>OY728140.1:872647406-882647406 GCA_963277665.1 Viscum album
CTCTCTCTTGGACATTATATTCCTACCGTACCATAGCCACAGAAAACCCCTTAAAAAGACCTCTTGATTCTTGTTCACTTTGGATAGGTATTGTAAGCTGAGAGCACTTTTCAAACTCTAAGATTTTCACTTTTGGTTGGTGAAAGAGTGAACCTCCACAAATGAATTTTATCATCTTGAGAGGTGTGAGTTTTGAGTGTCCACATTTTCCATTTCTAAATTTGAGCATGAAAAAATGAATTAGTTTTGGAACATTGTTTCTGTAAAAACTTGTGGTGGAATTCAAAATGGATGAGTGAAATAGTCTAAACCTCCCCTGATTGGAGAAAACAAAATTTTAATATCTGTTGGTGAGTAAAAATGATTTTTTCATGTTTTTATATTTGTTTCACATGAGGACATGCACAAAAATAAGTGTGGTGAGTTGATGTTATTAATATTTTCATGACTTATTATATACTCTCTTTAGAGATTTTATATGAAATGTGCATAATTTGTGTGAAATATTAATGTTTTAATATTAAGTATAATTTTTGAGCATTTTTAGAAGTAGTCCAATTGAGTCAGTTTAATGTTTTAATAATAACTATCACTATACTGATCAAAATTGCGTGGTTCCTGTTTTGTAGGATTCTACTTTCAATATAAAACATTTCATTAGAAGTTACCATGAGCCAATTCTGGTCATATGGTCCTCACAAACAAGACCAAAGAATCTGTGAACAAACTGGACCAGCCTTGAAGATTGATTTACTGGGCTCAATCCAGAAGTCCAAAAACCTTAACTCTCCACCATAATTCTGGGTACACTACATGTGATCTTGGATAAAAATTTCAAGGCCCAAATCCAAGTACAAGGGGCCCAAATGAAGATTTTAAGTCCATCCCACCATTCTGTCCGAGAATTAGAATCAGTATAGTATGCATGACATATATCATGCTGTAAGCATCAAATCGAGCTACGATTTTGCAGTGTGAAAGATGAGATATAGGTGGAAGACTTTGTTGAAGAAACCATTCGGATTTGAAGGCATACTCATATTCAAAAACCCTTTCACATTATGGACTTCAAAAAGACTGGATTAAAATGGACAGTTTAACTTTGTTTAATCAACCGGCCATAACTTTTGATACTGAAGTCCAAAGGACTCCAAATTTTGAGAGTAGTGGACCAACATTATTTTATACAACTTTGAAGAATGGTATATTTGAAGATTCATCTGTCTGAATAGAAAAATTGGTGATGCAAGTGGAGGGACAGATTTGGAATGCAAACAGTCCACTCCTTGGGCTATAAATACTCTCCCCTTCTCTCCTTGAGAGAGGTTGACATTTCAGAAGAGAGGAGAACATATTGGTACGACCAAGGCCTTTCCAAAGTCTTGGGAGGATCTGACATACTCAAGTTTTCACTTGAGAGACCTTTCCTCCTCTTTTTGTTTTCACTTAATTTCGTGTTCTTCATTTTTGTAATTTTGTAAGTCTCTTTCTTTGTAATTCTGTTTTAATGCAAGTTACTTCTTCAATATCTCTTATTCGCATCCACCTTCTGTAGTTTAATATTTATGTTCTTAAAATAGTTTAAATTCAGTTGAATCCCCTTCCCTTCTTTTTCTTCCTCATTCAATCGAAAATCTGTTTTAAATTATCATCATCGTTCGTGTGTGTGTGTGTCGACGTACCACTCTTTTCTAATCCCTTTCTTTTTCTTCTATTATTAATTTATCATCATAATTATTATAACCAGAATATTAAACACCCAAATTACTGAGTAAATATCTCATTGGGGTGAGTTATTATTTAGGGATGTTAACTGATTCAGAGTATTTGCTCGATGAGTATTCGTTAATTTAACATTGTGTATGTTGGACTTAATTTGTCATGGATTAATGACATATTTTGTTTAGAATGTGATTTCCATGGATTATTGGAACTACAAATACACTACCATAAACATGTACTGATTGAGATTAAAATCCTAATTAAGTTAAGGCTTGGATTAAAGCTTTAACACTTAGGAATTCTAATCGATGTCAACTTGTGAAGTGGGTGTTAATTTAAATGAAATATAAAGAAAAGCTCAAGGATATCACAAGCTTAACTCCATAATAATGAACTCACCCAAATCTTTATCAATTTGTTGAATCAAACATCATCAATAAATTATTTCATAAGCTCTGCAAACAAACCCCCCCAATCAGAATACAATTAACTAAAAACGAACGACTATTTCAAAGTATCATCGCAGAGGATTCGACCCGAGTGCTGCTATACACATTAGCAGAGCACCGGAACTTTGATCGGTCGATAGGCGACAATCGGCCGCGCGTTTCAACAATCATGAAGACGGTAAGTCGTACGTATGCATGAGTAACGTTTTCATTTTTCAACAATCATTATGGAAATAAGGTAAGTATTATTTTCTAATTAAATAACTATAATGGTATAATTAATATCATTTTAATAATTTATATATACTTATTGATATCATCCATGTGATGTGGTGATGAAATGTAATCACATTTCTTTATGGAGGTGATCGTTTACATGTACGCACGAACTGTGTTATCATTTTTATATGCCAGGAAAGTAAGATATTAATTGATATATTATTCTATTATAATGATAAATATGTCATTAATATCATATATAATCATTAATTCCATAATTATAACCATTATTCAGAGATGGTAGTGGAAAACGAATTATATCGGTTTGTGGAGTTCATAGTTCACACATATGCCCAAATGATTAATTCTTTTTCCATTTAATGGAATAAAAGATTGATCTAGGTAATTATATTTACATTAAAACTTATAATTATATTGAGGATAATGGATTTATTATCTCATCATGGTTGGATAATATTTGAAGGAAGTGGAAGAAGAAATATAACAGAAACACTTAATTAAAAACAATACCTCTTCTTCAGACGATCACCTTTGATTAACACATTAACAACTCTAAAGATGGTGTTCTACCTAAAATAAGGCCTCTTGAATGTGAAAAGATATTCATGGAAGGGATTTAGGCCTATCTTTGATGAAATAATTTTTTTTCAAGTGTGAATAAATGATAAGAAGTAGTTCCCTTTTATGAACAAGGGGAGGGGTATTATTGGATTTCCTCAAAGTATTAAATTAATATAAATTAATTTTAACTTAAAAATGGATCTGAATTGATTTATTTAAAATATATTATTAGTATAGGTCTAAATAAAATCATTTAATTAAATTTACACAAGTTTTTTCAACTTTTTGAATCCTTATCTTTTTTATGTTAACCCTTATTTTACCCGTTTAACTCTTATTGTGTTATCATGTAATTTACATTTGAGGGTTAATATAATTAATATAACATTCAAAACAACCAATAAATGAGTAATATATGAAAGTTTTTGACTTTAAAAATTATTTGGTTGAGTCTTGTATTTTTATAATATTTATATAATTTAATAAAATATTTTATATTTTAAAGTACCGTTAGTGTCAATTTTGACACTATTCATTTCTTGACTTTTAAAAAAATATAATAAAAATGATATATTCAAAGCAGATATTTTAACATATTACTAACATTTAATAGGAATCCAAAAAAGATTCTATGACATTAATTATATGAAATAATATTTATTTTAATATTTTTAATAACATTTATTTGATATTTTTTTAAATTAAACAATTACTGCATCATCATCGTGCAAGAATGTCATTTTATTATTTTTTAACTAAAAATTAAAACTAAACTATCATGATGAAGATAAATCTTTTATATTTAAAAATAATATTTATAGTCAACTTTTTATCATTATAATCTCATATTAAAATTTTTTTACCTATTAGAAACAAAATTCAAACAAAATTGAATTTTCTTTGAATATAATATTTTAAATTCCTTAAAGACATACAAGTAGATTCCAAAGGTTATATTTTATCCCAATGATGATTTTAGGTCAAAACATAGTCATATAATAAAATTAGAAAAATTGTTAGGGTAATTTATACTATTATCTTTACCCTTAATTACATGATTTACCCTTAACCGTGGTAATAAACATAATTACAAAAGTTATTATTCATATTTTTCAAAAATTATATTGATCCTATTAGATCGTATATAACATAATGAATAAAATATTATATATATGTTTTTCAAAATTAAAAACACATATGTGGATAAAATAAATTTAAAATTAATATCATTGATGGATCGAGAAAATTGGTTTTTAATGTTAAAATGTTCAAAAGTTAACAATGTTTTTATATCCAATTTCAATGTTAAATTAATTACAATGATCAATATTGGATTAAATGATAAAATTTTGATTTAATTATACTTTAAAACTAATTAAAAAACATTATTTATCAATATAAATAAAATTCATGAAAAAATAGTTTTGAACTAATATTTTGGATTATTCACTATTCATCAAAATATGAAACTTCTTAGAAAAATAAAAAAAATTAAAACAAAGTAAATTTTGATAATCCAATTATAAATATGAATTTTATTTTTAAAAAAATAATTTATAAAGTTATAAAACTATATTTAAAATGGGTTTGCAATCAAAAAGTGGTAAAATTTCTTTTTTTAAATACTCCTTTTATGAATAAAATTGAATTAATTATTATTTCATGAATAAAAATTATATAAGATGAATTTTTGTAATGACCCAACCCATATTACCTAGAGCCGGTGCATTATTAAAAAACATTGGAATGATATAAGGAAATCATGTCCCAACAGACCAATCAGTTTAGTAGACTTGGAAATACTAGATACATTCATAAGGTCAACATTACAACTTGAAAAGTAAAAAACACTAAATTGTTCCATTAGAAACATCCAAGCTTCATAGATTATGCCTTAAAGTCACTTATAACTAACTTCTTCATATCCTGGGAAAATGAAACATAATAAGGGTGTGAGCTCAAATGCTCAGTATGAGAAAGAAATACAGTGGAAGATTACATAAACATTAAGCATGGTGAATAACTGAAAACACATGCCTTTACAAATAATTAACATGAACACTTTATGGTAAGAATATGAGCTGAGTAAATAATTCCATAATAAAACCTAGTCATGGGTATACTACTAGTCGAATAACCACATGAAATATCAATATCTAATCTCATAATTATGGAATGCATAATGTCGGACATCATAACCACATAGTCAAGGCCTTGTTCCAAGACTACAAATAAGATTTTTTCAAGGCCTTATGCCAAGACACTAGATTGTCTCATGAGACCTACCGATGCATCGAGGAGCAATAGCGGGCTCCACCCAACACTTACTAAGTCTAATGAAATCCTCATATAAAATGGGTGGAAAATAATCTAAACATTTGTATTAAAACTATCATACGAAATGTCAATAATTTATCCACAAACCATGAATAGTATAAAAAATAGCACATCCACACTCAAACATAACTTATTCAATAAAATATGGAAGATTGAATTGTAACAGATTAACCTCAATCAAGAATAATGAAGGATATCGACATAGATGAAAATAATCATCAAAACTATTTGAAAGAAATATCCCTCTTTTTCTTGAAAACATTTAAAAGTCACACTATTTTTCAAAGAAGATTTTTAAAAAATATTTTTGAATCAAAGTTTTCCATACCACATTGAAACTTTTAAAAGGAGTTTTAATTTTAAAACTTTAATTTCCATATAAATAAATCTTTAAAACCATTTTCAAAACATGGACATTAATGAGAAATATTTAGAATAATAAATCTTTAAACATTTAAAATGATATTTTAGTTAGAGTTCCTAAAAAAGAGATACACTTGAATAAAAATAATTTAGGTAATAAATACTTTATAATATCATGAGAATAAATGGATTCATGATATAATATGTCAAAGTACATAATATACAACATATAAAAGTGATTTGGTGTATAACAACAAAGAAGTCTCAATGGAATGTAAATTGAGACGAAATCTCTTATAAAAACTGTATCCTTAGGTTAAGGATAAACCAACAACATAATTATGTGTGACAAATATAAATACACTCAATATGATTGGATATTCAGTGTAAATCAATCAGAGGACATTCACACATATTCTTGTAAAAACAACACCAATGAATTGGATGTTTAACTCAACAAATGAAGATTGAGTTAAAATTACTCTTATCAAGTTCATATCGATGACTTGAGAATTTATAAATTCAGTGATTATTTGTATCAAAAGTATATCCATAGAAAGGGGATTTGAAATTTTGACATAAGCAAATGAATAGCGATTCCACACATAATCTTGGAGTAAAATACTCAATGAAGTATGTGTAAAGCCGAATGAGTGGAAATTGAAATTTCAAATTCCCTTATCGATTTGGTAACTTACAAAAAATACACCCATGAAATAAGGATCATAAAATGATGATGTAAATATCCATAAATTAATGTATATTACACAATTAATACCATCATGGGCAGTACACACACCACATGCAATAAATAAGTGGTGAACAATGGAAATCTCATGAAATTAAAAGTGAGATAAGAAACCCCTTACTTTGTACATTTTACTTGGTCGAGGGTAGTTTAACATCCTGTATATTGGTTAAATAATTATTATTAAATTATTTAAGAATCATATACATTAATATGATATCATATATGATCTTTTAACATTACTTTGTTAATAATATCTTAGTACTATCGTCGTTTAGGGTGTTAACGGATTCATTTTCCTTTATAATCTTTGTTATGTGAGTAAAATTTGTTATGGATGGGATGTAAATTATTCATATCCAGAATGATATCCTGTCTATAAATATTATTTTTAATCATCATATGAAATTTAGTCATGAATGGATACGATGGGGAATGAATCTCATCGTGCTCGTGGAGACGGTAATCCGTACGTACGCATGAGTGAAAATATCATTATTTTGTTATTAAAATAATATATAATTGGATGTTATATCATATATTAAGAATAATTATCATGGTATATTTATTATTTACATCAATTATGCATCATTATTATACCCATCCAAATAATAATGTATTGAATAACAATTACACCACGACGTGGAGACGGTAAGTTGTGCGTGCTCACGTATGGTGATATGTCATTCAAAGGATGGATAGAATAATGAATATGGTTGTACCATATTCATAATAACATCACATCATATAGAATATACTGGAGTTATTATTTTATAATGGGAACAACAAAGAAAAAGGAAGTGGAAGAAGAAAGTAACTTGAAAGAGGTGATGAGATATTTACCTCCTCTTTGGGTTCTTCCTTTTGATTAGATAAAAAGGGCTCCTTAAGTTTGATTTCTGACTAAAGTAGGGACTCTAGGATGAATTTAGGACAGTTGAGAGGGTATTTGGGCAGATTTTGGCTGATAAAAAAAGTCATTTATGGTGTGAATATGAGGGAAGGGTGAGTTCCCTTTTATAAAAGGGGTGATGGGCACCTTAGGAAAAACTAGAAATATTTTTTTATAATAAAATAAATTTCGGTTTCTAATGGCTCCAAAACGAATTTTTTAAAGTATAAGGTGGTTATGGGTCTAAAACCACACAACCAATAGGTTTTAGACAAGTTTGGGTTACTATATTAACCTTATCTTTTAGATTTAACTCTTAGTTAAATAGTTTGACATTTACTATGTCTCTTTGTATTTTTATATTATATGGTTAATAAACTTACTATAAACTTCCAAGAGAACCCCAAGTGGTTCATTAATGATACAACTATTATTATATAGGTCTTTTGGATGATCCTTAGATTTTAAAAAGTATAATATCAATTAATAATATCATATTTATTTTGAAAACTCTTTTATGTCAATTTTGACACTATTTGGTATTTTGTTTTTTCTAAATTCATAACAGAATTATTACTTTGAAAAAAATAATTTAACCAACCCTAATATGTCATATTAACCTATAAAATTATTTTAATTCATAAAAAGTCTCAAATTACATTTATTCGGATATTTATAATATAAATTATTTTAATATTTCATTAATATGGTAATTACTACATCATCATTGTGTCATAAATAAATTTAATTATTTAATGTATAAAAATTTTAAATAAAATACCATTATGTAGGAAATATTTTTAACTTTATAATGAATATTTATAGTCGAATTTATCCTATGTATAACTATATATTAAAAATGTTTTTGTTATTAAACTTTGATTTTAACTCTTTTAACTCTTCTTTAAATTAAATAGTAATAAATGTCCTAATCTAATCCAAGTGGACCTAAAAGATCATATTTTATTACTAAGGTTGTTTTTTTTGTAATTAAATTTATCCAATAGAATTAGGACATGTGTTAGGGTAATAATAATATCACTTTTACCCTTAATTACCCTATTTAATTTTAACTGTGGTAAATAAAAGTAAAAAGTTACTATTCCCCAAAAATTATTTTCATCTTATTAAACCACATTTTTCTTACTGATATCAACCATGTCTCTTTGATTTTTTAAATTCCACTCATATAAGTGGTAAAATTACGTTTTATGAGAATTTTCAAATTCTCCTAGGAGGTGGGTAAAAGACGGTGAAAAGTTCAAAAAAAATTATATATCTAAAATTATTATAAATTGGCTCCAATGAATTAAATTGAACTTATATAGGTATTATGTATCTATTTTGACCTAAAATAAATTTAAATAAAATAAATAATTATTTAAATTAAAATTCAGTTTTAAACTATAACTCAGTGTTTTTCACTATTCATAAAAAATTGAATATTTTCAGAAAAATACCAAAAATTCACCCTAGGATAATTTCGATATTCCGAATTCAAAAATGAAGTCCATTTTGAATGAAAAAATTTATAAAATTTCAAAAAGTGGGTATTACTATTCATAACGACTAGTTTGATTGGTTTTGGTGTGTTAGAACTCAAAGTTGCGTACAACACGCGCTATTGTATTATTCAAAGAGAAGCGTATCGTGGAAGCTTGGGGTGTTACATTCTCCCCTCCTTTTGGAAATTGCATCCTCACCATTTTTTTTAAATTGGTCTTTGGAACATAATTGAAAGTCCCACATCAGAAAAAAGAGTCAATAAAACTATCACTTTAAAAGAAATAAAGAGGAGTACAAAGGTCACCTGAGATAACCGATACTAGGATTCCATGTATGAAAACATGGATAAGGAAGATAAACTAAGTTTCAAGTTCTGATGGAGAGGGATAGAAAACATGATCATGAGAAAGTTAACAATAAGAAAACCACAAACTTGTAATGGGACAAACGATCATTTGTTTCCCAATAGGAAAAGTAAAAGGACAACATTTTTTTGTTACATTTCATAAATATGAGGAATTTATTTATGAGATTAACCAAGAACATAACGAGATATACTTACTTTTTAAGTACAATTTCATTATTTAATAAATTTCTACAACTAACTTATTTTTTTAAAACGATGAGTATTCAAGATGACTTGGTCACACCGAAAGAGCTAGAATCAACTTCTAGAGAATCACATGATTCACAAAGGATAAACTATATATTTATCTTATCTTTAGATATTAATCAAAACCAAAATGGTTAGTACAAGATCAGATGATCCTCCAAAAGGATATTCCTTTAGAGAGAGAAACACTAATCTTAATTTCTAAAATTAATCCAACAATACCCCAAAGTTAAATAAATGCCATTCAATAAACAATTGTCCTTAAAATCCTTCAATATAATCCAAATTAATATTGAAACCCAAAACTTAGAAGAATTTGGTTATGTATTCTTCCACGTTAAATTGAATATCCAAATGACATTGACTACTCTTAAAGTCACATACATAAAAGTAATTAACCTAATCACATATTATCTATTATAGGTTAATCATTTCAATAAATAACCCAAATCACTATAAATACACAATAAAAACATAGATAAAAATCCTCCATTACTCCTCAAATGAAATATCACAATATTCTATTTTCCTTAAGCATATAGTGTTCCCAACAGAGCGAAGGTCTTCCAAAATAACATTTATTACTTAATCACCAAATCATTTTTATATACTAAGGGTATTCTTTGATAATACATAAGATCCCAAATCAACTTATTATTGATAAATAAAATCATTTAACTAAAAATAAGTAGTCACACTAACCAGGGACATTACGTAGTCCAGTGGTAGGGAATAAATCCCTATCGCACTCTGGTTGTGGGTTCGATTCCCATAGATTTGTCTGACGCGACGGGTTATCACACAGTCTGCGTGTTGTCTTTTTTTAAAAACTATATTTTATAACATTATCAAAATGAGATAAATTCCTCAAATTAACCATAACATAATTTAACCACACATGTTATCTCATACCTTGAATTTTCATCCCAAAATATAATAACTTCTTATTACCTCAAATTTAAGGATCATATAAAACTGAATGGTTATTTATAACTATATTCACAAGAGAAAAGATAATTATTCCTCAAATATCATTTTCACATGATAAATTGCAAGGTTACAAAAATAAGAAAAAATTCATCTAAAGTAATATCAATAACAAAGAGCACTAATACCTTTAAACATTTTTTCATCCATTTATTTCCACATAGGTTCTTTCTTGACCAAGTGGTTATCCTATAGAATTGGGAATTGACTTGGGTGATTCCAAGGTCCCTTAAATTTATGACAAATGATTGTAATTGGAATCATAGGATAATTTTTATTTTCTTCCATAGTACTCTTCATTTTTCCTCAGCAATTCTTTACTTTGTGCCCTTCTTTCCTACACATAAAGAATTTCTTTTTTCCATTGATTCACTTTCCTGGGTGTCTCCTTCCACATTTCTGACATGATGGAAATTGAGCTTTCTTCTCTCCATGGTCTCCATAGCTGGAGCTCTTATCATTCACTGCATTTCTCTTCTTTGTTGAGTCCTGGAGTTGGTTAATATATATGTTTTTGATCATATTTTTGGAAAACTGATTCGGCATGAAGACAATATCTTTTACACATATCAATATTCCATTTTGTTTCTCATTTCCACCACTATTCCCACCTTGTACATCATGTTCAATGTAACTATTAATTCCTTGGAATCCAACCATTAACTAAAACCAGAAAACATTGTGTGAGTAAGAATAATCATAAAAGTATTTAGAAAATATCATCACACATTATTTTCAATCAAAAACACACTAGTATTAACCAAGGTTACTTATTCTCGTCTTATATTAAAATCATTCAAATCGGTTTGTAAAGAAAATTTAAATTATCCTAAGCTTATCCCCCAGGAGTGTCATAACCAAGAGTGGTGCAAGGACCATTGTAGTGCACCAGTTCCCATTCGATTCTAGATAAAAGCGGTGTTTTTGGGTTTTACCCCTAGGTACATCTGTGCCAGAGCAACCTCTACCTACTCGTATCCAGATAGGAATGTATTTCTTGGAAAACTCGAAAAATCTCTACAATACCAAAATTTTAGGAAGTTCTTCGATATTAATCCTCAAAGTCTATCTTAGGGCTATGTGCTCTAATCAGAGTTTATCTAAATCAAGTTTCTAAGGTTTGTACTAAACTTCCACCGATACCAACTGTAACGACCCGACACCAGTTACCGAGAGTCAGTGCATTATTACATAACATTGGCATGATACAAATAATTCATGTCCTGAAATACAGATCAGTTTAGTATCCTTGGAAATACTAGACTCATTCATAAGGTCAACATTATAACTTTAAAAGAAAACAACACTAAATTATTCCATTAGAAACATCCAAGCATCCTAGATTATGCCTGCGAGTCACTCATAACTAACTTCTTCATATCCTTGGAAAATGAAACATAAGAAAGGGGTGAGCTCAAATGCTCAGTAAGAGTAAGAAATAGAGCGGAAGATAACATAAACATTAGGCATAGTGAATAATTGAAAACACATGCCTTTACAAAAATTAAGATGACCACTTTATAGTAGGAATATGAGCTTAGTAAATAATGACATAATAAAACATAGTCATGGGTATTCTACTAGTCGAATAACCACATGAAATATCAATAACTAATCTCATAATTATAGAATGCATAATTCTAGACATCCTAACCACATAGTCAAGGCCTTGTGCCAACACAACAAATAAGATTTTCTCAAGGCCTTGTGTCAAGATACTAGTTTGTCTCATGAGACCTACCGATGCATCGAGGATCTATAGCGGGCTCCACCCGTCACTTACTATGTCCAATGAATTCCTCATATGAAATGGGTGAAAAAGAATCTAAAAATTCATATTAAAACTAGCATAAGAAATGTCAATACTGTATCCACAAACCATGAATGGTATAAAAAATAGCACATCCACAGTCAAACATAACTCATTAAATACAATATAGAAGATTGTATTGTAACAGATTAACCCCAATCGAGAATAATTACATATATCAACATAGATGAAAATAATTATCAAAACTGTTTGAGAGAAATATCCCCCTTTTCCTTGAAAACATTTAAAAGTCATACTATTTGTCAAGAAGCTGTTTAAAATAGATTTTTGAATCAAAGTGTCCCATACCACTTTGAATCTTTTAAAATTAGTTTTAATTTTAAAACTTTAATGTCCATATAAATAAATCTTTAAAACCATTTTTAAAACTTGGAAATTAATGAGAAATATTTAGAATAATAAATATTTAAAATATTTAATAAATGGATTCAAGATATACTATGTCGAAGTACATTATATACACCATATAAAAGTTATTTGGTGTATAACAACAAATAGGTCTCAATGGAATGTAAATTGAGATAAAATCTCTTATAAAGACTAAATTCTTTTGTTAAGGATAAATCAACGACATAATAATGTGTGAAAAATATAAATACACTCAATATTATTAGATATTCAGTGTAAATTAATCAGAGGACATTTACACATATTCTTGTAAAAACAACACCAATGAATTGGATATTTAACTCAAAAAATGGAGATTGGGTTAAAATTACTCTTATCAAGTTCATATTGATGACTTGCGATTTTATAAATGGAGTGATTATGTGTATCAAAAGTATATCCATAGAAAGGGGAGTGGAAATTATGATATAATAAAATGAATAGTTATTCCACACATAATCTTGGGGTAAAATAATCAATAAAGTATGCGTAAAGCCGAATGAGTGGAAATTGAAATTTCAAATTACCTTATCGATTTGGTAACATAAGAAACATACACCCATGAAAGAAGGATCATACAATGATGATGTAAATATTCATAAATTAAAGTATTTTACCCAATGAATATAGTCATGGGCAGTACACACACCACATGCAATAAATAAGAGGTGAACAATGGAAATCTCACGGAATTAAAAGTGAGATAATAAACCCCTTACTTTGTACTTTTTCTTTGGTTGAGGGTAGGTTAACCTCCTATATAATGGTTAAATAATTTTTATTAAATTCATATACATTAATATGATATCATATATGATCTTTTAACATTGGTTTGTTAATAATATCTTAGTATTATCATCGTTTCGGGTGTTAAGGGATTCGTTTTGCTTTATATTATTTGTTATGTGAGTCATATTTGTTATGGATGGGATGTATCTTATTAATATCCAGAATTATGTCATGTCTCCAAAAATTATTTTTAATCATAAAATGAAATTTAGTCTTGAATGGATATGATGGGGAATGAATCTCATCGCGTTCATGGAGACGGTAATCTGTACGTACGCACGAGCGACAATATCATTCTTTTGATATTAAAATAATATATAATTGGATGTTATATCATATATTCAGAATAATTATCATGTTATATTTATTATTTACATCAACTAAACATCATTATTATATGCATCCAAATAATAATGTATTGAATAAAAATTACACCACGACGTGGAGATGGTAAGTCGTACGTACGCACGTATGGTGACATGTCATTCAAAGGATGGATAGAATAATTAATATGGCTGTACCATATTCATGATAACATCATAGTATATTAAAGATACTGGAGTTCTTATTTTAGAATAGAAACAACAAATAAATATGAAGTGGAAGAAGAAAGGAACTTGAAAGAGGTGGTGAGATATTTACCTCTTCTTCGGGTTCTTCCTTTTGATTTGATCAAAAGGGCTCCTTAAGTTTGATTTCTGACTAAATTAGGGACTCTAGGATGAATTTATGATAGTTGAGAGGGTATTTGGGCAGAGTTTGGCTGAGAAAAAAGGCTTTTAAGGTGTGCATTTTAGGTAAGGGGGAGTTCCCTTTTATAAGATGGGTGAGGGGAACCTTAGAAAAAACTAGAAATATTATTTTATAATAAAATAAATTTCGGTTTATAATAGCTCCAAAATGGATTATTTAAAGTCTAAGGTAGGTATGGGTCAAAACCACTCAATAAATATGTTTTATACATATTTTGGTTATATATTAACCTTATCTTTTATATTTAACTCTTAGTTAAATAGTTTGATATTTACCATGTCTCTTTGTATTTTTATATTATATGGTTAATTAACTTACTATAAACTTCCAAAAGAACCCAAAGTGGTTAATTAATGACACACCTATCATTATATAAGTCTTTTGTCCAAACCTTATATTTTTAGAAATATATTATCAATTAATAAGTTAATATTTATTTTAAAAACTCTTTTATGTCAATTTTGACACTCTCTGGTATTTTGTTTTTTATAATTTCATAACAGCATTATTACTTCGAAAACAATTCATCTAACCAACCCAAATATGTCATATGAACCTATTAAATTAGTGTAATTCATAAAAGGTCTCAAATTACATTTATTTGGATATTTATAATATCAATTATTTTAATATTTCATTAATACGGTTATTACTGCTTCATCAATGTGTCATAAATAAATTTAATTATTTAATGTCTAAAAATAATAAATAAAATAAAATTATGTAGGAAAAACTTTTAGCTTTCAAATTAATATTTTATTCAAATTTATATTATGTATAACCCTATATTAAAAATGTTTTAGTCTTTAAACATTGATTTTAACTCTTTTAACTATTCTTTGAATTAAATATTAATAAATGTCTAATCTAATCCAAGTAGACCTAAAGGATCATATTTTATTCCTATGGTTGTTTTTTGTCGAATTTAACCGATCCAATAGAATTAAGACATATTTTAGGGTAATAATAATATCATTTTTACCCTTAATTGCCCTATTTACTTTTAACCGTGGTAAATACAAGTTAAAAAGATACTATTCAACAAAAATTATTTTTATATTATTGAACCACATTTTTCTTACTTATATCAACTGTTTCTCTTTTATTTTTGAAATTCCACTCAGAGAAGCGGTAAAATTATGTTTTATGCGAATTTTCGAATTCTCCTAGGAGGTGGGTAAAAGACGGTGAAAAGTTCAATAAAATTTTTATATATCTAAAATTATTAAAAATTGACTCCAACGAATTACATTGAACTTATACAGGTATTATTTATCTATTTTTACCTAAAATATATTTAAATAAAATAAATAATTATTTAAATAAAAATTTGGTTTTAAACTATAACTTAGTGTTATTCATTATTCATCACAAATTTAATGTTTTCCAAAAAATACCAAAAGTTCACCATAGGCTAATTTCGATATGTGGAATTCAAAAATGAAGTCCATTTTGTAAGATAAAATTTATAAATTTTAAAAAAGTGGGTATTACTATTCATAATGGCTAGTTTGATTTGTTGTGGTGTGTTAGAACTTGAAGTTTCGTACAACACACGCTATTGTATTATTCAAAGAAAAGCATACCGTGGAAGCTTGGCGTGTTACAATTTTAAACAATAATATTAATAAATTATATATATATTTCATTAATATAACCCAATAAGGGTGATTTGAATTTTTTATAAACACTTTTCTTCTCACTTAAATAGTTTTTCAGAAAAACGTCGCCTTTTATTTATTTTTTTAATGTTTTATTTTCATTTATAATTAATAGTTCACAAAATAGATAATTATATATACATTCATAAACCATATTTTCATAATTCAGTTAATATTGTTCATTCTTTTAATTCTAATGGCTAGGTTATAACTGTAACATTTACATAATGAAATTCAGTTATTTTCTAATTCTTGATATAGAATAACATCTATGCTATCGAACATAGTGTTTCATTTTGAAAATTTTGGGATGTTACATTATTCCCAAATTTAATAAATTTTTCCTTTCAATTTGAACTCGGGATCATAAACTAGGGGTTTAAATTTTCAATATATATTTGTTGAAATACTACATTAGAAAACTGATGAATTAAAAATTTCACTTTAAAATAAAGGGAAGTGTGAAGGTCACTTGAGATAACACATAATAGGGTTCCATGAATAAAGACAAAGATATAGAATAAAAAACTATACATCATGTTTTGAGGGAGAGTGATTGAAAACATGGTCAAGTGAAAGTTATCAATTAGAAAAATGTAAATCTATGATGGGTTAAGAGGTCATTAATCTCTTAGTAAGAAAAGTAAAAGGATATTTTTTTGTTTTAATATAATTTTCATATAGTTTGAGAATTAATATACTTTCTAGACTAATAACATATGTAATTGCACATACATCAAAAGTATAGCTTCATCCTTTAATAGTATTCTTTAAATTGAATGGTTATCTTATACCTATCATTTGTATCCCAACCCATAATTACAACAAATTATTAATTCGTAAAGTCTTCTATATTTTTAAAATTTGACATTTTTTATCCTTATGATTTAACAAAAATATTATAAAAAATAACATTATACCTTGATCATTGTGTCCACCTAATTTCATCATTAATTTTTTCATTTAGATAGAAGGTCCACGCATTACGATAATTCTTTGCTGCTTCTTCAAAGTCCCTTGATTCCATTTTCAAAATAAACCTTGTAAATCTTGGGTTGTTTGGGTGTTAATAGAAAAATAGTCTTGAAAATTTATTTTTTATGACATATAATTTCAAAAAATATGATAAAACATTATTTTTATAAAACATTCAAACTGAGTTTTTTTTAAACTTTCATCAAGGGTCATTTTAAAATACTATGAGTATATTCTTGAAGAATATAAGTTAAAACCAAATATAAATTGGAAAAGACATTATTTCCATCATGAACCATGACGGTATTGAGGTATAGGGGAGTAATTTGATATTTTATACAACTATTTGAAAGTGAGTTGTATGTTATAAAAAGTTTTAGAATCATTAGGACATGATTTTCAATAATTATTGCAAGAAAGTCATCAAAGAGGGATAAGAATTTTGTTGGAGATCCACCCCCCTTCTATTTGTAACTAAATTTCTCATATCTAAAAAATTTATAGAACAAGGATTTAATTAAAATAATAAACATAGAAACCTAGCCTATTTTTAACCAAAAGTACAAATCCTAATGTTTTCTAAACATTCCCTTTGATACCAACTATAAGGAACTGGCCTTGAAGATAACATAATCTTTTATTAATTAAAGATTTTTACTTTTTTCAAATTGTGTATCTTTTAAATTTTATATATTTAGTGATTTTGACACTTCTAAACTATATCCAATTTTTTCATTATCTAAAACATTTAAAATAAATAATGATCACTATTTTAAAAACTATTCAAGACATTCAACATGACATCTTCTAATCCTTACTCAAACATAAGTCTAGTAAAAAAATTAATAAACTTGGGATGGTCATAAAAAACTCACTAAGGGATATAAAATGAAGAAAGAAATTTTTCCATTGATAAATATTAAAACTCGTGAAAACATTATCATAAAGTAATCCTTTTCACCCATAATAAGTATAAAATACTTTCCTTTTAAATTAGATGATTTCATACCTTTATTGTAACCAAAAAATTAACATAAAACCTATAGTAATCACATAAAATACATACAGTTTTCTTGTGACATTATTATACATAAATGGAATAACAATTCAGTCAACTTCCATACATGTCACTCTTACGAATGGAATATTCATACTACCAACATCCATACCCAATGCTTTGAAAGTTTTAATATAACCACCCATCCTTAGTTTGTCTTGTAACAACCCATCCTTGGTTTATCACATAAACACCCATCAAATATAAAAGTACCATTATATAATCATAACATATAAATGATTATAATTTTTTTCATTTTGCTCATAAAATTTCATTTTCAATCATATGAAATAATTATATGATATTGAAATAATCAATCCATTTTCAAAACCATTTAAAAACCCATTTTCAATATCAAAATTATTAGAAAAGGGAATAAATGGGTTTATTTTCCTTTTAAAAATTGAAGGATTATATAGTAATTCGTATATCCAATAATGGTTGCAACGGTGGAGAAATGTTTGTCACAGTATATGATAAAAAAACATTCCTTTTGTACATTGTCAAAATGTTCCATATAAAACATGAAAAAATATTAACTTTGAAAACCTTTGAGTGAAATTAAAAATATATAGAAAATGTTTTTTATATTATTTTTATATCCATATAAATAAATATGTAAAATAATATCAATAATATTTATATGGAGAAAAATATTAATAATTTCACCTTTAAACATTCAAAGTGTCCCATACAACTTTGAACATTTAAATCATAATATCAATGAAATAATTAATTTACCAAAACATTAAATAACATGAGTATAGATACAAAATGGATATGAAATGTCATATTACCTATACATATACATTATAAAAGAATAATTATTCATATTATTAAAAAATTCCTCAATGAAAAAAGATTGGGAAGAAATATCATACCTTGAGTCAGATTCATTACATGTGTTCTTTATATTCATGAATAATAAATTATGTTAATTATTTACTTTCTTGAGAACCCTTTTCAACTTTATTATTCTTTTTATATCATTTAATATAAAGTTATAATGATTACTTAATTATGAATGTTCATGTTTGATTTTTTGAGGATATTCGGTATTTTAGTCCAAAATGAAATTAGTAAGTCAAGTATGGTCATAGAGGTCATTAGTACATAATATTGAGAATAATATACATGATATAATAATAATTAATATAAATTAATCATAATTTTAAAACCATTCATTAATTATGGATATGAAAATTGAAGTATGTTACAATCGTGGAGATGGTAAGTTGTACATACGTATGAGTAACATTTTCATTTTTAAATGATCATTATAGAAAGAAGGTAAGTAATATTTTAACTATACATAATTATAGTAGTATCATTAATTTCATATTAATCATTTAAATATTCTTATATATTTTATCCATGTGATGTGGTGATTAGAAATGAATCACATTGCTTCATGGAGGTGATAGTTCACTCATACGTACGAACGACATAGTCATTTTAATGTGCACGGAATGTTTAAAAATAAATTTATATATTACTCTATTATAATTATAAATATTTCATGAATATATTAAATAAACATTAATTTCATCATTATATATAGTATTGAGTGATGGTAATGGAAAATGGATTATATCAGTTCGTGGAGGTAATAGTTCACATGTACGCAAAAATAATTATTTCATTTCCTATTTTATGGAATAAGTAAATTATTTAGGTGGTGATATTAATATAATTAAATCTCATTATATTTATGATACTTTAGTTATTATCTCATAATGTTTACAATAAATTTTAAGGAAGTTGAAGAAAAAATAAAACAGAAACACTTAATTAAAAACGATAACACTTCTTTGGACGATCACCATTTATTAACACCTTAACACATCTAAGGAAGAAGTTCTCTATAAAATAAGGAATCTAGAATGTTGGAAGATATTATAGGAAGGGATATAATTATATCTTGTGTGAATGAAATTGGTTTTGAAATGTGATGAAATGATAAGAAGTAGTCCCTTTTAAAAGAGAGGGGAGGAGAACTCTTGGAATTATTCAATGTATTAAATTAATATAAATTAATATTCAATTAAAAATGGATAAAAATTTATTTTTTAAAAATATACAATTATTATGGTTTTATATCAATTCATTGAATAAAAATTACACATATTTTTCTTTTTTTTAACCATATTTTTTTAACCATTATCTTACCATTTATAATGTTTTTATATCAAATTTCATTGTGGAATTTATTTCATTGACCTAAATTGGATTAACTAATAAAAACATTATTTAATGATACATAAAAACTAATTAAAAACATAATTTTCCATTATAAAAAAATTTGGTAAAAAATTAGTTTTAAACTAATATTTTGAATTAATCACAATTCATCAAAATATGAAAGTTCTCAAAAAAATACCAGGAATTCAACCAAAGTAAATTTTTATAATGTTATTAAGAAAAATTGTTTATTTTGTTAAATATAGTTTATAAAAGTAAAAAATTAGATTTTAAATAGGTTTTCCATCAAAAGGTGGTAAAACTAACTTTTTAAAAAAATACTCCTTTTATGCATAAAAATGAAAATTTTCTCATATCATGTCTAGAAACCAAATAATATTAACTTTAAAGATTGTAATTAATATTATATATATCATTAATATAACTCAATAAGAGATATTTTTTTATTTTATTAACACGCTTATTCTCACTTAAATAATTTTTCAGAAAACCATTTCATTTTATTTTAAATAAAATATTTTTCATTTATAATTAATTTATCACTAAAAAATTACTTATATATACATGGGTAAACCCTATTTTCATAATTTAGTTAATAACATTCATTCATTCAATTATAAATGCTAGGTTATAATTATAACATTTACATAATAAAATTCATTTGGTCTCTTAAGCTCAATATGGCGTAACATCTAGGTTTTCAAACATAGTATTTCCTTTTAAAAAAACACAGAAAGTTAGAATAACTTTGTGGTTCTTAGTCATATATTTGTAAAATGTAATGAATATTAAACTATTATGATGTAATATCTGTGTAAAAGAATCTTAGGCCACTATAGTGGGTATTATAGGATCATTTAGTCAATCTTTGGACATTTGGAATAAAGAACTTTGGTGGAATCCATGGAGATAAGTCTAATTATAGAATAACATCCTAATGTTTTAGTAAGGGAAATATTGTGTTTTTTTATAAATACATCCCTATATGGAAACCAAATTTGGGAGTGGTCTTGGAATATATTTTTCTAGGGTTAATAACCTCAATAGGTGTTAGTTGAGTATATCTCAACCAAAATTCTATTGAAAAGTGAGTGTACCCTTACAGTACAGCTGGTTTAAAACTTCCCTGGGATATTCATGGGTTTATTCATATTTTCTTTGTGAACCATTATAAAATATTTTAATAGATAGTGAGCATGTATTACCTAGATTAAACCTCTGGTGATTTAGATTGAAAACAAGGTGTCATGATTTAGATATCATGTGAATAAGTTTTCATTATTACATGATTAATAAATATTATTAATGTTTCTAAAACTATGATTTTTTGATTTATTCTATGGATAGAACCATGAGAATTCATATTAATGCTAAATGTGGCAGACAATGGAATAATTGTCATCGTGAGAAACCAAATTAAATGGGATATGGAATGTAAAACCTTAAGATTATTCCTAATCAACTATATAATTTTATGATATATAGCCACAACATGGGGGGATATTATTAACATTACTACTAAGAGAAAGATTAAGTTTCATGAATACCTTGGATGAAAAAATATTCATCTCAATACTTGTCTATAATTTTAGAAAACTCACTCAATGGAATCCCTCAAAGGAATGGGAAGATGTTTTTGGTGTGGAAATAGAGAGCATAGGGAAATTAATTTTTAAGTAAAATAAAGATTTTAATGGAGGGATATGAATTTTATACTAAGGTATCATTTATAAAGTAATGTTTTATGTGTGTGGAACATTGGTATTATACAAGATAATTCTCTAATTCAAGGGTTAACTCTTAGACCAAGGAAAGACCTGCGATGTTCCAATCATTTAAGTGAAAGTATTGTAGTGTTTATTAAGATTAGAGAATTATATTAGATAAATGTTATATATACTATATTATAGATATAAGAATCATGAAACATCTAAGGATTGTACCACATTTAGTTTTTCTTTTTGTACTTTAATGAATATATTTAATGGTACCTATAACCAAGAAAAATGATTTGGTGGTGAGGTGATAATTTTTAGTTGGGATAAAGAGATGATTGATATTGATGAATTAAATGTGATATTATTGGTGACCTTGAAATTGGTTAGCTATGTGATGATAAAATAATTTAGGTCATATTTTATGATGTTTATTTCATTTTTTAATGTATATAATATATTTAATATTCTATGATTTTATTTGATGAAAAGGATTCTATTAATTTTTTGGAAAAATATATGTGTTCATGTGAGGTTTACTTAAGATATATTGATACCATCTTGGATTTATAAGTTTAGGGTCTTCAACATCCCTTTTAATGTTTTAAGTGATGGTATTTTCGTATGATTAGAAACTTTAATTAGGTTTTACAAAGAATACTCTATTGAGGTTTAAATTACCCTTTGGTTTATTATATGATTTGATGTTATGTTAATTTTTGTCAATTGGATAGTGGTATATAAATAATATTAATGTTTGAAAAGTAATTCATTGACAAGGTGATATTTTCAGAGATATTTATGGTCAAGATAGAGATTACCATTCAGGTTGGTATATAAATTTTGATTCATGTTCTTATATTAAAGTTAGATAAATTATAAGATTATATAATGATTTATCCTAATGATTAATGATATTTTTGGAGATGTTTAATAAGGTAGAGTTATATGTAACTTTTAGGTTTGACATGATATTTAACATGAAATGTTATTTAGGAAGAAAAAAAATTAAATTTTTGGAGTTGTAGGATGAAGTGTTTGATATAGACTTTGATGTTAAAACTTATTTAATGTTGACTTTATTTGGGATATAGGGTTATTTATTTATGTAATTTTTTATGTTCTACTTTGGGTGTAATTATTGTGGCTTTATAATTTATCATTGAATTTATTCATATGAAGGTTTGTTCATTTTGGTAATTAACTCACATTGTGCTAACCATTTTTTTGGATAATGTATAACAACATGAGGAATAACTTGATATCCTTTTATGATCCATTAGAAGGTGATTTTAGTGCATAAATATTGAAAAAATCATCTTGAAAACTCATATTTTGTAGAAATAGATAACATTTTGGTAGAAATTGATTAGTGAATTAAATTCTACTTTTAATGTAAGTATATTTCTTTATTTTATTAGTATAGATGATAAAGGAATTCCCTAACTCTAATAAAATGATCTTGAAATAAAAGTGTTTCCTAATTAGATTCATTTTTGAGGAATTGATGGTTTTTTCACAACTATTTGGTTTATGGTTTTGAGATCATTAACATTATCTTTATCATTCACATTCATGTGATAAATGATCTCTGTCACTCTTCATCATTATTTGGAAATTACTTTTCCTCTATGTCTATATTTATAATTCCTAGTAATACCCTCGTATTTAGAAACCTAGTTATGTGTTATTCCAGATAAAATTCATATTTACCTTTACTCTTTTCAAGAAAAAATTTTATTAACCATTTATATAGTTTGGGTTTTCAATGAATAAATTTTTAAACATCAAACCACCATTTATCAATCACAAATTCAAATTGTGAGGATGAAATTTATTAAAGGGGGGATGTAACACCTGAATATTTTTAAGATAATATTATGTTCGATAATGTATACAACATGCAGTGAGAAGCATAAACAAACCATGAAATATTATTATTTTTTACCATAATAACATATATATTTAATTTATGTGTATGAATATCAATAATTGAATTATGAAATATATATAAATGTAAGAACTCAAATTTTTAAATCCATTTTATTCTTCAAATTATGTTTACTTCAAAAATGGATTTTAAAATTTTTTATGAGAAAATATTATAATTATTTTTTTTAAATTTGTGAAATTTTATTTTTTAAAACAAATTAATTTTTTAAATTAACATATAAAAATTATCTGGGAATGTTTTTTATATTTTTCTAAAAAGTTTTATTTTTCATTGAATAGTTGATAATACATAATTTTGAAATACAGTCATTTCTTTTCCTTAAATCAAGTAATATAATAGTAAAATTATATTTGGTATTTAGTATTAAAGTTTCATATGATCCAGTTTATTCAAAATAATTTATTTATTTCCATTTGAATCTGTAATATTCATGATTTATATATAAGTTAATTTTTATTCATAAATATGCATGTTTTCTAAAAAGTGTTTTTCATTTCATTTTTTTATATATATTAAAATTTATTTCTACCACTTCTACAGAATTAATCTTGAAAATTGATACTGTAATTGGAATTATGAGGTTCAAATTTATTAAATAGGTTCCTTTTATTGTTTTCATAATGAATAGAAATTTTGGTAAATATGTGTCACCCCGGTAATGGAAAATTGTTACAATATGGTTAAAAACAAGATATAAGATCTCAAAATAAACCCAAAACATTCCATTATTTTATTGAATAGAATAAATTCAACCATATAAATCCTCAATTCTATTATATGGAATTTTGGTTCTATTTTCCCTTGATAATGAATTTTATATTATTTTAAGTAAATAAAATTCCAAAATGCCACTCTCTTGAATTAAATATCTTTAAAATATTTACATATAGATTAAAATAGGTAAAGTTTTTTTTCTAATTGTTTACTTTATATAATATTTAATTTTTTATCATGTTAATTTATCTATATTTTTTAGTGATTGAATAATTATTTTAAATTCTTACACAATGCCAACACAATAATTACTCAGTTAATGTAAATATAAAATAATTGATTTTAAAATATTCAAAGTAAAAAAATTTGGGTGAATAGTTATGTTATGTGAATTTTTATGATAAATAAAACTTTTTAGGAATACATTTAAAGTTTACATGTTGTATTGTTTTCCAATTCAAATTATGGGAATAGATCCTAAAATGGAATTTATAGTATTTTATGACAAAAATATTTTATAAAATTATTTAAAAAGAATAAAAATATTAATAGAGTACAATTAAAATGATAAAGGGCATAAAATATCATCCCTTGTTCATTTAGGATCCAATTTTTACATATAAGTAAAATTATAAAGCATAAATATTAAAAAAATCATTACAATAGTTAAGATTAAAATAAGTTAACCTAGGGGTTAAACGAAAAGATAACATTTAAAATTCCTTGAAAATATATCTAAATTTTATTGGATGATTAATTTTTTACCTTATACAATTTATATTCAAATATATATACATTTGGAAGAATTTCTCCTGATAATGACTTGATTATATTTTAATCTTTTTAGTAATTCCAAGGGTACCATTGTCCTACCATATAAAAGGACACCCCTTATATCTTTTATTTACACCACATTGAGAAATATATCTCAAAAAAACACAGAAACATTATCTTATAAACATACCTATAAAAAATTATAAGTTTTTTCTTCTTGGAATACCAATCCAATAGTCCTAAAAATAGGGTATAATGGAGACCTACCGAAGAAGAGGAAATCTACCTTCCAGACCTATTTAAATTTGATTACACTTATACATTCTAAAAATTTGTGGTCTTTATAATAAAATAAGAAATTAAATATCTTAAATATAATTAAAAATTATTATTATTATGTAACTACCATTGTCCAAATTATTCCACCAATGGGAAGTGAACTTGTCGCTCGTGCGTATGTGTAAACTACAACCTCCAATTAGCTATACAATTCATTTTCCATCACTATATTTAATCTATGGTTATTATTATGGGTTTTATTTTTATATATGATATTTATGATATAATTATTATATATTAATTATAATATCAAATCAACATTATTACATTTCAATCCTTTGTATTACAATAACTTCACATGTTCGAACGTGTGGACTACTACCTCCACAAAGCGATGTCATTTGTTTTTCATTTATCATTTACATGGGATTAAAAAGGATATAATTAATGAATATATATGGTATATATGATATATTAATTATTTTATAAAGTTTAATTTTTATTTACCTTTATTTTATTCCATCCGTTGTAAAATTGAAACAGTGTTCATCTGTACGTATAACTCACCATCGCCAGGAACAGTGTAATTCAATTTTCTACCACAATATTCAATGGATGACTATATATATATATATATATAATGAGTATATATGATATATATTTAAAATTATGGAGATTATATACCCATGATCACAGTTCAAGGACTTGAATTGTTGATCTAAAACTCTCATGAAAACGAAACAGTCAACACCCAGAAATGACAATTATAATAAGAAGTTATTCAAAAAGTGGATTTAAAATGTTATAAATTGATAATATATGACATTATAAGTATTTAAATTATTCTCTTATATAATTTTATTAAATTTAAAATTAGTATCTGGGAGGTTAAATCACATTCTAATAAAGTTAACCATAAGGTAAAGGGATTTCTCATCTCTCTTTTATTTTTGTGAGACATATGTCATATTAACCTGTTGTTTTAATTGTGTAGTGTATATACAGACCATTAATACATTATATTATTATTTTCATAAAAATTATGGGGATTCAAAAATATATATATTATTCTATTTTCATGAGGTTTTTATTAAGATATTACTAAAGTGGTAATGGTTCTTCATCTCAATATTGTTTTGTTGAGACATGTTTGATGTTATATACCTATTTATATTTATGAGGTTTATATACTAACCCATTTACATTTTATATAATGGCTATAATTATTTTAATGATATTTAATGTTTTAGTGTTTGTTATTATATCATGGGGATTATGATTCAATAAGTACCAAAGTTATAAGGGTTTAATGTTACAATATCATTTTTTTGATGATTCTTAATGAATAGGTTTTGAATAAATAAAATTCATGATATAACTATCAATAATCACATTAATTTTCTTCAAATATAATAATTTCTATATATTATATGTTTTCCTACCATTTTATTCTCTCTAAACACTCAAGATACCAAAATAATATTTTGAAGGAAAACTGACTATTTTTTAGTATTCAGTCAGGAAACATTTTATACCATTCCCATGATTCACTTACAAGGTTATCATGAATGTTTTTACTAATATATTATTATTTTTCATTGTTATTTTTACCCATGTTTCACTTTTTACAAAATGGATTAAAATGAATCTTCTTTTCATTTTACAAACATGGTACTTTTTACTTTTTACTAAAAATATGGAAGGAAATGTTGTTTTAACATACACAACTTGAATTGAATTTCCCACCGTCATGGTCCCTAAATTTTTAATATATTCCATTAAATGTTTCTATATTTATTTTCAAAGAAAATTTATTCCATAATATTTGGTAATTTTTTATATTTTAATGATGTGATTTTAAAATTAAAAGGGTATTTTCCTCAAGAAATATTGCAGTGATCCTTTAAAGTAATTTTTTATATATTATAACATCCTTTGATGTTACTCAATATTAAAAGGGCTATATTATTCAATTATAAAATTTTTATTCATTTTTTATATGGTTTATGGTTATGAAAAATTAAATATTGATGAAACTAATTTTATTTTCCAATCGTTAAGTTATGACAAATGATTTTGTGATATTATTGCATACATAAAAACATATTTATGAATATGGGATGAGTGGGTCAAGATTTATATTTCCCTTAACTGATTTATGAAAATATTAATGTTTTATGAGATCAAAGGGTACATAATAGGTTATATCAAGCCCCAAATGGGTAAATAAAAGGTATCCAATGGCCAAAAAAGGGTATATAGTACATTATCCCAAGCCCGAATAAGTGCATGGGTGGTTAACCTAATAATTAAATTTTATGAATATATTGGTTGGTAAATTTAACATAATATTTATATTTTAATGATTATTCCACACTTATTCAAGTCTTTTATGATATTATCGTATGCTAATATTATCCTCTCATGCATCATGTTATTTGATTCCTTTATGATTCTTGTCTTATAAACTACACATATTTAAGCTATGACTCAAGAATTTGACCTATGATATGTTTTTTATGGTTTTAAAATGTTAATATCTTGTTCTCATACCCTTATGCTCATGTTATGTTTAAGTCATCATTGTTATCTTCCTCATTTACCCTTATTAAGTATATGTGCTCACCCTTTCTTATGTTTACTTTCCCCAGGTTATGAATAAATATTTTATGTAGGGTGTTTCTAAGAAGATTATTATGTGAGATTATATTGATGGTAGATGTTTAAGATCTTTCTTGAAAAAATAAAACTGTGTATTTATTCTCCAAATATAATAAATCTTTATGGTCCCCAAGCATGTATTTTTATAATTTAATTAATATCCAAATATTAAGATATAATATCTATGTAATAAAATCTTGGGTTGCAATATTTAATGAAATAAAAGGTAGTACCATTAGTGAATGATCTATCTTATGATTAATAATTGATACGAATATTGTATCACAGAGATAAATTACTCTGAAATAAGATTTCTCACTTAGTAAATATTCTCTGTAGGAATCATAAGTTTGAGAAAATGATGTGGGAACCTGAATATGTATTGATGAAAAATTTACCTCATTTTTTTATTAATGTAATTAAATTTTGAGGGAAAATTTCTTTCAAAGGGATTGAAGGTAACACTCCACAATTTTCATATGTATTTTCTTTTAAATATTGTGTTGAATATCTTTTTTTACATGAAATGTTGAACTAAAATAAACCTTGATATATTTTTATGGGAAAAAATATTACAGAAAAAATATTTTTTTTAATACAATATAAAACATCATTAAGAAAACTACAAGTGGAATAAATCTACATGAAAATAAAAATACCACGAACATTAAATCAATATCATCATGGTTTTCCATGAAGATCATACCCTTAATTATTACTTTGAAAATAATCTAAGAAATTATAAATATAATGGAAATGTTGATAGTGAATTAAATTAATAGAATGGTTGAGTTTATTAATTTATTAAAAGGATATATATCAAAAAGAAATATGATTATTATATATATGCTTATTGGAAAAATGGTTGTTAGATATATGGTTTTTGGATATATATTGTTATTAGATATGTGGTCCTTGGGTATAAATGTATCTAATATGTATATTGATGTTTTTAGAAATAAAATTAAAATATTATAATTTAAAAATAATAAATAATTCTAGAATGAAAAAGATAATATTTAATAAAAATATTCATTTTTATTCATTACATGTTGTTATTATAAATATTATTTTCAAATTAATTATTTTATGTGTTTTTAAAATTATTATAAAGATTTTATATCAATAATTAGTTAAAATTTAATATTTATAAGATAAATAATTTCTTTTTTTAGTGTGGGATTAAAATCATTTAAAATTAAAAGGATATTTTTTTAAATAATTTTTTTTAAGTATTGTGTAATCTTTTATTAATAAATTAAATGTTTCACTTTAAAAGAGTTTTTTAATAAAACTTTTCAATACATAAATAATATATTAACACACATTTAATATTTAATTGATCTTAAATACGATAAAAACACTTAATGTTTAAAAAATATTTTTTGATTAAAGAAATATAAATATTTATGAAATCATATTAATGTAAAATTTCTCATATTTATAAATTAAATTATATTAAATTGATTCCAAAAATCATAATAATCATATATAAATTATTTACGAAGCCCAATTTCAATTTTAGGCATAAAAATAAGTTACGGAGGTAAAAATTGAATTACCATGTTGAAGTTAAAATAAGGTAAAATGGTTAAACTAAGTTATATAATCTCAAAATATCTTGAACATTATCTCTAAATTTCATTAATGAAATCTTTAATGAACAATATCCATTATTTTAATACTTTTTATCTAATTTTAATTTATAATGACAATCATATACATTAAGGAATTATCATTTGTTGAAATTTTACTCAAAATTCACCTTTAAAATGACACATCCTCTACCCCTCATGACCCACTATTTTTCTTTCATTATGTCTTGAATACTTACCCATTGATCCTATTTTTTTGTAACCCAAAGTATAATTCTTGCTCCATCATTCTGAAGTAACCCATTTCAAGTAGGAGATAATTCATCAAAGTAAGTACTTTTTTATTCACCATCTTTTTCAGTTACATTTTCATCTAAACTATTAATAAATATAATTATATATTGTAATTATGTAATATTAATATGTTAAGTCATGTTTTAAAATTTTATTCTCTCATTATAGGGTTTAAGGTTTCGTTATTTGAGTTCATATGATTAGGATATGTTGTGTGAGTTTCTGTGGAAACTAGGTCAGGCGCTACCTACAAGGAACATTTACATTGTAACTATGTGATTTACAAAATAAATTTTCTATAGAGAACAAGACATGAAAATGGTTTAGGGTGTAAAATATTTTAGTCCATAAAACCCCTTTTTATGTCACAAATGTCTCACTCAGGATAAATTAAACTAAGTTGGCTTGTTTTTCATCATACAGGAATTATGGGAGATTCATTTCATAAAACTCAGATTTGAAACATAAATACCTCACAAAAAAAAGGTTTTATTCAATGCTCATGTGAATCCCTCTTTATTTTTTATCCATCTCCCTTGAGCATTAGGATGCTCTTAGTGTGTTTAGGTAATCTCTTCTCTTTTGAGTTCTTTTATTCATCACTCAATCTCCTACTTGGTTGCACAGCTTCTCCTTAGGTATGTGTTCGTCCTCTTTCTCCTTATTCATTTTTCAGAGTGGTTAAAGGGATTTTATGCTATTCTTATGGTATCTTTTGATCATATATTGATTCTTTTTTGATATCTTATAAATTCTTTGTCTTCTAGTTTGTCAGAGGATGATCTTTGTGTTGTTCATTTTGTATTCCTTCAGGTGTGTTGTGCTCATTATGGATGGTGTGTAACTATTGTTTGAGGTAGTTAGTTCCATATATATATTATGTTTGATGATGGATAATTGATCTTGGTTTTTTTTAAAATAATTATAAATGATTTATCATGATTTAGAGATTGATTGATTTGTGTGTTTAAATGAGATTTTGATAAAATATAGTTTTTCCCTAATTTAGGTGTATGAGAATTTATTTTCAAATAATAATGAAATAAATTGTAAAATAAGTCTTCAAAGTGGGATTTTATGGAAAAGGGTTTATTATTATTATATTTTTAAATTTTATTTGAAGTGTGATAAATGCTTTTTGAACTAGTTTGGGAAATATAGGGCATGGTATCCTTGGGTACTTAGTTGAAAGGTGTGATTTTTGGCCTCATCTATTTGTATTGTGAGGGGGATCACTTTCTGGGTTGTACCTCTATTATTTTGACCTTGATTCATATATTCTAGGGGCATATAGTGTACACTATTGATATTGTTTTACAAGTGACCTAGCTGACCTACCTATTAGTGATGTTTAGTGTTTTTTTACCATTTTGGTTTAGTTGTGTACTACTTTGGATTTGATATATCTGTTGTTCATCAATTTTGAAATTATTATGGAATTTTTTTTAAAACTAAATTACCTTTCTTGTTTTTTAACTATGGAAAAAGGGGAACTATTTAACACAATTTTATATAAAATAGTTTAACTATTTATCATGCCTTGATTTCCGTAAAATTTATTATGTTGGGATTTTTATAAGTATAAATTATATGGAACATCTTGGTAGGATCCTACTATGCATATTTTTCTCAAACAATTCACTCCCCTTCGGCTGGGTGTAGACCTTGTATTGTTCCTTGATGTAGGAAAAGGTAAGGCACCATAAAGTGGTAGAAATGTACATGTTTATTGGGTATTGGTATTCGGTGGTGAGATATTGGGATGGTACCCACATTTCACATAGAGTAGTGGTTTATTTTTTTAAATGTTCTTTTTCATTTTTGGAATTGTACCTTGGAGTTTTTTTGTTATTTCCAAGTTCGTTTTCTATTGTTGGTTATCCTTGTTTATGGATTATATCAATGTGTTTTTTATTCCACTATTTATTTTAATGTGTATATATTCCATGTGTCATGTTTTACATTGGGTGAAATAGTTCCTTCTTTTTTATGTTTAATGCATGGGTTTTAGTCTCCAGAACATAGGGATTAGGACCACCCTTTTTGAATGTGGAAAATCTGATTAGGTATGAGTGTTATAGGGTAACTTGGGTTGGTTTTTTACATATTTGTATCAGAGGTTGTTAGCACTCATGTGTCCTTGTCTTGGGATGTTTTTTATACTATATATTGGAATATTGAGACTTGATAGGTAGATTATAGTGAATGGATATCCAAATCATACCATAACAAGTCTCAAGTTACCTTGGGATATAGGGATGTGTGTGTTTAATGTGGTGAGTTTTGACATGATATTAGTTTTTTCATATGGGTTTCTAGATTAAAATGATATTTCTTCTATAGTATGATCATTTAATTCTATTTATTTACTATATTAACATTCCTCTAAGACGTCTTCCATATGTTCCATATGAGGGTGCAACCCTAGATACTTATCAAGGGAATCCTCCTCTGTATTAGAATCTTATCAAGGATATCATTTGAGAATTTCATTTTATGGACCAGAATGTAACACAAGTTCAAAAACCAACTATTGAGGTGTATCCAGAAAATGTATGAGATAGAGATCAATGTCCAAAGGTTATATATGAGACTCTCCCATCCTTTAAAGGTGTGAATGAGACCTAAGTGGTATAGAACAAGCTGTAAATGATTGTAAAGGTCTTAAACATCCTGATACACCTGAGATGATCAAGGTAAAATACATGATTTTCTAGATCAGGTTTCCCAATAAAAGGTGGTAGGATTCTATAGTATAGGAAGATTGGAATGTGGTATTATATTGGAATGGTTTCAAGACCCTGTTTTTTAGCAGTTCTACCCAGAGTCTCTGATCATCAAAAATTCTCTAGAGTTCCAAAATTTTATATAGGGAGAGTTCTTGGTGCCAGAGTACACTAATTGTTTTTGTAACTAATTCATTTTTCTCCAGAGGTGGTGATGAGTGATTATCTGATAGAATAGAAATAATTTTAGGGTTTTTGGATAGACATCATATAATTGGTTTATATACAAAAGCTTACCACCTATACTAATATGGTAGATAGGTAAATGATTGAAGATATTAATGTTGAGGAAAATGTTCTATTTTATGACACTTCACATCCCTAAAGTGATATTTTTAGTGGTTCATAGGGAAAGAAGTGGAAGTGGAATGACAATCATAGGGGTGTTGGAGATGGCTATTAGTAGTGATCCCCCTTTACACCATAAGAAACAGTCAGTACTCTACCCATAACATAATACCATTTTGGTAAATATGGGAAACCCAAGAATATTTTTCCCGTGCCTATTAATATTTTAAATTTATGTGGCCATTAAGGTCACCTATATTGGTTCTATAAAGATATGTATACACCTTGTTATGGTCAGGGATCTTCATCTCAAGAGGTCACTAAGTCACAGTTAGATTCTTCAAATTACATGGGGATCTATCCATAATCCTTGAGAGTGAAGCACCATTACACAATGGATGAGTTTCGAGAGGAGGTTGAAAAGGTCCCAGAAGTAATAATATGTACCATTTTTATTGAGTATTTTTTAGCAACTACTCTGTTTGATACATGTTTCTCACATTCATTTACATCAACCCACTTTATCGATGTACTAAAACATACAATGGATCACATTTCCTTTGTTATGGAGATATTAGAACCATTTGGAAAGAGTAAATATTAAATGTTTTGATGTATTTAATTTTCTATATTAATAGTTGACGCAAAGTCATTAAAGGTGTTCTTGGTTCTTAATCTAGATCTATTTGATGTTATCATTGGGATGGATTGAATAATTTCTCATCATAAAAATATTGATTGTTATCATCAGGGATTTTTGTTCCATGACGATAATGGTAACTTTAGGTCATTTTAGGTTGAGTGGGATTTGAGGTTTTATCATACAGGACCTACCCATCTTGAGATCAGAAGTTTTTTGTCTAACATTGTAGTTGAGTATGATGATGTTTACTCTTTTGGAGATCTTCCCAAGGTTATCCATAAATTTATTTATTTCATCCAAGATGACTTTTCTATCCTTCCTCTAAAGAGTTAAGTGGAATTTATGATATATCTTATATTGAGTTTATAACTTATCTTGATACCCTCACACCATATGTAACATGTTGAGCTGAAGGATTTCAAGGATCAGTTGGACAATATTCTTAAAAAGGGATTTATACAACCCCATGTTTCACCATGGGAATCCCCCATGCTCTTCTTCAAGAAGGCTAGTAGTTCACTTAATTTGTGTGTGGACTATCAGAAGTTGAACTGTATGATTTTTAATTTTAATTACCCTTTATTTATGAGGATGACTTGTTTCATTAGTTAAAGGGGAATAATTCGTTTTCAAGAATCAATATTTAATGGGGTTATCATCAACTGAGGGTTTAGGAGTCTGAAATCTTGAAGTCCTCTTTTAGGGGTAGGTATATCAATTATTAATATCTTGAGATTCATTTTGGTCTGACTAATGCTTATTTAGTTTTTATGGATTTGAATAATTGGATATTCCATCAGTGTCACAAAACTTTTTTCATTATTTTTGTGCTTAATATCTCATTTTATTCAAGATACGAGTGTGAACATGATCACCGTATGAATTTGGTTTTAGAAATCATGAAGAGAAACCAACATTATGGAATTTTTTAAAAATAAAATTTCTATATTTAATAAGTGAATTCCTTGGGGAACATGATTTTTGAGCATGGAATCTTAGTTGGTCCTAAAAAGGTTAAGGCTGTTTTTTTGGAAGAACCACATAACATCTTCAATATTTATAATTTCTTAGGTATTAATGGATATTATTTATAGTTATTCTCTAATTTATCATAGTTTGTGTCACCCTTGATATCTCTTTCCATAAAAGTGGTGAATTTCATATGGGATGTGAAATTTTAGAATTATTTTGATGAGTTGAAGTGGCTTCTAACAACAACTCATATTTTGATCTTACCTAATCCTATTATAGAGTATTTGGTATATTATGATGATTATTGTGTGGGTTTGGGTTGTGTTATTATATAGTATGATCACGTTATGGCCTATGGTTCTTGTCTGCTTTATCCACATGATAAAAATTACCCCACTCATGATTTGGATCATGTCACAGTTATGAATATTGTTACATATTGGTGGAATAATTATTTTAGGGCGAGGATAATGGTTTTTTCATATTATAAGAGACTAATCTATATATTTTTATAGAAAAAAAAAGATTATCAGATAGAGGTGGTTGGTGGAATACCTTATGAAATAAAACTTTGATATTACCTACACCCTAGGGGATGGTATTCTCATCACTAACAATCTCAATTGGATCATTCTATCACAAGTTATCTTAAAATAAAATAAATAGTAAAAATTATTGGGATTCCTCACTCTGGTATATATGGATACTCAATGGTGATTTATGGATGATTTATATCAATTCTCAGTTATCATCATCACTTATAGAGACTATTCTATAGGTTCAGCAGCAAGATGATAAATTAGAGAAAGGAGTGCGTGAGAACATGATGCTTTATATGCATATCAACTGATGGAGTATTATGACATGAGATGGAGTTTCTAGTTTCCAAGAATAAATAACAACATTAATGATTATGTGTTTTTACTATTACACCTGCCAGTAGATAATGGTAGATAACGTGAATCCTTCTAGTCCACTCTATCCTCTACTACAACTTTTTTGGAAATGGTATGAGGTGTCCATGGTCTTTGTTGTTTTATTTTCATGGACTCCACAAGGGAGGAACACTATCAATATATTGATTGATTGATTGAGGAAATACATTCTTCTCATTACAATTGGGGACACAACTAAATGTGTTGATACATGTAAACTCTATGTATATGGTATCATGAGGTTTAATGGGGTTCCCACTTCCATTTTCTCAAAAATTGATACCATGTTTACTTACAGATCCTAGAATATTTTTTAGGAGGCAATGAGGACTCATGTGAAGTGGATTATGTCTTATCATTTATAGATGGATGATTAGAAAAAGTGCACCATTCAAATCCTAGAGTTTTTGCTTTATGCCTACATCTTGGATTTAGTGGATCATGGTATATCCATATGGGACTAGTTGAGTTTACTAGTGACAACAGTTTTTATTAAATTATCATAATGGTTCCCATCGAGGCCATATATTTATTTACGTTCTGGTCACATCTTTCTTATGTAGAGGTGGGATGGGTCCCTCTGTTAGGACCAAGTCTTATTTAGGAGATTTTGGTGAGGACTTAGTATATACATCAATGTTTGGTTACATATCAGAGGTGGAATAAATAATATTTGGTCATTAAAATCATCCTTTGGAGTTTTACTTTGGTGATCGAGTTTTCATGAAATTTTATACTTTGTTGGGTCACTGTTTTCTTGGTAAACAGGGACAGATGCCTGGGAGATATGTTGGACCATTTGAGGTCATTGAGTAGCTTGGTTAGGTTTCTTATTATTTTGAATTATATGCTTAGTATCCATGATGCTTTATATGCATATCAACTCAAGAAATATCATTTTGATCCCTCTCATGTTTGGTTTTTAGAGTATAATGAATTTGAACCAGATTTTTTTGTTGTGAAGAAACTAATGGAGATCATTGATTCTCATGTAAAAGTCTTTTGTGGGACGTATCTTTTTTGGATAGAGTATTATGGAGACATAAGTCATATTCTCAAGAGACTTAGGAGAATGAATCATTATTAAGGTAGTAGTGTCCTCAACTATTTCTAGAGTAACCTTCCTCTACATGAAATTAAATGGATTAAAATTATTATAGTGAGGATAAAATACATGTATTAAAAGGGGAACCCCCTTATAAGTTTTGACGGTTTTTTATGTGGGTTTCACAAGAATATGAGATGATGTAGGATTTTCTACTGAACATGGGCTAGGCACTGCTTGCACTACACATTTACATAGTAAATGTGACGTCCCGGACCCAGCCACCCCTAAACCCGAGCCCCGAGCCCGGTTGGCCACATAACCCATGGCTCGTCTCCCCATAGGCCAGGGGCTGCGGACTAGCCGCGGTAGTGTAATGGTAAGTTAGTGGGGAGACTGTACCCCCATGTGAGAGTACACAGTGGATTTTCAAAAAATTAATAGAATAGCGGAAGCACAAACAATGGATAATCATGAGAAAAGGGGAAACATACAAATGAAATAATAGAAGTAAAGAAAACCTGATAAATATACAAAAGCATCATAGGCAGTGTTTGATACAAAATGGATGCATGGAATGCTGATACAATGGAAATAGAAGACAAGAATGCTATGTAGTAATACAAAAAGAGAACAAAGCAGTCCATGAGAATCTCTATCCAAGATTGATCCTCTGCTCTGGACTCCAGCTAGATCATACATGTATCAACAACCTGACACCGAGCCTTTTCCCCTACTAGTACCTGCAGTAGTAAAGTCTACATGGGGGGCCTAGGAGGCTGCCAGGTAGGGTGTGAGACAATTCTCAGTAGGCTACCACAAAAGGGGTCTACGTGTAATCCAAATAGGTGTTCGCAGTAATAGTGAGCAATAGAGTGCAAGTAAGTAAAGTAAAGCAATAAGCAACTCTCCCGCTCGGGTTTCGAAAGGACACCTGGAGGGTCTAAATGCTTCAGCTCATGGCTGGTAGTCTGAACAAACACCTGAGTATAGATATATATTTATACACATATATATAATACATTGGGTAGGACCGGGACGGAACTCATGGACGTCCTTAACCTAGGGGCAGCGCTCTCGATCCTACCCCTGGCCCAACCTTGGGGAAGCTCTCACGGTCTATCCCCGGCCCGAAGGCTTAATAATGATTCAAGGGGTCTTTCACAGTCTTCCCTTAGCATGAAGCCGTAACATAGGGGAGCTCTCACGGTCTACCCATGGCTCAAAGATTTATCATTCAATTAGGGGAGCTCTCACAGTCTGCCCCTAGCCCAAAGCCGTATCATATGGGAGCTCTCGCAGTCTACCCCTGGCTAGAAGCTTTATCATTTAATAGTATAGGTTATAAGGCATACAATTCTTATAACATTCATATCAAATAAACATGGCATTTCCATCTCACAATATCACATAATCACATTTCAAGCAAACATGCATTTAAAATAATAAAAGGGGTTTAGGCTAACTCATCCAAGCCAAACCCTAACCAAACCATCCCATTGCCTCACATGGAAAATGGATTTCAAGAAATATCCATATGGTCCAAAGGTGAAAAGGTCTAAAACTCAAGGTATAACACCTATGGGTGTTCATACCGGTGTCATATAGTACCCAAACACCCAAAATAGGGTAGTTCCCATAACCTCCTATCACAAGGGTCATTTAGACAGTAAGTAGTCAATATAAAATATGGGGTTTGAAAAAAGGCAAACCATGGCATGACAATATAAACTCAAGAATGAAGAAAACCCAAAACAAGAACACATGACCACCTACCTTAGGGCTGTAGACGTAGGATCGCTCGATATCGACCTCAGATTTGAAGTAGATTGGGAGAGATCTGAGTTTCAGTCCAATGCCCTGAAAATAGGGCATATGATCCTGCTTCAAAATAACACTAAGGAAAGCGAGATTTTCTGAGGAGAAAGGAGTGCGTGAGGTTAGCCTTACCTTGTGTGATCCACTGCCTTCGACAAATCAAAGATCAGACTCTGGACGAAGAATCGGCAAGAGAAAGAGAGATGAGAGGGTTTGGGAGCTCAAGGAAGAGTTCCTCCTCTGTTCTGTCCCCTGGAATGAAGAAAGAATAGGTTTAGGATTAAATATAACTTAAGGGAAAAAGTGTAAATTAACCCTATATAGGGTCGCAAGGTTTAGGAGCACGGTTTACACAAACCGTGCGCAAACCATGCGCACCCCACTGCCTCAAGAAAGAAGGGTTGCATGGTTTACCCAAACCGTGCAACTTTACTATTCACGTCGTGCGCAAACCATGCGCATCTCACTGCCTTCAAACCAAAGGCTGCACGGTTTACCCAAACCCTGCACAGGCCAAGCGCAGGTTGTGCGCCTCTATTTGCAAGTCCATTTCTCCAACATCCGGGCTCCGAACAAGCCCCAGACACTCCTTGAACCTTCCTTAGGATGTTATACACATTAAGCAAGCTTGAAGGAAATATTTGAAAGAAAAACTAACGATATGTACCTTTTCCAAAGAGTCAGGTTGTTACAAACTCCCCTCCTAAAGCAACTCGTCCCCGAGTTCGCCTTTCGAGGGTAAAGTGGTGTCACCAACGAAAACCTCTGGCCATTGAGATCGTATATCAGCCTCTCAATACTAGGTCTTGTCCTGTACTCAGACGTGATGCCATAGAACCCATACAAGAGGAACGGACCTACCTCGGAGTGTCTTCATGTTCCGGTTGACAATTCGCATCGGATACTCCTCGAAGGAAGCATCCATATCCTGTTTAGCCTCATCAGGCTGAAACACATGATTCAGATCTGAAAAGTACCGGCGAAGCTGAGATACATGAAAAAAAAATTGCATGGCCTGATATCTCTGTGGAAGTGCAAGCTGGTAAGCTACCAGCCCGATCCACTTCATCACCTCAAAGGGTCCTACGAACCTCGGTGAAAGATTAACCTGCTTCTGTATATGTCTCTGCCCCAACCCGGGTGAGATATTTAAGAAAACACGGTCCCCAACCTCGAACTCAAGAGGTCGATGGTGCTTGTTAGCATAGGACTGTTGTCTAGACTGAGCTGTCTGCATACGCTTCCTAATAAGCTATATCATCTCGGTAGTCTCCTGCACAAGACGTGGTCCTAGAACAGTTGCCTCCCCTACTTCAAGCCAACACAAAGGCGAGCTACAAGGCCTACCATATAAGTCTTCATAGGGAGCCATCTCAATGGTATCCTAGAAGCTATTATTATAACTGAACTCAACAAGAGGAATGTGTTTCTACCATGAACCTCCAAAATTGAGAACACATGCACGTAACATATCCTCTAGTACCTGTATAGTCCACTCGGTCTATCCGTCTATCTGTGGGTGATGGCCGTGCTCAGTAGTACCTGTGTACCCAAGGCCTTCTGTAAACCCTGCCAGAACCAAGATGTAAAATGAGGATCTCTGTCCGAGACAACAGTTCAAGATGCTCCATGAAGGAGCATTATTTCCTTGACATACAGCCTTCCCAAGTCATCAACTGTGAAGGTCTCCCACACAGGTAAGAAATGTGAGACCTTCGTCAGACGGTCGATGATATCCCATACCGCATCATTTCCATGAGGTGACCTGGGTAAAGCAGTTACAAAGTCCATAGAAACATCATCCCATTTCCACTCTAGAATGGACAATGGCTGCAAAAGCCCAGCCGGACGCTGATGTTCCGCCTTCACCTGCTGATAGGTGGAACAACGCATGATGAAACCGGCTATCTCTTACATCATGCTAGTCCACTAGTACTATCGTCGCAAATCAAGATACATTTTGGTGATACCTGGGTGAACTACCCATGTTGAGGTGTGTAAATCGCTCATCATCTCCTCACTGATGTCTGATGGGACCCATACACGCCCAAAGAACAATAAAGTATCACCTTCATCCATGGCCCAATCTATAGAGGCATCATCAGTGACACTTTCTCATAATACAAGGCCTTCCGGATCTGATAACTCTCTTGCCCTGACCCGTTCCAGAAGAGTAGATGTCACTGCTAAGGCTGAGAGAATAGTCTGACCCTGACCTTCCTAAACCTCAACGTGCATCTCTGAAAATAGGGCCATCAGCTTCCACTCCTCATTAGATTCCCGAACCACCTACGACTGAGTTTTCCGACTCAACGCATCAGCTACTGAATTTCCCTTCCCTGGAGTGTAGGCCAATTCGAAATCAAAGGATTGTAGGTAATCAACCCACCTGTGTTGCCTAAGACTTAGATCCCGCAGAGTGAAGATATATTTGAGGCTTTTTTGGTCAGTGAATACCACGAAATGGTCTCCCAACAAATAGTGTCTCCAACAGCATAAGGCATGTACAACTGCTACGAGCTCGAGGTCATGCATCGGATAATTCCGTTCAGGAGGATTTAAGTGACGAGAACCATACGCAATGACCCGGTCGTCCTGCATCAAGACAGCTCCAAGCCTGATACCTGACACATCACAATAGACCGTATACGCCCTGCCCGACTCCAGCAAGATCAGTATCGACGCCGAAGTCAGACTACATTTCAGTTCCTGAGAATCTGTTTCACAAGATTCCGACCAATCGAGTCTCACCCCCTTTTTGGTCAAAGATGTAAGCGGTGCTTCTAGGCACAAAAAATCCTGAATGAACCACCTATAATACCCAGCAAGCCCCAATAAACTCCTGATATCGAAGACGTTGTTGGGTTTCTCCCAAGAGACTAAAACACTCACCTTCTCAGGGTCAACTGAAACTCCAGACTCAGAAATAATGTGACCCAGGAAGTGAACCTTATTTATCCAAAAGTGGCATTTACTGAGCTTAGCATAAAGTTGATTCTCTCTTAGTGTATTCATCACGATATCAATATGGGTTGCATGGTCGTGTCTCGAGCGTGAATAGACTAAGATATCATCCACAAATACCACCACAAAAGAATAAGGGTGAAAAATATGATTCATAAGATCCATAAACACTACAGGTGCATTCGTAAGCCAAAACGGAATGACTAGGTACTCATAGAGACCATTAATGCTTCTAAATGTCGTACAAGGTATGTCTGATGTCCTGACACACACCTGGTGATATCCCTACCTCAAATATATCTTGGAAAACACCTTCGCTCCTCGGAGCTGATTGAAGAGGTCATCAATTCTAGGAAAAGGATACCGATTCTTGATCGTCACCTGATTTAATTTACAGTAATCCACGCAAAGATGAAGGGTACCATCATCCTTCTTCGAAAAGAGGATCGGAGATCCCCAAGGAGAGGTATTGGGACGTATAAAGCCTTTTTCTTCTAGTTCCTCCAACTGACTCTTGAGCTCCAGAAGCTCCTTAGGTGCCATCCTATAAGGAGGAATGGTCACTGGTGCTTCTCCTGGTACAAGCTCAATGGTAAACTCCACTTATCGCACTGGAGGTAGAACAGAGAAGTCATCAGGAAAGACATCTCTAAAGAACTCCACTACAGGAGGATAAGCAGTGGGTTGTAACCCTTGGTCATCGAGATGAAGACTGGAAACCTATTCCATGACACCACCCAACTTCTGTTGTTCGGGTCCTGCTCGTGTCGCACTAAGATCCCATTCTCCCTTATGCACATGTGTGTTGCCCTCTGGTGATGTAAACATCACCCTCCAACGATATTAGTCAATGCGTGCTCTATGGGGAACTAACCAGTCCATCCCAACTATTACATCAAAACTTGTCATCTCCAGAACATACAAGTTCCACACAAAAAGGTAACCACCCACCTCGAGGGGAAAATTATGACAATGATGAACACCCTCTAAACGGATACCTAATGGGGTATCTAACGTGATCATACCATGATATGAATCAACGTAGAGGCCCAAACTCTCTATGATAGCCTCCGATATGAAAGAGTGAGAAGCGCCTGTATCAAACAAAACAGATACCAATGTAGAGGAAAATAAGATCGTACCTCGTACCATAGATGTCCCGACGTGCTTCTCCTGCGGCGTAGGCTCGACTGCATATAACTGGCTGATACCACGACCCTGAGTCACAGCCTGACTACCCTGAGCAGACCCGCCCTACTGGTGCTGAGAGTCATACGCCTGGTTACCTCTACCTCGACTACCGCCACGGCCTGATCGGCCGGTGGTATTCCAGCTACCTGATTGACGTGATCCTGCTGATCCAGCACCTGATTGTGGATTAGGTGCAGATCCCTTCTCACTAGGCACTGGAGGAAGAGTCCTGCAGAAACGTTGAAGGTGACCCATCCTACAACAGCCTATGCATTCCACTGGGTTCCACGAACACTGCGCCTTGAACTGTTCCTTCCTCCCACACTGATGGAAAATATAAGAACTATCTGTGTTGTGAGCCTGACTGCTTCCTCCCCCGCGGGAAAACTCAAAATGTCTCTTCTTCCCTGAAGAAGACCCACTGGATTTTTTTGGTGTTGAACCGCCCTGGTTCGCACTATCCTCTTCCCTCAGATTCTGTGCAGTAATCAGAGATTGGTTAACAATCTCAAGAATAGATGTCAACTTGAACATGTTTACCTGAGACAGGATGGCGTAACTCATCCCATACTCAAAATGACTAGCGGCCATCAGTTCATCGACAGCTAGCGATGGGGAGAAACGTTGCAGCTCGGTGAATCAGTACGAGTACTCCATAACTATCATGGTCCCCTACTGCAGGTTTATAAACTCCCTAGATTTGTTATATCTCAAGGTCTGGGGAAAGAAAAAGTCATAAAAGACTGCCTGGAAAGCTACCCAGACCATGTCTCCTTGCTCTCTCGACTGGGTGATGACAACCCACCACCTCCTAGCTAAATCGCATAGCATATAAACGGCTAATTTGACTCTCCACTCGAGAGGCATCTCGAGATGTTCAAAGATGGTCCGGATCACCTCCAGCCAAGACTCAGTAGTAAGAGGTCCGCCATCTCCCGAAAAAGTTGGAGGATGTTGTAACTGAAACTCGCAGGTCAACTCTGCCATATTTGGGGAAGATCGCACGCCGCCTTGAATATTATGCACCATCCTCAAGAAACCCTCATGAAACTGGGCATCGGCACCCATCTCAGGAAAAGTAAGAGGAGCCATAGGTGGCTCGATAGGAAGATCAACTAGTAGATCAGGGCCCGCCACTTCAGGAATGTGATCGTCACCGCCTTTAGCACGCACGACTCGAGGACGTCTCGGAGGAATAGTACTACAATGCCAAACGAACTTCTTAAAAGAAGAAACCAACAAATTAAAGGTTGAACTCTAGAAGCTAGGACAAGTACTATGACTTCCTACCTCTAGGATCACCTACCCACACCTACAAGGGTTCTTAGAAAAACAAGAAAACATATAAAATTTTTAAATCCAGTGATATAGAATTTCCTAGCCCATAAGGGCCCATACTCCTCATGAACTGAAATATGACAGACACTTGGATGTTATTTCTCATTTACTACTACTAAACAAAAATTTGAATTTCTTTTAAATAAATGATTGGTTTAGTTGGAATGTCATTTTCCGATCCACAATGGATCATACACTTTATGAACCAAAGAGTGACACCCACTAAAACCACCTCATTTCTCAATTCACAACCTTCAAGGAAGATTAACACAATTGCACACACATCAACAAGGCATGGAAATAAACAACAGGAAATGCTCACTGAAAATTTAGATGTGGCATGGAAAAATGCATGACCTAATCATATTGTACCTATCATGATGCATGTTCTAATGCATAACCCTCATTTCATCGGGTCGAACCATGAAACACAAATTTCAATCTCGCAAAAGTAATTAACATCACAAATCATGTGAAGAACCCAATGGTGAAACGGTATCAATAGTAAATAGCATAATCCATAACAACATAATTTAGGAAACTTGGTCTTTTCCCTGTACATGGGTTTGCGACGCCCAATCAAGGCTTATAACTAAGTCCCTAAGCCTTCCCAGTCTCCAAGTCACTCATCACCAAATAGTAAAGTAAGAAAGAAAGAAAACCACTGATACCACTTTGTGATGTCCCGGACCCGGTTTCCCCTCAACCCGAGCCCCGAGCCTGGTTGGCCACATAACCCCTGGCTCCTCTCCCCATAGGCCAGGGGATGCCGACTAGCAGTGGGGGTTTAATGGTAAGTTAGTGGGGAGATTGTACCCCCATGTCAGAGTACACAGCGGATTAGTAGCAAAGTAATAGAATATCGGAAGCACAAACAATGGATAAGCAGGAGAAAAAAGGAAACATACTAACCAAACAACAGAAGTAAGGAAAAGATGATAAATATAAAAAAGCCTCATAGGCAGTGTCTGATACAAAATGGATGCATGGAATGCTGATACAATGGAAATAGAAGACAAGCATGCTATTCAGTAATAAAAAAAGAGAACAAAGCAGTCAACGAGCATCTTTATACAAGCTAGATCCTCTGCTCTGGACTCCAGCTAGATGATACATGTATCAACAACCTGATGCCGGGCCTTTTCCCCTACTAGTACCTACAGTAGTAAAGTCTACACGGGGGCCCAGGAGGCCGACGAGTAGTGTGTGAGACAAGTCTCAGTAGGCCACCACCAATGGGGTCTACGTGTAATCCAAATAGGTGTTCGCAGTAATAGTGAGCAATAGAGTTCAAGTAAGTAAATTAAAGTAATAAAAAACTCTCCCGCTCGGGTTCTGAAAGGACACCTAGCGGGTCTACCTGCTTCAGCTCATGGCCGGTAGTCTGAAAAAACACCTGAGTATAGATATATATCTATACACATATATATAATACGTTGGGTAGTACCGGGATGGAACTCACGGACTTCCTTAACCTAGGGGCAGTGCTCTTGATCCTACACCTGGCCCAACCTTGGGGAAGCTCTCACAGTCTATCCCTGGCCCGAAGGCTTAATAATGATTCAAGGTATCTCTCACAGTCTACCCTTAACGCGAAGCCGTAACATAGGGGAGCTCTCATGGTCTACCCCTGGCTTGAAGCTCTATCATTCAATTAGGGGAGCTCTCACAGTCTGCCCCTAGCCCAAAGATGTATCATAGGGGAGCTCTCATAGTCTACCCCTATCCCAAAGCTTTATCATTTAATAGTATAGGTTATAAGGCATACACTTCTTATAACATTCATATCAAATAAACATGGCATTTCCATCTCACAATATCACATAATCACATCTCAAGAAAACAAGAATTTAAAATAATAAAAGGGGTTTAGGATAACTCATCCTAGCCAAACCCTAACCAAACCATCCCATTGCCTCACATGGAAAATGGATTTCATGACATATCTATAAGGTCCAAAGGTGAAAAGGGCTAAAAATAAAGGTATAACACCTATGGTTGTTAATACCGGGTTCATATAGTACCCAAACACCCAAAATAGGGTAATTCCCATAACCTCCTATCACAAGTGTCATTTAGACAGTAAGCAATCAAGGATAAAGGAGTATGTGAGGTTAGGCTTACCTTGTGTGATCCACTGCCTTCGACGGATCGAAGATCGGACTCCGGACGAAGAATCGGCAAGATAAAGAGAGATGAGAGGGTTTGGGAGCTCAAGGTGGAGTTCCGCCTCTATTCTGTCCACTGGAATGAAGAAAGAATAGGTTTAGTATTAAATAGAACTTAAGGGAAAAAGTGTAAATTCACCATATACTGGGTCGCATGGTTTAGGTGCACGGTTTACCAAAACCGTGTGCAAACCGTGCGCACCTCACTGCCTCTAGAAAGCAAGGTTTCATGGTTTACCCAAACCGTGCGACTTTACTATTCACGTCGTGCGCAAACCGTGCGCATCTCACTGCCTTCAAACCAAAGGCCGCATGGTGTATCCAAACCGTGCACAGGTCGTGCGCAGGTCGTGCGCCTCTGTCTGCAAGTCCATTTCTCCAACTCCCGGGCTCCGAACTAGCCCAGGACACTCCCCGAACCTTCATTAGGATTTTACACACATTAATCAAGCTTGAAGGAAAGATTTGAATGCAAAACTAACGATCCATAACTTTTCCAAAGAGTCGGGTTGTTACAATAAATGTGGAATTTACAGCATAAATATACCTCTAGACACATGACATGAAAACTATTTAGGGAAAAATAATTTTGTAAAACCCCTTTTTAACGTTATAAATGTGGAACTTAGGATAAATTAACCTGAGATGATTTTTTTTATGTATGTGAATTATGGGAGTCTAATTTTATAAAATAAGGATTTATAAATTAAATCCAATGTTCCCAGTATGTTTTATTTTCTATTCATATTCCATCCATAATATCTTATATAAATGTTTAGGTGATCTCCACTCTTCCAATTTCTTTAGTTTAGTTCTTGATATCCTTCTTAGTTGTGTTTCTTATACTTTTTTAACCATTCCATCTCTTTCTACTTCTTCATTTCCCTTGGTTGCATTAGTCCCATTGGTCTTCATTTAGGGGATCTATTGATCATGTAATGGTTCTTTTTTGATCTATTATATATTTTTCATGTTCTTTATTCTACAAGATTGTATTTTTGTTGTTTATTTTTTCTTTCTTATAGTGTGTGGATCCCATTAAGGGTGGTTTGTGACACAATTTTGAGTTATGTGGTTCCGTCTCTAGCCAATGTTTTATGAACCATAATTTCTTTTTATGTTATAAATTGTTTTATTATTTATTTTTCATGATTTATTTAATGATTAATTTTTTTATAGTAAATGGTTTTTTGAAAATAAAGGATTTTCCTTTCATTTTAGTAAAAGAAAATGGATTTTCAATGAATTGTGAAATGAATTGTGAAATGGGTATTTAAATAAGGTTTTGATGGAAAATTTTATTTGGTGTTGTATTGTGAAATTTGATTTGAATTGTCCTAAAACCATTTTGAACTGATTTGATAAATACAACACATGGTATCCTTGGTTGGTAAGTGGAAGGTGTGTTATTGGGGCTCGTTATTTTATATTATAAAGGGTTTTACATTCAAGGGTGTTCCTCTATTCCAAGATCAAGATGCATTTGGATTTGGGACTTGATTGACATGACAATAGGGTTCACATTCTATGGTGTTTATAATTTCTATAGACTTTGATGCATGGGTTCTAGGGAGTTTTTGTGTTAATTAGTCATATTGATGTATGATTGACCTATTCAGTCTGACTGTGAGTGACCCTTGGAATATGTTCACCATTTTTATTTGTATTTTTACATATTTTTCTTTGATAAACCTATTTTTGATAAATTATAAAATTATTATTGAAATTATTCTTTGAATTTTTTATAACTACAGATAAAATGGGATCTATTTACCTTGATTTGATGTAAAAAAATAACTATTCTTCATTCATTTTTTCTATAAATTTGATCATATTGGGATTTTTTTACAAAGGCTTGGTATTGAAAACTTTGGTGGGATCCTACTGATCATGTTTAGCACACGCCTTTCACACCCCTTTGGATGTGTGTAGTCCTTTTTTGTCTTTTTATCAAAGAAAAGGAAAGGTATTGCGATGAGGCGGGGAGGTTCATGCCAGCTGGGTAAGGGTAGTCAATGGTGAGATTGAGGTACATTTCCCATATATCACATGGAGTGGTTATTTCTTATTTTTGTTCGTTCTTTTGGGTTTTTGGACTTTTACCTTGGGGTTTTGTCATTAATTTCAAGTTGTATCACTACCATGGTGTCCCTTATTTAGAGCATATATATTTTTGTTTATTTCCTCCATTTTTCATTATTTTATTTATTTATTACAAGTATCTTGTTTCATGTTGGGTGAATTCAGTTAATCATGTTTGTGTTTGATGCTTGGGATCTAGTCTCTATCTCATGGGAAACGGGAAAGCCCTTTGGGTATAGGGTAGATTGAGTTGATTTCCAGTTTTAGAGGGTAACCCATTTCAGTTCATTACAAATATTATGTGTTTAATAAAATGATATAACTATTATATAATTTCATAATCTTACTCATTGATTAGTATAACAAGTTCTTTGTTGGGTCAACTCAACCACTAACATGGATGAGGTAATATTATCTTAAACATTTCTGACATGAATGTATATAAATACATTAATAAAGGTAATATGTGATATTAAAGATTTTTTAATATTATTTTGGAATGGCTACATGATAAAATAAATGATCATTATAAATTAACTCATTATTATTATTAAGTTACTAAAAACATGTTCATCATGGATTCCATTATCGAAAACCATACCAATACCATCCATAAAATGTACATGGAATAATATAAATCAATAAAACAAAATGTTTCCACTACCTTTAATAATCATGGAATGATTAACTTGGGATCAAATAATGAGGATCATTATCATTATTATGAAACTTGTGTGAAATAATCAAAATTACTAACAATAGATGATGTAAATAAAATATAAATAACAAATATATGTGTAATGAATGATTGTAAATTAATCTAGTAGATATTAATAAGTTTCTATAACAAGTGACTATGTTTTTTTTGTTTATTATATATAATGTTAAATTGATTTCATTGAATTCAGAAGTAAAGATTGGGGTTTATCATCTTAATTTTTCTTCATTGAGATATGCTTCATATGAACCTCTTGTTTAATTTTTTTTGTAATGTATATACCTCCCATTGATATATTTTTATCATATTTCTCATGAAATTAAATGGATTTATATATACATCTTAGGTTCTACCTTTCAGGGTCTTTTGATTAAAAAGTTTCCCAATCCATAAAATTTTATTTTCTAATCTCACTTTCAAATTTAGATCACCTATGTTTAAATTCATATTTTGGGTGGATTTATATTATTTATATTTAATCCAAGATGTATATTCCTTATCCTATGGTTATTTATATGTTTTACATGTCTTAAAACCATTTCACTTCACTTTGGTACACAATTCAACTAAAAGTATGCTTGTAAGCGGAAATTCCATTATCTTTGCTTTTAGCTAGGAATATTTATCCTCCATGTCCATATTGTATTATTATTTTATGGATTTTCTTATCTCTGCTTATATGATTTATTATTTTATTTTTTCTACTTATCTAACTTTCTTTTCAAAATTAATCTTATATTAATTCTTTCTGTATGAATGTTTCCTACCAAATTTATCCTTTTTAACAAAAGTGTGAAAGAAATTCCTTTCTAAACAACCTTCACATGATTGTATTATTTCTTTATAAATATTCCTTTATAATTTCTCATGGTTTTGCAAGGTAATTTATATACACATTATTTTATAAATAATTCTATTTTAAAATAAAATTTTTTTAAATTTGAAATGGTATTTCTTCTCATTTCTCAAAGTAATTTACCAATACTCTTATAAAGTTATTTTCATATATTTTAATATCATATAATTTTTTATTATTTAATTAGGATATCATATAATGATAACATCCACCCTATTTCCCTTGATGATTTACGATTATTCCTTATGGAAAACTTTATGAAACCTATTTTTCATGGGTTAATAATGTTTATGGAATTAAAAATATGTTCATATTCATGTCAAACACATATATATGATTTTTAATTATGTGATGGGTGCGACTGAAATTATATATACCTCTAATGCATTAGGTATATCATGTTATCTCATCATATGAAAAATAAGGGATTTAGGAGTGGTCTCATTCCATTATGGGACTCAATTCACAATTTTTATGGGAATAAGGTGTGAACCAAATCCACTATGGGACTATATATTCTATTTTTTGATGTTCTTGGCTAAGAGCCTCATCATAGGAGATAATTTTCTATGATAATGTTTTGTTCTTTATTCATATGTTTATGTTATGTTTTAATGAATCATGGTTATTTATTCAGGTTTTAACAAACCTATTACTCATGTCTTATGTTATTCCAAAAATCATTATTCCGTGACTCATTATTTACAATCTATGTTATATTAGGTATGATTCTCTTTGGTTATGTATATTCACCTTTATTATGTTATCATACCCACATGCTCATATTATGATCACTTATGATCTTAAATTGTTTTCTCCCATTCTTACTGTGAATCTAAGATCATCCATTATCTTGTTTATATTCCCCAGATTATGAAGAATAATATTATGTATGATATGTTTAAAATGGTATCATGTGTGAATATTTTTATTGAATATGTTTAATATGTTTTAAAATAAGTTATTTATGTTTCTAATATCTAATAACATTAAACCAAGTGTTTGGATTATGATTTATTATCATATGTAATAAATATTCATATAAAATGATTTAATGTAAATTTATGCTATTGTTGGTTCATCTAATTTATTTAACGGTACGTGAGTTGATGCATCAAATTTCCTTAGGTGTGTCACCTCATATGCCATATGCTTCCAACCAGTAGTGAGATTTTATGAGAAATGTTATGGAGACTTCACTCTCAATGTAAGGGCCATTAATAATAATAAATAACCAAAAAATCTACCATATAAAATTAGAGACCAAACAAAATTGAATTATATCTCAAATAAAACCACTATAAGATAATACATACTATTTCTTTAAAAAATGAAAATTATTGGATGTACATCACATATATCCCAATAGATCACCCATCAGGCCAATCAAATTTAAAAAATAACCAATATATATATATATTGGATCCACCATTAACCCTAATCATCAACTCTATCCATGCCTCCAATATCAATAAATCATTCTAGCTTGATAACTTGCGAAAGTAGTGCCCAGACTTGGAATCTAGACACATGTTTTTTACATGCACTAGGGTGACCATATAGGCTGTAATAATAAAATTCATTTGGGTCTCACAAACACATTTCTAATATATACCAACATATATTTTTATATACATAAGGAATTTAAATATCAAAATCACATTATATACAATTATACATGTTGATTTATTTTTTTCTAACTAAGTTTTCATGACACCCCACCATACATGGTGGATTCAAATATGGTGAAACATATCTGTAGTGCCACTAAAAATGAATTCACCTCAATCCACAAAACATAAACTTTACCCTATAACATAGAGTATGGTCCCATAATAGAGTCTTGTTCCACCGACGGATCACCTCAAGTGTGGCTCGCAAATGAGTATCGAACTAAAACCCTTTCATTAAGGGTACATTCAAAAATAACATCTCATACCAACACCCTATCACTTAGGATGAGGTCCCATGACACATCTCATACCAACACTCTATCACATAGGTTGAGGTAAAAAAACTAAGTCTCAACCACTTCCCTTTAACTCAAGGTAGGTTCTCACACCTAAACCTCAACCTCTACCCTCGTACTCAAGTTTGGGTCCCATATCAAGTCTGAACCTTTATTCTATCACTCAAAGTATGTCCCCAATGTAAGTCTATAAAACTACCCTCTCACTCAGGGTAAGGTCACCTTACTAATTCGCATCATCCTTTCCATTTGATATACTAGTCATATCATGGTTAATTCACACACAAAACACCACATCTCATCATCATAAATCCCATCTAATACATGAGGCTACTATTAAGTACACACAAATTCTATTTTATATTGTAAATATCTAGTAAACTATCTCTTATATGGATATAAGTTCGTACATAGTTCTACATTATGGAAAAACACATGAAAAACTCAAACATAGCCACCCCTAAATAACACACTATGCACTCTAGCCTCATAGGCTATCCTTGATACACTATTCCCCAATCATAATGGGTATAACTTGTTGAACCTATCAACATACATATCTCACTTGAGGAAGAAAACCACCAGGTTCTTTAGCCTCAACCTAGTCTCCACTCATCAGTACTAACCCATATCTATCACCCCATGGTCAACCACAACTCATATGCCCTTCTTGACCCATGCCTTAATAGGCTTGTCCAAAATTCCTTTCCAATTCTCACATCACCATCCCAATAAAATTACATATGGATCTTCTTTATTTAACCACACCCATGGGCCCATGTAAATGCAAAGGTAATCCAATAAAAAAATAATTTCATCCCATGTACAAATCCTCCTATTAATTTATTAATGGATAGATCTCAAGCTTATTATCAAAATGAAACACTCCTAATTAAACCATTCTAATCCTTAATGTTCCTATCACACTCTACCTAAACACTAAAACTCTAATAAATCATTAATAGGGTACTCTCAACTACTCATAATACAATGGGCATCCAACCCATCCGTTAGGCCTAAGCCCAAAGTGTAACACCCCGAGATTTTAAGAGATTGATTCTTTTAATTTATTTGATGTCTTGTGTTATAAGCTATGACAAGATTAGCATGATCTATACACAACACCATATTATATTTCATTATATACAATAATATTCTTGGCTTGTGTTGCACATAATTTCAATTTCTCTTGATATAATTCATTTCACACAACACTGAGTATCGATTTTTTTCAATGTATAAATGAACTAACTTTGGATTATTTTACACACAACACCAAATGAAAAATTCACTACACACAAAACTTACTTGGCATGTGTTACAGTCAAGAGTGACCTTCCTCGATAGGTTGTGTTGTACGTGATATCAAGTTTCACTAAATAACGATATATTATCAAAATGTTATTATTTAATTGGATATAAACTATACATTATGAATAGTATTAACCACATTTTTAATATTATATAACATTATAATTCATCTTATAAATTTTATAGAGCATAATATGAGAACAAAATCAGTTTTTTCGAATAAAAGACGTATTTTCTAAAAAATGTTGTTCTACCACCTTTTGATGGACACCCATTTTAAATCTATTTTTTGAAACTTTTATAAGATAAATTTGACAAAATAAACTTATTATTTGGAAGTGGGACATAAAAAATTACTTTTCTTGAATTTTGGGTATTTTTCTAATAAAATTTAAATTTTAATTAATAGTGAAAAATATTGCATTTTAATTTGAAACTACCTTTTTATCAAATTTATTTATATAGTTAGTTTAAATTTTTAATTGGTTTTAAAGTATAATTGGATTATATTTTTATCATTTAATCCAATTTTGGTCATTTTAATTAATTTAAATATTAAATTGGACATAAACACATGTCAATCTTTTGATAGTTATTACTTCTTAAAAACCCACCTTTTGGTTTTGACAATAGGAATTAACTTTAAATTAATTAAAGAAACTTCTGTGTTTTGAATTTGAAAAAATAGATTCCATATTTGGAATCATAAATTTTATATTGTGTAAATAATTATCTTTTATTTTTTGACATTATGAATAGTAACTTCAGTAATTATTTTATTTACCATGGTTAAAGGGTAAATCTGGTAAATGTGGGTAGAAAATAATATTATAATAATATTAAACTATCATAACACATGACCTAAACCTATTAGATGATATATTTTCAACCATTTTCATCATGGGGCCTATTTTGGGACCCCATTGAACCACTTGGATTTGAAAATGACATTTTATAGGAATTAATTTGAAGTAAAGAGAAATATGACATAAACTTCTATCTTATTAATAAAAAAATTTAATATGGGGTTATATAAAAGATATATTGTACTATAAATAGTCATTGGAAAGATAAAAATATTTAATACATCATGGAATGTTATTTATAATTTTAAGACACCAAATAAAAAATTTATTTATGACACAATGATGGTGTTTTGATTACCTTATTAACGAATGATTTATATAAATGAGATTATAAATATTAAAGTAAATTTAATTTTAATATTTTTATTCCCTAAAAAAAATTTGGATGATTATTATTTTGTATATTTGAATTAATTAAGTTTGTTTAAATAATTATGTTGTTATGAAATTTTAAAAAAATCATGATATGAATAGTACAAAAATTGACATAAATGAGGTTTTAAAACAAATACTATTTTATTAAATGATATAATACTCTTAAAAATATAATATTCACCCAAATGAGTTATATAATATTGAAAATATCATTAATTGACCACTTTAGGTTCTATTGGTATTTTATAGTGACTATATTAAACATATAGTATGAATATACAAGAAGACATGGTAAGAGTTAAATTAGTTATCTAAGGGTTAAAGCTCAAATATGAGGTTATATTTGGGACCTAAACCTGTCTAAAACCGATTATTTTAGAGTATTTAGGACAATAATCATCTTATATTTTAATTAAATGAGTTTTTGACATTTTTGAAACTAAAATAAATTTATAATAAATTACTATTATGATAGTTTCTTAAAGTACCCCTCTCCTCTCTTATAAAAGGGAAATTCCTCCCTCTTCTCTTCACTCCATTTTTAGACTTAGAACACACCCAACCCCTAAACAATTTCTATTATAAACTTCACTAGTTACATTATAATGGTTCCTATTTTTTCAAAATACAATCTCTAGTTCCCTAAGAGGAAATTTAAAGGAAGCACGTCGAGGAAGAGGAAATCTATTATATCAATTCTTTAAAATTTATTTCTTCTTCTACATCCTCTTAATTAGTTGTTTAAATATAAATTAATAAAATCAGTATCAGTAATATACTGATATGTTATTATAAATATTAAAAAACCCAATATCACCTTTTATCCATCCTATGAAAAAAAACCACCGCGTGTGCGTACATACGGGTTACCGTCCCCATGCTTTGGGGTAATATGTTCTTCCCCACCACCTTACTTGGATGGATATAATGTTGTAAATAATAACTAAATTTTATTATTATAACATGATACTAATTCTGAGATATTTTAAACCATCTAATTCAATACGTTTCAATAATTATAGGAATGATGTCGTCGCTTGTGTGTACGTACGGCTTACCGTCTCCACGACGTGATGAGATTCATTATTCACGTTATCCATTAAAGAATTATTATAAAGTATATACAGTAAATAATCTTGAAATATATGACATAATAATTTTAAATATAGTGTACTCCTTGATATCTTCTAATAAAACTTCCTATGTCCGTATATCCTTCGTTTGAACTCAGATTTTGTCCTACAAGTAGCCAATCATTAATGTTTTTTCACTTAGAACATTATGGTTCCCTTTTTGGATTTGGAGATACTACGAGAAATGTTATGGGTATGACACCTTCTGAGGTGACACCCAATGATGTAATTGGTCAGGAAAGATCACCATAGCTAGGATGGACATAGGTTTTCTACAGACATTTGAGTGGAACCCTTCTATAGCACCGGGCATGGGTCCTCAAGGACTTCCATAATGGAACCCTCGAGTCAGGATAGGTATGGGTCCTAGACCTCTAAGAGTGGAACCCTCCTGTCGGAATAGGGTGTGGGTCCTCTACAAACTCCTAAATTGGAACCCTTTCACTTGGGCCAAGAATGGGTCTTATACCATCAAATTGGAACCATACTCTTGGGTAGCACATGGGTCTTCCATCGACTATTAGAGTGGAACCATCCTATTTTACCAGGGCATGATTCATCTACCTAGAAATTGTGGCCCCTCGACTCTAAGACATAGTGATGAGGTTCAGTTTGACTTAGAATTATACTCATGTATAATATGGATGATTTCTCCACTGAGATGAATTTTTGAGCCACGACTGAAACCATGAGGGTGAGTTAGTCCTTCTGAAAGTTGATAGTGTCATAGTTTGGGGAACATGTGATTTAGGCTTCTGTATTTGTGGAAGGTGTGTGGGATGTTGGGAATCATTGATAGAATTTTGGGATTATTGGTTACTCTTATTCTTAGAATGAGGTGTGAGATGGAGTTCCCCTTTCCATCTCGGTTTTATCTTTTTTGACTGATCATATATATATATTATTTCTTATGGATTGAAACCATGGATTTGGATACTCTTCTTACAGGAGAGCTGAAGATGCATGATTCATTCCATGTGCTTTCAATATTTTTCTTCTTGTGGCAATATAAGTCCACTCTCCTGCTATAGGTGGCGAAGACTTAATGAGTAGTTCATCTACTCACTGTGTTCAGCCCCTTTTTTTTAGACGAGCTTACTCTCACTCTCTTGTTGGGTTAATTTGCAATCTTTCCCTGTGACTTTTTCTATCTACTACTTTCCTCCAATATTGTATCTCTTACTTATCCCCCTTCAACATTCGGGGTGTCCTACTATGTATGCTTATATTCACCACTACATGGGCTTCGCGCACACATGTTATGTCTTATGCGGCTCATGGACAGGTTGACCGTGACTTCATAATAGCTTACAGATACTTTGTTCTTGGACTATGTATGGTGGTCATAACATGATATTCGGTAGCTAGTATCGCTCAACTATTTTTATTTTCATGTTTCATATCAGGATTGGTCACATTTTTGGTTGGGCATGCATTTTTCCCCATTTCCTATTAGTTTATACTACCATACATTTGAACTTTCTAGAGGTTCATGCATGCTTTTTTTAATTTATAGTAGTGTTTCATCTTTCTTTTTTTCCCACTTCACATTTTATTAAGTTTGAAATGTGCATGTGTACCGGTTTTTTAGCAAAGGCCTCTCTAAGTTAGTTAATTCTTCAGTTCTTTTTTACACCCCCTAACCTATGGAGGTAGGCTTGGGGTAGTTTGGGATAGATCCTCAACATGGTTCACATCCTGAAAAATAATTTTATCTTGTGTTACACACAACATTGAGTCCCTTTTATGACTTATGTAACACAACTGCTTGGGTCATATAGAAAAACAATATACTCTTAATATTATTATTCTAACATTTTAATTATCACCTATCTATTAGAATGGATGGAATAAATATGATTAGATAAATTATTAAATCATAGTTTATACATGATTATAAAATTAAATCACTAGTTACTAATTAATTATAATTGAAAATAAAGACCAATTGAATATAAAGGAAGGGTTTTAATGGACAACTATTTTATGACCATAATGGAATTTTTATCTAAAAAATTAATTTAATCAAAATTAGTGAAAGATATTAATTAAATTTATATGTTATATATTGAATTTTTTTTAAATTTCATCCAATAAGTTTTATATTCTTAAGATGAATGTAACATCCTAGGTAAATAAAGAATATGACTTTTTCATATTTATTAATATTTGTAAATAAAATATTAATATTACTTTAAAGGTAATGCTATGTTCAATGGCATACCCAATACGCAACAATGACTTTCTTTTAAATCTTACGTTGCACACTAATAATATAATAATATTATTTTAAATGGTAGTTAATGCCTAGCCATTGTAATGGAAGGAATGAACAGAACTAACTACCGAATGATTATATATGCTTGTTAAATATTTTTTCATTTATCCAAATAAATGTTATAGGTTTAAAATGCAAATGAATCCAATTTTAAGCATAAATCTTCTAATATTATTTAAAAGGTCAATTAACCGCCTTTTGATGGAAAACCCTTTTTAAATATATTTTTTACAATTCTATATGTTATATTTGAAAAAATAAAATCCTTCTTTAGAATCAAGACATCAAAATTTACTTTGTGTAAATTTTTTTTATTTTTCCGATAAAGTTCATTTTTTAATGAATAGTGAAAATGCTGTATTTTAATTCAAACCCTCATTTTATTATAATTTATTTATATGGTAATATTATCTTTTTAATTGGTTTTAAAGTGTAATTAAAATATATTTTTACCATTTAATCCAATGGTGGTCATCTGAATTAATTTCACTTTTAAAATTGGACATAAACAAGTGTCAATCTTTTAATAGATATTGTTTCTTAAAAACACACTATTTGTTTTGACAGCTGGAATTGATTATAAAATTAATTAATGAAACTTCTATGTTTTTAATTTGGTAAAATTGATATCATTTTTTAATTTGGAATATCAAATATATCTTAGGGTGAATTTTTGTTATTTTTCTAACAAATGTTCATTTTCAATGAATAGTGAAAAATACTGCATTTTAATTCAAAATTGCCTTTTCATCCAATTTATTTATATAGTTAGATTGTCATTTTAATTGGTTTTAAGGTTTAACTTAATTATGTTTTTATCATTTAATACAATTTTGGTCATTTTATGTAATTTAAATTTTAAATTGGATGTAAAAACAAATCAATCTTTTGATAGATTTTACTTCTTAAAAACCCGTCTTTGGTTTTGACAACTAGAATTATTTTAAATTAATTACTGCAATTTCTTAATTTTGAATTTGATAAAATGGATTCCATATTTGTAATCAGATGGTCCAAATTATTTAATTAATAATCTTTTGTTTTTGGACATTATGAATAGTAACGACGATAATTATCTTTAATTATCATGTTTAATTAGTAATCGGGTGGTTAAGGGTAATAAAATAATATCATAAAAATATAAAATTACCCCAAAATGTTTCCTAATTATATTGGTGGTGTCATGGCTGACCATGGGATTCCTTGTGCCAACCTTGGGATCCCATGGAATCACTTTAGTGTGATAATGACCTTTTATCATATTTTTTTTAAAGAAAGGAAAATGTAACCAAAGTATGTATCACCTAAGTAAAAAAAAATTAATTTTGTTTACATAAATAATCTCTTTTACTACAAAAATTATTTGGAAATCTAAAAATATTTCCTACATGATGGTAATTTTTTTATAATTTTTATACATTAAATAAATAAATTTATTTATGACACCGTGATGATGGAGTGATTACCTCATTAATGAACGATTTAAATAAAATGATAAGATAATGTAAAATATAAGACTTACACTTGTAAAAAATATATTGGATGGGTGGATTTATAAACCTTATCACCTTATCCTAGAAATATATAATTGTGGGACCTTTAATATGCGAAAATCATTTTATAATAAAGTAACGTTTCAAGACTTTCCAAGACTGCCCCTCCTCCCTCTTATAAAATTCCCCCACCTCTACCCCCTTACCCACACCTCTCAAGCCTTTGGCTCGACTAAACTCTACTCATTTTATCTCTACACATCCCTATCTTCATCCTAGAAGCCTTACCTTAGGCATAAATCTCTTCAAGAAACCCTTTTGGTTCAAACCCAAGGGAGTTACCCGATTTAAAGGTAATGTCTTTTCTTGTGTTCTTTTGTTTTATTTTTCTTCTCCAACTCCTTAAACTCATTTTATTCCTTTATCTTGTAATGACACCAGTATCTTCAATATACTAGGATGTTGTTATGAGAAGGATTCGATCTAAACTTACACACACCTTCGTCTAATGGTTAAAGAACATACGGTTTCTGTGGATGGTGAATTACTGCCTCACGAAACGATGATTGTTCTATCTTCTCCTACCACCTCTCATGGTGACCATTATGATGGAACTATATTTTTTTTCTTTATATTATTCTGTATTTTACATTTAAAACATACCTTTTTTCTTTTCATGTTGTGAAAATGCAATAATTTCATTTGAGGAAGTGTGGACTACCACCCCCTCAAGTGATGTGACTCGTTCATGCGGTACATGGAATGTATAAAGAATTAAATTAATGAACATATGTGACCTATATAAAATATATATTTTACTGTAATTATAATATATATATCTATCATTTATTTTTAATTCCATTAATGTGACAAAGAAATTAAAGTAGTGTTCATGTGTACGTACGGCCTACCATCTCCATGAACGGTGCATTTCATTTTTATCTTCAAATGTTATGGAATAGTATAAAATTAATATATACAAGATATATATGATATTTAAATCATTAATTCCATTCTAGATATTATGTACTTATAACTACATAGGAAATTATTTTCAAACAAGTTTATTTTTGACTCATATACCGAACATCGACAAAAACATCTGATATGAACTCACATAATTAACTAATTATTATAACATTATAATATGTGATATGAATTGAATAATAAACTTTAAATTATGTCTTTAATAAATTATTAATTGAACAATTTTTATTATTCAGGAATATAAAGAGACGAACAAGACAAGTCGGACTTGAGGTAAGGGATCCAACCTCTCTCTTTCATTTTAAGTACTCTCTTTTATGTCACTTCTTTAAAGCTCTTCTTTCTTATGTTTGGGATGTTATTATATATTACACTTACTGTACTTTTTATGTTCATATAATTATAGACCCCAATTTATATCTTCAATCCATTTTTGGATGTTTTAAGTGGCGTCGTTAGGCTATCGAATTTTTGTAAGGGGATATCTTATCTCACTTTTAATTATGTGAGATTTCCATTGTTCTCCACTTATTTATTGCATGTGGTGTATTGTGTTCTTCCATTTTATATATATTATCATGATTCTATTTATATTCATGGTATTCTGTAATTAATATTGTTTTTATTATTTTTGGTCATACGACTCGATTGATTACAATGAGGTATGTGGTTTTTATCTCACTTACTATTCCCGTGAGATTAATGCTATATTAGTCACTATCTCCATTGAGTGGTGTATGTACTGACCATGATTCTAATATTTGTGAGATATACTCTCATTTATGGGTATTTACATCAGCATTTTTTGGCCCTTCTTTCATGGGGTGTATGTTTCGAAAGTTACACAAATCGGTAAGTGAACCTTTCACCCTCCCCTTTTTAAAAGGCTTATTTTTTGGGTCTTTTAATTTACATCTTGTTATGTTGGGATATGTTCTTCTCTATCCTTATTTATATAAATATTATGTCCAAGTGATGAGATACAATTTTCTCTCTCATCAACTCATTTTACGAATTTTAATGTGACGTTGTTAGACTGTCGAATTTCTGTAAGGGAACTTCTTAACCCAATTTCAATTCTTTGAATCAAGCCTCTATTTCTTGATTATGTCATACTATGAATATGTGTGGATGAACTCCAATTGTTTTACACTTAATATTCTCTTATGTTAGGTGTATTTATATTTTCCACACATAATCATGTAATTGATTTATCCTTAATCTAAGGATACCGACTTTGTAAGGAACTTCGTCTCAATCTCCTTTCATTGAGGCATATTTTTTTTATACACAACATTATTTTATACGGTGTATAAAACCCTTTGACTTTTACTTTTATTCAAAAATAATATTTGTATACGAAGAGTTTTACTAAACGACAAAAGGGAATGTTTTTGTCTTACGTATGCGGCGACAACGACTTCTCCGCCGTCGTAACCATTATTTGAGTTTCGTCTTCCTCTACAAGCCATAACTTTTTTTTTAAATGGAAAATTAATACCATGTTTTAATTTTCTTTTATTTTGGTATTGAAAATGGTTTCGATAATGTTTTTATTATATCAATGTGTTGTATTGATATCTTGTGATTGAAATGTGGAAATATTATGTTTCTTTTATGCATGGTTTTTGTGATACGATTATGTTGTGGTTCTTGAGAATTTTTTATGAAGATGTGTGGTTCTGTGATAAACTAAGGGCGGGTGAGCCCGTGATATCTCTCCAATGCATTGTGTAACATGAAGGAGTTAAACTCTAAGGTTTCTTTAAAGATATTTAGGGAATATACTATAATGTGTATTCCAAACGTAACCATGAGGGTTACTCCCCTACGTAAGAATGTTATGAATGCCTCAAGTTACCTTTATGTCTTAAATTTTCTATGAGTTATTCATAAATCTTATGATTTCATAAGGTATGTTAAAGTGATTATGTTTTAAGAGTAAAGTATGATTTAATTGATTCTTATGTATACATGAACTAATATTTTCTTTCCGTATTTTTATATCCCTTACTGAGATTTTTACGCTCACCCCAAGTTTTTGAAATGTTTTCCACAGGACTTAAAGGTGAATAGGGTCAAGGATGGGATCACAGAAAGACATGCTATCTAAAACATGGAACTAGAAATGTTTCTTTTTAAGATTTTTTATTTTATAAAAAAATGTAAACTGAGTAGAAGTGCTTACTTTGTAATCTTGTGAGATGTAATAGTTATGTCTAATTCTCTAAAACTCTAAACCCGAAAAGATCCTCAATGTGAATTATTAATTTAATTCAAGATTATGTAATGTTTTAAGTTTGGGTCCTTATAGTTGGTATCAATGGAAGGTTTAGATAACTTTAGAGGTTAGAGTGTTATTTAATCATTATTTACAAGTTGTAGATAACCACAATGGTTAGTATATTGGATGGAGTCATTGTTTTTTTTAGAAAGTTGGAATGAGTTTGAGATAACTTGGATAAGTATATCTTAAATTTTATCTGCCTTATTATTATATGATGATTCTAATGATATACTCACACTGACCTTTTTGGTTTTAGTAAATGGCTGGATCTAGCAGGCACCAAAGTAACAGTGGATGTGAAGAAAACTGTGACGGTTTTCTGAAAGAACAACTAAATGATATGGGAGCTGCAATGAGAACTATTGTGGTTTTTCTCAACCAATTATCAGGAGTCATGATTAACCACTTGAACCTTGGTGAGTTCTCTAATGCATCATGTATGATATAACAAAATCGATGTGGAAGTTCAGGTAATAATTATAAAGGTAACCATTATGGTTTATATGATCCTTACTTTTGTGGTAATTATGGGTTACTATATGTTATGATGGAAAATGAAAGGCATGAGATAAAATTTAGGTTAAATTATGTTATGGTTATTTTTGATAATTTTATCTCTTTTTGAGGAATGTTTTAATAATTATATAGTTTTGGAAAAAGGACAACACGTAGACCGTGTGACAACCTGTCACGTCGGACAAAGCTATGGGAATCAAACCCACAGCCAAAGTGTGACTGGTATTTATCACTTACCACTGGACTACGTGAAGTCCCTGGTTAGTATGACAAATTATTTTTAGTTAGATGATCTTATGAATCAGGAATAAGTTTATTTTGGGTTATCTATGGAAATGATTAGCCTATCATTGAGGATATGTGATTAGGTTAGTTACTTTTCAGTATGAGACTTTAAGAGTAACTGATGTTATCTAGAGATAAATGTTAATATTTATCTTGGAAGACAATGTGATTAAATCCTTCGGAGATTTGGGTTTAATTATTAGTTTGGATTACTTTGAAGTTTTTTATGGATAGCTGTTTATTTAATGGTCTTTGATGAACTTTGGGTTCTGTTGGACAAATTTTGGAGATTAAGAGTAGTATTTCTTTTTATAAAGGATTGTCCTTTTGGGTATTATATGATCGTGTACTAACATTTTTTTTGTTTTGGTTAAGGTCTAAAGACATGGGGAATATATAGTTCATCTTTTGTGGGTTAGGTTATTCTCCAGAAGTTGATTATAGCGCTCTTAATATGAACAAGTCATCCTGAAATACTCATCGTTTGGAGAAAATTTGAGTTTGTGTTAGAAAACTAGTAAAAGATGAAAGTATACATGAAAAGTGAGTATGTTTCCTTATGATTTAGTTAAGCTCATAAATAAATTCCTCTATGAAAAGTAACTTAAAACAAAAATGTTATTTTTTAACTTTTCCAACTGGGGAATCAAATACCATTTAACCCATCATAAGTTTGTGATTTTCTAGGGGTTAACTTTCTCCTAATCATGTTTTCTATCACTCTCCATCAGAACATGACCCTTTGTTTTCTCCTCCATATCCATGTTTTCATGGAATCCTAGTATGGGTTAACTCGGGTGACCTTTTTTACTTCTCTTTCTTTCTTTTAAAGTTACAGTTTAATTGACTCATTTTTTGTTGTGGGGCTTTTAATGAAATTTCCAAGCCCAATTTTAAAATTGTGAGGACGCAATTCCCAAAAGAGGGGAAGGATGTAACATCCCAGGTAAATAAAGAATATGAATTTATCATATTTATTAATATTTATGAATAAAATATTAATATTACTTTAAAGGGAATGTTATGTTCAATGGCGTACCCAATACGCAACAATGAATTTCTTTTAAATCTTACGTTGCACACTAATAAAATAATATTATTATTTTAAATGGCAGTTAACGCCTAGCCATTTTAATGGTAATAATGAACAGAACTAACTACCAAATGATTATATATTCTTGTAAAATAATTTTTTATTTATCCAAATAAATGTTAGAGGCTTAAAATGAAAATGAATCCAATTTTAAGCATAAATCTTCTAATATTCTTTAAAAAGTCGATTAACCGCCTTTTGATGGCGAACCCTTTTTAAATATATTTTTGACAATTTTATATGTTATATATGACAAAATAAAATCCTTATTTATAATCAAGACATCAAAATTTACTTTGTGTAAATTTTTGTTATTTTGCCGATAAAGTTCATTTTTTAATGAATAGTGAAAATGTTGTATTTTAATTCAAAACCTCATTTTAGTCTAATTTATTTATATGGTCAGATTATATTTTTAATTGGTTTTTAATTTTAATTAAAATATATTTTTACCATTTAATCCAATTTTGGTCATTTGAATTAATTTCACTTTGAAATTGGACATAAACAAGTGTCAGTCTTTTAATAGATATTGTTTCTTAAAAACACGCTATTTGTTTTAACAGTTGGAATTGATTATAAAATTAATTAATGAAACTTCTATGTTTTTAATTTGGTAAAATTGATATCATTTTTTAATTTTGAATATCAAATATATCTTAGGGTGATTTTTTGGTATTTTTCTGACAAATGTTCATTTTCAATGAATAGTGAAAAATACTGCATTTTAATTCAAAACTGCCTTTTCATCTAATTTATTTATATATTTATATTGTCATTTTAATTGGTTTTAAGGAGTAATTTAATTATTTTTTTATCATAATATAATTTTGGTCATTTTATGTAATTTCACTTTTAAATTGGATATAAAAACAAATCAATCTTTTGATAGATTTTACTTCTTAAAAACTCGTCTTTGGTTTTGACAATGGGAATTATTTTAAATTAATTACTGCAATTTTTGTGTTTTGAATTTGATAAAATGGATTCCATATTTGGAATGATAAGGTCCAAAATATGTAATTAATACTCTTTTCTTTTTGGACATTATGAATAGTAACGACGGTAATTATCTTTAATTATTGTGTTTAATTAGTAATCAGGTGGTTAAGGGTAATAAAATAATATCTTAAAAATATAAAATGACCCCAACATGTGTCCTAATTCTATTTTTGGTGTCATGGCCGACCATGGGATTCTGTGTTCCAACCTTGGGACCCCATGGAATCACTTTAGTGTGATAGTTACCTTTTATCACATTTTTTTAAAGAAAGGAAAATGTAACCAAAGTATGTATCACCTAAGTAAAATAATTTTAATTTTATTTACATAAATTATCTCTTTGACTATAAAAATTATTTGGAAAGTTAAAAATATTTACTACATGATTTTAGTTTTTTTTTAAAATTTAGACATTAAATAAATAAGTTTATTTATGACACCGTGATGATGGAGTTATTACCTCATTAATGAATGATTTAAATAAAATGAGAAGATAAGGTAAAATATAAGACTTACACTTGTCAAAAACATATTGGATGTGTGTATTTATAACCCTTATCACCTTATCCTAGAAATATATAATTGTAGGACCTTGAATATCCGAAAACTGGTTTATAATAAAGTAACTTTTCAAGACTTTCCAAGAGTGCCCCTCCTCCCTCTTATAAAATGCCCCCACCTCTACCCCCTTACCCACACCTCTAAAGCCTTTGGCTCAACCAAACTCTGCTCATTTTATCTCTCCACATCCATCTATTCATCCTATAATCCTTACCTTAGGCAGAAATCTCTTTAAGAAACCCTTTTGGTTCAAACCAAAGGGAGTTACCCGATTTAATGGTAATGTCTTTTCTTATGTTCTTTTGTTTTATTTTTCTTCTCCAACTCCTTGAACTATTTTTATTCATTTCATTTATAACAAGAGCAGTATCTTCAATATAATATGATTTTTTTATGAGAATTATTCAATCTACACACACCTCCATCTAATGGTTAAAGAACATACTGTTTCTGTGGATGGCGAATTACTGCCTCACGAAACGATGATTGTTCTATCTTCTCCTATCACCTCTCATGGTGGAAATTATGATAACACTATATTTATTTATGATATATATTATATTTATTTCCTCTCTATTCTTCTGTATTTTACATTTAAAACATACCTTTATGCTTTTCATGTTGTGCAAATGCGATAATTTCATTTGAGGAAGTGTGGACTATCGCCCCCTCAAGTGATGTGACTCGTTCATGCAATACATGGAATGTATAAAGAATTAAATTAATGAAATTATGTGACCTATATAAAATATTAAATATTAATTTAATTATAATATATATATATATCTCTCATTTATTTTTAATTCCATTATTGTGACAAAGAAACGAAAGTAGTGTTCATGCGTACGTACGGCCTACCGTCTCCATGAACGGTGCATTTCATTTTTATCTCCAAATGTTATGGAATAGTGTAAAATGAATATATAATGGATATATATGATATTTAAATCATTAATTCCATTATGGAGATTATGTACTTATAAATACATAGGCAGTTATTTTCAAACAAGTTTATTTTTGACACATATACCAAACATTGACAAAAACGTCTGATATGAACTCACATAATTAACTAATTATTATAATATTATAATATGTGATATGAATTGAATAATAAACTTTAAATGAGGTCTTTAATCAATTATTAATTGTCCTAAGTTTATTATTCGGTAATATAAATAAATGAACAAGACAAGTCGGACTTGAGGTAAGGGATCCAACCTCTCTCTTTCTTTTTAAGTACTCTCTTTTATGTCACTTGTTTAAAGCTCCCCTTTCTTATGTTTGGGGATGTTCTTATATATTCGTCTTACTGTAATGTTTATGTTCATATGATGAGAGACCCTAATTTATATCTTCAATCCATTTTTGGAGGTTTTAAGTGGTGTCGTTAGGCTGCCGAATTTTCGTAAGGGGATATCTTATCTCACTTTTAATTCTGTGATATTTCCATTGTTCGCCACTTATTTATTGCATGTGGTGTTTTGTGTTATTACATTTGATATATATTATCATGATTCTACTTATATTCATGGTATTCTGTTATTCATATTTTGTTTATTATCTTTTGGTCATACGACTCGATTGATTACAATGAGTTATGTGGTTTTTATCTCACTTATTATTCCCGTGAGATTCATGCTATATTAGTAACTATCTCCATTTAGTGGTGTATGTAATGACCATGATTCTACTCTTTGTGAAATATAATCTCATTTATGGGTATTTAAATCAACATTTTTTGGTCCATCTTTCATGAGGTGTACGTTTCGAAAGTTACCCAAATCGGTAAGGGAACCTTTCACCCTCCTCTTTTTAAAAGAATTATTTGGTTAGGTATTTTAATTTACATATTGTTATGTTGGGATATGTTCTACTCTATCCTTATTGCTCTAAATATTATGTCCAATTTATGAGATACCCTTTTCTCTCTCATAAACTCGTTTTCTGATTTTTAAAGTGACGTTGTTAGACTGTCGAATTTCTGTAAGGAAACTTCTTAACCCAATTTCAATTCTTTGGATCAAACCTCTACTTCTTCATTATGTCGTACTATGAATATGTTTGGATGACCTCCTATTGTTTTACACTTAATATCCTCTTATGTTAGGTGTATTTATATTTTCCACACATAATCATGTGGTTGATTTATCCTTAATCTAAGGATACCAACATTGCAAGGGACTTCATCTTAACCTCCTTTCATTGAGGAATATTTTGTTTTATACACAACTTTATTTTATATGGTGTATAAACCCATTTGACTTTTAATTTTATTCAAAAAGAATATTTTTATACGAATCATTTTACTAAATGACAAAATGGAATGTTTTTGTCTTACGTATGCGGCGACAACGAATTCTCCGCCGCCGTGACCATTATTTGAGTTTAGGCTTCCTCTACAAGGCATAACTTTTATTTAAATGAAAAATAAATACCATGTTTTAATTTTCTTTTATTTTGGTATTGAAAATGGTTTCAATAATTTTTTGATTATATCAATGTGTTGTATTTATATCTTGTGATTGAAATGTGGAAATGTTATGTTTCTGTTATGCATGTTTTATGTGATACGATTATGTTATGGTTCATGGGCATTGTTTATGAAGACGGGTGGTTCCATGATAAACTAAGGGAAGGTGAGCCCGTGATAGATCTCCAACGCATTGGGTAACGCGAAGGAGTTAAAGGATAAGGTTTCTCTAAAGATATTTAGGGAATATACTGTAATGGGTATTCCAAACGTAACCATGAGGGTTACTCTCTTATGTAAGAATGTTATGAATGCCTCAAGTTACCTTTATGTATTATGTTTTCTATGAGTTATTCATAAATCTTGTGATTTAATGAGGTATGTTAAAGTTATTATGTTTTAAAAGAAAAGTATTATTTCATTTATTCTTATGTATACATGGACTGATGTTTTCTTTCCGTATTTTTATATCCCTTACTGAGCTTTTTACGCTCACCCCAAGTTTTTGAAATGTTTTCCATAGTAATTAAAGGTGAATATGGTCAAGGATGGGATCAAGTAAATACATGCTATCTAAAACATGGAACTAGACATGTTTCTTTTTAAGAGTTTTTATTTTATAAAAAAATGGAAACTGAGTAGAAGTGTCTACTTTGCAATATTGTGAGATTTAATAGTTATGTCCTAATTCTCTAAAACTATAAACCTAAAAATATCCTCAAGTTGAATTATTCATTTAATTCAATATTATGTAATGTTTTAAGGATAGGTCCTTATAATTAAAAAATCCAATTTTATGCTTAAAAAGCTATATATTTTAAAAAGGTAGTTTTACTGGATTTTAATAGAAAACTTGTTTAAAAAATAAGTTTTGACAATTTTTTATTTTTTATTCAAAAAAATAATCTTCATTTTTGTAATAAAAATATAAAAATTTACTTTGTCTATTTTTTTGTATTAATCTTAGTAGTTTCATATTTTAATGAATGGTGGAAAACAATGATTTCAAATCAAAAACATCATTTTAATATAATTTATTTATATAGTTTAATTTTGTTTTGAATTTGTTTTAAAGTATAATTATTTACATTTCACATATATTAATCTAATTTAGGTCATTGGGATCATTTTCACATTGAAATTGGATATAAAAATTTAGCAAACTTTGAACATATTCACTTTAAAATCCCACTTTGTCATCCCATCAACTGGATTAATTTTAAATTAATTTCTTCCAATGTTATTATTTTAATTTTGAGAAATGGATTTCATATTTGGAATAAAAAAATTATGATTTATATTAATTTTAACTTATTATTTTACCAAAAATATTAGTGAAGGTGATTAAAATTAATTACAGTGATTAAGATAATACAAGATTATTTAGTGGTCAAACTTTAAACATAAGGTATAAAAATGGCCCTAAACTTTTAAAAAACTCATTTATGTCCACATTTATACCACACCCATTCATGGTTCTAATTTTTTGTGTTATTTAATCCTATTGGTAGGTAAAAACGTGGGGAGAACACAATTATTTTCAAAAATTCCAAGTGTGTATTCTCCCTCCACTTATAAAAGGCCTCATCTCCTCCTCTTCACATGACACCAAAAAATCCCTTTTAATCATCCAAACCCTGATAATATAATATCCCAACATCCATTATCTCACCATATAAGCCTCAACTTGGTAATAATGAAAATCAAGGAAGCCCGTTCGGGCAAGCCAAAAGGAGTTACCCGGAGAAGAGGTAACATTCATCAATGACCACTTTTGTTTTATTTGTTTCCCCACCCTCTTAAATTATTCTTTTTACATGATTATATAATTACAATATTGTACTAAATATACTAATATGTTGTTATTTTTATGGTTCAACCTACACCTACACACACTTCTATAAAGTGTGTAATGAAATCATCATTTCTGTGTATGGCGAACCACCACCATATGAAACGATGTCGTTCATTTTTTACTTTACGACCTCTTATGGTTGGTAATTATGATTTAAATACTATTTTAATATGATATATATGATATTTATAATTTATTAATACTTATAAATTATTATATGTAAAAATCCTTTATGTTTTCCATTTTTTGGGAATACGATAACATCATTGTGGACATGTGGACTACAGCCTCCTCAAAGTAATGTGATACATTCTACCTTTACATGGAATGTATCAGGGATGCGTTTAATAAAAATATATAATATAAATGAAATATTAATGATATTCAAGACATAATTATCTATATTTTCATACAATATATCATTTTATTCTTTCCATTCCACATATCGAAAAAGTGATAACGTCATTCGTGGGCATACGGACTACCACCTCCTCAAAGCAATGTGATTCTTTATTTTTCATAAACATATCACAAGAATGATATCTATAAGTATATATAATTAAATAATATGGTATTTATTGTATAATTCTAATTATGGAATGATAAACATCATTTACCTTCTTTCCATAATGATCGTTGAAAAATGAGAAAGTTACTCATGCGTACGTACGACCTACCGTCTACATGCTCATAATGTTGGTTCATTTTTCATGACCTTGTTTATTATTTTATTATAAAAGTATAATTTATTTAAAAAAATTATAACTATTTATTTTTTATTATTATTGAGATATTTAAATAGTAACCTCATTGACCACAATCGACCTATCAAAGTCAGTTTTGACACATAAGCCAAATATGGTCAAAACATATGACTTATAAATTATTGATTAAGTAATTGTATATAAAATATTTATAAGTGAAATTAAAGTAATAATGAACTATTAAATGGTTCTGAAAAATTTTAATAAATAAAATAAGTTTATTATTTAGAAATATAAAGTACAATAATTACAAATGAGACTCAAGGTAAGGGATTATTGTCTCACTTTTACTTTTGTGAGGCATATGTCATATTCACCACTTATTTATTTTGTGTGGTGTTTATACTACCCATTTTGATATATTATATTATAAATTATTTTATATTCATTTTATTTAAATGTTTAATTTGATAATTATTACTTTTGGGGTTTCTAATTCAGATGTTACTGCAATTATAAGAGGATTTCTAGTCTCACTTTTATTTTTGTGATTATTATTACATATTCACCACTTATTTTTAATATGTGGTTTATATAATTAGCATGAATGTAATTTAAAATTATTATATGTGAATATATTGAGATTTACATATGTATTTTATAATCACTTTTTCATAGGGTTTATGGTTTCAATGTTACCAAAGCAGTAATGGATTTTTCGTCACAATTTTCCTTCCTTGTCATGTTTGTTATATTATACCCCTATTTTATTTTATGAGGTGTATATACTTATCATTTGATATGATACATCATGAATAAAATTATTCTCATGATATTATAAGATTCATTTAATGTTATTCCTTCATGTGTATTAGGATTCAAATGTTCCAAGTTGGTATGGGACACTTTGGAATGTTTAAAGATTATTTTCATCAAAAATTATTTAATGATATTTTAATGATACTTACAATCATCCACATAAACAAAACATGATGTTATTTTTCCTCCACATAGGATATTTTTTATTGATACCATCCTCATTATTTTATCAACATATTAATATTGGTTCACATAGATTGTTATGGAATCTGTTTCATTTCCATGAGGTAACCATGTTTTGATGAGATTATTGTGGAACCCATTTGTTTTCCATGGGTTAATCATGTATCAAGAAATTATTTTGGAATCCATTCATTTTCTAGGGATTAATCTTGTTCTAAAGATATTTTTATGGAACCCATTTTTTTTCTATGGGTTATTCATGTTATGAAGATATTGTTATTGAATCCAATTATTATTCATGGATTAATCATGTTCCTAAGAGATTTTTATTGAAACCATTTCTTTTTCATCGGTTAATCATGTTCCAGAGATATTTTTATGGAACCCGTTTCTTTTCCATGGGTTTATCATGTTTCAAAGAGATTTTTATTAAACATGTTTCTTTTCTGTGGTTTAATAATGTTTGAAATATATTGTTATGGAACCCATTTATTTTATGTGGGTTAGTCATGTAATAAAAGGGTCCATATTTATTAAAATGATATTATTATGAAATGTAAGATTTTATGTACATGGAAATTTGATGTGTGGTTATGTGATAATACAATTATGGGTGGCTCTATAATAACCCAATAACGGTTGGTTCTGTGATTAACTAATGATAGGTGGTTCTATGGTAAACCAATTATGGGTGATTATATGATAAACCAATGATGGGTGGGTTCATTATAACCCTCCAATGAATTGGGTATGGATGTTGGTCATATAGTTATTTCATTTGTTAAGAGTGAAATATATCTAAGTCGACCTCATGGTTATTCCATTATAATAATTAAAAGTATAATTATATCCCAAGATTGATTTATGTGTTTCATATGCTTGATGTGGGTTTATAAAGATTCTAACAATTTATATTGATATCACATGGATCATGATTTTTTGATTTCCATGACTATTTCCTTTCCTATTTTTTCATACTTGATGATCCAAGTATTGATGGTTATATGTTATTTTATGAGTCTCTCATGTCCTTTGATTATATCATGATACACTAATTCACTCTTATTCTTATTGGTGTCATTTAATTGTTAATTATTATGTTTACCCTTACTGATCATCTGAGCTCACCCTTCTTATGTTTCTTTTTCCAGGGTTTTAAAGAATTATTTTGAATAAGTTATATGTATAATGGATTTCATATGGATGATGATGTTGTCTAAATGTGAAATAGAGAAGATGGGTTAAGTTGGAGAAATTATCTTTTAAAGTCATATGAATTTTTTATATATGATTTTGTTCTACTTCTCTAAAACACTAAATGTAAAAGGTCCACTTGTATTTAAGTGATCCAATTTTTCATTTTTATGTTATAAAGTTTAGATTCCAAATTTGGGTCAAAATTATCAACATAAAATTTGATAATGTAAACATGTGTATTTCTACATAGGATCTAGAAGTGAGGTTTCTAGGATGTTATACCAATATTATACTCCTAATCTTCTTCTAGAATTGAATTCTAGAACATAATATTTCAAGGAGGTTTTTTTGTACATCCATTTCTAATATAATGTATTAACATGTCCAATGTATTTAGAGGTGATGGTGGAGGATAAGCTGAAAATAATAAATTATCATGGACTGGACCATCTTAAAAGGGAAGTTTTCCTAACATGCTAAGGATTAAATTAGTGGATTGAGGTTCTTACTTTTCTAGTCATATGGGGTTTTGAAATGTGGGAGTCGGTTCTTCTTCCCATTCCTATTAGGATAGTAGTTCTTAGTCCTATATTAAGTCCTTTTATATTATTTTATTTTCTTATTGAGGTCATGATCATATAAAATTCTTGTGTTTTACTATCTTTAGTTCTAATTTTAGGATAGGTAGAAAATATTATATATAGTCCCAATAATAGTTTTTTCTATGAATTATTAAAGGGGGAAACATATTAATATTTTAAAAAGAAGATAGGATATGAGGAGGATTAAGTGCATATCCATGATATTCTAAATCTAAAGTGACATAGGGATTATCTTGCTCATGGAGGTGGGCATCATTAGGTCCAATAAGAAAAAAGAGTAAGTCATGGTCAGTTACATGCTATACAGTTTTGAAAACTATATAGACAAGATGTTGTTCAAGATACCATCTATTTATCCTCTAACCTGTATTATTATTTATTTGATTCAATAGCTTCACACTCCATCACTACACATTCCTTGGTCTATGACATTGTACTCTAGGTGGATAAACTTCTAGTTATCTTGGTGTCAACTAATGTAGTTGGAGGTTAGTTTGTCTTGTTTGAGGTATGTTGGGCTTGCGAGCTTATGATGAGGAAGCATTATTCAGTGCGAAATTTCTTCTTAATATATAATTTTTAAATGATTTCATTCTTGTAATGGATTGGTTTTTAATATATTTTAACGTGTAAAGTTTTAAATTGAAGGTTAGTTGTTTTCTTTGATGTGGAAAGTGAGCATACAATGTTCATTAGATATTGGGATCATCATATAGATCACAAATATATGGGTTCTTCTTTTTCATAGTTGGAAGAGATGGTATTTAGTTTGGTGGATTTTAGGAAATGTTATTTCCAAAAGTTATTTTAGGAGTTCGTTGATATTTTTAAACAAGTGGTTATGACAATCCCCCTTGATATGATATCGAGATTCGGATAAATTTCCAACATATTGTCTCAAAAAATATTATATCTTCTTATAATATAGAACATTAATATTCTAGAGAGTTGTACATTCAGATTGATAATCCATTTTAGGGGCCTTTCATTTAGCCCAGTGTGTTTCCTTGGGGTCCCCAAATGTTCTTTTAAGATGGTGGATGGAAGTTTTCAGCTATGAATCAATTAACTTTGGTTAAATAAAGTGATAGTGAAGAACAGTAGTCCCCTCATGAGAAATAATGAATTATTCAATTAGTTAAATGGAGATATATACTTCTCAAAGATTTATTTTGATTCAAGATATTGTCAGTTGATGGTGAAGGATGAGGATATCTCAAAAAACTCGTATCAATGTCATTATAGACATTATGATTTCATGGTTATGCCTTTCAACATCATGAACACCCAAACTATTTTAATGGGACTAATGAACTCAATGTTTCATGAGTTCCTAGATAGTTTTCTATTATTTTCTTCATCAAAATCTTAGTTTATCCAATGTCATATAAGGATCATGAAATTGGGGTGTTGTTTGAGTGGTAAACCCTATAATCCTACATCTAAATGACTGGTGTTTGAATCCTAGTAATCCCCTTAGGGGATTTTCTATTTAGGTGTTGACATAGGCATAACACAGATAGGTGGTGATGCAGGCATGATGTAGGAAGGTGGTGAAGCTAGCCTAGTGATGCAAGCAGGATGATACAAGCATGATGTTGCATTGGGCCTCTGGACCATGTTCTTAGGGCACTTGGCCTTGGGCCTATAGGCTGTGTAATGGGTATCCCTATAAAAAAATAGAAAGAGGTATTTTATTTCATAATAAAAATATCATAGGAGGATAATGTTGAGCATTTTAGAGTAGTTGTAGAGGTTATTTGACAACATCAATTATATGGGATCTTATTAATGTACTGGTTTTGGACATGTGATTTCATAATCTTCCCCCTCTAGGAATACCTCATTGGTTTTTCATGAAGATGATTGTTCCCATCAAATTATTTATATAATAATCTATTTGTTGGTGACTAAAACCAAGTCTATAAAAAATGGAATAATTACACTCATATATCTCATAAACATGAATCCAAACACCAATAAACTCTATAATAAGAAATAAAAACCAATATTCTTATATGCATGTAAATTTCATATAGAGACAAATATCTAATGTAAATAACAAAAGAAACTTCTGAAAAATGACTTCCATAGAAACTTCGAGCCACGAGCTAATAATGTTCATCTTGATCACTAACTCTCTTCCATAAACCTCAAAATAGATTTATATATGTGGTGGGGTGGGTGAGAATATAAGTATACCAAGTATTATCTTCCTCAAAACCACTTATATAAATGTGGAAAAACTATACTAATGCCTCTATAAATATATAGCATAACAAACTTGCACATATATCAGGTCATATATCACCCAACCTCACCAATTCTCATTCACCCAGTGTCACATCCAAGTATGATTATATAGTATCAAAATAAAAAAATCAATAAGGTAACCTACAACCAATTCCCATATAATTTTTCACTCTCACACCACAATGGAAAACTTAATATTCTTTCATCCCTTCTACAACCATGCCATCACACATAATACCACATATCACAACCACATTCCATAGACATGTCATCACCATCTATACACCACCACTTGCCACTACACATCCTTAACCATATAATCACAAAAAAACCCACCACAACCAAACCTCATATCCCATTAATGTTAAGGTAACAAGAACATGAAGGCCATCATCCTTGATCCATCCTCCAAACATGTGCACCCCCACCATGTATCCATTCCACATACCACGAAAATAAGTTATCGTCTATATTATATATTATTTCCTTAAGATATTACATATCATATACATACTCCTACCATGATCCATCAAAACCTATACTAAACCTAGATGGAAGAGCGAGGAAGGAGTAGTCAGCCATCTATTCCCTTACTAAACTGGATGTTTTAAAAAAACATAAACCCATACCTTTTAGGCATTAGTAAGGTTATCCATCATAGGTAGTGGTGCATAAAAAAGAAAATACAATATAAATCCTAACCGTATAAAAACCGAACCCAAAGGATCAACCAAGAGAGTACTATTAATACCAATAATAATTACCACATTACCACTACCACATGAAAACAACTTCTACGATCACTATATAAAAAATATGCCTCAAATTTTCATACAACACTATAATAAAAATATTCATTAATATCCCATTAATCATTTCATCATTACAGTTCTCAACGTTACAATTTCCAACCAAATTACATTCATTATACCATACGTTTATCCATATTTAATTTCAAGTCATTCTTAAATAATTTTCAACATCAATTCATTCATTATTCATAATTCATATTTATTCAATCCTTTTATAAATCACACCCATTCCAAAAATTATTATTTTTCATTTAATAGAACATATATTAATAATTTCATCCCACTACGCGTTACCAAATTCATTATTTCCAAACATATTCCATCACAATAGAGAAACTATAACACAACCTACAACAACCAAACCTTCGACCACATTGATTACCATGCTACCCACAACAATGACCTCTATAACATGTATACAATAACTTTCTTTAAATACCATAATCCATAAAACCACAACCATATCAACACAACAACCCATCTATTTCATTTTAATCAAAACCACACCTTATCCTCCAAACCAGCCTTAGCACCAATATTTATATCAAAGAAAACACATATTCAACAACAAGAAAAACTAAACATATCATCAATTGACTTCAATTATCCCAACATCATAATTTATTTTATTTTAAATTTTAATTCAATTTTCAAAAAATAATTTCAAAATTCCATATTTTAACATTGTTAGTTTATTTCCAAAGTTAAGTTATTAACTCATTTTGAAAGGTGATTCTAACATATAAATGGTAGAAATAAAATTATATGACAGAAGTACACAAAAATATCAAACATAATCATCAAAAAATTATTAATTCATAAAAGTACCAAGTGATTTCATTTTTCTTGAAATACATTCTAGTAGATTTTAATTTCATTGTTAAACGGGATTCCCTTAGACTCCACTATATTAGAACCCCATGATCCTTACCATGGTGGTTTTTCCCTATTAATAAAAAATATTTATATTGTATGATAAATAACAAAAGAATCATCACGTACCCTTAAATTTTATTAATTATAATTTATTTTATTTATTAGATTAATTCTTACCATCCACTCAATAAAGGAAATAAAAGAATGATACATCCATTATTTTAAAAAATAACAATTAAATGTATTAAATCCCCTACCTAAACTAAATATTGAACAAAAATTTCACAAGAAGATAAAAAACTCCAACCACTAATCTCCCAACACATAGGGATCAACCAAAAGTCTTATGCTCAATAATTCCTGATAAGATAAAAACACAACACCATCCAAAATTTAATCAACCCAACTATCACAACCTCTATAAGAAATAAGTTTAGGAAGAGAACCACGAATAAGAGAAGAAAATTTTACCTCATATCTCAAGGTTATGATCTCCAAAACCAAGGGTAAAATATAATCAAAGGAATAATTATCTCCAAAGACACAACTTTGGTCATTGAGGGTTTAAATAAATTCAAGGTTATATGAGATAATCTAATAAAAGTTATGAATTTATAAAAAAACTAAGAAACTAAAAAATCATGATGTGATATTGGGTAATCACACCACAATAAAGATAAATTTAATGAACCTCCAAAATTCATGTTTCATTCTCCCTTATCTCTCCTTAAATATCATTTTGAAAACCTCCATATTTCTATGTATTTAATAAAGTCCAAGTAAAAAAAAGGTGTCCAAACCATAATATGTGATCCTCTAAAAACATGGTTCAAACCCCATATTTCTCATGTCAACCTTGACGCACCCTAAACTAACCCATGATATCGCAAGGGTACCATGGCACAAAAATAATAAAAAAGGTATAACAACAAAATATCCCGCCAATAATAGTGTATAAATCTATGATATAAGGTATTTTCTAGTAAGGTGAACTCAAAAACATATATTAGACTGACTCTTGAACCACCCTTTTATATGAATAATCCACAAACATTCATTTTGTAATTGAAAACATACATGGAATAACCAAGATTCTAGAATATTTTACTAGACCTCCTTAAGAACATTCAAATTTCATCTGAATACTATATTCCAAATAAGAATCATGTAGGTTAAATAAAAATGGTTCATGTAAAAACCAACACCCTTAATAAAAAAACTTTTAAATCAAAATGTAGAAACACACAACTCCCACGGTTCTCATCTCATGTCGTGACAAAACTTCACATCACATATGAACACTCCAACTCACAAGACATGGTGAAACATATACAGTCACACTGTAATACATGTATCTAGCTAAAATCACATTTCAAAATCCACTTTCCTTCATCTAAACTTCTCCCGACATCTCCAATACCCAAATAATGAAATGTCATGGTGGGAAAAAGGTCTTGGGTGGTATGTTGGATACATATCAAATGATTATCATGCCTAATAATCAAAACCAAACACAAATGAAAAAAATGACTATGAAACCCAAACACCTTTGAGATATTCCTCTCCAATAGAAATTATTAAATCAATAAGAAACAATATAAAAATTTTAAATGACCCAAATAAAATCAATAATAAAATTAATAATCCCATTATCATGGAAAATAATATTCAAAACAACTTAGGATATTATTCATGCATTTTCAACTCACATTCCAAAATACATTCATCTATGAAACTATGCCTCTACAATATGCAAGCCAAAGGAATAAAAAAAATGTGTAACACTTTATCTTAATGATCATAAATCAAAATCAGCCTCTCCAAGAGTGGTGAAAACCCCTCTTTATCCAACTCACCCCTATCAATGACATGGGAGTAATTATAAAGCTATTTATGAAGCTATAGAAAGAAACATGGATCTTGTCTAGTTATAGGGGTACCAAATAATACACTACCTTTCTAATGCACTCATAAAAATAAAATGTGCCAATAATATTAGGGAAAATATTTCTTTATCATCCAAACCTCTATGGCCCATAATGAGGGGAAACCCTTAGAAACACATGGTCATTAACCTCAAACAATAAAAGTTTTCTCCTCCTATCAACATAAGAATTCTGACTATCCTATGTCTCCTTCTTCTAGGATAACCCAACCTGAACATACATACATATTATATCATTTTACATTAATAATAATTACAAATAATAATAAATTACATCTCATAACCTATAATATTAGTGTTATTGCATATTAGATATATAAAAACATATTTTCTCAACATTATGGATATTTATCCATAGACACGCCTCACTAAAACCCCTTCAAGACATATCATTTTTTATAATCTTATTAATAAACAAGATAATGGAAACATAATAAAGGGATGATATTATAGTCTCAATAAATGGTGAACATAAGAGATATTAATCACAGATCATAAGTGTGTATATGATGTACTTGTGGGAATGAGAACATAATCAAAGTATATAAACATAACAAAAGTAAATCATAACCAATTAAACATGGATCATAAATCATGAAATATGACATGAGAACTTTGTAATAACATAAAAAACAATTTATAAGAGCTTGAAAATATGATTCAATATTCCTAAGTCATTAAAACATAACATATGAATATTTTTTAGTGTAAAAATGTGTTTTGATAATGTGGAATATACATAAGAACAAAAAATCATTCATTATATTTAATCTCACTACCAAGACCATAATCACATAGTGGAAAATTCTCTAATATTGATTGGTTTTTCTTCCCAATACCTGTTATTTCATCTCATTGGATATAAATCTTTACACAATGTGGTATAGGGGTATATAATTCTATATCCAACCATCCCATAAGGGTTTGTGTTTACTCCGCATTCCCTATCATCTCATGTGATACAAATATTTAACCAATACATTTGATGGATATGTAATTCTATGAACACTCATTATATAATGATAAACCATATATATTGTTTCCATATGGATAAAAAAATATTCAAAATACCACTATAGAATAATTAAAAAGTGAGAATGAAATGCTATTCATAAAAAATTACTTAGGACATAATAATATTCGATCTAGAGAAATAAGGTAGATTGAATCATTAAATAATATCCATAGGGATGTATAAGAAACATTAAAGGATGCTTACATAGATTAAAGACACTTTATAAGAGCATTAAAAAATTACTTTTACAAATAGGAAGAAATACCATTCAGTTTTTTAATAACTCTTATTTCAAAGGTAATATTTTATAATACAATGAGAATATAATACAATGGATTTTACCTCATTCACCCACACCGATATAGTCTAAGAAGCATGCACAGAAATGCACATGTACACCAAATTAACTAAAATCTATATACTTTTACTTGTAAAATTTGGATGAGTATCACAAACCCTACTGTTTTACTGCCATGAACAACTAGAAAACTCAGTGATCCCCTTCAATAAGGAACTCATTTATCTATTTTTTGAATATATTATTTATTTAAATGAAGATGATAATAAAACACCCTTGATTTTTTTTCAATTTATCACAATAATGTAAACTTCTAGTAAGAATATGACTCTTAGAATAACACTTTTTTCAACCGTTAACTTTAAACCTTTCAAATGGGATCTGGAAAAACCATCAAAGATTCTCCTAAATTTCTATAAGGACCCAAACTTATAAATTACATATTTTAGTGAATTTAAACTACAATTAACTTTATTATATTCCAAAATATCTTTTAGGTTTATATTTTTATAGTATTAATTTATAAATATTTCATAAAAAATCCATATATTAAAAAGTGGACACTTCTATTCTGTATATTGTTTTCCCAAAAAACTAAAATTTTAAAAAGAAACAAGTTTTATTTTCTTGACTCACCTTCACAATTATCACCTTGACCTCATCCTTGACCCTACTCTTATTTTGAAAAATATTTTAAAATGAGGTATGAACACAAAAATCTCAATAAGTCTTATAAAAATAAAGAATGAATTCATTTTTGTATGAATACTTATAGAAATTTTACTTTTCAAAATAAATTTTATGGTTCAAAATAAACATTTTATTACACGAAAAACCAACATATCTTCCCAAATAATTTCATAAAAAAATTTACAATAAATATTAATATCCAAATAAAACCCATAATTTTTTCTTTTAAAATAGGACAAACTCATAATAATATTTTTACAAAGTTATACTTTTCAAACTTATGAAGTAGAATGTACATTTCTTTACCATGTAAAATAATAATATTTCCATAAGAACTGATAACATGATTAGATAAATCATGTTGTTAAAATGGGGAATCATTTCAATATAACTCATAAAAATAGGATATAATTCCTTGTTTTATAGAGAATAACCACCATGGTACACATAAAATAACTATCACAGTTACAATTTGAATAACCATCACAGTATATTCCAAAAATATATTAGTAGAAACCTAATCAATCATCTCCTTCCCTTTTCCCAATGTATTGTAGAGATATAATTGATTCTATCCCCCATGATTTATAATGGAACCACAAATCATTATCAAAAATTCCCATTAACCATAATAGAATACATTAAATATTTCAATATAAAAATTATTTTTCGCCCATAAGTAAATATTTTCATATATTGATATATTTATTTGCTTTAAAACCAATATTTTAAAGATAAAATCCTATAACAAAGGGAAATAGTTTTTTTATACAAAGAAAATATTAAATCTTATAGAGTAATCCAAACATAAAATAATGGCTATGATGGTGGGAAAATTTATTATCTCTATATAGATTTAAATAGAACATTGCTCTTTTCTTTTTTAAAGACTGTAAAAACATTAAAAATATTCCTTCTAAAAAACCTTTAAAATAAACATAAAATTTAATTTATAATTAATTTTTTTCCATATAAATTTATCCATAATATAAATTTTTTTAAAATATGTACAAGGGAGAAAACATTTTGGAAACAAAACATTAAAAGATGATTTTTTTAAAGAAAGTTCATTACCTTGAGTCAGACTTACCACATATGTTATTTATTGTCAAAAATAATTAAAATAGGTTTATTATTTACCCTTTAAATAAAAAATTTCAAGTTTATTATTCCTTTAATTTTATCTCTCACAAAGCTATATTTTTTTATTTTTTCAATTAAATTCATGTCAGATGTTTTGATGATATTTTTTCATAAGTAAAAAATGGTTTCAGTAAGTTTAATATGGTCAAAGGGGCCATTATTATATAATATTCAAAATAATAATGAAATAATTATTATTTTTATAAATCATTTAAACTTTTTAAAAAAATTGTAAAAGATGATTATGATAAATAAACTATTTTACAATCACTAATACAGTAGCTTGTACGTATGCTTGAGTGCCATTTTTCATTTTTTAATAATAATTATGGAAATAAGGTAAGTATAATATTATCTTTAAATAATGATAATAATATAATAAAATAAATCTTAATTCTTTAATTGTAATTTTATATTTCTTAAATGTGATTTTTTTATGAAAAATGAATCACATCATTTCGTGGAGGTGGTAGTCCACACATATGCATTAATAACATTATCAATTCCCAATGAATGGAAATATAAAAAATTACATTATATTTTATCCATTAATAATGATAAATATGTAATTAATATGATATATATACACATTAAATCAATCATTATAACCATTCTAGAGAGTTGGTGATGGAAAATGAATAAAATCGATTCGCGAGGCGGTAGTTCATCAAACACTAGAATGATGAATTCCTCTCAAATTTGATGGATTTTTTATATAGATTTTTTATATTACATTAAAAAAATAACATATAACTATATAGAGGTAAATTTTTTATTATTTTATCATAGTTGAAGAATATTTGAAGGGGTTGGAATAATAAATAACACAAAAACATAAGTTTAAAAACTATACATATTCTTTAGAATGCCTCATTTTCTTTATAACTTAAACCATATGAGGTTGGTATTATTCCAAAACAAATACCTATATAATTAAATTAGGGATTATATGAATGAATTTGGGTAGGTATTTGTGGAACCCAAATTATTTTTCTGTTCGAAAAAATGATAAGAAGATGTATAAATTTATAATATAGGGGAGGGGTACTCTTGAGATTCATTAAAATATTAAATTAATATAATTTAATTTTGATGACCAAATGGCTCTAAATTGATAATATTTGAATAAAATGTGGGTATTAGTATAAATAATATCACAAAATAAAACTTTTATAGATTTGGATCACATTTTTACCCCTATCTTTTTGTTTTAACCCTTTTGTTTAACCTTTTGTCAATTATGATGGTATCAATGTTTTTTACTCTTAAGGGGTTAATATAGTTACAATAAAATAAAAAAACAAATAAATAGGCCATGGTTAACTTAATTAACCCTATACCATTCATATTTTCTGAATTTAATATTATTAAAAAAAATTAAAATTTTAATAAAATATTATTTTCTATAAAATATCATTATTATCGATTTTAGAAATATTCATTTACTTTGACATTAATAACATATATAAAATAAAATAATTTGAATACAATTCTTAAAAACCTTTCTAATGTTTCTTTTTTATCGACAAAATTCATGGAACACAAATATTCCTTCAAATAATATTATTTCAAACATTTTTAAAATCATTTTTTTATATTTCCATTAATTGAATAATTATTGAATCTGTGTTGTGTAATATTTTAAGGTAATTATTTCATAAATAAAAATTAAAAACAAGTTACCATGATAAAAATTATTTAACATTAAAATCACTATTTATAAGTGAATATATCTTGTAAGGGCCCAGCCTTAAAAATCAAATAATAGTGTTTCTTTAGACTGGAATCATCATTCTTCCTTTCCCAATGATCTTTTAGGTTTAGATTTTTAGATAATTAGTTAAAAATATTATATATTAAACCAATAAATTACAATTTTACCCTTTAACTCAGTATCTATTTTTTCCATAAAACAAAACTATTAAAAATGAAAAATGATTTATTATCATAAAAAATATTCAAATTTTTCATCTTCACCTCATTATTGTCCATAATCTTCTTTAAACCCATGTGAATAACATTTTAAAATGTTGGATGTGTATAAAAGTCATAGTAAGTGATATAACTAAAATAAATAAACCATTACTCCATGAATACTTATAAAAATTTTCCTTTTTTAAAAAAAACATCAGGTTCAAAAATAAAAACTTTCCATACCCAAAAAATCATCTTTTCTGCCCAAAAAATTCATAAAAATAATTATAAATAATTAATTAATAATAAACTCATAAACGTTTCTTTGAAAATTTAAAAATAACATGATTTTTTTTAAAAAAAATTACTTTTCACTCTTATATATGGAATAACCATCATAGTTTAATTTTGACTAACCATCATTGCTACTCATATAAGATCATCACAATTAACTTCTGAACATTACCATAGAGTAACCATCGGATATACTCATGTATTAACCATAATAGCTAATCATAGAATTAAAATCACAGTATATTCCCATTATCTTTTAAGATAAACCTAATCAGTTAACTCTATATCAGATTTAGAATAACCATATAATCAACATACATACCCATTACATTAGAGGGATATCATGGACCCACCTATATTTGGTTTATAATGGAACAACCCTTCATCATAAATAATTTCCAAAAAACTATAACATGATATATAAAATCTTTCATCATAGAAACATTTCTTGATGAAAATAAATTTTCTATCTTAAAATTACTTTAAAAAAATCAATTTTCAATGGAAAAAATTTTTATTTGAAAATAACCCTATAAAAATATTAAGAAAGATTAAAATAAAAAATTATTCCTGATTGTGGTAAAATTATATCATTATATATAAGTTATAAATATTCCATCCATTCATTTTTTAGAAAAGTCAAAACATGCCTTATTTGGAAAACGAAAAAAATATTCCTTTCAAAAAATTTAGTAAAAATTCAAATATGGGTAAAAATGACTTTAAGAAATCAAAGAATAATTGTTTAAACCTTCTTAAAAAAAATTTAGAAAATATTTATATGTAAGAAAAAGATCGTTTTAAGGGAAACTATAAAATTTAATTTTTAAAAATAAAGTCCCTTACCTTGAGTCTGACTCATCACGTACATTTTTTATTATCATGAAAATTAAACTTCTTTTAATTATTTAATTCACTAATAAAATTTTTAAATGTGATTATTAATTTTATCTCACTTATTCCCATTTCATAACAATTAATTTATTAATTATGTTCATGTCGGACGTTTTGGCGATATTTAGTACATAAGTCCAAAATGACTTTGGTAGGATGAAAATGGTCAAAGAGGTCATTATTAAAATTTTAAATTATTTAAATAATAATAATAATTACATGAATATAATTTTTATACAAAAATTATAATTTTAAAACTATTCCCAATATATAATTATGAAAAATTAACTATGTTACAATCATGGAGACGGTAGGTCGTACGTACGCATGATTAATGTTTCCATTTTTCAGTGTGTGAAACTATAAGAACATATATCATATATTATCCTTAATTAATAATAAATATGTCTGGAATATCATATATAAACATAAATTACATCATTATAACTAGTCATGTGAGGTGGTGATGGAAAACAAACAACATCGGTTTGTGAGGCGGTAGTCCGCCAAACACATGAAGGATGGTTTTGTTTGCCATTTGATTAAAGAGGAGATGGATATAGGTTATGTTATTAAAAAAATATATAATATAATTATATGTATTATATCGGTGTTATTATTTAATCATGGTATAATAATTTTTGAAGGAGTTGGAAGAATAAATAAAAAAACTCGATTAAAAATAGCACCTCTTCTTTGAATAACCTCATTTTCATAACAACTAAAGACAACTAAATTTAGTGTTATACCTAAATAAATACGCTTGAATGAGGGTATAGATTTTGGGAGGGTATTTGGGAAGGAATATTTTGAAGAAAATGAGTTTTTTAGCGTCAATAAATGAGAAGAATATGTTCACTTTAAAAAGAGAGGGGAGGGGCATTATTGGAAATTATCAAAATATTAAATTAATATAAATTAATTTTAAATTAAAAATTGTTAAAAACATATTTATTTAAAATTCAGTATGATTATGGTCCCAAATTATCTTATCCAATAAAAAATAGGCAAGTTTTTTCTATGTTTTTATACATTTATTTAGATTTTCATTTCTCATTAATCCTTTTAAAACTTACCGTAACAACAATGATTTTTACTCTTTGAGGGTAAATATAGTTACTATAAATGGAAAAAACAATCAAAAATGAAAATTGGTTTATATTATAAACTATATACTAATCAATGAGAGAAATATAATATTTTTTGAAATTTTATGTCATTTAATAAAATTTTATTTATTATAAAATACCAATAAATTAAATTTATAGAACTATTCAATACTTTTACTTTAATAATATCAAGATAACACATAGAATCTGAAAGTTTTATTTTAATATATCTTTAAATGTCAAGGTAATAGATAAAATAATTGTATTAAATTAATTGTCTAAAATTATTTGAATTTTAATACTTTTATTATCATTTATTCGATTATTCTATTAATTGAATAATTATTGCTTCATCATTGTGTAAGAATTTGAAGTAATTATTTCTTCACTAAAAAACTAAAATTAAATTACAATGATTGAGATTAATATTTTACCTTTAAAAATACTATTTATAGTTGAACATATCCTCTAGGTATCCCCATATTAAAATATTGTAGTTATTAAAAACAAAACTATGACATCTTTGAATTTTCTTGAAATAAAATACTATAAATTCCATTATCTCGTCCAAATGGATTGAAAAAGTCACATAATATAATATTGGGTGATTATGAAACAAATAGACTCATATAATAAGATTAAGAAAAGTATTGTGGTCATTTTGTAATATTTATAATTTTATTTTAAACGCTCTTTTAACCTTTATCATGATAACAAAAAATACTAAGGTTTTTATTCATATTAACCAAAAATAAAAGGGGCGTATTTACTAAATTTCAACCACCTAGTTCAAAAAATTTAATTAATCTTTAAACAATAAAAATAAATTAGTGGCTGATTATAATTTAAAATTAAACCAATAAAACACAAATAAAAACCATTTTTCAGAAAAATCCCCTTTTTAAAAATAACATGTTTTTGTTCTCAATTCAAGTATAAAATATATTTTTAAAAACCTAATTTTATTATTTAAATTAAAAATTAACTAATTAAATATTAAAACTAATACAAAATATAATTTAAAATTATAAATAATTTAAAGGTAAACTTGATTTTCAATAAAAATCTTTATTTTCATTATCAATTGAAAAATCAAAATTTTCAACAAAAAATCTTAAAAATTAATCGTAGGATAATATTGATATTCTGAATTAGAAAATGAAATTAATTTTATTAGATAGATTTTATATAATTTCCAAAAAAATTATTATAATATTCACTCATAAAAATAAAGAAACCCTATTTTGGAAGAAAGCATATTTTGAAGAATAAAATGACTTTACTAAAAACTATATGTCTTTTTATAACCACTAATCAATAAATTTATATTTATTAAGACATTTATATTTATAAATATATATATATATATATTACAATGGTTTTAGTACTATTTATTTCTTTGAATTTAACTTATATTTTATAATGGTCACATTTAAATAATTATATTTTTGTTGTTTGTTTAAACTTAGTGTTGTGTATCTTGTATACTATAGAACAGAGTATTTCCTTTTAAAATATTTTTATATTAAATTCTACCACCCCCCCCCCTAATTAATAAATTTTTTTCCAACAATTTTAACTCAATCTTATTAACCAGGTTTTTAATTTTCAAAATACCTTTTTTTAAATACCACATTGTAAAAGGGTCAATAAAAAATCCAATAGATAAGAGAGAAAGGGAAGTTTGAAGGTCATTTAGAGTAAAACAACCAAGGTTTACCTATATGAAAACATTGGTGTAAAGTGAAAATAAGGACATGGAATATAAAAAAACACCTAAGGATTGATATAGAGTGACGGTGAACATGGTCAAGAAAAAGTTAACCATCACAGAACTGTAAATCTGTGATAGATTAAAAGATCATTGACTTCTTTGTAAGAAAAGTAAATAGATAAAAATTTATTTTCAATATACATTTCCAAAATTTTATTAATTGTTTTCTTTCAATGCAAAGAATATAAGGAAATTTACTTACTTGATAAGTGAAGCTTCATCCTTTAATAATCTTCCACCATAATATCTTCTTTTTCTCAAAATAATGACTATTCAAGATGAATTTTTTCTACCAGAAGTTGTAGAATAAAATTCTAATATATAAAATAATTCTGAAAAAGTATTAAAAAAGTCCTCCTATATTTATACATTAAAAAACCAAAATGTTTATGGAAAGAAGAGAATCCCCCAAAATGAGTTAACCTTATTACAAATAAAACTACTTTTATCTCTAAAATTCAACACTAATATCCAAAGTTAAACATATATCATTGAAAAAATAAATATACGTAAAATTATTCAAAAATATTATATACTAACATTAAAACACAAAAAAACAAATGGATTTTATCACACGGTCTTCTAATATTAATTTTAACATTTATCTTCAAATAACACCAATTACGTCTGAAGTCTCTTACCAAAATATGCACACCCTTGACATATAATATCTATGATACACAAACCATTTCCATTAATTACTTAATGACCATAAATTCAAAATAAAATCATATTTGGGTCCATAATATAATTCAACTGTTATTCATTAAATAATATCCAAAATATCATATAAGGTTCCCAAAATAGTGATCTTCTTCTAAAACAATAGTAATCAATTAACAACCAAATAAATTTACAATCCAATGGTTATATACATGAAAAAAATATGTTCCCAAAAATGTGATTATCATCCCTGAAAATAACTTTGATAACTTCAAAAATAATGTTTTAACCTAAAATGTTATATCATACATTTCACTTACATCCCTAAAAGATCACAAACCCATAATTACCTCAATATCAGAGATCATGTAAAACCTAAAGATTATCATTACCTTTAAACTTATTTCCATAACATGTAAAGGAATTATTCCTTAGATAACCTTTTACATATGTTAAATTTAAGAGTTACGTGTACCTCAAACATTTATCAAAACTCAATAAATGTATCTTAAAATTTATAACATTTTCACTACACCAATTTGCAAAGGTATTGATTCCATCTATCATATGTTTCGAAATTTTTAAAAAAGAAACTACTATATATTAACTATTAGTTGTTTCATGATTATCATAATTAGTAAAATACCACTATATCATAATTCTAAAAACTATTTATATAAACATATCCTTAAATCATTAAACATGATTCATTACCATGTTCCTCAATATTTTATTCCTATAAATCAAATATATTAAATATATCCTTATTATTTTTCAGTATCTACCAAGAAAATGTTGATACGTAGAGAATAATGAAATAATTCATACCTTAAATCTATACTTTCATATTTTCATGACATATCCTTTATGTTTCAGCATGATGTACAACTTATAGAAATTAAATGTTAATGACCTTTTTAGAATTTCCATTTTCAATAAATTAGGTAGAGTGTATATTTTGAAATTTAATGAATATGATACCATTAAACATAAAATTTTTGGAAAAAAGAAAAGGTGGTGCCTAAGTCAAACAGTTTTTTGTTGTTGATTTGAATACTCAAGACATTTTCAAGATCATTTGAACAATATTTTTTAATAATAGTGATAATAAAATAATCTATAAGGGATAATTAGGTTGTGAAAGATCACTTTCATTAAATATTTATAAATTATCCTTAATCTATAGAAAATGACATAATTAAGACTTGAAGTGAATTATTTAATTTTAAAATTAAAATGGTACTTATAAAGTTCATACCCTTAAAAACTACATAACACATTAACCTTAAAAATCCATTATACCTATGTCGATTAACCCACTAAATTCAAACTCCAAAAAATATCATTATAAAACTCAAAATACATCACTTAAAACCAAAAAATGTTTGACGAAGGCATTTAACTTTTGATCATTATCAAACTTATAAACCCAAAATATTATCTATAACTCTCAAAACCACATCACCTAAAAACAACCTAAACTCTAATGTTTTCTAAACCCTGTAATGATACCAACTTTAAGGACTAGACCATAAACATTACATAATATGGTTTCATTATAGTATAATTATATTTATTTCATTACAAAATATCTTTTATGATTATATTTTTATAGAATTTGGACAAACACTTACATATTAAACCCAGACATTATAGGTAGGCACTTTTAATCAGTATCTATTTTTCCAATAACGAAAAACACATTTAAATAAAAAAATCCATGAAAAATATTCACTATTTTCATATTAACCATATATTTGTCTCTAATATTCCTAAAAACCTTATGAAATGTTTTTCAAAATTTGCGATGAGTACAAAAATATCAATAATGGATATTAAAGAAATAATAAAACCATTGTTCCTTGAATTCTTATTAAAAACAGTCTTCTTCAAAATAAAATTTGGGTTCTAAATAAAACTTTTTATTACCAAAGAAATCATATAGTCTTCCTATAATTTTTCATAAATCATTTCATTGGAAATAATTAAGTAAAAATAAATTCATAAGTTTTCTTTTAAAATTTGAAAATAACCTAAATATTTTCACATATTTATACATTTCACTCTTTTATATGGAATAACCATAATGGTAAAATTTGGAGTAACTATCATAGTTACCCATGGAATACCTTCACAACTAAATTTTTAAAATCAAATTAGCATAGCCAACATAGATACTCATGGATTTACCATCATAATTAATCATGGAATAACCATCATAGTATATTCTCAATATAAAAAATTGTGTACACCCGCGAAAGCGGCACACACACAAGGAAGAAAATTACATGTAAATCACAATCTCGGGGACTTGACCCTACGACCTACACCTCACCCCCCAAAATAAATTGTATGTTTATCACAGACCCACACTTATTTGTATTATAATGGAACCACCCATTATCATAAAAAATTTCCAAAGACCATAACATGATACATAAAAGTTTACATTATAAAAACATTTCTTGAGAAAAATAACTTTTCCACTTTGAAATCACTTATATAAAAAATTGCACATTTTTAAGGAAATAATTTTATTTGAAAAGAGACTTATAAACTTTTAACATAATATTAAAATTAAATATTAGTCATAAAATTTGTAAAATATCCCCATTCCATATAAGTTTAAAAAAAATTCCTTCCATACTTTTACTGAAAAAGTCCCAAAGTACCCTATTTTGAAAATGAAAAAAACATCCTTTCAAACCATTTTTTAGAAGGTAAAAAATGGTAAAAATTAAATTAAAAAATAAAAGTATAATATTATAAACCTTATTTAAAAAACTTTTAAAAAATAGGGATATGGAATAAAAATAGTGTTTTAAGGGAAATGTTTGAAGATAATTTTTAAATAAAATTCTCTTACATTGATTTTGACTCATCACATATGCTCCTTATATTATTGAATAATAATATTATGTTAATTATTTAAATTTAAGAGAAATTTTTTCAAGTTTAATATTCCTTTCATATATCTTATTAACATGTAAAAACAATTACTTTATCATTTATATTCACATAAGATGTTTTAGTGATATTTCGTACATAAGTCCAAATTAACTTTGGTAGGTTGACTATGGTTAAAGAGTTAATTAATACACCATCTCCAAAATAATTATCATGAAATAATTATCATTTTTATAAATCAATTAGACTTTTATACCTAATAATGAAACAAATTTATGAAAAATGAACAATGTTACAATCATGGAGATATAGGTTGTACGTACACGCAAGTAACATTTCCATTTTTCAACGATTGTTATGGAAAGAATTTAATTATTACTTTACCATTAAAAATTATCATAATATAATAAATATAATTTTACTTATTTTTATATTCTTATATATTACATACATGTTATGTGGTTATGAAAAATTAATCACATCGCTTTGTGGAGATGGTAGTCCACACATATGATTGAGCAACGTTATTAGTTTACATTGTATAGAAAGGTATGAAACTATGTGTTATATAATCTTTAAATAATGATAAAATTTCATTAATATCATATATAAACATTATTTCCATCATTATAACCATTCATGAGAGGTGTTGGTGGAAAACCAAATACATTTTTTCGTGAGGCGGTAGCCCGCAGTACACATGGAAAATGGTTTTGTTTCCCATTTTATTGAAGAGGGAAGGGATATAGGTTATTATGTTAACATAATAAAATATAATTATATATAGGATAATTTTTTAATTATTTTATCATGTATAAAAAATATTTTAATGATGTGGAAGAATAAATAATACATAAACCCTTGATTAAAAATGATACATCTTCTTTGAACAATCTACATTGTTTAACAACTTAAGACCACTAAGGTTAGTGTTATGACTAAAAAATACCTATAATATTAGGTAATGTGTTATAGAATTATATTTGGTTGGTTATTTACCAAAATAAATGAGTTTTAATGTGTGAATTAATGAGAAGAAAGCTTCCCTTTTATAAGAGAAAGGGGGGTCACTCTTGGAATTTCAAAAAATATTAAATTAATATAAATCTTATTATAACATAAAATAGCTAAAAATTTATTTATTTATAATTTATTATGAGGATTGGATGAAATTATATCATATAATAAAATATATACAAACATTTAATATGTTTTTACCCTTATCTTTTGGTTTTAACTCCTCGTTAACCCTTTTAGAACTTAGTATGACAATAATGGTTTTTACACTTTAAGGGTAAATAAAGTTACAATAAATGTCCAAATGGTTATAAATTAACCATGTTTGATAGTATAAAATATATAATAATTTAGTGTAAGATTATAATATATTTATGAACTTTATATCATTTAACAAAATATTATTTATTAAAAAATATCAATTATATAAATTTACATAACATTTCATTTCATTGAATATAAGAATATCAAGATAGACATTATAGTATGATAAAATTATTTTAATATATCTCTAACTTGTCAATTTTCAAGATAAAATTCATGTATTACATTAATTATCTAAATTTTTCTACATTTTAATATTTATAATTTCATTTATTTTATTTTTCCATTAATTGAAAAATTATTACATTAGCATTGTGTAAGAATTTAATGTTTTATTTCATCACTAAAAATAGAAACATAAATTACCATGATTATGATAAATATTTTATATTTTAAAAAACAATCTATATTCAAACATATACACTGGATTTCCCTATAATAAAATATTGTATTTATTAAAAACAAGAGTGTGATATATTTTACATTTCTTGTAATAAAATACTATAAATGTTCTAATCTCATCAAAATGGCCTAAGAATTACATATAAAATAATCTTGGATGAGTATAGATAAAATTGACCCATAAAATAAGATTAAGTCATGTTTTAGGGTCATTGTATAATCTTTATCATTTTATTTTTAACTTTAATTACCCATTTTACTCTTTACTATGGTAATAAATATTACTAAGGTTTTTATTCATATTGACCAAGAATAGGTGGGATATATTTACTAGATTCAAAAATCCTAACTCCAAATATGAAATCCATTTTTCAATATTCGAAATACATAAGTGGAAGGATTTAATTTAAAATTAAACCAGGAAAATGAAAATTCACTTTTAAAATAAAAATGTTTTTATACAAAATTATAGTATAAAATCTATTTCAAAAATAATATTTGGATTATTTAAAATAAAAATTACCTAGTTTAATTTGAAAAATAATCCCAAATAAAATTTTTCTTTAGAAATACATTAATATAAAGTACAATATTAAATAAAAATCAGTGTTTTCATTATTCATTAAAAATCATACTTTTCAGAAAATTATAAGTAATTCATCCTAGGATAATATTGATATTATAAATTATATAAAGAAATTAATTTTTTTGAAATAAATTTTCTAAAATTTCCAAAAATATTATTTATAATATTGACTCATAAAAATAAATAAAACCCTTTGTTAAAGAAAATGTATTTTGAAGAATAAAATGACTAATAAAAACTGAGTGCTTATTTTATAACCATTAATAAAAAGATTTGTATTGATTAGAACCTTTATATATATATATATATATATATCTGTTTGTGTGTGTGTATCCTATTTTGGTTAATACTAATCATTCCATCTAATTTAACGGATATGTTATAATGGTTACATTTAAATAATAATATTTTGTTTTTTGTTTAAGATCAGTGTTACATATCTTGTATGATATCAAAGAGTCTTTCCTTTTAAAATATTAGGATATTATATGTCCTCTATATATCTATCTTTAAAAATATTATAGTTATTAAAATATATTATGTGACATTTTTGGCTTTATATTCACTTAAATATTATAAAGGTCAAAAATCCTATCCAAATGGTATGAAAATTCTATATATTGGAATTTTGGATGATTATAAATGAGATATACTCATAAAAAAATTAAGGTAACTGTTAGAGTTATTTTTTAGTTCTTAACATTTTTTTTAACTTTAATTACTCAATTTACCCTTTACTATGTTAATAAAAATTGTTAAATTTAGTATACATAATGTCCAAAATATAAATTGGGCCAATTTATCAAATTTAAACACCCTAATTACAAATTATATAATCATTTTTCCAAAATTCAAAAACAAATAAGTGGAATAATTTAATTTATAATTAAACCCAAAAAACGCATCGAAAGACAGTTTTTAGTAACAATGTGTTTTAAGCCCCAAAATATACTAATACCAAAATAAGGTATAAAGATGATTCAATGTTAATTAATTATATTACATATAACTATATAATACCTATGTTATATTGAGTTCAGATTCTAATAATAGTTTACTTTATTTACTATAAAGAAAAGACAATTTTATAAAATCGATATTTTCCTGAATTCGCTGAAAAATAAATATTTTATAAAAAAAATATATAATCCTATAATAATTATGAAATTATAAATTTAAAAAATAAAATTAATTTTACAATTTAAAATTCAATAATTTTGAAATCAATATATTAAATAAAACCATAAAATTCATGAAAAAACATTTTGGTTAGAAATACAGATTTTTTCTTTTCATCAAAAAAAATCTAATATTTTTATAATGAATGCAAATATATAAAATATAACTAATTAATATATGAAAATATTTTATATAAAATGTACTAGGGTAATTACATACTTCACCCTTTTTGAAATTTCATCCTCAAAATTTTATTTACTTATTAAACAAGTAGGGATATCATTCTCTCATAGCATTTTTCTGATTCCCATGTTGGTTCTTCAACCATCTAAATTATCCCCAAAACCATAACATGGTTAATTACATTATTCTAAAATACATTCTCTATTTGTTCAAGAATCTAAAAAGGATTTTACTCATAAGAAAGGATATCTTCCAACTGAACTACCTATAGGATCAAAACATGAGATGAATCAAGCAGATATTTTCATAAAAAAAAGAAACCTGAAAAATGTTGTTTACCTAGGACAAACCTAGAAGAAGGGATACTCGGTAAGAAACTAATCCAACTTTCTCCATGTTTTCATATGGTCAATTAAATTGTGTCATTAACTTCCTATTTTTACCAAAATGCATAACACTTTTATAATGAGATACCTTAAGAAAAACATAATCACTAACCTCAAAAAAAATATTTCCTCTAGATATCTACATAACTTGTCTGCCTTGTCTAATCTATACTTATATAATCCTAACTTACCTTCACCTTCCAAACCATTTCCTCTACCAATTAAAGTCACTTCAACTTCCTTTCACTTATTTCATCCTAAAAATATGTAATCTAACACCACTTTCCATATATTGCTTTAGAATGGGTCATATATATACTAGAATGAAAGCTATTATTATAATAAAACTCAAATAAAGAAATATATTAATGCCAACATCTATGTTAATGCATTGAAAAAGAACAGAGCACTTCTTCCAAGGTCTAAATTTTTCTCTTTAACTACCCATCATATTTTGGATAAAAAGTTGTAATGAAATTTAACTCAATTCCCAATGACTTATGACGTCCTTTCCAAAAAAATTAATTAAACCTAGGATCATAGAAAAATACAATATAGAGAATAAAATCATGTAACATGAAAATATCTTTAAAATATACTAGATAATATTTATCTAAAGATAGAGTATCTTGAGTATTAAGAAAATGTGTATATTTATACATAATCGATCAAAAATAACTCGAATTACATTATTACCTCAAGATTACTTTATAAATATTACTATGAAATATATGGATACATTTTCCAATTTCTACTCTCATTTTGGATAATGTATAATCATCTCCTTTGGTAATTATTGTTTTACAATGAACTATGGAAAATTTTGACATTTCATGGAAGAATCAAAGATATATCTTCTCATTACATCCCTCAAGTAATACTCTCGAAGGTCTTTTTACAACATAGTGCAACTGTGGTGAATGAAAAATAGGGAACTATAAGCTGCACTCAACAATTATATCATCAACTAGGAGTCACAAGGAATAAATAATCTCTTTCCAATTCTCAAAACAAAATCTTTATAAATGTTAAATTCAGGTAACTTACCCTTCTTAACTAATTATACCTTTTTCCTATAACTCCCGATCTTCCTTATGAGCATGATTAATTCTTTATAATAGAGATTATTATATTGAAAACTAAATCAAAATAGTGGAATATCCTCCTTGCCTAAATTCTAGGACAAAATTCATCAAATCATTAACCAAAGGTTCATGTTATAAATGTTTCATGGTTAATGTTGCATTACCTTTCTGAATCAAACCTGAAACAAAATAGAGAGTAACTCCATGTAACCTGAAAATATCATTAAGATATTCTTGAGAATATTTATCTAAATATAGAGTATCTTGAGTAGGAAGGAAATGTGTATATTTATATGTAATCAAACAAAAAAAACCTGAATTACATTATTAAATCAATATTGCTTTATAATTATTACTATGAAATCCATGGATACATTTTCCAATTTCTACTCTAGTTTTGGATAATGCTGAATCATATCCTTTGGTAATTATTATTTTACAATTAACTATTGAAAATTTTGACATTTAATGGTAAAATCAATGATATATATTATAATTCTATCCCTCAAGTAATACTTTCAAAGGCCTTTTTACAACTTAGAAAACCAGTTTGAATGGAAAATAGGGAACTATAAGCTGCACTCCAAAATTCTATCATCAACTAGGAGTCACAGGGAACAAATAATCTTTTTCCAATTCTAAGAACACAATCTTTATCAAAGTTAAATTTAGGTAACTTACCCTTATTAACTAATTATATCTTTTTCCTATAACTCATGATCTTCCTTTTGAGCATGATTAATTCTTTCTTATATATGTTATTGTATTGAAACCTAAAACAAAATAGTTGAATATCCTCCATGCCTAAATTCTAGGAAAAAATTCATCAAATCATTAAACAAAGAGTCATATTCCAAATGATTCATGGTTAATGTGGCATTACCTTTCTGAATCAAACCTAAAAAAAATAGAGGAGCTTCATGTAACCTGAAAATATCTTTAAGATATACTTGAGAATATTTATCTTAAGATGGAGTATCTCGAGTACGAAGTAAATGTTTATATTTAGTTAATAGATCAAAAATAACCCAAATCAAATTATTACCTCAAGATTTATTTATAAATATTACTATGAAATACATGGTTACATTTTTCAATTTCCACTCAAGTATTAGAAATGGTTGAAACATATCCTTTGGTAATTATTTTTTTATAATGAACTATAGAAAATTTTGACATTTCATGGTAAAATCAATTGTACATATTTTCATTCCATCCCTCAAGTAATAATATCAAAGGACTTTGTATAACTTAGTGCTACTAGATTGAATGGAAAATTGGTAAATATAAGCTCCACTCAACAATTATATCTTTAACTAAGAGTCACATAGAAAAAATAATATCTTTACAATTCTTAAAACACAATCTTTATCAATGTTATATTTAGGTAACATACCCATCTTAACTAATTATACAGTTTTCTTATAACTCATTATCTTCCTTCTGAGTATGATTAATTCTTTCTAATTGAGATTCTTGTATTGAAACCTGAAACGAATAGTGGAATATAGTCCTTTCCAAAATTCTAGGACAAAATCCATCAAATAATTAACCAAAGGGTCTTGTTCAAAATGTTTCATAGTTAATGTGGCCTTACCTTTTTAACTCAAAGCATCGACTGCATTGATTTTCCAAGATGACAATGAATTGTGAAATAATAATATTTAATCAGTTTCATCCATCTTTTCTGCCTCATATTAATCTCTTTATATGTGAATATATAATTAAAACTTTTATGATCAGTATATATTTCACACTTGGCTCTATGTAAATGGAGACCTAAAATTTTTAAAGTGAACACTACAAATTCTTGTTCAAGGTCATGTGTAGGATAATTTTTCTTATGTGATTTTAATTGGAATAAAATTTAATTAATTACCAAATCATTCTGTATCAATACAAAACCATGTTCTTTTAATAAATCACCATTATATATTATAAAGTCTTTTTTTATGGTAGATCCAAAACGGTATAATGCACCAATATTCTTTTCAGTTCTTGGAAATAGTAATCACATTATTTTTTCCCGATTAATTTAACTCCTTTTCAAGTTAACTTAGTCATTAGGGTAAAAAATTGTGATACATTTCTAAAAACTTCTTGTAATATCTTGCTTATCTAAGAAAAACATGAATCTCATTAACATTTATATGACTTGGTCATTCATCAACCTCTTTATTTTTATTAGAATCAACTATTATATCGTCTTTATTTATGAGGTTTTTAAGGAATGAAATATATTGTAACAAAAAATCACTTTTTCTAAATTTTACATATAACTTATTTTCTTTCATGATTTTCTGAACAATACTTCAATGTTTTTAATTATACACATAAATGTTTGAATAAATCATTATATAATCAATAAAAACAATCAGAAACTTAACTAAATATTCATATAAGAATCTATTTCTAATAACTATAAATATATTTGTTTCATTTTTTAACCCAACATGAATAACCACAAATTCATAATTCTTGTATCTATTCTAAAATATTATTTTCAAAATTTTTTATTCCTTCACCATTAGTGTATAATACCAAGAACTAAGGTCAAACTTTGAAAAATAATGATCTCCTTAGAGCTGATCAAATAAATATTTGATATGAGGAAGCAAGTAATTCTTTATAATAGTAATGTTATTTAATGATCTATAATTAATGGATGTCCTAATTCGACCATCTTTATTTTTGACAAATAAAATAGGGGCATCACATAGTGGAGTGATAGGAAAAATGAAATCACTATCGAGCAACTCTATTAACTACTTTCAATTACTCAAGTTCTACTTGAGCTATTGGGTAAGGGGGTTTTGAAATTATCTTAGTATCAGGAACTAAGTCAATCTATAATTCAACTTTATGATCTGGTATAACTCTAGAAAACTCATTAAAAAACCTATTTATTATTTTACTACTAGAACATCATAAATTTGAACAGTTACCATATTTTCAACAATATATCCAAGATAACTTTTATTCCCATCTTTTAACAGTTTCACAGCTTCTTGATATGTTATCAAATGTATGGGTTAATTCTTGTGTAAAAAATGGAACTCTTTCTAATAAATAACTTATTTATCTCTATATTCTATCTTAACATGGTAAATCAAGATTCAATACATGCCTATAATAATATAAAACTCTACCAGGTTCAACCCAGTTATGTTTATAGGTAAATTCTTTCCGCGTACAATGATAGGAAGATTCTTGTAATTTTATTTTACCATAATACTCCCCCATGTTTTTACCATAAGTCCTAGATTAATTTCTTTTGATGTAATTTCTAATTTATGAAAAAAAAATCATAAAAATGAAATAAGTTTAAACCCCAAATTAAAGAAGACATTAACATAATATGAATTAACAATAAATCTTACAGATACTACTTTATTTTATGGCAAAAAATATAATAAAGTAGTTTAAAAGGACTTAACCGCAACTTTTTTACTTATTATATAGCTTCTTCCCAACATTTGAGTTCTTATTCAGACAAACATGTTCATAATGACTGATGTAATTACATTTACAACACTTTATAACCTATTTATTGGAATTGGTCTTACCACTACCAAGATATTTTGTATTTAAATTATGATCTATATTCCAAAAAATTAGCGCATTAGAAGAACTTATAACACTTAGTAAGCCATTTCCTAGTTTTCTTTATACCACAACTCCCACAAAATAAAAACTTAATTTTCATACCATAAAATTTCTCTAATCCATTCATCCCTTTTTCCAACCATATAGAATTTTTTTTTGTTGTTAAAGTACACATGTTCATCAGAAAAATCCATTTCTACCTTCTTTTCACACCACACAAGTTTCTCAAAACTTTTAAATTCATGGAATCTAATTCACTATAATATATTGGCATCAATCCAGAGTATAATTGATTAATTTTTACATCATGATCCCAAATAAAATGTGTTGCATGAATTGCTAATAGGGTGAAGTTTTCTTCATGCAGGGCCAAAGAATCTTCCTCCCTTTTCCAGAATTCCAAGAATTGATTTTACATTCTAAGTATAACATCTTTAGGAAAATATTTCTCAAGGAATATTTTCTTAAATTCATCACATTACAATGCATCAATCACTTATATTTCCTTTTTATTCTTGACCATTGACCACCCCTAGTTGAACATACCTTCAAAAAGGTAAATATAAAGACTTACCCTAAAGATAATAACATCTCGTGATATCAAATATCTTTTCTAGGTCTCTAAAACATCCTTCAGCTATTATAGGGTTAGAAGATACATTGAATTGTAGAGGATGTTATCTTATAAAATTCTTCACTATCTTAATGTTTATCTATGGTTGATTTGGATTCTCTCTAGCATAAATACCACCACCATTTATAGCATGCATCAACTGATCCACCACTGTAACAAATTTCCAATGTATAAATCCAACTATTCTGGATTGCTGATTTAGAAGGATATTGTCCCCTTGATACCATCCTACTTCAACGTCCTTATTTCCTATTTTGAAAACCAATCTGAATAAACATATTTTAGATGAGGAAACATGGTAATATTTAAAATTTATATTATTTAATCTTAACTAAGAAAATATTTTAATGGTATTCTATTAACATTATCTTAACCCATCATGTTGTCTAAACCTTTCTCTGGTACCAACTCCAAGGAATCGTCCTTATATAATACATATTCTAATGACTATAAAATTTAATTCTATTTTTTACACTCCCATATATCTTTTAGGTTTATATTTTTAGATATTTAGTTCATAAATCTTATATAAAATCCCTTATATTACAAATTGGACACTTTTATTCAATATTTTTTTTCCATTAAACAGAAAATTTAAAAATAAACATATTTTTTCATGACACATATTTACATTCTTTCATGTTTACCTCATCCTAGTCCCTACTCATCCTGTGAAAAAAATTAAAACATGGGATAAGAAAAAAAAGCTCAATAGGGGATATAAAAAATTGAAAATAAATAGTTATTCCATGAAAACGTATATAAATTTATCTTTTAGAAATAAACATTGGGGTTCAGAAGAAACATTTTCTTACCTAATAAATCAAATTCATTTCCCAAATAAATTTATAAAAAAATATATAAGAAATATTTAATGAAAAAATAAAAATCATAATAACTTTTCAAAGAGTTATACTTTTCAAACTTAAGAAGTACTATATACAATCCATTACCTTATGAAATAATAAGATTTTCAAAAAACCTGGTAGAATCATAGATAAATAATATAGGTAACTTAGGGAAGAATTTTCATGTCATTATTAAAAATGGTATAACCTTTATGGTTTCACATAGAATATCCATTGTAGTGACCCAAGTCCTTGAAGCGTAGAGCTAATGTTTACTTTATTTCATTAGTATAAGATACAAGTAATCAAATTCTAAAGTATTGAATAGTTTAATATTCTCAGTAAGCTAGATACATAAATGAGTCTTTATTTACATTTTAAAACACAAATTACAACTTTTTTTGAGAATAACATTATTCCCTCTACAATATCCTTGCACATAAGTCATATTACACATCACAGAATCCTAGGGAAAGAAAAAAAAATAAGGGTGAGCTAAAATTATGAATAAGGGCTAGGTATAGAGGAATATATCCCGAATCGGTAAGTATAATCAATATGGAAAGGTAAATAATTGAAGGCATATTCCATGTAATCAATAGAATGAGAAGAAATATCACCTAGAGATAATATAAATGAAATAATATCATGGATAATAATCAATATGAAAATGTAAATATCTTAAAAAACATGACATTTAATCAATAAAATGAATATTATAACTGGATAAGGAATAATTGATAGGGAAAGGTAAATAACTGAAACATAATTCAATTTAATCAGTATCTAATAATGAAATTCATCCAGAGATAATATCATTGAAAAAAATCATCGTTCCAATTAAATTTTTTAAAATTTTTAAAAAGAAACTTTAAATATTAGTGGGAAACCATACATTTCAAACAAAATGCTACACCAGAGTCCAAAAAATTCAAATTCAAATTAAAACTCTAAGAAAACATCATCACCCATCTCAGTTCCTATAAATCCAGATTCATTAACCTGCCTCAAGTCACACACCTATCACATAGAAGATCTTGTCCTTTCGCCTACCCATCAACACCATGCTGGAGAGACCCACTGGATTCCCCATCATTTTTAACATCATCATCACTACTATCTCACATAGTATCGTGTTATCATCATCATTATCATTGACATTGATCCAGTTCCACTATCATCATCGTAGTCTAAACACCACACCATTCTTCTAGAGAACTTCCTGGTTAATCAATCTATCATGAAACATAGATACTTTCCTGTATCCCTTATCATCGAACCACATAAAGTAGTAGGGTGACACTGTCATGAACAACACATACAGCTAACAAAGAGAACCAAATCCATCATCGAAAGAGAAAACCGAAAAAACATTGTAACTAGATAAATCTTCCACCTATAGTGCTTCCTGGTAACTCTAACCACTCCTAAGACATGTCCCAAAACTCCCTTGGTATTTGATGCACCTGAATGACCTGGAATCGAGCAAGGGTCCAAGGAGCAAGATCAAGGAGGATCAAAAGATAATGGTAATAGAAAAACATAAATCATCAAGTAATGATAGATATAAACACTAGGATTGAAACCCTAAGGGAAAACATATATTGATACCCATACCCGGAAGAAATGGGATTTAAGAAGAGTGAACTAGGATTGAAACCCTAAAAATAAATTGAGACTGAAACCCTAATGAGAAACCCCAAAAAATTGATAGAACCTGAGGGAATAATTCATCGAGATAAAGAATATCATGTTTCCCTTAATTCCATCGCTATAGTCCCAAATTGATCTGAAAACCCAAGACACCCAACCAATATGGGGTTGTGTGTACCAGGCCAGATTGGCAGAGCAGGGATGGAAGAGGGGAAAATAGGACAACTCCATGGAATCCAATGAGAAAAAACCTAAGAATAGGAATCCTGAAGAATCTGGAGAAAGAAAAAGGACCCAAAACCATTAATAAGATATCCAAAAGACAAAGAAGCTGATGGAGGAGAGGTCCATCATTGCGGGGAGAACAGGGACCTTAGGTTGAAGAGAATGATGTTGAGAGTTGAAGTTGGAGATGGGAGTGGATTCAAGAGAGTTAGGTTCTATTAATCATTCAATATCATTGAAAAAAATCATGATACCTCATGAACTCAGGAATCATGATACCTTTACCATCAAGGCCCTTTATAAGATAGTTTAAAACTAGTATCTAGAAACTCATACAGTGTGGACAACTAATTTTATACTAGCTTACAAGCTCTCCTCATTAGAATACTAATACATTGAGGGGATATCTATAACTGAGCCCCACTCATTTATGGATTTCTAAGGCATTACTCATATATCAAATAATCTATTTAATTCTTGAACAATGTGCATTGTCATCAAATATACATATTGGAGAAGGAATAAATATTTATCAATATTTCACAAGATAAACCAATAAATTTTTGTATATAACATCATATGTAGAAATGATATATGGTTTAAGTAATAAACATTTCCTTGAAAATAATATCAATATTTAGAGGAATTATAGTGTATATGTGATGGTTTATAATTCAAGGAAAATTTAATAACTAAACAACTGAATCAGGAAGTGAATTTTTATATTTTCCATGGATAAAATGATCATAAACCATCTAAAGTAATAACAAGTATGGTATCAATATAATATATACCCCTTGCAGTAATAATAAATTGTTTTTATCATTAATGGATATAAATTTCATAAAATGAACATTAAAAAATATTAAAGAAAATAACCATTTCATTTTGAAATAAACTTTTTAAAAATAAAAGTTCAAAAAACATTTTGAAAATAATTTTCATTGAAAATAATGTTTTTTAATTATAAAGGGATCCTTAAAACATTTATGTCATCATAAAGGTTGGAAATTATATCCAATTCAAACATATAAAAACAAAGATTCATTTTACTTTTTTAGTAACATACAAATGTGAATTACATTGAAAATAAAATGAATATTAATTTTAAAAAAAATTAAACAGTAAAAATGGGTAAAATTTCCTTTATTAAATCATTTTTAAAAGGTTAAAAACTTGTTTTAAAGCATTTTTTTAAAAATATTTTTTGAATAAGACATATTTTTTACTAAAGAGATAAATGATGTTAGATTTCTTGAAAAAAAAATTAAATTATTTTAATTACCAAATAGTAGGGAAAATGGTACTATTAATTGAAATTATAATGAATAACAATATGAGGAGAAAATGATATTGGTTTATTAGAAAATTATCAAATAATTTCATTCAACTAAAATTCATGAATAAAAAATCTGTATGAGAATGATATTGTCAAGTAAACTCTTACAATAATCATAACATTGAATTAAGAATTAGTTAATAAATAAATTATGTGTATTGACTATAAATCCAAATAAAATAAGTGTAAATACAAAATAATATAATTAAAAGTTATTATGCACATAATCATAGAATAAAAAATATTTTTAAGAAGTAATATAACTCAATGAATAGAAATTGAGTAAAAAACTTATTTATCACTTGGTAACTCTTAAGTCAAATATAATTGGATGAAATAACTCAAATTAAAACATAAAATGCCATGAATTATTAATTAATCATGATATTACATGCCAAATATGTAGTATATACACTATATAAAATAAATTATGTCTATAACATTATAATATGCCTCAATGAAAAGAAATTTAAGTGAATTCCCTTATGATGATCAAATCATTGAAGTGGGGATTAACCAATGAATTGATTATGTGTATCAAATGTAATTAAATAGAAGACCAGTATAAATATACCATAAAATAATCTAATTTCATTAAATACTATCATCCATTAATTAATAATATTTTCTTATTTTTCTTATTTTAGGTGTTAATTATATTATATTCTCATGCATGTTTTGTCATTAAATCATGGTTCTTCTCCTCCCCTATAAAAACCACCCCACACCACCTCTTGTCCTCACACCTCTCAAGATATGATTATTTTCCCAATTCTTCTCACATATCTTCCCAAAAAAATACCCCATGTTCAGAACCTCTTTATATAATTAAAATACCAAAACATTTTCCCAAAGGAGGTTCTCAAGGAAGACAAATTCAAGATGTAAATTCCTCATTCTATTTCTTTTATTTTCTTTTCAAGTTCTTTTCTTTTCATATTATCTCCTCACCTAACATTATAAAAATTTCATAAAAACATCAATTACTTACATATATTGTCATTTTATTATGATAATTTAATATTACATCAACAAACCCCTCCTCCTCTCTCTTTTATTCTAAAAATGAAAGCATCATTTATTGAGTTTTAATTCCTTACCTTCAAGGACAAAAAAATTATTTTCCATTAAATCCTTCAAGTATGATCATTAAAACATTTTTCTAGTTAAACAAAATTATTATATATGTATCACAAATATTTTAATGTCTAGGAATAATTATATATAGATGATTTTAATTAATAAAATAAAAAAAGTTCGTTGTGAGCAAAAACCACCCAAGATAATTCAAACGATTGTCGCTAACATTTTATTTAATGATCCATCCTCATACTATATAACCAAATAATTTATAAGATAATTTAAACTTATAAATTTTCAATAATAACATATAAATTCAATTTTAGATTTATATTTCCATTTTACATGAACTTTCATACTCTTATATGACCAAACCGATCATGAAAACTAATAAAATGAGCACTCTCGAATGATGAAATTGAACACAATGATTTATCAAAAATGCCATAAATGACTTAATAAAATTATAATAAATCAACTACATGTTGAAAAGTTTCTATAATTATTCATTAATGAATCTAATTTGATTATTCTGGACATTATGATCAAGTGTGGAACCGTTTCATACATAAGATAAGGGATTCTACCCGAACCTCCATTTTTCCTTCAGGTTACTATTTCCTTATTTTCACCCCAATGTAATTCTTATTTATTTTTCTATAATTATTATAAATTATTTGAATATGTTCCCAAATCATGTATATGGATCAGGTCATCCCTCTTTGATGGGGTAATACATGTTTTAGAAAGGTTTACTTTTCAATTCCTCCTAATAAGCAAGCCCGATTTAAGAGAACATCTTGATTTCATACCTGCTTACAAATGCACTCAAAAAACTATTTTAAGCCACCATTATTTTTATAAAATAACTCATTTTAACATGAAAAACTATCTTGGTTAATTTCTTGTTTTCTGAAAACAAATATGCCTTTTCTACTTGGAATCCTCCTTTATATTCTCCTTAAACCGCGTTAAAATGATTCATTTATAAAGATTCTTAAACACTCCTTTTATATATTTCCACATCAATTTTACTTCATTTATCATGATCCATGCCTATTTTACCTTATTAATGTCCATGTATGTTTTTAATCCATTATTTCATAGAAAAATTTATAATATTCTCATTTTTTATTCCTTGTGACATAATTATTATACCCATTTCTTTCCATAGGTAACCCTTATATTTAATATTCATCTGGAACACATATTCATGAACATGTTTTTATGGGTGTGCCAAGATAGTTCTCAAATGAATTAGGTAATTTTTAGTCTCATGAGACACCATGTTGGGAAAGTGAGTGAAACTTATTCCATTATGGGACTTTGTATACCATGTTATATAATCTTGGAGATTAACCTTAAATTATGTTTATGTAATGTTATATGTTGTTTACACATTCCTATGATTCCATGTTTATATGTTCCCATGTTATAAATGTTATTATTTCTTTTTTTTCAAGTTACATGTATTTTATTCCATCATGTTATGACCTCTAACCCATGTGCTATATTTTATTCCTATGTTTATTTCCTTACTGGGATTTTTAGCACATCCCTTTTGTTCATTTATTCCCTAGGTTATCCTATGAAGATATTGGAGATCAATGGAAGTTAGTATCTCAATATTTAGATTAAATAAAATATGATTTCATGATGTTTAATTATGTACCTAATATTCCAAAGATGTTATAATTTACAATCCTTGGCTTGTAATTTGAAATTTAATTTTCTAAAAATCATGTAATTATATTTTTAAAAGTATAAGGTTTCTATAGTATGTATTAGTGAAAAATGTTAGTTATTTTTTGGATTAGTACTATAAAACTATAACAAAATCATTATGGATAAGACAAAGTATAAGAAAAAATCCTTAAATTTTGGTTATTATAGAGTATTTAGTTTATAAAAAAAATACATCCATATCTAGATACTACAAGTGGAAGTGGGTTTTTCATAGATGTTCTTGTAGTAAAAAAACCGAAAATGTGTTCCGGAGCGGACTTGGGATAACCTGGTACACGACAATAGGCCTTACTGCACGCCTGGTTTGAAACTCCCAAGGGATATTCTTTGGTAAATTAATAATATCATTACGAAACATTATTAAGGGGGTTAAAAATCCCATAAGAATATATGTTGGGAAATAGATCATGGATAACCTAGATTAAAACCTAGGTAATCACAAGTTAGGATATACTTTTCATTTACAAGTTTATCCTTCTTTTTTCAATGTTTTATTTTTATATACTTGTTATCTATGTATCCAATCCCCCTAATTGTAATTTATTTTTATTATTTAATGGATGGATTATAATAACCCATGTCAACAATCAATTTGATATGAAATGTGATGATTTCCCTAATGATATTCCAAATATGATGAGAATAAGTCCTCAAAAATTAGACATTACTTTCTCATCTGGCATAAATTATGAATAATAACTTGAATCATGTGGAACACCCTAATTATCTAAATAAATATAAAGTTGTTGTCCAATCCTTCATGGGGAAAATTCCTCCTATTTTTAGTGGATCTTCGAATACCCTCCTCATAGAACAATGGATTAACTCTATTAAGAAGATATTCTTTTTCCTACATTAAATAGAAGAAGAGAAAGTTGTGTTAGCCGTCTATCATTTTGATAGGGAATTTTATAAGTGATGGATTATAATCAAGAATGTAATGTTTTAAGAGAAAATTAATTTCATAGAATGTTGATATTTCATGAAAATATTTTTCAATAAATATTTTACTCAAACTATCTGTCTCAAGATAGAAAGGGAATTCCTCGTACTGGAGGAGATGGAATATGAGTCTATCAGGGTGTATGAAGAAAACATCACAAGGGTTTCAAGATATGACTTTGGCTTTGTAATAAATACTAAATCCAATGTTGGTAAATTATTTAGAGGATTAAATTTGAGTCTATAAAAATCATTCCCGATTCGAGACTTTGACAGTTAAGATGATATTTTTTGTTATTACCTCATGTTTTAAATGGAGATCAAAGATTCTTAGTGGTCTCATGGGCTCAGTGAAAAAAAAGAGAAAAATAGAGTCTAATATGGGTGATAAATCCCATAATAGAAAGAAGACCCTACATCCCACATGTCAAAAGTATAGGAAAAAACATCCTTAAAGCTACTTAAAGGTAAACAATAGTTGCTTCAATTGTGGAAAATAAGAGAATATGGCTAATAATTTTGAAAGGGATATAATTAATCTCACTAATGCAAAAGAAAAAAGGAAATTTCAGATCAAAACTCTCTCTGTAGTGTTGTGTTTCAACTATAAGTAACATGGGAATTATGCAAACCATTTCCCTAAGCTAAGGTTTGTTGGAGGAAATCAGCAATAACAACCTCTAAGGAATAAATGAAGGTTATATGCTATCACTACTACTGATGTGGAGCCTGATAATGATCTTATTATGGGTATGTTAATTATTCATTCAATAATAGTGAACATACTATTTGATTCCAATTCTATTCATTCTTTAATTTCTTGAAATTTTTGTAGAACTATTCAAAAACCACCATAAAATTTGGAGGTAAAGTTATATCTGGGAACATAAAATGTGAAAATTATTGTATCCAAAGTTTATATCTCCTCCCTAGATAATGTTTTTGGACTAAACCTCCCATAAAATCATATCATACTCCCTTTTAAGGGTTTGATTAAATTTTGGGAATTGATTGGATATCTTTACACAAATCTATCATCGAATATTAGTAAAGGAAGAGCACTCTTCACTTCCCGAAGAATCCTTGACTGTTATACAAGTGTTAGGAGTATGATGAATCTACTTCAGAATAATTGTCTCAATTTTGGATATTTTTTCCTTATGATAAAGCATATCTTGCTCAAATAATTGATACAAATGATAGAATCATGCTTGAAGATGTTCCCATCAGGATGGATTACATATATGTATTCCCTGAAGAGTTGTCTGGTCTTCCTTATAATCGAGTGTTTGAGTTCTCAATTGAACATATTCATGGATCTATACTTATATCAAAGACACATTATATAATGGCCATCATTGATCTAGATGAACTAAATAATCATTTACAGGAGAATATGGAAGAGTGTTTTATATGCCTAAGTGCTTCACTGTGGGGTGTGTCGGTTCTCTTCATCAAGAATAATGATGAATCAAATTGCCTCTTCATTTATTACTATAAGCTCAAAAAATCATGATAAAAACAGGTATCCCCTACCACTGATAGATGACTTGTTTAATCAGTAATGTGGGGCTAGTTATTTCATTAAGGTGGTCCTTTGGTCAAGATATTTCTAATTAAAGGTGAGGAAAGAATATATTCCCAATAATGTCTTTCACACAATGTGTGAACACTATGAATTCATAGTGATACCCTTCGGACTCACTAATTCTCCAAAAACAATCATGGAATTGATGAACATAGTCTTTAGATATTACCTCTACCAAATTTTGGTAGTATTTATTGACGATATTATGATATACTCTTAGAGCAAGGGGGGATATGAGGAACATTTTAATATTACTCTGAAAACTATACAATGGTAGAAACTATATTCCAAGTATAGTAAATGTGATTTATGGATGAAGTAAGTATCATTCTTTGGGAATGGAATCACCAACAAAGGGATATTTTTGGACCCTTACAAGATAAAGGAAATCGAAGAGTGGCCTAGGACACCATTTGTAATAGAGACTCGTAGTTATCTTCGATAAGATGGGTATTACTGGAAATTTTTGAAGTACTTATTATGATTTCCAAACCCACTATCCAAGATGACACAAAAAGGAGTAATTTTTTTTGGACCAGGTAATGTGAATTTTACTTCAAAGAGTTGAAGAAGAGGCATATTACTACACTAGTAATCACACTTCCAAAAATAGAGAACTCTTTGTGGTGTACTGTGATGATTCAAATAAGGGATTAGGTTTTTTAATAATGAAAAATGACAAAGAGATATCCTATACCTCAAGGTAGTTGAAAATACCTAAGAAAAACTATCCCACACATGATCTGGATTGGCAGTTTTGATCTTTGCATTAAAAATATGGCGGTATTATCTCTATAGGGATAAGTTTGTGATATATACCAATCACAAGAGTATTAAATATATATTAACATAGAAAGAGATTAATATGAACCATAAAATATGGTTAAATCTCATCATGGATTATGACTGGTCCATCCACTACCAAACTAGTAAGGAAAATAGGGTAGCATATGATCTAAGTATAAAGAATCCTATATATTTATCAATGATTAGAATTGATAATGATTCAATATAATTAGACCTAAAAAGGATAGACATTGGAATTTTTATGGAAGGAAAATCAGAAATCCTTTCTCAAATGATTGCTCAATCATAACTTATAGAGAAAATAAAGGCTGCTCAAAAATGATGAGGAAATTCAGAAGAAGGTTGAATCTATGAGAAAGGGGAAATCCTTAGTGTTTAAAATTGATGAGGAAAGGGATGTAAGATTTGGAACCCAACTATGTGTACCTTTAGATCCAAAAATAAATAAGGAGATTCTTAATGATGAACATAGCTCAAACTTCTCTTTTCACCTTGGGAGCACAAAGATTTATCGAGATATCTGAGAGAATCTTTGGTGGGACAAAATGAAAATAGGGATCGCTAGGTATACATCAAAGTGTCTCATATGTCAGCAAGTAAAGTATGAAAGTAAAAAGTCTAAGGTGATGATGCAACCACTACCCATACCAACATGGAAGTTGTAGAACATTACCATAGACATTATCACTATACTTTCTAAGACAAATAAAATAAACAATTTGATATGGGTTTTTGTGGATCATATTACAAAGATAGCTCACTTTATCGCAATTTGATAGGATTTCTCACTCGATCAACTTTCCCAGATATATATAAAATAATTGGTAACGCTTCATTGAGTATCATTATCTATTGTATCTGATCTAGATCTATGATTCACCTCAAAGTTCTAGAAAAGTCTCCAACATTCTCTAAGAAATGATCTGAACATTATTACAACCTATCATACTCAAACTTATGGAAAATTTAAGAGGAATATTTAAACATTTTAAGGAATGTTGAGAGTGTGTTCTATGGACTTTTAAAAGAGGATGGGACCAACATCTACCTATAGTCGAGTTCTCTAATGAAAATAGTTTCTACTCAAGCATCCAAATTGATCCATATAAAACCCTCTATGGGAAAAGATGTAGAATACATGCTGGGATGATGTTGGTGAACAAAAAATACTAGGACCTAAAATGGTTGATGAAATGGTGGCAAAGGTGAAAACCATTCAGTTTCACATCAAGGAATCCCAAAGTTGAAAAAATAGTTATGCAAACAATCATTGATGATCACTTGAGTTTAAGGATGGAGACATGGTATTCCACTGCATTTCTCTATGGAAGATGATCATGATATTTTGTAAGAATGGAAAGCTAAGTCCTAGGTACATTATACCCTTCAAGATTTTTTATCATGTTAGAGTTGTGTCCTATTTTCTAGAACTTCCTCCAACCATGTCTCAAGTATATGGTGTATTCCAGATATCCATCTTAAGTATTTATATACCGGATCCTTCACATGTACGAAATTCATAGGTGGTATAGTTTTAAAATGATCTCTCATATGAGGAGCATCTACTAAAGATATTGGATCATAGAGATAATGTTCTATACAACAAGAATACTCAACTAGTCAAAGTATTATGGTGGAACCATAAGTATGAAGAGGTAACATGCGAACCTAAAGAAGTGATGAAGTAGAAGTACCCACACCTATTTTCAACATAGAATGTAAAATGAAATTTTGAGGGTGAAATTTCATAAGGGCGAAGAATGTAACGAATAAAAAAATTTATCAATGGAAATTCACTTCTAAAAATTATTTCATATAGTATAAATCACATTAATAACACAATAAAAACTTTATAAATGAATAAAAATTTGAATAAGAGGTATTTATAGAAGTTAAGAAACATATACCGAAGGAATGGTAACTTGAACTTCGGAATAGTAATATGAGCCTTATGAATAGTAAACTAAACAATAGAATAGTAACCTCACTCGTGAAAGTATAAATAAAATTTAGACATCCTAAAAATGAAATTATGATATAATTATATTAAAGTATAAGTAAATAGATATTTTAAAAAAATATTAATTAACATTCGGTATTTTTGTAATTTATAAACACTTAATTGCAATTTTATAATTAATATAATGATACAAAAGAAACATTATTTCCTTAAAATGTTTTCATAAATTAATATTTTGTTATATTATGATTATAATATAATTTTATGAGATCGTACTTAATTTTTCAAAGTGTTACAAAATCAGTTATAATTTAGACATTAGTATTTTCCAAGTAAATGATGATTTCAATTAAAAATTAAATTTCTCATATTTAGAAAATTATTTTTATAAAATAGAGTTCATTTTTTAATTCTACATATTGAAAAATGGTTAGAGTGAATTTTTTGGATTTTTCTAAAATAGTTGAATTTTTTGTTAATAGTAAAATACGGTAATATAAAGTATATATACATTATAAGTTAAATACACTATTACTTGAGTCATCTCTAATGTAAGAATAATAATATTTAACTTACCTTTATTATTTTCTTATATTTTGTGACAATTCTCAAACCATTCATAGTGTTGATGTAATGACCCGCTCAATCTCATTGGCTTGAGAGTACAATGAGTCATTACTCGGCCTTAAGTGAAATCCCCAAGATGACAAAGGCTAGAAATAAATGCTAAAGGGTTTCAAATACAAGTGGGTGACGTTAGTAAATAAATCAATAAACCAACAAACCATAACCAAACCATTTACTAAATGATGCATGAACAAAAGAAAGACAACTAAACAACTTCTTGTATCTCAAAACCATATCAAAGTGTGAAACAACAGAAGACCAAACCAGTGTGAAGGTATATAGTGGATAAACAACTAAATACTTTCAAGTGAAAACAAAACTCCATGCTCCACAAGATCCAAGCTCCACAATCACCTAACCACCCAAACACCATGATGTAGTGCTAAAGATATGGGAAACATTACCATTTCCCTTGTCCCGAAAGATAGCATCTAAAAAAGAACCAAAGTGCCAAATTAAGGGTGATTATAAAACTCATTATGTTTTAACCAATTAAATCCATACTCATTACACAAGTATATAAAAGTCAAAAACATTTATACAAAACATTTTATATAAAAACAATTTACCAAAACAGTTTATTACTACATATAAAAAAGGTACCAAAACCATTTGCAACCAAAGGTATACAAGTTCTATTAAAACAAATTTTTCTAAAAAGATATCATTTCATAAAAATACCAACATTTCTTAAAAACCATTTCACAATATCCATTTTTGGAATCCCCGAACCATTCCACACACCCATGCAACCAACCATACATGCTACGTTATGACATTTCCATACTCATGAGTAGTTTCTCATCGATCTACCAAGTCATCACAAGGTAATGGTATCCCATGTCCCATTAACCCTTTTTCACTAAGAAAAAGGTAATATTCTTACCAAGCCCCATATATTCAATATGAATTCACATCCCAATATGCCTAATGATCATGCCAAAAAAACCTTTCAATAAAAACACCTTTTTATTGAAAACAGTTTCCATCAAAACCATTTCAATGCCAAATAATTTAAGTAAAAAAACCTTTTTATTGAAAACAACCTTTACATAAAACCATTTTACAATTACAAGAAATTCATAATTTAAATCACCATTTTAAATTCAGGAAACTAAACAATTTATACTTCAATTTACCAAGACTTCACAAGTCGACCAAAAATAATAAATCATCACTAAAGAGATTTATTCCATGTATCAAACCAATATTCCACAATAAATATTATCCAATTTACTCAGTTTGAAACTAATCCAACCAATTCTATCAAGTTGATTTGAGTTTTAATCCACCTACCAAATTTTTTTTGGCGAAAACCATAATGAACGAAGAATGCACAATAAAACGGTTTCGATTCTCCAAGAACCCTCCTTAGATATCTTATCCTAGAAATATTAAGAAAAAAATCATCATATTTGGAATTAATACACCAAGATATACCCATAATAGGTGTATAAATAAGAAACATATAGAATATGAGATGTAGATCTAAGTAGATCTAAGAAACGGATCAAAAAAATGAAGAACGATCACATACCTCAAAATCTAACTTTGATTCACCATAGAAAGCCTTCAGATTGAATTCAAAACACATGGAAGAGGTTATCCTACCTTCAAGGAAGAGAAATACTGGGTTATATCTGATTACGAGAAAAAATGAACCACATATAGTCAAAGACATGTGAGATCCACTTTTTAGGATCTCACTTAAACCATTCACACGGTTAGTTCACACGGTTAGACAACTCATGAACTAACCCTGAGTTAGTTACTGTCTAGGCAGACCCTTGTATAGATTCCTTGCACGGTATTCCTAAACATTCTACAACTATGCTGGATCCACTACCTCAAGAGGACTAAATATTCATGGTTTGGTCGTACGGTTAGACAATCTGTGCACCACCCGTGAGACTTCCATTTAGCCTCAAAAATACATTCAAAGTTATCTAAAATATCCCATTCATCACCCTTAAACTTTATAACTATAAAAATAATAAAGTAAGGGTTACATAACTGAAACCAGGGGTACGAAATTCTCCCCACCATTGGTATTTCCATCCTCCTAAAGTAGAAAACATCCACTACCCTAAAAGAGTTCTGGACACTGCTCTTTCATTTCATTATACCATTCCCAAGTCTCTTCCTAAATTTGACCATGCTTCCATAAAACCCTCACTTGACCGGTTATTTTTTCCAGGGAAGTATTTATCTTTCCTATCCACAATCCTCAATGGGATATGTATCAAAGAAGTATCTAGATCTAGGTCAATGTGATCCCATCTGATCACATGGTCAGGATCAGGCTGATACTTTTTTAACTGAGATACATGGAACACATTATGCACTGAACTGAGTCATGTTGGTAATGCAAACTGATATTCCACCTCTACAATGTGTTCTAATTTCTTGAAAGGTCCTATGTATCTAGAAGATAGCTTACCCTGCTTCCTGAAATGATGATGTCCAATCCTTGGAGATATCCTCAAGAAGACATGATCAACCACAACAAACTACAATGGTCTTCGATGATGATCTGCAAAAGATTTCTAATGACTATGACCCATCTCTATACTCTTCCTAATCTATTAAATTTTCTCCATTGTTTCTTGGACATGGCTTGGACCAACTAGTGAAGTTTCACCTATTTCCACCTAGTATAGTGGAGAACAATAAGGACATCCATAGAGTGCTTCAAATGGATCCATGTGTATCGAGGCCTTATAGCTGTTATTATTTTAGAACTCCATTAATGGTATATGCTCCTACCATGAGCCACAAAAATCCATTACACAAGCCCAAAACATGTCTTCCAATGTTTGTATCATCCGCTTAGATTGTTCATCTGCCTGAGGATGATACATCATGCTCATAGTCAACAGAGTACCAAGGGATTTTCATAAGGATTTCCAAAAACAAGATGTGAACCTTGGATCTCTATATGAGATTATTTACATTGGTACACCATGCCTCTTTACCACTTCATGGAGATTGATTTTAGACAGATTCTCTACCGTATGATTTTCATGAAATGGAATGAAATGGGCCGACTTTATAAGCTGATCCATTATCACCCATATGTTGTAAGAACCCAGACCTTCTTTTCAGGTACGTTTTTCCTTTTTTTGGATTTTTTTAGAAAAGAGGAGTTTCTGGTAATTTTTGAAGTACATGCCATGTAATTTATGAGAACATGCCAAGTACTTTGTTGCTGCATGAGACCATGTGCTGTCCATGTCCGGGCCACGCACACGGTCATGTGGGGTGATGTGGAGGCCACTTAAAGGATAGTATGGAAAAGACTATTACACACCGTGTACTCCAAAAGTACACACCGTGTACTTTATTTTTTTCATTAAACGGTCCAGGCTTGCATATGATAGCCAGAATTGTCTTCTTCTAGGTCTTGTTCGATCGAGAGAAGTCATACGGTGCCAGAACTTCTCTGAGCCCCCAAACCTCCTTCCTTTCTCTAAATCGATGGTCGTCGATTTCATTGGAACCGTAGCCGTAACCTCTTCCTTCTTTTACAGTATCGTTTTCCAATTCCTCCTCTTTTGCAAGTTATCGTGGGTTGAATGTTTTGTGTGTTTTCGTAGATCTACGACGTTCTATGGAGATTCAATCCCCATTTTTCAAGTATATTGATCTCCCAGCATCAAGGTAGGTGGTTTGTGCCTTTGCGTTCAAAGTGCTTGAGTTTTATGTGCTAATTCCACCAATACCCTTGAACAGGGTATTGTGTGTTTACTGTTTTACCCCTATTTTTTTCCTACCATTATTGTATGCATGTGTAGAGGTAAATTGGACTTTTTTTGGGTTGATTGTTTTACCTTGGATGGTCTTCTAATGTTATGTTCTGTTTACGACCGTTTAGTCCTGTTAGCCTATTGGTCATTTACCTGTTTTCCATGCCTTGTGATAGTAGGATAGAGTTTTGTTTTTCTGACATGCTTGAGATGCTTTAGTCTTGTTAGACAAGTAGCTATGTAGGTTTACTTTGTCCATATATCATTATTATGCACTGACTAGCACGGGGCCATGAGAACCTGGTGCTATAGACTATAAGGGAATAGACCGAGTGAGCTTCCTCAGAGAGTCTTGGACAGTATAGACTATAGGGGATAGACCGAGTGAGCTTCCCAGAGAGTCTTGGATATTATAGACTACAGGAGGATAGACCGAGTGAGCTTCGTCATAGAGTCTTTAGCTTTATAGAATATAAGGGGGTAGACCGAGTGAGCTTCCTTAGAGAGTCTTTGTTTTGTTTGAATTTTCCTTAAACCACTTCAGGATATAGGAGGAATTGACTGAGTGAGCTTCCTTAGAGAGTCTGTGATCGACATGAGGCTATAGGAGGAATTGACCGAGTGATATTCCTCAGATAGTCTCTAGACCTTGGGGCTATAAGGGGAATTTATCATGTGATCTTCCTCAGAGAATCCCTGACTACCTTAGACTATAAGGGGAATTGATTGAGTGTGCTTCCTCAGAGAGTCTTATACTTTCGTATGACCAAACCAGAGGGGTTAGGCTGAGTATACTGCCCAGAGGGTTTTTGGTACTTCTTGGATAGGACTATAGGGTATGGTTGTGAGTACTTCCCATAGGGATTCCTAGTTGTGGTTAGTTGTTTGTTCTACTGTTGCTTGTTTGTTCTGCGGGTTGTTTACGACCGTGTATTATCCTGTTTACTGCTTACTATTTACTGTTTACTATACTTTACCTACCATATACTCACTGACTGTTAGGCACAGATCTTCAGGTGGTTTCCTATTGGGATTTATTTTCACAAACTATTTGGGTTATGCTTTTGGGCTCAAACAAATTATATTGTTTCACGTATAGATAAGGTCAAGCACCCTTCTACTTAAGGTACTTGACTTACATTGGAGCTGGAGAGCATGGTACCAAGCCGAGGCTTGTTATACTGAGGAGTTGCTCATCTATTTTTCTATTGTGCTTTGGTTTAGTACAGTATTCAGCATTGTGAATTTTTTGGCTGCTTTCCTAGACATATGTATCATGCATCATTTCATATATATATATATGTGTGTGTGCTCCAGTTGTTTACCATTTAGTCTTCTGTTGTTACTGTTGTTGGATATTTACTACTTCCACTATTGTATGTATTGTTTATTTTCATTGTGTACTCTTCCAATGAGGGCATAGTTTTGCCACCATTACACCCAAGTCCCTCGCTGCTAGTCGGCAGCCTCTAGCATTCGGGGAAATGCTCTTGAGGCCATGTGACAAACCGGGTACGGGGCACCTCTGGGTGGATTCTGGAACTAGGACGTTACAAAGTGGTATCAGAGGAGTTATTTTCTCTTGAATTACTGTTTGGAGCCTATATCCAGGGATATGATAGAATAGGTACTTGGTAATAATCTGTGCCCGAGAGTAGCTAACTCGTATACAGGGAAAAGCCAATCTACCTCGTTTATTGCAATTTCTCCAGGTTTTTCAATATTTACAATTGATTTGATTTCACCTTGAGTGACTCACATGATTTGTGTTGTTATTTTTGATATTATTGTGGATCTATTTCTATTGCAACCCAATGAGATTAGGGTATTCCATCTCATGCATCATATAGGCACTTGCTAGAAATCACATGTCATGCATTTTTTCATGCCATCTAGAATGAATTAGTGATTTCATGTTGTTGTGATTGATGATGTGTAAAATATGCATGTTGTTGTGATAGATGCTTGATAGAATACTTGCTTCTAATAGGAATTACTATATGTAAGGTCTCTTTTGGATGAATGCCAAAATTCTATTCTTGAGGTGTTATGGGCCCACATGAATCAGAACTTGGTGGATCATTGACTTGTTTCCCTTTTATATGATGTGTATGATATTCGAAGATTTGATTCACGAGGAGTATGGGCCCTCACGGATCAGAATTTGGCACCTTAAAACTTGTTTTCTGTGTTTTCTGGGCTCCATAGCATTTTCTGAGGCTACTACCCAGAAAAACATAGAATACACGATGTGTAATTTATGAATACACATCGTGTAGTTTTTAAACCGTGTCACTGACTTTGAGGTAAGAAACACGGGGTTGTGAAAAATCTTCAAGAACACGCCGTGTACGGTAAGTACACGCCGTGTTGTAGTGATCGTGTGTCTACCCGTGTGACTAATGACAGGGATGGTTGAAACTTCGACTATACACGCCTTGTCCTATTTTCACACACCGTGATAGGTAACCTAAGTACCCATCAGTGTCACGAACAACATGGGTCGGGGGAAACCATCAAGTACATGTAGTGTTTCCATGGAGCACGCCGTGTAGAGTGGACTGTGTAGCCTACCGTGTAACTAACAACACGGGTCATGGAAACCTTGTCTAGTACACGCCATGTGGTGTTTATAAACGTCGTGTAGTCTAGGATTAAGAGGTTGTGTGGGTTATCCGTGTAAGGAGACTCAGGCAGGGGAATAGAGTTCAAGTACATTCCGTGTGTGGGGACAACACGCCATGTGTTTGGGGAGTTACACGACTAGTTGTGGCAGAAGTACACGCTCATATGAATGGCTTAAAAGAACACGCCATGTAGTTTTTATACACTCCGTGTAGTCATGTTTTGTAAAACTTGAATGTTCCTTTCTCGTGTTCCCCTCTTTTACTCTTGTGTTCTCAGTCTTTGTTAATCCTGATCTAAGGTGTTCTTTTAAGCTTTCAAAGTTATGCCATCAAGACATCCTTCAGTTGTACGTCAGCTACTAGATGGTGATCAGACACCAGATATGACCAATTAGGGACCTCCTGTAGATCCTCTTGTTGTGCTAGCCTTAGCACAAGCAGTTATACCAGTTGCAGGCTCCGATGCACAGTTTAGGGAAGATTTTCTGGGGATGATGCAGAACTTCTAGGGAGCGCCGCCTCTTACCCCATCAATGGTAGAGTTGACGTGGGTGTTCCAATAGCAGAATCCTCCCACTTTCTTGGGGGAAGGAGGACCTTAGGCTATAGTGTCTTGGCTAGAGGCCATGCTGACAATTTTCAAGCATCTGGAGATACCTCCAGAGAAGAGGGTGAAGTTATCTACTTATATGCTCTGAGACTCCACCAAGAGGTGGTGGGAGGTGATATCATAGTTAGTACGCAATAAGAGTATGTGTTGGGATGAGTTCTGGCGCATCTTCTATGATTACTTCTACTCGGAGACCTTAAGGGCCGATTGTGCCCGAGAGTTTATGAGTCTGGAGTAGGGTACTTTTTATGTTATGGAGTAATCGTCTCGCTTTACTGATCTGCAGAATTTCACGCCTATTTTAGGAGGCGATGAGTTGTTCCTTGTGTGGAAGTTTGAGGATGTTCTAAGGCATGACATCCAATCGAAGTTGAACATCTTCAGGTTGACTTCGATATCCTCTATCATCAACCATGTGTTGATCACTAAGCGCAATCTAAGGGATTCTGGAGTAGTGAGCCACAGCAGTTCAAGATCCAGAGTTAGTGTTCCTCCTACTGATAGAAGGAAGCTCCACAGAGAGTCTACTCAAGGAGATCAGAGTAGGCAGAATGTATCATCGGGCAGCCAGGTAGTATGCTACCAATGCGAGAGGAGCGGGCATACAAGGCCTCGGTGCCAGAGAGACCCGATGGAGTTCCGATCTTGCGGCAAGATGGGCCATCTCCAGCGTTTCTGTCAGTTTTTTCCTCTAGAAGCTGGTGGTAGATGTTCTTCTATGACCCTGCGTTCAAAATAAGCATCGCCAGTTTCCCACCAGTCTGGGAACTGGAGTTCTTCCGGCCATTCGGGCCGAGGTGGAGGTCGCGGTCGTGGTGGTCAGTCACTAGGATACCAGCGACAGCAGAGTGGATCGGCTCATAGTGGTCAGGTAGGGTCACAGGGCCATGGAGCAAGTCAGACCTTTATAGTGGAGCAGACTCATCAGGATCATGATCTCGTCCCCTCTACAGTTCGTGGTACAATCTTAGTATCCTCAGTTTTATCTTCATCTATTTTTGATACTGGTGTTATGCATAGCTTTATATCTATCGCTGTTGTGGAGAGTCTTGGTCTATGCATATTTTCTTCTGCTGATACTTTGACTCTAGAAACATCGTTGGGGACTAGAGAGGTTAGTGTACGTTAGTGCAGAGAGTGCCCTCTTGAGGTTGCAGGGTGTCACTTCTTATGAGACCTCAATGTCCTAGAGATGAAGAGCTATGATGTCATTCTCAGAATGGACTGTCTAGTTCCCTTCCAGGAAGTCACCAACTATTATCGTCGCAGGGTGAGTCTCGTATAACCAGAGGGTGGATCCTTTCTTCATAGGGGCGAATGGGATGTTCAGACAAGCAGAGCGGGTCCAGAGCATCATGGGTTGGGAGGAGTTACAGCCCAGATTGCTAGTCTTTATCTGGATGACCAAGGGACTTCACAGTTAGACTTTCCTTCCGTGGTGGATCATTTCAGAGATGTCCTTCCAGAGGACTTTTCAGGTTTTCCTCCAGAGTGTGAGGTATACTTCTCGATTGACCTCGTGCCAGGAGAAGCACCGGTGTCCATTCCTCCTTATAGGATGGCTACACCTGAGTTGCAAGAGCTCAATAATCAGTTGGAGGAGTTACGGGAAAAGTGTTTCATCTGACCCAATACTTCTCCTTGGGGTTCTCCTATCCTTTTTTTGAAGAAGTCAAATGGTACCCTCAGGCTTTGTGTGGACGATCGGAAGTTGAACCAGTTGACGGTCAAGAATTGATATCCCTTGACGAGGATCGATAAACTCTTTGATTAGCTCTGAGGAGCTTGAGTGTTCTTTAAGATTGGTTTGAGATTTGGTTATCATCAGTTGTTCATTAGACCATCTGATATACCTCTTATAGCCTTCAGGAGCAGTTATGGTCTATACGAGTATATGGTTATGTTGTTCGGTCTCACGAACGTGCCTGCAGTTTTCATGGCACTGATGAACCAAGTGTTCCATCCATACTTGGATTCCTTCATGGTTGTTTTTGTGGATGACATCTTCGTGTACTCTCACACTCGACCCGACCATGCTACCCATCTTGAGATCATTTTGAGTACACTAAGGGAGCATCAGTTATATGCTAAGATCTCAAAATTCCACTTTTGGATGGACCATATTCACTTCTTGGGTCATGATATCTCAGAGATAGGAGTGTCAGTAGACCCAGAGAATGTGAGATTTGTAGTTTTCTGGGAGCATCCGAAGAAAATCTTTGAGGTGTAAAGTTTTCTAGGTTTGGATGGGTACTACAGACATTTCATATAGGACTTTTCATGCCTAGCAGCATCACTGATAGGTCTAACCAAAAAAGGGGCGAAGTTCTTGTGGTCAGATTCTTGTGAGTCAGCCTTTCAGGAGATGAAAGGGAGGTTCACTTCAGCACTGATACTAGTCTTTACAGAGTCGGGAAAGAGCTATATTGTTTTCTATGATGCTTCAGGTATCGAGTTGGGAGTTGTGCTTATGTAGGGAGATGGAGTCATTGCTTACTGGTCTCGGCAGTTAAGGCCACATGAGAGGAATTATCCGACGCATGATCTGGAGTTGGTAGCTTTTGTTCATGACCTATGTTATTGGAGACATTATCTTCTGGGAGAGCACATTATGGTGTTTACCGACCACAAGAGTCTCAAGTACATCTTCACTCAGTGTGATCTGGATTTGAGACAGCGAAGGTGGGTTGAGTACCTTCAATCTTTTGATTTTGAGCTTGCCTACACGCCTGGGAAGGGAAATGTTGTGGCTGATGTACTTAGAAGGAGGACTCAGATATAGGCAGTTTAGAAGGCCAGCAGTGAGTGGGAGCTTATGGATCTGTTCTCTTAGATGTAGTTGGAGGTGCACAACAATCAGGGGTAGACGTTTCTTTCTTCTGTAGTTGTTACCTCTACCCTTTTTGTTCGAGTACGAATGAAGAAGCTATCAGATTCTGAAGGCCTAGTCCTACGGGAAAGTGTGTCAGGAGAGGACCCTATTCCTAGGTGGACCATAGGAGAGGTTGAGATCCTACGATTCTAGGGACGCATATGGGTGCCGGCAAACATACGCGAGGAGCTGATGCGGGACTTTCATTCCTTAGTTTGGGCAGTTCATCCAGGCATCACCAGGATGTATCGTGATCTACACTATCAGTATTGGTGGCCATGTATGAATAGGGACGTTGCTAGTTTCTTCATGAGGTGTTCCACTTGTCAGCAGGTGAAGGCGAAGCATTAACAACTAGCAGGGCTTCTATAGCAGTTACCCATTCATGAGTGGAAGTGGAATGACATCGCGATGGACTTCGTGACCGGTTTTCCAATGTCTCTTCAAGGGAACAATGCAGTATGGGTGGTCATTGACAGACTCAGGAAGGTAGCTCACTTCTTACCGATCAAGGAGACCTTCAGTGTAGACGAGCTGGGGCTGTTGTAAATCAGAGAGATTGTATGTCTGCATGGAGTTCTTCGCTACATTTTTTCAGACAAGGATGCATGTTTTACTTATTGCTTCTGGCAGGGGCTTCCGAAGGCTTTGGGTACACAGGTACTTTTGAGTACAGCATACCATCCCCAGATAGATGGTCAGTCCGAGCGTATGATTCAGGTACTTGAAGACATGCTCCGAGCATGCATTCTGGATTTTAGAGGTTCTTGGAAGAAGCATATACCTCTTGTGAAGTTTTCCTACAACAACAGTTTTTAGGAGACTATTTAGATGGCACCTTACGAGGCTTTGTACAGTAGGCCATGCCGATCAACTTTATGTTGGCTGGAGGTAGGAGAGGTAGCTTTTCTAGGACCTTATCTTATTCAGGAGACCTCATATTAGATAGAGTTGATTCAGAAGAGTATGGCTATGGCACAATCTCGATAGAAGTCTTATGTTGATCAGCGGAGATGATCTCTGGAGTTCGAGGTCGGGGATCAGGTTTTCCTACGTGTCGCACTGAGGTTGGGACACAAGAGGATTTGGAGATAGGGTAAGCTTTCACTGAGGTACATCAGGCCGTTTGAGGTGTTGGAGAGAGTTGGTCCGATAGACTATCAGTTTCAGTTACCTCCGAGGTACCGGTCTATGCACGGCGTCTTCCACATTTCTCAACTCCGACGTTACTTTTCAGACCCGTCTCATGTATTTCAACCCGAGGAGGTTGAGCTCAAAGCACATGCATCATTTTAGGAGCATCCTATCCTGATTGTAGATCATAGTACAAAGGTTCTCTATGGCCAGTCTGTTCCTCTGGTATGGGTGTTATGGCATCACGGGTGAGTACAGGACAGGACTTGGGAGTGGGAGGCCAATGTACGATCATAGTGGCTGGTGTTGTTTGGGGTTTCTTCTTCTACACCTCACTAGGGAAATTTGGGGAAGAATTTCTTTAATGGGGGAACTTTGTAAGAACTTGGACCTTCTTTTCAAGTAAATTTTTTCTTTTTCTTGAGTTTTTTAGAAAATAGGAGTTTCTGAAAATTTTTGAAATACACACCCTGTACTTTATGAGTACACGCTGTGTACTTTGTTGCCTCACGAGGCCGTGTACTGGCCATGTCCGAGACACACACACGGTCATGTGGGGTGATGTGGAGGACACTTATAGAAGAGTATGGAAAATCCTAGTACATGTCGTGTACTCTAAAAGTACACGTTGTGTACTTTTTTTTCATTAAACGGATTGGGCTCGCGTCTGACCACCAGAATCATCTTCTTCTAGGTCCCGTTCGACCGAGAGAAGTCGTATGGTGCCATAACTCCTCCAAGCTCCCAAACCTTCATCCTTTCTCTGAATCTATGGTCGTCGATTGCGTTGGAACTGTAGCGGTAAGCTCTTCCTTCTTCTAGAGCATCGTTTTCCAATTCCTCTTCTTTTCCAAGTTATCGTGGGTTGAAATTTTTGTGCATTTTCGTAGATCTATGATGTTCTAAGGAGATTAAAGCCTCGTGGTTCAAGCATAATGATCACCTAGAATCAAGGTAGGTGGTTTGTGTCTTTACGTTCAAATTCCTTGAGTTTTATGTGCAAATTCCACCAATATCCTTGACAGGGTATTGCATGTTTACTGTTTTACCCCTGTTGTTTTCCTACCATGCTTGTATGCCTATATAGAGGTGAATTGGACTTGTTTTTTGTTGATTGTTATACCTTGGATGTTATTCTTATGCTTTTTTCTGTTTACGACCATTTGGTCCTGTTAGCCTATTTGTCGTTTACCTGTTTTCCATGCCTTGTGATCATAGGATGGAGTGTTGTTTTTCCAACATGCTTGAGATGTTTTAGTCTAGTTATCCAAGTAGCTATGTAGGTTTACTTTGTCCATATAGAATTATTATGCACTGACTGGCACGGGGCCATGAGAACCTGGTGTTATAGACTATAAGGGAATAGATCGATTGAGATTCCTTAGAGAGTCTTGGACATTATAGACTATAGGGGATAGACCGAGTCAGCTTCCCAGAGAGTCTTGGATATTATAGACTATAGGAGGATAGACCGAGTCAGCTTCCTCAGAGAGTCTTGAGATTTATAGACTATAAGGGGATAGACTGAGTGAGCTTCCTCAAAGAGTCTTTGTTTTGTTTGAATTTTCCTTAAACCACTCCAGGCTATAGGAGGAATTTACCGAGTGAGATTCCTCAGAGAGTATGTGATCGACCTGAGGATATAAGAGTAATTGACCGAGTGATCTTCATCAAAGAGTCTCTATTCCTTGGGTCTATAAGGGTAATTGACCGTGTTATCTTCCTCAGAGAGTCCCTCGCTACCTTAGACTATAATGGGAATTGACTGAGTGTGCTTCCTCAGAGAGTCTTATATTTTTGTATGACCAAAACAGAGGGGTTAGGCTATGTATACTACCCAGAGGGTTGTTGGTAATTCTTGGATAGGACCGGAGGGGATGGCTATGAGTACTTCCCAGAGGGATTCTTGGTTGTGGTTAGCTGTATGTTCCACTGTTTCTTGTTTGTTCTGCGGGTTGTTTATGGCCGTGTATTATCTTGTTTACTACTTACGGTTTACTGTTTACTTTACTTTACCTTCCATATACTCACTGAATGTTAGGCATAGTTCTTCGTGTGGTTCCCTACTAGGATTTAGTATCACACTCTGTTTGGTTCATGCTTTTGTGCCCAAATAGATTATATTGTTGCAGGTATAGATAGGGGAAAGCACCCTTCTACTTCAGGTACTTGACTTGCATTGGAGCTGGAGAGCATGAGACCAAGACGAGGCTTGAGATACAGAGTAGATTCTCATATGTTTTTATTTTTTACTTTGGTTTAGTATTGTATTCAGCATTGTGACTTGTTTGGATACTTTCCTAGACATACGTATCATGCATCATTTTATGTTTGTGTGTGTGTGTGTGCTCCAATTTTTTACTATTTAGTCTTTCGCTGTTACTATTGTTAGATATTTAATGCTTACGCTATTGTATGTATTGTTTATTTCTATTGTGTACTCTGCCAATGAGGTTATAGTTTCCCCACCATCACACCCAAGGCCCTCGCTTCTAGTCGGCAGCCTCTGGTGTTCGGGGAAATGTGCTTGAGGCCATCTGACCAACAGGGTATGGGGCACCTCTGGGTGGATTTCGGAAACAAGAAATTACATATGGCATCGTGTTTCTAGACCGTTCATGGAATACCTGTAAAAAATACATTATTGTTTTCTCCCTTTTATACATTAGGATATGTAAAGACTGCAACATTCCTACTGGTTTCTAATGCTCTTCTTTAACCAGTTGACAAGTTAAGCACTACGAGACATACTCATCCCCCTTTCTTTTCATGTCATTCCACAAAAAATGTGCCTTTGATGCCTTATACATGTTCTGTGTACCTAGATGTACAAACCATCTCGAATGGTGATAATCATGAAGAAGTTGTTCTTGAAAATCCATAAGTATAACCATACGATCTATAAATCACAAAACTGAACTCCAATCAAGTTTCCAGCCCTCAATGGTCTCCCCACCATTGAGTTTTGAACTCCAAACCATAAATCCTACATCAGATTATTGTGTCTCTTTGACCATTTTTACCAAATTAGGAATAAGTGTAGCTGAAAAGAAAACTGTAACATCACCTCAGTATTCACATTCCACATGCATGTTGTCTACAACTAACATCAATTACCATTAATTGGAAGCATCTTTTTCTAACTGAGCATATGAATTTATACTCAATGCATCCTCCACAGAATTTCTTTTTCATGGTGTATACATCAAGTTAATGTCAAACATTTGGAGATATTACATCCATCTCCTTTGCCTCATATTCAAATCTCACTATGAGAAAATGTGTTTCATGCTTTTAGGATCCGTAAAAACAACGAATTTCTCACCAAAGAGATAATGACACCAAGTATTTAAATCAAGGAAAACTATTGCTAACTCCAAGTCATATGAAATGAAATTCTTCTCATGCAGTCTCAACTACCTTGAACCATAAGCAACAGCATAGTCTCCTTGCATGAGAACACAACCCAACCCTGATCCTAAATCATCACAGTATACCAAATACCCATGGCCTGATTTTGGAAAAATCAAGATAGGTGTCTATGTAAGACAAACTTTTAACTCTTGGAAAGACTTATAGAATTCCTCTATCCATTAGAATAAAGTATTATTCTTTTTCAAAGCTGTAATTTGAGAAACTAGTCATGAGAAGTCATGAAAAAAGCATCAGTTGTAACCAGTAAGACCAATAAAACTTTGTATCTCAAAGACCTTCATGGGTGGTTGCAACGAGATTACAACTTCTATATTTTCAGGATAAATAGAAAAACCTTTTTCAGAAATGAAATAGCCATGAAAACATACTTCATGTATCCAAAAATCACACATTGATAATTTGGTATACAAACGGTGATCTCTTAGGATTTGTAACACTTTTTCTAGGTGATTCTCATGGTCAGACCTTGTCTTTGAATACACTAAGATGTCGTCCACAAGCACCACAACAAAAGAATCCAGATATCACTGAAATATCCAATTCATCAAAGCTAGTAATACCATTGGTGCATTCATTAGACCGAAAGGCATGACTACATATTCATAGTGGCCATATCTACTTCTAAAAGTTTTCTTTGGAATATCCTCTTTCCGAACTCGCAATTGGTGATATCCAGATTGCAATTCAATTTTTGAGAACCATTGAGCTCCCCTTAATTGATCGAATAGATCATCAATGTGGGTATGTGAATATCTATTATTTATTGTAACTTGGTTAAACTTATGATAATCAACACACAGTTGAAGAGTTCAATCTGATTTCTTCATGAAAAAAACTGGTGCTTCCCACTAGGATGTACTTGGTCAAATGAAACCCTTTCTTTCTAGTTTCTCTAATTGCACTTTAAATTCCCATAACTCTATTGGTTCAATTATATAAGATTGAAAGGAAATAGGACTAGTCCCCATAATGAGATCAATCATAAACTCCACTTCCCTTATAGGTGGTAACCCTGAGGATTTCTCGGGAAATACATCTGGAAATTGATCAACAACTGCTGGAAAAAAAATTTCCTCAATCTTTTCCATTTATTCCAAATTCAATGTTGTCAAATGGTAAGATATCATTCCCACAATTGGTTCCAAAAAGATCTTTTCACCTTTCTTTACCATCCTTTCTCCTCTGAAGAGATTCTCAATGTTGTCCTCAGTCATGAACTGAATTGTTCTCTTATAGTAGTTGATGTGATCCTTAAACATTGTCAGCCAATCCATACCCAGGATTAAATCATAAATATCCATTTCCAACATCGATAAGTTCAATTTTAGTTTATATTGATCAACATTTATGACTCAAACTCTACACAAAAATTCTTGAAATTCTCTTTCACCGAGAGAAGTTGGTAGTTTTAAAACAGAAGACATCATTTCCATCTTTAAACATAGTAAATCAATAGCATGAGATGAAATGTAAGAATGTGATGTACCATCATCGAAGATAACTTTCATAATGGTATAATTCAAAATAATTGCACCTCTTACCCTAGATGTTCCAGCTTGATCATCGACAATAATTTTCTCAGATCTATATAATTGCTTCACTGATGCACTTTGATCCTTGTTGCCCTGATGATATTGTTTTCATTACATCAAAGTATACGATGTTTGCAACACCTGAGAAGTGTCTTGAGCACCTAAACTTGGAGAATTGTGACAAAAGATATTTAGATTTCCCATCTTGTTTCAACTATGGCATGCTTTTAGTGGTGTTGTACACTCTCACTTCATGTGACACAGTGAACCACTCGGAAAAAATCAAAGCTTACACTTGTGTTTTGGAAGAAGTTTAATTTCTCCTATGTTTGGATTTTTATATGTTCCATACTCTTGAGAAAAGGTTTCCCGCTTCTTCTTCATCTTAGTGATAGAGTTATTATCTCCTCTAGGGAAGACAACTGTACTTCCTCCACTTGGATTTTCAGCAGTGAAAGATATCGTATACATGGTATATGGTTTCAGCTTCAACTAAATGGTTTGAAAATTATGTGTGATTCTTGGAACCAACTGTTAGTTCACCAAGGGCTCACATACAACCACATTCTTTGTAGCTTCTTCTGGTTGGTTTCTATGATGCCTACCGGGTGCCATTTTCTAAACCAACAAGAAAATCCATCAATCTCACTCTCTTGAAATTGATGGCTTAGCATTTAAAATTCTATCACATAAACTATCACAACATTGTTTTCCAAAAACAACCTATTTCTATGTTCAACCATTTTTGAAACATTAATTCATGATTTTGAAAACCAAAACATTTTCAAAATACACAAAATATAGGCTTTTCAATAAGGATTATTTGAAAACAAATTCTTCATTTTTAAAAAATTTACACCTTGTTCACAAATCATAAAACATTACTCCAAAAGAAATATGAAATCCTATTGGGAATTCATTCCTCTACCATGCATTTCATGTTCATCTCATTGGATAAACCCATGAAAATGAGTTTTTCATAATTATAGAAGTGTCTCTAAAACACTTATGTACCCAACTCCTTGGTAAAATGAAATTCATCATAAAAGGGTTAGTTATTTCTTTTTATGATATACATTTAAAATTCTGACAATCCTACTCTTGTCTAAGACTTCAACCCAAGTTTGAAGCATTTCTACCTCAAAAAGAAGGACCATACTGATACCATTTGTAATGAACCGCTCATTCTCATTGGATTGAGGGTACAATGAGTCATTACATTGCCTTAGGAGACATCCCCAAGATGCCAAAGGTTGAAAATAAATGCTGAAGGGTTTCAAATACAAGTGGGGGACGATTTACCCTTTATGAAATAAATCAATAAACTAAAAAATCATAACCAAACCATTTACTAAATGATACATGAACAAAATAAAGACAACTAAACAACTTCATGTATCTCAAAACTATATCAAAGTGTGCAACAACGGAAGACCAAACCAGTATCAAGGTACATAGAGCATAAAAAACCAAAGACACTTAATAAACTACAAAATTAAATACTCCACAAGCTCTAAGCTTCACAATCATCGAACCACCCAAACATCACGAGATAGTGCTAAAGAACTGGGAAACATTACCTTTCCCCCTATCCTGAAAGATAAAATCTGAAAAGGCACCAAAGTGAAAAATAAGGTGTGAGTATAAAACTTAGTAGGTTTTCCCCCAATGACTTCTCTACTCACACCACTAGTATATAAGAGTCAACAACAGTTATAAAAAACAGTTTATATAAAAACAATTTACCAAAATAGTTTATAACTACTTATAAACAAGTTTCCAAGACCATTTGCAACCAAAGGTATACAAGTGATATTAAAACCAATTTTTTCAGAAATCTATCATTTAATAAAAATACCAACAAGTCTTCAAAACCATTTCATAATATCCATTTTTGGAATCCCCAAACCATTCCCCACAACCATGCAACTAACCATGCATGCTACGTTATGACAGTTCCATACTCATGAGCGGTTTCTCGTCTTTCTACCAAGTCATCACAAGGTAATTATATCCCATGTTACATTAACCATTTGGCACCAAGCACAAGGTCTTATTTAAAACATGCCCCATATATGCAATATGAATTCATAACACAATATTCCCAAGGATCATGAAAAAAACCATTCAATAAAAACACATTTTTATTGAAAACTATTTCCATAAAAACCATTTCAATGAAAAATAATTTAAATAAAACACCCTTTTTATTGAAAAATAATTTTCTATAAAATCATTTTTCAATTCCAGGAAATCCATAATTTAAAATCACCATTTTAAATTCAATAAACTAAACAATTTTCACATCAATTTACCAAGATTTCACAAGTCCACAAAAACAATAAATCATCAATAAAGATATTTATTCCATGTATCAAACCAAGATTATACAATAAATATTATCCAATTTAATAAATTTGAAACCAATCCAATCAATTATTGTAAGAGGAGTTGAGATCGAATCTACCTACCTCAAAGGTTTTGGTGAAAACCATAACGAACGAAGAACACATAAGCAAACTGAGTCAATTTTCCAAGAACCCACCTTAGATATCTTCTCATAGGAAGATTAAGAACGAATATCATCATATTTGGAAGCCACACACCTATATATACCCATAAAGTACATAGATCTAAGAAAATTATAGAAGATAATAAGTAGATCTAAGTATATCTAAGAAACCAATCAAGAACAATGAAGAATGATAACATACCTCAAGAATTCATCTTTGATTTTACAAGGAAAGCCTTATAATTGACTCAAAAACTCTTGGGAGAGGTTCTCCTACCTTAAAGGAAGATAAATACTGATTTATGGATGATTAGAAGCAAAAATAGTTCACTTAAAGACAAAAATGTGTGAGATCCACTTTTTTAGGATCTTACTTAAACCATCTTCCTGGTTAGTTCGCATGGTTAGACAAACCATGCGCTAACCGTGCATTAGCTACTGCCTAGGTAGACCCTCTCACAGATTCCTCGCATGGTTTTTCTATCTTTTCTCCAACTGTGCTAGATCCACTTTCTCAAGGGGACTAAATACGCACAGTTTGGCCGCATGGTTAGACAAATCATGTGTTGCCCAAGCGATTTCCATTTTTCCTCAAAACTACTTCCAAAGTTCAACTAACTCTACCATTAATCACCCTTAAACTGTATAAACATAAAAAACATCAAGTAATGGTTACATACCAGAAACCAGGGGTACTACACTTGAGCCAAAATAATTAACTAATGAATTAAATAAAGTGAAAACACCCCTCTCCTCTTCTATAAATATCACACCTCACCACCTCTTCTCCTCACACCTCTCAAGATTTAAGAGTTGTCAAAATTATACTCAAATAGTTTACCAAAACTCTCCCACAAATCCAGGATATATTTTTCTCATTAAAATATCAAAACTATTTCTCAAAGGAGGTTCTCAACGAGGAGAAATTCAATAGGTAAATTCCTTATTCCTTTTCTTTTATTTTATTTTCAAGTTCTTTTCTTTTCTTATTCTCTCATCACCTCCCCTCATCCAAATGGAATAAAAACTCTTGTACCTTACATATACTAAAATTTTATTATGTTAATGTAATAATCCATTATCAAACCCCTTCTCCTCTTATTTTTATTCTACAAATGAAAATGTTGTTCATGAGGTGTTAATTCATCGCCTTCAAGGACAATAAATTTTTATTTTCCATTAACACCTTCAAGGATGGTAATAAAACCATTATTATGTTTAAAAACTTATTATATATTTATTAAATCCTATTTATGTTTTTTAATCATTATATACACATCATGTTAGCTAATAAAACAAAACAAGTTCATTGTGAGCAAAAACCACCCAAGATAATCCAAACGATGGTCAATAACATTTTATCTAATGATTCATCCTTATAGCATATAACCAAATGATTTATAAGATAATTTAATCTTATTTATATTCATTAGTAACTTATAACTTCAATTCTGTATTTATATTTCCATTTTACATGACCTTACATAATCTTATATAAGCGAACTGATCATGAAAACTAAGAAAACAAACACTCCTGAATGACGAAATTGAACACTATAACTCATCAAAAATTCCATAAATGAACTTAATAAAATTATAATAAATTAATTATATGTTTAATTTTTTTTAAATTATTAATTAATTAATATAATTTGATTATTTTGTGCATTATGATCAAGTACAGAACCATTTTAGAAATAATGTACGGGATTCTACCGAAACTCCCATTTTTCTTTGAGGTTACTCTTTATCTCTCTTTACCCATATATAATGCTTATTTATATTTATAAAATTATTATAAATTATTTTTATATGTTAAAAATTGATATATACATATCATATCATCCCTCTTTTATGGGGTAATATGTGTTTTAGAAAGGGTCCCTTTTCAATTCTTCCTGAGATGCAAGCCTGATTCAAGTGAACTTCCCGATTTCATACCCACTTCCAAGTGAAATCCATAATATATTTTAATCCAAAATTATTTTTATAAAATCATTAAATTTATCATGAAAAGCTACCCTATTTCATTTCTAGTTTTATGAAAACAAATATTCCTTTTCCACATTGAATTCTCTTTAATATATTCATTAAATCGCACTAAAATGTTTCCTTTCTAAAGTTTCTTAAACACTATTTATACATGTTTCCACTTAAATTGGATATAAATTATCATTATCCATAAATATGTTTTCTTATGAATTTCCATGTTTGTTTTTAATCTACTTATTCAGGGAAAAATTTATTATATGCTCATTTGTTTTGACTTGTGACATAATTATGATACCCATTTCTTTCCATGGGTAACCCTTATGTTTAATATTCATGCGGTACACATATTCATAAACATGTTATTATGGGTAAACCCATATATTTCTCCAATAAATTGGGTAATTTTTACTCTCATGATATTCTATGTTGGGAAAGGGAGTAAACTAAATTCCTTTATGGGACTTTTTCCACCATGTTATATAGTCTTCATGGTTAGCTTTGACTCATGTTTATGTCATATTATATATTGTTTCCACATTCCTATGATGACATGGTTATATGTTCCCATGTTATAAATTTTATTATTACTTATGTTTATTCATGTTCCATTCCTTTTATTCCATCATATTTTGACTTCTAACCCATGTGTTATGTTTTATTCCTATAGTTATTTCCTAACTATACTTTTTAGCTCATCCCTTCTGTTCATGTATTCCTCAGGTTATCCTATGAATATATAGGAGCTAAGTGGAATTTAAGAGATAAATATATAGATTAAATAAAATATTTTTTCATGATGTTTAATTATGTACCACATCTTCCAAAGACATTAGGCTTTAAGATCCTTGGTTTGTAATTTGATGGTTAATTATGCTAAAAATAATTTAATGATACACATATAATGATAGATCTATATAATTTATATATATATATATATAAACTAATTCTACTTTAAAAAATTAAAAATATGATTTTAATGTACAAATAATTTAATAGAAAAGGCAATTTTCATTTAAAATTCAATATTTTTCACTATTCATCAAAAAATGAATTATTTTAGAAATATCCAAAAAAAATCACCCTAAGTTAATTTTTATATGATTATTTTAAAAATTAATTTCAGTTTTCCAAATAATTTTTCTAAAATTGGTAAAAACCAATTTTAAATTATGTGTGTAAGGCGTGACAAAACCGCTTTTTAGAAAACAAAAGCAGTTTTTCAGATGAAAAAAAATCTTTTTCTTTAAAATGATTGTTATTTTATTCTAACCAATATATAACAACAATGTTATTAACTTATTTAGTACTATTAATACCCTCCAATTTAGAAGATAGTTTATAATGATTTACTATATTACTATTCATTTTGACTTAGGGTAAGGTTCTTTGTAAGCTATTGAAGAGATTAAATTTAAAGAAATATATTTCTTTGGTTTTTTAAGATCAGTGTTGCATGTCACATATGATATCAAATACAATGTTGTTATTTTATAATTTTGTGGTTTCACATTCTCCCCACCTTAAATAAATTCCATCCACTCAATTTAAACTTTATCTCTATAATCAAAGCCTCGGCATTTGAAAGTATCACTGTTGAAAAATAGACATTGTAAAAGGGTTAATAAAATATCCTCTTAAAAATAGAAAACGAAGTACTAAGTTAATATGGAATAACACATAAAAAGATTTATAAATTAGATAATATTGATGGAAGTTGAAGATATGGACAAGGAAGAAAAACCTAAATAATTATAGGGAATGGTTGATTTCATTTATCACAATAAATTGAATGGTTAATGGAAAGTTAAGGGCCTAAAAACCATAAATCTTTGATGATTTAAAATACCATTGGATTCATCATATATGAATTTAATAAGATAAATTTTTTGTTTCAATATATTTTTCCTAAATTTGAGTAATTATTTAACTATCTAAGAATATAATTAAATATACTTACTTGATAAATTTCTATTTCTTATGAACTATTTCATCATTCGGTTGTGCTTTCATCAATTTCAACTTCATCTCTTACTCTAAAAAATTAATATCAAAAATAATTTTTTCTTATTCATGGAGTACTATGTTAAATTTTAACATATCATAAGATCTGAAAAATATTAACAATACATTCCTCTAATATTTAAAAAAACAAAAATGGTTAGAAAAGGTTATCCAATAACACCAAAAGTAAAACTTAATCCCTTCCATAAATAGTTTACCATATGGATCATCCATAATATGTCTGACCAAATTTATAAGAAAGGACACTAAATTAACATTATATTACCTAGAAAATATAATGTAGTTGTTAATGTCACACTTCATATATGTAAAAACCTTGATTTTTATAAAATCATAATTAAAATATTCATCATTACAGGAATAAAACATCAGGTTCTCTAATATATTAAACGGAACCAAACATGTAGTAAACTCCATCAAAGATAACATAACCCATAAAATTTATAACCAATTCCAATTTCACCAATAATATCCCATAAACATATCATTTTCATTATTATATCAACATAGAGAACATATTAAAGGTATTGTTTCCTTAATTATATGTTTTCCAAATATTTCAGCTTTCTATGGGATCACCTTTCATGGTACCATTCAACACATGTATTAAAATATATTAAAAAATATTACTATAGTAAAATCCTTATACATTTCATGATTCTTATAATGATAATATCATCAATAAAATACTTTTACAACATATTTATTGGATCCAAATACATAAGCACCTTAATCATTAAACTTTGGTTGTATCAATAGCATATGCTTGACCCTAATCCATTTACTTCATCTAAGGTATATTCACTTTAAACTTGAGGAATTCATTTGCATAGTTCCCCATCTCCTTACAATGGAAGAATTAAAAATTGGAAATTTATTTTTTTTTCTTCTTATAATAATGTGTATGGTGGCCTTTCTCTTCACACTTTTTTCATACTCCCATTCCATTCAAGAAAACACTAGGGTTTTTCTTTTCACAATTTTCACATGTGGGAAAATCCTTCTTTCCCTTCTTGGCTTTATCCGTTTTTTCATTTTTCATCCACATCAGCTCCCTGCGTATTTCTTCTGACACCCATACACACCCATGAAAACGCAAGATCTCATCCTCGCCTATGGTCCAACTAGGAATAGGTTCCTCTCTTGACATGCTTTCCCATAGGACTAGGCCTTCAAAATCTGATAGCATCCTCATTCTCACTCGATCAAGAAGATTAGAGGTAACAACTATAGAAGAAAGAAACATTTTCCTCTGTCTGTTGTTCACCTCCAAATGCATCTCAGATAACATAGTCAAGGCTGTGACTAACTGCTAACTTCCTGAACTACCTATTTATGAGACCTTTTTCTCAGCGCATTAGACACCGCATTACCTTTCCCATGCATATAGGAAAGTACAAAGTCAAAAGACTGAATGTACTCAACCCACCTTCGTTGTCTCAAATTCAAGTCACGCTGAGTGAAGATATACTTGATACTTTTTTGGCCCGTGAAAACCACAAAATGCTCTCTCAACTGATAATGTCTCCAACAGCGTAAGACATGAACAACCGAAGCCAACTCAAGATCATGCATCGGGTAATTTTTCTCATGTGGCCTCAACTGCCGAGACCTGTATGCAATGACTTTTCCTTCCTGCATAAGAATAGCTCCCAGCCTGATACCTGAAGCATCACAGTAAATAGTGTAGCTCTTGCCTTACTCTAAAAAAACTAGTATCAGTGCTGAAGTCAGCCTCCCTTTCAACTTCTGAAAGGCTGACTCACAAGAATCTGACCATAAGAACATTGCACCCTTCTTAGTCAGGCCCTTTAGTGGCAATGCTAAGCGTGAAAATTCCTATATGAAACTTCTGTAGTAACCAGCTACCCCTAGAAAACATTCTACCTCAAAAAAATTTCTTCAACTTCTCCTAAGAAACTACTTCTCTCACTTTATCTAGGTCTACTGATACCCCTATCTCCAAGATAACATGACCCCAGAAGTGAATTTGATCCATCCAAAAGTGTGATTTTGAGAGCTTAGCATATAATTGATGCTCTCTTAGTGTACTCAAAACAATCTCAATATGGGTAGCATGGTTGTGTCGAGTGTGAGAGTACGCCAAGATATCATCCACAAAAGAATCCAAGTATGGATGGAACACTCGGTTCATCAATGCCATGAAAACTTTCGGCGTGTTCGTGAGACCAAATGGAATAACCACATATTCTTATAGACCATGCCTACTTTGGAAAGATTTAAGAGGTATATCAGATGGTCGAATGTGTAACTGATGATATCCATATCTCAAGTCAATCTTCAAGAACACCTGGGATCCTTGAATATGATCAAAGAGATCATCAATACTTGGAAAGGGATATCGGTTCTTGACCATCAACTGGTTCAGCTTCTGATAATCCACACAAAATTAGAGAGTATTGTCCACCATCTTCGCAAATAGGACAGGAAAACCCCAAGGAGAAGTACTGGGTCAGATAAAACCCTTTGCCTTCAACTCCTCTAACTGCTTCTAGAGCTCCTATAACTCTAGTGTAGCCATCCTATAAGGAGGAATGGACACTGATGCCTCTCCTGACACAAGATCAATAGAAAATTCTACCTCTCGCTTTAGAGTTAAACCTGGAAATTCCTCTGGAAATACATCCCTAAAATGATCCACCACTAGAATAAATTCCATCTAAGAAGTACCCTAGTCATCCAGATATAGAATAGCAATCTGGGTTGTAAATCCTCCCAACCCATGATACTCAGGTCCTGCTCTACTCAACTGGACATCTCATTTACCCTTATAAAGAAACAATACGACCTTTGGAGATGTAAAACTCACACTACAGTTATAAAAATAAAAAACAACCTAGAAGGGAACTAACCAGTCCATTCTGAGAATGACATAATAGCCCGTAATCTCTAGGATATAAAGGTCCCATAAGAAGTGACACCCACCAACCTCAAGAAGGCACTCCTTGAACTAACGTACACTAGCCATTCTTGTCCACAACGGTGTGTCCAACGTCAAGACATCAGAAGAAGTAAAGACATAGAGCCCAAGGCTCTCCCCAACAGCAACAGATATAAAGCTATGGAAATCCCCTGTATTGAAAAGCATAGAAGCTAAAAGTGAGGCAACTAAGATCGTACCTCGAACTGTAGAGGTTTCGGGATCCTGCACTTGTTGGGTCTGCTCCACTACGAAAGTATGACCTGCACCATGGCCCCGTTACCCTACCTGACCATCCTGAGATGATCCACCCTGTTGTTTCTGAAAGCCTGGTGACTGACTACCACAGCCGCAACCTCCACCTCGGCTTGAACGGTTGGAAGAACTACAATTCCCAAACTGATGAGAAACTAGTGGCATTGATCAAGAACACAGATTCATAGAATAACACTTATCACCAGCTGCTGGTGAGAATATCTAACTAAAATGATGAAGATGACCCATCTTTCCCCAAGATCGGCACTCCCCTAGGTCTCTCGGGCAATGTGGCCTCGTATGCCCGACCATCCCACACTGTTAGCATACCAGCTGGCTACCTGAAGGCATATCCCACCAACTCAAATCTCCATGTGTAGTCTCCCTACGGCTCTTCCTTCTATCAACTGGTGAAGCACTAACTATGGATGTTGAACTGCCCTAGATCATAGCTCCAGAATCCTTCAAGTTACGCTCTGTGATCAGTGTCTGGTTGACTATAAAAGTGATGGAATTCAACCTGAATATTTTCACCTGTGAAGAGATGTTGTGCCTCTGACCAACCTCAAACTTCCTTGCTAGGAATAACTCATCACCTCCTCGAATAGGCATGAATCACTACAACTCAGTGAAGTGAGAAGAGTACTCCATAACAGAAAGAGTACCCTACTCCAAGCTCATGAACTCTCGGGCTCGATCAGCCCTCAAAGTCTCCAGATAGAAGTAATCATAGAAGGTATGCTGAAACTCATCCCAAGACATATCCTGTTAGCATTCTTCTTATGAGATCACATCCCACCATCTCTTGGCAGAATCACGAAGAATATACTTAGCGAGCTTGACCCTCCTCTCTGGAGGCGTCTCCAGATGCTCGAAGTTGGTAAGCATGGATTCTAACTATGACTATGAAGCCTGGGGTCCCCCATCCCCTGAGTAGGTGGTAGGATGCTATTTCTGAAAGACTCGCGTCAATTATTCCATTAATGAGGCAGGAGGTGGTACTTCCTAGAAGGTCTGCATGATCCTCATGAATCCCTCTCCAAACTGTGCATCCGAACTTGTGTCTGGAATGATGGTTGCTTCCAAGACTGGAACTACAGGAGGATCTCTTGAAAGTCCTTGCTCATCCATGTATGGTGTCTGATCATTGCCCTGTAACTACACGGCATGTTCCTTTAATCCATTCACATGGGCATGTACCTCTTCCAAAACTGGTCGTGTAACACCCCATACACAGTGTGTTGTCCTTACACACGGCGTGTACTAGAATCCTCTTCCCCTTCCCAAGTTCCCTTACACGGCTAGGCCAAACGGTTATCCTAGAACAAGACTACACGGCATGTTAGTGCCAGACACGGCATGTAATAGATGAGCTTCACCGACCCATGTTGTTGGTGACACGGCTGGATACACGGCTCACACTACACGTCGTGTTCTAGATGTACACGGTGTGTACTAGGAAGATTTCGCTAACCCGTATTGTTAGTGACAGAGCTGGATTCTCGGGTTACACTACATTGCATGTTCCAAATGAACACGGTTTGTATTAGAAAAAACTCAACTGACCCAAGTTGTTAGTCACATGGTTGGTTAAACGGTTCTATAACATGGCATGTACATTTGGTAGACAACATGTCCTAAACAAGTTTCCAAACCTCGTGTCCCCGCCCACACAGTCTGAGACACGATTATCGACTACACAGTGTGTACTTAAGAAAAACAGTTTCTTCCCGAACAGAAGAACACATGGTGTGTATTCATCATTACACGGTGTGTATTCTGGGTTTTTCCAGACAGTAAGCCTCAGAAACTACTCCAGAGCCCAAAAAACACTGAAATGAACATTAAAGCACCAAATTCTGATCCGTGAGAGCCCATACTCCCAGCAAATCAAATCTTGGAAACTTATACATATCATAAACAATAATAATAGATCAATGATCCACCAAAATTTGATCCACACCTCAAGAACCAAAGGCTGGCATTCATTCAAGAAAAACCTTAACAATTTAAAGCTCTATCAAAATCAATCACTCTATCAAGGCATCAATCACAACAGCATGCATATCTAGCACAACATCTATCACAACAACATGAAATTGCTAATGTACCCTAAATGGCATGGAAAAAATGCATGACATGTGATTTCTAGAAAGTGACTATATGATGCATGAGGTGGCATACCCTCATCTCATTGGGTTGCAATAGAAATAGAACCTCAATAGCATCAATAGTAATAGCACAAAACATGTGAATCACCCAACGGTGAAGATCAAATCAACTGTAAAATTACAAAACCTGAAAACTTTTAATAAACGAGGTAGATTGGCTTTTCCATGTACATGGGTTAGCTACTCCCAGGCACAACTTATTACCAGGTACCTAATCCTTCATATCCCTGTCTATAGGCTCCAAATAGTAATTCAAGAGAAAAGAATTCCTCTGATACCACTTTGTAACATCCCGATTTTGGAAGCGGCCCAGAGGCACCCCGTACCCGGTTGGTCACATGGCCTCAAGCAAATTTCCCCTAATGCCAGAGGCTGGTGACTAGTAGTGAGGATCTTGGGTGTGATAGTGGGGAATCTATTCCCTCATTGGCATATTAACACAGTGGAAGAGAAATAGATATACAATAGAGGAAGCAGTAATAAAGGCATACAACAGTAAGCAGTGGAAGACTAAATATAATAAGAAACTAGAGCACATATATAATGGTGCATGATATATATGTCTAGGAAAGAAGAAAAACACGTCACAATGTTGAAATACATTAAAAAGAAAATAGTAAACAACTCCTCAGCATCACCAGCCTCAGCTTTGTCCCATGCTCTCCAACTCCAAAGCAGTCAAGTGCCTGAAGTAGAAGGGTGATTTCCCTTATCTATACCTGCAACAATATAATCTTTTTGGGCCCAAAAGAATGACCCAAACAGGGTGTGAGACTAAATCCTAGTAGGCAACCACCAAGATATCTATGCCTAACAGTCAGTGAAAATATATGGAAGGTAATAAGAAAAATAAATAGTAAACAAGGAAGTACTCAACAGTAATCATTCCTATAGTTTCAAAGCATTCAAAACACTACATGGAAAATAAGCACACAATCACAAATAGGTAACCGTCTAGGATGTACTCACATCCTATCCCCTCTGGTCCTACCTAGAAAATATAGGAAACCCTCTGGTAAGTACACATAGTCTAACCCATCTAGTTTAGATTTTTTTAAAGGCTCTTTGAGGAAGCACTCAATGTCAATTCCCCTTATATCCAAGTTTGATTAAATACTCTATGAGGAAGAACTTACCGTCAATTCACCCTATAGTCTTTTAATGGAAACAACAGGCACTCTGAGGAAGCACTCAATGTCAATTCTTCTTGTGGCCTCGTAACGTAAATATAGACACTCTGAGGGAGCACTCAATATCAATCCTCCCTATAGTCTTGTAGTGTGATAATAAATAGACACTCTGGATAAGCCCTTACATCCATTCTCCCTATGGTATACTACACCAGGTTCTCAGGGCCCTGTGTAAGTAAAACGAGCATAGCAATGCAAAGAGGCCAAAGTAAACCTTAAGAACTACCTGTCTAACCATTCAACAGCATATCAGCATAGAAGATAAACAAAATCACTCCATCCTACAATACTAGGCATGGAAAGTAATCAACCGCCTAATAGGAAAACTAGACCAAATGGTCAGAAAAAAAGAAAACATGCATGGGAAAATATATCCAAATCACAACAATTAACCCTATTCACATTCAATTAACTTCTACTCAATAATACAATCATGGTAGGAAAATAATAGGGCTAAAACAGTAAACACACAATACCCTGTTTAAGGGTATTGGTCACTTTTTCACATATAACTCAAAGATTTTCAACGGAAAGGCACAAACCACCTACCTCAGAGTTTCAAGATCGTTATATATTAACCTCAATCCTTGAATCACCCAATAACACTGTAGACCTATAAAACATCTAAAACTTTCAACCAAAGATAACTCTTGAAAGACGAAGAATCAAGGAACTAGGATCTAGCAAAAGGAAGAGCTTACCGAGGCGATCCCAATGCAATTAATGGTGGTCGATTCAGAGAACAGATGCTCGATCGGGAGATTCGGGAAAGATCATGGTCGTACGGTCTCTCTTGGATGAACCAGACCATAAAATAGGGCTTTCTGCCTATTAGACGTGACCCCGGTCTGTTTAATGAAAATAAATAAATTTCACAACGTGTACTTTATATGTACAATGTGTGTACTTTATAAGTACACAGCGTGCACTTGCATTCACTGGCCCCCGCATTAGGTGGTCTCCAGGTCACCACACGTGGCTGTGTGCATGGCCGCTACATGGCCAGCATCCATCTACCTGCAGTAACTGACTACAAGGAGTGTACTCATAAAGTACACTACGTGAATTTCTAGAAACTCCTCTTTTCCTCAAAAAAAACAAAAGAAGGAAAACATACCAAATAAAGAAGATATGGGTTCTTACAGTGGTCGTGTTGTTGTATTATTAGAACCTAGAATAAATACTTACTTCATTTCGTTGGAAGTTGTGTGTCAGAATGGGGGTAAGAGAGCCACATATGAGGGGATACTTGTTGGAATTTTTATGTGTATGGCCAAGAGAGAGGGCCTATTGACTTGTTTCCCCAAACCCTAGTTTGGGAAGTTGGTATCGATTGACCCTAGATAGATACTCATGAGAGTGGTTAGATATGTTGTGAGTGCTCTTGGGAACATGAGGCACATGTGGATGCTTGGATTTGGATAGGTTTTGTACTTTCCTATAGGGATATGTGGGAGATTAAATAGTTTTTGAGATGTGGGACAAGTTGTGTCTATGATTTGACAGTCTTGGGAAATCAAGTGTGACTCAGAGGGTGGTTAGCCCAAAGTTGTACATGCATTAGAATAAAAATCATTGAGACATTTCAGAGGCAATATCAATGCATAGTTAGTACCATCATGTTTATTAAATGATATGGTTGTGCCTTTGTTTCTTTCAGAAAGGATTCTGAGTGCTGGTAGTTTTTTTAATGTTGGTGTCAAAATATTGTATCATTTGGATGTATGACCCATCTATTTGGATGAAGATTAATGGGGGCCTTGATATTGAATATGTTGAGTTAATATAAGTGTGACTACGGTTTGGATGGATACTTTTTTTATTAATGTGACACTCAGGGTGAGAGTGGTCAGATGACTGGGAGTTTTTATACAAATAGTTTGGTTATTGTGTCAGATTTCAGGAATTCCTTGAGACCTATGGTGTGACGGAATGATGGGAATGGTAAAGTGAGTAAGTGGGAATTTGGGTGAGGTTTTTTGATTTTTTGATCATTTGATCTAAATTCAGCTTCATTGTGTGATCATAGAATGGTGTGAGACTGAGAATACTCTGATAAGTTCCAGATTTGGGCATGTTCGGGGAATGCATGATGTTGTTTTGGATACATAGAAATTGGTTTACAATTAAGAAATAGTAATTTTCTGTGAAACTAGTAGAAAACAGTGGCTATGAGAGGGGTTGTTTCATTATGGAATGGTGTAATGGATCTTTTGTTTCCATTTCAAATTTAAAAGTTGTTATGGAAGAGCTAATCATGTGGTGTGGTGGTAGTAGTGTCAAAGAAATGTTGGTTCATGGATTCTTGGTGGAAGGTCATGAAGTAGTGGTGAGACTTTGCTGGAAATCACACCTGAGTGGTGGTGGTTAAGTGCTAATGAGATGAGTGCAATCAGGGAATCCCAATACTTTTGGAAATTCAAGGTGTCTCATAGCTCTGGTAGACATCAGTGATGGATAATTCATAGTGGTGTTCATAGAATACTTCTTAGAATACTTTTTTCTTGTGATGATCATTCCCAACTGATAAAAAACTATTTTGTTGAATATTTTATTGATAATGAATGATATAATTTCCCCACATTGTGCTAAATATGTTTATTTATAAAATATTTGGGATTTGATTATTCATTTGAAAATTTGGTGAAAATTCCAGTTTTACCCTTCATAGTGCATTGTAGTATTTCAAAGATAAATATTTTTATCGTTATTATTTTAATTTTAAATTTTGTAACAGTGTTCTTAAATTAAGTTTCTACAACTTTCATTCAGGACACTAGAGCTAAAAAGGGAATTTGGATGGAGTAAAAGGGACATTAATCCAATGGTGGGCTGGACTCGGTAGAATGGACATGGGTTCTGTATTTGGGTCATATCTTCTTCATCCGGGCTTTGATTGAGCCCAAATTTTGAGAAAAGCTCGGGGACATGATTTTTCACAAATAATCCTTCTGGAAGGCCGGTCAATTGACGCGTTTTGGAGGTCAAATAGGCTGTTCAACTTGGAATAAAATATTTGGCCGAGTTTTTCATTTCACACTTAAAATGTTATGTATCCCTAGCCCTCACAAACTCTATTTAAAGGGGGTTTTAACTCTTTGAGAGGGCTGGTCTAGGCTTTGGAAAAGTTTTTCCGAAAGGGTGTCTCTTGGGAGCCCCTTAAAACTCTTGGAAGAAGTAATCATTTGTGAAAACCTCTCTTCAAAAAAGGCTCTCCTCTCCCACCTATTCTTTGTATTTATTTTCTTTCATGTTTGTTTCTTGAATTTTTCTTCAAATAATCTTCTGTGTTCATCCCTCTTATTCTTCTATTAATCTTCTTAATTGGGTTGGAATCAAGAGTGGAGACAATATTGGGTTATACCCTTTCAATCCTTTGCTTATGCAAATCGTCTCCACGATGACTACACCGCTCATGGAAGAGTAGTTCTTTTTAGTAATCGGTCGACCTCTCACCTTTTTCATTCATTTATTTTGAATCAATGATCTACTGTAATTCACTAAACATGATCCATTAATTGAGTTTTTAATTTAAATGAAACTAAGAAAGCAATTGAATAGTTAACACTAAACACGCGAGGTCGGGAATTGTGTGAACTGTGAGAGCGCAACCTTAACCGGTAATTCAAAACCACACGGGATCAATTTGTAGAGTTCAAATATAATCCCTAGAATCAATTAATCCTCATTTCCAGAGTGGTTATGTGCCTTAATTTACCACTGAACATAATCTAATCTTAGAACATCAATCAAAGCAGGGTGTTGCGATTGCATGTTCTGAAGTTAGCCTAAGGTTAAATTCACTTCATCTTCATGGTAAAGTTAATTCTCGTAGGGTTCGGGATTTAAAAAATTAAGGGATCATAATTAAGTGAATATTAATTTAAATTATAATGATTAATAAATGATTGAAGAGGTAGAGTTAGATCAATTACGCCTTTTAAAATAGATTTCTAAAAAATATCTTCTTGTTGTGTCATTCTAATCGAAACTTCATTTCAAAATTAAAAACAAAAAAATTAAAATCTTCTTCGAAAAAACTTCTTCTATATTTATAAACTATAAAAAAACACCCCCATACTTTCAAGTAGTGTTTTTATTCCCTTTTATTTTGTTTCTAGAATACCTCTGAAAAGTTGTTTTAATTCACTTCCTCCTTTGAGAGACGACCTTGGTCAGCCACTCTGCTGCACCTAAGTACCCCAAAATCACACTAATCATTCGAGGGTGCCCACGACAGCACTCTATCAAATTGGCTTTGTTTCCGGGGAGGCAAGTAATTATTTTAACCAATTAGAGGTACTTATTTTCTTTTACATTTTTATTCTCTTCCTCTCTTCTTTCTTCCTTCTTTACCCAATCTGATTTTTCTTCTTCTTCTTTTATTTTCTTCTACTTATTTTTGGACCATCAACTCAAATTTCTCATTTTTATTTTACTATGGTCCACTTTCTTTCTTTTCATTTTTATTAGATTTATGACATGAACTAATCCCGAAGAGCTCTTAGATATTGACCCTGAGATTGAACGTAGCCTTAGGGCACGAATCAGACATTCTCAATCTACGGGAAGTTTCAATATTCAACCAGTTGGTGAATTCCTCTCTTCTGGAAACATTGAAATTGGAAGCAATTCAAATTCAAACATAAAAGAGGAACCAATGGCTGGAAATAATGGAAATGAACTTAATAGAACCATTTGAGAATTGGTTGCACCTGATATTAACTATCAACCAAATTATATTGCATACCCAAATCTCGAATCAGTCTTTGAATTGAAATCTGGATTAATTCACCTTCTTCCAAAGTTTCAGGGCTTATCTGGTGAGGATCCCAACAAACACCTTAAGGAATTTAATGTGGTTTTCTCAACTTTAAAACCAAGAAATGTTTCTGAAGATCAAATTAAATTAAGAGCATTCCCATTCTCACTTGATGGAGCTGCAAAATATTGGATGTATTATTTTCAACCTGAAGATGTAACATGTTGGAATGATTTGAAACGTCTTTTCTTGCAAAGATTTTTTTCAGCATCAAGGACAACATCCATTCGAAAGGAGATATCGGGGATCAAGCAAGCCCAAGGGGAGTCAATGTATGAGTACTGGGAGCGATTCAAGAAGTTGTGTGCAAGCTTCCCACATCACCAAATCAGTGAGAAATTACTCATCCAGTACTTCTATGAAGGACTCACGCTTATGGAGAGAAGCATGGTAGATGCTGCAGCTGGAGGAGCATTGGTGGACAAGACACCAGTAGCTACACGTGTGTTGATCGACAAGATGGCCCAAAACTCCCAACAATTTGGTGATAGAGGTACACCACATGTCAGGGGAGTACATCAGGTAAGTCCTTCTTCTCTTGAAAGTCATTTGATTGATACTAAGTTGGAAGAATTGACCACTATGGTGAGGAAAATTGCTTTCGCACAAAAGACATCTCTACCCCCTCCTTCAAGGCCTTGTGGTATTTGCACTGAGACAAGCCACCCAACTGACTATTGCCCACAACTCCAAGAAACAGAAGATTGTGCAGCAGTGTTCCCTAGGAGACCATTTCAGCAGCAACAACAACAACCATATCCCAACAAGAAGTTTGATCCAGTATACAACCAAGGGTGGAAGATCAGTCTGACATGAGGTATGGCTCTGGACAACAACAAAGGCCACCCTTTCAACAAAACTTCCAGCAGCCTCCGCCTTACCAGCAGGGTTTCCAACAACCCCAAAGGAGATTTGAAGCTCAAACATCAACAAGTCAGCAACAAGGGAATCATCCACCAAAGGTAGATTCTAATACTGATGATCTTTTGAAGCAAATTGTTCTTAATCAACAGAATGAGTTGAAGAGTCAAAGTTCGGAGCTGAGGGAGTTGAAGACTCAAATGAGCTAGATTTCCACTGCCCTCCATGAACTTGTGAGTAAGAATTCTAGAAATATACCTTCCCAACCCACTCCAAATCCAAAGGGGAATGTTAGTGCCATCACATTGAGAAGTGGGAAGAAAATGAACGATACATCTACACCTACCATTCCACCAAGATTCACCTCAACTTCAGAGAAGCCACATTCCATACCAACTGATGAGCAATCCAAGGAGAAAGATAAAGGTAAGAAAAATATTGATGATGTTCCTCCTAAACCCCTTCCTTTTCCAAACAGGGTTGTTCAAACCAAGAATATGGTTGAAGAAGTAATTCAAAAGGAGGTTTTGGACACATTCAAGCGTGTGGAGATCAACATTCCTCTACTTGAAGCCATTAAGCAAATACCAAGGTATGACAAATTCTTAAAAGAACTCTGCACCAATCGAAGAGGGCTCAAGGGAAATGAGAGGATCAACCTTAGAAGGAATGTCTCAACACTCATTTCACCAACTCTAGAAATTCCAACAAAGTGCAAGGATCCAGGGACATTCACCATCCCAGGAACCATAGGGGAGTTTCACTTTTCTGATGCACTTTGTGATTTAGGTGCTTCCATAAATGTGATGCCTCACTCTGTATTCTCTTCCTTGCAGGTTGGTGAGTTGAATCCAACAAGAGTAGTGGTGAAATTGGTGAATAAAGCTACGGCATATCCAGTAGGAGTCCTTGAGGATGTACTTGTCCGGGTAAGAGACATGATCTTTCCATCGGATTTCTATGTTCTTAACATGGAGGATGATCAGGTAAGTTCTCATGCCCCCATTATCTTAGGTAGGCCCTTCCTAAAAACTGAAAAAACTATCATAAATGTCAATTAGGGTACACTTTCCATGGAATTTGGGGATGAAGTTGTGATATTTAATGTTATGGATTCCATGAAGTACCCCTCTGAGGACCAATCTGCTTTTGTTATCTCCCATTTTGAACCACCAAGTAAAAACTCCATGGATTTTGATTGTCCTATGCTTAGAGAGATTATGAGTATTGGTTCTGGTTTAATGTCTAAGAGAACTTCCACACCTATTTCTAATGAACAAGACTCTCTAAGATTTGATTTTGAAATGGATTCATATTCTGATCTTGATCATGTGAACTCTGATTATGACATAGCTATAGAGTATGCTGATGGATTTGATGATTTATTCTCTGATTTTGATGATGTATATTCTGATAATGATGCTCTTTGTGCACATATTTCGGTTCCTTCAATGTCTCCATCCATACTACACCCTCCTTCATTAGAACTCAAGCCATTTCCACCAAATCTGAAATACTCATACTTGTTGAGTGGTGAGAGATTACCTGTTATCATTGCTAACAATCTCCCTTTTGAACATGAAGAAAAGATTTTGAATATTTTGAGGGAGAACATCAGGGCGATTGGGTGGACCTTGGCTGACATATTAGGTATTAGCCCCTCCATTTGCATGCATAGGATTCTCTTGGAGGATGGGGCTAAACTGGTGAGACAACCACAAAGGAGACTCAATCCCACCCTCCTGGAAGTTGTTAAAAAAGAAGTTGAGAAATTTCTCGAGGCAGGAATAATCTTTCCCATTTTAGATTCTCATTGGGTAAGTCCTATTGAGGTTGTGCCTAAGAAAAGTGGTGTTACTGTTATTAAAAATGAGAAAGATGAGTTAGTTCCAATGAGGGTGCAAAATAGTTGGTGTGTGTGTTTTGATTATAGGAAACTGAATCATTCCACTCGCAAGGACCATTTCCCCCTCCCGTTTATTGATCAGATACTTGAGAGACTAGCTGGGAAGACACACTATTGTTTCTTTGATGGATTTTCTGGATATTTTCAGGTTCCTATAGCTCCGGAGGACCAGGAGAAGACGACATTCACCTGCCCATTCAGTACCTTTGGAACGCCCCAGGTACCTTCCAGAGATGCATGGTGAGTATTTTTTTTGATTTTATTGAGACATGCATGGAGGTATTTATGGATGATTTTACATTGTATGGGTCTTCATTTGATGAATGTCTAATTAGTTTGGGAAAGGTGTTGAATCGTTGTATTGAGAAGAATCTGGTCCTAAACTTTGAAAAGTGTCATTTTATGGTAGAGCATGGCATTTTCTTAGGGCATGTAGTGTCAAAACATGGGATAGAGGTTGATAGATCTAAGGTAGACATTATTTAATCCTTATCCTATCCTTCATGTGTGTGTGATGTTAGATCTTTCCTAGGGCATGCAGGATTTTATCGGCGCTTCATCAAAGATTTTAGTAAGATCGCTCTTCCTATGTCACGATTACTTCAAAAAGATTCTGATTTTGTGTTTGACGATTCTTGTAGGACTTCCTTTGATGAGCTAAAGAAGTGTCTGACCACTCCACCTATCATACAGCCCCCACGGTGGGAGATTCCTTTTGATCTTATGTGTGACGCCTCCAACTTCGCGGTTGGAGCGGTCTTATCTCAGAGGGTGGAAGGACGTTCACATGTGATTGCCTATGCATCAAGGACATTGGATTCATCCCAATCAAACTACACAACCACAGAAAAGGAGTTTCTTGCTATCATATTTGCTTTAGATAAATTCTGTTCATATTTATTGGGCTCTAAAGTAGTTGTCTTTTCTAACCATGCAGCTTTGAGGTACCTCCTGAAGAAGCCAGATGCAAAGCCAAGACTTATCTGTTGGATGCTCCTTCTTCAAGAGTTTGACCTTGAGATAAAGGACAAGAAGGGGTCAGAGAATTTGGTGGCGGACCACATGAGTAGGCTTACTCACACACTAGAGGATGACACCTTGGACCAGGTACCACTTCGGGACACTTTTCCCGATGAGCATCTTTATTCCATCTCAGGTACGCATCCTTGGTATGCTGATTTAGTGAACTACATTGTTGCCTCTGAAATCCCTGCAAATTTAAAGAAACATTAAGTCCAAAAATTAAAAAGTGAGTCTAGGTTTTATGTGTGGGATGATCCTTACCTCTGGCGCATGTGTAGTGACCAAGTCATTAGGAGGTGTGTTCCCGATCATGAGTTTGAGTCTGTTTTTCATTTCTGTCATACACTTGCTTGTGGTGGACACTTTGGACCCCAACGGACAACTAGAAAGTTTTTGGACTCTGGATTATATTGGCCTAGATTATTCCATGATGCCCATGTGTTTTGTAAGTCATGCTCTCATTTCCAACACACTGGGAACATTTCTAAGAAACATGAGATGCCCCAAAAACCCATATTATTCTATGATATTTTTGATGTATGGGGCATTGATTTTATGGGTCCTTTTCCTAGTTCATTTGTATTTTTGTATATTTTGGTTGCTGTTGATTATGTGAGTAAATGGGTGGAGGCCAAGGCCACCAGGACTGACGATTCTCATGTTGTTGTGGAATTTGTCAAAGCACAGATTTTTTGCAGCTTTGGAGTACCAAAGGCCATCATCAGTGACCAAGGGACACACTTTTGCAATAGGAATTTTTCTTCCCTCCTTCGGAAGTATGGGGTGATACACAAAACATCCACACCATACCACCCCAAAACAAATGGTCAAGCTGAGGTTTCAAATCGTGAGCTGAAACAAATATTAGAGAAAAACGTGCAGCCAAATAGGAAGGATTGGAGAAAGTGCTTGGATGATGCATTGTGGGCTTATAGGACAGCATACAAAACACTCATTGGTATGTCCCCATTTAGGATTTTTTTTGGGAAAGCATGTCATCTCCCAGTGGAAGTCGAGCATCGGGCATATTGGGCTATAAAGAAATGCAACATGGATTTGGCCCAAGCTGGAATTCAAAGGAAGTTGCAAATTCAAGAGCTTGAGGAGATTCGACTGTCATCATATGAGTACTCAAGGCTCTACAAGGAAAGATCAAAATCATCTCATGACAAAATGATCCAACAAAGGGAGTTTCATGTTGGAGAGAAAGTCCTTCTCTATAGTTCACGACTCAAGTTGATGCCTGGTAAGTTGTGTTCCAGATGGTTAGGTCCTTATATCGTATCTAATGTTTTTCCTTATGGTGTAGTGGAGATCACACAAGAGGAAACTGGAAGGATCTTTACAGTCAATGGGAAACGTTTGAAGAGATACATTGAGGAACTTCCTACTGATGCAGTGTATTTTATCACACTGCATGACCCCATCATCACTTGATCACATCAGGATGTTCCTAACCCTTTCACTTTTATATTATTTGTCCTATTTAAAAATTATGCATTTCATGTGCATATATCATATCATGGGTTCACATTGAGGACAATGCAATATTTTAAGTGTGGGGGAGGGAACCTTTTATTTTAGTAATTTCAATTGTTTTCCTTTAAAAAAACAAAAAAAATGTGTTTTTTTTTTCAAATTTTGTGTGTTTATTTTTTTCAATTTTCTTTGTGTTTTTGAAATTTTTGAGCTGAAATGATTCTCATCACAATTTTCAAATGCATATCAATGAGTGAAACAATTTATCCCTTGAAACTAAGCTTAAATGAATTCTGAAAATGACTTTGTTTCAAGTTCAAATATTTAGTAATTTCATGGAAAGTACGCTGAATTTTGAATCCCATGCCACATATCACTGTCTTTATATTTGAAATTACTTTCCTGTGAGGCTTCTAAACCATTATTTTCATATTCTTTACATTCACCTAACTTCTTGAGAGAACCAAACCATGCTTTATTTAACCAGAATTTGATCTATTCCAATCAAAACTTGAGGGTTTGAGGTACATATGTTTAAATGATTGAGGCATTTGTTTGGTATTAAAGCCCCTATTTCAAAGAATCGTTTTTTATAATGGCCTACCTTGAATATTTAATCCTTGTAGCCCTTAGAAGCCATGAACAGCCTGTTAGGTTAGCCCCATTACAAGCCAATTTTCCCTATCCAACCAACTCTTGAAGTGAAATTTCATAATCTAGTTGAGCTTAAGTGTGGGGGAATCTATCTTGTGTTGTGCCACCACATTCTGTGATACTTTAGGTGGAAAATTAAATTCTTAAGAGATGTGTTTTCTGCTGAAGAAATTCATTATATTGAAATTTGTGCCTTTTCTGGAGCTTTCATGACAAAGTGAAGTTGTGCCTTTTCTGGAGCTTCTAATTGAGGTGGAAAGTTGTGCCCATCTGGAGCTTTCAAGAAAATCATGTTTGAGAAGATTGAAAGTTTTGATGCTGGAATGATGAATGGTGTAAACCTTTCATGAATTTTAATGATGATGGATCTGAATTGATACTATGGGGATTGAGGAGAAGACCATATTTAAGTGAAAATTAGATTAATGCACTTTTGCTTCAAAAAGAGTCAAGCCCTCCTCATTCAGCCTCAGAATTTTTCACATCTAAATCCTACCAACCAGAAGCCACAGAACAACCCTGAAAAGTCCTCATGATAAACATATTTCCTTGACTCACATCGAGTGGCGATGTAGGAATCTATCAAGCCTATGGTGACCCTTGTATGAGTTTGGATGAGAAAGACATTGCAAAAAAAATTGATATTTGAGTGATGAGAGAAAATTCCAGCGAGGTAATTGTTTTGTGCATGGGAGGATATATAAAGTAGAAATATATTGAATGATATAAATTAAGAACTTGAAATAATGGTTTTTTATGAGGCATGATATCTTTTGATTCTTGGTGTGAAATTGGTTGATCTCAAGGATATGTGTTTTAAAATTGGTTTTGATTTGATATTGATGTTTACTTAATATGAGATTTTGCTCAGGAGTGCAAAAGGGTAAGTGTGGGGGAGTTGATAAAACACTATTTTGTTGAATATTTTATTGATAATAAATGATATAATTTCCCCAAATTGTGCTAAATATGTTTATTTATAAAATATTTGGGATTTGATTATTCATTTGAAAATTTGGTGAAAATTCTAGTTTTACCCTTTATAGTGCATTGCAGTATTTCAAAGATAAATATTTTTATATTTATTATTTTAATTTGACATTTTGTAACAGTGTTCTTAAATTAAGTTTCTACAACTTGCATTCATGACACTAGAGCTAAAAAGGGAATTTGGATGGAGTAAAAGGGACATTAATCCAGTGGTGGGCTAGACTCGGTAGAATGGACATGGGTTCTGTATTTGGGCCATATCTTCTTCATCCGGGCTTGGATTGAGCCCAAATTTTGAAGAAAGCTCGGGAACATTATTTTTCACAAATCATCCTTCTGGAAGGCCGGTCAATTCATGCTGTTTGGAGGTCAACTAGGCGGTGCTACTTGGAATAAAATATTTGGCCAAGTTTTTCATTTCACACTTAAAAAGTTATGTATCCCTAGCCCTCACAAACTCTATTTAAAGGGGGTTTTAACTCTTTTAGAGGGCTGTTCGAGGCTTTGGGAAGGTGTGGACGAAAGGGTGTCTCTTGGGAGCCCCTTAAAACTCTTGGAAGAAGTAAGCATTTGTGCAAACCTCTCTTCAAAAAAGGCTCTCATCTCTCACCTCTTCTTTGTATTTCTATTATTTCATGTTTATTTCTTGAATTTTTCTTCAAATAATCTTCTGTGTTAATTCCTCTTATTCTTATCTAAATCTTCTTAATTGGGTTGGAATCAAGAGTAGAGACAAGATTGGTTTATACCCTTTCAATCCTTTGCTTATGCAAGTCGTCTCCACAATGACTACACCGCTCATGGAAGAGTAGTTCTTTTTAGTAATCGGTCGACCTCTCACCTTCTTCATTCATTTATTTTGAATCAATTATCTACTGTAATTCACTAAACATGATCCATTAATTGAGTTTTTAATTTAAATGAAACTAAGCAATAAATTGAATAGTTAACACTAAACACGCGAGGTCGGGAATTGTGTGAACTGTGAGAGCGCAACCTTAACCGGTAATTGAAAACCACACGGGATCAATTTGTAGAGTTCAAATATAATCCCTAAACTCAATTAATCCTCATTTCCAGAGTGGTTATGTGCCTTAATTTACCACTGACTATAAGCTAATCTTATAACATCAATCAAAGCAGGGTGTTGCGATTTTATGTTCCGAAGTTAGCCTAAGGTTAAATTCACTTCATCTTCATGGTAAAGTTAATTCTCGTAGGGTTAGGGATTTAGCAAATTAAGGGATCATAATTAAGTGAATATTAATTTAAATGGTAATGATTAATAAATGATTGAATAGGTATAGTTAGATTGATTACGCCTTTTAAAATAGATTTCTAAAAAAACATCTTCTTGTTGTGTCATTCTAATCGAAACTTCATTTCAAAATTAAAAACAAAAAAAATGCAATCTTCTTCCAGCAAACTTCTTCTAGATTTATAAACTATAAACAACCACCCCAATACTTTCAAGTAGTGTTTTTATTCCCTTTTATTTTGTTTCTATAATACCTCTGAAAAGTTGTTTTAATTCACTTCCTCCTTTGAGAGACGACCTTGGTCAGCCACTCTGCTGCACCTAAGTACCCCAAAATCACACTAATCATTTGAGGGCGCCCACGACAGCACTCTATCACCAACATCTTAACATCATCCTAGGTATGTGGAGAAAGATCTAGATTTTAACCTAGTGAATTTAATGTATTTGGTTGGATTTGGTACATAATGGAGGTTATTCTCATTATTATGTATATGGGGAGTTGGATGGTGGGATGTACACCATCAACAATCTATAGGTGAGGTCATCAGGATGGACCTAATGTTGTGGGTGTCATTATCAGAATTCAGGAAAGGGTATCATATGATGTTGTTGTTTTTTTCAATAAAACCTAAATGGAAACACTCAAGTTTTGGGGTTCACCTTGTGGTCAAAGAGTGATCTGTGGTGGTTGTAATTGTTTAAGGAAATCAGTGAAAATGACACTCATAAGGTGGAGAGAAATGTTTCAATCATGGGAGGTGTGGAGATGATCGTGGAGTGGATGTGGTGCATCAATATTCCAATAAAAAACCTATGAGTAACATGTTTTGATTCCTCAGGAAAGACTATGTGGTCCTTGGATGTGGATGTTGATTGATCAAAGTGTTGTCTTTTAGCTCAGGGTGGCTCTAAGAGAAATTCAATATTCCTGTGTCAAAGTCATTTAAGGGCATGGTATGACATAAAAAGAGTTCATGGAAAGGGAATTTTGGTTATAGAACCTCAAAAGAGGTCAGTATTGACTCTGGTATGTGTAACTAGGTGACCATGGAGTTTCGTTAGGTTTGAAGTAATCGTTTCCAAGTAAGGTAATGGTATGAAAATGGTGAAGCTAAAAGTTTCTAGGACGAGTCATCCTGAGATAGCTCAACTTGGCTAGTAATAAGGGATGAAGGTGGTGAGTGGTAAACAACCTTTGGTGGATATTTTAAATTGAAAATTATATTTTAAAATTTTGAAATTAGTTTTGAGTAAGAACCTAGTTGTCTAAGTCGGTGTATGGAAGGTGTGAGTTCTTGTGTTGGGGATGTTGATTGGTGTGGTGGAACGATGATGGATTGGATAGTAGTGGATTACATGATAGTGGAGTTCTATTATAAATCAAGGAATGACCTCGATTAGTGCATTAGATTCTAGTGATAGACCATAAGTGAGAAGGCTGCATGGGAAGGTGAAGCGAGTAACGTGTTAACAATGGAAGATGGGTGTTTTGGGACAAGCTAGTTGGGGATGGTCTGACGTGATATGGTAAAAATTAATGAACATGGTAATTTATGACCCACCCCTACTTTGATGTTCATATTATAAAGTGAATTTTGTAAATGACGTCAAACTTGAGAGAGGTCATTTTTTTATTAATCTGCAAATGGGTGGTGTTGTTATTTCCTTCTGTGTGTTTTCGATGGAAAGGTTGGATGACAATAATGGTTTAATTCCTTATGGATGTTAAGGCATGATGAGTTTGGAAATACGTCAGGTATTTTTTGAAATATGAGTTGAGGTTCTAGTGGTATCTTTCGGCAGTGTAGGTTCTAACCACAGGAGGATGGTGGGGTGAGCTAAAGTGTATGGTGTGGTGCACCATAGTGGGAAAGTGGTTATTTTATGACATAACTGGTGTTTTGGGTTATGGATGTACTTGAGTAAGTACCATTCTAGTGATTTGGTCTTATTTAATATCATTGGATCAGGTTTGGTTATTTGAGTTAATTGAGTGTTATAGTTTTTTTTTTCTATTTTTGATTATGGATTGGGACCATTAGGCCTCCTTTTGTGGACTAATGTAGATATGGAAATGTGGTTGGTAGAACTATGTGTTTCTTAAGAATATTTTGATTTTGGGTCACCATTATAGTTTTAAAAATATGTTTATATGGAACCAAGTGATTTGGTCCATGAGTTGAAAATAGGATCAGGAAAATGAAGTGTCGATTAGATCTTCCACAATGGTATGATTCTATGTGTGATTATTCCATATGTCACAATGTTGATAGTGTTTCCTAGGATTCCATATGGTTTTAATGTGATTAATGTTTGGTTTTAGGTTGATGTTTCCTTTGGGGAGCATCCAGTTAGCTATGTGGGTTGTAGTGAGAAATTCTTGTGGGCTAAGACCATGCCATTGGTTCGAATATTATAGTTTCATGGAAGCGTTTAGGAAGAAACATGGGAGAGAGGGTTGGATATGCAGGCTCAATGGACTAATATTTGTACCTCGTAATCTTAGTGATTCTTAGATGTGTGGCCTGAGGATGATCCATTATAAGGTGGGAAGGTTGTAAGATCCCGGACATCATGGAGGTACGTTCTCATTTAAATTTTGGTTTCAATCCCTTATTTTTTTAATTTAATGTTTACAAGGTGTATGAGGAAGCTTAGGGTTATACTAGGGGTTTGGGACATGAAATAAGGTAAAATTTTTCCATCATGTTCATGTTTCATGGTTGGTACATGGTTAGTAGTAACTATATTCCCAAACCATGCTAGATAGGAGGAGAGTTACACAGTTATATAAACCATTCAAGGTGGGAAGGGTGAACCGTGCGGCTTTGGATAGAATCATTATGCATGGTTGGTGCATTTTTTTTCAAACTGTGTGGAATTCCTAGGTAACCATGCAACTTGGACCCCTATTGGAAAGATTCAGGTACACAGTTTGGAAAACTATGTGACCAAACCATGTTCTCTATTAATAGTGGGTTTTTACCATTTTCCCCCATTCGTATTTTAAGTGTTCTACCCAATTTATTCCCTCAATTTTCTTCTAGTAAGATTAATGATGATCCAAAATGACCAATAAATCCCAAGGATTGACTTTATTTATTTCTAGGATGCTTGGAGTGTCATTGGGTGTGGATCAAAGCTCTATGTGAGCCTAATTCTTATCTTTTATCTCTTTACTAGATTAGTGTTTGTGGTTTTTTTATTCTTCTTCTGAATACCTAAACCAACTTTTCCCAATGTATATTTGGTTGGGGATTAAAATGTTGTTTGAATCCAAGTAAAATGCTGAGTTTAAGCATGTGTTCGTCTTTATAATCAAGGTAGGTGGTCTACAAGTTATATCACATAGTCTTGAAGTTGATTTGTGAATATGTGGTTGTGCTATTACTTCTATCTTGTTGTGTATTTGATGGATTTAGTAATGTTTTGTAAAATGATAGGGTAAATGATGAATTAAACCCCTCATGATCCCTATGGTTTGCATTGAGATTGATTATATCAGTTTAGGGCAACCCATGTGGTGTACCAACATTCTCATAGATGGAGAACTATGATGTTAATCCTAGTATTAACTTGAGATGAAGTTGAGCCCATGATGAACATGTTGACATGTCAATTAAATAATTAAGACGCATCAATGATAGTTGTGTCTAGTTGTTGGAAATGGAAAAAGGGTTTGTTTTTCATGGTGTGAAAATGGTTAAATGTATTAATCTGAATGTGACATATGGATTATGAATTTGTAATGGAAATTCATAAATGTTTTAAGGCGTATGAATTGATGAATATGTTAAATGGGATAATGTATGGGAATTTATGATTGTGTTAAATGGGTTAAGTTATTAAAAATGAAATGGGTTAAATGGGATATTCTAATTAAATGGTAAATGTGATAATGGGTTAAGGATTGATGAAGATTCATATGTTGTATGAAATGTGAATTGTAAATGTTATATCTATTGGTTGTGTATGGTTTGTGATATGGTATATGTGGTAAATGGATAAATAATAATGTGCACATGGCTTGGTAGTTGTGGGTTGTTGGACTTAAGTATCTATGACTATGGGTCATTTTAGACTAAGTCTTTAAACCCCACCCCTATAATACATAGTTTAGGGAAGTGGATTTAGGCTTTATACCCATAATGGTTGCATTTGAAGAGACTACTTGAACCAAGGCTCTAAGCTAAGTGTGATGTATTTGTTATGAAATGTTAATCCATAGTGTTATATGGAACTTTAATTATTACCTTATTCATGTTAATTGACTAGATAAGGTCATATTGTAACTGATGTGAATGCATATCCCATGGGAAAATGATTAAAATGGTTAAAGTGGATATTGTAAACCAATGGTACCAGAGTTTTGTTTTTCTTATCAAGTCATTCATTTAATACTTTCATGAAATAATTTTTTAGACTGGATATTTTCTAGACACCATTGGTGGTGTACTATTGAGTTGTACTCACACCCTTCTCAGGCTTGAATTAGGTACCTGAGCAGAACTCGTGGTTGCAGGTTAGTACAGGGGGAAAGGCCCTATGATAGGGAGTTTATTTGGAAATTTGATGTGCATGGATGGGCGCTACAGAGTTAGAGTTAGGAAAAAAATTTAGGATTCTTCAATTAGTCTTTATTTTCGGTTTCCTTCACTTTTGGAACTGTTAGATTGAAATGGCATGTTTATTGTTTAGTTTTAATTTGTACCCAGTTTTGGGGAATGGTTGGAATGCAGGTTCTGGTTTATTGGTTATTTTTTCTATTATTTCATATGTTATATACTTTGGATTACTATGGTAAAGAGGGAATATTCTTCCCATGTAATTTATTAGACCCTAGTTGCTAGTCAGTATCCTCTGGTGTGTGAGGAGGCATGCCTAAGGTCATGTGGTGACCTAACTCGGGGCACTAGATAGTGGATCCTATGTATTGGTTGTTTATGGTTTTTAATATGGTATATGTGGTAAATGGATAAATAATCATGTTCACATGGCTTGGTAGCTATGGGGTATTGGACTTGAGGATCTATGCCCATGGGTTGAGTTATTCTAAGGCTCTAAACCACAACCCTATAATGCATGGGTTAGGGAAATGGAATGAGGTTCTATACCCATAACAATTGCATTTGATGAGACTACCTAGACCGATTCTCGAAGGTAAGTGTGATGTATTTATTATGAAATGTTTATCCCTAGTGAGATAGGGAACTTGACTTATAATCTTATGCATGTTAATTGGCCAGATTAGGCCATAGTGTAAATGATTTTAATTCCTAACCCATGGGGGAAATGATGAAATTGGATAAAGTGGATATTGTTAACTAATAGTACTTGAGTTGTATTTTATTTACCTATTAATTTATTTAATACAATAATGAACTATTTTTTTGATGGGATATTTTGTAGACACCATTGGTGGTGTCCTAATAAGTTTTACTCATACACTTATCACTCCTCCATTGGGTACTTAAGAAAATATCATGGTTTTAGGTCAGGATACGGGAAAATATCCTATGCTAGGGAGTTTATTTTTCCATGGGCTTTCCAAGGATGAGGGATCCATACTTGGAGTCAAGACCCATTTTGGGGATGCTTCTGTTAGTATTTATATTGGGTTTCATTCAATTTTGGAATTGTTATCTTAACATGGAATATTTATTATTTGTATGTTGTTTGTTCCCATTTTTATGGAATGGTTGGAATGTATGTTCTAGTTTATTGTTTATTTTTTCAACTGTTTAATATGTTATCTATTGTGGCTAAATCTGGTAAAGTGGTTGTATTCTCACCATGTGATTTTTTAGATCCTCATTTCTAGTTGGCAACCTGTAGTGTATGGGGAGATGTGCCTATAGTCATGGGGTAACATGAATTAGGGCACCGGTTAGTGGCTCCTAGGTTTGGGACATTAAACCATCAATCACTACTCATTATCCTTCTTAATATAGTGTTTGTGATCAACTCTTACTCAATAGAAACCAAGATTCTTTAGACACTTATATAACATGGAATTCAATGCTCTTGGGTCTTGTTTGAGTCCATACAAAGCTATCTTTAGTCGACACACTTTTCCTTCATCTTCATCAATAAGAAACGCATTAGGTTTTTTAATGTACACTTCCTCCTTAAGGACACCATTCAAGAATGCTAACTTAAAATGTATTTGATATACTTTGAATCCATTTTTAATCACATTGTCTAGGAATAATTGGATAGTTTCAAGTAATTCTTTTAGTACATATGTATTATCAACATAAATTATTTTAATTTGCGAATAACCCTTACACACAAGTCATGATTTTTCCCAAATCACTTTTTTGTATTTTTTAACTTTATGTCATAGCAATCACTTTGGTTCGAGGACATTCTTATCGCATGGCCTTGGAATAAATTTCTTGGTCTCATTTCTCTCTATTTGGTCAAGATCTTCATCTATATCCTTGAAATATATATCTTTATCTGTAGAATCTTTAAAATATTTTGGTTCCACCAATGATATTAAAGATACATATTCTTAAACCTTTGTTCTTCTAGTTTTAATTGGGGTTTTCCAGTCTCTAAAAATATTTATTTTGATGATTTCATCCCTTCTCATTTGTATTCTTTAACCTATAATAAGTTCTCACCTTTCTTCAAAATCTTATTCTTCATTAAAATTATCTTCATTATTTATAACTCCCCTTAAATCTTTTGATTCTTGAACAGTTTCTGGTTTATAAATTAGCTCGTTGTCTCGTAAGATGTACTCATGTGTAATAGTCATTTTACCAGTTTTAACCACCACAATTTCATTAATCTCAATCATATTTTCATGTTTCTTATTATAACACCTATTAACACTAATATTTTTTGAGTATATAATAAATGTTCCTTTATATCCTTGATATTAATTTTTGTACTCTTCTTCTTATTAAGAATAAAAAAAATACATCCAAACTCTCTCAAGCACTTGAGTGCGCAAGTTTCCCTCCATACCAAATTCCATATGGATTCATTCCATAATTTTTACATAGAAATGATCTATTGGATATGTACACAAATGTAAGAATAGTTTCTTTAAAGTATCATTCCCAGTGGGACTTTTTAATCTACATTTTTCAAGACATGTTATTTATTATGTGATTTCTTCTTTCCACCACAATTTTGTTGGGTGGTTCTAACAATCAAAACCCGATGTTGAATTCTATAATTCTATAGATATTATTAGAATTCATGATTTGTAAACTCAGTCCCCCTATAAATTTTAAATTTATGAAACTTCACACTAAACATATTTTCAACCCTCCTCCAATATATAGTGATACATCTATACACATTGCTCTTATGCATGATAGTCATAATCCATGTAATTTTTCTAAAGTCATTAACAAATAGCACATAATACCAGTTTCCATCTATCATTTTGGGTAAAATTGGCCCACAAATATCCACATGCACAAGCTTAGGAAAACTCGGTGCCTTCAACATTTTTTTCCTATAATACTTCCAGATAATATTCCCCTTTTGACATGAATCACAAATATAACTGTGATCCAAAATGAGATAGGGAATATCACAAGATCTATTTATCTTTACCAACATCTCTAGAGTTTTTTAACACAAATATCCAAGACAGTTATGCCAAAACCTATTCTCCTCCTCCCTGGATTTCATAAAAAATATTTTCTCTCCAACAAGGTATAGATTTACCTAGATTCTTCTTACTTATATAATAATTGAACAATATTTTACCTTGAAATTTCATTCATTTTCATTGAACTCTACCTCATGTTATTGGTCACACAATTAGCTAACACTGTGAAGATTATGACTTAGACCATCATCAAAGAGAATGATAGTTCTCCTGAAATATTTTCCGGAAAACATTAATTTTCCAAACCCAAAAATCATAAGACACTCATAAATCCCAAAATTAATTAAACCATCTCTATTATGCTTGAAATTCATAATGAGGAATTTATTTTCCATTATATGTGATTTTCATCCACTTTAAAATATCCATGAGCTTGGATTATTCATTTCCCTTAAGGAAATATCAATAAATTTGGCCTTATCTGAACTACCTATCATCACCCATATTGGGGATGAATGTGCCTCCTCAAAAGTTGGATTTATAGACTCTTATTATTCTAGAAAAACTGAAAATCTATTTTGAGTATCTATCTTTTTGGATGAAGGTCCCATATTTTTACTTCTTCTCATCCAAGGAAGTCTTGATGAAAATTTTTTTATTCTTGATGTTTAGCTTATTTCATTATCTGCAAAGCCTTTACAAAACAATTATACATTAAAAGAAAAATAATGATTAGAAATTATTTTTTCCTATTTTCATTTTCATTTCTCTCAGAAGGACCTCCTTGAAATATACAACACATATTAATTCTATAAGAACATTCCATAGAAAAAATATATAACTATTTATGAATTAGTTTATTCATTGTCCACATGATTTTTTGGATTTATAGTGTCATAATGATCTACCTTATTCAGAGGAGTCATTTCTTGTGGAATTGAAATAACCATTAATCTCTTACTTTATTTAAAATACTTCACCAAGACTTTTCCTTTATCTTTTAACTGATGTACTTGAGGGATAGGTATGTGTTCACCCTCAAAAATTCCTTCAGCTTAACTTGATGATAATGCATTTAAATTTATTTATTCATATCGAGTGTTAATAACCGTTATTGATCATCAAACTTTTAATTCCAATTCATATATTCTTCTTCTAAATCCCTAACTCTCTTAACTCTTTCATTTATATTTCTATACAAACCATCAATGATTCAGTTTTTTTCGATTACATTAAGTTTCAGTATAACCACATTTATTTAATTACCTAAAATTCTATATTTTATTTTTTTAACAATAGAATCTAGTTTTGAATTTTCTTCTTGTAGTTGTTTCTTCTAGAGATTTGAATCATTAACCACTACAATGTAATTCTTATTATTTATTCGAAACAAATTAATTTATTCAAGGGATGATTCAAGTTTAAAATGTAGATTAACCATTCAAACAATTCCTTCATTATCATCATCACTATCATCATTTCTTTTAATATTTATAATAGACATCAATATGAAATCATCCTTTTAATTTTCAACTTCTTTTACTCCACATTTTATCTAACTATCTTCTTCATTAGAAATAATATTTTCCCTTTTTAAGAACCTCGATTAAGAATTATTTTCACCTTAATTTTTCATATCCATAGGCTATTTGTCTTAATCATCACTTTCCAGAAAGTTTTTTGGAAATTTAGCTACCAGATATCCTACCTTTCCACATTTGAAGAAAGTATGAGGAAGTTTTCCCTTAAACCTTCTTCTTTCTAAATTAAGATTATAGGATAGAAATGTTATAACAACATCAAATTCATAAAATTTTGTATTCTCCCTTATTGAGAGTATATTCAGAGAATTAAATTTTACCTCCTAAGTAATTTCATTAATTCATGACTCATTGTATTCATTTCTCTTCCCATGAGACATAGTAATACTATGTAAACTATTGAGAGAAATCACTTTTGGATATTTTCCTATAAAACAAAAATGTTTTCATAAAAATGATTATGGAGACTTCTCATGATCTTTTTTATGGTCTTATCATCCTTGAGATCTTCATCTAGGACTCATATATCCCCCAAAAAACATTTAGATGATCAAAAAATTCATTAACTATTTCATTTGAATTCATTCTCAAATCTTTATATTTGTTCTATAGATCCTAAAACGTTTCCTCCCAAACCATTTAATATATTTCAAAATTATTTAGTAGATTTTTACACATAACATGAGTGTTTTTATAGAAAATTACCTTTTTGGAAATGGGATTAAAAAGTGGACCTACCAAGGAATTTATGGATTTGAAATCTGTATCCAATTTTCAATGATCTCTCCCTATCAAGGATATGATTTTAATATTAGAATTGACTCCATAAATTGATAATGTGTAATACATTCCTAAGGATATAAAATAATGATGCATAAAATTTTTCCAAAACTATAAATTACTAACTTCAAATATGGGTATACCTTTACGATTGAAATTTTTTTCCATGCTTCCAAGAGAGAGAAAATAATTATCTTCCATATAATACCACTTTTTAGATACCTATACAGTATGACACCCTAAGAGGGGGTGAATCAGGGTAATGATGTTTAAAAATATTCTTCCTTCAATGAGGATATCATTATATCACATTGATAGACACTTTTATTTCTCTATACCTTTCCCCTCAAAGTGTGATTAAAGCAATAAACAACACAAGGTATTTTAATTGGTTCACCTACACTAGTCTAGTCTAAAAAGAATGAATGGAAAAGTGCATAGAACTAAATTTACTAAAACCTCACTTATTTTATAAGTTAAATTTCGATTGGTCTCACTACTCCTCATAGTTCACTACCACAAAAAAATAGATAAATAATTACTCTCCTTAAACAAGGAACTCATTTCTCTATATATTGAATCAATCCCTCTTCACATGAAGATGATGAAAACATACACCCATGATGATATTTATCTTCATCATAAAAACTATATACATCAAGTGAGAATATGACTCCAATAAAAACACGTGCTTTGACCTTCAACCTTCTACATTAAATATATAGAAACCCTTATAAAATTCTACTCTTGAATTACTCTCTATGTATGCCTATTTATTTTACAGTAGCACTCTACCTATTTTTATTTCAATTAAAAGGATAAGATTGAAACTTTTTTTATATGATTGTTCTAAGTGTCCCATATTGTTATGGGGTCATCATTAACCATTTAATTCAAATTGAACATTGGGTAGTTTAATCCATAACCCCATTTCTTTATATTTATAGCTAGAACTTCCTCAATATTGAAACTACCTAGTTATGGCATGGTCATATATAGAACGATGTAATACTACTTATTTTTTAAATCATATAGTGTGGCCACCTTTACGGTACCACAACCATGAATTACTTAGTTATACTTAAGGATTAATCAACAAGACAATAATGTGTAGTATTTTAGTGGATAAGATCTACTTCTCTTGGAGTAGTAACTCCTCCATTAACCCATGCCTGATTTCTAGAAAGAACACCTCTAACAATTTTTCACAACGAAAAAATAGTGGCATGGACACATTGATGTGATGTATCTACTTATAAAGGGTTATAGAATTATCTGGTATTATAAATCTAAAAATTCTTTACTTCATCTGAATTAGGACCCTCCATGATGTAAACCTAATCTACAGTGTGAATACCTTCTCTGCCAAATGGATTTTGGTATGGAAATCACTACTGCGATGTGGAAACCTCAATCATTACAATGAAACTTAAATTCACCAAATATGGTCTTGTTCCATGGTGAACCTGAATACAATGTGGAAAAATAATCCTAAATCATGCATCATACAAATCTAAAGAATTACAACACCATATAAGAAATTGTCCCCCTTAATCTCTTAAATTGATTCTGACTAACTTCAGTGCTCACCTATATCCCCTCATGACACCCCACATGTGAGAGGCTAATAACCACACTCACACCCTCACCTTCATTGTGGACTAATTATGCCTTCATTCATGGGTGCACACTGTACATACCTAATATCCCACACTGTTATGCAATTCCTAAGCCAGGATATCATCTTTTCTATAAGTGACTTGGGAATTGGCCTTAAGTTGGATTGGAAATTGTTTTCCATCCTCACAAACAACATTTAAACATAGAATCCTCCTTATTGAATATCTGTGGTGACTAGAATAGGAACACTTGTATTTCCTCCATGTTATAGTCTCCACAAATTCACCCCATTCTATAGTGTGGATCATAAGCGACGACATAACCTCTATCTTTTTCTCTTCTATTTCCTTGTCAAAAAACATAACCCATAAAAACAACCAAAGTTATTTTTGTCAATAATCTTGGATATATGGTTAATATTAATAAAAACATGGAAATATGGTGCAACCATAAGAATAGGAAAATCATTGAGAGAAAACCCATTATACTTATACTCTTGTGAACAAACTCATTATGTATATGAAAGAAAATGTGAACTAACACATTATACCCATACCTTTGTGAACAAAATCATTATGTTCATGCCTAAATATATCATGGGATATAAAATTAAACCAATGAGTTGAGGGTGATATAGGCCTCTATTCATAATCATCCATACATATTTGGGCCATATAAAATCAACCATAATCATATCTTAAAGAACCAATAGAAAATTATATGTTTTTAAAACCATTAAAAAAATCACTTAAAATATACATAAGAAATCATAGGATATCAAAAATATCATTTTTTAAAAAGAATCATATCATAATAACATATAGAGGGTGATCAAAACTCTACTTCATGAGATAAAAATCGTGGGGGTGGAAGTGAAAATAAAAAAAAATTACAAAATATTTTAAACATTTATAAAAAATATGAAGTGAAAATTAATTTTAGAAAAAATTTAGGATAAAGAAATATAATAATTTTTAAAAAATTATTAAAAATAGTTAGAAAAAAATATCCTTGAAATGTCGCTCGTGCGTACGTGTGGAATACCACCTCCATGAAGCGATGTGATTAATTTTTCATTTCATACTTAAATGGATTGTAAAAACATATGGATTTAATTAACATATATGACATATTAATGATTCTATAAAGGTGAATTTGAATTTCCCTTTCTTTTGTTTCATCCATCATAAAATAAAAACAGTGTTCATGCATACGTACGACCTACCGTCTCCAAGAATGATGTAATTAATTTTTCTATCTCTATATTTTATGGATAAATAAAAATACATATATATAATGAATATATATGATATTTATATCATGTTTAAAATTTTGGATATGATGGAATTATTATTAATGTTTAAGTAACAGATCAGCTGAACTGAAGCTCTCTTGAAAAAATGAAATAGTTAACACCCATAAATGATGATTTTAATAAGGATTTACGAATAAATGGATGTTAAAATGCTATAAGTGGATAATTTATCATATTATAATTATGTAAATGACTCTATTAAAGGATTATAATAAATTTAAATTCATTATATATTAGTTGAAAGAACTTTTGAAGTAAGTTAAACTCAAGGTAAGGGAATTTCTCATCTCACTTTTATTTCTATGATAAATATGTTATATTCACTAATTTCTTCCTTCATGTGATTTATATACTAAACATGAATGTATTTTTGGATGATTTTAATAAAAATTATGGGGATTTAAACATCCATGTAAGGTAATATCTTTCATGAGGTTTTGATGCAGAGATTACCAAAGCGGTAAGGGTTCTTTATCTCAATATTATATTGTTGAGATGTGTTTGATGTTATGCACTTGTTTATGTTCATTACATGTATATACCACCCATTTGAAATTTTATATAATGATTATCCTTATGTTCATGATATTTAAATTTTAATTTGAAGTAATTCTACCCTAGGACTTTGGATTCAAAACTTACCAAAAGTAATAAGGGTTTAATGTTTTTTTTAGTTGTAATATTTCTTTTTTATTATAAGTGGAAAAATGCCTTGTACAGAGACACTTACAAGAACACAAACAACCCCATCATTCAAGGGGGCCGAAAGTAGTGCAGCCCTAAAGCATCCCTCATCACAAAAGACCTACACTCAAGAGGCATAGTTCCCATTCTTCTATAAATAACAGGCTCTTCCTCGGGACTTCCAATATTTGATAACGCATCCGCAAAAAAATTTCCCTCCCTCCAAATATTTTGCATGATCCGTCCTTGGTTGGTTTCCATGCTATACCTCCTGATGATTTAAGCACTCAAGATACCATAATAATATTTTTATGGAAAACCATATATGTTTTAATATGTGGTGGGGAATATTTTTCTTCCATGTACTTGTTTAATTTAAAAATATATATATAAATTTTTTAATATTATATTATGATTGTATTATGTATTTTTCCAATGTCTAAAATTTTATAAAATATCTTAAACTGGTTATTCTTTTTGTTTTCCAAATAAGGTACTTTGAATTTTTACAGAAAATGTCAAAGGAGCCTTTTTTTAACATACAAGAAATGGATGGAATTTCTCAACATCATTACCAATTAATGTTATGAATATTCCTTTAAAAGTTTATATGGTTATTTTCAAATAATATATTTCCCTAATATTTTGGAAATGTTTAGATTTTAAAGTTGTGATTTCATAATTAAAAGGGTATTTTAATCCACAAATATTCATGTGATCTATTAAAGTAATTTTTCATCTAGGATTATATTATTCAATTTTATTAATGATTTAATAGGGATATGAATCGATGATACCATATTTATTATTTCTCTAGGTGGTATATGATTCAGATGATAAAATATCGATGAATCTTATTTTCTTTTCCATGGGTTAAGTTATAATGAATGATTTTATGATCTCATGGAATACATATGAATGGATTTATAATTATGTGATGGTTGGATCTAGAATAATATATCACTCTAATTAATTTGGTAAAGATTAATGTTCAATGATCTTAAAGAGTACATGGGAGGTTATCCCAAGCCCAAAAGAGGGTACACAGAAGGTTATACCAAACCCAAAAGAGGGTACAACGGAGGTTATCCCAAGCCTGAGTCTAGTACATAAAAAGTTATCCCAATACTTACATGTTATGAATATATCAATGGGTATCATTTAAATAAGATTTATATAATTATTATTATGAAAAACTTATTCCACTCTTTTATGGAATGATCTTATGCCAAATTTATGCTCTCATGGCTCTTGTTCTTTGATTCCTTTAGGATTAATATCTTATAAACTATCAATATTTATGACATGACTTAAGATTATAATCTATGATATGTTGGGTATTATTTTAAAATGTTATTATCATTTTCTAATTTCATTATTCTTATGTTATGTTTAATATATCATTGATATCTTCCTATTTTTTCCCATTTTGTGAATTTTTCCTCACCCTTTCTTATGTTTCCTTTACCCGGGTAATGAAGAAAGGTTTTAAGTAGGGTATGTCTAAGAATATTACTTTGTGGGAAGATATTTATGGTATATTTTTAATATATTCTATTAAATAATAAGAATATATAACTATTCTTTGAAGACACTAAACCATTAGAGACTTTATTATTGTATTTTTAAAATTCAATGAATATTCATATATTATGATGTAATATATATGTATGAAAATCTTGGGTCACTGTAGTTGTTATTATTGAAGTTTTTATTCAATATCTAGATATTTGTAATGGATAAAATTATTAAAAACTCTAGGTATAATTCTATGTATAGGATAACATCCTAATGTTTTTGTAAGAGATTATGTGGTTTTCCTAGTTATACATCTCTATCTAGATGTTATAATTGGGTTTGGTTTTTTATAGATTTATCTAGGTGTAATAACCTTGTAATGAGTTGGTTGAGTATATCGGAACCACCATTCACTGCATGGTGAGTGTACCCTTACTATACACCTAGTTTGACACTCCCAGGGAATATGCTTGGGTTAATTCATATTTTCTTTATAAACCATTATGAGGTATTTAAATACATAATGACCATGGATAATCAATATTAAACTTATAGTGTCCTAGATTGAAAGAAATGTTTTATTATTTAGACATCCTATGAATAATTTTTCACGATTACATGATTACTCAATAAGATTAATGTTTCTCTCTCTATGATTTTTTTCTTTATTCAGTGTCTAGAACCTGAAAGATTTATGTTAATGATGAATGTGACATAAAATATAATGATTTTACTCATATGAAACCAAATGAAATACGAGATATAATGTGAAGCCTTTTAATTATGACAAATAAGTTATTCCATTAAATGATTAACAATATAAACTGGGGTTAGATTTTTAAAACACATAATAATAGAAAGATAGTGTTTTATGAAGATCATGGAGGAGAGATGATTCATCTTCCTACATGTTGAAAATGTGGGAAGAAACACTCAAGATAATGTCTTATAGGAACAAGAAAATGTTTTTGTATAGAAATGAAGGGAATAGAAAATTAATTATTAAGGAAAAAAGGAAGAGTTAAATGGAGGTATATTAAATTCTTCCTAAGGTTCCATTTATAGATCAATGTATTATTTATAGGGAATGTGGGAATTATCTAAGCCAATACCCTTATCCAAGGGTTAACTCCTAGACCAAGGAAGGACTTATTATATTCTAATAATTGAAGTGAAAGGATTAAAGAATTTTTTGGGATTCAATAATTAATATATAGAAGTGTTATATCAATGATATTCATGTTATAAGAATCATTAAATATATAAGAATTGTTCCACAATAGTTTGAATTTAGGTATTTTAAAACATATGTTTAATGGTACTGATGACCAAGAAAAGTGATTTAGTGGTAAGGTGATAAATTTTAGTTAGGATAAAGAGATGATTAACACTAATAAAGTAAATGGGATAGTATTGGTGGCCTTGATATTGGTTAGTGATCTGATTAAAATTTGATTTAGGTTATCTTTGATGAAGTTTTTTACATTTTTTTAATTATAGAATATATTCAATAATCTATTATTTTATTTGAGGAATAAGGATTGTGTTAATTTTTAGAGGCATATATGTGTTCACGTGATGTTAATTTAAGATCCATGGATACCATAATGGGTTTATAAGTTTAAGGGAATTGACACCCCTTTTATGGTTTTAGGTGATGGTATTTTGAGATGATATAAAACTTTTACTAGGTTTTAAGAAGAGTACTCTATTTATTTTTTTTAAAGGTTGGGGATGAAGCCTCATTTTTATTATTAAATCAAAGCAAAGACCTCTTTTAACTGGGTAGAGGGAAACCCATTACATAGCCTGAAGTCCCAGTGGGCTTATAGCCCATTACATAGCCCATAGGCCCAAATTCTAAGGCAAATTCACATTCTGTGAATAGTAACCTGCTGCTACAGTACCGCACAGTATCGCTGCCGCTACAGTGCCCTGCCGCCGCTACAGTACCCGCTGATGAACAGTGCAGCCGCTGCTACAGTACCGCTACAGTAGTACTACAGTAACCTGCGCCCCATGGGTTTTGAACCCCCATTTTCCATATAGTATTACAGGGTGCTTACCACTAAGCCAAACCCAAACTACAATGAGTAATCTATTGATGTTTAAATAACCCTTTGGGTTAGTAATATTGTTAGTTGAAAAGTGATTCATTTACAGGGATATATTTCTAGAGATATATAGGATCAATATAAGTATTTTCTTTTAGGTCAGTATCTAAGTTTTTATTCATGATAATTTAGTTAAGTTCACTATATTATAATATTATATAGTGATTTATCATGCATATTAATTCTATTTCTATTGATTTTTTATTGGTTTGAGTTATAGGTAAGACTTATATTTAACATCTTATTTAACATGAAATATTATTTTGGAAGAAAACAATTAAAATTTTGATGATGTAATATTAAGGGTATGATATAACCTTTGCAATTAAGACATTCTTTAATTTTTTATGTTATTTTGGATGTTGGGTTATTTATTTGTGGAATTATTTATGTTAAACTTTTTTTTTTCTATTGAGGATTCAGAGATTAATATTTTATTTATTAATAGGAAGGTTTATGAATTTATGGAATTATCTTACCTTGTGATAACCATTTTTTATTTTGGTTGATATCTAAAGATAATAGGAATATCCTGATGTCCTTTTTTGATTTGTCAAAAGTTGATTTTAGTACTTTAGGTATGGAAAATCCTTCTTGAATACTCATATTTTGGAGAAACAGATAAAATTTTGGTAGAAATTGTTTAATGGATGAAATTATACTTTTTAGGTATGTATATTTCCTTATGTTCTTAGTATATATTGTAAATTAATTTATCAACTCTAGGAAAAAGAACTTGAAACAAAAATTTGGTCATACTACCTTCATTTCTAATAAATTGATGGCCTTTTTCAGACCTCTTAGGTTTATGGTTTTGTGTTTGTTAACTTTCTATTGATCATTAACATTCTTGTGATCAATGACCTATATCATGCCCCATAATTTTTTGTACATTTCTTTTCCTCCATGCCCATATTTTCACTTTCCACTAATGTTCTCCTATTTAGAAACTTGGTTATGTGTTATTCCATATGAACTTTGTATTTTCATTTAACTATTTTCAAAAAAAAGTTTTATTAACCCTTTTTATGATGTGGTCAAAAAAAGTAATTTTCAAATATAAAACCCTTGACTACTGAGAAAGAGTTGAAATTTAAAGGATATAATTTATTAAATTGGGGAAAATGAAACACCCTAAGATTAATAAGAGAAAACTATGTTTGATAATATATACAACATGAAAAAAAATATTAAACAAAAAATGAAATATTATTATTTTATGACCATTATATCATTTCCATTGAATTGGAAAGTATGAATATAAGTAGCTAAATTATGAAATATATATTATGGTAATCACTCAAAATTTTTGAATTCATTTTATTCTTTAGAATAAGTTTTCTTCAAGAATGGTTTTTATCACTTTTTTAGGATAAAATATTACAATAATTTTTTGTAACTTTTAGAAATTTTATTTTATAAAATAATATCATTTTTTAAATCAGAATATCAAAATTATCTTAGGTTTATATTTGGGTGTTTTTTTGAAAATATTTAATTTTTAGTGAATAGTGAAAAATGCATATTTTTCAAATACTATCATTGATTTTCATATGATAACGTAATTTAAAATTACCATTATATTTTTTATTTTTTATAAAAGTTACATATTATATATTTTATATATAATAATCTAATTATTTCCTTTTCAATCAATAATATTAATAATTTTGATATAAGTTAATTGTTTCTTTTTAAATTCATTTTTTTCTAAAATCTATTTATCGTTTTGTTTTCTTATTTTTGTTAAAATTGATTTTTATCACTTATAAAGACTGAATATTGAAAAATTGATACCAAATTTGGAATCTAAAGGTTTAAATATGGTAAATAGTTCCCTTTTTGTATTTATGAATAGTAACCATAGTTAATATTTGTTACCCTAGTAAGGGTAAAATGTGTAAAACAGGGTTAATACCATGAGATAAGTTCTCAAAAAACAACCCAATAAATTACCATTATTCTATTGGATATAATACCTTAAAACATATACTTCCCAAATTCTAATATATGACATTTTAGTTTCATTTTCCCTTGATAATGAAAGTTATATTTTTAAGTAAAAAAATCCAAAATTTCACTCTCTTGAATTTAATACCTCTAAAATTTCTAAAAAATGATAAAAAGAGGATAAGTTTGGTTATAAATGTTTTTTTTGAAATAATAATTAATTTTATATCATATTAATTTATTTTTTGTTTATAGTGATATAAAATTAACCTTAAATGGTTATGAAACGCCGAAAGAGTATTTATATAATTAATAGAAAAATAGAAATACATGATTTTAAAAATATTAAAATTTATACAATTTTGGTTAATTATTTTATTACCTGAATTTTTCAGCTAAATATAACAAGTTAGGGATGTTTTAAAGGTTTATATTCAAATTCCACTTCTTTTATGTTGTTTTCAAAATGAAATTATTTGAATAATTCTTAAAATTACATTAATAGTAGTTTATGATAAAAAAAGTTTTATTAAATTATTTAAAAATCCTAAAAAACTTGAAATATGATAATTAGGATGATAAATGGTCTAAAATTTCTTCCATTGGTCATTTATAATCTTATCATTACCTTATAAGTAAAATTATTACCCTTTAATATTAAAAAAATCATTACCACAATTAAGATTAAAATTAGTTAACCATAGAGTTAAGCCAAAATATAAGGTTTAAAATGAAACAAAAACCTATATAAATTTCATTTTATGATGATATTTTGACCATAAACTCTTTTTATTAAAATATATATCCATTTGGAATAATTTTTAATGATAATTACATAATATTATTTTAATATTTTTTGGTAAATCCAAGTGTGTACTTTCCATCTCTTTTAAAAAGACATCCATTATCCCTTTTTTGATACCACTATGAGCCATATATATCAAAAAACCCTACAAAATTATCTTATAAACTTCCTTACCCATGAATTATAGTTGTTTTTTATAACAACCCAGCATTTTCAAATATGGATATTATATCTTTTTAGATGAATATTCATTGTATTACACAAACACATTCCCAAGGATCTTAATAGTTTTGTGACTTTTAAAACATAGAAAAATTTATTATAATTTGGTTAAATATCTTTGACATGTCTCATAAATATCTTCCCCTATATTTCTCCAACTTAAAACCTTTCTTTATAACCTTAGGAATATAAACATAAGAAAGGGTGGGTTAAGATGCTCATTAAGGGTAAACATGGAAGATACGTAAGAATAACATGAGAATAGGGTTATAAAAACATGAAAATAACATTTAAAAATCATACCCTATATATTAATGTTCATAATCTTAAATCTTATAATTAAATATTGGAAGTTCATAATACATGAATCTTAAGATAATCAAAGCTCATGATCCATGAGAGTATAATAGTGGAATAAGACATAGAATTTGTAGAATACACATAATATTAGAATATCTTATATCAATGATACATACCCATAAATTCATAGTATTTTAGGTTTGGGATAATCACCCATGTACCTACTATGGTCTTGGTATGACCTCCTATGTACCTTCTACATTTGAGCTTAGTATGACCACTCATGTACCCTCTTGTTGTGAGCTTAGGATGACCTCTTGTGTAACCTCTTGTTGTGGGATTAGGATAGACTATCATATACCCATCGAGCTTATATAAAATTAATCATTACCCAATGTATTAGAGGTATATATAGGTCCCACCCATCACTTAATGAAAACGATACATATATGTTCCATAGGACTATAAATAATTCAGCACATCAGAACCCATCAAAAGAAATGATTTTCATAAACACTTAATCATAACATAACTCATGTAAAAGAAATAGGTTTTATAAATATAATGTTATCATAAACATAAAACATTTAGAGAAAGAATAATAATGGTTTCCTTGGGTTATATCCCTAGTAAGTCATTAGTAACAACAATTCAAGTCATCTTAGATGGAAAATGATTTTGAAAGATATTTTTAAAACATTTATTTTGGAAATTATTCTTTCCACCTTGAAAGGAAATATATTAAATCATAAAAAAAATTCAAAAAAATTCATTAAAATAAACTTTTAAACTTATAAAGTAATATTTTAAAAACATTTTAAAAATTCTCTGAAATAATTTTCCTTTCAAATGCATAAAATATCATTTAAAATACCTTTAAAAAACTTTTAGAAAACATTGTTTTAATGGAACATATATTTTCAACTGAAAAGATAATAACATTACATAAATCTTATAATATCATGAAAATAAGGATATTCATGATGAAACATGTCAAATTGAAGTATATACATGTCATAAAATGATATAGGCGCATAATATAAGATGTGTCTCAAAGAAGGTAAATTGAGACAAAATTACCTTACTGATTTGTTAAATTTTGAAATGAAAACCCCATGAAAGAGAGATCATAAAATTAATATGTAAATACCAATAAATTTTCATAATAAGAATTATAAAATACATTCATGGGAACTTTATACACCATACAAAATAAATGAGTTGTGTATAAGGCATGTGTCCCATAGAAATAAAAGTGAGGCAAAAATCTCATACCTTATGTCTTGACTCTCTTCATACTCATTAAAACCTCCTATATAGAAAACATAAGTCTACTATACAAGTATTATAGAACCATATTAAATTATATCATACCATATATTATTTTATTATGCGATTATATTACCCATTTATTAACAATTCCATGTTAAAGCTATGTTTCGGGTAATAAACACTTGGTTTTTCGCATGTGTTTTGATTTGTTATATATTTACCCTCTTAATTATATCATGATTTCATCATCTATATAATTATAACCATGATATAAATAACATATATATTCAGAATATATGTATTTATAATAATTAATAAAACATAGAAATATAAAATGAAATACATCGTTCATGGAGATGGTAGGTTATAAATACACAATAATGTTGTTTCCATTTTATTTACTTATTTAAAGAAAAAAATTAAATGACATATATGTATATATATGTATAATATCATTATAGAGTCATTATTTTTTCATATATATCACATAAATTTACTAAACTCATCCTTAATTCATTCCATGTAAATTTTGAATGAATCGCATCGCTTTGAGGATGTGGGAGTCCACACGTCCACAAACGAAGTTATCGTATTTATATAAAATGGAAAGATTAAAGGTGTGTGTTATATTCTAATTAAATAAGTATAAATATATCATAAATATCATATGTAAAAAATAAAAAAATAAATTTAATCGTTATTATAAACCTTTAAAGGTGGAAATGGAATAATGAATGACATCAGTTCGTGAGGTGGTAGTCCATCGTACACAAGAATGATGATTGTGTATCCCATTTTATGGATGGGTGTGAATATTTAGTACGTAATCATAAATTAACAACATATAAATAAATTTAAAATACTTATGTTATTATATAAACATTAAATAAAAATAATTTAAGGTTTTTAAGGATTAAATAAAATAAAAACATCCATTGATGAATGTTACCTCTTCTTCGGGTATCTTCTATTTATTTGCACAAAAGGAATTACTTGGTTGGATTTATAACAAAAGGAAGAACTATAGGATGAAGAGAGGGAATTTTTGAGGAGTTTTTATAGGTTTTTTCTAAACTAAAAATCTTTTAATTTGTGAATAAAGGAGAAGAAGAGTTTTCCTTTTATAAGAGAGGGGAGGGGAACTCTTTGAATTTCTCAAAATATTAAATTATAATAGATTAAATCTCAATCCAAATACCTAAAAAAGGAAATTTATTTGAAGATAACATACGATAAGGTTTAATATCATCAAATAATATATTTTAGATGGGTTTTGGTATAATTTTAAACCTTAACATTTTGATTAACCCTTAGTTAATCTATTTTAATTTTAGCTATGGTAACATCTTTTTAAATATAAAAAGAATGGTATTTTTACATATAAAGTTTACATTTTACCATAAATAGAAAATTTATGATATTATAGAATATATATAATCCCATTTTTCTTTATTTAATATTTTTAGGATTCTTAAATAATTTAATTAAATATTATTTTTATAAAATATCATATGTTTCTATTTTGGAATTATTCAATACTTTGACTTTAATAAACTCAAGACTATAAGATATATTCGAGAACAATAATTTAATACACTCATAATATATCATATTAATCTATAAAATTATTTTATAACCTTAGTTATGTCAAATTATATTTATTTTAATAATATTAAGTTTATTTAATTGATTATTTAAGTAATTGATTAATTACTGCATCATCATTGTGTAATTATTTAGGATAAATATTTATTCACTAAAATTTAAAAATAAATTTCAATGATGTATATAAATCACTTAAATTTAATAATAATATATATATTCAATAATATCTTTTATTTAACCCATTATTAAAAATATTGTACTTAATAAAAGTAAGAGTGTGATATTTTGTCACTCCCTTTGATTTTAATAATATCCAAGTCGTTTTAAAGGAAACCTTTTGATTAAATAATTAAATTTCTAACCATTGGTTTTAAGGGTTTATTTAGCTTCATAAAATTTCATTTTTTCAAGTCTTAGTTTAGTTTTATGATATTTATAATATTATTCCTTAATTACCTGGTTTTCCTTTAACCATGGTAATAAAAAATTACTAAGGTTATTATTAAAATTTTCCCAAAAATAAAAGTAAAATATTTAATAAAATTTTAATTTCTCATTCCAAATATAGAATCCATTTTTCAAAATTCAAAACATATAAGTGGATAAAATTAATTTTAAATTAATCTTGTAGCCTCGACGAGAAAACAAGTTTTTAAAGTGAAAATATTCAAAAGATTGAAATGTTTTTATATACAAATTCAATGATAAATTGATTCCAATTATTTATATTGAACTAGATTATATAGAATTGATCAAATTATAATTTAAAACTAACCAAAAATATAATTTATCACTATAAATTATTTAGATGAAAAAGTAATTTTCAATTAAAATTCAGTATTTTCCACTATTCATCAAAACATGGAACTTCTCAAAAAAATAAAAAAGGTTCACCAAAAGTAAATTTTGATATTAAATTTTCAAAAATGGGGTTTATTTTATCATATAAAAATTATAAAATTTCTATAGATTATATTTAAAATGGGTTCTCTCTTAAATGGGGGTAAAATTACCCTTTTGAAAAATACATCTTTTAATTTATAAAATTATATTTATTCTTATCTTATGCCTATCAAATATATTGGATAATTTTCCCAAAAAATTATTGAATATGTGATATATATATATATATATATTATTAAAAAAATCATCAATAGTTTTATGTTTAATTTATTGAGATAAAATTGTGTTTGTATATAGAAAATTTGTTTTCTTAGAAAACGAATTTCATTATTTTTAAATAGTTATTAATTTAATTTCTATATAATTTATAACCAAAAGATTAATTTTATATAAATTTTTAAATCATATTTTCATAATTTAGTTAGTATTATTTTTAATTTCCATTCCAATGGAAAAATATTAACTATAACAGTATTTTAATAACAATACTAATAGTATATTGCAGTTTAGTAAAACCTAGAATTCATTATAATGAGTGCTTTCAAAAAAACTTTTAATTGTTTATAACACAATCCAAATATAGTGTTTTTTGTACCACAATCTAATATAAGTGTTGTGAATAGCATAATTTTAACTTGGTGGTGTGTATAATGCAATCTAAACTTAGTGATTTTGTATAAAAAAATCTATATCTATTGTTGTGTGAAATCAAAAATATAAAAAAGATTAAATTAATTTTAAATATATATATTTTAAAAAATCTGGAAGTGTTACATTATACCCCCCTTAAAATTAATTTTTTCCTTGAAATTATTTGGTTCATCAAAGTTTTAATACATGAAATTTAATTTTTTAGAAACCGACATCATAAAAATTAATACTAAAACTCAAAAAAAGGTAGTCGAAAACCTAATTGTTACCCAAAGTAACTTCTAATTAGATTTCCATATAGAAGAACATATATGTAAATTAAAAACATAGATATATAATAGAAAAATAACAACCAATTTCTGATGTAGAGAGGTAGAGAACATATTCAAGATAAGGTTAATGAACACAAAACCACCTACCAAATAGGTCGGAAAAAGGTCATCGATATCAAAACAATGATGATAATAGGATAAACTTTTATTTCAAAATACATTGAGAATATATACTTATTGGATTTCATATCATAAGTATAGTCTCTTTCTATGGTTGGGCCTTCATATATTTCCACTTCATTATCTTACTCTAAGAAAATATGTTGTTGAAATTGTAATTTCTGAAGAACAAGTGGATCATAAGAACCATAATGGGATGATAATTCATTCCTTATTTCTCTAGTTATCTTCACAAAAAAATGGTTATCCCAAGTTATCCAATATTCATAAATCCTCATATGGTGAGATAATACTTTAATCTCTAATACCTTATCTGAATTTTAACATAAATCATTTTATAAATTGTAAACCTTATAACCCTTCAAAAAGATAAAAGTTCAAAACTTTTAGAAATAAGGTCACTAAATTTATCAAAAATAGATTAGTATTAATCAAATGTATATCATAAATTAGCTCTTTTTTGTCACATACCAAACATGTGAATACCTTTATTGTGTATTCTTTTAAAACATGGTAATTATCACAAATCTTCATAGAAAAATTGCATTTTTTCTTATTCTAAAGCCAATCGGATATATTTGCTATGTCCAAAAATATCATAAACACCATCCATGATAGCATAAAATACTTTTTCAACAAATCCTTAATCATTTCCAAGATAATTAGTACCATCCAATTTATTTATTCATATCCAATATATCTTTATCCAAACAACACTATATCAACATTAGGAACATATTTTGGGTTATATTTACCTTAATATTTTGTTTCCCATAAATATCACATTTCTATTAAATCTCTTTTCTAAGTATCCTGCACCATTCAATATATCCTTTTCAATCCTTAATGAAAAACTTATATTGAAAATGATTATATATTTCTTGATTCGAATAACATAATCTTTTAATTCCAAAACATACACACTTCAATCATCCAACTTTATTTTTAAACCATTTCTTAGGATTCATAATTTTATTCATTCCTAAAAAATGAAATGTGAATAATTTACTAAGGTTAATTAAACTCAATATAATAATTATTCTTATTTTTAATGTAAACAGTATTGTTAGAACATCCCATACCTTTTCCATTTTGTTTGTGGTCTCTTTATCCTCGGTAGAATAACTAATACTCATACCACCTTCCTTATTCTCTTTATGATATTTTCACTTAGGAAATCAATTTTCATAATACCCATACCTTCCATATCTAAAAAATTCAATGTTTATGATGTTACTTATGGTTCCTGATATTGAATAAGACTTCAAAGCATAGTGTGAGCAACACTTATCATAGTATAAAAAACATAATCATAAAAAATTACTTATAAGATTCATAAATCAGGACACCTAATTTGAAATATATGACACCTTAGGATTATCCTTAGAGACATCTCTAGACATATCCATATAAATTTTCCTAGGTGTCTCACTAAATTTTTCTCATACGAGTTTCCAAAGGTGTACTAAACCTTTGATCTGATACCAACTATAACGCCCTAGGATTTTCAAACATGGATATCACATCTTTTTAGATGAATATTGATTATATTACACAAACACATTCCCAAGTACTATAATAGTTTAGTGTCTTTGGAATCTTGGAACACATTCTTCTAATTTAGTAAAATATCTTAAACTTCTACCATAAATATCTTTCCCTTTAGTACTCCTACTTAAAACCCTTATTTATAACCTTAGGAATGGAAACATAAGAAAGGGTGACCTCAGATGCCCAGTAAAGGAAACATGGAATATACGTAAATATAACATGATTATAAGTTTATGAAAACATGAGAATTACATTTGAAAAGAAACCCTAAGTATAAATGATCTTAATATTGAATAATAGAATTAAATATTGGTAGTTCATAAGACATGAATCATAAGATAATCAAAGCACATGATCCATGAGAGTATAACAATTTCATAAGACATGGAATTTGTGGAATACACATAAGATTAGAATATCTAATATCAATGATACATACCCAAACATTCATAGTATGTTTTTCTTGGGATAATCACATGTGTTCCTACTTCATGATTGGGATGACCTCCCATGTACCTTCTAGTTTTGGGCTTAGGATGATCTCCCATTTACCCTCCTTTTGTGAGCTTAGGATGAACACCCATATACCCTATTGTTCTAGGATTAGTATGACCTCCCATGTACCCTTTATGATCATAGAACATTTATAATTACCCAATTCATTGGAGGGATATATAGGTCCCACACTAGTGTATAAAGTGTTTTTCATGTCTGTTTTTATTGATTTTTAACGTCTGTTATAATGGAATTTTATTGTAAGAGATGTTGTAAATAAATTTCTAATGTCATCTAAAAATGACATTGTAAATGAATTACTTTATTGGTTTTTCACTTTATTTATCTGATAACTGAGGTGAAAACCCTATCATAATGGGTTTTCCTTGTCGTTTATCAGATAAAAGACATGGAAAACCATCGTGATTAATGGTTTTTATATCGATTTCTGGATAACTGAAATGAAAACCCGATTAAGAATTTTATTCATTTCGGTTACCAAAGAACTGACATGAAAACCTAAAAAAATTAAATAATTTTACTTTAAACTCTCCTCTCTATTTCAGATAAGAAAAAAACAACATAAAATCTAGTAGAAATAAAGCAGTATAAAGAGTATCAAAACAACCAAAAAACACATTTATAGTTACAAATTTCAAAATTAAAATATAGAGTAAAATAACTAAAATCAAATAAAGCATGTACAATTATTTCCCCATCCAAAAACATTTACAATTAAAACTTTGAATGTTAAAAAATAGAGTAAAAACTAAGTAAAATCCAACCAAACCTGTAAAATGATTTTCCCATTCAACATATAAGTTTCTGAGCTATTGTTCACTATAAGGATAAGGGTAATAATAAATCTAAAAATTAAGAGGAAATTATTTAACATGTATTTTGAATTAAATTAATGAAATATTAAGGAAAAGTTTATAAATAAATATAACCTAATAGAACTTAGTAACTATCCTAGTTAAAATTATTTCAAACATAAATATTAACACATAATATTCACATTTTTTACGACTTCTTATTTCTGAAAATTCTATTTAAATAATTTTTTCAATTGAAAATAACATTATTAACTAATTTAAACAAGATTTACTAATTATAAATGAAAATTTACCTTTACTTTTAAATATTTTATCTTAGCGCTCTTTTTCTTTGTGGTCAATCGAAAAAAATTACACCCCCATTTAGAAAATAATATGAATGAAATAAATTTATAATTCATTATAATATAAAAAAGTATTAATAAATTAAATCTTATATTTCCAATACATCCATAAAATTTTGTCTCACTTCACCATGGATAGAGCATAACCAGTAAAGTGTCTTCTCCCTTGGACATAAAACACCTAGCATCCAATGGCCACTGATATAAAATAAAATTTAATGTTATTGGTTATTATGTTAAAATATTATATAATAATTTGTGAGGTATATTTTTCATACTATTAAAGATAAGGAAATATATAGCACTAAATAATTACCACCTTTTGGAATCTTTCAGAAATATAAATTGTTCTTTGTGCTTCACTCAATGTTCTCGCTACGGGTGAAATTAATTATGGGTCCATAAATCCATATACATATGTCTTTTCATTATCCTTACACATTTTATAAAGATACATAATAAAAAACAAACGTATGAATAAATTTTCAATAAATTAAACACATCGAAAGATTTATGTTAAGATTTACATGGAAAAAACTAGCATCGTGTTGATGCCCAATTGATATCTTGTTAAAAGCACCATGATATCATTTTTCGAAAGCACCACAGTCATTACACACCCAAAAACACCAACTTTCATTGGAATTCATAAACAATTGAAAAAAATTGAATATCTTTAAAATTTATCAAGACTACTAGAATCTATATATGAATTCATATAACATCATATTTATTTTAATCTATATAGTATTGGTTTACCTTTAAATTATTACTATAAAAGAAAATAAATATATAAACTTAAAAATGTTAAAACAAATTTAATAAAAAAGTTAAATAAAATATAAAATATACACATAACTCTATGGTAATTTGTTACAGAAGTCTAGATGGCCAAACCTAAAATTGAAAATACATTTCCCAACATAACCCCCTCATCTTTAGGTAACGATAATCTAGCTGATATATATAATTTCTTGTATAGGGACTCTATAATGCTCTATATCTAACTTTTAATGATGAATAGTATCTTCAATCTAAAATATCAAACCAAATACAACAATATGATATTGTGTATCATCAACATATAACTCACAATAATGGGGAAGCTGTGGAGGAGGGGTGTAGGACTACCATAAAGAGGGGAGTCTACATGTATAGGTGGACGAGTGGGAGCTTCTGGAAGAGATCAAGGAGCAGTCTGTATTTTCATTTCTACAAACATCTACTTTACTGAAGCTTTTATCCTATCATATATTATCACATGAATATTTTGAACATGAGCCCCCAAATATTATATTTTTTTATAAACACACTCCATTTCAAAATCTAAAGAACATGTAAACACTTTTTTCACTAATACACCCATCAGGTATCCTCATAAATGAACCAGGTATTTGGTATTTCCTAATGTTGTAGCCAAAATACCCAGCCTTCCTTTAGCTAAAAAGACCCCTTGTGTGCTCTACTCCTCAAGAGAATCCTATATGAATTATTTGAAAAATTATGTAATGAATCAAAATATATAAATAATTAAATTAACTTAAATAAATAGATAAATTAAACATCTTACAATCCTCTAAAATACAACTCTCTAATCTTCTGTAATATATTTTCCTTTTTCCCATCTAACCCCTCTTCTATTTTTCATGTCTAGAATGGGGGTAGAGGGGAAACCTTTTCATATCTTAAAGACTCATCTCTCAATTTTTCAAAATTTTCAACCATCATCTTTTCTTCCAATAACATATACCCTCCCTAAGATAAAGTATGAGGGTATACATTTATAGATTGAATATATTGGTGAGATCTGATCTATTTATATACATTAATAATAATAAAATCATTAATAAATCATTAATAAGATCATTAATATAAAAAACTTATAAAAGGTTACATTTCACTTATCAAAAATGCATCTTGTATTCTATTTTCAACAAATTGATTCCATGTATCTTCATCTATAGAGGGATATATATCACATAGATTATGATGTTTCCATTGCCTATGAATGAAATTTTATATGAGGGTCGATTTGAAATCCCTTCATATCCTAGCAGTCAATGATAAATATTTCCTCCTCACTCCTTCAGTGTCATGTATATCATATGTCATCTGATAAGAACGGGGAAAACATATATTACTATAAACATTTTAACATAAGTAAAATAATAACACACAATATTACCAAAATGGTCTCCCACAAGGGAGATGGTATCAATTTTCCAACATTTCTCCAATCCTCAATCAAAATACTGACTTTTCTTTTATCCTAAATTGATATAAAACTCTTGAATTCTTTTGAATTAGGACATATTAGAATATCATTATCAACAAAACCTACTAGTATCCTATGTTCCTATATATGGGAAACTAAAAATTTTGTTTAACGTGTGCTACCATATTTACCTACCCCTAAACTCTTCTTTGGCTCTATGGGAGTAGATGTCCCTTGTACAGAATAATGGGGCTCGTCAAGTGGAGAATGTGCACATTCCTCCCCAAAGGTATGAGTATGATCATATCATGAAGTATGTGGTGGATCAATTGATTGATTTTTCAAAATCATACAAATAAAATAAAAAAAATAGTGAAAAAATATATAAATCTAGCTATTATAATACTAATATAAATAAAGAATGAAAAATTATCAAACAAAAAAGTAAACTAAGTTAAACTTAACACATTTTATTCATATTTTTTATAGTTAACTAAAATGATAACAATATTAATGAGATATAAAATTTCATATAAATGAATGAAAAAAATTAAAAAATTGTGTTGATGGTAAAAATGTTCCAACCTAAAAAATCATTTTTTACACAAAAAAAATATTTTTTCAATAAACCCTTATAAAATATTTTTTTTATTTAACAGTTACATTTAAAAAATATATTTTTCAAAAAAATCAATTAATAGATAAGTTGTGTAAGGGTAAACATGGTAAAATAAAAAAACTAAACTAATATAAATAAACAATTTAACTTATTATTTTTAATATTTGTTTTAATAAATAAAATAAAATTAAAATATCTAAATTTTTATGACATTTAAAAAAGTAAACAAGAAATAAAAATATGTTACCTGTAATATTAGGAATGTACTAAAGTGTTTTTTTATCAAATTCCTTCACCATGATCATTTGTTATGGTACAAACCATGTCTATTATGTTCTAATTAATATAATGTGTTAATATTTCCACAGAAGTAGGGATCTAACAAAAAACAGCATCTTTAACAATTTTATCCTTAGCAACATTCTAATTTTTTCCCTTGTAAAACAATAGACCACTGCATATCAGATTGATAAAGAACATAGAAATTTTTTTTTCATGTGTTTCCATTATAAAATGGTCATCTTTTTATTCCAATATATTTAGATTAACAAGTTTCATTCCAAATTCATCATGTCTGAAACTTTTTTACCGATAAAAAATTATATTTAAAAATTGGAACTTTCAATTTAATGTAATCAACCTCTCATATTTCTTCAATGACTCCATAATGTTCACTTGATAAAAAATGTGTTTCTTCGTTAGCAATTGAAAAATTAATTGCCTCTCCGAACACCAATATACTACTATTATGAACTATATTTCTGCTGTAATGATTTTCATATGAAATTTATATCCTTTAATGTCATACTCGGACCATGTTATAAAATTTTGACTTAGACCACCCACTAACCATCCTAATGTTTCTGATTCATCTGATCTACCAAACATGGTCTCTTTAAACCATGGAAAAAAATTGTTATGCTGATTCAAAATCCACATATATTTCTTCTATGGAGAAAATTATTTCAACACATTAATATACAATGTTATATATGGTTGATCATCATCTATGTTATTCAATATTTATACATGTAACTTTTATATATCTTCACTTATCAATTATTTGACATTCAAGCCATAGATTCCCATTCCCCCATAATTAACTTGTTCATTACAAGGTAGAGGATAACCAATGTGCTCCGTTGTAGACAAGTTGTAATGACCCAAACATTTATCAATATAATTTATCCCTTCTAATAGAAATGTTATATAGTATAAACCACATAACATTTCTTAGAGACCATAATAAAATCTTTATAAATGATTAATTAATGAGATAAGAAGTATTTCTAGAAGTTAAGGATCCTATACCGATGAAATAGTAACTTGACCTTAGTATATTAATATGATCCTTATGAATACTAAACTGAACAAATGAATAGTGTCCTCACCCAAAAAAGTATAAATAAAATTTATAAATCTTATAAGTTAAAATATGATATGTCATACAATAAATAAATAAATATTTTAAAAATTATTAATTAAGTTTTGGCATTTTTGTAAGTCATAAATATTTAATTACAATTTTATGATTAATTTAATAATTTTAAAGAAAACTATATTCATTAAATGTATAAATAAATTAATATTTTTATGTATTATGTTTTTATGATAATTTTTTGAGACCTTTATTAATTTTTTAAAGTGCTATAAAATAAGTTATTATTTTGAAATATGTATTTTCCAAGTACATGATGATTTTAATTAAAAATTAAATTACTCATATTTAGAAAATTACTATCATAAAATAGAGTATATTTTTGAATTATACAAATCAAAAAATGGTTAGGATGAATTTTGGGATTTTTCTAAAATACTTGAATTTTTTATGAATAGTGAAATATGATAATTTGAAAATTAAGATAAATACAGGAATTATGGAGTCGTGGATGATGTTATACTAATATAAGAACCATTGGTTTGATTTAACATGATCTAATTACTATTATTAGTCTCAATTATCAGAAATATTTCTTGTCTTGAGAAAAATAATAAACTAATGATTAAAATAATGAGAAACCCCCCCCCCCCTCCAATATAAATAATGTCCCTCACCCCCCTCCTCTCCTCAGACCTCTCAAGCTTCAATACTTGTCCAAATTATGCCCAAAATTCTTCCCTATCTCCTCCCACATGTCCCATATCTCTTTTTGTCATCAAAAGACCAAGCCTAGGTGCCTTGAGTAGGATCTCAAGAGGAGAATTCAAGAGTAAATTTATCCCTCTTTTTATTTTCTTTTCCATTCAATTTCATTTATTTTATCCCTTATCATTACATTATCCTATCCAAATGGAATTATAAATATATTATGTTTTATATACTAGTGTTATATCATTTTAATGTTATACTATTCATTAATCTTTAATCTCTCTCTCTTATATTCAAAAAAAATGAAAATGTCACCTGTGATGTGTCAATTTACTGACATCGTGGGCGATGCACTTTCATTTTATTTTAATGCCTTCAAAGATGTTGATAAAACCATTAAATGGTTAAAAATGGATTTTAAATTTTATTTCACATCCCTCTTTATTTTATGAAACTAACTTATGTACATAATACTAAATGATAAAACAAAATAGGTTTGTTGTGATTGAAAAACCACCCAAATTAACCAAAAAAGATCATCATTAACATATATCTAATGATTAATCCTCATAGTATATAAACAAATTCATTATAAGATAATTTATTCTCCTGGAATATCATTAATGAAATATAATAACAATTTGGGACATTTATTCGCATTTTACATGAACTTCCATTCATGTATATAGGTGAACCGATCATTAAAACTAAGAAAACGAACACTCCCAAATAATTAATTTAAACTATATAACTCATACAAAGTCCCATTAAAGAACTTAATAAAACCATAATGAATCAAATTCATTTATAAAAGGCTATTTAATTGTTAATTAATGAATCTAATTTGATTATATAGGACATTAATGTGGAGAAGCATTTAAACACAAGGTTAGGGGAATTCTCAAACCCAACTCTTATTCTTTGGGTTTTATCTATTTCAAAACAATTTCAGTGTGTGTATTCCATAAAATAATTTATTCATCATTATCTTACCTTTTTTGGTATATGAATGGTTTTTACTGTATTTTATGAGAAACAAAATGTTTTCTAAAATAACACTTCTTTCAAAAGAACGCACCTTTTACTTCTCAATATTGTTTCTTCTACACCCAATGTCAATGATTCTTATATCAAATATGTTATTCCCACATTCATTTTGGAAACCAAATATTATGAATGTATTCTTTATGACATGAAACCCGTTACTTTACATGGGTTGTTAATGTCCATGATTGACATATGTTCTATATGGAATGCATAATAATATAAATGTTATGATGTGACAGGTGCACCTGAAATTATATAGTGCAATATAAATATTATGATGTGATGGGTGCACATGGAATTATATAGATCTCTAATTCATTGGGTAATTTGATGAATCACGTGATTTAAAGTGAAATATGCATGAACATTATTCTAGATTTATTCAAAACTATGTGTGTTAGTTGACCACTAAGACATGATGTTTTATTTGTATGCATTTCCACACCCTTTATCTAATGATTCCTATCATGATTAGGATTATGATGTTATCATTATGCTCACCCCATGTTATATTGTTTAATTTTCTTATCTATCATCTTACTAGGATTTTATCTCACCCCTTTTTGATGTATATCCTTAGGTGACTATTTTTACTAAGAAGTATTCAAGGGATAATAAAAAAAAGAGAAGAATGAATTAAATAAATGTCTATGTTTTATGTTGTAAATGTTATGTATGGTCGAAATTTTCCCAAGGCACTAAACCTTTGGATCTTGTTTCTGTAATTATTTTATGTTTTTTATCATTAAAATAATGTAATAGTAATGTAAGAAAAAGCAGGGTCGCTATAGTTGGTATCAGAGAAATGTTTAGTTAATTTGGGAATTAGGATTATTGAACATTAGAGAAAATAATTAGTATAAGACTAAGTATAATTAAGTACACAAGAAGATTTTCTAAACATAGTTACCCCATAAGATATTCTTTTAGTGTTAATTTAAAAAAATTAAATTATTTAGTCATGAATTGTTGATTTATATTTTGTTATAACCTTTTCTATTTTAGAAAATTGTGGGAACCAGGATAAACCAATCCAAAAAACCATGCGAGGGACAATGCATGGATTTCTCGGACAACATCCCAAATGGTTTGGTAGGTGGAGTTCAAAATTTCTTGGAAATTCTTACCCAGTTGTCCCAGGTTATGACCAATAGCCAAAATAATGTTGAACGCCCTCCTTCGCTAAAGATGGAGAAACTAGCTATCGTGTCCTTTATGCAGCAACGACCACCGAAATTTAGTGGATCTTATGATCCAATAGTTTCAGAAAAGTGGGTCAATTCAATAGAGACAATCTTTTATGTGCTTCACTATTCTGATATGGAGAAGGTGACTCTTTCCAATTATCATCTAGATGGAGAGGTCAACCAATGGTGGGATTTGAGTAAGAACACCAAGACGAGGGATGAAATTGAAGATATAGAGTGGGAAGACTTTAAAATAATGTTTCTTAACAATTATTTCCCTCAAACTCTTTGTAAAAATATAGATAGATAATTCATAGAGATGAATCAAAATGATGGAAAATATATCATGGCCTATGAAGAAAATTTCAAAAGTCTTTCAAGGTACACTTCAGGTTTTTTATCAACAATGATAGCATATTTGATATATTCTTTAGTGGATTAAAACTAGACCTTCAAAAGGCTCTTGTAATTCGAGACTTTGGGAGTTATGAAGAAATTTTTTGATGTGCTCTCAAAGTGGAGATGGAGTTTGGAGAATGGTCCCATGGCTATGGTGATAAGAAACGAAAGATGGAGTTTCATGATGGAGGATCTAATAATAAAGGTAGAAAGAAAACTTAACCACCCATATATTAAAAATTTGGGAAGAATCACCATGGTAACTACCTCAAAGGGATGGTTAAATGCTTCAAGTGTGGGGGATAAGGCCACAAAGCTCATGAATATCGAAAAGACAAGAGAAGGCAGGAGAATGGGGAACAGTAAAGGAGAGCACCACCCATGGTCCAATGCTACAACTATAGGTAGAAAGGGAACTATGTAATCTAGTTCACTAAACCTTAATTCCTCAAGGTAATCAGCATCATCATCCACCAAATCCAAAAGAGAAAGAGAAGTCTTATGCCATTACTACTGCTAAAGTTAATAAATAAAATGAAGTCGTACAAGGTACACTTTTTATTCACTCAAGAATAGAAAAAATCTTATTTTATTCTGGTTATACACATTCCTTTATATCATGAAAGTTTTCTAGAAGTATTGAATCGAATCCCCAAAACGTTGAAGTCTAGATATTTGTAAAAACACTAAGCTTTATAATCATTGTAACCCAAGTTTTGGACTCTTCTACTATTTTTGTATGTGGGAAGATTCTTTCGGTGAATCTTGTGATACTTCCCTTTCTGGAATTTGATGATATAATGGGAATGGATTGAATATTGTTATATAGATCACATAAAAACTTTTGGGAAATGGAAATATCATTTCATATTATAAACCATCCCATTCTCCTCTAAAAATGAAAGAAATATTATGAATCTCTTTTGTAAATTCCTTCATTAATGTGGGTGTTGATTCCCTGTGAAGAAGCATACCTAGATAAAATGGTTGAGTCAGAGGAAAGTGTTAACCTAGAACAACTTACCCTCATGAGGGAATACAGTGATGTATTTCCCAAAGAGTTACCCAAAATTCCCCCAGATCGTGAGGTATATTTATCAATAGAACTCATTACCAGAGCTACTCCTATCTCAAATTGTCCCTCTATGATGGATCCTATCAAACTATAGGATTTAAAGAAGTTGTACTGTAGCAGGGGGCACTGTAGTAGCAGTGGACTGTAGCGGTGGAGGGGCTGTAGCAGCGGCGGCACTATAGTAGTGGAGGGACTGTAGCAGGTACTGTAGCGGTGGTTGTACTGTATTAGGTATTGTAGCAGTGTGGTACTGTAGAAGTACTGTTCACCGAGGGGTCCTTTGGGACAAAAAAATGGGCTTTCAAGCCTTGTATTCAGGACACTTGGCCTTGGTCCTTCAGGTTATCTAATGGGTCTCCCTCTATCCAGTCTAAAGAGGTCTTTGCTTTAAATAATAAATTGAGACTTCGGCCCCAACCTTTTAAAAAAAAGGACAAAGGGATTATGTTCCCTAGTGCTTCACCTTTGGGTGCACCAATACTCTGTCAAAAAGAATGATGGGTAAATGTGGTTGTGTATCGATTATCGGGAACTCAATAAGATCAACATAAAGAATAAGTATCCTCTTCTGAGTATTTATGAATTGTTTGATCAGTTGTGAGGAGCTCAATATGGATCTTTGTTTTGGATATCATTATCTTAAGGTGAAGAAGGAATATATTCAGAAGACATCCTTCCATACAAGGTATGGCCACTATGATTTTCTGGTGGTTCCTTTTGGAATTACTAATTCCCCTACAATCTTTAAGGATTTGATGAAAATATTATTTAGACATTACCTTGAAAAATTTGTGGTAGTATTTATCGATTATATTATCATCTAATCTGAGAGGAAAGAAGAACCTAAAAAACATCTAAGGAATGTGTTGGAAACATTAAGGAAGGAGAAGTTGTATGCAAAGTTCAGAAAGTGTGACTTTTTGATGCAGTAAGTCAAATTATCAGTACATGTGATTACAAGTGAGGGGAATTTTTGTGGACCCTTTAAAAAACAAAGGCAATTGAGGAATGACCCAAACCCTTTAGTGTTAGATAAATCCATAGTTTTCTTTGATTATCTAGGTACTAGCAATTTTTTTTGAGATATTTATCATGATTGTCAAGCCTAATAAATAGGTTAAAAAGGAAAGGGGTAAATTATGTCTGGATGGAATAATGTGGTGAGGGCTTCAAGGAGCTAAAGATAAGGTCGATCACTACACTTGTACTCACATTACCAAAAAGTAGAGAAAGTTTTGTGATATACAGTTATTCTTCCAAGAAAGGTTTGGGTTGTGTACTCATGAAAAATAATAATGTGATAGCATATACCTCATGGAATTTAAAGATCCATGAACAGAACTACCCAATACATGATCTTGAGCTATAAGCTCTGATTTTTTCCATGAAAATCCGGCAGAACTACCTCTATGGTGAGAAGTATTAAATATATACTGATAAAAAAATGTAAAATATATATTCACATAGAAGGATCTCAACATGATTCAAAGGAGATGGTTTGAGCTAATCAAATACTATAATTGATCTATTCACTATCACCCTAACAAGACAAAAAAGGTGTTTGATTCTCTAAGAAAAAAAGAACAAGCTACTCTATCCATGTTGCATATTGAGAAAGACCATATTCATCATGGATATGAAAAGGATGGGTTTGTAAAACATAAGGGAAGGAAATACATCCTATATTTTCCAACTGATTTCCCAACCATCTATCGAAGAGAAGATTAAGGAGGCATAATGGTATTATCCATAGTGTCATGAGCCGACCCAATGGGGATCAAGTCGTGACTCCCCAAGCCCGCCTCTAATAGTCCAAGGGTTGGCGACTAGCATCGAGTAGGCTATCACACACATGGGAGGCATTATCCTAAGGTACCTTTACACATGCACCCACATACACCTCCATGCAACAGTGCATAGATATAAAAAACTGAAAAGAAAATGCATGCATACATCTATCCCAAACCAGAGTGCAATAGAAGTACAAAAGGGAAAAAACAGGGCCCACCAAAAGAAAACTGAAAAAGAATCCAACCTGCTCAGAAGGAGGGGATCACTGTCAAAAGAACCCTCCAATAAGCTCATCGACACAGCTTCGATAAACACTCCAGTCAGTCTCGCTCACAAATCTCTGCCTGCTCCGAGTCCTCCTGGGACTCCGTCGAAAGGCATGTGGTCTGCACAAGACACAAACATGTGCAAGAAAAGCCCGTGAAAGGGTGAGTGTAAAAACAATCATTAAGCGCCCCAAAAACCCAAAACAAAAGAAAGAAACTGAAAGGCAACAGTCATCTCATCCCAGCCATAGGGAACCCAGATGAGAGAGAAAATTCATCTCAAGACCATCCTCGGCTAACATAACTAGTCAGCTCAATTCAGGTGTATGCCCATACATACACATTTAACATTCGCTCAGGTATACTCCCATACATATAGCATGAACATTCACTTAGGTATATGCCCATACATATACCCGGAGCATCCACATAGATATAGGTCCACACATATACCATGAACATCCAGATATACTCGATACACACACCAAGACACAAGAGGTACCGACCTCATCACCGGAAACGGTTCACAACTAGCAGAACACACTCCATGAGCACTGTCATCCAGATGACACTCATCTGAGAGATACACTCCATCGAGTCCCACACAAACATTCCAGATGATCACCCGATAGATCACGCTCGTCGGATATCATCATTGAGAAAGCCATGCTGAAACAGCAAAAACACTAGACTCCTCGGATAGGGTATCACTCCTATGGTCCGCTAGGGGATGTCATAGCCCACACTGGTATTCGAAGATCTCACAGATAGGGGGTCACTCCCAGGATCCGCTGGGGGATACCACGACCCGATCTAGTATTCGAAGATCTCATAGATAGGGGATCACTCCCAGGATCCGCTGGGGGATACCACAACTGGATCTGGCGCTCCACATAATCACATCACTTAGATAGAGGATCTTCTCCCATCAAGGTGGTCACGATGATACCGAAACCCCATATGGTATAACTCGCATAGTAGGGGATCGAACTGATGATGCACCAACCCTACCGAAACCACGCGCTGAGTAGGGGATCATATAACCAACGATGTCGCAACCCTACTATTAACCACATGCTGGGTAGGGGGTCATATACCTGATGATGCCACAACCCTACTGAGCACGGCCCAATGCGTAGGGGATCATATTCCCGGTGATGCCACAAACCCTACAAGGGTTAACTTGTTAGATAGGGGGTCGTCGCCTATGGATAAGTGGTCATAGTGATACCAAGAACTCGATATAGGGTATCAAAGCTAGAGGATCCCTCCCTGGGCCCACCGGATGGATACCACAACTCTAACAGATTAGAGATCCTATCAAGGGGATCACAAACCCATACCACGGTTGTGATGCCATACGAACCCTCATAAGAGTGAACCAAGGGAGTACCCTCAACCAATGTTGGTCCAAACGTCGCAAACCCAAGTGACCCGTAACATCGCCATAATGCACACCTCCTAGGCCAATACCAAGGCCACCATCGCGGTCTACGCGGAAAAACACACATGATAGGCTATTTAGTCGCCCGAAACGGACAACAGATGGATAATGTACTATTCACTGTAGCCTTCCTATGTAGGGCCCACACCATGATCCCATAACTCTTCAAGCGGATCACACCATTGTGATCCCCTCAGAAAAACACACGGGATCAACTAATCGATCATCCCAAAGAGACACCAAGTGAAAAAGTTGTGTTTCTCCGAAACCACCAAAACCTGACCTCATGGGGCCTGCACACCAACCTCATTCCCAACACCCGAACCCATTAAGAAAAGTCCTCTGTACCATCAGGGTCTCAACTCCACTGACGTCACGTCAATCGGACGATCCGGGTAGAAGATACAACGGCCCAAAGTTGAATAATAACAAAATATCATTATTTTATTCGACATTTCTAGCACCCGGTCCATGATCCCGAACTTCGAAACCCCCTAACCCACACCGAAGGGTTCGTCTTGTCACCAGGGTCTCATCGTCGTAGATGGAACACGATTCTGACCTCCAGGGAGCAAGATACGGGGGTTTTAAAACCCCCCGTGTACCAGAAGGGGGGTCGGACTGGCCTGAACCGGCCGGTCCGGCCGGTAGACCGCGCCGTCGCGGCACGGCACGCGCGCGCGGGTGCATGGACGACCCCCCCCCCCCCCTCCGCGTGGGTCGCTGTTGATTAACGCCAGACAGTCGTGGTGCGGCGGTCCCGGTTGACTCTCGTGGCCCGCAGCCACCAGCCGCCACGGAGCCACCATGCCGAAGCCGCGCCGGCAGACCTTCTGAGGTTTGTCGGGGGCACTCGGGGGTCCAAATGCAATTCTGAAACCATCTGCGCGTCCCCCGGGACCAGATCTATGTATTTGCAGGCTCAAAATGTAGAAAAAACCAAACCAATCGGGATCCAGGATTTCAAAACTCAAAATGCCTACCTGTTGGCGGATCGTCGAAGCTTCGGATGCAGAATGACGCCCGCGACGCCCTGAAGCTCGATCCGTTGACTATCGATGCTGAAAACGAACGTCTACGGCTTGATTTGGCGAAACACAGAGGTAGGGGGAGGTGGTTCCATTGCTGCGCACCGAAGAAGAGGATGGGGGCTCTTGATTGATTTCCCCCCATTTAATTAATTAATTAAATTAACACTCCCGACCAGACCTCCCAACGTGGAGGAGATTAGGTCGCCCCTAGGGTAAACGCGCCATTTTGAACGCAATGGAAGACTTAGAATTTTTATTCAAGACTCCATTCATAATTTATTTGAGCTGATTCTCATAAATAAACTTTTCCATTTATTTATGAAAATGACCCTAGTGGCTTTTCTCACAGTAGGCTCGTGCCTGCAAAGTTTACACCCCGCCTAGGGTAAACGACACGCTCCGGACGCAACCGTGTCCTCATATTCCCGTTCTAAGCTACCGTTAAAGATATAACACACCCCCTCCACGTGCATAGTATAAAAATACTTAATATTTTTATAAAATTAATTCTGGGAACACCGGGCCTCAGAATCTCACACCGTCTTCATGCCTAGCTCTCGAATTATACATAGGAATATTCCAAAGTCTGATAGGGTCAAAACCCGAGTCGCTACATAGAGTTTCAAAGGAAGTTTAATGTTGTAAAGGAAGGGAAGTTACAAGAGTTCTATATCGATGTTGATGGTGTGATTCAGTTTGGAACAAAGCTTTGTGTGCCTTCATCACCTGGGATAAAGAAGGAGTTATTGGAAAATGCATATATCTCAACATTCTATATCCATCGTGGTAGCACCAAGATGTACCACGACCTTCGAGAAAACTTCTAGTGGGATAACATAAAGAATTATATTGCGAAATATATCTCAAGGTGTTTGATATGTCAGCTTGTTAAAGAAAAGTGACAAAAGTTCAAAGGGATGATGCCACCATTGCCTACACCCATGTGGAAATGGGATAATGTCGCTATGTAATTTTTCACAGATCTCCTGATGACATCCAAATGAACTAATGAAATTTGGGTTGTGGTGGACCGACTCACCAGGACATCCTACTTTATCACTATTCGAAAAGATCTCTCATTTGAACAAATTGAAAGGATATAAATGAAGAAAGTGGTGAGACTGCATGGAGTTACACTCTCAATTATCTCTGATCATGATCTCAGGTTCACATCTAAATTCTAGAGGAGTCTTCAACATCTCTTGAGTAATGAATTGAATTTCATCATAGCCTATCACCCTAAAATTTATGGTCAATCTGAAAGGACTATTCAAACACTCAAAGATATGCTATGAGCCTACTCATTAGAATTAAAAGGTGGATGGGATCATAGTATCACATTTTTTGAGTTATCATACAATAATAGTTTCCACTCGAGTATTCAGATGGCTCCATATGAATCTTTTTATGGAAATCAATGTACAAACTCCAACCTGTTGAGATGAAGTTGGTGAAAGAAAGCTACTTGGACCTGATCTTGTGCAAGAGATGACAGAGAAGGTCCAATCCATATAGTATCATATAAAAGCTACTTAGATTCATTAAAAGTTCTATGCTGACATCCATTGAAGGGACTTGGAGTTCAACATTAGAGATAAATTCTTACTTCGAATATCACCATGGAAGAGAGTCATGCGGTTTGGAAAGAAAGGGAAGCTAAGCCCAAGGTACATTGGCCCCTTTGAGATCCTTTATCACGTATGAGTCATGGAATATCAGCTTTCACTTCCATCGAATATGGCTCAAGTTCATAATGTGTTCCACGTATAACTCCTAATGAATTAAATACTATATCCCTCACATGTACTGATCTCAGAGGTGGTATAACTGGATGATGATCTCTCATATGAGAAGCATCCAGTAAGGATTATAGACTAGAGAGATAAGGTTATATTCAATAAGAAAACCCAAATTTACAAATTATTTTGGAGGAACCACAAGAATGAAGAATCATCTTGGGAACCAAAGGAGGAAATGAATGATAATTACCCCAACCTATTTATGTAAAACGAAATTTCAAGGGAGAAATTTCAAAAGGGGGGAAGAATGTAACGACCCAAACTTTTATCAATAGAATTTCTCCCTTATTATAGTAATTTTGTATAGTATAAAACACATAAAATCACTTATAGTTCATAGTAAAATCTTTATAAATGATTAATTAATGAGATAACAAGTGTTTATAAAATTTAAGGAGCATATATCGATGAAATAGTAACTTGACCTTAGGAATAGTAATATGATCTTTATGAATAGTAAACCAACCAAATGAATACTGACTTCACCCTTGAAAGTAGAAATAAAATTTAGACATCTTATAAGTTAAAATATGATTTAATTATATCATATAATAAGTAAGTAAATATTTTAAAAATTATTAATTAAATGTTGGCATTTTTGTAAGTCATAAATATTTAATTATAATTTTATGCTAATTTAATAATTTTAAAGTAAATTTATTTTCCTAAAATGTATACATAAATTAATATTTTTATGTATTATGGTTTTATGATAATTTTATGAGACCTTAAGTAATTTTTCAAAGTGTTATAAAATCAGTTATAATTTTAAAATCTCTATTTTCCAATTAAATGATGATTTTAATTAAAAATTCAATTACTCATATTTTGAAAAATAATTTAATAAAAAGGAGTCCATTTTTTAATTCTACATGTTGATAAATGGTTTGGGTGAATTTTTTGTATTTTTCTAAAATACATGAATTTTTTAGGAATAGTGAAATAGGATAATTTACAAAATAAGCCAAATACATGAATTATGGAGTCATGGATGATGTTATTCTAATGTAAGAACCATTGTTTAAAATTCACATGATCTAATTACTGTTTTTAGTCTCAATAATCAAAAATATTTCTTGTCTTGATCAAAATAATAAACTAATGATTAATATAATAAGAACCCCCCCCCCCCCCCCTCCACTATAAATACCACCCCTCACCCCCTCTTCTCCTCACACCTCTCAAGCTTCAAGACGTGTCCAATTTCTACCCAAACCTCTTACCTATCTTCTCCCATGAATCTAGGAGATCTTGGTATCATCAAAAGACCAATCCAAGGTTTCTTGATGAGGTTATCAAAAGGAGAATTCAAGTGGTAATTTCTCTCTATTTTTCTTTTCATTTCCTTTCAATTTCATTTATTTTATTTTATTATCCATTTATTATCGTATCCAAATGTAATGATAACTCCATTATGTTTAATATAAAGGTATTATATATTTTTAATTTAATATTATTCATTAAAAATCACTCACTCTCTCTCTCTCTCTCTTTTATTCAAAAAAATGAAATTGTCGAATGTAATGTATCAATTTAACAACATTTTGGGTCATACACTTTCATTTTAATTTAAGGCCTTAAAGGATATTTATAAAACCATTAAATAGTTAAAAATAGATTTTAATGTTTATTTTTCAATCATATTTATGTTCTGGAACTAACTTATGTACATAATACTAAATGGTAAAATAAAACAAATTCGTTGTGATCAAAAAACCGCCCAAATTAACCAAAAATGATCATCATTAACTTTTATCTAATGATTCATCCTCATGGTATATAACCAAATTCATTATAAGATCATTTAAAATCCTATAATATCATTAATGACATGTAATAAAAATTCTGGACATTTATCCACATTTTACATGAACTTCCATTCATGTATACAAGTGAACCGATCATTAAAACTATGAAAATGAACACTCCCAAACAATGAATGTAAAATCTATAACTCATCAAAACGCTCATAAAAGAACTGAATAAAACCATAATTAATAAAATTAATGTATAAAAGGTTCTATAATTATTAATTTATTAATCTAATGTGATTATACAGGACATTAATGTGAATTAATCATTCAGAAACAATGTAAGGGGAATTATAGAACCCTGCTCTTATTCTTTGGGTTTTCCATCTTTCAACCCATTTTCAGAATGGATATTCCTTAAAAATAATCTCTTCATAATTATATTTACATTTTTGGTATATACATGTTCTTTTATTAAGTTTATGACAAACAAAAGTTTTTCCAAAAGAACTCTTGTTTCAAAAGAAAAAACATTTTACTTCTTGAGATTGTTTCTTCTTCACCCAAGGTTGATGATTCTTATATCAAGTATGTTTTCCCTATTTCATTTGGGAACCAAGTTTTTATTAATTTTTGATTTATGAAATGAAACCCATTTTTTTAAATGGGTTATTTATGTCCAAAATTGACATATGTTCTATGTGGAATGCATGATAATGTAAATGTTATGATGTGGCGGGTGTTCCCGGAATTATATATCACAATATAAATGTTATGATGTGATGGGTGTTCCCAGAATTATATATAACTCCAATGAATTGGGTAATTTGATTAATATCATGAGTAAAAGTGAAATATTCATTAACATGATGCTATATTTGTACACAACTATGTGCGGTATTTGACCACTAAGACGTGATGTTTCATTTTTCTGCATTATCACATTCCATGCCTTTATCTAATGATTCCTCTCATGATTATGGTGATGATGTTGTGATTATTATCAAACCATGTTATATTGTTTCATGTTATTATTTATCCTCTTACTAGGCTTTTAGCATACTCCTTTTTCATGTGTATCCTCAAGTGAATACTTATACAAAGGAGTATTCAGGGGCTAATAAGAAGCTATAGAAGACAGAATTGAATAAATGTTAATGTTTTTTGGTGTAAATGTTGTGAATGGTATTAATTTTCCCAAGACACTAAACCTTTCGATATTGGTTGTGTAATTCTATTATTATTATTTTCATTAAAATTATTTAATGGTAATGTAAGAAAAATAAGGGTCTCTATACAAGTTGCTTGTAAAAAAAATCTGAAACCTCCCCAAAAATATACTTCTCAATAATAGAGTATTTAGGTCAATATGGATTCTTAACATAACCCTTAAATATCTTCATATACCTCTCAAAATGATACATATAACATATATATATATCCACAATTATTTATTTCTTACACCAAATGAACCATTAAATGCACCATAATATCCAAAAAATAGAGGAAAATACATTTCCAATTGAAAAATTATAGAAATTTCATCATTTTATAGAGTTTTCAAAGCATTAAAATAAATCATATTATTAAAAGTTTATTTTTTAAAAATAACACACCTTTATGATAGTCATTCTGACATGGATGGCCAATATTCCATGCAATGAAACTAGTAGGATCTGTTGCATCATGACGTGAAAATCATGAGATTTCATACCTATCAAATTCAAATCCTTTAAAGATGCATAATTTTAAAATTTTAAATAATAACACTATAGTACTTTGATAACATGAAGACACTGAAAATATATAATTTTCTCCCTCTTTGATAATATATTAAAATATGGGGGCAGGAATTTTCACCTTCCATCAAGAGTGAGATCTAACTCCAAATGTATTCCCATTAAAAGTAAGTCAAATATTGCATTCAACCCATATTTAGTCTTTCCTTTAATATCCCACATTTTTTAATCATGTTATCACAAATATTCTTCTTTGTATGCATGATATAAATTTTATTTTTAACCTCATGATATTTTAAATATGGTAGCTCAAAGAATATTGACCATTTCTCCCTAATATTTCTATCATTACCAAATTTCTTTGTATTTCCAAATGTCACCTCATGGTTTTTCACCCTCTAAAAAATGCTCAGTGGATAATGTTTTTAGAGAAATATAAAATTCTTTTAATCCATTTAATGTATTTTTTAATCATTTATAAGAGTGATCCATAGAAAAAAAATTTGATGACCCATGTATACTATTTTTCTCCCATGATGAAATTGATAATATAAAGTCTATTATTCACAAATTGGACATTGTTTATACCCCTTAACACTATATCCAGACAAATTTCCATACATTTGGAATTCATTTATAGTGAACATAATCATTTAATTTAGTTGAAAATATTCTATTTTATAAGAATCATACACCCTAATATCATCCTTCCATAAGAGTTTCAAATCATCAATTAATGGTGACAAGAAAACATCAATATAATTTTTGGGCTATTTTGGTCTAAAGATCATTAAACATAACATGAAATATTTGTGATTTATAAAAAATTTAAGAGATAAGATGTAAATTACCAATAAAACCTACCATGAACTATGTGTGCTACTAAGGATTCAATATGTATTCTTTACATTCATGAATAGTCAAAGTCAGATAATTCTAAATTCATTTCCCAGTGTATGAAATTACATGTTAGTTTTATTCCATAGTGGAAATTAAGTTGGATTTCGTAATTTCCCATCACATATCCTCTCATTTTCATGCCATATTAACCTTTTTACATCATGTGAATTCTAAAATAAATGTTTTGAATGAGGAATTATAGGAAGATACAAAAATTCCTTGGCATGGGTCTCTATAACTACGAAATAATCATGTTATTTTTCTTTCAAATTATACCATGGAATCCCACATTTAGGAAACTTTGATATAAATTCATATTCCTTCCAATATAGCACATAGTAATTCGAGAAGACATTTATTTTTTGTAACATAATCCCATCAGGCATAATATTTTATTCTCTTTATAATGTGAATCAATAAGATCATTGTCCTTAGGAAGAATATATTTTAAAAATTTTAACAAATCAGTAAAACTCTTGTCATAAAACCATGTTTTTCTTTCAAGTCAATCAATCTTAACACATACTATAAAATCTAAAATTCCATACAACTTGGATACAATGGTTTTTTAGCATCACAGTATAGATGCTCAATTATCAGTTCTTTCTCAATTTCATATTCTTCAATATCATGGATCATTTCTTAAATTTCATTATAGTTTTCATCTTGCAAATAATTGTCTTCAATAGATCTACAATTTTTCCTAGTTTCACCATAATAAATCCAAGGGCTGTAACTTGGATTAAAACCATGAAAAATAAAATTATTTTTGAACTCTATTCTTTCCAACTTACTCATATTTAAACACTTCTAGTATGGATAGAAAAACATGTCGTTGTTTAGAAAATTTCTTTCAGAAAATCCCAAAAAATCATCAACACAATCCTTATATTCATCACTTATTCAAAGTTTCACAATCCAATATTGACTGATTATTATCTATAACAAATATCAAAAATAAATATATTATCAAAGTAATATAGTGTTGATAAAAGAGAGAGAAAATTATTCAAGTCAAAACATTTTTAAATTTATATCAATTATGTTATAATTTAAAAGTAACAAAACATTGAAATTTAAAAAAAATGCGTATTTGAATAGCATAATTATAAATTCTAGAAAATAATGGAATATAATTTAAATATAATTAGTGAATCATAAAAATAAATTCTTGGAGGTAATTTATAGAAAAATATATAAATAAACTATTATATCATTTTTCATTTTATTCTGAATGAAATTAGATAAAACATGAAATTGAATATTATTGAACATAATCCAAATGAATTTCAAATTTTTCATTATGATTGTAATCTTTACCATAGAATTTTTTAACAATTTTTTTTGCATGAAAAAAAACAATAGTTATTATAAGAAACATTAATTCATTCTATAATATAATCATATAGTAGAGTTAAAACAACACAATAATGAATTTGTAATGAAGTACATTTACATATACAAATTTAATATTATATATTATTTATTCCTAGTATATTTTTTCAATTGTGAAAATATATATAAAGGAACCAATTTACAGTTCATATTGTGTATTTACCAATAATGTCGACATTATAATGACAGTAACTCATAATATGGAGACTTCATATTTAATGTATGCTTTTTCAACATAATAATATTCTCATGTCAAATGAGAAGTATTGATATTCATATACAGTACTTATAGGATATTACATATTGAACTATATGAAAATTGTAATGTTTATATACATTGTATTTTAAGGTTACTAAGCCGCTAATAAATACCTAACACTGATTAAAATCTATCCATATACATGAAATTATGTTCATAAATAATTATTGATTCACAAACATCATCCAAATAAGAAACATTTAGATATTCAATGAAGAAATTTAAGATGAGATGTGCAGTATAAAATACAATGAAACAATTAATATGACCATATAACATTAAAATATAATGAAATCCACACTTTTTCACTTTAATAAATAGATAAATAAGTTATATGAAGATGGTAATCTAAAATTTTCTATGATAATATCTATATAATGATGGTAATGTGAGATTTAAGTAAACGTAATTAAAAAAAGGGGAGTTAGGGAATTTGAGAAATTGAATGACCGAAACAAGGATTGATGTGTGAGGCTTTCTTGAGAGTTGAGAGATGATACGATCGAAATTTTTTAAGAAAAATGAGGATGTATAAAGTTATAAAACTGATATTGGAGGCCACTGGATTTAAGAAAAGAGGTTAGGTCTTTCATGCATAAGAGAAACAATTTTTCTTTCACCTGATTTAATAACACTAAAATGATTCAAAATTGAAATTCATATAAGTTTAAATGATATATAGCATCAGTTATTATATAACTGAAATGATAGAGACTTTTTATTAGTTTATAATTTCATTTATATTATAACTAATGTAAAAGATCATATTTAACATTTTGTTTATAAGATAACTGATGTGATAAATAAATCATATTTTCTTTATCACATCAGTTTTTATATATAACTGATGAAGAAAATCCAATTTACCACATCTGTTATTATATAAATAATGTGATAAATCAATATAAATGGCTTTTTCATGTGAGTTATAAATAACTGACATGATAAATCCTACATGATAAATAGTTTTTATACTAGTTCCACCCATCATGTAATGAAATCTATACATATGTTTTCTAGAATACCATAATTAATTCATCACATCAGAACCCATGTGAAGAAATGTGTTTCATAAACACTTCATCATAAGAAAACTCATATAAAAGAAATATGTTTCAGAAATATCATTTCATCATTAACATAACCCACTTAGAGAAATAATAATAATGGTATCCTTGTGTCATATCCCAAATAAGGCATGATTAACACCAATGGAATTCATCTTATTTGGAAAATAATTTTGAAAGATCTTTTTAAAAAATTTCTTAAGAAAATATCATTTCTTCTTTAAGAGGAAGCTTTTAAATCTTAAAAAAAATATCAAAACATTTCATTAAAATAACCTTTAAAACTTATAAAATAAGATTTTAAACCCATCTTAAAAATCATTGAAATCATTTTCCTTGAAAATTAATAAGAGATCATTTAAAACACCTTTAAGACACTATTAGAAAACATTGTTTTGAAGAAACATAGATTTCCAAATGAAGAGATAATAACATTACATGAAACTTATAATACCATGAAAAAAAGTATATTAATGATATAACATATCAAAGTACAATACATACACCTCGTAAAAGAATAAAGGTGCATGATATAACATGTGTCTCCAGAAAGGAAAATTGAGACAAAATTATATTGCCGATTTGGTAACTTTTGAAACATAAAACCCATGAAAGAGATATCATAAAATCAATATGTAAATACCCATAAATTTTCATAATAAGACTCATAAAATACATTAATGAGTATTATATAAACCTCACAAAAGAAACGAGTAGTGTATATGGCATATGTCCCATATAAATAAAAGTGATACAAATATCCCTTACCTTGTATCTTGAATATCTTTGTAATTTTTAAATAATACTATATAATAAATATATGTCTATTATAAATATATTATAAGACCCTATTAAATTATATAATACCATATATGATTTACTTATGACCTTTTATTTTCTATTTATTAACAATTTCAGGTTAAAGGTACATTTTGTGTAATAATCGCTTTTTTTCTCATGTGTTTTGATTTGTTATATTTTTGGTCCTATTAGTCATATCATGATTAAATAATATCCATAGTGATAAAATTTATATAAATATCATATATATTCATTATAATTTTATTTATAATAATCTATATCATATATAAATAGAAAATGAAATATATCGTTCATGGAGATGGTAAGCCATACGTATGGATAAATGTGGTTTCCATTTTATTTTCATATTAAAAGAAAAAAAATAAATGACATATATATATATAATATAATTATATCAGAATTATTATTTCATATATATAATATACTACTACTAAATCCATCCTTAATATATTCCATGTAATGTGTGAACGAATCACATCGCTTTGAGGAGGCGGTAGTCCACACATCTATAAATGAAGTTATTGTATTTAGAAAACTTAAAGCATGAATTTATGTGTTATATAATATTTAAAAAATAATAAATATATCATAAATATCATATAAAAATATATATTCCATCATTATTCCCAACCTTGAAAGGTGGCAATGGAAAAATGAGTGATATCGGTTTGCTAGGTGGTAGTTCGTCGTACACACGAACGATGATTGTATATCACATATTTTGGATGTTTGTAAAGTTTTAGGTCATAAATTTAATATATAAATATCTTAGTATATTTAGTATTATTATTTTATTATAGAAAAATTAAATAAAAAATAATTAAATGGGATTAAAGAAGAAATAAAACAAAAACGTTTTTTGATGAACATTACCACTTCTTCGGGTATCTCTTTTTGATTTTCACAAAAGTACAACCATGGTTGGATTTATGTAAAAATTAAGGATTATATAATGAAGGGAGGGAATTTTGGAGTATATTTGGATAGTTTTTGTCTAAAAAATAGGTTTTAAAGTGTGAATAAAAGATGAAAATAGGTTCCCTTTTATAAGAGAGGGGAGGGGCACTCTAAGAATTTCTCAAAATATTACTTTATAATAAATTAAATGTCAATAACAATACCTAAAAAATTATATATATTTTAATATAAGATATTTAAAGGTTTTAATATAATAAATAAATATATTTTAGACATGTTATGGTGTAATTTTAAACCTCATCATTTTGATTAACCCTTAATTAATCTATTTTAATTTTAAGTACACTAATAACTTTGTCAACATTAAAATGATGTGTTTTTTACTTATAAAGTGTAAATTGTACCATAAAAGGAAAATTTATGATATTTTGACAATATTTTATCCCATTTTTTCTAATTTAATTTTTTTATTATCTTTAAATAATTTAATAAAATATTATTTTCATAAAATATCATAAGTGCCAATTTTGACACTATTCATTACTTTGACTTTAATAAACTCATGAAAATAAGATATATTAGAAAATAATAATTTAATAAACCCCTATTATATCATAAACATCTATAAAGTTCATTTATCACCTTAATTAAGTCAAATTATATTTCATTTAATATTTCTAATATTTTTTAATGGATTGTTTCATTAATTGAATACTTATTGTATCATCACTGTGTAATTATTTTTGATAATTATTTATTAAATAAAATTTAAAAATAAATTTCATTGATTTATATAAAAATTATATAATTAATAATAATATATATAGTCTATAATATCTTCTATTTATCCCCATATTAAAAATATTTTACTTATTAAAATTAAGAGTGTGATATTTTGACACTCCCTTTGATTTTAATAATATCTAAGTCATTTTCATAGAAAAGTATCCATTAAATAATTTAATTTTGAATAATAGGTGTTAAGGGTATAATTATCATCATAAAATATCATTTAGGAAAGTGTTGGGGTAGTTTTCTCATATTTATAATATTATTTTTACCTTTAATTACCTAATTTACCCTTAACTATGGTAATAAAAAAATACTAAAATTACTATTCATGTTTTCAAAAAATAAAAGGGAAATTTTTACTAAATTTTAACCCTCTTATTAGAAATATGAAATCAATTTTTTCAAAATTTAAAACACATAAGTGGATAAATTTAATTGAAACGCAATCCTGAAGAAGAGGTGAGAAAACTAGTTTTTAAAGTGAAAACGTTTGAAATATTGAAATGTTTTTATATCCAAATTCTATGTGAAATTGATTAAAATTAATTATATTGGATTAAATTATATAAAATTGATCTAATTATACTTTAAAATGAAAAAATATATAATTTAACACTATAAATTTTTTAGATGAAAAGGTTGTTTTCAATTAAAATTCAATATTTTTCACAATTCATCAAAACATGAAACTTCATAGAAATATACAAAAAGTTCAAAAAAAGAAAACTTTGATGAAATTATTTAAAAATGGATTTTATTTTATCATATAAAATTTATAAAAGTTCCAAAAAATATATTTAAAATGAGTTTTCTATTAAAATTTTGTAAGATTACCCTTTTGAAAAATACGTCTTTTTATTCATAAAATTGGATTTATTATTATTTTATTCCTATAAAGTCTATTATATGAGTGTAAAAAATTATTTAGTATTTAATATATAAATTGTATTAAAAAAATTCATTATTAGTGATTTTTTTTAATTTATTGAGATAAAATGGTGTTTGTACACAGAAAAATAGCTTTCTTAGATTTGTATTTATTTATGGTCCAATAGTTCTTAATTTCATTTCTATCTAATTGATAACCAAAGGATTAATTTTATATAAATGTTTAAATAAAATTTTCATAATTTAGTTAATGTTATTTTTAATTTCCATTCAAATAGCTAGGGGGTTACTATAATTGTATTTCCATAACAATATTAGTAGTATTTTGTAGTTCTGTAAAACTCAGTGTTGTGTGTAATGGAAGATATCAAAAGAACTTGTCATTGTTTGTAACACAAGATAAACATAGTTTTGTGTGTAATTTTAAGATAATTTAATTGTTTCATGTAGCACAATATTAACTTGTCAGATCATATAATGCAATCCAAACTTAGTGGTATTGTATAACAAAAGCTATATTCAGTGTTGTGTGAAATGGAAAATATTAAAAATATTTAATTGATTTGAAAAACAAAATCTGAAAATATTGGAGTGTTACATTTATATTCTCTAAATAACATTCCAAGGTTCCATAATAAGGGAGATAAAAGAGGCCTACTGAAGAAGAGGTAATCTACCTACCCGACCTCTTTTAATTTATTTATTTTTCTAATTTCTCTCAATATATGGTGTCCATCATAAACTAAAAAATTCGGTGTCATAAATATAATTAAATTTTATTATAATTATTTAACTACCATTATACAACTTATTTTCAACAAATGGGATGTGAAAGTATTGATCATGTGTACGTGTGGACTACCACCTCTATGTAGCAATAAAATTCATTTTTCATCACCAACTTTCATGGAACGTAATTATTAAAGATTTAATGTTTATATATGACATTTATGATATAATTATTAATTTATAATTATAATATAATATCAACCTTATTACATTCACATCTATTGGAAAATGATAATGTCGCTCATACGTACGTGTGGACTACCGTCTCTATGAAGCGATGTGATTACATTTCCATTAATGCAATACATGATAGGTAATAAGGATATATTTAATGAATATATATGATATATAAGATATAATAATGATTCTAGTAATATCTATTTTTATTTACCTTTATTTCTTTCATCCATCAAAAAATGAAAACATCGTTCATCCATACGTACGGTCTATTATCTCCATGAATGACGTAATTCATTTTTATATCTCTATCTTTTATAGATGAATATAAATACATATATATATATAATATATTATATTTATATCATTTTTAACATTTTTGAGATAATGGAACCATGATATAAGTTCAAGGACCTGAACTGTCGAACTGAAACACTCGTGAAAAATGAAATAGTTAACACCATAAAATGATGCATTTAATAAGGCGGTATTATTAAATTGGTGTTAAAATGTTATAAGAGGATAATATATGATATTATAAGTATTAAAATTACTATTTTATAGAATTATAATAAATATAAATTTATTATATAGGACGTTAAAGTGCCTTTGAATCAATTCTATCTTGAGGTAAGTGGATTTCTCTTCTCACATCTATTTCTATGAGACAAATGTCATATTCACCACTTGTTTCCTTTGTGTTATATATATACTTAACAAGAATTGATTTTATGATTTTCCCAATTAATATTATAGGGATTTATAAATATATATATAAGGTTTTCTATTTCGTGAGGTTTTGATTTAGAGATTACCAAAGTTGTGAGGGTTCTTCTTCTCAATATTGTTTTATAGAGACATGTTTGATTTTATTCAACTGTTTATATTTATAATGTGTATATAATAACACTTTTACATATTATATCATTATTATAATTATTTTCATGATATTTAACATTTCATTTGATATTATTCTATCATGTTTTTTATGTTTAAAAAATTATCAAAGTGGTAAGGGTTTTTTGTTATAATCTCATTGTTCATCAGGATTGTTTATGATTAAGTTTATAATGATAAAATTTCATGATCTACCTCTCAATAATCCCCTGAATTTTATTATTTTATGATTATTTCTATATATTACATGTTTTCCTATCATTTTTTTTCTTTAATTACTCAAGATACCAGAAGAATATTTTTAAGGAAAACTGACTATGTATTACTATTTGGTCAGGAATCATTTTCTTCCATGTCCATGTTTTCTTTCAAATTTTTTAGTATTCTTTTATTATTGGTAAAATTCTCTTTTACCCACTTTTTAATTTTTACAAAATTGTTTAAACATAATCTTCTTTTCATTTTTTGAAAGAGGTACTTTTGACACTTCACCAAAAATGTGAAATAAATCTTTGTTTTATCATTAATGACATGAATGAAATTTCCCAAAATCATGAACACTAAATTATTTGAAAATTTATTTAAAATTTTCCAATGTTATTTTAAAATAAAATTTTCCCTATAATATTCTATATTCTTTTATACTTTAAATAATTGAATTCAAAATGAAAATTTTATTTTCCTCAAGAAATATTCTGGTAATCTTTTAAATGAATTTTTCATCTATGATAACATCCTTTGATGTTACACATGATTTACTGGGGATATGATCCAATGATATCATCATTATTATTTCTTTAGAGGGTTTATGGTTATGATGATCAAATATTAATAAAACCTATTTTCTTTTCCATATGTTAGTTTATAATTATTTTTTTATGATCTTGTGGAATACATATGAATAGATTTATTATTTTGTTATGGGTGGGCCTAGAATTATATATACCTCTAATGAATTGGGTAAATATTAATGTTATATGAGCTCAAAATTTACAAAAGAGGTTATCCCTTTCCCATAATAGGGTACATGGGGGATTATTCCAAGCCCAAAAGAGGGTACATGAGAGGTTATCCCAAGTCTAAAGTAGGTATATATGAATTTATCCCAAACCTTATATGTTATAAAATTATTAGTGGGTATACTTAATATAATATTTTTATGATTATTACTATTCCACACATATTCCACTCTTATATGACATAATGTTATTCCAATGTTGTTCTCTCATGGATTGTGTTCAATAAATCCTTTATGAATCATGACTTGTGAACTACTACGATTTATGAAAAGTTTCAATATTATGATCTATGATATATCAAGTATGGTTTTAAAATGTTATGATAATATTCTAATACCCTTATGCTCATGTTATATTTAATCGGTCATTGATATCTCCCTAATCTACCATTACTATGAATCTATGGTCTCTCTTTCATATGTTTCCTTACCCCGAGTTATGAAGAAAGGTTTTAAGTAGGGTATGTCTAAGTAGAGTACTATGTGAGAAGATATTTATGGGAGATGTTGAAGATATTTCATGAAATAATAATATTGTGTATGTAATCTCTGAATACACTAAACCTTTATGGTCCTCAAGTATGTACTTGTAAAATGTAATGAATATTAGTTTATAAAGATTTATTATCTATGTAAGAGAATATTGGGTTATTATATTCCTCAAAACCATGTTTTTTTAGTCCAATAATTCCATAAGTTTTTATATATATGAAAGTTCATGATCCAATTGTACAAATTTCAATCTTAGTACTTGTGATGGATCTAGTATGCACTAACTCAGAGTTATATGTGGAATAAATCATGTGCTTGAAAGAGGTGTGTAGGCAGTGTTAAGTGATAGGATATAACCCTGACATGAACAAGGATATAAAAGGGATGAATGTATCTAGGGCTCAAATTCACTTTCTTCCCAAATCTCATAACTTGTTTCCAAGGAAATATTAAAAGGAACACATTTTCACCAACTTCGAACTCTATAAATCTTCAATAATTATCTGTATAACTCTTCTATAAACTTTATTATTCTTTTATATGTCACTTAATTATTTAAATTTTCTTCTTAATTTCATGGACATGGTTAGCACCTTTTAGATTACTCTCTCAAACTTTATCTAATATGTTGAGAGTTATACATCTCTTCCCATAATTAGACTCATATGGTGTCATATGAATGATATAATAGAAGTAATTTTTATATTATAATTCTAAAATAGGGAGTTGTTTTTCATAATAGTGTCACATGATCCATTTGGATGAATTTGGGATGAATTATTATAGCTCAGACTCTACACCAAACCAAAATTCATTATAGCACAGCAGGTTAGTGACACCATCTGTGAATTGTATTATTTTGGACACTGGCATATTTATTATATCGTCTTAAACTTTGGGGATAGTGATATTGTAACTCTGTGGACTTTTAATCACTAATAATGTATTATCTAGACTTGGGTTGTTAAAGCACTATAGTAGTGTTGAATTACTATGTGGTTGGTCATACAGTAGCATCATTTAATTTATGATCTCATTTAAGATAGGGTTTCTCAATGTGTGTGTGTCTGTGTGAAACTATGAAATTGTTAGGTAATAGAGATCCTGATAGTAGTGAAATTTGTTTCTCTCCATGGACATAGGGATCATTCCCCAAATATCATATTTCTCTTTGTTCCATGTTTATATTCTTCTTGTTCTTTTTTTGTATTTTCTTTATATGTAAACCTTTATATCACTAAAAATCCCTATATTTATACAATATTATTGATCCCCGCATCCTTGGAAATATATTAAATAATATATCAGTATATCTAATAGAGTTTGAATTTTCCTCTCAGAATGAACATTTTTTAAGGATGATAATAAGTACTAAAAATCAACTCTATCTCCAATTCTTTATGAATACTTCTCCAGAACCTCAAGAAACCTCATATACCAATTAGATACAATGTATAGTGGTGCTCTATGAATTCTCAAAAATTACCTTATATATATCCTGGTGGTTTAGTCAAGGTAATAATATTCTTTGATGAAAAAAATACACTGACTTCATAAGGTGATCAACTACAACCCAAATATCACTATAGATTTTAGAAATTTTAGAGAGTCCTATGATTAAATCCATAGTGATGTTTTACTTCCATAAAAGTATAGGATTATTTAAAACATACCCTTAGACTTTTTTCATTAATCCTTAACTTACTCACACATCAGGCATCTAAATACATTATCTGAAATTTCAATCTTCATGTTATCCCACTAATAGTTTTGTTTTATATATTTATACATCCTTTTAAATCCTATAAGAATGAAAAATAATGATTTATTTTCATCATCCAAAAATTCCTTATTTAATTATGGTTTTGATGGGACATATATCTAGGTTCTAATTCTTATAAAACTATCTTAATCGAAGTTAAACTCCAGAATATTCACTACATATTTCTATATATATATATATATCGTCTTTCAAGAATTATTTGATCTTTATATGAGTAAATGGTTGAGTTGCAAATTGGAAAAGATAGAATTTATCTCCTCCAATTAAGACTTCAAGATTCATCCTCTGAAAATCCATGAGTATTGGGTCATTTACAATACTCATCATGGATATAGTATCATAGTCTTTCCTACTATGAGTATCAACAACCTTATTTTCCTTCCTTGGGTGGAAATGTATTTAAAATTACAATATTTTATCACTTCCAACCATATACTTATGAAAATATTTAATTCCTTCTATGTGAATATATATATATAAAGATCCTTTGATTAGTATATATATCACACTTTTTTTCATAGAGATAATGATGCCTAATATTTAATGAAAAGGGCTTTTCTTTCATCTCTAAATCATGTGTTGGGTAATGTTTCTCATGAATCGTTGATTTTTATGAGGAATAATCAAAACCCTTATAATTATTCATGAGGAAAAAACCTAAACCTTTTTTAAAGAATTATTTTATATTATAAACCCTTCCACGCTATATGGTAATTTAAGTACAGTAGTAGTGACCAACCTATTTTTTAATTTCATCAGACTTTATTCACATTTTTTTCAAAAAGAACTTATCTCCCTTCCATGTTAACATGGTTTGTGGTTTTGATAGTTCTAATAAATTTATCATAAATCATCAGTAATATCCTATTAATCCAAGAAGACTACATATTTCAGTTTTAGTGGTTGGTGTGGTCTATTTCTCAATAAATTCAGTCTTTTAGGGATCTACTAATATTCCCTTTCTTTTGATTTCAATACCCAATAATGATACTCTTTGTAGCCTAAATTCACACATGAAAAATTTAGCATAATTTTTCTTCTTTCTAAAGGCATTTAACGTAATCTATAAAGGATATGTATGTTCTTCCTTTCTCATTAAATATATAATAATTTCATCTAAAAATACAATAACAAATTGATCAAGGAAGTCTCTAAAGACTCTATTCGTTATATCTATAAAGATAGTGGGATAATTCAAAAGTCCAAAAGTAATCACTATAATTTCATAGGGTTCAAAACTCATATGGAAATATGTCTTGTAAATTTCTCCCTTTTAACCCTTAAACTGATGATATCCATATTGAAGTTCAATATTCAATAAGTATTGATCTCCTCTAATTTTATTGAATGTATCATTAACACAAGGTATATGATACTTGTTCTTGATCATGATTTTATTAAGATCATGATAATAAATGCAAAGATGCATTGATCCATCCTTATTTTTGACAAATAGTATCGATGCACCCCTTGGTGAAGCACTAGGGTGGATATAACCCTTATCAAATTTCTCTTTTTGTTTCTTCTTTAACTCCTATAACTGAATGTGATCCATTATATAAGAACCATTTTAGATATGCCTAGATCTTTTTACATGTTCAATAGATAACTCAACCTCATGATTTGGGAGAATACTAAGCAGTTCATCCCAAAATACATTAGTATATTCCTATGTAATGGTCATGTAATCAATTTTTTCATCTTCTATGATCATATGAGCTAGAAATCCCTCATTAATGGGTATTAGAACACGTATTATAGAATTTTTTACAAGGAAATTTCATGATTATTTCTATATTGATACTTGATAACAAGATGATTTAGGATATTAAGTGAGATATTATTTCCCCAAAAATTGATATGGAATCTATATAGATATATCTAATCCATATTCAATACTATGTAAAATTCAATTATGGGGAGAATAATTAGAGATTAGGAAGTATCTTCCAGGTAATTTCCATCAGATAGAATTTACATATGTGAGATGTGATCATAGTGCCACCAATTGTTTTCAAAGATAGTTCAATATCCATTAATTTTGGTGGTGGTTACACATTATTAAAATAGTTATGTGATGTAAAATAATTTTTATGAACTTAAGTTAGTAAATTTACAAAGAGAAAACTATAGCATTGGATGAAATATCTCATAAATGAAATGCATACCCTAGCTTATAAATCTCTTAGATTCAATCTAAGTTATCAATGGTATCTTTCTATAAATTTATCTAACCTAAACATATTCAAATATCTCATAATGTTTCATAAATAGTATTTTAATTAACCAAATAATATCCCTCAGGAGTGTCAAACCATGTGTGTAGTTAGGCCTCTTTGTTGTTCACTACATAATGATTGAGTTAATACACAATTCACCATTTCTGTGGTTATTAACCCTTGGTATATATGTTCCATAACCTATGTTCATTTATAGTATCTAGATAGGAATTTAATTTAAAGTAAAACCAAACAATATCTATGTTTCCAAAATTTCAAGATGTTATCCAATACATAGACTTATCCATCAGACTTTTCCTTATATTTTCACTAAAGTTATATAAATTAATATCCAAAAATAACTAATCCCTAATATAATACTAACTAAATAGACATAATCTATGAATGACTTAAATAGTACATTAATTTCATGTTTTATAAAGTACATCCCATAAACATTCTCACAACTCAAGGACTTAAAGGTTTAGTGTCTTGGATATTATCTATATAAAAAAATATATTTTATAACACTTGAAAAATATACTCTATAATTTATCTTCACTATAAATTCTTAACATTTCACATTATATAATCATCCTCATGATCTAGGGGATAAAAAAATAATAAATTCATGGGATCAAGTGATCATTAAGGGAAAAACATATCATGATTTATCAGGTCAAAACATGAATTGAGAACATGAGGAAGACATAAATATATTAATGAATGATCATAAGAAATATATGATAATCATAAAACATGATATAGAAACATAATATTATAAAAAATTGTGTTAAGTGTAAAATTTTTATTTGGATAAAGATACATATCAATTATAATAAAACATGTGAACATGATATAAAAGTATATAATAAATTAAAAATAAGGTGTAATCATGAAAACATGGAATATTATGAAAATAAAACAACATAATGGAAATGTTTCATAACTTTATAAGAAACTTATAAATGTTGAAAAAACATAATCATAGGAAAAACTTTGAGATAAAATTAATTATGTCCTTGCCTATGTGAATAAACTCATTATATATATGCTTGAAAATGTGAGCAAACTCATTATGCCCACACCTGTGTGAAAAAAATCATTATGTCCATGTCTAACTATCTCATGAGATATAAACATAAATAATTTAATTATATGATTCTATATTACCCCACCCATAAATATCTATATATATATTTTTACCACATAAATCAACCATAATCATGTCTTAAAGAACCCATGGAAAAGAATGGGTTTCAAAAAATTTCAAAAACATCACAAAACATGAAGTTAATAAATCATAGGATATAAAAATTAAAATTTTTCAAAAATAATCATATAATAAAAACATATATATGGTAAAAAATATTACTTCATGAGAGATACAATTTTGGGGAAAATAGAAGTTAAAATACAAAAGTCTTAATAAAAGTCTTCACAAAACCTAGAGTGGTAAATAATGAAAAGAAATACCCTAATTAATAATTTTTTCCATTTTAAAAAAACAACCTAGAAAAATTTAAATAATTTATTTTCATAAAATGTGTAAATAAAAATATTAATACTATAAAAATTAAAAAAAATCTTAAATAAAACACTTTCTATAGGAAAAACACTGATATAGAACACAAGATTCATTGGTAAGAATATGATTTATTTTTACCAACATTATACTTTTGTTTTAGAAACCATTTTATAAAATAAGTGGTTATTGAAGATAATAATTAATTTAACCAAATATAAATAGTAAATATCATATAAAATATTTGAATGGTGTTATCAAAGAAAATGGAAAGATTATATTAAATTGAGAAATTTTATAACCCATTGAATTAGAAACTGAGTCGATGAAACCCTTACCTAAAATTCTCACTTATTTGATCATAATATAAAATTATATATATATAAAATATTAATAAACTATTTTATAAACTTATTAATATACAAAAAAATTATAAAATTCATTTATATTTGTTCTCTATATGTATATTGGTTAGTTATTATCAATTTTCAATATCAGGTGTGAGTAATCTAGATTGTTTTGAACTAGTTTCATAATTATTAGTGTTATTCCTCATTATTATCCTAAAGGACACCATTTTATGATAATAAAAGGTAATATAATTAATGTTTTAGGAAAATTTATAAAGTTATAGTTTCATTCTATGTGACTTTTTGTTATGGATCTTATAGATTAAATTCGCAATAAGCATGTTTCTGTGATTTTTAACAAATAAAATGTGGTATCATAATTAATGAGTTAAATTTTCATATTAACAATATTGAACCAAAATAATTATTAATTATTTATTAATATCTAATATTAATATTATAAATCCGTCCTAGATATAAATTTATATCATTTTTTTTGTAGGTGGTTCAACTGACCCAATAAGAATATGCTAAAATATAGGTGTGAGTATGGATATAGAAGAGATTCTTTTTCTATTATATATTTATAAAAAATATAATGAAATTATTTATATTATATTAATTTTATGGATAATATTTGGGATTTTTTATAAAGATAGTGAAAATAAATAAAAATCAATTATAAATAAAATGATTTTACTCTTAGTATATTTATTTTAGGAAATTAGTTTTACAATGATCATTTATTAATAATCCTACTTATAAAATTCCTAATTTATATTTCCACAATATAAATCATGAAATTAATAATATATATTCACTAAAACCATTTCTATAACCATCCATTAATGTCGGTAATGAAAAATGAATAGAGGTCAAAGTTTATGCACACACATGAGAAATGTTTTCATTTTTATTGAATGAGAGGGGAATAGATAATGGTTATACCATAAATATAATAAAATATTATTATATTATTTAAACTAATTTCATTATATAAATTTTTATAATGGTTTTTTTGGGGGATTTATGAGGAGGATAAAGAAAGGGAGTTAAAGGGTAAGTAATACATACATTGATAATTGGGTTCTTCTCTTGAAGTATCCTTTGGAAATGAAGGACTTGGTGCACTTTATTTAGGATAGAGAATTCCAAAAATTTATAGGGTAAATAGAATAATTAAATTGGATATATTTTCATGGGAATTTAGAACTATGGATATGGATTGAAAAGGGTGGAGGTGAGATCCATTTATAGGTGAAAAGAGGGACAAATCTTTGGAAAAGAATGTTAAGTAATGGGTAAGAATATAATTGCATGAGATTTAGGTGTGTATATGTTAGTGATACATGTAAGTATAAATTTCCAACATAAAAAGGTTATTATAGGTGTCATAAGTGTCAAATTAATTTAGTAAAATTTGATCCACATTAGATTATCCATTTTAACACTTATTAATCTTGATCAAATATTCATCATGGTTATTATTTTATCATTAAAAATATAAGATGACTATTATTAACAAATTTAGATCTAATGAATCCAAATTTGGACTCTATTATATCTAATTAAATTTCTAAATATTATAAAATTAACTTTTAAATTGAAACATATATTTTGTTGGAAAATAGTTTTTGTAGAAAAAAATTATTTTTAACCATTATGCTTATTTAACATTGTTTACCAATTAAAGTGGGATTAATTAATTTTTTTATATTGATAAAATAATATTAGAGTGTTAATTTAAAATAGATAAATTTAATTTAAAAATACATAATATTTATAAAAGTATAATTTTTTGAAAAGTAATCTTTTTACCATGGTAACTAATATTTACTTTCATAAATAAATTTTATATCAAAAAATGAAATTGACCACATTAATTAATTTGGTTATGCAGATTTAAAATTTTTAAATAATTTTATCTAATTAAATTTAGAAAGTTGGTGGAATTAATTTTAATACAAGAAAACATAATGCATAATTTTGTTTTAAGAAACATGTATCTTTTTACCAAAAAATGACCTTTCTTATTATACCATTTTATATAGTTTTTATAAGGTGTTTATTTCTAGTGGTCCCTACTAATATAATAGAAATAATATAATTTTAATATTTAATTATTTTTTAAGGTAATTATATTTTTTTTAGTTCAGCGGTGTGGTGTTTAATTAAAGAAAATAAATTATTAAAATAATGGATTCTTACATTATACCTCCTTAAAAAAAATTCTTATAATTTTATTACATAGAGGTAAACAAGTAAGGGTACTTATCTATCATAACATCCTTAGGATCCTATATATCCACCTCAAATTTATTATTCCTCCCCAGAAAATTGACTATATATGTGGTCTTGTTACTCGGAACCTTGTCTCTTGGATCCAAGATTTACACTAGATTTTCATTATATAAAAGTCCATTTTACAATTATATATCTTTTGTGATTAGTACATGTGATGCATCTTGTATGTATATCCTCATAAGTGATACGTGGAATAGATATTTCACTTGATAGAGGTGTGGAGGGTGTGCTAAGTGATATATATTTTTTAATTAATTTTTTATTATTATCATAAAACCCCCTTTTAAGGGATGAGGGGAAACTCAGCATGAAATCAACGACTAAAACCAAAACCAATCCTATAGGGTCTAGGATTATAATGTCAAAACAACTCATTCAAGTCTACAAATGAAAACCCTTACCCAGCATTAGAATCCTTAAGACTAGCTTTCACCTTCTCACCACTGCTCGACTAGTTGTCACGTGCATGGGTGCATGATTCGGGTATCAATGGAAAGGCCATACCCTATCAAACATCTAAATCCAAAAGAAATTATCATGAGAAAAATCTCTGCTCTAAACCACATCTGGGGCATCCCCTTATCGGTGAATTGGTTGGAATCCCATTATACACAAACTGTAGGGCCACAATGCAATCACCACCACAAAATCTAATCCATGTAGTCACAAAATTCATCAACATCTTGAAGCCTTCATGCGTCATTTTCACCTCCAATGAAGACAGAATCCTAGACAAACCATGTCGCTCCCCTTGAATCCCACTTCCATTGCAGCCAAAGAAGGAACTATAAGATTATCCAAGGAATGTGGAGCCAATCCATCGTCACCAAGATAGGGTAACCCAACACCACATCAAAGGAACATCCCTGATGAGGGGATTATGGACACTCTGAACCAGAAATGCTGCTCTAGGAATGGATCTTCTTAGATTTGAACTGAAAACACACCCTCACCAGACTTCAAAGAAAGAAACCATGGAAGGGGAGGAAGAGGACTAGTATGGATAAAACTAGTTCCATAAAAATCTTGAATCCACTAACAGTATCTCCTACATCACTACCTTCAAAACAAAAAGTAAAAAACAAAAAAAAACATGATCCTCCCCCATCTGGTCACTCTAGAGGAAATGCCACGATTTGAGCCTTGATCCGAGGAAGACTCTAACACCGATTGAGATCTGAGGATAATGAAGATAGCACCGCACGCTGAGCCAATCTGAGATCCAAGCTGAGATCCAAGGAAGACCAACTCTGCACGGCAATGCCTACTGAGATCCTAGGAGTTCTAAGATAGCGTTGCATGCTGATCCATGCTGAGATCCGAGCTAAGACCCAAGGAACACCAACTCTAAACTCTGTCATAGACTGAGATTTGAGGAGGATGAAGAAAAAACTTCACACCTACACCAAGCCAAGCTAAGATGCCACCGCCAAGAACACTGAGCCATGCTATAGGAGGGGATGAGATGAGCATGGAGAAGGAACCCTAGATTCGTGGGATGCTGGTAAGATTCCACTCAGATGCTAGGATATGGGGATTCTAAACTAAAGGGGTCAGGGGATGTCCCCATGCTAAGTGATATGATACAACCCCAAAATTATCAAGGATCTTTAAGAGACCAATTTTTCTTGGGTTCCACTTCCCTTACTTCCCAAATCTCATAACCCACTTCCAAGGAGATATTCAAAGGATCACCTTGTTACCGAATTCAATCTCTTGATCTCATCGATGATTATCTACATAACACTTCTTTCAACTTTTTGTCGATTTCATATGTCACTGAATGAATTAAACCCTCTACATAATTTTTTGTAAATTTTCAGAACATATCAGCTTCTTATCTCTAACTTTATCCAACATATTGGAGTTCAAAATCCCTTCCCATAAAGAGCCTCATATGGTTCCATATGAATACTAGAATGAAAATTATTGTTATATGATATCTCTACTAGGGAGAGGTGTTGATAAAAAAATACTTTGAAATATATCTATTAATATCTAAGTATATCATATATAGTTTTAATTATCCTCTTAGACTACCCATTTGTTTAAGGATGATATGCAGTATGAAAACTCAACTCTATCTCCAATTCTTTCTGAAGAATTATCTTGACCCTCGAGGTAAACCTTAATTCTTAATTAGATACAATGGATAGTGATACTCTATGAAACCTCACCACTTAACTTATATATATTGAATAATTGTTCAAGGGATAAATCATTTAGTAATAAAGACTATGACCCAATGAATCTAAAATTGAGTTGATAAAACCCTTACCAATAATTGTCTCTTAGTTAATCACACTCTAACCTACTGCATAAAAAAATATAAATATATCAGTAGAATATTTTAAAACCCTATTCATAACCATAAAATTTTATAAAATTATTGTATAATTATTCTCTATATTTATATTAGTTAGTTATTTTATATTTTTAATATCGGGTGTAAATAGTTCGGATTTTTTTGAACTCATTTCATAATTAGTTGCGTTCTTCCTCATTATTATCCTAAATTTCATCATTAATAGATCATAAAAGGTAATAAAATTTATGTTTTATAATATTTTATAAATTTAAATTTTCATTCTATAAGAGTTCTAGTTATGGTTCTCGTATATAAAATTGGCAACAAGTTTTTTTCAGTGATTTTTAACAAATAAATGGTGGTATCTTAACGAATGAGAAAAATATTTATATTAGAAACCTAGAACCAAACAATAATAAATTAATTATTAATATAAAATATTAATTTTCTAAGTCCATACTTTATTGAAATTTATATCATCGTTTTTTTGGTAGTTAAACTGAACCAGTAAGAACATGCTAAAATATACATATGAGTATGGATATGGAAGATATTATTTTTCTATAATATTATAATAACAAATGTGTAATTAAATTTTTTAGATGTTATTAAGGTGATTAATGATAATTGAGGATATTTTTAAAAATAAGTCAAATAATAAATAAGTTTTCACTAAAAAATAATCCAATTTTCCTCTTGGTATATTCAGTTTAGGTGGTTGGTTTTACGATGATCATTTATTGCTAATATTACTTATAAAAGGAATAATTTATATTTAAAAATATAAAATATTACTTAAATAACATATATATTCACTAAACCAGTTTATAGAACTATTCTTGGATGGTGGAAATGAAAAACAAAAATTTCATTCATGGAGGTGCTAGTCTGCACACGCACATGAGCAACATTTTCATTTTTTATCGAACAATAAGGGAATATATAGTGTTCATACCATAAATATAATAAATTTTAATTATATTATTTATATTTATTTAATTATATAAATATATTAAGAATGTTTTTGGATAATTTTGGTGAGGTGGATGAATAAAGGGAGCTAAAGGATAAGTAATAGTTATATTGAGAATTTAGTTATTATTTTGAAGTGTCCTTTAGGAATGATGCACTTTGAGAACTTTGTTGTGGAAAGATTCATCCAAATGTGTATATAGGATATAGAATAATTAAATTGGATAATTTTTCATGGGAATGTATAACTTGATGTGTGTCTTGAAAAGGGTGTAATTGAGATCTTTTTATAAGAGAAAATGAGGGACAAATATTTTGAAAATAAAGTTAGGTAAGGGGTAAGAATGGAATAGAATGAGAGTCGGGTGAGTTAGGTGGGGAAATTTTTGTGAGACATGTAGGTATGAATTTATATACCTATAAAAATTATTCTAGAAGGTATAAGTCTCAAATTTATTTATTGAAATTTGATCCATGTTAGATCAACCATTTTAACACTTATTAATCTTGATCAAATGTTAATCATTATTATTATTTTATTAAAAAAATTATAGAATGACCCTTTTTTACCAAATTATGATGTGAAGAATTAAAAAATGGACTAAATTAAATCTAATTCAATATCAAAATATAATAAAATTAATTTTAAATCAAAACATATATTGTGTTGAAAAATTATTTTTATAGAAAAATATCATTTAATCATTAAGTTTATTTAATATTGATTTACATTTAAATGAGTGTTAATTAATTTGAATATAATTTTCAAAGTCATATTATATTATAAATTGAAAATTAATCTATATTATTTTAAAAATTACATTATTTAGAAAATTATCTTTTTTTTGAAAATTAACTATTTTATTACGGTAACTAATATTTACTTTGGTAACATAATTTTATAATAAGAAATGAAATTTTCCTCATTACTTAATTTGATCATTATTTTTTAAAATATAAAAAAAAAATATCCAATTCAATTTCTAAAAGTGGTAAAAAATAATTTTGATATATGTTCTCATAACGCATAAAAAAATTAAGAAACATGTATCTTCTAAGCATAAAATGGAATTTGTTTTATTATATTATTTTATATAGGTTTTATAATGTGGTTACTTCTAGTGATTCCTACCAATTTGATGGATATAATAATAATATTAATTTTTGATAATTTTATAAATGTAATGAAATTTTTCATTATAGTTTATTGTTGTTTACAAGACAAGTTATGTACATGATATTAAGGAAGAGTAATTAATAAAATCATGGTTCATTACAGAAACCCTTATCTAAAATCTCATGGAGTTTATTCATAAATTCCTCCAATTTAATCAGGGACATTATATAAGGAATATTTTATTTATCAGTTTTTCCTTATTTTAGTTCTATAGAAAAATCAACCTCATGATATGGGGTAATACCAGAAAACCCTTCAAGAAAAATCATCAATGCATTAATTAAAAATCCACATATCCTCAATATTGAGTTTATCCCTAACCATTTGAGTTAAATACCTCTTTATATTGGGTGTTAATAACCATATAATGGAATTAATTTCCTTATGGATTTTATATTCATACTTTCTTTGAAAGAGGATCAATGGTTGATCTGGGATATGAAATATGATTTATTTATCCCGAAATTTAATATAGGATCTATATATAGAGATCCAATCTAGGCCCAAATCACATAAAATTTGACAAAAGGGGGGATGATAAGATTTTTAGAAAGAAAATTCCTAAAAAAAATTTATAGAAGAGTTGTATACATGGGATACATTCATCGCACCATTAGAATCTGTTATTGATAATTCAATATCTAGTTTTTGAGGTGGTGAATTTATGCTCATATAAAAATTTTCTGATATGAAGGAGTGGGTAGGTCCTGAATTAAATAAGACGTTTATAGTTCTTGAGTGGATGTTGAGTGTACCTTTAACCACATCATTTTCATGTCCCATTATAGCAGTTGTGATTGTATATAATTTCCATTTATCCTATTTATTAGTAGGTTTCTATAATTGATTGTTGTTATTAAACCATGGGTTTTTTCACCAGTTTCTTTAATGTACATACTCCTTACAATTACTGAATTAGAGTGTGGGTGGTACATTCAGTTGAGATTTATTTCCATCCATTTCATTGGTTGGATTATTTATATCCCTTTGGTATTCATGTTCTTGATAAATTTCTATTCCACACTTGAATCATTTAACTTTTCCTTTAAGCTAATACCCCCATGCTTCTTCCCATTTTTTCATGTAATAATATAAATCTTATTTCCACCATGGGTTTTATTCTTTTTGTTTCCAAAAAACAATATTTTCTACTTATTTTCCCCAAAACCATAATAATAATGGGAGCCCAAAATTTTAATTTCTACCTTTAGAAACCATCATAACTACCAAATTTTCTTATAGCTAATGGTATTTGGATACTTGGTTTTAATCCACTAAAGAAACAATTGATTTTTATTTCATATTCATTGATAAACTATAAGCATAACCTGAAATTAATTTAAATTTTTCTTCATATTTACCAATGTATTCATCATTATTTTGTTTCAACGTAATTGATTCTCTCTCCATATTAGTGAGAATATTTATGGGAAAATATTTATTGAAAAAATTCCCTCTTAATATCCTCAAATTCAATGGACATGATTTCTTCTCCTTGACTCATGTTTAAATAAGGTACACCACTAATATACCTCACCTTCTAAATAATAAATGGTTAAAATAATATTTTATTTCCCTATGAACTATATAAAGGAAAATATATTTTATATTGTGTTAATACACTATCAACCATTAATAAATTGAAATACCCACTAGATGAGGGTGTTCATTACTGAATGAAGGAATCAATTGAGATTTATTACTTCTTTGGGATATTTGGGAATTCATCATGATTCATGTTATTATGAATAGATTGAGATATTTGGGTGAGTACAAAAAAGGTATTTTTCACTCCAACTCCCATACTATTTGGTTGATCGTTCCTACAGTCATTTCATTATCAATAACAATTTTTTCTACCACGATTCCTCCTAGTTATAGCCATTGATTGAAGCTAAAACAATAGTGTGATAATCAAGAAACAATAGTAATAGTAAGAAAGAATATTATAAGGAAAATAAATCCTATGATTTCCTAAATTATGACACCTTAATTTCAACATATAGAATTTTATGTTCATCCTCCATCACTTTTGGCTCTATATAGGTTGTTTTAAGTTACATACTATTATTATTCATAACCTAATCCAAAAAAATAACTAAACCCTTCTTTAATACAAAATCAGATAACACAACCATAATATACAAACATATTACATGAATATTCATTATATAACATAAAAAATCACACTCCATAACCTATAGTTTTAGCTTCTTTATAGAATATATATATATATATATAAACAACTTATTTTATAACACTATGACCATTTATTTATATTCACACAAAACTAGATCACCTTATAAACATATTATATGTTATACTATTATTCTTAACTTAGGGAATGGAAATATAATAATGGGGTGATCTCAAATTATTTTTAAACAGTTAATATAAGAGATATCAATCAAATATCAAAATTGGGTATAAGATGAATATGTGGGTATGAGAACACAATTTAGGTATCTGAACATAACATAAGGAAATACACCTGATAAATAATAGATCATGAATCATGGATCATGGTAAGTTTTTGTTAGAATAATATAAAAAATGAGTCATGCGAATGTGAAATCAGGAGTCAACAAACACGATCCTTTAAAATATAACTTAGAATTATGTGTAACATAGAAATGTGACATAAAATGTGGAATATACATAAGCATAGAAAATAATTCCATATATTGAGGCTCACTACTATGATCATCATAGTAACAACCCAAGATTTTATGGAATGTGTCTAATAAATTTAACAACTTTGATGGTTTATTTTTCATGAAACACTGAGTTTAAAACCACGATATACTATTAAATATTCACATGAACATTAGAATATTAATGTGACTGTTAGGAATAGAAATCTAGCCATTAGAATAGTAAACTCACCTATTATAGTATAAATGAAATTTATGTATCTTATAAATGAAAATATATTATATTAATATCATGGAATAAGTAAATAAATATTTTAAAAATGATAAATTAAGTATTGGTATTTTTGTGAAATGTAAATGTTTATTTAAAAATTTATAATTAATATAATTATTTAAAATAATATTTATTTTCATAAAATATATTGATAAATTAATATTTTTTCTTATTTTTATAAGATAAATTAATTATACCTTAATTAATTTTTTAAAGTGTCATAAAATTAGTTATAATTTTAAAATCGGTATTTTTTGAATAAATGATGATTTTAATTAAAAAATATGTTTCTCATATTTAGAAGATTATTTTCATAAAATGGATTCAATTTTTTAAATATACACATTGATAAATGGTTAGGGTGGATTTTTGGGATTTTTCTTAAATAATTTTTATGAATAGTGAAGTAACGTAATTAACAGTATTTTACATTATAAGTCAATAAATGAATTTTTGAGTCATGGTTGAGTCATGGATATTTAAGTAGCCATTATCTCAAACTCACATGATTTATTTACTATAATTATTCATAATAATAAATACTATTGATACTCTTTATCCAAAATAATTAAAAATGAATAAAATAGTCAAAAACACTCCTCTCTTCCAATATAAATACCACCCGACACCACCCCTTATCTTAACACCTTATAAGACTTGATATTTCTTCTATTATTTTCAAATACCTTCCCAATCCTATTCACCACATCTAATAACAACTTTTATTTCCAAAAGACCAAACATAAGTTCCTTAAGGAAGTTCTCAAGGAGAAGAAATTCAAGAGGCAAAATCCACTTTCATTCTCTTTTATTTTCATTTAATTTGTTTTTATTTTCTAATAATATCCTTAATAAATATATAAAAACATACATGATAACTCCATTATATTATATATATACTTTATTTTTATTATGTTAATGCAATATTCATCATCAAATACCTTCTTCTATAAGATCCTGACCTTTTTCAGAGTTATCTCAGGAACGATTTCAAGTACGATTTTTTATTAAAGAACATTTGATTAGAGATATTAATTAGAGTGCGTTTGGGTGGAGTTTTAAGAGAAATTTTAGAAAAAGGTTTTGTGCATTTTTTGGCATATGGTTAGAGAAAACCATTCACCCAAACCTAGGTAACCATGTGACCCTGGACAGTGAAGGTCACACGGTTGGCACAAGGTTTACCCTAATCGTGTACCCTTACCCAGAAAACTATGTGCATGGTTATCAATTACCAAAAAATTAGTTTTAAAATTCCTTGAACCCCCAAAACACCTCTAATTCAACTTATACTCATACCTATATGTTTTTGGACAATTTTGGATATTTTCGAAGGGGTTGCAAGGCTATTAAACCTCTATTATTCAATATTCAATGCCCAAATCGATGATATTCTCTTATATCGGTAATTGGGTCTCATATAGATGCTTATCCCTATCATTATTATTTATTTACTTGATATTTTGGTGTAATTTTATCCTCTATTTCATTAAATTTAATCCTTTTGGTGAGATCTAGATCTAGGATTGTATATATAGATCTAGATTGATTAGATCATGATATCCTTGATCTTGATTTAGGGATTTATATCCAAAAATCATATCAACGTCATTCTACAGATTGGATTTTGGGGATTTTTGTTGAACAAACTTCTATCAATAATTTTCGGTAGGTGGTCCCAAATATAATCCCTATAGTCATGGATTTTATTTATGTGTGAAAGATTGTAGAATTTATAGATTTATTTAGAAATTGAATTCCATAATTTGATTAATTAGTTGAACCAATTGATTTATCGAATCATTGTTAAATTAAATGATTAATTGAATAATTGATCATTAGATTAAGGGGTAATCTTATTGGATAATTAATTTGAGGGAAATTGATAATTATATTTAGGGTTTTTAATCTAGATAATTAATCAGGGGATTAATTATGAGATATTTAATTGTATAGATTCGGATAATTAAACATGAAATAATTATATTCCTTGATATTAAGATCTAAATAATTATTTATAGAATTAATTATGAAGAGATGAGATTTAGAATGAGATAATTAATTTTGTAAAATTAATTATGAGTTATGAATTGTGTTATTTATAAATTAATTGATGAATTAATTAATGGGATTGACATACTTAATTAATAAGGGAGTTAATTAAAGATATTGATGTATTTAAATAATTGTTGAATTGGTAATGGAATTTAGTTAGTTAATTAATTGTGAATTAATTATTTGTGAAATAATGGGAACATGGTCATTCTAAATTTATAGGTATAAATGGTAACATGGTCATTATACTTGTTGGTAAAGGAATGGAAACATGGCCATTCAAATCAGAAGTATAAATGGTAACATGGTCATTGTAATTATGAGTAAAAGAATGGGAACATGGTCATTCTATTGATAAGTAAGAATGGTAACATGGTCAACATACTTATGAGTTTGTTATTGGTAACTTTGGAATTTATGTGTGAATTTAAGAGAATGGTAATAAAGGTACTCTGAGATATGGCCTCACATTGTAATACTTCAAACTCCAACATGAATCTAATCAGGTACTAAGATATCATATCACCTTTGAATACTTCAATCCTTGACACGAGTCGAAGTTGGTATTAATATATGATATTACCTAGGGAACACTTCGAGCTCTGGCACTATCCAAATCTAGTATGGAGGTATGGGTATCCCTGAGAACCCTGAAATTAATATGATTAAATAAAAAAATATAATGTGATAACTGTTTATTTATGAATTGTATTCTTTTATTTATAGAACTATTTACACTATCTTTTGACTGGACTTGTTTTAGACACCATTAGTGGTGGCCTACTAATTTTTAATCACACCCTACTCAGACATCTAATAGGTACCCGAATAGACTTTACTATTGCAGAATAGGTTAAGGGAAAGTGATCTATATTAGATTCATGATTGGGATTAGAGCTTGTATGAGGAAGTCGTACGTGGTTAGGGACCCACTTTAGAGTCATTAGTGTCTTTATTTTTCAATTTCATTTTAGGCACTAGATACTTATATTAGAATAGCATGTTTTCCCTTTTGGTTGAATATTTTTTTTTCTTTGGTTATCTTATGACATTTTTATTGTTCTGGTTATATATGATTTCTCATTTTTTATCAATTTTTGTAGGTGTTTTAATCTGAAAAAATAGGTTATAGTCTCTCCATGACTGACTTACAAGACCCTAAATGCTATTCAGAAGCCTCTAGCGTATGGGGAGGTGTGGTTGAGGTCATGTGACCAACCGACTCGGGGAACCGTCATGTGGCACTCAGGTCAGGATGTTATAAAGTGATATCAAAGGTCCATTTTTCTTTCTTCTTATTTTGTTTAACTATTTAGGGAAAGGTAGACAAGAGACTAGTAATATTTGGGGCTTGGTAACGAGATCATACATAGGATTTACAAACCCATTTATGAGCGAAAACCCGAGTACTTGGGGTGGGATTGTTGTTATTTTTGTTTTCTATTACAGTTGAATATTATTTCACCTTGGGTGACGCACTTGTGGTGTGATGTGATTATTGTTTCTGAGAATTTTTTAGTATTGATTTGTGAATCAGAATGGTATGATATTTGATTCTACTTGCATCATTCTAGGCACTCATGGTTATAGTGACATGCATCATTTTAGGAACTCATGGAAAAACAAGTTATGGGTAAGTTGTTGAACATGATGTGTTTTACTTATTTGTGATTTGAAAATGAAAAATGGTTCCTAACATGAATTGAAAAAGATTATAAAATTATGTGAAATAAGAATAATTGGGTGTCTAAATAAAAAACTTGATTATGATAGTGTGTTTACCAATGTTAACCAGAACCTATGAGTATGATAGTTAAGGGTAGTGATAGCACCTCATTTTTGACCATGTGGTGAAAGGTGGGGAAAAGACATGTTGTGACCTAATGTGATTAATCCTATTACATAAATATTATATGGTTTTGTTATGATACCTAAGACATGTATTGGTAATTATAGAGAATATACCTCCACGATTTTTGTTGAGGGGAAAACCGAGGGGCATGTTAAGGAATGGCATTTCAATTAGGGAACCTGTGGCATTGATAGTTCCAAATGAAGATGAAGGAGAGAAGTTCTGATATAAATTTTATCACTTCATTCAGTTAATGAAAAAGAGACCTAGGGTGGGTTGTGAAAACCATGCCTGAGTTGAAAAGGTATTTCCAGTTGCAACACCCTATGACTTTTACAGGAGAGGGTGGACCTGATGGAGGTTAATTCTGTGTTGAGTCCATAGAAACAATAACTTACCATTTAGAGACTTTAGCTGAGAGGAGGGTTAAGCTGGATGCTTATATACTACGGGGATCAGTAAAGCGCTGGTGGGAAATTCTGGTGCGAAGTGGAAAAACTAACGGTATGTTATGGAACGAATTCTTGGATATGTTATTGGATAACTTCTTTCCAGAGATGTTGACACAAGAGAAAGTAGTATAGTTCATACACCTAACCTAGGGGAGAATGTCTGTGATGTATTATCCTAGATGCTTCACAGATCTGCAACACTTTGATCCAGCATTAGCAGTATATGAGGCATCTATGGAAAAACACTTTCAAGACAGACTTAAGTGAATGATTAAGTCCCAATTCAATATTTTCCAATTAAAGAAGTTTTTTGAAGTGGTATATCAGGCTCTAATAGCTTAAGGGAACCTGATGGAGGCTTATGGTACTAGATAGGTAGTTGTTACTGGATGATTAGGAGGTGCAGATTCTAAGAGTAGGAAGCATCATTATGAAAACTTTATCTAAGGAAGTGGGAAGAAGAGTACATAGACATGTGGGTTGGTTGGATAGGAACTTACTGGGTTGATCTATCATCAGTGTGGTAGGTCAGGACATTATCGTCAAAATTGTCTCCAACCACCAGTAGAGTGTTAGTCTTGCAGCAAGATGGGACACCTATAGAAGTTCTTCAAGTTATAGTGACAGACTAGTGTTGAGGGAGAAGATAGGTATATTCAAAGTGTGGGAAGGGGGTCTTCTACACCATATCAATCTGGAATATAGAGTTCTACAAGACAAGGTGGTAGAGGTATTAGATGTGGTGCTATAGGGATAAAGAGCCCATATCAGTAGAGTGGTGCATCTTTAGGGAGTCATTCAACATCACAGGGAAGAGGGGAAGGACAGTTACATGTAGTATAGCCTACACTTATGGAGAGAGATTTTGGGACATTGATATTTAGAGGTAGTATTCTAGTAGCTTCTACTTTAGCTAGTGCCTTATTTGATATTATGCCTCTTATTCCTTTATATTTGAAAAAATGTTAATGGTTTGATCCTGGATAATGAGTTCATGAGCAGAGTGATTACTATTGACACACCATTGGGAACATGGTTGAGAGACATATATTTATGAAATGGATGTTCACTAGAGATTAGGTAATATAATTTTCTATGGGATATCTATATTCTTGATATGATAGGATTTGACCTAATTATGTGTATAGACTATCTAGTCACATACTGATCCCACATTAATTGTTATCATAGGAGAGTGACCTTCATGTCTCTTAGGGGTGGCCCATATGTTCACTATGGAGAGTAGTATATCTAGGTAGGCCAAGTAGGGTCAATCACTCAGCCACTGAGAGAGCTCATAGCCTGAGTTTCTAGTCTACTGTTGGATGAAGGGTGTGTTAGGCAAGATGTCCTTCCACTAATAGTTAAACTATTTTAGGATGTCTTTACTATAGAATTATTAGGGCTACAACCTGAGAGATATGTGGAATTCACTATTGATCTCATGTCGGGGGATGATCCAGTATCTATTCCACCATACATAATCGAACCTACTGAGCTTCAAGAGCTTAAGACTTTTTTGGATGATTTATAGGATAAGGGATTTATCTATCCAAGTATGTTTCCATGGGGATCACCTGTATTGTTCATAAAAAAGGCCAATGTGAGTTTATATTTGTGTTTCAACTACCATAAGTTGAAAAAATGATTGTGAAGAACTGATATCCTCTTCCATGTATCGATGATTTGTTTGACCAGTTGAAGGGATCTTGTGTGTTCTCAAAGATCGACTTGAGATCGGGGTATCATCAGTTGAGAGTTCGGATTTCTGATATACTGAGGACTACTTTTAAAAGAAGGTAATTCCTTTATGAGTTTTTTGTAATTTCATTTGGGTTGAAAATTCACTAGTAGTATTTATGGCTTGGATGAATAGGATCTTTCATTCGTATCTGGATCAGTTTGTGGTGGTGTTTGTGGATGACATCTTGGTGTACTTCAAGACTCATGATGATCATGAACAACATCTTGACATCATTCTGATTATATTGAGAGACTGTTAGTGATACTCCAATCTATCTAAGTGTCATTTTTTGATTTATTAATAACACTTATTGGGGATCATCATCTCGGAGGAAGGTGTTTCAGTGGACCTAGAGAAGGTTCAAGCAATGGTTTCTTGGGAGCATCCCAATATTTTTTTTGGTATTTGAAACTTTTTGGGAATATTTGGATATTATAGGTGATTCATCCAAGACTTTTCCCACTAGATAACATCACTTTTGGTCTTGACCATGAAGGGGATAACGTATGAGTGGATGGAATCATGCGAGAATGATTTTCAGAAGTTGAAGAATCATTTAAATATGACACCAGTTTTGATCCTACCTAGGTCAGGTGAGGAGTACATGGTTTATTGTGATTCTTATGGGATCAGACTCAGAGTTGTGTTGATGCAAGGGGACCAAGTCTTGGCATATTTTTCTTGGTAGTTGAGACCACATGAATGGAACTACCTTACGCATGACCTTGAGTTCACAGTAGTGGTTTATGCTCTTAATTTTTGGAGAATATACTTTTTGGGAGAAAAGTTTACAGTTTATACAGATCACAAGAGACTGAAGTATATCCTTTCACAGTGTGATTTGAATCTTCTTCAGTGGAGATGGGTAGATTATATGCAGTATTTTGATTTTGAACTGGAATATATGCTCGAGAAAGGAAATGGTGTGGATGATTCCTTGAGAAGGAAAACTCAAACTCAAATGGTTTAGGATTCGATTTCAGAGTGGAAGATGATGAATTTGTTAGCTGAAATGAATGTGGTTACTCAGGATAGTCAGGAGAAGATGACTCTAGTTTCAATCATAGTGGAGTCTAAACTTTTGAGATGGATCAGGAATTAACAGTATAAGGATCTATAGTTTTTTCCCTTAAGATAAATCTTTGAGGGTGAAGAGAAGCCTTCTAACTGGTTGATAGATGAGGATGAGATCAACTATGTGAAGAATTGAGTTGTTGTGTCTACAAGAATACAAGAGGATCTCATGCAATAATTTCATTCCTTAAAGTGGGTGGTGCATCTAGGTGTGACCAAAATGTACCATGACCTATGAAAATAGTTTTGGTGGCCAAAATTTAAAAAGGATATAGTAAGGTTTGTGATAAGATGCTTCACCTATCAATAGGTGAAGGCAAAGCATCAATGTCCTTCAGGTTTAACACAGTTATTGCTTATTTTGTAATGGAAGTGGGACAATGTGACAATGTATTTGGTGTTGGTTCTTCTAAATATTTTTAAGAATAATGACGATATTTGGGTCATTATGGATTGACTGGAAAATGTAGTGCATTTATTACCAATAAGGGATACCTTTATGGTATAGTAGTTGGGAGAATTGTATGTTTGGGAGATAGTTTGTCTGTATGGGGTGCCATAGAAAATAGTTTCATATCATGATTCATGCTTTACTTCACACTTCTGGGAGGGCGGGCAGAAAGTGATTGGTACATAGGTTTTATTAAGTATGGCTTTCCACCCTCCGATATATGGGATGTGAGAGCGTATTATACAAGTGCTTGATGATATGTAGTGGGATTGTGTGCTTGACTTAGGTGGGTCTTGGAAGAATCACTTGGTTTTAGTGGAGTTTTCCTATAAAAATAGTTATCAGGAATCTATATATATGGAACCATACAATGATCTTTATGGTAGGCCATGCAGATCACCGCTATGTTGGATGGAAGCAGGTGAGTCAGAGTTGTTGGGACCCAGTATCATGCAGGAGACATCAGAGTAGGTGCAGATGATTCAAAAACATATATTTATATCTCATAGTAGGAAGAAGTCATATTCTAATAGATGAAGATGACCCCAATAGTTTACAGAGGATGAACGTATGTTTCTTCATGTGTTTCCTAGGTTGGGTCACCATAGGATATGGAGGTAGGGCATGTTGGTGCCCATGTTTGTTCAACCGTTTGAGGTAGTGGAGAGAATCAGGATGGTGGCGTACTTATTGGATCTTACATAGAAATATAGTGATATTCATGATGTATTTCATGTGTCACAACTACAGTGATATCACCTCAACCCTTCTCATGTGATTAGTGTAGATGATGTTGACCTGGAGATAGATTTGCCCTTTGAGGATCATCTGATACACATGTTGGATCATAGATAGAAAGTTTTTTGGGGAAACACCAAGATGATAGTTTGTGTGTTATGGAAAAATGGACATGTGAAAGAGGAAACATGAGAAATAGAAGTAGATATGAGGGCTCAATGTCCCGATCTTTTTGTCGTGGAATCTTAGATAAGCTTGTAAGTATAGCTCGAGGAATAGTTGTTATAAGGCGGGGAGATTGTAAGATCCTAACCTTTTCTGTAGTTATCTCGGGTGTGATTTTAGGTATTTTTGTATTTATTAAAGTACCTTTTATTGAAGTTATGACTTAGGATGCATTTGGGTGGAGTTTAAGAGGAATTTGTGGAAAAGGGGTTGTGTATGGTTAGTGCATGGTTAGATAAAACCATGCACCCAAACCTAGGTAATCGTGCAACCCTAGATAGTGAGGGTCACATGGTTGGTGCATGGTTTACCCTAACCATGTGTCCCTACCTAGAAAACTATTCACGTGGTTATTAATCACATGAAAATTAGTTTTAAATTCCCCAAACCCCCAAAACACATCCTATTTGACCTAAACTTGGACCTAGATGTTTTTGAATGATTTTAGATATTTTTGGAGGTGTTCTAAGTTCATATGACCTCAGTACTTCAATATTCAAAGCTTGAATCGAATATCCGCTCTTCTTCTGGTATGTGGATCACATCCTAATTCCTATCCCGATCATTCTTCTCTATTTCCTTGATCTTTTGGTGGAATGTTATCCTATATTTCTATAGATATAAACCTTTTTAGTGGAATCTAGATCTAGGATTGTAGATATAGATCTATATTTATTATATCTCTATATCCTTGATCTTGATTTAGGGATTTAGATCTATAGCATAGATCTACATTTCTATGCTGCTTATATTTTGGGGATTTCCATTGAATGAACCTTCATCAATGATTTTTGGTAGGTGTTCTAAAATATAATTCCCATAGTTATAGATTTGATGCATGTATGAAAGATTGTATAATTTCTATCATCCTTTAGAAATTGAATTCCTAAATTGGATTAATTAGGTTGACCAATTGATTTATCAAATCATTGTTGAATTAAATGATTAATTGAAGAATTGATCAAGATATTAAGGGGTAGTCCTATTGGATAATTAATTTTGGGGGAAATTGATGATGAGAGTTAGGGATTAAAATCTAGATAATTAATCAAGGGATTTATTTTGAGATATTGAATTGGATATATTGAGATAATTAAATGTGAATTAATTATGTTCCGTGATATTATGATCTAAATAATTAATTTTGGAATTAATTATGAAGAGTTGATATATAGAATGAGATAGATAATTCATGAAAATTAATTATGTATTATGAATTTTGTTATTGATTAATTAATTGATGAATTAATTAATGGTATTGGCAAACTTAATTAATGGGGGAGTTAATTAAGGATATTGATATATTTAAATAATTGGTGAATTACCAATGGAATTGAGGTGGATAATTAATTTTTAATTAATTATGTGTGAAAGAATAGGAAAATTGTCATTATAAATTGAGAAGTATAAATGGTAACATGGTCATTGTACTTATGAGTAAAGGAATGGGAACATGGTCATTCAAATTAGAGGTATAAATGGGAACATGGTCATTGTGCTTATGAGTAAAATAATTGGAACATTGTCATTCTATTGAGAAGTAAGAATAGTAACATGTAAAGACCCAGAAATTTCAAATATTTTTTTTTTAATTTCTTTTGAATTTTACGATTGCGCATTTTCAGACGGCACCTGATTCTGAGGCCCGGTGTGCCCGTAATCAATTTTCAAAGTTTAGCTCGGGTACGTTCAGTAAACGAACGAGCAGGTTTTTCTATCTTTTGAACCGGTGCTTGTAATTGAAATCTGAGGGCACCAATGAACTCATAGCGCTGATAATTTCTTAAGGGGACCTTTACCGCAGTTTCATTTTAAGTAGGTTGAGTTTTATTATTTGGGGATTTTAGTTTAAAATAAATAAAATTTTTGCACAATTTTATTTTTATATGTTGGAAGTTAAATTTTTCCTTGTGTTGATAAATGAGAGTTGGGGCCCACACGAGCCCCAACCACTCAACTTCCTTAACTCTCATAAACCCCCATTAAAGCTCCCTTTTTTAATTTTGTCAACACTCCCTTTTATGAGACCTCTCACCTTCTCTCTTCCTCTTAAATTCATGCCAACATGCCCTAATTAATGTAATGAGTCACTTCATTTAATTAATTAAGGGGTTTGTTTTTGAATTTTAAATCCATTATGATGGGAATAAAAATAATATCAAGAGATATTATTTAGTTTTTGGAGCTTTGGGTGTGTAGAGAAAAGATTAGTGAAGTTCTAGAGTTTTTGGGAGAGCTTGGGTATGAAGAAGAAAGAAGTTCCCTCCGATGAAAAATGACTCTTCTTCAACGAAGAACGCCACTTCCGCGAAGATCGAAGACACGCTTCTTTTTCTTCCTCCACATCAAGGGAGAAAATACAAACGTGGGGAACTCTCCAACGACTACGGTTCTTTCTCGGCGTTGACGGAGTGGCAACGCTTTCCCCGCGATGAACGAATGCCTGACATGTTTATCAAGGTAGGGGAATTATATTTTATTTTCTCTTTATCTTTTGAGAAAAGAACGAAGAGCACGGACCAACCTCTACCCGATTGATCCATGGATTGCTCGTTCATGCAGGATGGATGTGGGGTTTATTTTCAGATTTGAATTGAGTTTGATCTAGATTGAAAACCTCTAACCCAGAGGGCACGAGCTAACAAACAAGCCCAGACCCTCCGCAGATTGTTTATTGATGCGCAGATTGTCGGTCAATAATGAAACGGGGCCGAAACGGTGTTTGGAAGCCGTCACAGTGATGAACGGGTCCCGGGAGGACCGTTGGTGAAGACGGGTAGCAAAACGGACCACCGGAGCGCGTCCGGTGGTCCACAGAAGGTATTGTCGGCGCGCCGCGCCAGCGTGGCGGCACCGGCAACCAGATGCATCGGTCGAAGCCATCTGGCCACCTGGAGAGGGTGGCACCCCGGCACGCCGCCGGAAGAAAACCCGCCACCGCACAGCCGCAGCGGCGAGGAGCTGGACCCCACGGCCACGCGGGATCCGGGAGGTGGGGCGGCGCTAGCTGGCGCCGCCGGTTACAACAAGGGGTCGCGCCCATTGTGTTCTGCTCGGCTAGCGTCATGCCCCGCCAGGCTTGGTCGCGCCCACCTGGGCAGGACCCAGACCCAGGTTGGGTCGACCCGGTTCGGGCCGACCTAGGGGGTATTGGGCCAGGTCGGACCGGGCCCAAACCCCCTATTTTCGAACCGTTTTCGGTTAAACGGACATAACTTTAGCTTTAGAACTCCGATCGATGTACCGTTAGTTGCGTAGGGATCCTTGGATCGAGACGGTCATTTTAGTATATTACACTCAAGGTTTTGGTGAAGTTTGGAAACGGCTAGGTTGGTTCGAACCCGAAACTAACCAGGCCCTTGGAGTGGAAACGCTTATAACTTGAGCTCCGGACGTCCGATTGACATGACTTCGACTTTTTTGGTTTAATTTTTGTAAGAAAGATATTTCGGTATACTTCATCTGAGGTTTGGACGCAGTTGGAGTATGGGCGGATTGGATTTACCCGAAATCCAACCGGGCTCCTCGAACGGAAAAGCTAATAACTTTTAGACCAGACGTCCGTTTGACGAAATGTCAGCGGCGTTGGTAATCACGTTGATAAATAGTTCCTTTGAGTATACCCATGGGAGTTCAAGATACTGTTGAGATATGGTCGGGTTGGTTCGTACACGAAACCAACTAGGCCCCCGGGACAAAAAGGCTAATAACTCACAGTCCGGGCGTCCGATTGACGCATCGTCTGTTGCGTTGAGACCCCTTTGACGAGGCGTCCTTTGAGATACATCTTCATGGGACTTTGTGATACTTGGATTATCGACCAGTAGCTCGTGGAGTGGACCCTCCCGGAGATGAGCGTACGGAGTACGGAGACCTTGTAGCTGGTTGAGACCTGATGACTGCTTGTCCGATTCGAGTCTAAGTGACTTGACTAGCCCAGTGGGGAGCACTACTGTGTTTGGGTGGCAGACCCACGGTAGGGAGCACTACTGTGTTTGGGTGGCAGACCTGCAGTAATCAACAGAAGGAGTACCTCTGCAGGCTATTAGGGGGAGCACTACTATGTTTGGGTGGCAGACCCGCGGTACTCGACAGGAGGAGTACCTCAGCAGTCTAAGGTTAGTGAGCAGCGCCTCTGAGTTGTGATAGGATCACTATACTCATCATAGGAGGAGCTATTCAGTAGTTGTGGTTTCGATATCATTACTAAAAATCCTGGTTTGAGCTGATTCAATGACCTTTGTGTTTTCCTCATGATGAGATGGGTCACTTGATAACTTAGGTATATGTATGGGTATAAATCTAAGTAGTGGTTATCCATTGAATTCATAACCTTTGTGTTTTACTCATGATTGAGATGGGTTACTTGAAAACTTAGATATAATTATGGGCTTATACCTAAGTAAGGGTTATCTAATGAGATCTTTCTTGTGGTTATCCTTGTTGGATTTAGTGAGACCTTGAGGGTCTCGGGGTCCCTATTGAGTATCGTTATACTCACCCCTGCACGGGCTATGCCCACACCTCGTTGTGTTGGATGTAAACGACGGACAGCACTGACGGAGGTCGAGTGTTCGAGGACTGGACGGCACCTAGAGGTGGACCTCACGATGAGTCGGTACCTGGAGTTGGACTTCACGACGAGACGGTACTCGGAGGAGGTTGATGAACGAGAGCGTTGAGGAGGCTATCTATAACTACCCTTCAAGTAGGATTCGTGGTGGACGACCCAGGAGCTACTGCCATTTTTCCGGTTCTTTGTCTTTTTTTTTGTACTTCTGTTCAGTTGTAGCTATACTTTTCAGTTGGGTTTGTATTCTGGCCCATTTACTTTTCAGTTGGGTTTGTATTCTGGCCCATTTACTTTTTAGAACTTTCTTTTGTACTTAGTATTTGTTTCCGCTTGTACTCTGTGGTGTTTTATTACTTTATAAAGGCAATGTCTTCCTTATTTATCGGGATTTATGACTTTGGTGCTAGTCTCCTGCCCCAGGCCAATAGAAGGCGGGCTTGGGGTAGTCACGGCATGGACCCCAAGGACGGGTCGTGACATAACATGGTCAACTTATGAATATTTTTTTTGTAACTTTCGAATTTGTGTGTAAATTTAAAGAATGTTAATAAAGGAACTCGGAGATATAACCTCACATAGAAATACTTTGAACTCTAGCTTGAATCGAATTATCTAATGAAATATCATATCACCTTTGAATACTTCGATCTCTATCATGAGTCGAAGAAGGTATTAAGATATGATATTTTCAAGGGAACACTTCAGGCTCTAGCACAAGCCGAAGCTAGTAGAGGTACAAGTATCTTAGGAACCCTAGAGTTAATATTATTAAATAAAGAATAAATGAAAATTTGATAACTCTTTATTTATGAATTGAATTCTTTTCATTATAGAACTGATTACACTATCTTTTGACTGGACTTGTTTTAGACATTATTGGGGGTGGCCTACTAAGTTATACTCACACCCTACTTAGGCTACCTGATCGGTATCCAAATAAGCTTTACTATTGTAGGATATGTTAAGGGAAAGGGCCCTATGTTAGATTGGTGATTGGTATTGGTGCTTGGATGAGGGAACCAAACATGGTTTGGGACCCACTTGAGAGTTGTTAGTGTCTTTATTTTTCAGTTTTATTTTAGGCATTATACACTTATATTGGCATAACATGTTTTTACTTTCAGTTGAATATTGTATTTTTTGTTTTGGTTATGTTATGAAATTGGTATTATTTTGGTTATATATTCTACCACATTTTTTTATCTATTTCTTTCGGTGTTTTTCTCTGATAAAAAAGGGTATAGTCACCCTGTGACTGACTTACCAGACCCTCACTGCGAGTCGGTAACCTCTAACATATAGACAGGTGTTCTTGTGTTCATGTGACCAACTGGGTTGGGGCACCATTATGTGAAACCTAGTTCAGTACATTACATCTCCTCTCCCTTTTATTCTAAAAATGAAAACATCATCCATGATGTGTCAATTTACCGTCAGCGTGGATGATACATTCTCATTTTCCATTACAACCTTAAATTCTGGTCCTAAATACATTATTATGGTTAAATAAAATTTTATTATACATATTATAAGTTAGAAAATATTTTGTAACTAATATATAAACATGATATTAAATAAAATAATATAAATTTTTAATGGTCGTAAAAACCACCAAAATAAATTAAATCATTTTCAATAATATTTTATCTATTGAATCATACTAATAACATATAACCAAATGATATATAAGATAATTTAAAATTATAAAATTTCATTAATAATATATAATTTAAATTATGGCTAATTTATCACATTTTACATGAACTTCTATACACTTATACAAGTGAACCAATCATGAAAAACTGGAAAAAAAACAAACACTCCCAAAATGATGAAATTGAACTCTAAAACTCATAAAAATGGCCACAAAAAAACTTAATAAAATTATAATAAATAAAATTCATGTAAAATAGGTTATTCATTTATTAATTAATGAATCTAATTTTATTATCCAAGACATTAAGTACCAATACATAACTCTTTTGGACATAAGGTAAGGGATTTCTTAACTCAATTTCCAAACATTCGGTTATACATCTACTTTGTTGATTATATTATTCCATGGTTATGTGTGGAATTCACTATTTATTTATTAATGTTGTATTGTAACTTCTCTATTTTTTTGATATTATTTTGTTACACATAATCACACAATTGATTAATTCTCATCTTAGTGATATGATTTTGTAAGGGTTTTCTCATCTCAATTTTATTTCTGTGAGATATGCCTTATTCACCACCTATTCTCTTTGCATGGTGTATTTATTCTTCACTTTAATATATCATATCATGAATCCATTTATATTCATGTTATTCAATGTTTCATTTTATAATTATTACTTATATGGGGTATATGGTATGACTGATTATAAAGTGGTAAGGGGACTCTTGAACCCAACTCCCTTTCATTGGGTTATACCCTTTTCAGGAAAAAATTTAGTGTGGATGTTCCGTTAATATTACTCAAAAATAAGTTCATTTTTATTCCGTTTAATTTTTAGGTATATACATGTTTCATATCTGATTTTATGATAAATACAAAGAATTTTCCAAAATAACTCTTCTTTCTAAATTAAAAAGGGTATTTCTCTCAAAAAAAATAAATAATTTTGTTAGAGTGTTTTCATTTATGTCAACACCCTCTATTAAATCTTATGATTAATTTAGTTTGGTATATTATGATACATCTACCATATTTTATGGAATTTTTTATAATTATTTTGATTGGGGGTGTACTATCTTGATACCATTATCTATATTACACTAGATACTTTATGATTATATTTATGAATTTGGGAAATTATCTACATTTCATATGATACTTTTGATATAAATGTATATGTTTAATATGTTTCACCTATTTCATATTAGGAATGAATTTAACTTAATAAATTTTTTTGTGGGGCCCACTATATCCCCTCGATGAATCAGTATGTCACATTAGATAAACTAGATTGAGTTTTGGCCGAGGCCTTATCTATTTATGTAGACTTCTTGGTTGAGGCCTTGATGGTATGTTTATGATGTCCTGCATTATGAATTCCCTCATTATGAAATTAGTTATTGATCATCCATGTGATTATTTGACTATTATAATATCCATGGTTAATTATCATTCTCATGTGATTGTTTATACGGTGTTATTTGATCATCTTTTATTCTTACCATATTATGCTCAAGATTATATTTTAATGGCATGTGTTTTTAGTTATTAACCTTTCCTTATTATTTATGTTTATTTATGATATCTTTAGTTGTATTCATACCCTTACTAAAAATATTATCTCACCCCTTTATTATGTTTTATTTTTTCTCCAATATGCTAAGAGGTTTATTATGATTGATATACATGGATAATCTAGGAGAATATGGATGCTTCCAATGGAGTTTCTATGTTGTATTCCATTTAAAGTTGCAATATAAAACTTATGTTTTTATCCAGTTTTCCAAATATACTAAACTATTTGGTCCTTTGGGATATGATCCCTAGTTCATAGTACCAATGTAATAAAGTAAGGAACCAGCTCTGGGCTACTGGGGTTGAAGTACTTACAGTTGGTATCAGAGTAAGTTTAGTCGAAACGTTTGAAACTATATTTAAAAAAACATAGTTTATGGAAAACTAACCCTATAAAAACTTTTAGAATATTCCCAAAGTAACCAATCTTATGATTTAGATATTAGTTATACCTAAATTTTCAATTTATATTATGTTTTTAACTATTTTTAGATTATACATTATGTTTCATAATGTTATGATCTAATCTAGTGTATACCATTGTTTAGAAATGGAACCAAGTGGAAAGAATGGAAACCATATCAACTCATGTATTCCATGTAGGGATTTACCTCCAATGAAAGATAATGATATTGGATCTAGAGCCACAACTAGAGTTGAAAAAATTATAACTATACTGGGAAAACTGACTCAAGTTATGAGCAATAACCTTACTCACGTCGAGTAGCATGATCCAAAACACAGTGTAACAATGTTACACCGCTTCCTGCTATAAAAACCTCCATCATTCAATAGGAATACAAACCCATTTTTAGCTAGGAAATGGATAATTTACCTAGAGAAAATAATTCTTTCTTTGGGAAGTAATGAACGGGATAAAGTTATCATGGAATTTTATCATCTCTCAGGAGATGTGGATCAATGGTGGTTATTAATTCAAAACACAGAGGAGGAAGAAATTTAAAATATGGAATGGAAGGATTTTAAGGAAATTTTATTTGTAAAATATTTCCCTCAAAAAAAAAGAGAATATATTGAGATAAAATTCTTGAGTTTGAGATAAAAATTGGACAAAAAGTTTCTAATTATGAAGGCAACTTTACAAGTATAACAAGGAAATTCATATACTAAATATGTAATTCAAAAATAAATATTGATTATTTCTTTGATGGTATTAATCCAATTATATTAAGGGAATAGTTCTTCCATACATTTTAATCATATGAAGATATAGTATCATGTTCTATCAAGACAGATAAATAATTATCCAAGTTTTATGACTTCAAAAGAAGAAAGAGGATAAGAGGACGTCAAAGAAAATGATGAATAAAGGGAACAAGGGAAAGAAGAATTTTCCCAAAAGTGATAATTGTTGAAGTAAACACCCTAGTACTTTGTTGAAGGAAATATTAGTTTTCTATAAGTGTGGAAAGATGATCCACAAAGCTTGTGATTAAAAATTAAAGAAAGAAGTTGTCTAGTTGTTCAACTTTAAGGATATGGGGCACTATAAAAATTAATGTCCCAAGCATCAAGGGAATATAGATAAAACGAGGAAAAGGGATCGAGGTCAAGATTATGTTTTTAATACATTCAAAGTGGAATAATTAAAATATTTGTATTTTTTTATTCAAGAATTATGTTATGATATTATGGTTATAAGATTCATGAGATATATTAGGATTGTGTCATAGTACTTTTTCATTATGTATTTGGAAGAATGAATGTTTTTATTAATATTTTAAAGTGATCAAGGTATTCATATATTTATTATGTGGGACTAAGAGCTACATTATTTTGGAGAATATAATGTTATGTTGATTTTGGAATTTTAGTGACAATACTTCTAAAATTTTGAGTTGTTAAATGTGGACAGGTATGTTTTGGATGATTCTTAATATTAACTACTTATGGAATATATTAAGATAAAATTTGGAAATTATTTTTTTGTAGTTAACATGTGCTGGCCTTTTTTATTTCAGTAAAAATTAAAAGGCATAAGGAATGACTTAAGGACCATATTATTTGTTAAAAGTGATTTAGGTATAAAAAATTCATCTTTAATATCTATCTTCTGGAGTATAAAATGAAGTGTAAATAGATCAAAACACAACATAAGGATGTTATTATGCTTCTGAAATAGAAATAAATCAAATAATTTTATTTTATTAATGACCTATATGTATAGTTGAAGAATCCATCAACATTATGAAAAGTATTTTGGAACAAAAATGTTATCCATTTAATTTTATTTCTGAGAAATAAATAATCTTTTAACTAACCACATATTTAAGATCTTCTAATGATTAAATTTCTAATAACCATGTTCTCTATCACTCAACATTAGAATTTGATAGTTAGATTTCTCTTCTATGTCCAGGTTTCTAGTTCCCACTAATGTTATCTTATTCGATATCCTAATTTTGTGGTGACCTTCACATTTACATTTCCCTCTTATTAATAGGATTTTTTATTAACCCTATTTTTGTTGTGGGTTTCCCACAAAGGAATTTTCAAGTAACAACTGTTGACATTTGAAGTAAAATTTAAAATTATGAGGATGTAATTTTTTGGAGGGGAGAATGTAGCACCCCAAGATTTTATTGTATGTCTCTTTTAAATTTAACATTTATGATATCTTATGTTGCATGAAACACCAAGTTTAAAACTATGATATACTATTAAATATTAGCATGTCCATTAGAATAGTAATGTGATAGTTAAGAATAGTAATGTGAGCATTATAATAGTAACACCACCTATGAAATTTTAAATAAAATTTAGGAATCCTATAAATGAATATATATATATATATATATATTTAAATCATGGAATATGTAAATAAATGTTTTTAAAATGATAAATTAAGTATTGGTATTTTTGTGAAACGTAAATGTTCAATTACAATTTTATAATTAATATAATTATTTAAAATAATATCTATTTCCATAAAATAGATTTATAAATTGATATTTTGTTATCTTATTAATATAAGACAATTTAATGAGACCTTAATTGATTTTTTAAAGTGTCATAAAATCAGTTATCATTTTAAAATCAGTATTTTTCAAATGAATAAATATTTTAATTAAAAATAAATTTCTCATATTTAGAAAATATTTTCATAAAATGGAGTCCATTTTTTAAATATACACATTTAAAAATGGTTGTGGTTAATTTATGGAATTTTTATAAAGTAGTTGAATTATTTTGAATAGTGAAATACATTAATTTATGGTATTTAACATTATAAGTAAATAAATGAATTTATGAGTCATTATTGAGTCATGGATGATGTAATGAGACATTATATTAAACTAAAATTCTCTAGTTATTGTATTTATTCACAAGAATCAATACTATTGGTAGTCTTTAGCCAAAATAATATACAAATGAATAAAATAATCAAAAAATACCCACCCCTCAACTATAAATACCACCCCTCACATATTATAAGTTATATAATGTTCTGAAACCAATATATAAACATGATATTAAATAAAATGATATAATTTTGTGATGTTCGTAAAAACCAAAAAAAATAAATTAAAAAATATTCATTAATGTTTTATCTAATGAATCATCCTCATACCATATAACCAAATGATATATAATATCATTTAAACTTCTTTAATTTCATTAATGACATATAATTTCAATTATAGATAATTAATCTCATTTTACAAGAACTTCTATACATGTATACAAGAGGACCAATCATGAAAAACTAAGAAAATGAACACTCCCAGAATAATGAAATTGAACTCTAAAAATCATTAAAATAGATATGAACAAACTTAATAAAATTATAATAAATAAAATAAATTTATAAAATGTACTGAATTTAGTAATTAATTAACCTAATTTTATTTTCAGGTACATTAAGTACATGTGAAGAACGCTTTCAGACATAAGATAAGGGATTTCTTGACTCAATTTCAATTCATTGAGTTATATGTCTACTTTGGTGATTATATTATAACAATATTATGTTTATAATACACTATTTATTTCTTTATTTTTTATTCAAACTTCTCCATTTTTTTATATTCAATTTTTATACATAATCACCCCATTGATTTATCCACACCAACTTTGTAAGGGTTTTATCATCTCACTTTTATTTATATGAGATATATATTATTCACCACCTATTAATTATGTGTGGTTTATGAATTATTCCGTTAAATATATAATATCATGAGTCCCATTATCTCCATGGTATTCAATGTTTCATTTGATAATTATTACTTATATGGGGTATACAGTTCAACTGATTACAAAGTGGTAAGGGGATTCTAGAACCCAACTCTATTTCATTGGGTTATACCTAATATTTATCAAACATAATTTCATTTTTATTCCCTTTTATTTTCAGTTATATATATTTTTTCAATCTAATTTTATGACAAATACAAATAATTTTCCAAAAGAACTCTTCTTTCCAAAGTAAAAAAAGGGTATTTCTCTAAAAAAAATTAATGATTTAGTTAGAGTATTTTCATTTATGTGAAAAACCTATATTCCATATTATGATTAATTGAAGTTGATATCTTATGATACATATACCATATTTTATTGAATTTTTTAGGATCATTTTGACTGGTGATGTACTATCTTTATACCATTCTTCAAATTACTCTAGATAGTTTATTATTATGTTTTTGAATTGAGGAAATTATTTAAATTTCATATGCTATTTTTTATATGAATTTATATGTTTATTATGTTTCACCACTTTCATATGAGGAATTCATTGGATTTAGTAAGTGTCGTTAGGGGCCCTATATATCCCCTAATGAATTGGTAGGTCTCATGAGAAAAACTAGACCAGGTTTTGGTTAAGGCCTCACCCATTTATATAGACTACTTGGCTAATGACTTGATGGTATGTTTATGATGTCCCGCATTATGAATTCCCTCCTTATGAGAATATTTATTGATAATGAATGTGATTATTCAACTAGAATAATATCCATGGTTAGGTATCATTCTCATGTAATTATTTATATGGAATTATTTGATCATCTTTTCTTCCTACCAAATTATACACGAGATTATATTTTAATGGCATGTGTTTTTAGTTATCCACCTTACCTTATTGTTTATGTAAATTTATGATAGATTCCATTGTATTTTTAACTTTACTGAGAATCTGATCTCACCCCTTTTTTATGTTTCATTTTTTTGAAGGATTCCAAGAGGTATATTATGATTTACATGCAAGGATAATCTAGGAGAATAGGGATGCTTCCAATTTAGTTTCTATGTTTTATTCCATTTAAATTTGTAACGTAAAACTTATGTTTGTATTTAGTTTTACAAATATGCTAAACTATTGTTTATTTTATGATATGATCATTGGGTTATAGTACTAATTTAATAAATTAAGGAACTGGCTTTAGGATACTCGGGTCGAGGTCTTAAAATCACCACAAAGTATACAGAATCCTATATTGTATTTGGTTTACTCTAATATTCATGATATGATATCTCATTAAATATAAATCTTTACCCAATTCATTATAAGGATACATAATTATAGGGAAATGCATCCCATAGTTTTTTGGGTTTACTACCAATTATCTTTCATCTCATGTGATATAAAGCTTTACCAATGCAATGGGGACGTCTATAAAATTCTTAACCCACCAATAACATTATGATAAACCATACTTATGTGTTCCACATGAACATAAAAACATTCCATATTCAATCATAGCATAATTATCCCATGAGAATCAAAAGGGTTTCATGAAAAATTTGATAAGGAATAATCTAAAATCTAGAGAAACAAGGTAGATAGTATCATTAGCACATATACCCAGTGAAGAATAATCAACATTAATGTATTTTTACATAGATGAAAGTAACAATATATGATAATTTAAAAAATAACTTTAAAAACTAGGAATAAATATTCAATACATTTTTAATAAATTTTATTTAAAAGGAAATATTTTATAAAAATGAATATATAAATTACATTAGAAAACCCTAAAAACTTGAAAATGATGATTCATAATGAAAAATAAATAATATAATGTAAAAATATATTCATGTATAAGACATTAAAAAATATTCCACCCACGATTTGTAAATAAAATCAATGATAATATAAAATAACATATGAAGAAAATATAAAAAGTTGAATCCTTTCATTATTGTAAATAAATTCAATAAAAAATAAAAAGAACTTAATAAATCATATAATTATATAAAGGTAAATTTATCAAACAAAATAAATAATATTAAAATAGAGGAGAAATATTCTTGACTAAAAGTATTAGATAAGGTTGGCTCCACTTATGTACAACCTTTCTGTTAAATTGTGAACCAAAGGAAGGTGAAATGGTAAGAATAAATATATGGGGTTTTTTATAGAAATAACATATAATTTTCTCTAATGGAAATTTATTCATAAATAATCCCAATTTCATGTTAAGATTGGAAAATAAACCCTTACAGCTTTGGTAACTTTTGAATCAAAATCCTTTGAAATAGTAAAATTGAGGTAGATTTATAGATACCTTGAATTTCATAAAAATTATGATAATAATACTTCAATGGGATTTATATAAACCAGAAAAAATAAAACAAATTAGGGATTATGAAGCATACCTCAATGAAGGGAAATTGAGATAAGAAAACCCATACCTAAGACTTCTACTTGGTCGTACATGATCTAACTCCTTGTATAATAAATTAATATTTATTAATCACCTATTTTATAACCATATTTATATTTATTTTACTTTATAACATTCAATTATGATTTCTTATTACCCATTTATTAATCATTCTTTGTTAAAATTTATATTTGAGTATTAATTGTCCCATTTTTTTGTGCTAGTCTCGGTATGGAAATTCTGGTACATGTTCCTTGATTATATTTTCATCACCTGTATAATTTAAATATAAGTTACATAGGTGTATTTGATATAGAACTTGAGTCCAATAGTCATTTTAAGGAAGTTATGGGAATGATTCATAAAGAGTGATTAAATTCTTCTTTTTATGAATTTTGATTCAAGAAAATTAATTTATTTTATTAATGAGTATACTTATTTATATTATCATTAATGAATTATGAAAAAATATTAAATTCATATATATTATATCATATTATGAAAATTTATTTTTTCTTAATCGGTCATGGTATAACCATTATAGCATCATTCATGTAGGTGGTAAAATTGACCCAAACAAAAAGTGTTTTAATAAATGAATGGGTAAGAAAATAGTGTTATTTTATATTAATATTATTTTTACACAAGAATAATTATGCTAATATAATATAAAATGAGTTTTGAATGATATTTATGAAGATTTTAGATTATGATATAAGTTAAATATATTAATATGAACTTGTTATGTACTTTGATGGAATCACTCCTTCTCATGATGTATCCCCAAAGAATGAAGGACTTAGGCATCCTTATTGTGACCAAAGGCTAAACAATTAGGTATAAGAATTTATGAGATGTAATTTGTGTAGGTATTTGATAAAAATTCAATGAAAAATGTGTTTTTTAGGTAGTTAGATAAAGGTTCCTTTTATAAGGGATCGTGATTAGTATTTACATAAATACTCATTCCTTAATGAATTAGAAATGTAACATCTCATGGAATGTGGATCCAAAGTGGAAAATAATTAATATGAGATTATTATTGTTTTAAAATGACCTCATACACCCATTTATATTTAATGTTTTGGGATATTATAGGACTTTACCCCCCCCCCCTTAATTTAATCCTTTCACTTTATTATACCTTTATTGTGGTAATTTAGTTTTTTCCTCAATAACTTATTTTTATACCAAAAAAATTAGCCTTATTATCTAATTTAGTAATATGATTTGAAATATAAAATCATTTTTATTGGTTTTAATTTATATAATTTTATAAATTTTATTTTAAAATAATAAATATATTACACATAAAAAAACATTTAAAAAATATATTTAAATCCATGTAAAATATATTTAATCTTATTCACTAAATAATAATAATCATTATATGAATGGTAATTTATTTTATTATATATAAATGATATATTTAATTAAAATCATTCTTTAATATTGATCAATTTAATTTATTAATACAAAAATACCCAAAATAATGAAAAATGATTCTTATAAAATTTATCCATTTTAAATTAATTTAATAACATCCCATTATTTAACGTATAACCATTCAATTTTATATATACATAAATATTAAAATGATTATTTTAACTAAATAAATGCATAAAAACATTCCTTAAAAACAATGATATATAATAAACAAAAATACATATTTTTATAATAAAATATTATAATTAATTATCATCCTTTTATTTCATTCTAGGATTATTTATTATGTGTGAATTAAATTATTATTAATTTAATGAAGGTTATAGAAATAAAATATACCTATTTCAAATAAGAATTTAAAATAAATGTATATCAAATGACCATATATCCAATTACTATATGTCCAATGGAAATATTACATTCTTATATATATCCTTACAAACATTTATAAAACCATCCATCCTATTCATTTACTTCTTTCTAAAAATGTTTACTATATTTAAAATATTTTTCCATATTTTCCTAGTTATAATTACATGTATGATCTTTAAGAAAACCCACGAGGATAAATAATTCATGTTCATAGTCATTTTAGTTATTTTGGGTTTTATTCCACTTGTAGTTTTCTTAATCATGTTTTACATTGCATTCTCATAATGTATCAAAATTTATATTGCATTGTAAAGTTTTATCTCAGTAATTTATATTGTGGTTTTTTAGTTCAATTTTTTTTGTATTACAATCTATTAAACAGTCAATACTTATTTAGAAGGAAATACAAACTAAAATCATGGGGTGTTTCAACATCTACTCTCGAACCATCTGGAACTTCTCAATCATGTTATACACCACATATACTCTAAGGACCACAAACTCTCCAACCTCAGTCCAAAAAAATAGATATCTACAAGGACTCACATAACACGCCTCAAATGGATCAATGCCAATGAAATAGTGATATCAATTATTATATAAAATCATGACCAAATGTGGGTGCTTCACCCATAATCCACCAAAATCCAAAATGAAGTCACACAAAAATATCCTCTAAAGTAAAAATGGTCTACTCCATCTAACCATTGATCTAAGGATGGAAAGAAGTTCTAAGTCATATCTAAGATCCAAATGAGCATTAAATTCCACCCCAAAATTCATATGTAAAACGAAAATCCTGGTCATAAATGATCATCCTCAGAACCCCGTGAACCTTCATTATCTCATCCATATCCCACCTCTTCAAAACATCCATAGCACTATACTCCTTCATCACTAAAAATTAAGATGACTTCATAAACTGAGCCACATTAACCCAAAAAATGTAAAATCCTCTTTTATATCAAGGAAATCTAATGAATAAATCCATGAAAATATACTCTTGATTACACTCAAGGACATCTAATTGCTATAAAAACCCACTATGAACACAATTTTATTCCCTCACTTACTAAAAGACCAAGAAACATAACAAAAACACTTCCAATGGACACTTTATCCCCAAACAAAAAATTAACTCCTCGAGTAATGATATATCTTGGATATACTAAGATACACACCCAAGAATGATCTATAAAGCACATTAAGAACCTCCTCATGCATTTTCTCTAGAATAAGAAACCCCTTGGAACAAAAACCAATGTTGACCATCCTCTGAATATCCCTCAAAATACTTTTCATGATAACATGAACCCATAACACCTCTACCATCAAGTCTACCCCCTAAGACTCTTCCAACCACTACAAAAATAATGATTTCACTATTATCTATTTTATTAAACCTATATCACTAGGCTCTGTCACATGAATATGAATACCTACAAGATTAACTATCACTCTCTAAGAATCTTTGAACTCTTGAATATCATCTCCTCAAGACTTTATACTCAGCACATCAACACCTATATTCCCCTTCTTTAGAGTATAATAGATATCTAGAAAGAGTCCAATAATAACTTTATACACCTATACTAATGTAGAATAAAATATCATTGAGATAGGATATATATCAATATCTTTTTATCTTAATGGGGTAGTGTTTCCATAGAATCAAACCAAATACCACTTCATCCAACTAGATATCATGGATGGCATAGTTGTGATCATGGGGATGTAACTATCTTGAAATATATGATATCACCACCCTATTATTAATTATTATACAATACAATCTGATATGGTGAGAATTAAATAAAACCTCTAACATGACTCGCTCCTCTAAAAAATAAAGAACATGAGAATTGATAAACTCGTCGTTTATATATTTAAAGGCTACCTAACATTTATTAGTCCATAAAAAATCCTAGTCCTTCATATTCAATACTTTCAAAGGGGGTATAATTTTAGAGATATCATACATGAAACTCTAATAATATTCTATAATATAAATTAAACTATGAACCTATATAATATTCATGGGTGATTCACAAGAAAAAAATCACTTTTATCTTCAAAGGATTGACTGATACTCCATGTTAAGGCACCACATGCCTTAAAAAATAAACATTACGCATCCAAAACATGCATTTAGACAACTTAACATAGACATAAGGTTACCAAACAACATGTAAAAAACTCTAAGATACTCATAATGATCCTTCTCCAACTTCAAGTGCAAGAGGATTTGATTAATTAATCCTACCATAAACTAATCCAGGAACTCATGAAATAAAAGTTCATGAGTCCCATGAAAATATATATAGAATTTGTGACAATTAATGACATAAATACAAACTCAAGGTTCCCATAAAGAAAAATTAAAGTATTTTTAGGTATATCATCATCCTTCACCCTCATCTAATGGTACCAAGACTGCATATCAATATTTGAAAACTTTTTGATCCCTTTAACTAATCAAACAAATCATCTATCCTATAGAGGAGATAAAGGTTATTGACTATCACCTAATTCAATTATCAATAGTTTATTCATAACCTCATACTACCATCCTCATTCTTTATGAATAACACAAGTGAACCCCATATAAAAATATTGGGCTAGATGAAACCCTTCTACATAAAATTATCAATCTGAATTCTCAACTCTTGCAACTCAGAATGTGTCATCTAATAAGAGTCCATAAAAAACATAAAGGCATTAGGTTGTAACTCTATTCCAAATATAATATCACATAAAGGGTGTAGAATCACAACATATTTAGGGAAAACATCCTTGTAAAATCTTGGGAATACCACCTCTTAATCTTATACCAAACCTAATGATAAATTCAATAACGAAGAAAAAAGGATATGAATGCCTATGAACCATGTGATGGCCCCACTCACAAATTAACATTATATGTTGGATGTCAACATCATAAAATTAAAATATCCTCTCGAACCAATCTATGACCACAAACACATAATACAACTAATCCTTGATAAGAATGAAATTATATGGTTGTATCCAAAGTAATAAAAAAGAACTCAATTACTGATGTGTCCCCATCACATGGGTCATAGGCATTCATATCCACTTTTTTCTTAGTTATTGAATTTACAATTAGGTTTGGTATAGGATTAGGAGGTGGTATTACCTAGATTTTACAAGGATTTTTTCCCTAAATAGGTTTTGATTCTACCCCCTTGATGTGATATTAAGTTTGGAATAGAGTTACAAATAAACATTATATGTTGTCCTTCTACATAATAAAACACAACTCTCCTATAGAACCAATTTATGAAAAAAGAACATAATAAAACTAATCCCTGAAAAGAATGAAATTATATGGTTGTATCCATAATAATAAGGAAGCACTCAATTACTGATGCATCCTCATCATCATCTTACTACCATGGTGCACATTGAGTAAACTAGAAAGACCTCCAACTATTATAGTCAACACTAGAGACAAAGGAATCCTATCCACCTTAATCCCTAAGGCATAGACCAAGGCGGGTGAAAAAAATGAATGTGAAGTTATAGAATAAAATATATTAAAATATAGGGTATAATAAAAAGAAAATGGTACCTCAAACTATCTATATCCCACATGGAGTTGGAATCTCTATGGCATGGAACTATTTACACTATGTACCATTACCTTGATAGACCTATTGATGAACACATCCATAGTCATACTCATATATATGTCCCTGATGATGGGTGATATCACATATTTTTCCTCTAATTTATCCATCTCCCATCAAATTTATGTAATCTTGTGGAACCTATTATTTATAAGGCCTCTGAGGAAACTTTTGTTGAGGTTGAACTAGGAACTAACCACCTACAAAGTTTTTCCACAAAGAATGGTCATTCACTAAAACACTAATGACCATGACCTATATAAGTATATCACATAGTAATAGATCTCCCAATAAAGTAAAAAGAACTAAAAACTCTAGATAAGTGAGAATAATATTGTGGAGGTTTGATCCTCGCCAGTTCAAACCATGACTACCCAAAAATTTGAGATCTCCCGTCTATAGATCTACACCATGGGAAGTTCTGATGAATCCCCACTTAAGGTTGTTTAAACTATGTATGAAACATCTCGATCACCTATTCCTTCTTATACACATCAAAATACATAGGCATTGTAAATGTGGTAAATAAATGTTGAATAGCTTGATATAGAGACTCCACAAAACCACATGCTCTATCCTTCTCATATGGAAAAGGATTATGAGGAAATAAGAGAATATCCTTGAATAAAATCATTATCTACATCATACTCATGCTACCCTACTAACAGGATAGAAATACATTCCCCTTCACTACCTTCATCGTCAATGAATAAAACACTACATTGAACTACTTTTGGAAATCATCCCATGAAATCACTGACTCTTCATGCTCTCTGAGAAATAGAAACCCTAAATAATAAATATCTCTCCTTATATGGCCACTAATCAATGGGATCCATTTCTACTTCATAAAAAAATCAAAATGAATAATATTTACAACTTCTCTAATTGACACTCTATCTTCAATTCTAAGACACTCCACTCATACTTTGTTATATTCTAACCCCAAAAATCATGTAGTATCTTCCTCTAAGACTCATCCTCCTTGGCTGGTCCAACTATCCTATAGTCATTTGGATCACCCTTATACACCTATATAGTGTAAAAAACATAAAAAATGAACAAAAAACATATCTATAAGAAAAAAAATGAATTCCTAAGCTTGAGAAAATGTAATTCATTAAATCAAAGTGATCACTAATTGCATATGTCCTAGATGATCTCCCTTATTACATCACAAAATAATTTTGATTAATACAATGTTACTACCAAACCCATGTAGTCCTCACAAGTTCCAAACTCTATCCTCCATCCTAAATCTCATCCATAGCACTGATACCACTTTTTCATGACCTTCCCCCATAAGGAAACCCTCTAGAAGAGGTAATAAAGATGAGTGTGACCCTCTAAAGCATGACTCTAATAATATATTGGTTGATGGATAGAACTATGGTTATAAAATGCAAAAATTGAATAATATACTCTAATATATCATAAGAATATAAAGCAAACCACCATTCAAGTACATAATATAAAATTAAAACCAATATCCCAAAATGCATGTAAATTTCATAAAAAAATAAATCCCAAAAGTAAATACCAAAAGAAACTACTACAAAAATGACTCTCATAATAACTCCAAATGATGAGATAGTAATATCCATCTTGGTCACTAACTCCATAATATAAAATAGAAAAATTGATTTACATTTATAGTGGTGTCCATAAAATTATGCTCAATAAGATCATCCTCAAAACCTCTCATGTAAATGTGGAGGATGCATAATAATGAGTGAGTGAATAAATATTAGAACCAACTCATGCATAAATATGGTTATCTATCACCCAATCTCATAAATTATCACTCATAAAATATCACATCCAAGTATAATAACATATTATCAAAAGAATATAAGATAATAAGGTACCCCCACAACCACTTCCCTGCTGATTTTTTCTCCCATACCCCAATGATAAATTTAACATACTTCCATCCATTTTTTGGTCATTCCATCACACATCATATCCCATATAAAAACTATATAACTCATACAACATCCATATCATCGTCACATATCCACCACCACATACCATCACACATCTATAACCACATAATCACCATATACCACATCGCAATGACACACCTTATATACCATTTATAGTAGGGTAACATAAACATCAAGGACAATAGCCTCATGCCCTCATACCGCTATCCATATCCCCTACCATGTATCCACAACACCAACCATGTAACCTAGTTATCTATTATATTAAATAATTTAAACTAAAGATATTATATCTCGTATACATACACATAAAAAGATCCATAATAGCCCATACTACACCAGGAATGGAAAGAAGGTAAGAGGGATTAGTTGTCCATTTGTTCCCTCACTAACCTATATATTAGGGAAAACACCCAAAACCCAAATCATTTTGGAATTAATAAGGTTATATTACCTAGGTGGTGTATCACAAGAAATCATAAGAAAATACAACATATATCATAACCACGCACAAACCCAACCCAAGGGTTGATACCAATATTTCACTGCTAATATCCATAAATGTTACCGTACAACCACTACCACATGATAACAACATATTTCATCACTATACAATAAACAGTCCCCACCTTTTAATATAATAAAACCACAGAAATCATCCTTAATTTCCCATTTAATCACATAATCAATAGATTCCTATAATTAACATTTACTAGCATTCTTATATTCATTTTTTCATATTTAATATCAAACTATTAATATAGAACTTTCTATATTAATTCATTCATTATTCATAATTCATAATTATTCCATATTTTACCATTTATTAATCACATCCATTCCAACCATGATTATCATTCATTTAAAATCCCCTCAATTATGAATTTTAACCCACTACCCATTATAGAATCTATTATTTCCAATAATATTACATGACACCATATAACTATAACACAACCTCCCAATAACCAAACTTTCCTCTACATTGACTTCTACACTACACATACTATATTCCTCTTTAATATCCATAAAACCACTTTATTTACACACAACCATATATTTCAATGTAACCATATTCATATAAAAACCTATCTATCCCCACTACAACAAGGAAATACCTCATACTCTAGACCATCTATAACACTGTCATTTATAACAAGGAAAACCCTATATAAAAAATACCATTAATTAACTTCAAATATCCCTACATAAATCTTTCTTTCATATTAAATCATAATTTTATATTAACACACCAACACCAAAATTCTAGATTTACACATCTCCAATTTATTAACAACATTAAGTGATTTACATATTATGTAGAGAAATTATAGCATATCAATAATAGTAAGAAAAGTACATCACAATAGTACACACAAATATCTAGTATAAATATCAATACAACTATTGGAATATAGTAATATCAATTAATTTTATAAATCTCAGGAAAATCACCCCTTAACCTTAAATATTATTTAGTTCAATTAATTATCTTAATTTTGTTAGTCTATATCATATGCCCAAATAAATAAAAAGACTAATACTTCAAAAATTTACACAAAAATAAATCAGGAAAAGTCTTGAATCCCCTATCATAATTAAATATTTAATAGAAACTTTACAAGATAATGAAGAAACTCTAATCATAGACTACACAACACATTGGGATTAACTAAAATGATAATTTTTGACCATTACCCATTTAAATAACCAAAAAACACCTAGAACTATATTATCACCATTGACACGACCTCTACAAGAAAAAAGGGCAGGGGGAGAACCAAGAAGAAGTGAAAATAAATTCACCTTGGATTTCAAGGGTTTGATCTCATAAATACAAGGAATAAATACAATCAAAGGGTGGATAAAGATATTAATAGATACACTTCTATTTGACAATGGTTTTAAGTAATTAAAGGCAATAAGTGGGAATTTTATATGAGTCAAAAAATTATAATATAACTAAGAAACTAAAGAATCCCATAATTGTAGGGGTTATCATACCATAATGAATCTAAATCAATCATATATTCAAAAGTCACATGATGACCCACCTTATCTCTCCATGAATCTCTTGATCAAAACTTTCATAACTATATTCATTTATTAAAGTCTATAATGAAACCAAGTTGGCTATTAAATAGTACACAATACTATAAAAAAACTGGTGAAAACCTGAATTTCTCACCCCAAACATGACACACCTTGAACCAAACCATTTGAAAAAAAAGGAACCATGGCTCAACAATACTAAAAAATTCATAGCCATGAAATCAACCACCCAAGATTCTATGCTACAGTGTATAAATTCATATAAAAATAGAGCCACATGTAAGTTGAACTTGAAACTTCAAATCATAACTCAAACCAACCATACCAAGATTTTAATCAAGTAAGATTAAAACAAAACTCCCCAAGATCCTACATGTTGTATCAAAATACTCTACACCACAACTAAATTCACAAAAGGTGAACTCTAAAAGATTTATGCCACAACCAGCATACTTCATGTTATAAATGGACTTCCAACTCAAAATAGATAAACAAAAAACTCCCACAGATCACTCCCTATGATTCAATACAACTTCAAACTACATCCCATCTCCATAACTTACCATTAATGAAGTAACACATACAATCATGACATAATACACTTATCAACTTGAAAAGTAAACTCCGACTCCACTTTAATTCCTCAAACCTTATCTTAACACCTCTAAAATCCAAAATATAAAAAGTAATAGTTTGATAAGGTCTATTTTGTTACATTTGAGGTGAATTTCCTTCCACAAGTCATGTTTAAATAGGGTATAGTAGTTGATCCTTTAAAGATTGAGGTAGATGTTTCTTCGGTGGATCTTGATATTGTTGTAGTGGTTCACAGTTTCCTTGGTATTATAAGCTATTATGAGAGGGTTTCATCTGATTTATTTGGGATTATTACCCATTTGATAACCTTAATCAGGAAATACAAATACTTCATATGGATAGACTATTGTCAAGAGGTGTTTGAGTGAAAAAAATAGGTTGATCAGTGCTTTTATTATTCACCTTCTATATGATATGGTTATATCCATTGTATTCAATAATTATTCTCATAATGGTTTGTATTATATTTCTATATAGTAGAGCATAGTGATCTCTTTTGGGTCTTGGACGTTATTTCCCCACAAATATAATTGTTAATAAAATTACCTTTGGAGTTATTTTTAGGTAAGTGGAATGAATATTCAAGATAACTTATTTAGGTTTGGGAATTTCATATCATAAAGGATAGAATAGGTTTTGAGGATTTACTAATGATTTTTTATAAATATAGTTTGATAAATTATATAGAAAATGGAAAAGAAAATACTTCATAAGGATTCAAAATTTTTATATTTGGAAAAGATGGGGAATTTTTCCTATTCATGTAAAATATTTGTCTTTGGAGCTTCATAATAATTTGAGGGCTAGAGTTAGAAAATTACTAATTGTTTGAGACTTCATATACTTTGATGAATCTCATAATAATTTTGGCCATTCCATAATAATTTGAGTATTTCATAAAACTCTTAATAATTTTTTTTGGACTTACATAAAGATAATAGGACATCTATATGGATTATGGAATACTTTTAGTGAGATTCATAAGACTTTTTCAAAAAAAATAAGACATAGATATTTATTGAAATTGGAAAAATATTTATGTACTTTGTTTTCATAAGAATTTTAATATATCTACATGAGAATTTGTATGATGTATGGGATGTTGTATTTATAATAATTTTCTATTTTATATGACTTCATTTCATGAGGATTTTTCCTTTATAATCTATGAAGACTTGAGAATATTATAGAAGTAGGAAATTTTTATGATATGGATGATCTACTCACCACATCATCATGAAAATAGGAAACGGAATCAATCCATGTGAATTAAATTTCTTATTATTAGTTAAAATTTTTGATTGATTATTTGGTAAAATTTTAATGAGAAAGCATGATGATTTTTAGGGAATTAAATGGAGATATATTCTTGGAGTATTTAAATATTAGATAGGTGTATGTATTCATGGGTGTCTTGGATCATCTTTATTGATACTCAAGCATACTATTCTTCATAAATGGGAATATATAAATTAAAAGAGAGATCTTGACTCAAATTTGAAGAGGAAGAAATTGTGATATTTTTGAAGTTTTAATATTTTTAATATGGTAATATTCATTCAAATATAATTTTGAAAATATTTAGGATAGAAATAAAAAAATGACACGTAATGGAGTTTCCCAATGAAGACAAATGGGGAGATAGAAAATTGAAATTATTTATATTCAAAATAATGGAGTTTGAGAATAGAATTGGGGTTTTTACTTATTAAAACTAAAATTGAAGAATTATATATTTCTTTTGGAAAGATAGAAGAGTTAAACACCCACATTGTAAAGGAGTATAAAAAAAAGTGTTTCCTGAGGTGCTCTCACTAGATGTTCATGGAAACTATTCTATGTTATGCACCATCCCAAGTGTAATTTTCATCTATTGTTCATGGGAGAAGAATACTGTTATAGGAGGATAAGTGTGTCCCATTTTTTCGTAAGAGTGGTTAATTCTTCAATTGTTCAATGTTGTAAACTAAAAGGGTTAATGTGGATTCTCAAAAAATTATAACCAAAGTAGTGATCTTTAGTGTTTCAAGGTTATAGGTATATTTTCATGAATTCTCTCTAGATTAGCCTATTTGGGTGAACCAAGTAAAATCACTTGTGTCAATATTTTGTTAATTTATTTTCTTTATATTGACTTTAGGTAATAGATAAGAGTATATTAATATTAGTATAAGATTCTTGGATAGGGATAATATTTAAATTTACATACTTTGATTCACCCCCCCCCCCCCCCCCCACAGGGTATTAACTTGTTTGGGACCAAAAAGTGGTATCAATTCTGAGGGTTCTTTGAAAAATTATCCTCCCTATAAAGTCATGGAAGTAGTTTAAAATCATAAAGTAAGTCCCATTTTTTAAGGAAATAATTTCTAGTTATGGATGATCTCAATACAACACTATTTTTGATCATTGGGAATGGATGTGTACAAGGCAATAATCCATGGAATCTCAACCAGTATAAAATGTAGAGCCTTATCAAACATGGATTTCAAGGTGTCTGATATAGATTCCAAGGAAATTAGTGAAATATGGGGAGATTTCACTTAACCTATCTTCATAAAGGTGATGTTATACAAACCCTCTCATATTATGTGGGATAATCTTATTAATATTTATAAAGTAAATTCAAAAGTTAGTCAATTAATGTTTCTGGTGATATGGAATAAGTATAAATATTTATGAATGAGATTGAATGAGTTAGTTGATAATTTATTTGATTAATTAAACATTCATGTGGAAGATATGTGTGGACATAAAGAGTTAATTGATGATAAAAAAAGTTTAAACATAATCCAGATAATATTACCCAGTTGGTTTAATCAAAAGGTCTCAATGATTGTAGAAAAAGATTTGAAGGAGGTAATTTTGGAAAAACACTACAGTACTCTTGTTTCAAATGAAATGAGAAAAAAAATGAAAATGATTAAACAATATTGGATAGTTATAAGGAGGGATTATTAAAATATATAAATAAAATTTCACTGAGAGATAACCCAACTGATGGATATATTGATGACTTAATGTATTTTCTTTCCCCTAATCATGAAATAAGGAAATAAAAAATTAAATAAAAGATTCCAGTTTCTTCATTTCAATGTGGAAAATTTTGGAATCATGTTCCTATATGACCTAATAAATTTCTGGATAATTATAAGGAAGAAGAACCCATGAGGAAACCTCTCAAAGGAAAACTTAACAAAAGGAAATATGGGTCACACATAATATTTGTGTTCCATATCAAAGAGGGTATTTAAAAATTAAGATAAATTGAAACATATGAGAAGAATTTTCTATACTCAATATGTTATTAATGGATATTGTTTTTCTTGTAAAGGATTTGGACACAAAGTTGTGAATTGTTTATCAAGGGTACAAATAAATGTTCAAAAGGACACCCAAATAAGAAGATCGAATTAGGTAAAATCTTTATTAAGTAGAATGAAACACAAAATAGGTATGTGGATTAGAAAGATAAGGAAGAATTTGTGGAGTTAGAGGTGTAACAATGTGATTCACCACCAAAATAAGTGAATAAGTGAATTTGGATCAGAAAAGTAAAATTTAATAAGGATAACATTGCAAAAATTTATTTGAGAGTAATGGATAAATCTAGAAATTTGATTCTGGATAGTGGGTGTACTTCTTACATTATAGTAATAAAATACCTTTTCAAGGGAATAAGGTTTGATAAAGATAGTTTAATTTGATTTTGAAATGATAATTGGTTGAATATCATTGGATTCAAGAAGGCCAATCTTTGAGGAAGAGACTTGAGGCACATAGAAATTTTGTTAGTTAGAGGCCTTAGTCACAAAAAGACTAATTGTATGTCATTTGGGTGATTCGGGGAATCCAGGTAAGTTCAACAAGGATATATGCATTATTAAAGGAAAATATAGAACTATAGTTTTTTAGGTAAGTCGTGATTAAGTAAATCTTTATCTCATCAACGGAGAATAATATAAATACATTATTTTCAAGGAAGACAAAAACAATTATGGCACAAACATTTGGTCCATTTGAGCTAAAAATACTTGGAGGACTTTGTAAAAATTGATGGATATCAAGATATCCTTACACTATCACATGATAACACTCATAATTGTGACACTTTTTAAAAGATAAAAAATATTAGAAATACTTAAAATTCAATAGAGAATAAATCGACAAGGGTGTTTGAGTTGGTGTGTTTCAATGTGTGTGAACCTATGGCATCCAAATCCATGGATGGGAAGAGGTGTTATGTAATGTTAGTTAATTATTATAGTATATTGTCTTGGTATATGGTCATTACTCATAATACTAATGTGTTAAAAGTCATTACTCATAATACTAATGCGTTAAAATTTTATTACTTACTATTATATGTTATTATAAAATATTCTTAGAGTGAAAATTTATAAGTTTTAGACCAATAATGGTATAAAATTCATGAATAGGCTGGTGTAAAAAATATTTAGAGAATTATAGAATATGAGATCAATTTTTAATGATGAAAACACCTAAAAATAAAAGTTATTAAGATAATGAACTAAATTATAAATAATGTATCTCAATAGGTACTCATAGAAAAGAATTTAATAAATAATTATTATATTTAATCTGCTCTTAAATTTGTCTAAATTTTGTTACAGGAAGAATCTAGTACTCAAATAATTTTGAGTGTTTAGGATAAAATATTTTTTTTCTCAATAAGGAGAATAATTATAAGTTTTAGGATTAATGGGATAAAGGTATTTTCATCGAATATTATTTCAAAATCAATGTGTATAAATTATATAAAAAATTCCTACAAATTTTATGGAAATTTAAGATGTAATGTTTTTTGAAAATAAGAATATTTGAAAACTAGTGAGAATAATTCACAGCTAAACAATGAGGTATTTGATAAATAAATTGAAGATAAGGTTAGTGGATAAATGGGATCTCATGGTTTTATAGAAAACATAGAAAAAAGACACTAATAATGAACATAATATAGCCGGTTTAGTCTCAACAAATAAGAGAAGTTTCATAATTGAAATCAATGATAACAATATAGTTGGTGATTGGACTATTTTGGTTCAAAATCAAAGGATGAAAGCTCAATAAAAAACTATTTTCTATCTGAAGTAGAGCCAAAATTATTTTAATAGGATTTTAATGGTGAGAATTTGGTCAAGTATTTGTATAAATAAATTGACAAGATCAAAAAGAACTAAACTTGGGAAGTTATTCTAGGGTTGAAGGACAAGAATGACATCAAAACCAAGTGGGTGTTCTAGAATAAACTCATTGAATATAAAAAGGTGAAAATGAATAATTCATGGTTGTAGTATAAAGGATAATCCAAAATTTAATAAATATATATGGATGAAACGTTTTCACCTATGTTTATTTTGGAGACTATATTTAAATTTTTTTCTATAGAAGTGAAAATGGGATTCAAAGTGTATCAAATAGATATCAAATATGAATTATTGAATGGATCCCTTTAAGAAGAGGTTTATATAGAGAAACAATATGTTTTAATTACAGATTAAGATGAAGAAAAAGTGTTTTGGTTTAATAAATTATTTTATGGATTAAAGAAAACCTAAAGGGTTTTGTAATATCAGTTAGAAAAATACCTGAAGAATCATAGATTACAAATGGGAAGATTTTATCACAACTTATACATAAATAAGTGAAATGATAAAAGGAGTTTCATACTCATCTATGTGCATGATATAATTTTTGGAGGCTTAAATAAATTACAATGTAGTATGTTTTATGAATAAAAGATTTGTGAATTTTAGATATCCATGATTGGAGAACAAACTTTTTTCCTCTAACTATAATTGGTTCAATAAATGAATGGAAATTTTTTTCTCAAATAAAATATTCCAAAGAATTTCTAAAGTGGTTTGGAATATAAGATTCAAGGATGATGAAAACTCTAATGGAAACCTGAATAAAATTTCTAAGGGATGAAGATGGAATGGAAGTCAATATTATAGAATATAAGTAAATAATTAGTAGTATACTCTTTTTAATAGAAATAAGAACAAATATTGTTTTTTACACATGCCAGGATACACATTAACAAAGCTATCCAAAATAGAGTTTCATGCTAATAGTAAAGAGGATTATTCAATGCATTAATAATATAGTGTATTTTGGCCTGTTAAATGAAAAGGAATCACAAAAAAAGTTATTGGACATTATAGATATAGATTGGTCAGGTTCAATAGATTATAATAAGTCAACATTATGTGTTTTATTTTATCTTGTAATATTTTACATTTCTTGGATTAGTAAAAAGTAATACTACATTTTTTTTATCACCGCATAAGATGAATATATATAAGATACTCAAGATTGTAATCAATTTATATGAATGAAGAAAAAACTATAAGATATTGATTTTGGTGTGATATATCCTATTTATATCATGTGTGATAACTCAAGTGATATTAATCTTAGAAAAAATCTCACTCATAACTCATAGAAAATAATATCAAGATAAAATATCACTTTATTAAAGAAAATGATGAAAATGGGATATTAAAGTTAGAGTATGTGTCAACAAAAAATCAATTTATTGATATTATTACAAAGGAACTAACCAAAATAGATTTTGAATTGAATTAGTTGGTTTGGGGAGTCCAACTAACTACCTCCAAGTATATGATTTAGTAAATGGATCTCTACTCCCAAATTTATGTTTCTTTTAATAGAAATGTAAGTTCTTTTTGGGTTCATTAACAAAGGGGGAGATGTAGTCCTTCAATTTCAAGGGAGAAACTTTCCATAAATGGATAAAGTTTTTTTCCATGAGATTGGCTATGAGTTTTATTTCTCTTTACAAAGTGGGATAAATTTTATTCTAGTATATTTAATATGGGGAGAGTATCTCATTGATTAATTAGGCGGAGAAGTTTTGTGGAGAAGTTTAAAGGTTAGAGAACATGAAGATAAATGAAGTGTTTTCCTAAGGATATTTTTATTTAACTCTTTTTTCTCACATCGACATTAATTCAAGTGGGATTAGATTTAGTTATTAGTGAATAATTGATAAAATCGTTGTAGTTTTGATGATCAGATTGTGTTTTTTATCATATTCACTTATTTTTAATATTTTCAAGAGTTTAAGTTGTCAGTATATTTTGAAGTTTTCAACAAACCCAAAGGTGGATATTAATAGTAAAAATACACTCTAGGTTGTTTTTTTGGGTTGTTTTTTTATAATTAAGTGAAATTAATATTAAATATAGATTATTTAGGTGTGTAAAGTTCATATAGTAAAGTATAAAAGAGGTTTAGAGGAGTTAAATTTGATTCTTGATAAATTTGGTTGAGAGAAGATATATAGAAAATGGAAAAGGAAATGATTTGTATGACATTGTATACATTATATTTGGAAGGTAGAAAGTATTACTTGTACACATAAAACTTTTTCTAGGGATATTCATAAGACTTTAGTGGTTAGAGGTGAAAAATTTCTAATTATTGGAGTCTTTATAAGACTTTGATGAATTCTGTAAGACTTTTGGCCATTATGTAAGAGTTTGGGGATTTTGTAAGACTCCTGATCATTTTTTAAGACTTAATTAAATAGCATAAGGATTTTATATGGATTCCATAATACTTTTAATGAGATTTATAAGAATTTAACTACCTACATAATAATTTTTCATTTTTGAAAATTGGAAAACTTTTTAATTACTTTTTGTTCATAATAATTTCAATAAGACATGTCAAAACATTTTCAAGTGTATAGGAATTTATTTTTATAATAATTTTCTATTTCATCAAACTTGATTTCATAATTATTTTTCCTTTGTTTTTTTAAGTCTATGTTGTATTATATTAGTGGGAAATTATTGTGAAATCTAGGATCTACTCTCGACAAATAGATTATATTATTGATTATGAGCCAAATTTTATGATTGATTATTCAATAAAATTCTAATGAAGAATCATATTGAATTTATGGGAATTAAAGGGAGAAATATTCTTGAAGTATATAAATACTAGACAAGTTATTTCAAGAATATATGTGCCAAGTCATTTATATTGAGATTAAATCATCTTATTTTTTATGAAGATAAACATATTAATTAAAATATAGATCTTGACTTGAATTTGAATACAAATACCATAAGATATTTCTGGAGTTTCCAAATTTTGAATATGGAAATATTCTATAATGTGGAAACTGGAAAATATTAGGGGATAAATAAAAAATTAGAGGTCGTGGAGTCTCTCAATGGAGACACATAGAGAGATAAATAAGATAAATTATTTATATTAAAATGTTATAATGAGAAAATAATTGGGTTTTTTAGTTCATAGAACTGAAAGTGAATAATTAAATACTTTTTCTGGAAATAGAGAAGAGTTCCACTCTTTCCTTGTAAATAAGAATGAAAGAAAGATGATCTAGGAGGTTATCTCACTAAAAGTTCATGTAAATAGTTCTGAGTGATACACCATCCCTGGTGTAATTTTCATATACTCATCATGAGAGAAATGGATAGTTACTGAAGGAGTAGTGCATTCCATTATGTATTAAGAATAATTTATTCATCAATTATTCCTTTTTTTAATCTTGTAGGTTCAGTACATCCACTATAAAAATTTTAAGAAAAGTATTGAGCTTAAGTGTTTCAAGTGTATAGGTGCATTTCCATGCATGCTCCTAGAATTCTCTTGTAGGGGTGAGCCAAGTAAAATCTTATGTGGATCTCTTTTACTGTTCTCTTTCCTTCATATTAAATTTGATTAAAAGGGATGTTTACCTATTAATATTGGGAAAATATCATTGGTAAAGGATAATTTTTAAATTAGAACATCCTAATTCACCCCCCCCCCCCCCCTTCAGAGTATTAACCTTGTTTGAGACCAATAGTAATTATTTCACCCATGATATTAAGCTTATATTAATGGTTTTTCCTCTAAATATTTGGTGTAATTATCTAATTTAGTAGTGATTTATGGTATTTTTATATCAAAACATCCTATGATATATCTTCAGTTGATTAGACTTAAATTTACATTAGTGGATTAGGGTGGATTTCTTGCAATATTATGACTTTGAGATCTTATACACTGTAGGGAAAGGTAATTTTATAAATGATGTTTTAAGTATAAAGTTTCATTGATATGTTTCTATAGATTTGGTATATGCATAGATAATGATAAAAGATCTTTGAAATTTATGCCTTCATATGGAGGAATTTAATAATGGTTCAAACCTGTATTAGATGACAGTGAAATGTTATCTATTACAGTAGGTGGAGGAATCTCATTTGGGAGATCATGAGGTAGAGGTATGTAAAGATCATGAAATATATATCAATGCTCATAAGATTTGGTGAGAGGATAATCCACAATGGGTGTTGTTCCATATGAATATTTTTATTCCCTTAGGGATGTAAGAGATTGTTTTTTAGAAATTCCATAGCTCATATTTTTTTGTTCATCTTGTAATTTCTAAGATGTATCTTTCCATGAGGATTTAATTCTGGGGGTTGGGCATAATGAGATTATTGGTTGAGTTCATGTTTTAATGTTTGGTCTATCATATTGTGAAATCTAGTAATTTGGTTCCTCCAAGTTTTTTATTGGAATTATATGTTCCTGAGTGTAAATTATAGGACATATTGATTAATTTTATTTCTAATTTTTATCAATATTTTAATAGATGTGACATTATCTAATTTATTATGGAGTAGTTAATGAAATCATCCCATTTATTGGTGATTAGGGAGTCAATTTTCGTATATTTTCATCAAGGATGTATATGAAAGAGGTCATGTGGATTCATGAGGTTTTGAGGGTGATCATATCTAATTGAGGACATCATTTTAACTCATGGGTATAAATGAGTCTTCAACAAGATTTTTTATCTTATGCCTTAGAACTTCCTTTTATCCTCATATGGATGATTAGATGAAATGGAAGATCTAGAGGATATAATATAAGTTTAGTTCATGTGTTTTTGATTTTTATGATTCATGGGTGAAGCATTTATCTTTGTTTGAGTTTTCCTATAATAATTCATATCACTCATTCATCGGTATACCTCTATTTGATGGGTTTTATAAGAATACATGAAAATATTTATTATACTATACCAAGGTTGGGGATTCAATGATTCTTGGAACATATTTGGTATGGTTTATGATAAAGGAAGTGTAGGTGATTTATTAGTGGATGAAATATATACAGGATCATCAAAATTCTTATGATGATTATAAGAGGTGATTCTAGAGTTTGAGTTCATTGATTATGTGTTTCAAAAAAATTCCATTTTTTGTTGAAAATTGAGGTTTAATTAAGGCAATAATATTTCTCAATGGGTTATTAGACCTTATAAGGTGTTATAGATATTTGGTGAGGTGATGTATCAAATAGGTCTTCCTCTATAAATGGGTCATTTTCATGAAATTTTACATTTTTTAGATTATTTGGTATATTCATGATGACTCCTACCATGTTATTGATTAGGGAATGATGGATGTTGAGAAGGATACAATGTTTTTGGAGAATCCTTTTGAGATTTGGGTTCATCAATAGAATGTTTTTAGTGGGTGTTTCATTCCATTATTTCATGTCTTGTTGAATAATGGTGTCTTATAGGAGTGTATGTCGAAGTTACATTCATAGATACAAGATAAATATCCATATTTTCTTTGAATCTTGTTTTATTGAGATGTTAAGATTGATTTTATACTGATATAATTAAGTGTATTTTCTCTTTTATATTTTCTTTTTCATATTAGTGATATCAATATTCCTATTTTAGAGGCATCTCACAAGGTTTTTGGTTTTTAGAATATATTTTTCACCTGCATTTGGTCTTAATTCATAAGGATAATAATTGTTTTAAAGGTATCTAATATACAGGGATGAATTGTATTAGTCCTCTACTATGTGTTTTATGGGTGTTAGATCTGCTGGTAAGAATCTTGGAGGTGGATGGAGGGATAAAAGTTGACAAAAGTATTTTTTTTAGTTGTAAAACAAGCATGGTGGTTTCAAACTATTTTGTTGTGAGGTATAAGAGAGGTTTTAGTCTAGTTATGGGCATTGTAACCAAACCTTTTTTCTAGTTTCTTGGATCTTAGGTGGTTTATGGCCATTTGGTTGAAGGGTTATGTAATGGTGGTTTTTTATGGAATGTAAGTGGTTGTTTTGGTTGGTGTATACACTAATGGAATCATTGTATGTGATGTTAATTATGGAAATGGCCATTTTTGTGTTTTGTGAAAATGGAGTGTTGTGGAGAATATTATATTGTGGTCCTACCATGGGTTATTTAGGGTAAATGGTGAGGTTTGGTGAGTTATTCCATTATGGTCCATGGTTTAAGTTATGGTAGGAGAGTGAAATTGTCATGGGTATTATCCCTATATCATTGTGGTGGTCAAATTCACATTACTATATAAAAACTTATGATGATTGAAGAGGATATATGGTAGTTTTGAAGTTCAAAGGTCATGTTCGAGCCTCGCCATGAATTATTTATCCCTCTTAATTCCATTGGTTCTCATGTTTTCTCTCAAACCCTAGGTAGCCTTGAGACTCAATTTTTGTTGTGTTTGATTCATGTTGTTGATCTAAATCCCTTCACTTCATGTGATTAACCACTTTTTATCCAATCTTCCTTTATCTTCCTCAATTGTTTGTCCTTATTTTATTTTTCCCTCCTATAAGTTCATTGAAAATGTATTATATCCAATTTTGGTAAATTTTGTTTGATGATATATTGAGGAATGATATAGTTTAGGTTTAGTGTAACATCCTTTTAATTTTAGTGAATTTTTATCATTGGTTTCTCCTTATCCTTCTTAAATATTCTATATATGTAACACCCCAAGCTTCTATGGTATTTTTCTCTTTAAATAATACGATAGTGTGTGAAGTACGCAACACTGAGTTCAAGCGCACCATGACCTATCAAACTAGCCGTTTAAAAACGCATTTATGAATAGTAATAACCAAATTTTTAATTTTATATACTCTTTATAATTTTAACATTCATATCATGTGTTTCATAGACATAATATAAGAACAAATTCAATTTTTTAGTAAAAAAGGTATTTTTTAAAAAATACAATTTTATCACCTTTTAATGGAAACCCTTTTTAAATACAACATTTGACACATTTATATATTCAATTTTAAAAAATAAACTTCTTCTTTAGAAGAGGGACATAAAAATTTAGTTCGGAAAAATTTTCGTTGCTTTTCTGATAACTTTCATATTTTGATGAATAGTGAAAAATACTAAATTTTAATTGAAAACAACTTTTTTAATAAAAATAATATATAATGTTAAATTATAAATTTGAATGTTTTTGAAGTATAGTTAGATTATATTTTTATCATTTAATCCAATTTTGTTCATTGAAAGTAATTTAAACATTTAAATTGTACATAAACACATATCAATCTTTTGATAGTTTTTACTTCTCAAAAACCCGCTTTCTGGTTTTGATAATGGGAATATTTTTTTTAAATTAATTAATAAAAATTATATTTTTTAAATTTGGTAAAATAGAAAACATTTTTGAATTTGGAGTATCAAAATCATCTTTGAGTAAATTTTTGGTATTTTTCTAAACACTTTAAATTTTTTATGAAAAGTGAAAAACACTGTGTTATTGTTTAAAGCTGGATTTTTATTTAAATAATTATTTTTAATTTAAATTTATTTTAAAGTAAAAATAGATATGTAATACCTATATTATTATAATGTAATTCATTGAAGTCATTTTATAATAATATTAGATATATAAATTTTTATTGAACTTTTTACCGCCTTTTACTCACCTTCTAGGCACATTTACAAATTTGCATAAAACATAATTTTACCACTTCTATGAATTGAATTTCAAAAATCCAATAGACATGGTTGACATCATTGAGTAAAATTTGGTTCAATAGAATGAAAATAATTTTTGGTGAATAGTAGCTTTTGAATTTTATTTACCACAGTTAAAAGTAAACAGGGTAATTAAAGGTAAAAACGATATTATAATTACCCTAATACATGTCCTAATTCTATTAGATAGGTGTATTTTGACCAAAACTAACTTAGGAATAAAATATTATCCTTTTGTTCCACTTGGATTATATTAGGACATTTATTATTATTTTATTTAAAGAAGATTTAAAAGTGTTAAATTCAAATTTTAATAACTAAAACATTTTTAATATAGGGTTATACATAAGATATCTTCAACTATAAATATTCATTATAAATATAAACATATTTCCAACATATTGGTATTTTATTTAAATTTTTTAGACATTAAATAATTAAATTTATTTATGACGCAATGATGATGTAGTAATTACCTTTTATTGAAATATTAAAATAATTAAGATTATAAAAGGGTACATCCCCTTATCTCAAAATAACACCTCCAAATCCATTTAGATCAGCCTAACAATACTCAAATATACTCCCAAATACCCTCACTGCAACCTAGAATCCTTAATTTGATCAGAATCCAACCCAAGTATCCCTTTTAATTAAATCAAAAGGAAGCACCTGAAGAAGAGGTAATAATTTCCTCACCTCTTTCAAAGTTTTTTCTTCTTCCACTTCCTATTTATTTGTTGTTTCCATACCAATATAATAACTATAGTAACTTCTAAATACTGTGATTTTATTATAAATATGGTACAATCATATTCATTATTCTATCCATCCTATGAATGACAAAGTCACCATATGTTCGTACGTACGGCTTACCGTCTCCACGTCGTGGTGTAGTTTGTTATTCAACACTTCATCATTTATATGGGTATAATAATGAGTATAATTGATTTAAATAATAAATATAACATGTTAATTATTCTATATATATGATATACCATCCAATTACATATTATTTCACCACCAATATAATGGTATTGTCGCTCATGCATACGTACGGATTACCGTCTCCATGAACGTGATGAGATTCATTCCCCATCATAACAATTCAAGAATAATTTTCATTTTATGATTAAAAATAGTGTTTAATAACTTAATATCATTCTGGATATGAATCAAATACATTCTATCCATATCAAACATGAATTATGTAACAAAACATATAAATTAAAATGAATTAGTTAACGCCTGAAACAATGATACTACTGAAATATTATTAACAAAGAAATATTAGAAGATCATATATGATATCATATTTATGTATGTGGTTCTTTTATAATTTAATAACAATGATTTCACCATTATATAGGATGTTAACCTACCCTCTACTAAGGAAAATTACAAGATAAGGGGTTTTCATATCACTTCTTATTCATGTGAGATTCGTGCTCTATTGCCACTATTTCCTTTTGTGTAGTGTATGTACTATCCATGATTGTATTCTTTGTGTAATATACTTTAATTTATGGGTATTTACATCTTCATTGTATGATATTTCTTTCATGGGGTGTATCTTTCGTATGTTACCAAATCGGTAAGGGAATTTCTAATTTCGATTTCCACTCACTAGGTTTTACGCAAACTTCATTGATTATTTTACTCCAAGATTATGTGTGAAATCACTATTTATTTATTTATGTAGTATTTTACACTCCCCTTTGTGTGGATATACCTTTTATACACATAATCACTCCATTTATAAATTCTCAAGTCATCAATATTGTAACGTCCCGACCCTAATCAGATACAGACCGTTTTTACTTTATTTCAGTCTAATTAATTAAGCGACCCAGGGCGCACGCCTGGTCACCATGCTGCGGGTCTCGAGCATCATTTTATTTAATTTAAATAATTATAGACATTTTATGAAAAATTCCACGTCGCGCTTTGGCGTGGTGTTTGGGTTTTAAATAATTAATTAAGGATTGTAAAAGATTAATAAGTGATTTAAAGAAGATTTAAAAGAAATAAAGAAAGGATAAAAAAAGAAATTCTGAAATAAAATAAAGAGGGGGTTACGTGAAAAATGAAAATAATTAAAATGGGGGATTCCCGTTTTTAATTATTTTTATTATTTTTCTTTCCATTATTTTGTTTTATTTTATCTTTTTTATTTTATTTTATTTTTTCCTTATCTTTTATTTTTCTCTTATTTTTATTTTCTTTTATTTTTCTTTCTTTTCTCACTTTTCTTATTTCTTATCCTCTCTCCCTCTCCCACTCATAATGTCGCACCCCTCAATCTCGTCACACCAACCAGCATTTCCTTTGGAAGGCCGCTGCTCCTCCGTCTAACGTCTGATTCCTTCTCCATCGGGTGAGCAATAAACCTTAGGGAAAGGCTAACATTTCGCAAGTGGAATCATTCAATTCCATTGAGTATTTTACGCGCAGTTCGTCAAGGAAGATTCTTACCCAATTTTAGGGTTTTTCTAAAATTCTTTGTTTTCATCCATTTTAGGTCAAATCAAAGCCTTCTGCGGATCTTAGAGTCATCTATAACTACAAGGTAGGGTTCCTACATGCTTTCCCTACGTTTTGTTGTGATTTATAAAAATCTCACCGTTGTGCCGTTTGTCGGTGCCTACTGGCTTTGTGCAATTTTACCCATTTTAATTACTTTAATGGTTCTGTTTAATTGTTTTAGCCTTAATCATATTAAATTAATTTGTTTGAATGGTTTCAACAATATCGGACACCCCTTTGGGTGTGCTGACATTGTCGGCGTATTTTCCCGTTAGCCAGGTTATTAATTTAATTAACTACAGGTATTGCGCAGCCCCTTTTATTATATTTAAATTAAATGAATAGTCGTTTGAACTATTGCAATAAAGTTGGACACCCCTTTGGGTGTGCTGACATGATCGGTGTATTCTGTCATTAGCCGAGTTTATTATTTGATTAATTTCATGTGTTGTGAAGAAAATTTTTATTGTAATAAAATTAAATAAATAGTTTCTTGGATATGAACATCAATTGTTGGATCATTGGAACTTGTTATGCTTAACTGTTTATTATTTAAATGTGCATTATTCACTGAGGTTGATATGATATGTATATTGTCTTGAAAGTTGTTATGATGTACTGTTAGATTTATGCCTTGTGATGCACGGGTGTATATGGTTAGTTTTCAAGCTGCGACTTTACATGTTTCTATGTCATATCTGCTGCTGTGAAAACTTTAATTAAATTCAGGGCATGGAAAGTAGGTGGTCTCGTATTAAGGGTCACGCTTAGATCCTTCATTCCTGATGGGTTACCTCTATGTGCCGGGGGGGCGGTGTCGTTGGCTTTGTCGGATCGAGACTTCTCTAGACTTTCTAATACTTTTGAGTGATACCAGTTCCAAAAGGGCCCATCAGGACGGATCTGTTGGCAATGTGGCTAAGCCAGCCTCGGATGACACTAGACCCCTTTTTGCGAGATCGGGACGGACTCAAGGTAAATCCATGACTCGGGCGATAATTGGTCTTTCAAAAGATTGCCTTGGATGGGCTCGGTGGAATTGGATAAATTGACAGATGTTTCGTAGCAATACCTTCAGGACGGGCTCAGACTCCAACTCTCAACTTGAACCTTAAATAATGATGCACTTAAAGTTTATGTTATTTCTAATTGAGTCTCTTGAGAATTGAGATATTTCCCCTGATATGTGGAAGTGTGTCTGGTTGACACTGGACTTGAACCCCAAGTTAAATCACAAGCTTGGGGTATACTTTTTCCTAGTTTTACCTTGATTCCTGGGTTATATATAGATATAAGCATGTTCGTGCATTTCTACTGACAAGTACCCTTTCAGACTTCCAGCTTAGGCTGAAGCAGGTGACCAGGCATGGGTGTCGTTTGGGACCCAGGCCGACATATATATTTCATTACACTGAAATTAATTTATTTTAAACTGTTATGTAATGGCACACTACATTATTATTTTTTCACGAAATGGAAAGGTTTAGACACCATGGGTGTCGGCCTACTGGGATTTTATCTCACACCCTGCTTGGGCGTTGTCAACACCCAAGTAGATTACATGCTCGCAGGTATTGACAAGGGAAAGTGTGCTGCTTCTGATGCTTGACTGTTCATTACTACCTAGGATGGAGACTCGAGCAGAGAACCGAGTCTTTCTCGTGATGCAGTTGTTGCGTGTTTATTTTCTTTTAGTTGGCTGTGTGTTTGAGTTCTATTTTCCGTACTTTCAGTTTAGACTCATATCATGGCATGACACTCTTTTGTGAGTTTCCGCACTTGGTTTTTATTATTCAGTTGGATTATTTAAACTGATTCTGCTGCATTTTATTTATTCACATGCTTCCGCTACTTATTATTTGTTATGGTTTACTTCAGATATGATATTATCTGTTACCTATGAGGGAATAGTCTCCCCCACAGACATAAAAAGGTCCCTCGCTTCTAGTCGGAAGCCTCTGTTGTTCGGGGAGATGTGATTGAGGTTATGTGATGCACTAGTCCAACCACTGACTTAGAGGTGAGCTGGGTCGAGGCATTACAAAGTAGTATCAGATGTGGTTTTTCCTTTTATCTTATTTTTTGGGTTAGACAGGAGACTAGGATATAAGGATTTGGGATATACTCTGTGCTTTGATGTAGCTAACCTGTGTACAGGGAAAAACTCAAATTTTTGGGTTGAGATTGCAGTTATTGATTATGCCAGTTACTGTTGATGTGATTTCACCTTGGGTGACTCACTTGTATTGTATTGTTATTGTGCTGGTATTATTGAAATAATGGGTTTACCATTGCAGCCCGATGATATGAGAGAAAAATATCCCATGCATCATGATAGGCACTATAGGATTTAAATTCCATGCATATTTCCATGCCATATCTACTTTCAACGTGTATTTTCCTGTTTCATGTGAGTGTTGTTATACCTAGTGGTAGAATTTTGAATTGTTGGTTTATTAAATATAAGGTTGTGATAGACTGTTAGATGTTAGCCTGACTTAACCGAGGAGTAGACTGTAGAACTTGTTTAGTAATCCTTTTTAGTTGTCTCCTCTATATCAAAATCCAACTCTTGAGACGGGTTGTCTGTTTTTAGTGCTCATAGGTAGGCTATGTACCTAACCTCTTTTTCACCCTACTTGTTTTCTCACCTTATTTACTCCTTGTCTAAGGGTGTGTTTGGATGTCATAGAAAAATGTTGCTGTGAAGTCTTTTTGTTGTGTCTCAGGAGATTGGCAATGAGTGTATTGCAGAGATGGTGGGTCCTGAACCACCAGTGGTTCCCTTCGTAGAGCCTCTTGTGGCACAAACTCCTATCGATCATCTAAGAGACCTTGATGCTTAGTTCAGTGATAGTCTCCTCAGGTTTATGCAGTAGGTTCAAAATATCCTCAAACCTACCCCGTCTATGGCAGACCTTACGCGGGATTTTCTGCAGCAGCACCCTCCCACCTTCTCAGGGAATGGCGGCCCTCATGCTGTAGAATCATGGATAGAAGTTGTGCGGTCTATCTTCGAACACCTTGAGACACCTCCAGAGTGAAGGGTCAAGCTTGTAGTCTACATGCTTCATGACACCGCCAAATGCTGGTGGGACATTGTTTCTTAGGCTGAGCATGCCAGTGACATGGCATGGGCTGATTTCCAAGAAGCTTTCTACAATCACTTTTTTCCACAGACTCTGAGAGATGATCATGCTCAGGAATTCCTACATCTTTTGCAGGGCTCTATGAATGTGTTAGAGTATTCTACTCATTTCACAGAACTTCAGTGTTTTCCCCATCTCTGACTGGCGGTGCACAGACTACTGCAAGGCGTTTTGAGGATGGACTTGATTACACTATCTGCTCACAGGTGAAAATCTTCCATTTGACCACTTTTACAGAGATAGTGAATCAGGCTCTGATCTCAAAGTAAAATTTCAGGGAAGCTAAACCAGTGATCCAGGTCGGTTTAGTTCTGAGACAGGGTGATGTCTCTTCTAGCAGCAGGAAATGTCATTTTGAAAGTGCACGTGGGGGAAATCATAGCCAAACAACACATCTTGATAGCTCTGTCACATGTTATCAGTGTGGAAGGGGTGGTCAAAAGAAGCCACAGTGCACGAGAGATCAGAAGGAGTGTCGAGCTTGCGGCAGGATGGGTCACCTTCAGTGTTTTTGTCATTCCTTCTCTTCAACATCTAATGGTAGAGGATCCACACCTTCACCTCCATCGGGTATGGGATCTATGACTCTACAGTAGGCTGGAAGTTCTTTTTAGACCGGTCAATCAGGCCAAGGAAATGGTGGAGGTGGTGGTCAAGGAAATCAAGTTCCAGACTATTAGCGTCAGCAGAGTGGACCTGCTTGGGCCAACCAGGTAGTGTATCAGGGTTGTGGCTCAGGTCCCACGTATGCAGTGCAATCAGAACCAGAGGAGCATAGTGCATGGTCATCTATAGTTAGAGGTACTATTCTAGTAGCCACTACTTTAGTTTCTTCTCTTTTTGATACCGGTGCATCACACTCCTTTATATCTGCTATTGTTGTTGAAAGTCTTGGTTTTCTATTTGAGTACCTTTGCGGCATCATGTCTCTCGACACCCTACTTGGGTTCAGGACAGAGGTCATATGCCAGTGCCAAGAGTTCCCCCTTGAGATAGGTGGGTACCGCTTTGTTTGGAATTTTTATATCCTCAATATGTCTGTCATTGACGTCATTCTTAGTATGAACTAACTTTCTCCTTACCGTGCCCAAGTGGATTGATATCGTCGTTGGGTATCCTTCACATCCCCTGAGGGAGACACATATCTTCACAAAGGAGAATGGGACCTGCAGGAAACTGAGCTAAGACTAAATATGCAGGGTTGGGTAGATTGGAAGCTCAGTTTGCAAGTCTCTTCATGAGAGATCAGGGAACACAACTAGTTGAATTCCCTCCAGTGGTGGATCTTTTCAGGGATGTCTTCCCTAATGATTTATCTGGCTTACCTCTTATGAGAGATGTGGAGTTCACTATCGATCTCGTGCCAGGTGTGGCACCAGTGTCTATTCCTCCTTATAGGATGGCACCAATAGAGCTATAGGAACTCAAAAAGTAGCTTGAAGACCTTGAGGATAAGAGTTTCATCAGACCTAGCACATCATCATGGGATTTTCCTGTCCTTTCTGCCAAGAAGGCAGATGGTACCCTAAGGTTATGCATGGATTATCGTAGACTCAACCAGCTCATAGTAAAGAATCGATATCCATTACCTTGTATAGATGATCTCTTTGACCAGCTTCGTGGAGCAATTGTTTTCTCCAAGATTGATCTGAGGTCGGGATATCACCAGGTGTGTGTGAGACCATATGACATACTATGTACAACATTCCAAAGCAGGTATGGCTTGTACGAGTATCTGGTTATTTCTTTCGGTCTCACAAATGCGCCGGTAGTCTTTATGGCGTCGATGAACCAGGTTTTTCATCCTTATCTTGATTCCTTTGTGGTAGTATTTGTGGACAACATCTTAGTGTATTCACATTCCAGACACAACCATGCAACCCATCTTGAGATGGTGTTGGGTACACAGAGATGGAACCATCTATACGCTAAGCTCAGTAAATGCCACTTCTAGATTGATAAAGTTCACTTCTTGGGTCATATTATATCTGAAGTAGGGGCATCAGTTGACCCAAAAAAGGTGAGTGTCATGGTTTCATGGGAGCATCCCAAGAGTGTCTTCTACATCCATAGTTTCTTGGGGATTGTTGTCTATTACAAGAGATTCATCTAGGATTTATCCCGCTTAGCAGTGCCTCTCACGAACTTGACTAAGAAAGGTGTACAGTTCATCTGGTCAGAATCTTGTGAAAAGTCTTTTCAGGAGTTGAAAGGAAGACTGACCTCAACCCCAATCTTTATTCTTCCTGAACTTGGTAAGATCTATATAGTTTAATGTAATGCTTCAGGAATTGGACTGGGTGCACTTTTGATGCAAGGTGATCGAGTCATGGCTTATGGATCCCGCCAGATGAGACCTCATGAGTGGAACTATCCTACACACGACCTTGAGTCGGAAGCTGTAGTTTATACTCTACATTATTGGAGACACCATTTTTTGGGTGAGAGATTCATTGTTTACACAGATCATAAAATCTTGAAATATATCTCCACTCAATGAGACTTGAACTTAAGTCAATTCGGGTGGGTCGAATACTTGTAGTCATTTTATTTTGAGCTTGCTTATACCCTGTTAAAGGTAATGTTGTGGCAGACGCTTTAATCCACAAGACATAGACTCAGGCCGTGCAGGTAGCCAGTAGTGAGTGGCAGATGATGGCATTGTTTTCAAAGATGCATCTGGAGGTTCAGGAGAAGAATGGACAACCGATTCTAGGAATTCTTATAGTGACATCCTCTCTTCTAGACCAAGTATTCAAGAAATATTTGATTGATCCTGAGAGGATCGTTTTGAGTTAAAGTGTTACAAGAGAGAACCCACATCCTGGTTGGGTTTTTGATGGAAGTGAAACTCTCCTTTACCATGGTCGTGTATGGGTACCTTTAGGTATATGGGAAGGGATGATGAAGGAATATCACACCTCTGTTTGGGCAGTTCATCCTGGTCTGACCAAGATGTATGGAGACATGTGTCGATAGTATTGGTGGCCTGGTATGAAAAAGTAGATAGCAGGTTTCATCACTCAGTGCTCCACCTGCCAACAGGTGAAGGCAGAGCATCATCGACCTGCTGGAATCCTACAGCCTCTATCCATTCCTGAATGGAAATGTAATGACATCACCATGGATTTTGTTATAGGCTTTCCAAGATCTCCTCGAGGCAGCGATGCAGTATGGGTGGTTTTTGATAGGTTGACCAAGGTTACACACTTCTTGCCTATCTGAGAGACCTTTACGATTGATGAGTTGGGAAGGTTGTATATCCAGGAAATTGTGCAAATTTATGGTGTACCTCATTCTATTGTCTCGGATAGGGATGTTCATTTTACTTCATGGTTCTGAAAAGGGTTACAAAAGGCACTGGTCTCACAGGTACTTTTGAGTACTGCATATCACCCCCAGACTGATGGGCAATCCGAGAGAGCTATACGAGTGTTAGAGGATATGTTACGGGCTTATATCCTTGATTTTGGAGGTTCTTGGGGGAAGCATTTACCTCTTGTCGAGTTTACCTATAATAACAGCTTCCAGGCGACAATACAAATGGCTCTGTACGAGGCTCTCTATGGTAGACTGTTTCATTCTCCTTTATGCTGGCTCGAAGTAGGTGGGGCAGCTCTGTTGGGTCCTCATCTCGTTCAGGAGACTTCTGAGCAAGTTCATCTGATTCAAAAGCGTATGACTACAGCTCAATCTAGAAAAAAGTCTTATACTAATCATTGCCGCATACCTCTGGAGTTCGAGGTGGGACATCAAGCCTTTCTACGTGTTTCTATGAGGTTGGGTCATAGGCAGATCAAGAGATAGGGGAAGTTGTCACCGAGATACGTCGGGTCATTTGAGATAGTGGAGAGAGTTGGTCCCGTAGCCTATCAGTTACTACTAACTCAGAGGTATCGTTCCATGAACGACGTTTTCCATGTATCTCAACTTCAACAATATCATCCAGACACATCTCATTCTTTTGACCCTGACGACATCGAGCTTGACACTGATGTATCCTTTGCAGAGCATCCGATCTGTATCATTGACCGTAGCATGAAAGTCCTCTGAGGCAAGTCAATCCCACTGGTTTGGGTTTTTTGGAAACACGGATGCATTCAGGATGAGTCCTGGGAGCGAGAGACGGATGTATGTGCACAGTGGTCAGAACTCTTCTCTGGCGATGTTCCACTGCCCTCGGAAGGGAAACTTTGGGACGAGTTATCTTAAGTATGGGAGGTTGTAACGTCCTGACCTTAATCAGGTATGAAACATTTTTACTTTATTGCAGTCTAATTAATTAAGTTACCCAGGGCGCGCGCCTGGGCACCTCACTGTGGGTCCTGGGAAGCTTTTTATTTAATTTAAATAATTGTAGATGTTTCATGAAAAATGTCATGTTGCGCTTTTGCGCGGTGTTCGGGTTTGAAATAATTAATTAAGGATTGTAAAAAAGTAACAAGAGATTAAAAAAATATTTAAAAGAAAGCAAGAAAGGATAAAAAAAGAAATTCTGAAATAAAATAAAGAGGGGGTTATGGGAAAAATGAAAATAATTAAAATGGGGGATTCTCATTTTTAATTATTTTTATTATTTTCCTTTCCATTCTTTTGTTTTATTTTATCTTTTTTCTTTTTTTTCCTTTTTTCCTTATCTTTTATTTTTCTATTGTTTTTCTTTTCTTTTCTTTTTCTTTCTTTTCTCTCTTCTTTTTTCCTCTCCTCTCTCCCTCTCCCACTAATCACGTTGCACCCCTCAATCCCATCACACCAACCAACAGCCCCTTCCGAAGGCCGCTACTCCTCCGTCCGACGTCTGATTCCTTTGTTGTCAGGTGCACAGTAAACCTTAGAGAAAGTTTAATGTTTCTCAAGTAGAATTATTCAATTCTATTGAATATTCTATGCGCCATTCATCGTGAAATATTCTTACCCAATTTTAGGGTTTTTCTAAAATCCTTCATTTTCATCCGTTTTAGGTCAAATCAAAGCCTATCGCGGATCTTAGAGTCATATAAGACTATAAGGTAGGGTTTACACTTTATTTCCCTCCGTTTCGTTGTGATTTATAAAAAACGCACTGTTGTGCCGTTAGTCAGTGCCTACCGGCTTTGTGTAATTTTACCCATTTTAATTACTTTAATGGTTCTGTTTAATTATTACAGCATTAATAATCTTAAATTAATTTGTTTGAATAGTTGCAACAAGATCGGACACCCCTTTGGGTGTGCCGACATAGTCGTCATATTTTTCAGTTAGCTGGGTTATTAATTTAATTAGTCGCGGGTATTGCGAAGCCCCTTTTTATTGTTTTTAAATTAAATGAATAGTTGTTTGAAATATTACAACAAAGTTGGACACCCATTTGGGAGTTCCGACAAGATCGGTGTATTCTGTCATTAGACGAGTTTATTTTTTGATTAAATGCATCTGTTGCGAAGCAACTTTTTATTATAATTAAATTAAATAAATATTTTCTTGAACATGAACATCAATTGTAGGATCATTGACACTTATTATACTGAACTGATTATTATTTAAATGTGCATTATCCACTATGGTTGATATGATATGTATATTTCCTTGAAAGTTGTTATGTTGTACTTTTAGATTTATGCCTTGTGATGCACGGGTGTATCTGGTTAGTTTTCAAGCTGTGACTTTTTATGATGTTATGTCATATCTGCTGCTGTGAAAACATTAATTAAATTTAGGGCGGGGAAAGGAGGAAGGTCCCATATTAAGGTTCATGCTTATATCCTTCGTTCCTGATGGGTTATCTCTATGTGCAGAGGGGTGGTGTCGCTGGCTTTGCCGGATTGATACTTCCATGGACTTTCTAATAATTTTGAGTGATATCGTTTCCAAAAGGGCCCATTGGGATGGATCCGTTGGCAATGTGGCTAAGCCAGCCTCGGATGACACTCGACCCCTTTTTGTGAGATTGGGACGGACTCGGGGTAAAGCCATGCCTCGGGTGATACTTGGTCTTTCGAAAGATTGCCTTGGACGGGCTCAGTGGCATTGGATAAATTGACAGATGTTCCATAACGATACCTTCGGGATGGTATTAGATTCCAAATCTCAACTTGAACCTTAAATAATGACGCACTTAAGGATTATGTTATTTCTAATTGAGTCTCTAGAGAATTGAGGTATTTCCTCTGATATGTGGAAGTGTTCCTAGTTGACACTGGACTTGAACCCCAAGTTAAATCAAAATCTTGGGGTATAATTTTTCCTGATTTTACCTTGATTTCTGGGTTTTATATATGTATGTATGGATGTATATATGTGTGTTTGTGCATTTCTACTGATAGGTACCTTTTCAGACTACCAGCTTAGGCTGAAGTAAGTGACCAGGCACGGGGGCCGTTTGGGACCCAGACCAACTTATATATTTCATTGCACTGTAATTAATTTATTTGAAATGGTTATGTAATGGCACATTTCATTTTTATTTTTGCATGAAATGGATAGGTTTAGACATCGTGGGTGACAGCCTACTGGGATTTTATCTCACACCCTGCTCGGGCGTCGTCGACACCCGAGTAGATTACATGCTCGTAGGTATTGACAATGGGAAGCATGCTTCTTCTGATGCTTGACTATTCATTACTGCTTGGGATAGAGACTGGGGAAGAGGACTGAGCCTTGTTCGTGATGTAGTTATTGGTTGTGTCTTTTCTTTTAGTTAACTGTGTGTTTGAGTTCTGTTTTCCGTACTTTCAGTTTAGACTAATATAATGTCATGACACTCTTTTGTGATTTTCTGCAATTGGTTTTTATTATTCAGTTGGATTATTTACATTGCCTCTACTGTAGTTTATTTATTCACATGATTCCGCTACTTATTATTTATTTTTCTTTACTTCCACTGTGATATTATCTGTTATCTATGAGGGCATAGTCTCCCCCACGGACACAAAAAAGGTCCCTTGCTGCAAGTCGGCAGCCTCTGGCGTTCGAGGAGATACGCTTGAGGTTATGTGACACACCGGTCCGACCACCATCTTAGAGGTGAGCTGGGTCGAGGTGTTACAAATATGAACTTGATAAGAGTGATCTTAACTCAATTTCCATTTATTGAGTTAAACATCCAAGTCATTGGGGTTGTTTTTACCAGAATATGTGTGAATGTCCTCTAATTTATTTACACTGAATATCCATTCATATTTAGTGTATTTATATTTTTCACACATAATTATTTCATTGATTTATTCTTAACCTATGGATACGGTCTTTATAAGGGATTTCATCTCAATTTACATTCCATTGAGACTTCTTTTTTGTTATGCGCCAATTCACTTTTATATGGTGTACATACTATACTTTGAAATAGTATACCAAGAATCCCTTTATTCTCATGATTTTATAATTTTTTTATTACCTAAATTATTTGTATTCAAGCATCTCTCATTTGGTTAGGAACTATACCTAAAATATCATTTTAAATGTTTTAAAGATTTACTCTTCTAAATATTTCTCATTAATTTCCATGTTTTAAAAATGCTATTAAGGATTTATTTATATGGACATGAATGTTTTAAAATTTAAATTCCTTTTAAAAGTTTCAAAGTGGTATGGGACACTTTGATTCAAAAATCTATTTTTAACATCTTCTTGATAAATAGTGAGACTTTAAAATGTTTTCAAGAAAAAGGGGATATTTCTATCAAATATTTTTATTGATTATTTTCATCTATGTCAATATCCTTCTTTATTATTTATTTAGGTTGATTTATTATAATAAAATCTTTCATATTGTATTGAATGATTTATTTTTGATAGTGGATGAGCTATATTTATACAATTCTTGGTTTGTGGTCAAAATATTGACATTTCATATGCTAGTTTTAATACGAATGTTTAGATTATGTTTCAACCTTTTCATATGAGGAATGCATTGGACTTAGTAAGTGATGGGTGGATCCCACTATAGCTCCTCGATGTATCAGTAGGTCTCATGAGACAAACTAGTGTCTTGGCAAAAGGCCTTGGAAAAATCTTATTTATAGTCTTGGAACGAGGTCTTGATTATTTGGTTATGATGTACATCATTATGAATTCCATCATTATGAAATTATCTATTGATATTATATGTGATTATTCAACTAGTATAATATCCATGTGAATAAGTAAATGGCACTATTTGATTTATCTTTGTCATATTATGCTGAAGTTTAATTTTAAAAGGCTTTTTTTTTAGTCTTATACATTTCGTTAAATTTTTTTGCTTATTTATGATAGTTTCTATAAAATTATTATCCTTACAGAGCATCTAAGCTCATCCCTTTCATATGTTTTCTTTTTCCCAGGATGTGAAGAAGTATATTATGCTTGACCTAGAGGGATGTGTTAAGGGATATGAGTGTTTTCAAAGGGGACACATTGTTTTTGTTGTTTTTATGATGTAATATAAAACTTATATATGTATCTAGTACTTCCAAGGATACTAAACTAATTGGTCTTTCAAGACTTTATCTCTTGTGATCATCCCAATGTTATGTAAAAATGCATCGACTCTGGGTAACAGGGGTCGGGCGTTACATTAGAGGTAAGAGATTTAGGATCTCCCTTATTATTTTATGTGAAATTGTGGAATTATAATTTTATGGTTGTATTTTGGTAAAGTGTTAGAATTAAATTAATGAAGATAATGAACTATATTAAATGATGAATTGTATTGGATTCATTTCTTTGTTTGCGTGATTTTTATATTGTTTTAAATCACTCGTTATGTATTGAATGAGTTGTTGAAATGGCATATTGTTATGATTGTTTGTTATTATTGATTTGAGAAACATATTTAAATTGATGAAATAACTTAAATCTAGTAAATATAATAAATACTATAAGTATATAAATTGTTAAATATATTGTTAATCATAATTGATATATAAATAGAAAAGCATGGAGGTCTATAATTATTATTATTATTGTGTTCAAATTTTTATGTTTTCATATAGTAGTGTAGGTGTTGAATTGGGTTTGGTATCTTATTTTGATATAAGAAGTAGGTGTTGATACATTTTATAGTTTTGGATATGTTTGTTTTATTATTATGGTCTTAGTAGAGGTGATTTTGTGGTTATTGGTATGGTTATTGATTTAGTGAAATAGAGAGATTATTTTGATTGGTGTCATGTTTTCCTAGGGGTATAGAATGGTGATAAATTAAATTAAATAATGAATTGAATAAAATTAAAATGTATTTTGGTGAAATAATGAGGTGATGGAGTAAATGAATTTGGTAAATTAAATTTTTAATTATAAGTGTTTATATGAAGTTATAGTGGATGAAGTTTTATGTAAGTTATAAAATAATTGTTAGGTAAATGAATAAAGCAGGATACATGATGAAATATGAAATGACATGAAGATTTTTTCTATGAGGAATTGTTGTTATCATGTTCTAGTTGTTTTTAGGATGTTATAAGAAACAACGGTTGACACTATGGTGATAGGTTATAGTTGTATGGGTGTAGTGAAAGGATTTAGACCCTCAGGTTGGGTTTGTGTGTTATTACTATATAGTATTTGTAGTTTATTTTATTTTCTTATGAACCATAAACCAAGTTAGGTAATGTGATTATATACCATATAAGGTTTTAGGTTATGGGTGTACCACCAACATCCAAGATGCAGGAGAAGAAAATGCACGACTACTCCTTATTCCCAACACTCTCTTCTAGGTGTAGAATAGGCTATGTTGAATTGAGGTTATGGAATATGGTGTTGTAGTTGTGACATGTTGATTAAGAAGTGATCCAGTTATATAGAATCAATATACAGTATGTGATAGTGATATGGTATGTGGTTTTTTTATGTGGTATATTGCTATCAGATGTGGTATGTTGTTGTGGAATGCAGGTGTGGTTGGGATGTGTTCATGTGTAATGTGGTTATGTATATATGGAAGGGATGGGAGCACTATGAAAAATGTTGTTGGGATATGAGGGTGACTGTTTAAGTGGGTAAATGGGTACATGCTACCTTTATCTATATATTCTTTTAATTATTATATCATTATTCTTGCAAATGGATTTGGCGAGTGGGCCTTGATGAGGATGGGTTAGTAGTTGACATTAGATAGGTAACAAGTTGGTTTTATAATTTATTCATTAAGGATTTGGTATATTTATTTTTTTTATATGATATATTTTAGGGAGGATCATACTGAGTATATTTGTAATCTCATCCCTAACTTCTATAAACTATTTATATATATTTTTAAGACTGAGTTAGTGATCTGGCTGAAAATTACTAACTTATGATGTAGTGATTATTTGAGTGATATTGTTGTTGAAGGATCTATTGGTTTTGGTATTTCCCTTATAGAGTGTATGTTTATGTATGACATTACACACATTATAGGATTATGGTTTATTATCTATTACTCAATTAGAGATGATTGGTGGTTTTCACTTATCATCCTTTGAATTTATGTGGTTAGAATATCTCATATTTTTGTTTTATACCCTCATTGCTAGTTTCCAACCCACATATTATTAAATGAAATATTTAAGGGTCACACATAAATTTACTACTAGCATATGAGGGGTTCTAATGGGGATGGGTCATGAAATTTATAGATTCAATGAGTTTTAAGAAATTATTTACTACAAAATTTTCTTCAAATTAAAATATCCTTAAAGTTTATTCAGTTAGGGTTCTCAAATGTGGCATTCAAAATATTGTTGGACCTAATCACATTTTTATTCACAAGTAATGTGTTCTTTATGGAAAATATTCATATTCAAATTTCTAAATTTTCTAGTATTTTGGTCTTGTTGATATCTTATTATGGCTAGTGATCATGTTATTTCTCTTTATATATTATGGATTACAAGCATGTGTTAATTTTTAGTTTTTTTATTTTCAATTAATTGCATATATTTTTCAAATTTACTCTCAATTTATATACCATTTCTCATTTTATTAAAAAATTCACACTTTTAGTAGTGACAAGCCAAGTACATAAAAAGAACAGTGATATTTTCACATCATCAGTTTAATGATCAAAAGTGGAAGCATCAACCTCAGAGTGAAAACCAGAGTCATATTCTCTTTATTCAAAATTGATGTTTTCTGGTTTTCTGTGAGTTCTTCCAAGCACATTAATCAATTCTTGTTTAATAAAAAAATATGTATTGATTCTAAGTTTTATTATATCTCAATTTTTTCCTCTCTCCCTATGTTTCCTACTATAGGAGACTTGGCCGCTAGGTGTCACCTCAATGCCTTCATCCCCCAAGACATAAAAAAGTTTCAACATGGTCAATCAGTAGATCATAATCGATTATTCTTCATTAATAGATTCATATACTTTGGAATGATGAGGATGTGGATTCACACTCTCAATTTCCAATGGGACCTCCCGGATTCTCTTATATACTTGAGCCATGGAATAGGTAAAAAACATAATTCTTATTTGAGGAGGAACCTTTGGTACCTCAACCTTAAATTTGTATCATTCCTTGAATAATATCTACATATAAGGTTTCCTTATAAGGAGAAGAATTTTTTGGTCCTACTTTATCCATTTCTTAATCATCAACAATGACTGGAGCTATGTGAAAAGTATGATCATTAAATATCATTTAATAATGTATTGATGGCTCCTTGGAATAAATTTTTTGTGTACATGGGAGACCATTGAATTTTGTTTTTTGTTTCAAATGGGGGACATGGTTTCTCTCTATTTAGATATTCTACGATTAATAGTCAAATAATATTTTCATATGTTATTTTAATACTATATCTTTAATCTACAAGGGGGGAAATTTTTATACTATTACAAGCATGCATATATCTTGTAGTCACTAATCTATCTTTTTTTAAGTTATTGTTTGTTAATGCATGCCGTATTTTTATCTTATTTGTATAATGATCTTTAACTGCAATATTCTTTAAATTAAAGGGGAGATTACTTTTTTAAGGGGGAGATATATATTTTCTTTGTCTAAATAATATTCATTATATTGTATCAATCATGCTACTCTTGGATCATTTATAATTGTGCCATATATTGAAAATTTTTCTTAACTATTTCACAATGGGCTTAAATGCTTATTTTTTAGTTTTTACCTTTTTAAAAAATACCAAAATAGGGGAGCTATTTTGGGAAAGTGTTTTTCAGGTTTTTAAATTATCATAAGGGGAGAATGATTAACTCATTAATCTTTGGATTATTTGGTTTTAATAATTATGAAATACTTATATTTTATTATATTATATTAATTTATTTTATCATAATTATATTCTTTTTTTATTATTTTATATTTAAATATTGGTTAGTTTTTTACTTGTTTTATTTTTTTCGTATTTTTTATTTTAATGAATATTTGTTAAATAATTTATTATGATATTATATGTCATTTATTATGATATTACATTAGAATCTATATTTATGATCAGCAAGACCATGACTAGTGACTTGTAATAGAAGTGATCATGAAGAAGACAATGTAAATCATGTTGTTCTGGTGAATCAGTTGTGTAGTACTAGAGAGTATTTCATGTAGAAAATAGTATTTTAAGAAATGAAGTCTATTCAAGTTTTAATGTTGGTTAGTTGAATGTGTAGTGATGGTTGGCCGGTATTAAAACTTTTATTTTAATCAAATAAATATGATTTTTTTTGAGTTAACTCATCCCAATGAGTATACTCACTTAAGAACTCATTTTGGTACAAGATTTATAGAAAAATAATAGTCTCTTATGATCCAATGAGTTGAGTCTATGGGAAAATTTTTTGATTCGGTCATGGAATATGTTTGTATCATGTCACATAGAGACCTTTTAAGATAATTTTGATACAAATTTCATACTTTTAGGTATAACGAGAAAAGGTGGAATATTATGAGTCTATGAGTTTATTTTAGTGTCACAAGTGATTATAAGTAGTGTCTCAACTTTGACTATTCAGTTATGTAGTTGGTGTGAGGAGTGAACCGATATTGTTATCATACTGAGATGTTGGTGTGAAGAGATAACTAAGGTTTTCATCTTACTAAGATGATAACGTGAGATGAAAATTGACGATATCACCATTAGTATTGTAATGATGAATAGTATGATGAATATAATCAGAAATTCAATTTAATGAAGATAATGAAATGAATAATTTCCTCTTATCTACTATAATTCACTCTTCATATGGTTTTTTCATTGATCATATGCCTTCAATTTCTTTAGATAATTCATCTTATTTTGATGGTTGCATTAAAATCATTTAATCTTTTTTGATCATGTCCTGAAGAAATTTAAACAGTAAAATTTTAAAAATGAAGTTTCTAAATTGAATAAACTAGTTTAAAACATAGTAAACATGAAATTTTACATGCACAACATCGTACAAACTGATGGACATAATTAGCATGATGAAGATAGCAATGTATTCAAGGATGAAATGAAAAACATCACAGGTCTTTGTTTTATGAGGAGAATATGTGGATAACATGGCCATGAATTTACTATCTATATAGAAGTTTAAAAAATGAAAAGCTATAGAACTTTCTGTAATATAATTTAAATAATAACTTTCTATGTTGTTTATTATTAATTGTTTTTTGTTACAGACTATTGAAGAATTTATGGAAACCATAATATGGGATTAATATTTTCATAATAAGAAAAATAAACAATAAAAATATATATTTTCATTGGATTGAAAAATATAATTAGAGAATTATATATTTAAATAGGATGTGTTATTTGATAAAAGGTAAATTTAACAATATACATATGATGAAAAGATTATTGTTGAATACTTTTAATCTAAGAAGAATTAAATTCTTCCTTTTCCATTATTCTTAATGGTTTAAAGGATATTATTGGTTGTGAGTCATTATTTTATCAAGGACACTTCATCAATATTATTTCATTAGTTATATTTTATATAACTTTCTTTGTGCCGTTATTGTTGTTATAATTGAGTTACAAAACTCAGTTATCATTTTATAAAACACATGACACATTGGTTGTGATTACCTTATCAAAAAACATGTATACTTGTTGTGCCTAATCCTATTAAAATTAATTAAGTGCTTTATGGTTACCAATTAAATAAAGAAATGATAAGTGGTTTATTATTACAATTTAAAAAAATCAAGGGTTGGGCCTCCTGGTGATTAAAAGGTAGGATTATAATTGGGTTGGGATCTCCATTCAAAAGGAAAGAAATTAACAACACATATTTATATCTATCAGTGTTTGAGAGCATAAATAGTGGAATAATATTAGTTTATTTAAACCACTATAAAATCCTTATCTTGTCTTTTATATATTCTCTTATATGCTTGTATATATCTTACCACATCATTCACACCCATTTCATATTAATTTTATTTAGTTTTTATATAATTTCCACCAATAAATTATGAATCTTTTATTTAATATAATCATGTGCACATCATGAAAAATATTTTTAAAGTTTGATAATCCACTGATTATCTTTTTCATATAACCTTATGAGGCCTAAACAAATTTATAAGATGTGATTTATTAAAATGGGAGAATGTGACATCCAATATTTTTATAATTATGTTTTTTTTATTATCACCCTTAACTTATATATATTTCATGATTATTTAATATTATTTTTATTTTTGAAATAAATAACATTTTTATTAAATTATTAAATAGATTAATAAATATGATTGTATAATTTCATTATTTTATTAATTAAATGAAAAAATAAAATATTTCCACTCATTATATTTTTTTAGAGTGAAAGTGGATAATTAATATGACTAATAGGTTGAAATATCATGGATCATGGCCTTCCATAATCAATATATATGTGATGATTTTTTTCAAAAGAAAGAAAAATATTAGTCATTGTATAGAAATTTTTTCATAAGCATCACATCATGAAATAAAACATATTTTATTGCATCATAGTAATGTGTTAAAATAAAAGGTAAATATTAAACAAATTTGATATGAGTAAAAGTGGGTAGTAAATACAAATGAATATTATTAGAATGATATTGAAATTAATTGGATCTTTTTATCCTAAAATTATCATGGATAGACTGGCCATGGTGGAAATATTGAAAAACATTATATTTTGGATAAATAATTTTCAAACCCTTCTGATAAAACTAATCGAATAAAAGATATTGTTTTGGAATAAAAAATGAGTAAAATTATAGGAAAATAAATAAAAATATAACAACTATACTGTAATATGGTCTTTAATTATTCATTAAGGGTGTCCTTCATGTTTCAATTAAATTTATAATAATAATTTGAAATATTAGATTTAATATAAATAATGTTAGTAATCCATGAATCATAATGAAATTTTATGCATATTTCTCATAATATAAATTATTTCCTATATTGGTTTAATAAAATATCTTTTACTGAATGAATTAATATCTTGTACACATATGGTTTTATTTGATAACTAAATTTATCATATTTATAGTGCTATTTTTAAAAGTTATTCATTATAAAAGTAATATGTTCATTGTAATAGTAATGTAGTCATTGGAATCTAATTTTCAATATAGTAATATACATACTAGAATAGTATTTTAACTATAAAAAGTAACCATTAAAATTAATGAATTTAATTCATAAATAAGTTTTCATATGTTCATCATTAAAGTTATATATTAAAGAAATACCATTGTTTTGAATTGTTTTTCCCTTGTGAGGTGACCACTTACCCAAAAATTAATAAAACAATGGCTTGGATGGTTTTTTTATGAATAACATCTATTATAATGAAACCATTTTCTTGAGTATTTACTTAATAAATGAATTTCTTAAATTTAGAGGTGGTTTTTATTAAAATTGTTATGAGATCTATAATCAACATATAGAAATTAAATAATTGAAAATTTTTTATAGTCATTTGAGATAGTCACATTTTAGTGGAATATTAAAATATGGTATAAGTATACAGTAAAGTTGTATAAATGAATTAGGATGTAAAAATGATTTAATAAAAATATTTATTAAATTAATGGATTAATATATGTATTATTTATTAAATAATTTATTTTAATATATTTTAATTAATCTTTCATCCATTATGTGAATTTTAGAAACATAAAGAATATTTTATTCTATTATAAAACTATTTTTGATTATATATATTGTATAATTTATTCAAATGTTTTCATTCATTTTTGGAGGGTTTTAAAATTCATGAAAATTAAAAAATCGAATTTAATAGTTTATAAATTAATACATACAGTTGGAAAATCATTTTTTATTTTTTAAATAAAACTAATTTAATATCAAAATTTTATACTCTCATCTAAAAATTGCTTATTTATTCTTTAGGTTTCACTATGAATATCACCCCTCCATCCTATTATCTTCAATTCAATTCAATTCCTATAATCCTATAATATCACTCTAATATCTCTATAATTGGTTCTTCAGGTTTCCAAGGTGGTTTCTTCTAAATTTCTATAAATGTTTCAAGAAAGGTAATGGTTCTATTTATATTCTCTCTCTTTATTTCCTATTTGAAGACATTTTTTAATAAGACTTTCCATGTCTAATTTTTTATTCATGTGTTGTTTTTGTATCCATTATATTATTATCTATTGTAGTTTTTATTATCATGTGTTACACATTCTCTCTATGTTTATAATAATGAACTTTTGTTTATCATTATTGATGTATATTTATATGAACGGAAGTTGAGCCATGGGTATTAAAATGTAATTATAGGTAAGTGGGGGGTCACTTGGACTATATGGATCAATATATAAATATATAATTTCATTTGAATTATCTAGTAAGGCCTCTTTTGGGGTAGAATCCTTGGATTCTTCTATATAGATATATTTTATTTATGCCTTAAAAATAATTTCAAACAATTGTCTCATTCTTATTAAACCATTTTTTTTAAATACCTTGTATTTCATGCATATATAACATTATGGATATTGAATTGTGGATTTGTCAATTACTTCATGTGTCTTGACATATTTTAATCCCTTATAAATTATCATCTAATCATAATAATATTTTTTTGTAGATAGTTTTCCTTATAGAATCTTTGATATCAATTCAAAATTCATTGGTTCATGGAGTTCACTTTTACTAAGATCCCTTTATTGTGAATACATAATACTCCATTATTTTATTAGTGGATATTCACCTAGAAAACCATGTTTTTTTATTAACTAGGGAAAAACTATTGACATGTTTGTATATTCCTCTATTCTATATGGTAAATACTTTTAAATTTAATCATTGATTATTAAGTCATGTATTGATATATTTTTCATTATTGAATAGTATGCATTGGATGATATTATGGACAGTTGGGGATTGGAATTGTATTATATCTCAGTACACTATTAGGTCTCATGAGACAAATAAGATACAGTAGTGGGAGTGTCATTACCAATTATGCATATTTTTTTGGCATAAGGATTTAACTTTATGTTTATAAATATTTAGAAATATGCATATCTATCATAATTTAATATATCATTATGTTATTCATCATTTTTTATCAATGATAAATATATATACTAAAGAAAACTCATGGTGTGATAAAGGTCACCATGTAATTTTTTGGGATAAAAAACCCATGTGGTAGTGAATTTCACTACCAAAAGATTTATAAGGATAGCATAACACTTAAACCAAGCATCATAAAAAAATTAAAACATAAAATACAAGATATACCATACATGAAAACCCAAAAACATGGTGTGAATATAATATTAAGAACATGAATATACCTTCAATCGAAGTGTTTTTATTACTCTTAATATGAGGTTCTTGATGTAGATTACTAAGGATAAATCAAAGGATCCTTATATCCATGGTTCATACCAAATCACCCATCACATGGATGGTAATCTCCTTCTCATTATAGAATGCAAGTGCCTCACTCATTAAAGGATAAATAAGAAAGAATGATTTGGGAAGGGATAGATTCTACCAACAATAAACACACAACCTAGGACCTTTGACATACTTTATATATGATCTTAGAGACTCTCCTTGAGCACATGAATTCACTCATGAATTACAAAACACTTGAGTAATGCTTAAATCATTCATTAATTAATCACATGAATGTATCTTACTTCCTACCATGTGTTTTATCTTATGATATGTTCATTATTAATGATTTCTAATGTGTGGTAGAAACCAAATATTGATGTTTAACATTCAGCAACCTCTATTAATTGCATTAACTCATATGATAACCCTTTACGATATGATTCAGGTGTATAATATGACTTGGTGGAGGCAAAGTTGTAATATAACTATTTTTCACCTTATAATATGAAAAAACACAGGGATAAAATATTCCTTAGGGTTATGTATTCCATTATATAAGATATGTATATATTATACACTATGATATGATATTTTTGGGTCGTATTTACTTCAATACCCCACTTACACTAAATCCTTGTAGGCTTCATGTAATTTCACCTTATACTATATCAAATATAACTTGTGAAATCATATCCAAAAATCCTTTCAAATATCTTCCAAAATATTTTTGGAAAGTTATCATTACCAAAACCATGTATAAAATCATATGAAATAAATTGTGAATACTATCCAAAACTTCTTTTGGATTAACTATTAATTGTTTTTTGAGAAGATCACTAAGTCAAACTCAATCCTCATTTGCTCAACCACAAAGTTTGATCCCATGGGCCTTTATAGTATTGAAAAAAATGAATAACTAAATCCATAAATATAGAAATATAGTGTAACCTTCCAAATAATCACTGATACTCAAGATAAAAGGGGATTAAGCTTGATCTCCATTAAACACATGTATATTTATACCTTTTTCCATCAATTGTATCATATAAAATCATGTAATTTCATATGATCTCTTTTTTATTATTTCGAGTGACCATGGGACACGATGTATGTTAATATAATATATATAACGCATGTGTTCTCAATTGTATAAATATTACTAGAATTATTAATGCATCACATGTTATTCATGTTTATGGGTGATCAAATCACATAACCCTCACTCGAATAGATAAGCATTGTCATCATCATTAAATTTATTCTAGGAAAATTACAAGGCACACAATGAAGCAAGGATGAATAGATAAGAACATCATTTGTATTATCTTGGTATGATTGTGTACTTTCTTGTCAAATCTCAATCATGGGCCCAAATTTCATACTCTCTATACCTAAAGAAAAAAATCAATCTTGGTTAATATCCAACTAATAACATGATTATAAAAAAACCAACTATCCCTAATTATATAAGTATCAAGGTTTGTGTAAAAAAAGGTATCAATGTATGAAGGTTCTCATTGTAGGTTTCTTACCAACCTTAGGAAGTGGACATTAAAAACTATCAACCCCTAGTGTACCAAATGATTGGTTTCATAGGATAATTTAGTACATAAATTAATCATTTAAAGTGATTAGAAACCCATAATCCCAAGAACATCTTGTGTGAAAAACAAAACCATTTTGTTTATAAAATGATAATTAATGCACGTGTGCCTTTCACAAACAAAATACACTAACACTATCTGCATTCATATGGTCTTGATGAAGATTTAAATTAGTATTAAAAATATATCCCACCTTCATGTTGTATCCACGATCTAATTTTGAATCACTCAATTCTCAAGAAGGATTCTCCTCCATCCATGATATATTAATATCTTCCTCAGGTAAAGGGTGAGGGAGTTATAGAGCTCATATAAGAATCCAAAGTATGTATATAACCCTTTATATAGACTTAAAATAGTTTATAGAGGCCTTGTGGAAACTCTTAGGATCACCATGGATTTACTCATACATTACATAATTTATAAATATATGGAATAGGATATTCCATGGATTTTAAATAAGTTATACTATATGACTTGCTTCTGTCATGTACAAATATATAGACCAATGAATTTTTATGGGTTTTATTGGATATAAAGACACTCTTTAAACAAAATAAAATTAATGAATGAATGAAAACCAAGATTTTAAATGTGAGAATACCCGAAAACGTACATGTTTTAAATGAAGAAACTATGATGTGTACCTTATGAGAGGAATGATATCTGTTGTTGCTAAAAATTAGAGACTTCCACTTTGTTTGAGTTTTTTCTCTCAATATTGGGTGATAAAAACAACTTTATTTGATTCAAGTGATCCTTAGGTAGTTTTCATGATACTTTATTGTGATTTCTTGTCCAAAATTATTTGTTTTATCTCTCCCTTATTTCAGTTTAGTAAAAACATGAAGTCTTTTATAAATTGGTGGATTTTTTATCCCTCTTTTATTTTATTTTCATGTGTGAACATATAATTCTTAATATCATTGGATAACTATGGAAACATCCTTAAATTATAAATTGATCTAGAAAGATTAAATAGAAAAAATAGGATGTTATTATCATATGCAATGATAATAATTATTTTATAATGTAGAAATTAATTAAATGAAATAGTTTATTATTACTTGTTGCGGTTAGGTTATTTTCAAGATAGTGTGATTATGTCTTATTGTGGTTTTTTTATTGTTTAGAAAAGTATATATGATAGAAATTTGATAAAAAAATAAATATGTAATTATGATGTGATGATTAACAAAGTGACATGAGAATTTAATTATTTTACTTTCCATAAAACTACTATAATTAGAAGTGTGGCTGGAAGAATGAATCTGAATTTATTTAGCTACTATTTAGCCACTATAATTATGAAGTATTTTTTATGAACAATTAGTGTTTCTTATGAAAGTATTAAATGTCTTAAATTTATGGCCTTAGTTGACACATGAGTGTTTCATTATAAAAATATATATAATTATTGTATTCCATCATTATTATGATATAACCTTGATGTTATTTGATTGATAACCTAGAATGGTTGGAATATTTGATGATAAACTGGATGGTTTTCCTGGGGTTTTAGCAGTGGTTGATGTTGGTGATGTAAGGATGGAATTTGTGCATGAAATGGTCTCAAGGATGGAATTGAGGTATTTAATATGAGTTAAGAGCTAGGATTCCTCATTTATTAATCCTTGAGGATTTCTTTTAAATGTATTTTTTTCAAATGGTTGTTCTTTATGACTATCCACTACTTATTGTATTTTTTTCCTATTAACAACTAGTGATTCATTTCATGTGGTAGCTTAGGAAGATCCTTAGAGTACTAGGAATTTATGGAATAGTAAATTTTATTAATAAATAAACATATGGGATGGTGTTCTTTATGTCAGCGTTGTTAAATGAGTTATATACTAATGGGTGCCACTAAACGGTTGGTTAAATTATCTATGAGAATGGGTATTGTATCTAGAAATTGATTAATGAATATAGAGCATGTTGGTTGGTAATTATAGAATGGTTTATTTAAGATGGAAATTTGTAATGGGGTTTAATGAAATTATATGGTTAAACTATATATAGTGATGAGATAATAAATAATGACCAATGAATGGTTATTGAATAATTAATATTAATTTTCTAAATGAATAATTAGATATGATTAAAGATGTTATTCTTAATGATTTTTTGCATGTTCGAGATATATACCTTAGCATTAGTAGTCAGGTGTCTTGAGAAATGATAGCAGCAGATGAAACTAATGTATCGACCTTAACCCTAGTAACCCAGAGTCGGTGTCTACTTAATTACATTGATATATGATACAAGGAATCACATGCCGAAGGACTAAATAGTTTATTAGTCTTTGTAAACTAGATACATACATGATTCTCATATTACTTTTGAAAACATAAATTACAACAACAAAAATTCTTCTATGAGAATAAAATTATTCCCTCAATAATATACTTTCATATTAAACATAGTACACTTCATAGATTCATAAGAAAATAAGATAAAAATGGGTTAGCTCAAATGCTCAATAAGGTTTAAGTATAGTGGAAGTATTCATGAACCAATAAGAATAATCAGCATGGAAAGGTAAATAATTGAATGCACATTAGATTTAAATAAAATTAATAACATGATAAGATAAGGAATAATCAATATTGAAAGGTAAATAACTGAAAACACATTCCATTTAATCAATAAACCGATAATGGAATTCATCTAAAGATAATATCATTGTGAAAATATCATGGATAATAATAACTGAATCCTAAATGAAGGAAATGATTTGTAATGACGCGCCAATTATCATTGGCTTGAGAGCACAACGAGTCATTACTAGGCCTTAAGCAACATCCCCAAGACACCAAAGGCTGGCAATAAATGCAGAAGGGTTTCAAATACAAGTGGGGGATGATTTACCCTTTAAAGAATAACCCAATGAACCAAAAACCATAACCAAACATTTACTATATGATGCATGAACAAATGAAAGACCAATAAACACTTCATTTATATCAAACTACATCAAAGTACACAACAGCGGAAGACCAAACTAAGCATCAAAGTACACAGTGGATGAACAACTCAATACTCTCAAAACACACTACAACTCCATGATCCACAAGCTCCAAGCTCCACAAAATCTCCCAAGAATAACCACAAGCCACTAGCAATAAGTTTCTTTACCTTTACCTATGTCCCAAAATATGACATCTGCAAAAGCACCAACGTGCCAAAGAAAGGGTGAGTATAAAACTCAGTAGGTTTTCCCCAATGACTTCCCCACTCACGCCACTAGGATAGAAGAGTTAGCCACATTTATATAAAAACATTTTATATAAAACATTTTCTCAAAATTAGTTTATAACTAAATATAAACAAGTTTCCAAAACCATTCATAACCAAAGGTATTCCAAGAGCAATTGAAACTAATTTTCCAGTAAGTTATTTTTCCAGAAAAATAACCAAACAATCTTAAGAACCATTTCACAAACATTCCTTTTTAGCATACCCAACCATTTTCCAACCCATGCTACAAACCATGCATGCTTCGTTATAACAGTTCCATACTCATGAGTGGTCTCTCGTCTATCTACCAAGTCATCACAAGGTAATTGTTTCCCATTTACCATCAATCCTTTGGCACCGAGCACAAGGTCATATTTCAACCAAGCCCCGTATATGTAATTCCCATGTGCCATTAAAACTTTGGCATCGAGAACAAGGTCATATTTAAACCAAGCCCTGTATATTCAATATGAACACACAACACATATGCCCAATGATCAAGCAAAAATAAACCTTTCAATAAAAACACCTGTTTATTGAAAACTATTTCCGTCAAAACCATTTCAATGACAAACCATTTCAATAAAACTCCATATTTATTGAAAACCATTTCTATTTAAAACCATTTTTTCATCAACCATTTAGCAATTCCAGAAAATCCATAATTTAAAATCATCATTTTAAATTAAACCCCCTTTTTCACAATTATTCAACAAGATCACGCAATTTCACAAAAACCATAAATCATCACAAATTAATATTTTTTCACGCATTTCACATTAAATAAACCAATGCGAATCTAATAAAATCAATTATATCAAGAGGAGTTGAGATATAAGTTTCCTACCTTGAAGGTCTTGATGAAACTTTAACAACAGATAAAGAACACACAAGAAAGTCGGTCGATTCTCCAAGAGCGGCCTTAGATCTCTTATCCTAGCAAGATCACGACTCAACATTGAAATATTTGGAATCCAAAAACGTAGATCTACCCACTATAGGTTCATATCTGAGAAATAATGGATATTGGAGAAGTAGATATAAGCAGATCTAACAAATCATGACAAAACCGTAAATAATGGTGACATACCTCAAAAATCAGACTCGAAATTACCAAGGGAAGGCTCCAGAATGGATTCAAATCGTGTGGTAAGGGTTATACAGCCTTATAGAAAGAGTAATATTGATTTAGGGGCGTTTTTAAGCCAAAACAAAACTAATAGAGAAAAAACGAGCAAGCTCCTAGAAAATAGGATCTAGATTTGACCTCTACGCAAAATTTGACTACACAATTTGTGCCAACCGTGTATGGATCGTGTGACCATAATTATTCTCTCAAAACTCCTTATAAAACCCAAAAAATGTCCCATACTTCACCTTTACCCTTTTTATGGAAACACATTATTTATGGAAACATCACACTTTATAGAAACACCCCAATTTATGGAAACAACCAACATTATGGAAACACCCTAATTAATGGAAACACCCTATTTTATGGAAACTCTCTATTTTATGGAAACTCCATATTTTATAGAAAATCTCTATTTTAATACACACCAAATTAAAAAAATGTGAGGAAAGGGGTTATGTACCCGAAACCGGGGGTACTACATGATTAATTATTGGGCGTTATGTTTTTGGTACATGATACCTCTACCATAAAGACCTTTCAAAATATAGTTTAAAACTACTGGGTACAAACTCATATGGTTGGGACAACTGATTTTATGTCTACTTACCAATTCACCTCTAGATACTACTAATTCAATGAGGGTATATCATTAATCAGGCCCCACCTATGTTTGTATATCCAAATCATCCTCATATATTGAATAATTAGTTTAATTCATAAACTATGTTTCTTATCATCAAATATCATTATTGAGTAAGGAAAAAATATTTATCAAAATTTCCCCAGATAAAAAAATAACTTTAAATGTAGAACACCATATGTAGAAATGATATATGGTTAAATAAATAACATATCAATCATAAATAATATGGATATTTAGGGGAAATTTAATTTCCATAGGAAAGTGAATAATTCAAGGGCATGTTAATGACTACAAAAATTAATCAAGGAAAATAATTTCAATAGTTTTCTTGGTAAAAATAATCATAAATCATCCAGAGTAAGAATAAGGATTATACAAATACAAAAAATTACCATTAGAGTAAGAAAAAAGGTTTTTTTGTCACTAATGAATAGAAATACCAAAAAAAGATCTTTAAAAACATTCTTAAGTAGAATATCATTTTTAGTTTGAAAATATATTTTTAAAACTAAAACTTTAAAAAACATTTTGAAAATAATTTTATTTTAAATTAACCTTTGAAACTTATAAAATAATATTTAAAACAATTGTGTGGTCATGACAGCTAGAAATTCCATTCATACCATACATGTTAAAAAAATGATTCCTTTCACTTTTTTAGTAAAATATAATTAGGAAATTTTTTGAAAATGACATGAAGATTCATTTAAAAAATATATAAAAAGTAAAAATGGGAAGAAAAATTATATAATAAATCATTTGAAAAATTGTTAAAAATATTTTTCAAAACATTTTTAGAAAATATGGTTTTGGTAGAAAATAGATTTTTGACCAAAAAGAGAAATAAAGTTGGATTTTATTAAAAACATATTAAGTACAAAAGAGTGTATAAAAGGTATTATTACTTCAAAATATCATTAATAAATAGAGTAGAATAAAATTAAATAGTTTTATTATGGATTTTTCAAATAATTATCTTCAACTAAAATTCAAGAATAAACAATCTCGATTAAAAGAAGATTGTGAAATAAACCCTTAAAAATATCATAATGTTGAAGTGAGAATTAATAAATGAATCAGTTATGTGTATAAACTATAAATACACATCAAGAATTTGAAATATAATATAATATAATCAAAATTTATTTCACACATAATCTTAGAATACGAAATTTGATGAAGAAGTAATATAACCCAATGAAAAGAAATTGAGTTATGAAATTCTTTACCAATTGGTAACACGTAAATAAAATCCCTTTGGATGAAATAATTCAAATTAAAAATTTAAATACCATTAATTTTTAATGAATCGTTAAATTATATTCAAAGGAAATTTATATAAAATATAAAATAAATTTGGTTTATAACATTACAATATACCTTAATAAACGGAAATTGAGATGAAGTCCCTTACCACTTGGTAATATTCAATCCAAATCCACATGGATGAAATAATTCAAATTAAAACATAATATTCCATGAATTATGAATTATTCATGATATTACATGTGAAATTGGTAGTTTATACACCATATAAAATAAATTGGTCCATAACATACAAATATACCTTAATAAATGGAAATTGAGACAGAATCCCTTACCTCGTGCTTTCTTTTGGTTAAACGTAATTTAACCTCATATATAATGGATTTAAACATGTTATTAACTTATTAAAAACCCATATTAATATTTATAATATCATATATGATCCAATTATAACATATTTTCACTTTTTCATTAACAAACTTTCTTTATTCTCATTGTTTCGGTTGTAATTGCCCTGTTTTCTCAATCATGCTGTGTTATGAAAGTTTCATTTCTTATGTATAGGATATAGATACATCATATATAAAATTATATTAATGGTATCAATATCATATTGAATAATTTATACATTTTTAGAACTATTTATTAAAGTTAGAAATGGAAAATGAATTGCATCACTTCATGGAGATGGTAGGTCGTACGTATGCACGAATGATGATATAATTACCTTAATGGGTGAAAGGGTAAGGAAGTGGGTGATATATTAATTTTAAAAAATAAATATCACTTAATTTCATTAATTTTAACCTTATTATGTTCCATGAAATGTATAAGTGAAAAAAGAAATCACATCACTTCGTGAGGCAGTAGTCTGTCGTACACATGAGTGACACTGTCATATTTAAAATGAAATGGAACATAAAAAGTTATATGTGATATTAAAATTTAATAAGTATAATAATATTATAAATATAATATACATGTGTTAAATATATCATTATGTCCATCCTTGAAAGGTGGTAATGGAAAACTAACTACTTCGGTTCATGAGGCAGTAGTCCATCGTACACATGATCAATGATTTCATTTCCAATTTGATGGAAGTGGAGATAGATAAATATTATACCATAAAAATAATAAAATTTCATTATATGGGAGATAATATTGTTATTATATTATAAGTTTTAATAGAAAATTGTATGTGGAAAAAGAAAAAAGGTAATTAAAGAGTTTTGTTAAGATAATTACCTTATCTAAAAGAAACCTCCTTTGGATCTCCACTTAAGGACCCTAGGGATGGCCTTTGGGGAGGAAAGAAGCTCTAAAATGTGAATAAGGATGTTGGGGATATAATTTTTTAGGTTTTTGTAGAGCCAAAGTTTTTGGGATGTGTGAATAAGTGAGGTTAGTAAAGGGAACCCTCTTGGAAATACTTGGAAATTTTCTAAAATATTTGAAAATGATAGTCATTCACATGGAAAAATCATCCAAATGTCCCTATATTATATTTAGGGAAGAATAATTTGTAAATATATACATCCAATAATATTTTTACCCATTGGTATCTCATTATTAACCCCTATCTTCTAAGTTTAACCCCCTGGTAAATCTATTTTTACCTTAACCGTGGTAAATAATTTTTATGATTTATTTTTTGTTGTAAATTAACTGGTTTAATTTATTCATTATTTTAAATTTGTTTTGTTGTTTTATAATTTTAAAATTTATTTATTTTATTTTCTTTAATTTGTGTATTTTTTTGTTTTTGTTGCAGGTATCATCCCATCACCATCAAGTCAGTGGTGGCTCATGAGTCACCGTAAGACCAACCAATAGTGACTCATTTGAGTCATCACCAGCTCCACCTTCCCCCAACATCATATTCAACGGTGACTCAATTCACTATTGACCCTTTTTCCACCCACTTCTACTCTTCAAGGTGACTTATTGAGTCATCGCCAGTGTTCTCCCTCTTCCACCCCCATTCTCACAGTAGCAACTCCATTATCTCACTACCACCCCGAGATTCTCCCATTCCCCTTCTAGCTCTCCTAAGTCACCATTCCGACCCTTCATCAATGGTGACTCCACTATCACCATTCTCATCTCGAAACCACCATTATTATTCACTAATAGTGACTCCCAGTCACCGTTCCCGTTACTATCCCAAGTCCCCACTCATTATTCCTCTGCTAGAGATGACTCCAGTCACCATTCCACTATTACCCACCATCACTATTCCTCTCCATCAGTGGTGACTGGATTCACCACTGCTCTTATGCGTCCTTCCACCACTCATCATCTTGAGTCACCGCCACCACAGAGTATGCCACCAATTACATTTGAAAAATTTGAAAAAAAATACTTTAAAACCAATTAAAAATATAATTTATCTTTATAAATAATTTAAATTAAAAGGAAGGTTTCAATTAAAATTATTTATTTTTCACTATTCATCAAAAAATGAAATATTTTTGGAAAATCCCAAAAATTAAACCTAAGATAATTTTGGTATGATGATTTAAAAAATAAAGGTTATTTTTTCAAATAATTTTGTTTAAATGTGATAAAAAATAATTTTAAATTATATGTGGAAAGTGTGACTAAACCGTCTTTTAGAAGAAAAAAATAGTTTTTTAGGAAACACTAATTTTTCTTTTAAATTATTATTATTTTATTTATAATCAATAGATAACCATGATTTTCATAATGTAGTTAGTATTATTTATACTAAAATATTTAACAGTTGGGTTATAATGGTATACCATATTACTGTTCATTTTAACTTAGGGTTGCGTGTTTAATAAGCTATCGAAGTGTGTAAATTTAAAGAAATATATTTTGTGGGTTGTTTAATCTTTATATTACATGTTACATAATCTATCGAATACAATGTTATTATTTTAGAATATCAGGGTGTTATAACTAATACTAGGTAGTTTCCCTTAGTGTGTTTGTGTACGATATATCTTATATTTTATGATTTCATATGCTTCTCTACCTAATTAGGTAGGTAAAAAAACACCCAAATGTTTTTGGGGGTATTTTTTCCAACATACTGGATATAAATGGAATGAATAACTAGTTCCTCCCTCTTTTCTACTCTCCATTTAGTTGTTTTATATTATGTGAGAATACCCAGTTGTGATGGATTAAAGTATACAATATGTAATCACATGGGTTTTGATGGATCTCAGTTTACTATAAATTTATATGTACACTGTAACAACTTGATTTTATAGAACATACTTTTATCTAGTCCTAGTGGCCACATGTAACGACCCAAACTTCTATAAATAAAATTGCCCTTTTTATTCAATTAAATGTCTTATTATATAATATGGTTGTAGAAAAAACATGAAATAATTTTGTTTTATTATATCCAAATGGATTTTAATGACCATTATTTATCTTTACCATTGATAATATAGCCTTTGAAAAGTGATGATAAGACTAGTATAAATATAGGGTTTTAACAAATCTATTTGACATAGACAAAGGAAGTGATGGGATCAACTCATAGTATCATACCATATGAATCCCATTTATCATATATTCTGAGGGAGATGGAATTTATGAGATTTTATCTGGGCAAATCCCAAGCTGAGATCCAACAACTTAATCATGAGTGAGATCGTTTACAAGATAAGTTTAATCTCATCGAGATCACAACCCAAACCATGTTCACCGAATGGCCCCATGAAATACCCATCATAATACACTTTACTCTAAGGGAATATGATAGTGTATTAAAGTGACATGTATCATGAACCTATCAAAAGGAATATTTACATTGTTTTTATATAATCATAAATATATTTTCATTCTATTATTTTTACTTTGTAAATGACTTTTAAAGCACAAATTTTATTTTCGATTAATATTCAAATTCAATTAATGAATTTATATATTTTAGAAATAAATAATATTTTAAAATAAAATTATTATTAAATAATATTTATTGAATATAAATGATCATATTATTTTTATGAAGACAAATATAATTTTTATTACAGTTCAAAAACTGCTATTGTCAAAAACCCATCATTTTCAATAAATGTCAATTTTTATTTTAAAAGTGAAAATTAACATATTTAGAAAATTATTTATATAAAATTAATATTATTTTTGGAATCAGTACATCAAAATTATCTGATATTGAATTTTTCATAATTTTCTGAGACAATCGAATTTTCATCTAAAAATTAAATACAATATTAATAAACTTTGTGTTTTATGACATCACAATGACCCAAAAGTGATGTAATAAGTAAAATAAATGGGATAAAAAACCAAGTATATGTTTTCCATTTAAAATAATTTAATTATATTTTTATTTTATTTTATTTTATAAATCCTTAATGAATACTCGAAGACTTATAATATATCTTAAGATGTTAAAATCATTTCTTTGAGAGTCTGACTCACCTCCACATAATAAAGGGGATTATTTTATTATATTCAGACCTTGTAATTATAAAATAATTTAAAACACTCCCCTTTTTCAGAAACCATGGGCAAAAACCGTGGTATGGTTTTTGGTTTTGAATATTTTATTATACAGTGTCCAAAACCAAAATAATAAAGACAACCCCCTCCTTTTCTATATAAACCCACCTAACATCCCATTTATCTTCACTCAAACTATTTTTATAACAAACAAACTCTTCCCCCTACTCCCTAGACTCCTAAAAAAATTTCTCCAATCTCTCAAGAAGCCCCTCCCAAGCCTTTAGAGTCACACATTCAAGTAAGGGATTATCACCTTCATCTGTTTCTTTCAATTCTAGAATCATCCTTGAAATTAGTATTTATAATTTCAATTGGATATATTATAATTCATTTAATATGATTATATTACTATTAAATTGATGTTATTTTAATAAGATATTATTTATTATATCTCTTTTTGACACTTATCTAAGTTGTTACTATGCCGAAATTCTATAAGGGAAACTTATCTTCCACTCTCCTCTTTTACCAATAACTCCTTTTAATATTATGTATTTTAATTTCCATTTTCTTATGTTGGAATGTGTTATTAAATATCCCACTTACTATCCATTTTATTTATAAATTATCATATCTCCTTTCACTCTCAATTATCCCTCCTATGAATCTTTATGCACACTTGTTACCATGCCAATATTTTGTAAGGGTTCTTTCCTTTCTCATATTTCTTCAAGTTTCTTTATAATGTTATGCCTTCAATATCCAATTACTTATGTAGGTAAATTTCTTTAAATTTCCTCCTTAATTAACATTTCATTTCTCGATTATGAGAGACCCATTTCTCTCCCATTAACACATTTTATGAATTTTTTAGTAATATTGTTATGCTGCTGAAATTTCACTGTGATTTTCCATGCCAAGATAATTGTGTATTGAATACAATACCCATTTTTTTATAAATGGTATTAACCTTTATGAATATATAATTATTTATTAGGGAATTACATGTCTTTATTCTACATTACTTTATCATGTAATAAATTATGATGTTGAATGAATCCATGTTGTATGATTTATATGAAACACTTAAGCATGAGAATGAAGTGATTATGAAGGGTGTGCTCTGATAGAGATCCAATGAATTGGGTAATGTTTAGTGTCATGATACATCATATGAAATGGTATTGTAAGTTATACTTGAATCATGATCCTTAATGTGAAATGAGCCTTGACTCATGCTTCTCCATGTGCAATGAGCCTTATCTCATGCACCTCCATGTGCAATGATCCTTGAATCAAGATTATATCATGTTGTATGTTTTTTCCACATTTCCCATGTTATAATTATCATGAAATATCATGCCTTATTATTCATTTTCATTTTATTATTAATTGATATTCCTATTGTCTAACATGTATTATCTTATTCATGTTATACCTTGTTTATTTCCCTTAATGGAATTTATAGCTCACTTGTTTCTTATGTTGTTCCCAAGATATCCCATGTAGTTTTAAGATCATTGTAATATTATGATCATGTTAATGAATTTTTCAATAATTTTTTTTATCCCATGTTTCAGGATGTTATTTTTTTTACCTATTTCTTAAATACATTAGAGTTATCGATCTTATGAGTTGTATTTAGTGTAATTTTATGTAATAAATCATGTTTAAATATTAAATAAAGAGCATGGTTGTTATAGTTGGTATCAGAGGATAAGTTTAGTTATTTTTGGGATTAGTATTAGAAAACTCTAGAGAAATCATTAGGATTATATACCTCTAGATAATTCCATAGGTATGGGACAAAGTATAAGAAAACACCCCTAAATTTTAGTAAGTATAAAGTAAGTGATTTATCAAAAATATTCATCCTTGTATGGATACTATAAGTTGACGTGATTCTGGAATATATGTACCTAGGGGTAACAACTCTAAAAATATGTTTTGGTCCTGACTTGGGGTAATATGGTACATAAAAATGGTCCTTATTATGCACTTGGTTTGATACTCTCGGAGGATATGATTTAGTAAATTAATATGATCATTACGAACCATTATTAAGGGAACAAAAAAATGCTCATAATAATATATGTTAGGAAATGTATCTTGGATTACATAGATTGAAGCCTAGAAACTCATAAGTTAAGAAGATAGATGTAATTTATAAGTTATAACTTTAATGTCATTGGATTACCCTTTATGTGTTTAATAGTTTAAAATACTCATCCCTAATTTTTCTTTTTATTCTATACAATGGCCGGAAAGAGGTGGAATCACATTAACAACTAATGAGAATGGTAGGGTTATGATTTCCCCAAATAGATTCCTAATTTGATGGGAGTGAGAATCAAAAACTTTTTCATAATACTCTCTCAGCTAACTTAGGTTCTGAATAGAACCTTGATGAAGAGGAGTGCCTAACTCCCACCCCTACCCCCACCCCCAGGAGATAATAGCTTGGAATTGATAGCTTCATGTGACAAAGGCCTCCTGGTTTTAATGGATCATATGGCCCCTTAATTGTGTAAAAATGGATAAAATCCATTGATAAGATATTCTCTATCCTTCAATGTTCCGAATAAGAGAAGGTTCTTCTATATGTTTATCATATGAAGGGAGAAGCTGATCAATGGTGGAAATTGGTCAAGAATATGAAGCTTAAAGAAGATATCAAAATAATAGAGTGGAAGGAATTCTAAAAAAATTGATAAATATTTTCCCCGCACTCTCTCACTTAAAATGGAAAGAGATTTCTTTGAACTAAATCAAAAACACAATTAATCTATTAAGGTGTATGAGGTAAACTTCACAAGACCTGCACAATACTTCTCTGGTTTTGTCATCACCCCTAAATGAAAGGTTGACCACTTCTTTAGTGGTTCAAAACCTAGTCTATGACAATCCATGGTGATCCCTGACTTTTATAGATATGAAGAAATTTTCTGATGTCCTCTTAAAGTCGAAATAGATATCAGAGAATCTTAAGGGTAACATGGGGATAAAAAGTGGAAAGTGGATTTTAATTATAGCGGTCCGATAAAGAGATCAATTGGTGCCAAGAAATTTTAATATACCACTTTTAAAGGGTGCAGGAAGAAGCACCTTGTAAATTTACTAAAGGGAACAGGGAAATGATTTGGGTGTGGGAAGGATGTACACATATCTAACAATTTCTGGTAGGAGAAATCCACTATTATGGTGGATAAAATGAATTATATAGTAAACCCTCAGTGCATTATCCATTACTATAACAACAAGGAACCAGGTAACTTTGTGAATCAATTATTTAATCCAAGGGTGTTTTTAGGCAACCAACAACCTCCAAGGTAGTAAGGGCTATCCTTTTCCATCACTACAGACTAAGTGAATTTCGACAATGAAGTGGTGATAGGTATCCTAGTTATTCATTCAAGAATAGAAAACATACTTGTTTATTCTGGTTCTACGCATTCCTTTATATCAAGAAAGTTTAGTAGAACTATTCAATTACCATTATAAATCATAGAAGTAGAGATATTGGTAAAAACAGAAAATGGGACAATTATTACATCCCAAGTATATAACTCCTCCCCTTTCACAATTTGTGGGATGAACTTCATAGAGAATATTTTCATACTCCCTTCGGTTTAATTTGATAAAATTTTAGGCATGGATTGACTTTCCCTATTTAGAGCCAACATAAATTACTGTGATAAGGAAATCACTCTCCGTATAGCGAACTGGCCCCTGATTCTATATAAGTGCAAGGAAGAGGATGAATCTTCTTTAGCACCATTATCTCAATAATATATATTATTTCCCTATAATCAAGCATATCTAGCTCAAATTATTGATTCTAAGGAAAAGTTCATCCTAAAAGACATGCCTATTGTAATGGAATACATTGATGTGTTTCCTAAGGAATTTCATGGTCTTCCTCCTAGATGAGAGGTCAAATTTTCAATCGAACTTATACTTGGGGCATTGCCAATATATAAGACTCCATATAGGATAGATTTTGTGGAACTTAAGGAACTGAATAAACAACTTCAGAAGAATCTAGATAAACAATCCATATGACCAAGTGCTAAACCATGGGGTGCACCAGTCCTCTTCGTTAGGAAGAAGAATGGGATAATGCTCCTTTACATTGATTATTGTGAGCTCAACATGATCATGATAAATAAAAAGTATCATTTTCCACAAATTTATGACTTGTTCGACACACTACATGGAGCACAATACTTCTCCAAGGTGGATCTGTGGTTGAGTTACTACTAAGTTATTTTGAAGAATGAGTATATCCCCATGACTGTTTTTTGTACAAGGTATGGGCACTAGAATTTATAGTTATGCCTATCAGACTCACTAATGCTCTATAAATATTTATAAATTTAATAAATAGAGTCTTTATATATTAGCTTAACAAGTTTTTGATAGTCTATATAGAAAATATTCTAATATACTCCAAAACCAAGGAGGAGTATGAGGAAAATCTAATCATTGCACTAAAGACCTTGAGAAAGGAGAATCTCTATGAAATGTATAGCAAGTGTGAGTTTTGGTGGAAGGAAGTCTCATTCTTGGGGTATATCATCATAAGTAATGGGATATCTTTGGATCCTTCAAAGATAGAAGAAATTGAAGGATGGATGAGGCTAAAATCTATGACAGATATCTGTAGTTTCCTTAGGTTAGTAGGATATTATCGCTGATTTGTGAGAAATTTCTCATGTTTTTTAAACCCTCCTACAAAGCTAACTAGGAAGGAAATCAAATTTTCTTGGAATGATGAATGTGAAGAAAGATTAATGGAGTTTAAAATGAGTCTTATCACTACCCTTGTTCTCACACTACCCACAAGTGGGGAAATTTTCATAATTTTGAACAATACTTTAAAGAAGGGATTGATTTGTGCGTTGATGAAAAATAAAAACACTATAGCCTATGCTTCAAGGAAGTTGAAAATTCATGAGAAAAACTATCCCACACATGATCTGGAGTTTTTAGTAGTGACCTTCACTTTGAAAATTTGGTAGCATTATCTCTTTTGGGAGAATTGTGAAATATATATGGATCACAAAATTCTTAAACATATATTCATATAGAAATAGATGAATATGTGCCAAAAAATATGGTTAGAGATATTTAAGGATCATGACTGCTCAATTTATTACCATCATGGAAAATAAAACAAAGTGGTGGATGCTCTAAGTAGAAAGGATCTAGAAATTATATCATCACTGAGAATTGATCAGGATCTAATCTTCTTATATTTTAACAATATGGACATGGGAATCAAAAATGAATGAAAATCATCAATCCTTTCACAAATTATTTCTCAACCTTATCTTCTTTAAAGTTTAAAGGATGCTCAAAAATATGATGTGGGAGTCCAATAGAAAGTGGAAACAATAAGAAAAGGGAAATCCTCAAAGTTAAATTTTAATGAAAAAGGAATTATGATATTTGGGTCAAGACTATGTGTTCCATAAAATCCTGAGTTAAAGAAAGAACTATTGGATGATTAATGTAGTAAAAATTTCTCCATTCACCCAAGAAACACAAATATGTATCGAGGTATTAAAGAGCACTATTAGTGGGATAACATGAAGAAGGAGATTGTAGAATATACATCAGATTGCCTGGTATGTGAGCATGTGAAGGTTGAAAGGCATAAGTATAATGGTATGAAGCAACCATTACCCATACCAACATGGAAATGGAAAAATTCACCATGTAATTTGTCACCGGACTTCTGAAGACATCCAGAGGAAACAATGCTATATGGGTTGTTTTGGATCATCTTACAAAGACTGCACACTTCATTTCAATTCAAGAGGATTTCTCACTAGATCAGCTGGCACGGATATACATTAGAGAAGTGTAAAGGCTTCATGGAGTACCACTATTGATTGTATCTGATCAAGACCCAAGATTCACCTCTAAGTTCTATAAAAGTCTCCAGCATGATCTAAACACTGATCTGAATTTCAGTATGGCCCATCATCCTCAAACTGATGTCCAATCTGAGTGGACTATCCAAAAACTCTAGGATATGTTGAGAGCTTTCTCAATGGACTTAAAAGTCATATGGGACCAACATCTTCCTTTCATCAAGTTCTCTTACAATAACAGTTTCTACTTGAGCATACAAATGGCTCCCTATAAAGCCCTCTATGGAAAGAGGTGTAGAACACCAGTATGTTGGAATGAATTTGGGGAACGAAAACTTCTAGTTCCTGAAATGGTTGAAGAAGTAGTGGAGAAGGTTAAGACCATCCAGTAGCACATCAAAGCTTCACAAAGATGTCATAAGATCTATTCTAACAATATTCGATGTGATATAGGGTTTGATGTTGGAGACATGGTATTTCTCTCCATATCTCCATGGAATAGATTGATTAGATTTGGGAAGAAGGCAAAGCTTAGTCCAAGATATATTGTCCCTTTTTATATCCTTGATCGCATCAGAGCAGTGGCCTATTGACTATCACTCCCACCAAACTTGTCTCAAATACATGATGCATTTCATGTATCCCTGTTCATAAAGTATATAAAAAACCCATCACATGTACTAAATCCATAGGTGGTGACATTGTAGAATGATATTTCCTATAAATTGCATCCGGTGAAGATCTTAGATCATAGATAAATAGTTCTACAAAATAAGACAATGACTCTCATCAAAATATTGTGGAGAAACCACAAGTTTCAAGAATCAATGTGGGAACTAAAGGAGGTGATGAAGTAGAGTTACCCTCATCTGTTTTAGTGTCTGAAAATAAAATTTTGAGGTAGAAATTTCTAAAGGGGGGGTAGAATGTAATGACCCAAACTATTATAAATAAAATTGCCCTTTTTATTTAATTAAATGTATTATTATATAATATGTTTATAAAAAACACATGCACTTATTTTGTTTTATTATATCCAATTGGATTTTAATGACCATTATTTATATTTACCATTAATAATATAGTCTTTGAATATTGATCACATGACTAGTATAAATATATGGTTTTAAAAAAGCTATTTGACATGGATAAAGGAGGTGATGACCCCAACTAGTAGGATCATACCCTATGAATACCACTTATCAGAGCTTCTAAGGGAGATGGAATTTTTGGGATTTAACCTAGACCAATCCCAAGTTGATATCCAATAACTTAAGCATTATTGAAACTATTTAGAGGATAAGTTCAATATCATTGAGATCATGACCCAAACCATGTTCACCGAACAGCCCCATGAAAGCCCCACCATCGTGCACCTTACTCTTACAGTGTATGCCGATGTATTAAAAGGATATGTATCAAGACCCTAGAAATATAAATATGTACATTATTTTTTATATAATTATGAATACATTTTCATCCTATTATTTTTACTTTGTAAATTATTTTTAAAGAACAAAATATATTTTTGATTAATATTCAAATTAAATTAATGAAATTATGAATTAATAGATTTTTGAAATAAACAATTTTTTATTAGAATATTATTATTACATAATATTTATTAAATATAAATGATCATATCATTTTTATGAATTTAAATGTAATTTTTATGAGGTTTTGAATACTGTTATTGTCAAAAACCTATAATTTTCAATAAATGTTGGTTTTTATTTTAAAATTAAAAATTCATATATTTAGACAATTATTTAGATAAAATGAATATTATTATTATAATTGGGACTTTTAAATTATCTAATGGTGAATTTTACATTATTTTATGAGACAAATGAATTTTCAGGTAAAAATTAAATACTCTATAACTAAACTTTGTGTTTTATGACATCATAGTGACCCATAAGTGATGTAATAAGTATCATAAATTGGATAAAAGACCAAATATATGTTTTTAATTTAAAATAATTTAATTCTATGTTAATTTTATTTTATTTTTTAAAGCCTTAATGAATCCTCAAGGACTTATAATATATTTTAAGATTTTAAAATCATTTTTTTAAGATTACAACTCACCTTATTTTACTATATTCGTCCCTTATCCTTATAAAATAATGTAAACCAATCCCCTTTTTCATAAACTATGTAAAAAAATATGGTATTATTTGTGGTTTTGAATATTTTATTATTTAGTGTCCAAAACCAAAATAATAAACAAAATCCCCCTCATTTCCTATATAAATCCACCCAAAATCACATGTATCTTCACTCAAACCATTTGAAGCATGAAAACACTCTACCCCTACTCCCTAGAGTCCTTTAAAGGCGCCCCAAGCTCTAAAGGAATCCCTCCCAAGACTTTGGAATCACACATTCAAGTAAGGAATCCCCACCTTCCTCTTTGTCTTTCAATTCAAGAATCTTCCTTGAAATTAGTCTTTATAATTTAAATTGGTTATATTTTAATTCATTTATTGTGATTATATTTTGGTATAATTGATGTTATTTTAATGAGATATTATTTATCCTCTCTCTTTTTGACACTTATCTAAGTCGTTACTATGTCGAAATTCTGTAATGGAACCTTATCTTCCACTCTCCTTTTTTATCAAGAATTGTTTTTAATGTTATGTATTTTAATTTCCATTTTCTTATATTGAGATATTTTATTCCATATCCCATTTAATTTTCATTTTATTTATAAATTATTAGATCCCATTTCACTCTCAATTATCCCTCCTATGAACCTTTATGCACACCCCTTACCATGCTGAAATTTTGTAAGGGTTCTTTCCTTTCTCCTCTTTATTAAAGTTTCTTTATAGTTTTACACATTATATATCCAATTACTTATGTTGGGACATTTATTTCAATGTCTCCCTTACAAAAAAAATTATTTATAAATGATTGGAGACCCCTTTCTCTCTCATTAACCCATTTTATGAATTTTTAAGTAACTCTTTTATGATACCGAAAGTTCACCATGATTTTCCATGCTAAAATATTTATGTAGTGAATACCATACCCATTTTTTATCAATGGTATTCACCTTTATGAATATATACTTATTTATTATGGAAATACATGTATGTATTCCATATTACTTGATCATGGAATAAATTGTGATGTTGAATGAATCCATGTTTTATGATCTATGTGGTACACTTAAGAATGAGAATGAAATGATTATGAAGGGTGTGCCCTAATAGTGCTCCAATGCATTGGGTAATGTTTAGTGTCATGATACATCATGTACAATGTTCTTGATAGATAGCCTTTACTCATTCTCATCCATGTTAAATGATCCTTATCTCATGCTCCTCTATGTTCAATGATCCTTGTCCCATGCTCCTCCATGTGTAAGGAGCCTTGACTCATGCTTCTATCATGTTGTATGTTGTTTCCACATTTACCGTGTTATATTTATAATGAAATATCATTCCTTATTATTCATGTTCCTTCTATTATCCATTTATGTTCCTATTTTTAACATGTATTATCTTCTTCATGTTATGCCTTGTTTATTTCCCTTACTGGGATTTATAGATCACCTCTTTCTTATGTTGCTCCCAGGATATCCCATATAGTTTTAATATTATTGAAATATTATGATCATGTTAAGGAAGTTTTCAATAATTTTGTTGTATCCTATGATTCAAGATGTTATTTTTTGTACCAATTTCCCAGATACACTACACCTCTGGATATTCTAAGTTGTATTAAGTGTAATTTTATGTAATAAATCATGTTTAAATGTTAAATAAAGAGTTGGGGTTGTTGTAATATATATTCCCATGGGAGTATAAGCATGGGTTGTGGTGGATTTTGGTGTAATGAATAAAACAAGGGTTTTAGTGGATTCTAGACTTTTACTTGGTTATGGATGATACAAAGATAATGAGGTTATGTCAGGCTACATGGGATATATAATGGCTATGATATGATTGCTTGATCTATGGAAGGATGACTTATAGGAGAGAAGAGCAAAGAATGTGAGTTGGGGAATGAAAGTGACACACCATCTTGGAAGTTGAATCGGGGTACCTTTTATATATATATATATATATATGATTTGATAAGGATATTCTTACTTGTATGAATTACTTGGTGAGAATTCCATAGTGAGGATAGGAAATTGATATAACTATTTAGGTAAAGAGATGGTTGTATTTGTTTATTCATTAGGATTTAGTATGCTTCTTTCACATTTTTCATGAGAGGAACTAGGGAGGATCATACTAAGTATAATTTTATGCTCACCATATGTATATATAAACTATTTTTGTAAGGATTATTGTGGTATGTTTTATTTGTTTTTAGTTATATTTGACATTAAATTTATGTATTGGTATTTCTTATTTATTTATTTATGGTTTTTATTGGTGGTATATCATCTTATATATTAATCCTTAAATTATATCTTAAGTCTGATTCCCCTCTTTGTATAGATTAAATACTCTCAATGCTATTCATAAACCTGTCGCTTATTAGAGGAGATATTGAGGGTACTGGGTATGCAGCGAAAGCCCCAAAATGGATTTTTAAAATTTTTCACTGACATTCAACACGAACTTGTTGACATTGGTGAATCACTGCCTAGTTTATTTTAAGGATCTCACGTGAAGAGTTTTAAGAAAAAAATAAAATAGTAAAATACCTGGTTTAGATCCGAAGTCGTGCACGACATCTGCTCATCGTTGGTGATCACTATTTAAAGAATCAGAAGATATATTCCTCTAGATCATCCACACATACTTCTAGAAACTATGAGAGTTCTGATATTCATAATTTAGGTGGTAACATGGAATTCCAACGACGAGATTGATGCTTTGACGATTATCACATTTCCTAACTTGCGATGCTTGAGAGAGAGAGAGAGATCCGAGGTCTTGGATCCAGATATTCTCTCTATAGATCAAGGGAGATATAATAGGATAGATAAATTCCATGAATTGACCCTAGTGGGATTCTCTCTCCTTCTATATATAGTGTGTAATTAAAATACCCGGTATTGCCTCTCCAGCCCCCGAGTACTTAACGCACTATAAACGGAATGTCTTGACTACTAAATTGAGTCATAAATACTATTTTCACTTTCTTGTAATATATTAAATATATTATGTTATAAAAAATTATTCATTAACTCAGCTCCTCATTCCCATTAATATTAATTGAACCTTGAATAATTTAATATTCATTCAAGTAATATTTTTCATGCATTTACTTAAAACTAGTAAATAAATTTAATAAATAAATTCTATTCCCATTATTCTAAACATGAATAATATGAATTTATTTATTTCATTGGTGATTATTTAACCTTGGAAAAATCCCAGACCCTAGTGGTGGGTCCCACCATTTCCAAAACTCCTATTCAACTGAATAAAGAAGATTCTCGAATACGTTATTACGTGTGACCCTCTAGGCCCGTATCTCAATAGTAGTGAATAGTATTCACAGACTAAGAGTGGGATCTAGCAACCCATCATGGCCCCTAAAGAGATAAATATTATCACATTAGTGACAACTAACCTATGAACATGTACTATGTAATATAATCTATTTGTATTTAATATCTCATAAAGCAGGATGCACACCTGTGTCATCTCCCTTTTCTTAATTAATTATTTTTTGATCCAACTAGATGAATTTTGAATGACATGGCTATGGTTTTATGAAGGTACTACCATCCTTATCAACATGGCCTAAGAAATATTTTTTCCTAAACCTGGAAGTGACAGATCCGTTCTTGACCATTCAACCAATGTCAGGCCACTAATGACGCACCCAACACAAACTACCTCACTATGATTTTAATATCATAGTTTTTGTCTTGCATCAAAGTATGAGATCAAATGACATAAATTTTTAATTATCTCAATTCAGAAGACTATTACACATGATCATAGATAGGAACATCCAATGACACCCAAAACATGTGGTGTTCCTATTGGCTGGTCTTTCCTCATAATCTCACTACTAGAGATCACCAAGTACGGACTTCATGAGAAAAAGTCTCAATGCTTATGATCCACCAGCACCTAATAGTCTAACATATTATATGCCCAGTAAGTAATATATATCTAGACCATAAGACATATTTAATATTAATGTCATGGTATCTCAAGGTTCTCATTATAGCCTGGGATCTGCTATAACCTTTCGATGCGACAATTAATCTTTGGAAATTACCATTAAATAGTGGATGCATAAATATCTACACTATAATGCTAAGTTATCATCATTTATATCTAACTGTATACATGATATGGTAATCAAAATAACAGAATAGTTGGGTCTAGGGAACCCACTATTTCAACACTCCCACTTGCACTAGATCCAACATTCTAACCAGAATTGTTAGGTACTCACTTGATTAAGATCATGTTTCTACTAAGTCATGGCTTTAGCTGTTAGGTCTGCCACGTTTCTGTTGTGTGGCTATCTTCTATTTGTGAACTCATCTCCCTGAGTAAAAATTCTCAAGATATGGTATCCCTAAGTTTATCCATTTTTCCAATTTCATAATTTTAAATCTTGACTAGTAGAATATCATAATTTACATTATGATAATACTTTTATTACTATGTGTGATTCTAAGAATTGGAACAAATTGTTTCATTTAACTACTTCTTAACTTCCTTAGAAGCTGTAATATACTCAATATTTGTAGGTATAGCTACTACTAGCTTATATGAGATTTTATTGCTCATTACCTTATCCAAGATGAGATATTAGATCACATGGATCTAAGGAAGACTATTTTTTGTCCCCTTAAAACTAGTATCCTTTCCTCTACACTTACTAGGTATATATTTTATATACTTTCTGAAGTACAAATAGATAGTTCTAACTGCTTCACTTTCAGTGCTCTTAGATATAACTGATATTTTCCTACTATAAATTATATCTTAGAAATATAATTTCTTGTACGTATGATGGCATATGTTATTGATCCATATCTTCAGTGTATGAATTTTAACTTATCATGTTAATCTTCTCCCATGTCTCAGACATGTGAACCTGGAGAGATAATTCCATGTGACACTAACTACAATTCATCACTTGAATTGTTCCAACTTGTATTTTACAATACCATGACACTATATGTACTATTGACTAAGTGTAAGAAACCTATAGATCTACCCCAGTTGACCATGTTCCCTATAACTTAGGTTGATACTTTAAGTCAATCACTAGAGAATAAATTTCATCCTGGTCTTAACTAACTTGAAGACTAATATATGTTTTCTATATGTTTTCAAACATATTTCTTCTTGTAAAACCTTGGTGATCCCACTAAACAATTGTAGACACATGGAAAATATTCATTCCAAATGAATATTCTATGATCATGTTTCTTACTTCAATCCTAAATTTGATTTTAGTAACTTGAAACCTTTATTATCATTTTGTGACATGACCATCCCTTTCTGGTTGCTTCGTATAGACACATTCCATGATCGGTGGTCATTACATCCAATTCCTAATAATATTATCATAGAAATTAGATATGATAAGTAAAATTATAATATATTTAGAAAAACTAACTTGGTATTACCAATAAAGCCTTATTGGTACTACACTTATACCATCCATTTATTGAATTTTAACTGATCTTGTCAATCTTAGCTAATTTCTATAAATTTCTTACTTATAGGAAATATTATTCACAATTAATAATAGATCACTGAACATAGTGAATACAAAAAAAAACATCACCATGTTTTTATGCTTCCTATGTTGTATGTGTCTCTGGAACATACTTTGTTCCACATGCACTTGTGGAATTAGTTACTATTCCAACTAAATGTGCATCTCGAGCATTGACTAAACCCAAGTAAATATAGATCCCACTATCTCTTAAGAGATGTGAACCCTATTATTGAAATGTAGTCCATCACTTAACTACTAATTTTCTATATTAGGTATTTAGGTAATAACATCCTAATCAACCATTAGGATGATTACAATAGATTCACATTGTGTTTGTTTCGGATGCAAGTTTGTTTATGTCCTAACAAACTCTTTGCATCCGAACACATGTCCTTATGTATTTCCATCATACTATGACTCATATGATATCCATTTGTTATGAATTTCCATCGCGTTTTTGGATACAAAATGGAGACAATGGCTTTTTACAGGATGTTATCTTTGAATAGGTACCTGCCTACTGTAAAATGTGCTCAAGAATTGGTCATTTTAAGGAAGAATGTGGGACTCCAAGGGCTACTCCCATCCCTCCACATTTCAAGTCAGTTTTGGTGAAAAATAATGCTAAAAATGAAAACACCAATGATCAGGAAGATACATTTGTTGATTGTGTCAAAGTTTTAAACTACATCGATGTTCCTAATCACACCCCAGATCCATCAATTCAGGAATACATTACAACTTCTAATGAGGGTTTCGAGGTGGATCATATTGAGGATGCTGAACCCTCTAATCACTCTGTCATATTGGAGGCCGACGAAAAATCCACTCAAATTGAAGAAGACTTCTTCAAATCAAGTTCTAGAAAAGGGAAAAAACAAATGGTGGATGTTGATGGATTCATTACTCCCCATCCTAAGAAAACAAGGAAGCATAGGGACTATTCTCATCTTGAACGAACAATTGTTACGAGATCTCTTACTGCTTCTAACAAAGACAACATTGAAATCACAAGAGCCTCCAGTAAGATACCTATAGACATTGATTCTCAGCTTGAGGTTATCTCTTCCACTGCGCCTCCAAATGATAATCCAAATGAGGGCTCTGATCCGGCTGTGAACCCATTGCAGCATATTGGGGAGGTGAGTGAAGATTTGGAGTCTCGAAGGGATCAACGGGTTGAATTAGCTTGTCAAAAGCTCAGAAACGGTGAAATTTCCACGACGACTTATCTTGATATCAAACGCCAAGTGTTTATTTTGGGGTTGGACCTGGAGACCAAAAAAACTCCCTAATTTCCTATGGCCAGCACTATTTTTGTTCTCCAGTTTGATTTCACATTGTTCTCCTCCTGATGTTGTTTGTCTATGACTTGCACTATTGATCATGTATTCCCTTCAATCCAGAGTTGGTGTAAGCTCTTTACACCTCTTTATTGTACTATAGCTTTTGTTTTTAATAAATTCTCTTATGGCATGAATTGGGTGACCAATTTATGTCTCTACTTTCTCAAAAAAAATGGAAGTTTCTGCAAGTTGCAAAATTGATACTACTTACATCATAACTTTGATGAATAAAATGTACATCTAGGAATTACTCCACACTATATTTTTTTTATAAATTTTGACACGTAAGACTTAATCATAGATCCTACTCATTAACATCATTATCATGATCTTTATAAGGTAATATTTATTTAGGAATTGGTCCGCACTACATTATCGTGATCGACGAATCCTTGGTCAAGATATTCTTTAGCATATCGACTCGAAGTAAATCATATATTCTAACCAGGAACTTACTTCACTTTACCATTACTTAATAACTTAAAGGAATATTATGAAGTAAATATATACCTCTACCTTATTATTGGAACAGTTCACACTCTCTTATTGAACTAATTCTGAAATATTTGTGGCATACCTTTCTTTTTCCAAACTAAATACATCGATAATAAAAATGGTGTTTCGATATGCTGAGCCTAAATACCACACTGGGTATATTATTGATGTCCACTTTTAGTGTTACTTGAAAAAGAATTATCTTTCCATAACTAGGCATAAGTATTACATTTTTATATTCATCACTTCTTGCCTGTAATTAAAGTATTACTAAACTATTTATTGAGTATTAAATACCAAAGACAACATTAATTCCTAAATATGGAATAATGTATCATTTTGTCCAAGGACACATGATATTAATGTTATGGTCATACTCAATAATATTTTTACATGAATCTTTCACTTGTAAATAAATAAATCATCTACTTTTCACTATTGGCCAAGGTATCACCCTTTCTTAGCCACTCGGAGAATACATCTGACTTCAAGTAATGAATCTGTACTCACTTGGTTACTATATTTCAATACACATGTGATAATAATATTGTATTGAATACCCAAGAAGTAAAATAGAAACATTACAGAGATGAATATACCTCAATAACAAGTGGTAACTTGCTTCTTTTATTAAGTTGATTTCATTTAAACTTCCATTGTTTTATTTCATGTTATGAAATTCTAATAACTTCCTGTTAATACCTATTTCATTAAAGGAATTTGCGAATTTGGCTTTGGAATTACTTGCCTTTGGCCTTTTCACCTTGACTTTCAATTTTTTCTCCATAAGAATTAAATATTAATATATTTTTTATATTCTTATTGTAAAGACCTAACCCCAGTTTCCCAAAGCTGGTTCCTTATTACATTACATTGGCATAATTAAAAGAAAGTCGTATCCTACTGGAATGAATAGTTTAGTATATTTGGAATGAAAAATACATACATAAGATCAACATTACAACCTGAAGAGAAAAACTACATAAAAGATACACTAGGAACATCCACTACTCTAACATTATCCCTGCAAGTCAAATATAATATACCTATTCATGTTCTGGGAAAAATAAAACATAAGAAGGGGTGAGATAAGATTCTCACTAAGGGTAAACAATATAGTATAATATAACCTAAAGACTAGAAATGGTGAATAATTGAAAACACATGCCTTTAAGAAAATAAAATTGAATATAATATGGTAGGAATATGAGCTGAGTAAATATTTCCATAATAAAACATAGTCATGGGTATTATATTAGTTGAATAACCACATGAACTATCAATTTCTAGATTCATAATGAGGTAAATTCATATTCCAGACATTTTGAAACCTATCGTCAAGGCCTTATCCAATACCTCTAAAAATGATTAAGGCCTCGACCAAAACCATATCTCAAAATGGGCAAGGCCTCGGCCAAGTCCATATCTATTTGTCTCATGAGACTTATTGATGCATCGAGGGGATATAACAGTCCCCACCCATCACATAATAAGTATAATTCATTCCTCATATGATCAGGGATAAACATAAAAAATATATACATTCATATTGAAACTGACATATGAAATGTAACTAACTTTTCCCAATCATTAAACATAAACACTGACCATTCGAAGTAATATGGTGAATGGTTTTAAGACAGAACACCCATAGTCAAACTAATCATAAGCCACTCAACAAAATATATTACATGATATAATAAAATATTAGTCCCATTTATACATAATAATCAATAAGAGTGTTGAAACAAATTAAAATACTCATAAAATCATCGAGTAATTCTTGAGATAAATACTCTTTTACTTTGAAAAGAAGAGTTCTTTTAGAAAAATATTTGTCTAAAAATAGAAGAAAAATAATATATTTTTTTCATAATAAAATGAGTGTTTTTAGAAAATAATGGTTTCTTAAAACGGATTATAGAGTGCCTTAGAAAACAAATAAAAATTTGGGAAATTACCTTGAAACATCCTTGTATTTCGTGAAGAATTTTTGAAAGATCCTTTAAAAACATATAATTCCCCATAAATGAAGGTATTATTATGGTTGGGACACATATATATAACATTAAAATAGAAATTATGAGGATTAAATATTAATTAATTATAATTTAATTGAGGTAAGTAGATAATAAAAGTAACCTGAATGAAAATGGAGGTTCGGGTGGAAAAGCCTTACCTTAAATCTGAATGTGTTCTGCTCTTGAACTTAAGATCCTAGAATATGAAATTAGACTTATTAATAACTTAATTCAGAACCTATTATAAATTTATTTAGTTTATCCTAATTTTTTTAGTTCATTTATGTCCTTATTGATAAGTTATAATATTGAATTCCTTCGTTCTGGAGTGTTTGTTTTCTTGATTTTCATAATCGGTATATTTGTATATGAGTATGGTTGTTCATATGGAAAGGATATAAATATCCAAAATTGAATTTAAAAAGTATTTATTAACATCCATATATGTTAATGGTAATTTATATCATTTGGTTACATGGAATTAGGATGAATCATTAGATGAAATATTAATGACAATCACTTAGATTATTTTAGCGGTATTTTGATTATTAGGAACTAGTTTGGTCATATGATTTAATATTATGAACATATAATGGTTCCTGAATAATAAATAGGTTATAATACATATATTATAGCCTGGTTAAACCATAATCATGGTTTTATGACCAATATTGAAGGGTAAATTGAATAATGAAACTTCATCGTTCATGAAGGTTGTAAATTGGCACCACACGGACGATGATTTCGTTTATAAAAGAGAGAGAGAGAGAGAGAGAGAGAATATTGATAATGGTTATTACATTGATATGGTATAATTATAGTATATATATGATAATGTAGTTATAAGGATCAATTGGATAGAAAGGTTAGGAGAGAATAAGAAAAGAAAATAAATTGAAATAAAACTAAATGAAAAAGAAAGATGTTTTACCTCTTAAAATAACCTCCTTCAGAACCTCCTTAAGGGAAGGGGTTTTGGCATTTTGGAAAGACCAAGAGATCTTGGACGTGGGTAGTGACTAGGGAAGGATATTTGGGTAGAACTTTGTGGAGATTCAACGCTTAGAGTAATGAATAGAATAGGGGGTGAGGGGGGTTATAGTGGAGAAGTGGAGTAATTTTTGAATATCTTATTCATTATTTTAGTATTTCTCTCAAGACATCCAATAGTGTTGATTCATGTGACCCATAATAGTAATAAGTGAATTTGAGTTTGAACTAAGTTTGCTTACATCATCCATTATGCTATGAATAGTGAATTTAACTGATAATGTATATATACAGTAAATTACCGTATTTTACTATTAATCAAAATTTTGAGTATTTCAGAAAAATACCAAAAATTTACCCTAACCATTTTTTGACGTGTAGAATTAAAAAATGAACTCCATTTTTTCAAAATAAATTTCTAAGTATTATGAATTTAATTTTTAAATAAAATCATAGTTTATTAGAAAAATAACAATTTTAAAACTATAATTCATTTTATATCATATTGAAAAATTAATCAAGATCTCATTATCTTATAACCTTAAGAAAATAAAATAATATTATTATTTACTATTAAAAAGTTTCATATTACTATTCATATTACTATTCATAAGGGCGTGTTACTATTCACCAAAAATTAAGTTTGTCTTATCAGACTCTAAATATCTTACTGAACACAACTGTGTGTGTTAGTTTTTTGAATTTCAAATCACAGAGGTGGAAAAATTATGTTAACATGTTAGGTTATAACAAAGTGGTGTTTTGTAGAGAATTAGTGTTTCAAGAACTAAATATTAAATTTATTTCAAAATCTTGGTTTGTTACATTATCCCCTCCTTACAAAAATTTGGTTCTCAAAATTACTAGAATGTTGCCTCACAAAAATATTTGGTAGTTCTTCATCATAGGCTCATCAAGCTCCTATGTTTCCTCTTAGATTTGATGATTTCTCCAAAGTATCTTTACCAGTCGAGTCATCTAATTCCTCAACACATGTTCTTTAGCGTCCAAAATCTGGATAGGCTCTTCAGAGAATGATAAGTCAAGTTCCAATTCTATACCTTCAGAAGTGAGGACATGTGTTGGGTTTGGCATGTACTTTCTTAGCAATGAGACATGGAACACATTGTGTACTTTATAAATTCTAGGTGGCATATCCAAAAAATATGCAAAAAATAAAATTCTCTCCAGAATTTCAAAAGGGCCTATGTAACTAGGGCTTAGTTTCCCTTTCTTCAAAAATCTTATAACACCCTTCCATAGAGATACTTTTAAGAAAACCTGATCTCTCACTTGAATCCCCAAATCCTTCCTTTGATTATCATTATAGCTTTTTTCTCTGCTTTGAACTTCTCTGATATGGCCTTAAATAGTATTTACCTTTGGTGTTATTTCCTCCATAATCTCTGGGCCCACAAGCTTCCTTTCACCAACTTCATCCCAACATATTGTTGTACGACATATATTCCCATACAATTCTTCACACGGTGCTATTTGAATACTTGAATGGAAACTATTATTGTAAGAAAACTCCACTAAAGGTAAATATTGATCCCACATACCTTGAAAGTTGAGTGAACATGTTCTCAACATGTCCTCTAAGGTTTGAATCATCCTCTCAAATTTCTCGTTAGTTTGAGGGTGATAAGCAGTACTCAGTCGAAGTTCGGTATCCAAAGATTTTTGAATACTTTTCCAGTATTTAGATGTAAATCATGGTTCATGATCAGACACAATTGGGAGAGGTGTCCCGTGAAGTCTCACAACTTCATTGATATAGAGTCGTGTTACGTGCTCCAATGGAAAATTCTCCCTTATAGCGAGGAAATGTGCATATTTTGTAAGTCGATCCTAAATTACCCATATTGTATCATTCCTTCTTGGAGTTTTAGGTAATCCAATGAAAAAATCCATGGTTATTTCATCCCATTTCCATGTAGGAATAGGTAGAGGTTGCATAAATCCTCTAGTATGTTTTCATTTAACCTTTACTTATTGACAGACTAAACCTCTTGATACATAATCAGCAATTTCCCTACTCATGTTATCCCACCAGAAATGTTCCTTCAAATATCTATACATCTTAGTGCTACTAAAATGTATAGAGAAATTTAATCAATGAGCATCATCCAATAACTCCATTTTCAGCTCAGGTAGAGAGGGAACACATAGCCTCTTCCCAAATTTCATAATTCCATATTCACACATGAAGTCAGCCAACTTCCCATCTTTCACATCATTAATTGTCTTTTATAGGTTCTCATAATCACACGGTGAAGCTTTAATTATTTCTAATAATGATGGTTGGGAAAACATTTGAAAAAGTAGTGATGCTTCACCTTCTTTGATAATTCCCATATCTATCCCCACTAGATCCATGTACAAAGGATCCTTTTCAATCCTCATTTCGTTGAGAACTCCATGATCTTTCCTACTCAATGCATTAGCTACCTTATTTTCCTTTTCTGGGTGGTAGTGTATAGAAAAATCATAATCCTTGAGAAGTTTGAGCCATTTACTTTTACTCATGTTGAGTTCTTTCTATGAGAAGATATATTTTAGACTCTTATGATCTGTATATATATAAAATTTTTCTCCATAGAGATAATGTCTCCATATCTTCAGAGAAACGATTACTACTTCTAACTCAATATCATGAGTAGGATAAGTTTTTTCATTAATTTTAACTATATTAATGCATATGTAATAAATCTATCATTTTGAATAAGGGAAAAATCAATTCCTTTCTTTGATGAATCAATGTAGATCACAAACCCATCATTCCCCGATGCTAGATTTAGGATCATAGAATTCACTAATCTCTTCTTCAATTATTTGAAACAATCCTCAAATTCTTTTTTCCATACAAACTTAACCCCTTTACGTGTAAGCTTGGTCATTGGGTTGGGTAAATGGGAAAAATTTTGAACAAAATTTGGATAATAACCTACTAAACCAATAAAAATATATACCTCTATTATGTTTGTTGGAGTAGGTCATTCTTGCACAACCTTTGTCTTTATAAGATCAACAGAAATTCCATCCTTATATACAATGTGTCCAAGAAAGTAAAGTGATTGAAGTCAAAATTCACACTTGCTAAACTTCCCATATAATTCATTTCTTCTAAGATTCTTTAGAATATTGCGTGAGTGATTTTCATGATCCTTATAGATTTTGGAGTATACTAAATATCATTAATAAATATCACCACAAAGTCATCAAGATATTCCTTGAAAACTCTATTCATTAGATCCATTAAAATAGAGGGTTCATTAGTCAGTCCAAAAGGAATTACTATAAACTCGTGATTCCCATACCTGATTCGAAATGTTGTTTTTGGAATGTCTTCCTTCCTCGCAAGTAACTGATGATATCCAGATCGAAGGTCAATCTTTGAAAAATATTGAGATCTATGAAGTTGATCAAATAAATCATTAATGAGAGGTAGGGTATACCTGTTCTTTATTGTTATAGAATTGATATCCCAATAGTCAATTCACAACCACATAGATCTATATTTCTTCTTAATTAAAAGAACAGGTGCTCCCCATGGAGAGACACTAGGGAGAATAAATCCTTTATCACTAAATTCCTCTAGTTGTTTATTCAGTTCCACTAATTCCATAGTGGTCATTCTATAAGGGGTCTTTGATATAGGTCTTGAATCAAGAATTGAGTCAATATAAAACTCAATTTCCCACTCTAGAGGATGTCTAGGTAAATCCTCTAGAAACAGATCAACATATTCTTGCACAATAGTTACATCCACTATTTGAACATTATTTTCCTCACCCATAGTTATTGCATTACCTTCGTCCCCAATAATTGAATACAGTAGAGCTATTGGGGTGGATCTAGATGAGAATTAAATGGTGATGTTTCTACCCAAAAGATAAGGGATTCCACATCATCCTCAAAAATTGTAACTGATTTCTTACAATAAATTTTTACATCATGGTTATAAATCAAATCCATACCGAGGATTATATCAAATTAAATCATGGGTATGACAATAACATCAGTAGATAAATCATGTTTATATGCCATAATGGGGAATGTCTGCCACAACTTTGTTATAATGATACTTATCTTAGGAGTTTTGACTAACAACTCCTTTATTAAATCAAATTGGAAATATCTAATTTTCTTGGAAAACTGGGAAGATATAAAAGAATTAAATGATCCATAATCCAATAAATAATTGGCTAAGTTTGAGAAAATGATTGAAGTACATTCCACCACATCATTAGGAACTTCAATATAAACATTTATGATCATATAAGCTTATCCCTGCTCCCTTGGCCTTTTCTATGGCATGTTTCTTTCATGCTTCATACAATCATTAGCATAGTATCTCATCTCCCTAAAATTATAAAATTGAAAATTAATAGATTCTTTCTTCTCATTTCAATATCCAATAATATGTTCTTTATATCCACATTTTTAGCATGTTCCTTTTCCTTTTAAGTGGGAACCAGGGTTTTTCCTTCCACAATTATCATAAAGTGGAAATTCACATCTTCCCTTCTTCCCCATTTCCTTATTTCCTTTTCTAGAGTTTTCAGAGTCCCTCTTATTCTCTTGATTTGCCTTAAATTCATAATACTTATAGAATTAATTTTTCATATTGATAGAACATGAAACTATATCTTCATATGATGAGAAACTTTTGGAGACTAGTGCCCGTCAGAGTAATGGATTTAGGCCATCAAAGAATCAATCAATCTTTCTCCTTAGATTACATATGTAGTCTACAGCATGCCTTGATAACCTTTTGAAGTTAGCTTCATACTTTGCAACATTATCATCTTAATTGTGCATCAAATTCATAAACTTCCTTTCTATATCTAGTTGTTGTTCACAAGGGAAGTATTTTTCTAAGAATATTTCCTTAAAATCCCACCATTCCATTTCTCTTATTTCTTCCCCCTCCTTTGTGTTTGGAATTAAATGTCACCACTGATCTGCAACTCCCGATAGATAATAAACCGCCATGACAACCTTATCTCTGTCAATACATCCCAAATAGAGAAATATCTTCTCTAAGTAACATATCCACTGCTCAGATACAAATGGGTTTATAGTCTCATTAAATGATGGAGGATGTTGTCGTATAAAGAGGTCTAGCATAGCTCCTCCATGTTGTAGATCCAGATGCTCCATACAATTAAGGTTATTGTTCATAATCTGAGTTAACTATCCCAGTATAGTTATAAGCTACTCAGCACCAGTCACAACACGAGATCCAGCATTGTTATCTTGTATTGGAGGGAAATCCCTACATGGGACACATGCATTCATGCAGTTTCCATTCATTCCCCTAAGATCAATTTCTATATAATGTCACACAATAGATTAGGTTACGAATCATAATGTATAATCTCAACATAGAAAAATAATTAGCATAGCTAATCTAATAGTCATATACACGGTTTCTTTGAGAAAAAATTAACATTTAAATCTTTCATAATGGCTTGTAAATGAAATGGGAATTATCCTAAGAATATACCCTAGGAGTTTCAAACTAGGTGCATAATAAGGACTTTTGTCATGTAAAAGGATACCTTGGGTCAAGCCTGAAACTACTTGTAAGAGTTTTCACTCATAGGTACATTTGTACAAGAACCACATCCACTTGTAGTATCCAGACATGGATGTGTTTTCTAGAAATATCCACATAATCTATTACTTACAAAAATACCAGGATGTTCTTGTATTTTTATCCTCAAATACTATCTTAGGGGTCTGTTCCTTAATCTATGTTTCCAAGTTTTCTACTAAACTTCCACTGATACCAACTGTAAAGACTTGACCCCAGTTTCCCAGAGCCAGTGCCTTATTACATTACATTGGAATAATTATAATAAATTAGTATCCCAAAGGAATTAATAGTTTAATAGATTTGTAAATCTAGATACATATGTAAGTTCAACATTACAACTTAAAGATAAAAACAACATAAAAGTTACACTATGAACATCCACCACTCTAATATTATCCCTACAATTCAAACATAATATACCTCTTCATGTCCTAGGAAAAATGAAACATAATAAGGGGTGAGATTAGATGCTCCATAAGGGTAAACATTATAGAAGAAGATAACATAAACACTAGAAATGGTGAATAATTGAAAACACATGCCTTTAAAAAAATAAACTTGAACATAATATGGTAGGAATATGAGCTGAGTAAATACTTCCATAATAAAACAAAATCATGGGTATTATACTAGTCGAATAACCACATGAACTATCAATTTCAAGATTCATAATGAGGGAAATGCATATGTCAGACATTCTGAAACATATCATCAAAACCTCATCCAGGACCTCTAAAAATGATTAAGTCCTAGGCCAAAACCATATCTCAAAATGGGTAAGGCGCCATCCAAGTCCATATCTATTTGTCTCGTGAGACCTAATGACACATAGAGGGGCTATAGTGGGCCCCAAACATCACATAATAAGTCCAATTCATTCCTAATATAAGAGGGTATAAACATAAACAACATATACATTCATATTTAAACTGACATATGAAATGTAACTAACTTTCCTCAATCATTAAACATAAACACTAACTATTCGAAGTAATATGGTGAATGGTTTCAAGACAACACATCCATAGTCAAACTAATCATAAACCATTAAAAAAATATGGTATATGATATCATAAAATATTAGTCCCATTTATACATAGCAATCAATAAGAGTGTTGAAACAAATGAAAATACTCTTATAAAATCATCGAGTAATTCTTGAGATAAATACTCTTTTACTTTGAAAAAAAGAGTTCTTTTGGAAAAATCTTTGTCTAAAACCATAAGATAAATAATTTAGTTTTTTAATAAAAAATTATTGTTTTTATAAAATAATGGTTGCTTAAAACAGATTATATAGTGCCTTTGAAAATAGGTAAGAATCTGGGAAATTCCTTTGAAACAGCCTTGTATTTCGAGAAGAATTTTTGAAATATCCTTTAAAAAACATATAACTCCCCATAAATTAAGGTATGATTTTGGTTGGTAAACATATATAGAACACTAAAAAATAAATTATTAAGATTACAAATGAATTAATTAGAATTTAATTGAGGTAAGTAGATAATAAAATTAACCTGAATGAAAATGGAGGTTTGGGTGGAAACCCCTTACCTTAAGTCCGAATGTGTTCCCCTCTTGAACTTAAGGTCCTGGAATATAAAATTAGACTTATTAATAACTTAATTAAGAACCTATTATACATTAATTTAGTTTATCATAATTTTTTTAGTTCATTTATGTCCTTATTGATAAGTTATAATATTGAATTTTTTCATTCTGTAGTATTCATTTTCTTGATTTTCATAATTGTATATTTGTATATGAGTATGGATGTCCATGTGGAAAGGATGTAAATATACATAATTGAATTTAAATATTATTTATTAACATCCATATATGTTAATTTTCATTTATATCATTTGGTTACATGTAATGAGGATGAATCATTAAATGAAATATTAATGACAATCACTTAGATTATTTTAGCGGTATTTTGATTATTAGGAACTAGTTTGGTCATATGATTTAATATTATGCACATATACTAGTTCCTAAATATTAAATAGGTTATAAAACTTATATTATATCCTTTTTCAACCAAAAAAATGGTTTCAAGACTAGTATTTAAGGGTAAATTGAAGAACAAAACTTTGACGTCCACAAAGGTTGTAAATTGGCACCACACAGACGATGATTTTGTTTATAAAAGAGAGAGAGAGACAGAGTAAGAATATTGATAATGGTTATTACATTGACATGGTATAATTACAGTATATATATGATAATGTATTTATAAGTATCAATTTGATATAGGAGTTTAGGATAGAATAATAAAATAAGATAAATTGAAATAAAACTAAATGAAAAAGAAAGATGTTTTACCTCTTGAAATAACCTCCTTGAGAACCTCCTTAAGGGAAAGGATTTTGGTATTTTGGAAATACCAAGAGCTATTGCACATGGGGAGTGACTAGGGAAGGTTATTTGGGTATAAATTTTAGGAGATTCAAGGCTTAGAAGAATGAATGGAAGAGGGAGTGAGGGGGGGTTTATAGTGTAGGAGAGGAGTAATTTTTGAATATCTTATTCATTATTTTATTATTTCCATAAAGGCAGCCTATAGTGTTGATTCACATGACCACTAATATTAATAAGTTCATTTTAGTTCAAACTAAGTTTTCTTACATCAGACATGATTCTTAGAATAATGAATTTAACTGATAATGTATATATACGATAAATTACTATATTTTACTATTCATAAAAATTTGAGTATTTCAGAAAAATCCCAAAAACCCACCTTAACCATTTTTTGACTGGTGGAATTTAAAAATGAACTCCATTTTTTGGAAATAATTTTGTAAATATTATTAATTTAATTTTTAAATAAAATCATATTTTATTCAAAAATAACAATTTTAAAACTATAATTCGTTTTACATCACATTGAAAAATTAAACAAGATCTCATTATATTATAACATTAAGAAAATAAAATAATAATATTATTTACTATTCATAAGGGTCACATTACTATTCATATTACTATTTATAAGGGTATGATACTATTCATCAAAAATTAAGTTTGTCTTATTAGACTCTAAATATCTTATTGAATGCAACTATGTATGTCAATTTTTCAAATTTCGAATCACAGAGGTGGAAATTTATGTTTATTGGCTAGGTTATAAAAAAGTGATGTTTTTAAAGACTCAGTGTCTCATGCATTCAATATTAAATTTATTTTCAAAGTCTTAGGGTGTTACACTTATTCACTTAGCGAACCTTACATAGAAGTTTTAAATGAGAATTGAGTAAAGGGGTGGTATGATATTAGAATATGATATATTGAAAGATCATAACCCTCCTTTCAATTTATACAAATCCAGTGTAACCATTACCTATTCATATCGTTGTTTTTCTTTCTCCTTGAAAACCACTCAGAGATGAGACTTCATGTTATATCATCCATGTCCAGATGTAGCGACCGCAACTAAAACCATATGTTGATGAAAGCATAATGACATGACCATCATATGATTCACACATTAGTCTCCTATAAGAATTTACACCCTCGCTTCCTATGGTACTTTGACATGTGTTGGGGACACTAGCACCCTGAGTTTCTAATAGTATTGTGTGCAAGCGCCTGTACTATTCTTAGATACTCGTTCCAGTGAGGAAATTTACTTTTTAAATTATTTATCACAGTTTATTTGTGCTATTACATTCCATTTTTCTACAAAAAAATAATTTTTTGTAGATTAGTACTTTTATCTGATTTTCATTTTAGACATTTTGATTATATAATTAAATCATAAAATTTCTCCTACTATTTTTATCAAATTCTAGGAACCATCTCTGCTAGAATCGGAATACTCTATCTCTTGAGTATTTTAGTGGCAAGGATCCCTGAACCACCCCTCATAGTCTACAATCTTCGGCTATGCCACTACTTGAAGGGTTCAAGGTAGAAGTTTGGTTAACCAACCACATTAACTCACGGTTCCTTGATCTGTTGAGTGAAGTCCCAGCTTCTTAAATCATCACTTGATTTACTCAACAGTTACCTCTAAAATTAAAATAATCTAGATTTGGATATTTATTTGATGTAGTTTTAGTTAACTAAAACCACCACTCTCATAGTAGTTATTGATGATTAAAATATTGATGAAGGGTTTCATCTCGGAATCTTCAACAACAACAGTGATTGATATGGGATTCAACTTCATCTAACCTTCCTCAGTTGATTCATACCATGTGAGTCTCCTTCTTCAACTGTAGTTTCAGGCATTTCTCGCAAAAAAAATAAAAATAAAAATAATTCCTCATGTCTTTTGAAGAATCGCGGTATTGATTCCCATCCACGCTAATCTTCTGGTCATGGATGAATTTTTTCCAGAGTGGGAACAATATTTCAAAGATTAGGTATGTATTTATTCTGAAACTAAAGAAAACTCAATCGCTAATCTAAATCTTACAGGAAACTTAACTTCGAAAAGAAAGGGTATCTCCTTCATGGATGTGCTCCATGGTTCTATTATCGTTAAAGATGAAATTCTTAGACCTCCTTGATTCACCAAGTCCAATGACGGTGGATTCTTAGTCATAGCCGACCTAGAGGCCCTTCAACGAAGATTTGATTTGTGTAAATTCTTAATTCTTTGATGTATTTTGTATTCTGGATGAGATAAATGGTGGTCTAATACTGACATCAACTCGAGTATTTTTCATTGTTGGGGGAGCACTGAATGGAAATTGATCCCGTTAGGAAGATTTTATTTTCACATCTTGATGAGGAATAAGGATGACTTGGATTTTGTGTGGAAGATTGGAAATATTAATCTAAAGCTTGTACTACTGAAGATTTCTGAATGGCATATCAATTTTGATCCTTTCAAACAAAAAAACTCAATTGATCAGGTTTGGATTCGATTACAGGGTCTGAATTGGGTATATTGGCACCCTACTATCTTAAATGAAGTTGTTACATGTATTGGTATTCCTCTAAAATTAGATCAATGAACTTTTAATGGAGAACATGGATTATATACTAGAATTCTGGTTGATTTATACTTTTAACATCAAACCACCAGATTCTATCAACTTCTTTTCCAATGATTGTAATATTATCATTAATATAGAATATGAGTATGTTCCAATTTTTTGTGACTATTTCAAAATTATTGGTCATAATATTTTTAATTGTAGGGTCATTGAAAACAAGTTATGTCACCTTTTGGTGTTAACTCTTGGAAATAGGTTAATAAAGGAAGAAAAGGTGTGTCCACTGACCTGGAAAATAAATCCCTGCCTGGAAAAATGATAAATTAAAATGGATAGTAAAACAATCTGGTAATTATGATGTTAAGAACAACAAAGGTGGGTCTTGGGAATCTATTATTGATAAATAAGATGAGCATATTGACTTATCTCAATCCATACTTAATTCATCTAACCCTGGTCCCTCTTTTAGTTACCTTCATTATGAACATGTTGGTCTTGGATCCTCCCTGTATGTTATTAACATTACTGCTTTCAAGGTCAATAATGGTGATGATGAAGGTTATGTCTCTTTGGAAATTAAAGAGAAAACCATTTATATATTGTCACGACCCGCCCTCAGGGTCCGTGCCGTGACTACCCCAAGCCCGCCTTCCATAGGCCAGGGGCTGGCGACTAGCACCAAGGCGTAAATCCCGGTAAAAAGGGAAGGCATTGCCTTTGTAAAGTAAACAAACACCACAGGGTAAGCAAGCGGAAAGTAAACACTAAGCAAAAGCAGAGTACAACTGAAAGTGCGGAAAAGTAAATGGGCCAGTATACAAACCCAAACTGAAAGTAAAGTACAACTCGAAAGGGAAAACAGCAACTGTAAAGAAAAAGCCGCTACACCGAGCTGTCCACTGGAAATCCCACCTGAAGGGTGGGTACAGATAGCTCCACTGCTCCACGGGTCCCGCCGTCCGCTCCGAGCACGTCCCGCCCAGTGGTCCACCTCCAGGTACCGTCCTGCTCTGCAAGCCTCAGCTAAGATCAACGTTGTCCGTCGTCTGCAACCAACACAACGTAGTGCGGGCAAAGCCCGTGTAGGGGTGAGTATAAGCTACTCAGTAGGGACCCCGAGACCCCTGAAGGTCTCTCAAAATCCACAAAGGATAAACCACAAAGAAAGGTACAATCACGAAGTAACAACCGTCACTGCTTAGGTATATGCCCATACATATACCTAAGTCATCAATTTCAAATACGCTCCAACCTCCGAGCCCAAGTACAACTCAGTCCACACAGGAAAGTAAACGTATTCCACACAGGAAATCAAAACGTAATCCACACAGGATAGCACAATACAATCCACACAGGAAAGCAACAGGATTCAGCTCACACAGGTATACTTCTTCAAAGGACGATAAAGATGATCTCTGATCCATCTAAGTCGTCGGACCCACGAAGGATCGATAGGTAACTAACCCCCGCAAAAGACCCACACAGGATCGGGCCCACACAGGACCTGTAGGCGCTGGTTCACACAGGACCGCTGAGCGCAAAGACCCACACAGGATCGGACCCACACAGGATCTGTAGGCGCTGGTTCACACAGGACCGCTAAGCGCAAAGACCCACACAGGATCGGACCCACACAGGATCTGTAGGCGCTGGTTAACACAGGACCGCTGAGCGCAAAGACCCACACAAGATCGGACCCACACAGGATCGGGCCCACACAGGACCTGTAGCACTGATCCACGTAGGATCGCTGAGTTTTGTAGTCGTCGTCGTCAAATCCACACAGGATCTCTGTACTGTCGTCGTCGCAGTCACAGTAGCAGTAGCAGTAGCAGTAGCAGTCGCAGTCGCAGCCAGCACTAGGGTTCCCGCACACAGCAAGCTCGTTCGGAGGGTCCGCTCCACGAGCCGAGAGGCTGATACATCAACTGTCACAAAGTCCAGAGTTGATGTATCCAAAGTTCCGTATCGTCAACAGGAACTCAACGCAACAGACGGCGCGTCGATCGGACGCCCGGTCTGAGAGTTATTGGCATTTTTGTCCCCGGGGCCCAGTTGGTTTTTAAGGCAAAACCAACCCGACCGTACTCCACCTGCGTCCAAACCTCGGGCGGAGTATGCCAAAAGATCCGTCTCACTAAGAGGAACACAACAAAGCTGATGGCACGTCAATCGGACGTCCGTAGCTCAAGATATGAGCGTTTCCGCTCCGAAGGTCCGGTTGGTTTCGTGAACGAACCAACCCGGCTGAACTCAGAGTATTCCGAAACTTTGAGTGCGATATACCGAAACGACCGTCTCGATCCAAGGATCGCGTTGCCGCAGACGGTTCGTCAATCGGAGGTCCTTGGCTCAAGTTATGGCCAAAAGACCAAAACCGTCTCGAAAACGGGGGGTCCGGGTCCGGGCCGACCCGGCCCGACCCCCCCCCCCCCCTGGGTCGGCCCGAACCGGGTCGACCCGACCCGGGTCCGACCCGGCCCGGCCGGCGGCGGTCCGGCGCGGCGGCGCGGACCGGCGCGGTCCGGCGCGGCGGCGCGGACCGGCGCGGCGGCGCGGTCCGGCGCGGCGGCGCGGTCCGGCGCGGTCCGGCGCGGCGGCGCGGACCGGCGCGGCGGCGCGGTCCGGCGCGGCGGCGCGGTCCGGCGCGGCCTGGCGCCGCTGGTGCCACGCGCGGGGGGCTAAGCCCCCGCTTCATCAGTTTGGCGGCGCGACTTTTAGCCGCGCCTTTGGAAACCTCCCCCCCCCCCCCCAATTAAATGGGGGGGCTTTTGAGCGCTGGCCGGGGGAATTAAATTCCCCCGGCCTTTGACCTTCCGGCCGGCCATCTGGCCGGCCGGTTTTTCTCCAACGGGACCGGCTAACCGGTCCCCTTTCCGGCTTCCGACGCCGGCGGCCCGGCCGCCGGTCTTCTCGTCCCGCCGCGGCTCAGAACCGGCCGCGGTGTTCGTCGTCCGACGCGGTGCGACGGCACCGCGCCCCTCCGCCGCGCCTTTGATTCCCTTTGACGCGGCGCGACGGCGTCGCGTTCTTGATGATCCTTCCACGGCGCGGCGCGACAGCGCCGCGCAATATAATCGTGCGAATATCCGCGTGGTGCGACGGCACCACGCCATCTTGTTTCATCCGCAAGATAAATCAACAAGAACAAAGGAGGGGGTTCGGCCGTGTTCATGCGGTCCGGCCCCCTCACGTTAAATGATAACACATATTTAAATATCCTCACGTTAGTCATGCTAGAACCACGAACAAGAATAAATAAATAAACAAATAACAACAACCCCTACCTTGGTTTCAAGTTCGAAGATTGTCAACGACCAGCGGAAGACAACGTCGCGGAGGTCGGGCGTCGCGGTAATCGTTCGTCAAATCCGATGACGAAGAGGTACATCCGAAGAGGTACGTCGTTTCGTTAACGTCGGTTAGAAGACGAAGAAGTCGAGGAGGAAGCAATCGGAGAAGACGAGTCAAGATGTCATCGTCGGTGTTCTTCGTGGGCGGCGGACGTTCTTCGCGTTCTTCCACGAAGGAGATGAAGAAGGTGGAGGATTTCTTCAGCTTCTCTCCAAAGCTCTTCCACACCTCACCCAACAATCCAAATAAAATAAGGTCCCTCCTTATTTTATTTACTAAGCCAAGCATTTCAAAAACTTACATTTCAAAAACAAAACACTTAATTAATTATACATGAGTTGTGTAATTAATTAAGTGTTAAGTTATAAAGCTTTAAAGAGGGAGAGAGGGGAGTTAGGGAATTTGAAAAGGTGGGGCTCGGGTGGGCCCCTCCTCACCTTAATCCTCTCTTAGGTGGTTAAACCACCCAACTTCCAACAAAATATTTTAACCACTTTAAAGATATAAAATAAATATTGTATCACAAATTTATTTTACTCTTCATTTCATCCAGAAAATTAAACAACTCCTCCTAGGCAAACGCAACTTCGGAAAAGGTCTTCTTAAGCGAAAATCGGCGTTGCGAGTTCATCGGTGTCCTCGGATTTCAATTCCGAGCACCGGATCAAAAGTTAGGAATTCCCGCTCGTTCGTTCACTGAACGTACCCGAGCCAGACTTTGGAAATTAATTCCGGGCACTCCGGGCCTCGGAATCAGGTGCCGTCTGAAACCGCGCTCTTGTAAAATTCCAAAGAAAATTAAGAAAAAATTTCCCTTGAATTTTACAGGTCTTTACATTACTCCCACCTCAGGGATTTACGTCCCCGTAAAGATACATCAAAAACTAGGGAAACTAATGAGGGTACTGAGCACGCATCTGAGCCTCCCGCTCCCATGTGCTCTCCTGGAGGTTCCCGTGCTGCCATCTGATGCGCACAAGAGGAATCGATCGCCCACGCAGGACCCGCTCCTGTCGATCCTCTATCTTCACCGGGACCTCCGTAAAAGTCGCCCCATCGTCAACGTCAAGCTCCCCATGGTCAATGATGTGCGTCGGGTCGTGCACGTATCTCCTCAGCTGAGATACGTGGAAGACGTCGTGCACCCAGTGTAACTGAGGTGGCAGAGTCAGGCGATAAGCCACCTCGCCAACCCTGCTGAGGACCTGGAAGGGTCCGATGAAGCGCGGAGATAACTTGACGCCCCAGCCAAATCTCCGAAAACTACGTCGAGGTGAGACCCGCAAGAAGACGTGGTCGCCATCCTCGAACTCCAGTGGCCTCTGCCTCCTATCAGCATATGACTTCTGCCAGCTCTGAGCTGTCCTCATCCGCTCCTGGATGACCTGGACCTTCTCTGTCGTGGCCTGGACCATCTCCGGTCCCACCAGTGCTGACTCCCCAGGGTCTGTCCAGCACAAAGGAGATCTACAAGGTCGGTCGTACAACGCCTCGTATGGTGTCATCCCGATGGTGGAGTGGTATCTGTTGTTGTACGCAAACTCCACCAAGGGTAGGTGGTCCTCCCAGCTACGGCCAAAGTCGAGGACACATGCGCGGAGCATGTCCTCGAGAGTCTGAATGGTCCTCTCCGTCTGACCATCCGTCTGAGGGTGAAAGGCTGTGCTCAGACGTAGATGCGTCCCGAACGCCTCCTGTAACCCCTTCCAAAGCCGGGAAGTAAAGAGAGCATCTCGATCGGAGACGATAGATGATGGCACACCGTGGAGCCGCACAATCTCCTGAACGTAGAGACGTCCCAAGCTCTCCACTGGCCCTGCTCTCTAATGGGTAAGAAGTGTGCCGACTTGGTGAGTCGGTCAACAATCACCCAGATGGAGTCGTGACCTCTGGAAGTGCGTGGAAGTCCAGTCACGAAGTCCATAGATATGCAGTCCCACTTCCACTCTGGAACCTCCAAGGGTTGTACCAAGCCTGCTGGTACCTGATGCTCTGCCTTCACCTGTTGGCAGGTGAGGCATCGAGAAACGAACTCTGCTACAGCCTTCTTCATGCCCGGCCACCAGTGCTGTCGTCTGAGATCCTGGTACATCTTCGCCACTCCAGGATGTACCGCCAAAGGAGAAGTGTGAAACTCTCACAGCACCTCCTCTCGCAAAGCGACTGGTACCATGGTACGTCCTCTGAAAAGGATGTCGTGCTCTGCTCCAAGGGAGAAACCATCAGGTGTCTGTCCCGAGGATATCTGTGCACGCTGTGTCTCACAGTCAGCGTCCTCACGCTGTGCCTCTCTGACCTGCTGTAGTAGAGGAGGGGTGACTGTGAGAGACTGGAGGAAGGCGGCTCCATCTCTATCCATGAAGGATATCTGCAAAGAGACTAGCTGCAAAGATTTCTCCTTTGCCGAAAAGTGAAATCCGGTCTCATCCCCTGGATGAACCACGTTCCTTGCCTAAAACAGTCAATCCCGTCATGATTAGTTAATTCATGGCATGGATGACGTCGTAAGGCCTCGACGCTGCTACCAAGAGATCCAACCGTTACTCTCACCTCCAAGGGTTGAGTCACACTGTCGGCATCAGTGTGTGGTCACTGGGTTTCCTCCAGTACGAATCTCGCAAGTGAGGGTCAAGTCAACAGTTTTTAACCGGCACCTCTTAGTAAAAACAAACAAAAGACAAGAAAACAAAAGTCACCAAGGCAAGTGTCTTTTATTACTTCAACTTAAAGAACAAGGTCACAAAGCAACACAAACTACGAAGCTAGAGGCATTATGGGCAAAGGCCTCTATGCCTGGAGCTAGTCCCGCACTAGTCCACCCGCTTCCGGAGCTCCATGATCGTAAGCTTCAGCTGCCTGAAGCTGTGCTCTCCCCTGAGGTCGGGGTGGACCTCCTGGTGGTGGTGGTGGTGGTAGAGCCTCAAAGCGTCGCCCACCACCTGCTGCTCGACCAGCTCCTCTGCCTCGTCCGCCTCCTCCCTGCGGACCGCCACGGTCGAACCTCTGCCTCTGCCTAGGTGGTTCCTCAATCATCTGCTGCTCCTCTGCATGGTGGGTCGGGCAGTCACGAGCCATTTGGCCTTGCCCGCCGCATGCATAGCATTGTCTTCCACTCGAAAGACTGGCTTCGCGCTGTGTGCCCTGCACTGCTGAGCCAGTGCCCTGAGGTCGTCTGCCTGAAGGTCTGGTCTGTCTGGACCCCTGAGTCATCCGTCGACTGCCAGCTGCAGATGACTCTGCCACGTGCCGCCCTGCGGTGGGTCGCTGCGCTGGTGTAGACTCAGCAAGGAAGCTCTCGATCAGAAGGGTCCGCTCCAGTACTCCTGTCTAAGTCGGTATGCTGAGGGAGATCAGCGATGCCCTGATCTTGTGTCTCAAACCCTGCTCGAAGGTCCGGGCCCGGAAGAATGGGTCTCGTACCATGTCGGTCGAGTAGCGCGAGAGATCAGTAAATCTCGCCGAGTACTGAGCGACCGTCATGCTGCTCTGCCGCAGCTGTAGAAGCTCCTGGATACGCACCGCACGAAGGGTGGCTGGGACGAACTCCGAGCGGAAGAGGTTCTCAAAGTCCGTCCAAAGTAGTGATGCCTCATCGTGCACCTGGAGCATCAAGCTCCACCATCGTCCTGCTGCTGCGTGTAGTAGGCTCGCAGCGAGGATCACCATGAGGTCTGCTGGTGTCCTCACTAGCCTAAACACACGTACCACGGCCTCCAGCCAGTCCTCTGCTGCCTGGGGATCCGTCTCTCCGCGAAACCTGAGTGGTCGCTGGTGCTGAAACTCATGCAGTGCGCTGAGGCGACGTGCATCGTCAGCGGCTGGTGCTGGAAGCATCGGGGGCTCGGCGGGTAGAACTACCGCTGGTGCCACTGCTGACAAAGGGCCCTGCACCGAAGCCTCGTCGCTCGGTGGGCTGTCGTCACACTCGACTCTCGGAACCCTAGCTGGCTGCCGTCGTGGGGCCATCCTGAATAGGAAACAGGTGCGCCACGGTCAAACAGTATACCTGGTGAGCTGACACAAAGAAATCACAAAGAAAACTTTGAAACACACACGCAATCAATGTTTTCGTGCATTAAGTCGGAAATCAGAAGTCAGGGTCCTGGTGTACGGATACGTCGGCCGCCGCACCAACACTGGACTCCCTGGACTGATAACCACACTCAATACGCTAAACATTATTGCTTCACATAGAAAAGATCAGAGTTCACGGTAGAACCGAACTCCTCTGATACCAATTTGTCACGACCCGCCCTCGGGGTCCGTGTCGTGACTACCCCAAGCCCGCCTTCCATAGGCCAGGGGCTGGTGACTAGCACCAAGGCGTAAATCCCGGTAAAAAGGGAAGGCATTGCCTTTGTAAAGTAAACAAACACCACAGAGTAAGCAAGCGGAAAGTAAACACTAAGCAAAAGAAGAGTACAACTGAAAGTGCGGAAAAGTAAATGGGCCAGTATACAAACTCAAACTGAAAGTAAAGTACAACTCGAAAGGGAAAACAGCAACTGTAAAGAAAAAGCCGCTACACCGAGTTGTCCACTGGAAATCCCACCTGAAGGGTGGGTACAGATAGCTCCACTGCTCCACGGGTCCCACCGTCCGCTCCGAGCACGTCCCACCCAGTGGTCCACCTCCAGGTACCGTCCTGCTCTGCAAGCCTCAGCTAAGATCAACGCTGTCCGTCGTCTGCAACCAACACAACGTAGTGCGGGCAAAGCCCGTGCAGGGGTGAGTATAAGCTACTCAGTAGGGACCCCGAGACCCCTGAAGGTCTCTCAAAATCCACAAAGGATAAACCACAAAGAAAGGTACAATCATGAAGTAACAACCGTCACTGCTTAGGTATATGCCCATACACATACCTAAGTCATAAATTTCAAATACGCTCCAACCTCCGAGCCCAAGTACAACTCAGTCCACACAGGAAAGTAAACGTATTCCACACAGGAAAGAAAAACGTAATCCACACAGGATAGCACAATACAATCCACACAGGAAAGCAACAGGATTCAGCTCACACAGGTATACTTCTTCAAAGGACGATAAAGATGATCTCTGATCCATCTAAGTCGTCGGACCCATGAAGGATCGATAGGTAACTAACCCCCGCAAAAGACCCACACAGGATCGGGCCCACACAGGACCTGTAGGCGCTGGTTCACACAGGACCGCTGAGCGCAAAGACCCACACAGGATCGGACCCACACAGGATCTGTAGGCGCTGGTTCACACAGGACCGCTGAGCGCAAAGACCCACACAGGATCGGACCCACACAGGATCTGTAGGCGCTGGTTCACACAGGACCGCTGAGCGCAAAGACCCACACAGGATCGGACCCACACAGGATCGGGCCCACACAAGACCTATAGCACTGATCCACGTAGGATCGCTGAGTGCTGTAGTCGTCGTCTTCGAATCCACACAGGATCTCTGTACTGTCGTCGTCGCAGTCACAGTAGCAGTAGCAGTAGCAGTAGCAGTAGCAGTAGCAGTCACAGTCGCAGCCAGCACTAGGGTTCCCGCACACAGCAAGCTCGTTCGGAGGGTCCTCTCCACGAGCCGAGAGGCTGATACATCAACTTTCACAAAGTCAAGAGTTGATGTATCCAAAGTTCCGTATCGTCAACAGGAACTCAATGCAACAGACGGCGCGTCGATCGGACGCCCGGTCTGAGAGTTATTGGTATTTTCGTCCCCGGGGCCCAGTTGGTTTTTAAGGCAAAACCAACCCGACCGTACTCCACCTGCGTCCAAACCTCGGGCGGAGTATTCCAAAAGATCTGTCTCACTAAGAGGAACACAACAAAGCTGAAGGCACGTCAATCGGACGTCCGTAGCTCAAGATATGAGTGTTTCCGCTCCGAAGGTCCGGTTGGTTTCGTGAACGAACCAACCCGGCCGAACTCAAAGTATTCCGAAACTTTGAGTGCGATATACCGAAACGACCGTCTCGATCCAAGGATCGCGTTTCCGCAGATGGTTCGTCAATTGGAGGTACGTGGCTCAAGTTATGGCCAAAAGACCGAAACCGTCTCGAAAACGGGGGGTCCGGGTCCGAGCCGACCCGGCCCGACCCCCCCCCCCCCTGGGTCGGCCCGAACCGGGTCGACCCGACCCGGGTCCGACCCGGCCCGGCCGGCGGCGGCGCGGCCTGGCGCCGCTGGTGCCACGCGCGGGGGGCTAAGCCCCCGCTTCATCAGTTTGGCGGCGCGGCTTTTAGCCGCGCCTTTGGAACCCCCCCCCCCCCCTCGTGGGGGGCCTGCTTTGAAAAGAACCGGGGGGCCGCCTGCCCCCCTCAAAGAAACCCCCCCCCCAATTAAATGGGGGGGCTTTTGAGCGCTGGCCGGGGGAATTAAATTCCCCCGGCCTTTGACCTTCCGGCCGGCCATCTGGCCGGCCGGTTTTTCTCCAACGGGACCGGCAAACCGCTCCCCTTTCCGGCTTCCGACGCTGGCGGCCCGGCCACCGGTCTTCTCATCCCGCCGCGGCTCGGAACCGGCCGCGGTGTTCGTCGTTCGGTGCGGTGCGACGGCACCGCGCCCCTCCGCCGCGCCTTTGATTCCCTTTGACGCGGCGCGACGGCGTCGCGTTCTTGATGATCCTTCCACGGCACGGCGCGACGGCGCCGCGCAATATAATCGTGCGAATATCCGCATGGTGCGACGGCACCACGCCATCTTGTTTCATCCGCAAGATAAATCAACAAGAACAAAGGAGGGGGTTCGGCCGTGTTCATGCGGTCCGGCCCCCTCACGTTAAACGATAACACATATTTAAATATCCTCACGTTAGTCATGCTAGAACCACGAACAAGAATAAATAAATAAACAAATAACAACAACCCCTACCTTGGTTTCAAGTTCGAAGATCGTCAACGACCAGCGGAAGACAACGTCGCGGAGGTCGGGCGTCGCGGTAATCGTTCGTCAAATCCGATGACGAAGAGGTACGTCCGAAGAGGTACGTCGTTTCGTAAACGTCGGTTAGAAGACGAAGAAGTCGAGGAGGAAGCAATCGGAGAAGACGAGTCAAGATGTCATCGTCGGTGTTCTTCGTGGGCGGCGGACGTTCTTCGCGTTCTTCCACGAAGGAGATGAAGAAGGTGGAGGATTTCTTCAGCTTCTCTCCAAAGCTCTTCCACACCTCACCCAACAATCTAAATAAAATAAGGTCCCTCCTTATTTTATTTACTAATCCAAGCATTTCAAAAACTTAGATTTCAAAAACAAAACACTTAATTAATTATACATGAGTTGTGTAATTAATTAAGTGTTAAGTTATCAAGCTTTAAAGAGGGAGAGAGGGGAGTTATGGAATTTGAAAAGGTGGGGCTCGGGTGGGCCCCTCCTCACCTTAATCCTCTCTTAGGTGGTTAAACCACCCAACTTCCAACAAAAGATTTTAACCACTTTAAAGATATAAAATAAATATTGTATCACAAATTTATTTTACTCTTCATTTCATCCAGAAAATTAAACAACTCCTCCTAGGAAAACGCAACTTCGGAAAAGGTCTTCTTAAGCGAAAATCGGCGCTGCGAGTTCATCGGTGTCCTCGGATTTCAATTCCGAGCACCGGATCAAAAGTTAGGAATTCCCGCTCGTTCGTTCACTGAACGTACCCGAGCCAAACTTTGGAAATTAATTCCGGGCACTCCGGGCCTCGGAATCAGGTGCCGTCTGAAACCGCGCTCTTGTAAAATTCCAAAGAAAATTAAGAAAAAATTTCCCTTGAATTTTACAGGTCTTTACATATATAATTAGCTCAAGATATTATAACTTTTATTTCATCTCTACAGGATGAGTAAAAGGATTGTCATGAAATTTACAAAGATACTACAAACTATTCTGATCAAATTCTTTCTACAGTCAATACATTGATAAAGATTTCACCAGAAAAATCATTTAAAGGTAGTAGCAGTGAATCCCTTCATAATAAGAGTTGTTCACAATAAATTATCAATAAGTTAATCCCTTTCAAGGTAAGTACCTCTGATCGTGCTGTTAAATATGATGATATTGCTAATGTTCTTGAACAGAAGGTTACTTTATCATACTATGTAGGTCAGTTTAGTAATTTGATTCCTACCTAAGAAATTAGTTCAAAAGGACCTTGCAAAAATGATTGTTATGTGACAAAAAATACACACAATAGTAATGTTTTATCTAAGAAAGATGAAAACATACCCTTAATCTCAAAAGATCAACCAGAAACATGGAACCTGGTGGTAATAAAAAAGGGAGTGTGCTCCAAACCCACATTTAAATGAAGATTATGTTTTGTAATTGTCAAGGTATAGCTAATCCTGAAATGGTTAGTTCCCTTAATCTTTTTGTTGGCATACATAAACCTGATCTCATTGGCATTTCTGAGCTGAAAAGGCCTTTTTCTGAAAAATTTGTTATTTTTAAGATTGGATATCACCTAGTTGGTACCAATAAATCTAATAGTGATATGAAAAGGATTTTTGTTTTTCTTATGTTAAATTTCACAATGTATGACTCGTGTTCCTCTGAATATATGGTTACCCTTAGCAACTTTTATTTGGGAGTTACACATTATTTCTCTTTTTTTCCTATAATGATTATAAAGAAACAAGATCATTATGGATGGATACCCTTGATTTAAGCCACACAATTAGGGATTCATGGTTCATTCTTGGTGATTTTAATGATATTCTCAACTTGGATGAGAAATTAAGTATGGTTTCATCTTCCATCTCAACTAGATAATTTAAGACCTGTATAGAGAATTGTGATCTTCATGAGGTTAACCTTGTGGGTGTTAAATTTACCTGGTACAAGAAACACTTGAATAAGGTGGTGTATACTAAACTGGATAGGACTTTTGTCAATGATGAGGCACTTAATACTTAGTATTATATTTCATGTTCCACTTTAACAAGAATTAATTCAGATCATCGTCCTATTTTTATGAATCTTTTTACTAAAGTGGCTACGGATTCTTTCCCATTCAGATTTAACAGTTCCTAGAAAATTATCACTGAATGAAAAAAAAATAGTGCAAGACACATGGATTTCCTTAAATTACAAGAGTGATTCCTTAGCTTGTGTCCTAAAGCTTAAATCCCTAAAAATTGAAAATTTGGAGTCGGGGGAAATTTATCCATCTTGAGGATGATATTACTCTTCTTGAATCACAAATTTATATTATTCAAGATAATGACAATTGTGATAACTTTTTAGCTAGTATTGAACAAGAAAACAAAATTATTTATGATCTTAAATGTATTTTAAATATTAAATACTTCATGCAAAGAGAGGCTTATAAATTCAAATTTCTCAAGGAAGGAGATCAAAATACCAAGTTTTTTAACACTCTACAAAAGATTAGAAAGCTTTATAAACCTTTGACCATTCTCAATGATAATGGTTTAATTCTTGATAAAAGTGGAGATTTAGTTATTAATATTGTTTCTTTCTATAAGGAGCTATTTAATGGTCATATTACTCATATTGATATTATGGAAGATATCATTCCTAGACTTGTCACCCAAAAGGAAAATTCTAGCCTTGTTGCTCTTCCCCTCGATTTTTAGATTAAGGATGCTATCTTTGGATTAAACTCTAGAAGCCCACCTGGTCCTGATGGTTTTACCAATTTTTTCTTTCAATTTATTTGGGATGTTATTCACTATGATGTTTGCATACTTGTTAGAAATTTTTTTCAAAGGTGGACGATTAAAAAATGGTCTTAATGCTAAATTTCTTGCACTTATTCCTAAAATACCAAATACTAATGACATTCATCTTTTTAGAATGATGGATATTGTCAATACTATTCATAAAATTATTGGTAAAATTCTTGCAAATAGACTATTGATTATTGCTAACAGAATTGTTTCTTTGAGTTAGTTTGGTTTCATCAAAGTAAGAAATATTTAGGATTGTATTATTAACACAACTAAATTCATAAATCTTTTAAGGAAACCCATTAGGGTAGGTAACATTTCTATTAAACTTGATATAAAAAAATTCCTTTGATATATTAGATTGGGGTTTCATATGAAAAGTTTTATATAATATTAGCTTCGATAATGCCTTAATAAATTGGGTTCGTGTCATTTTGGGATCATCTCATATCTCAGTTCTTATTAATAGCTCACCTGAGGGATATTTTACATGTACCAGAGGCATCATGCAAGGTCATATTCTTTCAGCAATCATTTTCTCTATTGCTGAAGATTATTTAAGCAGGCTCTTTCTTACTCTGGCTAGAAATAATAAATTCAAACTCATCAGAGCTACCAGAAATCTTACAGACCCTACACATTTATTCTATTCTAATGACATTATTATTTTCACTCAAGGTTACAAAAGAAATATTAAGAACATTAAATCTTCCCTCCTACATTAAGAGAAATTTTCATGACAGGTTATTAGTTAGGACAAATCCTTTTTATATTTTGGAAAAAATATCCCCTCTGCTAGGAAAAATAATATTATTAGTGAATTAGGTATTAGAGAAGGTGTATTTCCTTTTATATATCTTGGTGTTCCCGTGTTTTGGGGAAAACCACATATTGGATATTTCTCTCATATTTTTGCCAAGTCAGAAATAAATTAGCTTCTTGGAAAGGTAAAACTCTCTCGATGGCTAGAAGATTTAGCTTAGTCAAATCTATGATTATCTCTAAATTTGTATACTCTTTTATGGTCTACAAATGGACAATATCCCTTATTAAAAGAATTAATATTTCTATAAAAAAATTATCTATAGTAGAAGCATTCTTCAGAGGAAACTTGCGGTGGTTTCTTAGAATCAATGTTGCAAGCCTATTGAACATGGTGGTCTCAGAATTAAAAATATATGTAAATTCAATGATGCCTTACAAGATAATTTCATATGGAGACTTATTAATGAAAGATCAGATTCTCTCACCTTCTTGAAATCTAAATTTTTAAACCGATTTAAAATGGGGAATTTTAATTATTTAGATTCTTCAGTTTGGCCAGCTTTCAAGAATTTCTTCTCCCTTATATCTATTAACTCTATTTGTCTTGAAAACATTAATTCCTCTTTGAAATTTTGGCTAGATAATTGGACATGTACGTCTCTTCTCAACTATATTAATTATCATGAAACTTCTTTTGATACAAATATATCTATGAAATACCAATTAAAGATTCCCTTGGATATTCTTCCTCTTGAGGTCAAGAATTTGGTTTTAAATTATGATTTTATGAAAAATGAGGATTTTCTTATTTGGAAACCCACCTCCAATGGGAATATTTCTACTAAATCATTTTATAATGAAATTATTAATGAACTTGTTAGCTCTTGGGATAAATATTTTAACAAAAAATTCATTCTACCTTCTTGATCTCTTTTTCCTAGAGAATTATGCATTATAAACTTCCTACAGATGATTTTTTGCGGGGTGTTGGAATTAATATTTGTTCTAGATGTATACTATGTAATAAACATAGAGAAGATATTGATCATCTTTTCTTAGGGTGTGAAACTAATTCTTCATTATGTATTGCATTACAAGATTGTTTTGAAATAATAATTCCCCATGATCTTATCATTCGGGAACATTTGCTTGGATGCATTTCTCTTTCTCTTTCATAGCAGATTCACAATATTTTTCTTGTTGCCTGCTTGGAATTTATTCATTCCATTTGGAATTGTCGAAATAAAATGATTCATGAGGGTGATGCCTTCAACGTTCACTCGTCTCTATCCCTCATATTATCTACTATAAAATATGAAAATGACAGTAAAAAGGTTTTTGTGATAACTCTATTCATGATTTCTCTGTACTTAAACGTTTTGGTATTATAGGTAATTATATTCCTCCTTCTAGAACCTTGAAAGTTATGTGGATTTCTCCATTCCCGGGATGGATTAAATGAAACACATATGGTGCATCAAAAGGTAATCCCGGTCCTTCTAGTTATGGTGTGGTTTTTCAAAATCATTTTGGTGACACTGTGTATTGTCTTTATAAACCTTGTGGTATTACTACATCACTTGATGCTGAAATTCATGGTATTATCACTGTGGTGACATTTTCATATCAGCGAAGTTACTCTAACTTGGGGCTTGAATGTGACTTTACTACCATTATTCAAGCTATTAGGGATGGTATCATTCATTTATCTTGGAAATTGACTAAAATATGGAGAAAACGTGTGGATATGATCTTGTCGATGAATTATATCATTACTCATACATATCTTGAGGAAAATTATTTCGTTGATGGGCATGTTAATAAAGGATTCGTTGCTCCTGACTTGACTTGGTTCAGTAGCATACCTGATGATCTTTTTTCTTTCTAGTATAATGATTATTGTAAAAAATCTTCTTTCAGACTTTTGTAATCTTGTTTTTTAATAAATAAAGAATAATTGTCCTTTTGTACAAGTTCTCATTCTAAAAACCCCCCACCACTTTCATAAGAACTCCCTGTTAGTAAGAGGCACTCTCAGATTTAGCATGACGAGCACCCTAAACAGTCAGTTTTGTCCAAATTCAAATGTTGGAAGGAGATTTAGACATAATATTTCATTGAGGGTTTAATTATTTTATTAATGTGATGAAAGAAATAATTTTATATCTTCTTGGCATGTACTATGTGATCGCACTAATAACTGACCATGCAAGAAATAGAAAAATATATCATGTCACATGTTCATTTTATCTTTCATGCTTGTTTATTATTACTCTATGTGTTTGTGCATTAACTACACATACACAGTACTGTAGCGTACTGTAGCAGTGGTGGCATTATAGTAACGGTCGGCACTGTAGCGATGACAAGTCACTGTAGTGGCAGTAGGGTACTGTAGCAGTGGTGAGTACTGTGTGGGACTGTAGCAGGCGGGTACTGTAGCATTACTGTTTACATAATGGGGTTTGGGAGAAAAATTTGGGCCTACGGGGCATGTAATGGGATAAATGCCCTTTGGGCCTTCAGGCTTTGTAATGGGTCTCCCTCTACCCAGTTAAAAGAGGTCTTTGCTTTGCTTTAATAATAAATGAGGCTTCGGCCCCAACCTTTTAAAAAAAATAACTACACATACACAAAAATAATGAACCGTGCAAAAATAAAATGAAGACTTGATCATGAACTTCTATTATTGGTTGATCCATTGATTGAATATACTACTACAAAAACGACCTATATCAGCGCTAAAAAGGGTTTTAACAGCGCTAAAAAAGCATTGTAAAGCTCAGCGCTAATATAGGGGGGTCGCTTTTATCAGCGCTCCAAAAAGCGCTGATAAAAGCCCCTTTTATCAGTGCTAAAAAAAGTGCTGATAAAAGACCCCTTTATCAGCGCTGTTTTTTAGCGCTGATAAAAGGGGCCTTTATTAGCGCTTTTTGTGAGCGCTGAAAAAGGTCAAAAAAATTAAAAATAATAAAAATAATGCGGATAGTGCTTTTATCAGCGCTCCACACCCCCTTTATCAGTGCTAGGAGGTCTCCTGTGCGCTGCCCTTCCCATGCATCCCCATACGCGCGCGTGCCCCCTTCGCTTCCACCCGAACTCGAACTCAGGACCTCCCCCCTTTCGTGGCAGCACCTTTACCACTAAGTCATTCTATTTTGTTCTCTATTTAATGATATATATAAATATATATATAGTTATATTTATTCATATATTGATATAGATTCATATTAATATAAATATATTTATTCATATATTAGTATATATATATTAATTCGTATATTAATATATTTATATATATATTTTTAGTTATAATTTTTTATACGTATATTTATTTGTATATTAATATATACATATAAGATTAGTTTTAAATACATTTATGAAAAAATATGTTTTTTATGTGTGTTTATAAATAAATAAATACATACATACATACATAGATATATAAAACACATAGACACACACAGAGACACACACACACAAACACATATATATTTACGAATAAATACATATATATGTGTATTTGAAAAGCCATAGAATGTACTTATAAGATTAGTTTTAAATATATTTATGAAAAAATTTGTTTTTGATGTGTGTTTATAAGTAAATAAATAAATACATACATATATACATATATAAAACACATAGACACACACATAGACACACACATAGACACTCACACAGACACTCACACACACACACACACACATATATATTTACGAATAAATACATATATATGTGTATTTAAAAATTCATAGAATGTTAAAATGACCATAACTTATAATTTATAATCTCATTTCAACGCCAAAACCATTAAAATCGAAGAAAATGAAACTATCTTCGATATGATATGTGGTACAGGCCTAACGGACATCCGGATTAGAAGTTATACTTGTTTGAATGTTAACAAATCGGGGTATCCTCACTAAAAACTCAGTTTTGGAGGCCTTATGGTACTTTTTTGGGCTCGAAAAATGTGATAGAGGATTTTCCTAGGATACTAGTGCGTAGAGCTCGTCGCAGACTTCAATTTGATATGTTGTAGAACTCAAACAGACACCCGGATCAAAAGTTATGGTCGTTTGAAGTTTGAGTTATGATTTCAACATATTTTAGATCTTTTATTAATTGTTTTGATTTTTTGTGTCCCCAAATTGTTATTAAATGATTTTTAATCTATAATAATTAGAAAATTATTAATTAATAAAATTTTTTAATTTTTTTATGTCATTTTCACTAAATTTCTTATATATTAAATGTAATGGTCTATTTATACGTATCTATAACATATTTAAAAAATATATATTGTATTTATATCAATATAAATATACTTATATAACAAAATATTATTTTTCATGAAAAAATATTTTTTTTTTGAAACTTAACATTTATCAGCGCTCGGGAAAAGCGCTGATAAATCCCCCCTTTATCAGCGCTAAAAAAACACTGATATGGGGGGATTTATCAGCGCTGAAAAAAGTGCTGATAAAGGGGATCCTCCAATGCATCACAGCTCTTGTTTGGTTTGTCGCCATCACTTCGTGTGAAAAGTATCACATGTCATCTCATCATTATACAAAAATATTCGCATGCAGGCAAGGGGGGTTGGGAGTAAAAATACAACTCTGAGAATGGGCACACATGCCCTTATACATATAATGACTCTGAGACGACACACAGATCAGCTTTCATTTAACTAATTATTAAAAACCATCATGCAATAATTAAATAATTAAATTAAATAAATAAAGAAGAATCAGACTTGTATTAGTCATTCCATGGCTCATGTCTAATCAATACGCATTAACTCACATATTTAAAATAAATGCAGAAATAAAATTAAACATGTGTTAAATAAATTTGAGGGAATTAAATTGAATTAAAATTTTCACTATCATTTTTAATTCAATCGTAACATCATTCAGTCCCTATAATTAATTTAATTTTAAAACTAAAATATTAATTAATTAATTAATTTAATTAAACACCAAATTAAATTAATTTGCAATGCATTAATTATTAAACCAAAAAATAATATTTAATTAATTTAATTATCAACTGAAATTAAATTAATAGTTTTAATTAATTTTTGACTAAATTAATATTACTTAGGCCCCATAAACCCGGGGCATGAGATGTGTGGGTCGGGCCAAACACACACAGACCCATTTTGGGCTTTGGTGGCCTTTTGCAGGGGCATTCTAGGTTGGGTAGGCTCACCCACGCCCGTTCATGACTGGGCAGACCCACCCCGTCTCATTTCGGGTCAGGTGAGGTCCAACATGACTACCAATAGGGTTACCTCATGCTGGAAACTACAGTGTGATGTTGGAGTCATCTGGTATAGTGGGTGGTCACAATGTGGTTCGCCAAGAGGTCTCGGGTGCCAAATCTGGAAAATCTGGGAGGACTGCTACATACCTCAGCAAGGTGAGTGGGATCCGGAGACCGATGGGTGCGGACCGTTGTGCACGGAAGATGGAGAGGGGTCGACCCTACATGGGGTGGCGCCCGGTTGGAGCGAGGCAGCGACATCACCAGTGGATGAAGGTCGGGCCATGGAAGAAGAGACCTTGCCGGAGGAGGTGGGCCGCACGCTGGATCAGGGTGAGCCACCGCCAGATTTGGGAAGCAGCGCAATAGGGACCCGGGGCGGTGACCTCGATCAGGTGAGGTGGGGAGCCATCGCGGTGCAGTGGAAGAAGACTGGACAGGGGGTCCAATGATGGCCGGAGGCGTCAAGGGGTGCTGATTTGAGGTTTTGCGGGGCACCGTAGTCGGCCGGTTGGGGAGGCGCCAGCTGGAGCGGGGTGGAGGCACCGTGCAAGAGGGAGGAGCGGCCTCCAATTGGGCTAGTCAGACGAGGAGATGGTTGGGGGCTGCTCGGACCCCCGAATAATTGACCTATGTTTTTTTATTGGTTTTCTTTTTTTTTTAAAAACTAACGGGCTTGCCACCTTTTTTTTCTCTTTGTTTTTTTTTTCTTTTGAAAAACAAAACATCCGCCAAAAACCCCAATTATCGAAACAAAAAGTTTTGTTTTTAAAATAACATAAAAAACACTTTATAAATAATTAAATATTTTATATTTAATTTTGTTAGTCACTATTTCAATTCCACAAATTTGTGGAAATACCACGGTTAGAAAACACTATTCCTACCATTGGAAATCCGACCAGGGTTTGAATCCATCAAAAAATTTCAAAACCAACTATCTTCAATATCTGATCATACAAATAAATATTTGTTCATATTTTTCAAACCCATGAAAATAATTTACAATCCATATTAAAAACTTCAAATAGCTGCAAATTGGACATCATATATCAAATTTAGAATCTGTTTGTGGCGTTGGGACTGTAATGAAACCCTCTAATATATTTAATGCAAATATATATATTTTCTAAAGTTGGCTTTTTTTTTCTGCTTACATGTAACCTTACCACGCTTCCACGTCTAACCCATCTACTATATCCAATCCTCCAAACCCGAAAATACCTCCCGCCATCCCGAATCCGATCGGGATTTTCAATAGTTACTCCCCCACCCCGCCCAATTCAACTCCTCGATTCCTCTCTCCAAGCTCTAGCATTCCCGAAACCCTCCCTGATCCCCCTCTCTCTGAATCCTCTATCCCGCTTCCTCCCCTCCCTGAATCCCATATCCAGTCGCGAGTCCGCTTACGCGTGATCCGACTTCGACTCCTCTGAATTCATCTCGTCCAACTATGCTTTCTCGTCATCCAACAATTTCACCAAGATCTACCACCCAAATCTATAGTTACTGATGCTACTCAAAACTATGTCTTCGGATCCTCCACCTACGCATTATCCGCAACTGGTTACTCCGCCTTCACCTCTTTCACAACTGGGTCCTCCGATCCACCTAGGGTTCCCACTCTCTCGAGCACGCAGCGAGTAAGGCCATGTATAAACCACTTTCAAACATATAAAGCCTGATTTTTTGTAAGATATTGAAGAAAAACATCTTCTATTTTTAGTCATGATGGCATTGGAATCTGCAACTGGTTACTCCGCCTTCAGCTCTTTCACAACCGGGTCCTCCGATCCACCTAGGGTTCCCACTCTCTCGAGCACGCAGCAAGTAAGGCCAGGTATAAACCACTTTCAAACATATAAAGCCTGATTTTTTGTAAGATATTGAAGATAAACATCTTCTATTTTCAATCACGATGGCATTGGAATATGAAATACAGATCAATCTCTGGAAAATCGAGATTTAGGTTGCTCCTTGAGTCTGGTCAGTATACATGACATCCCTTGCTTCTCTGAGAAATCGATTGTTTTGAGAAATCACGCCGCATTGTCCATTCCAAAGTATTGCAACTGGTAACTCCTCCTACATTGTTGCAGTCTGCATATAAATGTAGTAATATTAGATTATTAACAGCTTAATCTTTTTTTATGATTCATTATCTCTATTGGCATCTGATAAATCTGGTAATATATTTCCAGTACTGCTACTCTGTGAACAATGGTGAATTACTATCGGACATTTTATACAAAGTATTTTTCATGGATGATGCGATGCTACATAATAGTAGGCTGTTTATACTGTAAAGCCTGATTTTTTGTAAGATATTGAAGATAAACATCTTCTATTTTCAGTCACGATAGCATTAGAATCTGCAATACAGATCAATCTCTGGAAAATTGAGATTCTGGTTGCTCCTTGAGCCAGGTCAGTATACATGTCATCCCTTACTTCTCTAGGAAATCGATTTTTGTGACAAATCATGCCGCACTGTCCATTCTAAAGTATTGAAACTGGTAACTCCTCCTACATTGATGCAGTCTGCATATAAATGTAGTAATATTAGATTATTAATAGCTTACTCTCTTTTTTATGATTCATTATCTCTATTGGCATCCGATAAATCTGCTAATATATTTCCAGTTTTGTTACTCTGTGAACAATGGTGAATTACTATCAGACATTTTATACAATGTATTTTTCATGGTTGATGCAATGTTGCATAATAGTAGGCTGTTTATATTGTTTTCATATTGAATCTTTTGTGTTTGGATCTAATTCCAAGTTCATTCATCCCTTCCAAAGGAAAAGCCTTCTACATGCCTCCATTTTACTCCATATTTCTGGATTATAATGAACATTGCTTTAAACAATTTAAGAGTAGCAGTTTGTTAAGAAATTAAGAACCTTCGGATCTTGGGAGTTATTGAATTATTCTATTCATCATATTGTTTTAATAATTTATTTATTCATTTATTGTAATCGGTCAACTTATAGTATGCATTTTGACATTAGTTTATGATAATATCAAACTTTTACTCCTTGGAAATATTGTTTCTTCCTCTTCTTAGAGGACACAAACTATGCTATAAGAGGCTTAAGACACTTGCCAGTGTCCACTTGATTCTCTTTTTGAACCTGTTTTTTTTCTGCTAAAGGTTTTTGAACTTTAATTATTGATTCATATAACATATTACTTTATTATAATAACTATATTATTCTTAATAATGATTATTAATTTCATAGAATCATTGTTTATGTTTTATCATTGATTTGTGTTCTGATCATTGTTTGTGGATGTCAGGGGACACTACCTACCATCTTGCAAGTGAAAGTGCATTTGGGGCCTACTAAGGACCGTTCAATATAACCTCATGGCTGAAATTTCCCCTGCCCCTTATGATTATGTGGTACATAAATCCAGAGGTATTTTGTAAAATTACACTTCTCAAAAGTTCACATTTCATAATTATTTTTTTAATTATTTCAGGATCATGTTCAAGAGGCACTATAAAACCTGGGATATCAATGTATTGAATTTGAACAACATGTCAATGTCATGTATGGATGAACAAGGTAAGGGTCTATTTGAGAAAACTTTCCAAAAAAATCTTATAGCACATATTCCTGTTTGTATTCATAATGTTTGTTTCTTGCCCAAAATATATCTTCCTACCCAAAATATACTTATTCTTTCCCAATTTAAATATTTTAATATCCACAGCCTATGATATGTGGTCTCAAGAAGTGATTCTTCTTCTTTTCGGTATCAGGTATGAAAAACCAACTTCCCTTGACAATTATTTTTTCTAATTTTAATTGCTTCGATTATAAACACTAATCACATTTCATTCCATTGATATTCTCTGAGATCACATCATATAATAATTTTTTTGGGTAGTTTTTTTGTGTATTTTTATTTGTTCTTTTCATTTAATATTTTTATTTTTTTTGTTTAAAATGCAGGTATCTGATTTCCATATTGTCATGCCAGCGTTTTATGAAAAAAATAAAGGTCATATAAATTATTCTATTTTTTTATTTTAAATTTATTTATCATTTATTTGTTTAAAATATAACTAAATGAGGGGTGTCCATTAGTGATTCTTCTTCTATATGGTTTCATGTATGAAAAAATAATTTATTTGTTTAAACTAAAACTAATTTTTTTTATCATTTATTTGTATAGATATCAAATGTTGTATGCAATTTAATTATATGTTTGTGTATTTTATTTCATGTGTTTTTTATACAACATGTTCTATAAATATTCCCATCTACAACACTCTTCTATTTATAGTTGATACTTTGTTTAGATATCAAATTTGTTCTGTTTTAGTTTAGTTGATATACCAAACATGCATTCTGTATTGATTTTGTTGTTTCAAATTGAAAATTCAGTTAATTTTTTTAATGAAGCCGTTTGCATCTGTGTTTCTTTATTTTCAACTATAGATTCCATTTAAATTTTTTATTAATGGTTAAATTGTAATGTTTTTTGTTAATTTAGTTTTTTACATTTCTATTGCATCGATTTTTTATTTCCTGTAATAGATTTATATGTTTATCTATGAGATAATATGTTTTGGGTTTTAGGTTTCTAAACAATGAATATTCGGGTTGTCATTATTAAATGAACATACTTCCAGTTCTGAGGAAGTTCATGGGTGTGTATGTAGCCATGTCACAACATACATGGTATCCATATTCAACCCTTTGAATTCATCATTTCCAGAATTCGAATTATCAATTTCAACCACTTTTTTGTGCTTTTTTCAATGAGTTTTAGGAATACAATCCCAAACAGATTGGATTTCCCATTTTACCATTGGGTTTGATGTCTTGATTAAACATATTTTCTAACTAAACAAGCAACATGTGAGTCGTCACCCCAATTTTTAGACTCAATTTGAGAATGAGTTTCCTAAATATGCATGTGCTCATTATCATATGTACGTTCTATATGGAGTTATAATACAAGATTTTCACCTGGCAGTTGTTTTCTGGTTTCACTAATTTCATTACTTTATCTTTACAGGCTCATATTTGTCATTTTCAAGAGACAGTTGTGCAACATTCTGTGTGTGAATGTGGTACACCTTTCATAACGAGTTCTATATATTTTTCCTAATTGTATTCCAATATTAAGTATCACTATTTTGTGATTTTAAAAATATTGAATAATCATGTTCATTAAATTTTCATCATACTGTAATATATTTTATGTCTCCATTTACATGTAAAAACCATGTTCATTAATTATTGTGACCATTTACCTACAATAATCATGTCCAATATTAAGTATCATTGTTTTGTGATTTTAATATAAGTTATATGTCTACTTACCTATAATAATCATACTGTAGTAAACATGTTCATTAACTATTCATCATAGTGATAACATATTTTGTCCAATACTCATATTTCAATATTAAATACTATTCATTCTAAATTTTGAACATTAATGTAAAAATATTGTTGATTTTCTAGAAAGTGTACATAACTGCTGAATAAGTCCTACATGTGCTACATAAATTGTTTTTGTAATATTTAATTGCTAATTATCCTAATTTTTAAACTTTATATTTCAATTTTTTTCAATTGTTATGTACAAAATTTTGTCACTATGTTGTGGCAGTGGCGGAGGGTCTGTCTATGTCAAGGATATGATTGGCATGGAAGCGATGTTGTATGCACTGCAAATCCACTACATACAAGTGCTTGGTTTGCGCTATTCCGGAACAATATCTCTAGCCCCTGCAAAAGGTGTCATTATAAGGTTCATATTCAAATTCTCATCGATTAGTACCCCTTGATTGTTGAAGTAGAATCGTTGTTTTGTAAGCTAAAAAGCAGCAGACCCGCTTTCATCCATCATGGTGCACCTCTTTTCTTCTTACATTTTCCCTATATTCATCGCCAGTTTTTGACATCTTTGAAACTCACCCACCAGAGGAACACACTCTTAAAACCTTTTTACCTACTTTTCTGAATATTAAAATTTCAAAACATATAAGTAATTTGTTTAAAGTTTCATGTGTGGAACTTTTGTATGTCATCTGGAGAGGTGAATACCAGGTCATCCATGAGCAGACTCCTTTCCTATTCCATTCTGCATTGGCTGATACTGTTGATGTAGTCCCAATGGCCAATTCACTTCTTGTAGATCACTACAGAAAATCATTTGATTTATATTGTGGCACAATGATGGAGGTATTTACTATTACATTTTTTATGTATTAATTATTTCACAGTATTTTTCTCACCTATATTTTCTACTGCAAGGTTTTACAACACAGTGAACACATCCAGGATAGGGGCTCCACTACAACAAATACTATAACCTATACTAGAGGGATTTTACTAACATGGTTGTATGCTGACATTCTCCTAGGATCACATGAGGCATTATGAAAAATGATAAGCTACTGTTACAACACTCAACTTCTCTTTTTGATAGAAAGATTTTGTTGTAATCATATTGTTATGTTCTCAAGGTTTGAATTTTTTTTCTTTTATGTTGACATTCAAAGTTTGAATTATCATATTTGAGATGTGGATGAGCTTTTTAATTTTACTGGTGGATGTTTTTTATATCCTTGAAACATGTATTTTATTTGAGAAGTGGATCATATTCTTACCAATGATTTATCCTTCAAATGATTTTCATTTGCATTTATGGAATTTTTTTCAATGATTTTCATTCACACTTATTTTCTTCATGGTGTATCTCATATTTTCATATCAAATATAAATAATTTGTTTTAAAAATGTAATCATACATATTTATTTTTCATATACTTATTTAGGAGGCCATGGGTGATGTTTTAGTATTTCTTACGGGACAATATTATCTTCATGTTTCAAGGATGTTGTTAACCAAAGAAACTCAAAAACATGGGTGAAAGTCTTCAGGTGCGTTTGTCATTTATTTTACAGAATTCTAGAAATATTTTTATAGTTCAACTCTTGCTATATACTATCTTACTTCAAGCTTAGTATAGTTTCAACTCTTACTATTGTTTCAAATCCTACTATATACTTTATTTATTTGAGGTTATTATTGGTTAAACCCCTACTATATACTATCTATCACCTCTTACTATATATATAGTTTACCCCAACAAATTCATTTTTAGAAAACTATGGTTCTCTTCAGATAGTTGGAAATGATGTCCATGATGGTATGTCATATTTTTTAACACATACCACATCTAAGAGTTTTTTACTACAACATTTCTTAATATTAATTATTACATTATGATGATATTTTTATTTGTATTGATCAAAATTTAAAATTTACATGATATTTTATAGAACCAGATTACCAAACCATATGTTTCACATATTCAAAATGCCCTTCATTGATATTGACGAGGGATTTTCTCTTCTTTAAGATCACTAGATCATGTACTCTCTTTGAGAATAGGATCATGTATTTAATTTTAGCATTGGATTCTGTTATGACTATTGAAACATTTATTTTATTTGAGCAGTGGATCATGAGTTTATATTGAGCAGTGGAACATTTTTAGAGAATTGGAATCATATCATCGTGCGAATGCCCGGGCAAGTACTAGTTTAATTTAATTTTTGGCTTAAAAACTTTCATATGAGGATCTAACATCAATTTAAGGTACTGGTCACACAGCATAATCCCCAAAAATGGTTTTTAAAATTTTTTCACGTATGTTCGACATGAACTTGTTGACATCAGTGAATCACTTCATGGTTTATTCTGATGATCTCATGTGAAGAGTTTTAAGTGCAAAATAAAAACGGTGAAATTCCTAGTTTAGATCTGAATCCACGCATGACATCTTCTCATCATTGGAGATCGTTGATCGAAGAATCCAAATCTAAATTTATTTTTATCATCCACATGTGTTTCAAGAAAATTCGGAAGCATCAATAATCGTAATCCAGGTGATAGCACATAATTCCAACGATGCCTTCGACACTCTGACAATCATCGCATTGCCTCGCTTGTAATGCCTAAGAGAGGGATCAATATGTGCTCCTGGATCCAAATATTCTCTCTCTAGATCATGGGAGAGAGAATAGGAGAGAAAAATACCATGAATAGTTCATATTGGGAGGCTCTCCCCTTCTATATATAGTGTGTAATTAAAATACCCATTATTACCTCTTCAACCCCCGAATACTTAACACACTGTAAACGATATGTTATGACTACTGAATTAAGTAATAAATATTATTATCACTCTCTTGTAATATAATAAATATGTTATATGATAATGAATGAGTCATTAACTAAACTCGTCATTCCCATAAATATTAATTGAACATTGAATAGTTTAATATTTGTTCAAATAATATTTTTCTTATATTTAATTAAAACATGTAAATAAATTTAACAAATAAATTCAATTCCCATTATTCTGAACTTAAATAATATGAATATATTTATTTCATTGGTGATCGTTTAACCTTGGACAAATCCCAGACCCCAGTGGTGGGTCCCATTATATCCAAAGCTCATATTCAACTGAATAGGGAAGATTCTTGAATACACTATTATATGTGACCCTCAAAACCCTTATCTCGATAGGAGTGAATAGTATTCATGGACTAAGATCAAGATCTAGTAACCCATTTATTCATGCTCAAATTTACCCAAAAGAAGAAGGTAGGACAGTCCTTGTAGTCTAGCTTGGGTTGTCGAATCCTCAGAGACCTAAGAAGTAACCTATAGACACGTACATTTTATGGATTGTTTTTGGCTATGAAGTGGCCAACTTGGGTTGATTTTATATGGGTTTAAGTGAACTCTAAGAGACTTAAGTGAATTCAATTTAAAAGAGTGAGTTGATCCTAGGTTATAACTTGGGGTGGATTGAACGTATTTCATTTTCAATGATTTCAATTTCTTATATTTGAGATGGATTCATTTAAGAAGATAAAACAACATCATCACTTACTAGTTTAATACCTACACACTTTAATATTAATCACCTATACACTTGAGGGATCAAAGTTTTTATCACTTCAAGGTAAAGGTTCGTATTAGCACATTAAGTGTGTGGCCTTAAATTCAACAAGGACTTTTGAGTTTAAAAATCATCAAATAAATATCTAAATTAAAGAAGTGATTATACATTAATGGGGTGATAAATAACATCCAATCCAGCCCCTTGATACTCCCTTGGATCAACCCATAATTGGGTTAGTCCTCCATTGATTCTATGGTTTCAATGGAAGTGGAAAGTAGACTCATGAGGGAGGAAATGGAGAAGTAAAAAAAAACAATAAAATAACAATCACTCCATCGTTGTGTGATAATATCACAAGGTTTGGTATGAAAAAGTTCACACATTTAAACAAAGGTATCAAAGTGATAAGGAGAAGAAAATAATAATAAGAGAAGAAGAACTTTTATTAATAAACAAGGATGAATTAAAACAACTTACATGTGGAATACAAATTTGAGACAACAAAACCGCACCATAACATTACAATGAAAGAAAGCTCAAAGATGATAAAACTACTCCACCACCACTACCTTAAATAATTTTTTTGGAAACCTTGGGTCGATCCTCCAATAGTACAAAGCATCCACTTGATTATGGTAGGCCTAGGGTGGTGGAAAGCTTGTGGAACTTAGACTTTTCCACATTTGACCCGAGGTGGCATCCAGCTTTCATCCACCGAAGAGACGCGCTTGTAAGAAATTCTAGATGGCAGAATCAGAGTGGGACATATAGTATGAAAATGGAGCCCCACATTTCTCCTAAGCACCTGTAAAATATGGTCCCCTTTAGAGTTGTATATTAGTAGATATGATTAGATTAGTGGGCTGTTTTTCTGGGCCGTAGAATCTGGCCCATAATTTTATCTCTAACTTGGGCCTCCTAAATGACCATAATGGAGGCCGAATTAGCACTAAATCCTTAAGAATTATTTGTTCCTATATATGTCTTCTAGCCTCCCACCAAATTGTGGATTAATTGGGTTTGAAATGTGGGTCTCACATTCTCATTAGTAGGATGGAGTCCAATCTGACTTCTTCAGAATTGTTTCTTTTCAACACAAAATATCCCCATCTTCTTCCATGAATTCTCCATTTATCCTTGAATAAAAATGTTTATATTGAAGTTTATATCAATTTAACAAAATATAAAATTAAAATATGTATAATTAAATTCCATAAAATCAGATGAATCATTGGGTACTTTAAATGATGTTCAAAAATGTACCACATAATAGTGCAATTTAAGTAAGAATTACAATCATAATGTGAAATGATGTTCAAAGTGTAAAATTAACTAAAATGGTGCTTATGAATAACAAAGAACATGAATATTATATATATTAACAATGAATATTAGCCTTATTTAGTAGCTAATCACACCCCCAACCTATGTTTTGCTAGTCCCGAGCAAAATATATCTCAACAATATGAAATTCGAATTCCCTTTTACAAAAACATTTTAATACACAATGATCACCAAAAACCCTTATACCAAACAATTATGAAACCAAAAAAAATATTTTAATACAAGATAGTTTCATAAGCATATCCCAATACCAATCTCATTTTTTTGTTCAAATTCATTGCCATGTTTCATCCAATATCAATTAAATATGAGGATGTGTTGTGCATCACAATAGACATGGGGGTTCATCTTTATTCAAGGGGGAAATGAAGGAATCGCTAGGTGGAATCACATTTCAATATTAAGATGAGTATTCAATTTTTTTATTGTATTTTTTTTTGTTTTTTTGTTTTTTTTTGCAATTTTTCCATGGTAATTGAAATTGAACTCAAAAGAGTCAACCCCTATAGCGAGACTTTGCTGATGACTCCCAGGCTCAAAGACCTTAGGGCACCAAGTAAATCCCACATACTTGGGAATCATCCCGAGTTAACTCAGTAAAAAACAAATTAAAATTACCAAAAATAGAGATAAAATTACTAACTCTCGGCCAGACAACTATGGAATCACGATCCCCAAGTGTCGAAATCCACACATTAGGTCATTTCATTGCTCTACGTGCAAATTTATTATTATTTTTAATTTTTTTAATACTCAAATTAAACTAAAATGATCATCAAACCTATGATATTTATTTTGGGTACCCCATGAACTCAAATTAATACCCTACTATCCAAAGGACGTGGATTGTGATTCTTTTTTTATTTGGATGAAAATATAAACAATGAAATATCACATTGGACAACCACACTTTCCAAAATCTATGCTCATGAAATTATACAAGGATTAAAATCAGAATCTGGTCATGCTAAATTATTTGATATTCAGTTTCAAAGTGTGCAATGTATATTACTATGTTCAAATTTAAAGGAATTTTTCCTTCCATTTACACACATTTTTTTTCAAATCATTTTTTTCACACAAATGAATTTTTTTTATATTTCATCTCCACCCCCCCCCAACTTAAAATAACATTGTCCCTAGTGTTTGAAGAAAAGAAAATTTAGAATGGGTTAGAGGCAAAAAAAAAGGGATTTCAATAAGGAAATTGAAATATGAAGATCATGGAATGAAGTCACCTGATGGTTGAAGTTTGAAGTTCTTGCCGCCCCAATTTAGTCCTTTGATATCCATGTCACTTGCAGAGTTCCCTAGTGGAAAAAGTAAAAAAAACAAAAAAAAAAAAATATATATATATATATAAGTAAAATATAAGTATATATATATATAAATTATAGAATAAGTAAGCACAATAAGTCGTAGTTTAGTGGTAAGCGCGCGCCCCTGTCTCCCTTCGGTCCCGAGTTCGAATCCTCGCGGCTTCGCCGGTTGTGATGGGGTTTTCCCCATGGTCTACGGAGTGTCCACTTTTTATTTATTATTATATTTTTATTTTTTTATTTTTATCTTAACCTACAAAATCATAAAAATAAAATAAAATAAACTGATGATACATTGTCTTCTTTTTAAATTTCTGGTTAAGGTATTACTCAAGGATCGCACCACATGACACGGATGAATATGGTGCTCCCCTTTCATACCCATCCATACTCATAATAGAAGAAAAGGTCAACAGTATAGTTTTTTTAAATATCCAAATGATTAATTAATCCTATTTAAAATATAAAGTTGATTAAAACAACAAAATTATAGGAAACTTGAAAACCATGGGTTGCCTCCCATGCAGCGCTTTGTTTAACGTCATTAGCTCGACTTGAAACCCACAACTTACCCAATACCAAATTTCAACATTTTAAGGACCCCATATTTCTCCATATCCACTAGATTGATATTGATTCTTTGTTTATAATTTTTTTCATGTAAAAACCAATATTCTAAAACGAGCGGGTAAATCCAAGGAATATCAGAAATGGTGGATTCAATTTCTTTTTTAGTCTTTACAATGACATTAAGAATAATTACCTCTTTATTGGTTTGAAGAAAAGAAATTGTGAAAATTGGAAGTTTTTGGCTATCCCCAATGAATGGAAACTTGAGGGTGGATGGAAAGTCCTTTAGTTCAAGTTTTGGTAGGCTAACACATTCAGACATAGGTTGGGACTTTGAATAAAACTCAATTTCATTTTCAAAATTGCTCAATAGAATTGGTTCCTTTTGAATAGAAGATTCAACCACAAAATTGGAAATATCAATTTTAGGAATGATTATTGACTCAATTTTTGTTATTTCTCTCAATGGTTCAATGGTTGGTGTTTTTGAAAATTTATCAATTGATTTATACTTAGGAGACTCAATCCATGATGTAAAATTATCCTCTTTTGAATCCAAAAGGCCAATTTCCTCCTGATTTAAATACCCTTTAATAATTCCTTTATACTCTTCATCTATCCCAAATCCAAAGGTCGGTCCTTCAATAAATTTATGAGAGGTTTGCAGGAGAAAATAGTCTTCTATCAATGATGAGGAAGGGATAACATGAGTGGGAATGGGTTCCATAACCGTCTCAAATTTTGGTAATTATAATCTCAAAGATGAAACCTCAAAATCCATTTTCTCCATTTGTTGAAACAATTTCTCAAGTAATGGTTGTGTATCATGATGGGAAAGGGGTTAATAAATATGGTCTATTCCAGGTGGATAATTAAGTTGTTAGAATTGCACAGGAGGGTGTTCAAATTGGCTTTGTGGGGATTGAAACTCATTATATGTTGGGATGTTTTGTGGATCATAGGAGTAAAAACATTATGGTTCATTAGGTTGTTGATGATTCCACATGTAGAAATTAGGATGGTCATTGTACATCACACATGGGGTTGGGTGATCAACGTAGGGATAGGTTTCCCATGTTTGGACTTGTTCAAAATTGAATTCCATTGTAGTGTGGGGGTGAGAACAGAGAATAGTGATGAAAAAAAAGATGATAATGTTTAAGATAACTTACTTAGGTCCCCGGCAACGACTCCAAAATTTGATTCTCGCTCAAATTTACCCAAAATAAGAAGGTAGGATGGTCCTTGTAGTCTAGCTTGGGTTGTCGAATCCTCAGAGACCTAAGAAGTAACCTATAGACATGTACATTCTATGGATTGTTTTTGTCTATAAATTGGACAATTTGGGTTGATTTTATATGGGTTTAAGTGAACTCTAAGAGACTTAAGTGAACTCAATTTAAAAGAGTGAGTTGATCCTAGGTTATCACTTGGGGTGGATTGAACATATTTCCTTTTCAATGATTTCAATTTCTTATATTTGAGATGGATTCATTTAAGAATATAAAACAACATTATCACTTACTGGTTTAATATCTACACCCTTTAATACTAATCACCTATACACTTGAGGGATCAAAGTTTTGAGCACTTCAAGGTAAAGGTTCGTATTAGCACATTAAGTGTGTGGCCTTAAATTCAACAAGGACGATGGAGTTTAAAAATCATCAAATAAATATCTCAATTAAAGAAGTGATTATACATTAATGGGGTGATAATAACATCCAATCCAGACCCTTTATACTCCCTTGGATCAACCCATAAGTGTGTTAGCCCTCTATTGATTCTATGGTTTCAATGGAAGCGGAAAGTAGACTCATGAGGCAGGAAATGGAGAAGTAAAAAAAACAATAAAATAACAATCACTCCACCATTGTGTGATAATATCACAAGGCTTGGTATGAAAAAGTTCACACCTTTAACCAAATGTATCAAATTGATAAGGAGAAGAAAAGAATAATAAGAGAAGAAGAACTTTTATTAAGAAACAAGGACGAATTAAAACAACTTACATGTGGAAGACAAATTTGAGACAACAAAACCGCACCATAACATTACAATGAATGAAATCTGAAATATGATAAAACTACTCCACCACCACTTCCTTAAATAAGAATTTTGGAAACCTTGGGTTGAGCCTTCAATAGTACAAATCATCCACTTGATTATGGTAGGCCTAGGGTGGTGGAAAGCTTGTGGAACTTAGACTTTTCCACATTTGACCCGAGGTGGCATCCATCTTTCATCCACCGAAGAGACGCGCTTGTAATAAATTCTAGATGGCCGAATCAGAGTGGGAAATATAGTATGAAAATGGAGCCCCGCATTTCTCCTAAGCACCTGTAAAATATGGGCCCCTTTAGAGTTGTATATTAGGAGATATGATTAGATTAGTGGGCTGTTTTTCTGGGCCGTAGAATCTGGCCCAGAATTTTATCTCTAAATTGGGCCTCCTAAATGACCACAATGGAGGCCGAATTAACACTGGATCCTGAAGAATTTTTTGTTCCTATATATGTCTTATAGCCTCCCACAAATTTTGGGCTTCATTGGGTTTGAAATTTGGGTTCCAAATTCTCATTAGTGGGATGGAGTCCAATCTGACTTCTTCAGAATTGTTTCTTTTCATCACAAAATATCCCCATCTTATTCCATGAATTATACATTGATCCTTGAATCAAAAATGTTTATATTGAAGTGTATATAAATTTACCAAAATATAAAATTAAAATATGTATAATTGAATTCCATAAAATCATATGAATTATTGGGTACTTTAAATGATGTTAAAAAATGTACCACATAATAGTGCATTTTAAGTAAGAATTACAATCATAATGTGAAATGATGTTCAAAGTGTAAAATGCACTAAAATGGTGCTTATGAATAACAAAGAACATGAATATTATATATATTAACAATGAATATTAGCCTCATTTAGTGGATAATCACCCATTATAGACCCTAAAGTGATAAGGATTGTCAAAGCAACAACAACCAACCTATGAACATGTACTGTGTAATATAATCTCTTTGTCTTTAATATCTCATAAATTAGGATGCACACCCGTGTCATCTCACTTTTCTTACTTTATTATTTATTGATCCAACTATATGAATTTACCCTCAACTACCATGGACATGGTCTTATGAAGGTACTACCATCTTTATCAATATGGACTGAGATATATTACTGCCTAAACTTGGAAGTAAAAAATTCTTTCTTGACCATTTAACCAATGTCCTTCCACCAATGATGCACCCAACACAAACTTCCTCAACACGATTTTAATAGCATGGTTTTCATCTTGAATCAAAGTATGAGATAAAATGACATACATTGGTAATTATCTCAAGTCAGGAGACCATTACACATGATCAAAGATATGAACATCCAATGACACCCAAAACATGTGGTGTTCCTATTGGCGAGTATGTCCTCATGATCTCACTACTATACATCACCAAGTGAGAACATCATGATAAAAAGTCTCAATGCTTATGACCCCCAACAACTTTTAGTACAACATCTACTATTTCCAGTAAGTAATATGTATCTAGACCATAGGAAATATTTAATATTAATGTCTTGGTATCTCAAGGTTCTCATTATAGTCTGGGATCTTCTATAACCTTTCTATACGACAATTAATCTTTAGAAATTACCATTAAATAGTGGATGCAGAAATATCTACACTATAATGGTAAGTTATCATGATTTATATCTAACTGTATACACAATATGGTAATAAAAATCACTTAATAGTTGGGTCTTGGGCACCCACTATTTCAACAGATTTTTTGGGGTTATCATCTCTCTCTTAATTATTAGCCCAAGAGAGGTACCAATAGAGGGGGGTCATGATGGAATGGTATTAGAGCTGATGGTTGAGTTATAGGATAGTGTTTGGAAATAGGAACATGTGAGGATGCATGGGTTATAATAGAAATAGCTCCAGTTAAACTAAATATGTTATGTAAATAAGAGAGACTAGCTAGGGTGTGGGTATTTAGGGACCTATGTGATATGATGCAAGGACCTTCAATTTTACTGAGCATGATACTTGATGTGATGATGTTTATGGGGTAAAAAACTATCTAAGGATCATATATCATGATTTACTATGCTTGTTTTGAATTGGGTAGATAGTGGGAATTATGTTGAGAATAAATTAATTAATTTACCTTAAATATTCCATATTTTGGGTTTAATGAGTTCCTAAATTTTTTTATTTTTTAGGAATGGATCCATCTAGACATACTCACCAGGGTCATGATGAATATTTTCAAAAGTATGTACCATTAAATCACCATAGAATGGATACTAATAATGATGATACTCAGAGGATGACATCTCATTATTTTCATTGCTAGGGTCTGTAAAAGTATGAGCGATCTGTTTTAGATTAGGAGACTAAGAATTTTTTGAAGGAGGTAGTCATTGACTTTAGTTCGTTTCATGTTCAAATGGAGTACTTGGTTTCATTGGCTGTGATGATTTTATGTGGGGCACTTCAACAATAGTGGATCTTATTCCTTAGGGATAATGGGGATTCACCTATTTCATGGGGGGGGGGGGGTTGGATCAGTTTCTAACTGAGTTTATTTAATTGAATGTGAAGGTAGATTTCTAGCTAAAGATTATTACCCTTCATCATGGAATTTACAACTTATAGAAGTTTAGTATTCAATATAAGAACCTCTTTCAATATGGTTAAAACCTTTTCTAGATGAAGAAGGTAGGGTGAGTCATTTTGAGGAGGCTTTGCATCTAGAGATCTGAAACTAGGTCACCTAGTTTATGTTAAAGGCATGCCTAGAGGTTCTAATGATGTAAGAGTACATTGAGGTCATGTTATCCAAGACTAGATCATCTCAGGATGAGAATTATCAAGTTTCCTCATTTAGAAGAGTTTTATCAATAAGTCCCCAGTTTCTTGTTCAGAAAAATCTTTAGTCGGTAGGGAGAAAGTTTCATACTTCTTTAACCCCTTTTACTGGAGCTTGTAGTTCTTAGACTCCTACCAAAGAATATGGTATGGTTTTTTATGCTTATTTGGGTCATGGTAAATATAAATAAGGGTATCTAATCTTCCTTAGTAGTCATTATGAAGCTATAATCCTTCTTCAAGATTAGCCATTATAGCAGTATCCTCTGGGACAGTGAGTAGAGCATGACCATGGAGGTGGATTCCATTAGGAATAGAGAGGTCTTGGAGTAGGTCATGGTCATATAAATTATTATAGTTTCTAGGGTTTTGATATCCAAACATCATGAATGGTGTTGTCTACCTGTTTTCTACTTGGGTGTATACCTTGTTTGACTCAATATCTATGCACCCCTTCATTACAACCGCCCTAATCGATGCCTTTTGACATCAGGTGGTGATACTTCTAGTTCCTTTGGTGTTGAATATACCAATTGGAGGTTGAGATATAATATATGATGTGAATAAATATTGTGAGATATTTCTAGGTAAGTATCTCTCTTGTAAGGAATTTCCATGTTTATGGATTCATCCATATGACATCAACCTTTCCATGGATTAGTTTTCTTTAGTGTAGGTTATTGGGGATTTCTTTAGGGGTGAATTATATTCTACAACTCAAATAGATATCAAGTAGTGTTTGTTTTGTGATTGAGACCCTCAAATGGGTAAAATTCATATTGAGTCTCTATTTTCTTTGATGATAGGGATGATATTTATTTCCATTGAGGATCGGTTGGTGGTGTTTCCCAGGGTTGTCAAAGAGTACCCTAATATATTTCTAGAAGAATTTATGATATTACCCCCTTTATGTGAGATAGATTTTTAGTCAAACATCACTCTTATATTGACGTATCTATATAATATTTCCCCTTTTTATTAGTGGTACCTGAAGATTCAGGATTATTTCACCTACAGATATGATTCATTCAATATAGTGTGTCACCTTAGGGTGATCCAATTTTTTTTGTGAAGAAGATAGATTGCAGTCTATGTTTATGTATTAATTATCACTATTTGAATTAGGTGATAGTGAATAATTGTAATCATATCCCACATATTGGAGATTTATTCAATAAGATGATGGGATCTAGTTGGTTCTTGAATATTTATTTACTTTCATGATATAATCATATGTGAATAAATGATAATGATATTGAAAATAATACTTTTTGATGTTGTTATGGGAATTAAGAGTTTATTGTGATGTATTTTAGTGTGACAAATGCTTTAGTTATGTTCATGAGACTGACGAATGTAGTATTCCATGAGTTTCTTGATCAGTTCATGGTAGCATTTATCGATTAAATCCTTGTATTCTCTAAGTTAGAGGATGATCACACATAGCATCTTTAGGTTGTTTTGGAAGTTCTTCATTTCCAGAATAAATTTTGGAAGATTTCAAATTGTAAGTTCTATGACCATGATGTTTTTTTCTTGGTTCATGTTGTGTATCAGCATAGAGTATACATGGATCCTTTCAAGATTGAGGTTTTTTATTGGTAATCCTATAATAATGTTGTGAATGTGAAAATTTTCCTTGGTCTTGATGGTTACTAAATGAGGTTTTTTCTTGACTTCTCTAGGATTATGATTCTTATGATAGCATTGACTACAAAGGATTAGGTGTTTGTGTGGATTGACCAATGCCAAGCTATTTTCGAGTATTTAAAAGAGAAGTTGGTCAATGATCGTGTTATTTGTATATCATAGAATTTAATTTCATTCTAGGTTTATTAAAATGTTTCACATATTAGATTGGGTTTTGTTCAAATATATTAGAGGGAGGTTATCTGTTGTGGGTATCACCAATTAGAACCTCACAAATGTAATTATTCCACCCACAACCTTGATCTTTATGTTTTTGATATTTCTCTGAAGTTATAGTGGTATTACCTCATCGACGATCACTTTGTGGCCTTCACTGATCACGTGCACATGTTGTTTGTATTTTCCCATCAAAAAATCATTTTTTAGTAGTGGTGATGGAAGGAATTCATATAGGACTATGACTTTGACATTTCCTATACAATGGGTAAAAGGAATGCTATGGATTATTCTTTGAGTATGAAGTCGCACAGTGATATCATGCATGAGTCTAGGGACTCATGGAGAATGATAAATTATTTAACTATTATGTACCTTGATATGGGAGGATTTGATGGAAAAGGGTGCCTTTATCATATGATGGTGCATTCATATCTAGTGTAGTAGGTGTAGGAGTCCTAGTTGGGGGATTTTGAGGTGGAGGGCTTATGAGATCAAGTTTTTTATAGTGGTCCTTAGAAACGTGCTCTGAGGATGTTAATAATTAAGTGTTTCTTGATGGGTGGTTCTTAATTCTATTGGTGATACATGAAATGGGACTCTATGAGTTCAATAGTTATCCTTTTTTTGGTAAATCATGGTGTGGAAAAGTTTCATCACACCTTGTGAGTTCATATTTGATGGTATGTCATAAAAATACCAGTTCTAGAGTTTGTCTACTAGTTTTTGGTTTGTTAAAAGTTCAAATTTATACACTTTTCTCTATGTGGTTTTCTTCATATGCTTAATATTCTCTAGTGGGAGTGGAAGGGTATATCGATATAATTTTTCATCTATTTTTATCAAGCTCAGGGAGGCTATGGTGTGATATGGGTCATCATGGAATACATGAAATAATAAACTCACTTATTATAAATTAAGGAGTTGATATCAGTGGAAGTTCTATCAAGGTAGTATCTAGATGAGTTTGTGAGGATTCGTGGGGTTTTAAAGATGAAAATTTCTGATCATGATTCCTAGTTCACCTTTAAATTTTAGAGAAGTCTATAATATAATTTTGGATCTTAGTAATTCCTTAACACTATTTTATATCCACATATGGATGGTTAAATAGTAAAAACTATCCAGAATCTATAGGAAATGTTATGCACGTGCATTATAGATTTTGGTGGTTTTTGTGTAAAGCGCCTCCCCTTGGTGGAGTATTATTACAATAACAGCTATCACTCCACTATTTGGTAGGATCCATTTGAACCAATGTATGGTAAAAATTTTCAATATCCATTATGTCATATTGAGTTTAGAGAGTCATATGCTCATGGAATGGAATTGGTATAAATCATGAAAAAGAAGATGTAGGCAATCCACGTGTGAATTAAGGTAGTGAAGGATCATCATAAGTCTTATGCTGGTCATAGGAGGAGTCCACTAGAGTTCAATTTTAGGTATCATTTTTTTCTTGCAGGCATCACCTCATCATGGATAGTAAAGGTTTGTTCATGGGAGTAAGCTCTCTCACCATTTTGTTGGACCTTTTGAGGTGTTGGAGTGTGTCAAATCTATAGTGTATCGATTGTCACTTCCCCCATAGATAACCTAGATAGATGATGTTTTCCATGTGTTTTAACTTATCTGATATCTTCATCATGATTCTAACATCATCAAGTGAGACAAGATGGATGTTGAGGATGATACGGCCTTTGAGGGATACCCTATCAAGATATAGGATCATTGGAAGAGGGTGTTGTGCCAGAATGTTATTCCCTTGGTTCATTTCCTATGTTGGAATGGTGTCTTGGAGGAGATTTCATGGGATTTGGATTCATAGATGAAAGATTAATGCCTTAAGATTTTTTATATTTAATCTTTGTTTAGATGCATTGTTCGATCTTTGTTGATATTATTTGTTGATGTATGATTGGTTTAGTATTGTTTTATGAGATTTTTTCTCTTCCTTGATGTGGTGATTTCAAATGGCCTTTCCCATGTTGATTTATGGATGGTTAATTAATGATATTTCATGTTATGCGTATAGTTCTTCTAATGAGAAGGTTGTGTTTGTGTTGTAGTGAGATCTTTAAGAGGTATCTCGCAGGGTGGTTGTTCAGACCCATTTTTCTTTCCATCTTGGGTTTTGTTTTAATTCTTGTGGATAATTGTTTGAGAGGTATCTTAAGTAAGGTAATGGAATTCTAAATCCCTACCTTGTCATTTTCTTAGGGCATAGTGGTTTCAAGAGTTTGTTCAAATCCATTATATTCATTATTTAGAATTTTATTTTCTTATAATTTTATTTTTTTTCATTTTACCCTTATGAAGAACCTCATCCCCATGTGAAGATATGTTAATTTACCATTATGTATACCTAAAATTCTTTCATTATGTAAAGGTAGATCCTTCACAACATAAATGTGGAATATACCATGTCAAGGTAGATCTCTCGTATCATTGAGGGTTTTGGATCACATAAATATCATCATATATTTTTTTCAAGGTAATTTTGGACCCCTAATAAGGGTAAGCTAGTTTTAATTCATTTTATAAAGGTAACCCAGCTCACATTGGGGTATAACTTATCTCATGTAAGGGCATCCCAGTTGAGTGAGGTTGATTTACATTTTTCATGAGAGTATATCCTACCTCACATAAGGGTTACCTGGCTCACATTAGAGTGTATCTATCCTATATAAGGGTGTACTTATGTTGTATAAAGGTAAAATTTTTTGTTTAATAAATTCCAAAATTCTCAAATATTGGTTCTGCAATGTGTTTTTACTAAAAATAAGGAAATAATAATAATAAATCACGAATTTAATATTATATATGAAGGAGATAAATATAATATTTGTCTCTTAAATATTTCCATAATTTAGGAAGTTTGAATGGGTTATTTGATGGAATTAAATCAAACCTGATTTAATATGAATTAAAAAGATATTTTTAGGCATAGACTTTGGAAATATATGAGAACACTATTTTTTATTTCTAATAATCAGATTCTTCTCCTTCATTCGATTTTTTTATTTTCTCTCAAGACTAGGTGATCAAAACATCACCATTTGAGTCCAAGGAGCCTTATACAATTCACAAGATCCCTTCTTTCAATTTCTAGGGTTAAATTATCCTTTCTCTCTCCATCTCTCTCTTTCTCTATTTTTGGTGTAGTAAAAATGTGAAGCTTAGTATAAGGTTGGGGATTCATTATCTATATTTTATTTTATATGCTTATGTAAATAGCTCCTTCAGTAACTATGATATCAACCTTAAATAAGATAATAATAAATAAATATTAAATGGATGAAATAGAAAGGTAGTATCACATATAGTGATAATTATTACTTCAAAATATATAAATTAAATAAATTAATTAGGATATTACTTCATTTTTCAATTGTGTTATTTTATTGATATTTTCAAGATAGTTTTATTTTATCTTTTTTTGGATGTTTTTTAGAATGGTTTATATGAAATAAATTTTATAAACAATGTAAATATGAAATTATTATGTAATGATTAACGAAATAGGCATGGGAGTTTAATTATTTCTTTCTTAATAATTTTTGAAATTGTAAGTGTATCTTGAAGTACGTCTATGTATTAATTTATTTGTTATTTAGTCTCTATAATTTTAAAGTATTGTTGCTTAAAAACTGATTTATAATGAACCGGTCAATTCAAGGTGGTAATTAAATGGTTTCTTGATGAGTATGATTTTTTAGAGCTGATAAAGCTCATCCTTTCTTGTGAAAGGCTTAAATGCCTTGGATCTATGGTTATAGTTTTTTCATAATTGTTCCCTATTTAAAATACATATTTTTCTAGTATGCTTGATCTAGGATAATATAGCCTTTATGTGATTTGATTTATTACCTAGAATGGTTGAAAAAATTGATTAACAATGGGTTGTTTTTCATAGGATTATATTGGTGGTTATTACTAATGATAGTGGGATGGAATGTGATGTGTGAAATGATGTTAAGGATGACATTGGGTGGTCGAAATGTATTAATATCTTGGATTTATCATTGTTTCTTGATTTATTCTTGATTTTAAATGTCTATTTTTTTGATAATTATTTATTGTGATTATCAACTTCTTATTATGGTAGTTTTTATTCATGGAAATGGATTCTTTGTATATGGTAGCTTAGAAAGAGTCCTAGAGTACTAAGAATTTATTGAATGGTAAATTTGATTAAAAAGTAAGCTCATAAGATAGGGTGTTATTGATGATAGTAATGTTAAATGATTTATATAATAATGAGAAACATGGAATCATGGGTATGGAATCTATAAATTGATTATTGAATATAGATCATGTTGGAAGGTAATTAAATAATGGTTTTTTAAACTAGAAATTTTTAATTGGGTTTAAAAGAATAAAATTATTAAACTAAATATAATGATGAGATAATAAATTATGAGAAATTATAGATTATTAAATGAATAAATATTAATTTTCTAACTTACTAAGTGGAGACGATTAAATATATTAGTTTATATGCTTTTATTCATGTTTGATATCTATACCTTAGTAGTGGAAATCGGGTATCTTGAGAGATGATAGTGGTAGACGAGTTTAAGGATAAGTAGGTTCCATTAGTGTAGTTGTGTTCTATATGTCTTTTTTTTATTTAATATGCTTTACCACTTAAGTCAGTAGGGAAACTGACACTAAAATTTTTAGGGGTTGTTTTCTATAACATCCAAGATGGTGATGGAATATATGGATGAATTATACCTCTCCCAATCCCTCCCTTCTACTATAGTATATTTCATGGTCATACCCAGACTATAATGACTTAAGCTATAAGGAATGGACTCACATGGATTGTGAGGGTTTTCGGTTTACAATAAATTTATGTATGGGTTGTAACAATATGAGGTTATAGAACATGTATCTAATCATGGTGGATACAGCTTCCTATAGAAGTACATTCATGGGATGTGATGGATTAAGGTATATTACATGATACATAGGTTGTAGTAGATTCTTAACTTCTACTTGTATACTGATGGGATAATGATGATGATATTATGTCGAGCTTTATAGGATGCAGAATACCTATGATATGATTTATTGGTTTAGGATAGGATGACTTATAGGGGTTTAGTATAGGAAATGATTTGTTTGGGTGAGAGAGATACACGCCGGTGGGGAAGTGTATGTAGGGAACCTTTATTATATATATATATATATATGATTTTATTAGAATATAATTACTTGTATGAGTTACTTAGTGAGTGATCCATGGTGATGATGGGAAATATTTTTACTTTTTTAGGTACCGAGTTAGTTTCATTTTTTAGTCAATGGTCTTTAGTATACTTCTTTCACATTTTTCATGAGAGGTTCAATGGAGGATCCTATTGAGTATATTTGTATGCTCACTATACGTATATATAAACTATTTTCAAGTTTGTGGAAGTTGGTTGGTGATCGATCTAAGTATTACCATCTTGGAGTAGTTGTTCATGAGCTGTTGGAGTCTGTGGTATCTTCCTAGGATTTTAGTTTAGTAATTTTTAGTTGTTTTCAATAATGTATAACATTAAATTTATGTATTGGGATTTATTTTTTATATATGAATTGTGTTGATTGGTGGTATCTTATCTTATTTATTATTAAATAAATTACATATTGGGGGTAATATCACCCATTATATAGATTATATACCCTTAGTCTTTTTTAGAAACTCATGTCCTATTAGAGTTGGGATTTTGGGGTCATCATTTATCTTGATTTTCACCCCAATATGGGTACCAATAGAGGGGGGTCATAAAATACATTAATTATTCTCTAAGTATAGGATAACTTATTTTGTGGATATATCACAAGTCATTTATCTTTAAAGATTATCACATCACATGCTCCTCACACAAATAAATAAGAACATCATATGTACTATATAATTATGGTCTTACACTCCCTCACACTATCTTAATCAAGGACCAAGACTTCATGCTTGTTATATGAGAGGATAAATCTCATCTTGATTGAGCACCAACTAATTACATGATTAGAAGCATACCCACCCACCCCCTGATTAGATAAACCTTAAGTCTTTCATAAGAAAGGTATCAAAGTATTAAGTTTCTCATGATAGGTATCCTAAAAACCTTGAGTAGTGAGGACTCCAAATATGAACTGTGCAACCATAGTATACCAATGACATAGTATATGACACTTCATGTGGAATATTTTATGGTTCAACTAGCACATAAAACTTATTTCTCACCTTGTGATCATATTTTGTATCATGATATAGGATTCATACTCATTCTAAACTTAACATTTCGTTATAACCTATAATTATCAATGGAAAACATCAGTTAGGGATAACTCCAAATCATAATTTTAGATGTTAATTATCATCACACTTTATGAAATGTATATTAATATTTATTTATATATATCCAATGTTAAATTATGAAAAATTGGATATTACCTTTTGTATAACATGATACATTTTATATTCTTAAACTCCTTAAATAATACTTAACATAACCATACACAATAACCTATCTAATGTATCATATATGATATAATTCCATATCAAACTTATATTTTCTATACTTTCATAGATCTTGTTAAACTCGTTATATTTTAATTTAATTTTGGACACAAATATATTTTTCCATCTAATAAAACTCTCCCACTAAACACTTTATTAAGTAACATCTATAAGAAAAGCCAATTCAAAAAATGGCGAGTGTTACGAATCATATTCTTAATTTTAAACTCCTTGAACATATTAAAACTCATTAACTCCACAAAATAAATTGTTAATATTTTATTAAAATTTTTTATGTTTATAACTCTTTATAAATATATCATAATAATTCTTTGAATCCTTTATATAAAAATCATCCTTGAAATATAATATAACTATTTATATTATTACTTCACTAACACATCATATACTCTTTTAGTATGTGGTGATATTCACTTTGAATTTTGGTTAGAATGTTATTTTATTTGTTAACATTGAACTTATCTAAGTCCAAATGTACTCCCACTAGCAACTTATAAATTTCATTATCTTTATAATATCTTGTTAATATATAAAAATCCTTTGTGTATGAAATAAATCTTATTTCAAGTTATTAAAAATATTTGAAAAAAAACTTTTGAATCCATATCATATATGTTACTATCTATGATTGGGGTATTTTTTTGAAAATAAAACTATTATTTAAAATATGCTATTGGTGGTAGTGGAACCTAAAGTCGTCATATTTTACAAAAAAATGTATAACTTCATTTATCCTAGATAAAACGAATTTATCATAATCTTTTTCTCAAATCATGATGTATAATATGATAAATAATAAAAAATGTGTATTGAATCCATCATCTAATATTATTCATAACAACTATTTATTAGTAAAAGAATCCTCTTAACATATAAGTGAAATTATATAACTATAAAATCCATTACAAAGATCTATATGTTATTGATATATTCTTTTATATTAAATTTTTTATGTAAAAACTCTTTGTTCAGTCACTTGAATGAAAAATAAAAGATCTATCAATTATTCCCTTGATTTTAAATGATTATATACACGCAACATTTTTAAAGTATACATTGGTATCATAAATACCTCAAAACTAAATAATTAATTTTTATAACACTGATACCCATCATGGACATTCCATGGAGTTTTATAAATCCCTTAAGGTATTCCAAAAAACTCCATCTAATGAAATCATTACCCCTCCTTCCTGATAACACTTATAGGTTTCAATGAACTTTAATAGAAACTATAAGAAATTTTTTTGTACATTCAAACTAAATTTTCTTCTCCTGGTTTAAACGTTTAATAACTTGTTCTATTAACATGTAACCAAAACCAAGACATTATATGCCTAATTCATCTATCCCAGACACTGATAATATTTATTAAACTTTTCTTGAACTTAATAACATTATCAGAAAATTTATATATATATAAATAAAATGAATTACTTTCACCATAATAGGCCTTATAGGATATTGATCAAGTCGTAATTGTTTTTAAAAAAATAGTATTTTTTAGAGTTTTTACCTTTACTCTACTTTAATTATAAATAAATTCTTTACTTTGGGTTTTTTTTTATTTTGTAATTTATTTTAAATAGGATTAATATTCATGATTTTTTATTGATTGTATCATTTTGGAATTAATTTTAATTTATACTACACTAGATATATTTTTCATGATTTTAAGGAAATTTCTAGAAACAATGAAAGGTTAAAAAGCAGCATGTTTTAGAAACAAGTTAAGTGTAGATTTAATTCCTTAAAGTCTTGAAAGAAAAATGTAGGAATTTTTTCTAGATGTAAGTAATAGTAGGTAAGTTAAATATTCCATAATATAAATGTATTATAAGTATTGAATTTATAGAAGTTATAATATAAAGAATCTGATAAAGAGAAAGACCCTTATGTATGGTTTATCCCATATGTAAGAGTCATTTGGATGATGCATAAAGGTATTTCTGTAACATCCCAGGTAAATAAAGAATAATACATAGTTCATATTTATTAATATTTGTGAATTAAATATTAATTTTACTTTAAAGGGGTTTCTATGTTCGATAGCGTACCCGATACGCAACAATGGGTTTATTTGAAATCTTACGTTGCACACTAATAATATAATATTATTATTTTAAATGGTAGTTAACACCTAGCTGTTGTATTGGTGGGAATGAACTAAACTAACTAAAATATGATTATAAATGTTTGTTAAATGTATTTACATTTATCCAATAAAATTTAGAGGCTTAAAATGTGAATGAATCTAATTTTAAGAATAATTTACATTAAAAGGTCGATTTACCACCTTTTAATGGAGAACCCTCGTTAATATAGTTTTGGTCACTTTAATACATTTTTTATGACTAAATAAAACCCTTCTTTATAATGGGGACATCAAAATTTACTTTGTGTAAATTTTTGGATTTTTTCCGATAAAGTTCATTTTTTAATGAATAGTGAAAAATATTGTATTTTAATTCAAAACTGCGTTTTAATATAATTTATTTATATGGATATATTATATTTTTAATTGGTTTTAAAGAATAATTAGAATATATTTTTACCATTTAATCCAATATTGGTCATTGTAATTAATTTCACTTTGAAATTGGACATAAACAAGTGTCAATCTTTTGATAGTTATTGTTTCTAAAAAACACGCTATTTGTTTTAACAACAGGAATTAATTTTAAATTAATTAATGAAAATTATATGTTTATAATTTGGTAAAATAGACATAATTTTTGAATTCGTAATATCAAATATAGCTTAGGCTGAATTTTTGGTATTTTTCTGAAAAACTTCAATTTTTGATGAATAGTGAAACCAATTAGTAGAAGTTAAAAAACTGACTTTTTCATTTAAATGAAATTTTACCGCTTCTGTGAATTGAATTTCAAAAATCCGACATACATGGTTGTTATTAGTAATTAAAATGTGGTTCAATAAGATGAAAATAATTTTTTGTGAATAGTAACTTTTGACTTTTATTTACCGCGGTTAAAGGTAAATAGGGTAATTCAAGGTAAAAAGGATACTATAATTATTCAAAATTACCTTAACACTAGTCCTAACCTTATTGGATGAGTAATGTCCGACCATGGTCATCCTTGTGTCTATTTTGGGACCCCATGAAGCCACTTATGAATGATAATGACACTTTAGATTAATTAATTTAAACTAAAGGCCAAAATGACCTAAACAAAAATCTTTTAGTAAATTAATTTTTATATGGTGTTATATAAGTCATATTTTTTACTATAAATATTCTTTGGAAATATAAAAATATTTAATACCTCATGATATTTTTATTATAATTTTTATACATCAAATAAATTAAATTATATATGACACAATAATGATGCAGTTTTTACCTCATTAATAAATGATTTAAATAAATAAGATTATAAATATTAAAATAATATCCAAAACCTGTCCAATTATTATTGGATGATTTTATTTCGACCATGTGTCATCTTATATTTTATTTTAATGATTTTTGGACCTTTAGAAACTGAATATAATTATATAATAAAATAATATTTTCACACTTTCCAAAAGAGCCCCTCCTCCCCCTTATAAAAGGAGACCATTTCTAACCAATTCCTCACACCTCCCAAGCCTTTTGTCTCGTCCAAACTCTACCCAATTAATATCCATATATCCCTCTATTCCACCTATAAGCCTTACCTTAGGCATAAGTCACTTCAACACACCATTTTGGTTCAAACCAAAGAGAGCTACCAAAATTAAAGGTAATGGTTTCTCTTAACTCTTTTTCTTTTATTTTACTTCTCCAACCCCTAAACTCTTTTTATTCCCTTATTTTATAAAAAAAAGTATCCTAAATATAATATTATGTTTTTATGATAAGTATTCGAACTAAACTTACACACATTCTCCACCTAATGGGTGAAGAACATAATGTTTCTGTGGATGACAAGCTAACGCCTCACGAAATGATGATTGTTCAATTACCTCCTACCGCCTCTCATGGTGGTCATTATGATGAAAATTTATTTACATATTATATATATTATGTTTATGTATTATTTATGATTCTGTATTTTCCATTTATATCATACCTTTATGGTTTCCATTATGGGTAAATGTGATAATTTCATTTGAGGAAGTGCGGACTACCGCCCCCTCAAAGTGATATGACTCATTAATGCCTTATGTGGGATGTATAAAGGATATACTTAATGATATTATATATGATATTATACTGTAATTATAATATAACTATGTATAATTATGTTTTAATTCCCTTAAAATAAGAAATAGAAATGAAAGTAGCGTTCATGCGTACGTACGGCTTACCGTCTCCATGAACGATGCATTTCATTTCTTACCTCCAAATGATATGTACTGTTATATATATACACACTATATATATATATGATATATATGATATCTAAATATGAATATAATTCTGGATATAATGGACTATTGACAACATGGACAACTTGTAAGTATAAGGTGTTCATTTTTGACTCAAGTACCAAATATCGACAAAACGGACATTATTAACTTAAACGATTGCATAATGTTTATAACATGTTACTAAGTGATAAAAAAGGAATAATAAACTTGAAAAAAAGTTCTTAATCAAGTATAAATTAACTTTAGTTTATTATTCAGGAGATTAAATAATGAACGGGTTAATTCGGACAACGAGGTAGGGGGATTTCTTATCTCACTTTTAATTCCATGAGATTTCCATTATTCACCACTTATTTATTGAATGTGGTGTAATGTATACTATAATTGATATATATTATCATGATTATCTTTATATTCATGGTATTATGTGATTTATTTTTTGGTTATTAACTTTTGGTCATACGACTCAATTTGATTACAATAAAGTAAGGGTTTTTCATCTCACTTTTTATTCTCGTGAGATTCATGCTATATTGGACACTATTTCCTTTTTTGTGGTGTATGTACTGTCCATGATTGTATTCATTGTGTAATGTATAATAATTTTTGGGTATTTACATATTAATTGAATGATCCTTCTTTCATGTGGTGTATCTTTCATATTTACCCAATCTGTAAGGGAACCTTTCACACTCCTCTTTTTAAAAGACTTCGTTTTGTTATGTCTTTTAATTTACATCTTATTATGTTGGGATATGTTCTTATATATCCTTATTGATGTAAATTTTATGTCCAAGTTATGAGATACCCTTTTATCTCATCAACTCATTTTCTGAATTTTAATGTGACGTCGTTAGGATTTCGAATTTTTGCAAGGGAACTTCTTAACCCAATTTCAATTATTTGGGTTAAACTTCTACTTCTTGAATAAGTCATCCTATGAATATGTGTGAATGAAATATAATTGTTTTACACTTAATATCCACTTATATTGGGTGTATTTATATTTGGCACACATAATTATGTGATTGATTTATCCTTAATTTAAGGATATCGTCTTTATAAGGGATTTCATCTCAATTTACATTTCCATTAAGACTTCATTGTTGTTATGCACCAATTCACTCTTATATGGTGTATATACTGTACTTTGTCATATTATATCATGAATCCCTTTATTCTCATTATATTATATAGTTCATATTAAATGTCATTCTGAAATTATTTGTATTCAAGAGTCCCTCATTTTGTTAAAAACTCTTTAACTAAAATATAATTTTAAATGATTTAAAGATTTATTATTATAAATCATTATCTTTAATGTCCATGTTTTAAAAATGGTTTTGAGTATTTATTTATATGGAAATTAAAATTTTAAAATTATAATTCCATTAAAATATTCAATGTGGTATGGGACACTTTGATTCAAAAATCTCTTTTTAAATGGTTTATGAAAAAGGATTGACTATTTCAATAACTTGAAATTACTTCTTGTGATTGAAAATGAAATGTTATTAGTGAAATGTTTATATTTTCAATATTTTATGTGTTATGATGGTACTTGGACATTTGATGGGTGGTTACGTGATAAACCATATGACGGGTGGTGTCGTGATAAACCAAGACGGGTGGTTATGTTATAACCTCCAATGCATTGGGTATGGAAGTCGGTCATATGGATATTAAATTTAGTGATATGTATAGAAGTCGACTGTATGGTTATTCCATTTAAGTATGTTTATTTCCCAAGTTACATGTATATTTTATGTGTTCTTTATATGGGTTTTATGGTAATATTTTGGTTACAAAAGGGTAAGTAATGATCTTTTATTAAGTGAAGAGTATTTACTACTTCATAAAGGTTAAAATTATTACTTATGATAAAGTATTCATGGTTTACTTGTTGTTTTGAAAAACTAACAATTTTCCTTCTTTGTGTATCCCTTACTGAGCCTTTTATTCTCATCCCAATTTTTGAAATGTTTTTTACAGGACTTAAATAAGAATAGGGTCAATAATGGGATCAAGGAAAATTCATGTTATCTTAAACATGGAACAAGACATGAATATTTTTTTTAGAGTTTTTATTTTGTGAAAAAAATGGAAACACAGTAGAAGTTTCTTCTTTGTAATTTTTAAAAATAAATTTTATAGTTATGACCTAATTCGCTAAAACTCTAAACCTGAAAAGATCCTCAATGTTAATTATTCATTTAATTCAAGATTATGCAATGTTTAAGGTTGGGTCCTTACAATTTCACATAGCTGCTGAGAAAAAGTTTCAATGGGAAGACCCTTATGTTTAGGATAGATCATGCATAAGATTAATTTAGGATATATTTAAAAGTAAACCCACTTCCCAAGTAATATATAAAGTATATTCCTTTTCTATGGGATTTAATCTTCCTATATGTAAGAGTCATTTCCATATCTCGAGTGATGCGTAAGGTTTTTCTTTTTATATAGGGATGAAGTAACTAATATATAATATTCTTAGTCTATTCATAAGATTTCATGGATTATATATAAGGATTTCCCAATAACCCAATGATATGTAATATTTTTTACTTTACTATTGGAAAGAAATTTGAGTTCCCTATAGAGCATACGTAATATTTTTGCGTAGTTACTAGACTACTCATTTATGGTTTTTACCTCTTTCAAATCATTACTTACCCAATAATGGAAATATATATAAGTTTTATCCCATTGTTATAATCTCATGGGTGAAATATACTGAGTACCTTCACGTGTTGGAGTAGTATAAAAATCATGTTAAATTTTTAAAACAAGGCTCAAAGTTCATTCATTAAGAGAAAAAATGACAGTGGGATTAATCCAATTTCTATGTTATAGTCATGCAAGGTTTCCCCTATAAAATAGGATATTATCATTCCTTCAGTAAGGGAAAAATTGGGTAATTTCCTAGTTAATATTCCACATGGATTTCATCTGGGAACTGAGGAACCCAATGATCATGGGGGACTCTAGTGAGTTGGAGAAGATTTTATAAGGATCATGGGAACTATCTAAGGATAGAGATGAATATACATGAAGTTCAAACCTCCCTAAATCTATATAATGTAGATAATATAAACCTACTCATGGAGTGATCTCTTGATTCAAGAAAAATTGAGGAGTTTTTTTGAACTTATAAAATGGAATAAAACTCATTGTGTGGGTGGTAAGCTATTATTTTCATTTATTCTTATTTATTATTGTAACATATTTGGTGATAAAACACTAGGAAATTGATTTAAAGTAAAATGAGACTCCATGCTCCCCTTACTTTTGAATTCCAATGAATATACATGATCATTTCAATATAGTTAAATCACATGAGTTTTTATTTTAGTACATGAAGTAGTCATTGGTTTCTATTGTTTACTTGTATCTTTATATTTATTCTTTCTTGATTTGGTTTTTATGAATCTCCTAAATGTTCTTAATTCCTATTTCATGAAGGGTTGTGAATTTGGACTATGAGTGATAAAGGGTTCTTTATCACTTAGGTATGTTGGAAGTTGTTCATGCAGTGGTTATTGCATGTTTAATTCTGATCTGAACACACTGAGAGACTAGATAGTATCTAAGGTTTGGTCATTCAATGAGAAAATAAGAGAGTGATATTATGTGAGGAATCATGATCAACTGAGAAGATTTGGAGAATAACTAATTCAAGGCTGTTATATCCATATAATTTTCAAAACCCTTTTTAGTTTACTTCAAAACACTCACACACTAATTTAACAATGGAAAAGGGTTCCACCTTATGAGATAGGTTGGGTCACACACTATTACTAAATTTCTTCTATATTTTTTAATTGTCTTCTTGAACAACCCATTATAGTGTCATCAAGAAATTGATTCCATTTCTAGGGAGTAAAGATAATTTCTTTTTTTATGTATTTCATGTTTGATATGTTTTTACTATATGAACATAACAATAATTGATCACCTATTTATTTTTTATCTGGGGGTTTAGAGGATCGTATTAGAAATATCAAGAAAACTTAGTGATACACAAAATTAAAAATAAGAGTTTGAGTACATTTCATTAAAAAACTCTTTATCATTACCATCTTCTAATTATAGAACATCATGAAACTTTTATAATATAAAAGAAAAATTAAATCAATTAAATATAATACACATATATTTTTGTGAAAAAAAATTCAACTATCAAAAAATAAAATGGTGTTAAAAAAAAATCATGCATATTTTTAGTTAAAACATGTATTAATTAAACTCTTGATGATGTTTTAGGGTTTGGAAAGTAAATATCCCAAAAAAAATTAAAGGATTTTAGTATTTTATTCATTACCTTTAAATAAATAGTATTTATAGAGGCTCAATTCACATGAAAATCATTTCCATTCACCTTAGAATGTGTAGTAAAAGTGTGTTTTTATAATTGGGAGAAGTAAATAATGGAATGAGATCCTGATAGATTTCCCTAAATTGTTCTTCCCCACTTCAAAGATCATAAAACTTAGAAAGATAATTTATAGAAAAATGAAAACTAGTGGATAAACTCTTTATGAGTATTAAAATAAGCTCAAGAAGTTTATTTCTAGTTGTACACATCAAATTGTAAAATAGAATCACTTCATGGTTTTCTTATATAAAGGGATTATATACAACAATATGAATATTTTGGATACTTATTCAATAGTATATATCATTGAAAAGTATCCATCTAAATACAAGGGATTTATTGAAAAGATATTCTATAAATCTTAATAATTTCTTATAAGGAATTCCACTATAAGAGGTATTAATGAGATAAAAAATTTGAACTCCCGTTTACTTGAAACTAAGATTGAAGAGATAACCTCTCTTGTGAGACGGTAAAATTTGAAATAATTAGGTTAAGCACCAACCACACCCCATAAAGTATGAAATTTTTTTAAGCCACTAGATAATTACATAGATAACTTCCCACAAGTGTAAGATTTTGAAATGTGTTATTACATGTACCAAATAAAATTCTAATGACTGGTTAATTTCTATTTCAGTGGGTAATGTTTTATATAATATGTTGATGAAAACCAAAATAAACCATTCCAACAAAGTTTCCATCCACCACCATTCAAAAAAATTATAATTTGGGCCCAAACATCAATATGTTATCAACCTCAAGGTTGGAATCAAGAACCTTCCATGAATTACTTACTAAGAAAGTTTTTGGAAAGTCAAGGTGCTCAATAAACTACCCTATTAGATCAAGGTGACCAACTCATGAAGCCTTAGAACCAGTTTGAGAAGATTATATCCACTTTAAACACTTTGATGAATCAATTATCATGTTTGAGATGAATTTACCTTAACACACTTACATATTACATCATTTTAAAAGAATATTCATTACATATCATAATAAATCACACCCCAACTCCTATAGATTTAGAGACTTTGGATCTTAGCTATATGATCCTATTATTTTATAATAATTCTTCAAATTTCCTAAAAAAATATCCACACATGATATCCTTTTATAAATCTTATGTTATACTCTTATTTATAACTTGTAGAAAGGAAAAATGAGGGGTGAGCTCAGATGATCGGTAACGGGTGAACATAAGGGATATCAATCTAATCTCATAAGTGAGAATAATATGAACATGTGGGCATAAGAAAATAATTATGGTGCATGAAAATAGTACAATAAATTAATACCTAATAAAAAATATATTATAAAATTTGAATAATGACATAACTCTTTTGGAATAACATAATAAATGAGTCATTATAGTGTATAAATTTGAGTCAATAATCATGATCCATGAAAATGTAACACAAGAATATTGTGTAACATAGATATATGAAATAATATAATCATATAAAATCATTTATTATGTTAAGGATCAATACCAAAACCATCATAACATAGTGGGAAGAGTCCCATAGTGTATTGGGTTCACTCCTCAATCCCTGACATGTCATCTCATTAGATATAAGGCTTTACCCAATGCATTTAAGGGCTATATAACTTTAGGCCCACCAATCACATAGAAGACAGAGTCTCTTAGGGGTTTATATTAAATATATATTACCTATCATATCATTATATATAAATATTTATCCAATTAATTTTAGGACTATATAATTTTAGGCCCACCTATCACATAATGAAAAACATACATATGTGTGCCACATGAACATAAAAAACATTTATAATGCCAATATAGCTAAATTAAACCATAGTAAATAAATTATTTTCATGAAAATTTATATAATACATGATCATAAGTCACCCAGAGGAAGAATTTTGATGGTATCATTAGATTTTATCCTTAGAGAAGCATAAGAAATATTAAAGGACATTTACATGGATTAAAAATAGTTATATGATAATTTTAAATTTTCTTTGAAAAAAATAAATTTCATTTAAATTTTTAATAACTTATATTTTAAGAGGGGATAATTTATATAATAGTGAGATTAAATATTAAATTTTAAAATAATGAAAACTTATAAAGTAAATATTATACAAAATATATAAGAAAAAAGTGGGAGAAAGTGATAGTACATAAAACATTAAAATAGATTATTTTCCCACTTTTATAAAGAAATTCAAAGTTAATAGAAATTGAAATTAAGAAATCATAGAAATATATATAAGTAAGTTGATGAAAAAATATGAAAAATAAGGACATTGAGGATAAATATTCTCAACTGAAAAAAATTGATAAGTTTTATTCCACTTATAAGTATCTTTTCGGTTCAATTGTGAACTGAAGGGTGGTGAAATGGTAATAAGACATAAAAAAACCCAAAATTTTCTAGAGAAAAAGAAAATAAATGGATTTTAGATATACATAACATGAAATTTCCCACAATTGAAAATTTTTCATAAAAAAATCCTAATTTCAAAGTGAGATTGAAATATAAACTCTTATGACTTTGTTAACTTTTGAATCAAAATCCCATGAAAAAATAGATCCTAAGATAGAATTGTAAATCCCCTAAAATACATGAAAAGCATGAAAAAATATATCAATTAATAATTATATACACCACACAAAATAAAACAAGTGTATAATACAGATCATATCTCAATGAATGGAAATTGGGATAAGGAACTTTTACCCGCATATTAATTCTTTATTATTAAAATTAACATTCGGGTGTTAATTGTTCCATTATTTCCATGCATAATTTGGTTTGGAAGTTTAGTAATTTCTCCTTGATCATGTGTGTATCACATATATAATGGTTATAGATATTATATAGGTGTTTTATATATGGTTTTGAATTATAATGGTTATTTTATGGAAGTTATGCTGATAGTTCGTAAGGATCGATTAAAATATATTTTTGTGAATATCGATTCAAAAAATAGAATTGATTTTATTAATGAATATACACACATATATATATATTATGATTCCTTTCATTAAAAAACCTCTTTAGGCCATGAAACTATTTTTTAAATCACTTTATAAACGAAATTGGGTGAAAGTGATGTCGGTTTTGTTGAGAATTATAGTGATCATTTTGATTTATTGTTTAAATTTGATGTGGAGATTAACTCTGTTATTCCTTGTATGTAACTGAAACATATTGGCGATACCATTTTGGTACCCTAATTAATAAAATCTCTAGAACTATAATTAAAATCCTTTCAATAAAATTTAAAATATTCTTACATAATGGATGGAAATAAACCTCTATAAATTATCACGAACAATATCTTACCAAATCATGGGATAAAAATTCTATAAATTTTGAAATAAAGAATCAAAGTAAATGGATATGACCTAAAAAAATGACTAGAATAATACTTTTAGTTTTGATGAACTAAATTTTACTTTAAATTGAATCAAAACCTATGACACAACCCTAAAGAATATTCAACCCTATATTTCTCACTATTGTAAAAAAAGAAGTAGAAAAAATATTATAAGATGGAATAATATATTATATATCCAATTAAAAATGGGTGATTCCCATCCAAGTTATCCTTGAGAAATTTAGTCATAAACTAATTGAAAATGATAAAAATTAACTTTTATTATAATGTTTCAAAATTGACCGGAGGATGTGTATTGATTACAAGAAGTTAAATCAAGTCACACAAAAATATTATTTCTCCATTCCTTTTGTTGGTAAAATTATTGAATTGTTAGCATGGAAAACATATTATTATTTATTAGATGGATTTTTTTTACTTATAATCTTTTATTTCACTATAATATCAGGAATAAATAAATTTTACATGTTTATATAATATGTTCATGTATCAGAGGATGTTGTTTAGATTATGTAATGCACTAGGTACATTTTAACAGTACATGGAAATTATTTTCATTGACTTTATAAAGTATTTATTAGAGGCATTTATATAATACTTAAATATATTTTAAACTTCATTTAACCTTTTAATATCAATAATAAACAAGGTTTTGAAAAAATATAAAGAAGGAAATTTGGTTTTAAATTTATAAAATTGAAACTTCTTGGTTGAGAAAGGGATTGTCTTTTCCCATGTTATTTCAAAAAAAGGGAGTGATGTGGATAAATTAAAAAATTTATATAACCACCTCTTTAATATATCCTATTATTATAAATCATGTTCAATAATTTTTTACATGTGGGATTATACTGGGGGTTCATTAAATATTTTATTAAAATCAATTTTCCTCTTTCAAGAATTATTCAAAAGGATAATTATTTTTCTTTTGATGGTACATATAGGTTGTAATTTTATGATCTCAATATGGGACTCACCATGCCACCCATTAGGAAATTTCCATATTGGGAGTTTCCTTTTGAAATTTTATGGGATGCTTAAAATGATGTGGTAGATGTTGTTTTCTCCAAAAAAAATGGAAGGGGTATCACATGTTATCACTTATGCCTCAACGAATTTGGATTCAGCTCGAGTCAACTACAAAAAAATCCAGAATGAGTTTTTTACCCATTATTTTTTATCTTGATAAGTATTGTTTTATCTATTAGAAGCTACAGTTGCAGTATTTCCAAACCATACAGTGATGTGTCACATGCTAAAGAAAGTAGATGTGAAACTAATTTTTTTAAGATGGATGTTCCTTCTCAAGGAGTTAAATGTGTAAATCAAGCATAAAATGGTTATCGTAAAATTGTAGTTTATTATATGAGTCAACTTCCACACACTTTATAAGTATAAATATCATATGAGGTACAATTTTATGATTCCCTTATGGGTGAGAAAATTCACATCGTCTCAGAAAAAAATACATTATATTCTAACATTGGTAATTTATTAGTTACTATTAAGGTTATTTACTATCTAAGTAAAGATTATAATTCAAAATTTAAATCAAGATTAAAATATTTTTTAGGAGGATCCATATTTATGGATAATTTGTAGTGACTATGTGGTTCAGAGATGAATTCATGAGGGAGTGTATTTTTTTTAACTTTACCTTCTACCACACACTCTCATGTGTAAGGCATTTTAATTCCCAAATAATATTTAGAAATATGGTTGATTTTGAACTTTATTTTCCTAGTCTTTTTAAATTTTCACAAATTTTTTCCAAGAAATGATAAAAATGTTAGTTTTTAGGAAGCAATTCCAAAAGGCATGAGATGCCTCAATAAATAATGAGTTTATATGAAATGTTTGATATTTGGGGAATAGATTTTAATGGACCATTTACAATGTATTTTGTGTTTTTATACATATTATTAGCTGTTGAATATTTTTCTAAGTAGGTTGAAGAAAATACTACTAGAATTGATGAGTCCCAGGTTTCTATTGATTTTGTTATATAACAGATTTTATGAAATTTTGGATTTTTAAAGGCCATCATAAGTAACCAGGGAACTCACTTTTTGATTAATGTATGAAGGACTTGATGAGAAATTATCAGGTACATAATAGAACCTCAAAAACATATCATTTATAAGAAAACATACAAGTGAAAGTGTTAAATTTTGAGGTAAAAATGATTTTGGAAAAAATAGTTCAACTAAACTAAAAAGACTGAAGTAATAAGCTATAGGATATATTAAGGGTATATATCCCTATATCCAATATTCCTTTAAGTATATACCCATATAGTATTGGTTATTATAAAAGATTTCACCTCCCAGTTGAACTTTATTATAAATATTTTTAGGTCATAAAACAAGTGAACTTGAATAAGGAAAAAATTAAAGGAATAAAACAAATTCAGTGTGTAAGAATTCGATAATTTAAATAAATAATCTTATCAAATTTCACAAATTTATAAGGAAAAATAAAAAAAATGACAAGACCATCCTCAAAAAGGACTTTAAAGTTGTTTATTGGGTGTAGTTCTTCACCTTGAGGATAAATTTTATGCTCAGTTAGTTTCATTCTAGGTGGACTACCTATAATGTTCTAGACATTATTGACCTTTCCTTTATGGTTTTTTGAGGCATGGTAGTGTGTTGTATTATTTTGGAGGTGTTTCAGAGGCTAGGGGTGTTTTATAAATTCAAAGGGTCACTAAGCCAATAGTGGAGGATATAGTGATAGTTTTTTATCCTTAGTGAGTCCCTATGTTAAACTGGATAGCCAAAATGGTTGGGTGAGGGCATGGTTCTAAGAATGGTGCTTTGAAGGACCTCTTATCTAAAAAAGACATGGGTGACCTCACCATGCCTATGGTGAATACTGTGGTGATGGAAATCAATAAAACTTTTGGTGGTAGTACATAGTGGTTGTTTTTGGTAGACAATGAATGAACCACCTTGTCTTATACCATGTCATAGTGCAAGTCATGATGACAGTCAAGCTGGTTTTTAAACAAAAAAAAACCACCCTTCTTCATGTATCTCAACCTATTCAAAGGGGTAAGTGTTTGTATATTTATGATGGAACTGGAATGGAATTTTAGTCTATTTCTACCTCAATTAATTTATCTATGAACCTCTCTTGAATCACTCCTTTTATTTTTAGGTTCTCTAAATTAACCTAGGTTTTGGTAGAGTTCTTTCTCTTGTTAAGGATTCATTGAAAATATATCACTGGGTAAGTGTTTATTCTACCTCCCTTGGAGACTCTTGATCATATCCTTGTGGATTTTAACCCTTCGATCATAGAAGATCAGGAACTTTTTATTCAAGGATAAATTATCTATTTCTCCATTTTTTTTCTTCCTTTTTTCTGGATGTTTGATGTGTTTCACCATATGTTTTGGCATGAGATTTGAGTGGGGGTTGTTTGTGGATTATTAATGATAGATTATAAATAATATTTCTTTGGCTTATGTGGTGGTTGATCCTCAATCATCCTTTATTTCTTGGATAATGTTGAACTTATAAATCGAGTAAGGGTATTCATTGTTTCTCATTAATTTTATATAAAATTATAATTTTATCATAATTTATCTATTTGGATAATAAAAGAATTAATCTTAATAAATATTAAACTAGAAATAATGAAAAGAGTTGGTTTTTTAGTGATCGCATGTGTTTATGTCATGTTAATGGTTTGCCTCTTATTTTGCTAAATTGCATGATATATTTGTTTATGTTATGTTTTAGCTTGTTTTTATATTTAATTGTATAAAGAAAATGAATATGTTAATGGTTTTTTTATGAATAATAAAGTGGCATGTTTAATTGTTATTCTTCTTCTTAAAATTGATGAAACTTTAAGTTATACTTGAATCATGTTTAATTAAAAGTTGTTATAGCTAATTCCTTAGGTTTCTTGTGGTTGTAACCTGTGATAAATGAATTATTTAATTTAAGATAGTAAAAAATTGGATATTTTAAAAGATCATTTGGTCATGTAACTTTTTTCTACTATTCTTTCTCAACTGGTTTATATAGCTGGTTGTGCATGGTTTATGTATATTCTATGGTAGTTTAGGATGATTCCTAGAGTACCAAGAATCATGGAATGATAATGGATGATAAATAATTAACCCACATGGTTTTAAAATTGATAGAATTTTTAAATGATGATAAATATTGATAAACCATAAATTTGTTGGATTATTCATGTAGGGCATGGAATTATTGTAAATGAAAAATATTCAATAGAAACAATAAAATTCAAAGTATACTGATATGTTTTTGTTCTTATAGGATATCAAGTCCTCATAAATGTAAGTTGGGTGTCTAAGAGATTATAGTTATAGTTGAGTCTAAGGCTATGTACTTTCCTATAGTGTGGTTGTGATATTTATTTATATTCCAATATTATTTCATTACATAAGTTACCAAACCCATATCAGTAGGAAGACTAACAACAGTGGAATCTGGAAGGTTTTTTTCACAATATTCAGGTTGGAGAAGAACATATGGATGACTACCCACTATTTCCCTACTCTCTTGTTCAATTAGTATTATGTGCCGGTATGCAGGGTGGTACTTTTCCCATATATATTTGTAGAGTTTTTTAATGGATTATTGTTATTTCACACACATGTATATATGGATATAGTATACTAAGAATTATTATAGTTATTTTGTGTATGGATTGTGATGGATTTAGGCACAATACCCGACATACAGGTTTTGGTGGCTCCTAGAAAGTACCTAGTTACTATTTAGAGATAGGATGCTTATGATGAGATGATATGATGCATAGGGTCTATGTTATATTATATATGCTTAGATTTTTTTAGTAGTATTATTTATTTAGAGAGATATGGATCAGTATGTGCACCATTGTGGAAGATTTATTACTTGTATGTGATACTTGGTGAGAGGTCCATGTGAGGTTGAGAACTTAGCATGCCTATTTAGGTGATGAATTATTTCCACTTTTTTATTCATTGGGCTATAATATTCCTTATTTACCTTTTTCATGAGAGTATTCAAGTAGGATCCCACTGAGTATACCTATTATAATAAACCAACATATATATAAACTTTTTTTAGGACTATAAGAGTTGTTTGATGATTGAGTTGGACAGTACAAGCTTATGGTGTTGTTCAAGATTTATTTGGGCTTTGAGGTTTCTGCCAAGGTTTTTTTAAAAACTTGGTACTTATAGTTTCTTTTTTATTTTTTCAGTTATATAGAATTATATGAATGTTTTGAGATCTTTTATTATTTTATTAGCATTATTTTATTAGTATTCTTATCTTTTCTCTCATTCTTCATTCTTCTTAGAGGGTAAATCCTCCCATTTATGTGTATGTTATAACCTCAATTATTGTCTCCAACTTGTGGCCTGTTTTAGGAGGGATTTGGGTGTCATTATTTATCTTCCCTCATTTCCATCCCATGATGGGTATGACAAACCCTATCTTTTGTACATGTTATTTCATTATTTATTACATAAATTTACATATAATACAATCCAATAATATTGGTATGCCTAGTGTCTTTAGGAAATTAGGTACATAGCACAATAAATTAGAACATGGATATAATGAAATTATATAAATAAAGTTTTTGTATCACAGATAATTAATAATATAATATCAAACATAATATCAAATCAAGGTAACCCACTACCACTTCCCAACTAATTTTCTACTCTTTCCCAATAGCACATGTCTTGATCCATCTCTCTCCAAATAATTAATCCTTCCCCAAAAATTCCATTTGTAAAATAATATGAACCTCATGCTTCAAATCATCTCATAATCAATATCCCATCTCCAGATAGTAATATGGTTGTTTACAAGATCCATCAAAACCTATACCTTGTGTATTGTACTTAAATCCATCACAACCCATACACAAAATAACTATAATAATCCTTTGGATACTATATTCGGATATGCATGTGTGTAAACTAAATACAAGACATTATATCCCTCTACAAACACATATGGTAAAAGTAACCATTGTTCATACCATCACATAATACTACTTGGAGAATAGAGAGAAGAAAGAGGAAAATTGATCCATCCTTATTCTTGAAAAAAAGGACTAGTGCACCTTAAGGTGAAGCACTTGGGTGTATAAACCCTTTTATCTAGATTCTCCTTTAGTTTCTTCTTCAGCTCTTAAAGTTCAATGGTGGTCATTCTATATGTATAATTAGATATTTTAAAATCACTATGTATAAGTTTGATTGAGAAATCAACCTATCATCTATGATGAAGACCAATAAATTATTCAATAATCACATTAGTGTATTTAATCACAATGGGAATGTATTCAAGGAAGTTATTTTCCTTAGTCTCAATCATATATAAGGATATTATTTTAATAATTCAATAATATACATTCTTGAAATCATAATTATAAAGGAGATTCATTCTAATCCTTACAATTGTATTGAATCGGAGGGTGATTTATGATATTGAGGGTGATTTCCTTCTCTCAGAAATTTATGTTGGCTAGGAAGTGCATCCCATAAATATGGATATGGGAGAATGTATATACTTTGTATGAAATAATTTTTCCATTTTCATTTTCATAGATAGCTCCACTTATTTGTTTTTAGGTGGTGTTTTAATAGTTATACTAAATTTTAAAGATATGAAATAATGAGTAGAACCATGGATGACAAGTATGTATTTCACTATTTGATTCTAATTCTAAACATTTAATTTATCCAAGATAGACTTTTGGATGGGAATTTTCAAACTATTATGTACATAAATGGGAAACTATGAACATTAAAGGGACAACTCATAAATGAAATACATTTCTTATCCTATTAATTTCTAAGATCAATTTATGTTATCCATGATATACTTCATGATATAAAATTTCTTATTAATTTTTTCCCTTTATAAAGGTTCATAAAGATCTTATGGATTTACCAAATCATTTCCCCCAAGGTTAAAATCGATTAAATACCCAATGCACCCTTTTTGAGGTTACTACCTCTAGGTACAACTATTCTTGAGCCGCATCCACTTGTAGTATCCAAAAATGGATTTTATTTCTTAAAAACCACTCAATATATAATTTACCAAAAATTAGGTGTGTTTTATTGTGTTTATTATTATCCTTAAGTCTTTCAATAATATTTTCTAATCATAATCCCTATAAATAACTAGACCTTCCTCTGATGCCAACTATGACAACCCATATCCTTTGTACACTATTTCATAATTTATTACATAAAATTACATATAATATAATCCCATAAGATTGAGAGGCCTATTGAATTTTAGAAATTAATTACATACCACAATAACATGGAACAATGATACAATTAATTAGTTTATAACTCCTTAACATTCTCTTAAAATTCCATCTATCTTCTGAAACTGTATAGGATAACTTGGGGATGTACATAAGAAAGGGGTGAGATATAAATCCAAATAAGGTAATAATAAAACCATAACATAATGAAAGTGATAAATGTTACTCAAGATAATATCAAGATGACATAAATAGGGTGATAATAATAAATATGAACATTAAATCATGATATAAGATGATAAAACCAAGGAAACATATGAAAGTGGAAACAACATAAAATATTGCATCATAAGTATAATTCAAGGATAAATATTGTGACATAATAACATAGTGTTCTTAGGATAACCTCTAATTAACCATACATGGCATCTCATGTTATAAAAAAATTTCCCAATTCATTAGAGGGATATATAATTCTGATCCCACCTATCACATTCATATTATGTACATGCATTTGTGTGCCACATAGATCATACAACATAAGAACATATTTAAAAACTATTAATCCTATGATTATAGAGTGTGAGTTAAATAAATGTAATTCCATAATAAATTAAGGATAGGTAAATATATATGAATACCATTGATTGGAAATAGGGATCGGTGTTCACAATATAAAATTTTGGCATGGAAAATCATGAGATAATTTTAGCAGCATAAAGGGTGTATATAATAGTTTAAGGAATTAACAATAGTAAAAGGTGGTCTCTAATTACTTGGTAATAATTAAGATATTAAAGGGATGTGTGAAAAACATATTTCACCATGAAAATTTTGAAATCAAAATCCTTAGTATAAATAAAGTTATTGAATAAAAAGAAGGAGAAATAGAATCATTTACCTTAATAGGGAAATTCTAAAATCTTGGTAGGATATTATTAAGAGATTGGGAACACCTTTTTAGGTACTTATAGAGTTAGTGGTAGAGGAAATTTATGATAAATTGGTTTTTAGTGAAGAGTATTGGGAGGTTGTGTGTGTATTTATAGAAGAATAGATGAGAATTATTTATTATTTTCTAAACGTTGGTTTTGGAATCTATATAGTAAAATAATCAAAACCAAAAACCATGTCATGGTTTTTTCCCATTTTTTCTACCAAATAGAAGTATTTTTCAATATTTTATAAGTCTAATAACCGAAAATACTAAAATAATTCCATTGGTGATCTGGAAGGGAGTCATGTTCATAAAGAATGGATTTTAAAAACATATAATATAATATAGGTTTTGGATAATTCATTAAAGGTTTATAAAACTAATAAAATAAAATCCAAAACATATTATTTTAATTGGAAAATATATATTTTTTCATGGATTTCCTTTATTGCATTTATTACATCACTTTTGGTTTATTATGATGTCATAATAGACACTATATATTTATATTATATTTAATTTTTACCCAAAAAATATGAATGTATTAGAAAATTATGAAAATTTCACTTTTAGAAAATTTCAATGAATTTATTTCAACAAAAAATATTTATTTTTTAAAAAATATTTATCAAAATATAAGAAATTTAACTTTTAAATAAAAACCCTTATTTACTAGAAAATACTAGTTTTTACAACACTAGCAATATATGCCCTTATAAAAATTACATTGGAATTAATTCAAGTGTATTTTAATTTATATTTAAATAAATATTATTTAATAATAATACTTTATTAAAATAGCATTTAATTCAAAAATTCATGAATTTGTCAAAAGAGTGTCCTAATTGAAACTATATATTTCCCAAAAATAAATATTTGATTTCTTCATATCAAAATTTAATTTTTATCAAACTCATTATATAATCATTTATAAATAAATAATAAATAGGGATAAATGTAATAATTATTATATTTAAAAAAGAATATGAAAATTCATACCGCTAGGGTCTAGATACATAACCCCTTATTACACTAGTATACACCCGAAGGGTAAGGTGTGTGGTAGTGGTACTTTATTGGAGTGGTCTAACAAACATGGTTTGGGTCATGATCTCAATAAGATTCAACTTCTAACATAATTGGATTCACTCAAGATTTAGTTTTTTAATCTTGGCTTGGTATTAGTCAAGAGAAAATACCATTGATTTCATCACCCTTAGAAGCTTCGATATATGGGCTTTATAGGGTACGATACTACAAGTTGTGGCCATCACTTCTTATTTTTATGTAAATTAGATTGTTATCAAAACCCTTAATATATAATAATCTTAACAGTCATTGTACAATAGTTATATTATCAATGGTTAATATTCTTAATGGTATTTTAAATTTTACAGGCTATATTTTATAACAGTCCAAAATTACTAAAGTAGTGCATATGTTTTCTATAGCTACATTACTTAATAATGAATTTATTTATTCAAAAGAAAAATTTTATTTATAAATACTTGGGTCATTATAAGGGGTACCTTTGTGGGGAGGGGGTCATGATAGAGTGATATCAAAGGAATGTTGAAGGATATGATGGAGTTTGGAGGTATGGGTTGGTAGGAAAGTGGTGTTATCTGAGATTAGTATGTGATGTAAAAAAGGGAGAATGGATCGGAAATGGGTATTTGGGCCCCCATATGATTTTATGTGAGGAAATTTAAGTTTATCAATACTAAAATAATAAGTGGTACTGGTTGTGAGGTATAGACCTAGTAAAGGATTAGGCATCATTCTTGTTTTTACCTATGTTTAAAATTGGTAGACCTTGGGGTTAGGTTGAACCTTAATTAAATAATTAATATTAAATATTCTATAATTTTGAGTTTAATAGTCACTAAACATTTATTATTTTATAGGAATATATTCAGGTAGGCATCCTCATCTAGTTCATGTCTAATATTTTCAGTAAGATGTGCCATCAGATCATCGTAGAGTTAAGGTCAATGAAAATGACACTTAAAGGAGGAAACTATAGAAGTTACAGTTCTACAGTCTAAAAAATTATGTGGGAAACTTTACATACATGGTGGTAGAATATTGGTTATAGATGGTGGAGATAGACTTCATCTCAATCCATGATTGAAAGGAGAACTGGGTTTCATTGGTAGTGACTATGTTGTATGGGGAAGCTAGGAAGTGGTGGTTCTTATTCCTTAGGGATCCTTATGATTTGGTTGTTTTATAGTATAATTTTTGGGACTAGTTTTAAGATAAGTTCCTTTCTTCAACATAAAGGGTGGCTAATCATTAGGAGATACTTACCCTTTGATAAGGGTGATCCAGTGTGTAAGGGTTTAGGATCTATTTTAGGAACCTTCTATAATATGATCATAACCTATTGCTATATAAGGAGTCTATGGTGGGGAATTTTGTGAAGGATTTCCATCCATATATCTAGCTTCGGGTCACTCCTTTTATATTATTGATATATCTTGAGAAACTGATGAGAGAAGTGCTTTTTGAAAGGATGTTGGCTAGAACCGGATCATCATGAGAGAAGAGTTTTCATGATTCTCTACATAGTAGAGTTATGGTTCAGGGTTCCCAGTTTCTTAGATATAAGTGTTTTCAGATAGCCTAGGGTAGATCCCCACCCTCTTCATCACATTAATCTAGGGGATGGATATTAGACCCTTTTCAAGGGGTCAAACATATGTTTTTATTGCAGTGGTCATTGTCATCAACGATGAGAGTTCCCAAACTTTTTAATCAGGAAGTATGTGATTGGTGTTCCATTTTAGGTTCCTTAATTATAACAGTACCAGCTAAGGTAGAAGCAGTATGGTTCTCTATTTTTTGATCAGTAGAGGGGAGATGGGGATGGTATAGTATATCTATGTGATGCTTTCTATCCTTAGGAAGTAGGGTGTGTCCATAAAGGTGGTCTTCATCAGGGTCAAAGAGGCCATGAGGAAGGTTGTGGTCAGCTTCATGCTCTGGAGTTGTCAGCACTAAGAAAGTCAATCATCTTTTGAGGTATAATTTTCTTGTTTTCTACTTGATTGTATTCCTTTTCTGATTAAATAGACATGAAATCATTCATTACACCTACCTTGTCCTATGATTTGAGACTTTGTGTGGATAGGATTCTAGTTCTTTTATAGTTGAATACATTTTTTATAGGTTGAGATGGTTTTTATGAAGTATATAGAGACTGTGAGCTAGTTTTGGGGTAGTACTGCTCTTGGGGAGACTTCCTATGTTTGAAAATATAGCCATATGACATCATCTTTTCCAAGTATTGGCTATATTAAGTGCTGGATATCATAGATTACTTCAAAATGTGGTTTTTTCTATGATATTGACGGAGATTTTTCTTTTCTTTTTGTTGAGAGAGACCCTCATATGGGTCAGATGCACATATTTTCATTTTCATCTTTGATGGATAAGTTGATATTGAGCTTGTATGAGGTTCATGTAGTAGTGTTTCCTAGGGTTGTGGAATAGTACCATAATGTCTTTCCTAAAGAGGTTGTGGAACTACCCCCTCAACAGGAGATCAGGTTTGGGATAGAGATACAGTTGAGTGATTCTATGATATCAATATATCCATATAGTATGATTACTTTTGAGTTGTAATATTTATGGATATAGTTCCAAGATCTCTTGTTGTAAGGTTTTATCCAGTTGAGGGTATCAACTTAGGGTGCTCTGGTTTTGTTCACAACAAAGTTTAATGGAAATCTATGTCTATGTATCCATTAACATCTCTTTAATCAGGTAACTGAGAATAATCCCTTCCCTGTTCCATGAATTTAGTATTTATTCCATTAGCTGAAGGGATCTAGTTTGTTCTCTAAGATCAATATGAAAATGGGATATCATCAAATGTGAGTAAAGGATGATTATTTATTGAAGACTACTTTCTGATGTTGTTATGGGAATTATGAGTTTTTTGTAATATCGTTCGATGTAATGAATGCACCATCCATGTTCATGGCTATAATGAATTTAGTGTTATGAGAGTTTCTTGATTGGTTCATGGTGGTTTTTATCACTGAAATCCTTGAGTGCTCCACATCTGAGGAGGAGTATAAAGAGTATATGTGGGTCATTTTAGGTGTTCTCCATCATCAACATCTATTCAATAAGCTTTCAAAGTTTGATTTATCAAATTGTGATGTTTTCACCTAGGGAATTTAATATCCCGACATGGTGTAGTTGTGGATCCTTTAAAGACTGAGGTAGTCATTTATTGGGTGGCCCCTAAGACTTTTGTAGAGGTGCAAAGTTTCCTTTATCTTTTAGGATATTATAGGAGGTTCGTATCATACTTCTATTAGATTACGACTCATCTAATAACATTGACCAGGAAGGATCAGGCATTATTGTAGACTGACCAGTGTCAGGCTACTTTTGAATACCTAAAGGAGAAGTTATCCAATGCCTAAGTTATTTTTTTATTAGAAAAGGGAGTAAAATCTGAGGCTTTTTATGATTCTTTGCATATAGGCTTGGGTAGTGTCTTAATACAATAGTGGAAGTTTATTTATTATGTGTCACAGTAGTTATGACACCATGAACATAACTATTCCACCCACAATCTTGATTTGGTGATGGTCATGTTTTCCATGATTTTGTAGTGTAACTACCTCATCATTAAATGCTTTGTGGTTTTCATCGATCATAAGAACCTGAGATATGTCTTCTCCTTATGTAACTTGAACTTGTGATAGAAAAAGTGGATGGAATTATTATAGTATTATGACTACAATATTAATTATATATTGTGAAAGTGTAATATGATAGCTACAGCACTAAGAAGAAATTCACATAGTGATACCATGTGTGACTCTAGGGATACTTGGAGAGTGATGGAAGAACTCTCTATAATGAATCTTGATATGGGAGAGGTTGGTAGTAAAGGATTACTTTTTCAGATGATGGTGGAGTCATATTTAGCACTATAGGTGGAGGATTCCTATATGGGGTATTTAGGGGTGGAAGTTTAGCATGATTGAGTTATTTGTGATGATTCCCCTGATGGATGATCTAAGTAATATCACCACCAGGTGTTGTTCCAAGGGAGGTTTTTCATTCCTTTGGTGATTCATTAGGTGATTCTTAATGTAACGACCCAAGTTTTTGTCCTCAAATAAGTAATATTTTTTATGGTTTTATCTACATGAAATATCAAAAACCAAACCAAAAAATAATGTCTTAAGGTAGCTGTAGAATTGGAAAGTATAAATAGTGGTAACAGAATTATGAAATATATATAAATGAATATATATATATATATATATAAGAAAAAATATTCTCTTTAAACATCAAAATCAATTTTTATAGATAAGAAAGTAATAAAATATAATTTTATACTTAAAATGAATTTTATAAAATGAATATTTTTCTAGTTTGATATATTTATGATAATCACTTGTTTTAAAAGAAAAGTTAATATACAAAAAATATTTCTTATAAAAAGATGCTTTTCATGTTATTTTATAATTTTATTTTACTATTGAATTTATAAACATTAGCATGTGAATTTGAAAAAATTAACATTTCTCAATTTATCATGGTCATATTATCTTAACGAGAATTCTTTTAGTTTTTCTAAAATAATTGATTTTTAGATGAATAGTACAAAATACCGTATTTGAAAATATCATGGATTTTGTAACATCACTTGGATATAAACGTAACCTAAAACTTATGAAACTTTTTACTTGATTAAATATATATATTTTAAGTAAAATTATATATTTTAAAATATAATTTTTGTATTATAAACCTATATTTTATATTTTAGAACACAAGTAATATTTCTTCAATAATTGTTTTAAATACATTATACATTAGTATTTTAAAATTAGTTTTTATTAGTTGAATCAAATTAAATGAGTTTAAAATTCAAAATAATTTGGTATAAATTATCTAATCAGTTCTTCTTTATTTTTAGTCATAAAGTTTAAATTACCTTTGTTGAATATTAGTTACCCTGGTAAAACCATTTTTTCAATGAATAATACTTTTCTAGATATTCTATTTTTTTAAATTAAACAAATAAATTTTGAATTAAAACTCTAATATAATTTTTAAAAATTTACAAAATAATAATTATCACTAATTTAATTATTATTCATTGTTAAACAAGACTAATAAAACTTAATGATTGAAATGAAATTTGTCTAAAAAATATATTTTCAACGCATTAAATGTTTTGATTTAAAATTTAATTTTCTTCTATTTAGAAATTGAATTAAAATAAATAGATCCCAAATTCATATTCATCATGCCAAAAATTTTTAATAAGGTTCATCTTATATTTTTATTAATAAATTAATTGATGTGATTAATATTTAATTAAGAGTAATAAGTGTTTAAATGACTAATCTAAGGTGGGTTGAATTTTCTTAAATTAACATGAACCTTAGAAATTATATAAAACATTTATTAAGTTTTAAAGTTATACCTACATGTCTTACCAGAATTACCTCACCTAACTCACTTAACTTTCAAGCCTTTTCATTCTAACCCCTTACTTACCATTCTTTTCATTTATAAAAGGGGGGTCACTTCTACCCTTTTGATAATCCACTCCTATTTTAAAATTTATTTGCATACATACCCAAGTTTCCCAAAATTTAAGTCCATTAAACTCTCAAAAACCCCTATTCCCCACAAATTATCCTAATTGACTCAAATCTAATGCCTCTATCAAGAGGAAGTTCAAGGTCTCAATATAGGTATCACATCAATCATAATGTTTCTTTCTTATTATTTTCTTTCGCAAACACTCATAATCATAGTATAATTATAACATCAATATAATTTTTTTTTGATTTTTTTTATAATAATGGTATAACCATTATTTATTCACTTCCATCTACTAAGAAAAACAAGAATCGTCATTAGTTCATGTGTGCAGCTTACTGCCTCCACAAAGTTTTTCTTTTGGTTTTTATCCACCACCACTCATGTATGGTATTAATCATAGTAGTGATGAATAAATATTATTTATATAATTTATTTATTATTATAAAATTATCACTTACAATCCAATTTCATCCCTCTCATTCATTGAGTAACAGAAATGCTAATTGTGTGTTGTGCAGACTACCACCTCCAGAAAGAATATTTTTTTCATTTTTATTATAGTTTTTCATTATTTATCCCAAAATATTAAAATATATTTCACCATCATAAAAATATAAAAAAAATTATCATTATAATTTTTTTATAATGATATTATGTTAAAATAAATACATATTTCTAACTCACCAATCATGTTAAAGTGTGGTCAAGATTGGTTTGATTTGACTACCTACTTGAACAATGCTATAAAATTATATCATGGATGATTATGAGAATATAAATCACTGTAAAATATAAAATTAATATTTAAATAATTATTTTTTTTGTTTTTGGAAATTATACATCAATATTTAACTCATTAATTATGATCATACCCTTTGTAGGTTTAAAATCACTGAAAAATGTTTGTTGTCAATTTCATCTTCTAGGATAAATTCTAAAGTACACATTAAAGGAAATTTAAACTTAATAAATAATTATAAGTAATAAATTAAATTAAAACTAATTAAATTTTAATGATTAACTTTTGAAGAAGAAAAAACATTGACATTTCTCCTATGAAACTACTACAAACGATCAAAATTAGAAACAACCGATGTGGGAAAATATGAAAAAAATAACTAGTAAACATATAGATAATGATTATAAATGAAAATTATAAAAATATTTAGACATGAATAAGGTTATAAATATTTTATTAATATATTTAGGTTATTTTACATGAGGTTATATCGTATTCGACTAAATGGGGAAACAAGGTAAGGGTTTATTTGTCTCAATTTTGAATCCCTTGAGACATGTTTTTGTTATAAACCATATTTAATTTTTTATGGTGGAAATACTAAACCATTTTCATTTTATATCATGATTTTATTATATTTCATGATTTCCAATGTTTTTTCCATGTTCATTCTCTCTTTTTTTTTGATTCAAAATATATAAAGGTTGTAAGGGTTTTATCTCAAAACATCTTTATTTGAGACACAAGTTCTTTTATGCACCTAATTTATTTTAAATGGTGTGTATATTTACGGTTGGATATTTAATATAATATATTATTATTATTTAGGGTATTTTAACTTCAACTTCAAGCACTCTATTTTTCAAGTGGTATTTATTAAGACGCTTCCTTGGGCATAAGGGTTTTCATCTCAAATTTCTCTCCTTGAGATATGTTTTGTATTATGAACCAAATTTCATTTATGTTGTGTATATAATACCAATTTGAGATATTATATCATTATTTACCTTTTATTATTGGTAATTTAAGTTCAATTTTAATCTCTCTCTTTCATAAGGATTTGATTAAAATACACCTCAAGTTTTAAGTGGTTTTCATGACTCAATTCTCTTCCTTGGGTCATAATCACTCATTTTTCTATATTATATTTCATGATTGATATATTATAAACTATGGTGATTTTAAAATGTATTTACATATTATCTTTTAGGGTATTATTTTTTCAAAGAAAATTATTCTTCCTTGATGATTTTAATGTTTCGTGAAAATGAATTTTGTTAAGAATAATTATCATTACTTTTAACAGATGATTCTTCCATGACCATATTTTTACTTCCCTCCAATATTATTATTTTAGAAACTCAATTTTTTTTATCTCAAGTGATCCTTTTATTCTGCTTAATTTTTTTTAAATAAAAATTTTTATAACCTTTTAATGTGGTGGGTTTCAATAAGGTTATTTTAAAATGTTCAAAAGTTTTTTCTATCCTTTCAAAATAAAAGGTTTGATCATCCACTCAATATTTTATTTTGATAGATTTTTTTTTGTTTTTTTCAACATTACATTACTAATTATTAATTTTAAAAGAAAAATTATTCAAATTATTTCCACTTATTTTATTGAAAACATTATGTCTTTTCCAAGATTCCATTATTAAAGATTTTTTTAAAAGTAAAATTTTCCCATTTATTTTCACATCTATTTTTTTGAAACCTTTATTTAATTCAAGGACATTTTATTTAGAACTATTTATATTGAGGTGTTCAAAATTAATCTCTTTACCATCAAAAAAAATTAATTGAAAGTAATTTGTAATTCAAGTTTTAAAAGGTTTTATGAAAACTTTTTTATTCTTATATTTGTTTATCCTCAAAGTTCTATCTTTCATGAAGTGATATTTTTATCACCCTTATATATATGTTATTATGATATGAATCCTTTTTTAAAATGAGATTTTTATTTTTGATGATTTCTTAAGTTCATGTTATTTAAGGTTTTTAAAAGTTTTGAGAAACTCATTTTTTCATGGGTTATTAATGATATGATGATGCTTGATTTTAAGTATAACACATATGTATGGATGATGATGGGTGGGGTCCTATATCACTGTCCAATTAATTGGTTTAGGCTTATATCTCATGGGATAATCAAGAATGAACATAATTAATTTGTTCACATATTTATGGGAATGATTGGTTTTCTCACATTATAGTCATGGACATGATGATTTTTTTACATAGGTGTGGGAATAATGGGTTTTTTATAAAGAACTAAAATTATCATACATAAATATTACATCTTAATTGATGAATATTTCTTATATAACATAATTATCCATTCCAAAAATCATTTAGTTATAGTGTTTTTTGAAACTTTGATATGTAAAAAATTGTTCATAGGTGAACTACATCATCTCCCACTAAGTTCTTCATAACTAGCTCCCTTCATAGACATATTATACAAAATAACTTTCTTCATAACTTAGGGAAAGGAAACATAATAAAGTGTGATCTCATATTATTAGTAATGGTAAATAATAAATTTATCAACATAATGTGATCATAAGGGTATGAGAATAAGATAATAACTTTTGAAAACCATTCCCTATATATAATGGATCATAAACATGATTCCCTGCATAAATTCTGGCAGTTCATAAGACAAGAATAATAATGGAATAAAATAACACAATCCATAATAGAATAACATTATCATAAGACATATATTTGTGGAATAAACATAATAATTAAAAAATATTTCCATATTAGTCAAGGCACATTGCAAAATTTATCATTAGAATAAGTTCACTCCTGAAACCTTTATAATAGTCAAGGTTCACTCCAAAGACTATCATGGTGGTAAAATTCCCTTGCTGAACTAGGTTCAATCCCCATTCTAGTCTTGTATTTCTCATGAGATTATAATATTTACCCAATTCATTGGAGGTAGATATAGGTACCACCCATAACATAATTAAAATCATACATATGTGTGTTATAAGACCATAAAAAATTCATCATATCATAACCCATGAGAAGAAATGGGTTTCATAAATATTCCATCATATAATAACCCATGGAAAAGAAATGTGTTTCATATCATTTCATCATTTCATCATAGTATAACCCATGGTAAAAAAAAGGGTTTTATAAACCTATATTAATAGTATAGGTCATAGAAAAGAAATGGGTTTTATAAAAATATCTTTATCATAATCATGATTATAAAACAACCAAATAAAAAAATAAGGATGGTATCATTGGATTATATCCCTGGTAAAATATAAGCAACATCAAATGTTTTTTTCATTGATGAATAGAAATTATTTAAAATGATCATTAAAAAATTCTTGAAGAAAATATCCTTTCCATTTTGAAATCACTTATTTAAAATCTAAAAAATTAATAAATATTAAGGAAAGAATTTTATTTGTAAGGAACCTTGAAATTTTTTCAATTAATCTTTAAATAATTTAGTGGTCATAATGGTGTAAAATTCTTTCCATACCATACATATTAAAAATATATTCCTTTCACATTTTTTGTAAAAGTAAAAAATAAACCATTCAAAAAATGATAAGAAGATTCATTTAAAAACATTTTTAAAAATTAAAAAAAATGTATTTAAACAATCATTGGTGAATATTAAAAAAATTAAAACATTTTTATAAAACATGGACATGGAAGAAAAATAATTTTCTCTCAAAGAGATAAATAAAGTCCATTTTTCTTAAAAACATTCTTTTAAACTATTGAGTAGATAACGAGAGTAAAATTAAAGTAACACATTTATTTTCATAACATAATCATAGGAGAAGAACATTTATGAGTTTATTGATAAAAAAATCATAATATTTAATAATCAAAAACTTAAAAATAAACAATCCTAGTAAATAACGAGATTATAACATAAAACTGTTACCAATTTGGTATCTTTTGAATCATAATCTACTTGATAACATTATATAGATATTTATATCCCATAAATTAATGATAATAATCATAAAATACAGTCATGGTAATTATATACACCACACAAAAGAAATGAGTGGTGAATATGGAATTTGTCCCATGGAAATAAAATTTAGAGAAAAATATCTTAACTTAAGTATCTAATTAATTCATATAGATTCGAAAATAATGTATAATAAATATTGGTTTATTATAAATATATTAAATAAAATTAATCATATGTATCATTCCATATATGTTTTACCCAAAACCTTTTGTACCTATTTATTAACAATTCTATGTAAAAATCATGTTTTGGGTAGAAAAATGCTTTATTTTTCAAGTATGTTTTGGTTTAGTATTTTTAGTACTTTTAATTTAATCATGGTTACATAATATCCATAATTTTAACCAATATATTATTATTATATATATCAATTATATATATATTTAGATTAATCTATAAAATTTAGAGATAGAAAATGAATTACATCATTTATAGAGATAGTAAGTCGTATGTATACATGAACGTTGTTTCTATTTTCTCAAAAAGAGGAATTATAGAAAAGTAAATCATATAGAAATATTATATATTTGTTATTATTTCATATATATCTCATATTTTCATTAAATTTACCCTTATTATCTTCCATGTAAATCATAAGTAAAAAAATGAATCACATCGCTTCGCAAGGCGGTAGTTTTTCGTACACATGAGCGGCGTTATCGTATTCCCACAAAATGGAAATTAAGAAGGTATATGTCATATTATAATTACCGAAGTATAATTATGTCATAAATGTCTTATAAATATGTTAAATCCATCATTATACTCTGCTATGATAGGTAGTGATAGAAAATGAATTATATCAGTTCACGAGGCGGTAGTTCGTCGTACACACAATCGACGGTTTTGTTTCCCATTTGATAGAAGCGAATACGGATAAAGGTTATTAAATTAACATAATCAAATATAATTATATGTGATATAATTATATTATTATATAAATATATTTGAATAATATTTGAAATAGGTGGAATAAGAATAAAACAAAAACATAGGTTCAATAATTTTACCTCTTCTTCGGAGAACCTCTTTAGGTTTATACCTAAAGCCTTATTATGAGGGTTTACTAATAAAAATAAGTCCTCTATAATGTGGTTATGGAAGTTAGGAAGATATTTTTTTATGTTTTTTCTAAACCAATTTTTTTTTTAAGTGTGAAGAGGGGATGAGATTGGGTTCCCTTTTATAGGTGGGGGAGAGGACACACTTGGAATATTTAAAAAGAAAGAGATGTACCCACATTTTAAACATTCCACAGGTCTCAAATGGTTAATAATAGAACCTTATATGTGTTAATTTTTAAATATATCCATAAAAATATGTATTTTATAGGTATTCATATCATTTTAACTCGTATATTTTTAGTTTAACCACCTCAGTAAACTCGTTTTAACCTTAACCTCGGTAATTGATTTTTAATGTTTTTACTAGTAATTTTGACCAAAACTTAATTTGAACTTACTATATAAAACTAATTATTATTATTAAAAATATGGAATTTATTTTAAAAAATTTCATTCATATAAATGGAAAATTTTAATTTAAAATTAAACTAACTCAGATGGTGAAAAAGCAGTTTCTTTAGAAAAATTTTCCATAAGTATAGAATGTTTTAATTTAAAAAGTAAATAATAATTTGATTAAAATGAGATAAATTTGTTTAATAATAACATTATTTTACTAATTTTACTTTTAAAAAAATTAAAAAATATTTAACTTTGTAAAATATTTAAATGATAAGGAATGTTTTTTAAAAATTAGTATTTGTACATTATTCACTGAAAAATTAGCCTTTTCAAAAAATTATAAAAAACTCATCCTAAGATAATTTTGAAATTTTGATTCAAAAAATGGAGTTAATTTTATCAAATAAATTTTCTAAAAATATTATAAATTATTTTTATTATTTGTTCACAAAAAAACATATAAATATTTTTTTGAGAAACAAGTATTTTCGAAGCATATAAAGACTTTAATAATAATTAATTAATTAATTATAAATATATTTTATTTATATAAAACCTTTATAATAAATCTTCAAAATATTTTTATTCATATTCATACCCTAATGGTTAATGGTTAGGTTATAACGGTCATGTTTAAATAATAATATTAATAGTATATCATGGTTCATTAAAACTCGATGTTTCATATAATGCAAGCTATCAAAGAAATTAATTTTATTTGAAAAAAATATATTTCATAAAATCTTAGGGTTTTACATTTTCTCATATAGGTTTTCTTATACATATGTTTGTGCCTCATTTTCAATTTTCTCATAAAATTATTCCACATTACTAGTTTTTTATTGAGTTATGTCAATTTTACAAGATGTATTTTATTTCCATGAATTGCCATGTTTTCATATTCATGACGTATTTTTAAAGTATTCGACACTTTTATCATGATCAATTTTTATATGATTATTGGTATGTTTTTTGAGCCATTTCATATCTTTTATAATTCCTTAATGATATTTTTATGATCTTATATTACTCCACCATGTTATATGATTACCAAACTCAATATTATGATCTTTTATTAAGATATATATCTATTCCTCTTATTCTCCTTCGTATTTATGATTTAATACCTTATGATATGTCTTTTCCTTTAATAATAATTTAATTTTACCCCTTTATTATGTTTCCATTCCCTAGTTTATGAGATGATTATTTCAAGAGGGGTATCTAGAAAAGGGTCGAGAGGAGTACGGTTATGGAGAAATGTTCAAAAGAGTTATAAAATAAGATGTTTATGAAAATAATCTCCAATACACTAAAAATTTTAGTCTTTGGTTTATGAAATAGTTTGTGAGATTTTTTATTTAAATCATGCGATTAATTTATTATTAAATTCATGTTTGGAATGGGTCCTTATAGTTGGTATCATATAAAGGTTTAGTTATTTTTTAGATTAGTTTAGTTATTTTTAGAGATTAGTGTAGTTATTTTTGGGATTAGTTTATAACCTTAGTGAAAACCCTAGATATTGGTCTAATTATAGGATGATATATGAAAATATTGTTAAAGTATTGAGTAGATGGTCTTCCATAGAAATGAATCCATGTCAGGATGTTATAAGAGGATGTTGATGTGGAATAGATGACCCTGAGGATAATCACCCCAAAAAGGGTTGGTTGAGAATTGACTTGATCATCATCATGATGAATGATGAGTGGGCCTAAGATTTTATATTTGGTTTGAAACTCCTAGGGGATATTATTTGGTTGATCATGTGCTCATTATGAACTACTATGAAATATTTATTTCCTAGTTATTTTTAGGGATTAAGTTAAGAAATGTAAGATAACCAAACTTAAAGTAACCTAGGTCAAACTAAGACTGATATAGGATAAAATAAAGGAACTATAGGCTAATGGGATAATGTAAAAGAAAAATAATTTTTAATGTTTAATTCCTTTTATGATTGTAATAATTCCATCATATTGTAAATGTTTCATCACTCATATCAACCCTTTTGGTTTTAGTAATGGCTGGAACTAGAATGAACCATGATTGCGATGGATAATGAGGGGATTACCTCAACGAACAACCCATTTGAATGGGATATGGGATAATAAATCTTATTATTATTCCAAATAAACTTTTAGGAAATTTAATTAACAATATGAACATAGTTGAAGTCCAAAACACACTAAATAAAAGAAGGATGTAGACTCATTATAGATCAAGTGGTGAATATAGTGAAGGAAAAAAATCAATTTTTTATATGTTAAAAATGTTGAAAGAAACATCAATGGAATTGTTTTAAGGGGACTGGAAGATTCTTTAATTGTGGTAAAGGAGGTCATAGAGCATCAAACTATAGAGGGAAAATGAAAATTTTAGTTATCATGAGAAAATAATACAGAACTCATCCAAGGGAACCACTAACAATTAAATATCTTATGTGTGAATAACTCGGGCATTATCCAAGTCAATTCCCTATTCCAAGGATTATTGAGGATAATAGGAGTCTAAATCCTCTTAGACCCAGGAAGAAAGGAAGAACCTATGAAATGACTATTGGTGAAGATGGTAGCGGTAATTAGGTTTTCACTTACCCTCTACCCCAAATTAGTGGATGTATTCTGGTTCTATTAACCTAATTGTATCTAGGATTATTTCTACGAACATCAAGTCACCACCCTAAATGATTTTTACTTTAATGAATACATTTATTTGTATGATTACTATGTTTTTGGAAATAAAATTTGTGTAAATAATAATATCCTCCTCTAAAAAACCGATTCAATTTTTAAAATAGAATGGATATCCTCAATTTGACTCCACATTAATTTATAAAGTATTAAAAAACAAATTCTAAATTAGATGTGACTATCTATTAGTGAAATTACAACTATTAATTATCTAATAAGTTAAATAAATAATTCACATGGGACTTAATACCTAGTTATGAGATGAATTTCCTTGATATGGTTAGGGAAAATAAGTTTTTTCTAGTCTTTCCTATGATATTGAAGATTATGTATCATTAGAGATAATATCATGAGTAATGAAAATATTTTTACCACCTTTATCTATTCCTTTAATTAAATTAAAATTAAATTATGAGAATGTAATTTATTTAATGGGGTAGAATGTGATGACCAGAGTTTTTATCCGTAAATAAATATTGTGTTTTTTTATTTTTCAACATGAAACACTGAAAACCAAACCAACATATAAATTCTTAAGGTAATCATATAATCAGTAGGCATAAACAGTGGTAATATAATAATGAAATATATATAAAGTAATATATATATAAGAAAAAGCAAAATAAAATTTCCCTTAAACATCAAACTCAATTATTACAACTAAGAAACTAATAAAATATATTATTATTATTAAAATTTAATTTATAAAATGGATATTTTTTAATTTTGATATATTTATGATTATCACTTATTTTAAAAATAAATATTATTATACGAAATATTTATTTCTTATAAAAATTTATTTTTCATGATATTTTATGATTTTAATTTTTTGTTAAATTTACAAAATTTGGCATGTGAATTTGAAAAAATTAAAATCATTTTTTATTTATCAGGGTAATTTTATCTTAAGATGAATTTTTTGAATTTTTCAAAAATAATTTGTTTTTAGATGAATAGTGACAAATACCATTTTTGAAAATATTGTAACTTTTGTATCATCACTCGAATATAAGCATAACATAAAACTTAGGAGAAAATTTTCTTAAACAAATATATATCTTTTAAGTGAAATTAAATATTTTAAAATATCATGTTTTAATTACAAAACTATATTTTATATTTTAGAATATAAGTAATATTTTCTCAAAAATTGTTTTTAATACATTATACTTTAGTATTTTAAAATTAGTTTTTATCAATTTAATCAAATGAAATTAGTTTTAAATTTAAAATAAATGGGTCCAAATTATCTAATAAGGGATACTTTTTAGGCATAAATATTATGTTTCCTTTGGTAAATATTATTTACTATGGAAAAATGATTATTTTCCAAAGAATAATACTTTTCTAAATAATGTGTATTTTTTAAATTAAATGAATAAATTTTAAATTAAATATATAATATTATTTTTAAAAATTTATAAAAATTAATTAATATGAATTTAATAGGTAATCAATGTTAAAAATTACTAATAAACCTTAATGATTAAAACAATGTTTTTCTAGAAAAAAATAGTTTTTCAACACATTCTATTTTTTTATTTAAAATTAAAATTTTCTCATATTTATAAATTAAATTTAAAAAAATGGAGATCAAATTTGGATTTATCAAATAATTTTTTTTAATAAGGTCCATCCTATATTTTTAGTAAAAAAATAATTGACATAATTAATATTTAATTAATAGTAATAAGTGTTTAAATGACTAATCTAAGGTGGATCCAATTTTCCTAAATTAGCATGGCCTTTAGACCTTAAATAAAAAAAATAGTTTTTAAATTATTAAACATATTCCTTACCAACATTCCCTCACCTAACTCACCTAAATTTCATTCCTTTCCATTCTTACCCCTTAATTATTATTCTTTTACTAGGGAAGGTCCCTCCGCCTCACTTACAAAAGGGGGTTCACTTACACCCATTAAATAATATAGTAATATTTAGAAATTCAATTGAATAATAACCCAAATATCATCTCCTTAAAGTCATTTTCATTCCCTAATTCCCCTAGTCACAAAAAATTATCCCAATTCCCTAAAATCAAAGGCCTTATTCAAGAGTAATTTTAATGTCTCAATTTATGTATCACATCTTTCTTAATGTTTCTTTTTTATGAAATTTCAATTCCATGCTTTGTTTCAAATCCTCTTTTGGTTCTTAGCTTTCTCTTGGTTTTTAGGTGTTCTAGGTTTGAAATTTTGGTGTATCTTGTGTTCTTGATCAATGAAATTAGTATTGGGGTATTTTATAGTACCTGGCCTCCTCTTTTTTAAAATATAGGGTATGAGGTTTTGTTTTTTTGGAGTTGGATTAGTGACAATCCTAGTGGCACCACTTGTGGGGTAAGTTGTTGATGTGGTTTATACCCATGAGTTGGATAAGTTTTGGGGTGAAAAGATTTTTTTTTTGAATTTTTATCCCCTATCCTTGTACCATATTTCCCCCTTGGTTTCCTCATTGTACCCCCTAAAATTGGAGGCAAAACATTACTTTTTGGGTGTCTAGAACAAGTCGCACGGTTTGGCTGCACGGTTTGGCCGCACAGTTTACTAAATCGTGCCTCCAAACCGTGCAATGTGTCCAGGTTATTAGAAATGTTTTTGAAATTCAAATTTTTCCCTCCTAGAAATAAACCTAATCTACCCCATTCTTCCCCCATTCGACCCTATAATCCATGGGAGGCCTCCAAGCTCCCTCAAGCTCCCATGGAACCCATCTTTGATGGGGTTTTTGGTGGGGAAACTTCAGTATTTCTTCAAGTAAGTGTTTCTATATTAATTTCCTTCCTTATCCTTAGGGATTCTTCCCTCCTTCATGATGTTATAAAATTTCCATAAGTTAGGGTTCATACGTATGGTTTGATTTGGTGTCTTTTTTGTCAAATTTTGGGATTTTAGGTTGGATTTCACTCCCTCGTAGTGTGGTGGTGGTGCAGTTGAAGTTTCGCACAACTAATTGTGGGGTTTGACACAAAGGGTAGGTGGTTCCATGTGTAAGCATCCTAATATGAGTTATATTTGCTTCATTTATATTTTTAGCATGTTATTCTTACATTATTTTTTGTGTGGAAACCATTTTTGGTAGTATTGATTAAGAGTTTAGTTTCAAAGTTGCATATTTTTTTTAAAATGTGTGTTTTCCATGTGTATCTTTTGTTGTATCATTTGAATAAATTAAATAACATTTGAAAGTGGTTTAATAAATGTTTCTAGGGAATCCAATTCAATTTTGTATTGGTATTGGTGTGATTTTGTCCTTGAAAGAGGGTTTTGAAATTGGTTTTCTATGAAAAACACGGTTATACCCCTTGGGATTATTTTATGAAAATTCAAAATGATTTATTGAGTTGCAAAAAGTCTGAAAATGAAGTTTATATAATTTTTGGGTGGGTTTATGTTTTTAAAATGGTCCACTTTGTTGTGAAAGGGTTGTTATGTGATGTTTACCACCTTGGAAACATTTTATAAAATTGTTTAAAGGATTTATCAAATTGTGAAAGAGATATGAAATATGTTGTGGACTGTTTTGGTGAGTGTGTTCGCTTAAGATGGGTTTTTGAAAGGAAAGGTGTGATTTAAGATGTCAAACATTTTTAGAATGTTTTATAAATTACTGTGATGTTTTATCAAATTTCAAGAAAGGTGTGAAACATTTTTGTGGGATGTTTTGTGTGAGTATGATGTGAAAAAATGAATTTTGATGTTGGGGGGCCACTAGTTTATGGGTATGATCCCTACTAGTGGCTCGTGTGCACGAGAATAGATATTGTGATTGTTACTTTCACCGAGATATGAGGTACCTAGGACCCACAGTGATCTAAGGACTAGGGGTTATTTCCCATTGCTTGTAATCATTAGATACTTTCTGATTTCCGTTAGCATATGGTATGTTTGGATGTAAAATTCAGTAGCTTTGGAATTCTATTTTAAAAGTGTTTATTCTTTAAAGTATCCCACTTGAAAATTGTGTTTATTTAAAGTTTCATCTCTTTAAAATTCTTATTAGTATTTCATGTTTATGAAAACTTGCAAGCTTTTCATTTTTTAATTTTTATAACAGGGAATCTAATAGTGGTGGTATCCTACTAGGCTTTTCCTCATACCCTACATACACCTTTGGGTGTAAGTAGACTTGGTTATTTTTGTCACAGTTTTGGGTATAGCTTTTATGTCAATGGTTTTGGTTTTTAGTGGTCCTTTATGATGCAGTGTTGTGGAGATGGATTGAGGGCAGTGCCTATTTCCATTAGGATGTTCTTGGGCTGTCCATTTTGGGTTTCTTCATTTGTTATAATCCTTTTAAATTGTTTTAAATTATGTAATTCAATTCTGAATATTTGTAAAAGATGGTTTATTTTGAAAAATCCAAATTTTTTATATTGGATTTGTTTATTGATTTATGTTTATAAACTTGGGTAAATTATCCCCAAATTTCATTTTATGATACCCAGGAACTGGTGCCATCCCATGGGGATCAAGAATGCATTTTCGGGCCTTGTCACGGGCTAGGTTTGGTGCCAGTTTTGATGAAAACCATATCCAATTCATGACAAAATGGTATCAGAGGGGGGTTCGCTCTCTTTGGGTTATGTTATTTGGGGAAGAGTCATGATAGTCTGGAGTTAGGATTTTAGGGTCTTGACTTTCAGATTATGAGTAGAGTTTCTGCCCAGCACACCTTGTGACGTGATTCAATTCACCAGGGGAAGTCAGGTTTTATCTTAGTCCTTTGGTTTTCATGGTTTGATGATGATTAGGTGAAACGATAAGAGAGTTGTTCTAATGGTCTCAGTGATCTCTCAGGGCATGGAAATCCATGTGGAGATGGGGATATTTCCCAAGAACACTCTCTGTTATGGTGAAGTGATTGGCATGTGGCTGCCAACTATATGTCCAAGTCACCCACCAAAACTAGTTTCCTCTCACATTGTCTTGTGTCCTTTAGTTTTTGAATCTTGAAAGTTTGGTTTTAAAGAAAAAATGAATTGGTTTTAAGAAGCGTAAAGTTTTTGTGAAATGATTTTATAATAAAGAGGGAATGGTTTTATTTGTGAAATGGTAGAACTGAATTTTCAGAATTGTTTTGAAATGGAAAATGGTGTGTTTACACCTCTTTTGAAAGTAGGAACTATATTAAACTTGGGTTTGAAAAAGTATTTCCAATAGAGTTCTCTAAACTGTTGAAAGGTGTTTTAATGGGATGGAATGTTTTGTAGGTCATGTGTGGAGTTTGGAAATGGACTTTGATTTGGTAACTAGATATCATTTGAAAAGTTTTATGAAATTTTTGAATCTTGTTTTAAAATGAGAAGAGTTGAGTTCCCAATTTAATAGAGATTTATTAAATGGATTTTGTCATGAAATTAAAGGTGTTTTTAAATGAGATTAAATGTTTTGAAATAAATGTACACGAATTGAAATTGAGTTTTTACTGAATTATTGGTGATCTTTTTAAAAAATTTATGAATCATTGGAACCTTGTTTTAAATAATAAGAGGTGATTTTTTAAATAAATGGGTGTTGATCAAATGGTGTTTGTCATAAAATCGGGAGTGTTTTGAAATGGGATGATATTTTTTGAAATTAATGTGAATAGATTGAAAGTGAATTTTCATTTGAATTATTGTACCTTTCTGAAAGGTTTTTTAAGTTAGAAATTGGTTTTTATTTCGTGGTTAGTGGTCTTGAGGAAAAATAAGTATTGGTTGACTGTTTTGGTTTTGAAAAGTGGAAAGAAGTTTTTTTAGCCTTTGGTATTTACATGGGCACCCACATGCATGGGGTTACATGGGATGATGAATAGTTAATGGAATGGCTAGATGAGTGTCAGGATGGATATGAGGAGGGTGCCCGGTGCTGTATAGAAACATGCATGTGTGAGGCCCATTGGGGTACCATTGGTGGATACGCTAACCGCTGAACCATTTGTTTTCAAAGAGATGATTTTAAAGGAAAACATGATGTCTTGATGACTGGTTTAGCGTGGTGTTTCTTATGTGTTTTTGGAAATGTTGTTGTTGTGGGATGTTTTGAGTCCAAGGACCCCTCTTGTTTGAATGGTGTTTTGGGTTTGTGTTTGGTCAGTAAGCTAGGTTGAAGGACTGATTAGTGGTCTATTCAGAGAAATTTTTCAGTATTCCTTTACGGTGGTTCCCTTTATGCATTTTAATCTATTTTGTGGCATGTTTTGACCAATGGACCAGCTTGGTTGGGCCCTTGGGTTCTCTCGTTGGGTAAAGTACACCCCCATTAAGGGTTAGTGCGCAAATAAAGTGGATGCTAGATCGTTTCACCATTGTAAGATCCTACAGTTGATCAATATAAGGAATATTTTTCTCGAGCTTTGTAGATTTAGTCTACACCCTTTCCTTTCTTGGTTTTTTGGATCCTCTTGTAGCAGGATAGTGATTTTGGAAGGTTTAAATAGACCTTAGTTTCTAATTTACCTAATTTGTTGAAGGTTGAAGTAGTCTGGTGTTGTTAGTGTGGATGGTGTCTAAGAGGGCCTATGGGTCCATCAAGGTCTCTTCGAAGAAGGGGTTCATGTTAAATCAGAAGCATAGGAAATTTGGTCATGAGATGTGTTTATGGACACTTTATAGAATTGCGTGGTGTTTGGGAAAGTTTAATAAGGTCCCTCTCCACGTATTTTTTCTATCAGTCGCAATGGTAATGTTCGGTGATGCCTTGTGATGTCATGTGCTCGTTTGACTGTAAAGGTGAAGTTGTTCAATCTTTTGTGAGTATTTGTTTTTTCATAAGTGTGTCTCCTTTTAGGAAATCTCAAAAAACTTTGTTTAGAGAAATGTGTTTCTATATATCCTATTCTCTTTCCAATTCTCATCTGAAGAAACAAGGGGTGATGTTTGTGCATCTTCTAAGTACTTGTTTTAGTGAAATGTTGGGTTTTGGTAAAGTGGGTGTTGGAGTGTGTTATGTCTTGGTAAGCCCATCTAGGATTGTGGTGTTGTTGTTTGTATCACCAGAAGAAGAAGTTATATTCGGGGGTTTCCAAAGTCTAATTGTGAGGCTGAAGATGCTTCAATCATTTGAGCTCCAGCCATAGTTTCTGGAGTGAATCTGGTGCGTAGTCAGTGGAAATATTGGGGCCGTTCAAACCTTTGGTTAATCTCCTATCCTCAGTATGAAATATGGGTATAGTTTAAACCTCTGGTGGCATCATCTTGTTCTAGTTTTTCATGTTCGTTGGTAGAGGTGGTAAGACCTAGTTTCCATGTTATAGCCTAAGTTCGCGTTATTCCATTGGGGTTACTTTTAATTTTTAGAGAAAAGGATGAAATTTGGGCTAGGAATATTGAATAGAATGGTTTTTGGACGGTTATTAGTAACTGTGCACCAACCCGGGAAACCGTGTGATAAGAGACAGTAGCTACCACACGGCTGTGTGCCTCAGCCCATGTAATTGTGCGAAGCTTCCCCTTTGGGAAGAATGCTCCGCATGGCTAGTTCACGATTTACCAAACCTTGCGGACTAACCGTGTGGTCATACCAACTCTTTAAATTTTGGGGTCTTTCTATGTTGGACCATGCTGTTCAGTTAAGATGGTTGGTTCTTATGGTGGGGATACCCACTATGATTCTCCTGTATGTTCTTTTAGAAATTTCAAATGGAATTCTACCCCTTGTAACAGGGAGTCCATTCGGGCCTCCCCCTATTAGTGTCCTGATTTTATATCAGGAAAAAATTAAGTTTTCTCTTATGGTGGGGAGCCTATTTGTGTCTCCTCATGCTAGTAACTCATATTTGTCCTTGGTTTTGTCTTGGAGGTAGGTAGTCTCATTCGGAGCTATCTAACTACCAACATCTTCCTTGGGTAAACATTGGGATTAGAGAGCGCCCAATGGTTTAGTTAAAGCAAGGTAAGTGTAACCTTATTTGATGTTGTTGTTCGTTTGGGTAAATTTTCTGAGTCTTGTTAGGATAGTGTTTAATGAAGTTTTCTTTTTGGATAAAGTCTGAATGTACTTTATTGTTTCAAGAAAGTGGTGTAAGTTTTTGTTTGTGAGAGTATTCCGACCTTAATTGATCACTGGTGGTGTTTTGGCCTTTAGGGGAAAAACATGGAAAAGGAGTACATATTGGTTTCTCAGTTGGGTTTGGTTTTTGATTTGGACTTGTTGTGGATTTCTGGGGGCATAAAGATTTATGGTGGGGAGAATTTTCACACCAGGATTTTCCATTTCATGCTTTGTTTCAAATCCTCTTTGGATTCTTAGCTTTCTCTTGGTTTCTGGGTGTTCCGGGTTTGAAATTTTGGCATGTCTTGTGTTATTGATCTATGAACTTAGTCTTATAGGTATTTTATGGTACTTGGAATCCTCTTTTTTCAAAGAGTGTTTATGAGGTTGTGGTTTTTTGGAGTTGGATTAGTAACACTTTTAGTGGAACCACTTGTGGGGTAAGTTGTTGACGTGGTTTATACCCATGAGTTGGAAGAGTTTTGGGGTGAAAATAGTTCTTTGTTTTGGGAATTTTTCTCCCCTATCCTTATCCTATCTTTCCCCCTTTGTTTTCCCTTTGTATCCCCTAAAATTGGAGGTAAAACATCACTTTTTGGGAGGACAGAACAGGTTGTACGGTTTGGCTGCACAGTTTACTAAATCGTGCAGCCAAACTATGCAAGGTGTCCGGGTCATTATAAATCTTTTTGAAATTCCAATTTTTCCCTCCCAAAAATAAACCTAATCCATCCCATTCTTCCCCCATTCGACCCTAGAATCCATGGGAGGCCTCCAAGCTCCCTCAAGCTCATATGGAACCCATCTTTGATGGGGTTTTTTGTGGGTAAACTTTAATATTTATTCAAGTAAGTGTTTCTATCTTCATTTCCTTCCTTATCCTTAGGGTTTCCTCCCTCTTTCACGAAGTTCTAAAATGTCCATAAGTTAGGGTTCGTACCTATGGTTTTATTTGGAATCTTTGTGGTCAAATTTTGGGGTTTTAGGTTTGATTTAACTCCCTCATGGTGTGGCGGTGGTGCGGTTGAAGTTTCGCACAACGAATTGAAGGTTTTGACATAAAAGGTAGGTTATTACATGTGTAATCATCCTTATCATGTTCTTATTACATTATGTTTGGTTTGGGAACCATTTTTGGTAGTATTTATTAAGTGTTTATTTTCAAAGTTGCATATTTGTTTGAAAATGTGTGTTTTCCATGTGTATCTTTTGTTGTATCATTTGAAGAAATTTGATAACATTTTAAAGTAGTTTAATAAATGTTTTTAGAGCTGAAAATTCTGTTTTGGATTGGTATTGGTGTGATTTTGGCCTTGAAAGAGGGTTTTGAAATGGGTTTTGGGTGCAAAACATGGTTATACCCCTTGGGATTGTTTTATGAAAATTGAAAATGATTTATTGAGTTACAAAAAGTGTGAAAAGGAAGTTTATGTAATATTTGGATGGGTGTATGTTTTTAAAATGGTCCACTTTGTTGTGAAATGGCTGTTATGTGATGTTTACCACCTTGGAATTGTTTTATAAAATTTATTAAAGGATTTATCGAATTGTGAAAGAGATATGAAACATGTTGCGGGCTGTTTTTTTGAGTGTGTTAACTTAAGATGGGTTTTTGAAAGGTAAGGTGTGATTTAATATTTCAAACATTTTTATAATGTTTTATAAATTTCTGAAATGTTTTATCAAATTTCAAGAAAGGTTTGAAAGATGTTTGTGGGTAGTTTTTTGTGAGTATGATGTGAAAAATGAATTTTGCTTGTGAAATGAGTTTTATGTGACATGTATGTGGGATGTTTGGTGAACGTGTGACTTGGAAGTGGTATTTTCATGTAAAAATTATATTTAATATCTTTTGGAACTTGTTTGAGCACAAGAGGGAAAACCTGAGTATCTAGGTGGGAGGACATGTACTAGTATTCTAGTGATCTAGTGGGTTTTGGCCCTAGTTCCACATAGCAAGTTTGAAAATGACAAGACTAACTAAACTATGATGATTATTATGATAATGATGTTGGGGGACCACTAGGTTTTGGGTATGATCCCTACTAGTGGCTCATGTGCACTAGAGTGAATATTGTGGTGGTTACTTTCACTGATATATGAGGTACCTAGGACCCACAACGAGCTAGTTCCTAGGGGTTATTTCCCATTGTTTTTGATCATTAGATACTTTATGATTACCATCGGAAAATGGTATTTTTGGATGGAAAATTAAGTACCTTTGGCATTCTATTTTAAAAGTGTTGATTCTTTAAATTATCCCACTTGAAAACTATTTTTATTTAAAGTTGCATCTCTTTTAAATTCTTATTAGCATTTCATGTTTTTTAAAACTTGAAAAATTTTCATCTTTGAATTTTTATCACATGGAATATCTTAGTGGGGGTATCCTACTGGTATTTGGGTCACACCCTACTCACACCTTTGGGTGTAAGTAGACTTGGTTATTTTTTTCATAGGTTTGGGTATAGATTTTGTGCCAATGGTTCAGATTTTTAGCAGTATTTCATGATGCAGTGTTGTGGAGATTACTTTAGGGTAGTGCCTCTTGCCTTGAGGAGGTTCTTGGGATGTCCATTTTATGTTTCTTCATTTGTTATAGTCTTTGTGAATTGTTTTCAATTATGTAATTCAATTCTGAATTTTTGTAAAATATTGTTTGTTTTGAAAAATCCAGATTTGTTATATTGGATTTTTGTGTTGCTTTATGTTTATAAACTTGGGTAAAGCATTCCCAAATTTCTTTTTATGATACCCGGGAACTTGTTATAGCCTGTGGGTATCGGTAACGCCCTTTCGGTCCTTGTCACAAGGTGGGTTTTGTGTCGGTTTTGATGGCGACTAGATTCGGTTCGTGACATTCTTTATAATTCATTCCTTTATAAACTAAACATAAAATTATTATAATAATAAAATAATCATAATTATTGTGTTTATTTTTATTATAATAATGTTATAAACATTATTTATTTACTTCTATCTACTAAGAAAAACAATAATTGTTGTTTATGTGTATGTGTAGATTGTCGCCTAAACGAAGCGACGCTTTTAGTTTCTCATCACCACCCATCATGGATGGTCTTAATGATATTATTGATAAATAAATATTATTTATATAATTTATTTATTATTCTAAATTTATCACTTACTATCAACATTCATCCCTCTCATTCATTGAGTAATGGAAACTCTAATCATGCGTCGTATGGACTACCACCTCAATGAAGAATTGTTTTTTTTCTTATAGATTTTAATTATTTATTAAAAAATCTTAAAATATGGTTAAACATCATAAAAATATGAAACAATAATATCATTATTCTTCCTTTATAATGATATTATGTCAAAATAAATGCCTCCTTAACCTTATTCTCGAATCGAGTTAAAGCGTGTTTCAGATTGGGTCAGTTTGACCACCTACTTGAATAATGATATGAAATTATATCATGGATGATTATAAAAACATAATTTATTGTATAATATTTAATAATTATTTAAATAATTATTTTTTTGTTTTGTATAGGACGTATCAATATTTAACTCATTAATTAAGAAAACACCCTTCATAGGTTGAAAATCACTGAAAAATATTCGTTATCGATTTCATCTTATATGATAAAGAATAAAGTAATCATGAAATAAAATTTAAACTTAATAAATAAATACAATTCATAAATTAAAATAAAATTATTTAAAATTTATTTTTTAACTTTGGAATAATAAAAAACACTAACACTTCTCCTATGAAACTACAACAAACGTTCAAAACTGTAAACACCTAATGTGGGAAAATAGGAAAAAAATAACTAGTATACATAGAGGTAATGATTATAAATGAAAATTATAAATATTTTTAGGTATTAATATGGTTATAAGATAATATATTAAGATAGTTGTGTTTTTTATAGGAGGTTAGATGGAATTCAACTAAATGGGGAAACAAGGTGTGGGTTTCTTTGTCTCAAATTTGAATCCCTTGAGACCTATTTATGAAATACACCATGTTTTATTTTTGATAGTTTAAATATTACTCCATTATCATTTTGTATTATGATTTAATTATATTTCATTATTTATAATTTTTTGTTCTATTTTTATTGTCTATTGGGGTTTTTATTCAAATGATACAAATGATACATGGGTTTTATCTCAAAACATCATTCTTTGAGACACATGTTCTTTTACGTAACTAATTTTTTTTAAATGGTGTGTATACTATTATTTGGATATTTAATATCATATATTATTATTATTAATGGTATATGAACTTTAACTTAAATCCCTATCTCTCTTTCAAGTTATTTTTATTAAGATGTTTCTTATGTTTTATGGGTTTTCATCTCCAATTTATCTATTTAGGATATGTTTTTTATTGTACACATAATTCCATTTATGTGGTTAATATACTTCCAATTTAGTATATTATACCATGAATTTACTTTTATTAAGTTAATTGAAGTAAATTTTAAATCTCTCTCTTTCATGAGTGTTTCATGTAAATACTCTTTAAGTTTTAAGTAGTTGTTGTGACTCAATTCTATTCCTTGGGTCATAATCACTAATTTCTATATATTTTATTTCATAATTAATAAATTATATCCAATTATGATTTTAGAATGTATTCCCACATTCTTTCTTGGGGAAATCATCTTTCACAAAAGATTAATATTCATCTATGATTTTAATGTTTAATTAAAATGCATTTATTTAAGAATAATTCCCATTAATTTTAAAGGATTTCTCATTCATTTCAATACTTTTACTTCCCACCAATATTCTCCATTCAAAAAATAAATTTATTTTTATCCCAAGTGATCCTTTTATTCCCATTAATTCTTTTTAAATCAAATTTTTCCTTATCCTTTTAATAATTTGGTTTTCAACATGGTTATTTTAAAATGTTCAAAAGGTTTTTCTATCCTTTAAAAATAAAAGCTTTTATCATCCACTCCAAATTTTATTTTAATAACTTTTTTATCCTTTTAAAGGTTCCATTACTATATATTATTTTTAAAATTAAAATTCCTCAAATTATTTCCACTTATTTCATAGAAAAATTTATTTCTTTTCCAAGTTTCCATTGTTAAAGATTCGTTTAAAGGTAAATAGTTCCAAATTATTTTCACTTATACTTTTTTAAAACCTTTATGTATTTCAAGGACTATTTATTTGGAAATATTTATATTGAGGCTTTCAAAATTCTTCTCTTTACCTTCACAAAAATGTTTTTGATATTAATTTTTAGTTCAATGTTTTTAAATTTGTTATAAAAACTTTTGTATTTCCACATCTATTTAACATCTAAGGTTTATCTTTCATGAAGTGATGTTTTTATCACCCTATATATATGTTGTTTTTATATTAATCCTTTTGTAAAATGATATTTTGATTACATATTATTTATTAAGTTCATGTTATGTGATGTTTTTTGAAAGTTCAAGAAACCCATTCTTTTTCTATGGGTTATTTAAGATATGATGATGTTTTATTTCAAGTGGAGCACATATATATGGATGAATATATGTGTGGTACTATATCAATCTATAATGAATTAGTTTAATATTATATATCTAGTGATGGTTATGCATATACATAATGAGTTTGTTTTCATATGCTTGGGAATGATGGGTTTTCTCACATTCTAGGTGTGGACATAATGAGTTAGTTCACATTGGTGTGGGCATAATGGGTTTGCTGAAAAAGGTTTTCTTATGCCTGTGGTTAGGCCAAATTTTCAAGTTGTTCATAAAGTTATGACACATTCCAAAGTTGTTTATCAAGTTATATAAATTTTTCTAGATTCATTTCATTTCCATGAAATGTAATGTTTTTATGTCCATGACTTATTTTTAAAGTATTATTCACCTTTATTATGCTTATATGTTTTAGGATTATTGATATGTGTTTTTATACATGTCATATATTTTATGCTTCCTTAGTGATACTTTTATGATATTATGTTATTCTATCATGATTTATGATTATCATACATGGTATTATAATATTTTATTAAGATATATATTTATTCCTCTTATTCTCCTTCAAATTTATGATATACTACCTTATGATGTGTATTTTCCCTTACTAAGAATTTTTGTTCACCCCTTTATTATGTTTCCATTCCCCAAGTTGTGAAGATGATTATGTCGTGTTGGGTATCTAGAAAATGGTCTAGAGGAGCATGGTTATGGGGAAATGTTCACAAGAGTTATAAAATAATGTGTTCACATAGATAATCTATGAGTCACTAAACCTTCGTTATTTGGGATATGAAAACTTTTGTGAGAAGTATTATTTAAATCATGAGATTAATGTATTATTTAAATCATGGTTAGAATTTGTTTCTATACTTCGTGTGTTCCACAGATCACCCTTGGCAGTATATCATAGCATGAAAAATATGTATCATACTCTGAGAGGTTAGTTTTAGGGGTCAGGGTTGAAGTGTTCTATTTCAGATTTAAAATCCAAAATTTTAGTATGTCGGAAGGTGAAGGATTAACAATGTGTTCTTGGTGGTTTTATCAAAACATTAGTTTTTCCTCACTAGAAGTGGGTGGAAATTTTGATGGACTTATTTACCATTTTACCTCAATATATGGAAGTTTTTTATGCTATATGGATGATATTTGACCATTTAAAAAAATTTCTCACTTCCTATTAATCAAAGAGTCAAGATCAATAGAGTTTTTGTCAAGGTAATATCTGGAGGAGGTGGTGAGGCTCAATGGATTCCTGAGGATAGTCATATTTTATCATGATCAAATTTTAACATCTAGGTTATAGAGAGGTCTCCATCATGATTTTGTATCTAAGTTGTAAAGAACCAAAATTTCCATGTAATTTTTTTTAAATAAATGGAAATTTTATGAGTCCATGAAAATTGACAGCACGTAATTACGAGACTCAGAGTGCTCGGAATGAATTTCAAACTTTTGTTCGGGTACGTTCAGCAAACGTGCGAGTGAGTTTTTATAACTTTTGAATCAGTGCTCGGAATTGAAATATGAGGGCACTGTTGAACTCACAACACCAATATTCACTTAAAGAGGCATTCACCTCGACGACAGTTGGTCGAGGGTGGAAGTTAGTTTTTGGGTTTTTTCGTGAATGAATAAAATAAAAATAAAGTTGTGTAGCTTTTATTTTTATTTTATTTGTTAAAAACTCCATGTGGAAGTTGAGAAGTGGGGACCACCAGACCTTAACCTCCCATGAGAGGTTATAGTGGTGGGGACCACCTGAGCCTAACCTCCCATGAGAGGTTATGGTGGTGGGGAACACCCAAGGCCTAAACCTCTCAACTACCTCATTAAATGTGGGAGAACCTCTTCAACTCCTCCAATATTAATTGTGTCAACCCTCCTCCACAATAATTAAGGCCACGTACCACTTTAATTGTTCCAAACTATGAGATTAATTAATCCAATTTGAATTATATGCCAATAAACATAATAGATCATATAATCTATTATTTTGGGGCTACCATTTCATTCTGGTGGAATTGGGATAGGAGGAGCTTTGGGAGAAGATCTCTCCAATGAAGAACACCAATGAAGAACACCTATCCTTCGACGATTTATTCTCTAAACTCTATCGAAGGATCTCTATCGACACACGAACCAAAAATAAAGGAAAACGCCGACGACACCGACATCCATCTTTTCCCAACGATTCATCTTCTTCCTTGCGACCTCATCGACGTCATCAAGCGAACGAGGTAGGGGTTTATTTCTATTTTTTATCACTTCTCATGTACACCCCTTCTATTTCTTTTTTGGGTTGGGAACAATCATTGAGGGAGGATAGGATTTGATGTTCATGTTCATGTTCCTAATGAGCCATATGCTACCACCCTAATGTGGAGGGTACGGACCAAACCAACATGGCCCGACCCTTCCGCAAATCTTGTGGTGTTCTTCGTGAAGGAGGAGGACAGAAACCATCCATGGTTGGGGAATGATAACGGCGGACGACACCACCGCTAGCCGAGATGAAGGCGACGACAAAACGGCGCCGCCCCGCGGCCGCCACTGCCACCCCGCGACCTCCACACCGACCATAGTCGTCGCCACCGTATGCGGCTCCGCACTGCCCTGCAGCAAGACCGCCGCCCTGCGGTGGAACCGTCGTCCCCCGCCGAGCCGTCAAGCAGCCTCGCACCCTCCATGGCCTCACAGCCACCTGCATCCCTCTGTGGCCCCTCGCGGCCTGTCGGGCCGAACCCAGCAGGTCAGGTCACCCAGCGGGCCGGGCGGAACCCAACAGGCCAGGCCGCCTAGTGGGCCGGGCTAGACCCAGCGGGTTAGGATGAGTCGACCCGAACTGGGTCAGCCCGGGCTGGGTCGGGGCGAGTTGGTTCGAGCGAGTCGGACCAGACCTGGGCCCACTATGACCAAATTATATTCTTTTGGCCATAACTTGGGAACCATATGTCTGTTAGACGAACCATCAGCGGTGTTGGGAAACTTGGAGCGAGTCAGTCTCTTTGAGTGATACCCCACTATGATTTGGATTAATATGGATAACGGTCAGGTTGGATTGAGCACAAATCCAACCAGGCCCCCAGGACTAAAAGGTTAATAACTCACAGACCAAGCGTCTGATTGACGCGTCGTCTGTTACGTTGAGACCCCAATGATGTGGTAGAACTTTGAGGTAATTATTCGTGGGGCTTCATGGTAGTTGGATTATGGACCAGTAGCTTGTGGATTGGATCCTCCCGGAGACGAGAAAGCATAGTGCAGGAACCCAATGGCTGGCTGAGACTTGACGACTGCTGACCATTTCAACTCAAAGTGACTTGACAAGACCAGTGGGGAGCACCTTGGTGACACGGCAGACCCATGGTGGGGAGCGCTTTGGTGACATGACAGACCCACCATACTCGACAGGAGGAGTACCTCAGTAGGCCATGAGGGGGAGCGCCTTGGTGACAAGGCAGACCTACGGTGGGGAGCGCCTTGGGGACACAGTAGACCCACAATACTCAACAGAAGGATACCTTAGCAGTCTAAGGTTAGTGGGAAGCAGCTCCATGTGATGCGGTAGGCCCATTGTACTCAATAGAGTAGGCGTTATCCTGCATCCAAGGTGTTCGAAGTTGTGACTGGGAATGTTACTTGATACTACCCCTTGAATAAATCCTGGTGTGAGCTTAGTCAGTACCTCTGTGTTTTCCTTATGATTGAGATGGATTACTTGATAACTTAGGTATATGTAGGGGCATATACCTAAGTAAGGTTATTTGTTGATTTCATACTTTGTGATTTATCCTTGATGGATTTTGTGAGACCTAGAGGGTCTCAGGGTCCCTACCGAGTATCGTTATACTCACCCCTGCACGGGCTATGCCTGCACCTTGTTGTGTTGGATGTAGACGACGGATAGTGCTGACCGAGGCTGGGAGTACCAGGACTGGATGGTACCTAGAGGTGGACCATACAACTTGTCGGTACGCAAAGGAGATGGGTGTACATGGAGTGATGAGGAGGAGATTTGTACCTACCCTTCAGGTAGGAACCTCAGAGGATGATCCAGTAGCTGTATTTTCTCTTTCTCTAGTTTTATTGTTTTTCAGTTGTACTTGTACCATTACTATTGGGATTATATTACGACCCCTTTTACTTTCAACACTCTTTTGGTTATACAGTTTTCTTGTGTTCATATCTTATTGTGTGCTTGGTTACGTGAGTTTACAGGTTATAAAGGCAATGCATTTTTAATTTTAGGGAAAACGCCTTTCGGTGCTAGTTGCCATCCCCTGGCCTATGGAAGGTAGGCTTGGGGTAGTCACGGCACGGGCCTTGGGGGACGGGTCGTGACAAATTGGTATCAGAGGATTCGGTTATACCGAAGAACTAGGACTCTGATATTTTCTTTGAAGAAATAGTGTTAAGAGTAATGAGTGCGGTTTTCAGTTCAGGGAGTCCAGTGTTGGTGCGGTGTCCGACGTATCCATACACCGGGACCCTGAATTCTGATTTCTGACTAAGTGCACGAAAACACAGATTGCGTGTGTTTTTTCAAAAGTTTTCTTTGTGATATTTTGAGTCAGATCACCTTGTATAACTTTCATCTCACAAGATATAACTTATTAACTGTGGCGCACCTGTTTCTTTTCAGGATGCCTCCATGTAGACAGCTGGCTAGGGTTCCGAGAGTTGTACGCACTGATATCCAATTGAGCGATGAGGCCTCGGTGTAGGGCCCTTTTATAGTAGAGGCACCAGTGGAGGCACGAGCGGTACCATTACCCATTGGGCCACCGATTCCACCAGCCCCAGCAGTAGAGAGTGCACGCATCTTGAGCGCGTTGCAGGAGTTCCAGTGCCAGAGATCACCCAGGTTCAGGGGAGAGATAGACCCAAAGGCGTCTGAGGATTGGATGGAGGCTGTGGTGAGAGTCTTCCGACTCATAGGGACACCAGTCGATCTCATGGTGATCCTTTCCACTAGCCTTCTATAGGCAGTAGTGGGCAGATGGTGGAGCTTGATGGTCCAGGTTCATGATGAGGTGACACTTCTTTGGGCAGACTTTGAGAGCCTGTTTTAGGAAGAGTTTGTCCCAACAACTCTTCATGCAGTGCACACAGAGGAGCTTATTCATCTGCAGCAGGGCAACATGACTGTAGCTCCGTATTCAGCGAGGTTCACTTACCTCTCACATTACTCCACAGATATGGTGTGGGACCCATTCTTCAGGGCTCGGACCTTCGAGCAGGGGCTCGGGTGAGAGATCCGGGCTTCGATGATCTCACTCAGCATCCCGAAATAGGTGAGGGCATTAGAGAGATCCCTCTTGGTGGAGAGTTTCCTTGCTGAGCAGTCACCAGCAGCGAGACCCACTACCAGTCATCACGTAGTGGAGTCTTCTACATCTGGCCATAGACAGACATCATAGAGGTCCAAGAGGACCATACCTATAGGTGGACAACCGCATGACTTAGGATCGGTTGTGCGGGGCACCCAAGGCGGAACCGGTTATACCAGGAGAGGAAAGTGTTTCTCATGCAGCGGGCAAGGTCACATGGCTCGTGACTGTCCGACCCGCCATACGGATGATCAACATGCAGTCAAAGGACCACCCAGGAAGAGATAGAGATTCAACCGAGGAGGTCTGTAGGGAGCAGGCGGACGTGGAAGAGGAGCTGGCCGAGCATCTGGTAGTGGGAGATGATTTGAGATGTTACCTCCACCACCACCAGGAGGTCCACCCCGACCGCATGGAGTAGGTGGACAGGGGAGAGCTCAGCTCCAGGTAGCTGAGGCCTACTATCACGGCGCTCCGGAGATGATTTGAGGTATGATCTGTGTCTACTCCACCATAGTTTTAGTACTTATATACACAGGTTCCAGTCATTATTTCATTTCCAATACCCTCGTTCGGAGCTCGGAGATTCCGATGGTGCTGTTGGCTCGATCCTTATGGCTAGAGACTCCTACGAGAGAGAATCTAGTGATTAAGCACTGGTTTCGGAAGTGTGGGCTTACTCTAGGAGGCGAGATCTTCGTCTGGGATCTCCTAGTAGTGTCGTCAAGTCCTTATGATGTCATCTTGGGTATGGACTGGTTATCTATATTCCATGCTCAGATAGACTGTATTAGGCGCAAAGTGTAGTGTGTCTGAATGGATGAGACCAGGTTTACCTTCACCAGCGAGAAGGGATCCTTTGCAACACAGGATGGACTTACCCAGAGGAGAGTGTAGCCGATCACTCATAAGTTGGCTAGACTTACCCTCAAAGCTATTGATGTGGAGAGTTTGAGCTATCCTGTAATGGTGGACTAGTACGCGGATGTTTTCCCTGATGATGTCTTAGGTCTACATCCTCATAGAGAGGTGGACTTTTACATTGAATTGTACCCTGGGATAGCACCGATATCTACCCCAGCATATCGGATGGCTCCCGCAGAGCTTCGTGAGCTACTGGTACAGCTAGAGGACTTGCAGGGGAAGGGATTCATTCAGCCCAGTGTTTCTCCTTAGGAAGCCATGATTCTGTTCACCAAGAAGGCGGATGGGAGCTTGAGGTTTTGTATTGACTATCGACGCCTGAACTAGGTGGTCATGAAGAAAAAGTACCCACTCTCGAGGATTGATGACCTATTTGATCAGCTGAAGGGAGCACGGTGGTTCTCGAAGATAGACCTCAGATCAGGCTATCACTAGCTCATAGTTCGAGATGGGGATGTGCATAGGACAACCTTCAGATTTCGGTACGGACATTATGAGTTCTTGGTTATGCCATTAGGTGTAACCAACGCTTTATTAGTGTTCATGGGACTCATGAACATGATCTTTCATCCATACCTTGATTGCTTTGTAGTGGTCTTCATCGACGACATTCTGATCTACTCTACTACTGAGAAGGAGCATGCCTATCATTTTCAGGTAGTACTGGACACAATCTAAGAGTGCCAAATTTATGGTAAGCTCTCGAAGTGACAGTTCTGGATCTGAGAGGTTCACTTTCTAAGACATGTCATATCAGAGGCTGGAGTTTCAGTAGATCCATCAAAGATTGAGGCAGTACTTTTTTGGGATCCACCCAGGAGTGTGACGGATGTACGAAGTTTCCTAGGTTTGGCCGGATATTACCGGAGGTTTGTGCCAGATTTCTCTATAATTGCAGCACCACTATCATCCCTGACAAAGAAGGGGAAACCCTTCATTTGGTCAGAGAGATGCCTGTAGAGTTTTCAGGAGCTGAGGCAGAGGCTGACTAGTGCCCCCATATTGAGGCTACCAGAGGAGGGCATAGGGTACGTAGTCTACTGCGACACATCAGGGACTGAACTCAGATGTGTTATGATATAGGAGTGATCAATGATCGTATATGGTTTTCGATAGTTGATACAACATGAGCAGAACTCCGCTACCCATGACCTGGAGTTAGAAGTAGTGGTCTTCTCCTTGAAGATGTGGTGACACTATCTGATGGGCGAGCATTTTACAGTGTACTCTGATCACAAGAGTATCAGTTATATCTTATCTCAGAAGGAATTGAACATGAGATAGCGATTTTGGCTTTAGTTCTTCTAGGAATATGACTTTTAGATAGTCTATAATTTTAGGAAGGGGAACGTTGTAGCAGATGCACTCAGTAGGAGGTCTAGTATACAGCTGCTAGGCGAGGCGACAGAGCAGCTGGTAGATTTACAGATATCCTTTGTGGATAGAGATAGAGAAACTTTTCTTCAGTCTCTTACAGTCACTCCCCCACTCCTTCAGTGAGTTAGGGAGGCACAATGTGGGGATACTGACTATGAGACACGACGTGCTTAGATATCCACAGGACATGCACCTGAAGGATTTTCTAAAGGTGGGGAGCACATCATCCTCTTCAGAGGACATACCATGGTACCAATGTCACTTAAGGAGGAATTATTGAGGGAGTCCCACACTTCCCCTCTATCGGTACATCCAGGAGTGGTGAAGATGTACCAGGATCTCTGACGACAGCACTGGTGGCCGGGAATGAAGAAAGCAGTAGTAGAGTTTGTCTCTTAGTGCCTCACTTGTCAGCAAGTGAAGGCAGAGCATCAGGTACCACCAGGCTTGGTTCATCCTTTAGATGTACAAGAGTTGAAGTGGGATGGGATATCCATGGACTTCGTGAGAGTAATTCCACGTACATCTAGCGGTCATGACTCGATTTGGGTGATCATCGACCGACTCACCAATTTGGCCCACTTCTTACCGATCAGAGAGTAGGGTTCAGTAGAGATCTTGGGATGCCTCTATGTGCACAAGATTGTACGACTATATGGAGAACCCTCAATTATTATCTCTGATCGTGATGCATGTTTTACTTCCCGGCTATGAAAGGGGTTGCAGGAGGCTTTTGGGACACAACTTCATTTGAGCACCACCTTCCATCCTCAGATTGATGGCCAGATTGAGCGGACCATTAAGACCCTCGAGGACATGCTATGTGCATGAGTCCTTGACTTCGGTCGTAGCTAGGAGGATCACTTGCCTTTGGTGGAGTTTTCATACAACAACAGTTATCACTCCACCATTGGGATGGAACCTTTCGAGACATTGTACAGGAGACCTTGAAGATCACCCTTGTGCTGGAATGACCCAGGGGAGTTAGCACTAGTGGGACTAGAGATGGTACGGGCTACCATAGAGAAGGTGCAGATCATCCAGGAGCGGATGAAGACTGCATAGAGCAAAAATAAGTCATATTCCGATAGGAGACAGAGACCTTTGGAGTTCGAGGATGGAAACCACGTCTTTCTACGGGTCTCACCCCGACAAGGTTTGTCGAGATTTGGACGAGGTGGGAAGTTATCTCCGAGATTCATCGGACCTTTTCAGGTCCTCAGTAGAGTTGGTGAGGTGTCATACCACTTAACTCTTCCACCTCAGTTGAACTGGGTGCACGACGCCTTCCACGTATCCCAACTGAGGATATACGTTCATCACCCTTCTCACATCATCGACCATAGAGAGCTGGACGTTGACGATGGGGAGACTTTTACGGAGGTTTTAGTAGAGATTAAGGATCAATGGGATTGTGTCCTTAGTGGATGGTAGATACCTATGATGCGCGTTCGCTGGCATTACGGGAACCTCCAGGAGAGCACATGGGAGCTGGAGGCTCAGATGCATGCTCAGTACCCCCACTTGTTTACCTAGTTTGATTTGTGGCTTACGGGGACATAGATCCCTAAGGTGGGGAGAATGTAAAGACCCATAATTTAAATGTAATTTTTTTTAAATAAATGAGAATTTTACGAGTCCACAAAAATTGATGGCACGTAATTCCGAGGCCCGGAGTGCCCAGAATAAATTTCTGAACTTTTGTTCGGGTACGTTCAGTAAACGTGCGAGCGAGTTTTTCTAACTTTTGAACTAGTGCTCGGAATTGAAATCTGAGGGCACTGTTGAACTCGCAGTGCTAATATTTGCTTAAAGAGATATTCAGCTCGATGGCAGTTAGTTGAGGGTGGAAGTTAGTTTTTGGGTTTTTTTTGAATGAATAAAAAAAAAATTATGTAGATTTGATTTTTATTTTATTTGTTAAAACCTCTATGTGGAAATTGAGAAGTGGGGACCATCAGACCTTAACCTCCCATAAGAGGTTATGGTGGTGGGGACCACCCGAGCCTAACCTCCCATGAGAGGTTAGGGTGGTGGGGACCACCCGAGTCCTAAACCTCTCAACTCCCTCATTAAATGTGGAAGAGCCTCTTCAACTCCTTCAATATTAATTGTGCTAACCCTCCTCCACAATAATTAAGCCAACACACCACTTTTTTTATGCCAACCTATGAGATTAATAAACCCAATTTGAATTATATGCCAACAAACATAATAGATCACATAATCTATTATTTTGGGGCGACCATTTCATTCTGGTGGAATTGGGAGAGGAGGAGATTTGGGAGAAAAGCTCTCCAATGAAGAACGCCAACAAAGAATGCCTCTCCTTCGACAATTTCTTCTCCAAACTCCGTCGAAGGATCTCCATCAATGCACGAACCGACAATCGAGGAAAACACCAACGACACTGACGTCCATCTTTTCCCAATGATTTGTCTTCTTCCTTGTGACATTATCGACGTCATAAAGCGAATGAGGTAGGGGTTTATTTCTATTTTTTATCACTTCCCGTGTAAACCCCTTCTATTTATTTGGGGGGTTGGAAACAATCATTGTGGGAGGATAGGATTTGACATTCATGTTCATGTTCTTGATGAGGCATATGCTACCAACCTAACACGGAGGGTATGAGCCAAACCAACATGGCCCGAACCTTCCGCAAATCTTGTGGTGTTCTTTTCAATGGAGGAGGACAGAAACCATCCATGGTTGGGGCACGAGAACGGCAGACGACATCGTCGCCAGCCCTGACGAAGGCGACGACGCAACGGAACCGCCGCCACCGCCGCCCCGTGACCTCCGCGCTGACTGCGGCCACCGCCGTCGTCCGCGACTCTGCACCGCCCCGCAGTCGTGGTGCCGCCCCACGGCTGAGGCACCTCCACCCCATGACCTCCACGCCGACTGCAGCCACTGCCGCCATCCACGGCTCTGTACTGCCCCACCGCTGAGGCGCAACCCCGCGGCCGAGGCACCGCCCCATGGCCGAGGCGCCGCCCCGCGGCCGAGGCACCGCCCCGCGGCCGGACCGGCCTACCGCCCCATAGTCGGACCGCCACCCCGCGGCCAGAGCGTCTCCTCATGCCCGCACCACCGCCCCGCGGCCGCCCCACCCCCACATGGCCAGACCGCTACCCCGCCGCTGCGCTGCCGCACCGCGGCCCCGTCGTCGCGCGGTTGCGCCCCCGCCCCGAGACCGCATCGCCGCCCCGCGGCCGAACCACCACCCCGAGGCCGCACCGCCGCCCCACGGCCGCACCACCTCCATGTGGCCGCACCGCCATCCCCAGCCAAGCTTCCTTGCGGCCTCGTGCTCTCGCGGCACCCTTCGCGCCCTAGCGGCCACCCGCAGCCCTCCACGACCCCTCGAGGCCTACCTGACCGGACACAGTAGGCCGGGCCACCCAGCGGGCTGGGCCGAACATAGTGGGTCAGGTCGGGTCAACCCAAACCAGGTTTTCCTAGGTCGGGTCAGGCCGAGTTAGTCCGACCGGGTCGGACCGGACCCGGGCCCACTATGACCCAATTACATTCTTTTGGCCATAACTTTGGCACCGGACGTCTGTTAGACGAACCGTCAGCGGCGTTGGGAACCTTGGAGTGAGTCGGTCCCTTTGAGTGATACCCCACTGTAATTTGAATTAATATGGGGAATATTCAGGTTGGATTGTGCACGAATCCAACCGAGCCCCTAGGACTAAAAGGTTAATAACTCACAGACCGGACGTCCGATTAACCCATCGTCTGTTACGTTGAGACCCCTATGACATGGAGGAACTTTGAGATACTTCTTCATTGGACTTCATGGTAGTTGGATTATTGACCAGTAGCTTGTGGAGCAGATCCTTCTTGAGAAGAGAGAACATAATGTGGGAACCCAGTGGCTGGCTGAGACTTGACGAATGCTGACTGTTTCGATTTGGAGTGACTTGACAGGCCTAGTGGGGAGTGCCTTGGTGACGCGGCAGACCCACAGTGGGTAGGGCCTTGGTGATGCGGCATACCCACGGTACTCGACAGGAGGAGTACCTCAGCTGGCCACTGGGGGGGGGGGAGCGCCTTGGTGACGCCGCAGACCCACGGTGGGGAGCACCTTGGTGACGTGGCAGACCCACGGTACTCGACAAGAGGAGTACCTCGGTAGTCCAAGGTTATTGGGAAGTGCCTCTGTGTGACGCGGTAGGCCCACTATACTCGATAGAGGAGTAGTTCTCCAACAGCTGAGGTGTTTGACGTTATGACTAGGAATGTTACTTGATTCTACCCCTTGAATAAATCCTGGTGTGAGTTGAGTCAGTACCTATGTGTTTTCCTCATGATTGAGATGGATTACTTGATAACTTAAGTATATGTATGGGAATAAACCTAAGTAAGGTTATCTTTTGATTTCATACTTTGTGATTTATCCTTGATGGATTTTGTGAGACCTAGAGGGTCTTGGGGTCCCTACTAAGTATCGTTATACTCACCCCTGCACAGGATATGCCCGCACCTTGTTGTGTTGGATGAAAACAAAGGACAACACTGACTGAGGTAGAGAGTATCAGTACTGGATGGTACTTGGAGGTGGACCATATGGAATGTTGGTATGCAGAGGAGACGGGTGGATGTGGAGTACTGAGGAGGCGATTTGTACCTACCCTTCAGGTATGAACCTCAGAGGATGATCCAGTAGCTGTCATTTCTCTTTATTTAGTTGTATTGTTTTTCATTTATACTTGTACCTTTACTGTTGGGATTGTATTCTGAACCCTTTTACTTTCATAACTCTTTTGGTTATATAGTTTTTTTGTATTCTTATATTTCTGTGTGCTTGGTTACATGAGTTTGCAGGTTATAAAGGCAATGCCTTCCCAGTTTTAGGGAAAACGCCTTTCGATGCTAGTCGCCAGCCCCTGGCCTATGGAGGGCGGGCTTGGGTTAGTCACGACACGGGCCCTGGGGGACGGTTTGTGACATCAGTTTTACCTTATTAATTATTTTAATCCATATATGGACCGATCAAATAGATTGTACCATGCAGACACTTGAAGAAATATTGTGTACTTGTGTTCTGGATTTTGGAAGTTTGTGTGTGGTGAACCTACCTTTAGTTGAGTCTTCCTATAATAATATTTTTCACTCCACCATTTATATGGTGCTATTTAAATCTTTATTGTCTCAATATTTCCATTCTCTGTTGTTCTATAATGGGGTTAGAGAGTCAGTGATTATTGATTCAGAACTAAGGAAATGCATGGAAGATATGGTTCATGTGAGTTGTGAAAAGATGAAGGTAGTACATGATCATCAAAAGCTCTATGTTGATCATAGTAGGAGACCACTAGAGTTTGAAATTAGATATCATGTGTTCTTGAAGGTGACTCCTCATCATATTCATTGAAGTTTTGTTCATGGTAATAAATTTTATCCCTAGTTTGTTAGGCCTTTTTAGGTGTTGTCTCATGTTGAATCCTCCATGTATTGGTTATCACTTCCCCTATATATGAGCCATATTCTTGATTTATTTCATGTGTAATAGTTTATTATCTTCATGATGACTCCCACACCGTTTATTTGGGTGAGATAAGTTTTGATGATGATATAACCTTCAAGGATCGACCCTTGGAAATAAAAAACCACCAAGAAAGGTGTTTAGTGGGCGTGTTATTCCCTTAGTTCATTTCCTTTGGAGACATGTTGTCATGGAGGAGAGAACCTAGGAACATGATTCAAAGATATGTGATGATTATATTGAGTTTTTTATACTTATCTTAATTTTTTTATCAATGTTTTGATGAATTTTTTGACCTTTATATGGATTATGAGATGGTTCTATCTTATTTGGTTCCATGTTTGTGGATTTGATCCTATTTGAGAGGTATCTCCCCTAGGAGAGTGTTATGTAGTTTTTCACCATGTTTCTCAAATTTATATGGTTTTTCTCCCATGATGGAGATATTTATGAGAGGTATCTCATGGGGTGGTTGTTCGAATGAAACTTTTTCTTTTCCTTATCTCTATTTCTAGATTTAATTATTAATGATGAGAATTATTTGAGAGGTTTATGATGTAATGGTATGAACCTTAATGGGATTTATTTTTTATTTTTTCAAGGATTTTTGGTTCCAAAGAGGGATTTGGTGGCGTTTTGGAGGCTAGGGTTGTGTTTTGGAAATTCAGAGGGTCACCATGCCCGTGATGGAGGGTGTGGTGCTAGCTGTTTTGGCCCTAGTGAGTCCCTATGTAAAATAGGCTATCCAAAATAATCAAACAAGGTTATAACTCATTGTGGTACTTCTTATCAAAAATATATTGGGAAACCACACCACACCTGTGGTAGGGTCTTGGTGAGAGAAAACACCCTGAATTTTTTCCCATGACATTGTGGCTAACCATGATAGATAATGAAGGAACCATCATGAGTTAGACCACACCATGGTGCAAGCTGTGGTGATGGTCAATATGGATGTTAAAAGGATGAAATAGTCTTCCTTATTCATGGATATTGACTAGTTCAAATGGGAAAACATTTTTATCTTTTTAAGGGGTCTTTAATTTAGTTTTAGGCTATTCATATCTCTATTAATTTGATCCATGCGCCTATCTTGAATCATTCCTTAAATTTTTAGATGCTCCTGATGAAACTAGGTCTTGGTTGAGGGATTTATCTCAATAAGGCTCCATATATGAATTATCATTTAGTAAGTGTTGGTTCTACATCCCTTAGTAGACTCTTAATCATCTCCTTGTTTATTTTAACCCATGGATTATGGAAGGTCAAGATCATTTGGTTCAAGGTACCTTTCTCTATTTCCCCTTTTCATTCCTTCTTTTGTCTAGATGTTCCCTATTTCGAACCCTCTATTTTTGGGATGAGATAGGAGAATAATTTATTAGTGGTTGGTTGGTGATAGATTTCCATGAATCATCCTTCGGTTTTGGTGGTGGTTAATCCTAGATCATCTATTCTTCCTCATAGAATGTAGAGCTTCTAAAAAGAGGTAGTGGATTCATTGATTATTCTTTATTTTAAGTGAAATCATAAATTTATCATGTTTTATCTCTTTGGGTAATGGTATAAATAATCTTAATGAATATTAAACTGGAAGTAATGAAAATCTTATGTTTTAGTTGTATTGATCGCATGTGTTTTTATCATATTATCGTTTTCAACTTTTTTATAGATTGTGTGTTGTATTTATTTATGTTATTGTTTAACATGTTTGTTATATTTAAATTATATAAATAAAGTAAATATATTGATATTTTTTTATGAATAATAGAGATTTGTGTTTAATTGTTACCACTCTTCTTGTAATTTACAAAACCTGAAGTTATATTCAAAGAATTGTTATTCAAAGTTATTTATAGATGATGCCTTAGGTTTTTTGTGGTTGTAACCTATGATAAATTATTATGTTAATTTAATGTGGTAAACAATTGGTTTTTTGAGTTTTTTGGGGTCGAGTGAGTATGTTTGTTCATGAATAATGGATGCCTTGGTTCTAGGGCCAAGATACCACATTGAGTGTTTTTTGTTTTCTTGTTTCCTTGTGTGATTACTCTAGAAGAGGATCCTTGTTATGTGATGTGATGAGATCCTTGGATGGCTGATGGTGTGACAATAATGGTTGGGGATTCTTGGGTTTGTGGCAGCTGTTAACACCTATTATGGTGGGATAAATTGTGACATGCTTAGCATTTTCATGGATAACACTGGGACAAATGGAATGGGTTAAATATGGGATTTCCCATTGTTTATTATGCTAAAATTTGGGATGCTTAACTAATAACGAATCTTCTTAATAGTACAGATGAATGGGTTTCTTGTTTCTTCTTTCCTTTCCCAATATATTGATGCATCTTTTTTTGGTTTATGAATCTTTTATAATATCTTAGGATGATTCCTAGAGTACCCAGAATCTTGGAATGATAATGGATGATAAATAATTAGCCTATGGGGTCTGAGACATAATGGAATACTAAAATAATGATAAATATTGAGGAACCTTATAAATGGTTGGATTATTACTTCAGGATGTAGTGTTTGGAGGATAATTTAATGTAAATGTGAAATGTTCAAAAGAAATAATTAACTAAAAGTCACTTAAAATGTGTGTATGCTTATAAGATATCTATTCATTAGTAGTGGATGTCGGGTTTCTCAGATATGATAGCTACAATTGAATGTAACTATATTTAGTTTCCCATAGTTTGCTTATGAGTAATATTTATATTCTTATGTTATGTAATTTCATATGATACCCCACTCATGTCGGTAGGGTGACCAACACCAATGGACTCTGGAGGGTGTTTTCCCAAATATCTAGGTTGGCGGGGGATAGATGGTTAACTACCCTCTCATTTCTCACTCTCTTCTCATAGTATTATTATGTGTTGGTATGGGCGGTGGTTATTTTTATCATATATTTGTATAAAGGGATATAATATATTGTGGTTATTTTACACACATGTATCTCTGGATATAGTATCCTAAGGATTGTTATAGCTATATTGTGTATGGGTTGTGATGGTTTAAGGTATAATAAATAATGTATGGGTTGTTGTGTCTTTCAGAGAAGTCTCGGTTACTATCTAGAGATGGGATGTTGATGATGATATGATGTGATTAAAGGGGTTAATATTATGTTACATTTGACCATCTATTTTTTAGGTAGAATTATTTATTTTGAGAGAGATGACTTAGGACGTGTGGCATTACGGTAGAGAATTAAACTAGTGGGGAAGTGTTAGCAGGGTACCTTCATTTGATATTATACTTGATATTATATTATTACATGTATGTGATTATTAGTGATGGGATCATGGTGTGGTTGGGAACTTAGAATACCTATTTAGGTAATTGGTTAGATTCACTTGCTTATTCTATGGGCTTTAATATGATTTATTTATCTTTTGCATGAGAGGCTTCGAGAAGGAAAATATTGAGTATATCTGTTATGCTCACCCTATGTATATATAAACTATTTTTTAGGAATTTGAGAGATGGTTAGTGATTGATATGGACATTACTAGCTCATGGTGTGGTTTAGAAGTTATTTGGGCTTTGAGATTTCTAGAGTTTTTTTATTTTCGATACTTGTAGTTTATTTTACAATTGTTTGGTTGTATGAAATTACATGCATATTTAGATATCTTTTATTATTTTATGAGAAGGAGTTGTTTGGAATTATTATCTTATATCTCATTCCCCATTATTTTTAAAGGGTAATGCCTCCCATTTTTTGTATGATATACCCTCAGGGTTTGTCACCAACCCATTTCCTATTAGTGGTTGAATTCATGCATCATTATCTCTCTTCCCTCATTTCTAACCAATGAGGGATACCTTTTTGGGTATGGGGTCCTGACACTTGACATTATGTTGTTACAAAAATATTCCCTTATGGTGTAGTGGATATCATGGGGAAAAACTCACAGATAAAATCATAGTAAATTTTAACAGCTTTGGTTTTTCCAATTGGGTCCTCTGGATATTTTAAATGATATTTCTAGAGCTGTACATGAAGTTATTATAGAGTTTCAGGAATATTACATCCTTAATATATATATATTAAAAAAATTAAATATATTAAATCATATACAATAATTGTTTTTTAAATAATACAATTACAACCAAATGAAGTCCTATATGAGTAAACTAAGACCTCTATTGAATCTAGAATGTTGGTTTTACCCTAGACGTGATATAAGTTTCATTCTCATCAAGATCTGTAATGTTGTGTAATCAAAAGTGAAAAAATAAGAGATTAATTAATTAATTAATTAATTTTATAATTAATTTATTAATCCTAGTGATGTTTTATTTAATCCATCATTGGAGACTCCTCTAGGGTTAGTCATATAACATAGAGGGAGTCTTGATAGGAGATCTCATGGTAGAGAATGTTGGTAGAGGAGATTAGAATTGAGGATCAATTATGAACACATTGGAGATCACCTATGTCTTTAATGATAAAAAAAATATTCTTCTTCATCAATGATCAATCCAATTTTGATTTAGAGCCCATTTTTATGGATTTTTCACCATATTTGATATTGTCGAGATCTCATAATAATTTTTCTAACAATTAAATTTGTGATCAACATTGGCATGGCCTTATCTACTTACAATTTTTTATTTAAAATTTCGATATGTGATAATTGGTTTAGAACCTAAAAATAATCCTCAGTATTTGATTTCCTCACATGTAGATGATGATAAATTTAATATGATCACCATTTTTACCTTATTTGTTTTCTGTATTCCTCCCTCTTTTCTTCATATTCATCATCAGATTTTAATTCTAGTTAGCAATTTGATAAATAGCATCCCAGTTCAAATCATGACTAAACATCAATCCACATTTGTTAATGGTTTCATTTTATGATGAGAATATACTAGTGTATGGAATCATCATCTTACAAGTGATATTATGGCTGGAGATTCTCGCTAATGGCCATTCTTGAGTGAGGTTTGTGTGGGTGACACGAGATAAAATGGAGACATTTTCTTATGATGAAGGTTGCTAAAATCCAGTCTTCATCATGGTATTTATCTTTATCAATATATTTTGAGGTTATTTTGGAGATAATTTCATACTAGTATATGAAAATATAGGATCTTTTAAGAGAAGGTTAAGTTTCTAAGGAAAAACTGACTATATAGTGTGTAGTTTTAAAGAACACAAGTCTTGTATTTCAAGATATGTGGTGATAGGTTTTCTAGACCGAGTAAAATATAAAACATTTGTGTGATCAGGCCCACACATTGTGTGACACTAGATAGCCATATTGACATGTACATAAGGTACATTTATAGGAACACTATTGGTATCACACACCTTGTGGAGGGGCCATATCATGAACAAACCTGGGTCAATCCCAAACTGGTCACTTGACTGAGTCCATGACATCCCTGAGCTATATTCCTAATTTCCCCTAGGTGGTGAAAATCACCAAGGTCTTCAATGAGTGACAGTGTGAATGATTTCATCTAATAAAAATAAAAAAAGTAGTGGAAAATAAATGAGTAGCCTAATATGAAATAAACTAAATAGTAAGAACCACAAATAATATTATAAAAATAAAACCAAAATGAACCTAATGACTACTAAATCTCCATGTAGACTCATGGGTCACTCTCTGATATCAACACCCAACATCGCTCCATAGAGATTGAGACTAAGATGGAACATTTACTTGAGGCTAAAAACAAGAATATAAGTATAGGTGTGAGTATTAATACTCATTATGCATTTCCAAGCAAGCTATTTCCTATGAATTTCATTTAAACAAAATATTCATTAACTGTAAGTTTGAAATATAATATATAAACATAGGATTTTCACACATTTCTTTTTAAATAAAATCATGGTCTATTTTCATCTTTGTTTAAAACAAGTTTATCATAAAAGGGGGGTTTGAGAATTTTAAAATAAAGGGGAAGTGGGAGATAAAGATGGAATTTTAATGATATTTAAAAAACATTTTTCATGAAAACATTTAAGAAAAACCAAAAATTCAATTTCACAAGGTTTAAAAATCACCGAGGAAAAACAATCAAGGAAATACCATACAGAGGGAGATATGAAAACAAAACTTAAGTAACAATACAATATGGGGAACCCAAATTATACACCATAGATAAGAAAGTGTTAGATTATATGGTAATACCTAGGATCTTATGGGAATCTCTTGAACATACTGAAACTTGATCCATCCTGTTAGCGCACCTGATGTAATCAAACATCCCTAATGTTCAGTCATACCCTACATGTACTAACTGAGGGGCATAATATCTAAAGAAGAGTGTGTCCATACTAAGGGTCCACTATCTAGATCATAATCCTAAATTATTTTATCAAACATTCTTGGATATTCTTCTAACTATTCTAGGTTCCCTTATTATATATAAAATGGGGTTGATCTAAAGAGCAGCACACAATCAACACACCTAAGAATCACCCTCAGATCACCCCAAGGGATAATACCCTTTCCTTCCAACCAAAAATTTCCAAGATGAATCCCATCCCAAGAACCTATCATTCCCTTTATAAATCAAAAGTTAGGAGATACATTCTAAGGGGATTTTTTAAAGAAAATCCATATTTAAATGTGTCAATTAGGCCTCACATAACCTTCAAATTACAAATCATTTCTAAAAGAACCAAATGAACCATTTATAAAACAAAAAACCCATTTATAAACTCATTTGAGGAACCCAAATCACTATTTAGAAGACAAAACGCATTTAAAAAGGCCACCTAGGCATTTTAACAAACACTTAGTGTGCAAATCTCAAATAAAAATTTTGTAAAATTAATTTCATGATAAATTCAATTAATATCACTATAAATAATTATTAAAAATAATACATATCAATAATTAATATCAAATCAAGGTTTGTACATTATAAAATCAATGTTTCTTAAATTTAAAGGCCAAATGAAAAGAGAAACCTACCTCAAACTCAAGGCACTTTTAAAATAGAAACTAAATCAGCTTCAAAGGGATCCAAGAAGACAAGAACATCCAAGAAGAAACTTAACAAGAAAAAACTCTTAAATAAAAACCCAAGAAACATGAAACCTATACCAAAGGAGCCAAGGTATAATAGGAACTAAGAAGAAAATGCAATAAAGACAAGGAGGGAGAAGAAAAGAGGATACTTCCTTGAAAAATCACCCCCAAAAACATGAAGAAATCCCTTGATTTCACCATGGAATGAGGAGGGAAGGTGTGAGAAAGATGGGAGAAGCCACTCTATGGTTGAACGATCCAAATGAGTAGAATAAGGAGGTTTCAGGTTAAAATTTTAAGATGGAAAATGTTAAAACCCCATTTTTAAGGAACATAGGCACTACACACAGTTAGGATACTTGGTTTAAGAAATAATGTGCCAATTGTGCATCCCCTACTGTACTCACAGGACACCCACAAAATTTGGTTGCATGGTTTGTAAAGTCATATACCAACCATGTTGTTTGTTTCTATAAAAAATTACTAATACATGTGCATGTTTCTCTCATGGTTTGGACTAATCATGATCAATCAGTGCACCCGCATCTAGGGATACCCAATACTCACAAAATTACTCCTGTGAGCTTCATGGTTTGAATATAACTATACACTATCCATTAAACCCTAATCATGCAATATAAAAAATAATTGGAAAAGTATCCAGCATCAGGAGGCTACACGATTTCCCCTTAACCATGCACAAAAACCATGTAATAAGGAAAAAACATGATAAAAATCAAAAAATTAGATCTAAAACATCCAAGTCTCGAGATAAAATCCAATGATAAAATGATAAACCAAAATAAAAGATAAATAGAAAACTAGGGTGTGACAATCGTCTTTTCCATAATGCTTTCTACCACAAGAAATCCATAACATTTCTAGTTGATCGGGTAAATGAAAAAGTTCAATAATCTGACACAATTCAACTCTGTAAACTAAAGAATACCCTAACCACCACAAATAAAAAAACTAGCATCACAATACTAGAAAAAACCATTGGACTCAAACCATTCCTCAAAGGATGAAGAAAATCCCAAACCACAAGCCAAATACCTTACCATCACCAAAACTATAAATCCTAACCCAAGATCCCAATGTATTCCAAAGGAGAAGGGAAACTCAAGATTAGACACTTAGGAGGTAACCACCTGACAACTTATCAAGGGAAAACAAGGAAAAGGAGAAAGGTGGAAAACAAATGGTTTGATTAAACAATGTCAAGAGGCTATGGTGGACTCTCCACTATATTATAATTCTAGACAGATTCCCAACCAACACCTCCTATCAAACACTAAACCTCAAAACCATAACAACCACACACAACCTTATAAAGAAAAAATTGATATGAAAAAGGAACACAATGAAACACACTTTCCACTCCTAGATGATGAAATTCATAATATCCAAAAATTCATTCCCATTAAAATGGAAATTCTAAAAAGATATGTAGTATCCTTATTTCATTTCAACAAAAGACAAAATCACAATACACAACCATTACAATAAAAATAAACATTCATATCAAAAACCTTAAATAGAAATCACATCAACACCACATTAATTCAGTTGATCTACACGCTTCTTTGAGAGAGTGGATCTAGCTTCACTCTTCTTTCGAGTGACACCCCAACAAAAGTTCTGTATATTTCCTAAACGGCCACAAGCATGATAGGTCTTCAGAGAACTTATAAATTAAGGCTTCTTGTGACCTAGATTTCCGCATTGATGTCACACCAGCATCATTTTCCTAGAAGAATCTGAAAGAAGATTGGAAGGCCTTTTAATTCCACCGCTAACATAGTCAACTTCAGGCTTCTTTCCTATCTTGTTATGGGAATTTATTTCACTACTTCTAGAGACTGAAGGTGGATTTTTTACCTTGATCACTCTTGCTAAAACAACTTTAACCCTCACTAATTACCTTACCACATCAAAAAGATGTTATACCAAATTCCAACACCCTCGACTAAAGGTCAGGAAAAATACCATTATGAAAATGTTGAGATTTCAGAGGATCGTCCTTGGTCAACTTCGAGAGATAGGGGAATAAATCCAAAAAACAATATAATAATTCTAACACTGGTCCATTACCTTTCTAATAGGAGCATATCTTCATCACCACCATCACCTTCACAACCTCAGATGAGTACTATCGGATGAATTAGGCCTTGAAGAATTCCTAAGAGAGTTCCTCTTGAAGCTTGATCCTAATAAATAACTTCCAACACTTCCAACTTAGACCTTTGAGAAAATGAAAACTTAATCTTAAGAGTATTAGGAAGCTCGACCAAAGTGAAAATATCCTCAATAGTTTTCAACCATTTCTCATCTTTTTATGGTTTCAATTTCCTGAAGAAGTAAGGAGGGTTCAACTCCTGAAACATATTGATGAATTCTTGATACTGAGGACCACCAAGCTCCATTTCTAGAATAGAATAACTAGACAACTGAGATAAGACTTGATCAATATAAAGTACATGTTGTAAGAACCACATGAAAATCTCTTTCATCATTACTTAGAGATTAGTGTGGTGATAATATAAACATTAATAAAACAATGACTCAATCAAACCAACTCACCATCAATAACTCTCTACAATTAAACACCAAACATAAAGGAAATGAACTCAAAATTTCTCAAAACTTTTTCAAAATATTATTAAACACCACTTTTAAAACTAATTTCAATCTCCGAATTCCAAGAAATTTCATTTCACTAAAATACCTTAATTACCATCAAGAAATCCAACCTTTTTCCTTTAAAAATCCTTCTCATTTTAAAATAAGCTGAAATATCCCTTTAAAATATTTCACACCAGGTTTTAAAATTGTAAACGAAGGATGAAACCTTTTCAAAACCATTTATATCAAAAGTATTTTAAATTAGAAAGACATATTCCAAAAATATTCTTAAATAAAACTAAAAACTCATTTATCTATTTATAAAACCATCATGACACTATTTGAAATTCTGGTTTTGCAATAAAAAATGAGGCATTCAAAACAATTTTAAAATTAAGAAAGTCCCAAAATAAATTTCCTAGAAGAACTAATGATAATGGGTGACTCGATCATATGGTTGGAATATATTTTCCAATCACACCACTTCCACAAATATTTATTTAGGAACACTTACCTAGATTCCACATGGATTTTCAGACCCTGTGAGCGCACTAGAAATAACCTTCCCAAGTCCCATTTCATTCCCCAAGCACAAAACGAACTATAAATAATCCAAAATAATTAATAAAATAAAAAATCATCAACCAAAACTAAGAAGTACCAAGAAAATAATTGGAAAAAAATCTAAATGAAAAGCTCAAAACCCAACATCCCATGGTAACCCAAGGTTTTTCATAAAAGGTGTTGGCCCAACACCTCCTCATACCTACACCCCAAGTTTCAACAGTCCTACTCCATTTACCTTGACATCCCAAATAATAAATGGAACCCTAAAAGTTAGGTTATCTATAGAAACTACCCTATGATACCATTTTTTTATGAACCAATCCAGGTCGACTCTGAACCAATCACCCAATCCAGCCTGTGACATCCCTGAGGTGCATTATTGATTGACCCAAGGTGGCAACAAGCACCAAGGGAATATATGAGTGACGGTGGGAATAATTTCAACTAATACAAATAAAAAAACATCAAAAAATAAATGATAAATCCAATATTAAATAATATAAATAGTATGAACAAAAAAATCATTAACTAAAAAAAACAAACAAAAATGATGACTATTAAATATATATTTGGACCCATGGGTCTCTCTTCGATCCCAAAATCCAACATTTCTCCATGTTGATTGAGACAAATATAAAACCTTCACCTAAGGTTAAAAAAAAGAATAGAACTATATTCTTGAGTATTAAAACTCTGTAGTCATTACTAAGTAAACTATTCCCTATTCATTTCCTTTAAACAAAATATTCATTAACTACAATCTTGAAATAAAATATATAAACATATGTTTTCACAATTTTATTTTTAAATAAAATCATGGTCCATTTCCCTCTTTTTTTAAACAGTTTTTCCTAAAAGGGGAGGTTTGGTAATTTTAAACAAATAGGGAAGTGAGAGATAGAGAAAGAATGTGAATAATTCTTCAAAAATATTGATGAAAGCATTTAATAAGAACCAAAAAATCAAATTCATGTGGGTTAAACATCACTGAGGAAAAAAAACATAAGCAATACCATACAAAAGGAAAAAGGGAAACAATACTCAAGTAACCATACCAGATATGACACCTAAATTATCCACCATATATAAAAAAGTGTTGGAGTACATGGGAATACCTAGGATCTAAGGGGAAAGTCTAGAGTATACTATGACCTAATCCATTAAACTGGCATGCCTGATGCAATCAAACATCCCTAATGCTCGGTCATACCCTACTTGGACTAACAAGGGGAGTCATCCCCAAAGTAGATAATGTCCATACTAAGGTTCCATTATACATATAATAATCTTAAACTAGTGTATCAAAAGTTCTTATATATTCCACTAGATATGCTAGGTTCCCATGTTATGTCTAAAATGGGGATGACCCAAAGAGAAAAAAACAATAAACACACCCAAGAATCACCCAAATGAATAATCCCCATGTATTCCAACAAAAAATTTAAAAGGTAATTCCCATTCCAAGGACCTCCTATTACCTTTAGTAATCAACAAGGTAGGATATACATCCCAATGGGAGTTTTCTAAAGAAAATCCATTTTTAAAGGTGCCTAGAGGAACTCACATATCCTTTGAATGAAAAGGAATTTATAAAAGAAACAAACAAACCATTTATAAAACCAAAAATACATTTAGAAACTCATTTGAGGAACCCAAATCACCATTTAGAAGACAAGGCACATTTACAAAGGCCACCCAAACATTTTGACAAACACTTGGTGTGAAAAGTTCAAATAAACAATTCGATACAATTAATTTCAAGATAAATTCACTTTTTTTCACTCTAAATAATTATTCTAAATAATAAATGTTAATAATTAGTATAAAAAAGGTGATAAAATCAAGAAATAAATGTTTCTTAAATTTTAAGGGCATATGCAATGGGAAAACTATCTCAAACTCAAGGTTTTTCAACAATATCAATTGAATCAGATTTAAATAGGTTTAAGAAGACAAGAACATACAAGAAGAATCTTAATAGGACAAAACCCCCATATCAAAACCCATTAAACATGAAACCTAGACCAAAGGTACTAAGGTAGATGATTAACTAAGAAGGAAATTGAAGAAAGAAGAAGAGGGAGAGTAAAGGATGATATTTCCTTGAGAAATCACCCCAAAAACGTGCATAAATCCCTTGATTTAACCATAGAAGGAGGGGAGGTGTGAGGAAGATAGGAGGACCTTCCAAAGGGTCACATGATCCTAATGAGAAGAATGGGGTGGTTTTGGGTTAAAATCCGAAGAAGTAAAAATGAGAAAATTATTTTTTAATGAACATGGGAATTGTGCATGGTTTTGGAAATTGTGTGCCAACCATGAATCTCTTAATAGACTCACGGGACACCCAAACAGTTTGGATACATGGTTTGGAAAACCATGTTCCAACCGTGAGGTTTTTTCTGTCAATAATTGTAGATCCATGAGAACTCTTCTTGCATGTTTTGGACTAACCATGATCAAGTCATGCATCCTCATCCATGGACACCCAAGACCTGCAAAGTTACTCCTAGGAGTCACATGATTTGAATCTAAATATTCTATACCCATTCAACCCTAACTGTGAAAGATAAAAAGGAACTAAAAAGGTACCCAACATCCAAAGGTTTCATGGTTTCTCCTTAACCATGCACAAAAATGGTGCAATAGGGGAAAAACATGCCAAAACCCAAAGAAAAAGATTGATCTGAAACACCCAAGACTCAAGAGAAAAGTCAAAGAAAAAAAATAATTAAAAATAAAAGAGAAAAAATAAGGGTGTGACAGGCCACACACTATGTGAAATCATTGTAACATGACTTGGGAATCATAACACTCCATGTTTCTTTTCAAGTCTTACAAGTTGTATAACCTAGAGGGAACATTGTTTACTTTAATAGAACCATTGATTGGTCATGTATTATTATTAGATCTCAATTTTAGGTGTGTTATTATTTTATATTAGGTTAATTTCTATATAGGATGTGATGGTAGAGTCTCTGATCCCCTTAGACAATGTCAAGTATCCCACCCTACTATTGAGGCTACATGATCCCTTATCTAAAAGTTGATCATGGATAGGGTTAGATATCACCCCCACAAGTTTGTGGTTATGATCCATTATAACCTTTTGAGGTAGGGTTAGGTATCCCATTTCTTTATTTGGGTGCATTATTCTCTCATATGGGATAGTACATATGGATTCAGGCATCCTCTATAGCCCAAAGAACAATCCTCTATCTGTATATTGAATTCCCTTGCCTGAGATATAATCCAATGAGATATTTCTTATATTTATGTGCTTCCTAATAGGTCATATAGATCTATTTTTGATGGTATACATTATTATATTTTCATGAATAATGTTATTCATTTGGTTGTTTATGAGTTCTGAGACCATACTGGATGACTCATGTCCTTCTTTGAGCATATATTGTTCCTCTTTCCCTTACCCTCTTGATTATATTTTTGATCTAAATCTATTTCAATTCTTAATTCTTAGTGATTATGTGATGTCCTATTGGGTATGTATATACTCACCCCTTCATGGGTTCTGCTCACATGTTTTGTGCCTTATGTAGATAATAAGTTGTTTGATAAAGATCTAGATAGACCTGGTGTAGGTGGTGTATAGTGGTACTTGGTGGATATGGTAATAGGACCATTATCAAACTATGGAGTTTCATACTAGGATGGTTTTTTAACTATTTAATATTTTGGACATATTTCCAATTTTTTATGCATGTATCTTACCCTTTTTAATTTGGTTTATGTGCTTTCATACTCTTTTATTAGATATTTGAGGTTGTATAGGAATTTATTATTTAGTTTGTTTATTATTATACATTACTCTGGATGTATAGAGATGTGTGTACATGTGTATATAAATTAGGATAAGGCCTCCCATATATGTGATATGCCTACTTGGTATTATTCACTAGCCCAATCCCATTTTAGGTAGGATTGGGGTAGTACTCTTGACTTACTACCAGCTGGATGGACCTCAGTGGGTCGGGTCATGTCAGAGTGGTATCAAAGCTTGGGTTTTCATGTGATGTAATTTTTGAGATATATTAGTTGTGAGGATTGGTTTTGGATTTAGGGAAATGGTGTTAAATTATATCGATTTTGGATTCGGTTCTAGAGACTTAGTATTACTATGGAAGCCAACATACCCATTCACCATGACTTTGATAACCCACTTATCAACTTAGTACATCAAGATATCGATTAAAGCTAAAAAATGGTATATACATCATATAGGAATGGGTTTCTAGTTTCCATGTGCTTCTTGATTCATCTCCCCAAATATTCCCATTTGATTGTGGTGCATATTCACTATTACAGGATTCCTTCACACAAACAGTCATTGGGGATTCCATAATAGGATCATGATGATAACCAACTTTTTCATAAGGCTTTATTTTAGGGTCTTGTTCAATACTTTATACTTGTATGTGGATAGTGAGTGGTAATTCCACCTATAGAGCATTGGGTAGACCCACCTCTAATAGTTTAATTTGATGCTCTTTTCCATATTGAGCAATAGTTAGTTCATGTGTTATATGATGATGACATGCATAGGCTAAATGAATGAAATTAGTTTCATAGATTGAGGTCACTCAGGTTCTAAGGAGATTTAGACATTCATATACCATAGGATTGGACTGGGTTAGTGGTCTAAGTATTCTGTCTTGTTCAAATCCATTACAACCAAATGGTGGTACTTTTAGGTAGTCTTATCCATGGTTTGTTAGAACATTGGTGGAGCTTAGTGACTCAAACATGTGATAGGGTGACTCTTCCCCATGTTGAGTTCGTGCTCCTCTTACAGAAAAAGTTTTTTACACCTAATTCGTGATCTGTGAACATATAATATATTCTCAAGTTTTATCAGGGGAACATGTTCATTTTTGAGTATTCATCAAGGTTCACTGACCTCATTTGATACTTTCATGATATGGTTCATGATGTATACTTCCAATAATTGACATTCAATAGGGATCTTCATAGAGATATTCAAGATAGAGTAGTGTCTATTTTTATCACCACCAATGTCGGGGTATTAGATTATGCACTAGTGGTGGAGAACTCTTTAGTAAAGAATCCAAAGTCAATAGGTGTTGGAAATGGTCAACTTGGAGTAAAGACCTCAGCAATAGGTAACCAGTAGTGAGATTCGGGACATATATGCTTGATATGATCTCAGGTGATGTCTCAAACTAGAGTATTAGTGAATTAGGGATCATATATGGGAAATAGTCAATTAGTAGATAGTCGTTGTTTCTCTTGCGATGGAGGTGTCACATTTCCCAACACTACCTAACCCATCATGTAGTAGAGAGAGGACAAATAGTGGATGAACCACTATTTCATAGGTAGAGATGTGACCAGGGACATCCCAAGCATGGATGAGGATATCCTCAGAGTGATGATAGTGAAAATTATCCAAATGAGCTATAGGATAAGGGTGAAGTTATAATAGGGTATTGCTGCCCCCACCTCTAGGTGTCCCATGTCATGCTTAGAGAGTTGGAAGCCAGAGGTGTGGATAGTCACAGGTAGATTAGTTTTATGATATAGAGTCACCCATAATGATTCTAGGTACAATATATATCTTTTCCACCCAAACTTAAGTTTTGGTAGATACGGGCGTGAGTCATTCCTTTCTGGCCATAACCCTTGTTCTAGAATTAGAGGTTTTGGTGGATCCTTTAACTCAACCCTTGTGAGTAGAGACTCCTACCATGAGAGATTATATTATTTCACTCTTATATTTATGTTTTTACTTAGATTTATGAGTAAGGATATTTATGTGGGATCTCTTCATAGTTGTGATGAGATCACGTGATTTCATTCTTGGTATGGACTTCCAATCAACAGTCCATCTCTAGATCGATTATTTCTGACAAAGGCTACAGTATACTCATGTTTATGGGTCAATATTTTCCTTCACTTGTGAGAAATAATTACATTTAATAAATTATGGTATCATGTGTATGATATTTCATTCTATTTCACATCAATTTTCTACCATGACTCTTATTGTAGTAGGATTATAAAATGTTTGATTCCCTATAGTAGTGGAAGAGTTCCCAAATGTATTCCACAAGGATTTACCTAGTTTACCTCCTCATCAATAGGTTGAATTAAATATGGAAATAAAACCTAGGACTTCATGTATATATTTAGTATCATATTGGATATCCCCTTCCAAGATTAAGGAGATACGGGTGTAGTTGGTGGATCTTTAGAGGAAAGGATTTATCATACCTGGTGTGTCCCTCTGAGTAGTTCTAAATTTTTTTCAATAAGGAAGATGGGTACCTAAGTTTGTGTGTATATTATCATCACCTAAAATAGGTTAACATAAATAATAATTATATGTTATCAAGAATAAATGAGTACTTGGATTAGTTGAAGGGGGAAAGTGGTTCTCAAATATTGACCTCGGGTCAGGATATCACCAGTTATGGGTTCAAGAGGAGGACATACTGAAAATGAAATCATGATGTTTCTATGGTCATTATGAGTACCTTTTGATTCCCTTTGTCATAAATAATACCCTAGTGGTTTTTATGGGGATCATTAACTGGATCTTCTAACCTTTCTTAGACCCTTTTTTAGTGGTATTTATCAATTAAATTCCCATTTACTCATCATCAGAGGTTGATCATATAGAAAATTTGAGAATGGTTTTGAAAGTACTTCAATAAAATCATCTATATAGAAAATTTTCAAATTATATATTCTAGATTAGATATTTTCACTTCCTAGGCCATTTTTTCTCAAATGATAGATTATCTATGGACATAGTAAATATCGATTCAATACTATCTTAGGAACCAATCAAGATCATAATGGAGGTTCAAAGATTCCTTGGGTTGGCAGGCTATTTCCATATATTCATGTCAGATAAATTTAGGATTTCATAACCTTGGACTAACTTTACCAAAATGGGTCTTCCTTTTATCTATTCAAAGAAATTCCAAGAGTCCATTGAGGACTTGTAGCGTAGATTGAACAATGTACCTAACTTGAGACTTCCATAGCTGGGGGTTGAGTATGTGGTGTTATGTAATGCCTCTGGAGATAGAATTTTATATATTCTAATTTAAAGGAATATAGTGATTTCTTATAGATCATGAAAACCAATACCACATGAGTGGAATTATGTGACTCGTTATTTAGAGCTAGCAGATATAGAGTTTTCCCTGAAGACTTGGTGACACTTTCTTCTTGGTTAGTATTTTATTATTTATTATTATAATATGATTCTTGGATACATATTCACTTAGAGGTATCTCAACATAAGATAGGGGTTATAGATATATTCCAAATAATACTATAACTTATAGAAATAATATAATCCAAGAAATATAAATTTGGTGGTAGATGCTCTCAGTAGGAAATCTTGTTACCAGTTTATAGGAGATGTGATGGAGTAATTTTCCTCACTGTAATTAAACTTAGTGGATGAGAGGGTAAAATGTACATATGATCTATGGTTTTAAATAATCTTCTAATTCAACACATTATGGAATAACATCTTGGGTATATTTATTTTGAGGTCTTATGTGACTAGATATTTACATAACATTGTTCGGACAGATTTTTTGAAGGCGGAGAGCACATCTTCCTCTTATGAGGACTAGAGGTGGTTCCATTTTTTCTTTATGATTATGTTATGGGGAGTTCTATAAATATCATCATTTTTTACATCCTATAGTGGAATATATTTAATTTTATCTTCAGTTTTAGTTTTGGTGGTTAGGGATAAAGAAGAGTATTGTAGAGTTCATATATCAATGCATTACATGTCAATAGTAAAATATTAAACATCAAGTTGTAGAATGTTTAGCCTATCCTGTAATGGTATATAAATAGAAATAAGATATTATATACATGTATTTTGTGATGGAATTTCCCCATATGGTTGGAATTCATGATGTTATATGGGTGATCCCACAATAACTCACTATGTCATCCCACTTCCTCGTTATCAAAGAGCATATTTTAGTGAAAATATTAAGAATCTTGTATGTTTAATAGATCATCCAACCTCATCGTATTACCTCAATTATTATATTAGACAATGATTCTTGTTTCAAATCTCATTTTTTATAGGTTTTCAAGAGGTTTCCAGGACTCAATTGTAGATGAAAATGGCGTTCCACCCCTAGAAATATGGCCAAACAAAGCTAACCATTTAGGTACTAGAGAAAATGATACATTCTTATGTGTTGGAATTTGTTCTAAGATAAGAGGATCAAAAACCATTATTATAGTTTTTATAAAAAAATATAATCCCTATAATATTAGTATGGTATCATATAAGGCCCTATATGAGAGACCTTCTAGGTCACTACTATGTTGGTCGGAGTTGGGAGAATTTGAACTTATAGAGCTGGAGTTAGTGAGAGAAATGAAAAATAAGGTTTAGATCATCTAGGTTAGGATGAGGATAGTATAGATCCATCATAATTTCTAGTAAGATCGATGATAAAGGCGTTTGGAGTTTGATGAGGGAGACCATATGTTCCGGAAGGTCTTAGCACAATGTGATTTGAAAAGATTTGGATGCGGTGAAAAGTAATATTTGAGGTTCATAAGACCATTTTAGATTCTACATAGTATTGGTGAGGTGTCATACTACCTAGATTTATCTATATAGTTGGACTGAGTTCATGAAATATTTCACACGTCGCAACTGAAGATATATGTGCACGATATATCACACATTATTGATTGGGGTAAGCTCGACATTGAGTATAGGGACACATTTTTAGAGTATTAGATAGTGATAGATAATCAAAAGGAGAATATCCTTCATGGGTGAATGATTCACCTTGTGATATTTCTTGAGTAATATGGGAATATTTAGGAGAGTTTAGGGTAGTGGGAGAATTAGATGTGAGCTCAGTACCCTCACCTGTTTGAGTAAGCCTTAATTTTCAGGATGAAAATCATTGATGGTTGGGAGAGTTTAAAAACATTAGTTCTTATTATTAGTTCCCTTGAATATTTTAAATTATATTTTTTGAGCTATTAATTGAGTTGGCATGGGGTTCCAGGCATCATATAGCCCCAATACTGATATATTGAAAATATTAAATATATTAACTCATATGCATGCATAGTTTTGTAAATGATGTAATTTAAACCGAATGAAGTCTTGTATGGGGAAAATAATACCTCCATTGAATCAATAATATAGATTTTTCCCTAGGTTCAATATAATTTTCATTTTCATTGGGTTCTGTGATGATGTATAGTCATGGGAATAATAAATAGGGGATTAATTGATTGATTGATTGAATTTATAATTAATTTATTAAACCTAGTGATTTTATACTTAATACCACATTAGATACTCCTCTATGGTTATCCAAATAACACGTAGGGATTCTAGAGATGAGATATCATGGTTAAGGGAATAGGTATATGATCTTGGAATTGAGGATCGATCATGAATGCATCGGAGAACACCCATATCTTTGATAACAACAATGCAAGCTTATTATTCATCAATGATTTATCAAATTATAAGTTAGGGACTTATTTTAATGGATTTTACACTTATTTTATATCATTTAAATATTATATTAACTTTTCTATGAATTCAATTTTTGGTTGACCTTGGTATGGCCCTTTCTACTTATAGTTTTTGATTTAAAATTAAGATATGTGATTAATTGGTTTAGAACCTATGAATAATCTGTATTATTAATTTTTTAAAAAGTTTTGAAAATGATAAATTGTGCATGATCACCATTTTCACATGTTTTTGTGGTTTTATTTATTCCTACCTCCATTCATCATTGTTGGTTGGAGTAGAGTACTCAAGAGGGGGTGAGTGGAGTATCTATAAAAATTTCTATTAAAAATGGTTCTTTGAAAATTTATCCCAATTAAAAATATAATCAAATTCAGTTTGTAGTGAATTTATAAGAGTCCCGAATGTTCAGTTAATTTCCCAAAAGATTGATTAGTTCTTAGCTATACTAATTTAAAATATTAATACAACTTTTGAAACTAACCTACTAGTTCAAAATAGTTATAAACACTTACTAAACTAACTATCAAAGTTCAATTTTGTTAAATGAAATATGTGATAAAAATAGATTAAAAACTAAAAGGTAAAACACAATGGATATAAACAAGAGGTTTAGTCTCAAGCTGAGACTTAGTCCTCTCTACTTGGTGATCACCTGACACTAAGCAGTTTAAATTAATAAACAATTTTATCCACACCCTGGATCGGGGTTCACAACAGCATACAAGGTTGTCCAGGTCACAATTAACCTATAACAAGGTTCTTCATGGGAAAATAGAAAATAGGTCACACTTGAATGCTTCCAGGGTTCTATGTGGGATAAAAATGGATAAATAGAGAGTGAGTTTGAGGATATCATTTATCCTCTAGTTATGCACAGGAGTCAGTGTGTGTGTAACAGACAGGTACACACACTGCTCAAAAATGTAAATAAAATAACACAATAGAGATAAGGATGTAGAGAAAGGTTTATAAGTATATGTGTGTTATTAATTGTATCTATAGGATCGTTTTATGTAGTGGAGTTGAAGTTTGATTCCTTCTCTAGAAGTTGACTACAAAATAGAGTATCATAGTTTCTGTGCTCTGGCTTCCATGAGTATGAAATGTTTAGCTTCATGTTGGTAAGAAGTTCAGGTCAGGTCAGTAAGTTTTGGTTTACTTCTTGATCTCCCCATATGTTATTCCTTTGATTTCCTGGTCTTTTTGGAAGTATGCTTGATAGTTATAGGAGTTCTAGGGTTTTCTTCTCTTTCTACTTTTCAGCACTTTTCTCGTATCTTTAATGATCTAGCTTGTAATTATTTTATAATTTGAGGTTCAAAAGACATGAAGATCTCCCCACATGCATGTACCTAGTACTGTCTCTTGAATATCCTACATAAAACATTAAATAATTTCAGAAACATTAATTTTTCTAAATATGACCATTAGATATAAATTTGAATTAATAAATTAAAAAATAAATTGACTATCAGTGAGTCATAAGTATCGGTGACTCATTGGAATCGGTCTAGTATCATTGGTCCATCAGCATCGGTGACTCTCTGCATCAGTGAGTCCTTTCCATTGGTATTGGTGACTCAGGGAATCAGTGATTCATTTGCGCTATTGGTCTATCCAGGCATCAGTGAGTCGTCATCGGTGACTCATTTTAATCTATCGGTGTGTTTCCCATCAGTGAATTGTTCATCGATAAGTCCTTTGAACTAATTGGTGCGTCACTTGAACTATCAGTGTGACTGATCATTGGTGACTTGTCCATCGGTGTAACATTTTTTCTACTAGTGAGTCAAACATTGGTGTCTTCTTCGATTGGTGACTTCTTCGATCAGTGAGTCCTCATCGGTGATTTATTCCTCGGTGATTCCTTTGAGCTATCAGTGTTAGGGACTTTTAAAAACTTACAAAGTGTCTGTCTTATACAGAACAACACCAAATTAAGTGAAATTCATAATTACATATAAATATATACTTGTAAATATATTAAAACATAAATATCCATAGTTTATTAACTTATTGAAATGTACTATACTATGTGAAATAAGTTATCTATTTATAAATATATGATTGACATTTTTTATAAATTAAAATATGAATTATCATGATTTGTAAAGTATCATGGTTTGTGATTATTAAAACAACAATCTCACAGAGGGTCCAACAATCTCCCCCTTTTTTATAATAATAAATCATGGAATTAATTAGTTATACAAGATGTTAAGGAATAAAAATTAATTGACTTAGCATATCAACGGTGAGTATGAATTCTCAGTATAATTATAAGGTATTTCCTTTTAATCTCTCACTCAATTATTGTATCAGAGGATATATATAGAATATTCCTTTTAAGAGAGGGATATCAAAGTATTTTCATGCTCCCCCTTAGTAAGTTGTATGAGTGATTTGTATCATAGATGATATATATATATATATATATATATATATATATATATTCTGCTGATTACATGCCATATTTCCTATTCTAAAGTTCTCCCCCTTAGATTAAGAATTTATGCCATCCATATCTTTATAGGTCATCCATATCTTTCTCCCCCTTTTAGAATTTGCAAAAAGGTGAAATAGTTCAAAATAGTACAAATATCAAAATACATTCATCAAAAATACAAATACAAATCCCTATCAAAAATTGATCCACAGATTAAGGCTTGGGATTTTGAGGGGCTTTCCATTTATCTGAAGGGTCAAGAGAAGGTGCAGGAGGTGGTGGTGTGGATTTAGGAAGGACTGGTCGAAAGAAAACACCAGGTAAGGCAACACCGGTAGGAACATTTGCTGCAAGGCTTGGTATCCTCTCTGATAGAACATGACTCTGATTTTTCTCTTAAATAACTATAAAAATCTGAGATAAGGCTTGAGAAACTATCATTTGATTAGGAGGTATAGAACTAGGTCCAATGGAAGTAGCTACTGGGACCACTATTGCCTCAGCTTGCACATGCAGGTATGCCTTCAGAAGCTTGATAAAATAATTGATGATTTCACCTCCATATTACATTGCCTTCTCAAAATAATCCTTGTTCTCCATGAACTTATCTAAGGTGGGAGTAAACTCCCTCAATTGACCCACTTGCCTCTTAGAGGCCTCATTCACAGGTGGTATCTTAATATTCTCTACCAAGTACTTCAAGTTGTTGTTCAGATCATGCTTGGTATAGATTTTTGCAAAATACTTATCCACTTTTTCTCTTATCTCTTTTTGTGTAGCAGAGGCTTCATTGGTACACTGTCTCACCATGTTATAAAAAATATTGGTGTTTATGTGAACTTTGGAAAGAGTCTCCTTATCAGAATCACTCTGAAAACCCTTGATCTCTTCTCTTACCATAGTCCTAAGGGACTCCATATCAACTGTAGGTCTGGTACTTTTAGAACTGGATACACCAGAAATCATTTTTCCAAGATACTCTTTCAACCTATTCAAATATGAACCCAGTAGATGTGTAACTAGGTTCCTAAGAACCTCCATAACACCACCAAGTGTGGTCTTTAAATCAGTGGTCATAGATTCCAACTCATTACTCATCCTCTTTATTTCTTCTCTCGGTATTATATTGTTTCTAATAATTGTCTCAGTTGTAGTGATTAGGTTAGGATGAATCTCCTAAATCACTATTCTTGCAATCTTAGCAGCATCGGCCTCTAAAATACTCATGGAAGTTGAGGATTAATTTCTAACTCCAATATCAAATCTCACTAACTCAAATATATCTGCTTTGAATTTCTCAATATCAGCCTTGGTGATATAGTCACTAGGCACTGTAGGCATAACTGGTTCATCAGCATGAGGTACTATGGGTGAAGATGAAGTAATCAGTTCCACATAATCTTTTGGAGTAGGAGGAGAAACCATATCCTCATCTGAGTTATAGTCCAACCCAAATAAGATATAACCTGGGTTTCTATTCCACTCACCAGCACAGGTCCAATCTCTAGGCTCCATTGTGTCAATCCTGAATCTTATTCCTTGAGGACCAGGTACAATATTAGCTTCATCTTCTTCTTATTATTCTTGATCTCCAGCCAAAACAACATTATGTGGCACTAGTACTAACTGAACTTGAGGTTCTGCTTGAACTCCAGCCACTCCAACCACTTGAGGTTCTCCTTCAATCTGAGGCATAGGTGCAATATGATCCTCAGCCTCTTCCCCTTTTCCTCCATCCATGATATCATTAAGATCCAAAATTATTCCTTGGTAATCATTAGGGTGGTAATTCTTATCCTAATAACCTGCATCTCCATCACCATTTCTATTAGCATCCTGTTCAACAGGATCAGCACCACCCTACCCATCAGCCTAAGCATCTTCTCTATGCACAGATTCCTCACTAGAACTGTCTTCAACTTGTATATGTTTTATTAAGTCACTCACATTATCACCTTCATTATCCTCATCATCATCATTATAATCACCATCTATTTTTCTTACATATCCTTCAACTCTAGAGACTTCAGTCTCTTCCTCTTCTTCATCACCCAACAAAGGTTCTCGAGAGGTTAATTCTAATGGTGTACTGAAAAGTCCATAATACATATCTTTAGGCCTCTCATCTATATTTGGGTCACTCTTATCATCTATAGAAGACCCCTTTTCCCTTTGCAGCTCAGGCTCAGCTTCCTCATCAGAATAAACAGACTCCTCACCAGGTTTAAGACCTGGACCAGCTTGATCCCTTAGTCTGGTATGATGATCTATGGGATTATAATACTCAAATATTTTCTCCTCATATACTACCCACATTATCCTCCATGGGTTCCAAAATATCTTCATCCTCTTACAGATTTACTTGTGTAGGTAGAATACACTATAGGCAGTGATTACCTCATCACCATCCTCTATACATCCCAACCTATAACATTGTAGAGATCATACTAGGTTAGTATATATAGGTTTTCTTCTTGGATGTTTTGATTATATCATAAATATTTACCATGAGGTACCTACATAAATTCACTTTCACCCCAATATTCAGAAAATAAATTAGGTAAACATCCTGATACTTCACAGCTACAAAATATCCATTCCTTGGGTAGATTTGGTGTTGAATGAACTTGAAAAGTAATCTTCCCTATCCACATAACTCAGTGGTAGTAGCTATCCTTGACCCCTCATTTCTATTCAAATATTTCAAATCATTATCATATGAAAATAAATCTGATGTTATAGGAATATTACCCTGGTAATCAGTATATATTCTCTTATGTGGCATCTCCAAGCATTCAGCCCACTCCCATGAAGAAAAATAAATCTCTTTCCCCTTCACCATTGACTTTATTAGAGCCTCCTTGTATCCTTCTAGAGACACTTTTAAATTGAGATATAACTCATGTACCATCTTGGTATAAAATTGTCTCTCATTATTTGAAAACTAGGTGATCCACCCATGTGATTCCAACACTTTTATCAAGAGTGACTTTCTCGACAAAAGCCACTCGACTGACACTTCCTTCTCAGTAGTTACCACACATCTTCATAAACCTAGATTCACAGAACCTATGGAACTACCATATTCTCCTTTATAACACTTTTCCATTGATTATTTACTTGGTTCTTCCATCACACACTTCATTCTCTCCATTCAGAAGGTTTGGGTTCTAAGAGGCAGTCGAAAGGTCGAAGGTAGAGAGGTAGAGTGTCAAAGGGTAGAAGGTTCAAAGGTAGTGAGGGTAGTGAAGAGTCTTGGATCGAAATAAATTTATCATTTAGGGATTTTAACTCATCAAATAGAAAATAGAATAATGGTAAAACAAAAAGAGACAAAACAATGTCATTTTATTTAAGACAGACATATTTACTGAAAGGTCCTTATAGGCATCGGTTTCATACTGATGGTATTGAACTTTCATCTTCATGTGATCAGATTCATCTGATCAGTTTCACACGATCGGTTTTACTTGATCATCTTGACAGATCAGTTTCACATATCGGTTTGACAGATTGGTTTCACAGATCGGTTTGATAGATCGGTTTGAAAGACTAGTTTGACAAATCGGTTTCACAGATCGGTTTCATAGATCAGTTTCACATATAAACATATTTTTATAAGGGGATAATATTGGATAATATTTATAGATTTATCATTCCTAGTTTATGTCTGATGTAGCTCATTCTCTTAGAGTTTATGGTTTTGGTAAATATGTCAGCAAGTTGATGCTTTTTCCCAATAAATTCAAGAGTTATATCACCTTTTTGATAGTGATATCTCATAAAGTAATGTATTAAATCAATATGTTTTGTTCTAGAATGAAAAGTTTTATTCTTAGAAATGTTAATAGAACTTGTATTGTCACAATTAATGGGTATATGTCTAAATTGAAATCCATAATCTAATAAAGTTTGTTTCATTCACAAAATTTGTACACAACAACTATCGGCAGCAATGTACTCTACTTCAGCAGTTGATAATGAAACCGAATTTTTCTTTTTTACTACACCATAAAATTAGAGACTTTACCAAAAAGTGACATGTTCCAAAGGTTCTCTTTCTATCTAATTTACACCCACCAAAATCAGCATCAGAATAACTGACCAAATAAAATGGTTGTTCTCTCGGGTAAAACAATCCTAAATTAGTTGTATACTTAAGGTATTTGAAAACTATTTTAACAGAATTTAAATGTGATTCTTTTGGGTTTTCTTTAAATCTTGCACACATACACATACTAAACATGATTTCTGGCCTACTAGCAGTTAAGTATAGCAAAATCCTAATCATTCTTCTATAAGCAGTTTGATCAACAGATTTCCCATTTTCATCAAGATCTAACTTACATGTAGAGCTTATAGGTGTTTCACTATTCTTAATGCCATCAAATACATATCTTTTCAAAATTTCTTTAGTATATTTACTTTGATTTATAAGAATACATTATTTATTTTGAAATATTTGAAATCCAAGAAAATATTTAAGTTCACCCATCAAACTCATTTCAAATTCACTTTGCATCATTTTTGAAAAATCATTACATAAATAATTTTTATAAGATCCAAAGATAATATCATCTAAATATATTTGAGATATTAAAACTTATTTATAAATTCATTTTATAAATAAATTTGGATCTATAACTCCTTTTTTAAAACCTTTAGAAATAATAAAGTTATTTAACCTATCATACGAAGCTCTTGGAGCTTGTTTCAAACCATATGAAGCATTTGATAATTTGAAAACATGATTTGGAAAATGTGGATTTGTAAAACTTTGGGGTTGTTCAAAAAAACATCCTCAATTATATAACCATTTAATAATTCACTTTTGACATCCATTTGACAAAGTTTTAAATCTAAGTGTGCTGCATAGGAAAGTAAGATTCTAATGGCTTCAAGCCTAGCTACTAGTGCAAAGGTCTCTTCATAATCAATTCCTTATTCTTGATTATAGCCTTGTGAAACCAATATAGCTTTATTTATAATTATATTTCCAGATTCATCTACTTTATTTCTAAACACCCATTTAGTTACTATGGTCAATGTATATTTTGGTCTATCAACCAGCTTCCAAACTTTATTTCTCTCAAACTGGTTATGCTCTTCTTGTATATCCATCACCCAAAATTCATCACTGATTGCATCATTGATATTTTTAGGTTCAAGTTGTGACAAGAATTATTTATGTTCAACCTAATTTCTCAAAGAAGCTCTAGTTTGTGTTCCTCTATCTAAACCTACAACTATATCATTTAAGGGATGGTTTTTAAGGGTCCTGATTGGTCTAAAAAAGTAGGACTAGTTATTTCAGGTTCAACATTTTGTTCTGGTTCATTATGGATAGATTCTAGAGAATTTTCAGAACAGGAAGTTTTTATATATTTATTTATAGGATGATCTGAAGGTTCAACATTAATTTCTAGATTATACATATCCTCTTAAATATTTCCTAGTGAAGTCTTATGTTCATGTGGATCTGTTTCATCAAACTTGACATGTACAGATTATTCCAAACATTTGTTTCTTTTATTAAGGAATATATAAGCTTTTATTGATTTTTAATATCCAAGGAATGCTTCTTAATCACTTTTAGAGGCAAATTTATCTAAATTATCTTTAGTGTTAAGAATATAAACTTTACATCCAAACACTCTAAAATAATTTACCCTGGGTTTCCTATTATTTCACAACTCATAAGGAGTTTTCTTAAGGATGGTTCTTATTAAGACTATATTTATTATGTAATAATCTATATTAACAGCTCCAACCGAAAAATAAATTGATAGGTCATATTCATTGAGCATAGTTCGGGAAATTTTCTGTAGAGTTATATTTATTTTTTCTACTACACCATTCTGTTGAGGTGTCCTAGGGGAAGAAAAGTTATTCATATAGCCATTTTGTGAGAAAAAATATTCAAAGTCTTTATTTTCAAACTCATGGCCATGGTCACTTATTAAGGATTTAATTTTAAGTCCACTGATATTTTCTATAGTCCTAGCATACTTGGTAAAATGTGAGCAAGCTTCACTTATGTGAGCTAAGAAAAAGGTCCAAGTATACCTAGAGAAGTCATCTACAATAACATAAATATATTTCTTCCCATTGAGGCTTGAAACTCTACATGGTCCAAATAAATCCATGTGAACCAACTAGATAGGTTGATAATTAGTAACTTTTTTCTTTGGTTTGAAAGAGATTTTATGTTGCTTTCCTTTTTAACAAGGATTGCACACCCTATTATCTGGAAACTCTAATTTGGGAAGGTATTTAACTAATAATTTTATGTTAAAATTCTTAAGGGAGTGTATATTACAATGTATTAGTCATATATGCCAGATCCAAGACTCTTTTTGAAAGTCACTTAGGCAGGAAACACTCTATGATGCTAGAGTGTCTAAGTTTATAGCATATACATTATCATTTCTAAGAGCATTAAATACCAAGTTATTTTTGGTATAACAAACATGGTATGAAACATTTTTGAATTTAACATTAAATCCATCATCACATATTTGGGATATTCTGAGCAAGTTATACTTTAATCCATTAACATAAAGTACTTTGGAAATTGAGATAGAGTTGGTGTTAATAATCTGGCCTAAGCCAATGATTTTTCCTTTACCATTGTCACCAAATGTGACATATCCTACATAGATCTTGATTATATTATTGAAGCTTGAGTAGTCTATTTTCATGTGTCTTGAATAACCATTGTCCAAGTACCAAATATTTCTATAGGAACTCTTTAGGAAGTTTACCTACAAAATAATTTATCCAAGAAAAGATTTTGGTACCCATATTTTTATGGGTCCTGTAACATTAGTAATAAAAGATTTAGGAACCCAAAATTGTCTTATGGGTCTCTTATATTTATAATATAAGGTATTTGAAAAATAAAATTGGTTTGGTTCAGAAAAACTTGATGCATTAAAAGATTTTTCAGAATCGGAACTTGCAGTAAAATTCTATATTTTGAATAAAGAAGTATATTTTCCATATTTTGGTATAAAGTGTGTTTTAGATAAATTCCTTTGTCCTAGATTATATCCTATTATATATGTGTACTTAGGATCTATCTGTTTACCAATAATTTTAGTAAGATTGTTTTTTCCATTGCTATAATTTTCTATATTTTTCTTTAATTTCTCATTAGACATTTTTAACTCATTGTTTTCCTTGAGTAGTTGAGAATTCTTTTTATTTTTAGTAGAGAGTTCAGACTTAATATTTTTATAAAGTACATGTTGTTTCTTTAATGATTTATACTTATACTTTAATTCATTAAAAGTTTCTTCTAGCATATTATAATACTCAAAAAATTCATCATTTTTCATATTCTCATATTCAGATTCATCTCTAGAATAATAGTCATTAGGTACAAGAGAGTTTAGGAGTACCTATGCGGTATTTTTCATGAAGCACATGTTTTCCATATCTTCTTTCTCATTTTGAGAAAAAACAGATTCACTAGATCTATCCTCAGATGCACTCCAGGTGGCCTTCATATCTTTCTTATACTTCCTATCCTTATTTTCATACTTCTTTTTGTATTTTAGCTTTGGACAGTCAGCTTTGACATGTCCTCTCATCTTGCATTCATAGTAAACAATCTTCTATGTTTTGTCACTTCTTTTCCAATCATTTTTCCAGTTTCCCTTGTTGTCATATTTTCTTTTAAAGTTTGGTTTCTTGAAGAACTTTTTCTTTCTATAAAATTTTATGAATCTCCTGGATAGTTGGGACATTTCCTCATCACTTTTTGAAGCTAATTGTTCACAACTTCTGCTCTCAATATAATCTTGAACTTTCTCCTTGTCTTTACTTTAAGAAGCGGTAGTCTTGAAAGCTACAGATTTTGTTTTAGGTTCATCCTCCTCTTCTTTGTTAACTTTCAGCTCTTCTTCATAAATCATCAGTTTTTCAATGAGTTATTTAACAGGTAATTTGCTGATGTCACATGATTATCTAATAGAGATATAATTTCCTCTCCATCTATTAGGTAACCATATGAGAATCCTCATAATTTTCTCTTTGGTAGTAACATATCTTCCTAAAGAAATCATGGCGTTCACAATTTCATTAAACCTGAGATACATGTCATAAATAGATTCAGCAGGCTTCATTCTAAAATTTTCATATTTAATAGTATAATTATTTAATCTCATCTCTTTCACATTATATGTTACCTCATGGGAAATAGACAAAGTATCCCAAATCTCAAGGGAAGTTTTACAAGAAAAAATGAGATTAAACTCTTCATCTCCTAGTGCTCAATATAAAGCATTAATTTCTTTACAGTTATTGTTACCTAAAGTCTTGGTAGGTTCATCCCAAGTGTTTTTAGAAGTCTTGGGGATTTTATATTTACTTTTAATTGCATTCCAAATTTCAAATCCCATGCTTTCTAAATGTATTTTCATTTTAAGCTTCCATTGAGCATAATTTGTTCCATTGAAAAAAGGTGGTCTATTTCTAGTATCTCCTTCTAATATATTGTCCATAATATAAATTACGAAAATATTTCAAAGAGATAAAAATTTATAAATAATATAAATTTTAATATCTTTGAAAAACAACTACAATCAAATTTTAAAAGTTTGAAAAAGCTTTGAAAACTGATAAATTCTATATATCCTTTGATACCAAACATTGGTCGGAGTAGAGTACCCAAGAGGGGGGCTGAGTTGAGTATCTATAAAAATTTCTATTAAAAATGGTTCTTTGAAAATTTACCCTAATTAAAAAATTAATCAAAGTCAGTTTGTAGTGAATTTATAAGAGTCCTGAATGTTCAATTACTTTCTCAAAATATTTATTAGTTCTCAACTATAATAATCTAAAAGATTAATACAACTTTTGAAACTAACCTGCTATTTCAAAATAGTTATAAAAACTTTCTAAAATAAATATCAAAGTTCAATTTAGTTAAATAAAATGTGTGATAAAAACATATTAAAAACTAAAAGGTAAAACACAACAGATATAAACAAGAGGTTCAGTATCAAGTTGAGACTTAGTCCTCTCCACTTGGTGATCACCTGTCACCAAGAAGTTTAAATTAATAAAAAGTTTGATCCTTACCCTGGATTGGGGTTCACAACTGTATACAAGGTTTTCCATGCCACACTTGACCTCTACCATGATTCTTTGTGGGAAAATAGAAAATAGGTCACACTTGACCTCTTCCACAGTTCTACATGGGATAAAAAGGATAAATAGAGAGTGATTTTGAGGATATAAGGTATCTTATAGTTATGCACAAGTTTCAGTGTGTGTAATAGATAGGTACACACACTGCTCAGAAATGTAAATAAAAGAACACAACAGAGATAAAGATGTAGAGAAAGGTTTAGAAGTATATTTTTTTTATGCAGTACAGCTCTAGGCCAGTTTGATGTAGTGGAGTTGAATTTTGAGTCCTTCTCTGGAAGTTGACTCCAAAACAGAGTATTTTAGTTTCTGTTCTCTAGCTTCCAGGAGTATGAAATGTCCATATTCTTATTGGTAATAAGTTCTGGTCAGGTCATTAGGTTTCTATTCACTTCTTGATCTCCCCGTATGTTCTTCCTTTGAGTTATTGGGATTTTTGGAAGTATGCTCTAGAGTTTCATGAGTTCTTGGGTTTTCTTCTCTTTCCAATTTTCAGCACTTTTCTCATATCTTTAATGATCTAGATTGTAATTATTTTATACTTCGAGGTCCAGCAGACACGAAGATCTCCCCACGTGCACGTACCTTGTACTGTCTCTTGAATATCCTACAAATAATATTAAATAATTTCAGAAACATTAATTTGTCTAAATATTACCATTAGATATAAATTTGAATTAATAAATTAAAAATAGTTTTTATAACTATTGGTGATTCATAAGTATTGGTGACTCATTGGAATCAGTCTAACAACATCGGTCTGTCAGCATCAGTGAATCTCTGTATTGGTGAGTCCTTTCCATCGGTATCGGTGACTTTGGGCATTGGTGAGTCATTTGCGCTATCAGTATGTCCGAACATCGGTGAGTCATCATTGGTGACTCATTTTAATCTATCGGTGTGTTGACCATCAGTGACTCATTTATCAGTAAGTCCTTTGAACTAATCGGTGCATCGCTTGAACTACCAGTGTGACCAATCATCAGTGACTTGTCCATCAGTGTGACATTTGTTATATTAGTGAGTCCAGTATCGGTGTCTTCTTCAATCGATGACTTCTTCGATCGGTAAGTCCTCGTCAGTGAGTCATTCATCGGTGACTCCTTTGAGCTATCAGTGTTAGGGACTTTAAAAAACTTACAAAGTGTTTTTCTTATACAGAACAACACCATATTGAGTGAAATTCATAATTACATGTAAATATATACTTATAAATATATTTAAAACATAAATATCCATAGTTTATTGACTTATTGAAATGTATTATACTATGTGACATAATTTATCTATTTATAAATATATGATTGACATTTTTTATAACTTAAAATATGAATTATCATGATTTGTAAAGTAGTATGGTTTTTTATTATTAAAACAACTGTCTCACATAGGTTCCAACATTCATTTTTATCATCGGCTTTTGATTCTTTGTCAGTTATTCAACAAATAGAGGTCTAGTTTAAATTATGATTGAACAAGGATCTATTCTTATTTATGGATGTGTTTGATGATAGGGATCTTCTGGAACAAGGAAACATCATTGTATGTGGGAGATTATGAATTTAAATGATTTGTAATATCCATTCTCAATTGATAAGTGGATAGGAAACACTGAAGATGGTGGAGATTTTTCTTCTAATGAAGTATGATCAGATTCTAGTATTTTCTATGGTATTGATCTCATTTAATGAATTTTCTAGTTATTTAAAAATAATCAGGGTAAAGGTGGTAAAAATGATGGATCATGTGGGATAAGGTGAATTTTTTAGAAAAATATGACTACACGACATGTATTTTGGAATAACACGTGTTTTATATTTTGAGAGATGTGGTGCTAGGGTTTCCAGGCAGATTAAAATATCACATAGCTATGTGTTTGAGGCCATATTTCATATGGACCCAGACAACAAGATTAGAGTGTACAGAGGGTACATTCCTGGGAACCCGAGTGTCCTCACATTCCATGTGGAGTGGGAACATATTGTGTGACCACAATGTAACATTACTTGAGAAGAAGGACATTATATGTTCCCCTTTAATCCCTACATTCCTTGTGACCTAGGGGATACTTTTACTTTCCCATAACCACCCAATGGTCATGTATTCTTGTTTGGAAATTGTTTTGGATGTGTGAGTAGTCTATCTTGGGTGACTTTCTATATATTATGTGATAGTAGAGTCTTTGATCCCCTTAGATAAGTACAATTATCTCATCCTTCTACTTAGTCTATGTGATCCCTTGTCTATAGGTTAATCATGGATAGGGTTAGTTACCCCCCATTAGGCCCAGGGTCATGATCCTTTGTACCCATACTTAGGTAGGGTTAGGTATCATGTTACCTTTATTCGAGTGTGTGATCCCCTTGTATGAGAAAATACTGATGGAGTTAGGTATCCCCATGTGGACCATGGATTGATCCTCTATATTTGAGTTTAATTACCTCTCTTGAGGTGTCTTTAGGTGAGGTGTGTCTTATATTTGGTAATTTCTTGATCGTGGAACTCTTTTTGATGGTATATCTTCATGGTGCTAAGTGAAAAATTGTGTTTGTGTGGCCAGCTGTTAGGTCTAAAACCTTACTAGATGACTCATTTCCTTCATTTAGAATATCTAGTTCCTCTTTCCCTTACCCTACTAGATATGGTATTGAGATGACTCTATTTCAGTTCTTAATTCTTAGTGATTTGGATTTTATTACTATGTATATATATATTCAACCCCATATTAGTTCTTCCTGCACATATCTTGTCTTATAAAGATGAATGTTTGTTCTATATAGATCTAGGGAGACTTGGTGTGAGTGGTGCATAGTGGTACTTAGTGGATGTGGTAGCAGGACCATGGTCAGACTCTGGAACTATGTGTTGGGACAGTTTTCTAATCAGTTGATAGATTGGAACAATTTTAATTTTATTGGAATTATATCTTTCCCTTTTCAATTTCGGTTTTGTGTTGTTGTACTCTATTATGGGATATTATAGGTTGTGCATGCATTTATTATTCTATTTATTTATTATTCTACGTTACTATGGATGTAGGGAGATGTGTGTGTGTGCGTGTACAGGTAAATTATTTTAAGTCCTCTCATATGTGTGATATACCTACTCAATTCTAGTCACCATCCCCTATCCTATTGGAGGCAGGATTGGGGTGACACTCTTGGCTTACTGCCATTCAAGAGGGCCTCAGTGGGTCAATTTGTGTCATAAATGGCCAATTAATGAAGTTTTTTCATGGGAAATTTATAGGGATACTCATAGAAGATCTCACTCTCCTCCCTACCACTTATGAATAATTATATTTGGTTATATTCGTCCATTACACTTGTTTTTGAAACTTGTATTATTCTCTTACTTCCATCTAACTGTGCATCTTTGATCTCATTGGGAATAGTATCCTGTTAAAATATAGAGGAGGGGACAAGTTATCCTAGGTTGTAAATAGATTTATCTAGCTTTCTTTGTGTGTTTTTGGCCATAGAAATAATTATATAATAATAATAATATTATTATTATTATTATAAATTAAAATATAGCATAATGTTTCACTCTCCCTATTAAAATAAATAATAACTCACAGTGGGAACCATGTAGGATTTGTTTTGGAACTAGTTAAGGGATTGTTTATGGAAAATAATTTTAATGGAATCATAATTTTTACATGAGAAAACTAGAATTTTAAACTTGAACTTAGGTACCCTTTCCACTATTAATGAATAATAACTTAGGGATCCTCTCTAAATGACAATTTTATAACTCATACAAATCGGGGTAAAACAATCACATGGGAACTGATTTTGAAATATTCCTAAGTCAATAAAGAACATGTGTGTGTAAGTTATCCATTAAATAATTGTTTGTGTGATCTGAGAGTCAGATACCCAAGAGTCTGTTCTATTCCTTGAAAAATAAACTTTATCTTGAAATAATTTAGTACTCTAGATATAATCATAAATAATTTTTTTTATAAAATTATAATTCTAACATTACTAAATATATTTAAATTATATATTTACAATGATAAGTAATAATAAAAGGGGAAATATAAAATAAAAATGATAATAGAAAAATCATAGGCTTATTCATCATGATTTTCCATGAGGAGAAATCCACCAATGATGATGGTAGTGGGAATGCAGATAAATGGGAATATAGGAACCATTTTTTAAAGTGAAGTGAGGGAATGGGATATGTGGGTATTTAAAATAAAAGGGGATACAATCATTATGTATGATGATATTGAGAATGTAGTCATTTAGGAGATCATTATTGGATCTCTTCAGATTGGAGATAAGATATGGGATAAAAAAATTAAAATGTTTATATTAAAAAAAATATTAATTTAGTAACTTTTGTATTTATTTTAATATCTATGAAATATTATATAGATAGATTTATATTATACTTGAAGTCATATTAATATTTTCACATCATGAATCCTATAGATTAACCAAATATTTATTTTATAACCTATAGGATATTATAGAATGTTTATAAACTTATGGGTAACATGCTAACAAGATTAATTATACATCGATTGGAATTATTTATAATTAATGATAAAAATATTAATATAATATATGATGAGATATATAAATATAATGATTCATAAAAATATGGATTTAATATGGATTTTTTTTAGAAAATAATTAATTTAAAATGAGAATTATATTGAATAAATGAAACATATTTATAATATTATGTTGAAAATAAGTAAATAGATTATAAGAATTTATAATGAAACTTTGTTTGGTTGTTGTATAGAAAACAGACTTTAAAATTTAACAGGGGGATATATATATATATATATATATATATATTAGAGTTTCATGTAAGATTCCATACTCAGGTGCTAGATCACATGAAGGTCCTTATATATTTACCTTTATATAGCCTTATATATACATACATAGACCTTTACACAACCTTATGTTTACCTTTATAGATACCTATGTTTAAATTTATGTAAACCTCTATATATACCTTTGAATAAACTAAAAATGTTAGGGAATAGGATAGTTCTAACCAGTTAAAGGAGTAAGGCTTGTACTGGGAGGAGGAAGGATTATCTCTAGCATAGACGATATGTAGGTTCACATCGATGCACATTATATAGGTAAAATAGTGGATTTCTTTGTATATGCGGAGCACAATAGAAAATTTTAGGTGACAACTAGCATCCATAATATATTAATGATTCATCCAAACCATTTTAGGAATTATAAGGGAGTAGGGGTTTGAATGATATTCCAATTTGGGATTTTTTTAATTATTTATTGTTTATCATTTAAAAATTAATAACATGTGCATGATCAATTTAAATGACAACAACCCTCCTTATCTCCTACCTTGAGCTGAAGCACTAGGTAAGATTAAACTATACAAGATTAATTCTCATCATGCTAACTGATGATCATTATCTTCTAAAATCACTCATGATAGCATCAAAAACATTTCATCCTAATTAAATTGGTGGTTTTTATGTCTACGAGATCAATGATTTCTATATTCAGAAGAATCCACTTAAAAATATTATAAAGTGAGGATAGTGGTTCAATAGGAATAGTGTCACACCCCCCCCCACTAGTACCCCTCATGGGTCAGTAGTGAATAGAGGTAGTGACCCCAAAGTCTCATCCCCAATAGGCCCTGGGTTAGTGACTAGTACTGAGGGTATATCGCACAAAATGAGAGGCATTACTCTCAAATATCCCTGGATCGTAACATAAAACCACCAACCAATACACCATAATATAAAAATAAATAAACCAATATCACATACAAGAAATATCCATAAATTAATGAATATAAAATAGATACAAACATATCTAAATAAAACAATACTAAAAGAATCATGTGGCAGAAACTGTAAAAACTCCAGGGTCCAGGCTAGTATTATCCAGCCTAATTACAAAATTCCTCTCATAAACCTAAAAAAAATTATGTATACATAGGGTGAGAATAAAATGTACACTCAATAGGATCGTACCCAAGGTCTCTCATGAAAAATTGAAAAGAGCATATTAATGCCCTAGTGAACAAACAGTGGAACTAACTAGCACCTACATAGATCAACTAATCCCCTAGCCTCACCAAGGCTCACTCAAAAAATAATTCATCTAAGTATAATAATATAATAATTGGAATTATATAATTGTAGTCTCCACATAACCACTTCCCCTGCTGATTTTCCACTCTCTTCCAATGAGAAGACATCATTTTATCTCATGGATTCCATATCCACTAATGACAGAACTAACTGTATATCATATCTCATGCAACCAATAATATATCACATCTTGTGGAACCAACCACATATCTTATAGAATGTAACTAAGGAAGTAGGGTATCATAAACATATAGGACATTAACCTCATACCCTCCTCCTACAACACATGACCCACACTATATGTCTTATCATCCATCACCAGTATCATTAGAAGATGATACTGAAATGAGAGTGAGTGAGAGGGGGTAGTCATTCATATGTATCCTCCTCATCTTAAATGTTAGGGAAAACACCCTCGGGGTCTTTGGGTTTCATTTTGGTTATCCAAATAAAGTGGGTTGCATAAGAAATCATGAGGTAATATAAGTATATAATAGTCTCACACAAGGCCACACCTATGGGTTCACACAAGCAACACTACCACAAACACCGTCGGAACTCTATGAAAATCATGCCACCAAGAACTGCCTCTAATATAGAATATCCAACCACAAGAATCACACAAAGATTCATAAATCGGGTTTCATTTCCTATCATTTTATTTAAGAATTCAACCACCAAGATTTATCTATTTAAATATTAATTTAAATTCACACTAATGAATTATTTTAATCTTACCATATTATAATATATGTCATTATTTTCTCATTGCTACCGAACTACTACCTAGAAACAACCACATTAGGTTACAACATCACATCCAAGGACACCAAGAAAACAATAACCAAATCCACCATTTTTTCAAAACCAAGTCCACCAAGTCTCACACAACCAAGGCCACCAAGCCACACACAACTAAGGCCACCAATCCACACACAATAATTCAAGCATAGAACAATCATATTAAACTTAGTTTACTCAATTAATAGCCTTAATTTTTTAACAATTTAAAGGGTATTATAAAATAAAGAAATCTCTAAAAGGAATAATTTTATAATAATAAAATGTCATGAAACAAAAACAATCAATATCAAAGAAATCCAGAAACCACACTTGCATCACATAAACCCATTCAATTTCATTAGTTTGGTTTATTAAATTTATTTTTTCAATTCATACCATTCACCCAATAGAAAGCAAAATCATGATAATCTCACATATACACATAAAAAAGGGAGATAACTCAAATACCTTACCTCGATTATATCTCTAAAGATAACCAATGCTTATAATGGAAGAATAAAGGGATCAAACTTCACCAAGTTTAAATGGAAACCCACTGGAACCTATCTACAACAATACATTATGAATCCACATTCTACAAATTATTAAAATATTTACTCCCACTACTGTGATCCTTTGGAATGAAAATAATTCGAGAAAATAGGTAAAAGGAGAGGGCAGATCATACCACAATACATAAGACTTCAATCTAATGATTCAAGAGGTTAGATGATGTGTATATTTTTCATGCATTTTGGCACATCATTTTTTATAAATAATTTGTGAATTTAGTGTTTGATTGTGTTTTTTAGTGGTTAGTTATAGTGTTAATATTTATTTATTTTCAAATAGTAAATTGTTGATTAATTTTTTAAAAATGTTTAATTTAATAAGTGTTTTATTCCTTATTTATTTTATTTTTTTATTCCATTATTAATTTTGTTTTTTTTAATATTAATGTTTTTATAATTTAATCTTTGTGATTATTTTATTTTATTTGTTTCTCCTATTATAAATTAAATAATTAGTGTTTTTTTAGTTTAATTTATCATATGTACCTTGTTTGTGGAATTTTAATTCGCATTGTTAAATTATTTTAGTTTTTACGTTATTTGTAGTGAAGGTGGTCCACTGAAGATAGATTTATCAGTTTATGTAAGAAATTTTGAAAATGATATTTTAAAAAGGACTCACGTAAGAGATTATCACCATAAGATAATTTATGGAGTGGCTTGTATGTAAGAGTATCATGAGTTTCCTTTGTGTAAAAAATAGGGTTGAGCGTTGCATAAGATAAAAATATTTTTATCTATTAAGTATTAGTAAGATGATTTGGGCGGTCTTCATATGATAATTTTTCTTTGGAATTGATGCTATATTAGATAAATGTGTCCGGGCTGTGTAAGATGAATTCTCCATTGTAAGATAATTTGAACCCCATAAGATAATTTTCTTACTCAAGCTGAGGGAAATTAATAAGGGGTCTGAGACTGATCTCATCCTTCAATGGGTGATGATAATGAGTTAGGGTTTGTAAATGGGGAAGAACCTGAGTTTGATGAATGGATGAATCCAAAGGTCCAAACTTTATTTCCACACCCAAGCTAGAAGAAGACAATGTTGTGCCATTGTTTCCGACAAAAATGTGACTTCATTTTGGAAAATTGTTATTTCCAAACGGTTTCCAAAAAGTTTATTCATGGAAATGGAAACACTCAGTGGTTCTATATCCATAGGTACCTACTTTCCAAAGGAAGATGCTCATTAGGGATTTTGACCTGTAATTTTTAAGAACTCACATTGGTTGAGAGGATGGGAAGTTAGGCTCATCAAACCCTTTTGGGGAGAATTCTTTCCTACTCTAGGACTCTCTTATAGATTTAAGACATGTTTATGAATCCTTCATTAATTCCCAAGTATGATGTGGGTTATCCCAAATTAGAAATAAATTATCTTTATATGTGGAATTTAGAACCATCCATATGTATTCAAGGTTCGTCATCAATAGAGATATTTGTATGTATTTGAGGTTATCCATTGATGGTATCCTCTTATATACTACTTAGAGATTCTTTGGTTTTTATTACGATGATGTTGGTTTTCTATCCATGTAATGGGGAACTCTAGAGTTTATGTTCATCTAGGTAGAAAAAATTTACTCTGGAATTTATCATCATCCAGAGAGATGAAAGTTTTTATGATGTCAGGATCGAACCCATAAATGGGCTTTCTACATATCCTTATAAAAGGAATCAGAACCCACATAGTTTGGTGCTACTTATCAGGGAACATTATACCATTTAAGGCCATGAGATGAGGAGCCAATAGTATAGTTTAACATCATGTGGCAAGTACGTCTAGGTGAAAGGTTCCTAGTCAAAAAGGTGTAGTGTGGGAATTATGTTGAAACAGCCCAAGGAACCTAGAAGGAATATGATATTCCAAGTTGAATTAGACCCTACTTGTGATATGGCCCAAAATAACAGAGTTGGTTTAGGATGTTGGGTTTGAACCTCAAGGAGGTTTCCTATCTATCCCATTAGGATGGGTTCAAATCCTACATAGTTTGTTGGTGAGGACCCATGCCTATGGAGGCCCTAAAGGGTATGTCTTTTAGGGGAGTATGGGCCTTTGAGATGATAGGTTGGGGATTACTCCTGAGAAGGATATCCCCTGTGAAGGGAATATGGGGGATTTTTTAACTCATGGTTATTTGGGGGATTAACTTGGGGTTTACTCTTAAATTGGATACCTAGATTAAGGTAATTATGATTAGGGATTATTCCTAAGGAGGATTCCCATTGATATCAGACCCTAAGTTGGTTTCCTACATATCCTAGTTAATAGAAATATGAGTTCTTACAGTTCAATCGTTTGGATGGATTGGGTGTTTGTCATGATCATCATGAACCTCTAATCCCAAATGAGTCATGCTCAGTGTGAGAAACAAGATGAATAAATGATTTGACAAACCACACACTTTCCTTCCTTCTATGATGGAAGAGGATGAGGATAACGACGAAAGAGACCGAGGAGACCGTGGAAGAGGCCAGGGCTACGGTGGAAGAGTTCATGGTTATGGAACTTCCCTCTCTTCACTTTACATTAGACAAGAGTGAAAGGTAAGGAAGGAATTAAGTTCAATTATGTAGAGATAATCAAGACTGAAACCTTCTACATAAAAGGATAGGGTATTACACTAGGATGGTTTCCCTAAAATTGGTCGCATGGTGAGGGAGGAGGATGTAATTCCCTATCAAAATGAAATTCAAGTGTAATCTTCACCCTCTCTACTACAAATTGGAGGATCCAGGTCTCAAAGATGAGAAGGGATGGATAGAGTCTTATCCCTAGAATCTAATATCGACAACTCCTCAGCATTGTCCCTAGGGTAAGGGTCCATGTGACCATAGATATTCAAATCTACAGACACCCTGCGGATCCTTACCCTCTGATAGGACAAGTGTGGTAAACCTATGACCATAGAAATAAAAATTAAAATAAAAGACACATAGATGTGCCTTTTACCAAGGTTTTTTAAATCAGAAGGTCTTGGTGGAGGTTTCAACTTGGTCTCTTTCAAAAAAGGGGGAAAATGAAGGAGAGGCCCTATCATGAGTGCCTTTGAAGAGGGATTAAAAGTTTTATTATGTAAGTTTTGAGCGTAAGTGATTGGTGTAGGTGTACCATGAAGGTGTGATGTGTAGGTGTGTCATGAAGGTCCTAGGAGTAACTGGAAAGGGATTTGGATAGGGGAATAAGGGTCATGCGGGCTGGATATACCTTGGGAAATGGACTACCGGGGGGACAACACTTGGGTAAGGCCTTAAAATAAGCACCTTGAGTCTCCTATGGCGTCCTTGAAAGGGTCTCACATAGGTTCCTGATTATGGAATGGGGCCTCACTTAGGTGGTTTCTCCTTAAGGGGGGGTAGTCCTTGTGAAGGTGTCTTATATATTTAGACCCTAAGGAGACTTCACTCTTGTTTTTTCCCTTTAATTCTCTCTTATCTCATGTTTTAGAGAGCTACCAAAGAAATTTCAGGGGACCTGGGAGAAGGTTTTGTGAAATGAGAGCTACAGGGGTTCTTCAAATTTTTTAGTTGTAAATGAGGAGCCCAAGGATCCTATTTATAGGAAAAAAGGGGACCTAGTCAAATAAAGTTTTTGGCGTAGGTCTTCTGCAAAGGTCCATGACATAGGCCTCTCATGCAGATATTCAAGAATAACATGGTCTTGTAGGTCCCCATCATAGGTCCTTAGTGTAGGGGGTTGTGCCTTTTGGGTTGCACTGGCAGGACCTACGTTGGTGGCTTGGCGTGAAGGTGTGTTGCGTAGTTCCATTTGGATAGATCTCTTGGTTTCTCTAAAGATTCCTTAATACTTAACATATCCCATGTGGACTTCATAATAATTTTTCTTTTCTTTATTAAAAGAGAGTTTCAACAAAATCCCCCCCCCTTATGATTGGATCCGAATGGAGAAGGAGGGTCTAGTCCTAAGGAAAAGTTCATGGAAAATATTATGAAGGATCATCACTTGATCGTGTAGCTACTCCGCATAGCTTTCCTTTGGAGGTCATCAGTGTAGGTTGTTGGGTTTAGTTCAGTGACATAGGTAAGAAGTGTAAGTGAGTGGCATAGGTCTATGGCACCTATAAATACCCCTACCTTTGTCACTTTCTTCACTCATGTTTTCCGATTTTTACTCTCATCGTGTAGGTCCTTCATTTAGCTATGTCGCATTGTGCACCTATGAAGGTTCTCCAGAAGTTTTGTCAAGGAATATCCATCTTAGCAATGAGGATGCACAGATTCATCTTAGTCAAAAGTGTTGTGCAGAAGGACCTCGTTGATGGACCTATGTGGGAAACCTTGTCGAGGGACCTGTGCGGGGAACCTTGTCGAAGGACCTACATAGGGAACCTTGTTGAAGGACCTATGCAAGGATTTTCCTTTTCCAAATTATTGTATTCCTCTAAGATAAAATTTTAACTTTCTTAGGTCAATATTTCAATTTAATGAGAAAATTCAATGCCCTCTTTCAGGTTTCTAAATGGATCCTTTAATGACCACAACCGAGGAAGCTACTATGTGTCCAACTGAAATGATGAAAGTCGTCAAACCAGACTATTATGATGTTGTTGATATTACCCTTATCGAATTGGTGAAGAGTTTGATTCCAAATTAGTGTGAGTATCTACAAAGATATTATCTTCCTCTATATGGGCATGGGATTCTAAGTGATTCCCATATTCCAGCATATAAGAAATATTTCCTGAAGACTTGTTTTGTGAATCACATCAACGCTCCTTGTTTCAACATTTTTGCGAAGGGTGTCCCTATTAATAAGGGAACAGTCCTTATTAGATGCATCCTACATCATAGTGGTTTCACTCCCAATATGAAGGATCGAATCATAAATCCAAGTCCGCATTACTTTGGTTCAACCTTTCATGCTTCGAAGATAGATCAATCTCATGGATGGAAAGAAGACAAGGATCTCTGCTATGGAGGGGGGGTCAGGCCTAAATGGATGTGGGAATTCTAGGTATTCCAAACTTGTGTATATTTTAGGAAAGATCTAAAAGATGTTCACATTTATGAGGCTATCTGAGTAGGATAGACCTATGTTTACAAGAATGATATCATTCCTAAATTATTGAGATGATGGAGTCTGCAAAGAAATTCTTTTCCTTTGATGCATGGTGAGGTCATCGTCAGTTTATGGGATTCTTACCAAATATTTGGAGCTCACATTATCATGTAAAAGTATGATTAATTCATTATTCTAATGATAATGTGGGATGATGCAAAGAGGACACCACCATTGGCCCATGATCTACTCAAAATAGTGAAGAAACTGTAGAATAAAATGGATCATTATCCCAGGGTTGATGTCCATGTGGAAGTGTGGATGGGGTCCTTCTCAGAACTAGCCAAAGAGAAGGGTCCTACTTGTAGGTGTCCTACCATTTTCACCACTACACATAATTGGTGTGATTTGGGTACATTTTCTTCAACATTGGAGAAGGGTGATTACAAACATTAGGGTTACAATGTCAAGCCCCAGATTGAGGAAAAGGTATGCCTGGATGGCTTCCTTTCCATGTGGATAAGAATTTATCTACTTTGAGCCTATGATTCTAGTGGTGGTGTGAGGTTAGGGACTTTCATTATTGTAGCCAAGTTAGTATAGGGGAAGTATATTGGGTTGGCTATCCCTATTTTATCAAGAATATATCACTGCATGATGCATTTATACAATGGGAAGGCACCTTTTATACTTACAAGACCATTTCAGGTGTTGTGGGACTGGATTGTATCAAATTTCAGTTCATATTCGGTGTTGAATTTAGTTAGGATCCCCAAAATTCAATTTACCCCATTTGTTCATAATGTTTCTAGGATTCAGCCTCGGAATCTAAAACCTGACGAGGTGTTGAACGCGTTGAATGTATCTGGAGACTTCAGATTTTTTTCCATATGGTAACCCACCAATTGGAACATTTTTCAATGATGGTAAAGAAAATGATTATAATCTGAGGGTGTATATGATGGTATTTAGGGACAGCGTACTAGTTTCCCATATTGATAGTGAGGTTATCTGTGAGGCTTATATCCCTTATCGGTTTTCTCTCTAGTTTAAATGTCTTCAACAATAAAGCACCTTCCCTCCCACATATGTTAGGCATGAGAAGCATTCAATGGTATCCCAACAATTATAGACCCTGATAGCTCTGGAGGTGTCCAAAATGTTGATCATGCTACCTTTGTCATAGGCATCAATTGGACTGGAGTCCAGATATGCCAAGGCCTAAGTTTCTTCATATCCTCAGGGGGATTTGACCAAGGGAACATATTGGATAGAGGCCAAGACTACTTATGGTCATGGAATGCATGTAAATAATTCCAAAAACAAATATGATACGAAGGATCTAGAACCTTCAAAAAATTCTCGTAGAAAGTACACCAAAAAATTTAATGTTAAGTAGATAACACTTCCAATTCCAATACGGTCTAGTCACCATCATCGGGAGTAGGTTGTCGTTTTATCCCCTCATTCTTCTTAAAGAGAAAGTAGACCTGAAGAGGATTTCCAATCTAAGGGCATTGAGTTTTCCCCACAACCAACTTCATCAAATACAAACTATGTGAGACCATTAGCAATCCATTATTTGGAAAACATGACCCGTAACATCAAGGATAAATGGGAGTTTCTTCAGTCCGTCCTTTGAATTTCAGAGTTGGGTGATATTAAAACACCCACTGATTTTCATCCGGAAAATAATTTGGATAAGTTAGAGAAGTGAATCAGGGAGATTGAGGATTTCATATATGAAACTGATGATCAAGTCCCGACCTTGAAGTGAGTATCCAACATGCTGGATCGAGGAGTACTTGAAGGGTTAATTGTTCACCCTAGGGAGGAATGGGACATTTATGTTAACACTAATGATGTATTTTACTTTTCTTCTTTATCTTTTCAACTCTTCATCCACCATCACTAATCTTGATGGGATTTCATTTTGTAGTTTTAAATAATAGAAGGAGAAGCGTTAGTAAAGAAGATTGAGTCACCAAAATACGGACCTAAAGGTACCCCCAATTAAGATGGTGAATGAGTCCCTCAAGTCTCCATAACTCTCTCCAAGTGGGAGGACCATGATGGAGGTGATGGTGATGGAAATTCCTCAGCCATTACCTCAGGTATCTATTTCCAAGAAGAGTAGTACAGTCTCTCTACTATATTATGAAAGGAAGCGAAAGAGAGCATTAAAGTTAGTTCGGTGAGTACTCCATGGTGATTATTTTTGTTGTCATCCGGTTTTATAACTATTTTGACACGCTTCTATGACCATGTTAATATTTTCACAAAACCTTCATTTCTTTCTTCCATTAAAGGATCTGGTACTGGTCCTTCAAGGATTGATAAAGACACCTTGGGGGAAGTACATATTAGTGTTGATGAATCAGTTGTTTTTTCAAATGAAATTTCAAGGGGTGCGACTGCATATGATACTGCTTCTATAGAGAGGGAGGAGGGTCATGGTAAAGTCATATGCACTTATTTTGGGTACCATATGTTGTTTATAACATTATTTTCTCCATAATATTTCAGATCAGTTTCCTATGTCTGAGGACACTGTGAAAATCAATGTTGATATTCCTATTGATCTAGGAGGGACAAACAAGAATTCTAGGAAATCTGAGGAAGGTATCAGTGCTGATCTTGACTCAGCAAGGCCTGAAAAAATCATGATCGTTGAAGAGATGACAAAGGAGAACATCAGTGGAGATAATATGGGTCATGATCCACATTTCATAGATACCCTAAATGGTGAGGATTTTGTAATATACAAAGTCATATACAGAAAAATGATGGATTCTATTAATCCCAGAGTTGATATTCCAGGTTCCATCAAGGAGTTTGGGGACTTTCATAATGAACTGAAAGGATGCGAGTTTTCTAATTATTGCATTTTCCATACATAGTTGTTGTTCTTTTATCTGATATTTCACATCAAAGTTCAACTCATGCATCTTTTTCTACAAAGAACATTACAATGGCCCTTTAAGAATGGGGAATTCCACTCTATCCTACCTCTACTAACGTCATATAAGTACCAACTGAGAATCCAAAAATGGGAGGTTCGCCCGAATCTCTAGTCACTGTGGCTAAACAAGTTTAGAAGAGTGTCCCTCCCCAAGAAGTTCTTGTTAAGACTTTTAAAATTGGTAATGTTAGGGAGGTATCTACTTAAGTTGTTGACCTATTACTGGGTAAATTTCACCAATTGTCTTGATCATACTCCATTCTTGTTACTCTTTTTAAGACAATAGTGATTTTGATTCACCATTTAGTATTATCATATTTTGTATCTTAGTATGAGGGTGAAGATTTTACATTGGATCATCCAGCAATAAAATATGAGGCAGCCATTGTCTCTAAGGGAATAGATCAAAGAACTTATTTATGTGCTTTGATTCCAAAAATATATCTAACCTCATAGAAGTGGCTCTAATTTAGACTTATAGCTGCAGGCTGCCATCAGTATTATGCATGGTAGTACATGGAAGATCATCTAGAAAATGATTTTTGAGATTCCTTTGGAATACATGCCTTCACATTTTGGCTGACTTCTAACACTATTTAGTGTAATAGTATTTTGAGGATTTGATTATCATCCAATCTATAATGCAGTGAAGGAGACTGTTCTCCAGTGGGAGTAAAAGCATAAACTTTGGAAGGAACTTATAAAGGCCAAACTACTCACCAACGTTGATTTTTTTCAAGTTGCAGTATCCCAGACAGAGTCTAACCATAACAAAAAGTTGGCAGAATTCAACCATCAAATTCAAGTGAGGACAATTGAAGTGTCGCGCCTTCAGTGGGAATTGGATGTTTCTTAAGAGAGACTCATACAACTCCACCAATCATTAAGAGAAGATCAATTGGAAGGGGTAACTACCATTACATCTATCATGGAAGCTCTTCATCAGGATGAGGAGATTAAAGTTGGTTAACTAGCTGAGCTTAAATAAGCGGCTAATAGGGTTCAGGATTTTGTTCAACAGATGAAGTGTTACACTGAAGGCCTCTTGTAATATATGATGTAGAGACTCCATTTTGTAGATGTTCCTTTTATTTTTATCCATAAATGAAAAGGACTTTATTTCCAATCATATATGTATTTATCCCTTTTTTATCCCTATAATCATAACATCAAATCTGATCTTATAGCATTAAATATTCATACCAACTAATCATAATCACAATGATAAGGATGGGGGCTCTCTAAAAAACTTTACCTAATCTAAGAGTCCTAGTTAGCATAGTTTTACTATTACTAGGTTCGTATGAAAAACCCTAAAAACTTTGTTTCCATTGTGTCTGTTTCCGACGCTTTTACGTCGGGGCGTGCGCGCGTGTCCGTCACGCATGGGAGGATGCGCGGCTCGCAGTCCCGCATTCCCGCTTTCCAAAGGCAGGCGGCATCCGTTCCTTATTCAGGGATGTCTGATCCTTGATCGAAACTAGAATGATGGGATGTTGGTTCTTCCTTCCGTGGATTCCTCCTCGGATCTCGTCACCTAATACGGGTCTCCCTCATAGATTTAAGATTGGTTCGTGAAGCTCATTCCTGGTGCCATATCTACATGGATGCCAGTTAATTACGCTGCCTCTGTCGAGACGCTCCAAGGGGTCTCATTGGGTAAGCAACCTTCGGTGAGGAGAACGGTCGCGTTGGGGTGTCGTTGGCATGTCTTGACGTTGGGGATCAGCATGTCTGTCTTCTGTCCCTTATCACAGGTCTTCTCTAGGGCACGGAAGCCTGAGCCATCCCACATCGAACTCGGGGAATGTGTACCATCTGAGGTTTTCCTCAACTTCCCATGTTTAACACGGGGTATTCCGCGAGTTTAACGTCTTGCGGAGACAGATCAGACTGATTGAAACACTGAGAGTGGATCAGATTGAAGTACCCCCTAGGGGGAATGCCGATGTTGGGGCCAGCACATGGGCGGCTTCCCGGATGCTATGGAGTGCGGTGGAGTGGCATGATCTCACCGGGATGTGGCGGCCCGGGTAAGGATCGGGATGGATGATGGAGTGAGACATGGGGGTTATGCTCTGAGGCGGCCCAAGGGGGGGATACAGTTTAACATCATGCGGGATGAGATATAGTTTAATGTCATGCAGGACGAGGGCATACAGTTTAACATCATGCGGGACGAGGGCATACAGTTTAACGTCATGCGGGACGAGTGATCTGGGGATTACGCTCTGAGGCGGCCCGTGGTGAATATGGGGCTTACACTCTGAGGCGGCCCGAGGTGAATATGGGGCTTACGCTCTGAGGCGGCCCATGGTGGATATGGGGATTACGCTCTGAGGCGGCCCATGGTGGTCGGGGAACCGACGTGGAGAGGTCTAAATGACGGGGTGGTGGGCTTGAACCTCTTGGAGGCTTCCTACGTACCATGTGTTAGCACGGATCAAAGTCCACGTAGTTCGCTGGCATGGGGATTACGCTCTGAGGTGGCCCATAGGAGGATGTCATGGTCGATGCACACTCTAAGCCCACGTGAGTCATGCTCGGTGTGGGAAACAAGAGGCAGCAGGGACCAGACGATCACGTCGCGAAGGGTGCGTCCGTGAGAAGCGGAATGGGGCTTACGCATTGAGCATCCCAAATGGGAAATAGGGGCTTATGCATGGTTAGCGGCCCGAAGAGGAAACAGGGGCTTACGCATGGTTAGCGTCCCTTGGTGCGACAAAGAATAGTGGGAAAGGGACTCCACTGGCCTTGGCAGGGGGGAAGTATGGAGATGCATGGGTGCAACCTTCCACAAGAGAGGCTAGGGGCTTACGCTCTGAGGCAGCCCTTCCCCTGTGTACAAATGCCACTCCGACAAGGAGGATCTCATTCCAGCGAGGAAGATTCCATTCCTGTGGAGACGATAGGCGTAAAAAATGTCTGAGCTGGGGGGACCCTACGTGTGAAGCACGGGGTCGGACCACAGTTTAACGTCATGTGTTAAGGACGAGGTGCTTAGCAGTTTAACGTCTTGCAGCTTGGACGAGGTGGGTTCGCTCCACACCCCTAGGGCTTACATGCCCAATGCCCTCTACCCCTTGTGGGAGGGAAGGCATTGGCAAGGCCGTAATGAAGGGGGGTCACAGGGCGAACCACTGGTGGGTCCACGTTAGTGTGGCTATGCGAAGAAGCAATAGCCGTTAGCGTGCCTATGTGGAGAAGCATAAGGCAAAGCAACGCAACGGGAAACACCACCCAAGGGACCTTGAGGTTACTTCGTACGAGCCTGGAAGGCCGTATGGGAAAACAACGCATGGCGCGCATGCCCGGCAGGGAAGTCATCACGTGCCGGCGCGGAAAGGCAGCCAAGGGGCATCAAGGTAAAGGGGTCCTGGGTGTTGCGCACAAAAGGAAGGTTGGCGCGCAAAACACCGGTGTCACGACCCATCCTCGGGGCCCGTGCCGTGACTACCCCAAGCCCGCCTTCCATAGGCCAGGGGCTGGAGACTAGCACCAAGGAGTAAATCCCGATAAACAGGGAAGGCATTGCCTTTGTAAGTAAACAACCACCACAGAGTAAGCAAGCGGAAAGAGTAAACACTAAGTAAAAACTGTAACAAGCTGTGCTGAAAGTAAAAGGGGCCGGAAATACAAGCCCAACTGTAAAGTACAACTGAAAGGGGAAAAAAGCAACTGAAATGAAAAGCCGCAGCGTCGAGCCGTCCTCTGGAAGTCCCACCTGAAGGGTGAGCACAGATAGCCTCCACAGCTCCTCGGTCCAGCCGTCCGCTCCGAGTACGTCCCGCCCAGTGGTCCACCTCCAGGTATCGTCCTGCTCTGCAAGCCTCCACCACGATTCCGATGTGTTGTCCGTCGTCTGCAACCAACACAACGAAGTGCGGGCATAACCCGTGCAGGGGTGAGTATAAGCTACTCAGTAGGGACCCCGAGACCCCCAAAGGTCTCCTGAAATCCACAAAGGATAAACCACAAGGAAAGATACAATCACGAAGTAACAACCGGCACTACTTAGGTATATGCCCATACATATACCTAATCCATCAATTCTCGTTCGACTCCAACATCCGAGCCCAAGCACAACCCAATCCACACAGGAAAGCAAAACGTATACTCACACGGAAAAGCACAACACAAACCACGAAGGAGAGAAAAAGTAATCCACATAGGAAAGTAAACAGTAAATCCACACAGGATAGTTCAACACAATCCACAAAGGAGAGTAAACAGTAAATCCACACAGGATAGTTCAACACAATCCACAAAGGAGAGTAAACAGTAAATCCACACAGGATAGTTCAACACAATCCACAAAGGAGAGTAAACAGTAAATCCACACAGGATAGTTCAACACAATCCACAAAGGAGAGTAAACAGTAAATCCACACAGGATAGTTCAACACAATCCACAAAGGAGAGTAAACAGGATTCAGCTCACACAGGTATACATCGTCAAAAAGGTGAAAGGGATGATCAGATATAGATACTGAATCATCTAAGTTGGGACCCACTTAGGATACAAGACCAGTTGTCTTCATTGATTCATCTATGCTGGGACCCACATAGGATACAAGACCAGCACTGAATCATCTAAGCTGGGACCCACATAGGATACAAGACCAGCACGACTGGGACCCACATAGGATAAAAGACCAGCACTCTATTGATTCATCTATGTTGGGACCCACATAGGATACAAGACCAGCACTGAATCATCTAAGTTGGGACCCACATAGGATACAAGACCAGCACTCTTTATTGATTCATCTATGCTGGGACCCACATAGGATACAAGACCAGCACTGAATCATCTAAGCTGGGACCCACATAGGATACAAGACCAGCACGGCTGGGACCCACATAGGATACAAGACCAGTACTCTTCATCGTCGCAGTCCACTGAGGATCTCTGCACAGTCGTCCTCATCGAAGTCGCAGCCAGCACTAGGGTTCCCGCACACAGCAAGCTCGTTCGGGAGGGTCCGCTCCACGAGCCAAGAGGCTGATACATCAACTGACACAAGGTCTAGAGTTGATGTATCCAAAAGTTCCGTATCGTCAAAAGGAACTCAACGTCGCAGACGGCGCGTCAATCGGACGCCCGGTCTGAGAGTTATTGGCTTTTTCGTCCGAGGGGCCCGGTTGGTTTTTAAGGGAAAACCAACCCGACCGTACTCCACCTGCGTCCAAACCTTGGGAGGAGTATGCCAAAAGATCCTTCTCACTTAGAGGAACTCAACAAAGTCGACGACACGTCAATCAGACGTCCGGAGCTCAAGATATGAGCGTTTCCGCTCCGAGGGCCCGGTTGGTTTCGTGTACGAACCAACCCGGCCGAACCCAAAGTATTCCAAAACCTTGAGTGCGATATACCGAAACGACCGTATCGATCCAAGGATTGTGTTGCCTCTGACGGCGCGTCGTACAGAGGCCCGTAGCTCAAGTTACGGGCAAAAGACCGAAATGGTCCGAAGAAGGGGGGTCGGGCCCGGGCCGACCCGGCCCGACCCCCCCCCCCCTGGGTCGGCCGAACCGGCTCAGCTCGTTCGAGCGGCCGAGCAACGCGGGGGGCACGCTGCCCCCGCGTGACAGCTCCGCGGCCCACGCTGGGGGCCGCCCAGGTCAACGGACGCGGCTTCGCCGCGTCCTGTGTGCGCCGGACCCACGCGGCTGCGGGTCCGCTGGCGCCGCGGCGGCGCGCCGGGGCGCCGCCAGTGGCTTCCACGGGCCACCGGAGTTGCTCCGGTGGTCCGATTTCCTTCCCGTCTGCACCGAAGCTCCTCCCGGGTCTCGTTCTTCACTGCGGAAACATCAAATCGCATCTGCGGCACGTTCCATCGTCGCCCGCCAAATCTGCACATCAACGAAGAACTGCGGAGGGTTTTCGGGCCGTGTTTGTTTGGCCCGCACCCTCCGCGTTAGATGATAATAGTCGGGAGGAATATTCAAAACATAGAAAACATATCAAAAAAAATTTTAATAAATTAAAATTGTTCTTACGAAACTGGGTTCTTTGTTTTGAACGGAAACATCCATGGAGTAAAAACATTGCCAACAAAACCCCTACCTCGTCAAGTCATCGCACGCGCGTTCTTCGCAGAATTGACCGTCGCGGAACAAGTGGAGCGTCACGTCACGGAAGGGCGTCGCGTCGTCGCGGAAGGGTGTCACGTCGAGGATCTCCAAGGATCAAGAAACAACAGATTTAATTAATAATAATTAAATCTGTGATGTTGTTATAACCCACAAAGAGATTTAAAAGAATCACAACCCCCAACCTTGTCGTTGTCGATCGAAGGTTGTCGCGGGGTTGGATTGTCGCGGAAGAACGTCGCGGAAGAAGAACTGTCGGCGTCGCGGTACTTGGTGTTGCGTCGTCGATCTCCGAGGGCTCGGTGTTCTTCGTCGCCCTTCATCGAAGGCCGACATTCTTCGCGTTCTTTGCGTTCTTTGCATTCTTCGCGAAGAAGGATGAAGAACTTGAGGTTTGTCAAATCCTCTCAATGAACAACACTTAAGGAGAAAAAGCGTTGGTCTTATTTTATTAACATGCCAACAAACGAAAAAGAGATAAGTAACGACCCATTAATTCATAGAATTAATTCAACGAATAAAACCGCCCAATTAAATGGTGCGTTAAGAATTTAAGAAAACACGTCAGTTGACTTACATAAAAACGGGTTTTCGCGGGTGCGTTACTTAGGGGAAAAGAAACGGTGGGGCTCGTGCGGGCCCCACCTCACAAATATCCTACCAAGAGGGTAGGATATTTTTGGATAGCACCCTATCCGCATCAACTCAGCTTAAACAGCTTGAAGTGGTCTTTAAGCGGCTTTAAGTGAAATAAAATTGTCGCACAACTTTATTTTATTTCTTAACTTAAAACCAAAAAATTAAAAAAAAAACACAACCGAGAAAACGCAACTCCATAAGAGGCGTTTCTAAGAAAATACCGGCACTGTGATTCCATCGGTGCCCTCAGAATTCGATTCCGGGCACCGGTTCAAAAGTTAGAAAAACCCGCTCGTCCGTTCACTGAATGTACCCGAGCCAAACTTCGGAAAGTGATTCCGGGCACACCGGGCCTCTGAATCAGGTGCCGTCAGAAGCTGCGTTCTTGTAAAATTCCAAAGAAAATTAAGAAAAAAAATTTCTTGAAATTTACGGGTCTTTACATTACTCCCACCACAGGGCTTTACGTCCCCGTAAAGCATCACCACAAACTTAGGGATACAAAGGTGGTACTGAGCACGCATCTGAGCCTCTCACTCCCAAGTGCTCTCCTAGAGGTTCCCGAGCTGCTATCTGAAGCGCACTAGAGGAATCGATCGTCCACGTAGGACCCGCTCCTGTCAATCCTCGATCTCCACTGGGACCTCCGCAAAAGTCGCCCCATCATCAAAGACCAGCTCTCCATGGTCAAAGATTTGCGTCGGGTCGTGCACGTATCTCCTCTGCTGAGATACGTGGAAGACGTCGTGCACCCAGTGCAACTGTGGTGGTAGATCCAGGCGATAAGCCACCTTGCCAATCCTACTGAGGACCTGGAAGGGTCCGATGAAGCGTGGAGACAACTCGCCGCTTCGGCCAAACCTCCGTAATCCACGTCGAGGTGAGACCCGCATGAAGACGTGGTCACCATCCTCGAACTCAAGTGGCCTCCGCCTCCTGTCAGCATAGGCCTTCTATCGGCTCTGAGCTATACTCATCCGCTCCTGGATGACCTGGACCATCTCTGATCCCACAAGAACTACTAAGATTCCTTCTTTGCCGATAAGAGAAATCTGGTCTCATCCCCTAGATGAACCACTTCCTTTGCCTAATACAGTCAATCCCGACATGGATGATACTAATCCATACCAAGGATGACGTCGTAAGGCCTCGACGCTACTACCAAGAGATCCAACTGTTACTCTCGCCTCCAAGGGTTGAGTCACACTGTCGGCATCAGTGTGTGGTAACTGGGTCTCCTCCAGTAGATGTCTCACAAGTGAGGGTCAAGTCAACAGTCTAAACCGGAACCTCTTAGTAACAACACAAAAGAGGACAGGAATGAAAACATCACAAAGGTAAGCATCTTTTACTATTGCAGCTCATAAAACAAAGACACTACCCAACAACAACAAGGAAATAGAAGTACAAAGGACGTATCCACTAGTTCCGCTCCTGTCCATTTGCTCCCAGAGCTCCATGATCGAAGGCCTCAGCTGCCTGAAGCTGAGCTCTCGCATGTCCACCAACTTCCTGCGGTCGGGGTGGACCTCCTGGTGGTGGTGGTGGCAACACCTCGAAGTGTCGCCCACCATCTGCTACTCGGCCAGCTCCTGTACCTCGTCCGCCTGCACCCTGCGGACCACCGTGGCCGAACCTCTGTATGGGAGGTCCCTCTACCACCTGCTGCTCATCTGTAAGACGAGTCGGGCAGTCTCGAGCCATGTGACCTCACTCGCTGCATGCATAGCAATGCTTGCCCCTCGTGTAGCTGGCTCTCCTTTGGGTGCCCCGCACAACCGAATCTTCATCCTGAGATTGCCCAACTGATGGTCTGGCCCGTTTGGACCTCTGCGTCACCTGTCTACTGCCAGCTGCAGAAGACCCTGCTACGGGCCGTCCTGCGGAGGGTCCTATCACTGGAGCCTGCTCGGCGAGAAAACTCTCCACTAGAAGGGCTATCTCCAACACCTCTGCCTGTGTCGGAATGTTGAGGGAGATCATCGAAGCCCTGATCTCGTGCCTCAGTCCCTGCTCGAAGGTCCGGGCCCGGAAGAACGGGTTCCATACCATATCTGTGGAGTAGCACGAGAGATCAGTAAATCTCACCGAGTACTGGGCCACAGTCAAGCTGCACTGTCGTAGCTGTAGCAGCTCTTGGATGCGCACCGCACGGAGGGTGGCTGGAACGAACTCGGAGAGGAAGATGCTCTCAAAGTCCGTCCAGAGGAGAGATGTCTCGTCGTGCACCTGGAGCATCAACCTCCACCATCTGCCTACTGCCGCGTGCAGGAGGCTCACTGTGAGGATCACCATGAGGTCTGTTGGTGTCCTCACTAATCTGAAAACTCGTACAAATGCCTCCAGTCAGTCCTCGGTTGCCTGGGGGTTCGTCTCCCTATGGAACCAGGGTGGTCGCTGGCGCTGGAACTCATGCAGCGCGCTAAGGCGACGTGCATCGTCAGCGGCTGGGGCTGGTAGCATCGGTGGCTCGGTGGGTAAAGGTACCGTCGGTGCCTCTGCTGACAAGGAGCCCTGCACCGAGGCCTCATCGCTCGGTGGGCTGTCATCACGCACCACTCTCGGAACCCTAGCCGGTTGTCGTCGTGGGGCCATCCTGAAAATAAACAGGTGCGCCATGGTCAGAACTGTATACCTGGTGAGATGACATAAGTAATCACAAAGAAAACTTGAACACACATGCAATCAATATTTTCGTGCATTAAGTCGGAAATCAGAAGTCAGGGTCCTGGTGTACGGATACGTCGGCCGCCGCACCGACACTGGACTCCCTGGACTGATAACCACACCCAATACGCTGAACACTATTTCTTCACATAGAAGAAAGATCAAAGTCTGCGGTAGAACCGAACTCCTTTGATACAAATTTGTCACGACCCGTCCTCGGGGCCCGTGCCGTGACTACCCCAAGCCCGTCTTCCATAGGCCAGGGGATGGCGACTAGCACCAAGGCGTAAATCCCGATAAACAGGGAAGGAATTACCTTTGTAAATAAACAACCACCACAGAGTAAGCAAGCGGAAAGAGTAAACACTCAGTAAAAACTATAACAAGCTGTGCTGAAAGTAAAAGGGGCCGGAAATACAAGCACAACTGTAAAGTACAACTGAAAGGGGAAAACAGCAACTGAAATGAAAAGTCGCAGCGTCGAGTCTTCCTCTGGAAGTCCCACCTGAAGGGTGAGCACAGATAGCCTCCACAGCTCCTCGGTCCAGTCGTCCGCTCCGAGTACGTCCCGCCCAGTGGTCCACCTCCAGGTACCGTCCTGCTCCGCAAGCCTCCACCACGATTCCGATGCGCTGTCCGTCGTCTGCAACCAACACAACGAAGTGCAGGCATAACCCGTGCAGGGGTGAGTATAAACTACTCAGTAGGGTCCCCGAGACCCCCGAAGGTCTCCCGAAATCCACAAAGGATAAAACACAAGGAAAGATACAATCACGAAGTAACAACCGACACTGCTTAGGTATATGCCCATACATATACCTAAGTCATCAATTCTCGTTCGGCTCCAACATCCGAGCCCAAGCACAACCCAATCCACACAGGAAAGCAAAACATATACTCACACAGAAAAGCACAACACAAACCACCAAGGAGAGCAAAAGTAATCCACATAGGAAAGTAAACACTAAATCCACACAGGATAGTTCAACACAATCCACAAAGGAGAGTAAACAGTAAATCCACACAGGATAGTTCAACACAATCCACAAAGGAGAGTAAACAGTAAATCCACACAGGATAGTTCAACACAATCCACAAAGGAGAGTAAACAGTAAATCCACACAGGATAGTTCAACACAATCCACAAAGGAGAGTAAATAGTAAATCCACACAGGATAGTTCAACACAATCCACAAAGGAGAGTAAAAATGATTCAGCTCACACAGGTATACATCGTCGAAAAGGTGAAAGGGATGATCAGATATAGATACTGAATCATCTAAGCTATGACCCACTTAGGATACAAGACCAGCTGTCTTCATTGATTCATCTATGCTGGGACCCACATAGGATACAAGACCAGCACGGCTGGGACCCACATAGGATACAAGACCAGCACTCTTTATTGATTCATCTATGCTAGGACCCACATAGGATACAAGACCAGCACTGAATCATCTAAGCTGGGACCCACATAGGATACAAGACCAGCACGGCTGAGACCCACATAGGATAAAAGACCAGCACTCTTCATCGTCGCAGTCCACTGATGATCTCTGCACAGTCGTCGTCGTCGAAGTCGCAGCCAGCACTAGGGTTCCCGCACCCAGCAAGCTCGTTCGGGAGGGTCCGCTCCACGAGCCGAGAGACTGATACATCAACTGACACAAGGTCCAGAGTTGATGTATCCAAAAGTTCCGTATCATCAAAAGGAACTCAACGTCGCAGACGACGCGTCAATCGGACGCCCGGTCTGAGAGTTATTGTCTTTTTCGTCCCAGGGGCCCGGTTGGTTTTTAAGGAAAAATCAACCCGAACGTACTCCACCTGCGTCCAAACCTCCGGCGGAGTATGCCAAAAGATCTTTCTCACTTAGAGGAACTCAACAAAGTCGACGGCACGTCAATCGGACGTCCGGAGCTCAAGATATGAGTGTTTCCGCTCCGAGGGCCCGGTTGGTTTCGTGTACGAACCAACCCGGCCGAACACAAAGTATTCCGAAACCTTGAGTGCGATATACCGAAACGACCGTCTCGATCCAAGGATCGTGTTGCCGCTGACGGTGCATCGTTCAGAGGCCCGTATCTCAAGTTACGGGCAAAAGACCGAAACGGTCCGAAGACGGGGGGTCTGGGCCCGGGCCGACCCGGCCCGACCCCCCCCCCTGGGTCGGCCGAACCGGGTCGACCCGACCCGGTCCGACCTGGCTGGACCCGGTCCGGTCCGGCCAGGGCGCAGTCCGGCCGGCCTGGCTCGGCTCGGCCGAGCGGCCGAGCAACGCGGGGGGCACGCTACCCCCGCGTGACAGCTCCGCGGCCCCCGCGGGGGGCAGCCCAGGTCAACGGACGCGGCTTCGCCGCGTCCTGTGTGCGCCGGACCCGCGCGGTCGCGGGTCCTCTGGCACTACCCCGGCCGCGGCTTCAGCCGCGGCGGCCCTCTCCGGCAGCGCGTCGGGGCGCCGCCGCCTCCGACCGCCGGCGCCGGCGACCCGCGCCGCCGGTGGCTTCCGCGGGCCACCGAAGTTGCTCTGGTGGTCCGATTTCCTTCCGGTCTGCGCCGAAGCTCCTCCCGGGTCCCATTCTTCACTGCGGAAACATCAAATCGCATCTGCGGCACGTTCCATCATCGGCGTCCAAATCCGCACATCAACGAAGAACTGCGGAGGGTTGTCGGGCTGTGTTTGTTTGGTCTGCACCCTCCGCGTTAGATGATAAAAGTCGGGAGGAATATTCAAAACATAGAAAACATATCAAAAACAATTTTAATAAATTAAAATTGTTCTTACGAAACCGGGTTCTTTGTTTTGAACGGAAACATCCATGGAGTAAAAACATTGCCAACAAAACCCCCACCTCGTCAATTCGTCGCACGCGCGTTCTTCGCGGAATTGACCGTCGCGGAACAAGTGGAGCGTCACGTCGCGGAAGGGCGTCGCATCGTCGCGGAAGGGCGTCACGTCGACGATCTTTGAGGATCAAGAAACAACAGATTTAATTAATAATAATTAAATCTGTGATGTTGTTATAACCCACAAAGAGATTTAAAAGAAGCGCAACCCCCTACCTTGTCGTTGTCGATCGAAGGTTGTCGCGGGGTTGGATTGTCACGGAAGAACGTCGCATAAGGAGAACCGTCGGCGTCGCGGTACTTGGTGTTGCGTCTTCGATCTCCGAGTGCTCGGCGTTCTTCATCGCCCTTCGTCGAAGGTCGGCGTTCTTCACGTTCTTTGCGTTCTTCGCAAAGAAGGATGAAGAACTTGAGGTTTGTCAAATCCTCTCAATGAACAACACTTAAGGAGAAAAAGCGTCGGTCTTATTTTATTAACATGCCAACAAACGAAAAGAGATAAGTAACGACCCATTAATTCATAGAATTAATTCAATGAATAAAACCGCCCAATTAAATGGTGCGTTAAGAATTTAAGAAAACGCGTCAATTGACTTACATAAAAACGGGTTTTCGCGGGTGCGTTACTTAGGGGAAAAGAAACGGTGGGGATCGTGTGGGCCCCACCTCACAAATATCCTACCAAGAGGGTAGGATATTTTTGGATAGCACCCTATCCGCATCAACTCAACTTAAACAGCTTGAAGTGGTCTTTAAGCGGCTTTAAGTGAAATAAAATTGTCGCACAACTTTATTTTATTTCTTAACTTAAAACCAAAAAATTAAAAAAAACACAACCAAGCAAACGCAACTCCAGAAGAGGCATTTCTAAGCAAATACCGGCGCTGCGATTCCATCGGTGCCCTCAGAATTCGATTCCGGGCACCGGTTCAAAAGTTAGAAAAATCTGCTCGTCCGTTCACTAAACGTACCCGAGCCAAACTTCGGAAAGTGATTCCGGGCACACCGGGCCTTGGAATCAGGTTCCGTCAGAAGTTGCGTTCTTGTAAAATTCCAAAGAAAATTAAGAAAAATATTTCCTTGAAATTTATGGGTCTTTACAACCGGGATGGCGCGCAATAGGGCCAGAGTATTGCGCGGATAGAGTATTGTGCACAAGGTATTGCACGCGTAGAAGGGGATTGCGCGCAAGGGACAACGATCTCACGCAAGGGAAGCACCGGGAGGAGGAGGCAAATTCACTGAAGCCGGTGGATTTGCGCACAAAGGCGAACCCCGGGGCAAGGTTGCGTGAAAAGGGGGATTACCTGGAAGTCATATTGTGCGTGGGGGGAGTCGAATTGCGCACCCGAGAGCCGATCCGAATTCCTTAACCCCCAAACCGTCTGGGGTCGCCTTCTATTTATAGGCACCAGTCGATGCAAAATTCAGGCGGCGCGCGAAAGTTTCCTTGCTGGGAACCGTTGGCGCGCAAAGCCTCACCGCGCGGAACTGGGGCGTGCAAAATTGCACGCACAAGCGGCTCGATTACGCGAATCCCGGACATGCTTCGCACACACATCTTTATTTCGCGCAAGTCCTCCTTTATTTCGCGCATCACTTCCCGGGCCTCCGGACCAGGCCTCTGATTCCGAATATGACTTCGCTTTGCCATTTCGAAACTTCCTCTAGGAGTTGCAGAATTTTTTCGGCGTCTACAAATGCCCCCCCTCAGAATTGGATCGGCGAGAGGTCGCAACGATCGGATTCCGAGGGAAATGCCGAAACTCCGAAGCAGAGTCAGTCCAAGGCGCTAAGCGTGCAAACAACCCACGTGGCGCGCAAAATGACAGATCGGCACGGAATTTACTTTCTGCGTGGCGCGGAACCCTGGCCTGGCCTATAAAAAGGGGCGATGGGTCCCAGATCCATACCACATCTTTTCTGCACGATAGGCTTATAGCTCTCGTGCGCGAAATTTCTCCCGCGGCTGCACGTAAAAATGCTTTGGCAGTGCGGAATTCCTTCCGAATTTTGGTCGTCCTTGCGCGCCTACTCAGGATCTTCCGCGCTTAGCCCGCCGATTGTGCGCTCAACTCCAGGATTTCGCGCCGCCACTTCAGATTTCGCGCATCACTCTCTGATTCTGCGCACTACATCCTGGTTTTGTGCAACTCCCGAAATATTCGAGATGGCCGCAAACTGAATTGATGAGGGGGAAGCTGCCGCTCGTATAACCGAAATGGCGGAAAATGAGGAGGTTTATGGCGCCAAGGTGATCGTTTCAAACAATCTGACCTTGTTCAATCTGCTGACCCCAGCCCAGAAGACGTATCCGCTGTCTGACAACCTCCCGCTCTGGAATTTTGGCATTCTGGAGGAGGTTCCCCTGCCGGACTTTGAGGTGGACACACCGCGGTCATGGGTGACCCGGGAGGACGAGATTCCTCGCTACAATATCACCAACAATTGTCGTCCTTCCAGGGAAACCAGACATATGGACATCTACGTTCTGAACCTGAGGACCAGGACCATTATCGGGGACGAGCATGTCGCAGAGAACTCTTCGGACCTCTACGCGAGCACGTTCCGTCAGAGCGTCACGGATAATGCGAAGGGCTGGTTGAAGGATTGGGACCTGCAGTCCGGGGGCAACTTCACCAGCGAGTGGGCCTGGGCGTTCTGGGTTCGCCATACCTGCAACTAGTTCGGGGATGAACTGTGGTATATTGGCATGTTCGAGGTGGTATGGACGTCTCAGTTCCACTTCCACCGTCAACCCGAGCTCGGGCCGGAGCTCTTCACCCGGTGGTCTCCTGACACCAATACATTACACCTTCATCATGGGAAAGTCGGCATCAGCCTCTAGGACATTCACTGCATCGGGGGTATCCCACTGGAGGGCTGCCAATACGACGAGTTCGTTCCACCAAAGAACACATGGGAAGACAGGTCACGGACGCCCATGCTGACGTGGCACCTGCTGGAGCTGGCCAAAGAGAGGCTGGGGGTCAAGGAATTCCTGAAGGACATCACCTACAAGGGCTGGTTCAGCCTGTTCCTTGAGAAGGATCCGGCCGTCAAGATGTCGGGACGGGGTAAACGGTGCCCAACCGTGGCTCAGAGGAGCAGGGATGGGTCATACTGGAGGAACCTGGAGGCGGGGAAATACCAATCATGGGGCTATCACGTCATCGAGGCCCGGGACCCGAATGTCCGGTATGCCGGGTTCCTTGCTGCCTTTCTGAGCGGGTGGATCCTACCGGTGCGGGACGCGAGGATTGGCGTCCGTCCAGCAACACTGGTGATGGCGGGCACCATGGCCACCAACAAATGGTTCAACTTGGGTGTCCCCGTACTGGCTAAGTTGTATGCCATCCTAGGGAGCATCTCATGAGGGGTTCGTCTCGGAGAGTATGTGGCCCCTTCCAGATCTTCCATGGCTGGGTGGCGGCTCACCTCGGCGGGTACACTTTCCCAAATGCCATCCGTCCTCCGGGTAATGGCCTGCGACCGTCCTTGCTGAACATCGCAGGGGTGGTGCCGATAACGCTCAATGAGGAGGGTGTGAGGATCCGCATCAGCAACCACAACAACTTCCACTTCAGCCCGTTCCCCACCCCGGTCGGCCAGATGGTGGACAATGGGCGAGGCTCTTTGGAACAATAGGAATATTTCCAGAGCATTTGAGGCGGGGTGCTCATGGCTCGGATCGACGGGAAGGTGATCTGCGAGCCTTACGTGCCATCCCGATTTTCCAGGCAGTTCGGCTGCCTCCAACGAATGCCGAAGAAGGTATTCAAGGCTGTCTGGAAGGAGAAGAATCCCTGCGTTCTATGCCAGATGTGGTTGATGTTTACCACTTTCAGCTCTGGTGAAGTCATTACCCTTCCTCCCACCGGGGTTGATGTCGGCATGGCAACCGAGTATGCCGAGAACTGGACCATCGCGTACCCTGAGGGGCTTTTACGCAAGCGAGTCCGACAACTCGAGGTTACTCACCTGGAAACCGGATGACGGGGGAGAAGGCAAGGGGCTTCCGGAAGAGGGGAACCAGGGGTGCGTTAGGCAGCGAGGCCTGCGCAGGCCGGTACTTTAGTAGCGGGAACATCACGCAGCGCCGTCGTGACCTCGTTGCCCGTGGGGGGGTCACATGAGGCGGCCAGGGAACTGCCCGGGAAGCAGATAAGATACCTGCTCGAACCTTCCCAAGATGCAATTTTCCCAGCCCTGTGGTCGGCCTGGATGACCCTGCGGCAATCGCTGAGCGTCGAAGTCGCCTGGAAGAAGATCATGCAAAACAGGATCCAGCTGCCAGAGGTCGGGCTCGTTCAAGTTACCGACCGGGTAAATTTCCATCGGCGGCATGCTTACCTGACGGCCATGGACACATACGCGCGCCAAAGGGGTCGGCGTGCAGAGCCACCTTTTCTAGTGAAAGTGATGACGTCGAGAGAAGGTGACAGGGACGAGGAGTCGGAGGGGGAGGAGGAGACCGGAGAAGACAAAGGCGAAGGAGAAGACGAAGAAGGAGAACCCGAAGATGAGGGGTCGCAAGGGGCGACCTACTAAGGGAGTCTCCGAGAGAGCGGCGAGTGATTAGTCACTGAAAGTGTCTAATATTAATTGTTAATATCTTTATATTAATTGTTCCAAAGTCCATAAACATTGTTTTTAGTGCATTACATAAATAGAACTTCATTTCTCATCAAAAATGCAATTCATGTTTAAAATGAAAATTTGGGCCCAATCATTCATTTGTTTGTGGACAACATTATATTCATTTTCTGAATTTGAAATTTTGGGTTATGATTTATCACTTTGTTTGAAACATTTTATCTTTTAGGTCCGATGGATGAATCCCAAAGGAAGATATAGAATTTTGTGCCTGAAGGCAGAAACTTGCTGGAAAAAGCATAATGGGCCTAAGGCCCATCAAACAAATGTGGGGCCCACAAACTAAGCCCAATGAAGCTAAAATTTATACAGTAGAAAGATAAAAATATTAGTATCATTTTATTCAACTGTGGTCGGAGCTAATTCTGATGTTATCATGATGATAAAGGGATCTGAAGTTGAGATTTAAATGGTGGACCCGACATTAATGCACATAAATCCGTCGCACCATTTAGATCATAACAACCAAACGGCTGAGAGAAATTTCCTGAAATTTTTACAGACCATAAAGGACAGATTGACGAAGATATTTCTCTTATACAACCCCTCCGGATTCGGCCTTCTTCAATTTCGAATTCACACGTCAATATGGTGGACGAATCTGGACAGTTTTCCATGTCAAATTCGAAACATCAATTTTCTTTTGATTATTCACCCTCCATTTGACTGAATTTATTGTTGGGGGTGAATTAATTTTTGGGGGATGTACCTAAAGCTCCTAATATTCCTATATAAGGAGATAGTGGTGAAGGGAATAGGTGTGGATATTTTTCATATCATCTTTTGTTGCTTGTTTCATTGTAAGGTTATGCTTCCAAATTTCCTTTGTAATGTTTTCCATTTCCATGTAAGTTTCTTTCTTGTATCTTTATGTTCTTAATCAACTTCATTCACTTCTATATTTTCCATTTCTTTTATTAAAACTTTATTATCACAAAGCACAGTGATATCTCTGTGTTGTTGTGAATTAGTTCACACATAGGTGTGAATTTCATTCACACACACGGAGGAGTGCTCGTTATTTCCGCGGTTTTAATTTCTTCAATCCAATTCTTGTTAGCCATCTTCCACCCACCATTGAGAGTATATCATCAATGGAGGGATAAACCCTTAATGGTATGATCTTAGGAGGACGAAAAGGCTGGATTGAATGTTATTTTATGAACGAATTGTTGTTAATTGGATAATTAATTTGAGACATCCATTCTTCAATTATTTCTACTCTTCATCTTTACTGTGTTTGAGGAAACTAAATTCAATTACTAAATGTCCATATACCTCAGAGAGATCATGAATTTGGTTCTCTAAGTGTATATGGGATTTGTAATTGTGTTTAGTAAGCACCAAACCAGAAAATGATGAATGTAATGTTATTTTTGAAGAATGGATTCATCAAAAAATTAATAAAACCAAAATTGTCTAATGAAGTAAAATTCATTCAATCCACCCCGAGCATAATCCTAAGATCAACCCATTTCCATTTAATTGAATTCACTTAGGTTTATTAGTGTTCTTTAAAAACCATCCAAAATCAAATCCAAAGTCGGCTACTTCATAGCCCATCCTTCACACAATCATAGTGTCTCAAGGTTACTTCTTCGGTCCCTGTGGATTCGACCCCTACATGTACTACATCGATCTCTTTTACCAGTAGGGTAAATTTGGGCGCAACCAGCGAGATTGTCGGCTCTGATCTCGACATAACCGAGATACTCGATGTTTTTCTCTATCTTCATTCACTTTCCTTCTTTATCCATTCTCCTTTCCAATTTCTAAACCGTCTCTCTGCCTTACTCAAGGGCGGATGAGTGTTGGACGGGCGTCCCCACCAGAGGAGGGAGGAGAGGAACCGGTGAGACATGATGGGGATCCGACACCCATCATCGAACTAACAAGCACAGAGGGGTCTCCCATCATGGCGGCTCCTGCAGTGGCCGGAACACTAGAGACTGATGCTCTGGACTCCTGTAAGTCTCACGCTTCACTACTGGCGCTTGTTATCAAAAGATCCCCACTAATCAGTGTACGCCTTGCGTAGTGATCTCAACATTGGAGGCTCATCAGGTTGCGGAGACCGGACCATCCGTGAGCGGACCAGTGGCGGACATACCACCTCATTCAGAACATGCTCCCCACACTGAGTCAACCCTGGCAACTGGTGAGCAGGGGGCAGTGGGAATCAGCGGCGCTGTTCTTGAGGTGAGGCTGGAGACTGACGGGGGCACCGTCGCTGCTGGGGCAAGAGAGGAAGGTCTCCCGGACGTCGAGGATCCTATTCCTCATGAAGACATCCCTGGGGTAGATCCTACTGTCGATCTGCTGGCTGCCTTCCCTACATACCGACCCGCTGACCCTGAGGAGGTAGATGACTCGGACTCAGAGGTAGCTGAGGAGATCCGGATGACATGGCGCAAAGGGTGGAAGTGTATCTGACGCTTCCTCAGACAGCCCCAGTCGGATTGGCTGAGGCGGATGGGATCACTCCAGACCTGGCTATGCTTCCTGTGCGCCGGAGGGGCTGACGCTCAGCGCCTTCATCTGACGATCCGTGATTACATGACCGAGAAGATACGTGAGAGCAGACGGCGCGCCGACATTGCCCAGTGTCGGGAAAGATCGGCGAGCGCCTGAGCATTGCTGAGGGCGGAGCAGGAGGTCTGGCACCTCGAAGGGAAGGCGGCAGATAAGGAGGCCTTCATCGCAACATTCTCAGAGCTTGTGGGGCAACTGACGGTCCAGCTGGCTGACGCGCAGGAACAACTGATGGAGGCGAGTCACCAGATGATCGTAATTCGAACCGAGCGGGCGCAGGCACAAGCTAGGATTGGCGAGCTGCGCTCTGTGGCGGCTGATGAGGAGAGAGTCTTCGAGAAGTGAGAAGCGGTCCTGGAGGCTACCAGCCAAAGGGTAGCAGCGCTGGAAAAGTCGATTCAGCGTGCCGATCCTTAAGGGCTTTGTTTTGGCCATCTCATGAACCTCTTTCTTGTACCACTCACCATCTCAATCCAATACATGGCCAAATCCATTTATTTGTACCCTTGGTTTAATATGCTCAACCATAATTCCGAAATGACTAACAACCCATCACTAAGCTATTGTGGGTCGCACCCAACGCGAGAAGCAAAGGATACTCGGGTCATCATCTCGTCCAACTATGGGGCATTGACCAAGCCTCAGGCATCCGAAATTGGGCCTGGATTTATGAGGAGGAGACCTCAGACTGATTGATATATCACCATCTCATTGTGCCCTGACACATGAGCGGGGCAATGCCGGGGGCATTGAAATCCATCCAAACATAGGGAGATGGAAAGAAAAGATGAATCACGCGACCCGAATTCAGAACAATGTGGGGCACGACGATGGAGGATAAATGTTAACCATGACGGAAACACAGCATCCATATCATGTTGGCCTGGAGTGGGGACAATAAACGAGGGCTGACCACTGACCATGTTCGCAACACGGGGCCTAACTCAAATATCGCCGGTCAGTTTCCCGGAACGTAGGCCCAGGACAGCAGGCGGACTATAGGTCTATCATCCATGTTGCTACAATAGGCGGACCAAAGGTCTATCATCCATATTGTGGCAGTAGGCGGACCAAAGTCTGTCACCCATACTGTTAGGGGGTCCCATCAAACATGACCAGTCCTCTGGAACGTTGGCCCAGGACAGTAGGCGGACCGTAGGTCTGTCATCCATACTGTTAGGGGGTCCCGTCAAACATGAAAGAGAATGAGGATCCGAATAAAGGGGCACGCGAATCGTGAAAGGTGGAGTGTTGGTTTGTTCGAACAGAGTCCAACACTCCCGAAATTGCGCCACCGTGGCGGAGGCGCATCAGGCGGACGTACCAACCTGGTCATGGGTCATCCCAATTTTCAGGCAGGACCTCTCTGGAGAGAGAACTACCGCTTCCCATTACTACTATGGGGCATCCCGAACTTATTCGGGGTGGATGTCATGATTACACCACTTCCCATGAAGTCAGGCCGAGGGGTCGACAATAAGGAGGGACGGGGTTCGGTAATCCCTGGGGCTGGACCCAAGACGAAATGTATGGGAATTTATATGTATCTCATTAGAATGATAATCAAGCCACATGTAGTTCTTGAAAGGCAGTTTTATGTCATGTTGGACGAAATACAGTTTAACGTCGTGTGGGATGGGGGACACATCTCATCTGGGGATAGGCACGACACGGCGAGTAACCCGATGTGAATGAGGACATAATCCCGCACCACACCGTACAATCCCACAAGAGAGACCGAGTCGCAGAAAGCCAAGCAAAGGATCTTAGTTTTAGGTCTTAGAACTCAGACCAAAGGAGAAGGGGAATGGGAGACACACGGCAAAGCGACTGCAAAACCCAACGTGAGTGTGGGGAAAAAGCCCTGCTTACTATGTGCTCCTGGGGGCGCGTTTAGTCCAAGAGACCGAACACAAAAGGTTAGGCTGGGCCTGTGGGGAAGTTCCCAGGCGCTCCTACGTATCTCATAAGGATGAGAATCAAGCCATACGTAGTTCTTGAATGGAAGCATGGCGTGATATGGCGCCTGCGCGAAGGATGAAGGAGTCGTGCGGGTCTAGCCCTCACACTAAAAGAAGCGGCATTTGATATATCGTGTTTGTTCTTGAAGTTAAATGGTTTTTCTTTTGTGGGGCGACTGGCCTAGGGTAGAAATCCCTGGCGTCTCCACATTAATCAAGCCGCGGCAGGCGTTGACAAGTGGCATGGTACTCGACCAATACCTGGCGTGATGTCCCCCATGGGGAGGTCATCACAATGTGGTGCCATTTTTCATCGTGCGGCCAGGACGGTATCATCACAGTTTATGGTCGTATGGTTTGGACCAGTAACACAGTTTAAGGTCGTATGGTTTAGACCAGTAGCACTGTTTAAGGTCGTATGGTTTGGACCAGCAGCACAGTTTAAGGTCTTATGGTTTGGACCAACAACACAGTTTAAGGTCGTAAGGTTTGGACCATCAACATAGTTTAAGGTCATAAGGTTTGGACCAACAACACAGTTTAAGGTCGTAAGGTTTGGACCGAAAACACAGTTTAAGGTCATATGGTTTGGACCGTCAACACAGTTTAAGGTCATATGGTTTGGACCGTCAACACAGTTTAAGGTCATATGGTTTGGACCGTCAACAAAGTTCAAGGTCATATGGTTTGGACCATCAACACAATTTAAGGTCGTAAGGTTTGGATCAACAACACAGTTTAAGGTCGTATGGTTTGGACCAACAACACAGTTTAAGGTCGTATGGTTTGGACCGTTAGCAGAGTTTAATGTCGTATGGTTTGGACCGTCACCACAGTTTAAGGTCATAAGGTTTGGACCGACAGCACAGTTTAAGGTCATAAGTTTTGGACCAACAACACAGTTTAAGGTCGTATGGTTTGGACCAACAACACAGTTTAAGGTCGTATGGTTTGGACCAACAACACAGTTTAAGGTCGTATGGTTTGGACCAACAACACAGTTTAAGGTCGTGTGGTTTGGACCATCAGGAACACGCATGATGCGATACAACATACCTGATGCGGGTGAGGGCGTAATCCCACACCATCACCGCGTGCGGTTCCGAGAGAGGAGCCTCGGGCCAAAGGGGCCTACGAGGGTTCAACAATCAGGGAGGGGTAAGAGATGCTAGATCCCAGCTATGCTAGGCCTGAAAGGCAATGTCTGGGCGACTCCTCATTCCCCATGGGGATGAGGGTCAAACTGCACGCAACCTATAGAGAAAAAACCCAAGCACATACTCTAGCACTCAGATCACAGGAGCCCCGAGAGACACCGTTACGCAGCTCGATCTGTCTGATGTGTGGGGGTGTACTGAGGGTTAGTACAAGGAGTGTCAATATTCTACCCTGACACGGTGGGGGTGGAACACAATGTGAATCATGCAACCAAAATTCAAGGCCCAAGGAAGTCGGCGTGACGACTGAGGATTACTGCTGACCATGTTCGCAACATAGCATCCTGTCGCGTTAGCCTAGAAGTAGGGGAAAAAATGAGTATCATTCGCTGACCATATTCGCAACACGGGATTTGTATCAATTTGTCACCCAAAACCCTCGGGGGCGTTGGCCCGTGATGATAGGATATCCCTTAGGTGTTGTATCCAGGTCGTTCTTGGGCGTCCCTCCAGGTGTGAAGGATGGTGGGGCCTGAATGAAGGGGAACATGAAGCTTGACAAGTGGACGAAAACTTGTCTAAGTCGAATCTGACACTCCAGGTCCTATGTAGAGACCCGAAGCTTGACGTACATTGAAATTACATTACTTTTACGGAATACTTAGTACATAACAAAAACACACACACAAGGACCGTAATAGTTTAGTGTCTTTGGAAACTCGGAATATAATCTTCTAATCGTGGTGAAAGATCTTCAACATCTCCCATGAAGATCTTCTTTTTTTAAAACCTAAATCCTTTCTTTATGTCCTGGGGAAAAGAAAACATAAAAGGGTGAGCTCAAATGCTCATTAAGGGTAAACAAAAGAAATATCAATCACGTCATATTCATAAGAACATATCTTTTGGAAATATTAACCTTCAAAAGAGATCATAATTTCATAACATGGGATAAATCATAGTAGTGAAATGTAATCTCAATAATCATAACTTAAAACATGAAACTTTGTGGCATACACACATAATCATAGAGAATCATTTCTTATTAGTCAAGACTCATTGCCAAGACTATCTTAATGGACAAAGTCCCTTTCTGAACCGAGTTCACTCCTCGTTTCAGTCCTGTTTCACTGAACCGGTATAACCTACCATTCCAGCCATGTCTATCTCATGAGATATAAAATCTTTACCCAATGCATTGGATGGAGATATAGGTCCCACCCATCTCATAATGATATCATTCTTATGTGTGCCACAAAATTAGAAACCATACATCATAGCATAACCCATATAATAAAAATGGGAATCTTAAACATCGTGACATCATAAAACAATTCATATAAGATAAAGGAATTCATAAAAATATTTCCATCACAACATAATCAAATCCATGTAATAATAGGTATAAAAACAGAACCCTATATTATCTTAGATGGAAAATAATTTTGATAAAACACTTGAACTCCATTCTTGAGGAAAATATCCTTTATACTTCAAAAACACTTTTCCTTTCTTAATATGTCATACAATTCTAAACTAAAAGAAGTTGATTAAAAAAACTTTAAAACTTGTAAAGGAAGCTTCTTGGAAATAATGTTTTAAAAATCCATTCATGCCGTATAAGTTAAAAAAAACATTCTTCGTACTTTTGTTGGAAAAGTCAAAAAGTACCTCGTATGAAAAACGACAAAAGATTCCTTTTATATCCTTTACTAAAAACTCACCGAAGGGTAAAATTGGATTTAAACAATTGTAGGTGGATGGAAATAATATTACATATTGAGGAAACATGGATTTGGATGATAAAATACACCCCAGTAAATACTAAAGTATAAACAATCTCGGATAAAAATGAGATTGTGATATTTCCCTTACCTTAGGTCTGATATGCTTTGTACGTGTCCGAACCTCCTGTATAATGATTTAAATAATGTTATTGACTTATTCCAGAATCATACTTATTTTTATGATATCATATTTGGTCATATTCTTAGCTTCTTAGTAGTAATATTTCATTGCTACTTGTTATTCGGGTGTTTATAACTTTTTGTTCTTATGCGTGTTTTGTCGAATAAATTCTTATTATTCTCTTTAGGTTATAGATACCTCATTTCCAGAATGGTATTAGTGTAATATATATCATATTCATTCATTCAATTCATTTATATAATCATTATGAAATGAAGATCATGTAGAACGAGTCGCATCACATCGTGGAGACGGTATTCCGTACGTACGCACGAGTGATGATATCGTTCCTATGATTGTGGAATTGTATTGGAGTGTATGTATACTATTTCAGAATCAATATCACTTTATAATAGTCATATATAGTCATTATTTACACCATTATACCCATCCAAGTAAGGTGGTGGTGGAAAATAGATTACACCACGGCGTGGAGACGGTATTCCGTACGTACGCGAGCGCGGTGATTTATTTTTTCCGTAGGATGGATAGATGGTGAAATAGGGTTGTTTCATACTTATAATAACATATCAGTATATGAGTGATACTGATATTATTACTTCATAATGAAACAACTAAAGAATAAGAAGTGGAAGAAGAAATAAAGATGAAAGAATCGGTAACGGACATTACCTCTTCTTTGAAGTGCTTCTTTGAGACCTTCTTTTAGGGTACTAAAATTGGTCTTTGAAGAAGACCAGAACCTCTAGGATGTTTCTAGGGAAGTGGATAGAAGAAATTGGCAAGGTTTGGCCGAGCTTGAAGGCTCAAAGTGGTGTGAGAAAGAGGGGGAGGAGGTGCCCTTTTATAAGGGAGGAGAGGGGCTCCTTTGGAAAAACTAAAAATATTATTTTATTATAAAGTCAAGTTTGGTTTTAAATAGCTCCAAATTGATTTATTTCGAAGCTAAGGTGGGGATGGGTCAAAATCCTCTCATATAATAGAATTTAGACAAGTTTAGTTTCCTATTTTAACCTTATTATTTAGATTTAACATTAAGTTAAATAATTTTACTTTTACCGTGTCTTCTTGTGTTCTTATACTATAAGGTTAATAAACTTACTATAAGAAGCCAAACAAACCCTAAGTTGTTTATTATCAATATATATAAACTTATCTAAGTCAATTGGCCGAACCTTAGATTTTTAGGAATAAAATAACAATTAATAATATAATATTTTTTTTAAAAACTATTTTATATCAATTTTGACACTATTTAGTAATTGATTTTTGTGAAAATCATAACAGAATGATTAGTTCGAAAAAAGTTAATTAAATCAATACTAATATGTCATATTAACCTATAAAATTAGTTTAATTCATAAAAAGTCTTAAATTATATTTATTTGGGTATTTATAACATCAATTATGTCAATATTTCATTAATAAGACAATTACTACATCATCATTGTGTCATAATAAATGATAATTATTTAATCCCTAAAAATTATAAATAAATTCCTATGATGTAGATAATTGTATTAGATTTCTGGAGACTATTCATGTTTGAAGTTTCATGAAGTGTATCACTAAATTAAAATTATTATACTTATAAGATTTAAGAAAGTGACATGTTATCACATTCTTTGGTTTTAATAATAATTAAATTATTTTCATGGAAAAAAGTCCATTAAATGAATCTAATCCGACCCTTAGGTGATATGGGTCGATTTTTAGTCATCCAATAGGATTTTGACATGTGTTAGGGTAATTTTATAATATTATATTTACCCTTAATTACTCGATTTACCTTTAACTATGGTAAATAAAATTTACCGTAGTTACTATTCATAATTCCAAAAAAAAGTAGCTTATTAACATAATTTGGATCCACTGATTCCAAATATGGAATCCATTTTTCCAAATTCAATACACAAAAGTTGAAGAAATTAAATTAAAATTAATCTCGTTGTCGAAAGAGAACGGGTTTTTCTTTAGAACATTGCAAAAGATTGAATTGATTTATCCTATAAATTCAAGGTAGAATCAATGCTAATGACATACATTATATTAAATAGTAAAAATATATTCTATTTATACTTTAAAACCATTCAATATTATAATTTAACCATATAAATTATTGCGATGAAAAAAGTTGTTTTTAATTAAAATATAGCGTGTTTTTACTATTCATCAAAATATGAAAGTTACCAGAATGATATGAAAATTTATCCAAAGTAAATTTTTATTTCATGATTCCAAAGAAGAATTTTATTTTGTCAAATTGAACTTATAAACATGTCAAAACTAGATTTAAAGTGGGTGCGCCATCAAAAGGCGGCAAAACTGCATTTGTTGAAAAATACTTATTTTACCCGAAAAATTTATTTTGTTCTTATACCATGTTTTAGAAAATGTGCAAGACGAATAATAATGTTTTAAGATTCAAAATTTAGTTAATACTATTCATAACAGCTAGTTCATAATAATATTATAATAATATATCGTTGTTTAGTAAAACCCGGTATTGCGTACAACACACGCTATTGAGAAAGGTCATGATTGCGTGTAATGCAAGCCAAGTCAGGGTTGCGTGCTGTGCAAGAATCCTTCGTTGTTTCGTATAACATAATCCAACCATATTTCATTTATACATTGAATATATATATATATATACTCAATGTTGTGTAGAATAACTATTATCAAAATTGTGTGTAACACGATCCAAGAATAGTGTTGCGTATACTGCAAGGTAATCTTGGTGTAGCACAAAACATTAATGAAATTAAAAGAATGTTTTTCATAAAATCTCGGGGTGTTAAATCCTAGACCAGAGTACTCTAAACACATTAGCAGACCACTGGAAAGGGTCGAAGGGCTCAGTTTGAGAGCGGCCAAAAGATGGCAGATTCCTGAAGGAAAGGCAGGCCAAAAGACCGAGGCAACCGGGAGATCGTGGGATCTCCTAAGAAACGGGGCTGGACCTGAAATCTAACTGTTTTGGCGGTCCTACGTATCCCATAAATATGGGAATCAAGCCACACGTAGTTCTAGACAGTGCCTTTTAATATCATGGGGAACACGACATAGGAGGGCTAATCCTGAGAACAGGGCGCGCGTGGTGCAGCTATTGCAAACCCGACGTGAATGAGGACATAATCCCATACCACGCCACGCGATCCTGTGGTCAAGGTCCCAGAGGCGGAAGGTCTGGGTGCTCCTGGGCGCTCCTGGGTGCTCCTGGGTGCTCCTGGGTGCTCCTGGGTGCTCTTGGGGCTCCTGGGCGCTCCTGGGTGCTCCTAGGAGCTCCTGGGAGATCCTAGGCGCTCATGGGCGCTCCTGGGCGCTCCTAGGGCTCCTGGGCGCTCCTGGGCGCTCCTGGGTGCTCCTGGGCGCTCCTGGGCGCTCCTGGGTCTGGACCCGAGATGAAATGTCCGGGCGTTCCTACGTATCTCATTAGGATGAGAATAAAGTCGTACGTAGTTCTTGAAAGGCAGTTTAACATCATGCTGGACGAAATATGGATCTTAGTTTTAGGTCTTAGAACTCGGACCAGGGTGCAGTTTAGGGTCGTGCTGGACCATACAGTTTATGATCATGCTGGGCCATACAGTTTAAGGTTATGCTGGACCTGGAAAAGGATTAGGCAAAGTATTGCTTGAGGAACTTGGTGTTGGTGGGAGGAGTTATGCACTCACCATCCATAGTCACCAGGGAATACACACCATTAGGATAGACCTTATAGACAATAAAAGGCCCCTCCCATTTAGGCTCCAACTTGGGTGGTTTCCTGCCGGGAATCATTGGCGCTCTGAGAGCCAGCACCAGGTCACCTTGCAGGAAGAAGCGGAGGCGAACCTTCTTATTGAAAGCTCGAGCCATCCTGATCTGATTCCTTTCCAAGTTATGTAAAGCGCAAAGCCTACTTTCATCCAGCGCTTCCAATTCGGCTAGACGGATTTCAGCAACTCTATCTGGCGCTTTCTGGTCGTAGACCGCCGTGCGTAATGAGGGCAACTGGATCTCGATGGGCAGGACGGTCTCAGATCCGTACACCAGGGAATACGGAGTCACCTGGGTGGAGTTATGAGTCGTCTTCCTATAAGCCCAGAGGGCATTAGGGAGCTTGTCCGACCAATTTTTCTTGTTCTGACCAACCATCTTTTGCAGAATGTTAGAGAGGGTTTTCTGAAATGCCTCGATATGTCCATTCGCCTGCGCATGATAGCGGGAGGTGTGGTTAGAGAGAATGTTGTACTTGGCGTACAATTTCTTCAGCTCGGCTGCTCGGAAGTTGGTTCTGTTATCCATGAGGATAGCGTGAGGTACTCCAAACCGATAGATGATATTGGAGCTCACAAAGCCAGCGATAGAACAGGCCTTGACTTCTTTGAGCGGGATTGCCTCCGCCCACTTTGAGAAGAAATCCGTAGCATTTAAGATGAACCGACACTGTCGGGCCGTCGCCGGCGGGTAAGGCCCCACGACATCCAACCCCCAGACTGCAAAGGGACAAGAATACTTGGTAGTATGGAGAGGCTCCGGTGGTCGATGCACAAAGTTAGCATGAACTTGGCACGCATGACACCTCTTGGCATACTCAATGTAGTTGGGGATCATGGAGGGCCAGAAGTATCCCAGCCTCCAAATCTGGTGGGACAACTTCGACTCGGCCTGGTGGGCGCCACAAGAACCTGCGTGCACTTCTTGCATGACCTGTGGGATCTTGAATCCTTGAAGACAACGGAGGAGAACACCATCAAATCCGCGCCTGTAAAGGAGCTGCTCAAGGCTGGGACCACTCTGAAGGGTGAACTGTGGCGTGCGGCGTCGGATTCGTTCTCGCTCGGCTCGGTCCGGCGGAAGATTGTCGTGTTGGAGATACTCAACCAAGGGTGTCCTCCAGTCAGGAACTGTCCCGATTACCGCACCTGAAGCCCCCGGGGACCCTGACGTAGGGGCGCCAGCGGTGAGATGGTTCACTCGCGGGACACAATCGCCCTCCGGGATAACAGGAGCAATGACTCTACGGTGCGTCACGTGGATGATTAGGTCATCCTATTCGGGCTCCGCAAGTGATGCGGCCAGGCTGGCCAAAGCATCTGCTCGACTGTTCTGTGACCGGGGAATGTGAATGACCTCTGTCCGGGAGGGGAACTTAGCCATTAGACGGAGGGTGCACTCCAGCAATGGCACAAGTTCTGGCTTCCTGACAGCATAGCCACCATTGACCTGCTTGATGACTATCTCAGAGTCCCCCTTTACATACAAATGGGGTACGTCAATCTCGAGAGCCAACTCGAGGCCAGTAATGAGGGCATGATACTTTGCCTCATTGTTGGTGCAGCCTTCTGACAACAGAAATGAATACGGCAGAACGGCTTGCTCCGGGGTGATGAAGATGATACCCAAGCCCACTCTGCTGAGCCTAGGATCGTTGAGCCTTCTACCGTTGGGGCTCCGGGAGGCACCGTCAAAGTGCATCTGCCAGCATGGGATGGCGTGATCAACTGAGAGGATTGCCTCATCAGGAAAGCCTAGATCCAGTGGCTGGTCCGCGGAGGTGGGGTGGGCAGCTAAGAAGTCTGCCAACGCATGTCCTTTGACGGCCTTCTGAGGTACGAACCTGATGTCGAACTGTTGGAGGATCACCGCCCAGCGCGCCAATCGGACGGTCAACATAGGTCGGTTCAGGATGTATTTCAACGGGTCTACCAGAGAGACCAGCTGTACCTCGTGGTGCTGCAAGTAGTGCCGCAATTTCTGCATGGCAAATACGAGCGCCAGGAAGCTCTTCTCGATGGGGGAATATTTAATTTCCGCGTTGAGGAGCATGCGGTTGAGGTAGTAGAGGCTATTATTTGTTCCATCGTTGTCCTTCTGGGAGAGAAGTGTGCTGAGGGATCGCTCCAGGGCGGTCACGTAAAGGGCCAGTGGCTTTCCGGAAACAGGTGGCATCAAGACCGGAGGGTGAAGCATATATTGCTTGATTTCCTCAAAAGAGATCTGACACCCTTCGTCCCATTCGTAGGCAGCGCCATTCTTCATGAGCCGGGAAAAGGGCTTACACTTGCCGGCCAGATTCGCGATGAATCGGCGTATATAGGCTAAGTGGCCTTGAAGACCTCTCAGCTCCCGAATATTACTCGGGGGAGGCATCTGCCTGATGGCCTTGATCTTGTCTGGGTCGATCTCAATGTCTCGATACCTAACAATGAATCCAAGAAACTTTTCGGAGGTGACCCCGAAGGCACACTTCAACGGGTTCATCTTCAAGTGGCGATAACGGAGGAAGCCGAACACTTTCTCAAGGTCTTTGAGATGGTCCTGGCGCTGACGAGATTTAACCACCAGATCATCCACGTAACACTCCACCAGCATCCCAAGAATCGGCTTGATTATGCAGTGCATGGCCCGTTGATAGGTGGCACCTTCATTCTTCAGGCCGAAGGGCATAACCTGTTAGCAAAAAGTACCCTGGGGGGCCTTGAAGGCAGTGAACTCTTCATCCTCGGGGGCCATCCGGATCTGGTTGTACCCAGAGTACCCATCCATGAAGGAAAGGGCTTGGAACCCGGTCGTGGCATCGATCAACAACTCTGCCACGGGAAGGGGAAAGTCATCATTCGGACAGTGGTGATTGAGATCGCGGAAGTCGATACAGACCCTGATCTTCTCATTCTTCTTCCTGACCGGCACAATGTTGGCTAGCCACCTGGGGTACTGGACTTCTTTGACGAAGTTGGCCTTGATGAGCTTATCAACTTCGGCCTCAACCATGGCACCGTGAGAGGGGTGCATCTTTCTGGGAGGCTGCTTGAACCCGCGATGGTTTGCTGGAAGGCCAAGGTGGTGGACAAATACCTGGGGATCTAGCCCTGGAATCTCATCATAACTCCAGGAGAACACATCACAGTGCTGTCTGAGGAAGTCCACGTACCGTTGCCGTTCCTCGGGGGGAATAGCGGCGCTGACCAATGTGGGTCTCGAGTCCGCCTTGCTATGGAGGTTCACCTGCACTAACTCGTCGACCGTGGTGGGGACGCCCTCCTCAAAGGCAGTAGGAGCATCTTCCATGTCCTCCTCTCCGCTTGCGGAAGGGTCATCCACGGGGGGAGCCATTTCAGGGCTGCCAGACCCTGATGGGAAGCTGGTGCCGGCTTGGGCGACATAGGTTGCCACGTCAGGGGACCCATGCACTGTAGAGATCATGGCGAAAAAGGCGGTTGATCCAATCCCATCCGGCCTTTGGCCCAAGGGGCCACGCTTTATGACATCGAAACAGTGGTGGCGCGTTGTCTTGAGCCGATCGATTCCGGCCCGGCGAAACAGACATGTATGACGTACTTCTGTTGCCATGAGCCCAACATCCCGATATCGTACAGGGGTAAGAGGCTCGGGGATCACTTGAGCCTGGCTGGTGTAAGAGTACAAGGTGATTTCCCACCGTCGCTTGGACCCGGAAATATGCCTTCCTCTGGTACCCGAAACGACAAAGCATTGTCCCATGTCCGGGGTCGTGGACTCCAACTGATGGATTGGGAAGACATAGGCGTCGTCCAAACCTGCTCAGGGACCACTCGCGACAGTGGCGGGCTCAACCTCACCTGCCAGGATCTGCTTGTCCTTGCTCTTGTAGTAGCCAGCGTCCAGATAACGGGCTTCACAAGAGGCAAAAGGAGACACATCTCCTCAGAGCACGCCCACTCGACCCTTAAGGGAGTATTTGAGGCACTGGTGATACGAGGAGGGGACCTCTGCATGAAGGTGGAGCCACGACCTGCCCATCAATGCGTTGTAGGCAGTGTCCTGAGAGACAACCATGAATTCGGTATTGGAAATTAGGCCACCGAACTGGGTCTTCAGACGAATATTGCCAAGTGGAGTTTGCTCAGTTCTGTCATACCCCTGGATCCTGAGGTCGGAGGGAGTTAAATCATCCTCAGACAACCCCAGTTTCCGCAGCGTCCGAGTTGGGATGAGGTTAATCCCGGAACCCGTGTCAACAAGACAGCAGCGAACTTCCATGCCATTGAAATGGTCGGTGACGTACAGTGGGAGAATATGCCCATGTATGGGAGGGTCTTCATCCTCACCGGAAAACGAGATGACCGCCTGACATTCGGTGTCTTCAATCGCCTCAGTGTGGAAGGATTCTACGGCCGCCACCTCCGTCTCAAACTGGAGGGGGATCCTTAGAGCCTCGGCGAGCGCCTCGCGCATTTCCGACGACAGGCGAAGGGCCTCAAGGATAGAAAGCCTTGCCGGAATGCTGGCTAGGTGCTTCAGGACATCATACTTTCGAGCCAAACGCGAGCTTCTGCTTACGGGAGGCCGCTCTGCGATTGGAGGCATGACGGGCCCTGTCGGCGGGACCGGTGACTGACTGGTACTAGGCACGTCTCGTTGTTCACTAGTCGAAGCCCGGGAGGTGGCTGCCGCGTTAGGACCGGAAGGCTATAGTCGGCTGGTGGCAGGGCAGGGCTGGTTGCAACACGGACAAGGTGGTCCCGCCCGATCCAGCAACACAAACGGCGGTGGAGGCGAACCTGTCGACACCGGGTGAGGGGACCGCGTGCGCTAATCTCTGTATCGGGCCTGCTGCCTGGCCTCAGTATCGTGCACGGCCTGGCTGGAGGTGACGACTGCCGTGCCCCGGAAATTCACGTAGCCACGGCTCCGCCGACATTGGCGACGGCTGGGGACATTGGGGAAGTCCACCTGGCGTTCCTCATCGTCGGGAGCCAAAAAGGGATTTACCAACTCTACGGTGTTAACCGAAGCATACCCCGGGCTTTCACTCGAGGATTCATCCGCTACCGGATGGAGTCTCGGAGGGATCCCCATCTCTGGGGGCATAAAATCGCCAAGCGTGCGAGAAGATGACGGCACTGGAAGGGCGGGTTCTTTCTTTTTGCGTCGCCGCTTGCTCTTATGGGAAGAGGTAGGCTGGGACGACGATGCCAAAGCGGCACTCGCAGATTCTGAGGGCTCTGGATGGCTTAGGCGGGCACGGATGATACCATGGGCACGGGAAACCGTCCTGCGGGCCATCCAGTCATTATACTTCCGGGACCCACGGTCGGAAACCTGCCGCCACTCATCCTCGTTACCGCTGCTTCCATATGATCTCACGAAGACACCTGCCACCTGTGCCGGGGTTGGGCCCAACCTGACTATGTTGTTGTCAATCTGGTCTTGGAGCCAGTCCTTGAACACATAGCATCGCTGGATGGTGTACCGCAGGATCCGGTGATAAGGGCAGTAGTTAGGGTGATCAGTGAGACACGCCTCTTCTGGCTTCCGTCACTCAGGCAGTCGCACGATCCTCTGCTACAAGGTGCTACGGAAATAGCCGGGGACCTGGGCCTCATCAAACGAGTAAGTCTGATTCCTTCTGTCTGGAAAGGGGGCTCTTGGAGGCTGACCGTGGCTAGGGGCCGGAGGAGCATGCCGAGGAGGCGGAGCCTGATTATCTCGCCTGGGTGGTGGCGACACGTTACGCGGAGGTGCCTGCCGATTTTGACGTGGTCGCTGCTGGGTCGGAGGTTGTGCCCGTGGGGGTGGACCCCTATGGGGCTGCTGAGCTGGCCTTGCTGGTAGCAACTCCAGCTATCTGGGAGCCTCTATCTAGGCTACAGCAGCGGGCTCGACTCTGGCGGCTCTCCTTGCAGGGATTATAGGAGGCAGCGGGCGTGCCTAACTGGCCTGCTGCAGGGCTTCTTCGAGGCGTTGATCCTTATCCGAGAAATCCCGGAACCCTCCAGGGTAATTCTGGGTGATCAGAGAAGGAACCAGCTTTGCCTTGACGTTCCCTACACACATTTTCAGTAATTGCTCCTGAGTTAGTGGCATGTCAAGGGAGTACGTGAGCCCCTTCCACTGGGCGACGAAGTCCGCGACCCGCTCATCGGGCCTCTGTTTGCACCTGAAGAGGTCTGCAATGTTCGTCTTTCGGGTTGTGGAACTGAACTTGTAGAGGAATTGCCGGCGAAGGTCCTCCCAGCTAGCCATAGATCCAACAGGGAGCTGGCTGTACCAGACGAAGGATGGTCCTTCCAACGTCTGGATGAAGCAACGGAGCTTGGCAGCCTCCTGCTGCGCCGAAGTACCCAACATAGGCCCCCACCTTGAGTTGAAGTGGGCCAGGTGTTGCGGCGGGTCTCATGTCCTATTAAAGGGGGCGAAAGTGGGGTTCCCAAATCCCGGAGGGGCCGACATATCATCCACCCATGATGGGTATGGCTTGCCGTCCGGTGGAATTGCCACCTACTGAGTTTCCAGGGCCTCCAAGCGGGCGATGAGTACTTCCACCAGATCGTCCAGACACAGATTCCTGTCCTGATGGGGATCTCTAACCACAAGCGCATTGTCGGGCTCTCCAATCTGGTAGTCAAGCTCAGCAGCTCGCGGGACGGCTGGCGAAGCGACTCTCGGGGCAGCGGGAGGAAACCGAGCATGGTCCCCTAGGTGATTCCGCCGCTCGGGAGGGTTCGGTGAGACGTATCGCGCCCTCTTGCCATGGGATCCATCCTCCCCCCTGTCGGAAAACACGACATGGTTGCGGCTGCCCGAGGGAATCTCGACAAGGGGTAGGTGCTCTTGCCCCTGCTGTCCTGACCTGGGATTACCATAGTCAGGCAGCCGCTCTGTAATGCGTTCGTCCAAGAGCTCATCAACCAGCCTCTTTTTCTCAGTAAGCTGTTGGCATAGCGTGGTCTTCTCGGAGTCTTCCTCTGCCTTCTGCACTGAGGCAGATGGGTCGGTGGGCTTGACAGCCCCGACATGCTCTTTACCCTTGCTGATGTTTCGGCTCAGTGTCAGTGCCTCAGTGGGCGTGGGGAGACCTAGGAGGCTCCTCTGGTGGCGAGTGATCCTCCCAGACGGGTCCAGTGGCGGCTTGTCCTCAGGGGGTGAGTCCTCATCGAGGAGATCCACACCATTTCCCTCATCTGAAAGGTCAGTCATGTTGACTGCCACCGCCTTTGGAGACATTCTCTCAGGGCCGCCCGGTGAATCGGGATGTCAGTGGATCGCACAGAAAAGAAGGGCAGCGTACTGCCCCCATCCACGGATGTGCGCGTGGGGGGTGGCTTCCTCGATAACCTTGCGGAGTACTTGAAAACTCTGAACGCATTGTTGTTGGAGGGCCCTGCGGTGGCCAGGCCACTCGGGGTGCCGAACCGCAGGGAGCGCTGCCAGGTCGACCTGACGGCACTGCTCACCGATATCCTCGAGATGTGCTTGACTCCCGGGATAAGGCGCTAGCTGATGGCGAAGATAGGAGTGAGTCAACCGAAGAGTCTGGCAGAAACATTCAAACTCTCCCGGGGTGAGCGCCTCTGGCATATCAAAATTCGACCCTACGACCGGCCAAAACTTCTCGGGGAAGTGGCCCGCTACAAGGATGGTCCAGAAGCTCCATGACTCTGGTTCGGGGTCCGGACCTTGTTGCCCCTGCTCGTCAACCAAGAATGGTCGGGGAGATGGCAATGGCGCCGAGGCAGGTCGTCGGGCCGGTGAGATGGCCAGCGGGGAATACGGCGAACATACCGATTGGCCGTCGATCCTTGAGTCGTCCTCCAAGGGCTTCAGTGCCCTGGCCGCCACGTCGCGATAGGATGGGACAACGAATGGGCCTCCTATCACAGTGTCGGTGCTCACCGAGGGTGTGTCGTCTTGTGACTCTTCCATTGGTCCCCAGAAAAGTTCCCCACACTCCCTGACTAAGGTGGAAGGCGCTTCCAGGGAGGCCAGCGATAACTGCGGGTTTGACCCCTGGGGGTACACCAAGTCCTCATCCTCCTGGATGTACCTTCGGAGGGAGGAGGGAATCATACGGATCTCGCATTCGGGGAGTACGAGACTGACGCGCCGCATCCCCATTCCTGCCCTCGACTCAGAAGGTCAGGGGGAAGGTTCCACCGTCGAGTCGTACTCCGCCTCAGAGTCCGAGAAACGGACCGGTCTAATTTTCGTCCGGACTCACCTGACATTCCTCCTACGGCGACGACACCCCGCCTTCCTGCCCCTGGGTGGCTCCTTAGGGTAAGGATGATTTCCGTCAAGGAGTCCCCTGGCCGCAATAGTGCTAGGGCAGAGGGGACTGAAGGCCGGGGTGCGGGAAGCACCGGGACAGATGTCGAAAGGGACATGGGGAGGACCTCCATGTGAGTGAGCGACTGGATACGCAACGGTTCCATACTCGCGGCCAGCGGTAGGGGGAGTGACCTCATACCCAGTGCAGTGGGCGCTGGAAGGAGTCATACCCAGAGCGTAGCTATCGCGAAGAAGCCTTCGGCTTTCCAGACCAGTTGCACGGAACGAGCCTTCATGATGGGTGGAACTACCGCGGATTGGTCTGCGGTGGCCATTGCCTGTGCCCGCGACCGGGAGAGTCGACCCAACCTGCCTGTAGGGCGGTCGGGGCCTCGATCCCAGTCAGGCATGTGACTGCCCTTGCTCAACGTGTGTGGGGTTCTGGTAGCAGGAGTCAGCAGCGGATCGGGCCACAGTGGTTGCTGACATTGGTGCCCCAGGACGGGCATTCTCTTCCACTCGTGCCCGACGCTGGCGTCAGGTCAGATGGGTTGGAGCCGGTGGTGCGGGCACAACGATTGCCTAGTCCTCAGCCCGGGGAGCCGGGCGATGACGTCGACGCAGCCTGGCGGGGGTTCTTGCCGTTAACCCCTGGGACGGGTCTCTGATCGGGCAGACCCGGACATCCCCCACCTCATTGGCGTAGGGGACGGATGTGTCAAGTCGCTCCGGGGATAGGCTCCCGAAGCGGTTGAACGTCAGAGTGGGGAGCGACGGCTCCCTGCACGGCCCTCGGGGGCGGCGACGAAAGTGGGGCGCAACCGCCTCTAGATCCAAATAGACCAGGCCCCTGGTGGGGATAGTCCCTTCCTCGTCGTACCTACGAACCAAGTCATGGATCACCCTTCGCTGGATGATTTCTAACGGGGAGAGGGGGCGTGAGCGCCCGACAGTCGTGGCAATCGGAGCCGGAGTGACTCTGGAAAAGACGGGACTGCGCGGGGTAGCCACGTCGGTACTTCCCCTGCCCTTGCGCCGGTGGGCAGGTGGCGATCGAGCTCCGGATGCAGTGATCTGATTCCTGGAAGTAGGGAGATGAACCCATTAGTACTAACAGGAAAAGAAATCGACAACCAATAGCCTAGAGTCGTTCCGTCTTCCGTGGTAGGCGAGAGGGATACACGCTGACGACGTCATAGAACAGAGTGCACAACATCCTGACTACCTCAACCCCTGGCGGGTTTCACGTCCCGATGATAGGTACCCGGACCTGGTGACATGCTGATCTTCCGACATCCCAAACGCTACCTGTCCCCATATTGAGGAGAAGAGCTTCACGTCGGGTTCACCATTTTCTGTTTCTAACGCTTTTACGCCGGGGTGCGCGTGCGTGTCCGTCACGCATGGGAGGACGCGCGGCTCGCAGCCCCGCATTCCCGATTTCCAAAGGCGGGCGGCATCCGTTCCTTATTCATGGACGTCTGCTCCTTGATCGAAACCGGGATGATGGGATGTTGGTTCTTCCTTCCGTGGATTCCTCCTCAGAGATCGTCACCTAATCCGGGTCTCCCTCATAGATTTAAGACGGGTTCGTGAAGCTCATTCTCGGCGCCATATCTACATGGACGCCAGTTAATTACGATGCTTCCGTCGAGACACTCCAAGGGGTCTCATCGGGGCAGCAACCTTCGGTGAGGAGAACAGTCGCGTTGGGGTGTCGTTGGCGTGTCTTGACGCTGGGGATCAGCATGTCTGTCTTATGTCCCTTATCACAGGGCTTCTCGAGGGCGCGGAAGCCCGAGGCATCCCACATCGAACGCGGGGAATGTGTACCATCTGAGGTTTTCCTCAGCTTCCCATGTTTAACACGGGGTATGCCGCGAGTTTAATGTCTTGCGGAGACGGATCGGACTAATCGAAACACTGAGAGTGGATTAGATTGAAGGACCCCCTAGGGGGAACGCCGATGTTGGGGCCAGCACGTGGGTGGCTTCCTGGATGCTATGGAGTGGGGTGAAGTGGCATGATCTCACCGGGATGTGGCGGCCCAGGTAAGGATCAGGATGGATGATGGAGTGAGACATGGGGGTTATGCTCTGAGGCGTCCCAAGGGGGGGGGATACAGTTTAACATCATGCGGGATGAGATACATTTTAACGTCATGCGGGACGAGGGCATACAGTTTAACGTCATGCGGGATGAGGGCATACAGTTTAACGTCATGCGGGACGAGTGGTCTGGGGCTTACGCTCTGAGGCGGCACATGGTGAATATGGGGCTTACGCTCTAAGGCGGCCCAAGGTGAATATGGGGCTTACGCTCTGAGGCGGCCCATGGTGGATATGGGGCTTACGCTCTGAGGCGGCCCATGGTGGTCGGGGAACTGACGTGGAGAGGTCGGAATGACCAGGTGGTGGGCTTGAACCTCGTGGAGGCTTCCTACATACCATGCATTAGCACGGATCAAAGTCCACCTAGTTCGATGGCATGGGGCTTACGCTCTGAGGCAGCTCATAGGAGGATGTCATGGTCGATGCGTACTCTAAGCCCACGTGAGTCATGCTCGGTGTGGGAAACAAGAGGCAGTAGGGACCAGACGATCACGTCGTGAAGGGTGCGTCCGTGAGAAGCAGAATGGGGCTTACCCGTTGAGTGGCCCAAAGGGGAAACAGGGGCTTACGCGTGGTTAGCGGCCCGAAGAGGAAACAGGGGCTTACGCGTGGTTAGTGGACCTTGGTGCGACAAATCACAGTGGGAAAGGGACTCCACTGGCCTTGGCAGGGGGGAAGTACGGAGATGCACGGGTGCAACCTTCCGCAAGAGAGGCTAGGGGCTTACGCTCTGAGGCAGCCCTTCCCCCGTGGAAAACGCCACTCCGACAAAGAGGATCTCATTCCATACGAGGAAGATTCCATTCCTGTGGAGATGAGAGGCGTAAAAAATGTCCGAGATGGGGGGACCCGGCGTGCGAAGCACGGGGTCGGACCACAGTTTAACGTCATGTGTTAAGGACGAGGTGCTTAGCAGTTTAACGTCCTGCAGCTTGGATGAGGTGGGTTCGCTCCACACCCCTAGGGATTACATGCCCAATGCCCTCTACCCCTTGTGGGAGGGAAGGCATCGTCAAGGCCGTAATGAAGGGGGGCCACGGGGCGAACCACTGGGGGGTCCATGTTAGCGTGGCTATGCAAAGAAGCAATAGCCGTTAGCGTGCTTATGCGGAGAAGCATAAGGCAAAGCAACGCAACGGGAAACACCACCCAAGGGACCTTGAGGTTACTTTGTACGAGCCTGGAAGGCCGTACAGGAAAACAATGCATGGCACGCATGCCCGGCAGGGAAGACATCACGTGCCGGCGCGGAAAGGCAGCCAAGGGGCGTCAAGGTAAAGGGGTCCTGGGTGTTGCGCGCAAAAGGAAGGTTGGCACGCAAAACACCTGGATGGCGCGCAATAGGGCCAGAGTATTGTGCGGATAGGGGATTGCGCGCAAGGTATTGCGCGCGTAGAAGGGGATTGCGCGCAAGGGACAACGATCGCACGCAAGGGAAGCACCGGGAGGAGGAGGCAAATTCACTGAAGCCGGTGGAGTTGCGTGCAAAGGCAAACCCCGGGGCAAGGTTGCGCGAAAAGGGGGATTACCTAGAAGTCATATTGCGCGTGGGGGGAGTAGAATTGCGCGCCTGAGAGCCGATCCGAATTTCTCAACCCCCAAACCGTCCAGGGTCGCCTTCTATTTATAGGCACTAGCCGGTGCGGAATTCAGACGGTGCGTGAAAGTTTCCACGCAGGGAACCGTCGGCACGCAAAGCCTCACCGCGCGAAACCGGGGCGTGCAAAATTGCGCGCACCAGCGGCTCAATTACGCGAATCCTGAACATGCTTCGCGCGCACATCTTTATTTCGCGCAAGTCCTCCTTTATTTCGCGCACCACTTCCCGGGCCTCCGGACCGGGCCTCTAATTCCGAATATGACTTCGCTTTGCCATTTCGAAACTTCCTCTAGGAGTTACAGACTTTTTTCGGCGTCTACAGTGTCATCACCCTAATTCTTTCCTAAGATCAATATGAAGGAGACTTAGTGGGTGAGACTTGGATTTTTCTTAGTCTATCCCTTTTTTTGATTATTCGACCTAACAAGATTTGTACCTTTTAACATTTTATTGCTTAATATTTCCTAAACCATAAAGAGTATAGGTATAACATGCTAATACTTTACTTCTGTCCAAAGTTCCCTATGTGGGTTTTCATCTTGGTGAGTACTATGTCTCTTTTTATGGGCAGTTTAAAGTCATGAATGTCAGACTAATAAATCTAGTGTTTTAGGTCGAATAGATTTGACCGTGAATTTTGAAATTATAACCCAAACAAGGCTTGATGGCTTGGAATATTCCAATATTCTTTTGATACTTCCAAGAGGGATCTTGAGACAATTTTGTGATCTCTAAATCTAAAACATGGTATTCAATAATAGAGAAGGTATCTCCTAAGAATGAAGTTACCACTGGTTGAAAACCCATTATAAGATATGTTTTATGCAAGGCCAACTAGGGTATGTACTGCATAGTCAAGTAGTTGTATCCTTAGGCTGACAGGCTCGTTATGTGGGAGACTTATGCAAGGCCAACTGGGGGCACATACTGCATAGTCAGGTAAAGGAGTTTTCAAGAATTCTGACATTATTTTGCTGATGAACAAATAAATTTTAATATTTGTATGTCTTAAGACCACGGTGGGTGGATTTATAAAGGAAAGATGTCTGAGAATAAATAAATCATTCGTACCAACACAAGCAGTGAATGGGAAACCACTCCTACATGAATTTGATGTGTGAAGGAGGGTACATCTTGTCAGCAAGGGGATTTCTAATATTATGTTGTGCAATTTGAAGTCATGTAGCAAATACATTAGGGTTTGTGCAATTTCAAGTCATGCAGAAAGGACATTATATTGTGTAGTTTAAAGTCATGCAACAAGGACATTAGGGTATGTGCAGCTTTAAGTCATGAAGTAAGGACATTATGTTGTACATTTTAAAGTCATGTAGCAAGGACATTAGGGGTTGTGTAGTTTCAAGTCATGTAGAAAGGAAATTATGTTGTGAAGTTTAAATTCATACAATAAGTAAATTATGGGATTTTAATAATAAGGTATTTATCTTTGACCAAAGGTTTGATGGTTCTCTAATTATTGGTAATATATCTGAAAATATGATATTATATTCAGGTATAGAAGGGGAGAGTTGTAATCTATTATTTGGGGATCCCTAGATCTGAAGAATGATATAGGAAAAGGGATAGTGGCATTAGAGGGGGTCTTTATCAAGAACGAAGTTACAATTTCTTGAAAACCCCCGTTATGGGGGCTATTTTATGCAAGGCCAACCGGGGAACGTACTACATAGTCAATAATGGTATTATTATGATGACAAACCCATTATATGGGCAGCTTTATGCAAGGCCAACTGGGGCATGTATTTCATAGTCAGGTAAAGGATCTCTCAAGAATTATGACATTCTATCACTAAAAGTTGATGAAAGTTTATGGAGATTCGGATTTTCCCAAACACAGAGTTTGGTTTGTGGAGAAAGTACCTGAATATGAAAGGGGTATTTTAAGTCATGATTTCCAAATAATTAGGGGAATAGGTTCTCTATGAAGGTTTGACCCAAACACAAAAAGTATAGTGCTTGTAGTTTTAGTTCATATGACTAGGAAAAAAATATTATGGAAATAATGTATGATATGTGGTCAAATGACTAAAGGTTATTCCAATATGCTTTGAACATGTAAAAGTGGAAAAGTGTAAACCATTGTCTTAGAGACTTTCAGGTCGGGATAAATGATATGGGACAAATATATAAGGGATTAACACTGATTCGTGGGTTCTAGTATACCTTCATCAAAGTTTAAAGGGACAGGAGAGGCTTCTCCCAAGTGAGAAGTTATCGCTGGTTGAAAACCCCGTTATGGGGGCTGTTTTATAAAAGTACCAATGGGGAACATACTACATATTCAAACAATGGAATCCTTAGGTCGATAGGCCCATTATGTGGACATATTTATGCAAAGACAACTAGGGAACATACTGAATAGTCAGGTAAAGGAACTCTCAAGTATCATACATTCTTCCACTGAAAGCCAAGGAAAGTTTATGAATATATAAAAGTATTCAAGATTAGGAGTATGAAATGCGAAAGGGGAAATGTTCAATGCACATGGGAAGCATTTGGACCGATATTTTCCATGAGTTTGGAGTCCCTTGTATATATCTAAATCATATGTAGAATGGGGGCATCTCTTGTTTTCTTGGTGGGTTCTCTAAGGAGAGGACTTAAAATAAAAGCTCCTACATAGATTTTTGGTTGTATGTAGGAGAGGGTAAATTTTATTTTACCCCATGGTTGGGGATATACCTTAAGGACTAGTCTTCACTACGTATCTCAATGGGATGATAATCAAGCCACAAATAGTTCTATAGGTTCCATACAGTTTGAAGTCATGCGGTGAGGACATTGGCCTTGCAGTTTAACATCTTATGAAGAGGATGTGGGTGATTCCAATGTAGAAAGGATATTTTTGTTAGACCGGGGTGTAGAACCCAGGAATCACTATGTATCTTTCTAAGTAAATAATCAATACATACGTAGTTCTAACATATATAGGTTCATGTGTAAAGTGAGAACTCATATTGGATCTCCCCATGTAAATGTGACTTGTACACGGGAGAGTAGGGACCTTTTTTTACATTGTGTGGTGGCTGGGATCAGGATTTAAGACTTGGGATTCACTACATATCTCATATGGATGAGAATAAAGCCACACATAGTTCTTTGAGGGACTGTATAGTTTAAAGTCATGCGGTAAGGACATAGGAACATAATAGCCTCATTGTGAATAGATACACCTTACTGATGTGGATCAATCTTTTACCAAACTTCTAAGACCACATGAGTTGGGATCAGTGTGAGAAACAAGGAGTGGTAAAAGTTTCCTCAATAACAAAAATGTAACACAATTGAAGGATCGTGAAATTTTAATTATTTGGTGGTTGAGATAAGAGGTATGATCTGGGTATTGTTACGTATCTTATTGAGATGAGAATCAATCCATATGTAGTTTTTGAGATTCCCTATAGTTTAACATCATGCAGTAAGGATAAGATGAACTAATGTAAAAGGGTGATAACATTGCAATTGAACCAAGGTGTAGTACCCAAGAATCGCTATGTCTCTCATTGGGATGAGAATCAGGCCTCATGTGGTCCTTGATAGGCTCTCTGTGTAGATCTGATTCATGAATAGGAATTAAAGGGGCTTTAGGATTTAATCACGGTTGGACCCAAGATTGGAGATATGGGCATCACTACGTATCTTTTTTGGGTAAAAATCAAGCCACACATAGTTCTCCACATCAATTAGGTTTTAATGTGAGGAAAATGAGATTTTGATCATTTTTAGGCTGATGGTTGGGCCTAAAACATGAATTCTAGGTGTCATCATGTATTTTTCGGTAATAAAAATCAAAAACACAAGTCTTGGAAGGGTTACCTATATAGATCTAATTCTTATATAGGGAGTGGGGGTTTTAAATTGTGGTTGGACTAGGGGATATGACCCAAGTTTCACTACGTATCTCAATAGAATGAGAATCAATCCACACATAGTTCTTGGAATTCCATAAAGTTTAATATCATATGGTAAGGGAGAAGGTGAATTGACATGAAGTAATTGAAATATTTCAATTGGACCCAAGACTAAAAGTTTGGGAATCACTACGTATCTCAATAGAATAAGAATCAAACCATACATAGTTTTAGAAATGTTCCCTGTGTAGTTTTGATTAATACAAATAGGGAGTAAGAGGGGTTTTTTTAAATTGTAGTTGGACCAAAGATAAGAGATCTGAGCGTCATTATGTATCTCATAGGGATGAGAATCAATCCACATATAGTTCTTGAAGAGGGTTCTCCAAACCAACTGAATTTTGATGTGAGAAATGGGGGCTTTAATACTTTCTAAAATAATGGTTGGGTCTAAGATACAAGATTGTATGAAAATCAAAAAATATGTTTTTGAAGAGTTACCAGTATAGAGTTGGTTCATACATAGGAAAAAGTAAGGGGGTTTCTTTTCCAAAATCATGCCTGGACCCAGGATTAGAGATCTGGGAATCACTATGTATCTCAATGGGATAAGAATCAAGCCGCACATTGTTATTGGAAATGCTTCCTATGCAGGTTTGATTCATGAACACAGATGGTGGAGGGACTTTTTAAACATTACAGATAGACCCAATATATAATATATGGGTGTCACTACATATATCATTGGAATGAGAATCAATTCACAAGTAGTTATTGGTGAACTGTGTAGTTTATCGTTATGCGGCGAGAACGTGGGTCATCTGACATAAAAGAAACATTACGAATAGAGTAGGGGATAAGACCCAAGTTTCACTATGTATCTTTCTAGATAAAGAATCAATCCACACATATTTCTTTATAGTTATTCCCCATGCCGTTCTAATCTAAACACGGGGATAAATGGGGCTTAAGTGCCACTAAAGAGTGACAATGATGTGAGAAGGGTTTACGTATGGAAGCTACTCATATTTTGAGGGACCACAAGGAGTGTCTTCTCATGGAATATTGTGGATTTCTTAATGTCAAATAAGGGATATGTTAACCATACAATTTAATGTTGTGTGGTGAGGATGACTGGTGCTATGCAGTTTAATATCCTACAGCTAGGACCTCATGTCGTTCATTTTATTATCATGTGACATGGATGATGATGCTATGCAGTTTAACGTCATGAAACATGGATGTTTATTCTACGTAGTTTAACATCGTGAAATATGGATGTTAATGCTACATAGTTTAATATCATGTAACATGGATGCTGATGCTACGCAATTTAACATCGGCAACATGGATGATGATTCTATGTAGTTTAATTCCATACAACATGGACGCTGATGGTGCTATGTAGTTTAACATCCTACAGCTAAGACGAACTCTGTGTGAATATACAGAGTACTTCTTCAGGAACCTTTCATTGGTTGGAGTTGTAATGAGTTCTCCATCCATTGAGATTAAGGAATAAGCTCCATTAGAATGGACCTTATGTATAGAGTAAGGTCCCTCCCACTTTGGATCAATCTTTGAAGGATAATTTCCTGGTATTATTGGAGTACTAAGGACTAATACCAATTATCCTTAGAGGAATTAATGAAGATGAAACTTCTTGTTGAAGGATCATGCTATCCGGTTCTGATATACCTCCAAGTGATGTAAGGTGTGCAATCTCTTTTCTTCCAGTCACTCCAGCTCATCCAGTTATTTCTGGGATTTCTAATCTATGGATAACTGGTCACAAACGGCAATAAAGAATGATGAAAACTAAACCTCAATGGGAAAGACTACTTCTGTTCTGTACACCAATGAGTATAGGGTTACTCACATAGTAGTACGGGTAGTAGTCCGATAAGCCCATAAAGCCTGCAAGATCTTTTCAGGCCAATTTTTCTTACCTTTATCCACCATATTCTGGAGTATGTTTGACAGGGTCTTGTTAAAAGTCTCTATCTATCCATTGGCTGCTGCACGATAGCGGGATGAATGGTTAGATTTGATATTGTATTCTTGATATAGCTTTTCCACCTCAGCAGAATGGAAATTGGTTTCATTTTTTGTTAAAATGGTATGTGGGACACCAAATATGGTAATGATGTTAGATTTGAAAAATCTAACGATGCTTTTGGCTCTAACTTCTTTGAGGGGTACTGCCTCATCCCATTTGGAGAAGAAATTGGTAGTAGTAAGGATGTACTTGAACTGCTTAGCTGTACTTGGAGGATATGGTCCAACAATATCCATTCCCCGTGTGGAAAATAGCTAGGAGTATTTAGTTTTATGTAAAAAATCCAGGAGTTGATGGATGAAATTGGCATGCACTTGGAAGGAGTGACACTTCTTAGTGAATTCTGTGCAATCCTATATCATCAAAGGCCAAAAATATCCAAGATTTCAGATTTGATCAGAAATCCTATACCCTGATTGGTGGGAACTATAGGATCTTGATTGTACTACCACCATAACAGCTGAAGTCTCTTCCCCATCAACACATCTGAGAGGGAATCTATCAAATCCTTGCTTGTATAGGAATTTCTGGTGATTTGGAACATCATAAAGATTGAAATTAGCTGCTCACCGCTATTTCTTTTCTCTTCCAACCTTGTTTGGTGGAAGTATTCCACCTTATAGATATTCCAATATGGGTGTCATCCATCCCATAGTAGGGATATATGACTCAGGGATGGGATTGATTTCATTGATCTCTTATGATCTGATCTAAAAAAATGAAACCATTCAGTGATGGGAAACACTGATGACTATTTCGTCCCGATTTGGATGTACCAAAGCTGTAGCTACATTTGTTAATGAATTTTCTGGAATATTTTATGATTGTGGGATGTGATTCAATGTTGTCTCTAAGGGAAATTATACCATTAACCCTAATACATATCACACAGGGGAATTAAATCCTATTTTATGATGGCATAATCCCCATTGATCTGTTTGATTATCAATTCTGAATCACCCTTCACCTCTAGGTAGTTCACTGGTACTTGGAGTTCCAATTCCATGCCTGCAATGAGAGCTTGATATTCTACCTCATTGTTGGTACCGCCCTGAAGGAGTATGGAAACACTGCCTTTTCTGAGGAGATAAGAACAACTCCCAACCTGACTTTGTTAATCTTAGGGTATGCCATTCTCTTCCCTGTTGGACTCCTGAAAGCACCGCCAAAATACATTTCCCATGTTCAAGTGTTTTCCTAAATAGAGAAGATTTCTTCATCAGGTAGTTAAGTATTTAATGGCGACTCTCTTAAAAATGGTTTCTCATCAAGGAATTCTACCAAGGATTTTCCTTTCACTACTTTTTGAGGCACAAACTATATATCAAACTATTGTAGGATAACTTCCCACCGTACCAGACATCCTGTCATCATAGGATGACTGAGGATAAATTTGAGTGGGTTATTGTGAGATATCAAGTGGATTTTTTGGTGTTGTAGGTAGTGTCTCAACTTCTGAATTGTAAATATTAATTTCTGAAAACTCTTATCAATATCTAAATATCAATTATCTACATAGATCATAGTTTGATTGAGATAATAAAGGTTGTTTTCATTCCCGACATCATTATTTTATGCATGGAAGGTGCTCAGTGGTTTCTCCAGGGTTGTCACATAAAGAATGAGAAGTTTTCCTACAACATGTGGCATAAATACTGGTGGGTTCAAGAGGTATTTCTTGAGGGAATCAAATACTTCTTAACAATCACTAGTCCACTGATAAGTGACCCCCTTCTACATCAATTTGGTGAAGGGTAAACACTTGTTTGTGAGGTTTTCTATGAAGAATCGAAAGTAGGCCAAGTTTCCTTGAATTACCCTTAACTCTTTCAAGTTTCGAGGAGGTGACATGATAAGGATAGATTTAGTATTCTTAGGATAAACTTTTATTCCATGATGGCATACAACAAAGCTGAGAAATTTTCCTGAGGTTACCTCGAAAGCACATTTCAAGGGGTTCATCTTCAGATTATGTCGTCGAAGCTTGCTAAATATAGTTTCTAGGTCATCCAGGTTATCAGAGAGTTGTTGGGATTTAACCACTAAATTATCAATGTAGCATTATACAAACTTTCCCAAGAAGGTTTTGATGATATGATGCATAGAACATTGATATGTGGCACCAGCGTTCTTCAATCCAAAGGGAATTACCCGATAGTATAATATTCTTTGAGGCGATTTGAAGGATGTGGATTATTTATCTTCTAGGTCCATCTGCATTTGATTGTATACAGAGTATCCATCCATGAAGGAAAGGGCTTGTTAGCCAGCTGTTACATTATTTAGGAGTTCTATGATTGGAAATGGGAAGTTATCTTTGGGAAAATACCGGTTGAGATATCTAAAATTGATGAAAAATATGATTTTCCCATTCTTCTTTTTCATAGGGACAATGTTGGCTAGCCATTTTGGGTACTTTACCTCTCATATGAAGTCATCTTTGATGAGTTTTTCCATTTCAACCTCAATCTTGGAGGCATGAGTTGCGTGTGTCCTTCTGGACGCTTTCTTGTATCCCCGATGATCTTCTGGCAAACTCAAATGATGGGTGTCCACCTCAGGGTCAAGGCCTAGAATATTTGTGTAATTCCAAGAAAACACATCTTGATGATGTCTTAGGAAGGAGTTGTATTCCTCCTGTTCTTTGAGAGTCAAGGCATCATTAATCAGAGTGGGTCATGGATATTCTTTTATACCCAGATTTATTTCTCTAAGTTCATCCATAGTAGTTGAGATGCCTTCCTAAAATGTTGTAGGGGTGTCACTAAGATCTTCTTCTTCATCCTATTCCTCGTGCTCCACTGTTTGAGCTTCTACCTAGGGAGGAGATGATAAAACAAGTTCCTTGGAGGGAAGATGGGAGTCACCATTTGGACATCCGGAGGATGAGGGGATCATTCTAGGATCACTTGCTGGCATGCAGATTTCTTGGAGTCCTGAAGGGGAAACAAATGAATGAGAATGAATCTCTTCACTTTCTGCTATAATCATGATGTCTTATTCTAGTTCAGCTAGAAAAACCAAGCTTTGATGAAGATCAGGGGACAAAATGTGTAAATTTTCATTCAAGCTTTCATTATCATTTGGAGGGTTGATAACTTCTTCAGCGCCATTGGGCTCAATTGTCATGATTGACACTACAGAAGCTTCCGAGAAGAGTGGAGTCATCTATGAAATTGAGTACCCGTTTTGAGAGTCTGGAGAACAAAGGGCCTGCTGGGAGGCAGACTGGGAGGAATCCTTCAATAAGGAGCAGGGTATTCTGTGGGAGGAGTATGGGGATGACTTATCTAGTCAGCTTTCAGGGGTTAGTGCTCAAGAATTTCAAGGAAGTGATGACTACAGTCCGAGGAGGAGGAAGGGACGACGAGGAGGCAAGAAAGGCTGAAAGGAATACTCTTATCTGCCTTCTCCAATGAAGACCTGATAAGGCAGGAAGTTGAAGGCCCAAGTGACAAATGGTAATCCCATCTCTAAGGGTAATACAGTAGGTGCAGAGGTTGTGGTCTCCAAAGCTGATTCTGATAGGATTGTCCTACAAGATCAAGGCAGCATAGCTTCTCAACCAGTGGAGCTACTTCTGCATTCCGGAGAAGTTATGGAGGAGGAATCCCTTGTTATTAATGCTTCCAAAGAAGATGGTGACAACATGATGTTAAGGTCCATTCGGGTGGACACCAATAGAGATTAGAGGGATTGGATTTCCAAGAAAAATTTAATCTTAGTTAGAGGCTTAAATAGGGGTAAAATCAACCAAGAGGGTTTCATGCAAGCATGAGACAGATTGGCACGCCGCTTCAAAGACCTTATTCAGGATGATCCAGAAACACTGGGAACATATCTCTCCTGGAATCTCCTTAAAGATAAACATGCCAATAGGCTTAAGTTGTCCTTCAATAACTTTGTTTTCTCCTGGGGTTTCTCACTTTTACCTTAAAAGTGGTGTTTGGTTTATAATAAAAATCTGAAATTAATCCTGACATTACAGAAGCTGCCAAATGAATTCATGAATTCTGGACCACTTTTCCAATTTTATTAATATGTAACATGTAATCTTAACTGAGATTCTTGAAAGGGTTATATGGAATCATCTCCAAACCATTTGGGTATTGATTTGGGCAGCATCATTAGCCATTTATTTCTTCCCTTCATAGTGATAGAACCCTACATCAATGTATTGTGTCTCGTAGGATTTGAACAGGGACTTGTCACCATATAATGTCCCAATTTGACCATTTATAGAATATTTGAGACATTGGTAGTATAAAGAAGGAATTTCCATATGCTAATGTAGCCAAGGTCTTCCTAGCATAACATTGAAAGTTGTGTCTAGCCGAACTACCATGAACCCTGAGTCAGACACAAGATCTTTGCACTGAGTTCTGATTGTGATATCACCAAGAGGCTCTTTCTCATTCTTTTTATAACCCTATAAAATCAGAGTGGAGGGAGAAAAGTGAGATTCATTGAGACCCGATTGATGAAGTGTATGAACTGGGATGAGGTTGACTCATGAGCCATTGTCAACGAAGGCTCATCGGATATCAATGTCATTTAGCTTTCTGGATATATATAAGGGTCTGACATGTATTTGTATGACAACATCCTCATCTTGGTCGGTAAAGGAAATGACCACATGGTATTCCACATCATCATTTTCTGCTCGATATACTTCAGCAGCAATGACCTCAACCTGAACTCCAAATTCCTGAGGGCTTAACAATTCCTCAATTAGTGCTTCCTAGAGGTCTTTTGACAGACTCAGAGCATCCAGGATTGATAACTTAGCCGGCACTTGGTCTAGTTGCTTCAAGACATCATATTTTTTGTCTAAAGGTCTAAGTTTTCTAGAATGAAGATTCCCTTTTGCAGGCACTTTAGGATCAAATGTTCCTAATGTGGATGAGTTGTTTATTAGGGAAGGAGCTGGAAGTGTTCCTGCCCTTAGTGGATTAGGTCAGCTAGGTCTTCCTACCTGCTGAAGAGGTGGTGGTGTAACCTCTAACCAGTCTTCTAAGATAATTATGTTGGGGAATACACTATCATGTGTGGAGGAAGAACTCTCTTATTCCTTTTGAGCTTACTGGAGAGCTTTTCTACAAGTTTTGGTCGCGTAGACAGTTTGAGCGGGGGTTTGGTTGAAGTTGTGGCTTCTAGCATGACCACGTCTTCCCCTGTATCTTCAACCCTAAAAACTTATTCCCCCAATTCCCCAATCAAGTGCAGGGAAATTAGGTTCATAATCAAAATCATCATTTGAGTAGGGATCTGATAGGTGAATAACATTAATGGAACTGAAGATCAGCTCCTCATCTGATGAAGATTATGCCTGGGGGTTAATTTTTGTTGTATCATTTGGCAGGGCAGTTCCCATGCTTTTGAGATGGTTGACATAAAATCTTATAAGGTCAAGGAAAAATTTGGATTTGACACAATCTTATATTCTTCTTATTGTTCTTTATCCTTACGGTCATGTCACTTCTTTGAGGGTTGGCCTTCAGAGGACAAGGCTTTTGACGAAGCTGGATTTGTTGTAGAGGAAGCGGTAAGAGGCACAGTCTACTATTTCAACTATGTTCGTAGAATAGAACGAGTCTGATTGATTGTTTTTCTAACTATCCGGTCATAAAACTTCTATTCATTCTTTCTTTTAACTTCTTATCACTCACTTTCCTCCTCCAAATTGGTAACAGAAACATATGCTACTTAGGATGATGAATTTTTTTAGTTTCACTTTCCCAGAATCCATCATCTTTTATAGGAGGTCCTTGAAAAAAACACTCCTTGATGAGATGCCCCATCATTTGATGGAAAGGGAAATAGTTTGGGAGATCCTCATCACCTTATTTGTTAGGCTTCTTGGGATTTAGAAACTAGACTAAGTTGTTTTCTAAATCTGATATGAAGTAGTTAGGGACTTGGTCATTCTAAAAATAATAGACCTTGTTTTTCAACTCCTCAAACTATTTCTTCCTATGATCTCTTTGATCATCCTGACATGGCAGTTATTGTTGTTGATGCTCAGGAGGTGGATCCCTACAGTATGATGCAAGCTTTTAGGTAGGAGTGGGTACAGGGGCCTGCTTAAGTGTAACTATAGTGGCCTCTTCCTTTCCTATTCTCCTTCCCCGAGCTGATGAGATTACCCAGGACTTGGATTTCGTCTCTATGATGGAGATTTCCAACTATTGAGAAATTACAGCCAGATCCTAAAACCCTCCTGTGTATTTCATAGGGATCAATGATGTGTGCAACTCATCATGGAGGTTTGCTACATAGATAGTAAATAGCTCTTCTTGATGGAGTAGAAATTTCAAGGAGTAAGTCATTCCTTTCCATCAAGAAATAAAATCTGAGTCTCTTTCATTCTCCCTTTGCTTGTAGTTTTTGAGATCGAAGATTGTTGTCTTCTGCAGCATTGAGATGAACTGGAAGAGAAACTTATGATGGAGATATTTACATCCAGTGATCAATCGGGACTGCAAACTCATATACCATGCAAAGGGTGGCCCCTGCAATGGTTTCACAAAGCACCTAAGTTTCACTGCTTCCTGCTACTTAGGGGTCCCCATCATGGGATCGTAGTGAGAGACGAAATGCATCAAGTGTTGCTCTAGATCTCCCAAGCCATTGAAAATCGTAAATATAAGATTCCCAAAGTTTGTCAGAGGAGGGATGGGATCCACCCATTTGGGATAAGTCTTTTTTCTGGATGTACTGGTGAACATTGTCCTTTCATAGCTTCCAATCAAGTCATTAATGACTCAATGGTGTTCATAAGCATTCAAGGAATATCCGGCTAAGCCGAGACCTAAATAGGTGCGGTGGATGAAGCCTGAATGGGTGTGGTGACTGGCAGGACCACTGGTGGTGGCACTGCTGGTATCTATTGTGGGTAACCAATAGGGGAAGTCATGTAAGGATGTTTCTGAACATGCTATGGTTGTGTACCCAATGGAGGTAATTCTTGATCTTCTATTGCATGATCCAAATATACTAGTGGTTGATGTACCACGTTGAGCGGATATTCCCTATCTGCTTCAGTTGTTGCGAAAAACCCTCTTTGTTGAGGTGTGATAACTAGAAGTGCGAGTTAAGGGTCTGCTTGCATAACATATATGGTAGGAAGACTGCCTCATAGTAACTCTGCATTGAGTCTTATCAACTCTCTAATTTCTTCCTCTTGATGAAAAAATATTTCCTCTAGTGAAATGGATTGTCCTTCTTTGTGGGGAAGGTGATACATGGTATAACCCTTGCCTTTTCCCCTATTATGTGCCTTTCGAGGAGGTAGAGATGGATTATTTGAGGGGATACCCAAATTTTGGTTGATCCTATGGTTTTGGGTATGCACACCTTCTATATTCGCTTTGATGTGGACCACCTCATGAACATGAACTTATTCCTCAGAATCTTGTGAATTGGTCTTATGTTCTGGAGGGTCTTCAACGATGTCATTGATGAAATTCACAGATGTGTAGTGCATCGCAGAAATTCTATTGGAATTTATGCAAGATCACCTTATTTTATTCCCTCCATGAGATCTTTTCCTCTTCTTCATTGGTTCCCTAAGGGTTGTTTGATGGATAATGACCCGAAGGGAACCCCCAAAGAGTTCAGTCATGCACTTTCCAAGTGATTGCACTGAATCACGGGATAGGTCAAATTGAGAGGATTCACTTGGAAGAATCTTCCCTAATCAATAGAAGACTTATTCCTATTGAGGAGTGGATTGTTGATGTGAAAAGCACCCATCCTTGAGTGTTGGGGCTGCTCCTATTCTGCCTTCGCAACCCTTCAGGTTTGGTTTGTTAGTTTTGAGGGTTGGGTTAAAAAATCCCCCAGCCCTACGGGTTGGGGTTCCTTTTGAACTACTATGGCTGATATTACCACAACTTCTCTTCTAATTTTATGGATTTTTTTCCGAACATGGGTTGGGTGCATTATTCGGCACTCACTTAAATAAACCTTTTCAAAATACCATTGTGATATTTCATATATTTTCACTATCTTATGGATAACATCCTCTAAATGGGAGCCTGCTTGATGTTCTCAGATGCTTGCTACAAAAGTTTCTTAAAAATATTTCTCTCTTCGGACCTGACTTCGATGAGATTCGGTCGTTGCCTGTTCTTGTAGAGCATATCTTCGGTCATGGATGGAATTTGTTTGTTATAGCCAGCCTAGGAAAATAACATTGCATGAGACCACTTTTTACGGGCTTTAATGGATGGGGAGTGTAGTGAAATGAAACACCCCATGTACACCTCCATCCTATGATATGAACACTAGATGGGGTATCTTCGATCATTTTTCGCAACCTCGTTAATTTATCAAGGTATGCACGTTGAAGGGCTCTCTATTGTCTCTCAATATTTGGATACCGGAAAGCCGAGAGAGATGTCAAGTCAATTTGGAATTGCAACCCTTCTATTACCCTAACGTGATTTTGATATTTTTCATAGGGTAATACATTTACTTTTAGTTGTTGAAAAGTTTTCTATATGTTGAGGTAGATTCCATGCAGACAATATTTCGCCGATACCTCTGGAATGCTATATTGAGAGGTGGATAAAGGCCAAAACATGACTGGTATATCATCTTTAGCTAGTTATTTCTTCATGTTTAAAAAATCTTCTTCATCTTTCACAAGAGGTTCCTCGACCTAGTCCGACCAGAGTGGATTCTTCTTGATTGTTTTACCACAAGCAATGCTATTGTTTGTGGTTTTCTCTACTATAATGTAAGGAAAATGACCCAATGGAGGTTTGGAGAATGATCGTATCCTTGGGTTGTCTTTTGGTTGAGAAATCATTTCACCTACCAATGATAAGGCATCAGACATGACTGACCTTATATTTGCAAGTGACTCATGAAAAGAGAGTTTTCTCATCACTGCTTTTTCAATTGGAGAATTATTTTAACAATGTGAATCACTACTGCGGTGATAACTTTAATAGTGATTTCCATCATAGGGAGGACCACCATGGTGGATTACAGTAAGGGGAAGACCCTCTTTCTACTTGGTCTCCTATCTACACAGAGGTCCATTGTGGCTCTCATCAAGAAATAGGCTCTCGATATCGATCAAATTGTTGCCATGCATCAAGCCTTCATGGTGAAGTGTCTAATGGGGACCTTTAAAATTAATTCTACTGCTCTCACAATTAGGTAATGGGAGGGTGGGATCTTGAGCTGCAATAGATAAATGTCTGAGGGCTTCAAGAACTCCAGCATTAAGTGAAGCCTAATCATAGATCAGCTCTTGATTCTTCAACCGTTCTTGATGAGACTTATTCTTAGGCGTCTTTTTACAAGCAGTTGGGGAAACTTACTGGTAGAATTGGTCATCATGGGTATGTGTTTGTGCCTACCTTGGAGTGGACATTGGAATAGGTTGATGCCTCTAATTAGAGAAGGTTTATGTTCCCGATACTTTTTTCCATATAATATGGGGGAGTTTTCCTCATGACCCTACTGGATGGGAGCATAGATATGTGTCTTCTCCAGGGTGTTATGCTGATTAGACACCTCATTTTTTGGGATAGAGATATGTGGATGTCCCTCGAGCACTATTGTCATCATTATGATGATATCCTGGTAAGTCTGTAGAATGTGGACAAGGATTTTCTTCTTCCCTTTTACTATTTTCAAGATATGCTTGGCGACTTCAGTGACCGAAATGGAGATATATATCAATTCTGTGTCTGGAGTAGGTGTATGTGCCTTCTCTTGTCCTCCCTTTCCTAATAGTGGATACTAATAGTAGTCATGGGAAGAGAGCTGAGTCTTCCCTCTTCTTATCATCGGGAATTTCTGAATGAATTCTCTATATGCAGTCAGACGTGGCTACTAGAAGGCTTGATAAATTTTGGCAGGTGTGTGTACCTGATCGTTGTTTGCCGCCAAACATGGTCGAAAGAATTATTTAAGTGCTGCCAAATGATTCTGTTGGCAGGCTTGGTGGGTGTAGGAAGTTGTATGTTCCTACTTAAAGGTAGCCGCCATATTTGGTTGGTGGGCTTCTCTGAATTTCACTAGGTGAGTGTGTTGGCTGGCCGAATGAAGGCGGACAGGTGTATGTGCCCGCTCACTATTTTCCACCAAACTAGGTTGGTGGGCTTCTCCAGAGGGGGAAAAGGTGTGAACCTACTCCCTATTGTCCGGTTTTCATCCCCAGCGGGCCGTATTTCATGCCCGGTTCTGAGGGACCTGGGCCAGATGGCCGAAGGCTACACCCTCATCATGTTGAGGGTTTACTACCGCATGGCATTTGTGATGGTGATTGTTGGAAGTAGCCCTTGAGAAGGAACCATGTGTCTTTGGGACAGTGCTATAGGTGGCCTCCTGATCCACCTCCCTAAAATATGGGAGGGATTGGTGATTGTGTTCTAGGGATAACCACCCGAAACAGTTGAAGACGGCAGTCGGCGTCGTCTGCTTCAGGACCACCAGTCATCATTGACCGAATGACTGAGGGTTCTAGTTGAGCTGGAGGTCCTGTTGGACAGCCTCCAAGGTCGGGATGGTACCATGTTGACGATACTATCGAACCAGAGCATTAGACACCCAACGCTGAAGATGCTGATTTGGTGATGGCGTCCTTCACACAAATAAGGATCCAACATGAGCAGCAGCTGGGGGCGTTCACAGGTGTAAACTTGAAGGAATCAATTTGATTGAAGGGAGTTCTTAGAAGAAAGTGCATGTATATATGAAAAATAAAAACAATGAACTCTAGAAAAGTAGCATCTTTTTTTATGAACACATGCGTGATTGATTACCCTGATTGGACCTCATTTCCTTTGATAATGGAAGGGGCCTAACAAGTATATGACACTATCATCTTGGTTAAGGATTCACGTCGGGTTCTCCATTTTTTATTTTCGACAGAAATGTGACTTCATTGGAGAAATTGTTATTTCTGAATGGTTTTCAATGGGTTTGTTCGTGGAACCAAAAACACCCAATGGTTCTATATCCATAGGGACCTGCTTTCCAAAGGTAGGCACTCATTAGGGGTTTTGACCCACGATGCTTAAGAACTCGCATTGGTCGAGAGGATGGGAGGTCGGGCTCATCACACCATTTTGGGAGGAATTATTGCTTACTCTAGGACTCTCTTATGGATTTAAGATATGTTCATGAATCCTTCATTAATTCTCAAATATGATGTGGGTCATCCTAAATTAGCAATCAATTATTAGCATATGTGGAATTCAGAATCATCTGTATGTATTCGAGGTTCCTCATCAATGAAGATATCTGTATGTATATGAGGTTCTCTATTAATGGTATCCTTTTATATACTACTTAGAGATTCTTTGGTTGTTATTATAATGATGCTGGTTTTATAAACACACAGCGGGGAACTATAGAGTTTATGGTCATCCAGGTAGACGAATTTCACTCTGGAATTTATCATCATCCAAGGAGACATAAGTTGTTATGATGTCGAGATCGAACTCGTAAATGGGCTTCCAACGTATCCTTATAAAAGGAATCGGAACCCACTTAGTTCGATGCTTCTTAACGGGGTACATCATACCTTTTAAGTTCATGTGATGAGGACCCAACCGTAGAGTTTAACATCATGTGGCTGGGATGTCTAGGCGAAAGGTACCTAGTCAAAAAGGTTTAGTTTGGGTCTTATGTCGAAACAGCCCAAGGAACCTAGAAGGAATATGAGCTTCCAAATTGAATTAGACCCTACTGGGGATATGTCCCAAAAGAGCAAGGTTGTTTTAGGATGTTAGGTTTGAACCTCAGGGAGGCTTTCTACATATCCTATTTGGATGTGTATCAAATCCCACATAGTTCGTTAGTGAGGACACATTCCTATAGAGGCCCTCAAGGGTATGTCTCGTAGGGAAGTATAGCCCTTTGAGATGATGGGTTGGGGATTACTCCAGAGAAGGATATCCCTTGTGTAGGGACCATGAGATATATTTTAACTCATGGTGATTTGGGGGTTTAACTTGGGGTTTACTCCTGAGGAGGATACCTGGATTAAGAGAATTATGATTGGGGATTATTTCCAAATAGGATTCCCATTGAACTTAGACCCTAAGTGGGTTTCCTACGTATTCTAGTTAACAGGAATCAGAGTTCTCATAGTTCAATCCTTTGGGTGGATTGTGTGGCTTCCATGATCATCATTAAACTTTAATCCCACATGAGTCTTTCTCGATGTGAGAAACAAGAGGAAGCGAAAGATTTGACAAACCACACACTTTACTTCGATGATGGAAGCGGAGGAGGAGGGTGGAAGAGGCCAAGGCGACCATGGAAGAGGTTGGAGCTACGACGGAAGAGGCTATGGCTATAGCACTTAACTCTCTTCACTTTAAATTAGATGTGAGTCCAAGGTAATGAAGGAATGAAGGTCAAGGATGTAGAGAGGAGCAATATTGCAACCTCCTACATGAAAGGCTAGGGGCTTACACCAGGATGGTTGCCCTAAAATTGGTCATGTGGTGAGGGAAGATGATTTCATTCCCTGTCAAAAGGAAATGAAAGTGTAATCCTCACCCTCCCTACTACAGACCGGAGGCTCCGAATCTCAGAGACGAGAAGGGACGGACAAAGTCATATCCCCAAAATCTGAGACTGGGAACTCCTCAACACTATCCCTGAGGTAAGGTTCCATGTGACCGTAGATATCCAAATCTACAGACGCCCCAAGGATATTTACCTACTGATAGGACAAGTGTGGGAAACCTCTGGCCGTAGAAATCCAAATCCAAATGGGAGACACGCAGATGTGCTTTTTTACAAGGTTTTTTAAATCATGAGGTCTTGATGGAGGTTTCAACTTGGTCCCTTTCAGAAAATGAATCCAAGGAAGTAGAGGCCCTATCATGAGTGACTTTGAAGAGGGCTTAAAGGTTGGCTCATGTAAGCCCTGAGCACAGGTGCTCGACGTAGGTGTACCGCGTAGGTGTGATGCGTAGGTGTGTCGCGCAAGTCCTGGGAGGAACTGGAAAGGGATTCACGCAGGGGAACAAGGGATTTGCGTGCTGGATATACTTTCAGAAATGGACTATTGGGGGGGACAACACTTGAGTGAGTCCTTAACCAAAGCACCCTGAGTCTCCTCTTGTGTCCTTGAAAGGGTCTCACGCAAGTCCCTAATTAGGGAATGGGGCCTCCCGCAGGTCGTTTCTCCTTCAGGGAGGATAGTCCTCGTGCAAGTGTCTTATGAATTTAGACCTTGAGGAGACATTGATTTTGTTTATCCCCTTTAATTCTCTTGGCTCTCATGTTTTAAAGAGCTACCTGAGAAATTTCGAGGGACCTAGGCAAAGGTGTTGTGAAATGAGAGATTTGAGGGTTCTTCCAATTTTTCAGTTGTAAATGAGGAGCCTAATGGTCCTATTTATAGGCAAAGAGGGGACTTGGTTGAATGGAGTTGTCGGTGTAGGTCTTCCACGCAGGTTTGCAGTATAGTCCTCTCACGTAGAAGTGCAAGAATAACACGATCACATAGGCCATCGGCGTAGGTCATCAGTGTTGGTCCTCGACGTAGGGTGGACTGCACCTTTCGGGCTACACTGGTAGGACCTGTGATGGTGTCTTGGCACGCATGTGTGTCGCACAAGTCCTTTTGGACAAATTTCTTGGCTTATATAAAGATTCCTTTATAATTAACATATCCAATGTGGCCTTCATAATCTTTTTTCCATCCTTTATTGAAAGGGAGTGTCAACAGCCATCTACAAGGCCACTGAATCTATATCTTGATGTTAACAATGCATCACTTTTTTAAATTTGAATACTGATTTGGACTTGAGGAAGATTAATTATGAAGACGATGTGTCGCACCACCGAACCAGTTGAACTCTCGAGCCTGGATCTATGATTTTGAATAATCCAAATCATATCCATGGATACATGCCAACCATATCTGAAGGTGTATAACCCCAATGAATACAATGAGAATACAAAGAAAACTACATCAGAGCTAGCTGGTTCAGTTCATTTCCAATGTTGAAGATAACGTCGGTATTGTGGAAGAAGATGGGGATGTTTCATCGAATCTTACTGCACCGACCGAGGATGACAGTCCAAACTGAGTTCTGATGCACTAATGTTTCAAATTGAATAATTCTTTGATGAGTGATGTTGAATCTGATTTTGAAGCAGATTTTAAGCTCGATGAAGGGGTTGCGAGTTATTGATTTAGGGTTTTTTGTATGAGGACACTAATCAAAAATAATTTGGGGCTGAATTTGATCATGCGAACCAAGAAAAATGGCTTCCACCACTATTGATAAGGTCTTTGAGGCTGAGCTCAATTTTAAGGAAGACATCTGGGTATAGTGCTTTGATGAAAGAGAATAGATTTGGTGTAATGGTCTTGTTTGTTGGTTGGTTTTCTCTTTCTTTGTAGGTTCTCGATTCGAAGATAGAAATTCATCATTTTTTCAGATTGATCAAATGCGAGTTTGATTGTCGAGATTAGTTGTTAATCACTTTGAACTTGGAGAAGTTTGTTGTGTGGATTATTTTTTTGTTGCAGGATCAAATACGTTGTCAAAGACTTGAATTGTGTTCTTATAATGTCAATCTTAGTGGAAGATGCACAGTTATTTCTTGATTAAATGTTTGAGTGAAGTTTGGTACTTCAATGGATGAGGTTCTCAAGATCTAAAAATGTGGAAGATCGATTGACCAGTCATTTAATAAAATAAATTATTGCTTTCGAAGTGGCCATCAATGCACAGGTGCCCGTCGAAATTTTTGGAAGAAGTTTGTTGGTGTCATATGAAAAGGAGGTGTTTAATGAAGGTTGTTACATGGAAGCATTTTATTTGACTGTCATTTTTTAATTGATCGCTTCTTTTATGTTTTTAAATTGGATTTAATGTCTAGAAAAAAAAGCCTGTCATTCTACAATTTGATTCTCTATAGCGACTTGGTTTTTGGCCCTGTCAGACTTTGGAATATTCATACAAATATTTCCAGAGCTAGGCGCAAAGACAACATTCGATTCCGAGGCCCGGTGTGCCCGAAATTAATTTTATAAAAATATTAAGTATTTTTATACTATTCACGAGGCGGGAATGATTTATCTCTTAAATGGTAGCTTGGATCAAAAATATGAGGGCACGGTTACGTCCAGAGCATGTCGTTTACCCCAGGCAGGGTGTAAACTTTGCAGGCGCGGACCTGCAGTGAAAAAAGCCACCAGGGGCATTTTTGTAAATAAATGGACAAGTTTCTTTATGAGCGTCATCTCGAATAACTCCTGAACGGAGTCTCAGATCACAATTCTGATCTCGTCGTTGCGTTCAGAACGTCGCGTTTACCCTAGGGGTGACCTAATCTCCTCCGCGTCGAGAGGTTTGGTCGGGGGTGTTGATTTAATTAATTTAATTAATTAATTAATTAAGGAAAATCAATCAACACCCCTCCCTCCCCTTTGTTGCACATGCCAGGAGCTCCTCCTCCCTTCCTCCTCCTTCCATCGATGACGAATGGCCAGAATCGAGCGAACGAGGTGTCGTCGGACTCAGATTTTGACGGCGGTCACTCCTAGATCGAGCAGCGGCAGCAGTGGAGCGCGCAAAGCGTGGACGATCCGCCAAAAGGTAGGCGGTTGAGTTTTAAAATCCTGGAACCCGTTTATGCATTTTTTTTCTTCAAATCTTCATAAAGGTTGTGTAGTTCGGGTCCCGAGCTTTCCGAAACTTGTTTCGGATCTGAATTTGGAGCATCAGGGTGCTTCCGGTGGCTCTCAGAAGTTTTCCGACGGAAAACCCAGTTTCCGGCAGCGGCTATGGCGGATTACGGCAAGGGCGGCGGCGGTGCGGCGGATTCTGGCTCCAGCACGGCGGCTTCCGATGGCGACGCGGTGGTTTCCGGCGAGGCAGGCGGTGATCCGGCCAGGTTTTTTCTAGGGTTCTTTAAACCCTCGTAACTCGTAAACCGTAACTCTGATTTGCGAACCGTTTGCGACAACGCGTTCCTTGCATCGAGACAAATTTTTTGAACTCACTTTGGGAATTTTATGAGTCGGGTTCATGGGCCAGGGCTACGAAACGTTGAAATAATAATAATATTTTATTATTATTCAACTTTGACTCGTCGTAACTTCTGCACGGAGCGTCCGATTAACGTGTCGTCAGTGACGTTGTGATCCTAATAGTAAGGCATACTTTTCAGAATAGTTTCCTGGTGCTGGGATGAAGATCAGGATGTGGGCCCCAGGTGGCTGCTTTTGGGCGTTTACAGAGAAACGTGACTTTTTCGTCGGGTGCCCATTTTGGACGAACGAGTAGTCGATCTCGGACGTTTTTTCGAGGGGATCGCAATGGTGGAATCCTTTTGATGAGTTTCGGGATCGGGGTGTGGGCCCCACCCAGGCTTGCTACGTTGAATAGTACCTTTTTCACCGGTTGTCCATTTCGGGCGAGTAAATAGCCTATCCTGCGTGTTTTCCCATGTAGATCACGGCGGTGGCCTCAGTATAGGCCTAGGAGGTGCGCAAAGTGACGATATTGCGTGTTGCTCGGGTTAGCGATGTTTGGACTAGCAGTGGTTGAGTGTACTCCCTTGGTTCGTTCATATGAGGGTTTGTGAGGCATTACAACCTTAGTATAGGTTTGTGATCCCCTCGATAGGATGTTTTTCCTGATAGAGTTGCGGCATCCCTCCAGTGGGTCTGGAGTGAGATCCTCTAGCTTCGCTTCCCTGGATCGGGTTCTTGGTATCGCTGTTACCGCTTATCCACGGGCGGCAATCCCCCATCTAGCAGGTTAATCCCGTAGGGTTTGATGCATCGTCGAGAATATGATCCCCTACATAGTGGGTCGTGCATAGTAGGGTTGTGGCATCGTCGGGTATACGATCCCCTACTCAGCATGTCGTTTATAGTAGGGTTGTGGTATCATCGGGTATACGATCCCCTACTCAGCACATGGTTTCGGTAGGGTTGTGGAATCGTTGGTTATATGATCCCCTACTCAGCACGTGGTTTTCAGTAGGGTTGGTGCATCGTCAGTTCGATCCCCTACATCGTGAGTTATACCAGATGGGGTTTCCAGCATCGTCGTGACCATCTTCACACGGGCGACGATCCTCTATCTGAGTGATGTGATCTGTAGAACGTCAGATTGGGTTTCAGTATCCCCCATCGGATCCTGGGAGTGATCCCCTATCTGTGAGATCTTCGAGATACCGGAGTGGGTTCTTGTATCCCCTAGCGAACTCTAGGAGTGATCCCCTATCTGAGAAGTTTAGTGTTTCCATTGTTTCAGCGTGATGTTCTCAGTGAAGATATCCGACGAGCGTGATCTCTCGGATGGGCGTCTGGGATGTTGGTGTGAGACCCGATGGAGTGTATCTCTCAGATGAGTGTCATATGGGATGACAGAGCTCATGGAGTGTGTTCTCCTAGTTATCTACCTGTCGCAGGTGTTGTGGACGGAACCACGTGAGGCTTGGTGCGTGGAATGAGTATATCTGGTTGCTCATGGTATATGTATGGGAATATACCTGAGCGGATGTTCATGGTGTATGTATGGGCATACACCTGAGCTGAGCTGACTAGTCGTGTTTAGATGAGGATGATCTCGTGATGGAGTTTCACTCTCGTTTGGGTTCCCTCTGGCTAGTATAAGCTGACTATTGACTTTCAGTTGCTCCCTTTTATTTTGGGGTTTTTTGGGTTGCCTACTGAGTAATTTTATACTCACCCCTGCACTGTCTTTGCCCGCACATGTTTGTGTCTTATGCAGACCACAGGCCTTTTGAAGGAGTCTCAGGAGGACCCGAAGCAGGCAGAGCTTAGTGAACGAGACTGACCGGGGTGTTTACCGGAGCTGTGCTGAGGAGCTTACTGGCAGGTGCTTTTGGAAGCATTTCCCTCCTTCTGAGTAGGTTGGACGCTTTTGTAGTTTTCCTTTGGTGGGCTCTGTTTTGCCTTTTTTTTACTTTTGTTGTACTCTGGTTGTGGGTTAGATGTATGCATGCATTTCTTTTCAGTTTTTATATATATCTTTGCACTGTTGCATGGAGGTGCGTGTGGGTGCGTGTGTACAGGTACGTTAGGCTAATGCCTCTCATGTGTGTGATAGCCTACTCGGTGCTAGTCACCAGTCCCTGGCCTATTGGAGGCGGGCTTGGGGAGTCGCGGCTCGAGCCCCGTTGGGTCGGGTCATGACAGAGTGGTATCAGAGGAGGTTCCACCTTTGGGATCTCTAGGTGTAGGTGTTCTAGCTGTGAGTTTGGTTTGGGTTGCATCGCGACAGTGTTAGGATGTTTTGAGTTCGACTTTCAGGTCAGGGACTCCAGTGTTGGTGTGGCGGTCGACGTATCCATTCACCAGGACTCTGATAACCCGCCTTTCGACTCGGGACATTAGGACACTAGTCGTCGACGTATCCATTCACTAGGACTCTGATAACATGCCTTTCAACTCGGGACATTTGGACACTAGTCGCAGGGACATAATGGTACATGCATCATCTAGGACTGGGTTTTGGATTTTCCTTATTCTTATTGAGTCAGCTCCTCAGATATACTCTTTGATCATGGTGCATCTTGATTGAATTTCAGGATTCCTCCACGACGACAGCCAGTGGGAGTTCCACAACGGGATTGTGGTGAAGATCCGCCCCATGTAGAGGATGTGGACCAGGGTGCAGGTTCTGAGGCTGGACCTTCAGGTGGTCCACCAGTTAAGCCATCACCTGTTGAGCAGCTGGTTGTGCCGGTAGTGCAGGACGAGGTTGCGCGCAGGCTGAGTGCGCTACACGAGTTCCAGAGGCAGCAACCTCTGAGGTTTCGGGGTGATCCAGACCCTCAGGCAGCTGATGAATGGCTTAAAGCAGTCACCCGAGTTTTCCTCCTGGTGAGGACACCTCCAGATCATATGGTGGTCCTAGCGGCGAGCCTTCTGCATAGTTCAGCCGGGCGATGGTGGAGTTTGGTGACACAGTCCCATGATGAGGAGACGCTCACGTGGGCAGAGTTTGAGTGGCTCTTTAGGGAAGATTTCTATCCAATGACGTTGAGGTCAGTACGGATCCAGGAGTTTCTGCAGCTTCGGCAGGAGGGCATGACTGTGTCGGAGTACTCAGTAAGGTTTACAAACCTGTCGCGCTACTCCCTAGATATGGTTTGAGACCCATTCTTTAGGGATTAGAACTTTGAGCAGGGGCTACACAGGGACATCCGGGCAGGTGTGGTTTCCTTGTGCCTACCCACCTAGATCGGAGTACTGGAGCGAGCCTTGGTGGTGGAGAGCTTTCTAGCTAAGCAGATTCATCCCATCAGTGTTGGGCACACGACAGCTGAGACGTCGGCAACTGGTAGCCGGTGGTAGGCACAAGGGTCTGGACGTGGCCGACGTTTCAGGAGGCGACCTCGGGATAGAGGATATAAGGCTCAGGGCTCACAGGGCTCGCAAGTTAGTTTTGGTCAGCCGCAGGAGAGGTAGTGTTAGGTTTGCGACGGTCGGGGACATCTTGCTAGGGAGTGTCTGTCCCGTCCTGCAGCTAAGAGGGAGCTGGTTGACAGACTACCTTGGCAGCGGCAACGTCTTGAGTATGGAGGTCCGCAGGGCGGTGAACGTGGCGACGGAGCTGGTGCAACAGCGGGAGGTGGAAGGCGGTATCAGATGCCACCACCACCACCCCCAGGTGGTCCACGCCGAGCTCTGGGAGCTGGAGGGTGAGGGCGAGAACAACTGCAGGCCTTAAAGGTTGTTGAAGTTCCAAGGATCGAATAACAACTGAGAAGGGGGGGTTGAATCAGTTGTTTAACTTTTTATAAGTTTCAAAACTTTAAGAAACTCAACCCTTGCAACCTGTTAAGATTTATTACCTTATCAATCTTTAGCAAGAAACTCAAGTATGCAAGAAAGGTAAATCAAGAAAGGCACACAAGATTTACAAGGTTCAGCCTCAATAAGAGAACCTACGTCCTTGTCATAGCCACTCCCGTGGGTCTATGGAAATCCACTATGATGAAGAAGTGAATACAACTTGTGTCAACTCCCGTTAGACACCTTCTATCTCCCGATAGGAAAGATTATACTGACTCCCATCAGTTTACAATGTTTTCTTAAAGAACAAATGAGTCGAACACAATAATAAGAACTTTGATAAGCTGCTCCACAAATGCTCACTCTGAATGATCACTCTGAATCTTCAATCCGATTTCTTGGATCCGATTTTCTGGAACCGAACTTCACAGCAAGGAAGATAATGATTCCGCAGAAATGCCCACTCCGAATAATCAATCCGAATTTCTTGAATCCGATTTTCTGAACCCGGTCTTCTCAGCAAGATAATAATGATTCTGAAGAAATGCCCACTACGAATATTCAATCCAGATTTCTTGGATCTGATTTTCTGAAACCGGTCTTCTCAGCAAGATAATAATGATTCCGAAGAAATGCCAACTCCGAATATTCAATCTGAATTTCTAGAATCCGAACTTCTGAATTTGAACTTCTCAGTAAGTAAATAATGGATCTGATTTTCTTCTTCTCCAACACTCAAGAAAAAATCTTCAAGATGGTAGATGTTTCTCACTTTGAATTCTCCAGCGCTCCGCCTTTTCCGCATGTGTAAAAAGTTGCAAATGAGCGAATGATCTGAGCACATATTTATAGGCAACTCAGAAAACAAAGGTGGGAATCTTGAAAACTTTCCCGCTTCTTCAAATTTCAAAAAACTCCACAAATCTCTCGCATTTAATCTTCAATCTTTGACTTCTTCAAATCTCCTTAAATTTCTCTGAGATTTAAGCAAAGTTGAAATCCTAGTTTTCTTGAACTCAGAATTGTCATTACGAATTTTTGGTTCAGGAAGTACACTCCGAATTTCTGGCTCAGGAAGTACACTCCGAATTTATGGTTGAGGAAGTACACTCTGAATTTCTAGCTCAGGAAGTACAATCCGAATTTTTGGTTCAGGAAGTACACTCTGAATTTCTGGTTCAGGAAGTACACTCCGAATTTCTGGCTCAGGAAGTACACTCCGAATTTATGGTTCAGGAAGTACACTCTGAATTTCTGGTTCAGGAAGTACACTCCGAATTTCTGGTTCAAGAAGTACACTCCGAATTTCTAGTTCCGGAAGTACACTCTGAATTTCTGGCTCAGGAAGTACACTCCGAATTTCTAGTTCAGGAAGTACACTCTGAATTTCTGGTTCAGGAAGTACACTTCGAATTTCTGTCTTAGCAAGTAGACTCTGAACTTCAGGCTCACCAAGTAGACTACGAATTTCTGGCTCAAGAGGTAGACTCCGAACTTCAAGCTCAGCAAGTAGAATTTGAACTTTAGGCTCAGCAAGTAGACTCCGAACTTTCTCAGAATTTTTCTTAGTGAAAAACATCAATCCTCTTCACCATTTCTTCAACAGCTTTTATCATGAAGCTTTTCATGATTTGTGAGAACTTTAAGATCAGTAAAGCATCATCTGATTTTGTTAAGAAAATTTGAGATACTTTCTTAACTTCTGACTTCTTATTCTTCAACAAAATCTTCTTTAAGGAAATTTTCAGCAACCAACAACTTCAACTTTCTGTAACTCAAAAACATTCTTCAACAAAAAGATTAGTTGTCAACAAATACAAAACTTTGTTAAACCTAACACCACAAAGGTTCTTCAGTTGTTAACCCAGAGGATCCGCGAGTGGATGGAGGTACGCTCTGTGCCCTTTCTACTTCTGTAGTAGTTTTGATAGAAACTGTTTAGCGGTACTCTTTCCTTTCTGTTGCTTGATTGATGTTTGTTTAGGGCGTTGGTAAGGCCATGTGTGAGTGTTGTTCGACGTGCTACGAATGCACGAGGAAGAGAGATCTTTCCCCAACTGAGACGTGTTTTGTGACGCGATTAAAACTGTGTGGGGGAGTCAGTGCCCCCCAAAGCGGATAGTTTCGAGATGTGGTGAACAAGTCCCTCCAACTGATGTGTTTGGGCAGGGGTGTGTGTTGGCGAACTCGCTGCTGTGGGAGACCTAGTTGAGAGTTTAGTTGCTTTCCTTGTACTTATGACTTTTCGGGGACGAAAAGTCCTAAGGTGGGGAGGATGTGGCGACTTGGGTTTTGGCCCTGTCAGACTTTGGAATATTCTTACGAATATTTCCAGAGCTAGGCGCGAAGACGAAGTGCGATTCCGAGGCCCGGTGTGCCCGAAATTAATTTTATAAAAATATTAAGTATTTTTATACTATGCATGAGGCGGGAAGAAGTTATCTCTTAAACAGTAGCTCGGATCAGAAATCCGAGGTCACGGTTGTGTCCGGAGCGTGTTGTTTACCCTAGGCATAGTGTAAACTTTGCAGGCGCGGGCCTGCGGTGGAAAAAGCCACCAGGGGCATTTTCGTAAATAAATGGACAAGTTTCTTTATGAGTGTTGGCTCAAATAACTCCTGAACGGAGTCTCATATCACAATTCTGAGCTCACCGTTGCGTTCAGAACGTCGTGTTTACCCTAAGGGCGACCTAATCTCCTCCGCGTCGGGAGGTCTGGTCAGCGGTTTTGATTAAATTAATTAAATTAATTAATTTATTAAGGAAAATCAATCAACACCCCTCCCCTCCCCTTTGTTGCACACGCCAAGAGCTCCTCCTCCCTTCCTCCTCCTTCCATCGACCACGAACGGTCGGAATCGAGTGAATGAGGTGTCGTCGAACTCAGATTTTGAGGGCGGTCGCTCCTAGATCGAGCAGCGGCAGCAGTAGAGCGCGCAAACCGTCGGCGATCCGCCAAAAGGTAGGCGGTTGAGTTTTAAAATCCCGGATCCCATTTATGCATTGTTTTTCGTCAAATCTTCATAAGGGTTGTGTAGTTCGGGTCCCGAGCTTTCCGAAACTTATTTCGGATCTATATTTGGAGCACCGGGGTGCTTCCGGTGGCTCCTGGAAGTTTTCCGGCAGATAACCTAGTTTCAAGTGGCGGCTATGGCGGATTCCGGCAAGGGCGGCGGGGGCGCGGAGGATTCCGGCTCCGGCGCGGCGGCTTCCGGCGGTGACAAGGTGGTTTCCGGTGAGGCAGGCGGTGATCCAGTCAGGATTTTTCGGGGGTTCTTTAAACCCCCGTAACTCGCAAACCGTAACTCCGATTTGCGAACCGTTTGCGGCGACGCGTTCTTTGCATCGACATGGATCTTTTGAACTCACTTTGGGAATTTTATGAGTCGGTTTCATGGGTTAGGGCTACGAAACGTTGAAATAATAATAATATTTTATTATTATTCAACTTCGACCCGCCGTAACTTCTGCACGGAGCGTCCGATTAACGTGTTGTTAGTGACGTTGTGATCCTGATAGTAAGGCGGTCTTCAGGATAGTTTCCAGGTGTTGGGATGAAGATCAGGATGTGGGCCCCACGAGGCTGCTTTTGGGTGTTTACGGAGAAACGTGACTTTTTCGTCGGGTGCCCGTTTTGGACGAATGAGTAGTCGATCTTGGACGTTTTTCCGAGGGGATCGCAATGGTGCATCTGTTTGATGAGTTTCAAGATCGGGGTGTGGGCCCCACCCGGGTTTGCTACGGTGAATAGTACACTTTTCATCGGTTGTCCGTTTCGGGCGAGTAAATAGCATATCCTGCGTGTTTTTTCATGTAGATCGCGGTGGTGGCCTCGGTATAGGCCTAGGAGGTGCGCAGTGTGGCGATGTTGCGGGTCGCTCGGGTTAGCGATGTTTGGACCAGCAATGGTTGAGTGTACTCCCTTGGTTCGTTCCTATGAGGGTTTGTGAGGCATTACAACCTTAGTATAGGTTTGTGATCCCCTCGATAGGATGTTTTTTCTGATAGAGTTGTGGCATCCCTCCAGTGGGTTCAGAATGAGATCTTCTAGCTTCGCTAACTTTGATCGGGTTCTTGGTATCGGTGTTACCGCTTATCCACGGGCGGTTATCCCCCATCTAGCAGGTTAATCTCGTAGGGTTTGAGGCATCATCGAGAATACGATCCCCTACATAGTGGGTCGTGCGTAGTAGGGTTGTGACATCGTCGGGTATACGATCCCTTACTCAACATGTGGTTTATAGTAGGGTTGTGGTATCGTCAGGTATATGATCCCCTACTCAGCGCATGGTTTCAGTAGGGGTGTGGAATCGTTGGTTATACGATCCCCTACTCAGTGTGTGGTTTTCGGTAGGGTTGGTGCATCGTCGGTTCGATCCCCTACATCGTGAGTTATACCAGATGGGGTTTCCGGCATCGTCGTGACCATCTTCACACAGGCGATGATCCTCTACCTGAGTGATGTGATCTATAGAATGTCAGATCGGGTTTTGGTATCCCCCAGCGGATCCTGGGAGTGATCCCCTGTTTGTGAGATCTTCAAGATACCGAAGTAGGTTCTTGTATCCCCTAGCGGACCCTAGGAGTGATCCCCTATCCGAGAAGTTTAGTGTTTCCGATGTTTCATTGTGATGTTCTCAGTGACGATATCCGACGAGCGTGATCTATCGGATGAGCGTCTGGGATGTTGGTGTGAGACCCGATGGAGTGTATCTCTCGGACGAGTGTCATCTGGGATGACAGAGCTCGTGGAGTGTGTTATCCTAGTTATCTACCTGTCGCAGGTGGTGTGGACGGAACCACGTGAGGCTTGGTGCGTGGAATGAGTATATCTGGTTGCTCGTGGTATATGTATGAGCATATACCTGAGCAGATGTTCATGGTGTATGTATGGGCATACACCTGAGCTGAGCTGACTAGTCGTGTTTAGTCGAGGATGGTCTCGTGATAGAGTTTCACTCTCGTTTGGGTTCCCTCTGGCTGGGATAAGATGGCTATTGTCTTTCAGTTACTCCCTTTTATTTTGGGGTTTTTGGGGTGCTCACTGAGTATTTTTATACTCACCTCTGCATAGGATTTGCCTGCACATATTTGTGTCTTGTGCAAACCACAGGCCTTTCGACGGAGTCCCAGAAGGATCCGGAGCAGGCAGAGCTTAGTGAGCGAGACTGACCGGGGTGTTTACTGGAGTTGTGCCGAGGAGCTTACCGGCGAGTGCTTTTGGCAATGTTTCCCTCCTTCTGAACAGTTTGGACGCTTTTTGTACTTTTCCTTTAGTGGACCAAGTTTTGCTTTTTTTTTACTTTTGTTGTACTCTGGTTGCGGGTTAGATGTATGCAAACATTTCTTTTCAGTTTTTATATATATCTTTGCACTGTTGCATGGAGATATATGTGGATGCGTGTGTACAAGTACCTTAAGTTAATGACTCCCATGTGTGTGATAGTCTACTCGGCGCTAGTCGTCAGCCCCTGACCTATTAAAAACGGACCTTGAGAGTCGCGGCTCGAGCCCCGTTGGATCAGGTCGTGACATTCTCTCTCTTACGTATTTCTTTCTTCTTCTTCTATCTCTTCTGGAATTTTTTCCAATTTGTAAAAAAATATTGTTTATTACATTTTCATTTAGAACCTCCTTTTTCATGTGACACCATCAAACTCCTTCAAAAAATGTCGCATCCTACCTGTGCATTGATGACCACTTCAAAAGAAATTATTTATTTCATTAAATGACCGGTCAACCAATCTTTCATGTGTTCAGCTCTTGAGCACCTCATCCATTTAAGTAAAAAAAATCTCAAACTTTAGAGTGATAACCAACTGATCTAAACAATCAAACTCACATTCGGTAAATCTGGAAAAATGAGGAATTTCCATCTTCAAACTGAGAACCTACAAATCAAGAGAAAACCAGCCAACGAACCCGATCATCACACCAAATCAATTCTCAATTCTCAATTCTCACACGGAAAAGCACTATACCTAGCCATCTTTTTAAAAACTAAGCTCGGCCTTGAAGCCCTTATCAATAGCGGCTGAAGCCATTTTATCTAGTTCATGTGATCAAATTCGGCCCTAAATTATTTCCGATTAGTTTCCTCCTGGAGAACAACCCCGGATATCAATAATACGCAACCCCTTCATCGAGCTCTGAATCTACTTCAAACTCGGATTCCGCAATCTCAATGTTGTCTTTGACATTAGAAACGAATAGAACCAGTAGACTCTGATGCAGCTTTCTTCATATTCTCATTAGATTAATCAGGGCCACGCACCTTTAGATCTGGTTGGTGTTCATCCGCAGATCTGATTCGGCTTCTTCAACATCAGAGATCTGGGCTCGGGATTTCGACTAGTTCGGTGGCATGGAACATCATCTTCACAATTCATCTTCCTCGAGCCCAAATCAGAATTTGAATTGAAAAAGTGATGCGTTGTTAACATCGAGCTACGAATTCGGTGGCTTCGTCGGCAGCTCAGAATTGTCTTCTTCAAGCTCGGTTGTGGAAATCAAGTTCGGCCCTTCAGATTCATTTGCTCCTCAAACTCAGATTCTTCCCCATTTATGCGATGCAGATCTGTTTTTTCGGTGGTGATTTCTTTGGTCGGGGCCACGAGCAGTGCGGGATGCTGCTTAGGTCCGCATGATTGCTCGGGATGTAGCCTCCGCTTCGGCCGATGGCTCTCGGGATCTAGGGTTTAAACCCATGAGATTCCTCTGTCTATTGCGGCATCCCGCCGTACTGGAGGTGTGTCCTACACGGGTGTACAGCGGCATGGTCTTGTAATGGGTTATGTCTCATTGGGCGCTCGAGCCACTATATTTTAAGTTTCTGTGTCAAACCTACAGGTTTGATATGGAATTTTGGGTTCTCCCTTTTCCCTTAAAAGGGTTTGTGTGTTCTTTTATTTTCTTTTTAATAAAGTGGTTATCCTCTAACTTTTCTAATAAAAGGAAAAAAAATGATATCCTAATTCATAAAAGAAAAAAAAAATGATTTTCATTTTTCTTCATTTTGTTTGGATGCGAAATTTAGTAAAATAAAAGAAATGATTGCAATTTCTCTCTATCTTGGTGACAATTATTAAAAGAAAAGAAAAGAAATGTTTTGGAAATATGACAAAAATAACCCTTATTAAAAAAAATATAGTTTTTCAATACTTAGTTATTCCAAATAAGAAAATATTACGATTTTAAATTGTATCTTTGATTTTCAAATATATATATATATATTATAAATATTTATATAATTATAAATATATTTATTCATATATAGTTTTATAAATATGCATTCATAAATAAATATTAATTCAAAAATATTAACTCAAAAGCTTTTATAAATTATTTATACAAATTATTAATTCAAGATAATCAAAATTATTTATAATCAAAATTAACTATAATCAAAATTAACTATAATGAAAATTATTTATAATTGTTTGATTCTATTACATAAAAATTAAGTTGAGGTTATAAAAAAATTATCTACAAATTATGTTCTACAAAATATTTATATAAAAATACTAATTTTTATTATTAATAATCACAACAATGATAATTTATATAAATACTAATTCAATAAAATGTTGTGTGAAATAAAACATGTACATGGGTATGGTAGGAAATTTTAAAAAACGTATCATGTCTGGGCGCGTTTCCTTCCAAATCACCCCACTTTTGGGGTGATTGTAAAACCACCGTTGGGGAGAAATATTTCTCCCCGTTTCTCCCCACTTGATATTTCCCTCCCTTACCTAGCTCTCACCAAATGAAGGAAATCTGTTTACTTTGTTCCAAATCCTTTCTTTCCCCCCCAAATCTCCCGTTCCAAACGAGCTCTGAGTAGGAAAATTATCTTATAGGGTTCAATTTATCTTACTCTGTAGAATTCTAGGCACATTTATCTTACACATCATTAATTCCAAAGAAAAATTATCATACAATCATTTTACTGATACTTAATGGATAAAAATCTTTTTACCTTACGCAACACTCAACCCAATTTCTTAGGCAAAGGCAACTCAGGATCCTAGTCACTCCATAAAATATCTTATGGTGATAATCTCTTACATGAGTCCTTTTCAAAATATCCTTTTCGAAATATCCTTTTCAAAATATCTTACGTATACTGATAAATTTATCTTCAATTGACCACCTGCATTACAAATAAAGTAAAAACTAAAACAATTTAACAACGCAAATTAAAATTCCACAAAAAAGATACATATGACAAATTAAACTAGACACAATAATAATAATAATTTATTTGTTAACAAGAGAAAACAAATAAAATAAATTAATCACAAATATTAAATTATAAAACTTAAAATTAATATTTTAAAAAAAATTAATAATGGAATAAAAAAATAAAATAATCAAGGAATAAAATACTCATTAAATTAAATATTTATAAAAAATTAATCAACAATTTACTATTTGACAATAAATAAATATTAACACTATAATTAACCACTAACAGACATAACTAAACACCAAATGCACAAATTATGTATAAAAAATGATGTGAAAAAATGCATAAAAAACGTCATATCAAATTCCCTCACACTAAAGCATTGCTTGTCCTCAAGAAATTACTTAATCAAGTTCAGTGGATTTTAACAAATCTTAAGAGTGAAAAATTGGAATGTCATGAAGAATTAGCTTTCAAATGAATTTTCCTTCATGGACTCTCTTAAGTTGAAAAAGTAATCCCCCCCTAGAATCAAACAAATTCAATGTAATGTTCGTTTCCTATTTTACAAAAATGATTGAAATTGAAAATTTTGAAAAGAATTAAATAAACATCAATTTGAATCCAAATGAAAGTCCAAACTTCTCTTTACCTCCAAGTGATCCGGCAAACATAATTAAAAAGTATAATAAATAGACACTCTACTTGGATATGCAATTTTAATAATTACAATCAAGATAAATAACTCACCCAACAACTTAAAGAATAGGGGATGAAATAATGAAGAATTTGTGACTCAACCTGGATTAGGATTTTCATTTCATAGTCCATTTGAATGCATCACTTATGAGTTGAATACCAACCAAAAAGTTCAAAGCCAATAAAAATTGAATAACATTTCATCAAAATTTTACCTAAAACAAATTTTTCAAAAGGGTAATAAAAATGATGTGCTTAATTAAATCCATGGAGTAATAGAGTTTAACCTCCTCAAAGTGGCATCATAATTTTCAAACACAAGAAAATTTTTGACCCATTGACAATGTAAATAAAATCACGAGAAACTCACAATCTTTTAAAAAAAAAGGGATATGGTGGGTTTTTCATTAAAGCACAATTTGGCTCATTTAAGAAGACTTTCTCCCCCACACTTAAAACTCAATTTGTCCTCAAAGTTAAATATCCAGGTCAAAGAAAACAATTAAGCATTTTGGTTCACAATTTTTTTTCAATTCAGTAGTACAAAGACATGCAAAAGGGTCACAAGTACGATCAAAAGTAATTTTACCACAAAAACAAACAAGCACCGCATGTAAAAAAGTTTCCCACTGGTTACTATATTAACAACTTCAACAAAAGTTCATGGTTTTCAAAGCAGATGCATGATAACATTTAATGGTCAACAATGACTTTGAGAAAAATGTTAAAACAAGCACGCACACCAAATTTTCAGTGCACATATGTAGTAAAAAGGTATAGAAGAAACCAGTAGATTAAAACAAATCATTTTATCATGCACAAGCACTTAAATAACGGGTTTTCAATGATTAAATACACCGCCAACAACAAGCAGCAAGTTTTTATTTATCAAGAGAGGAATAAAAATGAAGAATTTCAAATTTTACTCCCCTGTTTCAAAGATTTAATGCTGAATATTTAGCAAAGGAAACCACCCTTTCTGAACTTGGGTAAGGCACCCTGGTATGAAAATTTATAGCTCCTAAAATTTGAAAAACATAAGCATTAAATTATAGAATTTAAAGTTCAAAACAAGCAAAAAAATCAGAGTTTGAGTGTGAGAGTTTATTTCAAGTAGCTTCAGCTTGTAGCTTCTCTTGGAAATTCAGAATTATGGAATTTATACTTTAAAAAGATAAAAAAAATTATGATCACTAAAACACTTCAAAAACATACTTTAAATTGAACATGCATTAATTCTTTAAGGTCAATGAAAAAATATTTTCAGAAAATTTAGTTTTTTAGCATATTTTTCATTTATTTCAGCAATCAAAACTTCAATAGAAGTAGAACAAAATGGTGTGTAACCTCCCCCACACTTAATTTGCAGCATAAAATAATAATATAAACTCTTTGAAAGTAAAGGGTATAAGGATACAACCTGGGAGTTACTAGGTGGGAAAGATGTTACCCGATATAGGTTGTATCACCATGGAAAGTACTACCATCTTATTATTTTACTACATGAAATACTTCAAACATTTATTAAAGAAAGATTCAATAGAATTAAACACTAAAAACATAGTAAAAAGATAATCTTGGGTTTAACCCCCCAAGAGGTGTTATATTTAGGTTGTCCATACATGGACAACCTTGAGTTCATCCCCAATAACTCGGTGGATATTGATTCTTGGTCAAGAACCACCATATCCTCTATTTTATAGCTTCAGTACACAATTGATACAACTTATGAAATTACCCATTTTCATATTCCTTTATTTTCCCTTCCCTTGCATAGTAACCTTCATGGCATAGTGGAAAAGGGAGAAAAACATAAGGGTGTTTCCCCTTTTCTTCCGCTTGAGGAGATATATACAAAGTATGTATCAATTCAATACTTGGATGTGATTTTTCTTTTGGTTCAATCTCCTCTAAAAAATCGTTATTGAAAACAACATGTGTATCAACATCCACTTCTGAACTATTCCGCTTCACAAAAAACCTCCACTTTCTCTTCGACCACTCCCATACTTGGATTGATAATTGGATGTAGGAGTTTTGTATGTTCTTCAATAGGTATAGTAGCAACATTCTCAAGGCCCTCTAGAAATTCATGAAGTTCAACTGACTGTTTAGAACCTACACAGGGAGAATCATTATAAAAAATAGATTCATTAAAATTAGAATAAAATGAAAGTAAAGATTGTTCAATTAATTGAAATTATCCCTGAATTTGGTCATCTTGTTCTTTATCAAGATAAATTAGTGCACCTGGGGGTGTTTCTAGGTCAGGAGTGAGGTAGTCAGTCTGCTCCAGCCTCTCCTAAAAATAAAACACATCATCTGTGGTGTCATTTGTGGCATAAGAGATGGTATCTTGAGCAGGTTTTACCCATTCTATCATGAAAAAAATTACCATATAGGTCAATGAAATAAAAATCATCACAATGAAAATCAGAAAATGAATGTTTGTCAAAAAGTTGTCCAGCTTCATTAAATTCTGCATCTCCTATCCCCTTCCAGTTGATAATATAGTCCTAAACATGAGGATCTTTCATTTTTAGTAATTTTTCGACCTCCTCAAACTCCTCATCAACCAAAGTTGAAATGTTCTCTTGAAAGTCAACCTTTTCGGGATAATACTTAGGGAAAAGTTTTGATAATTCTTTAAGTTCTTTGGCTAAGGCTTCCATAGTATGTGGCCTAAACACATTAAAATATGTAATAAGTTCAAGAAAAAATTCTTCACTAAAAATTTAAAATTGTTCCCTCACTTTATATGAAATAAATCCTACCATATCTTCTAATTGTCGAAGTGGTTTCATTTTTTATCACTTTTTTTCCTTTTCTTTTTTGAAAGATTGGAAATAAAAATCCAGAATCATTAAACCAAACTTTCCTCCCCTAAAATAATGCCAATTTTGATATCATGTCATATAAACTATCATTAAAATTCTCAAATGGATGGCTAGAGAGGGATAGGGTGGCCTAGAATTTGGATAGGTCTTGAAGGAAAAATAGAGAAATCGAACCAAGGTATAGATGACCACCCTTTTATAGGTAAAGTTTATTAGACTCTACCATGGCATAGTGAACATCCAATATGCCTATGGTGGATTCAATCAAATTGAGATCCAGTTTCCCCATATTTAATATCCTTAACTTCCCCAGTTCTCATTCACTTTAAAAAATTCATTTAAAACCTTTAACTGACACCACTTAACACAATGTGGTGTAAAGTGTTTCAAATGCCCAACAGGTCACCACAACCTCCCACGATAGATTAAGGACAAATCATTCTTCATTTCCATCTCACCACACCAAAGACCACAACATGGTGATCTAAAACTCCTCATGTTACATAGGCGAGCTCTAGAAGTTCCACACCCAGCACCACACCCACGTCAGGCCTTTCCAGACTAATCATTTTACATAGGGTGAACCCCCAACCAATACAACCACAAAAATTTCTATACAATCTGTTTCCCTATACATGTTGCACCAAGCGCCACACATCCAACTCAAATTCCCATGCGTCAACCACAATCAATCAAAATGGGTAACCTGCAATCTCAGCTCCAAAATGGTCACCACCTTGCCCACTCTCGCAACATGGTGGCCCCCAGAATGGCCCAAAGCTCAACACCATCCCCCAAAACACCTCCATGCTTCCTCAAAAATCCCTCAATCCTTGAGAAACCACAAAGTAAAGATAAAAAAGGTTCATATCATTACAAATATATTATACTTATATATATATATATATATATATATATTTATATAAATAACTGTGACAATTGCATTTAAAGTCATCATGTAATAGCCACATGTGTCTTCGACATATAATAAGCATATAATCCTTCATTTAATTATCGGTCTGTGTTGGGTGGATTATTATATGGGTAGATGAGATTCTTGTTCTAATTATGGGATAGTTGAATTCTATCCAAACTTGATGTATATATGAGATATAGTTCCTTTTATGATAATTAATGCACTATTAAGTTAAGTATGAGGATTTATATATAACAGTAATGGGGTGTATTTTTTAAGATCCAATATATATATATATATGTGTGTGTGTGTGTGTGTGTGTGTGTGTGTGTGTCTAGGTACTCATATGTCAACAAATTCATGCCACTGGATAATATTAAAACATTTTTTTTCAGATTTAATAGAATCACCCAGGTTTTCCTATAAAGTGATGCCTTTCTTTACTTAGTTTGGGTACACCAATGACTAGTCTTGGTATGACCTCACTTATCACCCTTCTCATAGATCTAGTCTGTAAACCTTAGAGGGAATACTAGGGTTCTATTGGAAACGTGAATTAGATGGGGAAGGATATTCAACTTGGATTTTATATGTAAGGTATGTGGTTGTATGTCATGACCTAGCCTAGACAACCCATCCATCTAAGCTTTGAACCAAACCATGGAAAGACCCAAAGGGTGTTTCTGATCCCCATGGGGTGGTGACTGGAACCCATGCAACCAACATTAACATGAGGGAATGATTTACCCAACCTAAAAAAAGATTCATGGAATGAAAAAGATAAAGATAACCAAGAGTAAATATTCCATAAAAAATAGCGACAATGGTAGTGATATAACTAAATGTAGCATGTTAAAACCCAAAAGTACATATATATAAAAAGGGAAAACAAAATATTCAATAGCTACTTAATATGATACGTGGGAAATGTCCCACCATCTCACTATCATCTAATCATACCCAACTGACATAAACCTCGATGCCTCATTTTGGTGCCTTTCCTTTTCCTATATAAGACACAAAAGGGTCTACACATCCCCACTAGAGTGTGTAAAGTGTGAGATAAACAAGCTCAATAGGATCTCACCCAAGAATTCTTTAACAATTCCCTTTCAAACAATCCCAATATGGTCAATTTAAAATAAAAACATGGCATGATAAACAATTTCCACATTTATATCAAAATCATGATAAAATAGTTACCCCTTTTCATAGTTCTAAAACCAATCCAAATAACATGGTTTCAAATCATATTTCAAATAATCCATTTAAATATATCAAATAATTAATCATATCATATAACATCAAATCCAAGAAACACATGTTAAGAATTGTCATGACCCCCTCGCCACAAAGTGTACCCCTCCTGGGCCGGAAATGTGAGAAGGAAGATAATGACCCCCAAGTCCCGCCTCCAGTAGACCCGGGGTTGGCGACTAGCACCGAGGGTATAGTAAACACACAAATGGGAGGCATTACCCTCTAAGAGAACACATGAGGAAGAGAGAGATAAGATAGACACCAATCAACTCCAACTCAGAACTAAAATATAAAAGAAACCCAAGTAGATATATGAAATGTCATGAAAAAGTACTACAACTGAAAGGGAAAACTAAAAGTACCCAAAAGAAAGTAAAACGACAGCGACCACAAGCCCGAACAGCTCCTCCAACCACAAGCTAGTAGTAACCAGCTTGATCTCCAACCTGCTCCAAGTGACCTGAAAAACAGTTTATATATACATAGGGTGAGTATAACAGTATACTTAGTAGGATCCTCCCCAAGACTCTCGTGAAAAATTAAAGAAAGCATGCTAAAGCCCAGTGAACAACAAGTGAAACTAACTCGTCACCTAAACAGGTATACTAAGTTCCCAACCTCACCATGGCTACTCTCACCAAGTAACGCATACAAGAATATAGAATATAGTAAAGAATATCAAGGGTACCCTACTACTACATCCCCACTGGTTTGCCGTTTTTCCCCAATGACATACGTCATGTGCATCTCTCTCCAAAGGTTTGCCCGCAGACACCTGGGCTAAGCTCCACAATCTGCACCTCGTGCACCACAAAGGCTTGCCCACAGACACCTGGGCGAAGCACCACACCATCCTCACAACCAAAAGTAACTGGGTAAGTTCTGGGAGCCACCACAGCCCGCATAACGTGCATCATACATTGGGTATTATACCTCAAGCCATTATAGCCCATACACCGAGTAGGGATCCTCAAGCCATCACAGCCTATACACGTTACACCTATAGTAGTCCATAGGATAATATATCTATAATATATGTGTGTGAAATAACCACAAGCCATTACATCCCTCTACACACATATACGAGGAAACTAACTGTTGTGCCTGTTGGCACATGTATCTACCAAGAGAAGAGAGCGGGACCAAAGGGGGTAGTCAGCCATTCGACCTCCCATCAGAATGTTGGGGAAAACACCCCCCAGGGCTCAGAATCCCTGGGGTGTCAGTTTCCCTTACCGATAGGGTGGAGTAGCTTATAGAAACACAAAAATTACAGAATATATATATAACTCACATCCACACTATGGGCATTACCTAGTCTTAGATACATCTGCAGCTAATGTCTCTCAGACTCCAGGCTGCTACTTCTAAGACTAGGTATCCTATAATCACACAAACATTTGAAGAGCTTTATTAGATTACTTCATTCTCATTTTATTAGTTCCACTATACGTTAATTAATTCTTTAAACATTAATTAACCATGAACAATTCTATATTAAACTGAATTGGCATTACATTCAAAAATCAACTTCTCCTTTTAAGATTCACATCACCTTTAAATTCTAGTATCTCCATCCCTGTGGATTATCACCATTTAATCAAACTTTCATTACAGAATTACTTTCCCATATTCCCAGGCATTCTAGAAAGGCATCATATGCTACTAAAAACAAAGGGGTCTCAACACAGTGAGTAGATATACTACCCGTCGAGTCTTTGCCGTCTATAGCAAGAGCATAGACCAATTCTCCCTCGAGAGGCTAAACACGGAAAGCACATGGCATACCCCACGTGTCTTCGCCTCCTTTGGAAGGAGGGTAAGAAAGACCAGCTTCCTTGAGCAGTGGGGAAAAGTAAAGAAGATAAGCAACCAAAGAACCAGTAAGCATCCAACAAACGCATTCATTCCATTTAATCATCCCTAGTGTCCTCCCCGACACCCACATGCATAAACCGATGCATCTCGCCACTCTAGGCGTCATATTATACCACAACCAAAAGTCTCCATGCCTCCACATATTATAATAGCCATCCAGGCTCACATCACAGCACAAGCAACAAGAAAACACAACATCACATCAATGGGCTCTTGACCCTTTAACAATCAAGAGGGTAACTCAGAACCCTTCAAGAAATTCTCACACAATCTGTTCTTTAATCCATATTGAATTAGTAGATTTGTTATTCGTAGGTTCCAATTACGGGAGACCTAATCAGTAATCTATCACAATTAAACAACCCTGCTTACTTCCCTAACTTGATTAACATCAAATCAGAACAACTACAACAACGACATCAACCAGATTCATTTACATGCCTATTTATCTTTAGCCAATTAATTAACAATTAATTCCGGCTTTACGTTCATTATCAATTTCCATCAAGAATGAACAACAAATCAAAGAAATCATAGATATCACTCTATCTATCAAAACATGAGGCAAACCGTTATCATAGTATAAAGAAACAACATGCGATCAACCAATTCTTTTAATCTGGTTCAAGTATTTAATTGGGTCAATTTCATTATGATCCAAAGGTCTAAATCATGCTAATTCTACGATTGCACATATACAATTAGAGAAGCCACGAATCCCCTACCTCAACAATTCTTGACGTTCTTTATCCACACAACGGGTCACAATCCTCCTCTCACGACAACTGCATCCACCCAAAGATGCCACGGTATGACAACACCATGAAAACCCCAAGAAAAACCCATTATAAGAATGGAGATTACATGCTATAATATGGAAAGGAGAACAATAGAAAAAATTAACCCCAAATAATGATGATACAACATACCTTATATGGAAGATTGATCGATACAGCTCGGTTGCATCAAAACAGAGCAGAACCAATCTTAGGAGTAAAGTTTGATTGTGCAACTCCTACGTGAAGGATTTAAAGGTTTTAGCGTCTCATAGCTGATAACAAAGAAGAAGAACAAGGGAGAATGATATCTCATCCCTTTTTGAAGATTTAATGGGGCAACAGTTAGTTTAAGATATGTTTAATTCCCCATTAAAATCGGATCGCATTAACCCACGTAGTTTGACCAAGTAAAACATACCGAGTCGTAGGAATAATTAATATAGGATTTATGTCATTTTAATCGGCCTTAAGATTCCTTAAAACAAGGCTTTAAATGTATTTTACGTCAAAGGAAACGTCAAAGGGGCGAAACTGTAGGAAGCTGGAAACACTGTTCACACACTCAAAATTTGGCAAAGGGAAAAAAAGGTCACTGTTAGACCTCATCGTTCTGGAAACACTGTTCAAGTATACAGTTAGAAGGTCACAGTTGGAAGGTTACCGTTTTGGAAACACTATTCAAGTCTACAGTTGGAAGGTCACAGTTAGAAGGTTACCGTTCTGGAAACACTGTTCAAGTCTATAGTTGGAAGGTCACAGTTAGAAGGTTACCGTTCTGGAAACACTGTTCAAGTCTATAGTTGGAAGGTCACAGTTAGAAGGTTACTGTTCTGGAAACACTGTTCAAGTCTACAGTTGGAAGGTCACAGTTAGAAGGTCACTGTTCTGGAAACACTGTTCAAGTCTACAGTTGGAAGGTCACAGTTAGAAGGTTACTGTTCTAGAAACACTGTTCAAGTCTATAGTTGGAAGGTCACAGTTAGAAGGTTACTGTTCTAGAAACACTGTTCACAGAACTGGAAATTCAGCAAAGTGTTGGGGATAAGTCACCTTGACCTTCTAGAACACCTCCAACACCACAATTCAACAAAGTAATAGACCAGAGAGGCCCAGGCCATTACATTAGATACCTCTCAAAACATTCTCATCCTCGAGAATTAAAAACCAACCCAGAAGAAAAGAGGGGTCCGAACAACCACCCCATAAGATACCTCTCAGGGGAAAACCACCATGAGTTGTTCGAAAGCTGGAACAAAACTACGACATCCGAGAGTATGGGAACAAACAATCCATATCCAAACAATTCAATCATAACATCACATCAAAGGTACATAAATAAAACTCAGCACAACAACTTAAAACAGCTATGGGTACTGGACACGCATCTGTGACTCACGTTCCCAGGTACTCTCCTCCATGACACCGTGTCGCCACAAGACATGAACCAAGGGAATAGAACGCCCACACAACACATTCTCCTTGCAGTCTTGGATCTCCACAGGTCACTCCTCGAAGGTTGCGTCATTATCAATATCGATCTCTCCCCAATTGATAACATGAGATTCATCATGAAGATAAAGACGGAGCTGTGATACATGGAAAACATCATGTATCCGACTCATCTGAGGGGGAAGTGCTACTCGATACGCCACAACTCCAACACGAGCTAACACCTCGAAAGGCCCAACAAACCGGGGAGAAATCTTACTTCCATGACCAAACCTTCACTGCCCACGATGGGGATTCACCTTCATAAACACATGATCCCCAAAATTAAACTCTAAGGGTCTCCTTATTTGATTAGCATATGATTTCTGACGATCTTGCACTGTCTTTATCCTCTCAAGAATCACCTGAATCATCTCTGTTGTATTCTGCACTAGTTCCGGTCCGAGGATTGCTGACTCTCCGACCCTAGTCCAGCACAACAGAGAACGACAAAGTCGACCACACATGGCTTCAAATGGCGCCATACCAATGGTGGAGTGAAAACTATTATTGTAAGCAAACTCCACCAAGGGTAGGTGCCTCATCCATGAACCTCCAAAGTCAAGAACACAAGAGCGCAACATGTCTTCAAGAGTCTGGATTGTTCGCTCTGTTTGACCATCCGTTTGAGGATGAAAAGCAGTGCTAAGGCATAGTTGTGAACCAAAAGCATGTTGGAGACCCCTCCACACCCTGGAGGTGAAACATGGATCTCAATCATAAATGATCGTCCTAGGGACTCCATGAAGTCTCACCACCTCCTCCAGATACTGCCTCGAAAAAACTTCCACTGAGCTTGACTCCTTGATCGCTATGAAGTGGGCTGATTTTGTTAAACGATCCACTACCACCCATATAGAATCATGTACTCCCGAAGCTTGAGGTAAACCTATAACAAAGTCCATTGAGATGTCCTCCCACTTCCACTGAGGAATCTCTAATTGTTGGAGAAGACCACCAGGAACACGGTGTTCAGCCTTCACCTTCTGGCAGACTAAACATCGAGACACACACTTTGAAACCGCACGCTTCAGTCTAGGCCACCAAAACTGACTCCTCAAGGATCGGTACATCTTTTTCACACCAGGATGTGCTGCCAAGGGAGAACTGTGGAACTCTCGGAGAACCATCTCACGCATCGCCAAGGGAACAAAAATCCCGCCATGATACAACACTCGGTGTTGTTCATCCTCCGACCAACCATCAGGGGCCTCACCACAAACAAATCTGTCTCTCAAAACTTCCACATCTGGATCACCCAACTGGGACTCATCCACCTTCTGCATCAGGGACGACTGCATCGTCATCTGGAAAAGACAACCTCTACCTCCAACCTCTTCCATATCAAGATGCAAAGATGACAGTTCCTCCATTACTCTCCAGGAATCACTAGATTCACGCACAACGTCATTACGTGACTTTAGTCTCAGTGAATCAGCTACAACATTCCCTTTTCCAGGTGTATACGATATTTCAAAGTTGTATTCCTGTAAGAACTTCATCCACCGACGCTGCCGCAAGTTCAAGTCATGTTGGGAGAAAACATACCTCAAACTCTTATGATCGGTGAAAACCACAAAGTGCTCACCAATGAGGTAATGTATCCATAACTTCAGAGCAAACACCACGGCTGCCAACTCAAGATCATGGGTGGAATAGTTGCATTCATGGGGATGCAACTGACGAGACCCATAAGAAACAACTGACCTCTGCTGCATGAGAACACAGCCTAGCCCCAGATGTGAAGCATCACAGAAAACATCAAACTGGATTCCCTCCACTGGAAGAAAAAGGACTAGAGCACTTACCAACTTCTCCTTTAGATACTAGAAATCTTCCTGACACTGATCAGTCCATATGAACGCTTGATCCTTCCTGGTCAAAGCTGTTAGAGGAGTCGCAACTCGGGAGAAATTGGCTACAAACCTCCTATAATAGCCTGCAAGACCAAGGAAACTTCACACATCTGACAGGGTCTTGGGGGCTGCCCAATACACCACTACTTCTATCTTTGAAGGATCCACAACTACTCCTTATTGGGACACAACATTCCCCAAGAAACAAACTTCTCGAGCCCAAAACTCACACTTCGACAACTTCCCAAACAACTGATGTTGGCGAAGAACTCCCAAAACGGCTCGTAGATGCTCTGCATGCTCCTCTTCAGATGTGGAGTACACAAGGATGTCGTCGATGAAAACCACAACAAACTTGTCCAGGAATTCACAGAACACAGCATTCATCAACCCCATGAAAACAGCTGGAGCATTCGTCACACCAAATGGCATTACAACAAACTCATAATGCCCATGATGACAACGGAAAGCAATTTTCGGGATATCCTCATCCTTTACACGCATCTGATGATATCCTGACCGTAAGTCAATATTTGAGAACCAACTTGCACCCTTCAGTTGATCGAATAAGTCATCAATATATGGGAGAGGATAGCGGTTCTTTATTGTCACTTTGTTTAATCAACGATAATCGACGCACAACCACAAACTGTTGTCAGCCTTTTTCACAAACAAAATTAGTACACCCCACGGTGACACACTTGGCCGAACAAAACTGCACTGCAACAGACCATCAAGATGAATACGTAGCTCTCGTAACTCAGATGGGGCCATCCTATATGGAGACATATAGATAGGAGATGTTCATGGTTGTAGCTCGATCCCAAACTCGATCTCTCGTCGAGGGGGTAAGTCTACAACCTCTTCTAGAAAGACTTCATGGTACTCCTCTACGACCCTAGGAAATGCCAACTACTGAATCTATGAAGAACTCATCATCATCTCAGCCATCATAGATGATAAGGATGGAACTCGTCTATGAATCATCCGAGGATCTCGCTCACCAACAAACACCACTTTCTCTCCATCTGCATCAAAGAAAACGACCTTCTTCCTGTAGAAATCCACAATAGCCTACACCGAATACAACCAATCCATGCCAAGGGTGACATCATATGGTTGTATTCGTAAACATAGGAAATCTCTCCAAGAGCGGTGTTTCCCCAAAACTAGCTCACAGTCTCTACATATTTCAAACAAGTCGGCTCGACCTCCAACTGGCGTAGTCAACGCCAAGGGAACTGGAAGCCTCTCTACCTCAAGTCCCAAAGCATGGATAAGGGTAGGTGATATGAAGGAGTGTGTTGCTCCTGAATCAAACAAGGCATACACCAAGGTAGAAAACAAGCAAAGGGTACCTCGAACGACATCTGGCTCGCCTGGGGCTGGCAACGCTAGAGCATGAAGCTGACCACGACCTCCTCCACGGCTTCTCTGACCCTGATGACGACCACCACCATGACCGCGCTCTTCTCTCTGAGGACGGGGAGTGTCATGGGGCTGTCCTCTGCCTGCTCCATCTACCCTCTGGTGATCTAAAGCTAGTGCAACCTGCTGCTGCTGCCTTGGCTGGAACTACCTCAACGGAGGAACCTAGAGAGGAGCGCCCGGTGCACGATGACTGATCTGAAAAGTTGGGTACTCCTGCTGCTGATGACCATGACCACCACAAGAAAAACAAGCGCCTGATCCCTTGGCATAGACCTGATAGTTACTGCCTCCAGAGAAACGAGATGGGAAGGGCTGGGACCTACCCCCAGGTGAACGAAAACTCTTTTGCCCTGAAAACCGGGATCCCCAAACCACAACTTTACTTCTTGAGGAATCATGACGATTCCCCTCTCATGACGATCTGGTCCTAGTCAATGTCCTCTCAATAACCTCTGCCCTCGCCAGCACCTCAAGATATGTCTTTAGCATAAATGGGGTGACTTGGCGCTAGATCTATGGATGCAAAGCCTCCTTGAAATGCCTCGCCCTAGCCTCCTCATCTGGTAACAGGTCTGAAGCATATCGTAGAAGGTTCCTGAAATGGATTCCAAACTCTCAAACACTGGAGCTCCCTTTTCGAAGGGTAAGAAGCTCCTGGCGACTGGACGCCTTCGCAGTCGAAGAAAGAAACTCGACTCTAAACCTGTCTCGAAACTCCTCCCATGAGATCGCTAACTCCTCACGATCCCCGAGGAACAAGAACCACCACTACCTTGCTGCTCCACGCAGCATCATCACAACCAAGGACACCCAGTGTTCCTTTCGATCATGAATTGAACTAAAGCCTATCTCGACCTCCTCCAACCAGTCTTCTGTGACTGCATCCGAAACGGAGCCCTCATACTTCTTTAGACTCTGGCACTGAAAATCTCGGAGTGTATTCCTCCAAGTGTCATCGTCGTCAACCTCTACCCGGTGGCGATCTGCTGGAATAGCCTGCTGGGCATCTTCTACGCAAACCTGACGAGGACGTCGACCTGGAGCCATACCTGTAAAATAACAACTGTTAGAGCTCCTAGGCCAGAAATATGGAAGACTCAACATTAATTAATTAATTGTTTTTTTTATTAATTTTAGGTTAACTTATCCCAAGGTCTACCTATTCAAACATAGGTACAAGGAAGAATGATGCATGATCCTTTCCTAGGTCTCTACCATGCAACTAGTATCACTTTGTTTAGTAGCCATTGTAAACTTAAAGGTACGTACGTTAGATCATAGGGGGGCCTAAATTCCTATGTCTTAGTCGGTATCCAGTGTTTACCTCACTTGCTAAACATGAATGACATTGTTGCCCTACCAACCCATGAAACCTCACGTGTGCCTAACTCCAAACTCCATCATATCCCTCAACCTGAATCTGATACCACTCTATCACGACCCACTACCCACAAAGTGTACCCCTCCTGGGCCAGCAATGTGAGAAGGAAGATAATGACCCCCGAGTCCCGCCTCCAGTAGGCCCCGGGTTGGCGACTAGCACCGAGGGTATAATAAACACACAAATGGGAGGCATTACCCTCTAAGAGAACACATGCGAAAGAGAGAGATAAGATAGACACCAATCAACTCCAAATCAGAACTGAAATATAAAAGAAACCTAAGTAGATATATGAAATTTTATGAAAAAGTACTACAACTGAAAGGGAAAACTAAAAGTACCCAAAAGAAAGTAAAACGGCAGCGACCACAAGCCCGGACAGCTCCTCCAACCACAAGCTAGTAGTAACCAGCTTGATCTCCAACCTGCTCCAAGTGACCTGAAAAACAGTTTATATTTACATAGGGTGAGTATAACAGTATAATCAGTAGGATCCTCCCCAAGCCTCTCGTGAAAAAGTAAATAAAGCATGCTAAAGCCCAGTGAACAACAAGTGAAACTAACTCGTCACCTAAACAGGTATACTAAGTTCCCAACCTCACCATGGCTAATCTCAACAAGTAACACATACAAGAATATAGCATATAGTAAAGAATATCAAGGGTACCCTGCTACTACTTCCCCAATGGTTTGACGCTTTTCCCCAATGACATACGTCATGTGCATCTCTCTCCAAAGGCTTGCCCGCAGACACCTGGGCTAAGCTCCACAATCTGCACCTCGTGCACCACAAAGGCTTGCCCGCAGACACCTAGGCGAAGCACCACACCATCCTCACAACCAAAAGTAACCGGGTAAGTTCCAGGATCCACCACAGCCCGCATAACGTGCATCATACATCAGGTATTATACCTCAAGCCATTATAGCCCATACACCGAGTAGGGATCCTCAAGCCATCACAACCTATACACGTTACACCTATAGTAGTCCATAGGGTACTATATCCAGAATATATGTGTGTGAAATAACCACAAGCCATTACAGCCCTCTACACACATATACGAGGAAACTAACTGTTGTGCCTGTTGGCACATATTTCTACCAAGAGAAGAGAGTAGGGCCAAAGGGGGCAGTCATCCATTCGACCTCCCATCATAATGTTGGGGAAAACACCCCCCAGGGCTCAGAATTCCCGAGGTGTCAGTTTCCCTTACCGACAGGGTGGAGTAGCTTATAGAAACACAAAAAGTACAGAATATATATATAACTCACATCCACACTATGGGAATTACCTAGTCTTAGATACATCTACAGCTAATGTCTCTCAGACTTCAGGCTGCTACTTCTAAGACTAGGTATCATATAAGAACACAAACATTTGAAGAGATTTATTAGATTACCCCATTCTCATTTTATCAGTTCCACTGTACATTAATTAATTCTTTAAACATTAATTAACCATGAACAATTCCACATTAAACTGAATTGGCATCACATTCAAAATCAACTGCTCCTTTTAAGATTCACATCACCTTTAAATTCTAGTATCTCCATCCCAGTGGATTATCACCATTTAATCAAACTTTCATTACAGAATTACTTTCCCATATTCCTAGGAATTCTAGAAAGGCATCCTATGCTACTTAAAACAAAGGGGGCTCAACACGGTGAGTAGATATACTACCCGTTGAGTCTTTTCCGCCTATAGCAAGAGCATAGACTCATTCTCCCTCGAGAGGCTAAACACAGAAAGCATGTGGCATACCCCACGTGTCTTCGCCTCATTTGGAAGGAGGGTAAGCAAGACCAGCTGCCTTAAGAAGTGGGGAAAAGTAAAGAAGATAAGTAACCAAAGAACCAACAAGTATCCAACAAACGCATTCATTCCATTCAATCATCCCTAGTGTCCTCCCCGACACCCACATGCATAAACCGATGCATCTCGCCACTCTAGGCGTCATCTGCTACCACAACCAAAAGTCTCCATGCCTCCACATATCACAACATCCATCCAGGCTCACATCACAGCACAAGAAGCAAGAAAACACAACACCACATCAATGGGCTCTTGACCCTTTAACAATCAAGAGGGTAACTCAAAACCCTTCAAGAAATTCTCACACAATCTGTTCTTTAATCCATATTGAATTAGCAGATTTATTATTAGTAGGTTCCAATTACGGGAGACCTAATCAGTAAGCTATCACAATTAAACAACCATGCTTACTTCCGTAACTTGATTAACATCAAATTAAAACAACTACAACAACGACATCAACCATATTCATTTACATGACTCTTTATCTTTAGCCAATTAATTAACAATTAATTCCGGCTTTACGTTCATTATCAATTTCCATCAAGAACGAACAACAAATCAAAGAAATCATAGATATCACTATATCTAGAAAAACATGAGGAAAACCATTATCACGATACAAAGCAACAACATGCGATCAACCAATTCTTTTAATCCGGTTCGAGTATTTAATTGGGTCAATTTCATTTTGATCCAAAGGGATAAATCATTATAATTCTACGATTGCACATATACAATTAGAGAAGACACGAATACCCTACCTCAACAATTCTTGACGTTCTTTATCCACACAACATGTCACAATCCTCCTCTCACGACAACTGCATCCACCCAAAGATGCCACGGTACGACAGCACCAAGAAAACCCCAAGAAAAACCCATTATAAGCATAGAGATTACACGCTATAATATGGAAAGTAGAACAAGAGAAAAAATTAACCCCAAAGAACGATGATACAACATACCTTATATGGAAGATTGATCGATATAGCTCGGTTGCATCAAAACAGAGAAGAACCAATCCTAGGAGTAAAGTTTGATTGTGCAACTCCTATGGGAAGGATTTAAAGGTTCTAGCATCTCATAGCTGATAACAAAGAGGAAGAACAAGGGAGAATGATATCTCGTCCCTTTTTGAAGATTTAATGGGACGACAGTCAGTTTAAGATATGTTTAACTCCCCATTAAAAGCGAATCGCATTAACCCACGCGGTTTGACCAAGTAAAACATCCCGAGCCGTAGGAATAATTAATATAGGATTTATGGCATTTGAATCGGACTTAAGAGTCCTTAAAACAAGGATTTAAATGTATTTTACATCAAAGGAAACGTCAAAGGGGCAAATGTAGGAAGCTGGAAACACTGTTCACACACTCAAAATTTGGCAAAGGAAAGAAAAGGTCACTGTTAGACCTCACCGTTCTGGAAATACTATTCAAGTATACAGTTAGAAGGTCACAGTTGGAAGGTTACCGTTCTGGAAACACTGTTCAAGTCTACAGTTAGAAGGTCACATTTGGAAAGTTACCGTTCTGGAAACACTGTTCAAGTCTACAGTTGGAAGGTCACAGTTAGAAGGTTACCGTTCTGGAAACACTGTTAAAGTCTACAGTTGGAAGGTCATAGTTAGAAGGTTACCATTCTGGAAACACTATTCAAGTCCACAGTTGGAAGGTAATAGTTAGAAGGTTACTGTTCTAGAAACACTGTTCAAGTCTACAGTTGGAAGGTCACAGTTAGAAGGTTATTGTTCTGGAAACACTGTTCAAGTCTACAGTTGGAAGGTCACAGTTAGAGGGTTACTGTTCTAGAAACACTGTTCAAGTCTACAGTTGGAAGGTCACAGTTAGAAGGTTACTGTTCTGGAAACACTGTTCAAGTCTACAGTTGGATGGTCACAGTTAGAAGGTTACTGTTCTGGAAACACTGTTCAAGTCTACAGTTGGAAGGTCACAGTTAGAAGGTTACTATTCTGGAAACACTATTCACAGAACTGGAAATTCGGCAAAGTGTTGGGGATAATTCACCTTGACCTTCTGGAACTCCTCCAACACCACAATTCAACAAATTAATGGACCAGAGAGGTCTGTGCCATTACAATAATAATAGAGATTACCCCAAGTATATCATAAGTCGGGATAGATAGGGAACTCGTACCCCAATAAAAATAATTACCAGTGTGTACTATACAAGTTCCCTATAAGAACATAGCCTAAGGGATAGTACAACACCCCATGGATGAACCCCCATACAATGTTCAGGTTAAAGTTCCTAGACCCAATGAATCTATGATCTAGGAATAGAGGAACACCCTAGAAATTGACCCCCCTACAGTGTCAAGAGATAAGGACCAATACTAAACCCTCCACCTAGGCACGCAAGGATCTCTCATGTGCTACATTTTTTAAAACATTTCAAATGTCTTATCAAATTTCACAATACAATTCCAAACAACACTTTTCACCAAAATCATGATTTGAAACCCTATTTCAAAGACCATTTCTTAATTCTTTAAGAAACATATTTCATTTAAAAAAATAAGGGGGTAAACCATATTTTATCAAAAAAATGTTTATATTTACAAATCAAACAATTTAAGGATTATGCCAATTATCATTTATAAAACCAATTAGAGATCCAAGAGAATCAACAGTTTATCAAACATAGGATAGAGATGGAACCAACTACCTCAAATGTTGGTCGTACACCACCCACAAAAAAAATCAACACAACATAAGGAAAGAGAATTAAATAAAAATCAAGAGGGGGCCCTAAACAATGATTCCCACAACTTAGAATCATTTCTCCATAAGAAAAAACATCATTAGGGAAGATAGATCAACACATACCTCAAAAGTAACATGTTACACACCACAACCAATAATATATTTGGCCTCCCAGAGAATAATAAATGATGGATATATAATAAATGAAGAAGGAATCACCATAAAATTGATAGATATGACCAATGAAGTATATAACTACTTATAATTCTAATAATAATGGAAGAAAAAAAATCAAGAACTATAAATATTTGATCAATCTTACCAATTCATTGATAAGAGATCAAACCTAAATTGAAACACCAAGTGGAGAAGATCAAATGATATTAGAATTAAAAATAGGAGCCTCTAAAAGAAAACTAGTCTAATTAGGAACAAAAATGAAGGATTAAGAAGTTAATTAAAGATTTAGGGGGCTCATAATTACAATTAGACTCTTACTTACCCGACCCAGCTCGATGCCACAGGCTACCCGGTGGCTACCACTGGCTAAATGATGGATACTATAGGCATAAAATGGATAATAGTAGGCCTAATTTATGGATAGTGGAGATCCACCAGCTAGCTAATGGCATCAAAATACATACATGGATCTATCAAAATCCATCATCTTGCTTGTGGATCCCTGTATCCACCGCTTAGCCCAAGCCTCTTTAAATAACCACTAAAACACCCCCATCACCTCCCAAACCTGAAAGAAAACATATTAAAAATAAAATAGAGACATACCTGGAATAGGATGTTATAATTATCCCCACCATAGGACTTTCTATCCCTGTAAAGTAATACAGAAGAAGGATGCTCTGGAAAGATGTGAGGCTACTACTCTCTCGCCAAAGATTCACACTCCCAAGTTTCATAAGAATATAATTCATTTTCCATAAAATTTTGACCAATGGAATAGAATTCCCAAGAAAAAATTTCCTATAAGAATCAATGATCTTTATTGGTTCTTAAACAATTGAAATTTCTAGTTTTAACTCAATATCCTCCTAACTCAGAACATGGGAAGGATCGGGATAGTACTTATTAAGTTGAGATATGTAGAAAACATCATTAATACCTATCAACTAATACAATAATTCTAAACAATAAGAAACCTATTCAAGATACTCAGTTATTCTCAAATGGTTCAATATATCTCAGAGCCAACTTCCCCTATTTCCCAAGCCGAAAATGACCCAATAGAGGAGAAACTTTCAAGAAGACCCGTTCACCAATGGAAAACTCTGAAGGGTGGAATTGTCGATCTACATATGATTTCCGCTAACTATGAGTTGTGACTAAGAATTAAATTATATCCTAAATCATTTCTGAAGTATCCTAAATGATACTTGATCCCACAAGAGATGCCTCACACACCTCTGACTAACAAATAGGTGACCTACATGGGTGATTATACACATCCATGATAGGATGTAACTGATCAATTTCTTTTAATTTTTATTATAAGAAAACTCAACTAGTCCCAAATGCTTATACTATAATCTAGTAAAATTAAAGATATAAGCATGGAGCATATCCTCTAGGATCTGAATATCATGCTCAGTCTTACCATCCATTCATGGATGGTAAGTAATCTGACTTGAGTCCCATCACCTCCTAGAGAATTTTCCAAACCCAAGAGGTGAACATGGGATCCCTATTAGATACAATTTTATAAGAGACCCCATTTAACCTCACAATCTCATGTATGTATTACTTATCAAGATCTTAAAACTTGGTGGTGTCCCTAATCGGAATAAAATGTTATGATTTCATCAATTTCTCAATCACCAACCAGATGGAATTCTTTCCTCAGGGAGTCTACTGTAGTTTAACTATGAAGTTAATGGACACCTAAACCCATTTAAATACAGTCACTCGATGAGGTTGGAGAAGACCATAAGGCTTTACGTGTTCTACCTTAATTTGCTGAAAAGTGTAATAGTAGGGCGCATAATCATCAATGTCACTCTTCATACTCAGTCACCAAAAACACCATCTCATGTCATAATACATCTTCATAGTTCTATGGTGAAAATCCCATGAATAACTATGATAGTCATGAAACAAATAATTATTAATGTATAAAGGGATGATGAACTAACTCCCGTAGTGAATAACTCCATCAGAGGGGAGAGAACAACCAAGAATGGTCTCCCCACCATATAAGGATTCTATAACTCTTCTGAAATCATTATCCTATGACTGTTCCTATAGAATAGATTCAAGGAGAGATAATGAAAATTTAACACTATTTAGAACTATACCTGAATCATCCTCCTATATTTCCAAATACAACTGAGTGACAATCCCCATAAGGTTTCACTCCTCTTTCTATTATAGGATAGCTTGAGAATGTAATTTTATACTAATAGAATAAGTGATGACATTACCCTTCCCTAGGGTGTAGGTGATATCAAAGTCAAACATCTGGATGTACTCCAACCATAGACTCTTCCTAAGGTTAGAGTCCTTATGAGAAAAGATATAACTCGGGATCTTGTAATAAAAAAAGGTGGTGAACCTCTCTCCAAAAAATAGTGTCACCAAAACTTAAGTGCATGCATGAAATTAATGAGATCCAAGTCATGAGTAGAGTAATTCTTCTCATGCATCCAAAGGTTTCTAGGATCATATGAAAAAACATGGTCATCCTACATAAGCACACACCCCAAACCCAAACCAGAAGCATCATAATATACCATATATCCCTTCCCATGTTCCAAAAAGATCAAGATAGGAGTCGATGTTAGATATCATTTCAACTCATTGAAAGTGGTCTAACACTTATCATCCTAATAGAATTTAACCATTTTTCTTGGTAAGAGCACTAAATGGTGATGCCAAATTTGAGAAATCTTTGAAAACCCTATTATGGTATCTAGATAGACCTAGAAATATCTATATCTCAAAGATGTTCCATGGTTCTTCCCATGATAAGACATCCCTCACATTTTTAGGATCAAATGAGAAGACATGTTCATAAATCATATACCCTAATAACTTCACCACTCAAATCTAGAAATTTAACTTTGATAGCCTCCTATAAAGTAGGTGACACCTCAATGTTTCCAAAACTACATTCAGATAGTGCTCATACTCATGCTCATATATCGAATAAACCAAGATATATTCCATGAATACTATCACAAAGGTGTTAAGATACTAGTGTAATGTCTAATTCATCATATACATAAAAACCATATGAGTGTTAGTTAGGCCAAAAGGAATAATAAGATATTCATGGTGGTTATACCTAATTCTTAAATTGGTCTTTGAGATATCTGATTCTTTAAATTAAAGCTGATGATAACCCAATCGTTGGTTAATTTTCTAAAACCACATTTCCCCTTTAACTAAAAAAACAAGTCATCGATAAGAAGAAAATGATGTTTTTTATTAACTATTACCTCATTCATATTTCAATGGTCTATGCATAAAATAAGAGAAAAATAAAATTTATTAGAAAAGATTATGGGGGATTCCCACTAAAAATTGTTGGGACAAAAAAAATACCTTCTCTAATAGGTCATCCAACTAGAAATTAAGCTCTTTTAGCTTCACATGTACCATATGATAAGAGGGTATCAAGATTAAATGAGTACCCACAACCAAGTCAATGGAGAACTATACCTCTATCTTTGGAGGATGATTGGAGAAGCCATATGAGAAGACCTTAGGGAAGTCCATCATGATATGAAACATCATTAAGCTCAACTACAATGGTAGACAATATACTCCTAAGATCTTGGAGAAAATTCCTTGCATGACCAGACCTTAGGTCCCACTCTTCCCATAACACATGAGATCTCCCATAGATAGTAGAAAAATAAAAACATAGATGATAAAAATAAATATTGTCTTTATGATAAACTATCCAATCCATCCTGATGATGATATTGAAAAGATATATATCAAAGATCAGGAAGTCCAATACTAACTCTGCATGAGCTATCACAAGAGGGCATGAAGAAAAACAAAACCCTTACTCTTTACTCCTAATAAGAGTCATTTAAAAGTCTATAAAAAAAGAAATGAGCTCCATTAGAAGTTTTAGAAAATCCAAAAAATTGACAAATATAATAGAGTGTGAGGCACCTGTATCAAATAAAATAGTTTTTATAGAAGATTAAACAAAAATGGTGCCTCTTACTATTGACAGGCCAACATTAACTCCCACCAGAAACTCATCCACTGTGTAAATAAAATTCACTCCTAAGGCTTGTGGATGGAGCCTTGTTGACTTTGAAGCTTCCAAATATGTTTTAGTGGACTTTGGAGCTGAATATCCATGATCATAATAGGGTATAGAAATATCCTAGAAGAATCTCTAAATATGACCTTGACGACCACAATCATAAGATTTATTCATAGGTGCAGGGAAATATTACCAAGTATGTCCCACCTTTCCACACTAGTATAAAGTTAATGGTAAACTACTATCTATTGTTAATGGATTAGAAAAATTCAACTATTTAGAACCACCTCCACTACTCTTACTACTATCATGTTAATCCTATTCTTCCTATGTGAACTGTTATAACTACCACTGGGTGGAAGAGAAGATCTACACAAACTCATTTTCCCACCATATCAATTTCTATCATCATATCCCTATCAACAGTCTCATCATAGGTAGTGATATTTAATATATATACATGTGATCAGATGTTATGATGCAAACCTTGCAGGTATTTAAAAGCCTTCATCTAATCATTCATCACCACCTCTAAATAAAAATGAACCAACTCAGAAAAATGCTTGGTGTACTTTGTCACCGAACACTCTCTCTATTGTAAAGAGAGGAACTCCATATAATTTTTCATCATCAAATATTACAAGAAAAATTAATAAAAAAAGAGGCTTGTGAAACCCTTCCACTATAACCCCACATGTCGATTCACCTAAATCCTAGAATCCTACCACCATTTTTAGGAACCTCAAGATTAAACTTCGCACACTTCACCGTGAAAAATTCATGTATCACCAAGAAATAAAAGAACTAATTGAACTTGTCCAACTAGTCCTTTGCCTCTTGGAGTTCATTATTACCCTTAAAGTATATAGGATTCTCATATAGGAACTTTCATGTGAGATCCTTATCTCTTATAGTTCTTTGTTATGCCTCAATAGCTTGGTTATGAATAGGCGGTGCATTCTGGTCCATGGATCAAACATCCCACACAATAGCCTATAGTATATTTTGATCAAGAAGAGGATTAACTTGAGGATCATTATATGTTGCACCCTCATATGGAAACCTTGGAATAAATCTCAAATTCATGATTCTATATATCAAAAATAGAAGGAAACAATCAGATAACAAATAAACTTCAATTTAAACTCAAGATAACATAATCAAAAACTGAGATTTAGATTAAAATCCAATAGAGGAGACACACAACCCAACATCTCATGGTGAATTGAAGATCATAACAGTAAGAGCTAGCCAGGCACTCACTATAACATACCTCTTAAGTCCCAAAATTCCTATCTATTTTCTATCAATTTCCCATGACTGGGCATAAATTTCCTCTAATATGAAATTTTCATGACCAGGCCTAAAACAACCCATCCATTTAGGCTTTTAATTGGACCATGGAAATACCTAAAGTGTGTTCCATATATTCATGGGACGATGACTAGCACCCAATCAACCAATAAAAACCAAAGGGAATGATTTTACCATCCTAAAATACGATACATGGAATGGAAAAAAGAAATATAACCAATAGTAAGTATCCCACAAACAAAATAGTGATAATGGTAGTGAAATAATAAAAATTAGAATTATAAAAAACCCAAAATACATATTAGAAAACATCCAAAAAAGTACAACCAAGATAGCCAATAACCACTCCATGTGATATTTGGGAAACTTCCCACCATCTCACTACCAAATACTCATACCCAAATGACATAAACCTTGATTCCTAATTGAAAAACATTTCCCTTTACAATAGAATACATAATAAGGTCTACACACCCCCAAGGGAGTGTGTAGGGTATGATCTAAAAAAGTTTAGTTGGATCCCACTCAAGTGTTATATAACAAGTCTCTATCAAATAATCCCAATATTATTAATTTAAAATAATAACAGGGAATTATAAATAGTTTCCACATTTATATCAAAAGCATGATAAAACAATTCTTATTTTTTATAGTTTTAAAACAAATATAGATAATATAGTTTCAAAGAATATTTCAAATAATCCATTTGTATATATCAAAGCTTGAATCATATCATGTGATTGAAAATCTTAATGTAATAAAATCTTAAGTCTAGTAACTTAAAAAAAAGTTCTTACATATGACAAATTATATGTGTTAGAGAAACCCCTATCGATTAAATAAATTTTTTAAGTTTTTCAAGAGTCATATATGATATTATATGATTTGTATCATATCTGAATCTGGGGTAATTGAGTGAACAAAAATTTTCCCAATCAATCATATGGATAAGCACAACTCTATTACTTTGATATCCTAACTATTAGGGTTTACTAGATAAGTGTAAAATAAAGTTCATAGTGTAATTTGGTTACCTAACTCTTAGGGTTATCCATTTTCACCATGCCTATAATCAATGGGCACCCTGCTTTAGCAGAACCTACCTAGTCAAATATAGAGGTCTTGTCATGTGTTTTCATTAGAAGTAATATAACAAGAGGTATAATTTAAAGGGGGTTTAATCTCACTATCTTATCTCAATCAATCCCTTTATTTATTCATGATTTTAATTATTTAATTTTAGATCTTATTCCTTTCCACCAAATCAATATGATCAAATCATATTAATGTGAAACTCTTTACACAAATCATAGATTGTTCTACTAACCAAAATTAAAGGGAAACTATATTTATACACATTCAAATACATCCCATCCATAAGGTACATGAAACCCTTTCATGTTATGTATAAATCATAATTAACTTCTTAATTCAAGTTCGTAACTTAGTACAAGATAAAGTTAAGGTAGTATAAAACTAAATAATTTATCATATTTAGAATATAAATCCTTGGTTTCATGTATGATAATATCATAAAATAATTTAAAAACCTTTAAACTAAAGAAAACACACACATTCATAATATAAAAAATTTATATCTATAAACAATAAACAAACAATTCATGAATTTAAGCATGGGAAAAATATTTATAAACAATTCATAAATATAACTAAAAATAAACACTTTATAATTTATCTATTCATTTTGGACAATTGATAATCAAATAAATATAAAAATATTATATTTATCTCTAATATAAACTCTTTCATATTGTTTATTATATGTAATTTACTTTAAATATATGAAATTAATTAATTATAAAAATTTTATAACCCAATTTCTATTACGTAAAAAATTCACATAATTAAAATATTACATATTTAATGTTTATTTAAACCTTAATAAAATTAATCATCAAAACTAATTTTTATATTATTTAAATAATTTATCAAATAAAGTCATTAATTTGAACATTTAATATTAAATATTATTAATAATTCATAATATAAAATTTAAATATTTTATATTTTTCCCTATTTTTTAATTTATAAAAATTTATAAATTACTCTTATAATTTCCATATAACCACTTTATATCTAAACTATAATTTATTCTACATAATATGAAAATGGTATTTTCTAATATTAACAATTAATATCATGTGATACTTAATAAATGTTTCAAAAAAAATTAAATAATTAATTATTAACATTTTATAATTAATTAATATATAAACAAATTTATAAATAAATATCCCATTTTACCTTTTTTTCCATAATCTATAAACATTTTATAAATTATATAATTCAATTCATAATTAAATTTTCTGAAAACCATATTTTCATTAGTATATCATTTTTAACGATATTCATGTATCATACTTGATGATAGAGAGTCCCCCTATGTAGGATTAAATTGTGTAGGGTAGGTCTATGTGAAATTAAACAGGTATAGGCCCTATGTAGGAATAAGATAGGCATTATATGTTAATAACTGAGTTCATGGAAACCAATGTAAGTTTTAATCTATTTGTATCAATTATCACAACATACAATATGATGTTGTGTGAGATTAAACCAAGTGTGGGGTGGCTCGTGTAGGATTAATTTTAAACTCCACTACCTGTGCAGGAATAACTCACCTTGGCTTGCATATGAATTATCATGCACAACACAGGTCTGTATAGTATTAAGTAAGCACCGGTTGTGATTAATTCAACATGTAGGGGTCGTTTGAGAATAATCATGTGAGGTGTAAGATTATTACAGTGACATGCATCTATCACACAACAGGTGAAACAAGGACTCATGTCATATTAACCAAGTGCTAGCAGGTTTGCATAAGAATATCCATGATCCTGTGTAAGATTAAACCATTACTAGGAAGCTGTTTCCAAATTGAGTCAGTATCATCTGACATATACTATCATTAGAAGTGATAGAGTAAGTGATAACATTTAGCACTATCACTGGAATGGAAATTCTTATACAAGAGACACACCATCCATAAAATATGATATACATTATATCTTCATTACATTACGATCCCAAGTTTTCATAGAAGTATACAAACTCTTCATTTATAAAATGATTTTTAGATTTTAATCACTTGGTAAGGATCTGATACCACTGATAGGTTTTGTAGGATATTTTAACACTTAAATTAAGTAGTGGTATTGATTGAAATCCCATGATTCCAAGAACACAATGTGGGAAAAACAAAACTACATTGTTAATAAAATAAAAAATAATTCATTTATATCATTCGCTGATAGAATATATTTCTATTTTCTTCAATAATATAGGCATGATTAAGATCACAATAGGTAGTTAAAAGAAATACCTCATCTATGGTGTGTCCACAGGACGATACTGAATCACTTAATGATCGATCAATAGTCACCTCCACCCATGATATGATAGTATCTCCCTCTAGAAAAGGGTAAGGAGATAAAGATCTCTTGGTGGAATCCAAAGTATACATAGAACGCTTTCCATGTCCTTCATACAATTTATAAATTCCTTAGGTACACTCATCATGTCATGAACCAATGTGGGTAACCCCTAGACTAGGCACCAGAATGCGTTGTGACATGGCCTGAGGTGTGTTACTGATTGCCCTAGGCTTGCGACAAATGCTACACTAGTGCAAAAAACGTTTACCACGTCAGTATTTTTTACATCGGTTATATACAACCAACATGCAAAGCTATAAAAATTGGTTTATCACATCCGTTATAAAATAACCGATGTGGTAAAGTGATGAGAATCAATTTATAACATCAGTTATTTTATAACCGACTTCAAAAATATTGAGATTTTATTTTTCACGTCAGTTATATTATAATCGACGTGAAAGATCGAATCTCAGTACTTTATCACGTCAGTTATAAAATAAACAACATGATAAATGGAAATTTTTCATGTCGGTTATTAAATAATCGGTGTTACAAACATAAAAAAATAGTTTATCGCATTGGTTTTTAAATAACCGATGTGATAAAGCTTTTAAATGATTTATCAGGCCCCGTATTCTCTTATTCTATTTTCTTCGATCGGGTGACCTACGTCTCGTCTCTCTCACACGGAAAACCTAGAAAGGATTCTTAGAATTCATTCCCTCCAACCTCATTTTTCCAACATCATTCATCATATTTATTATCACCAGATCTATTAGGTCGACTTGAAACACTCAAGTAAGCTTCACACACCTTAGTTTCATTATTTATTTTTTGTGATGCCCTAAATTTATGTTTTGAGATATTATTTTTCTATCATTTTTCTTTCTATAATGGTAAGTTTCACAGTGTTCTTTTATACCATGCTAAGTTATTTTCTAGTAAAATAAAACATGAGAGTGATATCATGCAAGTTCTACAATTTTTTTTGCTACCATGTGTATTCTATCATGTGTGTGTATGTGTACTTCCATGTGTGTGCTACCATGAAATCATTATCGTGCAAGTTATACCCTATAACCTTACAATCAAGGACATTATTCAATACATTTTTTTACCATCAATAATTGTATCATTATTTAATTCCTAATTTTGGTAATATATTCAAATTAAAATTCTTTTTATATTCAATATTTTATTTTTATTATATGATAAAACTCCTTATTTAGTGTTTGAATCTAAACTAACTTACTATACAAATCTCTTTAAAAATAAAATTGGTTGGAAACATCCCCCCAATCCTCCTGGACACCCCCACCCCCTGGACAACCCTACCCCCTTGGAAAGATCCTCCACCCCCTGGACATCCACCCACCCCCTTGGACACCCCCACCCCCATGGAAATCCCCCACCCCCTAGATATCCCCCACCCCTAGACACCCTATAAGGACTCGACTTTATAACATTACATAATATTGAATTAAATGAATAATTCACATTGAGGATCTTTTCAGGTTTAGAGTTTTAGAGAATTAATCCATAACTATTACATAATAACTTGAATATTACAAGTAGACACTACTACTCAATATCTATTTTTTTCATAAAATAAAAACTCTTAAAAAGAAACATGTCTAGTTCCATATTTTAGACATCATGACTTTTCCTTGATCCCATCCTTGACCCTATTCATCTTTAATCCCTGTGGAAAAAATTTCAATAACTTGGGATGAGCATAAAAAGCTCAGTAAGTGTTATAAAATAAGTAAGGAATGAATAACACACATAAATCATAAATCATAAAGGTTACTTATGGCATTCATAACATAATTACATTGTAGCTATCACAGATACATAGGGAGTTACACTTAGAATACTCATCACAGTATATTACCTAAATCTATTAGGAGAAACATCACATTTACCTCCATCATGTTACCCAATGCATTGGAGAGCTATCTCGGGCTCACCCGCCCTAGGTTTATCACAGAACCACCCGTATACGTAAAAAATGTCCAAGAACCATAACGTAATCATAGCACATAACACAAACATAAAGGAAAGATAACATTTCAACATTCCAATCACAATATATCATATTAAGATATTGAAATAAACAGTTCTTTATCAAACCATTTTCATAACCATTTAAAACATTTAATAAAGAGATTTTTGAATCAAAGTGTCCCATACCACTTTAAAGCTTTTAAAGGAATTAAAATTTTAAAACATTAATGTACATATAAATAAATACCAAAATCATTTTTAAAACATGGACATTAATGAAAAATATTTAGAAGAATAAATCTTTAAAACATTTAAAATGATATTTTAGTTAAAGAGTTTTTTTAACGAAAAGATAGACGCTTGAATACAAATAATTGAGGAATAACATTTAATCATAACTTTATAATATCATGAGAATAAAGGGATTCATGATATAATATGTCAATGGACACTATATACACCATATAAGAGTGAATTGGTGCATAACAACCATGAAGTCTCAGTGGAAATGTAAATTGAGATGAAATCCCTTATAAAGATGGTATCCTTAAATTAAGTATAAATCAATCAAATAATTATGTGTTAAAAATATAAATAAACCCAATATAAGTGGATATTAAGTGTAAAAAAATCATAGTTCATTCACACATATTCATAGGACGACATATTCAAGAAGTACAAGTTGAACCCAAAGAATTGAAATTGGGTTAAGAAGTTCCCTTGTAAAAATTCGACAGCCTAACGACGTCACTTTTAAATTCAGAAAATGAGTTGATGAGATAAAAAGGGTATATCATAACTTTTAAATAAATTTTACATCAATAAGGATATATAAGAACATATCCCAACATAATAATATGTAAATTAAAATACATAACAAAAAGAAGTCTTTTAAAAAAGAGGAGGGTGAAAGGTTCTCTTACCGATTTGGTAACTTACAAAACATACTCCACATGAAATAAGGATCATAAAATGAAGATGTAAATACTCATAAATGAAATTATATTACACAATGAGTACAATCATGGTCAGTACATACACCACACAAAAGGAAATAGTGGCAAATATAGCATGAATCTCACGGGAATAAAAAGTGAGATGAAACCCTTTACCACGTTGTAATCAACTGAGTCGTATGACCAAAATTTAATAACCACAAAATTAATCATATAATACCATGAATATAATTATAATAATGATAATATATATCAAATGTCAGAAAACAATACACCACATGCAATGAATAAGTGGCGAACAATGGAAATCTCACAGAATTAAAAGTGAGATAAGAAAATCCCTTACCTTGTGTCCAACTTGACCCGTTCGTTATTTAATATCCTGAATAATAAACTAATGTTAATTTCTATGATTAAGAACCTTTTTAAAGTTTATTATTCCTTTTATATTACTTATTACCATGTTATAAACATTATGCAATCAGTTAAGTTAATAACGGCCATTTTGTCGATATTTGGTACTTGAGTAAAAAAATGAACACCTTATAATTACAAGTTGTTCATGTGGTAAGATATAAAATATCTTCAGAATTATATTAATGATTTAGATATCATATATATCATATATATCCATTATATACATGTATTTATAATAGTACATAACATTTAGAGGTAAGAAATGAAATGCACCGTTCATGGAGACGATAAGTCGTACGTACGTATGAACGCTACTTCCATTTATATTTATTATTTTAATGGAATTAAAAACATAATTATACATAGTTATATTATAATTCCAGTATAATATAATATACAATATTATTAACTCCATCCTTTATACATCCCACATAAGGAATTAACGAGTCATATCACTTTGAGGGGACGATAGTCCGCACTCCCTATAATGAGATTATCATATTTACCCACTATGGAAACCATAAAGTATTTATATAAATGAAAAAATACAGAAGAATAAAGAAAAAATAAACATAATATATATCATATATAAATACAGTGCCATCATAATGGCCACCATGAGAGGCGGTTGGAGATATTTGAACAATCATCGTTTCGTGAGGCGTTAGTTTTCCATCCACAGAAACATTATGTTCTTCACCCATTAGATGGAGGTGTGTGTAAGTGTAGTTTGAATCCTTCTCATAAAAACATACTATTATATTGAGTATACTGGTTTTGTTACAAAATAAAGGAATAAAAAAAGTTTAGGTGTTGGAGAAGTAAAATAAAAGAAAACAATTTAAGAGAAACTGCTACCTTTAATTTGGGTAACTACCTTTGGTTTGAACTAAAGGACTTCTTGAAGTGCCTTCTGCCTAAGGTAAGGCTTATAGTAGGAGGATATGGATGTAGGGAGATTAATTAGGTAGAGTTTGGATGAGAAAAAAGGCTTGAGAGGTGTGAGGAATTGTTTAGAAGTGGTCTCCTTTTATAAGGGAGAGGAGAGGCTCTTTAGGAAAGTGTTATAATATTATTTTATTATATAATGATATTCGGTTTCTAAAGGTCCAAAAATCATTAAAATCTAAGATAAGATGACTAATATTAGAAATAATATCACCCAATAGTAATTTTACAAGTTTTGAATGTTATTTTAATATTTATAATCTTATTTATTTAAATCTTTTATTAATGAGGTAAATACTACATCATTATTGTGTCATAAATAATTTAATTTCTATGATGTATAAAAATTATAAAAAAATACCATAATGTAGGAAATATTTTTAGCTTTAAAATGAGTATTTATAGTCTAAAATATAATTTATATAACACCATATAAAAATTAATTTACTAAAAGATTTTTGTTTATGTCATTTTTGCCTTCACATTAAATTAATTAATCTAAAGTATCATTATCTTTCATAAGTGGCTACATGGGGTCCCAAAATAGACTAAAATATGCCCATGGTCAGACATTACTCATCCAATAAGGTTAGAAAACGTGTGAAGGTAATTTTGAATTATTACAATATTCTTTTTACCTTGAATTACCCTATTTACCTTTAACCGCGGTAAATAAAAGTCAAAAGTTACTAAAAATTATTTTCATCTTATTGAACCACATTTTACTTCTTTATAACAACCATGTATATCGGATTTTAAAAATTAAATCCATAGAAGCGGTAAAATTTCATTTAAATGAAAAAGTCAGTTTTTTTAACCACTACTAAGTGATTTCACTATTCATCAAAAATTGAAGTCTTTCAGAAAAATACCAAAGATTCAGCCTAAGAATTATTTGATATTCCGAATTAAAAAATGATGTCTATTTTGATAAATTGAAAACATAAAAGTGGCATTAATTAATTTAAAATTAATTCCCATTGTTAAAACAAATAGCGTGTTTTAAGAAACAATAACTATCAAAAGATTGACACTTGTTTATGTCCAATTTCAAAGTGAAATTAATTCCAATGACCAAAATTGTATTAAATGGTAAAAATATATTGTAATTAAAATTTAAAACCAATTAAAAATATAATATAAATGTATAAATAAATTATATTAAAACACAGTTTTGAATTAAAATACAATATTTTTCACTATTCATTAAAAAATGAGCTTTATCAGAAAAATTCCAAAAATTTACACAAAGTAAATTTTTATGTCCCCATTCTAAACAAGGATTTTTTTGGTCAAATAGAATTTATTAAAGTGACAAAAAGTATATTTAATTAGGGTTCTCCATTAAAATGCCGTAAATCGGCCTTTTAATGTAAATTATGCTTAAAATTAGATTCATTCACATTTTATGCCTTTTATTGGATAAATGTAAATAAATTTAACAAACATGTATAATCATATTGTAGTTAGTTTTGTTCATTCTTTCCAATACAATGGCTAGGAGTTAACTACCATTTAAAATAATAATATTAAATTATTAGTGTGCAACGTAAGATTTCAAAGAAACCCATTGTTGCGTATTGGGTACGCTATCGAACATAGCAACCCCTTTAAAGTAAAATTAATATTTAATTCAAAAATATTAATAAATATGAATTATGTATTATTCATTATTTACCTAGGATGTTACATCCTTCCCCCCTTTGGGAATTTCGTCCTCGCAATTTTAAAACTGGTCTTGGAAACTTCATTAAAAGTCCCACATTAGAAAAGAGTCAATAAAACTATCACTTTAAAAGAAAGAAAGAAAAGTATAATGGTCACCCGAGATAACCCGTACTAGGATTCCATGTAGTAAAACATGGATATGGAAGAGAGAACAAACAGTCAAGTTCTGATGGAGAGTGATAGAAAACATGATTAGGAGAAAGTTAACCACCATAAAATCACAAACTTATGATGTGTTAAACGGTCTTTGATTACCCAGTAGGAAACGTAAACCAACAACGTTTTTGTCTTACATTCCTTTTCATAATTTGGAGGAATTCATTTACTAAATAGATTAAGAATATAAGGAAATATACTTACCTTCAAGTAGAGTTTCATCCTTTAATAAGTTTCTACCAAAAAATTATCTTTTCTCCAAACAAAGAGAATTCAAAAAGACTTGGTCACATTAAAAGCACACGAATCATCTTCTTGAGAATCACATAATCCAAAAAAGAATAACTATATATTTACCTTATCTTTAGACATCAACTGAAACCAAAATTGTTAGTACAAGATCAGATAATACCCAAAAGGATAATCTTTTAAAAAGAAAAACTACTCTTAATATCCAAAAATTTTCAAACAAAACCCAAAGTTCAACAAAGACCATTCAAAAAAACAACTTTCCGTAAAATTCTTCAAAAGTGATCCAAACTAAGATTGAAACCCAAATCTCATAAGGATTTAATTACATAGTCTTCCAAAATAATATTTATCTCCAAATAACAACAGTTACTCATAAAGTTTCATATTGAAAAGTAATGAACCAAATCACATGTTCTACATGATAGGTTAATCATTTTCATAAATAAACCAAATCGTCATATGTCCACAATAAAAACATAGATTCTTAAAAACTAAAAATTTCAACTATTATTCCACAATTGAAATCCATAATATTCTATCTTCCTTAGGTATATAGTGTTTCCTCAAAAGAGAGAACGTCTTCCATAACAACCTTTATCACTTAATCACTAAATAATTTTTCTATACTAAGTATATCCATTTGATAAAACATAAGTTTCAAAAATCAACTTATTCTTGTTCCATAAAAACATTTTAATAAAATAATAAGTCATACTAACCAGGGACTTCAAGTAGGATAGTGGTAGGCGATGCACCCTTGTCTCCCTTCGGTTATGGGTTCTATTCCTGCAGCCTTTCCGGATGCGATGGGTTGTCTCCCATCCTACGGGTTTTCCTTTTTATAAAACACAAAAATAACCCTAACATGTTTTGACCTTAATGGTTTCCTTATACCTATAATTTTCATCCAAATTCATTATGATCTCAACATCTTAATTCTTGAAGTCTTATTTCACCACCATATGATAAAATAAAACGATCCCCAAAATGAAGAACATCATACCTTGATCATGGTGTCCATTTGGTTTCATCGTCATCTTGTTCATGTAGGTAGAAGGTCCATGCATCACAAAAATGATTTAGAGATCCTTCAAAATCATTTGCTTCCTCTATCCAAATACACCTTGTACAGCATGGGTCATATGGGTGTTCACAGAAAAATAGTTTTGGAAAATAATCATGTATGACATATAATTTCAAAACATCTGATAAAACATGATTTCTATAAAATAGTCAGACCAAATTTGAGTTGAAACTTTCAATTAGTGGTCCTTTTAAAATACCATAGGTATGTGCTGAGAGACTATATTGTAAAAGCAAATATAAATAGGTTGCGCAAGGGTCTCCTTCTTCAGCACTTTTTTTAAAATCATAATATGCTTCAAAATCTTATGATAAGGTAGAATATTTGAAAATGCCTTGATAATATTTACCTTTCTTGAAAATATGAGAATATTGTGAAAATAGGATTTTTCTAAATATAACCCATGATCCACAATGATAACGAGGTATAGTGGAGGTGTTTGATATATCAAACAACTTCTTGCAAGTGATTTGTATGCTAGAAAAAGTTTCACAATCATCTGAACATGACTTTGCAATAATTATTGCAAGCATGTCATCAGGAAGAGATAGGAATGTCATTTGAGATCCTCCTCCTTCCATTAGTAACTGAATTTACTTGATCTAAAAAAGTTATAAAACAAGGATTTAACTGACATAATAGACATAGGGACTAACCATGTGTCTAACGAAAACTCTTAATCCCTAAAGTTGTCTAAACTGACCTCTAATACCAACTATAAGGACCCGACCTTATAACATTACATAATATTGAATTAAATGAATAATTCACATTGAGGATATTTTTAGGTTTATAGTTTTAGAGAATTAGGCCATAACTATTACATAACAACTTGAATAATACAATTAGAAACTACTACTCAGTATCCAATTTTTTCATAAAATAAAAACTCTTAAAAAGAAACATGTCTAGTTCTATATTTTAGACAGCATGACTTTTCCTCGATCCCATCCTTGACCCTATTCATCTTTAAGCCCTGTGGAAAACATTTCAAAAACTTGGGATGAGCATAAAAAGCTCAGTAAGGGTTATAAAATAATGAAGGAAAACATTAGCCCATCAATAAATAAAAATCAATGAAACTATATTTTTCAATCATAACATACCTTACAAAATCATAAGATTTATGAATAACACACACAAATCATAAATCATAAAGGTTACTTATGGAATCATAACATAATTACATTGTAGCTATCATAGCTACATAGGGAGTTACACTTGGAATACCCATCATAGTATATTCCCTAAATCTCTTAGGAGAAACATCACGTTTACCTCCATCACGTTACCCAATGCATTGGAGAGCTATCTCGGGCTCACCCGCCCTAGGTTTATCACGGAACCACCAGTATACGTAAACAATGCCCAAGAACCATAACTTAATCATAACACATAACACAAAAATAAAGGAAATATAACATTTCCACATTCCAATCACAATATATCATATTAAGATATTGAAATAAATAGTGATTTATCAAACCATTTTCATAACCATTTAAAACATTTAATAAAGAGATTTTGGAATCAAAGTGTCCCATACCACTTTGATGATTTTAAAGGAATTAAAATTTTAAAACATTAATTTCCATACAAATAAATCCCAAAACCATTTTGAAAACATGGACATTAATGAGAAATATTTAGAAGAATAAATCTTTAAAACATTTAAAATGATATTTTAGTCAAAGAGTTTTTTTAACAAAAAGATAGACGCTTGAATACAAATAATTGAGGAATAAAATTTAATTAGAACTTTATAATATCATGAGAGTAAAGGGATTCATGATATAATATGTCAATGGATAGTATATACACCATATAATATTGAATTGGTGTATAACAACAATGAAGTCTCAATGGAAATGTAAATTGAGATGAAATCCCTTATAAAGATGATATCTTTAAATTAAGGATAAATCAATCAAATAATTATGTGTTACAAATATAAATACACCCAATATAAGTGGATATCAAGTGTAAAACAATCATAGGTCATTCACAAATATTCATTGGACAACATATTCAAGAAGTAAAAGTTGAACCCAAAGAATCTAAATTGGGTTAAGAAGTTCCCTTGTAAAAATTCGACAGCCTAGCGACGTCACTCTAAAATTCAAAAAATGAGTTGATGAGATAATAATGGTATATAATCACTTATAAATAAATTTTACATAAATAAGGATATAGAAGAACATATCCCAACATAATAAGATGTAAATTAAAAGACATAACAAAAAGAAGTCTTTTAAAAAAGAGGAGGGTGAAAGGTTCCCTTACCGATTTGGTAACTTACAAAACATCTGCCAAATGAAAGAAGGATCATACAATGAAGATATAAATACTCATAAATGAAATTATATTACATAATGAGTACAATCATGGGAAGTACATACACCACACAAAAGGAAATAGTGGCAAATATAACATGAATCTCACAGGAATAAAAAGTGAGATGAAACCCTTTACCATGTTGTAATCAACTGAGTCGTGTGACCAAAAGTTAATAATCACCAATTTAATAATATAATAACATTAATATAATGATAATAATGATAATATATATCAAATTATAGAACACAATACACCACATGCAATGAATAAGTGACGAACAATGGAAATCTCACAGAATTAAAAGTGAGATAAGAAAATCCCTTACCTTGTGTCCGACTAGACTCGTTCGTTCTTTAATATTCTGAATAATAAAATAATGTTAATTTATAATTTCTTAATAACCTTTTTAAATTTTATTATTCCTTTTATATTACTTATTACCATTTTATAAACATTATGTAATCAGTTAAGTCAATAACAGTCGTTTTGTCGATATTTGGTACTTGAGTAAAAAAAATGAACACCTTATAATTACAAGTTGTTCATGTGGTAAGATATCCATTATCTTAAAAATGATATTAATGATTTATATATCATATATATCATATATATCCAGTATATACATATATTTATAATAGTACATAACATTTTGAGGTAAGAAATGAAATGCACCGTTCATGGAGACGGTAAGTCGTACGTACACATGAACGCTACTTCCATTTATATTTCTTATTTTAATGGAATTAAAAACATAATGATATATAGTTATATTATAATTATATTATAATATCATATACAATATTATTAACTCCATCCAGTATACGTCCCACATAAGGCATTAACGAGTCATATCACTTTGAGGGGGCGATAGTCCGTACTTCCTCTAATGAGATTATCATATTTACCCACTATGGAAACCATAAAGTATTTATATAAATTGATAAATACAGAAGAATAAAGAAAACATAAACATAATATATATCATATATAAACACATTTCCATCATAATGGCCACCATGAGAGGCGATTGGAGATATTTGAACAATCATCGTTTCATGAGGCGTTAGTTTGCCATCCACAAAAACATTATGTTCTTCACCCATTAGATGGAGGTGTGTGTAAGTGTAGTACGAATCCTTATCATAACAACATCCTAGTATATTGAGGATACTGGTGTTGTTACAAAATAAAGTAATAAAAAGAGTTTAGGGGTTGGATAAGTAAAATAAAATAAAATAATTTAAGAGAAACCGTTACCTTTAATTTGGGTAACTCCTATTTGGTTTGAACCAAAGGACTTCTTGAAGTGTCTTATATCTAAGGTAAGGATTCTAGGAGGAGGAGAGGGATGTCGGGAGATTAATTGGTCAGAGTTTGGACAAGACAAAAGGCTTAAGATGTGTAAGGAATTGGTTAGAAGTGGTCTTTTTTTATAAGGGAGAGGAGGGGCTCTTTAGGAAAGTGTTATAATATTATTTTATTATATAATGATATTCAGTTTCTAAAGGTCCAAAAATCATTAACGTCTAATATAAGATGACTCATAGTCGAAATAATATCATCCAATAGGAATTGGACTGGTTTTGGATGTTATTTTAATATTTATAATCTTATTTATTTAAATCTTTTATTAATGATGTAAATAATATATCATTATTGTGTCATAAATAATTTAATTTATGTGATGTCTAAAAATTATAAAAAAAATACCATGATGTAGGAAATCTTCTTATATTTTCAATTAATATTTATAGTCGAAAATATAATTTATATAACACCATATAAAAATTAATTTACTAAAAGATATTTGTTTATGTCATTTTGCCTTTACATTAAATTAATTAATCTAAAGTGTTATTATCTTTCATAAGTGGATCCATGGGGTCCGAAAATAGACCCAAATATGCCCATGGTCGGCCATTACTCATCCAATAATATTAGGACATGTGTTAAGGTAATTTTGAATTATTACAATATTTTTTTTACCTTGAATTACCCTATTTACCTTTAACCGTGATAAATAAAAGTCAAAAGTTACTATTCACCCAAAATTATTTTCATCTTATTGAACCATATTTTACTTTATGATAACAACCATGTATGTCGGATTTTCTAAATTCAATTCACAGAAGCGTTAAAATTTCATTTAAATGAAAAAGTCAGTTTTTTTTAACTACTACTAAGTGATTTCATTATTCATCAAAAATTGATGTTTTTCAGAAAAATACCAAAAATTCAGCCTAAGATTTATTTGATATTCCAAATTCAAAAATGATGTATATTTTTCTAAATTCAAAACATATAAGTGGCATTAATTAATTTAAAATTAATTCCCGTTGTTAAAACAAATAGTGTGTTTTTAAGAAACAATAACTATCAAAAGATTGACACTTGTTTATTTCCAATTTCAAAGTAAAATTAATTACAATGACCAAAATTGGATTAAATGGTAAAAATATATTCTAATTACACTTTAAAACCAATTAAACAGATAATATAACCATATAAATAAATTAGATTAAAACAAAGTTTTGAATTAAAATACAATATTTTCACTATTCATTAGAAAATGAACTTTATCAAAAAAATTCCAAAGATTTACACAAAGTAAATTTTGATGTCCCCATTATAAAGAAGGATTTTATTTAGTCAAATAGAATGTATTAAAGTGACCAAAATTATATTTAATGAGGGTTCTCCATTAAAAGGCGGTAAATTGGCCTTTTAATGTAAATTATACTTAAAATTAGATTCATTAACATTTTAAGCCTCTAACTTTTATTGGATAAATGTAAATACATTTAAAAAATATGTATAATCATATTGTAGTTATTTTTGTTCATTCCCTCCAATAAAACGAATAGGAGTTAACTACCATTTAAAATAATAATATTAAATTATTAGTGTGCAACGTAAGATTTCAAAGAAACCCATTGTTGTGTATCAGGTACGCTATCGAACATAGCAGCCCCTTTAAAGTAAAATTAATATTTAATTCACAAATATTAATAAATATGAATTATGTATTATTCATTACTTACCTGGGATGTTACACACCCCACCCCCTGGACACCCCCTACCCCCTTGGACAGCCCCCACCCCTGGACACCCCCACCCTCTGGACAGCCCCCACACCTGGATACCCCCCCCAAACACCCCCTACCCCCTTGGACAACCCCCTCACTCCATTGGACAGCCCCTCACCCCCATGGATAGCCCCCACCCCCCTGGACACCCCCACCCCCGTGGACATCCCCTCCACCCCCTGGACACCCCACCCCCTTGGACAACCCCCACACCTCATGGAAACCTCCTAGACACCCCCACCCCCTTGGATAGACCCCACCCCCTGGAAACCCCCACCCCTGGATAGCCCCACCCCCATGGACACCCCCACCCCCTTGGACACCCCCATCCCCTGAACCCCCCCACCCCTGGACACCCCCTACCCCCTTGGACAACCCCCTCAACCCCTTGGACAACCCCTTGGACAACCCCTCACCCCCATGGATATCCCCCACCCCCCTAGACACCCCACCCCCATGGATATCCCCCACCTCCTAGAACCCCCTAGATATCCCCTAACCCCATGGACACCCCCTAAACACCCCCACCCCCTTGGACAACCCCCACCCCCTGAACACCCCCACCCCCTAGACACCCCCCGCCCCTAGACACCACCCCACCCCCTAGACACCCCCACCCCCTGGACACCCCCACCCCCATAGACAGCCCACTAACCCCCGTTACAATAGATTCTATACTAGAGAGTGTATGCCAATGGTTCTTGAACCGTTGGTATACATATATCCCAACTATTTACATAAAACCATTGGAATAGATTATATGCTGGACAACATGTATACCAACGGTTATTGAACCATTGGTATATATATATCCCAACAGTTACATTGAAACTATTGGAATATATTAACTTTAGACAATCTATACCAACAGTTCCTGTAGAACCGTTGGTATATGGCTATTGCAACGACCATCATGCCATTAGTTTGTGAAACCATTGGGATATTCTATCCCAACGGTTTCATGGGATGTCCCAATGGTTTCAAACCATCGAGATAGGTGTAGTTTTTAGTAATGAATGTATACATATTTTAATATTTATATTTCATATTTCATGTTTATGGAAGGGTGAATTTGGTATCCAGTTTCACCAGGATGTATTCTTTGTGTACCTTAAGAAGAAAGGATCCAAGAAAAATTTATACTATTATATAATGATCCATATGAGAGAGATATGTAATCCTAAAATGATTTTCATATAAATATAAAATCGTTATATTTAACTATATTTTCTTTTTAAAATTATTTCCATGAATATCTTTTTCAAATACGCATATATTTGTTTTATATTTCAAAATATTTTTACATTCAAATTATGATATTTTTCATATAAATATAAAATTGGCTTATCTTAACAAGATGTATAATTTTGATATTTCTTATAGGTAATAATGAGTCGAAGTTATATTACGACACATCGAATGAGTAATGAATATGAGGAATGTGTTGATAGCTTTTTGGAATTTTCTAAAAAAAATGTTCTAAGCAATGAATTTTTTTTCTGTCCATGCCTAAAATGTTTGAATATGAATAAGTTGAAAAGTAGAGAGATCAAAGATCATCTGATTTGTCATGGTTTTAATCTGAGTTACAACCCTTGGATTTGGCATGGTGAAACTAGATATAATGTCAGATCTACTGATGATGATGATTTTCAAGATGGTAACTCCAATGGAATTGAATAAATGATTCATGATATTGCAGCATAAAAAATTGAGATAGAACCGACAGTTGCGCGTCTGTATGGTGATGCTGAAAAACCCTTGTATCCTGGTTGTACAAATTTTATGGTTTTTTCGGTGGTGTTAATATTGATTAAACTAAAGGCGAAACATGGATGGAGTGACATAAGTTTTACAGAGATGCTACAATTGTTGAAAGACATTCTTCCAAAAGACAGTGATCTTCCAGATTCACATTATAATTCCAAGAAAATATTATGTCTGATGGGATTGGGATACAAGAAAATACATGTCTGTCTGAATAACTGTATGATATATAGGAAGGAATATAAATTTCTGTCAGAGTGTCCTAAATGTGGGACATCACGGTATAAGTTAAAAGAAAAACCATAGGCTAATGTAGAGATTATAGAGATCACTTCCAAGGTATTTTGGTATCTTCTTATAATTCATCGTTTGAAATGTTTATTTTCTAATTCAAATGATGCAAAAAGGTTAAGATAACATGATGATGAGCGGATATGTGATGGAAAAATAGGTCATCCAACTAATTGTCCATAATGGAAGAAAATTTATGAGTAATATCCTATATTTGGAAATGAAATTAGAAATCCCAGACTTGGGTTGTGCACAGATGGAATGAATCCATATCTAACCATCAGTAGCACACATAGTTCATGGATGGTTTTATTGGAAATTTAAAACCTCTCTCCTAAAGTTTATATGAAGTGAAAATATATCATGTTGAGTATAATGATATCTGTTCTGAAGCAACCTAGAAATGATATTGATATTTTCTTGTCACCATTGATTGTTGATTTGAAACTTTTATGGGAGGATGGTATTAGGGTGTCTGATTCTTATAAAATGGAATATTTTCAACTAGATGCAATGCTTATGTTCACTATAAATAACTTCCCAGTGTATGGAAATTTGTCTGGATGTAGTGTTAAGGGGAATAAATCATGTCCAATTTGCAAACAACAAACTTCATATTGTCAATTGCATCATGGGAAAAAAAATTATACATGGTTCATAGAAAGTTTTTGCCTATGGATCACTCTTATAGAATACTAAAAAAGTCATTAAATGGCTCACAAGAAATTGATATTGCTCCAAAACCTTTATTCATTAATGTTTATTTTGAGAGGGTGAAAAACCTTGATATGATATTAGGCACGACACATAAATCTGGTAATGATAGACATATTTGGAAGAAAAGTTCAATATTTTTTGAGCTACCATATTGGAGATATCATTAAGTGAAACATAATATTAATGTCATGCATGTGGAGAATAATATCTGGGAATGTTTGATTAGAAAATTTTTAGATATTAAAGGAAAGACTAAAGATGGTTTGAATGCATGATTAGACTTACTATCAATGAGGATACGTTTGGAGTTAGCTCCCACTCCTAATGAAAGACGAACATTTCTTCCCCCGGCTTGTCATAGATTATCCAAGAGGGAGAAAATTAGCTTTTTTCAGTGTATTCATGATATCAAAGTTCCTCAAGGTTATTCTTCAAATGTAAAAAATATTTTCTCTTTGAAGGATTTGAAGTTGATAGGTACAGAATCTCATGATTTTCACATCATGATGCAACAACTTCTACTAGTTGCATTGCATGAAATATTTCCCATCTATGTCAGAAATACTATAATGAAGGTATGTTATTTTTTCAATTCAATTTGAAATAAGGAGATTGATGTGAATTATTTGAAAATTTTGGAAAAGGATGATGTAGGATCGAAATAATGATGTAGATGCTCAATTTACAAGAGGGGGGTGAATTGTAATCTTTAAAAATTCCTTTGGAACCTTTAAAGTTAGTTAGGAATAACTGTGTTTTCCTTAAGCAAAGTAAAGGGCTAAGTTTAACAAAATAAACTTAAGCAAATTCACAACACCTCTAATACCAAATGAAAACTTGGAAAGAGATTCCGAACGTGGGTTCCAAAAATATGGTTCCGGAAATTGAAACTTAACAAAAGACTACAATATGAGATTCTACCTTAAAGCGTATAGAATCTAAATGAAACAGAGTACAAGTAAGGAAGTATAAGAAAGTTATAATTTCCTTATAATTCAAAATGCAGCGGAAATAAACAAGTAGTAAAACTACAAGTAACAAGATATAAGTCTTTTAACCCAAAGAGAAGGGTATCAAACAACCTTGGATAAAGGTCCCTTGATTTATACTTTCAAGAAAGTCTGTATTACCCACACCAGGGTAAGCCCTCGATACGAAGATCGGAGTGTCTCTGTCTTTCTATCCCCGCAAGCCCTCAACTTCAAGGTAGTTGGCAACCTCTGTCTTCCTCAGCAAGGAAGCCCTCAAACTTCAAGGTAGTCGGCACCTCTGTCTTCCTATCCCCGGAAGTCCTCGAATGTAATCACCAACATTTAGAGTTGCACAAATATTTGAGAGTTAATAAGAGACTCTCTCTCTAGAAATAACTTCAAGCATGTAATCACAAGAGTCGAAGATCAGTCAGCCTTTCAGCACACCAGCAGCACTGAGCTCTTTCAAATGAGATCCTATTTATAGGTAAGGTCGGCCTCCTTTCCAACGGTCATATTTTCCTTAAAAATCAGAGGGACCTGTACACGTGTAACTTAACCAACGGTTAGTTTATAACAGAATACACGGCATTGTTTTATAACAAAACAAGTGTAACAGAATATACGACACCGTTTTAAATCTTAACTAAAAATATTCGGAGTGAAGGTTCGGAGTTAAAGTTCGGAGTGTAAGGAAAATAATAAAGAGTAGACAAAATATAAAGGCATAAGTAAAATGAAAGTTCGGATTGAAAATTCGGAGTCTGAATAAAAACAGAGTGTATAAAACAAAGATGATCAGATTCAGTTTAATAGATGAATTCAGAATGCGAATTCGGAATGAGAATTCGTCATCAGAATTCGTAGTGAGGATTCCTCATCAGAATTCGTAATGGGAATTCATCATTAGAATTTGTAATGAGATTTCATCTTAAGAATTCATAATGAGAATTCATATCCAAAATTCGGAATGAGAATTCATTATCAGAATTCGTAATGAGAATTCATCATCATAAATCTTAATGAAAATTCATTATCAGAATTCGTAATGAGAATTCGTCATTAGAATTCGTAATGAGAATTCAATGTCGAACTTCATAAGGATTCGTATCCTGAATCTGGAATAGAACTTAGTTAGAGTTCGTATCCGGAATTCGGAATGATACTTTATTACAGTTCTCATCTGGAATTCGGAGTAAAAATTTCTTACAGTTCTTGTCCAGAATTCAGATCCTAAAAACAGAATACCTCATATCAAAGTTTCAAACAATTCCGAGAATATAGAACTAAATCTAAATCTTATATTTAAGAAAGATATGAATGAAAATATGATAAGGGTAATTTTTCTTACAAAATCAATTTTCCTTATAAAAGCGATTTTCCTTATAAAAGAAATTTTTCTTAAAGATAAGGTGTTTGTGATTTTCAAAACAAGAAGGAATGGAAAAATCATAAGGAAAACCTTATTGACTCAACAATCTCCCCCTTTTTGGAAAGCACAAACATCCTTGAAAAAGAAATTCTAATAAGAAAGAAAAACATTAATGCTTATCTCCCTTTGCTTTAAGAATATTGACGAATACGACTAACTCCCCCTTAGGCTTTGAAACTCTAAGGATCGTATTCTAGATTTTTGGAGTGACACTTCATTACGAATAAGAAAGTCTTCTTTAAAAAACAACTCCCCCTTAGATAAACTCTTATTAGAGTTTGTTTTCTTTCTCACCCTGTGTTAGGATTTGTTTTCCCTTTCATTAGAGTCCTTTTCCTTCTCCCCCTTTGTGATTTTCAAAAAGAATATAAGGGAATGGAAAATATAACAAAGTACCTGAAATATTAGTAATAACAACAAAAAGAAACGATCAAGCACAAAAATTTTATTAAGATTGAAAATTTCAACAACAAGAGAGTTAAATTACAACAAAAGATCGGATCTGTCTATTTGGGATCTTTTTCCTTTGCCATGAGACCCTTTAGAATAGTATTTATCTTCTTTATGTCTTTATGATCTTCTTCAGCTTGCTTCTCTAAGACCACTATTCTTGCAGATTGAACTTCAATCTTTTCTTCCTGGGCTTGAAGCTTTTCTTCCTGAGCTTTGATATTTTCTTCCTGAGCCTTCAATTTCTCTTGAAACTCAATCTGATGATCTCTTTCAAACTTCCAGTTTTGAGAGACAGAATTTAGCTTCCCATTCAGATCTCTGACTTCTTGAATCCAGAAGTTCTTTTCATCTGTCAGCTTCTCTTCAAAGGAAGAAGTCAGCTCATTTATCTTCCTGTCCTTAGTCTCAAAATCATCTTTAACATTGTCTTGAAATTCGTCGAATAGCCTCATCTCTTCTACAGTTTTCTTCGACCAGTTTTTCATCCTCTTGAAAGATTTTCTATGAGCTTCATAGCCAACAAAAAAAGGTTTTGAACTGAGCCTCAATCTCAACACACTTGTCCATAACCATAGACACGGAGTCTGTTTTCTGATTCAAAGCATGTTGGAGCATCTGGCATCTTGAATCAATACTTGAGAAGGTCGGAATGGTTCCCACCAACTTTTTCAAAGACTGAACAACAAAGTCATGCCCCAACGAAGATGAATCCGAATCCGAAACTTTTCTTGGAGAATTTTCTTCTTCAACAAGGTCAAGATTTCTCTTTGAAGAACTACCAACTTCTTTTCTCTTCACCACTACTAAACTTAGAGTATCAGCAAGAATTTTCTTTCCCTTGTATTTTTTCGGAATAGAATCCTGTTCTGGAGTTTTCTTTTCACTATCAGAGACTTGGACAACATTATCTTCCTCATCAGCAACTTCCTGAACACCAACCTCTACGTTTTCCATCTGAGCAATACCATGTAAAAGTTTTTCTTCTTCTCCATGATAAGCTACTTCTTCTTCTCCTTTATCTTCTTCCATTGCTGGAGTAACTAGCTTCGAAGATTCAGCTTCTGAAGTTCGGAGCAATAAGTGTTCCGAAGGTGTCCCATTATAATCATCTACTTGTTTCAACACATCTCCGGTTTCACCACTTCCTTCAGCAACATATTCTTCTTCTTCCACTTGCTCAACTTGCTCACCTTGTTCAACTGGCTTAGCCACTGCCTCTTCCGGAGCAACAAACTCTCTTCCTGGAGTCTTAGGTAGAGATTACAATGAAAAGGATCTCAGAACAGGAATGTTCGAAGAAACCATCTCATTGAATTTTAACAAATCCTGAGCTACCTCAGCCTCAGACATCTTCTTCTTGAGCTTCTTTTCTTTTGCAAGTTTTTCTAGCTCATCGGCAGTTCTTTCCTTCAAGGCTTTAGCCTCTGCAGGGTCCAAGCCAAACTGAGGCTCCCCTTGCACTCTCTTTTCTTTCATCTCCCTCTATTTAGCAACAACCTCATCTGGGTAAGATTTCTTCTTCTTTGGTTTTGGAGGTGCGGAATGAACTTCCTTAGACTTGGGATCCTCGGCTTATACTTCCACTTCCTTCAGCTTTCTCTTCCTTACCGGCTTAGAGGATTCCGGATCAACAGCTTTTAGAACTGATTCTTTTTGAGCAGGTAGATTAATAAACTGTCCCGAATCCTTGTCAAAGGCTACATCCATTCTTTTGAGTGTACCATCACTCACCAGCATAATCTTGCAAACTCTTGGATTAGATTTTCAAGCCTCCTTGAAAGACTCAAGGCACCAAACTATCAACTTGGATAGGATTGCTGGATACATAATAATCTGAGCTCTCAGATTTCCTTTCTTCAAATTCTCAAGAGTGATAAGAATGCGCTTCATTAAATTAAACTTCCTCAGATTTATCAGAAAATCTAGGATGTAGATCTCACTCTTCTTCAAGTTATCATTGTCACCTTTCCTTGGTACGATAAGACCCTGTACCCATAACTCCAGAATCCAGAAATTTGTAGATAAACTAGCAATATTCGGAGCCTTGTCATCTTCCAGTCCGAGAGTTTCTAAAGCTTTTTCCTTGTCGAAGCTACCTTTAGAATCCGGAAACACATGAGAAATAAATTCAGCTTCACCTTCATTATTCAGCCCTACCAAGCTGGCTGCCTTGACATATGAAAGTTTATAAGTCTTAGCATAAGACTTAAAAGACAACTTCTCCTTTCCATCTTCCTTGAGAAAAGAAACAGTCTCATAGAACTCTACAAGAAAATATGAATATACTTCATCTTGGTTCCCGGGTTTTGACACCGCAACATCTTCCCAACCATTAAGCTTGATATTCTTAGAAATAAGAGAATTGTACTTGTTTAAGAAATCCGGATGAACCAACCTCTCTCTATATATTAACCACTTCGAGATTGGCTTAGATGAAGACATGTCTTGAGAAGCTACTTCCACAGACATTCGGATTTGAAGACCTCTGAGAAGTTCGGAACTGAGAAAACTGAAGTTCGAAACGACCTTAAAATAGAGAGGCAGAGCTTCGAGACGCTGGAGCTTGAAAACCGATGTGAGACAATCATTTGGGGTCCCCTTTATATAGGAAACGAAAAAATGGTTCAACTTCCACGGTTGATCGAACGGTTGTGATAAGCTGAGATCAGATCTGACGGTCAAAAACCAATTCTCTTGAATCTGATCTTTTGAGGTTTTTATTAAAACAAAGAATTAAGAAAACTATAATCCGAAAACAAAATATAAGAAAATGCCAGCAAGTAAACTATGATTACAAAAACTTGGGTAATGAAATCATACTTTTCGGATTGTCTTAGGAGGATTATTCATAATTGGTAACTTTCTTATGAAAACCAAAACCAAAAAAAAAACTTTATTACGAAAAGACAAAATTTGGAAAACTCACTACGAAAAAAAAACTCAGTAAGGAAAAAAAACATAGTACGAAAATTTTATTACAAAATTTTGAAAACGAAAAACTTATTATGAAAGATTTGGTATGAAAATCCCGTTATAAAAATATCAGTATGAAATTTTCCATTCTAGATGTTTTCAATACGAACACTTCCATTCCAGAAGTATTCTGTACGAAAGTATCCATTCTGGAAAATTTTAGTTCCGGAAATGCCATTCTGGAATTTTAGTTCCGAAAAGTTTGAAAACAAATTTTGAAAAACTTTGTTAAACTAACAATCAAATGTACCCCCCCCCCTATGAAAAGGAGTTTATTGCTGTAAGGAGACTTTTTCAACAGAAAGTTAATTAAGAAGGATTACCTTATGGTTATCATTCCTAACTTCTGTTTAATGTATTCAAATCTATCAGAAGGTAAAGATTTTGTGAAAATATCAGCAAGTTGATCTTGCGTTCCGATAAATTGAAGAATAATATCTCCTTTCAGTGTGTGATCCCTAAGAAAGTGATACCTAATATCTATGTGTTTTTCACGGGAGTGATGTGCAGGGTTCTTACTAAGGGAAATGGAACTTGTGTTATCACACAAAATTTGAGTTTTAGTAAAACTCAAGCCATAGTCAGTGAGTGTGTGTTGCATCCACAACACTTGAGCACAACAACTTCGAGCTGCTACGTATTCAGCTTCAGCGGTGGAGAGTGCTACAGAATGTTGCTTCTTGTAGGACCAAGAAACTAATGAATCTCCTAAGAAATGACAAGTTCTGGATGTACTTTTTCTATCCATTCTACATCCACCAAAGTTAGCATCAGAATAGCTTTTTAGGATAAAATCATTTTCAGAAGTATAAAATAATCCTAGATCCATGGTTCCCTTAAGGTAGCGAAAAATTCTTTTTACTTCCTTTAAGTGAGATTCCTTAGGATTAGATTGATATCTTGCACATAATCATACTGAAAACATTAGGTCTGGTTGACTAGATGTTAAGTATAGTAGACTTCCTATCATACCTCTAAAAGATGTTTGATCTACTGGTTTCCCAGCTTCATCAAGATCTAAAGAGTTTGAGGTGCCAATAGGAGTACTTATACTCTTAGTATTATCATAACCATACTTTTTAAGAAGATCTTTAATATAATTATGTTGAGATATTTAGGTTCCTTCTGGTTTTTGAGAAATTTGAAAGCCAAGGAAAAATGTTAACTCACCCATCATACTCATTTCAAACTCAGATTTCATTAGACTTGCAAAAGAGTCGGTCAAAGATTGATGAGTTGAACCAAATATGATTTCATCAACATAAATTTGAACAATCAAAACATTTTTCTTATCTTTCTTTATAAAAAGGGTTGGATCTGTATTTCCCTTAGCATAGTTATTTTGAAGAAAAAATCAAGTGAGTCTATCATACCATGCTCGTGGGGATTTTTTAAGACCATATAGAGCTTTGGTAAGTCTAAAAACATAATCAGGATGTTTTGTATCTTCAAAGCCAGGAGGTTGTTCAAAAAAAACTTCCTCTTGAACATAAATTTTAAGAAAAGCACATTTCACATCCATTTAGAAAAGTTTGAAATTAAAGAATGCTGCAAAGGCAAGTAGAATACAGATAGATTCAAGTCTAGATACTAGAGCATAGGTTTCTTCATAGTCTATTCCCTCTTGTTTATTATATCCTTTAGCAACAAGTCTAGCTTTATTTCTTACTATGACTCCATTTTCATCAGATTTATTTCTGAAAACCCATTTGACTCCAATAACAGAAGTTTCCTTAGGTCTTTCAACCAAGGTCCAGACTTTATTCCTTTCGAATTCATTTAGTTCATCTTGCATGGCTTTAATCCAATCATCATCACCTAAAGCTTCATCAATGCTTTTAGGTTCTAATTGGGAAAGAAATGCTAGATGTTCTACTTAATTTCTTAAGGAACATCTAGTCCTTATAGGTTTATTTACATCACCAATGATACTATCACTGGGATGATTCTTAAGAAACGTCTGATTTGGGTTTTGAAAAGCCTGTTCATCAACATAGGGTAGAAAATATTCTGGGGTAAATGTTTCAGGAATATCTTCTTGAAAATTATCTTTATCAGAAGGTTCTTCTATTAAAGGTTGATAATCAGTTTTTGAAAACACATATGAGGATGTAGGCTGAGATGTTTTAAAATCAAAAGGATCTGACTTATCAAATTTTACATGTACTGTTTCTTCAACAGTACAAGTGTTTTTATTAAAAACTCTATAAGCCTTAGATGTTGTGGAATAACTTAAGAAAATTCCTTCATCAGATTTTGGTGCAAATTTTTGTAAGTTATCTTTAGTATTCAAAATGAATAATTTGCAACCAAAAACCTTGAAGTAGGATAGTCTTGGTTTTCTACCATTCCATAACTCATAAGGAGTTTTATTAAGAAAAGATCTAATCAAAACTCGATTTATAGTATAACAAGCAGTACTAAAGAATAATATCTCCTTTCAGTGTGTGATCCCTAAGAAAGTGATACCTAATATCTATGTGTTTTGCACGGGAGTGATGTGCAGGGTTCTTACTAAGGGCAATGGAACTTGTGTTATCACACAAAATTTGAGTTTTAGTAAAACTCAAGCCATAGTCAGTGAGTGTGCGTTGCATCCACAACACTTGAGCATAACAACTTCCAGCTGCTACGTATTCAGCTTCAGTGGTGGAGAGTGCTACAGAATGTTGCTTCTTGCAGGACCAAGAAACTAATGAATCTCCTAAGAAATGACAAGTTCCGGATGTAATTTTTCTATCCATTATACATCCACCAAAGTCAGCATCAGAAAAGCTTTTTAGGATAAAATCATTTCCAGAAGTATAAAATAATCCTAGATCCATGGTTCCCTTAAGGTAGCGAAAAATTATTTTTACTCTCTTTAAGTGAGATTCCTTAGGATTAGATTGATATCTTGCACATAAGCATACTGAAAACATTAGGTCTGGTCAACTAGCTGTTAAGTATAGTAGACTTCCTATCATACCTCTAAAAGATGTTTGATCTACTGGTTTCCCAGCTTCATCAAGATCTAAAGAGTTTGAGGTGCCAATAGGAGTACTTATACTCTTAGTATTATCATAACCATACTTTTTAAGAAGATATTTAATATACTTATGTTGAGATATGTAGGTTCCTTCTGGTTTTTGAGAAATTTGAATACCAAGGAAAAATGTTAACTCACCCATCATACTCATTTCAAACTCAGATTTCATTAGACTTGAAAAAGAGTCGGTCAAAGATTGCTGAGTTGAACCAAATATGATGTCATCAACATAAATTTGAACAATCAAAACATTTTTCTTATCTTTCTTTATAAAAAGGGTTGGATATGCATTTCCCTTAGCAAAGTTATTTTGAAGCAAAAATCCAGTGAGTCTATCATACCATGCTCGTGGGGCTTTTTTAAGACCATATAGAGCTTTGGTAAGTCTAAAAACATAATCAGGATGTTTTGTATCTTCAAATCCAGGAGGTTGTTCAACAAAAACTTCCTCTTGAACATAACTGTTAAGAAAAGCACATTTCACATCCATTTGGAAAAGTTTGAAATTAAAGAATGCTGCAAAGGCAAGTAGAATACAGATAGATTCAAGTCTAGCTACTAGAGCATAGGTTTCTTCATAGTCAATTCCCTCTTGTTGATTATATCCTTTAGCAACAAGTCTAGCTTTATTTCTTACTATGACTCCATTTTCATCACATTTATTTCTGAAAACCCATTTGACTCCAATAACAGAAGTTTCCTTAGGTCTTTCAACCAAGGTCCAGACTTTATTCCTTTCGAATTCATTTAGTTCATCTTGCATGGCTTTAATCCAATCATCATCACCTAAAGCTTCATCAGTGCTTTTAGGTTCTAATTGGGAAAGAAATGCTAGATGTTCTACTTCATTTCTTAAGGAACTTCTAGTCCTTACAGGTTGATTTACATCACCAATGATACTATCACTGGGATGATTCTTATGAAACGTCTGATTTGGGTTTTGAAAAGCCTGTTCATCAACATAGGGTAGAAAATCTTCTGGGGTAAATGTTTCAGGAATATCTTCTTGAACATTATCTTTATCAGAAGGTTCTTCTATTAAAGGTTGATAATCAGTTTTTGAAAACACATCTGAGGATGTAGGCTGAGATGTTTTAAAAACAAAAGGATCTGACTCATCAAATTTTACATGTACTGTTTCTTCAACAGTACAAGTGTTTTTATTAAAAACTCTATAATCCTTAGATGTTGTGGAATAACCTAAGAAAATTCCTTCATCAGATTTTGGTGCGAATTTTTGTAAGTTATCTTTAGTATTCAAAATGAATACTTTGCAACCAAAAACCTTGAAGTAGGATAGTCTTGGTTTTCTACCATTCCATAACTCATAAGGAGTTTTATTAAGAAAAGGTCTAATCAAAACCCGATTTATAGTATAACAAGCAGTACTGAAGAATAATATCTCCTTTCAGTGTGTGATCCCTAAGAAAGTGATGCCTAATATCTATGTGTTTTGCACGGGAGTGATGTGCAGGGTTCTTACTAAGGGCAATGGAACTTGTGTTATCACACAAAATTTTAGTTTTAGTAAAACTCAAGCCATAGTCAGTGAGTGTGTGTTGCATCCACAACACTTGAGCACAACAACTTCCAGCTGCTACGTATTCAGCTTCAGCGGTGGAGAGTGCTACAGAATGTTGCTTCTTGTAGGACCAAGAAACTAATGAATCTCTTAAGAAATGACAAGTTCCGGATGTACTTTTTCTATCCATTCTACATCCACCAAAGTCAGCATCAGAAAATCTTTTTAGGATAAAATCATTTCCAGAAGTATAAAATAATCCTAGATCCATGGTTCCCTTAAGGTAGCGAAAAATTATTTTTACTGCCTTTAAGTGAGATTACTTAGGATTAGATTGATATCTTGCACATAAGCATACTGAAAACATTAGGTCTGGTTTACTAGCTGTTAAGTATAGTAGACTTCCTATCATACCTCTAAAAGATGTTTGATCTACTGGTTTCCCAGCTTCATCAAGATATAAAGAGTTTTAGGTGCCAATAGGAGTACTTATACTCTTAGTATTATCATAACCATACATTTTAAGAAGATCTTTAATATATACTTATGTTTAGATATGTTGGTTCCTTCTGGTTTTTGAGAAATTTGAAAACCAAGGAAAAATGTTAACTCACCCATCATACTCATTTCAAACTCAGATTTCATTAGACTTGCAAAAGAGTCGGTCAAAGATTGCTGAGTTGAACCAAATATGATGTCATCAACATAAATTTGAACAATCAAAACATTTTTCTTATCTTTCTTTATAAAAAGGGTTGGATCTGCATTTCCCTTAGCATAGTTATTTTGAAGCAAAAATCCAGTGAGTCTATCATACCATGCTCGTGGGGCTTTTTTAAGACCATATATAGATTTGGTAAGTCTAAAAACATAATCAGGATGTTTTGTATCTTCAAATCCAGGAGGTTGTTCAACAAAAACTTCCTCTTGAACATAAATGTTAAGAAAAGTACATTTCACATCCATTTGGAAAAGTTTGAAATTAAAGAATACTGCAAAGGAAAGTAGAATATGGATAGATTCAAGTCTAGCTACTAGAGCATAGGTTTCTTCATAGTCTATTTCCTCTTGTTGATTATATCCTTTAGCAACAAGTCTAGCTTTATTTCTTACTATGACTCCATTTTCATCACATTTATTTCTGAAAACCCATTTGACTCCAATAATAGAAGTTTCCTTAGGTCTTTCAACCAAGGTCCAGACTTTATTCCTTTCGAATTCATTTAGTTCATCTTGCATGGCTTTAATCCAATCATCATCACCTAAAGCTTCATCAGTGCTTTTAGGTTCTAATTGGGAAAGAAATTCTAGATGTTCTACTTCATTTCTTAAGGAACTTCTAGTCCTTACAGGTTGATTTACATCACCAATGATACTATCACTGGGATGATTCTTAAGAAACGCCTGATTTGGGTTTTGAAAAGCCTGTTCATCAACATAGGGTAGAAAATCTTCTGGGGTAAATGTTTCAGGAATATCTTCTTGAACATTATCTTTATCAGAAGGTTCTTCTATTAAAGGTTGATAATCAGTTTTTGAAAACACATCTGAGGATATAGGCTGAGATGTTTTAAAAACAAAAGGATCTGACTCATCAAATTTTACATGTACTGTTTCTTCAATAGTACAAGTGTTTTTATTAAAAACTCTATAAGCCTTAGATGTTGTGGAATAACCTAAGAAAATTCCTTCATCAGATTTTGGTACGATTTTTTGTAAGTTATCTTTAGTATTAAAAATGAATACTTTGCAACCAAAAACCTTGAAGTAGGATAGTCTTGGTTTTCTACCATTCCATAACTCATAAGGAGTTTTATTAAGAAAAGGTCTAATCAAAACTCGATTTATAGTATAACAAGCAGTACTTACAGCTTCAGCCCAGAAATGTCTAGCTATAGAATATTCACTCAACATGGTTCTAGTTATTTCTTGAAGAATTCTATTTATTCTTTCAACTACACCATTTTTTTTAGGAGTTCTAGGTGCTGAAAAATTGTGAGTAATACCTTTTTTACTACAAAAAGTTTCAAAATCAGAATTTTGAAATTCTCCACCATGATCACTATGAATAGTTTTCAATGGAAGGTTTTTCTTATTTTTAACTTGAGCTCTAAAACTTTTGAAATAAGAAAAAGCTTCAGATTTCTTTGCTAGAAAATAAACCCAAGTAAATCTAGTGTAATCATCAACTAGAACAAACACATAGTATTTGCCTCCAATACTTCCAGTTTGTGTTGGACCAAAAAGATCCATGTGCACTAACTGTAATGCATCGGTTGTTGAGACTTCACCGATTGATTTAAAACTAGATTTATGTTGCTTGACATATTGACAAGGATCACAAAATTTAGAAGAATCAAATCTAAGCTCCAGTAGATCCTTAACTAGTTTCTTCTTAAAGAGTTTACATAGGTTCCTAAGGTTACAGTGACCTAGTCTTCTATGCCATAACCAGGAATGATCTTCCATTGCACTAAGGCAAGGTAAATCTTGGATTCTAAGATCTTCTAAGTTTAAGGTGTAAACATTCTTTTTCCTATTGGCTGAGAGAATAAACTCTTCCTTGGAATTGTGAACTAAGCACTTATCATTCCTAAAATTCACAAGGTAACCTTCATCACATAACTGACTTATGCTAATGAGGTTGTGCTTAAGACCCTTAAGAAAAAGAACATTTGAAATCAAAGTTTTACCAAGAAAAATAATATTACCAATACCAACAATCTCACCCTTAGCATTATCTCCGAAAGTTACTTTTCCTTTTTTTGTTTTGATAATCTTTTCAAAATAGCTTTTGTTACCAGTCATGTGCCCGGAACATCCACTATCCATGTACCATGTATTGTTGCTGGTAATCTCTTTATTTTCCTGAAATCAAGAAGAAAATTAGACTTTCGGAATCCAAATTTGTTTGGATCCGAGATTTCTAGATAACAAAATTTTAGGTACCCACATTTTCTTAGAAAAGTAAGCTTTGTGAAATCCTGAAGATTGGGTTTTGTTTAAGGAACAATCCTTTGCCCAGTGACCACCATATTGACACTTGGTACAAAATGGGGCACTTTGAGGAACAAAATAATTGTTACTGAAAATTGGTTTTGCATGGGTATAACCAAATCCGTATTTATTTCTTAAAGGTCGTATTTGGGAATACATTTTATCAAAATTTTCTTTCCCATGGGTAAATTTTGATAAACACTTCTTTAAGGAAAAAATTTCGGACTTGAGTTTTACAACCAAGTTTTTATCCTCAAAATCATTAGTTTTATAACTAGAGCTAGGCTCGAAAACATTTTTCTTAGAAATTACTTTTTCGAATTCTTTAGAAAGTTTGTTCTTCTCAGAACTTACTCCCTCAAGATTTTTTGAAATACTTTCAAAATCAGCATTTTTCTTATCAAGATCTTTAGAAAGATCTGATATCTCTTTTTTAAGAATAGAATTCCTAGAGTTTGCCTTATCAAGTTTTTTATTGAGTTTAGAATTCTCAATCTCAAGAAGTTCAGAAAACCTAGAGACTTCTTCATAAGTAGGTAAAGTATTTTCCTCATCAGAAGAAGATTCTTCATCAGAAGAGTCATAATACTTACTATCATTAGAATTTAAAGAAACATTGGTCAGTGATTCAGCATTTCGTACCTTAGCCATAAAACAATGATTATCAATAGGTAATCTGGCTATAAGACCAAGATTCTTCTGTCCTGAAGATTCATAATTAGAAGATTCATCTGAAGAGTCACCACCACTGGCACTCCAGGTGTCATTAGCTTTCAGAACTTTCTTAGCTTTTGCTTTATAATACTTCTTTCTGTTCCTGTCTGAATGTCTTTCTTTCCTTTCTTTCTTTTTTGAGCATAGGGAAATCTGGTCTTATATGTCCAGCTCTCTTTCATTCGTAACAAGTAACTTCTCCATCTTTCTTATCTTTCCTTTCCTTTTTCTTATACTTGGATTGGAAATTTCTCTGGCCAGCTATCTTGTTCATCCTTCGAGAAAGATTTTCTAATTCATTTTTAGAGATTTCACTCTCACTAGAATCTGATTGAACTATCATCTTCTTAGACTTGGATCTGGTTACTCTCTCAGGAGTCTTAGATTTAATATGATTTGATGTAGTTGTAAAATCAACAGTACCATTTCCATTTTTCTTTTTGATGTTGTCAGCATCTCTCTTCATTCTGGTTTCATGTTGGAGAAGAGTTCCAAATAACTCATTAAGAGAAATCTGAGTCACTTTCCTGTTCTCATCTATAGCTGTTCTTTTGGATTCCCACTCATTAGGCATGATATCAATTATCTTATCCACAAGAGCTTCATCATCTAAACCTTTCTCTCCCATAGACTGTAGGCTGTTGACGATAGTCATAAATCTCTGTTGAACTTTACAAATTGTTTCTCCATAAGGAAAATTGAAGCCATGATATTCAGCTCTAAGCATAGCTCTCCTTGTCTCAATCACTTTAGAAGTTCCAAAGTGTGTAACCTCTAACTTCTTCCAGATACAGTTGGATGATTCACAAGAAGAAATTTGGCTGTATATATTTCTAGTCATTGAACAAAGTAAGGTATTATGTACCTTATAGTTGAGTTGATACTCTTGCTTTTCCTGGTTAGTGAAAGTTCTAACTTCCTTGTCAGGAATTTTATAATCACCAGTAAGCATAACAAAATTGTCTACTTCAGTATTGATAACAAAAGTCTTCATTCGATCTCTCCAGTACTCATAGTCATTACCATCAAAGATTGGTGGTCTTGTAGGATTTAGATTATCAATAGAACCAACATTAATTCCTGTCATACTAAAAATAACCTTCATCACACAAACTTGTTAGTAGAAAAGATTCGTAATAACAAAGTTCAGTAATGGAAAAGTTCGGAATGGAAAAGTTCGGAATGGGAAAGTGAGCAAGAAAAACTTATACGTGAGTAAAAGTATTTCAGAGACCTCCTCTGATACCAATTGTAGGATCGAAATAATGATGTAGATGCTCAATTTACAAGAGGGGGGGGGGTGAATTGTAAACTTTAAAAATTCCTTTGGAACCTTTAAAGTTAGTTATGAATAACTGTGTTTTACTTAAGCAAAGGAAAGAGCTAAGTTTAACAAAATAAACTTAAGAAAATTCACAACACCTCTAATACCAAATGAAAACTTGGAAAGAGATTCCGAACGTGGGTTCCGAAAATATGGTTCCGGAAATTGAAACTTAACAAAAGACTACAATATGAGATTCTACCTTAAAGAGTATAGAATCTAAATGAAACAGAGTACAAGTAAGGAAGTATAAGAAAGTTATACTTTCCTTATAATACAAAATGCAGCGGAAATAAATAAGTAGTAAAACTACAAGTAACAAGATATAAGTCTTTTAACCCAAAGAGAAGGGTATCCAACAACCTTGGATAAAGGTCCCTTGATTTATACTTTCAAGAAAGTCTGTCTTACCCACAACAGGGTAAGCCCTCGATATGAAGATCGGAGTGTCTCTGTCTTGCTATCCCCGCAAACCCTCAACTTCAAGGTAGTTGGCAACCTCTGTCTTCCTCAGCAAGGAAGCCCTCGAACTTCAAGGTAGTTGGCACCTCTGTCTTCCTATCCCCGGAAGTCCTCGAATGTAATCACCAACATTCAGAGTCGCACGAAGCTTTGAGAGTTAATAAGATCCTATCTCTCTAGAAATCACTTCAAGCATGTAATCACATGAGTCGAAGATCAGTCAGCCTTTCAGCACACCAGCAGCACTGAGCTCTTTCAAATGAGCTCCTATTTATAGGTAAGGTCGGCCTCCTTTCCAACTGTCATATTTTCCTTAAAAATAGGAGGGACCTATACACGTGTAACTTAACCAATGGTTAGTTCATAATAGAATACACGACATCATTTTATAACAAAACAAGTGTAACGGAATATACAACACCGTTTTAAATCTTAACTAAAAAGATTTGGAGTGAAGGTTCAGAGTTAAAGTTCGGAGTGTAAGGAAAATAATAAAGAGTAGACAAAATATAAAGGAATAAGTAAAATGAAAGTTCGGAGTGAAAATTCGGAGTCTGAATAAATTCAGAGTGTATAAAACAAAGATGACCAGATTCCGTTTAATAGATGAATTTGGAATGCGAATTTGGAATGAGAATTCGTCATCAGAATTCGTAGTGAGGATTCCTCATCAGAATTCGTAATGGGAATTCATCATCAGAATTCGTAATGAGATTTCATCTTAAGAATTCATAATGAGAATTTGTATCCAAAATTTGGAATGAGAATTCATCATCAGAATTCGTAATGATAATTCGTCATCATAAATCTTAATGAAAATTCATTATCAAAATTCGTAATGAGAATTCGTCATTAGAATTCGTAATGAGAATTCAATGTCGAACTTCATAAGGATTCGTATCCTGAATCTGGAATAGAACTTAGTCAGAGTTCGTATCTGGAATTCAGAATGATACTTTATTACAGTTCTCATCTGGAATTCGGAGTAAAACTTCCTTACAGTTCTTGTCCAGAATTCGGATCCTAAAAACAGAATACCTTATATCAAAGTTTCAAACAATTCTGAGAATATAGAACTGAATCCGAATCTTATATTTAAGAAAGATATGAATGAAAATATGATAAGGGTAATTTTTCTTACAAAAGAAATTTTCCTTATAAAAGCGATTTTCCTTATAAAAGAAATTTTTCTTAAAGATAAGGTGTTTTTGATTTTCAAAACAAGAAGGAATGGAAAAGTCATAAGGAAAACCTTATTGACTCAACAGATGAAATTTATATACTTTGTCAATTAGAAATGTATTTTCCTCTATCTTTGTTTGATATAATGGTGTATTTAATGGTTCATCTGGTTCAAGAAATAAAACTTTGTGGACCTGTATATCTTCATTGGATGTATCCTTTTGAAAGATAAATGAAAATATTGATGGGGTATGTTAAGAATTTATATCGACCTGAAGCCTCTATTATTGAAAAGTATTTTTCTAAGGAGGGTGCGGAGTTTTGTACGAGCTACTTGGCTGCGACAGAGCACATAGGTTTGCCTCAATCTCTCTATGAACAAGTTAATAATGAGGGAAAGAGGATTTTTGGATTGAAAGTCAAATTGTTGTTAGTTGAATAGATGAAGAAGGTGCAATTATACATCTTGAATAACATAGTTGATGCTCAACCGTATATCACATTGCATATTAATGAGTTGAAATAATGTCATCCAAAGAAGAAAGAAATGTGAATTTTGAATGAGCACAACAAAAAATTGTTACCATGGTTTAAAAAGACCTTTATTGGTAGATCATATGTATGAGAGACATTAAGATGGTTAGTGGGTGGTCCACATTAGTAGAAATATAGGTTTAATGTCAAATTATTAACGTCAATTTTTTATAAACCGACACTGATGGTTTGTGTGAGAAATTTTTGGCGTCGTTTTTACTAAAAACTGACGCCAAAAACTTTAATGAGTGGTTTTTTGTGTCGGTTTTACTATAAACTGATGCAAAAAACCAGAATTCATTGATTTTTGGCATCGGTTTTAACATTAATTGATGCCAAAAATAAAAAAAAAAACGTTTTTCTGTGTCGGTTTTAATGAAAAATGATGCCATAGGTGTTATTTCCGGCATTGATTTTCCACAAAACTAATGTCGAAAATAAAAACCACAGAGACTTTTGGCGTCAGTTTTTGCAAAAACTGGTGCCGAAATTAAAAAAAAATTATATTTTCTATGTCCGTTTTGGAAAAAAACGACGCCAAAATGTTTTTCTTAAATTAGGCATCAGTTTTTTGGAAAAACTGACGCCAAAATTCATTTAAAATTTGACGGGATTGGGAAATCCTCATCTTCATTGTTCTTTGAAATCAAAACCTGCTGCAGCTCCTCTCACTCACGAGGAATTCAAAGCCTTATTTGTGATTTCCGACCACCATTGTTGATGATTTTCTTCCATTTTCACGATATGCGGTCTGCGTTCTTCATTATATCATCTTCTTGATTGTCTGCGGATTACTTGTTCTTCTTAATGCTATTTTGAAAAACTTTCAATAATGGTTTGATTTTACTTTATTGTTTATCTTCATTTTTCTTTGTTACAATCATTTTTTTCTAGATCTTATAGTGATAAATTTTCCAATGTTTTATATGGATCAAAGTTTGGATTGGAGATCTATTTTTGAGTTAAACTCTGAATTTTGTAATATTTTTTATATTTTGAAGATTAATTATTGATCATTTAATATTAATTTTGATTTGCTTCAAATATTAGTTTATATTTTATTTAAAATGTCTTGGAACATAGTTAATAGTCATCCCTAAGAGTGATTAGTCAATGTTCTTGATATGGATTGGCGTTTTATGATTTTAGGTTTTGAATTTTTATCTAACATTATGTATAAATGTATTAGTCAATGTTATTGAATAAATTATACCAAAAACCAATTGAATTATTTTTATTTGACATTATGTATAATTGTACTAGTCAATGTTCTTTACCAATTTTATTAGTCAAATGTATCTTCTACTTTATAATACAAATGCATACATAATTTTTTGATTAACTAGATAAAATTATGTAAGTTCTATATTTTTATTGAATGATAAATACTATTTGATTGTTGTGTATATTGTGTTTTTTACAGGGGTTTAAAGTTAATTGAACTTCCCGATCAGGTATAATACCAGGAAACTCATCAGGAAAAACATCAAGGTACTCATTTACCACTGGCACATCCTTAATCTGAACAGTTCCTTTGTTTTCAACAATATGTGCAAGGTAACATTCATTTCCATATTTTACCAGTTTTTCGACTTCCTGATATGTTATCAAAAGAAAGGGTTCATTTTTGTACACAAACTGAAAATCATTCTAAAAAGAAACCTCTTTAGCTCTACAGTAAATCTTAGCATGATAAACAGAGAGCCAATCCATGCCCAAAATAACATCAAACTCTACTAGAGGAAAAACAATAAGGTCTGCAGGTAGATTCTCTCCACACACAAGGACAGGAATGTTCTTATGTTTTCTTTTTTGTTTCTACATTTCATCCAGGTGTTTTTACCATAAGTTCAGTATTCATATCATGAGATGGAATTCCCAATTTACTAGAAAAATTATCAGAAATGAAAGAGTGTGTAGACCCTGAATCAAACAGCAGATTGGCATAATATGAACAAACAAACAGTGTACCTGATACTACTTCAGTTGATGGACCAACTTCTGCTGAAGTAGTTACAAAAGATTTCACCACCCCTTTTTGCTTGTAGTCTGGATGCTTTCCCTCGGTTGAGTTCTTCTATGGACACTCATTTGCATAATGACCCATTTCATTACACTTAAAACATCTTACCGATGGATTTTCATTGCCTGCTTTTTCATCTTCCTTACAGTTACGAGCAATATGACCAGACTTACCACACTGGAAGCACTTTCCAGTCTTTGATAAACATTATACGGGATGATTTTTACCACACTTCTCACAAGATGGATATTTAGTTTTCTTACCTCCAGGATTCTTTGATGAATTATTCCCCTTTGCCTGCCAACTGGACCTCTTATTCTGTTGTTTGTCAAAGAACACTTGTTCAACGGAAAACTCCATTTCCACCTTCTCCGCACATCGAACAAGTTTTTCATAACTTTTTAACTCACGAGAGACTAACACTCTTCGATATCATGGCTTCAGTACTGAGTAAAATCGATTTATCTTACTATCAAGATCTTGGATGAAATTTGGTGCACACCTTGCCAGTCGAGTGAACTTTGCTTCATAAGCAGCCACTGAGTCATCCTCCTGCCTCAATTACAGGAATTGTTTTTCCATTCTAAGACGATCCACCTTAGGAAAATATTTCTCAAGAAACATACCTTTGAATTCATCCCAATCAAGAGCATCAATCTCCTCACTATCCCTGATATTTTTCACCATCGACCACCACTGATCAACTTCACCTTCAAAATGGTAAACAACAAGACTAACCTTTTGATGTTCTGAACAACCCATGACATCGAAAATATTTTCCAGCGCTTTGATCCATCCTTCAACTAGCACAGGGTTAGATGATCCTCTGAATGATGGGGGATGTTGCCTCAAGAAATTCTCAACTACTGACATGTTCCTCTGCGGTTGATCTGGCTGATCTCGTGCATGAATGCCACCACCATTTATAGCCCGAGTCAATTGTGCCATCACTACAACAAACTGTTCAGTTCTGATTCTGACCCTCTCAGGTTGCTGATTTGGAAGGTTGTCTTCCTCCTGATGTCGTCCCAACATAGCTACCCTGTTTCCTCTACGGAAAACCATTCTGAACATAGAAATATCTTAGGCGAAGCAACATGGTAATCTGGAAATTCTATATGATTTCAATATTAACATAAATTACTTTATGTATATTACTTTAACAATACCCTAACACCTAAAATTATATAAACCGAACTCTGATACCAACTATAAGGACCCGACCTTAAACATTGCTTAGTATTGAATTAATTGAATAATTCACATTTAGGATCTTTTCAGGTTTAGAGTTTTAGAGAGTTAGGCCATAACTATTACATTTCAAAATATTACAAAGTAGACACTTCTACTCAGTTTCCATTTTTTTACAAAACATGAACTCTTAAAAAAAATAGTCATGTCTAGTTCCATGTTTTAGATGGCATGAATTTTCCTTGATCCCATCCTTGACCCTATTCCACATTATGTCATGTGAATTTTTTTTCAAAAACTTGGGATGAGCATAAAAAGCTCAGTAAGGGATACACAAAGAAGGAAAAATGTTAGATTTTCAAAACAACAAATAAACCATGAATACTTTATCATAAGTAATACTTTTCACCTTTTTTGAAGAAGTAAATACTCTTTACTATATAAAATATCATTACTTACCTTTTTGTAACCAAAAGATTACCATAAAACCCATATAAAGAACACATAACATATAAAGGTAACTTGGGACATAAACATACTTAAATGGAATAACCATACGGTCGACTTCCACACATATCACTAAATGGAATATCCATACGGCTGACTTCCATACCCAATGCATTGGAGGTTATAACATAACCACCCATCCTGGTATTCACGTCATCCCCAGTCATTTGGTTTATCACGTAACCACCCATCAAATGTCCAAGTACCAACAAAAATAATAACACATACAACAAATATAAAGGAAAGAAAACATTTCCACATTTCAATCACAATATATCACTTAATTATATTGACATAACAAATCCATTTTCAAAACCATTTTCAATACCAAAATACATAAAAGAGTATATGGTATTTAATTTCTTTTAAAAACATTATGGCTTGTTGAGGAATCCAAAGATCAAATAATACTCGCGGGGGAGGAAAAAGGTCGTTGTCACCGCATATGTTAAAAGAAGTATTCCTTTTTGTTGTTTAGTAAAACGCTTTATAGAAAAATATTCCCTTTGAAAAGTCAAGGGTATTTATACAGCGTATAAAAGAAAGTCGTGTATTAAAACAAAATATGCCTCAATGAAAGGAGATTGAGACGAAGTCCCTTACCTCGTGTCCGACTTGACTCGATCGTTCTTTAATATCCTGAATAATAAACTAAAATTAATTTATACTTGATTAAGAACCTTTTTCAAGTTAATTATTCCTTTTATATCACTTATTACCATGTTATACACTTTAGGTAATCATTTAAGTTAATAATGTTCTTTTTGTCGACATTTGGTACTTGAGTAAAAAATGAACACCTTATATTTACAAGTTGTCCATGTGGTCAATAGTTCATTATATCCATAATTAAATTCATCATTTAGATATCATATATATCATATATATCCAGTATATACATATATATATAATAGTACATAACATTCGGAGGTAATAAATGAAATGCACCGTTCATGGAGACAGTAAGTCATACGTACGCATGAACGCTACTTTCATTTATATTTCTTATTTTAATTGAAATAAAACATAATGATACATAGGTATATTATAATTCCAGTATAATATCATATATAATATCATTAACTCCATCCTTTATACATCCCACATAAAGCATTAACGAATCACATCACTTTGAGGGGGCGGTAGTCCGCGCTTCCTCAAATGAGATTATCGTATTTACCCACTATGGAAACCATAAAGGTGTGAAATAAATGGAAAGTACATAAGCATACAGAAATAATAAAAATAATATATATCATATTTAAATACAGTTCCATCATAATGGCCACCATGAGAGGCGGTAAGATGTAATTGAACAATCATCGTTTCGTGAGGCATTAGTTTGCCATCCACAGAAACATTATGTTCTTCATCCATTAGATGGAGGTGTGTGTAAGTTTAGTTAGAATCCTTCTTATAACAAAATCCTAGTATATTTTGGATATTGGTGTTGTTATAAAAGAAAGTAAATAAAAATATTTTTGGGGTTGGAGAAGTAAAATAAAAGAAAACAATTTAAGAGAAACCGTTTCCTTTAATTTGGGTAACTTCCTTTGGTTTGAACCAAATGACTTCTTGAAGTTCCTTATTCCTAAGGTAAGGCTTTTATGAGGAGTATAAGGATGTAGGGAGACTAATTGGGTAGATTTTGGACGATCCAAATGGCTTGAGAGGTGTTAGGAATTGCATAGAAGTAGTCTCCTTTTATAAGGGAGAGGAGGGGCTCTTTAGGAAAGTGTGAAACTATTATTTTATTATATAATGATATTCGGTTTCTAATGGTCCAAAAATAATTAAAGTCGAAGACAAGATGAGTCATGGTTGAAATAAAATCATCCAATCATAATTGGACATGTTTTGGATAATATTTTATTCATTATAATCTTATTTATTTTAATCATTTATTATTGAGGTAAATACTAAATCATTATTGTTTCATAAATAATTTAATTTATTAGATATCTAAAAATTATAAAAAAAATACTATCATGTAGGAAATATGTTTATCTTTCCAATGAATATTTATAGTCAAAAATATTCCTTATATAACACCATATAAAAATAAATTACTAAAAGATTTTTGTTTATGTCTATTTTGCCTTTACATTAAATTAATTAGTCTAAATTGTCATTATCACTCCCAAGTGGATCAATGGGGTCCCAAAATCGACCCAAAGATTCCCATGGTCGTTAATGACTCAACCAATAAGGTTTGGAAAAGTGTTAAGGTAATTTTGAATTATTATAATATTATTTTTACCTTGAATTACACTATTTACCTTTAACCGTGTTAAATAAAAGTCAAAAGTTACTATTCACCAAAAATTATTTTCATCTTAATGAACCACATTTTACTTCTTGATAAAAACCTTGTATGTCAGATTTTTGAAATTGAATTCACAGAAGTGGTAAAATTTCATTTAAATGAAAAGGTCAGTTTTTTTAACTACCACTAAGTGGTTTCAATATTCATAAAAAATTCAAGTTTTTCATAAAAATACAAAAAATTCAGCCTAAGCATTATTTGATATTCTGAATTCAAAATTGATGTCTATTTTGTAAAATTGAAAACATATAAGTGGCATTAATTAATTTAAAAATTAATTCCCGCTGTTAAAACAAATAGCGTGTTTTTAAGAAACAATAACTATCAAAAGATTGATACTTGTTTATGTCCAATTTCAAAGTGAAATTCATTCCAATGACCAAAATTAGATTAAATGGTAAAAATATATTTTAATTTCACTTTAAAACCAATTAAAAAGATAATATAACCATATAAATAAATTAGATTAAAAGGAACTTTTTAATTAAAATACAATATTTTTCACTATTCATTAAAAAATGATCTTTTTCGGAAAAATTCCAAAAAATTGTACAAAGTAAATTTTGATGTCCCCATTCTAATGAAGGATTTTATTTGGTCATATAGAATGTATTAAAGTTACCAAAAATATATTTAAAAAGGGTTCGCCATTAAAAGGTGATAAATCAGCCTTTTAATGAAAATTATGCTTAAAATTAGATTCATTCACTTTTTAAGCCTCTAACTTTTATTTGATAAATGTAAATATATTTAACAAACATGTATAATCATATTGTAGTTAGTTTTGTTCAATCCCTTCAATACAACGGCTAGGAGTTAACTACCATTTAAAATAATAATATTATATTATTAGTGTGCAACGTAAGATTCCAAAGAAACCTGTTGTTGCGTATTGGGTATGCTATCGAACATAGCAACCAATTTAAAGTAAAATTAATATTTAATTCAAAAATATTAATAAGTATGAAAATATCTTATTCTTTATTTACCTGGGATGTTACATCCTTCCCCCCTTTTGGGAATTTCGTCCTCACAATTTTTATTAACTTATCAAAATAAGTGGGGGTATTTATCCCTCATAGCATTTTCAGATTCCCAAGTTGCCTCTTCAACCATATGGTTTTTCCACAAAACATTTACCTGATGAATTACCTTATTCCGCAACACTTGCTCTCTACGGTCAAGAATCTGAACTGGTTGTTCTTCATAATAGATATTCTCTTCCAACTGAACTACCTCTGGGCTAAAAACATGAGATGGATCTGGCATATACTTTCTCAACATTGAAACATGAAAAACATTGTGTACCTGTGATAAACTTGGAGGTAAAGCCACTCTGTACGCAACTGATCCAACTTTCTCCAGAATTTCATAAGGTCCAATGAACCTCGGACTCAACTTTCCATTCTTACCAAAACGCATCACACTTTTCCATGGAGAAACTTTGAGAATGACATGGTCACCTACCTCAAAAGAAAGATCCTTCCTCCGGTTATCTGCATAACTTTTCTGTCTGCTCTGATCTGTTCTCATGTGCTTCTGAATCAACTGAACTTTCTCTGCCATCTCTTCTACCAATTCTGGTCCCATCAACTTCCTTTCACCTACTTCATCCCAAAAATATGGAGTTCGACAATGGTTTCCATATAATTACTCAAATGGAGCCATCTTTATACTAGAATGAAAACTGTTATTATATGAAAATTCAACAAAAGAAAGGTGTTGGTCCCAAATTCCCTGATAATCTAGTGAACAAGCACGTAGCATATCCTCCAAGGTCTGAATTTTTCGTTCTGACTTCCCATCTGATTGAGGATGAAAAGCTGTACTAAAATTTAATTCAGTACCCAATGACTTTTGAAGGCCTTTCCAAAAGTTAGAAGTGAACATGTGATCATGATCAGATACAATAAAGAGGGGAACTCCATGAAACCTAACTATATATTTAACATACAACCGAGCAAGTTGATCTAGAGACAAAGTATCTCTAATAGGAAGGAAATGAGAAGATTTAGTCAATCGGTCAACTATAACCCAGATTGCATTATTACCTCGAGATGTATTTGGTAATCCTACAACAAAGTCCATGGATATATTTTCCCATTTCCACTCTGGCACAGGTAGAGGCTGAAGCATTCCTTTCAGTAACTATCGCTCTGCTTTAACCTGTTGACAAGTCAAACACTTCACAGTAAAATCAGTAATATCCGTTTTCATTCTATCCCACCAATAATACTCTCGAAGATCTCTGTACATCTTAGTACTGCCAGGATGAACTAAAAATGGAAAACTATGCACTTCACATAACAACCCATTCTTCAACTGTGAATCACAAGGCACACATAATATCTTCCCAAATCTCAAGACACAATCATTATCAATGTTAAATTCAGGAAAATTACCCTTCTGAACAAACTCTACCTTTTTCTGCAACTCACTGTCTTCTTTCTGCACTTGCTTTATTCTGTCTGATAGAGATGATCTCACTGACACCTGAAAAAAACAGAATAATTTCCTGCACCAACAACTTCTATGCCATAATTCATCAAATCAAAAACCAAAGGATCTTGTTCCAAATGTAACATGGATAATGAGACATTACTTTATCAACTCAACACATCAGCCACTTTATTTTCTTTTCCCAGATGGTAATGGATCTTGCAATCATAATCCTTGATTAATTCCAACCACCTCCTCTGTCTCATGTTCAATTCTTTCTGTGTGAATATATACTTCAAACTTTTGTGATCAGTATATATTTCACACTTCACTCCATACAAATGATGCCTCCAAATTTTTAATGAAAAAACAACAGCAGCTAATTCCAAATCATGTGTAGGGTAATTTAAATCATGTGGTTTCAACTGACGTGAAGCATAAGCAATTACCTGATCATTCTACATTAGTACACAACCCATTCCTTTCAATGAAGCATCACTGTAGATAAAAAACTCACCATTTCTGGAAGCCAGTGCCAAAACTGGATCATTCACCAATCTTCTTTTCAATTCCTGAAAAGAATCATCACATTCTTTTGTCCATACGAACTTAACACCTTTTCGAGTTAACTTAGTCATTGGACTAGATAACCATGCAAACTTTTCAACAAACCTCCGGTAATAACCTGCCAAACCAAGAAAACTACGAATCTCAGTTATATTTGTGGGTCTTGGCCATTCTTCAACAACTTTTGTTTTAGCAGGATCAATAGTTATGCCATTTTTTGAAACAATGTGACCAAGGAATGAAATTTGTTGTAACCAAAACTCACACTTGCTGAATTTACCATAAAGTTTCTTTTCATTTAAGGTTTGCAAGACAAACCTTAAATGACTTTCATATTCCTCCTTACTTTTTGAATAAACCAAAATATCATCAATGAACACAACCACAAACTTATCCAAGAACTCACAGAAAATTCTATTCATAAGATCCATGAATACAGTAGGTGCATTGGTTAACCCAAAAGGCATAACTACAAATTCATAATGGCCATATCTAGTACGAAATGCGGTCTTCGAAATGTCTTCTTCCTTTACTTTCAACTGATGGTACCCCGATCTCAAGTCAATCTTCGAAAAATACTGAGCTCTCTGGAGCTGATCAAACAAATAATCGATATGAGGCAAAGGATACTTGTTCTTAATAGTAATGTTATTCAATGCTCTGTAATCAATGAAAAGTCTTATTGAACCATATTTCTTTTTAACAAACAAGACAGAAGCACCCCATGGTGATGTGCTAGGTCGAATGAAACCTTTATCTAATAACTCCTGCAATTTCTTCTTTAACTATAAAAGTTCAATTTAATCCATTTGATAAGGGGGTTTTGAAATTGGCTTAGCATCAGGAACTAAGTCAACAGTAAATTCAACTTCTCGATCAGGTATAATACCAGGCAACTCATCAGGAAAAACATCAAGGTACTCATTTACCACTGGCACATCCTTAATCTAAACAGTTCCTTTGTTTTCAACAATATGTGCAAGGTAACATTCATTTCCATATTTTACCAGTTTTTCGACTTCATGATATGTTATCAAAAGCAAGGGTTCATTTTTGTACACAAAATGAAAATCATTCTGAAAAGAAACCTCTTTAGCTCTACAGTCAATCTTAGCATGATAAACAGAGAGCCAATCCATGCCCAAAATAACATCAAACTCTACTAGAGGCAAAACAATAAGTTCTGCAGGTATATTCTTTCCACACACAAGGACAGGAATGTTCTTATGTTTTCTTTTTTGTTTCTACATTTCCTCCAGGTGTTTTTACCATAAGTTCAGTATTCATATCATGAGATGAAATTCCCAATTTACTAGAAAACTTCTCATAAATGAAAGAGTGTGTAGACCCTGAATCAAACATCACATTGGCATAATCTGAACAAACAAACAGTGTACCTAATACTACTTTAGTTGATGGACCAACTTCTGCTGAAGTAGTTGCAAAAGATTTCACCACCCCTTTCTGCTTGTAGTCTGGCTGCTTTCCCTCATTTGAGTTATTCTCTGGACACTCATTTTCATAATGACCCATTTCATTACACTTAAAACATCTTACCGATGGCTTTTCATTGCCTGCTTGTTCATCTTCCTTACAGTTACGAGCAATATGACCAGACTTACCACACTGGAATCACTTTCCAGTCTTTGATAAACATTCTCCGGGATGCTTTTTACCACACTTCTCACAAGATAGATATTTAGTTTTCTTACCTCCAGGCTTATTTGATGAATTATTCCCCTTTTCCTGCCAACTGGACCTCTTATTCTGTTGTTTGTCAAAGAACACTTGTTCATCGGAAAATTCCATTTCCACCTTCTCCGCACATCGAACAAGTTTTTCATAACTTTTTAACTCATGAGAGGCTAACACTCTTCGATATCATGGCTTCATTCCTGAGTAAAATCGATTTATCTTACTATCAAGATCTCGGATGAAATTTGGTGCATACCTTGCCAGTCGAGTGAACTTTGCTTCATAAGCAACCACTGAGTCATCCTCCTGCCTCAATTCCGAGAATTTTTTTTCCATTCTAAGATGATCCACCTTAGGAAAATATTTCTCAAGAAACATACCTTTTAATTCATCCCAATCAAGAGCATCAATATCCTCATTATCCCTGATATTTTTCACCATCGACCACCACTGATCAGCTTCACCTTCAAAATGGTAAACAGCAAGACTAACCTTTTGATGTTCTGAACAACCCATTATATCGAAAATCTTTTCCAGTGCTTTGATCCATATTTCAGCTAGCACAGGGTTAGATGATCCTATGAATGATGGGGGATGTTGCCTCAAGAAATTCTCAACTACTGACATGTTCCTCTGTGGTTGATCTGGCTGATCTCGTGCATGAATTCCACCACCATTTATAGCCTGAGTCAACTATGCTATCACTGCAACAAACTGTTCAGTTCCGATTCCGACCATCTCAGTTTGCCGATTTGGAAGGTTGTCTTCCTCCTGATGTCGTCCCAACATAGCTGCCCTGTTTCCTCTGCAGAAAACCATTCTGAACATAGAAATATCTTAGGCGAAGCAACATGGTAATCTCTAAATTCTATATGATTTCAATATTAACATAAATTACTTTATGGATATTACTTTAACAATACCCTAACACCTAAAGTTATCTAAACCGACCTCTGATACCAACTATAAGGACCCGACCTTAAACATTGCTTAGTATTGAATTAATTAAATAATTCACATTGAGGATCTTTTCAGGTTTAGAGTTTTAGAGATTTAGGCCATAACTATTACATTTCAAAATATTACAAAGTAGACACTTCTACTCAGTTTCCATTTTTTTTTACAAAACATGAACTCTTAAAAAAAGAGTCATGTCTAGTTCCATGTTTTAGATGGAATGAATTTTCCTTGATCCCATCCTTGACCCTATTCCACATTATGTCATGTGAAAAACATTTCAAAAACTTGGGAATAGCATAAAAAGCTCAGTAAGGGATACACAAAGAAGGAAAAATGTTAGATTTTCAAAACAACAAATAAACCATAAATAATTTATCATAATTAATACTTTTCACCTTTTTTGAATAAGTAAATACTCTTTACTATATAAAAGATCATTACTTACCCTTTTTTAACCAAAAGATTTCCATAAAACCCATATAAAGAACACATAACATATAAAGGTAACTTGGGACATAAACATACTTAAATGGAATAACCATACGGTCGACTTCCACACATATCACTAAATGGAATAGCCATACGGCTGACTTCCATACCCAATGCATTGGGGGTTATAACATAAACACCTGTCCTAGTATTCATGGAACCACCCGTCATTTGGTTTATCACGTAACCACCTGTCAAATGTCCAAGTACCAACAAAAATCATAACACATAAAACAAATATAAAGGAAAGAAAACATTTCCACATTTCAATCACAATATATCACTTAAGTATATTGACATAAAAAATCCATTTTCAAAACCATTTTCAATACAAAAATACATAAAAGAGTATATGGTATTTAATTTCTTTTAAAAACATTACGGCTTTTTGAGGAATCCAAAGATCAAATAATACTCACGGCGGTGGAAAAAGGTCGTTTTCACCACGTACGTTAAAAGAAACATTCCTTTTTTTCATTTAGTAAAACGATTTGTAGAAAAATATTCCCTTTGAAAAGTCAAGGGTATTTATACAGTGTATAAAAGAAAGTCATGTATTAAAACAAAATATGCCTCAATGAAAGGAGATTGAGACGAAGTCCCTTACCTCGTGTCCGACTTGACTCGATTGTTCTTTAATATCCTGAATAATAAACTAAAGTTAATTTCTACTTGCTTAAGAACCTTTTTCAAGTTAATTATTCCTTTTATATCACTTATTACCATGTTATAAACATTGTGTAATCATTTAAGTTAATAATGTTCTTTTTGTCGATATTTGGTACTTGAGTAAAAAATGAACACCTTATATTTACGAGTTGTCCATGTGATCAATAGTTCATTATATCCAGAATTAAACTCATCATTTAGATATCATATATATCACATATATCCAGTATATACATGTATATATAATAGTACATAACATTCGGAGGTAAGAAATGAAATGCACCGTTCATGGAGACGGTAAGTCGTACGTACGCATGAACGCTACTTTCATTTATATTTTTTATTTTAATTAAAATAAAACATAATGATACATAGGTATATTATAATTCCAGTATAATATCATTTATAATATCATTAACTCCATCCTTTATACATCCCACATAAGGCATTAACGAATCACATCACTTTGAGGGGGCGGTAGTCCGCGCTTCCTCAAATGAGATTATCGTATTTACCCACTATGGAAACCATAAAGGTGTGAAATAAATGGGAAGTACAGAAGAATAAGGAAATAATAAACATAATATATATCATATATAAATACAGTTCCATCATAATGGCCACCATGAGAGGCGGTAAGATATAATTGAACAATCATTGTTTCGTGAGGCGTTAGTTTTCCATCCATGGAAACATTATATTATTCATCCATTAGATGGAGGTTTGTGTAAGTGTAGTTATAATAATTCTTATAAAAACATCCTAGTATATTTAGGATACTGGTGTTGTTACAAAATAAAGGAAATAAAAATATTTTTGGGGTTGGATAAGTAAATTAAAAGAAAACAATTTAAGAGAAACTGTTACCTTTAATTTGGGTAACTCCCTTTGGTTTGAACCAAATGACTTCTTGAAGTGCCTTCTGCCTAAGGTAAGGATTTTAGGAGGAGGAGAGGGATTTAGGGAGCCTAATTGGGTAGAGTTTGGAATATCCAAATGGCTTTAGAGTTGTGATGAATTGCATAGAAGTGGTCTCCTTTTATAAGGGAGAGGAGGGGCTCTTTAGGAAAGTGTGAAACTATTATTTTATTATATAATGATATTCGGTTTCTAATGGTCCAAAAATCATTATAATCGAATATAAGATGAGTAATGGTCGAAATAAAATCATCCAATTAGAATTGTACATGTTTTGGATAATATTTTAATCATTATAATCTTATTTATTTTAATCATTTATTAATGAGGTAAATACTGCATCATTATTGTGTCATAAATAATTTAATTTATTCGATGTATAAAAATTATAAAAAAATACTATCATGTAGGAAATATTTTTATATTTCCAATGAATATTTATAGTCAAAAATATTCCTTATATAACACCATATAAAAATAAATTACTAAAAGATTTTTGTTTATGTCTATTTTGCATTTACATTAAATTAATTAGTCTAAATTGTCATTATCACTTCTAAGTGGATCAATGGGGTCCCAAAATCGACCCAAAGATTTCCATGTTCGTTAATGACTCAACAAATAAGGTTTGGAAAAGTGTTAAGGTAATTTGGAATTATTATAATATTCTTTTTACCTTGAATTACCCTATTTACCTTTAACCGCGGTAAATAAAAGTCAAAAGTTACTATTCACCAAAAATTATTTTCATCTTAATGAACCAAATTTTACTTCTTGATAACAACCATTTATGTTGGATTTTTAAAATTCAATTCACATAAGTGGTAAAATTTCATTTAAATGAAAAGTTCAGTTTTTTTAACTACCACTAAGTGGTTTCACTATTCATCAAAAATTCAAGTTTTTCAGAAAAATACCAAAAATTAAGCCTAAGCATTATTTGATATTCCAAATTCAAAATTGATGTCTATTTTTCCAAATTGAAAACATAGAAGTGGAATTAATTAATTTAAAAATTAATTCCCACTGTTAAAACAAATAACGTGTTTTTAAGAAACAATAACTATCAAAAGATTGATACTTGTTTATGTCCAATTTCAAAGTGAAATTAATTCCAATGACCAAAATTGGATTAAATGGTAAAAATATATTTTAATTTCACTTTAAAACCAATTAAAAAGATAATCTAACCATATAAATAAATTATATTAAAAGGAACTTTTGAATTAAAATACAATATTTTTCACTATTCATTAAAAAATGAACTTTATCGAAAAAATTCCAAAAAAATGCACAAAGTAAATTTTGATGCCCCCATTCTAATGAAGGATTTTATTTGGTCATATAGAATGTATTAAAGTGACCAAAACTAGATTTAAAAATGGTTCGCCATTAAAAGGTGATAAATCGGCCTTTTAATGAAAATTATGCTTAAAATTAGATTCATTCACTTTTTAAGCCTCTAACTTTTATTTGATAAATGTAAATATATTTAACAAACATGTAAAATCATATTGTAGTTAGTTCTGTTCATTCCCACCAATACAACGGCTAGGATTTAACTACCGTTTAAAATAATAATATTATATTATTAGTGGGCAACGTAAGATTCCAAAGAAACATGTTGTTGCGTATTGGGTACGCTATCGAACATAGCAACCCCTTTAAAGTAAAATTAATATTTAATTCAAAAATATTAATAAGTATGAAAATATCTTATTCTTCATTTACCTAGGATGTTACACCAAATGAAAAATATTCTAAGAGTTTTGTATCAACTCAGGTTAAAAGAAAAGTAAGCATTTTGTATAATGATTGGAGAAGTATGGACAAAGCAATAATATCTTAGTTATGAGAGAAAATTTTGGTAAGATCTTTTGATATTTTTTTACTAATATTTAAATGTTTATAGTATAATATGTTTTACCTCTTCTTTATCATATGACATTTGATATTCCTAACACTGGAGGAGTTAGGAGGAAATGTTTATCGATGGCTGCTAGGAGATGGAGGGATTTCAAATCAACCCTCACATCTGATTTCATTTTTGGTCATAGTTAATAGGACAGTCCATGTCATATATATATATATATATCCTTTCATAGATGAAGACACATGGATACAATTTGTTGAAAATAGAAGAAAATAATCATTTTTGATAAGGGAAATGTAAATTTTTATAATCTTTATTATATAAATGATCTTATTAATGTTCTGTTAATGATTTCATATTCTTAATTTATAGAAAACAAGGACATATCATCAAGAGATCCAATCTAAAAATGTATCCCCTCATAGTTTATCTCGGGGAGGGTATAGTTTATTAGAATAAAAAATTATAGAAGAAAAATTACAAAAACTTAGAGCTGAGTCTTCAAGATCTGGAGAGGTTACCCCTCTATCCCCTACATCTAGACATTAAAAATGGAAGATAGCTTAGATGGGAAAAAAGGGGCAATATCTTTTGGAAGAATCGAGAATCGTAGCTGAGAGAATTGTAAGATATTTTTTTATTAAGTTAATTATATTATTTATATACTTTTAATCATTATAGAAATGTTCAATTAATTAATATAGGATTCTCTTGAGGATCAGAGCACAAAATAGGTATTTATAGCTATTGAGAGGCAATATATTTTATCTGTAACATTGGGAAAGCCTGAACACCTCGTTCGTGTACGAGGATACCTGACAGGTGTATTTGTAAGAAAAGTATTTCCACATTCTTTAACTTCTTCCATTGAGGGTGTTTATAAAAAAATAGAATCCTTGGGGTCTGAAGTTCATAATATTAATGTGATGATGGAGGAAAATATTAGAGAATCAGTATAGTTTAAGTTTGCAGACATGCAAAGACAATTTCAGACTATAGCTCCCACTCCTCCACCTCCCCCTATAGATCCCATTATTTATCCTCCACCTCTGCCATCATCTCTCACTTCCCCACCTATAAACCCCATTATTCATCCTCCACCTCAGCCTACGGACCCCATTTTTTATCCTACTCCTCCGTGATAACTTCCTACTTATTGTGAGTTGTATATTGATGATCCTCACCATCGTATAGTTTCATATGGGTTGGTATATTGTATAGGTTATATATTTCATCATAAATAGTTAGAGGTAGAGAATCATAGGGTCACTTTACAGGATATTAGAGATAGATCAGCTCGATTACCATTACATACAGATGAGGTGATGATAGTTGGACATAGTATCGACCGCAATTTAGTTTGGTCATCCAGACTTCTGTGACTCATTACCATAGAGGTATGTATGTTATATCTTTTATTTTATTTTTTATTAATTTTTTTTAACATTTGAAAACTAATATATTTTTCTATTTATTTACAAGAATACTTCAAAAGTAAATAAATATTGTATAGACAACAAAAAAGAAAAATGGGTATGACATCAAATACAAATTCTAGTAGTCTTGAAAGATTTTCAAGATATTCAAAATTTTCGGCAGATCATTATTCATTTCTAATGGAAGATCATGTTTGTGGATGTGAAATAAATGCGGAGATTCTAAAAACTGATATCATGAAGCTTGTTACTGGAGATAAGCTGGGCATCAACATGGTGCATATTTTTTCCATGTAACTCTTAACACCTTTACCTGCGTTATATTTATTAAAAATGTATACTTATGTCTATTTTGTATTAGGTATCTTTATAACATGTGTGAGAAGAATGAGAGGATAGATGTATATGGACTCATGGACCCACATATGATTTCCCCTGAAGCACATGCATTGTAAGGAACAAATAACACTTTATATTACTAAAACATTTGGATAGAATATAATCACATAGTGTTGGATGATGCCTTTTTGTGAGAGGTATAAAATATATATCTGGAAAAGTGTTCTTTATCTTTTAACGTAAAAAACTACTAAAATTAAATTTTCTTTTATATCAGTGATCATTGGATGTTATGTATTTTTTGTCCAAGGGAGAAAACACTTTATTAGATATGATCTGTCCATAGAGACGCGCGAGGAAGTTTTCATAATATATTGGAAAAGTAAGTTTCAATTTCTTAATAATTTTTTATATTATAATGAATTTTAAATTTATCCCATTCATATTATTTTCTAACAGGGGATGGGTCTACTTTTAAAAAAACAAAAATAAAAACATTTCCAAGATCAAATATGTAAAAGTAAAGGTAAATATCCATTTATAATTTTTACTTTTCGATGTATTACATAAAAATGATATTTTGAATTGACACTTATATAAACATAATTGTCATGAACAAAAAGGCATCATCGAATGTGGATATTATATGTTAAGATTTTTGTATGAAATAATTACAACTGGAACAATTATAAAGTTTGACCAGGTTAGATTTCCTTATAAACTTTTCCATAATATTTCATTTGATTTATGTATTATACATGTTAACTACTTTCCTTTTAATTTGTATCTATTTGATGACCCTCAAACCTATAGTGCTCAAGAGGTCAAACACTTACAAGCGTAATGGTCAAATTATTTTACAGGTTTTATTAGATTTTAATTTGTTTGTAATGTAAAATGTAATTTTAAATATTGTAATTGTAATTGTGTATTTGGTAGTTGTTTTGGTTGGATTTGGGTTTTTTTAGTTTACATTGTATGTTTTGAATGTTATATATGTGAATGTTTAATTTTGATCTGGTTATTCTTATTTTGTTCTAGTTCTGATGTTTTTATAGTATAGATTTTGGTCTTATTTTGGTATGCTTTTGATCTGCTTTTGGTCTGGTTTCTGGTTTTTTTAGGTCTACTTTGGAAGAGCATAGTAATGGTTTCACTATTTTATTAAAAAAATTGGTTTTTACATCGGTTATTTTATAACTTACATAATAAATGCATGAGGGAATGGGTTTTTCATCGGTTATTAAATAAATGATGTTGTATATCGTTTTTGACGTCAATTATTGTATAAACAATGTGAAAACCGCTTCGCAGACAGGTTATTATGTTGGTTATATAATAAACGATGTAATAAATGCCTGGGGGATGAGTTTTTATGTAGATTATTACATAACTGATGTAATAAACTCTATACCATGACAGTTATTAAATAAATGATGTAATAAATCGAGCCTCTGAAGGGTTTTTCACATAGGTTATTTAATAACCAACCTAAAAAACCCTTTAGAGGCTCGATTTATTATGTTAGTTATTTAATAACTGATGTAATAAACTATACACCATGTCGGTTATTAAATAACCGGCGTAATAAATAAATCCTCTGAAGGGTGTTTCACGTCGGTTCTTAAATAACCTATGTGAAAAACTATTCGGATTTATGTTTTTTACATCATTTTTAAAATAACCGACGTAAAAAACAATATTTATAATGTCGCCTTTAATAACATCAGCTAAAAACCATCATAAAAATAAAAAAATACTGATGTAAAAAATGTGTTTTATACTAATTCTAGGTTATCAAAAGATAATTTAAATAGGAATGATTTCACCCTTAATATATAAATAAACAAATGAAAAAAATTACAAATAAATAAATAAATAAGGCATCATATACAGTGACTATCAAAATAATAACCAACATTATAAATAAAATATAAGGATAATATAAAATGTAGCCAATAGTTACATAATCATCCTTAGATAAAATAAAATAAAACCCAGACCAAACAAACCATCATCTCTGTGTAACCCTTAGTCACTCATCATGTCCCAAGCTAGATATCACCAAAAAACCCAAAACCCAAACACAAAGGAAGGTTGAATCTAGGAAACTTGGAAGAAACTATGAGAATAGTATACACCGAATGATGTATATAGGGTGTAAGTAAAACCAAACCCAGGAGGATCCCGCCAAGGGGTTTTTTTAAATTTTTTTAAATGCATTTCATTTATTCTAGTTTTAAATAAAACTAGAAAATATATTTTTCATAAATAAGTACATAAAATCTAATATCATGCCCATGACCAATTTGTAAACTTTCTTTTTTTCATTTCCTTAAATGAAAACAATCACTTAGAAAACATTTTATCAACCTAAGTCTCTTATACTAAAACTAACATTCCAAATATAATTTAAAAAAACCATGTTATGTTAAATACACTTTTATAAAACACTTTAAATTTTTTTAATGAAACAATAAAAAACTATAATAATAGAGTAATGCACCAGAGCACCACTTCACTAATGATAATAAACACACAAGAAAAAGTAACATGTAATAATGTAATAGATTCCAATAGAACTAGTGAATACAAAAAAAATAATGTTCCCTATGGAGTATCATATAGAATCATGGAAAAAACACTAGGTTCTAAGGTGATACTATCCTAGAACTTACCAAACAAGTGATAAAATGTTGGCATATATTGCATCCTATAAACAAACCACCCAACTAACCTGCACTAAGAATGATTGAGGGAAAACCCCAATAGTCTTGGCATATCAAAAAAACTTGGGGGAACTAGTAGTGGTGAATATCTAGTGCAACATAAATCTTAACTTCTCACATAGTGCCTAGTGTTCCCATGAAATCAACAATATGAGGTGAGAAATAAAGCAGAACACATGCTCAATATAAAAAAATGTAAACCTCACCTCACTTCTAACACCCTCATAAGAAAAAACCCCTTTCATTTCATTCATATCACAATAATAATGAAATCCCCCTTGGGTCATTATTTATAATAATCACATCAAGGTAAAATGGGTTTAAGAGGGTTATACACATTCATAATATGAAAACTATTTAAACATGTCAACCGTGCCTTATCAAAAACTGAATCGGGATGTCGAGTCCTTTATTTATTATTGAAATCACTTTTTCAAAAAAGATTTCAAACAAATCATTTCAAACCATTTTATAAATAAATTAAGTAATCAATTATCCCTTTTTACAAAACCTTTTAAATGTTGAAAACATCATTCTTATTCTTATTTTACAACCCAAATAGGATCACGTTCCTCAAAACACTAATTTACTTTAAAAAACTATTTTAATTTTTTTTACAAACCCTTAGTAAGAAAACACTACTTTAAAACTAAGAAAACCATCAAAACATATTTTATGAAAAGTATAAATTAATTCAATGCATTTAGAAATCCACACTAACTATCAGATATAACTTTAAATTACCATTAAGGAATTAAAAAACATCAAGAATTAGTGACATTCCAAATAAAGGAAACACACAAATACACTTTCCTTGGTTCAATGAAAATCAAGTCAGAAGTTTTCACCTTCAACTGTGAGCATCCAAACAAGAAAAGAGAGGTCCTCTACTATCCCTAACAACCAAAAAGATAATGAATAAGCCACCATAAACCATAAATATAATACAACATCACTTTTAGGTTTAATGGTAGAAAAGGAAACATAGAGAAAATGAATGAATGAGGAAGGAAGAATGGAGAATAAGAGGAATAAAGGTGTTTTACTTTAAGGAATCACTTGAAAATGAGGGTGTATATAGAGACCCTGGAATTTCATACATAAATATACATCTTTTTAGATGAATATTCAATACATTTTACAAATACATACCCAAGGATTGTAAAGGTTTAGTGTATTTGGAGACTAGATACAAAATCTTATTATTTAAATAAATATATCCAATATCTCCCACAAAGATCTTCCCATTAAGTACTCTTAATAGATATATCCTACTTAAAAACTTTCTTTATAACCTAGGGAAAGGAAACATAAGAAAGGGTGATCTCAGATTCTCTGTAGGGTAATTATGGGAGATATCAATTGATGATCATATGAAAGAATAAGATAATAATAAGGGTATGAGTTCATAAAATGAGTCATGGAATAAATCTTTATCATTTCAAAATTCATGATTCATAAGAGTGATAAATCATCATAAATTAATCACAAACCATAAGTTCATGTCATAAAAATCTGTCACCATAATAGGTAGAGAAACCATTTCATATTTCAAGATTAACTAACGAGACCATCAAATCATAGTGTATGAGGAATCCCTACCTTTTTCTCATGTCATAATGGATCAGACATCACCACTTACATCCTATAGTGAATCAACCACATCGACTTGCTTCCCATAGTGGATCAAGCACATCGACTTTCATCAAATAATTATCTCATGAGATATAAAGATTTACCCAATGCATTGGAAGGATCTATAATTATATTTCAACCCATAAGATAATGAAAACCATGCATATGTGTGATATAATATAATTAAACATTCACTATATTATCATATAATAACCCATGAAAAGAAAATAGATTTCATAAACATTTCATCAATACATCATAGCATAACCCATGAGAAATAAAGGATTTTCATAAACATATCATTATCATAATAATAAATCATCAATATAAATAATAATGATGGTTCATTAGATAATATCCCTAGTAAAACATAAGTATCTCCAAAATATTGTTGTCATTGATAAATAGAAATGCCATAAAAAGATAATTAAAAACATTCTTGAGGAAAATAAATTTTCTATTTTAAAATCAATCCTTTAAAGTTGAAAATTTTCTAAAATATTGTGGAAATAATTTTCTTTGAAAATAAATATGTAAACTTGTAAATTAATATTCAAATAAATGAGTGGTCATGATGGTGGGAAAATTTTTCCATGGTGTATAAGATAAAAGAAAACATTCCTTTCACATTTTTGTAAAAAATCAAAATACACCTCATTCGAAAAATGATAAAAATATTCATTTTAAACCATTTTTTAAAAACTAAATATGGTTAAAACTTAATTTAAATAATAATTTTATAATATAAAAAAACATTCTTGAAAATATTTTTAGAAAACATGAATATGTAATAGAAATATTCCCAACTGAATAGTAAAACATAACGTGTTTTCCTTAAAAATATCTGTTCAATATATTAAGTACTTAAATTGATGAAAATTAAAGGAAAAACATTTATTCTATAGAAATATCCAGAGAAGAATAAAAATAACGATATTCTTGAGTGTTATATAAATAAATTTCATCATTGGAAGCATAATAAAAAACAATCCTAGTAAATAATGATATTGTAACATAAATACCTCTCCACTTTAGTAACTTTTGAATATTAATCCCCATAAAAGATTAAATTAAAGTGAAACTTTAAATATAATTAATATAAATAAATTCATGGTATAAAATTTCAAAGTTAATTACTTACACCTCATAAAATAATATAGGTGTATAACAAAACATATGTCCCAAAGAAGATAATTTGATATGATAAACCTCTACCTCAAGTCTGAATTCCTTCATATGTGTTCCAAAAACCTGTATAATAAATATAGGTTTATTATAAATCTATTATATATCCAAAATCATATATATCATTCCATAAATTATTTACTTATAACCTTTATCTCCCTTTTATTAACAATTCTTTATTAAAATCACTATTCTGGTTAATAACTGATTCATTTCTCTTATATGTTTTGGTTTGGTAGTTTTGGTCCTTGTACTTTTATCATGGATCCATCATATACGGAATGTTAATAATGATATAAATATCATATATATTCATTATATACATATTTATTTTCATCTTTAAAATTTATAAATAGAAAGATAAAGTACATTGTTCATGGAGACGGTAGGTCATACGTACGCTTGAATGTTGTTTTCATTTTCTGACGGATGGAACGAAATAAAGGTAAATAATAATACACATTTATAGAATCATTATTTTATTATATAAAATATACATATTAATCAAATAAATCCTTATTACCATCCATGTAAAATGAAAATGTAAAACGAATCTCATCGCTTCTTGGAGGCGGTAGTCCACACGTACACACGAGCGACGTTATCATTTTCTAACGAATTGGAAGGTAAAAAGGTAGATATAATATAATAATTCCAAAAGAATAATAATTCCATAAATATCTTATATAAACTTTAAACCCATCATAATAACCATCCATAAAATATGGTGATAAAAGATGAATTATATCACTACATGGAGATGGTAAGTCGTATATACGCACAAGAGATACCTTCACTTACCATTTAACGAGAAAGAGGGTGGATAATGGTTTTTTAATAATAACAATAACATTTAATAATATTTATTATAATATATATATATTATTTTATGATAAATACCATTTATTTATAGGAGTTAAAAGAACAATTAAAAAGAAATTTGTCAGTTAATGTGATTACCTCTTCTTTGAAATAACTCCTTTAGATATCATATCAAGGATCATAGGATTGGTATTTTGGGAAGAAAAATAACTCTATAATGTGTATAAGTATTTTTAGAATATATTTTTTCATATTTTGGTCAATCTAGAATGATTAATATGGTGTAAATAAGAGAAATGAGGGGTTCCCTTTTATAATTTAGGGGAAGGGAACTTTTGAAATTTTTTAAAAGATTAAAATATAAAAAGTTAATTATCTATAAAAATGATTCAAAATGATTATAAATTCTAAGATAAGTTATTTTTTATTTAAATTACATCAAAAAATAAAATCTGAATAAGTTTTAGTGGGTTTTTTTAAACCTTATCTTTGGGTTTAAACACTTAGTTAACACATTTTAACCTTAACCAGTAACATCTTTTTCACTCTTAAAGGGTTATAATTTTACTTTAAGGTGAAAATTTGATCATAAATAGAAAATGGATGAAATTTTAAACCATATATTATCCAACTTTTACTCGATCATGTTTATTATTATTATTAAATAATTTAATAAAATATTATTTTCATAAATTATCAATAATGTCATTTTTGACACTATTCATTTTATTTGACCTAAACAACACCAAGATAATGATGAAATTCATATATATTATTTCAAAAAATTACTAATAATTCATATGTATCTAAAAAATTTATTTAATACTATAACGCTCTCAAATTATATTACTTTTAGTATTTTTCATATCATTTATTTAATTTTTCTATTAATTTAAGAAATATTGTGTCGGCGTTGCATAAGAATTTAAGGTAATTATTAATTACTAAAAATTATAAATAAATTACCATCATGAAAATAACTTCATTATTCTCAAAATAACTATTAATTTTCATTTAGAACATTATTTTTTACCTATGTGAACATATAATATATATTTTTAAAAGTAAGATAGTGACACTTTGTCTTTTTCTTATATTTAAAAATTATATAAGTCATTTTCATGGAAAAGTGTCCCTTAAATAAATAAAATTTGAGCCTAAGGTGATAAGGTTAAAATTAAATTCTTCCAATAATAATTAAGTTGAAAATTTTTGGCCTTACCACTTAGTTTTATCCTAGGTTAACCTGATTTAACCTTTTACCATGGACACAATTTTTTACTGTTTTTACTATTCATTATGACCAAAAATTAAGTTTAACTTATTAAATAAAATTAATTTATTTTATTCCAAATATGTAATAAATTTTACCAAATTCATTCTTTATAAGTGTAAAAAATTTATTTTATAAGTTTCCTACAAAGCGTGATGAAAAATGGTTTTCTAAAAAAATGCCTTTTTAGGTCTAAAAGTATTTTTATACCAAGATGAAATATAATGTTGATTCATATGTGATTAATTAATTTTTTTATAAATAAATTATACTTATATTAATTTATTAATAAATTCAAAATATTATAGGGCTTTTTCAATGAAAATAAATGACAGCTTTACAAAAATCAATATTTTTCACTATTTGTTGAAAAATTAATATTTTTAGAAAAAAAAATCAAAATTTTATCCTAAGTTAATTTTGAAATTATGAATTAAAAAATGAAGTTTATTTTTTAAAATTAAAATTCTATAAGTGATAAAAATTAATTATAAGTTTGATACAAAAAATGTAATAATTGTTTTTGAAGAAAATGCATTTTTGAAGCATAAAATGACTTCTCTACAAATTAATTACTTATTTACTGATAATTAATCAAAAAAAATTATTGATTAGGACCACTATGTATTTTATAATTTGTTTATTCCAGTTCATAACTCCAAATTTAATGGATTTTTTATATTGGTCATGTTTAAATAATAATGTTTTAATGGTACATTGTGGTTCATTAAAACTCGGTGTTGTGCATAATGCAAGCTATCAAAGAAATAAAATTTATTTAAAAATAAATATATTTTATACTATTAGGTTGTTTCATCCCCCCCCCCCCAATAAATCTCATCCTCTCAATTTGATCTTGTGCTCAGTAATCAAGGGTCAGATATTTGAAAATTTATTTTTGGAAAAGCCACATAATAAAAATGATCATTAAAAATTCCTCTTGAAATGAGGGAAATGTAAATGTGAATGTCATATTGAATTAAAGAAATATAGGTTTACAAATAAGATAAAATTATTGGGAAGTGATAATATGGACATGGAGGAGAAAACTAACGCTCAAGGACTAATATAGAGTGATAGAAAACATTGTTAAGTGGAAGTTAACTACCACAAAACCATAAATCTGTGATGGGTAAAAAGACCATAAATTCATATAAAATGATCATCATAGGATAAATTTCTTGTTTCAAGATCCCTTTCCTAGAGTTTTAGAATTAATTTTTATACATATTAATAAAATAAGGGAAATATACTTACTTTTCAAGTAGAATTTCATCATTTAATCAATTTCCACCACAATCTCATATTTTCCTCCAAATGATGAGTATTCAAGAGGAATTTTTCATGTTTGAAGAACTAAAATTAAATTATAATGGATCACAATAAAATATAAATATATTCCTCCTATCATTATATATTAACCAAACATGGTTAGCATAAGGTAAGATAATTCCCAAAATTAATAAACCTTCATATAAAGAAATAGTACATTTAACTCCAAAATTTTCATAATAAAAATAAAGTTACAACTTATATCATTTCATAAATAACCCTAAATCCAAAATAAAATTAATTTCCTAAAAATTAAATAATATTTTATCCTCAAATTTGATCTTATACCTTTCGTCATACATTCACAAAAATCAAATTACTTTCTTCCCAAATAATATTTCATGTTAAATCACATGTTAAACCTAAAGGATACATATATGTCAACCCAATGAAACATCTCCAAAAATACCATGATAAATCAATATATAATCTTATAATGTAGTGAACTTAACTAAAATATCATGAATCAAATTCAGAAACTAACCTGAAAGGAAATCCTTAGATTGGTCATAAATATCTCTAAAAATGTCACTTTATCAATGAATCACTTTTCAAACACTGAGATTATCTACATTTAACTATAAAAATAACTTAACATCAAATAATATACTATCCCAAATGGTTATTTAAACCTCAATATAGTGTTCTTTTAAAAACCCAGTAAAATTTTCAAAACACCTAAAAATACCATCACTTAAAACTTCAAAAGGGGTATCTATATATTTTAGCTTATGATCAATATTAAACTTATAAACACATGATGGTATCTATAACTCTTAAGTTAAACTCTCATGAAAACATATATTCTTTCTAAAATTAACACAATACTTACCGACTATTGAATATATTCCTTAAATTTAAAAATGAAATAAGCTTCATTAAATATGACCTAAATCATTTTGTCATCAAATAACTAACTATCCCATAAACTTCATCAATTTGAATCATCTCTTTATCACCAACAAAAAATTATCACCTTACCACTAAATAACATTTTTGGGTTATCAATACCATTCAAATATGTTTTCATATCCTAAAACAAAAAATACTATAGAACAACCCTTAGACATTTTATTATTCTTATATCCATAATATCATTGATATAACTCTTCTAAAACATAATTATTCAATCATAATACATAAACACCTAAATCCTTTAACTTAAATTATTGGAATAGCATAGGTCCTTACTTAATCTAGGAGTTAACCCTTAGATTGGGGAATTGGATTAAATAATTCTCATATTCTTCATAGATAAGGCATTGAACTATAAATGGTGCCTTATGACAAAATTCATATCCCTCCATCAATGTATTAATTTTTTCTCCAAAATTACATTCTTGATTCCCTTCATTTACACATAGTAAAAATATTATTATTCCTTTGATACATTCCCTTGAGTGTTTCTTCCCACATTCTCAAAATTTTGAAAATTGAATCTTTTTTCCATCACGCTCTTCATGAAATTATATTTTTCTCTTATTAGATGCATCGAGAAACTCACATGTGTTGATATTTTTAATCATATAATGAGATAGTTGATTAGGAATAATCATAAGGTTTCAGATTCCATCTCCCATTTCACTTGGTTTCTCATGAGGAAAATCATTCCATTATCAGTCACATTCAACGTTAACACAATTCCTCATGGTTATGGACATTGACTAAAACCAAATATTATAGTGTGATCAATAATAATCATAGTTATAAATCATGAAATATCATTCATAGGATTTATAAATCATGAAACCTTATTTTAATATAATATAACTTAGGTTTAACCAAGTTCATTCATGATCATCATCTATTTGAATCCTTCATAATGGTTCATAAATAAAATGTGAATTTTCCCATGCATATCCCTCGAGAATTTAAAATCAGGGGTGTAGTAAGGGTACACTCACCATGAACCAGAATCATGGACAAGATATACTAGACCAATTCTTTTTGGGTTGGTAACCCCTAGATTATTTTTTTATAAAACCATGTCCACTTGTATTATCTATATAAGGATGTATTTCTAGGAAAACCACATAATTTATTCCTTATCAAAAACTTTAGGATGTTATCTTATACATAGACTTATCCCCAAGGTTTTCACCAGAGACTTATAAACCTAATCTATAAATATCGACTAAACTTTCATATGATACCAACTATAGAATCACTATATTTTCATAAATTAATATACATATTTTATATGAATATTCAATGCATTTCACAAATACATGCTATAAGACCATAAAGGTTTAGTGTACTTATAGACTAGATACACAATCTTCATATTTCATGAAATATTTTCATCATCTCCCACAAAGATCTTCCCATTTAGTACTCTTCATATACATATCCTACTTAAAACCATTTTTTATAACTTAGGGAAAGGAAACATTAAAAAGAGTGATCTAAAATTTTCATTAAGGGTAAACATGGGAGATATAAATCTATGATCAAATGAAAATATAAGATAAGAATAAGGGTATGAGATCATGAGCATAACATACAAAGTTCATACCCAATCTTTCAAATTTCATAAACATGATTCATCCCATAAATATTTATCAATTCAAAATACATGATTCATAAGAGTGATAAATCATCATAAATCAATCATGAACTATAAGTTTATGTTATAAAAGTGTGGCACCATCATAGGTATAGAATCCATTTCATATGTCAAGGTTGACTATGAAGAACTTAAAATCATAATGGATTAGTAATCCCTATCTATTTCCCATATCATAATGGATTAGAGATCACCAAATGCATCCCATAATGGATCAAGAACATCAACTTTTTTCCCATAGTGGATCAATCACATCAACTTGGATCCCATAATTATCTCATGAGATATAAATATTTACTCAATACATTGGATGGCTATATAATTTTGGTCCCACCTAGAACATAATTAAAATCATACATATGTGTGTTATAATATCATAAACATTCACCATATTATCATATCATTACCCATGTAAAGAAAATGGCTTTTATAAACATTTCATCAATCCATAATAGCATAACCCATGGAAAATAAAGGGGTTTCAAAAACATCTCATCATCATAATCACAAACCATCTAGGGAAAGAATAAGTATGGTTCCATTAGATCATATCCCTATTAAAACATAATCAAAACCAAAGTTTGTTTTCATTGATGAATATATATTTCATTAAAAGATCATTGAATTTTTTTTGAGGAAAATAACCTTTATAATTTAAAATTAATCCTTTAAAATCTGAAAAAAAATCAAAATATTATAGAAAACAATTATTTGAAAATAACTATGGAAACTTATAAATGAATATTCAAATCATTGAGCAGTTATAATGGAGGGAAATTTTTTTCAAACCATATAAGTTAAAAGAAAAAAATCCTCTCATTTTTTTATAAAAATTAAAAAGGTACCTTCTTTAGAAAATGATAAGAATATTGCTTTTAAACTATTTTTTAAAAATTAAAAAAAGGTTAAAAATAAATCCAAACGATAATTGGATTATAGAAAAACATTCTTGAAAATATTTTTCAAAACCATGGACATGGAAGAGAAATATTCCCAAACGAATAGTAAAACATAGTCTATTTTCCTTAGAAAAATTATTTTAGACTCTCGAGTACATAAATTGATGAAAATGAAATGAATAAATTTAGTCATAATAAATAACCATAGGTGTAGAAAGTTCATGATATTCTTGATATGTAGATAAATAAAATTTATCATCAGAAGCATAATAAAAAACAACCCTGATAAACAATGATATTATAACATAAATCTCTTACAACTTTGGTAACTTTTGAATTGTAAGCCCCATGAAAGAATAAATTCAAATGAAACTTTAAATACCATGAATAAAAAAAATTCATGATATAAATTTTAAAAGAGAAGTAATTTCACCTCATAAAAGAATACAAGTTCATAAAAAAAATATTTCCCAAAGAATACAATTTGAGATGATAAACCCTTACCTCAAGTTTGACACTCTTTGTATGTGTCCTAACATACTATATAATAAGTAATAATCTTGACCCCAATAGCCCGGAGCTGGTGTCTTACATTATTATATTAAAAATTATACAATATTAAAATCCCAAAGGACTAGAAAATTTAGCAATTTTGGAGAACCATATTACATACATGATACCCATTTTTTATTGGGGATAGAAAATGAAATACAATACATAATAAAATAAATAAACTGTATCCTTGAATAACCATTAAAATATCTATTATTCATAACCTAGGGAAAGGACAAAAATAAGGGTGACATAAAATTATCAATAAGGGTTAAGTACAAAATAATATATCATGAATAAATAATGAATAATCAATATAGAAAGGTAAATAACAAAAAACACATGTCATTTAATCAATATACTGAGAATGAAATTCAACTATAGATAATGTCATAGAAAAAATCTCATGGATAGTAATAATAACTGAATATGAATGAAGGAAATGATTATTTATTGGACGTCATGTTTCCCAAGTACATGGTACCTTTACTGTCAAGACCTTTCACATGACGGTTTAAAACATATCAAATTAAAACCCATCTGATTTGACCAACTGATTTATCTTATGAGACTACTAATTCAGCAAGGGGGTTACTTTAAATGGTCCCCAACCCATGCAGTACTAGACCAAATAATTCCTTATATATCGAATAATCGATTTAATTCATAAACAATGTGAATTATCAAATATCTGTATTGAGTAAAGGATATGGATTTTTCAATATTTCCCAGTTAATCAAATAATTTAAAAGTAAAAAACATATGTAAAAATGGTATAAAGTTTAGATAATATTCATATAAATTATAAAATAATATGGATATTTAATATAAATGTAATTTATAATGAAAAATTATTATAATAAAATTATTGTTTCAAGAGAAAGTAACAGTCACAAGAGAAAGTGATATTTCACAATAACTTTTACCATTTGGTAATTTTAAATTCAAATTCCCTTGGGTGAGATAATTTAAATTGAAACTTAAAATACTATGAATAATAAAGTATTAATTATATTAAATTTCAAATAGGAATTAGATACACCACATAAAATTTAATTGGTTCATAATAATAATCAAGTCTCGATGGAATGTAAATTCAGAATAAATCCCTTACCTTACGCTTCCTTTTGGTAGAATTATATTTAACCTAATATATAATGGTTTTAAGAATTTTATTAACTTTAAAAAAACCATTAATATTTATAATATCATATATGATACTTTTATAACATTTTATCACCCATTTCTTAATAATATTTCATTATTTTCATCGTTTTGGGTGTTAATTACCTTGTTTTTTCAAGTATGTTTTGACTTGTTATTTTTTGTTCCTCTTACTTAGATAATTATTCCATAATATATATAATGTAAAAAATAATTTAAATATCATATATATTAATTATATATGTATTTATAGTATAGGAAATGAAATACATCGTTCATAGAGATGGTAGGTCACACGTACGTATGAATGTTGTTACCATTTTCTTGTCATATTGAAAGAAATAAAAGTAAATTATACATATATATTATCATTAAAGTATATTTATTATGTAATATATATCACATATGTTTATTAAAATCATCCTTAATACATTCCATGTAAATCATGAACAAATCACATCGCTTCACGTGGCAGCAGTCCGCCGTACACACAAATGACGTTATTGTATTCTCATAAAATAGAAAGTATGAAGGTATGTGTTATATAATAATTTTAAAATCAAAAATACATTATAAATATCATATATATAATATATAAAATATAAATCTATATCATTATCCCTAAACTTTAAGGGTGGTAATGGAAGAAGAAATGATACCAGTTCACGAGGCGGTAGTCTGTCGTACATACAAATAATGATTGTGAATCCCATTTGATGGAAGTATGTGAAGTTATAGGTAATAACCTTAACATAAAAACATATAAATATATTTAATATACTGATTTTATTATAAAATAATAATATAATAATAATTAAAGTATGTGGAGAAGGAAATAAAATAAAAAACTCCTTTTGGAAAATATTACCTCTTCTTCGAGTATTCTCCTTATATTTTTACTAAAACATTATAAGGTTTGATTTATAAAAAAATAAGTCTTCAAGGATTATATTATATAATTTGGGGAGTTATTTTGGTAGGTATTTCTTCAAACCAAATTAGTTTGAGAGGTGTGAAGAAGGGGGAGAGGGCGTGGCCTTTTATAAGTGGGGGAGAGGACACACTTGGAATTTTTGAAAAGAAGTTAGATGTACCCATGTTTTTACCTAACTAGAGGCTTCCATAAAAAAAAATATATAATATAGGTTTAATGGTATAAATATGGACATAAAATGGGTATTTTACAAGTTTATGATCATTTTACACCTTATCTTTTAAGATTAACTACTAAGTAAACTCGTTTTAACCTTAATCGTTGTGATTAACATTAACTATTTTTACTGATCACTTTGGTAAAAAATTAATTTAAATTATTATATATTATAAATTATAATTATTAAAAATATGAGATCCATTTTTCCTAATTCAAATTATAGAAGTTTCAGAAATTAATTTAAAATTAATCTCTTTGATGGGATGAGAAAGCAGGTTTTTAAAGTAAAAATGTTCAAAAGTTTACTAAGTTATATATATATATAAATTCAATATAAAAATTATTAAAATTAACTAAATTGGATTAATATATTTATAATTTAACTATTTTGACTTTAAAACCAATTAAAAATATAATTTAACATTATAAATTATTTAGATGAAAAAGCATTTTTCAATTAAAATCCAATAGTTTTCACTATTCATCAAAAAATGAAAGTTTTTAGAAAAATACCAAAAATTAACCCTAATATTATTTTGAAATTTCAATTTTAAAAATGAATTTTATTTTGTTAAATAAAATTTATAAAATTTTCAAAATTTAGTTTTAAAACAAGTGCACCATTAAAAGGAAGCAAAACTTCCTTTAAAAAAAATATAGTTTTTATGCATAAAATTGGATTTGTTCTTATCTTATTCATATAAAATCTATTATAATAATATAAAAACATTTTATTGAATATATAATATATAAATTTCATTAATATCATCTACTAATAGTAATTAATTTAAGATAAAACATCTTTGGTTCATAACAATAGTTTTTATATAAAAATATTCCCTTTATATTCAATTGGTTTTTATATTCATTAATTGGTAACTAATGAATTAAACCATATATATTACAAATTTAGTTAATCTAATTCATAACTTCCAATTTATCAGTTATTTTAAATAAAAATATTAATAGTATTTGGTAAAAATTTGTATTGCATGCAACATAGGTCACAACCCGTCCCCCAAGGCCCGTGTCATGACTAACCCCAAGCCCGCCTTCCATAGGCTAGGGGATGACGACTAGCACCAAAGGCGTATTCCCTAAAACTGGGAAGGCATTGCCTTTATAACCTGTAAACACATGAAACCAAGTACACAACAAGATATTAATGTAAGTCAACTGTATAGAAAATAGAGTGCTGAAAGTAAAGGGGTTGGAATACAAGCCCAACAGTAAAGTTACAAGTACAACTGAAATACAGAACAACTAAAGAAAGTGAAAAGATAGCTACTGGATCATCCTTCGAGGTTCCTACCTGAAGGGTAGGTACAGATTGCCTCCTCAGCATACCATGTCTGTCTGTCTCCTCAGTGTACCGACTCGTCGTATGTTCCATCTCCAGGTACCGTCCAGTCCTGGTACTCTCGTCCTTAGTCAGCGTTGTTCGTCATCTGCACCAAAAACAATGAGGTGCAGGCATAGCCCGTACCCTCCGCATTAGGGTGGTAGCATATGGCTCATCAAGAACATGAACATGAATGTCAAATCCTATCCTCCTTCAATGATTTTTCCCAACCCACAAAAGAAATATAAAAATGTAAATGGGATGTGATAAACAAATATAAATAAACCCCTACCTTGTTCTCTTGATGATGTCAATGAGGTCGCAAGGAAGAAGACGAATCGTTGGGAAAAGATGGACGTTGGTTTCATCGGCGTTTTCCTGGATTTTTGGTTCATGCGTCATCGGAGATCCTTTGATGGAGTTTGGAGAAGAAAACATTGAAGGAGAGGCGTTCTTCATTGGCATTCTTTGTTGGAGAGATTTTCTCCCAAATCCCCTCCTCTCCCAAATCCACCAAAATGAAATGGTAGCCCCAAAATAATAGATTATGTGATCTATTATGTTTGTTGGAATATAATTCAAATTGGGTTAATTAATATCATAGGTTGGCACAATTAAAGTGGTGCGTTGGCTTAATTATTGTGGAGGAGGGTAGGCACAATTAATATTGGAGGAGTTGAAGAGGCTCTCCCACATTTAATGAGGGAGTTGAGAGGTTTAGGCCTCAGGTGGTCCCCACCACCATAACCTCTCATGGGAGGTTAGGCTCGGGTGGTCCCCACCACCATAACCTCTCATGGGAGGTTAAGTTTTGGTGGTCCCCACTTCTCAACTTCCACATGGAGGTTTTAACAAATAAAATAAAAATAAAAGCTACACAACTTTATTTTTATTTTATTCATTCACGAAAAACCCAAAAACTAACTTCCACCCTCGACCAACTTCCGTCGAGGTGAATGTCTCTTTAAGAAAATACCGGTGCTGCGAGTTCAATGGTTCCCTCAGATTTAAATTCTGAGCACCAATTAAAAAGTTAGAAAAACCCACTCGCGCGTTTATTGAACGTACCCAAACAAAAGTTCAGAAATTCATTCTGTGAACTCCAGGACTCGGAATCACGTGTTTTCAATTTTCACTGACTCGTAAAATTCCAATTTATTTAAAAAAAATTACATGGAAATTCCAGGTCTTTACATTCTCCTCACCTCAGGGCTCTACGTCCCCATAAGCCATAACTCAAACTAGGTAAACAAGTGGGGGTACTGATCATGCATCTGAGTCTCCTGCTCCCATGTGCTCTCCTGGAGGTTCCCGTGTTGCCAGCGAACGCGCACTAGAGTTATTGACCATCCACAAAGGACCCACTCCTGTCGATCCTCAATCTCTACTGGAACCTTCGTAAAAGTCACCCCATCATCGACATCCATCTCTCCATGGTCGATGATGTGAGAAGGGTCATGCACATATCTCCTCAGCTGGGACACGTGGAAGACGTCATGCACTCGGTGCAACTGAGGTGGAAGAGATAAGTGGTATGCCACCTCAACAACTCTACCAAGGACCTAAAAAGGTCCGATGAATCTCAGATATAACTTGCAGCCCCAACCAAATCTCCATAGACCTCATCAGGGTGAGACCTGTAGAAAGACGTGGTCTCCATCCTCGAACTTCAGAGGTATTCATCTCCTGTCGGTATACGAATTATGCCTGCTATGTGTAGTCTTCATCCTCTCCTAGATTATCTGCACCTTCTCTGTGGTAGGTCGTACCATCTCTGGTCCCACTAGTGCTGACTCCCCTGGGTCAGTTCAACACAAAGGTGATCTGTAAGGTCTCCCGTACAATGCCTCAAAATGTGTCATCCCAATGGTGGAGTGATAGCTATTGTTGTATGAAAACTCCACCAAAGGTAAGTGATCCTCCCAGCTACGACCAAAGTCGGGGACACAAGCACGCAACATGTCCTCGGGGGTCTGAATGGTCCACTCAGTCTAACCATCCGTCTGAGGATGGAAGGCGGTGCTCAAATGAAGATGTGTCCCGAAATCCTCCTACAACCCCTTCTATAGCTGGTAAGTAAAACATGCATCATGATCGGAGACAATCATCAAGGGTACTCTATGTAACCGCATAATATCATGCACATAGAGGCGTCCCAAGCTCTCTACTGAACCCTGCTATATTATCGGTAAGAAGTGGGCTGACTTGGTGAGTTGGTCGACGATCACCCAAATCGAGTTATGTCCCCTAGATGTATGTGGAAGTCCTATCATGAAGTCCATAGATATCCCATCTCACTTCCACTCTGGGACCTCTAAAGGATGAACCAAGCCTACTGGTACCTGATGCTCCGCCTTCACTTGTTGATAAGTGAGGCACCAAGAAACAAACTATGCTACTGCTTTATTTATTCCTGGCTTCCAGTGTTGTCGTCAGAGATCCTGGTACATCTTAGATACTCCTGGATGTACCACTAGAGGGGATGAGTGGAACTCCCTCAACACTTCCTCCTGAAGTGACACTGGTACCATGGTACATCCTTTGAAGAGGATGACGTACTCCCCACCTTCAGAAAATCCATCAGGTGCATGTCCTGTGGATATCTGAGCGCGTCGTGTATCATATTCAGTGTCCCCACGTTGCACCCCCTTACTCGCTAAAGGAGTGGGGGAGTGACTGTAAGAGACTGAAGAAAAGATTCTCCATCTCTATCCACAAAGGATATCTTCAAAGAAGCCAACTGCTCTGTCACCTCACCTAGCAGCTATATACCAGATCTCCTACTGAGTGCACCTGCTACAACGTTCCCCTTAACAGAAGTATAGACTATCTCGAGGTCATAGTCCTGGAGTAACTCAAGCCAATGTTGTTGTCTCAGGTTTAGGTCCTTCTAAGAGAATATATACCTGATATTCTTGTGATTTGAGTAGACAGTAAAGTGTTCGCCCATCAGATAGTGTCGCCACATCTTCAAGGTGAAGACCACTGCTGCTAACTCCAGGTCATGGGTAGCGTAGTTTTGCTCATGCTATCTCAGCTGTAAAGAACCGTATGATATAAATGCTTGATCCTACATTAGGACACATCTGAGTCTGGTCCCAGATAATTCGTAGTAAACTACGTACCCTATGCCCTCCTCTGGAAGCCTCAAGATGGGGGCACTAGTCATCCTCTACCTCAGCTCCTGAAAACTATGCTTGAATTTCTCTAACCAAAAAAAGGGTTTCCCCTTCTTTGTCAATGCTAATAGTGGTGCTGCAACTCTGGAGAAGTCTGGCACAAACCTCCGGTAATATCCAGCCAAACCCAGGAAACTTCGTACCTCTGTCAAACTCCTGGGTGGCTCCCAAGCAAGTACCGCCTCAATCTTTTATAGATCCACTACAACTCCATCCTTCGATATGACATTCCCCAGAAAGTGAACTTCTGGGATCAAAAACTGGCACTTTGAGAGCTTACCATAAATCTGGTGCTCTTGGAGTGTGTCCAGTACTACCTACAAATGATAGGTGTGCTCCTCCTCAGTAGCCGAGTACATCAGAATGTCATTGATGAAGACTACTACAAATCGATCAAGGTATGGCTGAAAGATCCTGTTCATGAGTCCCATGAACACTACTAGAGCGTTGATTACACCAAATGGCATAACCAAGAACTCATAATGGCTGTATTGACATCTGAAAGCCATCTTCTTTACATCCTCGTCTCGTACTATGAGCTGGTGATATCATGATCTGAGGTCTATCTTCGAGAACCACCGTGCTCCCTTCAGCTGATCAAAGAGATCATCAATCCTTGGGAGTGGGTACTTGTTCTTCATGGTCACCTGGTTCAGACGCTGATAGTAGAAACAAAGTCTCAAGATCCCATCCACCTTCTTGGTGAACAAAACTGGGGCTACCCAATGGGAAACATTGGGCCGAATGAATCCCTTCCCCTGCAAGTCCTCTAGTTGTACCCATAGCTCATGAAGCTCCATGGGAGCCATCTGATATGCTGGTGTAGATATCAGTGTCATCCCGGGGTACAAGTCAATGTAAAAGTCCACCTCTCTGCGAGGAGTTATGGCTGAAAGATATTATTCATAAGTCCCATGAACACTACTGGAGCGTTGGTTACACCGAATGGAAAAAACAAGAACTCATAATGGTCGTACTGACACTTGAAGGACGTTTTTTTGCACATCCTAATCTCGCAATCTGAGATGGTGATAGACTGATATGAGTTCTATCTTCGAGAACCACTGTGCTCCCTTATACTGATCAAAGAGGTCGTCAATCCTCAGAAGTGAGTACTTTTTTTTCACGGTCACCTGATTCAGGCGCCGATAGTCAACACAAAGCCTCAAGTTCCCATCTGCCTTCTTGGAAACAGAATCAGGGCTAACGAAGGTGAAAAACTGGTCCGGATGAACCCCTTCCCCTGTAAGTCCTCCAGCTATACCCGCAGCTCATGAAGCTCCGCGGGAGCCATCCGATACGCTGGTGTAGATATCGTTGCCATCCTGGGGTACACGTCAATGTAAAATTCCACCTCTCTTCGAGGAGGTAGACCCGAAACATTATCAGGGAAAACATCCGTGTACTGGTCCACCGTTACAGGATAGATCGAACTCTCCACATCAACTGTTCTGAGGGTAAGGCTAGCCAACTGATGAGTGATCAGCTACACTCTCCTCCAGGTAAGTCCATCCTGTGCTACAAAGGCTCCCTTCTCACCGGTGAAGGTAAACCTGGTCCCATATATGTGGACACACCGCACTTTGTGCCTAATACAATCTATCTGAGCATGGACTGTAGATAACCATTCCATACCCAAGATGACATTGTAAGGCCTCAATGATGTTACTAGGAGATCCCAGCCGAAGCTCTCACCTCCTAGAGTAAGCTCACACTGCCGAAACTAGTGTGTAATCGTCAAATCCGCTCCTATAGGAGTCTCTAGCTGTAAGTATTGAGCCAACAGCTCTGTCGGAATCTCAGAGCTCCAAACGAGGGTAGTGGAAATAAAAGAATGATTGACACCCATGTCTATAAGTACTACAGCTAAAGTAGAGTAGACACAGATCATACCTCGTATCATCTCCGGAGTGCTATGATCGTAGGCCTCATCTGCCTGGAGCTGAGCTCGCCCCTTTCCACCTGCTCCCTGCAGTCAGGGTGGACCTCCTGGTGGTGGTGGCGGTAACATCTCAAAACTTCGCCCACCGCCAGTTGCATGGCCAGCTCCTCTGCCACGTCCGCCTTCTCCCTGCGGACCTCCTCGGTCGAACCTCTGTCTCTGCCTGGGCGGTCCCTCGACCGTCTGCTGATCATCCGTACGGTGGGTCGAATAGTCACGAGCCATGTGACCCTACCCAATGCATGCGTAACATTACCCACTCCTAGCATGACCGTCTCTATCTCAGGTATCCCACACAACAGATCCTGAATCATGCAGTTATCCACCTGTAGGTCTAGTCCTCTTGGACCTCTGCGACATCTGTCTTCTACTAGCTGCAGAAGACTCCGCTACGTGACGAGTTGTAGTGGGTATCACTACTGGTGAGTGCTCAGCAAGGAAAATATCCACTAATAGGGCTCTCTCTAACACCCCTTCCTACGTCGGGATGCTGAGTGAGATCATAAAAGCCCTGATCTCCCACCTGAGTCCCTGCTCGAAGGTTCAGGCCCTGAAGAATGGGTCTCATACCATATCTGTGGAGTAACGTGAGAGGTTAGTGAACCTCACTGAGTACTGAACTACAATCATGCTGCCCTACTGCAGATGAAGTAGATCCTAAATGCACACTGCGTGGAGAGTCTCTGGGACAAACTCTTCTTGAAACATGCTCTCGAAGTCTGCCCAGAGAAGCATCACCTCGTTGTGGACCTGGAGAATCAATCTCCACCATATGCTTGTTGCTACTTATAGAAGGATGGCGTCAAGGATTACCATGAGATTGGCTGGTGTCCCTACCAGTCAGAAGACTCTCACCACAGCCTCCAGCCAATCCTCAGTTGCCTGTGGTTCTGTCTCTCCCCTGAACCTGGGTGGCCTCTGGCACTAGAACTCGTGCAATGCTCTTAAGCAGCGTGCACTCTCTACTACTGAGGCTGGTGGCATCGGTGGACCAACGGGTAATGGTACCGCTAGTGCCTCTACTGGAAGAGGGCCCTACACCGAGGCCTCATTGCTCAGTGGGCTATCAATGCGTACAACTCTCGGAACCCTAGCCGGTTGTCTACATGGAGGAATCCTTAAAAGAAACATGTGCTCCACGGTTATTAAGTTATACCTGGTGAGCTGAATCAAGATATAATAAAGAAAACTCTTGAAAACACACACGCAATCAGTGTTTTCGTGCACTGAGTCAGAAATCAAAAGTCAGGGTCTGGGTGTATGGATACTTCGGCCACCACACCAAAACTGTTTTCCCTAAACTGATAACCACACTCACTACACTTAACACTATTTCCGTTAAAAATAAAGATCAGATTCCTAAGTTTTGCGGTTGAACCGACTCCTCTGATACTAATTTGTCACAACCCAACCCCTGGGGCCTGTGTCATGACTAACCCCAAGCCCGTCTTCCATAGGCCAGGGGCTAGTGACTAGCACCAAAGGTGTATTCCCTAAAACTGGGAAGACATTTCCTTTATAACCTATAAACACACGCAACCAAGTACACAACAAGATATGAACATGAGTCAACTGTATAGAAAATAGAGTGCTGAAAGTAAAGGGGTTGGAATACAAGCCCAATAGTAATGGTAAAAGTACAAATGAAATACCGAACAACTAAAGAAAGAGAAAAGACAACTACTAGATCGTCCTCTGTGGTTCCTACCTGAAGGGTATGTACAGATCGCCTCCTCAGTACACCACGTCCATATGTCTCCTCCGTGTACCGACTCATCGTATGGTCTACCTCCGAGTATCGTCCAGTCCTGGTACTCTCATCCTCAGTCAGCGTTGTTCTTCATCTGCACCAAACACAACGAGGTGCGGGCATAGCCCGTGTAGGGGTGAGTATAACGATACTCAGTAGGGACCCTGAGACCCTCAAGGTCTCACAAATCCACCAAGGATAAATCACAAAGTATAAAATAAACATATAACCCTACTTAGGTATATACCCATACATATACCTAAGTTATCAAGTAATACATCTCAATCATGAAGAAAACATAGAGGTACTGACTCAGCTCACACCAGGATTTATTCTAGGGGTAGTATCAAGTAACATTCCTAGTCACAATGTTGAACACCTCGACTGCTGGAGAACTCTTCCTCTATCGAGTACAGTGGGTCTTCCTTATCACATAGAGGCTCTTCCCACTAACCTTGGAATCCTAAGGTAATCCTCCTGTCGAGTATCGTGGGTCTGCCGCGTCACCAAGGGGCTCCCCACTATGGTTCTGCCGCGTAACCAAGGCACTCCCCCTTGTGTCCTACTGAGATACTCCTCCTGTAGAGTACTGTGGTTCTGCTGCATCACCAAGGTGCTCCCCACCGTGGGTATTCCGCGTCACCAAGGTGCTCCCCACTGGGCCTTTCAAGTCACTCCAAGTCGAAACGGTCAGCAATCGTCAAGTCTGAACCAGCCACTGGATTCCCACACTATGCTCGCTCGTCTCTGAGAGGATTCGCTCCACAAGCTACTGGTCGATACTCCAACTACCACGAAGTCCCACGAAGAAGTATCTTAAAGGTGCACCACATCATAGGGGTCTCAACGTAATAGACGGCGCGTCAATCGGACGCCCGATCTGTGAGTTATTAGCCTTTTAGTCCTAGGGGCCCGGTTGGATTCATGCTCGATCCAACCTAACTATTCCCAATCTTAATCCAAAACACAATGGGGTATCACTCAAAGGAACCAACTATCTCTGAGGTTCCCAATGCCACTGACGGTTCGTCTAACGGACATCTGGTGCCCAAGTTATGGCAAAAAGAATGTAATTGGGTCATAGTGGGCCTGGGTCCTGTCCGACCCGATCAGACCAACTCGGCCCGAACTGGCCTGGTCTGACCCATTTCGGGTCGACCCGGCCTGCTGGGTCTGGCTCGACAGGCTGTGAGGGGATTCAGAGGGTTGCGGGTGTCCGCAAGGCCGTGGAGGGTGCCGCGAGGGCGTGAGGCCACCTGGCGGCTCGACCGGGGATGGCAGTTCGGCCGCAGGGCGGCGGTCCGGCCGCGCGGTGGCGGGGCGGCGGTCTGGCCGCGGGGCGGCGATCCGACTGTGGGGCGGCACCTTAGCTGCGGGGCGGCGCCTCAGCTGCGGGATGGGGCGGAGCCACGGACAGCGGCGGTGGCCGCGGTCGGTGCGGAGGTAGCGGGGTGGTGGTGTTGGCCGCGGGGCAGCACCGTCGCCTTCATCGTGGCTAGCGGTGGTGTCGACCGCCATTATCGTACTCCAACCATGGATGGTTTCCATCCTCCTCCATCGCGAAGAACACCGTAAGATTTTCAGAAGGTTCGGGCCATGTTGGTTTAGCTCGTGCCCTCTGCGTTAGGGTCGTATCATATGTCTCATCAAGAACATGAACATGAACGTCAAATCACATCCTCCCGCAATGATTGTTCCCAACCCGCAAAATAAATAGAAGGTTGTACATGGGAAGTGATAAGCAAATAGAAATAAACCTCTACCTTGTTCACTTTATGACGTCGATGAGGTCGCAAGGAAGAAGAAAAATTGTTGGGAAAAGATGGACGTCAGTGTCATCGGCGTTTTCCTCGATTGTCGGTTCGTGCATCATTGGAGATCCTTTGATGGAGTTTGGAGAAGAAAATGTCAAAGGAGAGGCGTTATTCATTTTCATTCTTCGTTAGAGTTCTTTTCTCCCAAATCTCCTCCTCTCCCAAATCCACCAAAATGAAATGGTAGCCCCAAAATAATAGATTATGTGATCTATTATGTTTGTTGGCATATAATTCAAATTGGGTTAATTAATCTCATAGGTTGGAATAATTAAATTGGTGCATTGGATAAATTATTGTAGAGGAGGGTTGGAAAATTTAATATTGGAGGAGTTGGGGAGGCTCTCCCACATTTAATGAGGGAGTTGAGAGGTTTAGGCCTCAGGTGGTCCCCACCACCATAACCTCTCATGGGAGGTTAGGCTCGGGTGTTCCCCACCACTATAACCTCTCATGGGAGGTTAAGGTTTGGTGGTCCCCAATTCTCAACTTCCACATCGAGGTTTTAACAAATAAAATAAAAATAAAAGCTACACAACTTTATTTTTATTTTATTCATTCACAAAAAACCCAAAAACTAATTTCCACCCTCGATCAACTACCGTCGAGGTGAATGTCTCTTTAAGCGAATACAGGCACTGCGAGTTCAACGGTGCCCTCAGATTTTAATTCCGAGCACCAGTTCAAAAGTTAGAAAAAACCACTTGCATGTTTACTGAACGTACCTGAATAGAAGTTCAGAAATTCATTTCGGGCACTCCGGGCCTCGGAATCACGTGCCATCAATTTTCACGGACTCATAAAATTTCCATTTATTTAAAAAAATACATGGAAATTCCAGGTCTTTATAACATAATCCATCGAAAAATTCATTGTTGCATATAATGCAGGCTAAATCAGTATTGTGTTCATTGAAAGATATCAATAAAATTAAACTTATTCTAAAATAAATATATTTTAATGTCTTTGTGTGTTACTTTCTTCCCTCCTACAAAAATTTATCCCTTAAAATTTTAGAGGTATTACCCTCTAAATAGATGTGGGTAGTTCCTTTTTATAATATCTTATGGTTCCCATGTTGCTTCCTCCATTTTTTAATTCCCTTAGAGTACCTTTACCATAAACGTTGTCTGATTACTCAATACTTTCTCTCTGGCATCAATAATCTTGATGGGTTCTTCACAGTATGATAGATCAGGTTCCAAATCTATTTCATTAGAGGTGAGCACATGTGTTGGATCTAGCAAGTGCTTCCTTATAAATGATATATGGAACACATCATGAACTTTTGATATGTTTGGAAGCATTGTCAAATGATAATAAACAACTCCTATTATTTCAATAATTTCAAAGTGTCTAATGTACCTGGGGATTAGTCTCCCTTTATTACCGATCCTTATAATACCCTTTCATGGAGACACTTTCAAGAAAACATGATCATTGACTTAGAATTCAAAATCTTTACTTTTATTATCAATATAACTATTTTTCCTACTTTGAGATAATTTAACGTGAGCCTGAATAACATGAACCTTTTTTGTTGTATCTTCAACAAGTTTTGGGCCTACAAGTTTCCTTTCACCAAATTCCTTCCAAAAAGTTGGAGTGTGGCATCTCTTTCCATATAATGCTTCATATAGTTCCTTTTGAATACTTGAAAATAAACTATTGTCATATGAAAACTCTACCAAAGGTAAATACTAAACTCACATACCTTGAATTTTGAGTGAGAAAGACCTCAACATGTCTTCCATTGTTTTAATTATTCTTTTGGATTGTCCATCAATTTGATAATGGTAGGCGATGCTCAAATAAAGCTCAGTGTCAAGAGCCTTCTGAAGACTCTTCAAAAATTTCAATGTAAAACTAGGGTCTCAATCCAAAACATTTGATATAGGCTCACCATTAAGTCTTAAAAATTCATTAATATAGATCTTTTTGAGGTTCTCAAGAGGTAAATATTCTCTTATAGCGAGGAAATGTGTTGATTTTTTTAGGTGATCTATGATAACCCATATTGCATCATTATTTCTAGGATTCTTTGGTAACCCCATGACAAAGTCCATAGTAATGGAATCACACTTCCACACAGGAATAAGAAGAGGCTACATGAATCCTCTAGGATGCTACCTCACTACTTTAACTTATTGACAAACCAAACATTTGGACAGATAATCAAAAAATTTCCCTCTTCATGTATCCCACCAAATTTTTTCCTATAAATCCCTATACATATTTATGCTACCATGGTGTATACAGAAATTTTAGCTATGGGATTCATCCAAAAATTCCATTTTTAGAGCATTTATATATAGAACACATAATTTTGTTTCCAAATTTTAGAACACCATCATCACAAACAAAATTTTCGAATCTCCCATCATTCATATCTTTAATCTTTTCAGAAATTTCTAATAATAAATTGATAATTATATATCTTCTATAATAAATATGTTTTTTCAATCATTTGAAAAATTATTGACATATCCCCTTCCTTAGTAATTCCCATATTCATATTTATTATATCCATAAACATATGGTCCTTCTCAATCCTCATTTGAGTTAGATTTCCATGATCATTCCTACTCAATGCATCAACTACCTTTTTTTACTTTCCTTAGGTGGTAGTGTATTGAGAAATCATAATCCTTGAGTAGCTCGATCCATCAAATTTGTCTCATATTGAGATATTTCTGTGAAAAGATATATTTCAGGATTTTATGATCTGTGTATATCTAACATCTTTTTCTATAGAGATAATGTCTTCATATATTCAAAGTGAAGATTACAGTTTCTAACTCAAGATCAGGGATTGGATAGTTATATTCGTGAATCTTAAATTTATTTGATACATATGAAATAACTTTATCATTTTGTATTATGACACAACCAAGTCCCTTCTTTGATGTGTCACTATATACCACAAACCCATCACTTCTAAATGGCATAGTCAAAATCAAAACATCGACCAATATCCTATTTAGTTCAATAAAAAATTCTTCACATTCCTTTAGCCAAACAAACTTAACCCATTTACATTTAATTTTGGTTAATGAGTTGTCTAATAAGGAAAAATCTTGAATTAATTACTTATAGTAACCTATCAAACCAATGAAACTATGTACCTCATTTATATTCATTGGTGTAGTCCATTATATGAATTCCTTTGTCTTTATAGGATCAAATAAGATTCCATTTTTTTGACACAATATGTCCATGAAAAGAAACTTCCTTAATCCAAAAATAACACTTACTAAATTTCCCATATAACTCTTTCCTTCCAAGATCCTCAAGAATGATCCACAAGTGATTCTCATGGTCCTTATAACTTTTAGAATACACCATAATATCATTGATGAATACCATAAAAAATAATCAAGATATACTTGAATACTTTGTTTATTAGATCCATAAAAACATATGGTAAATTATTCAATCCAAATTTTATTACTATAAACTTATAATTTCCATTCTTTATCTGAAAATTTCTCTTCATAATGTCTTCCTTCTTTACTCATAGTTGGTGATACCTAGAAAAAAGATAAATCTTGAAAAATATTTTGCTTCATGAATTTGATCGAATAATTCATCAATACGAGGAAGAGGATAATTTTTCTTTATCATAATAGAATTTATTTTCCTATAATCAATGAAAAACCTTATGGATCCATATTTCTTCTTAACAAAGAGAACAAAGGCTCCCCATAATGAAACACTAAGGAAAATAAATCCCTTATTACCCAAATCTTCTAGTTGTTTTTTCAACTCCAGTAATTCCATAGTGACCATTCTATAGGAAGTGTTTGATATTGATCTTTCATAAGGGATTAATCAATGTAAAACTCAACTTCATGATCTGGGGGATGTCTAGGTAATTCTTTAGGAAATACATCAATGTATTCTAGTACAATAGGTACATCCTCAATTTGAATATTACCTTCTTCATCCCTATATATTATTTTCTCTTCTTATCCAATAATTTCATTCAGTAGAGATATTGGTGGTGGATCTAGATAAGAATAAAATGATAAATTTTGAAATCCCTTCTTCATTCATATTTTGAAATCCAATCTATACCAAAGATTACATAAAATTCATCCATAAGCATTATGATAAGGTTATAAAATAAAGCATGTTTATGTGTTATAATAGTTAATTCCCAACACATATTTTTTTAATGAGACTCCCCCTAGAAGTTTTGACTGAAAAATCCCTTATTAAATCAAAAGGGAAATGTATAATTTTCTTATAAAACTAGGTAGACATAAAAGAGTGCAAGGATCCAAAATCAAATAGATAATTGGTTAAATTTGAATATAGGATTAATGTACCTTCCGTGACATCAGTGGGTACTTCTAACTCAACTTTAGTGATCACATAAGCTTGACCATCCCCCCTTAGCTTCTTATGTGGTAGATTACCTTGATGCTTGGGGAATTCCTTTGCACAGTTCCCAATATCATTGTAGTTGTAACAATGAATATTAGTGTTTTACTTCTCCTGCTTACAATATTTAACATGATGACCCCTTTATACACACTTATAACAACTCCCATTACTTTCAGGAATTTCCCATGGTGATTCTTTCCACAGTTCCCACACAATGGAAATTTATTCATCTTCTTATTTGATGCATTCCCTTTCACTTGTTGTTTATATAGTCTCTTATTCTCTTGATTCACCTTTAATATATTGATTCTATAAAATTACTTCTCTATTATGATGGCACATAAAACTATTTCATAATATGGTGAAAATTTTTGGGAGACCAATTCCCTTAAGAGACTTGGCTTAATCCCTTCAAAAAAGTGATCAATCTTGCACTCCATGGTGTGTGTGTGTAATCAGTGGAATACCTGGATAACCTTGTAAAGGTATATTTATAATTTGTAACAATTTATTCTTTTTTTTTATTTAATATAAGGAAGTTTCTATTTATCTCAAGTTGTTTTTTCATGATGGAAATATTTATCAAATAATTTCTCCTTAAAATCCTTTCATTCCTTGATTTATATTTCCTCTTCCTCTCTAGTATTCTAGATCAATTACTACCATTGATTATCATAACCTTTGATATAATACACCACAAGTGTAATCTTTTCCTTTTCAATACATTCCAAGGCCATAAATATCTTCTCTAGGGAATTAATCCATTGCTTATCTACAATTGGATTAGTAGTCCCACTAAATGATTAGAGCTTCGGTCGCATAAAGAGATCCAACATAGGAGAATATCATTGTGGAATTGTTTTATCCATTTAAGAAAGTTTATTTTTCAAAACCATATTAAGCTACTATAATATATCTATAATTATCTCTATTCCAATACCAGTTGTATTGGTTTCCTCAACATGGAAATATTTATATCATCCATGAGTATTGTTATCATTCTTCCTTCCATGCTCCATTTCTAAACAATGGTTTATATTGGATTAGATCATAAAATTATGAATCTTAAATCATAATATATAATTCTAAATATGGTGTAAAAATTAACATAAATTAAATATTTATGCATCGTTAATCTTAGAATCATAAACTTTGGTTTCTTTGGGGATATATTTACTTTCAAATCCATCATAATGGTTTGTAAATAAAATTTTAATTATCCTAATCTTATCACCTAGGAGTTTCAAACTAGATCCATGGTAAGGATTGTTGTTGTGTACCACATTATGATCGATTAAAGCTTGAAATTCCCTTTTCATAGTTATTACACCTAGATACATCTATGCCAAAACCATGTCCACTTGAAGTATCCATACAGGGATGTATTTTAAGGAAAACCCACATAATCTCTACCTTACCAAAACTTTAGTATGTTCTTATAAACTTATCCTCAAATTCTATCTTAGGGTTATATTACCTAACATATTCTTTCTTAAATATAGTTTCCAAGGTTTCTAATAAACTTTATTTTATACTAACTATAATAACCCCAACCCCAATATCCCAGAGTCGGTGCTTTACTTTATTATATTGGAATAAATATAAGATTCTAATCCCAAAGGTCCGAATAGTTTAATAGTTTTGGAGAATTAGATTACATATATGATACCCATTTTACATTGGGGGTATAATATTAAATAAAATACATAATAAAACAAATTAACTACATCCTTTAATTCTCATTAAAAGATCTATTCTTTATAACCTAAGGAAAGGAAACAAAATAAGGGTGCGATAAAATTATTAGTAAGGGTTAAGTACAATGGAATTTATCATGAATAAATAATTAATAATAAAAATGGAAAGGTAAATAACTAAAAAAACATGATATTTAAATAACTAGATAAGACATAATCAATATGGAAAGGTAAATAACTAAAAAAACATGTCATTTAATCAATAATCTAAGAATGAAATGCATTCATAAATAATGTAATAGAAAAAATATCATGGATAGTAATAATAAATGAATATAAATGAAGTAAATTCTTATTTATTGGATTCTCTATTCCAAGGTACAAGTTACCTTTACTGTCAAGACCTTTCAATAGATGGTTTAAAACATATCAGGTAGAAACCCATTAGATTTGGTCAACTAATTCGTCTCGTGAGACTACTGATGCATCAAGGGGCTTACTTTAAATGATCCAAAACCCATGTAATACCATTCCAAATATCTCATTATATATTTAATAATCAAATTATTTCATAAATAATGTTCCTTATCAAATATCCATATTGAGTAAAGGATATATATTTATCAATATTTCCCAAATAATAAAATAACTTTCAAAGTAAAAACTATATGTAAAAATGGTATAAGGTTTATAAAACAATCACATTAATTAAATAATAATATGGATATTTAAGAGAAATTTAATTTCTAATGGAAAATTATTACAATAAATTGGTTATTTTAAGAGAAATTTAACAATCACAAGAGAAAGTGAGATTGCACAATAACTTTTTCCATTTGGTAATTTTCAAGTTAAATACCTTGGGTGAAATAATTCAAATTGAAACTTAAAATACCACTAATAATAAATTATTCATGATATTAAATTTCAAATGGTAATTATATACACCACATAAAATTTAATTGGTTCATAATAACAATTAAGTCACATTGAAATGTAAATTGAGATGAAATCTCTTACCTTACTCTTCATTTTAGTTGAATAATATTTAACCACATATATAATGGTTTTAAATATTTTATTAACTTATAACATAACTATATTAATATTTATAATATCATATATGATCCTTTCACATTATCTTACTACCCGTTTGTTAATAATATTTCATTATTTTCATTATTTCGGGTGTTAATTGCCTTCTTTTTTGAGTATGTTTTGACTTGTTATTTTTTGTTCCTATTACTTAGATAATGATTTAATCATATCAAAAATGTAAAACATGATGTAAATATCATATATATAAATTATATCTTTATTTATATTAATCCATAAAATTTGGTGATAGGAAATGAAATACTCCATTCACGGAGACAGTAGGTCGTATGTACGCATGAACGATGTTTCCATTTTCTTGTCATATTGAAATAAAGAAAAGTAAATGATATATATATATATATATTATCATTTAAGTATCATTATTATTTCATATATATCACATATTTTTATTAAAATTATTTTTAATACATTCCATGTAAAGCATGAATGAATCACATCGCTTTGTGAGGCGGTAGTCCGTCATGCACATGGACAACGTTATCGTATTCCTAAAAAAAGGAAAGCATGATGTTATGTGTTATATAATAATTTAATAATCATAAAGACATTATAAATATAATATTTATCATATATAAACTATAAATAAATCATTATTACCAACCTTTAAAGGTGTTAATGGAAGAATAAACAACATCGGTTTGTGAGGTGGTAGTCTATCGTACACATGAACGATGATTGAGTATCCCATTTCATAGAAGTTTGTAAAGTTTTAGGTTACAGAATTAAAATAACATAATTTAGTTATATTTAAGATAATTAGGTTATTATCTAAGAATAATATAATAATAATTAGAGTTGTATAAGTAAATAATATAAAAACACTTTTAGGAAAATATTACCTCTTCTTTGGGTATCCTCCTTAGATTTACACTAAAACCTTATAAGGTTAGATTTATGAACAAACTAAGGATTATAGGATTAGGTGAGGTAATTTTGGGAGTGATTTGGGTAGGTTTTGGCTGAAGCATATTGGTTTTAGAGGTTTGAATAAGGAAGAGAGGTGGTGGCCTTTTATAAGCGGGGGAGAGGACATGCTTGGAATTTTTAAAAATAAGTTAGGTGTACCCACATTTTTACCCAAAAAGAGGCTTCCATAACACATATAATCATATAATATAGTTTTAATGGTCAAAATATGGCCATATAATGGTTATTTTACAAGTTTAGGGTCATTTTTACACCTTATATTTTAATATTAACCACTAAGTAAACTCATTTTAACCTTAATCATTGTGATTAACATTAACTATTTTTATTGATTGCTTTGGTGAAAAATTAAGTTGATCATATTATATATTATAAATTATTTTTATTATAAATATGGAATCAATTTTTCCAAATTCAAATCACATAATTTGAAGAAATTAATTTAAAATTAATCCCACATATGGGATGGGAAAGCGGGGTTTTAAAGTAAAAATGTTCAAAAGTTTACTATGTTTTTATATCCAAATTCAATATAAAAATAATTTAAATGAAATAAATTGGATTAATATATGTATATTTTAACTATTTTGACTTTAAAACCAATTAAAAATAAATTTTAACATTATAAATTATTTATAAAAAAATAGTTTTCAATTAAAATTCAGTATTTTTCACTATTCATAAAAAAATGAAACTTCTCAGAAAAATATCAAAAAATAACCATGAGATAATTTTGAAATTAAAATTTCAAAAATTAATTTTATTTTTTAAAATAAAATTTATAAAAGTGTCAAAATTTAGTTTTAAATCAAGTTAGTCATTAAAAGGTGGAAAAACTTCCTTTAGAAAAATACATCTTTTTATGCTTAAAATTAGATTCGCCCTTATCTTATTCCTATCAAATCTATTAGATGAATGTAAAAAAAATTATTGAATATATAATATATAAATTTCATTAATATTATCAAATAATATTATTTAATTTAGGATAAAACATCTTTGGCACATAAAAATAGTTTTTTATAAAAACATTCTCATTTATATTCAATTGGTTTTTATATTCATTAATTGGTAACCAATGAATTCAACCATATATTTTACTAAGTTAGTTAATACTATTCATAACCAGAAATTTACCAGACACTTTAAATTATAATATTAATAGTATTTGGTAAAACTCAGTCTTGTGTGCAACGTAAACCATCGAAAAAGTCATTATTGTGTGTAATGTAATCTAACTTAGTATTGCGTGCATTGCAAGCTATCTATAAAATTAAACTTATTCTAAAAGGAATATATTGTAATTTATTGGGGTGTTACAGAATAAATATGGGTTTTTTATACATATATTAACTAACCATAATCATATATATCATATCATATATGATTTAATTATAACATTTTATCTCCCATTTAATAAAAAATCTTTATTAATAATCACTATTTTAGGTGATTAATGCTTCATTTTTCATGTATGTTTTGGTTTGATAGTTTTTATTCTTGTATTTTGATCATGGTTCCATCATATATATAATTTTAATAATAATATAAATATAATATATATTAATTATATACATATTTATATTCATCCACAAAAGTTATATATAGAAATATCAACTACACCATTCATGGAGACGGTATGACATATGTACACATGAACGTTGTTTACATTTTTTGATAGATCTAATGAAAGAAAGGTAAATAATAATTCATCTTTAAAGAATAATTATTATATTATATACATAATATATATTCATGAAATACATACTTATTATCATCCATGTAAAAAGGTAAATGAAAAACAAATCACATCTCTTCGTGGAAGCGGTAGTCTGCACGTATGCATGAGCGATGTTATCGTTTTAAAATTGATTGGAAGGTAAGAATGTATATCTAATATTATAATTATATAAGAATAAATATATCATAAATGTAATATATAAACTGTAAACCCATCATAATAACCATCCATAAAATATGGTGATAAAAATTAATTATATCTCTATGTGGAGGCGGCAAGTTGTACGTACACACATGCAATAATTTCACTTCCAATTTAATTAGAAAGAGGATAGATAATGGAAGTTTATTAATCATAATAAAATTTAATAATATTTAGTATACTAAATTTATTATGTTATGATAAATACCATAAATTTATAGGAGGTAAAAGAAGAATTCAAAATAAAGTGATCAGTTAAGGTGATTACCACTTCTTTGAAAGAACTCTTATAGATATCCTCTTCATGATATTAGGGTTGGTATTTTGGGAATAAAATAACCTCTATAATATGTATAAATATTTTAATAATATATTTTGGTATAGTTTTTTCAATCTATAGGGTTCAATGTGGTGTAAAGAAGAGAAAGGAGGTGTTCTCTTTTATATGTGAGGGGAGGAGCACATTTGGAATTTACAAAAAGATTAAAATATAAAAAGGTAATTCTCTAGAAAAATGATTTCAAATGGGTATATATTAAAATATAAGGTATTATTTGGTTTAAATAACATTAATTAATAAAATTTAGATAGGTTTAAGTGGTGTTTTAAACCTTATCTTTTGGTTTAACCCCTTAATTAACCTATTTTAACTATAATTGTGATAACATCCTTTTCACACTTAAATGGTTGTAATTTTAATTATAAGATGATAATTGGATAGTAAATGGAAAATTTATAATATTTTTTACCTTATATTATCCACCTTGTATTCCTTAAATATTTTTATTATTTTTAAATAATTCAATAAAATATAATTTTCATAAATTATCAATAATATCATTTTTTACACAATTAATTTAATTTTAATTTAAATACACCAAGAAAACGATGGAATTAGAATATATTATTTTCAAACATCCCTAATATGTCATATGTATATAAAAAAATTATAGAATACTATAAATCACCCAAATTATATTACTTTTAAAAATTTTAAAATCATTTATTTATTTTTCTATTAATTGAAGAAATATTGGGTCAGTTATGCATATGCATTTAAGGAAATTATATATTTACTATAAATTATAAATAAATTACCATCATGAAAATAATTTCATTATTCACAAAATAACTATTTATATTCACTCACAACTTTCTTTTTCCCCTATGTGAACACATAAGATATTTTTTAAAAGTTAGAGAGTGAAATTTTGTCTTTTTATTTGATTTAAATATTATATAAGTCGTTTTCATGGACAAGTTTTCCTTAAAAAATAAATTTCGATTCTAAGGTGATAAGGTTAAAATTTCAATCTTACAATTATAATTAAGTTGAAAAATTATGGCACTATCACTTAGTTTTATCCTAGGTTAACCTGATTTATCCTTTTACTATGGTCACAATTGTTTATTGTTTTGACTGTTCATTATGACCAAAAATTAATTTGACCTTACTAAATAATATTAATTGTGTTGTTTCCAAAATATGGGATCCATTTTGACAAATTCAATCTCTTTATGTGGTACAAATTCATTTTATAAGTATACTATAAAGTGCAATAATAAATGGTTTCCCAAAAAAATGTCCTTTTAAGTCTAAAAGTATTTTTATACCAAGATCACATATAATGTTGATTTATATGTAATAATGTTTGTGATGAAAACATGTCTCACACCCAGAAGGACCAATTTTTCATAAATTGAGTGTACGACCCACCCAAAGAAACATCTTGGGGCCGAGTAGTAGTTTGTGTGAAACTATTGAGTGATGTGCGCAAACAGTCGAATCAGTGCACAATATACATGCAAAAGGATAACTTTGTGTGAAAAAATTTCATATGTGTGACCATAAAGTTGCGTGAGAAAGGTGACTTCAAACCTAACATGTTGAGAATCCAAGCACCATCGACAAAGGTCTAGGAAGTGTGCAACCCTATTACATGCCATAGTGAAGTAGCACGATATCTACTACCCATTTCGGCTATATATAGAACCACACCCCAAAACTTTGGGGATGGATATTTGGAATAAAAAGCATCACTGTCACCCAATTAAACCTCTTTTCCACAATATTATACAACAAAAAAATCCCATGGACCCTCAAAGTTAGATAAAATTCATTATCAACCCCCTATGGGACCTATCATGTCTTTCACTATGGTTGAGAGTTCCTCACGTAACACCTCTTAAGGCTAGTTGGGTTCATGCAAGAGAAATATCCTTCACATAACCCTAAGTTGTGTATAATCCCATCCATTTCACACAACCATGCCTCCCTAATATATGTGTTGGACTTGTAATGTATCCCATGGCTCATACAACCCCATTTTCATGCAACATAATAAATTTGTGCACAATAACTTTCTGGTCCCTGATCCAATTACTCCTATGCTTTAAGTGTGTCCTAGACCATTACCCTATCTTTTTATCCTAAGAATAGGTACCCCAATGACTTTTTCTTCAAATCATAGTCACCCTAACATCGGGCCTCCTGATTTCAACTCCTCCATGATAATGTTTACACAATGCACCACCCAAAGGTACATGAGTAATGGACACATAATCCCTAAATATGGCATCATTGTGGGAAATGTTTGAACTATTTTGGAAGAGTGTCTTTTTCTAGATATTCATATTGCATTGATATGGTTCCCCTCATATTTTAATCCCCATCCACATCCAAGTTCATTAAAAAACTACCTATCTCCATGTTCTAGTCATACGATGAAAAACTAAATGACAATGTCCTCATCACACGACATTAAACTATAGCCTTACCCCATGTGATGAACATAGGATGCCCCATGTATGATCATCATGGGATTCAACCTCATCCCCTAGAATGGGATGAAATTTATACATTGTACATCCCATATGAATAATCCCCACACCATCCCTCAATGACCCTCCTTTTGTAATAAGAGAATCCTTACCACACAACATTAAACTACATGGATTGATCTTGTCTTATGACCTTAAAATGTGGCATTGAACTACATGGGTTTTGATCATTGTTTACTAATAGGGTATATAGGATGCCTCAATAATGTTTAATCCTAACAACTCAATAAACATGGGCTACCTCTAAGAGGTTTGATCCTGGAACCCCAACATCACCACCAAAATCCCAAGTGTAAAATCTCCCCCTAGTGACACACTCCACCAAATACCAAGTGTGAAATATTCCCCCTTGGGGACACACTCCACCAAATCCCAAGTGTGAAATCTCCCCCCTGGGGACACACTTAACCAAATCCTAAGTGTGAAATATTCCCCCCTAGGGACACACTCCACCAAATACCAAGCGTGAAATCTTCCTGTATGGGGACACACTTCACCAAATCTCAATAGTGAAATCTTTTCCCTGGGGACACACTTAACCAAATCCTAATTGTAAAATCTTCACCCTTAGGGACACACTTCACAAAATCTCAAGTGTAAAATCTTTTCCCCCTGGGAACACACTTAACCACCCATCTATCCCTGCAAGAAGTTAAACTTGTGACACACCTATCCCAAGAAGACATAAAACTTGTGAGCCACATGATATTTATACCCCATATAGTAATCATGGGATGTCTATGGTAAAAACATTCATATGCCTAAACCCCTAGAAACAACTACCCTATTTCCGACACAAGATTATTTAGATTTTGTGCCTAAGATGCCTCATATGATATGACTTTTAATTAAAATAGAGAACACTTTACAGGTTTAAAAAAAACAAACGTCTTGAAATGCCTAATGTTACTATCTACTCTACCCGAAGTTTACTACCTGGTCAAGATAGAAGAAGAATAATTAAATGGAATCCACCTAAAGATTTCATCAAGAACAATTTTCAAAAACATGGCTTAAATATACAAGGGAGACCCATACTAGATGATGATCTCTAAGGAGAAATTCATAAAATAAGGAATTCACATCTCATCATCTCATTTCGATCAAGGATACTACATCACTGATAAAAGTGACATAATACACATGCCTTTGAAAAATTGGAACATGAGGCAATGAGCGAATCACATCACTACCAATTGTAAGGACGATATGTAGCCTCAGTGAAAGTTTTTGAAAAAAATGGTGAACCCAACATAAAACTATTCTCCTTCAACTATGTGGACTAGTAAAGTTGGGGTCCCATCATATTTACATTTCACTAGATCTATATATTTTCCACTAGGTATCACCAAGAAAGAGGTGGGTCCAACATGAAACTCTCCTGCGACTTAGGGTAGATAATTCTGGTCATCCTCGGTCTAAGACATCATCATCATGGATCTCTCTATTTCAAAAAGAATAGACAACATTAGGGAATTGGACATCGCTATCACTATATTTGTACTAATGGATGATTCCATATACTTTATAGAACTCAATCTATAGAAAACTGGTAGCCTAATTCCAATAGGCATAGGGGTGGGGGAGTGTTGGTGTGGTAATAACACATGAATATATTCCTACTATAATGGTTACCTCACCTTTAGCTACTAGGCTCCCACGCCCCATTTCACCCTTCAACCACATACAGAGGAGGGTGATCTAGGCCCTTTTTCACCGATATAAATATTAATAGGTCATTCCCTATAAGGATATGGATTACCAAGATCTCAAGGCATCGAAACCTCATCGACACTACCACCTCTAAGGGCCACGCAGGGGTACCCCCCCCATTATAATAGGAAACTACTTTAGGATCCTCTCCCCAATGTGCTCTAACAGCTCACTCTCCTATGACAAAGAGTTAGGGGATGTTTTAGTTGAGCCCATCACAACCACCACTCAGGAGCTTCTAATTAGGTCTCCCACTAGGCAGGGTCAGCACCAACACTAACCAGACTCATAGGTCGACGAGCAAGATGACTCCATCCCTACTCCACCAGACCCGATCTAGAACACCTGACAGTGGAACTGGAGAAATTCCATAAACATATCCCGATAGGTGGCATATTCTATATCCTTGGTGGGACTTGGAACTATCGGTGTATCCCATCACATCCATGTAACAAGAGAATGGGGATACATCTTCGCCCACCTAGGATAAAGACCACAACTACCTCTCGGGTAGGTTGGGTTGACTCTCTCAGTCACTGGCACCATTATAAACTATTATGGTCCGTACCATGATGAATAAAATCATATTAGAGGCCCTCCCTATTCTACCACCAACCAGTATGAGGTCCTCCCCATGCCAAAAACATGACACGATATGAAGAGCCATCATGGGGAAGGAGGATGAACACCCATCATGGGGGTTTTTTCCACAGCACAAGTCAAAACACATATGGAAAGAACCCAAGTAAACTTAATAGATTGTGCATAGAGAAGTCCCACACTGTCAAATGCAAGACCGCGGGAAGCATCACGTCACCATTGACCTCTCATACTATGAAGTGATGGATGAATCAGTGAGGGAAAATTCATCCCCGATGCGAGAGTTGGGGGTAGAAGCCTATCAATTGAGGATTACAATCTCGAAATCCAAAGTCCACAATGTCCCTAAATCCCTCCACATATACCTATAGGTGGAAGAAATTATGGCCTCCTTACAAGGACTCATAGTGCAACAGTATTTTTCACTGTCAATTTCCCTCTTCTCTGCCTCCACACTAGAAGTTGGAGATATGTTTGGATCTATTTTGATGCCCTCGGGTAATGGTAAGCACTCCACTAATTCTAAAAGGGATGTTGTTGACCTCTTATATGAAGAATTGGTAAACACCACATCCTATATAGATATGATCATGAATATGGATCCACCTACAAGAGATATTTTGGTATTTAGTGGATGTTTGAACTATGTGGTGCCCCCTCTCCTAGTAAATCAGATGAAAATAAGACATGCATTGGTATTTCTACCATTATATCGGCCTACACCAATCAGTTCTAGAAACGACCAAGGGTAGGACCACCCCTGGTAGTTAATAAGAGGAATCATGTGAAATCTTGGCCACTGATTAGCTATAAGTCATTTTTTCCCACTTGTGACTCTAGATATTTCCATATTGGGGTACCTCACTAAGGATTAGGTAGTTTTTTTTTCAGAATGTCTGGGTGATATTCCACCTTCTTCAGGATCAGTAGCTGACTTACCCAAGGATCCACGAGCACCTCAATGCCTTTCACCAATAGTAAAATATGGTTGAGATCACATCACTTCCATTAGCACACCATCCTAAATAGTATGGATTCTATAAGACTCTCTATAAAACATACATTAAGAGTCTCACCATGCTCCATAATTTCATGAAATAGGTGTCTCAATACATGAATATCAGAGGCTAGGGGTAGTATGATACCCTTCATTTTATCCCTATCTTATGCAATGATGGGACCGTCTATCCATCCCATACATTGAAAATGAAGGATCCTTTCTAACTACCCCCATGGTTAATGTTTTCACTATCAAATTGCAATAGTATTAGAGAAATAGGCCCACTGACGCAAGGCATGATAGGGAAAACCCACCTCAAGGGGAAAAATAGTACCAAGAAGATCCCCTGGTAGGTGCCTGTACTCATCAATAGAGACTGGAACTGGGTCTTGGGAATCCCCCTAATAAGAAATTACACCTACCTATTGGTATGTGGAAAAAGGTAAGGGGAAATCGTGCTTACCGAACCATCTGAGGTTACAACAAAAACTGAGTCAAACCCTAGGATAACTGCCTTACTTTAGGAGCTTTAGGAATATAAAAGGATCACCACCGAGCTTATTAATGACTAGCACCTATACCCTGAAAATGTCATATGATACCTTGTATTTCCTCTAGTGGGGCACCCAGTCCTCCTTGGCCAAGAACCTCAATTTGAACTTGGGGTCTCATTGCACCTGGCCAGGGAAGAGGTCAGAGGATAGAGTAAACGGCTGAGATATGAGTCACACACCTCACCTAAACAGCATGATTATCCACCTTAGGATCAAGTCCATTCTACACCCCGGTTCAATGTGTTGGAGTTGGTGGTCTAGAACCAACTTCTTTGTACTTTATTCATTAAATAAAAACCTTATCACATCTTGATTGTTCTTCTGCGTGACATTTCATGTGATAATGTCCTAAGGACAACTGTTGCATTAAAGGGTCGTAGCGGATCCCTACTATGATGAGAACCCGGAAGTTCCATAACAATGTTCTTGAATGTATGTTCTATGGCCGGATGATATTATTTGAGGGACACAAATAATACAGGTCATTAGGGGTGATGACTCATAAAACTTTGAGGCACCTTCTCATGGTGTGCGCCCTTGGTAATATCCAAGAGGATATTATGAGAACGAGACCCGCCAGTAGAAAATCCACATTTCATAGTGTCATTGGATGTTCCTATCTGCTGACGTGTGTATTGGTCCTTAGACTTTAAGATTATTATTAATGGGTATTACAACTCACGCACTTAGATGTATTGATGAAAACTGTGACGACACAATGTTCTTAGCGAGGTAGGATACATTGGGTGCGTCACGATTAATACCGCATTAATAGATAATGTGAGGAAGGATTTATCCCTTCTGTTCCATAACGGAAGTAGATATCTCAGGCCCTTTGATGGAATTGATATAGCCTAAATAAATCCATGGCCATGGTAAGGTATGGTCAAGTTCAATTCCGGAAAGTTAAAGAAAGAATAATCAAGCACATGGGTTGATGGAACTAGCATGCAACCCGCTTGATTGGAGATATCGAGACAAATGGATTATATTACACGGTAAGCGTTTGTAGGAGGTGACACGTCATTGTGGCGTTAACTTCTTTCTCTATGGGTGCCTTGGCGTGTTGCTAGACGCTAACCTTGGACTTTAGGCAGGCTCAGCCTAATGCCACTAAGAAAGAGGCCTAGAGGGTCACACACTAAGTGTGTCCATGTATCTCAGTTAAATATTAATTTAACAAGTTAAATAAATATTATTCCCGACTGTGGTTTAATAATTATTTAAGGATGTCTGATCGCATTTATTTTGACACTAGTTATTCGAGAGAATATATTGTGGAAGAAATAATATATTTATTAGTGAGTAATGCAGTTACATTTATTTAAGAAATAAATAGTCATTACTCAAGGTCTAATAAATTTGGTGGAGAAAAATGGAAAATAAAAGTACACGCCATGTATATTAAATATACACGTCATGTAGTTTTATGGAAAACAACTACACGCCGTGTATTAATTATTACACACCATTTAGTTTTTCCAGTTGGGATTTTGAGGATTTAATATTGTTTTATTAAATAATATTTATTATAATCAGCATGAGCGCATGTCAAGGAATTAATAATTCGACATGGGGGTTTTCAATAAGAGTTAATGAAATAAATAAAACACATAACGTGTTTATTTATTGTCATAACTCTATTAACCTCAAACCCGATTATTAATATCCTTGCAAACCCAACATTTTAAAAAGAGCCATTGTTGTGCACAATAGATTTGGAAATAATCTCAATCCAAGAAAGAATTCCCTTTCCACCAAGAACGCCCTCAAGTTACGAGAGCAAGATCCTCCACCGGATCAAGGCGGTCGAAGGCGGACATCGCAAGCGAAGGTTCTTCCGTGCTAGAACCCGGAGATCCCTTCAGCGATGTCCAAAGATATGTGACACACGTGTGGATCACCGCTAGAGGAATCCTACACTTGGATTCTAAGACGCAATGACGTATCACCAAATCGTGACCGGACACATCAACGAAGAAAGAATTCCAACGAGGTAATTCTTATGCATTAATTAAATTAATTATAATCAACATATGATGATCCTACTCAAGGGTTCCGGGACTCTTATTTTCTTTTCGTTATTCATTCTATTCATAAGATTTGACATTTTATATCAGGACAGATCTCAGATTGAATGTTGTTTAACGTTAAAATTAAAGTTGGGCAAACCCACCAACGTGCTTCTGCTGCGCCCAGAACCTACAAGTGGTATCATAGGTGTCATATCGTTGATTATAATTATTTAGTTTTTCGTTGGTAATTTTCGAATTTAATAATTTAGTTATTTCAATTAAAGTTTAATCATTCTGGAAATATGAATATCGAGATCTATTCCTCCTCCCTCGTTTCTTGTTCACCTCACAGAAACGAATTTTTCTTTTAATTTTGATTAAAATAAAATAGAGGAACTCATCTGGAGGAGCCAAACGTTTCTGGCCGTATAACACCAGAATACACGGCGTGTATTAATAAGTACACGCCGTGTAGTCTTGGTTTAATTCATTGACTGATCCGCCAAATCAGGCTGTGTATTGGATTATTTCTAAGAATTCAAGACATTGTGTGTTGACCAGAAACAGGTGGCACACGGTTTCCGGAATACACGCCGTGTGGTCCAATGAACATGGCGTGTAGTCCCTTCGGGTTAGGGTTGGGTCGTGTACTCCATACCCGGCCTGCCTGGCTGGAAACCGTGTAACACGGAAACTACACGGCGTGTGTCCCACTGTACACACCGTGTACTCCGAAAATTTCCGAAGTACATTAACACGCCCTGTCCCCGGGCATGTACTTCGGATGGATGGTGAAGAAAAGTATATGCTGTGTAGTCGAAACTACACGTCGTGTACTCACCCAAATTACGCAGATTTATTAAAATTTATTATTATATTATACAAACCCTTGAGACATGTACCATGGTGCAGGCGTAAAGATGAGGCACAACACGTGATAGGTGTTTTATATATATGTGTTTAATTTAACATCTAAGTAGTAAATGGGAATTCACCAGGTTGCCTCTAAGGTACAAGTTACATACAAGGATAATTTTAAATGAATTTATTTGTTTAAAATTATGATAGATGAGAATCTCAAGGAAATTCAGAAAAAGGATTTAAGATAAAAGGATTGATTAATTAAAGATAATTAATTGATTCAACTGTGATTTATCTTAAACAATAACGATTAAAGAATTTAATGCTAGTTTTATTTACGTGTAAATATCGTTGCATGTATGGATGATCATGAGCTAGACCGAGACCTTTGTATGTGAATGGTTTCTTTTAATTTATTTATTTAAATTAAATTTGTTGGCCTGCGAGCCATCTCCTAATTAATATGTAGGGTCTGCGCGCCCAAGGATTCTTTTATGTAAAAACCCCTTTTACCCCTCACCTGCGTGTGAGATAAATGCATATGTAATGGATGGATCTCCCAAGCTAGTGGAGGCGTCTCAAGTCAGGATCCAAGGTGAAACCAATCCAAGGAGATACAAAGGTGGACAAGTGGAAAGCTGTTAACACGAACCCGAAAGGTTCAAGGTGTTTCTCCCCTAGGTCTTGGGTTATTTTATCAACCGCTAGATAAAATAACCAATAGAAAGCTCATGATCATACCATTTATTTTATTTCTGTCAGTTTCATGGTTTATTTATTGTCGGTGTGTTGTCATGATCACACAATTAATGAATTAAATGATCATGCAAGATGGAACTAAAATAAAACCGGTTTATTCGTAAATATTATCTTAGACATGGTTAATCACTTAAGTATATCCCAATTAATATTAACAAGAATTTAATCAAAGATAATAAAATGGAAATTTACGCATAAGGAAAAAATCCCTCAAAATAAATATTAAGTCGGCATAGACTTCCATAATCTTGGTTAGAATCGAACCATAGTTCAAAGTTCTTGACCAACCCTAGTTGGGGTGATTTCAATTATCTAGGAATTCTAATTCAATGTTTTGGGTTGACTTGACTTGGTTCGCATCAAGGGTTGACTGCCACAGTAGGACTTGGTGTGACCAAGAGGCAAAGGCTGAGGAAATCCAAAAAGGATTTCAGGATTGGGGAGTCCACTCAGCGGATCAAGGAGCTGCGAGTTAATGCAGTTGGTATTTGGAATGCCTACCTAAAACCCTTCAAGTTTCTTGACCAACCCTAGTTGGGGTAATGCGAAGGGCAATATGGATCCTTGCCACTAGAATATTCACGCAATAGAATATTTTGAAGTCAATGGTGAGGGTTATTGGATTTCGATAAAATAGTGGGAGACTAATAAGTATTAATTTATTTATTTGTCTCAATTTTTGTAATAAAGTACTAAACCTTTTCTCATATTAATTTGTAGAAACGGGAAGAAAATGACTTCAAACATATCATTGCGCACCATACTCTAAAAAGAAAACCTTTTCACCGGCACCAATTTCCAAGAGTGGCATAGGCATTTACGCATCATCCTTCACCACGAAAGGAAATTATACGTGCTGGAAGAGCCTATTACAGTTGCGCCTGGGAAAGAGGCTAGTGATGAGAAATTATCTCTCTATATGAAACACATGGATGATGCCACAGATGTCCAGTGTTTCATGCTATCGGCCATGTCTAATGAGATCTTGAAGCAACATGAAAACATGGACGTGTATAGCATGATGTCTCACCTTAAAGATCTCTACCAAGAGAAGGCGAGACAAGAGAGGTATGAGATCTCCAATGCTTTGTTTACCACGAAGCTTGGAGAGTCTGCGCCAGCTGGGCATCATGTAGTCAAGCTTATTGGCTACATTGAACGCCTGGACATCTTAGGGATTAAATTCCCGGATGAGTTTCATATAGATCTCATCCTATCATCACTGCCCAAGACCTTCTCTAGCTTCATTGTCAACTATAACATGAACGACAATGAGAAGAGTCTATCGGAGCTTCTGACTTTGATTCGCCAGGTAGATAAGGACATGGGGCGTGACAAACCCGCGGTCCTTATGGTGAACAAGAAAAGGAAGGACAAGGCAAAGGGGCCAAAGACTTATAAATGGTCTGAAGCCCCCGAGCACCGTCCCTCCAAGAAGGGGAAGATCCAGAGGTAGGGTAAGGAACGGGAGGCAGTGTGTTTTGCATGTGGCAAGCAGGGCCACTGGAAGAGGAACTACACCCAGAATCATGGGGAAGCTAAAGGTACGTTTTTTATCAAGTGCAATCTTTCTATTTCTACACATTGGGTATTAGATACAGCTTGTGGGGCTCACATCTGTATTCAAATGCAGGAACCAAGAAGATTTAGAAAGATCGCCAGAGGAGAGGTAGATCTTTGAGCTTCCAATGGCGCAAGGCTGGCTGTGTTGGCTATTGGAAACTACCACCTCTCATTGCCAACTGGGATGATTTTGGTTTTACATAACTGTTATTATGTTCCTAGTGTTACCAAGACCATAATTTCTATATCTTGTTTGGATATGGATGGATTTGTTTTCAAATTTTGAAATAAGGGTTTTCTCTTTTATAAGAACAACGTATGTTATGGTATGGAACATTTAAATAATGGTTTGTATGTATTGAATTATGAAAACCAAGTGTTGGCAGTCGATAACGAAACAAACTCACATGACTCATACATCACCCAGTTATGGCATCACCGCCTTGGTCATGTGAACGAGAAGAGTTTGACAAAGCTCTGTCAAGATGGATATTTAGACTCTACTAAGCTAAAACCACTTGATAGATGTCACGCTTGTTTACAAGAAAAAATGACCAAGCCACCTTTTTGTGGAAAAGGTGAAAGGGCCATAGAGCTTCTAGGATTGGTACACACGGATGTGTGTGGACCATTTCCAGTAGAAGCTAGAGGTGGATATTCTCACTTCATTACTTTTAATGATTATTTGAGTAGATATGGCTATGTCTACTTAATGAGGTATAAGTCAGAGTCCTTAGAGAAATTTAAGGAATTCAAGAATGAAGTAGAGAATCAGCTTGGTAAGAAGATAAAGAAGCTTCGATTGGATCAGGGTGGAGAATATCTGAACCAAGAGTTCATCAATCTTCTATGGGAGTCTGGGATTCTATCTCAGCTCACTCCTCTTTATACACCACAGTGGAATGGTGTTAGTGAAAGGAGGAATTGCACCTTGTTGGACATGGTGAGGTCGATGATGAGTCATGCGGATCTTCCATTATCCTTTTTGGGATATGCATTACAAACTGCAGCATACACATTAAACCGAGTACCAACTAAGGCGGAAAATGGAATTCCATCCGAGTTATGGAATGGAAGGAAACCCACTTTGTCGCACACACGTGTATGGGGATGCGAGGCATTTGTTAAGGCCTTCTCAGGCAACAAACTAGCACCCTGAGGCATGAAGTGTATCTTTATAGGATATCCCAAGGAAACGAAAGGATATTACCTATATAACCCTCAATACAAGAAAGTGATTATCGCCAGACAAGCCATCTTTCTTGAGAGGGAGCACATCCTCAAGAAGGATAGTGGGAGAAAGATTGACTTTGACGAAGTCGATGCTCAAGATACACAGGAGTTGGTACAGGAACAAGTTCCACAGGTCCCCGTGGAAGAGGTTCCATAAACACAAGTACTGTGTAGGAGCTCAAGAGAGGTAAGGGAACTAGATAGATTTGGTTTCCTAGTCACCGAGGATGGTGAATCATTATTGTTGGACAATGATGAACCTCTCTCCTACAAGGAAGCAGTATAAATCTCAGAAGATGTAAGATGGCTAGAAGCTATGAATTCTGAGATGGATTCCATGTATCAGAACCAAGTTTGGGTTCTGGTCGATGATCCAGTTGATGTAAAGCCTGTTGGATGCAAATGGGTTTTCAAAAGAAAGATGGACGTGGAAGGTCAAGTTAGCACCTATAAAGCAAGTCTAGTGGATAAAGGATTCAGACAGCGTCAAGGAATTGACTATGATGAAACCTTCTCACCAGTTTCCATGTTTAAATCCATAAGAATCATACCTGCCATAGCAGCTTACCATGACTATGAGATTTGACATATGGATGTCAAAACAGCATTCCTTAACGGGAACCTTCAGGAAGATGTCTATATGACACAACCAGAAGGGTTTGTGACACCAGGTGAAGCCAAACGGGTTTGAAAGTTTCAGAAATCCATTTATGGATTGAAGCAAGCATCCAGGTCATGGAACATTCGATTTGATTAAGCCATAAAGAAATTTGGTTTCATTAAGAACGAATGTGAACCATGTGTTTATAAGTGGTTTAATGGGAATGCAGTTGTCATCCTAGTGGTATATGTTGATGACATATTGCTTATTGGAAACGACGTACCAGCCTTACAGTCAGTTAAGGACTGGTTGAACAAGTGTTTCTCCATGAAGGGCTTAGGAGAAGAAGCCTGAATTCTAGGGATCAATATCATTCATGACAGATCTGATAGGCTGCTTAGACTAAGTTAGGGTACATACATTGACCAGATACTAAAGAAATTTAGTATGGAAAAATCCAAGAGGGGATTGGTTCCAGTGTCACATGGCTTACATCTTTCTAAGAAAATGTGTCCCCAGACACAACAGGAGAAAGATAGGATGAGCAAGATCCCATACGATTCGACTATAGGATACATCATGTATGTCATGTTATGTACCAGGCTTGATGTTTCCTATGCACTGAGCATGGTAGGCAGATATCAAGCAGATCCAGGAGAACAACATTGGATTGTTGTTAAGACTATCCTTAAGTATCTAAGAAGAACTAAGGATATGTTCCTGGTGTATGGAGGAGACGAGGAGCTTGTCATCAGAGGGTATGTTGATGCTAGTTTTCAAATAGATCAGAATGATCTGAAGTCGCAATTTGGATATGTTTTTTGTCTCAATGGAGGATCTATGAGCTGGAAGAGTTCAAAGAAGCTAGTTGTCGTCGATTCTACAGTGGAGTCCGAGTATATAGAAGCTTCTGATACAGCCAAGGAAGCCGTCTGGATTCGGAAATTTTTCCAGGAGCTTTATGTGGTGTCTATTAGTAAAGATCCCATTACATTGTATTGTGATAATACTGCAGTGGTGGCTCTTGAAAAAGAAACAAGGTCACATCAATGGACAAATCATATACTCCAGAAGTATCACCTCTTGAGGGATTTCTATTAAAGGGGTGAAGTTGCAGTGAGAAGAGTGTCCACAGAAGAGAACATGGAAGACCCCATGACTAAAGGACTATCTCAGCAGAAGCATGAATATCATGTGAGAGCTAGCAGGTTAAAGGTTGTTAGTAGTTGGCTCTAGTCCAAGTAGGAGTCTGTTGGAGTTGGTGGTCTAGAACCAGCTACTTTGTACTTTATTCATTAAATAAAAAACTTATCACATCTTGATTGTTCTTCTGCGTGACATGTCATGTGATAATGTACTAAGGACAGTTGTTGCATTAAAGGGTCGTAGCGGATCCCTGCTATGATGAGAACCCGGAAGTGCCATAACACTGTTCTTGAATGTATGTTCTATGACCGGATGATATTATTTGAGGGACACAAATAATACAGGTCATTAGGGGCGAGGACTCATAAAACTTTTAGGCACCTTCTCATGGTGTGAGCCCTTGGTAATATCCAGGAGGATATTATGAGAACGAGATCCGCCAGTGGGAAATCCACATTTCATAGTGTCATTGGATGTTCCTATCTGCGGATGTGTGTATTGATCCTTATACTTTAAGATTATTATTAATGGGTATTACAACTCATGCACTTATATGTATTGACGAAAATTGTGACGACACAATGTTCGCAGCGAGGTAGGATACGTTGGGTGCGTCACGAGTAATACCGCATTAATAGATAATGCGAGAAAGGATTTTTCCCTTCCATTGCATAATAGAAGTAGATATCTCAGGCCCTTTGATGGAATTGATATAGCCTAAATAAATCCATGGCCATGGTAAGGTATGGGAAAGTTCAATTCCGGGAAGTTAAAGAAAGAATAATCAAGCACATTGGTTGATGGCACTAGCATGCAACCAGCTTGATTGGAGATATCGAGACAAAGGGATTATATTACACAGTAAACGTTCGTAGGAGGTGACACGTCATTGCAGCGTTAACTTCTTTCTCTATGGGTGCCTTGGCGTGTTGCTATATGCTAACCTTGGACTTTAGGCAGGCTCAGCCTAATGCCACTGAGAAAGAGCCCTAGAGGGTCACACACTAAGTGTGTCCATGTATCTCAGTTAAATATTAATTTAACAAGTTAAATAAATATTATTCACGACTGTGGTTTAATAATTATTTAAGGATGTCTGATCGCATTTATTTTGACACTAGTTATTCGAGAGAATATATTGTGGACGAAATAATATATTTATTAGCGAGTAATTAAGTTACATTTATTTAAGAAATAAATAGTCATTACTCAATTTCTAATAAATGTGGTGGCGAAAAATGGAAAATAAAGTACACGCCGTGTATATTAAATATACACGCTGTATAGTTTTATGGAAAACAAGTACATGCCGTGTATTAATTATTACACGCCGTGTAGTTTTTCTAGTTGGGATTTTGAGGATTTAATATTGTTTTATTAAATGATATTTATTATAATCAGCGTGGGCGCATGTCAAGGAATTAATAATTCGACATGGGGGTTTTCAATAAGAGTTAATGAAATAAATAAAACACGTAACACGTTTATTTATTGTCATAACTCTATTGACCTCAAATCCGATTATAAATATCCTTGCAACCCCAACATTTTAAAAAGAGCCATTGTTGTGAACAAAGAATTTGGAAATACTCTCAAGCCAAGAGAGAATTCCCTTTCCACCAAGAACGCCCTCAAGTTATGAGAGAAAGATCCTCCACTGAATTAAGGCGGTCGAAGGCGGACATCGCAAGCGAAGGTTCTTCCGCGCTAGCACCCGGAGATCCCTTCGGCGACGTCTGGAGATACGTGACACACGTGTGGATCACCGCTAGAGGAATCCTACACTTGGATTCTATGACGCAACGATGGATCACTGAATCGTGACCGGACACATCAACAAAGAAATAATTCCAACGAGGTAATTCTTATGCATTAATTAAATTAATTATAATCAACATATGATTATCCTCCTCAAGGGTTTCGGGACTCTTCTTTTCTTTTCGTTCTTCGTTCTATTCCAAAGATTCGGCATTTTATATCATGACAGATCTCGGATTGAACGTTGTTTAATGTTAAAATTAAAGTTGGGAAGACCCACCAACGCGTTTCCGCTGCGCCCAGAACCTACACAATGATCCCATTAATTAATTAGTGGCCACAAATCCTCACAAAGATAATGTGATGTCTACTCTCATCACACGTCTCTAGGATCCAAAAACATGATAGGTGGAAATTTCACCTAAATAAATTTTTTACCCCACATGGGCGGACCACGTTTGAGCACCCCTATAATTTAGTAATCTCAACTTCACCTTATTTAATGGTATGGGTGATCCACAATAGCATTTGACCAACTTTGTCTCAAGGTGCGGTCCAATGTTTGGGACTCTAGAATAGTAGGAATCCACCAAGCTCTGATGATTCATACAAATTTTGGAAGGACCTGCATTTATCCAGTATAGTTAGCTACCCATAAGGTTTTTTTTGTTTGGGAGGACCACCATAGAAATTTCATCTACCGATTTAACTCCACCTTATGAAAGACAAACATCACTGACCTCTTCAAATGAAAATAGAATCTTGATGAGAGGGTCACTGAATTTATCACCCAGTGAAATGGACTCACATATTCACTCAACGTGGATCTTTCCTAGGAATATCTACTTATGATGTGTATAGAGAACATCATAGATGGTCTAATCACTACCCTCATATCCCTGAACTACCCATACGTATTTCAGGAGTTCTTTGAAAAATATCAGCATTTAAAAGATTCCCTATATCATACCAAACAATGATAGTGGAGACTCCAGTGAGTGAAACTAGGTTCCTAACCACAGGACATAGAAGTACAATGACATCTTGGATCATAATACAATCTCCCATTTCCATTGTATCATTTGTGCTTTCTTGAAATATTCATAAACTCTTATGGTTACCAAGACTCCTCTGATCGATGCCTCTACATTTGTATCGCAACCTCCCAAGTCTTAGAGGAACATATGTCAATGGCATATAGGAAATCATATCCCTCCACTGGTTTCAATACTAGTCTTCGGCCATATAGGATTCATGCCTCTTGAGTTGGGATACATGCCCAGGTTCTACCCAGCACTAGACTATTCCATTAATGAGGATTAAGAATACACCTTCATGAATGATTTTAAACTAGTAGATCACTTCACAATGCCCAACAATGAGGAATTCCATGAAAACCCCTCAGTCATCTTTGACTGATGTCGATGAAGGAGAGGGAAGGGACATAAAATATGTCATAATTATCAGGTTAGTTATTTAAACCATGTCATTCATGATATTGAAACTAGGAAACAAGCCTTGTGAAGAGTTCATTAAGACCAATCCCACCGACTCACTTCATTAGGAGCACCCCTGTATCTGACTGTATTGGTTGACCATGTGACTCATCCACAAGCACGTTGTGAAAGTCATGTCTAACTAAGGACCAACCTCAGCTAATCGGAATCTATCCATCAGATGTTCAAATAAAACTAGCTAGCTAACAACATAATATTGTCAATACTATCCAGGCCCTAATGGTTCATCCAGCGGCATCTACTACACCCCCAACCAAGGAACAACCCTCTTCAAAAAAAATATTCCCCTATAATGAAAGTATGATGTGCTAAAGAACCTCACTGGAATACCTATGATACTTTCAATTCTCAAGGAAATCCTCCTATTAAAGTAAATGCATGAGGCCGTTACCAAATCCTTGAAAACCCCCCTTCGGTTAGAGATTGAGGTAGCTTCTGTTGAGGTATAATACACATAGGGGTGGAGAAAGAGGTGTTTTGATCCATCATCTCATTTTCTGGAAAAGATGAGGGTGTTACTATTCAGGGGAACATATTCCCTTTGTATATCACATGAAAATTAAATGGAATGGAAATCCATCACCGCCTAGTGGATACTGGATTTTGGATCAACCTCATCCCAACATAGACTCTCCATAATTTGGGACTTATAGAAGCATATATGACTCCCTCCAACTTGACAATTCAGGGGTATGATTAGAGTGGTCAGAAACTACATGGCAAGATTCGGCTAAAGACTCAATTTGGTGGTTTGATATCAAGCACTAAATTTATGGTAGTGTCGCAAGATACTTCCTACAAATCACTATTGGGAAGTCCCTGACTTCATTTACATGAATTGGTCCCCTATTCATACCAATAATTCCTCATGTACTCCCTTTATGGTCAAGTAGGGTTAATCCAAGGAAATTCATTCCCCATTGACTCCTATGAGGCCCACTATTTGGATGATGGTTACTACAAAAGGGAAGGAAAGAAGGTCCAGACTGATAGGTTTGATCTCATAAATGTCTCTAATGATTTAATATCCACTTTAGTTGATCCATGGGTAGACATGAAAGATGTATTTTTTTCTCAATTCATCAGTTAGAGCCCACGATGTCAGAGCTAGGAGTTGTTTCATTATCTCCAAAAAAATGAGTGCATGAAAATTACCCAATACTAATACAACGGATAGGCCCAGATGATACAGGAAGACCCTACTCCTATGAAGTAATGATATGTTATCCCCATGGCCACCGATCCATGGAATTACTGCATGTTCTAAAAAGTAGGGCTGACTTGATGAAGGTCGACCCTTCACCATTGCTTCAATATCAAGAGTGGACCCCATATCTAGAAGCCAAACGGAATTAGGTCAACTGATTTTTTTCCCAAATTCTCCATAGAATCGGAACCCCTAATCATGGATTCTATATCCACTAGAGCATACACTAGTGCTCCCCCTAGGCCAGTTATCCCAAAATTACTAACTCCTCCCTATGATCCCCCTATCTTAGATTAAGAAGAGTATTTGGAAGATTCCTTTCCTACTTTGGAAGAGAGTGTCTCCACCACTGTTAATGAGTTAACCCAGGTGAACCTTGGTACTAAAGAAGATTTGAGGTCAACACTGATTAGTGTAGCCATGTCCCCATAGGAGAAGCACCTATATGTGGACTTTCTAAAATAGCACCACTATGTATTCCCCTAGAGATATGATGAGATGTTAGGGATATACCATTAGGTTTTCATCCATATCCTTGGACTCCCAATGAGTCATCGTGATTTTAAAAAGCCTCCTAGAAAGATAAACCCCTATCACAGTGCTATGGTCAAGGATGAGGTTGAAAATATTATTAAAGCCAACTTTTTCAGGGAAGTCTAGTGCCCCATGTGGCTCACCAACATTGTCCCATTCAAGAAGAAGAATGGTAAGATTAGAGTCTTCATCAACTTATGGGGTCTCAACCTCCATTATCCAAAGAATTATTTTCATCTTCCAATAATAAAGCTATTTATTGATGATATGGATGGGTTATAGGACCTATCCTTCATGGATGGATACTCTAGATATAATCAAATATATATGGAACATGAGGATGAGGATTCCATTGGCTTTAGGAAACTCTATGGAACTTTCTGCTACCAGGTGATGCCTTTCATCTTGAACAATACTAGGGCCACTTATCAGTGGACCATGATCCATATCTTTAAGAAAATTCTCAGAATATTCATGGAGTGTTATGTGGATGATCTAGTGGTCAAATAACACCAACATCAGGATCATCTCAAGGATCTTGAGAAAGTGTTTAGCTTCCTCCACTTCAGACACTTGAAGATAAACCACCTGAAGTGAAAATTTGGGGTTACCTCTATAAAATTTCTTATCTTTTTCATAAGATATAGAGTCATTGAGATTAAACCGTACAAGATTAAGTTTATCAATCAAATTCCTCCCCTAAGAAATCTAAAGGAGTTGTGATGCCTTTATGACCACTTATCATACAAACAATGATTTATTGAAAAGATTTCTGGAAAGTGCAAGTCCTTCTTGAGGCTTAAGAAAAAAGGAATCGTTTTCCAGTGGAATGAGGACTAACCAACTTTATTTGAGAATATTAAGTGGTACCTACTACAACCTCCAGTCTTAATGCCACTTGCCTCAGGAAAGCCTTTGGTTCTTTATGTGACTACTCTAGAATGGTCCCCGTCACCCTTCTAGCCTAGAAAAATAATGGAGACATGGAAAATAGATTATAATATCTCAGCTGAATACTCCTCAACATTGAGACCAAATACCCCCCCCCCCATTGAGAGGAATTTTCTAGCGCTGGTCTTTGTATTGCAGAATATGTGAAATTATTTATAGCACTATGAGATACATCCAGTGTCCTAATTAGAATTGTTAAAGTATATATTTTATCACCCCATGATGATGGGATAATTGGATTTCTGAGAAGTAATCCTATAATAGTTTGACATCAAGTTTATCTTGTAAAAGTCCATCAAAGGACAATCACTAGAAAACTTCCTGGTTGCACATCCATCCCCTAAATAATTTCCCTCTTATGTTTATTTTTCAGATGAATAAATTATCTCAATGGAGCATAATATACTATGTTGGAAGATATATTTTTATAGTGTCTCATGAAGCCCAATAGTTATAAGGATTAATGACCCCATGCTCAACAGGGTTGACCTTGTGATAATTTTCATCACTCTACCACAGTTTATATTTTCATAATCATTCTTATTGTTAGAAGGATACACCAAAAACAAGGTAGAGTATCAATATCTCATTACTAGTCTCGAGTTTTCCCTTGGAGTTGATGTCCCCAATTTACATGTGAAGGGATACTTCATGTTATTCATCAATCAGATCAAGGGTGACTATGTCATCAGAAAGCAAGAGCTTGCACCCCTGTTAAAATGTACCCATGAATTGATGGCTTAGTTCCCTTCCCATTAAAAGGTGACCCATGTTTATCTATTATTGAATGGTCGATCCAATGTGTTGGTAGGTCTGGATATATCTCTTTCGAAACCTAACCAGAAAAAATTGGTCATTCATGTGGCACACTAGAGGTTCATTATCCCTGCCACCCAAGATGATGGAAACCAATAGGTGTGTCAGTTGGCTTCCAATACTTCTATATTAGGACCCTCAGGTCTCTCCATAGTTGAGTAAATTCCTAATTGGATGAATCCATTTGTTTAGTGTCTCTAAAATTTCATTCTACTATCAAACCAAGTTTATCCTAAGATAATTCGTCATCCTGTAGTGCAATTTACCCTCTAAAGTAGTCCTATTCTGGAGAAAATCCTCTACAGGTGCAGGTAAAATGGGATTCTTCTCTACTACATCCAAGTAGATGGGATTCCTTAGTTCATACAAGAGGTACATTCTGAATTTAGTGTCTCCCATCAAGAAGGATTGAATCTTTCCCACTAAATTTATAGGTTGGGCTACTATTTTCCCATCATAGTTCAGGACTATATTGAGTTTTCCAAGAGGTTTCATGTGTGTCATATGCATGAAATTTTTTTCATCACCCTCCAAATCTTCTCCATACTACCAAGTATTATTGGACCTTTTTATTATGGGGAATCAGTGTTATGGGCCCATACCTTCCAATGGAAACTCGACAATGCAGGTTCATTTTGACCGAAATAGACTTCTTTTCCAAATAGGCAGAATTGGTTCCCCTAAAAAAAAGTCAAAACCTAGTCTATGATTGAGTTCATGGGATCCCACATCATCCATAAGTTTGGGGTTCCTCAAAATATTATCATATAAAATATAACCAACTTTTAGGATGCTGAGATGAAGAAATTGTACACCCAGTACAACATCTGGTCCAACCATACTTCTCACTACCATCCAAAGGAAAATGGTCATATTGATCCATTCAAAAAGAACCTCTCTATAATCCTGTAGAAAATGGTGGGATAGAACAAAAAGAGTTATCCTAACAATCTCCTCAACTCCCTTTGGGCCTATCGGATGACAACTAGTAATTTCACCTTGGAAACACCATACTTCTTGGAATATGGATCAGAGACATTATTACCCATTTATGTTTATTTTTCATCACACTAAATGGTTTTTTATGACCATAATATTTCATGAAAAATGGAATAATTCCATCTAGATGAGTTGGAATACCTCAAGGAAAATAGGATTTAGGCCTTGCATAACTTAGAGAGGCACAAGATTAGGATAGTGAGAGTGTTCAACAAGAAGGTCTGCCACCAATCCTTCCTCCAGGTTAACATGGTAATGGATCTCATAACTCTAATTATATTGAGTAAAAATCCTTCAAAGTTGGAGCCTAAATGGGAAGGACCTTACATTATTCATAAGGTATATTTCAATAGAGCATATTTTTTAATCACCATGGGTAGAGAGCATATTTTTAGCACTGATAAAAGACCCCTTTATCAGCACTTTTCTGAGCATTGATAAAAGGGACCCCCCCTTTATCTTCGCCTCGATTAACAATGCTTTTTTAGCGCTGTTAATTCCCTTTTCTAGCACTGATAAAAGTCATATTTGTAGTAGTGTCTGTAGCAACCAGGGTCTAAGCTCTATGAACTTAAACTAAAATCAGCCCCTATGATTTGATCATTATGAAATTAAACTATTCATAGTCCCTATGGTGCGAGCTCCATGACCTTAAACAAGTAGAAACCATAGTATTAGTTATACTACTTTAAACTAAAGAGCCTAATTTCCTCATCACATGATGCTAAATTGTAGCCTTACCTTATGTAATAAACATCGGATACCTCATATACCAAGTGTGAGATGAAAAAAAAACAATGTCATCATTACATGATGTTAAAATATAGGCTTACCCCATATAAAATTGGGATGCCTCACATACTAAGTGTGAGATGAAAAAAATTGTTCTTATAGCATGACATTAAACTATAGCCTTACCCCATGTTATAAATATGGAATTCCCCATAGAAACCATGGGATGCCTCAATTCCATCACTAGAGAGGATAACCCCCACTTCTAGCATCAGTATTATAACACGCCAAGTTATAGAACTATGCATTTCTTGATTCCCAATTTTATGGTATATGTAGTGAATCCTAGATCCCCTATCTTTGGGTCCGATCATAAATTCTTCATGAACTCTTCTTCTAGGGGGGTTATTTTCACCAACATTTGGCCCTTTGGACCCACTTATGGTCCAAGAATTATGAACTTAAACTATGTGAAGTTTATTTCAAGATATTCATGTGGAATATAAGATTTAATCTCCCTCTCTTCACTTTGGATTTTAACTCTTTCATGTAGTGAAAACATTTTTAAAACAAACATCCCCAAGTACAAGAATTGTAACTTTAAAATATTTTCCAAATTCCTTTTTTCTTAGCTGCATGAACTTAAATATCATATATAGATTCCTCCTATATGGAGTTTAAACTATAAAATAGATGTCCCTTCATCCTTAGAGAGGATAACCCAATCTAATTTCCCATTTTGGTCTTTTATCACACCATGTTCTAGAACTAAGTGTGGATTGATTCCCATTCTCAAGGGATAAGTAGTGATTCCTAGATATCTATCTTTAGGCCCAGATATAAATTCATCACAAAACCACCCACTACCTATGGAATTATCACCCCCAAATTCCCTCATGGGACCCTCTTCAGGCATACATCCCAATGATATTCCTCGGTTTCCCAGCGAATCGATATTCCCTCATGACCCGACACGAGGAAGAAAGGAACAAGAAGCTCAATGCATAAGCCCTTCCAACATCCTCAGCACATGAAATTAAACTATATACTTACCCCATATGAAGATGGAATGACATATATGAAAAATATAGGATAAAAAAACCAATATCCTTAACACATGATGTTAAACTATAGCTTTACCCCATATGAATCTGAGATGCCTCATATGAAAAATATGGGATAAACAAGAACCAACATCCTCAGAGCATGATGTTAAACTGTATAATTACCCTGTATAAAACCGGTATTCCTTATATGAAAAATATGGGATGAATAAAACTAATATTTTCATCGCATGATGTTAAACTATAGCCTTACCTCGTATGAAATTGGTATGCCTCATGAAAAATATGGGACGAAAAAAACCCAACATCCTCAGCACATGATGCTAAACTGTATCCTTAACCTATATGAAACTAGGATGCCTCATATGAAAAATATGGGATGAAAAAAACCAACATCCTTAGAGCATGATGTTAAACTATAGACTTACCCCATATGAGATCGGGATGCCACATATAAAAAATATGGGATAAACAAAAACCAACATCCTTGACACATGATGATAAACTATATCCTTACCCTATATGAAATTGTAATGCCTCATGAAAAATATGGGATGAACAAAAACCAACATCCTCGGCAATGATATTAAATCGTATCCCTACCTTATGCAATGAACATAGGATGCCACCTATCATAAATATGAGATGATTTAATGTCCTCACTCGATATGAAATAACCCTACTAACATTATTATTCCACCACATCAGGTTCTAGAACTATGTATGGATTTATTCCCATGATTTATGGGATATATAGGGATGCTCATATTGAACATCCATGTCCCAACCTTGGCACCAATATATTCCAAGGACAACCCTTGATCCAAACCTTACGACCTTAAATTGTGTGCAACTAGTTTCAGGAGTTCCTTGTGTGTTTTAGAGCCTCATTAGATCCTTCACATCAAGTTTTAACTCTTATAAAACACCCAACCATCCTAGAAGTACATGTACCACTTCAGGTTCAAGAAAATCAAACTTTAACTATGTGAAAATTTTCTCAGAGATGTTCCATGTGGTAAGGTAAACTAGGCCCCTCATTCATCATGGGTTGCCTCTCCCTTATGTCACACACATTACATTGAGACACACAACCCATGTTCTAATCATTATTACATTAAACTATTTTCAATTTGTTTGACTGGTATAACCTTAAATTACAAAAGGCAAGAGGCACAAGAATCTGTCAGTTTGAAAACCCATAGGGGAAACCTAAAAAAAAGTTAGACTCCCATATGCTTGGTCATTATTGTGACTCAGTTAAAAGTGATGATGTAAAAAGAAAGTGGTACAAATCTATAAAGGACCCACTATGGACCCCAATAAAAACTCAGTTATGCTCGCTAAACCCATCATCTTAGGAAAAAGTTATATTTCCTTTTCACCAAGAGATCCTCCATGAAGTGACACCTATTGTGGTTCTCATTCATGTATCCCACTACCCTGACTCTGAAGGATTTTTCTGCATTAGTTCACACATCCTAGTCACAAGATACTAAAATTTTCTACAAACATCCTAACCACATGACACTAAATTATATGACATATTGTCCTCATCTTATGAAATTAAACTTAACGTTCAATGTTCATTCCACAAGATATTAAATTATGTTCCCTCCATCCTCATCGCATGACATAAAACTGAAAATAATCATAGGCCCTTTCCTAGTAATACCTTTCCTCATATCGATTCTAATCACTTAACTCACCATTTGATTTCTTTAGTCGATTGGTATCCAATATGAAACTCACCTTGGGAGGAAAGTAATATTTTTCTAAACTGATACGCCAACCAAATGTGATTAATTCCTCAGTGGTATAATTCCAAGAGTGTTAAAATCCATCCAAACATTCCACCAATTCATCCTCACCATTTACATCTCCCTTGATTTAGACCCCCATCATCTTCCACATCTGAATGGGACCCCTAACAGAAATGGTTCCTGGGAACACTATCCCACCTATTATCCTATGAACATGCTATGAAGGACTTTTGATGACATTTTTAGATAGGTCCCATGTTTTGAATGTGGTAATTGGTCAATCCTCATTTGTTAATACTCACCCTCAACAAAATTATAATGGAATATGTGTTTCAAACATGGTCAACAATTATCCTCCATAATCACCCCCTTATGTTACAGATCTCAGTCATCTTGATTCATTCTCTTTATCACTCCCCTTTTCTCATGTTGACTTCAATTACCCTAGTATTACCAAATTAATACACCAATGCGCGTTGAGAAAGTAAGTCGACTATATAGAGAGTCCCACACTCCAACCAAAGATTTCTTAGCCAGGATACTCTCAGTAGTAAATGAATGATTCATCCCACAAGTGTTTGGTCATTGTCTGGAACTCTAATATAAGTGATAAATCTCATGTTTTTCCCTTGTTTCTCACAAAGAGCACGAATCATGTGGGCTTAGGGATTAATTATTGGTTGTATTATTAATGATTGAAGTGTGGAGGTGAAGTGTGGAAAAAGAAACATGATTATGCATATGAGGGGTCTAAAACAAACAAAATTTAAATATTTTTAGAGGTTCATCCATACACCTGGGCCTCTATTTTTTGTAGTAAAAATAATTCTCCCTAGGACTCTGCATCAGCAATTGAATGCTCCATCCTAACCAGCCTATAGCGTGTGTCCTCCAGAACCTATTTAAACCTAATGAGCTTTACCACTTCCTCCTCTACCATGGGATGAATCTCATTATCCCTAATTCACACATGAACTTACTTGACTTAGAAATAAACTATCTAAGATTCTACCTCCTCTTCCCAAGATCAACCACACCAGTTAGGATCTTAATAGGATGATGATCTCTACTTAGGAATTAATGACATATGCATTATAATTTACTTTCTCTTCTAGTTGTATAAGTTCCTAATTGGCCACATATAACTTCTTGGTTCCATAAACTTTCTTCTAATTCCTGGTGATATAAAACTATTAACTTTCTACATGCACCCACTCGGTGAGATAATCGCAGACCAACACATAGAGAGCACGATTACCCACCCCTATGATGCCCAAGTTTCATATCTAGTGGTATAGGGACCCCATCTAACTCACCATTTGTGGATCCAAATTTTGGGTAATAATATTTTATATGCTCATCTATACCTTGTTATAGATTATGTTGTTTTCTTCAGCAATGTCAGACCCAAAATCTTTAAATTCCTCAGGTGGTGTGGGTTTATACTATAGGAAGGCTACAAGAATAGTGGTGGTAAGGTCTTACTTCAGAATCCACTCATATGGATTGGGATCTAGGTCTAGAGGGAGGCCATCTTAATTTGAATCTTCATTAGAAACACCATTTCTACCAACCTTTAGCTATGACTCCTTGGATATATCAATCACGTCCTCAATGGTTTTTCATACTAGGATTAAGGCCATATCATATTTAATGACCATCTCCCTGGGAGTTGGATCATCCATTGGGGGGGCACCTCAGCATCCCCAATTATATCCGTTTTCTAGAAATGCACCCTATCAAACACTATTTTAAACAAAAACATACTAGTTAGTTTTATTAGTGATGAAGGATTGGGAAAACACGACCCATATAAGGGATAAAGACTTAAAAAAGGAAAAAGTTTGGGAAAATCCAATTCCGAGAGTTTTGAAAGGGAATTCCACCACCAGATATCCCTCAACACTAGTTGGCACCTCAACAGCCATCACTGAACCCCTCAGTACTAGCTAGCTAGGAGGTACATAAAATAAACACATTGATGCAATAGAATTGAATAGCTCCATGGAAGTCTGAAGAGGACCAAGATGTTTTAGGTTTAGTCTTACCCTAAAGCAAGAGGATCTCAATGATGATTCACCTGAAGTAGGATGCCTCATTGGTAATAGTCATTGTCATTAGAATACCAGGGCGAGGTTCCCTATAGATGACTGGGAGGAATGGGGGCTCCAAGAACACCCTTGTGACCTCCTCATCATACCCTCCCTTTGTGATATCCTTGACCACAGACTCTGAGATGTGTTCATCAATACCCATTAAGGAACCCTCGTTCCCTTTGACTGGGACCCCTTGTTCCTCCTTAGATGGATCCAGCATATGATCAAATACCAATTTAAAACCTTTGAAAAAAAAGAGTGGAAGGGATGGAAGAGATAGGTAGGTTAAGAAACTAAGAATACCTCTCTAAACAGAAGCCTGGTCAAGTCATCATCCTCATGGGTGACCTCTCCACTCTTAGGGGTTGTATAATTAGTGGTTGATCCCTAGTATTCCTCATTATTAGTGCCCTATGTATCAGCACCAAGAGATGAAGCCTCCTAAGTTGATTATTAAGTATATGTTATCTCCTTAGGATCATCATCAAACATCAAATGTACATGTACAGTGGAAATATCTCCTTCCCCACATTAGTGCTCAAAGGCATCCATATCCACCAGGTATGAAAATCTATCATGGAATTTTACCCTAGAAGTGATTCTAGAAATTCAAAACTCTGGAAGCTTGATCCCCTCTAGAGTCATCCTTCTCTATAATTGTTCCACCATCAAAGTCACTCATAGTATTCGCTAGGCCACACAGATCATGGGAAAGGAAGAATCAATAGTTGGAGACTATATATACTGCAAATTCTTTCTTGGGGCCTCCCTGGTTCTACTGGTCCTAGCCCAATATCTCACCACCTACTCACATGGTTGCTTATGAGGTAGGCCCGCCACTTTTAGAGGTGAGGGTGAAACAAAACCTTGAGTTACCCCCATTTAAGCCCCAAATAGAACCCTCAATTATTGGTTAGTACTTCAAAAATAATCCCATATATTTCCCTACCACTCATGTGCCTTTCCTAATAGTGTAAATATCCTCACCTGTCGATGTAGGATTGCACCTGGATATGCTTCCATATGGTTGCTGACATAATTCTAGGAGAGGTGACTCACCCAAACAAATCATTTAATTCTCATGATTGGTGATCAGATTATAATTTATTATTATCCCAAACTATACTCATGATGATGGCATAGTAGAGTGGTAGTGCGGGGTCAAACCCATAGGGAAAGACTAGAAGATACAAACTAGTGACTTCAAACCCTTTATGTATTATTATTCACAAGTTTATTTGGGTTTTGGATTCCATTAATGCTATTAAGATTGGTTTAAGATTTAGAAAGAATATAGAGATCCAGGTAAATTTTTGGTTTTCAAGTAAAAAAGGATAATCTCAGTCCTAACTTGGGATAGTCCTGGGGCTTAGGCTACGAAGTGGGTTATAGAGAACTAGTTGATTATAGTCAAGACAACTTGATCTGTCTAAGATGAAAATATTCCTTGGTTCTTATATATATAACTACCTATATGCATTAATCCTAGCTTCCTTGGTAAAAAGTTTCATAAGCTAATGGACATAGCCTGATCTACTTCAATCAGGTCAGGTTCATTCATTTAAACTTCTCATGGTCATGGTTTTATAAAATAATTTAATAAACAATTATTTTTTAACCTGATTAATATCCTTAGGGTTTCCAAGTTTCAGTTTAGATGTTCATTAAATTAAAAATAACCCTTACTCTCGACCCTTACCCTAAAAGGTCTAGCCTCTCATGATTGTAATAATCAAAATCAGAGAAACCATTGCAGAAATGCTCAGAAGATTAATGAAACAGTTGAAATAAGAATATTTTCAATTTAGAGATTAATAATCAAGAAGTTCAAAATTAAAAAAAATTGATAAATAAATCAAACTCTTACTTTAAAGAGTAAGCAATCAAGAATTTTGTTTGTATCTGCTATCGAATGGAAATGAAAATGGAAAAAAATGTTTTAATGTTAAACCAAGATTAAAAAGATGAATAATTCTTGCAGATTGATCAATGGCACTTAGATTTAATTAAAAAATTAAAAGGAATTGTTTAAAGTAGAGTTAGAATGGAAAAAAATAAAAAAATGAGAGAGAATGGGAGAAAATCCACTGCCTAAAAAAACTTATGTGTGGATTTCCATATTCTATAGTTAAATAGATAAGAATTTACAAGATTTTTAACCTACCCACATCCTATAATCTCAATCCAATGTTTTATTAGTGTATTTTGGATCTTCCTCCATTAATAGAATGAATATTTGGGATTTATAGATACAACTCATTTCACAATGTGTATTGGGGACTCACGATATGCGTCATCTCATGACTTGAAATTTGAGCAGGAAATGGACTTTGAATTTTACACGATGTGTATTGGAGATTCATGTCATGTATTGTTTTCATAACTTGTAAATTCTTCATTAATTGTGATATCCTCTTCAGAAATGTTTTTAATGATGCATACACATCATGTATGTGTTTCACTATGTGTAAATTCAATTTTTGGCCTTTTTTGACAGCTTTTACATTAGAGTCTTGGATACCTATTCTCTAAAAAAATCAACACATACCCAATTAATTATTTAATAAATCATGAATAATATTTAATTAAATGAATCCAAAAGGTATATACAATTTTATCTTATCAAATTCCCCCACACTTGAAAAATTTCTTGTCCTTAAGAAAAATCATCTCACCAGGGATTCTAAAAGAAAAAAATTTTAAAATAAGAAAAATTCATTAGAACTAGGAAAATAAAACTAAGTGTAAGAAAAAGAATTTAGTCCTCCAAAATCAATCATGTAGAGAAAATTAGTTATGCCTCATAGTTCAGTTTTTTATCTAGATTATTTATTCATTTAATTATAATTTCATAACTATTCCTTGAATTCTATAACCATTTTTCAATGTATCTCAAAATAAAATTTCTATCATCACTCAAGGTTAAAATTTAATTGGAGTTATGATCATACCATGAATACATGTTCCTAACCATATGCTTGATTTGGTTCTATCATCTCCAATTCATAAAAACAAATACAAAATTAATCTTGAGGGATTCAATAAAAAGGGTTCAAATGACTCTGAGGCTGATGTAATGTGGGTAGAAATAAAAATTCAAGCTCAAAAGGAGGGTAAGATCTAACATATAATGCATGATAAATGTGAACAATGCAATGAAGTGATTCCTCCAAGATCAATTGGTGTCCATGCTCCAAGCATCTCAAAGTAGATCCATGAGTATATCAAGTATGTAACAACAGTTGTACCTTATTCCTTTATTTTTCTTTTCTTCTTATTTAATTTTTTGAAATTCATGTTTAGGCCGGATCTCACATCCATCCCCTAACCACATATGATCCATAAAAGGATTCAACAGTCTAGAAATGGTGATTTTTACCTTCCTAATACACTACCCCAAAAAAATCATTTTCTTTCTTTTTTTTTCAAAGGAAGGGGGTGGGCATAGAAAATTAAAATATTAATCATGGATCACATAATATTAGTCTTGTAAAATCACTATAGTATATCTCATCAATAAATACATCTCATGTTCATCAGTAGAAAATTCCCTTACACTTATTCAAAGGATAATCAGGTATAATACCAAGAGTATGGTAGGAAGGGATAATCAGCTTGAAATGGCTTCATCCCAGTAATGTTATTCATGGATACTATGGAATAAAGAATAAAAAATGTAAGGTGGGTATGAGGAAAAAGTGGCTCAAAAAAATTGCATCAATCATATTAAATTTTTATTTGGTCAGTCATAGCCTCAATAAGACATCAATGCAAGTTATGATATATTTACACACCCTAGGTGTCTCTCAAGAAATATACTCAGAAAATAATATGAAATTTTTTGTTATGAATCCTCTTGAAAATGGGATTATAAAAAATAACTAGCAATCACTCAAGGTATAAAATTAATTAATAGTTCAATCAAAATCAATTTTAATTTTTTTTAATTTGAATTAAATTACTAAACTCAGAAATCATGTTAAAAATCTAAATAGGAGTAAAACTTGGATATCAAAAAATTACAACCTAAATTTGTCTTTTATTTAAAAGGTTGTGATGGGTTTTCAAGTTCAGAGAATTATTTTAATTAAAATGTCTCACAGATAGATTAAAATAAGCAATAATCCAAGTGTATTGACATTAAAGATCACGAAAGACTCCCCCATACTTAAAAAAAATGAGATACTGTATGAACTATCCTAGAAATCATCATGGGAGATATGTCACATATATAGCTTAGAAAAAAATGAAATGAAAAATTGAAATTGAATTTATGGGATTGAGACATCCCTGTACGAGTTTCATTCCATAAGGAAACTTGGTAGATGGTGATTTTTGAAATTTGACTACCTACATAATGTGTTAGAAAGACAAAAACTGCACTAGATAAAATATTAGTCCACAGGGTTTAAAAATGATGAAATCAGTGAAATGGGTAGGTGCATTGAGTGAATAGTAATGAAAAATAGCTCAGAGACATGCAGATATGTGGGTACAATGAAGTTTAAAGTGACCTACAAACAAAAAATGCTACAAAAAGAAAAAAACCTAAGTAAAAAACTAAAAATAAAGAAAAAAATAAAATATGGGTTGCCTCCCATAAAGTGATAACAATAAAATTATCATCTAGATGGATGAATAAAGGAATCAATCAGTTTTTTCCATCTACTCAAAAGTCTGGTTCCTCCTACAGAAACTAGTAGTTGTTTCATCGAGCTCACGTGGATGCTTGATGGGATTAACCACCTCAGGAGCATACTGAGCATGAATCTCATGCGATAAAAATATAATTTGTACTCATCATTGTGGGTATATCTATTGATCATGGATCTTCAGTGAAATATCCTCAATCTAGTGATTGAAGTCAGCCAGATATTTAGTCATCTAATGTATGAGGGCAGATGGTGGAGGAACTGGCGTAATGATGACCATAGAAGAGGTCGAAGAGCTAGACATGGAAAAGTAGTATAGTAATAAAATGAAAATAATCCAACCAATAGAGAATCAAAAAATTATATCCCATATATATATATAAATGATACATCAATGTTAAATGGAAGGAAAGTTTTACAAAAAGTGTCACCCACACAGAATAAAAAATAGGGGAGGGGTATAAGGGATACTATGACTCAGGGGAACTTTCACTGGTCGCTGCATCTGAAGTACCCTCCTAAATAGTGTTTATCTCAATCTGACCCTCCATATCAATGTTCTCAATGGATAAGGAAAGAGGATCAATAATGGACTTAGAAGATTCTATTGTACTGGCAGCAATCATGGTAGGAGGTAAAGACGGGGTACCGATTTGAACAGTGGTCGTGTGTTTAGAAGATGGGTCAAATAACAACACCTCAGTAGATGGTGGAAGGGATGTTCCATTATCCCATTATCCCTTATCTTCCAAATACTCTTATTAGGAATCTGGGTATATCAGCTCAGAGGGAAAACCGGTTAGGGTGGTGGCTGGTGAAGGTATGATGGAGGATGAAGGGCATGTTGGTGGTGGGGGTGAGTGCCTGCAAGGGCTAGTGGTGAGGCAGGGATGGTAAAGGATGGTGGTTCAATGAATGGGATTCCCAGGTGGTGGAATATCTAATGAAGTTTCACTGGAATGTATTGGTGTGAGAGCTAGAGATCAGTGAGGTGGGATAGGGTGGGTGATGGCATGGGTAGGGTAGTGGTGGATGGATAATGGGTATGGGTGGTGTCAAGTGCAGGAAAGGGTATGGTAATAGGTTGGGGTAAGTTGGTGGTGGAGGTATGGGATGAGACAGAGGTGGATGGATTAGGGGATGGGTTGAAGGTAGTAGGAGTAGGGGTTGGGTCAACATCATGGTTGTCGGGTGCCTCGTCAGTAGCCTCAATGTGTCCTGGTGCCCAATGGTATCATTCACCAAACATCCTTAGTAGCTTAATGTGGAGCAAGAGGAAGTATATCAACTCCATCAGTTTGATACATGTGAGGATATGGGTAGTGTTGAAGATGCCAAGATGTCTGGCTAAATGAGTGATGAAGGATCCACCTATCAGCATGCCTTGAGTCCACTGCACATGCACCATAAAATAAAAGGTGAACTAAGATGCCATTTTGATGGTAGGTCTACACATGTATGTAGTGAGAATGAGGAAATCCAGCTAAATCATGCTCCCATTATCCTCTGGGCAAGAAAACTAGGAATGTGTCAAGTATTGATGAATAATCTATAATGAATTGCCTCACAATAGGGTAAACTTATTAATATAAGGATCCTGGATACTGTGAGGATTCCAGAAAATAATCCTCTAGAGTCATGCTATGTCTTCCCTTCTCAGATCAAGATGAAGAGTGGAAAAAACTAGGGAGGAAATAAAGTTAGAATAATAAATACTTATCCCAATTCCAAAATCACAAAAGGTGAGCTCATAGGGTCTTCCACCTAACTAAAATTAAACGATGTTGACAGTTAGCTGGAGAGTATCTAGGAAATCAATAAAGAGCACTTGAAAAGTATCCTCACATACATTGAAGATGGGGGTGATGTGAAGTCGGTCAAGGAGATGGAGGATCTCCTGGATGATGTAAAGATGGGTGAGGATGGCTAGATTCAACATCTTGTTGGTCTGCATGGGTTTTAACTGCAAAAGGACCAACATGACCTGCTTCTTGGGGGTGGACAGGTGTAAGATGGGATGGTGATGTGGATAGACATCACCAAGACTCATTAGAGGTAAAATATGAACCATAAATGGATGGAGGAGTCTTAAAGGCTACAACAGAACTAGAAGAGTATGAATCTTCATTTGAATGAGGTGGAATATCCCTTCAGTGCTTGACCAGAGGTGAATCCTCACACTCGAGTGCGCGATCAGCAGTGGGATTTTGAATGGTCTTCATGTGTGCCATTTTAGATGCAATGAATAGGGGAGGATGAAGAGGAGGGGGATGATTGTGAGGAAGGAAGACAAGTAAGTTTTGGTGATAGTGAGGCTAAGGAGAGGGAGCATCCGAAGGGGGTGGGTCACGGGGGAGAGAAGGAGATGAGATAGAGAGCGGCCAATGGGGGGTGTGTGCATCATGAACCCTAGGGTCATGAATTATTAAAAATTCATTTAATTTCATGTCATGTAAAATTAAATGATGTTTAATGCATAAAAATGTCATTTTTTGGATTTTGAAACATACACATCATGTAAATACTACATGACGTGTAATTAGGACCTCTTTCCTCATTAAGATCCCAAGCCTATGCCTTTTTTTTCGGTGTGCCCAGAGTTTTCCTAAACTCTTCTCTATCCTATTCTATCATATTTTACCTATCCTAGTTTGCAACCCAGTTGGAACTTCATTTAACATCAAGATCTAAACTCAGTATCACTTAGATGAATCTCAATGCAATGACACATCCATCACGGAATGGTTCTTGATAAATTTGCAATCATTGACTGTTAACTTTGAAGGGTGGTTCTTCTAATTTCTAAATCTCTATGGTTCTATAGGGGAATACTTTCATGACCACAAATGTCCCTAACCATCTAGATTTTAGCTTTCTAGGGAACAACTTCAATCATAAATTTAATAAAAATACCTTATTCCCTAGTGTGAAGATTCATTGTGTGATGTAATGATCGTGCCACTTCTTGGTTTTTTTCTTTATAAATATTAGAATTCTCATAGAAATCGTTTCTTGTTTCTTCCAATTCATCCATTTATAGCATCCTGAATTCCCCATATTTTTGAGAATCTAAATTATATTTCTTAATTTCCCAGCATGAGTGATGCTCTAGTTCTACTAGAAAATGGCATGGCTTGTCATACACTAATTAGAATGGAGTGGTGTTGGTGGGTGTTTTGTACATGATACAGTATACCCAGAGTGCATCATCTAACTTGAGGCTCCATTCATTCTGACTCATGTTCACAGTCTTCTCTAGGATTTGTTTTATTTCCCTCTAATAATTCTACTTGCCTGTTTGTTTGTGGGTGGTAGGGAGTTCCTGTGTTTTATCGGATTCTATACTTCTCAATTAATCCCTTAACAGAATTATTGGTAAAGTTGGTGCCTCTACCACTTATGAGTAACCAGGTGAATCTAAACCTTGAAAATATTTTTTTATTTAAAAATTTCATGACTAATTTTTTCATGTCATGAGTGGTGGCTTCTAGTTCTACCCATTTCAAGACGTGGTCAACACCAATCGAGATATATAACTTTCCATGTGAATGAGGGAATGACACCATAAAATATATTCCGCATATATTTAATATTTCAACCTCCATGATAGGGTTTTGAGGCATTTAATTTCTCTTCCTGATGGTTCCAAATCGTTGGCACTGATCACATCTTTGGAAAAAATTTCTTAAATCTTGATAGAGTGTGGTACAAAAGAGTCCAATTTATATGATTTTGGCTACTATGTATTTTGGTCCATAATTCCCTCCATATGGTGACATGAAACACATGTTTATTACACTTTTTATCTCATCCTTTGGGATGCACTACCACATTAATCCATCATTTAAGTTCTTAAAAAGTAGCAGATCATCCCAATAGTAGTGTGAGGCTTCAGCCAAAAATATCCTCTATTTATAGTATGAAAGGTATGAGTAGAGTGTTCTCATGGAGAGATAGTTTGTAATATCGAAAAACCACAGGAGTGCCTTTGTATTTATGTTTAAAAGAGTTTCATTAGATAATTCAACCTTGATGTTAATATTATTATCATCCTCAATGATGGGTAGTGGGATTTTGGATAGATGGTCAGAAATAACATTATTAGTGCCATTAGTATACTTTATGATTATTTCAAACCCTTGTAGTAGTAGGATCCACTGTATCATTCATGGATTGGAATCCTTTTTACTCAACAAATATTTTAGGGAAACTTGGTCAATTTAAACAATTACTTTGGATAGAACAATATAGAAGAGAAATTTTTCAAAAGAATCAATGAATTCTAAGAGTTCCTTCTCTATAGTTTTGTAGTTTACCTAAGAATCATTCAAGGTGTGATTGGAATAGTATATGGGATAGAATATGTGTCCAAATTCCTGTCCTAATATAGTTCCTATAATGAATTCATTGGTGTCTCACATTAATTTGAAGTCTTTGTCCCATTTTAGTGAAATGATAATGGGAGTGGCCACCATGATGTTCTTTAAAATATTGAATGATTTCTGATACTCTTTAATGAATTAAAAGGAGGTATCCTTTGATAATAGGTATTTCAAGGGGTGGTAAACTTTTAAAAAATCTTTGATGAAGTGATAGTAGAATCCTGCATGGCCCAAAAATCCCTTTATGACTTTAATAGTTGAGGGATCATGAAATTATATAATCACTTTGATATTTTATGGATCAAATTGCATGAAATTATTTTAGATTTTTTGTCTAAGGACTATGCCTATTTGTACCATAAAGTGCAATTTATCCTAGTTTAAAACTAGGCACTTTTCTTCACAACATTTCATGGATAATTCTAGATTTCTTAAGCATACCTCAAAAGATCTTCCATAAAATGAAAACCATCCATAAATATTTCAAATAATTTCTCCACCGTATAGTGGAATATATGTTTTATGCACCTTTGGAAGGTCACTGGTTCATTACACATACCTAATGATATGCATTTTTAGGAGAATGTACTAAATGGACATGTGAATATAGTTTTGGAGTAATCATCTAGGTTGAATGCAATTTGATTGTATCCTAAATATCCATCAAAGAAATAGTAAAACTTGTGTCCTACCTATCTCTCTAGAATTTGATACATGAAAGGTAAGGGGAAATGATCTTTTCGAGTTATTGTATTTATGTTTCTATAATCCACACATACTTGACATCCAGTGATGGTTCAAGTTGATATTAGTTCATCTTCATCATTATTTAAAACTATGAGGCCACCATTATTTGGAATGATCTAAAGTGGACTCACCCACTTGATTCCATAGATTGAAAAAATTATTCTTGAATCTATGAGTTTTAGTAATTCTTTCTTAACTACCTCCTTCATTGGTGGGGTGAGTCACCTCTAGGGCCCGCATTTGGGTTTTGAACCTTATTCTAGTAAAATATTATGAGTGAAGTTTTTAGGGATGATTCATTTGACATCAGACACTCCCCATGTGATTGATTTCTTATGTATTTTTTGTAATTTTATCAACTTATCCTCTTGTGTCTGCATCATCTCTATGTTTATGATGACTGGTAATGAAACTATTGTCTCTAGGAATGAGTAATTTAGTGTTCTTGGGAGAGGTTTCAACTCCAGATTTAGTGGTTGGATGACTGAGGGTATGAATGGAAGTATAGTGTCCCTTGTTATAGGTTCTATGTAGTTCACTTCCTTATATTAATAATCCTTCTCTTCAGTAGGAGATAAAGTATCACAATCATCTTCAATGGTCATGTAGTCATTCCTCTATTTAGTGAGAAAGATAGATTGAAAGTAAAAAAAGAATCATTTGTTTGTTTAGTAGATTTCATTGGGTAAAACACAACTTTTTCATCACCTACTCTAAATATAATCCTTCCTTGATTCACATCAATCAATTCCTTCCCAATGGATAATAATTTCCAGCCTAAGATAATTGGAACATACCCTTCTTCTTCCATATCCAATATATGGAAGTCTATTGGAAAAGTGATTTTTTCGACTTTCACTAGGATATCCTCAAGAAGTCCTTGAGGATAATTAACTGGTCAATTAGATAATTGAAGTTCTAATCTTATTGGATTTAGTTCCTTGATTCTTAGCTTGTGGAATACACTCATTGGGATGAGTTTAATGATGGCTCCTAAGTTTCATAAATCTCTTATAATGTTTCAAGCTCTTATGGTGCAGTGAATTGAGAAACTCCTATGATCGATCATCTTTGGTGGCATCACCTGAAAAATTTTTTGAGCACTATTAATTTAGGTAGATGAATCATAGGCCTTACATATTCCTCTTTTTGGAGATTATTTGCTTGATAAATTTTTCATAGGTGGGTATTTGAGCAATATCTTCAACAAATTGGATGTTGATATGTAACTGCTTGAACATTTCAAAAAATTTATTATACTTTCCTTCAATGTTTCATCACCTTATTCTATCTGGGAAAGGGAGAGATGGTTTGTAATCTGGGGATTATATATAGATATTCTCTTTAGATTGATCTTTTTAGAGCTTTTTCAGGAGGTTATTATTCTGGATTTTTATCCTGATCGGTTCTATTTGAACTTTCATTGTCATCCTATTTACTAAATGTTACATGTTTCTTAGGTTCTTTAAGCTTATTTTCTTCTCCTCCATAAGGTTTCTAAAAATCCATCACTTTCCTTCTCCTTAGTACTACTTACTTGGATTCATCTTTCCGGTATGGCAATGTATTACCAAGCATTGTACCTGGTAATATATCAGAAAAGTGCTTTGATATTTTACCCATTTGGTGTTTGAGGTTTTGGAGGGCCGCCCTTTGATTTTTCATTGTTTTCTCTTGGGTAGTCATCCTCTGATATGATTTTTGAACAAAGGGGGTGAGAATATTTTCCATATTTGATTGGATAGGTGCAAATGTTTTTGGTGGTCTTTGCAGAGTTGGTTGAAATTTTTTTGGGTCTCTAGGAGAAAAAGGTTGTTAGGGTGGATGTTGCGGTGGTCAAGGAACATGATTCATAGGAGGCTATCCGAGTGTTCTTTGGTTCCTATGTGGTTTTTGGACACTTATCTATTGATAGTAGCCTTTATTATTTTGTGGAAGTTATTGAGCTAGTCTCTATTGTTGTGGTTGTGGGAATTGTTTGAATTTTTTATTGTAATTAACGTAATTACAATCTTGGATTTTTTTTCATCCACTTATGACTTGTAGTATTTTTATGAATGTGGGCATCCACAAATCATGCAAGATTAAATTTCCATCATAGTAATAAGAAGAGGTGGTGGTGAAGCAAGAAGCTAAAAGGATTCCATTTGTTTAGTAATGGGATCTACTTGTGCTACTAGATGGGTGTTTTATTATACTTGGTGGATTCCTCACTGAGGATGTTTATGATCACTTTTCCATAGACTATCATTGTGTGATACCTTTTCTAGAAGTTCTCATCCTACTTCAGGTGTTCTCATCATTATACTCCATAAGCGAAAAAATATACAATTGTCCGAGCAGCTGGCCGAAGACCTTAGTAGATGGTTTGTAGCTGAAGACACACATCAATTCCATGATGTGGGAACTTTAGAGTAAGTTCCTTAAAGAAATACTGGGCCTCCCAAGATGACTCTCCGTCTAACTGAGAAAATTTTTGGATTTCATTCTTGACTTTCCAATTTTGTATAGGTGGGAAGTACTTATCTAGGAACTTCTTTTCTAATTCTCCCCAAGTTATAATTGACTCGGAGCTTGGATTTTTAGCCAATCCTTGGATTAGATGCATAAGGAGAATGGGAATACTCTCAATCTAATTGAATCATAGGATACTCCTTAGTTAAAAAAGGTATTACAGACTTCCAAAAAGTTAGAGACATGCTCATGAGGATCTTCACCCTATAATCCACTAAACTATCCCATATTCTAGATCATGTTGATGAGACCAGGTTTGATTTTAAATGTATGCACCTAGAAAGGAGGTTTCACAATTTTGGGTGTGGAACCATTGATATACAACAAGTTATAATCCATGATGGTTCATTCCAGTTAAAAGGGTTGATCTTTATGCAGTACAGGTGACACATATTTTATGTTGGGTGGGTTTTTGTCTTCAGGATTGTTGTGGTCTACCATACTTGAACAACTGTGTGCAGAGAGATATATTTCAATTTTAGGAATGAAGGTGAGAAGTTCTTGAGCGTCGAGGATCCTTGAATGAGTCAAGGGCCCCTGACACATGCATTTGGCCTAAAACAAAGGATACGGTGGTGCCCAGAATAAAGAATGAAAAATGAAAAGAAAAAAGGGGGATGGGTGAGGTAATCCTAGGGTTGTGCTGAAGGTTCCTATTTCTAAGCACAATATGTTTTCCCCTAGAAATACTTCCAAAATTTTACATACCCACATGATTTATTTAATTTATGTGGGAAGTGATAATTTTAGAATTTCTTATTATCCCAAACTACACTTACTATGATGGAATAGTAGAGTGGTAGTGATGGGTCGAACCCAAGGAGAAAAACTGGTAGAAAGGAAACCATTGACTTAGAACCCTTTATATAGGAGTTATCATGAGTTGATTTGGTTTTAGGATTCCATTAACACTATTGAGGTTGGTTTAAGATTCAATAAGAAGATAGGGATCAGGATAAATTTTAGGGTTTCAAGTAAAAAGTATAATCTAAATCCTAACTTGGGATAGTCCTAGGTCTTAGGCCATGAAGTGGTGCATAGAGCACTGGTTTTTTATGGTCAAACCAAATAGATCTATCCAATATGAAACTATTTCTTGTTCTGGATATAGCTGAAAACCTAGATGCATTGAGACTATTTTCTATGGCAGAAAGTGTCAAAAGTTAATGGTCATAGCCTTCTCTACTTCAATCAGGACATGTTTGTTCATTTAAACTTCAAATGGTTAGGTTTTCATAAAATAATTGGATAAACATATATTGTTTAACCTGATTACTAGCCTTAGAGTTTCCAAGATTCGGTTTATAGATTAATTAGATTAAATAAACCTTTACTCTCGACCCTTACCCTAAATGGTTTATCCACTCATGACGGTAATAATCGAAATTAGAGAAATAATTACAGACATGCTCAGAAGATTAATAAAATATTTTAAATAAGATAGTTTGCAATTAAGGGATTAAGAATCATGAATTTCACAATTAAAATAATTGATAAATCAATAAAATTATTACTTGAAATAGTAAAAAATTAAGAACATGGTTTTTATCCACTGTTGAATGGAAATGAAAATGAAAAAAACATTGGAACGGTAAATGGAGATGAAAAAAATGAATAACACTTGAAGATTAATCAAAGACACTTGTATTTAATTAAAATGGTAAAAGGAATTGTTTAAATTAGAGTTTGAAGGGAAATAAAGGAAGAAAAATGAGAGAGAATGAGAGAAAATACACTTCCCATAAAAATATATGTGTGGTTGTCCGTGTTCTATTGTTAAATAGAAGGGAATTTACATGAAGTGTAACCTACTCACATCATGTAATATCAATCCAAGTTTTTCTCCATGTATTTTGGATCTGACACCTTTCATGTCCCAAATCTTTAGGATTCAAAGATACAATTCATTTCACAACGTGTATTAGGGACTCACGACATGCTTCATTTCATGACTGGAACATTGACTGGGAAGTGGCCTTCAATTTTTTCATGATGTGTATTGGAGATTCACATCATGAATTCTTTTCATGACTTTTAAATTTTTCATGACTTATGGTATCCTCTTTAAACATGTGTGAATTATTCATACACATCGTGTATATGTTTAAAAAAGTGTAAAGTCATATTTTGGCCATTTTTTACAGATTTTCCTTTAGAGTCTTGTATACCTATTCTCTACGAAAATCAATACATACTCAGTGCATTATAGAATAAAGAATGAATATTATTTAATTAAATTAATCCAAAATGTATATACAATTTTATCTTATCAAGAGGCCATCATTGATGTTGGTGGGTGGAAACATGATGAACTCCCTCATACCTTTATCCGTGAATATCCACCACAACTGATGAAGGATATATAGATGTCTTTCCTCATAGATCCTCATGTAGACTCACTTCACCAATTTCTGGATGAATTTTAGCTATCTGGAGAAATGAGACAAAGTGTACGGTTTAAAATAAGTGTTTCCTTATATCTTGATGACCAATAATCCACCTCAGAAGGTCTGATGATACTCCCACTACTCTAGTGCCCCCTCCAGATTATCAACCATCTTGCCGAAAGGATTCAAGAATGGGTGAAAGTTGAATTTTTAAGTATTTACAATACTGATCATAACCCAAACTTCATTAAGATATATTAGTCAAACCCCAGCAAGGAGTTATGGCCATAGGCCAGCATTTGGAGGGGTAATAGAATTTTTAAATTCATACCCCCTGAAATTCACCACAATCCACCCATAGAAAAGTTAGAATGTACCATCAATCCTCATAGGCATGATTCCTCTCACTACATGGTCCAACTGACTATAGAGTTGGTCCATCATCAGTACTCCTTTGTTCACTCGGTTTCTGGATGCCATAATCATGGCCATTGCGAGCATCCCAGGATGCAAGCTCATGCATGCGTCCCTCAATTGAAGTAGTCAATCACTAAGGAAGGTGGACAAAAATGCAGTATAATGAACCACTGGCTTCCATCCTTCCTTCATGTTGTAACCACACTCCTGGTAGTTCCCTTGATCTATGATCAACTAATAGGATCCTGATTTCCTCCTCTGTTATTCTACTGGACATTTTTTTGTCCACCCTGGCATCTTCACATCTGAAGTATTCAGGAACATACCTAGACATGTCTTGAATTAAATGTCCCAATGAAAGGGGGGATGATTCTTCAATACTTGGGTGAAATTGTCCATAGAATCTACACTATAATGAGGTTCTTCTCCCTATCACCCCAGGCATTCAATGATGTAAGTAATTCATCATACTAAAATCCCATCACTGGGATGCCACCAATACAATGGAGGTATCATGGGCTGATCCCCACCACCCATGATTGAGGTGGAAGGTGTTGGTTTCCAAGGACCACCAGTTGATAAGCTCTAGTAGTAGAAATTTTTGTTGATAAACATGGAATTGGGATATCCACACATGCTTCGTATAATTCAATGTGGCATGGATCAGCCCCATAATCTTGAAAAGTAAAGCATATCCAGTATGTCCATGCCCACTCATTAGTAAAGTTCCCCTCATACCATGGGTATAAATCTTTGCACCAATCCATGAAATTATTATGGATACTGGTTTGGAAGATTCTCACATGGTGTAATGGGAACTCCTCATCCTCTGGTAGTTCCCCAGTCACCATCCTTGTCCTTCCACTCATAGTGTAGATAGTGGTGACTTCATGTTTTCTAGTAGGATGATCAAAAATAGTGATGTTCATATGGGTAAGTTTTTCATGACAAGAGAACTATAACTATAGGATGTTAACTTCCATGGATTGGATAGACACTTCATCCATCGGTTTAAAGTTGCAGAGGGGTAGGTGGTTTCTTAGTAGGTATTCCTCTAGGGCTTTAGTCAACAGGCCTATGAGCTCTCTATTATAAAAAAACTCTTCTGGCATGGTGAATTTTTGTATTTACATCCATTTTCTCCCTTCAGGTCATGATATAATCTTCAATGATATCTTGATTAGTGGGGTTTCCCATTTCTCAATTATATGAATTCACACACTATATCACACAATACTGGTCTTAGTTAACCCAAAGGTTCCAAATCATACAACATACAAGGTGTTCAAGAAAAATTATGAATAAAGCATGGAAATTGTGTCGCGTAAAGAAGAGTTTGCATGAATTTCATGACCGAAAGCTCGGAAGTTCATGCAAGATGATGAGTTACATGCACAAGAGACGACTTATCACACATGAAAGTCAGGTGACTATACAAAGGGACCCTTAAATTATTTATATGCATAGGACTGATAGTTTTTGTGAGCGTGTAACTTGGTTACAACACCAAAGTGGGAAGTTGTGAAACCATGTGAAAAATATCCTTCCCATTTGGTGCTTCACTCAAAACTCAAACTTTCAGACCCCTTTAGCTCTGATTCTGAGGGGGGTTTTGGTTCCAAAAACGCATCTCACACCAGGAAGGAACATTTTTTCTTAAACCAAGTTTGTGACCCATCCAAAAGGAACATACTGGTGCCAAGGAGAAGGTTTCACACAACTATTGAGTGATGTGCACAAACAATCAGATCTGTGTGTAAAATACCTATGCACCAAAGGTGGATCTGGATATAAAACGTCCATGGGTACTCCCAAATCCTGAAATGATGTCCAAGTCATATGCACACAAAAGGAGAGATTTGAATGAAAACCATCATATGAATGACTATATAGTTTTGTGGGAAAGGTGACATCAAAACCAACACGTTACATGGTCAAGCCCCATCAACAAAGGTTTGGGAAGTGCGCAACCCTGTTACACGCCACAGTGAAGTTTCAAGACCCATTTCGGCTATATATAGAACCTCACCACAACACTTTGGGGATGGATCTATAGAAGATGGAGCATCGCTCTCTTTCACACAAACCTTTATTCTATGACATCACACAACACTAAAATCCCATAGACCCTCAAAGGTAGAGAACTTGTGTGACCGACCTCTCATGGGCCCCAACATGTCTTGGCCTATGGTTGAGAGTTCCACACGAAACACCTCTTAAGTCTAGTCATGTTTTCTCAAGATAAGTATCCTTTACGCGACCCTATATTACACACTACCCTAGCCATTGCATTCACCCATGCCTCCCTAATCCACATGTTATACTTGTGATAGATTCTATGTCTTAGACAAACCCATTTGAATGCAATATAATAAAGTTTCATGCAACAAATTTCTGGTCCCTGACCCAACTCCACCTATGCTTCAAGCACATCTTAGACCATTAACCTATATTTTTATCCTAATCATAGGTACCCTAATGCCTTTTTATCCCAAGCATAGGCACCCTAAAATCTGGATTCCTAATTTCCAATCCTCCATGGAAATTTTTATGCCATACCCCACCCAAAGGTGTGTGAGTAGTGGACATGTAATCCCTAAAGGCGGCATCATTGAGGAAAATGAATTACCTATTTTGGTAGAGAGACCTTTTTTCAGATATTCCTCTCACCGTGATACAGTCCCCTCTGGGTGTAAGCCCTGTCATGTCCGAGCTATATGAAAAAAACTTCCTATCTCTTTTTCCTAGTCATACATGCTAGACTACATGAAAAATTCCTTAGAACATGACATTAAACTATATCCTTTCCCTGTGTGATGAACATAGGATGCCTCATGTGTGATCATTATGGGATTCCACCTCCTACCCTACCATGGGAAGAAACTCCTACATTGTGAATCCCATATGAATAAGTCCCAAAACATCCCTCATTGACACTATTTTCTCAATACAAGTGTCCTTACCGGATGATGTTAAACTATATGGACCAGTCCTATCAGATAAAATTAAACTACAACATTCAACTATGTGGTTTTTGATCCCTATTTACCAAGAGGGTATGTAGGACTCCTCCACAAGGTCCAATCCTAAAAAATAAAAAAATATGGGTTACCTATATGAGGTTTGACCCCTGTACCCAAACATATAAGGCCCCAGCCTTAAACCTTACTTAATCTTGTGTTATTACAAGATTACACATTGAGGATCTTTTCAGGTTTAGAGTTTTAGAGAATTAGATCATAAAACTTGCATTACATTCCACATATAAACAAAGTGGTTACATAAAGATATTATTCTTCATTCCCATCAATGGAAACACATTTAAAATAAAACATGGATTATTTCTTGACACATCCTTGACTCTATCATCTTATCATGTACCTTTCCCTTGACCTGTGAAAAACATTTCAAAAACTTGGGATGAGCATAAAAACTCAGTATGGGTTATAAAAAAAACATGGAAAGGAAACATGAGTTCATATATACATAAGAATGAAATCATACTTTACCCATAAAACATAGGCACTTTAACATACCTCATAAAATCATGAATAAATCATAGAAATCATAATACGTAAAGGTAACTTGAGGCATTCATAACATTCTTACGTAGGGAGTAACCCTCTTGGTTACGTTTGGAATACCCATCACAGTATATTCCCTAAAATCTCTTCGGAGAAACCTTAACGTTTCACTCCTTCGCGTTACCCAATGCATTGGAGAGCTATAACGGGCTCACCCGCCCTTAGTTTATCACGGAACCACCCGTCTTCATAATAATGCCCAAGAACCATAACATAATCATATCACATAAAACATGCATAAAGGAAACATAACATTTCCACATTTCAATCACGAGATATCAATACAACACATTGTTATAAAAACATTATGAAAACCATTTTCAATACCAAAGTAAAACATGGTATTTATTTTTCTTTTAAAAAAAGAAGGTATGGCTTGTAGAGGAAGCCGAAACTCAAATAACGGTTACGACGGCGGAGAAGTCGTTGTCGCCGCATACGTATGACAAAAACATTCCCTTTTGTCGTTTAGTAAACGCTTCGTATAAAAAAGATTCCTTTTGAATAAACGTAAAAGTCAAAGGGGTTTATACACCGTATAAAAGAAAGTTGTGTATAAAATAAAATATGCCTCAATGAAAGGAGATTGAGACGAAGTCCCATACCTCGTATCCGACTTGACCCGACCGTTCTTTAAACTCCTGAATAATAAACTTGAGTTAATCTATACTTGCTTATGAATCTTTTTCAAGTTCATTATTCCTTTTATACCATGTTATGAACATCATGTAATCATTTAAGTTAATAATGTTCATTTTGTCGGTATTTGGTTCTTAAGTCAAAAATAGGCTTCTTACACTTACATGTTGTTAATTTGGTCAAAGGTTCATTATATCCAGAATGGTATTCATGATGTAGATATCATATATTTCATGTATATCCAGTACATACATTCATTTATAATATTACATCACATTTAGAGGTAAGAAATGAAATGCACCGTTCATGGAGACGGTAAGCCGTACGTACGCATGAACGCTACTTCCATTTCTATTTCATATTTTCTGGAATGGAATCATAATGATATAAGAGTATATTATAATTCCAGTATAATAACATATATAATATCATTAACTTTATCCTTTACACATCCCACATATGGTATTAACGAATCAAATCACTTTTAGGGGGCGGTAGTCCGCGCTTCCTAAAATGAAGATATCGTGTTTTACCCATAATGGAAACCATAAAGGTATGCCCAAAATGAAAAAACAGAAGCTTAAGGAAAACATAAACATATTATATATCATATATAAAAATAGTGACATCATAATGGCCACCTTTGAAGGTGTTTAATGAGTGTTGAACAATCATCGTTTCGGGAGGCAGAATTTCGCCATCCACGGAAACCTTATGTTCTTTAACCATTTGATGTAGTTGTGTGGGAGTGTAGCTCAAATAAATCTTATAACAACATCCTAGTATATTGAAGATACTGGTGTTGTTACAAAAGAAGTAAATAAAAAGAGTTTAGGGGGTTGGAGAAGCAAAATAAAACAAATGAACATTAGAGAATGAATTACCTTAAAAAGTGTAACTCCTTTTGATTTGATCCTAAAGGCTTCCTTTGAAAGGATTCTGCCCAAAGAGAATCCTCTAGGATGAGGATAGGGATGTGGAGAGAGCAAATGGGCAGGGGTTGGCCGAGCCAATGGCTTGAAGAGTGTGTGAAATGAGGTAGAGGTGGGGGCCTTTTATAAGAGGAGAGGAGGGGCACTTTTGGAAAGTAAAGAAACATTACTTTATTTGAAAATGTGTTTCGGTTTTAAAAGGTCCCACATTGATAGAATTCGTGGATAAGGTTATAAGGCATCGAAATCCACTCATCCAATTGGTTTTGGCCATGTGTAGTTCATAGATTTTATATTATCTTTCCATTTTATTTAAATCGTCAAATAATGATGTCATCGCTGCATCATTATTATGTCATAAATAATTAAATTTATTTAATGTCTAAAAATTATAAAAAAATTACTATGATGTAGGAAATCTTTTTAGCTTTCCATTTAATATTTATAATCAAAATTTGGACTTGTATAACCCCACTTAAAAATTGTTTTCTCAAAACATATTATGTTTGTGTCATTTTCACTTTAACATTAAATAAAAAGTAATTTATGTCATTTCCCAACAAAAGGGGATCCATGGGGTCCCCAAGTTGACCCATGGCTTGTCTTGGTCGGCCATGACACAACCAATAAGGTTGGGACATGTGTCTAGGTCATTTTATATTATTAAAGCATTATTTATTCCTTAAACTACACTAATTACCACTAATCGCGATTAAAAACTTAATAAGTTACTATTCACCAAAAAATTATTTTAATCTCATTGAACCACATTTTACTTCTTAATGACAACCATGTATGTCGGATTTTCAAAATTCAATACACATTAGTGGTAAACTTTCATTTAACTGAAAAATCAGTTTGCTTGATTACCACTTAGTGGTTTCACTATTCATCAAAAATTGAAGTTTTTCAGAAAATTACCAAAAATTCACACAAGGTAAATTTTGATGTCCCAATCATAAAGGATGAGTTTATTTTGACAAACATAGTTTATAAAATTGTCAAAATATAGATTCAAAAATGGTTTTCCATCAAAAGGCACTAAAACAATCTTTTAAGAATATTAGTGTATTCCATGCATAAGATTGTATTTATTTTCATTTTAAGCCTATAAAACACTAACTTTATCATTAATAGACATAGATAAAAATATCTATTATTCATTACTTACTTGGGATGTTACATCCTTCCCCCCTTTAGAAAATTGCATCCCCGCAATTTATTTACTTATCGAATAAATGGGGGTACTTATCCCTCATTGCATTTTCAGATTCCCATGTTGCCTCTTCAATCATGTGGTTTTTCCACAAAACCTTTACCTGCTTAATCACCTTATTCCGTAACACTTGCTCCCTGTGGTCAAGAATCTGGACCGGTTGTTCCTCATAAGATAGGTTCTCTTCCAGCTGAACTACCTCTGGACTCAAAACATGAGATGGATCTGGCATATACTTTCTCAACATCGAAACGTGAAAAACATTGTGTACCTGAGATAAACTCGGAGGTAAAGCCACTCGGTATGCAACTGATCCAACTCTCTCCAGAATTTCGTATGGTCCAATGAACCTTGGACTCAACTTTCCTTTCTTACCAAATCTCATCACACTTTTCCAAGGAGAAACCTTGAGAAAAACATGATCACCTACCTCGAAAGATAGATCCTTCCTCCGGTTATCCGCATAACTCTTCTGCCTGCTCTGAGCTGTTCTCATGTGTTTCTGAATCAGCTGAACTTTTTCTGCCATCTCTTCTACCAATTCTGGTTCCATCAACTTCCTTTCACCCACTTCATCCCAGAAAGCTGGAGTTCGACACCGCTTCCCATATAATGCCTGAAATGGTGCCATCTGTATACTGGAATGAAAACTGTTATTATATGAAAACTCAACCAAAGAAAGATGTTGGTCCCAACTTCCCTGATAATCCATAGAACAAGCTCGTAGCATATCCTCCAATGTCTGAATTGTTCGTTCTGACTGCCCATCTGATTGAGGATGAAAAGCTGTACTAAAATTTAATTCAGTACCCAACGACTTCTGAAGGCCTTTCCAAAAGTTGGAAGTAAACCTGGGATCACGATCTGATACAATGGAGATAGGAACTCCATGTAACCTGACTATCTCTTTAAGATACAAACGGGAAAGTTGATCAAGAGAGAAAGTATCTCGTATAGCAAGGAAATGAGCAGATTTGGTCAAGCGATCAACAATAACCCAGATTGCATTATTACCTCGAGATGTCTTTGGTAATCCAACAACAAAGTCCATGGATATATTCTCCCATTTCCACTCTGGCACTGGTAAAGGCTGAAGCATCCCTTTCGGTAACTGCCGCTCAGCTTTAACCTGCTGACAAGTCAAACACTTCACAGTAAAATCAGCAATATCTCTTTTCATTCCATCCCACCAGTAATACTCCCGCAGATCTCTATACATCTTAGTACTGCCCGGATGAACTGAAAACGGAGAACTATGAGCTTCACATAACAACTCTCTCTTCAACTGTGAATCAGAAGGCACACACAATCTCTTCCCAAATCTCAAAACGCAATCACTATCAATGTTGAATTCAAGAAACTTACCTTTCTGAACCAGCTCTACCCTTTTCTGCAACTCACTGTCTTGCTTCTGTGCTTGCTTGATTCTATCTGATAGAGATGATCTCACTGATACCTGAAACAAAACAGAAGGACTTCCTGCACCAACAACTTCTATGCCAAAGTTCATCAAATCGTTAACCAAATGATCACGTTCCAAACGCAACATTGTTAATGAAGCATTACTTTTTCGACTCAAAGCATCAGCCACTTTATTTGCTTTTCCCGGATGATAATGAATTGTACAATCATAATCCTTGATTAATTCCAGCCATCTCCTTTGTCTCATGTTTAACTCTTTCTGAGTGAATATATACTTTAAACTTTTGTGATCGGTATATATTTCACACTTTACTCCATACAAATGATGCCTCCAAATTTTTAAAGCAAAAACAACAGCAGCTAATTCCAAATCATGTGTAGGGTAATTTACCTCATGAGTTTTCAACTGTCGTGAAGCATAAGCAATTACCTGATCATTCTGCATTAGGACGCAACCAAGTCCTTTCAATGAAGCATCACTGTATATAACAAACTCACCATTCCTGGAAGGTAGTGCCAAAACTGGAGCATTCACCAATCTTCTTTTCAATTCCTGAAAACAATCATCACATTCTTTTGTCCAGATAAACTTAACACCCTTCTGAGTTAGCTTAGTCATTGGACTAGATAACCGTGAAAAATTTCTAACAAACCTTCGGTAATAGCCCGCCAAACCAAGGAAGCTACGAATCTCGGTTACATTTGTGGGTCTTGGCCATTCTTCCACAACTTTTGTTTTTGCAGGATCAACAATTATTCCATCTTTAGAAACAATGTGACCAAGGAAAGCAATTTGTTGCAACCAAAACTCACACTTGCTGAATTTCCCATACAGTTTCTTTTCTTTTAAGGTTTGCAAGATAACCCTTAAATGTTTTTCATGCTCCTCTTTACTTTTAGAAAACACCAAAATATCATCAATGAAAACCACCACAAACTTATCCAAGAACTCATGGAAAATTCTATTCATTAAGTCCATGAATACAGCAGGTGCATTGGTTAGCCCAAAAGGCATTACTACAAATTCATAATGGCCATATCTCGTACGGAACGTGGTCTTCGGAATATCTGCCTCCTTTACCTTCAGCTGATGGTACCCCGATCTCAGGTCAATCTTTGAAAAAAACTAAGCTCCCTGGAGCTGATCAAACAAATCATCGATATGAGGCAAAGGATATTTGTTCTTAACAGTGATATTATTCAAGGCTCTATAATCAATGCAAAGTCTCATAGAACCATCTTTCTTTTTAACAAATAAAACAGGAGCACCCCATGGTGATGTGCTAGGTCTAATGAAACCTTTCTCTAATAAATCTTGCAATTGCTCCTTCAACTCTAAAAGTTCAATTTGTGCCATTCGATAAGGGGGTTTTGAAATTGGCTTAGCATCAGGAACTAAGTCAACAGTAAACTCAACTTCCCGATCTGGTATTATTCCAGGCAACTCATCAGGAAAAACATCAGGATACTCATTTACCACTGGCACATCATTAATCTGAACAGTTCCTTTATTTTCAACGACGTGTGCAAGGTAACATTCATTTCCATCTTTTACAAGTTTCTCGGCCTCTTGATATGTTATCAAAAGTAAGGGTTCATTCTTGTAAACAAACTGAAAGTCTTTCTGAAAAGAAACTTCTTTAGCTCTACAGTCAATCTTAGCATGGTAAAAAGAGAGCCAATCCATACCCAGGATAACATCAAACTCTACTAGAGGTAGAACAATAAGGTTTTCAAGTAGGTTCTTTCCACAGATAAGGATAGGAAGATTATTATAAATTCTTTTTGCCTCGACACTTCCCCCAGGTGTTTTTACCAAAAGTTCAGGAGTCATTTCTTGAGATGGTATTCCCATTTTACTAGAAAAGGTTTCAGAGATGAAAGAATGTGTAGACCCCGAATCAAACAACACACTGGCATAGTCTGAAAAAACAAACAAAGTACCTGATACGACTTCATTTGGTGGCCCGACATCTGCTGAAGTAGTTGCAAAGGATTTCACCACCCCTTTCTGCTTGTAGTCTAACTGCTTCCCATCACTCAAGCTCCTTGTCGGACACTCGTTTGCATAGTGACCCATCTCAGTGCACTTATAACATTTCACTAACTGTAAATCAAATTTGTTCTTACCTTCACCTTGATCCTTTTCAGTGCAATCACGAGCCTTATGTCCCATCTTACCACATCGGTAGCACTTCCCAGAATTCAGAAGACATTCCCCAGCATGCCTTTTGCCACATTTATCACAAACTGGAAACTTAGTTCTCTTACCATCAGACTTCTTTGAAGAATTCTTACCTTTCTCCTGCCACCTCGGTCTCTTCTTCTGCTGGTTGTTATAGGACACTTGGTCATCGGCAAACTCCATTTCCACCTTCTCAGCACATCGAACAAGCTTTTCATAACTTTTAAACTCACGAGAAGCTAATGCCCTTCGATACTTTGGCTTTAATCCTGAGTAAAAACGATTGATTTTACTATCAAGGTCTCGGATAAAATTTGGATCATACCTTGCCAATCGAGTGAACCTTTCTTCATAGGCAGCCACTGAGTCTTCCTCTTGCCTCAATTCCAAGAATTTCTTTTCCATCCTAAGTCGAACAGCCTTAGGAAAATACTTCTCAAGAAACATACCTTTGAATTCATCCCAGTCAAGAGCATCAATCTCATCGGCGTCCCTGATATTTTTAACCATGGACCACCACTGATCTGCTTCACCCTCCAAACGGTAAATAGCAAGACTAACCTTTTGATTGTCTGAACACCCCATGGCATCAAAAATCTTCTCCAGTGCTTTAATCCACCCTTCAGCTAGCACAGGGTCAGATGATCCTCTGAATGATGGGGGATGTTGCCTCATGAAATGTTCCACCACTGACATGTTCCTCTGCGGTTGATCTGGCTGATCTTGTGCATGGATACCACCACCATTTATCGCCTGAGTCAACTGCGCCATTACTGCAACAAACTGTTCAGTTCCAATTCCGACCATTTCTGGATGCTGATTCGGAAGGTTATTTCCTTCTGTATGCCTTCCTAGCACAGCTTCCCTGTTTCCTCTGCGGAAAACCATTCTGAACAAACATGTCTTAGATGAAGCAACATGGTAATCTTTAAATGCTATATCATTTCGAAAGAAAAAAAATTTGGATAATCATTTAATAGAATTCTAACTCCTAAAGTTATCTAAACCAACCTCTGATACCAACTATAAGGCCCCAGCCTTAAACCTTACTTAATCTTGTGTTATTACAAGATTACACATTGAGGATCTTTTCAGGTTTAGAGTTTTAGAGAATTAGATCATAAAACTTGCATTACATTCCACATATAAACAAAGTGGTTACATAAAGATATTATTCTTCATTCCCATCAATGGAAACACATTTAAAATAAAACATGGATTATTTCTTGACACATCCTTGACTCTATCATCTTATCATGTACCTTTCCCTTGACCTGTGAAAAACATTTCAAAAACTTGGGATGAGCATAAAAACTCAGTATGGGTTATAAAAAAAACATGGAAAGGAAACATGAGTTCATATATACATAAGAATGAAATCATACTTTACCCATAAAACATAGGCACTTTAACATACCTCATAAAATCATGAATAAATCATAGAAATCATAATACGTAAAGGTAACTTGAGGCATTCATAACATTCTTACGTAGGGAGTAACCCTCTTGGTTACGTTTGGAATACCCATCACAGTATATTCCCTAAAATCTCTTCGGAGAAACCTTAACGTTTCACTCCTTCGCGTTACCCAATGCATTGGAGAGCTATAACGGGCTCACCCGCCCTTAGTTTATCACGGAACCACCCGTCTTCATAATAATGCCCAAGAACCATAACATAATCATATCACATAAAACATGCATAAAGGAAACATAACATTTCCACATTTCAATCACGAGATATCAATACAACACATTGTTATAAAAACATTATGAAAACCATTTTCAATACCAAAGTAAAACATGGTATTTATTTTTCTTTTAAAAAAAGAAGGTATGGCTTGTAGAGGAAGCCGAAACTCAAATAACGGTTACGACGGCGGAGAAGTCGTTGTCGCCGCATACGTATGAAAAAAACATTCCCTTTTGTCGTTTAGTAAACGCTTCGTATAAAAAAGATTCCTTTTGAATAAACGTAAAAGTCAAAGGGGTTTATACACCGTATAAAAGAAAGTTGTGTATAAAATAAAATATGCCTCAATGAAAGGAGATTGAGACGAAGTCCCATACCTCGTATCCGACTTGACCCGACCGTTCTTTAAACTCCTGAATAATAAACTTGAGTTAATCTCTACTTTCTTATGAATCCTTTTCAAGTTCATTATTCCTTTTATACCATGTTATGAACATCATGTAATCATTTAAGTTAATAATGTTCATTTTGTCGGTATTTGGTTCTTAAGTCAAAAATAGGCTTCTTACACTTACATGTTGTTAATTTGGTCAAAGGTTAATTATATCCAGAATGGTATTCATGATGTAGATATCATATATGTCATGTATATCCAGTACATACATTCATTTATAATATTACATCACATTTAGAGGTAAGAAATGAAATGCACCGTTCATGGAGACGGTAAGCCGTACGTACGCATGAACGCTACTTCCATTTCTATTTCATATTTTCTGGAATGGAATCATAATGATATAAGAGTATATTATAATTCCAGTATAATAACATATATAATATCATTAACTTTATCCTTTACACATCCCACATATGGTATTAACGAATCAAATCACTTTTAGGGGGCGGTAGTCCGCGCTTCCTAAAATGAAGATATCGTGTTTTACCCATAATGGAAACCATAAAGGTATGCCCAAAATGAAAAAACAGAAGCTTAAGGAAAACATAAACATATTATATATCATATATAAAAATAGTGACATCATAATGGCCACCTTTGAAGGTGTTTAATGAGTGTTGAACAATCATCGTTTCGGGAGGCAGAATTTCGCCATCCACGGAAACCTTATGTTCTTTAACCATTTGATGTAGTTGTGTGGGATTGTAGCTCAAATAAATCTTATAACAACATCCTAGTATATTGAAGATACTTTTGTTGTTACAAAAGAAGTAAATAAAAAGAGTTTAGGGGGTTGGAGAAGCAAAATAAAACAAATGAACATTAGAGAATGAATTACCTTAAAAAGTGTAACTCCTTTTGATTTGAGCCTAAAGGCTTCCTTTGAAAGGATTCTGCCCAAAGAGAATCCTCTAGGATGAGGAGAGGGATGTGGAGAGAGCAAATGGGCAGGGGTTGGCCGAGCCAATGGCTTGAAGAGTGTGTGAAATGAGGTAGAGGTGGGGGCCTTTTATAAGAGGAGAGGAGGGGCACTTTTGGAAAGTAAAGAAACATTACTTTATTTGAAAATGTGTTTCGGTTTTAAAAGGTCCCACATTGATAGAATTCGTGGATAAGGTTATAAGGCATCGAAATCCACTCATCCAATTGGTTTTGGCCATGTGTAGTTCATAGATTTTATATTATCTTTCCATTTTATTTAAATCGTCAAATAATGATGTCATCGCTGCATCATTATTATGTCATAAATAATTAAATTTATTTAATGTCTAAAAATTATAAAAAAATTACTATGATGTAGGAAATCTTTTTAGCTTTCCATTTAATATTTATAATCAAAATTTGGACTTGTATAACCCCACTTAAAAATTGTTTTCGCAAAACATATTATGTTTGTGTCATTTTCACTTTAACATTAAATAAAAAGTAATTTATGTCATTTCCCAACAAAAGGGGATCCATGGGGTCCCCAAGTTGACCCATGGCTTTTCTTGGTCGGCCATGACACAACCAATAAGGTTGGGACATGTTTCTAGGTCATTTTATATTATTAAAGCATTATTTATTCCTTAAACTACACTAATTACCACTAATCGCGATTAAAAACTTAATAAGTTACTATTCACCAAATAAATTATTTTAATCTCATTGAACCACATTTTACTTCTTAATGACAACCATGTATGTCGGATTTTCAAAATTCAATACACATTAGTGGTAAACTTTCATTTAACTGAAAAATCAGTTTGCTTGATTACCACTTAGTAGTTTCACTATTCATCAAAAATTGAAGTTTTTCAGAAAATTACCAAAAATTCACACAAGGTAAATTTTGATGTCCCAATCATAAAGGATGAGTTTATTTTGACAAACATAGTTTATAAAATTGTCAAAATATAGATTCAAAAATGGTTTTCCATCAAAAGGCACTAAAACAATCTTTTAAGAATATTAGTGTATTCCATGCATAAGATTGTATTTATTTTCATTTTAAGCCTCTAAAACACTAACTTTATCATTAATAGACATAGATAAAAATATCTATTATTCATTACTTACTTGGGATGTTACAAAACATCACCACCAAAATCCACAAGTGTGAAATCTTCCCCCTAGGGGAACACTCCAACAAATACCAAGTGTGGAATCTTACCCCCATGGGACACACTCCACCAAATCCTAGGTGTGAAATCTTCTCCCTGGGGACACTCTTAACCAAATCTTAATTGTGAAATCTTCCCCCCTAGGGACTCACTCCACTAAATTCCAAGTGTGAGATCTTCCCCCAAGGGACACACTCCACCAAATCCAAAGTGTGAAATCTCCCCCCTTTGGGACACACTTAATCAAATCCTAAGTGTAAAATATTCCCCCCTGAGGACGCACCTTACCAAATCCCAAGTGTGAAATCTTTCCCCCTAAGGAACACACTTAACCACCCATATATCCCCACAATATGTTAAACCTACAACCCACATATCCCCAAGAGACATAAAACTTGTGACCTACGTGATATTTCTACCCCGTATAGTAAACATGGGATTCCTTTGGTAAAAAAACCTCAGATTCCTACACCCCTGGTTTCAACTACCCCATGGACAACATGGGATGTCTTAGGTTCTGTGCCTAAAATGCCTCATATGAGATGCTTCTGAATTAAAATGGAGAAGACTTTACAGGTTCCTAATAAACCCAACATCCAGAAATTTCCAGACATTCCAAATGTTACTATCTACTCTAACTGAAGTTTTCTTCCCTATCGAGATAAAAGAATGTAATTAACTACTATCCACCTCAAGATGGCACTGAGAATGATTTTCATGAACATGACTTAAATCTATAATGGGGGCCTAGACTAGGTGATGAGATCCAAGGAAGAATCTTTGGAAGGAGAAACTGACATCCCATCATCCTATTTCCATCAAGGATATGACACCACTAATAAAAATGATCAAATCCACACACCTTTAGAAAAAAGGAATGTGAGATAATGAGAAAAGTGTGTCACCACTAGGCGGAAGGACGGTGCACAGCCTCAGAAAAATCATTAGAAACAATTTAATTATATTATTTATAAATAAAGGAGATTTATATTAATTTAGGATAAAATTAAAAATATTTTGGAGATTTTTCAATTAAATGAAATGATAGTATAACACAAATCGGTATTTTTCACTATTTATTAAAAAAGAAATATTTTCATAAAAATCTCAAAATTTCACTTTAAGTTAATTTTTAAATTTTGATTTCAAAAATTAAGTTCATTTTGTAAAATAAAAAATTTAAAATTGAAAGAAATTAATTATAAGTTTGATGCAAAAAAAGTAATAAAAATAATTTTTGAAGAAAATTCATTTTTGAAGCATAAAATGACTTAACTATAAAATTGAATACTTATTTACTAATAATTACTCAAAACAAGTGTATTGAGTGTGAAATTTATATATTTAATAATATGTTTATTCCTATTCAAACCATAAAATTTAATGAATGGGTTATAATGATTATGTTTAGATAATAATATTTTAATAGTATATTATGGTTTGTTAAAACTTTGTGTTGTATGTAACGCAAAATATCAAAGAATTAATTTTTTTTTAAAAAATAAATATATTATAAAATATTGGGTTGTTATAGTAGAGGAGATCAAAATTAGAAATAGAGGGAGGGAGTAAGTTCCTCTCATACACCCTAGGCTCGTTCGAGTGATTGGAAGGAAGAGAAAGGTGTAAACCCTTTCAATTCGAAGAGGTATTTTCTAGAAATTCATATTTTAAAAGATTTGGGAACCTCACACGGTTAGGATACAGGGTTTTTTAAATCAAGAGATAACCATGTGGGTGATACTTTCTCTCAGAACACACCACTCATGGTTAAGATTGCACGATTACTTCTAACTGTGTGTCAACCATGCATGTCACTCCCCTTGCATAATGTTTAGTTGCATGGTTCAACACTTGTGTAAGGTTCTATCGCATGGTTCACCCCTCACATAAGGTTCATTTACATGGTTTCCCCTTATGGAAAGGTCATTCTCATAGAAATTTCATGGTTACTCCTAACCATGAACAAAATTTGTAACATCCATAAAATTACATATTTTTCAAACATAAAACGTTAAAAACTCCCAAAAATTCAAAAAACTAAAAAATAAATAATTAAATTATAAAAATAGTAACATTGGGTGTTACAATATCCTCATAATGATAGTTTTTTACCTATAAATTCTTGATAAAATTAGAATAAATGGGAGGAAACTACCACAAAACCTCACACCCCAAGGTGGGTGGGTGGAAGAACAGCTAAAGAAAAGTAGCCAAAACAACATAATCCCTTTAAACTATCAAAGATAAATCGAAGAACATCACTAATAATCATTGATAATGATGATAGAATAATCAAAAAAGGATGAATCCCAAGGAAATGGAGACTTCGCATAGGTCTCCCCACCATTTAGAATTAATCTAAAATGTTGAAACAAGAGGAAGACGTTCCATTAAATCAAGACACCATCCATAAGAACATATCTTTAAGAATCACTCAAGAATCACCCAACAACCAACCTAATTAAATCAAACATGATCAATCTTCAAGTAACTAATGTTAACATGAAAAGGAAGCCAAAACCAAAAGAGAATTCAACATACACAAATCAAAATTATAAATAAACTCAATAGCATAATTCAAACAAAAATCCCAATAGAAATATCTCAAAATTGAGCCTTATTAAGAACTTTATGGGTTGTAGACCTCGTGACATTACTAAAATAGGTAAAATAGAATCTCAAATCTAGAAAACCATCTAATGAAAAACTAAAAAAACAAAACTATCACCACTTGGTGCTCAACATACCAAAAAAAACTCATCCTAGTCACCTAATCAATGACCTATAATCTCATCATGCTCAATTCAATAGGAATTAAACCTCAAAATATCCATAGCATAATTACATATCTGAATAAAAATTAAACCCAAGAAAATTACAACCAAATCAAGGAGGTGCACACAAAACCTTAATCCACTACCATCCATAAGATAACAACATGAAAATCCTAAATACAAACCAAAATGACTATCTATCAAAACCCATGCTACACCTAATATCCCTTCTAGATTGGGCTCAACTACCTTCTACTTCTCACTCGATGAAACATTTTCACTCACACCATCAAAGAAACCCAAACCAAACCCCATTGTTATAAATATAGTGAGTACCGCCTCTAAATAAAATAGATCATCTCCCATCATAGAATCTCTAAACACTAAGAATGTATCAGCTATGCCACTTATTTTTGAGTCTTGGTAAAGCCGAAGAGTGAAGGAACCACTCCAAAATAATGAGTGGATCCATCCTGAAGATCATCCCCACAAACAAAATCTCTACTCTTATTTTAAGACTCTATGGGAGGCATACTCTAACAATACAAATATTAACTTGGTCAGTTAATCCTCCAGAAAATCAAATCACACAACATAATCAGAAATCAAAATGACTCCAAAACACAACTCTTTCAAACAAACACATATGAAATTACCCTCAAAAAACACACTTCTAAAGAAATTTTAAAAAAACCCATTTTTTCAAAACATTCCTTCCTATTTTAAGTTCTTGTGGAAACATGATCTTCCAAACACTTCCCCTATTTTATTAAAAAATCACTTACCCCTCAATATTTTATTTATTTCTAATCACATCATCAAATCAGATTTTAAAATCAAAACATCCCTTAAATATCAACCTCTTTTTCACCCCAAACCACTTTCAAAATTTAATTTTCAAATTGACCACATTTTTAAAACAATTCACTTTTCAAAAAAAATAATTTCCTTTGAAATTATCAAGTCAAAATAATTTCCAAAACTATAACATCTTATAATTTTTTTCTCATAAAACCAATTCTTTTCATAAAAACTCATTTCCATGTTAGCCACTTTTCAACTCTATTTTAGAACCAATAACCTTTTAAAACATTTAATGGGAATCAAATCCTTTAAAAATTATTTCAAAATTAGTTTTATAAACACTATCCCATGAAATCTACTTTTTCAACCAAAAATCATTTTCCAACTCATAAAAAATATCCTAAAAAGATAAAATCCATAAAAATTCATAAAAATTCTCCAAAAATCACATCCAACATCATCAATACTATAAATAAAACTCCATTATCTAACCTTAAACCAATATAAAAGGATATTGGAGTTAATTCTAGAAGAAAGGGAGGAAAAACATCACATTTGGAGGATAAACAACACTATGCAATATTTGGCCACACAATCTGGTGAATATTTCACTAACTATGTAATTGGATCTATAATGTTTGCAGAACTATTCAGCATAGTATCCAAATGGTTTACTAGACTATGGGGATAAACTTGAATTATTTGTTTGGCCAAGAACCGACCTAGATACACTAGTACCCTAACACCTGATCTGATCCTAACATAGCCCGAAGGGCATTCCCGATCCCCATGGGATGATGACTAGTACCAATAATCATACAAGATAAAAGAGGGAATGGTTTTTCCACAAAAAATAGTGGAAGAAACAGAAAAAATTCAGTATGATCAAAAGAAAACTCCCCAAGGATATAGTATTAGAAGTAAAACTAGTAAAAAAACAAACAGTACATCCTCAAAGTACTCAGAAAATAAACAAGATAAAACTACCCAAGTCCCAATGAATGCAACACTCCAAGTCCAAAGGATCAACAAAAACAACCACCTCTAAGTGGAACTTTCCCCTTAATCGAACCTAGAAGAAGGAAATCTATAAATGCTTGATGGAAAAGGTAGGGTGTGAGATATAAAGCCCAGTAGGAAAGTGTTCCATAATAGGATTCCATAATAAATAAAACAAATCATTCATTCATTTTTTTTAAAAAAATAGGCATGGAAGTAAAATTAAATATTTTAATCAAAACATTATTTTAATTTCAAAAGATGGAAACAATTCAAACAATTTATTAATAAATTTTTTATATAAAATAGTTTATATAAATCAACAAGCATAAATAACGTAGTTCATAATAAATTTTATATATATCAAAGTAATCACAACAAGAAACATGGTCATCTACCCTAAATTATGATAATTCCTAGTTATGGGATCCTCACACATCTCATATAGGTGATCATGGAAATATGTGTACACACATCCCTGAGACACTAGGCAAAAAGGACTCATCAATATCTAATCTGTGAAAAGATCCATTAATCTTGGGGTTTTTTAGAGTTGTAAAGAGTAAATATGTTTCTGGAGTATTACCATCCTAGCATGCTTTTCCCAAATAACTCACTAAATACCCAAGATCACATGTTCTCAAACAATCAATAAATAATGGGAAAAATATTTCAAAAATGTTTAAAATACAGTTTCTCCATTTCTAATTTCAATATTCCAGTTTCACTTTAAAAATAAAAACACGGGTTTTTAATAAATTCGTAACTTTTCAAGATAAAACCAATAATAGGTTCTTATCAAATCAATTTAAGCAATTTTTTATCAAAATAAATTTACAAATCAATTTTCCCAAATTCCATAAAATTCAAATCATACCCCAAATTCACAATTCAATTGGAATTGGGGGGTTTTCCCCAATATTCATGCCCAATAAATTCAAATACCAATTCACATAGAATTGGGTTTTCACATTTTAAATGAGATAAATTTAATTTAAATCAAGAAACTCAAGGGTTTATAACATGGAAAATCTCAACAGAACCACCTACCTTTAACATGAAGATCATGTATCACAACACCCGCAGCGGGAAAAGCCAACAATGAATGATGGAAGTGAAGATAAAGGAATCAAACCTAGATTCAATATCCAAAACAAAGGATTTTAGATCCATCAACATCAAGATGATCTAAAAAATACTAATGAGGAAATAAGGAGAGGGCGGGAGATAAAGAACGGGAGAAGATATCTTACTAAAGAGGAATCGAATGACGTTTTCCAAGATTTAATTCTCTTATAAATAGGTTTGAAGGAGCCAAAAGGGGTTCTTGAGAGCTCCAAAGATCTAGGAAATCATCCAATACTAATTTAGGGTCAATAGGGGGTTTATATGGGGGTTTGGAAACTTTTAAAACAATATTCAAAATTTAAAAAAAAATGCGGGTACGGTTAGTTGGGTAGGGTCGCACAATTTTTCAAATCATGCACCCCTCTAATGGATTGCACTATTTCTACTAAGAGGATGAATGGTTTTTCAAACTGTGCACCAACTATTCAAACCCCCACTATTTTAGTTTTCATGGTTTACCTTGGGTGGGTGCGTGGTTTGGGAAAACTGTGTTCCAATCATGCACAACCCAAAATTTTCATAGTTTCACCCAAAGAAACCCAGAACAAATCCCAACCAAAGAATGATTAAAAATATGGGTCGAGGAGTACCTGAAAATAGTAACATGATATTATAACCTACCCATCATAGAAACTTTCTATCCCCAAAAATTCTGTCAAAAAGTCTCCATATCAAAATTATGAGGCCACTCCTCTCTCATCAGTGCCTCTCTCTCCCACATATCATGAATGTTAGAATCATGCTACCATAGAACTCGAACCAAAGGTATCATCCTCCCATTAAGTACCTTGGTTTCAAAATCAACTATCCTAACTGGATACTCATTTACAGATAAGTCAGGCTCAACACCAAGATCACTCCAGCTCAAAACATGAGATGGATCAGAAATATACTTTTGTAGTTGTGATACATGGAACACATTATGTATCGACATCAACTATGCTAGAATTACTAAATGGTATTCCACTTTCTCCACCTATTAAATAACCTCAAAAGGTCCCATAAAATGAGGAGAAATCTTCCCTTTCCTCCCAATCCGTTGATGAACCAAACGAGGTGATACTTTTAAGAATGCCTGATCACCAACTAAAAATTTCAACGGTCTATGATGATGAGAATCATAATACTTATACATGATATGTGATATCAAAATTATTTGATGAATTAATTGAATATTTGATTTCATCTCTTGGATCAAGCTCGATCCAAGAAAATAACTTTCACTGATCTCCAACCAACACAATAAATATTTACAAGGCCGACCATACAAGGCCTCAAAAGGATACATTCTAATTGAGAACTAGTAAATATTGTTATAAGTAAACTCAAACAACCACAAATGGTCAACCCAAGCTCCACCAAAGTAAAAAAATTCAAGCATGAAATATATCCTTAAGAATCGGTATAGCTCTTTCTATTTGTACATCTGTCCGTGGATGATATGCAGTACTTAAATGAACCTGAGATCCCAATGCCTCATGAAGGCCTCTCAAAAATAGATAAGTAAACCAGGGATACCAATTAGATACTATAGAAAATGGAACTATATGAAAATGAAAAACATCTTTCACATAGATATTTCTCAACTCCTCAACTTTGGTTGTATCATGAATGGGTAAGAAGTGAGATAATTTTGTTAGCTGATTGATCAAAAACCATATTGCATTATTATTTCTCTAGGTACATAGAAACCCAACCATAAAATCTATATAAACCTCATCCCACTTCCAAGTTGGAAGTGTAAGTGGATAAAGAAAACCCGAAGGTCTTTGGTGATTGGACTTGACCTATTGGAAAGTATAACAATGAGAGACAAAATTAGTAATGCTCCATCTCATACCTGGACACCATAATCATTCTCTCATGTCATATAACATATTTTTGATTCATAGGTGCACAGTACATTATGAATTATGGAAATACCCCATCACAACTTTTCCTACTGGAATAGGTACAACATACCCATTCTAGAAACATATAATACCCTCTATGGAGAACGACCACACAGTAACAGTCACCCCACCATGAAGAGAGTCTGTAATTATATGGAACTTAGGATAATGTCATTGTTACTGAAGAATCATCTCAATAAGAGTGGATTTCAACTAAAAACTAGCTAAAACAACCTCATCCCCTAATTCCCAAACTCCAATATGCAACTGTGCAAAAATAGCCATCAAGTTCCACTCTTCTTATGATTCTTTCACAACCTGGGTTGGAAGTTTACTACTCAATGCATCATCAATGGAATTCCCTTTCCCCGAGGTATAGGCAATGTCAAATTTAAAAGATTGTGGGTATTCTACCCAATGCCTCTAGTATAGATTCAAATCTTTTTTATAGAATATATAACTCAAGCTCTTATGGTTAGAATACATAGTAAACCTTTCTCTAAAAAGGTAATGCCACCAACTCTTAAGTGCATGCATCACAACTGCGAATTCAAGGTCATGGGTCAGGTAATTCTTATCTTGTGACCTAAGTTATCATGGTTCATAAATAATGAAGTGGTCACCCTATATAAGAAAATAGCCCAAACCTAAACCTGATGCATCATATAAGACCATATATCCTTTCCAAGCCTCTAGAAGAGTCAACACCGGTATAGAAGTAAAAAGTAGTTTCAACTCAACAAAATTACTCTTAAATTTCTCATCTCAAGGAAACTTCACTCCCTTATGAGTTAGAGTAGTCATTAAATAATCCAATTTTAAGATATCCTTTAAGAACTGACGGTAATATCCTGCTAAACCTAAGAAGCTTTGAATCTTGAAAACATTTTGTGGATGATCCCATTTCATAAAAAATTTCACATTCTCCTGATCAATTGAGATTCCATGTTCTGACACCATGTGTCCTAATAAATTTAATTCCAAAATCTAGAAATTACATTTTTATAGCTTTGTATAAAGTCAGTGATTTCTCAACAACTCTAGAACTACTCTGAAATGACGCATGTGATCCTCCTCATACTTAGATTAAAAAGATATTTCATCCACAAAGACCACCAACAAACTATCTAGATACTCATGGAATATCATGTTTATTAAATTCATAAATACTACAAGATAATTGGTTAGATTAAATGGAATGATAAGGTACTCATGATGGCCATACCTACTCTAGAAAGAGGTTTTCTGAATTTCAGATTCTTTTATTCTCAACTAGTGATAACCATATCAAAGATTAATCTTCAAAAACCACTTTTCCCCTTTCAACTGATCAAATAGGTCATCAATCCATGGAAATAGATACTTTTTATTTATTTTAACTTGATTGAGTTTCCAGTAATCAACACATAGGTTAAGTGACCCATCAGATTTCTTAGCAAAGAGAACATGCGGCACCCAAGGTAAAACACTCAGGAATATGAGGAATTTCTCTAACATATCATCCAACTGAGTCTTTAAATCTTTTATTTTAGTTGGTACCTTTCGTTAATAAGGTATAGACACTATTTTTTTAACATATACTAAATCAATACAAAACTCTATCTCCCTTACTGGTGAAAAACCAAATAATTCATAAGGAAAAATGTTGGAAAACTAAATGAAAACTAGAGGGAGATCATCACTCAAAAATTCCTTCTCTGGGTCAAAATAGAACATAGATATTACTTTCCAAAAATACAAATAAGAAGGTATGTCTATGCTCGACCTCGGGTCCCATTCTCCCTAAAATATACAGCACAACCCATCAGGGGTAGTAAAGAAGACCCATCAAAGATAGAATTCAATTATAGATTTATTAGAAATGAGTCAATATATCCTAAATGTGACATCAATAGGTTTCATGTTGATAACTAGAAAATCCCAAGTAAGCTCGATATCTGATAATGAGAAAACACAAGCAGGACAACGGAGACCCTACTCTCTCTTTGTTCTAAGGGTTGTAGTAGTATCAATCAAATAAGATAAAAGATCCATATAAATATTTAGTATATTCACAATATGAGTCGAAATGAATGAATGAGATGCACCAATATCAAATAAAGTAGTCACTAAATATGGATCAATAGTGATGGTACCTCTCACTGTCGTTGAACCCATTTCTACTTCCTCTGGAGACTCTTCAACTATGTGAAGAAGCCTCATTCCAAATTCTTGTGGCTGGAACCCCTTAGTTTTTGAAGAATCTGATTGCACCGTAGAAATATAAGGTGTTGATGATATTTTTCCACTACATGGAGAATAATAGACACAACAGAACTTCTGAAAGTGACTTGAGTGTCTACAAGAACTACATATCTTGGGTGCCTTGGTGCGAACTTGTTTCGAGTGTTGTAGCCTTCCACACTTGTAGAAAATCAAAGGGCCTCTTCCAGGAACTATAGGAGGTCTATAAGAGCCTTGTTGTTGAGATATACCATGAGGTTAATCATGATTCCTCTTCCCTTTATGGGAACTCACAGAGCTGCCACTACGAGAAAAAGGAACTCCAGTCAACCTTGACTTAATAGCCAGATCAAGATTGACCATCAATGCTCTATCCAGAACATCAGTATAAGAAGAGAGATTCAGTAAGAAAACCAAATAATGAATATAATATTGAATTCTCATCTCAAATAATTAATTATTCATCTTTTTATTTGATACAATATCAGGTGAAAAATGCATAATCTCAATAAAGTGATTTTCATACTCTGTCATGGTCCTTTCAGCCTGCTTGAGTTTGAAAAAATCAATAGCCTTAGACAACACTATAGACTCTAGATAGAACTAGTCAGTGAAAATAACTTAAAATTACTTCCAATTTAATCCCTCGTGATTCTTTTCCATCTCCATTATTTCTCACTATCTCTTCCTAGGTCCTTTCGGCTTAAAGGTCAAACATTTCACCTTCATTTCATCAGTTGTCTCCAAGAACTCAAAAAAAAAGCTCAATCTAACTCAACCAATCCTCAGCCTCTTGAGGATTATTAGATCCATGTAAATTTGGTGGATTTTGTAAAAGAAACTCCTGATCATGATTCTAGGAAATATCCCTCTATGGTTCCATAGCTATAGCCTAAATGGGAAAGGGTGTGACTGCCTACCCTAGAGCTCGGACAACACGCACAACACGCACAACAACCTCACCTATATTCTGGTCCACATGAGGATTTTATCACTGTGTTTCACCAGTATATTCCTCCTGGATCTTATTTACATGGATTCTCATAGGCATGATTCTACAAAACATCAACAAACAAAATTAAATACATCAAAATATTTCTCAGAACAACACGCATAAATGAGAAACAAGGGAATTAATCCTCTAAATAAGAAAACATGATTTGGGTTTCAACCTATCCAAATAAAAAATAGGGAAAATACTAGAACTAATCACCAAGACTCCTTTCCCAAACTACCCCTAGTGAATTAAGGCTCATTATGATGATATTTGGTCAGGCACTCACCTGCAACTACCTCCTAATTCTGTACAAGATTACAAACTTCATAATGACATCAAATAAAGAAGCTCAATCGGGAGCTTTGATGCCACATTGTAAAGAACTGACATGGATACCATGGTACCCTAACACCCAAGCCGATCCTGACATATCCCGAAGGGTGTTCCCAATCCCCATGGGTTGGAAACTAGCACCTGTAATCATACAAGATAAAAGAGGGAATTATTTTTCCACTAAAAAAAGTGGAAGAAACAAAAACAAGTCAGTATGCTCGAAATAAAATTCACAAAGGAGATAGTACTAGAAGTCAAATAATAAAAACAAAACCCAAAAAGTACATCCTCAAAGTACTTAGAAAACTAACAAGATAAAACTAACCAAGTCCCAATGGAAATAACACTCAAATTCCAAAGGATCAACAACAACCACCACCTCCAAGTGGTGCTTTCCCCTTGCTCAAACCTAAAAGAAGGAAATCTACAAACACCTAAAGGAAAAGGTAGGGTGTGAGATATGAATCCCATTAGGGTCTCACCAAGTTTTCCATAATAATATTTCATAATAAATAAACCAATTCATGATTTCAATTTAAAAAAAAGTCATGGCAGTACAATTTTATCTTTAAACCAAAACATGCTTTTCATTTCAAAAGATATAAAAATTTCAAATAACGTCTTAATAAACATTTTATATAAAAATGTTTATATAAATTAACAAGAATGAATAAATAATTTCATAATAAATAGCATATATATCAAAGTAATCACAACAAGAAACATAGTTATCTTCCCTATGGTATGATTTTTCTTAGTTATGGGATCCTCACACATATCATATAGGTGATCATGACAATATGTGTACACACATCCCTCAAACATAGTCCAAATAGGACTCATCAACATCTCATCAGGGATAATATCTACCAAACTAGGTTTTTATTAGAGTTGTAAAGCATCAATATGTTTCTTGTTCATTTCCATTCTGGCATGTTTGTCCCAAATAACCCACTAACTACCCAATATCTTATGTTCTCAATCAATCAATCAATAATGGGAAAATTATTTCAAAGCTGTTTAAAATACAATCGACCCATTTCCAATTTTAATATGCCAGTTTCACTTTAAAATCCAAAACACTTTTTTTTAATAAATTCATACCATTTCAAGATAAAACCAATCATAGTTTCTTATCAAATCAATTTAATCCATTTTTCTCAAAATCAATTCAACAATCAATTTTCCAAAATTCCATCAAATTTAAATCACACCCCAAATTCCCAATTCAATTGGAATTGGGGGCTTTCCATAATATTCATGCCGAATCAATTCAAATCATAATTTGAATTGAATTGGGTTTTCACATTTTAAATGATGGAAATTTAATATAAATCAAGAAATCCAAGGGTTTATAACAAGTAAAATATCAATAGGATCACCTACCTTTAACACAAAGATCACGTATCACAACACCTGCAGTGAGAAAAGCCAGCAAAGAACAACGGAAATGAAAAATCAGGAATAAAACTAAGAATAAAACCAAGATTTGAGATCCAAAAAAAGAAGTTTAGATCTATAAACATCAATATAATATGACAATCCTTAAGAAATAAATAAGGAGATAACGGGAAATAAATAAAGAGAGAAGATCTCTTACCAGAGAAGAATCAAACAATGTTCACCAAGCTTCGATCCACTTCAGAATAATTTTGGAGGAGAAAAAAAGGGGTGCTTGAGAGCTCCAAAGACCTAAAAATTAATCCAATCCCAAGTTAGGATCGAGTGGGGTTCATATGGGGGTTCAAGAATTTTTAAAATGATTTTCAGAATTAAAAAAAATCACACACAGTTAGTTGGGTAGGGTCGTAGGTTTTTCAAACCATGCACCCTAATCATGCACCCCTATAATAGGGTACATGATTTCTATTAGGAGGGTGCACAGTTTTTCAAACTATGTCCCACCATGAAAACTACCACTATTTGGGTTTTCACGATTTATCTAGGTGGGTGCATGGTTTGGGAAAACCATGCGCCAACTATGCATAGGCCAAATTTTCCAAAATTTTCATAGTTTCACCCAAAGCAACCCAAAATGAATCTCAACTAGAGCATGATTAAAAATAGGGTTCAAGGATTACCTGAAAATAGTAATAATATTTTACAAGTTCGTTCACCACCTTTACCACTAAAACTCAAAATGACCCCCAAAACTATGGATACAATAATAGGGGAACAAAATAACCTCACCACATATCAAAATCCATAAAAGATACTCGAAAAAAAAGTCATGATCAAGCCCCAAATATTGACTACCCTTTGAAACTCAAGTCTCTTCTAGAGGGGTGGTGATCAAGTACCCACTTGGGATCTACCTCTTGAGTTCCAATGACGACCCTAATCTTCACACTACTTGGCTGCACCCAAATATCAAGAGGTCACTCTAATATCATTTTTTCATGAACCAACATGGGTCACCCCTAGAATGGACACCCGAACTAGCCATGACAAGGTCTAATAAATTTCCCCAATATCCCTGAGCTGGTGACAAGTGATAGGGTATCGATAGAGAATTTAATTGGTAATAATTTCATCCTTGATATATAAATAAATAAAGGAAAACAAGTATGAAGTAAAAAATAAATAACAAATCATATTCATTGAACATCAAAAGAATAAACAACATCATAAATACAATACATGGTCAATATAAAATGTATCCAACAGGTACATAATCATCCCAAGATAAAATAAAATAAATCCCAAACCAAAAGAACCGACATCTCTATGTCACCCTCGATCACTTACCCATCCTAATCTATCCATCACTGAACAACCTGAACCCCCAACATAAAGGAATAATGAAGTCAGGGAACCTGAAAGAAACCATGAGAACTGCATACATCAAATGGTGTATACATGTTATGAATGAAACCAATCCCAATAGGATCTCACAAATCATTTTTTTTATTCCTTTAAAAAGAATTTTTTTTATATTAGTTTTATGTACTAATAAAAAATATATTTTTCATACATAAGTACATAAATTCCAATATCATGTTCATGACCAATTTTTAATCTTTCCATTTTCTTTTCTTTAAATTAAAACAATCACTTGGAAAACATTTAATCAAATTAAGAATATTTTACTAAAAATCCCATTTGAAATCCACTTTCTAAAAACCATTTTATTATAAATAAACTTTTACAAAACACTTTAAAATATTTTAAAGAAATAAGATAAAAATAAGATTAATAAATAAATGAATCAAAACACCACATCACTAATGAGAGTAAACACATAAGAAAAAAATAGATCATGGTGTAATAGATGAAAATTAAATTGGGGAACACAAAACAATAAAGTATCCTATGGAGTATCATCTAGTATCCCAGAAAAAAAAAACTAGGTTCTAAGGTGAGATGGTATTAGAACTTACCAAACAAGGGACCAACCATCAGTATATGTTGCATCCTACACACAATACACCCTACTATCCACCAACTAGCATGATCAGTGGTACACACCACTAGCCTCGGCCAACTACACAACTAGGGGAAATTAGTAGCATGTGACTATCTAGTGTAGCATAAATATAGACCCATCACTTAGTTCCTAGTGTTCCCATGAAAATAAAAACATGAGGTGATTAATCAAGTAGAACACATGATCAATATAAATGTTGAAAGTAAACCTCACATCACCTCCAACACCCTTGTAAAAAATATACCCTTTCATTTCATTCACATCCTAATAATAATCAAATACTCATCGAAAACATTACCTATAATAATAACATCAAGGGAAAATGATATCAAGAGAGCTACACACATTCAAAATATAAAAATTATTTAAAATTTACAACTGCTCATTATAAAAAACTAACTCGATATGTCGAGTCCTTTATTTCTCCTCAAAACCCAATTTTCAAAATATTTTCCAAAAAAAATAATTTTAAACCGCATTAAAAATAAATTAAGGAAACAATTCTCCATTTTTATAAAACCTTTTTAATGTACAAAACATCATTAATATTCTCATTTCATAACCCAAATGAGTTCAAATACCTTGAAAACACCCATTTCCATTCAAACTCTTTTAAACAATTTTAAAAAAACTTGGTAGGAAGACATCACTTTTAAACTAAGAAAACCATAAAAAAATTATTCTAAGTGTAAATTGATTCAATAAATTCATAAATCCACTCTAGATATCACATATATCTTTGAATTATAATCATGTAATTAAAAATATCAAGCATCAATGACAACCCAAATAAAGGAATTTCATAAAAACACATATTCTTTTCAACATTAATCAATATATAATTTATTTTATATGATGGAGAACACCAAATAAATAAATAAGATTCCCTAAAAAATCCCTAACAACTAAAATCCTCATGAATAATCCATCTCAAACCCAAAATGTTACCCAATAGTCCTCTTAGGGTTTACAGGAGAAAAGGAATATAATATCTCATTACCTTATTTTAGGTACTTCTTGACCCTTTACTTGATATCCTTTTTAGGGGATTTTCTTAGGTCGTGTTAGGTGAAGTTTGAAAATATTTTGAGGTTTGGGGGTTGTTTATGGTCGGTGCGTGGTTAAGGAAAACTGTATGGTTTGGCCCAAAAAACTATGTGCCCTATAAGGAGCCATTGGATGGGGGTACACAGTTTTTCTAAATTGTGTAGCCACCCCTCCAAAACATGCACCCTTAGACAGTGGGGGTTTGCATATGGTTAAAATAATCATGCAGTTAAACTATTCACCCCATCCAAAATCCTAGTAAGTATGCATGGTTAGGGTGCATAGTTACTACTAATTGTGTGTCTCACCTAGGAAACTATACGTGTGGTCTGTAATTCCCCCTAAAATTTTTATTAAAAATATAAAAATCCACGTTTTAACCCCTAATCACCCCCATTTTACCCTAATATTATTCCTTGGTATTTGGAGGAACTCAATAGGTGAAATTGGATCCTCTAACCTCATCTCTTTGCGGATCGAAGCACTGGTGATTGTGTTCGATCTCCTTTTGGTAAGTGGCTCTCCACTCATTTGTTTTCTCTGATATTCTCTTCTCTACTTATTAGAGAGTGATATATAATCATGTTATTGATGGATATAATCTTTGATTTTATGGATTTTTATTCTAGGTTTGGTTCCTTGATCTTAGTCAGCTTCATTTGTCACTGGCGTTTCCAGCTGCAGGTGTTGATTTGATCGTGCGATTAAAGGTAGGTGGTTTTATAATGATTTACCCTACAATTGAAACCCTAATTGCATGATTGATTTTAAATTAGTTTTTAATTGATTTAAAAACAAAACATTATATTATTTAATGTATTATTTGAAAATGACATCAAAATTGTGAAAACCCCCCAATTTCAATGGAATTGAATTTGTTGGGTGGATTTTGAGAAAAATGATGACTTGATTTGAAATTTTATTTTATGAAGTGATTTGATGTTTATTATTGATAAAATTTAATTAAAATGAAAGGTTATTTGAAAATTCATGATTTTGATGAAAACCTATTATTTGGTTTGAAATTGAAAAGGCATGTTGAACTTGAGATTGGGAAATTTAATTGGGAATGATGAATTGATTTAAAATGAATGATTTTACCAAGAATGATTGATTGATTGATTGATTGATTTATACACATGTGATCATAAATAGTTATTAGTCGACTAGGATAAGAATTCTAGGAATCTGACTCCCAAGAAATGGAGTGACGATGATAACACTAAATAAACAAAGTTTAGTATGATTTATCATGATGGGTCCCCTAATGGGGTTTTAATTGATTATATTGATGGATTAAGCCTTAGGTAAGTGTGTTAACATACTTGAGTCATGATGATTATTGAGAAGTGTAAGGATCATATAGCCAAAAACTAATATACCTTGGTACTTATAACCATGTCACTTGTTTTATTTGACTTGATTATGCATACCATTGTTTATAGAACTATTTTATTCATTCCAGGTGTGTTATATAAATTTTTTATACAAAATGTTCATTTTTTTCCATGTTTTGATATACCTTCCATTTTTTATTTAAAATAATATTTTGATTTAAAATATTAAAATGGGTTGTCACACCTTGTTCTGTTTAAATTTAAAACATAAATGGTTAAATTGTTATGGAATAAATTATGTAACAATTAGTGAGACCCTGCTGGTATTTTAACTCACACGCCTCCTTTTCCTATGGATGTTTATAGATCTTGTTATGCTAGGTCTAGGGAAAGGGAAAGCATCACTTCGAGGTGATAGTTGTGCTTGATCCATAGGACTCTAGAGTGATGATGGTGATCGGTGGAACTATGTTCCACTTGTTGCATAGGGTTTGGGTGACTTTGTATTTATAGATGTTTTCATATTTTGGACGATGTTTTTCTTTTGGTTTTATCTACCTTTTTTTGGCATATTTTTCCTTGAGGAGTGTTTTTCATACCAACTATTATTTTTTTATCTTCCATCATTTTTTGGAAAAACCATTCCCTTTAATGTTTGATATAATTTTGTGTGATAATCGCTAACCCATGGGGATCAGGAGTTCCCTTTAGTCTATTTCAGGGTATCTAGTCTGTTTTATGACAAAATGCTATCAGATTCGGGTTAGGTTGGTCATCTTTCCTAGATGTTAATATGATGTTTGGGGTGTCTTGGTAGACTATAGGTAGGATTTTTGGGACTTAAGAGGTATTTGTTAGCTAGTTTCTAGCATTTATCATTGTAGAAATACTTAAGTAACCATTGGTATTTGGGAAAAGTGTCCTTGAGGAATGTTCTGATTTGATTTTATCATTTACTTTGCTTCTGATCAAAGTATCTTGAAATCCCAAAATTTTGAAATCTATTTTTTGGAATTGATATTCATGTATTTCTTGATTTAGTTGATGATTTTTGTATCCTTGATAATATTTTTGTGTTACCTATTAATGTTGTGTAGCATCATGCCTCCAAGGGGACATTTTAATAAACTATGATAGAAAGATGTTAGTGAACCATAGAAAGTGAATCCTCCAATTGAACAGAATCTCATTGAGATAGTAGTGCACGTCGTCCAAGATTTGGGACAGGTAGCTACTCCCATTCTCATTCAAGATATAGTAGTGAAACCTTGAAGAGATAAATCTAGAGATCATTATCAAGAGTTTATTCAACAAAAATCATCAACTTTATAAGGATTGGATGATCATTGAGATGATGAGGATTGGTTGAAAAATATCAAGTTTCTTTTTGAGTTCTTAGAAACACTTGATTCTATTAAAGTGAAGTGTGCTACCTTTAAGCTTTATTGACTTAGCAGTATATGGTGGGATTCGATGGTTATGATGAAGAAACATGAGTGCTTGGAGTTGAAATATTTTAGAGCTATTTTCATGGAGCATTTTACCTAGAATCTATGTTCTTAGAGAAGTATATGGAGTCTATCAACCTCTAGTGGGGAGATATAACTGTGATATAATATGCGAACCACTTTTATAAATTTGTTCAATTTTCTCCTAAGGTAGTGAAAAATGAGAAATTGAAAGCTCTAATATTTGATATAGGTCTTCGATATGATATTTTCTCTCATTCTTTCATGCTAAAACTCACTTATTATGAATATGTGTTGGATAGATCATTGATGGATGATCTTGACCTGGCTGTTAAGTCAGGGTTGAAGGGAGTAGCTCTTACTCCTATTGGAAATTTTGTTGGTTCCTTTAAAGGAAAGATAAAGTGTGCTAATTCATGTGGTGGTTTTAAACATCATGCATCATCTAGACCTCATTTAGCGTCTTAAAGAGGCCTTATGACTTTATTTAAGTGTGTCAAGATTTGGAATTCGAAATGGGGTTTCACTGAGGTACCCAAGATTCGTGGCTCATGTGGATGATCAAGTCACCTACAGAAGTTCTGCCATTTCTTTTCTACTCTATGTAGTGGCATAGGTTCATCATCTCTAAAAATTATTATGGTGGAATCATATGGTTCAAGAACTAAGGGGTTTCATCCACAACTATTTGGAATAAATCTTCTTCACGTAGTGGAAGTGACTCTAGATGAAGCTGATGTGGTTTCAGGGATAGTGAGAGGTATTATCACTATATCTTCATCTTTAGTAAATATTTTATTTGATACTGGTGCATCTCATTCATTCATATCAACTTTTATTGTGAAATTTTGGAATATTCGTATGGATCATTTGTCTTATGTGATGGAAATTACTATGCCCCTTAAAATTAAGAGAGAGTGGGGTATCTGATGTTCCTCTTGAATTTTCTCTCTATCATAGATTAATCTCACATAGAATTTTCTGGTTCTCAACATGAAACCACTTAATGTAATTTTTGAGATGGATTGGCTTATGACTCCTATGGTCTGGATTGACTGTTATCTTTGGCAGGTCTTCTTTACTGCACCCGATGGGGTGTGCCATGTTTTCTAAGGATAATGGGACCCAAGGTCGAATGGAATCATATATTATTTTCTAAATTTGGGTAGTGTGATATCTCTATTCGATTTTGATCTAGAGTGGGAGTCTTTGATCAATGATCTCCCTCTAATTATCATTGATTTTCCCAATGTGTTTCATTCTAAATTTTCTGGTTTTCCACTAATAAGGGAGGTATAGTCCTCTATTGATTTGGTTCCTATTACTCAGCTAGTGTCTATTCCTTCTTACCCTATGTTACCATCTAAATTGAAAGAGTTGAAAACTCATTTGGATTATCTATTGGGTAAATGATTTATTCACCCGAGTGTGTCACATTTGGAAGTACCTGTTATTTTTTTAAAAAAATTGACCAAAATACTTATCCTTTATGTTTGTTACTAAAAACTCAATAAAGTTATGATAAAAAATCAAGTAGTTATTGCCATGGATTGATGATTTTTTTGACCATTTGAAAGGGGAAAAGTGATTCTTGAAGATTGATCTTCAATATGATTACCAATAGTTGATAATTAAAGAATATGACCTCTATAATACCACCTTTAGGAGTAGGTTTGGCCATTATGAGTATCTTGTTATTCCTTTTAGTCTAATTAATGCTCTTACAATTTTTATGGATTTGATGAATTGGATATTTTATGAGTACCTCGATTCATTTGTGGTGGTATTTTTGGATGATATTTTGTTTTCCTTTAAAACCAAGGAGGACCATGTATTTCAACATAGATCATTTCTATAAATCTTGATAGATCATTAACTTTATGTGAAGATTTAAAAATGCGGCTTTTGGATTCAGGAAGTAAAGTTCTTGGGATATGTGGTCTCAAAACATGGTATTTCAGTCAATCCTGAGAAGGTGAAGGATATTATGAAATGGGATAAACTACATAATGTTTTTGATATTTTAAGATTTTTGTAATTGGTAGGTTATTACCATAGGTTCATTAAAGATTTCTCGAATCTAGCTTCTTTGATGACTGCACTCACTTAGAAAGGAGTGAAGTTATTGTGGGATGTAAAATTTCAGAATTCATTTGATGATTTGAAGTGCTTGTTGAATTCTTCACCAGTTTTGACTCTTTATGAGGCTAGGTAGGGCTATGTGGTTTTTTTCACACATCCAGTTCAGGTTTGGGAAGTGTTTTTATGCGGGGTGATCATGTGGTGGTTTATGGTTCTCGACAGTTTAGGACACATGAGAATAAATACTCAACTCATGATATTGAACTATAAATCTTGATACATGATCTTAAGAGTTTTTATAATTTCCTTTTTAGAGAATGGATGACCCATTATTTATACCACAAAATATTAAGTTACATCTTCTCTCAAAAGGATTTGAACTATTGGTAGAGGCATTGGGTGGAGTACCTACAATATTTTTATTTTGATATTTCTACACCCCTAGTAAGGGGAATTTCATCTCAAATTATTTGAGTAGGAAACTTATAATCCATACAATGAAAGATTCATCATAATAGTGGAATATAATGGCTCTCTTAGTTTAGTTTCATTTGAGATTCTGGGAGGATGTCATAGAGTTTGTCCTAAAAAAATTCAATTCACCTCTTCTCTTCTTAAGATGATTCTTTAGGAACAATGGCTTGATGATGAATTATGTGGAATTAGGGACTCTATTTATGGTGAGGATCCCATTAGTGAGTGGTATTTCTCCTCCTAGGGTATTCCATATTTTGGAATTAATATTTTTTACCTTTGATGGTGAAAAAAGTTGTGATGGGGGATTTCCAAAATTCCCAATGGGCAGTGCACCCTAGTACCACAAAGATGTTCTATGATATTTAAAAATGATTTAGGTGGCCAAGTATGTAATGATACATCACTAACATTGTTTCCCATTGTTATACTTTCCAACAAGTCAAATTCGAGCACCAAAAATGTTTAGTTTTTCCTCATCCTCTTCCTATGCCAACTTGGATGTGGGATGAGATTACTATGGATTTCATGGTTGGGTTTCTATATACCCCTCAGAAGAATAATGCGATATAAGTTGTGATCGATTAGTTGACCAATTCATCTCACTTTATACCCATTTGATATACAACCAAATCTGAGGATTTGGGAAGTCTCTATGTAAAATAGATCATTGGATTGTATGGAGTTCCATCTATTATAGTTTTTAATAGGGATCCCCAATTCACTTCTGATTTTTTGAGAGGCCTCCAGGAGCCGTTGGGAGCCTAGGTTGGATTGAGTACCATGTATCATCTTCAAATGGATAGACAAACAGAATGAGTAATACAGATCTTTAAATATATGTTATGTGCTTGAATTCTTAACATTAGTGGAACTTCAGATAGCCACTTGGGACTAATTTATTTTTACTATAACAATAGTTACCATTCATCTATCCATATGGAAACCTTTGAGGACTTGTATGGACATCCTTGTAGATATCCTCTTTGTTGGTCAGATATTAGTGAATCTTCCTTGGTTGGACTGAGTTTTTTCCGAGAGATGACAACAAATATTCATCCGATTCATCAGAGAATGGCGACAACACAAAATCGGTATAAATATTATGCTGATCATCAATATAAAATTTTGGAGTTTTTAGTTTTTGACTAGGTGTTTTTAAGAGTTTCACCTTGGTTGGGCCACTGATGGATTGGAAAATAGGGAAAAATTTGTTGAGTTTTTTTGTTCCTTTTGATATTTTTGAGTGGGATGGTAGTGTGGATTACCATTTATCCTTTCCACCACAGTTGATGTTGATTCAAAATGTTTCTCATGTATCATAGCTTAGGAAGTAACTTTCTAACCCTTATCATGTCTTGAACTAGGAAAATCTTGATGTTGAACCTGATTTATCTATGAATGATCATCCTGTTCAGATTGTTGATTATGAGAAAAAAGGTTCCCCATAAGAAGATTATACTTGTGGTTTGCGTGCTATAGCAGCATAGTTATGATTATCATGAGACTTGGGAGAACGAGGAACTGGTGAGCAAGCAGTGGCCTCATCTATTTGATATTGTATCTTTTTGACATGCTTTATGGGGATAGAAAGTGTTTATGGTGGGGATTTTGAAACATCCTGTTAAATTCTTTTAGGTTCTTATTGACCCTTATTTTGATCTCCTTTTGTTTGGGGGTTTTTCAATGTCATTTTGGGTAAAGTTTAAAAACAATTATAGTTTTTTGTGGGATATGCACGGTTAGTTCATAGTTATGGAAAAATATTTTGTTTGTCCTAGAAAATTGTGCGCCCTATGACGAGCCACTGGAAGGGGGAACACTATTTTTCCAAACCATGCAGCCATCCCTCCAAACCATGCACCCTTGGACAGTGGGGGTTTGCACGGTTAGTGCATGGTTAAACTAACTATGAGGCCAAACCATTCAACCCATCTATAATCCTAGTAAGGGTGCATGATTAGGGTGTATGTTTACTACTAAACGTGCATCCCACTCAGGAAACCATACATGTGGTTTTTAATTCCCCCAAAAAAATTATTAAAAATCCCAAAACCCCTGGTTTAACCCCTAATTACCCATATTCATCCCTAATGTGATTCCTCGGTCTTTGGAGGACCTCAATAGGTAAAATTGACTCCTATAACCTCTTCTATTTTTTGATTGAATTACTGGTTATTGTGTTGGACACTACTAAAAAACACGCCTTTAATAGTGCTAGAATCAGCCTTTATCAGCACTTGAAAAGCGATGACTACCTTAGCACAGTTAAAAGTCCATGGCTTTTATCAGTGCTAAAAAGTGCTGATAAAGGGTATATTTATCATTGAAAATAAAAGAAATAATAAAAGACCCCATTTATCATCGCTTTTATTTAGCGCTGATAAAAGTATGATTTATCAGTGCTTTTATTTGCACTGATAAAAGTATGATTTATCAGAAATTTTAATATGCTGATAAAGATAGAATTTATCAGCACCTTTATAAGAGATGATAAAGGTGTCTTTTATCATTTATTTTAAAATAGATGATAAAGGGTATCTTTATCAGCACGTTTAGTAGCATTAATAAAGGTGAAAATTGCAGTGTAATGTTGCAGCGTACTGCATCACCAGAAATAGAAGTAGTGTGCTGCAACAACACACTTAATTAGTATAAACAACAACAAAAATTACTAAAATAAGATAAAAATACCGAATTTAAATTAAATAAAATTTCTAACACAAATACAATAAAAAGAAAAAACTATTATAGAGTATGTCAGTTGTTTTTTTTACTAAAATTAATATAAATTTTGAATAAAAAGGAACACTTGGAGTCATAGAGGTTACACCATGAGTCGAATTGAGGTTTGACTAATTTCTACATGTCAAAAACGACTTATAGATTGTTTTCCTAAAGTATCAAAATAATCGAAATGCCTGAATGGCCCAAAGGCCTTCATTTTTTATTGATTTTGATAACCCCTCTTTCAAGGGATGAGAGGGAACCCTTACAAGGCACGTAGGCTCAGAGATTACATGGCTCGTAGGCTTAAGAGATTACATGACCCGAAGGTCTTAGGGAATTCAAACAGACTATCTACAATGAACTGTCCCTCCCCAGCATCTGCATCTTGATAGTAGCTCTCCACCTTTGCATGACCGTCTGGATAGGCTTCCCGTGCAAGCACAGGCTGGTACCGATGGCATAGTCATACCCTCTCTTTCTGACAATCCATTTGGCTCTACTCTGGTGAGTGCACCTGCTCTGAATCCTCTTCTGGGGCTGCTCCTTTTTTTTGTAGTGTGTCTGGGGCCTGCATTCATGTGGCCCGAAATGCGTTTTCTCAGTTTTGAGTATGTCAGTTGTTTTTTTGATTAAAATTAATGTTAGTTTTGAATAAAAAGATGAACTAGGAACCATACCGATCACACCATGCGTCTTGTTGAGGTGTGTCTAATCCTACACGCCAAAAATGATATAGGGATCATTTTCCTAAAGCAGAAAAACAATCTGAATGCATCTTCTCAGTTTTGAGTATGTAAGTTGTTTTTTTCACTAAAATTAATGTCAATTTTGAATAAAAAAAGAGGCACTTGAAGTCATACTGGTCACACCGTGCATCGGATTGAGCCGCGATTGAATTCTAAACATCCCAAATGACTCATGGATCATTTTTATAAAGTATCAAAACAATCAGAATGCATTTCCTTGATTTTGAGTACGCCACGTGTGTTTTTTACTAAAATGTCATTTTAAACTAGAAACACACACTTTGATCCATACAGGTTGCATCATGTGTGGGTTTGACATGAGACTGATTCATACACATCAAAAATGAATTATGAATCATTTTCTAAAATTATCAAGACAATCCGAGCGTGTTTTCTTGATTTTCAGTAAGTGACACTTTTTTGTATTAAAATGTCAATTTTAAACTGATAACAGACACCTTGAGTCATAGAAGTCACATCGTGTATCAAATTGAGGTGAGGTTGATCCCCACACATTGAAAATGACATATGGATCATTTTTCTAAAGTAAAAAAAACAATCTGAATATGTTTGCTCAGTTTTGAGTATGTCAGTTGTTTTTTTCACTAAAATTAGTGTCAATTTTGAATAAAAAAGACGCACTTTGAGTCATACCGGTTACACCATGCATCGTATTGTGGAGCGGTTGAATGCTACACATTATAAATGACTCATGGATAATTTTACTAAAGTATCAAAACAATTGAAATGAATTTCCTCAGTTTTGAGTATGCCATGTGTGTTTTTTACTAGAATGTCATTTTAAACTGAAAACACACACTTAGAGACATATAGGTGGAATCGTGTGTGGGATTGACATGAGACTAATTCATACACATCACAAATGAATTATGAATCATTTTCTAAAATTATATATACAATCCAAGCATGTTTTCTCAGTTTTTAGTGAGTGACACTTTTTGTATTAAAATGTCCACTTTAAACTGATAACGGACATTTGGAGTCATACCAATCACACCGTGTATCGGATTGAGGTGCGGGTGATCCTTACACATCACAAATGATGTATGGATCATTTTATAAAGTATCAAAATAGTCTGAATGCATTTTCTTGGTTTTGAGTATACCACGTGTGTTTTTTACTATAGTGTCATTTTAAACTGGAAAGACACGCAATGGATCTTATCTTAAGTGAAAATTTTTATGTGAACTTTTAAATAATTTTTCTCAAACACAATCATGGTACTATCCTTATTCTACTTCATTGCATAATAATTTTATTGTTTTCAGTCCAGTGCTTCTTATCCTCCTCTGCCTCGGTCTCCACCTCAGTCTTTGCCTATGCCTCATCCTCTACATCAGTCTCTAACTTCAACTTTGACTTTGTCTTTCCCTCTTCCTCCACCTCTACCTCTACCTCCACCTCTGTGACTTCCCAAAAAAACTATTTTTTGCAGATCATCACTTCTGAACAAATTAATTACCTCCATTACTCTTCTCCTTGAGAAAGAGATCAAAAATAATATATAATCATTATAACACTAATTCTTCACACCCCAAATATATTTTGAAGGTCATAACTCATACTATATCACAAACATAGAAGGTAATCACCTAAATTTTTTGTTGTCATACATTCTGAAAAAAAGTACATTTCCCACTCATCTCTAAAAAAATGATTTCTTCTTTTGAGTGACTCTTTTTTCGAAAATCTTGATAGTACTGAGAAAATATAGAAAAACAAATTATTATGAAATACATTTAATGAAATTTTAATTACCTTCGAAAATTACCTGTTAGGGGATGCTGGTCTTTTCGTGCTTTATGATTTCTCTCAAAAATTTGAAAACATAATATCCACAATCGATTGCATTATCTTGTTTCGTACAATATAGAAACATTGACCAAAATAATTAAATTGTTTTGAAATGTTTTTATAGTTAAATATTTCTATATATACCTTAATTTATTTCCATTTTTATTAATCTACAGGATTTAGCTTTTCAGACACCGACTTCATGCCATGATCTAGCCTGTATTTAGCGACCGCCCTATCATAACAAAATTCTCATTAAAACAAATATCAAACATATAATTAAAATTTTATCATTAAATTTTTATTTTACTATATTATATATTCACAATACATATCATGTGTGGTCAGTTGGTTGGAAATCCATGCATTGAATCCAAAAAATAAATATGCAGGGTGTCTATGTTGACTGCTATCAGTATCCAGTGCTTCCTAAAAAAACGAAAACAATTAAGTAATAAAAAAATTATAAATATATTTTATGTGATTAGATTTTAGAGTTTTACCCTTGAAGTGTAGGGATCAGAAAGAGTCTATCATTTAATGCATTTTTATTAAACAATTTGGGTAACTCGTTTTTTTCTTGTTAATTTCTTCCTCATTCAAAGTAATTTATAGTGTAGAAATGATACAGGGATTATTGAATCCAAATCATGCTTCACATGATCTTCCCTTTATATAGTTGTAATATAAATTTCTGTCCAAAATATGAAAAGTTATTAACTTTGAAAAACATATTTAGCTCAATATTTGGATAGACGTATTATGAAAATGTTCCTTATATATGTATTCACAACTAAGACACCCAGCCATTCATGCTTGAGAATCTTATTTAGAGTCTTGAGACCAATTTCATCTATCAAGAAATCTTCATATATTTCTTATTCATATTCAATGTATTACATAGTTTTATCTTTAAATGTGGTCTTTTAATGAATTTTTAATGATAATAAATATTGCTTTGGAACTGGTAGGGAGAAGGTACTCTCGGAAGGTTGTTTTTTTTCTTGGTCGATTCACTAGATTTTCTTGATTAGACCTTTCATTTCTCCTCCGCTTTATCGATCTTTAATATCATACCTCACTTTAGACCTTTTATCATTAACAGTTAAATGTTTTTTATATGAAAAATTTTGTTAAAGACGTACCTCATGTAACTTTATAAGATTAGAAGGCCATGCTATGAAAGCTCCAATAGCAGCTTCGACCGTTGTAATATTCGAACCATCAAGTGGAATAGGAAAATCAGCAGTTAGCTCATAAGATACCACAATCCCCACTCTCATGTGATTTTTTGGGAGGGATTTATTGTGTAGCTGGTCTCCTTGCAGCACAGTGGTACGTGGGTGTTGACTGATAAAAATCACATACAACTATACCCTGAATAATTTTACTAATATAAAGTTATTTGAAGTTGTTTGATTCACATTTAGAAGAAAGAGTAATGAAAAAATTGATTACCTTGGGTAAGGTTTGCAGTTGGGGGAATGACTAGCCTCAAATATAATGGGATCATTTGGTTCATGTGCAGATCTTTTCTCCACCCATGGTTTGCTTTGATCCTTTCTTATACATTGGTCTACCAAACCTAAGCACAAAATCATATCTTGAAAGAGCCTATTTATGACTGCATTCATCTCATTATATTATATGTATCTTCATGTGGTTTTATCTTCTTGAAATATGCTCTAGGAGAGACTCCAAAACCTAATCCTCTAACACAGCCATATTGTTTTGGCCGCTTCAAAGCTATTGAAAGTCACTTTTTTTCTTGTATGACCATTGTCGATTATTGTGTCTAAACCATATAAAAAATATGAACATATTTATTTTTATGTGATATTGTTATAAATCATAAATAATTACAATTATGTCATACTTACACATGCTTCCCATACTACTTTTGTGTTTTTATCAACTCATGTATCATCCTTATTTATACGAACCTCCTTCCGTAGCACAGGACATGGGATGGAAGTGGCTTTAGATTTTGATTCATCAACCTGAATATAAAAAAAGGAACATATTTTGTTTCATATCACATAATTAAAATTTTATTGTTGATTTAAAATACATAAAAATTTATTCTCTAATGAAGTGCACCACATCCTTCCTTTGAGATAGGTGTACACTGGTTTTGATGCACATTCTTTATTTTCTGCACTCTTTTGTTATTCCATAAATTAACAATTTTGAATCGAGTTGGATAAAATAAATAATATCAAAGAATATATTATCAAATGAAATTAACTTGAAATGATTTATCATTGTGATGATTATTGAAAGTAGTTCATATTTCCTGCTTTATAATGTGTACATAACTAAGTGGTGGGTGGGGGTTTATTTTCCCCTCAACATCCATAAGATGTAACTTCATCATAAGAGTTAGGAAGCCTTTATGGGATTTTACAGCAGCCATTAATACAAATTTCTTATGTAAATCTTCTAAAATAAATGAAGTTTTCAAGGAATAATGAAAACTAAATCAAAGTTTCATTATATAATTTTTCAGTAAAATAGAGAAAGTATATTGTAACATTACCATTATATCTTTACAAAGGATTTATTTTGTTATAGGTTGGATGTGGCGCCACGAGTCAATATCAATCAGAACATTCATCCTCATTATGACTACAAGATAACTAATGAACTTTGACTTTTTGGGTTCAATAGGTTGTCCGCGTTGATTCCAACCAACCTCAAATTTTATACCCTAACTTTTGTCCTTGATAATTTTTTTCAAAAATGTGATTTTGCGTCATTCTTGTTTTTTTCATTTTTTCATCAACATGTTGTTGATCCCCTAATAATTATGTAGTTTCATCATCAACAGTTTTTTCATGCTTGGGATTGGAAACATCATCATGTTCAGAATACATTGTTTGCATGAGTATTCAAACATTTAATTTGTCTTGAATAACAACAATGCAATACACTTCATGCATAAAAGTCCACAATTGCATGAATCTTGCATGAAAATTGTTACTATCTTGAATAGGGATATAATACTTCAATACTATAGTATAACTAACCATTACTACCTTTATTTAATTCATCCTCAGATGCTTGATTTCCTTCCATCTATTAATGATGGATTTGAGGCTACTCATTCCCTCTTTCAAACTAGCCTTCCTCTCATCACTGTTTGGGAGGTATGTCATCAATGAACTTTAGAACCACAATGATGGGAGGAAGGATATTTTGAAATAGGAAGTCTAATCCATCACCAAGAGATGGAAGACAATCAAGTGTCTAAGGATTAAAGTGTATTAGGAACCTACACTAATGGAATCACTCAAAAAGTATCTTCAATTGAAGATGAATTGGAATACCTCCACTCTAATGGTCTTGAAGAAATGAATCTCACCCCACCTATATTGGACATAACTTCTATCTACTCAAGGATTCCTCACCTTCTAATTTTGGATATTTTTTTAATCCACCATAAGATCCCTCCAATAACATACATCCCTTTAAAGGATGAATTTTTCAACTTATGCTCAATGAATATATTCAATGAAATGAATCTATTAAATCAAATCCTAAATTTATTATTATGATATATTACCATAAAATCTTAGAGGAACCATAGATACTTCTCATCATTGAAAATTATACCACATAGATACTTCTCATCATTGAAAATTATACCACATAGCTTGAAGTAGATCTATAATTACCTCTAAGAATGTCCTACTTTGCAACTAATAATGATATTATTAGTTGTAAAATATAATATTGGAGAGAGGTATCCCCACAAAAAAATTACTCTAGCCTTTGAGAATATTACACTAGCCTTCAATCACAGAAATATTTTTGAGGACCCTCAATCACCGAAGGAGTTCTAGTACCTTAACCTAGTGATAAACAGTGATCAAAGAAGAAGAGAGGCTTGGATGTGGAATGTAACAAAGGGTTAATTACAATAAGGGGATCATTTCCCTTTATAATGAATCGACATTAATAAATAGTGCCTTGAGAATTGACCACTATATCATGGAAACCGATAATTTCATCATGTCAGAGTACTTATTTCATTGAGTGTTTCAATAAATGTTTCAATCCATCTATGATGCTCCTTATGATTTATAATTAATGAGAAACCATTTGGGAGAATTATCTAAATTCATTCATACAATATCATATATTTAATGTCCCACCAAAATCTATGTTGGTCATATGTCATAGCCTTTGATAAAAGTATATATAATCTTAAATTTCCATTTATGATTCATGGATATCAACAAATACGATATCTCTGTTTTGTGAATTTTAGACATGGATGAAAAATTACATAACTTATAGGACATAAAGATCCAAACCATCAAAAGTATTTTTTAAGCGATTTATGTTCTCTATATGGTTATTCACCATGTTAGATGACTTTTCAAATTATTTTTTTATCCTATGAATTAATTATTTATCTATTTTGATTAGTAAATATATTAATAAATCACATCTCATAGTTTTCTTGATCAACTATCCAACCATTTATAACTCACTTACTTTTGGGAAATACACTCTTTATATATTGTTGTGTATTTCCAAGTCCATTTACCCAATGATTTCTCAACTCTATCCAATCTAGGAAATTTTTAAAAAATTTATTGATCATACTTTTCTCACCAAATAAATTTCCCATCACTCTTTATAACCCATGGTTAAAGTTTAATAATAATCTTGAATTAATTAAAAAAACAAAACTCTCACAACACGCATCACTAAAATAACTTTTGGAACGTGACTAATTAATTCAATATTTTTTTGAATTCAATAAAAAATTATTCATAAAAGTCATAAATCTAAATAACCCATTTCATGGTTTAACAATTTACATGAATAGCCAAAATCCACAAAACATGTTTTAATGATTTTTACACTTACCTTGGTCCCTATATGTTCATCACCCATAAATTAGGGCCACAACTTGGTATCCCTTAATCCTCAAAAACCCTCATAATTAAACCTTTATAATCTATAATCTAGTATATAAGATGAACTCAATTTGAGAAACTACCTAGATTTTGGAACCCTATATTATTGATAGGAAGAGAAAATCGAGGAGGGGTGAGAAGTCTCCTTATTAATGTCGAGAGGAGAGTAAACAATCTATGTGTTTCTCTATGGAAAAATGGGTTGGAAACTCAAATACATATGAAAGGATAAAAACAATGAAATAGAACCACACTTGTTGTATTTCAGTAACGATGATAAGAGGTGTAGGGTTCTTCATGCTTAAGAACAACGCAAAAAACGAAAATGCAGAACTCAAAACATCAAACAATGATAGAGGAAGAGTATAAAATAACATACTTTGGATTCTAGCCTTGATTAATCCGAGGGAACATAGAGGAGTCATTCTGGCAGCATAGGAGTTCCGTGAGAGCTTGAAAATCGTGAGTGAATGAGTCATGGTTAGGGGTTCTTTTAAATAGATCAGGGTCACTTTTAACAATGATTTCAAAAAAGCGCTGACAAAGATCCCTTTTATTAGTGATAAATTTATAAGTGCTGATAAAATGAATATTTATCAGTGCTTTTTTAGTGCTGATAAATCTCAAGCTTTATCAGCACTAAAAATGTGCTGATAAAATACATATTTATCAGCGCTAACATTTTAGCACTGATAAATATATCTTTTAACAGTTCTTTTTTAGCAATAATAAATATTGATCTTTATCAGTGAAAAAAAGAGCTGATAAAAGTTTTATGATTATAATTATTTAAATAAATTTATTATAATTTTATAATTATTTAAATAAATTTATTATAATTTTATAATTATTTAAATAACTTTATTATAATTTTATAATTATTTAAATAACTTTATTATAATTTTATAATTATTTAAATAAATTTATTATAATTTTATAATTATTTAAATAAATTTATTATAATTTTATAATTATTTAAATATATATAATTATTTATTTATAATTATATAAGTGCTTATTTAAAAAATTATTATTATTTATTTATAATAATTATAAATACAGTAAATATACATTTATAAATATATTTATTTATAAATATTTATTTATAAATATATTTTTAACATTATTAATGGATATATAATCTTAAATACATGCATTTTAAAAATGAGTGAAATTGAATAATTCAAAATGAGTACACTTTAAAAATATTGAAAAAATGGATAAGTTTTATTAAATAAATATAAGTTATTAAAAAATATGGATCTATATATATATATATCGAAGTGGATGAATACATATTGAAAATACTAAAACATATTAAATAAATATATATAAATAAACAATAGAAAATGATAAAATTCAAAAATAAAATAAAAAATAAAAAACATTAAAAAGGAATCCCCTAACTGTAGTATTAAAAACAAATAAATAAAATTGACCAATTAGAAACATAATATATATTAAATGTATCATATTATAATGAAATTCTAAAGTATACTAAAATTTGAAGAAATTGCATAAATATTAGGTGTATGTGTTTCTATATATTGTGTAAATATATTTGTGTGTGTGTGTATATACAAATTCATTAACATATATATATATGTGTCTGTACATGAAATAAATGCAACACATGACATTTGATATAGGTTAAATTGAAAAATAAAACAACACTAAAAACGAATGACATTAATATGTTTTTAATTAACATTTTAGATATGTTATACTTTTTCATTTTATATATCTATATTTAATATATACTATTTATTAATATTTATAATATATATATATGTGTTTGTATATTAAATTTATTCATTTTTATCAATAATTATTTAATTAATAAAATGTGTCATATTTTTCTTAATTTATTCATTTTATTTTTATTTTTTTATTTTTTCATTTTATTTTGGACCTTTATCAGCGCTAAAAATAAAAGTGTTGATAAAGGGTTCCCTTTATCAATTTTTTTAGTGCTAATAAAGAGCTTCGTTTATCAGCACTTATTTTAGAGCTGATAAAGATGAAGTTTATCAGTTAATTTTTCAAGAACTGATAAATGTGAGCACTATTATAAGTGTGTTTTGTAGTAGTGTGATCTCCTGCCAGTAAGTGGATCTCCTCTCATTTGGTTTTTCCTGATCTTCCCTTTTCTCATTCTTAAAGAGTGATAGATCATTATGTTTTTGATGGATCTAATCTTTGATTTGATGGATTTTGATTCTAGGTTTAGTTCCTTGATCTCTGTCACCTTTGTTCTTCATCAGTGTTTCTCATTTTGGGTGTTAATTTGATCGTGCAATTAAAGGTGGTTGGTTCCATAATGATTTACCCTACAATTGAAACCCTAATTTCTTGATTGATTTAAAATGAGTTATTAATTTATTTAAAAACATGGGTTTTATATGATTTAATATATGATTTGAAGAGGTCATGAAAATTGTGAAAAACTCCCCCAATTTCAATGGAATTGAAATTGTTGTGTGGATTTTGAGAAAAATGGTGGCTTGATTTGAATGCTGAATTGATGAAATGATTTGATATTTATTCTTGAGAAAATTTTATTCAAATGAAAGGTGATTTGAAAAGGCATGAATTTTATGAAAACCTGTGATTTGGTTTGAAATTGAAGAGGTGTGTTGAACTTGATATTGGGTAATTGAATTGGGAATGATAAATTGATTTGAAATGAATGATTTCCCCAAGAATGAATGATTGAATGATTCAGTCATATGTGAGCCTGAGTAGATAATTGGAAACTATCACTAATGGTATTTTACCCTTTACCAACGGTTCTGAACCGTTGGTAAAGGCTGGGAAACCATTGGTATATTATATACCAACGGTTTCCCAAACCATGGCCAAGTAAGCCGTGGGTATAGTCTTATACCAAAGGTTCTGTGTAAACCGTTGGTATATGTGTTAAAGTAAGAGATATACCAACGGTTTCACAAACTGTTGGTATATGTTACCCTTATACCAATGGTTTAGAACTGTTAGTATATAGTGTACAATATAGAAGTTTATACCAACAGTTATAAAAACTTGTTGGTATAATATACATCAAAAGGCTATACCAATGGTTTTCAAAACCGTTGGTATACATATGTTGCAGCTCCACAGAAGCCACCTCCAACCTGCAACTCTCCATGACCTGCAAGAACACATACAGCCAGAATCCAAAAGCCTACATGGGATGTTTAAAATTCATCCAGAATTCAGAAATTTAGAAATTTAAAATTCATTCCTCACTCAAACCACAACACAAGAGAAAAATCCAGAATCCAATACATCCAGAATTGAAATGAAATAACACCCATAACACCAATACAAAATTAAAATCCAATACATCCAGAATCCAATACACATAACAGTATTCAAATTTTAGAATTCATTACCAATATAGCCAGAATCCAATACATCCAGAATTCAGAAATTTAAAATTGAAAAGCAATAACACCCATAATAGTATTCAAAATTTATAATTCACTCCTCACTCAAAACACAACACCAATGCACACAAGAGAAAAGGCCTACATGTTATAGGAAGCACATGGGATGTTTACTCATGGTCTTGGGTTGACTATCTTAAAACCAACATAAAAACTTGGGTAGATTGGACAAGGATCATGATACCCATAAGATAGGCAATGGTAGTGGTCATGTGCTTAGACCTAGGATGAGTTATAGGAATCACATGGGATGTTTATATTCCTCTAACTACTATGTATCCATGTATAAATGGTTCCTGATGAGTTAGTGGGAAGCATTGGCCAATCTCGACATATGAGATGGGTTACCAGAATAGCCTACATGTTTTTAATAGACTTTTCAATTGGAATAAGGGGGTATGTGGCTAATTGTAATTTGGTCTCCTGGGTGTGATGTGAGATGAATCCCCATTTTGGGTAGTGGGTGTGAATATTCAATTATGTCTTTGGTATTGGGTTCCCAAAGGGACTTTGGTTTGGTCCTAGAACCCACTGTTTGAGGATGGGATTGGTGTATTAAATGTCATGTGTTTTAGAATAGGGGTAGGAGTTCCTCACATGAGAAGTGGATTGTGTGAGGCTGGACCATGGATCCTTGTGCTAAATTATCAACACAATCCGAATATGTTTGGTCGGTTTTCCGTATGCAAGTTGTTGTTTTCACTTAAAATCCTGTCCATTTCAAATAAAAGTGAGACAGTTTGAGTGGTACCAGCCACACCATGCCTCATATTGAGGCAGGGTTGACTTGTACACGTCACAAATGACCCATGGATCCTTGTGCTAAAGTATCAACACAATCTGAATACATTTAGTTGGTTTTTCGTATGCAAATTGTTGTTTTCACTTAAAATCTTGTCCATTTCAAATAAAAGTGAGACAGTTTGAGTGGTACCGGCCACACCAAGCCTCGGATTGAGGAGGTATTGACTCATACATGTCACAAATGACTCATGGATCATTTTCCTAAAGTATCAACAGAATCCGAATGAATTTGGTCGATTTTCCGTATGCTAGTTGTTGTTTTCACTTAAAATGTTGTCCAATTCAAATAAAAGTGAGACACTTTGAGTGGTACCGGCCACACCGTGCCTCAAATTGATGAGGGGTTGACTCATACACGTCAAAAATGAACCATGGATCCTTGTTCTAAAGTATCAACACAATCCGAATCTGTTTGGTCAATTTTCCGTATGCTAGTTGTTTTTACTTAAAAGGGTTTCCATTTTAAACAAAATAAAGACAGTTTGAGTGATACTAGCCACACCATGCCTCGGATTGAGTAAATGTTGACTCGTACATGTCACATATGAACCATGGATCCTTTTCTTAATGTATCAACAGAATAAAAATGCATTTGGTCAGTTTTCCATATGTCAGTTGTTGTTTTCACTTAAAATGTTGTCCATTTCAAATAAAAGCGAGACACTTTGAGCGGTACCAGACACACCGTGCCTCGGATTGAGGCAAGGTTGACTCGTACATGTCACAAATGACCCATGGATCCTTGTTCTAAAGTATCAACAAATCATAATATGTTTGGTCAGTTTTCCATATGTCTTTTGTTTTTACTTAAAACAGTGTCCATTTCAAACAAAAGAGAGACAGTTTGAGTGGTACCAGCTACATCGTGCCTCAAATTGAGGCGAGGTTGACTCATACATGTCACAAATGACCCATGGACCATTTTCCTAAAGTATCAACAGAATTTGAATGCATTTGGTTGGGTTTCCATATGCAAGTTGTTGTTTTCACTTAAAATCCTGTCTATTTCAAATAAAAGTGAGACAATTTGAGTGGTCCCGACCACACCATGCCTCGGATTGAGGTGGGGTTGACTTGTACACGTCCAAAATGACCCATGTATTGTTGTCATAAAGTATCAATAGAATCTGAATGCTTTTGGTCAGTTTTCTGTATGCAAGTTGTTGTTTTCACTTAAAATCCTGTCCATTTCAAATAAAAGTGAGACAGTTTGAGTGGTATCGGCTACATCATGCCTCAGATTGAGTCAGGGTTGACTCCTACACATCACAAATGACTCATGGATAATTTTACTAAAGTATCAATATAATCCAAATGCGTTTGGTCAGTTTTCCATATGCCAGTTGTTGTTTTTACTTAAAATATTGTCCATTTCAAATAAAAGTGAGACACTTTGAGTGGTACCGGCCACACTGTGCCTCGGATTGAGGCGGGGTTGACTTTTACACATCACAAGTGACCCATGGATCCTTTTTCTAAAGTATCAACACAATCCGAATACAATTGGTCAGTTTTCTATATGCCAGTTGTTTTTACTTAAAAGGTTGTCCATTTTAAACAAAATAAAGACAGTTTGAGTGATATCGGCCACACTATGCCTCAGATTGAGGCGGGGTTGACTCTTACACGTCACATATGACATGGATCTTTTTCCTAAAGTTTCAACAGAATCTGAATGCATTTGGTCAGTTTTCCGTATTCCATTTGTTGTTTTCACTTAAAATGTTGTCCATTTCAAATAAAGGTGATACATTTTGAGTGGTACCGACCACACCGTGCCTTGGATTGAGGCGGGGTTGACTAGTACATGTCAAAAATGACCCATGGATCCTTATCCTAAAGTATCAACACAATTATAATACGTTTGGTCTAATTTTTGTATGTCTGTTGTTTTTTACTTAAAACAGTGTCCATGTCAAACAAAAGAGAGATAGTTTGAGTGGTACTGGCCACACCGTGCCTCATATTGAGGAGGGGTTGAATTTTACATATCAAAAATTACCCATGGATCATTTTTCTAAAGTATCAACAGAATCCGAATGCATTTGGTTAGTTTTCTGTATGCCAGTTGTTGTTTTCACTTAAAATGGTGTCCATTTTAAACAAAAGATAGACATTTCAAGTGATACCGGCCACACCGTGTCTCGGATTGAGACGAGGTTGACTTTTACACATCACAAATGACTCATGGATCCTTGTGTTGAAGTATCAATACAATATGAATACATTTGGTTGGTTTTCCGTATGCAAGTTGTTGTTTTCACTTAAAATCATGTCCATTTCAAATAAAAGTGAGACAGTTTGAGTGGTACTAGTCACACCGTGCCTCGGATTGAGGTGGGGTTGACTCCTACATGTCACAAATGACCCATGGATCGTTTTTCTAAAGTATCAACAGAATCTGAATGCATTTGGTCGGTTTTCCATATGCCAATTGTTGTTTTCACTTAAAATGTTGTCCATTTCAACTAAAAGTGAGACACTTTGAGTGGTACCGACCACACTGTGCCTCGAATTGAGGCGGGGTTGACTCATACACGTCACAAGTGACCCATGGATCATTATGATAAAGTATCAACACAATCCGAATACGTTTGGTTGGTTTTTCATATGCCAGTTTTTTTTACTTAAAAGGGTGTCCATTTTAAACAAATGAAAGACACTTCGAGTGATACCGGCCACACTGTGCCTCAGATTGAGGCGGGGTTAACTTTTACACGTCACATATGACCCATGGATCCTTTTCTTAAAGTATAAATAGAATCAAAATTCATTTGGTAGGTTTTCCGTATGCCAGTTGTTGTTTTCACTTAAAATGTTGTCCATTTCAAATAAAAGTGAGACGCTTTGAGTGGTACTGGCCACTCCGTGCCTCGGATTGAGGCAGGGTTGACTCGTACACATCACAAGTGACCCATGGATCCTTTTTCTAAAGTATCAACACAATCCAAATAGATTTGGTCAGTTTTTCATATACCAGTTGTTTTTACTTAAAAGGGTGTCCATTTTAAACAAAATAAAGACACTTCGAGTGATACCGGCCACACCGTGCCTCGAATTGAGGCAGGGTTGACTCGTACATGTCACATATGACCCATGGATCCTTGTACTAAAGTATAAATAGAATCTGAATGTGTTTGGTCAGTTTTCCGTATGCCAGTTGTTTTTTTCACTTAAAATGTTATCCATTTCAAATAAAAGTGAGACACTTCGAGTGGTACTGGGCACAACGTGTCTTGGATTGAGGTAGGGTTGACTCGTACACGTTACAAATGAACCATGGATCCTTGTGATAAAGTATCAACACAATCCAAATATGTTTGATCGGTTTTTCATATGCCAGTTATTTTTACTTAAAAAGGTGTCCATTTTAAAGAGAGCTTAGATTAAGATCCAAGACACCAAATTAAGAGTGTGATTGTCTCCAGAATCAAGTTAGGTGGTCCTTAGACTTTCTTGAATTGTCGTGATGTTTTATATATGCTAAATTTCCACTCACCCAATGTTGGGATGTCGGGTCGGGGGGTTGTCTGGGGTCCAGGGAGGAGGGTGGGGGGCTGTCTGGGGGGCTGTCTGGGGGGCTGTCTGGGGGGCTTTCTGGGGGCTATCTGGGGTTCAGGGAGGAGGGTGGGGGGCTCTACAGGGTCCAGGGAGGAGGGGGCACTGTCCAGGGTCCAGGGAGGAGGGTGGGGGATGTCCGGGGGGTTGTCCGAGGTCCAGGGAAGAGGGTGGGGGTGTCCGGGGGGCTGTCCGGGGGCTGTCCGGGGTCCATGGAGGAGGGTGGGGGGTTGTCTAGGGTCCAGGGATGAGGGGGGCTGTCTGAGGTCCAGGGAGGAGGGTGGGGGCTATCCTGAGGGTTGTATGGGGTCCAGGGAGGAGGGTGGGGGTTGTCCGGGGGCTGTCCAGGGGGCTGTCCGGTGGCTATCTGGGGTCCAGGGAGGAGGGTGGAGGGGTTGTCCGGGGTCATGGGAGGAGGGGGGGTTGTCCGGGGGCTGTCCAGGGGGATGTCCGGTGGCTATCCGGGGTCCAGGGATGAGGGTGGAGGGGTTGTCCGGGGTCCAGGGAGGAGGGGGGTTGTCCGGGGTCCAGGGAGGAGGGTGGGGGTTGTTCGGGGTCCGGGGAGGAGGGTGGGGGCTATCAGGGGGGCTGTCCGGGGGCTGTCTGGGGGCTGTCCGGGGGGCTGTCCGGGGTCTAGGGAGGAGGGTGGGGGGTTGTCCAGGGTCCAGGGAGGAGGGGGCTATCCGAGGTCTAGGGAGGAGGGTGGGGGCTGTCCGGGGGCTGTCTGTGGTCCAGAGGGGAGGGTGGGGGTCTGTCCAGGGGTTGTCCAGGGGGCTGTCCAGGGTCCATGGAGGAGGGTGGGGGGCTATCTGGGGGGTTGTCCTAGACACATGGGATGGTATTTACATATTTTGTAAGCAAATTATTTCAATGTTAAAAAAATAATTTCAATATATAAACTTCTAATCAGACCACCAATTTTCTAAATTCCACTAAAAATTTACAATTTCATTAAAATAGATAAAAAATAAAGATAATGTGACCTATCTAATCACAGATATATTCAGGCACAACAAATCAATAAATATCAAAGGTCGGTAATATCAGTCAAAAATGTAACGGATCAATCTATCCCTCATCACCATCATTACCATCACCATCATTTTCACCCTCACCCTCATCCTCATCATCATCCCCATCATCGTCATTGCCCTCCTCCTCGCCCTTGTACTCAGCCTCGGCCTCCTCAACGCCCTCCTCCTCCGCCTCGGCCTCCTCCTTGCCCTCCTCCTCCACCTCAGCCTCCTCCTCCTCTGCCTCAGCCTCCTCCTCGCCATCATCTCGACCACCACTAGAACTTCCACATGGTGCACCATATATAGAATGCATCGATGACATATATTCATCACAAGCAGTGTTGGCCTCTAGTGTAAGTGTCGGAAGTAAAACTTCCATCAGTTTCATAAATGCAGTGTTAGCCCTAGCAGACTGTTCTGCCATCTCTGTGGCCCTTTTTTAGCATGTTCTACCTATGCCTTAAACTGCTTCAACTCGGTGGAACTACAAATAATACCTGAGGGGGGCCAATACCTCTTCGGAACTATACTCTTCCCAGGTCTGCAGTGTACTCTACCAGGGTGCTCATCTCCCAACACCATATAAGTGATCGTTTGGCCCAAAATTGTCAGGTTCCTCAGCATCAAGGGCCTCTAAAGCAGCCTGTTACAAATATAAATATATTATTAAGTTAAAAAATAGAGATTCAAATTTTAAATATACAAAGTAAAACTTACAATCTGCTACTGAGTCAGTTTATTAACCGCACTTCCATCTTTCTTCTTTCTACTCAAGAAAAATAGTTTTTCTCGAGGCACTCGTCCTTCTATATTCAATTTATGCCTCTAAAGTGACATTGAATGTAGAAAACCATAATTAAAAATAGTATACCAAAAAAACATAGTGATTTCATAACTAAAATTATATAACAACTTTAGCAATCAAATAAATTGTGGAGGAAACAATAGAAAGTGCAAGTCGTAAAGAAAGATTATAAACTGTCATACCTACTGTCTCTCATGATCTGGAATCATAGTACGTCCCAATGTGTGGACGTATTTCTTAGCATCAATGTTTCTTTTATTTCTTCCAGATTCATCCTAAATAAAATTCAATAATTAGTATTAACGAAAAACATGAAAATTTTCATTTAAATATCTCTAATTTGATTAATACCATAAATTGACTAGTCTTCCAATGAGTAATCATCTGTCGATACTATTCTAACGAACAATAATCCACGATAAGGACCACCTCTAACTCTGTGTCCACTCTAGCACGTCATCCAATTTACAACTCATGCTTATAAGCTCTCTAAAGCTCACCTAAACCCTTTAGACATGCTGGTCGTGCACCCTAACCATCGGGGAAATTAAACCGCAGCTGACACCAAAATATTAATTCATATAAATACAAAAATTAATATATTTCATTAAATAAAACATATTGTTTTACTCATATCTCTGTCCAGGCTTTATCCTTGACTTCATTTGGCAGTTGTCTCCATGAGAGTGGGCTGACAAGAATGATGACGGAGTATTTGGCAAGCATCTCCAAAAAACTCTAACATTGTTGCCCTGATTTTTCAATCATCTGACTATCTTCATTGTAGTCCACTATCAACTGCGTGCGGCGGTTCCACACCGAACGCATGCGTGTACGCCCCCTCCTCCGCCTCCTATCAGTAGATGTATCTGTTATGAAAGAAAAACAAATATTTTATCAATACATGTTATAATGAAAATAAATAATGGTGTAACAATTTGTTAGGGTTGTATAAGTATGTCTGCCCTAGTCTGATCAATGGGAATCGCTGGATCCGCAGAAACTGAAGGAACACCCTGTACAAATAGAGTGGGTCCCAATATATGCTCTGTAGGGATAGACTCTGGTGGAGCAGTAGTCAAAGAAGATGGAATATAAAAGCTCGGAGAGAAGGAAGTAGAAGTAAAAGAAGATGACAGGGATAGCTGGCCAAATGCTAGATGGGGAGTGGGAATCATCATTGGATATGATACAGACAGGTGAGGAGGATCAGATGTAAAGGGTGGTGAAAAAATGGGAGGGCTAAATATCTGGTGTGTCCCTAACAACACACTGGGATCAGAATGTGGGGTGGATGGTATGTCAGTGGGAGGGGTAGGGTCTAATCGGGTACGCCGACCAGATCGTCTAGCTCCCATACCACCCCCCTCGTACGAACACCCCGAGTACTGGGACCACTACTAGGTTGCTCATCAAATAATTGTCGCCTAATAGATGGATCCTGAAAAAATGTTTAAAAAAAATTAATCACATGACATTATATATTATTTAAATAAATATATTTGAAATAAAATACTCACTACAGGCACTAGTGGCAGAATTCCCAGCTCAGTCATGCGACAACTGTTATCCATAATCTGTTTTCATCACCTCTCTTTAATTGGTTTCATTTTCCTACATTTGAAAACAAATATGGAAGTAAATAGAAAAGGATAACTAATGTGTAGCCCAAAAAACAAAATAAATGAGAGGGAATAGGGGGATTCATGGATAATTTAACTAACCATTGTTTTAGGTGAGCTTTAATAAATATATAATGAAGTCAATAAATCGTACAAGATGTAATAAATAAATTTAATTTTTAGTAGGATGATTATTTACGAAGTGTCATAAATCTATTAAAATCATGGAACATTGATTCTACAAGATTCATTAGTGGTGAAGCAATTGTCAAAATTAGAGAAAATTTTAATTTCATTAGCTCAGGTAGATGATGTAGGTTTCAATACATGTTTTGCAGAAGAATACAAACCATCATGTTCATTACCTGGTAAAATGTTAAAGAGAGGTCTTAGAGTCATACAAATTTTATACAAATCATAGTTGAAGCATTGAAATGTTCACCAAGTTAGAAATGTTGGTTTCATAGGTTTAAATACAGTTCAATTCCAAATTAAAAAATGCAATCCAAATAAAAATTCCAACCAATAAACATTGAAAATTCACATAACGGTCAAATCAGATACAACATATTTGTAATCTATATTAAATCAATTTGAATAGTACCAACCTTAACAACCCAACTTGAGGTAAACCAAAAGAATTGAGAACATGGATGGATGATTCTATATATTTTCCACCACAACTTCAGGTTCACAATCAACTCTGAAAATTGAGCTATTAGAGTCATCAAAAGAAATAAATGGATTGGTTCCAATGGCAGTAGGGATAGTGTCAATTCCATCATCACCATCATCAAAAATATGTCTTGGAATTACTTCAACTATGACACAAAATTCAGGTCGAAGTTGGTCTTTGACATAAAAAACTTGTTTAGCCATTGATGCCAATACATATGGTTCTTTGGTAGCAAGAGTGTGAGTCATATTAATTACTCAAAATCCAAAATTATCAATAAATGTGCCATGTCTCGTCATCGAATCAAACCAATGGCATTTCATCATCGTGACTCGTCCATGAGAGTAATAATCCAATATTATTATTTTTTCAACGACTCTATAATAACCCACATTTGCAAATCGCGGTCTACTATCTGATGCATTGGCATAACAATCTTTTGTGGCAGTAACCATAACACCATCATGTTGTGTTCTCATGTTCTTTGCTCGTTCAGTGTCAATAAATTTGTACCCATTGATAACAATTGATTTACAGTCACGAACCATGGTATTAGGACCAAAATTCAAAGCTCTTATTTCCTCAGAGACAGAGTCAGCAGGAAAACTCAATACCTACAATATAAATGAATATTAAACTATTAAATATTGATTTAATTATTTAAAACATTAATATATTTACCTTCAATTTTAACCATGCAGAAAACTCTTTGCTATGAAAAGTCTCCCTCTTTCTCAAAATAATGAATGATGCTTTCCATTTATCATTGTTTTATGTTCCCTGTAGATAAAAAATATGAATAGATTAACAGATATATATTTAAGATATACATATTCAATTTAGTTACCTGATGTAGTCATCGAACAAATCACAGTTCAACAAAAATGTGTGATGTGCCATCTCCCGCTCTTCAAGGCCTAATGTCTTCAATGTATATGATCCAGGAATTCCTCCTATTTGAGGAAGTGATGGAAAACTGGGTTCAGTTTTCTCATACTATTATTCTTCATTTCTCATTGGTCTTTTCATTCTTGTAGTAAGATCAGACAAATACATTGAGCATAAATCCATACATTCTTGAGTCAAGTAATCGTTCACGATAGAACCTTCAGGATGATTCCTGTTTCGGACATAAGACTTTAATGTGTACATATTTCTTTCAGTGGGATACATCCAATGAAAAGAAATAGGTCCTCCGAGAAGTATTTTAGTGGGAATATGGGCAGTTAGATGCAGCATGCATGTGAAAAATGATGGAGGAAATATTTTCTTCAACTCACACAAAATTAATGGGGCATCTGGAAACATTTTTTGCAAGAAAGACTTGGACAACTTCTTATCACAAAGATCTCTAAACAAATGGCACAACCGAATAACAGTCACCCTTACATTATTGGATAAAAGATTACATATTGCTATTGAAATCAACTCATGTAGAAGAACATGATAATCACGAGTCTTTAAAGATTTTAACTTCAAGTCTCTTCTGTTGACCTGTTTAAATATGTTGCTTGAATATCCATCAGGAACTCTAATAGTCCCTAATACTTCTAGAAATTGTTTTCTTCGTAGGTATCATCACATAAGAATCACATGGAACTTGCCATTTATTTTCACTGATACGCACAGGATGTAATTCTGGTCTGATGCCCCAATCCACCAAGTCACGCTGAGACCGTAAATCACCTTGTGTCTTTCCCTTAACATTTAGAAGTATCGAAAGAAACATTTCACATATATTCTTTTCAATGTACATTACGTCTAAGCAATGACATAACAAATTGGTTGACCAATAAGGCAAATCAAAAAAGATACTCCTCTTCCTCCAATTGTAACAGGTTTCAGTGGAAACATTCTTTCTCTTTCCAGATTTCATTTGAATCTTCCCGAATAAAAAACTGAAATATTTCAATTCATTAAGAACATCAGTTCCAGACATACACTGAGGTGGATCATCAGTCTCTATGGTATTATCAAATCTTCGATGATTATTTCTATATGGATGGTCCATTGGCAAGAATCGTCGATGTCCCATAAAACTGAAACTACATCGATGTTTCAGTCTTCTGGATTGTGTATTATTCATACAAATAGGACATGACAGTTTTCCCTTCGTGCTCCATCCAGACATCATTTCATAAGCCGGAAAATCATTGATCGTCCACATAAGCGCAGCACGCATCTGAAATATGTCTTTTGAATATGCATCGTATGTGTGCACACCCACATCCCAAAGAAGTTTCAACTCTTTTATTAAAGGTTTCATGTATACATCAATATCAATTCCAGGATCATAAGGTCCAAATATGAGTATACTCATGAAAGTGAAAGGTTTTTTCATACACAACCATGGGGGGAGATTATAAATGTGTATAAAAATTGGCCATGTGCTGTACGAAGTAAGCATCTGCCCAAATGGATTAAAACCGTTGCATGAAAGACTCAGCCTCACATTATGCACATCAGCTGCAAAATCAGGATATCAAGCATCAAATCTCTACCATGAAAATCCATCTATAGGGTGAACCAACTTATCATTAGTCTTCTTTCTCTCGGTATCATGCCATCTCATTTTTATTGATATTTCATCAGACATAAAAAGATTCTGGAGTCTGGGGATCAATGAAAAGTGACACATTACTTTATGTGGCACGCGGGATGGTGTTCCATCAGATTTTGACTTCCAGCGGAATGTGCAACATTTTATGCAATCATTTAATTCAGTGGTTTCCTCCTAGAATAACTACAATATTTTGGGCAAGCATGAATTTTGTTTCTTGAAAATCCAATTTCCTCAACTAACTTCCATGCCATATAGAGGTTTGAGGGAATATCTGCATCATCTGGAAGTAAATACTTTAAGAGGGTAAGAATGTAATCGATTGTTGTATTAGTAATCCTATACATAGTTTTCCCATGAAACAATCGGATTAAAAATTCCATCTTTTTTATTTTATCGCATTGTCGATATACTAGAGTCGTGGCAGCATCATTCATTTTTTTCACCCTGACAATATCATCATTTTCATTATATGCATCATCTGTCCTCATATCAAAGTCTTCTTGAGTCGAAATCCTTTATTTTACATGATAACGAATAAATGTAAACTAGTCATCTAACAAATTATCCAGTCCAATCCTTTCATTTCAATCATCAGCAATTTGAGATTTCATTTTCTCCCAATTTTGATACCACACATAGTAGTTTGCTTGAAAACCATATTTGGTTATGTGGTAACTGACTTCTTCACGGATCAACTAAGGTCTACCAACACAATTGGAACATGGGAAGTGTATGCAACCACTATCTGAAGCATTGTGAAATGAAAAATCTAAAAAAAACTCCAAATTGTTTTGAAAATCGCTTGAGATCTGATCGGTTTCATACATCCAACTTTTATCAATTCTGTAAAAAGAATTGTTATAAGTCATTTTTTCATAAGCAATTTAATAAGATTGAAGTTTAATCAAAAATATATTTAAGGAATAATGACGGTGATATTTCTAGATAGTGAAATAAATGGAGAAAGGTTGAGAATATAAGGATATCCTTATAACTAGCTCTAGGGGTGGGGGTTGTCCAAGGGGGTGGGGTGGTGTCCAGGGGGGATGTTCAAGGGGGTGGGGGTGTCCAGGGGATGGGGGTGTCCAGGGGGTGGGGTGGTGTCTAGGGGGGGTTGTCTAAGGGGGTGGGGTGGTGTCTAGGGGGGTTGTCCAAGGGGGTGGGGTTGTCCAAGGGGTGGGGGTGTCCGGGGGGGTTGTCCAGGGGGGTGGGAGGGTTGTCCAGGGGGTGGGGTGGTGCCCAGGGGGGGTTTTCCGGGGGGTGGGGGCTGTCCAGGGGTGGGGTGGTGTGGTGTCTGGGGGGGGATATCTAGGGGTGGGGGCTGTCCAAGGGGATGGGGTGGTGTCCAAGGGGGTTGTCCAAGGGGGTGGGGGTGTCTAGGGGGGTGGGGTGGTGTTCAGGGGGGGGGTTGTACAAGGGGGGTGGGGTGGCTAACTCCCCTCCCTCCCTGGACAGCCCACACCCCCTCCTAAGTTAAATTTGTATAATCAAATCATCATCAATTTTATTATCCCATCCAACCATACCATACCACTAAAGGAATACCCTATAACTCAGAAATATCCTAATTTTATACACAATCCCATAGGACATAATCGATATATGGCCAATCTCGTCAGCCACCCTCATCCACATCCCAGCATAACACCCCTCTATGTTGTAACCATACCCCATAGGCCACAAGGAACTCACATAACAATTTCCAACTTACCCAACTCACTCAATAATATAACCCCAAAGAGTCACTCAGACCATTATCCCTTTCAAACACATTCCATATACTACATGAATAAAAAAACTAAGGATGTCACCATATATCTTCTTATAAATAGGTGTCACTACAAAAATTCTACCAAAACGAAACCACACTAAGACAACATCTTACATTTATCAATAGTGACAAAAAGATAAATAATACAAATCAACGAAATAGGTTATCACATTATACATGAAATAGATGAATCATATTTCTACTACACTATACATGAAATCCCCCATAAAACTAGATTCATTATACAACCAATATCTCTCATAATTGAGATAACATAACCCACAAAAAACAGAACCACAATTATCCAATAACTCAAATGGGTTTTCACTATCCACATGGCACACTAGAATTCCTTACTATACAAATGGAAAGGATTACCACTAGAAGGAACTTCTACCCAAGGCCCCCATCACATTAAATAATATAAAACCTCACTCTCATGATCAGCTCTTGCAGAAGGGTCTTGTGGAAAGGGAACATGATAGGAGAAATAGAAATATAGGAAGAAGCAGACCACACAGATCTCGTTTAGGTGAAATCAAAATAGATAACAAACAAAAATAGATGCACTACATTCCACTTATAGATTAGAAGTGTAGAAGTAAAGAATTATCTAATTGATTGCAAATAGAGCTTCGAGAGATACCTTGGGGTGAAGAGAGAGCGTTGGGAGAGCGTCCGGAGCGATTAGGTTTATGGATGCAATCGCGCAGAGGGATTCTGGATGTGCTGCTATTTGGGGGAAACTTTCCCAATAGTTTTAACAAACTGTTGGGAAAGAGTGTATTTACCAATGGTTTTTAAAAACCGTTGGTATATATATAACTTTTCCCAATGGTTTGAGTAAACTGTTGGGAAAAGCTTGTTATCATCCCATTATCCCAACGATTTGAATAAACTATTGGGAAAAATTAAGTATACCAATGGTTTATTCAAACCGTTGGTATACAAGTGTTGGGAAAACACAATTTTCCAGCAGTGTAGGAATAGCATGTTAGGACTTTGACTCCCTAAAAATGGATTAACGATAACAACACTAACTAAACCAAGTTCGGTATGATTTCATGTGATGGGTCCCCTAATTGTGTATTGATTTATTATCTTGATGGCTTGATCCTTAAGGAAGTGTGCACACATACTTGAGCCATGATGATGATTGAGAAGTGTGAGGATCCTATATCCAGGAACTAATGTTCCTTAGATATTATAACCATGTCTCTTGTTTTATTTTACTTGATTACACATGCCATTGTTTATAGTACTATTTTATTCATGATAGTTTTTTTATATAAATGTTTTATATAAAATGTTCATTTTAGCTATGTTTTTCTATACTTGTCATCTTTTGATTTGAAAGTATGTTTTGATTTAAAATATGAAAATGGACTATCATGCCTTATTTTATTTAAATTTAAATCATAAATGGTTACATTTTTATGGAATAGATTATAGAACACTTGGTGATACCATACTGGGATTTTAGATCACACCCTACCTTTTCCTTCAGATGTTTGTAGATCTTATTATGCCAGGTCCAGGGAAAGGGAAAGTTCCACTTGGAGGTGGTAGTTGTGCTTGATCTGTAGGAATCTAGAGTAATGATGGTGACTGGTGGAACTATAGTACACTTATTACATAAGGTTTGGGAGACTTTGTCTTGATGTATGTTGTTGTATTTTAAATGATGTTTTGCTTTTGGTTTTTTCTACCTTCTTGTGGTACTTTTCTCCTTAAGGAGTGTTTGTCATACTGAATGTTTTTTGTTTTATCTTCCTTTGTTTTGTAGAAAAATCACCCACTTTGATGTTTGATATGATGCCCAATTCTAGTCGCCAACCTATGGGGATCATAAATTCCCTTCTAACTATGTTAGGGCCAGATCAAGTAGCAGTGTACCTGGGTATCTTGGCTAGTTCATGACAAAGAACTGAGAGAAAATGAAAGGAAAAGGGAGGAAGAAGGGAGAATGGGAGGAGATGATGGGTTTACCTTTAAGGAATTTCTTGAACATGAGGATGGAGGATCTCAAAATAGAAAAGAGAGGGAGGGAGGGAGTCCATATAACATACCCTATGCTTGGTTAAGTGAATGGGTGGAAAATAAAGGGGAAACCCCTTTTAATTAGAAGAAGTAATTTCTATAAAATCACATTTTAAAAGATCTAGGCACTTCACATGATTAGGGCTCACTATTTGGTAAACTATGCACTAAACATGTAGGTACCACTGTCTAGAACACCACATCATACATGGTTAGGGATTCATAGTTACTCCAAATTGTATGCCAACCATGCGGGTCACTCCCCTTGCATAAGTTTCAGTCGTATGGTTTACCCCTTGTGTAAGGGTCAGTTGAACAGTTCACATAGTCACCACACAGTTACTATTAACCATGTAAAAACCATGTGACACATCAAAAATTACAAAATTTTCAAACTTAAGCCCCAGAAAACTCCCAAAAATTCAAAATGACCCAAAGATTAAATAATTAAATAATTAAAGCTTATTTTATGACTCATGAGCATATTCTATATCCTGATATAAGAATCTGAATCATGATAACCTTAACATTTATTTATAACCTATAATACTCCATGATGAACTTTGGTTAGAGATAACTCAAAATCATACTTTGAGAGGTCAAATATCATTTCAATTCATGATATATATATATATATTCATATACAACCAATGTGAAAGAATAATAAAGTGGAGATTATATTTTGTACAAGATGATCCATTTTATATTCTTAAACTATTTTAATAAAACTTAACAAAACCATACATAATTTCATGTCTTATCATATCACATATGATATATTTTCATATCAGCCTTATGTTTGATACACTTTTAGGGTTTTTTATCTCATTACATCTTTATATAATTTGTACATATCTCTATGGGACCATCTGATAAAACAATCCCACTAAACTCTTTAGTGAGTAACACTACGAAGTAAGCCAGTTTGAATAATGGTGTGACTTAGGAATCATATTTCTGATGTTTAACTCCTTGAATATATTCAAACTAATTAACTCCAAAACATCCAATGTTATGATGATAGTAACATTTATTATTGATTTAGATTTCTTTTTAAGATTATCATCATCATCATCTCTTAGAACCAATTCCATCAATTTTTACTTAAAATATTTTGGTAACTAATTAACTATTTACATTAGTAATACCAACACATCCTAAACACATTTAGAATATTAAGTGACATTCACTTTGAATTTTTTACTTGTATAATCATTTATTTGTTAACTTTTAACTTCTCTAAGTCCAAACATACTCCCAGTAGCCTCTTAGTCACTATATTCATTTTTGAATATCTTTCTAAGATACACAAACTCCTTTATGTTTAGAAAATAACACTTATTTTCTATAATGGTAATATTTTATAAACAAACCATTGCATCTATATCATATATGGTATTATATGTGTTTGGATAATTTTCTAGAAAATAAGACTTTATTCTTTAAAATATGTTACTAGAAATAGTGTGATCATATCTCTCATATTTTAATAAATGTCTTGGATAAAATCTTATTACCTAGATAAAAAAATTTAACCTTGTCTTCTTCTCAAGTATGTTATAGAATTCGATGAATCATAAACCATGTGTACTAAATATATCATATCATATTGTTCATAAAAAATCTTTATTGGTAGATAGATTCTCTTATCATATAAGAGAAATGAGATTAATATACACATCCTTTAATTAAATCCATATGAGCTTGATATGTTCCTTTGTATTCAATCCCATGATTTAGAAACCCTTTACTTCATTATTTAAATACAAACTAAAAGATATAGTAATTCTTACCTTAATTTTGAACTCATGTATACTCACAACATTTGTAAAGTATACATTTGGTATCACATATCTTTGAAAAATGATGAATTAATTTTTATAACACGGATAGCTGAAATGGACATTCCAAGGAGTTTCATAAACCCCTTTAGGTATATTGGATAATTATATCTTATGGAAACATTACTCCTCCTTCTTAATAACACTAGGTTTAAAATTACCTTGAATGGATATTATGATGAAACATAACTGGACTCTCCAACTAATTTTTCTTCTTTAGGTTTGAACTTTTACCCACTTATACTATCGATACAGCACCAAAACCTGGACATCACATGCCCTGCCTCATTTTTCTCAACACTTTGAGAAAATAGGTTAAACATTTCTTGAATGAATTCATTTTGTCAAAACATTTCCAATGATGAAAAAAAAATTACTTAACCATAATGAGCCTTAATGAAACCTTTAGTGAATTCTTCCATGATTCACATAAGCATCTATATCCACTTGTTGGACTACTTCAATGGTTGGTTAATAAAAAATATTTTACTCTAGCACATAGAATTTTATTTTTCTTAAAAATTATTATTAAGTTTGTATACCAATCTAAGAGGTTGATTACATTAAGATTCAACTTTTCAAAGATTGATCTTAGAGTTAAGCTTGAAGATGAAAATGACGTTTATCTACAATAAAATATTTTATCAGTATAGTATCATGTTTTAATTTAATTTAATAAGGAATTTTATTAAACATTATCCCATTAAAATGATGACCCCTATTAAAACCATCATATCTATTAGTGAGAAGAGATCCATATTTCACTAAACGATGAGTCCACTTTGGCATTCCTCTCACTGGTTAGTTGTTTAGTTAGGTAATCATCCCAATGATATCATATAAGATGCTTGGATGGTTGATAGAATAACTCTTTATCTAATACATCAAATAGATAAATTCAACACTATTCATATGGTATCCTAACTCTTAGTGTTTCCCAGCTAAGTGTAACCCAAATTTAAAAGTAGGATTTGGTTACCTAACTCTTAGGTTTATCCATTTCCTCTATGTATTACACAAGATAATCCATGGGTAGCCTGATTTGGTAGAACCTACCTGGTTAAATGATCAAGGTATTGACATGTGCTTTCTTTGGAAGGAATATAACACTTAGGCTCTATTTGGTATGAAAAAAAAGTTTTTGATGGAAAGGGAATGAAATATGGGAAGGGTAAATGGAAATGAAAATGGAAAATAAATGTCATTCAAAATCATGTTTGGTGGGCCAGGAATGGAAAGACGATTGAAATTTTGAAGGATGAAAATATCATTTTTTCCTCTAACACACATTGCACACTCCTCCCTAGTAGTACCACACTTCACTACACACTCCCCATATCCCCTCCACTTCACTAAACACTCCCTACATGAAACCTTATTGACAAAGCTATGTCACCACAACCCCCATCATCATTGGAGTACCCCTTATCATCACAATACTCTATGGCCATAGAAACTATCATCATCATTTCTTTATCCCCTCACTATTGGTGTACTCGGATATTACAGCCCTTCCATTACAACCCATTATCATCACTTCTAATCTGAGGTGTGTGATAGTTGTGAAAACATTTTGATCATTATTGAAACTCACCTCAACAAGTAGTAAAAGGGTCATCGGTCCCATCATTCCAATCTCTACAAATCTCTATCCCTATTTCCACTATACTAACTTCAAGATGTGTTCAATGGTCATTTAAGGTGAAGATGATGATGGGGGGATGGTGTTCGTTGGGATAGAGAAGAAGAATTCACCGAAGGTCATACCAGTGAGACAATGAATGACAGTAAATCAACGATTCAGGGGAGGAGGAGGAAGCAGCAGTTTGGATGGGGTTATTTTGGTCAAAAAATTGATTCTAATGGAATATATCCCTTTCCACCCCGAGTTGTATGGAATAGGTATTCCATTAAACAAGGTAAACTAGGTTTCCATGGAATGACCTTTCATGTATACCAAAAATAGGAATCATAATAATAGATTTGTTTCTATTTCCATGGCACTCATTCTCATGTACCAAACATAGCCTTAGTATTTTTTAAAGGGGATTTAATTTCACCATCTAATCCCATGTATTACCTTTACATGCATACATGATTATAATGATTTATCTTGGTATTTTATTCCTTCCACTATCTCAATATGATCAAACTATATTGATGTGTAACTCTTTACACAACTCAGGAACAAGCTAGAGTTAGGGTAAGATAAAACTAAATCCATTATCATACCTAGCATATAACTCTTTATATTCATGTATAACCATTTATATAAGAAATATGAAAACTTTAAACTAAAGCATACATCCATTTATAATATAACAATTATATTGATGAATAAAACATGGAATAATAAATAAGTTAATAAACTAAATATATGAACAATTCATAAATTTAAGCATGAGATAAACAATCCATGAACAATTCCTAAAAAAACAATTATAAACACTTTATAATTAAACTATATATTATGGATATTCCATAATTAAAATAAATATGAGTATTTTAAATATATTCCTAATATGAAGTCTTTCATATAATTAATTATATGGAATTTACTTTAAATATTTGATATTAAATGAATTATAAACATTTCATAAACCAATTTCTATTATGTGGATAATTTACATAATCTAAATATCATACATTTAATATTAGTAAAACCTTGATCAAATAAATTATCAAAACTCATTTTGATATGGTTTAAATAATTTCTCAAATAAGGCCTTTAATTTAAATATTTCAAATTAAATATATGAACAACTCATAATAATCCCTTTTATTTTTTTTACCTTATTTTAAAATTTATAAAAAAATTATAAATTACACTTATAATTTCTATATAAAGACTTTATGTCTAAATTATAAGTCATGTCATATAATTCTAAAGGTATTTTATTATTGTCAATATTTATTTATTGAATGTTTCATAAACATTTAACTAATTAATTATAATCAATTTTTAAATTAATTAGTTTATACACACATTTATAAATTAATAAATATCCCAAAATACCTTTTAATATGATTTATAAAAAATTTATAAACCATAAGGGTAATGCCTGAGATTCAATTATAGGAATTAATCTTTTCTTTCCAAAGAAACAATAACATAATATGCATAGATTTATTCAAGAATGTGATTAAAACCAAAATTCCCAAATTTTATAAATTCAATCTGAAGAAATAAATTCCATTTTTGAATTCATAATGTCAAATGTTATGATGAATATTTGATATTTTTCAGAAATAGTTGATTTTTAGGTGAATAGTGAAAATACATATTTTACAAAACTGTCACTTTTATGAAATTATAATGATATAAGAATAACTTGAAAGTTTATAAAACCTTTTTTATATTAAATAATTAATATAATTCATATAAAATATAATGTCAAACTTAGAAATATATGCCCATCATTTTGAGAATCTAAACAATGTTTTTGTTCAGATAAAAATTGGTTTTAGTTCTTTTCTATTAATAAAGTATTTACATGGTACATTTTGGGTTTTTATGTTTGAAATAAAAATATGTATCCTTTGAATTAACATGATCCAATTAATCCCATTCTAATTAACATTATACTTTATTTTGTTGTGAAATCATTTATATTCTTAAAATAAACATTTTTCTAAAAATAGTTTTCATTAAGTTTTATAAACTAATATTAAAATTAATTCCTACCACTTCTAGGGGTTGAATAATGTAAAATGAATTTCATATTTGGAATCAAAATAATTAATATTAGGTAATATGTTTAACTTAATTTTTTTTATTATAAATAGTAACATTGGTAAATATTTATGACCATAGTTAAGGGGTTAAAAATAATGGGATGCGGCTTCAAGATAATAGAAAAACTTGATTAAACCTTTTTGGTTGGTTGTATTTAGACCTTAACCATATCATCTTTGAATATATGATAATTTTTATCCACTTTCATAAGAAAATGACTTTATATTATTAAAATATTTTAAGTAATTTCATGTGTGTACCTCCCCTCACTTATAAAAGGGAACCACTTATCCTCCATTATTCACAAACTTTGAGCCCTCAAACTCAGAAAATCCCAGCCTGAAAAACTTCCTAGCTTTCTTCCCTTCATTATTGATCACTTGGTATTTTCGTAATACTATCCTAAGAATGCTTAAGGTGCAATCCAAAGGAGGTATCTCAAAGAAGAGGTGATCATCTTACTGTTGAGTCAATAAGGTTTCCTTATGACTTTTCCATTCTTTTATGTTTTGAAAATCAAAAATAGCCTATCTTAAGGCAAATTTTATTTCCCCTAAGATTTATCTTATTAAGGAAAATTTTCCTTCCCAAGGAAATTTTCTCCTTACCTTTGTTATCATTGTTCATGTTATAGTTTCTCTATTTATAACTCCTTTTATTTCTAAAGTGTAACAATCAGTTTCATATCTAAAACCTTGGAATCTTATAAATTATTAGATATAGAGTATTCTGTTTTCAAATTCTGAATTCTCTGAAATTCAGATTCTGAATTCTCTGAAATTCAGGTTCTGAATTCCTCAGAATTCGGGTTCTGAATTCCTCATAATTCGGGTTCCAAATTCCTTAGAATTCAGACTCTGAATTCCTTAGAATTCAGACTCCGAATTCCTTAGAATTTTGACTCTGAATTCCTTAGAATTCAGACACTGAATTCCTGAAACTTTAGACTCTGAATTCCTCAGAATTCAGATTCTGAATTCCTCGGAATTTAGGTTCCATATTCCTCAGAATTCAGGTTCCAAATTCCTCTAAATTCGGACTCTGAATTCCTTAGAATTCATACTTCGAATTACTGACAATTCTGACTCTGAATTCATCAGAATTCAGATTCCGAATTCCTCAGAATTCAGGTTCCAAATTCCTCAGAATCCAGGTTCCGAATTCCTCAGAATTCAGGTTCTGAATTCCTCAGAATTCAGGTTTCGAATTCCTCAGAATTCAGGTTCTGAATTCCTTAGAATTCAGACTCTGAATTCATTGGAATCCAGACTCTGAAATCTATAGAATTCAGGTTCCAAATTCCTTGAAAAACAGAATCTGAATATTTATGATTTATAGTCTCCAAGTGTTTATTTACTTATGACTCCAGACTTTATTTTTCCTTAGACTCTGAAAATTTGGATTTGGTTAAGAAACCATATTTTACTTACCCTTGTTATAGTTATGAAATGATGTCATGCAATATGTTTCTAATTAACTATTGTTTGAGAGATACGTGTATAGTTCCCTCCGAGATTCAAGGAAAAATATGACCGTTGGAGGAGGGAGCTGACTGTTGGAGAAATGTCTATAAATAGAAGCTCATTTGAACAAGCTCATTACCGATCCATTAATCTAGGGATTACATGCTGCTGAAGTGATTTCTAGAGAGAGAAACTCTCATGCCTTGTGCGTACTGAACATATTGTTCAGCTTGCTTCATGCGACTCCGATTATTGTTGTGTATAATTGAGGACTTTCAGTGATAGGAATAAAGAGGTTCCGACTACCTTAAAGTTCGAGGACTTCTGAGGATAGGAAGACAGAGGTGTCGAATACCTTAAATTTTGAGGGCTTACGGGGATAGCAAGACAGATTCCGATATTCTTATCAAGGGATTACCCTTGTGTGGGTAATACAGACTTTCTTGAAAGTATAAATCAAGATACCTTTATCCAAGGTTGTTGGATACCCTTCTCTTTGGGTTAAAAGATTTCATACTTGTTACTTGTTTTGTTTCAAGTTTATATTCCACAGTTTTTTTTATAAAGGAAGAAAGTATAACCTTCTTATACTTTCTTATTCTTTTGTATACTCTGATAAGTAAGATTTTATATGCTTTAAACTATAATATTTTTCTTGTAAGCTTTTATTAAGTTTCATTTCTGAAACCATGTTTCTGAAACCTAGAAAGTTTGTAGAACTAAGAGCTATTTTGAATTTACATTGTTTAACCTTGTTAAACATAGTTTTCCTTAAGGTTAAAAATGAAAGTTTTTAAACTTACAATTCACCCCCCCCCCTTGTAATTGAGCATCTACATTCATATTTCAATCCTACAGTTGGTATCAGAGGAGGTCTCTGAAATACTTATATTCATATATAAGTTTTCTTGCTCAAGTTTTCATTGTTTTATATATTTTCCTAATGATTATTTTCCTTGTTTACAAACTTTTACTATAAACAAGTTTTTGTGGAAAGATATTTTCTTTTTGATGGTAGGAATGAATGTTGGTTCAATTGACAATCTTAATCCTACTAGACCACCTATATTTGATGGAAATGGTTATAAATATTAGAGAGATCGTATGAAGACTTTTGTTATCAATACTGGAGTGGACAACTTTGTTATGCTTACTGGAGATTACAATATTCCTATTAAGGAAGTAAGAACTTTTACTAATCAAGAAAAATCAGAATATCAACTGAACTACAAGGTATGAAATACTTTATTGTGTTCCATGACCAGGAATATATATAGTCAGATTTCTTCTTGTGAAGCTGAAAACTGTATTTGGAAGAAATTGGAGGTTACTCATTTTGGTACATCCAAGGTTATAGAAACTAGAAGAGCTAGGCTTAGAGCAGAATATCGTGGATTCCTATTTCCTTATGGAGAACCGGTATGCAAGGTACAACAAAGGTTTATGACTATTGTTAACAGTTTACAATCCATGGGTGAGAAAGGTTTAGATAATGAGGCACTTGTGGACAAGATTATATATATCATGCCTAATGAGTGGGAATCTAAGAGGACAGTTATTGATGAGAATAGAAAAGTATCTCAAATTACTCTTAATGAGCTTTTTGGAACTCTTCTTCAACATGAGACAAGAATGAAAAGAGATGTTGATATGAATAAGAAGAAGAATGGCAATGGAATTGTAGCCTTTACTACTACTAAATCCAAGACTCCTGAAAGGGTTATAAGATCCAAGTCAAAGAAAGTCACTGTTTTATCTGAATCAAGTGAAATTGAACATTCTGAGAATGAGATAGCTAATCTTTCCCGAAGGATGAACAAGATAGTTGGGAAGAAATAATTTTAGTATAGATTTAAGAAGAAAGAAAGAAAGGACAAGAAAGACTCTAAAGTTACTTATTATGAATGCAAAAGAGTAGGGCATATAATACCAGATTGTCCTATGTTTAAAAAAAGGATAGATTGGAAAATCATTCTGAGAAGAATAGAAAGAAGTACTATAAAGCTAAAGCTAAGAAAGTTTTGAAAGCTAATGACATCTGGAGTGTTAGTGGTGGAGACTCTTCTGATGAATCTCCGGAGTATGAATCTCCCGGTTATAAGAATCTTGGTTTACTAGCCAGATTACCAATTGAAAATCATTGTCTAATGGACAAGGTACACAATGTTGAATCTATAACAAATGTATCCTTGAATGCTAATTATAGTGATAATAAATATTATGAATCTTCAGATAAAGAATCTTCTTCTGATGAAGATAATACTTTACCTACTTATGAATAAGTATCTAGGTTTTCTAAGCTTCTTGAGAATGAAAATTCTAAAGTCAAGAAAAAGTTTGATAAGGAAAATTATAGAATTTCTATTCTTACTAAAGAAGTATCAAATCTTTCTAAAGATATTGATAAGAAAAATTATTATTTTGAAATTATTTCAAAAAAACTTGAAGTAGTTAATTCTAAGAAGGATAAACTTTCTAAGGATATAGAAAAAGTAATTTCTAGGAAAAATATTTTAGAGACTAACTCTAGTGCTAAAACTAATGTTTTTGAGGATAAAAACTTAGTTATTAGACTGAAGTCAGAAATATTTTCCTTGAGGAAGTTTTTTTCAAACTTTACCTTAGGTAAGGAAAACTTTGATAAGATGTATTCCCAAATTCGATCTCTAAGGAATAATTCTAGTTTTGGTTATACTCATTCAAAACTGGTTTTTAGTAATAATTATTTTGTTCCTCAAACTGCTCTATTCTACACTAAATGTCAGTGTGGTGGACATTGGGAAAAAAATTGTTCCTTAAATAAAATTCAGTCTTTAGGTTTTCATAAAGCTTATTTTTATAAGAAAATGTGGATTCCTAAAATTTTGCTTTCTGAAGTTTCCAGATCCAAGAAAGTTTGGGTTCCGAAAGTCTAACACTCTTATTTTTAGGAAAAAAAGATAGTACCAACAGCAATACATGGTACATGGATAGTGGATGTTCCCGGCATGTGACTAGTAAGAAAAACTTCTTTGAAAAGATTATCAAGACAAAAGGAGGAAAATTAACTTTTAGAGATAATTCTGAAAGAGAAAGAAGGATAATTTTTTCCAATTCTGATCTTTTTTTGAGTTTTCCCTTGTAAAAATTATTTCAATCTTAATGAAATTCTAGTTTTCCTCCATATATTTGCTTGTTTTGTACTAATTTTTCAGGTACCATCCATTTTTTCCATTCCGTCTATTCCTTTTTGAAAATCACAAAGGGGGAGAAAGGAATGATAAAAAGAATACTAAGAATGAAGATATTTCCCTAAGTAAGGGGAAGTTTTTATCAAAGAATATTTTCGTATGCAATATAATGTAAAATCTCATTCAGGAAATCAAGAATACGATCCTTAGGGATTTCAAAACCTAAGGGGGAGTTGGTTGTATTCACTATGATCCATAAATAAAAGGGATATAAGTTTTTTTACAAGTCCATAAAAAATTATAAGTCCTTATATTCTTTTTAGTAAGGATGTTTGTGCTTTCCAAAAAGGGGGAGATTGTTGAGTCAATAAGGTTTTTTTATGACTTTTCCATTCCTTTATGTTTTGAAAATCACAAACAACCTATCTTAAGGAAAATTTTATTTCCCCTAAGATTTATATTATTAAGGAAAATTTTCCTTCCCAAGGAAATTTTCTCCTTACCTTTGTTTTCATTGTTCATGTTATAGTTTCTTTATTTCTAAATCCTTTTATTTATAAATTGTAAAAATCGGTTTCATATCTAAAACCTTGGAATCTTATAAATTCTTAGATATAGAGTATTTTGTTTTCATATTCTGAATTCTCTAAAATTCAGATTCTAAATTCTCTGAAATTCAGATTCTGAATTCTTTGAAATTCAAGTTCCGAATTCCTTAGAATTCAGGTTTTGAATTCCTTAGAATTTAGACTCCGAATTCCTCATAATTCATATTCCGAATTCCTCAGAATTCAGGTTCCAAATTCCTTGGAATTCAGATTCCGAATTCCTCAAAATTCAGGCTCCGATTTCCTTAGAATTCATACTCTGAATTCCTGAAAATTCAGACTCCTAATTCCTCAGAATTCATATTCTGAATTCTTCGAAATTCAGGTTCTGAATTCCTCAGAATTCAGGTTCTGAATTCCTCAGAATTCAGGTTCTGAATTCCTTAGAATTCAAACTCCGAATTCATTGGAATCAAGACTCTGAAATCTATAGAATTCAGGTTCTGAATTCCTTGAAAAACAGAATCTGGATATTTATGATTTATAGTATCCAAGTGTTTATTTACTTAGACTCTGAACTTTATTTTTCCTGACTCCAGAAAATTGGATTTAGTTAAGCAAACATATTTTACTTACCCCGGTTATAGTTATGAAACGATTTCATGCAATCTGTTTCTAATTAACCGTTGTTTGAGAGATACATGTATAGGTCCCTCTGAGATTCAAGGAAAAATGTGACCGTTGGAGGAGGGAGCCGACCGTTGGAGAAATTCTTATAAATAGGAGCTCATTTGAACGAGCTCATTATCAATCCATCAATCTAGAGATTACATGCTGCTGAAGTGATTTCTAGAGAGAGAGACTCTCATGTCGTGTGCGTACTAAACATCTTGTTCAGCTTGCTTCATGCGACTTCAATTGTTGCTGTGTACAATAGAGGACTTCTGAGGATAGGAAGACAGAGGTGTCGACTACCTTAAAGTTTGAGGACTTCCGGAGAGAGGAAGACAGAGGTGCCGACTACCTTAAAGTTTGACGGCTTGTAGGGATAGCAAGATAGATTCTGATATTCCTATCGAGGGATTACCCTATTGTGGGTAAGACATACTTTCTTGAAAGTATAAATCAAAAGACCTTTATCCAAGGTTGTTGGATACCTTTCTCTTTGGGTTAAAAGATTTCATACTTGTTACTTGTTTTGTTTCAAGTTTATATTTCACTATTTTTTTATAAAGGAAGAAATTATAACCTTCTTATACTTTATTGTTCTTTTGTATACTCTGATAAGTAAGATTCTATACGCTTTGAGGTAGAATCTTTTTCTTGTAAACTTTTATTAAGTTTCATTTCTGGAACCATATTTCTGGAACCTAGGAAGTTTGTAGGACTAAGAGGTCTTGTGAATTTAAATTATTTAACCTTGTTAAACATAGTTTTCCTTAAGGTTAAAAATGAAAGTTTTTAAACTTACAATTCACCCCCCCCTCTTGTAATTGAGCATCTACATTCATATTTCGATCCTACACTTACCCGACTCTTTCAAAGTTTATTTCTTATTCTACTTCCTCTAAATTTGTTGTGTCTATCATAACATAATGACTTCAGTATCACCAATAGACTGATATTTTATTATGATTATGAGGAAACTATTTTCCACCTCATTTCCATCCTATAGAAAATGAAAACATCGCTCATGCATATGTACAGTCTTTTACTTCCACATAGTGGTGTAATTCATTTATCATCATTTTTTTAATTAGATGGTTATAAATATGGAATTAATGAAATATATATGATATTTATGGAATAAATATGATTTGGTAAATATAATATACCATCTACCTTCTTAACCTTCCATCTGTTTGAAAATAATAGTGTCGCTTGTGCGTATGTGTGGACTGCCACCTCTACGAAGCAATGTGATTCATTTTTATATCAACATTATGCAAGGTTGATTCTAAAATTGTATATAATGAATAAAAATTATATTCATTACTTTATTAACATTATATATATGATGGAACCATTTCATGAAACCTTTAACCATGGACAATATACCAAAGTAATTTTGAAGAAACTGATTGCACAACCTTAAAGTGGTCGACATAAGCCAGAAGTATTCAATGAATCGATTTCAAATAATTATAAAAGGACCTTAACAAATGGAAAATTGATGGAAAATTTTCTTAAGAAATTATTTAATAAATTTAAATTCATTATACAGGATTAAAAATGCATACGACTAAATGGAGACCCATGGTAAGGGATTTCTGTTACAATCTCATTTTATTTTAGGGTTGTTTATATTCAGATGTATTTTGAGAAAATTATATGATTCTAATATTTTAAACCCAACATATTTTATTCTCCTCTATTTATGTCAGGTTTTACATGTTTATATTTCATTTATTCTCTTGTTGGATCAAGAATCAATAAGTAAGTTACATATAAGGGGCTTTCTTTTAAAAATATTGTTTTGAAGTTTTCCTTCCAACTTTTTTCTTTTATATCCATATTTTATTTAAAATGTTTTCAAGAATATTTTTATTATCCTAAAAATATTTATTAAAGTCATTTTTACTCGTGTTTGACTTTATATAAAAAGGTTTAAAATGAATCTTCTTATCATTTTCTGAATGAGGTACTTTTTACCAAATATGTGAATGAAATATTTGTTTAAACATATACCACATGAATGATTTTTCCAACCGTTATAGCTACTCTTTTATTTGAAGATTCCTTTAAAAGTTTTCATGGTTATTCTCAAGTAAAATAATATTTTTGGGAATTTTTATTTAAAATGATATCAAAAAGGGTATTATTTTCTTAAAGGAATAAAAATAATTTTGAAAATTGATTTACAACTCTATTCTTACACGAAGTTACAATGAAATTATTTTTAAGGTATTGCATCTATTTTATTTTTTAAAGGCTTAGTTTTATGGGAAAACCTTAATTTATGATGAATCGATGGTCTTATATCAACCTTTACTAATAATGGATTATGCCTTATTTTGAGATCATTCACTTTCTTGTGAACATATTCTCTATCAATCACTATTATTCATTAGACATTATTTTTCCCCTTCATATCTATATTTTTAATATCATAGATGAATTCAAAATCATTTCTATTACTATAATGATGTTTCAACCATATAACACTCCAATATACAGTATCAGTTGAAGGAGTATTATTAAGAATGTTGTCTCGTTTACTGGGGAAATATTTATGTTATGTATTCTTGATTTAATACGGATAATTGTTGACTTACAAGGAACTTTGAGAATGAATTGTATTTATTAATAAAAATATGAGGAATGAATAAGACATTCAAGTGACGGGCGAGGACTGGTTATAGATAGCTGCTCAATGCATTGATAGGTCTCATGAGACAAAATAGTAGTCGTTCCATATTAAATGGGTATCTGGTTTACACCTACCCATTAATTAAGAATGATGTCTTAGTTGAGAGGCATTAATGGTATGATTCATGATATCTTGGTTGAGAGTACTTGATCATGAATGTCCACAATTATGCATTTTATTTATTAAGAATATGTTTTCCATTATCCATGTGATTGTTATGTTGATATTTTAACTCTGGTTATTGATTGAATGGAATGTGTTTTAATTATCCACTCTGTCATGTTGATTATACCTTATTTACTCATAATAGTTTTCATTATATGTAACCATTATTGAATATCTGATCTCACCCTTTATTTTTTTTCCTTTTCATGGGATAAGAAGAAGGATATTATAAATGATTTCAAGTATGAAATAATTTTTTTATGCTATGTTTTATATTTACAGTGTAATATATGAATCATGTATGCATTAACTTTTCCAATATTGTTAAACTCATCAATATTTCATTATGAGATCTCTTTTATTTTGTACCAATGTAATAAATTAAACATAGGATCTGGTTTCTGGAGTTGAGGTGTTACATTTGGTATCAGAGTGGTACCCATCAATAAGTGCAGTGGCACCGCCTGGGTTGAAATGTAGGGTCAACAATGAGGACATTGTGCTCTAAAGTGGGGGTGAATGTAACACCCCATAAAGTTCAATGGTTCAAAGACTAAATTTTACTACCCATATCAACAAGGTGCACCTTTCTTTTAGAGATCTTAACTAATTATAACATCATCATTAATCGATCCTTGGCCTAAAGTGGTGTCAGGATGGGTGACCTCCTAGGATGTTTCCCATGTTGTGTGTGAGTGAGGAAAAAGCACATTGAAAGAACATGTGTTGGCATGTGGGGACATTCATTAGTCTGATGATCTGTTCAGGCACATGGGTGGGCCATAGTAGGGGACCACGTGTCTGCAGGTCAACTGGTGGTGCCTGGCAGGCCAAGGCCCAATGGCCATATTAAAAGGTGGGGTGCATGTGCTATCAGCAGGGCCTAATTGTTACATTGGTATCAGAGAAGGCTTAGTAAGAACCTTGGAAAGTAGATTTTAAATGATCACAGGTAACATGATAATTATGATAATCCCATATGGTATTTTAGAACATTTACCATTATCGGGATTTTTATTTTATGGCTCAATATTCATGATGATTAAGAGTTAACTCAGTGTGTGCCATTGTTTAGAGATGGCGCCTAAAGGAAGAAAGGTAATCAACACTCATAGTCAATGTAAGGATTTCCCTACTGAGCAATACAATATAGTTAGGGTTGGAACTAAGAAGATCATGGCCTTATTAGGGAAGTTGACTCAAGTTATGATAAATAACATTGCCCGTATGGAGCAACCTATCATTCAACAGCATGATTCACCTATGTTGGATCACTTCATGCAGTAGAAACCTCTATATTTTAATGAAACTACTAATACATTTATAGATAAACAATGGATTAAGTCCCTCAAAAAGATATTCATGTGCTTGAGAAGTAATGAAATGGAAAATTTTATTCTTATAGTGTATTGTTTGAAATGTGATATTGATCGGTGGTGTTCATTGATCTAAAATACTAAAGAGGTTAAAAAATAGATTGTATGGGATGGAGAACTTTTAAAGTGACATTCTTAAATAAATACTTTTCTCAAGAAAATAAAGCTGAAATGGAGAGAAATATCCTCACTTTAAATAAGAAGGAAGAAGAAATTGTTGCAGAGTATGAGGCTAATTTTATAAGATTATCCAGACATGTTACAGACTATATACGTAATCTGAAAAATAATATTGACCGCTTCTTTGATGAACTTAAGCCGGATATTTTAAGGGCATTGGTTTTTCAAATGTTTTCATCATATGATGATATAGTATAAAGTGTAATCAAGAAAAATAAATAATTTTCTAGGTCTTATATCTTTAAGGGAAATCAAGAAAAGCATAGGTCGGTTAAGCACCAAGAAAAAATAAGAAAACACCCAGGTAGTTTCTTAATGGTAATATGAATCTTTTTTAAGCATGGAGAAAGGGGTCATAAGGCACTTAAATGAAATTCAAAGAAAGAAACCACTGTTATCTGGTGCTTAAGTAGTAAAGAGATGGGGAATTATTCAAACCAACGTCTCAAGCGTTAAGGGAACCTCCCTTAGAAGATGCCAAGGGGAGAAGGCCAATCTTATGCGATAACTAAAGTTGAGGTTGAAGTTCCCAAAGATTTAGTGGTAGGTACTCTGATTGTGACCTCAAATTTAGCTAATTCTTTATTTGATTTTGGATCATTTCACACTTTTATATCTTCCATGTTTTCCAAGAAAATTATATATTTATCCAACACCTTAAGAAGGGAGTTTTCAGTCAAGAATCCTGGTGTAAATCTTATTGCAACATGGATGTTTCAGTCAGTTCTAATTATGACACATAGACATACCCTATTTAAAAACTTGATTATTATTCCTATGGTTGATTTTGATATAATATTTGGTATGGATTGGATTTCAAATTATAATGAAAAATTTTATTTCCAAGAAAAAGTTATTACAATTCGCAATGGGGATATGGATTCCCTTATCTTCATAGGGGAGGCTACATCATCTGAATCGTGTCTCGATCCACATCAGGTAGCTATAATTAATAAAATCCTTAGAGAATAAGAGTTGATGTAGCCTATGAATGGTAAAGGTGTCCCTATAATAGAGGGTGTTCCAATTATGTAGGAATACATTGATGTATTTCCTAAAGAACTACCTGGACATCCACCAGAGCATAAAGTTAAATTTTCTATTGATCTCATCCCTAATAAAAAACCTATATTTAAGACTTCTTATAGGATGGCCATAGTGGAATTAGTGGAACTAAATAAACAACAATAGAAGTTGTTTGATAAAGGATTTATACACCCTAGTGTTTCACCATAGGGATCCCCTATTATTTTTATTAAGAAGAAAGATAAGTATATGAGGTTTTACATCAATTATAGGAAAATAAATGTCATTACTAAAAAGAAAAAGTATCATTTGCCCCACATTGATGACTTGTTTGATAAACTATAAGGAGTTCAATATTTTTCAAAGATTGATAGTATCATCAACTATGAGTAAAATAGTATATTCCAAATACGTCCTTTCGAACAAGGTATGGACATTGTGAATTTATAGTAATTCTATTTGGATTGATTAATACACCCTCTATTTTTATGGATCTGATGAACAGAGTAATCAAATATTATCTTGATAATTTCATTATGGTATTTATTGATGATATATTAATATACTCTAAAAGTTATGATGAGTATAAGAGTCATTCTTGAATCATTCTTAAGACTCTTAGAGAAAAAGGAGTTATATGGAAAATTTAGAAAATGTAAATTTTGGCTTCAGGAAGTTTCTTTTTTTATCCATATTGTCTCTAAGGATGGAATATCAATTGATCCTTCAATGATAAAGGCAGTGATGGAATGGCCAATGCCAATGAATATAACTGAGGTGCGTAGTTTACTTGGATTAGCAGGTTATTATTGATGATTTGTTCAAAAAAATTGCTTGATTAACTAACTAGTTAACCAAGTTGACATGTAAAGGGGTTAAGTTCATATGTTCAAAAGATAGTAAATAAAGTTTTGAAGAATTAAATAGGAGACTATTCAATGAATCTGTATTAACTTTACCATCAGGAAGGGATGGATTTGTTACATATAGTTATGCTTTAAAGAAAGGACTTGAATTTATCCTAATGCAGAATGATAGAATAATTGCCTATGCATCAAGGTAGTTAAATATCCATGAATAGAATTATCCAACCCATGATATTCAATTGGAAACAATGATCTCTACATTGAAGATATGAAGGCATTTCCATTATGGTAAAAGATGTGAAATATATAGGGATCATGAAAGTTTAAAATACATATTCTCATAGAAAGAACTCAACATGATGAAAAGGAGATGGATAGAATTACTCAAGGATTATGATTGATCAATACACTACCACCTTGGGAAGTAAAATAAGGTGGATGATGCATTGAGATGGAAAAATCGTGGGATTTTGATTAAAATGAGGATTAAAAAGATCTTATATTAATGGATTTAGTAAAATTGGATATGGGAATCATTGAGGAGGGGAAACATCACATATATTCCAAATAATTGACAAATCATCCTTATTGGGGAGAATAAGAAGTTATTGTCTTGATGATAAGAATATTCTAAAGAAAATTAAAACTGTGGATAATGGGAAGTTGGTAGACTTCATCTATGAAGATGGAATTTTGAAATTTGGAAAGAGGCTATGTGTTTTATCCATACCTTTCCTAAAAAAGAATTATTAGATGAAGCTCATAGCTCAAATTTCTCTATACACCCTAATAGCATAAAAATGTATCAGGCTTTAAAGGAACATTTTTGATGAGATAATATGAAACAATAAATTACAGACTATGTATCAAGATTCTTGGGTTTTCAATAAGTAAAGGCTAAAAGACAACATCCTAAAGGATTCATGCAACCTTTACCTATTCTTATGTGAAAATGGGATGATATTACAATGGAATTTGTCACTGGATTTCTAAAGACTATGAGGAAAAATGATTCCATATGGGTTATTACTGATTTCCTTAATAAGTCCGCACATTTCCTCATTATAAGGGAAGATCAACCCCTTGATCACCTCACACGATTCTATATTAATAAAGTCGGGAGACTTCATGGTGAAACTCTTTCAATTGTATTTGATTATGACCCGTGATTTACATCGAAATTCTGTAAAATTCATCAGAAGGATCTCAACACTGAGCTACATTTGAACACTTCTTATCATCCTCGGACAAATTGATAGTCTAAAAGGACTATTCAAACATTGGAAGATATGTTGAGGTTGTGCTCACTTGAATTTTAAGGTATATGGTATTAGTATTTACCTTTGGTGGAATTTTCATATAATAATAGCTTCCATTCGAGTATTCAAATGGAATTGTATGAAGTATTGAATGGGAAAAGATGTCATACACCAACTTTTTTAGATGAAGTTGGTGAAAGGAACCTTTTAGACCCAGAACTTGTTGAGGAGACAATGGAGAAAGTGAGAACTGTTCAAGGTTATATCAAGGCAGTTTAAAGAAGGAAAATAGCTATACAGATAACCAAAGAAATGATTTAAAATTTCAAGTAAGAGGTTATATTTTCTTGACAGTATATTTGTAGAAGGGATCTATAAGGTTCGACAAGAAATAGAAACTAAGTCCCAGATACATCGGGCCTTTTGAAATTTTGGAAAGAATTTGAGTTGTGTCTTACCATTTGGAAATTCCACCTAGTTGCTCTAAAGTTCATGATGCATTCCATAATTCTATATTGAGGAAGTACATTCCAGAACCAATGCATGTTCTCACCTCCAAGGAAATAGAATTGGAACCATACTTATCTTACTGTGAAGATACTATCCAGATTCTTGACACTAGAGAATAAGTGTTGCGGAATTGGATGACTCGATTGGTGAAGGTGCTTTAGAGAAATCATAAAATAGAAGAGGCAATGTGGAAAAATGAAGAAGTTATGAGGAAGAACTACCTACATCTATTCATGAGGTGGCATTCTGGAAATTTCAAGGATGAATTTTTTTTGGAAGGAAGGATGTAACACCCAAGATTTAATTATAGTAAGTAATCTTTTCTTTCTAAAGAAACAATAACATAATGTGCATAGCATTATTCAAAGATAAAGACGCTCCCATTACCTTATCTTAATTGTCTCGTGAGACCTACCTATGCGCTGAGGGGCTATATAATTCTAGTCCCCACCCACCACATAAAATTCCAATGAAATCCATCACAAATTGAATAATTTCATGACATAATGTTCAAATAATGAACAACATAAATACTTAGAATAATTTTTCAATGAGGCATAGCTTACAAAATTTTCCCATATGAAATCATTATATGGTATGAAATTATTTTCCCCAATCAAAGAATAAATAATTTTATTTAGATGAAACCCCTTAAGGAATAACTAGGGATTCCATAATTGTACAAATAAACACCCTTAACAAGTGAAGGATACGATATTGTAATCATTGAGTGTTCGTAAGGATTAAGGTTTCAGTGTGTCTAGGTAGTCGGATACATGCATTTTCAAATGTAGGAGACCAATGCAATGATAGATGAATATTTTATAATGGTTTTGTAAAGATCACATAAATTATCCAAAGCATATCCCCCGGGAATGTTAAACCAGGTGTGTAGTAAGACCCGTTGTCGTACACCAGGTGATAATCGAGTCAAATCCCAATGCACCATTTTCAGGTTTATTACCCCTAGGTACAACTTTTCCAGAGCCACATCCACTTATAGTATCCAAACAGGGATTTTATTGCTTGGAAAACAACACAATTTTACTTTACCAAAATTTTAGGATGGTTTTATGGATATGGGATAGTCCAAGTATTATAACAACTTAATGAGAGGGAATAAATAAACTCTCATTTACAACATATAAAATGGAATATAATAGCGTGTAATAAAAAGAATGGCGGTATATGAAAATGAAATTTAAAAAAGACAATATAACAAAGGTAATGAACTTGAAAATAAAAGAGGAGGATTGAGGACCCTTACTTTGTCATAGTAACAACTTATAAAAAGGCTATAATGGGAGGGAATAAATAAACATTAATTTACAAAATATCAAATGGAATATAATACCATGTAATAACATACATGGTAGTATATAAAAAAGAAATTTAGAAAGGCAATATAACAAAAGTAATGTACTTGAAAATGGAAAGAGAAAGATTAAGGAAACTCTTACCTTAGGAGGATGCTTCTTAAAGCTTGAGAGGGACTCCTTGGAATCACCTTGGAGACTCTTGAGAGGGATATTGAGAGAGAATTTGTTCTCAAAGTCATTGATGTGGAAAGTGATGATGTAATGGGGGGGTATTTATACTAGATGAGGGGTGGTTTAAAAGGATTAAGTATTAGTTATTTTATTATATAAGCCAACCACCTATGAGTGCAATGAATTCCAACCAATTTTTTGGATTATTAATGAGTGAAAGAGAGGGTGTGGGTGTTAAAAGACTTCCCAAATCGAAACTTTCTTAACAACCAATCCATTTAATGCACACAAACCAAAAAGAATTATCTCAAAAATCCAATTTTTTGTTCCAAAATGTAAATTATAAATTTCTAAATTAAAATTAATATTTTTATGTTCATTTTTATACTCATTAAATACAATTTTGATTGAATAAAATGTTTCATAAATATTTGAACCATGTTCACATAATAATGATTTCATAAAATTGCAGTTCTCGTAAAACAGTAATTTTCACCTTTTCACCAAAAAAACAACTTTGTCGAAAATTCTCAAAAATCACCCTAGGCTAATTATGATGTGCTGAGACCAAAAATTAAATTTATTTTATCAAAATAATTCTCTAAATATGATAACTTTAAATTTTAACTAAAAATCCTTATTTATTGAAAAATAACAATTTTTATAGCATAGTAAACATTCTAACCATTATAAAAATTACTTAGGACTTTGTTAAAATTTAAAATCATTTAAAAGGTGTTTTATAATATTATTTCATGAAATATTTTTTATTTAAAACTTCTATATATATCATAAAACATATTTTTTAACATAATATATTTATAGACTCCATAAATAATTTTTTTTTGATTTTATCATAAAATAATCATGATGGTCACTTAATTGCATCTACATAACCAACGATAATAATAACCAATTGTCTTATTGACCAATGATCATAATGTTCATCGTTCATATTGGCCGACATTCATAATGGAAAACAACCATATTTCCTTATAAATACACCATCATAATCACTTTATTGTTCACTACTTCACTTACAATGGTTCTTACATATCCTTTGATAATGTCTATTATTTTCCTAACGCTTCTCTTGTTTTTTACAGTCTTTATGACAAGGGTGATCTTCTTAGGGGAATTCAAACCTATAGAGTTTGTTTTAGTGAATGTACTTTTCTTCAATGTGTATATACCTTTACTATTCCAAGTTATACTAGTCCATATTTACACATGACATGTAATGTGCTTATGAAGTGAAATAGTACTTTTTATGTGTCAACCTATTATAATAGTGGGTGTTCTATTCACTGTTATTATAACATTATCAAACAATGAAATAAAGTTTTTTTGATTTCTAGCATGTGTCTTACATTATACTACATTACTAATAATGACACAAGAATGTATATATTTAAAAGAAATAAATTTCTAGGTTGTTACGTTCTTCCCCCTTAAAAATTACATCCTCAAAATTTTCTCTTATTGATTGATAAGTTATAATTTATACCTTTAATTCCGATCATTAGGGTCTTCCTTAACATTGCTGATATTTCCTTCATCTTTCAATATGAAGTACATAACTCCAATATAGAAATGGTCAAGTCCATGGTGGTGTTTCCCTTGTTGAAATAGATGATAGAATTGAGCTTTTGAAATCATATCACAAAGACACCATGATCCATAGAATTTTTGGATGAATGAAAAGGTGTTGGATATATCAAATAGTTACTTGCAGGTGAGTTGAATATTAGAAAAACTTTTTAAATCATTCGAACTAGATTTTGTAATAATATTGATGATTAAACCGTATGGAATGGATAAGAATGTTGTACAAGATTTCTTTCCTTCCATCTGATAAATGACCTTTAATCTGTTGAAACAACATAATTAATACATTAAATGAACAACCTACCACCTAATTATAATGTAATTAGCTACCTCTTATTTCCAGTCTTCAAATAAAACCTAAATAGTTAACCATGAGTGATCAACAATGTCTAAAGAGAATAAAAGTATATAAATTATGAATGGTCCATCTTATGGATGTATAAGGCACCCAAATTTTAGACTAGTATATTTTCAATTCAACCTATATCATTGTTGGATCAATATAGGTTTATTTTAGGTGGAGTTTTCTCATACCCTTAACCTCATTTCTTAAAGAACTATCCCAAAATTATTGTGAACTTTCCCAAAAATCATTAAAATTTATGCTCTTAAAATTTAACATATCATTTATCCATAAATGCACATGATAATTAATATTTTCCTTAAATTTGGAATCTATATGTTTTAATCTATGTTATCCATGATCTTTTTCCTATTGGGTTCTAACTATGTTCTTCTAAATCTATTTCATAATATTTTTACTAAATTTTCCTTTGATACCAACTGTAACAACCTCAACTCTAGCACCTTGGAGCCGGTGGTTATTTTATTATATTGGTATATAGATTACAATACAGAGGATCCAATGGTTCGATGGCCTTACGAAACCAGATATATAAATGAGTTTCACAATACATTGAAAATAAGAATGCATCATCCAAAAATATGAAAATATTATTATTCTCAATTTGACCCTTTTATCATACATAGTACTCTTGGTTCCCTAGGGAAAAATGGGAAAACAATATAAAGGGTGAGCTCATACGCTCATTAAGGGGATTGCGTACAATGGAAGCAATTTTAAATAAAATATAATGGCATGAGAAAATATAATGAGTTATGTCATATCAAATGAAATCAACAGCTTAAATAAATCCATGGTCAACGTAATAATGAATAGATGTCAGGATACCAATAACTAGGAGTATAAAAAATCCATGGTCGACATAACAATGAATAGAAGTCATGATTTCAATAACTGAGAGTATAAACAAATCCATGGCCAACATAACAATGAATTGATGTCAGGATATTAATAACTGGTCATATAGTGAGGGGATTTCATAATGTTGAATATCTTAAACATGTCGTCAAGGCCTTATGTCAAGGCATCTTACATTATGGTATGAATAAATAAATTGTGTTATGCCATGACAAGTGAAACTAATATCATAATTATATCCATGGTCTGCATAAAAATGAATAGATTCCAAAATATTAATAATTGAACATGTAGTGAATGGATTACATAATACTGGACATCTTAATCATATCGTCAAATCCTTGTACCAAGACATCTTACATAAAAGGTAAGGACACTCTCGTTACCCTATCTTAGTTGTCTCATAAGACCTACCAGTGCACTGAGGGGCTATATAATTTTGATCCCCACCTGTCACATAAAATTCCAATGCAATCCATCACAAATTAAATAATTTCATGGAATAATGTTCAAAGAATGAACAACATAAATACTTAGCACAATTGGTCAATGAGGCATATCTTACAAGATTTTCCCGTATAAAAGAAAAAATTATATGGTATGAAATTATTTTCCTCAATCAAAGAATCAATAATGTTATCTAGGTGAAACCCCTTAAGGAATAACTAGGGACTCCACAATTGTACAAATAAACACCCTTAACAAGTGAAGGATATGAGATTGTAATCATTGGTTGTTCGCAAAGACTGAGGTTTCAATGTGTCTAGGTAGCTGGATACATGCATTTGCAAAGGAGACCAATGCAATGATAGATAAATCCTTTATAATGGTTTTGTAAAGAGCATACAAATTATCCAAAGAATATCCTATGGGAGTGACAAACTATGTGTGCAGCAAGGCACATTGTCGTTCACCAGGTGACCATCAAGTCAAAGCTCAACACGCCCTTTTCGGGGTTATTACCCCAATGTACAATTGTGTCAGAGCCACATCCACTTATAGTATCCATACATAGATTTTGTTGCTTGGAAAACCAAACACTTTTTACTTTACCAAAATTTTAAGATGGTTTTATGGCCATGAGATAGTCCAGGTATTATAATGACTTGACAAAGGCTATAATGAGAGAGACTAAATAAACTCTCATTTACAACATATCAAATGAAAGATAATACCATTGAATAACAAGTGTGGAAGTATATAAAAATGAAATTTAGAAAGACAATATAACAAAAGTAATGTACTTGAAAAAGAAAAGATAAATTTAGAAAACCCTTACTTTGGAAGGATGCTTCTTAAAGCTAGAGAGGGACTCCTTAGAGCCTTGGAACCACCTTAGAGAGACTATTGAGAGGGATATTGAGAGATAATTTGTGCTCAAAGGCTTTGGTGTGGAAAGTGAGGAGAGAATGGGGGTATCTATACTTGAGAGGGGGTGGTTTTAAATGATTAAATATTGATTATTTTATTATATAAGTCAACCACTTGTGGGTGCAATAAATTCCAACTAATTCGTTGGCTTATTAATGAGTGAAAGAGACGTGGTGGACATTTAAAGACTTTCAATATCGAAACATACCAACCAACCAACCCATTTAATGCACACAAACCAAAAATAACTTTTATCTCAAAAATCCAATTTTTTGTCCCAAATTGTAAAGTATAAATTTATAAATTAAAATTAATATTTTTTATGTTCATTTTTATAATCATTAAAAACAATTTTCATTGAATAAAATGTTTCATAAATGTTTGAATCATGTTCACATAATAATGATGTCATAAGATCGCAGTGCTCGTAAAATGGTAATTTTCACTTTTTCACCAAAAAATCAACTGTCGGAAAATTATCAAAATTTTACCCTAGCTAATTTTGATGTGTTGAGTCAAAAAATAAAATTTATTTTATCAAAATAATTCTCTAAATATAAGAATTTTAACTTTGAAATAAAAACCTTATTTATTGAAAATTAAAAAAATATATATATATAACGTAGTAAACATTCTAACCGATATAAAAATTACTTTAGGGCTTTGTTAAAATATACAATCATTTAAAAAGTATTTTATAAGATTATTTCATGAAATAAATTTTATTTAAAACTTCATACATTTATCATAAAACATATTTTTTTAAACGGAATATATTTATAGTCTCCATAAATAATACAAATTTGATTAAATCATAAAACAATCCTAAAGGTCACTTAATTGCATCTACATAACCAACAATAATAATGACCAGCTATCTTATTGACCAATGATCATAATGTTCATCGTTCATATTGGTCGGCGGGCATAATGGAAAATGACCATATTTCCCTATAAATACACCATCATACTCACTTTATTGTTCACTACTTCGCTTACAAAGGTTCGTATATATCCTTTGAAAATGTTTATTGTTTTCCTAACGCTTCTCTTTATTTTTATAGTCTTTATGGCAAGGGTGGTCTTCTTAGGGGAATTCGAAAATATGGAGTTTGTTTTAGTGAATGTACTTTTCTTCAATGTACATATACTTTTACTGTTCCTAGTTGTACTAGTCCATATTTACGCATGACATATAATGTGATTATGAAATGTAATAGTCATTTTTTTATGTGTCTACCTGTTGTAATAATAGGTGTTTTATTGACTATTACTGTAACATTCTCAAATAATGAAATAATTTTTTGTTTTTTTTCTAGTATGTGTCTTGCATTATACTACATTATTAAGAATGACTCAAATATATATATATATAGAAGAAATAAATTTCTAGGTTGTTACAGTCTCTCCCCTCACTTTTAAAAGGGAGCATCTTCTCTTCCCTTATTCACAAATTTTGAGTTCTCTAACTCAACCAAGCCCTGTCCAAAAACCTTTCTAGCTTTCTTCCCTTCGTTCTTGAGCTCCCAATCTTACCAGACTCTTTCAAAGACAATTTCTTCTTTAGCTTCCTCTAAATCTATTGTATCCATCCTAACATAATGACTCCAGTATCACCAACATACTGGGATGTTATTATGATTATAAGACAACCATTTCTCACCTTATTTCCATCCTATGGAAAATGAAAACATTGTTCATGTGTCCGTACGATCTACCATTTCCACGTAGCGGTGTAATTTGTTTTTCATCACTATTTTACTTGGATGGTTATAAAGATGGAATTAATGAAACATATATGATATTTATGACATAATTATGATTCTACAAATATAAGATATCATCTAACTTTTTACTCTTTCATCTGTTGGAAAATGATAACGTCACTTGTGCGTATGTGTGGACTACCACCTCCACAAAGTGATGTGATTCATTTTTCTATTACAAGAATTCATAGATGATTCTAAAATTATATATAATGAATAAATATTTTATTCATGACATTATTAACATTCTGGAGATGATTGAGTCGTTTCATGATACCTTTAACCACGGAAAATATACTGAAGTGATTTTGGAAAACTGATTGTTTGTGTTCAGATTTCCTTTAGGAAAATTATATGATCCTAATCTTTTAAAACCCCACCTATTTTCTTCTCCTCTGGTAATGTTGGGGTTTACAAGTTTATATTTCATTTCTTATCTTGTTGGATCAAGAATCGACAAATAAGTTACATGTTAAGGACTTTTAAAAATCTTGTTTTGAAGTTTTTCTTCAAATCTTTTTTCTTCAACGTATGGTATGAAAAGTGTTTCTAAAATACGGTTAGGAGCATTCCGAACACATCAATGAATATTCCACATGAATAATAAGTTTGAATATATTTCCAAAATAAGGAATATAAAGAATATTAATTTTCTAAAATACACTTAAAGTAATATCATTAGTAAAACAAACAAGGGTATTTGTGAGCATCAAAATCAATAAGATTTATAGAGTATTGTTGAGACAATACATGCCCAACATAACTTTGTTCTAACATGAAGTAACAAGGAACTTATTTTTAATATATTGTTTCTATTTTATTTTCTAAAGGCTTAGTTTTACTACAAAACCTTCATTTCTTCCGAATTGATGGTCTTCTATCATCCTTTACTGATAAAGGATTATACCTTATTTTGAGATCATTCACTTTCTTATGATCATATTCGCTATCACTCTCCATTATTCATTAGACATCATTTTTCTCCATCATATCCATATTTTTAATATCATGGATAAATTCAGAATCATTTCTATTACAATGATGATGTTTCAACCATATACCTCTCTTATATACGATATCAATTGAAGGAATCTTATTAAGAATGTTATCTCATTTACTGAGGAAATATTGATGTTCAGTCTTCTTGATTCAATGTGGATAATTGTTAATTTATAAAGAATTTTGAGAATGAATTGTATTGGTCAATCAAAATATGAGGAATGCATAAGATCATCAACATGCACTTAGGTTGCATGGACCAGGATGATGCTATGGTTTTCTTTCTGGTGACTTTGATTCTTGACTTCGTGGAACAAGTCAAAGAAGCTCAACAGTCGGACAATAATGGCATTACCATTAGGTTAAACCTCATTAGTGGGGAGACCATCGATATCACTCAAAAGTGGGTTTCCCATCAAGATATTGGAATGATATGCATCGTGATAAATGACCACATTTGATGGTCGGCTATAAAATGGAAAGTGGCAAAGCATGGAGTTATGTGACTTACCTGCCAACAAGTGAAGGTCGAACACCAACGACCAGTGGGCATGTTGCAACTATTACCTATACCTATAGTGAAGCGGGATTAAATTTACATGGATTTTGGTCACCTAATTGCTTAAAATGCTTTGAAATCACAATGTCATTTGGGTGATTATTGATCGACTTACCAAGTCAGCACCCTTCATTCTAATTCATAAGTCTAATTCTATGAAAGATTTGGAAAAGTGGTATGTCCATGAAGTGATAAAGTTGCATAGTGTACTAATTTCCATCATATCTGAAAGAGACCCCGAATTTCCTTCGTGGTTTTGATGGTCATTGCAACGACCCTTGGGAACTTAGTTAACCATAAGGATGACATATCATCCTCAAACGGATAGCAGTTAGAGAGATCAATTCAAAAAATTAGAGGTTGTGCTTAGAGCATGTGTCATGAACTTCCCTAGTTAATGGGAGGACCATTTTCCTTTAGTAGAGTTTCCATATAACTACAGTCATCCGGAAATGCTTTATATGGCTCTGTTTTGAGCATTGTATGGTCGCCCAGGTTGATCTCCACTTTTCTGTGTGGAGGTTGGGGAACTCCTTTTCTTGAACAAAGTCTTGTGTGAGAAACTACTGAGGATATTCAACTAATAAGAAAAGAATAAAAATGGCTCAAAATTGTTAGATATCTTATTTAGATCAGCATTGTTTCCCATTATCTTTAGAGATGAGAAATCATGTATTCTTGCGAGTACTTCCAATATTATGGAACTTTCGCTTGGGTAAGTAAGGGTAGTTAGTACCTCAATGCATTGGGCACTTCGAGATTGTCAAGCGCATTAGTGAGGTTGTTTATCAGTTAGTGTTAACTCCCCAATTCAGTGCAGTGCATTAAATTTTTCACATATCTCAGCAGCAGAAGTACGAGTGTGACCCCGTTAACATGATTGGTTGGGATCACATTACCCACAAGCCAAATGTACCATTTTTTTCACACCCTAATTCATATTTTGGATAAAAAAAGACAAGTTGTTGTGAGGTCAATGCATATCTTTGGTACAAGTGCTAAAGCAGCATGGTCAGATCTGTCGGGAGACTTGGGAGTAGGACAAATTTATGCGGGGGGAAATGGGGTAAACTTTTTAAAGACATTGTCAACCTCCAGCTTTTTGAGAATGGAGATCTCAATGGTGGAGAGATTATAACACTCTTAGTTTAAGGTAATTACTTGTTTTATTATCTGTTTTTAAGTTATGAAAAGGTTGGGGTTGGTTTCAGAATGTTTTTAAGAGTTTTCAGAGGCTTTGGGGGGGTTATTGAAGGGTGCATGATAAATCTATGAAAAGGTTGGGGTTTCTTTCAGAAAGTTTTGAAGAGTTTTCATAGCCTTTGGGGGGGTTATTGAAGGGTGCATGATTAGAGGAAATTGTGCGTAATCTCCAAGAAACTGTGCATGGAGAAATGGGGGGTCTTTGGATAGGCGCACAATAGGTGTACGGTTTGGGTAAACTGTGCGGCCCTGGAAATTTTCAGGCAGTGGGTTTCATAAGGTTTGTGCACGGTTTACCAAATCGTGCACCCCTGTGTTTCAAGCAATAGCACCTGCACGATTGGCACATGGTTTCCTTAATCATACAACCAAATCGTGCACGAATTTAAAAATCCCTTAAAATTATATTTTTAACCCAACTCTTCCCTTGAAACAATCATTTATTCCTTCCTTATTAGGGATCTCAAAACCTAGGGGTTCCTTGGATGATTTTAGTGGTCCTCTTCATTCTGGAGCTCCCTCTTAATCTTGGAGCATGTAACCTAGGGATCGAAGATAATACTTTTGTCTCCCCTTTCCCTCTCATCTCTTCTCGTTTTCCTTTAGGAGAAACCCTAGTCTAAGATTGTGACAGAGATAATATTTTCATAATAATTAATATGTTTTTAAATGATTTAATCCCTTCCAATTAATTAATTTCATCTTATTTATATCATTTTCTGATTTTTGGTAAGTTTTGAGCTTAAATGTCAAAATTGGTCAAATCTAGAAATTTACAGTTTTCTGAAGCTTCTGTATTTCGGGCATAACTTTTAATCTTGTGAACCAAATTGAGTGATTCCTTTTTTTTAGGTTGTATATGTCTGTTTTCTACATAATTGTCTTATGTGACAAGATCCAATTCGAATGTCTACATGCCCAAAAATTTCTATCAATGTGAAACGTTTTTCTGGATAGTAGAATGGACCATGACTCATTCAATGAATCATATCTCGGCCAACCGACCTCCAAATGCAGTGATTCCAGATGGGTTCGAAAGCTTACTAGAAGGATCAGAGGATCCCAAAATATCAAGAAAAAATTCATTCATTAAGGTCGTCAATGAAATGGTCAAAGAAGGGTTAGTGGAATACTATTCGACGGCCAGGAAAAGTCCCTTCCATTTAGGCAGCCATAACATCTTTGACATGGCTCCAATTTCTCTGATATTTTGTGGGCAGATGGAAAAATTCATTCCCAATATTCTATAAGAAGGGACCTCAGCCTCATTCGACAGGGAGAGGGCAGAACCGAAGCTATCATTCTAGAGGATAGATTCTGGGGGGGAATTCTTTTCTTTCTTTTCACTCATTTCTTTTCTTATTTTTGTAATGCCTCCATCTTCCTCATCATTCTCAAATACCCTTACCATGGTGGGGTAAACTTATGAGGTGATTGGGGGAGGGAAGGTTTTATATTTGTAATGTTTTGAGTTCTTACATTTGATTGAATAAAATCTCTCTCTTCTGCGAAGTTGTTTTCAAATTCTAATAACAGAATTTATTATCTTATGCGATCGTATTCAATTTTATAATCTGTTATTATTTTTTCTTTGATGAATGATCATTTTTCTCCCTCCACTAGGTTCTGATCTATATTTGATAGAATAATATCAGGGCTTAGTGGTTAAGTACTCGAAAATCGTCAGTACGTGTGAGAGTTGTAACGCATATTCAAGATTGTTTGGGATAAACAAAACCCGATTGGGAATTGCCTAAATCAATCGAGGGTATTCACTGCAACACTTTCACAAAAGGAAGGAGAGTAGACCAAAATAATATCTTGTTATGATTTACTCTCATCAATACCATTTACCAAAGAAGTGGGAGGAAACGATTGTGGAATCACATTTTAATGAGCTTAGCATAAGAGGATTGAATTAATCAAACTATGATAACATTTCAATTAGAAAACCGACTTCTACCTGATCACCCAATTTATATAACTATTTAAATCACATGATTTTTCAATTTGATTTCAATCTCTTACTTAATTGCTACCTTTAGTTTCTTTTCAAAATCAATCATTTCAAAGAAACCGCCTCTTCATTATCTAATATTAAAGTGACAAACTTGATTGTTGAGCGCTCCTCTCTGGAGACAACCTACGTTAACCACTATATTATATTTTAACTTAGTAAATACTTGTTTTTGCCACACCCCACGATAGGTGTGCGTCAAAACTTGACGCCATTTCCGGGGAGGTAATGCCACAATCTAATAAAAAATATTCGACACTTTTCAAAATTAAAAAAACACATAAAAAATATTTTTCCATAATGTTTTCAAATGATTATTTCTTTAATTCATGGAACAATTATCCACAAGAGGAAAAAGTAGATGAGGCTGGTTATGATATAGTTCAGATGCAAGAACTTCGAAAAGACATAGAACAACTAGAGAGAAAAGCGGATCTAGCATTGGAATATGTCCGTGCATTGATGGAGAAACCAGAACCTACGAACGAACCTGAGGAGGCCAATAAGGAAGAATTTACTACTGATCTATGTGTGGGAGATCAAGAACCATTAAAGGAAGGCACCGCCAAAGAAGTGGAATTTAAAGAGAAGATTGAGGAGCTTGACTACCTACCTCTATCTAGTGAAATTCAACTCCAAGATGAACTTTACACTGAAGAATCAATTGAAGTCGAGCCACTTAAGGGAGATAATCTTTTTCTTAACTCTTTTCATTGTGATTGTATAGAATCTGAATTGAGTATCACCTCTAATTGTTTTAAATTTTTAGATTCGGCTAACACATGTATTTCCTTGAAGGATGAGGAAGAAAAAGAAGATGCACATCATAAGGAATATATGGAGCTCTCTAAACTTGTTGAACACTTATTAGAAGGTGTTCAAGAGGAGGTCAAAGTGGATTTTCCTAAGGAAAATGAGAAACAAGATGCTTAATTTGGAAGGGAAGAATTTGATATTGATTCATCATGTTTTAATATTATTCAAATAGAATTGCACTCTGATTCTACCATTAACTGTTATTTTGATGTAGCATACTTTGAGCAACCACTGGAGAATGATGATGATGTTGTGCAAGTGGAGACCAAGAATGAGGACTCATTCATTGTCATACCCCCATCATGCATGTTTTATCTCATTTTCATGGGGGTGGATTTGAAATACTATATCCATGTAGTCCTCAATAAAAAGGAAGATGTGCATACTGGAAGGAAGAAGTGTTGATGGTTCATATTAAAGAAACTCAACCCACCATCAGATTGGGGATAACCAACTGAACTGCTCATTTGGAGGCCGTCAAAACCCAGGGCCCACATGGGGGATTAAACCATGCTCTATCCTTCTTTTCATACTCTATTTCTATTTTATTTTCTTTTAATAAACTACTTATGTTATCTTCTCTACACTAGGTTGTAGGTTTTAATGTGTGCAGCACTTTGGAGAATAACTCAATGTTGCACTACTAATAAGTCGGATTGTACCTTTCATTTACACTTTATTGATTATTGTGATTCAATTAAAAATCTTCTTACATGTTAAATCAATTTGAATTCATTGTGGACACTGCATCATTTAAGTGTGGAGGAGGGACCTTTGTAGTTTAGTAATTTTAATTATTTATCTTTCTGTGTTTAAAAAAACTGTGTTTTTTTTAAAAAGTTTTTTTTTCAATTTTTGTGCGTTTCTGACACTTTTGAACAGAAATGATTATCATTGTAATTTTTAAAACTCATTTCAATGAGTGAAACAATTTATTCCGTGAAACTAAGCTTAAAGGAATGCTGAAAATGACTGTTTCAAGTTCAAATCTTTAGGAATTTCATGAAAAGTACTCTGAATTTTGAATCTCATGTCACATCCCATTGTCTTTAAATTTGAAATCACTTACCCGTGAGGCTTCTGAACCTAATTTTAATATTCTTTTCTTTCACCTCACTTCTTGAGAGAACCATATCATGCTTGATTTAACCAGAATTTGATTAATTCCTGTTAAAACTTGAGGGTTTTAAGTACTTATGTTTTAAATGATTGAGGCATTTCTTTGATTTTAAAGCCCCCTTTTCATAAGAATCTTTTTTTATAATGGCCCACCTTGTACATTTAATCCTTGTAGCCCATAGAATCCATGAACAGCATGTTAGGTTAGCCACATTACAAGCCAATTTTCCCTATCTAACCTACTCTTGAAGTGAAATTTCATGATCTAGTTGAACTTAAGTGTGGGGGGAGGTTGACTTGAGTTGTGCTACCTCATTTGAAGAGACTTTGAGTAGAAAATCAAATGTTGAATAGATGTGCGTACTGCTGAAAAAAATCATTCTGTTAAAAGTTGTGCCTTTTCTAGAGCCTTCGTGTATGAGAAGATGTGCCTTTCTAGAGCTTCTACTGAAAAAAAGAAAGTTGTGCCTATCTGGAGCTTTCAAGAAAAATCATGTTTGAGATGATTGAAACTTTTTCTATTGAAATGAAGAATGGTGTGAAATTTCACTGATTTTCATGTTGATGGAGCTGATTTACTACTAAGGGGATTGAGGAGGAGATCATACTTGAGTAAAAATTAGAATAATGCAGTTTTGCTTCAAAAAGAGTCAAGCCCTCCTTATTCAGTCTCAGAATTTTTCACATCTAAATCCTACCAATCGAAAGCCACAAAACAACCCTGTAAAGTCCTCATGATAAACATGTCTTTGACTCACATTGGGTGGATATTTAGGAATTTATCAAACCTATGGTGACCCTTGCATGAGTATTGGATGAGAAAGACATTGCTGAAAAATTAAAATTTATGTGATGAGAGAAAATGAAAGTGAGGTAAGTGTTTTATGTGCATGGGAGGAGAAATGTAGAGGAAATATATTGAATGATCTTAAATGAAGAACATGAAATAATGGTTTTTTAGGAGGCATGATATCTTTTTTTTCATGGTATGAAATTGGTGGATCTCATGGATATGTGTTTTAAATTTACTATGATTTGATTTTGAGTTTTACTTGTCCAGGAGTCCAAGTGATAAGTCTGGGAAAATTGACAGAGATAATATTTTCCTAATAATTAATATGTTTTAAAATGACTTAATCCCTTCCAATTAATTAATTTCATCTTATTTATATCATTTTCTGATTTTTGGTAAGTTTTGAGCTTAAATGTCAAAATTGGTCAAATCTGGAAATTTACAATTTTTTGAACCTTCCGTATTTCAGGCATAACTTTTAATCTTGTGAACCAAATTGAGTGATTCCTTTTTTTTAGGTTGTATATGTCTGTTTTCTACATAATTGTCTTATGTGACAAGATCCAATTCGAATGTCTACATGCCCAAAAATTTCTATCAATGTGAAACATTTTTCTGGATGGCAGAATGGACCATGACTCATTCAATGAATCATATCTCGGTCAGCCGACCTCCAAATGCAGTGATTCCAGCTGGGTTCGAAATCGTACTAGAAGGGTCAGAGGATCGAAAAATATTAGGAATAAATTCATTCATTAAGGCCTCCAATGCAATGGTCAAAGAAGGGTTGGTGGAATAGTGTTCGGCGGCCAGGAAAAGTCTTTCCATTTAGGCAGTCATAACATCTTTGACATGGCTCCAATTTCTCTGATATTTTGTGGGAAGATGGAAAACTTCATTCCCAACATTCTATAAGAAGGGACATCGGCCTCATTCGGCAGGGAGAGGGCAGAACCGAAGCTATCATTCTGGAGGATAGATTCTGGAGGGGAAAATTCTGTTCTTTCTTTTCACTCATTTCTTTTCTTATTTTTGTAATGCCTTTTTCTTCCTCGTCATTCTCAAATACTTTTACCATGGTGGGGTAAACTTATGAGGTGATTGGGGGAGGGAAGGTTTTATATTTGTAATGTTTTGAGTTCTTACATTTGATTGAATAAAATCTCTCTCTTCTGTGAAGTTGTTTTCAAATTCTAATAACAGAATTTATTATCTTATGTGATCGTATTCGATTTTATAATCTGTTATTATTTTTGCTTTGATGAATGATCATTTTTCTCCCTCCACTTGGTTCTGATCTATATTTGATAGAATAATATCAGGGCTTAGTGGTTAAGTACTCGACAATCGTCAGTACGTGTGAGAGTTGTAATGCATATTCAAGATTGTTTGGGATAAACAAAACCTGATTGGGAATTGCCTAAATCAATCGAGGGTATTCACTGCAACACTTTCACAAAAGGAAGGAGAGTAGACCAAAATAATATCTTGTTATGCTTTACTCTCACCAACACCATTTACCAAAGAAGTGAGAGGAATCGATTGTGGAATCTCATTTTAATCAGCTTAGCATAAGAGGGTTGAATTAATCGAACTATGATAACATTTCAATTAGAAAACTGACCTCTACCTGATCACCCAATTTATATAACTATTTAAATCACATGATTTGTCAATTTGATTTCAATCTCTTACTTAATTGCTACCTTTAGTTTCTTTTCAAAATCAATCATTTCAAAACAACCGCCTCTTCATTATCTAATATTAAAGTGACAAACTTGATTGTTGAGCGCTGCTCTCTGGAGACAACCTAGGTTAATCGCTATATTACATTTTAACTTAGTAAATACTTGTTTTTACCACACCCCACGACAGGTGTGCGTCAAAACTTGGCGTCATTGCCGGGGAGGTAATGCCACAATCTAATAAAAAATATCTGACACTTTTCAAAATTAAAAAAACACATAAAAAATATGTTTTCATAATGTTTTCAAATGATTATTTCTTTAATTCATGGAACAATTATCCACAAGAGGAACAAGTAGATGAGGCTGGTTATGATATAGTTCAGATGCAAGAACTTCGAAAAGGCATAGAACAACTAGAGAGAAAAGCAGATCTAGCATTTGAATATGTTCGTGCATTGATGGAGAAACCAGAACCTACGAACGAACCTGAGGAGGCCAAGAAGGAAGAATTTACTAACGAGCTATGTGTGGGAGATCAAGAACCATTAAAGGAAAGCACCGCCAAAGAAGTGGAATTTAAAGAGAATATGGAGGAGCTTGACTACCAACCTCTATCTAGTGAAATTCAACTCCAAGATGAACTTTCCACTGAAGAATCAATTGAAGTCGAGCCACTTAAGGGAGATAATATTTTTCTTAACTCTTTTCATTATGATTGTATAGAATCTGAATTGAGTATCACCTCTAATTGTTTAAAATTTCCAGATTCGGCTAACACATGTATTTCCTTAAAGGATGAGGAAGAAAAAGAAGATGCACATCATAAGGAATATATGGAGCTCTCTAAACTTGTTGAGCACTTATTAGAAGGTGTTCAAGAGGAGGTCAAAGTGGATTTGCCTAAGGAAAATGTGAAACAAGATGCTTACTTTGGAAGGGAAGTATTTGATATTGATTCATCATGTTTTAATATTATTCAAATATAATTGCACTCTGATTCTACCATTGACTGTTATTTTGATGTAGCATACTTTGAGCAACCACTGGAGAATGATGATGATGTTGTGCAAGTGGAGACCAAGAATGAGGACTCATTCATTGTCATACCCCCACCATGCATGTTTTATCTCATTTTCATGGGGTTGATTTGAAATACTATATCCATGTAGTCCTCAATAAAAAGGAAGATGTGCATACTGGAAGGAAGAAGTGTTGGTGGTTCATATTAAAGAAACTCAACCCACCATCAGATTAGGGATAACCAACTGAACTGCCCATTTGGAGGCAGTCAAAACCCAGGGCCCACATGGGGGATTAAACCATGCTCTATCCTTCTTTTCTTACTCTACTTCTATTTTATTTTCTTTTAATAAACTACTTATGTTATCTTCTCTACACTAGGTTGTAGGTTTTAATGTGTGCAACACTTAGGAGAATAACTCAATGTTGCACTACTAATAAGTCAGATTGTACCTTTCCTTTACACTTTATTGATTGTTGTGATTCAATTAAAAATCTTCTTACATGTTAAATCAATTTGAATTCATTGTGGACACTGCATCATTTAAATGTGGAGGAGGGAACCTTTGTAGTTTAGTAATTTTAATTATTTATCTTTCTGTGTTTAAAAAAACTGTGTTTTTTTTAAAAAGTTTTTTTTTTCAATTTTTGTGTGTTTCTGAAACTTTTGAGCAGAAATGATTATCATTGTAATTTTTAAAACTCATTTCAATGAGTGAAACAATTTATTCCGTGAAACTAAAGCTTAAAGGAATGCTGAAAATGACTGTTTCAAGTTCAAATCTTTAGGAATTTCATGAAAAGTACTCTAATTTTGAATCTCATGTCACATCTCACTATCTTTAAATTTGAAATCACTTACCTATGAGGCTTCTGAACCTAATTTTCATATTCTTTTCTTTCACCTCACTTCTTGAGAGAACCATATCATGCTTGATTTAACCAGAATTTGATTAATTCCTGTTAAAACTTGAGGGTTTTAGGTACTTATATTTTAAATGATTGAGGCATTTCTTTGATTTTAAAGCCCCTTTTCATAAGAATCCTTTTTATAATGGTCCACCTTGTACATTTAATCCTTGCAGCCCATAGAATCCATGAACAGCCTGTTAGGTTAGCCACATTACAAGCCAATTTTCCCTATCCAACCTACTCTTGAAGTGAAATTGCATGATCTAGTTGAACTTAAGTGTGGGGGGAGGTTGACTTGAGTTGTGCTACCTCATTTGAAGAGACTTTGGGTAGAAAATCAAATGTTGAATAGATGTGCTTACTGCTGAAGAAAAATCATTCTGTTAAAAGTTGTGCCTTTTCTAGAGATTTCATGTATGAGAAGATGTGTCTTTCTGGAGCTTCTACTGAAAAAAAGAAAGTTGTGTCTATCTGGAGCTTTCAAAAAAAATCATGTTTGAGATGATTGAAACTTTTGCTATTGAAATGAAGAATGGTGTGAAATTTCACTGATTTTCATGCTGATGGAGCTGATTTACTACAAAGGGGATTGAGGAGGAGATCATACTTGAGTAAAAATTAGAATAATGCAGTTTTGCTTCAAAAAGAGCCAAACCCTCCTTATTCAGCCTCAGAATTTTTCACATCTAAATCCTACCAATCGAAAGCCACAGAACAACCCTGTAAATTCCTCATGATAAACATGTCTTTGACTCACATCGGGTGGATATTTAGGAATTTATCAAACCTATGGTGACCCTTGCATGAGTATTGGGTGAGAAAGACATTGCTGAAAAATTAAAATTTATGTGATGAGAGAAAATGAAAGTGAGGTAAGTGTTTTATGTGCATGGGAGGAGAAATGTAGAGGAAATATATTGAATGATCTAAAATGAAGAACATGAAATAATGGTTTTTTAGGAGGCATGATATCTTTTTTTTTCATGGTATTAAATTGGTGGATCTCATGGATATGTGTTTTAAATTTACTATGATTTGATTTTGAGTTTTACTTGTCCAGGAGTCCAAGTGATAAGTGTGGGAAAATTGACAGAGATAATATTTTCATAATAATTAATATGTTTTTAAATGATTTAATCCCTGCCAATTAATTAATTTCATCTTATTTATATCATTTTCTGATTTTTGGTAAGTTTTGAGCTTAAATGTCAAAATTGGTCAAATCTGGAAATTTACAGTTTTCTAAACCTTCTGTATTTCGGGCCTAACTTTTAATCTTGTGAACCAAATTGAGTGATTCCTTTTTTTAGGTTGTATATGTCTGTTTTCTACATAATTGTCTTATGTGACAAGATCCAATTCGAATGTCTACATGCCCAAAAATTTCTATCAATGTGAAACGTTTTTCTGGATGGCAGAATGGACCATGACTCATTCAATGAATCATATCTCAGCCAACCGGCCTCCAAATGCAGTGATTCCAGCTGGGTTCGAAAGCTTACTAGAAGGGTCAAAGGAACGCAAAATATCAGGAATAAATTCATTCATTAAGGCCGCCAATGCAATGGACAAAGAAGAGTTGGTGGAATAGTGTTCGGCGGCCAGGAAAAGTCTCTTCCATTTAGGCAGTCATAACATCTTTGACATGGCTCCAATTTCTCTGATATTTTGTGGGCAGATGGAAAACTTCATTCCCAACATTCTATAAGAAAAGACCTCGACCTCATTCGGCAGGGGGAGGGAAGAACCGAAGCTATCATTCTGGAGGACAGATTATGGAGGGGAAAATTCTGTTCTTTCTTTTCACTCATTTCTTCTTCTTATTTTTGTAATGCCTTCATCTTCCTCATCATTCTCAAATACCCTTACCATGGTGGGGTAAACTTATGAGGTGATTAGGGGAGGGAAGGTTTTATATTTGTAATGTTTTGAGTTCTTACATTTGATTGAATAAAATCTCTCTCTTCTGCGAAGTTGTTTTCAAATTCTAATAACAGAATTTATTATCTTATGTGATCGTATTCGATTTTATAATCTGTTATTATTTTTGTTTTGATGAATTATCATTTTTCTCCCTCCACTAGGTTCTGATCTATATTTGATAGAATAATATCAGGGCTTAGTGGTTAAGTACTCAACGATCGTCAGTACGTGTGAGAGTTGTAATGCGTATTCAAGATTGTTCGGGATAAACAAGACCCGATTGAGAATTGCCTAAATCAATCACGGGTATTCGCTGCAACACTTTCACAAAAGAAAAGGAGAGTAGACCAAAATAATATCTTGTTATGCTTTACTCTCACCAACACCATTTACCAAAGAAGTGAGAGGAAGCGATTGTGGAATCTCATTTTAATCAGCTTAGCATAAGAGGATTGAATTAATCGAACTATGATAACATTTCAATTAGAAAACCGACCTCTACCTGATCACCCAATTTATATAACTATTTAAATCATGTGAATTGTCAATTTGATTTCAATTACTTTATTGTTACCTTTAGTTTCTTTTCAAAATCAATCATTTCAAAACAACCACCTCTTCATTGTCTAATATTAAAGTGACAAACTTGATTGTTGAGCGCTCCTCTCTAGAGACAACCTAGGTTAACCACTATATTATATTTTAACTAAGTAAATACTTGTTTTTGCCACACCCCACGACAGGTGTGTGTCAGGTTGTCATGTCTGGATCTCTTTAGGGGTGTTTTGATGGGGATTTTGTTTTAATTTTTCATGTGAGGGTTGTGAGAGCCCAGATCTACGAGTTTGTGGTGTGGTATCATCTTGGCGACCTTGTTTGAAGTAGGTGGCTTCTCACTCTCTCGTCTTATGTCAAGAACTTGAAAGCTTGGCTATTTTAAAAGTTAAATGCTTACTTTATCTATGTTAAATGATTTGAACAAATCTTGGTTGAATATTCACTTGGCGTAGAAACAGTTGTAGACAAAGGTTGTGGGTGAAGCCCACAACGTGTTTAATAAAATGCCTATTTGGTGATTTGGTTCTAAAAATGATGATTTTTGTATGTGTTAAACTTCCCTTGATGTAGAGTTGGCATGTGTCCATAATGCATTTAGATGAGGCCTTGTTGGGATGGGCTTAGTTGTCAGTGTTGTTTAGATGGGCACGTGGTTTTGAAATAATGGTGAGATGGCATTGGCACGAGTTGGCATGTATTCATGATGCGTATGGACGTGGCCTTATTTGGTCGGACTTGCCTACCATTGTCGTTTAGGTGGGCACATGGATTGTACTGTCAAGTGAGAACTTGGGTCAGGAGGGACAGGTTTTTCCTCGTGAGTTTGGGTCGTTCAGTTAGTCTTGCTTTGACGAGGGATACATTAGGTCAGTAGCATGGCTCCCAAGGGGGGCGGTGCATTGCATGGGTGTGTGTGTTCATGGCATGAGTGTGTGAGTTGTGGTGTGAGTTGTGGTGTGAGTTGTTTTGTGGAAATAATGGGTTAAAAGAAAAGTGGAGTTTTTGTGAGTTATTTATATGATTTACTTTGGCCTTGTTTATTTGTATTATGTTTCTCCCTTGTTTTGTATTAAATGTGTGCTAACTTGTTCTTGCTTATGTGGCGTGTGTGGGAAGTCTTTGGGGGTTGTCTATTGTGTTTATATTCTCATCTCACTGCATATGCATCTTGGTGCATATGCAGATGTTGTTCAACGTGATGTAGGTAGGGGAAGACCTCTTACTTCTCTAGCGGAGCACCTTGATGTTTTGATCATTGAGAGCTTGGAGGTAGTTGTGTGGCGCTTGGTGTAGTGCCTTATTTGGAAACCTATTTTCCTTTTTTGGCTCTGCCGGTCTTGTAATCTTATTTAGAGATATTGTTGGTTGTTGTGGCTCAGATTATTATTATGTTATGTTACTAGAGTTTGGTTTGGTTTTTATCATGTATAATATTTATATTTTTTCACTGGAGGCATGTTGTGTCGTAAGCAAGGGTAAATCGTCCTCCAACGACATTGTGAAACCCTTGACATTTATTGTCAACCTTTGGTGTCTGAGAATACGACTAGAGTTACTGGCATTCTGATCCTATCCAAGGTGATTGGTTGGGGTCGGGATGTGGCAACAACACACATAGATTGAGTTTTAAGAGGGATCAAATCGGCTCAAGAATCCGAATGAGTGTATCGAAACATGAATAGGCATGATCTAGGTTGTTGGATCACACTGAATCTTGTTTTAGTCAAACACCCCGATCTAAACCTTTTATTTGGTCCACAGCGTGATCTGGATTGTAGGTCAAGCGATGCACTCTGCGATGCACTCTGGATCATCAATATGATCATGTGCAATCTAACATATCAAGGTTAATTTAAACATGTCTATCCAAAATAGAATAAGCATTTGTGTTGTCACCTATCTCATTCAAAAAGGTGGGACGTCTTGTTGAAATGAGCATTCCAATGTCAATATAAGGACTACTCCAATAGCTTAAATAATCATATTATTTGATTTGAATCTCCTCTCGTATATTAAAACACATTCCTCTCAGAGTAAACATTAAAAGATTCATGTTATAGCACAACAAGATTCTATTCTTTTACACTTATTTTCTGAACTGTTTAAAAAATAATCCTCAAATGAGTATTCCTATGAAATGTAAGTTATTGTCATTGCATCCTAAAAAAGATTTGGTGACAATCCAAAGTACTTTGTAACATGTGTTAGTAATTTTTATCTACATATACATTTGAAGTTATCATGTTACTCTAGTATTCTCCAACATTGTTTACTACATATACTAATTGACTGACAACTATTTGTACACAAATTAAAGGGCCACTCGTAATTAATATGATAATAAAATGATTGTAACTTTATAAAATTTACAATAACGTTTCAAATATACAATAAAAAGTAATTACATTGTAAACCTAAATTTTATAGTAATTAGCATTATAATAAAATTTATATCTATTTTATAATTTACACGTGAAAGTAAAATGTTTAAATATTCATAAAATGCATGAATATAATTTTATAAAATTATGTGGTAATCATTCATGACCATTTAGAATTTTATAAAATTTATAACTCATAAAAGTAGTTGCAAAATATTATTTGATGAAATTGTGAATAAAATTATAAGTTATGAATCATGAAATTATAGTTTATAAACCAGGAAATTCATAATTTATTTTATAACCACTCGTTATTTATAAACAGCCAAATATTTTGATAATCAAAACAACAAGATCATGTGTGATAAAGTGAAATTAAATGCATAATTTTTTACGATAATTTAGTGTAATAAACGGCTTACTGGAAGGAACCAAAGAAGCTCACAGTATCATGGATGGCCCTTACCAAGTGATCAACCTCCTCCTTGGTGTTATAAAAATACAGGCTAGCTCGAGCACTCGCGTTGATCCCAAGCTGCCGATGGAGGGGCTGAGCGCAATGGTGACCCGATCTCACCGCTACTCCATGCTGAAACAAACCGATACCAACTTAAGGCTGTGTTTGGCGATGTTTATCCAAAAAAAACGCTCATTTATAAATACTATCAAACACAGCCTAAGGCTGCAATTGATGTCATGTAAGTGTAGTTCTCATCATGCACAGGCCTTGCTAACCTCTTGTAGTTGGCAAAAGATGAGGGAAAAAAAGGCAAATAACAGTATCCGGACCCAGACCAAGACAGGCCCAAATCTAGAGATGGCAATTTTGAAGCCGACATGACAGGACATGAATTAGAGTTGAATGGATTTGGATCGGGCATAAATGGGTTCAGGCTGAGTGATCTGACACAATTAATATTCAAGCTGGGTTCAGGCTCACCAATCCTGACACATCTAACTCATGCAACCCGATCAAAAATATGATGATAATATAAAATATTAAAAATATAATAATAATTAATTTTATAATATATTTTATTCTTATAATCAACTTGATTTGAAATAATTCACAAATTTATAACACATTTTGTTAAATGTTTTGAGACGGTCAAGTTGCAACATGGATAACATAAGTTTCATGTTAATTAGGTTACTTTTAGTTTAAATGGAATAATTCAATTTGATCGGGTCATTGGGTTTATGTGATATTAACTAGTTGGACATGTCATGATGTAGTCCATGCTATATATTTAAAGTTAACTGGTTGGGGGGTCAGAGTAGAGCCAACCTTTCATAAATGAATTGGATTAGGGTTGAGCTTAAATGGGTTCACAGGACGGCCAACCCAACTCATGAGCCCAGGCTGCCACCTCAAGATCGGGTCCGCTAGATGATGAGCCAAAGATCCACTTGAGAGTGGCCCGTAGTTCGATTATAACACAAAAAACAAGCCTTAATATATATAATATAGCATAATATATTTATGTTTGAATCAATAATATATATATATATATATATATATATTGTTAAACCCTCTTTTTTATTCTTTTTATTATTATGGGTATTTCCGATTCCCGCATCAGAATACTCCCTTGTATTCCTCTATCTCAATCTATAAAAGAAGGTCTCCGCCTCACCTTGAAGGTAAGGGGGTTTTCCCAATCTACATGGTATCAGAGGGAACCTTATTCCCGAGCCCTCCCTCCTCTGCCCTAAGTGGCATTATGCCCTACGCGGCACCCCCCCTGGTAGTCTACCCTACGCCCCCCCCCCCCTCCCTCGTTGGTCTGCCCCTGCGGCCCCCAACCCCAACGGCCCTCCAGTGGCACCCTGCACCTCCCAGCGCCGTCCGGCCCCGACCTCCCGCGGATTCCCCGGTGGCCCTCTGCGCGCGGCGCCTCCCGCGGCCCCCAACCCCGGCAGCCCTCCTCTGCGTGTGGCGCCTCCCGCGGATCCCCCGGCGGCTCTCCTCCTCTGCACGCGGCACCTCCCGCGACCCGGCCTCGTCCCCTTGCTTCATGGCGACCTCGCCCGAGGCCCTCCACACTGGCTCCCTTCCTGGCGGCTCCCTTCCCGTCGGCTCCCTTCCACGCCGGCGTACGCATCCCAGCAGCAGTTTTTTTTCCCCAACCACGACTCCCTCCAAGCGAACCGATCAGGCGGCTCCCTCCAGGCGACCCGGAATCCTCACAGCAAACAGACTACTCCCGATTCTTCCTGCGCATGGCGTGCACCATCTCCCGGCGCCCTCCCGCTGTTCGCTGCTTCTCACAGCTTCCCGACACGCCTATCCTGCCCGCTGATTCCGGTGCTGCCCACAACTGTGTCTTAGACCGCTACCCGACGCTTCCATGGCAGACCCCTCCCCTCTGCCTCAGATGATCACCGCTTCCACCCGCCTTGTCGATGATCGGTTAGACTCCACCAATTTCTCCATCTGGCGGAAGACTGTGGTGATGTCCCTGACCGGGATGGAACTTGATCATCACCTTGAGGATCCTCCCCCGGCTTCGACTGACCCCAAATACCGTTCATGGAAGCTTGCCGATAGCAAGATCTTCGCTCTGCTGGTCAATTCCATGGATCGATCGGTCAAGGATGTCACCCGCACGGCAAATACAGTCAAGGAACTATGGGACTCCTTGAACATTATGTATTCCGAGACCAACAACCTGGCTCGGGTGTCCGATATCCTCCAGCGCCTGTCCCATATTCAACAGCAAGACCAGCCCTTCACCGCTTATTTCCTGGAATGGAAAGGACTTCATGATGAATTGCAGGAGTTGTGACCCGTTCCCCAGACACCGGCAGAGGCTCAAACCCAGCGGGACCAACTCTGCATCTTCACTCTTCTCAACGGTCTCGCTCCGGAGTTTGCCACCACGGCAACCGAGCTGCTCGCCAACCCTTCGTCGCTGGAGATCCCACAGGTTTATCATCGGCTGAGCAAGGCCCAACGGGCTCTTCCCCCTCCCGCCCCGATCATCGACCACTCCGCTCTCGTCGGACATGGCGGTGGCCGCTCTTCAGGCCCTCATGGACGTGGTCGTGTGGAATGTCGTCCACATCCCCTCTGTCAACATTGTGGCAAGCTTGGCCACCTGATCGACCGGTGTTGGGTTCTACATGGGCGTCCATCTCAGCGCCCGAGGCAGGGACAGACCGCGGTCCAGGAGGCTTCCTCGGCAGTCGCCACTCTTCCACCATCTCTGGACCTGTCTATGGCCGACATCCGACTGACTCATGATCCTCGGGACCCCGCAGGACCCGATCCATCCTCGGCTTCTCTGACCCATTCAGTTCACTCCGCTGCCTTTGTCAGTCGTCGCTCCCCTGCATGGATGCTCGATTCAGGTGCCTCCGACCACCTCACCGGTGATGCTGGTATGTTGACCTCTTACTGCCCTTATACCGGTTCATCGGCCATCACCGTCGTTGATGGCTCCACTATCCCCATTGCGGGCTTCGGCGCATGCTCCCTGACTTCATCGATTCACCTACCATGTGTGGCACATGTGCCCTGCAGTCCATTTAATCTTCTTTCAATCAGTAAACTGACGAAAGATTATAATTGTGATGTCATATTTACCTCCTCTGGTGTTGTATTTCAAGAGCAGACTACGAACTGGGAACTTGGTAGAGGCCAACTTCGGGACGGGGTCTACATGTTCGATGGACCGGCACTTATCGCTTGCACGTCTGCCTCTGCTCGAGCATTAGATCTTCACTCCCGGTTGGGACACCCGCCTGCCTCCACCATTCATCAATTTTTTCCAGACTTTAGTCGGCATAATTCTTTTCATTGTGAGTCATGTACATTTGCGAAACATCATCGCACTACATACATTGCTCGCGTGGATACAAGGGCCTCACACCCTTTTGATCTGGTTCATTCAGACGTGTGGGGTCCTTGTACCATTTCGAGCCATTTGAGATATAAATATTATATATCTTTCATTGATGATTTTTCACGAATGACTTGTCTTTATCTCCTTCAAGAACGCTCCGAAGTGTTTTCCACATTCCAGACATTTTACAATGAGATTCAAAACCAATTTTCCATCTCTGTAAAATGTCTCTGCTCGGATAATGGCCGTGAGTATCTCTCCACTCCCTTTCGGCAATTTCTTCAGACAAAAGGCATCCGTCATCAGACCTCCTGTCCTGATACACCCCAGCAGAATGGTGTGGCCGAGCGGAAACACCGACACATTCTGGAGACTGCTCGTGCCCTCCTCTTCCACTGACAGGTGTCTCTGCATTTTTGGGGAGATGCAATTCTCGCCGCCACCTACCTTATAAACCGTCTTCCTTCCTCCATCCTTCAGAGGGAGACTTCTTTTCGGGTGTTGTTCTCCTCTCTCCCTCTTCACTCTCTTCCCCTTCGAGTGTTTGGATGCCTCTGTTACGTTCGCGACACACGTCCTGGCCTCTCCAAACTCTCTCCCAAATCCCTCCGGTGCATTTTTCTTGGCTACTCCCGCACTCAGCGCGGATATCGCTGCTTCTCACCCGACCTACGGCGGTATGTCATCTCGGTCGATGTCGCATTTGTTGAGAGCTCTCCGTTCTCCCTTCCCTCTCCTCATCCTGACCCCGCCATCGATGATTGTCTTCCTCTAGTCATCCACTCTCCACAGGTGTCAACCCCTGTTGACACCCATTTTGGTCAGGTCTACTCCCGTCGTCTGTGTCCCCCGTCCCGACCAATGACATGATCGTCCCCGCTTTGTCTGATGCTCCTGCCCCGCCACCCGAGGACTTGTCCATTGCCTTACGGAAAGGTACTCGCTCCTGCCAGGGTACTCCTCTATTTGTCTCTACATACAGGGGTTTGTCCGCTTTGGAGACAGTTTCTATTCCTCGCACAGTTGGTGATGTCAAATCTCACCCCGGGGTGGCTAGCAGCAATGCGGGATGAATTGCAGGCTCTGGAAGAAAACCATACCTGGGATCTTGTCACCCTTCCAGCAGGCAAGCAGGCGGTCGGTAGCAAATGGATTTACACAGTCAGGCTGAATCCCGATGGCACTCTCCAACGCCTCAAAGCCCGCCTGGTGGCCAAGGGCTTCGCACAGACTTACGGTATTGACTACTTTGATACCTTCTCCCCAGTTGCCAAGATGGCCTCCGTTCGACTATTCATCTCTCTGACCGCTCATCATCATTGGCCTCTTCATCAACTGGATGTCAAGAATGCCTTCCTACATGGCTTCCTTGAGGAAGAAGTTTATCTACAACAGCCCCCCGGATTTTGTGCCTCCGGCGCCGAGTCTCAAGTCTGCCGACTCCGCCGCTCTCTTTACAGCCTCAAACAGTCTCCTTGTGCTTAGTTCGGCCGTTTTAGCACGATCGTCACCGACTTTGGGCTCTCTCGCAGCATGAAGGACCACACTGTGTTCTACAAAACGACCTCCGCTGGTTGCATCCTATTGGTCGTTTATGTGGATGATATCATCATCACTGGCAGCGACTCTGTGGGTATCACCCATCTCAAGAGGCATCTTCACCAGCACTTCCACACAAAGGATCTCAGTCCTCTCACATACTTCCTCGGCATCGAGGTCTCCTATTCTTCGGACACCATCTCCCTCTGCCAACGGAAGTATGCGTTGGGTATTCTACAGGATGTTGGACTGACACAGGCCACTGCTGTCGACACCCCTCTGGAGCCTAGGGAACGGTCTCTTTATGACTCTTCGGCGTTGTATCCACATCCAGAGCGGTACCGTCGACTAGTGGGTAAACTCAATTATCTTACCATGACTCGTCCCGACATTGTCTGTGTTGTTGGCAAAGTGAGTCAATTTATGGAGCATCCGACCACCTCACATTGGGATGCTGTCATCCGCATCGCCAAATACATCAAGCGAGATCTTGCCCGCAGTCTTCGCTACTCCCAACATCCTCATCTGCATATTGAGGCCTTTTGTGATGCTGATTATGTTGGTTGTCTTCCTACTCGGAGATCTACTTCTAGGTTTGCCATATTCCTGGCAGGCAACCTCATCTCTTGGCGCAGCAAGAAATAGACTGTCGTCTCCCGATCTAGTGCGGAGTCTGAGTACCGTGCCATGGCCACCATCACTACAGAGATCCTCTGGCTTCGCCAACTCCTCCAGGAGCTTGGCTTTCCTCAGCAGACATCTGCTCACATCTGGTGCGACAATCAGGCAGCCACCAAGATTGTCTCGAATCCTGTCTTCCATTAACGCACGAAACATATTGAGGTGGACTGCCACTTTTTCGACACCACCTGGAGTACAATCATGTCAGCTTTAGCTACATTCCGACGGCGGACCAGCTTGCTGATATCTTCACCAAAGGCCTCCTAGGGGCTCACCTAGCCTCGCTCAGTTCCAAACTGGGCATCCACAGCATCTGCCACCCAACTTGAGGGGGAGTGTGTCTCATCTTGTATGCTGTCGTTTTTTTGTGGGACTCGTTGTCCAAGCTGAGCATGTCCAGCTTGAGGGGGAATGTTAAACCCTCTTTTTTATTCTTTTTATTATTATGGGTATTTCCGAGTCCCTTATCGGAATACTCCCTTGTGTATTCCTCTATCTCAATCTATAAAAGAAGGCATCCGCCTCACTTTGAAGGTAAGGGGGTTTTCCCAATCTACATATATATATAAAGTGGGTCGGGCTTTCAGAGCAAATTACGATCAACCTTCAGGTCATGTTTTATTTTTAAATTTCAGGCTTTTATCAGGACGGGCTGGGCTTCAGGCCTTGAAAACAAAACTTCAAACAGGATGGGCCAGGTTCGAGCCAAATCTGTGTGTCTGTTTTACAGATTAAAACCCGGATCAAATCCAATTTGGCCCAGCCCATGTATGGACAAATCAGATAGGAAAGATAACTGAATCCTTATCATCATCTTTTTATGAACAAATGCAAATGAGATTGAAATGTCAATACGAACAGAAAGGCAAAGCATTTCAACTCACCTGTTGGTCGAGAAAGGTAGCCAGATCCGTGGGGTGAATGTTCTTGACATTGAAGCAACACAGGGGAGCACGGAGAACAGCCGAGGAAGGTACCGGGCCATAGATCCGAATATTGGGAACCGAAATGAGGCTTTCGTATAAATAATTAGCCAGTTCTGCCTACACAATCATAAAGACAATGATGATGACCCTGTTTGGTTCACATAAAGAATATCGAACAAAAGAAATGGAATGGAAATAATGAAAGGGGAAGTCATTTAATAATGTAATAATAAAAGACTATAATTACAAAAAAAAACATTTTATAAGAATTAAAGAAACCAGTTAAAAACAGCTCAACATATTAAATTTATCATATATTATAATGTATTCTCAAAAATGCCCCTGATTCGACATTTACACGAAATTCTTTTACATGATTAACGAAGGTCATTTGTGATAAAATATAATTACATGCACTATTTTTTATATATTTTGGGTCATAAAAATACCCTACTTTTTTCTTTATATTGTGGACAGGAGGTAGTATTATAAAAATATTTATTATAATAGCAATATTTATTTGAAAAATATAACCATTATAATAAATATATAATTATTAAAAAAATGCGTTTTCCTCCTTGCATAACCAAACTGCAAAAAAAGGAAGGAAATTGCCATGTTTCCCTCTGTTTCCTCGAGTTTTCTGACCAGTGTAATCTCTCCCCCTCTCTATCTAGCATAAAATTCACTCCAATTATCTTTGGTTCATTCAGCCTTTTGTATGTTACTCATTCAATTAGGCCCAGTTTGGTAAAGAGAACAAATATAAAGAATAAAAATACCCTTAACTACAGGGAAAATGATCTTTTGAGTGGGATTCCCAATTACAGATTCCATAATTTTCCCAATGGAATCTCACTCTCCCCCTATTCATCAACTCATTTCATTTTCCCTCTCCATTCCATTCAATTCCCTCACCTTCCACCCGACCAAACAAGGCCTTAAACTAGTAGATGGCCCTAGCTCCAATGATGGAGCAGGAAATCCCTAGAATTTACTCAGCCCTGAACAGACAATTGGTAAGTGGTATGGAACAAATGTACTAAATTACTGAGAGTTTAGTTGCAAAAGCAGCAATTCAGTGAACTGTTTCCAAGTTTGAAAACTTCAGCATAAAGCAAGTGAATTTGTCAACCAGCATTGAGCCTATCTTCCATCATTAGCTCAGAGTTTTGTACCTAGGGTGCATTTGACAACACTTACTATGATAAGCGCTTCTGTATAGATGTCTCCGGATTGCTTATTGAAAAAGTTAGTGTTTTTTCAGAAACAGAACAAATAACATTTATTTTTTCAAACTGCTTATCATAAATGATAAGTGCTATAAGCAGTTTTCAACAAGAGCTGTCGGGCTTCTAGGTGAGTTGAGTGAGCAAAATTTGTTGATGGTTCTCCCAAAAAACTTGGACAATGGTAATTGTTGAAGTCTGCATCCCACATCAGACTTGAGGTCCGGTGTGGTTTTTAATATTCATTATAAATACACCCCAAGGGCTCCTTTGGAGATAGACCTTGGGGGTTCCTCTCATTTTATCCTTCTACATGGTATCAGAGGGATTTACTCCCAACCCTCCCGACCCTCCCTCCTGAATTTTTTTTTCTCTCCCTTCGTTTAGGGTTTCCCCGTCCGGGGGGCGGCGGCTCCAATCCAAATAGCCCCCCCCCTCCCTCTGTGACTCCATCCGCGCGGCTCCCTCCATCCCCGGCGGATCTCCCTCCAGTCCGGCGACCCCTCTCCGACACGGCTCTTCTCCCGGCGGTGCTTCTCCCCGCGCGTCGGCCTCGTCTCGCCGGCCTCCCGGTTCTGCCCGGATCGCTTCCATCCCCGGCTTCTCCGTCGTGCGCTCAACCTCCTGCCTGGCGCGGCTCCCCGGCGGCCCTCCTGCCGGCGCGTCTCTCCCCGATGGATCCTGACCGGCGGGCGTCTCCCCGGTTCTCCAGTCGACGACGCCTCCTCCTGCGGAGCGTCCCCTCTTCCCGACGGACCGACGCCCGATCCTGACTTCCGACGTCCCGATCCCGACTCCCGGCGTCCCGATCCCGAGTGGGATTCTTCTCCAGGCGCGACGACCCTCCTGCATCCCTGCGCCTCTGCTTCTCCAGGCGGCCTCCTCCGCCTCCCGCTCCCGACCCAGGCGACGACCAGCCGCGGATTGGCCTCCTCCCGACGTTGCTCCTGTCGGTCATCATTCCCGGCGTCTCTCCCTCCAGCAACCGGCCTCCATCCTTGTAGGCCCCTCCACACCGGCGGCCTCCTCCGGCTTCCAGCGCCTCCCGCTGTCCTGCTCCCTCGCCGGCCTCCTCCTGCGCTCCTCTTCCGGCTCCAGTTTCTCCCAGCGGCTGCCCAACTTCAGTTTCGGCTCTTCGGCACCTCCTGCGGCATCCCCGCCTCGTCGGCATCTCTCGACGACTCCCGACAGCCGCATCTCTGTCCGCCAGCACGTCCATTCGTTGGCGCAGTAGCTCGACATCCTAGGATTTGGGCCCGTTGGCGCCGCCAGTCCCGCAACAATTCTGCGGAATCCCCGCCTCCCGTCGCTGGCCCCGCAAGTGCGGTTTTTCCGGTGCTAGTTTGGATTTCCCGGCGTTTCATCGACTCGCCCCACTAGTGCGGCATTCCTGGCGCTCCGTCAACCAGCCAATCTGAGTGGTTTCTTCTGCTACGCCCGCAACCTCATCCATCCATCATCCTGCGGAGGAGCTTCGATCGTGAGGGGGAGCAGCAACTTTTGCAGCTTTCTTTTTATTTCATCATGTTTTGTCATCAAGCTGGGTATGTCCAGCTTGAGGGGGAGTGTTAGCGTCTGTTTTATTGTTTTCTTTTCATTATGTGTCCAAGCTAGGTACACCTAGCTTGAGGGGGAGTGTTGAAGTCTGCATCCCACATCGGACTTGAGGTCCGGTGTGGTTTTTAATATTCATTATAAATACACCCCAAGGGCTCCTTTGGAGATAGACCTTGGGGGTTCCTCTCATTTTATCCTTCTACAGTAATAAAAGATCATCGCTGAAATTAAGGCTGCATTTGATTTTGGAAAATATTTCCAGTTTTCATTTTCCAAAAATGAAAAGAAAATATGTTAAAAATATTTTTGAGAATGAGGGGAAAATAAAAAATCATGTGAGTTAAATATCAAAACATTTCATTTTCTGGAAAAATGGGAAAAAACCATTTGTTTCCAAAAAAACCCACATTTTCATTTTTATTTTCTAAAAAATGTTTTTCATTCACACAATACTAGATATTTTTTTCTAATATATGTTTTGGAAAATGAAAATAAAAAATATTTTCCAAAACCTAACACAACCTAAATTTCATTTCTTGGGTAAAATCTCCCATTGAAATTAAAGGTTTACCTTCTACATATTAATAGAATGAATCTTGTACCCATTAGAAAACAGTTTTTTTTTTTTTTTTTGGTATTTACCCATTATTTCAATGGAAATTGCAACAGTAATTTATAATCAACAACAAATATTCAAGCCCAGAAAAACTTTGATCAAAAGAAAGTCCCAAACTATAAACAATAAAATATCTGATGCAGAAGGAAGGAACATAACTCACCTCGTATTCATGAATCCTCGGCATTCCAATGCCTGATAAATAGTCAATCGCTGCCCCAAGCCCAATGGCCTCCCCAATTGCTGGTGTTCCAGCCTCAAATCTGGTCCAGATGAAAATTTTGTCCAGAACAGGCCATACGAATGAAGAATCAAGAATACATTAACCATTCACTTGAATGCGCGTGAGTGTGTTATTAATCAGTAGGCCTAGTAAAAGGGAGAATTAAGCACTAAAAATGACTTGAATGCACAACAACTTGCAAGTAACTCTATTAAATTATATTAATACTCGAATTCAGCTCGATGTTAGCTCAAGCAGTTCAAACTCGAGCTGAATTTAAATAAAATTCAAGCCAAACTCAAGTAGGTTGCGAGTATCAATGTATCATTTACACTCATAGGTTTGGGATAATGCATTTGGCTTCAATGTATTTTTGAAGATGTTAGGTTAAGGTTATAACAATTATCATTAACATTTTACTAATTGATGGTCATTCCATACATTGAAAAATCTATTAAGATTGCTATAGTGAAAGATAAAGCAAAGATTTTTCATTTAGTTTTTAAGTGCGAGCAAAAAAGTTAAAATTAAAATTTTTAATCAGCCGTATTTATAAGACACTTGTTGGAGTCTGTATCTCACATCGTACTTGTGGTCCGATGTGGTCCTTTTCATTCATTATAAAAGAATGTCTCCGCCTCACTTTGAGGTAAGGAGGCAAGGGGGTTTCTCAACCTACATGGTATCAGAGGGATTTTAATCCCGACCCTCCCTCCCAGCGGCTTCCCGGTTCTGTCCGGCCCCGCCTTTCTTCCCCCTCTGGCCTTGCCCTTCCAGGCGGCCACCTCTCCTCCCGACAGGCTCTCCCTCCCGGCGAATCTCCTCCTCCCGGCAGGCCCTCCCTCCCGGCGCCCCTCTGCTCCCGGCGGTCCTCCCTCCCTCCGCTGCTCCTCCCGGTCGCGCAGGACCTCAGTCGCGGCGCCTTCCCCTCCGGCGCGCGCTCCTCCTGCGAGCGAGCCCTTCCAGACCGGCGGGCTTCCCCCGGCGTCTCCTCCGGCTCGCGCTCCTCCTGCTCCGTCGACGACGTCCCCTCCTCCCGCAGCTTCTCTCCCCGACGGTCTTTCCGGCCTCCATGCGCATCAGCCCGCGGCTCGCCTCTTCCCTCTGCGCGACGGACGCCGGAATCCCTCTACGCGCTCCGACGGCTCTCTTTTTTCTGGCGTTTCTCCCGCACGCGACACTCCAGCGGCCCTCCTCTGCGCGCAGCACTCCTGGCGACCCTCCTCTGCGCGCAGCACTCCCGGAGCCCCTCCCCGCTGCGCGCGTCGACCCCCTTAATCCCATCGCTGATTTCCAGACGCGACTCCCGGCAGCCTCCCAATCCCAGGCGGCTCTCTTCTAACGCGCTGCTCTCCGGCGTTCCTCTCGGCGCAACTTCCGTCGCGGCTCCTTCCGGCCCCATCTCTTCCGGCGCCCTCTTCCCGGCGCCCTATGCGCGGCCGGCTCTGCTCCTGCCGGCTCCCGATTCTGCCGGCACCCACAACTGCCGGCTTCCGCTTCTCCAGGCAACCGCCCTCCCTCCACGCGGCGCGCCTGCTTCATCCGGCGACTCCCGACCTGCGCTGATTCCTCGTGCGTTCCGGCCCGCCCTCTCCCAGTCGGCTCTACGCTAACGTTGCGGCTTCCTGGCTCCCGCCTGCCCCGCCTTCCGCGACGCGTCCCGGCCCAGCCCTCCCGCGGCTTTCCCGGCTACAGTCGTCGGCTCTTTCCGGCAGCCCGCCTCCTGTGCGGGTGGTCCCTCCAGCCGACCTCCATCCCAACCGGCTCCATGCGTCGACGGCCTCCCTTCACCAGCCGGCCTCCATTCCCGGCCGGCTTCCAGCGCCGCCTCCCGCTGTGCCTACGCTTCTCTTCCGGCAGCCAGCCGGCTCCAGTTTCTCCCAGCGGCTGCCCTGCTTCAAGTTTCTGCTCTCCGGCACCTCCTGCGGAATCCCCGCCTCGCCTGCATCTCCCGGCATCTTTCCGGCACCCGCATCTCTGTCCGTCGGCACGCCCATTCTCTGGCGCAGCAGCTCGACCACCTAAGATTTGGGCCCGTTGGCGCCGTCAGACCCCGCAACAATTCTGCGGAATCCCCGCCTCCCGTCGCCGGCCCCGCAAGTGCGGTTTTCCCGGTGCTAGTTTGGATTTCCCGGCGTTTCATCGACCGGCCCCACTAGTGCGGTGTTCCTGGCGTTCCGTCAACCGGCCGGTCTAAGTGGTTTCTTCTGCTGCGCCCGCACCATCATCCATCCATCATCCTGCGGGGGAGCTGCGATAGTGAGGGGGAGCATCATCCATGCAGCTTTTATCTTTTATTTTTGCTTCGTCTTGTTTTGTCATCAAGCTGGGCATGTCCAGCTTGAGGGGGAGTGTTAGCATCTATTTTTTGTTGCTTTCTTGTCATTATGTGTCCAAGCTACGTACACCTAGCTTGAGGGGGAGTGTTGGAGTCTGTATCCCACATCGTACTTGTGGTCCGATGTGGTCCTTTTCATTCATTATAAAAGAATGTCTCCGCCTCACTTTGAGGTAAGGAGGCAAGGGGGTTTCTCAACCTACAACATTCAAGTGCACAGTATAAAGCTTCAATTCAAGTGGAAGTGAAGATAATGATTTAAAACTTGATGCCATGGATTTTTTTTAAATACATATGCTAGATAAAATTCATAAGAATTTTTCTTTACATGTTATAATTCTTAATACTATAATAAACATGTACTTTGAAAAAACTCTAAATAGAATAATTATTTACTTCATAAATTTTAATATAATCGCAAGTCCACCAGTACTTAGCTAAAATGTGACTCACATTATTGAAATCAAACATGGTGACATTAAAAATCTCACAATATTGAAAAATTGTGTTGAGCTTCTGCCACACCTGTTTGTTTTAAAGGTGAAGACTTAACAAAAGATTTCTGCACACCTCTTGTGCGAAAAATAAGACAATTTTGTCAAAAATATTAGAAATTTCCACGAAAATGTTTTTAAAATTTTTATTAAGGGAGAAAAGTCGGTTGATGTTGGGACGATATCCCATGTCAAAAAAATACAAGGATTTGGACTTCATGAGGTAGAATAGAGTGAAGGGTTTTATATTATAAATACAAGTTTATAAAAAATAATCTTGTGTATGATGGTGCACAGCATCATCCATTGGGATGCCTGCATGATCATTCAAGCATGTGCGAGCACACATGCACGCGATTGCAGATACATGGTGCATGGGGACACTTCGATGACATATGCACACATCAGCATGAGATACAATGAAACAGTGTGTGGGATACAATGAAATTTTTGTTGGATCGATCAAGCAATGCATATCTTGATAGTTGGTTTGATCAACCAAGTAATGAATATCTTGAGTCGAACTATTGTATCCATTTAATGAAATGCAATCCAGAACATCCATATCTTAAGAGAAATTACCATCCAAACATTAAATGAAAAGGTGCGACCAGGGCCATTAAACTAAATATACAGAACCCTGTGGTCATGAATAGATTTAACAAAAAAAAACCTTTTGCAAGGGGCATTGCACCCCACCCAAGGCCGACCATTCAAAACACATAAAAAAACATTATTTCCTTCTTATTCTCAGTTCCACACCCACTTATCCAAGGCATTGCATGCTCACAGGAATAAATGCAATACTTAGGCTGTGTTCAGTTATGAAAAAAGTTTTCTGTTTTCATTATCCAAAAATGTATTAAAAAATGTGTTGGAGTCAGTTGGGTAGGATCTTGGCCCAAAGACATTTATGTATTTAAGTTATGTATTGAAGTCGCACATTAAGGCAGACCGTTCAAAACACCTAAAAACATCATTTCCTTGTTCTCTATTCCACACACGCCTATAGCATGCTCTAAGTATAAATGCAATAATTAAGCTGTGTTTGGCTATAAAAAATGCTGTCTGTTTTCATTTTCCAAAAATGCAAAACAGCGTGTTTGACTCAATTATGTTAGGTCTTGACCCAGGGTCATTTATGCATTAGAATTATGTATTAAAATCTCACATTGGTTTTCTCCGACAATCTATATCTTGGCTCTACTGATAAATAAAGTGTTATATGGGATTCAATCTCACATGGAATCTGAGCCACCCTTCCCCCACTCTCACACAAAAACACTAGCAACCGAGAAAGACGAGTTGTTGGCCCCTCCTTCCTCAGATCGTGTGCCCTCCCTTCCTACACAAGTTGTGCACGATGCCCAGCGCGTCCCCCCACCACGTCACACCATCCAGGCATTGTGTTGCGAAAAAAACGATGGGAGCAACAAAGCGACAGACGATCCACAGAAGAGTAAAAGGGAAAAACAAAAAAAAGAACGATAAGAAGATCTTTGGACACAGAGATTTACGTGGTTCGAGAAATGATCCCTACATCCATGAAGTGGCAAAATTTCACTAGTTTCGAGAGCACAAAAATACAGGGAGATCTCAAGGTATCACACACAAAAACCCTAGCCCGAAATGAACTAATAAAGAAGATGAAGTATTGTGCCACCAACCGCACAAAAAGTCTGCACTATTACAGTGAACGGTGGCTGGAAATCCGCATTGTTATAGTGTCGCGGTCACCCAAGTCCAAGCTGCTACAGTGGTTGACGGCTGGAAGTCCGTAGAGCTACAGTACCGCTGTCTCCAAAGTCCGCACTGTTACAGTGCCCTATCAGTGTCGTCCGGTCAGCTTTGTTATAATCGGTCAAAGTTGCTACAGTTCCCCAATATTTGAATCAGGGACCTTCAACCCCCGGAGCAGGGGCACGTTGCCCCTACAGCCCCCAACAAGCTCACCGCGGAATTGCAGTCTGGTGTTCAATATGGACCGCAAACATTCGGCCCAACATCATCCAAAGAGGATCGGGCTACACCAATCCAACGCGTGGCTCCCTAATCGGCAACCTGGCGACACCATGACAAGACCAAGGGCACTACCCTACTAGGGTGACCCTCTCAAGTCGCTTACCCTCAAGCCCAACCCTCTAGAGGAATCAATTCTGACACCTTTATCTTAATTCAAAACAGCATATCTGGACAACATGTGTTTCTACACGCCTCGATGTTGTCTAGCAGTACCAGCCGATGCCCAACATGTGATCCAAATCCGATTGTTCCTATTTTCTTCTTCTCTTAATCAGCCCTTGTTGATGGTTCAATGGTGATTCAAAGTCTGCTCCTGGCGTCCATTCTCCGCAATTATCTTCGTCATAGCAGATTTTCTGAAAACTAGTTCAATTGTCTTTTCACAACTGATCACCGTCATGTGCCTCGTGGATGAGCATCTTGGTACGACTAATTTCTTTTTTTTGGCAGAAAACAGTCCTCATGTTGCTCACCAGTATGGACTTCGATTCACACCTAGAAGATCCTCCACTGCCACTAGATAATCTAAAATACAAGATATGGAAGTTTGTCGATATAAAATTTTGTCTTAGCAATTCTATGGAGCGATCAATCAAAAGATGTTACTTGCACTACGAACACGGTCACGAAACTGTAGGACTCCTTGAGCCTCATGCACTTGAAGACCAACAATCTGGCGTGTATCTCGGATGTTCTTCAGCGAATCTATCATCACCCACCAACACCATTCTTTTACGACATACTTTCTAGAATGGAAGACCCTTCGTGACAAGCTCCTCGAGTTGCAATCATTACCTCAAACACCAGAGACAGCTTTAGCTCAACGAGATCAGTTGTGTCCCTTTAGCCTTCTTCAAGGAAATCTTGCGTATGAGACCACTATGACCAAAATGATGGTCAGTCCACCCACCCTTGAGATCTCATTGGAATATCACCACCTCAGTAAGGTTCATTGGTATCTTCCTCAATATGTTCATACAACATATCACAGTGCACTCATAGGACGTGGTGGGGGTTAGTCCTCCAGCACTTGTGAACATGAACGTGGTGGTCGCAACAGACCTTTATGTCAGCATTGCAACAAGCGAGGACATTTTATTGATCATATTTGAGCGTTACATTGTCTCTCTTCTCAACCGACTTAATCGGTTCATGTTGCTCTAATTGATTCCTTGACTCCACCACCATACCCTTGCCACACACTGATGTTTTCGGCGGATGAGTTGGAGTCTATACACTCTCATCGGATCACCCTGATGTATGATCCCTCATCAACTTCCCTAATCCAAACAGGTGGTCCTATAGCTCACAATTTTCATAGTCCAACCACCTAGATGTTGGATTATGGTGCACCAAATCATCTCACAGGTGATGCAAGTATGCTTACTACCTGTCGCCCTTACACTGAAATTGTTACATTGTCTCCCTTCTCAACCGACTCAATCGGTTCATGTTGCTCTAATTGATTCCTTGACTCCACCATCATACCCTTGCCACACACTGATGTTTTCGGCGGATGAGTTGGAGTCTATACACTCTCATCGGATCACCCCGATGTATGATCCCTCATCAACTTCCCTAATCCAAACAGGTGGTCCTATAGCTCACAATTTTCATCGTCCAACCACCTAGATGTTGGATTATGGTGCACCAAATCATCTCACAGGTGATGCAAGTATGCTTACTACCTGTCGCCCTTACACTGAAATTGTTACTATCCGACACATCCATTGCTCCAATTGCGGGGTTTGACACTTCCTCTTTGAATCCACAAATTGAGTTGACATCAGTGGCTCATTTCCTCGTAGTCCCTTCAACCTCCTATTTATTAGTAAGATTACATAGGATTGGAATTGTATTGCGGTTTTCTCATCCACTAGTGTTGTTTTTTAGAAGTGTTTGATGAATCAAGAGCTTGGTAGAAGCCACCAACTTGGAGGGGTCTACATGTTTGATGCAACTGAACTGTTAACAAAAATCTAAGCCTTTTAGGGTTGTAATTATTGACAAAGATTGTTAGAAATCCTCGAGATGAATTATATTTATAGGAGAAGCGATCGTATGAGATATTGTAGTGTATGGGGGAAGTTTGAAGGGTTTTGGTTGGAGAACCAAAAACCACGTCGTGGTTCAGAAGATTATGTCATGGTTTTATTCCACAATTTTGAAAAACGGTTGGAATTCAAGCAGAAGTTCCTAAAGAAGTGTCAGATGAGTTTACTGTCTACCACAACCCTAAACCAAATGGTGGTAAATCCCATGGTTCTTGTTTGAGGTTGAAAAAATGGCAAGAGTTGGAGGATTACTGTAACACCCCGCCCCTACCTCATTGGCTTGAGGAGGCGGTGAGGGTTACTTGGCCTTAAGCGGCGTTCCCAAGGCGCTAAAGGCTGGCAATAAATGCCGAGGGCTCCGAGAACAATTGGGGAACGATTTGCCCTTGAGACAAAACCAACCAAACAACCACAACTAAATGATGCATGACAACAAAACCAAACTCATACATTACCAAAGACAACCAGATAATCCATAATCTCACATGCCAACACAACCCAATACAACATCAGAGTACAATGCGGAAGACTCAACAAGAACACCACGAGTCATGACACCACCACAGCTCCACACCAAGCTTCAAGCTCCGTGTTCCACCAAGACATCACAACGCACCACTAAAGGAGGTTGATGTCTTACCTTTGCCCACGTCACGGTACACAACATCTGCAAAGACACCAACGTGCCAAAGCAGGGGGTGAGTACTAAAACTCAGTAGGATTTCCCCAAATGACTTCCCTACACACGCCACTAGGATAAAACCGTTAGCACATTTATATAAAACAGTTTATATAAAATAATCACAAGTGCAACTATTACCATAAGCCAACCATGCTCTTACCAAGCCATCACACCCAACCCAAGCAATCAAAGGAAAGCCAACCGACAAGCCACAACCATTCCAACATTTACCCATTAGCACAACAATTCCATCTTGCAAAGTAGTACACAACAAAACAATCATAACGGTGGAGCTTCCGTCCAACCCATTTCATCCATTTACAACTAGTGGCTCTTCCCGTCCACTTATCACTGATGGTGGTCCTTCCGTCCACTATCCATCCCCCTTTATTATAGTGGTACTTCCCGCCCACTTCCACACAACAATTCAACCAATCACAACCAAGCATATAATCCATCACGGTCACAACAACCTCATGTAATCAACCAATTCCATTACATGTCAATTCACTTCAATAAATCACCCATTTATTGAAAACCATTTTCCATGTCAAACCCTATTTCAATAAAACAACTTTTTTATTGAAAACCATTTCTATCGATCATTTTCACAAATCAACCATGGCATCCCATTTTAAAATCTCCATTTCAAAATCCACAACAAAAGCATTTCACCACAAAACCCTCTTTTTCCCAAAAATCCCCAAAACATCACCCAAGGGATTTTCCACCAATTCCGCACATCAAAACACAATTAATTTCAAGCACAACAAATTAATTGTAACAAGGAACCACTAGTTCTAACCAAGTGGAGTCGAGAGAGAAGCCACCTACCTTTAGGGTTCCCGAGAAATCGACTCACGAACAACCGCGCCTCAAATCCGGCGAACGCACCACCAAAACCTCTCTAGATCCTCTTCCCTAACCATCACAAGCCCTAAAATCATCATCCAAGGCAACCACAACCCTAGATCTACACACAACAAGTGTAGATCTAGAAAACCAAGAAAGAGGGAAGAGCAGATCTAGAGGAAAACACAAGAGAAACAAAAGGAGAGACTTACCCAGGAGAAACCACCTTGAACCCCCTTCGAAATCCTTCCAAAACGAGTGGGAGAGCACCCCTAACCCCTGAGAACCCAAAAACCCGAGTGAGGCTCGAGTGGGAGGAAGAGAGGAGTGAAATGAGGCAATCCCAAGTGAGCCCGGAACTTATAACCCTAACTTTAAGTGGCCGCACGGTTAGCCCGCACGGTTTGGCAAACCGTGCGCTAACCGTGCGCACGCCACTGCCTCGAGAGCCAGGGTTGGCAAACCGTGCGCAGGCCGTGCGAGGCCTACTGTCTCGAGAACAAGGGTCCGCACAGTTTCCTGGGGAACCCGCACGGTTTCCACTAACTGTGCTCAAACCGTGCACCCCTTTAAAAGCCTCCAAACTCATCCAAAACCATTCCAAACTCTCCCAACCTCTTCCCAACTCATTCCATGCACTTTAAATACATAAAAATGCGTAACAAAGGTCACATACCTCAAACCGGGGGTGCTACAATTACGTTGTAGTATAAAGACATTGTGATGAAGGAAAGAAACAGCGCCATTGTTTAAGTCAGTGTGTGAAATCCTTGTTTTTGTCTTGTAAGACTTTGGAATATTTTAAGAAATATTTTCAGAGTCAGGCACTGAGACAGCGCGAGATTCCGAGACCCGGTGAGGCTCGGTATTGATATAAAAAAAATATTAAATATATTATATCACGCGCGCGCAGTTTATCGAAAATAATGAAATAACCCTTTAACAAAGTCTCGGATTAGAAATCTGAGACAACCATTAAATCTGGAATGCGGGTTTTATCCTAGACGCAACATAATCTTTGTGTGCATCGGGTGTTCAGCTTGAGAGCCGTTTTGAGCGGAATAATAATTAAATAAATTATTATATTTATTTAAGTGTTATAATTAAGCCTAAACCTAAATTATCCCCTATTTAAACGCAGATATGGAAAATCCCTTGAATTAGCTGCATGACCTTAGGGATTGAGAGAGACCCGTTGGAGGAGGATTCTCGAACGATCAACGATGGATCGTGGATTGGCAATCGGTGTGTTAATCGAAGCTTGTGGATCTCACCAACAACAACGACGTGCGACCGTTCGTCGGCGATTGATCTAAACTCGAGGTAGGGTGTTTGCTTTATTTGGATTTATCCCGTTTTGTTATCCCATGTCGAATGCGAACCAATTTACCTAACAAAATTGGTTTGCAAATCGATGGTTGATTACGGTTGATGTTTTTATCTTCCTACGGTTTGGGAATTGATATTATTTGATTATTATTTGGTTCTTCATTCGTCGCTCTAACGGCAACGAATCGAGGTCAGCCCGAACAACGGTCGAGGTTCATTCATCTTGTAGTGTTTGTGCATTTCTTTCCCCGTTCTTCGTACGTTCATTGCCGGTATTTTCTTTGGTCGGCGGTTTGACCAATACCCGATAGACGATCGTTGCACGGTCGTTCTTTGGCACAACGGATAGTGACCACGGGTTCGAGTTCGAGTTCGCGATCAAAGGAGTGATTGAGGTGCGACGACGACGGTGGACGATCGGAGATGGATCATGATCAAATTAGAAGTTTACATTTCACGGTTTGGGCATCTCGGCATGGTGGTGCGACGGGAGATGCTTCGCTATGGGATTCGGGAGGCCAGAATCCGGTCACCGGCAACATCCAAGCACGGGCGATCCCAGATCCGCGTTTACCGGCGAGTCTGGTTGTGGAATCAAAGGTGGTGGCGGCACGGGCAAGACGCGTAGAACATTTTGGACATTTTGGAAAAATCCCGATTACACGACGTGTAGTCCGAATAACACACGTCGTGTAACCCCCCTTCTGCGGCATTAGGGTTTACACGCAGAGAAAAATATCACATGTCGTGTGACCCAGTGTTGGTGGCTTGATGTGCACCCTGGTGGTACACGAGCACGGACACGGCCAAGCACACAGGCACGTCCAGAGTACAAAGGCACGGTCGTGTACTCGAACACGGCCAAGGTACTCAGACAAGGCCAGGTACACAGGCACGGCCAGTGTACACGGGCACGGCCAGAGTACACGGGCTCAGGCAGGCGGCACACGCTGAGTGTCGACCCGACCTCTACATGTCGTGTATCCTAAAAGGACACTGCGTGTATATGGAGAAAGACATGCCGTGTGAGATGGCGAGACACTGGCAAACCCGGGGAAAACAAGACACGTCATCTACTCCCAGTACACGTCGTGCACTTTCTTAAGGGCAGGTTGAGGCCCTCCGAATCATCAATGTGGACCAGTTTCAGTTGGGTGCGTTCCCTTGGTCCATCCCTACGAGGGTACAGTGAGGCATTGCATCCTGAGCATAGGGTTATGATCCCCTCTGCGGGATTCGTCTCGGATATGAGTTTAGAAATCCCTCTGGGAATGTGATCCTCTATCATTTCTTCTGTTTCCTAGGTGGGGTTTGGGGAATCGCCATGACTAACTTACGCAGGCGTACGATCCTCTACTTAGCGGGTTATTCCAGGTAGGGCCCAGTATACCCCAGAGGCCTTAGCTGAGATCCCTTGTCTGTGTATCGAGATCTTCAGAGCTCTAGCGAGTACTTCTTTGGCGAGGCTCGACGAGCACGACCTCTCGGATGAGCGCCATCAGTGGTCGCATAGCTCGTGGAGTGAGTTCTCCCAGACGAGCATTGCCTGGAAGCCTCAAGCAGAATCATGTGGTCGGCAGTATGGTTGAGACCCCTTTGAGACTTAGCTTATGTTATGAGTATATTTAGGTTTGTTTTTATTGATATGTGTCATATCCCGATTGACATATCTTTGTGATGATGAGCTCTTGGTACTTTATGTTTGGTGATTTCAGAATGTCCTGCTGGGTATTGTTATATTCACCCCTGCATGGGCTCTGCCCGCACATGTCGTGTCTTATGCAGACGACAAGTCATTTGACGAGGTCCTAGGAGGACCAGGAGCAGACGGAACATAGTGAGCTAGACAGCCCATGGTTCGTGTCAGGTGTTGCATTTGACAGCAGTCCCCCTCCTAACAGGTTAGACTCTTTTTGCAGTTTTTTGTGGGCTTGTATTTGACCCATTATGTTTTTCAATACTTTTATCGTACACTGATGTGGGATAGATGTTATGCATGTATTATGGTATCAGTTGTGTTTTATCTTTCAACATTGTATGGGTGTTTGGAGACGTGTGCGTGTGTATGGATAGTTAGGCTAAGACCTCTCGTGTATGAGATGCCTACTTGGCGCTTGTTGCCAGCCCCTAGCCTATTGGAGGTGAGCTTGAGGTGTAACACTCGGCTTATCGCCGGCCAGGTAGACCCTGATGGGTCGGGTCGTGACAAAGTGGTATCAGAGTCGGGTTCATCTTAGAACCGTAGTTTGGAGATTGTCTAGCTATGAGGTTTGGTTTGGGAATTGGGGCAACAATGTTAAAGTGTTTCGAGTCCGGCTCTCAGGCCAGAGACTCCAGTGTTGGTGCAACAGCTGACGTATTCATTCATCAGGACTCTGACAACCTGCTTGTTGACTCGGTACGTGTAGGTACTGGTTGCAAGAAAAACATTGATACTGTTAAACCCTTTTTTATTCTTATGAGTATTCCCGAGTCTCACATCAGAATACTCCGTTGTATATTCCGCCTTCTCATTCTATAAAAGAAGGTCTCCACCTCTCTTTGGAGGTAAGGGGGTTTCTCAACTTACATGGTATCAGAGGGAAAGTAATCTCGAACCCTCCCTCCCCTGCGGATTCCCGGTTCTGTCCGGCCCCGCCTCTCTCCCCTCTGCCTTTGTCCTTCCCGGCGGGCCTCCCTCCTCTGCCCTTGGTGGCCACCCTCTTCCCCGGCGGCTCCCTTCCCCGGCGCCTCCCTTCCCCGACGGCTCCCTCCTACAATCCCGCCCGGCGGCCCTCCATTCGTGCTGCTTCGGCGGACTCCCCCCCGCCCCTGCATCTCCTACTGGCGCGTCTCCCCTTCCGGCGCCCTCACCCAGCGCCACCCTCGGCTCCCAGCACGGCTCCTGGCGCCCGGCTACAGGCGTGGCTCCTAGCCCCCGGATACAGGCGTGACTCCCGGCCCCCGGCTCCCGGCGAGACTCCCGGCTCCCGGCTCCACACGCAGCTCCCGGCGACTCCTCCCGCCGGCCCAGGCGACTCCTCCTTGCTGCGCGCGTCGGCCCCGGTATCTCCCGCATCTCCCGCTACGCACCGCACTCCTCCTCAACGGCTTCCGCCTTCCCCGGCGGTGGTTTCGGCTCCCGCAACTGCTCGCACCGGCTCCCGCATCTCCCGACGACAGAACCGGTCCACTGCGCCTCTCCCGCTACGCACGCCCCTCCTCTCTGGCGGTCCTCCTGTGCGCGCAACAACTCCTGCGGCTTCCCCGGCGGCCCTCCCTCCTGCCTACGCCGCTTCCTCGAGCGCCGGCCACGCCCTCCTCTGCGCGCAGCAATCCCGGCGTTCCTCCCTCCTGCCAGTGTCGCTTCTTCAAGCGCCGGCCCCGCCCTCCTCTGCGCGCAGCACGCGCAGCCCTCCCAGCGGCCTCCTCTGTGCACGGCTACCGACCAGCCGCGAACCGGTCCACCAGACTCGGCCCCGGCTACTCCCTCCAGACGGACTGGCTCTATCCAGGCACACCGGGCTCCTCCCGGCTCCTACGCCCAGCGTGCTCAGCTTCCCGGCACCCCCAACACTTCCCTAATTCCGGCGCTGCCCCCTACTGCGTCTTAGACTGCTGCACGACGCCTCCATGGTTGAATCCTCCCCTCTGCCTCAGATGATTACTGCTTCCACCCGCCTTATGGATGACTGGTTGGACTCCACAAATTTTTCCATCTGGCGGAAGACTGTGGTGATGTCCCTGACCGGGATGGACCTTGATCATCACCTTGAGGATCCTCCCCCGGCTTCAACTGACCCCAAATATCGTTCGTGGAAGCTTGCTGACAACAAAATCTTCGCTCTGCTGGTCAATTCCATGGAACGATCGGTCAAAGATGTCACCCGCACGGCAAATACAGTCAAGGAACTCTGAGACTCCTTGAATATCATGTATTCCGAGACCAACAACCTGGCTCGGGTTTCCGAAATACTTCAGCGTCTATCCCATGTTCGACAACAGGACCAGTCCTTCACCGCCTACTTCATGGAATGGAAAGGGCTTCGTGATGAGTTGCAGGAGTTGTGGCCCATCCCCCAAACTCCGGCAGAGGCTCAGACCCAGCGGGACCAACTCTGCATCTTCACCCTTCTCAGCGGCCTCGCTCCGAAGTTTGCCACCACGGCAACCGAGCTGCTCGCTAGCCCGTCGACGCTGGAGATCCCTCAGGTTTATCATCGACTGAGCAAGGCGCAGCGGGCTCTTCCTCCTCCCGCCCCCATTATCGACCACTCAGCTCTCCTCGGTCAAAGCAGTGGCCGCTCCTCCGGTCCTCGTGGACATGGTCGTGTCGAGGGTCGTCCACGTCCCCTCTGTCAACATTGTGGCAAGGTTGGCCACACGATCGACCGATGTTGGGTCCTGCATGGACGTTCATCCCAACGCCCGCGGCAGGGACAGACTGCGGTCCATGAGGCGTCCTCGACAGTCTCCACCCTTCCCTCATCACTGGACCTATCTATGGCCGACATCCGGCTGACTCATGATCCACGGGACCCTGTCGGACCCGGTCCATCCTCGGCTTCTGTGGCCCACCCTGTTCGCTCCGCTGCCTTTGTCGGCCGTCGCTCCCCTGCCTGGATGCTGGACTCTGGTGCCTCCGACCACCTAACCGGCGATGCTGGTATGTTGACCTTTTACTGCCCTTATGTCGGTTCATCAGCCATCACCGTCGTTGATGGCTCCACTATCCCCATTGCGGGCTTTGGCGCATGCTCACTGACTCCATCGATACACCTACCCTTTGTGGCTCACGTGCCCCGCAGTCCCTTTAATCTTCTCTCCATCAGTAAGCTGACAAAAGATTATAACTGTGCTGCCATATTTACCTCTTCTGGTGTTGTGTTTCAGGAGCAGACTACGAACCGGGAACTTGGTAGAGGCCGGCTTCAGGACGAGGTTTACATGTTCGATGGCCCGGCACCCCTCGCTTGCATTTCTGCCTCTTTTCGCGCATTGGATCTTCATTCCCGCTTGGGACACCCGCCTGCATCCACCATTCATCAGTTTTTTCCTGACTTTAGTCGACATCTTTCTTTTCATTGTGAGTCATGTACTTTTGCGAAACATCATCGCACTACATACATTCCTCACATGGATACACGGGCCTCACACCCTTTTGATCTGGTTCATTCAGATGTTTGGGGTCCTTGTACCGTTTCGAGTAATATGGGATATAAATACTATATATCTTTCATCGATGATTATTCGCGAATGACTTGGTTTTACCTCCTTCGTGAACGCTCCGAAGTGTTTTCCACCTTCCAAAACTTTTACAATGAAGTTCAGAACCAATTCTCCATCTCTGTAAAATGTCTCCGCTCGGATAATGGGCGTGAGTATTACTCCACTCCCTTTCGGCAGTTTCTCCAGACAAAAGGCATCCTTCATCAGACCTCCTGTCCTGATACACCCCAGCAGAATGGAGTGGCCGAGCGGAAACACAGACATATTCTGGAGACAGCGCGTGCCCTCCTCTTCCACCGACAGGTACCACTGCATTTTTGGGGCGATGTCATTCTTACCGCCACCTATCTGATAAACCGTCTTCCTTCCTCTATCCTTCAGGAGGAAACTCCTTTTCGGACTCTGTTCTCCTCTCTCCTTCTTCACTCCCTTCCCCTTCGCGTGTTTGGATGCCTCTGTTACATTCGAGACACACGTCCAGGGCTCTCCAAACTCGCTCCCAAATCTCTCCGCTGCCTTTTTCTTGGCTACTCCCGCACTCAGCGTGGATATCGCTGCTTCTCCCCCGACCTCCGGCGGTATGTCATCTCGGCCGATGTTACCTTTGTTGAGAACTCTCCGTTCTCCCTTCCCTCTCCTCCTCCTGACCCCGCCATCGATGATTGTCTTCCTCTAATCATCCACCCTTCACCAGTGTCCACCCATGTTGACACACATTTTGGTCAGGTCTACTCTCGTCGTCCATCGCCCTTATCCCCCGTCCCGGCCAATGACACCGACGCTCCCGCTTCGTCAGCTGCTCCTGCCCCGCCACCCGAGGACTTGCCCATTGCCCTACGGAAAGGTACACGCACCTGCCCGAGTACTCCTCTCTTTGTATCTTCTTACAGGGGTCTGTCCGCTCTAGAGACAGTTTCTATTCCTCGCACGGTTGGTGATGCCAAATCTCACCCCGGGTGGCTAGCTGCAATGCGGGATGAATTACAGGCTCTGGAAGAAAACCATACTTGGGATCTTGTCCCCCTTCCAGCAGGCAAACGGGCGGTAGGAAGCAAATGGATTTATACAATCAGGTTAAATCCTGATGGCACTCTCCATCGCCTCAAAGCCCGTCTTGTGGCCAAAGGCTTCGCCCAGACTTACGGTATTGACTACTTTGATACCTTCTCCCCAGTTGCCAAGATGGTCTCCGTCCGATTATTCATCTCTCTCGCCGCCCATCATCAGTGGCTTCTTCATCAACTGGATGTCAAGAATGTCTTCCTCCATGGCTTCCTTGAGGAAGAGGTTTATCTGCAGCAGCCCCCCGGGTTTTCTGCCTCCGGCGCTGAATCTCAAGTCCGTCGGCTCCGCCGCTCTCTTTACGGTCTCAAGCAGTCTCCCCATGCTTGGTTCGGCCACTTCAGCACGGTTGTCACCGACTTTGGGCTTCCTCGCAGCATGAAGGACCACACTGTGTTCTACAGGGCGACCTCCCATGGCTGCATTTTATTGGTCGTGTATGTGGATGATATCATCATCACCGGCAGCGACTCTGTGGGTATCACCCATCTCAAGGACCATTTTCACCAGCACTTCCACACTAAGGATCTCGGGCCTCTCACCTACTTTCTAGGCATTGAGGTTTCCTATTCTTCGGACACCATCTCCCTCTGCCAACGGAAGTATGTGTTAGATATCTTGCAGGATGCTGGATTGACTCAGGTCACTGCTGTCGACACTCCTCTGGAGCCTGGGAAACGGTCTCTTTATGCCTCCTCGGCACTGTATCCACATCCCGAGCGGTACCATCGGTTGGTGAGCAAACTCAATTATCTCATCATGACTCGACCAGACATTTCCTGTGCGGTTGTCAAAATGAGTCAATTTATGGAGCATCCGACCACCTCTCATTGGGATGTTGTCATTCGCATCGCCAAGTACATCAAGCGAGATCCTGCCCGTGGTCTCCGCTACTCCCAGCATCCTCATCAGCATATTGAGGCCTTTTGCGATGCTGATTATGCTGGTTGTCTTGCTACTCGGCGCTCTACCTCTGGGTTTGCCATATTCTTGGCAAGCAACCTCATCTCTTGGCGCAGCAAGAAACAGACGGTCGTCTCCCGCTTCAGTGCCGAGTCTGAGTACCGGGCCATGGCCACCGTCACTACAGAGATCTTTTGGCTTCAGCAACTCCTCCAGGAGCTTGGCTTTCCTCAACAGAAATCTGCTCACATATGGTGTGATAACCAGGCAACCACCAAAATTGCTTCGAATCCCGTCTTCCATGAACGAACGAAGCATATTGAGGTGGACTGCCACTTTCTTCGACACCACCTGGAGCACAATCATGTCAGCTTTAGCCACATTCCAACGACGGACCAGCTTGCTGACATCTTCACCAAAGGCCTCCCCGGTGCTCGCCTTGCCTCGCTCAGTTCCAAGCTGGGGATCCACAGCATTTGACGCCCAGCTTGAGGGGGAGTGTGTCTAGGTCTTGTATGATGTCATCTTTATTTTTTGTGGGACTCGGTATCCAAGCTGGGCATGTCCAGCTTGAGGGGGAGTGTTAAACCCTTTTTTATTCTTATGGGTATTCCCAAGTCCCACATCGGAATACTCCGTTGTATATTCCGCCTTCTCATTCTATAAAAGAAGGCCTCCACCTCTCTTTGGAGGTAAGGGGGTTTCTCAACTTATAGATACATACATCATATAGGAATGGGTTGTAGTTTCATGTCCTTGAGTCAACTCTCCAGATATAATCATTGATCGTGCTACGTCTTGATTATTTCAAGATGTCTCCATGAAGACAGACAGTCAGGATTCCACAGAGGGATCGCAAGGATGATCCGTCTAGTGACGAGTCTTCTTCAGGGCGATGATGGAGTCTGGTGACTTGGACACGAGATGAGATAGCTCACTTTTGGACAAAGTTCGAGCATCTGAGAAGTTTTATCCAGCCACGTTGCGAGCAACGCGCATCCAAGAGCTTCTGCAGCTTCAGCAGGACAGCATGACCATTGCAGAGTATTCGTCGAGATTCACCAACCTCTCGAGATACTCTCAGGATATGGTTTGTGATCCGTTCTTCCAAGCACGAACCTTCAAGAGGGACCTATGCCGAGATATCAGGTCTGGAGTGATATCTCTTTGCATTCTCCCCTATGGTGAAGTTTTTGAGCGGGCTTTGGTAGTAAAGAGCTTTCTGGGCAAGCAGACGCCGACAATTGGTGCCGGTAGTGGGCGCATAGGAGCTAAGACCTCGGTAGTTGGTAGTCGACGGCAGACACAAGGATCCAGGCATGCGAGACGCTTCAAGAGACGATCTCATAACAGAGGGTATGTGGTTTATGGCTCTCAGGATGGTTTGATCCACCGTGCAGCTGACAGAGAGACGGTCAATGGACCACCCAGGCAGAGACAATGACAAGAGCAGGGAGGTCCACAAGGCGGCGGACGCAGCAGAGGAGCAGGAAGAGCAGCTGGAGGTGGCAGACGATTTGACTTGTTGCCGCCACCACCCCCGGATGGTCCATGTCAAGCTCAAGGAGCTGGTGGTCAGAGAAGAGGACAGCTACAAGCAATGGAGGGGGAATGTTAAGAGTTAGATATTTTTAATATTCGTATCCCACATCGGTGTGGGTAAGCTGTTGTACTCCTTTTCCCATCTATAAATTAAGCATCCTAACTCGTTGTGAAGTACGGGTTTCCATTTTAACACAAAGAAATATAATCTGAGGCAGGCACCATAATCTCAAAGGAGCATGACAAGAATAAACAACAATGAAGTAATGGTGCCACAAAACCAAAAATAAAATGAGGGGATACAACAAGTACAAAATGGGAATCCCCTAAAATCCTCAATTGGGGAATAAGCATCATGAGCAACTCACTAGGGTTTAACGTAATATGATCATGAACCCCACTTCAGGACACCTAAGAATTGACCGATCTATAGTGAACCTAACAACAATCTCAACCCTGGCTTACCCTCTTGGTCTCACCGAGAGGTAACCCCTAGTAGAGCACAATCATTCCTAGGGTACTAACTAGAGCACAATCTACACTAGTGGAGCACTCATCCAGATTCTCTACATAGTTACCTAGGTTCCCATGAAATCAATCAATGGAGGTGAGCAAGCAAGTGGATCGTATATGCAACGCATACATCAATAATATAACATAACAAGTAAATCTCATCTCACCTCCAACGCCTTCTCAAGAAAGAGTCCTTTTTCACATCCACACAAACATCGCAGAATAAAATACAAATCATCTCAAAAGGGGCAAAGTCTATACAAGAAATAATATAAACCAAAGGGTTCAAAATCAGGGGTATCACAACATCAATAAAAATCTTTTCTTTCATGATGAAGTACCAAACGGGCCTTTAAAACTATTGGAGTGTGTGTCTCACATCGGACTTGGGTGTTTTGTTATCTCTATAATTCTCTATAAATAAACTCCAAGACCTCTCTTTAGAGAAATCTTGGGTATTGGGTCCACTCCTCCATTTTAACATGGTATCAGAGCGGGTCTACTCCTCCATTTTAACATGGTATCAAAGGAGGTTTTCTAAACCTAGCCCTCCCTTCCTCTCTCCTATCCGACTAGGTTTCACTCACGTATCACCCCCCCAAGGGGGGCGGCGGTACCCCTATGGGCCAACAGGCGGCTCTCGTTTTCTGCCGCCACCCCTCACCCGCGGTGCCCCTGAGCGTCGGCCCTCCCAGGGCATCGCCCTTTGCCATCTCCCAGTGTGACCCCTCCTCTCGGTCGTGACAACCCCCGGCGCCGACATCTTCGTCCAAGGTCGCCTCTTCACCGTCGAGACCCGTTGTCCGAAGCTCATCCAGCCACCGACCTCGCTTTGCCTGTCTGCACCTCTCTCCGAGCCGCCTGCCTTCGCGACGCCTCCCTGCGCGACGGGACGCCGGCCACCCCCCACCTGCGACGGCTCCCCTCCTGCGCAACGGCCTGGCAGCGGCTCTCTATGTAGCGGCGCACCTCCAGTGTGACCACCCTCCCTACGCAAGCATCTCCAAAAGAATATGACAAGGGCCAACACCCCCTTTTTATCAAAATACCCTTTTGAAAACATGAAAACCCCTTTGAAAAACAAAATTGGTGTCAAACGCCCCTTTAATAATCAAATTCATTTGAAAACAGCTCCTCTAGCATTTACACAAACACATGGCATGCACAACATTTATGTTTAAAACAAATACTAGAAATTCAAAGGAAAATCCTTTTATGTCAAGTGTTGGAATCCTTGAAAACATTTCACAAACTCATTGAGGGTATCATTTATAAGTATAACTTGATAAGAAATAGTTTTAGAACACTCAAGCATCTCATGAGATGTCAAATAAAGCAACTACGCAAAAACACCTACCACAACCAAGTGGAAAGCACTCACCTTCAATGGCGAAAGCACAACCTTGGAAGGAAACGACGTCTACAAACCCTAAACAATCAAAGCCTCGTGATTAGACTAACTCAAACCCTAAATTCGACCCTCACTGCTATTAGGGTTTATGGGCGAAAATAAAACTACACGGAAGGAAAGAAGGGAGAAGAGGAAAAGAAGAATAAGAAGGGATTTACCTTGAAGAATCACTTGAAATCAGAGGGGCTCAAAATCTCAAGGGAAGCAAGGGGAGGACGCCTAAGACTCCCTCTGATTGGCTGAACAAAAATGAGGGAGGACCAAAACAAGTTAAATCGAGCAGGGGCAAAAGCGGAAATTCACTTTTTAATGAATTTAGACAGTTCACACGGTTTAGCCGCATGGTTTACCGAACCATGAGCCAGCCATGCGCACTAAGTGGAACTCCAACCTTTATTAAACCATGTGTCAACCGTGCAACTCACACTAGGTGGAACTCAAACCTCGCACGGTTTATCAAACCTTACAGCTTCCACTACAATCGAGTTGCAGCACTCTGCACAGTCCCGCACACGGTTTTCCAAATCGTGCCCAAACCATGCGCAGACCACCCCATACGTAAAAGAAACATGCACGGTTACTGTTGGAACCTTCACGGTTTCCCCTAACCATACAACAGAGAAAAATCTCAAAAATTTCAAAATTCGGTTTTTAAAAACTCCCAAAATTCAAAATAATTCATAATTAAATAATATTTAATACCATAGTGACGTGAGGGTGTCACGCGGGTCATTTGGTGCAAAAGGATTTATATGATGTGATCGAATGTTAGTAATACTCTGCATCGACTTAAAGTCCAACTTGTTGTCAAAGGCTATGCTCAAACGTATGAAATTGATTATTTCAAACATTTTTTCATCAATCACAAAAATGGCCTTTGTTCGCTTATTTATCACTATGGTCGACGCCTCTCATTGGACTCGTCGTCAACTCAATGTCAAAAATGACTTCCTGCATGGTTTTGGTGACGAGTAGGTCTATATATAGCACCCTCCTGACTTCATCGCATCTAGAACTAAATTTCAAGTCCGTCGGATTTACCATTTTCTGTATGAACTTAAGCAATCCCCTCCCGCCTGGTTCGGCCGATTCTATACCATGTTAACTACATTTTGACTTTCTCAGAGTATGAAAGATCACTCCATTTTAGATCACTCCATTTTTTATCAACAAACATCCAATTGTAGTATCCAATTGGTTGTCTATGTTGGTCACATCATTATCACATGAAGTTACACCCAAATGATCGCTCATATCAAGTCTTATTTTCATCAACGATTTCATAGACTTGGGTCCCTAGAATATTTTTTCAACATCGAAATATCTCGTTGCAATACAAGGATCTTTCTCTCCCAATACAATTATGTGTTGGATCTCATACAGGAGGTTAGTTTGTCTCAGGCTGCTACGATTGACACTCCTCTTGAGCTTAAAGAAAAGTCTCTTCTTCATGATGTTAGCGAGTCTTACATGCTTTTGGAGCATGATCGCCTTCTTGTTGTAAAACTTAATTACATCATGATAACTGGTCCTAATTTTGTCTGTGTCGCCATCAAGGTTAGCCAATTAATGGAGCATCTCATGAAATCCTATTGGAACACAGTTTTTCACATCATCAAATATATTAAGCTGGATCCCGAGCGCGGTCTCCTTTATTCCAATCACGACCACATGGATGTTGAGACATTTTGTAATGCCATCTATACAGGTTGTTCATTTACTTATAGCTAGAAGTCCACTTTTGGGTTCACGGTATTCCTCGGTAGCAACTTGAACTCTTGACACAGCAATAAATAAATTGTTATCTCATGATCCAATTTCAAGTTTGAATACCATGGTCGTTGTCATTGTCAAGATCCTTTGTATCAGCCAACTGTTCCATAAAGTTGGTTTTTAACTGAAGGATTCTACTCATCTCTGACATAATAATCAAGCAGCCATGAAGATCACTAACTAACAATTTGATCATCCATGAACGAAACAAACACTGGGATAGACAGTCCCTTTATTCGGCATCACTTCGAGTATAAGCACCACATATTCGGTTACATTCTCATTACGGATCAACTTGTCGATATCTTCACAAAAGGTATTCTTGGACCACCAGTAAAGTTTGTTGGAACCCATTGAAGTGTAAATGGGTGAGTCCCACATCGGACTTACCCGTCTTGTTTATTTGTTTCCTAATCTATAAAAGGATGTCCTCACCTCACATTGAGGTAAGGGGAATTCACCCACTACATGGTATCAGAGGGATTTTTATCCCGAACCCTCCCTCCCTTGCGGATTCCCGGCGTTCTCCCGGCCCCGCCTCTCTCACTCCTGCCCTAAGCCTCTCCCGGCAGACCCTCCCTCCCCCGGCAGGCCCTCCCTCTCCCGGCAGGCCCTCCCTCTCCCGGTCGGCCCTCCCGGCCGGCCCTCCCTCCCAGCAGGCCCTCCCTCTCCCGGCCGGCCCTCCCTCCCCGACGGCCCTCCCTCCCCGACGGCGCTCCCGCTGCCCTGCGCTGCTTCCGGCTCCCGCGGCTCCCGACACCATCACCCGCGCACCACCGGCGGCCTCCCGCTGCTCCCTGCGCGCTCCCTCCTGCAACCGCCCTCCGCAGCAGCTCCCTTCCCGGCAGCGGCTCCCGCCCGGTCCGGCGCTCCCCAGCCCGTCTACCAGCAGCTGCCCTGCGGCCTTCCTGCGCCGTCGGCCAAGCTCCCTGCGTTCATGGCGGGCGTGTCCGCCCGCGGCCCTCCGGCATCACCTCCGGACGCCAGCTTTCCGGCCCGGCCGCACCCTCCCTTCCATTGGCGGCCTTCCCGCGCACCTATGCACTCAGCCGAGCGGCTCTCCCATCCTCCATCATCGGCTCTACCGCGCAGCGGTCCTCCTTCATCCAGTACCCGTTACAGGACCACACTCTCGCCGGCGGAGCTTGCTTTGGTAAAAACTTATCGTGCGACTGCGCCACCATCTTCTTCTCTAGCTCCACTTGCTCAGACTGGCGACTCCACCGCCTGTGTTTCGCATCGCCAGACAGCTTGGATGTTTGACTCTGGTGCGTCAGAACATCTCACCGGGGACTCTGGTATGTTCACTACCTATCATCCGTACACCGGTGCCTCTACCATTACTGTTGCTAATGGCTCAACCATCCCTATTACCGGCTTTGGCACATGTTCCTTGACCCCGTCTCTTCCCTTGACGTCGGTCGCTCATGTTCCTCAAAGCCCCTTTAATCTTATCTCTATCAGCAAACTCACCACCGAATTAAATTGTGTTGCTATTTTTAGCTCCTCTGGTGTTGTTTTTCAGGAGCGGAAGACGAATCGGGAAATTGGTCGAGGTTATCTTCGGGATGGGGTTTACCTGTTTGATACCCCATCATCCCTTGCTTGCTCATCCACCTCAGCTCGAGCCCTTGACCTCCATTACCGCCTTGGTCATCCACCGTCTTCCACCCTCCATAAACTTTGCCCCCAATTCGGTTCTCACCTCTCCTTCCATTGTGAATCCTGCAAGTTTGCCAAACATCATCGGACGACGTATGCTCCTCGCCCGGAACCACGGGCCGCGACTCCGTTCGCTCTTGTTCATTCCGATGTATGGGGTCCTTGCCGGGTTCCTAGCCAGTCAGGGTACCGTTATTATATCACCTTTATCGATGATTACTCCCGCATGACCTGGCTTTATCTTCTTCGAGATCGAACGGAGGTTCTCTCAACCTTTCAGACATTTTTTCAGGAAATCCAGACACAGTTTTCTCTCCCTGTGAAATGTCTCCGATCTGACAATGGGCGAGAATACTTATCCACTCATTTTCAGCAGTTTATGAGGGCCCACGGCATCATCCATCAGACCTCCTGTCCTGATACTCCTCAGCAAAATGGGGTGGCCGAGCGGAAACACAGACATATCTTGGAGACCGCTCGTGCCCTCCTCTTCCACCGCCAGGTCCCTCTTCTTTTCTGGGGGGATGTCATCCTCACTGCTACTTACCTTCTCAATCGTCTTCCCTCCTCCATCCTTCAGGGGGAGACTCCTTTTCATACCCTGTTTCCCTCTCTCCCTCCTCACTCCCTTCCACTCCGTATCTTCGGCTGTCTCTGTTATGTCCGGGACACTCGCCCAAATCTCTCCAAACTATCCCCCAAATCCCTTCGCTGTATTTTTCTCGGGTATTCCCGCACTCAGCGCGGGTACCGCTGCTTCTCCCCCGTGGGGGGCGGCGGCCCTTCATGTTTTTACCGCCGCCGCCCCTCCGCCTCGTCCCAGCAGGCCGCCGCCCCTCCGCCTCTGCCCTGCGCGATTTCCCGGCGGCTCTCCCCTCCCTCCCGAGGCCTCGGCCTGGCTCTCCTCCCCGGCGGCCATCGTGGCTCCCCTCCCTCCTGTGCAGCCGGCCCCCCATCACGCGGCCCTCTCCTCCGGCGCCTCTCTGGCCCTCGCCTGACGGCCCCCTCTCTTCCCAACGCGGCCCGCGCCGGCCCTCCCGTCCCGCGGCGTTCCTCCTCCCGCGCGGCCGACCCATCCCGGCGGCTCTCGCCAGCTCTTCCCGGCGCTGCTCCTACGCGCGCCCATCCCGTCGCCGCTCCTCCCGAGCGCGACACTCCCGGCGCCCCTCTGCTCACGGCGGGCCTCCTTCCAGACGCGGCTCCCTCGCCCCGTCGGCCCCCGCGCCCACGCCAGCGTCGCTCCCTCTGCCGACGTTTCATTTGTCGAGAGCTCTCCTTTCACTCTCCCCTCTCCTTCTCCTGACACTACCATCGATGACTGCCTTCCGCTCATGGTTCCCCCGCCTCTGGTGTCTCCTCCGACCGGTCATCTCTTTGGACAGACCTACTCTCGTCGTCCTTCCACTGTACCTCCCGTCTCGGCCGAGGAAACCATTGTTCCCGCTTCGCCTGATGTTCCTGACACAACTCCCGAGGATGTGCCGATTGCACTCCGGAAAGGTACTCGCTCGTGTCAGAATACTCCTCTCTTTGTATCTTCTTACAGGGGCTTGTCAGCTCTGGAGACCGTGTCGCTTCCTCGAACGGTCGGTGAGGCCAAATCTCACCCCGGGTGGCTAGCCGCAATGAGAGATGAATTGCAGGCTCTGGATGCCAACCATACTTGGGATCTTGTTCCCCTTCCGGCAAACAAACAGGCGGTCGGCTGCAAATGGATCTTCACGATCCGTCTCAATCCCGATGGCTCTCTCTGCCGCCTCAAAGCCCGGCTTGTCGCCAAGGGATTTGCTCAGACGTATGGCGTCGACTACTTTGAGACCTTCTCTCCCGTCGCCAAGATGGCCTCGGTCCGCCTCTTCATCTCTCTGGCTGCTCATCATCACTGGCCCCTTCATCAACTCGACGTTAAGAATGCTTTTCTCCATGGCTTTCTTGACGAGGAGGTCTACCTGCAGCAGCCCCCTGGTTTCTCTGCCTCTGGTGCCGCCTCCCATGTCTGCCGTCTCCGTCGCTCCCTCTACGGCCTCAAACAGTCTCCTCGCGCCTGGTTTGGCCGCTTCAGCACTGTCGTCACCGCCTTTGGCCTCTCTCGGAGTATGAAGGATCACACCGTCTTCTTCCGTACGACGGCACACGGCTGTATCTTGCTTGTCGTTTATGTTGATGACATCATCATCACAGGGAGCGACTCCAGAGGCATCGCCAGCCTCAAGACGCATCTGCACCATCACTTTCACACCAAGGATCTTGGACCCCTCACGTACTTTCTTGGCATCGAGGTCTCCCGAACTGCGGACGCTATCTCTCTCTGCCAGCGCAAGTATGCTCTTGATCTATTGCAGGATGCCGGGTTGAGCACCGCCACCACAGTTGACACTCCCCTTGAGCCTGGGGAACGTTCCCTTCATTCCGACTCGGAACTCTTTTCTCATCCTGAGAGCTATCGGCGCTTGGTCGGTAAACTCAACTACCTCACCATGACGCGTCCCGACATTGCATGTGCCGTTGGCAAAGTCAGCCAGTTCATGGAGCATCCCACCTGCTCTCAGTGGGATGCTGTCCTCCGCATTGCCAAGTACATCAAGAAAGATCCTGCCCGCGGCCTTCGGTACTCACATCATGCTCACATGGATGTTGAGGCTTTTTGTGATGCGGACTATGCCAGTTGCCTCGCTACCCGCAAGTCTACTTCGGGATTCGCCGTATTCTTCGCCGGTAATCTCATCTCTTGGCGTAGCAAGAAGCAGACTGTGGTCTCCCGTTCTAGTGCCGAGGCAGAGTATCGCGCCATGGCCACTGTCACTACTGAGATCCTCTGGCTTCGTCATCTTCTCCAGGAGCTCGGTTTCCCGGCATCGACTCCTGCTCATATCTGGTGTGACAATCAGGCCGCTACGAAGATTGCCTCGAATCCCGTCTTTCATGAACGGACGAAGCATATCGAGGTGGATTGTCACTTTCTCCGCCACCATCTGGAGCAGCACCATATCGGTTTCGGCCATATCCCGACGGCCGATCAGCTTGCCGATCTCTTCACCAAAGGTCTTCCCGGAGCTCGTCTTGAGTCTCTCACTTCCAGGCTGGGTATTCAGAGCCTCCCGGGCCCAGCTTGAGGGGGAGTTTGAGATTGTCCTGTTATTCTTTTTGTGTGGGACTCTATCCAATCTGGGCATGTCCAGCTTGAGGGGGAGTGTTGGAACCCATTGAAGTGTAAATGGGTGAGTCCCACATCGGACTTACCCGTCTTGTTTATTTGTTTCCTAATCTATAAAAGGATGTCCTCACCTCACATTGAGGTAAGGGGAATTCACCCACTACAAAGTTTATCTACACTAAACTAGGGATGCACAACATTTACAACTCAACTTGAGGAAGGGTTTGTACGGTGTTCTCCATTTTTCCGGGACTCCTGTATTCCAAACTAGACTTGTTCAAACTAGGGCGGGTGTTGGACTTAGTTAGGTTGGAAGCCTTGGCCAACAGTCATTTACGTATTGTAATTGTAGAATTAGGAAAATAGGAGACCCGAACCCCCAAAGTGTATGTCTCCAAAGGAGCCCTTGGGGTGTATTTATAACAAATAATAAAGACCACACCGGACCTCAAGTCCGATGTGGGATGCAGACTCCAACACTCCCCCTCAAGCTAGGTGTACCTAGCTTGGACACATAATGAAAAGAAAGCAACAAAACAGACGCTAACACTCCCCCTCAAGCTGGACATGCCCAGCTTGATGATAAAACAAGACGACATAAAGCAGAATTATAGAAAAAGTTGTCAGGCTGCTGCTCCCCCTCACGATCGAAGCTCCCCCTCAGGATGATGGATGATGGTGCGGGCGCAGCAGATGACCACTCAGATCGGCTGGGTGACGGAGCGCCAGGAATGCCGCACTAGTGGGGCCGGTCGATGAAACGCCGGGAAATCCAAACTAGCACCGGGAAAACCGCACTTGCGGGGTCGGCGACGGGATGCGGGGATTCCGCAGAAATCGTTGCGGGATCTGGCGGCGCCAACAGACCCAAATCCGAGATGGTCGAGCTGCTGCACCAACGAATGGGCGTGCCGGCGGATAGAGATGCGGCTGCCGGGAGTTGCCGGGAGATGCCGGCGAGGCGGGGATGCCGCAGGAGGAGGCCGGCGAGGGTGCAGGAGGCCGGGAGGCGGCGCTGGAAGCCGGAGGAGGCCACCTGCGTGGAGCGGCCGGCACGGGTGGAGGCCGGTTGCTGGAGGCCGGGAAGCCGCGGAAGCAGATGAGCAGCAGATTGGGGAGGCGACATTGCAGCGGGATTGCAGCGAAGATGCACGGGGACGGACCTGAGATGTGGGATGCAGACTCCAACAGTAATTATGTATTAGAGCACCACATTGGTTTTCTCTTATTATTTATTTGTTAGCTTTATCCATAAATAAAATGTTTCATCTCTTATGGAGTCGCGAGATTTCATCTCATAAAACATATTAGATTATATTTTGGGAATGAGAAAATAAGGAAGTGATTTGACACTCATTGTATTTTCATTTTCCAAAAAACATGGAAATAATTTTTCCCCCAAAAATCCATCATTTTCAAGAAAATAATTTTTCGTTTAGATGATCCAATACATTATATAAAAAATAATTTTCATTTAAATGATCCAATAAATTTTCTAATATATTTTAAAAAAATCAAAAACATTAAACATTTTCCACAACCAGACACACCCTTAGTAATGTAACTAATCACTTGTTTTTTTTTATATTCATGGGGATTACCGTTCAACTTGTTCAAGTACAAAATATCAATAATTGCCCTTGTATTCTTGAAGGATTTCATTTGATAATACAATCAATTTGATGAAGGTGAAATTAATAAGAAAAATAACATTGTTATTGTTAAAGAGTAAGTTGAGTTGAGTGTCACATTGGACTTTATGTATTATGAAATCTTTATTATTCTCTATAAATAAACACCAAGGCCTCCCTTAGAGAGGCATCTTGGGCATTGGGTCATTGTCCCTCCATTCTAACATGGTATCAAAGGAGGTCAAGCCCTAACACTCTCTTCCCCATCTCTCCCCACCTAGGACACCCTATAGTTTTTCCCCAAAGGGGAGCGGCGGCCCCCATGGCTAATAAGCCCTAATTATTAGGTCGTCGCCCCTCCTCGCTACCTTCCTAGCAGTCACGACACCCCCTGACTCGGCACCCCCTCCCCTCTTAGGACACCTTATATTTTTTCCCCAAAGGGGGCGGCGGCCCCCATGGCTAGTGAGCCCTAATTGTCATGTCGTCACCCTTCTTTCTTGTTGCCTTCCCGACAGCTGCGGCACCCCTGGACGCGGCACCCCCTCCTCTAATCGTTGCCTCATGCCTCGTCTCCCAGCAATCGAAGCAGCCCCCCTTCCATCGTCGCCTTTTCCCCTCATTGCGCATCCCCTCCCGTCACGCACACCCAGTCACGGCTCCCAGTGCCATCCCCCTCTACAACGCCCTTCACTTCCGCAACAGCATTTCGGCGAGCCTCCTCCTGACACGTCGTCTTCCAGCCCAGTCGCGCCTATGCACGCGACCCCCTGCTCCAACCACGGTCCAAATCCATGCGACCCATGCGTCTCCCTGGTGCGTGCGACCAGGCCTCTTGTTGGTGTTGCACCACTCTCGTGTCTTGTTCTTCTCACGTTGAACGCACAAAAAAAAAAGCTTCTTTGATTCGCAGCAAGGTTGGTCATGCACCTTGTAAGAGTTGGTGTTCTAGAACCAACTGGTTGCACTTTGATTAGATGGATATTTAATGTATTTAAATATTAAACATCTTATTACATATTGTTTATTGTTCTGCATGACTGTGATGTAATAATATCTTAAAGTATTTGTTGCATTGATGAGGTCATGACAGTTCCCCGCTATGATAACTTTGAAATGCTATAACAATATTCTTAAATATAGTTCTACGGTTGGATGACATACTATGATGGGACACATAGCATGCAAACCATCAGATGTAAGTACTCGTAATCAGATAAGACTTCCTCTCATGAAGTTCGCACTTGCTAATCTCCAAGACAGGAGATTATTAAAACAGACCCGCCGGTAGGAATTCCGCGTGTTTTGGTGTCATCGGATATTTCTATCTGCGAGCGTGTGTAATAATCCTTAGACTTTAAGATTATCATTAATACATGTAACGACTCACGCACTTTGATTTACTGACGAAAACCGTCACGCAAACAGTTGGCGGGAAGTAGGGTACGTTGGGTGCGTCATAAGTGGCATGTTATTAATGGATAAGTCGAGAAAGGATTTGTCCCTTCCATTTATGAAAGTTGATATCTCAACCCTTTGATTGAAATAGAACCGTCACGCGAAATTTCATGGTCATGGTGTAACGACGAGTTTATTTCAGAGAGTCAAAAAATGGCATATCAAGCATAAAAGTTGATGACACTATCATGAAACCTGCTTGATGAGATATTGCGACAAAGGGATTATATTACACAGTGAACGTTCGTATGTGGATGTCGTTGTTGCGACTTTAAATTCTTTCTCTTGGGTGCCTTGACCCGTTGCTAGACAGTATTCTTGAACTTTAGGCAGGCTCGCCTAATGTCAACGAGAAAGAATCCTAAAGGGTCACACATTAAGTGTTTCTGGTGGTCTCCGTTAAATTCTATTTGAATTTAATTAATAAATATTATTCTCAAGACAATGGAATAATTTTATTCAAGTTAAAATGATTGCATAAATTAAATAAATATTTATTCATCGGATTATGGGTAAAATATATTTATTTATTTTATTGAACATTTAATAAATATTTATTTACTAGTTTGTAAATAAAATATTTATTTAAGAGAATAAATTATTTATTTATTTATTCGAGTGTTCAATAAATGGAAGTGGAGTTCGAGAGGACCAAGGCCGGTCCGGTAGTAAAATAATTATTTGCAAGAGGATAAATAATTATTTAACTAGTTGGCACAAATTAAAATAACGTTGTTATTATTTTGTGACGCGGAATTTTTTTTATAATTCCGTTTTGCGCAAGTTGACGCACCATAAATAATGACGCGGTATTATTATTAATAGCATGGGTTTTCTTTAAGGTTATGAATGTATTTAATTGTTGTTACGCAATTAAATATAGCAACTGAAGCCACATGTCAATAAATAGACACATACGTCTACTGTGTCATGTACCGAACCGCACACCCGGTGAATTGAGAATTGTTGAGCTAAACAATTTCTCTTTCGAATCATCTTCCCGACCCTCTCAAGAACGAGAGACGTTCTTCAAGGCCGAAGAACAAGCGATCAAGAACGACCGACACAAGACACTCCTTTCGCCACGCAAGCACCCGGAGAACAAGCGGTGTCGATTGAAGGTCATTGGAGCACGTGTGCATCACCGCTAGAGGGATTCTAGTTTGGACCCTTACAAGCGCAACAAGATAATCCGGAAGGGTCATTCCGGACGATCAACATCATCAACGAAGAAAATACCGAAGATCCAGGTATTATTTTCTTTATGAAATTGATTAAATTAATTATAAACATGATGTGCAAGATCCTCTCTAAAGGTTTCGGACATCTTCCTTCTTTATCTAAATCTTTGATTCTATTCCATGGAGACTGGCGTTCATCGTCTTACTGATCCCGGAATAATCATTAATCATGGTAAAAATCAAAGTTGGGTGTCGGCCCAACCACGCTTCTGTTGCGCCCGGAACCTTCAAGTGGTATCAAAGGGGTTACATCATAGTTTATAATTATTTAAATATTTTGTTGATGATTTACACATTTAATAATTTAGTTGTTTCAATGCAAATCTGAATCTCGAGATCTGTTCATTCTCTTTTGTTTCTCGTTTACCTTACAGAAACGATTTTATTTTAATTTTGATTAAAATAAAACAAAAGATCTCATCCGGAGGTGCCAAAGGTTCCTGGTCGTACAACACCAGAACACACGACGTGTATTCGACAGTACACGCCGTGTAGCCAAGGTTCAATGCACCGAGTCTGGTCTGTCAAACCAAGTCGTGTCATTGGAGTTTGTATAAGTCTTAATAACTCTGTGTGTTGACCAGGAACAGATGGCACGCGGTTTCCGGATTACACACCGTGTGGCCCACTAGACACGACATGTAGTCCCTTCGGGTTAGGGTTAGACCGTGTACCCCGTACACGGCTTGTCCGGCTGGAGACCGTGTAACGAAGAACTACACGGCGTGTGGCCCACTGAACACGCCGTGTACTCCGAAGATTTCCAAAGTACACTCACACGTCGTTTCCCCGGGCATGTACTTCGGATGGACGGTGAAAAATAGTACACGTTGTGTAGTTGGAGCTACACGCCGTGTACTCATCCAAATTACGCAGATTTATTAAAATTTATTATTATATTATACAAACCCTTAAGACATGTACCATCGTGCGGGCGTAAAGCTGAGGCACGACACGTGATAGGTGTTTTATATACATGTGTTTAATTTAACATTTGCGTAATGTTCATTTCTACTCATTGGGTAGTTATGAATAAGAATTCACCGGGTTGCCTCCAAGGTACAAGTTACGTACAAAGATAATTTTAAATGAATTTATTTGTTTAAAATTATGATGGATGAGAATCTCAAAGAAATTCAGAAAAGGGTTTAAGATAAAAGGATTGATTAATTAAAGATGATAATTAATTGATTCGAGCATGATTTATCTTAAACAAAATGATTAAAGAATTGAATGCTAGTTTTATTTATGCGTAAATATTGGTGCTTGTATGGATGATCATGAGCTAGACCAAGACCTTTGTATGTGGATGGTTTCTTTTAATTTATTTATTTAAATTAAATTTGTTGGTCTGTGAGCCTTCTCATTAATATGTAGGGTATGCGTGCCCAATGTTTCTTTTATGTAAAACCCTTTTTTACCCCTCACCTGCATGTGAGTTAAAAAAAGGCATATGTAATGGATGGAACTCCCAAGCTAGTGGAGGCGGTTCAAGCTGGAGCCGAGACGAAACCAATCCCAAGAGATACATAGGTGGACAGGTGGAAAGCTGTAAACACGAACTCAAAAGGTTCAAGTGTTTCTCCCCTAGGTCAGGGTTAGTTTATCAACCGCTAGATAAACTAACCATTAGAAAAGCTCATGATCATGCCCTTTATTTTATTTTTGGCAGTCGCATGGTTTATCATTATGGATGTGTTGTCACAATCACATAATTAATGAATTAAACAAACATGCAAGATGGAACTAAAATAAACCAGACTTATGCGTAAATATTATCAAGACATGGTTAATCACTTAAGTTCCACTTAATATTAACAAGCATGTGATAATGATAATAAGCAATTCACGTATAAGAAATAAAATCCCTCAAATAAAATATTAAGTCATACCAAGCCTTTCGTTACTTGATTAAGGGCAAAACTCAATAAAACTATGTGTTTGACCAACCCTTGTTGGGACACTTTTATACAGGAAACACTTATGAAAGGTTTCGGATTGACTTAATCATATTATATCAAGAGGAGTAGCCCTTGCTAGACTTGGTGTAATATTGGAGGTAAGAGTTGAGGAAATTCAAAGTCATGATTTCAGGATTGGGGAGTCCATTCAACAGATCAAGGAGCTGAAAGCCTACAGTTGGCAAAGACCTGTCTACCTAAATACCTTCTAATAGCTTTATCAACCCTTGTTGGGGTTATGCGAAGGTGAATATGGATCCTTGCCACTAGAATGTCATGGCAACTGGACATTCCGAGTTCAATGGTGAGGGTCATTGGGACTCGATAAAATAGTGGGAGACTTAATAAAATTTATTATTTCTCATAAAATGTAATCAAGAAAGTACTAATGATGTGCTCTTTTAATTGTAGAATAAAAATGACAAGCTTGTCAACCATATTATCCCTGCGATCAATTCTGGATAAAGACAACATCCTTACCGGCAGTAACTTTCAGGACTAGTTTAGACGCCTTCGGATTATCCTACGCCATGAACGGAAGTCTTACGTGCTGGAGTCAGCATTACCTGATCCGCCTGCCAAAGAGGCGAGTGATGAGAATTTCCTGGTCTATGAGAAACATATGAACGACGCGGTCGACGTTCAATGTTTGATGTTATCATCAATGTCTAGTGAGCTCGTGAAGTCTCATGAAAACATGGATGCTTATAGCATGCTCGAGCACCTCTGTAGTCTTTACCAGGAGAGAACAAGACGGGAAAGGTTTGAGATCTCTAACACACTCTTTCAGAGTAAGTTGGAGAAGGTGCCCAAGCTGGGCCTCATGTAGTCAAGCTCATTGGCTACATTGAGTGTCTGGAGGTTCTAGGGTTTAAACTCCCCAAAGAACTGGGCACCGATCTCATTCTCGCATCACTCCCTCAGATCTTCTCTAACTTGGTTGTCAATTTCAATATGAACAACATTGAGAAGTCTCTATCTGGTCTTTTTATCCTCATTCGCCAAGTAAACAAAGATATGAAGCGCGAAAAGCCTTCTGTTCTTATGGTGAATAATAGAAAAGAGAAAGCGAAGAGCTTTAAGCCCAAAACTTCTTCATGGCCTTCCAAGAAAATGAAGATCAAAGGGGAGGCAAGGGAACAGGAGGTTGTTTGTTTCGCATGTGGCAAGAAGGGTCACTGGAAGAAGAATTGCACCCAGCCTAAGAAGCAAGGGGAAACTTCAGGTGTGTTTGTTATCGAATGCAATCTATCTGTTTCTACAAATTGGATATTAAATACAGCTTGCGGTGCTCACATATGTATCCAAATACAGGAACCAAGTAGATCCAGGAAGATTGACCGAGGGGAGGTAGATCTACGGGCAGCCAACAGAGCCAGACTTACTGTTGTAGCTGTCAGGGGCTACCACCTCACGTTGCCAACTGGGATGATCTTGGAGTTAAAGGGTTGTTATTATGTGTCGTCTGTTACTAAAAACATTATTTTTGTATCCAGATTAGATACGGATGGATTTATTTTCAAGTTCGGAAATGAATGTTGCTTCTTTTACAAAGATAGCATTTGTTTTGGTATGGCACATTTATACAACGGTCTTTACGTGTTGGATTACACAAACCAAGTAATGGCAATCGATAACAAAGATACTTCACATGACTCATACCACACCCAACTTTGGCATCACCGGCTAGGTCATGTAAACGAAAAATGCTTGACAAGTTACATTAAGATGGATATTTAGATTCTTTCGAACTAAAACCACTTGGCGTATGTCATGCATGTTTACAAGGCAAAATGACCAAAGCCCCATTTAGTGGGAAAGGTGAAAGGGCTAAAGAACTTCTTGAATTGGTTCATACCGATATGTGTGGACCATTTCCAGTTGAAGCAAGGGGAGGGTACTCATACTTCATAACTTTTACTGATGATTTTAGTAGATATGGATATTGTTAGAGTCTGTATCCCACATCGGACTTGTGGTCCGATGTGGAGTTTCTCATTCATTATAAAAGAACGCCTCCGCCTCACTTTGAGGAAGGAGGCGAGGGGGTTTCCTCATTTCCCGTGCCGGCCGCTCCACGCAGGGGGCCTCCTCGGGTTTCCAGCGCTGTCTCCCGGTCTCCTGCACCCTTGCTGGCCTCCTCCTGCGGCATCCCCGCCTCGCCGGCATCTCCCGGCACCTCCCGGCAGCCGCATCTCTCTCCGCCGACACGTCCTGTCACTAGCGCAGCAGCTCGACCACCTTGGATTTGGGTCTGTTGGCGCCGCCAGATCCCGCAACGATTTCTGCGGAATCCCCGCCTCCCGTCGCCGGCCCCGCAAGTGCGGTTTTCCCGGTGCTAGTTTGGATTTCCCGGCGTTTCATCGACCGGCCCCACTAGTGCGGCAGTCCTGGCGTTCCGTCAACCGACCCGGTCTCTGTGTGGTTCATCTGCTGCGTCTGCGACATCATCCATCCATCTCCTGCGCAGGAGCTTCGATCGTGAGGGGGAGCAGCCACCTTTGCAGCGTTCTCTTTTTTTTTTTACTTCGTCTGGTTTTGTAATCAAGCTGGGTATGTCCAGCTTGAGGGGGAGTGCTATCGTCTGTTTTATTGTTTTCTTTTCATTATGTGTCCAAGCTAGGTCACCTAGCTTGAGGGGGAGTGTTAGAGTCTGTATCCCACATCGGACTTGTGGTCCGATGTGGAGTTTCTCATTCATTATAAAAGAACGCCTCCGCCTCACTTTGAGGAAGGAGGCGAGGGGGTTTCCTCATTTTAACAGATATATCTACTTAATGAGGTATAAGTCGGATTCTTTTAATAAGTTCAAAGAATACAAGAATGAAGTTGAGAACCAACTTGGTAAGAAGATTAAGAAACTCCGCTCAGACCGAGGTGGAGAATATCTTAATCAAGACTTCATTGATTACTTACGGGAGTTTGGGATTCTATCCTAACTCACTCCTCCATACACGCCCCAATGGAATGGTGTCAGCGAAAGGAGGAACCGCACCCTGTTGGACATGGTGAGATCAATGATGAGTCATGCAAGTCTTCCATTATCCTTTTGGGGATATGCGTTACAAACAACGGTGCACATACTAAACCAAGTACCAACTAAATCGATAAATGGTATTCCATACGAGTTCTGGAGTGGAAAGAAGATATTATCGAATTTACATGTGTGGGGAAGCGATGCATTTGTTAATACCTTTTCAGGTAACAAACTTGCACCCCGAGGCACAAAGTGTACCTTTATAGGATACCCTAAGGAAACAAGGGGATATTACCTATACAACCTCTCAGACAAAAAGGTTATCATGGCAAGACACGCCGTATTCCTTGAGGGAGCACATCTCCAAAAGAGATAGTGGTAGCGAGATAGACTTCGATAAAGTTGAGCCTCAAGGTACACAAGAGTTGGTACAGGAACAGATTCCACAAAGCCCCATGGAAGAAAGAACTGTTCCAAAGACACAAAAGCTGCGTAGGAGTACAATAGAGGTTAGAGAACCGGAATGGTACGGTTTTCTAGTTACCGAGGATGGTGACTCATTATTAGTTGATAATAATGATCCTCTAACCTACAAGGAAGCAGTAAGTGGCACAGATATTTCCAAGTGGCAAGAAGCCATGAATTCTGAAATGGATTCCATGTACCAAAATCAAGTCTGAATTTTGGTAGATCCTCCAGTTGATGTAAAGCTTGTTGGTTGCAAATGAGTATTCAAGAAGAAACTGGACATGGAAGGACAAGTCAGTACCTATAAGGCACGACTGGTTGCAAAAGGGTTTAAATAGCGTCAAGGCATTGACTATGACGAAACCTTTTCACCAGTTGCAATACTGAAATCCATCATAAATCTATTGACCATTGTCGCTTACCATGAATATGAGATTTGGAAAATGGATGTCAAAACAGCCTTCCTTAACGGGAACCTTCAGGAAGATGTCTACATGACACAACCTGAAGGGTTTATGACTCCAAAGGATGCCGATAAGGTATGCAAGTTGCAAAAATCCATTTATGGATTAAAGCAAACATCCAGGTCATGGAACATTCATTTTGATGAAGCCATAACGAAATTTGGTTTTATCAAGAACGAATGTGAGCCTTGTGTCTACAAACGGTTTAGTGGGAGTGCAGTCGTTTTCCTAATAGTATATGTTGATGACATATTGCTTATTGGAAACGAGATACCAGTCTTACAGTCTGTTAAGGCATGGTTGAATCAATGTTTCTCCATGAAGGATTTGGGCGAGGCAGCATATATTCTTGAGATCAAGATCCATCGTGATAGATCCAAGAGATTGTTGGGTCTAAGTCAAAGTACATACATTGATAAGATACTTAAGAGATTCAGTATGGAATAATCCAAGAGGGGATTGTTGCCAGCATCATATGACATTCATCTTTCTAAGAAAATGTGTCCTCGGACGCATGAGGAAAGAAAAATAATGGCAAGGACTCCATACGCATCAGTGATTGGGTCAGTCGTGTATGTCATGCTATGTACTAGGTTGGATGTCGCCTACGCATTGATTGCGGTAGGCAGATATCAAGATGACCCGGGTGACCGTCATTGGATGGCAGTCAAGACTATCCTAAAGTATCTGAGGCGTACTAAGAATATGTTCCTGGTTTATAGAGGAGATAAAGAACTAGTCATCAGAGGATATATAGATGCTAGTTTCCAGACTGATCAAGATGACATGAAGTCGCAAACGGGATACATCTTCACTTTGAATGGAGGTGCAGTGAACTAGAAGAGCTCAAAGCAGAGTGTGGTCGCAGATTCTACAGCAGAATCCGAGTATGTCGCAGCTTCTGAGGCAGCTAAAGAAGCAGTTTAGATGCGAAGCTTCGTCCAGGAGCTGAATGAGATACCTAGCAGTAAAGATAACATCACACTGTACCGTGATAATACTGCAGCGGTGGCTCTCGCAAAAGAGTCAAGGTCACATCAGCGGGCGAAGCATATACTTCAGAAGTATCATCTTTTGAGGGATTTTTCTCAGAGAGGTGAAGTTGCAGTGAGCAGTATTTCCACGGAAGACAGCGTGGCGGACCCCTTGACTAAAGCCTTGACTCAGCAGAAACATGATTACCATGTGAGGTCTAGTGGACTGAAAGTCGTAGGCAATTGACTCTAGTCCAAGTGAGAGTTTGTAAAAGTTGGTGTCCAATAACCAATTGGTTGCACTTTGATTACATGGATATTTAATGTATTTAAATATTAAACATCTTATTACATATTGTTCATTGTTCTGCATGACTATGATTTAATAATGTCCTAGAGTATTTGTTGCATTGATAAAGTAATGACAGTTCCCCGCAATGATGAGAACCTTGAAATACTATAACAATATTCTTAAATATAGTTCTACGGTTGGATGACATACTATGATGGGACACATAGAATGCAGACCGTCAGGTGTGAGTACTCGTAAGCAGATGAGACTTCCTCTCATGAAGTTCACACTTGGTAATCTCCAAGACAGAAGATTATGAAAACAGACCCGCCAGTAGGAATTCTGCGTGTTTTGGTGTCATCGGATATTTCTATTTACAGGCATGTGTAATGATCATTGGACTTTAAGATTATCATTAATACGTGTCACGACTCGCGCACTTTGATTTAATGACGAAAACCGTCACGCAGACAGTTGGTGGAAAGTAGGGTACGTTAAGTGCGTCACGAGTGGCATGTTATTAATGGATAAGTCAAGGAAGAATTTATCCCTTCCATTTATGGAAGTTGATATCTCGGCCCTTTGATTGAAATAGAATCATCACGCGAAATTTCATGGTCATGGTGTAACGACGAGTTTATTTCAGATAGTCAAAGAACGACATATCAAGCATAAAAGTTGATGACACTATCATGAAACATGTTTGATGAGATATTGCGACAAAGGGATTATATTACACAGTGAGCGTTCGTATGTGGATGTCGTTGTTGCGACTTTAAGTTCTTTCTCTTGGGTGTCTTGACCCGTTGCTAGACAGTACTCTTGGACTTTAGGCAAACCCGCCTAATGCCAACGAGAAAGAATCCTAAAGGGTCACACACTAAGTGTTTCTGGTGGTCTCGGTTAAATTATATTTGAATTTAATTAATAAATATTATTCTCACTATGTTATTGGTGAATTCCCCTTACCTCAATGAGAGGTAGAGACATTCTTTTATAGATGAGTAAAACTAATTACAAGGAGGGTAAGTCCGATGTGAGACTCAGAAATACTCATTAAACTTAAATGGGGTCCAACACTCCCCCTCAAGCTGGACATGCCCAGATTGGATTGAGTCCCACAAAGAAAAAAGATGACAAGACACAAAGGTCATCTCATACTCCCCCTCAAGCTGGGCCATGGAGGCTGTGAATACCCAGCCTGGTAGTGAGAGAGTCAAGGCGAGCTCCTGGGAGGCCTTTGGTGAAGAGATCGGCAAGCTGATCTGCCGTCGGAATATGGCCAAAGCTGATATGGTTCTGCTCCAGATGGTGGCGAAGAAAGTGGCAGTCCACCTCGATATGCTTCGTTCGTTCATGGAAAACGGGATTCGAGGCAATCTTTGTGGCTGTCTGATTGTCACACCAGATATGAGCAGGGGTTTGTGCTGGGAAGCCGAGCTCATAGAGGAGATGACGAAGCCAGAGGATCTCAGTGGTGACTGTGGCCATGGCACGGTATTTAGCCTCTGCACTCGATCGGGAGATGACAGTCTTCTTTTTGCTGCGCCAGGAGATGAGGTTACCGGCGAAGAACACGGCGAATCCCGAAGTAGACTTGCGGGTAGCGAGGCAACCTGCATAGTCCGCAACACAGAAGGCCTCAACATCCAAATGAGCATGATGTGAGTACTGAAGGCCACGTGCAGGGTCTTTCTTGATGTATTTGACAATGCGGAGGACAACATCCCACTGAGATCTAGTTGGATGCTCCATGAACTGGCTGACTTTGCCAAAGGCGCAGGCAATGTCGGGTCGCGTCATGGTGAGGTAGTTAAGTTTACCCACCAGACGTCGATAGCTCTCGGGATGAGGAAATGGTTCCGAGTCAGTATGGAGAGAGCGTTCCCCAGGCTCAAGTGGAGTGTCCACTGCAGTGGTTGTGCTCAAACCTGCATCCTGCAAGATATCAAAAGCATACTTGTGCTGGCAGAGAGAGATAGTGTCCTCAGAACGGGAGACCTCGATGCCAAGGAAGTAAGTGAGGGGACCAAGATCTTTGGTGTGAAAGTGGTGGTGAAGGTGCGCCTTGAGGTTGGCGATTCCTATGGAGTCGCTCCCTGTGATGATGATATCATCAACATATACCACGAGCAAGATACAGCCGTGCGTCGTCGTACGGAAGAAGACTGTGTGATCTTTCATACTGCGAGAGAGGCCAAAGGCCATGACGACAGTGCTGAAGCGGCCAAACCAAGCTCGAGGAGACTGCTTGAGGCCATAGAGGGATCGACGGAGGCGGCAGATATGGGAGTCGGCACCAGAGGCACAAAAGCCAGGGGCTGCTGCAGGTAGACTTCTTCATCAAGAAAGCCATGGAGAAAAGCATTCTTGACATCCAGTTGATGAAGCGACCAGTGATGATGAGCAGCCAGAGATATGGATAAGCAGACAGAGGCCATCTTGGCGACCGGAGAGAAGGTCTCAAAGTAATCGATGTCATATGTCTGAGCAAATCCATTCGCCACAAGCTGAGCTTTGAGGCGGCAAAGAGAGCCGTCGGGATTGAGACGGATCGTATAAATCCATTTGCAGTCGACCACCTGTTTGTCTGCCGGGAGGGGGACTAGATCCCATGTATGGTTGTCATCCAGAGCTTGCAATTCATCCCGCATTGCTGCTAGCCATCCGAGGTGAGATTTGGCTTCACCAACTGTTCGAGGAATCGACACTGTCTCCAGAGCTGACAGACCCCTGTATGAAGATACAAAGAGAGGAGTAGTCTGACAGGAGCGAGTACCTTTCCGGAGCACAAGCGGCAAGTCCTCGGGTGCTGTGACAGGAGCATCGGACGAAGTGGGAACAATGTTGTCCTCGGCCTGGATGGGGGGTACAGTCGATGGACGACGAGAGTAGGCCTGTCCAAAGAGATGACCAGTAGGAGACACCAGAGGCGGGTGAATCATGAGAGGAAGGCAGTCATCGATGGTAGTGTCTGGATGAGGAGAGGGTGGAGTGAAAGGGGAACTCTCGACAAACGATACGTCGGCAGAGGTGATATAGCGGCGTAAGGCTGGAGAGAAGCACCGGTAGCCGCGCTGAGTGCGGGAATATCCGAGAAAAATACACCGGAGGGATTTGGGAGACAGTTTAGAGAGATTGGGGCGAGTGTCCCGGACATAGCAGAGACATCTGAAGACGCGGAGTGGAAGGGAGTGAGGAGGAAGAGAGGGGAACAAAGTATGAAAAGGAGTCTCCCCCTGAAAGATGGAGGAAGGAAGACGATTGATAAGGTAAGTAGCAGTGAGAATGGCATCCCCCCAGAAGAGAAGAGGCACCTTGCGGTGGAAGAGGAGGGCACGAGCAGTTTCCAGAATATGCCGGTGTTTTCGCTCGGTCACTCCATTTTGCTGAGGGGTATCAGGACAGGAGGTCTGATGGATGATGCTGTGTGCCCGCACAAACTGCTGAAAGGGAGTGGATAAGTATTCCCGCCCATTGTCAGAGCGTAGACATTTTACAGAGATAGAAAACTGTGTCTGGATCTCATGGTAAAAGGTCTGAAAGGTGGAGAGAACTTCTGTCCGATCTCGAAGAAGGTAAAGTCATGTCATACGGGAAAAATCATCAATGAAAGAGATATAATATTTATACCCATATTGACTCGAGGTGGCACAGGGACCCCATACATCGGAATGAACCAAATCAAAGGATTTGGCGGCCCGTGTGTCCACTCGAGGAAAATATGATGTGCGATGGTGTTTCGCAAAGCTACATGACTCACAATGAAAAGATAAACGCGGACTAATATCTGGATAGAGCTGATGAAGAGCGGAGGCGGAGGAGTGGCCCAACCGAGAATGGAGGTCTACGGCACGAGCAGGGACAGACGTGCAGGCGATGGATGTCGGGCCATCGAACATGTACACCCCATCTCGAAGCTGGCCTCTACCAAGTTCCTGGTTCAACGTCCGCTCCTGAAACAAAACAGAAGACGAGGTAAAGATAGCATTACAATTGAGATCTTTGGTCAACTTGCTGATGGAAAGCAGGTTAAACGGACTGCGTGGTACATGAGCCACCGAGGAAAGGTGAAGGGAGGAGGTGAGGGAGCATGTACCAAAGCCGACAATGAGGAGAGTGGAACCATCAGCAACAGTGATGGCTGAGGAACCAGTATAGGGACGGTAGTTGGAGAGTATACCTACATCCCCGGTAAGATGGTCGGACGCACCTGAGTCAAGCATCCAGGCAGGGGAACGATGACTGACAAAAGCAGTGGGACCACCGGAGTTGGCAAGAGATGCTGATGAGGAGCCCAGCATGGAGGTGGTCCTATGATCGTGAATCGGTTGGATCTCAGCCATGGAGAGATCTAAGGACGACGGAAGAGCAGCAGCAGGCGATGATGCATCTCGGATCGCAGTCTGGCCCTGTCGTGGGTGCGAATCAGGACGGCCATGAAGGACCCAGCAACGGTCAACCAAGTGGTCGAGCTTGCCACAGTGCTGACAGAGGGGGCGAGGTCGGCTGTCTCCACGGCCGCGTCCACGAGTGCCGGTAGGGCGGCCACCGCCACGACCCAGGAGAGCAGTGTGATCAGGGCTAGGGACGGGTGGGGCAAGGGCCCGATGAGCTTTCCCCAGGCGATGATAAACCTGTGGGATATCCAGCGTAGAAGGGTTGGCAAGCATCTCGGTGGTCGTCGTGGCATAGTCCGGGGCGAGGCCATTCAGGAGATTGAAAATGCAGAGCTGGTCCCGTTGCATCTGCGCTTCCGTCGGAGTCTGAGGAACGGGCCAGAGCTCTTGCAGTTCGTCCCGGAGACCTTTCCATTCCAAGAAATAGGCCGGAAAGGTCTGATCCTGCTGTCGGATGTGGGATAGATGTTGTAGAATGTCGAAGACCCGAGCCAAGTTGTTGGTCTTGGAATACATGACAGTCAACGAATCTCGGGTAAGATCTTTCACCGATCGGTCCATGGAGTTGACCAGTAATACGAATATTTTGTTATCCGCAAGTTGCCAAAAGTCGAATTTGGTGTCAGTCATGGCGGGTGGAGGTTTCTCAAGATGAGAAAGAAGGCCCATGCCGCGCAGGGACATCAAGACCGTCTTCCGCCAGACGGAGAAATTTGTGGCGTCCAGCCGGTCATCTACAAGCCGCAAGGAGGCGGTGATCAGGGAAGGCAGAACCGAGGAAGCGTCCATGGTGGGCGACGAGAGGCGCGGGTGGCGCGGTCGTCGAAAACTGCCGGAAGGGCGGGCGGGAGTGGGAACCGCCGGGAAGAGCCGGGTAAGGCGCGGTTGGTGCTAAATCGTCGGGACGAGCGCGCAAGGAGGGCGGGGCTGGCGCAGAAGGCTACGGGCGAGGTCACCGGTCGAGCGCGCAGGAGAGGGGCGCCGAGGAGCCGCCTGAGGGAGATAGGGCCGCCGGGAGGAGACGCCGGGCCTCCGGTAAGGGGAGACGCCGGGAGCCGCGCTGGGAGCCGGGAGCTGCGCCGGGAGCCGGGACGAGCGCGCAAGGAGGGCGGGACTGGCGCGGAAGGCTGCGGGCGAGGTCGCCGATCGAGCGCGCAGGAGAGGGGCGTCGAGGAGCCGCCTGAGGGAGATAGGGGAGGGGCGTCGAGGAGCCGCCTAAGGGAGATAGGGCCGCCGGGAAGAGACGCCGGGCCTCCGAAAAGGGGAGACGTCGGGAGCCGCGCTGGGAGCCGGGAGCTGCGCCGGGAGCCGGGAGTCGCGCCGGGAGCCAGGGTGAGGGGGCCGCTGGGCGCGGGCGCCACTGGGTGAGGGCGCCGGGGCGAGGGCGCCGCGGGGCGAGGGCGTCGGGGCGAGGGCGCCGCTGGGCGAGGGCGCCGGGAGGGGAGCCGCGCCGGGAGAGAGGGCCACCGGAAGGGGAGCCGCGCCGGGAGAGAGGGCCACCGGGAGGGGAACCGCGTCGGGAGAGAGGGCCACCGGGAGGGGAGCCGCGCCGGGAGAGAGGGCCGCCAGGAGGGGAGCCGTGCAGGGGAGATGGCCGTCGGGAAGGGCAAGGCCAGAGGGGAGAGAGGCGGGGCCGGACAGAACCGGGAATCCGCTGGGAGGGAGGGTCGGGATTAAGATCCCTTTGATACCATGTTATTGGTGAATTCCCCTTACCTCAATGAGAGGTGGAGACATTCTTTTATAGATGAGTAAAACTAATTACAAGGAGGGTAAGTCCGATGTGGGACTCAGAAATAATCATTAAACTTAAATGGGGTCCAACACAATACAATGGAATAATTTTATTCAAGTTAAAATGATTGCATAAATTAAATAAATATTTATTCACCGGATTGTGGGTAAAATATATTTATTTATTTTATTGAACATTTAATAAATATTTATTTACTAGTTTGTAAATAAAATATTTATTTAAGAGAATAAATTATTTATTTATTTATTCGGGTGTTCAATAAATGGAAGTGGAGTTCGAGAGGACCGAGGCCGGTTCGGTAGTAAAATAATTATTTGCAAGACGATAAATAATTATTTAACTAGTTGACACAAATTAAAATAATTCTATTATTATTTTGTGACGCGGAATTTTATTTATAATTCCGTTTTGCACAAGTTGGCACACCATAAATAATGACGCGGTATTATTATTAATAGCATGGGTTTTCTCTACGCAGTTAAATATTATAACTGAAGCCCCATGTCAATAAATAGACACATACGTTTATTGTGTCATGCACCGAACCGCACACCCGGTGAATTGAGAATTGTTGAGCTAAACAATTTCTCTCTCGAATCCTCTTCCCGCTCCTCTCAGGAACGAGAGACGTTCTTCAAAGCCGAAGAACAAGCGATCAAGAACGACCGACACAAGACACTCGTTTCGCCGCGCTAGCACCCGGAGAACGAGCGGTGTCGATCGGAGGCCATCGGAGCACGTGTGGATCACCACTAGAGGGATTCTAATTTGGATCCTTGCAAGCGCAACAAGATAATCCGGAAGAGTCATTCCGGACGATCAACATCATCAACGAAGAAAATACCGAAGATCCAGATATTATTTTCTTTATAAAATTAATTAAATTAATTATAAACATGATGTGCAAGATCCTCTCTAAAGGTTTCGGGTCTCTTCCTTCTTTATCTAAATCTTTGATTCTATTACGTGGAGACTGGCGTTCACCGTCGTGTTGATCCCGGAATAATCATTGATCATGGTAAAAATCAAAGTTGGGTGTCGGCTCAACCACGCTTCTGCTGCGCCCGGAACCTTCACACCTCACCTCATATCTTGCCTTGCTCTTGTGCGTACCCACACATTGTAGATTCGGCACTCTATCGCCGTTGTTCCGCTACTCTATTGTTGTTGTCCAAACCCCTACACTGACAAAGATCAAAGTTTTCTTTTGGTTCCGCTATTTAGACACTGTATCACCCGGCCAATTTGGGTCCGCAATTCGGACACCGTATCACCCGGTCAATTGGGGTCCGCTATTCGGATGCTGTATCACCCGGACTTTTTGGTCCACAATTTCGACGTCGTATCACCCGGGCCTTTTGGGTCCGCAATTCGGACGTCATATCACCCGGGCTTTTTGGGTTTGCAATTCGAACGTCATATCACCTGTCCTTTTGAGTTCACTATTCGAACGTCGTATCACCCGGTCATTTGGGTCCGCTAGTCAGGCGCCAGTTCACCCGGCCGTTTGTCGATCGTCGTTTCATCCAGCATCTTCAAACAATGGTCATCATCGGCATAAGAGCATGAGAGTTCTGCGATGATCGTCAATTCTTTAAGCAACCATGGGCGGGAGCAAAACCAGCAGGAGAAGTGAGCAAAACAATGGCCGTCATCGGCATAGGAGCATGAGAGTTCTGCGATGCTCTTCCTTTTATGTATTCAAGCAAGCAGGATTCACCGGGCAGCAGGTGTCAAATTTATTGTTTTCTAGTTTTTTATTTTTGTATTGCAAACTAGGCATATCCAACATAAGGGAAAATGTTAGGGGGGTTCATGTATCCAAGCTAGGTACACTTAGGTTGAGGGGGAGTGTTAGAGAGTAAGTTAAGTCGAATCTCACATCGGATTTTATGTATTATGTCATCGTTATTATTCTCTATAAATAAACACCAAGGCCTCTCTTACAGAGGCATCTTGGGCATTGGGTCATTGCCCCTCCATTCTAAAAGTTATATATCATGAAAAAAATCCAAATCCATCTCAAATCTTATCAGACAAATATCTTTCTTCTATGCAAAGGAAATGAAGCAGCTCTAGGGGCCCATTTGGTTGATAGATACTAAATACAGTAAATATAATTTTATTATTATAATATTAAAAATAAATAAACATTATTTAACTCGCTTTCTTTCCACTTCCCCCTGTTTTTGCCCAGCCCCCCCCCCCTCCCCCCCCCTCCCCAATTCCCTCAGAACAGGGCTAACCAAAAGGGACCTAGGACTCTTTAAAATCATAAAAATTAGAAGCTTAAATCCAGCCAAGAAGTGACAACCTGAATGGAGGTTCAGCAAATGTAGAGTGGTCAAGCCATACATCAGAGATCATTTCACCACCCCCTGAAAATTCATTGAGAAGCAAAGAAAAATTGAGGCAAACCCATAGACAGAATCAAGTTCCAAAGATGCCTACCAGTAAAGAGAAATTAGCATTACCTAAGAAAGGGGGCATTGCAGATAATAACTCATCCTTTCCGTATAAAAAGCCAACACCTGTTGGTCCACACATCTGAAACATGGCTGTTTCTTAATTCTTATAATCATCCATCTACTTACGATCAGTTTGACAGCACTCACTGAAAACTGCTTGCATCACTTATAAGCAATATGAAGAAATAAGGGGTGTTCATTTTGTTTCTAAAAAAACACTTGCACATAAATTCCAGAAGAAGACCACTTAAGTGACAGAAAAACACTTTTTTAATAAGCAATCTGCAAACGCTAATACAGAAGGACATATCATATGTCATAAATGCAATATCCAGTTTCCAATATGTACTGTCAAACAGAGGCTTAGTTTTCTAGGTGCAAATAGAATAATCTAACCTTGTGGGAAGAAGCAACAAGGAAATCAGCGTCAAGTTTTTGGACATCAACCACCATATGTGGAACACTTTGACAAGCATCTACCAGCAATTTGGCCCCGCATTTATGCGCCCAAAATGCAATCTCTTCAATGGGAAGGGCAGATGCTACAAGAAAAAATGTAAATGGGGTTGTGTTTGATAACACTTACTGAAAAGTGCTTATAGCACCGGCACTTATAATAAGCAATTTAAAAGAATTAGTGGTGTTTGTTTTATTTCTAAAAAAACTTGCACTTAAATTCTTAAAAGAAAACTACTTAAGTGGCAAAAAAATGTTTTTTTAAGTGCTACAAGCACTTTTCAATAAGTGTTGTCAAACACAACCTAAATGCACTTATTTCAGTGTTCTGTGCAGAATTTTTAAAAACATATACACCCATAAGCAAGTGTGCACATTTAGCTCTTTCGGGTTGGTGAATCAATGCGAAGGTTAAGAAACCCAAACTAACCTGGTCAGAAACTTTTCCAAATCAAATTGAAGAACCACATATTGTCTTCATTTTCATATAGTAGGGATTTTTCCTAGGGATATCTAAAAAGCCGGTACCCGCTAAATTTGACATACCTGATCCCAACCCCATTTAATAAATACAAAACACAACCCATATATAATCTGATTATTTTTAAAACGCATTACTCTAACTCTACCCTAATATATTTCTAAATACCCATTTAACTATCCGAGTCAGTTTAAATTTTCAATTATAAATTCAAGAATTCAAAAAAAAAATTAACAAAAACCAAACACAAACCCAAATTCAAAAAATACAAATTATGATTTTATTATCAATTAAAAATATAAAATTATTGAATTAATAATAATTAATCTAATCAGGTTCGACTTTAGAATACCTTAAGAGAACTGCCCGAACCCAAACCCGACATGGGTAATTATTTTATACCCGAACCTGATTAAAACCCAGTTAATCACTACCCAAACTTGACTTAACTAAGGTGGGTAGTGTCAAGTATCCAATTAATGGATATCCGTTGACATCCCACTCAATATTGTATATTATTGTCCCCAATTATGGCATAAGCCCCTTTTTATAGTAATACTCAAATTTCATGGCCTAGCAAACATTTCAAAAATGTACTAATAAATATTCAAATCAGTGCAAAGTGTGTTTAAGAGACCCAAAATCTCTAAGGGTTGGTTTTTTATTTTTTATTTTCCTTTTTTTAGGCTCGGGGGTGAAGAGAAAAGACCATGGCAGCATTCCACCAACAGTTTATCAAACTTTTTAAGAAACAAAATAAACATGATTTATCAAAGGACATGCTACTATTTTCATATAAATAAATGGTGCATTGTGTTCAAACTTGAGCATTTTCTACGACAATGCCCATTAGAAATACTGATATAATAATATATGAGAACATGGGAAAAAACATAGCTTGCAAAAAACTTGAGACAGGCATCACCTACCAAGAACATTTGAAATATGATGAACAACTACGAGTTTTGTATTCCTAGAAAGCATTGCTCTCAATTCCACTGTATCAGGAACTTCATCTTCTGTCAAACCAACAAACTTCAAAATAGAACCAGTTTTTTGGGCTAGAAGTTGCCATGGAACGATGGCACTGTGATGTTCAGCAACTGTCAATAAAATCTACAAAATATATTTCAGGAGGAAAAGAAATGTAAGAGGACTCTAAATAAATGAGAAGATTTATAGAGACCTTGACACGCAACTCAAAAAAAAGAACGTGATTTTCTATTTAGTTCTCCATCTTTGCATACAAAAACATACATTTGGGGTAATTTAAGAACAACTTAAATTCACAAATTATCTCAAAATAAAAAGAACCGTCAATTTGGAGAAACAAGTTTGGGGTGCCACGGGAAATGAATAGAAAATAGACTAGACACCGATGAAAAGGGGGGAAATTGTTACTATTAATTGACTGAATAAGGTGTTTGGATCTCTAAGAGCAAGAAGGTCTAAATAGGCCAACTATTCCAAGGCTCGCATCAGATAGGAAGGAATAGTAAACATATAAGTGATAATAATAACATTGCAGCTTCAAAACCCCATCAGTTTATAAAAGATTTCATCCAAAAAAACAGATCTACAACTTTTATAGTTGAATTTGTTGCATAGCAAATACAAATCTAAAATATATAGTTAAGCCACTGATCATATGAGGCTCCAAATCTACCACCTACTAGGGTATATGGAATTTTCAATCCAACTATCAAAATCTCTTCATGTGGTCTCATGCCAATTGTACACACACCAACCTACGTTTGCTATGAGTAAAGTCTTTCTGATGGAAATGAAAAATGCATAAAAAATGGATTGGTGAATCAAAGGTTTGTTTGGTATGAATGGAAAAGATGTGATCTAATATGTTAAATAATACAATAACAAAAAATATATAATATAATTTTCTCCATTATTTAAAGACTATTTTTGCCAATGATGCATAAACTCGAAGACAATTATCACCGGAGGATCTTCTTAAAGCTAAAATGCAGTTAGAGAGACTGCCCTGGGGCCTCAATGGTGAGCTCGAGGACTGGGTTGACCTGCAGGCAGAAGCTATCTATGTGGAAATGGAAACAAATGTTTTCACCTATGACAGCTACCTTGCAGTCTTAAATTTCATATCCTCCATTGTTGAAGATAAACTCTGGGCCAATCCCAAGCATGACATAAGGGATTTATCATGGAAATATTGACGACCTTCTCCCAACTCAAGATCTTATGAATCTTGATGTTCCTTTCATCTTAATTTGGTAGTGGTTGTTTGATCCTTTGTTGTGCTTGTACCTAGTGTTGGATTGGTGTTGCCCGATCCGGTTGGGCCGAATGCTTGTGGCCCGCAACTATACTGTAGCGCTTTTGACTTCCAGCCGGCAGACACTGTAGCACTTTTGACAAAGTGAGCCGCCGATCACTGTAGCAACGCGGACTACTATTCAGAACAGTAGACCGTCTTCTTCATATGTAGCCCATTTCGGGCTAGGGTTTGTAATGTTGGAAATCCTCTGTAATTTCTGTGCTCCCGAATCATAGTGAAAATCTGCCTCTCCCGTGGACGTAGGGATTTTTCCCGAACCACGTAAATCGTCGTGTTCTTTGTTGCTTTTTCTTTCTTTTGTTTTCTCGTTTTTCTGTCGTTCTGTCTCCCGGTGATTCCGCAACAACTGGTATCAGAGGGTGAGTTCGGAATTCTCCAACGATGGCTCTGGATGAAGGCAAAGTGAAGATCGATCGCTTCGATGGAACTGATTTCAGTTTCTGGAGGATGCAGATCGAGGATTATCTTTATCAGAAAAAGATGCACTTGCCGCTTCTGGGTGTGAAGCCAGCGGAAATGGAGAAGTCAGAATGGGAGCTGCTGGATCGACAGGTTCTGGGTGTTGTGCGCCTGACGTTGGCCAAAAACGTGGCGTTCAACATCAGAGAAGAGAAGACGACGGTGGACCTGATGAAAGCCCTCACAAATATGTACGAGAAGCCTTCTGCGGCTAACAAGGTGCATTTAATACGACGATTGTTCAACCTGAAAATGGTTGAAGGGAGAGCTGTTGCAGATCATATCAACGAGTTCAATACCATCATAAGTCAGTTGTCATCGGTGGACATTGACCTTGGTGATGAGGTATGTGCTCTGGTTTTATTATCTTCGTTACCTGAAAGTTGGGAATCAACTGTAACAGCTGTGAGCAGCACTTCGGGGAATACGAAGATGGCTCTAAAGGATATAAGGGACCTAATCCTTAGTGAGGATGTTCGAAGAAGAGAATCAGGCAGATTCTCTGGTTCTGCTTTGAACATTGAAGGAAGAGGAAGGTACCCACAGCGGGACAATCGCAGAGGACGATCGAAGTCGAGAGGAAAGAGCAGAGACAAGGCAAAGGGGCCTGGTCCTACCTGCTGGACATGCGGGAAGAAAGGACATGTCAAGAAGGAGTGCAGAGAAAACCGGAAGGGACCTGAAACCAGTGGAGCAAACGCAGTAGCTGAAGGAACTGACGACGTGCTACTGCTGAGCGTAGACAGCCCGATGGAGTCTTGGATTTTAGACTCTGGGGCGTCTTTCCATTCTACATCGGAGAAGGGTTTCCTGAACAATTTTGTTTCAGGAAATTTTGGCAAGGTACATCTTGCTGATGACGAGCCCTTGCAGATTGTGGGGAAAGGAGATGCACGGATCAAGACCAACAGTGGGAGTTTGTTGGTTCTGGAAAACGTGAGGTACATCCCTGGTTTAAGAAGAAATCTCATTTCTGTGGGACAGCTTGATGATGCAGGGTTGAGTACCACATTCACTGGTGGTGCATGGAAGATCACCAAAGGAGCTATGGTCATAGCTCGGGGAGCAAAGAATGGCACCCTGTACAACATGACAGAAACGTGCATGGACATGGCTGCATCACTCGAAGCTGTCGGAGGTTCTCAACTGTGGCACTACAGACTCGGCCACATGAGTGAAAAGGGGATGAAGGTGCTGGCAACAAAAGGATTGCTACCAGAGCTGAAATCGGTGGAAGTAGGCTTTTGTGAGGATTGCATCTTTGGAAAGCAGAAGAAGGTGTCCTTTGCAAAAGGAGGCAGAACACCGAAGGCCGGAAAGCTGGACCTGGTGCATACAGATGTTTGGGGGCCTGCACCAGTACCATCTCTCGGAGGGTCACAATATTATGTGACATTCATCGATGACTCAACGAGGAAGGTATGGGTTTACTTTCTGAAGAACAAATCTGATGTGTTTAAGATATTTCAGAAGTGGAAAGTCATGGTGGAGAACGAGTCAGGAGTAAAGCTGAAATGCTTGAGGTCTGACAATGGTGGAGAATATGGCAGTCAAGAGTTCAGGGAATTCTGTTCTGAAAATGGAATTCGGTGGGAGAAGACAATCCCAGGAACACCACAACAGAACGGTGTGGCAGAAAGGATGAATAGAACACTGAATGAACGTGCCAGGAGCATGAGGCTGCATTCCGGGTTACCCAAGACTTTTTGGGCTGATGCAGTGAATATGGCAGCATATCTCATAAACAGGAGTCCCTCTGTGCCAATGGGGGAATGTCTACCCGAGGAACTCTGGTCTGGTAAGGAGGTAAAACTCTCACATCTACGAGTCTTTGGCAGTTTAGCATATGTTCATGTTGATGCTAATGCAAGGGACAAGCTTGATGCAAAGTCCAAAAAATGTTTCCTTATTGGCTATGGTGGTGAGGAGTTTGGGTATCGCTTTTGGGATGATGTCAACAGGATGGTCATCAGGAGCCAAAATGTGGTATTCAATGAAGGTGTCATGTACAAAGATCGCCATGCAGTTGAAGATGAAAATGGGAACATTGAATCAGAATGCAAAAAGCAAGTGGAGCTTGAAGGTGTGTCTGAGCTTGAGAAGTCCGAACCAGTGGAACCTACTACTCCAGTGGAGTTGAGGAGATCATCAAGGGTGAGAAGGCCCGTGCAGAGGTATTCACCATCATTGCATTACCTTTTATTGACTGACGGTGGAGAACCAGAATGCTTTGAAGAAGCAATGCAGCTGAAGGAGTCGAGCAAGTGGGAGCTGGCTATGAAGGAGGAGATTTCCTCATTGCATGAGAACAACACTTGGGAGCTGACACCTCTGCCAAGAGGAAAGAAAGCATTGCAGAATAAGTGGGTCTACCGGGTCAAGGAAGAACATGATGGAAAGAGGAGGTTCAAGGCAAGGCTGGTGGTGAAAGGCTTTCAACAGAAGGAGGGAGTAGATTTCACTGAAATCTTCTCACCAGTAGTAAAGCTTACCACCATCCGGGTGGTTCTCAGCATTGTGGCGTCAGAGGATTTGCACCTTGAGCAGCTTGATGTCAAGACTGCTTTTCTTCATGGAGATTTGGAGGAAGATATCTACATGCAGCAGCCAGAGGGATATGTAGAGTCTGGAAAGGAAGACTTGGTGTGCAAACTCCAGAAGAGCTTATATGGACTGAAGCAGGCACCGAGACAGTGGAACAAGAAGTTTGATTCATTTATGTTTAAAAATGAATATAAACGATGTGGCATGGATCAGTGTTGCTACATCAAGTCCTTCGGTGATGAATATATTATATTGCTTCTGTATGTGGATGACATGCTCATTGCAGGATCATGTATGCAGAGGATTAATGAGCTGAAAGGGCAATTGGCTGAGGAGTTTGAAATGAAGGATCTTGGAGAAGCTGGCAAGATTCTGGGAATGAAGATCAAGAGAGACCGCACAGCTGGAACTTTAATGTTGTCACAGGCTGATTACATTGGGAAGGTTCTGAGAAGATTCAGCATGCTGGAAGCAAAGGCAGTCTCTATTCCCCTGGCGAGCCACTTCAAACTATCAAAGGAGCAATCACCGAAGATGGCAGAAGAGGTGGAGTACATGGCAAAAGTTCCATACGCATCAGCTGTGGGAAGCCTGATGTATGCCATGGTCTGTACTCGACCTGACATTGCTCATGCAGTGGGAGTTGTGAGCAGGTATATGGCTAACCCTGGAAAACAACATTGGGAAGCTGTGAAGTGGATACTAAGGTATTTGAAGGGCAGCAAGGAGGTATCTCTGTGCTTTGGGAAAGGAACTTCATTGCAGGGGTATGTGGATGCTGACCTTGGAGGCGATGTCGACAGCAGGAGGAGTACCACGGGTTATGTTTTTACCTGTGGAGGGACTGCGGTAAGTTGGATATCACAATTGCAGAAGGTGGTGGCTTTATCCACCACAGAGGCAGAATACATTGCTGTAACAGAAGCTGGGAAAGAGATGGTTTGGCTGAAGAACTTCTTGGATGAATTGGGAAGAAAGCGAGAGGAGAATGTATTGCACTGTGATAGTCAGAGTGCCATACATCTTGCCAAGAACCCAGTGTTTCATGCCCGGACGAAGCACATTCAGTTGAAGTACCATTTCATCAGAGGTTTGATACAGGATGGGTTGTTGACTTTGCAGAAGATATGTGGAACCAACAATCCGGCAGACATGTTGACAAAGCCTATGGTGATACAGAAGTTGAGGCACTGCTGTGCCTCTGTTGGTCTCCACTGATGAACGGAGGATGAGAGGCAGAATGATGGAGGACTTGATGGGAGCAGAAGAGGAAAACAGTTTGTATTTCATGAATCTGTGAAAGCACGCCACTGGTGAGTGAAGAAGAGGAAGAACTTAGATTAAGTAAGTTGTCTTCATCAGTTGCATCGAAGCATAGCAGTGCAGCGGATCAGGCTACAAGTGGGAGATTGTTGGATTGGTGTTGCCCGATCCGGTTGGGCCGAATGCTTGTGGCCCGCAACTATACTGTAGCGCTTTTGACTTCCAGCCGGCAGACACTGTAGCACTTTTGACAAAGTGAGCCGCCGATCACTGTAGCAACGCGGACTACTATTCAGAACAGTAGACCGTCTTCTTCATATGTAGCCCATTTCGGGCTAGGGTTTGTAATGTTGGAAATCCTCTGTAATTTCTGTGCTCCCGAATCATAGTGAAAATCTGCCTCTCCCGTGGACGTAGGGATTTTTCCCGAACCACGTAAATCGTCGTGTTCTTTGTTGCTTTTTCTTTCTTTTGTTTTCTCGTTTTTCTGTCGTTCTGTCTCCCGGTGATTCCGCAACACCTAGTTCCCACTATACCTCAAAGTGGCTTTTTGAAAATTCAAAGATATGGATTTGAGTGTGAAGACAATCATATGATGCGGAAACGCCGGGAGTCGCAACGACAAAACAACGATTTGGAGAAGAGTAACAGGGAAAAAAACAGAACGAGAACACAAAAATTTACATGATTCGGGAATAATCCCTACGTCCACAGAGAGGTAGAATTTCACTATATGTCGGGAGCACAAATTACAGGAAGATTTCTCAGAGTTTCTCACAGAGAGTCCTAGCCCGAAATAGGCTACAAAAGGAGGAAGACGATTCACTGTTCCACCAACAGAACAGGAAGTCCGCATAGCTACAGTGAAAGGCGACCACCCAAATCAAAAGTGCTACAGTGGCTGTCATCTAGAAGTCCAAAGAGCTACAGTGAATGACGGCTGAAAGTCCGCGTCGCTACAGTGCCCTGTCGGTGTCGGTCCATCAGCTCTATTACAGTGGTCATCATTGCTACAGTTGCCCAAAATTTGGCCCGGGGGCCTTTGGCCCCCGGACCCCCAGAGTAAGGGCGCGTTGCCCCCTGCAACTCCCAACAACCTCACCGCGGAGCTCGACCCGCGAAAGTTGCGGCCTGATGCGCAGTACGAGCCACAAGCATTCGGACTAAACATCCAAACCGGATCAAGCTACACCAATCCAACAATCTATCACTTGGAACCTGATTCACTACGCTACTGTGCTTCGATGCCACTGACTAAGATAGCTTACTTAATCTGAATTATTCCACTTCTTCACTCACCAGTGTGCGTGATTTCCATTCACAACTTCAATTTCAAGCTGACAATTCGTGAAATATAAGTTGTTTTCTTCTTGTGCTCTCATTGTATCCTCCCTTATTCTGCCTCTCATTCTCCATTCATCAGAGGCACAGCAGTGCCTCAACTTTTATATTATCTTCGGCTTTGTCAACATGTCTGTTGGAATGTTGGTTTCACAAATCTTCTGCAATGTCGCAACCCATCCTGTATCAAACCTCTAATGAAATGATACTTCAACTGAATGTGTTTCGTCCGGACATGAAACACTGGGTTCTTTGCAAGATGTATAGCACTCTGATTATCACAGTGCAATACATTCTTCTCTCGCTTTCTTCTCAACTCATCCAAGAAGTTTTTCAGTCAAACCATCTCCTTCTCAGCTTATGTTACAGCAATGTATTCTGTCTCTGTGGTGGATAAAGCCACCACCTTCTGCAACTGTGATATCCAACTTATCGCAGTTCCTCCATAGGTAAATACATAACTTGTGCTCTAATTGTATCCTCCCTTATTCTGCCTCTCATTCTCCATTCATCAGAGGCACAGCAGTGCCTCAACTTCTATATTATCATCGGCTTTGTCAACATGTCTGTTGGAATGTTGGTTTCACAAATCTTCTACAATGTCGCAACCCATCCTGTATCAAACCTCTAATGAAATGATACTTCAACTGAATGTGTTTCGTCCGGACATGAAACACTGGGTTCTTTGCAAGATGTATAGCACTCTGACTATCACAGTGCAATACATTCTTCTCTCGCTTTCTTCCCAACTCATCCAAGAAGTTCTTCAGTCAAACCATCTCCTTCTCAGCTTATGTTACAGCAATGTATTCTGTCTCTGTGGTGGATAAAGTCACCACCTTCTGCAATTGTGATATCCAACTTATCGCAGTTCCTCCATAGGTAAATACATAACCTGTGGTATTCCTCCTGTTGTCGACGTCACCTCCAAGGTCACCATCCACATACCCATACAATGAATTTTCTTTGCCAAAGCACAGAGATACCTCCTTGTTGTCCTTCAAATACCTCAGTATCCACTTCACAGCTTCTCGATGTTTTCCAGGGTTAACCATGTACCTGCTCACAACTCCGCTGCATGAGCGATGTCAGGTCGAGTGCAAACCATGGCATACATCAGGCTTCCAACAGCTGATGCGTATGGAACCTTTGTCATGTACTCAACCACTTATGTCGTCTTCGGTGATTACTCCTTTGAGAGTTTGAAATGGCCCGCCAAGGGAATAGAGACTGTCTTTGTTTCCAGCATACTGAATCTTCTCAAAACCTTCCCAATGTAGTCGGCCTGTGATAACTTTAAGGTTCCAACCACACGGTCTCTCTTGATCTTTATCCCCAAAATCTTGTTAGTTTCTCCAAGATCCTTCATTTCGAACTCCTCAGCCAACTGCCCTTTCAACTCATTAATCATCTGCATGCATGATCCTACAATGAGCGTGTCCTTCACATACAGAAGCAATATAATATATTCATCACCAAAGGACTTGATGTAGCAACATTGATCCATGTCACATCGTTCATATTCATTTTTAGACATAAATGAATCAAACTTTTTGTTCCACTGTCTGAGTGTCTGCTTCAATCCATATAAGCTCTTCTGAAATTTGCACACCAGATCTTCCTTCTCAGACTCAACATATCTCTCTGGCTGCTGCATATAGATGTCCTCCTGCAAATCTCCATGAAGGAAAGCAGTCTTGACATCAAGCTGCTCAAGATGCAAGTCTTCTGATGCCACAATGCTGAGAACCACCCGGATGGTGGTAAGCTTCTCTACCGGTGAGAATATTTCAGTGAAATCAACTCCCTTTTGTTGGAAGCCTTTCACCACCAGCCTTGTCTTGAACCTCCTCTTGTCATCATGTTCTTCCTTGACCCGGTACACTCATTTGTTCTGCAATGTTTTCTTTCCTCTTGACAGAGGTGTCAACTCTTAAGTGTTGTTATCATGTAATGAGGAAATCTCCTATTTCATAGTCAACTCTCACTTGCTCGACTCTTTCAACTGCATTGCCTCATCAAAACATTCTGGTTCTCTACCGTCAGTCAATAACAGATAATGTAAAGATGGTGAATACCTCTGCACAGGCCTTCTCACCCTTGTTGATCTCCTCAACTCCACTGGAGTAGTAGGTTCCATTGATTCTAATGTCTCATACTCAGACACACCTTCAAGCTCCACTTGCTCTTTGAAATTTGATTCTTTGTTCTCATTTTCGTCTTTAATTGTATGGCGATCCTTGTACGTGACACCTTCATTGAATAACACGTTCTGGCTCTTGATGACCATCTTCTAGAAATCATCCCAAAAGCGGTAACCAAACTCCTCGGCACCATAGCCAATAAAGAAACATGGCTTGGACAAGGCATCAAGCTTGTCCCTTGAGTTAGCATCAATGTGTACATAAGCCAAACTGTCAAAGACTTGTAAATGTGAGTCTTACCTCCTTACCAGACCAGAGCTCCTCGGGTAGACATTCTCTCATTGGTACAGATGGACTCCTATTGATGAGATATGTTGTCATGTTCACTGCATCAGCCCAGAAGGTCTTGGGTAACCCCGAATGCAGCCCCATGCTCCTGACACGTTCATTCAGTGTCCCTTGAGTTAGCATCAATGTGTACATAAGCCAAACTGTCAAAGACTCGTAAATGTGAGTCTTACCTCCTTACCAGACCAGAGCTCCTCGGGTAGACATTCTCTCATTGGTACAGATGGACTCCTATTGATGAGATATGTTGTCATGTTCACTGCATCAGCCCAGAAGGTCTTGGGTAACCCCGAATGCAGCCCCATGCTCCTGACACGTTCATTCAGTGTCCTATTCATTCTTTTAGCTACACCATTCTGCTGTGGTGTTCCTGGGATAGTCTTCTCCCACCGAATTCCCTTGTTCGCATAGAATTCTCTGAACTCATTACTGTCGTACTTCACACCATTGTCAGACCTCAAACATTTCAGCTTCGCTCCTGACTCATTTTCCACCATGACCTTCCACTTCTGAAACATCTTAAACTCATCAGATTTTCTTTTCAGAAAGTAAACTCATATCTTTCTTGTTGAGTCGTCAATAAATGTCACATAATATTGTGACCCTCCAAGAGAATGTTCTAGTGCAGACCCCCAGACATCAGTGTGCAACAGGTCCAGCTTCCCAGCATTCGGTGTTCTGCCTCCTTTTGCAAACGATGCTTTCTTCTGCTTTTCAATGATGCAATCTTCACATAAGCCAACTTCCACCGACTTCACCTCTGGTAGCAGCCCTTTTGTTGTCAGCACCTTCATCCCCTTTTCACTCATGTGGCCGAGTCTGTAGTGCCACAGTTGAGAATCCCCGGTAACATTTATTGATGCTACCATATTCATGCAAGTCTTTGTCATGTTATACAGAATACCATTTTTTGCTCCTCGAGCTATAACCATAGTTTCCTTAGTAATCTTCCAGTCACCACCAGTAAACATGGTACTGAAGTCTGCATCATCAAGTTGCCCAACAGAAATGAGATTTCTTCTTAAACCAGAGATATACCTCACGTTTTCCAGAACCAGCAAACTCCCACTGTTGGTCCTGATCCGTGCATCTCTTTTATCCGTAATCTGCAAGGGTCCATCATCAGCAAGATGTACTTTGCCGAAATTTCTAGAAACATAATTGTTCAAGAAACCCTTCTCCGATGTCGAATGGGAAGACGCCCCTGAGTCTAAAATCCAAGACTCCATAGGGCTATCCATGCTCAACAACAACACATTATCAGTTCCTTCAACCGTTGTGTTTTCTCCACTGGTTTCAAGTCCCTTCCGTTTTTCTCTGCACTCCTTGACGTGTCATTTCTTTCCGCAAGTCCAGCAGGTAGGACCAGTCCCATTTTCCTTGTCTCGGCTTTTCTCTCTTGACTTTGATCGCCCTTTACGATTGTCTCGCTGTGGGTATCTTCCTCTTCCTTCAACGTTCAGAGTAGAACCAGAGAATTTGCCTGATTCTCTTCTTCGCGTATCCTCATTGAGGATCAGGTTTCGTACATCTTTCAGAGTCAACTTTGCATTCCCCGAAGAACTGCTCACAACTGTTACAGTTGTTTCCCAACTATCAGGTAAAGAGGATAGTAAGACCAGTGCACATACCTCATCACCAAGATCAATGTTCATCGATGTCAGCTGACTTATGATGGTATTGAATTCGTTGATGTGATCCGCAACAATTCTCCCTTCAAACATTTTCAGGTTGAACAATCGTCGCATGAGATGCACTTTGTTCATTGCAGAAGGCTTCTCGTACATATTCGTGAGAGCATTCATCGTCTTCTGCTCTCTGATGTTGAACGCTACGTTTTTTGCCAACATAAGGCGCACAACACCCAGAACCTGTCGATCCAGCAGCTTCCATTCCGACTGCTCCATGTCCATTGGCTTCAAACCTAGAAGCGGCAAGTGCATCTTTTTTTTATAAAGATAATCCACAATCTTCATCCTCCAGAAACTGAAGTCAGTTCCATCGAAGCGATCGATCTTCACCTTGCCTTCTTCCATAGCCATCGTTGGAGAATCCTGAACTCAACCTTTGATGATGCGGAAACGCCGGGAGTCGCAACGACAAAACAACGATTCGGAGAAGAATAAAAGGGAAAAAAACAGAACGAGAACACAAGGATTTACGTGGTTCGGGAATAATCCCTACGTCCACGGAGGCAGAATTTCACTATATGTCAGAAGCACAAATTACAGGGAGATTTCTCAGAGTTTCTCATAGAAAACTCTAGCCCGAAATAGGCTACAAGAGGAGAAAGACGATCCATTGTTCCACCAATCGCACACGAAGTCCGCATCGCTACAGTGAAAGGCGGTCACCCACGTCAAAAGTGCTACAGTGGCTGCCAGCTGGAAGTCCGCGTCGCTACAGTGCCCTGTCGGTGTCGGTCTGTCAGCTCTGCTACAGTTGTCAGCATTGCTACAATCCCCCAAAATTTGGTCTTAGGGCCATTGGCCCCCAGACCCCCAAAGCAGAAACGCGTTGCCCCCTGCAACTCCCAACAACCTCATCACGGAGCTCGACCCGCGGAAGTTGCGGCCTGGTGCACAGTACAGGCCACAAGCATTCGGCTCAAACATCCAAACCGGATCGGGCTACACCAATCCAACATTATATCCATAAAATTTATTTTTCGATAAAAGAATGGGCATTCCACCCAAATTGGATTTTTAACTAGCACTCCCTCAATAACTCTCTTTGTCGCATACCAAACATGATTTCTAACCGTTCCCTTTCATTTTCTCATATCACTGTTCCTTCATACCAAACCCAAATTGGATTTTTAACTAGCACTCCCTCAATAACTCTCTTTGTCGCATACCAAACATGATTTCTAACCGTTCCCTTTCATTTTCTCATATCACTGTTCCTTCATACCAAACATAGCCTAAAAGTGTTGAAGAAGGGCAACAAGACCCCCAAACGATAATGAGGGAATTCTACAATCATTTGATTCCATGAGAACACATTGCCTAGATGAGAATCTAAAAATCACTTTCAAAGGCAAGCTCACTAACAAATGAAAAGGAAGTTCTTCGCCAAGCATGGAGAAGTTGAAGAGCTTAAGCTAGATAAAGGAGATATTCCAATGGAAAAAAGGGACCCTGCTCCATCTATCAAGTTCTCTGAGAATTTGGAGGAATTCCTAATGGAGAATATGGAACAAAAGGACGTGATCAAACCGTTAGGTAAGACAATTACTTGTAAGACCTCTTGAGTAATATTATGACACTGTGAAAACAGGTTGGGGGTTTTCAATTGATTGATACCGTGAAACCTGGTTGTAAAGCCCTCTTTAAGGCTTTAGGATTGTTTTTGTAACCCATTTTGCCACCAAAAAAAGAAAGAAAGAAAGGAGGGGGAGGGAGAAGGAAGAATTTATAGTACAAAAATAAAAGAGATGAATCAACAAACTGCACCTCGTCATGTTCTTTTAAATTAGAGAGGCCCCAAGAGTAAGCGACCAGATTGATAGCTTCAGTGGCATTCCTTGTGAAAACTATCTCCCCGGGGTCAGAAGCATTGATAAAAGTAGCCACCTTTTTCCTCGCTAGTTCATATTCATCAGTTGCCTTTGAGCTACATAATTAAAAAATAAAACATGATGAAAATGTCAAATGATAAATGGACTTCAAAGAAGCCAGATCTTAATCTCCACAACAAAAAAAGAAGACATGACAAAAAGGTTAAATAAAAAAAATAGTCCAAAGATCAGTCATTAAAGAGTGAATATTGAGTTTACATCAACTTTAAATATTGACATAATGCCGGTGATAATACAACAAATACTCCCATAATTTTCTGTTATGTCATTCAGCTTAGGCAAACTTTCATAAATAATCATGTAAGGGTGAATGTGTGCATAGACATTAATCCGGGCTAGGCTGGGCTGTGACCCTGCCCAATTACACAACTCAAATACCTTATTCATTTAGGCCCACCCCATGTGGGATGAAGCCAGTTTGTACCTTACCCATTTAGGCTCATTTTCCATCAAGGCCAAAAATATGAAGTCCAACCGATTTATAATACAGGGCGGGCAATCTAGCGGGCAAACCCATTATTTAATTATGAAAAGAATGGGGCCTTTTAAAAATATATTATTTATTTCTTAATAATATATAAATATTAAAAAAATTAAAAAAAATTGGGGCACCTGGGGTTGCCCATATTCGTATGGATACAAACCCGTGTATAGAATCCCATTTAGGGATGCTTAAAGAGGGGCAAAAAAAGTTAAGCTCAGCCCATAAAAGGCCCACAAATTTGTCAGTAAAGCTCGCAATCCTGTTTTTGCATGTCTAATGGAACTTGGTTGCATGTTAAGAGAAGTAACAAAAAAATTAACAAATGCGGAGAGATTCCAAATATTGACCATTAGTGGAAATGTATTAGTTTTGGATAACCCACAAAATCCCCAAAAGGATGTAACAGTGACAGCGCTAATACCTTAGAAAGTGAATTCCACGGTGTACATTTGAATTGCAACCCTCATAATAACTTTGTAATGCCTTTAAAACAGCGGTGGGCTTCTGGGATGTGGCAGCATTATCCAAGTAAACCAACTTTGAACCATTTACATCCTAAAAAATTGTGATGAATCACATAAGACCGCACCAAACATTACAAGCATAGATAAACAGAAACTTAAAAACTACTATCAACGAACAGAGAGAGAGAGACATAGGGAGGGAATAAGCTGGAATCACACATTGTCTGAATCTGGGGCTTGATTTGTGTTTTTGTTGGTGTCATTATCATTATTATAATTGTATTAATATTTTTAGAATGGTGGGTCTATGCCACATCAAATATAACTTCATCATATCTCAATAACTCGTTTAAAATGAAGTCCTCCAGCTCAGTTGAGAGGCACGGGACCTGGTATCTAATTTTACAACCACTTATCTTATCAACTGCCTTCCCATGCCTGTGCTTTAGAGGCAGAGCCTGCATGATACTTAATTTCCCTCCATTCCACCACACTCACTTCCTCTCTAAATATTCAGGTGGTTATGCTATGTTTGAGACATGCATCCGCACCTTACAAAGCTTGACGCACGTTCCCCTCAGTGCATTTTACTTGGATACTCACATACTCAACAGAGAGAATACATGTAGTGTTGATGGCGTGATCAGAGGCAAACAGCCATGTACTAGGTCGCTGAGATATGCAAGCAACATGAGCATCAGACTGGGCAACATGAGCACTGGAGAAGGCAGACTCTGCAAGTCGAGCCTGTATGAGACTCCTCGAAGAGCCTGGCCATGCGCCGTGTATCAGGAGCAGTGTTGGAGAAATAGACAACAGCGACCTGAATAGAACGAGAGCGACCAGTAGGTGGAGGACTCTCGGGAAGTCCATGAAGCTGTTAGTGGGTGTCAATGATATGATTTTTCCCACCACAATGGGTGCATCGTAGACCACCCCAGCTGCCACCACTGGAGTGTCCACCTCCATGACCACCATCATAAGAGGCAAAAGCCATGCATTCTGAGCGATCAAAAGTTTCTCGTATTGGAGAGATCAACAGTAGTAGTGGTAGATGGTCGACGGACCTTTACAAACTATAGGACAAGGACAAATGGAGGGTGGCAGGGTTGGTGAGCACCTCTATCGTCATAGTACTGAACTTAGGGTTCAATCCCTGCAAAAGAGAAAATGAAAACAGTTGTTCATGCTGATTCTGCATTTTTCTGGAGTCTGAGAAACAGGCTGCAAATCAAGTATCTTTCCCACAATCGTCTTCCAGTCAAAATAGTAATCATGAATCAAGCAAGGGGCCTGACGAAAAGGGCAAAAAGCTGCTGAAAAAAATCAGACACTCAATTTCCTAGTCTCGTAATACATAAGAGTCCATGAGTCTCAGAATTCCTTAACTGTATTTCTGTTTTTTGTCACATGCTTGACCGACTTGTCCATCAAATTGAGAAGGGGGGCGAAGATCTTGTTGTCATCAAATTCCTAGGAAACATATAGACGATCCTTTGGATCCGGAGGACTGATAAGATGAGCATTGCGGCCCATTCCCTTCAAAGAAACAATAATTGTTTTCCTCCACATGGTAAAATTGGAGAAATCAAGACGTTTATCAACCAAACGGGAAAATGTGGTAATCATTTTAAGTTTGACAGCAATCCTGTTAGAGGCTGCTGAAGAATCATCGAAAAAGGAGGACAAACAGAAATTAACGCAAATCAGCAAATGATTTAGGAACAAAAGGACCTACTGAAGAATCGTTGAAGTAGAAGAAGCAAAAGTAGTGTCTTAATCACAGAAAAGCGAGCAAAACCCAAAGGCGAGCCTAGGCGCAGCAGGAAAGGGGGCAGGGGGCTTTGGTGCACCTAGGCAGGAGCCCGACAGGGGGCAAGGGCGTGCCAGAAAAAGCAGCCAACAGCAGGATGGTTGTGCTTGGGTAGGAGATCGACTGGGGGCCAGGGAAGGAGGCTAGCAGGGGGCCCAGGCAAGCCTCAGCATAAGGCTGACAGGGGGTCCGGGGCATGCCTGGGAGCTGACAGGGGGTCGGTTGGAGCGGACATGGGGTCAGCTAGGGTGGAGCGGCAGAGGGAGAGAGGGTGTCGACAGGGGTCGGCTAAGGTTCCTGGGAATTGGGGGCATGTTGGGGATGGTTACTAGAGTTCGGCTCTGAAACCATGTAGAAGGAGTGGAACCAGGAACCCTGCCTATCAAGTGAGACCGAGTCATTCGATTTATAGATCAAAATAAGAGATACAAGACTCGAGATAACGGAAGATTCAAAATTTAAAACACATGGGATAAGAAGGATAGGATGGATCCAATCAAACTCAACAAACCTGGACATACACATGCACCACACACACAACTGCTCAAACAAGATGCTTAGCTAAAACACTTCAGAAGAAGCGACCACCATAAAACAAATCTGAAAACTTATAAACGTGGATCCATTAATGATAGATGTTAGCTTTTGGGATAAGTATCAATTCTGGTTACTGTTATTTTTTTGGAACTTGGGACTAATCAAACAAGCAACATAATGTAAAATTTCAAAAATACCTACCTTTTACCATGCATTTAAGCAACTTGGTCAATACCAACATTAAAAAGAGTTATTATAAGTGTAGAGGGATAAAAGAGAGAGAGACCGAACCCCCAAGGTGTGCTCTCTAAAGGAGCCCTTGGGGTGCTTTTATAACAAATAGTAACGACCACACCGGACCTCAAGTCCGATGTGGGATGCATACTTCAACACTCCCCCTCAAGCTAGATGAGCCTAGCTTGGACACACAAAGAAAAAACAAAGCAAGCAATAGGCTGCAAACACTCCCCCTCAAGCTGGACATACCCAGCTTGATGACAAAACAAGACGAAATAAAATAAAGGAAAAACTGCAAGACTGATGCTCCCCCTCACGATCGCAGCTCCCCCTCAGGATGATGGATGGATGATGCTGAAAAGGATGTACCAACGATGCGTCGGGAAATCCGCAGAGGTGGGGCCGAACGACAGAGCGTCGGGAAGTCCGCACTGGCGGGCCGGTCGTCGAACCGCCGGGAAACCGCACTGGCGGGCTGGTCGTCGGAGCGCCGGGAAACCGCACTGGCGGGCCGGTCGTCGAACCGCCGGGAAACCGCACTGGCGGGCCGGTCGTCGAACCGCCGGGAAACCGCACTGGCGGGCCGGTCGTCGGAACGCCGGGAAACCGCACTGGCGGGCCGGTCGTCGGAGCGCCGGGAAACCGCACTGGCGGGCCGGTTGTCGAACCGTCGGGAAACCGCACTGGCGGGCGGTCGTCGAACCGCCGGGAAACTGCAATGGCGGTGCCGATCGTCGAAGCGCAGAGAATTCCGCTCGGGAGGGCCGGTCGTCGGAGTGCCGAGGAAGCCGCAAGAGGAGGCCGGCGATGGGATGCGGTGATTCTGCAGGAGACGCCGGGCACGCTGGAGCAGCGGGAGGCGCCGGAGGCGCTGGAGCAGCGGGAGGCGCCGGAGGCCACAGGACGCAGGGGAGCCGGGAGCCGCGTCGCGCCGGGGAGCGGTGCAGCGGAGGGAGACCGGGAAAGGAGGGGGGGCCGGGGAAGAGGGCCGCCGGGATGAGAGGGCCGCCGCGAGGGGAGCGCCGGAGAAGAGGCGCTGCCGGGGAAGAGGGTGGCCAGCTAGGGAGCCGAGTCGCGGGCTGCAGAGGGGAGATCTGCCGGGACAGAGGGCAACCGGACAGGGAACGCCGCCGGGAGGAAGGACCGGCAGGAGCAGCGTGGAGCAGAGGCGGAGGAGAGCAGGGCCGAGGCCTCGGGAGGGAGGGGAGACCCGCCGGGAAGCCGCGCAGGGCAGAGGCGGAGGGGCGGCGGCGGTAACCCTACGGGGCTTTGAGGTCGCCGCCCCCCCGGACGGGAAATCCGGACGGAAAACAAGGAAGGGGGAAAAAAATAGGGAGGGAGGGATTGGGTTTCAAAAAACCCCCTCTGATACCATGTAGAGGGATAAAAGAGAGAGAGACCGAACCCCCAAGGTGTGCTCTCTAAAGGAGCCCTTGGGGTGCTTTTATAACAAATAGTAACGACCACACCGGACCTCAAGTCCGATGTGGGATGCATACTTCAACAATAAGCATTGACAACATTTAATGATTTTTATTCGACCATAAATAAAGAAGAAAATACTACAACCAATAGATGCAAGGTCAATAATCAAAGAATTGAAGGTAAACAATCAATTTATTTTGAATATCAAAAAAGTTATCAGTTTAAGAAAGCCAAGAAAGTTCACTCGCCCATATAAACAACTCAAAGTGGGCGCTTAATCACAAAATGTTTACAGCATTCCTCTCGACCGAATAGACCACAACAAAACAAGTGTCCTTTTTACAAACAAGTTTGTTTATCTCACCCCCCCCCCCACCCCACCCCCCCCCCCCCCACCCACCCCCCCACACACACGCGCGCGCACGCACACACAAATGAAAAGACAAGAAAATGTCTAAACTTAACTTAAGGACATTCTCTTTCCATCCCCTTGACAAACCCAATTTCCCTAACACAAACAAGTAAATTTCTTAGCCACCAACAAAACAAGTAATAAAAAAAATTGTCATTAGCACAAGACACAAACTGTTAGGAATACAGGGGGTTGTCTGTGTGAGTATCCATTAGGTAATTGGTGTGTGTTGTGGCAAGGGCATTATTGTATTTTAGTGTTGGTTAGTGGTTGGGGGTTGGTGACATCTGGCAATAGGTTGTTAGTGTTTGTTAGGGGTTATAAGTAGGAGTGAGATGGTGATGGGGAGGGACACGCATTCATTTTTTGATATTCAGCTGGTTGTTGGGCAGACTGGGCCTTGGGAGGTTCACCCTTGGCTCTAAGGAGAGTGGTCTTCTCCAAAGAGTTCATCTTCTTCCTTCTTCTCTATCTTCTTCCTCTTCTACTATTTCTCCTTCTACCTATTCCCTCTGTAATTCTGCCTACTACAAAAATAATAGGCGTTGTTGTGCTACTGTTCATTTACTTCTTCCCTATATTCTACTGAGTGTCCTACTCGTTAGGTTGGATACCTAATAATTGGTGCTTTCATTGAAAATCGAACTCAAGCACAATGTCGGTTGTGGGGATTGTCTTAAACTGTCAACCGCATACAATTGGCGTTGGATTTTGTGTATGGAAAGATGCTATAGTTGCTGGGCATCAAACGCGGCCTAAAGAAGTGGAAGTTAAGGTTGAGGGGTTGGTTGGAATTTATAGTGAAATTAAGGCTTATTGTGCTGCAAGGTAACTGAAGTTTACTGAGCTTGTTGTTGGGGACCGAAAGGAGGACAAAGAGGATCACGGCTCACTACTCCGCTAAAGCTCAAACCTCCGTCGAGCTACCTGGAAATCCGTCGGACCTCTTTGTTGCTGCCCGGACCTCCGTCAAACTGCCCAGATCTTCATCGGGCTCCTTATGAACGTTCACATATGTGAGGGTGTGTATGGAGAGTGCATGTTAGCACTTGTGCATGGATGATATAAGCGGAGGTGGATGAACACATATGTGACGGTTCATAAGATGTCATGGGTGTGTGTTTGAAATTAAAGGTTTGCTATGGTTTTCCAAAATGGATTTTGAAAGGGAAAATGATTTCACGAATTGATTTTGTTTTGAAAAGTGGGTTTCGTTTGTGAAAAGTGGGTTCTTGTTTTGTGGAAATGGATTTCGGTTTTCGGAAAGTGGCCTTGAAAGAAGACAGTTTTGAAATTGAAATGAAATAGAGGTTTTTGGAAAGAGAATTATGTTATGTTTGTAATATTTGGCTTGTGAGCATGTTGTTTTGGCTTGAGGTGTTCCTTTCGATTGTGTTTCGGGTTGATGTTGATTTCGGTCTTCTGCTCCCTGTGTTGTTCGGAATATGCCACCCAGAAAAGTCTCCAAAATTTCCAGCAGGTCTTGCCCAATTCTCTATTATTGTCTATCTATCGCGGTGATCGAGGTCCCTTAAAGACAGTGGAATGGCTTGAAGAAGTCGAGAATGTATTCAAATCGTTGGGAACTCCCGAAGCTATTAGAGTATGTGCTATTCTGGGTTTGTTTGAGGGTCCAGCTTTGGATCAGTGGAAGTTGATTGTTCCGTCATCGATTCAAGTTGGGATGACGTGGGAAGTGTTTAAGTCCGTTTTCATCCGATGGTTTATACCTGAGGAGGTGAAGACAGGGAAGGTGGCTGAGCTGCGGGACGTTCGGCAGGGCCAACGGACAGTGAAAGCTTATGTGGACCACTTCAAAGAGTCGGTTTCCTTCTCTCTGGAGGCGGCGTCAGAGGATCAGTTGAAAGCTCCTCTTTTCGTTTGAGGTCTTCGTCCAGAGGTCACGGAAAAAGTCCTCTCATCCGGTGAAGTTAGTTTCGAGAAGTTGGTGGATAAAGCGTTTTTGGATGAGTTTGTTCGCGGGATGCAGTCAGTGGAGATTGGCTCTCGTGAAGGTTCTCCATCTGGCGAGAGGGGTGTGTCAGAGGAACATGTTTCTGAAAAGCCTCCTTCATTGGTTCTAGCTTCCAGTTGGTCACACTGTTCGCTTGTGTGCCACCAGTGTGACCGGTTTGAGCATTCAAAGTCGTCCTGTGACAATCCTCCAAAGACTTGTCATCATTGTGGTCGTTTGGGTCATTTGGAGAAGTTTTGTAGGAAGCGTTGCCTAAAGAAGAAGTCTTGATCGGAGGATGTAAGTGTCTGACTGTGAGGCAGTGGATGCTTCAGTCATCAGGGCTCCAGCTACAGGCCTCAGAGTGAAGCTCACGCGCAGTCAGGGATTGTCGGGGGTGCGGAAGACCTTGGCCCAGCTTTTGTCTCCAGTGTTGGAGTGGAGACGGCTTAAGTCTTCCGTCGTAGTCTTTTGGTTTGTTGTGAGCTTCTCTTATTGTTGTAAGAAGCGCGATGAACCTATTTTCTCGTAGCCCTGTGTTTATGTTTTGGATGTGGATCTTTAAAGGGTTAGCCCTTCGTAAATTTACTTTAGTTTTCAGTTGTGCTTGTATGGAGACATATGTGCTCGTGGGAATCATTAATTGTAGCTTGTGTTCAGGTTCGCTGTTTGGCTCGAGTTTCTTTCAAGGGGGTTTCCCCATAGTGTTGGGGGTTCAATTTGTGTGGGAAGTTTCCAGTTTTGGTGGCGGTGTTGCTTAATTCGTGCAAAGAAGTTCGGGGTAGTTCGTGTTGGGAGTTCCCTCATTGGGCCGATCTGAGGTCGTGCAAAGGAGTTAGTTGAGTTCTTGTGGTGGGGAGAACTCTCTTGTGTTCTCCCGTTGTTCTTCGTGTTGTAGTCTTCTTTAGAATCGGTCAGGTGTGACTTGTGAAGTAAAAGGTCACTCCGAGGTTCGTAGTTTCATTCGGTTTATTTTTTATTTGGGACCGCGTTTTGTTTATCTTTCGACTGGGTGACTTTCTAGGGGCAAAAAGTGTCTGTGGTGGGGAGAATTGGCACACCCCGACCTTTGAAATTCTATTATTTTATTCTTTTCTCGGCTTTGGATCTTTTTTGTTGAGGTTCGAGTTGAACCCTGGTTTAAAATTTTGAATTTTGGAAATCTCAGGTGAGTTTTTGGTCTCTGCACGGTTAGAGCATGGTTTGGGTAAACCGTGCGGCTTTGCCCTGGTAACCATGCAGCTAGTTTTGGGGTTCAAGGGTAAGGTGCGCGAATTGCGCACGAGTTGGGAAACCGTGCGGCAACCGTGCGTGAGGTTCCGTCCATTTGGACAATGGCGACCGCAAGGTTTGCACATAGTTTAGCAAACTGTGCGAGCTGCCCAGATTCTTAAAAAATCGAAATTCCAAACTTGCCCCTCCGTGTTTTTAAACCTAAATCGGGATTCTTCTCCCTTGTTCGACTTAGGCGCATCAGGGGGTCCTCCAAACTCCCCCCCCCCTTCTCCTTCCATTTTTGGAGCCCCTCGAAGGCCCCAAGGTGAGATTCCTTTGGTTTTTAGTTGAGTTCCCCCTTCCCTCTCCCTTCTCTCTCAAGTTCTTGGCGTTTCTTGGTGGGTTTCCCTATTGGTCGAACCCTAGGGTTAGGGTTGGCTGATTTCGGCCGATTTCTTTGATGTTAGGGTGTGCGGCTCGCCTTTTGAGGCGTATTCTTCCTCCTCCCAAAATTTTGTTGCATTCGCACGCCGTTGAGGTAGATGTCTCTATTATTTTCCTTTCCAGCACATTCCATCGAATGCTTGAGCTTTCCTAGTTGGTTCCAAAGTAAAACAATCTTGCTTGTAACGTGTTAATATAAATTGATTTGGTATTTTATGATGGAAAAATTGGTGCAAATTGGTTTTTAAAGGGTTTTCCTTAAATATGTTTATGTGTTCATTTTTGCAAGGTGTTTGATAAAATGTTTCTTGGTCCCTTTTTATGAAATTGAGTGATTTAAGAGTATGTTTGGCCTTGGTTACATTATGATGGTTTAGTTTAATGATGATGTGAACCACCTTGTGTGCAAGATGTGGTTCTTTAAAAGGGTTTTGGATGCTCTCTTGGGATTTCATGGGTGTGCCATTGGATGTTGGCACATCCATATGTGCATGGGATGCACGTATGGATGTGCCAACAAATGATAATGGCCTTGTTTAACTTAAAGACCCGGTTTTCAAAACACTCAACCTTTCCCCCTCCCCTCTTTCTCAATTTCCTTTAAGCCAACATGTTTTCTAAATGGTTCATGGTCTCAAAGTGGATTGAATATGGTTTTAAATGTTATGTTCGAAATTATGGTCCGTTTGGTACTTTGGAATGCGGTTGGTTTTCAGATGGTATGAAAGCCCGTTTGACACCTTCAAGCATGTGTGTTTTCATCTTGGTTTTGAAATGGTGTGGGAAATGGAATTGAACTTGAAATGTAAAGGCTCATTTGGCATTGGGCGCATGAAAGTGGTGTTTCATATTATTTCAGAAATGGTTTGGAAATGTTTTATAAGTGTATTTGAAAGGGACATGATGTAAGGTCCGGTTGGCACTTTATGATTTTTGGGGAATGAGTGTGGTTTTGGAAGTACAAATGTTCGGTTGGCATCTTAGCATGTTTTGAGAAATGTTTTACATGATCAAGTAATGTGACGGCCCGGTTGGCACTTGTGAATGACTTGTTAGAAGATGGGCACCCTTATGGAGGATTTCTCGAGAGTGGGTTATCGCATAGGTGGTGTCAGTGTTTGGGGTAGGCAAGTGCGGTGACAGCAAGTAAGGTGAGTCACGCGTGTGAGAGCCTCCTCCTTTCACCATGTACTATTACCATGGGTTTCCTGGGCGTCTTTTAGAGGGTCAGGTGACGGTTGTTTATCGACCCCGATCAAACGGGTTGGTACCCCTCGAATGTTTTAGAGGCTAGGTGGGATTGTGCCACTGGATTGGCAGTTAGAACGATCAGTGAGTTATTGACTTTGGAGCTGCACAATACACCGGCAAGTGAGTCGGACCCGAGTACGTCTAGGGATCGCTTAGGGATGTTTAGGAAATGCCCATGGTTACTATCTGTTTTTGCTTGTTTATATTCTGCTGCACTTGGCGTCCCGTTTATACTGCTTATTTATCTTCAGCATAGCTTGGTATTGCCTTGTTTGGATTTTGGTTTGGGATTAGGTTTTAAAATGGTAATCCATTTTGAAAAATGGGCATGGTGTGTATTGTTTTGAAAAGGGGGGGGAATGTGTTTGTGTGTTAAAATGAGAAAAACTTATTTTTATATATGTATTTTCATACTAGTTTTTATGGACTGTTTTCGGGAAAGGAAATGTGTGAATTCTGTGGTAATTGCCTACTGAGTTGTTGTATTCTCACACTCTACTTGTGTTATTCGGTGTCGGTAGACCCGAGCTGTTTTGCAGGTTCGGGTTTCTGGTTCGGTATTGTCTCGAAGCAGGTCGGGTTGTGGACGGTGATGACCATGAGGTCACATGGAGATCATGTTGGTAGCAGTTTGGTTTGGTTTTGTTTTAGTTTTAGCCTTGTTCAGTTGTATTTGTATATGAATCAGTTTGTGTATTTATTTATGATCAGTTGTTGGTTATTGTTGCGTGCTCAGTTTGTTTAGTTTATTTATTTGATCCTGGTTTATTGGGCAAAATCGTTCCCTTAGTGATTACTTTGATGTCCGGCACTAGTTGTCAGTCCGTGGGGATCGGGATCGCCCTCTGAGCCATGTCTCAGAACGGGTCACATGTCGGGTGGGATGGCATCCCGGCTTGGTTCGTGACACAATCTCTTATTGTGATGTCTGTTTCAATGAAGAATAGATCACAAAGCATCGCCTGATTTAATTCTTCAGAATATATTATTATGGAAGTCGCAGCCTCAGAAATCTCATTTTTCTTTGTATGGAAACTCACGTAAGATGATAAATATTTTACGTATCATCAGTGTGAGAAAATTATCTTACACGTTCTCCATGTCTTCGTGAAATTTTGGCTTCAACTCAAAAAAATATCATACGTGTCATCAACATCTTACACATTCTCATAAATATGTTACGTATGATCAAAGATATGTCACGCATTCTTCAAAAACATTACATATCAGAAGAAATATGTTAGCATTCTCATAAATATGTTACGTATGATTAGAGATATGTTACGCATTCTCATAAATATGTTACGTATGAATGTCTTTACGAATTTTCCAACACTCCCAAAGAAAATGTCTTAGGCGTGCTAAAAATTATCTTACGCATCATTCCCTTAGTAATTTTCAGCGCTTATCAAACGTATTCACTTTCCTCTAGCCAAATATATTACGTATGAACCTTCCTCTGGAAAATATATTACATATGAAATTAAATATCATAAGTATCAACAAAAACCTCGCATAACATTTACCTTTGCCATATTCCCAGCTCTAAGCCACACAAAAATATTATGCATGAACAAATATCTTACCTATGAATTTGGACTTGTTCAAAAATGCACAGAACCTCTTCAAATCTTTCCTAAACTTCTCCAAACCTGTTTTAGAGACTTCCAAATACCTTTAAAATTCTCAACACCCTTCAGCACACTTTAAAAAACCTTATTTCAAGTAAGTTTGAATGTGATTTATGACAACAAAGGTCAACACATCAAACATATCTACTTCATCTTCAAATTCTTCTTCTCCGGACAAAAATACCAAATGCTAGAGGAATTTTTTTAACAAAAAATCACAGGAACTTCAATTTGAGTGCTCAACAATCTCCCAAGAACTCAACATGTCTCAAAACATCTCTTGGGTTCAACACTTGGGTCGTCAAATGGTTAGGCGGAAATCTTTGTGACAACAAAGGATGACTTCAGCAGGATGTTTGGTATGGAGTTCTTTAGAAAGGTATGTGCCATCCTAGTGTTAAACTGCAACTCAATTTTTATCTTGGAGAAAGGGTTAACTTGCATGGTGTCATCTATGATCAATGGTCATGGAAATGGGCTATTAGTCGTGCAAGTTTGGAAGGGTTAAAGGCGAGAAGTGGCACAAATTACGACCCAAAAGAAAGTGGAGCCAGGGAAGGGATTTGGAGGGACCATCCTCTCATCACCCAAGATGAATTAAAGGGAGAAAAGGTTATTAAATCAACAAGACTTATCAAAGGGCACCCAATGGGATGTAAGGTGAGCGGTGATGGAGATCAAAGCCAAATACCAAACCACTTGGGTGGAAGGTGAGCCACAATAAGGAGTTGGGGGTGAAGGGCACATTGCAAGGGAAAACACCCACGACATGAGTCAATGATGGCTTGACAGTTCCAATTGTTGAGGACAAGAGATATGATCCTTTGGCCGAGAAATCCCAAGAAATCTAGGAAGGTGATCGCTGATGAGCGAGCTTCCTTTAAAGGCACAGTGGAGGGAAGTTCAAGGAAAAATCAAGAGAGAGGGTCACGTCTGTTGGATTGGTGTAGCCCGATCCATTCTGAATGATGTTTAGGCCGAATGCTTTCGGCCCATACTAGGCACCAAGCCGCAACCTTCGCGGGTTGAGCTTCGCGGTGAGCTCGTTGGGGTTGCAAAGGGCAACGCACCCCTGCTCGTCTGGGGTCGGGGGTCTTCGACCCCCGGCCCAAAAATTGAAGGTACTGTTGCATCTCTAATCACTGCAGCAGAGTTGACTGACCGACACCGACAAGACACTGTAGCAATGCGGACTTTGGAGTCAAAGGTATTGTAGCTCCTTGGACTTCCAGCTGTCGATCATTGTACCGCTTTTAACTTGGGTGGTCACCTTTCACTGTAGTGACGCGGACTTTCAGCCGCATTTCACTGTAGCACAGCAGACTTTCCAACAGTTGGTAAAATAGTGTTTCGTCCTCCTTATTTGTTCATTTTCGGGCTAGGGTTTCTGTGTTGTGTGAAGCTCTAATACTCCCTGTAAATTGTGCTCCCGAATTTTTTCATAGTGAAGTTATTCTGACTCTCCGTGGACGTAGGGATCATTTCCCAAACCATGTAAATCTTTGTGTCCTGAGTGTTTCTTTTTTCCCTTTCACTCTTCTTTGAATCGTTGTTTTGTCGTTGCGACTCCCGGCGTTTCTGCATCAACGTCAAGGTCACACTAGTGATTCCATAGATATAATAGACAAGGCATACAAGAAACCAAAGGTTGCTGAAGGGAGGTCAAAGAACCAAGAAATATGTTTGTTAAGCACATCCAAAATGGAAAAGGGTACCAAAGCTCAATGTGGTTCGAGTTGACCAAGAATGTCTTGACCACCGAAGTAAAAATTAAGGCTAGTGAGTCACAGGAGTGTCACTGGATTGGGGAGGGGAGAATTGTCTCTCCCATATAAATGGAGGATAAATTTGCTATGCTTACACTCATTAGGCCATGCAAGATCACTATGAAATTACAAAACTATGTAATAACCCAAGGGAATTCCTTAAGACTCAATAGGGTGCTATATAAATATTTTTCTGTCAGTGTCAATTGTAAATATTTTAAGTACTTGGCTCGACTGTTCTAAATAACCTCTGACCACAAAAAATATCACATCTAGTCGCAATACAGGCCGTGATAGACGAAGAAAAAAGTTCCCGCAACAAATTACTATTCTTCTTCGTGAGGTGATGCAACAGCTAAACTGCCCAATGAACGTGAAAAATAAGTACAGAAGTTGCCGACTTCCTTAGAACCTCCTCTGAATTGTTGAACCGTCCTAATCATCTCACCAATCCAAAGATAGAAAAAACCGTTACCTGGTGGAGAATAGGGAAATCTGGTCGAGTTATGTGCCCCAGGGAAACGGATACACGGGCTTGGCCGTCTTCGCTGACTGTTGCTGTTGCAGTTGCGGTTGCAGCAGCAGATGAAGGGGAGGAAAACCTGCGGCGCTCCGCTCGGACCCATCCAAATCTACATCTCGGGGGTAGTTTAGGATTGAAGGATTTAAAAGAAGGTAGCCTTGAGACCATCACTTCCATGGCCTGCCGGTGGTGAGAACAAAACCCGCCAGGAACGGACGCAGCTGACGACCACAACGGGTGGTTGCGTGGTGTAATTTATTATTAAAAAGGCTATAAATGCATGGTTACATTTTTAAACAGAGACGGCCCAATTTCCGAAATCATCCCCCGACACGAGGGTAGCGGGTTTATCAGGGTTTAAGCCGGAGAGCACGCCTGAGAGCACGCCTGAGGGGGTTGGATCGGTCGGGGTAGCTCTTCCATGGTCAGCCCATATGGAGACTCTTCAAATCAAGTCACAGTAACTGTCGTGAGTGTATCTTTGCCGGACTTTGGTTTTCTCCGGCTTTACAGCAAAACTTTTTTGGGTTCGCCCGAATTCAAGGTTAAGTGGGTGGATTCCTGAATTCAGATGGCACGCCGAAGCAATCTCGCACATCCTGTGCAGAAAGACGGATCGAGAGGTAGTGCAGTGATTGTGGAACTCTCAGATGAAGTAGTATCGAACATCAATATGATTGGACCTGAATCTTCGAAATACAAATTGCACTCCGCCTATCACAAAACACATTTAACGCTGTTCTTGATGATTCATAAGTCTTTGATCAATCCATGTAACTAGATAGTTTTCTTGAAAGTTTATATACTTTGATTTTATAGTAGACAAAACCACTATTAACTATAAAGTATAGGGGGAATGACAACTCGGGACCAAAAGTCCCCCTACTCAAAGAGCACCTCTCGTAGTTCTATGAACAGTGAAAAAACATTGTTCATAGAATTACGAGAGGTCCTCTTTAGGTATTAGGGGGGACTTTTGGTCCCCCTTTGTCATTCCCCCTAAAGTATATCCCCAGTTCACCAATCCTCCCATCATAATGTAAACATAGTCAATAGGGGATTGTCGATTTGTCCAAGTCGCCTGTATAATCGTAATCAACGTTATCAGGGTCATGCATGTACTAGCTTATCATGCTCACTGCGTGTGAAATATCAGGTCTCTTACACACCATCGAATACATCAAGGCTCCAACCACACTTGCATATGGAATACGATCCATATATTTCCTCTCTTCATCTGTCTTTGGAGATAATGATGCGCTGAGATTAAAATGAGGTTCTAATGGGGTGTTGACTGGTTTGCTTTTATTATCAAAGTCGAACTTATGGGGCAATTTCTTCAAATATCTTGTCTGGTTGAGGGTAACAACACCCCTAGTTTTGTCTCATCTAATCTCCAACTCAAGAATCATCTTGCCCTCTCCAAGATCATTTATCCCAAACTATGAGTTGAGGTAGCTTTCAACTTGTCAATCACCACCTCACCTTTACATGCAATCAACATATAAAAGCGGAATGATAAATATTTCATCTCGAAGTTTCCTAAAGTAAACACATATATCAAAATGACTATGAATGTATTTTTTTATTTAGCATAAAAGTGTCAAACTTTTTGTATCATTGTCTCAGTGACTACTTTAGGTCATACAATGAATTTTCAACCTACAAACCCAATTTTCGCGTCTCGGCACACAAAACTCATCAAGTTGTGCCATGTGTGTGTGTGTCTTTCTCTAAGGATCCATGAAGAAATGTTGTATTGACGTCAAGTTCAGCTAACTGCAGATCAAACTATGCAACAAATCCCAACAAAACTTAGATAGACACATGCTTAACAGCAGGAGAAAATACCCCATTACAGTTCATTCTTTCTTTCTATGCACATCCCTTAGTAACAAGTTTATCCTTGTACATGATACCATTCTCACAAGTGTCATCTTCCTTTTTCACAAACACTTATTTACACCCAATTACCTTCTTATCCTTCAGGAGAGGAACGAGATCACATGTCTAATTCTGATGCAGTAAACTCATTTCTTCTTTTATAGCTGACTTCCACTCGTTGATCTCTTCACTATCCAAAACATCTCGATAACTATCTAGAACATAATCTTCTATTGCTGAAAAACATAACGAACCATATCATCATACCAGGAAGGTTTTCATATGGTTCTTCGTGGTCTACCAATGGCGATACTCTCTTGATGTTGATTATCTTGTTGTAACAAAACAACTTCTTTAGTCGGGATATCAGTGTGATCGTTACACTCTATCACCTATGGTTCTTGATCAGTCTTGGTGGAATTTTTTTCACTTTAATTGCAACTATATCTGAGTCTTCCATCTCTTTCTCATAGATTCACCAAATATGACATTAAGACTTTGAATGATTTTCTTTGCTTCTAAATCCCAGTCGAAAAGCATTCACACCATCACTAAAACCAACAAATACAACTTTCTTTGTTATAGGATCCAAATTCGAGTCTGTGACATGAAAATAAGCGGTACAACCAAAGATATGCAGTCTGTCATAATTAGAAACATTCACACCAGACCAAAACTCTATCGAAATTTTAGCATCAATCGTGAAAGTAAGTAATTAGATCATAATGTGTTTTTCAATGAGGGTGCAACTCATTCATTTTTCCACTTCCTTCTACCGCGGTGTTCCTGTAGTTGTAAAGTGCCTCGCAATAAATTCATCTTGACAAACCTTCTTGAACAGAGTTGATGTGTATTCTCTATTGTTATCTAATATAAGCCTCTTGATTTTTCTTCTTGCCTGATTTTCATTCATCTTCTTCAATTTAAGGAAGACACATAACACTTCATCCTTATTCTTCATGGCATACACCCAAACTTATTATGGGTAATCATTAATAAATGTGAAAAAATAATGATTACTTCCCAATGACACATTCCCCAATGGTCCCCAAACACTGATACAATTACAAGTGTTTCCTTCGTACGATGGGTTACAATGATGAAATTGAATCTAGTTTGCTTACCCATCACATATTTCTCACAAAAGTAAAGTTCCCCCATCTTGGCACTTTTCAAAACACCTTTCTTCACTAAACTCTATAAAGCCTTTTCTTCGGTATACCCAAGTATTATATACCACAATCTGGAAGTGTCTGGTTCACTCCCCTCTGATACCACTACTCCACCCATAACAGTCTTAGTAGTCAAATAACACAAAACACCTCTACAAGTACCTTTCACCACAAAGAATGCACCAGAGATTATTTTCATGACCCCATCTTCAATGGTCATCCTGTAACCAACTATATCCAAGAATCCTAAAGATGCGAGGTTCTTCTCCATTTCTGGTATATATCTCACATTTGTAAGGTGTCGAATTGTACCATCATACATCCTTAACCATATAATTTTAATACCTCTCATATGATAAGGATGGTTATTGCCCATTAGCACCACACCTCTATAAAGCTCTTTAAGGTTTGAAAACCAATCTTGATTTTTGCACATGTGGAATGAACAACTCGAATCAAGAATCTAACCATCTAAATAGTTAACCACTAAGGAAACAAGGAAAACTGAATCTTCAACATCCTCAATCTTTTATACAACATTTGCCTTTGGTTTCCCAATATTGTGACAATCCTTCTTCCAGTACCAATTCTGATGACAATGTTGATGAGTTTCATTGGATCATCATATGATCCTTATCATTAAAAGCAAACTTAGAAATATCTTGATCTATCTTCAAGAAATCATATGTGTAAATATATTATAAAATAAATTACCTAAAATTAATGTACAAAAACAAAAACATCCATCTTCTTACATGAAGGAGAATGCTTGATGGCAACCATGAGGATCATTTTAACAGATCATACTACCTCCAGGGGGGAAACATCAACCAGTGGATCCACAAACATTTTGTGAGGATTACCAAACGTTAAAGGGGTGCTAGCATCTGCACTATATGATAAATGGTCACTACTGAAAATTTCACCTATCCCAACGGTTTCAAACCGTTGGGATAACCCCTGAAACTGTTGGCATGATGGTCGTTGCAATATCCCTATACCAATGGTTCTATAAGAACTGTTGGTATAGACTGTCTGAAGTTAATCTATTCCAAAAGTTTCAATAAAACTGTTGGGATATATGTATACCAACGATTCAAGAACCATTGGTATACATTTTGTCCAATATATAATATATTCCAACAGTTTCATTGAAACTGTTGGGATATATGTATAACAATGGTTCAAGAATTGTTGGAATACACTCTCCAGTATATAATCTATTACAACGATTTATGAAACCGTTGGAATAGATATATACCAACGGTTATGAAACTGTTAGTATACATACTTCATTGCATAACTGTATACCAACAGTTCTGTGAACTGTTGGTATATCCTCTTCACCCATCAACCAGTAGCATACCCATCATCCTCTTCCAAACTTCCAAAACCTGTAAACATGACTTCCAGAACCTGTAAACATAACAGTTCTCTTCCAATCTTCCAGAACCTATAAACACGAATGCACCTATAAACATGACATCTTTGAATCAGTGCCTGTTGGAATTGCATGACATTTAAGGGATATGTGTTTTCTGAATAAAACCAACCATTTAAAGGAAAATCCTATACATTACATGGATGTTCATGAATGGTGGTTTTTTTCCATCCATGCATGGAATTCAGTAACGATGATGTGTTCTTCCATTTAACCAATGTTCTAGTGTATGTTTAGGATGAGCTCTTACATTTAACCAGTGTTCTAGTTTATTTTTAGGTGAGGTGAGTTAGAAACCATGTTAGGCATGTCATTAGAACATGGGACAAATGTTTCAATATGAGTATTCAAAGGATTAGGCACTACAACATATGAATTGGTGGTGGGGAGAACCATAAGCATGAATGGTGTTGAAAAATGACACTATCAATTTTTTTAGATATATGGGCTCAGGTAATCAATATATTGGTGTTGCAATTATGAAAACAAGCATTGGATCTGATTTTCTAGTCTTAAAACCTTAAATTAATGGTTATTCCTTGGATGTGTTTTGAGTGTTTGGGAGTGGAATGAGGTTGTTCAACCTTAAATTATTGACCAACATAGGCCAGGATATGTGGATGGGTTGGCCACTAAGACTTATTGGGGATGATAAGAATTATAGTGGGGATGTTTTGAAACCTTGTGTTCATACGAGCATTCAAAATTTGAGGAAAAGATTGAATTTTCAATTATTGGAGGGGTCAGTTTTTCAATAGTTGTTTGAGTTCTATTTATGAGGGTTAGAAGCAATATAAAAGGCATTTTGGACATTAGAATGGGGCTCAAGATGTAGCTCAAGAGCTTGTGGGAGCATAGAGTGGAGGAGGTGGTTACTGAAAAACTACAACAGACCATTGGTGGTCTTTTTGAGGGGAAAAGTTATAACATTTCCCCCTTGGGTTTTTGAAGTGGGAGGTCCCCTTTCCTCCTCCATTTGTAAAAACCATGGGAATCCATCCCTACCTACTCCCCCTATAGGACCCTTTGATCTAGGTGTGGTTTTGTGACTTTTCTTTAAAAATTAGAGGTTAGTTCCTCCCTCTAATATCCTTTTTCAATATAATGACCAAGCTTGTGTCATCAGTATTATCGCTTATATGTATTATGAATATGATATTTATATCTGGTGATCGAGTTTCCATTATATTATATTATGAAACTGTTGTAATAACCATACCCGCTAGAACATAGTCATTAGAACTCCCAATCTCTCACTCGTTAGGGCTCTGATTCGACCACTAGTTCCGACCCCCACACAGTTCAATTCCTTTAATGAATTTGTCTTCTTTACCACTGTTCCCTAATCATTAGTGTACCTGATGGTATTTAACCTTTTTAAGTGTCCTCTTAATCTTTTGTTTACCAATTCTGAGTTATCGGATGCATCATCCCTCTATCTCTTCTCTATTATATTGGTTTGGTCATCACTACCCCTTGATCAAGACTTTTAACAAGGCCATTAATGGATTTAGGGGGCTTCGGATTTTACAAAATGGTGGCACTAATTGACTCTTGGACAATTCTCATCAATTTAATCAAAGATGAAAACATGATTACTTCATATCTCAACCCTCCTTTTTAAAAATGTTTCTATCCATAGGTTGATTAGAAACATGATTGTGCATTATCTGGGTTTAGACCGTAGAACTCAATATTTCTGTCATCATATCACCATGTGTATTTGTATGGAGGTTGACATATTGAAACCCCTGTTGAATTCTACCTTAGATGAAATTGAAGGCTAGTACATGTATAAACAAGAGGTTCACTTCCAGTATTCATCATATTGAAACCCCCTTACCACCTCTATAGCCCCCCTCCCCACCTGCACAACCCCCTCCCCATCTCACCCCAGTAGTATCCCCCTACATAGCCCCCCTCCCCCTACACACCCTGTAGGTTTTGGGCGTAGTGGAAGTGTGGTTGGGTCGTCACCCAACTTTAATTTTTACCATGATCAATGATTATTCTGAGATCAATACGATGATGAACACCAATCTCCACAGAATAGAATCAAAGATTTAGATAAAGAAGTAAGAGACCCGAAACCATTAGAGAGTATCTTGCATATCATGTTTATAGTTAATTTAATTAATTTCATAAAGAAAAGAATACCTAGATCTTCGGTATTTTCTTCTTTGATGATGTTGATTATTCAGAATAACTCTTCCGGATTATCTTGTTTCACTTGTGAGGATCCAAATTAGAATCCCTCAAGTGGTGATCCACATGTGCTCTGATGGATTCTGATCGAAACCTCTCATTCTCTAGGTGCTAGCACGACGAAGCGAGTGTCTTGTGTCGGTCGTTCTTGATCTCTTGTTCTTCGGTCTTGAAGAATGTATCTCGTTCTTGAGAGGGGAGGAAAGAGGATTTGATAGAGAAATTTTTTAGCTCAATAATTCACAATTCACCAGGCATGCAGTTCGGTATATGGCACAATAGACATACGTGTCTATTTATCGACATGTGGCTTTGGTTACAATATTTAATTGCATAAAAACAATTAATTACATTTATAACCTTAGATAAAACCCATGCTTTTAATAATAATACCGCGTCATTATTTATAGTGTGCCAACTTGCGCAAAATGAAATTATAAATAAAATTCTGTGTCACAAAATAATAGCAACGTTATTGTTATTTTAACTCGTGCTAATTAGTTAAATAATTATTTACCGTCTTGCAAATAATTATTTTACTACTAGACCGGCCTTGGTCCGCTTGAACTCCACTTACATTTATTGAACACCTGAATAAATAAATAAATAAATTATTCTCTTAGATAAATATTTTATTTACAAACTGGTAAATAAATATTTATTAAATGTTCAATAAAATAACTAAATAAATTTTACCAACAATCCAGTGAATAAATATTTATTTAATTTATGCAATCATTTTAACTTGAATAAAATTATTCCACTGTCTTGAGAATAATATTTATTCCATTAATTAAATTCAAATAGAATTTAAGTGAGACCACCAAAAACACTTAGTGTGTGGCCCTCTATAATTCTTTCTCATTGGCATTAGGCGGGCTTGCCTAAAGTCCAAAATTACTGTCTAGAAATGGGTCAAGGAACCCAAGAGAAAGAACTTAAAGTCTCAATAACGAAATCTACATATGAACGCTCACTATACAATATAATCTATTTGTCTTAATATCTCATCAAGCAGGTTTCATGATAGTGTCATCAACCTTTGTACTTGATATGTCGTTCTTTGACTACTTGAAATAAACTCATCGTTACACCATGGTTATAGAAGTTCGTGTGACGATTCTATTTCAATCAAAGGGCTGAGATATCACCTTTCATAAATGGGAGGTACAAATTTTTCCTCAATTTATCCATTAATACCATATCACTCGTGATGCACCCAACGTACCCTACTTCCTGCCAACTGTTTGAATGACGGTTTTCCTCAATAAATCAAAGTGCGCGAGTCATGACACATATTAATGATAATCTTAATGTCTAAGAATCATTACACACACTCGCAAATAGAAATATCCGATGACACCCAAACATGCAGAATTCCTACTGGTGGGTTTGTCCTCATAATCTCCCATCTTGGAGATTACCAAGTACGAACTTTATGAGAGGAAGTCTCATATGCTTATGAGTACTCACACCTGATGGTTTGTATACTATGTGTCCTATTATAATATTTCATCCAATCGCACAATTATATTTAAGAATATTATCATAGCACTTCAAGGTTCTCATCATATCGGGGAACTGCCATGAGTTTGTCAATGCGACAAATACTCCAAGACATTATTACAATATAGTCATGCAGAACAATGAACAATATTTAATAATATGTTTAATATTTAAATATATTAAATATTCATGTAATCAAAGTAAAACTAGTTGGTTCTAGGACACAAACTCTTACAAACCCCCACTTGGACTAGAGCCAACTGCCTACGACTTTCAGTCCACTAGACCTCACATGATGATCATGTTTCTGTTGAGTTAAGGCTTTAGTCAAGGGGTCTGCCACGTTATCTTCCATGAAAATACTGCTCACTACAACTTAACCTCTCTAAGAAAAATTCCTCAAGAGATGATACTTCTGAAGTACGTGCTTCATCTGCTAATGTAACCTTGGCTCTTTTGCGTGATCCACCACTGTAATATTATCACAATATAGTGTGATGGGATATTTACTGCTAGGTATCACATCCAGCTCATGGACGAAGCTTCACATCTAAACTTCTTCTTTAACTACCTTAGAATTTGTGATATACTCAGACTCTACTGTAGAATCTACGACCACACTCTGCTTTGAGCTCTTTCATCTCACTGCACCTCCATTAAAAGTGAAGATGTATCCCGTTTGCGATTTTATTTCATCTTGATCAATCTGGAAACTAGCATCTGCATATCCTATTACGACTAGTTCCTCATCTCCTCCATAGACTAGGATCATATCCTTAGTACACCTCAGATACTTTAGGATAGTCTTGACTGCCATCCAATGGCGTTCACCTGGGTTAGCTTGATATCTGCCTACCACACTTAATGCGTAGGCGACATCTAGCCTAGTACATAGCATGACATACATGACTAACCCAATCGCTGATGCGTATGGAGTCATTGCCATTATATTTCTTTCCTCATGTGTCTGAGGACACATTTTCTTGAAAATATGAATGCCATGTGATGCTGTAAATAATCCCCTCTTGGATTACTCTATACTGAATCTCTTCAGTATCTTATCAATGTATGTACTTTGACTTAGGCCCAACAATCTCATGGATCTATCATGATGAATCTTGATCCCAAGAATATATGATGCCTCTCCCAAGTCCTTCATGGAGAAGAATTGATTCAACCATGCCTTAACAGATTGTAAGACTGGTATCTCGTTTTCAATAAGTAATATGTCATCAACATATACGATTAGGATAACGACTATACTCCCACTAAACTGTTTGTAGACACAAGGCTCACATTCATTCTTGATAAAAAAAATTCATTATGGCTTTATCAAAATGAATGTTCCATGACCTGGATACTTGCTTTAATCCATAAATGGATTTCTAAAACTTGCATACTTTATTGGCATCTGTTGGAGTCATAAACCCTTCAGGTTGTATCATGTAGACATCTTCCTGAAGGTTCCTATTAAGGAAGGCTATTTTGATATCCATTTTCCAAATCTCATAGCCATGGTAAGCGATAATATCCAGTATAATTCTAATGGATTTTATCATTGCAACTGGTGAAAAGGTTTTGTCATAGTCAATGCCTTGACGCTGCTTGAACCCTTTTGTAACCAGTCATGCCTTATAGGTATTGAATTGTCCTTCCATGTCCAGTTTCTTCTTAAATACCCATTTTTAACCAATAGTATTTACATCAACTGGAGGATCTACCAAAATCCAGACATGGTTTTGGTACATGGAATCTATTTTAGAATTCATGGCTTCTTATCACTTGGCGACATCTGTTTCACTTACTATTTTCTTGTAGGTTATAGGATAATTATTATCAGCTAATAATGAGTCACCATCCTTGTTAACTAGAAAACTATACAGTTCCGGTTCTCTAACCTCTTTTGTACTCCTACACAATTCTTATGTCTCTGGAATAGTTCTTTCTTCCAAGGGGCTTTGTGGAATCTATTCCTGTACCAACTCTTGTGTACCTTGATCCTTGACTTCATCGAAGCCTATCTTTCTCCCACTATATCTTTTGGAGATGTGATCCCTATCTAGGAATATGGTGTGTCTTTCCTCTATAACCTTTTTTTCTGAGGGGTTGTATAGGTAATATCCCCTTGTTTCCTTGGGGTATCCTGTAAAGGTACACTTTGTGCCTTGGGGTGAAAGTTTGTTACCTGAAGAGGCCTTAACAAACACATCACTTACCCACACATGTAAATTTGATAACATGGCTTTCTTTTCACTCCAGAACTCGTAATAGAATACCATTTATCGATTTAATTGGTACTTGGTTTAGTTTGGGCGATGTTGTTTGTAACGCATATCCACAAAAGGATAATGGAAGACTCTCATGACTCATTATTGATCTCATCATGTCCAAAAAGGTGTGGTTCCTCCTTTGTCTCACACCATTCCACTGGGGCGTTTAAGGAGGAGTGAGTTGAGATAGGATCCCAAACACCCGTAAGTAATCAATGAAGTCTTGATTAAGATATTCTCCACCTCGGTCTGAGCGGAGTTTCTTAATATTATTACCAATCTGGTTCTCAACTTCATTCTTGTATTCTTTGAACTTATCAAAAGAATCTTATTTATACCTCATTAAGTAGATATATCCATATCTACTAAAATTATCAGTAAAAGTTACGAATTATGAGTACCCTCCTCTTGCTTCAACTGGAAATGGTCCACACACATCAGTATGAACCAATTCAAGAAGCTCTTTATCCCTTTCACCTTTCCCACTAAATGGGGCTTTGGTCATTTTGCCTTGTAAACATACATGATATACGCCAAGTGTTTTTAGTTCGAAAGAATCTAAATATCCATCTTGATGTAACTTTGTCAAGCGTTTCTCATTTACATGACCTAGCCAGCGATGCCAAAGTTGGGTGTGGTGTGAGTCATGTGTAGTATATTATTTATTTATTTCCATTACTTAGTTTATGTAATCCAACGTGTAAAGATCGTTGTATAAATGTGCCCTGCAAAAACAAATGCTATCTTTGTAAAAGAAGACATTTCCAAACTTGAAAACAAATCCATCTACATCTAATCTAGATACATAAATATTTTTTTAGTAACAGATGACACATAATAACAACCCTTTAATACCAATATTATCCCAGTTGTCAACAAGAGTTGGTAGTCCCCGACAACAACAACAATTCTGGCTCTGTTGGCTGTTTGTAGATCTACCTCCTCTAGGTCAATCTTCCTGAATCTACTTGGTTCATGTATTTGGATACATATGTGAGCACCACAAGTTGTATCTAATAACAAATTTGTAAAATAGATAGATTACATTTGATAAAAAACACACTTGAATCTTCCTCATGCTTCTTAGGCTGGGTGCAGTTCTTCTTTCAATAGCCCTTATTTCCATATGCGAAACAAATAGATTCATATTACCTTGCCTCTCCTTTGATCTTCCTTTTCTTAGAAGGGTGTGAAGAAGCTTTGGGATTATGGCTCTTCACCTTCCCTTTACTATTATTCACCATAAGGATAGAAGATTTTTTGCGCTTCATATCTTTTTCCACTTGGTGAATGATGATAAGAAGATCAGATAGATACTTATCAATATTGTTCATATTGAAATTAACAACAAAGATGGAGAAGTTATGAGGGAGTGATTCAAGAATGAGATCGGTACCCAGTTCTTTGGGGAGTTTAAACCCTAGAATCTACAAGTGCTCAATGTAGCTAATGAGCTTGACTACGTGAGGCCCAGCCGGGGCACCTTCTCTAAGCTTACTCTGAAAGAGTGCCTTGGAGATCTTAAACTGTTATTGTCTTTCTCTCTCCTGGTAAAGACAATAGAGGTGTTGGAACCATGGTCATATATGCATGAATTGGAGAATATTTTGTGTTTTTTGTTAATCCTCAGTGGAAGTTCAGGATGTGTACCAGCAAAGTGATCATATAGTTCAAGCAGACAACAATATTGAAGGTGGCGACGTTTCCCAGTGTTTGCCAAATTTTTGGACCTAAAAATCGACAAATGGAGAAAAGTGTTTTTGGCAAAGAGACTTGCGCGTCGTGGACTTGAATGAGAGGAAACTTGCGCGCCATATGTTTTTCAAGATCAGAACATGGGAAAATGGCAAAGGGATGAGGGTTGCGCAAGTATTGGTGTGGTCGCGCAAGTGACCTGCGCACTGAGGAGGGACTTGCGCGCTAGTGCCTAGGAGGTCTGGAAACTTGCACGCCTTTTGTTATTCCTATTCAGAACATCAAAATATGGCAAAGGGAAGTGGATCGTGTAAGTATTGGGTTGGTCTCGCAAGTGAGTTACACAACATAGGCTAGGGCAGTAGGAGCTGCGCGCCAGGACTTGCGCGCCGTGAGGACACTTGCGCGCCACCGCACAGGGGGTCCATTTTGCCTATAAATAGAGGACCACCCCTCTTCATTTGTAACAAAGTTCAAGACTTCGAGATTTTTCAAGCTCTCTTCGTGCAAGTGATTGAGTCGTGCAAGTGGTTGTTGGGTCGTGCAAGTAGAGGCTGTGTGCCGGTTGTTGGCTGTGCGACCAAGGCTGTTTGGAAGTTAAAGGTGCAGAGTCGCGAAAGTTTGGAGTTGAAGGAGGCAGTGTCGCGCAAGTATGTTGGTGTCACCTGCGCACCGATTTTGTACCATGCAAGTGACTTACACGCCATTCTTGAAACTTGCACGCCGGTCTTGGAGAAGTGCGCCAGGTGAGGCTGTTGTACGCTGGTCATTTTGGAGCTGCATGAAAACTGGAAGATTTCCCGATACCTTCGGTGCAAAGTGGGATTAGTTTACAAGTGAAAGTTGGAATTCAACAGAGCATCTACATTCAATAGAGGATGCATTCTTTTGCAACGATGAAGAGACCTTCACATTTATAAATTGAGTGAGACTTCACCAAGGGCGGTGAGCCAGGGGGAGTCAACAGGAGTGACCCGAGGGACGCGGTGAGCTATCCCTATACTTTTTTAAAGGTAGTGAGCCTAGGACAGAGTGACTGTTCCCGAACCTTTGTAATCCACAAATAGTGAAGATTAATGGAATTTGGTACAACCGAAAACTTGTCGGCGTATGCTCCTTGGACGTAGCCCTTAGCGGTGAACCAAGTAATTTTTTTTGTTTTATCTCTTTGCATGTGAATGTTTCATTGATAATCATATTCATCATATAGGTTTAACTAGTTCCTACCTACGCGGGAACAAGATCCTTGTTTTTAAAAGAAAAAGTTGACACCCTGATTCACCCCTCCCCTCTCAGGGTGTCTCGGGGTCCTACAAGAGGTGCTCGGGCATGCTATATACATCCATGTTTTCATGAGACTTTGTGAGATCACTAGATGTTGATGATAACATCAAACATTGAATGTCTAACGCATCATTCATATGTTTCTCATAGACCAGGAAACCCCCATCACTCACCTCTTTGGCAGGCGGATCAGGTAATGATGACTCCAACACGCAAGACTTCCATTCATGGTGTAGGATAACCTGAAGATGTCTAAACCATTCTTGGAAGTTACTATCAGTGATGATTTTTTCTTTATCGAGAATTGATCACAGGGATAGAGTGGTTGACGATCTTTTCATTTTTATTCTATTATTAAAAGAGTAGATCATTAGTACTTTCTTGAATACATTTTATGATCAATAATAAATTAATTTTATTAAGTTTTCCACTATTTTATCAAGTCCCAATGGCCCTCACCATTGAACTCAGAATATCCAGTTTCTATGAAATTCTAGTGGCAAGGATCCATATTCCCCTTCACATAACCCCAACAAGGGTTGTTCAAGCTATTTGAATGTATTTAGGTAGGTAGGTCTTTGCCAACTGTAGGCTTTCAACTCCTTGATATGTTGAGTGGATTCCCCAATACTGAAATCCTGACTTTGGATTTCCTCAACTCTTGCCTCCAATATTACACCATGTCTAGCAATGAATACTCCTCTTGATGTAATGTGGTTAAGTCAACCTGAAACCTTTCATGAGGGCTTCTTGTATAAAAGTAAGTGGCCCAACAAGGGTTTGTCAAACACATAGTTTTATTGAGTTTTTACCTTAATCAAGTAACGGAAGGCTTGACCTGACTTAATATATTATTTGAGGTATTTTTATCTCTTATGCGTGAATTTATTATTATAATTAGCACATGATTGTTAATATTAAGTGTAACTTACTTAAGTGATTTACCGTGTCTTGATAATATTTACGCATAAGCCTGGTTTATTTTAGTTTTATCTTGCATGTTTGTTTAATTAATTAATTATGTGATCATGAAAACACATCCATAATGACATACCATGAAACTGACAGAAATAAAATAAAGCAAAGGGCATTATCATGAGCTTTTCTAATGGTTAGTTTATGTGGAAGTTGATAAACTAACCCTAACCTAGGGGAAAAACACCTTGAACCTTTTGAGTTTGTGTTTACAACTTTCCACCTGTCCACCTCTATATTTCCTGGGATTAGTTTCATCTCGGATCTAGCTTGAACTACCTCCTCTTGATGTAATCGTTCTGATACCACTTGTAGGTTCCGGGCGCAACGGAAGTGCGGTTGGGCCATCACCCAACTTTAATTTTTACCATGATCAATGATTATTCTGGGATCAATATGATGATGAATGTTAGTCTCTATGGAACAGAATCAAAGATTTAGATAAAGAAGTAAGAGGTCTGGAACCTTTAGAGAGGATCTTGCACATCATATTTATAATTAATTTAATTAATTTCATAAAGAAAAGAATACCCGGATCTTCGGTATTTTCTTTGTTGAAGATGTTGATTGTCCAGAATGACCCTTCTGGATTATCTCATTTCGCTTACAAGGATTCAAACTAGAATCCCTCTAGCAGTGATCCACACGTGCTCTGATGGCCTTTGATCAACACCTCTCGTTCTCCAAGTGCTAGCGCAGTGAAACGAGTATCTTGTGTCGGTCGTTCTTGATCGCTTGTTCTTTGACCTTGAAGAACGTCTCTTGTTCTTGAGAGGGGCGAGAAGAGGATTTGAGAGAGAAATTTTTTAGCTCAATAATTCACAATTCATCATGTGTGCATTTTGGTACATGGAAAAATAGACGTACATGTCTATTTATCGACATGGGGCTTCAGTTACAATATTTAATTACGTAATAGCAATTAAATACATTAATAACCTTAGAGAAAACCCATGCTTTTATTAATAATACCATGCTATTATTTATGGTGTTCCAACTTGCGCAAAATGGAATTATAAAAAAAATCTGCGTCATAAAATAATAGTAGCATTATTTTTTTTAACTTGTGCCAACTAGTTAAATAATTATTTACCATCTTGAAAATAATTATTTTACTACTAGACTGGACTTGGTCCGTTAGAACTTCACTTCTATTTATTTAACACTCGAATAAATAAATAAATAATTTATTCTCTTAAATAAATATTTTATTTACAAACTAGTAAATAAATATTTATTAAATTTTCAATAAAATAAATAAATAATTTTACCCACAATCCAGTGAATAAATATTTATTTAATTTATGAAATCATTTTAACTTAAATAAAATTATTTTACTATCTTGAGAATAATATTTATTCCATTAATTAAATTCAAATAGAATTTAACTGAGGCCACCAAAAACACTTAGTATGTGACCCTCTATGATTCTTTCTCGTTGGCATTAGGCGGGCTTGCCTAAAGTCCAAGAGCACTGTGTCTAGCAACGGGTCAAGGCACCCAAGAGAAAGAACTTAAAGTCACAAAAACGACATCTACATACGAACAATCACTGTGCAATATAATCTCTTTGTCTCAATATCTCATCAAGTAGGTTTCATGATAATTTCATCAACCTTGGTGCTTGATACATCGTTTTTTGACTACTTGAAATAAAATCGTCGTTACACCATGGCCATGAAATTTTGCGTGATGGTTCTATTTCAATCAAAGGGCTGAGATATCAACTTCCATAAATGGAAGGGACAAATCCTTCCTCAACTTATCCATTAGTAACATGTTACTCGCGACACACCCAACATACCCTACTTCCCGCCAACTATCTACGTGACAGTTTTCATCAGTAAATCAAAGTGTGCGAGTCACGACACGTATTAATGATAATATTAAAGTCTAAGAATCATTACACACACTCGCAAATAGGAATATTTGATGACACCAAAACATGCAGAATTCCTACTCGTAGGTCTGTTCTCATAATCTCCCTTCTTGGAGATCACCAAGTAAGAACTTCACGAGAGGAAGTCTCATCTTCTTACGAGTAATCACACCCGAAGTTCTATATACTATGTGTACCAAAATATATTCAAGAATATTGTCATATCACTTCAAGGTTCTCATCATAGCGGGGAACTATTATGACCTTATCAATGTGACAAATACTGTAGGAAATTATTACACTATAGTCATGCAGAACAATGAAAAATATGTAATAATATATTTAATATTTAAATATATTAAATATTCATATAATCAAAGTAGAACCATTTTGTTCTAGGATACCAACTCTCACACACCCCTCCCCACCTTCACACCCCTCCCCTCCCCACCTGCACAACCCCCCCTCCCCACCTCACCCCCAGCAGCCTCCCCCTGCACACCCCCTCCCCACCTACACACCCCTCCCCACCTGCACAGCCCACCCCCTCCCCACCTTAACCCCAATAGCCTCATCCTGCACAGCCCCCCATCCCCACCTGCATAGCCCCCCCAACAACCTTTCCCTGCACACCCCTCCCCCCTACACACCCCCTCCCCACCTGCTTAGCCCCCACCCACTTGCACACCCCCACCCACTTACACAACCCCCCTCCCCACCTACACCCCCAACAACCTCCCCCTACACCCCCCTCCACACCTGCACAACCCCCCCCCCCCCCCACACCTCACCCCAATAGCCTCCATTTGCACACCTCCTCCCCACCTACACACCGCCTCCATCTCCTAACTTATCTAACATAATGACTTGAACAATTAAAAAAAATCCATTAACAACAATTATAAAATTAGATTCATTTATACATGTGGGAAAATCAAACTCCCCCTTTGGAATTATTTTCAATACCCCTTAACTTTGAGATTTAATTCTATAATACACCCTATTGAAAATAAATGCAATGATTAAAAGTTTCATTCCCCCTTATTGAAAACTAAAATAGAAGGGTATTATATCTCCTACTTTCAACTTTCTTAAACTGAAAAACATATTATCCCATTGATATTTTATTCCTTTCTTGAGATAAGATTGAAATCGCAATATTCTTTGCAATGATCCATAAGTAAGACAACTCTAGTACTACATGGTTTAACTTCATATAGAAAACATGAATGATTTTAACAAAGAATCAAAGTTTTCCATATATATTCTTTAATGTGGTACCAACTCTAAAATAATAATTTCCTTGATTTCACTAAGTATGAGTTTAAGTGGGAGATCATCATGCTAAGTATCTCAAATATTTCCAGAATTTATGATTTTGGATAGCATCCAGTTATGATGATATCATTGATTTTTGTTGTAATTGATATCTCTCATGTAACAAGGACACCACCATAGTTTCATAGGCACTTTTATGAAATATAAAGCTAATTTTATTTATAAATCACACAATATATTGATGGAGTTTCAACAATTTCATAGGATGGGTACTCAATTATGGTTTTCTATGGTGAATTTACATAGATGTAGTTAGATGAGTTACATAGATGAAATAGTATGTCTTCCCAATATTGGAGGGGGAATTCATTCAGAGGGAGCTTGAATGATTGGATGGAAACATGGAATAAAAAACTATGTGGATACTATGGATGGGTGGTGGTCACATGTTTGGTAGTGGGACTTTATCATGATCATGAGAATAAAAATTGAGTGGGGTATTATTAGACTCGCATTCAATAAAAATTATCAAGTGGTATAATTTATGGTTCTGATGTAGAGTGATTTTCATAGACAATTGTTGGATCTTTGTATGTTTATTCAATATATGAAACAATTGGGTGATCCTAGAAGATGATAACACACCAACACCATGAAATTCTGATTTCAGTAAGATTTATATAGTTCAATAGATATAGAATCATCATTTGAATAGATATTCAACTGGAGGAATCATGTGTTATGTTAGGGGAAGTATGCTACACTGTGTTATCACCAGGTGGTGTGTTCAGTGGAAAGATATGGACAAGTTCAATCTAAAAGATTCAAATAGGAAGGATGAGTTCGGTGGGTGGATAAAAGTGGAGTCTAAGTGGTTGAATTATAAAGAGGGAATTTTTATACATGTAATGGCATATTTAGTAATGATCTGGATAATTCATTGAGGGTTTTGGTAGGGGAAGCTTCCAGTATTCGTACGAATGTCTAGAGTAGATGAAATAATTTATGAGGTTCATGAAATTCACAATTTCACTGATGAAATACATATAATCCTTCCATAAAAATACTATCTCACCACATGATATCATGTTTAGATTTGTTGACACCCAATGTAAATCATAAAGAAACATGTAAGAGAAAAAAACAGATGTTATATAGAGGTAATATAGTCATTTTGAGGTGTCATTTTTGAGATACTGAAGGTTCAACATGAGGATATTTCAAGGTTAAATTTTTTATTCTATGGATATTTCATTGGATAAACCGGTTAGAAGACACCACCCTCTCAAATCTAGTGAAATCCAAGGGTGAAAAAACTTTAATTTCCAATCATAATATGTCTATAATGAAATAATAATTTCAATTAACAGTTTTGGAAGAACAAACAATGACTTGAATCAAGAAGGGTTTGCAAATAATAGGGGAGTTGTCTTTTAGGGAAAATCAAAACAAAAAACAAAAAACAACCTTGTCTTTAAATAAATATGAATGAAAAAAGAATAAATGGAGGAATAACATAAAACTCAGCTATAACTTATATATTTGAAGTGGAAGAACAAAAAATTGGTTGTTGGGAAGAAGGGTCCGCACACTGGGAAGAATGAGATCTGTTTGGAGCTTTCGTTTAGGGCACAATGCGGGCGGATCGTGATCTATTCCTAGTTTTTGTATTTGTGGAATTCTATCCCAATGATTTTAAAAAACCATTGGGAACTTTGATTTGAATGAACATATGCCAACAGTTTGAATGAACCATTGGGATATGGGGTAAATGGGGGTAAACTCCCAATAGTTTGAATAAACTGTTGGAATAAAGGGGGTGAGCATGCCATATCCCAACTGTTTTTTGAAACTATTGGGAAAAGTATCCCCTATCCTAATGATTATCTCAAACTATTGGTAAAAGTATCTCTAACAGGTCCTATCCCAATGGTTTTTCAAACCATTGGAAAAATACTCTCTAAAAATTCATACACCAATGGTTTTTATCAAACTTTTGGTATAGGTACCCTATCCCAACGGTTCATTTAAACCATTGGGATAAGGGTGTTGGTATAGGAGGTATTTATAGTAGTAGATGTTTCAGAAAGAAGAGAGTATTGACTATAGATCAACAATATCTCACACCAAATAGGAGAGGATCACATCCTCTTATACACCCATCATTGACACTCTTCATTTCATAAAGATCATTATCCATATCAAATCAGCTTAGGTTCCATCACACAACACCCGAGCATTACACATGTTGAAGTGTTCATTCATCAAACACTTCAATAAATAAGTATCACATGCCATAATTGAACCAACCCTTTAGTTTAAAATTGATGAAACATCTTGTTAGATGATGTGACAGTGTGCAGAAATTCAAGTTTACATGAATAATATGCATGTACTCACCATTCATTGCATGTATAGATCTCACATACACTTTTAATGATCTACCACTTGCACTAAAGTCCCATAAAAATTTTATTCAAAACTTCACAACTCTTTGTGAATCCATACAAATGAATTTTTGGTGTCCAAAACTTAATCCTTATCTAAAGGCCAAACTGTGTGACCTTGCAAGCCTTAGCGGTGTTGCCAAAAAATATAAAATCCCTATTTAATAAATGTAAGCAAATAATGGTCTTTAGCAAAGCGTTGGTGCTACTCAAGCTACTAAGGGGTCTGGTGTGATCTCCTTTAAACATACTCATATATCTATACAAACATGTCCACCATAAGATGTATCATATACATCACATGTATAACTATATAATCTTTTTTTCCATGACATTGAGCGAAAACTAGATATGGAATAAGTCAATATATTATAGGCCAACTCATTTTAGCTTGATTCTCTAGAAAAGGCTGGTCAGGTCAATGAATACATCACATGTCATTCATCCATCTAATAAGCACATCACATGTCACTCATCCAAGTAGTTGATAACAACATATATGACATAACTAAACATGGAAATATTGGAACCAAGGTTGTTTGTTGCTAATAATGGAGTTTGGTTTGTGTTTTTTGTCAATATGCACATGGATAACTAGGGAGTTTGTAATGAATGAGGTCATACGTTTGAGGTTGAAAGTAGTATTGAAGGTGTCATAGTTTCCTAGTGTTTGAAAAAAATTTGGGCTTCAAAAATTGGGAGTTTAGTGTTGGAAAACAAAGTTTTTTTAGATAGGAGTGAATGGTATGCGAAACGACAAAGAAAATTAGCAAAATAAGGGAACCACATACCTCAGAAAATGGACCGCGTACCAAGTTCTGGAAATGGTTTGCGGCCGCATTCCAGGCAGTGGGAATGGTACGCAGAGCAGTACGCAGAGCGGTACATGGAGCGGTACACAGAGCAGTGCGCGGAGTGGTGCACAGAACCGAAAACAATTCGCAACAATGGTACGTGGTGAAGACATGCGGTATGCGGAATGCTGAAAGTTGAAATGAAAAATGGTTCACAGCGATGGTGGGTGGTGAAGGCATGTGGTACGCGGAGTGTTGAAGGTTGGCGAGATTTTTGTGGTTTATGAAATAGTAGCGGTACATGGTGGAGGCTAACCATACGTAGATGGAGTTCAGTATAGTGAAGATTTCCCCACATAAAAAATTTAGGTAAATTAGATTAGAGAAATTTGCAGAGTTATGTGCCTATTTAAGGAATAATAATCCCCTTTGTTAAGGGATGAGATTAAATATTAAATTTTCAGGAAGAAATCCGGTAAAGTTCAAAGTGGAACGTGGAGGAGAAGACAGTACACAGAGAAAATCATCCTCATAAGGAAAACAATCTGTGGAAGAAAGTGTGGTTCATGCGGGAATCTCTTACAATACATGGTGGAGCAAGAAAGTATGCAGGGCAGGACACCATACCTGGAACACAGTACGTGAAACACCCAAGGAATCCTTAAAATTAACCTAATCAGTTTGAAAAATTAATTTCAATAACATATCAATGTATGAAAAAATAAATTACATTAATGGGTGATTATGGGACTTCAATAGAGCATCCATTTATAGTTGAGGATGCTTGATTTAATGCTAAACCATTGAAGTGACCTTCAATTCATTAAACTGAGTGAAGATTCTTCCAACACAGTGATCAAGGGGGAGTCAGCAGAAGTGATCTGAGGGACACGGTGTGCTATCCCTAAAACCTTGTAAAGGCAGTGCTCCTAGCACAGAGTGAATGTGCTAAGCTCTTGTAATCCACAACTTGTGAAGATTAGTGGTTTTTGGTACGACCGACACACTGTCAGCGTATGCTCCTTAGAAGTAGCCCTTAGTAGTGAACCATGTAAAATTGATGTGTAATTTCTTTACTTGTGATTTTTTATTTTCTAAACTTCCTCTTAAGATAGGTTTAACAGGTTCCTATCAACGTGAGAACAAGATTCATCAGTTTAAAAGAAAAATTTGACACCCTGATTCACCCCTCCCCTCTCAGGGTGTTTCGAGGTCCTTTAGGAAATGCATTTCCTTAGTCTAATTCAATCAAGGGATAGATCTCTTTACTTGTCATGCAAGTGAAAAAATCTAATCTTGGTTGTGCTCTAAACAACGACATGATCAAAAAAAATACCCAACCACCACCTAATTAGATAAGTTCATGTATTGAATTGAATAAGTATGGTATTAAAGTTTGAAGTTTCTCATGCTAGGTATCTCTCCAAAATCAAGTAAGAAGGATTTGATAATAATTATACACCCCTAAGTATATCAATGAATGTATGACATTCCATGTGATATACTTTAGCGGATCAACCCAAGTAATAAGTCCCTACTTATTTCCTTGTTAATATATTCTCTATATAACTCATATAAAACTCTTTGTAATGAGTATAATAATATACTCAAGATAACATTATCATATAATCACAACCCATAATACTCTAAGATGATTATCGATTAGGGATTTCTCAAAGTTGTACTTTGAGGGGATATTATCATTCAACCATTCATTTAAAATATACTGCAATAGACATGAATAGATGATAAATGGAGTTTTCATTTATTATAATAACATGATTCATTTACAACCATTCTAACCAATCTCTCATGTGTCTAACACCCATGGATTTTATACAAACCCCATGTTGTTGTCGTGATAATGGTTTCATCAACAGATATACCACATTCTCCTGTGTATCCACCCAATTGATCTTTACATCTCCCCTTTCAATGATATTTCATATGAGACAATATTTATGAAGGATTTTTTTAGTATTTCAATGAGGTTAGGGTTCCTTAGTCTAAGAAATCGACCCATTGTTGTCACAATATAGCTCAATTTCTCCCTTAATACTAGGAACCACACCAAGTTTAGTAATAAAATTCTTGATCCAAACATCTTACTTTGCAACATTTGATATAGTGATATATTTTTCCTCTATTTCTGAGTCCATCATGGAGTCTTTTTTGAAACTCTTCCAACTGATAGATCCACTGTTCATAAAAAACATAACTTCATATTGGATTTCATATCATATTTATTGAATTGGAAATTTATATTTGTGCAACCCTTTACACAGATCTCATCATATCCTCCAAATACCAAGAACATATCCTTAGTCTTTATTAAGTATTTAATAATGTTCTTTATCACAATCCATTGACTCTCACTCGGATTAGATTGGTACCTACTAGTTAAGATCAAAGCACATGAGGTATCGTGTTGAGTGAATAACATGACATACATGATAGATCCTATGGAGGATGCATAAGTAATCATATACATCCTTTATAACTCTTTATAAGGATGCTTAATCTTGCTAAGATTCATGCCATGCAACACCAGTAAAGACCCCTTTTTATAGTTCTCTATGATAAACTACTTCAGTATTTTACCAATATATGTGTTTTGACTCAGTTAAAGTAACATATTAGATTTATCTCTATATATTTTCATACCTAGTATGTAGGAATATTCACTCATGTATTTCATTGAGAAACATTTAACCAATCATATCTTCATAGAGTGAAGTGTCAGGATGTTATTTCTGACAAGCAGTATGTCATCTATATACAATATTATAAATACTATTATACTCCCACTAACTCGCTTATATACACATGAATCATCCATGTTTTTGATGAAACCAAACTCTTTGATTACATCATAAAATCAAATATTCTAACTTCAGGAAACATACATCAGTCCATAAATAGATCTTGCAACTTGCATACCTTAGCATACTCATTTAGAATTTCAAAACCATTAGGTTTTATTATATATGTAGTGTTGTGATCTATAGCGTCACATGGCCTCAGAAGCACCTCCTCATATTCTAGAGGTCACCTACTAGCAGTGAGGGCCTAATCCATACAATCGGGATACTACTCCTTTGAATCAGGGTCATACAACAATGAAAAACTAACCAAAACAATATCCATCACATAATTAGGGTATACATAAATAAATCAACACATTTCTATAATAAATTCTATAAAAAATCATATTGTCATACATATATTTATTTCCCATTGGGTCAATCCCAAATACAAAATAAACAAAAAACAAAACACACAAACACTGATCCTACTGCCTTCCCTGGGCCTCAAACACCCCATCTCCAAATACACTTGAGCCGCACCAGCCCGATTCACTACACACCATGTAATAAACATGAAAGCAAACAATAAGGCTTGCACGAGCACTAGGGTGATCATGTAGGATGTGAGAAATATATCTCAATAGGGTCTCACTAAGTTCCTATGATATACACCATCATATATGTGTATGCACAAGGAATAAAATAAACATGCCACATAAGAGACTTGGACATTTTGTACTAACTAGGCCACTACGAATCCATGCGCATGAGGTAACCATATACTAACTAGGACACCATGAAACCTGATCATACCTACTTCTATGACATGCCGGAATCCACCTCATCATCTCATGCCATCACACTCATAACCAATTCCTAGCTCATACTTGAAGACTCAGGGTAGGGTGGCATCTAATACCTCAACCCACTACTCGTAGGCACTGGTCACAACCATACGTCCATAAGCCTTGACCCATCCCTTATCACTTTAGGGAGGTCCATCTATCTCTCATCATCCCATGACCTAGCCCACAGGGCGGTCCTTGTCCCAAGCCTCTCAGGAAAGGTCCACTATTATCTATCAACCCACGTCCTCTCACTTAGGACGTGGTAATCTAGGCTTTCTCAATCAAGGGAAATACTCATTCTACAACCACTACCCTATTACTCAGGGTAGGTATGAGATACATTCACACTAACTCAATCCACATCCAGCAAGGTCCTCAACCCAATACCCGAAGCATCAGGGCATGATCATTACACAAACCCATCCCCGTAGACTCTGCGGAGGTCCAAGAACACATGATCATATCCCTTCACATAACTCTATAGTTGATCCCAATGTGATATTTTTTGAGTCAGATTCCTTACTTATTACTTTTCAATTCCTTTGGTTTTGGATCAAAAATACCTTCTTAAAACTATTTTTACTAACTTTTTATATTCTAAGTGTTTTAGCATGTTTTTGTAGAAAAAAATTCTTTTTAACATAAATATAAATAGTTAAAATGTATTACGAATATAAACTTATCATTCTTAAATATGATCCATCGGTTTAAAGATGTTTCTGATTAATTGGACAGACCTTTGTTATGACCATTGGTTAGACTTTAATCTCGTATATTTTACTACCAAAATTCATGACCATCCGACAAATACTGGTACCGATACATCCAACTGACCCTTATAAGTATTATCACAATAAAAAATGATAAAGAAGTCCATCAAACTATCCTAAGATTATAATTAGAATATATAGACTTGTTTCTATCATAATGAATACAATTTAGCATTATAATGGTGCTAAAAAAACGATGTTGGACATTCAGTTACAAATGAATTGTTAAGTGCTAGCTATCCAAGGTCGTTGCAAAAAACTCCAAAATATGACCATTGGAGCTTCACTTATAAATAGATGGTCATTTGAAGAGTTTGGAGTTGATCACATTCACAACTCAAATCATCTAAATTTTTCCCTATGTGAACATCTTATTCTTATTCATTATAATTCTTTATAGAGTTGAAGTTCTAAGGAATCCTTGTTAGGGTTGTTTCCTTTAGAACATTTTATTTTGTAATTGTGTGTCTGATTTTTATAACGATAAAGTGATTTTGGGGATAAGAAGTCATTGAATATGATCCATCAGATCAAGGGCTTCTAGAGCTAGGGATACAGACACCAATCATCGTATCGATGGATTCCAAGGATAGGAATACGAAGCTTACCAATCTTCGCATCAAGGGCTTTCCTAGTAAGGAAAGACAAAATTTATAGTAAGTATAAAACTTTGGATACCTTTAGTAAAATTTATTGAATACCTTTACTCTTAAGGTTAAAAGAGTGATGTAATTTTAAAATATATTTTAAGTCATTCTTAATTTATAAGATTCTTTATTGCTTGTTTTTACTCATCTTTATTCCACCGTTCATATTAAGATAGAAAGTTTGTTTTACAAATCTTTCTTATAAATTATTTTTATTGATGTATCTATGATAATGAATAAAACATACTCTAATATAATAAAAAACTTTCTAGTTCTGATTCTGACACTCTGATCATCGAACAATCTGTGAGTCTGATCATTTTACTTTAATAGGTTTTTTTGTTTTAGTTAAGTTTTTTAAACTATAATTCACCCCCCTCTTGTAATAGTAACCATATTAATTACTATTTAGATCCAATAATTTGTATCATAGAAAGTCTTACTACTTTAGCTTGCTGAGTTTTTACTTTATTTATCAATTTTAAGTTTATTATGTTCTTTTATAAACTAATTATTTATAATTTTTTTTATAATAACATGTTATATTAGAAAAAGAGATTCTATTATTTAAGACAGCGGATATGAATTTTGGATCTCTTAATAATCTAAATCCTAGTCGACCACCATTTTTTTATGGTAATGACTGAGTATCGGAGAGATATAATGAAAAATTTTGTGATCAACACTAGAAGAGATAATTTCTCAATGCTTACTGGGAAGTACAAGATTCCTGATAAGGAATTTTCTGCTTTTACTAATACCGAGAAGTTAGAAGATCAGTTGAACTACAAATTTGAAAATAATTTATTATGTTATATGATGAGGAATATCTATAATAAGATATCATCTTGTGAAGTTTCCAATAGTATTTGGAGTAATTTGGAAGTAACATATTTTGGTACATCTAAATTCATTGAAACAAGAAGAGACATGCTTAGAGATGATTACCAAGATTTTGATTTTCTACCTAGTGAGACAGTTTCCAAGATGCACCAAAGGTTCATATCTATCATTAATAGTTTAAAATATCTTGGAGATAAAGGTATTGATGATGATATTTTGGTTGAAAAGATTATTAATATAATTCTAAATGAGTGAGAATCTAAAAGAACTGTTGTGGATGACACACAAAAGATTACCAACTCTTGATGATATTATTAGATCCCTCATGAAATATAAAGGAAGATTAAAGTGTAATGGTGTAAAGGATAAAAAGAAAAATGGGGGTGAAACTTTTGCAACTACTTTTACTATTCTTACTAAAGTTCTGTCAATAGAGAAAGTAGTGAAGTCTATAAAGAAAAAGAAAGTTGTGATTTAATCTGATTCTATTTCATTAACACATTTTAAGAATGATTTATCAAATCTTGCAAGAAGTATGAACAAGATCATGGGAAATAAATATTTTTAGTATAGATACAAAAAGATTCATAAGAAAAAAAATAACAATAAATATTCTGAAGTTACTTATTATGAATGCAAGAAGGTAGTACATATCTGACCTAATTGTCTGAACACTACTGGAAAGTTGGGTTTTCCCAACACTTGTATACCAACGGTTCTCCAGAACTGTTGGTATAAGTGTTTTTTACCAACGGTTTGTAAAAACCGTTGGTAAATCATGGTTTCGTGAAGGATTTCCCAACAGTTTGAAGAAACTGTTGGGAAATCCAATATGGTTTCACCCTTTACCAACAATTTGTAGAAAACCGTTGGTAAAGGCCATTTTTTTAAACGGTTTTTACAAACCATTGGGAAAGTTCTCCTCAAATACTCTCGATTTCCAGAAGCCCCCGCAGCACAACACAGAACTCGTTTCCCCCAATTTCCAGAAGCCCCAATGTGCAGGTGGACCCTAACCTGAGTTCTTCCATCCAATCGGTTGCAACTCCCCCATCCAAGTTAGACTCTTTAAACCTCTTCCAAAATACAAACATAGAAGCCCTCTTCCTCCGATTTATACATTTATTTCAATATCTATAAAGATCACGTCATTTTTTCCTATTTTAGGGATTTTGTAAAATTTTATGATTCACACTATTTGATATTGAATCAATGACTAATACATGATTAGTAGATGTCTATGAGTATATAGAATATGATTTATAAACCATACCTTAAAAGTATCACTGTTTTGTGTTATTTATGATGTGTATAGTATCATTGCTATACTTTATTATTAATCTCAAATTTAAAAATAAATATTTCTGTCTATACTTTATGAAATTAAACCTCTTTACGATACATGAAAAACCTATTAGTGTAGAAGCCTAAACATTATCCAAAAATGGGGTGCGATTGAATTGGGAATGTTTTCCCCCAAATAACCAGTTCCCCAACTCTCAGTAGTTTCAATTTCAGACCTAATCCAGACCTCCTCCCTACATATTCTCGTCCGAAAAATACCTTTTAGCCAAAGATCCTTCTTTAATCAAACAAATTTTTATTTCTACACTTCAAATTAGTAAGTGTTATCTTAGTTTTAGTGTTCTAACTCTTTTTATTTTATGTTTGATGTTTTGAATTCGGTTAAATTAGAGTTATTATTATTGGAGTACTGAACTATTTGTTTGTTTTATGTTTTTTTGTTCTACACTTCATACATCGTAAATGGTCTTTTTTAGTGGGGTTTGTTTAGTAAAGGGGGTAAAGGGTTTGTTTTATGTTTTTGGTTTAGTGGGGGGTGGGCAGTCCAGGTTGGGGGGTCCAAGGGGGTGGGGGTGACATGTCATGGACACCTCGTACCCCCTGGACAGCCCCCCCACTCATGGAAAGCCCTCCCACCCCCTGGACCCCCACCCCCTGGACAGCCCCACCACCCCCCGTGGACAGCCAGCCCACCCCCTGGACACCCCGTACCCCCCTGGACAGCCCTCCCCCACCCCTGTAGACAACCCGCCCACCCCCTGGACACCCCATACCCCCCTGGACAACCCCACCACCCCTGTGGACAACCCGCCCACCCAACCCATTCCCCCCTGGACAGCCCCGCCCCCCCTGGACACCCCCGCCCCCCGTGGACTACCCCCTCCCCCTAGGGATAGCCCACCCACCCCCTGGACACCCTTTACCCCCTGGACATCCCCACCACCCCCGCCACCCCTAGACACCCTGCCCACCCCCTGGACACCTCGTACCCCTTGGACAACCCCCCACCCCCTGGAAATCCCCCCACCCCTGGACACACCCGACCCCCCTAGACAGCCCCGCCGCCCCCATGGACAGCCGGCCCACCCCCCTGGACAGCCCGTGCCCCCCTTGGATAGCCCCCCACCCTTGTTGACAACCCCCCCACCCCACCCCCGAACACCCACCCACCACCCCCTGGACACCCCCATCCCCTCGGATGCCCCCACCCCCTGGAAAGCCCCCCCCCCACCCCCTTGACACCTCGATCCCACTGGACAACACCTCCACCCCCGTGGATAGCCCGACCACCCCCCGCGGACAGCCCGCCCACCCCCTGGACAGCCTGCCCACCCACCTGGACACCCCAGACCCCCCTGGACAGACCCTCCACCCCCATAGGAAGCCCGCCCACCCACTGGACACCCCGTACCCCCCCAGACAGCCCCACCCACCCCCTGGACAGCCCGCTCACCTCCTTGGACAACCCTCCCACCCCCCTGGACTCCCCCTACCCCCTGGACAGCTTGACCACCCCCGTGGATAGCCCGCCCATCTGGACAACCCGACCCCCCTAGATAGCCCCCCACCCCCTGGACACCTACGACCCCCCGAATGGCCCCACCACCCCCCTGGACACCCCGCACCCCTTGGACAGCCCGCACCCCCCTTGGACAGCCCCTCCACTCCCCTGATCCTTATCCTACTCCTCATCCTGTTCTCCCTGAAGAAGTTAAAGTATAAAACTCATGTACTCCCAAAAAGACCCTTAAGGATTATGTATTCCTTGATCCACTTCGAATATCTTACTGGGCAATCCTTGAATATAGGCATTAGAAATTCTGTATCTTATTTTATTATATACACTGTATTTTGTTGTATTTCTTAATATGATTCTCATATAGAGTAATGTGTCAGTTATGCTTTTATTTAAAGTAAACAATTGTCATTTACCTAAATATTTTTTTGATTGAACTTCAATATTATTGAATTTCTTTGAAATTACTTATTGTAATTTTTTTATAGAATGGATAGAATTTGGATGTACAAAACTGATCGGATTTCAATCGATTTTCAAAATAATTTGAGCAGCTTTCTAGATTTTTCATTTTACAAGGCTTCAGATAGTAGTCACATACACTGCCCATGTTCTAATTGTGTTGGAAGACCTTGGTTGAGTCATGAAGCAGTTAGCTATCATATAACCAAATATGGTTTCCAAACAAACTATTATGTGTGGTATCACAATGGATAGAAAATGGAATCTCAAAATTTTGATGATCCAAATGATAGGACTAAATTGGAGAGTTTGATATATGATCAATTTCCATTTATTCAGCATCATGAGAAGGAAAGGATGTCCAACCAACAATATTTTGATACAAGCACACATTATGCGTCCAATGAAAATGATGAAGTTGATAGGGTGAAAAAATTGAATGATGCTGCAATGACTCCAGTATATCGGCAATGTGGTAAAATGAAAAAGTTGGAATTTTTAATCTGATTGTTTCATGGGAAAACTATGTGTGGGATTTCAAATACTGCAATTGATTACATTCTTACCTTCTTGAAGGACTTACTTCCAGATGATGCAGATATTCCCTCAAACCACTATATGGCATGGAAGTTAGTTGATGAACTTGGATTCTCAAAAAAAAATCATGCTTGCCCGAATGATTGTAGCTTATTTTGGGAGGAAACTGCTGAAAGAAATGATTGTATCAAATGTGGAACCTTCCGATGGAATCCAAAAGATGATGGAACACCATCTCATGTGCCACAAAAAAGTAATGTGCCACTTTCCATTGATCCCCAGATTACAGAACCTTTTCATGTCTGATGAAATATCAGTAAAAATGCGATGGCATGACACCGAGAGAAAAAAGAATAATAAAGAGTCAGTTCACCCTACAGATGGATTTTCATGGTAGATATTTGATGCTCGATATCCTGAATTTGCAGCCGATGTGCGTAATATGAGACTGGGTCTTTCATGTGATGGTTTTAATCCATTTGGGAAGATTCTTACTTTGCAAAATACATGGCCGATTTTCATACACATTTATAACCTTCCCTCATGGTTGTGTATGAAAAAGCCTTACACTTTCTTGAGTATACTGATATTTGTCCCTTCTAATCCCGACAATTATATATATGTATACATGCAACCTTTAATAAAAGAGTTGAAACTTCTTTGGGATGTGGGTGTGCCCACATACGATGCATGTTCAAAAGACATATTTCAGATGCGTACTGTGCTTATATGGATGATCAATGATTTTCCTGCTTATGAAATGATGTCTGGATGGAGCACAAAAGGAAAATTTTCATGTCCTGTTTTTATGAAGAATACTCGAACAAGAAGACTGAAATATAGTTGTAGTTTTAGTTTTATGGGACATCGACAATTCTTGCCAATGAACCATCCATATAGAAACAATCGTTGAAGATTTGACAATACCATGGAGACTGATGATCCACCTCAGTGTATGTCTGGAACTGATGTGCTTAATGAATTGAAATATTTCAGTTATTCATTTGGGAAGGGTGTAATGAAATCTAGAAAGAGGAAAAATGTTTCCAATGATACCTGTTATAATTGGAATAAGAAGAGTATATTCTTTGAGTTATCGTATTGGTCAACCAACTTGTTACGTCATTGCTTAGACGTAATGCACATTGAAAAGAATATATGTGAAATGTTGCTTTCGATTTTTCTAAATGTCAAGGGGAAGACAAAAGATGATTTACGATCTCGGCGTGACTTGGTAGATTGGGGGATCAGACCAGAATTGCATCCTGTCTATATCAGTGAAAATAAATGGCAAGTTCCATGTGCTTCTTATGTGATGACACCTGTTGAAAAAAAATCAATTTATGGAAGTGCTAGAGACTATTAAAGTTCCTGATGGCTATTCAAGTAATATATCAAAACGGGTCAACAAAAAAGAGTTGAAGCTGAAATCTTTGAAGACTCATGATTATCAAGTCCTTTTGCATGAGTTGATTCTAATAGAAACCCGTCATCTCTTGTCCAATACTGTAAGAGTCTCAGTTATTTGGTTGTGCTATTTGTTTAGATATCTTTGTGCTAAGAGGTTTTCCAAATCCTTCTTGCAAAAACTGTTGGCAGAGGCACCATTAATTTTGTGTGAGTTAGAGAAAATATTCCCTCCATCATTTTTTACATGCATGTTTCATCTAACTGTCCATCTTCCGACTGAAATACTTCTTGGAGGACCCATTTCTTTCCATTGGATGTATCCAACTGAAAGAAACATGTGCACATTGAAATAATATGTTTGGAATAGGAATTATCCTGAAGGTTCTATTGTGAACGGTTACTTGGCTCAAGAATGTATGGATTTCTGCTTAATGTATTTGTCTGATCTTACTAGGAGAATAAACAGACCAATGAGAAATGAAGAAGAACAGTATGGGAAAATTAAACACAGTTTTCCATCACTTCCTCAGACAGGAGGAATTCTAGGATCGTATACATTGATGACATTAATCCTTGAAGAGTGAGAGATGGCACATCGCACAGTGTTGTTCAATTGTGATTTGTTCGATGAGTATATCAAGTAAGTAAATTGTACATGTATCTCTTATCTTATCTCTTGTAATTTTAAATATTTGTTAAACTATTATTATTTTTATCTACAGGGAACATAAATAATTTATATATAGAAATCATCATTCTTTATCTTTGAGAAGGAAAGAGACTTTTCATAGCAAAGGGTTTTATGCTTGGTTGAAATTGAAGGTAAAAATATTTCTGTAATAACTAAATAAAAATAATATTCAATTAAGTTTACTATTTGTTTATATTTCAGGTATCGAGTTTGCCTGCAGACTCTATTTCTAAGGAAATAAGAGCTTTGGATTTTGGTCCTAATACCATGGTTCATGCTTGTAAATCACTTGTGATCAATGGATACAAATTTATTATCATTGAACGAGCAAGAAACACGAGAACACAACATGATGGTGTTATGATAACTACCACAACAGACTGTTATTCCAGTTCATCGGATAATAGACCTCATTCTGAAAATGTAGCTTATTATGGAGTCGTGGAGAAAATAATAATTTTGGATTATTACTCGCATGGTCGAGTCACGATGATGAAATTTCAATGGTTTGATTCAATGACAAGGCAAGACACCTTTATTGATGATTGTGGATTTCGAGTTATTGACATGACTTGAAATCTTGCCACCGATGAACCATATGTATTGGCATCAATGGTGAAACAAGTTTTTTATGTCAAATATCATCGTCATCCTAAATTAGGTGTAATTATTGAAGTAAATCCCAAACATGTTTTTGATGATGGTGATGATGAATTTGACACTATCCCTACTGCAATTGGAAGCATCCGTTTATTACTTATGATGACTCCAATAGCTCAATTTTCAGAGTTGATTGTGAACCCGAAGTTGTGGTGGGAAATATATAGAATCATACAGTCGTGTTCTCACCTACATGTTTCATCTACATCATTCAGAGTGTGTATCCTAGTACTTACCTTCACACCACCATAAATATTCTGTTTCTTTATGTTTTTTTATCAGAATGGGTTTTCTTTATTTTTTTGGGTTACACATTAGTCATATGTTTCTAATTACTTCCATATCTGTTTTCATTACAGGAAATGACACCCATTGAAGAGAGGCGGTGAAAAAAGATGACATAAAATAATCATCGCATGACATAGATTGGAGTTCCTCCACTCATCCCTATTGTGAGTATTTTATTTCAAATATATATATTTCAATAAGTTATAATATCATGTGTTTACTTTTGTGTTAAATTTTTTTCAGGATCCACCCCCTAGACGAGAGATATCCGATGAGGAGCATGATATTGCTCTCAGTACAGAGGCTAGTGGTGGGAGGGGGGGGGGGTCTCAGAGTGAGACGATCATCTGGTGGTCCCGGTACTGAGGCTGGTGGTACGAGGGCTCGTGGTGTGAGAGTTAGACGATCCACTGGTCGTACTCGATTGGACTATGCCCCTACCACAAACGTATCTTCTATGCCCCATTTTGATTCTGGTATGTCTTTAGGTATACACGAGACATTTAGGCCTCCAATGTTTACACTACCAGTTGGCCAGACGTCTGTGCCATCATCTTTTGCTTCTGGTTCATCATCTCCGAGCTATTATATTCCACCTTCTTCGACTCCTGCTTCGACACAGTATGTGGTTGAGGAGCGTACATTGAGGGACACTCCACCTGTACAGGATATTCCTTCAGCTTCTGCACATCTAGTGACGCTCATTGATCTGACTACCACAGGTATATTTATATAACTCTAACAAATTTTTATACCAAAATTTATTTTTATTATAACTTATACTGATATTTTTTTTCTTTAATAATAGATTCATCTACTGATAAGAGGCAGGGGAGGGGGTGTGCTCTTTTGCGTGCAGTATGGAACCTCCATACATAGTTGATGGTTGGATACAATGATGATGGACAAATGATTGATAAATCTGGGTAAGAATGTCGGGGTTTTTTGGCGACGCTAGCCAAATACTCCGACATCATTCCGGTCATCCCTCTCTCTTGGAGACATCTACCACATGAAGTCAAGGATAATGCGTGGGCACAAATATGGGTAAAAAATCTATTGGATTTAATGTAGTATTTTTTTTATTTATATGAATTAATCTATTGGGTGTCAGCTTCAGTATAACTTCCCTGATGGCGAAGGTGCACGACCAGTGCGTTTAAAGGAGCTAGGAGAGATTTAGAGAGATTATAAGCATGAGATGTATGTTGGCTAGTGTGATAGAGTGGGCACCGAGTTGGAGACATTACCTATCATGGATGACTGCCCGATAGATCAATATCGCCAAATGATTACCCATTTGGCGACTACCAAATTTACAGTATTAATCCCATTTGAGGTATTTAAATGACATTTTTTATATTTTGTATTAATATTATCTAATTTATTATTAAACATCATTTAGGAATATTCTGAAAAAAACAAAAAAACATTGATTCAAATCAATACCTCCACACTTTGGGGCGCACTACTATGTCAGATCATGAGAGGCAGCTGGTACGATATATTTGTTTATAATTTTTCTTTAGGACTTTCCCTTTTTATTGTTTCCTACTTAAATTATGTGATTTATTGAATATTGAATATATGATTATACTTGCACTTTATATTGTTTCAATGTCATTACAGAAGAACAAATTGAATATTTAAGGATGTATCCCTCAAGTAAAATTGTTTTTCTTGAGTTGAAGGAAAAAAGATGGAACTGCGGTTAATGAACAAACACAAGAAAAGATTGTAAGTTTTAATTTGTTTATTTCAAAGTTTAATATATATTTTGAAATTTAATAATCTATTAATATTTTTAACAGGCTACTTTAGAGGCCCTTGATTCCCATGAGCCTGACAATTTAGGGCCACATGATCATTTATATCAGGTTTTTGGAGATGAGCACTCTGGTCGAGTACGCTGCCGACCTGGTAAGAATATAGTCCCGATGAGGTATTGGTCCTCTCTAGTTATCCATTCTAGTACCACTGAGTTGGAACATGTCAAGGAGAATGCAAGACAGTCTGATAAAAGGGTCACAAAGTTGGAAGTACAAGTTCAAATGAGGTAAAAAGAATTTATGAAACTGATGAAAGATTTATCTTCATCACTTCCACCAGAGGCCAGCATGGCTTGTCAGACATATATGTCGTTGATGGGTGAATTATCCAATGCACCAGGCAGTAGTTCTAGTGGCGGTCGAGATGATGATGTTCCTGATGATGACAAGGATGATGAAGAGGATGAGGGCGAGGATGAGGATGAGGACGAGGGCGAGGATGGGGCCGAGGGCGAGGATGGGGTTAAGGGTGAGGATGAGGCTGAGGATGAGCATGGGGACGGTGACGAGGACGACGATGAGGATAGAGATGGCGGTGAGGATGGGGCCACGACAGTTCGCAGTCCTGTCAGAATTCGATATATGATACCTAGATAGAGTTTTAGATACATTACCCACCCTCCTTCCTGGACAGCCCCCCCAGACAGCCCCCACCCGCCTCAATCCAAGGCACGGTGTGGCCGGTACCACTCAAAGTGTCTTTCTTTTGTTTAAAATGAATAATCTTTTAAGTAAAAACAACTGGTATATGGAAAACTGACCAAACACATTCATATTGTGTTGATACTTTAGGAAAATGATCCATGGGTTATTTGTGACATGTACGAGTCAACCCTGCCTCAATCCGAGGCGCGGTGTTGCCGGCACCACTCAAAGTGTCTCACTTTTATTTGAAATGGACAACATTTTAAGTGAAAACAATAATTGGCATATAAAAAACCGACCAAATGCATTCATATTGTGTTGATACTTCAACACAATGATCCATGGGTGAATTGTGAAATGGTCAGCTAGACGGCACATCAATCGGGGGTGTCGTGTGACCGCGCTGGCCGAAAACGCACTCCGCGTGTCGTAAATGGCTAAAAAATGCGTTTAACAGTAAAATTCATATCTAATGACATGGTAATGACTTGAAATCACATGAAAACACCCTAATTATTATTCTTGAGGTGTATGAGGAGACAACACGTCATTCAGACGCGCAGTTTGCACGACACGACTGAATATGTGTTTTTTAGGTGTTTGGCGAGCTTGAAAAGCATGCGTGGGGTGGTAAAAACCAGCCGAACGACCTAAGAATTTCATTAAATAGGACGAAAATAAAGGGTGGGTGAATTGTGAAATGGTCGGCCAGACGGCACGTCAATCGGAGGTGTCGTGTGACCGCGCTGTCCGAAAACGCACTTTACGTGTCGTAAATGGCCAAAACATGAGTTTAACGGTCAAATGCATGCTGAACAAAATTGGAATGACTTTAAATCACACGAAAACACCCTAATTATTATTATTCTTGAGGTGTATGAGGAGACACTACGTCATTCAGATGCGCGGTTTGCACAAAACGGCTGAATATGTGTTTTTTAAGTGTTTGGTGCGCTTGAAAAGCATGTGTGGGGTGGTCGAAACTGGTCGAACGACCTTATAATTCCATGAAATTGGAAGAAAACAAAGGGTGGGTGAATTTTGAAATGTTTGTCCAGACGGCACGTCAATCGGAGGTGTCTTGTGACCGCACTGGCTGAAAACGCACTCCGCGTGTCGTAAATGGACAAAACATGCGTTTAACGGTCAAATGCATGCCGAACGATATTGGAATGACTTGAAATCACATGAAAACACCCTAAATATTATGCTTTAGGTGTAAGAGGAGACAACACATCATTCGGATGCGCGGTTTGTGTGGCACGACTGAATATGTGTTTTTTAGGTGTTTGGCGTGCTTGAAAAGCGTGCGTGGGGTGGTCGAAATTGGCCAAACGACCTCAGAATTCCATGAAATCGGACGACAAAAAGGGTAGGTGAATTGGGAAATGGTCGGCTAGACGTAACATCAATCAGAGATGTTGTGTGACCACGCTGGCCGAAAACGCACTCTGTGTGCCGTAAATGGCCAAAACATGCGTTTAACGGTCAAATGCATGTCGAACAACATCATAATGACTTGAAATCAGACGAAAACACCCTAATTATTATTTGTGAGGTGTATGAGGAGATTCCATGTCATTAGGATGCACGGTTTGCACGGAAAGGCTGAACATGTGTTTTTTAGGTGTTTGGAACACTTGAAAAGCATGCGTGGGGTGGTCGAAACCGACCGAACGACCTCAGAATGACATGAAATCGGACTAAAACAAAGGGTGGTTGAATTGTGAAATGTTCAGCCAAATAGTGAGTCAATCGGAGGTTTCATGTGACCACGCTGGCCGAAAACGCTCTCTGCATGTCGTAAATGGCCAAAACATGCGTTTAACGGTCAAATGCATGCCGAACGACATCAGAATGACTTTAAATCACACGAAAACACCATAATTATTATTTGTGAGGTGTATGAGGAGACAACACGTAATTCAGATGCGCGGTTTGCGTGACATGACTGAATATGGGTTTTTTAGGTGTTTGGCGCGCTTGAAAAGTGTGCGTGAGGTGGTCGAAACCGGCCGAACGACCTCAGAATTCCATGAAATTGGAAGAAAACAACAGGTGGGTGAATTTTGAAATGTTCGTCTAGATGGCACGTCAATCAGAGGTGTCGTGTGACCGCGTTGGCCGAAAACGTACTCCGCGTGTCGTAAATGGCCGAAACATGCGTTTAACGGTCAGATGCATGCCGAACAACATTGGAATGACTTGAAATCACACGAAAACACCCTGATTATTATTCGTGAGGTGTACGAGGAGACTCCACATCATTCGAACGCATGGTTTGCGCGGCACGACTGAATATGTGTTTTTTAGGTGTTTGGCACGCTTGAAAAGTGTGTGTGGGGTGGTCGAAACCGGCCGAACGACCTCAGAATTCCATGAAATCAGATGAAAACAAAGGGTGGGTGAATTGTGAAATGGTCGGCTAGATGGAAGGTCAATCAGAGGTGTTGTGTGACCGCGCTGGCCGAAAATGCACTCCGCGTGTCGTAAATGGCCAAAACATGCATTTAACGGTCAAATGCATGCCAAATGACATCATAATGACTTGAAATCACACGAAAACACCCTAATTATTATTTTTTAGGTTTAAGAGGAGAAAAAACGTCATTCGAACACGCGGTTTGCATGGCACGACTGAATATGTGTTTTTTAAGTGTTTGGCGCGCTTGAAAAGCATACGTGGGGTGGTCGAAACCGGCCAAACGACCTCGAAATGCCATGAAATTAGAAGACAACAAAGGGTGGGTGAATTTTGAAATGGTCAGCTAGACGACACGTCAATCAGAGGTGTCATGTGACCGCGCTAGCCGAAAATGCACTCCACGTGTCGTAAATGGCCAAAACATGCGTTTAACGGTCAAATGCATGCCGAAAGACATCAGAATTACTTTAAATCACATGAAAACACCCTAAGTATTATTCTTGAGGTGTACGAGGAGACGCCATGTCATTCGGATGCACGGTTTGCACGACACGACTGAATATGTGTTTTTTAGGTGTTTAGCGCGCTTAAAAAGTGTGCGTGGGGTGGTCGAAACTAGCCGAATGAACTCGGAATACCATGAAATAGGACGAAAACAAAGGGTGGGTGAACTGTGAAATGGTCGGCCAGACGGCACATCAATCGGAGGTGTCATGTGACCGCACTGGCCGAAAACGCACTCCATGTGTCGTAAATGGCCAAAACATGCGTTTAACGGTCAAATGCATACTAAACGACATCAGAATGACTTGAAATCACATGAAAACACCCTAATTATTATTCGTGAGGTGTATAAGGAGACAACACGTCATTCGGACATGCAGTTTGCATGACACGACTGAATATGTGTTTTTTAGGTGTTTGGCGCGCTTGAAAAGCGTGTGTGGGGTGGTCAAAACCGGCCGAACGACCTCAAAATTCCATGAAATCGGACAAAAAAAAGGGTAGGTGAATTGTAAAATGGCCAGCTAGATGGAACGTCAATCAGAGGTGTCGTGTGACCGTGCTGGCTGAAAACGCACTCTGCGTGTTGTAAATGGACAAAACATGCATTTAACAGTCAAATTCATGCCAAACGACATAGGAATGAATTTAAATCACACAAAAACACCCTAATTATTATTCGTGATGTGTAAGAGGAGACGCCATGTCATTCGGATGCACGGTTTGCGCGACACGGCTGAATATGCGTTTTTAGGTGTTTGGCACGTTTGAAAAGGGTGCGTGGGGTGGTCGAAACTGGCCGAACGACCTCATAATGCCATGAAATCAGATGACAACAAATGGTGGGTGAATTGTGAAATGTTTGGATAGACGTCACGTCAATCAGAGGTGTCGTGTGACCGCGCTGACCAAAATCGTACTCCGCGTGTCGTAAATGGCCAAAACATGCATTTAACGGTCAAATGCATACCGAACGACATCTTAATGACTTTAAATCACACAAAAACACCCTAATTATTATTCGTGAGATGTACGAGGAGACGAAAAATCATTCAAATGCACGGTTTGCATGACACAACTGAATATGTGTTTTTTAGGTGTTTGGCACGCTTGAAAAGCGTGCGTGGGGTGGTTGAAATCGACTGAATGCATTTGGATTGTGTTTATACTTTAGTAAAAAAATCCATGAGTCATTTTTGATGTGTACAAGTTAACCCCTCCTTAATTAAAGGCGCGGTGTGGTTGGCACCACTCAAAGTGTCTCTCTTTTGTTTCAAAAGGACATCATTTTAAGTGAATACAACAACTGACATACGAAAAACTAACCAAATGAATTTGGATTCTATTGAAACTTTAGGAAAATGATCCATGGGTAATATGTGATGTGTACGAGTCAACCCCGCCTCAATCTGAGGGCCGGTGTGGCCGGAACCACTCAAAGTGGTTCTCTTTTGTTTTAAATGGACAAGATTTTAAGTGAAAACAACAACTGGCATACTTAAAACCGACCAAACATATTTTTATTATGTTGATATTTTAGGAAAAAGATCCATGAGTCATTTGTGATGTGTATGAGTCAACCCCGCCTCAATCTGAGGCGCGTTGTGGCCGACACCACTCAAAATGCCTCTCTTTTGTTTAAAATGGACATCATTTTATGTGAAAACAACAAATGACATACGAAAAACCAACCAAATGCATTCAGATTCTATTGAAACTTTAGGAAAACTATCCATGAGTCATTTTTGACGTGTAAAAGTCAACCCTATATCAATCCGAGGCACGGTGTGGCCAGAACCACTCAAAGTGTCTCACGTTTCTTTGAAATGGACAACATTTTAAGTGAAAACAACAACTGACATACGGAAAACGAACCAAACACATTAGGATTCTATTTATACTTTAGGAAAACAATCCATGGGTAATTTTTGACATGTACGATTCAACCCCACCTCAATATGAGGCACGGTGTGGCCGATACCACTCAAAGTGTCTTTCTTTTGTTTAAAATGGATACGCTTTTAAGTAAAAACAATCGACATACGTAAAACCAACCAAATGCATTCAGATTGTGTTGATACTTTAGGAAAACGATACATGAGTCATTTGTGATGTGTACGAGTCAAACCCACCTCAATCTGAGGCATGGTGTGGCCGGAACCACTCAAAGTGTCTCTATTTTGTTTTAAAAGGACATCATTTTAAGTGAACACAACAACTGAAATTTACACTCATCAACAATAGTCACAAACTCTTTTTCATGAGTTGGGTAGTTTCACTCATGGGTTCATAAGTGACGAGACTCCTAAGAAAATACCTTTTCACCATATATTATAAAAAATACAAGTTCAATGCAAAATTCATCACAAATCATTACATACCCAAATCTTGGATCAGAAAAAAAAATTGGGATTTGAGCCAATTTAAAACTCTTATTCAACTCTAATAAGTATTTCTCAGACTATTCTGCCTATTATAATTTTATGGGGAGGTGGGGGGGGGCTGTGTTGGTTGGGGGGTTGTGCAGGGGTGAGGTGAATTACTACTGGAAGAGTGGTTGTCATATGAAGATTGAAATGGGTGTAAATAATGTTTGAGTTATTGAAACTATTATTAACTCTACTGGGTGATTGTTTTCATATGAAGATTGAAATAGGAAATTTTAGTACATGACATGGTTGGAAGAGTTTGATGGTTTTATGTGTTTTTGTGTGTGCTATTTTAGGTGTTTTTTATGCTGTTTTAAGTCTGTATGTGGTTTTTGTGATATATTTTATGCAGGTGTATACTGGAGGGGCTACTGGAGGGCTGCTGTGCAACAGTTCTGAAAAAACACAATACAAACAGTTTTAAACCATTGGTATAATAGTTCTGAAAAAACACAATACCAACAGTTTTAAACCGTTGGTATAAACTATTGGTATAATAGTTCTCGAAAAACGCAATACCAACGGTTTTAAACCGTTGGTATAATAGTTCTGAAAAAACACAATACCAACGGTTTTAAACCGTTGGTATAATTTGAGAGAAATTTATATATACCTACGGTTTCTAGAAACCATTGGTAAAAATGTTATACAAACATATACCAATGGTTATCCTACAACTGTTGGTATATCAATAAATACAGTGGGCTATACCAACGGTTTAGATCAAACCATTAGTATAAGGCTTTCCTCATGGATTACTACCCTACGGTTTGGAAAACCGTTGGTATAGCCTATACCAATGGTTTAAAACCATTGGTATAACATTCTTTTCCAGTAGTACAAGTTTAAAAGAAATGATAGGAAAGAAATAAATTTAGATAGAAATGCAAAGAATTATTATAAATCTAAGAATAAGAAAAGACTGAAAGCTTCTGAAACTTGGAGTGTTAGTGGTGGAAATTATTCTAAAAATTATTCTGATAATGAAAGTTTTTGATAGAATAACATTGGCCTATTTGCAGAAGTACCTATGGTAAATAAATTTCTAATGGCTAAGGTACACACTGCTGAATCCCTTACAAATTTATCTTTAAGTACAAATTATCTTGAAAGTGATAATGAGAAAAATTCTACATATTTTGATAAAGAATATTCCTTATCTAATGAGGATAATACTATACCTAGTTATGAAGAGGTTTCTATATTTTCAAAACTTTTAGAAAATGAAAATTGTAATTTTTTTTTAAAAACTTGATAATGCCAAAGAAAAACTTACTAAGGTAGATTTAAGAAGAACTCTTTTGAATAATGAAATATCAAATCTTTCTAAAGATATTGATATTTTTTTTTGAAAAATATAGTTTTTCTAAAGACCTTGAGAAATTTATTTATGGGAAAACAAATTTACAAAATGATTTTATAAAACTTAGTTCTAATACTGTTTATTATGAGAAAAAAAATTAGTTTTCAAACTAAAATGTGAAATTTATAGTTTGAAGAAAATTCTATCCAAGTTTACCTTTGGAAAGTAAAACTTTGATAATATGTACAAACAAATTAGGCATTGAACTAATATTTATGGAATGGGTTATACAAATCAAAAACATGTTTTAATAAAAATTATTTTTCTCCTAAAAGTGATCCATTTTATACTAAGTACCAAAGTGGTGGACATTGGAAAAAATTATTCTTTAAACAGAGTTCAATATTTAGGTTTTAATAAAGATTATTTTTTCAAGTAAATTACATTTTCTCAATGAATCAAGTTTGGATATATGTGGTTACTAAAAATTATATTTTATGATAATACCGTACCCAAGATGGTTTGGGTTCTGAAAAACTAATTCTTTTGTTTTCAGGAAAAGAAAGAAAGTACCAACAACAAAAATATTTGGTACATGGATAATGGGTGTTCCAGACACATAGATATAAATAAATATTTCTTTAATAAGATTATCAAGATGAAAAGTGGCAAGGTCACTTTTGGAGATAATGATCAAGGGGGGTTATTGGTATAAGTAACATTGTACTTCTTGGAAAATCTCTTATTTCAAATGCTTTATTTGTTATAAGACTTAAGCACAACCTTATAATCATAAGTCAATTATGTGATGAATATTATCTTTTGAACTTTAGAAATGATAAATATACAGTACATAGTTCAAAATATGACTTTATTTATTCTACCAATAATCGTGAGAATGTGTACAAATTAAACTTAGAAAACCTTAGGATTCAAGACATACCTTGTCTTAGTGCAATGGAAGATCAATTTTGGTTATGGAATAGAAGGTTAGGAAATTTTAACCTTAAAAACTTAGTTAAGTTGACTAGGAGTGTTAAGGATTTACCAGAACTTAGGTTGATGCTTCAAAATTCTACGACCCTTGTCGATACAGTAAACAACATAAGTCAAGTTTTAAATCTATTAGTGAAGTCTCAACTTCTATTTCTTTATAGTTAGTGCACATATATTTATTTAGTCCTACACAATCTGGAAGTATTGGTGGAAAATACTATGTATATATCTTAGTTGATGATTACATTAGATACACATGAGTCTATTTTTTAAAAAGAAAATCCAAAGACTTTAGTTATTTTAAAACTTTTGTATCTAGAGTTAAAAATGAGAAAAAACTCTCATTTATAACTATTCATAGTGATCATGGTGGAGAATTTTAAAATTCAGATTTTGAAACTTTTTTTAGTAAGAAAGGTATTGAACATAACTTTTCAGCAAGAAACTCACAACAAAATAGTGTAGTTGAAATAATAAATATAATTCTTTAAGAAATAACTAGAACCATGTTGGGTGCATGTTCAGTTCCTAAATATTTTTGGGCTGAAGCAGTTAATACTGCCTATTATACTATAAATCGAGTATTAATTTAACCTTTTATTAATAAAATTAATTATAAATTGTAGAAAGGAAGAAAACCAAAAGTTTCTTACTTAAAAGTATTTGGTTTCAAATTATTCATTTTGTATACTAAAGATAGCTTATATAAGTTTTCAACAAAATCTGATGATGGGATATTTTTAGGTTATTCGACCACTTATAATTCTTATAGAGTTTTTAATAAAAATACAAGCACTGTTGAGGTAATTGTACATGTTAAATTTGATGAAACTGATCCTTTTATTTCAAACAACCCCAACCTAAATCTTTGAATGTTATTTTTAAAACTGATTTTCAACCTATAGAAGAAAACGCTTCTCATAAGGAAATAACTCAAGAATATGTCGCTGAAGTTATTCCTCAAGAATATTTTCTACCTATTGTTGAAGAACAGGCTTTTGAAAACCCAAGAAGTCAATTGTTTATTAGAAATATCCTATTGAAAGTATCATTGGTGATGTAGATCAACTGGTTAGGACTAAAATTTATTTGAGAAATGATATTGAACATCTAGCATTTTTGTCTCAATTTGAACTTAAGAATCCTGATGAGGCTTATGGTGATGAGGATTGGATTAAATCTATTCAAGATAATCTCAATTAGTTTGAAAGGAACAAAGTATAGACTTTAGTTGAACGACCTAAAGAAACTTCTATAATTGGAGTAAAATGGGTATTTCAAAACAAATGTGATGAAAATGGAATAATAGTTAGAAATAAAGCTAGACTTACCGCTAAAGGTTATAACTAACAAGAAGAAATAAACTATGAAGAAAATTATGCACTGGTAGATATACTTGAAGCTATTTTAATACCTTTAACCTTTGAAACATTATTTAATTTCAAACTATATCAAATGAATGTGAAGTGTTCTTTTCGTAATAGATATGTATAGGAGGAAGTTTATATAGAGAAAATGTAAGATCCCGATTTTTGGAAAGGTATGTTTTCGTTATGTTTTGGTTGAATCCCTTGTTTCGGGATTCAAGGGATGTTTCCTGAAAGTGTGAGAGGACTTGGGGGTGTTCTGGGGGCTCGGGACACGGAAGAAAGGAAATATGGGCAAGACAGGCCAGGGCGCACGACCTGCGCACGACCAAGCAAACAACGCGGCTTGCCCAGGATAAACCATGTGACCCTTCCTCCTCCGGACAAAAGCATGCACATGGTTTGCACACGGTTTTCCAAACCATGTGGCTAAATCATGCGACCCTCCTCCTTCGAATAGTGGCATGCGCACGGTTTTCCAAACCGGGCAGACAAATCGTGCAGCCACTTAAAGTTAGGAAAAATTACAAGTTTGCCACTCCGGGATTTAAAACCCCACTCTGGATTTCTTCTCTTTTCCTCCCTCTCCACCCTAGGCACGAACCAAATCACCCAAAGGCTCCAAGAGACCGATCTCCTATGATTCTAAGGCGTTTTTGGTGCCGCTGGTTGCGGATCGAATCTCCAGGTAAGGCTAATCCCATCCTTGCTTCTCTTTTTGGTTTAGGGTTTGTATCTTCTCTCCCTCTCATTCCGAAGCTCTAAAACCCTAACTTTTGGGTCAGTTTTAGGTTGAAGCTTCAAAGGTTGGTTGGATCGAGTTCTAAGGACTCGATTGAGAGTGCGTTCAACCGCAGTTTCGAGGTTGGTGGTCTACAAGTGATATCCCATAGTTATTTGGGTATTTTTTCATGTTTAGTTGTGTTCTTTCTTTCCTTTGGTTATGTTTTGGATAACCTTGGCATGTTTGGTAATAATGGTGTTTAAAATGGAAAATGGGAACCCTCACGATCCCCGTGGGATGTGTTGGGATAAAATTGATCTAATTGGGGCCATCCATGGGATGTTCCAGCTTTTCCCGGATTTAGGGATTGATATTAAACAAGTGACCTTATTGTAATGAATTGTAGAGACCTTGACAAATATTTTGGCATGATTGGTTGAATTTGGAATAGAAGTTAGGTGATGCACATAGACTTGGAAATAAACTAAGGGTTAAAGTGGAATGGGTTAAATGATTGATTCATGGGAATGATGAACGAGTTAAATGAGTTAATGTGTAAACTGATTAAAGACCATAATGGGATAGATTATGGGTTTAATGTTGAATTCTTAGTGAGATAGGCCTAACACATTGGAATTGGGTTAATGGTTAAATGATGTGAAATGGTAATGTGTTAATGGGTTAAGGCATGATGTGGTTTCCCATGTGGGTTGTGGTGAATAGTGTTTACCGAAGGGCAATGGTTTGGATGGTTGATGGTTACTTATATATAAGCATGTGAACATGGCTTCGTAGAGTGGGGTATGACTTGAGGATCTACACCCATGGGTTGAGCTAAGACTGAGGTTCTAAACTCCACCCTAAATGCACGGGTTAGGAAATGGGACTGAGGGTCTTTTCTCCTAATGGTTGCATCCACCCGGACTGAGGCTTCGAGGTGAGGTTATGGTTGCTATGAGGGGTTAGTCCTAGTGAGATAGGATAATGATGTGTTTACCCTCTTTAATTTAATTGTTGGCCTTAGACTCATGTAACATAATGTATGTGATTAACCCATGGAAATGTGATGAAACGATAAATGGTGATAATGGGTGTGTATTGAATGAAAATGTAAGTGGCAATGGCTTGGCTCTAAACTGGTTAATGTTACCTTAAATAATTACTTGGTAATTATCATTCATATTACTTTTTCATGCACTACCTGTTCATACTGGATGTTTTGTAGACAATGTTGGTGGTGGCCCACTGAGTTGTACTCACACCCTGCTCGAACCGCCATTGGGTACCCGAGCAGACTTCATGTTTGCAGGTCAGGAGAAGGGCAAGGGTCCTTGCTAGATAGTTGAGTGGACATGAGTGGCACTTGGTGGAGGATATGGGCTTGGAGTCGGGACCATTTTGGGGATTTTTTCCATTGTCTTTATTTTGGGGTTTTTTCCACTTTTGCACTTGTAGTGTGACATGACATATTTTATTGTTGGAAATGGTTGTTATACATGTTCCTTGTTTTTTGATTATTGTTTCCGCTATTGGTTTATTTCTATTGTGGATTACTCTCATAAAAGGGGGGTATAGTCTCCCCACTTGACCACATAGACCCCCGATGTTAGTCGGAAGCCTTTGGCGTATAGGGAGGCACAATTAAGGTCATGTAACCACCCGTCTCGGAGCACTGGTTTAGTGGCTTCTGGGTCGGGGATGTTACAAAGTGGTATCAGAGGGAGGTTTTTCTTCTCCTTCTTTGAGGTATTGTTATTTGGGATTGGTAGCCAAGGGTTAATACATGTCGGGCCTTGGTAATGAGCTCGTGCTTGGGAGTAGCTAACCCATGTATGAGTGAAAACCCAAGTCACCCTGGGTGGGAAATATTGTTCTTGGTGGCGTGTTGTTACATTTGATGATATTTCACTATTGGGTGATGCACATGTGGTTTGATGTGACTGTTTTATGATATTTGGCTCGTGGCCTTAACGACATGAGGATTGGCATTCATGAATCATTATAGGCACCTAGGGAGATAGGTGACATGCATTGTATTATACACACGCATGGGGTGGGTGTGTGAGGCAGGAAAGTAGGGTGCATCATGCATTTCATGAAACCAAGAAATAATGAGAAGAATGAAATAAAACAAGTGGATAAATGATGTTCAATGGAGTAATAGGGTTTGAAACAAGTTGGAAAATTTTGTTGGGTTAGAATATGAAAAGTGGGTTGTTGTAGCTAGTAAAGATCTTTTGATGGAGTCATGAAAGTTATGTGGTATGTGTGCTAAATCTCGTGCTTGGCATTGTAGAGAAATTCCACCACGATGTCGGTTACCATTTGGGAAACGAGAGGGTGTTGCTGAGAACACTCCTCCAGTAGAGGAGTAAGAAAATGTGGCGATCAATGAAGGTAGAGAAGACCAGTTCTGGGAGAACTTGGATCACCTTATGAAGATGATGGATCGAGACCCAGGGCGGGTTGCACCGAGTATGTTTGAGCTGACCAGGGAGTTCCAGCTATAGCACCCTTTGACCTTCACTGGAGAGGGTGGTCCAGAAGCAGTGGAGTTCTGGTTAGAGTCTGTCCAGACGATACTGGATCATCTAGAGACCCCTGTCGAAAATCAAGTGAAGCTAGCCGCTTATATGTTGCGAGGCCAGGCCAGGCGTTGGTGGGACATTCAGGCTCAAATCGAGCTGGTTGAGGGAATGTCGTGGAAGGTTTTTCAGGAAAAGTTTCTAGAGCATTTCTACCCAGAGACTTTGAGACAGGATCGAGCTACAGAGTTTATGAGCCTGACTCAGGGATCGCTATCGGTGATGGATTATGCTAGTCGCTTCACTGATTTGAGACACTTTGTCCCAGTGTTAGCAGGGGATGTGGCAGTAGTAGAAAAACATTTCCAGGATGTGCTGAGACATGAGGTCAGGTCTCAAGTAAACATCTTCCACTTGAAGAGGTTCGTAGAGGTAGTAGATCAGGCACTGATCTCGGAAGGAAACCTGAAGGGAGCTTTGGGTAGTGGGCTTGTGGTTTCAGTGGGACAGACGAGCGGTGTAGCTACCGAAGGTCGAAAGCGACGCCATGAGAGATCACAACATGGTGGAAGTGTGCAAGGTGGTTGGAAGAGAGGGTCATCCTATCAGAGTGGAAATCAGGTGTTCTTCTATCAGTGCGACAGGCTGGGGCATATGCGTGGTAACTGTCCTTGACCTCCAGCTGAGTGTCGTTCATGCGACCGGATGGGACATGTGCAGAAGTTATGCAGGAGACCTCAGTAGGTGGGCAAGTATGATGGTGGAAGGCAAGTACCAGATACGGGAAGGGTATCAGTTGCCCCGTATCAGGCAGGCAGTTGGAGCTCCACGGGCTGTGCTGGTAGGGGCGGTGGACGTGGAACTCCAGGGCAATATCGCTCATGCCAGCAGGGTAGTGTAGTGCAGGGCATTCAGACTGGAGCCCAGGGTAAAGGGGAAAGTCAGCTTCAGGTAGTTCAGTTTGCACCTGGTGATAGCAAGGCCGGACCATCGACTATTCGAGGTACGACCCTTGTAGCTTCTACTTTTTCTAGTGCGTTGTTTGACACAGGTGCCGCACGCTCTTTTATATCTTCTCAACTTGTGGTAACGCTGGGTTTACCTTTGGAGGGAGTGTGTGGGGTGATGTCAATTGACACTCCGTTGGGGGTGCGAGTTGATGATATCAAGCAGTGCAAGGGGTGTGCCTTGGAAGTTGGTGGGTATTGTTTTATGTGGGACTTGTTCATTCTAGAGATGTCAGGGTTTGACCTAATCCTGAGAATGGATTGGTTGGTGTTGTATCGGGTGCACATAGACAATTACCGTTACAGATTATCGTTTAGGTCGCTTGAGGGTGACGCTTATGTCCACCGTGGCGAATGGGATGTTCGAGCAGGGCATGCGGGTCCGTTTTGTCAACAGATGAGTGGACTCACGGCTTGAGTGGCATGTCTCATGATTTATGAAAATTAAAGAGGGGAGTATTCTATTTTCCCTCCTGTGGTGGATCAGTTTCAGGACGTGTTTCCTAAGGATTTATCAGGGTTACCCCTTGAGAGGGATGTTGAGTTCACAATCGAGTTGCTACCGGAAGTGGAGCCAGTTTCTATTCCGCCATACCGAATGGCACCGACAGAACTCCAGGAACTGAAGGTTAATCTTGAGGAGTTGGAGCGTAATGGGTTTATCCCTCCTAGTACATCTCCTTGGGGATCTCCCGTGCTTTTTTCAAAGAAGGTCGATGGGTCGTTAAGGCTGTGTGTTGACTATCGAAAGTTAAATCAGATGACGGTGAAAAACCGGTACCCTCTTCCTAGAATTGATGACCTATTTGATCAGTTGAGGGGTGCATCGGTGTTTTCTAAGATTGATCTTAGGTCAGGTTACCACCAGTTGAGGGTGAGGTCTTCCGACATACCGCAAACAGCTTTTCGGAGTCTGTACGGGTTGTTTGAGTTTGTGGTAATGCCTTTCGGCTTGACCAATACACCGACAATGTTTATGGATTTGATGAACTAGATCTTTCATCCCTATCTAGATCAGTCTGTGTTTGTCTTTTTAGATTATATCTTAGTGTACTCGAAAACTCACGATGATCATGCCCAACATCTTGACATCGCCTTGGGTACGCTAAGAGAGAACCGACTATATGCCAAGATATCAAAGTGTAAATTCTGGATAGGTGAGGTACATTTTCTGGGTCACATCATCTCAGAGGTAGGTGTGTCAGTGGATCCAGAGAAAGTGCAGGCAGTTGTATCTTGGGAGCAGCCCAAGAGTGTTTCTGATGTTCAGAGTTTTCTGGGTTTGGATGGGTATTACCGAAGGTTCATTCAGGATTTCTCTCACTTGGAAGCACCACTTTCAGGCTTGACCAAGAAGGGAATCAGGTTTGAATGGTCTGAGTATTGTAATAATTCCTTCCAAGAGTTGAATAAGTGGCTGGCAACCGCACCTATCTTGATCTTACCTGAGCCGGGTAAGAAGTACATCGTGTTTTGTGATGCATCCGAAGTCGGACTAGGGGCTGTGTTGATGCAGGATGAGCGGGTTGTGGATTATGGGTCAAGGAAGCTAAGATCCCATGAGCAGAACTATCCCACCCATGATCTTGATTTGGCGGCAGTAGTGTACTCTTTGAAGTGTTGGAGGAACTATTTGTTGGGAGAACGGTTTACCATGTTTACCGACCATAAGAGTTTAAAGTACATCTTCTCATAGCGGGATATGAATCTTCGATAGCGAAGATGGGTTGAATATCTCTAGTATTTTGACTTTGAGTTGGTGTACATGCCAGGAAAGGGAAACAGTGTTGCTGATGCTCTGAGCAGGAAGGTTCAGAATCATATGGTTCAGGATTCCAGCACCGAGTGGAAGGTGATGGCTTTGTTTGCAGAAATGCACCTGGAGGTGCAGGAGGAGAGTGGTCAGGTCACTCTTGCTTCCTTAGCGATGGATTCAATGCTTCTAATTCGAGTTAAGGAAGGTAATCTTGATGATCCTAAGTGTTTTATCATGAAGGAAAAGATTAAAGGTGGGGAGCTACCTTCTGGATGGGCCGTCGGTGTGGACGGTGTTGTTCGTGTTCATGATCGTGTGGTTGTGCCAAATTGTGTGTGAGAAGAGTTGATGCGTGAGTTCCATGCATCAAAGTGGGTAGTGCATCCTGGTTTGACCAAGATGTACTGTGATCTCCAAAGGTAGTTTTGGTGGCCTGGAATGAAGAAGGAAGTTGCGGGCTTTGTGGCACGGTGCCTTACCTGTCAGCAGGTGAAGGCCGAGCATCAACGCCCAGGTGGTTTGTTACATCCATTGCCCATTCCGAAATGGAAGTGGGATGATGTGACAATGGATTTTGTCATGGGTATTCCAAGGATGTCATGGAAGAAGGATGCAATATGGGTGGTTGTGGATTAGTTAACGAAAGTGGATCATTTCTTACCGATTCAGGAGACCCATACAGTCGACCAGTTGGGTGAACTGTATGTTCAGGAAATAGTGCGGTTACATGGTGTTCCGAGGACCATAGTTTCGGACCGATATCCTCTTTTCACATCGCATTTCGGTAAAGGGTTACAGAAGGTGCTTAGTACACAGGTGTTTTTGAGTACGACTTTCCACCCGCAGACAGACAGACATTCGGAACATACGATCCAAGTGTTGGAAGACATGTTAAGAGCTTGTGTCTTTGACTTTGGTGGTTCTTGGGAGAGGCACATATCATTAGTTGATTTTTCCTAAAACAACAGTTTTCAAGCTACGATTCATATGGAACCGTTTGAGGCACTCTACGGGAGTCCATGTAGATCTCCGTTGTGTTGGCTAGAGGCCGGTGAATCTGAGTTGTTGGGACCAAGTCTCGTGTAGGAGACTTCAGAGAGAGTTAAGTCGACCAGGAAGCGAATGGATACGGCTTAGAGTAGTCATATGTCGTATGAATATCAGAGTCATAGACCTCTTGAGTTTGGGGTGGGTGATAAAGTGTTCCTTCGGGTGTCGCCAAGGTTGGTTCACCATCGGATACGAAAGCAGGGTAAGTTGGCGCCCAGGTATGTGGGACCTTTTGAGATTGTAGAGAGGATCAGACTAGTGGCTTACCGATTGGCTCTTCCACAGTGGTATGGTGGGATGCATGATGTGTTTCATGTGTCGCAGCTTCGACGATATCACCCTGACCCATCTCACGTGGTTGATGTTGAGGATGTGGAGCTTGAGGCTGATGCGTCCTTTGAGAAGCATCCAGTTCGTGTGGTGGATCATAGTGAAAAGGTCTTGCGAGGCAAGGTTGTGCCATTAGTGCGAGTACTATGGCAGCATGGTAAAGTTCAGGAAGAAACTTGGGAGTGGGAATCGGATATGCGGGCTCATTGGCCCGAACTCTTCTCTTCGGTGGATCAATGAGGCTTGGAAGCTTGGCTCGAGGACGAGCCGTTATAAGGTGGGGATGTTATAAGATCCCGGTTTTTAGAAAGGTATGTTTTTGTTATGTTTTGGTTGGATCCCTTGTTTTGGGCTTCAAGGGATGTTTCCAGAAAGTGTGAGAGGCCTTGGGGGTGTTTTGGGGGCTCGGGGCACGGAAGAAAGGAAATTTGGGCAAGACAGGCCAGGGCGCATGACCTGCGCATAGCCAGGAAAACCGTGCGGCCTGCCCAGGATAAACCGTGCGACACTTCCTCCTCCAGATAGAAGCATTCGAATGGTGTTCCAAACCGTGCAGCTAAATCGTGCGACCCCTCCTCCTCCGAACAGTGGCATGGGCACGGTTTTCCAAACCATGCGGACAAATCGTGCGGCCACTAAAAGTTGGGAAAAATTACAAGTTTTCCACTCTGGGCTTTAAAACCCCACTCGGGGTTTCCTCTATTTTCCTCCCTCTCCACCCTAGGCATGAACCAAATTTCCCAAAGGCTCCAAGAGACCTATCTCCTTTGATTCTAAGGTGTTTTTGGTGCCGTTGGTTGCAGATCGAAGCTCTGGGTAAGGCTAATCCCATCCTTGCTTCTCTTTTTGGTTTAGGGTTTGTATCTTCTCTCCCTCTCGTTCTGAAGCTCTAAAACCCTAAATTTTGGGTGAGTTTTAGGTTTAATCTCCAAAGGTTGGTTGGATCGAGGTCTAAGGACTCGATTGAGAGTGTGTTCAATTGCAGTTTCGAGGTAGGTGGTCTACAAGTGATATCCCATAGTTATTTGGGTATTTTTGCATGTTTAGTTGTGTTCTTGATTTCCTTTGGTTATGTTTTGGATAACCTTGGCATGTTTGGTAATAATGGTGTTTAAAATGGAAAATGGGAACCCTCATGATCCTCATGGGATGTGTTGGGATAAACTTGACCTAATTGGGGCCATCCATGGGATGTGCCGACTTTTCCCAGATTTAGGGATTGATATTAAACAAGTGACCTTGTTGTAAAAAAATGTAGAGCCCTTGATAAATATGTTGGCAATGATCGGTTGAATTTGGAATAGAAGTTAGGTGATGCACCTATTCTTGGAAATAACCTAAGGGTTAAAGTGGAATGGGTTAAATGATTTATTTATGGGAATGATGAACGTGTTAAATGAGTTAATGTGTAAACCGATTAAAGACCATAATGGGATAGATTATGGGTTTAATGTTGAATGCTTAGTGAGATAGGTGTAACACATGGGAATTGGGTGAATGGTTAAATGATGTGAAATGGTAATGTGTTAATGGGTTAAGGCATGATGTGGTTTCCCATGTGGGTTGTGGTGAATAGTGTTTGCTGAAGGGAAATGGTTTGGATGGTTGATGGTTACTTATATATAAGCATGTGCACATGGATTCGTAGAGTGGGGTATGACTTGAGGATCTACGCCCACGGGTTGAGCTAAGACTGAGGTTCTAAACTCCACCCTAAATGCACGGGTTAGGAAAGGGGACTGAGGGTCTATTCTCCTAATGGTTGCATCCACCCGGACTGAGGCTTCAAGGTGAGGTTATGGTTGCTATGAGGGGTTAGTCCTAGTGAGATTAGATAACGATGTGTTTACCCTCTTGCATGTAATTGTTGGCCTTAGACCCATGTAACATAATGTATGTGATTAACCCATGGAAATGTGATGAAACAGTAAATGGTGATAATGGGTGTGTATTGAATGGTAATGGAAGTGGCAATGGCTTGGCTCTAAAATGGTTAATGGTACCTTAAATAATTACTTGGAAATTATCATTCATATTCCTTTTTCATGCACTACCTGTTCATACTGGATGTTTTGTAGACACTGTTGGTGGTGGCCTACTAAGTTGTACTCACACCCTGCTCGGGCCGCCATTGGGTACCTGAGAAGACTTCATGTTTGCAGGTCAGGAGAAGGGCAAGGGTCCTTTTTAGATAGTTTAGTGGATATGGGTAGCACTTGGTGGAGGATCCGAACTTGGAGTCGGGACCATTTTGGGGATTTTTTCCATTGTCTTTATTTTGGGGTTTTGTCCACTTTTTCACTTGTAGTATGACATGACATATTTGATTGTTGGAAATGGTTGTTATACATGTTCCTTGTTTGTTGATTATTTTTTCCGCTATTGGTTTATTTCTGTTATGGCTTACTCTGATAAAAAGGGGGTATAGTCTCCCCACTTGACCACATAGACCCCCGCTGCTAGTCGGAAACCTTTGGCGTACGAGGAGGCACGCTTAAGGTCATGTAACCACCCAGCTCGGAGCACTGGTTTAGTGGCTTCCGGGTTGGGGATGTTACAGCAAACCCCTATTTTTGAAAATAAAAAACACATATAACATATTTTTAAACCCACCAAAGCACTTTGTAGACTTAAACAAACCCCTAGAGCTTGGTATGACAGGTTAACTGGATTTTTGTTACAAAACAATTTTGTTAAGGGAGTTTCAGATCCAACTCTTTTCATAAAATAAGTAAATAAAAACATTATGATTGTTCAAATTTATATTTATGACATTATATTTGGTTCAACTCAAAAATATTTAATAGATTCCTTTGAGGATATTATGATGTATAAGTTTGAAATGAGTATGCACAATAGAAAATTGAACCATTTGCAATAAGGAAATTATAATGGTACCCCGTCGCAATTGCATCGTCGCTGAAAACAGCATCGCAAATGCTATTTTTTACAACAGATCATCACAAAAAATAGTATTTGTGATGGGAATCCAACCCATTGCAAATAGTTTATTTGGGGTTTATAAAAACTCATTTCATGATAGGACCGTCACAAATAACTTTTTGGGATGAGCTCATCGCAAATAACTATTTACGACGAGCTCATCGCAAAAAACTGAAAGAACTAAAAAATAAAAAATAAAATAATTAATATTAATAAAATTTAATAAAATAATAAAATAATAATAATAATAAAAACAAAAAAAACTAATAAAATTAGTAAAAATATAGTGAAAATAATAAAATTATAGAAAACACACTATTCGTAATAATATAAAATAATAAATAATATAATATAATAATAAAAATAGTAAATAAATAATATAATAATAAAAATAATAAATAAATAATATAATGATAAAAACAATAAATAAATAATATAATAATAATAAAAAACACAATATTCACAACAATATAAAAAATTCACTATATAGAAATATAAATATATGGAATCATAAAAATATTACAAAAAAGTTTTACATTCATATATTTTGCATAAAAAGTAAATAATTCGCTGAGGGGGAGAGTCATCTAGAGGAGATGGATGAGAGAACTTTATCCCTAAACCATGAGTCAAACATTGCATGTACTTCAGCATCTATTCGTGTCGTTGCTGCTGCCATCAACACATCTCTTCCTACTGCTGCTTCTGCTATCGAAAAAGTTATTCCTACTCCCTGAGAATACTCTCTATAAGTTCACCCTGAGATCAAATCTTTTCCTGATACTATTTTTTAAATGATGATGACTCTTCATGAACTCCTCTCGAGATGCATGACGACATCTTAATAGTACCATAATAACTCACAAGCATCAATCAATAGATGATACCACTAACTTGGCCTTTATTGAAGGTATACTCAGTCTCCCACATATATGTTGTCTCATCAAATCTTGCTGCACTGGTCTGATCATCAGTCTTGTCCTGACACTTAGTCTATGTATGATATGTCGTGGCCTCGCGTGACTCTTTCAATTAAAATTTAAAATTAAAATAGTTAAAATATTATTTTCAGTTAATTTTAAAACTCAAAAAAAAAATTATATTGACCATAATATGATGTTGGCGATCACCTATAATCTCTTCAGTGATAGGATCACTGTACATCCTCCTATAAATGTAGAACTTTGTAATATCGGGTTATTCAACTGACTATATGAATATAAAATAAACAATTTTCATTTAAAGTTATATAAATTAATTAAAAAAATATACTTAGCATATCTTCCCTATGCGTACTGAATATACGACTATCAGCTCTATGTGTCACCACCTGTCTCTCCCGGTTCTATTGACCTACTGATGATATCCTCTAGAAATGTCCACCCATCTAGTGTGAACATAATCCATCCCAAATCCGAGATGAAATGTAATCAGGTCGGTGGGTGCAACAAGACTGATCAAACTCTATGACTCCCACTTTACTCACTGTTTTCCTCCTCAAATTGTGTAAAAACTGACAGCAATGCTCACACATACAACCCTCTCATGCCTTCTAGATAGAGTCACGCTTGTTCTCATTGGTGAGATAACATAAGCTCTATAAATAATTAATAATATAAAGTTATTAATTAAATAAATTTCAAAATAAATATTTTTTTTATTTATATACCAGCCAATGATTGAATATGTGGTGTTGGGCATCAATGAGAATATGATCGCATGTAACTTGTGTTCTAGAAAAATAATTCTACAATATAGCACTCCCCTGCCCAACATTTATATGCGAAAAGTTGTGAAAAAAGAGAACAAATAATAAAAAAATTAGTATATAAATAAATTAATGATAATTAATAAAAACTAACTAAAATACACAAGTAAACATACCTCTGCGTGCATGGATTGAAGCCAAGGCATGGATGTCGCTTGGGGATAGGGTCAAGAATCATCAATCTCACAAGTCCATGACCCCTCCGAGTCATCGCTGAACCATCGACAGTATAAGGGTCAGATGATCCAACATCCTACTCGTCATCAGGTATATCATCCCCCTCCAACTCACGAAATAGATCCAAGTCTATCTGAAATATGAAATAACTATTGTTAGAAAATAATTGAAAATAACTATTATATATAGATATATATTATATATGATTATAACCATCATTTAACTATGTAAATATTCATCTTCATCCTCATATTCATATATGACTATATTAATATCTTCATATTCCTTCTCAGTATCATCAATTTCCATAGGAGTTTCAATTTCATCATCTATTTTCATTTGAAATTCATTTGTTACATCAATAACATCATCGTCACCATCAACCCTTAATTATGGGGTGTCATCATTGATATTCGTGTCTCTTTGTGTAAAATATAGGTTTGGAGTAGTCTCTTGAAAAATTTTAATTCCTTGCACTTCAATAGAACCACATTCAATTTGAACAAATTGATTTTCCTGAGATTTCATTTTTATTATGCCCTAACAATCACTCAACTCTATTGAAGTAACATAATATTTTTCATAATAAATTTTATGTGTATGATGAGCCAATAAAAATGGTTCATTTACTATAAGAAGTATTTTATATTTAATATCAATGATTTCGTGGCTCAGATGAATGCACAAGACTCTCTCAGTATCCAACAACTGACATTTAACCATCATTATATAATTCTGTTCTAGATAATATAGTTAAATTATTTATTCTAGAATACCATAAAAGTCAACTTCAATTTCTCTATGATGAGATCCTCTCAAGAAAACACCACTATTCATTGTTTTTTTGATTCCCTATATGAATGTGTATGAAATCGAAAACAATTCACTACATATGAGTTATAATATTTAACCATTTTGGATAGTGAGTTACTAAATACACACAATAGATTTTCAATTTTATCATCATACTGAGATACATGAATTTTTTAAAAACAATTTTCAATATAAAAAGTAATAAATTTATTTTATATGTTAAACAATAAATAATTTATTTTACCAGTTTTTGAAACTAGTAGGAAAAATTATTTTATCGACATTATTTAAGAGCAGCTGCTATAATTTGTGGAAATTGTTTCTTTATATGATTATCATATAATATACAAATAAAATAATATTAATTTAGTATAAAAAATATTATAAAATAAGTGATAGGAGCACTCACAGTACAAATGGTTTCATTTCTTCACAGTTGAGCATAACATATGTATGATCCCTGTAATGTCCATCATTTGAAATCCATCATTCATGAAATCCACCTAAGTCAAGTTCGGGCTGATTAAAAACTAATAATTGATTTTTCATTTCATCATCAACATTTCCCTCATTACAGACTATGTAGTTATGTTTTGAGGGATATTCATATTGAAAATAATGAGATCAAAAAAACAAATTTCATCATGCAAATAATCTTCTACAATTGTTCCTTAAACTAATACTTTGTTACGTACTTTTTTTCTTCAATTTACGCATGCATCTCTTGAATGGTTACATCCATCAAAACTATAACAAACCTCTATATTTCTCTTTATGTGGAAAATGTAATATCAAATGTTCTATTGATTCAAAGAAAGTCAGTGAGAATTTTTTTTCCAGTTTACATAAAATTAAAACAACATATTCTTATAGTCTACTTAGTGCATCGTAGTCTATTTTCACCATAAAAATGTCTTGTAAAAATATGATATGTCTATTAGAGCATCCCAAATCATATAATTCAATAAACCTCTTAATCCAATTGGTATAATCCTTTCCATTATAACATAACAGTCTTGACTTTCTAATGCGGTAATATGGTCATTTCTGACACATCTAGTCAAATTGGAAACATAACCATCTAGAATTATCAAATATGTAATCCAATGACAAAATAATAACTGTTTTTCTTTGAAAATTTTATAATTTTCTTTTGGCTTTATTAAATTTTGTGATCTGGAATTTTTAAATAGTTTAAGTTCCGGTTACCTATTAATTTGGGAAAGATCTAATCATGTCTTTACATTATCTTTGGTCTTACCTGGTGTATCCAAAACTGTATAAAATATATTATCAAAATAGTTCTTCTCAATATGCATGACATCCAACTTGTGACAGACCAACAAATCCGTCCAATATGGAAGATCCCAAAAAATGCTTCATTTTATCCAATTATGTTATTTCCCAAAGCCATTACTTTTCTATTGGTTTATAGTTGGTCCAAATGTAATGATAGGTAATGAAGAGACAAATGATTTTAACTTCATACATGATATCATTATTATAGGTTTATCTCTTTCAATTATGCCTTTTCTAAAATGAATTTTTTTCTTCTGAAAAGGATGATCGGTTGGAAGGAACTTGCGATGATAGTAAAAAAATAAGGTTTTATTCCATTGAATAGAATAAATGATTTACTATCTCTCATACAGTATAGATATGATTTTGGACCATGTGTACTCCAACCAAATAACATGTCATATACTGGAAAGTCACTAATTATCCACATCAATGCAAATTTCAGTAGGAAATTTTATTTCACAGAAAAATCATATATACTGACACCATTACTCTATAATAAATTTAATTTATCAATCAATGGCTTCAAATAAATATCAATATTCTTTTTTGGATGTCCTGAAATTAATTAGGTCAAAAAGATATATGGATCCATCATCAACATCTAAAGAGGTAAATTGTGTGAAGTTATAAAGAAATGCCAATAAGAATATTGACTACCATAAGAATCAAATTGATAGAAACCATCAATAGAAAGACCTAATCGCATGTTTCAATATTCTGAAGCAAAAGACAAATGTACTTGGTTAAAATGTTTCCACGAATCACCATCAGAGGGATGATTTAAGTTTTTATTGGTTGAAATATTGGTCTTGTTCCATGACATCAATGTCGATGTGTTCTGATACATAAATAAATGTTGCAATCTAGGTGTAAGCGGGAAATACCTCAACTGTTTTATAAGAATCAATCAAGACTTCCATAGTTAAGCCTCCTTATACCTCAATTTTCCACATGTAGGAAAACTATCTAAAGAATCATTTTCACCATAATATAAGATGCAATCATTTGAACATGCATGAATCTTCTAACAACCAAGACCCTTATGAACCAGCCTATTTCTCTTGTAGAAATTTAGGCAACACATTTTCTTTAGGTAATAGTGTTTTAACCAAAGATAATATCTGATAAAAACAACTATTTGACATACCATTATATGATTTAATATCCATAAATTTTGCAACCATTTAAAAATTCCTTATCTTGCAACCAAGATATAAGGCATCCTCAACAGACCTCAAAAACTCATACAATTGAAATGGTTCCAACTCAGAAGTTAAATCAATATCACCCTGAGTTTCAGTTTGTTAAAAAGATGAACCTGCCATATCATGTACTAAATTTTGAAACTATGATAGATCTAAAACCAAATCATTAGTATCTTCTCTGGAACTGAATTTACCATATTGATACCAAAAAACATAATCTGTTCGAAAAATAAAATGCAATAGATGGCTCCCAACATTTTCAAATGTGCCAAACGTCCTTAGAACACATTTATTACATAAACACTTAATTGTCTCTTCTGAAACAGATTTTGGTTTTGATGATGCAAATGATAAGAAAGTTTCAACACCCTCAATATATATAAGATTTATACCAGAACTGTTTGGATTCCTGCATTGATTTACCCAAGTATGATCATCTAATAATGACTGTTGTTGACTTCCTTGTTCTATATTTCCCTAAAAAATATAAAATAATTAGTTTTTTATGATAAATTTAATATAAGAAAAACACGATCCAAAAAAAGGAAAAAATGTTAATTATTCCTAAGTATTCCTAATTATTAGTAATTATTACTAAATATTGGTAATTATTGGTAATTATTGTTAATTATTGTTAATTATTGTTAATTATTGTTAATTATTGGAAATTATTGCTAATTACTACTAATTACCGCTAATTATTACTATTTATTACTAATTATTACTAATTATTACTAATTATTACAATTCATTACTAATTATTCCTAATTATTACTAATTATTCCTAATTATTACTAATTATTACTAATTATTACTAATTATTACTAATTATTCATAATTATTACTAATTTTTCCCAATTATTACTAATTATTTTTAATTACCGCTATTTATTACTAATTATTACTAATTACAACTATTTATTGTTAATTATTACTAATTACTACTATTTATTACTAATTACTCCTAATTGCTATTTATTACTAATTATCACTAATTATCACTAATTACTGCTAATTACTGCTAATTATTTCAAATTATTACTAATTACAGCTAATTATTACTAATTAATGCTAATTATTACTAATTATTACTATTTATTACCAATTATTACTAATTATTACTAATTATTGCTAATTATTATTAATTATTTCTAATTATTACTAATTATTCCTAATTATAACTAATTATACCTAATTATTACCAATTATTACTAATTACTGCTATTTATTAGTATTACCGCTATTTATTACTAATTATTACTAATTATTACTAATTACTGCTAATTGTTACTATTTATTACTATTTATTACTATTTATTACTAATTATTACTAATTATTACTAATTATTGCTATTTGTTACTAATTATTACTATTTATTGCTAATTATTACTATTTATTACTAATTATTACTACTTCTTACTAATTATTATTAATCATTACTAATCATTACTAATTATTGCTAATTATTATTAATTATTACTAATTAATGCTATTTATTACTATTTATTACTAATTATCACTAATTATTACTAATTATTACTAATTATTACTAATTACCACTATTTATTACTAATTATTACTATTTACCACTATTTATTACTTATACCGCTATTTATTACTATTTACCACTATTTATTATTAATTACCCCTATTTATTAGTATTTATTACTAATTATTACTAATTATTCTTAATTATTATTAATTATTACCAATTATTACTAATTATTACTAATTATTACTAATTATTACTAATTATTACTAATTATTATGATTTACCACCATTTATTACTATTTAAATCTATTTATTACTAATTATTACTAATTATTTTTATTTATTGCCACTAATTATTACCAATTATTACTATTTATTACTATTTATTACTATTTATTAATAATTACCACTATTTACTACTAATTATTCCCAATTATTACTAATTATTACTGTTTTTTACTAATTGTTGCTAATTGTTATTGATTATTGCTGATTATTGCTGATTATTGCTGATTATTGATGATTATTTCTGATCATTGCTGATTATTGTTGATTATTGCTGATTATTGTTGATTATTGCTGATTATTGCTGATTATTACTCATTATTACTAATTATTACTAATTACAGCTAATTATTACTAATTACATCTAATTATTACTAATTGCCTCTAATTATTACTAATTACCGCTATTTATTACTAATTTACGCTAATTATTACCATTTACCCTTATTTGTTATTAATTATTACTAATTATTACTAATTACTGCCATTTATTACTATTTATTACAATTTATTACTAATTATTAATAATTATTACTATTTACCACTATTTATTAATATTTATTACTAATTATTACCAATTACCGCTGTTTATTACCAATTATTCCTAATTATTACTAATTACCACTAATTATTATTAATTATTACTATTTATTACTAATTAATACTAAATAATACTAAATAATACTAATTTATACTAATTTATACTAATTTATACTAATAACTACTAATTAATACTAATTACACGTAATTATTATTAAATAATGATAATTGAACCAAATTATTACAAATTAATACTATTTTCTTTTAAATAAAAATATTAAATCTTAATGAAACAACATATTTGTACAAATAAATAATGAAAAATAAAACTATCTAATTTTAATTTAATTTAATTAACAGTAATTAATAACAATTATTACTAATTTAAATTAAAACGAATTAAGTAAAAATTAAAAGAAACAAATAAATTCCTTAAAACCGAATCTTTCATTGGATGCAAGTTCTGAAAATTGATCCACTATAAATTTAAAAGTTTGAAAAAACTGAAGAGAGAAATATGAGAGCAGAGATGAGAGAGGACTTAAGAGAATTGTGAAATGGAAAAAAATCGGACGGGGGAATACATATGTTAGATCATTTGCGACAGGGGTATTTGCGACGGGAATCCCATCGCAAATACTGACCCCCTATTAATTAGGGGCGACAATTAAAAAAGTATTTGTGACGGGACCCATTGCAAATACTATCTTGTCGACGTATTATTTGCGACGGCCCGTCGCAAATATTATTTTTTACAGTGAGACCTGTCACAAATACTATCATGGTGAAGAATTATTTGCGACGGCCCGTCGCAAATAATATCCTGTCGACATATTATTTTGGATGGGAATCCCCCCCATTGCAAATAACGAAAACACGGGAAGAGTATTTGCGACGGGGGTTTAGACCCCCATTGCAAATACTCTTCCCACGCCAACATGCGTATAGTGTACCAAGGGTATTTGCGACGGACCATCGCAAATACCTCTTTTTTATGGACTATTTGTGACGGGTCAAAATTCTCATCCCAATAAGCATTTTTTTGTAGTGGTGATGGGTGAGTTAACATATTTTCTTGGTTTTCAAATTTCACAAAGACCAGAACGTACTTTTATATCTCAATATAAGTATATAAAAGACTTAAGAAATTTGATCATGACAACACTAAAAGTATTAGTACTCCCATTGGTACCTCCAATACTTTAGATCTTGATGAGGCTGGGAAACTAGTTGATCAGAAAACTTTTAGAGGTATGATTGGAAGCTTACTTTACTTAACAACTAGTCGTTCGAATTTAATGTTTTCAGTATGCTTATGTGCTAGATATTAAGACAATCCAAAAGAATCTCATCTTAAATATGTAAAATGAATCTTTCATTATCTTAAGGGAACTATGGATTTAGGCTTATTCTATTCTTTTGGAAATGTTTTTCAACTAAAAAGTTTTTTGGATGCTAAATTTAGTGGTTGTAGAATAGATAGAAAAAGTACATCTGGAACATGTCATTTCTTAGGAGACTCTTTATTTTCTTGGTCTTGTTAGAAACAACACTCAATAGCACTTTCCACTTTTGAAACTGAATATGCGGCGGTTGGAAGTTGTTGTGCTCAAGTGTTGTGGATGCAACACATACTCCCTGATTATGGCATGGGTTTTACTAAAACTCAATTACTTTGTGACAACACAAGTGTCATAGCTCTAAGTAAAAACTAAACACATCACTCACATGCTAAACACATAGATATAAGACACCATTTCCATTGGGATCACACACTTATAGAAGATATAATTTTACAATTCATCAGAACATAAGAATAAATTGTTGATATTTTTACAAAACCCCTTAGTTTCGATAGATTTGAATACATTAAACAGAAGTTAGGAATGATTAATGTTAAGTGGTAATTCATATCTACTTTGTTTACCCATCTTCTTACATTAATAAAATCATCTTCATAGGGAGAGTACACATGTTTATGTTTTCTAAAAACTTTTTGAAACTAATTTTTTTAATTTTTTTAAAAGTTTTTATTGTAATTACTTTTTCAGACTTTACAAAAATTTTAGAAATCAAAATTTTGTTTTTTTTTTCAGACTCAATTTTTTTGGGAAATATTTTTATTGTAATAAGTTTTCATTATCAAAGTATCATAATGATTTTTTTGTAATCAAACTATCATAATCATTTTTAGAACCATCGTAATCAGTTTTCAAAACTATCGTAATCGGTTTTTCATTAGAAAACTATCATAATCAGTTTTTAATTATAAAACTATCATAATCATTTTTTTATCGTAATCTGTTTATGCTAAAAAACCAAGAAGAACAAGTTATCCATACCGATCAAACTTTATACTCCAAAAGGTACTCTTCTTTTTTTTTTTTAATTTTTTGTAAAAATCATTTACTTTAGTTTATACATGTTTTTGTTTACTTATTCTATTAGTTTTAAATACTTTTTTATGATTTTAAACTAAAAATTTTCTAATCGAAATCTTATATATTCCCATGAAAGGTTTTAACAAACATTGAGAGTTCAAATAATTTTTTTAAAACATTCTTTGATAAAATCTCATTCATTAGATCAGTTATAGTTTAATATCAACCATTGAAATTCTTTTGAAATACGAAATGATATTTTCCCGTACATATATAAATGTGGGTCACCATACTCCCCACATCGTTCTCTAGGGTTTAGTTTACTGACTCTCGCTACTCCTCAATGTTGTTAGTCTGTTTGTTTTGGATTTCATCTGATCTTCATAATAGTTCTCATTATGACGACAACCAAAGAGGATTATGCAAAAAGGTATGTTTTCATAGAAGGACTCATCAAAAGGACTTAGTTCGATAAGTATGATTCTTCTCTCAAAAGGATCATAAATTTTAAATGATGACAAGAAGTGTGTGTATAAAAACTTGATAATGATTTTGATATGTTTTATCCTAAAATTGTGAGAGAATTCTATGCTTCTGTTGTGTTTGTTAAATAAGATGATAAGGATATTATTTCTTTCAATTTTTTTGGTAAGGAATATAAAATTTCTTATAAAAGAGTTTCAGATCTGGTTGGATTTCCTACTGAAGGAGAAGGCTACTTACCCTCCCACAAATTACTGGATACTCTTGGAACTTTTTAAATAATTAATGTTGTGGATTTTTTTATTCCTTTTTACAAGAAAGTGAGGAAGGTGTCACATTTTTCACTAGACAATAGGGTAGTAGCATTGTGGATACATGGGTATTTGATACCCATAAAATGTGATAGATACACTCTGAAGGTATCAAATATTTTTGTGTTGGATTTCTTGTTCAATATGAGACAAATAAATCTTGTAAAGTTTGTTTTCATTATGATAGAATCCTTCCAGAATGCGTCAATTAAGTTGAATATTATCATGTTTCCAGATTTCATCAATAAGTTACTTGTGAAAATCATGATACTTTTCAATGTTTAAGGAGCTACATTGGAGGCTCAACCATCTTAGAAGGTTAAGGAAGTAAATAAGAAAAGAAAATCTGATTCATCCCCTCCAGTTAAGAAACAAAAGAAAGTAAAACTGTGTCCGATGATGAGTTCAAAAAGTTGATAGATCATAAGGAAAAGAAGAAACCAGGTGATGTCGAATTCGGTTTAGATAAGGCCGAAGTATTTACCTTAAAACAAAATTACTATGAAGAATTTAATAAGGAAGAAAAGAAAATAAAGTAGAAGAAATGATATAAAAAAGCCTATAAGAATCCAAATCTACCAATATCCCATAATGATCAATTCATTCCTAATTCTAGTCTTGTTTTTAAGAAACTTTAGTGATACCATCAATTTTTTCTTCCATGGTAGATAAGGGAAAAGACAAAGTTGTTCTTGAACAAGCTGAAGAATCGATGCCTGTAGAAGTACAAAAGAAAAATGAGAAAGAAAAAAAGCAGTTTCTAAAAAGTTTGGAAAGGTAGTTCTCTAAAAAATAAGATAGTTAGAGCATGAACTTGATGAAGTTGGAGAAAAAGAAAAATGGTGACAAAGAAGAAGAATAAGTATAAGAATAAATAGAGGAAGAAGAAGAGTAAGTAGAAGAAGAAGAACCTGATAATGAAAAAAAAACATACCAATGAACATTCTAAAGATAATAAATCTTCCAAATCATCATCATCATCAACCTTACCATCTCAGTCTGATAAAGAGTCTTAATTAGAAGGATCAAAAGAAAAATCTCCATTCTCCTAGAAAGAAAAATAATCATCAAAGGATGAAGATAAGTCAATCTCAATCAAAGAATAAGATGATCAACTATCTCAAAAAATTTTTGCTAAATATTTTGAGTTAGATAAGAATATAGAAGTCAAAGTTGTTTCAGATGATAAGTTTGTTTCCAAGAAAGGGAAAGATAAAGTTGAAGAGAAACCTGATGCTGAATCTTCTAGAACTAACCATCCAAAACCTTCATCAGGCTCATCATACTCTGAGGAAATTATATCTCAAAAAGGTTTCGATTATATTTGTCAAACTTTGAATAGGATAAGTAACACTATTCATTATTTTCCCAAGTTATAAGCAAGATGTAAACTTATTCAGAACATCCTTAGTGAAAAATGAGAGTCACTAAAAGTTCTTATAGAATCAGTTATCCATATTGAGGAAGAGTTGAAATATTTTCAGAAAAAGTATCGTACTTAGAAAAGATCGTACAATCAGATGGCCAAGTGGTAAAATCATGTGGATTTTGATATAATAGATCATGAAGACCAATTTATTTAAGTCAAGATAATTTTATTATAAATCTTGTAATCATTTAAAAATTTGTATTTTGATTTATCTGATTAAGTAAAGTTTGTAGAAGAATTCAGAGATACTACTCATAATCAGACATATGAAATAAAAGTATTTAAAGAAAAGGTTCTTGATTTGGAGTTAGAGAAATCCAATCTAAGATCATGTGAAAATGTGTTGATCATTATGAGGGATTAGAATAAAGATATTTTTGAGGATGTTAAGTGGTTGAAGACTAAAGTCCCAAAACAAGAAGTATTGGAAGAAAAGATCACAAAACTTGAGAATGATCGAGAGGATTTAAAAAAAGATGAAAGCTATTATGAAAAAACACATGAAGAAATATTGAATACTTTTTATATTTGAACTCTCAATGTAATATTTTCAAACATTTGAATGCTTTTTAAATGTAATTATCTTTTCATCCAAATACTTTCTGCTTGAATTTATTCCAATTAATTTTTGGATGTATGTTCTTACTATTACTTCATGGATGATTAGTTATTTCACAATTTATTGTTTTATATGTTATCTTTTATAACATTTTAGGAAACTTTGGATTCTTTCCCATTCCTTAAGTAAATAAAAACAGGGGATAAGGTTTGTTAGTATTATAAATGGTGAGTATTTATTTAAAGGGATAAGATAAGATTAGGGGGGGGGTTCTTAAAAGGATAAAAAGATTTGTGGGGTAAGTATTGAGAAGTATTTAAGAATTTCATAAAGGGGAGTTATTATATTAAGGGGGGGAGTATGACTACTTTCCATCATATCATAAAAGAGTTATAAACTCGGAGGGAGTTATAAAGTATATCTTCAAAGTTCTTAATATGTAAAAGGGTTATAAGTATTTCAAGTTATAGTTTTTCAATTAATTATTGCAGTTTGTGCTTTCCAAAAAGGGGGATATTGTTGAGTAAGAAGTTTTACTTCTTAATTTCTCATTCCTTTAGCTTTGGAAATCATAAACACCTTCTTAAAACTATGTTTACTGACTTTTTATATTCCAAGTGTCTTAGTATGTTTTTGTAGAAAACATTACTTTTTACTATACATAGAAATAGTTCAAATGTATTATGAATATAAACTTATCATTCTTCAATAAGATCCATCGATTTAAGGATGCATCTGATTAATTGGACATAACTTTGTTATGACCAGTGGTTAGACCTTTGTCTGGTCTATTGTACCACCAAAATTCATGACCATCAGAAAGATATTGATACTGATACATCAGATTGGTCCTTATAAGGATTATCATAATGAAAAACAATAAGAAATTCCATCATACTATCCCAAGTTTATAATTAGAATATATAGACTTGTATCTATTATAAGAAATACAATTTAGCATTATAACAGTACTAAAAATAACGAAATCATACATTCAGTTACAAATGATCTATCAAGCGCCAACTGTATGAGGTCATTGAAATATACTCCAAAATATGACTGTTGTATCTTCACCAATAATTAGCCAGTCATTTGAAGAGTTTGGAGCTGATCAAATTCACAAATCAAGTCATCTAAAGTTTTCTCTGGGTGAGCATTTCATTCTTAGTCATTGTAATTATTTAGAGAGTTGATGTTCTAAGGAATCATTTTTAGGGTTGTTTCCTTGAGAACATTTGATTTTTTAATTGTGTGTATGATCTTTGTAATGATATAGGTATTCTAAGGATAGGAAGATGATGAATCTGATCCATTATATTGAGGGCTTCCAGAGATAGAAATATAGATGTCGATCATCGTATCAAGGGATTCTGAGGATAGGAAGACATATCTTATCAATCTTTGTATTGAGGGCTTTCCTGGTAAAGAAAAAAAAGAATTTATAGTAAGTATAAAACTATGTATACCTTTAATAAAGGTTATTGAATACCTTTACTCTTAAGGTTAAAATAGTGAAATCATTCTAAAATATCTTTTAAGTAATTCTTACTTTATAATCTTTTGTATGGATTGTTTTTACAAGTCTTTATTTAGATGTGCATATTACAATAGAAAGTTTGTTTTACAAATATTTCTTATCAATTGTTTTTATCGGTGTATCTATGATAGTGATTAAAAAAATACTCTGATATAATCAAACACTTTCTAGTTCTGATTCTAACACTTTTATCATCAGACGATCTTTGAGTCTGATCATTTTACTTTAAGAGGTTTTATGTTTTGTTTTAGTTTAAATTTTTAAACTACAATTCACCCCCACTTGTAATAGTAACTATCTTAATTACTATTTCAATCCAACACTAGTCACTTGAGTCCTAGCCTCTTCTTATAACACATCTCATGTCACCCGCTTGGGTATCCATTAGGTCCCCCAGAACCATCTCGACACCTTATCATTGATAACAACTCTTATCTATTATCTATGAGTGACAATATAGGATCATACCATCCCAGACCTAAAATTATGGTTCACATCCTCATCAAGATCCCTAATCACTCTTAGTCATGCTACTTAAGAACTATCCCAATCCATATCTGTAACATCCCAGGTAAATAAAGAATAAAGAATTTTCATATTTATTAATATTTACTAATTAAATATTAATTTTACTTTAAAGGGGTTGCTATGTTCGATAGCGTACCCGATACGCAACAAAGAGTTTCTTTGAAATCTTACATTGCACACTAGTAATAAAACAATATTATTTTAAATGGTAGTTAACACGTAGCCATTGTATTGGCGGGAATGAATAGAAAAAAATAAAATATGATTATATATGTTTTTTTAAATGTTTTTACATTTATCCAATAAAATATAAAGGCTTAAAATACGAAAATAATTCAATTTTAGGCATATATACTCTAACATTCACTAAAGGTCGAACTATCACCTTTTGATGGAGAACCCTCTTTAAATATAGTTTTGGTCACTCTTATACATTATATTGGACCAAATAAAATTCTTTTTTAGAACCAGGACATCAAAATTTACTTTGTGTAAATTTTTGGTATTTTTCCTATAAAGTTCATTTTTTAATGAATAGTGAAAAATGTTGTATTTTAATTCAAAACCCCTTTTTAATATAATTTATTTATATGATTAGATTATCTTTTAAATTGGTTTTAAAGTGAAATTAGAATATATTATTACCATTTAATCCAATAGTGGTCGTTGGAATTAATTTCACTTTGAAATTGGACTTAAACTAGTGTCAATCTTTTGATACTTATTGTTTCATAAAAACACGCTATTTGCTATGACAGCAGGAATTAATTATTAAATTAATTAATGTAACTTATATGTTTTGAATTTTTTAAAATAGACATCATTTTTGAATCCGGAATATCAAATATAGCTTAGGGTGATGTTTTGGTATTTTTCTGAAAAACTTCAATTTTTGATGAATAGTGAAACCACTAAGTGGTACTTAAAAAAACTGATTTTTTTGTTTAAATGAAAATTTACCACCTCTGTGTTTTGAATTTCAAAAATTCGACATACATGGTTTTCATTAGGAAGTAAAATGTGGTTCAATGGGATTAAAATAATTTTTTTGGTGAATAGTAACTTTTAAGTTTTTAATCGTGATTAGAGGTAATTAGTGTAATTTAAGGTAAAAATAATGTTTTAATAATATGAAATGACCTATAATCACGTCCTACCCTTATTGGATGTGTCATGGCCGATCAAGACAATCCATGGGTCAACTTGGGGACCCCATGGAGCCACTTTGGTAGGAAAATGACATAAAAAACTTTTTATTTAAAGTTAAAATTAAAATGTCACAAACATGAGTTGTTTTACTAAAACAATTTTTAAATGGGGTTATACAAGTCATATTTTTGACTATAAATATTCATTAGAAATATAAAAATATTTCCTACATCATGATATTTTTTTATAATTTTTAGACATTAAATAAATTAAATTATTTATGACACCATGATGATGCAGCGATTACCTCATTATTTAACGATTTAAATAAAATGAAAAGATAATGTAAAATCTAAGACCTAAACATGTAAAAAACCTATTGTATGGGTTTATTTAGAAACCTTATCACTTTATCCTAGAAATATATAATTTTGGGACCTTTTAAATTCGAAAAGCATTTTATAATAAAGTAACCTTTTATAACTTCCCAAGAGTGCCCCTTCTCTCCTCTTATAAAAGGCCCCCACCTCTACCACCTTACCCACACCTCTCAAGCCTTTGGCTTGGCCAAACCCTGACCATTTTGTCTCTACACATATCTATATTACTCATATAATCCTCACTTTGAGCAGAAGTCTTCCCAAGAAATTCTTTGAGCTCAAATCAAAAAGAGTTACCCGTTTTAAAGGTAGTGTTTTCTCTTGTGTTCTTATGTTTTATTTTGCTTCTCCAACCCCCCTAAACTCTTTTTTTTCATTTATTTTGTAACAAAACCAGTATCATAAATATACTAGGATATTTTTATAATAATTATTCAATCTAAACTTACACACACCTACATCTAATGGTTAAATAACATACTGTTTCTGTGGATGGCGAATTTCTGCCTCACGAAACGATGATTGTTCAACACTCATATAACACCTTAAAAGGTGGACATTAAGATGTCACTATATTTATATATGATATATAATATGTTTATTTTTTACTTAATCTTCTGTATTTTTCATTTATGGCATACCTTTATGGTTTCCATTATGGGTAAACGCGATATCTTCATTTTAGGAAGTGCAGACTACCGCCCCCTCAAAGTGATTTGATTCGTTAATACCATATGTGGTACGTATAAAGGATAGATTTAATGATATTATATATGATATTATACTGGAATTATAATATACCTTTATATAATTATTATTTCTTTCCATTAAAGTATAAGATAAAAATGAAAGTAGCGTTCATGCGTACGTACGACTTACCATCTCCATGAACGGTGCATTTCATTTCTTATCCTCAAATGTAATGTACTATTATAAGTACATATATATAATGGATATATATGATATATGTTACATCTAAATGATGAATATAATTCTGGAATTAAAATATACATATCTCTCATTTAGTTTTAATTCCATTAATATGACATAGAAATGAAAGTATCGTTCATGCGTACGTACGGCTTACCGTCTCCATGAACGGTGCATTTCATTTATTACCTCTAAATGATTATGTAATATTATAAATGCATGTATATAATGGATATATATTATATATATGGAATCTATATCATGAATATCATTCTTGAGATAATGGATATTTGACTACGTGAACAACTTGTAAATATAAGAAGTTCACTTTTGACTCAAGTACCAAATATCGAAAAAACGATCGTTATTAACTTAAATGATTACATAATGTTCATAACATGGTAATAAGTGATATAAAAAGAATAATTAACTTTAAAAAGGTTCTTAAGAAAGTAGAAATTAACTCAAGTTTATTATTCAGGAAATTAAAGAACGATCGAGTCAAGTCGGACCCGGGGTATGGGACTTCGTCTCAATCTCCTTTTATTGAGGCATATTTTTGTTTTATACACAACCTTCTTTTATACGGTGTATAAAACCCCTTGAATTTTATGTTTATCCAAAAGGAATCTTTTTTATATGAAGCGTTTTACTAAACGACAAAAGGGAATGTTTTTGTCGTATGTATGCGGCGACAACAACTTCTTCGCCGCCATGACCATTATTTGAGTTTCGGCTTCCTCTACAAGCCATAACCTAACTTTTTTGAAAAATAAATATCATGTATTACTTTTCTTTTATTTTGGTATTGAAAATGGTTTTCATAATGTTTTTATTATATCAATGTGTTGTATTGATATCTTGTGATTGAAATGTGGAAATGTTATGTTTCCTTTATGCATGTTTTATACGATACAATTATGTTATGGTTCTTGGGAATTGTTATGAAGACAGGTGGTTCCGTGATAAACTAAGGGTGGGTGAGCCCGATATAGCTCTCCAATGCATTGGGTAACGTGAAGGGGTTAAACGTTAAGGTTTCTCCGAAGAGATTTAGGGAATATACTGTGATGAGTATTCCAAACGTAACCAAGAGGGTTACTACCTATGTAAGAATGTTATGAATGCCTCAAGTTACCTTTATGTCTTATGATTTCTATGTTTTATTCGTGATTTGATGAGGTATGTTAAAGTGATTATGTTTTATGAGTAAAGTATGATTTCATTGATTCTTACGTATACATGTACTCATGTTTCCTTTCCATATTTTTATATCCCTTACTAAGCTTTTTGTGCTCATCCCAAGTTTTGAAATGCTTTTCACAGGTCAAGGGAAAGGTACATGATGTGATGATAGTGTCAAGGAAGTGTCAAGAAAGAATCCATGTTTTATTTTAAATATGTTTCCATTGATGGGAAAAATTAGTACTATCTTTTATGTAACCACTTTGTTTAAATATGGAATTTAATACACGTTTTATGATCTAATTCTCTAAAACTCTAAACCTGAAAATATACTCAAGGTGTATTCTTGAAGTAACTCAAGATTAAGTAATGTTTAAGGCTGGGGCCTTATAGTTGGTATCAAAGGTCGGTTTATATAACTTTAGGAGTTAGAATCCTATTAAATGATTATCCGAAAATATTTTTTTTATGGTCAAATTGAAAATGATATAGCATTTGAAGATTATCATGTTGCTTCATCTAAGACATGTTTGTTCAGAATGGTTTTCCGCAGAGAAAATAGGGAAGCAGTGCTAGGAAGGCATACAGAAGGAAATAACCTTCCGAATCAGCATCTTGAGATGGTCAGAATTGGAACTGAATAGTTTTTTGCAGTAATGGCGCAGTTGACTCAAGCGATAAATGGTGGCGGTATCTATGAATGAGATCAGCCAGATCAACCACAGAGGAACATGTCAGTGGTGGAACATTTCATGTGGAAACATCCCCCATCATTCAGAGGATCATCTGACCCTGTGCTAGCTGAAGGGTGGATTAAAGAACTGGAGAATATTTTCGATGTCATGGGGTGTTCAGACAATCAAAAGGTTAGTCTTGTTATTTACCGTTTGGAGGGTGAAACAGATCAATGGTGGTAGATGGTTAAAAATATCAGGGACGCTGATGAGATTGATGCTCTCGACTGGGATGAATTCAAAGGTATGTTTCTTGAGAAGTATTTTCCTAAGGCTGTTCGACTTAGGATGGAAAAACAATTCCTGGAATTGAGGCAAGAGGAAGACTCAGTGGCTGCCTATGAAGAAAGGTTCACTCGATTGGCAAGGTATGCTCCAAATTTTATCCGAGACCTTGATAGTAAAATCAATCGTTTTTACTCAGGATTAAATCCAAAATATCTAAGGGCTTTAGATTCTTGTGAGATCAAAAGTTATGAAAATATTGTTCGATGTGATGAGAAGGTAGAAATGGAGTTTTCCGATGATCAAGTGTTCTATAACAACTAGCAGAAGAAGAAACCGAGGTGGTAGGAGAAAGGAAAGAATTCTTCAAGAAGGTATGACGATAAGAAAACTAAGTTTCCAGTTTGTGATAAATGTGGTAAAAGGCATGCTAGGGAATGTCTTCTGAATTCTAGAAAGTGCTACCGATGTGGTAAGATGGGACATAAGGCTCATGATTACACTGAAAAAGATCAAGGTGACGGTAAGTCCAAATTTGATTTACAGTTAGTGAAATGTTTTAAGTGCAATGAGATGGGTCCCTATGTAAACAAGTGTCCGACAAAGAGATTGAGTGATCGGAAGCAGTTAGACTACAAAAAGAAAGGGGTGGTGAAATCCTTTGCAACTACTTCAGTAGATGTCAGGCCATCAAATGAAGTAGCATCACGTACTTTGTTTATTTTTTTAGATTATGCCAGTGTGTTATTTGATTTGGGGTCTACACATTCTTTCATCTCTGAAAACTTTTCTAGTAAAATGGGAATACCATCTCAAGAAATGACTCCTGAACTTGTGGTAAAAACACCTAGGGGAAATGTTGAGGAAAAAAAAATTATAAGAATCTTCCTATCCTTATCCGTGGAAAGAACCTACTTGCAAACCTTATTGTTTTACCTCTAGTAGAGTTTGATGTTATCCTGGGTATGGATTGACTCTCTATTTACCATGCTAAGATTGACTGTAGAGCTAAAGAAGTTTATTTTCAGAAATACTTTCAGTTTGTGTACAAGAATGAACCCTTACTGTTGATAACATATCAAGAGGCCAAGAAACTTGTAAAAGATGGAAATGAATGTTACCTTACACATATTGTTGAAAGCAAGGGAACTGTTCAGATTAATGATGTGCTAGTGGTAAATGAGTATCCTGATGTTTTTCCTGATGAGTTGCCTGGAATAATACCAGATCAGGATGTTGAATTTACTGTTGACTTAGTTCCTGATGCTAAGCCAATTTCAAAACCCCCTTATCGAATGGCTCAAACAGAAATTTTAGAGTTGAAGGAGCAATTGCAAGATTTATTAGAGAAAGGTTTCATTATACCTAGCACATCATCATGGGGTGCTCCTGTTTTATTTGTTAAAAAGAAAGATGGTTCTATGAGACTTTTCATTGATTATAGAGCCTTGAATAATATCACTGTTAAGAACAAGTATCCTTTGCCTTATATCAATGATTTGTTTGATCAGCTCCAGGAAGCTCAGTTTTTTACAAAGATTGACCTGAGATCGGGGTATCATCAGTTGAAGGTAAAGGAAACAGATATTCCGAAGACCGCGTTTCGAACAAGATATGGCCATTATGAATTTGTAGTAATTCCTTTTGGGATAACCAATGCACCTGCTGTATTCATGGATCTTATGAATAGAATTTTTCATGAGTTCTTGGATAAGTTTATGGTTGTTTTCATTGATGATATTTTGGTGTTTTCTAAAAGTAAAGAGGAGCATGAAATACATTTAAGGGTTATTTTGCAAACCTTAAAAGAAAAGAAATTGTATGGGAAATTCAGCAAGTGTGAGTTTTGGTTGCAACAAATTTATTTCCTTGGTCATATTGTTTCTAAAGATGGAATAACTATGGATCCTGAAAAAACAAGAGTTGTTGAAGAATAGACAAGACCCACAAATGTAACCGAGATCCATAGTTTTCTTGGTTTGGCAGGTTACTACCGAAGGTTTTTTGAAAATTTTTCATGGTTATCTAGTCCAATGACTATGCTAACTCGGAAGGGTGTTAAGTTTATCTGGACAAAAGAATGTGATGATTGTTTTCAGGAGTTGAAAAAAAGATTGGTGAATGATCCAGTTTTGGCACTTCCTTCCAGGAATGGTGAGTTTTTTATCTACAGTGATGCTTCATTGAAAGGAATTGGTTACATCCTAATGCAGAATGATCAGGTAATTGCCTATGCTTCACGTCAGTTGAAAATTCATGAGGTAAATTACCCTACACATGATTTGGAATTAGCTGCTGTTGTTTTCACTTTAAAAATTTGGTGGCATCATTTGTATGGAGTAAAGTGTGAAATATATACTGATCACAAAATTTTAAAGTATATATTCACTCAGAAATAATTGAACATGATATAGAGGAGATGGATGGAATTAATCAAGGATTATGATTGTACAATTCATTACCATCTGGGAAAAGAAAATAAAGTGGCTGATGCTTTGAGTCGAAAAAGTAATGCTTTATTAACAATGTTGCATTTGGAACGTGATCCTTTGGTTAAATATTTGATGAACTTTGGCATAGAAGTTGTTGGTGCAGGATGTCCTTCTGTTTTGTTTCAGGTATCAGTGAAATCTTCTCTATCAGATAGAATTAAGCAATCACAGAAGCAAGACAGCGAGTTGCAGAAAAAGGTAGAGCTGGTTCAGAAGGGTAAGTTTCCTAAATTCAATGTTGATAATGATTGTGTTTTGAGATTTGGGAAGAGATTGTGTGTGCCTTGTGATTCATAGTTGAAGAGAGAGTTGTTATGTGAAGCTCATAGTTCTCCGTTTTCAGTTCATCCTGGTAGTACTAAGATGTACAGAGATCTGATGGAGTATTACTGGTGGGATGGAATGAAAAGAGATATTGCTGATTTTACTGTGAAGTGTTTGACTTGTCAGCAGGTTAAAGCAGAGCGGCAGTTACCGAAAGGGGTGCTTCATCCTTTACCAGTGCCAGAGTGGAAATGGGAAAATATATCCATGGAATTTGTTGTGGGATTACCGAAGACATATCGAGGTAATAATGCAATCTGAGTTATTGTTGATCGCTTGACTAAATCTGCTCATTTCCTTCCTATTCGAGATACTTTCTCTCTAGATCAACTTTCTCGATTGTATCTTAAAGAGATAGTCAGGTTGCATGGAGTTCCCCTATCCATTGTATCTGATCGTGATCCCAGGTTTACTTCTAACTTTTGGAAAGGCCTTCAGAAGTCGTGGGGTACTGAATTAAATTTTAGTACAACTTTTCATCCTCAATCAGATGGGAAGTCAGAAAGAACGATTCAGACTTTGGAGGATATGCTATGTGCTTATTCGATGGATTATCAGGGAAGTTGGGACAAACATCTTTCTTTGGTTGAATTTTCATATAATAACATTTTTAATTCCAGTATACAGATGGCACCGTTTGAGGCATTATATGGGAAGCGGTGTTGAACTCCAGCTTTTTGGGATGAAGTGGGTGAAAGGAAGCTGATGGGATCAGAATTGGTAGAAGAGATGGCAGAAAAAGTTCAGTTGATTCAGAAACACATGAGAATAGCTCAAAGAAGGCAGAAGAGTTATGCAGATAACCGGAGGAAGGATCTATCTTTCGAGGTAGGTGATCATGTTTTTCTCAAAGTTTCACCATGGAAAAGTGTGATGCGATTTGTTAAGAAAGGAAAGCTGAGTCCAAGGTTCATTGGACCATATGAAATTCTGGAGAGAGTTGGATCAGTTGCTTACCGAGTGGCTTTACCTCCGAGTTTATCTCAGGTACACAATGTTTTTCATGTTTCAATGTTAAAGAAGTACATGCCAGATCCATCTCATGTTTTGAGTCCAGAGGTGGTTCAGCTGGAAGAGAATCTATCTTATGAGGAACAACCAGTACAGATTCTTGACCACATTGAGAAAGTGTTGCGGAATAAGGTGATTAATCAAGTAAAGGTTTTGTGGAAAAACCACATGAGTGAAGAGGCAACATTGGAATCTGAAAATGCTATGAGGGATAAATACCCCCACTTATTTTGATAAGTGAATAAAATTGCGAGGATGCAATTCCCAAAAGGGGGGAAGGATGTAACATCCCAGGTAAATAAAGAATAAAGCATTTTCATATTTATTAATATTTATGAATTAACTATTAATTTTACTTTAAAGGGGTTGTTATGTTCGATAGCATACCTGACACGCAACAAAGAGTTTCTTTGAAATCTTACGTTGCACACTAGTAATAAAACAATATTATTTTAAATGGTATTTAACACAAAGCCGTTGTATTGGCGGGAATGAATAGAAATAACTAAAATATGATTATATATGTTTTTTTAAATGTTTTTACATTTATCCAATAAAAGATAAAAGCTTAAAATATGAAAAGAATTCAATTTTAGGCATATATACTCTAACATTCACTAAAGGTCGAATTATCGCCTTTTGATGGCGAACCCTCTTTAAATATAGTTTTGGTCAATCTTATACATTCTATTGGACCAAATAAAATTCTTCTTTAGAATCGGGACATCAAAATTTACTTTGTGTAAATTTTTGGTATTTTTCCGATAAAGTTCATTTTTAATGAATAGTGAAAAATGCTGTATTTTAATTCAAAACCCCTTTTTAATATAATTTATTTATATGATTAGATTATCTTTTGAATTGGTTTTAAAGTTAAATTAGAATATATTTTTACCATTTAATCCAATAGTGGTCGTTGAAATTAATTTCACTTTGAAATTGGACTTAAACTAGTGTCAATCTTTTGATACTTATTGTTTCATAAAAACACGCTATTTGCTCTGATAGCGGGAATTAATTATTAAATTAATTAATGTAACTTATATGTTTTGAATTTTGTAAAATAGACATCATTTTTGAATTAGGAATATCAAATATAGCTTAGGGTGATGTTTTGGTATTTTTCTGAAAAACTTCAATTTTTGATGAATAGTGAAACCACTAAGTGGTACTTAAAAATACTGATTTTTTTGTTTAAATGAAATTTTACCACCTCTGTGTTTTGAATTTCAAAAATCCGACATACATGGTTGTCATTAGAACGTAAAATGTGGTTCAATGGGATTAAAATAAATTTTTTGGTGAATAGTAACTTTTAAGTTTTTAATCGCGATTAGAGGTAATTAGTGTAATTTAAGGTAAAAATAATGTTTTAATAATATGAAATGACCTAGAAACATGTCCTACCTTTATTGAATGTGTCATTTCCGACCAAGAAAATCCATGGGTCAACTTGGGGACCCCATGGAGCCACTTTGGTAGGAAAATGACATAAAAAACTTTTTATTTAAAGTTAAAATTAAAATGTCACAAACATGAGTTGTTTTACTAAAACAATTTTTAAATGGGGTTATACAAGTCATATTTTTGACTATAAATATTCATTAGAAAGATAAAAATATTTCCTACATCATGATATTTGTTTATAATTTTTAGAAATTAAATAAATTAAATTATTTATGACACCATGATGATGCAGCGATTACCTCATTATTTAACAATTTAAATAAAATGAAAATATAATGTAAAATCTAAGACCTACACATGTCAAAAACCTATTGGATGGGTGTATTTAGAACTCTTATCAGCTTATACTCTAAATATATAATTTTTGAACCTTTTAAATTCGAAAATCATTTTATAATAAAGTAACCTTTTATAACTTCCCAAGAGTGCCCCTCCTCTTCTCTTATAAAAGGCCTCCACCTCTACCACCTTACCCACACCTCTAAAGCCTTTGGCTCAGCCAAACCATAACCATTTTGTCTCTACAAATCCCTATATTACTCCTAGAAGCTTCACTTTGGGCATAATTCTTCCCAGGAAAGCCTTTGAGCTCAAATAAAAAAGAGTTACCCGTTTTAAAGGTAGTGTTTTCTCTTGTGTTCTTATGTTTTATTTTGCTTCTCCAACCACCCTAAACTCATTTTTTTCATTTATTTTGTAACAAAACCAGTATCATCAATATACTAGGATGTTGTTATAAGAAGTATTTGAGCTAAAATTACACACACTTACATCTAATGGTTAAAGAACATACTGTTTCTGTGGATGACGAATTTCTGCCTCACGAAACGATGATTGTTCAACACTCATATAACACCTTAAAAGGTGGCCATTAAGATGTAACTATATTTATATATGATATATAATATGTTTATGTTTTACTTAAGATTCTGTATTTTTCATTTATGGCATACCTTTATGGTTTCCATTATGGATAAACGCGATATCTTCATTTTAGGAAGTGCGGACTACCGCCCCCTCAAAGTGATTTGATTCGTTAATACCATATGTGGTACGTATAAAGGATAGATTTAATGATATTATATATGATATTATAATGGAATTATAATATACCTTTATATAATTATTATTTCTTTCCATTAAAGTATAAGATAAAAATGAAAGTAGCGTTAATGCGTACGTACGACTTACCGTCTCCATGAACAGTGCATTTCATTTCTTATCCCCAAATGTAATGTACTATTATAAGTACATATATATAATGGATATATATGATGTATGTTACATCTAAATGATGAATATAATTCTGTAATTAAAATATACATATCTCTCATTTAGTTTTAATTCCATTAATATGACATAGAAATGAAAGTAGTGTTAATGCGTACGTAAGGCTTACCGTCTCCATGAACGGTGCATTTCATTTATTACCTCTAAATTATTATGTAATATTATAAATTCATGTATATAATGTATATATATGAAATATATGGAATCTATATCATGAATATCATTCTTGAGATAATGGATATTTGACTACGTGAACAACTTGTAAATATAAGAAGTTCACTTTTGACTCAAGTACCAAATATCGACAAAACGACCGTTATTAACTTAAATGATTACATAATGTTCATAACATGGTAATAAGTGATATAAAAGGAATAATGAACTTGAAAAAGGTTCTTAAGCAAGTATAAATTAACTCAAGTTTATTATTCAGGACATTAAAGAACGATCGAGTCAAGTTGGACCCGAGGTATGGGACTTCGTCTCAATCTCCTTTCATTGAGGCATATTTTTGTTTTATACACAACCTTATTTTATACGGTGTATAAACCCCTTTTAGTTTTAGTTTTATCCAAAAGGAATCTTTTTTTATATGAAGCGTTTTACTAAACGACAAAAGGGAATGTTTTTGTCGTACGTATGCTGCGACAACGACTTCTCCGCCGCCGTGACCATTATTTGAGTTTCGGATTCATCTACAAGCCATAACCTAACTTTTTTGAAAAATAAATAACATGTATTACTTTCTTTTATTTTGGTATTGGAAATGGTTTTCATAATGTTTTTATTATATCAATGTGTTGTATTGATATCTTGTTATTGAAATGTGGAAATGTTATGTTTCCTTTATGCATATTTTATGTGATACGATTATGTTATGGTTCTTGGGAATTGTTATGAAGACGGGTGGTTTTGTGATAAACTAAGGGCGGGTGAGCCCGATATAGCTCTCCAATTCATTGGGTAACACGAAAGGGTTAAACGTTAAGGTTTCTTCGAAGAGATTTAGGGAATATACTGTGATGGGTATTCCAAACGTAACCAAGAGGGTTACTCCCTTCGTAAGAATATTATGAATGCCTCAAGTTACCTTTATGTATTATGATTTCTATGTTTTATTCATGATTTGATGAGGTATGTTAAAGTGCTTATGTTTTATGAGTAAATTATGATTTCATTGATTCTTACGTATACATGTACTCATGTTTCCTTTCCATATTTTTATATCCCTTACTGAGATTTTTGTGCTAATCCCAAGTTTTGAAATGCTTTTCACAGGTCAAGGGAAAGGTACATGATGTGATGATAGTGTCAAGGAAGTGTCAAGAAAGAATCCATGTTTTATTTTAAATATGTTTCCGTTGATGGGAAAAATGAGTACTATCTTTTATGTAACCACTTTGTTTAAATGTGGAATTTAATGCATGTTTTATGATCTAATTATCTAAAACTCTAAACCTGAAAATATCCTCAACGTGTATTTTTGAAGTAACTCAAGATTAAGTAATGTTTAAGGCTGGGGAATTATAGTTGGTATCAAATGTCAGTTTATATAACTTTAGGAGTTAGAATTCTATTAAATGATTATCCGAAAATATTTTTTTATGGTCAAATTGAAAATGATATAGAATTTGAAGATTACCATGTTGCTTCATCTAAGACATGTTTTTTCAGAATGGTTTTCCGTAGAGAAAATAGGGAAGTAGTGCTAGGAAGGCATACAGAAGGAAATAACCTTCCGAATCAGCATCCTGAGATGGTATGAATTGGAACTGAATAGTTTGTTGTAGTAATGGTGCAGTTGACTCAAGCGATAAATGGTGGCGGTATCTATGCACGAGATCAGCCAGATCAACCGTAGAGGAACATGTCAGTGGTGGAACATTTCATGCGGAAACATCCCCCATCATTCAGAGGATCATCTGACCCTGTGCTAGCTGAAGGTTGGATTAAAGCACTGGAGAAGATTTTCGATGTCATGGGGTGTTTAGACAATCAAAAGGTTAGTCTTGCTATTTACCTTTTGGAGGGTGAAGCAGATCAGTGGTGGTTGATGGTTAAAAATATCAGGGACGCTGATGAGATTGATGCTCTCAACTAGGATGAATTCAAAGGTATGTTTCTTGAGAAGTATTTTCCTAAGGCTGTTCGACTTAGGATGGAAAAACAATTCCTGGAATTGAGGAAAGAGGAAGACTCAGTGGCTCCCTATGAAGAAAGGTTCACTAGATTGGCAAGGTATGCTCCAAATTTTATTCGAGACCTTGATAGTAAAATCAATCATTTTTACTCAGGATTAAATCCAAAATATCGAAGGGCTTTAGCTTCTCGTGAGTTTGAAAGCTATGAAAATCTTGTTCGATGTGCTAAGAAGGTGGAAATGGAGTTTTCCGATGATCAAGTGTTCTATAACAACCAGCAGAATAAGAGACCGAGGTGGCAGGAGAAAGGAAATAATTCTTCAAGAAGGTCTGACGGTAAGAAAACTAAGTTTCCAGTTTGTGATAAATGTGGTAAAAGGCATGCTGGGGAATGTCTTCTAAATTCTGGAAAGTGCTACCGATGTGGTAAGATGGGACATAAGGCTCATGATTGCACTGAAAAAGATCAAGGTGATGGTAAGTCCAAATTTGATTTGCAGTTAGTGAAATGTTTTAATTGCAATGAGATGGATAACTATATAAACGAGTGTCCGACAAAGAGCTTGAGTGATCAGAAGAAGTTAGACTACAAGCAGAAAGGGGTGGTGAAATCCTTTGCAACCACTTCAGTAGATGTCGGGCCATCAAATGAAGTTGTATCAGGTACTTTGTTTGTTTTTTTAGATTATTCCATTGTGTTATTTGATTCGGGGTCTACACATTCTTTCATCTCTGAAAACTTTTCTAGTAAAATGGGAATACCATCTCAAGAAATGACTCCTGAACTTGTGTTAAAAACACCTGGGGGAAATGTTGAGGCAAAAAGAATTTATAAGAATCTTCCTATCCTTATCCGTGGAAAGAACCTACTTGCAAACCTTATTGTTTTACCTCTAGAAGAGTTTGATGTTATCCTGGGTATGGATTGACTCTCTATTTACCATGCTAAGATTGACAGTAGAGCTAAAGAAGTTTATTTTCAGAAAGACTTTCAGTTTGTGTACAAGAATGAACCCTTACCGTTGATAACATATCAAGAGGCCAAGAAACTCGTAAAATATGGAAATGAATGTTACCTTACACATATCATTGAAAGCAAGAGAACTGTTTAGATTAATGATGTGCCAGTGGTAAATGAGTATCCTGATGTTTTTCCTGATGAGTTGCCTGGAATAATACCAGATCGGGAAGTTGAATTTACTGTTGACTTAGTTCCTGATGCAAAGCCAATTTCAAAACCCCCTTATCGAATGTCTCAAATGGAACTTTTAGATTTGAAGGAGAAATTGCAAGATTTATTAGAGAAAGGTTTCATTTGACCTAGCACATCACCATGGGGTGCTCCTGTTTTATTTGTTAAAAAGAAAGATGGTTATATGAGACTTTTCATTGATTATAGAGCCTTGAATAATATCACTATTAAGAACAAGTATCCTTTGCCCCATATCGATGATTTGTTTGATCAACTCCAGGGCAATCATTTTTTACAAAGATTGACCTGAGATCGGGGTACCATCAGTTGAAGGTAAAGGAAGAAAATATTTCGAAGACCGCGTTTCGAACAAGATATGGCCATTATGAATTTGTAGTAATGCCTTTTGGTCTAACCAATGCACCTGCTGTATTCATGGATCTTATGAATAGAATTTTCCATGAGTTCTTGGATAAGTTTGTGGTTGTTTTCATTGATGATATTTTGGTATTTTCTAAAATTAAAGAGGAGAATGAAATACATTTAAGGGTTATTTTGAAAATCTTAAAAGAAAAGAAATTGTATGGGAAATTCAGCAAGTGTGAGTTTTGGTTGTAACAAATTTCTTTCCTTGGTCATATTGTTTCTAAAGATGGAATAACTATGGATCCTGCAAAAACAAGAGTTGTTGAAGAATGGAAAAGACCCACAAATGTAACTGAGATCCGTAGTTTTCTTGGTTTGGTAGGTTACTACCGAAGGTTTGTTGAAAATTTTTCACAGTTATCTAGTCCAATGACTAAGCTAACTCGGAAGGGTGTTAAGTTTATCTGGACAAAAGAATGTGATGATTGTTTTCAGGAGTTGAAAAAAAGATTAGTGAATGCTCCAGTTTTGGAACTTCCTTCCAGGAATGGTGAGTTTTTTATCTACAGTGATGCTTCATTGAAAGGACTTGGTTGCGTCCTAATGTAGAATGATCAGGTAATTGCCTATGGTTCACGTCAGTTGAAAATTCATGAGGTAAATTACCCTACACATGATTTGGAATTAGCTGCTGTTGTTTTCGCTTTAAAAATTTGGAGGCATCATTTGTATGGAGTAAAGTGTGAAATATATACTGATCACAAAAGTTTAAAGTATATATTCACTCAGAAAGAATTGAACATGAGATAGAGGAGATGACTGGAATTAATTAAGGATTATGATTGTACAATTCATTACCATCCGGGAAAAGAAAATAAAGTGGCTGATGCTTTGAGTTGAAAAAGTAATGCTTCATTAACAATGTTGCATTTGGAACATGATCCTTTGGTTAAATATTTGATGAACTTTGGCATAGAAGTTGTTGGTGCAGGATGTCCTTCTGTTTTGTTTCAGGTATCAGTGAAATATTCTCTATCAGATAGAATTAAGCAAGCGCAGAAGCAAGACAACGAGTTGCAGAAAAAGGTAAAGTTGGTTCAGAAGGGTAAGTTGCCTAAATTAAATGTTGATAATGATTGTGTTTTGATATTTGGGAAGAGATTGTGTGTGCCTTGTGATTCACAGTTGAAGAGAGAGTTGTTATATAGAGCTCATAGTTCTTTGTTTTCAGTTCATCCTGGAAGTACTAAGATGTACAGAGATCTGTGGAAGTATTATTGGTGGGATTGAATGAAAAGAGATATTGATGATTTTACTGTGAAGTGTTTGACTTGTCAGCAGGTTAAAGCAGAGCGACAGTTACCGAAAGGGATGCTTCATCCTTTACTAGTGCCAGAGTGGAAATGGGAAAATATATCTATGGACTTTATTGTGGGATTACCGAAGACATCTCGAGGTAATAATGCAATCTGGGTTATTGTTGATCGCTTGACTAAATCTTCTCATTTCCTTCCTATTCGAGATACTTTCTCTCTAGATTAACTTTCTTGATTGTATCTTAAAGAGATAGTCAGGTTACATGGAGTTCCCCTATCCATTGTATCTGATCGTGATCCCAGGTTTACTTCTAACATTTGGAAAGGCCTTCAGAAGTCGTTGGGTACTGAATTAAATTTTAGTACAGCTTTTCATCCTCAATCAGATAGGCAGTCAGAAAGAACAATTCAGACTTTGAAGGATATGCTACGTGCTTGTTCGATGAATTATCAGGGAATTTGGGACCAACATCTTTCTTTGGTTGAATTTTCATATAGTAACAGTTTTCATTCTAGTATAAAGATGGCACCATTTGAGGCATTATATGGGAAGTGGTGTCGAACTCCAGATTTTTTGGATGAAGTGGGTGAAAGGAAGCTGATCTGACCAGAATTGGTAGAAGAGATGGCAGAAAAAGTTCAGTTGATTCAGAAACACATGAGAACAGCTCAGAGCAGGCAGAATAGTTATACGGATAACCGGAGGAAGGATCTATCTTTTGAGGTAGGTGATCATGTTTTTCTCAAAGTTTCACCGTGGAAAAGTTTGATGTGATTTGGTAAGAAAGGAAAGATGAGTCCAAGGTTCATTGGACCATATGAAATTTTGGAGAGAGTTGGATCAGTTGCTTACCGAGTGGCTTTAACTCTGAGTTTATCTCAGGTACACAATGTTTTTCATGTTTCAATGTCAAGGATGTACATGCCAGATCCATCTCATGTTTTGAGTCCAGAGGTGGTTCAACTGGAAGAGAATCTATCTTATGAGGAACAACCGGTCCAGATTCTTGACCACATGGAGCAAGTGTTGCGGAATAAAGTGATTAATCAAGTAAAGGTTTTGTGGAAAAACCACATGAGTGAAGAGTCAACATGGGAATCTGAAAATGCTATGAGGGATAAATACCCCCACTTATTTTGATAAGTGAATAAAATTGCGAGGACGCAATTCCCAAAATGGGGGAAGGATGTAACATCCCAGGTAAATAAAGAATAAATAATTTTAATATTTATTAATATTTACGAATTAACTATTAATTTTACTTTAAAGGGGTTGCTATGTTCGATAGCATACCCGACACGCAACAAAGAGTTTCTTTGAAATCTTACGTTGCACACTAGTAATAAAACAATATTATTTTAAATGGTAGTTAACACGAAGCCGTTGTATTGGAGGGAATGAATAAAAATAACTAAAATATGATTATATATGTTTTTTAAATGTTTTTACATTTATCCAATAAAATATAAAAGCTTAAAATACGAAAAGAATTCAATTTTAGGCATATATACTCTAACATTCACTAAAGGTCGAACTATCGCCTTTTGATGGAGAACCCTCTCTAAATATAGTTTTGGTAACTCTTATACATTCTATTGGACCAAATAAAATTCTTCTTTAGAATCAGGACATCAAAATTTACTTTGTGTAAATTTTTGGTATTTTTCCAATAAAGTTCATTTTTTAATGAATAGGGAAAAATGTTGTATTTTAATTCAAAACCCCTTTTTAATCTAATTTATTTATATGATTAGATTATATTTTTAATTGATTTTAAAGTTTAATTAGAATATATTTTTACCATTTAATCCAATAGTGGTCTTTGGAATTAATTTCACTTTGAAATTGGACTTAAACTAGTGTCAATCTTTTGATACTTATTGCTTCATAAAAACACGCTATTTGCTCTGAAAGCGGGAATTAATTATTAAATTAATTAATGTAACTTATATGTTTTTGAATTTTTTAAAATTGACATCATTTTTGAATGCGGAATATCAAATATAGCTTAGGGTGATGTTTTGGTATTTTTCTGAAAAACTTCAATTTTTGATGAATAGTGAAACCACTAAGTGGTACTTAAAAAAATTGATTTTTTGTTTAAATGAAATTTTACCACCTATGTGTTTTGAATTTCAAAAATCCGACATACATGGTTTTCATTAGGAAGTAAAATGTGGTTCAATGAGATTAAAATATTTTTTTGGTGAATAGTAACTTTTAAGTTTTTAATCGCGATTAGAGGTAATTAGTGTAATTTAAGGTAAAAATAATGTTTTAATAATATGAAATGACCTAGAAACATGTCCTACCCTTATTGGATGTGTCATGGACAACCAATAAAATCCATGGGTCAACTTGGGGACCCCATGGAGCCACTTTGGTAGGAAAATGACATAAAAAACTTTTTATTTAAAGTTAAAATTAAAATGTCACAAACATGAGTTGTTTTACTAAAACAATTTTTAAATGGGGTTATAAAAGTCATATTTTTGACTATAAATATTAATTAGAAATATAAAAGGATTTCCTACATCATGATATTTATTTTATAATTTTTAGACATTAAATAAATTAAATTATTTATGACACCATGATGATGCAGCGATTACCTCATTATTTAACGATTTAAATAAAATGAAAAGATAATGTAAAATCTAAGACCTACACATGTAAAAAACCTATTGTATGGGTGTATTTAGAACTCTTATAACCTTATACTCGAAATATATAATTCCGGGACCTTTTAAATCTGAAAAGCATTTTATAATAAAGTAACCTTTTATAACTTCCCAAGAGTGCCCCTCCTCTCCTCTTATAAAAGGCCCCCACCTCTACCACCTTACCCACACCTCTCAAGCATTTGGCTCGGCCAACACCTGACCATTTTGTCTCTACACATCCCTCTCTTACTCCTAGAAGCCTCACTTTGGGAATAAGTCTTCCCAAGGAAGCCTTTGAGCTCAAATCAAAAAGAGTTACCCGTTTTAAAGGTAGTGTTTTCTCTTGTGTTCTTATGTTTTATTTTGCTTCTCCAACCCCCTAAACTATTTTTTTCATTTCTTTTGTAACAAAAACAGTATCATAAATATACTAGGATGTTTTTATAAGAATTATTCAATCTACACTTACACACAACTACATCTAATGGTTAAAGAACATACTGTTTCTGTGGATGAAGAATTTCTGCCTCACGAAACGATGATTGTTCAACACTCATATAACACCTTCAAAGGTGAACATTAAGATGTAAATATATTTATATATGATATATAATATGTTTATGTTTTAATTAATCTTCTTTATTTTTCATTTATGGCATACCTTTATGGTTTCCATTATGGGTAAACGCGATATCTTCATTTTAGGAAGTGCGGACTACCGCCCCCTCAAAGTGATTTGATTCGTTAATACCATATGTGGTACGTATAAAGGATAGATTTAATGATATTATATATGATATTATACTGTAATTATAATATAACTTTATATAATTATTATTTCTTTCCATTAAAGCATGAGATAGAAATGAAAGTAGCGTTCATGCATATGTACGGCTTACCGTCTCCATGAACGGTGCATTTCATTTCTTATCCCCAAATGTAATATACTATTATAAGTACATATATATAATGGATATATATGATGTATGTTACATCTAAATGATGAATATAATTATGGAATTAAAATATACATATCTCTCATTTAGTTTTAATTCCATTAATATGACATAGAAATGAAAGTAGCGTTCATGCGTACGTACGGCTTACCGTCTCCATGAACGGTGCATTTCATTTCTTACCTCTAAATGATTATGTTATATTATAAATGCATGTATATACCAGATATATATGATATATATGTCATCTACATCATGAATATCATTCTTGATATAATGGATATTTTACTACGTGAACAACTTGTAAATATAAGAAGTTCACTTTTGACTCAAGTACCAAATATCGACAAAACGACCATTATTAACTTAAATGATTACATAATGTTAATAACACGGTAATAAGTGATATAAACGGAATAATGAACTTTAAAAAGGTTCTTAAGAAAGTAGAAATTAACTCAAGTTTATTATTCAGGACATTAAAGAACGATCGAGTCAAGTCGGACCCGAGGTATGGGACTTCATCTCAATCTCCTTTTATTGAGTCATATTTTTGTTTTATACACAACCTTCTTTTATACGGTGTATAAAACCCTTTTAATTTTACATTTATCCAAAAGGAATATTTTTTTATACGAAGCGTTTTAATAAATGACAAAAGGGAATGTTTTTGTCGTACGTATGAGGCGACAACGACTTCTCCGCCGCCGTGACCATTATTTGAGTTTCGGCTTCCTCTACAAGCCATAACCTAACTTTTTTGAAAAATAAATACCATGTATTACTTTTATTTTATTTTGGTATTGAAAATGGTTTTCATAATGTTTTTATTATATCAATGTGTTGTATTGATATCTTGTGATTGAAATGTGGAAATGTTATGTTTCCTTTATGCATGTTTTATGTGATATGATTATGTTATGGTTCTTGGGAATTGTTTTGAATATGGGTGGTTCCATGATAAACTAAGGGTGGTTGAGCCCGATATAGATCTACAATGCATTGGGTAACGCGAAGGGGTTAAACATTAAGGTTTCTACGAAGAGATTTAGGAAATATACTGTGATGGGTATTCCAAACGTAACCAAGAGGGTTACTCCCTACGTAAGAATGTTATGAATGCCTCAAGTTACCTTTATGTCTTATTATTTCTATGTTTTATTTGTGATTTGATGAGGTATGTTAAAGTGATTATGTTTTATGAGTAAATTATGATTTCATTGATTCTTACGTATACATGTACTCATGTTTCCTTTCCATATTTTTATATCCCTTACTAAGCTTTTTGTGCTCATCCCAAGTTTTGAAATGCTTTTCACAGGTCAAGGGAAATGTACATGATGTGATGATAGTGTCAAGGAAGTGTCAAGAAAGAATCCATGTTTTATTTTAAATATGTTTCCATTGATGGGAAAAATTAGTACTATCTTTTATGTAACCACTTTGTTTAAATATGGAATTTAATACACGTTTTATGATCTAATTCTCTAAAACTCTAAACCTGAAAATATCCTCAACGTGTATTATTGAAGTAACTCAAGATTAAGTAATGTTTAAGGCTGGGGATTTATAATATCACTCTAAGCTGCCTTGGAAACCTCATTCCAAGTCCTCAAGCAAAGCCCTTGACCCCCACTAAGTCCTGTCTCGCATCTCTTAAGGGACACCCCTCAACCTAACGCTCATAGGAAACCCCTATTTTCCACACATTTTCTATTCCCAAAGGACTCATCCTTCTCATAGTGCTCATCAAGGCTTAGAACAGCCTCAAGTGGTACCAATCCTCAAGGATTATATGTATGGTCGTCCCACCTGCCATCACTAGGCCTAAGCCTCTGGTACCTTCCCAACTAGTCTCAAGAGAAGAAAACTAGGATACCCACATTACATCTCACATATTAAGACCACCTAAGTTCTTACATCCTCTCAACTAATACCCCCACCCCTTGGAGATATATTCATCAGGTGATCCTATATCACCAAAGTTCTAAACAACACTCATCCCAAGCATAGAATACCCAACATCATTCTATCTCTTCTCCTTGGCTACTCCCAGCCTCTGGCTATCTACCTAATCCCATGAAACATGCATTCATGCAAGCAGTCAGGTATAAACACACATACGACTTTTTATTAAATGGACCACCTACCTCCATCAAGGATTTACCACCCAGTCAAGCTCCACAACACCTCATCCAAGCCCGTCCGTGCCTCATCTAAGCCCGTATAACCACCTTAGCTCCTATCTCATGTAATACAACATAAATAAATAATTATTATTAATTATAGTTAATTATTTAATTTAAAAAAGATGAATATTCAGCTGAAAACCCACCGATCACTAACGTCATGCTGAAACCACAATCAACTACCCACAAAAGGTATGCAACATGCCCCCAACACCATCCTGAGTAAACCTCTATCATTAGGAACCTATCCAACAATTAATTTCATCTAATTTTACCAAAACACTAAATAAAATAATGTTAGAGACTTACCTCTATCTAAATTATAATAGATTATATGAAAAAAATGTCTCAAGTCCTATAGACACCGCGCACAAAATCCTCATCAACAACAATTTATTCCACCATCATCTGGTGGAATTTACTCTGAAACCCAAAAAAAATCATTAAAATTAGGGAATAACAAAGGTAACTAAGAACAGAGGAAGAACCTTATCTATAATCACCACAAAAATGCCTCTTAGAACCACCCTGGATCAAGGGAGAATAAGGGAGGGGAGAGCTGGCCATCTTCTCTTTTATGTGCATGACTGGTTGAACAAAGTAGGGGGGTGAGCCCCCCCCCCAAAAAAAAAAATTTGGGTAACACATTTCACAACATTAACCCATGGTTTAGGTCATAAACCATCCTAACTGAGGGCCTCCCTCTTTTCCCCATGACTTTAATGGTCATCTGCAACTATTTTTTAGTATCTCGGCCTCCTATATTTCCCTCGATGCCTTCCTAAATTGTCATGACACCCACAAGGTCTCAACCCATGTCACAAATCACCTATTTAGGATGTTCATGTTGGATTTGGTGTTCTAGAACCATTTTTTTTTACTTTATATTACATTTATATTTTAAGATTTGAATATTAATAAAACTACTTATTATATATTATTTATTGTTCAACATGAATTTAAGATAATAATGTCCTAGAGTATCTATCACTTTGATAAGTTTATAACAGTTCTTCATTATGTTGATAATCTTGAAATTCCATGACAATATTCTTAAATATAGTTCTATGGTTGGATAACATATTACGATAAGACACATAAAACGTTGACTATCAGCTGTGAGTACTCGTAAGTATACGATACTTCTTCTTATGAAGTTTACAATTGGTAATATACAAGATAATAATTCTACATTTTTATATATCATCATATATTCTTATCTATAAGAATTTGAAATGGTCTTTAGACTTTAATATTATTATTAATTATTTTCCTGACTTGTGTAATTTTATGTATTAAGAAAAACCATGATACCATATGTTCGTGGGAAGTAGGGAACATTGAGTATGTCACAAATAAAATATTATTAATTAATAAGTTAAGGAAGGATTTGTCCCTTCCATATTAATGGAAGTTAATATCTCGACGCTTTAATTTAAATGGAACCAACACATTAAATTTCATGACCATGATGTAACGACGAGTTTATTTCAAATGTTCAAAGAAAGATGTATCAAACATATATATTGGTGACACAAGTGTGCAACCTTCTTAATGAGATATTGTAACAAAAGGATTATATTACATGGTAAGCGTTCATGAGTGGTTGTTTACATTACAATATTAACTTCTATCTCTTAGGCATCTTGACCTATTGCTAAATAATAATCTTAGACTTTAGGAAAGCTTGCATAATGTCAATAAGAAAGAATCCTAGAGGGTCACACACTAAGTGTTTCTATTGATCTCAATTAAATTATATTTGAATTTAATTATTGTAATAAATATTATTCTCAAGACTGAGAAATAATTTTATTCAGGATTTATCGATCATAAATATTCGCAATGGAATAAATAAATTTTTATTCATTAATAAATAATTTATTTATTTATGTGAATAATTAATAAATTTTTATTCTCCAATCTGTGAATAGAATATTTATTTTATTTATTGAATGTTTAATAAATATTTATTCACTCGACTATGAAAATAATATTTATTTATGAATAAATATTCAATAAATGTCAAGGATGATGAGAATACTAAGATTATTTTTGGTGATAAATACTAATTTTCAGGTTGATAAAATAATATTTATCATTTTACTATATAGTTTAAACCATAAAATAATAATAATAATAATAATAATAATAAAATTTTATGGAATGAGGTTGGAAAATGTTATTATATTATTTAAGAGTCGTTGTGCAATTAAATAATATTTTAACAGAAACCCTAACTCTATAAATAGATTGTAATGTCTATTGTGTAGGGTTAATAGAGAATTCAGAATCATTGTTCACAAAACATTCCTCGCACAATTTTTCCTTCTCTCGTACTCTCAATAATAAGAAGAATATGAGAGAATCCTTTAATCCTGAAGGAACTTGAAGCGATCAAGACAAACAACATAAGGTGATAAATTCACCATGCTAGTACCCTATATTCCATTGGTATTGTTCAAAGATCAAAGAACCATTTTTGGATCACCACTAGAGGGTAACTACTTTGGGTGTAAAATAATAAAATGTTACGTGATAAAATAAGAACCATTAAAGCTCTCTAAATAATTTAACGAACCTTGAACATCCAATGTTCGTTCGAAAAATCGTAGTTTTCTTGTATTCACTTTTATGATCAAACAACTTGTGAATACCTTGAGAAATAAATTCAATACTCATTATTCTAAACTTGAATAATATAATTGAATTAGTTTTAATTGTGATCGGTTAAAATCATACATTCTACGACCTCTGCACATGGGGCCCACTTTGTCCAAAAATCCTATTCACTAGAATAGGTGGAACTTGTAGATACACTTAGTGTGTGACCCTCTAGGTCCTTATCTCAATAGCAGTGAGTCCAACCCACAGACCAAGATCAGAGTCTAGAAACCCATCATGACCCCTAAGGAGATAAGAAATGTCATAGCTATGATTTCCTCCTGTGAACACTAACTGTGTAATATAATCTCTTTGTCTGACGATATCTTATAAAGCAGAATACACACTTGTGTCATCATCCTTTTATTGATTTATTTATTTCTTGAACTTACTAGATGGATTTACCTTCTTGTACCATGGTAATGGATTTATGAAGGTACTACCATCCTAGTCAACCTGAGCCCATGAGATATCTCTTCCTCAACCTGGAAGCGACAAAATCTATCTTGATCATTCAACCAATGTCATACCACCAATGACACACCAAACACAAACTACCTCACAACAATTTCATTAACATGGTTTTCACCTTACATCAAAGTACACGATCAAATGGCATACACTAATAATAATCTCAAGTTAGGAGACCAAAACACATGTTTGTAGATATGAACAACCAATGACACCTGAAACATGTGGTGTTCCTATTGGAAGGTCTGTCCACATGATCTCACTACTAGAGATCACCAAGTGTGAACTTCATAAGAATAAGTCTCAATACTTATGAGCCCCCATCACCTGATAGCCATAAATCATATGTGTAATTCCAGTATGATGTATCTAGACCATATGACATATATATTTAAGATTACTGTCATAGTATCTCAAGGTTCTCATTATAGTTGGAAACTGCTATAACCTTTTGATACGACACATAATCTAAGGAAATTACCATGTAAATAGTGGATGCACAAATATAAACACTATTATGGTAAGAATAAATAAATACATGTATGTATCAATATTTATACATGTAATGGTAATCAAAATTATTGTTCAAGTTAGGTCTAAGGCACCCACTATTACAACACTACAAGCTTCTCACATAATTCTCTCAGAAAGCGTTGAAAGTTAAATTCAAAAAATATACCAAATATCAATTCTATGACCAATTGTTTTTTCTTATCATGTATAACAATGAAATCAATAATATCTTTAAATAAATTTGGATAACATTTACAATTTAAAATAGTTTGAGGCCTAAATTTTTGACCCACTGAAACATCATTTTCATCATCAGCCATGAGATTATACTTATTCTTTTGATGCTTTGAAATTTTTCACCAAACATCTATTATGTCAGAATTTTCATCCATAGAATTTTTATACACACCTTTATTTTTCCTAAAAAAATTTCCTGCACATAACAAAAGAAAATAAAATTATATCCCAACCTTAATATAATATGATTTCCTAGAAAAAATAAAAACATATGATAAATAAAATCATACCTAAATTTTGTCAATCCGGATGATCCCTTCTTCTCCATTGCAATCCCTAAAATTTCTACCAAGGAACAGAACTTTAAAACAATTATCAAAGATGTATGGAATGAGGACAATGATATTACAGGAGGAAAACACTAGGAAGAGGACATCAATATGTCATAGAAAATTCAATGGCGGGAAGAGGGAGATACTAGGAGGAGGAGGTGACTGGCTAGGGTTTTCTTGAGAGTAGGGCGATGAACCAAGAGTGGTGAGTAATGGCGCAACAATGGAGGGTGACGACGTGAGAGACACAAGAGAGTGGAGGGTGACAACATGCGGGAGTAGAGGATGATGACGTGGGAGTTGTGGGCGACGACGAGACGACCACGTGGGTGGAGACGACGAAAGGCTATGATTTTCGGGAGAGGATGACAACACCATGGTAGAGGAGGGCGACACCGCAATAGTGAAGGGCGAGGGTGGTGGCATAGGAATGGACAAAAACAGCAAGACACACACTGGAGGAGCCGATGACGAACTAGGGTTTTTAGGAGAACAGAGTGATGAGGAGGGAGAGGGCGAAGAGAGAGGCTGAGAGCGACGGGGAGCAGTATGTGGGAACAGGCAAGGATTTTAGGAGAAGGGGGAAACATTTAGGGTATAATAGTCATTTGGATACCCAGTTTCATAAATGTGGGTCCCTCATTGCTATTTTCTCATTGTTTTTTCCTTAACTGGAATTATCCCTCCCTTTTGATCCCTAAGTATCATTCTCCATTTATCTTATGCAGTCTCCGCTAAAAACTGAGTTGTCAAGATCGAGTCTCAAAAGAGGGAATCAACTAACACCGAGCTAATTGAAGAAGTCAAACTACTTTTTTGAATAATACAAATCGGAGATGCGAGAAGTAGAATATGAGATTGAGTGTGAGTAGATTTGCGCTGAACAAAACAAATGAAAATGAACCGAAGTGTAACAGTTCGATCGAGTCGGGATTTCTTGATCTGAGCTCACCGAAGATGAATTAACCTGAGAAAATTGCCAACAAATTTGGTGGAAAGGGTTTTTTTAGTTTATGGGGGTAGAGTTCCTTTTATTTGGGGAAAGGGGGTGGGCTAGCGCCAATTGAAGTGGCGCTTTTGGATAAAACCCAAAGCGCCAATTCAATTGGTGCTTTGATGTTTTTTTTGCCACCCCTCCCAAAACCATCCTTTATTATATATATATATATATAAATTAATTATAAATATAAATAAATAAATATATAATTATATATATTAATGTTAAATATATTTATAATTATATATATATATTTAAAATTATACACACACATATATATATTTAAAAATATTTACATATATAATTATATTTATTTATAATTGTAAATATATATTTATATATAATTGAAAATATATTTAAAATGTATATATAAATATATTTTAGTAATTATATTTTTATAAATATATTTATATTTATTTATAATTATATTTAGAAATATATTTATATAGTTATATATATATATATATATATATTTATAAATAAATTTATAATATTTTTAAACATATAATAAATTATAAATTAATATTTATAAATATGAATTTATTTTTATAAATTTATATATATATATATATATAATAAATTCAGTAACAAATCTATCTCTATAAATAAATATTTCTAGTTATGTAATATAAATATTTATTCTGAATATAATAAATAAATTATAAATATAAAATATAATAAATATATAATTATAAATATAATAAATATATAATTATAAATATAATAAATATATAATTATAATATAATAAATATATAATTATAAATATAATAAATATATGATAAATATAAAATAAATATTTATATATTTACAATTATATATTAACTATATTAATAATTATAAATATAATAAATATAAATATAATAATTTTATAATTATAAATATAATAAATATATAATCATAAATATAATAAATATATAATCATAAATATAATAAATATATAATCATAAATATAATAAATATATAATTATAAATATAAATATAATAAATATATAATTATAAATATAAATAAAATAAATATATAATTATAAATTTATATATAATTATAAATAAATAAATAAATAAATATATATATATAATAAATATAACTACAAATCTATCTCTATAACTAAATAGTTATAATTATATAATATAAATATATATATATATATATCAATAAATAAATAAATATATAAATAAATATATATATATATATATATATATATGTATGTATGTATGCATATACTTATACTTATATTTATTTTTTAATCGTTAATATATAATTATATATTTATATATATAGCTAAATATATACATTTATAATCATATTTATTAATAATTTTAAATATATATTTATATAAATAAATTTATATTTATAACCACATATTTCATAAATATAAAAAATATATAATCATAAATATAATAAATATTTATATAATAAATATATAATCATAAATATAATAAATATACATATAATAACTATAATAAATATATAAATATAATAAATATAATAAATATAATAAATATAATAAATATAATAATTATATTTATTATATTTATAATTATATATATTTATATTTATTTAAAATTAAATTTATAAATAAATATTTACAATTCTATAAATATATTTATAATTATATAAATATTGATTTATAATTAATTCTATACACACACACATATATATATAAATATATGCATATTTATATATTAACAATTATAAATAAATATATACACATTTATTATTAACAATGATAAATAAATATAAATATAAATATATATTTACAATTATGAATGAAAAAAATTATAAATATATACATATTTATAATATATATATATATATATAGAGAGAGAGAGAGAGATACTTATATATATTTATATTTATATTAAATAATTATAAATACTTATTTGTAGAGATAGATTTGTAATTATATTTGTTATTTATATATTATATACATATTTATTATATTTATGATTATATATTTATTATATTTAGGATTATATATTTATTATATTTATGATTATATATTTATTATATATATATATATTTATTAATTAAAAATAAGTTTATAAATATAAATTTATTTATATAAATATAAATTTAAAATTCTAGATAAATATAATTATAAATACATATATTTAACTACATATATAAATATATAATTATTCATCAGCAATTATAAATAAAAATAATTATAAATATATACATATTTATAATTATATATATATATATATATATTTATAATTATATATATTTATTATATTTATAATTACATATTTATTATAATTATAATTATATATTTATTATATTTATAATTATATATTTATTATATTAATAATTATTAATATAATTAATATATAATTGTAAATATATAAATATTTATTTTATATTTATCATATATTTATTATATTTATAATTATATATTTATTATATTTTATATTTATAATTTATTTATTATATTCATAATAAATATTTATATTATATAGTTAGAAATATTTATTTATAGAGATAGATTTTTAATTGTATTATATATATATATATATTTAAATTTATAAAAATAAATTCATATTTATAAATATTAATTTATAATTTATTATATGTTTAAAAATATTAGAAATTTATTGATAAATAAATATATATTTATAACTATATAAATATATTTCTAAATATAATTATTAAAATATATTTATATATACATTTTAAATATATTTTCAATTATATATAAATATATATTTGCAATTATAAATAAATAAAATTATATATATACATATTTTTAAAAATATATATATATATAATTATAAATATATTTAACATTAATATTTAAAATTATATATCTATTTATTTATAATTATAATTATATATATATATATATATATATATATATATATATATACACATATAATAAAGGATGGTTTTGGGAGGAGTAGCAAAAAAATAAATAAAAAATCATCAAATCTATAATTGAATTGGCGATTTAGGCCCAAATAAAAGGAATCCTACCCTCATAAACTAAAAAAAATCCTTTTCCAAATTTTCTAAAATTGGCGCGCACTGAGTGCGAAGAAATCGATCCACCGCTACATCTGAGGCCATAGATTTCATGAATTGAGGTTTTTGAATTTCTTTGCTGCCTTTGATACTGAGGTTAAAGGTGAACCCAAGATTAGTGACAGATTCGGTCAAATTTAGAGAATCCCCATGCACGATGTGGTGGCACCTCCAGATGATGAAGGCGAGATTGCTCACTGGATTGAATCTGTACAGGTCTAGGATCAAGATATCATGTAGCTAATTCGAGTGTGTTTTTCAAGCTCAAGAGTTGAAGATGATTCAAAGCTCGAGGGCCGACTGGGATCGATTGCTTGAGAGAGTTCAAAATCTAGGATGATGACTTTTATCGCGACTCGAAGTGGGAAACTGCCTGAACATGGGTTGACTGAGGCTGTAGGTTGAGGATGACTGAGCCAGTTACTTGATGAAGCTCTGCTGAAGCTTAAAACTAGATCTGGACCAAAGGAATGTTGATCCATTGACAAAGCCACAGTTTAAGGCTGAACCGAGCTTCAATGGGATTTATCAAGACTAAAGAAGTGCACACCATCTGGGATGCGCGAATGAGAGAACATGATTCATCCAAGGGGTTTTCTGGTTAGAATTTTTATAAATTAGGTTGAGGATAAGTCAAGTCACAAACCTAGAAACTGAAGAACCACAACACCACCATTTTTAGGGTTATTTGAATTCATGCTCAAGCATGAGCTTTGTTGAAGAATGCATCACGACCAAAGAAAGAGTTACATTTTTCTAGATTTTTCCCACTTCTAGCCATGACATTGTGATTTTAGAGAATCAAAACCATGGTCAATATTGGATTTATGAGAACCAGGCTAATACAATGAACCCCTTCGTCTTTTGGAGATGATGATACTATTCTCAAATCAGGAAGAAGATCTGATCTAGTGAGGAACTCCAATTACTTGTACTGTTTTCTCATCTGACTCCAAAGCTCAAATAATTCCGAATTAAACCCCTATGATTGAATATGATCTATCCAAATATTATGAAATTACGATTGATCTTTATGTGCATATGAAGACCCTTTTTGTGTTTATTTCGATTGGTTGTTCGAGGAAAGTCAAGAGTTTCATTGGATCTAGTTTTCTGTTTATTTTTGAGTATTTTTGCAGGCATATTGTTGATGATGGAGGGGCCTTGATATCCTCCAAGGTTTCATCTTTAAGAAATGCACATACAATGTGTTTGAAAAAATTCCTCAAAGAAGTTATGAAGACAAATGGAATTGGATGGGGGGTGAGGTCCCAATTTGATGACGTCATGCGAAGAAGTATTGGTGTTAGATGGAATTATTAATAGCCTGTACAAATGTCAAATTTTGTTAGAAGAAAATATTAAAGTGATAAAGATTTGACATAAGGACAAAGAGTAAAAAATGTTGGCATAAATGACCGATGCATTACCTTGGAAAATGAAGTTGGTGAACTTAATGAAAATAAAAGGAATTAGGAGAAAGAAAGGGAAAATTATGGAAAACATAAGTGGAAAACAGTAGAAACATTTTACAATGATGGAAGAAAAGAAATGGAGAGCATAAGTAAGATATTTTTTGGACATCTTGAATAAAATATATTCCCAATCATGGAGATGAAGATCGAAAGCCACTCACATTCCTTGGACATAATCAACTAAACATTTTAGTAGACATACCTTGTGGTTTCAACTAGTTATTTATTTATAAGATTATTTCTTATCTTTCAATATGTAAATTTTCTTGAGAATTGTAATTGTTAAATAGTCGATTGATGTTTGATGAATATTCCCCTGTTATTTCTTTTTCTTGTTTCTTCCATTCTTTGACCAGCATATAACTGATCATCATGTGTTGTTCATCGAGTGTAGATTGTTAATTCAATCTGGTTATGAGTTTGATGGTCAACTTTCATTTTTTAAACTTCTCAATTCTCAATTGAGAATTGTGATCACAACAATATCTCGATTGTGTCTTAGAGCTCGATTATATTTGAGTTTTTTTACAAGATCTTAATTAAAGGAGGTTGATAATAAAGATATTAGTTATCAACCTTGAATTTTCAAACATAATGTAACATCCTCACCTGGGTGCCACATACTGGTGCCCCAATCTAGTTGGTTACATGACCTCAAGCACACCTCCTCGTATGCCAGAGGTTTCCGACTAGTAGTGATGGTCTAATAAGTAATGTGGGGAGACTATAACCTCTTTATCAATGCAGGAAAACAACAGAAATAAATAACCAAAATCCAAATGATAACAAGCTATAACCAGAATATAATACCATAACAATAAAGACCAACATCAAATGATAATCCCAAAATAGGAAAACAGTATCCAAAACCAAAGCAGTAGATATTTCATGCCATATACGTGTCAAGTGTAAAATAAAAACCAAAAAATAAAGACACACTAAAAACTCCCAGTGGGTCTTGAAATTATATCTGGTTACCTCATCCATGCTTTATCCCAAATCCCAACCTAGACATCTAAAATAAGGATTTTCCCCTTATCTTTTCCTACAAACATGAAGTATATTCAGGTACCGATCAGGCAACCCGAGTAGGGTGTGAATTCAAATCATTAGACCACCACCACCAACATCTAAAACAATATACATATTATAATAGTTTATTTAGTTGTAATAATAATACAGTATATATGAATAAGTAAACAATTTTATCAATAAATTATTCTTTAATTAACCACATAAATCCTTGGGTTCACGATGACACCCAAACCAAAAATACTAGCTTTAGTCCATACCAGAGTCAGAACTATCCAAAAAAGGGATATCATATTTCATTTCATCATGGGTTTCCATTAATAATTTAATTCCAATTTCAAATTAATACAATAGGGGCCTAGAGCAGTAGTTTGACACCCCATGCATATTTGGAGTAGCAGTCCCCATCCCACAACTCTGTTATTACATGCAATACATTTATATACTAAGGGCCTAGACCAGAAGTCTAGCACCCCATGGGTATTTGGATCAGCAGTATATGCCCACAACTCAGTAAAAAATATCACATCTCATGGTTCCACGTTGACAAACCATTTATTAATCATTTCTATAGTTCATTATACAACCAATTTCATAATCCCATTTATCAACCATGTTCACAATCCCCATTATTCAACCATGCATAATTCATAATTAATAATTTCAATTATATCAGCTTACCCCATGGGTTGACATCATGTCTAGTCTAAAAATCATCAAGGGGTCCAACAGGACCTGTGAAGGGTTTCACAATCACATGGGAAATCAATTAATTAATTTAATTTAGAATGCAATTACCCAAAGTGACAATTTCAATTTCACAATTACATACATGCAGTTATAATCTAGATTATGAGATTTGATAATTAGAACACCTACCTCAAGATTTTTGAAGAACACACATCAAACCATAATCCTAAAATTGATGCAAAATGATCAAAATCACAACAGCGTGGAAGATCTAGGACCAATACATAAGATCAAGATAAAAAGTAATAAGATCCATTTAAAACCTAGATCTAAATAATTATTAATGGTGGAAAAATCACCCCCATTCATCAGGAAATAGAGACAGTAGAGAGAGGAAACCAAATGGGGAAGAAATCACTTACCAATGAGGAGTCAATCCTTTAAAAAGATCTTTAATTCAATAAGAAATAAGTTTATGGAGCCTTGGAATCATCCCTGAGACCTCAAAAAATAAAGGAAATCATTTTAGGTCAAGTGAGGGTGAATGAGGATAAAAACCAGGGGGTTCAAGAATTTTAATAAAATTTTTAGAGGGTTTAAAACCTACACACACAGTTTCCTTGGAGGAGGTGCATGGTTTTCCAAACCATGCACCTTAATCATTCGCCTCTACTTAGAATATTCACAGTTTCTTCTAAGTGTCACATGCTTTAAGAAACTATGCACTAATTGTGCAAATCCCCTCGGTTGAAGGGTGCATGGTTTGGGGAGGGAGATTGCATAGTTTGTCCAAACCATGCACCAACCATGTTCCCCCTCACGTGACTACAAAATGGGGCACATAGTTTCTTAGGGAAAGCCACATATTTTTCCCTAACCATACACCAACCGTGAATAGCCCCATGGGTTTCCAAATTTATCCAACTTCACCTGAAAAAACCCCAAATAAAACCCCAAATAAAACCCAACCATGGTATAACAAAAAAAGGGTAAAAAGTACCTGAAAAAAAAAACAATGAGATATCTCACGAAAGGTTTGGATCTTACAATATTTCCACCTTATAAAAAATAATCCTTGAGATTTTCCCCCAACCAACTCTAAGATTCCAAAGTAAAAAGGTTGGGCCACAGAGCCTGTATATCTTCTACCCTCTCCCATGTTTTCTCCTGAACATGACCATGTTTCCACAACACTCAGAAAATTGGCATGGTATTTCTATGCAAAACTTTCTCACTACGATCCATATCACAAATTAGATGCTCCTTAAAGGATGCATCAGCCTCAAGCTCAACATCATCAATATTAATCACATGTGAAGGGTTGGGTGGTACTGTAAAAATTTTGACACATGAAAATCAATGTGAACATCAATATACTTCTATAGAAGATCCAATCGATATGCCACCAGCCTGATTATCTCTATAATATCAAATGGTCTAACGAACCTGGGCACTAACTTTTCCTAACTATGAATCCTATGGTGACCCAATCTAGGAAACACCTACAGAAACACACAATCACATATTGTAAACTTAAGGGATCATCGATGTCGATCAATATATGACTTATTCCTACTCTGAGCCATAACCATACATTTCTGAATTAGCTAAACCTGATCCAATGTCTCCTGCATGAAACTTCATCCCAACAACTCTGACTCATCTAACTCCATCTAACATAGAGGTGATCTGCATGGCCTACCCTAAAGTGCTTCATATGGTACCATCTAAATAGTCACCTGATAACTATTATTATAAGATAACTAAACAAGCATTAAGTTATTTTCCTAAGACCCACCAAAGTCTAGGATGCATGATCAAAACATGTCCTCTAGCACCTAAATAGTACGTTTCAACTACCCATTTGTCTTCGAGTGGAAATTCATACTCAAAAATACCTAGGTACCCAATACCTTCTATAAGCCATGCTAGAAGTGTAAAGTAAAGTAAAAATCATGATCTAAAAATATACTCCACGACACCCCATGTAAATAGACTATCTCCTAAACATACATATCCCTCAAAAGATCCATTGTGAAAGTCTATTGGATTGTTAATAAATAGGATACTTTCATCAATCGGTCTACAATCATCCATATAGTGTCATTCTTCAAAGGCATCCTCAGAAGACCCACCATGAAGTCCATGGTAACATCGTCCCACTTCCATTTTGTAATGGGAAATGACTATAGTAAACCACCGATCATTGATGATCGATCTTCACCTGCTGACAAGTGTAGCATTGTGTCACAAACCCTACAATATCCCTTTTCATTCCTAGACACCAATACTATTGATGTAGGTAACGATACATTTTGGTCAAACCAGGATGAACCACCCACTTTGAGTCATGAAACTCATGCATCAACTCTTATTATATATACATAGGTACAATAACGCTGTTAGGGATATAGGTGATCTCATCCTCATCTATAGTCTAATTGGAAGGTGACTCCCCACCTTCAAGGATTTACCTTATGGATAAACACTCCAGAACCACATATTATCTTTCCCTAATCCAGATCAAAATTGTGGAATCCACTTATATATATATGAGGGTCATCTACTCTTAAACCTCATGAACCTCAATATGCATCTCATCTAACAAAGTCATCATTTTCCACTTAGAATTGGACTCATGAACTGCCTGAGTTTGTGTATTCTTGTTCAAAGTGTCAGCAACTTGGTTTCCCTTTATAGGTGTATATGCTAGCTCAAAATCAAAAGAATACATATAATCAACCCACCACCACTACCGAAGATTCAAGACCCACTGTGAAAATATATACTTTAAGATCTTATGACCGGTATACATAATAATTTTTTTCCTAATAGGTAATTCCGCCAACACTTTAAGGCATAAACCACCACAGCTACCTCGAGATCATGTGTAGGGTAATTCTATTCATGTGGTCATAAATTATATAACCAATATTCCACAACTTGATCTCTCTACATCACTCCAAGTATTATCCCAGATGCATTAGAAAACACAGTATACTCCTCACCTGGATCAGGTAGGATCAAAATTGGTGTGGTATTCAAACACTTATTCAACTCCTAGAAAGAATTCTCACGTACTCTAGACCATTAAAACTTGATTCCTTTCTTGGTCAATCCTGAAAGTGGTTTTTTCAAGTGGGTAATTTCCTAGATAAACCTCCGATAATAACCCGCCAAACCTAGAAATATTCAGATATCAAAAAAAATCTTGGGATGATCCTAATAAACGACTGCCTAAACTTTCTATAGGTCCACCAACACACCTTACTTTGAGATGATATGACCAAATAAATATACTCAGTCGATTCAAAATTGACACTTAGACAAATTTTAGTATAGCCCATGCTCTCTCAGTGTACTCAGGATGATGTCAAGATGTTGGGAGTGATATTCATGAGTCTTAGAGTACACCAATATGTCATCCAAAAAAACAACCACAAACTGATCTAGGTATGGGTGAAAGATTCGGTTCATCAAGGCCATAAAAATAGTTGGAGCATTCATTAGCCCAAAATACATCATGATAAACTCACTTAGACCATACCCGATTATGAAAGTAACCAGTGGTATATCAAAAGGTTTAACTCTCAACTGATGATACCCCAAAATAAAGTCAATCTTGGAGAAAATAGAAGCTCCTCTAAATTGGTCAATGAGATCATCGATACAAGAAAGATGATACTGGTTCTTCACTATCATCTGGTTTAACTTCTGGTAATCAACACATAAATGCAAGGTCCCATCATCCTTTTTAGAAAACAAGATTAGAGAACCCCAAGGTGACGTACTCAGAAATATATATCCATTATCCATCAACTCTTTCAGGTGATACTTGAGATATTGAGTGTAACACCCCAAAATGATAAAGGGTTAAATAACTAAATGATATGACTCATGTCAACAAGGTGCACCTTCCTTTTCGGAAGCCTACCTGATTAGAACTCCACAGTTAAGTGTGCTTGGCCTAAAGTAGTGATTAGGATGAGTGAAATTCTGGGAAGTTTCTCAGGGTGTGTGTGAGTGAGGACAAAGCACACTAAAAATGACATGTGTTGGCTTGTGAGGACAATCATTAGTCAGATGGCCTGTTCGGGCACATGGGTGGGCCCCAGGGTGGGGACCACATGTTTGTGGGGAAAATGGTGTTACTTGGTAGTCCAGGACCCAATGACCATGTTAGGTTGGGGTGTCTGTGCTGTCACCGAGGCCCGATTGTTACATTTGGTATCAGAGGAGGAACCCAGCCTTAAGTGCGGTGTACTGCCTGGGTTGAGATGTAGGACCCGCAATGAGGACGTTGTGCTCTAAAGGGGGGTGAATGTAACACCCAAAAATGATAAAGGGTTAAATGAATAAATGATATGACTCATGTCAACAAGTAAAGGGGGGTTAATGTAACACCCCAAAATGATAAAGGGTTAAATGAATAAATGATATGACTCATGTCAACAAGGTGCACCTTCCTTTTCGGGAGCCTACCTAATTAGAACTCCATAGTTAAGCATGGTTTTCCTAGATTAGTGATCAGGATGAGTGACCTTTTGGGAAGTTTCGTAGGGTGGGTCTGAGCGAGGATAAAGCACACTGAAAAGGACATGTGTTAGCTTGTGAGGACAACCATTAGTCAGATAACTCGTTCGGGCACGTGGGTGGGCCCCAGGGTGGGGACCACATGTCTGTGGGGAAACCGGTGGTACCTGTTAGTCCAGGACCTAATGAACATGTTAAGGTGGGGTGTATGTGCTGTCATTGAGGCCCGATTGTTACATTTGGTATCAGAGGAGGAACCCAGCCTTAAGTGTGGTGTACTACCTGGGTTGAGATGTAGGACCCACAATGAGGATGTTGTGCTCTAAAGGGGTGTGAATGTAACACCCCAAAATGATAAAGGGTTAAATGAATAAATGATATGACTCATGTCAACAAGTAAAGGGGGGTTAATGTAACACCCCAAAATGATAAAGGGTTAAATGAATAAATGATATGAATCATGTCAACAGGGTGAACCTTTCTTTTTGGGAGCGTACCTGATTAGAACTCCAAAGTTAAGCATGATTGGCCTGGAGTAGTGATCAAGATGAGTGACCTTTTGGGAAGTTTCCAAGGGTGTGTCTAAGTGAGGAAAAAGAACACTTAAAAGGACATGTGTTGGACTATGGGGACAATCATTAGTCAGATGACCCGTTCGGACACATGGGTGGGCCCCAAGGTAGGGACCACATGTCTGCGGGGGAACTGGTGGTACCTAGCAGGCCAGGACCTGATAGCCATGTTAAGACGGGGTGTCTGTGTTATCACCGGGGCCTAGTTGTTACATTGAAGCTCTTCTATTTCTATTTTATGGAGTGGAATAGAAATCGGTTCATCTCCAAGAATGAGCTCAATTATAAACTCAACATCCCTCTCTGGTGGAAGCCCTGAGAATTCCTTAGAAAATACATCCTAGAACCGGTACACTATGGGTGGAAATACATCATTCTTTTCAACCTCTTAATCTAGGAAAAGTATTACAACCTAAGCGGTGGGCTCCCCCACTTTCTGATGAACTGGCACTGCATGACCTGCCTAGATATCCCACTCTATATGATGAACAAAAATATTATGCTCAAGAGACACAAATGTTAATATCCTTTGGTAACAATCAATTTAGGTTTGGTACGCTACCAACTAATCCATACCCGATAGCCATGTTAAGGCGGGGTGTCTGTGTTATCACCGGGGTTTAGTTGTTACATTGAATCTCTTCTATTTCTATTATATGGGGTGGAATAGAAATCAGTTCATCTCTAGGAATGAGATCAATTATAAACTCAACATCCCTCTTTGGTGGAAGCTCTGAGAATTTCTCAGAAAACACATCCTAGAACAGGTTCACTATGGGTGTAAGGACATCATGCTTTACACCCTCTTCATCTAGGAAAAGTCTTGCAACCTAAGTGGTGGGTTCCCCCACTTGCTGATGAACTGGAACTGCATGACCTGCCTGGATATCCCACTCTATATGATGAACATAACTATTATGCTCAAGAGACACAGAGGTCAATATCCTTTGGTAACAATAAATTTGGGTTTGGTACGCTACCAACTAATCCATACCCAAAATCAAGTCAAATCCCAACATGTCAAGTATGCAAATATCCCAACAAAAATGATATTCAACAACCTCGAGAGAACACCCCTTTCATAAATAGATGTCCATCAATCATACCCACAATGGTGTGTCGATCACCATAACCCCACTCACAAACTCCACCACAAGACTCAAACTATTTAAAAGGTGTTCATATATAAAATAATTAAAGGCTCTTGTATCAAATAAGGAACTAAAAAGCATAGAAGCTATAAGAATAATACCTCTAACTATCGATGGCCTAGCCTCGCTATCCACAAGTGCGGGCCGAACTGTATACAAACATCCTACCCCTTTTCCCTATGTTGCAGTCTAAGTCCCCTAAGCTGCACCACTCTTCGGATATAGGAACTCTTGACCTGCCATACTACATCCACTACCTTGAATACCATGGCTAGAAGTACCCCAACTAGTCGACCGATATAGGGTAGAATACCTCCTTCTAGAACTCTGACTCTACCCAGATCCTCCGTCATTTCATATCGATTGAGGGTTTCTATAATACCTCTTAAAGTGACCCATCTTGTCATAGGATTATCACTCCACTAGCGGTCAGGGACAATGTCTATAAATATGTTCTCACCTACCACACTGGTGGTAGTATATTTAGTTACATATCTGAGTAATTGATCCCTCCCCATGTCCACTCTAGTTGTTATTTCCCTAGTTGACATTCTCACAACGATGATTCAAACTCTCCAAAGATTTACCTCCTAGTCGTCCATAAGAAAAAACATGTGTTCCACCTAAATCTTCCTTCAGGTTCCCCTCAGAAATGATAGCCTGATTTGCCACTTCTAAAAACTTCTTTAGCCAAAATATGTTAACTTGAGACTTAATATTGAACTTAAGTCTGTCCTAGAAATACTTTTCCACAGTAGCCTAATCTACTATCAACACTGGGACAAATCATTTTAAATCAGTGAAGATACCAACATATTCTATCATAAGAATACTCCCCTGGGTTAACTACATAAATGTAGCTTCCCTCTCCTACCTGATCATCTCAGGGTAAAAGTGTTCCAAAAAATTCTCTTAAAATTCCTTCCACTCTATATTCTCCAGCTTCTCATCCCAAGTCTTAATGTCCCACCAACACTTCACTTGACCATGTAACATATAATCCTCCAACATTACCCTTTTCTTAGTAGGAGTCTCTAAATGCTCAAGGATCATATGGACAAACTCAACCCAAAACTTAGCTGCCTTAGGTCTACCCTCTCTGGTGAATGTCGAAGGGTGTTGCAATTGGAGCTCCTGTGCCAAGTTAGACATATTCCACACAACCCTCCCTGAGTATCTTGCTATAAACTGCATAAATATTGAAAATTTATCATGGAACTTCTATCCGGATCCTTCACCCAGAACTATTGGAGCCTCTAGTTCTACTCTTGGAGGCACATTTCTAGCTATGTTTTCTTGTCATCCTATCAACAAGCGTCATCATTGATACATTTATCTACAATTACAAACACATGTTTTAGGACACATAACACATCATTATCACATTTACGTAAGAAGTATTCACATAAATCCATAACAAGTCATCCCCCATACCCCACCACATATTCAAAACCGATGCAATATCACTACACTCAACCGTCCCTCATCCAAGTCATGGTTAACATAGGGTAAAACATTTTAATATTTCAAGTTTTCCCATTAAACACTCATTTATACATTTAAATTTAAATTTAGCATCATTTACAATTTCCAATTTCATATTAGGGATCTTTTTATCTTAAATTACTCAAAAAAACAAAATCGTTTCATTTTAACAACTCACCCAATACCTATTTTTCCATGCATGCCTAAAATAATGCATGTCACATAAAATTATGAGTGCCTAAAATGATGAATGCATACTCAACTCTCATGCCATATTAGGCCATGAGTAAAATCTCACAAAACAATAACATTACACAACAATTTCATCACCCAAGGTGAAATAACATTCAAATGTAACAAAAAACATCAAGAACATCAATCCCACCCTAGGTACTTGGGTTTTCCCTCGTACATGGGTTAGCTAATCTCATGCATGAGCTCATGACCAATTCCTAACTCATCCTAGTCTTCTGTCTACCATTCCCAAATAGTAATACAACTGAAAATAAAATAAAACTATTGTAATAACACACTGTAACATCCCGACCTGAGTGCCACATACCAGTGCCCCAAGATAGTTGGTTATATGAACTCAGGCGCACCTCTCCGTATACTAAAGGCTGCTAAATAGTAGCGAGAGTCTAATAATTAATGTGGGGGGACTATACCCTCTTTATCAGAGTAGAATAACATCGAAAATAAATAACCAATATATAAATGGTAATAAGATATATCCAAAATATAATACCATAATAATAAATACCAACATCACATGATAATCCCAAAATAGGAAAACAATATCCAAAACCAAATTGGTAGATATGTCATGCCATATATGTGTCAAGTATCAAATGAAAACAAAAATAAAATAAAGACACACTAAAAACTCCTAGTGGGCCCTGACATCATTCCCCATTCCCTCATCCATGCTCCGCCTCAAATACCAACTCAACCATCTAATATAGGGATATTTCCCTTATCATGTCCATTAAAAATAAAGTTTGTTTGAATACTAATCAGGTAGCCCATGTAGGGAGTTAGTACAACTCAGTAAGCCATTAACAAAAGAATCTAAAACAATATCTAGTTTATAATAGTTTACACAGTTGTAAAAATAATAAATTACAAATGTATAAGTAAATAGTTTTCACAATAATTTATTCTTTAATTAACCACATAAATTCCTAGGTTCATGATGACACCCGAACCAATGATACCTGCTTCATCCTGTTTCGAAGTCTGAACCATCCACCAAAGGAATATCACATTTCCTTTCACCATCAATTTCCATTAATCATTTAATTCCAATTTCACATTCATACAATGGGGGCCTAGAGCAACAGTCTGGCACCCCATGGGTATTTGGAGCAGCATTCCCTATCCCACAAATCTGTGATCACAAGAAATACATATATATAGAAGTCCTAGAGAGGTAGTCTAGAACCCCATGAGTATTTGGAGTATAAATTCCTTTCCCTCAACTTAGTTATAAATATTACATATCACGGTTCCACATTCACAACCCATTTATCAATCATTTCCATGAATCATTATTTAACCAATTTCATAATCCCATTTACCAACCATGTTCAAAATCCCTATTATTAAACCATGAATAATTCATAATTAATCATTTCAATTATATTGGAACACCCCATGGGTTGACATCAAGTCCAGTCTAAAAATCATTAACCAGTCCAATGGGATCTATGAAGGGTTTCACAATCACATGGGAAATCAAATAATTATTTTAATTTAGAATGAAATTTTCCAATGTGGAAATTTAAATTTCACAAATACATAAACACAATTATAATCAACACTATGAGATTTAAAAATTAGACCACCTACCTCAAATTTTTTGATGAATGATAGTCAAACCATAATCCTCAAATTGATGCAGAATGGTCGAAATCACACCGACGTAGAAGATCTAGGAGAAATATCTAATATTAATATCCATAGAAACAATATCCATTTAAAACCTAGATCTAAATCATCGAAAATGGAGGAAAAATTACCCCTCTTCATCATTAAAGTGAGACAAGAGAGAGATAAAACTAAATAGGGAATAAATCACTTACCAACGAGGAAATGATCCTTTAATTGGATCTTTGATTCACCAAGAAATAGGTTTGTGAAGCCTTGGAATCCTTTTTGCGACCTAAAAAAACAAAGAAAATTATTTTAGGTCAAGTGGGGGTGAATGGGGATAATAATTGGGGGGGGGGGTTCAATAATTTTAATAAAATTTTAAGGGGGTTTAAAACCAGCTCATATAGTTCCTGGGAAGAGGCACACGGTTTGCTAAATCATGCCCCTTAACTATGTGCCTCTACTTAGGGGTGTGTAGTTTCTCCTAAGTTTAATTCAATTTGAAAAACCATTCACCAACCATGTAGATCCACTCTATTAGAGGGTTCATGTTTTGGGGAGGTAGGATGCACAGTTTGGCCAAACCATGCACTAACTGGGAACCACCTCATGTGCCTCCAAAATGGGGTGCACAGTTTCCTGGGGAAAGATGCATGGTTTTCCCTAATTGTTCACCAAGCATGCACAACCCCATGGACTCCCAAATTTCTATAAATTCACCCCAAACAATCCCAAATAAAAACCCAAATGTGGTATAAATAAAACATGGGTAAAAGTACCTAAAAATGAGCATGCGTAATCTCTAGAAAGGTCAGGATATTATAATATCCCCACCTTATAATAGACCATCCTTAATGTGTACTCCCAAACATATCCATGATTCCAATGTAAAAAGGTAGATCCATTGAGTTTGCAATGTACTTCCCTCTTCTATGTTTCCTCCTGAACACAACCATTTTTCCATAACACTCAGACTACCGACAAGGCTTTCCCCCGCAACACTTTCTCACCGCAATCCATAACACGAATCAAATGCTCCTCAAAGGATGCATTAGACTCAAGCTCAACATCATCAACATTGATCACATGAGAAGGGTTGGGGTGGTACTGCCGAAACAATAACACATGAAAAACATTGTTCATATCACTATACTTTTGTGGAAGAGCCAATCTATATGCCACTGACCCAATTCTCTCCACAATATAAAATGGTCCAACAAACCTGGGTTCCAAATTGCCCTACCTCTAAATCCTACAATGACCCAATATAGAATAAACCTAAAGGAATATACGATCATCTATTATAAACTAAAGGGGTCATCAAATTCAATTAACATATGACTTCTACAAACTATGATCTATATCCACACATTTCTGAATTTATTGAACCTGTTTCGATGCCTCCTACATGAGACTCGATCCCAACAACTCCGACTCACCTTCCTCCATCTAACATAGATGTGACCTGCATGGTCAGACACAATGTAACACCCCAAGATTTCATAGTGTGTTATTTCTTCAAAATAATTCAATAACTTGCACTACACGCAACACCGAGTTCAAGCGCACCATGACTTACCAAACAAGCCGTTAAAAAAAGGTTATGAATAGTATTAACTAAATTTTAAACTTTATATAATCCTTATAATTTTAGAATCCATATTATGAGTTTCTTAGACATAATGTAAGAACAAATTCATCTTCAGTATTGTAGTTTTACCAACTTTTAATAGTGAACCCTTTTTAAATAAAATATTTTAAACTTTTTGACTAAATGGGGACATCAAAAAATTTAAAATAAAACATCCCAAGCTTCCACGGTACGCTTTCCTTTGAATAAAACAGTAGCGTGTGTTGTACGCAACTTCGAGTTTTAACACACACCACAACCGATCAAACTAGCCGTTATGAATAGTAATACTTAATTTTTTTGAAATTATATATATTTTATATTTCAAAATGGACTTCATTTTTGGATTCGGAATATCAAATTTAGCCTAAGGTGAAATTTTGGTACTTTTCGGATAACTTTCATATTTTGATGAATAGTAAAAATTACTAAATTTTAATTAAAAACAACTTTTTTTAATCAAAATAATTAATAGTGATAAATTATGAATTTGAGTGGTTTTAAAGTATATTTAGAATATATTTTTACCATTTAATATAATTTTGGTCATTGGACATAATTTTACAATTAAACCGAACATAAACAAGTGTCAATCTTTTGATAGTTATTATCTCTTAAAAACACGCTTTTTGTTTTGACAGCGGGAATTAATTTTAAATTAATTTCTGCCACTTCTGTCTTTTGAATTTAGAAAAATGGATTACATATTTGGAATCAGGATGTTCAAATTGTGTAAATAGGTAACTTTTATTTTTAGACATTTTGAATAATTACTGCGGTAAATATTTTATTTACCATGGTTAAGGGTAAATCCGGTAAATAAGGGTTAAAAAATAATATTATAATAATAATAAATTACCCTAAAACATGTCTTAACCCTATTGGTTGATACATGGTCGACCATGGGCATCTTTGGGTCAATTTTGGGACCCCATTGATCCACTTGTAAGTGATAATGACACTTTATTTTAATTAAGTTAAAATGAATACAAAAATGGCATAAGCTTACATCTTTTAGAAGAACAATTTTTACATAGGGTTATACATGTTGGATTTTTGATTATAAATATTCATTAGAAAGATAAAAAGATTTCCTACATAATGATATTTTATTTATAATTTTTAGACATCAAATAATTTAAATTATTAATGACACAATAATGATGCAATGTTTACCTCATTAATAAATCATTTAAATAAATAAGATTATAATGATTAAAATATTATCTAAAACCTGTCCAATTCTTATTGGTTGATGTTATTTAGAATATGAGTCATCTTATCTTCGACCTAAATGATTTTTGGACCATTATAAACCGAATATAATTATATTATAAAGTAATACTTTCACTCTTTCCTAAAGAGCCCCTCCTCTCCCTTATAAAAGGAGACCACTTCTACTCATTCCTCACACCTCTCAAGCCACTTGGCTCTTCCAAACTCTGCCCAAATAATCTCCCCACATCCCTCTCCTCCTCCTTGATGCTTCCCCTTAGGCAGAAAGCATTTCAAGAAGTCCTTTGGTTCCAACCAAAGTGAGTTACCTAAATTAAAGGTAACATTTTCTCTTAAATTATTTTCAATTATTTTGCTTCTCCAACCCCCAAACTCTTTTTATTTCCTTTCTTTTGTAACAACACCAGTATCCAAAATATACTAGGATGTTGTTATAAGAAGTATTCAAACTACACATTCACACAACTCCATCTAATGGATGATGAACATAATGTTTCTGTGGATGGCAAACTAACGCCTCACGAAACGATGATTGTTCAAATACATCTTACCGCCTCTCATGGTGCCCATTAGGATGGAACTGTAATTAAATATGATATTAATGATATATATTTTATATATAAGCTTCTGTAATTCCATTTTATTTCATACAATTATTCGTTTCATGTTGTATATACATACGATAATTTCATTTGAGGAAGTGCGGACTACCGCCCCCTTAAAATGATATGACTCGTTCATACCACACATGGAACGTATAAAGGATGGTGTTAATGAACTTAAGTAACATATATAGAATATTATATTTTACTGGAATAGTAATATACCTATGTATCATTTGGATTCGATTCTTTTAAAATAAAAATTAAATGGAAGTAGCATTCGTGCGTACGTACGGACTACCGTCTCCACGAACGCGATGTGATTCATTCTCCATCGTATCCATTCAAGTATAATTATCATTTGATGATTTAAAAATGATGTTTAAGGACTTGATACCATTCTGGATATGAATAATATACATCCCATTAATAACGAATATGGCTCACATAACAAAGAATATAAAGTAAAATGAACCCGTTAACACCTGAAATGACGATAATTCTAAGATATTATTAACAAATCAATGTTAAAAGATCATATATGATATCATATTAAAGTAACTGATTCTTGTATTATTCAATAACAATTATTTCACCATTATACAGGAGGTAAACCTACCATCGACCAAGGAAAAAGTACAAAGTAAGAGATTCTCTTATCTCACTTTCAATTCCGTGAGATTTCCATTGTTCGCTACTAAATTATTGAAAGTGGTGTATTGTGTACTTCCATGATTCACTTTATATTCATGTTATTCTGTAAATCATTTTGTGGTTATTAACTTTTGGCCATGCGACTCAGTTGATTAACGTGGTAAGGGTTTTTTTGTCTCACTTTTAATTCCGTGAGAATTCCATTGATCACCACTTAATTATTGCATGTGGTGTATGTGTACTACCCATGATTGTATTCATTGTGTAATATACTTTATTTTATGGGTATTTACATCATCATGGTATGATCTTTCTTTCATGGGTGTTTGTTTCTTAAGTTACCTAATCAATAAGGGAATTTGAGATTTCAATTTCCACTCATTTGGCTTTACGCATATTTCATTGATTATATTACCCCAAGATTATGTGTGGAATCACTATTCATTTGATTATGTCATAATTTCCACTCCCCTTCCTGTGGATATACTTTTGATACACATAATCACTCCATTGAAAATTCTCAAGTCATTGATATGAATTTGATAAGAGTAATTTTAACTCTTTCACCATTTTTTGAGTTAAACATCCAATTCGTTGGTGTTGTTTTTACAGGAATATGTGTGAATATACTTTGATTGTTTTACACTGAATATACAATCATATTTAGTGTATTTATATTTTTCACACATAATTATGTTGTTGATTTATCCTTAACCTAAGGATATGGCCTTTATGAGAGATTTCATCTCAACTTACATTCCATTGAGACTTCTTTGTTGATATACACCAAATCACTTTTATGTGGTGTATATAATGTACTTTGACATAGTATGTCATGAATTCCCTTTATTCTCATGATATTACAAAGTTTTGATTACCTAAATTATTTTCATTCAAGTGTCTCTCTTTTGGTTAGAATCTCTAACTAAAATACCATTTTTAAATGTTTTAAAGACTTATTCATCTAAATCTTTCTCATTAATGTCCATGTTTTAAAAATGGTTTTAGGGATTTATTTATATGGACATTAAAGTTTAGAAATTAAAAATCCTTTTAAAAAGTTTCAAAGTGGTATGGGACACTTTGATTCAAAAATCTATTTTTAAATGGCTTCTTGACAAATAGTGTGACTTTTAAATGATTTCAAGAAAAAGGGGGATATTTCTCTCAAATAGTTTTGATGATTATTTTCATCTATGTCAACATCCTTCATTATTCTTGATTGAGGTTAATGTGATACAATACAATCTTCCATATTGTATCGAATGAGTTATGTTTGACTATGGATGTGCTATTTTTATACCATTCATGGTTTGTGGTAGAAGTATTGACATTTCGTATGCTAGTTTTAATATGAATGTTTATGTTATGTTTAAACCTGTTCATATGAGGAATGCATTGGACTTAATAAGTGACGGGTGGAGCCCGCTATAGCTCCTCGATGCATCGGTAGGTCTCATGAGACAAACTAGTGTCTTGGCACAAGGCCTTGGCAAAATCTTATTTGTAGTCTTGGCACGAGGCCTTGGCTATGTGGTTATGATAGTCTGGCATTATGCATTCCATCATTATGAAAGTGGTTATTGATATTGCATGTGATCATTCAACTAGTAGAATATCCATGTGAGTAAGTAAATGGAATTATTTCATTTTATTTATGCCATACCATGTTGAAAGTTCAAGTTTCAAAGGCTTTTGTTTTAGTTATAAATTGCCTTAAGTGTTTATGATTATTTATGAAAGCTTCTGCTATAATGTTATCCTTACTGAGCATCCGAGCTCACCCCTTTCAATGTTTTATTTTTTTTCCAGGATTATGAAGAAGTAATTTATGAATGACCTGCAGGGATAGTATGAGGGGATATGAAGACAAAATGTTTTTTTTATGATGTAATGTAAAAATTTATGGATGTATCTAGTTATTCCAAGGCTACTAAACTAATCGGTCTTTCGAGACTTGATCTTTCTCATGATCATGCCAATGTTATGTAATAATGCACCGACTCTGGGTAACTAGGGTCGGGGCGTTACAGTTGGTATCAGAGGAAGTTTAGTACAAACCTTGGTAGCTAGATTTAGATAAACTCTGATTAGAGCACGTAGACCTAAGATGAACTTTGAGGATTAGTATAAAAGAACTTCCTAGAATTTTGGTATTGTAGAGATTTTGTGAGTTTTCCGAGCAATACATCCCTGTCTGGATACGAGCAGGTAGAGACGGCTCTGACACAGATGTACCTAGGGGTAAAACCCGAAAACACCGCTTTGAGCTAGACTCGAACGGGAACTGGTGCACGACAACGAGCCTTGCTGCACTCTTGGTTATGACACTCCCGGGGGATATGCTTAGGATAATTTACATTTTCTTTACAAACCGATTTAAGTAATATATACATAAGATGAGAGTAAATGACCTTGGTTAATCCTAATATGTTTCAAATTGAGAATATGGTGACATTTTAATCTCTAAATGATTTTACGACTACTATTACTCACACAATGCTTTCTGGTTTTAGTCAATGGCTGGATTCCAAGGAAGTCATAGTGACTTTGAGAATGATGTACAAGGTGGGAACGGTGGTGGAAATGAGCAACAAAATGGAATGTTGATAGGCGTAAAAGATATCTTCTTTATGCCAAATCAGTTTTCCAAAAATATGATCAACAACATATATATTAACCAACTCCCAGACTCAACAAGGAAGAGAAAGGTGATAAATGATAAGATCTCCAGCAATGGAGACCATGGAGAAAAGAAAACTCAATTTTCATCATGCAGGAATTGTGGAAAGAGACACCCAGGAAAGTGTCTCAATGGGACAACGAAATGTTTTACGTGCGGGAAGGAAGGACATAAAGTGAAGAATTGCCGAAGAAAAATGAAGAGTACTATGGAAGAAGATAAAAATGGTCCCAAGAGTCCATTTACAGTCATTTTCCGTAAATTTAGGGGACCTGGCCATTACCCGAGTGAATGTCCTATTTTATAGGATATTTTCTTGCTCAAAGAAGAAGCTATGTGGAAATAAATGGTTGGAGAAAAATTTAAAAAGTATTATCACTCCTTGTTGATGGGTTTACTTTGGAATAATTTTCTCTTGTATTTGTAACCCCTCAGTTTTCCATGTGAGAATGATATTTGAGGAATAATTGTCTCTTCTCTTGTGGATATAGGTATAAATAACCATTTGGTTTTATATGATCATTGGGGTTTGAGAAAATGATAAGTTATTATAATTTGGGATGAAAATGCAAAGTATGATATAACATTTGTGGTTAAATTATGTTATTTTGAAAAATTTATCTCATTTTTGTAATATTATAGAATATAGTTTTTGAAAAAGGACAACACGTAGACCGTGTGACAACCCGTCGCGTCGGACAAAGCTGTGGGAATCGAACCCACAACCAAAGTGCGATTGGGATTTATTGCCTACCACTGGACTACGTGAAGTCCCTGGTTAGTATGACTATTTTTTTTGTTAAATGATTTTATTGATCAATAATAAGATGATTTGGGTTCTTATGTCTTATCAAATGAATACCCTTGGTATAGGAAAATGATTTGGTGATTAAGTGATAAATGTTATTTTGGAAGATGTTCGTTTTTTTAGGAACACTATATGCCCAAGGAAAATAGAATACAATGAGGTTTCATTTGTAGAGTAATGGTGGATTTTTATCTACATTTTTATTATTGATTTATAGTGATTTGGGTTATTTATGGAAATGATTAACCTATAACAGAGAATATGTGATGATGTTAATTACTTTTAAGTATGTGACTTTAAGAGTATTTGATGTCATTTGGAGATACAATGTAACATGGGAGACTACATAATCAAATTCTTCTATGTTTTGGGTTTCAATATTAGTTTGGATTATATTAAAGGATTTTTAAGGACAATTGGTTATTGAATGGTATCTATTTAACTTTGGGGTATTGTTGGTTTAATTTTAGAAATTAAGATTAGTGCATATTTATCTCAATGAATATCCTTTTGGGGGATCATTAGATCATTCACTAAACATTTTGGTTTTGATTAATCTTCAAAGACAATGTAAATATATGGTTTATCCTGCATGGATCATGTGATTCTATAGAAGTTTATTCTAGCTCTTCCAGTGTGACCAAGTCTTCTTGAATACTCATCGTTTAAAAAAAATTGAGTTAGTGGTGGAAATTTATTAAAGAATGAAAATCTACTTAAAATTTAAGTATATCTCATAATGTTCTTAGTCAATATCATAAATGAATTCCTCTTCCTTATGTAATGTAACTTTTTTTAAAAAAAAAATGTTGTCCTAGATGGTACCTTAAATCATCACTAATTTATGGCTTTGGGATTGTTGGCCTTTTCATAGCCATGTTCTCTACCACTCTCCATCAGATAATTGATGGTTAGATTTCTCCTCCATATCCATATTTTCCTACATGGAACCCTAGTATGTGTTATTTTCGGTAATCTTCATACTTTCCACTCTTTATTTTAAATAGAGGCCTCATTAATTCATTTTTCGATGTGGGATTTCAACTAAGATATTTTGAAATGTCAAAAATGTGTGATCCCAATACCCTATATTTTGTTGAACCGATGGTACTTCAAATCATCATAGATTGATGAGTTTAAGGACCTCAATTTTATACTTGTTTGTGATTGATGACCTCAACCACTACCTATAAATATTTACGTTTTTCCTCCAATTATATGTCTCTAATTGCCACCAATGTTCTCCTAATCGAGATCATAATTTGGTGGTGACCCTTTCATTTCTCTTTTCCTCATATTAAGACTAAATTTTAGTAAACCAATTTCTGATGTGGGTTTTCCCACAAATATATTTTCTATTTTCAACCTTTTATTTTCGAAGAACAATTTCAAATTGCGAGGACGCAATTTATTGAAGGAGGGGAGAATGTAACACCCCAAGATTTCATAGTGTGTTATTTCTTCAAAATAATTCAATAACTTGCACTACACGCAACACCGAGTTCAAGCGCACCATGACTTACCAAACAAGCCGTTCAAAAAAGGTTATGAATAGTATTAACTAAATTTTAAACTTTATATAATCCTTATAATTTTAGAATCCATATTATGAGTTTCTTAGACATAATGTAAGAACAAATTCATCTTCAATATTGTAGTTTTACCAACTTTTAATAGTGAACCCTTTTTAAATAAAATATTTTAAACTTTTTGACTAAATGGGGACATCAAAAAATTAAAAATAAAACATCCCAAGCTTCCACGGTACGCTTTCCTTTGAATAAAACAGTAGCGTGTGTTGTACGCAACTTCGAGTTTTAACACACACCACAACCGATCAAACTAGCCGTTATGAATAGTAATACTTAATTTTTTGAAATTATATATATTTTATATTTCAAAATGGACTTCATTTTTGGATTCGGAATATCAAATTTAGCCTAAGGTGAAATTTTGGTACTTTTCGGATAACTTTCATATTTTGATGAATAGTAAAAATTACTAAATTTTAATTAAAAACAACTTTTTTAATCAAAATAATTAATAGTGATAAATTATGAATTTGAGTGGTTTTAAAGTATATTTAGAATATATTTTTACCATTTAATATAATTTTGGTCATTGGACATAATTTTACAATTAAACCGAACATAAACAAGTGTCAATCTTTTGATAGTTATTATCTCTTAAAAACACGCTTTTTGTTTTGACAACGGGAATTAATTTTAAATTAATTTCTGCCACTTCTGTGTTTTGAATTTAGAAAAATGGATTCCATATTTGGAATCAGGATGTTCAAATTGTGTAACTAGGTAACTTTTATTTTTAGACATTTTGAATAATTACTGCGGTAAATATTTTATTTACCATGGTTAAGGGTAAATCCGGTAAATAAGGGTTAAAAAATAATATTATAATAATACTAAATTACCCTAAAACGTGTCTTAAACCTATTGGTTGATACATGGTCGACCATGGGCATCTTTGGGTCAATTTTGGGACCCCATTGATCCACTTGTAAGTGATAATGACACTTTATTTTAATTAAGTTAAAATGAATACAAAAATGGCATAAGCTTACATCTTTTAAAAGAACAATTTTTACATAGGGTTATACATGTTGGATTTTCGATTATAAATATTCATTAGAAAGCTAAAAATATTTTCTACATAATTATATTTTATTTATAATTTTTAGACATCAAATAATTTAAATTATTAATGACACAATAATGATGCAATGTTTACCTCATTAATAAATCATTTAAATAAATAAGATTATAATGATTAAAATATTATCTAAAACCTGTCCAATTCTTATTGGTTGATGTTATTTAGAATATGAGTCATCTTATCTTAGACCTCAATGATTTTTGGACCATTATAAACCGAATATAATTATATTATAAAGTAATACTTTCACTCTTTCCTAAAGAGACCCTCCTCTCCCTTATAAAAAGAGACCACTTCTACTCATTCCTCACACCTCTCAAGCTACTTGTCTCGTCCAAACTCTGCCCAACTAAGCTCCCCACATCCCTCTCCTCCTCCTTGAAGCTTCCCCTTAGGCAGAAAGCATTTCAAGAAGTCCTTTGGTTCCAACCAAAGTGAGTTACCTAAATTAAAGGTAACATTTTCTCTTAAATTATTTTCAATTATTTTGCTTCTCCAACCCCCAAACTCCTTTTATTTCCTTTCTTTTGTAACAACACCAGTATCCAAAATATACTAGGATGTTGTTATAAGAAGGATTCAAACTACACATTCACACAACTCCATCTAATGTATGATGAACATAATGTTTCTGTGGATGGCAAACTAACGCCTCACGAAACGATGATTGTTCAAATACATCTTACCGCCTCTCATGGTGCCCATTAGGATGGCACTGTAATTAAATATGATATTAATGATATATATTTTATATATAAGCTTCTGTAATTCCATTTTATTTCATACAATTATTCGTTTCATGTTGTATATACATACGATAATTTCATTTGAGGAAGTGCGGACTACCGCCCCCTTAAAATGATATGACTCGTTCATACCACACATGGAACGTATAAAGGATGGTGTTAATGAACTTAAGTAACATATATAGAATATTATATTTTACTGGAATAGTAATATACCTATGTATCATTTGGATTCGATTCTTTTAAAATAAAAATTAAATGGAAGTAGCATTCGTGCGTACGTACGGACTACCGTCTCCACGAACGCGATGTGATTCATTCTCCATCGTATCCATTCAAGCATAATTATCATTTGATGATTTAAAAATGATGTTTAAGGACTTGATACCATTCTGGATATGAATAATATACATCCCATTAATAACGAATATGGCTCACATAACAAAGAATATAAAGTAAAATGAACCCGTTAACACCTGAAATGACGATAATTCTAAGATATTATTAACAAATCAATGTTAAAAGATCATATATGATATCATATTAAAGTAAATGATTCTTGTATTATTCAATAACAATTATTTCACCATTATACAGGAGGTAAACCTACCATCGACCAAGGAAAAAGTACAAAGTAAGGGATTCTCTTATCTCACTTTCAATTCCGTGAGATTTCCATTGTTCGCTACTAAATTATTGAAAGTGGTGTATTGTGTACTTCCATGATTCACTTTATATTCATGTTATTCTGTAAATCATTTGGTGGTTATTAACTTTTGGCCATGCGACTCAGTTGATTAACGTGGTAAGGGGTTTCTTGTCTCACTTTTAATTCCGTGAGAATTCCATTGATCACCACTTAATTATTGCATGTGGTGTATGTGTACTACCCATGATTGTATTCATTGTGTAATATACTTTATTTTATGGGTATTTACATCATCATGGTATGATCTTTCTTTCATGGGTGTTTGTTTCTTAAGTTACCTAATCAATAAGGGAATTTGAGATTTCAATTTCCACTCATTTGGCTTTACGCATATTTCATTGATTATATTACCCCAAGATTATGTGTGGAATCACTATTCATTTGATTATGTCATAATTTCCACTCCCCTTCCTATGGATATACTTTTGATACACATAATCACTCCATTGAAAATTCTCAAGTCATTGATATGAATTTGATAAGAGTAATTTTAACTCTTTCACCATTTGTTGAGTTAAACATCCAATTCGTTGGTGTTGTTTTTACAGGAATATGTGTGAATATACTTTGATTGGTTTACACTGAATATCCAATCATATTTAGTGTATTTATATTTTTCACACATAATTATGTTGTTGATTTATCCTTAACCTAAGGATATGGCCATTATGAGAGATTTCATCTCAACTTACATTCCATTGAGACTTCTTTGTTGATATACACCAAATCACTTTTATGTGGTGTATATAATGTACTTTGACATAGTATGTCATGAATTCCCTTTATTCTCATGATATTACAAAGTTTTGATTACCTCAATTATTTTCATTCAAGTGTCTCTCTTTTGGTTAGAATCTCTAACTAAAATACCATTTTTAAATGTTTTAAAGACTTATTCATCTAAATCTTTCTCATTAATGTCCATGTTTTAAAAATGGTTTTAGGGATTTATTTATATGGACATTAAAGTTTAGAAATTAAAAATCCTTTTAAAAAGTTTCAAAGTGGTATGGGACACTTTGATTCAAAAATCTATTTTTAAATGGCTTCTTGACAAATAGTGTGACTTTTAAATGATTTCAAGAAAAAAGGGGATATTTCTCTCAAATAGTTTTGATGATTATTTTCATCTATGTCAACATCCTTCATTATTCTTGATTGAGGTTAATGTGATACAATACAATATTCCATATTGTATCGAATGAGTTATGTTTGACTATGGATGTGCTATTTTTATACCATTCATGGTTTGTGGTAGAAGTATTGACATTTCGTATGCTAGTTTTAATATGAATGTTTATGTTATGTTTAAACCTGTTCATATGAGGAATGCATTGGACTTAATAAGTGACGGGTGGAGCCCGCTATAGCTCCTCGATGCATCGGTAGGTCTCATGAGACAAACTAGTGTCTTGGCACAAGGCCTTGGCAAAATCTTATTTGTAGTCTTGGCACGAGGCCTTGGCTATGTGGTTATGATAGTCTGGAAATATGCATTCCATCATTATGAAAGTGGTTATTGATATTGCATGTGATCATTCGACTAGTAGAATATCCATGTGAGTAAGTAAATGACATTATTTCATTTTATTTATGCCATACCATGTTGAAAGTTCAAGTTTCAAAGGCTTTTGTTTTAGTTATAAATTGCCTTAAGTGTTTATGATTATTTATGAAAGCTTCTGCTATAATGTTATCCTTACTGAGCATCCGAGCTCACCCCTTTCAATGTTTTTTTTTCCAGGATTATGAAGAAGTAATTTATGAATGACCTGCAGGGATAGTATGAGGGGATATGAAGACAAAATGTTTTTTTTATGATGTAATGTAAAAATTTATGGATGTATCTAGTTATTCCAAGGCTACTAAACTAATCGGTCTTTTGAGACTTGATCTTTCTCATGATCATGCCAATGTTATGTAATAATGCACCGACTCTGGGTAACTAGGGTCGGGGCGTTACACACAAAGTGCCTTATATGGTGTGATATGAATAGTCTCCTGATAAATTTTATTATAGGAGATATCAATGAGCACTAAGTGCTTTTCCCAGGACCAAATAATGTCTAGGGTATATGATCATAACATGTCCTCTAGCACCTAAATATTATGTTCCAGCTACCCATTTTTTAGTAGGTGAAAATCCATATTTAGCAATACCTGGGTACCCAATGCCTTCTGTAATCCTTTCCAGAAGCACGAAGTAAAGAAAAAACATGATATAAAACTATACTCCACGGTACCCCATGCAAATAGACTATCTTATAAATGTATATATCCCCCAACAAATTCACTCTGAAAGTATCTCATATAGGAAAGAAATGAGATAATTTCATTAATTGGTTCAAAATCACCCATATAGTATCATTCTTACAAGGATTCCTCAAAAGACCCACCATGAAGTCCATGGTAACTTAATCCCACTTCCATTACAAAATGTGAAATGGCTGTAGTAAACCACCAGGTTGTTGATGATCAACCTTCACCTATTGACAGGTCTAGAATCTTGTCACAAACTCTGAAATCTACCTTTTCATGCTCGACCACCAATACTATCGATGTAGTTCACAATACATTTAGGCCAAACCAGGATGCACCTCCCACTTTAAGGCATGAAACTCACACATTATCTCTTCTCGCATACACATAGGTACAAAAAAAGGCTCCAGACATAGATGATCTCATCCTCATCTATAGTCTAATCAGAAGGTGAATCCCAACCTTTGAGAACTTCCCTTATATATAAACACTATAAATCCTCATAATATCTATCCTAGATCTAGATCAAAGGTGTGGAATCCACTGATATAGATATGAGGGTCATATAATCCTAACCCTCCTAAACTTCAATATGCATCTCAGCCAACAAGGTCATTACTTTCCACTCAGAACTAGACTCCTGAACTGCCAGAGTCTGTGTCTTCCTACTCAAAGTGTCAGCAACACTATCTCCCTTTCTAGGTGTATATGATAGCTCAAAATAAAAGGACTACATATACTCAACCCAATTCCACTTCCAAAGATTCTAGTCCCACCATGAAAAGATATACTTTAAGATCTTTTGATTGGTATACACATTAAAATTTTCACTCAATAGGTAATTCCACCAACACTTTAAGGAATAAACCACCACACTAACTCAAGATCATGTGTATGGTAATTTTTTTCATGTGGACATAACTTCTATGACCCATATGCCACAGCTCAATCTTCCAACATCATCACTGCTCCAATTCCGGTTCCGGATGCAAAAAGAAAACACGGTATACTCCTCACCTGAATCAGGTAGGATCAAAATTTTCATGGTAGTTAAACCCTTATTCAACTCTTAGAAATCATTATCACTTGATCCAGTCCATTAAAACTTAATTACTTTCTTATTCAATCCTAAAATTGGTGATTCCAAGTGGGAAAATTCTTATATTAACCTCCAATAATAACCTAAAAAACCTAGAAAGATTCAGATATCAAAATCATTCTTGTAATGCTCCCAAGAAACCATTTCCTAAAATTTATCTCTGTTTGATGAAACACCTTCCTTTGAGATGATATAACCTAAGAAATGTACCCATTTGATCCCAAATTGACAGTTAGATAGCTTGGAATATAGATGATTCTATATCTATGTACTTAGGACGATGTCAAGATGTTGGGCATGATCATCATGAGTCTTGGAGTACACCAAAATGTAATCCAAAAAACAACCACAAATTGATCTAGGCATGAGTGAAAGATTCAGTTCATCAAGGATATAAACACATCTAGAGCATTCATTAGCACATATGATATCATGAAGAACTCATATAGACCATACCTGCTTCTAAAATCATCTTGTGGTATATCAAAAGGTTTAACTCTCAACTGATGATACCCTGATCTCAAGTCAATCTTAGAGAAAATACAAGATCCTATAAAGTGGTCAAAGATATCTTTGATATGAGGAAGAGGATATTGATTCTTCCCCGTCATCCAGTTCAAATTTCAGTAATCAACACATAAATATAAGGTTTTATAATCCTGATTAGAAAACATGACTAGATAACCCCAAGGCATCATACTCATGAATATAAATATCTTATCCATCAACTCCTCTAGATGATTCTTGAGATCATGAAGCTCTTTTGGTGCCATTATATAGGGTGGAATAGAAACTAGTTCAACTCTAGTCATGAGATCAATTGTAAACTCACCATATCTTTTAGGTGGAAGCCCTGATAAGTCCTCTATAAACACATCCTAAAACCAGTCCACTTTAGGTAGAAATACATCATTCTTTACACCCCCATCATCCAACAAAAATAATTTCAACCTAGGTGGTTATCTCCCCCAATTACTGATGAACTGGCCCTGCATGGCCTGAATGAATACCCCACTCCCCATGATGAACATAACTGTTACCCTCAAGAAACATAAAGTTTACTCTCCTTTGGTAACAATCAATGTGGGATCGATACGCAACCAACCAATCCATACCAAAAATCAATTCAAAGTCTGACATGTCAAATATGTAAAGATCCCAACAGAAATGATATTCCACAACCTCAAGAGAACACCCCTTGCATAAACAAATGTCCCTCGACCATACCTCAAATAGTGTGTCGATCGTCATAACCCCGGTCACAAACTCCACTATCAGATTTAAGATATTCACAAGTTGTGAATATATAAAAGAATATAAGTCTCATATATCAAATAAGGCACTATAAAACATATAAGATCCAAGAATAATACCTCTAAATATTGATGGACCAACCCCACTATCCATAAGTATAGGCTGAACTGCATGCATCTGTCCTTCCCCTCTTCCCTATGATGCAGTCTGAGTCCCCTAAGTTACACCACTCTACTGATACAAGAACTCTTTCCCTAATGTATGACATCCAATTACTCAACCTCTATGGCCAAAAGAACCCCAAATTATTGACTGATATGGGGTAGAATACCCCCTTCCAGTACTCTGACTGTACCTAGATACTCCATCATTTTCTATCATTTGAGGGTTTATGTAATACCTATATAAGTTCCCTATCCTACAGTAGGATCAACACTCCACTGGTGGTCTGGGAAACTATCTATGAATGTGTCCCAACCTACCACAATGGTGGTAGTATATTCAGTTAATACTTTGAGTAAATGATCCCTCCCCTGGACACTCTAGTTATTATTTCTCCGGTTGACATTATCATAAAGGTGCTTCCTAATATTGGAATGCATATGTCCTTGTTGTCCAGAAGAAACCACACGTATTCCACTAGAATCATCTTTTAGGTTCCCCTCAGAAACAAGAGGTTGATTTACCACTTCAGAAAACTTCTTCAGCTTAACATGGGACTTAATCTCACACTTAAGTTCATCCTGGAAACAATACAATGCAATAGTCTCATATCCTACCAATGATGGGACAAAGTGATGAAAATTAGTGAAGTGACCATCATAATACATCACACACATGATCACTTGGGTCAACCACATAAACTCAACTTCTCTCTCCTACTTGAGAATCTTAGGGTAAAAGTGTTCCAGAAACTTCTCTTAAAAGTCCTTACACTCTATATTCTCTAGATACTCATCCCATGCCTGAATGTCCCACAAACACTTCACTTTACCACGTAACATATAAGCCACAAATTTGACCCTATTCTTAATAGAAGTCTATAAATGTCCAAGTATCACCTGTAAAAACTCAATCCAAAACTCATCTTCCGTAGGTATACCCTCTCTGATGAATGTTGGAGGGTGTTTCAACTTGAACTCCCATGTCAAGTTGGATATATTACACACAACCTGCTATGAGTATCTTTCCATAAACTGCATAAAGTGAGAAAAGTTATCATGGAACTTCTCTTCATTCCTTCACACAGAACTATTGGAACATCTGGTTCAATGGATGGAGGTACATTTCTAGCCTTTTCCTCCCACTATCCTATCAACAAGCATCATCATGGAGGTATTTATCTACAATGAAAAAAAAACATCTTTAGACACATAACACATCATTATCACATTTACACAAGATTCATTCACATAAATCCATAAAAATTCACCCCCATACCCCACCACACTGTCAAAACCAAGGCACTATCACTACCCTCAACCACTCCTCATCCGGATCATGGTTAAAATAGGGTAAAATATTTTAATATTTAAAGTTTTCCCATTAGAAACCCATTTATCCATTTCAATTTACCACATTTAGAATCATTTAAAAATTTCAATTTAATATTAGGCACCTTTTTATCTTAAATTACTTAAACAAATAAAATCATTTCATTTTAACAACTCACCCAAGACATTCTTTTCCATGCATGCCTAAAATGATGCATGTCACATAAAATTTTGAGTGCCTAGAATGATGCATGTATACTCAAATCCCATGCCATACTGGACCATGAGTAAAATCTAAGAAAAAAATAACATCACACAACAAGTGCATCACCCAAGGTGAAATAACATTCAACTATAAAAAAAACATCAAAAACATCAATCCCACCCTCGGTACTTGGGTTTCCCCCCATACATGGGTTAGATACTTCTATACATGAGCTTATAAGAAAGGCATGACTCATCCAAGTATCCTATATACCATTCCCAAATAGTAAGACAACTGAAAAGAAAAGAAAACTCTTCTGATACCACTTTGAAATATCCTAACCAAGGTGCCACATACTGATGCCCCAATTCGATTAGTTTAAGGTTCTAGCCACAACAGAAGCTCGGTTGGGCTGACACCCAACTTTAATTTTTACCATGATAAATGATTATTCTGGGATCAATACGACGATGAACACTAGTATGCATGGAATAGAATCAAATATTTAGATAAAAATGGAAGAGGCCTGAAACCTTTATAGAGTATCTTTCACATCAAGTTTATAATTAATTTAATTAATTTTATAAAGAAAAGAATACCTGGATCTTCAGTATTTTCTTTGTTGATGTTTTTTATTATCTATAATGACCCTTTTGGATTATCTTTTTATGCTTGTGAGGATCCAAACTAAAATCCCTCTAGCGATGATCCACATGTGCTCCGATGGACTCCAATCGACACCTCTCATTCTATGGGTGCTAGCACGGCAAAGTGAGTGTCTTGTGTTGTTCATTATTGATCACTTGTTCTTCATCCTTGAAGAACATATCTCATTATTGAGAGGGGCAGAAATAGGATTTGAGAGAGAAATTTTTTAGCTTAACAATTCTCAATTCACTGGGCGTGCAGTTCAGTACATAGAACAATAGACGTACATGTATATTTATTGACACGGGGCTTCGATTACAATATTTAATTGCATAATAGAAATTAAATACATTCATAAAATTAGAGAAAACCCATGATCTTAATAATAATACCGTGTCATTATTTATGGTGCACCAAATTGCGCAAAATAGAATAAAAAAAATTCTAGGTCACAAAATAATAGATGCATTATTATTATTTTAATTTTTGCCAACTAGTTAAATAATTAGTCACCGTCTTGCAAATAATAATTTTACTACCAGACCTGCCTTGGTCTGCTCGAACTCTACTTCCATTTATTGAACACTCGAATAAATAAATAAATAATTTATTCTCTTAAATAAATATTTTATTTACAAACTAGTAAATAAATATTTAATAAATGTTCAATAAAATAAATATATATATTTTAACCACAATCCAGTGAATAAATATTTATTTAATTTATGCAATCATTTTAACTTGAATAAAATTATTCCACTATCTTGAGAATAATATTTATTAATTAAATTCAAATATAATCTAATTGATACCACAAAAAACACTTAGTGTGTGACCCTCTAAGATTCTTTTTCATTGGCATTAGGTGGGCTTACCTAAAGTCCAAGAGTATTGTCTAGCAATGGGTCAAGGCACCCAAGAGAAAGAACTTAAAGTCGAAAAAAAAGACATCCATATACAAATTCTCACTGTGTAATATAATCCCTTTAATCTCAATATCTTATCAAGATGGTTTCATGATAGCATCATCAACCTTTATGCTTGATACATCATTCTTTGACTGCCTAAAATAAACTCGTTGTTACACCATGGCTATGGAATTTCACATGAAAATTCTATTTAAATCAAAGAATAGATATATCAACTTCCATAAATGGAAGGTATAAATCCTTCCTCAACTTATCCATTAATAATATGGGACTCATGATGCACCCAACATACCATAATTCCCATAAACTATCTGCATGGTGGTTTTCATCAGTAAATCAAAGTGTACGAGTCGTGACACTTATTAATGATAATCTTAAAGTCTAATTATCATTACACATGCTCGTAGATAGGAATATATGATGACACCAAAACATGTGGAATTCCTACCGGTGGGTCTGTTCTCATAATCTTCTATCTTGGAGATTACCAAGTTCAAACTTCATGAGAGGTGGTCTCATCTTCTTACGAGTACTCACACCTGGAGATCTGTATACTATGTGTCCCATTATAGTATGTCATCCAACCGCAAAACTATATTTAACAATATTGTCAAAGAACTTCAAGGTTCTCATCATAGTGGGGAACTGCTATGGCCTTGTCAATGTGACAAATACTCTAGGACATTATTACACTATAGTCATGCTGAACAATGAACAACATGTAATAATATATTTAATATTTAAATATATTAAATATTCATGTAATAAAAGTACAACTAGTTGGTTCTAGGACACCAAATCTTAGAAACTCCCACTTGGACTACAACCAACTACCTATGACTTTCAGTTTGCTAGACCTCACATGATGATCATGTTTATATTGAGTCAAGGCTTTAGTCAAGGGGTTTGCCACATTGTCTTTAATGGAAATACTTCTTAGTGAAACTTTACATCTCTAAGAAAAATCCCTCAAAAGATGATACTTCCAAACTATGTGTTTCATCTACTGATGTGACCTTGGATCTTTTACAAGACCCACCACTGCAGTATTATCATAGTATAGTGTGATGAGATCTTTAATGATAGGTATCACATCCATCTACTGAATTAAGCTTCACATCCAAACTACTTCTTTAGATACCTCAAAAGTTGTAATATACTCAGACTCTGATGTAGAATCTATGACCACACTCTACTTTGAGCTCTTCCAGCTCACTGCACCTCCATTGAAAGTGAAGATGTATCATGTTTGCAACTTCATGTCATCTTGATATGTCTTGAAACTAGCATCTTCATATCCTATGATGACTAGTTCCTCATCTCCTCCATAGACCAAGAACACATCCTTAGTACACCTTAGATACTTTAGGATAGTCTTTACTGCCATCCAATGGCAGTCACCTGGGTCAACTTGATATCTGTCTACCACAATCAATGTGTAGGTGACATCCAACCTAGTACATAGCATGTCATACATGACTGACCCAATCGCTGATGCGTATGGAGTCATTGTCATTATATTTCATTTCTCATGTGTTTGATGACAAATTTTCTTGGAAATATGAATGCCATATGATGCTGGCAGCAATCCCCTCTTGGATTGTTCCATACTGAATCTTTTTAGTATATTATCAATGTATGTAATTGACTTAGGCCCAAAAATCTCTTTGAGCTATCACAATGGATCTTGATTCCAAGAATATACATTGCCTCAGCTAAGTCCTTCATGGAGAAGTATTGATTCATCCATGAATTAACAGACTGTAAGACTGGTATCTCATTTCTAATAAGTAATATGTCATCAACATATATTATTAGGAAAATGACTGCACTCCCACTAAACCATTTGTAGACACAAGACTCACATTCGTTCTTAATAAAACCAAATTTTGTTATGGCTTCATCAAAACAAATGTTCCATGACCTGGATGCTTGATTTGTTCCATAAATGTATTTATGAAACTTGCATACCTTATTGGCATCCTTTGGAGTCATAAAACCTTCATGTTGTGTCCTGTAGACATCTTCCTGAAGGTTATTATTAAGGAAGGATGTTTTGAAATCCATTTTCCAAATCTCATAGTCATGGAAAGTAGTAATGGCTAATAAAATTATGATAGATTTCAGCATTGAAACCAGTGAAAAGGTTTCATCGTAGTCAATGCCTTGACGCTGCATAAACCCTTTTGAAACCAGTCCCGCCTTATAGGTACTGACTTGTCCTTCCATGTACAGTTTGTTCTTGAATACCCATTTGCAACCAATAGTCTTTACATCAACTGGAGGATCTACCAAAATCCAGACTTGGTTTTGGTACATGGAATCCATTTCATAATTCATGGCTTCTTGCTAATTGGAAACATCTATGCCAGTTACTACTTCCTTCTAGGTTAGAGGATCATTATTATCAACTAATAATGAGTCACCATCCTCAGTAACTAGAAAACCATACCGTTCTGTTTATCTAACCTCTCTTGTACTCCTACATAGTTCTTGTGTCTTTGGAATAGTTCTTTCTTCCATGGGGATTTTTGGAATATTTTCATGTACCAATTCTTGTGTACCTTGAGCCTCAACTTTATTGAAGTCTATCTCGCTCCCACTATCTCTTTTGGAGACGTTCTCCCTCTCAAGGAATATAGCGTGTCATGCCACTATAACCTTTTTTTCTAAGAATTTGTATAGGTAATATCCCCTTGTTTCCTTGGGGTATCCTATAAAGGTACACTTTTCGCCTCAGGGTGCAATTTTTTTACCTGAAGAGGCCTTAACAAACGCATCGCTTCCCCACACATGTAAATTCTATAACATGGATTTCTTTCCACTCCATAACTCGTATGGAATACCATTTATTGATTTAGTTGGTACTTGTTTTAGTATGTGCACTACTGTTTGTAACACATATCCCTAAAAGGATAATGGAAGACTTGCATGACTCATCATTTATATCACCAGGTCCAACAAGGTGTGGTTCCTCCTTTCTCTCAAACCATTCCATTGGGGCGTGTAAGGAGGAGTGAGTTGGGATAGGATCCCAAACTACTGTAAGTAATGAATGAAGTCTTGATTAAGATATTATACACCTCAGTTTAAGTAGAGTTTATTTATCTTCTTACCAATCTAGTTATCAACTTTATTCTTGTATTCTTTGAACTTATCAAAAGAATCCTACTTATACCTCATTAAGTAGATATATCCATATATAATAAAATCCTCAGTAAAAATTATGGAGTATGAGTACCCTCCTCTTACTTCAACTGGAAATGGTCCACACACATCGTTATGAACCAATTCAAGAATATTTTCAATCCTTTCACCTTTCTCACTAAATGGGGCTTTGGTCATTTTTCTTTGTAAACATGAATGTCATACTCCAAGTGGTTTTAGTTCAAAAGAATCAAAACATCCATCTTGATGTAACTTTGTCAAGAGTTTCTTATTTACATGACCTAGCCGATGATGCCAAATTTGGGTGTGATATGTGTCATGTAAATTATCTTTTTTATCAATTGAAATTACTTGGTTTTTTTAAACCAACACGTAAATACCATTGTATAAATGTGCCATATCAAAACAAATGTTATCTTTTTAAAAGAAGCAACATTCTTTAAAAACTTGAAAAAAATCCATATGTATCTAATCTGGATACATAAATAATGTTTTTAGTAACATACGACGCATAATAATATCCCTTTAATACCAAGATCATCCCTGTTGGCAATGTGATGTGGTAGTCCTCGACAGCTACAACAATGATTCTGGCTCCATTGTCTACTCGTAGATCTACCTCCCCTCGGTCAATATTCCTAAATATACTTAGTTCATGTATTTGGATACATATGTAGGCACCATAAGTTCTATCTAATACCCAATTTTTTTTAAAAAATATATTAAATTTAATAAAAAATTCACCTGAAGCTTCCCCTTGCTTCTTAGTCTAGGTGCAGTTCTTCTTCCAGTGGCCCTTCTTGCCACATGCGAAACAAACATCTTCCTTTTCCCTTGGTTCCCCTTTGATATTCCTTTTCTTGGAATGGTGTGAAGAAACTTTGGGCTTAAATATCTTTGCCTTCACCTTCCTATTATTCATCATAATTATATAAGGATTGTCATGCTTTATATCTTTGTCCACTTGGTGAATGAGGATAAGAAGATCAGATAGAGACTTCTCAATATTATTCATATTAAAATTAACAACAAAATCTAGAGAAGCTCTGAGGAAGTGATGTGAGAATGAGATCGATGCCCAGTTCTTCAAGGATTTTAAACCCTAGAACCTCTAAGTGCTCAATCTAGATAATGAGCTTGAATACACGAGGCCCATTTGGGAAACCCTCTCCAAGATTACTTTGAAAGAGTTCCTTGAAGATCTCAGACCTTTCCTATCTTTCTCTCTCCTGGTAAAGACCACATATGTGCTTGAGCATGCTATAAGTATCTATTTTTTCGTGAGACTTTATGAGCTCACTAGAAATTGATGATAGCATCAAATATTGAACGTCAACTATTTCGTTCATAAATTTATCATAGACCAGGAAATCATCATCAATCACCTCTTTGGTAGGTGGATCAGGTAATATTGACTCCAACACATAAGACTTCCGTTCATGGCATAGGATAACCCGAAGGCGTTTAAACCATTTCTGGAAGTTACTGTCGGTGAGGATGTTGTCTTTATCCATAATTTATTGCTGGGATAGTGTGGTTGATGATCTTATAATTTTTATTCTAAAATTAAAATAGAATATCATTAGTACTTTCTTGATTACATTTTATAAGAATTAATAAATTAATTTTATTAAGTATCCCACTATTTTATCAAGTCCCAATATATAGACCTCACCATTGAACTCAGAATGTCTAGTTTCCATGACATTCTAGTGGAAAAGATCCATATTCCCCTTCGCATAACCCCAACAAGGGTTGGTCAAGCTATTTGAAGGTATTTAGGTAGGTAGGTCTTTGCCAACTGCGGTCTTGCATCTCCTTGATCTGTTGAGTGGACTCCCCAATCCTGAAATCTAGAATTTGGATTTCCTCAACTATTGTCTCCAATATTACACCAATTCTAGAAAGGGATACCCCTCTTAATGAAATATGGTTAAGTCAACCCAAAACCTTTCATAAGGAAAAACTGTATAAAAGTAAGTTTCCCATCAATTTTTGGTCAAACACATAGTTTTATTGAGTTTTTTTCTTAATAAAGTAACAAAAGGCTTAGTCTGACTTAATATTTTATTTTAGGGATTTTATCTATTATGTGTTAATTTCTTATTATCATTATCACATGCTTGTTAATATTAAGTGGAACTTACTTAAGCGATTAACCATGTATTGATAATATTTACACATAAGCCTGGTTTATTTTAGTTCCATTTTGCATGATTTTTTAATTCATTAATTATGTGATCATGACAACACATCCATAATGATAAACCATGCAACTGAAATAAATAAAATAAAGAAAAGGGTATGATCATGATATTTTCTAATGGTTAGTTTATCTAGTGGTTGATAAACTAACCCTGACCTAGGGGAGAAACACCTTGAACCTTTTGGGTTCATGTTTAGAACTTTCCACCTGTCCACCTCTGTATCTCCTAGGATTAGTTTCGTATCGACTCTATCTTGAACCGTCTCCACTAGCTTGGGATTTATATCCATTATATATTCTTTTAAACTCACACACATGTGATGGGTAAAAAAGGGGGTTTACATAAAAGAAACCATGGGCACATAGGCCCTACATATTAATGAGGAGAGATGGATCACATGCCAACAATTAATTTAATAAATAAATAAAAAGGAAACCAATCACATACAAATGTCTTGGTCTAGCTCATGATCACCCACATACATGCAATGAGTTATGAATTTAATAAAACTAGAATTCAATTCTTTAAAATTTATTGTTTAAGATAAATCAAGCTCAAATCAATTAATTATCATATTTAATTAATCAATCATTTTATCTTAAACAATTTTTTTGAATATCCTTGAGATTCTCATCCATATAATTTTAAAAAAATAAATTCATTTAAAATTATCTTTGTACATAACTTGTACCTTGGAGGAAACCTAGTGAATTCTCGTTCATAACTACCCAATGAGTATGAATGAAAATTACGTAGATGTTAAATTAAACACAGATATATATAAAACACATATCACACGTTGTTCCCCAGTTTTATGCCTACACCATGGTACACATCTCAAGGGTTTGTATAATATAATATTAAATTTTAATAAATCTATGTAATTTGGATGAGTACACGACGTGTAGTTACTACTACACATCATGTATTATCATTCACCATCCATTCGAAGTACGCGCCCAGGGATACAGTGTGTATATGTACTTTGGAAATCATCCAAGTACACTACGTGTCCAGTGGTCCACACTCCGTGCAGTATCCGCGTTACACGGACTCTAGTCGGGCAAGCTGCGTACGAGGTACGCAGTCCAACCCTACCCTGAAGGAACTACACACCGTGTTCAGTGGGCCACATGACATGTAATCCGGAAACCGTGTGCCAGCTGTTTCTGGTCAACACATAGAGTTTGTAAGACTTAAATAAACTCCAATGACATGACTTGGTTTGACGGACCAATCCCGATGCATTGAACCTTAATACATGGCATGTGAATCCAACTACACACTGTGTATTCTAGTATTATACATCCAAAAACCTTTGAAACCTCCAGATGAGATACTCTATTTTATTTTAATCAAAATTAAAAGAAAATATCGTTTCTATAAGGTGAATTAGAAATGAAAGAGGAGGAACATATATTTAGATTCAGATTTGTAGAATGATTAAATTGAATTGAAAAAATAAATTATTAAACCGTAAATCATCAATGAATTATTTAAATAATTATAAATTATGATGTAACCACTCTGATGCCACTTGAAGGCTCTAGGCGCAGTTGGGCCAACACCCAACATTAATTTTTACCATGATCAATGATTATTTCAGGATCAATACAATGATAAATGCTAGTATCCACGGAATAGAATCAAATATTTAGATAGAAAAGGAATAAGCACAAAACCTTTAGAGATGATTTTTCACATCATGTTTATAATTAATTTAATTAATTTCATAAAGAAAAGAATACTTGGATCTTTGGTATTTTCTTTTTTGATGTTGTTGATTTTTCGGAATGAACCTTACAGATTATCTCGTTGTGCTTTAGAGGATCCAAAATAGAATTCCTTCAATGGTGATCCACACATTCTCTGATGGACTCCTATTGACACCTATCGTTCTCCGGGTGCTAGCACGGCGAAGCGAGTGTCTTGTGTCGGTCATTCTTGATCACTTGTTATTCAACCTTGAATAACATCTATCATTCTTGAGAGGTGCAGGAAGAGGATTCGAGAGAGAAATTATTTACCTTAACAATTCTCAATTCACCAGGCATGCAGTTCGATATATGGCACAATAGACGTACATGTCTATTTATTAACATGAGGCTTCGGTTAAAATATTTAATTGCATAAAATAAATTAAATACATTCATAACCTTAGAGAAAACCCGTGATTTTAATAATAATAAATCATCATTATTTATGGTGCACCAACTTGTGAAAAAAAAATTCATGTCACAAAATAATAACAACATTATTATTATTTTAATTTGTGTCAACTAGTTAAATAATTATTCACCATCTTGTAAATAATTATTTTAATATTGGACCGACCTTGGTATTCTTAAACTCCAATTCCATTTATTGGACACCTGAATAAATAAATAAATAAATTATTCTCTTAAATAAATATTTTATTTACAAACTAGTAAATAAATATTTATTAAATGTTCAATAAAATAAATAAATATATTTTACCCAAAATCTGGTGAATAAATATTTATTTAATTTATTCAATCATTTTAAATTGAATAAAATTATTCCACTGTCTTGAGAATAATATTTATTAATTAAATTCAAATAGAATTTAACTGTGACCACCAAAAAAACTTAGTGTGTGATCCTATAGGATTATTTTTCATTGGCATTAGGTGGGATTGCCTAAAGTCCAAGAGTACTGTCTAGCAACGGGTCAAAGAACCCAAGAGAAAGAACTTAAAGTCACAACAATGACATCCACATACGAACTCTCACTGTGTAATATAACCCCTTTATCTCAACATCTCATCAAACTGGTTTCATGATAGTGTCATCAATCTTAATGTTTGATACATCGTTCTTTGACTGCCTAAAATAAACTCGTCGTTACACCATGGCCATGGAATTTCACATGACAATTCTATTTCAATCAAAGAGATGAGATATAAACTTCCATAAATGGAAGGGACAAATCCTTCTTTGACTTAATCCATTAATAACATGCAACTCATGATGCTCCCAATGTACCCTACTTCCCACCAACTGTCTACATGATGATTTTCATCAGTAAATCAAAGTGCGCGAGTCGTGACACTTATTAATGATAATATTGAAGTCTAAGAATCATTACACACACTCATAGATAGAAATATCTGATAAAACCCAAACATACATAATTCCAACTAGCGAGTCTATTCTCATAATCTTCTGTCTTGGAGATTACCAAGTTCAAACTTCATGAGAGGAAGTATCATCTGCTTACAAGTACTCACACTTGACGATTTTTATACTATGTGTTCCATTATAGTATGTCATCCAACAACAAAACTATATTTAAGAATATTATTATAGAACTTCAAGGTTCTCATCATAGTGGGGAACTGTGTAAAGACTCAGAATTTCCAAGTATATTTTTAAATATATGGGAATTTTACAAGTCCGTTAAAATTGAAGGTGCATGATTCCAAGGCCCAGAGTGGCCAAAATGAATTTCTGAATTTTTATTTCGGGTACGTTTATTAAACGTGTGAGCGGGTTTTTTTATAACTTTTGAACCGGTGCTCGAAATTGAAATTCGAGGGCACCGTTGGACTTGCAGTGCCGATTTTCACTTAAGAAGACTTTCACCTCGACAGTAGTTGGTCGAGGGTGAAAGTTAGTTTTTGGGTTTTTCGTGTAAGAATAAAATAAAAATAAAATTGTATGATATTTTTATTTTTATTTACAACAACCATGTGGGTGTTGGGAGGCGATGTCCACCAGAACTAAACCTCCACGTGGAAGTTGAGGTGTAGGGACCACCAGACCTTAACCTCTCATGAGAGGTTATGGTGGTGGGGACCACCCGAACCATAACCTCCCATTAGAGGTTATGGTGGTGGGGACCACCTGGGACTAAACCCCCCTTTAATTGAGAGAAGCTCTCAACCCCCCCTCATTAATGTAGAGGAGCCTCTTGACTTCCTCCACATTAATTGTGCCAACACACATACCTTTAATTGTGCCAACCCTCATGCTTTAATTATGCCACCCACCATAATTAATGAAACTTTTTGAATTCTGCCAACAAAATAATAGATTGAATAATCTATTATTTTGGCACACTTTTCATTTTGGTGGATCCTTGGGAGAAAAGATCTCCAAAAAAGAACTACTTCTCCGAACGAAGAATGTGTTCTTCCAACGAAGAATGCCAACGAAGAACGCCGACCCTAACTTTGACCTTCTTCCTTGAGACTTCCTCCGACGTAGGACGTCTTCGACTACGACGAACCAATGTCCATCTTTTCCCAACAATTTGTCTTCTTCCTCACAACTCCGTCGACGTATCAACCCGAGGAAGGGGGTTTATTTGCATGACAATGATTTCTTTGTTTTCTTTTGCGGTTTGGGAAAGAATCGTTGTAGAGGTTGTAAAAATTTGAAGTTCATTGTCCTTCTTTCTTTTTGAGCCAAATGCTACCACCCTAAACGCGGAGGGTGCCGGCCAAACCAACATGGACCAACCCCTCCGCCATTCTTCTTTGGTGTACTCTTCGAAATGGAGGGAGGCGACAAAGATGATGAAGGCGACAAAGGCAACGCCGCTGCCACCCGCGACCACCACGACCCGCACCGCCCCTGCGGTGCTCCAACTTCCCGGCCAAACCGGCCCGCTCCCCTCGCAACGCCCCAACCGAACCGGCCTGCACCCCTCATGACGCTCTAGCCGAACCGGCCTGCGCCCCTCGCGGCACCACGATCAAACTGGCCCGCACCCCCGTGACACCCCGACCGAACCAGCACGCAACCCCACGGCAGAACCGGCCCGCGCCCCGACCGAACCAGCCCGTGCCATCGCGGCGCCCCGGCCGAACCGGCCCGCACCCCACGACGCCCCGACCAAACCGGCCCACGCCCCCGCAGCGCCCCGGCTGAACCGACCCGCTCCCCTGCAGCGCCCTGGCTGAATCGGACCACGCCCCCATGGTACCCCGACCGAATCGGCCCCCGTGGCGCCCTGGACGAATCGCCCCACGCCCCCCGCAGCGCCTCGGCCGAACCAGCCCGCGCCCCGCGCGGCGCCCCGGCCGAACCGGCCCGCGCCCCTCGCGGCGCCCCAGCCAAACCGGCCCGCGCCCCTCATGGTGCCCCAGCCGAACCGACCCGTGCCCCCGTGGTGCCCCGACTGAATTGGCACGCGCCCCGGCCGAACCGGCCCCGTGCTCTCGCGGCACCCCCGCGGCCGAGCTGCCTCGTGACCCCCTCGGGCTCCGCGGCCCCTCGTGGCCCTCGTGGCCTACCGGACCTCCCAGCGGACCGGTCCTGACCCAGTGGGTCTGGACGGGTTGACCTGAACCAGGTTGGTCCGATCGGGTCAGACTGGACCCAAGCCCACTACGATCCTTTATGCTCTTTTGGCCATAACATTGGCATGAGATGCCCATTTGATGAACCGTCAGCGGCGCTGAAAATCTTGGAGCAAGATAGTCCCTTTGAGCATACTCCACTGGAGTTTTGGATTGAGATGAGAAACAATCATGTTGGATCGAGCACGAATCCAACTGCCCCCCCGAGACTAAATGGCTAATAACTTATAGATCGAGAGTCCATTTGACGCGCCGTTTATTGTGTTGAGACCCCTAGGACGTGGCAGACCTTTGAAATACTTCTTCTTGGGACTTTGTGACAGTTGGAGTATTAACCAGTAGCTCATAGAGAGGATCCTCCCAGAGACGAGCGAGCGTTGTGTAGAGACCTAGTAGCTGGATGAGACCTGACGACTGCTGGCCGTTTCGACTCAGAGTGACTCGACTAGTCTAGTGGGGAGCACGTTGGTGTCGCGGAAGACCCACAGTGGAGAACGCCTTGGTGTCGCGGAAGACCCACAGTACTCGACAGGAGGAGTACCTCAGTTTGCTACGAGGGGGAGTGCGCTTGGTGACACGGCAGACCCACGGTGGGGAGCATGCTTGGTGATGCAGAAGATCCACGGTACTCGACAGGAGAAGTACCTCAGCAGTCCAAGGTTAGTGGGAAGCGCACTTGGTGTTGCAGAAGGCCCACTGTAATCGATAGAGGAGTTATCCAACAGTCAAGGTTTCGACAATGTGACTGGGGATGTTACTTGATACTACCCCCCAAGAATAAAATCCTGGTTTGAGCTGAGTCTGTTTTTCTGTGTTTTCCTCATGATTGAGATGGATTATTTGATAACTTAGGTATATGTATGGGAATATACCTAAGTAGGGTTATCTGTTGATTTCATTCTTTGTGGTTTATCCTTGGTGGATTTTGTGAGACCTTTAGGGGCTCAGGGTCCCTAATGAGTATCGTTATACTCACCCCTGCACAAGATATGACCACACCTTGTTTTGTTGGATGCAGACAACGGACAATGCTGACTAAGGCTGAGAGTACCAGGACTGGACAGTACCTGGAGGTGGACCATACGGCGAGTCAGTACACGTAGGAGTACGTTGGACGTGGAGTGCTGAGGAGGCGATCTGTACCTACCCTTCAGGTAGGAACCCCGAAGGATGGTCCAGTAGCTGTCTTCCCTTATCTTTCAGTTGTATTGTATCACTGTTGTACTTTTACTTTCCAGTTGGGCTTATATTCTGGCCCCTTTTTCTTTTATCACTCTTTTGTTATACAATTTACTTGGTGTTTCATCCAGATGTGTGCTTGCTTGTGTGTGTGTTTACAGGTCATAAAGGCAATGCTTTCTCAGTTTTAGGGAATTACGCCTTTAGTGCTAGTCGCCACCCCCTGGTCTATGAAGGCAGGATTGGGGTAGTCACGACACGGGCCCAGGGGGACGAGTCGTGACAAACTGCCATGACCTTGTCAATGCAATAAATACTCCAGGACATTATTAAACTATATTCATGTAAAAAAATGAAAAATATGTAACAATATATTTAATATTTAAATATATTAAAAATTCATGTAATCAAAGTACAACCAGTTGGTTCTAGGACACCAAATATTAAAAACTCCCACTTAGATTAGAGCCAAATGACCATGACTTTTAGTCTTCTAGACCTCACATGATGATCATGTTTCTAGTGAGTAAAGGCTTTAGTCAAGGGGTCTGCCACAATGTTTTCCATAGAAATACTACTCACTGCAACTTCACCTCTCTGAGAAAAATCCCTCAAGATATGATACTTTCAAAGTATGTGCTTCGTCCATTGATGTGACCTTGGATCTTTTGCGAGAGCCACTGCTACAATATTATCATAGTACAATGTGATGAGATCTTTACTGCTAGGTATCACATCCAACTCCTGAACAAATCTTCGCATCCAAACTGCTTCTTTAGTTGCCTCAGAAGCTACAATATACTCAGACTCTATTGTAGAATCTGTAACAACACTCTACTTTGAGCTCTTCTAGCTCACTACACATCCATTCAAAGTGAAGATGTATCCTATTTGTGACTTCATGTCATTAAATTAGTATGGAAACTAGAATCTTCATATCCTCTGATGACTAGTTCCTCATCTCCTCCATAAACCCAGAACATATCCTTAGTACACCTCAGATACTTTAGGATAGTCTTGACTGCCATCCAATGGTGGTCACCTGGGTCATCTTGATATCTTCCTACCACACTCAATGCGTAGGAGACATCCAGCCTAGTACATATCATGACATACATGACTGACCCAATCACTGATGAGTATATAGTCCTTGTCATTATCTTTCTTTCCTCATGTGTTTGACAACACATTTTATTGGAAAGATGAATTCCATGTGACGTTGGAAACAATCCCCTCTTGGATTGTTTCATACTGAATCTCTTTAGTATCTTATCAATGTATGTAATTTGACTTAGTCCCAACAATCTCTTGGATATTGATCCCAAGAATATATATGCTACCTCACCCAAGTCCTTTATGGAGAAGCATTGATTCAACCATGCCTTAATAGACTGTAAGATTGGTATCTCATTTCCAATAAGTAATATGTTATCAACATATACTATTTGGAAGATAACTGCACTCCCACTAAACCGTTTGTAGACATAAGGCTCATATTCATTTTTAATAAAACCAAATTTCCTTATGGATTCATCAAAATGAATGTTCCATGACTTAGATGCTTACTTTAATCCATAAATGGATTTCTGCAACTTTCATACCTTATTGGCATCCTTTGGAGTCATAAACCCTTTAGTTTGTGTCATGTATACATCTTCCTGAAGGTTCCTATTAAGGAAGGATATTTTGACATCCATTTTCCAAATCTCATAGTCATGGTAAGTGGAAATATCCAATAGAATTCTGATGGATTTCATCATTGAAACTAGTGAAAAGGTTTCATCTTAGTAAATTCTTTGACGCTACATGAACCCTTTTGCAACCAGTCCTGCCTTATAGGTACTGACTTGTCCTTCCATGTCCAATTTTATCTTGAATACCCATTTGAAACCAACATGCTTTACATCAATTGGAGGATCTACCAAAATCCGGACTTGGTTTTGGTACATAGAATCCATTTCAAAATTCATGGCTTCTTGCCACTTGGAAACATATATGCCACTTACTACTTACTTCTAGGTTATATGATCTCTATTATCAACTAATAATGAGTCACCATCCTTGATAATAAGAAAACTGAACCGTTCCAGTTATCTAACCTCTCTTGTACTCCTACAGAGTTCTTGTGTCTCTGGAACAATTATTTCTTCCACAGGGATTTTTGGAATATGTTCCTGTACCAAATCTTGTGTACCTTGAGCCTCGACTTCATTGAAGTCTATCTCACTCCCACTATCACTTTTAGAGATGTTCTCCCTCTCAAGGAATGTGGACTGTCCTGCCACTACAACCTTTTTGTTTGAGGTGTTGTATAGGTAATATCCCCTTGTTTCCTCGTGGTATCTATAAAGTTACACTTTTTTCCTTAGGTTGTAAGTTTGTTACCTAAATAGGCCTTAACAAATTCATTGCTTCCCCACACATATAAATTCGATAAAATGGATTTATTTCCACTCAATAACTCATATGGAATACCATTTATGGATTTAGTTGGTACTTGGTTTAGTATGTGAACTTTTGTTTGTAACGCATATCCCCAAAAGAATAATAGAAGACTTGCATGACTCATCATTGATCTCACCATGTCCAACATGATGAGGTTCCTCCTTTCTCTCACACTATTCCACTAGGGCGTATAAGGAGGAGTGATATGGGATAGGATCCCAAACTCCCATAAGTAATAAATGGAGTATTGATTAAGATATTATCCACCTCGGTCAGAGTGGAGTTTTTTTAATCTTCATACCAAGATGGTTCTCAACTTTATTCTTATATTCTTTGAACTTATCAAAATAATCTTACTTATACCTCATTAAGTAGATATATCCATATCTACTAAAATCATTAGTAAAAGTTATAAAGTATTAGTAACCTCCTATTTCTTCAACTGGAAATGGTCCACACACATCGGTATGAACAAATTCAAGAATATCTTTAGCCCTTTCACCTTTCCCACTAAAAGGGGTTTGGTAATTTTTCCTTGTAAACATTAATGACATATTCCAAGTGGTTTTAGTTCAAAAGAATCTAAATATCCATCTTGATGTAACTTTATAAAGAGTTTCTCGTTTACATGACCTAGCTGGTGATGCCAAAGTTGGGTGTGGTATGAGTCACGTGAAGTATTTTTGTTATCAATTTCCATTACTTGGTTTGTGTAATCCAACACGTAAAGACCATTGTTTAAATGTGCCCTACCAAAACAAATGATATCTTTGTAAAAGAATCAACATTCATTTCCAAACTTTAAAAAAAATCCATATGTATCTAATCTGGATATAGAAATAATGTTTTTAGTAATAGACGTCACATATTAAAAACCATTTAACACCAAGATCATCTCAGTTGGCAACGTCAGGGGGTAGTCCTCGACAGCTACAACAGTGAGTCTGGCTCAGTTTGATTCTCTTAGATCTACCTCCCCTCGTTTAATATTCATAAATCTACTTGGTTCCTATATTTGGATACATATGTGAGAACCAAAAGCTGTATATAATACCCAATTTTTAGAAAAATATAGATTACATTTGATAACAAACGCACCTGAAGATTCCCATTGTTTCTTAGGTTGGGTGCAGTTCTTCTTCCAGTGGCCCTTCTTTCCACATGCGAAATAAACAACTTCATATTCCCTTGGTTCCCCTTTGATCTTTATTTTCTTGGAGTGGCATGAAGAATATTTGTGATTAAATCTCTTTACCCTCCCTTTCCTCTTATTCACCATAAGGAAAAAAGGCTTGTCACGCTTCATATCTTTGTCCACTTGATGAATGAGGATAAGAAGATCAGATAGAGACTTCTCAATATTGTTCATATTAAAATTAACAATAAAACTAGAGAAGAACTGAGGGTGTGATGCGAGAATGAGATCGGTACCCAGTTCTTCAGGGAGTTTAAACCCTAGAACCTCCAGGCGCTCAATGTAGCCAATGAGATTGACTACATGAGTCCCAGCTGGGGAACTCTCTCCAAGCTTACTTTGAAAGAGTTCCTTGGATATATCAAACCTTTCCAATATTTCTCTCTCCTGGTAAAGACCACAGAGGTACTAGAGCATGCTCTAAGAATCCATGTTTTCGTGAGACTTCATAAGCTTACTAGACATTGATGATAACATCAAACATTGAACACTGACCGTGTCATTCATATGTTTCTCATAGACTAGAAAATACTCATCACTCACCTCTTTGGTAGGCAGATCAGGTAATGTTTACCCCAACAAATAAGACTTTCGTTCATGGCGTAGGATAACCCGAAGGTGTCTAAACCATTCTTGGAAGTTACTACCGGTGAGGATGTTATCTTTATCCAGAATTGATCACTGGGATAGTGTGGTTTAAGAGCTTTTAATTTTTATTCTACAATTAAAAGAGAATATCATTAGTACTTTCTTGATTACATTTTATGAGAAATAATAAATTAATTTTATTAAGTCTCCCACTATTTTATCAAGTCCCAATGACCCTCACCATTGAACTCAAAATTTCCAGTTTCCATGACATTATAGTGGTAAGGATTCATATTCCCCTTAACATAACCTCAAAAAGTGTTGGTCAATCTATTTGAAGGTATTTAGGTAGGAAGGTCTTTGCCAACTGTGGGCTTGCAACTCCTTGATCTGTTGAGTGGACTCCCCAATTCTGAAATCTCGAATTTGGATTTCCTCAACTCTTGCCTTCAATATTACACCAATTATAGTAAGGGATACTCCTCTTGATGTAATATGATTAATTCAACCCAAAATATTTCATAAAGGATTCCTATATAAAATTAAGTATCCTAAAAAGGGTTGACCAAACACATAGTTTTATTGAGTTTTTCCCTTAATCAAGTAACGGAAGGCTTGGTCTGACTTAATATTTTATTTGAGGGATTTTATATCTTATTCTTGAATTGATTATTATCATTATCACATGATTTTTAATATTAAGTGAAACTTACTTAAGTGATTAACCATGTCGTGATAATATTTACGCATAAGCTTGGTTTATTTTAGTTCCACCTTGCATGCTTGTTTAATCCATTAATTATGTGATCACAACTACACATCCATAATGATAAACCATGCAATTGACATAAATAAAATAAAGAAAAGGGCATGATCATGAGATTTTATAATGGTTAGTTTATCTAGTAGTTGATAAACTGACCATGAACTAGGGGAGAAACACCTTGAACCTTTTGGGTTCATGTTTACATATTTCCACCTACCCACCTCTGTATCTCCTGGGATTGATTTCGTCTCAGCTCCATCTTGAACTGTCTCTACTAGCTTGGGAGTTCCATACATTATATATGATTTTAAACTCACACACAAGTGAGGGGTAAAAAGGGGGTTTACATAAAAGAAACTATGGGAACACAGACCCTATTAATGAGAAGAGATGGACCGTAGGCCAATAATTATTTTAATAAATAAATTAAAAGGAAACCAATAACATACAAAGGTCTTGGTCTAGCTCATGATCACCCACATACATGCAATGAGTTAAAAATTTAATAAAACTAGCATTCAATTCTTTAATCATTCTTGTTTAAGATAAATCATGCTTGAATAAATTAATTATCATCTTTAATTAATCAATCCTTTTATCTTAAACCATTTTTTTCTGAATTTACTTGAGATTATCATCCATCCTAATTTTAAACAAATAAATTAATTTAAAATTATCTTTGTACGTAACTTGTACCTTGGAGGAAAACCAGTGAATTCCCATTTATAACTACCCAATGAGTAGGAATGAACATTCCACAAATGTTAAATTACACACACACACACACATATATATATATATATATAAAACACCTATCATGTGTTGTTCCCCAGCTTTACACCTGCACCATGGTACACGTCTCAAGGGTTTGTATAATATAATAATATATTTTAATAAATATGTCATGGCGTTTAGTTTCTACTACATGACGTGTACTATCATTCACCATCCATCCGAAGTACATGCCTAGGGATACAACGTGTATATGTACTTTGGAAATCCTCAGAGTACACGGCGTGTATAGTGGGCAACACACCGTGTAGTATTTGCATTACATGAACTCCGGTCGGGCAAGCCATGTACGGGGTACACGCTCCAACCCTAACCTGAAGTGACTACATGCCATTTCTAGTGGGATACATGACGTGTAATCTAGAAACTGTGTGCCATATGTTCCTGGTCCACACACTAAGTATTTAAGACTTAGAAAAAATCCAATGACATGACTTGGTTTGGCAGACCAGTCCTGATGCATTGAACCTTGATACATGGCATGTGAATCTAACTACAAATTGTGTATTCTGGTGTTGTATGGCCAGGAACCTTTTGAACCTCCAAAAGAGATCTTATGTTTTATTTTAATGAAAATTAAAAGAAAAGATCATTTCTTTAAGGTGAATGAGAAGAAAAAGAGGAGGAACAAATCTAGAGATTCAGATTTGCAGAACGATTAACTTAAATTGAAAAACTAAATTATTAAATTGTAAATCATTAATGAATTATTTAAATAATTATAAACTATGATGTAACTGATTTGATACCACTTGAAGGTTCCAGGTGTAGCGGAAGCATAGTTAGGCCGACACCCAACTTTAATTTTTACCATGATCAATGTGACGATGAACACCGATCTCCATAGAATAGAATCAAAGATTTAGATAAAAAAGGAAGAGGCCTGGAACCTTTAGAGAGGATCTTGCACATCATATTTATAATTAATTTAACTAATTTAATAAAGAAAATAATACCTAAATCTTCAATATTTTCTTTATTGATGTTGTTTATTGTCCGGAATGATCCTTACAGATTATCTTGTTGCACTTGAGAGGATCCAAACTAGAATCCCTCTAGTTGTGATCCACATGTGCTCCGATGGCCTCTGATCAACACCTCTTGTTCTCTGGGTGCTAGCACAGAGAAGAGAGTGTCTTGTTTTGGTCATTCTTAATCACTTGTTCTTAGGCCTTAAAAAATGTCTGTCGTTCTTAAGAGAGGCAAGAAGAGGATTCAAGAGATAAATTGTTTAGCTCAACAATTCTCAATTCACTGGTCATGCAGTTCGGTACATGGAACAATATTTGTACATGTCTATTTATTGACATGGGGCTTCAGTTACAATATTTAACTAGTTAACAACAATTAAATACATTCATAACCTTAGAGAAAACCCATGCTTTTAATAATAATACTGTGTCATTATTTATGGTGCACCAACTTGGGAAAAATGGAATAAATAAAATTCCACAACACAAAATAATAACAGCATTATTATTATTTTAATTTGTGCCAACTAGTTAAATAATTATTCACTATTTTACAAATAATTATTTTATTACCAAACCAACCTTGGTCCACTCGAACTCCACTTTCATTTATTGAACACTCGAATAAAAAAATAAACAATTTATTATCTTAAATAAATATTTTATTTAAAACTTGTAAATAAATATTTATTAAATATTTAATAAAATAAATAAATATATTTTACCCACAATACGGTGAATAAATATTTATTTAATTTATGCAATCATTTTAACTTGAATAAAATTATTCCATTGTCTTGAGAATAATATTTATTAATTAAATTCAGATAGAATTTAACTGTGACCACCAAAAACACTTAGTGTGTGACCCTCTAGGATTATTTCTCGTTGGCATTAGGTGGGCTTTCCTAAAGTCCAAGAGTATTGTCTAGAAACCGGTCAAGGCACCCAATAGAAAGAACTTAAAGTCGCAACAACAACATCCACACATGAATGATCACTATTTAATATAATCCCTTTATCTCAATATCTCATCAAGATGGTTTCATGATAGTTTCATCAACCTTTATGCTTGATACGTCGTTCTTTGACTGCCTGAAATAAACTCATTGTTACACCATGGCCATGAAATTTCGCGTGATGGTTCTATTTCAATCAAAGGGTCGAGATATCAACTTACATAAATGGAAGGGAAAAATACTTCCTCAACTTATCCATTAATAACATGCCACTCGTGACACACCCAGCATACCCTACTTCCCACTAACTGTCTGTGTGATGGTTTTTGTCAATAAATCAAAGTACGCAAGTCGTGAAACTTATTAATGATAATCTTAAAGTCTAAGGATCATTACACACACTCACAGATAGGAATATCCGATGACACCAAAACATAAAGAATTCTTACTGGCATGTCTGTTCTCATAATCTCCTATCTTGGAGATTACCAAGTTCGAACTTCATGAGAGGAAGTATCATCTTCTTATGAGTACTCCCACCTGACGATCTGTATACTATGTGTCCCATTATAGTATGTAATCCATCCACATAACTATATTTAAGAATATTTTCATAGCACTCCAAGGTTCTCATCATAGCAGGGAACTGTTATGACCTTGTCAATGTGACAAATACTCTAGGACATTATTACACTATAGTCATGCATAAAAATGAACAATATGTAATAATATATTTAATATTTAAATATATTAAATATTCATGTAATCAATGTACAACCATTTAGTTCTAGGACACCGACTCTTACATTGGTTACATGACCTCAGGTGCACCTCCCCATATTCCAAAGGCTACCGACTAGAAGCAAGGGTCTAATAAGTAATATGGAGAGACTATGCCTTCTTTATCAAAGCAGCATAACAATGGGAATAAATATCCAATATCCAAATGATAAAAAGCAATAACCATAATATAATACCATGATAATAAAGTCCAACATCACATGATAATACCAAAATAGGAAAACAATATCCAAAACCAAAGGAGTAGATATGTTATTCCATATATGTGTCAAGTGTCAAATGAAAACCCAAAAATAAAGACACATTGAAAACTCATAGAGGGTCCCGATATCATGTCTGGTTACCTCATCCATGCTCCATCCCGAATCCCAAATCATCCATCTAACATAGGGATCTTGTCCTTATCTTATCATAGAAAACATGAAGTCTATTCGAGTACCAATTAGAAAGCCTGTGTAGGGTGTGAGTACAACTTAGTAGGCCACCACCAACGACATCTAAAACAATACCTAGTCTATAAAAGTGTATAAAGTTTTAATAATAATATAGTATAAATGAATATGTAAATAGTTTTCATAATAAAATATTCTTTAATTAACCACATAAATCCCCAGGTTCATGATGAAACCCGAACCAACCCCACCTACTTTAACTCGTACCGGAGTCCGAACCATTCACCAAAGGGATATCACATTTCATTTCATCATGGGTTTCCATTAATCATTTAATTCTAATTTCACATTCATAGAATATGGACCTAGAGAATAATTCTAGCACCCTATTGGTATTTGGAGCTGAAATCCATGTCCCAAAACTCTATGATCACATGAAATACATATATATATTAGGGGCCTAGAGCAACAATCTGGCACCCCATGGGTATTTGGAGTAGCAATCCTTATCCCACAACTCAGTCGCAAATATAATATCTCATGGTTCCTTGTTCACAACCCCTTTATCAATCATTTCCATAATTCATTATTTAACCAATTTTATAATCCCATTTATCAACCATGTTCACAATCCCCATTATTTAACCATGAATAATTCATTATTCATCATTTATAAAGTTTTAAATGATTGAATAACAATTGGGGGGGGGGGGGGGTTAAATCGGTTATTCACTTTTTATAAGTTTCAATACTTTTCAAAATCAACCCCTCAATCCTGTTAAGATTTATTTCCTTATCAACTTATATTAAATACTCATGCATGAAAAAGTAGGAAAGAAATGAAATCACACAATATTTACAAGGTTCATTCTTAGCGTGAGAGCCTAAATCATTGCCATAGCCACTCCCGTGGGTCTATGAAAATTCAATATTATGAATAAGTGAATAAAACTTGTGCCAAATCATGTTAGACACATTCAATCTCCTGATATAAATGATTATACTAACTGCCATCAATTTATAATGTTTTCTTATAAAAAAATTGATCCAAAAAAATAATAAAGTCATTGTTGAAACTATTTCACAATTGCTCAGTATGAATCCTCAATACAATTTGGCTGGATCTGATTTTATCAATACGATAATACTGGATCTAATTTTCTCAATACGATGATTCTAGATCTAATTTTCTCAATACAATGATGCTGTATCTGATTTTCTCAATACAATGATGCTGGATCTAATTTTCTCAATACAATGATACTGGATCCGATTTTCTCAATAGGACGAGATTAGATTAGATTATATGAAAATATGGACTCAATATGATGAACTCATTCTTCAATATGCAAAACTCAAACTCCTTTAGAATGATCAATACAATTTTTCTTCAATTAGATGGGAACTTCCACTTCAAATTCTTTAGCGCTTCACCTTTTTCATGTATATAAAACTTTCAAATAGATTAATGATCTAAGTAAGTATTTATAGGCAACTCAAAAAACAAAAGCGGTAAACTTGAAAGATTCCCCTACTTCCTAAAATTTTAAAACTTTGAAAATATATCACATTTTAACTTTAACTTTGACTACTTCAAACCTCCTTAGATTTCTTTGAGATTTATGAAAAATTGAATTTCAAGTTTGATCTCTTGAACTCTTTATATCTTTCTCAACTCATTACAATCTATTTCTTTCTCATCTCATCACGATCTATTTCTTTCTCAACTTATTATGATCTATTTCTTTCTCATCTCATTACAATCTGTTTCTTTCTCAGCTCATTACGATGAAATTTCCATTATGATGGAATTTCCCATTATGATGAAAATACCATTACGATGATTTCACCATTATGATGGAAATCCCATTATGATGATTTTCCCATTATGATGGAAATCCCATTACGATGATTTTACCATTACGATGGAAATACCATTATGATGATTTTCCCATTATGATGGAAATCCCATTGCAATGAAATTCCCATTATGATGGAATTCTTCACTCTGCAATTTTGAATTTCTTCAAACCTCTCCATAATTTCTTTAAAAGATTTTATCATGAAAGTTTTTATTATTTATGAGAACTTCTTAATCAACAAAGCATCATATAATTTATTTTTAGAAATTATGAAAACTTTTTAACTCCTGACATCACATTCTTCTTTCAAAACTCTTCAGCAACAATACAAATTCTTCAACTAGTAACTTCTGTCTCAACAAATTATTTCTTTATAACTCAAAAAATTCATTCTTTATACCTCAAAAACTTCATTATTTCTAACTCAGCAACTTCATTATTTATATTCTTATGAAAAAAAATCTCCAACAAATAATAAATTCTACCTCTGATTCTTTTGAATATGATGATTTTCATTGCCATGTCGATGGACCAAAATATGATAAAGTGTCTGATCAACAACTTCATCTTCTTGAATTATTATGTGTCTGGTGAATCTCAATACGAAAACCTAGGTTTGGAAACTTGTGTTTGGAAAAAAAAACTCATTATGATGGATAGGGTCCGGTTCCTAAATAACAAAAACATTCTTCAACAAAAAGGTTGTTTTTCAACAAATACAAAACTTTGTTTAAAAAAATTTAACCACAAATGTTCTTTAATTCTCCCCTTTGTATTTGTTGATAATCCTTGTTAACAACTTTTTCAACTCATAATTTTTTCACAACTCAACTTTTGTAAAGAACTAAAGTTTTTTGACATTTATCAAAACATATACTTTCACAAAATAGAGTGTATTGAAACTAAACTACTAGATAAAATAATGTTTTTAAGGAATTACACCCTCGATGGAAATAAAATTTTGCAGCCATGTAATGATAAACTCCCCCTCACTTTTATTTTTCTCTCCCCCATTCTATGATAACCACAGATTCAGATTCATTTAAGAAGATAAGTAAAAACTTCTTACAAAGTAAAAGTTGTTACTTTCTCTCCCCTTTTGTCAACATAATCCAAATCATGGTGGGGTTTCTTCCTTATGATGTTTAGGAAGACATGGGAGGAGTATAAACATGAAGTTGCAACCTCAATTCCACAAACCTTTTTTTGGCATTGCTTTTGTAAAGATATCAGTAATATGATACTTTATTGAAATTTATTACAATAAAACATCTCTAGTATAAACTTTCTATTTTATAAAGTGAAACTTTATATCAATTTGATTTTATCTTGAATATTGGAAAGGATTCTTAGAAAGATCAATTTCACCCTAATTATCACAAAGTATTATCAATGGTTTAGAAACTTTTACTTTCAAATATTATAACCGAACTTTCATCCACAAAATTTGAGTACAAGATTTAGTAGTTATAACATATTTGGATTCATATATGCTCAAAGTTACTAAACTTTGTTTATTACTATGAAAAATTACACAACATTCACCCAAGAAAATTTTTCCTCCTAAGGTTGATTTTATATCATTACAATCTCTAGCCCAATCGACATCAGTATAACCATAAAATTTTATCTCACTATTTCTTTTGTATAACAACCCATGTGAAGTTTTTCCTTTGACAAATCATAATCCTATTTTCTACCAAAACATGTGATTATTTCATATTACTTTGATACATGGTACACAAATTCCCAACATAAATAATATCATGCCTTTTGGCTATAAGGTAAAGAATACTTCCTATCATCTTCTAAAAATATTTCTAATTCACACTTGTTTGAGATTCATCTTTACTCAACTTTATGTTCACTAAAGTAGGATTTAAAACTTATTTGGATTATTCCATCCCAAACTTCTTTAAAAATTATCTGGCATACTTTTCTTGAGATAAGAAAATGTATTTTTTCCTTTTGTTGAACTTTAAATCCAAGGAAGAAAGTTAATTCTCCTAACATAGACATTTAAAAATTCTTCTTCATTTCCTCATAAAATATTTTACAAACATATTATCTATCCCTAGTAAAAATTATATAATCCACATAAATAATTACAATTAGAGCTCTGAAGTCAACTTCTGTCACATATAAGTTTTCATCAATTTTTTATTTAAAAAAGATCAACATTCACAAACAATTTCCAAGTTTAGAATACCAAGAATGTGAAGATTGTTTCATCCCATAAAAATATTTATTCAATTTATAAACTTTGTTTTCATCCTCATCAAGTAGAAACCCACAAGGTTGTTCAATGTAAACTTCTTCCTCAATCTCACCATTTAAGAAAAATAATTTTACATCCATCGGATAAACTTTGTAATTCCGATGTGTGAAAACTGAAAGAAACATTCTGATAGTTTTTAATCTTGAAAATGAGGTAAAATTTTCTTCAAAATCCACACCTTCTACCTGTGCATAGCCTTTACAAAAAATCATGGATTTGTTTCTTGAAACTTATCCATGTTCATTTAACTTGTTTTTGTAAACCCAATTGGTTCTGATAATATTTTTATTTGTTGGCCATGAAACAAGTTCCCATGTTTCATTATTTTTAATGTGATCTAAATCTTCATTCATATAATCCACCCATTATTTGTGTTGAAAATATTTTGACACTGATTCTGGTTTAACTTTTGAGATAAGTGAAGTTAGATTATATAATCTCAACTTTCTTCTTTTTTGGACTGGAGAATTCTGATTCCCAATAATTTTTTTTTCAGATTTAACATGTATTTATAAGGTAGGAAATTTCAAATTTTATTTCTTAGCTTAAATTTCCTCATCACACGATTCTTTTGAATCTTGATAAGGATGTTTTAAATTACTTTCAATACTGTTGTAATTATCCAGTTTATCCTCCTCAACATTCTCAACAACTTTTGTTAAATAACTTTAATTTTTAATTACCTTCACATCATATGAGTCCACAAACTTTTATAAATTTTTGTTCCAACAATTGTAACTTTTTCTATTTAGTGAATAAACTATAAAAGTTTCTTCCTCAACTTTCTCATCGAACTTTTGAAAATCCATATTTTTGATTTTGAGAAAACATGGAATTACAAAAAATTTGAAGTGTTTCAAAGAAGTTTTTTTATATACCACATTTCATAAGGAGTCATGTTAGTTTCTGGTCTCAAAAAGAATCTATTTTGAACATGTAAAATAGTACTAATAGCTTCTATCCAATATAATTTTTAAAGTTTTTATTCGACTAACATACTTCTTCACATTTATACCAAGATTATATTATTTATTTATACAACTCCATTTTTTTGTGGAGTATAGGGAGCACTATAATGATGTTTGATACCATGATTTCTCAGATAAGTTTTAAATTTATTGTTTTTGAATTCGGTACCATTATCTAATCTCAACTTCTTTATAGAAACTCCCATTTCTTTCTCAACATATTTTTTTGAAGAATTTGAATATTTCAATAGTCTCTGACTTGTGCTTCATAAAAATGATGTTTGTTATCTGAGTGAAATCATCAATAAAAGTTATAAAGTAAAAATCTAATTTTTTTATTTATGACTCATCGAACCACATAAATAGGAATAAATAAGCTTAGGTGGTCTGGTAGATTGAATCTCAACTCTTTTATGAATTTTTTTAGTCATCTTCCCTTTTTGAAAAGTTATAAAAACATATTCTTCTTTTATTTTCAATTATGGAAAGTTTTGAAAGACATCAAATTTAGAAAGTTTTTTCATAATTTTCTATACAAGGTTACCAAGTCTTTGGTGCCACAATTTGTTTTCATATTCTGCACTCAAATAAGAGGAGTTACTGAATTCTTCTATTTAGAAGAGATTCCCACTGGTTCTTTCTCCTTTTGTATTGAATTTTCCATCTTTCACATTTTTGATGATATAAAAATATTTTCTAAAGAAAAATTATTTTTAATTATCACAAAATTGACTTACACTAAGTAATTTATGTTTTATCCCATCAAAAAATAAAACTTTCTTAGATTTCAACTTTTCAGCTTCAATATCAGTCGTTCCAATTCCTCTGATTTTTAAGGAACCATCATTACCAAAGGTAATTGATACTCCATCACAACTTTAAGTATATTTAAATATTTTTATATCACCTATCATATGTGAAGAACATCCACTATCAATTATCCATGGTTTTTTCTTTTTTACTTTCTTTTAAAGCTGTCTCAACAACAAAATATTTTTCCTCAACTTTATTATTTTTATCTTTCTTTTATTTTCTATTATTAGAAACTTATTCCAGAAGGAGTATCATAATTTTTTTGTAATGATGAATATCCTTATCACATATTACAAAAATTTATTATATACATTCAAATTTGTTTCTTTTTGGAAAGTATCTAACATCTTGAGAATTCACTTTTCTAAATTTCTATAAGTTAGGAAAGTTACTCATTATACTTTTAATATTTCTTCCACTTTTCTCAAACATTCTTCTAGGTGAGGATATGTTGTGCCAAAAATTATAATCCATATAACCATAGATTCCACAACCCCAATAATAAACATCAAATATTTATTTTCTATTGAAATAAGATTTTTCACTATTGAAACTTTGTTGAGGTTGGTAACTTCTTTCAACTCTAACATACTCAGGATATGAACCATCTTTTCTTTTGAGTAAGATATCTAATTTTTTATATTTTATAAGTGTCTCACATCCTTTATCCACCCAATATTTCCAAATAATTTTTCCAAAACCTAAAATGTTAAAAGAATAATATCAAACATTATTTTTGGTAAGATAATATTTCACATGATTCTCATATTGATCCTTCTCAGCATCTTTAGAAGTCTCATATTTTACTTCCAAAGCTTGATTGAAGTTTTAATTTGTAACACCCCGACCCCAGTTACCCAGATTCGATGCATTATTACATAACATTGACATGATCACAAAAGATCAAGTCTTGAAAGACAGATTAGTTTAGTAGCTTTGGAATCACTAGATACATTCATAAAGTTTACATTACATCATAAAGTGAAAAACTAAAAAAAATCTTGTCTCTATATACCACACTCATATCCCAATACTATCCCTGTAGGTCATTCATAAAATACTTCTTCACATCCTGGAAAAAATAAAACATAGAAAGGGGTGAGCTTAGATTCTCAGTAAGGATAACAATATAGCAGAAACTTTCATAAATAAGCATAAACATTTAAGGCAATGTATAACTAAAACAAAAGCCTTTTAAACTTGAACTTAAACATAATATGGCAAAGATAAAATGAAATAACTCCATTTACTTATTCACATGGATATTCTACTAGTCTAATAATCACATGCAATATTAATAACCACTTTCATAATAATGGAATACATAATGCCAGACTATCGTAACCACATAGTCAAGGCCTTGTGCCAAGACTACAAATAAGATTTTGTCAAGGCCTTGTGCCAAGACACTAGTTTGTCTCATGATACCTACCGATTCATCGAGGAGCTATAGCGGGATCCACCTGTCACTTACTAAGTCCAATGCATTTCTCATATGAAAAGTTTGAAACATAACATAAACATTCGTATTAAAACTAGCATACGAAATGTCAATACTTTATCCACAAAACATGAATGGTATAAAAATAGAACACCCACAGTTAAACATAACTCGTTCGATACAATATGTAAGATTTTATTGTATCATATTAACCTCAATCGAGAATAATAAAGGATATTGACATCATCAAAACTATTAGAGAGAAATATCCCCCTTTTTCTTGAAATCATTTAAAAGTCACACTATTTGTCAAGAATCCATTTAAAAATAGATTTTTGAATCAAAGTTTCCCATAAAACTTTGAAACTTTTAAAAGTAATTTTAATTTTAAAACATTAATGTCCATATAAATAAATCCTTAAAACCATTTTTAAAACATGAACATTAATGAGAAATATTTAGAAGAATAAATCTTTAAAACATTTAAAAATGATATTTTAGTTAGAGTTTCTAACCAAAAGAGAGACACTTGAATAAAAATAATTGAGGTAATAAAAACATTATAATATCATTAGAATAAATGGATTCATGATATACTATTTCAAAGTAAATTATATACACCATATAAAAGTGATTTGGTGTATAACAACAAAGAAGTCTCAATGGAATGTAAATTGAGATGAAATCTCTTATAAAGACCATATCCTTAAGTCAATGATTAATCAAAGACATAATTATGTGTGAAAAATATAAATACACTTAATATGATTGGATATTCAATGTAAATCAATCATAGGACATTCACACATATTCTTGTAAAAACAACACCAAAGAATTGGATATTTAACTTAACAAATGGAGATTGAGTTAAAATTACTCTTATCAAGTTCATATAGATGACTTGATAATTTATCAATGGAGTGATTATGTGTATCAAAATTATATCCACAGAAATTGGAGTGTAAATTATGACATAAGCAAATGAATAGTGATTCCACACATAATCTTGGAGTAAAATAATCAATGAATTATGCGTAAAGCCAAATGAGTGGAAATGGAAATTTCAAATTCTCTTATCGATTTGGTAACTTACGAAACATACACCCATGAAAGAAGAATCATACAATGATGATGTAAATATCCATAAATTAAATTATATTACACAATGAATACAATCATGGGCAGTACACACACCACATGCAATAAATAAGTGGTGAAAAGTGGAAATCTCACAGAATTAAAAGTGAGATAAGAAACCCATTACTTTGTACTTTTTCCTTGGTCTATGGTAGGTTAAACTCATGTATAATGGTGAAATAATTTTTATTTAATTATACAAGAATCATATACATTAATATGATATCATATATGATCTTTTAACATTGATTTGTTGATAATATCTTAGTATTATCGTTGTTTCGGGTGTTAACAGATTCGTTTTCCTTTATATTCTTTGTTATATGAGCCATATTTGTTATGGATGGGATATTTATTATTCATATCCAGAATTATATCATTTCTCTAAACATTATTTTTAATCATCAAATGAAATTTAGTCTTGAATGGATATGATGGGGAATGAATCTCATTGCGTTCATGGAGACGGTAATCTGTACGTACGCACAAGCGACAATATCATTCTTTTGATATTAAAATAATTTATAATTGGATGGTATATCATATATAAATAATACTTACCATGTTATATTTATTATTTAAATTAATTAAACATCATTATTATACCCATCCAAATAATAATATATTGAATAACAATTACACCACGACATGAAGACAGTAGGCCGTACGTACGCATGTATGATGACATGTCATTCAAAGGATGGATAAAATACTGAATATGGTTGTACCATATTTATAATAACATCATAGTATATATAATATATTGGAGTTATTATTTTATAATGAAAATAACAAATAAAGAAGAAGTGGAAGAAAGAGGGTGGTGAAATCATTACCTCTTCTTCGGGTTCTTCCCTTTGATTTGATCAAAAGGGCTCCTCAAGTTGGATTTCTGAAAAAAGGAGGGCATCTAGAATGAAGTGAGGTAAGTTGAGAGGATATTTGGGAAGGGTTTGGCCGAAAAAAAGGCTTTTAAGGTATGAATTTGAGAGAACGGGGAGTGCCCTTTTATAAGAGGGGTGAGGGGCACCTTAGGAAAAACTTAAAATATTATTTTATAATAAATTCATATTCACTTTATAATGGCTCAAAAGTGACGTATTTAGAGGATAAGGTGGGTATGGGTATAAATCCTTTCAACCAATAGATTTTAGACAGTTTTGGGTCACTATATTAACCTTATCATTTATATTTAACTCTTAGATGAATAGTTTGACATTTACCATGTCTCTTTGTATTTTTATATTATATGGTTAATAAACTTACTATAAACTTCCAAGAGACCCCCAAGTGGTTAATTAATAATACACCTATAATTAAATAAGTCATTTGGCCTATCCTTATATTTTTAGGAATATTATATCAATTTATAATATAATATATGTTTTAAAAACTCTTTTATGTCAATTTTGATACTATTTGGTATTTTGTTTTTGCTAAATTCATAACATCATTATTACTTTGAAAAAAATTCATCTAACCAAACCTTAATATTTAATATTAATTTATAAAATTAGTTTAATTCATAAAAAGTATCAAATTAAATTTATTTGGATATTTATAATATCAATTATTTTAATATTTCATTAATTAGGTAATTACTGCATCATCATTGTGTCATAAATAAATTAAATTATTTAATGTCTAAAAATTGTAAATAAAATACCACTATGTAGGAAATCTTTTTATCTTTCTAATTAATATTTATAATCGAATTTATCTTATGTATAACACTATATTAATTTTTTTTTAGTTATTAAAATTTGATTCTAACTCTTTTAACTCTTCTTTGAATTAAATAATAATAAATGTCCTAATCTAATACAAGTGGACCAAAGAGGTTCATATTTTATTCCTAAGGTTGTTTTTGGTCAAATTATACTTATCCAATAGAATTAGGACATGTCTTTGGGTAATAATAATATCAGTTTTACCCTTAATTACCATATTTACTTTTAACCATGGTAAATAAAAGTAAAAAGTTACTATTCACCAAAAATTATTTTTATCTTATTGAACCACATTTTACTCCTTTATATTAACCGTGTCTTTTGGATTTTCTAAATTACACTCACAGAAGTGGTAAAATTAAGTTTTATGTGAATTTGCAAATTCTCCTAGGAGGTGGGTAAAAGACAGTGAAAAGTTCAATAAAATTTTTATATATCTAAAATTATTCTAAACTAACTCCAATGAATTACATTGAAATTATATAGGTATTATGTATCTATTTTGACCTTAATTAAATTTAAATAAAATAAATAATTATTTAATTAAAAATTCGGTTTTAAACTATAACTCAGTGTTTTTCACTATTCATCAAAAATTGAAAGTTTTCAGAAAAATACCAAAAATTTACCCTAAGCTAATTTCGATATTCCGAATCCAAAAATGAAGTCCATTTTAAAAGATAAAATTTATAAAATTTCACAAAGTGGGTATTACTATTCATAATGGCTAGTTTGATTGGTTGTGGTGTGTGTTAGAACTTGAAATTGCGTACAACACACGCTATTGAATTATTCAAAGGGAAACTTACCGTGGAAGCTTGGGGTGTTACATAATTCATCTTCCTCAAGGTACTTTCAAAATAAATAAGTTTTTATTAAAACTTATTAACCTCTTATTCCTTAGTTTCTAGCTTCTTATTAAGGTCTTCAATCATCTTTCCCTATATAACAATTCTAAGTTTGTAACTTAAAATCTTTTGAATGTATTCATCCTCATGCTTGATGACATATTTTATTTCATCAATAACTTCTTCACAATATTTCTTCATTAATCTAATTTCTTTCTTGAGAGTTTTGTTTTTCTCAATACATACATCAAGTTTTGTTCCGAGCTGATACTCTCTATAATATTTTTCACCACCTTATTCACTCTCTAGGGAATATTTTTTTTCTCAACTTTTTAAATAAAGGTTATGAATTTTTATGAACTTTCATCTTCAGAAGAATTGTTGTCAGTTTAGTTCGATTCAACTTTCTTACTAAAAACATTTCTTTGGTTTCTAGTAAAATTCTTCTTGTATCTTTTGGAAGACTTTTCTTTTTTATCATTTTTTGTTCCACTTCTTACATCAAGGTTTTTAATTTGAATCATCTCGATATTATCTAACTTTATTATTAGGGAAATTCATAGAAAAGTGTCTAATTTCTACTACTAGGAATTTATTCTATACCAATGGTTTTAAACCATTGGTAAAAATTGGACAACCATTGTTATAACCTATACCAATAATTGTCTAAACTGTTGGATGCTGAGGCGTTGGGATAGACATATACCAATGATTATTGAATAATTATTGGTATATGGATTCAAAATGCACATTATACCAACGATTTCTTGTAATTGTTGGTATAAATGTTTACCAACGGTTTAAAATCATTGTGAAAGTTGAAATATCATGTATACTCTAATGGTTTTCAAATTGTTGTAATATAATTTTACCAACGATTTTAGTAAACCATTGGTAAATATTGAATTCAGAGGTCTATACCAATGGTTTATAAACCGTTGGTATAGACTTTTACCAATATTTTCATATAAATCATTGGTGTATAGTAGGTTTTCAAACATATACCAATGGTTTTAAACCATTGATATAGCCTTCCTGCAATTCTAGCAGCATGTAGTAGCCTAGCCCCCCCAACAATTACCTACAAATATACACATAAAAAATTAATCAATTACCTACAATTATAACACATAATTGAATTCATAATTCAATTCAAGTATAACACATAATTTAGAAGGTAATTAAATACATATATAATTGAATTCAAAATTCAATTCAGAATTCAGAATTCAATTATCATGTGCAATACAGAATTTAGAATTGAATTCAGAATTGAATACATATATAATTGTATTATGAATTATGAATACAATACATACAGAATTGAATACATAATTATGTATGTGCTATAAATAATTATTAATACATACATAATTCTAAATTATGTACATTGTATTCAATTTAGAATTCAATACATATAGAATTAAATTCAGAATTTATAAGGTAATTATCCTATGCAATTTCAATACACTGTACATAAATTAGTGGTGAATGTTAGTGTTACTCATTACCACTATGATAGGTGGTGTATTTGATCAATATCATGTGATTTTCCAAGAACAATTTATGGCATTGATAACTAGTAAAATACATTAGGATTGGACTAAGATTCATGATTTTTAGTTTCCTAACAGCCTAGAGTTGTCTTATTGAAATTCATTGGAATGAGCTTATAGACCTTTTTAAATATCAATGGGATAGGTGGAACCATGTAAAAATGCGAATTGGGAAAGTCTTACCCTTAGGTGAGGAATAGTAAATCAAGGGAATTACAAGACATCCTATGCGATAAGGTGGTTCTATAGTGGGAAGTGGTATGAGGATTTGGTGATGGACTTTTGATAGTATGGGGTGGAAGATTCTTGGGATATCATGAAGTTCAAACCCAATTATAGAGTTTGGGATGAATCTATGAGTATGAAATTAAAATATTCAATGGGTGAAAATGCTTGGGAGATGATAGACATCTATATTGGTTGGTGCTCAAGGATATTTTGTGAGTGTTGTCAAATTGTGGGGATCACACCATAAAATGATAAAGTGTATGACCCATGGTTTAGAATAAATGTGGTGAACATTGATTTAGAAATTTTTGATAGATAAAACCAAATAATTATTGTGGTTTTATGTTATTTCCTGAATCATCATAGGTTATTCATACTAGGTTAATAAATTTAGAATCATACTAAATGCAAATGTTAGAAATTTGATAGGGATTGTGAACCATACCAATGGGGAATGCAATGAGGATGGTCATAGATTGATCTATGTTAGTAAATGAAATTTTTTGTATTTATACCTTAGAGTAAGGTTATTGGGATAGTTATCATAGGATACTTCAGGCGTGTATATGGAATGCTGATCTTCATGGGTTATCAGATATTTGAGTATGACCCTAATGTCAGATAAGTGGTGATGAATGTGTAGATTAACCTGTATAGCTAACCCAACTAGTGAGTGATTGGAGTTTTGATGTTGGGGATGGATGTAGAAATGATGGGTCATATCTAATTCATTGAAAACACTAAATTTTATGATTAATATGTGGTAATTAGATACGATCTATGTTCTAGGGTGACTAGTGAGGTATAGATTTTAAAATGAATCATGATAACCCCTATATAAGGAAACCATGTTTTAGGTTTTGAATATGGCATTGTTATTTATAGGCTTGGGTGATTTTAGATTAATTCAGTGTGATTGAAGATTTACTAATACTTTTCACATGTAATTAGATATAAAGATTGATAAATGACTTCAAAAATTTCATTTTAAAAAATGGTGGATTTATAATGGGGATTGAATCTGGACTTTTCATTGAAAAATTAGTTTAATGGGATTGATTTTGTTGATAGACCAATTATCCCTCACTTATAATCATGAGAAAATGATGATATTGGATTTTAGTAGATGGGATAGAGATTGAGATATTATTATACATGCTTATCAAGAATTAGATGTTTTATGGTTAATATTTTGTTACTACTCACCCACCCCCTCCACCTACACCCCCTCCCCACCTGCACAACCCACTCCCCTCCCCACCTTACCCCCAATAGCCTCCCCATGCACAACCCCCCTTCCCCACCTACACCCCCTCCCCACCTGCACACCCCCTCCCCACCTGCACAGCCCACCCCCTCCCCACCTCACCCCATCAGCCTCCCCCTGCACAGCCCCCCCCACCTGCACAACCCACCCCCTCCCCACCTGCACATCCCCCACTCCCCACCTCACCCCCATCGGCCTCCCCCTGCACAACCCCCTCCCCTCCTACACACCCCCTCCACCACCTTCATAGCCCCCACCCACCTTCACACCCCCTCCCCACCTGCACAACCCCCACTCCCCACCTCACCCCCAGCAGCCTCTCCCTGCATAGTCCCCTCCCCTCGCACACCCCCTCCCCCACCTACACAACCCCCCTGCACAACCCCTTCCCCCTTGCACACACCCTCCCCCACCTGCACAACCCCCCACCCACCTGAACACCCCCTCCCCACCTGCACAACCCACCCCACCCCCTCTCCACCTGCCTAATAAATTTCAAAAACCACAAACCCATTAATATTTTTAAAAAACCATGTTCCTTTATTTAATTAAAATATCCACGTTAATAAAATTTTATAGGTTGAAGACTTCTTTAAATTGAAACATTCATTTTTAAATATAAATATTAATATCACGGAAGAGTCATTAAATTCAAAACTCATCTCCCAAACATCTTTATAAACCATTTTATAATGGAACCAAACCAAACACACATGTTTCAACCATAACAAAGCTATAACCACTATGTCATAAAGTATTACACATATACACAAAATATAGGTGATCTACAACAAAATAATAAATGGGGACAACGTGGAAGTCCATTTGGATAAATACTAATATATGTCTTTATCCATTAAATAATTCATGATTAAGGGTGATTTTAGTTGCGTTTATATATAATTTTTAGGTATGATTCCTCCTCACCTCCCTCAATTTCACTCTCCGCCATCTTCCCTTTTATTCAGTGGCTGTGGATTTAGGAACTATATGAACATTCCACCACAACATAGTGCAATCAATAAAATAGGATGGGGATTTTTTTGGAGATTGATAGTGGAATCATGACGATGATGAATACTCAAGGTTTATCAATTCTTTTGATAGAGTAAATACCTCAAGTGACATATAGTGGGTTGATAGTGATGATATCATTACTTCATGGGTATATTCAAAGGATTTTATAAGGTAATTTATAAACATATGGATCTATTTTCAAGTGAATAGACTAGGGACTAAGGTCATAATGGTGAGTAAGGATCCTGGTGTAACCATCTAGACCTTGGGAATATTTTACCATGAAGTAAGATATGAGATTATCTCAGTGGATTGGATTTCTTGATTCCAATGCAAAACATTGATTTAAGAAAACCTATGGGTTACAGAATCTAACCTAAATGGGTTAGAATTATTATGAGGTGAAATAATATATATTTAAATCTATTGATACAATCATGGGTGATGTATTTTGGTGATGTGACCTACATGAAGGTGACATATACAAAATATAATTGATGAATAAGGTCTTAGGAGAACAATATATATTCATGTGGGCTGGTTTTCCTTGAGGGAAATGTGATAGTTAATAGGTTTAACTTTTATGATTGATAAATCAATAGTGGGGTTTTTCAGAGATTCCTAGATTGGTGTGCTGAGCGATGGGGTTAAGATTTAAATAGAAACTATTATGGTAGTAATGACTAGATCTAGTTACATGATATATTTGGATTTATGAAATTCCTATGTACTATAAATTATTACATGAATCTGAAAAATTCCAGATTTCACTAAAATTCACTCATAGCCTCTCCAAAAGACTTACAACTGACCTCAAAAACAGCTTATAGGATCATGAAACATTATACCATGATGTATTCATACAAACTAGATCAAGAAGATTCATAATTTATCAGAAAATCAAAATATTTTTGGTAACAAATACAACAAAAAAAATATCAAGTACAACATGATCTATGAATGAGATTAGATAAAAAATGGTGTCCCATAATGTAAAGCATAAAAATATAGTGAATCAGGTAAAGATTACTAAGAAGTGGTATAATTAAAATGAATAATCTCAAGTTCTTCAGCCAAGAGTTTGAGTGTATGTAAAAAGAGAATTTTGAAATATCTTTGATACCATGTAAAAAGATAATTCATAGAATCCATACCTCCATATCAAGTCAAGTTTTATTATTTATAAATAAAGAAATAAGATAATGTGACCTACCTAATCATACATATATTCAGTCACAACAAATCATCAAGCATCAAATGTCAATAATATCAGTCAAAAATGTAACAGATCAATTTTTCCCTCATCACCATCACTATCATCACCATAATCATCAAAATTATCCTTGTTCTCATCCTTGTTCCCATCATCATACCCACCCTCATCCCCACCCTCATCCCCGTCCTCATCCTTGGCCTCATCCTCAGCCTCCTCCTCGGCCTCCTCCTCGCCCTCGTCCTTCGCCTCAGCCTCTTCCTCTCCATTGTCATCTCCAGGAATGACATTATCTCAACCACCACTAGAACTTCCACGTGGTGTACTATATATTGAATGCATCGATGATATATATTCATCACAATCTGTACTAACCTCTGGTGGAAGTTCTATACATAGAACTTTCATCAGTTCCATAAATTCAATGTTTTCCCTAGTAGACCGTTCTTCCACTTATGTGGCCCTTTTTTCAGCCTATTATGATTGTGACTTAACTTGTTTAAACTTGATGACACTACAAATGATACCTGAATAGGGCTGAAACCTCGTCGGGACTACACTCTTCCCAGGTCAGCAATGTACTTTTCCAGGGTTCTCATCTCCCAACACCCAATGTAAGTCATCATTTGGCTCAAAATTGTCAGGTTTCTGGGCATCAAGGGCCTCTAAAGTAGTGTGTTACAAATATAAATAGACTATTAAGTTAAAAAATTGATATTAAAATTTTAAATCAAAAATGTAAAACTTACAATCTGCTACTGTGTCAGTTCGTTAACCTCACTTCTATCTTTTTTCCTTCTACTCGAGCAAAAAAGTTTTGCTTGAGGCACACGTCCTTCAATATTCAATTAATGCCTCTACAATGACATTGAATGCAGAGAAGAATAATTAAAAATAGGTTAACAATAATTAATTTCATAACTAAAATTATATGAAAACTTTATAACTTGAATAAATTATAGAAGAAACAATAGAAAGTGCAAGTCCTAAATAATACTTTTAAATAACTATCGTACCTACTTCCTCTCATGATCTAACATCGTATTATGTCCCAATGTGTGGAGGTATTTTTTAGCATCAATGTTTTTATATTTTTTCCGGATGATTATTAAATAAAATTCAATAATACAAAATATAATATTAATGAAAAAAATGAAAATTTTAATTTAAATACCTCAAATGTGATTAATACCTTAAACTTGATAGTCATCCAATGAGTAATCATTTGCCAATACTATTCTACCAGAAAATCATCCATGATAGGTACCGCCTCTAACTCTATGTCAACTATAGCATTACAAATAATATACAACTCGTGCTTATAGGCTCTCTAAATCTCACCTAACTTCTTTAGACATGCTGGTTGTGCACTCTCACCATTGGGGAAATTAAACTAAAGTTGAAACCAAAATATTAATTCATATAAATTCAAATATAATATATTACATTAAATAAAATAGATTTTTACCCATATCTATGCCCAAGAATTATCATTGAATTCATTTGGAAACTGTCTCCATGAGAGTGGGCTAACAGGAATGATGTCAGAGTATTTGGAAAGCATCACAAAAAAACTATGACATTGGTGCCCTGTTTTTTCAATCATTTGATTTTCTTCATTGTAGTCCACTATCAACTGCGTACGGTGGTTCCACACCACATACATGCATGTAAGCCTCTGCCCCTACCTACTATCAATAGATGTATCTTTTATGAAATAAAAACAAATATTATATCAATACATGTTATAATGAAAATAAATAATGCTATAAAAATTTGTTAGGTTTCTATAAATATACCTACGCCAATCTGATCAATGGGCACCGCTGGATCCGCAGAAACTGAAGGAACACCCTGTACAGGTGGAGTGGTTCCTAGTGTATGCTCTGTAGGCACAGACTGTGACAGAGTATGAGTCGAAGAATATAGAATATAGAAGCTCAGAGAGAAGGAAGTATAAGTAAAAGAAGATGGCATGGATGGATGGCTAAATGCATGATATGGATGAGGAGTGGGAATCATCATCAGATATGGTATACAAGGGTGATGAGGATTAGATGAAAAGGGTGGTGAAAACATGGGAGGCCTAATATCCTGTGTGTCCCTAACAACACACCAGGATCAGAATGTGGGATATATGGTATGTCAATGGAAGGGAAAGGGTCTAATTGGGTATGCTAACTAGATTGCCTATCTCTCATACCACCCTCCCTCATACCACCGACCTAAGTACTGAGACCACTACTAGGATGCTTGTTAAATAACTATCGCCTCAGTGGTGGATCTTGAAAAAATGTTTAAAACAAAATTAATCACATGAAATTATAAGTTATTTAAATATATATATTTGAAATAAAATACTCACAACAAACACTAGTGGAGGAACACCCATCTCATCCATGCGGCGTTTGTTGTCCTTCATCCTTTTTCGTCACATCTCTTAAATAGGTTTCATTTCCTACATTTGAAAAAAAATATGGAAGTAATTAGAAAAGGATAGATAATGTGTAACCCAAAAAACAAAATATATAAGAGGGGATATGGGTATTCATGGGTTCTCGGGTCAAGCATCCATGGCCAATAAAGCATTAAAATGTTAACGGGGGGGGGGGGGGGGGGGGGGTTAGAGTTATAATAATTTTATAAATGGTCAATAAAGCATTGAAATGTTCACCAAGTTAGAAATGTTGGTTTCATAGGTTTGAATACAGTTCAAGCTGGATATAACATATTTGTAATCAATATTAAATCAATTTGAATAGTACCAACCTTAACAACCCAAGTCGAGCTAAACCAAAAAAATTGAGAACATGGATAGATGATTCTATATATTTCCCACAATAACTTTGGGTTCACAATTAACTCTGATAATTGAGATATTAGAGTCATCATAAGTAATAAATGGATTAGTTCTAATGGCAGTAGGGATGATATCAATTCCATCATCACCATCATAAAAAATATGTTTTGGAATTACTTCAATAATGACACCAAATTTAGGCTGAAGATGATATTTGACATAAAAAACCCATTTCTTCATTGATGCCAATACATATGGTTCATCGGTAGAAATAGTACGAGTCATGTCAATAACTTGAAATCCACAATCATCAATAAATATGCCCTACCTCATCATCAAATCAAACCATTGGAATTTCATCATTGTGACTCAATCATGAGAGTAATAATCCAATATTATTATTTTCTCAATGACTCTATAATAAGCTACATTTTCAAAACATGGTCTAATATTCAATACACTATCATAACAGTCTGTTATAGTAGTTATCATGACACCATTATGTTGTTTTCTCATGTTCTTTTCTTATTCAGTGATAATAAATATGTACCCATTGATCACAATTGATTTACATTCATGAACCACAATCTTAGGACCAAAATCCAAAGCTCTTATTTCCTCATAAATAGAGTCTGTAGGAAAAATTGATACCTGAAATATAAACAAATATTAAATTTAATTAAATATTTATTTTATTTATTTATTACAGAAATATTTCTACCTTCAATTTCAACCAAGTAGAAAACTCTTTTTTATGAAAATCCTCTCTCCTTATTAAAGATAAAAAATGATGCTTTCTATTTATCATTTATTTATGTTCCCTGTAGATAAAAATAGAAATAGTTTAACAGATATGTAAAATTACAAGAGATGAGATAAGATATACATGTTCAATTTACTTACTTGATATAGTCATCGAACAAATCATAGTTGAACAACACTGTGTGATGTTCCATCTCCCGCTCTTCAAGGATTAATATTGTTAATGTATATGATCCAAGAATTCCTCTTGTTTGAGGAAGTGATGGAAAACTGGGTTCAATTTTCTCATACTTTTCTTCTTTATTTTTCATTGGTCTGTTCATTCTCGTAGTAAGATTAGACAAATACATTGAGCATAAATCCATACATATTTTATTCAAGTAACCAATCACGATTGAACCGTTGGGATGACTCCTATTCTAGACATAATATTTCAATGTGTACATATTTATTTCAGTTAGATACATCTAATAGAAAGAAACAGGTCCTCCAAGAAGTATTTCGGTTGGAAGATGGACAGTCATATGCAATATGCATGTGAAAAATGATGGAGGAAATATTTTCTCTAACTCACACAAAATTAATGGTTTCTCTACTAGAATTTTTTGCAAGAAATACTTGGAAAACTTCTTGGCACAAAGATCTGTAAACAAATGGCACAATCAAATAAATTATACCCTTACATTATTAAACAAAATATGATAGATTTTTATTGGAATCAACTCATGAAGAAGTATGTGATAATCATGAGTCTTCAAATATTTCATCTTCAACTCTTTTCTATTGACCTATTTTGATATATTATTTGAATATCCATCTAGAACTTTAATAGTCTCTAGTACTTCCATAAATTGATTTTTTTCTACAGGTGTCATCACATAATAAGAACACGGAACTTTCCATTTATTTTCACCGATACACACATGATGCAATTCTAGTCTACTGCCCCAATCCACCAAGTCACACCGAGATCGTAAATCATCTTTTTTATTTCCTTTAACATTTAGAATAATCAAAAGAAACATTTCACATATATTCTTTTCAATGTGCATTATGTCTAAGTAATGACGTAACAAATTGGTTGACCAATATGGAAACTCAAAGAAGATACTCCTCTTCTTAAAATTTTAACAAGTATAAATAGAAACATTCTTTCTATTTTAGATTTAATTTAAACCTTACCGAATGAAAAAAATGAAATCTTTCAATTCATTAAGTACATCAATTTTAGACATACGCTGAGGTGGATAATCGGTCTCCATGGTATTGTAAAATCTTTAATGACTGTTTCTATATGAATGATTCATTGGAAATAATCATTGATGTCCCACAAAACTAAAAATATGGTGATATTTCAGTCTTATGGATTGATTATTCTTTATAAAAACAAGACATGATAGTTTTCCCTTCATGATCTATCCATACATCATTGCATAAGTAGAAAAATCATTGATCTTCCACATAAGCGCAACACGCATATGAAATATGTCTTTCAAACATGCATCGTATGTGAGCACACCCACATCCCAAAGAAGTTTCAACTCTTTTATTAAAGGTTTCATGTATACGTCTGTATCATTTCTAGGATCAGAAGGTCCAGATATAAGTATACTCATGAAAGTGAAATGTTTTTTTCATACACAACCATAGGGGAAGGTTATAAATGTGTATGAAAACTAGCCATGTGCTGTGTGAAGTAAGAATATACCCAAACATATTAAAACATCACATGAAATACCCAAACTTACATTATGCATGTCAGATACAAAATCAAGATATCGAGCATCAAATCTTTTCCATGAAGATCCATCTTTAGGGTGAACTGAATCTTTATTATTCTTCTTTCTCTTGGTATCATGTCATCTCATTTTTATTGATATTTGATCAGACATGAAAATATTTTGGAGTTCGAGGATCAATGTAAAGTGTCACATTAATTTATGTGGAACATGGGATGGTGTTCCATTGGCTTTTAGCTTCCATTGGGATGTTCCATATTTGATACAATCATTTCTTTCAGCGGGTTCCTCCCAGAATAAGCTTCAATTTTTCGAATAATCATGAATTTTGTTTTTTGAAAATCCAAGTTCTTCAACTAATTTCCATGCCATATAGCGGTTTGAGGGCATATCTGCATCATATGGAAGTAAGTCCTTCAAGAAGGTAAGAATGTAATCGATGGTAGTATTAGAAATCCCATACATGGTTTTCCCATGAAACAATCGAATTAAAAATTCTAGTGTTTTCATTTGACCACAATGCTGATATACTGGAGTCGTCGTAGCATCATTAAATTTTTTCACTCTCTCAACATCATCATTTTCATTGGATGCATCATGTGTGACCGTATAAAATTCTTCTTGGGTAGACATCCTTTTCTTCTCATGATGAAAAATAAATGGAAACCAGTCATATATAAAATTCTCCAATCCAATCCTCTCATTTGAATCATCATCATTTTGAGATTCTATTTTCTCCCCATTGTGATACCACACACAATAGTTTGTTTGAAAACCATATTCGGTTATATGGTAGATAACTTCTTCATGGATCAAACAAGGTATTAAAACATAATTATAACATGGGTAGTTTATGTGAACAATATCTAAATCATTGTCAAATGAGAAATATAAAAATATATCCAAATTGTTTTGAAATTTTCTTGAGATCCAATCCATTTAATATATACAACTTCTATCCATTCTGTAAAAAAATTGTAATCAGACATTTTTTAAAAGCAATTCAATAATATTTAAGTTCAATCGAAAATATTTTTAAGTAAATGAAAATTGTTCACTTTATATAAAACCATAACTGACACAATATGTTGATACATGTTGAAACATAGAATTGGAAATTATAGTATTGTATCAATGTCGATTTGAGAGTATGTAAGAGAACAAAATGAAACATAGTGGAATTAAAAAAAATGAGGTTTAGTTACAATATATAACATAGTCCTCTCTATATGATAGTAACCCCAAGAACATTTATTTAAAAAAATAAAATGAACCATAACATGGATCGGGTTTTACATGCAATAACTACACACTAGGAAGTCCAGGATACAACCGGCCTCTATTGTAGTTATTCATGTGGAAAATATGTAAAAATAAGGAACAAGGAGTATTAGAGTAAACCGGTTTAAAGAATAAGACAAGTGATAAGTAAATATACATTAAACATAGGAACAACTCAAATGAAAAATGAAACATAGAGGGCGAATAGTGTATTGAGTTTTTTATGAAGCTCAATATTAGATCAACTTTGGTTGATGAATAATATTTAAATATATACCTCATATAAGATTAAATTATCTAATGAATCTTTCTCTTAGGTGTGGTAATAAATCTCAGAGAAAAAAGTGTTATGTGGATAAGTAAGTAACATAGTACCCTCATATGTTCCATAAACCCATTTCATTTGAGGTTTTATCAAATTTATACTCAAATACTAAAAAATTATCCACTGAGGAAAAATCACAATTAATTAATCATATTGATAATATTTTTTGAAATTATTAAAGGGTAATATATTCATTAAATGGTAAGATATTCAATAATCATATTGAAAATCTTTTGGTGTAGCATGAAATTCAAGCCACCAATGAATTTGAATTTATTCAAAAATAATAATAATTCATTAAAACTAAAGGTGTTACAAACCCAATGAGTGTACACTCCTATATCACCCGATGACACCATCAGGATCATTCTTTAATGAGTCACATGACATAAAACTTATGTCATTAGAAAATTCAGTCACACATAAGAATATAAATGTCATGTGAATCCTACATGCCACATATAATGAATGTACACAATCCTATTTTCTGTATGGTCCAAGTGTCAAAACCAAAAATTACAATATCAAATTAGCACATCATACTTGAGTAAATATCTCAAATGTAACATTGATAATCAAGAAGAGCAATTTCATAACCCTATTAAACTATAATTACCACTGGAGATGGGTTCATGACTCTTATTTTTTAGGACTATCATAAGTCCAACACATTCCTATCACCATATAATTATCCACAAATATTAAAAAAAACACTCTAATATTAATTATAATGCCCAAAATAAAAGAAAAACAATAGAATCCAAGCAGGTTCACAACAACACCTCAGGTGCACCTCCACAGACCTCAAATACTATCAACTAGTAGTGAATAATTACATTCACCTGACCATGCTATTTTGTTTCATGAGATATATATCAAAGAGTAAATAATGTGTAGTCATGAACAACCTTTGTGAGTTCTATGATGGTTCTACTCCTTTATTATGGGTGGCTTCCTAGGATAGAAAATCATATAAATTCCTTAATAATGCTTTATAACCACCTAAGAAAATTGTGACATGAATTTCTAACACTCATTTTGAATTTCAAAAAATACAACCTTACAAGTGTATGACCGAACAACTTGATGTAGTAGGACCAAATGATCATGTAATAGAGTAAATTTTTATTCTATCACCATTCACACATGAAAATGACCCCAAACCCACTCTAGTGGTTTAGGTGGAAGTGCCACTTCCTTGAATGACTTATAATGAGGGTATCATCATCATAACGTTAGAGTGTGATATTTTAAATACAACATTTGGGGGTACATTCATAATGCATGAGTATCTTGTCATTCCTATTAGGATAAAAAATTCTATAACCGTATTCATGTCTAACCAATGAAATCATGTCAATAAACCTTAAATTTAAAAAAATCCAAGGATAAAATAACTCAGGATCATATTGACCTCTTCAATATCAATCAAAATTTTTCTATAAAGATAAATCACAACAAAACCACAACCTAAAATGATATATGGATTTTTTTCATAAGGGATCATAATATATAGTACATTATAGAGAAACCAAACGAAAAAAATCTAAAATAAATGAAGGCAGATGTACTGATTTAATGTGGAAGAAAAAAAATTACTTAAATCAAAGAGAGATAGCTGGTTGGAAAGTAGATTTAGCACCCTTGAGAGTCGGTTGGGAATTAGGGTTCGCGTCAAGCTCACGTTTAGGGTAAAATGTTTGAGATGGGATGGGTTCTGGAAGCCTGTTTTCTGTGTTGTATTTGGGGATTTTCTATCCCAATGGTTTTAGAAAAACGTTGGGATGATAAAACTATACCATTGGTTTAAAATAACCGTTGGTAAAACTGAATTTATGAAAACGATTTAATTAAACCATTGGAAAAACCCACCTCATACTACTCTATCCCAACATTTTGATGAAACCGTTGGGAAAACCAATTGTTGATAGGCTTATACCAACGGTTATAGAGAACTGTTGGTGTAGTATCCTTTTCCAAATGGTTTTTTAAACCTTTTGGAGAAATGTGTTGGTATTGGTGGGATTTTCACTAGTGTCCACCACACTCAAAACATTCAAGAGTAATTTTACCTCCATACTCTTCTATTCCTATTTGATAGTTCTTGGATATAAGAGACTTGATTTTTTTTAATTCAACTCATCATCCTATTTATCTTTGGATTAACTAAGATCATCATCTTAAACATCTTGAATTTTTAACTTTCTCATAGCTTCAAAAGACATTTCATCTTTCATCTTCTTTTTAAACATTGTATATTTCCTCATTTCACAAGCAACAAGAAAGTTATGAAATTCATTAAGATATAAATTATACTTATCTTCTAAAGAATAAATCTTAGAATCAAACCTATATGGAAAGTTTCTCATAAGTTTATTCACAATTGTAGAATCTTCTAGGTCATATTCGAATCCTATGATGTTGAAAATAATTTCATTTACTTTGGTGAAGTATTCATCAATTGTTTCCTCATCTCTCATTCTAATGTCTTCATACTTACTATGCCAGATTTGTATCTTTACTTCCTTAACTTTTTTATCACCTTTAAAGCATTTCCGATTATCACCTGTCAATCGTTAAAGGTTTATATGCTCTACTAATGTGTATAACAACACTCGGGTCGAATCCTTGGTGATGATACGTTTTAATAGTCGATTGTTTTTAATTGATTGTATTTTTATTGGGGGGGGTTTGTTTGCAGAGATTATGAAATAATTAATGGATGATGTTTGATTTAACAAATTTATAATGATTGGGGTGAGTTAATTATTTGGTATTTAAGTTTATTATATCTTTGAGCTTTGATATATATTGCATTAAATTAATATCCACTTCACAAGATGATTCTGATTGGAATTCCCAAGTGTTAAGGATTTAATCCAAGCCATAACTTAACTTAGGGTTCTAATAATAATCATTAATTGTTTATGGTAGTGTATTTGTGGTTCCAATAATCCATGTAATCCACATATTAAATAAAACATGTCATTAATCCATGACATATAAAGTTCAACATACACAATATTAACTTAAAGAATACTCATCGAGCAAAATCTCTCAATCACTTAATATCCCCAAATTATAACTCACCCCAATGGTAGATTTACTCAGACATTGAAATTATTATTAATATAGTTAAATATGTTTAAGGTGATGAATTATAAATAATGTGAAAATAATAAGATAATAAAAGAGCAGTGTGTCGAACACACACACGATCATTGAAGAGAGTTAAAAAAAAGACTTTCAATTGAATGAGAAAGAAACATAAAGGAGGGGGTTTTAACTTGATTTAAGATATTTTAAGAAAATTAATATTAAACTACAAAATTTTTATTATAATAAGAGATATTTAATAAGAAACTTTCATTAAAATATAATTACAAAGACAAACACTTGCGAAATTACAAACGAAGAAAACTGCAAAAATAAATTAAAACAAAGAGAGGAGGAAAAGTTCCTCAAGTGAAAAATTGAGTTTTTAAGATCCTAAAAAGACTTTTTCAGGTCCTTGGTAATTCCAATATATCCTCATTTTCTCTAAAATTCCAACCTCTTTCAAGGAGAGGATGGGGATGTATTTATAGCCCAATGTTGTGGGCTGTTTGCATTCCAAAACTGCACCTCCACTTGAATTTCCAATTTTATAAATTATACGACCAAATATCAAGATATTATATTCTTAAAAGTTTTATATATTTATATCTTATGTCTAATATGAAAATTTGGCGGCCATTGGAATTAAGGATCCAAAGTTATGGCGGTTTGATTAAACAATTTTAATATGTCCATTTCAATCAAAACTTTTTAAAGTTCAAAATGTGAATGAGATTTTGAATAGGAATATTCCCTCAAATACAAACAATTTATTCAACAAAGTCATCCAAATATATCTCCTCTTTTACACTACAATATATCAGCTCTAATTTATGTCTCTATCAGGAGAAAAATCAATAATAGTGTGATAATTTCATTTCCCGGATAGAATGGTGGGCTGGGTTTAACTTCACAAGTTGGAACCCTTGTATTTGTATTTGGGCCTTTAAATTTTTATCCAAGATGAATTGAATTGTCCCCAGACCTTTGGAGGATAACTATAAGATTTGGATTTCTGGAGTGAGCCCAGTAATTCTATCTTCATGAATTTTTTAGTCTCATCATAGATTATTTGGGCCTTTTTGTGTGGACTATATGATCCTCCAGATGAAATAATTGGTCTAAGATCCCTTCTAATGAAATGTTTTATATTGAATGAGGAATCATAAAAAACAAAAACCATGAAATTTGGATAATTAGGGTGAGATTTATAATTAAAATAGTAAACTGACTTGAATATGGATGAATTCAAATAGTGCTCAAAAATTATATTTAATATTTAAACATTCATATTTCACACAAATTTTGAACATTTCATATAAAATAAGTAAAGGGAGTATATAAAAATTTATTAAAATATTAATAACATAAACTCCCCCAAACTTAGTCTTGTGCATGTCCTCGTGTACAATAAATATAAAAACATGAAAAAATCATTTTCACTCAATAACAAATATTAAAATTTTGTTTTCACCAATCAGGGGAGGTTTAGAAAATTTCACTCATCCATATAGAATTACACCACAAATTGTTACCAAAACAATGTTCCAAAAACAACTTTTTTTCATGCTCAAATTTAGAAATGGAAAATTTGGGCACTCAAAACTCACTACTCTCAAGATGATAAAAATTTATTTCTGGAGGTTCACTCGTTCACCAACCAAAAGTGAAAATCATAGAGTTTGAAAGAGATATTAGCTTCCATTACCTATCCTAAAGTGAAAAAGAATCAAGAGGTATTTTTAAGGGGGTTTTATGTGGCTATGAGATGGTAGGAACTCAATATTCAAAAGAGTAGAAAGAGGGGTGAAACACCAACATGGAAAAAGCAGTGCACAATATTTTTGAAAGAAATGGAAACACATATTTATAAGGGAACAATTGTGTGAATCAAGACACAAAAGTGAAAGAAAATTTGAAGGTAATGAGAAGATGAAATATTTAAAAAACACTAAACTTCTCCTAATGACATAAGAATATATAATGCAAGTGTTCTTTTTTTCTTTTAATTTTCTTTTTTTTTTCATTTTTCGAAAGTTGAACTTGAAAAAGATCTCACACACATATCCAAACCCATGGTTGATCTCCTCACGACACTAATTGTAATAGTTATAATAAGATAAAAGGTTGAGGAAGAGTGATTTTTAACCCACCCAAGACACAACCCATTCTTTTTTCATTTTTTGATTTTTTTCATCATTTTTTTGAACAGTTTTTAATAACATTTGAACAAGATAAAAATATAAATATTCCCAATGAATGAAAACCTATCCCCCACACTGAAATGGATGCTTTCCCTCAAGCATATGATAACATGGTGAAATAAAAAAGGGTAACCAAAATGAAATTCATTCCCCCCACACTTAAATTTCAAAAAAATTATGCAATGAAAATCCATGTTGATATTGGGTGGGATAAGGTATTGGTATTGTAATGTGGCTAAAAAAGAAAAGGTTTTCATAGGCTGAAAGGGGATTTCAAAAGGAGGATTAATGTATGGTTAATAAGAGTCTATTTGTCTATTATAATTCTCATTGGGTTCATAAAAATTCCTCTGTCATATTAGTGGACACTAAATTAGGAATTTAAGCTTGAAGGTCCACAAACTCAAGACTCAGAAATGGGGGTGAAAAACACACATTTTGAAAATATGGCCATTGGTAGCCTTGGCATGAAAGCAAATGTTGTTCCTCATAGGTGGGGAAAATAATTTTCCAAATCAAAAAATGAGAATTCAAATTTTGTTGTTTTGACATAATATTCTTTATCCAAATATATGATGACAACAAAAGATTTTTGAGATGAAACCATGTATGTTAAATCCCTAAAATGGTTGTACATAATTTTAAAACTGGATGATGAGTAATCATGAATCTTGTTTTTTTTCATTTTTTTTATTTTTTATTTTTAGTTTTTTTAGTTTTTTAGTGTTTTTATAATAAAAAACCACACAAAATAGAAAGATAAAATGAAAGGGTTTGATGAATAATGTGGTAAAAAAATGAAAGATAGAGGAAGAAGAAGGAAAAGGGAGAAAGATAGAAGGATGAAAAAGAGAAAAAGAGGGAGTCAAAGGGAAAGAGGTTCCCCTTGGTTTGGATTTGGTGGGTTGTCATCTCCATCTAGTGGTGGGTATACTATAGATCTAATGGAAGTCAAGGTGGTTCTCAAGATGTGTGTCCTCTCATGGTGATGCTTTAACCGATATCCATTTATCGTGAATGTCCTTTCGGAAGATGGGTCTTGGACTTTCACTACACCAAATGGGTAAACATGTGAAACAATAAAAGGACCATCCCAATGAGAATTAAGCTTACCCGGGTGAAGACAAAATCAATAGTTGAAGATTAATACCTTTTCACCTTTATGAAATACCTTTCTTAGGATGTTTTTGTCATGGAGTACCTTAGAATTTTCTTTGTATAGATTATAATTCTCATAATAATCAAGTCGAATCTCCTCCAGTTCAACCAATCGCAACTATATTTCTTCACAAGATTTTTCACAATCAAAATTATAGGTTTTCACAGCCCAAAAAGACTTATGTTGGATTTAAACTGGTAAATGACATGCTTTACCAAAAACTATCCTAAAAGGAAACTTCCCAATGGGTGTTTTATAGGCAGTTTGATAAGCCCAAAGTGTTTCACCAAGTCTTTCAAGCCAATATTTTTTGGTGGGATTAATAATTCTCTCAAGCACTCTTTTGACTTCTCTATTAGAAAGTCCAGCCATGCCATTTGTTTTGGGGTGATATGAAATTTAAGTTTTATGTACAACCCCATTCTTTTTCAAAAGAGATTCCATGGTTCTATTATAAAAATGTGTTCCTAAGTCACTTATCAATGTACATAGTGTGCCAAATCGGTGGAAGATGTGTGTCTTTAGGAACTCACTAACAATATGTAAATCATCCTTTCTAGTGGGTTTGGACTTGACCCACCTATAAACATAATCAACCACAATAAGAATGTATGATAATCTATTGGAAGGGGGGAATGGTCCCATGAAATCGATGTCCCAAACATTGATGATTTCACAAAAAAATTAAAGGCTTTTGAGGAATTTCATTTCTCTTTGAAATTGTGCTAAACTTTTGGCAAGTGGGACATGATTGAAAGAACTCATGTGAGTCCTTAAAGAGTGAAGGCTAGAAGAATCCAGAGTCTAGGACCTTTCAGGAGGTCCTTTGTGGTCCAAAGTGGCCACTTACGGGAAGTGAGTGACATAATTATAAGATGTAGGAATGTTCATCTTTATCAACACATCTTCTAATTACCATGTCAGCCCAAGTTTTCCAAAGTTTATTATCTTCCCAAAAATAAAAATTGTAATCACTTTTCAACTTCATTTTTTTTATTTTGAAAACTTTTCAGGAAAAACACCAGAAACCAAGTAATTTACAATTGAAGGATACCATGGTATTTTTGGAGTGAGAGATGAAAGGTGCTCAGTGGGGAATTCATGATCAATGATTTCTGAATGAGAATAATTAGAAATTCTACTCAAGTAATCAGCCACAGGGTTTTCTTTTCCTGGTCTATCTTCGATTTCAAGGTCAAAATCTCGGAGCATTAGGATCCATCTTATTATCCTTGGTTTGGAATCAATTTTCTTGAGTAAGAACTTTATAGAATAATGGTTTGTGAAGATGATGATTTTAAAACCTAAGAGATAGGGTTGGAATTTATCAAAGGCAAAAACCACTGCTAAATGTTCCTTTTCAATCATAGTATAGTGAGATTGAGTTTCATCCAATGTTTTTGAGGCATAATAGATGACATGAAGAATTTTTTCTCTTCTTTGATCAAGAACATCCCCAACGACTCTATCAGAAGCATCACACATCAACTTAGAGGTTAAGGACCAATCTGGGGGTTGGATTATTGGGGTAGATGTGACAGAAGTTTTTATTTCAAAAAAGTATCTCTTGAAAACCTCATCAAAATGGAAAGTGACATCATTTTAGAGAAACCGAGTGAGTGGGAGGGAAATCCTAATGAATTTATGGATGAATCACTGATAGAAACCGGCATGACCAAGGAATAAATGGATGTCTTGAACAGAGGTGGGTTTAGGAAGTGATTGGATCACTTTAATTTTGGCAGGATCAACTTCAATACCCTATTTTGAAACTATATTCCCTAGAACAATCCCATTTGTAACCATGAAGTGACTTTTTTCAAAATTTAACACAAGGTTACACTTGAAACACTTTTTAAGGACTATAGAGAGTGAATTAAAGCATGATTCAAATGAATCAACATAAATGGTAAACTCATACATGAAGACTTCCATGTAGTGTTCAATGAATTCAGAAAATATACTCATCATACACCTATGGAATATTTTAGGAGCATTGAAAAGGCCAAAAGGCATTCTCTTATATGCATATGTTCTAAAGGGGAATGTGAAATTAGTCTTTTATTGGTCTTGAAGTGCGATTGGGATTTGTAAGTAGCCAGTGTATTCATCAAGAAAGAAATAATGTGACTTTTCGGCTAATAGTTCTAGCATTTTATTAAGGAATGGAAGAGGGTAGTGATCTTTTCTTTTTTCGACATTCAATTTTTGGTAATCAATGCACACACGTCATTTGTTCTTCACTCGAGTTGTGACTACCTCCCCATGTTCATTTGTGACAACAGTTATCCCAACCTTCTTAGGTACAACTTTAATTAGACTAACCCATCCACTATCAGAAATTGGGTAGATAGTACCATCTTGAATAAGCTTGGTGATCTCTTCCCAACTACCTCAAGTATAAGTGGATTGAGTCTTCTTTGTGTTTGTCTAATTGGTTTGGATGATTCCTCAAGATGGATGTAATGCATGAAAAGGGCATGGTTTTCATCTAGGGTTCAGCCTAAGGCATTTTTGTTTTCCTCTAACACCTGAACAAGTTTGGACTCCTCGGTTTCAGTAAGTGAAGCAGAGATAATTACATGATGTGATTGATTATGGAAAAGGAATGCATATTTCATGTATGCAGGAAGAGGTTTAAGATCAACCTCATCTTTCATTTGTGGGTTAGAAAAATCATGAATGGAGGAAGGGACTTCAGTCGCTTCAGATTCATTTTCCTTAATACTATCCAAGGTGGAGCAGTAGATATCATAGTTGATGTGGGATTCAAGAGAGTTTTCAAGTTCCTCTAGATTGATGGAGTCTATGAATGAAATTTCCACATCAACTTTACCATTTATGACTTGGTTAATCATGGTGTAGATTTCACAAGATCCTCTTTCATTAGAACATGATGAACATGATGGAATGGGGTTCAATTGACTCTCATAAGTTTCCTTAAAAGCATGGATTGAGAATGCAGAGTGATCCTTATATGGGTATCATATGGCTTGTAAAATTTTAAACTTGAGTAGTTGGTCACCAAATTCCATGGATAAGATGCCTGAATGGACATCAATCTTGGTTTTCACTATCATTAGGAATGGTCTTCCTAGAATTAGGTGATATTGAGAAGAGTTCGTATCACCTTTCATGTCAAGGACATAAAAATAAACAAGGAATATAAGATCATTCACATGAACAAGGACATCCTTGATTATACCCTTAGGACTAGCGGTGCTTCGGTTTTCCAATTGAATGACAACACCTGTTGGATATAAGGGACCTAGATCAAGGTTGGAGAATATGTATTTGGGAACGACATTAATTGAGGTTCCTAGGTCTATGAGTGCATCATAGAAGTTGGAACTTCCAATTTGGCATGGAACCGTAAAGGTCCCTAGATCTTTTCACTTTATGGGAATAAACTGCTGGGTGGAAACATTTTTGAAGGTCCTAAGTTGCCTAATGTGGGTGAAAAATTACTTAAGAAGCTTTTCATACTTAGGGTTTTTATATAATCTAAGAGGGGTATGTTGACTTCAACACATCTAAACATGTCAAGCATTTCAGGATCGGGTTCAAAGGACTTCCTTGGTTTAGAAACAACTCGAGGAAAAGGAATTGGATTCCTAAGTGGAATGGAAGGAGTTGAATGAATGGATTCAGGTTCCTTTTCTTGTTTCTTTTTCTTTTTATTTTCTAGGTCAACATTCAAAGGGGGGTTGATGGACTTATCTTGAGGAATAGAAATTTTATTCCCCGATCTAAGTGCAATTTCACTTACATTAACCTTGGGGTTGGGTAATGGTTGAGTTGGGAGTTGGAAAAAATTTGATTGTTGTTGCTGGATCAAGTGGGATAATAGTTGACCAATTTGGGTTTTAATATTTTTGAGGCTAGAATGGGTGAAGGAGGAAAGATCTTCTGCTTCACTTTTCCATGGTTGTTGGAAAGAAGAGGCATGTCCCGAATTGGGATTACCTTGATTTTGGTTCCTGGGAAAGCGACTGTATTGGTTTGGGAATTGAGAAGGCTCACTAGGATAGTGGAATCATGGAGGAGCAGAAGGAGGATTTCTCATTTGTTTTTGAGGAAAAACGGATAAGGTTGTTGGAAGTTACTAACACCTTGACCATATTGGAACTGGTTTGGGTTTTGAGGAGGGAATTGAGGGACAAGGTTTTCATTCCTTAATACTTAGTTATAAGAAGAAGAGAAGGGCTCAAAGTTAGGTTGGTTAGAGGTTCTAATGAACTGACCTAATAGTAGAGGGTTGGTTTTCTGATGAGCATATGCTGCATTGAGCTCTATTGGTTCAGATGAATCAGATGGATCATCTTGAAGTTGTGGGAAGGTGTCTGTTGGATGAGATGGAGAGTTTAGATTCCATATTTTTTGACAGGTCCAAGAATCATTGATTGTGGAGAATATGAGGTTGGGGATTTGGAAGCCACAAATAGTTATCACACAAGACCTATAAGTTTACTCATCCACTCGTTCATCTTGTTCGTCTATATCGATTGACTATCTTGGGATTGTTTGACTTGAGAAAGTGCTCGAGTATGGAATTTTTGTGTGTTTGCATCCATGTTGCATACAAGATTTCTTGCAGTTGTAGGAGTTTTATCAACAAGAGCACCACCACTTACAGCATCAATGTGAGTTCTCTCTATAGCCAATAACCCCTCATTGAAGTATTAAATCAAGAGTTGGTCAGGGATTTGGTGATGTGGACAGGTTGCCAAAATATTTTTGAACCTCTCCCAATACTCATGTAGTGATTCATTTGGGAATTGATGAATACCACTTATTTCTTTCCAGATAGAAGCAGTATTAGAAGCAGGAAATAATTTCTCTAAGAAGAGTCGCTTAATGTCATTCCATGTGGTTATGAAACCAGGAGGTAGGTAGTAAAGCCATGACTTGGAGGAGCCATCTAAGGAAAAAGTGAATGCTTGAAGTTTTATTTGTTCCTCAGAAACCCCTTGAGGCTTCATGGTAGAGCAAACCACTTGGAACTCTTTAAGGTGGAGATATGGATCCTCACCGGCTAGCCTATGGAAATGAGGAAGAAGATGAATCAAACCCAATTTGAGTTCAAAGTCAGCCTCTATGTTTGGATATTGAATACCAAGGGGTTGGTAATTCATATTAGGGGCAACGAGTTCTTTAAGTGTTTTTCCCTAGGATTGGCCATTTCTAATTTAACTGGTTGGACGAGGACTGGTTCTTGAATTATTTGATTATCCCTAATGTTCCTCCTAAGTTGGTGAAGTGTTTGCTCACTTTCAGGGTCAAAAAAATCGGAGGTATTGTTTGGGAGGCTATGGAGAATTCAGATATATTTTTTAAGAAAGAGGAAGATGGGTTTTTCTCTGTGTGTTTTTCGTTTATGATTTTTAAGAGAAGGCGGGTTTTTTCCTTGTGTTTTTTTTTTCATTTTTTTAATTTTTTATTGTTTTTTTACAATATACAAAAATGAATGACTAATTAATGAACCATCCCCAGTAAAAAATTTATTTGAAAGTGCGAACGATTGTCGCCTATTGACCATTCAAGGTTTTGATGCTCTGCTAATGTGTATAGCAACACTCAGGTTGAATCCTCGGTGATGATACGTTTTAATAGTCATTTTTTTTAATTGATTGTATCTTGATTGGAGGGTTTTTTTGTATAGCTTATGAAATAATTAATGGATGATGTTTGATTTAAAAAATTTATAATGATTGGGGTGAGTTCATTATTGGGTATTTAAGCTTATGATATCCTTGAGCTTTTCTATATACTGCATTAAATTAATACCCACTTCACAAGATGATTCTGATTGGAACTCCCAAGTGTTAAGTCTTTAATCCAAGACGTAACTTAACTTAGGGTTCTAATCACAATCATTACTTATTTATGGTAGTTTATTTGTGGTTCCAATAATCCATGTAATCCACATATTAAACGAAACATTCCATTAATCCATGACATATAAAGTTCAACATACACAATATTAACTTAAAGAATACTCATCGATAAAAAGCTCTCAATCAATCAATACCCACAAATTATAACTCACACCAATGGTAGATTTACTCAGACATTGAAATTATTATTAATATAGTTAAATATGTTTAAGGTGATGAATTATAAATAATGTTAAAATAATAGTATAATAAAAGAGTAGTGCGTCGAACACACACATGATCGTTGAAGAGAGTTAAAAAAAAGACTTTCAATTGAATGAGAAAGAAAAATAAAGGGGTTTTAACTTGATTTAAAATATTTTAAAAAAATAATATTAAACTACATAATGTGGATGAGAATAAGAGATATTGAATAAGAAACTTTCATTAAAACAGAATTACAAAGACAAACACTTGCGAAATTATATACAAAGAAAACGGTAAAAGTAAATTAAAAAAAAGAGAGTAGGAAATGTTCCTCAAGTAAAAAATTAAGTTTAGAAGATATTCACAAGACTTTTTCAGGGCCTTGGTCATTCCAATATATCCTCCATTTCTCTGAAATTCCAACCTCTTTTAAGGAGATAAGGGGGATGTATTTATAGCCCAATGTTGTGGGCTGTTTGCATTCCAAAACTTCCCCTCCACTTGCATCGACGCTTTGATAAATTATACAGATGAATATTGAGATATGATCTTCTTAAAAGTTTTATATATTTATCTCTTATTTCTACTATAAAAATTTGGAGTCCATTGGACTTAATAAGACAAAGTTATGACGGTTTGATTAAATAATTTTAATATGTCCATTTCAATCCAAACTTTTCAAAGGCCGAAATGTGAATGGGTTTTTGAATAAGAATATGCCCTAAAATACAAAAAATTTCTTAAACAAATCCTTCCTCCTATATATCCTATTTGACACTACAAAATATCATCTTTAATGGATGTCTCTATTAGGAGAAAAATCAACAATGGTGTGATAATTTCATTTCCTAGACAGAATGGTGGGATGGGATTAAATTCATCATTTGGGACCCTTATATTTGTATTTGGGACTTGAAATTTTTATCCAAGATTAATTTAATTGTCCCCCAAATTTTGGATGAGAATTAGAGTATTTTTACTTCTAGAGTGATTCCAGTAATTCTATCTTCATGGATTGTCCAGTTTCATCACAGATTATTTGGTCCTTTTTGTGTGGACCATATGATCCTCCAAATAAAAGAATTAGTCCAAGATACCTTATAATGAAATGTTTTATATTGAATGAGAAATTCTATAAAACAAAAACCATGCAATTTAGATAATTAGGGTGATAGTTATAATTAAAATAGTAAACTGTCTTGAATCTGGATGAATTCAAATAGTGCTCAAAAATTATATTTAATATTTAAACATTCATATTTCACAAAAATTATGCACATTTAATATAAAATCAGAAAAGGGAGTATATAAAAAGTTATTAAAATATTAATAACATCACCCCTGTAAAAACACTTTCCAGCTTTCCCCACATACTTTTTGAAGTTTTAAGACCCATCAACTTTTGATATTTTTTTGATAAGGACATGAGAATAGAATTTATATCCTTTCCATAAACTTCTATATTTCTATTATCAACAAATTTCATTGGGGAATATTTATCAATAGGTGGAAACCCAATAGTATCAGCATAAACAACTTCTTGGACAAGATATAAGAGATAAGAAATCATCCTATTTTTTCATCCATAATAATTTTTTGCATCAAATGTAGGAATTCCTATACTATTGACAAAATTGATATTATCCATGAAAAGGATTCAACAAGAGAACCTCCCCTCTGATAAAAATTTAATTTCCAAAAGATATAATAACAACTGGGGGGGGGTTGAATCAGTTGTTTACTTTTTATAAGTTTCAATTCTTTTCAAAACTTAGTCCCTGCAACTTGTTAAGATTTATTTTCTTATCAACTTTTATTAAATACTCATGCATGAAAAAGTAAGAAAGTAAGTAAATCACACAAGATTTAAAAGGTTCAGCCTTAGTGTGAGAGCCTACATCCTTACCATAGCCACTCCCATGGGTCTATGGAAATTCACTATTATGAAGAAGTGAACACAACTTGTGTCAACTCCCATTAGACACCTTCTATATATCGATAGGAATGATTATACTGACTCCTATCATTTTGAAATGTTAAATTATAAAAAAATTGATCTAAACAAAATAATAAAGACTTTGTTTAAATTTCTCCACAATTACTCAGTCCGAATCCTCAGACCAATTTGGATGGATCTAATTTTCTCACTACGATAATGCTAGATCTAATTTTTTCAATAAGATGATGTTGTATCCAATTTAATCAATACAATGATACTGGATTCGATTTTCTCAATACAGGGATGTTGGATCCAATTTTCTCAATATAATGATACCAGATCCGATTTTCTCAATATGATGATCCTGGATCCGATTCTCTAAAAAGATGGACTCAATATGATGAAATCATTATTTAATATACAAAACTCAAACTCTACTTGAACACTCAATACAATTATTCTTCAATTATATGGGAACATCCACTTAGAATTCTCCAATGATCCTCCTTTTTCACATATGTGAATGTTTCAAATGAATGAATTATCAGAGCAAGTATTTATAGGAAAATTGGAAAACAAAAGTGGGAAACTTGAAATCTTTCCACGCTTCTTAAAATTTCAAAACTTTGAAATTATCTTTCATTTAAACTTTAACTTTGACTTATTAAAACCTCCTTATATTTCTCTAATATTTACAAAAAATTAAATTTTAAGTTTGACCTCTTGAACTCTATATCTTTCTCATCTCATTGTGATTTGTTTCTTCCTCAACTCATTATGATCTATTTATTTATCAGCTCATTATGATCTGTTTCTTTCTCAGCTCATTATGATCTGTTTCTTTCTCATCTCATTATGATGGAAATCTCATTACGATTAAATTTCCCATTATGATGGAAATCCCATTATGATGATTTTACCATTATGATGATTTTTTCATTACGATGGAAATCCCATTATGATGATTTTCCCATTATAATGGAAATCCCATTATGATGATTTTCCCATTAGTATGTAAATCCCATTATGATGAAATTCCCATTATGGTGGAATTATTCACTCTGTGATTTTTAATTTCTTCAAACTTCTCCATCATTTCTTCAAAATATTTTATCATGAAAGTTTTCATGATTTGTGAGAACTTCTTGATCAGCAAAGCATTATCTGATTTGTTTTTAAAAATTATGAAAAATTTATAACTCATGAATTAAAATTATTCTTTCAAAACTCTTCAGTAACAATATGACTTCTTCAACTATCAACTTTTGTTTTAACAACTTCTTTCTTTATAACCCAACAAATTCATTCTTTATAACTCAACAACTTCATTCTTTCTAACTTAACAACTTCATTATTTCTATGATTACAAAAAAAACCTCCAAAAAATAATAAATTTTGCCTCTAATTATTTTGAATTCAAAGATTTTCAATTTCATTCTAATGGACCTGAATACGATAAAGTTTTTGATCAAAAACTTCATCTTCCTGACTTCTTCTATTTCTGGTATAGCTTAATATGAAAACCTGGGTCTAGAAACTTGTGTCCAGAATATAACCTCATTATGATGGACTAGGTACAATTCATGAATAACAAAAAAATTCTTAAAAAAGGTTAGTTGTATACAAATAAAAAAACTTAATTTAAAATAATTTAACCACAAATGTTCTTCAATTTCAATTATATCGGCACACCCCATGTGTTTCTATCAAGTTCAGTTTAAAAATCATCAATGGGTCTAAAAAGACCCATGATGAGTTTCAAAATCACATGGGAAATCAATTAATTAATTTAATTTAGAATTCAATTTCCCAACATGGAAATTAAAATTTCATAATTACATACATGTAATTATAATCAATACTATGGGATTTGGAAATCAGACCACCAACCTCAAGATCATTGATGAATGCTCATAAAATCGTAATCCTCAAATTGATGTGGAATGATCGAAATCACAATGGCATGAAAGATCTTGGACCAATACCTAAGATTAAGATCCAAAGGAACAATATCCATTTAAAACCTAGATCTAAATCATCACCAACGGACGAAAAATCACCCCTCTTCATCAGGAAAGATAGATAAGAGAGAGAAGAAACCAAATGGGGAAGAAATAACTTACCAATAAAGAGTTTATTTTTCATCCGAATATTTGATTTTCCAAGAATGGGTTTGTGGAGCCTTGGAATCCTCTCCGGTACCTCCAAAAAATGAAGGAAATCATTTTAGGTTGAGTGGGAAAAAATGGGGATAAAAATCATGGGTTTTAGGAATTTTAATAAAATTTTCAAGGGGTTTAAAACCCTCACACACGGTTTCCTAGGTAGATGTGCATGGTTTTCCAAACCTTTCACCTTAATCACGCGTCACTACTTAGGTGGTTTATGGTTTATACTAAGTGGCACACAATTTGAAAAACCATGTGCCAACCGTAAAAATCCTATCTTTTTAAGGGTGGATGGTTTGGGGAGGGATGCTACATGGTTTGACCAAACCATGATCCACCTCTTATGCCTCCAAAATGGGTTTCATGATTTCCTAGGGAAATCCACATGGTTTTACCTATCTGTGTGCCAACCATACATAGCCCCACGGGCTTCCAATTTTCTCTAAATTCATTTGAAACAACCCCAAATAAAAACCCAACCATTGTATAACCATAAAGGGTAAAAAGTATCAAAAAATGAGCACGAGACATCACAAAAAAATGTTAGGATCTTACATATAATTAGATTCATATTTTGAGATCTTTAATTGTGTTTTGAGGGAATTCATGGAGTGAAATCTTTTGAAAGTGATGAAGAACATATGAACTGGTAGAATCACTAGGGAAAGATACTATTTCATTTTTTTAATCTATTTTCCAATTTTAATTCATTATTTCCTATTAATATACTATTTTCTTGTATTTTAGTTTAGATAATTAGTTTAGTTTTATTTATTATCTTTGAAATCCTCCTAGAAATATAATAGTAAAAATAATATAAAAATAGAAAAAATGTGACAAAGAAACTCCTTAAATGTATTCTCGTTGGGAGACAACTCTGCAAGCTGCTATACTAAAAAATTAAAGATATTTAAAAGTTTAAAGTTGGAGGTAAAAATGACACACAAAAATTTCACTCTTCAGGAATTATATAATAATAACATATATATAGTGATCAGAATATCACTTCATGAAGGATAAACCTTGGAGAGTAAATAGATGTGAAAATAAAAAAGTTTTCATAAAACCTTTTAAAAAATTTAAGTGAAAATTACTTTCAATTTTTTTAAAGGGAAAGAGAATACTTTTTAAAACCTTAATATAAAGAGTTCTAAATAAAACATCACTAAAAATACCTAAATTTTATTAAAAAATAAAAGTGAAAATACTTTGAAACATGTACATTTAAAAGAATCTTTAATAAATGAGACTTTAGAAATACATAAATTATTCAAAAAAGGGTAGTGAAAATACTTTGAAAACTTTTACTTTAAAAAAATATTTAATAATAGAACCTTGAAAAAGACATAAAAGTTATCAAAAGAAAATGTGGAGTGGATGATAAAAATTTTTTGTTTTGAAAGTTTGGAATTTTTTTTGAACATTTTGGAATAAACTTGTTGAAAATAAAACCTTTTATTTGAAATAAAATAAGGGTAATAAAAGGATAATTAGAGATTATTTTTTTAGTTTTAACTAGATAAATGATAACATTGGTGATAAGTAAAAATATGGACATGGAAGAAAAATCTATTAAAAGTAATGAGAATTATTATTAACAAAAATACATTTTAATAAATCATTAAAATAATAAAGGAATAATATTTTTGTATGAAACATGATTTCCCTATAAAATAATATATAAATACATCCTAAAATAATTATATATTGGAATATATCAATTGTGAAATATAATAGTCCAAGAAGAGTGATTATTACTGAAGGAAGAGATTTGAGTCACAAAAACCCCTTAAAACATTTGTTATTTTTAAATCAAAACCCCATGATAAGTATAAATTAAAATAGGTAATTGAATATCATAAAGTATAAGTGGATCATGATAAAAAATGACAATAGGGAAGTATTTACACCATTAAAAAGGAAACATGGTGTGAAACTTAAACATGTCTCAAGGGATTAAAATTTGAGACAAAGAAACCCTTATGACTTGGGTATATATGAAAGTACTGAACCCACACTCCTGGATCTGGTACACAAAACATTCTTTATATATATTTATATATTATAAAAATTATGTAAAAAATATATTGTTCCTTACAAACCCAAGGAACTTTTTTAGTCTAGGTTTTGGAGGATTAAGAAATTACAATACATCAATGTTTACATAATTTAAAAATAAAACAAATATTTGTCTTCACTTGTGCTAGATCCTTAAACAAAACTCAACACCTTTGGTACTTATAAATATCTTTTGAAAAACATTTTAAAATGTAGGGTGAGCATAAAATCCCTAGTAAGGTGTTTTAAAATCAGGGTAAAAATCCTTTAGAATACATTTTATATCAAATACAACACATTTGATATAATATATAATTTTTCAAAAAATATACAACCAGGGTTTTCAAGAAAATCCATATGAAAATACTTTTCAGAGACTTTAAAAATACATATCATTTTGAAAACCTGTTTAATTTCAAAATATAATCTTTGGAATAAGATTTGGATTTCTCCTTTATAATCCTTTGAAAATAAGAACTTTTTTATGGATTAAAATGATACTTAAAAAAACATAAGAAATCCATGTGGCCATGAGCAATATCACTTTGATGAAAATGTCTCCTTAAGGCCTTGGGTTTACTCCCCACACCTCATCATCTCATTCGATACCCAAGTGCCAAGTTTTAATTTAATAAAAAACATTTTTAGGATTTCCTTTCGCATTTATAATTCATTAAAAACCTTTCAAGACTACATAAATTATTTTTAAAGAGAAAATAATTTTATATCCTTTAAAATTGTAGAAAAATATGTTTTTTAGAAACCATCATAAAGGTTATTATAAATCCACAATTTTAGAAGAAATGTTTATATTTAAGATAGAATACATAAACACTTTATAAATTGAACTTAAAAAAATGGATGTAATTTCCTTGTAAATTTCACTTTAATCCATGCACATAGAGTTATATATTGATTAATAATGTCAAATGTGACTTCCTTTCTATGGAAATTAATATGGGGTATATTTAAATAGATTGAATTAGTGCTCAAAAATAACATCAAATTACACTAAATGGTGAATTATAAAATATTAGTAAACATATTCTTAATAATATAAAAATGAAATCCCAAAATATGGAGTGTAGAAAATGAATAACATAAATTTCATAATCCACTTAAATGATTTAAATAACAAATAAAATTCCTTTTACTAGGAGATAATCCATATATTAGGTTATTGACTAAGATATTTATCATGTTCCCCAAGTTTGAGTCATTGAACACTTAACGGTTTCTTAGGAAGAAATTATGTTCTCTCCATCATAATATTTTCCCCTCAATAATTAGTTTCTTTATGCCCTTATTTTTCAATCATAAATCTTCTTCCAATTTTTTTTTATATTTCCATAGGGGATTCATCCCACATCCGTAGCATGTAAGAAAATGAATATCATTCCTCAATGTTCTTCATATAATGAACTCCCATGAAACTCCTTTATTCTATTTTTAGTTGTGTCTAAAATCTTACCTAGTTTATTTTGTTATTCATAAACCAAGATATCTAGTTAGGCATAACCATATAATATTTCACCCTAGTTTCTATCTCGATTTTGTACTTGTTTGGACAACCACTATATTTTCCTTCATACCCATTGTTAAATGTTTTCCTTATGGTATCGCCCATTTCTATAAACTAAAAGTCATAGGGTGAATATCAAACATCAATAATTTGATTAATCAATCATATGATTATGTAATACGATGTCCTAAATTATGAAAGTTTTTTATCCCTTCACACTTAATGTTTATCTCATATCACTATATCTTATCATATTTTTTAATATATTCTATACTAAAATTCCCAATAATAGTTCATATAGTGTAAGTAAAATAACCAAAGAATATCACATGGATTTTTTAAACATAGTTTGTAGTAAATCCTCCTTGTCGTGAACTAGGTGAAGATCAAATCAATACCAAAACCAAATTTTAAGGGGTTTTTTACCCTAGGTGCATCTATGCCAGAGTCTTCATGTACTTGTTTTAATCTAGATAGAGATTTCATTGATAGGAAACAAAAAAATCTATACATTACCTAAACTATAGGATGTTATCATATACTTGTCATAAATTGATTTAGTTCATCCTGAAACTAGAACACCCTAGTTTTCCCATGATAAGGCATGAATCTGTTCATGAAAAATTGGTATAAATTGAGGTTGAGTTGTCTTATCTAGGTTACCCTTGGTCTATGTATTTTTATATGTATTATTAGATTGGATGTATGATTTCCTAGAAATATTTGGTAGGTTTCTAGTGAGTGCCTAGCCATCTCCCATCATTACGAGCCTTCAGTTACCATGGGTTATTAGGGTGTGTGTCTCTCGAGATATATTTTAAATCGTAGCTATTAAATTATTGATGTATTAAACTGTACTATGATTTTCCAACTATTTTATAGCCTCCCTTATTCATGTTTTATGGAACAACTCCTCCAATTAGATAACTTTTTAATTCTTCAAACGATGCCATGGGTAATCATCTGTAGGAAGATCCCCCAATTTTCCAAAATATCATGGAAATTTTAGTGTGTGTTGTTCATGATATGGAAAAGGGTGTTGTACCCACTATAATTAAAGTTAATTATATACTGCCTATAGCTATTGGAGATATATATTAGTCCTAGTATTTTCAACAAAAAACTATCCTTTCATGTAAAAAAACATCCTCTAGTTTTTGGAGGACTTTTTGTTGATGATTAAAAGGATTTTAGAATTTTTGGAAACACTAAATGCTCTATAGGATATGTGTTCCACATATAAGATTGAAGTTCATAGAAGGATATGGTGGGAAATGTTGTTTCTAGAAAAATGACATTAATGTTTTGAGTTGAAAAACATAAAAACCATATTTTTGTTCTCATTATCCCTAAATAATTGAAAATTTCAAAACATGTGAAGTTTCTCACTAATAAAAATGGTTATTACATTGAGATAGATTATGGTAACCACTATGCTTAATTTTCTAATTTTTATCCTTACGTGGTTTCAAATGAAAAATTGAAGGCTTAATGGTTCTATATGGGTCAATGACACACTCCTTTATGCTCTTGGACCCAATTCAAAGGTTCTTGATAGGTCAATATCCAGTTATCCATTATGAATTATTCATGCTAAAATTGAAAACCAATTTATAGGTGGTGTAAAAATCATTGATATTAGAAATTTATTTGAAATATAATTCATTCTTGGTAAAAATTCCTATTCCACCAAGTGGTATCTTTACTATCTCATAGTGGAAGAAGAAAAAGTGGAATGAGAATCATAAAGGTGGTGGTAGTGTCTCCTGATAGTAGTATTATAACTCACCTACAACAATATATAGTGGTGTTCCTATATTTTTATATTAGTGTAGTAAAATGAGTTATGTGAGATAGACTCACCTCACTCCTTCAATGATATATAAATCATTTCACTACTCTATAAATTTAGATAAATTATGTAAGGTTGTATATATTCCATGTTTTAGTATAGGATCATCAACCAATTAAGGTTATGTGGTGCTGTTAGATGCTCCAATTACTACAAGGTTCTAACTACAAGCCTCTAGAATGAAATAATTCCTCACATATTAAGAGTCATTAATGGAAGTTATTGTGGTCCCTGTAATTATGAGAGTTATTTTCATTATTTATTCAAAATTAGTAATTAAATTATTTGAAACTGATTCCACTAATTATTTAATATCTACTAAATTTGTGAAAATTTTAAAAAATTCAATGGAACTCATTCCTTTGTTATTTTGTTAGAGACACATCTTGGAATGAGGAAGAAAAGGGGGTTTTGATGTCCTTCATATATGTTCTCTATATCCAATGATGAGTATGATTGGATTTTTATGGTCCTTGGAATGGTGTTTGTCAATGTGATCATTGGGATGGATTGGTTGGCTGATCATAAATATTATAATTCTTTTTATCCTTGGTGGGTTCCCTTTAATACCCTTGATGGGAACACTAACATGTTTCAAGGAGAATGGGATTTCTGGACTAGTCAAGCATGAAATCCTATATCGGAGCATTAGAAATTTATTTCTTATTTCATGGATGAACTAAGGGATGAAATGTTAGCTTGTTATCATCCTCTAATAGTATGGTAATTTCTTTAAGTGTTTATATATGAATATTCTTGTTTTCATATATAATGGGAAGTGTAATTATTAATTGACTTTTACCTAGGAACATAGTCAATATCAATACCTTCCCATTGTGTGAAACCATCTCAGTTAAAGGAGTTTAATATTCAATTGTATAATCTAAGATAAAAGGGATTCATTCAACCAGTCATGTCAACTTTGGAAAACATTGTTCAGTTATAGAAAGTCGATGGGACTATTAAGTTGTGCATTGATTATCAGAACCATAACTAGGTGATGATCTATAATAAGTACAATATTTCATTAATTAATTAATTTTTTTATAAAATAAAGGTAGAAATTTTGTTCTAAAAAATTTACCTTCAATAAAGATATAATCATATCTGAGTTAAAGATTTGAAAATTTTGAAGATAGCTTTTAGGATTAGGTATTTATGCATATAATATTTAATGATTTTGTTTTCTCTAACTAATTATCCAATAGTTTTCATGGATCATATGAAGAAGGATTTCTATTGATACCTCAATTTCATTTTCATAGTATTTGTGGGAGACATTATAGTCTATTTGAAATCTATGGATGATCATGAGCTTCACCTTATTTTTTTTGGAATCTTAAGGGATCACCCCTTTATGATTTTTTATCTATATACCACATATGGATTCAAGAAGTAAATTTATTATGATATTTTTTTATAAAATGTAATCTGAGTTTATCTTGAGATGGTTAAATCATTCTTATTAAGGGTTGAGCCATAAAATTTATATGATATTAAATGCCTCTCGGGTGTAAAAGGATATTATTTACTATCACACTCTGACAAAAAAAATTATATTTATCTTATTCATTTCATCATCTTTGACCTTTACCTTGGTTTTTTTGTGGAGTTTTTCGTGTTTCCCCCTAGAATTAGGTGTCCTTGGAGGGGTAGGGTGTAGCACACAGATAGAACACAATTATGGGAAACCATGCATCAGCCTAGGAAAAACCATGCAACATATTAGGGAAAACTATGCATCCCATAATATAGATCTATATCGGTTTCATGTTCATGTATACAATCATGCTCTAAACCCTAGCTACCCATATAGATTCCACATAGGTTGATAGAATCCCCCTCATAGCTGACACATGGTCCGAGAGATAGTGTAGTTAAACTATATGGTCTACCTAGGCATTTAAAAAAAGAAATGTTTTAATAATAATAATAATAATTATAATTATAATTCTTATTATTATTAGTTAATAGTTTTTTATTATTGTTATTTTCTTATACACCTCTTTTACCCCCTCATGTCGTACTACCCTCCTCCCCCTTTCATCTCTATCTTGAATGACATCCCACACTGAGGATCCCTCTCTTCCATATTATCCTCCTCCTCTCTCCCCTTCGATTGGATGATTTAATACTATGATCCATAGTTTGATTATCCCAATTTGGTGTTTCTCCTCTTACTCTTCTATCATATTCAACATTTAATTGGTTTCCTCTCATCCCTTTATATTGTGTGTGACCTAGCTGAACCCTAATTTTTTTTTGAGTATTTCATTTTTCGACTCATTATGTTTAGTGTTCTTGAGAACTAATAAAGGATTGATCTTTCTATGTACATTGAAGGCTATGATTTCTCCACATAATCTGGTCAGGGATTAATTTCATTTTCTTTATATCTTTATTATTTATTATGGTTTTTTAATTTTTTAGTTTTTCATATTTCTCTAGTTTTCTTTGGACCTCCTTGAGGTGGATTCATGTCTCCATTGTTAAAGGTGACTAGAATGTGTATTCGTTGATAGGAATTTATATATAAGTACCCTTTTTCATATTCACTTAGAGAAGTTTGAATATTTAAAAATATAAAAAAAGAACTTACATGTATATGAAAAGGTTCATATGTGTGTGTAAAGTTCATTTTTCTTCACTAGGGTTCTTTTGATTCTCTCTTTCTTATATGGATGAATTTTATGTGGTTTTGGGTGGGAATCATTAAGGAAGACACGTTTTAAGGTAGGTTCTATATGTTTGTTCCTTTAATTTGAAATATATGACTGGTTGGTGTTTCTAAAGTGTGATTTCCTTATCATATGAAATGTATACACTAGGTAAATTGTTGTGGTTCTTGGAAATGGATTTTTATATGTCTTCCAAGTTATTCTTGAGATTAAAACATGGGTTCCTTTTGTTTAATATTGTTTTCAAGATTATTTCAAAATTTAAATAATCTTAAATGTTCAAATGATATTCTAAATGGTTTATATCATGAAAATTGAAAATTCACCAATCTACATTGGTATTATAACTTGTTTAATGTGACTTATATATATATATATGGATATATATATTTATGGGTACCAAAATTACATATATTCACTCATGTTGAGTTAAATATATGTATTTTTCTAAAGGGTTATTATATTTAAATCTTGGTGTATATGTTGTAAGTGCATAATGTGATTTTATAACTGAAAATATTTGGAAAAAATGTGTCTTATAAAGGAATGGTGTTCCTTTAATGTGATGAGGTCCATTTGGAAGTTTGGAATGTTTTATAAAAATGAAAAACCTATTATGATATGCCCATTTTATTAGAAATGTGGTTTTTTCTACATGTTTGATATATAATATATTCCCAGAAATTGGTCTTCAAGATTTTTGTATATTTTGGAAAGAATAACGATATTGTACATAAAAAAATAGAATTTAGTGGTGAGAAATTGAATAGTGGTTTTATTTCCATGTATGTGATATTAATGTATGTACTAGTTTATTAAAAACTCACCTTTATTTGGGCATGAAACATGGAAATTATGGGTATAAAGGAAAGTAGAAAATGACAAGTACACTAGGAATGACATGCCTTAACTTTGAATATTAGTTTACCAAACAAACTAAATTATGATATTTTGGATTTTTGGCATTAATAGAAGACCAAAAACTTGTTTACACATTCGGTCACTAAGTGTATGAGGATCCTAGGTCCCCCATAACCCTAGATGCATATATATTTTCAAAGGTGATTTCTCTCATTTACTCCTATATATATTGAACTATTTTAAATTATATTTTTATAAGTTTATTTTCATGTTTAAAATGATTAAAAGGTGTATTTTTATTCACTTTATTATATAATACCTTACATTATTCCCCCTATTTTTATAATTTTTTTGAGACTTACTTTATCAGCACACTTCTTTTTATAAATGGTTTATTGGAAAGTTTATCAATCTTTGTAAAATGGTTTTGGATATCAGAGAATGAAAATAGTTTTTTGAAGATTTAGGTTGTTATAATTTTCTTAAAGGAGTATAAAAACCATTTTTATATGTGTTAATTACAAAGAATCATGATTGGGATTTCTCATTAATGTTTTTGAATCAGGAATTGTTTATCCTTAACATCCATACTAATTATCTCAGTGCTCACGCCAACTCTATCATTTTTAGTTTCAGGATATCCTAGTTTTTGATTTCTCATGTAGCAAGTGTGGTCATGTGGTTGGTGGTGTCTCGTGGGGTCATGTGGAGGTAAGTTTTCTAGTTTTTATTTATTTTCCACTTCCAGTTTTGTCATTATTTTTTTATGTTTATTTATTTATCATTTTGGGGATAAATAATTCCAATTGAGAAATATTAGATAACCAACACTATTTTTTAGAACAAGAGGATTTTGAACTCTTATTGGACCATTTCTCATATCAGTTTAGGTGCATGGTTCATGGTTGACCTAGGTTGGTTCATGAAACAATGGTATCTGGAAAATTTGTCATGGTTATTTGGTGATATTTTGTAGTTTAGAGATTGTATTTTCAAAATTCACGCGGTGATTCATTCATAGGTTATTGATCCTCACCCATTTGGAAGGATACATGAAATTATAGGATAGTCTAGGATGACATTACCTCAAAAATACAAGCTTGTCTCTTTAATGTTTTTGTGGTTTTTGGATTTTATTTGAGCATTTCTATTTTTTGAGGATTTTTGGGTATTTTTGAGAAACTATAAAGGTTGGAGTGGATTTTTGGAGGGATATAAAGGGTTCATTATTACTATGTATGGTATGATAAACCATGCGCAGACCATGTAGCTTCTTCTAGTGACCACTAGTGTGATCACATGATTAGTGCATGGTCTTCCAAATCAGTCTATGATGATGTGTATAATAGGAATTTTGAAATGTTTTTGAAATTTAGATTCTTTGAGTATTGTGTTGTTTTTTCTTTCTCAATGAGGTTTTGAGTTGGTTTTTTTCCCTAGTTAATAAAATGAGTCTTGGTTTTCAAAATTTGGATTTCTAAAGTTAAAAACATTGAGTTTTTTAGAAAATGGAATGAAATGTGATTTAAATTTTGTAATGTTTTGTTACTTGTGAAATGAGAAATAAATTTTAAATGTTTTGTTTTGATGATAAATAGGGGTTTCAAAAACTAGTTGGGGTATTTTAAGTATGTTTTGGAAAGCTATATTGTTTGTTTAATTTAACCCTATGTATTCTTGTGAATTATCACATATTTATGGATTTATATTGGTGGTAAAAGGTCAGTTGGTAGTATGTGGAGATGGGTGCTTGACTCGGAAGGAGATTGTGTATATATATGAGGCTTAATGGAATTCCAAATGAAATTTAAAAATATTTTATATTAATTTTTTCCTTTGAAAAATGGTTTTAAAAATATAAATTTAAATGATTTAATTAATTATTTTTTTGAAGTTTTATCTTCTGGTTTGGGGATTTCCATTTTGGGACTTTTTGGTTTGGGGTATACTTGAAAAATTTTATGTGGTTTTTTAGATTTGGTTCAAAATTTATGATTGAGATATATTGTTTTTTGAGGAGTTTTGATTTTTTTATGCTTATTTTTTATAGTATTTTACCCAAAAATTTCTAGAAGGGTTTTGTAGAGTCTCTTCAGGTTATTGGTTTCTTCTAGTATCCCAAGGGAGAAGATGGGTTATTTTTTTTATTTTCACTACCTCTCATTATGGTGGAAGACTATTAGATGTTTTAGGATTCTAGAGATCATGGGTGTTAAAGTAGTTCAATAGAAAGTTAAGGGTAGTGTATTTTATCTTGTATTTACTAATTTCATATCCCCAGAGATAGTGTTGAGAAATTCATTTAAGGATCATCTCTTTGTGTGGGGTATCTTCAAAGTTTTTATAGATAGGGTCCTATAATCTTGTAATGTTATGTTCAAGATGTATGTGGATGAGTTGTACCTTGGAGAGATGGTTTCTAAGGGATATCAAGTTGGGGTTGGTAGTTCATCTTGTCTCATTTTTTATGAGGTTTCCCTATCCAATGAGGAGTGTGAACTATTGGGATATGTTCCTAGGGTGCCTCCCCCATCACTTCTTTATTTATTCTTGATGTAATACTCATTCATTTTTTAAAGTGTGACCAGTTTGGGTATTCTAACCCATCTTGATGAAATTTCCTAAAATATTTTTGTCATTTTGGATACTCACAAGACTAGAAAAGTAAGTTATGGGTAGGTATTTTTAGATCATGACTACAGTGAATAAGATGATTCAATACATTAAGGCTCAAGACATAGGATATGGAATTAATCTTTTCAAGTGGTGGAGGAGCTTTTAGTTGTGGTGGATGTTGAATCATCTTTCTATTTTTTACATCATAGAGGAATTGTTTGAGTTTTTCCCATGGTTTTCTATGTCTGGAAATACATTTTGTATTGTAATATTGGTTTCTTGTTTTGGGATCACTATGGAGGACCTATTGTAGACTGTAGTTGTGATCATGATAATGGTTTTATTTTCATGGGATCTTGATGATTATTCCTTATGAATATGTAATTTTTAATGGTGTTCATTAATGTGGAATGGATATAGTATTTGGGAAGTTCATGTTTGAATATGATTGAATTTTATAGAAATTAGGATTCTTGTTTTAGTCCAGTGTTTTGTTTTAGTACCATTCATTAGTGCCCCCTTGTTTTGGGGGTTTTCCATGATATTTGGGTTTTAAATGGTGGGGTACCCAACTTGTATCTTCTTATTTTTTCTCTAAAGGAGGTAGAGTGTGAATTGTGAAGTTGAAATACCATGTTGGGTTTGTTGGAATTCACCAGTTTTTTCATTTGGTATGGAGGTTTTGTTCTATCTGGAGTACTCAACTTTTGATTCTCATTTTAAAATTGGTAACTTGGGGGGGGGGGGGGTTAATGGTTTGGATAAATGAGACACCCTCCCCTATTTTTCTTCTTAATTTATTTGGTTCATTTTCCTTAGTATTTTTATGGTGTTTGGGTTCATTTCTATCTATTTTTTCTCATAATGAGTATGTTTTGGAAGGAAGGGGGGTTGAACACAGTTGGAGCATGGTTAGGGGAACCATGAACCATATTAGGGAAAACTATGTGTCCTATAAAGAGGTTCTATCCAAACCACACAGTCATGCATACGACCATGCTCCAGACCCCTGCTACTTCTACAAATTTCACTCAGGTTGACATAATCCACTGTATATTTGGCACACAGTCTAGCAGATCATGCGACCAAACAGTGCGGCCTGCGTGGGATTTATAAAAAATTAAAAAGAAGAAGAAGAAATGTTTTATTAATAATAATGGTTATTAATATTATTAATTATTATTATCAGTTATTATTATTATTATTATTTTATTTATTTTTTATACACCTCGATTTCTTCATACTGTCATGAAACCCCTACCCCTTTCCTAATGGTGTCACGTGACACCACATGACCTGAAGCGCTCTCGGCCATGAGTTCATCCCCTTATCCTTGCTCCATTTGGCCAATTTCTTCTTCCAATTCATTATGTTATTATCCGATTTTGGTGTTTATTCTCTTCCTTTTCATTATTATACACTCGTTTCCTAGATTCATCACCTCACCTTGTGTTGTGTCCGACCTAGCTGATACTTAATCCAATTTAGGGTATTTAATTTGTTAATTCTTTATGTTTAGGGTTCTTAATCCTATATTAAGATAGGTTCATTTGATAAAAATTTAAACAATAATTTTCTCCACTACATCTAGGTAGGTTTTCATTCGATTTTGTTTATAGATCAATTTTTAATTATTGATTTGGTAGTTTTTTAGATTCCAATATTTTTCTAGTGTTCTTTGGACCTCCATGATATGGATTCCATCTACCATTATTTAAGGAAACATGTATGTTTATTCATTGTTAGAATATATATATATATATATATATATATAAGTACACTCATTATACATATTCACTAATGGTGGTGTTAATATGTAAAAAGATTCAAAAGGTACTTATATATATATATATATTAAAATGTGAATATATGTTTCAGTTTAATGGGGGATTTTTTATTTATATGGTTCTTCCTAGTCTTTATTACTTCATGGACCTATTTAAAATGGTTTTGAGTGGGATTCATCAAAGTATACATGTTTTTGAGGTTGGTTCCCTATCTATGAGTCTTTAAATTGAAATATATGCATTGTTGTAAATTAGCATTGACCACTTTTATATTCATTAGATATTATATTTTTCTTCCATTACTTTGTCATTTCTTTATATTGCTTCTTCTTTTATTAATTTTTTTTCTTACTCGCTCTACTATTGTGCTACTCTGACCTTGAGGGTATAGTATCCACATCGTACCACCATTAGACCCTCGCTGCTAGTTGGTAGCCTCTAGCATATGGGGAGGTATTCTTGAGGCCATGTGACCCACCGGTTGGGCTACCATCTTAGTGTTTAGTTGGGTCGGGATGTTACATTCTGAAAGTATGTAATATTGTGATTCATTTAATTTTATTATACAAGTGTGTGTATTTTTTAATAGCTCAAAAATATATAATTCATCCACCCCCTCTCTTGTAGTATATATTCCATACATCCTAAGGAAAACTTTGGTATCTGAGTGAGGCCTATAAATTTATTTTTTATTCTTGCACTAACTGTGTGGCTAGAGAAAAGAGATTTTGTTAGGGAAAGTTTATATTTTTTAACATTAGAGATTCTAAATCTTAGTAGGCCACAATTTTTTATAGAGTTATCTATGACTAGTAGAGAGATCATATGAAGAATTTTATGATTAATAATAGAATGGATAATTTTATTATTATTATTGGAAATTATGAGATTCCTGATGTGGAATTTAAAACTTTACCTAAAGAAGAAGAGGCTAGGTATTAGTTGAATTATAGAGTTTCGAACACTCTTTTATGTTAAGTGATAATGAATATTTACAGTAAAATATCTTCTTGTGAAATAGTGAATAATATATAGAGAAAGTTGGAAGTAATACATTTCAGAACTTATAAGGTTTTAGAAACCAAGAGGGCTATGTTTCATACTATTTATCAGGATTTTGATTTATTACATAGTGAATCTATTACACAAATGCATCAAATATTTGTAACTATTATGAATAGATTGCAACTGCATAGAGAGAAAGAGTTATTAAATGAATGAATTTTTGATAAGATCATTCATATCATGCCTAAATAATGTGAATATAATAGAACAACTATAGATTATGTGAAACATATGACTAAGATGATTCTTGATGATCTTATTGGAATACTTATACAGTATGAAATTATATTTAAGAGAGATGTTAAAAAAGAGAAAAAGAAGAATGAGGTAGCTTTTACATCAAATTTTGGGGAAGTTACAGCTAGAAAGGCAAAGTCTGGTGAAATTATTTCAAGATATTAAAATACTAAGAGAAAATTTAAACATGATTAGGGTTGTAGTACTTCCAAGGAAATTAAAAATGAACTTTATTAGATTTTTAAATAGATGAACATGATTATTAGAAATAATTTTTTTCATTACAAGTATAAAAATAATTATAAAGACAGGGGTGGGAAGGAAAATACTTATGAATTTATTTTTTATGAATGTAAGAAACCAGATCGTAACATACCTGATTATCTAAGGTTGAAAAAGAAGGAAAAAGTTTAAAGAGATATTATAAAGGTAAAGGAAAGAAAATTTTGAAAGTTATGGACACTTGGAGTACAAGTAGCGGAGATAAATATTCATATAGTTCTTCATATGGGAGTAGTGACAGTCAAAATTTCATTAGTTTTTATGAAAATATTCCAAATAACAATCAATGTTATATGGATAAGGTATTAGTTGAATCCTTTACTAATTTTACATTAAATGAAAATTACCTTGATACTACAGATGCTGAATTTGGTTCAACTTCTATGAAATAAAAAAAATTTGTTACATCAGAATATGGGGATAATTTACCTTTATTTTAGTAAATGACTAGATATGTGACTCTTCTAAAGAAAAATATTCTAAAGTAATAAAAGATTATGGCTATGTTAATAAAAATATTACTAAATCCAATAGTATAATTTTAAAACTTACTCCCTAAATTGATAAACTTGTATAGGAATTAGATAATAAATCTAGTTCTAGTTCAACTCAAGAAGATAAAATTTCGTTTTGAAACTTCATTATGATATTCTTAGTTTAAAAAAAATTCTATAAAATTTTACTTCTATAAAGGAAAATTTTTATAAACTTTAAAAATGGTTAAAATCATGTAAAAAAATTCTATAATAGGGTTTAATTTTTAAAATTTACATTTAAAATCAAATTACTTTATTCTTAAAAGTGCACCTTTTTGCACAAAATGTTAAAGAGGAGACCGCTGGAAAAATAAATGGTCTTTAAACCATGTTTAATATTTTAGTTTTCATAAATATTATATTTCTAAATAATTAGTAGTGGTAAAATACAAAAGAGTTAGACATATTTGGATTCCTAAAGTTTCGTTTTCTAATACTTCCAGACAAAAGAAAGTATGGGTACCAAAACCATAGTTTCTAATATTTTTATAAAGTAAATATGTGTAATATTAGTAAAAACATTTGGTGCATAAATATAAGGAGTTAAAGAAATATTAAAGGAAATAAAAAGTAATTATAATGTTTTCAAAAAGTGAAATGTGGAAAAGAAACCTTTGGATTTGATTATCAAAGAGAAATCATTGTTATTGGTGATGTTGAGTTTCTTAGTAAGAATTTAATTTGAAATGTTTTATGTGTTTTGGGAGTCAGGAACAATCTCAATAGAATAATTTAATTATGTGATGAAGGTTATCTTGTGAACTTCAGGATTGATAAATATATTGTTCAAAGTTCATAAGGTAAGTTTATTCTTTTAATCGATGGGTATGATTATGTTTACAAATTAGATATATAGGACCTTAAAACCAAGATCTACATTGTTTAAGTGTAATGGAAGATCATCATTGGTTGTGGCATAGATGGTTAGGACATTTTAATGTCCAGAAATTAACTAAACTCTCTAAGAAATTACTTGTGAAGGATTTACTGAATCTTAGGTTTAATTATTCAAATTATTTTCAACCTTGTAATTATGGAAAAAAACATAAGTTAATATTTAAATCTATTATTGAAATATCAACTTATGAATATTTAAATTTATTTAACATGAATTTATTTGGTCCTATGAAAACTAGAAGTATTGGGGTCAAACACTATATATATGTCTTGTTTGATGATTACACTAGATATACTTGGTTTTATTTTATTAAAAATAAGTTGGAAGATATTTTTTAAGAGTTTTCTTGTTCATGTTTAAAATGAGAAAACATACCCTTAGTTACTAATCAAATTTATCATGGTGGTGAGTTTTAAATTTTTTATTCTTAATTTTTTTAGTAAACAATTCACGAATCACAACTTTTCAATACCTATAACTCCTCAAAAAATGGTGTATTTGATAAAATAAATATGATTCTTTAGGAAATTACTAGAACTATATTGAATGGATACATTTTCGGGATGAATATATTAGTATTTCTTTCTATACTATAAATTTATTTTTTTACTTCAACCTTTTATTAATAAAACCCTTTATAGGTTGTGGATTGTAAGAAATCCAAAACTTTCTTAATTTGTATTTTTTTTGCTATAAAGTGTTAATTATGAATAAAAAAGACCATTTACATAAATTGGATCCAAAAACTAATGAGATAATATTTTTTGGCTATTCTACAACTAGTAAGACATATCATGTTTTCAATAAATGAACAAACACTATTGAGGAAACAATGCATGTCAAATTTGATGAAAATAATCCTTTTGTTTTTAAACATCTAGAAGTTGTGCCTTAAAATGATGTTTTTAAAAAAACTTCTTTTTAAAATCTTGAAACTGATTTTCAATTCACATTGTAAAATTCTTTGGATGGAAGATCAATGGAACTTATATTTCCAAAAGTTTTTCCTTTAGAATATGTTTAACATGTTGTTGAAGAATAATGTTTTACTTGTCTAAAAAATCAATCAATCTTAAGGAATCATCCCATTGATAATATCATTGGAGATATATATCAACTAATCAAAACTCATAGTTTTATAAAAATGAATGTGAACATTGTGCATTATTATTTCAATTTGAACCTAAAACACTAGATAAGGATTTAGGTAATAAATATTGGATACGATCAATGAAATATGAACTCAATAACTTGAATGGAACAAAGTTTGTAATTTTGTGGAATGTCATAAAGATATTCTTATAATTATATTCAAATGGGTTTTTTAAAATAAATGTGATGAAAATATAATTATTATTAGAAAGAAAGAAAATATTGTTACAAAAGGTTACAATCAATAACAAGGCATAGATTATGAAGAAAACTTTTCACTGATGCAAGACTTGAATCTATTCGAATAATTATATCCTTTATAGCTTATCTTAATTTTACTCTTTATCAAATGGATGCGAAGTATGATTTTCTTAATAGATATGTTCAGTAGGAAGTTCTTATAGAATCTACACCTGGGAAATTAAAAAATTTCCATAACATGTATACAGACTTACTAAGGAACTTTATGGACTTAAACATGCTCCAAGATCCCAGTATGATAGACTTACTAGATTTTAACTTCAAAATAATTTTGTTAAGTGAGCTACCAATTTAAATATTTTTATAAAGAATGTTTTTAAGGATACCAACATTGTTCAAATATATGTCGATAACATTATATTTGGCTCAGTTGAAAATTATATTTTTGATTTGTTTTCAAAACTTATGAAATCCGAGTTTGAAATGGGCATGATGGTTGAACTAAGTTTTTTTCCTTCGTTTTGAAAATTCTCAAAAAACAGAAGGATTTTTTTTATCTCAAAAAAATACATTAAAGACTTACTCAAATAGTTTGGTTTTGAAAATTAAAAGAGTATAAGTTCTCATATCAAAACATACAAAACTCTATCTAGATTAATCTAGGAAACCAATTGATTAAAAATGGTTTAGAGGGACAAATTAATGTTTAATTTATCACATAACTAGTTGACCAAATTTAATGTTTTCTATGTATGTTATATTTCAATAAAACCTGAAATAATACCATCTTAAAGCTGTTAAAGGAATAATTAATTATCTTAAAGTAACTTTAGATCTTGTTATATTTTATTCTTCTAGATGTGATCTTGAAATTAATTTTTTTTAGATGGTGAATTTGGTGGATGTAAAATGGATAGAAAAAGTAAATCCATAACTTATAACTTCTTAGGATAATATTTAGTGTATTGGATATGAAATAAATATATTTAAAATCACTTTCTACTACTAAATTATGTAATATCTAGAATTTATTTCACCCAAGTGTTATGGATGAACCACACACACACACACACACTAATTTATATATATGTTTCACTAATACTCCAATTATTTATGATAAAACTAGTTTTATATCTTTTTATAAGAACCCAACACATCACTCATGATAAAATCATAATATAAGGCACCTTTTACTTTGGGATCACACACAAAAAAGAGATTTTTTTTAATTTATCAAAATGAAAGACCAACTTGCTAATATTTTTACAAAACATATTTATTCCTAAATACTTGAATAAATTAAGAAGAACCTAGAAATTACCAATATAAAGTGATCATTAATCTACTTCTTGTTTTATCCATCTCCTTAAAATGAAAAACCACTTGAAGGGGTGGGGGGTATTTGTTTTTCTAACTCATATTTTTTATTTTAAGTATTTTCCCTATTGGAAGGAATGTTTCATTACAAAAATTTCATTCATCAAAAGGAGTGTTCATTCTTCAAAATGAATCTTTATTCTTTGGAACTATTGTTTATTATTAGAAAGAAATATTGTTTTTTATTATTATAAAGGTATGTTTCTTGTAACATTTTAACAATTTTGGAAGTTCAAATTTATTTTCAAAATCCTAAAATAAATTTATGACATTATGATTTGTAAGGATATTTAATCTCAAATATTTATTTTCCTAGAAGTTGAACCGTCACTTTCTCATTTATATAAAGATTTCAAGGTGGGACCTTATTCTTTATTTATATGAATAGTTAACCTCTCTCATCTTCCAAAGTTTTGTTCTTCTAATTCCTTTTAGTTTCATTTGGATCTCATTAAATTTTTATGGATTATTTAATTAATATTTCTAGGAGATAAATATTAAAATAAAGGTTAATTGATTGGATATATTTTGAAAAGTATAATTCTGTTTTTAAATATATATTTTTATTCAAGGTTAGGAATCTTTAGTTTTGGAAAAATAATATTATGATTTTTAATTTTTGACCATTGTTAGAGATTTTTATGGAATTGAAAACTTTAGTGAAGTTGATAGTGTGAAGAATGCTTATTTTGATAATTTTATAAATACTTACAAGTTGCATTTAAATAGTATAAAGGAGCTTATAGGTTAAAACTTAAAATGATAATCTCTCTTAATTTCTCATAAGTTACTAGATTTTTTAGGATATTTTATAAAAGTCAAAGCTAAACAATATCTATTTTTAGTTGAAGATAAAGTTTATAAAATGAATCATTTATCTTTGGAAGAAAAAATAGTGTTCTAGTTGGTGAAAGCCTTTGTTATTCCAATAAAAGGTGATAATTAAATTATCAAAATTCAAGATATTTATATTCTATACTTTTTATAAAACATGAGGAAGTTTAATCATGTCCAATTTATTTAGAGCAATGTTGAAGCAATTCACTCTAGAGTTATTAAGTTTAAATTTCTCCCTTATCTGAGGTTTCTCACAAGGGTGGTTTTTAATCATCTTAAAGTAGAGAAAATAAATAATCTATCTCCTCTGGTTAGAGATAAATAATCATTTTTTAAAGATTTTTTTTAAAAATTATGTTGGTTTATAATTTTGATCAAAAGTCATTTATGAAGAAATTTATTAAGGTAGTTTTATAAGATCATCATGAATCCTTGAAAATAAAGTTTTAAGAGAGGAGAAAATAAATATAATAACCTAAAAAATCTCTGGAGATTATAATAAAAAAGGTTAATACTATGTTAGATAAATCTTTTTTAGATTTTATGAAGAATAATAAAGATTAGAAGGAATGTGATCCTCGATCTATTCTTGAAAAGGATGAATCTTTGGATATTAGGGAAGAGACTCATAAAAGTTTAAAAGAATATAATAATAATAATAAGTGAGTATAAAAATACAAATAAGTGTTTATTTATCAATAATTTCTAAAATTATTTACTATTAGAGAATATGTTGTTCCCGATTTTTCTCCTCAGACAAAGATTAAAGGAACAGAAGTAGTTGGAAAAGGAAAGAAAATTGTTGTTGATCTGTTTGAAGTTTCTAAATAAGTTAAAGTTGGAAATAATTCATAAGTTACTCTTTCTAAGAATTTTTAAGTATCTAAGTTGAAGAAAAATATTGCTCACATAGATATTTCTCTAAAGTAATCTTCAGTACACACTTCTTTGTCTATAACTTTACCTTTATTAGAAAAGTTGTCGAAAGAATAATATGAAATTAAAGTGGAAGAAAATTAAAATAATTTTGAAATAATACAATATTAATATGATCAAATAAAATAATATAATGGTGTGGATGTAGATATAGAAGATATTTCACCTTCTAATCATGAAAGTTAATAATAATATCAACACCAAAGGGTTGGAAAATCCCTTTTTTGGGTGTTTTTGATAGTTCAACCAATACTCCACTGGATAGTTCTAATTGGATGGAGATGAAGTTTAATTATTTCAATTAAGTAATTAAGAATTTTTATATAATTTTGGATATCTTCCGAGATGTCTAAGCTCAGTGCAAGTTAATTCAACATAAAATCAATAATGCTTAGGATTTTAAGTGGAAACAGAATATTGTTGACTCTATTGTAAAAGTTAATGATGACCTAAGAGGTCATAAAGAAAAATATTCTATGGATTCCAAATAAAATTAAGAGTGTTATAAAATGGGTTTGAAGTTTATTTATAAACAAGAAACGTGAATCAAAAAAATCCTATAAAAGTCTTTTTAGGATGATTGAAAGTTTAAAATTGGAAATTAGAGAACATTCTAGGGAATTCGATGATCTAAATTACATTTTCAATACAATAATATGAGGAGATCAAATTCCTCAAAAATAATAAAAAAAATTCAAGATGAAAAGGTTGATATATTAGATAAATAGGTAAAGAAGTTGAAGCATGTTATTGATTTTTTTTACAATTGGCCTTTCTAAATTTGTAAAACATTAAACTTATTTAAATATGTTGATGAATTTTCTATTTCTAAAAACTTTATATGTCTGTATTTGTTTATTTTTTAACATTTCTTTAATTTATTTTTTCTATGTGTTATCACTTTAATATTATATTACTTTTGTGTTATTTTTGAAAAACACAAAGGAGAGGAAAAGTGGATCACAAAATATTTTTACAAAGGTGTAGTTATTTATGTTTGTGTTAGTAAAGTTTTTAAGATTATGTCTTTTCTTATTGTACTTGTGTATTAGAATTTTCAAAAAAGGGGGAGATTTTTGGGTTTAAGGAATTATTTATACACTTCTTTTGAAAATCACAATAAACATATTTTTTGGTTTTTGTTTTATCTTATAATATTTTCCAAGTTGATGTTTTCAAGTATTTATAAGTTCTACTAAAATAGTCATTATGATCTAATTTATTTTAATCAAAAGAACTTTACCAAGGGTAATTTTATCAGAAGGAAATGTATATGTAATCCATGTTTATTTCCTTCAAATAAATGATTTGAAAGAATTTTTATTTGTGTTGTTGTTTTCTATAAGGAGCATTGTATCTGTGCTGAACAACTTTATTTGTAAAAGTAGAATAAGGTTTAATCCATCAAAAGGATAATTATTGTTGTTTATGTAGTTTTAACTAAACATGAGAATTGTAGAATATGAATAGTTAAGTCATTATAACCTTTTTCTATAAATAGTAACACAATCTTGAGGTAAAGAAACACATAAAATAATGAAAATTTGTCTGAAGGTTGCTTATGTTTTGAAGAATGCAACATCTCATTATCTTGAGTGATTCCATTTATATCTTTTCAAAGGGGTTTTTTCTTAAAATCATCCATCTATGAGGATTCATTATAAATGATATTGAGTTATTTTGTTGTCTTTGTGGTTGTTCTGGTCTATGAGATCGAGGGCTCTTGAGGCTAAAGAGATAAAAGTCATTCTAATCAGGTGAGATAGAGGGATTTCAAAAGGAAGACAAAAATTCATTCTGATCGGGTTGATTGAGGGATTCCAGGGTTTCATAAGATATAACTACTAATAAGTTTATAATTGAGCATACCTAAAGTCGGCTCTACAAACTTCCTTGTCGCTTTAGGTTAAATAAATGACCTTACTTAGTTGAGGTGTTGTAATTTTTTGTTCTATTGTTCATAAGTTTTTGTTTTTATATAAAATATTTTAGTTATTTTATTTTTATATAAAATTTATTACTTTGTTTTAAAATTATCATAATAATATAATTCTAATTTTATTCTCAACTTATGATAATAATCTCATTCTAAAAGTATGTAATCTCATGCTTCCTTTTATTTTCTTTTAAAAGCGTGTGAATTTTTTTAATAATTACAAAAACTACAATTCACCCCCATTATAGTATATCTTTAATATATCCTAATGAAATATAATCATCCTCCAACCATCCCTCAGGAGATCCACTATGAAAGACACAATCCTACATCACATATTCCTCCAAGTCTCCCAATCGAGACTCCTCCACCTACTATATCAAGGATGATTTCAAAGTCATTTGATGAAGGGAACCTCTACTGCAAGCCTCATTATCATTGAGATATATCACTGAAACCTACTCCATCACTCTATAAGAAACTCTAAATTCCCAAAGAGTATCCCTTTGCGACTTTCTACTCAGTTTATTAGTAACTTTATTCCTTTTTCTTGGGGTGTAAGAGATATTTAAGTCATCATCTTACAAGAAATTCATCCACATCCATTAATATAGATTAAATTTATACTAATAGAAAACATACCCCAAGCTCTTATTTTATATTAAAATAAGAAACCACTCACCAATGAGGTATTTTCACCACAAATTCAAAGCAAACACCACTGCCGCCAACTCAAGATCATGGGTAGCATAGTTATACTCACAAGAATGTTACTATCTAGACCCATATGATATAATTTACCTCTAATTAATCATGATTCAACCCAAAACAAGATGATATGAGTTACATAAAACCTTGAATATCACTCCCTCATTTATAAACAGAATCATGAGAGGACTAATTAACTTCCCCTTCAAGTAGTCAAATCTTTCTTAACACTGATCAATCCAGATTAAATCTTCATATTTCTTGGTTGAGGATATCAATAGGGATGCAACCTAACTGAAGTTATAAATAAACCTATAATAATATCTTATAATACCAAGGAAAATATAGACCTATGAAACATTCTTGGGTGATTCCCAAGAAAAAACTTCCTTGACCTTCAAAGGATCGATGGTTAATCTCTACCAATACACCACATACCCAAGAAAATACACCTCTTATATCCAAAATTTTCACTTGGACAACTTTTTATAGAGCTGGTGGTACTAAAGAACCTAAAAAATAACCCTAATATGCTCAAAATTATCCTCCTATGAATTTAAGTACATGAGTATATCATCAATGAACACTACCATGAAATGATCTAATAACTCATGAAACACAAAGTTCACGAGTCCCTGAAAATAGTCTAGGTGTTCATGACACTAAATGACATAACTATGAACCTGAAGTTTCCATAATGACACTATAAATTAGTCTTTGATATATCCTCCACATGAACCCTCGTTTAATGATATAAAGACCATAAAAAATATTTTAAATATAGATATTTCCCTTCAACTAATCAAACAAATCATCTACCCTCAGAAGGGAATAATGGTTATTAACTTTCACCTAATTTAGAAGTTGATAGTCTATACATATACTTAGGCCACTATTATTATTATTAGAGAGAAATACTAGATAAACTCATTAAGATACACTAATCTGAATGTAACCCTTCTGCATCAAATCATAAACCTAGATCCTCAACCCCTACAGCTTATAAGGTTCCATCCGATAAGGATCCATTGAGACCATAGAGGCACTCGACTGTAACTCTATCCTAAACTAGATATCATGTTGAGGGGGTAGGGTGGAAAAATATTTATAAAAAACATCTAGAAACTAAAAAATAATTCTAAGAAACTCCACCACCCATTCCTCTACTAAATCCAAATAAATTTATTCTAACAGAGATAATAATTGCTTTGTACATTGGTGACCCATTCAATGGGATTGCTTGGCAATGAAAATTTTAAATTGGTATTCCAGATCATAAAAGAGGTCCTACTCTAGAATAAATCAATTATCACACACACTAAATAAATCTAATCCATACTAAGTATGGCATCATATGATTTTATCTAGAGTAAAATTAAATCCCATGGTGACTAATGTTGCACCATCATTAGCTTACAACCCTAACAAATATCAAACAAAATCATACAACCTCTAATTAGAATAGTCAAAATTAGGGGCATTGGAAGCTGATTCACCTTGATTCCTAATGCATGGACCAAGGAAGGTGTAATAAAGGATTGTGAAGTTCTAGGATCAAATAAATCCAAAGCTAAGGTATATTATAAATAGAAAATTTCTCGAACAACCTCTAGCCTATCTAGAACCAAAATCTCCATAACATTAAATTGTATACATATAGATCCTCTATCATGTTGGACTTATATATGAACACCTCTATAGTCACACTTCACGTTATGTTCCCTATGGAGGGGGAATCAAAGGATTTTCCTCTTCCTTCTCCCTCTCCTCTCGGTTACCCAAAGCCTTACCAATCCTACTACTAATAATGTCTCTAAGGAAACAATTTATGGAGATGATAAAGAATCTTAATACTTACACCATGATGGAATATAAGGATGTTCAAGAAATGATATCATCGATAAGAATAACCCCTATATGCAAAGCATACAAGAATAGATTTCCTAGTGGGTGTATAGGTACTCCTAGCTCAAAAGAAGCGGGAAGAATAATATTTTTGAAGTCAAATCCCTATATATTGGAACCCTGACTGACCCAAAATCTGAGATCCTCCACCAATAGTCTTGAAACTCATAGATCTATGATGCATCATCTATCATAACAAACTTTTTTGTTCATGCATCCTATCAATCACTTAAAATTAATTCCCCACCTACAAATACATATGCAATATAAATGGGGAAACTGAATATCAAATAACTAGGAATAATTCCTCCTTTAAATTCCATGATCTAGAATCATCATCCAAGAAAATAATAGTTGAAAATAAAACAATTTAATTAAATTTAATCTTGAACTACTACATGCTTATATTCCCTTATTTAAGGGAGAGAAACTCATGCCTCTTCACTTACCTCATCGTTGATGAAAGGAACTCCACTAAAAATTGCCTTTGTAAATCCTCCCACAAAACCTTTACCTCTTTTTGAACTCCAATATATATAATCCACCATTGTAATTATACTCCTGACATATGGTTACTGCCAACGGAACATGATACTCTTTCCTAGTGTAGATAAAATTGAAGGTGATCTCGATCTACTTCAGCCACTGCTCGGTATCTAAATCGAAGATTCCCCCCTCATACTTCATTAATCCCTGACACTAGAACTCACACAACATCCCCCTCACCTGGTTCAATACTCTAATATTTAATAAGATCATCCTATTACACCTCAATAACTTGAAACACATGTGGATGATGACCATTATACATCTATAAAAATAGGAAGGAAAACTCATAAGCCTGATAGTATATAATTTATTTAACATTCCTTTATTTTTATTAATTTTAATTTCTCTAATATAACCCCAATTCAAACAAAAGTGAAAACAAACATGATACATGTACCTATCCAAGGTATCTACCCTACAATACAAATTATCATGCCCAGGGTATTCAGTAAGCTTAAGTTCACTGAGTTGGATCACAGGGGGGCCTTAATTGCTTGTGTCTAATATGATCTCCCTTTATACATCACAAAATAAGATAAAATAACACTATTTACTTACCAATCACATGAAATTATCACCAGTACCTAAAATCAAACACCATTCCAACTTTCAACCAAATATCTGATACCACCTTTTCATGATCCTACCCACTGGGAACCCCTTCCAGCCTATAGTGAAAATGAGAGTGACCCCCAAGTCCTACCACTAATAATCTTTGGGTTGGAAACTAGAATTGAGGATATAAAACATGAAAATGAGAGACATTACTGTCATATATTCCAGGAACATAATATGAAATACACTAATCAATTCCCTAATATAATATAAAACCAATATCCCATAATAAAACACAATTCATGAGATTTTATACAAATACAACCTCCAAAATAAATGCTAAAATAAAACTATTAAGATAGTAGCTCTGAGATCTGATTTGGTAAGATCTAACTCAATCTCCAAAGTCACTATGGAAACATGAAAAAAAAATTATATATAGTGGTGAGAATACATATATACTCAATAGGATCCTCATCAAGACCACTAATGAAAATGTATAAGAATCATATTAATACTTTGGTAAATAAACAAAAGAACCAACAATAACCTATCGTTCAATCATCACCCAACCTCACCAAACTATTCTCACCAAATACCACATTCCATTATGATAAAATAATATTAAAGTATATAACAAGAGGGTACCTCAAACCACTTCTCCACTAGTTTTTCACTCACATTCCCCAATAGAAAACATCATGGAACTTCTATCCCTTTAATATGTATACAATCATAGAAATCATGCAGCACTGGATATGGGATAGACTGTAGCCCTCCCTTTCCCTACCCACGTAGGGTCCAAAATTCTCATTGGAACTAGTAATAAACAACCACAACCATAACTAAATCTACATACCATGAATCCACATCTTATACACACATCATATTTATATCATTGTAAAGTATAATGAACCTTAAGGACATCGAACTTATACCCTCCTCCTACCATGCACAAACCTTACTATATATACTACACCATCATTACATCAATCACACCATCTACCCAAATCCATCAAAACCATACCACTTTCAGAAGAGAGATCAGGAAATAGGTACTAACAATTCATTTGTTCCCTCACCAACTTGGATGTTTAGGTAAGACACAAAAAACCCAAAACACTGCTACACCCATTCCAACCACCAAAATTTTTCTATCATGCACTATCATCACTATCATTTACTATACCACAAACTATCCTTGATTCCCACAAAAACAACCACAATATCACTCATAATTTCCTATTTAATCACATTATTTAACTATTTACAAATTTACCATTTACTAGAAAAATTACATTCATTATTCAATTTAAATATATATTTAATAATAAACCATTGTTAGTCATTATCCATATTTATTTCTAGTTGTTACACTCACATTTCATTTATTAACATTCCATTCACAAGTTCATTCAATTTTTCCCACACCCAATACTGATTTCTTCATTACCCATCATAATCTATTATTATCATGCAACTATAAAACAACCCCACAACTATCAAACAACCACCACACAAGACACCTCACAATATATTCCAATGACCACCACAACATCCCCAAGATCATCACCCTTTACATTCAACCAACCACACCACCGCTTTCATGCACATACCATCCCATCCACACTTCTACCTTGACAACCACATATTCCCATACCATCCATAGAAACTATTTACAACACGAGCTGATTAGCCTGAACCAACCACAAGGAACCCTAAATCAAGGAAACATAATAAAAACATCATAAAAAAATAATCTAACAACAAATAATTCACAACTATAATAATAAAACATTTCCACACATACATTTTTAAAACATGCCTTCATATTAAATTTAACATCTCTTTCATGAGTGATAACACAATAATCAAGTTTTCCACACAACCAATTCTTTACCATATTTAAGTCATTACCCTTTTATGAGAGGTGATTTATGAGTTTTCTATGATCATATCATGATCATTTTCAATATAAGAAAACCCAAAACATAGTATATCTATCTTTAATAATTAAAACACATGAAATATTGAAAAAATAGAGCACCAAGTATTTGGACATTGAAAAAACTTCCATTTTCTATTTATAAAGATAATACTTGATAAATATCATTGAAGTAGTAAAAAACTTCTTCATACCTCCAAGGGAGTACATCGGCCACTCAGATCCTTGATTGTATCATTAAGACACCTAAAATCTAAAAGGGATTATGTCACCTTTTTTAATAATGAGGAAAAACCTTTTGATAAGAATAGAGGTTGAGTAGTAGCTCATAAGTATAACATACCCAACATGAGAGGATCACATCCTATTATATATTATTCCTTGGGCCTCTTCATGAAATTATGAGTGTTAATTGTATCATAACGCCTCAGGTTCCATCACATGAAACTCAAGAATTTCATCTTATTAATGTTAATTCATTGAATAAATTTGATAAATGTGTATCTTATAACCAGTATGATCCATCTTATGGAGCATAAATAATGTAAAACCATTCAGGAGTAGAGGTGGAATTCGTATGTATCACATGCATGTATTCACCATGCATCATTTTCATAGGATTTTATATTCACTTCCAACAATATCCCACATTCATTAAAATATCATATGAACTTTAATAAAAACATCACAAATATTTTTGAATCCATCCAAACTTTTTTGGATATGTTTTTTCATCAAAATATCTTCATTTTGAGAAAACAATTTATCTAAAATTTTATACTTATTGAAGGGCCTAACTATGAGAACATGAGGTCCTTAACAGTGTTGAAAACATCTATTAAATCCCTATTTCATAGATGTAAGAAAAGAGTAGCCTCTAGAAAATCATCAGTGTTACTCAAGCTACTAAGGGGTATGGTTTGATCTCCATCAAACATACTCATATCTCTATAAAAACATGACCACCATAAGATGTATCATATACATCATATGTATACCTATATAATCCCTTTTTCCATGACATCAAGTGAACACTAGTCATGGAACCTGTAAATCTAGTATTAGCCTCTCATTATTTCTTGATTCTCTAAAAAAGACTTACCAAGTCAATGAATACATCCCATGTCATTAATTTATCTGATAAGTATATCACATGTCACTTATTAAAGTAGTTGAACACATCATATGTGAAACAACTAATCTTGGCCATGCATTTACTCAATTTAATTCAAACAAGGGCTATATTTCATTACTCATCATACAAATGGAAAAATATCATATTGGTTGCGCTCCAACTGAACATAATTAGAAACATATTAACCCCATATTAGATAATTAAATATGTATACTTGTGTAAGCAGGGTATAAAAGTATGAAGGCTCTCATGCTAGGTATCTCACCAACCTTGAGTAAAAAAGGATTAATGATAAACATGAACCCCTAAGTATATCAATAACTATATGAAATTCTATGAGATATAATTTAGTGGATCAATCCAAGTAATAAATTTATACTTATTATTTCATGAATATATTCTTCATAACTCAGATATGACTCTTTATAATGAGTAAAAAAATCTATCCAAGCTAATCTTATCATATAATTATAACCCATAATACTCTGTAATGAGCATCAGTTAGGGACAAATCCAATTCATACTTTGAGGGGATATTATAATTCAACCATTCATATAAAATTAATTACAACACACATTAATGAATGATAATTGAATATTTACTTTATTATAATAAAATGATATAATTACAACCATTACAACAAATATATCATGTGTATTACACCCATAGATTCTACATAACCCTCATGTTGTTGTTGAGGTAATGGTTTCATCAATGGATCTGCTATATTCTACTGATTAACCACCCAATTAATATTTATATTTCCCCTCTCAATGATCTCCCATATGAAATGTTATTTTTGAAGGATGTTTTTGGTCCTTTTATGAGACTGGGGTTCCTTATACTGAGAAACAATAACATTTTTATTACAATATATCTTGATTTTCCCTCAATGATATGAACCACTCCAAGTTCATAAATTAACTTCTTGATCCAAACAAAATCCTTCATAGTATCCAATGAAACGATGTATTATGACTCTATTGTTGAGCCTACTAAGGTGGGTTGTTAGGAACTCTTCCAACTGATCACACCACCATTTAAAAAAACATGAATCTAGATTGATATTTCATATCATCTTTTTTGGATTAGAAACTAGCATCTACATAACCATTCACACAGATCTCATCCTCTCCTCTAAAGACCAATAACATATACATATTCCTTATTAAGTACTTAAGGATGATATTTACAATAATCCAGTGAATCTCACTAGGATTGGATTGGTATCTACTTGTTATGATCAAAGTATATGAGACATCAGGTTGAGAACATAACATAGAATACATGATATTTCTTATAGAGGGTGTATAAGGAATTATGTCCATCCTTTCTAAATATTTATAATGATCTTGAATCTTATTAAGATTCATTCTATGAAACATTGGTAATGACCCCTTCTTTGAGTTCTCTACGATAAAATTCTTATGCACTTTACCAATATACGTGCTGTAAATCAATCAAAGTAACCTATTAAATATATCTCTATTGATCCTCATACTGAGTATGTAATCTTCTTAGCACATGTATTTCACTGAGAAACATTTACTTAGCCACATCTTCAAAGATTTAAGTGTTGGGATGTCATTTTCAATAAGCAGTATGTCATCTACTTACAATATCAGAAACACTATTATTCTCTCACTAAGATGCTTGTATACATAGTAATAATTTGTGTTATTGATGAAACGAAACTCTTTGATTACATCGTCAAATTTGATATTCCAACTTTAAGAACATTTCTTTAGTCCATAAATTGTCCATTGAAATTTTAAAACCTTAGTATCCTCACTTATAAAGTAATAAACCTTAGGTTGTATCATATACATGCCCTTAGGTAAATTCATTATTAAGGAATGGAATTTTGGAATACATATGATATATATCATCATAATAAAAATGATTTATTATGGATAAAAAATACGAATGGAATTTATCATCACAATAGGTGAAAATGTCTCTCCATAGTCATTACCATGAACTTGTTTGTAACCCTTTTTCACCATGTATACTCTATAGGAACACTCTACTATACATGTTAGTTTAATTATATAAAACCCAATTGCACTATATGGGTCCCACCCCTTTATGTGCATCCACAAATTTCTAAACTTAGTTAGTGTACATGGATTATATCTCAAATTCCATTTATTTTAACTATTTCTCATAATCAGAACTCTTAATAGACTCTCGATTGGAAGTGGGTTCATCTCCTATAAACATCACTTCATCATCAATGGCCATGATAAATCCATATCTATTAGGTTCCTAATGAATACTACCATACCTTCATGGTTCTTGGGTAACTTGAGTCAGTTATTCTTCCATAACTCTTTGCAGAACCAGCTCAACCTCCATCTTAGAAACACTTATATTTTTCGGTCTTGAACTTCTCCAGGTTCAACTTTCCTCCCATTTTGACCTCAAATCATGTGTTACTTCTCAATAAAAACACCCCATCAGGATACAAACACTTTGTGTTCAACAGGATTATAAAATTAATATCCTGCAGTTTCTTTGGGATTACCAACAAATGAGAATTTATCAAATTTTGAGTCAAGATTATCAGAATCTAATCATCGTATGAATGCTTCACATCCTTAAATATTCACATAAGACAAACTTGGATGTTTCCCATACCATAAATCATATTATTTATTTGTGATTTCTTTATATGGAACACACTTTAGTAAGAATTTAATAGTATTCAGAGCATAACCCCAAAATAAAATAAGAAGTTCACATAAACTCATCATCGATCAAACCATGTCTAAAAAGGCATGATTAATTTTTTCAGATACAACATTACATTGTAATGTTCTAGGAGGAGTGAATTTTGAAATAATTCCACAATATCTCAGATGAGCTATGAATTCCTAGCTCAATTATTCATCACCTTGATCTGATCGAATGACTTCAATAAATTTTCCTAGTTGGTTTTGTACTTATTTATGAAACTCTTTGAACTTTTCAAAAGTTTCATACTTTTTTTCATTAGAAACACATACCCATACTGACTAAATTCATTGGTAAAATTAATGAAGTATCTAAAACCACTATTTTCTTGTGTACTCATTGGTATATATACATAACTATATATAAGATCCATTGGTCCACTAGCCCTCATACCTTTTCTCCCAAAAGGTGAATTTTTCATTTTTCCCAATAAACAATATTTTCATGTATCAAATGATTCATAATTTAATGAGTCTAGAAATCCATATATATAGAGTATTTTAATGTGTTTCTAATTTATATGTCCAATGTAAAAATTCCAAATGTAGCTGGGATTAAAATCAACTCTAGCCTCCATATTATGAATTTTATAACTAGGATTATCCATATCAAGAATATATAAACCATTAATTATATTCCCAATTCCATAAAACATTTCATTATTATATATTGAGAAACTTTTATTCTTAATAATGAATGAAAATATCAACTTGTCCAAATAACATACAAAAACCAAATTCATGTTTATGGTGGGAACATAATAATAGTCTTTCAATTCTAGGATCAATCCACTATGTAAAATCAGATCATAAGTGTTGACCTCTAATGAAATAACTCTTAATCTATTACCAACACAAATATCTACTTCACCCTTCATCAATACCCTCCAATATATGAGTCTATGTTTGTTAGAATTTTTTTTGACACACACCTAGCACCTAATACCCATGAGTTAGAGTTAGAGAAATTGATTTCTATAACATTCACATTTGGGTACACTACATGTCTCTCCTTGAGAACACTTCTCGTTCCTAGATACCGATATTTAAATATTTTATAGTTTATACCTATTAATGATCTAAATATTATTAGTGTGAAGTATTCCATAATATAAAATAAATAAATATCAATAGGCGGGTATCATGTATTGTATAATTTCATTAAGGTATTTAAATGAAAGCACTCCCACTAAAAATGATAACCCCATACACCATATCCATTTAGTGAACCAAGATCCATATTTAATCATGAATTACATCATTTATCACATAATAAAGTTGTTATTATTTAGGTATGGAATTATCCCAATCACAACAGTTATGATTCTTGGATAGTTGATAAGATAACCACCTATTTAAAACCACCATGTATTCAATCAACTAATTCCTCCAGTATCTTAACCGTTGGAGATTTATAGCTACTGTAACCAAAAGAAAATGCTAATAATAATCTAACTAAGGACAATCAAGGGATAATTTTGTTTAGCTTGAAAATACCCAAAATAAAAATTCTAAGTTACTTATAGCTTACTTACCTTAAATAAGATAATCTAGGGATACTCATGTTGAGGTTGATAAAACTAGGTTGAATTGTCGAGGTCTTAATAAGTGTCACTTTGGAAGGAATCCTACACTTATTAATTTAAATGGTTTTATTTTAAGATATCACTAATTTAATATATATAATTTTTATATTAAATTCATAATAATTACATAATATGTAATATTTATCTTTTCATGTTTTATTTCTTTTATGTATTCATGATTCCAATTATTTAGTTTTGGAAATCCCTATTCCAACCACCAAATTAATGTGTTCATGCCACATTAATGTGTAGTTATTTAAAAAATACACAATTCTATGTTACTCACAAAAAAATAGAATCCAAGTATATTCATACATATCAAAATCCATCATATTTATAAGGTATATAAATTCTTTATATAAAGGCATACAATTATAAAAGATTTAAAAAATCCATATGAGTAAGACCAAAGCTATAGATATCAAAACCAATTTAATTTCATATCCAAGGAATAAACCTCCAGAAAAGTAGGTTATATGATCCCAAGCCTATCTACCTAAGGAAAATTTACTCAAGAGAGACTTCAATTCATGATAACTCTAACACCAAATATAAACAAACTATAACAACCCACTCTTTATATATATATATATATTACATTTAAATAGATGAATATTAATTACATAACATTAAAAACCATTCCATAATTGTATGGCTTTAGCATCTTTAGAAACTTGAAAATGAAAAAAACTGGTTCATAGAACATCTACATTGTATCAAACCTATTGTGTAAGAACTAGAACCATTTTTGACATGTCATGCTTAATACCATCCTTCATATCCTATGGGGAAGAAACATAAGAGAAGGTTTAGATCAAATACTCAGTATAGGTAAACAAGGGATATATGAATAATAACATAAACATAAGTTTATGAGAATATGAAAATAACATTTGAAAACTAAACCCTACATATTAAAGATCATAATATTGATTCATAGAATAAATTATAAAAATTCATAAGAAATGAATCATAAAAGAATAACTTGGCACAAAACATGGAATTATGGAAAACACACAAGCATAGAAAATCATTTCATTAATAATAAAGTCCCTTTTAAAATAATATCTTAGTGGAATGAGTTTACTCCAAAAACCATCATAGTAGTCAATGTTCACTCCCAAGACTATCATGGTGGACAAAGTCCTTTACCGAACCGGTTTCACTTCTCGTTCTAGTCCTGTTTGATCCAAGTTCCATCTTCATTCCAGTACTATCTATCTCATGAGATATAATATAATTACCCAATGAATTTTAGGGAGATATAGGCCCCACCTGTCACATAATGAAAACCATACATATTTGTTCCACATGAACATAAACCATTCATTATATCAGAACCTATAAAAAGAAATATGTTTCATAATAATTTTATCATAGCATAACCCATGGAAAATAAATGGGTTTAATAAATATAAACATAAACCAACCATAAAATAATAAGGATAATTTCCTTGAATAATATCCCTATTAAATAATAAGTAACATCAAATAATGTTATCTTATATGGAAAATAATTTTGATAGATCACTTGAAATAACTCTTGAGGAAAATATCCTTTCAGTTTTGAAAACATTTTTTTATTAAAATTCCATAAACTTATTAAAGAAAACAATGTATTTGAAAATAAACTTGTAATATTTTAAAGTAATAGTCAAGTTATTAAAGTATTATGATGGAATGAAAATTTTCTCATGTTTTATAAGTCAAAAACAACATTCCTTCCTTTTTTTGTCAAGAAAAGTCATAAAGAACCTCGCTTAGAAAATGAAAAAAATAATTCTTTCAAACCATTTTGTAAAAATTAAAAGCTGAGTAAAATGAATTTAAACAATCATATGAGAATAATAAAAATATTTTTAGAAATAATTTTATAAAAACATGGGCATTAAAAAAAAGAGAGTTTTAAGGGAAACTTTAAAAAGACATTTTTTAAAAGAAAATCCCTTATACATATCATATCATTGAAGTGATAATTAATAAAATTAATAGAATATGTGTATTCAATTTAAATACACATAAAAAAGTGAAAATTAAATATAAGATAATCAAAAGTCATCCCACACATAATCATAGCCTGATATAGTCAATGAAGTAGAATGTTAACCTAAAGAATGAAAATTGGGTTAAGAATTCCCTTACCACATTGTAATCAATCGAATCACATGACCCATAAAAGTAATAATTATAAAATGATACATTTAATAACATTAATATAATTAGATTAATGATATATATATCAAAGGTAATTACATATAACATACACAAGAAATAAGTGGTGAATAATGCAAATATCTCATAGAATAAAAAGTGAGACGAGAAACCCTTACCTCACGCTTCCCTTTAGTTTTGTGTACTTTAACCTCTTATATAAAGGGTTAAATGATGTTATTAATTGATTAAATTACTATAATAATATTTAAAATACCTGATGTTATACTTTTATAACATCTTACTTCCCATTCATAAATAATATTTCAGTATTTCTATTGTTTTAGGTGTGTCCGTTTCATGGTTTCATCATTGATTCATTTGTGTATAATTATGGATTTTCTTGTAAAATAAAAATAAAAATATAGAAGTGAAGTGAAATGGTATTAATTAAATTAAATATTTTTAAATATTCCCATGTATTATTTTTATTTCTCACATTAGGATGATTAATTTGATAAAATATTAACGAAAAAGGTGTAGTTTAATTTGGTGGTTTTTCCGACCATCACGAACTAGTTTTGTTTTATTTAATATTATGTATATATATTAGTTAAAAAAATTAAATAGGTTATTATATAACCATTAAAATATTATTTAACTATAATAATATCTTTATGACCAGCCATAGAGGTAGTAATGAAAAATGAACAAAATCATTATTCACAGAGGCAATTAACCGACATAATTTGGAAAATAGTTTCATTTATTTAAATAAGAGGAGGTAATAAAAGGGATGGATATGATATATTACATTATCAATATAAAATTATATTATCTAAATTTTTATATATTTATCACATCTTTATGGATAAATTATATAAGAATAAAGTAGACGTAAAAAAAAAATAAGAGAGGTGTTTTGAGAAAATTACCTCTCGAATATCACCTCCTTGAAGGATCCCTTGAGGACCATGTATTTGGTCTTCTGGTAAGAACATCAACACATAGACATGGGTATGGATATAAATATAGGTTTTTTTAGATATTTTAGGATCTTAAAGGCTTTTTAGGAGAAATGGGGTGGTGAGGGGTGTTATTTATATTTGAAGAGGGGTGGTTTTAAGTGATTAAATAATGATTATTTTATATTTAAAGCCAACCCCATCGAGGTGGAATTAATTTAAATGAATTTGGATAATAACTATTTTTTAAAATTATAGTTAGGTTCTATAAATTCATCAAACACCCATTAAATTTTTTAATTTTTAGGTATTTTAATCTTTTACCATTTAACTTTAACAAGTTTTATCTTTTTACCTTTACTGTGACAAATCTTTCATTTTACCCCAGTAAATTTTTTATAACTAAAAATAAAAATAACCTCAATTAATAATTTTTAAATTATGATTCCAAATATATAATACATTTTATCAAATTCAAATCACATAATATTTAAAATTAGATATAAATTTAATCCCACAGACGCAACGGGAAAGCGGGTTTTTAAAGTGATAAAGTTCAAAAGTTTGAAATATTTTTATATCCAATTTCAATGTCAAATTTATTCCAATGATCTAAATTGGATTTAATGATTTATAATTGAACAAATTATACTTTAAAACCAATTTAAAATATAATTTAACTATATAAATAAATTATAGGAAAAATAAGTTTTCAATTAAAATTCAGTATTTTTTTATTCATCAAAAAAGGAAACTTCTATGAAAAATAAAAAAAAATCACCCTAAGATAATTTTAATATTATGATTTCAAAAAAAGTTTATTTTTTAAAATAAAATTTATAAAATTTATAAAATTTAGTTTCAAAATATGTGCGCTATTAAAAGGTGGAAAAATTTCCTTTAAGAAAAATATAGCCTTTATGTTTAAAATTGGATTTATTCTTATCATAAGCCAATGAAATTCATTGAATTAATTTAGAAAACATTTTATTGGATATAAAAAATATAAATTTAATTACTATATTTCAATAATAGTGATTAATTTAATTTATTAAGATAAAATTACATTGTGGGCATAAAAATAGTTTTTTATAAAAGCACTTCCTTTATGTTCAATTGGTTTTTATTTTCATTTCTAATTAATTGGTAACCAATGAATTAATTTTATAAAAATTTGTGAACCATATTTTTATAATTTAGTTAATCTCATTCATTTCCTTAATTCCAATAGATGGGTTATAATGATTTTGTTAAAATAATAGTATTTTGGTGTTTGTTTAATATCGATGTTTTGTGAAAAGTAAGCTATCAAAGAGATTAAATTTATTTAAAAAAAGACATACCATAAAATCTTGGGGTGTTAAATTATAAAACCATTAAAATGAATTTATCCCTTTAAATTTATTATTCTAATATAAATATATGAGGATACCTCTGCCTCATCTCATGTAACATCCCGTTACTGATCTGACAGGCTTTCGGAGGGTTACACACCATCTAACTAGGTTACACGCCGTGTAATGGTTTTTTGATACAAGTTGTGAAAGGATTCAGGTTGTGAATGGTATACATCATAAATATCCTTTACACATCATGAGTGATTTACAAATAAATTTTTATATTAGAGTTTTGGTTTTTAATTCTAGGTGACACATTTTTCAGTGGTTACAGAAATTAATGGTTTCACAATGTGTATTGGTATTACACGTCATGTAATATCCCAAATGTGGTTTTTAAATAGTCATTGCAGCTAAGATTATCTTTTCTTCTCTACTCTAGTTTCATCTCCCTTGACCCAAAGACTTACGTCGGTGATCTTGAAGCTTTATAACCCTTATATATCCTCTCGTTTGGTGTTCAATCATTGTTTCCTTGCGGTATAATTCCCAGTTAAGCACTCTCATTCATTATTTGTCTTTATCTCCTTATCCTCCTTTGGTATTTTAATAGATCATCCTGAAATTGATGGATCTATGCTCTGTGTTATTGGATCTCATCTCTAGGTTGTGTTTCAAGGTCTTCTACACCTTTTTTTCATTGACGGGTGTCGTTGTGAGTGTTGAGTTTCGGGAAAAGGGGGGTGATTCCATCCTATTTAACTAAATTTATTAACTTTGAATTGATTGATTTATTTCAACTATTGATTTAAATTCAATTTATCAAACTTTATTTCAATTAATGAATAAAATACAATTCCAATTAATTGTGAGATTTGATATGGTTTTGGCATGAGAATTGGGAAACCCCCCAATTCCATTGAATTGGGGCGTGTTTATAGAAATTGGATGATTTAAATTGTTTAATTTAAATTGGATTTTTTATAGAAACAATTTCAATTCAATCATTGAAATTAATTGTGTAAATGAATTTTGAAATTGATGGAATTGGTTTTGAATGGATTTTAGACTTGTAAAAATGGATTAAAATGTTTATATAGAAACCCAATGGTTTTATCTTGTTAAAGAGGCATGTTTTTTTATTAAAACATATTTTGGTTTTAAATAAAAAATTATCATTGAAATGGAAGAATGGGATTTAATTTTATTTTAATAAGTCTTAAAATAAATTTCCCATCCTGATTTTGTAAGAGAACATGCAACCCTTAGGTAGTTGTAAGTAATTTGGACACACTCTATGCTATTACAACATTCTAAAACATACATGTAGTGGGTCACATCCCCAACGTGATTATAAAGATTCACCATTTTCCAGTGTCAGGGGTACGTGTGTATACACATATTACTGAGATCGCTTGGAGAGTGTGGAGTTATATAGCCTGGAACATACATACCTATTTGGAAGATGGCCATGTTTCTCACTTGTTTTATATTTGAGATATAAGTGTATACTAATGTTTTTTGAACTGATTTACATGCCTTATGAATTTACAAAAACTATTTTATTTAAACCATTGTTTTAGAAATATTCCATCACTTTTAAAGCCGTTGCTTAAAGTATTTTTCCATCATTTGAACTGTATAGCATGATTGTTTAAATATGATTTGAAAATGCCAAACCTGTTTTATTTTAAAATTAAAAGCATTCCTTTGGTTAATCTATTTTTTTCATCTATTATGGAATCCTTGGTGAGACCCTACTGGGATTGGTCATGTTGAGTTTTGTCTTTAGGGACTTGGATTTTTTTTCCTATCTCGATACTTTGGTTGTAGTACTTTGGGATTGTTCTTTCCTTGTTGTATTCTAGTACTTTTCTCCCAATGGAGTTTCACTATGATTCATATTGTCCTATTTATTTTTCTTATACTATGTTTTGTGGAAAAGTAATTACCACTTTCATGTTTTATGATGATAGGTTCTAGTCACCGACCTGTGGGGATCGAGAACGCCCTTTGAGCTATGTCAGGGTCATCTCAGTTATTGGGTTACCAAGGTTCCTGAGTTGGTTTGTGACAAAGTGGTTTCAAATGAGGCTGTTGAGATTTTGTCTTGAATTTGATATAAATTGTTGAAATCTTATCGATACTTAGGAGGTAGTTTCTATTAATTATCTGGAAATATCTCATTGCAATGAAACTTAAGTCTCCAGGGGTGGTTAAGGAAAGATGTCTTGTGGATTAGTTCTAGTCCTTTACCTATTCTAATTTGGATAGAGTGGAATTTGAATCTGGTTATTTCATCTATTGGGAATATTTTTCCTGGTTGATTATTTTTATTGTTAATCTAATGTCTTCCTTATTATTTTTTGATTTTGTGTAGCATCATTCCTTTGAGAAGATGCACAAATTGGACCCAGGAGGAAGGTGCTGCAAAACCACAACGAGCAAATCCTCTAATGGAACCAAGTCTAGTTGAGGTGATCATGCGTATAGTCCAAGCTCTGGGATAGGTACCACCTCTAGTCCCCATTCAGGCTCCTGCTGTGGATCCTCAGGGGGATGTTCTTAGAAATTGTTCTCAAGAGTTCCTTCTCGAGAAACCACCAATTTTCAAAGGCTCCACTAATCCTAAACATGCTGAGGAATGGTTGGAAAATATAAAACGTATGTTTGAGTTCTTGGAGACACTGTATGAGATCAAGGTGAAGTGTGCCACCTTCTTACTAGAGGGAACAAGATGGATATGGTGGGACACGATGGTGACGATAAGGAAACATAAGGTATTAACATAGAAATACTTCAAGGTTTTTTCACTAATCAGTTCTATCCAGATTCTATGTTGTTGGACAAGGCTGTTTAGTTTTTCAAGCTTGATTAGGCTGATAGAACTATGACTGAGTATTAAAATCTCTTTACTAAACTCATACAGTTTTTACCAGAGATTGTCTCTAATGAGAGGATGAAGGATTGAAGGTTTGAGTTGGGACTTTGACCAGATATGTGTTCTTAGGTTTTATTGATAAAGCTTCCCACTTATGTCGATGTGATGGATAAAGTGATGATGGTTGAGATGGACTTGGATGGGAAGTCAGGGTTGATGGGGGTTCCTTTTTCTCCTAGTGGCAATGTGAGTTCCTTTAAGGGAAAGCAGAAGCATGATGATTCTCATGGTAGTTCTCGACGGCAGGGTCATTATAGACCTCCTAAAACTCTAGGAGTAAGTCATTTGATTTGATATCAGTGTGGAAATCCAGGAAATTATAAGAGGGTTTGCACTGATGCACCCAATAACTGTAGCTCCTGAGTATGTTTAGGGAAGTTACAAAAATTCTTCTATAAATTTTCTACTCCATATAGTGGAACAGGATCATCTGCTCCTCCTAAAACTGTGGAGAAATCATATGCTTCATGTATAAAAGTGTTCCAGCCACAAGCATCTATAATGAAGCTACTTCACGTAGTGAAGAGTCTCGAGAGGAAGTAGACACAGGTCTAGAAACTATGAGAGGTACCATTACTATATCCCAATCATTAGTGATTTCTCTATTTGATACTAGTGCATCTCATTTTTTTATTTCAACCTGTATTTTCAATGTGCTTAATCTTCCTATGGAAATTTTATCTTGTGAAATGGATATTACTACACCCCTTAGTATAAAGAGAGATTAGGTTCTCTGTACTCCCTATTTTGTCTTCTATTTATCAAATTTCAATCTTGCTTTGAGTATTCTGGTACTCGATATAAAATCTATTAATGTCATATTGAGAATGGATTGGATCATTTCCAATAAATATCATATTGATTTTTTATCTTCAACAGGTCTACCTTACAACACCCAATGGTGTGCCTCTTGTTTTTAAGGAGAATGAGACCCAAGTTTGAGTAGATCTAGACCTTCTTATTTGAAGTTGGGGAATGTGATATTAGTGTTTTCTTTTTTATCTAGAGTGGGATTCAATGAGTGGTGATATCCCTCCAATTATCATTGAGTTTCCCGATGTGTTTCCTTCTAACTTATCTGGGTTTCCATCGGTAAGGGAGGTTGAGTTTTCTATTGACTTAACACTAGGTACCCAACTAGTTTTCATTCCCTCTTACTATATTGAACCAACTAAATTGAAAGATATGAGATCCCAATTGGATGATATTATTGACAAATGATTTATATACCTAAGTGTGTCACCTTGAGAGGCACCGATTCTATTTACTAATAAGGATGGTGGTTCTATTTTCTTATGTGTTGATTACTAAAAGATCAATCAAGTTATAGTGAAGAACAAGTATATATTTCCATGGATTGATGATCTATTTGATCAGTTGAAATGATAAAAGTGGTTTTCAAAGATCTACCTCTGATCTGGTTACCATAAGTTAAGGATAAAAGAATCTAATATTCATAAAACTGTATTTAGAAGTAGGTACATCCATTATGAGTACCTTGTTATGCCCTTTGGTCTAATAAATGATCCTACAGTTTTCGTGGCTTTAATGAATGTGATTTTCCATGAGTATATAGATACCTTTGTGGTAGTCTTTATGGATGAAATCCTCATCTACTCCAAGTCTGAAGAGGAGCATGTTCATCATCTGAGAACAGTTCCGAGTCTGCTGAGAAATCACCAACTTTATTCCAAGATTTTGAAGTTTTATTTATGGATTCTGGAAGTCAAATTATTAGGGAATGTGGTGTTGAAAAAAGTATTATCAGTTTATCCTGAGAAGGTGAAGGTTTTTATTACTTGGGATCAACCATGTAATGTCTTTGAGATTCAGATCTTCTTGGTATTATCCAGATATTATCATCAGTTTGTGAAGGAATTATCAAAGTTGGATTCTCTGATGACTGATCTAACTCAAAAGGGGGTGAAATTTTCTTGGAATGATAAATTTCAGAGTTGTTTTTTTATCTAAAATGTCTTTTGACTACTGTGATGATGTTGACTCTTCCAGAGGTCAGGCATGTCTATGTGGTCTTTTGTAATGCATCGGGTTCATGCTTGGGCTACGTTATTATACAGGGAGATCATGTAGCTAATTATGGATCTTGTTATCTTAGGCCACAAGAGAAGAACTATCCTACCCATGACATTGAACTTGTAGCTGTGATGCACACAATTAAGATTTGGCATCACTACCTTTTCATAGAAAATTTTAGTATGTATTCAGACCATATGATCTTGACTTATATCTTCTCTCAAAAATATTTGAATATCCGCCATAGGAATTGGGTGGAGTGCATAAAATATTTTGACTTTGACATCGCCTATACCCCAGGTAAAGGGAATGTCATTGCATATGCGTTGAGTAGGAAACTTCCAACCCAAGTAGTGAAAGAATCTTCAAAAGAGTGGAATTTGATGACTCTCTTTTCACAGTTTCATATTGAAGTTTAAGAGAAAGTGGATGAAGTTTATTTATCCATAATTAAGTTGAAATCTTCTCTTCTTTAGTTGGTTCTTCAAGATCAAGATCTTTATGATGAATTTTTTAGCATTAGATACTCTCTTTATGGTGGGGAGACAATTTCTCAGTGGTCGTTCTCCAAAGAGGATGTTCTATGCTATCATAATTGCTTCATTATGTCATTTGTGGAAAGTAAGGATGTAATAGGGGATTATCATAATTCCTAGTGGGTTGTGCAACCAGGAACCACTAAGAAGTTATATGACATGAAACGGTAGTTCTGGTGGCCTGGTATGATATAGGGAACTGTTGAGCTAGCAGGTGAAGGCCGAGCACCAGAAACCCTCAGATTTACTTTAGCCACTTCCAGTCCCTACTTGAAAGTGGGATAAAATATCTATGGAATTTTTGGTTGGGTATTATCATACCCAGATAAAGAAGAATGCAATATGGGTTTTGATCAAAAGGCTGACCAAGTCAGCTCAATTCATACCCATTCATGATATAGCCAAAGTTAAGGAATTGGGAAATATCTACGTGAAAGATATTGTTCATTTTTGGGAGTTCCATATGATATAATATCTGATAGGGATCCTTGATTAAATTATCTATTTTGGAGAGGCCTTCAAGAGGCATTGGGATCACAAGTTTGTTTGAACATGACCTACCATCTGCAGTCGGATGGCTAAATAGAAAGAGATATACAGATTCTTGAGGATATGTTTTGCACTTATGTTCTAGACTTCGGTGAATCTTGGGATGACCACTTGGGTCTGGTTAAGTTTCCTTATAACAATAGTTATTAGTCTGTGATCATAATGGAACCTTTTGAGGCCTTGTATGGCCGACCTTGTAAATCTCCATTGTGTTGGTTAGAGATTGGTGAAAGTTCCATGGTTAGACCAAGTTTGGTGTAAGATATAATATAAAAAATTCAATTAATTATTAAGAGAATTTTGAAGGCACATAGCTGATATAAGTCTTATATCGACCATAGTTGTAGACCATTGGAGTTATCAGTTGTCGGCTAGGTGTTCTTGAACGTTTCACCCTAGTCAGGTCATCGATGGCTTGAAAGGCAAGGGAAACTTTCTCCTAATTTTGTAGAACCTTTCAAGGTTGTTTAATAGGTGGGAAAGTTCCTTATTATTTAGTACTTACACTGAAATTGATGTCGGTACATAATGTATTCCATGTATTTTAGCTGAGAAAGTATCTCTCTGATCCATCTCATGTTTTGAGTTGGAGTGATCTTGAAATTGAAAATGATTTATCTTTGACTAAGCATCCAATCTGGAAAATTGATTCTGAGACCAATATACTTCATGGGAGGATGATACCTTTGGTTCGTGTGCTATTAAATCATGGTTATGATAATCATGAGACATGGAAACATGAGGCACTGATGAGAGATAAGTGGCCTTATCTTTTTAGTATGGAATCTTATTCATAGGATTTCTGAGGATAGAATGTTTTTATGGTGGGGAGGTTGTAACATCTTGTTACCAATTTGATAGGCTATCAGAGGGTTATATATCGTGTAACTAGGTTACATGTCGTATAATGGTTTTTGGATGCAATTTGTGAAAGGATTCATGTTGTGAAGGTTACATATTTTGAAGATCCTTTACATGTCACGAATGATTTATAGATCAGTTTTTAAATTGGAGAATCAGTTTTTAATTCGAGGTGATGAATTTTTCGACGGTTATGGAAATTAATGATTTAATGATGTGTATTGGTATTAAACATCATGTAATACCTCGACTGTGGTTTTTAAACGGGCAGAGCGGCTGAGATTCTCTTTTCTCCTTCACTCCAGTTTCGTCTCCCTTGACCCAAATCCTTCCCCTAGTGATCTTTAAGCTTTACAACCCTTCCAGATCCTCTTGTTTGACATTAAAATCATCGTTTCATTGTAGTGTGATTCCCAGGTAAGTGTTCTCCTACATTCTTTGTCTTTATCTTCTTCTCCTCCTTTACAATTTCAATAGATCATCCTGAAATTGATGGATCTATGCTATGTGTTGTTAGATCTCGTCTCTAAGTTTTTTTGAGGTCTTTTACACCTTTTTTCTCATTAACATGTTTCATTTATAGTGTTGAGTTTCGAGAAAAGGTAGGTAATTCCATCCTATTTAGCCAAATTGTTTAACTTTTAATTGATTGATTTATTTCAACTTTTGATTTAAATTAAATTTCACAAAAATTATTTCAATTGATGTAATAAAATTTATTCCAGTTAATTGGGATATTTGATATGGTTTGGCATGAGAATTGGGAAAACCCCCAATTCCATGGAATTAGGGTGTGTTTATGGAAATTGGTTGATTTAAATTTTTTAATTTAAATTTGAGTTTTTATGGAAACAATTTCAATTAAATTGTTTAATTTAATTGTGGAAATGAATTTTGAAATTGATGGAATTGGTTTTTAATGGATTTCAGACTTTTGAAAATGGTTTAAAATGTTTTAATAGAAATCCAATGGTTTTATCTTGTTAAAGAGGAATGTTTTTCATTAAAACCCATTTTGATTTTAAATAAAAAATTGAAATTGAAATGGAAGAATGGGATATAATTGTATCTTAAGTAGTATTAAAATAAATTTCCCACAATGATTGTGTAAGAGAACATACAAGACTTAGGTAGTTGTAAGTTATTTCGAAACACTCTATGCTATTACAATGTTCTAAAACATACATGAAATGGGTAACATCCCTGATGGGATGGTGATGAGTCACCTTTGGCCTGTGTTAGGGGGACGTGTGTATACACATATTTCTAAGATCACTTAGAGAGTGTAGAGTCCTATTGCTTAGAACATACATACTTATTTGGTAGATGACCATGTTGCTTGCTTATTTTATATTTTATATATAAATGTATTACAATGTTGTTTGAATTACTTTACATGCCTTACAAATTTATATAAACTATTTTATGTAATAATTTTATTTAAGACATTATTTTAGAAATATTCCATCACTTGTATGGCCTTCTCTTAATGTATTTTTCCATCATTTGAACTTTATAACATGATTGTTTAAATATACTTTGAAAATTACAAACCTATTTATTTTAAAATTAAAATAATTCATTTGGTTAATCTATTTTTTCATCTATTATGGAATCCTTGTTAAGACCCTGCTAATATTTTTATCTCACACCCTACTTGTGTCTTTGGGTGTTTGTATATTTTATCCTTCTAGGTTCGAGTAAGGGGAAAGGATCTCTTGGAGTTGGATCCAACTATTGATCCTTGGTCATGGTGAGTTGTGTCCTTAGGGACTTGGGTTGTTTTCTTATCTCGATACTTGGGTTGCAGTAATTTGGGATTGTTTATTCCTTATTGTATTTTGGTACTTTTCTTCGAGTGGAGTTTATTTGTTATGAATATTGTCTTGTTTATTTTTCTTTCTCTATGTTTTGTAGAAAATTCCTTCCCACTTGCATGTTTTATGATGCTAGGTGCTAGTCGCCAACCCTTGGGATCAGAAATTCCCTTCAGGCTATGTTAGGGTTGACTCGATTATTGGGTTACCAGGGTACTCAGGTTGGTTGATGACATCACATCCTCAAGTTCCAATGTTGATTCCTTAAATTTGTGGGTTTTCAACAAAAACTTTAACCACATGAGTGGCCTTGTTTCATATAACTTTATCTCTATGATCCAGAATCTCTACCGGTTGTTCATTATAATAAATATATTTCTCTAGTGGTATGAACTCTGAGTTTAGTACATGTTAAAGATTATTTATGTACTTACTTAGGAGAGATTTATGGATCACATCATGAACTTGAGAGATATTCGGTGGAGGATCCAATCGATTAGCTACTATCCTGATATGATCAAGAATTTCAAAAAAATGTGTCCTTGAAACTTTGAAATTTCAATTGAAAATAAAAGGTGGATATTTGAATTTTTTTTTGTGGGAAACCCACATCAAAGAAGGTTTCAATAAAACTTCCTCTTAAAAATTGAGAAAGTAAAAGGAAAAGATAACCACATAACTAAGATTATAATTAGGAGAACATTTAAAAAAAGTGAAAAAATGGATATGGAAGAGAATTCTAATTATCAATTTTTGATGGAGAATGATAGATAACATGGTCCTTATAATTTTAATGTCCATAAAACTATAGACTAAATAGGTCTAAAAAAAGGTCATTGATATCATCATAAATGATGAAAATCAGATAAAATTTTATTTCAAAATAATTTGAGAAGATATAATTACTTGATTTCATCTCGTAAGTACAATATCACTCTTTGGATGTGCCTCGATCAACATCCAATTCATTCATTACTCCAAGGAATGAAGTTGAAATTACAATGAATACAAAACCAATGGATCATAAGATTCATAATGGGATGATAAGTCACTCCTTACATATCTAGTTATTATCATAACAAAAATGGTTAGCACAGGTTATCCAATACACATAAATATTCATATGGTTAACTAATACAACAATTTATTAAACCTCATCCAACCTTCAATGTAAAAAACTTCATAAATGGTTACCCTTATAAACCTTCCAAAATATTAAAATCCAAAAACTTTTAAATGAAGGTCACAAAATTTTCAAAACCAACTTATCATTAATCCCCCAAACAACTTGATGTAGCTCTTATTGTCACACACGAGACATGTGAAGATAATTATCATGTATTCTCTTGAAACATGGTAATAACCTGAATTTCCATAAAACCTTAATGAAAACATGAATTCTTTCAAAAATTAACTCTTTACTCATACTATAAATCCAAAAATTCTATAAACTCAATCCATAAACCACCTTGTTATCATATTACTAATCAGTTACATGGTCATCAATAATATCCCATTTATTTTATCACAATAAAATATATCTTTATCTCATTATTATCCCAAAATCATGCACATATTAAGGGTTATGTTTCCCTTAATCATGTGTTCTTCCAAAAATACCACCTTACCACCTCAATCACTTTTCATGGTTACCATTACCATTCAAAAAATACTTTCAAATGTGTAGGAAAAAACTAAAGTTTGAAAATATATAAATGTTTTATTATTTCATAATTTTTTAGTGGGAGATAATCATAGGAAATTACACTAAATTATAAACAATATGATTTTCATAAGTCTCACTCATGAAATTCCCAACTAATGAGGGTAAATTTTCCCTAATTAATATGATTTTATTTATCCACTATGATTGCATAAGATTTCCCTTTATCCTTTTCCTTCAGATATTATTGGGTCTTATCATCCATATGAACCCTAGGATTGGAGCACTGATTTATATAATGTCCAAAATTTTTGCATTTAAAACACTAGAGTGTGGGTGGTGCATTTCGTGCAGCTATCTCTCTATTCGCATCATTAACTAACTTCTTCTCATCCCTCTAGAAATCAATTTCTCAATGACCTTTTCTTACACACTTAAAAAATTTATCCATCCCCTTAATACAATTTACTTCATGCTTCTTCCCACACTTTGAGCATAAAGGAAAACTCATTATCACGACCAGACCCAATCCAGGGCTCAAGACGCAACTACCCCAAGCCTGCCTTCGTAGTCTAGGGGTGGCGACCAGCACCGAAGACATATCTAACATGGGGAGTCCTTTGCCTAAGTATATGTGTGAACACACACAACCATCTCAATAAAAATTATAGATGGAAATATTAAATGATGTAACATATCTAAAAATTATCCCAAGCATGCATAACCTCTAGGGTGTACAAGAGTATGATAGTGAAAAATGAAAAGTAAATGGAAAAAATACACGCCCAACCATAAATATGTCCTAAACTTAAAAAATGGAAAAGTAAACTACAAAGAGACCCCAACTCCTAAATCCCAAGATGCCACCACTGTATGCAGTCCAAAGTACCTGGTATCCCTAAACACCTCTGGAGTCACTATCGATCTATCCATTGTTTGCATAAGACACGAAATGTGCAGGAAAATCCTATGAAGGGGTGAGTATATAAATACCCAGTAAGACACCTCTAAATATGAATGGGGATAAGTAAGAGATACAATTGGAATAGAAAGATAGTAGATACAATACAAAGTCAAATAGAACATCTCAACCCAAACCAGATGATAGAGTAACCTCTTCTAAACATAAGGGGATCGACATGGTGAGTAGATGAACTACGCATAGATACTTCTCCACCTATAAAATGAAAGTAGACCCATTCAACCATGAGAATATAGACATGAAAATCACATGGAATACCCCATGTGTCTTTACCTCTCATTGAAAAAGAGTAACCAAATCCAAGTGCATGGATATATAAGAATATATATATATATATATATGCTCAGTCAAAAGAAGACCAAACGAGAGAGTAAGGGGATATCCATCTCATAGATCAACCCAAGAAAAATAGTATCCAATAGTTCCAAAAGTCTATCATCAATGCCCAAAATCTCATGTGTATGGCCAAAAGTAACTGTATAAGTCAAGTCACACCACACCACGATGATGCAAAATCAAGGGGCTAAAAACTTGAAGTAGAGGATCCACACCCTAGTATGTTAGTGGGGTTCTACTATGATAGTATCTATAGAGGACCCGCTCCCATGTTGATGGAGGGTTCCATTCTAATAGTATCCATAGAGAACCCATGCCCATACTGATGGGTGGTTCCACTCTAGTGTCATGAGGACCTTTTCCCTATGCTGATACGGGGTTCCACTCAGTATATAGAGAACCTGTGTCCAAGATGATGGGGGGGGGGGTTACACTCTATAGGTTGAGGACCCATGCCCTAGTGTGACGGGGGGGGGGGGTCTACTCTAGTCACTGAGGACCCACCCCCTACCTAGTGGGGGGGGGGAGGTGGGTTCTACTCAGAAGATTGAGGACTCATTCCATAATATGAAAGAGGGTTCTACTATAGTCATCGAGGATGTGTGTTCTACCCAGAAGAGAAATTACAATTAAAAGGTAGATCTAGAGGACCCGTACCCATGCTGATGGGGGTTCCACTCTAGTGATTGAGGACCCACACCCTATTGTGATAGGGGGTTCCACTATGATCATCGAGGACCCATGCCCTATCCGATTGGGGGGTTCCACATGGAAGAATCCTCTGGTGATTCTTAATGATCGCTATCATCACTGAGAATCTCCTAAACAATCATCTTTCCTAGAACATTCTATATCATATCTCAAAATTTACAATGAAAGACACCATCTCATTACATGCGGAAAACACTCAGGATAGTCTAATCGCGTGAAAAAATCCGAGTCCAAATGAAGGAGATATAGAACCCTGATGTTTCCTTAAAGGAAACCAAGGGGTACACTATGTGTGAGGGGACCCACACATCGTGTGGTCCCTCACCACTGCCTATCCATGTCCCTAGGAAGTACATGGCTCCCAAACCATTTTGGGATACACGATGTATAGGGGGACTACACAATATGTCCTTAATACTTGGGGTCCTTGTCAGTGCACCTTGGTCATGTCTATATACTTTAGTACACAACCATGTGCCTGAAATTGTGTCCATGTACTTCGGTAAATGGTATGTTGCCTCACACGAGGTGTCACCTGAGTGACCTAGCCATGTCCATATACTGGACCCCGTGTCTATGTACTTAGGTACATGGTCGTGTACCTGGCCGTGTACTTCCACATGGGACCCCACCCATGTGATCTCCCACAAGGGTTTCTAATCTAGGGAAGGGGTATATATAATGTAGGAGGGATATATACCATTTCATCCTTATGATTTCCCAAAACCCTATCATCCACACTTAAGAGGCTACATTCCGTGTTTTCATCCTTGTACACGGCGTGTAGTCGAGTTGTCTTCATAATATCAAATCCTATTTTCGTGCCTCAATTCAAGACACACCACTTAAATATTGTCCCCATATCTACTTGAAATTGTTGTATCTATCATATATCGATGAATTACATCCCTCCAGTGTCCAAAAATCCAATTCCAAACACCCATGGGGGTTCCGTCGTTCGACCCGTATGCACATTACATCTCGGTTCATCCCACCTTTGAATTCCTGATCTCAAATATTCAAAATGATACTCAGTGTATTACAAAGATCCTAGATATAACCTTATTTCATTAATATAAGACTTTTTATTTTATCCTCTATGACTCTGGGGGTCTGATCGGGCTCGGTACCTCCCAAAAATGTTGAACCGGGGCTGTTGGGTCCTACCGGTGATGAACACGAAGAAGAATTGGTAGAAAGGTGCCATAAAAAAAGGTTTAACCATTATTGGACAAGTGTTATTTTCCAAATATCAATAATGGTGATACTATAGTTAGATAACAAATCAAATAACCAAAATAAACTTATGTGTCGGTGCATGCTTAGGTCACAATTTGGCGCAGGTCGATAGAAGGGATTAATCTGCTTAATCAGTCTTATCAAAATAGGTGTAAAAAAATTGATGATTACTACCTGAAGATTGGATCATTTTTCATTGAATAACATTCCCATCAATGATTGAGATGAGTCGTTGCATTCTCTATGTTTATATCTGCTCTAATCTGGTGTTTCTCCTTGTCCGAGGAGATTCGCCAATAAAGGAGGAAAAGGGAGATCTGCAATCTTCTTAGGGTTTATACGGCTAACCCTGGAGGATTATCCATGGTTCTTCATTTGTATAAAAATAATTTAGGTCTAAAATGAATAAATTAAATAAATAAATAATTAATTAATCCACTAAGCATACCTCCAATGAACAAGGAGTCTGAACACCCCGCTCTGAACCATTTTATGTCGTGTCTAGGGTAAATATTGTGTTCTAGACTCAACCATAGTCTCATATTTTTTATCTAATATTACATTTAAGAGTTATCCAATTTTCTTTAAAAAACTTAACACATGAAATATAAAATATATTTAATATTTTTATAAAATTAATTCTGAGCACACTGGGCCTCAGAATCACACGTTGTCTTAGTGACTAGATTTGGATATATATATAGAAATATTTCAAAGTCTTACAAGGAAAAAATTGGGTCTCTAAATCATTCCATACATTAATATTTTCATCCCCAAAAATCAAAAGTAAGAAAAAATATCAAGATATTGATCTCTCACTTGGATATCCCAATCTCAGGAACTCTCCTGTATGTTCCTGCGCTTCCACAGCATGCGAACCAAGGGGATGGTCTTCCCACACAGGGTCCTCTCATGATGATCCTCAATTGCCATCGAGTACTCTTCAAAGTTGGGTCCATCCTCTATGTCTATATTTCCCCAGTTGATGACGTGCATGGGGTCATGCATGTATCTCCTCAGCTGCGTCATGTGGAAGACGTCATGTACCCACACTAGTTGTGTGGGTAGGTCAAGGTGGTAAGAAACCTCACCAACCCTACACATGATCTCGAACGGTCCAATGAACCTCAGTGATAGCTTTCCTTTTTGGCCTAACCTCTGTGATCCTCATCATGGAGAGACTCGCAGGAATATGTGGTCTCCTTAATCAAACTCCAAGGGCCTACGATGAAAATATGAATAAGATTTATATCTACTCTAGGCCATCCTCATCTATTCACATATGACCTAGACTTTCTCCATCGTCGCCCACACTATCTTTGGGCTCACAAGAGATGTCTCACCAAACTATGTTGAGTATAAGGATGACCTACAAGGTCTCTCATACAGGGCCTCAAAAGGTTCCATGCTTATGGTAGAGTGGTAGCTATTGTTTTACACAAACTCTACCAAGGTAAAGTGATCCTCCTAGCTTCGGCCAATATCTAACATGTAAGATATCAGCATATCCTCTAACACCTGGATAGTGTCCTTGGTCTACCCATTGGTCTGGGGGTGAAAGGTTATACTCATTCTCATTTGGGCCCTGAATTCCTCTTGCATGCCTCTCAAAAATCATGATGTAAACCGTGCATCACAATTGGAAATAATCATCAAGGTCACCCCATAAAGGTGAATGATCTCTCATACGTACAACTATCCCAAACTCTCTGCCGAACTCTGCTCCCTAGTAGAAAGGAAGCGTGCCAAATTTTTAGGTCAGTCAACTATCACCCATATGGAATCATGGATATTTTCTATGCACATAAAACTTTCCAAAAAATCCATATATACTTCATACCACTTCCACTCTGGGATCTCAAGGGGATACAAAAAACCTACCTGAATTTGGTGCTCAGCCTTAACCTGCTGACAAGTGAGGCACTGAGAGATGAACTTAACTATAATCTGTCTCATGGTGGACCACAAAAACTACCATTTAAGGTATTTATACATATTTATCACATTAAGATGTACAGTTATGGGAGAACTGTGGAACTCATATAATACCTCCTCTCACATTATGACAGGAACCACCATCCATCCCTAAAAAAAGATGATGTGATTACCTCTTTAAAAATACCCATATGGTGAGTCTCCTACATATATCTAGTCACATAAGACCTTACATTCGATCTATCCCAACTGGGAATCTCTCGCATTCTTGAGAAGTGAAGGATTCAAAACCATCAAATGCAGAAAAGTTGTACCCTCCTTATCCACCAAGATCAACTGCAATGAGTCTAATTGATCCAAATCCTCCTGCACTAAGCAAGCTTGGGATTTCATACTAAGTGAATCTTCTACAAAGTTTTGATTCCACAGAGTATATACTATATCTAATTCATAGTCCTATAAGAAATCCAATCATCATTGCTATATCAGGTCCAGGTATCTCTGCGTGAAGACACACCTAATAATCTAATGGTCTATGCAAACCACAAAGTGATCACCTAGAAGGTAGTGCCTCTACATCCTTAGGTAAAAGAATAACACTTCCAGATCTTGGTCATGAGTCACGTAGTACTACTCATGGGGTCTTAACTTCCTCAACTTGTATGTGATAACTGCATGTCACTACATCAAAATGCATCCAAGCCTAGCTCCTGAGGCATTGTAATACACTACAAACTCCACGCCTTCCGCTGGTAGTCTCAACACTGGATCACTCTCAAGCCTCACCATCAACTCTTCAAAGGCCCTATTACACTGCTCAGACTAGGTAAATAGATACCCTTTCCACATCATGGTAGTCAAAGGGGCTAAAATTCTGGATAATTATGTCATAGACCTCTTATAATACCCCTACAATACAAGAAATATCTACCCCTATGCCACACTCTTGGGTGGATCCAAAGTAATAAATACATAAATCTTTGCTGGGTCCATGGATAAACCATTCTTAGAAATGACATACCCCAGAAAGTGAACCTCATGAATCCAGAACTGGCACTTTGAGAGTTTCCCATATAGCTAGTGCTCTCGAAGTAGATCTAGGACCATCCTCAAGTGCTCTACATGTTCCTCCTCTTATATAGAGTAGATGAGTATTTCGTTGATGAATAAAGCCACAAACTAGTCTAAATATGGTTAAAAAAACTGGTTTATCAAAGCCTTAAACATGGAATGGGCATTCATCAAACCAAAGGGAATCACTAGGAACTCATAGTGTCTGTAGCAACATCAGAATGCTAGCATTGGAATATCAGTTTTGAAAATCCTCAACTGGTGGTATCCAGACTTGAGATCGATCTTTGAGAACCATCTCACACCTCACAACTTTTAAAATAGGTCTTAAATCCTTAGTAAGGGGTATTTTTTCTTTATCATGGCCTGGTTCATATGATGATAATCTACACAAATCCACAAAATCTCATTCGAATTCTTCACAAACAACACTGGATATGCCTAGGGGGATACACTAGGCATGATGAAACCTTTCTCTTGAAGGTCATCCAATTATAACCAAATCTCCCAGAGCTTGGTAGGGGTCATATGATATGCCACAGAAGATATTGAGTAGTGTTGGGATGCAATATGATGAAAAAATCCATCTCCCACCTCATAGTTAATCCCAAAACATCCCTAAGGAATACGTTCATATAATCCTCTACAACTGTAGGAACCCAAATGCATGAAGAGCCTGTTGTACCAAGGGATTTACTCATAAAATAATGGGTGATGGGTTTCAGCCTCTTGCTTGTAGAACCCACTCATCCCACCATGAGATATCTCTCTCCATAAAATGAAAATATCGTCCCATCAGTGAGTAGGAATCTGAATTGTCTACAGTGATAGTTAATATGGGCTCATACCATGGAAGAAAATCCATGCCCAAGATGATGTCATAGGGTTCCATAGTAATGACCAAAATTTCCTACATCAACCTCTCTCTACAAATAAATATCTCACAATACTAGTAGATAAAAGATATAGATAAAGTGTTCCCTGTAGGAACCTCAAGACGAAGCTACTGGGATAGCGCCTCAACTAGGAGCTCCAAATATTACACCAGGAGTATATAGATAAATTAATGGATGGAACCTATGTATAATAATTCTAAAGAAATAGTAGAAAACATATATATCATACATCTAGTCATCTAATACATTGTGGGGTCATAAGCCTCCAAATCTTACAGTTGTTCATGGCCCTGATTTCCATCTCTTTGAGAATGATGTGGGCCGCCTGGTGGTGGTGATGGAAGGATATCATAATGTTGTCCACAACCCATAGCTCATCCTGATCCTATGTCAAATTTACTTCCTTGGAGACCACCCTGACCACATGTCTGATTCTGATCATGAGGAGGTCTCCTGTATCAAGATCCTAGAGTTTGGCATCTTCTAGCTGTTACAGATGACTTAGCCGTATGATGCCCACTTATAACTCCATTTATCTAATATCACTCTAGAATAAATCTATCTATAACTAGTGCCCTCTCAAACACCCCAACATAGGTGTGGTTGTACAGGGGTACCACACTAGAAAACATCTCTCTACAGAGTCCCTGATCAAACTTCAATGCTCAGAACTACCCATCTTAGATCATGTAAAGGGAGTCTTTATAAGGTCTTTGAACCTCACTACATACTCATACACCATCATCCCTCCCTTATGTATTTTTAGAAGCTCCTAAATTCATACTGAGTTCAAGTAGGAGGGGCAGTAATCCTCACATAATAACTACTATAAGTTGGGCCATGAGAGTGTCGACTCATCATGCATCTGTGTAACAAGGATCCACCAAGAATAGATGCTCCATGGAAAAGAATAGATGCCAGTGAAACCACCTGATCTATTATGGTCTTAACAATACTAAAGATATAAAATACAAAATCTAGCTAATCCTTTGCTTCCTGAGGATATTTCCCACCACAGAACCTCAGCGGCCTCTGGTGCTGGAACTCACAGAGCATGCTAAGCATGTGTGAATCCTCATCCTTCTCTACTGGAATGATCTACTGCTTGATAGGTAGATGTGCTTCTACCTAACCACCTAGAGGAAGGGGTTGTGGGATGGAACCTGAAAAGAGGCCTCATCGCTCATCGAATCTCCCTCATGATCCGAAACTGGTATCTTGGATGGCTATCATTGTGAAGGCATCTTTAGATTTATCAGGATGTACCACAATCAGATGATCAGATATATATAACAACGATGGGGAGATGACTCAATAAGGACATCCGAAGACTCAATCCTATATGATATTTATATCATTTATCCCTATAACCAATGTCTCGGTATGCTGATTTGACAATAAGGTAGTCAAGGTCCGAGTGAATAGATACATCGGCCGCCTACACCATCAATAGAGTCCCTATCCCGATAGCCTCACTTGAGACAATTTCACACTATTTCCCTAAATCCAAACTAAATCCTATTAAGGGGACTAGTTTGAACATTGTACCAAGGAATGAAATTGCTCTGATACCAATTTGTAATGACCTAAACCAAGATGAGGCTCAAGCCGTAACTGCCCCAAGCTCACCTCTATATGCCAGGGGGTGGTGACCAGCACCGAAGGCATATCTAACATGGGTAGGCCTTTGACTAAGTACCTATATGTACACACACAACCATATCAATGTAGAAGTGTAGGGGAAAGAGTAAAAGATGCAACACAACTATAAAGTAAACCAATAATGCATAACCTATAGGGTGTACAAGAGTATGCCAGTACAAATAGAAAAGTAAAGGGTAAAAATACACACCCAACCAGAAATATGTCCCAAATTGAAAAATTAGAAAAGAAAAATGCTAAGAGATCCCAGATCCTAAATCCCAAGCTACAACCACAATATGCAGTCCAAAGTTAGAGGAATACATAAGATCCTCTAAAGTCGCTGTCAACATGTCTATCTTCTACATAAGACATGACATGTGAGGGAAAATACCATGTATGGGTGAGTATATATATACCCAGTAAGATGCCCCAAAATATGAAGAGGAAGCAGTAAGAGATACAATAGGAATAGAAAGACAATAGATACAAGATACAGTTAAATAGAATAGATCATACCAAACTAGAAGAGAGAGTAACCTTTACCAAAAATAAGGGTCTTGACATGGTGAGTATATGAACTACACGTCAAGTCTTATCTACCTATAGTAGGATATTAGACTCATCCAACCACAAGAATATATACATGGAAAGAACGTGGAATACACCGCACGTCTTCACCTCTCATGGAAAGAGAGTAACCAAATCCATGTGTATGGATATAGAATATATATATATATATTCTTAGTTCAAAGAAACACAGATGAGAGAGTAAGGGGATCTCCATCTAATATATCGGACCAAGAAAAGGAGTATCTAATAGTTTTAAAAGTCCATCATCGATTCCCATCATCTCATGCATCTTCCCATAAGTAACTGTACAAGTCAAGTAATGCCTCACCACTATGGCGTACAGTTGAGGGGCCACAAACTCAAAGCAGAAGAATCTCACCCTAGTACGTTAGTGGGGTTACACTCTGATAGTATCTATAGAAGACCTATACCCATGCTGATGGGGGATCCGCTTTAATAGTATCCATAGAGGATATGTTTCAATGTTGACGGGGGTTCCACTCTATTATCATGAGGACCTGTGTTCTATCCAGATAGGGGGTTCCACTTGGTAGGTAGAGTACTCGTACCCAAGATGATGGGGGATTCCACTCTATAGGTTGAGGACCTATACCCTAGTGTGACAGGGGGTTCCACTCTTGTCATTAAGGACATGTTCCCTACCCGATAGGGGGGTTTCAATCAAAAGGTCGAGGACCTATGACCTAGTATGATAGATGGATTTCAATCAAGTCATTGAGGACCCGCGTCCTACCAAGTATGGGGGTTTCACTCTAAAGGTAGTTGTAGAATAATTTTTCCCATTTTGATGGGGGGTTTTTCTTTAGTGTTAGAAGACCCATGCCCTAATGTGATAGGGAGTTCCACTCTGATCACTGAGGACTCACACCCTATATGATAGGGGGTTTCACTTGGAAGAAGCCTCTAGTGATTATACATGATCACTGCCATCATTAAGCATCACCTAAACAAGAAATATTACCATAATATTCTACATCATATCTCAAAATCCGCAATGAAGGAAACCATCATGTTCTACATAGAAAGACACCCAGGATAGGCTACTCGTGGGCCAAAATTTGAGTCCAAATAAAGGAGATACAGAACCATGAAGTTTCCTCAAAGTAAAATAAGGGGTATACAGTGTGTGAGGGGACCCACATGGTGTGTGGTCCCACACCACCACCTGACCGTGTCCCTAGCCAGTATACAACTCCCAAGCCATTCAGGGCTATACAGTGTGTAGGGAGTCTACATGGTGTGTCCTTAATACTCAGGGTCCTTGCCCGTGAACCTTAGTTGTGTTTGTGTGCTTTGGTACATGGTTGCGTACCTAACTCTGTGTATGTTTACTTTAGTACACGGTGTGCTTCCTCACATAGGGTGCCGCCAGTGTGACATGGTCGTGTCCATTTACTGGACCCCATGTCTTTGTACTCGACTACACGATCGTGTACCTGGCTGTGTACTTCCACACAGGATCCCGCCCGTGTGATCCGCCACATGGGTTTCCCATCTAGGGAATGGGTACATGGTTTTTAGGATGGATACATGTCATTCCATACTTATGAATTCCTAAAACCCTAACCACCACACTTAAGGGGCTACATGTCGTGTGTTCATCCTTATACACGACATGTAATTTTTTTTCTCCATAATCTCAAATCCAACTTCCAAACCTCAATTCAAGACACAGCGATTTGATTTTGTCATATTATCCCAAAATTGTTGGATCTAGAATTATCTAATGGATTCTAGCCCTCTAGTGGAAAAAAATATGATTCCAAGCACCCACGAGGGTTATTTCATTCGACCTGTACTCACTGCACACCTCAGTTCATACCACCTTCAATTTCTCAATCTCCAATCATCTAAACAATCCTTTTTTCCATCCAATGATCCCAAATATAACTTTATTTCATCTATCCAAGACTCTTGTGTCAATCTATTGCGATTCATAGGGTTTGATCGAGCTCGGTACTGCCCAGTAATGTAGAACTGGGGCTATGAGGTCCTAAAAATAATAAAGGTGAAGAAGAATTGGGAGAAAGGAAACATAACAAAGGTTTAACCATCATTGGCCAAGAGTTCTTGTCCAACGATCAAGAATTATGATACCAAGGTTAAATAAAAAATCAAATAACCAAAATAAACTGGTACGTAGGCACATGCTTAGTCCACAATTGGTGTAGGTCGATAAAAGGGATCGATCCTATCAATCAGTTTAATCAAAAAGGGAGTAAACCAAAAATTAACAAGTCCTACCTAGAGATTAGATCATTTTTATCAAAGATTGTTCCTTACAATGATTGAGAGAATTAATTTCATTCTCTTCATCCTGATCTGCTATGATATGAAATTTTATCATCATTTGGGGTGATTCACAAACAAAGAAAGAAGAATAAGCTCTGGAATCCTCCTAAGGTCTATACGGATCACCCTATAGGATTCTCCATGGTGATGAATTTGTAGAAAAATAATTTAGGTGTAAAATGAATGAATGAATGAATGAATAAATAAATTAATTAATTAATCCATTGAACATATTTCCAATGAGCGAGGAGACTGAATGACCCATGCCAACCCATTTTATGTCGCACCTAGGGTAAACATCATGTTCTAGACTCAACTGTTTCCTTAGATTTATGATACAATATTCCATTTAATATCTACCCCATTTTAATTAAGAAATTTTGTGTGAAAAATATAAAATACATTTAATATTTTTATAAAATTAATTCAGAGCACACCGGGTCATGGAATCACATGTCATCTCAGTTCCTAGATTTGGAAATATATATATAAATATTTCAAAGTCTTGCAAGAAAAAAACCTGGTCTCCACACTCATCTTATTTTCTCCATGGTTTTTTTAATTTCTTTTGAATTCCATTCTTATTTTCTTATCAAAACCATGATATTGATGGGTAACTCTGATTTCCATCTCCACCTTGAGAACACATAAAAAAAAAATCATAGGTTCTGAAGTCTATTATAGTTAATACCATTTGAATACTTGGATTTAATACACCAAATAATTGATCAATTTTACATTCTAGAATAATAATTAAACTCGAGGCATACTTTTAAATCCTTTTAAAATTTTCCTAATATGTATCGATTGATTCATCATCCTTTTTATTCAGATAAATAAGTTCCTTCTCCATATTTGTATGTAGAATGTAAGGGAAGTAATTTCTAAGGTATACCCCCCTAAACTTAACCCATTCCATCGATTCACTTTTTTATTCTTTTCTTGTATTCTAGATAAGATTCTACCATTGATCTGGTTTTCTTTCCAGATGATAAAAAACTAGAACAAATTTTTCATGTCCCGACCATTGAAGAACAGAAAATATTTTCTCAATGGTGTTAATCCATTGCTTATCCACTAGTGGATCAGAATACCCACTAAAAAAGGTAGATGTTGCCTCAAGAAGAACTCAAGAGAATTTTGTTTCCTCATTTTCTCATTTGTAAGTCCAGTATGATTCATATATTTAGTGAGTATAGAAATAATATTTTTTATTCCAAATCCCATATCATTCAGTTGTTTGAGAGTAAAATCATTGAATTTCCTATCACATTTAGTATTAAAATGGTTACTTCAGGTTCCATCCATTTACTAAAACCAAAAATAATAGTTTGAGTATCACTAATCATACTGGGAAAACCACATAATTAAGGGAAATTTCTTATAAAATTTCAATCCATGAAACCTTAGTTTTAATACTAGGTTATTCATGATCACTACCAAAACTCTAGTATTGTAACCTAGAATTACATTTATGATTCTAACTAAGTTTTTCTTATCCTAGTTTCCAAATGTTAACTAAACCTTGATCTTATACCAACTATAACAACCCACTCTTTTTATACATAGATATTACATCTAAATAGATGAATATTCATTACATAACATGACAAAACCACTCCAAAGTCATATGGGTTTATCATATTTGAATACTTAGAAACAAAAAAAACAATTTCATAGAACATATACATCATCTACCACCTATTTTTTCAGAACTATAACACTTTTTACATGTGATACTTAATACCTTTCTTTATATCCTAGTGAGAAATAAACATAAGAGAAGGGTGAGCTCAGATGCTCAATAAGGGTAAAAATGGGAGACATGAATCATAAAATAAACATAAGTGTATAATAATATGAACATAACATTTGAAAATTATACCTTTCATATCAAAGATCATAATCTTGAGTCATATAATAAATCATAGAAATTCATAATACATGAATCATAAAAGAATAACTTGGCACAAAACATGGAATTGTGGAAAACACACAACCATAGAGAATAATTTACTTAGTAGTCAATGATCTTTTCCAAGACTATAATAGTGTATTGGGTTCACTCCTTAAACCATTATATTATTTAAGTTTCACTCCTAATAATATCATGGTAGAAAAATTCCTTTACTGAACCAGTTTCACTTCTCATTCCAATTCTGTCTTAACCAAGTTCAATCCCCAATCCAGTATTGTATATCTCATGAGATATAATATCATTAACCAATTAATTATAGGGATATATAATTACCACTTATAATATAATTAAAACCATACATATGTATTTCACAAGAACATAAATCATTCATCATATTAGAACCTAGAAAAATTAAAGGGTTTCATAAACATTTCACCATATCATAATCCATGGAAAAGAAATGGGTTTCATAAATAAAAAAATAAAAAAACATAAAATAATAAGGATAATTTAATTGAATAAATTACCTGGTTAAGTATAATTAACATCAAATAATTTTATCTTAGATGGAAAATAATTTTGAGAGATCACTTAAAATAACTCTTGAGGAAAATATCCTTTCTATTTTAAAAACATTTTTTTATTAAAATTCCACACAATTATAAAAGAAAACATTTTATTTGAAAATAAAATTCTAATATTTTAAATTAAGATTCAATGAATTAAAGTATCATGACTTCAGGAAAATTTTCTCTTGTTGTATAAGTTAAAAAAACACTCCTGTATTTTTGTCGAGAAAATTATTAAAGAACCTCACTTAGAAAATGAAAAAAATAATCCTTTAAAACCATTTTATAAAAAGTAAAACATGAGTAAAAACGAATTTAAACATCATATTATAATATAAAAAAAACTTTTGTAAACAATTTAAAAAAACATAGAAATCTAAGAAAAAGTGATTTTTAAGGGAAACTTTAAAAAGATAATTTTTAAAATAAAGTTCCTTATAAATATCATATCATTGAAGTGAGAATTAATAAAATTAATAGAATATGTGTAGTCACTTTAAATACATATAAAAAATTGAAAATTGAAATATAATATAATAAAAATTAATCCCACACATAATCATAGCACAATATAATCAATGAAGTAAAAGGTTAACCCAAAGAATGGAAATTAGGTTAAGAATTCCCTTACCAACTTGTAATCAGTCAAATCATATGCCCCATAAAATTAATAATTATCAAATGATAAATTGAATAAAATTAATATAATTATATCCATGATATATATAAATATAATTTCAGTATATTCACCATAAATGATAATTAAGTGGTGAATAAATCATATATCTTACATAAGAAAAAGTGAGATGAGAAACCCTTACCTCACGCTTCCCTTTAGTTTTGAGTACTTTAACCTCATGTATAAAGGGTTAAAGGATGTTATTAATTCATTAAAAAACTATAATAATGTTTATAATACCTTATGTGATATTTTTATAACATCTTACCACCCATTCATTCATAATATTTCATTATTTTAATTGTTTCGGGTGCGTTCATTTCATTGTTTCATCATTGGTTCATTTGTGTATAATTATGGATTTTATTTTAAAATGGAAATAAAACTACATAAGTGAAATTAAATGGTATTAATGCACTTAAAAAATTTAAATGGTCCCATATATCTTTTTTATTTCTCACATGATCATGATTCATTTGATAAAATGTTAACAAAAAATGTGTAGTTTAATTTGATGGTTTTTTCGACCATCACGAACTAGTTTTATTTTATTTAATATTATTTCTATGTATTAGTAACATAACATTAAATAGGTTATAATATACTTATTAAAATATTATTTAAATACAATTATAGTTTTATGACCATCCATGAAGGCTGTAATGAAAAATAAACAAAATCATTATTCATGGTGGTGATTAACCAGCACAATTTGGATGATAGTTTAAGTTCTTTAAATAAGAGGAGGTAATAAAAGTGATGGATATAACATTTTACATTATAAAAATAAAATTACAATATTTATATGTTTCTGGAGTTATCATTTCTTTATGGACTAAGGATGTGAGAAGAAAGTAGAAAAGGAAAATAAAATAAGAGATGTGTTTTTAGAAAATTACCACTTGAATATAACCTCCTTGAAAGAACCCTTGAGGACCATGGATTTGGTATTATGGTGATACTAGAAACACTTTTATGTGGTTAGAGTTTGGAGTAGAGGGTTTTTCAGATATTGTAGGAGCATCAAGGCTTGTGAGGAGAAATGGGGTGGTGAAGGTTGGTATTTATACCTAATGATTATTTTAAATTTAAAGCCAGCCACATTGAGGTGACATTAATTTACAAGAATTTGGATGATAATTAATGTTGAAAATTATTTTAAGGTTCTATAAATACCTCAAACACACATTAAAATTTATATATTTTAGGTATTTTAAGCCTTTACCTTTTAACTTTATCCTGTTTCATTTTTTTACCTATACCTAAGTAAATCTTTCTTTTTTACTACGATAAATTTTATATAACTAAAAATGAAAACAACCTTACTAAATAATTTGAAAATTATTATTCCAAATATTGGATACATTTTACCAAATTAAAATCATATAATTTTAAAAATTATATTAAAAATTAATCCTGCAAACGTAATACGAAAGCTGGTTTTTAAAGTGAAAAAGTGAAAAAGTTTGAAATGTTTTTATATCCAATTTCAATGTGAATTTGATTAAAATGATATAAATTGTATTTAATGATGTATAATTGAACTAATATTACTTTAAAATAATTTTAAAATATAATTTAACTATATAAATAAATTAGAGGAAAAACAGTTTTCAATTAAAATTCAATATTTTTACTATTCATCAAAAAATGAAACTTCTTTGAAAAATAACAAAAATTCACCCTAAGATAATTTTGATATTCAAATTAACAAAAACAAATCCAAATAAAATTTATAAAATTATAAAAAATTAGTTTTAAAATAGGCGCGCCATTAAAAGATGACAAAATTACCTTTTAGAAAAATTTAGTTTTTTATGCTTAAAATTGGATTTATTCGTATTATAAGCCTATAAAAATTATTTAATGAATTTAAAAACATTTTATTGTATATAAAAAATATAAATTTCATTAATATATTTCACTAATAGTTATTAATTTAATTTATTAAGATAAAATTCCATTGTGGGCATAAAAATTTGTTTTTTATAAAAACACTTCCTTTATGTTTAATTGGTTTTTATTTTCATTTATAATTAATTGGTAACCATTGAATTAATTTTATAAACATGTGTAAACTATATTTTTATAATTTAGTCAATCTCATTCATTCCCACCATTCCAATTCCTAGGTGATAATAGTTGTGTTAAAATAATAATATTTTTGAGTTTGTTTAAGTTCAGTGTTTTGTGAAAAGTAAGATATCAAAGATATTAATTTTTTTAAAAAATATATACCATAAAATATTGGGGTGTTACACAATATGTTCCCTACAATTATTCTCAAGCTTATAACTATAATTACAAATCAATATCAAGGTATATGAAAACCAAATTTTATAATATCAAACCTAGCATGACATATGAGGATCTATCCTAGAAGTAATTTATCATATAAATAGTCATACACATTGTTCATATTTTAAAAAAACTACTAAACATGGATATCAAATAAATTTAACAAATAAATAAAAAAATTATTAGTTTTACTGAACATGAGACATTTATGAACTATTTATAAATAAATTCCAATTATAATCATTTTATAATTTAGAAAGAAATTATTTTTTTCATTTCAATATGAACTCCTTAATATTCTATATTACATGTAATTTATATTATATTTCATGAAATATAAAAAATTATAACTAAATTTCTATTTTATAAACATTTTATATAATATAAATATCATATATTTTGTAATTGATAAATCTCCTCCTATGATTTATAAATAAAAATTTTATTTCTAGATCATAAGGCATGTCATTTAATTTCTCAAAAGGCATTTTAAAATATTAACATTTAATATTTTGGGAAAAAAATTCATAAAAATTTAATTAATTAATTATAATAAATTTATAATTAATTAATTTATTTATTTATAAAATAAAAATAAATTAAATATTCCCAAAATACCTTTTAACATGATTTTAAAATAATTTATAAACCATTGAAAACATTTAAAAATCAAAAACAATTTTTTTAATAAAAATTGTTTACCCTTACACAGAATCCCTATTTTGTGTAAGGGTATCCCCCCTATACCCTTATACAAACCCTATGTGTAAGGGTAACCACATTTTTTATTCACGAAGATGCTCTATGAAATGGTAGATGGTTAAGACCCTTACACATCACTAATTGTGTAAGGGTTGGGAGAAAGCAATCTATACGCAAGAACTTTCATATAGGTAATACCTTTACACATTCCCCTTGAAAGTAGGTAATCAACAAATTACCTTTATGTGAGTTTGGAAAGTAATGTACTACCCTTACGTGAACCTTTCCCCTAACGGTGATTCTGTTGGTTACATTTACATGTAAAGTTAAAGTCTTGGTTACCTTTACATATACCCTTGTAATCGATGACAACCTTTACACAAACCTTTTGTGTAAAGGTGTTTTTTTAATGGTGAACTTTCGTGTAAGGGTGTAAAATTTACTTATCCTCCTCATGTAAGGGTAAATTATATTTACCTTTATGCATCTCACATAAATTTCTTTAACCTACATCTGTTTTACAAAAATGTTTTATTTCACTGGAACTCGAAAACCAAAACTTAAAGCATGTTTAAATCCTGAAGAAACTCCTTTTATACCACTAATGGGTTTATCATGATCATCTAATGATCATTTTCAGCGTAAGAAATACCAAAAAACATAAGATTTATCTTTAATAATTCAAACGCATGAAATATTACAAAAATAGAGTACCTAACATTCATATGTTACAACAACTTACATTTTCTCTTCATGAAGAGAATTCTTGATGAAGATCGCTAAAGTAGAAAAAAAATGCTTTCTACCTCCAAGGGAGAACACTGGTCACATATATCCTTGATCATATCAAGAGGATACCTAAAAGCTAAAAGGGGTGATAGCACATTCATTGAGAATGATGAACAACCTTTCAGGAATAAGAGAGGTTTGACAGTGGCTCAAAAGTATCATACACCCAACAAGAGAGGATATCATCCTCTTATATATCCTTCCATGACACTCTTAATGAAATGATGAGTGTTGGATATATCATAATGGATTGGGTGTCATCACATAGAACCCAGGCATTTCATCATGTTGATGTTCATTCATTGAATAAATTTAATGAATGTGTATTTTCCAACCAATACGATTCATCTTATAGATCATAAATATTTTAAAACCGTTTGGGAGTGGAGGTGGATTCCATATGCATCACATGCACGTATTCACCATGTATTGTATACATGGTATTTTATGTGAACTTACAATAGAGATTCCATTGATTCGACCACAAAATTAACATATATGCATATCCTAGTAGTAAATTATTTTTAGAAACAACAAAGGCAGACATCAACCACATATGAAAATCCATGGGAATATATAACCACATGTGATTCACCCCATTCCCTTCCATTTCATTAGTTCAATTTATTATCTTTATTAAACCAATTTATAATATACACCCAATGAAATAAAGAGCATTCAACTTCAACCATTTACACATAACAAAGGAGATTTATTGAATCTCATACCTCAATTGACACTTTTGTAATTGTTGTGCGAGAACAAGGTGAGAAATAGGTGATCTCAAGAAAAATATCATGCAATGGAATCCTCAAGAAACCTAAAATACAATTGTAACGACCCAGAATTCTATCAATGATATTTACCTTATTATGTTTATTTCATATAGTATAAATCATATAAAATCACTTAGAGAACATAATTCAAACCTTATAAATGAAAAATGAATTAAATAATAGGTATTTCTAGAAGTTCAGGAACCTATACCAATGAAATAGTAACTTGACCTTAGGAATAATAATATGACTGTTATGAATAGTAAATCAGTTGAATGAATAATAAACTTTCTCATGTTTGTATAAATAAAATTTAGATATTATAAATTAAAGTATGATATAATTATATCATAATATAAGTAAGTGAATATTTTAAAAATTGATAATTAAGTGTTGGTATTTTTGTAAGTCATAAATATTTAATTACAATTTAATAATTAATAAAATGATTTAAAAGAAAAATAAATTTCATAAAAAAATTCACAAATAAATATTTTTTTGTCTTATGATTTTAGGATAATTTAAGTACACCTTAGTTAATTTTTTAGAGTGTTATAAAATTTGTTTTAATTTTAAAAACTGTATTTTTCAAGTAAATGATGATTTTAATTAAAAATAAAATTTATCATATTTATAAAATTATTTTCATAAAATGGATTCCATTTTTTAATTCTACATGTTAAAAAATGGTTAGGTTGAATTTTTGGGATTTTTAAAAAATACTTAATTTTTTTGTGAATAGTAAAATACAAAAATTTGCAGTATAAATACATTATAAGATGAGTACACTATTACTTGAGTCATGGATGATTTAAGAACCATAATATCGAACTTAACTTCATTATTTTAATATATTTGATGATAATTCTTAAACTATTCATATTCTTGAGTCAAAATAATAAACAAATGAATAAAATATTCAAAAAAACACCTCTCTCCTCCACTATAAATACCACCCCTTCTCCTCAAACATTCTAAGATTTGAGCCTTGTAAAATTTATACCCAATCATCTTTCCAATCCCCCCCCACATCCATGAGATATTTTTTCTCCTCAAAATACCAAAACAATTTCTCTAAGGAGGTTCTCAAGGAGGAGAATTCAAGAGGTAAAATCCTCTTCCTTTTCCTTTTAATTTCTTTTCAAGTTTTTTTCTTTTATTATTTTCTCATAACCTCCCCTAATATAAATAAAATGAAAAATACAGTACCTTACATTTACTATAATGTTATTATTCTAATGGAATAATTCATCATCAATACCCTTTTCCTATCCCTTTTATTCTAAAAATGGAAATGTCATCCGTGAGGTGTTGGTTCATCGCCTTCAAGGATGAAAAGTTTTCATTTTCCTTCACCATATTCATGGTTTTTCATGAAATTTTTTTAATTTTTGAAACATATTGTAAAATTTATATTATAACCCTTTTTATGTTATAGATTTAACATATTTACATAATACTAAACGATAAAACAAAATGAGTTCGTTATGATTAATAAGTGTCGTAATAATCTAAACGATTATCATTAAATATTTTATCTAATGATTCATAATAATAACATATAAAAATATTGTATTTATAACCATTTACACTTATTTATGTTCATAAATAACATATAATTACAATTCTAGATAATTATACCCATTTTATAGGAACTCCATTACTTAAAAATAAGCAAACTGATCCTAAAAACCAAGGAAATGAATGCTCCCGAATGATAAAATTTTATCTTATAAATAATAATAAAAGGACATAAATGAACTTAATAAAATTATAAAAAATTAATTAAATGTATAAAAGGTTTTTAATTAATTAATTAATTAATTAATTAATTTAACTTGATTATCCAGGACATTAAGGTCAGGTGCAGAACACATTTGAACATAAGGTAAGGGTTTCTACCCGAACCTTCATTTTTTTCTTCGGATTATTCTTTCACAACCTTTACCCCAATGTAATTCTTATTTATTTTTGATTAATTCTTATATATTATATTTATATGTTCCAAAATCATATATCCAGATCATTTCATCATATTTTATGGAAATTACTTGTTTTACAAGGTTCTCTTCTTAATTCTTCCTGATACACAAGCCCGATTAAAGGGAACGTCTCAATTTCTTACCCATTTTCAAGTACCAACCATAATCTATTTTAATAAACCATTATTTTTCTAAAATCACTACTTTTTTCAAGAAATAAAATATTTTATCATTTTTTTATACAAACAATTATGAAAAATTATTTTTCCAAAAGAACTCTTCTTGCAAAGTAAAATGAGTATTTATCTCAAGAATTCCATAATAATTTTATTAGAGTATTTTTATTTTTCAACACCTATATTGAATTTTATGTTTTATTAAGATTGTTATATTATGATTATAATCTAACATAATTGATTAAATGGTTTATGATTAGTTTGACTGTGTATTCTCTATCTTGATACCATTCACCATACCACTCAGAATGGTTAGTGATCATGTTTATAAATTGGGGAAAGTTACTTAAATCTCATATATATATATATGTTGCCTATGTTTAACCCCATTCTTATGAGGAATTCATTTTACTTATTAAGTTATGGTAGGGGACTTCTATATCCCCTTCATGCATCTGTAGGTCTCATGAGAAAAAATATATATGCACTTGGCCGAGGCCTTGCCCATTTTTAGATATGATTTTGGACAAGGCCTTAATCATTTTTATATGTCTTGGTAAATGCCTCAAAGGTATGTTTCATATTTCTTTCATTATGAATTCCCTCATTATGATATTAGTAATTGATAAATCATGTGATTATTTAACCAATAGAATATCTATGGTTAAGCTTCATGTGATTGTTTATATGGAATTATTTATTCCAATTTTATTCCTTTTATATTAAGCTCAAGATTATGTTTTAATGGAATGTGTTCTTTTAGTTATTCACCATGACTTATTATTTATGCTTCTACTATATTTATTTCCTTTTCTAAGTATCTGAGATCACCCCTTTATTATGTTTTATTTTTCCCCAAGATATAAAGATGAATATTATGAATGAATTTCAGGGTTAATATAAGAGTTTTTGGGTATTACAAATGGAGTTTCAACATTGTTTTTCCTTTTAAGTTGTAATGTAATGTTAAAATATGTAATTTGGATTCCAAAACTACTAAACTGATCAGTCCTTTAGGATTTGATCATTGTATCTATTCCAATGTAATAAAGTAAGGCACCGGATTTGGTCTACTGGGGTCAGAATCTTTACAGTTGGTATCAGAGAAATTTTAGTATAAAACATGGAAATTAGATTTAAAAAACATAGATTAGTGAACGTAACCCTATGATAGAATTTTAGGATAAGAATATAATAATATCCTAAAATTTTGGTAAAGTAGATATTATGTGTATATTCCTATCAATACATATCTGTCTGGATACTACAAGAAGATATAGTTCTGGCATAGATGTATCTAGGGGTAAACACTTCGACAAGCGGTCCCAGGCCTAACTCAGAGTAACTTGGTACATGATAATGGGCCTTACTACGCACCTTTTTTGACACTCCTAGGAGATATTCTTAGGGCAATTCACATTTTCTTTACAAAACATTATGAAGTATTGTCCTCAAAGAAACAATGTTTATGATTATGAGATTAGTTATACATAAGATTTCAATTAATGTTAAGTGTTTTTCTATTTTGAGATTATGCATTATGATTCATAACATAATTTAGTGTATGACATTATTTATAAATAGATCCTAGTGTAAGGAATGGAAACCATATCAACGTGCGTATCCCATATAGGTATTTCCTTACTATGCAAGATAATGATATTGGTACTAGAGTTGTGACTGGTGCTTAGAAACTTATAACTATACTGGGACATATGACTCAGGTTATGAATAATAACCTTACCCATATAGAGCATCTTGAACCACAACATGGGGAGAAATGTTAGACCGCTTTATGATACAACAACCTTCATTATTCAATGGGACTATAAACCCATTTGTAGTGGAAGAGTGAATAAGTTCCTTAGAGAAGACATTTCTCATTTTGGGAAGTAATGAAAGGGAAAAGGTTTTCAGGGAAGTTTATCATCTATTGGGATATGAGGATCAGTGGTGGTCACTAATTTAAAATACAAATTATGAGGAGGAAATTAAAAATATAGAATGGAGTGATTTTAAGGAAAATTTCATAGTAAAATATTTTCCTCATGAACAATGTGAAGATATGGAAAGGCAATTCTTGAGTCTAAAATAGAATAAGGATGAAAACATTTCAAAGTATGAAGCCAACTTTACAAGGTTAGAAATGAATGTCGTAGACTATATACATAATCCAAGGAGAAATATTGATCATTTCTTTGATGGTTTAAAACCATTCCTCCAAAGGGCACTAGTCTCCTAAAATTTATCATCATATGAATATATAGTCTCATGTGCTATCAAGACAGAGAAATAATTCTCTAATTCTTATGAATTTAAGGGAAAAAAAGATAAGAAGATATTGGCATTGGAAATAATGGATAAAGGGAAGAATAAAAAGGGGAATTTTCCAACATGCGATACTTGTGGAAGGAAACACACTGGTGCTTACTTAAAAGGAAAAGGAGTTTACTATAAGTGTGGAGAGAAAGGCCATCATGCTAATGATTTTAAGGGAAATAAATAAGTTATAAATTTTCAATTCTATAATTGTAGGGATATGGGACATTATGCTAATAATTTTCCAAAGCATCAATGAAACATAGCTCATAAAATGCCACGGGAGTAAGGCCAAGCTTATACAATCACAACTAGTGAGGTTGAAATTCCTAATGATATGGTGGAAAGTAATTTAATTGTTTCCTCAAACTTAGCCAATTATTTATTTGATTCTAGATCAACACATTCTTTTATATATTCTTAGTTTTCCAATAAAATTAGAAATTTCCCTATTGATTTAATAAAGGAGTTTTCAGTAAAAACTCCTAAGGGAAGTATAATTGCAACAATCTAAAATTTATAACTTACATACTACTTAGAACAGTGGAAAGATAGGGTCGAACCACAGGGAGACCTAATGTTGTGCTTGGTAATCTAAAAAAATAAAATAAACAAAAACACACACAAAAACAAACAAAAACAGTTGGTGGTGGTGAAGTGGAGTGAGTGAAAATCAGTGTGCGAGGAAGTGAAGGTGAACTGGTGAGTGCATGGAAGTAGATAAGACAATAAGAAATCTTGTGGTGAAAAAAACCAATAGATGAGTAGAAGGAAAAGTCCACTTTTTGATTTTGATATTGATTATCCTCGTTCATGCACTGAAGTTTAAGAAATATGGATCTAACTTAAGGTAATTGGAAAAATTTGTCGTTTGGTCAGTTTGCAATGAAATATCTCTTATAGTTCATCAACTGTAAAAGTCATTCCATCCAATGGTGATAAAAGTCAGATGTCACTGGGCTCAACTTGTCAGTTGGGTTCAACATGTCTCTCTCATTTGAGCATAATTAATTTGTTAGTGAATTCATCAGATTGAAAAAATTTTCATTTAGATTCAAACAAGATCAGTTTTTACTCAGCCTTGTTGTTTTTTTGAAAATAAAACCATCCCACAAACAGTGAGATAAATGATCCAGAAAAAGATGCAATGCATAAATCAGATTAAACAAATCTAATCAGCTAGCTTATTTCCCCCATGAAGGAGTTTGTCCAGACATAATGGTTAGATTCAGTGAAAAAATAGAATTAAAATCAATGAATTTCATGTTGAAATAAGTTTCAGAAAAATAGATCATAAGGAAAATAAAGATGTTCGTCTCCCTGCTTGATCTCCCGAAAGCTCCAATTTCTGCAACTTGATGGTGGATGAGATTTCGGAATACACTCGATGTCCCACCCTAGAAATCAAGGTATGAAATGATGATCTGCTGCTCTGATGCCTATAATATGCTCCTGATGGAAATGGTGAAGACTCTAGGGATCATCGGATGGCTATGGATGGATGATGGATCTCAAAGTATCCCCCTCCTGATGTCATATGTTCCTCTTCTTCCACTCCCCCAGTCTGCATAGGTGAATTAATTCCCCACCATCCTTCCCTATGGTGAATGAATGGTCTAGTGGCCATGATTAATGCCAATGAACTAGTAATCAAAGTCTTTGGAATCTCATCTGAAGTGATCCTAGACCTCCATGTGAAGTTTTCACAGTTCTACTTATTCCGTGCTGTTTACTGGAGACGGTGCTCCTAACTGAATAATGGGGCGTGCACGCCGAGCCACAACCCTCACTCTACAAAAAAATGCACGTGATTCATTGGAAAAAAATGAAACAATTATATATAAATACTATATATTATACCACTACTTAAAATTAATGAGAATACATATAAATATATATATATATATATATAATAATATCTAATATTATTATTACTAATATATGTTTAATGACTATTATATTTATTTAATAACATATATTATTATGACATATTAATATTATATATAAGCTTAAATACTTTTATTAATATACCTATTATTATTATACTGTATATGATATATAATACATAATATATATATATATATATATATTATATGTTATAATAAAATAGAATAAAAATTAAAAAGAAGAAAGAAAAACAAAGAGGGGGTCTGTTCAGGAGACGCAGGGAGGTGGGTTCGCTAGGGCTCGACTGCTTGGAAAGGAGAGAGGAGTTATGAAGAGGGATATCCAGGCCGAACGATGGTCACGCGGGGGATGCAGTGGTGGTGCGGAATTGGGGATTTCTATTTTATTTTGATATGTATTTCTGGTTCTATTGGATTTTGTTGTTGTGATTTTCCGCTACTGATGGAGTGTGTTTGTGGTGCTTCCACTGTGAAGATTTGTCTGTGTTTCTAGAGTTGGGACAGAGGTAGGGAGATGGCATAGAGGGGTGGCAGTGGTTGATTGAAATTTTGCATGAGAAGGAGTGGTGAGACCGTGAGGGAGCGGTGACTGGGGGTGTGAGACGGTGGCGTCAGTTCTAAAATGGTGCCAAGGGATTGGAGGTGGCATCGTGAGTGTGGGAACGATGATACTGTCAGGCTGAAACGACGACTGGTTTTGGTGGAACCATGAGTGATGCTCATAGTGGCATAGTGATATGGGGGATATGGTGGCAACATAGAGCAGTGCCACTGTGAGTGTGGCTCACGATTGCTGTGAGACAGCAAGGAGAAGGAAATGGTGACACCGTGATAGGGTGAAGATGCTGGCACCGTGATAGGGTGAAGATGGTGGTACCGTGATAGGGTGAAGACGGTGGCACTGTGACAGGGTGCTACTGGAACACTAGCAAAAAAAACAAAAATTAAATTAATTAAAACTTTAATAAAACTAAAAATGGATTAATAAATTAATAAATTAAATTAAATATAATATAATTAAAAACTAAGTAAATAAAACAAGCTTAAATAATAAAATTAAGTACGATTTATTTAATAGAATTAATTTATTTGTATTAAAAATTATAAACAAATTAATTTAAGAATAAATTAAAGTAATTACAGTTACTTGCTTAAATTATTTAACAAATTAATTAACCAATTAACTAATTAAACAATTAAGTAAATTAAATAATTGAATAAAATTACATTTTTAAAAACCAATTTAATTATTTAAAGTAAAGTGAGTTATTTATTTACAAATTAAAAATAAATAATCACTTAAATTAATGAATTGATAAAATAACAAGAATAAAAAATAAAAGTCAAATTCAAAAGAATTGATTTAATTTAAGAATTATTTAAAATTAAAATAATGCACACTAAAACACATTATTTAAAATAAAATTGCTTATTTTACATAGCAAGGTACAAAAGCACAACAATTATCAACTATTTAATAAAAACACATTTGGTATTAAAAATCTAGTAAAACTACAAAAATGGATGTGGTAAAGAATGTGAAAACACTGCCACATCAAACTCCCCCACACTTAAAACTTTGTTTGTCCTCAAAAAAGTACATGCCTTTGACTTTAGAATAGAAATATGATTCGTGAAAGACTAAACAGTGGGTAAGGATTTTCAAAGGTGTTCAAAATGAGGCCCTTCCTAGCTTCAAAAACTCATTGGAAGTCAAAATCCTCACAAATTCACACATTGTCAAGTATGTAATTCCTTCTACATGTACTCATTGACTGTCCTACTTCAATTTCCAATTCAAGTTTTGATTCAAGGAGTGTTGACAGGTTATATGAAGTATAATTCAAAACTTAACCAAGGGAACCTTCCATTCTCACCTTCCCCCAGGTTCCAAAAATTAAAGTCCATTAATTTCATCACTTAATTGATTCAACTCAAATGAATGTTAACCAAGTAAATTGATCCCTTCTTCATCTGGGTTCAAGATTCCCCTAACCTTAATGAGTTCATTTTTGACAAGGGTGCTTTATTTTACTTTTTCCCAGCCATATTCCATGTGCAGTACACTGTACATAGCACTTATTAAGATTGAAATTGGCTTAATTTATTCACATAAATGCACGCAATGTACCTTGTCTTAGATACTCACTGTGGGATCCCATTTTTCCATTTTACTCCAGTTACAAAGGACTTAATTAATAATCATTCGAATTGACTTCCTAAAGTGATTGAATATTATTACTTTTCAAAAAGTGTGAGTCCCTTGGGTTCCAGTGAGAACTTCTAGTTACCCTAAGTCATGATAATCATCCCACAAAACCTATACCATCACAATCCCATCCTCAGTTCCTAAATAGAAAGGTTTATTGATACAGTGAACAATTTAACTCAAAAATAATTCATTCTTAAAAATTTCTGACTAAGTTCCAATCTCAACAACCAGCAAATAGTTATCCACTAAACAAGATAGAATTGAAGTACCAGTGAACCTCCAATGGCCATAAAGTGATGAAAGAGTTTGAATTTTTTTATACAAACTCAAGTTTAATAAGGAACAATTTTACATGACACTATAATGAACCCTCTTTCCCAAACTTAAAACCCAACATTGTCCCAAATGTTGAATTATAATGTGGAAGACAATTTAAGTTCAAAACAGATGGACATTTTATCTTAAAAAGGATATGTAGAGGATAGAAACAAGGTTAAAAATTTTCTTTTCTATATAAAAAAGAAAAAACAGAAGATTAAAACCCCACCAATCATCACCAACAACAAGCTCAGTTTTATTCCTAAAATGTTCATGATTTGAATCATTATGAGCAGACAAAAGATTTCGTCAATGAAATTTAATTAGTAGCATGATTAACAATGGCGTGAAACAGCAACTCAATGAGAATGAAAACAGTGGGTGTAGAAAGTTTCAAAATGCACCTCAAAATACTTTTGTAACTAATTAGATATTATCAAGATAACACCCAAGAAAGAAACATAGTACACTTTTCACAGGTCATTAAAAGTGTAAAAAAGCATAACAATACTTCCCTAAATTATTGGAGCTTTAACATTGAATTCCATAGACATATCCTCTTCAACAGAACTGGGTGGTTACTCCTCTTCATTAACATGAAAGTTAAAATAAGTAAAATAAGATTGCATATTTTTAAGTTCAAGATAAGTAACCCAAGGGAGTGAGTAGAAAGAAATGTTATCCATATGATGTAGTGGATTTCTCTGTTGGGTTTTCCTTTCCATGTTTCTGGAATCAACCACTCTCTCATTAAAAAAATAGATCATAAGGCACCATAAAGAAATTAAGAGGTTAAATTAGAGATCAAGCAGTAGGGGTTAACTTTATTGAAGAACAAAAATAAAAGTAAAACAACTAAGGAACCATGGGTTAGTATCCATGAAACACTAAGTTTATAGTCCTCAGTTAGACTTGAAACAACTTATTCTTACAATAGATATATGGCAGCCAAGCCCTTTGTCTTCCCTTCAAATAATTGCTTTATTATTTTACCATTGACTAAGAAAGGTTGGTTATCTTCTCCAACTAGCTCAATATCCCCATTAACCAAAACTATAACAATGGTAAAGGCTCCTGACCACTTGGGCTTCGACTTTCTTGGAAATAACTTCAATCTAGAATTTAAAAGTATGAATCTCTCACCAACCTTGAAATTCCTATTTTGAATTATTTAGTCATGAAATTACTTTGTTATATCTTTGTTAATTTCAGAATTCTCACAGGACTCTCTTTTAATCTCCTCCATCTCACTCAGATCTAACAGTCTTCTTGCACCAACAGACTTGAAATCAAAGTTAAGTGCCTTCACTTCCCAATAAGATCTCTATTGTAACTCAATAGGTAGATGAAATGTTTTCCCAAAAAGGAGACTATATGGTGACATCCCTATAAGAGTCTTATAAGCAGTTCTATAGGCCCAAAGGGCCTCATCCAACTTCCTTGATCAGTCCTTTCTAAAGCTAAACATTGTTTTCTCTAAAATATGTTTGAGCTCTCTGTTTGAAACTTCTACTTGACCACTGGACTATGGGTGGTAAGTGGTTTTTGTCCAATGTGAGAACCCATAATTCTCCATAAAACCTTTGAAATTATAATTATTGAAGTGATTACCATTATTAGTGATGAATGCTCGAGGCACACTGAACCTGGAAAAGATGTTTTTCTTGATGAATTTCACAACACTAGCAGCTGAATTGTTGGGAAGAGCTACTGCCTCAACCCACTTAGACACATAGTCCACAACAACCAAAATGTACTCATTCTCATAAGAGGATTGGAATGTCCCTATGAAGTCCAAGCACCACACATCAAAGATTTCAACCTCTAGAATTCCTTTTTTGGGAAGTTCCTACCTTCTTCCAACATTTCCCAACACTTGACATTTCTCACAGCCAATAATCAGACTCCTAGCATCTTTAAACAATGTTGGCTAGTAGAAACTGGCCTATATGACCTTTTGAGCAGTTCTTATCTTCCATAGTGGCCACCCAAGTGATGAATGGCAGCTCTCAAGTATGGGAAAAATCTAATCCTCAACCACACATCTTCTCAAAATCCCATCAGAACATCTCATAAAGAGAAGAGGGTCATCCCAAATATAATATTTCAGATTAGATATAAACCACTTCCTCCGGTTGTGTGAGAGATCCTTGGGCATGACTCCAGCTGCCAGAAAGTTGGCATAGTCTACGAACCAAGCAGACTGTTGCATAGAGGCAGCAAACAATTGTTCATCAGGGAAATAAGTGTTGATCTATCTTGGTTCCTTACTTGGGGTATTGGGAAATTGGGACAAGTGATCTGCAACAACATTCTCAGACCCTTTATTATCCTTAACCACTAAATCAAACTACTATAACTGCAAGGTCCACCTCATGAGTCTGGTTTTTGAGTCCTTTTTAGCCAACAAGTACTTTAGGGCTGAATGATCTGTGAAAATTATGATCCTTGATCCTATCAAGTACAACCTGAACTTTTCCAAATCAAACATCACAGTAGCCAACTCCTTTTTAGTGGTAGAATAATTATTCTGGGCATCATCCAACAGCTTTCTTGCATAGTAAATAACATGTATTTTCCTATCCTATATCTACCCTAAAACAACTCCTACTGATAAGTCACTAGAATCACACAACACCTCAAAGGGAAGATTCCAGTCAGTATTAATGATTATAGGTGAAGTAGTCAACTTCTCCTTGAGCAGATTAAAGGCCTTTAGACATTTCTCATCGAAGAAAAAGGGTGTTTCCTTAACCAGTAGGGAGTAAAAGGGTCTACTAATCTTATAAAATTCCTTAATGAACCTCCTATAAAACCAATCATGACCTAAGAAACTTCTGATTCCTTTGACATTTTCAGGTGGGGGAAACTTTTGTATGACCTTAACTTTGGAATTATCAACCTCCAGCCCCTTATTAGAAACTTGGTGTCCCAAAACTATGCCTTTAGTGGACATGAATTGGTACTTTTTCCCAGTTTAAGACTAAGTTGGTCTCTTGGTACCTTTCTAACACTAGTTACATATTTTTCAGATAGTTTTAAAAGTTATTTCCCACAACATAAAAATCATCCATGAACACTTCAATTATCCTTTCAATCATGTCTGAAAAAATTACCATCATGCACCTTTGAAAATTTGAAGGAGCACCACACAAGACAAAGGGCACCTGTCGTTAGAAAAATGTCCCAAATGGACAGGTGAAGGTGGTTTTCTCTTGGTACTTAGGTGAAATGGCAATCTGGTTGTAACCAGAATAACCATTAAGAAAGTATAAGAATTCATTTCCTGCCAATCTCTCTAACATTTGATCCAAAAAATGGCATGGGAAAGTGATCCTTTCTTGTAGAAGCATTAAACTTTCTGTATTCTATATAGACTCTCCATTTATTCACTGCTCTTGTCTAGATTTTCTCATTCTTTTCATTAGTGACCATTGTCACTCCACTCTTTTTGGGTACCACCTAGACATGACTTACCCAGGGGCTATCAAAAATGGGAAAAATTATTCCAGCATCAAGCAACCTAATCACTTATTCTCTCACAAGTTCCTTAATGTTTGGTTTGAGTCTTATTTGAGCTTATACTCTAGGATTAAACTCAGGTTCCATGGGAATTTTATGCATGAAGAAGGCTGGACTTATCCCCTTGATATCAGAAATCAACCAACCTATGATAGACTTTTACTTCTTCAAAACACTAAGCATATTTTTCTCTTAACTCACCTCCAGGTTTGATAAAATGATCACAAGAAGAGTGGAACTATCTCCTAAAAATGAATATTTGAGATGGGAAGGGAGGGGCTTGAGTTTAAGGGTGGGTGGTAACTTTCTTGAGGGAAGACACTTGGGCCTGGGTGGCCCAAGGTATTCATGTTACCTCTTGAAGAAGGCAGTAGAGAAGGCTTCTTCCTCATTACTAGAGATTCCAAAAAAAATTCCTCAAACTTAGACTCCTCTCTTAGGGTAAGAATGTGCTAAAAAAACTCATCTAGGTTCTCCAAAAATTCTCCCTCGTTCTCATCAAAAAAATTTCTCTTCTTACTTGAGCTAATCCCCATGCAAGTGGGAAAAGGGATTTTAGGTTCACTCTTGATTTCACCTATAATTCTCAGAAACTCCTCTTCCTCCTTATCAACACTACTCTCAACAACTAACATCTCATCTTTGGGGAAAATTGGGTGGGTGGGTTATTGGATTTTATTAAACACATTGAATTCTTATTTCTGTTCACCCATATTGAAAATAAGTTTCCCCTTAGATACATCTATCACAGCCCCCCCTATGGCCAGGAAGGGCCTACCGAGAATGATAGGAACCTCCTGGTAACACTCCATATCAAGGACAAGAAAGTTAGTAGGCAAAAAGAGTTTTCCTACTCCCACTAACAGATCATTGACCCCACCCATTGGATGAGTAATGGACCTATCAGCAAGTTGTAACACAATAGTGGTGGGTTGGGGAACTCCTAATATCAGGTGCTAAAAAAGTGATAGGGGAATCATATTAATACTAGAACCCAAATCACACAAACAATTGAACTTACCACCTATATCCCCAAAGGTTCAAGGGATGAAAAAGCTCCCCAGGTCCTGAAGCGTAGGAGGTATCCTATTCTACAAGATTGCACTACACTCTTCTGTTAAGATATAGGTGAAAAATTATTCCAATGTCTTTTTTTTTTGAAAAAATTTTCTTGAGTGATTTTAGATATGATGGGCTTTGAATCAAGGCTTCCAAGAATGGGATATCAATTTTCATCATTTTAACTACTTTAAAAAATTTCAACCGTTTAGAATCATGAATTGTTTTCTTAATTCTTTGTGGGAAGGGGATTATAGGGGAAAAATTCCTCACAATTGGGGGAATCTCTATAGATTCATCTTAAAAAAATTTCTTCTCTTTATTTTCTTTGTTTTTAAATCCATTTTCTTTGGGTTTTTGATCTAGAACAGCCAGAACTGGAGGGATTCCAGTGGTGCTGTCCAGTTTTCCAGATTTAGGGTTTTTTAGATTTGAGTTTCCAGCTTCATCCAGTTTCTCATTTTCAGTATTTTGGGGTTATTTACTAGGATCATTGTGAGTTTAGAGACTACTTTTGGTGGTCACAACCATGGAATTATCCCTAGTATTGGCTTCAGTGGTGTCGGGCAGCCTACCCTTTTCTCTATTACTAGCGTCCCTAACCAAATGCCCCATTTGAATTTCCAAGTTCTTCATTCTCGCATCCATTTGAACTTTATCATAATCATTTTTGGTCTTTTTTTCATCAAACCTCCCTATCAACTAATGGAACATGTTTCTAAAATCATCTTTTGAGGTTTATGAATCAACCTTAGGTTGGGGTTGGGGTTAGAATTGCTTCCTAAGAGGCTGCTAGATTCTAGGAGGGGTAGTAGGTCGAAGGACTACCTACTCTTTCTATGATAGGTTCGGATGGTTCCTATACCCCTAATTTTAGGTATTGGAAAAAGGATCTTCCATAGACTGCATTTGAGGTCCATATCTAATAAAGATGGCACTCTCATGAGGCTGGACAGACATATTGAAGTTTGGACAACAGGTTTGAGAATGGTCATACATGCCACAATGGTGGAATTGATCCTTAAGGGTATGATGTGGGTTCTCATTAAAGAACCCAGCAGCTTGGGATTCAGCTTGAGGAATAGGGTCAGTTTCCTTTCTCACAATGGTTCTCCTCCTAGAGCATTTGTGATGGGAGTTTTGAGCTAAGGTATTAAAGATTTATTTGAGCTCCTCAGCAGTCTTATCACTAAAGTATCCTATATAATACTGATCCATCAAGGTTTGATGGTAAGGGGTGAGACTATTGTAGAAGGTTTCCATAAGAAATTAGGGTGTACATTGATGGTTTGTACACTACCTAAGAAAACCTCTATACCTATCCCAGGCTTCATGAAACAGTTATACTTCATCCTGAAGGAATCTGGTTATTTTGTGCCTAATTTCAGATGTTAAACTCCTAGGATATAATTTCATTGTGAAATAATTAAAAACTTGATCCTAGGTGATAGATATTTATTCTTCTAACTGTTGAAACCAAGTCCCAGCATTTCCCTTGAGGCAGAAAGGGAACACTCTCAGTTTAATCTCTTCCTCAGTGAGACCGCTAAGTGGTAACTATTGGACACTAAAGTAAAAGGCTCTAATGATGTCAAGAGAGTCTTAACTAGGCATTCAATTGAAAGTAGGCAGCTGAATAAGAATTAATTGCTTGATTTCGTAATTACTGGACCTAGGAGAGAGTCTAATGAATGAAGGGTTACTAGTCACTGAAGGAAGCAAGAACTCTCTCAGACTGTGCCTCTCAGCTATCTCATTTTTAGGTGGGTTCATCATTATAGGTTGGTTCAAATTCTTAGGAATTGGGTTGTTCGATTTTTCATTTCTGTTATCTTCCATTTTGATATTGTCTTGGTTATTTTTCAATTCCTTGAGGTGCTTATCAATTTAAGTACTACCAGGTACTAAGTATTTAGAGTTAGACCAGGTTTTCATGCAGCAAGTTCACAATTTTTTTTTAATTTCAATTTTCTTTTTTCTTTTTTTTTGTTGATTTTTTTGATTTTTTTATATGTGGATTTTTGTTTTGTTTTTCTATATCACACCTAGATTCCCCAAAAATGGCACCAAAATTTGCGTGCACGCGCATCATTAGGCATGAGTGAGAAACTAAAATTTATAACCTACTTTCTACTTAGAATAGTGGAAATACAAGATCGAACCACATGGAGGCCTAATGTTGTGCTTGGTGATCTAAAAAACAAAAAAACTCACAAAAACAAATAAAAACAGTTAGTGGTGGTGAATTGGAGTGAGTGAAAATTAGTCTGTGAGGAAGTGAAGGTGAACTGGTGAGTGCACAGAAGTAGACAATACAACAAGAAAGCTTGGGGTGAAAACAACCAATAGATATGTAGAGGGAAAATTCCACTGGCTAATTTTGATATTGCTTAGCCTCGTTCATGAATTGAAGTTTAAGAAATATGGATATGAATTAAGGTAATTGGCTAGATTTATCATCTTGTTAGTTTTTGATAAAATATCCCTAACATTCCTTCAACTGTAAAATTCATTCCATCCAATGGTGATAAAAGTCAGATGTCACTAGGCTCAACTTGTCAGTTGAGTTCAGCATGTCTCTCTCATTTGAGCATAATTCATTTGTCATTAAATTACTCATATTGAAACAATTTTTATTTAGATTCAAAACAGATAGAGTTTCATTCAACCTTGTTGTTTTTTTGAAAATAAAACTGTCCCTCAAATAGTGAGAGAGACGATCCAGAAAAAGATGCAGTGTATGAATCAGAATAAACAAATCTAACCAGCCAGCTTATTTCCCCCCAAAGTAGTTTAGTTGAACATAATGGTTGGATTCAGTGAAAAAAAATAGAATTAAAATCAATGAAGTTCATGTTGAAATAAGTTGCAAAAAAATAGAGCACAAGGAAAATAAAGATGTTCGTATCTCTGATTGATCTCTCAAAAGATCCAATTTCTACAACTTGATGGTGGATGAGATACTGGAATGTGCTCGATGTACTGCCTTGGGAATCGAGGTATGAAATGTAGATCTTCTACTCTGATGCCTCCAATCTGCTCCTGATGGAAATGGTTAAGACTCTAGGGATTGTCGTATGGCTATGGATGGATGATATATCTCAAAGTATCCCCTTTCTGATGTCATATGTTCCTCTTCTTCCACTCCCCTAGACTGGATAGATGAATTAATTCCCCACTGTCCTTCCCTCTGGTGAATGAATGATCTAATGCCCATGATGAATGCTGATGAACTAGTAATCTATGTCTCTAGAATCTTGTCTGAAGTGTTCCTTGACCTCCACATGGAGCTTTCATAGTTCTACTTCTTCTGCGCTGGTTACTGGAGCAGTTGCTCCTAACTGAATAATGGGGCACACACGCTGATCCACAACCCTCCCTCTGCAAAAAACACACACATGAGTCATTGGAAAAAAATGAAACAATTATATATAAATACTATACATTATATAACTACTTAAAATTTATGAGAATATATATATATATATAATAATATCTAATATTATTATTACAAATATATGTTTAATGGCTATTATATTTATTTAATAAAATATATTTTTATGACATATTAATATTATATATAATCTTAAATACTTTTATTAATATACCTATTATTATTATTATATTTTATATGATATATAATATATAATATATATATATATATATTATATTATATGTTATAATAAAATAGAATAAAAATTAAAAATAAGAAAGAAAAACAAAGAGTGGGGGAGGGGGTCTGTTAGGGCGATGCAGGGAGGTGGGTTCGCTAGGGCTCGACTGCTCAGAAAGGGGAGAGAAGCTTTAGAGAGGGGTATCTGGGCTAGATATTGGTTATGTAGGGGATGAAGTGGTGGTGCAGAGTTGTGGTTTTTTATTTTCTTTTACTGTGTATTTCTGGTTCTATTGGATTTTTTTGTTGCGATTTGCTGCTGCTGATGGTGTGTGTTTACGGTGCTTCTGCGGTGAAGATTTTTCTGTGTTGCTGGAGTTAGGGCGTAGGCAAGGAGATGGAATGGAGGGGTGGCTATGGTTTATTGAAACAGTGCGTGAGAAGAAGTAGCGAGACCGTGAGGAAGCAGTGACTGGGGGTGTGAGACGGTGGCACCGATTCTGAAATGGTTCCAAGGGATTGGAGGTGGCACCGTGTGTGTGGGGACAGTGAGACTATGAGGCTGAAACGGTGATTGGTTTTTGTGGCACAGTGAGGTGGGGGATACAGTGGCAGCATGGAGTGATGCCACAGTGAGTGTGGCTCACGGTTATTATGAGATAGCAAGGAGAAGGACACGGTGACACCATGACAGGGTGCGACCAAAACACCTACAAAAAAAATTAATTTAATTAAAACTTTAATACAACTAAAAATGTATTAATAACTTAATCAATGAAATTAAATAGAATATAATTAAAAACTAAGTAAATAAAAAAATCTTAATAAATAAAATAAAGTTTTCTTTATTTAAGAGAATGAATTTATTTGTATTAAAAATTATAAACAAATTAATTTAATAACAAATTAAAGTAATTATAGTTACTTTCTTAAATTATTTAACCAATTAATTAACCAATTAACTAATTAAAGAATTAATAAAATTAAATAATTGAATAAAATTACATTTTTAAAAACCAATTTAATTATTTAAAGTAAAGTGAGTTATTTATTTACAAATTAAAAATAAATAATTACTTAAATTAATGAATTGATAAACTAACTAGAATAAAAAAATTATAAAAATAAAAGAATAAAAGAATAAAATTAAAATTCAAAATAATTTATTTAATTTAAGAATTATTTAAAATGACAATAATGCACATTAAAACACATGATTTAAACTAAAATTGCTTATTTTACACAGCAAGGTATAAAAGCACAACAATTATCAACTATTTAATAAAAAACAATATTTTGGTATTAAAAATCCAGTAAAACTACAAAAAGGGATATAGAAAATAATGTGAAAACACTACCACATCAACTATATACATAATCCAAGGAGAAATATTGATCATTTCTTTGATGGTTTAAAACCATTCCTCCGACGGGCACTAGTCTCCCAAAATTTATCATCTTATGAAGATGTATTCTCTTGTGCTATCAAGATAGAGAAATAATTCTCTAAGTCTTATGAATTTAAGGGAAAAATGAGAAGAAGATATTAGCATGGGAAGGAATGGATAAAGGGAAGAATAAAAAAGGAATTTTCCAATATGCAATGACTGTGGAAGGAAACACACTGGTGCTTTCTTAAAAGGAAAAGGAGTTTTCTACAAGTGTGGAAAGAAAGGCCATCATACTAATGATTGTAAGGGAAAGAAATAAGTTATCAATGTTCAATTTTATAATTGTAGGGAGATGGGACATTATGCTAATAATTTTCCAAATCATCAAGGAAACATGCCTCAGAAAATGCCACGGGAGTAAGGCCAAGCTTATGCGATCACAACTAGTGAGGTTTAAATTCCTAATGATATGGTGAAAAGTAATTTAATTATTTCCTCAAACTTATCCAATGCTTTATTTTATTCTGGATCAACACATTCTTTTATATCTTCCTAGTTTTCCAATAAAATTATAAATTTCCCTTTTGATTTAATAAAAGGAGTTTTCATTAAAAACTCTTAAGGGAAGTATCATTGCAACAAAGATGTGTTGGTCAGTCCCCTTTATGACACATAAACATGATTTAGTTGATGACCTTGTCATAATACCTATTAATGACTTCGATATAATCCTTAGTATAACTTATTTCAAAATATGTTGTGAAAATATATTGCAATAATAAGGAAGTCACAATTTGTAAGGAAAATGTAAAACTCCTTATATTTAGAGCAGAAACATCATATTCTAGTTCTTATCTAGATCCACCTTTATTATCTATTCTAAATGAAATTCTTAGGGAGTAAGAGAAAACATTATCTATTAATCTTAAAATTGAATATGTACCTATTTTTCCAAAATATATTGATGTATTTCTAGAGGATTTACCTGAACATCCTCTAGTGTGGGAAGTTGAGTTCTATATTGATTTAGTTCCTAGTTCAAGACCTATATCAAAGACTCCTTATAGAATGACCACTATGGAAATAGTAGAACTGAATAAACAACTATAGGAATTGAGTGATAAATGATTTATTCACACTAGTGTTTCTCTATGGGGATCCCCTATTCTCTTTATCAAGAAAAAAGATGGATCCATGAGGTTGTGAATTGATTGTATAGAAATCTATGCTATTACACTAAAGAAAACACATCCCCTGCCATTAATTTATGATTTATTTGATCAAATTCATGGATCTAAATACTTTTTTAAGATTGAACTTTGATTTAGATATCATCAGTTGCGTGTGAGGAAGGAAGATATTCCAAAGATAGAATTTAGAACCAGGTATAGACATTACAAGTTTACAGTAATTCCATTTAGACTGACTAATGCACCCTCTATTTTCATGGATCTAATGAATAGGATTTTCAAGGAATATCTTGATAACTTTTTTTGATATTTATTGATGATATCTTGATAAACTCCAAAATTAAAAATACCATGATAATCACTTGTAGATTGTTATGAAGATTATTAGAAGAAATGAATTATATGGGAATTTTAGCAAGTGTGAATTTTGGATTCAATCAGTTTCTTTTCTTGGCCATATGATCTCTAAGGATGGAATCTCAGTTGATCCTATAAAGACAAATGGTGTTCAGGAATGGCCTACACCAACGTATATAACTGAGGTACGTATTTTTATTGGTTTAGCAAGTTATTATCAGCATTTCATTCATAAATTTTCCTGATTAGACAAATCATTAACCAATATTACCCATAAATGGGTTAAGTTCATATGGAAGAAATAATGTGAAGAATGTTTTTAAGAATTGAAGAAGATATTAGTGAATTATTTTATCCTTACTCTACCATCAGGAAATAGTGGATTTGTGATTTATAGTGATGCATCAAAGAAAGTACTTGGTTGTGTCCTTATAAAGAATGATAGAGTTATTTTCTATGAACCAAGGCAGTTTAAAATTCATGAATAGAACTATCCAACTCGTGATCTTGAGTTAGCAGCTATAATATTTTCTATGAAAATATGGAGATACTATCTCTACGGTGAAATATGTGAGATATATACAGATCATAAGAGCTTGAAATATATCTTCTCATAGAAATAACTCAACATGAGGAAAATGATATGGCTCAAGATACTTAAGTATTATGATTTTTTAATACTATCACCTAGGAAAGGAAAATAAGGTAGCTGAGGCATTCAGCAGGAAGGATCATGGATTTCCAAACAAAATGATGATTGAAAAGGACCCTATGTACATGGATCTAGCAATAATGGATATAGAAATTATCAAGGAAGGTGAAACATAATTACCTTTTCTATTGGTTTCCCAACCATATTTATTATAAAGGATTAAAATTTATCAGTCTGATGATGAGAATCTTTAAAAGAAAATTAAAGTTGTGAGTGATGGGAAGTTTCCAAAAATTTTGTGTGAGGATGGAATTATGAAATTTGGGAGGAGGCTTTGTGTTCCATATATACTCAAGCTAAAAAGGGATTTATTAGATGATTCCCATCATTTGAATTTCTCTATACACCCTGGTAGCACTAATATGTATAGATATTTGAAGGAACATTTCTAGTGGGATAACAAGAAGTGGGAAATTTCTGATTATGCATCAAGATGTTTAGTCTGTCAACATGTGAAGGCTGAAATACAACATCCTAGAGGATTCATGCAACCTCTACCTATTACTACATGGAAATGGGATTAAATCACCATGGATATTTTCACTGTATTACCAAAAAATACAAGAATGAATGATTCAATATGGGTGATTATTGATTGACTTACCAAATCTACACATTTCCTCTCTATAAGGGAGGATTTTCCACCAGACCACCTTGCATGACTATATATTAATGAAGTTTTAAGACTTCATGAATCACCTCTCTCAGTTGTATCTGATCATGATCCATGATTTACACCAAAATTCTAGAAAATTCTTCAGAAATATTTGGATATTGAGCTTCATATGAGTACTTCTTATCACCCTCAAACTGACGGGCAATCAAAAAATACGATCCAAACTTTAGAATACATTTGAGATCATGATCACTTAATTTTCAAGGTGCGTGGGATCAGTATTTACCTTTGGTAGAGTTTTCCTACAAAAATAGTTTTCATTCTAGTATTTAAATGGAACTATATGAAACAATGTATAGAAAGAGATTTTGTACACTAACATTTTGGGATGAAGTTGGTGAAAGGAAGCTTGCAGGCCCAGATCTTATAGAGGAAACAATAGCAAAGCTAAAGACTATTCAAACAAAAAATCAAAACTTCTCAATGTAGGAAAAAGAGCTATGCTGATAATCAAAGGAAGGATTTGTAATTTCAAGTGGGAGATCATGTTTTCTAGAAAGTATATCTATGGACGGGTGTTATAAGATTTGGGTGGAAAGGGAAACTAAGCCCCTGGTATATTTGTCCTTTTGAAATTCTAGAGAGGATTGGAGCTGTGGCTTATCATTTGGCAATGCTGCCTAGCCTTTATAAAGTACAAAATGTGTTCCACATATCTTTATTAAGAAAGTACATTCCATACCCAACACATGCCCTAACTTCTGAAGGAATAGATTTGGAACCAGATTTATCTTATAGTGAAGAACCTATCCAGATTCTAGACACTAAAGAATAGGTGTTGAGGAATCGAATAACTCAGCTTGTAAAGGTACTTTGAAAAAATTGTAAAATTGAAGAGGTGACATGGGAGTTTGAGTAACTTATTATGAAGAACTTCCCAAATCTTTTTATAAGTTGATAATCTAGAAATTTCAAGGATGAAATTTTTGTAGGAGGGGAAAATGTAACGACCCAAAATTATATCAATGAGATTTACCTTATTATGTTTATTTTATATAGTATAAATCACATAAAATCACTTAGAGAACATAATAAAAACCTTATAAATGAATAATTAATGAAATATTAGGTATTGTTAGAAGTTAAGGAACCTATACTGATGAAATAGTAACTTGAACTTAGGAATAGTAATATGACCCTTATGGATAGTAAATCAAACAAATGAATAGTAACCTCACCCATTTTTGTATAAATAAAATTTAGGCATCTTATAAATGAAATTATGACAAAATTATATCATAGTATAAGTAAGTGAATATTTTAAAAATTAATAATTAAGTGTTGGTATTTTTATAAGTTAAAAATATTTAATAACAATTTTATAATTAATAAAATAATTTAAAAGAAAATTCATTTCCATAAAATTTATTCATAAATCGATATTTTTTTCTTATTATTTTAGTATAATTTAATGAGACCTTAGTTACTTTTTCAGAGTGTTATAAAATTAGTTTTAATTTTAAAAATTGTATTTTTTGAGTAAATGATGATTTTAATTAAAAATTAAATTTATAATATTTAGAAAATTATTTTCATAAAATGGATTCCATTTTTTAATTATAAATGTCAAAAAATTGTTAGCATTAATTTTTGGGATTTTTATAAAATACTTAAATTTTTGTGAATAGTAAAATACGATAATTTACATTATAAATACATTATAAGATAAATACACTATTTCTTGAGTCACGACTAATGTAATAAACATAATCTTAAACTTACTTAAATTATTTTAATATATTTTATGATAATTCACAAACTATTAATATTCTTGAGCCAAAATAATAAACAAATGAATAAAAAATTCAAAAAAACATCTCTCTTTACCACTATAAATACCACCCCTTTCCCTCACACATTACAAGATTTTAGCCTTGTAAAATTTATTCCCAAGCCCCTCCCCCATGTCTAGAAGCTCTTGGTCTCATAAAAACACCAAAACTATTTCCCTAAGGAGGTTCTCAAGGAAGAGAATTCAAGAGGTAAAATCCTCTTCCTTTTCCTTTTAATTTATTTTCAAGTTCTTTTCTTTTATTATTCTCTACTCACCTCCACTCATCAAAATAGCATAAAAAAATACAGTACCTTTCATGTATTGGAACTTTATTATTCTAATGGAATAATCCATCATCAATCCCTGTTTACTCTCCCTTTTATTTTAAAAATGGAAACGTCGTCTGTGAGGTGTTGTTTCATCACCTTCAAGGATGAAAAGTTTTCATTTTCCTTCACTGTCTTCAATGATATTCATGAAATAATTTTATGGTTGAAAAAGATTTTAAAATTTTTATTATAAACCTTTTTCTGTTATGTATGTATCATATTTACATAATACTAAATGATAAAACAAAATAATTTCATTATGATCAATAACCACCATAATAATCTAAATGATCATCACTAAATGTCTTATCTAATGATTCATCCTCATACCATATAAAAAAATGATATATATAACCATTTACATTTATATATGTTTATAAATAACATATAATTCTAATTCTGTATAATTATACCCATTTTACATGAACTCCATTACTTAAATAAGAGAACCGATCATGAAAACCAAAGAAACGAACGCTCTTGAACGATAAAATTGTATCTTATACCTCATAAAAAAGGATATAAATGAACATAATAAAATTATACCAAAATAATTGAATTTATAAATGGTTTTTAATTAATTAATTAATATATTTAATTTGATTATCCATTACATTAAGTTCAAGTACAGAACACTTTCAGACATAAGGTAAGGGTTTCTACCCAAACCTTCATTTTTCCTTCTAGTTATTAGTTCACTAACTTTACCCCAATGTAATGATTATTTTTTTTAATTATTATATATTATTTGTATATATTCCAAAATCATATATTCATATCATTTAATATTTATTTTATGGAAATTATATTTTTTTACAAGGTTGCCTTCTTAATTCTTCCCGATACGCATGCCCGATTAAAGGGAACATCTCGTTTTCTTACCTATTTTCAAGTACCATCCATAATATATTTTAATACACCATTATTTTTCTAAAATTGCTAATTTTTTCAATAAAAAAATATTTTTTCATCTCTAGTTTCATACAAAAAAATTTGATAAATGATTTTTACAAAAGAACTCTTCTTGCAATGTAAAATGAGTATTTATCTCAAGAATTCCTTGATAATTTTATTAGAGTATTTTTATTTCTCAACACCGATGTTGAATTTTATTCTTTATTAATAATGTTATCTTATGATTATAATATACCATAATTTATTAAATGGTTTATGATCAGTTTGACTATGGATATTCTATCTTGATACCATTCAACATACTACTCAGAATGGTTAGTGATCATGTTTACAGATTGGGGAAAGTTATTTACATATCACATATATGTTGTTTATGTTTAACCCCATTCATATGAGGAATTCATTGGAATTATTAAGTGATTGAGGAGACCTCTATATACCCTTGATGCATCGGCAGGTCTCATGAGACAAAATAAATATGGACTTGAACAAGGCCTTTCCCATTTTCAGATATGGTTTTGGTCGTGGCCTTAATCATTTTTAGATATATTGGAAAAGGAATCGATGGTATGTTTTAATTGTCTAACATTATGCATTCTCTCATTATAATATTAGTAATTGATAAATCATGTGATTATTTTAATAGTATAATATCCATGGTTAATCTTAATGTAATTATTTATATGTCATTGTTTATTCCGATTTTATTCTTGCCATATTAAGCTTGAGACTGTGTTTTAATGGCACATGTTCTTTTAGTTATTCATCATTCCTTATTATTTATGCTTCCAATGTAATACTTAACCTTACTAAGCATTTTATATCACCCATTTATTATGTTTTATTTTCCCCTAGGATATGTGGATGAATATTATGAATTACTTGCATGGTTAATCTAAGAGTTTTTGGGAGCTAAAAATGGAGTTTCTACAATGTATTTCCTTTCAATTTGTATTGTAATGTTAATGTATTTAATCAGGATTCCAAAACTACTAAACTGATTAGTCATTTGGGATTCAAGTCTTATATCTATGCCAATATAATAAATTAAGGCATTGTCTTCGGGCTATTGGGTTCGGGGTCTTTATAAAAATAATCCCCATCAACCATGATCTAAGTCTAGTAAAACCAAATCAAACCACACATCTTTCCTTAGATGAAGAAGGAGAAAATCCAAGAATGGAAGTGAAGAAACTCGCCTCGAATCACCACCAATCGATCTCTTGAAGCTAAGATCCAAAACTAATTCAAGGGAACTCAAGGGTATCCAAAAGGGATCCTTGAGTCACCTAAGACTTATAGAAAGTAAAAGAGAAAGAATTAATATGAGATTCTGAATTTATATAGGTACTATAAAATGCAGTGTCATGGTATTATATTCCATGTCCAGGATGTGATGGAATAATTCCACCAAACCTCTATAAATCATACTATGAATATCCCATATCTATACCCTCTTAAACTAATTTAAATATAATCTAATATTTTAATCTAATATAAATAAGGAAGTGTCTCTCTATAACCAAGGTTACCATGATGTGATGTCGCTCAAAACAGAACCATTAAAACTTGACCCGTAAATCCTCACACCATGATAGAGATGGTCATGTCACAACATCCAACTGGTAGAACCCTAGAAATTATCCTCTGATCCTCCTCACTTCAATAGCCATGGTTAATCAATGTTCCCCTTTTACGGAAATAAAAACAAATTCTCAAAAATAATTCACTCTATGACTAAAAACTTTATACCATAACTGAAAATATGACAAAGGGTGGAACCCAAAGACTAAGGGGATTTATATAAGAGCCAAAAAAATTATCATAAGATCCCTCTAAAAAATCAGAAGGATTTTTTATTTTACCAAAATCCCCAAAAACCTTATATGTCATGACCAATAATGACACACCATGAATAATCACCTATGAAACCATCCCTCCTACTACATCCAACCCTTCGCATCATGACTTAGATGACCATGTCATGAACTCCTTCTCCTGATTGAAATCTCAGCTTCATCAATGTCTATCTCCCTTTAATTTCCTCACATCACCTTAAACTCCTAAAACATGCAAAGTAACAGGATGAAAAGTTCAAGGCCATTACATTTAGAACTATTTGAATAATATGGTTTTTTAAACAATAACCTCCAATCACGGTTTTCAAAATCATAACTATAGCTTTATACAATCATGATTTTTAAAAATAAATAATTTTATCTTATCTATAGTTATGGTTTTGATAACCATAATTATATCTTTACTTCATAAATATGTATTTATGATTATAAAAAATCATGATAATATATTGTCTATAGTCACACTTTTTTTATTAACCATGACTATAGACCTATTCAGATGACATCTATATCCATTGTTCCTTAAACCATCGTTATATATCATAGTGGTGGTTTTCAATATTATAGACACAATTTTTAGTTGTGGATACAAAGTGAATATGTTGTATTTATTTAAAGATATTTTTTTTAATTGAATGCATGAAACTATATTTACTTGTTTGTGAAATAGTTTTTTAACACGGAAAACATGATTTATCAATTCACTTAAGCATGTTGCATATTAATAAGTATTAAATATGAAACTATATTATTATGTAAAAATTTAGGTCATGAGATTTTATATTTTGTTCATTATAAACCTTTTTACTGGTAAAGATTAAACATTATGTTATAGATACTTCCTACATTGCTCAAAATATATATTTTTGTAACTCCTTGCCTCAGAAGCCACTGAAATAGTGCTCCAAAATAGTGCACCTCATGACCTCAAGCATGCCTACCTATACACTAGAGGATTCTGACTAGTGGTGAGGACCCATGAGTTTAACCTAGGGAGATTATTCCCTCATTATCATAGTGCACAATATGAAAGTAAATAAGGGAGATATCATTCATCCATATATAATGAATCAAGCAAGGAATAAAGTAGGCAATAGGTAAATAGATAACATTTTATATAGAAAAATTTATTTTATTCCCATCAGTGATTCATACATGTCAGAAAGTCAAGCGTACAAGTTTGGCATACTCAAAATAACAAAAAGGGATAAAAAATGCAAAACACCCCAAAGAGGTTTGAGTATTATCCCAGTCCCCATCTCCAAGCTCCATCCTAACCCATATCAAACATCTATCATAGATAACTTTCCCTTGTTTAGACCTATATCCATGACGTCTGATTGGGTACCAACTGGTGGCCCAAGTAGGGTATGAGTATGACTCAGTATGCCGCCATCAACTGTTTTTAAAAGTATATTTAGTTTGATACAATATAGTTCATGCCAATTTACTTCATAAAATAATCAATAAAAAAATGTAAATAAATAAAATAAAATACCCTTAATCCTTGGGCTCTGTGATGACACATGGGTCGAAAATACCTACTTCATCCAATGTCAGGTATCTCTGAGCACATCTCGATGACTGTACCAGCCATAGTCAACACACAAAATCTAGGAACTCATCCTAGAATTCTCAAATACCATGTATCATGTGGAATCTAGGTACTCGCCTTAGAATTCACAAGAATTTGGTATCATGTGGAATTCATAGATCTCATCCTAACATTCCTCACTCATGTACCATATATAATCTAGGGAGTTCACCCCTGAATTCCCACTTATTTAGCATTGTATATCATACAAAATCAAAGGATCTCATCCCTAAATTCCCATTCAATTAACATTGTGTGTCATACAAAATCCAAGGAGCTTATCTCTACATTACCACTTATTTATCATTGTATATCATTTGAAATCCAAGGAGATCATTGTAGAATTCCCATTTATTTAGTCAAGCCAATGCATAACCATGTAATCCATTATAGTGTTATTAGGCCTAAGGACAAAGTCAATTCATTCCCATTAATTTCAATTTAAAAGACAATTCTCTTAATATTAAAGTGAGAAGGATTTCAAACATCCCATTTATAAATTAGACACAATATAATTTACCCAATTAAAGCATTTACAAGGGTTATTTATGTTAACTATAACCAAGGTTCCTAATGAACCTCCTAAGAACCCTTTATTTATACCCAAGGTATATTCTCAAGTATATAACGCCCCTTAGGTGTCCCTTTAATATAAACCAAACACTACATAATTTATTTTCAACCTAAAGGGGTGGCCAAGTTTTTAATCTAAAACCTCAAATGGTTGATTCATGGTCTTTAAAGGTTCTAATACTTAATTTAGGGAAAAAATAAAATTTAGATTCTAGATCAAACAAACAACAAAACAATATAAAGATATATGTTTCATATAATATAAAGTGGTGAAAACTTTATGGAATTTCTCAAAGACCACCTACCATGGGTTAGTAGAGTTCCACTAGTTAATTATTGACCCTTGGTTTGACCAGAAACAAGAGAAATAAAAAAACCAGAAAAAATATCTAAAAATAGGGTGTATTAGCCTTAACCAATGAGAACTCGTATAGTAGTGAAATAAAATAGGGGGGAGGAAAGTGGAATCATAAACTTATATAGATATTTTAAATGCCTCAAATGTAAGTATAATCAGATGGGAAATAAGGGAGATCGTCCATTTTGAAGAAGAGAGGAGAGGAGCGATTATGGGAGGGATATTATAAAAATTAAGGGAAAGAAAAACATGTGAGGTTTAAGGGTAAAAGGAGGAGAAAAGACCAAACTCCCCCCCCCCCCACCTTAAAAAAACTTCCCATGTCCCACTAGTTGGCTAGTTCTAGGCTCATCGGACAACCGGTGAGATCAAGAAGAACTATATGTCTACCAAAAGGTCACCATCTAGTTAGTGTCCTCTGACCAACTATCCAGTGCTATTACAACCTTAAGGTTGCATGCCCCGACCTCCTTCCAAACCTCCTAAACGCTTTCGAGACCCCATGAACCCCCTTGGACACTTATTCAAAGATAAAATATAAGGTCTTAAACAAAAACTAAAGGATTATGTAACTCAATTAAGGAGTGGGATCTTACAGTTTCATCCCCTTCATAAAAAAATCACTATTTTATTATCCGTCACTAGTAGGGACATGGAGAATCATAATAATATCCATATATATCAATGTCTGATGATAAAAAAACCAAAATTCATATATTTCATGAAGCATTTCATTATGATTCATCGATAATAACAATGTGATTTAACAAAACAAGGTTGATGTTTGATGACCACTCCTTCTTGAATCATCTATTGTTTCTATTATCCACTATTATTCAAAGTAGGTAAAGTCACAAAAAACTCACACACTCGACACTTGACATGTCCATATAATCCAAATATCATTTTGATTTGGAATTTTTCATGTAATGAAAACGACAATGAGTTTTTACTCATTTTTTATTGTAAAACTTTCATCATATTTTATCAACTCAGGCATTTATCATTGTTATTCATTGCAATCTCAATGTAAAACTTTGCCTTGGAATGTTATATGTGAACCCAGGGTGATAAAATTTACACTTCCATTACCTCCCAATAATGAAATAAAATTTATTCCAAGATAATATCAATTATCAACATATCAAATGAATTGAATTATGACAACACATGAAAAATTTCAGTCAATACTATAAATTTGTTTACATAATATAGTCCATTGGATCTGAAATTAGATATTTAAATTATTTAAAATGATATTTGTGTTTTGAAATTGATTGAATATCGACTGAAACCATTAATAACTTTAAAACTAGAAATTTAAGGCCGGTCTTAAGTTAAGTACATCATTGATGAAATGTAATGTTGAATATTTTTATGGTAATGAAGAATAAAAATATTGATGCTAAGAAATAGATAAGAGAAGTAGGTACAATTTATATGAGGGAAATTCATAATTATTTCATTAACATGTCACCATATATATAGAGTACATAGGATTAGATCCAATATCTGAGATTAATCCCTATAATATATGATCTAAGGATAGAATTAAAAAAATTAGAGAAACCAAATATTTAGGAATATAAAGAGTTTTTTGGGAACCGAGGAGTCATCATCATTATTTACATTATGACATTCACACATTAATACTTCATAATAATCCCCATTGTATGTCATAATTCGATGGAATATTATATAATCATTACTTGAAAAAAATATGGGAAAAATATGTAAAGCCAAAAATAATTGAATTTTGTGCCATGTTGCCTAATTAAAAACCTTACCAGGAAAACTCAGTGGAAAAAACCTTATAAAGGGAAAAAGATTATCACATTCTCAACTCCCCCTCATTATATCATTTAATTGTTTCATCAAGACATAAATTAATATTATTTTTTAATTATGTCTTTGAGACATGGAAGGAATATAATAGGTAATAATGAATGGCCTCATTGAAAATTATGACTCATGGGGAATGAAAATAGTTTCCATTAATTACAAATATCTATAATAATTTACAACACTCCCTTGGATATCCATTATGATGTATGATTGCCTCATTAAAAACCTCTTCAAGGAAAAATACTTTGAGGGGGAAACCCTTGATTAGTGAAAAAAGAGTAAAATAACATCAATTACCCATAATGATGCCTAATTAAAAACCTTTTCACGAAAACTCAATGGAAAAAACATGACTAAGAGAAAAAGAGTACAACAGTTACATCTTCTACTCATGATGGTCGTTACTACATCATTTAACTCATATAATTTACATGATCAATTCATAACCAAAACATTTAGTTTTTAATTTTTTAATAATAAAAAATTGTCTCCTTTAGATTTCAATTAATTGTAAAGGTCATTACGATGCATCGTAATATGATTTATTATTATTAAAAAGGTACATGTGCATATATACATGCATATCCTTTGATGATAAATAAAATGTGAATTTATATTTAATCCTTCTAGGAAAAGTATGTTCTTCATAAATGACTCATGTATGAAATATATCACTCTTAGAAGAAATAGATTTAATTATTAAGGGTATTTTCATGAATATGTAAAATCAACCCAAAATTTATGATTTCATCTTTTGGATAATTAATTCAAAATATATAGATATTATTTGTAATTTCACGATCAAATAATTTGTTGCTTTCAGGAAATTATTCAAGAGTTTTGATGTTTTTTAAAACATATTAATAATATAATTGATATGATGATTCATACAAACCATGGGTTGATAAATTAAATTTTATGTTCTTCCTTATCTTAAAATGGATTCATTAAATACATCTTATTCAGTTCACCCCATAATTTATCAAATTGGGTGAAACTTTCATAGTTTTGAATATGCTTTGGGATTTACAAACCCTTTGGGGATTCATATATGGATGTTGTAATCAAAAAACAGTGAAAAAATTAATTAAAAATAATATAAGCATATGTAAATATCCAAATATACATGGAAGAATGTTTCGTACAATAAGATCATTAGTATTCAATAGTCTTGGTTTTTTATAATCAATTTAAAACTTTATATGTTGAACATATCATAAGTTCGTTTTATAATATTTTCCATTTATTAAGATGTCGACATCTAATAAAATCCATTTTCATCAGTGATCTTTGTAATCATTTAAAGATAAAAATATATTATCAACAACATTGAATGAGATATCATAATTTTTAAGGTACCAGTGTCACTTCAGGGACAATATCTAAAAAGATATAATGTTGTTGATATATTCATTTTTATCTTAAAGGGGAAATATATTAATTTCTTTTTACTCATATTGAAAAATGATTTTATATAATTAGTTCAACCACGCTTCTAGTGTATATAATCAGGCCATTTATTTTTAACACTTTATATTCATAGAAGTGGTGTGAGTATCTTATCAATGGTTCTTCAAGACCATTTTTATACAGTATGTGATGATCAATATTTATTTCAATCAACATGCATATTATGAAATTTATATTAACCAGTAGCTAATAAAAAACATGACCATTTAGTATATGCATCTTTCATAATGTATTTAAATGGACCACATGATAGGTGGACACGCCCATATATATTTCGTAATATGTTCTTCATCAATATATGGGAAATTCATTTCCAAACTAGCTACAAATGATATAAATAATTTACCTCAATAATAGGTACCTTAATAATTAGTAACTCATGGTAAATTATTATACAAGGGGAATTCATAATAACCTGATTAGAATGAAATAACTACTAGAAATTGGAGTTATACCCATGAATATATACCAATGTTTTTCTAAAACCATTGGTATAGGTACCATAAAAATGCCCTATAAAATGGTTTCTTGGAAATCATTGGTATAGGTACTATATAAATACCATATAGTAATGGTGTAAAACTCTGATATTTTAAAATAACACTATGTTTGATAGCGTATGAAATACGCAACACATCTCTTAAACGGACCATGAAATATTATAATTTTATGATTATTATAATATAGCTGATTGAATTGGAGAGTATGAATAAGATTAACCAAGTTATTAAATTTATATAAATGAATTGATTGATACTAATTTATTTATTAATTATAAGTAAATAAACAATCAATTTTTAGTAAATCCATTGTATTCTTTAAAAATGCATGTTCTTCAAAAATGGTTTTTATTGCTTCCTATGAGAAAATAATATAATTAATTTTTGCCACTTTTAGAAAATTTATTTTAAAAAATTAAATTCATTTTTTAAATAAAAAATTTAAAATTAACTTAGAGTTAATTTTTGATAATTTTCTGTAAAGATTAATTTTTCAATGAATAGTAAAACAAATATTGAGTTTTATTGAAAAATGTATTTTTGTTTCCATCATTTACAAAGACCAGATATTTTTTAAAATGGTTTCAAAGAAAAATTAGTTATATTATATTATTAATAATCTAATTAAGTTCATTATAATTAATTTTATGGTTGGATTTATTATAAAAATATTTTCTACATAAAAGAACACTTTTCGAAAAAACTTTTTTTCGTTTTGTTTTGTATTTTTATCTTAAATTATTTTTTTCCACTTCTAGAAATTGAATATTGAAAAAAGGGTTCCATATTTTTAATCATGATGTCCAAATTTTTTAAATAGGATCCTTTTATCATTGGTCATTATGAATAGTAACCATAATAAATTTTTATTGCCATGGTAAAGGTAAAATGAGTTAATTAGAGATAAAACCTTGAGATAAGGTCTCAAAATCAACCCAAAACTTGAATTTATTTTATTTTATAGGATATATTCAAACTCAGTAATCCCAAATTTGAATATATGTAATTTTATTTTCATTTTTCCTTGATAGTTACATTTATATTATTTTAAGTAAAGAAAATTCCAAAATATTACTATCTTGACTTTAATATATCTAAAATTTTTTACTTAAGGATAAAAGAAGGATAAGTTTAATTATAAATATTTATTTTAAATATTAATTAATTGTTTTTATTATGTTAATTTTTTATTAATTTTTATTGATGAAACAATTACCTTAAATTCTTACACAACGCCGACATAGTGTTTGTGCAAGCAATAGAAAAAATAAGTAAATTATTTTAAAAACTCTAAAAGTAATATTTTTTGGGTCATTTATAGCGACCCAAAAATTTTATAGATTATTATATCTTGTTATATATATTTTTTTAAGGTTTTTATTCAAATTACATTGTTTTAATGTTGTTTTCAAAGTCAAATTATGTGAATAGTGTCCAAAATGACATATAATATTTTATTAAATTATTTAAAAATCATGAAATCCTTGAAATCTAAGAATTAGAAGTTGAAAATATCATCAATTTTCTATTTATGAGCTAATTTTTCACCTTAAAAGTAAAATTATAACCCTTTAATAGTGAAAAAGTCGTTACTGTGATTGAGGTTAAAATTGTTTAACTAAGAGGTTAAACCAAAATATAAGGTTTAAAACACTATTTAAACCTATCAATATTTTTTTAGTTGATGGTATTTCAAAAAAATAATAAATTATCTTCTAATATATATCCATTTTGAATCATTTTTCTTGATAATGACGTTATTATATTTTTTTAGAAATTCCAAAAGTAACCCTCCCCTCACTTATAAAAGGTCACCCCTCCTTTCTCTTCATTACACCACTTTAAGTATTCTAGATAAAAAAAACTATAAAAATATCTTATAAACTTCCATATACATGAATTATAGGCTCTATTATTCTTAAAATACCATTCCAAGGGTCTTTAACAAGGGATCTAGAGGAGTCCTACCAAAGAAGAGGTAATCGTCTTACCCAACCTCTTTCAAATTATTTCTTCTTCTTACTCCCCTAAATCTATGATATTATTCATAAAAAAATAAATTTAGAATCCTAAATATACTTAAATTTTATTATAATGTTTAAACTATATTTATTCACCCTCTTTTCTATCAAATGGAAAGTGAAAGTTTCATGTGTGTGTACGTATGACTTATCATCCCCACGTAACAATACAATTCATTTCTCATCACTATATTTCATGTATGGTTATTTTGATGAGTTTAATGTTTATATATAATATTTATTACATAAATATACTTATTTAATTATAATATAAAATCTACCTTCTTACCTTCCAATATGTTGTAAAATGATAACGTCACTCATGCGTACGTGTGGACTACCACCTCCACGAAGTGATGTGATTTATTTTTCATTTCCTCTTTACATGGATGGTAATAAGGATAGATTTAATTAATATATATGATATATATGATATAATAATTTTTTGAATATAAATAATTATTTACCTTTATTTCTTTCCATCTGTTAAAAAGTGAAAACAATGTTCACATGTACGTACAACTTACCGTCTCCATAAACGGTGTAATTAATTTTTCTATCTCTGTCCTTTATGGATGAAGAAAATAAATAAATGAATGAATATAATGAATATATATTATATTTATATCATTATTAATATTATGGGGATGATGTAACCATGATCAAAGTACAAGGACCAGAATTACTGAACCAAAATTCTCATGAAAAATGAAATAGCTAACACCTAGAAATGATGATTTAAATAAGGAATTATTAACAAATGGGAATTAAAATTTTATAATTGGATCATATATTATATTATATTTATTTAAATTACTATGTTATAGAATTATAATAAATTTAAATTTTTTATATAGAAGTTTAAAGATCTTTCAAATCAAGTCAAACTCAAGGTAAGGGTTTATCCTCTCAAATTGTCTTCTTTGGGACATATGTTATGTAATGTACCTATATTCCTTTATTAGGTGAATATACAGAACTTTTTAAAATTTATATCATTAATATACTTATTATCATGATATTTAAAGTTTCATTTGAAGTTATTCTTTCATGGGTCTTATGATTCAAAAGTTACCATAGCAGTAATGGATTTATGTTGCATTCTCATTGTTTATTGGGAATGTTTATGATAAAATTTATAATGATGAAAATTTATAATCTATATCTCAATAATCACATGAATTATATTATCCTCTATATATTTCTGTATATTACATGTTTTCCTTTCATTTTTCTCTCTTCAAGAAACTAAGATATAAAAATAATTTTTTAAGTAAAAACAAAATTATTTCTCTCTTCGATCAAAAATATTTTTTCTTTCATTCCCATGTCTACTAAAATGTTATAAAGAATGATTTTACTAATATCCAATTATTTTTTAAATTAATTTTTATCCATGTTTTAATTTTTACAAAATGTTTTAAATTGAATCTTCTTATCATTTTCTGAATGAGGTACTTTTGACTTTTTACTGAAAATGTGAAAGGAATCATTGTTTTAACATACAGAGCATGAATAGAATTTATCATCATCCAAAACACTCAATTATTTTAAGCTTAATTTACAAGTTTCTAATTTTATTTTCAAATAAAATTTTTTACATGATATTTTGTAAATTTTTATATTTTAAAGAGGTGATTTCAAAAGTGAAAATGGCATTTTCCTCAATAAATGTTTCAACTGATCTTTTAAAGGCATTTTAATCTATGATGGAATCCTTTGATGTTACGTTTTCTTTACTGAGGATATAATCCATTAATACCATCCTAATTATATCTATGAATGGTTTATTATTATTATTATTATTATTATTATTATATGTTTATGAAACTTGTTTATTTTTCATGGGTTATGTTATGGTGAAATATTGAAATGTTTATAAAACTTATTTCTTTTCCATGGTTTATGATATGATGAATGTTTTGTGATATTATAGAACACATATATATGATTTTAATTATATTAAATGTTCTCTTAGAATTATATATCCCTTGAATTAATTAGGAAAATATAGATATCTCATTAGATAATAAGGATTATAATGGGTATTGAACTCAGTTTGGTAAGGGACTCTATCCACTATGATAGTCTTGGGAGTGAAACTTGACTAACGATTCAAGTAATTTGGATTAAAACCAATCCACTATGATAGTTTTAGAAGTTATAATTAAATAATGAAATTATTTTCTATGATTATGTGTATTTCATAAACTTATATCTTATGTCAATGTTATGCTCTCATGGCTCGTGTTATTTGATTCATTTATGATTCATGTATTATGAAATGACAAGATTTATTCCATGATTCTAGATTATGATCTATAATATGTTGGGTATGGTTTTAAAATATTTATCTCATGTTCTCATACACTTATACTCATGTTATTATTTATTGGACATTGATGTATTCATTGTTTACCTTGCTGAGCATTTGAGATCACCCTTTCTTATGTTTCCTTTCCCAAGGTTATGAATAAAGGATTTATGTATGATATGTTTAAGATGGGTTATAGTTATGAAGAACTTAGTGGTATATGATGTAGATATCTTATGAATAAGTTGATTATGTATCATAGTTTACAATTACACTGAACCTATATGATTCTAGAATGGATCGTAGAGTTATGTATTAAATATTAATCAGATAAGATATAATATTTATGTATGAAAATTATGGGTCATTATAGTTGGTATTATAGTAAGGTTTAGTTACCTTTGAAAACTAGGATGAGAAAAATTTAGTAAGAACCCTCAGAAAAATCCTATGTATAAAAGAACATTCTATGTTATGGAAAATAGAGTGTGGTTTTCCAAGAAAAAAACCTTATTTGGATACTACAAGTGGATATGGTTTTGGTATAGATGTATCTAGAGGTAATAACCCTGAAAAGAGATGATCAAATATATCTCAACCATCATTCTAGTGCATGGTGATTGTGTACTTACTATGCACTAGTTTTGAAACTCCTATGGGATATTCTTGGGATAATTCACATTTTATTTATGAACCATCATGATGGATTTGATTAGATGATGATCATGAGTGACCTATGTTAAACTTAAGGTGTCATGGATTGAAATGAAAGTGTCATGAATTATACATCCTATTAATATTTTTTTCATGATTACATGATTACTCAATATGATTAATATTGCTCACACACTTTTTTTATGGGAGGAACTAGGAGGATTTGTGTTAACAATATATGTGATAGATAATGGAATGATTTTACTCATAAGAAAAAAAATTAAATGGGAACTATAATGTGAAACCTTGTGACTATTACTAATCACTTGTAACGTTATATGATTAACAGCCTCAAATTGGGTGAGTTTCCTAGAATTCCTAATAATAAAAAGACAGAGTTTCATAAATACCATAAAGTAATGAATATTAATCTTTCTACATGTTGATAATGTGGGAATAATCACCCAAGGTAATTTCTCATAGAAACTAGAAAGTTTTTTTATGTGGAAATGAAGGAAATAGATCATTTAATTGCTAAGTAAAAATGAAAATTTTGATGGATGGATATGAATTTCATCCTAATGTACTATTTATAGTTCAATGTATTATGTTTGGGAAACATGGGAACTATCCGAGTCAATTACATAAAAAAAGAAGTTAACTCCTAGACTAAAGAAGGACCTATGTTATTTCAATCATTGAAGTGAAAGTATTAAAGTGTTTATGTGTTGAGAATTGAGAATTATGTCATAGAAGTGTTATATCAATGATATTATGTATATAATAATTATGAAATATCTAAGGATTACTCCATAGTAGTTCTTATTTAAAGATTTGAAAACATATATTGAATGGTACCAATAACCAAGAAAAGTGATTTAGTGGTAAGGTGATAATGTTTATTTGGATAAAAATATGTTTGAGATTGATGAATTAAATGAGATAATATTGGTGACCTTGAATTTGGTTATGGATTTTATGAAAAAACCAATTTATTTTATCTTTGATGAAGTTTATTGAATTTTTGTATTTATAGAATATATTCAATAATCTGTGATTTTATTTGTGGAATGAGGATTGTGTTAATTTTTGGAAGCATTTATGTTTTCATGTGTGGTTAACTTAAGAGTTAGGGATACCATCATGAGTTTATAAGTTTAAGGGTGATCATAAGTTCAAAGGCATAGATACCCATTTTGATGTTTTAAGTGATGGGATTTTTAAGTGATTTGAGACTTTTGTTGGTTTTTAGGAAGAATACTCTCTTGAGGTTTAAATAACCCTTTGTCATAGTATATTATTTTATATTAACTTAATTATGGTCTATTTGATACGGGATATAGATGATCTTGATGGTTTAAAAGTGATTCCTTGATAAGACAATTTTTTCAAAGATATTTATGGTAAATATAATGATTACCTTTAAGGTTATAATTTAAATATAATTCATGATATTTTGGTAAATTTCACTACATTATAAGATTATATAGTGACTTATCATGGTTATTAATGATATTTTGGGAGATTTTTCATTGGGTTGAGTTATGTGTAACCCTTAGGTTTAATATGAAATATTATTTGGGAAGAATGCAATTCAATTTTTTGGGATGTAAGTTAAAAGTTATAAGATCGCCTTTGGAGTTAAAACATTATTTAATGTTGATTTTATTGAGGTTAGTTAAGATCCATGGTTATTTATTTTTTTAATTATTTAAGTTTAATATTTGGTGGTATTGTGGGAATTTTGGAGTAAAATGTATTACTTCTTCATATGAAGGTTTATACATTTTGGATATTATTTCAAATTCTAATAACCATTTTGGGTTTTTAATGTTTAAAGACATGGGGAATAGATTTTTATTCTTTTTTGCATTATGTGATCCATTATAAGAAATTTTTTGTTCTTTAGGCATGAAAATTCATATAGAATAATCATCATTTGGAGAAAATATGAGATTGTGGTAGAAATTGATTAAAGGATGAAATCCTACTTGTCAAGTAAGTATATTTATTTACGTTCTTAGTCTAAATGGTAAAGGAATTACTCAAGTCTAGGAAATGGATCTTGAAAAAAATTTATCACATTACGATTATTTCTAATGAATTGATGGTCTTTTTCACACCCTTTGGATTTATGCTTTTGTGTTCGTTAACTTTCACATTATCATTCACTTTCTTGTAATCAATGTTCTCTATCACTCTCAATCATTTTCTGATGTTAAATTTTTCTCCGATGTCTATATTTTCACTTATAACTAATTTTGTCCTATTTGGAAACCTAGTTATGTGTTATTCTAGATGACCTTTAAATTTCCCTTTCTCTCTTTTCAAGAAGAAGTTTTATTAACACTTTTTATGATGTGGGTTTTCAACAAAGAAATTTTTAAATATCAAAACTTTAATAACCAAGAAAAATTTAAAATTGTGAGGATGAAATTTATTAAAGGGGAGAGAATGAAACACCCAAATATTTTAAAAGAACACAATTTTTGATAGCATATACAACATGAAACACTGAGCTTAAATAAACCATAAAATACTACTATTTTATGACCTTTATAACATAGTCGATTGAATTGGAGGGTATGAATATAATTAATCACATTATTAAATTTATATTAAAAAACTACTAAATAAAAATTTACTAATTAATTCTTAGGAAATAAACACTCAATTTTTAGTAATGTAATTTTATTCTTCAAAAAATCATTTTCTTCAAAAATACATTTTTTCAAAAAATGTTTTTATTACTTCTTATGAGAAAAACATATAAATTTTATTTTCCACATTTAGAAAATTTATTTCAAAAAATTAGATTAATTTTTTAAATAAAAATTTCAAAATTATTTGACAGTGAATTTTTGATAATTTTCTAAAAAGATTGAAATTTTGATGAATTGTAAAAAATGTTGAGTTTTATTGAAACTATATTTTTATTTCAAGAATTTTAAAAATTCAGTTTTCTTTTAAAATGGTTTCAAAGTAAAATAAGTTCAATTATATTCATAGTAATACAATTATGTTCATTATAATAAATTTTATGGTTTAATTTATTATAAAAACCTTTTATGAATAAAAATATCATTTTTCTGAAAAATTGTTTTTAGTTTCATTTTTTATCTTAAATTAATTTATTCTACTTCTAGAAATTGAATCTTAAAAAATGGATTCCATTTTTTTAATCAGGAGGTCAAAATTTGGCAAATAATTCCCTTTCATTTTTTGTCATTATGAATAGTAGGCTTAGTAATTTTTTAACACCATGGTAAAGGTGAAATGGGTTAATTAGGGTTAAGACTATGAGATAAAGTCTCAAAATCAACCCAACACTTTCCTTTATTTTATTTTATAGGATTAATTAGACCATATTAATTCCAAATTCTAATATATATTATTTTGATTTAATTTTCCCTTGATAGTAAAAATTATATTATTTTAACTAAAGAAAAATTCAAAATGTAACTCTCTTGACTTTAATATATCTAATTTTTTTACATAAGGATAAAAAGAGGATAATTTAGGTTATAAATGTTATTATGAGATATTATTTTATTTTTATCATGATAATTTAATTTTAATTTTTAGCATTGAAATAATTACCTTAAATGTTTACGCAACATCAACATAGTGCATGTTCAAGTAGTAGAAAAATCTAGTAAATTATTTTAAAAACTCTAAAGTTATATTTTTTGGGTGAGTTATAGTTTTCCATAAAATTTATAGATCAATATATCATATTAGATATGTGTGAAAGTTTTTTATTCAAATTACATTGCGGTCATATTATTTTCAAAGTCAAATTATGTGAATAGTGTCAAATTAACAAAAAATATTTTATTAAATTATTTAAAAATCATAAAAATATTTAAATAGTACAAGTAGTATGATAAATGGTCAAAATATCATCCCTTTTCCATTTATGATCTAATTTTACCTTATAATTAAAATTATAACCCTTAAGAGTGAAAATTTTGGTACTGTGGTTAAAGTTGAAATTGTTTAAGGGGTTAAACCAAAAGATAAGGTTTAAAACACCACTTAAACTAGTAAAATATTTATTGGTTGATGGGATTTAAAAAAAATCATACCTCATATTTTAATATCTTTCCATTTGGAAGCATTTTTCTTGTTAATGACTTTATTATATTTTTTATTTTAAGAAATTCCAAGAGTACCCCTCCCCTCACTTATAAAATGGCACCCCTAATTTCTCTTCATTACACTACTTTTATCATTATATATCAAAAAAACCCTGAAAAAATATATTATAAACTTCCATATACATTATTTATAGGTTTTAGTATTACTAAAATACCATTTCAAGGGTCCTTAAGAAGGGATTTAGAGGAGTCCTACAAAAGAAGAGGTAATCATATTACCCAACCTCTTTCAATTTTTTTATTCTTCTACCACCTATAAATATGTTATATTATTAATAAAAAATATATTTAGTATTAAAAATATAATTAAATTATATTATAATTTTTAAACAATATTTATTTACCATCTTTTCTATCTAATGAGAAGTGAATGTGTCACTTGTGTGTACACACAACTTACCATCTCTACATAGTGACACAATTAATTTTCTACCACCATATTTCATGGATGGTTATTATTATGGGGTTAATTTTTGTATATGATATTTATGAAATAATTATTCTTTTGTAATTATAATTTTCCAAAGGATTTGAAGGTAAGAAGGTAGATATGATATTATAATTAGAGGTGTTGGGATCAAATAATCAGCTTTCTTTTTTTAATAAATTACATATACCAATGGTTTTCCAAACCATTGGTGTAGTTATTTCATATGAATTGTGAAAATAGGTTAGGAACCATTGGTATAGACCATCTATACCAACTGTTTTCCAAAAATTGTTGGTATAAGTCAATAATAATGGAAGAATAGTCAACGAGCCTCCAAACTATTAGTATAGAATTTTTTCCAGTATCGATCCTTTGATAATTTAGTAGACATACATCCATTAAATAAATTCATCATTCTTCCACTGATGTATGTCTACTATGTTATCAACAAATTGATGCTCATATATACTTTAATCAATATATTTTATTATAATTTATTCTGGATGGCCTAAAAAATTATGTTATATATTTAAAGTGTTAGGATTATTAACCTATGGTTTACCATTATTGATTCAATTTTACATAAAAAATTCTTTATAATCACTTTTTATGAATTTTTTTACATATTGAGGTACTACTTTTATCTAATATCTTTTTATGAAATTCATTTTCAAGAATAACATTGATATATCTTATTGAGACTTCAGATATAAAAAATCATTAATAATTTATACTACCATATAGGAATATATTTTCTTTTCTAGAGATGTGAATTGTTTTTTTATACCAGAAAAATTCACTTACATGTGTATATACTAAATCAAATATGAGTTATTTTGAATAATTTTATCAAAATAATATTTATAAACATTTTACTTTAAGATAGACATATATATGATCTTTAAGATCTTCTATTATGCATACTCATATTTTTCATTATAATTCCCACTTTCAATGGTTGATGATTTCATAATATAACCATAATGAATTAGGCCCATCATCAAGAGTATTATTTTATGTTTTGAAAATTCTGGCCTAGATATTATTTTATAACACATCTAATTGGGATTACATATTTTGAAGTTTGTGAATGTGGTAGTGAGAACCAATGTGGAAGAATCTTCAGGATTCACAACACACACCTCATCACCTAATAAAAATTCAACTCATAGAATGATTTTTATAACAACATTCACTTTACTAAATTAAATATAAACTATTTGATCAAATTTCATTAACTCTCCAATATCCATGATAAAATTATAAGTATGGGTATCACAAATCATGTCAAAATTTTCATGAATAATTTAATTCTATTCAAGGAATGAATAAAGTAATTAAAACATCATTCACATCATTGAATGAATGAATTACTATTTTTTATCACGATGACCATTATTTAACCATTTGAGGTGGTAAAATCATTTTCATAAAATATATTGGATTATAATGTTTGTGTAACTCTGTTATCTCATATATGAACTATAATAAGAATAATATCAACTTTAGGGGATAATATCTAATAAATTACATGAGATGATATTAATAATCCATAATCACATTATAAATGATAAATGATAATGAATTTATTCGATATTGTTGTTATATGATTGATAATTGACAAATGAAGATATCTTTTAATTTAATGTTTAGGGTAACTATTACTATATCATCATTCAAGGATGCATTATTTTATATTTATTATTAAAATCCATTGAGCTCTTTTAATTTTTATTGTTATCAATAAACTTCTGGTGGTTATATTATTATTATTATTTATAAACAAATACAACACAATGATCATTCAAAAAACATCATATTCATCTAAAATTTTATTTAAAACAAAATCATGTATATTTTCATTCACTTTGGGGAATAAAATAAATCTTTTTCAATAAATATTTCCATTCACTTCAGATAACAAAATAAAATTTTTTGTTCAGGTTTTATAATGTCTTCAAGACAATAACATAAATATTCAATTCAAAATCTTCATCATATTTTGGTGAATGTTTATAAATAAAATAAATACAATCTCCATCATGATTATTTAAACATAAAAATAAATTCAAACATCCTTAGGGTGTACAAAGAGATGTGAGATGTTAAATTTTATTATGTCACCATCATTTTCATGAAATAATTAGTAAAATTTACTTTATCACTTCGACATACAAAAATTATGTGACGTTCATCATTCAATCACTTCGGGTGACATTGTTTCTTTATTTTACTTTATAAATGATGTTTGTCTCGACATCGATTGCATCATTTATTAACCAATCACATTCACTTCAGGGAATGAACTGGAATTTTAGCAGTCATGAGTCATTACAGATATTCAGGAGCTCATTACCTTTATTGTAGAAAAATATTAAGAAAATAATTCATATAATTTTCAAAATTATTAAGTGGGGGAAATAAATTTGATATATAAAATAAGACTCTCTTGTGGAAATATATCTTAGAAGGAGTGAAGTCGATGTGAATGTATAAATTCATGAAAAAATAATGATGTTTGAAAGAAGATGCAACACCTTTTTCAGGTAATAATTGTCTTACATTGATGAAAATGTCATCAAAATGTGTAAAGATAAAATGATGATCATGTGAATAACATGCTGTGAAATCGATATAATTCTGATTGAAACTGTGAATAATTTTAAAACCAAAAATATAAGACCAATTGTGGGTGAATCACATCATTGGTGAAACTTAATTTCAAATATTCTTATGATGATGATGAATAGACTAGAGAAGTAGAGACAATGTATAGGGGACAAAATTCATCACCATTCCATTAATATATCACCATATATATAGAGTACATGATATTTGATCAAACAATTGAGATCAATCCCTATAATATCTAATCCAACATATGAATTTTCAAAGGTCATAGAAACCAAATGTTTGGAATATGAATATTTATGTTAATAAATGAGTAGTCATCTTCGTTATTATCATTATTGCATTCACACATTAATATTTCCTAACAATTTTCATGTTATAGTTATAGGTGACCCCATTTTCATGTAGAATTTCATCGATTAAACAATTATGAACTGATTTTTGAAATCAACCCTCCAGGCATGGTGGTGGGAACTATTCATCTCGGTTTATGACATTGAGTGCACCTCAAGGAAGCTTATATGAAGGAATTTCTTCGATGACCAACCCACATGGGAACTTTTAAAATCAGGAAATGTTATATTTTTTATGTATCTCTTTTCATGATTTCAGTCTTTTCCAGGTTTACAGTAAACCATTTTTGGGTCCTCCTAGTTTCAAGGTTAGTGGGAGGCTTCTCTGGATTCTAAGAGATCTCCTAAGAAAACTCACAAATAAAGTGGCGGAAAGAATGGATCAATTGGAAGTACTGGTATTTCTATGGTAGAGTTAAAGGAGATCTAGTTAGCATCATTATCTTTCCCAATTCTATTATAGGATGAGAAGATAGGTGGGGATGTTCTTAGAAGCAATACACGAATGGAATGGGTGGTTAAAATCCATTTAAATCTTCATGGATCTCTGGTTCTCTTTAAATGAAATGATTTAATGAGAAATGCTTGGGTATTATATTGCATCATTATTCTTGTCATTGGGTCCCCTGCCCCCAAACCCTACTTGTTTTCTTCCTTCTTGTGGAACATTGGGTTTCCATAGATGTGTAATTTGAATGTGTGTTTATAGATTTAGCTTGAAATCCTCAACATTTTTACCATTCAATCCATTATTCAACTTTAAATTCAAGGTAATATTGTCCCTACCTCAAATCTATCCCACCACTTCAAATATCACTACTATCAAGCATGATTTAGGTTATTTTTTCAGTTGTAATTTCAAATCAATACTAGTTCTCCTTCTACATTTTGGAACGTGGAAAACATAAAAATTTCTTTCCATGTTCTTGGTTAGTTTTGGTAATTATCTTTTCTACTAATGAAATGAACATAAACTATAACATTATCACTATAAAATAGGGAAACATTCTATATTTCCTAAGTGATTGATATTAAATGTCTTACTAACATTAGCTTATATATTTATTGTGACCCAACATGGATTGCTACCAAAAAAATTATCTTGATAGAGAATGAATGAAGAAATTGGTTTGTTTCCCTATATGTTTCATTTGAAAATGCATATATAGATCTATATTTACATCCTTAACATTATTATCATAAAATTCATTTTTCTACTATAAATTTTGGAAAAAAATTCTTCCCAAAAAATAAAAAATTATGAGTAATAATTTAAGATATTTAATAGATTTTTTTATCTTGTAATTATAATATATAACCAAGGAATAATTGATATTTTTTTAATATTTGGTTAATTGAAAATTGACTAGGGAATTTATATTTTTTTGTATGGTGTGTTGGAGATATTAGTATTGGGAATAGACTTATCATATCCTGGGTTTGTGGTTGAAAAAGGAATAGTGTTATACCACATAATATCAGAGAAAGGAATTGAGGTAGATAATTCAAAGGTTGAAGTAATAAACCCATTTCCATATACGATTCTTCTTAAGCATGTTAGATCATTTTTAGGCCATGTAGGTTTCTACCAAAGATTATTGAATATTTCAGTAAGATTTATCTACCACTTTCAAGATTACTACTAAAATAATATGATTTTAATGTTTATTATGAGTGCAGAAAAGCATTCGAGGAGTTGAAACAAAAATTGATTAAACCACCAATAATGAAACCAACAAACCGGGACCATCCTTTTGAGTTGTTATGTGATGCATCAAATCAATATGTAGGGGATTCACTCTCAAAAATAATTGACAGAAACCCTTAAGTCATCACCAATATATCAAGGACATTAGATTCCACTCAGATCAATTACATGACTATAGAAAAGGAGTTCCTTTTAGTCATCTTTTATCTAGATAAAATCTATTCATACCTACTAGGAACTAAAGTTATTTTTTATCATACAAAACTTAGGTATCTAATAAAGAAGGATGATACTAAGACACAACTGATGATATGGATGATTCTATTATAAGAGTTCCACCTGGAGATCAATGGAAAAAAGGGAACCACAAATCAAGTGGTCAATCATCTCAGTAGACTTCCTCACACCACTGAAGTAGAAATTCCATATTAAAATCCACTCAATGATCAACTCCTAGGTGAACAACTTTACATCATGGAAGGTGAATTATAATGGTACATTGACATTATTAATTATTTAGTCACATATCAGGTCCCATCTCATTTGAACTCTCATCAGTATAAAAAAATAGAGTCTAGATTTTATATTTTGGAAGACCCATTCCTCTAGAAGATATGAACTGATAAGGTAATTATAATTTATTAACCTAAAAGTGGAATTGAATCAGTTTTTAAATTATTTCATACATTATCTTATAGAGGCCATTTTTAGATCCCAAAGGAAAACCAATAAAGTCTTTGAATCTTGAATTTATTGTCCCACGTTATTTAAATATGCACATGAGTTTTGTAAAAAAATATTAAAAATTCCATTTTTTTAAAACATCTCAAAAAGGCAATAAATGTCCCAAAACCAATTACCTTCTATGAAATTTTTGAATTGTGGGGTATAGACTTCATGGGACCATTAGTTGTGGATTATGTTTCAAAATTGGTGGACAAAATCCACCAAGACTAGAGATACTAAAGTTTTCTATGATTTTCTCAGGACTAACATATTATATAGGTTTGGAGTACCATGAACCATCATTAGTTGTAAGATCATGACCTTTCATAGAGGTATGCTTTTGTTTAAATTTTTGGGTTTAAATACCTTAAAATGGTTGATGAAATGTTTCACTACTACAAATATGGTCTTCATCAGTGCTAGAAAAGTGCATTAACAGTGCTAAAAAGTGATGTTAATCGAGGAGAAGATAAAGGGGGGTGTCCCTTTTATCAGTGTTCAGAAAATCGCTGATAAAAGTAAAAATAAATAAAATAAATAAAATAATTATATAATGGGAGGGGTGAGATTTTAACAGCACTGGACCCCCCCTTTATCAATGCTAGGTGGACCCCCAGCCTCACACTCTCCTGAATGCTGACCTTCCTGTGCATCCCCCACACGCGGGCACTTCCTTGCTTTCACCTGAACTTGAACCCGCGACCTCCCCCTTGCGCGCATGCACCTTTACCACTAAGCCATTTCATTTTTTCTCTATTTAATGATATATCTATTTATTTATATATATATAGTTATATTTATTCGTATATTAATATATATTCATATTAATATAAATATATTTAGTTATATTAATACATATATTTAGTTATATTAAAACATAATGATGACTCTTTGATGAGCCCGTAAGGGACGTCGCAGTGCTAGTGTTTCTCTCCTGCCACTGCCTCCCTCTCTCATCCTGGTCAGGCTCTGTTCTTCATCTCTTTGTCCTCCATTCACGATTAAATCTTCCTTGGTTTGGTCGCTTTGGCAGTGTGATTTATTTTCCATCCTCCTTTTTTGATTCCACTATATGGATAGGGTTCCACAGTGGCGTAGTTTTCTAGAGATCGAGTCCCGGATTACGTGGGTTGAGGGAGCTGCTTCGTCCTCTAATGCGTGAAATGGATGGTTGGTCATGGCCTCTGCAGGCATTCGGGATGGTGGCGAGGGGATCTGGATCTGGTTTTGAGTTGGGTTCTTCTTCGGTTTTTTGGGTCGAGTTCTTCTGTTTACTATTTCTTGATGCTTTTTTTTTGCGTTGGGGTTTAGTTGCAGAGTTGGTTTTTTTTTGTTTGGGGAAAGTTTCTTTCTTTTGATTAGTGTTTAGGTTTGTTTTTTTTGTTTGACGACTATGGATTTGGATCTGGACCATTGACGGTGAAGGTGACAACGGACGACGATGAAGCTTATCGGCGTTCTGGTTGATGTGGATAAGGTCGTTCTCTTTGCGACATGCTGTGGTTTGAGACGTCACAGATCATGATTTTTGGTGGTTCGTGGCTCAAGATATTGACGAAAGTTGTTTTATGTATTGATTTTGTATCTCTGGTGGGATGTGATAAAGGTGGTGGTCTGTCGTTGTCCCGGGGTGTCTCGTCAGTGCTTCGTTGATCGTGGGGCGGGTGATGTCTTGGATGAGTCTGTGATTATGTCGCGGCGATGTCGGAGGGGTTCTCACCGGTGATGAACAACGAAGTCTTGTAGGTGGTGTTGATGGGTTAGATAGCAGGTGTGTGTATCGAGGGCGTGAGCGGCTCAATGGTGCATGGACAGGTGTGCGGCTTGATGGCGTGCGGATCGAGGGCAGCTATCTGGTTTGCTTGATTTTGAAATTTGAAATGTGAATTGGAACTCGATGTTGTGAAATGGTGAATTGGAAGTGGTGATGTTTTGTAATGGGTACTGGAAACCCTTAAACCAGCCTTTATAAAATGAAAAAAAATGATTTGCAGTCAATTATATTAATACATATATATTTATTCATATTTTAATATATATATATTTATATTTATTCGTATATTAATAAAGATTAATATTAATATAAATATATTTAGTTATATTATTACATATATATTTATTCATATATTAGTATATATATATATATATTCATTCTTATATTAATATATATTTATATTTATTTATATATATATATATTTAGTTATAATTTTGTATTTGTATATTTATTTGTATAGTAATATATATTTATAAGATTAGTTTTAAATATATTTATAAAATATGTTTTTTATGTGTGTGTATAAATAAATAAATAATTACATACATACATATATACAACACACACACACACACACACAAAAACACACAGACACACACACACACACACACACATATATTTACGAATAAATATATATGTGTGTGTGTATTTGAAAATCCATATAATGTAAAAATGACCATAACTTCTAATCCAGAAGCACATTTCAACTCCACAACCATTAAAATAAAAAAAAATGAAACAATATTTGATATGATATGTGGTACAGGCCTAACGGACATCCGGATCAGAAGTTATATCTCTTTGAATGTTAACAAATCATGGTATCCCGACTAAAAACTCAGTTTTAGAGGCCTTCTGGGCCTTTTTTGGGCTTGAAAAAAATGTGACAAAAGGTTTTGTCACACCCCGCTCCATATTTTATTTTATTTTTATAATTTTATTTGGCTTTTAAATTTTTTTGGGGTCCGGGTTGAGTCTCGGACGAAAACTTTTGAGTTATGTCAAAAACGCGTGTTTTTTTTCAATTGATGTCACTGGGCGCATGGACATAGCGCATTTTGGAAACCCCATGCGGCTTCCTCAATGCAACGGCTTGACCTTCCTATCTTTAGAGAATTAAAATAAGTAACTTTTGTAACTTGTGGTGTCATTTATAATTTTTTATTGTTAAAGATATTTCATTATTATTAAAACAATCTGAATATTGTTATTATTTTATTTTTACCATCATATTATTATTATTATTATTAAGGATGAAATAGGTGTTATTACTTTTTTTTATCATGATATTAATAATATTACCATGTTTATTAAAACTATAACTACAATTTTTATTATAATTATTGTTATAACTTAATTATTAATATTATGTGTCTATTTAATTTTTATTTTCATTAAAAGTTAGGTTTTTTAGGGTGTGCATCACCTTTTAACTCCCCCCTCTTTTACTGTAGTGTGTAGCGCACCCCCCCCCCCTCATGTTTTCCTCCCGCTGAATCACGCAACCCAGCCTGGTGCGCCTCCATTCCAGCTCCGGTGCCCGGATGCGCTCCTCCCAACTCTCCACCTCCGGAAAGAACCAATTGTGGTGCAAACCCCTCCCCTAACTCACACCGCCCCCTCCTCACCGGCGCGACCTAGCCAGTGCACCCCAACCGTTCCTCCCCTGTCTGATGGGATCCCTTGTGCGCATCAGCTCTTGTCGGCTGCAAACGTCCGACGACCCTCGTCTCTGGCGTGCATGACTCGTCTGCGACTTCTTCTTCCGGTGACCCTCCTCTTTTCCATCTTGCCTCACGATGCCCTAGATACCTTCCACGCACAGCACCCCGACCACTTCTCCCTTTACCCGCACGACGCCCCCTTTCGGACCTCCCTCTTCAATCACCAATCTTGCCAGATCTTCCCACGTTGTGCATCATATTCACTGAGGTAAGGTTATTTTTGCTCTATTCTTTTTGTTTCACATCTACAATTCCTTTTCTCCACCACCCAGTATGGACCAGACGAACCTAGGGATTAGTTTTAACTCCAAATTCAGGTTTTCTTTTGTTTTTAGGGTTTGAAAAGGGTATCTTGGGGCCCATTGGTCCATGTTTCGACCTCCAATTTTGAAGCCGCAATGTGTTGTTTCATCTCGGTCGATCCACCACTGTCTCGAGGTATGTGGTTCTGATTATAATTATTGTTTGATGAAGTATTTTTATAGATTAATTTATTTAGCATGTTCTTTGATTTTTTTGGGTGGTGTGAAAAGTGTTCTCTGAATATTTTGACATGTATGTGTGATGGAATTGAGTCTTCTTTTAGAATTGGTTATGTTTTTCATATGGGTCTTGTTTTGGGAATTCTTGGAAACATTTAATTAATTATTTTACTTGTGAAAAGTATGTTTCGGTAATAATTTAATATGTGGTTATGTTAGAAATGATTTTTTTTCTTTCAAATAAATTGTTTTGTGTCATGCGTATCATATTGTAGTGTTTCTTGAAAAGAGTATCAGGCCTTGTTTTGGAGCGTGTGAAATGTTTTACAAAGAAATTACGGTGCAAGTTTACTAAAAATGTGGTTTGAAGGAAAAATGTGTTATTTTTGGCTTGTTGAACTTGTGCGCTTTTGAATTTAAATTTTAAATAGTTTGAGTAATGAAAAACATGTTTTGGTATGGTTGTGTTGTGCGTTTGGTTTTAAAGTGGAATTTTATGTGAGATCAAGTGTGTTTTTGGTGTGTTGTGGGTGCGTGTTTAATTAGAAGGAGGGATTTTGAACAGGTTTTGGGTGTGTAAATTTGTGGGTTTCTCTTTGGAGTTTAATAAATTTTAAAGTGGTTTATTAAATAGTACAAATGGTGAGAAGTGTGTTTTGGAAATAGGCCGAGGTGGTTCTTTTGTGCTGGTTGTTCTCTTGGGTTGTTTTAGGTCTATTTTCATGTATTTTATTTATCATTGTGGTTGCATCACGTTGACAAGGCTTTTTCATGGTCCTGCGATTGTCAGCTTGTGTGTTCTGGCGCGCCCGTGCGAGGCATGTTGCATCGTCGTGACTGGTTTGTGAGTCGAGGTAGGTCCCCCACTACACTCGCCTTTAAATTTAGAATTTATTAATTGCTTGATATTTTATTAATTTTAATAAATTGGAAATAATATAAGATGATTAATTTTAAAATGGTTATTTGGTGTAAAAAGATCCGTTTATTTTATACATGACACTTGAAACATTTTCTTAACGAGCGGACACCGAGTAGTGAAAGAATGCCCATTTGAACTTTAAACATAATTCATGGAATTTTAAATGTAGTTCTAGTTTATTGATAAATGATTTATTTTTAAGCATGAACAAGTGTTTTGGTTCACTTGAGAAATGAGGATTTTCCTTAAAATTGGCAAAGGCCCGTTTGGCACATTAATTAAATAAATTGTTTTGGAAAACACTATTTGGGGTGACTCAGATATGATATTTGGTGTACATTGACTACATGATTTGTGTGTGATGTTTGTACTGTTTGATTGACTTGTTGACTCACCCCTTTTTCCTGTTTATTATACGTGTTAACATGAAAACTTGGCATAGTAAGTGAATCTTCTGAGAACGATTGCTACACTAGTTTATATTACACACTGGCTAGTGGCCCCTAGTATGGATGAAACTCTTCTAGGGGATTGGGTCCCTCGGTTAGTCCATATAGGGAAACACCGGGCATTATGTGTTATGACGTCATCGATAGTAGGCATGCCTTCAGGATGAGTCACATGTATAGTACGTTTTGGATTGTTCACAAGCTCCTAGTTTCAACCCATGTTTCTTTTGGTGTTTATTTATATGTGGCGGACGGTTGAGAGGTCTAGTTCGGTTGTTGGCCCCTGTGTGCCACTTTTTCCATTTCCCTTAGTGCGTGCTCTGTTTTGTGTGTGGTTTTCCTTTTTACTAACAACTAAAATTTGGATTTCTAAATTGTTTAAAAAAACTGTTTTAAAATGAAATGCACCTGTTTCTTTCAATCATTAAACTTGTTTTTAAATTAAGAAAGGAAATGGACCATTACTTGTTTTAGAAATGAAATTGTGTGTATGAAAACCCATATTTTGTATATTTTAGTTCAAACCTGGAATTATTGAATTATTTATTTAAATTTAGTGCATTGGGAATAGTTTTTTGGGTACACCTACTGAGTTTTAATACTCACGCATATAGTTTTTTTCTTGTTTTTAGTTTTTCTGTAGGTTTTAATTGATCTTGTTCACCGTGGGCGAGACTTGGTTGTGGTGTGGAGAGTGACTCTTGAGGTCACAAGGATTTTTGGTCGTGGTCAGGTTAGTTTGTTGTTGTTGGTCGTTTTTTGTGTGTGTTGTTTAGTTACTTTGCTTTGTTATATTTTCTTTCCGCTGTTTTATTTATTTTATCGGGAAAAATCGTTCCCTCTTGCTCTCTTTTGATGCCTTGGTGCTTGTCGTCAACCTGGGAGGATAGGGAATGCCTCTCGATCCATGTTCCAGACTGGCTCAGGTGACCGGTTCAGGGTCAACCCGGGTTGGTTTGTGACAAAATGGTATCAAAGGGAGGTTGTCTTTTGAGCGGGCCTTATTTTTCAGAGCACCCATTTTTATTTGGGGTTTTCATGGTAGAAGGAGTAAAATTGTCGGGACTCGGGGCATACGGGCAAGAAGGACGTCATGAACCCTTGCTCGTTCTGAACCTCGGGTCACCATGAGATGTATGGGTTATTGGTGTCTTTTTCGTTCCTTTGACTTGTTTTATTTTGGGAAATGAAATGGGAGTCGGGCAAGTGACCTCCATGAGCTTGCATGGTCTGGAAATCCATCTCGAGCCGGGTAATTTTCCCTAGAATTATCTTAGTGACACTGGTGTGACTGGCGTATGGCCACCAACCATATGTTCGAGTCACCCATCATCACTAGTTCCCCCCTAGTGAATTGTTTGAGTTTTCCTTCATTCTGAATTTTTTTTGTAAAGTTTTATTTTGGAGATTGTGAAAAGTTGAATTTGAAATGGTAATGACCATGTTTTTATTATGTTCTTTGTTTCCTTGTTCCTTAGTGGTCACCCCCACGACGGTTTGATGGATCCCCGAAGTGCAACTTCGGGTGGTGCGCCCCTAGAAAATCCTTAAGTTGATCATCCTATAGACTATGTTCTGGAATTCCAGAAGTTGAACCCTCCTCTCTTTTATGGAAAAGCAGATCCTCTTGAGGTAGAGGAGTGGTTGCAGAAGATTTATAGAAAGTTCAGTTTCATTAGGCTGCCTGAGTTGTTAAAGGTTAAATTGAATACCTTTATGCTTGAAGTCCCAACTTGGAAATGGTGGAAGTTCGTGTCTCGGAATAAGCCCCAGGAAGATCTAATATGGAACCTTTTCAAGTTATCATTCATCCAAAAAAACATCTCTGGGTTGACAAAGCTGAGGAAGAGGATGGAGTTGTGTTGTCTTTAGCAAGTCTTTGAATCGGTACTGTAATTCTATCGGTGTTTCATAGACCTAGTTCTGTATGATCAGTGGTTTGTTGCGAATGATCCCAGGAAGGCTCGACAATTTGAGTTTGGACTCCAACCTGAGTTGTGATCGAAAGTGGAAGAGCTCAACCTAACCACCTTCTCGAATGTTGTGGGGAAAGCCTTTTTGGATGAAGCTGGGTTAGCATGAGGACTTGAGGTGGCGAACCCTCCAGCTTTGGGAAGCAGTGCATAGGATGGTGATAAGAAGAATGAGAAGCAACCTGATTCTGGTGGTGCTAGTAGAGGAATCAAGAGGCCTTCAGACCTTCATTCATCTTCTTCACAGTGCAATACTATGATCTATCACCAGTGTGGTAAGCAGGGTCACAAGAGGCCGACATGTCCGTGTGCTCCGAGACCCTGCCACACCTGTGGACATTGGGGTTACTTGCAACGATTCTGCCGCAATGTTTCCAAGAAGCGCGCTGAAGTTAGATTTGTCTCATAAAAGGTCACCTCAGCCCGTTAGCAGGAGTCGGGTGATGTTTGGGAATCAGTTTGAGGTTTTCTCTTTGTAGTGTTTCTTGGGTGTAGTAATCATCTCCTGTAGCGTTTTTCGGTGTTTCTTTTCTTTTAGTTGTAAAAATGGATGTGGTTGAACCTCTTCGAAACTTTTATTTTATTGGAAGTGTGTTTGGTGAAATTTTGGTTTGTGTATTATGTTTGGGAACTTATGAAGCCTGACTACGAGGTAGGAGATGCTTCAATCATCAGTGCTCCAACCATAGGCCTTGGAGTGATGTTAGCGCGTAGTCAGGAGAACCCCAGCGGTGAAGAAGGGTCTTGATTTAATCTCAGTCTTAGGTGTGGCATGGTTTTTGTTCTTCTGAGGGTGTGACTTCATTGAGGTAACAGTGATGGTAGTTGTGATGTTTGATTGGTTCGGCCCTTCCCTTCTCCCCCATGCAGTGGGGGGTTTTTGGCCCGTTTGGGAAGTCTCCGAGTTCGATTAATCTCATCAGTTCATATGGTGGTGAGACCCACAATGGGTCTCACAAAGTTACACTTGAAATAATTTAAGGTTATCTTGATCCTTATGGTGGGGAGTTTGTTCCGGCCTCCTCGTGTCAGTATCAGAGTTTATTTTCATGTATCGTTTGGTGGAGGGTGCTCTCATGCAGAACCACCTAGTCCTAAGTTCTTCCTCTTAAGTAAACTTTGGGATTTAAGTACACCAAATGGTTCTATTCGACAAAGATTATTGGAATAAGTGTCGGAGGTGGTTTAAGTCCATTCATCCCTAGTTGAAATGGATGGTTTGGGTTCTGTTCGGTAGTGGTTAAGGTGTTTGTGTTTTGAGGATGGGTTATAACTCAGGGGTTTTCGGTGTTCATTTGGATCGATCAACTGGAGCCGTTTAAACTTTTGGGGCTGAGTGACACTTAAGGAGTTTCATCTTTGTGTATAGATCTTGTTGTGGATTTCCGAGGGCAGAAAGCGTTATGGTGGGGAGAATTGTCACACCCCTCTCCATCTTTTATTTTATTTTTATAATTTTCTTTGGCTTTTAAAATGTTGTTGGGGTCCGGGTTGAGTCCCGGATGAAAACTTTTGAGTTATGTCAAAAATGCGTGCTTTTTTCAATTGACGCCACTGGGCGCATGGACAGAGCGCGTTTTGGAAACCCCACGCGGCTTCGCCCAGGAAACGGCTCGACCTTCCTATCTTCAGAGAATTAAAATAAGTAACTTTTGTAACTTGTGGCGTCATTTATAATTTTTTGTTATTAAAGATATTTCATTATTATTGCAAAAATCTGAATATTGTTATTATTTTATTTTTACCATCATATTATTATTATTATTATTATTAAGGATGAAATAGGTGTTATTACTTTTTTTATCATGATATTAATAATATTATCATGTTTATTAAAACTAAAACAACAATTGTTATTATAATTATTGTTATAACTTAATTATTAATATTATGCGTCTATTTAATTTTTATTTTCATTAGGAGTTAGTTTTTTTAGGGTACGCATCACCCTTTAACTCCCCCCCTCTTTTGTTGTAGTGTGTAGTGCACCCCACCCCCCCTCATGTTTCCCTCTCCCTAAATCGTGAAACCTAGCCTGGTGCGCCTCCATTCCAGCTCTGGCGGCCGGATGTACTCCTCCCTGATCTCCACCTTCGGATAGAACTCGTCATGGCGCAAACCCCTCCCCTAACCTGCACCGCCCCCTCCTCACTGGCACGACCTATCCAGTGCACCCCAATTGCGCCTCCCCTGTCCGATGGGATCCCTTGTGCACAGTAGCTCCGGCTGGCTGCGAACCTCCGACGACCCTTGTCTCTGGCGTGTGTGACTCACCTGCAACTTCTTCTTTTGGTGACCCTCCTCCCTTCCATCTTGCCTCACGACACCCTAGATACCTTCCACGCGCAGCACCCCGACCACTTCTCCCTTTACCCGCGTGATGTCCCCTTTTGGACCTCCCTCTTCAATCACCAATATTGCCAGATCTTCCCACGCTGTGCATCGGATTCACTGAGGTAAGGTTATTTTTTCTCTATTCTTTTTGTTTCACATCTGAAATTACTTTTCTCCACCACCCAGTATGGACCATATGAACCTAGGGTTTAGTTTTAACTCTGAATTCAGGTTTTCTTTTGGTTTTAGGGTTTGTAAAGGGTATCCTGGGACCCATTGGTCCATGTTTTGACCTCCAATTTTGAAGCTGTAATGTGTTATTTCATCTCGATCGATCTGCCACCGTCTCGAGGTAGGTGGTTCTGCTTATAATTATTGTTTGATGAAGGATTTTTTTAGATTAATTTATTTAGCATGTTCTTTGATTATTTTGGGTGGTGCGAAATGTGTTCTGTGAATATTTTGACATGTATGTGTGATGGGATTGAGTCTTATTTTAGAATTGGTTATGTTTTTCATATGGGTCTTGTTGTGGGAATTCTTGGAAACATTAAATTAATTATTTTACATGTGAAAAGTATGTTTTGTTAATAATTTAATATTTGGTTGTGTTAGAAATGATTTTTTTTCTTTCAAATAAATTGTTCTGTGTCATGAATATCATATTGTAGTGTTTCTTGAAAAGAGTATCACGCCTTGTTTTGGAGCGTGTGAAATGTTTTACAAAGAAATTACAGTTCAGGTGTATTAAAAATGTGTTTTAATGGAAAAATGTGTTATTTTTGGCTTGTTTAACTTGTGTGCTTTTGAATTTAAATTTTAAATAGTTTGAGTAATGGAAAACATGTTTTGGTATAGTTGTGTTTTGCATTCGGTTTTAAAGTGGCATTTTTATGTGAGATCAAGTGTGTTTTGGGTGTGTTGCAGGTGCGTGTTTAATTATAAGGAGGTATTTTGAACAGGTTTTGAGTGTGTAAAGTCGCGGGTTTCGCTTTGGAGTTTAATAAATTTTAAAGTGGTTTATTAAATAGTGCAGATGGTGCGCACTGTGTTTTGGAAACAGGCCAAGGTGTTTATTTTGTACTGGTTGTTCTTTTAGGTTGTTTTAGGTCTGTGTTCATGTATTTTATTTATCATTGTGGTTGCAGTGCGTTGACAAGGTTTTTCCACGGTCCTGCGATCGTCAGCTTGTGTGTTCTGGCATGCCCGTGCGAGGTGTGTTGCATCGTCGTGACTGGTCTGCGAGTTGAGGTAGGTCCCCCACTATACTCGCCTTTAAATTTAGAATTTATTAATTTCTTGATATTTTATTAATTTTAATAAATTGGAAATAATATAAGATGATTAATTTTTAAATGGTTATTTGGTGTAAAAAGATCCATTTATTTTATACACATCACTTGAAACATTTTCTTGACAAGCGGACACCCAGTTGTGAAAGAATGCCCATTTGGACTTTAAACATAATTCACGGAATTTTAAATGTAGTTCTAGTTTATTTATAAATGATTTATTTTGAAGTGCAAACAAGTGTTTTAGTTCACTTGAGAAATGAGGATTTTCCTTAAAATTGGTGAAGGCCCGTTTGACACTTTAATAAAATAAATTATTTTGGAAAACACTATTTGGGGTGACTCAGATGTGATATTTGGTGTACATTGATTGCATGATTTTTGTGTGATGTTTGTACTACTTGATTGACTTTGTTGACTCACCCCTTTTTCCTGTTTATTATACGTGTTGACATGGGAACTTGGCATAGTAAGTGAATCTTCTGAGAACTATTACTACACTAGTTTAGGTTATGCATTGGCTAGTGGCCTCTAGTACGGATGACACTCTTCTAGGGGATTGGGCCCCTCGGTTAGTCCATGTAGGGAAACACCAGGCGTTAGGGCGTTATGACATCATCGAGAGTAGGCATGCCGTCAGGATGAGTCACATGTATAGTATGTTCTGGATTGTTCACGAGCTCTTAGGTTCGACCCATGTTTCTTTTGGTGTTTATTTATATGTGGCGGATGGTTGAGAGGTCTAGTTTGATTGTTGGCCCCCGTGTGCCTCTTTTTCCATTTCCCTTAGTGTGTGCTATATGTTGTGTGTGGTTTTCCTTTTTACTAACAACTGAAATTTGGATTTCTAAATTGTTTAAAAAAATGTTTTAAAATGCAATGCACCTGTTTCTTTCAAACATTAAACTTGTTTTTAAATTAAGAAGGGAAATGGACCGTTACTTGTTTTAGAAATGAAAGTGTGTGTATGAAAACCCATATTTTGTATATTTTAGTTCAAACCTGGAATTAGTGAATTATTTATTTAAAGGTAGTGCATTGGGAATAGTTTGTGGGGCATGCCTACTGATTTTTAATACTCACACCTATAGTGTTTTTCTTGTTTTTAGTTTTGCTGTAGGTTTGACTTGAGCTTGTTCGTCGTGGGCGAGACTTGGTTGTAGTGTGGAGAGTGACTCTCGAGGTCACGAGGAGTTTTGGTCATGGTCAAGTTAGTCTGTTGTTGTTGGTCATTTTTTTGTGTGTTGTTTAGTTACTTTGATTTGTTCTATTTTATTTCCTCTATTTTATTTATTTTATCAGGTGAAATTGTTCCCTCTTTATCTCTTTTGATGCCTTGGTGCTTGTCGCCAGCCTAAGAGGATCGGGAACGCCTCTCGGGCCATACCGCGGACTTGCTCGGGTGACCAGTTCAGGGTCAACCCGGGTTGGTTCGTGACAGGTTTCCTTGGGTCACTAGCGCGTAGAGCTCATCGCAGGATTCGATTTGATATGTTGTAGAGCTCAAACGGACACCCGAATCAAAATTTATGGCCGTTTGAAGTTTGAGTTACATTTTCAACTTATTTTAGATCTTTTATTGATTTTTTTGATTTTTTTGTCTTCCAATTGTTATTAAATGATTATTAATCAATTATAATTAGAAAATTATTAATTAATAATATTTTTTAAAAATATCTTAAATCCATTTTCACTAAATTTATTATATATTAAATTTCATAGTCTATTTATACTTATCTAAAACATATTTAAAAAAAATATATTATATTTATATCAATATATATATACTCATATAACAATATTTTTTTTCATGATTTTTTTTGGAAAAATAAAATTTATCAGCGCTAAGAAAAAGCGCTTATAAATCCCCCCTTTATCAGCGCTACTAAAAAAAGTGCTGATAAATGGTGGCGCTGCGGAAACCCAGTTTTGTGGTAGTGTTTCCAAAAAATATGAGAATCCTTGGGAGTTTCATGGCAGTTTAGGATATAAAATAGGAGGAAAAGAGGTCATCCAGTGTAGGTTTCATGGTTGGCGAATGGTTAGTGATAACCATGCACAAGAACTGTGTTCCCTGGAGAGGGTGGTGCATGGTTGGTTAAAACCATGCAAGAAGGGGTACTAAACTTTGTAGGGTTAGATAGAACCATCCCACATGGGCTTCTCATAGTTTCTCAAACTATTTAGGATCTCTAGGAGACCATGTGTCACAGCCCCCTTTAGACAGAGTGTGGTGCACAGTTGGTGCATGGTTTGGCCAACTGTTCACCCGATTAAAATAGGGGGATTTACACATTTCCCCCCCTCATGATTTATGAAACCTCACCCAAATTTCCTCCCATTTCACCCTATAGTAGCAAGGTCTATGAACCATTCTCCCCCAAGTTTCCAAGAGGTGATTCTACTTCGATTCTTGGTCTTTTCAAGTGTTTTGGGGTGAGAATTGAAGATCTGGGTGATTCAAACACTACTCCTTTCTCTATTTTTTGAAATAGGGATTGTGGAATATTTTTCTCCATATGAATCTATAAAACCTCAATTTTCTATAAGATTCTACGTTGGGGACTTTAAGAGTTTTCAAGTTCAAATGAAGGGCTATTATTAAGTGATAATTCTTCTAAAACCATGAGGTAGGTGGTCTACAAGTTATATCCTATAGTCTTGATATTTGATTTATGTGTATGTGGTTCTATTGTGGTAAATTATTGTTTTCCATTTGGTTTCATTAGTATGAATTGTTAAATTGGTTGATTAAATGATGAATTGAACCCCTCATGATTCATGTGGGATCCATTGAGGTTGTGTATACCAGGATAGAGGCCACCCATGGGGTGTGCCACATCCTTGAACATGGAAATTGAATTTATAAATATGGGATAGATGGGTTATGGGATAGAAACTATGAAACATATGTATAGAATGTTAATATGGATGTATGAGAAGAAACCAAATATAATTTTGTTTAAATGGTGAACATGGAATAAGGGGGTGTTTGGTCAAGATTGAATGTGTTAAATGGGTTATGGCATGTAAATGGTAAATGTGTTAAAATGGTTTAACAATCATGTGCACATGAATAAGTGGTAGGTTTGGGTGGGTTATACTAAGGCTCCTCTATATGAGTCGAGCAAGACTAAATCTCTAGGCCCCACCACTATATTTTATTGGATAGGGTGTCAGACTAAGTATTTATGCCCCGAATGAATGATAGTGGTATGATTACCTATACTAAGGATCCAAGGTAAGTTTTATGATCACTTGGACTGAGGATATGAGGTAAGCTTGTGTATATTGTTTATGAAATTATGTTCCCCATGATTTAGGGAAACTTGACCCCCCTTATGCATTGTTTAGTTGACCGACATAGGCTGAGGTGAATATGATGAATATGGATAACACTTGGGACTATTGGTAAAAGTGATTAATCTTAATATTTTCATATGAGGGAACTTTTTTTCTAATGTTTACCCTTTTTTTATTATACTTATTAATACACTATCTTTTTTAGACTGGATATTTTGTAGACGTCATTGGTAGTGGCCTACTGAGTTGTACTCACACTCTGCCCGGGCCACCATTGGGTACCTCAGAAGACTTCATGATTGTAGGTCAAAACTAGAGAAAAGTCATTATAACAGAGGGTAGATTTTGGGCTCAGGGATGTGAATGTATGAAGGAACTAGACATGGATTTGGTACCCAATTTGTGGATTCTCATCTTTTCTTTATTTTTGGGTTTCCTGTTACACTTGGTAGTGTAGACATGACATGGAATATTTACTAATTAGTTGTGGTCATGTACCTAGTTATGGGAAATGGATGTGTGATGCATGTTTATTGTTTATACCATTTCCATGTTTACTTATTTTACCTACTGTTGACTACTCTGATAAATAGGATATAGTCTCCCCACTTGTCTCATTGGACCCTCACTATTGGTCGGTGGCCTATGGAATATAGGGAGGCACACCTAAGGTCATGTGGTAAATTGGATTGGGGAATCGGTTAGTGGATCCTGGTTCAGGATGTTACAAATTGGTATCAGAGTGGATTTATTTTCTATTATATATTTTATTTTGGGAAGGTAGATATAAGATTAGGATTTTTCCAACCTTGGAAGTGATCTCATACATGAGAGTATCTAACCCATGTATGGGGGGGGGAAACCAAGTACTCGGGGTGGGATTGTTGTTCTTGATATTCATTGTTATAGTTGAATGTTATTTCACCTTGGGTGATTAACTTGATATTTAACATTATTTTTTATGATATTTTTCTCATGGACTAAAATGGTAGGAGGTTATACATGTATAAATCGTTTTAGGCACTTAGGGAAACCTATGAAATGCATCATGTTAGGCACACAAGGTGAAACATGTTGTGGTCAGGTATGGGAATTAGAAATTCATTTTAAATCCTATTGAGGTATAAATAAAATGTTCTTAATAAAGATGTGGTAACTATATAATTAATTAGAAGTAAAAAAACATTATTGAATGGTTAAAAATGGTTCCTAATGTGAAAGTTGTAACATTTTAAATAGTTAAAAGATTATAAATAAAAAATTGTTAGTATGGTGTGTAATGAGAATTTGAAATGTGAAGAATTGTGTTGCCCTATGTTATACATGACGCATTTTAGGAATGGTTGTGGGTAGTGACAGAGATGTGGCCGTGTCCATTGGGATAACCTATGTATAGTGAGTTGTTTATAGTTGGTAGTGTATTTTTTTCATGTCAATAGTTTATACCCATTAATCTTTCTTTGAATTTTTTTTAGGAAAATATTTTGAAATATGAATTCAAATAAATTAGGTAATTTAAAAAATGTTGGGTAAATGGAAAGTTTAAAATGTGAATTCTTGGGTTTTCAAAATGGTAAAGTTAATTATAGAATAATGTGTAATAATGGAACTTTTGGGGACCCCAGTAGTGAGTATCCCTTATGTTGTTTATCTGGGCCTTTATATGGGTGGTTTTATGTAGTGAGAGTGCCCGAGTATGAGAACTTAGTTATGGGTCCTAATCCCTTGATAAGTTTTGATGTGTGGATATAGGAGTGTTCCTTGTTGTTCCATCAGTAGGGTTGTGACCTTGAGGTTCTAAGGTGTTTCCTGATAATGTGGAAATGGTAACCTTGGTGGGTTGTGGTTATATGGGTTTTTCATTGGATTTTAAGAATGGGAGTCTTGGTTTGTGGTACTGTTACTGGTAGTTGTGTTGTTAAGGGTGTGGAACCTAACATAAAGGGGTCACCAAGCATGTTATACATGGGTGTTTCAGAATAGGGGAAAGGGTGCCACCCATGGGTAGTGACTTATTGAGGTTTAATGTGTATGGATTATAGGGAGAGCTAGTGTCCCTTGCTAGACATGACTCCAGTTTAGGGGGTTCATTTTGTTTGATCTTTGAGGGTGTCCCATGAGAGAGGTTGGTCGAGTTTTGAATTTTTTTGGGTGTGAAATTTTGGATTTGGTGCCCTAGGACCAAGTTTTTATACTTTGATTACATAAATATTCGATGTAATGAATATTAATAAAACTTCTTATTACATATCATTTATTGTTCTGCATGACTCTAATGTAATAATGTCCTAGAGTATACATCACATTGATAAGGTCATAGTAGTTCCCCACTATGATGATAAACTTTATGTGTTATGATGATATTCTCAAATAATTTTCTACGATTGGATAATGTAATATGATGGGACACATAGTACATAAACTGTCAAGTGCGAGTACTCATAATTAGATGAGAATTATTCTCATGAATTTCACACTTAGTAATATCCAAGATGGAGGATTATGAGGACATGCCCACCAATAATAATTATGTATGTTTTAGTGTCATCATATATTCCAATCTACGAGCATGTGTGATGGTTCTTAAAATTTAAGATTATTATTAATGCATGTTACAACTCATGTACTTAGATGTATTTCATAAACGATAACAATTCATGGCATAGTTGGATATGTTGGGTGCATCACCAGTGACATGTCATTAATGAATAATTTGAGGAAGGATTTTCCACTTAAATCTTTATGGAAGCTAATATATTGACCCTTTGATTGTAATATAACCATCTCATTAAATTCCATGTTCATGGTGTAATGATGTGTTTATTTCAGACAGTCAAAGAAATACATATCGAGCATATAGGTTATTGAAACGAATGTAAAACCTTCTTGATGAGTTATTGTAAAAGGGGATTATATTACACATTGAGCATTCGTATGTGTTTTTTGACGTGGTGACATTAATTTCTTTCTCTTGGGTGCCTTGACCCATTTCTAGACAATAATCTTGGACTTTAGGCAAGCTCGTCTAATGCCACTGAGAAAGAATCCTAGAGGGTCACACACTAAGTGTTTCCATTGATCTTGATTAAATTATATTTGAGTTTAATTAATGGAATATATATTATTCTCAAGTCCGAGGAATAATTTTATTCAAGTTATATTGATCGCATACATAAAATAAATATTTATTCACCGACATGTGAATAAAATATTTATTTTATTTATTGAATATTTTAATAAATATTTATTCATTAGATTTTGAATAAAATATTTATTCAGTTATTCAATAAATATTAGAGGAGTTCGAACAGTCCAAGACCGAGTTTGGTGAAAATATTAATTAACAATACTGTTACGTAATATTTGTTTTTGTGTAATTTGGCGCACACCAAAAAAATAGTAATAATATAATTATTATTATATGGAATGGGGTTTATTAAAGGTAATAAATATTATTTAATGTCCGGTATAAAATTAAATAATATTTTAACTTAAATCCTAACACAAATAGATAGATATGTCTATTGTGTAGAGTATCCAAAATTGAGAATAGAGAATTATTACGCAAAATGAATTATCTCTCAACTCCTCATTCTCTATCTATCTCAAGAACGAGAAGTTTAAGCAAGATTTATTTAATAATGAAGAACGAGAAATCAAGAATGAACAAAGAAATATATTTGACTCACCATTCTAGAACCCATAGATCGAGTGGTGTTTCTCAGAGATCATAGGATCACGTGTGGATCACTTCTAGAGGAATTCTATCCTTGGATCCTCACAAGTGCAATGAAGGTAATCCAAAAGGGTCTTTTTGGGTGATCAACATTCACCAACCAAGAAAGTTTCTAAGACCAGGTATTAATTTCTTAAAATATTAAATAAATAAATTAAAATTTTGACATGTAATATCCTCGCTCTTGGTTTCAGGAAACGATTACTAAAATAAATTTTAATATATCTCCCACCTCTGCACGCTTCTGCTATGCCCGAACTATCAAGTGGTATTATAGTGGTCACATTTAAATGTATAATTATTTATTTGATTATTGATCTATGATAAATTGTGGTTAGATATTCATTTCATGTTATTTGTTCTTTAACCCGATTTTAATTAACATGTTATCAAAACATTAAAAATGTTCGTTCAGTTTTTCATTTTCTTAAAGGTTTAAGAAAAAATGAAGAATGACTAGAGATGTCATTAAGAAGTGTCAAATCATTGTCCAGTAAAACCGGGCTACACAACATGTGGTTAGAGCACACGTCATATACTCATGTGCATTGTATCTAGATGTGTTGAGAAATTAATTACATGTGGTGATTTTATTACACACCACATGTTGATTGGGAAAACCTGGAACATGGAAAGTGGATACAGGGTGTGTAGTTGACATGTACACACCATGTAGTCTAGCCAAGTTAACATACCAAATTCCCAGGTGTGTGACTTAGATATACGACAACTGAGGTTCATGGTGTGTAGCTGCATGTACATTCCATATAGTCTCTCATTAATGGAAAAAATTAAAATTACACTAAATTTGAAAATTGCATCATTAAAATCTTATTTTATTTATTGTCACACCGTTGTGTGTTTGATAATTTAATAATGGTTTTAAATAATTTTAAATTCTCAATGAATTTATTGTAATTAATATTTCATTATCGTTTCTGCCTTTTATTTTCCATGAATGTAATTAATGATGAGTATCTCCATATAATATCAGATTATCATTAAGATTAAAGTGAATTAATTTATTAATTAATTAATGCAAGTGTGTTTATCTTAAATAATAAAAGAACAGATAAAGAAATGAATGTCATCCATTTACTTTTGTGTATTCATTGCATGTATGACTGTTCATGAGCTAGACCAAAACCTATGTATGTGTTGGATGTTTTAATTTAATTTATTGAATGATTTTGAAATTATTTAATATTAAATTAAATGATGGTCTGCAATTCATCCCTCCCTCCATTATTATGTAGGACCTATGTGTCCAAGGGTATTTATGTAACCCCCTTTTAACCAATCATTTGGTTCCCCTCACCAGCGTGTGAGTAATAAATATTTGTAATTAATGGAGCAGCTCAAGGCATGTGGAGGCAATTCAAGACGGAACCATAATGCTACCAACCCAGGTGATACATCGTTGGACAAGTGGAATGTTGTAACTCATGTTAAGACCGGTAATAGGAGTTATTCCCCCTAGGTCAATGGTTGATTTAATGTCCACTCATTTAATCAATTGTTATCTAAATCTCATGAATGGGTCATTTAATTAATTATTTATTTCTATCTATACAATTATTTATTTTATCGATGCACGACCGTGATTACATAAATAAATGAATTAATGTGAAAATATAGAAATTAAATAAATGAATTATGCGTAAATGTTTTATCCAATGTGGTTAATTAATTAAGTAGAATCCACTTAATATTAAAAAGATGTGTAAAGTATAAAAAATGATAAAATTTATGCATAATAAATTAAAATATCTCAATTAAATATTAAGTTAGACTAAGTCTTCCATTACTTTATTGGGAATGAAACCATAGAAATAAGTGTAGTACATGGCCAAAGTTTGGACACTTACTTTTATCGGGGAGTTCTCATAATGGTTTTGGGTAGACTTAACCGAAATTGTATTGAGTTTAATGTCAAAAGTCTATTAAATAAAAATTTGGAGGCAAGTGCTGAGGAAATCCATGTTAAGATTTTAGGATAGGGGGAATCCACTCAATGAATCAAGGAGTTGCAAGTCCACAATTGGAAAGACTGCCTACCTAATTACTTTATTATGATTTTCATGGACAAAGTCTAGATCATTAATAGAAGTAATGGGGATCCTATCCACTATAATATTAAAGCAACTAGACATTCTGAGTTCAATGGTGAGGACTATTGAGACTTGATAAAATAGTGGGAGATTTAATAAATAAATAAATAAAAACATTTAATTTATTATATCTAACTTATTTTATTATCAAGAAAATTAATAACAATCTAAAATTTTTAATTGTAGAATGAAATTATAATTTCATCATCCACACTATCCATACAATCAATATTGGAGAAATATAACCTCCTAAGTGACAATAACTTCCAGGAGTGGTTTAGATGCCTTCAGGTTGTGCTATTCCATGAACGTAAATCTTATATGCTAGAATCCTCAATTCCAGATCGACCTACCAAAGAGGTGAGTGATTAAGAGTTCCTTATCTATGAAAAATATTTGAGTGACGTAGTTGAAATTCAATGTTTGATACTTTCATCGATGTCTAGTGAACTAATGAAGTCTCATGAAAACATGGATGTGTATAACATGCTTGAGAACCTCTGTGGTCTTTACCAAGAGAGACCAAGATAGGAAAAAATTTAGATTTTCAAGGTTCTCTTTCAGATAAATCTTGGAGAGGGTTCCCCATATGGACCTCATGTAGTCAATCTCATTGGCTGCATTGATCTCTTAGAGGTTATATTGTTTAAACTCCATGAAGAACTGGGCACCGACCTAATTCTAGAATCACTCCCTCACAACTTCTCTAGCTTTTTTGTGAATTTTAATATGAATAACATTGATAAGTCTCTACCAAATCTTCTTACTCTTATTCTACAAGTAGATAAAGATATAAAGCGTGAAAAACATTCAATCATTATAGCGAAAAAATAGAAAGGTAAAGCGAAGAGATTTAATCCTAATGCTTCTTTACACCCTTCTAAGAAGAGGAAGATCAAGGGAAAAGAAAGGAAATAGGATGTTGTCTATTTCACATGTGGCAAGAATGGACACTTGAAGAAAAACTGCACCCAGAAAAATAATCAAGGGGAAGCGTCAGATGTATTTGTTATCAAGTGAAATTTATCTATTTCTAAAAATTGGGTATTAGATACAGCTTTTGGTGCTCACATATGTAATCAAATACAAGAACTAAGTAGATTCATAAAGATTGACCAATGAGAGGTAGATCTTCCAGCATCCAATGGAGCTAAAATTGATGTTATAGCTATTGGGGACTACCACCACACATTTCCAAACAGAATGATTGTGGTTTTTAAGGTTTGTTATTATGTGCCTTCAGTTACCAAAAACACTATTTTTGTATCTGTACTTGATACAGATGGAATTATTTTCAAATTTGGGAATAAATGTTACTTATTTTATAAATATATCATTTTTTATGGTGAGGCACATTTAAATAATGGTCTTTATGTGTTATATTAAACGAACCAAATAATGGCAATAGATAATGAAGTAACTTCACATGACTCATACCACTCCCAAATTTGGAATCACTGGCTAGGTCATGTAAATGAAAATTGCTTGACTAAATTACACCAAGATGGATATTTAGATTCTTTTAAACTAAAACCACTTGGTGTATGCCATGAATGTTTACAAGTAAAAATGACCAAATCCCTATTTAGTGGAAAAGGTGAAAGGGATAATGAGCTTCTTGAATTAGTTCTTACCAATGTGTGTGGACCATTTCCTTTTGAAGAAAGGGGTGGGTACTCATACTTCATAACTTTTACTGATGATTTTAGTAGATATGGATATATCTAATTAATAAGGTATAATTTATATTATTTTTAAAAATTCAAGGTATACAAGAATGAAGTTGAGAACCATCTTGGTAAGAAGATTAAGAAACTTCTCTCTGAACATAATGTAGAATATCTTAATCAAGACTTCATTGATTATCTACAGAAGTTCAGGATTTTATCTCAAATCACTTCTCCTTATACGCATCAATGTAATGGTGTAAGTTAAAGAAGGAACTACACCTTTTTGGATATGGTTAGATAAATGATGAGTCATGAAATTCTCCTATTATCCTTTTGGCGATACAAGTTACAAACAACAACATACATTCTAAAATAAGTTCCAACTAAAGAAAAATACAGTATACCATACCAATTATGGAATGGAAAGAAACTAGTGTTGTCTTAATTACATGTGTGTGGTTACAAAGAATTTATTAAGGCCTCTTCAAGTAACAATATTTCACCCCGAGGCACAAAGTGTATCTTTATAGGATATCTCAAAGAAATAAAGGGATATTACCAATACAATCCTTCAGAAAAAAAATTGTGGTTGAAAGATGTACCATATTTCATGAGGAGGATATTATCTCTAAAAGAGATAGTGGGAGAGATATAGACTTCAATGAAGTCCAGGATCAAGATACACAAGAGTTGGCACAGGAAAAAATTCCACAAAGCCTCATGGAAGAAGAAATTGCCCCAGAGACACCATTACTGCGTAGGAGTACTAGAGAGGTTAGATAAAAATAATGGTATGGTTTTCTAATAATTGAGGATGGTGACTCATTATTAGTTCATAATAATGATCCTCTAACTAATAAGGAATATGTAAGTGACACATATGTTTCCAAGTGGCAAGAAGCCATGAATTCTGAAATGGATTCCATATACCAAAACCAAGTCTAGATTTTGATAGAACCTCCAGTAGATGTAAATATTGTTGGTTTCAAATGGGTATTCAAGAAAAAACTAGACATTAAAGGACAAGTTAGTACCTATAATGCATGACTGATTGAAAAAAGTTTTAAATAGCATCAAGTCATTGACTACGAAAAAAACTTTTCATCAATTACAATGTTGAAATCCATCATAATTCTAGTTGCCATTGTGGCTTTCCATGATTATAATATTTTTAAAATGAATGTCAAAATAACCTTCCTTAATAGGAACCTTTATGAATATTTCTATATAACACATCATGAAGGTTTTATGACTCTAAAGGATGCCAACAAGGTATACAAGTTGAAAAGATCCGTTTATGTATTAAATCAATCATCTAGGTTATGGAACATTCATTTTGATGAGGCCATAACAAAATTTTGTTTCATAAATAATGAATGTGATTTGTGTATCTATAAATGGTTTAGTGTGAGTGCAATCATTTTCTTAATAGTATATGTTAATGACATATTACTCATTGGAAATGAAATATCAGTCTTAAAGTCAATTAAGGAGGGGTTGAATAAATGATTCTATGTAAAGGACTTGGGAGAGGCAACTTATATTTTTGGGATCAAGATCCATTGTGATAGATCCAAGAGGTTTCTCATCCAAATTCAAAGTATATACATTTACAAGATACTGAAGAGATTTAGTATGGAACGATCCAAGAGGGGATTATTTCCAGCATCACATGAAATTTATCTTTCTAGGAAAATGTTTCATCAAAAACATGAGGAAAGAAACAGAATGACAAGGATTTCATATGAATCAACGATTGGGTTAATCATATATGCTATGATATATACTATGATAGATGTCACCTACACATTAAGTTTGGTAAAAAGATATCAAGCTGATCTAGGTGACTGTCATTGGATGGAATTCGAGGCTATCCTTAAGTATCTAAGGCATACTAAGGATATGTTACTGGTTTATAGAGGATATGAGGAACTATTCATTATAGGATATGTATATGATAGTTTAAAAACTTATAAATATGACATGAAGTCAAAAAAGGGATACATTTTTACTTTGAATGGAGGTATTTTGAGCTGGAATAGCTCAAAGCAGGTTGTGGTTACAGATTTTATAGTAGATTCCAATTATATTAAGGATTTTGAGGTAGCTAAAAAATAATTATGGATGTGAAACTTCATCCTAGATCTTGATGTGGTTCCTATCAGCAAAGATATTATCACACTCTATTGTGATAATACTACAACGGTGGCTCTTGCAAAAGATCTATGGTCACAACAACACATGAAAAACATACTTCAGAAGTATCATCTCTTGAGGGATTTTTCTTAGATAGGTGAAGTTATAGTGAGAAGTATTTTCACAAAAGACAACATGGTGGACCACTTGAATAAATTCTGGACTCAGAAGAAACATGACTATCATGTGGGGTCTATAAAACTAAAGGTTATAGGTATTTGGCTCTATTCCAAGTGGGAGTTTTTTGGATTTGGTATCCTAGGACCAACTTTTTATACTCTGATTACATAAATATTAAATGTATTGAATATTAATAAAACTTATTATAATATATTGTTTGTTTTTTTCATGACTCTAATGTAATAATTTCCTAGAGTATATGTCACATTGATAAGATCATATTAGTTCCCCACTATGTTGAGAACCTTGATGTGCTATGATGATATTCTCAAATAATGTTTTGTGGTTAGATAACATATTATGATGGTAAATATAGAACATATACTGTTAGGTTTGAGTACTCATAAGAAGATGAGGCTTCTTCTCATGAATTTTTCACTTGGTAATCTCTAAGATGGGGGATTACAAGAACAGACCCACCAGTAGGAATTCTGCATGTTTTGGTGTCATATGATATTCCTATCTACAAGCATGTGTGATGGTCCTTAGACTTTAAGATTATTATTAATGCATGTTTCAACTCGTGTACTTATATGTATTTCATAAACCATGATGATATTAGTTCATGGAAAAGTTGGATACATTAGGTGTGTCACGAGTGGCATGTCATTAATGAATAATTTAAGGAAGGATTTGTCTCTTCCATATTTATAGAACCTGATATCTTATCCCTTTGATTAGAATATAACCATCGCATTAAATTTCATTTTCATGGTGTAATGACGTGTTTATTTCAGATAGTCAAAGAAATACACATCGAGTATATAGGTTGGTGACACATATGTGCAACCTGATTGATGATATATTGTGAAAAAGGATTATATTATATAGTGAGCATTCGTATGTGGTTGTCGAAATTGTGACATTAAGTTCTTTCTCTTATGTTCCTTGACCTGTTGCTAGATAGTAATCTTGGACTTTAAGCAAGACCACCTAAATCCAACAAGAAAAAATCCTAAAGGGTCACACACTAAGTGTTTTTGTTGATATCGATTAAATTCTATTTGAGTTTAATTAATGGAATAAACATTATTCTCAAGTTTGAGGAATAATTTTATTCAAGTTATATTGATCTCATAAATTAAATAAATATTTATTCACCGGCATGTGAATAAAATATTTATTTTATTTATTGAATATTTTAATAAATATTTACTCACTGGATTGTGAATAAAATATTTATTTCTAAATAATATATTTATTCAGTTATTCAATAAATGCTAGAGGATTTCGAATAGACCAAGACCGAGTCTAATGAAAAATATTAATTAATAAGACTGTTACATAATATTTGTTATTATGCAAGTTAGCGTGCACCATAAAATAGTAATAATATAATTATTATTATGTGGAATGAGTTTTATTAAAGGTAATAAATTTTATTTAATGGTCGTTATGCTATTAAATAATATTTTAACTTAAATCATAACTTTATAAATAGACAGCTATGTCTATTGTGTAGAGTATCCAAAATGAATTCTCTCTCAACTCCTACTCTCTCCATCTCAAGAATGATAAGTTTAATGGAGATTTCTTAAATACTAAAGAATGATCAATCAAGAATGAACAAATAAACACATTCGACTCATCGCACTAGCACCCAGAGATCAAGTGGTGTTACTCAGAGATCATAGGAGCATGTGTGGATCACTTCTAGAGGGATTCTATCCTTATATCCTCACAAGTGTAATGTAGGTAATCTGGAAGGGTCTTTTCAGCTGATCAACATTCACCAACAAATACAGTTCCTAAGACCAGGTATTTTTTTCTTCAAATATTAAATTAATTATAAATTTGACTTGCAAGATCCTCACTCTTGGTTTTGGGAAACAATTATTAAAAGAAATTTTAATATATCACCCACCTATGCACACTTTTTATATTCCCCATCATGAAAGACATGGGTTAATGTTTTGGGGATTTTGGTAGTGTGATACGAAGAGTGTTTCCAAGTGTGCGATTAGGCTAGTGGCATAAGTGGGAAATTCGGTGGTTTCATAGATCAAGGGTGACCCCCAATGGAGTTTAGAATAGTATTATAGATTATTTAGAATGTGAATCTAAATGGATGATTCAGATATGAAATTGATGCATGGTGGGTGCCATCAAATTTTGGTAAAAGTATATGGTTATGCCTTGCTTTCTTCTCAGGGAATCACCTGAGTTCTTGTGATTGGTTATAGGGTCGATTTTGGAAGAGGCATGATTTTTTGGTTGTCTGATCCATTTTTATTGATGATGATTAATGAGAGACTTAGTGTTTAATTGGGTGTACAAAAAAATGGTGACCAAAGCATGTATGGATGCATCAGTTATGGAAGTGAAACCCAAAGTGTGGGGTAGTCATGTGGCTGAGATTGTTGTGTGAAGAGTTGGGTTTTTTTATAGGAATGTTGCAAATGTATCTAGTCTAATGGGACTGAAAAACTAGGATTCATGGTTAGTTATGTAAGCAGGTGTTTTAACCTAGATTCGGTGATGTACAACTCTTGTGATCTAGATCCAGGTTTGGTGAGTGGTTGTAGGAAAGTACATGACCTTGAGGTTTTGGATGAGGTCCATATGTGGGTATGTATTGGAGAGGCATGATGTCATTTGGGATGGGTGAATAGGTGGCTCAAGATAAGCACCTATTGTTTTATGTGTAATTATAGTTGGAAGAACTTAATATGCGAGAGATAGTTTAGTTTTGGACTGGTGTGATAAATCATTGTGTTTTTATAGTGAATCACCATGTTTGTGTGGTAATAATTCGAGTGGGGTGATGAAAGTAATGACAAGGGGAAATATTGGATCATGCCTTCTTAGAAAAGGTTCATGAACATTGGTGAGTTTTGGTTAGAAATCCCACTTGATCGGTGGTGGTTGAGGACTGGGGAGATGCTTGTGGGTAGGGAATCCCAAGACTTTTGACAGGTTCGGGTGCCCCTGTAGTAGGAGGTGACATCATTAGAGAATCATTTGTGGTGGTATTCATCAATGACATCTTGGTGTAATTCCATACATTAGACAACCATGCCTAAAATCTTGACATCATCCTAGGTACACTGAGAGAGTATTAATTATACACCAAGATAATTAAATGTTTTTCTTTTGGTTGGTTTGAGATCCTCTTGGAGGGTGTGATCACAAAGTAGCATGAGAAAATCCACATTGTGGGAGTTTCTCCATCGCCAGTTGTGAACAAGGTCATTATAATGTACCAAGTGTTGGTGGATTCCACAAAGACCATTCCCAGAAGTCGGGAGCAGGCAGGGGTTAGACATTTTGTTTTTTCAATAAGGTAAGAGCAGTGTGGTCATGTCTACTTCCTGGGTTGGTAGTGTTATAGTGTTGACCTTGGTGGTTTGTGTATCCTAATTAAGGTAGTGATGACGACACTCCTAAGGTGTGGAGTGATATTTCAGTCATATATGTGTGGAGAAGACCGTGGGTTGGATGTGGTGGCATTGAGATGCCAATAAGGAACCTATGAGTTGTATGTTTTAATTCATCGGGGAAGGCTAGGTGGGCCTTGAATGTGGTGGTCGACTGAGACAAACATTGTATTTGGGATCAAGGTGGTTATAAAATTGATCTGAGGTGTTCGTGTCAGAGGTTGTGATGGGTGCGATGAGAGACAAAAATGGTTTGTGGGAAATGAAGGTTTGGTGCTAGAATCTCAATGGGAATCAATCATGGACTCTATTAGGTTCGTTTAGATGATCTTGAAATGTCCTCAAGTGTAAAGGAATATTGTCCAAGTAAAGTGGAGATGTGCCAACAATTAAAGTTGGGTGTTTTTGGAATGAGTAATCTTGGGATGGTTCAACTCGATGGGGTGAAAGGAATGGATGTGGTGAGTTGTAATCCATATTTGGTTGATGTTTTGGAATAATAAGTGCATATTAAGGATGAAATCAAACTTTTAGGAGTGATAATTTTTTATTAGTTCATATACGGATGGTGGATGCACATCCATTCTGGGTGGTTTCGATCACAAGGATGGATATCGATATTTTTTAGAGTTCTCATGGAAGTTTGGATATGGTGAGTTAGGAAATACATTGGGTATGTTGAAGTTTGAGTTCGGGACCTAGTGGTTATTTTCAGATGATAGAGGTTTCAAACCTCAAAGGTTAGTGGTTGGGAGATAAAGAGTGTAGTGGGGAGCACCATAACAAGTAAATGTCTGGTTGATGACTTGACTGGTGTTTTGAATTACATAGAATTGGGAAAAAACATCTTGGTGTTTGGTTTGGAAATGGGTGCTAGATTGGTTTTTCACTAGTTGAGTTTCTTGATATGAAGTTTGTGCTTGGGTTGTTTTATGGGTTTTAGGTTATTCAATAGGGTCATTGGGCCTTGAGTTGTGGACCGATGTAGTTCGATAAATGTGGTTGGATAATTTTATGTTTTTTTGGGTGATTCCATGTTTGGGTCACTATCAGATTCAGAAACAATGCAAGTTGGTGCCCAGGTATGTGGGGGATGTTTGAGATTATGGATAGGATTGAACTAGTGGCATGTTGATTAGATCTTTCACAGTTGTATGGTGGAATGAATGATGTTTTTCATGTGTCCCAGCTTCGGCAGTATCACCCAACCCTTCTCATGTGATCAATGTTTATGATATTCATCTTGAGACTGATGTATTCTTTTAGGAACATCTAGTTGGGATTGTGGATCATAATGAGAATGTTTTATGAGGTAAGGTTATGACATTGGTCTAAGTGTTATGGCAGTATGGTAATTTCCATAAGGAAACATAGGAGAGGGAAATGGATATGTGAGCTCAGTGGCCCAATCTTTTTACCTTGGATTCTAAGTGATGCTTAAAAGTGAGTCTTGAGGATGAGCTATTATAAGGTGGGGAGGTTATAAGATCCTGAACTTTTCTGTAGGTATGTATTTGATTATTTTTTTGGGTTTAACTCCCTTTAAATGGTTGATTAAATGTTTCCCAATAATATGAGAAGCCTTGGGGGTGTCCTGGGGGTTCAGGATGCAAAAGATGAGAAAAAGAGGCCATCCAGTATAGGTTTCATGGTTGTCACATGGTTATTTCAAACCATGCACCCTATAGATGGTGGTGCGTGGTTGGTTAAAACCATGCATGAAGGGGGTCCAAACTGTGCGAGATTGGATAGAGCCATCCCACACAACCTCTGCATTTTTTTTCAAACCATGTGGGCTCCCCATGAGAATGTGTGGCCGAAGCCCCTTTGGATAGAGGGTGGTGTGTGTTTGGCACACAGTTTGGCCAACTGTGCGTCCAAATTGTACATCCCATTAAAAAGGGGGATTTTCCCATTTCCCCCCTTAGGATTTATGAAACCACACCCAAATTTTCTCCCAATTCACCCTAAAATAGCAAGGGTTACAAACCATTCTCCCCCAATATTCAAAGAGGTTATTCTCCTTGTCTCTTTCAAGTGTTTTTGGGCGTGAATTGAAGATCTGGGTGATTTTAACACTCCTCCTTTATTTGTTTTCTGGAATAGGGCTTGTGGTATCATTCTTCTCCTTTTAAAGTTATAAAACCTCACTTTTCAAATAGATTCTAATTTTTGGCTTTAAAGGGGGTTCAATTTAAAATCAATGGCTGGGATTAAGCGAGCATTCATCTACAAACTTGATTTAGGTGGTCTATAAGTTATATCCCATAGTCTTTATATTTGATGTATGTGTATGTGGTTCTATTATGGTACCTTATTTATATCCATTTGGTTTATTTGGTAGTAATTGTTAAATTGGTTGATTAAATGATGAATTCAACCCCTCATGATTCTCATGGGATCGGTTGAGGTTGTTTAGATTTGGATAGAGGCCACCCAGGGGTGTTCCACATCCTTGAACATAAAAATTGGATTGATAAATATGGGACATATGGGTTATGATATAGAACCTACGATGCTCATGTATAGAATGTTAATGTGGGTTTATGATATGAAACCAAAGATAATTGTGTTTAAATGGCGAACATGGCATAAGGGGGCATTTGGTCAAGCTTGAATGTATTAAATGGGTTATGTCATGTAAATGGTAAATGTGTTAAAATGGTTTTAAAATAATGTGCACATGAATAAGTGGTAGGTGTGGGTGGTTGGGCTGAGGCTACTCTCCATGGGTTGGGCTAGACTGAGGCTCTAGGCCCCACCCCTGTATTGCATGGGTTGTGGTGTCGGACTGAGGCTCTATGCCCCTAATGAATGCAAGTAGTATGATTACCTATATTGAGGCTCCAAGTTAAGTTTATATATATTATTTATGAAATGATGGTCAATTTGATGTAGAGAAACTTGACCCACTTATGCATTGTTTAGTCAATTGGCATAGGCCATGGTGAATCGGATGAATATGGGTAACACTTGGGACTAATGGTAAAAGTGGTTAATATTAATATTGTCATATGAGGGAACTTGTCTTTTGTTTATTATACTTCTACATACACTATATTGTTTAGACTAGATATTTTGTAGACAACATTGGTGGTGGCCTATTGAGTTGTACTCACACCCTACACAGGTTACCATTAGGTACCCGAGAATACTTTTTGATTACAAGTCAGGACTAGGGAAAAGGCCCTATGCTAAAGGGTATATTTTGGGCTCATGGATGTTCATGGATGAGGAAAATGGACTTGGTGTTGGAACCTATTTTTTAGATTATCAAATTGTCTTTATTTTTATTTTCTTGTTACACTTGGCATTGTAGACATAACATGGCATTGTAGATATAACATGGAATATTTATTAATTGGTTGTGGGCATCTACCTAGTTCTGGGAAATAGACATGTGATGAATGTTTATTATTTATATCATTTCTATGTTTACTTATTTTAATTATTGTGGTTTACTCTGATAAAGAGGGTATAGTCTCCCCACTTGTCTCATTAGACCCTCACTGCTAGTCGGAAGCCTATGGAATATGGAGAGGCATACCTGAGGTAATATAGTGAACCAACTCAGGGCACCAATTAGTTGGTCCCAGGTTGGGATGTTACATCCATCCATCCAAATTATATTTTTATTCAAAAAGAGAGTACAAAAAGAAACCAAAGAAGGGGGTCTTAAATAATTCAAGCCAAGGGAATCCCCTAACTAAATTCATGCCCTTCGGCTTCAGGCTGTTATTAGTGAGAAGAGTAGTACTAATGTAGCTATGGTCCACCAAAGAGTCCAAATGATCCACCACCCTATTTCCCTCATGCCAAGTATGAGTTACACATATGTGGTCTCCCATAAGAACTCTGAATTTGTGAACAACATATTCAATAGCCCAAGGATAAGAACCTCTACCGAGCAGGGAATCATGAAGGATCATAGAGTCGGTCTTCACCTGAGTGATGTCAAGGTTCTTCTGAATGAAAAGGGTGAGCTCGGTGAGCATAACATTAGCCTCATCCTGAATAGAGGTTCCATATCCATAGAACTAAGAGCAGACCAGAAAAACATTAACCCCCAGACCAGGGACAACTCCCCCTCTAGTCATAGCACCCATCGTACACGACCCATCAGAATTTAGTTTCAGGCCTCTGATGGGAGGATGCTAGCAAACCCACCTCCCATGAAAGTTGTTTAGAGAGGGAGATGAGGTCGAATCCTTGGCCTGGAGAAACCTTAATGAAGGAACCCCCCCCCCCATATCATTTCTATGTTTACTTATTTTAATTATTTTGGTTTACTCTGATAAAGAGGGTATAGTCTCCCCACTTGTCTCATTAGACCCTCACTGCTAGTCGGAAGCCTATGGAATATGGAGAGGCATACCTGAGGTAATATAGTGAACCAACTCAGGGCACCAATTAGTTGGTCCCAGGTTGGGATGTTACATCCATCCATCCAAATTATATTTTTATTCAAAAAGAGAGTACAAAAAGAAACCAAAGAAGGGGGTCTTAAATAATTCAAGCCAAGGGAATCCCCTAACTAAATTCATGCCCTTCGGCTTCAGGCTATTATTAGTGAGAAGAGTAGTACTAATGTAGCTATGGTCCACCAAAGAGGCCAAATGATCCACCACCCTATTTCCCTCATGCCAAGTATGAGTTACACATATGTGGTCTCCCATAAGAACTCTGAATTTGTGAACAACATATTCAATAGCCCAAGGATAAGAACCTCTACCGAGCAGGGAATCATGAAGGATCATCGAGTCGGTCTTCACCTGAGTGATGTCAAGGTTCTTCTGAATGAAAAGGGTGAGCCCGGTGAGCATAACATTAGCCTCATCCTGAATAGAGGTTCCATCTCCATAGAACTAAGAACAGACCAGAAAAACAGTAACCCCCAGACCAGGGACAACTCCCCCTCTAGTCATAGCGCCCATCGTACACGACCCATCAGAATTTAGTTTCAGGCCTCTGATGGGAGGATGCTAGCAAACCCACCTCCCCTGAAAGTTGTTTAGAGAGGGAGATGAGGTCGAATCCTTGGCCTGGATAAACCTTAATGAAGGAAACCCCCCCCCCCAGTTTGAGTTGAGAGAAACCAAATCTGCCAGCAGAAACCGGGTCCTCACGATGATGAACTGTAACAAAGAAGTATGGACCTCGAATCTTGCCTGATTCCTAGCTTTCCACAGACTCTAGTAACCCGCATTAAAAATAATTGTATGATCTAGACGTTCCATACCAAAATCCATCATGCCCTGAAACCATATGACCAGAAAAGAAGCATCCCTGATATCCCATAAGGCAAAGGTTGTTAGGCCACCGAAGCTATACCACACTTCCTGCACCCAATCCCCTTAGAATAAAATATGTTGAGAGCCTCCTTCTGCCCTATTCTGAAACAATGGAACCTTGAAGAAAAATTGATCCCCACCTTCTTGATGTTCTCGTCCGTGTCTAAGGCCAGATTCCTGATGCACCATGAAAGAAAGTTGTACTTTTCTGGAGTTTTGTTGCACCATAGCACTCCATTCCAGCTATCCTAAAGGTTTTTCGTAGCGAACATCCTATGTAAAATCCAAGAGGAAAATACACCTAAGGAAGAAGGAGTAAACACACATTTGTCAGGCTCCGAGTTTAAAGTGATGGAATCGAGGAGCCCCTATTTTTCACCATCCTGGATAGCCTTCATTAATCTTGGATAGAGACTCGCTTCCTTCATCGTGATTAGGGGATCCAGACAACTAGGGTAACCAAGAACCGTGTCAGCCCAATTACTGTTCCAGAAAGAGATATCCTCAGTTCTAACCAACCAGCATAAGTTTTATTAGAGAATCTGAAACAAATGGGAGATGATCAACCAGAAGGGAATATAGTACTCCCTCTCAACCTCCCCGGAACCTCCGCAAATCTTTAACATGGTCTTTCCCTAGAGATTGAATACCTCAAGAATCTTCCATGAAAGATTTTCATGCAGGCAATGGAGAATTCTTTGTAGACTCTGCATGCCGATCCCCCCATCGTGAATGGGTCGCGCCATCCTATCCCATGAGGACCAGTTCCTCTTTCCTTCAGACTTAGCATCCCAGATAAAACTAAAAATTACCTTTTTAATCATTTTGATAACACCACGTGGCACATAGGAAGAATCCATCGCATGAACTAGGATTACTGATAGGATGCTATTGACCAAGGAAATGTACCCTCTAAATGAGAGTAAATGGTTCTTCCAGTTCAGCACGCAACTCATGATCTTGTTCGCAATTTGATCAAAGTCTCAATCACAAAGCCTACCTGAAGAAACAGGTGATCCCAGGTACTCCAAGGGGAAAGATCCATGTTGCATGTCAAGGCAGTTGTAGAGAGAGGAGACTGACCTGGGAGCACACCTATGAGAGATAAAGAAATGGATCTTTGAGATATTGATAACTTGCCCAATACAAAATCAGTACTCATCCAGAATTCTTTTGATGCCTTGAACAGAACCCCTGCCTCCATTCGTGAAGATAATTGTGTCGTCCGCAAATATTAAATGGGAGAACATTGGAATATTCATCTTTCTTCTAAAGGTAAGGATATATTCGCTTGATACACCTCAGTTGATAAGGTGACTAAGAGAGTCCTGGTCTAGAATAAATAAACTAGGATAGATCAGGTTGCATTACTGAAGGCCCTGGTAGCCTTAAAGAAATTGTGACTCTTACCCAAGAAAGACATCGAGAACCATGGAGAACTGAAACTCCGAAAAAGTAGGTCCACCACCCTGGGCAAGAACCCCATAGCTGTGAGAATTCTATTGATAAATCTCCACTCGATATGATCATAGGCTTTGTTCATGTCCAATCTTATCAACAGGTTAGAGTCGCGGGTCTTCAAGTTAACGTCACGTATCATTCCCTGGGAAAGAGTGGTAGCTCCCTGAATGGAGCGCCTGTGAACGAACCCATGTTGCTTAGTAGATATACACCGCGGGAGGAGTAGGGATAGCCTCTGGTTAATCACGCTCGTGAGTATCTTTTAGGGGAAATTACAGAGACTCACCGGTCTATAATGCGACAGAGAAGAAAGGTCCTTGATCTTCAATATGAGAACCAGAGAAGTAGAACTTGCTACCCGAGGAAGAATCCCTCTACGAAAATAGTCCTGAATTTCCTCAATTACATCCCCCTTCACCACATCCCACATTCCTCTATAAAATGATCCAGGAAAGCTATCTAGTCTGGGTTCACTCTCAGGATTCAGCTTCATCATCGCCAAGTGAGTCTCTTCCTCCTCTGGGATCGCCTCCAAGCTCTCATTGTCTAGGCTAGACACCATCATGGGAATCACCTCCCAAAGATCTGCATTTCCACTTGGGTAACCTCTATCCATCCTCGGTTTAGGACCCATGAGGAGATCCCTAAAGAAAGACATATCCATGCTACCTAAAATGGAATGGGGTGTGCCATAAAACATCTACCCCATACCATCCACAAATAAATGTCCAAGTAGAAATTTATAACAAATAAATCAAGGGAATTCTGGAAAATATGGTCAAACCCAATAGGAAATATTGGAGACAAAATTTGTAAGATACACTATGGGATTATAGGACCACCTATTAGACACCCATAGGAATGGTCCCCTATATATTGATTTATAGAAATATCTCCCACCACCCTATGGAATTGGAACAAAAATCCTAATGGGATGTGAGGTAGATGAATCTAGACCTTGATAGAGCTAGGAAAGAGATAAGATTAAAGATGCAGGAGTTATAGGAAATAAGGATAAAATATTTTGAAAAATAAAATATTTAAAAAGAGATAACAAGTATATCCCCTAAAAAACAATTCAACCAAAAACCCTAAACCCTGGAGATCAAGTGTTGTTATATAACTCTAGACTCAAATTGATGCCAGTAAAATTTCATTTCAGATGGGAATGACCTTTTACTGTTATTCATGTATACCCTTTTGGTGTTGTGTATATTTCAAGGGAAGGAGGAGAAAACCAATTCACTATAAATGAGAAGAGGCTAAAAATACCTTGGGACCATACCTCAAGAACTAATAGAGGATATTACACTCCTTCACCCTGATTACTAATGAAGACTAATCATGTTTTACCTTCCCTTTACATTTGATTGAATACAGTAATTTCATCGTAAATCTAATTACATGAAAAAACAATTTGAATGCACTGAGGACACTACATTGATTAAGTGTGGGGGATGGAATATTATAGTTAGGATTTATTTTATTTTATTAATTTTTTGATTCGATCCAATGATGTTAAACAAAAACGCTACTGGGAAGCAACCAATGTTTTTTTCCTAAGTTTATTCTTCCACCCAATTATATTTGAGCATGATTGAACAAACCCGCACTATCATTTGTTTTTATTCTTATTTTTAAGATCCATATTTAATTTGACACAATGATGGAGGAACTATACAGAATTCATGATGTGAAATATTAAATAATGGATCCAGGAAATAAGAATTCACACCATGAAAATTTTACACTCTGTGAAAGTGTTGCAGAACAAAACTGAAGGAATTGGACCTGCGCAACCTGAATGAAGCATCATTGCTAATCAGAGTTTTATTTTACATTAATTAACTTTTTAATTCCTTATTTTTTTTAAAAAAATCTATTTTTGATCATTAAAATAAAATTGCATTCCCATAGTTAACTTTATAACTTTACTTGATTGGTAAAGGAGACATTAATTTCTTAAGAACCTTAGGATTCCATGTTTTAGATTTCAAATATAATAATATTGAATGAGTAAAATGGATAATTGATTGGTTATATTTAATAATAGATATTTAATTAATGACTCATGATTTGGTAGAATTATTTAATTAGGGTAAATGAAATTTCCATACCATTTTCATACTTTGAATTTATGAAATTTATGTGGATTTATTTGTTATTATTACTAAATTCCATGAGAGTGATTATTAAAAATTATATATTCCATTACCAAGAGGGTTTATAGACCAACTAATTCCTATTTATATCTTGATCATATTTCTTGAGTGATCTTGGGGCATGCCACCTGTTGATACTTGCATTGGAATTTATCAAAGCCATGATTGTAAAAAACCACATTTAAAATGATTGAGGTAATTTTTATTGTTAATATATTATCTTTGGACCCACCATTACATTAATCATTATTTAGCCTTTATAATACATGAATGACCTTGCTAGAAAAATCCACATTACAAGCCATTTTTATACATTCCTACCCAACTCTATTTATACTGCATGATATTTTAAAGTTTAATTATGGGGGTGTGGGAAGACATGGTAGATGAGAAGTATTATGTTGTATAGAAAAAGTGTGGGGGTTATATTTTGGTTATTGAGAAGGTATCATATTTTATCCATTGTACTTATTATTTTATCTTCATAAAAAATGAAAGAAAAAAATATGGGTTATGTTTTGGGAAAATCAAAATTCATCATTACTAAATCGATGATCTATCGATCATATGTGGTTAGGTGGTGGATGTGATATTTTATCTAAGCATAAATTTCAAAATAAACAAAAAAAGATAAAAATAATAAATATTAGTAAGGTGAAAATATTTCATTATACTTGAACTAATCATGACCTTTCTCAGAGTTTTGGGGATAGGGAGTTGTAATTTTATAGAGGATATTTTTATTGAACTTTACTTTTTATATCATGTAATATTATTTTGATATAACCCTAATTTTTTATCCTTAATATTATAAAGATCAATACCTACCAACCTTAATCCTTAGAGCCATCAGAACCATTTTTACAAAGCCTTCATGATTTTATGTGAATTTTTTATTTACATGATGGAGAAAGTAGTTCATTTACAATCCTATAGAAAAGGAGCATGTACTAATGATAATAGAATAACTCTATATGAATTTTTATCATGAGTGATGGGATAAAAGAATCCATTGTGAGGTAAAACATGACTTGGAATGCTTAATAATAATAAATTATGATATATAAATGAATGAAAGGAGAAGATACACCATTTCACAATAGAAAAAAGTAAAATACTTGGGTTGATTAGTCTCTTTGAATAGTGTTAAATTGAATTAATGTTTGATGTGGAACTTGAAAGGTTGATATGATGTTGATAGTCATTTGATCTAACTACTTTAGAATTTGAATATTGGTAACATGTTATTTATATTTTATTTATGTTGAGATTAAATTCTTAAGGACAAGAAATTTCTAAGCATGGGGGAATTTATTGAGTTATATTTTTCATGTTTATTCTAATTTAAAACACATGAACTAAAATATTAAATATTTATTAAAAGGGGATGCAGAGCAGCACAAGGTCAAAGACAATAAAAATCATCATAAACAGATAAAAAACTAGGGTTCAGGGGGGCTTAAAGTAATGGAGAATAAGGGAGTCCTTATGAGAAGTTCAACACACTTGGAGGGGAGGGAACCTAAGCTAGTAAAGACTATATGAGGGTTATTTTAACTTCTCATTTTTGAAAGAAAGTTGTCCACTTTATTTACTTCCCACCAAGTATGAAGGAGGGTCACTCCATTGGGGATGATGTTTCTAAACCTGGGAATAAGATATGAAATAGACTATAGAGTGTGGAAGTTTTCATTCATGGATGAGTGAATTGTGGAGGAGTCCATTTCAATGGCACCCGCTTTGATATTCAGGGAGTTGCAGGATTCTAGGCCATTAAGGAGGTCATAATATTTAGTAGAAATTGAATCACCCTACCCATAATAGCTGCTAAATGAAACCAAGATAGATCTGGGAATGTCACAAACCACACCTTCACCCCTCATAAAACCAAGGCAATATGAACCATTCACGTTGAATTTGAGGCCATTGATGGGAGGAAACCATCTGACCCAACAACCCCTAAAGAACGAACCCAGATTTAGGGGAGGTTATACTATGCCATCCATAACACACCTCAAAGAGTTTTTTTTTCTCCCAATGGTGCACCAAGTATCACAATTCAATATCCAAACTCTTGGATTGTACCTACAATACCACCCTCGATATGGGTTTTTCCTCATGAAGACTCTTATTTTTGGCACTCCAAAGAACCCAACAACCTACAACCAATAGAATGGATCTAGATTTTTGTTCTTGGTTACTGGTGTTTGCCTCATGAAACCAATTTTAAAGGAAATCATCAGTGTAAGTACCATGAGGGTTAAGGCTAGTGAGATTTTACATCTCATTCTAGACGATAGCAGCTTAGCCTCTCCAAAAGAAGAGATGGTCATAGGACTCCTCGACCAGACTTCAGCAGCACATGCATCAGGAGGCCAATGTAATTCCTTTCTTAGTCACCACATTGTCCATTGGAATGGATTTGTTAATGATCCTCCATACAAGGAAATTGAAATTGGCTGGGATTTCTTTGCACCATGTCATAGATCCCCACTGAGAGAGGTTAAGATTACCCTGGAGAGAATACTTGTAATATTTGGACGAGAAAGATCTTATGTATGAGTTATTACCAATGAGGTGATCATAGTCTTAGGAGATGTTGATTGTATAAAAAATATCCCATTGGTGGAGGTTGAGGGTGTCCTGGATGAGGGAATGGTGCATTCTTTCTTGGGTGAAGGTGATGTCGGGGGTTGGACACCCAAAAAAGTCAATCTATACCCATGCCTAATTGTGGAATTAGTAATTAATCTTGAATCTTCCAAATGTCCATCAGTAGTGGAATTTAAGATTGTAGATGTCGCTCTATAAATAATTCAAAAGGTGGGATATTTTACCCTTAGAGTAGTTGAGGATATGTCTATACTTATTTATGATAAATTTTCCCCATAGGGAGCACCCTTCCAGCACCTTCCAAGTAAGTTTAGCTTGAAGGATTTGCATTGAATCTTCAATAGATCATAGGTTTATATCCACACAAGACACGAGTTTGTCCCTATGAGTCTAAGAATCCCAATGGTGTTTCCCTTCATCATGTGAATCCCATATGAAGGAGGTGAGAACCCTTTCAAAATTTCTCAGCACTTTTTTCAGGGCCCAAGTCACAAATAACACATGCATGGGAATCGAGGGTAGGACTGAGTTCATGAGGGTGATCCTTCCCCTAAAATATAGTAAGTGATTTTTTTAATTATTAATATGGATCATGATTTTACTAACCACACCCTCAAAGTGGTGGATCTGAAGCCTTCTTGGGGATAGTGGAGCTACCAAGAAATCCATGGGAAAGGATTTCCTATAAAATCCCAGGAGATTTTCAATGTTTTTTCAATGCCTTCTTGAGTAATGATTATAGACATGGATACTACTTTTCTTATGATTGATCATCTTTCCTCTCCATTTTCAATATTATGACATGTCCTTATCAAAGATCATGATAGATCTGCTGCACCCATTGATGAAGAAAATCATGGAATCCACAAAAAGGAGATGAGAGACACCTCTAAACTGCATTATATGGAAATAGGGATGATATGACCATTGTTGATGCCCTTGGTATGAATCATTCTCAAGGAGTCTTTAATTAGAATAAACAGACTTGGAAAAATGGGATCTCCCTACCTAAGGCCACAGACTAATTTGAAAAACCATGGTTCTTTCCCATTAAAGAGGCTGATATCCATAGAGAACTATAACATCTAAAAAATATTTCCCAAACCCACTTGGAGAAACCCATGAATTCCACGACCATGTTGATAAAACCCCATTCCATTCTATCATAATCTTTATCCTTATCAATTTTTATCACCATTTTGGAACTGATTGTTTTTTTCAAGTCACTAATAATTTCAGTAGCTATTCCAATGGCATCCTGGGATGACCTTGATTTAACAAAACCATGTTGTTCCTCTAAAATCCATGCATAGAGGTAATTGTTGAGTCTCCTATTAAGGACATTATTAAGGATTTTTTACATTAAATTTCACATGTTGAATGGTCTTAGTTGATTTATGGAGGAGGGTCTTTTCACTTTCGGAATGAGAATAAGGGTCATAGTGAAAACCAAACGATGAAGGTAACCTCCCTAGAAGTAGTCATTGATAGAACCAATAATATCATATTTAATTAGATTCCAGGAGGCAACATAGAAGGCCCCTGGGAACCCATCCGGTCAAGTGGACTCACCTGGTTGAGGGAAGAGACCGCTTCCCAAAACTCTTTTCCATTCAGAGGACTAGTGAAGGATTCATTAAGGAAGATGGAAACAACACTGGGAATTCCTTCAAGAAAGTTAGTGGATTCACTAGGGTACCATGCTTGCCTTATTGAATTAACTTTATCCATAAGTGATTTAAATTTGGAAAAAACCATGTCTCTAATCACCACAAGGTTTGATGTGTATGACCCATCATCCATATGAATATTCAAAGCCATACCACATTTCTTTTCTTTGAGGTAGGCGTGCAAGAAACCAGTGTTCTTATCTCATTCTTTAAGCTAGGTGACCCTGGACCTTTCACACATAGATCTTTCCTGTTCAATGATAAATTTAGTGATCTGAATATTCTTATGGACAAGTAAGCTTAATAGGTCATCATCCTAACCATACTCAAGTCTAGAATTGATGCCATCAATCTTATTTTAAAGGGGGAAAGACCACTACTACAAAAATTAGCTTTATCAGTGCTCAAAACAGGCTTTAACAGCACTAAAAAAGAACTATAAAGCTCAGTGCTGATAGGGGGTCCCCTTTATCAATGCTAAAAAAGCATTGATAAATGCCCTACCTGCTGTAACATAAAATTCTACAGTAGCACACCCAAACAAGACCTACAAAAAAAATCAGAATATCAACAAGTATACCCATACAAAATTAACACATGATTCATAAGGTAATTACAACAAGTATACACATACAACAAGTATACCTATACAACCCATACAACAAGTATACTCATACTCCATTAACACATAATTCATAAGTTAATTAAATACATAAATAATTCAATTCAGAATTCAGGGGTTTGGGGGCTATTTAGGGGTTTGGGGTGGCTATCCAAGGGGGGTAGGGGTGTCCAGGGGTTGGGGGTGTTCGGGGTGATGGGGGTGTCCAGGGGGGTGGGGGTTGTCCAGGATGGTGGGGGGGCTATCCATGGTGGTGTCTAGGGGGGTGGGGTGGTATTTAGGGGGTTGGGGGGGCTTTCCAGGGGGTGGGGGTGGGGGTGTACAGGGGGTGGGGGTGGGGGTGTCTAGGGGGTGGGGGCTGTCTAGGGGGTGGGGTGGTGTCCAGGGAGGGTGGGGTGGTGTCCAGGGGGTGGAGGGATTTAATGGTTTTAATAAAATGAATTTCATGGATTTTAAGATCATTGATATTTTAAAATGGTTTTGGAATAGTTTTTATTTCAATAGAATGTGTTTCTTTAGAAAAAAATTAATGCTTTTGGTGTGTATGGTAGGAAGGGGATTTTCCGTACGTCAGTTGTTGTTTTCACTTAAAATTGTGTACATTTTAAACAAAATAGAGACACTTTGAGTGATACCGGACACACCATGACTCATATTGAGGCGGGTTTGACTCTTACATGTCACACATGAACCATGTATCATTCTTTTAAAGTATCAACACAGTCCAAATGTGTTTGGTTGAATTTTCGTACGTCATTTGTTGTTTTCACTTAAAATTCTGTCCATTTTAAACAAAAGAGACACTTTGAGTAACACCGGACACACCATGCCTCGGATTGAGGCAGGGTTGACTCGTACACATCACACATGACCCATGGATTGTTCTCCTAAAGTATCTACACAATAAGAATGTGTTTGTTCAGATTTGCGTACGTCATTTGTTGTTTTCACTTAAAATTTTGTCCATTTTAAAAGAGAGACACTTTGAGTGACATCGGTCACACCGTGCCTTGGATTGAGGTTGGGTTGACTCATACACATCACACATGACCCATGTATTGTTTTCCTAAAGTATTAACACAATCTGAATGTGTTTGGTCAGATTTCTATACGTCAGTTGTTGTTTTCACTTAAAATTATGTCCATTTTAAACAAAAGAGAGACACTTTGAGTGACATAGGACACATCGTGCCTCGGATTGAGGCGGGGTTGACTCTTAAACATTAAACATGACCCATGTATTGTTATCATAAAGTATTAACACAATAATAATGTGTTTGGTTGGATTTTCGTACATCATTTGTTGTTTTCACTTAAAATTTTGTCCATTTTAAACAAAAGAGAGACACTTTGAGCGATACCCACCACATCATGCCTCATATTGAGGCATGGTTGACTCATACATATCATAAATGACCCATGTATTGTTATACTAAAGTATCAACACAATATGAATGTATTTGGTTGTACTTACGTACGTCAGTTGTTGTTTTCACTTAAAATTATGTCCATTTTAAACAAAAGAAGGACACTTTGAGTAACATCTACCACACCGTACCTTGTATTGAGACAGGTTTGACTCGTACATGTCACACATGACACATGGATCATTATCTTAAAGTATCAACACAATATTAATGTGTTTGGTTGGATTTTTGTATATCAGTTGTTGTTTTCACCTAAAATTCTGTCCATTTTAAAAAAAAGACACTTTGAGTGACACTAGCTACATTGTGCCTTGGATTGAGGTGGGATTGAATTTTACACATCATAAATGACCCACATATAGTTCTCCTAAAGTATCAACATATTCCGAATTCATTTGGTCAGATTTCCGTACGTCGGTTGTTGTTTTCACTTAAAATTTTGTCCATTTTAAACAAAAGAGAGACACTTTGAGTGACACCAGCCACACCATGACTCATATTGAGGCAGGGTTGACTCTTACACATCAAAAATTACCCATGTATTGTTCTCTTAAATTATCAACACAATCTGAATGTGTTTGGTCAGATTTATGTATGTCAGTTTTTGTTTTCACTTAAAATTCTGTCCATTTTAAACAAAAGAGAGACACTTTGGGTGATACCGGCCACAGCGTGCCTTGGATTGAGGCGGGTTGACTCTTACACCTTACACATGACCCATGGATCGTTATCCTAAATTATTAACACAATATTAATGCGTTTGTTTGGTTTTATGTACGTTAATTGTTGTTTTCACTTAAAATTATGTCCATTTTAAACAAAAGAGAGACACTTTGATTGATATCGGATACACCATGACTCGTATTGAGGAGGGGTTGAATTTTACATATCAAAAATGACCCATAGATCATTATACTAAAGTATCAACACAATATGAATGTGTTTGGTCAGTTTTCCGTACATCAGTTGTTGTTTTCACTTAAAATTATGTCCATTTTAAACAAAAGAGAGACACTTTGACTGATACCGGCTACACTGTGACTCAGATTGAAGAGGGTTTGACTCTTACATGTCACACGTGACCCATGGCTCATTATCCTAAAGTATCAACATAATCTAAATTTTTTTGGTTAGTTTTTCATACATCCGTTGATGTTTTCTCTTAAAATTCTATCCATTTTAAACAAAAGAGAGACACTTTGAGTGATACCGGACACACCGTGCCTCAGATTGAGGGATATTTGAATCTTACACATCACACATGACCCATGGATCATTATCCTAAATTATCAACACAATCTGAATATGTTTGGTCAGATTTACTTACGTCAGTTTTTGTTTTCACTTAAAATTCTGTCCATTTTAAACAAAAGAGAGACACTTTGAGTGATATCGGCCACACCATGCCTCGGATTGAGGAGGGGTTGACTCATACACATTAAAAATTACCCATTTATCATTCTCCTAAAGTATAAACATAATCTGAATGCGTTCGGTTAGATTTTCGTACGTCAGTTGTTGTTTTCACTTAAAATTCTGTCCATTTTAAACAAAAGAGTGACACTTTGAGTGATAACAGCCACACCGTGCCTCAGATTGAGGCGGGGTTGACTCATAAAAGTCAAACATAACCCATGGATCATTTTCCTAAAGTATCAATACAATCCTAATGTGTTTGGTCAAATATGAAGGTATTTTGGAGATTTTACTGGTTTTTCTTATCCAAAGCCCAAAGAAAAGTGGCTCATCATTCTTGCATTTTGTTGGTGCATTTCATCTATTAAAATGGAAAAATTAATCATTTAAGAAAGAATTTTTTATTTAATAACAATTATAATTTTCCTATGAACATATACATACAACAATGTTTTATCTTTTGATCTCTTTAACCCCTCTCAAAAATAGCTGTCAATTGTACATGTCCCCAAGTCAGATCTTTATGATATTTGTGTAAAATCTTCCATCGGGTATGTGGCCCACTTTTTTATGAACAAATCTATATAATCTTGTGAATATGAGGCATGTGATGATGGTTATTGGACCTCAACACTAGGAGCAACAACAGGTTCAGAAACTTGTTGTTGCTCTGCACTGTGAGCAGCAACAACAACATAAGCTTGAGAGACTTGTTCTATAGCGACTCAGGTTTTTGGTCCTATCAGACTTTAGAATATTTCTAGGAATAATTTCAGAGCTAGGCACAAAAACGTCATGCGATTCCGAGGCCCGGTGTGCCCGGAATTAATTTTATAAAAATATTAAGTATTTTTATACTATGCACGTGGTGGGGGTGTGATATCTCCTAAACGCTAGCTCAGAACGGGAATCTGATGGCATGGTTGCATCCGGAACATGCCGTTTACCCTATACGGGGTGTAAACTTTGCGGGCACGGGCCTGCGGTGAGAAACGCCACCAAGGGCGTTTTCGTAAATAAGTAGCAAAGTTAGTGTGCGAGCGTCGGCTCACATAACTTCTGAACGGAGTCTCGGATGGAAAATCTGAGACCTCCGTTGCGTTCAGAACGACGCATTTACCCTAGGGGTGACCTTACTTTTGTTCGCATCGGGCATCGGGTCCGAGGCGGGTTTGGCGCCGGCGGGCGGCTGATATAGATATCAGCGCCCCCCCCCCCCCCCCCCCCCCTTTATCGTTCCTCTCGACGTTCTTCGTCATTCTTCGTCGCCGCTCCGCCAAATCGAGCAAACGAAGCGCCCACGAGCTCGGAATTCGACGACGGACATTCCAGGAGCGCGCATCGGAAGCTCTGGAGCGCGGATCTAAGGAAGAATGTCGGCGTTTTGCTCGCGAGCTAGGCGGATTTGAGTTTTAACCTCTGATCTCATTTTTGCTGCGTTTTTCTGCAAATTGAAGCCGTAGCAGTATAGATCGGGTCCCGAGGGTCGTGTAGACGCCTCCGGATCGTAAAACGGACCACCGGGGTGCCCCTGGAGGTACGCGGAAGATCCACTGGTGCGCGGCAGAGGGCGGGCCGACGGCAGCGGCCGGTCCAGGCCGGCCGAACCGGCCGGTCCGGGCCGGTCCGACCTCTTTTACCATACGGGGGTCTTTAAACCCCTGTAACTTGCAATCCGGAAGCCGGATTCGCGCGCCGTTTGCGGTGACGCGACCCTGACGACGAGGAGAACCCTCCGGTGTGGGTTCGAGGGTTTAAAGGTTCGGGATTGTGGCCCGGGAGCTAGAAACGTCGTAAAAAATAATATTGTTTTATTATTTTACAACTTCGGGCCGTTGTAACTTCTACCCGAAGTGTCCGATTGATGTGCCGTCAGTGGCGTTGAGACCCTAATGGTACGAAGGACTTTTAGAGATGGTTTCTGGGTGTTGGGACTGAGAATGGGGTGCGGGCCCCACGAGGCCGGGGTTTGGCGTTCGCGGTGAAACACAGATTTTGCACCAGGAGTTCGATTTTGGCGGATGATTAGTCGATCCTGTGTGTTTTTTCGAGAGGATCGCAATGGTGTGATCCGTTCGATGTGTTTCAGGATCCAGGCGTGGGCCCCACCCAGGCTGGCTTCGGTGAATAGTACCTTTTTCACTGGGTGTCCGTTTCGGACGAGCGAGTAGTCGATTCCACTTGTTTTTCTGAGGGGATCGTCGTGGTACGGTCCACTGAATGGGTTTCGGGATCATTGTGTGGGCCCCGCAGGAGCTAGCTACGGTGAATAGTTCCTTTTTCACCAGTGCTCCTTTTCGGGTGAGTAAACAGCCTATCCTGTGTGTTTTTCCGTGTGGAACGCGATGGTGGCCTCGGTTTTGGCCTAGGAGGTGCACAGTGTGGTGTTGTGGCGGGTTGCTCGGGTTAGCGACGTTTGGACCAGCAGTGGTTGAGGGTTCTCCCTTGGTTCGTTCCTACGAGGGTTCGTGTGGTATCACAACCTTCGTATGAGTTTGTGATCCTCTCGATGGGATGTTTAAACTATTAGAGTTGTGGCATCCCTCTGGTGGGCCTAGAGCGGATCCTCTATCATCTTTACCCTAGATCGGGTTCTTGGTATCGCTGTGACCGCTTATTCACGGGCGGTGATCCCCTATCTAGCAGGTTAGCCCCGTAGGGTTTGTGGCATCATCGGGAATATGATCCCCTACGCGGTGGGTCGTGCTCAGTAAGGTTGTGGCATCATCGGGTATATGATCCCCTACTCAGCATGAGATTTATAGTAGGGTTGTAGTATCGTTGGTTATACGATCCCCTACTCAGCGCTTGGTGTCGGTAGGGTTGCGGTATCGTTGGTTATGCGATCCCCTACTCAGCGCGTGGTTTCGGTAGGGTTGCGGCATCGTCGATTCGATCCCCTACATCGCGAGTTATACCAGATAGGGTTCTAGTATCGTCATGACCACCTTTATATGGACGATGATCCTCTATCTGAGTGTTGAGCTTCTGTCGAGCGCCAGATCGGGTTGTGGTATCCCCCAGCGGATCCTGGGTGTGATCCCCTATCTGTGAGAACTATGTATGCCAGATTGGGTCGTGGTATCCCCCAGCGGACCCTGGGAGAGATCCCCTATCTGTGAGCTACGTATACCGGAGTGGGTCTTGGTATCCCCTAGCGGACCCTAGCGGTGATCCCCTATCCTAGGAGTTTGGTGGTTATGTTGTTTCAGCGATGTTTCCTCAGTGATGTTATCCGACGAGCGTGGTCTCTCTGGTGAGCGTCTGAGATGTTTGCGAGAAACCCGATGGAGTGTATCTCTCAGATGAATGTCATCTGGTATGACAGTGTTCATGTGGTGTACTCTCCTGGTTGGGGGCAGTTGCTGGTGATGAGGTCGGTACCTCTTGTGGCTTCATGGCATGAGCTGTGTATATCTGGATTGTTCAAGGTGTATGTATGGGCATACACCTGAGCTGAGCTGACTAGTTGTGTTTAGCCGAGGATGGTCACGAGATGGAGTTTCTCTCTCGTCTAGGTTCCCTCTGGCTGGGATGAGCGAACTGATGCTTTTCAGATTCTCTCTTTGGTTTTGGGTTTTGGGGTGCCTACTGAGTATGTTTATACTCACCCATGTACGGGCTTTTCCCGCACATGTTTGTGTCTTGTGCAGACCACAGGCCTTTTGACGGAGTTCCAGGAGGACCCGGAGCAGGCGGAGCTTAGTGAGCTAGTTGACCAGGGTGTTTATCGGAGCTGTGCCGAGGGAGCTTTCCGGCGGGTGTTTTTGGCAGCGTTCCCCTTCTTCAGAGCAGTTTGGACGCGCTTTGTAGTTTTCTTTTGGTGGGCCCTGTTTTGCCTTTGTACTTTTGTTGTTGCACTCTGGTTTGGGATAGATTGTATGCATGCATTTACTTTTCAGTTTCTATATCTCTGCACTGTTTCATGGAGGTTTTTGTGGGTGCGTGTGTATAGGTACCTTAGGCTAATGCCTCCCATGTGTGTGATAACCTACTCGGTGCTGGTCGCCAGCCCCTGGCCTATTGGAGGTGGGCTTGGGGAGTCGCGGATCGAGCCCCGTTGGGTTGGGTCGTGACTGAGTGGTATCAAAGGAGGTTCTACCTTTAGGATCTCAGAGCGTAGCTGGTCTAGCTGTGAGCTTGGTTCGGGTTTCATAGCGGCACTGTTAGGATGTTTCGAGTTCGACTTTCAGGCCAAAGACTCCAGTGTTGGTGTGGCGGCCGACGTATCCATACACCAGGACTCTGATAACCTGCCTTTCGACTCGGGACATTCGTACACTGGTCACAGGGACATAATGGTACATGCATCATATAGGACTGGGTTTTTGGGTTTTCCTTGTCCTTCTTGATTCAGCTCTCCAGATATACTCCTTGACTGTGGTGTGTCTTGAATGTATTTCAGTATGCCTCCATGACGACAGCCAACGAGGGTTCCGCATTAGGATTGTGCTGACGACCCGCCCCGTGTAGAGGTTGTGGAGCAGGGCGCAGGTTCTGAGGTTGCACCTCCAGGTGGTCTGCCAGATGAGCCACCACCCGTCGAGCAGCTGATTGTGCCGGCGGTGCAGGACGAGGTTGGGCGTAGGCTGAGTGCGTTTCATGAGTTCCAGAGGCAGTGACCTCTGAGGTTTCGGGGTGATCCAGACCCCCAGGCAGCTGATGACTGGCTTGAGGCAGTCACCCGAGTTTTCCTCCTAGTGAGGACACCTCCAGATCAGATGGTGGTCCTAGCGGCGAGCCTTCTGCATGGTTCTGTCGGGCGATGGTGGAGTTTGGTGATGCAGTCCCATGACGAGGAGACGCTCACGTGGGAAGAGTTTGAGCGGCTCTTCAGGGAAGAGTTCTATCTGGTGACGCTGAGGTCAGTGCGGATCCAGGAGCTTCTGCAGCTTCGACAGTGGAGCATGACTGTGTCGGAGTACTCAGCGAGGTTTACAGACCTGTCGCGCTACTCCCTGGATATGGTTCGAGACCCGTTCTTTAGGGCTCGGACCTTCGAGCAGGGCTTACGCAGGGACATCTGAGCAGGTATGGTTTCCTTGTGTCTGCCCACCTATGTTGGAGTGCTGGAGTGAGCGTTGGTGGTGGAGAGTTTTCTGGATGAGCAGATTCCCCCTGTTAGTGTTGGGCACTCGAGAGTTGAGACTTCGTCAGTCGGATCGGCATCTGGTAGCCAACGACAGACTCAGGGGTCAGGACGTGGTCGACATTTCTGGAGGCGACCCCAGGATGGAGGATCTGAGGCTCAGGGCTCTCAGGCCAGTTTTGGTCAGCTGCAAGAGAGGCGGTGTTATGCTTGTGACGGTCGGGGACATCTTGCTAGAGATTGTCCGACCCGACGTGCTTCTGAGAGGGAGATGGTCGATGGACCGCCTTGGCAGAGGCAGCGTCTCGAGCAAGGAGGTCCGCAGGGCGGCGGACGTGGCGGCAGAGCTGGTGCAGCAGGAGGCGGTGGTAGGTAGTACCAGTTTCTACCACCCCCACCCCCAGGTGGTCCACGCCAAGCTCAGGGAGCTGGTGGCCGAGGGCGAGGACAGCTGCATGCCCTGGAGGCAGTCGACCCAGAGGCACCGCGGATGGATAGAGGTACGCCTTGTGTCTTTTCTACTTACTGCAGTAGTTTTTCAGACACTGTTTAGTGGTACTCTTTCCTTTTGTTGCTTGCTCGAGTTTTGGTCAGGGCATTGGTAAGACCCTGTGTGGGAGTTGTTCTGCATGCTTCGAATGCATGAGGAAGAGGGATCCTTCCCCCAGCGAGACGCGTTTTTATGACGCGATTAAAACCGTGCAAGCAAGTCAGTGCCGCCCAAAGAGGATAGTATTTAGGTGTGGAGGATGAGTCCCTCTGACTTATACGTTCAGGCATGGGTGTTTGTTGGTGAGCTCGCTGGTGTGTGAGACCCAGTTGAGAGTCCGGTCGCTTTCCTTGTACTTAGGGTTTTTCGGGGACGAAAAGTTCTAAGGGGGGGAGTATGTAGAGACTTGGGTTTTTGGTCCTGTCAGAATTTGGAATATTTCTAGGAATAATTCCAGAGCTAGGCGCGAAGACGGTGTGCGATTCCGAGGCCCGGTGTGCCCGGAATTAATTTTATAAAAATATTAAGTATTTTTATACTATGCACGTGGCGGGGTGTGATATCTCCTAAACGGTAGCTCAGAACGGGAATCTGAGGGCACGGTTGCATCCGGAACGTGCCGTTTACCCTAGACAGGGTGTAAGCTTTATGGGCGCGGGCCTGCGGTGAGAAACGCCACCAGGGGCGTTTTCGTAAATAAGTAGCAAAGCTAGTGTGCGAGCGTCGGCTCACATAACTTCTGAACGGAGTCTCGGATGAAAAATATGAGACCGCCGTTGCGTTCAGAACGGTGCATTTACCCTAGGGGTGACCTTACTTTTGTTCGCATCAGGCGTCGGGTCCGAGGCGGGTTTGGCGCCGGCGGGCGGCTGATATAAATATCAGCCCCCCCCCCCTTTATCGTTCCTCTCGACGTTCTACGTCGTTCTTCGTCGCCGCTCCACCGAATCGAGAAAACAAAGCGCCCATGAGCTCGGAATTCGATGGAGGACATTTCAGGAGCGCGCAGCGGAAGCTCTGGAGCGCGAATCTAAGGCAGAACGTCGGCGTTTCGCCCGCGAGGTAGGCGGATTTGAGTTTTAACCCCCGATCCCGTTTTTGCTGCGTTTTTCTGCAAATTGAAGCCGTAGCAGTATAGATCGGGTATCGAGAGTTTTGTAGACGCCTCCGGATCGTAAAACGGACCACCGGGGTGCCCCCGGCAGTCCGCAAAAGATCCACCAGCGCGGCGGAGGGCCGCCGGCCAGGGCGGGCCGGCGGCGGCGGCCGGTCCGGCCTCTTTTACCATACGGGGGACTTTAAACCCCCGTAACTTGCAATCCAGGAGCCGGATTCGCGCGCCGTTTGCGGCGACGCGACCCTGACGACGAAGTGAACCCTCCGGTGTGGGTTCTAGGGTTTAAAGGTTCGGGATCGTGGCCCAGGAGCTAGAAACATCGTAAAAATAATATTGTTTTATTATTTTACGACTTCGGGCCGTTGTAACTTCTACTCGGAGCGTCCGATTGACATGTCGTCAGTGGCGTTGAGACCATGATGGTACGACGGACTTTTAGAGATGGTTTTTGGGTGTTGGTACTGAGAACGGGATGAGGGCCCCATGAGGCCAGGGTTTGCCGTTCGCGATGAAACGCAGCTTTTGCACTAGGAGTCCGATTTTGGCGGATGATTAGTCGATCCTGTGTGTTTTTCCGAGAGGATCGCAATGGTGCGATCCGTTCGATGTGTTTCAGGATCCAGGCGTGGGCCCCACCTGGGCTAGCTTCGGTGAATAGTACCTTTTTCACTGGGTGTCCGTTTCGGACGAGCGAGTAGTTGATTCCGCTGGTTTTTCCGAGGGGATCGTCGTGGTATGGTCCACTCGATGGGTTTCGAGGTCATTGTGTGGGCCCCGCATGAGCTAGCTATGGTGAATAGTGCCTTTTTCACCGGTGCTCCGTTTCGGGTGAGTAAACAGCCTATCCTGAGTATTTTTCCGCGTGGAACGCGATGGTGGCCTCGATTTTGGCCTAGGAGGTGCGCAGTGTGGCGTTGTGGTGGGTCACTCGGGTTAGCGATGTTTGGACCAGTAGTGGTTGAGGGTTTTCCCTTGGTTCGTTCCTACGAGGGTTCGTGTGGCATCACAACCTTCGTATGAGTTTGTGATCCTCTCGATGGGATGTTTAAACTGTTAGAGTTGTGGCATCCCTCCGGTGGGCCCAGAGCGGATCCTCTAGCATCTTTACCCTAGATCGGGTGCTTGGTATCGCTGTGACCGCTTATTCACGGGCGGTGATCCCCTATCTAGCATGTTAACCCCGTAGGGTTTGTGGCATCATCGAGAATATGATCCCCTACGCAGTGGGTCGTGCTCAGTAGGGTTGTGGGATCTTTGGGTATACGATCCCCTACTCAGCATGAGGTTTATAGTAGGGTTGCGGTATCATTGGTTATGTGATCCCCTACTCAGCGCTTGGTTTCGGTAGGGTTGCGGTATCGTTGGTTATGCGATCCCCTACTCAGCGCGTGGTTTCGGTAGGGTTGCGGCATTGTCGATTCGATCCCCTACATCGCGAGTTATACCAGATAGGGTTCTGGTATCGTCGTGACCACCTTTATATGGACAATGATCCTCTATCTGAGTGTTGAGCTTCTGTCGAGCGCCAAATCGGGTTGTGGTATCCCCCAGCGGATCCTGGGTGTGATCCCCTATCTGTGAGAACTACGTATGCCAGATCGGGTCGTGGTATCCCCCAGCGGACCCTGGGAGAGATCCCCTATCTGTGAGCTATGTATACCAGAGTGGGTCTTGGTATCCCCTAGCGGACCCTAGTGGTGATCCCCTATCCGAGGAGTTTGGTGGTTATGTTGTTTCAAGGATGTTTCCTCAGTGATGTTATCCGATGAGCGTGGTCTCTCGGGTGAGCGTCTGAGATGTTTGCGAGAAACCCGATGGAGTGTATCTCTCGGATGAATGTCATCTAGTATGACAGTGTATGTGTGGTGTACTCTCCTGGTTGGGGGCAGTTGCTGGTGATGAGGTCAGTACCTCTTGTGGCTTCGTGGCGTGAGCTGTGTATATCTAGATTGTTCAAGGTGTATGTATGGGCATACACCTGAGCTGAGTTGACTAGTTGTGTTTAGCCAAGGATGGTCACGAGATGGAGTTTCTCTATCATCTGGGTTCCCTCTGGCTGGGATGAGCGAACTGATGCCTTTCAGTTTCTCTCTTTGGTTTTGGGTTTTGGGGTGCCTACTGAGTATGTTTATACTCACCCCTGCACGGGCTTTGCCCGCACATGTTTGTGTCTTGTACAGACCACGGGCCTTTTGACGGAGTTCCAGGAGGACCCGGAGCAGGCAGAGCTTAGTGAGCTAGTTGACCGGGGTGTTTATCGGAGCTATGTCGAGGGAGATTTCCGGCGGGTGTTTGTGGCAGCGTTCCCCTTCTTCAGAGCAGGTTGGACATGCTTTGTAGTTTTCTTTTGGTGGGCCCTGTTTTGCCTTTGTACTTTTGTTGTTGCACTCTGGTTTGGGATAGATTGTATGAATGCATTTACTTTTCAGTTTTTATATCTTTGCACTGTTGCATGGAGGTTTTTGTGGGTGCGTGTTTATAGGTACCTTAGGCTAATTCCTCCCATGTGTGTGATAGCCTACTCGGCGCTGGTCGCCAGCCCCTGGCCTATTGGAGGCGGGCTTGGGGAGTCGCGGCTCAAGCCCCGTTGGGTTGGGTCATGACAGTTCATCCTTGAGGTTAGGAGCAACAAAATGTACAAAAGTCATTATCTACAAAAGTGGTTGAACAATTAATTTAGATTACATAAATTCAGTAATGATAAGATAATAACATGAGATAACAATATCTATATTACAAACAAAAAATAACCTATTTATTGAACTCTCTTTCTATTTTTCAAAGGATAAAGGGATTTGACACCTCTATCAATTTTCCAAATCCCTTCATTTTGGTCTCCTATAACATACAAAACATCATCTACATTGGGACTGCTGTGAAATGATTGTGACGTACCACTAAAAGGATTGTCCTCAACTGAATTTTCCTCGGACCCTTCAGTAGTTTTGGATGATAACAGAACAATCGATCACTTTCGGTTTGCAGGATCTAGAACATAAAATATTTTTACTCCTTGTGATTCCATTATAAATTGTTCTTCTTTGTACCCTTCTTTACTAAAATCAACTTTCACAAATCCCAATTCATCAATTTTAACACCACTGTTGTTATCAACCCATTTGCATTGAAAAATGGGCAATTGGAATGTCGTATAATACAACTCTCATATTTGTTTGATAATGCCAAAGTATGACATATTAGCATAAATTGGATTTCTTTCCTTACTACCAGAAACATGCATCGCTTCAGCCACAAGTGTAACTCCACTATTTTTCATGGTACTATCTTCATCATGTTCATCTATATAGAATGTATAATAATTAATTACATAACCATTGTAATATAATATATACACACTTGTTCTGGCGGCTAGCCATCGAATTCGTTCTAAAATTGAATTCATATTTTCAGCTAACTCCTTAAAAATATGCTCCTGAAACCATCCTATAAACTGATGATTATGTATATTTGATAAAAAAATTTCATCCCTTGATGGATTCAACTGTCTAAGAATTTATTTGTGGGTTTCAATATATGGAGAAACCTCCCAACTATTATGCAAAACATAAAGGTGTGTCTACTCTCGATCTATAATATTGATTGTCACAACATATCTTATAGAAATTCCCTCACCCTCAATGCATCCAGTGTGATTAGATTTTGGGAGACTAATGCTTTCCACATCAGATAAGTATTCAGTACATAATTCAATGGCTTCCTCAACAATATATTACTCCACAACACAACCCTCTAGCTGACTTTGATTTTTGACATACCCTTTCGAAATCTTCATATACCGTTCAATGAGGTACATCCATCTATAGTGCATAAGACCACAAATTCAAATATCTCTCACCAAGTGAACCATCAAATGAACCATCATATCAAAGAATTATGGTGGGAAGATAATTTCCAATTCACATAATATGATGACAATTTCTCTTTCTATAGCTGCCAATTTTTTTGGGTCTAAAACTTTACTGCATATATCTTTGAAAAAGAAACAAAGTTTGGTTAACATATGATGAATATTCTTGGGAAAAATGAAACATAAATCTATAGGAATTAAATCTTGCATCAATACATGGCAGTCATATGATTTCAAACCTTTTAAATTTAAATTATTCATTGAAACAATGTTCTTGATATTTGATGAATACCCATCTAAAACCTTTACATCATTGAAGAAGTTTCAAAACTAATATCTCTCCTCCCTGGAAAGAGTGTAAGTTTCTAGAGGAAGAAACATTCGATTTTCACCCTTCATGGGAGCCAACTCTTCTCATATTCCCATGTCAACCATGTCCAACCTTGCCTTAATTCCATCCTTTTTTTTTCAGGGGCATTTAGCAACGTTCTGATAATACTGTCACATAAATTTTTTTCCATATGCATCACATCAAGAAAATGTCTGATGTACATACAATTTCAGTATGGTAATTCAAAAAAAACTGATCTCTTTTTCCAACTGAATTTCGTAAGGTTTTTCAAAAATGGTTTACCAAAAATAATGTTCATGTATTTTACTTTCTCAAATAGTTGATCATCTTTTAGTGGAGACAATGTTGTGCATTGTTCTGAACTTCCATTGAATGATGTCATCCCAGATCGGTACTTATGCTGATGAGGTTGAAATATACAATGTCCTAGAAACATAGATTTCGATGAATGTTTCAACCTAATTGATTCTGTATCTTCTTCGCACACGGGACACCCTTGTGTTCCTTTAATGCTATAGCCTAAAAATTTTATATAAGCATAGAAATCATTTATCATCCCATACAACATTTCTCTCAACATAAAGTATTCACTTTTATAAGAATCATACAACATAACACCTGAATCCCACAATAACTTCAAATCCTCGATCAAAGGCGATAAATAAATATCAATATAGTTACCTAGTTTTTTTGGTCCTGATATAAGAATAGATAACATGATGAATTTCTGTTTCATGCATAACTAGGGTGGAAAGTTATAATTTACCAACATAACAGGCCATGTACTATGAGTGCTGGTTTGAAAACCAAAAGGATTCACTCTATCTATAGATAATGCAAGACAAAGGTTTCTCAGCTCATTTCCAAATTCATGATACTCATGATCAATTATCTTCCATTAAGGAGAGTTAGCTGGGTGACGTAATTTCCCATCTTTATTTCTCTTCTCTGCATGCCACGAAAATTGTCTTGCAGTTTCTTCACTTTCATATAGACGCCTAAACCTTGGAATGATTGAAAAGTACCATACAACTTTCATAGGACTGAATTCATATTTATTGTATCAGGAAGCACCACACTTTGGGCATTCTATAAGTGATTTTTGTCTCCCTGTGAAATAATATACAGTCTTTCGGGCAGGCATGTATTCTTTCATAAATCATACCCATCGAGTGTAGCATTTGTTTAGATTTATATGTCCGTCTTGGGATCTCATTATCTTCCAGAAGCATATCATTCAAGAGAGCAAGTAGTTCTGTAAAATTGACATCACTCCATCTGTTGCCTGCTTTCAATTTATACAACTTCAGTACAGCTGACAATACTGTATATTTAGTGCAACCATCATACAATGGCGTCTTTTCAAAACTTTTTAACTTCTCAAAAAAATTTGGGCAATCATGAAGTTCATCTTCAACTGTAATTATAATTTCCTCAATATGATCTTCATCATCATTGACATCTGTAATCACATCCTCTATACGGTCTTCTTCATTATCCATATTTGTAATCATTGATGATCCATAAAACGTAGTTTTATCCCAGCCAGTAGCTACATTCTCTTTTTCTTCGTGTTTATTCCAAAATTTATAACTCCGATCTATTCCATGACATATCAAATGTTATTCCAAATCCTCTGAATCAATTAGTCTAGAATAACAACAACGTAAACACGGACAAAGGATTTGAGAAGGATCCTTTGCATGATCCTTTGAAAACTTGATGAACTCTTTCACTCCATTCTCATACTCTATTGTCAAATGATTAGTATAAATCTAATATTTATTAATCTCCATCCTATTTGAATCTGAAATATTATTATTTATGATTCAAATACAAAAAAAAAAGACTTCCAAATATAGTAGAAGATAACCAGTTATAAAAATAGATATTAATAGAGCCTAACCATTTCCAATAAAGATTTGGAAATCAACAGAACCAGGATAGACCCCCCATCAAAATCAACACACTTTCCAGCCCCCTTAACAATAGTTCTATCACCCACCGCCCTTGCAACGAAACATTAAACATACTTTTAACCACCCCTACCAGCCACCTCATTCATAATAAAATAATAACATTAAACAACACAAAACTAGTGACCAAACTCAAATAAAATGAAAACAAGGATACAATTTTGATGAGAAAACTAATATAGTAGATACATTTCCAAACACATGACCTTTAGATTAGAAAAATTCCCATCTATTTAGGTAAAATAGAAATATGCTTCCTTTTTTTCTTATGAATCATTAAATTTGGACAAACACACTAACCAACTCAATAAAATTCATATTTTCACAGTAATTTGAAGGTAAAGAGAGATAAATAATTACATTGAAAATAATTCAACTGAATATTTTAATATCAATTGAAAGAGGGTATTGGTTAATAAAGGGATGAGGTCAATAACTCAGGACATAATCATGCCTAGACTCTCAAACCAAACTCACCACATCCCAAAATTTTATCAACTAAAACATGACCATCTAACTAAATAAAACTACACTATAATGAATATTAGCATAAGAAAAAAAGGAAACGGATGGGGATGAGTGGAGAAATCACCAAAGATCAAAGACGGGAAGCCGAGAATCTAACCTTGTCGAAAGGAATCTCAAACACTTGAAGTAGGGTTCGCGGGGAGTAGGGTCCAATAGGGAGGAGGAGAAGTAGGGTTCGCGGGGAGGAGGATCTATGGAAGGGGTTCAAGGGGGAGTATAAGGAGTAGTTCTAGCAGTGGTGGAGTAGGGTAGTGGTGGTGGAGTAGGGCTAGCAGCGGCGAAGTAGGGCATCGGTGGCGGAGTGGCAGTGGAGGTGAAGAGAAGATTGGGGGGGAGGGGAGTTGTCGCAGGGGTACAGTCCCGCGAGAGATTAAGGGCACAATAAACAGAGGGCACTGTGCACCCTATTTTATAAAATGGGACTATGGTTTTATTAGTGCTAGAAAAGTGCTAATAAAGGTAATATTTATCAATTCTAGAAAAGCGCTGATAAAGTGACCATTTATCAGTTCTTTTAATTAGCACTGATAATGAGTTACCTTTATCAACGCTTTTTGATTAGATCTGATAAAAGGAGGTGCTTCCCTTAACTGTTTTTGTAGCAGTGGTCCCTGGAGATGATTAGGCTTTGTTTCCCACTAAGAAAGGTGGTCCCCTTTGAGACATCTAAGCTTGTTGTGTGATTTCAACCACATGTTCCCTTGGGTGGGTTTTTTCCATGTGTTGAGAGTCACTGAGTGATAGTTCGGTTCCAAGGTCCACCATTTGGAGAAGAAGAAGTGTTCTCTACCTTTGTTTCTTTCACCCAGTTGAGGAGAATATGGGAGTGATCTGAGATGGCCTGAACCAGTTGGAATAACTTGAATAATGGGAAGAGAGAAATGCCTTATAGGTTGGCAAGGTAGTAATCAAGGTGGCTCCATATCCTCCAGATTCATTTCTGATTATTTCACCATTTAAATTGATCCCTGACATAACCGAGATACTTAAGCCCACTCCAAGATGAGAAGGAGATGAAATCCTAGTGGTCCCTCTATGGGTAGACAGACTCATCTTCCCTTCTTCTCAGATAAATCCATGATGGTGTTGAAGTCCTCACCCATGAACCAAGATAGGTTATTTGTATCAAATTATTTTGGGTCATTCCATAGTTGTTACCTTTCCCAATCTTCACACCTGGAATAAAAGAAAGAAATTAGGAAACAAGAATACCCATAGATAACTTTAGTGGTCATATACTAATTTAAAGCCTCGAGTTTTTCCACTAATACTGAGTTGTTCCAGAAACTCCATATGTTTTGATTTGTGGTTTCTCCCTACATGATTTTTTTTCGAACACAGTAATATTTCTCACCACCTACTTGGGTTCAAGCACTACAACAATAGAAACCTTGTTTTGAAGGACTTCACTGAAGATGAAATCTTTCTTAACCTGGGATCCCAAGCCCCGATTGTTCCAGATCAGAACCAAGATCATAGAAAAATAGGGCACATAGAACTAGCCCCTGGTGCGAGAAGAAATTTAGAGATTGAGATATGGTACACACTCTAGAAGAGGGAGTGACCATGATGAGTGGAGTCTAGGGGTTTTAATTTAGGGATTGATAGTCATCCTTGAAGGATTTCTGGACTGGAGGATGAGTATACTTGGTTTCTTTCACATGTGATAATACACTATACCTATTGGATAAAAAACCATGGATCTTGAGGATGAACTTGGATCGCACTGAACAGGGTCGCAATTTGGACTTCCAGGGTGAGCTAACGATTTCCCTTTGGACGATATCCTTGCATGGAAGGGGGGATATCTAGAGGATTGAAAGATGGATCTGGGGGATACTTTAAAAGAAAGAGGAAAAGGTTCATGCATAGAGAGACAGAGGGAGCAGCCGCCGCCTAGGTCGGGGTTGGGGAGAAAGAGGGGCCAATCAGAGGAGGAACCAAGGAAAAGACACCCACCTCGACATTTCAAAAAAGTCACACCATAGTACAAATAGTAAACTCCTTCCTTGAAGCTAGATTAAAGTTACATCAAAATCAAGGATAAGTAAAGAACCAATTCTAAGGATCAAAACCAATGATCTAGTTAGAAATAGAGTAAAACCTGCTGAGAAACACAAATTCATGTCATTAATGTCAATAATGATGTGCACCTTGAAGAATTATAGGATATGAATTCAATGCATGAAACATGTCGTGAGAAGTTCTCCCCCTATACATTGCACATCATAAACACTATTCATGATGTGAAACCCTCAGAACTAATGCATAAATAGATGAGAATTTATGTATTTGCCACTCATTTATGACCACTGACACCCATGAAACACTGAGATTGGAATAGAATGATTTTATTGCTTCACTTATGACATATTGAGAATGATATATGCCTATAAATAAGAGGCATGAAGGGATTAATTGAGGATCAATTGGAGAGGGAAGTTGTTGTGGAAGGTCTGCTACAGATTTATTTTCATGATTTCCTTTTATTATACTTTATTCCAATTTCTGTGATGTCCTCCCTCTCACGAATCAACCCAACTTCCCCATCTACGGTGGGGTAGTTTTTGTGAGTGATCAGGAAAGGGTGAGACTAGACCAATTGTTATGTTTGATTTTATATACTTAAATAAATAAAATTCATTCTTACTTCTACCAAACAATTTCTATTATTATTTCAGTTTTTAATTATGAATTCATAGTTTGATTATTTTAATTTGAATTGACTTGTTCAATGATTCATATATCCCTCCACCAATTCACATTTTTTTCTACATAACAGATTAGGGTTGGGTGGTGAGTGCTCAACAATCTCCATCACATGCATAGGATTATGGAAAGAACTATTGATTATTAGGGAATAATAATATCCAATTGGGAATTTCCCTAATTAATCAAAAAGACACACTATAATTTTTTTCACAAAGAAAGGAGGGTAGAATAATTGAGACATGGATTAGGAATACCATCACCTTTTCCATCTGTACAAGGGAGAGAGATGAATCAATAGAGAAATCTCTCTCTTACCAACCACTAGAAGTAGAATTGGAAAAAATTGGAAACAATGATAGCATAACACTGGATGTAGACAAACTCACTCTGACCACCATATTTATCAATTGTTTTAAAATCAATCATTTAAACTTATTTAACCTCTCAATTTATCAAAATAAATTAAAACCCAACTTTTCTTAAAATCAAAAAAAGTGACAAACTCATTTTATGATCACTCTTTTTTCAAAGACAACATAAGAATTAACTAATTATACTATACTTAGATAATTAAAAAAAATCCACACCCCATGATAGGGGTGCATCAATGTCTGCTGCTCGCCATACACTGGATGTATTCCAACCTTCATTCATGTTATCATGGATGTTTCTAGTGTTCTGATTGTGCATCTTTGGCACGCTATATGTTTTTTCATAATTTTTCATGTTTAATATATTGTTTTTTTATGTTGTGTACTTTTGATACTCTACATCTTCTATATTTCATCTTGGATCATGCTATTGTTACTTTATTTGGGAAGTTTTTTTTCTCGGTTGTTGTTTGGTCATCTACACTATGGATTCATCACCATCCACTCTTTCAAACACGATAATCACTTCCACCTAACTGATGGATGAACATTTTGGCTCCACTAATTCCATTATGGGGAATAAGGTGGTTATCCCCATGCTCAAAGGGATAGTTCATTACAGTCATCGTGTTGCATCTCTTCTGAATTCCAAGTATGTCATGTTTGGGAATTGGGAACAACAAGACAACAATATTTTTTCCATGTTTCCTAATTTGATGGATAGATTGATCAAGCACATTGCAAAGAATACTAATATGTGCAATGAATTTTAAGATTCATTACTATTGATGTTCTCTAAGACTAATAATATTTAATGCATGTCAAAAAAAATTCAGTAGATTTTCATTACAACACAGTTCTATCCCCATTCCACCATATCACAATGAATAGAAGTTTATCATTGATGAGATTAACAATTTATTAGTAATTTCATAGAATCTATAGGAGGCCCAAATTCAATTAAAATACTTATTTTTATTATCTTTACTCTATGGGATTATTATAGATTTCTTAATCACTATTATAGAGATGTTAGCCAGTCTCAGTACTTTACATCCATCATTGGTTTATAATCATATTTTTTAGGAAAATTATCCTCCACTACTGGTCACTATTGAACATTCTGATCCTATCGTGATGATTTTTCATGGATTTATTTATGGTTAATGATGCTCTAGAAGACATATTTATTCTGTATTCAGGAAAAAAATGTTCTCATTGTGGTAAGGATTACCACACCATTAATATTTGTTGGAAACTTTATGGTCACCTACATGAATCTTTGGCACCATACCATTCTCATTTTACAAAAGTTGATTTATTTAACTCAAGGGAACCAAATGATATCCCTCGTATAGTTTATATCTCTGTCAAGGAGTATCATTTTCTCTTGTCTCAGCACACTTATGAATTCTTCAACATGGTTGTGGATTATGTCGATAGCCTTTTTGTCTATCTCTTCTAGTGATCCACCACACAAGTCCTTGATTCTGGTGCATCTGAGCATATTACTAGGAATGCAATTATTCTTTACTACTTTAAATAACATAACTATTATAGTTTCATATTTCTACGAAATTCAAATTGATTTTTATGAGATATTTTTAATTACATTCATCCTCACACTCTCCTCAATTACTCTTGTTCAATGTTTCTCATTTCATTTATTATTAATTAGTAAGTTTACTATTGATTTAAAATACCAAAATTAATGTGTTTTTGTTTCAAGAGTTCTTAATGACTCTTGTTATTGGTAGTGGATGACTTCATGGTGGTATGCATGTGCTTGAATTATAATATTCTTTTTCCTATTCCATGTTTCCTACTTGAGTCTTAAAACTACACCACCAATTTGGACATCCTCTTATATTTCTTATTCAAAAAAATTGTCTTGATTTGGGTCTTGTTATTATTTTTTATTATGATTCGTGTTATTATAAAAAACATCATTGGGTCTCTTATGTTCACACTATAGAATGTTTGAGTTAATCTCACACATGAAGGACTTTCCTGATGTGAGAGGGAAACATCCCTAATTTATCCTATTTAGAAATGATTTAATCTCACACGAGATGGATTATGTCATGTAATGGTTGGTCATGTTGTGATGATGCTAATAGAGGAATGACTTAAGCTGATATGGGAGGATGTGGCGTAGAGTTAATCTGATGCGAGGAAGGGATGAATATGATTCAAGAAGCCTCAAACCGTAGCTGAGATGACTATGCCTAAATGGTGCATCTGAGGAATTGTGTGGAGTTCACTAATCTATGAAAAATACCCCAGGATAGTTAATTATCTCATTGTTTTGATGAGATAAGTGTCCTCATGCTACAAGGAAATATTTCATGCCACAAGTTGTGGTGAGAATAAGCGGAAAACAATGCATTAGGAGAAACCATACCCCTACCTCTTAGGCAACAAAGGCTTAAAGAATTTATGGTTCTAGAAATTTGAGGCATTCCACGCTATAATGCATGATCCATGATGCAATGGGTATGACTAGATGAGATCAAATGATTATTAGTTATGAAAATATCAAACCTGCCATTCCACAAATCTAGTCAAATATATTATGAGATACTCTGGGATCTTTGGGATTTTTTTTCCATATTTTTCAGATTTTTGGATCATTCCACATCTAGGATAATCAATCCTCAATTCATATTATATCTATAAATAAATTTCATCCCACCTGGAGAAAATTATGTGAGATAGGAAAATGAGAGAGCCACTTATTCCAAGAGCATTCCAAGAATTATTTCAAAGGATTTGAGGAGGAGAATAAGGGTACACATCAAGTTTAAATTCTGGAGGAACTTGTGGTATAAGAAGCGAAGATAGTTTTACTTGTTATCACTTTTCATTTATATTGTAATTGGAGTTCAAGACAATACCCTTACTCATTTCCTTATTATTTTGATAATAAATTGGAGCTTTGGGTAGCAAGATATCAACTACTGCACATCAAGGATTAACCACTTGATAATAAGGTTGAGTGAACCTTATAAAAAACCCTTGTGTCTATGTGTGTGTTTTTTATTGTTCAATCTTGTCATCACATAATCACCGTTGAGATAGTTTTTCACTAATCAGTGATGTTAATCACGTTGTTTGAAAGTGAAAGTTAGTGTTTTTGGTGACCATTAATTCACCCCCTCTCGGTGGTGGTACACTCTCCCTTGATCTTTAAAAGTGGTATCAGAGCATTCAAGAAATGGTTCTAGGTGAGACTATTATTGATATGAGTTTTTTTTTCAATTGTGAATATCTTTTATTGATGAGATATATGGATTCAATGAATACTGTCAGAAATAAGGGATTCTCTATGTTCAATGACAATGGATTCCATCTATGGAAAGGAAGGATGGTTTTGTATCTTCCATCACTCAGTCTGGATGTTCTTGATATCACTGAGAATGGTGTTAATCTTACCAAAATTGGGATAACCTATACTTTGCTTGAAAATAAGAATATTGAAGTTGATGAGATATAATGTAGTGTCTTACTCTCATCACCCTCAGATAAAAAGTTGACATGGGTTATGATAATGAAGATACCAAATGGAGTTTGGATAAAACTCCATGATTTCCATAAATAATACAAGAAATTGAAAGATTATTGGCCACAAATCTTCCCGTGTCAATTCAAAGATATCCAAATGGGAGAAGATTAATCAATGGATGAATTATTCATTCAAGTAAACTGGATTGCAATATTAATTCAAATATATGGTAAAAAACATGAAGATTTTAACATTGTGAAGAAGTTGATGAGAATACTCACAAATAAATTTTATGTGAAGATTTTATCCATTGAAGATAAATACATAAATGAGTTGATCATTAAAAAACTCAATGATTTTTTGATCACCTATGATATGAGAAGAGGATTGACCTTAAGAATATAAGGAAAAATAGGGAAGTAAACTATATTCAATTCTTTAAAAGGATAAAATTATGTTGAGTCAAAGAAGTTTCACGAGTAAGAAACCAATGATGAATATGATGTCGGGAAATTTGAAGAATTTATCTCTTTATTCACAAAAGACATAAAATTAGGTAAAAGTAAATATAAAGGTAAAAAAACATTTAAATTCTTTAATTGTGGAAAGATTGATCACTTTTTAATAGGTTGTCCTGAGAAGCAAAAAAAGAGGAAAAGTATGGTCAATACAAAAGACCATCTAGGAAGATCATGATAACTAGTGGTCACAATAGTGGAAAATTATTTAAAGGAAAAAAGGAAATTCAATTGAAAAAAGAAGAAAAATCTTTTCACACAACATGAAGATATATTTTGTGATGAGGAATGAGGAAAGTTTTCAATAAACCTTTCTATATAATTATTATTATAAAGGAAACAAAGAAGAAGTTTATTTATTCGATTATTACTCATTAAAATATAGATTAAAAGTATATTCTTTATAGTGTATGAGCTATTGTATAAAAAAAATTGTCTAAGAGAGGCCACCTCCAGTAGTTCTATTTCTAGCGGTAGGATAGGGGAAGAGAGAAACCTCCTCTCTCTAGGTCTACACTAGGAAAGCCCTTTTTCTCTAGAAAAATATGTAACCACCAAAAACCATCTACAACCTTATATATCAAGGGTTACACCCAACCAACAGTTATCCACATCAACATTACTCATATGATTCCCTTACATTATCTCTTCTTTCTATGATATGTAGGCAAGATAGAAGGCCTTACAATAATATTTTCTCCACTTCTCACAATTTCCTTCTACCTTAAAAGTCACCTTGTCCTTAATGTGACATGTCAAAAACTATTGCAGAATTGTTTCATAATTCTCCCAAGTGGAATATTACATAGGAAGTCCACACAATTTGATGATTTAAATCCCATGGGGACAACCAACCAAGGGTCTAGTAGTTAATATTGTAGCAGGCTCAAAAAAAATTTCTCCTTCCATATAAAAAATAGTGGGTAATGTATCCTATATAGGATGGTTTCCCATTTCACATTTATATTAAGAAATTTTTAAAATAATATGAATGTGGGATGTAGATGATATAGCATGTTTATAAGAAGTAGGCCCCAACCATTCCAAAATTGTGTAACGACCATAATATCAAGCAGCAAGCTTGGGAGATAACTTCCTTGATGGTGAATTTTGGAAATTTAGTTGTGGTTTGACATATAAGTTTTCACCAATGTCAAAAATAATGTCCCACCTCACCAGTAAGAGTAATGTGTCATCAATTTCTATGAACAGAACAAATTCTTCCATAGGCGAACCATCATAACATCTTGTCTCACCAAAGTGTTAGTGATAGACTCAAGTTGAGTCTCTCTTAGAATGTATTGAGTAACCATTGGAGGCCTCATACAATAAATAACTTTAAAATGTGAGAGATTATTAGATGTATGAGAAGTTTTATTGTAACAATACTCAACCCAAGGTAACCAGCGAGCCCAAGTGTATCACTATTTAGAAGCAAAGAAGCACAAGTAGGTCTCAACACAGTTGTTAACAATCTCAGTTAGACCATCCATTTGGGGATGGTAAGAAGAAATCTTCTTTAAAAGTGTGTCGTGTAATCAGAAGAGTTATTTACAGAAATTAATAACAAACAATGGATCTCTATCATTAAGGATATACTTAGGCATTCCTTGAATCCAAAACACCTCTTTAATAAATAGCTTTGTGACCCTTTTCCTATGTAAGGATTTTAAAGTAAAAGAAAGTGGGCGCATTTAGACATTTTTTCCACAACAACCAGGATAACATCAAATCTTTGTGATTGGGGAAATCCAGTAATAAAATACATTTAGATTTCCTCCCAAACCAAATATGGTACGAGAAAGGGTTGGAGAAACTCTGCTAAGATAATGACTTGATTTTTTAGTGTTGACACACATCAAATTCCCAAAAAAAATTCAAAACACTCCAAGTCATTCCCCTCTAAAACAACCACCTAGTCAATTATTTGTAAATCTTAAGGTGTACCGCATACCCACCCAAAGGAGATGAATGGTAATAATGAAAAAATTTAGGCATCAAACATGAATTTTTGGAGAGTACTAAGTGTCCTCAATAATACAACACCCTTATCTGAACACTATACCTTGGCTTAGAGTATAGTTGTTGATGTATAGAATAAATGATTTTTTGTAGTTCCTCATCCTTCTGTTGTTTAAGTTGGACCATTTTAAAATCCATCCACAATGGTTCTAACTAAGTAATACAAAGTTGTAATTAAATGGAATAGTGGTGAATTCCTTCCTTATCTAGGAATGGAAAACAATATATATCCTGATTATGCCTCCCTTTTTTATATACAATTTCAAATCCAAGGCCCAATAGTTTAATATGGAAACACTGCTGGTTAATCAAATAAACACATTGGATAAGAAGATGCTTCAAGGACTTATGGTCAATGTTGAATTTAAAATGTTTACCTAGCTAATATTGTTTCCAGTAACATCCATAACAAGTTTCATAATTTCTTTTTCATAAATAGATTTATATAAGTTAGGATCCACCAAATAATAACTAAAATAAGCTATCGACTGACCATCCTATATGAGCACAACACCAATCATCCTCCTAGAGGCATCACATTCAATAAAAAATTGTTTTGAAAAATCCAAGAGAGCCAAAAAAAGATCCAAAACCATAAATTCCTTTAATTCCTTGAATTCCAACTTTGTACCCCCATACTGTGTAAACACACCTTTCTTGGTAAAATTTTTTAAGGGCTTGAAAATATTACCAAAGTCCTTGATAAATTTCTAATAATATATGAAAAGCCCTAAAAAACTATTCAATCCAGTAAAATTTTGTGTCCTGGTCCAATTTACCATGAACTCAATTTTCTTAGAGTCCATAGTCATCCCTTTTTATGAAACTACATGTCCAAGATATTACATGAAGGTTTGGGAAAACAATTTTTTTTATTTTCCTTTAACTAATTTTTGAGCAATAAATTAAAAACAATCACAAAGCATCATAGATGGTCCATACAAGAACTTATCTAAACTATTATATCATAAAAAACCAGAACAAATCTACACAGTAGTGCCCAAAATATATAGTTTATATTTGACTGAAACATGGTTGGAGAATTCATAAACCCAAAAGGCATGATGAGAAATTCATAGTTCCCATCATTCATTCTAAAAGATTCTTTACCAACATTTTCTACCTACACCTTGATGTGGTGAAATCTAGATTTTAAATCCAATTTAGTGAAAAATATTGCTCCATATAGATCACCTAATGATTCCTCTATAACTAGAATTAGATATTTTTCAAGTATGGTCAACTTGTTAAGAGCTCTATAGTTTACGTACATTCACCAAATTCCATCCTTTTTAATTCATGATTATTTTAGAACTTGCATAGGGATTGTTTTTATGTTGTATGATTACTTTTTCCAACGGGCCAACAAACCTCTTTTCTAGTTCATCCTTCAAATTGTGTGCTAGTTTTTTTGACCGAATACTCACGAGTTTAGCTCCTTCAACCAAGGTAATGGAATAATATCTTGCTCAATTTTGGAAACCCAATGGGGTCCTTGAAAATTATTTTTAAATTAAGGAGAAACTCTTTCAACTACCATTGTCACTGCATTTCTTCCTATTCATATTCTCTCTTAGGAAATTTTAGATTTTCCATCTAATGCCACCATGCCAAAGTTATCACCCTCTTTTGAAACACCATCTATAAACTATCAGTTTTCCCTTGCTTCCCAATAAGACTTTGCAGCTTGAATTCCTTTCCTTCCCACCAAAAATTAATCATTTTTCGGCTTTAATTTGTTAAAAAAATCTCAATGTCATCAACCACTACATTCCAAAAATAAAATCAGGTCCCTCTATAACAAACACATATGGTTCCAATATGATCAGAAACATTCCCAGTCTGACCTCCATTTCATGGAAAATCCCCTTTGAAAGCGCTCTACGACCATATCCCAATTTAATCTCAAATGGACAAGTATAATCGATATTCACATTTTCCAACTTAGTCAATGATTTAGAAATAAAATTTTGACTATATTTGCTATCAACAAGGACTTTGACCAACACTCTGGAAAAACTACTAGTAAAAAATAGAGCATATTCCCCCAATTACCATACTTTTGAATGCCACCTACACCTATTTATGATATTTAGTTAAGGTTGTTTCATATGATTCTATATATTTAGTTTACATCTATGTCTACTCTTATTTTGGGCCCTCTAAATCCCACACTAACAGCCTCAAATTATTATCTGGATAGTAATGCATTGGATTGAAAGGCTATCCACATATAAAGCATAAACCTTTCATATTTCTCTCTTATGTTTCCTGATGGTTGATAAACCTCAAAACACTCCACCTATCATCACCTCCAACACACTTATTTTCCTCCACCCACCTGTTATTATTTTCACCTAATCTGTTAGTAGAAATTGTAGGAAAACCCAGTTCGACTTCTTGGGAAACCAATGGTATTATGGTGCTTCCATGGACTCCTCAAATTACTCCCTCTCATACCAATTCACTACGGGAAAAAAGGGCATTTGCGACGGGTTATTTGCGACGGGATTTATTCCCGTCGCAAATAGTCCCGTGAAAAACATATTTGCGACGGGGTTATTTGCCCGTCACAAATAAGTAGCCTTTTGCGACAGGATATCTTTCCCCGTCGCAAAAGGACTGGCGCGGTTTGCGCGCCAAATCGCGGGAAACTTATTTGCGACGGGGGAATATTCTCGTCGCAAATAACCGGCGGCGGTAAAAGGTATTTGCGACGGGAATATTCCCCCGTCGCAAATAGTATGTCGGCAGGTGGTTATTTGCGACGGGTCCCGTCGCAAATAACTATTTACCCGTAGACCGTAATAAATGTTGGCGAAGGTATTTGCGACGGGTACCGTCGCAAATAATACTATTTGCGACGGGATACCCGTCGCAAATGGGCCCGTCGCAAATAATCTAACCTATAAATACCCCCATCCGTTTTTTTCATTTCATTCTCATTCTCTATCTTCTCCTTCTCTCAAAATTATATTTCTAGAGTTCAGTTTTTCTCCAGTTTAATTTTTTTCTCCGGAGCGGATATTAAAGTTTTGAAGAACGATCAGAGCAGATCAATTTTCAAGGTATTTATGTTCATTTTAATTTAATATTTATTTTTTATTTTTTATTAGTTTCAATTATTCTTAATTAGTTGTAATTTAATTATGTTTACATTGTTTTATTACTTAATAAATTTAAATTATTAGTATTGTTCATAGTTAATGGTAATTAGGAATAATTAGTAATAATTTTTAATAATTAAGAATAAATATTAATAATTAGTAATAAATACCAATAATTAGGAATAATAACATTATTACATTATTAGTCTATTTTATTATTAATATTAAAATAATATAATTTTTTATATATATACAATTCTCTTTTCATCTGTGTGTTTGCTGTCTTCACATGTATTATTTGTATGTGGAGATAGAAAACGTACAGATGAAAGGGGAATTGTATATAAATTAGAAAATTATATTATTTTAATATTAATAATAAAATATATTAATAATGTTATTATTTCTAATTATTGGTAATTATTTCTAATTATTGATAATTATTCATTTAATTACTAATAATTAGGAACAATTATCAATAATTATCAATAATTAAGAATAATTAGTAATAATTAGTAATAATTACCAATAATTAGTAATAATTAGTAATAATTATCAATAATTAGTAATAATTACCAATAATTAGTAATAATTACCAATAAGTAGTAATAATTACCAATAATTAGTAATACTTACCAATAATTTGGAATAATTACCAATAACTAACAATAATTAGTAATAATTAGTAATAATTACCAATAATTAACAATAATTACCAATAATTAGTAATAATTAGTAATAATTACCAATAATTACCAATAATTAGTAATAATTAGTAATAATTAGAAATAATTAGTAATAATTAGAAATAATTAGTAATAATTAGGAATAATTAGGAATAATTAGTAATAATTAGTAATAATTAGTAATAATTAGTAATAATTAGTAATAATTAGTAATAATTAGTAATAATTAGTAATAATTAGGAATAATTAGGAATAATTAGGAATAATTAGGAATAATTAGGAATAATTAGGAATAATTAGGAATAATTACCAATAATTACCAATAATTACCAATAATTACCAATAATTACCAATAATTACCAATAATTAGCAATAATTAACAATAATTAGCAAAAATTAGGAATAATTAGGAATAATTAGTATTAATTACCAATAATTAGTATTAATTACCAATAATTAGTATTAATTACCAATAATTAGTAATAATTAGGAATAATTAACAATAATTAGGAATAATTAACAATAATTAGTAATAATTACCAATAATTAGTAATAATTAGGAATAATTACCAATAATTAGTAATAATTACCAATAATTAGTAATAATTACCAATAATTAGTAATAATTAGCAATAATTAGCAATAATTAGTAATAATTACCAATAATTACCAATAATTAGTAATAATTAACAATAATTGCCAATAATTACCAATAATTGCCAATAATTGGTAATAATTGCCAATAATTGGTAATAATTGCCAATAATTACCAATAATTAGTAATAATTACTAATAATTCCCAATAATTAGTAATAATTAATAATAAATATTAATAATTACCAATAATTAGTAATAATTATTAATAATTAGTAATAATTACTCATAATTAGTAATAATTACTCATAATTAGTAATAATTACTAATAATTAGTAATAATTACTAATAATTAGTAATAAGTACTAATAATTCGTAATAATTACTAATAATTAGTAATAATTACTAATAATTATCAATAATTAGTAATAAATATCAATAATTAGTAATAATTAGTAATAATTAACAATAATTAACAATAATTAACAATAATTACTAATAATTAGTAATAATTAGTAATAATTAGTAATAATTAGGAATAATTAGTATTAATTACCAATAATTAGTATTAATTAACAATAATTAGTATTAATTAACAATAATTAGTAATAATTACCAGTAATTAGTAATAATTATTATTAATTACCAATAATTAGTAATAATTATTATTAATTACCAATAATTAGTATTAATTACCAATAATTAGTATTAATTACCAATAATTAGTACTAATTACCAATAATTAGGAATAATTACCAATAATTACCAATAATTGGTATTAATTACCAATAATTGGTAATAATTAGTAATAATTACCAATAATTAGTAATAATTAGTAATAATTACCAATAATTAGTAATAATTACCAATAATTAGTATTAATTACCAATAATTAGTAATAATTACCAATAATTACCAATAATTAGTAATAATTAATAATACTTACCAATAATTACCAATAATTGCCAATAATTAGTATTAATTGCCAATAATTGGTAATAATTGTCAATAATTACCAATAATTGGTAATAATTACTAATAATTCCCAATAATTAGTAATAATTAATAATAAACGGCTGTGTGTATTGAGTAACCCACCTTCCAAACTTGTTAAAACTTATAATGCATATGTGGTGAATGGATTTCGATTCCACACACATGCATATGGGGAATCGAAAAAAACAATGAACAGTGGAGTTAGCTTGAGAGGATCTCATCATCGAGAAAATGAAGTTGACTTTTATGGCATACTTGATGAAATCATTGAACTCTGTTATCTTGGACAACATTACATAACCATGTTCAAATGTCGGTGGTTGGATACAGAGAGAGGCATTCGTGTTCATCCGACTCATGGAATCATCGATATTAAATGTAAAAGTGTTCTCACAGTAAATGAACCATTCTTATTGGCTCAACAGGCATATCAAGTTTATTATGCAAAGTACTGTGCAACATCAAGAGACTTGACTGATTGGTGGAGTATAATAAAAATCAAAATTTGAGACAATCAGTTTAGTCAAAGTGAATGTGCTTTCACTGATGTGCAAAGAATTGAAGTTTTTCAAGAGAGTACTCAAAATCAATCTTTTTTACAAAGAGACATGAGTATCGATGACGACACCCCACATTTAAGAGTCGGTGATGACGATGATGTTAATGATGTCACATATGAATTTGAAATGGTAAGAGATGAAGCAACTATAACTCGAATGGATATCGATGATGTTGAGGAGGAATATGAAGATGACATTGACATATATGAAGATGATGATGAAGATGAACACTGATAGCATTCCATGGTATTTATATACAATCATAATATGTATATATGTATATATGTATATATAATAGTAATTATCAATTATTTGCTAACATTAACATTTTCTGTTTCAGATGGACGAGGCCACATTTCGTGAGTTGGCGGATGCTGACTTGACTTTCGATGCGGATGTGTTGCTGACAGATGACCCTCAGCCAGCAGGCGCTCCAGGGAGTACGCGGAGGGGGTGCGGTCTTGCACGATTGATGATTCCTGACCCCGTCCCCGAGCGACGTCCACGTCTTGGGTTTGATCCACGCACACGGAGGTGTGATAACCTGTGTGATAACCTGTGGATTTGACTAAGATTTCATTAATCTATTCACATAATAAATGTTTATTATTTTTTCAGTTTCCCGCATATAGCAGTCGGACAGGGCAGCGCTATTTTGCGCAACTATTTCTCTCAGCCGTGGACCACATGGGAGCAGATTCCCATTGATGTGCAGCAGGCCATGTTCGGCCATTGGTTGGTACGTACGTAAATAAATACTTTTTATTTTGAAAATTATTTCATTTCTAACTTGATATTTTGATTTATTTGTAGGGTTTATGGTATCCGATCGAGGATACCATGCGTGACGCCATCCACGAGGCATGGGAGGTGGCCATGCGTGATCGCCTTCGTCAGTTTTTGCACAATTTAAGAAAAGCTGCGATGAAGAAAGCAGGAGTGTCATATTTTGAGGAGTCATGTAAAGCACACCGACCAGAGTGTATTTCATCCCATGTATGGGATGGATTATGTGCGCACTGGTTGAGTGGTGCCTTTCAGAGGAGATCATCGGTGGGGAGGCAGAATCGGGGAAGACAGGAGGTGACTCATCGAGCTGGAAGTCGTTCTTTCAGTACTCATAGACAGCATCTGGTACGTACATTATTTATAAATATTTTATATAACTATAAATATTAACAATTTATTTTTTATTCTTATAGGCTGTCGAGCACCCCGATATTACAGAGTACGACGTATATCGGAGGATGTATAGTGATCCTGCTACTGGGGAGCTCAGAGGTGATCGTCAGCATCACATCGTGGTCAGTATTATTTGTTTTCAAGTTTAAAAATTAACTGCATATAATATATTCACAATTTTAATTTTAAATTGCAACTATAGGAGTCATATGAGGCCGCAGCGTCACAGGCCCGGCCTGAGAGTCAGGACGAGTCATCAGATCAGACCACTGCCCGTCAGTTTGATGAGGCGGCATGGATGCAGGCCACCCAGTATGCCTTCGAGAAGGGCCGGGTAGTTGGTATCGGCTCTCGACTGACTCCCGGAGATTATTATGGCAGTGATGCGATGTCGGCGTCCAGCTCGAGAGGAGCTCATGCATCTTCTTCTACTACACAGTATGAGGATCAGTTGTGATCTCAGACTGCACAGATAGAGAGTCTCCGACAGGAGCAGGAGCAGATGCGTCAGCAGCATGAGGAGGAGCGTCGACGCCAGCAGCAGTTGTACGAGGAGCAGACGAGTCGGTGGCAGCAGCAGCATCAGGAGCAGATGGAGTACATGCGTCGACTCACTCATGCTTTAGGGATGGAGTTTCCTCCACCACCATCTGCAGATCCCCCACCTCCCCCCCCCCCTCCTTCAGATTAGAGTTTGTATTTATGTTATAAAATTTGGGAAATCAAAATATTTTTTTTTCTATCCTTAGTTTTTGTCTCATTATAAAATATTAATAATATTATATTTTTAAATAACAATATTAATATGAATAATAATATTATTTATATTTTATAATATTAAAATATATATATATATATATTAAAATTTTATAATATTATAATTTAATTATATTTTTTTTAATACTTGAATTATTTTAATATTTGAATGTAAAATAATTCTATTATTTTTATATTAATTAAAATAACTTATTAATATTTTTTTTATTTATGAATTATAATTCTAATATTATTATATTAATTAAATCATTTATTAATATTCTATTATTTTTTATTTTTGAATTATAATTCCATTATTATTATATTAATTAAAATAATTAATTATTTTTATTTGTGAATTATAATTCTATTATTATATTAATTAAAATAATTTATTAATAATTTATTTTTTTTTATTTTTTTATATTATTTGCGACGGGATACTATGCCCGTCGCAAATACTAGTATTATTAATAGTTTTTTATTTTTTTAAAAAAATCGTTTTTGCGACGGGATACTATGCCCGTCGCAAATACTAGTATTATTAATAGTTTTTTATTTTTTTAAAAAAATAGTTTTTGCGACGGGTCCCGTCGCAAAAACTATTTTAAAAGTTTTTTACAAAAATACGGAATACTATTTACAACGGGGAGAATGACTGTCGCAACAAAAAGCTTTAGCGACGGGCCCGTCGCAAATAAGTGTTGTTGCGACGCCGTTTTCAGCAACGGGCTATTTGCGACGGGCCCCCGTCGCAAAAAGCCATTTGTGACGGGATCCCGTCGCAAATGCCCCGTCGCAAATACCTGTTTTTCTAGTAGTGATTTTTGCTCAAATTTTCTCAACATCATTATCATTTGATGTCTCATGGTTGTCTTGTGAGTAGGCACTATCTATTTTCAATTTCATCCTGTAGTTCACCCATAAATAAAATCATATACCAAAACTCAAGGAAATATGGAATTTTCATAGCCATATGTTTGAACTCCTCCACATATTCATCCACCATTTATGTTTGATGAAAAATATTCAAATACTGAATCCTATCTCCCTCAACTAACTTTCCATATCTCTTCATCGTAGCATGTTTGAGAAGCTCACATGTCAACCACAGAGTATAATTTTTCCATGATATGAACCAATATAGAGTAGTATTCTCCATAAAAATATGCACATAATGTAATTTCATGCCTTTCATAATTTGATTTATCAAGAAATAGGTATTAGATTTTTCAATATAACTATACATATCTTCCCTAGTAAAAGGCGGCAGCTCCACTCTCTGAGATACACTCCACAAACTGTTATCTAGAACAAAATACTTCAGATCCAAACTCCCCTATAAGATTTATCTTGATCCAATACATTTGTGACCTCTTCCTTCATAGTTCTCAAGTGTGGTGTTATTTTACTTAGAAGTCTCCAAACCGCCTTACACTCATGTATCATACTCTTTAATCATATTCAGTGTTTATTCCTCCATATCTCGTATCTTTTGATTCACCTAATCTTCCATAAGTTGATCACATGTTGTGATAGTGTAGGGGAAAAAACTATGTTGAGATACCACCCCTGCTGTGCACATATCAAAGGAGGGGAAAGTAGTGTTTTCTATGTTTGTTTAGTGTTTGGTGTATTTGTTTTCTTGTTAGGATATTGTAACTACCTAGGGGTAGTTAGGTAATTGTTCTTGTTAGTTATAACAACTAGGGGAGTATTGTAATAGTTATTGTTTTGTTAGTTTTAGTATAAATGTTAGTAGAGGGCTTGTGGGGGGAGTTAGTTTGGTATTTTTCCTGGAGGTTTTGAACCTTAGCTCTAGAGAGAGAAGCTCTTCTAGAGAGAAATCAGTCAAATCTTCTATAAAATTGAGGTAAGAATTTTTTTTCTCTTTATACTCTATAATTTGGTTCTTTCATTGAGAGCACATCAGAGTGAAATGGTAGAGTATATTTCTCTACCGATCTAGAGTTTATGACCACGAGGATGGAGAATCGAGTGGTGCAACTGGAGTCAACTGTTAACGAAATAAAAGATGGAGTTCAACACTAGGCTATCTTGGAAATGATTATTTTGGAAATGAGAATAGAATTCTAGCAAAAGATGCGAGGAATAACAGAGGAAATGAGTCAGTTGAATCAAAGTATCCAACAACAAGCTGAATGTTCTAGACGAAGACAGAATAATATAAAGCTTATGATGGGTGATGAAAGTGGTGGGAGTTTTCATCTATATAGATCATAGAATGAATGAACCAAGGTAACTGAAAAAGGAACTGGATGTGGATAGGATATAGGTGAATTGGCTTGACATATTGAGATTTCAATATTTACAAGAGAATATATTCTATCCTAGATATCCTGAGCAGAGGTATATTTTTCATTACAACACGTTCGAGAAGAGAATAAGGTTCTGCTCACAAAAATTTTCATGGATAGAATAGTGTAGTACTGGATGACCTCATTAAAGTATGTTAAAACAAACTTGACATGGTTACAGCTGAAGGAGGAATTAATAGGGAGGTACGAAAATGTTGCGGAGGAATATCCATTGATGTATCTCAAGGAACTCCATCAACTTGAAACAATAGATGTATATATAGATGAATTTGAATGATCTGCTTTTAGAATTCTAGAAATGACTTAAAAGTGGTATATGAGACTTTTCATAGGGGTATTAAAGCCTAAAATAGGAAGCACTATCATGACACATGAATCATCAAATAAGGTGTGGTTATTAACATTAACACACTGAGTTGAGAGGGATCTTTTAGTGGAAGGTATCATTAAACATTCTAGTGTATGACCATGATAAGAAGTAACTTCTGGATTGGGAAAAGGGTGGAATAATGGGCCAGTGTGAGTTCTACCAACAGGATATGGAAGTGATTGAGAATAGAAGGGTGGACCATCTACACATGGAGAGGCATGTGAAATTTTTCCAAAGATGAATATGAGGAAATAAGAGCTAAGGGGATATGTTTTTCATGTGGGCAGAGATTTACTCTAGGACATAGATGTACATAAAATGGATATATACTTATGGTTTGGAAATGTATAGAACCTTAAGAATCAATAGAATAATAGGAGGAGGATGGAGCTAGAAAAACATATTTAAAAGTGTAATATAAGGAACTGGAAATGTTGGGAATAATAGTGTGTGATCACATTTCAAACAAGGAAGAACCTAAAAAAACTATATTGATGGAAGTAAGTTTGGAGGGAGTTCCAGTGTTGGTATTTGTGGATAGTGGAACAAGCCACAATTTTATTTCTAAGAAGTTTTTTAAGTCACTAATAGTGAAAGTCAGTGGAACCAAACCCTTCTATATTAGAATGGGATATGGACATCAGGTTGAGTCAAGCGGTATGTGTCAATTACACTTGAACTTGGGAAACATTAACTTTGAAATAGAAGCCTATGTATTTGATACAACTAGACCAGATATGGTATTGGGAATGTAATGGCTTGAAACCCTAGGATATGTTACTACACACTGGAAGAAGATGACAATGGATTTTATTTGGCAAGGTAAAAAGTGATATTTCAGGGGGTCGAATAGTTGATGAAAGCCCCTGGTGCTTTGAAAACATATCTGGGAAGAGGAAATTATTTGGTACAAGGGATTAAGTGGACAATAGAGGATCAAACAGAACCTGAAGATATAGAATTGGACTCAAACTAGGAAGTTTAGATGTTGGAACTAATGTAGCAGTACAAAGAGGTTTTCCATAAATAAATTTCCACTAAGAAGGAGAATAGATCATTCGACCAGATTAAATTATGGTACGGATCTAATAAATATTCAGCCTTAAAAGTTAGATTTCCATATGAAAAATGAAGTAGAAAACATATTCAATAGGTGTTGGAATAAGGATATATCCAACATAGTAATATTCCTTATTCAATCCATATAATAATGTTGAGAAAGAAGGATGGTGGATAGAGGATTTGTGTAGATTACCGAGCCTTAAACAAATTGACAATACCCAACTAATATCCAATACCAGTTATTAAAGAGTTAATGGATGAATTGTATAGGGAAGCCTATTTTACTAAGATTTACCTAAAATTTTGTTTCCATTATGTGTGGATGAAACCTGGGGATGTGGAAAAAACAGCTTTCAAGACACATGAGGGGAATTGCGAATATTTGGTAATGTCATTCAGATTGATGAATGGCCCGACCACCTTTCAAGCTACAATGAATGTGGTATTTCATCCATTATTAAGAAAAGAGGTGTTGGTGTTTTTCAATTACATACTGATTTAAAATAAATAGTGGAATGATCATTTAAAAATATTCTATAATGTGATGCAGTTGATGAAAGAAAATGTGTTATTCTAAAATAAGAAAAAATGTTCCTTTTTCAAGGGTTTTGTTGAGTACCTTAGGCACATTATTTCTGCTGAAGGGGTGTCAATGGATCCCAAAAAGTTGTTTGTGGTACAACAATGGAAAAAAACAAGAAATTTCAAAGAAGTAAGGGGTTTTCTATACTTAACTAAATATTACAAGAAGTTTATTGAATAATATGGAAAAATATCTTGGCCACTGACTGCATTGACAAAGAAAGCGCACTTCCAGTGGACAGATGAGGCTCAAAATGAATTTAAAGAATTAAAGACCCAAATGATATCATCTCTTATGCTATCTATACCATATTTCTTAAAAAAATTATTATAGAATGTGATGAATTCAGATATGGAGTAGGGGTAGTACTCTTATAATAGAGTTGGACATTGGCCTATTTTATCAAGGATTTTTCCGACACCTCTCTTGAAAAATCAATCTATAAAGAGGAGCTAATGGATCTAGTGTTTTCTATACAGTATTGGAAATAGTATTTGATGGGCATGTGGTTTGAAGTTCATACGAATCATCATAGTTTAAAGCATATACTTAGTCAATGTATTTTTTCAATGGATCATCAATGTTATCATGCAAAGATGATGGGATACAATTTTGAAGTTTTCTATAAGCGAAGTCCCCAAAATAGTGCATTAGATGCCCTGTCCCACAATAGTGGAGTTGTCCAATATATGTTACTAGTAGTTTCCCATCCTAATTGGGAGTAATTTGAGATAAATCTTCAATAATTATAGCAAGATGAATACTTACGAGCAGTGGATGATGTTTTACAGCAAGGTACTTATGGTAATCCTGGGTATTCTATTGAGATGGGCTGCTTTTAAAAAAAACAGATTACTTTTATCATAGAATTCTATTCTAATTCCTAAATTGTAGCACTAATACCATTCTTTACCTACCAGGGGATATTTGGGATACTTTAATACATATAAATGACTTTCCAATGGATTAATTTGTCTAGGAATGACCAAGAGTGTGATGTAGTACATTAGAGAATGTGTTGTCTTCTAGAAAAATAAATATGATACTTTGAAACCAGAAGAGTTACTCTAAACACTACTTATTCCTTCTTTGGTATGGGAGGAAGTGACTATGGATTTTGTCTCTGGTCCACCAAAGTCGCATGGGTATGCGGTAATTTTTGTTGTAGTGGATATATTTAGTAATTATGCACATTTTATACCATTGAAACACACATATTCAACTAATTCAGTAGCAGAGGTTTTCATAAAGGAGGTCATTTGATTACATGGACTACTAAGTAAAATTTTTAGTTATCGAGAACTAGTGTTTACAAGATTATTTTGGCAATAAATATTAAAGTTTCAAGGAAAAACTCTTAAAACAAGTTCCTCGTACCATCCCTAAACTAATGGGAAGACAAAAGTTATTAACTGATGTTTAGAAGCCTATTTGTGGTTTTTTACAACTAATAAACCCAAACAGTGGTTTATTTGGTTTTATTGGGCTGAATATAGCTATAATAATGCATATCATACTTCTACTGGCATGAACCCATTTGAAATTTTTTATGGGAGGAAACCTCCACATATGGTACAAAGTGTGATAGGGGATGCAATAGTAAAGGCAGTGGATAATGCTATGGTATATCGTGATGAAGCCTTGTGAAAATTACAAGTTAATTTACACCGAGCTCTATATCATATGGCTAGAACAGAGAATCAACACCACCATGAAGTGACTTATTTAGAGGTGTATTATGTTTGGGTAAATCTAAGACCCAACCAGCTGGTAATTACATCCAGAATTAATCAGAAACATGATTCACAGTATTATGGGCCATTCAAGGTAGTCGACATGATTGGGGAAACTGCTTATAGACTTAAATTACCAATACAATATAAAATCCATCTGATATTCCATGTCTCCCATTTTAAGGCTTCAGTTGGAGACTTTACTAAATAGGAAACCTTACCAGATGACTTAGTAGAATTATATTTTTTCCTTACGGCTATTCTAGAAGAATGGACTCAAGGGACTTCACGAAAGTGGTTGGTTCAGTGGTGTGGTTAATCTAAAGGTAAGGCAACATCGTAATATGTTTGGGTATTACAATTCTAGTTTCCATATTTCCACCTTGAGTATAAGGTGGCGTCTCAATGTGATGGTAATGATATAGAAAGGGGACTAGACAAATATGTTGAGCGACCACCCATATTGTACACATATCAAAGAATGAGGAGGTAGTAGTGTTTGATGTGTTTTTTTAGTGTTTGGTGTGCTTGTTTTCTTGTTAGGCTATTGTAACTACCTAAGGGTAGTTATGTAATTGTTCCTGTTATTTATAACATCCATGGGGAGTATTGTAATAGTTCTTGTTCTATTAGTTGTAGTATAAATTTTAGTAGAGGGATTGTGGGGGGTGTTAGTCGGGTATTTTTCCTAGAGTTTGTGAACCTCATCTCTAGAGAGAGAAGCTCTTCTAGAGACAAGTCGACCGAATCTTATATAAAATTGAGGTAAGGATTTCTATTTTCTCTTTCTACTCTATATGTTGGCTCTTATTTTGACTACGTATCATTTTTTCCATAATGTCTCACATTACCTTCATCGCATGTTGCATAATATCCATAAAAAACTCTAAGGAAGCTACTTGAATTTCCATTATCATTTTCATTCACATCTAAAAATTAAAAAAAATGGTTTTCATCATCTTTTTCTGGGCTCAGTCAAACCACAGCTCAATTTCATTTTCAAGAGCTCACAGCTCCCATTATAATCATGACTACCTTCAACGCTTGAGTTTAATAGTCATCACTATAGTCTGACTATATCCCTATGTTTTTTGTATCTCTTTAATCATCTAATAACAATATCTTCCTCTACGTATGTGAATCTAATGGTGAAAATGTGAGGTCAACAATGTTATCCATTCTAGTGTAATATCCAGTCTCTCAATGAAAGTATAAAACTCTTTAACATTTATTCTAAATAATTATTCTATTAAAGGAAACAAACCTAAATATTTATTTATTCAATCCTTACTTGTTATAATAGAGTTTGAAATGGGGAGTGAACCCAATCTACTATGATAGTCTTAGGAGTGAACCTTGACTAATGATATGAAGGAATGGGGAGTGAACCCAATCCACTATGATAGTTTTAGAAGTGATACTTAACTTATGAAATGATTTTCTATGATTATGTGTATTCCACAAAATTATATCTTATTTTGATGTTATGCTCTCACAGATCATATTCTTTGATTCCTTTATGATTCATTTCTTATGAACTGTCAAGATTTATGGCATGATTCAATATTATGATCTATAATATATTGGGTATGGTTTTCAAATGTTTATCTCATATTCTCATACCCTTATACTCATTTTATTATTTAGTGGTCATTTATATCTCTATTATTTACCCTTAATAAGAATGTAATCTTTCCCTTTATTATGTTTCACTTCCATGGGTTATTGAGAAATCTTTTAAGAATGATATGTTTAATAAGGGTTCTAGTTATGAAGAACTTAGTGGAAGATGATGTAGATCTCTTATAAACAAGTTGCTTATGTATCCTAGTTTATAAAGATACTAAACCTATATGATTCTGGAATGGATCGTAGTGTTATTTATTAAATATTAATAAAATAAGATGTAATATTTATGTATGCAAAGTATGGGTCTATATAGTTGGAATTAGACCAAGGTTTAGGTACCTTTGGAAACTAGGATGAGAAAATTTTAGTAAAAACCCTCAATAAAATCCTATATATATGTGAATATCCTGAGTTATGGTAAAGAAAGGTGTGTGGTTTTCCTAGAAAAACACCCTTTTCTGGATACTACAAGTGGGTATGGTTTTCATACAGATGAATCTAGAGGTAATAACCCTAAAAAAGAGTTTATTGGGTATATCTCAACCATCATTATAGTGAACGATGAGTGTACCCTTACTACACACATGGTTTGACAATCCCGAGGTATATGATTGGGTTAATTCACATTTTCTTTATAAACCATCATGAAGGATTTGATTGGATGATGATAATAAATGACCTAGGTTAAAACTAAGGTGTTATAAATTGAAATTAAAATGTCATGATTTAGACATATTGTGAATATTTTTTTCATGATTGCATGATTACTCAATATGGTTAATATTGGTAACACTATTATTTTTTGTTTTAGTTAATGGGTGGAGTTAGGAGGATTTTTTTAACATAGAATGTGATAGATAATGGAATGATTGCCTTCATGAGAAACCAAATGAAATGGGAATAATAATGTGAAACCTTATGATTATACCTAATCATTTTTCTCATTATATCATTAACATCATCAACTTGGGTGAGTTTCCTAACACGCCTAATAAGAGAAATATAGAGTTTCATGAAGACTATAAAGGAAAGAATATCTAGCTTCCTACATGTTTAGAATGTGGTAGGAATCACCAAAGGGAATGTCTCGAAAGAATTAGAATATGTTTTCTATGTGAAAAAAAGGAAATAGATCATGTAATTGCAGATGAAAAATGAAAATTTTGATGGAGGGATATGAATTTAATCTTAAGGTACTATTTATAGTTCAATGTCTTATATGTGGGGAACATGGGAACTATCCGATTCAATTCCCTAAAATAAGAAGTTAACTCAAGGACCATAGAAGGTCTGATGTTATGTCAATCATTGAAGTGAAAGTATTAAAGTGTTTATGTGTTTGTAATCAATAATTATGTTGTAGAAGTGTTATTTTAGTGATATTCTAGATATAAGAATCATGAACCATCTCGGGATTGTTCCATGGTAGTATTTCTGTAAAGATTTGAAAACATATATTGAATGGTACCAATAAACAATAAAAGTGATTTAGTGGTAAGGTGATAATATTTAGTTGTATAAAAATATGATTGACATTGATTAATTAAATGGGATAATATTGGAGACCTTGAATTAGGTTGGTGATTTGATGAAAATTTGATTTGGGTTATCTTTGATGATGTTTATTGATTTTTTTAATTTATAGAATATATTCAATAGTCTGTGATTTTATTTGAGGAATAATAATTATGTTAATTTTTGGAAGCATTTATGTTTTCATGTGTGGTTAATTTAAGATTCATGGATACCATCATGATTTTATAATTTTCAAAGGAATAGATACCTGTTTTGATGTTTTATGTGATGGTATTTAGAAGTGATTTCAAAAAAATGGGTTTTGGGAAGAATACTCTCTTGTGGTTTAAATAACCCTTTGGAATACTATATGATTTTATGTTTAGTTAATTATGGTCTATTCAATAGGGGGTATATATGATCATGATGGTTGAAAATTGATTCATTGACAAGGAAATATTTTCATATATATTTATGGTCAAGCTAATGATTACATTTCAGGTTAGAATCTACATATGATTCATGATATTTTGGTGAATTTAAATACACAAGAGGATTATATAGTGACTTATCATGGTGATTAATGATATTTTTGGAGATGTTTCATTAGGTTGAGTTATATGTAACCCTTTGATTTAACAAGTGGTTTAACATGAAATATTATTTGGGAAGAATGTAATTAAATTTTTTGGGATGTTAGTTGAAAGTAATGAGATGACCTTTGAAGTTGAAACATTATTTAATGTTGAGGTTATTAAGGTAATTTGGGATGCATGGTTATTTAATTTTGGAATGATCTAAGTTAAAACTTTGGTGTTATTGTAGGAATTTTGGAGTAAAATGTATTACTTCTTCACATGAAGGTTTATACATTTTGGATATTATTTTACCTTATGATAACCATTTTGGTTTTCATTAATGTTTAAAGATATGAAGAATATATTTTTATCATTTTTTGGATTATTCCATTGGAAGAAAATTTTAGTTCTTCAGGCATGAAAATTCATCTTGAATACTCATTATTTAGAGAAAAAAAAATGAGATTGTGGTGGAAATTGATTAAAGATTGAAATTTTACTTGTCAAGTAAGTATATTTTACTAATTTTATTAGTATATATGGTAAAGGAATTCATAAAATCTAGTAAAAGTATATTGAAAAAAGTATTATCCTATTATGGTCATTTTTGATGAATCAATGGTCTTTTTCACACCTCTTGGATTTATGGTTTTGTGGTCATTAACTTTCTCATGATCATTCACTTTCTTATGATCAATGTTCTCTATCACTCTTCAGAATTATTTGGATGTTACTTTTTTCCCCATGTTTATATTTTCACTTCTCACTGATTTTATCCTATTTGGAAACCTAGTTATGTGTTATTCCAGATGACCTTTGAATTTTCCTTTCTCACTTTTTAAGAGGAAGTACTATTAACATGTTTTACGATGTGGGTTTTTAACAAAATAATTTTCAAATATCAAGCCCTTGATTACTGAACACAAGTTAAAATTGTGAGGATTCAATTTATTAATGTGGAGATAATGTGACACCCTAAGATTTTAATATAAAATTATGTTCGATAGTGTATAAAACATGAAACACTGAGCTTAAACGAACCATAGAATATTATTATTTTATGACTATTATAACAAAGAAAATTGAAATAGAGGGTATGAAAAGGATCAATCAAATTATGAAATTTATATAACTGAACAAATAAATACAAATGTATTGATTAACAGTTAGAAAATAAACACTCAATTTTTTTAAAGTCATTTTATTCTTAAAAAACATATTTTCTTCAAAAATGGTTTTGATTGCTTCTTATGGGCAAATAATATAATTATTTTTTTACAAAAATATAAAATTTATTTCAAAAAAATTGATTAATTTTTTAAATTAAAATGTCAAAAATATTTTAGAGTTAATTTTTGATAATTTTATGAAAAGAATAATTTTTTAATAAATAGTAAAAAATGTTGAGTTTTATTGAAAGTTGTATTATTATTTCAATCATTTATAAAGTTTAGTTTTGTTTTAAAGTGGTTTTAAATTAACATAATCTATATTATATTATTATCAATCTAATTATATTCATTAGAATCAATTTTATGGTTGAATTAATTATAAAAATATTTTATATATAAAAAGAGCACTTTCCTGAAAAACTATTTTTTGTTTTGTTTCTTAAATTAATTTCTTCCACTTATATAAATTTAATCATAAAAAATGGATTTCAAAATTTTAATCATGAGGTCTAAATTTTATAAATAGTTATCTTTCATTTTTTGTCATTATAAATTGGATCCATAGTAAAAAAATTACCATGGTAAAGGTAAAATGGGTTAATTCGGGTTAAAACTATGAGATAGGGTCTCAAAATCAACCCAAAACTTTCATTTATTTCATTTTATTACATAAATTATACCATATTTATTTTAAATTCCAATATATGAAATTTTGGCACTATTTTCCATTGATAGTGACATTTATATTATTTCAACTAAAGAAAATTCCAAAATGTCACTCTCTTGACTTTAATATCTCTAAAAATTTTACATATGGATAAAAAGAGGATTATTTTAGTTATAAATGTTTTTTAATATTAATTGATTTTTTATCATGGTAATTTATTTTTAATTTTTAGTGATTAAATAATTACCTTAAATGCTTATGCAATGCCGACACGGTGCTTATGCAAATAGTATAAAAATCAAGTAAATAATTTTAAAAACTCTAAAAGTAATATTTTTTTGGTAAGTTATAATTTCCCATGAAATTTATAGATTGATATATCATATTATATATTTATGAAAGTTTTGAATTCAAATTCCATTGTTTTCATATTGTTTTCAAGGTCAAATTATTTGAATAGTGTCAAAAATAACAAATAATATTTTACTAAATTATTTAAAAATAATAAAAATGTTGAAATAGGATAAGTATGATTATAAATGGTCAAAAATATCTTCTCTTTTCCATTTATTATCCATTTTTCACCTTATAAGTAAAATTATAAACCTTTTATGAGTGAAAAGTTTGGTACCACGGTTAAGGTTGAAATTATTTTACTAAGGAGTTAAACCAAAAGATAAGGTTTAAAACACCACTTAAATCGATCCAAATTTTATTGTTTGATTGGATTTAAAAAATCATGCCTTATATTTGAATATATTTCTATTTGGAATCATTTTTCTCAAGAAAAAAATTATTATATATATTTTCTTAAAAAAAATCAAGAGTGCCCCTCCCCTCACTTATAAAAGTGAACCCATCCTTTCTATTCTTTAAAAAACTTTGAGCCTTTATCTCCACAAAAACCTTCCAAAAGTTATTATAATAATAACTATACATGAATTTTTGGTTCTATTATTCTTAAAATACCATTCCAAGGGTCCTTAAGAAGGGATAGGGAGGAGTCCTACCGAAGAAGAGGTAATCATCTTATCCAACCTCTTTTAATTTTTTTCTTCTTATACCCCATATAAATATATTATATTTTTCATAAAACAATAAATTTATTATCCTAATATACTTAAATTTTATTTTAATTTTTAAACCACATTTTTTCACCCTATTTTCTATCAAATGGTAAGTTAAAGTATCACTTGTGCATACGCATGGCTTACCATCTCCACGTAACGATACAATTCATTTTCCACCACCATATTTCATGGATGGATATTATGACGGGTTTAATGTTTATATATTATATTTATGACATAATTATGATTCTATAATTATAATATCATATATACTTTATTACCTTTCAATCCTTTGGAAAACGATAATGTCGCTCGTGTGTACGTGTGAACTACCACCCCCACGAAGCGATGTGATTAATTTTTCATTTATAAATTACATGTGTGGTAATAAGGATATATTTAATGAATATATATGATATATATGATATAATAATGATTCTATAAAGTTTAATTATAATTTACCTTTTTCTATTTCCATCTGTCTAAAAGTGAAAACAGCGTTCATACGTATGTACGACTTACCATCACCATTAATATCCTTATTATAATTATATTTAAAGTTTCATTTGAAGTTATTATTTCATGGTGATTATGATTCAAAAGTTAACACAGTGGTAATATATTTATGTTATAATCTCATTTTTTATCAAGATTTTTTAAGATCAAGTTTTTGATGATGAAATTTTATGATATATCTCTCAATAATCCCATTAATTCTATTATCCTATGGAAATTTATAAATATTACATGTTTTACTTTAATTTTACTCTCTTTGATAACTCAATATATCAAAATAATGTTTTTAATAAAAAATTATTTTATTTCTCTCTTTGTTTGAAAATAATTTTTCTTCAAAATCCATATTTTATAAAATGTTATTAAGAATAATTTTACTAATATCCAATGATTTTTTAAAATCATTTTTACCCATGTTTTAATTTTTAAAAAATGGTTTAAAATTAATCTTCTTGTCATTTTCTGAATGATTTAATTTTGAATTTTTATTGAAAATGTGAAAGGGATATTTTTTTTAACATACACGACGTTAAAATAATTTCCCATAGTCCAGACTGCTCAATAATTTGAAGCTTCATTTACATGTTTCTGTGGTTTTTTTCAAAGAAAATATTTTTCATAATATTTTGTAAATTTTTAGATTTTAAAGAAGTAATTTCAAATTGAAAATGTTATTTTCCTCAAGAAATGTTCCATGTGATATTTTAAAGTAATTTTCATCTAAGATGACAACCTTTGATTTTAATTATCCTTTACCGGGGTTATGATCCAATGATACAATACTTATTATTTCTCTATATGGTTTATTATTACGATTATGATATGTTTATTAAACTCATTTATTTTTTATGGGTTATGTTGTGATAAAATGTTGAAATGTTTATGAAACCCATTTATTTTAAATAAGTTATGATATGATGAATGTTTTATGATCTTGTAGAACACATATGTATGATTTTCATTATGTGACAAGTGGGGTCAGAATTATATATCTCTATAATGCATTAGGTAAAGATGGATATCTTATGAGATAATAAAGATTATAATGGGGAGTGAACCCAGTTCAGTAAGGGACTTTATCTACTATGATAGTATTGGGAGTGAACCTTGAATAATGATGTTATGGAATGGGGAGTGAACCCAATCTACTATGATAGTCCTTGCAGTGATCCTTGACTAAGGAAATTATTTTCTATGATTATATTTATTCCAAAAACTTATATCAAATTCCAATGTTATGATCATGTGGATCATGTTCTTTGATTCCTTTATGATTCATGTCATATTAACTACCAAGATTTATGCCATTATTCAAGATTATGATCTATGATATGTTGGGTGTGGTTTTCAAATGTTTGGCTCATGTTCTCATACCCTTCTGCTCATATTATTATTTATTGTTCATTGATATCTACCTTCTTTACCCTTACTAAGCATCTAAGATCACCCTTTTATATGTTTCCTTTACCTAGGTTATGAATAAAGGTTTTCAGTATGATATGTATAATAAGGGTTCTAGTTATGAAGAACTTAGTTAAAGATGATGTTGATCTCTTTTGAACAAGTTGATTATATATCCAAGTTTCTAAAGACACTAAACTTATATGATTCTAGCATGGATATTTGTTTTATGTATTGAGTATTTATCAAATAATATGTAATATTTATGTATGAAAAGTTTGTATCACTATAAATGGCTTCCTAGAAAACCATTGGTATAGGTCCCAAAAATTTTGGGCACCTATACGAATGGTTCTTCAAAACCATTGGTATAGGCACCCAATTTTTTTATGAATTCTTAAAAAAAATATTAAATAGATAAAAATTTAAATTAATTTTAAATATAAATATACATATTAATCAATTTATGTTAAAAAAATCATTGTAGCCTAGTAGTTAGGCCATTGAAGTGTAATTGGAGGTGTTGGGATCAAAACTTGGCTAGCTTTTCTTATTACATTACATAAACCAATGGTTTTCCAAACCATTGGTCTAAGTATTTCATAATAATTTTACCAATAGTTTGGTAACCATTAGTATAGACCATTTATACCAATGGTTTTCCAAAAACAATTGGTATACGTCTATACCAGTGGAAGAATAGTCAACGACCCTCCAAACCTTTAGTATTGGATTTTTTTCTAGTATTGATTTTTTGATAATTTAGTATACATGAATTCATTAAATAAATTCATCATTCTTCCATTGATCTATGTCTAATATTTTATCAATAAATTGATGTTCATGTTTGCTTGAATCAATATATTTCATTATAACTGATCCTAGATGGCCTAAACCATCATTTCATGTATTTAAAGTTATAGGATTAGTAAAATTTTAATTTAGAATTATTGATTCGATTGTACATGAAAATTTATTTATAATCACTTTTTATGAATTTTTGTTGCATATCGAGGTACCAATTTTATCCAATGTCTCTGTATGATATTCATTTTCAAGAATATCATTGACATATCTCATTGATACTTTAGATATAACAAATCATTAATAATTTTTTCTAATATATAGAAATATATTCTTCTGTAGATTATAATTGATTTTTCTCTCGATGTTTTTACTTACATGTTCATATACTAACTCATAGATTATTTATTTTGAATATTTTGATCAAAATAATATTTATAAATATTTTACTTTGATATCTACATATATAAGATCTTCAAGATCTTTCATTATGCATACTCATATTTTTCATTATAATTTACACTTTTGGAAGTTGGTGAATTAATATTATAATCATAATTAGTTTGGCCCATCACCAAGAAAATTATTATATGTTTTGGAACTTCTATACCATATATTATTTAATAATACATCTACTTGGGATCGAATCCCTCACATATTTTGAAGCTGGTGAATGTGGTAGCAAGAACCAATGTGAAAGAATGTTATATATTCACAACACACGACTAATCATCCTAAAAAACTATAAATCATAGAATGATTAACATTCACTTTACTAAATGAAGGATAAATCATTTGACCAAATTTCATTAACTCTCAAATATCTATGATAAAATTCTGAGTACGGTTAGCACAAATCATATCAAATTTTTCATGAATAATTTCATTCTCTTCGAGGAATGAAATAAAGTAATTAAACATACGTTCACAATAAAGAATGAATTAATTACTATTTTTTATCATGATGACCATTGTTTAACCATTTGAGGTGGTAAAATAATTTTCATGAAATATATTGGATTATAATGGTTATGTAATTCTGTTACCTCATCTATGAACTATAATAAGAATAATATCCACTTTAGGAGATAATATTGAATGAATTACATGATATGATATTAATAATCCATAAACACATGATAAATTATAATGACTTTATTCGATATTACTGTTACAAGAGAAATAATTTATAAACAAAGATATCTTTTAATATAATGTCAAGGGAAACTGTTTCCATATCATCATTCAAGGATGCATTATTTTATATTCTTTATTAAAATCCATTTATATTTTTAAATGTTGATTTTCATCAAACCACTTTCATTGGTTATATTATTATTATTATTTATAAACAAATATAGAAAAATGATCATTCGAAAAACATTATATTTATCTCAAACTAGATTTAAAATAAAATCATGTACATTTTCATTCACTTTGGGGAATGAAATAAATATTTTTCAATAAATATTTTCATTCACTTCATATAATGGAATAAAATTATTTGTTTAGGTTTTATATTGTCTTAAAGAAAATAACATGAATATTCAATTCATCATTTTTATCATATTTCAGGGGATGTGTACTAATAAAATAAATATCATCTCCATCATGATTATTTAAACATCACAATAAATTTTTACACCTTTAGGGTGTACAAAGAGATGTGAGATGTTAAATTTTATTATGTCATCATTGTTTTCATGACATGATTAGTAAAATTTACTTCATCACTTTAACATATGAAAAATATGTGATGTTCATCATTAAACCACTTCAGATGGCTTTGTTTCATTATTTTATTTTATGAATGGTGTTTGTCTTTACATTGAATACTTCAATTATTAACCAATCACATTCACTTATGGGAATGAACTATAGTTTTAGTAGTCATGAGTCATTATAGATATTTAGTATCTCATTATTTTTCTCACAGCAAAATATTAAGAAAATAATTCATATATTTTTTAAAATTATCAAGAGGGGAAATAAATATGATATAAGAAATAAGACTCACCTATTGATATGGATATTCGAATGATTATAGTCAATTTTCACATGTAGATTCATGCCAAAAGAATGATTTCTAGAAAAAAAATGAAACCTACCTTTTTCATGTAAGAATTATCTTACATTGATGACAATGTCATCAAAATTCAAAATTTATAGATGATGATCATGTTGATAACATGTTATTAAATCAATCGAACATTGATTGAAACTGTGAATAATTTAAAAACCAAAAATGTAAGACTGATTGTGGACAAAGCACATCATTAGTGAAACATAATTTCGAATATTCATATAATAATGATGAACAAAAATATTGATGAAAATAAATAGACTATAGAAGTAGATACAATGTATATGGGGCCAAAAGTCATCACTATTTCATTAGTATATCACCATATATATATATTATATGAGATTATATCAAATGGTTGAGGTTAATCCCTACAATATCTAATCCAACGGGTGAAGTTTCAAAGGCTAGAGAAACCAAAGGATTGGAATATGAAGAGTTTTGTAAGGAAATGAGTAGTCATCATCATTATTATCAATATGAAATTCACACATTAATATTTCATAACAATTTTCATGTTAGATTTATATGTTCCCCTCCTTTTATGTATAATTTTGTCAGTTAAATAGATACGACATGATTTCCAAAATCATCACTCTACACACAGTGGCAAGCACTGTTCATCTGGGTTTATTCCATTGAGTACTCCTTGAGGAAGCTTAGATGAGTGTGATTCTTCCATGACCAACCCACATGGGAACTCATCAAATCAATCCATGTTATATTTCATATCTATATCTTTGTAGGATTTAGTTCTTCTCTAGTTTTACAGTAAAACATTTTTTGGGACCACCTAATTTAAGGTTAAGTGGGTGGATTCCCTAGATTCTGAGAGCTCTCCAAAGAAAACTCATAAATCTAATGAAATAAAGAATGGATCAAGAGGCGGTATTGGGATCTCCATGGAAAAGTAGAAAGAGAACTAGTTAGTGTTTCTATATTTCCCATTTCTATTTAAGGGTGATGGGATAGGTGGGGATGTGCCTAGAATCAATGTAGGAATGGAATGGGTGGTTGGCATTGATTCAGATCTTCATGGAGCTCTGACACTCCTAAAATGAAATAATTCAGTGATCAATGCTCAAGTATTATATTGCATCGTTATTCTTGTCATTAAGACCCCCACCCCACCCACCCCCTATATGTTATCTTCCTACTTATGGAACATTGGGTCTCCCTATATGTATAATTGGAATGTGCGTCTATAGATTTATCTTGACATCCTCAATATTATTATCATATAATCCATTATGAAATTTCAAATTCAAGGCAAGATTGGTCCTGGATCAAATCTATCATGCCACTTCAACTAACATCAAGCATGCATTCTATTATTATTTTTGATTGTAAGTTTCAAATAAATACTAGATCTATTTGTACATTTTATAACATGGAAAACTTGAACATTTCTTTCCATGTGCTTGGTTAGTTTTGTTATTTATATTTTTTACTAATGAAATGAACATAAATTATAATGATATCACTATAAAATAGGGAAATTGTATATATCTCCCAAGTAATTGATATTAAACTATCTTAATGAAATTATCTTATATATTTATTGCAACCTGATGTGGATTGCTACCAGAAAATTCATCCTGATAAACATGAATGAAGAAAGTAGTTTTCTACCCTGGATGTTTTATTTGAAACTGCATATGTCGATATAGATTTACATCCTTAACATTATTATCATCAAATTCATTTATCAAATTTAAATTTTGGGAAAAAAATTCTTCACAACAAATATAAAATAATAAGGATTAATTTAAGAGATTTGATATATTTTTTTATCTTATAATTGTAACATATAACTAAGGAGTGATTGATATTTTTTTGGATTTTCTTAATTGAAAATTGACAAGGGAATTTAGATTTTTTTTTATTATGGTATTTTGGAGATATTATATGTATTAATAGAATTATCATATCCCAAGTTCAAGGTTGAAAAAGTAATAGTGTTAGACCACATAATCTCATAGAAATGAATTGAGGTAGATAAGTCAAGGGTTGAAGTAATAAACTAATTATCATATATGACTTGTCTTAAGCATGTTAGATCATTTTTAAGCCATACAGGATTCTACCAAAGATTTATCAAAGATTTCAGTAATATTTATCTACCTCTATCAAGATTTATATTAAAAGGAGTGGAGTTTAATATTGATGATGAGTGCATGAAATCATTTTATGATATGAAAAAATTATTTATTACACCACCAATAATGCAACCACAAAACTAGGACCATCCTTTTGAGTTGTTATATGATGAATAAAATCAATTTTTGGGAGTCACGCTCTTACAAAGAATTGGCATCAATCCTCAAGTTATCACCAATTCATAAAGTACATTGGATGCCACTCAAATCAATTACAAAACTATAGAAAAGGAGTTCCTTACAGTCATATTCGCTATAGATAAATTCTAATCATACCTACTAGGAACTAAATTTGTTTTTTCTGATCAAGAATCTCTCAGGTTTCTAATGAATAAAGATGGTTTTAATCCATAACTAATGAGATGGATGCTTCTCTTATAGGATTTCCACCTGGAGATCAAGAATGAAAAGGGAACCAAAAATTAAGCGGATGATCATCTCAGCAGATCACCTCACACCACTGAAGTAGAAATTCCATATCAGAATCCACTCAATGATCAAATCCCAGGTGAAAAACTTTACATCATGGAAGGCGAAGTACCATGGTATGCTGACATTATTAATTATTTAGTCACATATTAGTTACCATCTCATTTAAACTCTCATCATAAGAAAACAATTAAATCTAACTCTAAATTTTATATTTGGTAAGACCCATTCCTCTAGAAGATATGCACCAATCAAGTAATTAGAAGAAGTTTACTTGAAAGTGAAATTGAATTAGTTTTTAAATTCTATCATACATTATATTGTGGAGGTCATTTTGGATCCCAAAGGACAAAAATTAAAGTCTTAAAACCTATAATTTATTATCCCACATTATTTAAATATTCACATGAGTTTTTCAAAAAAAAAATGAAAATTCAATTTTTTCAAAAACATCTAAAAACTAAAAGAAATTTCTCAAAAACTAGCTACCTTCTATGAAATTTTTGAAGTGTGGGGTATAGACTTCATGGTACCATTACCAGTTTTATTTTTATATTCTTATATTCTATTATATATGGATTATTTTTCAAAATGGGTGGAAGAAAAATCCACCAGGACCGACGATGCTAAAGATGTATGTGATTTTCTCATGACTAACATATTCTATAGGTTTGGAGTAACAAAATCCATAATTAGTGATCAAGGGACCCACTTATGAAATAATAAATTAGAGGAATTATTGAAATGGTATAGGGTGCACCGTGAAACATCAACCCCATACCATCCTCAAAAAAATGGCCAAGAAGAAGTTTTCAACAGAGAAATCGAGTGAATTCTAGAAAAGATTGTCAAACCCAATAGGAAAGACTAGAGCCAGAAATTGAAAGATACCCTGTGGGATTATAGGACCACATATAAAACACCCATAGGAATGATCCCATACCAATTAATTTACATAAATATTTTCTACCTACCTATGGAATTATAACACAAATCCTACTGGGTTGTGAGGAAGATGAGTCTAGACCTTGACAAAGCTATGAAAGAGAGGAGATTGAAGCTATAGGAGTTAGTGGAAATAAAGATATAAGATTTTGAAAATTAAAATATTTACAAAGAGAGAATAAGGATATCCCATTATAAGATAATTCAATTAATAACCTTTAACCCTGGAGATAAAGTGTTGTTATACAACTCCAGACTCAAACTGATGCCAGGTAAATTTCATTCTAGATGGGAAGGACCTTTTACTATTATTCATGTATACCCTTTTGGTGTTGTGAATATTGAAAGGGAAGGAGGATAAAACCCATTCACTATAAATGGGTATAGGATGAAGAAATACCATGGGACCATACATCAATAACCATTGGAGAATATTACACTCCTTCACCCTGATTACAAATAAAGACCAATGAGGTTATACCTTCCCTTTACATTTTAATAAATGTAGTAATTTCATCTTAAATCTAGTTACATGAAAAATCAATTTGAATGAATTGAGAACACTACATTGATTAAGCGTGGGGTGGGGGGATATTTTAGTTAGTATTTATTTAAATTTTTTCAATTTTTTAGTCGATCCAATGAAATTAAATAAAATTGTATTCAGAAGGAAACCCGTGTTTTTTTCCTTAGTCCATTATTCCCCTCAACACTATTTGAGCATGATTGAATAGACTTGTACTATAATTTGTTTTATTCTTATTTTTCATGTCCATAATGAATTTGACACAATATTGGAGGAATTGTACATAATTCATGATATGAAATAATGCATAATAGAGTCGAGAAATAAAAATCCACACTGGGAAAAGTTTGCATGTCATGAAAGTAATGCATAATGAAATAGAAGGAATGGTACCTGTGCAACCTGAATGAAGAGCCATTGTTAAGGGGAGTTTTATTTTACATTCATTGACCTTTTAATTCCCTATATTGTTTTTTGAAAATCTATTTTTTAGATTTAAAAGAAAATTTCACACTCACATTTAACTTTCTTGCTTTACTTAACTGGTCTAGGTGACATTGGCTTCTTGGGAACCACATGATACCATGTTTTATATTACAAAGATGATAATATTGAATGATTAAAATGTATAATTTATTAGTTAGAGTGAATTGTATATACTGAATTAATGACTCATGATTTTATGGAATTGGTTGATTCAAGTAAATGAAATTTCCCTACCATTTTCATACTTTGAATTTCTAAAATTTATGTGGATTGATTTGTTATTATGACTGCATGCCATGAGTTATTTTCCCAAATTATATGTTCCATTACTGAGAGTATTTCTAAACTAAATACTTCTTATTTATATCTTTAGAATATTTCTTGAGTGATCTTAGGGAATTCCACCTATTATAACTTATATTGGAATTTATCTAAGACATCACTTTACAAAAGAACATTTAAATTTATTGTGGCCATTTTTATTGTTAATACCTTATCCTTGGAACCACCATGACATTAATCCTTGTTTATCCTATAGAAACTTTGAATGACCTCCCTAGGAATAATCCGCATTACAAGACATTTTTATCCATTCCTACCATACTCTATTTATATTACATGATATCTTAAAGTTTAAGTGTGGGGGTGTGGGAAGTCTTGGTAGAGGGGATGTATTACTTTGTATATAAAAAATTTGGGGTTTCTATTTTGGGTATTGAGAAGTTATTATATTTTATCCATTATACTTATTGTTTTCCATTCTTAAAATAATGAATTAAAAAAGATAGTTTACATTTTAGGATAATCAAAAATCACTATTACCAAATCAATGATTTATCGATCAAATGTGGTTAGGTGGTTAATGTGAGATTTGTTATATGCATAAATTTAGAAAAAAATGGAAAAAATGAAAAAAGGAAAAAAATCAAGAAGGTATAACTCTTTCATTATACTTTCATTGATCATGACCTTACTCTGGGTTTTGGGGATAGGGAGTTGTCATTTGGGTTGGATCATTGTATTATGTGGTATTCTCTCATTATCCATAGAGTGGACTGTAGGTGGCACGCTTCATCCCTGACCTAGGTGGTGTGTGATGGCCGCCGTCTTTTCCCCTCCCCCGCTAGGGGGGGAGGGCCGCCCTTTTGCATCAGAGAAGATTCCCCATTTTATTCTGTTCTTGAACCCTAATTTCTTACCTCTGTTCATTGAAATTTTTATTTTCCCTAAGGTCTTGGACCTTCATGATGGCTACACTTAGATCGTGATTTCTATCATGGAATTAATTGATGCTTCGTCTCTCCACGATCTCACTTTGGTTTCTTGATTTCCTTTGTGGCATCCTTCAGTTGAATCCTTTGATAGATTTGTTTTCAAATCCTGGAGACTTCAAGATCAGGTGACTATTGGACTTCTGAACAAATGAAATATCATGATTCGCTTCACATCCATGGAGGATCTGATCACGGTGTGGTCCGCAGCTCCTCGATCCTGCAATGTCTTGCACTTTAATCTCTTCAAATGGTCTTATGATCTTTATATGAACCATGATGCCCTATCCGCAGCACTGTGGGTAAGTTTTCTTGAACTCCCTCTTCCTTTCTAGAATCCCCTATAATCTATATGCTTGGGAACATGGTCGGATGCTACATGTGCTCTGACTCAAGAACTATCTATGTTTTTCATCCTATTTCCCCACAGATTTGTGTCGAAGTTGACGTTTCTAGACCTCCGGTTGAATGGGTTTGGATTATGGTAGGAAAAGAATTTTGGTGGAAGCAGCAGGTGGTGTTCGAATCTTGGATGAACTTCTGTTCAAGGTGTTCTCACCTTGGGAACTTACATCGCTCAGGCCGAAGAGGAAGCAGGGGTTGAAAAGGGAGTGGTGAAGGTCCCGATGCTACCCCTTATTGATTCTCCTCAAGATGAGATTGATGTGGATGCTGCCAAGGTCATGCAGCCAGCTTTATTAGGCTCATCGAAAGAAGTAGTGGGGGATGGAACTATCTCTTGAAGTGATGACAAGGTGGTTGGCAATGTGATCTCGGTTGAAGTGTCTCAAAAGTAGGACATGATTCTACCTCTGGAGCAAAGAGTAATTGATATATTCAATAGATTGAGATGGGATCTAGTAGGCCCCCATGACTTGAAAGAAGTCACTACATAGAATAGAGAAACGGTGGATAGGAACACTTCCAGTGATCAAACTCATGTGGCCTCAGATAGAGATTACACTTCAAATACCATGGGGCCCCAAAGTCCTACACCTATTCCATGGCTGTGCATGTAAGAAATAATATCAACCCTGGAGGGGGTATTCCATCGATAGAAGTGGGATGTTCCAAGGTTGGTCAGGAGTGTGAGGTGCCAAGGCACGACACATATTATCCGAATAAAAAATAGAGAACCATGATAACTTTGTCCTGTCTCAATTTGAACAACGGTTTCAATACACTTAGTGTCGAAGGAGGGGCTGAATATAACAACACTTGTCCCTCATAATCTGAGTCCAATGGAAAACGATCATCATATGAAATTGGAGAGTATGGTATTGACTTGTACAACCTGTAGAGGAAGAAGGGGAATAAAGATAACATGGACCCCAAAAGTTTCATTATCACCAAGAAGCATAAATCAAAGGGATATAGAGACCACTCATATCTTCCTAGGTCAATGGAGACACAACCAGCCAAAAAAGGTAGTAAATAAAAGGAATAGTAACCTCAGCCAATGAAAGAAAGGGAGTTTTCATAGGCTAAGGGCACTATGGCTAGTGGAAAGTAGGATCAACAAGTAAGCGACAACAGTTCCCCAAAGCAACAGGTGGAGGGGTACGTGAAAGTTTTAGAGTCTCCTAAAGATGATTCAATTGAGAAGATTGAGGTTCAACTTGGGGTGATTCCATTGTATCTAGAGGATGCGTGGTTAGTGGAGATAGTTGTGCACCCTTATGAACAACAGCGAGAGGCAGGTACTCCTAATGGTACTCAATGACAGGAAGATGTGTCTATAGTCCCCAATATGGAACTGGTCATGAATTCAGGAGAAGAGATGGTGGAGGCCATCCTGAGAATTAAGGCGACAAAGGAAGAGTCTGATCAAATGATGGAAAGAATGATCCAAGTAGTTGTTACCAGGGAGAAAGAAGATTGGATAGAGAAGCAAGACTACATATTGATTATAGGGTTTAACATGGGGAAGATTAGAAAAGAGGAGTACATGCACTCTTGAGATTATCTAGCGTAGCACTATAAATATGTCTTGAAGGATGACCCATAAATTCAGGTAAATGTTATTCCCTAGAAATTATGTAGGTAAATTGAGTCCAAATGTCTTAATTTTTTCTTTGATAAGTTTGTAGTTTCTTTTACTACCTGAACTGGTTAGTTTTGAGGGTTCTCACTTTCCCCTTGAAAGTGTTTTAATAATAAAAAGTTACTTTGGAGGAGGGGAGTTGTCATTTTATAGAGGATATTTTCATTGCACTTTAATTTTGATATCATGAAGTATGATTTAGATATAACTCTCCTTTTTGAGCCTTAATATTTTGAAAATCAATACCTACAAAACTTAAGCCTTAGAGGAATTAGAACCTTTTTTATAAATACCTCATGATTTTATTTGAATTTTTTCTTTACACAGTGGAGAAAGTGGTTCCTTTTCAAGCCTATAGAAAGGGATCGTGTACTCATGATAAGATAAAAACTCTACATGACTTTTTATCATGATTTATGGGAGAAAAGCAACCATTTTCAGGTAAATCATGACTTGGAATGTGTAATAATAATAAATTATGAAATATGAATGAATGAAAGGAGAAGATCCACCATTTCACAATGGGAAAAAAGTAAAATATTTGGGTTTATTAGTCTCTTTAAAGAGTGTGAAATTGAATTAATGTTTGATGTGGAACTTGAAAGGTTAATCCCCAATTGATAATCATTTTATTTAACTACTTGAGAATTTGAATATTGGTAACATGTTGTACCAATTTTATTTATGTTGAGATTAAATTATTGAGAACAAGAAAGTTTTAAGTGTGGGTGAATTGAAAGAGTCATATTTTTCAGGTTTATTCTAATTTAAAACTAATTTTTTGTACAATTTATTATTACATCGGTGTGGGAGGGGGATAATCAAAAAAAAAATCTAAACTAAATACACATTAGGAGGATCAAAACTGAGACCTCTCAAATACCACTATAGGGATTAAACCACTAGGTTTACATGGTTTGTACAATTTAATTAATTAATTTTATCATTATTTAACTATTTTTTATAATTTTTTGGTAGGATATAGAATTTGATCAAAAATGAACAAAAAGAGATGTATATATTTGGATACAAACACTTCACATCTTGATGCTTAATGGCGCGGTGTGAAACCATAATTTTGAATCTATATTAAAGTTAAAACAAATTTATGGACAATTAAATAACTAATTATAAGGATCAAACCCAAATATCCAAGTGAAAATAGAGAAAAACTTACTAAGAAGCACAAATTCATTTTTTGAATGTCAATAATGACATGAACCTTGAAGAATTACAGGATGTGAATTCAATGCATGAAACATGTTGTGAGAATTTTAGGCCCTATACATTACACATTGTGAACACTATTTGCGACATGAAACCCTCATAACTAACACATAAACAAATGAGTATTTATGTTGTTACCTGTCATTTATGACCATTCACACCCATGAAACCTTAGGATTAAACCATACTAATTTTATTATGTTATTTATGACATCATAAATGTGATCTATGCATATAAATAAGAGTCATAGGGGGACTAACAAAGGATCAATTGGAGAGTTAATCTCTAGATAACGTCCTGTTATATATTTATTTCCATAATTTCCTTTTATTTTACTTTATTTCCATTCCTATGATGTCTCCCCACTCTTGAATCAACTCTACTTCCCCATACATGGTGGGGTATTCTTTTTGATTGATTAAGAAATGGTAGGTTAGACAAATTGTTATGTTTGAGTTTATACTCTTAAATAAATAAAAATTCATTATTTCTTCCGCCAACCGGTTTTTATTATCATTTAAATTTTTTATTCCAAATGCGTCTATGTTAGAGTTTGATTATTTTAATTTAAATTTCCTTGGTCAATGATCCATATCTACCTTCACCCAATTCCCATATATTTTTTACAGAACGTATTAGGGTTGGTTGATTAGTTCTCAGCGATCTCTAGTAGGTACACAAGATTGTGGTAGAAACTATTGATTATTAGGGGATAATAATATCCAATTCGGGATTTCCCTAATTTATCAAAAGGACTCACTATGATGTTGTTCACATAGGAAGGAGTGTTTACTTATTGAGATTTGGATTATAAACACCCACACCTTTTCTATATGGCCAAGGGAGAGAGATGAATCAATAGAGAAATCTCTCTCTTACTAGCTAGTGGAAAAAGAATTAGTAAAAATTGGAAATAATGATAGCATATCACTAGGTCTATCCAAACTCACTCTGATCACTATCTTTCTCAATTATTTTAAATCATTCATTTAAACTGGTTTCTTCTCTCAATTTCTCAAAATCAATTAAAACCTAATTTTCATAAAATCAGAAGAAAAAAAGTGAAAAACTCATTTTGTGGGAACTCCTCTTTAGGATACAACCTAAGAGTTAACTAAATATAATATACCTAGGTAATTAAATTTTTTTTCCACACCCCATGATAGGCGTGCATTAACACCTACTGCTCTCTATACACTGGATGTATTCCAACCTTTACTCATGATATCATGGATTTTTCTAGAACTCTGATTGTGTATCTTAGGCACCCTACATGATGTTTCATAATTGTGTGTATTTAAGATGTTGATTTTTTTTATTGTGCATTTTTTATACTCTTCATCTTCTAGATTTCAGCTTGGATCATGGTATTGTTACTTTATATTGGTAGTTTTTTTATTCTCATATGATGATCGGTTATTATAATACCTCATTACCTTTATATTAGGTATATTATGATATTTTATTTTCATTTCACTTTTTTGTTGTGAAAGTATTTTTGACCCTTAATTAGGAGGAAACTTGTAATGGTGAAGTCACAGATTTATTGGATTTTTAGCTTTTTACTCAACTTTTTAACTGTTTACTGGGTAGTTACATGATGTGTAAAGGGATTTCATAATGTGTAATGATATCTGGACTCATCCCATTAGTTTAATTCACATCATGAGTTTTTACATTTTGTGTAAGGGTTACACATCGTATAATGTGAAAATATAGTTTTTATTTAAAAAGGCAATGTGTTTTTCAGTTTAACTTGAATTTAAAGGAATTCATGATGTGTAAAATATTACATGTCATGTAATTCCCCAAGTTCTAGTTTTTAGGGTGTCGTGCGAGTGTTTGAGGGATCATTTATTTTTGCAACCTTCTCCACCCGGCCATAGCTCTTACCCTAGGTGATTTTGGGTGTCTTCCTTCCATCCGGATCAATTCATTCAGCGATTGATTAGAAAGGTTAGGCACTTATTCTTTCTATGTAAGCCTTCTTCTTGGTTTCTATAACATTGGTGTTTGTGGCATCATTTTTTATAGGTATTGGTAATCGGATTGTGTCTTCTATCAAACCTTTTTAGTTTTTTGGTCGCACCTTAACTTTTAAAGGTAGATATTATGGTTTCCAATCCCTATTGTCAAAGGCAGTTAGATTTTATATGATCTTGAGGTGGGTGTATTTGTTTAATTTTTCTAATTTCTTAAATTTATTTTTTTTCATATTGATTTCTTGAGATTTGAAATAGAATTGCATGTGTTGAAATTTAAAAGGGCATGGGTTTGAGTTTGAAAATGGGTTTTGCTTTGAAAACGAAATTTCCTTGATTTTCAAAGGAAAAATGGATTTTCAAACCCTGAATTAGAATGGATTGGATTTAAAAAAATATATATAAAATTTTTAGCAAGGTTTTTAAAATATAAATTGAAAACATTGCACAGAAAGAACCTTGGGTACTTTGAGATAGAGACACAATTGAAATTAGTGTGTGACACCACTAGAAGGTGACCTTTTATATGTTGATGATATATGGAATACCTTGATGTTGGTTTGGATCCAAGTTTATGACTTGTTAGGCTTGCGAGTGTCTATTATGTATTTTCCCATATGCTAGAGTCTAGCTGGTAGGTGCATTGTTGTTTCTAGTTTTTTATTATATGATAGTTTATTTTATGGAAGTTGGATCACATGTATATTTATATTTAAGTATATTTACCTTCTTTGTTTCTGGTTTTGGAAGATATATCATGAAATTTGGGAAAAACTCAATGATTTTTTGAAAAAGGACTTTAAATTTATTTTTTTATAAAAATTATTGTAAAACTATTTTTTTAGTTATAACTTGTGCATTATTTTTATTTGAACTTGTATAGATTACATGGTGGTATCATATTGGGTTTGGTTTCTCACACCCTAATTCTTATTATGGGTAGATATAGACCTTTTTTGCAGGATTCATATAAAGGGAAGAGCATTTTGTAGCATGTAGGCTTCTTTTTATGTTTTTGTTTTGTTTTGGGATAGTTTGGAGGTGATGTTTGGTCACATTGAGACTTGTTATCTATACTTTCCTTTCTTTTTGGTTTATCTGGTTTGTATTGGTTGTATTTTTTCATTATTTCCACATTTTAATCTGGTTATATGTCTTATTTTTTATTATATTCAAGACTTGTTTTGTTACATCTGTCTTACCCCACCCCGTAATGGGCTGGCTTAGGTGACTGGTCTGGTTAGACCAGGTTGGTCTGTTACAATTTGGTATCAAAGGGGTTACTCAACCTAAAGTGTGATATCATTTTTTGAGTTGTTTTAGTTTCTTGGGTAGACAAGAGTAGTATCATCAGAAATCATATAGTGTGTGCAGAAAATGGGCATATCTAGCTCACTCTCGTTACTAAATTTGAGTTGCCATGGGTGGTTGGAAAAATATTTATTAAGTCCAAGACCAAGTATCTAGGTTCATTTGAATAAATTTTATGGGGATTTTATTTAAATTAATCGGTCTATAATGTTTTAGGACTTTGTGTGTATAATTTTGTTTGAATAGAAAAATGTATAGTTTATTTAGATGGACCTTTTCCTCTCAAAAGTTGTTGGCATTTTATGGTGTAATTCATAACTTCTTTAGATTCTTACTATTTTAAATCATGGTTTGGGATTCTTGTTTTTGGTTCAATGGTTTTGGAGTTTCTCATAACTGATTGGTTATTGTCTTGTGTTTAACAGACAATGCCTCCTATAATATCTCTTCCAAATGAAATAGGGGAATTTATGAGGTAGGTTCCATGGGAAGATCCTCCATTGGACCCTTCTGTGGTTGAAGTAGTGATCCATACCATTTATACTCTAGGGTCAGTGGGAGAATTAAACCTAGGATGGGTAGTGAATCATGGTTCAAAATTTACCAAGTAGCATCTACCTTTCATCCATGGTGACAATGGACTGCAAGAGTCAGAGGAGTGGCTTGAATGGGTTGATAGGATCTTCAAATTTTTAAAGACTCCTGAGGATTATCAAGTGGGTTTTTCCACATATATGCTTGAAGGATCAGGATGAAGATGGTAGGATTCTATAGTACCAACTAAGTTTCTAAAAGGTCTTACTTGGGTTTCTTTTAAGAAGATCTTTAATCGTCAATTTTATCCGGATACCTTATATATAGAAAATACCCAAGAGTTTTTGACGTTGGAACAAGGGAAGCATACTGTTCTTGAATAATCCACCCGCTTTGCTAAGTTAGTGCATCTGGCATCGGAGCTTGTCACCAATGATTACCTGAAGGCTCAGAGGTTCAAGATAGGGTTGAGGGATGATGTTCAGTCAATGATAGTTATTTTTTAACTTCATACCTTTTTGATGGTAGTGGATAAATTATCTTTGTATGAGATAGATATATCTATAAGGATAGGCTTTGGTGGAGCTTCAGTGGGTACAGTGGTAAACCAGGGTACTTCTTCTGATCAAAAAAGAAAGCACAAGAGTGTTCAGTTTTCTATAGGACTAGTTTTAGGGGATTCTGCAGGGCAGCAACAGGTTATTTTCTACTAGTGTGGGAGGTTTGGTCATACTAGGCCTCAGTGTTCAGAGGATCCTATAACTTTTCATCATTATGGGAGATCTGGACATCTAAAGCATTTTTATGATATGATTTCCCAAGAAGTAAGGTGTGGTCCACTTTCACCAAGGGGTCGCAGGTTAATGTTGGTGATTCCAAGGGTATTTTGTCTCATTCTTAGGACAAAGGAGATGTTCAGGTGGATAAGTCTGGATAGATTTATATAGAAAATTGTATGCCAAAGTTATCTAAAGAAGGTCCAACTACTGTTAGAGGTATGATGTTTTTTCATATTCAATGGTTCTAGATTTATTTGATATAGGTGCTACTCATTCTTTTATTTTTTCAAAGTTGGATGATGTTTTGGGTTTTCATTTTAAACTTATGTCGTTTTTTGTTAGATCTTTCCACAACTTTAGGAAATAGGTCCAAGCAAGGTTTCAAATGTCCCATGTGTCGGGTGGTGATAAGTGACTTTGAGGTGGTTTGGGACTTCTTAGTACTTGATCTTGACATCTTTGACTTGATTATCAGCATAGATTAGATGATTATCATAAATTACCAAATATATTTTTATCTCCTTTAGGTATAGTTCTTATCCATCGATGGGGTTACCCTTGTTTTCCAAGATGATTGGGACTCTAGATCAGGAAGGGCAGGGATGGTTGTTTCTTATGCCGGTTTAATCTCATGCCAATTTTTAGAAATGTTTATTGATGCATTTGACCCATTCTTGGGTGGTCAACTACCTTTTTTGCGTACCATGAGGTATTTCCAGAAAATTTTTCTGTTTTGACACCACAGAGAGAGGTCGAGTTTACTATTGACCTAATACATGGAACGATGACCATTTCTAGGCCATCCTATCGAATGAAACTTTCTGAGATAGTGGAACTTAAATTCAAGCTTGAGGACCTAGAGTTGAAGTTATTTATTTATACTATCATGCCATTGTGGTATTTTCTTATACTCTTTTCTAAGAATATAGATAGAATTTTTAGAATTTTTATTGACTATCGAAAGTTGAATCAAGTGACTATTAAAAAAAGTATCATTTACCTATAATTGATGATCTATTTGATCATCTTAGAGGGGAATTTTAGTTTTATAATATTGACTTGTGGTTGGGGTACCACTGATTGAGATTCCTAGAAGAGGATATACCTAAGATAGCATTTCAAAGTCGATATGGGAATTTCATGTTTTTGGTTATTCCATTCAGTATCACTAATGTTCCAACAGTATTTATGGCTTTGATGAACCAAATATTTAATCAGTTCTTTGAATCTTATATTTTTATGTTCATAGATGACATCTTGGTGTACTCCAAGTCATAAGAGAATCATAGAGACCATTTGAATGTCATTATTTGAACTTTGAGGGAACATTATCTGTATGGTAAGCTTTCCAAGTGTTAGTTTTGGATCTAGAATGAGAAGTTTTTGGGGCATGGGATCTTTTAGAGGGGTATCTCAGTTGATCCTGAAAAGGTGCAGGCAGTTATGTCTTGGAATCATCCCAGAAACTTGTTTGATATTCGAAGCTTCTTGGGTTTGGTAGGTTATTCTAGATGGTTTATTCGGGACTTCTCCAAGCTCACATCTTTGATGACATATTTAAACTGTAAGGGTGTAAAGTTTTAATTGAATGATAAATGTCAAAGATGTTTTTAGGAGATTAAGATGAGGTTGACTTTAGCACCAATTTTGATTCTTTTGGAACCAGGTTTGGGTTATGATGTTTTCTATTATTCTTCTAGTATGGGTTTTAGATGTGTCTTAATACAGGGTAAACATGTTGTGGATTATATCTCATACTAGTTATACCCACATGAGAATAATTTCACTACCCATGATCTTAAGTTGGTAGATATTATACATTTTCTCAAAATGTAGTGTCACTATCTCTTTAGAGATATGTTTACGGTATATTTTGATCACAAAATCTTGAATTATTTTTTTACTCAGAGGGGTATAAACATAAGACAGAGGTTCTAGGTTGAGTTCCTTTAGACCTTTGATTTTTATATCATATATACCCCTAAGAAATGGAATGTGGTAGTCGATACATTGAGCAGGAAATTACCGACACAGGTTGTGAAGGAGTTATTTGAACAGTGGTCTCTGATGAGTTTGTTTGATGGGATGAGATTGGGAGTGGAGGAGGTTGTTTTATATCTATTCTTGGCTTCAGTAAAAGTTGACTCATCTTTTGATGAGATATTTTGAATGGAGAATATGACAGACACCGAGAGTCAACACTTAGAAGAAATCTCAAATTGTGGGGAGACCTCATGAAATTTGTCTCATTCTCCTAGTGGATCTTTGTGCTTCCGGATCAGGTTTGTTGTTCTATCTTACATAAGGAATAAGTTTCTAGAAAGTGGACACTAGTCATGTTTTTCTATAAACCCTGGGGATGTAAAGATGTACCATGATTTGAGATGTCGGTATTGGTAGATGGGGATGAGGCGGTCAATTATAGATTTTGTGTCGTGGTGTATCACTTGTCAAAGAGTTAATGAGGAACATCAGATACCTGTAGTTTTATTTCAACCTTTACCCATTATGGTATAGAAGTGGGATGGGATTTCCATGGATTTCATCATTGTTTTACCATGGACTCCTAGTTAGAAGTATTTGATTGGTTGATTATTGACAGACTTACTAAATTATCACATTTCTTTCAAATAAAGGAAACAATGAAATTGGAATATCTTGGAGACTTTTATATATGAGAAATTGTGAAGCTTAAAGGGGTTTCTTCTATATTTGTTTCTAATAGGGACTCAAGGTTCACATCCAGATTCTGGAAAGGTTTATAGGATGCAATGGTTTCCTAGTTGAAATTGAGTACAACTTATCATCCACAAATGGATGGACTGATAGAGAGAGATATCCAGGTTCTTGAGGATATGATCTGGGATTGTGTGCTTGATTTTGGTGCATCTTGGGATAAAAATTTTCCTTTGGTCGAATTTAACTATAACAATAGTTATCAGGCTTCAATCAGGACGGTTCCCTTGAGGATTTTTATAGGCGGTCGTGTCAATATCCCTTATGTTGGGTAGATTTGGGAGAGTGGTCCTTGGTTGGGATGAGTGATATTTAGGATATTTTATAGGTAGTGTAGTTGATCTAGAGATGTTTTATCACAACACAGAGACATAAAAATCTTATGAGGACCATATTCTTTAGCTGCTATTTTTTGAGGTTGGTAATCAAGTATTTCTCAGAGTTTTACCTTGCTTGGGAAATCATCAGTTGGGTAAGTAGGTTAAGTTGACACTGAGATTTATGGGCCCCTTTGAGATCATTTAGAGACTAGGTAGGGTGTCTTATCAGTTGTTGTTACCATATGGAATGACTTTTATTCACAGTTTGTTTCATGTTTCCAAGTTGAGGCTTTATATAACAAATCATTCCCATGTGATTAGATGGGGGATGTTGTTCTTGAGCCCGATACCACTTTGGTTGAGTAGATGGTTCAAATTATGGATCACCATAATAAGGTATTGTGTAGTAAAATTATTCCCCTAATTCATGTACTATGGAAGTGCAGATAGGATCTCCATGAGACATGGGAGCATGAGTCATTGATGAGGCAGAAGTGGCTTACTCTTTTTTCAGATTCAGGATCTTGAGCTCTTTCTGGGGATAGAAATCTTTTATGATGGGGAGATTATAACACCTCGTTACCTTTTTATCAGGTATGTTTTGATCTTTTCTTTTGGTTTCCCTTTTTCATTGGGAAATAATTTTTGACCCTGAATTATGAGGATACCTGTAATGGTGAAGTCATGAATTTTTTTTATTTTCTACTTTTTCCTTGAAATTTCAACTATTCTCTAGACAGTTACACAACATGTAAAGGGATTTCACAACATGTAATTTCATACAGACTCAGCCCACGAGTTGAATTCACAGTGTAATTTTTTACATGTCATGTAAGGGTTACATGTCATGTAATGTGAAAATTTGGTTTTTAATTAAAAATGTGATGCTTTTTTCAGTGTGACTTAAAGTGAAAGGGGTTCACAATGTGTAAAATATTACACACCATGTAATTTCCTGAGTTCTAGTTTTTAGGTTTTCATGTGGGTGTTTGAGGGCTCGTTTATTTTTACAACATTCTCTACTTGGCCAGAGCTCTTACCCTATGTGATTTTTGGGTGTCTTCCTTCCATCCAGATCAATTTTTTCAAAATTTGATTAGTAGTTTTAGGAAATTTTTCTTTATAGATAATCCTTATTCTTGTTTTCTCTCTCATTGGTGGTTGTGTCACTGTTTTTTGTAGGTATTGATAATTGTATTGTTTCTTCTATCAATACTTTTCATTTTTTTGATCATTCCCTATCTTCTAGAGGCAAATATTGTGGTTTATAATCCCTATTATTAAAGGTGGTTAGGTTTTATTTTCTCTTGAGGTAGGTGGATCTATTAATTTTTTCTAATTTATTAAATTTCTTATTGTTCATATTGATTTCTTGATATTTTAAATGGAATTTCATGTGTTGAAATTGAAAAGATCATGGGATCTCATTTGAAAAGTGTTTTTCTTTGAAAATTGAATTGCCTTGATTTGAAATAGAAAAATGAATTTTCAAACCCTGAATCAGATGGTCTTGGATTTGAAATTGTTTTATAATATGTGAGTATGTTTTTTAAAATAGAAATTGACAAACATTTCATAGCGAAAAACTTGGGTACATCAAGATAGATAAATGGGTAGCCTTAGTGTGTGTGACACCACTAGGAGGTAACCTATTATATGTTTATGGTCTATGGAATTCCTCAATGTTAGTTCAGATCTAACTTTATACCTTGTTAGGCTTGTGAGTGTCTAGTACATATTATCCCATAGGCTAGAGCCTAGCTGGTAGGTGCATTGTTGTTTCTAGTTATTTATTACAAGATATTTTATTTCATGGATGTTGAATCACATGTATATTTATATTTCAGTATCTTTACCTTTCTTGTTTCTATATTTTGTATATATATCATGAAATTTGTGAAAATATCAAGTATTGTTTGAAAATAGACTTCAAATTATTTTTCTTATAAAAATGATTATAAAACTTTTTTTAAGCTAGAACTTGTGCATTCTTGTTATTAGAACTTGTATAGATTACTTAGTGTTATCCTACTGGGATCTTTTTCTCACACCCTACTTCTATCTATGGGTGGATGTATATCTTTTTTTATAGGATTCAGGTAAATAGAAGAGAATTTTGTAGCATGCAATATTCTATTTACGTTTTTTGTTTTGTTTTGGGATAGTTTGGAGGTGATGTTTGGTCACATGGAGACTTATTTTCTAGACTTGTCTTTCTTTCTAGTTTAACTATCTTTGATTGGTTGTATTTTACCATTGTTTCCACATTATACTATGGTTTTATGTATTATATTTTCTTATATTCATGACCTGTTTTTTTCCTCTGTTTTACCCCACCCCGTAATGGGATGGCTTGAGTGACTGGTCTGGTTGGCTTGGGTTATTCCGTTATAGTTATCTACACTATGGATTTATCACAATACACTCTTTTAGACACAATGACCACTTACACTCGATTGTTGGATGAGTGTCTCGACTCTAATAATTCCATTATATTGAGAAGGTGGATATCACCACTCTCAAAGGTGTAGGGAATTACAGTCATCATGTTTCATCTCCTCCGAATTCCAAGGATTCCACATTTGGTTGTTGGAAACAACAATACAACAATATTTTTTCCATGTTTCTTAATTTTATGGATTGATTGATCAAATACATTTCAAAGAATACTAATTTGTGAAAATAATTGTGAGATTCCCTATTATTGATGTTCTCTAAGACTAAAAATCTTTCACGTATCACAAATTTGTTTCATTAGATTTACATTATAACATGATTATTGACTCATTCCATGATATTACAATGAATAAAATTCTATCATTGATGAGATTAATGATTTATTACAAATTTCATAGAATATAGAGGAGGTACAGATGCAATGAAACTACTTATTTTTATTATATTTCTTCCATGAGATTAATAATGAGTTCTTAACCACTATTACAGAGATTCTAGCCAGTACCATTACTTTACATACATCATTGGTTTATAATCATCTTATTCGTGAAAATTATCCTCTACTAATGGTCATTATTGACCATTCAGATCCCGTCGTGATGATTTCTCATGGATTTTTCTATGGTGAATGATGCTATAGAGGATGTATTTAATCTATAGTCAAGAAACAATGAACCCATTACTATAAAGATTGTCACACCATTAATATTTATTGGCAGCTTCATGGTCTCTTATATGGATCTTTGGCACCATACCATTCTCATTTTTCATAGGTTGATCTATTTAAATCAGGGTAATGACATGATATTCACTATATAGTTGATATCTATGTCAAGGAGCATCGGTTTCTCTTGTCTCAACACACTTATACATGTTCCATCATGGTTCTGGATTACGTTGATAGCCTGGATGTTTGTCTCTTCTAGAAATCCCCAACATGGGTCCTTGATTATGGTGCATCTGAGAATATTACTAGGAATACAAGTATAATTTACTACTTTAATTGACACCACAATCATAGTGTAGATTGCTCCATAGTTTGAATTTATATTTATGAGAGATGTTAGGTTATATTAATCCCGACACTTCCCTCAATGAATCTTGTTCAATGTTGATCATTTAATTTATTATTAATTAGTAAGTTTACTGTTGATTTAAAATACCAAAATTAATGTGTTTTTATTTTAAGATTTTTTAACAAATCTAGAGCTTGGTATTGGATGAATTCATGGTGGTATACATGTGCTTGAATTAGACTCATATTTCGCTTGTTTCATGTTTCCTGTTGGAGTCGTGCAACTATACTACCAACTTTTACATCCTCTTTCATTGATTATTCAACAAATTTTTCTTGAGTTGGGTCCTTTTTTTATTTTTTATTATGATTTATGTTATTTAACAAAACATCATTGGGTCTCTTATGTTCACACTATAGAATTTTTGAGTTAATATCATGCAAAAAGGGACTTTCCTGACACAAGTGGGAAACATCCCTAAGTTATTCCTATGTAGAAATGATTTAATCTCACATAATATGGATCATTTCATGGACTATTTGGTTAGGTTTTGATGACACTGATAGAAGAATGAGTTAATCTGATGTGAGAGGATATGTCGTATAGTTAATCTAATGTGATTAATGGATGAATCTAATGCAAGAATCCTCATACCATATATGATATGATTGTACCTCAATAGCGAATATGAGGAATAATTTGGAGTCGACTATGCCATGAATAATACCTTAGGAGAGTTAATTATATCATTGTTTTGAGGAGCTAAGTAGCCTCACGCCATGAGGAAATGTTTCATTCCATAAGGTTTAGAGAGGAGAAGTGGACCACATCATAGTAAGATGAACCATGTTGCTACCACATGGGTGACAGAGGTTTGAGGAATTGGTGGTTCTAGAAATTTGAGGTATACCACACTATAGTGCATGATCCATGTCACAATGGGTCTAAATAGAGAAGATTAATGGATTATTAGTTATGAAAATATCAAACCTATCACGCTACAAATCCATTCAAAGATTTTATGAGTTACTCTAAAATCTTTGGAATTCTGTTTTCCATATTTTTTTGGATGTGTGGATCATGCCACGTACAGGATCATCACTCCATAATGCATATTATGTCTATAAATAAATGGTTTCTCACCTAGATAAAAGTGTGTGTTACAGAACAAAGAGGGATATGCTTATTCCAGGAGCATTATAAGGAGTGTTTAGAAGAATTTGAGGAGAATAAAAAGGGTGTACACCAAGTTTGAATTATAGAGGCACTTGTGGTACGACAAGCGGAGATGGTTTTAAATGTTGGAAATTTATATTTATCTTGTAATTAGAGTTAAATAAAACCATCTTGCTCATTTACTTATTATTTTGATAATAAATTGGAGTTTTCAATATATAGATATCAATTGTTTCACGTCAAGTATTAACTACACAATAATATGGGTGAGTGAACCTTGTAAAAACCCTTGCATATGTGTGTGTTCTTTATTGTTCAATCTCATCATCCCATCATCACTTTCGATATCATTTTTCACTAATTGATGAAAAGAATCACATTTTTTTAAAGTGAGGGTTGGTTTTTTCAATAACCATTGACTCACCCCCTCTCAGTGGTGGTACACTCTCCCTTGAACTTATCAAGTAGTATTAGAGCATTTGTGAAAGGGTTTGGAGGTGCGATTCCTGATGATTTGAGTTTGTTTTTTCAATTGATAATATCTTTAATTGGTGAGATCTATGGATTCAATGAATATTGTCAAGAACAAGGGAATCTCTATTTTTGATGAAAAAGGATTCCATCTATGGAGAGTAAGGATGGTTCTGTATCTTCCATCACTCTGCCTGGATATTCTTGATATCACCGAGAATGGTGTTAATCTTCTCAAAATTAGGATAACCTATATTTTACTTGATAATAAGGATATAAAAAATGATGAGAGATCATGCAATACATTACTCTCATCACCCTCAGAGAAAAATTCTACATGAGTTATAGGAATGAGGATACCAAAGGGGATTTATAGAAAACTCTATGATTTCCATGAAGAACACAAGAAGGTGAAAGAGTCTTGGCCACAAACTTTTTGGGATCAATTAGAAGATATCCAAATGGGAGAAGATGAATCATTGTATAAATTCTTCATTCAAGTAAACAAGATTCTAATATTTGTTCAAAGTTATGGTGAAAACATGAATATTCTACAGTTGTGAAGAAGCTGATCAGAATCATCACAAATAAATTTGATGTGAATATTTTAGACCTTAAGGATCAAGACTTGGATGTGTGGATCATTGAAAAACTCAATTATGTTTTGATCACCTACGAGATGAGAAGATAATCAACCTTAAGGAGACAAGGAAAAATAGGTAATGATACTGCATTTGATGCTTTAAAAGGCTCAAATCATGTTGAGTCAAAGAAGTATCACGAGTAAGAACCCATTGTCGAAGATGATGTCATGAAATTTAAAGAATTTATCTCTTTATTCACAAAGGTAGAAAACCATAGAAAAGTAAATATAAAGGTAAAATACTGTTTAAATGCTTTAATTGTGTCAATATTAGTCACTCTTTAGCAGGTTTTACTAATAATCAAGATAAATAGGATAAGAATGATCAATCTAAAATATCATCTAGGAAGAGCATGATAATTATTGGTCACAATAATAGAAGATTCTTTAAAGGAAAAAAGAAAATTTAATTCAATAATGAAGAGAAATATTTTCTCACAACATCAATCCATATCTTGTGATGAGGAATGAGGAAAGTTGTTAGGCACTTATTCTATATAATTATTCTATGAAAGTAAACAAACCTGAAGATTGATTTATTTTATCCTTACTCATTACAACAGATTTTGGAAGTGTGTTGTTTATAGTATATGGGATTCTAAAAAAAGAAAACTATCTAAGAGATACATCCTTTAGGAGTTCTATTTTCTAGTGGTAGGATATGGGAAGCGAGAAACCTCATCTATCCATTTATGCACCATCAGTTCCATTTTTCTCCATAAAAATCATAACCACCAATAAACCAGCTACAATCTTTTATATCAAGGGTTACACCCAACCAAAATCCAGCCACATCAGCATTCCTCATGTTCTCCCCTCACATGCTCCCTTTTTTCTATGATAGGTATATAAGATAAGATGCCTTATAATAGTATCTACACCACTTTAGAAAATTTCCTCCTACCATAAAATTCACTTTTTCCTCAAGGTGATATGTTAGAAACTATTCTAGAATAGTTTCAGCATTCTCCCAAGTGGAATATTACATAGGAATTTTATGCCAATTAATGGTACAAATCCCATGTAGATGACCACACAAGGGTCTAATAGTTAATACTACACCAGGCTCAACAAAATTCTTTGCTTCCATATCAAAAAAATGAGTAAAGTAGCCTGTATAGGATGGTTTCCCACTACATGTTTATATTGAGAAACATGGAAAACATAGTGAATGTGAGATGTATACGATAGATAAAGTTTACAAGAAATAGCCATCAGTTGTTCCAAAATTGTGTAAGGCTCGTGATATCAAGTGGAAATTTTGGGAGATAACTTCCTTGATGGTGAAGTTTGGAAATTTGGTCACGATTTGACATAGATATTGTCACCGATGTCAGAAATCATGTCCTGCCATACCGGTTAAGGTAATGCATCATCAACTACTATGCATGGAAAAATTTTGTCATTGGAGAACTAACATGAAATCTCAATCCACCAAAGTGTTAGCGATATACTCAACTTTAATCTCTCTTGAAACATATTGAGTAACCATTGGAGGCCTCCTTCCATAAATAACTTCAAAATGCAAGATCTTAGTAGATATATGAGTAGCCGTGTGTAACAATAATCAACCCAAGGTATCCGAAAAGCCCATGTTTTTTGATGTTTGAAATAAAAGATGAACAAGTAGGTCTCAACACACTTGTTAATAATCTCAGTTTGACCATCCATTTGGGGATGGTAGAAAAAACTCATCTTTAAAATTCTTCCCTATAATTGGAAGATTTATTTTAAAAAATGACTAAAAAATAATGGATATTTGTCATTGAGGATAGACATAAGAATTAAATAAATCTGAACCACCTCTTTAACAAATAGCTTTGTGAACCCTTTTTCTATGTAATTTTTTTGGAGTAAAAGAAAGTGGGAATATTTGGACATTTAGTCCATAACAACCAGGATAAAATCAAATCCTTATGAAAAGGGTAATCTAGTAATAAAATCCATTGATATATCCTCCCAAACCAAATATGGTATGTGAAAGGTCTGAAGAAACTCTACTGGGATCATGCATTGAGCTTTTTGGTGTTGGCACATATCACATTCCTGAACAAATTTCAAAACACACCAATTCATTCCCCTCTAATACAACCACTCAGTTAACTATTTATAAATATTAAGGTATCCCATATACCCTCCCAATAGATATGAATGGTAATAATGAAAGAATTTAGGTATAAAAAATGAATTTTTGGAGATTACTAAGTGTACCCAATAATACAACACCCCTCCTTGAACATTTTACCCTTTATTAGATTATGGTTATAGATATATGGAAGAAATGATTTGTTGTAGTTCCTCATACTATCGTTTTTAAAGTTATACCATTTCAAAATCCATCCACAACTATTCTGACAAAGAAATACAAAGTTGTAATTCAATGGAATAGTGGTGAATACCTTCTTCATCCAGGCGTGATAAAGAATCTATAGCCTGATTTTTACTCCCTAGTTTATATATAATTTTGAATTCAAGGACCAATAGTTTATCTAGGAAACACTATAGGTTAATTGAATGAATGTATTGGATAAGAAGATGCTTCAAGGTCTTATGGTCAATTTCAACTTTAAAAATTTTACCCAACAAATAGTGTCTCTCGTAACAACCTAAAATGTTCCATAATTTCTTTTTTATAAACAAATTTATACAAGTTAGCCTCCACAAAATCCTAACTAAAATAAGTTATTGGTCAACCATTCTCCATGATTACATCCCTAATCTTCCTCCCATAGGCATCACATTCAATAAAAAATGGATTTGAAAATTTTGGGATATCCAACAAAATAGTCCAAACTATAAATTCATTTAATTACTTGAATGCCAACTCCATGCCCCCATCACATGTAAACACACCTTTCTTGGTAAAATTTGTTAGGGGATTGACAATCATACCAAAGTTCTTAATAAATTTATAATAATATCTGATGATCCCCAAAAATCCCTTCATGCTAGTAATTCTTTTTAGTCTAGTCCAATTTACCATGCACTCAATTTTATTAGAGTCTATGGTTACCCCTTCTAGTGAAACTATATGTTCTAGATATTCCACAAATTTCTAGGAAAAACAACATTATTCTGATTTTCCTTCAAATGATTTGTGATCAACAAAAAAACATAATTTCTAAGAATCACAGATGGTCTATACAAGAACTGTTATAAACTAATATATCATAAAAAACTATAACAAATATACACAACAGTGCCCAAAATATTTGGTTCATAGTTTACCGGAACATGGTTGGGTCATTCATAAGCCAAAAAGGCATGATGAGAAATTCATAGTGCCCATCATGATTTCTAAAAGCTATTTTACCAACATTTTATTCCTACACCTTGACATGGTGAAATATATATTTTAAATCTAGTTTAGTGAAAAACACTACTCTATATATCTCATTTAATAATTTTGTTATAACTGGAATCAGAAGTATGGAAAACTTGTTAAGAGCTTTATATTTGATGTGAATCTTCCAACATCCATCCTTTTTATTTACAAGTATTATAGGACTTGTGTATGGATTGTTTCTATATTGTATGATTTCTTTGGACAACATGTCAACAAACTGCTTTTCTATTTCTTCCTTAAAATTATGTGCCAGTTTTTATGACTGAATACTCAATGGTTTAGCTCCTTCAACCAAGGTAATGGAATAATCTATTGTCTGATTTAGGGGCAACCCAATGGGGTCCTCAAAAAGAATTTGGAACTTAAGTAGAAACTAATTCAAGTTTCATCATCACTTCATTTATTCCTATTCATTTTCTCTCTTAGGAAAGTTTATATTTTCCTTTGAATAGAACATGACAAAATTATCAACCTCTTCTAAAACACCAACTATAATATGTTGGGTTTCCCTTTCTTCCCGGTAATACCTTGTAGATCGACTTCCTTTCCTTCCCACAAAAAATATATTGTTTTGTAGCTCTAATTTGTTAAAACAAATACCAAGGTCTTCAACCACTACATTCACTACTATAAATAGGGAATTTAACAGCACTAGTAAAAGGGATTTATCAGTTCTATAAAAGTGTTGATAATTTATGCGATGTTAAAGGGTTGTCTTTAATAGCGCTCATAAAAAAGCGCTGATAAAGGCCCCCTTAAACAGCACTAAAAAAAGTGCTGATAAAAGGGGATTTTATCATTGATTTTTTTAGCATTGATAAAAGGGGTCTTTATTAGTTCTTTGTTAGTGTTTTTAAAGGCCTCCTTTATCAGTGCTTTTTTAGCGCTATTAAAGGCCCCCTTTAACAGTGCTAAAAATTTTTGATAAAGGGTCCACTAATAAAGGATATACAATTTTTTTATACCCCAGCCCCCACCCCTTTATTCGTGCCCCCCCCATTTATCAGTGTTTCCCCACCCTTTTATCAGTTTTTTAGATAGTCCCACCCCACAACGCACGCCCTTTCCTCCAGTGAGTTTCAAATATGAGACATCCAACTTATACACCAATTCATTTTCCACTCCCTTATACTATTTTGTTTTACATTTTATGATATATCTATATATTTATATACATTTCATTATATTTTTTATCCATATATTTATATATAATTTAATATATGTGTGTATATATATATATATATATATCTATATATTTATATTTATATAAATATATATATAAATATATATATTTTTTAAATACATATTTATTTATATATTTTTTTTAAAATGGATGTTTTTTATTTAGATAAGGTTTATATATTGATAAATTTATTTTATATGTAAATATGTTTAATTATTTATTTATAAAATTAATTTTTTTGTGTGAATATATAAAAAATATGTATATAGTGTTATATATTTGATTATAAATAAAAATAAGCTATGAAAAATGATAAAATTTAAAATCCATAATATCAATATGAATGTAATATCAGGGAATAAATTCATTCCGCATTGAAAAATGGAAAAAATAACCCCTTAAAAGAGGCTTAAAATCCATCGAATGTAAAAAAATGGGATATGGAGGCTAAAAACTCAGTTTTGGAGGTTTTTTGTGCCTTTTTGGCCTCATAATAGGTGATTAGAGGATCTCATGGGTTAACAAGGTGTATATATCATCGAAATATTTAATTTTATATGTGTTATAGCCTAAAAGGACACCCGGAGTTGAAGTTATGGTGGTTTGAAAGGCCATCGAATGTGAAAAAGTGGGGTACGATGACTATAAACTTAGTTTTGTCCTCGATAAAGGTGATCAAGGTTCTTATGGGTTACCGAGGCATAGATATCATCTCAATATTCAATTTTATATGGGGTATAGTCCGAATGAACACCCAGATCAAAAGTTATAGTCGTTTGAATTTTAAGAAATTGGGGTACCCCGACTAAAAACTAAGTTTTGGAGGCGTTCTGGGCCTTTTGAGGGGTTTAAACATAGTACAAATCTTACACATATCATTCCAAACTTTTTCAACATAGATCTCATTTCAATATTCTATTTGATATGTGGTGGAGCCCAAACGGACACATGGATCGAAAGTTATGGTCGTTTGATGTTCAAGTTTGATTTCTAAATTTTTTGCAACTATAATATATTTTCTTCCTTTTATTATCACATGATTTAAATGTCATGTGGTTTTATCTCATTTCATAAGCTTTTATTTTACTGGTTGTGAAGCTTAAACAGACTCCCGGATCAGAATTTATGGTCATTTCAAGGTTTTTAGGGTTTCTTAACATTTTTATGAGGTTTAAGGGTTTCTAGAGTTATAAGCCATTTTCACTAAATATCTTATATATTATGTGTAAATGCCTATTTATCCTTATCTAAAACATATTTAAAAAATATATATTATATTTATATCAATATATTTATATTTATATATTAATATATTATTTTTAAAGAAATATATATATTTTTTAAATGTACCCTTTATCAGTGCTAGTAAAAAAGGTGCAGATAAAGGGGAGGTCATTATCATCGCTTCTAAAAAAGCACAGATAAATACCCCCTTTATCAATGTTTTTTTACAAGTACTAATAAAGGCCCCCTTTATCAGTTCTTTTTTAGAAGCTATAATGCCTCGACCCTAGAAGCCTGGAGCCAGTGCATTACTTATTACATTTGCATGATTAAAATGAATGAAATCCTGAAGGAACAATTAGTTTAGTAGTCTTTAAGAAACTAGATACATACATTTAAGTCATATTACATTGGGAAAGGTAACAAAATACAATACATAAAAAACTAATAAAATGAATCCATGAGAATTCAATAAATGGTCTCCTCCTCATAACCTATTAAAGGTAAACAAATGAAATGGGTGAGCTCAAAGGCTCAGTAAGGGTTACAAATAGCATAAGCGTGAATCAACAATAATCGAATCATAATCAAATTGGCATAGTCAATATGGCATGGTGAATAAATGTAAAACACACGCCATTAATAAACTGAGAATGAAAATGTATCCATAGATTTTTTTCATATTCAAAATTTCATGGATAGTAATAAATAAAAATGAATAAAGATATTGATTTTTAATTGGACATCCTGTATCTTTCACATGATACCACTATACCATCGAAACGGTTTAAGTCTATGGGTAGAAACACATCTGATTTTTTTGGAAACAAACTCAAAGGGTTTGTCGCCAACTGTTTTGTCTAATGAGACCTCTCGATGCATCGAGGGGATATAGGGGGGCCCTACCATCACTACAAGTCCAAATAATTCTTTATAAATAGATTTAATACAAGTACAATATGAATTCTCAATATCTGTATAGAGTAGATGATATGAATTCATCAATATTTCCATAGTCAAAACAGCATCCCAATTAAACACTATATGTAAAAGGGTATACAGCTTAAGAAAATAATCATATCCAAGAAACTAGAATATGGATATATAATATATTTACAATTTCAAATGAAAAATGATCCCAAAGGGGCATTAGTTACACCACATAAGAATGATTAGGTGCACAATACCAAGTAAATCATAATGAAATGGAAACCGAAACAAAGTCCCTTACAACATTGTAATCAATCAAGTTAATAATAATCAATTAAATCATTTAATACCATGAATATAAATAGAATAATTATATTATATATAAAATTCTAGTATACATACACCACATATGTAAGAACCCCAGTTTTGAGCCTGTGAGACTTTGAAATTCTCTTGATATACTTCTAGAGCAGGGTGTTCTGACGGCGTATGAAACCGAGCCCCGGTGTGGCCGGAATTAGTTTTGGTGTGTGTTCACATTGGGCGGTCTAAATAAATATAATAACTCCTGAAAGGTATCTCGGACAGGAAAACTGAGGGCACCGTTGAGTCCAGAACGTGCTGTTTACCCTAGGAGGGGTATGATTTTCGCGGGTGCGGACCAACTTTGAAAAACACCCCCGGGGGCATTTTCGTAATTTGGCAGTCACGGACGTCAAATTTTATAACTCTTAAACAAAGTCTCAGACTAAAATTTTGAGGACGCCATTGTGTTCAGGGCATGGCGTTTTCCCTAAGGGAGGCTTAATCCTGGCCCCGACGGAAGTTCGGGAATGGGCCGATGAGCGGGTGATTAAGTGTGTTTTTTTTCTATTTAAACATGCTAACCACCCTCTTCACCCTGCTTGGACATTCATCCCTGGCGCAAGGGCTCTCAACAAGCTTACCCCATCCCCTCCATCACTTCGTCAAGGCAAGGCGGCTCCGGCATCCCGATCGTGAAGCATCGGGCAAAGCCCTCGAGGTAGGCTCGTGTTTTATCTTTTCCAATCTCGCAAATTTCTTCAATTTAGTCTTCTTCGCATCTAATTGTTGTCTGATCATCAATCGAAGCCTCTGGTTTCGTAGGGCTTGAATTTTTCTTCACAACGATCCTTTCGGATCAATTTTTGGAGTCACGGGGCGCCCGGGGTGGCCCCAGGAAGTTTTCCGGCCAAATACCCCACATTTCCTGTGGATCCAGGGTGGTCCGGCAAGCCAGGCGGCAGTGCGGCGCGTTCCAGCGGCGGCGGCGACCTCCGGCACGGCGGATCGCAGGCGGCGGCTCCGGTTCCAGGAGGTGGCGTGGCGAGCAGGCGGTGGCTCCGGCTCCAGGCGGCGGCGTGGCGTGCGGGCGGCGGTGCGGCGCTTCGGACGGGCGGCGGGGCGTGCTCGTCCGGGAAGACAGGGGTCGCGGCGCGACCCCTCGCGAGGAACCAAGACCCGCTTCCAGCGGGTCTCCTCGAAGACCGAAGACCGGCCTCGCAGCTATTCGGCTGAAGCGGGAACCGCGAGGGGACCGCGGGTCTGTGGCGGGACCACGCGGCAAAGCCGTGGGCCGGCGCAGCAAGCCGGGCCGGCCCAGGCCGGGTGGACTGGCCAGCTAGGCCGGTCCAGCCCAAGGGTTGTCCCTTCCGGCTTCGGACACCCGTAAATATCGCTACGGGTGTCCATTTTACACGCCGTCTATGGAAGGACGATCCTCGTCTCGAGGAGTATATTCTGGGGTGGCTTCGGGGAATTTTAATCCCTGGAACAGAAGCTCGGTGGCGCATCCGCGCGTTAAGTGCTACGCCGGAAATTCTTGTTTAGGTTGGCTCGGACACATCCAATGTCCGATTTGAGCACCGTCAGCGGCGATACGACCCTGGCGTCAAGGCGGAGGTTTCCAGTATGTTTTCGGGCGTTGAAGTGGGAATTGAGACGTGGGCCCCACGAGCCACCTTCGAGCTGTGTGCAGCGTTTTGCGACATTTTCACCAGATGTCTGTTCAGGGAACATGAGTAGTCGTTTCTGTGTATCTTTCCGAGATCATCACAATGGTGCGGTTCGCCCGACGAGTATCAAAGCCGGGGTGCGGGCCCTCATGGGCCGACTACGGTGAATAGTACCATATCCACCGGTCGTCCGTATTGGGTGAGTAAGTAGCCTATTTCGCGTGATTTTCCGCGATAACTGCAACGGTGCAACCCATTGGGGCATGTGGAACCTCCTTTGAGATCGTACTAATGTGAAGTGGAGGTCTTCTTTTACACGCTCTGAACCAATGCACAGTGGCGTTGTTAGTGTCACCTGGTGATGTCAGTGGTAGTGCGGAGCTATCATAATGATTCAGGGTCTACCCTCCAGCAGGGCTGGGCAGTGGGTCGCCCGACGACACCTTAGGGTCTACCCTCCAGTGGGGTTGGGCAGTGGGTCACCCGTTGATTTATTCCGGGTCTACCCTCCAGCGGGGCTGGGCAGTGGATCACCCGTTGATTTATTCCAGGTCTACCCTCCAGCAGGGCTGTACAGTGGGTCGTCGGACGATGTAATAGGATTTACCCTCCAGTAGGGCTGGGCAGTGGGTCACCCGTTGACGATTCGAACTTAGCCCTTCTCCTGAGGCTAGTCAGTAACTTTTTCCTCCGTGATTACCAAAGCGGGATCCTAATTGTGCGGATCAGTGGTGTGACATTTCTAACATTACCCTAAGGACCCACGAGGAATAGGGGTACTTTTTTCCACTGAGACGCGTCCTTGAGACGCGCCCTAAAACCGTGTGGGCGAGTCAGTGCCAACCAAAGCGGATAGTATTGAAGTGTGGTGATCGAGCCCCTCTGACTTGGGTTTCCTAGGTGGACGGGACGAAATGATGGGTTGAGGATGGAATCATTTGGAGCTGATGGAGACTTACCCTGGGCTGAGCTTGGAGTCAGAGATCTCCTTACGCACTCGTTTGGGTTTCTTTTGAGCATATATATATATATATATATATATATATATATATATATATATATATATATATATATACAAATTGGTCCCTTCTTCCGTTCCCGCCCTCTGGGGTCCATGCCTACATATTTCTGTTGGGTTGAGTTGCACTCTCCTTACTAACTTTTCTTCTATTCTTGATTAGTTTACTGCTCACCTCTTTAGTTCCTTCTTTGTTGCTCCCTCGAGCTTTCGGGGCATCCTACTGAGTATCCTTATACTCACCCCTGCTTGGGCTTTTCCCGCACCTGGTGTGCCCTTGCAGACGACAGACAGGTCGATCGTGACTACGGAGGAGCGTAGGGGTCACAGCAGTTGGAGCAGCGCACTATGGTCGTGCTAGAGTATTCAAGTGGGAGTCTATCCAGTAGTCTTTTTTTCTTCACCTCTTGAAGGGTTGTGGCATCTTTGTGTTTGGGCACGTGTTTTCCCTGTTTACTTTTCAGATTACTTGTCAGTATTTCCAGCACTTTATTTCCTCTTTTTAGTTGTTGTTGTATGACTGTGGTTGGGATTTAGTTTCTTGTCTTTTGGTTTCCCTTCTACTCTTCACTTTTGCATCTTGTGGGTTGTGTATGCATGAGTACAAGTGCTTAGGCGAAGGCCTCCCCGAGATTGTTACACCTTCGGCACTGGTCGCCAGCCTCTAGCCTATAGAGGCGGGCTTGAGGTAGTTGCGGCTCGGGACCGGTGGGGTCGGGTCGTGACAAATTGGTATCAAAGGTGGTTCGTTCCTTGGAGCATTGTTCGGACGTCCCTAAAAAGGAACTGTTTGGGTTTTCAGGGAAATGATGTTGACATGTCTCGAGAGCGGCTCTCAGGCCAGGGAGTCCAGTAATGGTACAGGCGGCTGACGTATCCATTTACCAGGACCCTGATAACCTGCTTGACGACTCGGCATGTTGATACTTGTTGTAGGGAATTTTGAAACATTCATCACGTAGGAATGAGTCTTTTACCATCCTTTGTTTGAGTCAGCTCCCCTTTGTTATTACTGTTATGTATATATATATGCTCATCTAATCGTGGTATCCCTTGATAATTTTCAGGATGCCCCCACGAAGGCATCCAGCCAGGTTACCCTCTCCAACTCGTGATGACGGTCTGGCGAGTGACGAGGCATCAGTTCAGGGACCCTCATGTGATCCCCTCCTGCCCAACGCTTCAGCAGTAGCCCTTGCACCTGAGGAGCGGTAGATAGTACCGGCAGTTCAGGCCGAGGTCGCGCGCAGACTGAGCGCGCTTCGAGATTTCCAGCGTCAGAGGCCGCCGAGGTTCCATGGGGACCCGGATCCCCAGGTGGCAGAGGATTGGCTTGAGTCAGTGGCATGACTCTTCAGGCTGGTACAGACCCCAGAAGACCAGATGGTGGCTCTAGCCGCCAGTCTTTTCCTTGGGACAGTCGGGCGATGGTGGGATCTGGTGACGCAGACCCATGACGAGTTGTCCCTCACATGGGATGGCTTCTAGCATCTTTTTCGGGAGGAGTACCCCCCCCCCCTAGTGTTTGCGCTCCGATCGGATCCAGGAGCTTATAGAGCTGAAGCAAGGGGGATGTTCATGTCCCAGTACTCGTCCCGGTTCACTGATCTTACGCGCTACTCACAGGACATGATCCGCGACAGCTACTTCCAGGCGCGAAAGTTCGAGAAGGGTCTTCTCAGGGAGATCTGAGCTAGTGTGGTGCCCTTGTGCATCCCCACTTACACTGGGGTGTTGGAGAGGGCACTTGTGACCGAGAGCTTCCTAGCCGAGGGGCTCCAGGTAGCAGGACCTAGCAGTGGTCGTTTTAGAGCAGAGTCTTCAACAGGCAGGCGACAGAGGGCTGGGCCTCAGCCGAGGAGGCCCTTCCGTGAGCAGAACCAGGGACAGGTTCGCACACCACAGTGGTGTCGTAGGGTGCCGGGGCAGACAGGGGAGGTCCGATTCTATGCTTGTGAAGGACTGGGACACATAGCACAGGATTGCCCGACCAGGCGTGCAGATCAGCCGTGGCAGGTAGTGGGCGCACCGCAGAGGCAGAGGCGGCGCCGTTCCTAGGGGTCACCTAGGCGAGGACCCGGCGGTCCTCAGGGAGGTGGCGCAGGCAGAGCGGCAGGACCAGGAGGTGGGGGACGACGTTTCGAGATCCCCCCCACCACCTCCAAGCGGCCCACGCCAGGCTCAGGGAGCTAGCGGTAGGGGTCGCGGGCAGCTTCAGGCCACGGGAGTTCGAGATCCTCCAGCGCACGAGATGGTCCGAGGTACGCTTTGTGTTTAATCCACACTTTCTTGAGTACTAGTAGACACGGGCTCCATCCATTCCTTTTTATCACTACTATTGGTACGAGAGTTGGGGCTTCCAGTAGAGGTGTTGTCACCCGCACTTAGCCTTGAGGTTCCTACGGGAAGTGCCTCGTTGGTGACTTTTATCTGCAGACAGTGCGAACTGTCGTTCGGGGGAAGGAGTTTCACGTGGGACCTGTTTGTCATCACGATGGAACCTTATGATGTCATACTGGGTATGGATTGGATTTCTATGGTTCACGATCAGATCGACTGTCGTCACAGACGAGTCATAGGGGAGTTTTTTGATGGGACGAGGTTCACTATCCTTGGTGAACGAGACCTCGTGGCAGAGCAGATGGGTACTCTAAGTAGGAGACCCTGACCTTTTTCGCACCAGCTGGCGAGCATGGCTCTCGGAGTAGCGGATGCTACAGGCACCTGTATCCCTACCGTGGTAGAGTATTACATGGACGTCTTTCCCGAAGATGTTCTGGGACTACCTCTGAGGCGGGAGATGGAGTTCTGCATTGACTTGCAGCCGGGGACTGCTCCGATATCTTGTGCAGCATATCTAATGGCACCCACAGAGCTTCGGGAGCTACGACTTCAGTTGGATGACCTTCATGAGAAGGGATTCTTCAGGCCCAGTGTGTCCCCCTGGGCAGCTCTAGTTCTATTTGTGAAAAAGGCAGATGGGAGTCTACAGATTTGTGTGGATTATCATCGCCTGAATCAGGCCATGATAAAGAACAAGTACCCTTTTCTGAGGATCGATGACCTCTTTGACCAGTTGCGAGGTGCGAAGTGGTTCTCGAAGATCGATCTTCGATCTGGCTACCATCAGTTGCGGTTTTGTGAGGCTGATATTCCGAAGCTGGCCTTCCGTTGTCGATATGGGCACTACGAGTTTCTGGTGATGCCCTTTGGTGTGACAAATGCCCCTGCTGTCTTCATGGATTTGATGAACCAGATTTTCCAGCCATATTTGGACTGGTTTGTGGTTGTCTTTATTGACGACATACTCATTTACTCGGTGAAAAAGTAGGAGCATGCAGAGCATTTGAGGATGGTCCTAGACTTACTTCGAGAGCACCAGCTGTACGGGAAGCTCTCGAAGTGCCAGTTCTGGATTCACGAGGTTCACTTTTTGGGGCACATCATTATGGAACATGGATTGGTTGTGGATCCCGCAAAGATAGAAGCGGTGCTTGCTTGGGAGCCACCCAAGAACGTGTCTGAGGTGCGGATTTTCCTTGGGTTGGCAGGGTACTACAGGAGGTTTGTGGAGGACTTCTCCAGGATTGCTGCCCCTCTGACCACTTTGACACGGAAGGGGCAACCGTTTACCTGGACTGATCAGTGAAAGCAGGCCTTTGAAGAGTTGAGGCAGAGACTAACTAGTGCACCGGTTTTGAGGTTGCCAGAGGAGGGTATTGAGTTCGTCGTATATTGTGAAGCTTCAGGAGTTGGGCTTAGGTGTGTGTTGATGCAGCAGTGGGCAGTAATTACATATGGGTCGAGATAGTTGAGGCCCCACGAGCAGAATTATGTGACTCACGATTTGGAGCTGGCAGTATTAGTCTTCGCCTTGAGGATATGGAGACACTACCTTTTGGGTGATCGTTTTGTAGTCTGCTCAGATCACTAGAGCCTAAAGTATATCTTCACTCATAGGGATTTGAACCTGAGGCAGAGGTGCTGGATAGAGTTTCTGCAGGACTATAACTTCGAGATAGTCTAGACCCCAAGGAAGGGCAACGTAGTAGCAGATTCCCTTAATAAGAAGTCCCAGGCTCACCTAGTGCAAGAAGCTTCAGAGAAGTTGGCTTCCCTTTGGCTGACCTTGGTGGAGCAGGAGGGTACAGCTTTCCTACAGTCGGTAGTGTTGACTCCTTCGCTCCTTGAGCAGGTGAGAGAGTTGCAGTTGGGAGATGTTGATAGCGAGGTACTGCGTGATCAGATATCCACGGGCAACGCACCCGATGGGTATTCTGAAGGAGGGAATCAGGAGATCCTGTTTCAGGGGCGATTTGTAGTACCGGTGGAGATGCGATAGGAGGTGATGCGGGAGTTCCACACTTCTCCCTTGGTCGTACATCCCGGTGTGGAGAAGATGTACAGAGACATTCGGCGGCAGTTTTGGTGGTCTGGCATGAGGCGGAGCGTAGCCGAGTTCGTTTCTCGGTGTCTTACCTGTCAGCAGGTGAAGGAAGAACACTAGGTCCCGGTAGGGTTGTTGCAGCCCCTTGATATTCCGGAGTGGAAGTGGGACGGCGTGTCTATGGATTTCTTCACAGGGCTTCCGCGCACAGCGAAGGGCCATGACTCCATTTGGGTGATAGTGGACCGACTCACGAAGTCGGCGCACTTCCTTGCTATCAGGGAGCAGAGCTCGGTGGAGAGTCTGGGGCAGTTATATGTTCGGGAGATCGTCCGTCTTCATGGAGTACCCTCGATGATCATCTCTAACCGCGACACATGGTTTACATCATGGTTATGGCGAGGCCTGCAGGAGGCATTTGGGACTCAGTTGCGGATGAGTACAGCTTTTCACCCCCAGACCAATGGGCAGACTGAGAACACTATCCAGGTGTTGGAGGATATGCTCAGGGCATGCGTGTTAGACTTCGGCCAGAGCTGGGAGGATCACCTGCCCTTGGTAGAGTTTTCCTATGACAACAGTTACCACTCTACTATTGGCATGGAACCTTTAGAGGCCCTCTATGGGAGGCCCTGCAGGTCACCCTTGTGCTGGACGGAGGTTGGGGAGACCTCCCTCGTGGGCCCAGAGTTAGTTCAGGCAACGATGGAGAAGATGCAGGTCATTCGAGAGCGGATGAGGATGGCTCAGAGCAGACAGAAGCCCTATGCAGACCGACATCACAGGTCCTTGGATTTTGAGCAGGGAGACCATGTCTTTTTGAGAGTCTCCCCATGGCGTGGATCACGGAGGTTCGGCTGGGGAGGCAAGCAGTCCCCGAGGTTCATTGGGCCCTTTGAGATCGTGCGCCGGGTTGGTGAGGTCGCCTACTGTCTCGCTCTACCCCCGCAGCTGGAGAGAGTACATGACGTCTTCCACTTGTCGCAGCTAAGGAAATACGTGCACGACCCCATGCATGTCATCGCCTGGGGAGAGATGGAAATTGAGGACGGTGCCACCTTTTCGGAGCACCCGGTGGCGATTGAGGACAGGCAAGAGTGAACTCTGCACGGACGGGCCATTCCTCTAGTTCGTGTGCTGTGGCAGCATGGGAGGGTGCAGGAGAGCACCTGGGAGCGGGAGAGCCAGATGCGAGCCCAGTACCCCGAGCTGTTTTTGGTAGTTTTGTTTTTCAGGAACGAAAAACGTGAAGGAGGTAATGATCTAAGAACCCTGGTTTTGAGATTTTGAGACTTTGAAATTCTCTTGATATAATTCTAGAGCAGGGTGTTCTGACGGCGTACGAAACCGAGCCCCAGTGTGTCCGGAATTAGTTTTGGCGTGTGTTCACACTGGGCGGGCTAAATAAATATAATAACTCTTGAACGGTAGCTCAGACGGGAAAACTGAGGGCGCCATTGAGTCCAAAATGTGCTGTTTACCCTAGGAGGGGTATGATTTTTGCGGGCGCGGACCAACTGTGAAAAACGCCCCCTGGGGCATTTTCGTAATTTGGTGGTCACGGGCGTCGAATTTTATAACTCTTGAATGAAGGATCAGATTAAAATTTTGAGGAATCCATTGCATTCAGGGTATGGAATTTTCTCTAAGGGCGGCTTAATCCTGGCCCCGACGGAAGTTCGGGAACGGGCCGATGAGCGGGTGATTAAGTGTGTGTGTTTTTTCTATTTAAACACGCTAACCACCCTCTTCACCCTGCTTGGAAATTCCTCCCTGGCGCAAGGGCTCTCAAAAAGCTTCCCCCCTCCCCTCCATCACTCTGGAAAGGCAAGGCAGCTCCGGCATCCCGGTCGTGAAGCGTCGAGCAAAGCCCTAGAGGTAGGCTCGTGTTTTATCTTTTCCATTCTCGCAAATTTCTTCAATTTAGTCTTCTTCACGCCGAATTGTTGTCCGATCGTTGAGCGAAGCCTCTGGTTTCGTAGGGCTTGAATTTTTCTTCACAACGATCCTTTCGGATCAATTTTTGGAGTCACGGGGCGCCCGGGGTGGCCCCGGGAATTTTTCCGGCCAAATACCCCACATTTCCGGTGGATACAGGGTGGTCCGGCAAGCCAGGCGGTGGTGCGGCGCGTTCCAGCGGCGGCGGCGACCTCCGGCACAACGGCTCGCAGGCGGCGACTCCAGTTCTAGGCGGTGGCGCGGCGAGCAGGTGGTGTCTCCGGCTCCAGGCGGCAGCGCGGCGTGCGGGCAGCGGTGCGGCGCTTCAGATGGGCGACGGGGCGTGGTCGTCCAGGAAGACAGGGGTCGCGGCGCGACCCCTCGCGAGGAACCGAGACCCGCTTCCCGCGGGTCTCCTCGAAGACCGAAGACCGGCCTCACGGCCGGTAGGCTGAAGCGGGAACCGCGAGGAGACTGCGGGTTCGCGGCCGGCCCACGCGGCAAAGCCGCGGGCCGATGTAGCGAGCCAGGCCGGCCCAGGCCGGGTGGACCGGCCAGCTAGGCCGGGTGGACCGGCCAGCTAGGCCGGGTGGACCGGCCAGCTAGGCCGGGTGGACCGGCCAGCTAGGCCGGTCCAGCCCAAGGGTTGTCCCTTCCGGCTTCGAACACCCGTAAATATTGCTACGGGTGTCCGTTTTACACGCCATCTATGGAAGGACGATCATCGTCTCAAGGAGTATATTCTGGGGTGGCTTCGGGGAATTTTAATCCCCGGAACAGAATCTCGGTGGCGCGTCACGCGCGTTAAGTGCTACGCTGGAAATTCTTGTTTGGGTTGGCTTGGAAACATCCAATGTTCGATTTGAGTGCTGTCAGTGGTGATACGACCCTGGCGTCGAGGCAGAGGTTTCTATTATGTTTTTGGGTGTTGAAGTGAGAATTGAGACGTGGGCCCCACGAGCCACCTTCGAGCTGCGTGCAGCGTTTTGCGGCATTTTCACCAGATGTCCGTTCAAGGCACATGAGTAGTCATTTCTGTGTATCTTTCTGAGAGCATCAAAATGGCGCGATTTTCCCAACGAGTATTGAAGTCGGGGTTCGGGCTCTCATGGGCCGACTACGGTGAATAGTACCATATCCACCAGTCGTCCGTATCGGGCGAGTAAGTAGCCTATTTCGCGTGATTTTCCGCGATAACTGCAACGGTGCAAACCGTTGGGGCATGTGTAACCTCCTTTGATATCGTACTAATGTGAAGTGGAGGTCTTCTTTTACGCACTCCGATCCAATGCACGGTGGCGTTGTTAGTGTCACTTGGTGATGTCAGTGGTAGTGCGGAGCTATCAGAATGATTCAGGGTCTACCCTCCAGCAGGGCTAGGCAGTGGGTCGCCCGACGACACCTTAGGGTCTATCCTCCAGCGGGGCTGGGTAGTGGGTCACCCGTTGTCTGATTTCAGGGTCTACCCTCCAGCAGGGCTGGGCAGTGGGTCACCTGTCGACGTGTTCCGGGTCTACCCTCCAGCAGGGCTGGGCAGTGGGTCACCCATTGATTTATTCCAGGTCTACCCTCCAGCAGGGCTGGGCAGTGGGTCACCTGTCGACGTGTTCCAGGTCTATCCTCCAACGAGGATGGGCAGTGGGTCACCTGTTGATTTATTCTGGGTCTACCCTCCAGCGGGGCTGGGTAGTGGGTCACCCATTGATTTATTCCAGGTCTACCCTCCAGTAGGGCTGGGCAGTGGGTTGTTGGACGATGTAATAGGATTTACCCTCCAGCAGGTCTGGGCAGTGGGTCACCCGTTGACGATTCGGACTTAGCCCTTCTCCTGAGGCTAGTCAGTAACTTTTTCCTCTTTGATTACCGGAGTGGGATCCTAATTGTGTGGATCAGTGGTGTGATAGTTCTAACGTTACCAAAGGACCCACGAGGAAGAGGGGTACTTTTTTCCACTGAGACGCCTCCTTGAGACGCGCCCTAAAACCAAGCGGGCGAGTCAGTGCCGCCCAAAGTGGATAGTATTGAAGTGTGGTGATCGAGCCCCTCTGACTTGGGTTTCCTAGGTGGACGGGACGAAATGCTGGGTTGAGGATGGAATCATTTGGAGCTAATGGTGACTTACCCTGGACTGAGCTTGGAGGCAGAGATTCCCTTATGCACTCGTTTGTGTTTCTTTTGAGCATATATATATATATATATATATATATATATATATATATATATATATATACAAATTGGTCCCTTCTTCCGTTCCCGCCCTCTGGGGTCCGTGCCTACATATTTCTATTGGGTTGAGATGCACTCTCCTTACTAACTTTTCTTCTATTCTTGATTAGTTTACTGCTCACCTCTTTAGTGCCTTCTTTGTTGCTCCCTCGAGCTTTCGGGGCATCCTACTGAGTATCCTTATACTCACCCCTGTTTGGGATTTGTCCGCACCTGGTGTGCCCTTGCAGATGACAGACAGGTCGATCGTGACTACGGAGGATCGTAGGGGTCACAGCAGTTGGAGCAGCGCACTGTGGTTGTACTAGAGTATTCAGGTGGGAGTCTATCCAGTTGTCTTCTTTTGTTCACCTGTTGTCGGGTTGTGGCATCTTTGTGTTTGGGCGCGTGTTTGACCTGTTTACTTTTCATATTACTTGTCAGTACTTCCAGCACTTTATTTCCTATTTTTAGTTGTTGTTGTATGACTGTGGTTGGGATTTAGTTGCATGTCTTTTGGTTTCCCTTCTACTCTGCACTTTTGCGTCTTGTGGGTTGTGTATGCGTGAGTACAGGTGCTTAGGAGAAGGCCTCCCCGAGATTGTCACGCCTTCAGCATTGGTCTCCAGCCTCTAGCCTATGGAGGAGGGCTTGAGGTAGTTGCGGCTCGGGACCGGTGGGGTCGGGTCGTGACAACATATAAGAAATAGGTGGCGAACAATGGAAATCTCATGGAAATAAAAGTGAGATGAGAAACCCCTTACCTTATGCCCGAATGTGTTCTTCTATTGATATTAATGACTAGAATAATCAAATTAAGATTCATTAATTAATAATTTAATAACCTCATATAAATTTAATTTATTTATTATAACCTTATTAGGTTCATTCATTGCATTTTTTAGGGTTTTAATAGGTTCAATTTTATTAATTTGGAAGCATTTTCTTCCTTGGTTTTCATGATTGATTTACTTGTATTAATGAATGGAATTTCATTTGAAATGTGGTCAAACATCCAGAATTGTTAATATATATTATTAGTTAAATTATAGAGATATAAATTATCTTATAATTATTTTGTTTTACATACCATGAGGATGGATTGTTTGATAAAGGATAATGATAAATTTTTGGATTAACTTAGCAGTTTTGTGCATAATGAACTTGTTTTGTATTATTATTTTATATTATAAGTGTGTAGGGATTTAAAAACATTACATAAGATTAAATACATATATTATGATCTGGTTCAACCATAAAAATTGTTTCATGACGAGAATTTAAGATAAAAATTGAGAACTCGTCATCCTTGAATGTGATAAATTAACACATCTCGGATGGTGTTTTCATTTTTAGTATAAAATGAGGGAGAAAAAGAGTGATGATGATGAAATATTACATTAGCATAATAAAATTCCAATTAATGTAAGGTAATTTAATTGTCATACCATTTTTATTAGGATAGATGAGTAAATAAAAAGAAAATAAAGGAACTCGAAATAAAAGAAAAGTTGAGAAATCCCTCACGAAAATTCGACAGCCTAACAGCGTCACTTAAAAATTCAAAAAATGTTTTGATGAGAGAAAATGAGTATATAATAATTATTAAATAATATAGAAATAAAGTGGGATATTTAATTACATATACCAACATAATCCAATTGAAAATAAAAGAGAATAACATAAAATGAGATCTTTAAAAAGAGAAGGGCGGTAGATTCCCATGCCTTGTAGAGTAACTCCCAAAACTTGAAGGTTGGGACCTTGGGGTCTTGATCACACCTTGATAGGACTCCTAGGGAGGTAAAAATTCCATATATTTGAGGATAATGAGTTTGTAATTAAATAAAATGAAGGAATGAGTGGGTATTTATAGTCAATGAGAGGTATTTTTTTATTAATTTCAAAGGACGACTCATTAGTGGTTGTTGAAAAACCATGGGCTTTCCCATGGTATTTGCCCATGGTATTAGCCACTTGGGACACCTCATGTCATTTTTAACTATAAAAAAAGTGTACCAGAATTTTATATTAATTATTAAATCATTATGATGTCATTAAACCTACTGAAAACTCAAAACTATATTTTTACTATTCACAAAAAAATCAAGTATTTTAGAAAAATCCCAAAAATTCACCCTAACCATTTTTCAACATGTAGAATTCAAAAATGAACTCCATTTTTGAAAAATAATTTTCTAAATATTATTAATTTAATTTTTAAATAAAATCATAATTTATTCAAAAATAAAAATTCTAAATCTATAACTCATTTTGTAATACCTTGGAAAATTAATCAACAACTCGTTACCTTATAAACTCAAGAAAATAAAATAATAATATGATTTACTATTCATAAGGGTCATATTATTATTCATGGTACTATTCATAAGGGTATGTTACTATTTATCAAAAAAACAAGTTGGTTCTATCAGACTCTAAATAACTTTCTGATCACAACCATAGATGACTGTTTTTTTGAAATTCAAAACAAAAATGTGGAAAATTTAAGTTTAATGGCTAGGTTATGAATTTATCAAATAAATAACCAAGTGTTGTTTCACAGAGACTCAGTGCTTCATGTAATATGGGCTATCTAATTAATAGAAAGTATTTAAGTGAAACATACCTTAAAATGTTTGAGGTGTTATAGAAGCACTGATAAATTCCCTTTTTATTAGCACTTTTTTACTAGCGTTGATAAAGGGGGGCTTTTATCAGTGCTTTTTTACAAGCACTAATAAAGTACCCCTTTTAAAAGTGTTTTTTATAATTGTTAAATACCCCCTTTAATGGCACTTTTAGCTAGATCTATTAAAATACTAACACTAGATAAAACCAGTTTTGTAGTAGTGATTCCTAAAACAAAATATATTCCCTCTGCGTCAAACACATATGCTTCCAATTTGATCAAAAACTTTCCCAATCTAACCTTCATTTCATAGAAATTCCCCTTTGATAGCGGTCTATAAACATCTCCCAATTTGATCCCAAATGGTCAGGTAACTCCAATGTCTACATTTTCCAACTTAGTCAATGCTTTAGACACAAAATTGTGACTAATTTTTCTATAAACAAAGACTTTGACCGGTACTTCGGAAGCACTACTAGTAAAAAATAGAGAATCCAACCACCTGTTCCCATACTTATAAATACTGCATGCACCTCTTTTTGATCTTTATGTAAGACTATTTCTTCTTATTCTATAGAAATATTTTCCACCTTCGTCTTCTCTTCTTTTGGGTTTTCTAAATCCCACACTAACAGCCTCAAATTCTTATTTAGAAAATGGTGCATTGGACCAAAAGGCTATCCACGTAGGAGGAAAAACCCTTTCAATTTTCTCTCTTCCCTTTCATAATAGTTGATAGACCTCAAACCACTCCACTTTTCATCACCTCCAATGTGCATGTTTTCCTCCTCCTACATGCTCTTGTTTTTAGTTGATCTATTAGTAGAAACTATAGGAAAAACTGGACCGACTCCTTAGAAAACCAATGGTATTATAGTGCGACCATGACCTCCTTGAATCACTCCCTCTCCTACCAATTCATGCTCAAATTTTATTTCCATCATTATCATTTGATGTCTCATGGTTGGATCATGAGTAGGTACTGTCTATTTTCTATTTCATCCCACATTCCACCCATGAATAAACTCATATACCATGGATTAGGTAAACCTGGAAGTCTTAGAGACATCTATTTGAACTCCTCCACATATTCTTCCACCATTCCTATTTGATAAAAAGTATTCAAATATTGAATTAGATCTCCATCAACTGACTTTCCATATCTCTCTATCAGTGAAAGTTTGAGGAGCGCCCATGTCAGCCCTATAGTAGAATTTTTCTATGACTTGAACCAATATAGAGTCATATTCTCTATACATATCTATGCATAATGTAATTTCATGCCTTCCATAATTCAATTTATCAATAAATAGATATCATCTTTAAATATCCAACCATATGGATCCTCCCTAGTAAATGATGGAAGCTCCACTCTTTGATTTATACTCTGTAAACTATCATCTAGAAAAAATCCCACCAGAGACAAACTCCCCTACAAGTCTTCTCCTGATCCAATAAATTTTTGTCCTCTAACTATATAGTTCTTAAGACCGATATTCATTTTCTTACCAGTCACCAAATTGATTTCCATTCATGTCTCATACTCCTTAATCCTCTTTGGTGTTTATTCCTCCATATCCCATATTCACTGAGTCGCCTTCTCTTTTGTACATCACACCACACACAAGATCTCATTTTGACTATGCATCATTTGTTCCATATTGTCATGTATTTCCTTTATCACATGTTGCATACTACTCATAAAAAAACTCTATATAATCTACTTGAAATTCCATTATCGCCTACTTTCACATCTGAAAATTTGAAAAAATGGTTTTTAGTATATTTTCCACGCTTAGTCAAACCGCATCTTAGTTTCATCGTTAAGATCTCACAACTCCAATTGTAATCATGGATACCTTAAACACTTGAGTTCAATAATAGTCACTATATTCTAACTGTACCCCTATGTTTTTTTATATCTCTTCAATCATCCAACAACAACATCTTTCTCTGCATACATGACTCAAATTTAGAAAATTTGAGGTCAGTAGTGTCTGCCATTCCAGTGTGATCGCAAGTATCTCAATGAAAGTACCAAAATGTTTGAAACTTATTCTATATAATTATTCTATTAAAATAAATAAACCTGAATATTTCTTTATTCAATCCTTACTCATTACAATAGAGTTTGGAAGTATGTTGTTAATAGTGTATAGGGCACTACAAAAAGGAAACTCTCTGAAATGTAGTACTTAGAAAGTTTGAGTTTCAAAACCATAGGGAAATATCGTATGTTCTAAATTAATTAAGGAAACTAAAATTAAAATTGTTTGATTGTTTGAAGGAAAGAAACAAATATTAGCAAGGATTGGGTTTTAATATCAGGAGATATGCGTGCCAGGTTCAGTTATTTTCAGGTTCGTGCACTAGGGATTCAATTAAAAATACATTTATTCAATTTTGGTGTTGTAATTAGGTTATTAGGGATCCTTGGTCATGGTATATGGACCTAATCCTGTGTTTACACCTTTATAATGGTCATCTTCTAGGTGAAAATACAAAACTAGGTGACACAAAACCATATTTAAATATAACTAGCCTATATTTCATAATGTTCATACACAAAACAGGATAATTAATTAATGCAATAAAATAAACAACCTCAAAATGTAGCAATGGTCATGCACTATGAAAAGAAGATGAATTGGAATTGAATAAATAGTTTGCAGCAATCCAAAACATGAATAATAGATAAAAACAATCCCTAATACATCCCCCTAAAATCACATCACCCAACACTAAAGAAACTACTCTCTCATTCTAGCCATGATGAGAACGAGCATTATAGGTACTCTAAGAATAATGGTGGCAAAGAATGGCAGTGAAACAAGATCCTAGATCATCACTCCATCATTTGGTATCTTTCGTCAGTGTCCCTTAGCCTCCTATAGTCCTAGACTGTCTTGGAAGGGTGGATGAGGGGATCTTTTTATAGGCCAACCTGTCAACACCCTCACTACATCGCATTTATTTTTCAGTGCATCGATACTTACACGATGTGTAAAGGAGTTTCATGTCATTTAATCCCTCAAATTTCAGGCACCATGAATCTTTGCAAAATATTCTCCAAAAACTTGTCCTGAAAAATGTCACATCATGTAATGTGGTTACACAACATGTAACAGTCTTTCACATTGTATAATGAAGTCATGACTTTTCCTACGTGGAAATTTCCTTTTGAAAAGGTCACAATGTGTAACTATATTACACAATGTGTAATTGTTCTGCTCTAGAATTTTCAGTTTTCTCCATCTTCAAAAATCTAGTGTTGCACCTCCAAAAATATCTTTTTTTCATTCCTTTTTCATAAATCAGTTGTTTCCTACCAAAAATCATAAAACAAGTCAATCCATTCCAAAATTGGAAATATTATTCAATTAAATACCCAAATCAACACATTAAAACATTGTAAAATGTATGCATGAAATTCACTTATCAAAACTCAAAAAAAAAAAATCCAATTATAAGTGGCTTTAGTGTCAGTATTCTTCCTCTTTTTAGATTTCATCTTACCATTCCCTAATGAAAAATTGAAATATTTCAATTCATTAAGCACATCAGTTCCTAACATATGTTGAGATGGTTGTTCAGTGTTAATAGTATTATCAAAGCTCCATCAATTCTTCCTGTATTAATGATCCATTGGAAAGAATTATTGATGCCCCCATGAAACTAGAACTGTGATGGTATTTAAGTCTTATTGATCATGTATTCTTCATAAAAATAGGACTTTATAGTTTTCACTCTGTTCTCTAACCAGACATCATTTCATAAGTAGGGAAATCATTTATAGTCTATAGAAGGGTAGCATACATATGAAATATATTTTTTGAAGAAGCATAAAATGTGTTCACACTCATATCCCAAAGCTTCTTCAACTCTCTTATTAAAGTTTGAAAGTATATTTCTATATCATTTCCAGGATCATAAGGTACATATATTAGTATACTCAAGAAACTGAATGGTTTTTTCATACACAACAATAGAAGACTATTATAAACATGAATAAAAATTGGCCACATGTTGTGAGTAATAAGCATCTAACCAAACGGATTAAAACCATCACAGGATGTACTCAACTTGATATTACACACCTCAGTTGAAAAATCATGTTGTTTTTCATAAAATTCTCACCATGCTAATCTATATTCAATGTGAACCAACTCATCATTATCTTTAATTATCTCAGCATCATTCCATTACATACTGGTTTATATTTTTTCACACATGAATATATTTTGAAGTTTGGGAATGAATGGAAAGTGACACATAACAATCTATAGAACACTAAATGGTGTTCCATATGAATTTTCCTTCCATATATATGTACTACATTATTTACAGTCATTAAGGTCAGTTATTTCCTCCTAAAATCAACTACAATCTTTCAGAAAAGTATGAATTTTATTAGTAGAAAATCCAAGATTCTTAATTAACTTCCATTATTTATAATTATTTGAGGGAATATCTATACCATCAGGAATAAATTCTTTAAAAAGGGTAAGAATATAATCAATATAGGTATTAGAAATTCCATACGTGGTTTTTATATGATATAACTGCATTAAAAATTCTAACTTTTTCATTTTATTACATTCTTGGTATATAGAAGTTTTAACATCATCCATTAATTTTTTCACTCTTTCAACATCGTCATATTCATTATTTTCCTCATGTATATTTATATCATTGTCTTCTTACACTGGCATACAATCTCTCTCATGATGATTCACAAATAGAAACTAATCAAATATTAAATTCTTCATACCACTTATTTCTTTCCATTCATGAATAGTAGAATATTAACTCTTCTCTCTATTATGGCACCAAACATAATAGTTTTTTTTTTGAAATTAAGCTTTTTTTATATAGTAGCTAACTTATTCCTAGATTAAAAATGGTTTTCAAACACAATTATAACATGGAAATTGTATATGACCTCCATCTTAAGAATTGTTAAATTAAAAAAATCCAAATTCTTTGAAACTCAGTTGAAATCCAATTGGTATGATACATCCAGCTTCTATCCATTCTATTACATGGAAAAAAATTATATTCAAATAAACAATGTAAATAATAATTAAAAAATTCATTACAACCAGTTTTAATATGAAAGTCATCAAAGCATGCTATTAACTAGAAAAACAAAGAATAAGAGAAATAACATATGCTATAAGTGATGCCTATAAATAATGAACCAGACAAAGTATAAGACATGGAATGAGCAACAACTATTACCCAATCCAATTAAATACATATTTATATATGAAACAATTGTTTTTAAAACTTCCATGTTTTGAATATGACATTAATCCAATTAAATACACTTGTCTTTATGATGGAAAAAATTTACTTAAGAATAAAAACAATGTGTCACCCAACATCAAAACCACAAAAACATGGTATAATAATATCATCGAAATTCTAACATAATTGATATAAATATAAATAATAATCCTATCCAAATATCCTAGAAACTAATATTTTTAAAATAAAAAATTTATATATCCAAAATGTAATAAATGATATGGAATTCCGGATTTGTATGATATATGAAATGGGAAAGTGTATATGGATTTAAGACACCTTTAATCCAATCATATTGGGAAAGGGTAAATTTGTTAGAGTCAAAACACCATGATCTTATCCCATATAGAGTCAGTGTATCCTAATACCAATCCCTTCTTTCAAAACCTACTCATCACTAGATACAATACCATATTTGGGGATCTATCATAGAAATATATCCACTTTTATATGCTTAATAATAGTTCAATAAACATTAAAATGTCTACTTCATTGACTATAATGCTATAATGATATCCAAATTTAAAGACAAATTAAAATTATTGTGTAGAGGAAATCAAAGAGCACTAATAGGAAACCAAATTGAATATAATGCATGATAAAAGTGAACATTATATAATAATACTATCCATACAAACCAATAAAAAAATAGCATAAGAAAAAACCAAGGCATGCTCATATAAATCCAAACAAGGTGCATGTACTGAAATAAATAACAACTAAAGAATATTAACAGAAAAATGTGTATTTCATATCTAGACTAGTCTTCTCATTTAAAAACATAATTAAGGATAACATTTAGTAATGGAAGGATTTTATTTAATGTTAACATTAATTTATTATTCAAACACAATGAAAATATATTTTACATGATATTCTATTTAAATTTAAGAAGTATTTAATTTGGGGAAGATCCATCGAGACTAAATAATTAACCCATTCCATCCCATTTTATGAAACTCATCCATTACTTCACCATTGATGAAACCACTTAATTGAGAAAAAGTGTGTTAAGATGGTTTTTAATTAATTTAACATAGAGTGTAAATAAATGGATAACTACTCAATACATGATAAATGAACTAAGGAATCATTCTTAACATAGAACTAAGTTATGCTCAACAGTTAATCAAAATAGGTGAAACTAAGGTTTATACCATTAAATTTTTATTAAAGAACTAAATTCTTATGTAAAATTTTATTGATGGAAACTATGTTTCATAAAATGAATATGATCCAAAAATATTTCCATTCTAACTTATATAATCATTTCATGACATTTACCAAAGGTTTCTATAAATATTTTTACATAATAAAGGTTTTAAAATTATTAAAAATTTGAAATCTAAATATTTATTTATTCGAAAGAATATTTTCTCATTCATTCATCTCTAAATCATAATAATGAATTCTAAGAAAAAAATTGACAAGTATTTATAAATACAATAGTGAATTCTTGAAGATCCAACCTTCATAGATAAATCAATATTCCCTATTTACTTATAATAGTATAATCATATAAATCATCATACAATTATTTCTTTTGGGTTAAAATGATCTAACAAATAGTTTAACCATGATTCAAGATATAACAAATTAAATTTAAATAATTAAATACCATAACTAAAGGATAATAAAAACCAACATTAACCCCTATAGTTAACTTAAATATGATTCTCAATACTAAAAATATCTAAATCTATAAAATATTCTACCAAAAGAATCTCAAATTTAAGTTAATTCATAATAATTCCTAGGATAGTTTCCAAAATGAGGAAATTATAATTAAAATAGTACTTATAGGAAGTAAATCTTACCTCTCAAAGATCGTAACAAAAAAATGCTATAAACAGAGGAATAATTACAATCATTAAACCATAATTACAACCAATAAGGGAAAAAAACCAAGACTCGTCACTTCCTATAATATGACAATTAACTAGATCCCAAACATACAACAATAGAATACTAAAGGCTCATCCAAATTACAATCATTAAACCAAAATCCCAAAAATAAAAAATCACCCACAAAGAAATATATTTCAAATAATCTAGAAGAATAATAACCTAACTATATCTTGGTTAGGTTTTTATACGTAGATAAAAATGAAAAAAATAGTCAACAGAATATAAGAATAATTATGAACTCACTGATGTGATGTCAAAGAAGCTGAGAATCAAATAATATTTGAATTAGGTGAGAATGCTAGAGGAGGAGAGTCTCATGTTATCACTGGGGTGAGGGGATAATAAGGCTTAGATGAAGGGGGAGATAGGGCTTGAGTTAGGGGGATGAGGTAAATGTGATGGAACCTATCCCAATGGTTTTTAAAAAACCATTCAGATAGTCTGCCTATACCCATAGTTTATATAAACTATGGGTATAGACACATTCCATCCAATATATACCCATGGTTTTTGTAAAACATGGGTATAGATCCATGGGGATAGCCCCATTTTCTAGTAGTGTTACCTCATAGGTGATTGTTTTTTGGTCTTTACAGATCATAAAAGATTGAGGTATATCTTCCCTAAGTGTTAATTGAACTTGTGATAGTGAATGTGGATGGAATTCTTACAGGATTATGACTTCAAGATTTTCTACACACTAGAAAAAAGAAATGTTGTAGTTGATGTTCTGAGCAGTAAGTCTCATAGTGATGTCATGCATGAAACTAGAGATTCCTAGAGAGTGATAAAATAACTCTTAGTGATGCATCTTGATATGGGAGAGGTTGGAGGCAAAGTTTGTCTTTTCTTGATGATAGTGCAGTCATCTTTGGTGAAATAGGTGGAAGAGTCCCAGCTGGGGGATTCTAAGGTGGAGGTTTGGAGAGACCGATTTGTCTTTAGCGATTCCCTTTATGGTTGTTTTGAGTATGAGAAACACCGGTTTTTGTTTTATGGGGGGATTTTTATCCATTTGGTGATGTGTGAGGTGGTTCTCTAAGAGTTCCATAGCTCACCCTTGGTGGTACATCCCGACGTGACAAAGATGTACCAAGACAAGAGGCCAGTTTTAGTGGCCTGGGTTGAAGCATGTAGTTTTAGAGTTTGTGTCTCGATATTGGTTCTATCATAAGGTGAAGTCCAAACACCTTGTTCCCAGTGGTTTTCTCTAGGAGGTAATTGTTTCTTAGTGGAAGTGGGATTACATCTTGATAGACTTCACTATTAGTTTACATTGAGCTCAAGGAGGATTTGATGATATATGGATGATAGTGGATTTTTTAATGAAATTATCCCACTTTATAGTAATCAAGGAGTCAAGATCGGTAGAGGTTTTATCGAGGTAGTGTCTAGATGAGGTGGTGAGACTCCATGGAGTCCTGATAACAATCATATATTATCTTGATCCTCATTTTACCTCTAGGTTGTAAAGAGATCACTAGTATGCTTTTGGATCTTAGTTATGACTTAGCATGATTTTCATCCGTAAATGAATGGTCGGATAGAGAAGACCATCCAGACTCTTGAGGATATGTTTCATTCTTGTGTCCTGTATTTTGGAGGTTCATGGATGAGGTACCTACCCTTGTTTTATTTTTATTACAATAATATTTTTTACTCCACCATTGGTATGGCACTATTTAAAGCTTTTTATGGCCGAAATTTTCATTCTCCATTGTTATGGACTGGGGTTAGGGAGTCAAAAATTGTCGGGTTGAAACTATTTTAAAATACAATAGAGATGGTTCAGGTGATTCATGAAAGGATGAAAGTAGTGTATGATCATAAAAAATCCTATGTTGATCATAGGAGGAGATCTCTAGAGTTCAACATCAGTGATCATGTGTTCCTTAATGTGACTCCTTGTCATGGTAAGTGAATGTTTGGATGTGGGAGTAAGATTTTATCTAGTTTTTTAGGCCTTTTGAGGTGTTGACTCATGTTGAATTCATGATGTATCATATGTAACTTACCCCAAAAATGAACCAGATACACAATTTGTTTCTTGTGTCGTATCCTTTTTCTTATCTTTATGATGACTCTCACATTATCAATTTGGGAAATATAAATGTTGATGATGATGAAACCTTTAATGATTGGCCTATAGAGATCCAATACCTCTAGGAGAAGGTTCTGTGCAGGTGTAATAATACCTTGGTTTATGTCTTGTGGTGGCAAAAAGGCATATAAGAGTGTACTTAGGAATGTGAGCTTCAAATACACGCTCAGTACCCCTAGCTATTTTATTTTTATCTCTTCTATAGTTGTAATTCTGGTTGTATTTGTTGAACCTTTTCTGGTTGTGAGATGGTTTGATATTGATGCTTTGTATTTTGGTAACCTTACTCTCGTTTGAGAGGTATCTCCCTCGAGAGAGTGTTTTGGATTTGGTTTTTATTGTTTTGTGATTTTTCACTTATTTTTATGGTGAGGTGGTTGAGCTCTAATTATTAATAGATCCTTGAGAGGTATATCTCAGGGGGTGGTGATTTGGATGGACCTTCCCATTCTTTCGCTCTAGGTGGTTTTGGATTCTCAAAAATGATAATGGTTTGAGAGGTATCTGATGTAAGGTTATAGTTCCTAGTATCCCTTCCCTTTGTGAGTTTTGGGTGTTGGAGGCACACAAAAGAGGTTCCAAGATGATTGGTGGGTGTTTGGAGGAAAATGGGAGTTCCACTACCAAAAATGGAATGATTGTGGTGTGGATGAATTTTTTATGTCATGGTACTGGTGGTTGTGACGTAGTGGATTCATGTTGTAGCATAGGGGAGTTCATGGAGGAAAATATGGATACTTCCTTTTTAGGCACGGCTTCGCCATGAAGATAGGTTATGGTGTAGGCTATTATTAAATGGTCAAGCACTACGATGTGGATAATCCAAGCTATGGAATAAGGTTTTTTTAGGCTACCTCCAAAATGGGTGTAGATTCACCATGGGATTTAGGTTGCGACGTGGTCCCTTTCTAGGTACGAGGTGTCCTGCAGCATGGTGCTTATGGCTATGTCATAACCACTAGGTCCACTTTAACAGAATCTTCCCATGGAACTCAGAATCACCTTTGACTGAGGGTGGTTGCGGAATTATCCCTTAGGTTGTGCCATAGAATGACCTATGTCAGTCAGTGTTGCGGTGTGGTCCAAAGTATTGTGTTGTGGTCTTTAGCTTTTCAATGAGTCTATAAATACCCCGAGACCCCCGAAATCAAATTATTTCCCACATATCTCCCTCAAAACCTAGGTGACCAAGAGATTTTTTTTAAGGTATTTAAATCCCTTTCAATAGGGATTAGTCCTCAGATTCTTATGATTAATCTTTGGTGATCTAATCTGAGATCTTTCTCTCTTTTATAGTGGTTTCTCTCTGTTTGATCACATTTCCTCTTGTTTCTTCATGCTATTATTTGGCCTTTGATCTTCATTTCTCTTATGAATTTTCCTTTATCATTTTATGGTGTGTTCATGGCACGGAATCCTTGGGATGTTGTAGTTTCTTCATGGGAGAGATGATTAAATATTTGTGTTAGCATTCCATTTCTATTTTAATAACATCAAAATATTGAGGTAGGGGATTCATTTATTTTATTTTTATGTGAAATCATAAAGTTAGCATTTTTTATCCCATTTTATGTCAATAGAATTAACCAAATAAAGATTAATTGGATTAAATAATGGAGTTGTTTTTGGATACCAATCACATTTCAATGTTTTATACTATGATAATGGTTTACCTCTTGATTTTATAGATAATGTGTTATCTATTCAATGCTTTTATATCATGTTTTTATGCTTGGTTTAGCATGTTGATATCATTGTAAAATGGTAAATAATGTAAAGTTGTAAATTTTTAATTGTTTGGCTAAAAAATTAAATAAGAGGAATGTTTAAATGAATCTAGTGTTTCTTATAATTTGAGGACAATTCAAATTGATGCAATGCACGTGTTTAATTGAATATGATCTTCCATGTGTTAATGGAATTGATAAAGAATGTGGATCATGTTAATACTAGTTTATGAAAAGAATAATAAGACATGTTCAATGAGATTTTTCCTTTTAAAAGTTACATAAAGTTGGTTTTGATGCTCAAGAGCATGTTTAATAGTTTGATATCTTATTATATTTGATGTCTTAGGTTGCCTGTAGTTGGAAACTATGGTTTTCTGGGAAAACCAGGGTGAATTGGGTGACTCATGGGGAGTTTCCCATTGAAATTTATTTCTATACAGCATGTAAACTGATGAGACATTTCATGTGTTCTTCCCATTCAGGGAAGATTACTTTTAGGGACTACATGCTATGTATTGGGATTACACACCATGTAATGACCCCATGTTGTGTGGCCAAAGGACATGGCCAGGGTAGCCATGTGATAGTACATGGTCATGTAGAACTACACGACCAAAGTACATGGGCACGAGAAAAAAACACATACAAGTGGTTGTTTATCCTAGAAAAACCATATACTCAATTGTACACGTCATGTGTGAAGCATGGAGGGTCGAGCCGTGTGAAAGAAGAACATGATTGGGGGTTGGTTGAGGATGTATGATTTAAATTCATTCTTTCATGGACACTTTTATGATACACCCATTTATTATGATCTATTACATGATTATGATACCCATTTCTTTCCATGGGTAACTCTTGTGTATATTTTTCATGTGGAACACATATTCATAAACATGAATGATGGTTGAAGCTATATAGCACTTCATATAGCAACCCTATACTTTTACACATGTCATTACATGATTTTAAACATAATAAAACATCATATTACAAGCCAAGGATCGTAAAGTCTAGTGTATTGGAATCCTAGGTACATAAAACTTAAAACATGAGACTAAATAAAACATTTCTTTATTTAATAATCATAAATAGATCCTAAATTATATTGTGATCATACATATTCATAGGATAACCTATGTATAACATGAACAAAGGGATGATCTAAAAGCCCAAGAAGGAAATAAACATAATAATAAAGCTTTATCACATGGGTTAGAAGGCATGACACAATGATATAAAAAGGCATGGAATATATGGAATCATAACATATAAACATGGGATCATATCAAAATGGAGTCATAGTAATGTGTAAGCAACATAAAACATTACTTTAGAAAGATTCAATTCTCATTTCACATAGAGAAGCACAAGTCAAGGATAACCACCAAGATTGTTGCACATGGTAGCACGAGTCGAGGCTAACTGCCAATACTATTGCACATAACGTCTCATGAGACTCAAATTTACCCAATTAATTAGAGATATATTTGGGTGAACCCATATTAACATGTTAATGAATATGATTTCCACATAAATAATCATACATAATCAATCATGCATAAACATAAGGGTACCCATGGAAAGAAATGGGTGTCATAATCATGCCATAAAGAATAATAAATGTGCGTATCATATAAGTGTCCATGAAAGAAAGAAATTGAAACATACATGGATATACATAAGTTAAAATAGTAATATATCATGTTAGGTGACATCAAATAAAAGTTATAACATGTAAGAAGATTATTTAATAAATTTTAGCATTAAAACATCTTAGTGTGGTTTTAAGGGAAATACTAAAGGGAATTTAAAATAGAAAAGGGAATAATCTTTTATATAAAATCATAAGTGAACCAAGAAGGTTCTTATAATAAAAATATTGGCTTTATAAAAATAATTGTGTCTTAAAACAGATTATATAGTGCACTTGAAATTGGGTAATAATTTGGGAAGTTCCCTTAAACGGGTTTGCTTATCGGGAAGTATTGAGGAGGGAACCACTTAAAACATGTATATCCCCAAAAAAGAATGATTAATGGAAATTAATACATGATTTTGGAGAATGTGAAAAACATTTAGAATATTTTCATAAAAATAAGAGATAACTTCATTTGGGAAAAAAGAAAGATAGAGGAACCTGAAGGAATAATGGAGGTTCGGGTAGAATCTTTTACCTTAAGTACAAAGGTGTCCTTCACTTGATCTTAATGTCCTGGATAAACAAGTTACATTCATTAATTAGTATTTAAAGAACTTATTATACTTGTAATTGATTTATTATAACCTTATTAAGTTCATTCATGACCTTTTTTGTGGGTTAATGGGTTCAATTTTATTGTTTGGGGGCATTTTTTTCTTTGGTTTTCATGATTGGTTTACTTATATACATGTAAGGACAAACATGTAAGATGAGAATGGTTGTCTAGAATTTAAGTTGTATGTTATTATTTAATATCCATAATATTACATGATAATAAAATTCATTTAGTTATTTGGAGTTAAGATTAATCATTATATAAAACGTTAATGATAACTGTTTTGGTTAATTGGCGGGTTTTTTTTATCGCATCGAACAATTTTTGCTTTATAAATTAATATCATGTGTAAAAAATATTCCAGAACCTTACATAAGACATAATAAATATATTATATTCTGTTTCAACCATAAAAATTGTTTCATTACCATAATTAAATACGGTAATAGAAATTGAAAACCTGTGATCCTTGAATGTGATAAATTAACACATCTCATATTGTGTTTTCATTTCTAGTATAAAAGGAGGGTAAAGGAGAGATGATGATGAATTATTAAAATTTCATAACAAAATTACATTAAATTTAAGTTAATGTAGTTATCATAATATTTTTATGAAAGTATGTGAGTAAAGAAAAAGAAAGAAAGGAACATGAAAGAAAATAGAAGAAATGAAAACAGGAATCTACCTCTTGAATATATCTTCCTTGAGAACCTCTTTAGGGGAGAGGATTCGGTCTTTTAAATATACCAGGAGCTTATGGACATATGAAATGGTATTATAGAGATATTTGAGCATAATTTAGACTATGAACAAGGCTTTAGAGGTGTGAGGAGAGGAGGTAAAGAGGGGTAGTATTTATAGTGGAGGAGAGGAGGGGTTTCCCATTATTTTAATCATTAGTTTAATATTTTTTTCTCAAGACTATGAATATTATTAATTATTATGAAAAAAATAGTAAAGAGAGAATGTGAGTTCAAAACAATATCCATTTACATCATCCATGACTCAAGCATGATGCAGAAATTCATTTATTTAGCATTTATCGTAAATTATCATATTTTACTATTCACTAAAAATTCAAGTATTTTAGAAAAATCCCAAAAATTCACCCCAATAATTTTTTGACATATAGAATTAAAAAATGAACTCCATTTTATGAAAATAATTTTCTAAATATTTGAAATTTAATTTTTAATTAAAATCATAATTTATTTAAAAAATATAAATTTTAAAATTAAAACTTCTTTTCTAACACTTTAAAAAATAATAATTAAGGTCTCTTAAAATTATCTTATAATCATAAGTCATAAAAATAATTATTTATGAATACATTTTATGAAAATAAATATTCTTTTAAGTTATTAAATTAATCATAAAATTTTAATTAAATATACATGACTTACAAAAATACCAACATTTAATTAATAATTTTTAAAATATTTACTTACTTATACTATGATATAATTATATCATATTTTCACTTATAAGATGGATAAATTTTATTTATACTTTCATTAGTGAGGTTACTATTCAATTGGCCAGTTTACTATTCATAAGGGTCACATTACTATTCCAAAGGTCAAGTTACTATTTCATTAGTATATGTTCCTTAACTTCTAGAGATTCATTTTTTTCACTAATTATTCATTTATAAGGTTTGTATTGTGTTCTATATATAATATTATATGATTATACTATAAGAAATAATTATAATAAGGTAATTACATTGATAAAACATTGGGTCATTACATTCTTCCCCCCTTATGAAATTTTGCCCTCAAAATTTTGTTTTACATTCTAAGTTGTAAACAGGTGTGAGTACTTTTTCTTTATTGCCTCCTCCGGTTCCCAAGTTGCCTTTTTCATACTTATGGTTCCACCATAGTACTTTGACCAGCTGAGTAGTCTTGTTACATAGAAATTTATCTCTATGATCCAAGATCTTCACTGGATGTTCCTTGTAAAAAATATCATTCTCCAACTATACCATGTCTAAAGATAGTACATGTGAAGGATCTGGTATGTACTTCCTTAAGAGGGGCAAATGGAAGACATCGTGTACTCTAGACATGGTAGGTGGAAGTACTTGTCGATAGGTCATAGCTTCAACATGATCAAGAATCTCTAAGGGGTTGATGTACCTGGGACTTAGCTTTTCTTTATTCCCAAACCTTATGACTTTCTTCCATGGAGAAATATGGAGGAATACCATGTCTCTAACTTTAAACTCAAGGTCTCATTGATGATTGTTTGTATAGATCTTTTGTCGACTTTGGTCTGCCTTGATGTACTGATGAATGGATTTCACCCTCTACACCATTTCTTCAACCATTTTAGGTCCTAGTAGCTTATGTTCACCAACTACATCCCAACATGCTGGTGTTCTACACCTTTTCCCATAATTGGATTCATATGGTGTCATTCAGATGCTGGAGTGGAAACTATTATTGTAAGAGAATTCGACTAGTGGAAGATGTTGGTCCCATACTCCTTTGAAGTCTATAAAACACGCTCTCAACATGTCTTCTAGAATCTGAATAGTTCACTCATATTGACCATCAGTTTGAGGATGATAGGTCATACTGAAATTCAGTTCAGTGCTTAGAGCATGTTGGAGAATTTTCCAGAACTTTGAGGTGAATCTTGAATCTCTATCAGATACAATAGATAGTGGTAATCCATGCAGACTTACCACCTATTTGATATATATCTGTGAAATTTGATCTAATGATAAGTCCTCTAGAATTGTGATAAAGTGAGTTATCTTTGTAAGATGATCCAAAATGATCCATATAGCATTGTTTTCTATGGATGTCCTTAGAATTCTAGTGACAAAGTACATGGTAATATTATCCCACTTCCATGTTGGTATGGTTATTGGTCGCATCATCCCCTTAAACTTTTTTTTCATCCTTCACTTATTGACATATGAGGCACTTTGATGTATATTCAGAAATCTCCTTCTTCATATTTTCCCACCAAAAATTCTCTTAGAGATCTTGATACATCTTTCTGTTCCCTGAGTGAATAGAGAAGGTTGAGTAATGTGTGTCATTTAGAAGCTCCTTATTTATCTCTGGATCAGATGGTACACATAATCCTGACCCAAATCTTTCTACTCCATCCTTCTCAATCTTTAACTCAGATGATTTCCCATTTTTTATAGCTTCCACCCTTTTTGGAATTTCCACATCATTTCTTTGAGCATTCTTTATATTCTTCATGAGGGATGGTTGATCAATCATTTGATAAAGGATTGATGATGTTTATCCCTTAATGATTCCCATTTACATCCTCTAAAAATCTAAGAAGATTGGATCCTTTTTAATTCTCATCATTGATAAAGATGCAGGATCCTTTCTACTTAGAGCATATGTCACCTTATTTTCCTTATCGGGATGGTAGTGGATTGAGCAGTCATAATCCTTGATGAGATATAACCATCCTTTATGGAACATATTAATCTCTTTCTATGTGAATATATATTTGAGACTCTTGTTATCATTATATATCTCACACTTCTCCCCATAGAGATAATACCACCAGATTTTCAACACAAAGATCGTTGATGCTAACTCCAAATCATGCATGGGATAGTTTTTCTCATGGATTTTTATCTACCTTGAGGCGTAGTCTATCAATTTATCATTTTTCATCAGAACACATCCAAACACCTTCTTTGAAGCATCACTGTACACCTCAAAGAGTTCTCCGCTTATCAAAAGTATGAGTATTGGTGCAGTGATAAGCCTCTTTTTGAGCTCCTTAAAGCTTTCCTCGCATTCTTGAGTCCAAATGAACTTCACTCCCTTATGTGTCAGCTTGGTCATTGGGTTTTAAAATCATGACAAGTTCTTCAAAAATCATCAATAATACCCGACTAGACCCAGAAAGTAGGGGATCTCTATTACAGATGTTGGCCTGGGATACTCTTTAATTGCCTTTGTCTTGGAAGGGTCCAAATATATTCCTTTGATAGTGATAACATTCCCTAAGAATGATACTTAATCTATCTAGAACTCACATTTACTGTAATTTTCATAAAGTTTCTCCCTTTACAAAGTCATTAGCAAAGCATTCAAATACTCCTCATGATCCTCCTTACTCTTGGAGTATATCAGAATATTATCGAAAAAGACTACAAAAAAGTTATCAAGATAATCTCTAAATATTATATTCATTAAATCTATGAATATTTTTGGAGAATTAGTGAGTATGAAGGGAATTACTATGAACTCATAGTGTTCATACCACATTCAAAAGGCAGTTTTGGGAATATATTCTTTACTCACCTTTAATTAGTGATATCCCGATCGATGGTCCACCTTAGAGAAATAAATATCCCCATGTAGATGATTGAAGAAGTCATATATCTGAGGCAAGAGATACTTGTTCTTTATCGTGATTTTATTGAGCTCAAGATAATCAATGCATAGGTGCATTGATCCATCCTTCTTCTTAACAAAGAGGATTGGTGCACCCCATGGTGAAGCATTTGGGCATATAAAACCTTTCTCTATATTCTCCTATAACTGCTTCTTTAGATCTTCCGGCTCAAAAGTGGCCATTCTATAAGGTTTCTTTGATTTAGGTAGGGATCTAGGAATAAGTTCAATTAAGAAATCAACCTCTCGACCAGGAGGAAGTCCAAGAAATTCTTTAGGGAATACATCAGTGTAATCCCACATGATGGGAATGTCTTCAAGAAGTATCATCTCCTTTGTCTCAATCATTTGAGCAAGATATGATTTCTCAAAAGGAAACATTATCCACACTTGAGATGATGATTCTGAAGGAGATTCATCTTCCTCATCACACTTGTATAGGATTGGAGGATAATCTAGTATGTGAAGAGTGATCTCCCTTTTCTAATGGTTAATGTTGGATTTTTATAAATATAGCCAATCCATGCCCAAAATATCATCAAACTCCACCAGTGGAAGTATGAAAATATTTACTGGGAGGTTAAGTCTACAAAAATCTACCGAGGAGGAGTTATAAACATGATACGCAATAATTACCCCATTCTCTATTCTCATAGATAACTTAACCTCAAAATTTTGAGGTGGTTTTTGAATAGTTCTACTAAACTTGAAAGATATGAAATAATGGATATAACTAGAATCAAATAGTATGTTTTTTATTATTTAATGAATAACTAGCATACTTGTCACCACATCATTTTCTAGCTTCAACTTAGCAGTAGTGATAGCATAAGCCCTTCCTTGTTGACTTGGAGGTTGTTATTGATTTCCTCTGATAACCCTTGGCTTAGGGAAATTGTTCTCATAATGACTATGTTACTTGAAATTGTAACACTACACTATAGGTTGAGAGTTGATCTGAACCTTCATCTCTTCTTCCACATTAGTGGGATTATTTGTATCCCTTCAGTAGTTTTTATCCAGATGTCTCATTCTTCCACATTTAAGGAAATTCTTGGTCTCCTTTAGACAGTTATCGGGATGCTTCTTCCCACAATTTTCACATGTGATATGTTCGATCTTCTTTCCATTATGGGATTTATTTGTCAAACCACCCATATTAGACTCTATTTTCCAATTTTTTTACTGGGCCCATGAGACCATTGAGAGTATCTGATCTCTATTTCAACCTTGAGGTAACAACGAACAATCTCCTAATATATGTCAAAGTCTCGAATCACCAACACTTTTCATAGACTCTGATTTAGTCTACTAAAGAAGTGATCCACCTTAATTTCAATGTTCATGAAAAATCCAAAGGTGTATATTGAAAGCCTTATGAATTTTTTTTCATACACCCTGATGAACTCATCTTCCTTCTGCTTAAGTTTGAGGAACTCTCTTTACATATTGAGACAGAGGGTTTGGGGAAAATATTTATTAAAAAACATTTTCTTGAATTCCTCCTAATCCAAGGAATCAATTTCCTCATGGGACTTCATACTCTTGATCAGTTTCCACCACTAATCAGCTTCCCTATCAAAATGATAGATTTCCATCATGAATTTCTCTTCTTTTGAGCACTGGAGGATAGAGAATATCTTTTCAATGGAGTTAATCCACTATTCCTTGAGGAGGGTATCGGAAGATCCACTAAACATGGGAGGTCATTGCCGCATTAATTATTAAATGGAAACTTACTCTTTCCTTGTAGGAGGAGGGAGTTTTATATGATTCAAGTTATTATTCATAACTTGAGCTAGCTGAGCAAGTACTTTCATGAATTTTTGAGCACCCGTTCCCATCATATTTGGCATATCATTAGGGAAATCATCACATTTCCTATCACATTTATTTTTGTAACGTGTTCTTCTATTTCCCTCCATTAACTAAGAAAAAGAATTTATAATTAGGGGGTTTAATACTTATATAAAAAGAATAAAAAGGAAAATTTCAACATAAAAGGATAAAATCTTAAAGGAAAAGTATATATTAACTTGTGATTCCCTAGGTTTAAATCTAGGTTATCCATGATCTATTTCCTAACATATATTTTATGGGATTATTTTTTTCCCTTAATAATGGTTCTTACTAAGCTTATGAATTTACCAAAGCATATCCACCAAGAGTGTCAAACCAGGATTGCAGCAAGACTTGTTGTCGTGCACTAGTTCCTGTTTGAGTCTAAATCAAAGTGGTGTTTTTAGGTTTTACCCATAGATATATCTATTCCAGAGCCACATCCACTTGTTCGTATCTAGATAGGGATTTATTTTCTTGATAAACCACTTACTCTATACTTACCATAATTTAAGGGTTCTTTCTTATACTTAGTATCATCCCTAAGGTTCTTAATAAAGTGCTCTATTCCTAATATCCAAAAAATTACTAGACCATCCTATGATACCAACTATATTGACCCTATCCATTTACACATATCATTACATGATTTAAATCATAATAAAACATCATATTACAAGCCAAGGATCATAAATTCTAGTGTCTTGGAAGACTAGGTACATAAAACTTAAAACATGAGACTAAATAAAACATTTATTATTTAATATTCATAAAGAGATCCTAACTTCCACTATGCTCGTATATATTCATAGGATAAAATAGGGATAACATGATCAAAGTTATAAGCTAAAATCCTAGTAAGGGAATAAACATAAGAATAAATCTTTAGCACATGGGTTAGAAGGCATGACATAATGATATAAAAAGGCATGGAATATATAAAATCATGACATATAAACATGGGATAATATAAACATGGAGTCATATTAATGTTTATGAAACATAAAACATGACTTTATCATGATTTAATACTCTTTGAACATATAGGATCACAAGTCAAGTTTAACCACCAAGACCGTTGCACATGGTAGCACGGGTCAAGGCTAACTGCCAAGACCATTGCACATAACATATCATAAGACTCAACTTTACCCAATTAATTGGAGTTATATATATGTGAAACCATCTTAACATGTTCATGAATATATTTTCCACATAAATAATCATACATAATCAATCATTCATAAACATAAGGGTACTCATGGAAAGAAATTGGTATCATAATCATATCATAAAGCATAATAAATGGGTGTATCATAGAAGTGACCATGAAATAAAGGAATTGAAACATACATGGAAATTCATAAGGTAAAATAGGTATTTATCATGGTATGTGACATCAAACATGAGTTATAACATGTAATAAGAGTATTTAAGAAATTTTAGCATTAAAATATTTTAGTGTGATTTTAAGGAAAATACTAAAGAGCATTTAAAATAGAAAAGGGAATAATATTTTATATAAAACTAGAAGTGAACAAAGAAGGTTTTTATAATAAAAATATTGGTTTTATAAAAAAATGGTGGATTAAAACATATTATAGAGTGTGCTTGAAATTGGGTAAGAATTTGGGAATTTCCCTTAAACAGGTTTGCTTATCGGGAAGTATTGAGGAGGGTACCACTTAAAAACATGTATATACCCAAAAGAGAATGATGAATGGATCTTAATACATGATTTTAGAGCATGTAAATAGAATTTATAATATGTACATAAAAATAATAGATAAATTAATTAGGGTAAAAATAAATATAGAGCAACCTAAAGGAATAATGGAGGTTCGGGTAGAATCCATTACCTTAAGTACGAAGGTATCCTTAACTTGATCTTAATGTCCTAGATAACCAAATTAAATTCATTAATTAGTATTTAAATAAATTTTTATACATTTAATTGATTTATTATAACCTTATTAAGTTCATTAATGACCTTTTGGTGGGTTAATAGGTTCAATTTCATTGTTTGGGAGCGTTTGTTTCCTTGGTTTTCATGATTGGTTTACTTATATACATGTAAGGATAAACATATAAGATGAGAATTGTTTTCCAGAATTTAATTTGTATGTTATTAGTTAAAATACAAAATATTAAATGGTTATAAAATTAATTTGGTTATTTGGAGTGAAGATGAATCATTATATAAAACTTTAATGATAATTGTTTTGGTAAATTGGCCGTTTTTTTATCACATCAAACACGTTTTTCTTTATAAATTAATATCATGTGTACAAAAGATTCCAAAACATTAAATAAGACATAATAAATATATTATAGTCTGTTTCAACAATCAAAATGGTTTAATGGCCAGAATTAAAAACGGTAATAGAAATTGAAAACCCGTCGTCCTTGAATGTGATAAATTAACACATCTCAGATGGTGTTTTCATTTCTAGTATAAAAGGAGGGGAAAAGAGAGATGGTGATGAATTATTACATTATAATAAAAAAACTTCCATTAAATTTAATATACTGAAGTTATCATAACATTTGGATAAAATGAGGTGAGTAAAGAAAAATAAATAGAGGAACTTGAAAGAAAATAAAAGAAATGAAAAGAGGAATTTACCTTTTGAATATATCTTCCTTAGAACCTCTTTAGGGGAGAGAATTTGGTCTTCTAAAGAGACCAGGGGATGATGGACATGGTATAGGGGATTATAGAGATATTTGATCATAATTTTTATAAGTAACAAGTCTTGAGAGGTGTGAGGAGAGGAGGTAAAGAGGGGTGGTATTTATAGTGGAGGAGAGGAGGGGTTTCCCATTATTTTAATCATTGGTTTAATATTTTTTCTCAAGACTATGAATAGTCTTGATTATTGTGACCAAAAATGGTAAATATAGTATGTGAGTTTGAAACAATAGCCATTTACATCATCCATTACTCAATAATGATGTAAAATTTTATTTATTTAGCATTTATCATAAATTGTCATATTTTACTATTCACCAAAAATTCAAGTATTTTAGAAAAATCCCAAAAATTTACCCCAACCATTTTTAGACATGTAAAATTAAAAAATTAACTCCATTTTATGAAAATAATTTTCTAAATATGTGAAATTTAATTTTTAATTAAAATCACAATTTACTTGAAAAATACAAATTTTAAAATTAAAACTTCTTTTCAAACACTTTGAAAAAAATTAAATAAGGTCTATTAAAATTATATTATAATAATAAGTCATTAAAATAATTATCTATGAATACATTTTATGAAAATAAATTTTCTTTTAAATTATTAAATTAATCATAAAAATTGTAATTAAATATACATGACTTACAAAAATACCAAGATTTAATTAATAATTTTTAAAATATTTACTTACTTATACTGTGATATAATTATATCATATTTTCACTTATAATATGGATAAATTTTATTTATACTTTCATCAATGAGGTTACTATTCAATTACCTGGTTTACTATTCATAAGGGTCACATTACTATTCCAAATTTTGAGTTACTATTTTATTGGTATACGTTCCTTAACTTATAGAGATTCCTTTTGTTTCACTCATTCTTCATTTATAAGGTTTTTATTGTGTTCTATATGTAATCTTATATGATTATACTATAGGACATAATTATAATAATGGAATTCCATTGATAAAACATTGGGTCATTACACTCCAATACATTGGGTAATGTTTAGTCTCATGAGATGTAATGTGCAATGGTGTGGTTAGCCTTGACTCATGTTCCATGTGCAACGGTCTTGGTGGTTAGCCTTGAATCATGATCCATGTTCAATGAGCCTTGAATAATGCTTATGTCATGTTTTATGTTGTTTCCACATTGTTATGATGCCATGTTTATATGATCCCATGTTATAAATGTTATGCATCCTTATTTTTATCCATGTTCCATGTCTTTTTATTATCATCATTTTATGATTTCTAACCCATGTCCTATGCTTTATTCATATGTTTATTTCCTTACTAGGCTTTTTATTTCATCCCTTTGTTCATGTATTCCCTAGGTTATCTTATGCAGATGTAAGGTCTCAAAGAAGTTAGGATATCTTTATGAAGATTAAATAAAATGTGTTTTATTATGGTTTCATGCTTCCTAATTATGTATCTAATATTTTAAATACACTAGACTTTATAATACTTGGGTTGTATTTGAAGTTTAATTATGATTAAAATCATGTAATGATATGTGTAAAAGGCTAGGGTTTTTATAGTTGGTATCAGAGCACGATCTAGTTATTTTTGAATACTAGGACTAGAGTACTTTAGTAATAACCCTGGGGATAATTATATCACCATGGATAACCTATATTGAAACATAGGGAATCTCAAGCTAGGATATACTTTTCATTTACAAGTTTATCCCTCTATGTTTACATTTTTATTTTATTATTCTTATTAGCCAAGTATTCAAGACCCCTAATTGTAATTTTGTTTTCTTAGTCAATGGATTTAAATAGAAGAACATGTGAAAATAATAAATGTGATTGGAAATGTGAAGATTGCACTAATGATATGACAAATTTGATGGGAATGGGTGCTCAAAAATTCATGGCATTACTTGCTCAACTGGCTCAAGTTTTGAATAATAACTTGAATCGCGTGGAACATCCTCCTTATCTTAATAAAGAGAAAGTTTCAGTTGAATACTTTATATAGTAAATGCCTCCCATGTTTAGTGGATCTACTGATCCTTTCCTCACAGAATAATGTATCAACTCCATTGAGAATATATTATTTGTCCTCCAGTGCTTATAAGAAGAGAAATTTGTGTTGACGGTCTATCGTTTGGATGGGGAAACTGATCCGTGGTGGAAACTGATCAAGAACACAAATTCCAAGGATGAAATTGATTCCATGGATTAGGAGGAATTAAAGAAAATAATTTTCAATAAATATTTTCCCTAAACCCTCTATCTTAAGATGGAAATAGAGTTCCTCAGACTAAAGTAAAAGGAAGATCAGTCTATTGGGGCGTACGAGTAAAAATTTATAAGGATTCCAAGATACACCTCTGACTTTGTCATGAACACTAAAAGTAAGGTGGATTACTTATTTAATGAACTAAAGTAGAGTCTATGAAAAAAATTTGTGATTCAAGACTTTGAAAGTTATGAATAGATTTTCCATTATAACCTTAAGGTTAAAATGGAGATCAAAGACTCTCAGTGGTCTCATGGGCTCAGGAAAAAGGAAAAAAATGGATTCTAATAGGGGAGGATCAATAGATTAATCCCATGATGGAAAGAAAATCCAACATCCCACGTGTCAAATTTGTGGGAAGGATCATACTAGGAACTATATAAAGGGAACTGGGAGATGCTTCAAATGTGGAAAAATGGGGCATCTGGATAATAATTGTCGAAGTCATATGAATAATCACACTAATTTGGAAGAAGAAAGGAAGGTTCAAATCAACACTCAGCCTATAGTTCAGTGTTTCAACTATAAGGAACACAGGCATTATGTGAACTATTTCCCTAATACAAGGGTTGTTGGGGGAAATCAACAATAAAGGAAGCAAGGAAGGGCATATTGTACCACTACTACTGAGGTGGAACTCGACAATGATGTGGTGACAGGTATACTAGTTATTCATTCAAGAATAGCAAACATACTATTTGATTTTAGTTCTATGCATTCTTTCATATCTTTCAATTTTATTAGAATTATTCAAACACCACCTCAAAATATGAAGGTTGAGTTATCTATGAGAACAAAAAAGGGGAATTTATTGCATCCAAAGTTTATAAGTCCTCCCCGGTTAATTTTTGTGGACTGAACCTCCTAGAAAATCTAGTCATACTTCCTTTGGTAGAGTTTGATACTATATTGGGCATGGACTAGCTATCTTTATACAAACTCAACATCAACTATTGACAAAGGGAGATCACTATTCACATCCTGAAGCATCCTCCAATTCTATATAAGTGTAAGGAGGAAGATGAATCTCCTTCAGAATCATCATCTCAAGTGTGGATATTACCATCTTGTGAGCAAGTATATCTAGCTCAAATGATTGAGACAAAGGAGAGAATCATGCTCGAAGACATGCCCATTGTGAGGGACTACATCCTCCAAAACATTTTTTTCTTTATTTTCATAGAATCCTCTTTGAGGGAAAATTGGGAACCGTACATGACCAAAAACACCAGTGGGACACATAACCATAATTCAAAAACACCAGTGGGACACATATCCACAATTCAAAATCATTCCATGGATTTTAAAATTTGAAATGAGAATCGACAGTGGCAGATCCTTAGATCATGCACCCTCTGCAAATCACGCACTTGTACCATTGTAAATCACGCACCTATACTATTGTAACAAAGATAGCACATCGAAATCACTAACGTCATCATCATCACCCAATGATATCATATTTTCATTTCCAACCACACCAAACATCATCGTCGTAACCCTCACCGCTCCAGTGAGAAAACCATCGTCGTCATCGATGACTACCATTGTCGGAGCCAAGAACCGGGGAAAACAGAACTAGGACATCCACTAATCACCACCGCTATCTTTATAGCACTGTCGTAGAACTCCAAAATCATGACCATAAAACCATCAAAACAGAACATGAAAGCCATCCGAACCTTTAATAGCGGTCCAGTCTCCTTTCCATAGAACCAAATCCACTCGATCCACACCTCCCAGAACCTCCATGAAGACCCACGCATAGGGCCGATAGGGAAAGGATCACCGGACCAGGACTTCAGAGCAGGGATGAGAAGATGGAGGCCTCGGTAGGGGACCAAGCCGGAAACCGAATCATTCCAACAAAAAAGAGAACAAAAAATAGAGACACAAAATGATCCTAAATAATATCACCAAACTAGACCACAAACCACATCCACAAAATATAGAAAGGGAAAAACAAAGGAAAGAAACCAAGTTGAGAGCGTTGTCATCCCTCCTCCAGCACCATCCCAAGTAGGCCCAGATCCTGAATCGAGCCTGACCAATGTGGAGTCAAACACGATGGGTAGGCCAGAAAGGGAAAAGGAGAAGAAAGGAATCGGATGCCATCACCAGTACTAACCCAAGCCATCTAAATCACCCGCACACACAGACCTAGGATGGAGGTCCGATGCACAGGGATAGACCGAAAGAGGGGTGGTGAGTGATGCACGATGGCCACACCAGAAACTATATCATTCAATATGGAAGAAGAAGAAATCAAGAGAAGGAAGAGGATAGACCAGGCGAAGAGGCACCATCATCGGCGAACAGACCCTCAAAACCCTAGGAGGGGAAGAGGAGGTAGCGAGAGCACTGGGATCTAAGATAGTGTGGATCCATTTTCCATTGTGAGGGACTACACTAATGTGTTCCCTAAATAATTTTCCGGTCTTCCTCTTGATTAATAAGTTGATTTCTTAATTTAACTTATTCATTGATCTCTGACTATATCAAATACACCTTATAGAATAGCCACTATTGAGATAGAAGAACTAAATAAGCAGTTATATGAGAATCTGGAAAAGGGTTTTATACACCCGAGTGCTTCACCATGGGGTGCACCAGCCCTCTTTGTTAAGAAGATGGATGGATCAATGAACCTCTATATTGATTTTCAAGAGCTCAAAAAAACATGATAAAGTACAAGTATCCCCTACCATGGATAGATGAATTGTTAGATCATCTAGGTAGATATATTTATTTCTCTAAGGTAGATCTTTGGTTGGGATATCACCAATTAAATGTGAGGAAGAAAGATATTCCCAAGACTCCCTTTAAAACAAGGTATGGACACTATGAGTTCATATTGGTGCCCTTAAAACTCACTAATGATCCATTAATTTTCATGGACTTAATGAATATAGTTGTTAGAGATTACCTCGACAAATTTGTGGAAGTCTTTATTGATGATATTCTGATTTACTCCAAGAGTGAGGAGGAACATAAGGAGCATTTGAATATTGTGCTAGAGACTTTGTGAAGGGAGAAAATTTATAAAAATTACAGTAAATGTGAGTTCTGGATGGAGGAAGTATCATTCTTCGGTCTTGTTATCACCAGTAAAGGAATATCTAAGGACCCTTTTAAAATAAAGTCAATTGAAAAGTGGCCTAGGAAAACATCTATAATGGAAATACATGGTTTTCTTGGTCTAGATAGATATTACCAATGATTTGTGAAGAACTTATCATGATTTTAAAACCCATTAACCAAGATGACTTAGAAGAGAGTGAGGTTTTTATGGACCAGTGAATGTGAATACTCTTTAAAGAGTTTAAAAAGAGGCTTATCACTATGCTAGTACTCACACTACTGAAAAGTGGAGAACTATTTGAGGTATAAAACAACGATTAAAAGAAGTTCTTAGGTTTTTTACTGATGAAAAATGATAAATTGATAGCCTACGACTCAGGAAAATTGAAAATTCATGAGAAAAACTATCCCACACATGATCTGGAGTTGGAATCTATGATATTTACATTTAAAATCTAGTGGCATTATCTCTATGGGGAGAAGTGTGAGATATATACTGATCACAAGAGTCTCAAATATATATTCACATCGAAGGAGCTTAATATGTTCCATTAAATATGGTTATATCTCATCAAATATTACGATTGCTCGATCCACTACCATCCTGGTAAGGAAAATAAGGTGGAGGATGCTCTAAGTAGAAAGGATCCAGCAAATTTATCAATTTTGAAAATTGATAAGGATCCAATATTCTTAGATTTTTAAAGGAAGGACATGGAAATAAATAATGGAGGAACATCATCAATCCTTTCTAAAATGATTACTCAACCATCCCTCATGGATAAAATAAAGGATGCTCAAAGAAATGATGTTGAAATTCAGAAAAAAGGTGGAAGCTATCAAAAAGGGGAAATTCTAAGAGTTAAAAATGGAGGAGGAAGGAATCATGAGATTTGGTCCAAAATTATGAGTACCATATGATCTAGAGATAAAGAAAGATATTTTAAATTATGCACATAACTCAAATTTCTCTTTTCACCCAGAAAGTACAAAGATGTATCTAGATCTCTGAGAGTATTATTGGTGGTACAATATGAAGAAGGAGATCACTAAATATACATCAAAGTGTCTGTTATGTCAACAAGTGAAAGCTGAAATAAAAAATTCTAAGTGGATTATGCAACCATTACCCATACCAACATGGAAGTGAGAAAACAACACCATGGACTTTGTCACTAAACTTCCAAATACATCTAGAGGAAATAATTCTATATGGTTTATTATGGATCATCTTATAAAGACGGCTAACTTTATTTCAATTTGGGAGGAATTTTCACTAGATCTAATTGCACAGATATACATCAGAGAAGTGGTAAGGCTGCATAGAGTACCACTATCAATTGTATCCAATCGAGATCTGAGATTCACCTCCAAGTTCTATAAAAGTAACCAACATACTCTGAACACTGAGTTGAACTTCAGTACGGCCTATCATCCTCAAACTGATGTCCAATCTAAATGGACTATTTGGACACTAGAAGACATGTTGATAGAATGTCATATGGACTTAAATGGAGGTTGGTACAAACATTTACATTTGGTTGAGTTCTCTTTCAAAAACAGTTTCCACTTGAGCATCCAAATGGCTCCATATGAAGCCCGTTATGGGAAAAGATGTAGAACACCGGCATGCTGGGATGAAGTTGGTGAACTAAGATGCTAGGATCTAAAATGGTCGAAGAAATGGTGGAAAAGGTGAAAACCATTCAGTATCACATCAAGGCATTCCAAAATTAACAGAAGAGCTATGCAGACAATCGTCGATAGGACACAGAGTTTAAGGTTGGAGACATGGTATTCATTTGTATATATCCATAGAAGAGGATCGTGAGATTTTGGGAAAAAGGAAATCTAAGTCCCAGGTACATCAGACCATTTGAGTTTCTTGATCATGTCGGAGTTATGGCCTATTGAATAGCACTTCCACCTACCATATCTCAAGTACATGATTTATTCCACGTATCCCTCTTGAGGAAGTACATACCAAAACCATCACATGTATTGAATTTAGAGGTGGTATAGTTGGAAAATGATCTCTCTTACGAAGAGCAGCTAGTGAAGATCTTGGACCGTAGAGATAAATTTATATGCAATAAGACTACTCACCTGGTCAAAGTACTATGGAAGAACCATAAGTATGAAGAGGAAACATTAGAACTAGAGGAAGTGATGAAGGAGAAGTACGAGCACCTATTTTCACCTTAGTGTGAAAAATGAAATTTTGAGGGAGAAATTTCATAAGGGGGGAGAATGTAACAAACCAAAATTCTATCAATGAAATCTACTTTCTTATAACTATGTCATATATTATAAATCACATAAAATCACATAGATAACATAATACAAACTTTATAAATGAATAGTGAATGAAATAAGAGGTATTTATAAAAATTAAGGAACATATACCAATAGAATGGTAACTTTACCTTTGGAATAGTAATGTGACCCTTATGAATAGTAAATTGGTCAATAGAATAGTAACCTTGTAGCACCCCAAACACTTCATGGTATGTTTCTCTTAAATACATTCTAGTTATAGCCTATATTTCATGAATCACTGAGCCTATATGGAAAAAAACATGGTTACTTATATGAGATATCCATAACCTAACCATTAAACTTAAATTTTCCAACTCTGCGATTTGAATTTTAAAAATCTGACATGCACAGTTGTGTTCAAGATGATATTTAGAGTCTCATAGAATTAACTTAATTTTTGATGAATAGTAACCTACCCTTATGAATAGTAACCTACCCTTATGAATAGTAAATTACCCTTATGAATAGTAATATGACTCTTATGAATGGTATCCATGCCCTTGAATTTATAAATGAATTTAGGCACCTTAAAAATGAAGATGAATATTTTAAGTGTTTGTATTTTTCGATTAAATAATTATTTTAATTAAATATTTAATTAATCATATTTAGAAAATTATATTTGAAAAATGGACTTTTTTTGGATTATAAACGTTGAAAAATGGTTAAGGTGAATTTTTTGGATTTTTCTGAAATACTTGAATTTTTTGTGAATAGTAAAATCTGATAATTCACAATAAATGCTAAATAATGGATTAATTGAGTCATCGATGATGATCTGCTGATGTAATCCCAATTTATTCGGATTTACATGATAAAATTACTATTCTTGGTCATGTAAGACTCACTATTCCTTTTCTTGTGAAGAAATAATAAATTAATGAATTTTATATTGAGAAATCCCCTCTCTCCTCCACTATAACCCCCCCCCCCCCACCTACACTCCCTCTTCTACTCCCTCTTCTACTCACTCCTCTCAAGCCTTGTGACTTGCCAATATTCTGCCCAAATCTCTCCCCAAGATCCTCTCCCACGTCCAAAATCTCCTAGCCTCTTCAAAATACCAAAACCTCTCTCCTTAAGAGGTTCTCAAAGGAGGAAGTTTCAAGAGGTAAATTCCTCTTTTCAATTCCTTCATTTCTTTTTAAGTCATTTTCTTTTTGTTTCTTTCCTAACCTCCCTTCACCCAAATAGTATGATAACTCCAGTAACATACATTTAATGGAATTTTTTTATGCTAATGGGATATTTCATTATCTTCTCTCCTTTCCCCACCCTTTATTTGGATGAAATGAAAGTACCGTTTGAGATGTGCTAATTTAGCACATTCAAGGACAACAGTTTATCAATTTCTATTATAATATTTAATTCTGGTCATGAAACAATTTGTGTTATGGTTTAACCAGATTGTTATATATTTAATACATCCTATTTTAGTTCTGTAATAATTTTGTACAAATTTTATTAGGTTATAAAGCAAAACATGTTCATTGTAATCAAACCCTCTGATTAAACAAAATGGTTGTCACTAAGGTTATATATATAATAATCCGACCTCACTCTAAATAACCAAATTAAATTTAAAACCATGTAATCTCATGGATGTTAACTAATATAATATAACTTCATTTCTAGACAACCACTTCCATTTTTCATATTTAGCCGAACTTGAATATAAGTGAACTGATCTTTTAAAACCAAGTGATCAAACGAGCCCGAACAATGAAATTGAACTTTATAACTAATCAAAAAGGCTTTGAATGAACTAAAAAAGGTTATAATAAATCATTTAAATATATAATAGGTTATTTAATTATGAATTAATAAGCCTAATTTTTTTATTCAGGTCTTTAATAACAAGTCAAGAACACCTTCGAGCATAAGGTAAGGGATTGCTTAACTCAAGTTTCATTCTTTGAGTTAAACATCTATTTAATTACTTACATTGTTCCAAGAATATGTGTGAATGAACTATGATTTTTGTATACATTATATCCAATTATATTTTGTGGATTTTTATTTGTCACACATAAATATTTCATTGATTCATCGTCACTCTAATGACACAATCCTGGTAAGGGATCCTCTCTCTCACTTTTGTTCAAGAATCTTCCCTATGTTGTGCCCTTTTATTTTTAATTCCTAATGATGGGGTATGCATTAGAACCCCCCCCCCCATACATCCCTTGTGATATATAAATAATGGAATACCCCTTTACCTCTCATTAAGACCTCTAAATAACACTCATTGCCATGCTGAAATGTTTGTAATGGGTTTCTCATCTCACTTTCATTTCTGTGAGATTTTCGTTGTTCGCCACTTATTTATTGTATGTGGTATATGTTTACTACCATTTTATATATAATAATAGTATTATAATTATATTCATGTTATAAAATGATTCATTTGAGGTTTATTAAGTTCTGGTCATATAATTTGACCAAGTACGTTGTGGTAAGAGGCTTTGTCTCAACTACTATTTTGTTGTGACTAACTTTGTATGGTGCACTTAATAGTCCATATATGGTGTACCTACTTCCCAATTGAGATCACTTTTCATTTGAAATTATATTTATATTACATATCCATAATATCATATCATGGATATGTTTGTTTTCTAAACCGTATACCATTTTACATACGGTGTTTATTTGGAAAGATATTTTGATTATGGAAATATTGATAAATATGTATACTCTACTCTATACGGATGTTGAAAAGGAATATTTCTCTTTTATTGAATAAATTTATAAAGAATGATTTGGAAATGCAGTGGTGGGTAGGGCCTGCTATATCCCCTCAATGCATCAGTAGGTCTCATGAGACAAATCAGTTTGGTGACAAACCCTTCGAGTTTGTTTCCAAAAATCAGATGGGTTTCTACCCATATAACTAAACCGTTTTTACGGTATTATGGTTTCATGTTCCAGATACATGACATCCAATTAATAAGTATTCTCTTTATTCATTATCAGTTATTATTATTATCCATGAGTTTTTCACTATGATAAAATCTATGGATGCAGTTTCATTCTCAGTTTATTAATGGCATTAGTTTTTCATTTATTCACTATGCCATATTGATTATATCTGATTGATTATGATTCAATTATTATTGTACTCATTATTACGCTATTTGTAACCCTTACTGAGCATTTGAGCTCACCCCTTTCATTTTTTACTTTTGATAGGTGACAAAGAGGAGATCATTTATTAAGTTCTTGTGGAAGCAGCTTTTAGTTTTCATTGTGTATTGTATTTTGTAAAATTTTCCAATGTAATTTGAGTAACATCTATGTATCTAGTTTATTCAAGAATAATAAACTGATTGTTCCTTAAATATTTTCATTCCTTATAACCATTCCAATATCACAAGTAATGAATCATCTCCAGCCTAGATGGGTCGGGGTGTTACAGTGGTATCAGAAGAAGTTTAGTAGAAAACTTGGAAACTAGAGTATGAAATGTATAGTAGGGAACAAATCCCTAAGGTAGAATTTGAGGATAAATTTACAAGAATTTCCTAGTATTTTGGTAAGGAATAGATTATGTGTATCTGTTAAGCAATACATCCATGTCTGGATACGAGCAGTATCTAGGAGTAAAACCTAAAAACACCGCTTTGAGCTAGACTTGAACGAGAACTGGTGCACAACAACGGGCCTTGCTATACTCTTGGTTATGAAACTCCTAGGGGATATGCTTATGATAATTCACATTTTATTTAAATACCATTATGAAGGAGTTTAATGTAAATTTTTTCTCAGAGCAACCATGTTTATAAGATTATCTATGCATAGAATTTCAGTCTATGTTGAGTTCTTTTCTATTTGAGATTCATAAAATAATATAGTGTATCCCATTATTTAGAAATGGCGTCTAATGGAATAAGGGGAATCAATAACTGTGGGAAAGGTAGGGATCTCCCTACTGATCAAGTCAACACAGTCAATGTTGGAGCAGATCAGATCATGACCATATTGGGAAAAATTACTCAGGTTGTAACGAATAACCATTCCACACCTATGTTGGACTGTTTCATGTGGCAGAAGCCCCCATATTTTAGTGGGACTACTAAACCAGTGGTTGCTGAGCAATGGATCAAGTCCATTGAAAATATATTCATGGAATTAAGATGCAATTAAATGAAAAGGTAGTAATGGTAGTATATTGTCTCAAGGGCGACGATGATCAATGGTGGTCCTTGATTTAGAATACCACGGAGGAAGAAGAAATAAAAGATATGGAATAGAGGACTTTTAAGGAAATATTCTTCGAAAAAAAATTCCCTCGTGAGCAACGAACTGAAATGAAGAGGAAATTCCTTCGCTTAAAACAAAGGGAAGAAGACAGTGTTGCAGAGTATGAGGCTACTTTCACAAGGCTGGACAGGTATACTATAGATTACGTATGTGACTCGGCAGACAAGATTGATCATTTCTTTGAAGGTCTTAAGCCAAGTCTTCTAAGGGCACTGGATTCTCAATCATTTTCATCATATGATGAAATTGTATCAAGTGACATCAAAATAGAGAGGGAATTTTCTAGATCAAATATTTTCAAAGGAAACCAAGATAAGAAGCGGTACTCTGATAACAAAGGAAAAGGACAAGCACCAAAGAAGAGCAAGGGAACAAATCTATTCCCATCATGTGAGAACTATGGAAAGAATCATCTCGGGAAATTCTTGAAAGGCATGGGAGTCTGCTATAACTGCAGAGAAAAGGTTCATCGATCTGATGAATTCAAGGTAAAGAAACAATTTGATGATATTCAATGCTACAATTGCAGAGATATGGGACACTATGCAAATGAGTGTCTTAAGTGCCAAGGAAACATCCCTCAGAAAAAGCAAAGAGAACAAGGTAGAGCCTATGAGATTACAACAACGGAGGTTTAAATTTCTAATGACATGGTGGAAGGTACTTTAATTGTTTCCTCAAACTTAGCCAACACTTTATTTGATTCTGGATCATCGCATTCATTTATATTTTCTCAGTTTTCTAAGAAAATTAGATATGTACAATTTGATTTAATAAAGGAGTTTTCATTCAAAACTCCCAGGGGATGTATCATTTCAACAAAGGAATGTCAACAAGTCCCCCTCCAGACACAAAAATTTGATTTAGTTGCTAACCTTATCATCATACCAATGAATGAATTTGATATAATTCTTAGTATGGATTGGCTGTCAAATTATGATGCAAAGATTTATTGTAAGAAGAAGGAAGTTGCAATTTTTGAAAATGGTGTAGAATCCCTTGTCTTTAGGGCAGAAACTTCACCACCTGATTCTTATCTAGAACCACCCTTAGTAGCTCTACTAAATGAAATACTTGGAGAGAAAGATAAACCAATATCTATGGGTGAAGAAAGAAATATTAAAATTGAAGAGGTGCACATAGTGCAAGAGTACATTGATGTATTTCTAGAGGATTTACCTGGACATCTTCCAGAGAAGGAAGTTGAGTTCTCTATTGATTTAATTCCTGATGCAAGACCTATATCAAAGACTCCTTATAGAATGGCTATTGTAGAATTATTATATCTAAAGAAACAACTAGAGTATTTTAGTGAAAAGGGATTTATTCAACCTAGTGTTTCTCCATGAGGAGCTCATGTCCTCTTTGTCAAGAAGAAAGATGGATCCATGAGGCTTTGCATTGATTACATGGAAATCAATGCTATTACAATAAATAATAAGTATCCTTTGCCTCGGATTGATGATTTATTTGATCAAATTCATGGAGCTCAATACTTTTCTAAGATTGACCTTCGATCCGGATATCATCAGTTGCGTGTGAGGAAGGAAGATATTCCTAAGATAGCATTTCAGACCACGTATGGGCATTACAAGTTTACAGTGATGCCTTTTGGACTGAAAAATGCACCCTTTGTTTTAATGGATTTAATGAATAAAGTTTTCAAGGAATATCTTGATAACTTTGTTGTGTTATTCATTGATGATATCCTCATATACTCAAAAAGCTATGAAGACCATGAGAATAACTTACGGGTTATTCTGAGAACTCTTAGAAGAAATAAATTATATGGGAATTTTAGAAAGTGTGAATTCTAGATTCAATCAGTTTCTTTTCTAGGCCATATTGTCTCTAAGGATGGAATCCTAGTTGATCCTGCGAAGACAAAGGCAATCCAAGATTGGCCCATGACAACAAACATAACTGAGGTATGCAGTTTTATTGTCTTAACAGGTTACTATCGGCGTTTTGTTCAGAATTTTGCCTAACTGGCTAACTCGCTAACCAAGCTCACACGTAAAGGAGTTAAGTTTGTGTGGACAAAAGAATGTATAGAATGCTTTGAAGAATTGAAAATAATATTGGTCAATGCTCCAATTTTGACTCTTCCATCGGGAAGTGATGGATTTGTAATATACAGCGATGCATCAAAGAATGGACTGGGTTGCGTCCTTATGAAAAACGATAAATTTATTGCTTATGCATCAAGACAGTTGAAGACACATGAGAAAAATTATCCAACTCATGATCTTGAGTTAGCAGCCGTAATATTTGCTCTGAAAATATGGATACATTATCTCTACGGAGAGAGATGTGAGATTTATACGAACCACAAGAGTTTAAAATATATTTTCACACAAAAATAACTCAACATGAGGCAAATAAGATGGCTCAAGTTACTCAAAGATTACGATTTTTCAATACACTACCACCCAGGAAAGGTGAATAAGGTGGAAGATGCATTAAGCAGGAAAGATCATGGACTTCTGACTCAAATGAGGATTGAAAGAGATATTATATTTGTGGATCTAATGAATATGGATATGGGAATTTTTAAGGAAGGTGAAACATTTCTCCTCATTTAAATGATTGTTAAACCATCTTTATTAGAGAAGATAAAAAGCTCTCAATCTGATGATGAGAATCTGCACAAGAAAATTAATGCAGTTAAGGATGGGAGACTGGCTAACTTTGTGTATAAAGAAGGAGTTCTGAAATTTGGGAAGAGGTTATGTGTTCCATCAGTACCTGAGCTAAAAAGGGAATTATTAGATGATTCTCATAGCTCAAATTTCTCTATACACCCAGGTAGCACTAAGATGTATAGATATCTGAAGGAATATTTTTTGTGGGATAATATGAAGCAGGAAATTGCTAACTATGTGTCAAGATGTCTAGTTTGTCAACAAGTGAAGGCAGAGTGACAACATCCCAAAGGAGTGATGCAACCTCTATCTATTCCTTTGTGTAAGTGGGATAAAATTACAATGGATTTTGTCACCGGACTACCAAGGACACCTAGAAGGAATGATGAAATATGGGTAATTGTTGATCGGCTCATAAAATCAGCACATTTTTTTCTATAAGAGAGGATTTTACACTTGAGCGCTTGGGAAGACTTTATATTAATGAAGTTGTAAGACTTCATGGTGCACCTATATCAATTGTGTCTGATCGAGATCCCTGGTTTACATCAAAATTCTGGAAAAATATCTAGAAGGATTTGAATACTGAGCTTCGTATGAGTACTGCCTATCACCCCCAAACTGATAGATAGTCTGAAAGGACTATTCAAACTCTAGAAGACATGCTGAGGTCATGCTCTTGTGATTTCCAAGGTATGTGGGATCAATACTTGCCTTTGGTGGAATTTTCCTACAACAATAGTTTCCATTATAGTATTCAAATGGCTCCATATGAAGCATTGTATGGAAAGAGATGTCAAACTCCAACTTGTTGGGATGAAGTTGGTGAGAGGAAACTTATAGGCCCAGAACTTATTGAAGATACCACAAAAAAGGTGAAGACAATACAAGCCCATATTCAAGCAGTCCAAAGTAGGCTGAAGAGTTATGCTGACAACCAGAGAAAGGACTTGGAATTTCAAGTGGGAGATCATGTATTTCTGAAATTATCTCCATGGAAGGGTGTCTTAAGGTTCGGTAAGAAAGGTAAACTAAGCCCCAGGTATATCGGACCATTTGAAATTCTGGAAAGAATTGGATCAGTAGCTTACCATTTAGCAATGCCACCAAATCTCTCTAAAGTCCATGATGTGTTCCATGTGTCATTGTTGAAGAAATACATTTCAGACCCAACGCATGTACTCACCTATGAAGAAATTGAACTGGAACTTTATTTTCCATAATGTGAAAAGCCTATTGGGATTCTTGACACAAGGGAACAAGTATTGAGAAATCGGAAAAATCATCTTGTAAAGGTTCTTTGGAGGAACCAGAATATGGAGGAAGCAACATGGGAACCTGAGGATGTTATGAAAAAGAATCACCCACATCTTTTTGGTGAGTTTCATACATAAAATTTCGAGGACAAAATTTCTGAAGGAGGGAATAATGTAGCACCCCAGACACTTCATGGTATGTTTCTCTTAAATACATTCTAGTTATAGCCTATATTTCATGAATCACTGAGCCTATATGGAACAAAACATGGTTACTTATAGGATATATCCATAACATAGCCATTAAAATTAAATTTTCCAACTCTGCGATTTGAATTTTAAAAATCGAACATACATGATTGTGTTCAAGATGATATTTAGAGTCTGATATAATTAACTTAATTTTCAATAAATAGTAACCTACCCTTATGAATAGTAACCTAACCTTATGAATAGTAAATTACCCTTATGAATAGTAATATGACTCTTATGAATGGTATCCATTCCCTTGAATGTATAAATTAATTTAGGCACCTTAAAAATGGAGATGAAAATTTTAAGTGTTTATATTTTTCGATTAAATAATTATTTTAATTAAATATTTAATTAATCGTATTTAGAAAATTATCTTTGAAAAATGGAATTCATTTTTGGATTCTACATGTCAAAAAATGGTTACGTTGAATTTTTGGGATTTTTCTGAAATACTTGAATTTTTATGAATAGTAAAATCCGATAATTCACAATAAATGCTAAATAATGGATTAATTGAGTCATTGATGATGATCTAATGATGTAAGACCAATTGATTCAGATTCACATGATAAAATTACAATTCTTGGTCATGTAAGACTCACTATTACTTGTCTTGTGAAGAAATAATAAATTAATGAATTTTATATTGAGAAATCCTCTCTCTCCTCCACTATAAAACCCCCCCTACACTCCCTCTTCTACTCACTCTTCTCAAGCCTTGTGACTTGCCAATATTCTACCCAAATATCTCCCCAATATCCTCCCCCACGTCCAAAATCTCCTAGACTCTTTAAAATACCAAAACCTCTCCCCTTAAGAGGTTCTCAAAGGAGGAAGTTTCAAGAGGTAAATTCCTCTTTTCAATTCCTTCATTTCTTTTTAAGTCCTTTTCTTTTTGTTTCTTTCCTAACCTCTATTCACCCAAATAGTATGATAACTCTAGTAACATACATGTATTGTAATGTTTTTATGCTAATGGGATATTTCATTATCTTCTCTCCTTTACCTACCCTTTATTTGGATGAAATGAAAGTACCATTTGAGATATGCTAATTTAGCACATTCAAGGACAACGATTTATCAATTTCTCTTATAATATTTAATTCTGGTCACGAAACCATTTGTGTTATGGTTAAAATAGATTATTATATATGTAATACATCATATTTTAGTTCTGTAATCCTTTTGTACAAATGGTATTAGGTTATAAAGAAAAACATATTCATTGTAATCAAACCCATCGATTAACCAAAATGGTTGTCACTAAGGTTATATATATAATAATCCAACCTCACTCTAAATAACCAAATTAAATTTAAAACCATGTAATCTCCTAGATGTTCACTAATAGAATATAACTTCATTTCTATAAAACCACTTTCATCTTTCATATTTATCCGAACTTAAATATAAGTGAACCGATCTTTTAAAACCAAGTGATCAAGCGAGCCCGAACAATAAAAATGAACCTTATAACTAATCAAAAAGGATTTGAATGAACTAAAAAGGGTTATAATAAATCATTTACATATATAAGAGGTTTTTTAATTATGAATTAATAAGCTTAATTTTTTTATTCAGGTCTTTAATAACAAGTCAAGAACACCTTCGAGCATAAATTAAGGGATTGCTTAACTCAAGTTTCATTCTTTGAGTTAAACATATATTTCATTGGTTACATTGTTCCAAGAATATGTGTGAATGACCTATGATTGTTTTATACTATATATCCACTTATATTTTGTGTATTTTTATTTGTCACACATAAATATTTCATTGATTCATCGTCACTCTAATGACACAATCCTGGTAAGGGATCCTCTCTATCACTTTTGTTCAAGAATCTTCCCTATGTTGTGCCCTTTTATTTTTAATTACTAATGATGGGATATGTTGTAACACCTCCCCCATACTGACCTTGTGACATATAAATAATTTTATACCCTTTTACCTCTCATTAATCCCTCTCAATAACACTCATTACCATGCCGAAATGTTTGTAATGGGTTTCTCATCTCACTTTCATTTCTGTGAGATTTTCATTGTTTGCCACTTATTTCTTGTATGTGGTATATGTGTACTTCCATTTGATATATAAAAAAATTATTCTATTTATATTCATGTTATATAATGATTCATTTGAGGGTTATTAAGTTCTATTCATATAATTCGACCGTGTACATTGTGGTAAGAGGCTTTGTCTCAACTACTATTTTGTTGTGACTAACTTTGTATGGTGCACCTAATAATCCATATATGGTGTAACTACTTCCCATTTGAGATCAATTTTCATTTGAAATTATATTTATATTACATATCCATAATCTCATATAATGGATATGTTTGTTGTCTAAACCGTATACCATTTTACATACGGTGTTTATTTGGAAAGTTATTTTGATTATGGAAATATTGATAAATTTGTATACTCTAATCTATACAGATATTGAAAAGGCATATTTATCTTTTATTGAATCAATTTATAAATAATGATTTGGACATGTAGTGGCAGGTGGGTCCTGCTATAGCCCCTTGATGCATCAGTAGGTCTCATGAGACAAATCAGTTTGGCGACAAACCCTTCGAGTTTGTTTCCAAATATCAGACGGGTTTCTACCCATAGAACTAAACAGTTTTTACGGTATTATGGTTTCATGTTCCAGATAAATGAAGTCAAATTAATAATAATTATCTTTATTCATTATCAGTTATTATTATTATCCATGAGGTTTTCACTATGACAAAATCTATGGATGCAGTTTCATTCTCAATTTATTAATGGCATTAGTTTTTCATTTATTCACCATTCCATATTGATTATGTCAGATTGATTATGATTCACTTATTATTGTACTCATTCTTCCACTATTTTTAACCCTTACTGAGCATTTGAGCTCACCCCTTTCATTGTTTACTTTCAACAGGTGACAAAGAAGAGATTATTTATTAAGTTCTTGTGGATGCAGCTTTTAGTTTTCTTTGTGTATTGTATTTTGTAAACTTTTCCAATGTAATTTGAGTAACATCTATGTATCTAGTTTCTTCAAGACTACTAAACTAATCTTTCCTTTGGGATTTTTATTCCTTCTAACTATTCCAATATCACAAGTTATGCACCGGCTCCAGCCTAGAGGGGTTGGAGTGTTACAAACCTCACCAATGAAATTATAAATAAAATTTAGTCATCTTATAAATGAAAATATGATATAATTATATCATATTTTAAGTAAATAAATGTTTTTAAAATGATAAATTAAGTGTTGGTATTTTTCTAAAGTTTAAATGTTTATTTACAATTTTGTAATTAATATAATGATTTAAAAGAAAATTTATTTTCATAAAATACATTCATAAATTAATATTTTATTTTCTTATGATTATAAGATAATTTTATGAGACCTTAGTTAATTTTTGAAAGTTTCATAAAATTGGTTATAATATTAAAATCGATATTTTTTGAATAAATGGTGATTTTAATTAAAATTTGAATTTATCATATTTAGAAAAATATTTTTATAAAATGGAGTCTATTTTTGAATTCTAAATGTTGAAAAATAGTTAGGGTAAATTTTTAGGATTTTTCTAAAATAGTTGAATTTTTGTGAATAGTGAAATATAGTAATTTTCGGTATTATACATTATAAGTTAAATACACTATTAATTGAGTCATCACTGATGTAAGCACCATAATCTCAAAATATCCTTCTCTATTTACTATATTTAGTCATGGAATCTTCACTATTGTTTTTCTTGATCCAAAATAATAAACAAATGAATAAAATAATCAAAAAACACCTCTCGCCTCCACTATAAATACCACCCCTCACCGCCTATTATCCTCATGCCTTATAAGCCTTTAATATTGTCCAATTTATACCCAATACTCTCCCAAACCTCTCCCCCCATGTCTAGAAGTATTTTTTCTCAAAAAAAAAACAATCCCTTTTCCCTAAGGAGGTTCTCAAGGAGAAGAAGTTCAAGAGGTAAAACCCTCTTTCTTTTTCTTTTAATTTATTTTCAAGTTATTTTCTTTTCTTATCTTATCCTCACATCCTTATCCCAAAGTGACATTATATCTTTAGTATATTTTATATACTATAATGTTACTATGTTGAGAGAATAATTCATCATCAATTCTTTTCCCTCTCCTTTTGTTCTAAAAATGAAAACATCATCTATGTATGATTTAAATACATTCTTTCATGGAAACTTTTATGATACACCCATTTATTATGTTCTATGATATGATTATGATACTCATTTCTTTCCATGGGTAACCCTTATGTTTATTTTTCTTGTGGCATAAATATTCATGAACATGTTATGATTGGTGTACCCATATAGTTATCCAATTTATTGGGTAATGTTTAGTCTCATGAGATGCCATGTGCAATGGTTTTGGTAGTTATACTTGACTCATGATCCATGTGCAACGTTCTTGGTGGTTAGAATTGACTCATGATCCATGTGAAATGAGTCTTAAATATTGATTATTTCATGTTTTATGTTGTTTCCACATTTATATAATGCCATGTTTATATGATCCCATGTTATCCATGTTATGAATCCTTATGTTTATTCATGTTCCATGTTTTTTATTGTCATCATGTTATGATTTATAACCCATGTGCTATGATTTATTCAAATGTTTATTCCCTTACTAGGATTTTTAGCTCATCCCTTTGTTCATGTATTCCCCAGGTTATCCAATTAAGATGTAAGGGATCAAAGGAATTTAGGATTTCTTTATGAAGATTAAATAAAAGATGTTTTATTATTGTTTCATGCTTCCTAATTATGTATCTAATTGTTGGGAAAAATCCTTCAAGGTATCATTGAAGTATTTTTGGGTTGATTGTGTTTGTTGAAAAAGAAGGTTTCCATGGAGAATTGTCGAGTTCCTGAGAATTTGTTGACAATCCTTGTTGACAAAGAACGATGACAAAGGAAAGGACGATCTGGAGGCGGTACAAAAGAGCAGTACAAGGTGGCACCGTTTCCCAGTGTTTGCCAAATTTTTGGGGTTCAAAATTTGGAGTTTGGTGAGCATCGCGAAAATAGGATTTCCATGAAGATCATAATTTAATATGGAAAAGTAATGAATTTCGCGAAGTGAAGCTTCATGGTTTGAAAATCGCGAAGGCCATAAAAATGGAGGTGGTGATGCTTCGCGATTACGTCAAAGCTTTGCGAATGGCAGAGGCTGAAGCGAATCGCGGTGGTGAAGGGCTTTGCGAGGGATCTTAGCGGCGAAGGCGCGAAGGAATGTTGATGGTGATGCTCTGCGATTACGACGAGCTTCGCGAACGGAAAATTTCCGTGGTGCTTCGCAATTTGGACAGAATTCCGGCAGAAACTTCAGAGCTTCGCAATTTGAGATGGCATGGCGTTGACTTCGCGCGGAAAGTTCGAGGGTCGGTGGAATCACCTATAAATAGAGGCCGACCCCCTCGAGAGAAGTAGAGAGAATTTTCAGAGAAAATCCTTTGCTCTTGATTTGCGAAGGTGGTTCGCGGATCCAGTGTGCTTCACGAAAGAGGAGCTTCGCGGTGGCTATTGTAGCTCCGCGAAACCTGCGAGCTCTGCGTTGGCTTAGTAAGCTTCGCGAGGGATGTTGCTTTGCGACGGCTTGAGCTTCGCGAAAGTGCTTCGTGAAAAGGCAGGAGCTTCGCGAAGGCCTGTTTGAGCTTCGCGAAATTGGGAGCTTCGCGAAGTAGGGTGCTTTGCGAAGGTACTTTCCAAAGGTAGTTGCCCAGTGGTCAGAGGCAAAGATGTATTCAGCAGTGGATGAAATTTGGACTTTAACAGAGCATCTATCAATAGTTTAGGATGCGTGAATTCATTCAAGTGAAGATACCTACAGGTCTATAAACTGTGAGTGGATCCCTTCCAAGTGCAGTGAGCATAGGAAGAGGAAAAAAGTGATCCTCTCCACCGGTAGTGATCCAGAGAGAGAGAAACAGGGAGTAACCCTTGGGAAAGCAGTGATCTGACCCTAAACTTTGTATAGGTCGTGATCCTGGGCATAGAAGTGATCTAGCCCGAACTTTGTATCCACATCTAGTGAAGAATAGTGGAATTTGGTACGACCAGCAACTTGTCGGCGTATGCTCCTTGGACGTAGCCCAGTGAGGGTGAACCAAGTAAAAATCATTGTGTCTGCCTATTTGCTTCCCTGCATTACATTCAAAGTATCATCATCAGATAAATAAGAAAAGAAGTGGTCATAATAATCACACGAGTGCAAACAAAGTGACCCTTGTAATAAAGAGGTCAAGATCCAGTGGGGCAGGAAGAACTTTGAGAAATAATATCCATACCCTGATTCACCCCCCCCCCCCCCTCTCAGGGTATATAGGCCCCTATTGGTCCTAACAATTGGTATCAAAGGGAAGGTTGCTTTTATCAGATTTGTTTGCTCCGACTTGGTGTAGTCGATCTGTGTGTTTAAAGAATCAGTCTGCTCTTATCTCAGTGAGCCATGGCAAAGGGAAAAACATCCAAGAAGAAGCAGAATTCAGGTGGTATTCCTCAGTGTGGAAGTGTGTATGGAAAAAGTGTGATTCAATTAAAAGAATCAAACAGTTTACTGAAGGAAGGTCTGGATGAATCTGACAGGGAAAATATTGATTCACTCAAGCATGATGCAGGAATGAGTGAAGTACATGAACTTCAAAGTGATATTGAAACAAGTTATGATGAAGAGGAAAGAATTGAAGGAAGAATAGATATGAAAGTTGAGTTAGAGGCTGCTCTTGAAGAGATAGATGTTTGGAGAGCCAAAACCAAGAAAGCTAACAAAGTTGTTCATGATGCCAAACTCTATATGCAGCAGCAGGAAGAAGAGAAGTCTGAGTTGATGGATAAAATTGAGGAACTCAAGTTATCAACACCAGAGAACTCAGAAACAGTTGGTGAGTATAAGCTTAAGATTTAAGAACAGAAAAGGGAGATCGATGGCTTGAATAGAAAAGTGAAAGATCAAGTCAAGTGCATCGAAGAACCTGATATTCCAAGTGACGTTGGAAACACCGAAGAAGTCAAATCCAAAGATATTTGGATCAAAGTATTGGAGATTGAGGTCAACAAGCTAAGAGGATTAAATCAAAGTCTTATTGACATAGTTACTGACCTAACAGAGAAGAATGATTCTCATGCCGAAGAACTACAAAAGATGGCTAAAATGAAAGGAAAACAGAAGGCTGGTGATTTTGAAGAGAATCAAAAGTCAGATGAAGTTCGGAATCTAAAAGCTAGAAATGGAGATCTAGAAACACAGTTGTCTGAAGAAGTTCATAAGAATAAAATACTACAACAAGAGAATGCATGTTGCTCTGATTCCATTGAAGAAGAAAAATTGAAAGTGAAAGAGAAAAGTGACATGGTGGAAAAGATGACACGTGAATTGGAAGATGAGATGAGTAGAGGGAAGCTTCTCAAGAGAGAACTTGATGTCCAGCTTGAATCAAGGGAGATGAAGATTCAAAAGTTGTAAGAGGATCTAGAATCAGTAAAGAAGGAAGTGGAGAAATCCAATGCTAAAGGAATGCCAAAAATGAAGGATGCCTTACACTTTCTATTTGATCATCCTTCGACAAGTGATGATAAAATGAAGAACAGATATTCTATTTATGAAGAGAAACAACAGAATATTTTCTCAGCTCAAAGAACAGAAAGTTTCGGAAAAGATGGTATTGGATTTGATGAATCCCCTCCCGTGTAAGATAGAAAGAGAGCTGTGAATAGTTCCAGATGTGAAAGAAATCCTATAGGTGCTGGAGATAGGCCTAAAAGGACAGTTACAAAAAGTAGTGATGACATGTGCTATTTCTGTGGGATTCATGGCCACACATCAATCTTCTGTTCAGAGGCTCTGGAATACATTTCAGGCTGTGAAAACATAGACATTACTAAATCTTAGAATAATAAGAAGCATCATGATAAATCAGAGAGAAGAGTTTCTCGGAGGAGAACATTCATCAGATGCTATTACTGTGGAAGGATGGGACACGCCATGCGTATGTGTCAGGAAGCTCAGGAGATCGATGCCAGAAGAAGAAAACAAGTTGCATCAACATCTCAGCAGAGAAGTGATGAAATGAGGTATGCCTTTAATAGAAAGTGTTTCATATGTTCTGATCATGGGCATTTGGCCAGACAGTGCAGCAAGAAGAAAGCGGGGAAGGAAAAAGACCCGAGAAAGAGATTACCAACTCCAGTGGTACATAATGAGAAATTATACACTGGGAGACAAAGTGGTAAGGTGAAAAATATGCTTAGAGCCTCAGGGGAATCACATGGAGCTGAACAAAAGGTGTATCAATCACCTCCTCTGTCGTACTCACAACCGCTCTCAATAAGAGAATGTGAACAAACCTGGAAGATTAAGGGGAGATCTACTCCAGCTGTGATAAAGAATAATGAATGTTCAATAGAGGACTCACCACCAGCGAAAAAGAGTGTGGTGACTCAGACATCTGATAAAAGAAATATGAACAAAGAATGCATCGAAAAATCCACATGTCGTGTTTCTCAGCGAGAAGTGAAGGAAAGAGTAAGACCCCTAAGATGGGAGAAGAAGAAAGGGAAGATGCCAAACAGAGAGGTTCCTACTCAGAGAAATAATCAAGGAAAATGGAATTTTGGTAGAACCTCAAAGAAGGAAATGTGTACTAGCGGTTTTATACCCCAAGAGGTGAGAAAGGCCGAGCCTACCAAATCTACATATTAGAAAAAGGCTCATAATGTAGTCAATGAATGCCTAGTCATATGGCCAGAACAGTTGAAGTTGGCTAGGCAGCTGGAGGAAGCAAGAAAGGAGTGTGATGCCCTCCAAGAAAAAATCAAAGGGTTGACCCGTCAGGATCAACCACTATCCTCGTTTTGAGGATTCAAGAAATGCCCCTCTCCCTACGTATATAAATTCTATTAACTGATGATTAAAGTGTTTCAGGTTTTAGGGAGATACAATCCAAGGGGAAATGGAATCTAAAGATGAAAAGTGTAGCAGTGATATGCTTCCGAGTTTCAATTGACTCAAATCAGGTTCCAAAGTTGAAGAAGAAAAGGAGAAACAGAGCACAATAAGAAATGATTGTGTTATTAACTTCCTCTATTGTTTCCTACACCGAGTTCCAACTCAGTAGGCTTAGAGATTTTGTTAATGGCTCAATGCCGAGTGCCAGACTGGTATAAATGATGTAGGTGAAAAATGAGAATATATGGTGAAAGAGAAGAAGAATTTTTATGGGCCTAACCCTAGGAAATGTTGCATAACATAGGGGGAGCATTTAATAACAAAATCAGATGCAAGATCCATGAAAGAAATAATTGGATGACTCAGTTCAATTGTTTCCTATTGAAGGAAGAAAGAAACACAGGGAGAAGCAACAATAATCATGCACCTCATTCTTATCTTTTTTTTATCTAACAATGTGGTATCAGTTTACTGCTTTCAGGATACCAAGAAGCTGTGAGGGAAAATCAAAGGCGTGTCAACAAAAATCTGAGAGAAGAAGTTCAAAGAAATGACATCAGTGAACAGTGACACAGAGAAAAGTAGCTGAAAGAAATGAAGCCACTAAATAATGAGTCAGTGAGCAACTTCCTGATGAATGTGTTGAGGAAGTAAGCAACACAGGGAGAGCAGAAGTGGCTGATACTGATTCAGAAGAATACACTGATGATGAAAAAGAAAGTGTCAAGTCTGTGTCTACAAGGAATCCAAAGAGCTAAGATAAAATTGATAGACAGTATATCATTGGTGATCTGTCGGATTCAGTTCAGACAAGAAAAATCTAAAGATGAAAACTGCGTTCATTCCATGAATGAAGAGCTAGATCAGAATTGAGAAGAATCAGATGTGGGAGATTGTTTCGAGGCCAGAAGATAAATACGTCATCAGGGCTAAATGGTTCTATTAAGACAAGATGAATGAATATGGCACAGCTATTCGGAACAAAGCACGACTGATGTGCAAAGAAGACACCCAGATAGAGGGAATAGATGGTGATGAGACATTTTCACCGATTTCAAGGCAGGAGACAATCAGATTATTCCTAGCCATTGTAGTGTAAAGAAATATTAAAGCGTTCCAGATGGATGTCAATATTGCATTTCTAAATTGGTTTCTGGAAGAAGAGGTGTACACTGAGCATCCAAATGGTTTTCTCACTCATGAGGATGAGAATAATGTTTGCAGGATGAAGAAGGTTTGGCATGGAAAATTCCAAGGAGATGAAAACTCCAGTTGCTACCCGGATGAAATTATCAAATGATGAGGATGGAAAGGCAATTAATATCACAGAATACAGGCAAATTATTGGATGTTTTTTGTACTTGACCGCGACAAGGCCTGATATTGTTTTCTCCACATGCCAAGTAGCGAGATATCAGAGTAATCCCAAGGAAAGTCACATGCTCACAGTGAAAAGAATACTTCGGTATATCAAGGGCACGGTGGACTTCAGCTTGACATACAATGACAAATCTCAGACAGAGTTATTGGGATATTCTGATGCAGACTAGGCTGGTTCAGCAAATGATAGGAAATCAACATCTGGAGATGCATTCTATCTTGGAAAACTATGTATTGCTTGGTTAAGCAAGAAGCAAGATTGTATTTCATTAAGCACCGCAGAGGTAGAGTATAATGCGGCCACTCAAGCATGCACACAGTTATTGTGGATGAAGCAACAGCTTGAAGATATGGGAGTTGAAGTGAAGTCTCTGATCGGAATCCAGTGTGATAACTCAAGTGCTATCAATCTTAGAAAAAATCCAGTTCATCACTCAAGGACAAATCACATTGAGATAAAGTATCATTTTATCAAGGAGAAGGTTGAGCAGGGAATCGTGAAGTTGGAATATGTGCCTACAGAGCTACAGGTTGCAGACATTCTGACAAAGGCCTTACCCAAGGAAGCATTCGAAAGGCATCTATTGGCTCTGGGAGTTCAGTCAATTCCCCGCACTTGATATAGTGTAGATGTGTAACCCCCACCCCCTCTCCCCGAGGTATGATGTGTTTTTCCCTAATGTGCTGATATGTGTTCTCTACTATGTTACAGACTACAAAGGAGTAACCTTTGGGTTCGTTGAAAAAGGGGGAGAAAATAGTGATTGTTCAAGGGGGAGACAATTTGGCTATTTGAGAAATCATGACAGATACGGGGAGAAGCTGACCAGTGGAGTAGCCAGATAGGGGGATCAATGAGAAAGGGGGAGATTTTTTTAAATCTGACGATGCTATAACTGATCGATCAAATAATAGATATCACAACAACTAAGGATCGTGATACAAGAAGAACAGTGGTGTTGGAATGGTGAGCGAAGGTGTCCAGCTTTCACCAATTGGTATCAGTGTGGTTCAATAATTGATATCAATTTAAGAATTGGTATCAGGATGGAATCGACAATTGGGGTTTGAAATGAATTGATTCATTGATGAAATTTTCATAATACTCTTGTTTCTCACGCCGAGCATTGATCATGTGGGCTTAGAGTACGTGTTAAGTGAATCCTTGAACGTTATCAGAATCGCAAGAGGCGAATGGTGGTAGTGGCTGGAAGAAGACTCAGTGAGGTATCAACGTGCAGAAAATCCTTCTGAGAAGAGTTGTAAAGAGTTGTCAACAAACCCAAAGGGGAGATTGTTGGGAAAAAATCCCTCAAGGTATCATTGAAGTATTTTTGGGTTGATTGTGTTTGTTTACAAAGAAGGTTTCCATGGAGAATTGTCGAGTTCCCAAGAATTTGTTGACAATCCTTATTGACAAAGAATGATGACAAAGTAAAGGACGATCTGGAGGTGGTACAAAAGAGCAGTACATGGTGGCGCCGTTTCCCAGTGTTTTCCAAATTTTTGGGGTCCAAAATTTGGAGTTTGGTGAGCATCGCGAAAATAGGATTTCCATGAAGATCATGATTTAATATGGCAAAGGCATGAATTTCGCGAAGTGAAGCTTCATGGTTTGGAAATCGCGAAGGCCAAAAAAATGGAGGTGGTGATGCTTCGCGATTACGTCAAAGCTTCGCGAACGGAAGAGGCTGAAGCGTATCGCGGCGGTGAAGGGCTTTGCGAGGGAGCTTCGCGGTGAAGGCGCGAAGGAATGTTGACGGTGATGCTCTGCAATTACGACGAGCTCTGTGAACGGAAAATTGCTGTGGTGCTTCGCGATTTGGACAGAATTCCGGCAGAAACTTCAGAGCTTCGCGATTTGAGATGACGTGGCGTTGACTTCGCGCGAAAAGTTCGAGTGTCAGTGGAATCGCCTATAAATAGAGGCTGACCCCCTCGAGAGAAGTAGAGATAATTTTCAGAGAAAATTCTTTGCTCTCGATTTGCAAAGGTGGTTCGCAGAGCCAGTGTGCTTCACGAAAGAGGAGATTCGCGGCGGCTATTGTAACTCCGCGAAACCTAAGAGCTCCGCATTGGCTTAGTAAGCTTCGCGAGGGACGTTGCTTTGCGACGGCTTGAGCTTCGCGAAAGTGCTTCGCGAAAGTGCTTCACGAAAAGGTAGGAGCTTCGCGAAATTGGGAGCTTCGTGAAGTAGGGTGCTTTGAGAAGGTACTTTCCAAAGGTAGTTTCCCAGTGGTTAGAGGCAAAGAGGTATTCATCAGTGGATGAAATTTGGACTTTAACAGATCATATATCAATAGTTGAGGATGCGTTCATTCATGCAAGTGAAGAGACCTACAGGTCTATAAACTGTGAGTGGATCCCTTCCAAGTGCAGTGAGCATAGGAAGAGGAAAAAGGTGATCCTCTCCACCGGCAGTGAGCCAGAGAGAGAGAAACAGGGAGTGACCCTTGGGAAAGCAGTGAGATGACCCTAAACTTTGTATAGGCATTGATCCTAGGCATAGAAGTGATCTAACCCGAACTTTGTATCCACATCTAGTGAAGAATAGTGGAATTTGGTACGACCGGAAACTTGTCGGCGTATGCTCCTTGGATGTAGCCCAGTGAGGGTGAACCAAGTAAAAATCATTTTGTCTTCTTGTTTGCTTCCCTGCATTACATTCAAAGTATCATCATCAGATAAAGAAGAAAAGAAGTGTTCATAATAATCACACGAGTGCAAACAAGGTGACCCTTGTAATAAAGAGGTCAATATCTAGTGGGGCAGGAAGAACTTTGCGAAAGAATATCCATACCCTGATTCACCCCCCCCCCCTCTCAGGGTATATAGGCCCCTATTGGTCCTAACACTAATCTTCCAAAGACGCTAGACTTTATGATCCTTGGGTTTTATTTGGTGTTTAATTATGCTTAAAATCATATAATAATATGTGTAAAAGGATAGGGTCTTTATAGTTGGTATCGAAGCACAATCTAGTTATTTTTGGAGAATAATACTAGAGTAATTTAATAAGAACCCTAGGGATAATTCTATCACCATGGATAACCTAGATTGAAACATATAAAATAATGAGCTAGGATATACTTTTAATTTACAATTTTATACCTCTATGTTCAAAGTTTCATTTTATTATGCTTATTAGACAAGCATTTAATACCCCTAAATTTACTTTCTTTTTCTTAGTTAATGGATGGAAATATAAGAACCCATTCCAAAAATCAATGTGATTAGGCAATGTGATGGTTTCCCTAATGATATACCAAATATGATGGTAACGGGTGCTCAAAACTTCATGAAAGTTCTTTCTCAACTGGCTCAAGTGATGAATAATAACTTGACTCACATGGAATGCCCTCCTTATCCTAATAAAGAGAAATTTGTGATCAAATCCTTTATGCGATAAAGGCCTCCCATGTTTAGTTGATCTTTTGATCCACTCCTCACAGAATAATAGATAACTCCATAGAGAAGATATTCATTGTCCTCTAGTTCTCATAAGAAGAGAAAGTTGTGCTAGCAGTCAATCATTTTGATGGGGAAGTTGATCAGTGGTGGACACTAATCAAGAACACAAAGTCCAAAGATTAAATTTATTCCATGGATTGGGAGTAATTCAAAAAAATATTTTTCAATAAATATTTTCCCCAAACCCTATATCTCAAGATAGAAAGAGAGTTCCTCATACTAAAGTAAAAGGAAGACAAGTTTATCGGGGAATATGAGGAAAACTTTACAAGGCTTGAAAGATACGCTTCTGGATTTTTCATGAACACTGAAACCAAGGTGGATCTCTTATTTAGCAGACTAAATTTTAGTATATAAAAAAACATTGGTGATTCAAGACTTTGATAGCTACAAGGAGATTTTTCGTTTTGCCCTTAAGGTTGAAAATGGAGATTAGAGACTCTCAGTGTTCTAGCGGGCTCAAGGAAAAAAAGAAAAAAATGGAGTTTAATATGGGAGGATCAATAGATAAATCCCATTATGGAAAGAAAACCCAACATACCACATGTTAAATTTGTGGGAAAAATCATCATGGTAACTATCTAAGGGGAACCTGGAGATGCTTCAAATGTGGAATAATAAAGTATATGAATAATAACAACTGAAGGGATATGAAAAATCCCATCAATGTGGAAGAATAAAGAAAGGTTATATTCAAAACTCAGCCTATAGTTCAATGTTTCAACTGAAAATAACGCGAGCATTATGCGAACCATTTCCCTAAGCCAAGGGTTATTGGGGGAAATCGACAACAAAGGCAGTAATGAAGGGTATATTCTACCACTACTAATGAGGTTGATCCCAAAAATGATGTGGTGATAGGTATGTTGGTTATTCATTCAAGAATAGAGAATGTACTATTTTATTTAGGTTCTATGAATTCTTTCATATCTTATAAGTTTAGTATAACTATTCAAATACCACCTCAAAATATGAAGGTTGAGTTATCTATGAAAACTGAAAATGGGGAAATTATCGCATCCAAAGTTTATAACTCCTCCCCTATTAATATTTGTGGTCTGAACCTCCCAATGAATCTTTTCATTCTTCCTTTCATATATTTTTATTCTATATTGGGCATGGATTGGATATCTTTATACAATCCCAACATCAACTTCCAGAAAATGGAGATCACTCTTCACATCCCAAAGCATCCTCAAATTATGTACAAGTGTAAGGAGGAAGATGAGTCTTCTTCAGAATCATTATCTCAAGTGTGAATATTACTACCTTTTGAGCAATCATATTTATCTCAAATGATTGATACAAAGGAGATAATCATGCTCGAATACATTCTCATTGTGAAGGACTAAACTGATGTGTTCCTTGAAGAATTGTCTAGTATTCCTCTTGATCTAGAGGCTAAGTTCTCAATTGAACTTATTCCTAAATATCTTCCTATATTAAAGATACATTATATAATGGCCAGTGTTGATCTACAAGAACTAAAGAAGCAGTTGTAGGAGAATTTGGACAAGGGTTTTATATTATTGAGTGCTTCATCATGGGGTGCGTCAGTTATCTTTGTCCAGAATAAGGATGGATAAATGTGCCTCTGTATTGATTATCATGATCTCAAAAAAATACTGATAAAGAACAATTATCCCCTGCCATAGATAGATGACTTGTTTGATCAGCTATGTGGGGCCAGTTATTTCTATAAGGTGGACCTTCGATTGGGATATCACCAATTATAGGTGAGGAAGGAAGATATTCCCAAGACTACCTTTCGAATGAGATATAGACACTATGAGTTCATAGTGATGCCCTTCGAACTCACTAATGATCCAACAATTTTCATGGTCTTAATGAATAGAGTCTTTTAGAGGTTACCTCAACAAATTTTTGTTAGTATTTATTGATGATATTATGATTTACTCCAAGAGAAAGTAGGAACATAAAGAGAATTTGAATATTGTGCTAGAGACTTTGTGAAGGGAGAAACTTTATTCAAAGTATAGTAAATGTGAGTTTTAGATGGAATAAGTATCATTTTTAGGGCATGTTATCACCAGCAAAGGAATATTTTGTGGACCCTTCTAAAATAAAGGAAATTGAAGAGTGTCCCAGGACAACATCTGTAAGGTATATTTGTAGTTGCCTTAGTCTATCTGAGTATTAACAACAATTTTTGAATGACTTATCATGATTTCTAAACACATTAACCAAGATCACTCAGAAGGGAGTGAAGTTTTTATGGATGAGTGAATGTAAATATTACTTTAAAGAGTTGAAAAATAGTTTTATCACTATGCCAGTACTCACACTACCGATAAGTGGATAACCCTTTGTGGTATATATTGATGCTTCAAAGAATATATTAGGTTTTATACTAATGAAAAATGATATATTGATAGACTACACCTCAAGGTAATTAAAAATTCATGAGAAAAACTATCTCATGCATGATCTGGAGTTGGCAATTGTGATATTTGCGTAGAAAATCTAGTCACATTATCTCTATCGGGAGAAGTATGAGATATATATTGATCACAAGAGTCTAAAATATATATTTACACATAATTATCTTAATATGTTCTAGTGAAGATGTTTAAATCTAATTAAATATTACAACTGCTCAATCCACTACCATCCTGGTAAAACAAATAAGGTGGTGGATGCTCTAAGTAGAAAGGATCTGGAAACTTTATTAGTGTTGAAAATTGAGAAAGATCCAATATTCTTATATTTTCAAAGTATGGACATGGGAATCATTAAGGTAGGAGGATCATCAATCCTTTCTCAAATTATTTCTTAACCATCCCTCATGTAGAAAATAAAGGATTCTTAAAGAAATGATATGGAAATTCAGAAAAAGGTGAAAGCTATCAAAAAGGGTAAATCCTTAGAGTTAAAAATGTATGAGTAAGGAGTCATGATATTTGGGTCATGATTATGTGTACCATTTAATCCAAATATAAAGAAATAGCTTCTGAATGATGCACATAGCTCAACTTTTTATATTCACCCATAAAGCATAAAGATGTATCAAGATCTTTGAGAGTGCTATTATTGGGAAAATTTGAATAAGTAGATCACTCATTGTACATAAAATTGTATGGTATGTCAAAAATTAAAGGATGAAATGAAAAATTTTAAGAGGGTGATACAACCATTACTCATACTAACATGGAAGTGAGAAAACATCACCATGGAATTTGTCACCGAACTTCCAAATACATCTATAGGAAAAAATTATATATGGGTTATTATGGATTGTCTTATAAAGATAGCATACTTTATTGCAATTCAATAGGACTTCTCACTGGATCAACTTGCACAAATATACATTAGATAAGTGGTAAGGCTATAAGGAGTAAAAATATCGATTGTATCTACTTGAGATTTGTGATTCACCTCCAAGTTCTAGAAAAGTATCCAATATGATCTGAACACTGAGTTGAATTTCATTATGTCCTATCATCCTCAAATATATGGCCAATATAAGTGGAAAATTTAGACACTGGAAGAAATTTTGAGAGCATGTTATATGGACTTCAAGGGAGGATGGGACCAATATCTATCTATTGTTGAGTTCTCTTACAACAACAGCTTCCACCTGAGCATCCAAATGGATCCATATGAATCCCTTTATGGGAAAAGATGCAGAACACCGGAATTCTGGGATGAAGTCAGTGAACGTAAGCTGATAGGACCTGAAATAGTAGAAGAAATGGTGGAAAAGGTAAAAACCATTCAGCAGCACATCAAGGAAACCCAAAGTTGACAGAAGATATTTGTAGATAATCAAGGATGGGACCTGGAGTTTAAGGTTGGATACATGTTATTCCTCCACATATCTACATGGAAGAGGATCATGATATTTGGGAAGAAAAAGAAAGCTAAGTCCCGGGTGCATCGACCCCTTTGAGATTCTTGATTATGTTGGAGTTGTGGCCTATCGACTAGCACTTTCATCTACCATGTTTCAAGTATATGATGTATTATATGTATCCCTCTTGAGAAAGTACATATCATAGCCCTCCCATATACTAAATTCATAGGTCGTAAAGTTGGAAAACAATCTCTCTTATGAGGAGCATCCAGTGAAGATCTTAGACTGTAGAGATAAAGTTTTATGCAACAAAACTACTCACCTGGTCAAAGTACTATGGTGGAACCATAAGTATAAAGAGGAAAAATGGGAACCATTTCAAGTGATGAGTGAGAAGTACCCACACCTATTTTCACCTTAGTGTGTAAAATGAAATTTCGAGGGTGAAATTTCATAAGGGGGGAAGAATGTAACAACCCAGAATTCTATCAATGAAATTCCCCTTCTTATAACTATTTCATATAGTATAAATCACATAAAATCACATATATATAATACAATAAAAACTTTATAAATTAATAATTAATGAAAAAATAGGTATTTCTAGAAATTAAGGAACATATACCAATAGAATAGTAAATTGACCTTTGGAATAGTAATGTGACCCTTATGAATAGTAAACTGGGAAATATAATAGTAACCTCACCAATTAAAGTATAAATAAAATTTATACATCCTATAAATGAAAATATGATATAATTATATCTTATTTTAAATAAATAAATGTTTTGAAAATGATAAATTAATTGTAAGTATTTTTATAAAGCATAAATGTTTATTTAAAAAAAATTAATTAATATAATGATTTAAAATAAAATTTATTTTCATAAAATAAATTCATAAATTAATATTTTTTTGTCTTTATATTATAATATAATTTTATGAGACCTTGGTTAATTTTTGAAAGTGTTATAAAATCGGTTATAATATTAAAATCAGTATTTTTCAAATAAATGATGATTTAAATTAAAAATAAAATTTCTCATATTTAAAAAATTATTTTTATAAATTAGATCCCATTTTTGAATTATACATGTTGAAAAATGGTTAGGGTGAATTTTTTAGATTTTTATAAAATAGTTTAAAAAATGAATAGTGAAATATAATAATTTATGGTATATATACATTATAAGTTAAATAGATTATTACTTGAGTCATCACTAATTTAAGCACAATAATCTTGAACTATAACTCTCTATTTATTTTATTTATTCATGGAATATTAACTATTTCTTATGTTGAGCCAAAATAATAAACTAATGAATATAATAATCAAAAAACATCATCTCCTCCGCTATAAATACCACCCCTCACCACATCGTCTCCCCACACCTTCTAAGCCTTGAATCTTGTATAATTTCTATCCAATAATCTCCCAAACCTATCCCCCATGTCTAGGAGCCTTTTGTGTCAACAAAAGACCAATCCCTTTTCCCTAAGGAGGTTCTCAAGGATAAGAAGTTCAAGAGGTAAAACCCTCTTCTGTTTTCTTTTAATTTATTTTCAAGTTATTTTCTTTTATTATCTTCTAATAACCTCCCTATATCAAAGGGAAATGATATCTAAAATATATTTTATATACCATAATTTCATTATGTTTAGGGAATAATCCATCATCAATTTTCTTCCCTCACCTTTTTTTCTAAAAATGAAAACATCGTTCGTGATGTGTTGATTTATCGCATTTAAGGATGAAGAGTTTTCAATTTCCATTAACACCTTTTAGGGTTAGTCATAAAATAATTTTTATGGTTAAAATAAATTATAATATATGTATTAAATCTTATTTAATGTTCTAAAACTAACTTATATACATAATATTAAATAATCAAACAAAACTAGCTAGTGATGATCAAATAGATGCTGAAATAATCTAAATGATTGTCACTATTTTCTTATTTAATGATTCATCCTCACCACATATAAAGAAATGATTTATATAACCATTTTATCTTCTGTATGATCATTAATAACATATAATTTTAATTCTATATAATTATTCTCATTTTAAATGAACTTCCATACTCTTATACAAGTGAATCAATCATGAAAACCAAGAAAATGAACACGCCCGAATGATGGAATTGAACTCTATAACTCATCTAAATTCCATAAATGACTTTAATAAAAGTATAATAAATAAAATACATGTATAAAATTTTCTTAATTAATTAATTAATAGATTTAATTTGATTATCTAGGACATTAAGATCAAGTTCATAACACTTTTGGACATAAGGTAAGGGATTCTCTCCGAACCTCCATTTTTCATTTGGGTTAAACATTTTCTCTCTATAACCCAATATAACTCTTCTTTATTTTTATATACTTATTATAAATTCTATATATATGTTACAAAATCCTGTATCCAAATTATTTCAACCATTTTTCAGGGATATACATGTTTTAAAAATGGTCCCTTCTCAATTCTTCCAGATAAGTAAGCCCAACTAAAGGGAACTTCCCAATTTCTCAATCATTTTCAAATGCACTCCATAGTCTATTTTAAGCCACCATAATTTTTCTAAAATCACTTATTTTATCATGAAAAACTATCTTGGTTTATTTTTGATTTTATACAAACATTTATTCCTTTTCTATTTTAAAGAATCTTTAATATTTTTCTTAAATCGCACTAAAACATTTTATTTCTAAAGTTTATTAAACACTATTTTTACATGTTTTCTCTTAATTTTGACATAACTTATCATGATATATGCCTATTTTCCTTTATTAATGTTCATTTATTATTTAAATTCATTCTTTCATGGACACTTTTATGATACAACCATTTATTATTCTCTATGACATGGTTATGATACCCATTTCTTTTCATGGGTAACCCTTATGTTTATTTTTCATGTAGAACACATATTCATGAACATGTTATAATGGGTGTGACCATATAGTTCTCCAATTAATTGGGTAATTTTTAGTCCCATTATACATCATGTGCAATGGTCTTGGTGGCTATCCTTGACTCGTGCTCCATTTGAAACGGTCTTGGTGGTTAGCCTTGACTCGTGCTCCATGTGCAATGAGTATTGAATCATGATTATGTCATGTTTTATATTATTTCCACATTTCTATGATTCCATGTTTATATGATCCTATGTTATACATTTTATGAATCCTTATGTTTATTCATGTTCAATGTCTTTTTATTTTCATCGTTCTATTCTTTCTAACCCATGTGTTATGCTTTATTCATATTTTATTCCCTTACTAGGATTTTTAGAGAATACCTTTATTAAAGTATTCCCTAGGTTATCCCATAAATATGTAAGATCTAAAATGACGTTAGGATATCTTTATTAATATTAAATAAAAGATGTTTTATTATGGTTATATGCTTCATAATTATGTATCTAATCTTCCAAAGACACTAGCCTTTACGATCCTTGGGTTGTATTTTATGTTTAATTATGCTTAAAATCATGTAATAATATGTGTAAAAGGATAGGGTCATTGTATGGGTTCACTGTATCATTTTTTTAGTTGGATTGAGCGGTCCTCTTTCATTCCAGGGTGTGGGCCTTCCGTACTCATTGTCCAGATAGAGTAGGTACTCCCCTATTGAACTAGGGTGTGGGTCCTCTATCTATGGAGTCAGTACTCCCCTATTGTGTTAGGGCATGGGTCCTCCATATGTGATGTATAGATAGAGTTGGTACTCCCCTTCCATGTTAGGGTGCGGGTACTCTATCCTTGGAGTTAGAACTCCCCTATTGTTCCAAGGTGCGGGTACTCTATCCTTGGAGTCAGAACTCCCCTATTGTTCCAAGGTGCGGGTCCTCCATACATGTTATCCTAACAGAGTTGGTACTCCCCTATCATTCTAGGGTGTGAGTCCTTCATACGTGTTATTCTATCATAGTTGGTACTCCCCTATCATACTAGGGAGTGGGTCCTCTATCCTAGTATTTTTACTCCCTTATCGTGTTAGGATGTGGGTCCTCTATCCTTTGAGTGGTACTCCCCTATCATATCAAGGTGCGGGTCCTCATCTACAAATTAGTACTCACCCATCTTTGAGTGGTGGTGGGGGATATTTCTCCATTAGAGTTTAATATCCCTTAACTATTGAGTATAGTTGTGAGGAGCGAGCCCCTCTACTTGTTACATATGATACTTGGTTAGGAGTTAGTGGTCCCTCAATGAATTTAGGTGTGGGAAACTCCATACAGGAGTGATGAAGGTTTCTTAGGATGGTTAGGAGATAATACTCCCTCAGCTATAGGGAGGTTTAAATGTGTGGTTCCCTTTGTTCTCTCTCATTATATAGGATACACATGGTGCATAGTCTGGATCAGTGTTCCCTCAACTATGTATAGTGGTGAGGAGTATGCCTCTCAACTTGGGTTCTTACAACCTTGCACATGGCATAGGTTACCATTGACAAGACCTCTAGTGATGAGATCTAGAGTTTGACCTAGTGATTTGTTCTTGATGGAGTGTGTTCTCTCAAATATACCATCAAGAATGGTAGAGTTTAACCCAATGGATTGTATCTCTCGGATGGGTGTCATCTGGGATGGCAGAGCTCGTGGAGTGTGTTCTTCTGATTGTATGTTACCTTTAGAGCCTTGAGTAGAATCTTGTAGCTGGCTATGAGTTTGGGACCTCACGAGACTTAGATTATAAGACGAGTATATCGGGGTGATTCTAGGATTCTTTGTGGTGTTTTCAAATGCCTAAGTTGACACCCCTAGTGGACTGAGCTAACTAGTCATGTATATCCAAGGATGGTTCAAGATAGAGTTTTTCACTTGATTGGGTTTCCTCTAGCTAGGTCAAGCGGAATATTATCTTTTAGTTACTCTCTTTTATTTTTTGTTTTTAGGGAACCTACTGAGTATTGTTATACTCACACATTCATGGCCTTTTTCCACACGTTTTGTGTCTTGTGTATACCACATGCCTTTCAACGGATTCCTTGGAGTACTTGAGGCAATCAGATCTTAGTGAGATAGATTGATTGAGGTGTTTACCAGAGCTGGGCTGAGGAGCTTTTCAGCAGTTGATTTTGATAGCGATCTCATACTTCTGAACAGGTTGAACACTTTTGCAGTTTTTGTGGGCATGTGTTTTTCCTTTTTCGCTTTCAGTACTTCTATTGTACTATGGTTTATAATAGATGTGTGCATTCATTTTAGTTTCCAACTTTTTATATATCTACATTGTTTCACGGAGATGTTTTTGGATGTGTGCATATAGGTACTTTAGTAAAATACCAACCATGTGTTATGCCTACTTTTTTCTAGTCACCAGCCCCTGGCCTATTGGAGGCAGGCTTATGGTGTTGTGGCTCGGGCCCTATCAGGTCAGTTCGTGACAAGTGCATACTCCAACCCAATTTAGTCAATACACCATATGTGTTATGGTTAAAAAATAAGTTGTGCTTAAATTAATTGAAGATATTCAACAACCCATGATTTATCAAGATTAAAATCAAACATTTTTTCATGTTTTATGAGAGGGTTGAAGAAGACATATTTCTTGGATATAAACCTGGTGGAAGAAGTTACTAGTGCTATAACAAGAATCTAAGAAAGTTTGTTTACAACCATGGTGTGATTGTCCAGGAAAATCAAAATTCTCATAAACATCACTATCCATCGATGATAACATTGAAGGATCCCTTGAATATAGTGTTAAGATATGGGATGGTCTTGTGGAATGTAAGGTGTATATAATGATGTATATAAGGGTTCAATCAAGGTAAGGGAATTAATTAGGTGAATTGTCCCACATGGGGGAAAATTATTTGGTTATAAATAGGTTGGGAGGGTACGAGATGGGTAGGGATATTTTTCTATTGAACTCGACCAATGACTTGGGTGAGAGATTCAAGTCCATATTGAGAGTTTAATTTCAATTATTTTATAGTTTTACACCAAAGTTGAATCAAAACCTTGTTATATTCTTTCTATAAGCCTGGAATTTATCACCATATATGGGAAATAATTCAATCACTACTCTCAACACCTTTACAAATTCAATCGTCATTATCATCACGGTCTGGTTGGAGGAGAGATTTCTTTTTGCTATATTTTTTCATGGATACTCACTACCATGCTCCTTTAAATGGAATGGAGCAATGCTAGATGAGTATGGAGTAGCATCTCGGTCAACTTGAGGCATTTTCATGGGATATGGTCTCTTCCATTGGAAATCTATCACAAGGCCAGCAACAGGTGGACCAAGAATAAAGGCAGTGGGGGAAATAGATCAAGGATAAGGATAAATTTCATTAATGTATGATTTATCATTTATAAAATCATACAATTCATGATGAGTGCTAGTTAACTGTGGATACGGTGGAATTAGGAGTGCATTCTGACACTCTAACTTCAATAGATAAGTTAGAATGAGTTGAGATACGATCAAAGGATATTCTTGATCTAGTTTTTGTTTTGGTTCTTTACACTAGATGCATCAAACTACTGGTGTTCGATGGAACTGATATGAGGGACTAGATCACTCATTCCAAGTTGTTCTTTCACATTCATCAAACTCCCAAGACCCTGAAGTTGTCACTATCTCAAGTTATCATAGAAGGAATTGTTATACACTGGTTCACCATACTATTGGAGGTATGGCTGAATGTCTTTTGGTTGAAATTCATGTTGTGAGTGGGTTCCCTAGACCTAAATTCTTTATGTACTTTGATTTTCATTACATGTATATTGTTTGATATATAACTTTTTTTCTTACCATAATAGTGTTGATACTTCTACATCCACTGTTTACATGGTAATGTCCTTAGATTACATGTCATATCAAAAGGCTATAATAGTTCCCATCTATAATAAGAACCTTGAGATACTATAATAGTACTTTTAAATATATTTCATATAGTCTAGATAAATCATATTTTCGGGACATAAATGATGTCTAAATATTAGTTGTCATGGGCTCATAAGCATTGAGACTTATTCTCATGAAGTTCTCACTTGGTGGTCTTGAGTAGATGAGATCATGAGGACTGGCCCTCCATTATTGTCAATACTTCAACATCCACTGTTTACATGGTAATTTCTTTATATTACAGGTTGTATCAAAAGTTTATAACAGTTATCAGGTATAATGAAAACCTTAAGATACTATGATAGTAATCTTAAATATATGTCCTATGGTTTAGATACATCATACTGAGAAGACATAGATAATGTATTAATATCAAGTATTAGTGGCTCATAAACATTGATACTTCCTCTCATGAAGTTTTCACTTGGATATCTCGAGTAGATGAGATCATGAGGACTGACCCACTAATAGTAACATCACATGTTTCAGGTGTCATTAGTTGTTCCTATCTATGAATATGTTTATTGGTATCTGGACTTGAGATATTTATCAATGTATACCATTTGATCATGTACTTTGATAAAAGTAAAAAACCAATACATTGAAGTCATAGTGAGGTAGCTTGTATTGGGTGTGTCATTAGTAATGTGACATTGTTTGAATGATCAAGTTATAATTTTTTTATTCTGAGTCGAGGAAGAAATATCTTGTGGGTCCAAGTTGATCAGGATGGTAGTACCTTCATTAAATCTATGACCATGGTACAAGAAGGTAATTTCATCTAATAAGGCCACAAAATATATAAATCATCAAAAGGATGATGACACATGTGTGCATCCTACTTTATGAGATATTGTGATACAAAAATATTATATTACATAGAGCACATTCGTATGAGTTATTTGTAGCAATGACATTCCTTATATTCTTATGGGTTATGATGGGTTTCTAGAATCTACTCTTGGTTTGTGATTCGGGATCACTGCTATCAAGATAAGTACCTAGAGGGTCACATTCTAAGTGTATCTACAAGTTCCACATATTCAGTTGAATAATAGTTTATGATAAAGTGGGGGCCATGTGTGGGGGGTCTGTAAACATCTGAGTGTGAATGATCATAAGTAAAATAATTAAATTATATTATTCAAGTTTAGAATAATAAATATTGAATTTATTTCTCAAGGTATTCACAGGTTGTTTGATTATAAAAGTAAATATGAGAAAATATAATTCTTTGAACAAACATATCAAGTTCAAGGTTCGTTAAATTATTTGGAGAGAATACAGGCTGAGTTAATGGTTTATATTTTATCACATAACTTTTTAAAGTGTTAAAAGTGAGTGATAAAAATTTTGTGACATTTATGAAAATTTTAATCAAGTCATTAATGTACACAAGGGTCTAAAATGGGGGTTATTACCTTCCAGGGACCAAAGTAGAATTTTGAAAAGAATATCCTGGGTATAAAATCTCATTTTATTCTCTTCAATAAGGTTCTCAACCATTTTCATGAATTTTGAGTGCTCTACCATTCTATCTCATATTCTAGAGTAGGAACCAAAGGAAGACTAAGTCCATATCGATCTCAACTTCTTGATCTAGTTTGCATTCTTCACACAAATTAAGGTACGTCATAAAACTCTTTTATTTACCACACTAGAACCCAGGAATTGAATATCGATGATCTAGGACATTTGGTTCATGTGTGGAAAATCTATAGGATGCCTAGATTGATATATTTGAGCCACAACATTCCAATAGTGTGCGAATCAAATCGAAAATTCCAAATGAATAAGGTATCATTTATGATTTTGTTCATTTTTGTTTTTTATTCTTAAATTTAATTTCACGTGATCCTTTGAGAAATCAGGGAAAGGGTTTTTTTGGATTCAATTTTTTTAACATGAAAATAAACCTAAAATTTAAAATTTCATGATTTTCATGCTTCTGCTAAGACCTAGGCTCCTTCACTTCAAGGATTTGATGGAACGTTTCAGTGGTATTAAAGTCCAAAATCCTTATAAGGAGTTATTATCTCTCTAGAATCAATGAATAGTTTTTGACTATATAAAACAGTTTGAGTATTTAGATTCTTTAATTCTATGGTAACTAGAACTACAATATGTGGGGTACTTCCTATATGGATTACAGGTGGATATACAGAGTTGGATACGCATGAAAAATTTGGAGACCCATCTGCAGGAGATGTGCATAGCTAGGCATGTTGAATTTCCTATATCAAAAGGTATGTAATCTCATTATCAAGGAAGAATATTTTATGTGGTCAGTAGTACCAGTGACATAGATCCTTGGAAACCTCTAGTTTTTCAAGGTCCCCCAACATGGGTTGAGGGTATTCTGTGACCTATATACTGAGGGGAAGGTGTGGTAGGGGATGATAAACACAAACCATCAAGACAATCTCTCCAATGAGGATGAAGTACTCACTACCTCATGACTCGATAATGGGAAGACCGATGCAATAAGGTCCTATGTTTTAGATGCAACCTCCCTTAAAACCCGCTACATAAGTGTTTTGATCTGAAATTGAGAGTGTTTCTTTTAAGAGAGGATTATTTTGAGATGGTACGTGAGGGAGATGTGTGGGGTATCGCAATAGGGTAGGAGACTCTAGTGAAACAATCCAATACATAATGTGTGGTGGTGGAATACTAGGATCTTGGTCCTTTCTATTCAGCTCAAGGATCAAACACTTGGAAAATCACAACCATAAAAGTGGATTGCTGCATAGGGGAAATTATTATTATAGTATTACTTGATAGAGGGAAAACTCATAATTTTATAACACCAAATTTAGCCAAATTTCTTGAATTATTTGTTCACCGTACAAAATTACTGGTGGTTAGGTTGGGTGATGGGAATCAGGTTACAACTATAGGGTTGTGTCACCGGTTGCGGTTGGTTATGGGTGATTTTTCTTGAGACATTAATGCCTGTGTTTTGGAGATTGGAGGGATAGACCTCATTCTCAGTGTTTCCTACCTGTGAACACTATGGTAGGTGATGAACAACTAGGGATCTATGACTATGCAATTCCATGTTGGGAACAAGGAATATACTCTTATCGGTACCAACTTCTCTTGTCTAACAACCTCATCTTTGGATCATTTGGTTTGCATGCCTTGTCTTAGGGGTATCCAACAACTGTTTCCAGGTGGGATAGAAGTAATAAATTCATGAATCTTATTGATAAACAACACAAGGATTTACAAATCTTGTTGGATGAGTTTTACAGAGTTTTTGATGATCCCGATAGATTACCTCCAGTATGACATGAGGAGCATGATATTTGGTTGGGATATGGGAAGGGACCTATGGCTATTAAGCTATATCACTATCCTTATTTTCAAGAAAATGATATTGAATGGAAGTTTTATGAGATGTTACAAGCTATAATTATATGACCTATTAATCATGCTTATTCTAGTCCAGTTTTGTTGGTTAAGAAGAAATATGGGTCATGGCACATGTGTGTGGATTATAGGTCCCTTAATCATGTGACCATTCTAGAAAAATTTACCATACCAGTGGTAGAGGAACGATTGTATGAATTTGGTGGTGCAACTTATTTTTCTAAATTGGAACTGAAATTGGGGTGTCATCAGATACAAATATGTGTGGAGGACATGGAGAAGACTTCTTTTTTCACACATAGTGGTCACTATGAATTATTAGTCATGTCTTTCAGGTTAACCAGTGCTCCTTCCACATTCTAGGCTGATATAAATGATCTTTTCTAACCCCTACTCCACATATTTTATTTGATTTTTTCAATGATATATTGGTTTATAGTGGAAACTGAGAACTTCACCTCATTCACCTTGGAGTGGTGTTATAATTGTTTCATGATCACTATTTCTTTACTAACTATAATAAGTGTTAATTTATAAGAACCCAACCTTAAACAATCTATAAAATTGATTCTTTAGACAATAATGTGTTTTCTTTTATTCTCAGAGATCTTCTAGGTTTAGAGTTTTAGATAATTAGGTCATTACCCTTATAAAATAAAATATTACATCACAAAGTGGAAATTTCCACTCAATATCCATTTCTACATGATACAAAACTTTTAAGATGTAATAATTTTTCTTTTATTGACATATCATCAAAGATAAAATAGAGGGGTTTAAACCAAAACTAAAGGGGTATGTAACTCAATGAAGGGGTGGGATCTTAAAATTTCATCTCCTTAATTAAAAAAATATTGTTTTATTCTTAATCTATAATAGGGACATATATAATCATAATAATATCCATATATTTCGATGTCCAATGATCACAAACCAAAAATCCTACACTTCATGAAGCATTTCATTATCATTCATCGACAATAGCAATGAGATTTAACAAAACGTGGTAAATGTTTGATGACCACTCCTACTTGACTCATTTATTGTTTCCATTATCCTTTATCATTAAAAGTTGGTAAATTCATAAAAACCCACACACTTGACACTTTACATGTCCTCCTAATCCAACAAGCATTTTTATTTAGTGTTTTCTTCCATGGAATGAAAAAGATGATGAGTTATCACTTATTTTTTACTATAAAACTTTCATCATCTTTTATCAAATCATGCATGTATTATTGTTATGCATCACAATATAAATTTCAAACTTGACCTTGGAATTTTATATTTGAACCCAAGATGATAAAATTCACACTTCCATTACCTCCCAATAATGGAATAAAAGTTATAACAAGACAATATCAATTATTGACATATCTAATGAATTGAATTATGCCAACACATGAAAAATATCATCCAATACCATCAAATATTTTACATAATATAGTCCATTGGATCAGAAATTGGATATTCTAATGATTTAAAATGATATTTTTGTTTTGAAATTGATTGAATGTCGATTGAAACCATGAAGAATTTCAAATCTAGAAATGTAATACCGGTCATAGGCGAAGCACATCATTGATGAAATTTAATGTTGAATATTCATATTCGGAAGAAGAATAATAATATTGATGCAAGGAAATAGATAAGATAAGTAGATACAATATATAGGGGGCCAAAATTCATTATTGTTTCATTAACATATTGTGACATCTCAGCCCATCTCACCCGATAACAGTAGCCAAACCAGTTGGACATGTGGCCTCAAGCATGCCTCCTCATATCCCAAAGACTACTGACTAGCGATGAGGGCCTATGGTGGTACTATGGGGAGACTATACCCTCATGATTAGAGTAGAACACAGTGATAGATAAGGTATGACTAAATAACTTAAGTAGTAATAATAAAATAAGCAGTGAAACAAGTATAAAAATTTGAACCATGAATAATCAACTCAAAAGTTGAAACTGTTCCATATATAATAAGGATGACATGTCTCTAAAAAAGGATAAATCATACATGGAAGTAGGTAGATACAAGAATACCAAAAAGTCCAAAAAATATCCAAGAATCCTAAGAACTAGCCCAGTCATCTACTACCAAGCTCTCATACTAATACAAGAGCTCACGCATCTGTAACCAGAAACTTTCCCTTATCCACACCTATAATTATATAATCTTCCTAAGTACCATCAATGGCCCAAATAGGGTGTGAGATAAACTAAGCAGGCCACCAATAATGGTGTCTATATAAATCCATCCTATAAATATAAATTGTAATAGTGTGCAAGTATATCCAAATAAAATAGTAAATAGATACAACCCAAGTCAAGCTCAGGTTCCACATGGGACACCTAGATAACCACACCTGCTTCAGCCTATGTTTGATGTCTCTGAACATGTGTTAATTTAATTATTTATTCATGGGATTAGATAATATGACACAAGTGACTATGGGAATAATAATAAAAGGATCCAAGAGTAAATAAGTCATCCTTAACATTAGAAGTTCATTCTAGCTCACAGTATGCAACCAGGAATCCTAGAAATAAGGGCTAAGTGTGATCCAAGGGGTATGCCCAAGGCATTCCATTAGAAATTTCTCTAAACGAGTCCATGGATCAAGTCCAAATTAAATTCTAGGCTAATCATTATTTAAGCCTAAGGAGAATAATCCAATACATCACATGTCATGTTACATCACACTGAATCCATGGAGTGCATCTAATCCATTCTAATATCCAGAAAAAGTGTCAAGTGAATCATCGGTAAAATATTGAGGAATTCATGTAATAAGATGAGGATCAAGTTTAAAGGTGGGTATCTCCCTTGGAAACCAACACAATGAATCAAAATGGTGTCCTATTAGTGCTTAAGGCATTCCCTTGGGAATCCAAGGTGGGTCAAGTCTGACCATCCCTATAAAGATGAAAAGGGTTCATATGCAATAGGAACCATATACTCATTTAAAAATACAATTACAAATTATCATAGTTCATGCAATACTCATACCAATTACCATTCATTAGGTTTATTCCATTACCTTTCATTCTAATTGATAAGATCAATAAATACATGCAACCAATTTCCAATTCAATAATAATTTTTCAAGGTCGGGTGATATCTATATATAAATATATATATACTTTATATTTAATAATTTATGAATTAATTTAATTAAAAGGGGACCTACCATGATAAATTTTAAGTCAATTCCACCTGAACGGTGTCTCAGGTAATCAAAATATAGGTCACTAGAGGCATAATGAAGAATTCACCCTAATTGGGTGGCTGGCATTGAGGTCTCAACCTCCAAAAATATCAAAAGGGTCTCGCTAAGGGCCTTAGTTTGGAATTTAGATTATTGAATTTAATTCATATGAATTTGAGGATAAATTCCCAGTGAAATAGGTGTTCACACAACAAAAACAATTTATAAATGGTGATATATTGAGGGATATTTAATAGACTATTTACCTTAATCATGTAGTACTCTCCTTGTCTAGTATCTCCCTTTTATTTGGTCCAGATTAAAATAAAACGGAGAAACAAATAAATGCTCTAAAAATAAGGAATATGATATCGCACCAAAATAAATTTTTCAATAGTAATATGAATGATGAAAGTAGATAAAGGAATAGAGAGATTATCAGTGGCTATCCAACATGACAAACGAATCCTCATTCAGAGGTCAGACAAAGAATATATCCCAAATCCTAGATTTAGGCATGGAGGAGAGTGTTGTCTGCTGGAAGAGAAAAGAAAGAAAGTGGGGTGAGTTCTTAAAAGGAATGAGGTCAAAAAGGTACTTTATCCCAACTTTAAATTGGCTCATGGTTTGGTTACATGATTTTCCAAATTGTACGCCAACTACTATCCAAGGATAGTGGCCCACATAGTTGGAGAGCATGGTTTGTCTAACTATTTTCAACCTATGTGTCCCCCTCTTCCCAGGGAACACACCCCACATGAATTGTAGTGCATGATTAAAAAAATTGTGTGCAGCCCATGTGCTCCCCTCTATGGATCCCTATGGCACCCCACATAGTTTTCCTAACCATACGGACTGGTCTACATAGTTTATAATAACCATGTGGCCCAGTTGTTTCCTCTAAAATTTATAGCTTCAAGCTTCGAACAAGCCCTAGAAACCCTTGTTTCCTCTATAATATCATTAGTCATTCATAAAAGGGTAAAACCAAGGAATTAAACTGAAAAGAAAAGTTTCCATGCCACGTATAAAAACTAGGTTCTTATAGTCTTCCCCCTTAAAACAACTCATCCCCAAGTTTCCCTTCCAAGGATGGTAAAACTTCATCTGAGAATAAATTCAGCCATTGAGCATGTATGTTGTCCTCCCACTCCCAAGTATCATCCTGTACATGTTCATGCTTCCATAGCACCCATACTAAAGGGGCAGATTATCCTTATAGAACCTTCATGCTCTGATCAATGATATGAATGGGATACTCCTAAAAAGAAGCATTGGATTCCAACTCAACATCCTCAGTATCAAAAGTATGAGATGGGTAAGAATGATATTGGAGAATCTTGGATATATGGAATACATCATGTATTTCATGATACCTATAAGGTAACTCTAACCAATAGGCTATCAACTTGACTCTATCCAAAATATTGAAAGGTCTAATAAACCTATGAGTCAAATTCCATTACCTATGTATCTGTCTGAGCCCCAGTCTAGGGGAGATACGCAAGAAAACATAATCCCCAAACTTGAAATCTCTATGTCATCAATGGTGATCAACATAAGATTTATGTCTAGACTGATGAGTACTCATATGCTTCCAGATAAGTTGTACCTTCTCTAAAGTCTCATGGATGATATGTGGTCCTAGTAGTGCTGCCTCCCCTACCTCTAGCCAGTACAAAGGTGATTGAAATGGTCTTTTATATAAGGCCTAATAAAGAGTCATCTATATAGTATCTTGATATTTTTTATTGTAGGAAAACTTATAAATAGTGATATTATTTTCCCAATAATCTTATAAATCAAGGACACATGCTCAAAGCATGTCCTCTAGAACCTGTATTGTCTATTCTGACTAACCATCAGTCTGAGGGTGGTAAGTTATACTCAAAAGTACCTGTATAACCAGTGTTTTCTACAATCATTACCATAAAATCAATATGAAACAAGAATCCCTATCATAAATAATAGTACGAGGGACCTTATGTAGGCATACAATATCACATAAGTCTTCCCATCTCATAAACTAAGAAAATTTCTTAGATGGGAAGGAAGTGGGTTGCTTTCAATAGTCCATCCATGATTACCCAAACTGATTCACTACCTAAAAGTGACCTTGCTAAAACAGTCACAAAATCCATCATGAAATCATCCCATTTCTATTCTGGGATCGGTAACAGCTGTAACAAGCTAGTAGGTCACTAGTGCTCTACCTTCACTTACTTTCAGGTGTAACACCTAGTGATAAAACCTACAATATAAAGTTTCATTATAGTCTACCAATACTATCTATGCATGTCAAGGTACATCTTGGAAACCCTTAGGTTCACTATCCATTGTGAATAATGGTATTCTTGCATCAACTCCTCTCTCATGTCTGTAGGTACGCTGATATGCCCATGTATAAGCTGGATGTCATCTCCATTGACTAATCGACCCAGAGGTGGGTCTGCATCGAAAATAATCTTCCTCGATACCTAGACTTTGGGATCTAAGAACTTGCTCCTCTTCACTCTATACATAATTGATGAGGCAACCACCAAGGATGTAAGAAAATGTGGCTCACAACCCTCCTGAACTTTTAGGTTCATCTTATAAAGAAGATCCATTAACCTCCATTCATCACTGGCTTCCTAAATAGGTTACATTTGAGTCTTCCATCTTAGAGCATCAAAAACTGCATTTCCCTTACCTAGAATATAGGCAAACTCAAAATCGAAGGACTAAAGGTATTTGACCCATCCTCATTGTCTAAGGTTCAAGTCACGTTGCGTGAAAATATACTTGATGCTTTTATGGTTCATATACACCACAAAGCACTCTCCTAGAAAATAGTGTCTCCGATAATATAAGGAGTGGAAAAATACTGCTAACTCAAGATCATGTATCAGGTATTTATGCTCATGAGGGCTCAATTGTCGAGATCTATATATAATAACTCGGTATTCCTACATTATAAATTTACCTATTAAGATGCTTGATGCATCAAAAAATACCATATAGCCTATGTCAGGATCAAGTAGGATTGGGATTGGGGATGAGGTAATTCTTACCTTCAACTCCTAAAAATATTTCTAAAGACTTTAGACTAGATAAACTTGACGTCCTTTTTTTAAGCCTATAAGTGGTGGTGTAAGATGGGAGAAAACTTATATAAAATGATTGTAATATCCAGATATCACCAATAAACTCCATATATTAAACACATTCTTGGGCTACTCCTAGGAAACTACAACCTTTACCTTCTCTGGGTTAACTGATACTTCTGATTCTTATATAATATGAACCAAGAAGTGAACCTTATCAATCTAGAAGTGGCATTTGGTGAGTTTTTCATACGACCTATGCTCTATCAGTGTACTCAAAATGATATCAAGGTGTTTGGAATGATCATGTCGAGTATATGAGCACACTAAGATGTCATCTATGAACACCAAAATGAAGTAATCTAGGTATAGGTGGAAGACATGATTTATCGAGGACATGCAAATGGTGGGTGCGTTTATAAGACCAAACAGCATAACCAAATACTCATAAATACCATACCTACTAAAAAATGTAATATGAGGTATGTATGAAGGTCTAACATGCACCTGATGCCAGTTTTACCTCAGATCAATCTTCGAGAATACTCTAGCTCCTTAGAACTGGTCAAAAATATCATCTATGCAAAGCAGTGGATATCAGTTCTTAATTATAAACTAGTAAAATTATAGCTAATCCATGTATAGATTTAACCTCAAGGTGAGATAATTTTTTAGATAAAACCCTTAGAAACCAAGTCCTTGAGCTACCTCATAAGCTCCTACAACTTAGTAGTAGAAATTCTGTAAAAAGGAATGGATACTGGTGTTTCTCTTGGTAGTAACTCGATAAAGAAATATACATATCTATTAGGAGGTAATATGTAAGAATAATCGAGAAATAAATCCCTAAAATGGTCTACTGTAGGAGGAAAAATAGCCCAACCTATCCCCTGATCCTCCATATAAAGTCTAGTCATCTAGGTTTTCACTCCACCCAATCCATGATGCTCTAGTCTATATCTACTTTTTTTGGACATCTCATTCACCATTATGAACATAATTATTACCCTATTGTGATGTAAATAATACCTAATGGTTATAATAGTCTACATAAGTGTGATAAGGGGATAACTAGTTCATCATGGAAATGAAATCAAAGTCTGTTATCTTGAGGATGAAGAGGTCCTATAAGAAATGATAATCTTTTACCTTAAGAGGAAATTCCTTACACTGGCATACACACTCTGACTGGACTCCCAATGGAGTATCAAGTGTCATCATGCCACATAAGTACTGAATTTCATGACCAATACTTTCCATAATATATACAGAAATAAAGGAGTTTGAGGCACTTGTATCGAACAAAGTAGATACGATAGTAGAGGATAATAGAATAATACCTTGTACTGTAGATGTCCCTATGCTCTGCTCCTCAGGTATCGACTTTACTATGTGTAACTGGCCTGATCCATGGCCATGAGCTATATATAGACTACCCTAGGTAGGTTCTCTCTACTGATGATGGAAAAATGAAGTTTGGATACCATGACCATGACCTCCTCCTTAACCTAGTTGAATGGTGCTACCTCAGCTCTCTGCCTAACGTGGAGCTACTAATCCTACTCTGTAATGTGAAGATGGAATGGATCCTCTCCCACTAGGAATATATGGGAAGTTTTGGCAAAATCTATGAAGTTGGACCATTAGATAGAAGGCTTTACACTCAACTAGGATCATGTTGCACTGAGGCTTCAAGTGGTCTTACCACCCACACTGATGGCACACTATTGAACTTCTAGTGTGGATACTCTAGCTTCCACTTCCCTACTAGGAACTCCCAAGACAACATTTCCAACTACTAGAGGAACCGCTACTCTATCTTGGTACTAATCCACTATGCCATGTACCATCATATTTCCTTAAATTTTGTTTAGTGATAAGGTCTTTATTTATAATCGCTAAGAAAAAATCTAGCTTTAATACATTAACCTATGATAGGATAGTGTACAAAATCCCATCCATGAAGTACCTCACCCTAGATAGCTCATCTCCTACTAAGATTGATGAAAAACGCTAAAGCTCAGTGAAGTGATCTGAGTAGTCCATGATGGACATAGTGCCCTACTTTAGGTGCATGAACTATTTGTCACTATTATCTCTTAGCATCTCTAGGAAGAAGAAGTCATATAAACTAGGCTAGAACTCCCTCCAAGTCATACCTCAGTCCTGATCATCTAGATTTAGAACATCCCACCAATTCTTTTCATAATAACAAATCATGTAATTAGAGAGCTTCACCCTCCTCTCGGGAGGTGTCTCAAGGTGCTCAAAAATTGATAGCATGACCTACAGCCATGAATCTATATCCTGAGGTCTTCCATCCCCCAAAAATGTGGGTGAATGTTGCTGCTAAAACTCATGAATTAATTTTTCCATAGAAAGGCAGGTCACGGAGCTCCCTGTTTAGTCTGTATTAGACATAAGATTCCCTCTCAAAACTGGGCATCATCACCTGCATTGGGTATAATAGGAGGTTTCATGGGTGGAACTACTAAAGATAACACTAGTGGCTCAAGGCCCACCACCTTCGAAGCATGGTCATCACCACCCTCCTAGAACATGACTCAATGAAATTGTGGAGGTATAGCTATATAAATTCCAAGTACACACCTCATATAGTATTTAGAAATGGTAATATCATAGATACAAGAATAGTACTGGTACAAGCCTTCCTATATAGAATCACACCCATATATCAGATTGCAAGTCCAAATCTATACATCGTATAAGATCGAGATAAAACACTAGAGATGCCTCTTACCACTACTAAGGTTGATTTTGGGTCAAGTTCTCTATTTCATATCAGGGTTTTGGTATACAATGTGTCAATTTCAAGTTATAGAGGAAGACGCCCTCTTAATTTCAATTAGAATCATTGTTTAATGACAACCATATTTTTTAAATTAATGATTTTAAAAGTATTGAATATACATAATGGATCAATTAACCTAATTACCATTCCTAATTCATACAAGTACATACTTTATAAATTTAAATTAGTAGTTTATTTAACTAAATCCAAAGCTTTACATTTGATGGCATAATGTAATGGGCAATATAAGATGATTTGAATAGATGAATCATCATTCCCAATCTTTATAGGCACATTCACTCTTTATATTGAAAATTACATCCATGTATTCAAAATAAACTAACGTTTCAGTCTATGTAACCTCAATTACACAACTCAAACATGTGATAATTGGTTAATTAAGGTAGAATCCTAAAACTATACAGGAAAAAACCATTTACATTGATGCATACACCTTAATAACCCATTATCTAATCTCCTTTTTCTTGTAGAAATGTTATTTTCATAATAGATATAACACTAAATCTACATTCAACAAGTATCATACAGTCATGAAATATAACCTATATGGAATGGCATAATGCATGACACATTAATCCTATAAGGTGCCTAAAATGATGTATGATCAATTCTTCCTTTCCATACCAGTCTAAGGATAAAATATAATCCAATATCATAATAATAATAATAACTTCACATATCATATGCATCACCCAATGGTGGAATCAAATCAACTGTAATAAGCATAATCCAGAACATCAAATCCTATCCCAGAAAATTTGGATTTTTTTCCATACGTGGGTTAGCTACTCCCAGGTACGGTCTCCTTTATACCATCCCAAAATAGTAAGGAAAAGAAAAGAAACATTTGATACCACTTTGTGGCATCTTGGTCCAGCTCACCCGATAAAAGTAGTCGAACTGGTTAGCCACATGGTCTCAAGCATGCCTCCCCGTTCACCAGAGGCTGTTGACTAGCAGTGAGGGTCCATGGTGGTACTATAAGGAGACTATAACCTCATGATTAGAGTGCAACATAGTGGTGAACATGGTAAAAATATATAAATGAAGCATTAATTATGGAATAAGTAGTGAAATAAGTATAAACATCAGAACCATGAATAATTAACTCAAAATCCAAAACTATTCCATATACAATAATGATGGAATTTCTCTATAAAAGTATAAAGCATACATGCTAGAAATTTGATACAAGAATACCAAAAATACCAAAAACTATCCAAGAATCCTGATCACTAGCCCAATCATCTACTACTAAGCTCTCATCCTAATACAAGAGATCACACAACCATAATTGGATGCTTCCCATTATACACACATACAATCTTATAATCTGTATATGGATAGTGTGAAAGATAAAATAAATAGGCCACCACTAATGGTGTATATAAAAATACATCTTGATAATATAAACTATAATAGTGTGCAGGTATATCAAAGTAAAATAGTAAATAGATACAACCCAAGTCTAGCTCAGGTTTCGCATGGGACACCCAGCTGACCATACCCACTTCAGCATATGTTGGATGCTTCCTCACATGTGTTCATTTAATTATCTAGTCTTGGTATTAGAGAAGAAAACACAAGTGGCCATGGGAATAATAATGATAATAATACTAAAAATGATCCAATAGGAAACAAGGCATCCTTAACCTTAGAAGGTTGGGTTATCTCATGGTATGAAACCATGAATCCTAGTAATAGGGGATAAGTGTAATCCAAGGGGTATACCCAAGTAATTATTCTAGAAATATCTTTAACTGATTCCATGGATCAAGTAAAAATTAAATCTTAGGCTAAGCCTGACTGAAGCCCAAGGAGAATAATCTAAGGTGTCGCATGTCCTATGACATCATGTTGAATCCAAGGAGTGCATCCAAGGAATTCTAATATCCGGAAAATGTGTCAAGTGAATCATCGGTACAATGTCAAGGAATTCATGTAATAAGACAAAGATCGAGTTCCAAGGTGGGTACCTCCCTTGGAAAATGACTCTATGAATTGGAATGGTGTCCTCTGAGTGTTTAAGGCATTCCCTCAGGAATTCAAGGTAGGCTCAAATCTGATCATCCCTATAAAAATGAAAAATCTCCATATGAAATAGGCACCATATACTCATTTCCTGATACAATTACAAATTATCACAGGCTATGTAATACTCATGTAAATTACTATTCATTGGGTTTATTCCATTACCGTTCATCCTAAGTGACAAGGTCAATAAAGAAATGAAACCAATTTTCAATTCAATAAAAATTTATTAAATTCAAGTGATATCTATATATAAATATATATAATTTCCATTTAATGATTTTTGAATTCAATTAATTAAAATGGGGACTTACCATGATAAAGTTCAAGTCAAGTGCACCTGAACGGTGTCTCAGGTAATCAAAATATAGGTCACTAGAGGCATAATAAAGAATGCACCCTAATTGGGTGGTGGGAATTGAGGTATCAACCTCAAATGATATAAAAAGGGTCTCACTAGGGACTTAGTTAGCAATTTAGATGACTGGGTTTAAGGTATATGAATTTTAAGGATAAATGCCCAATGAAACCGGCATGTACATAATGGAAACAATTTATAAATGTAGATACTTTTAGGGATATGTCATAGACCACCTACCTTAATCATGTAGTACTCTCTTCATCTAGTATCAACCTTTGATTTAGTCCATATTTGAATAAAATGAAGAAACAGAAAAACACCTTGAAAATAATTCACATGAAATCACTCCAAAATAACTTCATCAATATAAAGATGAATGATGAAAGAAGATAAAGGAATGGAGAGATTTCCAGTGGCTATATAACGTGCCAAATGGATCTTGATTCATAGGTCAGGTGGAGAAGATATCCCAAAGCCTAGCTTTAGGCATGGAGGAGAGCTTCAAAGGGAAGAGGGGAGGTGTTTTCCACTGGATGAGAAAATAAAGGAGGGTGAGTTCTTAAAAGGAATTGGGGACATTATTTATTCCAACTTTAAAGAGGCACACGGTTTGGTTGCACAGTTGTCCAAAATGTGTGTCAGCTACTGTCCAAGGAAAATGGCTCGTACAGTTGGGGAGCATGGTCTATATAACCATGCTCTACTTGTGCATCCCCCTCTACCTAGGAAACACACTATGCATGGATCACAGCACATGGTTATACAAACCATGCACAGCCCGTTTACTCCCCTTGGTGGAGACCTATAACACCATGCACGGTTTGTCTAACTATGTGGATTGGGCTAAAAAAATTATACTAACTATGTGGACCTATTGTTTCCTCCAAAATTTGGGGCTCTAGGCTTCTAACAATCCTTGGACACCCTTATTTCCTCTGAAACATCATTAGGTATTTAAAAAATGATAAAACCAAGGAATTAAACTTAAAATAAAAGGTCTTGTACCTCATATAAAAATTGAGTTCTTACACATATCACCATATATATGTATTACATAGTATTTTATCCAATAGTTGAGATTAATCTCTTTAATATCTAATCCAACGAATGGAATTACAAAGGTTAGATAAACCAAATATTAAATAATATGAAGAGTTTTATAGGGAACCAAGGAGTCATCATCATTATTATCATTATGATGTTCACATATTCATACTTCATAATACTCCCCATTAGATGTCATAATTTCATGGGATCTTATATTATTTTCACTTAAAACCCCTTGTGATAAAAATAAGTGAAGCCAAAGTAATTGAATTCCATGTCATATTGCCTCATTAAAAATATTATCAGGAAAACCCAATGGGAAAAAACTTATAAAGGTAAAAAGAGTGTCGCATTATCAACTCCCCCTAATTATATCATTTAATTGTGTCTTTAGGACATAAATTAATATTATTATTTAATTATCTCTTTGAGGCATGGTAGGAAGAAAATAGGTAATAATGAATGGCCTCATTGAAAATTATGACTCATGGGGAAGGCCAACAGTTTCCATTAATTAAAAATATCTATAATAATTTACTACATTCCCTTGAATATATTTTATGATGTATGATTGCCTCATTAAAAACCACATCAAGGAAAAACCCTTCAGGGGGGAAACACTTGAATAGGTAAAAGAGTATAATAAAATAAAGTTCCTATAATGATGATTCATTAAAAACCTTATTAATAAAACTCAATGAAAAAAAAACTTGACTAATGGAAAAAAGAGTACAACAGTTACATCTCCCTCTCATAATGATCATCACTACATCATTTAACTCATATAATGTTTGTGATTAATTCATAACCAAAATATTCAGTTTTTAATTTTTAAATAAAAAAAATTATAGCCTTTAGATTTCAATGAATAGGGATGGACATTAACTTGAATCATAATATGATTTATTATTATTTTCAAGGTAAAAATTCACATGTACAAGCATATCCTTCAGGGATAAATAAAATGTGCATTTTTATTTAATCCTTATAGGATAATTAAGTTCTTCATCAACCCATAGTATATGAAATATATCACTCTTAGAGGCAATAGATTTAATGGTTAGGTGTATTTTCATGAATATGTAAAATCATCCCAAAATTTATGATTTCGTATTCCGGATAATTAATTCAAAATACATAGATATTCTTTATAATTTCATGATCAAATAATTTATTACATTAAAAAAACTCTTTGAGAGTTTTTATTTTTTTTCAAAAAAACTTAATAATATGATGGATGTAATGATTCATATAAACCATGGGATTATAAATTCAATTTTATGTTCTTTCTTATCTTAATATGGATACATGAAATAAATCTTATTCATTTCACCCCATAATTTATTGGATTGGGTAAAACTTTCATAGTTTTGAATATACTTCGGGCATTTTGAACCCTTCGAGGATTCATATATACTTGTTGTAATCAATAAAAAATGACAACATTAATTGGAAATAATCCAAACATATATAAATATCCAAACATACACAAAAGAATATTTCTTACAATAAGATCATTAGTATCCAATAGTCTTGGTAGTTTGGATAATCAATTTAAAACATTATATGTTGAACATATCATAAGTTACTTTAATAATTTTGACCATTTATTATGATGTTTACATCTATCAAAGTCCATTTTCATTGGTAAGTTTTGAAATCATTTAAAAATACAAATATATTATTAATAACATTGAGTGAGATATCATAATTATTATGGTGCCAGTGTCACTTTAGGGACAATATCTAAAAATATATAATGTTTTTGATATATTCATTGTCCTATTCATAGGGAAATATACTTATTAATTTTTAATCATGATTAAAAATGATTTTATATAATCACTTCAACCACACTTTTGGTTCATATAATCAAACAATTGATTTTTAACACTTTACATTCATGTAAGTGTTATGAGCATATCGCCAATGGTTCTATCAAACCATTTTATATATAGTATGTGATGATCAAAATTTATTTTAATCAGAATTCATAGAATTAAATGTATATTCATTGGTAGCTAATAACACACATGACCATTTAGTATATGCATCTTTCATATAGTAGTTAAATAGATCACATGGTAGGCAGGCGTGCCTATATATACTTCATAATTTGTTCTTCATAAATATATGGGAAATTTATTTTCAAAATAGCTTCCAATGATATAAATAATTTACATCAATAATAGGTATCTAAATAATCAGTAACTCGTGGTAAATTATTATACAAGGGTCATTCATAATAACCTTATGAGAATGAATTCACTATTAGAAATTGGAGTTATACCCATGGACCTATACCAGTGTTTTTTCAAAACTGTTGGTATATGTACCATATAAATACCCTATATAAATGGTTTATTGGAAAAAATTTATATAGGTGCCATATAAATACCATATAGTAATGGTGTAACACCCATATATTTTAAAATAACACTATGTTTGATAGCATATACAACACGCAACACAGAGCTTAAACGAACTACGAAATATTATTATTTTATAACCGTTCTAACATAGCTGATTGAATTGAAGGGTATGAATATGATTAACCAAATTATGAAATTTATATAAATTAACTAATCAATACAAATGTATTGATTAATACTTAGTAAATAAATACTAAATTTTTAGTAAAGTCGTTTTATTCTTCAAAAATACATTTTCTTCATAAATGGTTTTTATTGCTTCTTGTGAGAAAATAATATAGTTAATTTTTTCACTTTCAAAAAAATTATTTTAAAAAATTAACTTCATTTTTTGAATCAAAATTTTGAAATTATCTTGGAGTTAATTTTAGATAATTTTCTAAAAAGATTACTTTTTTGATGAATAGTAAAATAATTCTAAGTTTTATTGAAAACTGTATTTTTGTTTTAATAATTTAAAAAGTTTAGATATGTTTTAAAATGGTTTAAAAGTAATATTAGTTATATTTTATTATTAACAATATAATTAATTTCATTATGGTTGAATTTATTATCAAAACATTTTCAACATAAAAGCGCATTTTTTCGAAAAACTGCTTTTTCATTGGGTTTTTCATTTTTATCTTAAATTAATTTCTTCCAATTATAGAAATTGAATATTGAAAAAAGGATTTCATATTTTTAACCAGGATGTTAAAATTTTGTAAATAGTTCCCTTTTATATTTGGTCATTATGAATATTATAGTAAATTTTTATTACCATGTTAAAGGTAAAATTGGTTAATTAGGGTTAAAACCATGAGATAAGGTCTCAAAATCAACCTAAAACTTGTATTAATTTATTTTATGGGATAAATTATACTATATTAATTCCAAATTCTAATATATGACATTTTGGGTCCATTTTCCCTTGATAGTTACATTTATATTATTTCAAGTAAAGAAAATTCCAAAATATCACTCTCTTGACTTTAATATCTCTAAAAATTTTACATAATGATGAAAGGTGTATAAGTTAAATTAAACATATTTTTTTGAAATATTAATTAATTATTTTTATCATGGTAATTTATTTTTAATTTTTATTCATGAAATAATTATCTTAAATTCTTATACAACGCCGACACGGTGTTTCCGCAAGTAGTAGATAAAGAAAGTAAATTATTTTAAAAACTATAAAAGTAGTATTTTTTTGGTTATTTATAGTTTCATGAAAATTTTATAAATCAATATATAAAATTATATATGTGTAAAATGTTTTTATTCAAATTACATTGTCTTCATGTTGTTTTCAAAGTCAAATTATGTGAATAGTTTCAAAAATGAAAAATAATATTTTATTAAATTATTTAAAAATCATAAAAAACTTTAAAGAGGACAAGTAGAATGATAAATGGTCGAAAATATATTCATTTTTCATTTATGAGATAATTTTCACCTGATAAGTAAAATTATAACCCTTTAAGAGTGAAAACGTTGTTATCACACTTAAGGTTAAAATTGGTTAACTAAGAGGTTAAACCAAAATATAAGGTCTAAAACACCACTTAAACCTATCCATATTTTTTTAGTTTATGGTATTTCAAACACATGATACATTATATTCTAATATTTATCAATCTGGAAGAAATTTTATTGATAATTAATTTATTATATTTTTTTTCTTTTATGAAATTCCAAGAGTACATCTTCCCTCACTTATAAAAGGGCACTCCTACTTTCTCTTATTTACACCACTTTGAGCCTTATAGATCAATAAAAACCTATTAAAATCTCTTAAAAATTTCTCAATAAATTAATTAGATTTTATTTTATTCTTAAAAGACTATTCCAAGTTTCTTTAGGAAGGTATCTATAGGAGTACTTCCAAAAAATAGATAGTCGTCTTACCCAACCTATTTCAATTTCTTTCTTTTTCCACCTCCTCTAAATATATGATATTCTTTATAAAATAATAAATTAATTATCCTAAATATACTTAAATTTTATTATTATTATTAAACCACCTTTATTCACCTTATTTTCCATCAAATGGTAATTGAAAGTATCACTTGTGTGTACATACGACTTATCATCCCCACATAGCGATACAATTCATTTCCAATCACCATCTTTCATGGATGGTTATTATGATGGTTTAATGATGATATATAATATTTATGAAATAATTATACTTCTATAACTATAATATAAAATCTACCTTTTAACTTATAATATGTTGGAAAATGATAATATCATCCGTGCATACGTGTGGACTACCACCTCCACAAACTAATATGATTTGTTTTTCATTTCAGCTTTACATGGATAATAATAAGGATATATTTAATGAATATAAATGATATATATGATATAATAATGATTTTTTAAAGATGAATTATTATTTACCTTTATCTCTTCCCATCTGTAGAGAAGTGAAAATAGTGTTCACACGTACGTACGGCTTATCGTCTCCATGAATGGTGTACTTAATTTTTTTATCTTTTCCCTTTATGGATTAATCTCTATATATATAATAAATATATATTATTTTTTTAGGCAAGAAAACTCCCTTTTATTAAAAGGAAAAGGAAATACGGAGAAAGATAGGTGGGGTCATACAATTAGCTAGTTATTCCCTCATACCAAGAAAAACCAAAAAGAAATAATCATAAAAAATCATAATAAAATTGATAATAAAAATCATAGTCATTATAAAAATACAATTCTTAATCTAAGGGCCTATGAGACTTGGTAACCAAGGTTGGCTTGAGATATGAGTATTCTTTCCTACATCTTGATTTCTAAGGATGGAATATATAGACTTTTTTATATGTTTTATCATAAATCTCCTTATGATCAGGATATTTAAAGTTTCATTTGAAGTTATTCTTTTATGGGGATTATTATTCAAAAGTTACCATAGTGGAAAGGGATTTATGTTATAATATCATTTTTTATTTGGATTTCTTATGATCAAATTTATAATGATGAAATTTTATGATCTATATCTCAAAAATTCCATGATTTTTCTTCTCCTATGGATATTTCTACATATTACATTATTTCCTTTCATTTTCCTCCCTTTAACAACTTAAGAGACTAAAAGAATGTTTTTAAGTAAAGTGAATTTATTTCTCTCTTTGGTCAAAAATACATTTTATTTCACACCCATGTGTACTAAAATTTTATTAAGAATGATTTTAATAATATTAAATTATTTTTTAAATTCATTTTTACCCATGTTTGACTTTTTACAAAATGGTTTTAAATAAACCTTCTTATCATTTTCTGAATGAGGTACTTTTGAATTTTTACTAAAAATGTGAAATTAAGCTTTATTTTCACATACACAACATAAATAAAATATCTCATCATCATAACCACTCAATGCATTAAATATTACTTTATAAGTTTCCAAGATTATTTTCAACTAAAAAAATTTTACATGAAATTTTGGAAATTTTTAGAGTTTAAAGATGTGATTTCAAAGTGAAAGGGGTATTTTCCTCAAGAAATATTTCAACTGATATTTTAATGGAATTTTCATCAATGATGACATCCTTTGATGTTTCTTATGGTTTACTGAGGATATGATTCAATGATACCATCTTTATTATTTATCTTAATGGTTTATGATTATGATGATGATATATTTATGAAACTCATTTATTTTCCATGTGTTATGTTTATATGAAATGTTCAAATTTTTATGAAACTATTTTCCATTCCATGAGTTATGAAATGATAATTTTTTTATGATCTTATAGAACACATATCTATGATTTTCAATATGTGATAGATGGTCCCATAATTATATATACCTCCAATTAATTTGGAAAATATGGATATCTCATGAGATAATAAAGATTAGATTGAGAAGTGAACCCATTATATTAAGGTACTATGTCCACTATGATAGTCTTGGGAGTAAACCTTGACTAATGATATGATGGAATGGGGAGTGAACCCAATCCAATATTATAGTTTTCGAAGCGATACTTGACAAATGAAATGATTTTCTATGATAATGTTTATGCCAAAAACTTATATCTTATGTCAAAGTCATGCTCTCATGGCTTATGTTCTATGATTACTTTATGATTCATGTCTTATGAACTACCAAGATTTATGTAATGATTCAATATTATGATCTATAATATGTTGGGTATGGTTTTAAAAAGTTTATTTGATATTATCATACCCTTATACTCATGTTATTCTTTAGTGGTCATTCATATCTCCATTGTTTACCCTTACTGAGCATATGATCTCACACTTTCTTATGTTTCCTTTCCCTAGGTTATAAAGAAAGGTTTTAAGAAAGACATGTCGAATAAGGGTTCTAGTTATGAAAAACTTAGTGGGGGTGATTTAGATATCTTATGAATAATTTTATTATATATCCAAGTTTCCAATGACAGTGAAATTATATGATTCTAGCATGGATCGTAGTGTTATATATTAAATATTTATTAAATAATATGAAATATTTATGTATGAAAATCATGGGTCACTGTAGTTGGTATTAGATAAATGTTTAGTTACCTTTGGAAACTATGATGAGAAAAATTTAGTAAGAACCCTTAGAAAAATCCTATGTATAGGAGAACATCCTAAGTTATGGTAAAGAAAGGATTGTGTTTTTCCTAGAAAAACATCCATGTTTGGATACTACAAGTGGATGTGGTTTTGGAACAGATGCATCTAAGGGTAATAACCCTAAAAAGGGTTGGTTGAGTATATCTAAACCATTACTTTAGAGAATAGTGAGTGTTCCCTTACTATGAAATAGGTTTGAAACTCCTGAGGGATATGCTTGGGTTGATTAACATTTTCTTTATGATCCATCAGGAAGGATTTGAATAGACGATGATCATGGATGACCTAAGTTAAACCTAAGGTGTCATAGATTGAAATGAAAGTGTCATGATTTATACATCCTATAAATATTTTTAGCATGATTACATGATCACTCAATATGATTAATATTTCTCACACTATGATTTTTTGTTTTAGTTAATGGTTGGAATTACAAGGATTCGTGTTAATGTTAAATGTGATAGATAATGGAATGATTGTACTCATAAGAAACAAAATGAAATGGGAACTAGAATGTTAAACCTTGTGATTATTCCTAATCATTTATCTCATTATATGATTAATAACTTCAACTTGGGTAAGTTTCTAAACACACCTAATAAGATAAAGATAGAGTTTCATGAATATCGTGAAGGAAATAAGATTTAGCTTCCCACATGTTGAGAATGTGAGAAGAATCACCCAAGGTGATGTCTCATAAGAAAGATAATATGTGTTCTATGTGAAAATGAAGGTAATAGAGCATGTAATTTCCGAGGAAAAATGAAAATTTTGATGGGTGGGTATGAATTTCTTCCTAAGGTACTATTTATAGTTAAATGTATTATGTGTGGGGAACATGGAAATTATCTGAGTCAATGCCCAAACACAAAAAGTTAAATCCTAGGATAAGGAAGGACCTATGATATGCCAATCATTAAAGTGAAAGGATTGAAGTGTTTATATATTGGTATTCAATAATTATGTTGTATAAGTATTATATCAATGATATTTTGGATATAATAATCATTAAACATCTAAGGATTATTTCACAATAGTTTTTATTTAAAAACATATATTGAATGGTACAGATAAACAAAAAAAGTGATTTGGTGGTAAGGTGGTAATGTTTAGTTGGATAAAAATATGATTGAAATTGATGAAGTAAATGGGATAATATTGGTAACCTTTAATTTGGTTAGTGATTTTATGAAAAATTAATTTAGGTTATCTTTGATGGAGTTTATTTCATTTTTGGATTTATAGAATATATTCAATAGTCTGTGATTTTATTTGAGGAATAAGGATTGTGTTAATTTTCGGAAGCATGTATGTTTTCATGTGTGGTTAACTTAAGAGTTATTAATATCATCATGATTTTATAAGTTTAAGTGTGATCATAATTTCAAAGGAATAGATACCTCTTTTGATGTTTTAAGTGATGGTATTTTGAAGTAATTTGAAGCTTTTTCTAGGTTTTAGGAAGAATACTCTCTTTAGGTTTAAATAAACCTTTTTTCTAGTATATGATTTTATGTTAAGTTAATTATGGTCTATTAGATAGGGGTATATATATGATCTTGATGGTTGAAAATTGATTCATTGACATGGCAATATTTTTAGAGATATTTATGGTCAATCTAATTATTAACTTTCAGGTTAGCGTCTACATATGATTCATGATATTTTTGTGAATCTCACTAAATTATAAGATTATATAGTGACTTATCATAAAGATTAATGATATTTTGGGATATTTTTCATTCTTTTGAGGTATATTTAAACCTTAAGTTTTAACATGTGGTTTAACATGAAAGATTATTTGGGAATAATATAATTAAATTTTTTGGGATGTAAGTTGAAAGTTATGAGATCACCTTTGAAATTAAAACATTATTTAATGTTGAGGTTATTTATGTATTTTGGGATGCTTGGTTATTTATTTTTGGAATGATCTAAGTTGAATATTTTATGTTATTGTGGAAATTTTGGAGAAAAATGCATTACTTCTTCACATGGAGGTTTATACATTTTGGATTTTATTTTACGTTATGATAACCATTTTGGTTTTGTTTGATGTTTAAAGACATTAGGAATATTTTTATCCTTTTTTGTATTATTTTATCTATTATAAGACAATTTAAGTGCTTCAGGCATGAAAATTCATCTTGAATACTCATCTTTTGAAGAAAAGATGATATTGTGGTGGAAAATGATTAAAGGGTGAAATTATATTTGTGAAGTAAGTATATTTCCTTATGTTCTTATTCTAGATGGTAAAGGGATTAAATAAATATAATAAAATGATCTTGAAAAAAACATTACCCTATTATGATCATTTCTATTGAATCGATGATTCTTTTCACACCTCTTGGATTTATGGTTTTGTGGTCGTTAACTTTCTCATAATCATTCACTTTATTGTGATAAATGTTCTATGACACTCTCCATCATTATTTAAATGTTACATTTTTCCCCATGTTTATATTCTCACTTCTAACTAATAATCTTCTATTTGGAAACCTAATTATGTGTTATTCTAGATGACCTTTGAATTTCCCTTTATCTCTTTTCAAGAGGAAGTTTTATTAACCCTTTTTACAATTTGGGTTTTCAATAAAAGAATTTTCAAATATCAAACCCTTTATTACCAAGGTGCTCAAAAATTGATAGCATGACCTACATCCATGAATCTATATCCTGAGGTCTTCCATCCCCCAAAAATGTGGGTGAATGTTGCTGCTAAAACTCATGCGTCAATTTTTTCATAGAAAGTCAGGTCACGGATCTCCCTGTGTAGTCTGTATTAGACATAAGATTCCCTCTCAAAACTGGGCATCATCACCTGTATTGGGTATAATAGGAGGTTTCATGGGTGGAACTACTAAAGATAACACTAGTGGCTCAAGGCCCACCACCTTCGAAGCATGGTCATCACTACCCTCCTAGAACATGACTCGAGGAAATTGTGGAGGTATAGCTATATAAATTCCAAGTACACACCTCATATAGTATTTAGAAATGGTAATATCATAGATACAAGAATAGTACTGGTACAAGCCTTCCAATATAGAATCACACCCATATATCAGCTTGTAAGTCCAAATCTATACATCGTATAAGATCGAGATAAAACACTAGAGATGCCTCTTACCACTACTAAGGTTGATTCTGGGTCAAGTTCTCTATTTCATATCAGGGTTTTGGTATACAATGTGTCAATTTCAAGTTATAGAGGAAGACGCCCTCTTAATTTCAATTAGAATCATTGTTTAATGACAACCATATTTTTTAAATTAATGATTTTAAAAGTATTGAATATACATAATGGATAGATTAACCTAATTACCATTCTTAATTCATACAAGTACATACTTCATAAATTTAAATTAGTAGTTTATTTAACTAGATCCAAAGATTTACATTTGATGGCATAATGTAATGGGAAATATAAGATGATTTGAATAGATGAATCATCATTCCCAATATTTATAGGTACATTCACTCTTTATATTGAAAATTACATCCATGTATTCAAAATAAACTAATGTTTCAGTCTATGTAACCTCAATTACACAACTCAAACATGTGATAATTGGTTAATTGAGGTAGAATCCTAAAACTATACAGGAAAAAACATTTACATTGATGCATACACCTTAATAACCCATTATCTAATCTCCTTTTTCTTGTAGAAATGTTATTTTCATAATAGATATAACACTAAATCTACATTCAACAAGTATCATACAGTCATGAAATGTAACCTATATGGAATGGCATAATGCATGACACATTAATCCTATAAGGTGCCTAAAATGATGCATGATCAATTCTTACTTTCCATACCAGTCTAAGGATAAAATATAATCCAATATCATAATAATAATAATAACTTCACATATCATATGCATCACCCAATGGTGCAATCAAATCAACTGTAATAAGCATAATCCAGAACATCAAATCCTATCCCAGAAAATTTGGCTTTTTTTCCATACGTGGGTTAGCTACTCCCAGGTACGGTCTCCTTTATACCATCCCAAAATAGTAAGGCAAATAAAAGAAACATTTGATACCACTTTGTGGCATCTTGGGCCAGCTCACCCGATAAAAGTAGTCGAACTGGTTAGCCACATGGTCTCAAGCATGCCTCCCCGTACACCAGAGGCTGGTGACTAGCAGTGAGGGTCCATGGTGGTACTATAAGGAGACTATACCCTCATGATTAGAGTGTAACATTGTGGTGAACATGGTAAAAATATATAAATGAAGCATTAATTATGGAATAAGTAGCGAAATAAGTATAAACATCAGAACCATAAATAGTTAACTCAAAATCTAAAACTATTCCATATACAATAATGATGGCATTTCTCTATAAAAGTATAAATCATACAAGCTAGAAATTTGATACAAGAATACCAAAAATACCAAAAACTATCCAAGCATCCTGATCACTAGCCCAATCATCTACTACTAAGCTCTCATCCTAATACAAGAGATCACACAACCATAACTGGATGCTTCCCATTATACACACCTACAATCTTATAATCTGTCTGTGGATAGGGTCAAAGATAAAATCAATAGGCCACCACTAATGGTGTATATAAAAATATATCTTGATAATATAAACTATAATAGTGTGCAGGTATATCAAAGTAAAATAGTAAATAGATACAACCCAAGTCTAGCTCAGGTTTCGCATGGGACACCCTGCTGACCATACCCACTTCAGCATATGTTGTATGCTTCCTCACATGTGTTCATTTAATTATCTAGTCATGGGATTAGAGAAGAAAACACAAGTTACCATGGGAATAATAATGATAATAATACTAAAAATGATCCAAGAGGAAACAAGGCATCCTTAACCTTAGAAGGTTGGGTTATCCCATGGTATGAAACCATGAATCCTAGTAATAAGGGATAAGTGTAATCCAAGGGGTATACCCAAGTAATTATTCTAGAAATATCTCTAACTAATTCCATGGATCAAGTCCAAATTAAATCTCAGGCTAAGCCTGACTGAAGCCCAAGGAGAATAATCTAAGGTGTCGCATGTCCTATGACATCATGTTGAATCCAAGGAGTGCATCCAAGGAATTCTAATATCCAGAAAATGTGTCAAGTGAATCATCGGTACAATGTCAAGGAATTCAGGTAATAAGACAAAGATCGATTTCCAAGGTGGGTACCTCCCTTGGAAAATGACTCTATGAATTGGAATGGTGTCCTCTGAGTGTTTAAGTCATTACCTCAGGAATTCAAGGTAGGCTCAAATCTGATCATCCCTGTAAAAATGAAAAAGTTCCATATGAAATAGGCACCATATACTCATTTCCTGATACAATTACAAATTATCACAGGCTATGTAATACTCATGTAAATTACTATTCATTGGGTTTATTCCATTACCTTTCATCCTAGGTGACAAGTTCAATAAAGAAATGAAACCAATTTTCAATTCAATAAAAATTTATTAAATCCAAGTGATATCTATATATAAATATATATAATTTCCATTTAATTATTTTTGAATTCATTTAATTAAAATGGGGACATACCATGATAAATTTCAAGTCAAGTGCACCTGAACGGTGTCTCAGGTAATCACAATATAGGTCACTAGAGGCATAATGAAGAATGCACCCTAATTGGGTGGTTATAATTGAGGTATCAACCTCAAACGATATCAAAAGGGTCTCACTAGGGACTTAGTTAGCAATTTAGATGACTGGGTTTAAGGTATATGAATTTAAGGATAAATGCCCAATGAAACCGGCATGTACATAATGGAAACAATTTATAAGTGTAGATACTTTTAGGGATATGTCATAGACCACCTACCTTAATCATGTAGTACTCTCTTCATCTAGTATCAACCATTGATTTAGTCCAGATTTGAATAAAATGAAGAAACAGATAAACACCTTGAAAAAAATTCATATGAAATCACTCCAAAATAACTTCATAAATATAAAGATGAATGATGAAAGAAGATAAAGGAATGGAGAGCTTTCCAGTGGCTATCTAACGTGACAAATGGATCTTGATTCATAGGTCAGGTGGAGAAGATCTCCCAAAGCCTAGCTTTAGGCATGGAGGAGAGCTTCAAAGGGAAGAGGGGAGGTGTTTTCCACTGGATGAGAAAATAAAGGAGGGTGAGTTTTTAAAAGGAATGGGGGACATTATTTATTCCAACTTTAAAGAGGCACACGGTTTGGTTGCACAGTTGTCCAAAATGTGTGTCAGCTACTGTCCAAGGACAATGGCCCGTACAGTTGGGGAGCATGGTCTATATAACCATGCTCTACTTGTGCATCCCCCTCTACCTAGGAAACACACTATGCATGGATCGCAGCACATGGTTATACAAACCATGCACAACCCATTTACTCCCCTTGGTGGAGACCTATAACACCATGCACGGTTTGTCTAACTATGTGTATTGGGATAAAAAAAAATTACTAACTATGTGGCCCTATTGTTTCCTCCAAAATTTGTGGCTCTAGGCTTCTAAAAATCCTTGGACACCCTTATTTCCTCTGAAACCTCATTAGGTATTTAAAAAAGGATAAAACCAAGGAATTAAACTGAAAATAAAAGGTCTTGTACCTCATATAAAAATTGAGTTCTTACACATATCACCATATATATATAGTACATAGGATTTGATCCAATAGTTGAGATTAATCTCTTTAATATCTAATCCAACGAATGGAATTCCAAAGGTTAGATAAACCAAATATTAAAGAATATGAAGAGTTTTATAGGGAACCAAGGAGTCACCATCATTATTATCATTATGATGTACACATATTAATACTTCATAATAATCCCCATTAGATGTCATAATTTCATGGGATCTTATATTATTTTCACTTAAAACCCCTTGTGATAAAAATAAGTGTAGCCAAAGTAATTGAATTCCATGTCATGTTGCCTCATTAAAAATCTTATCAGGAAAACCCAATGGGAAAAATTTATAAAGGGAAAAAGAGTGTCGCATTATCAACTCCCCCTAATTATATCATTTAATTGTGTCTTTAGGACATAATTTAATATTATTATTTAGTTATGTCTTCGAGGCATGGGAGGAAGAAAATAGGTAATAATGAATGGCCTCATTGAAAATTATGACTCATGGGGAAGGCCAACAGTTTCCATTAATTAAAAATATCTATAATAATTTACTACATTCCCTTGAATATATTTTATGATGTATGATTGCCTCATTAAAAACCACATCAAGGAAAAACCCTTTAGGGGGGAAACAATTGAATAGGTAAAAGAGTATAATAAAATAAAGTTACTATAATGATGATTCATTAAAAACCTTATCAATAAAACTCAATGAAAAAAAACTTGACTAATGGAAAAGGAGTACAACAGTTACATCTCCCTCTCATAATGATCATCACTACATCATTTAACTCATATAATGTTTGTGATTAATTCATAACCAAAAAATTCAGTTTTTAATTTTTAAATAAAAAAAATTATATCCTTTAGATTTCAATGAATAGGGATGGACATTAACTTTCATCATATTATGATTTTTTATTATTTTCAAGGTACAAATTCACATGTACATGCATATCCTTCAGGGATAAATAAAATGTGCATTTTTATTTAATCCTTATAGGATAATTAAGTTCTTCATCAACCCATAGTATATGAAATATATCACTCTTAGAGGCAATAGATTTAATGGTTAGGTGTATTTTCATGAATATGTAAAATCATCCCAAAATTTATGATTTCGTATTCTCGATAATTAATTCAAAATACATAGATATTCGTTGTAATTTCATGATCAAATAATTTATTACATTAAAAAAACTCTTTGAGAGTTTTTATTTTTTTCAAAAAAACTTAATAATATGATGGATGTAATGATTCATATAAACCATGGGATGATAAATTCAATTTTATGTTCTTTATTATCTTAATATGGATACATAAAATAAATCTTATTCATTTCACCCCATAATTTATTGGATTGGGTAAAACTTTCATAGTTTTGAATATACTTAGGGCATTTTTAACCCTTCGAGGATTCATATATACTTGTTGTAATCAATAAAAAATGACAACATTAATTGGAAATAATCCAAACATATATAAATATCCAAACATACACAAAAGAATATTTCTTACAATAAGATCATTAGTATCCAATAGTCTTGGTAGTTTGGATAATCAATTTAAAACTTTATATGTTGAACATATCATAAGTTACTTTAATAATTTTGACCATTTATTATGATGTTTACATATATCAAAGTCCATTTTCATTGGTAAGTTTTGAAATCATTTATAAATAAAAATATATTATTAATAACATTGAGTGATATATCATAATTTTTATGGTACCAGTGTCACTTTAGGGACAATATCTAAAAATATATAATGTTTTTGATATATTCATTGTCCTATTCATAGGTAAATATACTTATTAATTTTTAATCATGATTAAAAATGATTTTATATAATCAGTTCAACCACACTTTTGGATCATATAATCAAACAATTGATTTTTAACACTTTACATTCATGTAAGTGTTATGAGCATATCGCCAATGGTTCTATCAAACCATTTTATATATAGTATGTGATGATCAAAATTTATTTTAATCAGAATTCATAGAATGAAATGTATATTCTTTGGTAGCTAATAACACACATGGCCATTTAGTATATGCATCTTTCATATAGTAGTTAAATAGATCACATGGTAGGTGGGCATGCCTATATATACTTCATAATTTGTTCTTCATAAATATATGGGAAATTTACTTTCAAAATAGCTTCCAATAATATAAATAATTTACCTCAATAATAGGTACCTTAATAATCAGTAACTCGTGGTAAATTATTATACAAGGGTCATTCATAATAACCTTATGAGAATGAATTCACTATTAGAAATTGGAGTTATACCCATGGACCTATACCAGTGTTTTTTCAAAACCGTTGGTATATGTACCATATAAATACCCTATATAAATGGTTTATTGGAAAAAATTGATATAAGTACGATATAAATACCATATAGTAGTGGTGTAAAACCCAGATATTTTAAAATAACACTATGTTTGATAGCATATACAACACGCAACACAGAGCTTAAACGAACTACGAAATATTATTATTTTATAACCGTTCTAACATAGCTGATTGAATTGAAGGGTATGAATATGATTAACCAAATTATGAAATTTATATAAATTAACTAATCAATACAAATTTATTGATTAATTCTCAGTAAATAAATACTCAATTTTTAGTAAAGTCGTTTTATTCTTCAAAAATACATTTTCTTCATAAATGGTTTTTATTGCTTCTTGTGAGAAAATAATATAGTTAATTTTTTCACTTTCAAAAAAATTATTTTAAAAAATTAACTTCGTTTTTTGAATCAAAATTTTGAAATTATCTTGGAGTTAATTTTGGAGAATTTTCTAAAAAGATTACTTTTTTGTTGAATAGTAAAATAATTCTAAGTTTTATTGAAAACTGTATTTTTGTTTTAATAATTTAAAAAGTTTAGATATCTTTTAAAATGGTTTAAAAGTAATATTAGTTATATTTTATTATTAACAATATAATTAATTTCATTATGGTTGAATTTATTATCAAAACATTTTCAACATAAAAGAGCATTTTTCCGAAAAACTGCTTTTTCATTGGGTTTTTCATTTTTATCTTAAATTAATTTCTTCCACTTATAGAAATTGAATATTGAAAAAAGGATTTCATATTTTTAACCAGGATGTCAAAATTTTGTAAATAGTTCCCTTTTATATTTGTTCATTATGAATATTAATCATAGTATATTTTTATTACCATGTTAAAGGTAAAATTGGTTAATTAGGGTTAAAACCATGAGATAAGGTCTCAAAATCAACCTAAAACTTGTATTAATTTATTTTATGGGATAAATTATAATATATTAATTCCAAATTCTAATAAATGACATTTTGGGTCCATTTTCCCTTGATAGTTACATTTATATTATTTCAAGTAAAGAAAATTCCAAAATATCACTCTCTTGACTTTAATATCTCTAAAATTTTTACATAATGATGAAAGGTGTATAAGTTAAATTAAAAATATTTTTTTGAAATATTAATTAATTATCTTTATCATGGTAATTTATTTTTAATTTTTATTGATTAAATAATTATCTTAAATGCTTATGCAACGCCAACACGGTGTTTCTGCGAGTAGTAGATAAAGCAAGTAAATTATTTTAAAAACTATAAAAGTAGTATTTTTTTTGTTATTTATAGTTTCATGAAAATTTTATAGATCAATATATCATATTATATATGTGTAAAAAAATTTTATTCAAATTACATTGTCTTCATGTTGTTTTCAAAGTCAAATTATGTGAATAGTGTCAAAAATGAAAAATAATATTTTATTAAACTATTTAAAAATCATAAAAAACTTTAAAGAGGACAAGTAGAATGATAAATGGTCGAAAATATAATCATTTTTCATTTATGAGCTAATTTTCACCTGATAAGTAAAATTATAACCCTTTAAGAGTGAAAAAGTTGTTATCACACTTAAGGTTAAAATTGGTTAACTAAGAGGTTAAACCAAAATATAAGGTCTAAAACACCACTTAAACCTATCCATATTTTTTTAGTTTATGGTATTTCAAACACATGATACATTATATTATAATATTTATCAATCTGGACGAAATTTTATTGATAATTAATTTATTATATTTTTTTTCTTTTATGAAATTCCAAGAGTACATCTTCCCTCACTTATAAAAGGGAACTCCTCCTTTCTCTTCTTTACACTAATTTGAGCCTTATAGATCAATCAAAACCTATTAAAATCTCTTCCAAATTTCTCTATAAATTAATTAGATTTTATTTTATTCTTAAAAGACTATTCCAAGTGTCTTTAGGAAGGTATCTATAGGAGTACTTCCAAAAAATAGATAATCGTCTTACCCGACCTATTTCAATTTATTTCTTTTTCCACCTCCTCTAAATATATGATATTCTTTATAAAATAATAAATTAATTATCCTAAATACACTTAAATTTTATTATGATTATTCAACCACCTTTATTCACCTTCTTTTCCATTAAATGGTAATTGAAAGTATCACTTGTGTGTACATACGGCTTACCATCCCCACGTAGCGATACAATTCATTTCCAATCACCATCTTTAATGGATGGTTATTATGATGGTTTAATGATGATATATAATATTTATGAAATAATTATACTTCTATAACTATAATATAAAATCTACCTTTTTAACTTCTAATATGTTGGAAAATGATAATATCATCTGTGCATACGTGTGGACTACCACCTTTACAAAGTAATAAGGTTTTTTTTCATTTTAGCTTTACATGGATAGTAATAAGGATATATTTAATGAATAAAAATGATATATATGATATAATAATGATTTTTTAAAGATGAATTATTATTTACCTTTATCTCTTCCCATCTGTAGAGAAGTGAAAATAGTGTTCACACGTACGTATGGCTTATCGTCTCCATGAATGGTGTACTTAATTTTTTTATCTTTTCCCTTTATGGATGAATATCTATATATATAATAAATATATATTATTTTTTTAGGCAAGGAAACACCCTTTTATTAAAAGGAAAAGGAAATACGGAGAAAGATAGGTGGGGTCATACAAGTAGCTAGTTATTCCCTCATACCAAGGAAAACCAAAAAGAAATAATCATAAAAAATCATAATAAAATTGATAATAAGAATCATAGTCATCATAAAAATACAATTCTTAATCTAAGGGCCTATGAGACTTGGTAACCATGGTTGGCTTGAGATATGAGTAGTCTTTCCTACATCTTGATTTCTAAGGATGGAATATATAAACTTTTTTATATGTTTTATCATGAATCTCCTTATGATCAGGATATTTAAAGTTTCATTTGAAGTTATTCTTTTATGGGGATTATTATTAAAAAGTTACCATAGTGGTAAGGGATTTATGTTATAATCTCATTGTTTATTAGGATTTCTTATGATCAAATTTATAATGATGAAATTTTATGATCTATATCTCAAGAATTCCATGAATTTTCTTCTCCTATGGATATTTCTACATATTACATTATTTCCTTTCATTTTCCTCCCTTTAAGAACTTAAGAGACTAAAAGAATGTTTTTAAGTAAAGTGAATTTATTTCTCTCTTTGGTCAAAAATACATTTTCTTTCACACCCATGTGTACTAAAATTTTATTAAGAATGATTTTAATAATATAAATTACTTTTTAAATTCATTTTTACCCATGTTTGACTTTTTACAAAATGGTTTTAAATAAATCTTCTTATCATTTTCTGAATGAGGTACTTTTGACTTTTTACTAAAAATGTGAAATTAATCTTTTTTTTCACATACACAACATAAATAAAATTTCTCATCATCCTAACCACTCAATGCTTTAAATATTACTTTATAAGTTTCCAAGATTATTTTCAAGTAAAAAAAATTACATGAAATTTTGGAAATTTTTAGATTTTAAAGATGTGATTTCAAAGTGAAAGGGGTATTTTCCTCAAGAAATATTTCAACTGATATTTTAATGGAATTTTCATCAATGATGACATCCTTTGATGTTTCTTATGGTTTACTAAGGATATGATTCAATGATACCATCTTTATTATTTATCTTAATGTTTTATGATTATGATGATGATATATTTATGAAACTCATTTATTTTCCATGTGTTATGTTTATATGAAATGTTCAAATTTTTATGAAACTCTTTTCCATTCCATGAGTTATGAAATGATAATTTTTTTATGATCTTATAAAACACATATCTATGATTTTCAATATGTGATATGTGGTTCCATAATTATATATACCTCCAATTAATTAGGAAAATATGGATATCTCATGAGATAATAAAGATTAGATTGAGAAGTGACCCCATTTTATTAAGGTACTCTGTCCACTATGATAGTCTTGGGAGTAAACCTTGACTAATGATATGATGGAATGGGGAGTGAACCCAATCCAATATTATAGTTTTGGAAGCGATACTTTACAAATGAAATGATTTTCTATGATAATGTTTATACCAAAAACTTATATCTTATGTCAAAGTCATGCTCTCATGGCTTATGTTCTATGATTCCTTTATGATTCATGTCTTATGAACTACCAAGATTTATGTAATGATTCAATATTATGATCTATAATATGTTGGGTATGGTTTTAAAAAGTTTATTTGATATTATCATACCCTTATACTCATGTTATTCTTTAGTGGGCATTCATATCTCCATTGTTTACCCTTACTGATCATATGATCTCACACTTTCTTATGTTTCCTTTCCCCAGGTTATAAATAAAGGTTTTAAGAAAGAAATGTCAAATAAGGGTTCTAGTTATGAAAAACTTAGTGGGTGTGATTTAGATATCTTATGAATAAGTTTATTATATATCCAAGTTTCCAAAGATAGTGAACTTATATGATTCTATCATGGATCGTAGTGTTATATATTAAATATTTATTAAATAATATGAAATATTTATGTATGAAAATCATGGGTCACTATAGTTGGTATTAGATAAATGTTTAGTTACCTTTTGAAACTATGATGAGAAAAAATTAGTAAGAACCCTTAGAAAAATCCTATGTATAGGAGAACATCCTAAGTTATGGTAAAGAAAGGATTTTGTTTTTCCAAGAAAAACATCCATGTTCGGATACTACAAGTGGATGTGGTTTTGGAACAGATGCATCTAAGGGTAATAACCCTAAAAAGGGTTGGTTGAGTATATCTAAACCATTACTTTAGAGAATAGTGAGTGTTCCCTTACTATGAAATAGGTTTGAAACTCCTGAGGGATATGCTTGGGTTGATTAACATTTTCTTTATGATCCATCATGAAGGATTTGAATAGATGATGATCATGGATGACCTAAGTTAAACCTAAGGTGTCATAGATTGAAATGAAAGATTCATGATTTATACATCCTATGAATATTTTTATCATGATTACATGATCACTCAATATGATTAATATTTCTCACGCTATGATTTTTTGTTTTAGTCAATGGTTGGAATTACAAGGATTCGTGTTAATGTTAAATGTGATAGATAATGGAATGATTGTACTCATCAGAAACAAAATGAAATGGGAACTAGAATATTAAACCTTGTGATTATTCCTAATCATTTATCTCATTATATGATTAATAACTTCAACTTGGGTAAGTTTCTAACCACACCTAATAAGATAAAGATAGAGTTTCATGAATATCATGAAGGAAATAAGATTTAGCTTCCCACATGTTGATAATGTGAGAAGAATCACCCAAGGTGATGTCTCATAAGAAAGATAAGATGTGTTCTATGTGAAAATGAAGGGAATAGAGCATGCAATTACCGAGGAAAAATGAAAATTTTGATGGGTGGGTATGAATTTCTTCCTAAGGTACTATTTATAGTTAAATGTATTGTGTGTGGGGAACATGGTAATTATCTGAGTCAATGCCCAAACACAATAAGTTAAATCCTAGACTAAGGAAGGACCTATGATATGTCAATCATTAAAGTGAAAGGATTGAAGTGTTTATATATTGGTATTCAAGAATTATGTTGTATAAGTGTTATATCAATGATATTTTGGATATAATAATCATTAAACATCTAAGGATTATTTCACAATAGTTTTTATTTAAAAATTTAAAAACATATATTGAATGGTACAGATAAACAAAAAAAGTGATTTGGTGGTAAGGTGGTAATGTTTAGTTGGATAAAAATATGATTGAAATTGATGAAGTAAATGGGATAATATTGGTAACCTTTAATTTGGTTAGTGATTTTATGAAAAATTAATTTAGGTTATCTTTGATGGAGTTTATTTCATTTTTGGATTTATAGAATATATTCAATAGTCTGTGATTTTATTTAAGGAATAAGGATTGTGTTAGTTTTCGGAAGCATGTATGTTTTCATGTGTGGTTAACTTAAGATTTATTAATATCATCATGATTTTATAAGTTTAAGTGTGATCATAATTTCCAAGGAATAGATACCCCTTTTGATGTTTTAAGTGATGGTATTTTGAAGTGATTTGAAGCTTTTTCTAGGTTTTAGGAAGAATACTCTCTTTAGGTTTAAATAAACCTTTTTTCTAGTATATGATTTTATGTTAAGTTAATTATTGTCTATTAGATAGGGTTATATATATGATCTTGATGGTTGAAAATTGATTCATTGACATGGCAATATTTTTAGAGATATTTATGTTCAATCTAATGATTAACTTTCAGGTTAGCGTCTACATATGATTCAGGATATTTTTGTGAATCTCACTAAATTATAAGATTATATAGTGACTTATCATAAAGATTAATGATATTTTGGGATATGTTTCATTCTTTTAAGGTATATTTAACCCTTAAGTTTTAACATGTGGTTTAACATGAAAGATTATTTGGGAATAATATAATTAATTTTTTTGGGATGTAAGTTGAAAGTTATGAGACCACCTTTGAAATTAAAACATTATTTAATGTTGAGGTTATTGATGTATTTTGGGATGCTTGGTTATTTATTTTTGGAATTATCTAAGTTGAATCTTTGATGTTATTGTAGAAATTTTGGAGAAAAATGCATTACTTCTTCACATGAAGGTTTATACATTTTGGATATTATTTTACCTTATGATAACCATTTTGGTTTTGTTTGATGTTTAAAGACATGAGGAATATTTTTATTCTTTTTTTTTATTATTTTATCCATTATAAGACAATTTAAGTGCTTCAGGCATGAAAATTCATCTTGAATACTCATCTTTTGGAGAAAAGATGAGATTGTGGTGGAAAATGATTAAAGGGTGAAATTATATTTGTGAAGTAAGTATATTTCCTTATGTTCTTATTCTAGATGGTAAATGGTTTAAATAAATATAATAAAATGATCTTGAAAAAAACATTACCCTATTATGATCATTTCTAATGAATCGATGGTTCTTTTCACACCTCTTGGATTTATGGTTTTGTGGTCGTTAACTTTCTCATAATCATTCACTTTATTGTGATAAATGTTCTATGACACTCTCCATCATTATTTAAATGTTACATTTTTTCCCCATCTTTATATTCTCACTTCTAACTAATATTCTTCTATTTGGAAACCAAATTATGTGTTATTCTAGATGACCTTTGAATTTCCCTTTATCTCTTTTCAAGAGGAAGTTTTATTAACCCTTTTTACGATGTGGGTTTTCAACAAAAGAATTTTCAAATATCAAACCCTTTATTACCAAGGTGCTTAAAAATTGATAGCATGACCTACATCCATGAATCTATATCCTGAGGTCTTCCATCCCCCAAAAATGTGGGTGAATGTTGCTGCTAAAACTCATGCATCAATTTTTTCATAGAAAGGCAGGTCACGGAGCTCCCTGTGTAGTCTGTATTAGACCTAAGATTCCCTCTCAAAACTGGGAATCATCACCTACATTGGGTATAATAGGAGGTTTCATGGGTGGAACTACTAAAGATAACACTAGTGGCTCAAGGCCCACCACCTTCGAAGCATGGTCATCACCACCCTCCTAGAACATGACTCGAGGAAATTGTGGAGGTATAGCTATATAAATTCCAATTACACACCTTTTATAGTATTTAGAAATGGTAATATCATAGATACAAGAATAGTACTGGTACAAGACTTCCTATATATAATCACACCCATGTATCAGCTTGCAAGTCCAAATCTATACATCGTATAAGATCGAGATAAAACACTAGAGATGCCTCTTACCAATACTAAGGTTGATTTTGGGTCAGGTTCTCTATTTCATATCAGGGTTTTGGTATACAATGTGTCAATTTCAAGTTATAGAGGAATACACCCTCTTAATTTCAATTAGAATCATTGTTTAATGACAACCATATTTTTTAAATTAATGATTTTAAAAGTATTGAATATACATAATGGATCGATTAACCTAATTACCATTCCTAATTCATAAAAGTACATACTTTATAAATTTAAATTAGTAGTTTATTTAACTACATCCAAAGCTTTACATTTGATGGCATAATGTAATGGTCAATATAAGATGATTTGAATAGATGAATCATCATTCCCAATCTTTACAGGTACATTCACTCTTTATATTGAAAATGACATCCATGTATTCAAAATAAACTAACGTTTCAGTCTATGTAACCTCAATTACACAACTCAAACATGTGATAATTGGTTAATTAAGGTAGAATCCTAAAACTATACAGGAAAAAACCATTTACATTGATTCATACACCTTAATAACCCATTATCCAATCTCCTTTTTCTTGTAGAAATGTTATTTTCATAATAGATATAACACTAAATCTACATTCAACAAGTATCATACAGTCATGAAATGTAACCTATATGGAATAGCATAATGCATGACACGTTAATCCTATAAGGGGCCTAAAATTATGCATGATCAATTCTTCCTTTCCATACCAGTCTAAGGATAAAATATAATACAATATCATAATAATAATAATAACTTAACATATCATATGCATCACCCAATGGTGGAATCAAATCAACTGTAATAAGCATAATCCAGAACATCAAATCCTATCCCAGAAAATTTGGATTTTTTTCCATACGTGGGTTAGCTACTCCCAGGTACGGTCTCCTTTATACCATCCCAAAATAGTAAGGAAAAGAAAAGAAACATTTGATACCACTTTGTGGCATCTTGGGCCAGCTCACCCGATAAAAGTAGTCTAACTGGTTAGCCACATGGTCTCAAGCATGCCTCCCCGTACACCAGAGGCTGCTGACTAGCAGTGAGGGTCCATGGTGGAACTATAAGGAGACTATACCCTCATTATTAGAGTGTAACATAGTGGTGAACATGGTAAAATTATATAAATGAAGCATTAATTATGGAATAAGTAGCGAAATAAGTATAAACATCAGAACCATGAATAATTAACTCAAAATCTAAAACTATTCCATATACAATAATGATGGAATTTCTCTATAAAAGTATAAAGCATACATGCTAGAAATTTGATACAAGAATACCAAAAATACCAAAAACTATCCAAGCATCCTGATCACTAGCCCAATCATCTACTACTAAGCTCTCATCCTAATACAAGAGATCACACAACCATAATTGGATGCTTCCCATTATACACACCTACAATCTTATAATTTTTCTGTGGATAGTGTGAAAGATAAAATCAATATTCCACCACTAATGGTGTATATAAAAATAAATCTTGATAATATAAACTATAATAGTGTGCAGGTATATCAAAGTAAAATAGTAAATAGATACAACCCAAGTCTAGCTCAGGTTTCGCATGGGACACCCAGCTGACCAAACCCACTTCAGCATATGTTGGATACTTCCTCACATGTGTTCATTTAATTATCTAGTCATGGTATTAGAGAACAAAACACAAGTGACCATGGGAATAATAACGATAATAATACTAAAAATGATCCAAGAGGAAATAAGACATCCTTAACCTTAGAAGGTTGGGTTATCTCATGGTATGAAACCATGAATCCTAGTAATAGGGGATAAGTGTAATCCAAGGGGTATACCCAAGTAATTATTCTAGAAATATCTCTAACTGATTCCATGGATCAAGTCCAAATTAAATCTCAGGCTAAGCCTGACTGAAGACCAAGGAGAATAATCTAAGGTGTCGCATGTCCTATGACATCATGTTGAATCCAAGGAGTGCATCAAAGGAATTTTAATATCCGGAAAATGTGTCAAGTGAATCATCTGTACAATGTCAAGGAATTCATGTAATAAGACAAAGATCGAGTTCCAAGGTGGGTACCTCCCTTGGAAAATGACTCTATGAATTGGAATGGTGTCCTCTGAGTGTTTAAGGCATTCCCTCAGGAATTCAAGGTAGGCTCAAATATGATCATCCCTGTAAAAATGAAAAAGTTCCATATGAAATAGGCACCATATACTCATTTCCTGATACAATTACAAATTATCACAAGCTATGTAATACTCATGTAAATTACTATTCATTGGGTTTATTCCATTACCTTTCATCCTAAGTGACAAGGTCAATAAAGAAATGAAACCAATTTTCAATTCAATAAAAATTTATTAAATCCAAGTGATATCTATATATAAATATATATAATTTCTATTTAATTATTTTTGAATTCATTTAATTAAAATGGGGACTTACCGTGATAAAGTTCAAGTCAAGTGCACCTGAATGGTGTCTCAGGTAATCACAATATAGGTCACTAGAGGCATAATGAAGAATGCACCCTAATTGGGTGGTTAGAATTGAGGTATCAACCTCAAACGATATCAAAAGGGTCTCACTAGGGACTTAGTTAGAAATTTAAATGACAGGGTTTAAGGTATATGAATTTAAGGATAAATTCCCAATGAAACCGGCATGTACATAATGGAAACAATTTATAAATTTTGATACTTTTAGGGATATGTCATAGACCACCTACCTTCATCATGTAGTACTCTCTTCATCTAGTATCAATCTTTGATTTAGTCTAGATTTGAATAAAATGAAGAAACAGATAAACACCTTGAAAATAATTCATATGAAATCACTTCAAAATAACTTCATCAATATAAAGATGAATGATGAAAGAAGATAAAGGAATGGAGAGCTTGCCAGTGGCTATCTAACGTGACAAATGGATCTTGATTCATAGGCCAGGTGGAGAAGATCTCCCAAAGCCTACCTTTAGGCATGGATGAGAGCTTCAAAGGGAATAGGGGAGGTGTTTTCCACTGGATGAGAAAATAAAGGAGGGTGAGTTCTTAAAAGGAATGGGGGACATTATTTATTCCAACTTTAAAGAGGCACATGGTTTGGTTGCACAGTTGTCCAAAATGTGTGTCAGCTACTGTCCAAGGACAATGGCCCATACAGTTGGGGAGCATGGTGTATATAACCATGCTCTACTTGTGCATCCCCCTATACCTAGGAAACACACTATTCATGGATCACAACACATGGTTATACAAACCATGCACAGCCCGTTTACTCCCCTTGGTGGAGACCTATAACACCATGCACGGTTTGTCTAACTATGTGGATTGGGCTAAACAATTTATACTAACTATGTGGCCCTATTGTTTCCTCCAAAATTTGGGGCTCTAGGCTTCTAACAATCCTTGGACACCCTTATTTCCTCTGAAACCTCATTAGGTATTTAAAAAAGGATAAAACCAAGGAATTAAACAGAAAATAAAAGGTCTTGTACCTCATATAAAAATTGAGTTCTTACACATATCACCATATATATATAGTACATAGGATTTGATCCAATATTTGAGATTAATCTCTTTAATATCTAATCCAACGAATGGAATTCCAAAGGTTAGATAAACCAAATATTAAAGAATATGAAGAGTTTTATAGGGAACCAAGGAGTCATCATCATTATTATCATTATGATGTTGACATATTAATACTTCATAATACTTCCCATTAGATGTCATAATTTCATGGGATCTTATATTATTTTCACTTAAAACCCCTTGTGATAAAAATAAGTGAATCCAAAGTAATTGAATTCCATGTCATGTTGCCTCATTAAAAATCTTATCAGGAAAACCCAATGGGAAAAAACTTATAAAGGAAAAAAGAGTGTCGCATTATCAACTCCCCCTAATTATATCATTTAATTGTGTCTTTAGGACATAAATTAATATTATTATTTAATTATGTCTTCGAGGCATGGGAGGAAGAAAATAGGTAATAATGAATGGCCTCATTAAAAATTATGACTCATGGGGAAGGCCAACAGTTTCCATTAATTAAAAATATCTATAATAATTTACTACATTCCCTTGAATATATTTTATGATGTATGATTGCCTCATTAAAAACCACATCAAGGAAAAACCCTTCTGGGGGGAAACCCTTGAATAGGTAAAAGAGTATGATAAAATAAAGTTCCTATAATGATGATTCATTAAAAACCTAATCAATAAAACTCAATGAAAAAAAACTTGACTAATGGAAAAAGAGTACAACAGTTACATCTCCCTCTCATAATGATCATCACTACATAATTTAACTCATATAATGTTTGTGATTAATTCATAACCAAAAAATTCAGTTTTTAATTTTTAAATAAAAAAAATTATAGCCTTTAGATTTCAATGAATAGGGATAGACATTAACTTGCATCATAATATGATTTATTATTATTTTCAAGGTACAAATGCACATGTACATGCATATCCTTCAGGGATAAATAAAATGTGCATTTTTATTTAATCCTTATAGTATAATTAAGTTCTTCATCAACCCATAGTATTTGAAATATATCACTCTTAGAGGCAATAGATTTAATGGTTAGGTGTATTTTCATGAATATGTAAAATCATACCAAAATTTATGATTTCGTATTCTGGATAATTAATTCAAAATACATAGATATTCTTTGTAATTTCATGATCAAATAATTTATTACATTAAAAAAACTCTTTGTGAGTTTTTATTTTTTTCAAAAAAACTTAATAATATGATGTATATAATTATTCATATAAACCATGGGATGATAAATTCAATTTTATGTTCTTTATTATCTTAATATGGATACATGAAATAAATCTTATTCATTTCACCCCATAATTTATTGGATTGGGTAAAACTTTCATAGTTTTGAATATACTTCGGGCATTTTGAACCCTTTGAGGATTCATATATACTTGTTGTAATCAATAAAAAATGACAACATTAATTGGAAATAATCCAAACATATATAAATATCCAAACATACACAAAAGAATATTTCTTACAATAAGATCATTAGTATCCAATAGTCTTGGTAGTTTGGATAATCAATTTAAAACTTTATATGTTGAACATATCATAAGTTACTTTAATAATTTTGACCATTTATTATGATGTTTACATCTATCAAAGTCCATTTTCATTGATAAGTTTTGAAATCATTTAAAAATACAAATATATTATTAATAACATTGAGTGAGATATCATAATTTTTATGGTACTAGTGTCACTTTAGGGACAATATCTAAAAATATATAATGTTTTGGATATATTCATTGTCCTATTCATAGGGAAATATACTTATTAATTTTTACTCATGATTAAAAATGATTTTATATAATCATTTCAACCACACTTTTGGTTAATATAATCAAACAATTGATTTTTAACACTTTACATTCATGTAAGTGTTATGAGCATATCGCCAATGGTTCTATCAAACCATTTTATATATAGTATGTGATGATCAAAATTTATTTTAATCAGAATTCATAGAATGAAATGTATATTCATTGGTAGCTAATAACACACATGACCATTTAGTATATGCATCTTTCATATAGTAGTTAAATAGATCACATGGTAGGTGGGCGTGCCTATATATACTTCATAATTTGTTCTTCATAAATATATGGGAAATTTTTTTTCAAAATAACTTCCAATGATATAAATAATTTACCTCAATAATAGGTACCTTAATAATCAGTAACTCGTGGTGAATTATTATACAAGGGTCATTCATAATAACCTTATGAGAATGAATTCACTATTAGAAATTGGAGTTATACCCATGGACCTATACCAGTGTTTTTTCAAAACCGTTGGTATATGTACCATATAAATACCCTATATAAATGGTTTATTGGAAAAAATTGATATAGGTACCATATAAATACCATATAGTAATGGTGTAACACCCAAATATTTTAAAATAACACTATGTTTGATAGCATATACAACACGCAGCACAGAGCTTAAACGAACTACGAAATATTATTATTTTATAACCGTTCTAACATAGCTGATTGAATTGAAGGGTATGAATATGATTAAAAAAATTATGAAATTTATATAAATTAACTAATCAATACAAATGTATTGATTAATTCTTAGTAAATAAATACTCAATTTTTGGTAAAGTCGTTTTATTCTTCAAAAATACATTTTCTTCATAAATGGTTTTTATTGCTTCTTGTGAGAAAATAATATACTTAATTTTTTCACTTTCAAAAAAATTATTTTAAAAAATTAACTTAGTTTTTTGAATCAAAATTTTGAAATTATCTTGGAGTTAATTTTAGATAATTTTCTAAAAAGATTACTTTTTTTATGAATAGTAAAATAATTCTAAGTTTTATTGAAAACTGTATTTTTGTTTTAATAATTTAAAAAGTTTAGATATGTTATAAAATGGTTTAAAAGTAATATTAGTTATATTTTATTATTAACAATATAATTAATTTCATTATGGTTGAATTTATTTTCAAAACATTTTCAACATAAAAGAGCATTTTTCCAAAAAACTGCTTTTTCATTGGGTTTTTCATTTTTATCTTAAATTAATTTCTTCCACTTATAGAAATTGAATATTGAAAAAAGGATTTCATATTTTTAACCAGGATGTTAAAATTTTGTAAATAGTTCCCTTTTATATTTGGTCATTATGAATATTAATCATAGTAAATTTTTATTACCATGTTAAAGGTAAAATTGGTTAATTAGGGTTAAAACCATGAGATAAGGTTTCAAAATCAACCTAAAACTTGTATTAATTTATTTTATGGGATAAATTATACTATATTAATTCCAAATTCTAATATATGACATTTTGGGTCCATTTTCCCTTGATAGTTACATTTATATTATTTCAAGTAAAGAAAATTCCAAAATATCACTCTCTTGACTTTAATATCTCTAAAATTTTTACATAATGATGAAAGGTGTATAAGTTAAATTAAAAATATTTTTTTGAAATATTAATTAATTATTTTTATCATGGTAATTTATTTTTAATTTTTATTGATGAAATAATTATCTTAAATGCTTATGCAACGCCGACACGGTGTTTCTGCGAGTAGTAGATAAAGCAAGTAAATTATTTTAAAAACTATAAAAGTAGTATTTTTTTTTATTTATAGTTTCATGAAAATTTTATAGATCAATATATCATGTTATATATGTGTAAAATGTTTTTATTCAAATTACATTGTCTTCATGTTGTTTTCAAAGTCAAATTATGTGAATAGTGTCAAAAATGAAAAATAATATTTTATTAAATTATTTAAAAATCATAAAAAACTTTAAAGAGGACAAGTAGAATGATAAATGGTCGAAAATATAATCATTTTTCATTTTTGAGCTAATTTTCACCTGATAAGTGAAATTATAACCCTTTAAGAGTGAAAAAGTTGTTATCACACTTAAGGTTAAAATTGGGTAACTAAGAGGTTAAACCAAAATATAAGATCTAAAACACCACTTAAACCTATACATATTTTTTTAGTTTATGGTATTTCAAACACATGATACATTATATTCTAATATTTATAAATCTGGAAGAAATTTTATTGATAATTAATTTATTATATTTTTTTTCTTTTATGAAATTCCAAGAGTACATATTCCCTCACTTATAAAAGGGCACTCCTCCTTTCTCTTCTTTACACCACTTTGAGCCTTATAGATTAATAAAAACCTATTAAAATCTCTTAAAAATTTTTCTATAAATTAATTAGATTTTATTTTATTCTTAAAAGACTATTCCAAGTGTCTTTAGGAAGGTATCTATAGGAGTACTTCCAAAAAATAGATAATCATCTTACCCGACCTATTTTAATTTATTTCTTTTTCCACCTCCTCTAAATATATGATATTCTTTATAAAATAATAAATTAATTATCCTAAATATACTTAAATTTTATTATGATTATTAAACCACCTTTATTCACCTTCTTTTCCATCAAATGGTAATTGAAAGTATCACTTGTGTGTACATACGGCTTACCATCCCCACGTAGCGATACAATTCATTTCCAATCACCATCTTTCATGGATGGTTATTATGATGGTTTAATGATGATATATAATATTTATGAAATAATTATACTTCTATAACTATAATATAAAATCTACCTTTTTAACTTCTAATATGTTGGAAAATGATAATATCATCCGTGCATACGTGTGGACTACCACCTTTACAAAGTAATATGATTTGTTTTTAATTTCTGCTTTACATGGATAGTAATAAGGATATATTTAATGAATATAAATGATATATATGATATAATAATGATTTTTTAAAGATGAATTATTATTTACCTTTATCTCTTCCCATCTGTAGAGAAGTGAAAATAGTGTTCACACGTACGTATAGCTTATCGTCTCCATGAATGGTGTACTTAATTTTTTTATTTTTTCCCTTTATGGATGAATCTCTATATATATAATAAATATATATTATTTTTTTAGGCAAGGAAATGCCCTTTTATTAAAAGGAAAAGGAAATACGGAGAAAGATAGGTGGGGTCATACAAGTAGCTATTTATTCCCTCATACCAAGGAAAACCAAAAAGAAATAATCATAAAAAATCATAATAAAATTGATAATAAGAATCATAGTCATCATAAAAATACAATTCTTAATCTAAGGGCCTATGAGACTTGGTAACCATGGTTTGCTTGAGATATGAGTAGTCTTTCCTACATCTTTATTTCTAAGGATGGAATATATAGACTTTTTTATATGTTTTATCATGAATCTCCTTATGATCAGGATATTTAAAGTTTCATTTGAAGTTATTCTTTTATGGGGATTATTATTCAAAAGTTACCATAGTGGTAAGGGATTTATGTTATAATCTCATTGTTTAATAGGATTTCTTATGATCAAATATATAATGATGAAATTTTATGATCTATATCTCAAGAATTCCATGAATTTTCTTCTCCTATGTATATTTCTACATATTACATTATTTCCTTTCATTTTCCTCCCTTTAGGAACTTAAGAGACTAAAATAATGTTTTTAAGTAAAGTGAATTTATTTCTCTCTTTGGTCAAAAATCCATTTTCTTTCACACCCATGTGTACTAAAATTTTATTAAGAATGGTTTTAATAATATTAAATTATTTTCTAAATTCATTTTTACCCATGTTTGACTTTTTACAAAATGGTTTTAAATAAATATTCTTATCATTTTCTGAATGAGGTACTTTTGACTTTTTACTAAAAATGTGAAATTAATATTTGTTTTCACATACACAACATAAATAAAATTTCTCATCATCCTAACCACTCAATGCTTTAAATATTACTTTATAAGTTTCCAAGATTATTTTCAAGTAAAAAAATTTTACATGAAATTTTGGAAATTTTTATATTTTAAACATGTGATTTCAAAGTGAAAGGGGTATTTTCCTCAAGAAATATTTAAACTGATATTTTAATGGAATTTTCATCAATGATTACATCCTTTGATGTTTCGTATGGTTTACTAAGGATATGATTCAACGATACCATCTTTATTATTTATCTTAATGGTTTATGATTATGATGATGATATATTTATGAAACTCATTTATTTTCCATGTGTTATGTTTATATGAAATGTTCAAATTTTTATGAAACTTTTTTCCATTCCATGAGTTATGAAATGATAATTTTTTTATGATCTTACAAAACACATATCTATGATTTTCAATATGTGATAGGTGGTCCCATAATTATATATACCTCCAATTAATTAGAAAAATATGGATATCTCAGGAGATAATAAAGATTAGATTGAGAAGTGAACCCATTTTATTAAGGTACTCTGTCCACTATGATATTCTTGGGAGTAAACCTTGACTAATGATATGATGGAATGGGGAGTGAACCCAATCCAATATTATAGTTTTGGAAGCGATACTTGAAAAATGAAATGATTTTCTATGATAATATTTATACCAAAAACTTATATCTTATGTCAAAGTCATGCTCTCATGGATTATGTTCTATGATTCCTTTATAATTCATGTCTTATGAACTACCAATCTTTATGTAATAATTCAATATTATGATCTATAATATGTTGGGTATGGATTTAAAAAGTTTATTTGATATTATCATACCCTTATACTCATGTTATTATTTAGTGGGCATTCATATCTCCATTGTTTACCCTTACTGAGCATATGATCTCACACTTTCTTATGTTTCCTTTCCCCAGGTTATAAAGAAAGGTTTTAAGAAAGGCATGTCGAATAAGGGTTCTATTTATGAAAAACTTAGTGGGTGTGATTTAGATATCTTATGAATAAGTTTATTATATATCCAAGTTTCCAAATACTGTGAACTTATATGAATCTAGCATGGATCGTAGTGTTATATATTAAATATTTATTAAATAATATGAAATATTTATGTATGAAAATCATGGGTCACTATAGTTGGTATTAGATAAATGTTTAGTTACCTTTGGAAACTATGATGAGAAAAATTTAGTAAGAAACCTTAGAAAAATCCTATGTATAGGAGAACATCCTAAGTTATGGTAAAGAAAGGATTGTGTTTTTCCTAGAAAAACATCCATGTTCGGATACTACAAGTGGATGTGGTTTTGGAACAGATGCATCTAAGGGTAATAACCCTAAAAAGGGTTGGTTGAGTATATCTAAACCATTACTTTAGAGAATAGTGAGTGTTACCTTACTATGAAATAGGTTTGAAACTCCTGAGGGATATTCTTGGGTTGATTAACATTTTCTTTATGATCCATCATGAAGGATTTGAATAGATGATGATCGTGGATAACCTAAGTTAAACATAAGGTGTCATAGATTGAAATGAAAGTGTCATGATTTATACATCCTATGAATATTTTTATCATGATTACATGATCACCCAATATGATTAATATTTATCACACTATGATTTTTTGTTCTAGTCAATGGTTGGAATTAAAAGGATTCGTGTTAATGTTAAATGTGATAGATAATGGAATAATTGTACTCATCAGAAACAAAATGAAATGGGAACTAGAATGTTAAACCTTGTGATTATTCCTAATCATTTATCTCATTATATGATTAATAACTTCAACTTGGGTAAGTTTCTAAACACACCTAATAAGATAAAGATAGATTTTCATGAATATCGTGAAGGAAATAAGATTTAGCTTCCCACATGTTGAGAATGTGAGAAGAATCACCCAAGGTGATGTCTCGTAAGAAAGATAAGATGTGTTCTATGTGAAAATGAAAGGAATAGAGCATGTAATTACCAAGGAAAAATGAAAATTTTGATGGGTGGGTATGAATTTCTTCCTAAGGTACTATTTATAGTTAAATTTATTGTGTGTGGGGAACATGGTAATTATCTGAGTCAATTCCCAAACACAATAAGTTAAATCCTAGACTAAGGAAGGACTTATGATATGCCAATCATTAAAGTGAAAGGATTGAAGTGTTTATATATTGGTATTCTATAATTATGTTGTATAAGTGTCATATCAATGATATTTTGGATATAATAATCATTAAACATTTAAGGATTATTTCAAAATAGTTTTTATTTAAAAATTTAAAAATATATATTGAATGGTACAGATAAACAAAAAAAGTGATTTGGTGGTAAGGTGGTAATGTTTAGTTGGATAAAAATATGAATGAAATTGATGAAGTAAATGGGATAATATTGGTAACTTTTAATTTGGTTAGTGATTTTATGAAAAATTAATTTAGGTTATATTTGATGGAGTTTATTTCATTTTTGGATTTATAGAATATATTCAATAGTCTGTGATTTTATTTGAGGAATAAGGATTGTGTTAATTTTTGGAAGCATGTATGTTTTCATGTGTGGTTAACTTAAGAGTTATTAATATCATCATGATTTTATAAGTTTAAGTGTGATCATAATTTCAAAGGAATAGATACCCCTTTTGATGTTTTAAATGATGGTATTTTGAAGTGATTTTAAGCTTTTTCTAGGTTTTAGGAAGAATAATCTCTTTAGGTTTAAATAAACCTTTTTTCTAGTATATGATTTTATGTTAAGTTAATTATGGTCTATTAGATAGGGGTATATATATGATCTTGATGGTTGAAAATTGATTCATTGACATGGAAATATTTTTAGAGATATTTATGGTCAATCTAATGATTAACTTTCAGGTTAGAGTCGACATATGATTCATGATATTTTTGTGAATCTCACTAAATTATAAGATTATATAGTGACTTATCATAAAGATTAATGATATTTTGGGATATGTTTCATTCTTTTGAGGTATATTTAACCCTTAAGTTTTAACATGTGGTTTAACATGAAAGATTATTTGGGAATAATATAACTAAATTTTTTGGGATGTAAGTTGAAAGTTATGAGATCACCTTTGAAATTAAAACATTATTTAATGTTGAGGTTATTGATGTATTTTTGGATGCTTGGTTATTTATTTTTGGAATGATCTAAGTTGAATCTTTGATGTTATTGTGGAAATTTTGGAGAAAAATGCATTACTTCTTCACATGGAGGTTTATACATTTTGGATATTATTTTACCTTATGATAACCATTTTGGTTTTGTTTGATGTTTAAAGACATGAGGAATATTTTTATCCTTTTTTGTATTATTTTATCTATTATAAGACACTTTAAGTGCTTCAGCCATGAAAATTCATCTTGAATACTCATCTTTTGGAGAAAAGATGAGATTGTGGTGGAAAATGATTAAAGGGTGAAATTATATTTGTGAAGTAAGTATATTTCCTTATGTTATTATTCTAGATGGTAAAGGGATTAAATAAATATAATAAAATGATCTTGAAAAAAACATTACCCTATTATGATCATTTCTAATGAATCGATGGTTCTTTTCACACCTCTTGGATTTATGGTTTTGTGGTCGTTAACTTTCTCATAATCATTCACTTTATTGTGATAAATGTTCTATGACACTCTCCATCATTATTTAAATGTTACATTTTTTCCCATGTTTATATTCTCACTTCTAACTAATATTATTCTATTTGGAAACCTAATTATGTGTTATTCTAGATGACCTTTGAATTTCCCTTTATCTCTTTTCAAGAGGAAGTTTTATTAACCCTTTTTACGATGTGGGTTTTCAACAAAAGAATTTTCAAATATCAAACCATTTATTACCAAGGTGCTCAAAAATTGATAACATGACCTAAAGCCATGAATCTATATCCTGAGGTCTTCCATCCCCCAAAAATGTGGGTGAATGTTGCTACTAAAACTCATGCATCAATTTTTCCATAGAAAGGCAGGTCACGGATCTCCATGTGTAGTCTGTATTAGATATAAGATTCCCTCTCAAAACTGGGCATCATCACCTACATTGGGTATAATAGGAGGTTTCATGGGTGGAACTACTAAAGATAACACTAGTGGCTCAAGGCCCGCCACCTTCGAAGCATGGTCATCACCACCCTCCTAGAACATGACTCGAGGAAATTGTGGAGGTATAGCTATTTAAATTCCAAGTACACACCTCATATAGTATTTAGAAATGGTAATATCATAGATACAAGAATAGTACTGGTACAAGACTTCCTATATAGAATCACACCCATATATCAGCTTGCAAGTCCAAATCTATACATCGTATAAGATCGAGATAAAACACTAGAGATGCCTCTTACCACTACTAAGGTTGATTTTGGGTCAAGTTATCTATTCCATATCAGGGTTTTGGTATACAATGTGTCAATTTCAAGTTATAGAGGAAGACGCCATCTTAATTTCAATTAGAATCATTGTTTAATGACAACCATATTTTTTAAATTAATGATTTTAAAAGTATTGAATATACATAATGGATCGATTAACCTAATTACCATTCCTAATTCATACAAGTACAAACTTTATAAATTTAAATTATTAGTTTATTTAACTACATCAAAAGCTTTACATTTGATGGCATAATGTAATGGGAAAAATAAGATGATTTGAATAGATGAATCATCATTCCCAATCTTTATAGGTACATTCACTCTTTATATTGAAAATGACTTCCATGTATTCAAAATAAACTAATGTTTCAGTCTATGTAACCTCAATTACACAACTCAAACATGTGATAATTGGTTAATTAAGGTAGAATCCTAAAACTATACAGGAAAAAACCATTTACATTGATGCATACACCTTAATAACCCATTATCTAATCTCCTTTTTCTTGTAGAAATGTTATTTTCATAATAGATATGCATCACCCAATGGTGGAATCAAATCAATTGTAATAAGCATAATCCAGAACATCAAATCCTATCCCAGAAAATTTGGCTTTTTTTCCATACGTGGGTTAGCTACTCCCAGGTACGGTCTCCTTTATACCATCCCAAAATAGTGAGGCAAAGAAAAGAAACATTTGATACCACTTTGTGGCATCTTGGGCCAGGTCACCCGATAAAAGTAGTCGAACTGGTTAGCCACATGGTCTCAAGCATGCCTCCCCATACACCAGAGGCTGCTGAATAGCAGTGAGGGTCCATGGTGGTGCTATAAGGAGACTATACCCTCATGATTAGAGTGTAACATAGTGGTGAACATGGTAAAAATATATAAATGAAGCATTAATTATGGAATAAGTAGTGAAATAAGTATAAACATCAGAACCATGAATAATTAACTCAAAATCTATAAATATTCCATATACAATAATGATGGCATTTCTCTATAAAAGTATAAAGAATACATGCTAGAAATTTGATACAAGAATACCAAAAATACCAAAAACTATCCAAGCATCCTGATCACTAGCCCAATCATCTACTACTAAGCTCTCATCCTAATACAAGAGATCACACAACCATAATTGGATGCTTCGCATTATACACACCTAAAATATTATAATCTGTCTGTGGATAGTGTGAAAGATAAAATCAATAGGCCACTACTAATTGTGTATATAAAAATACATCTTGATAATATAAACTATAATAGTGTGCAGGTATATCAAAGTAAAATAGTAAATAGATACAACCCAAGTCTAGATCTGGTTTCGCATGGGACACCCAGCTGACCATACCCATTTCAGCATATGTTGTATGCTTCCTCACATGTGTTCATTTAATTATCTAGTCATGGTATTAGAGAAGAAAACACAAGTGACCATGGGAATAATAATGATAATAATACTAAAAATTATCCAAGAGGAAACAAGGCATCCTTAACCTTATAAGGTTGGGTTATCTCATGGTATGAAACCATGAATCCAAGTAATAGGGGATAAGTGTAATCCAAGGGGTATACCCAAGTAATTATTCTAGAAATATCTCTAACTGATTCCATGGATCAAGTCCAAATTAAATCTCATGCTAAGCCTGACTAAAGCCCAAGGAGAATAATCTAAGGTGTCGCATGTCCTATGACATCATGTTGAATCCAAGGAGTGCATCCAAGGAATTATAATATCCGGAAAATGTGTCAAGTGAATCATCGGTACAATGTCAAGGAATTCATGTAATAAGACAAAGATCGAGTTCCAAGGTGGTTACCTCCCTTGGAAAATGACTCTAAGAATTGGAATGGTGTCCTCTGAGTGTTTAAGGCATTCCCTCAGGAATTCAAGGTAGGCTCAAATCTGATCGTCCCTGTAAAAATGAAAAAGTTCCATATGAAATAGGCACCATATACTCATTTCCTGATACAATTACAAATTATCAGAGGCTATGTAATACTCATGTAAATTACTATTTATTGGGTTTATTCCATTACCTTTCATCCTAAGTGACAAGGTCAATAAAGAAATGAAACCAGTTTTCAATTAAATAAAAATTTATTAAATCCAAGTGATATCTATATATAAATATATATAATTTCCATTTAATGATTTTTGAATTCATTTAATTAAAATGGGTACTTACCATGATAAAGTTCAAGTCAAGTGCACCTGAACGGTGTCTCAGGTAATCACAATATAGGTCACTAGAGGCATAATGAAGAATGCACCCTAATTGGGTGGTTGGAATTGAGGTATCAACCTAAAAAGATATCAAAAGGGTCTCACTAGGGACTTAGTTATCAATTTAGATGACTGGGTTTAAGGTATATGAATTTAAGGATAAATGCCCAATGAAACTGGTATGTACATAATGGAAACAATTTATAAATGTAGACACTTTTAGGGATATGTCATAGACCACCTACCTTAATCATGTAGTACTCTCTTCATCTAGTATCAACCTCTGATTTAGTCCAGATTTGAATAAAATGAAGAAACAGATAAACACCTTGAAAATAATTCATATGAAATCACTCCAAAATAACTTCATCAATATAAAGATGAATGATGAAAGAAGATAAAGGAATGGATAGCTTGCCAGTGTCTATCTAACGTGACAAATGGATCTTGATTCATAGGCCGGGTGGAGAAGATCTCCCAAAGCCTAGCTTTAGGCATGGAGGAGAGCTTCAAAGGGAAGAGGGGAGGTGTTTTCCACTGTATGAGAAAATAAAGGAGGGTGAGTTCTTAAAAGGAATGGGGGACATTATTTATTCCAACTTTAAAGAGGCACACGGTTTGGTTGCACAGTTGTCCAAAATGTGTGTCAGCTACTGTCCAAGGACAATGGCTTGTACAGTTGGAGAGAATGGTCTATATAACCATGCTCTACTTGTGCATCCCCCTCTACCTAGGAAACACACTATGCATGGATCACAGCACATGGTTATACAAACCATGCACAGACCGTTTACTCCCCTTGGTGGAGACCTATAACACCATGCACGGTTTGTCTAACTATGTAGATTGGGCTAAACAATTTATACTAACTATGTGGCCCTATTGTTTCCTCAAAAATTTGGGGCTCTAGGCTTCTAACAATCCTTGGACACCCTTATTTCCTCTGAAACCTCATTATGTATTTAAAAAGGGATAAAACCAAGGAATTAAACTGAAAATAAAAGGTCTTGTACCTCATATAAAAATTGAGTTCTTACACATATCACCATATATATATAGTACATAGGATTTGATCCAATAGTTGAGATTAATCTCTTTAATATCTAATCCAACGAATGGAATTCCAAAGGTTAGCTAAACCAAATATTAAAGAATATGAAGAGTTTTATAGGGAACCAAAGAGTCATCATCATTATTATCATTATGATGTTCACATATTAATACTTCATAATACTCCCCATTAGATGTCATAATTTCATGGGATCTTATATTATTTTCACTTAAAACCCCTTGTGATAAAAATAAGTGAAGCCAAAGTAATTGAATTCCATGTCATGTTGCCTCATTAAAAATCTTATCAGGAAAACCCAATGAGAAAAAACTTATAAAGGGAAAAAGAGTGTCGCGTTATCAACTCCCCATAATTATATCATTTAATTGTGTCTTTAGGACATAAATTAATATTATTATTTAATTATGTCTTCGAGGCATGGGATAAAGAAAATAGGTAATAATGAATGGCCTCATTGAAAATTATGACTCATGGGGAAGGCCAACAGTTTCCATTAATTAAAAATATCTATAATAATTTACTACATTCCCTTGAATATATTTTATGATGTATGATTGCCTCATTAAAAACCACATAAAGGAAAAACCCTTCAGGGGGGAAACCCTTGAATAGGTAAAAGTGTATAATAAAATAAAGTTCCTATAATGATGATTCATTAAAAACCTTATCAATAAAACTCAATGAAAAAAAACTTAACTAATGGAAAAAGAGTACAACCGTTACATCTCCCTCTCATAATGATCATCACTACATCATTTAACTCATATAATGTTTGTGATTAATTCATAACCAAAAAATTCAGTTTTTAATTTTTAAATAAAAAAAATTATAGCCTTTAGATTTCAATGAATAGGGATGGACATTAACTTGCATCATAATATGATTTATTATTATTTTCAAGGTACAAAAACACATGTACATGCATATCCTTCAGGGTTAAATAAAATTTGCATTTTTATTTAATCCTTATAGGATAATTAAGTTCTTCATCAACCCATAGTATATGAAATATATCACTCTTAGAGGCAATAGATTTAATGGTTAGGTGTATTTTCATGAATATGTAAAATCATCCCAAAATTTATGATTTCGTATTCTGGATAATTAATTCAAAATACATAGATATTCTTTGTAATTTCATGATCAAATAATTTATTACATTAAAAAAACTCTTTGAGAGTTTTTATTTTTTGCAAAAAAACTTAATAATATGATGGATGTAAAGATTCATATAAACCATGGGATGATAAATTCAATTTTATGTTCTTTCTTATCTTAATATGGATACATGAAATAAATCTTATTCATTTCACCCCATAATTTATTGGATTGGGTAAAACTTTCATAGTTTTGAATATACTTCGGGCATTTTGAACCCTTCGAGGATTCATATATACTTGTTGTAATCATTAAAAAATGACAAAATTAATTGTAAATAATCCAAACATATATAAATATCCAAACATACACAAAAGAATATTTCTTACAATAAGATCATTAGTATCCAATAGTCTTGGTAGTTTGGATAATCAATTTAAAACTTTATATGTTGAACATATCATAAGTTACTTTAATAATTTTGACCATTTATTATGATGTTTACATCTATCAAAGTCCATTTTCATTGGTAAGTTTTGAAATCATTTAAAAATACAAATATATTATTAATAACATTGAGTGAGATGTCATAATTTTTATGGTACCAGTGTCACTTTAGGGATAATATCTAAAAATATATAATGTTTTTGATATATTCATTATCCTATTCATAGGGAAATATACTTATTAATTTTTACTCATGATTAAAAATGATTTTATATAATCACTTCAACCACACTTTTGGTTCATATAATCAAACAATTGATTTTTAACACTTTATATTCATGTAAGTGTTATGAGCATATCGCCAATGGTTCTATCAAACCATTTTATATATAGTATGTGATGATCAAAATTTATTTTAATCAGAATTCATAGAATGAAATGTATATTCATTGGTAGCTAATAACACACATGACCATTTAGTATATGCATCTTTCATATAGTAGTTAAATAGATCACATGGTAGGTGGGTGTGCCTATATATACTTCATAATTTGTTCTTCATAAATATATGGGAAATTTATTTTCAAAATAGCTTCCAATGATATAAATAATTTAACTCAATAATAGGTACCTTAATAATCAGTAACTCGTTGTAAATTATTATACAAGGGTCATTCATAATAACCTTATGAGAATGAATTCACTATTAGAAATTGGAGTTATACCCATGGACCTATACCAGTGTTTTTTCAAAACTGTTGGTATATGTACCATATAAATACCCTATATAAATGGTTTATTGGAAAAAATTGATATAGGTACCATATAAATACCATATAGTAATGGTGTAACACCCAGATATTTTAAAATAACACTATGTTTGATAGCATATACAACACGCAACACAGAGCTTAAACGAACTACGAAATATTATTATTTTATAACTGTTCTAACATAGCTGATTGAATTGAAGGGTATGAATATGATTAACCAAATTATGAAATTTATATAAATTAACTAATCAATACAAATGTATTGATAAATTCTTAGTAAATAAATACTCAATTTTTAGTAAAGTCGTTTTATTCTTCAAAAATACATTTTTTTCATAAATGGTTTTTATTGCTTCTTGTGAGAAAATAATATAGTTAATTTTTTCACTTTCAAAAAAAATATTTTAAAAAATTAACTTCGTTTTTTGAATCAAAATTTTGAAATTATCTTGGAGTTAATTTTGGAGAATTTTCTAAAAAGATTACTTTTTTGATGAATAGTAAAATAATTCTAAGTTTTATTGAAAACTGTATTTTTGTTTTAATAATTTAAAAAGTTTAGATATGTTTTAAAATGGTTTAAAATTAATATTAGTTATATTTTATTATTAACAATATAATTAATTTCATTATGGTTGAATTTGTTATCAAAACATTTTCAACATAAAAGGGCATTTTTTCGAAAAACTGCTTTTTCATTGGGTTTTTCATTTTTATCTTAAATTAATTTCTTCCACTTATAGAAATTGAATATTGAAAAAAGGATTTCATATTTTTAACCAGGATGTTAAAATTTTGTAAATAGTTCTCTTTTATATTTGGTCATTATTAATATTAATCATAGTAAATTTTTATTACCATGTTAAAGGTAAAATTGGTTAATTAGGGTTAAAACCATGAGATAAGGTCTCAAAATCAACCTAAAACTTGTATTAATTTATTTTATGGGATAAATTATACTATATTAATTCCAAATTCTAATATATGACATTTTGGGTCCATTTTCCCTTGATAGTTACATTTATATTATTTCAAGTAAAGAAAATTCCAAAATATCACTCTCTTGACTTTAATATCTCTAAAAAAATTTCATAATGATGAAAGGTGTATAAGTTAAATTAAAAATATTTTTTTGAAATATTAATTAATTATTTTTATCATGGTAATTTATTTTTAATTTTTATTCATGAAATAATTATCTTAAATTCTTATGCAACGTCGACACGGTGTTTCCGCAAGTAGTAGATAAAGCAAGTAAATTATTTTAAAAACTATAAAAGTAGTATTTTTGGGGTTATTTATAGTTTCATGAAAATTTTATAGATCAATAAATCATATTATATATGTGTAAAATGTTTTTATTCAAATTATATTGTCTTTATGTTGTTTTCAAAGTCAAATTATGTTAATAGTGTCAAAAATGAAAAATAATATTCTATTAAATTATTTAAAAATAATAAAAAACTTTAAAGAGGACAAGTAGAATGATAAATGGTCGAAAATATAATCATTTTTTCATTTATGAGCTAATTTTCACCTGATAAGTAAAATTATAACCCTTTAAGAGTGAAAAAGTTTTTATCACACTTAAGGTTAAAATTGGTTAACTAAGAGGTTAAACCAAAATATAAGGTCTAAAACACCACTTAAACCTATCCATATTTTTTTAGTTTATGGTATTTCAAACACATGATACATTATATTCTAATATTTATCAATCTGGAAGAAATTTTATTGATAATTAATTTATTATATTTTTTTCTTTTATGAAATTCAAAGAGTACATCTTCCCTCACTTATAAAAGGGCACTCCTCCTTTCTCTTCTTTACACCACTTTGAGCCTTATAGATCAATCAAAACCTATTAAAATCTCTTCAAAATTTCTCTATAAATTAATTAGATTTTATTTTATTCTTAAAAGACTATTCCAAGTGTCTTTAGGAAGGTATCTATATGAGTACTTCCAAAAAATAGATAATCGTCTTACCCGACCTATTTCAATTTCTTTCTTTTTCCACCTCCTCTAAATCTATTATATTCTTTATAAAATAATAAATTAATTATCCTAAATATACTTAAATTTTATTATGATTATTAAACCACCTTTATTCACCTTCTTTTCCATCAAATGGTAATTGAAAGTATCACTTGTGTGTACATATGGCTTACCATCCCCACATAGCGATACAATTCATTTCCAATAACCATCTTTCATGGATGGTTATTATGATGTTTTAATGATGATATATAATATTTATGAAATAATTATACTTCTATAACTATAATATAAAATCTACCTTTTTTCCTTCTAATATGTTGGAAAATGATAATATCATCTGTGCATACGTGTGGACTACCACCTCCACAAAGTAATATGATTTGTTTTTCATTTCAGCTTTACATGGATAGTAATAAGGATATATTTAATTAATATAAATGATATAAATGATATAATAATGATTTTTGAAAGATGAATTATTATTTACCTTTATCTCTTCCCATCTTTAGAGAAGTGAAAATAGTGTTCACACGTACGTACGGCTTATCGTCTCCTTGAATGGTGAACTTAATTTTTTTATCTTTTCCCTTTATGGATGAATCTCTATATATATAATAAATATATACTATTTTTTTAGGCAAGGAAACACCCATTTTATTAAAAGTAAAAGTAAATACGGAGAAAGATAGGTGGGGTCATACAAGTAGCTAGTTATTCCCTCATACTAAGGAAAACCAAAAATAAATAATCATAAATAATCATAATAAAATTGATAATAAGAATCATAGTCATCATAAAAATACAATTCTTAATTTAAGGGCCTATGAGACTTGGTAACCATGGTTGGCTTGGGATATGAGTAGTCTTTCCTACATCTTGATTTCTAAGGATGGAATATATAGAATTTTTTATATGTTTTATCATTAATCTCCTTATGATCAGGATATTTAAAGTTTGATTTGAAGTTATTCTTTTATAGGGATTATTATTCAAAAGTTACCATAGTGGTAAGGGATTTATGTTACAATCTCATTGTTTATTAGGATTTCTTATGATCAAATTTATAATGATGAAATTTTATGATCTATATCTCAATAATTCAATGAATTTTCTTCTTCTATGTATATTTCTACATATTACATGATTTCCTTTCATTTTCCTCCCTTTAAGAACTTAAGAGACTAAAAGAATGTTTTTAAGTAAAGTGAATTTATTTCTCTCTTTGGTCAAAAATCCATTTTCTTTCACACCCATGTGTACTAAAATTTTATTAAGAATGATTTTAATAATATTAAATTATTTTTTAAATTCATTTTTACCCATGTTTGACTTTTTACAAAATGGTTTTAAATAAATCTTCTTATCAATTTTTTAATGAGGTACTTTTGACTTTTTACTAAAAATGTGAAATTAATCTTTGTTTTAACATACACAACATAAATAAAATTTCTCATCATCCTAACCACTCAATGCTTTAAATATTACTTTATAAGTTTCCAAGATTATTTTCAAGTAAAAAAATTGTACATGAAATTTTGAAAATTTTTAGATTTTAAAGATGTGATTTCAAAGTGAAAGGGGTATTTTCCTCAAGAAATATTTCAACTGATATTTCGATGGAATTTTCATCAATGATGACATCCTTTGATGTTTCTTATGGTTTACTGAGGATATGATTCAATGATACCATCTTTATTATTTATCTTAATGGTTTATGATTATGATGATGATATATTTATGAAACTCATTTATTTTCCATGTGTTATGTTTATATGAAATGTTCAAATTTTTATGAAACTCTTTTCCATTCCATGAGTTATGAAATGATAATTTTTTTATGATCTTATAGAACACATATCTATGATTTTCAATATGTTATAGGTGGTCCCATAATTATATATACCTCCAATTAATTACGAAAATATGGATATCTCATGAGATAATAATGATTAGATTGAGAAGTGAACCCATTTTATTAAGGTACTCTGTCCACTATGATAGTCTTGGGAGTAAACCTTGACTAATGATATGATGGAATGGGGAGTGAACCCAATCCAATATTATAGTTTTGGAAGCGATACTTGACAAATGAAATGATTTTCTATGATAATGTTTATGCCAAAAACTTATATCTTATGTCAAAGTCATGATCTCATGGCTTATGTTCTATGATTCCTTTATGATTCATGTCTTATGAACTACCAATCTTTATGTAATGATTCAATATTATGATCTATAATATGTTGGGTATGGTTTTAAAAAGTTTATTTGATATTATCATACCCTTATACTCATGTTATTCTTTAGTGGTCATTCATATCTCCATTTTTTACCCTTACTGAGCATATGATCTCACACTTTCTTATGTTTCCTTTCCCTGGGTTATAAAGAAAGGTTTTAAGAAAGACATGTCGAATAAGGGTTCTAGTTATTAAAAACTTAGTGGGGGTGATTTAGATATCTTATGAATAAGTTTATTATATATCCAAGTTTCCAAAGACAGTGAACTTATATGATTCTAGCATGGATCGTAGTGTTATATATTAAATATTTATTAAATAATATGAAATATTTATGTATGAAAATCATGGGTCACTATAGTTGGTATTAGATAAATGTTTAGTTACCTTTGGAAACTATGATGAGAAAAATTTAGTAAGAACCCTTAGAAAAATCCTATGTATAGGAGAACGTCCTAAGTTATGGTAAAGAAAGGATTGTGTTTTTCCTAGAAAAACATCCATGTTCGGATACTACAAGTGGATGTGGTTTTGGAACAGATGCATCTAAGGGTAATAACCCTAAAAAGGGTTGGTTGAGTATATCTAAACCATTAATTTAGAGAATATTGAGCGTTCCCTTACTATGAAATAGGTTTAAAACTCCTGAGGGATATGCTTGGGTTGATTAACATTTTCTTTATGATCCATCATGAAGGATTTGAATAGACGATGATCATGGATGACCTAAGTTAAACCTAAGGTTTCATAGATTGAAATGAAAGTGTCATGATTTATACATCCTATGAATATTTTTATCATGATTACATGATCACTCAATATGATTAATATTTCTCAAACTATGATTTTTTGTTTTATTCAATGGTTGGAATTACAAGGATTCGTGTTAATGTTAAATGTGATAGATAATGGAATGATTGTACTCATCAGAGACAAAATGAAATCGGAACTAGAATGTTAAACCTTGTGATTATTCCTAATAATTTATCTCATTATATGATTAATAACTTCAACTTGGGTAAGTTTCTAAACACACCTAATAAGATAAAGAGAGAGTTTCATGAATATCGTGAAGGAAATAAGATTTAGCTTCCCACATGTTGAGAATGTGAGAAGAATCACCCAAGGTGATGTCTCATAAGAAAGATAAGATGTGTTCTATGTGAAAATGAAAGGAATAGAGCATGTAATTACCGAGGAAAAATGAAAATTTTGATGGGTGGGTATGAATTTCTTCCTAAGGTACTATTTATAGTTAAATTTATTGTGTGTGGGAAACATGGTAATTATCTGAGTCAATGCCCCAACACAATAAGTTAAATCCTAGACTAAGGAAGGACTTATGATATTCCAATCATTAAAGTGAAAGGATTGAAGTGTTTATATATTGGTATTAGAGAATTATGTTGTATAAGTGTTATATCAATGATATTTTGGATATAATAATCATTAAACATTTAAGGATTATTTCAAAATAGTTTTTATTTAAAAATTTAAAAATATATATTGAATGGTACAGATAAACAAAAAAAGTTATTTGGTGGTAAGGTGGTAATGTTTAGTTGGATAAAAATATGATTGAAATTGATGAAGTAAATGGTATAATATTGGTAACTTTTAATTTGGTTAGTGATTTTATGAAAAATTAATTTAGGTTATATTTGATGGAGTTTATTTCATTTTTGGATTTATAGAATATATTCAATAGTCTGTGATTTTATTTGAGGAATAAGGATTGTGTTAATTTTTGGAAGCATGTATGTTTTCATGTGTGGTTAACTTAAGAGTTATTAATATCATCATGATTTTATAAGTTTAAGTGTGATCATAATTTCAAAGGAATAGATACCCCTTTTGATGTTTTAAGTGATGGTATTTTGAAGTGATTTGAAGCTTTTTCTAGGTTTTAGGAAGAATACTCTCTTTAGGTTTAAATAAACCTTTTTTCTAGTATATGATTTTATGTTAAGTTAATTATGGTCTATTAGATAGGGGTATATATATGATCTTGATGGTTGAAAATTTATTCATTGACATGGAAATATTTTTAGAGATATTTATGGTCAATCTAATGATTAACTTTTAGGTTAGCGTCGACATATGATTCATGATATTTTTGTGAATATCACTAAATTATAAGATTATATAGTGACTTATCATAAAGATTAATGATATTTTGGGATATGTTTCATTCTTTTGAGGTATATTTAACCCTTAAGTTTTAACATGTGGTTTAACATGAAAGATTATTTGGGAATTATATAACTAAATTTTTTGGGATGTAAGTTTAAAGTTATGAGATCACCTTTGAAATTAAAACATTATTTAATGTTGAGGTTATTGATGTATTTTGGGATGCTTGGTTATTTATTTTTGGAATGATCTAAGTTGAATCTTTGATGTTATTGTGGAAATTTTGGAGAAAAATGCATTACTTCTTCACATGGAGGTTTATACATTTTGGATATTATTTTACCTTATGATAACCATTTTGGTTTTGTTTGATGTTTAAAGACATGAGGAATATTTTTATCCTTTTTTGTATTATTTTATCTATTATAAGACACTTTAAGTGCTTCAGGCATGAAAATTCATCTTGAATACTCATCTTTTGGAGAAAAGATGAGATTGTGGTGGAAAATGATTAAAGGGTGAAATTATATTTGTGAACTAATTATATTTCCTTATGTTATTATTATAGATGGTAAATGGATTAAATAAATATAATAAAATGATCTTGAAAAAAACATTACCCTATTATGATCATTTCTAATGAATCGATGGTTCTTTTCACACCTCTTGGATTTGTGGTTTTGTGGTCGTTAACTTTCTCATAATCATTCACTTTATTGTGATAAATTTTCTATGACACTCTCCATAATTATTTAAATGTTACATTTTTTTCCCATGTTTATATTCTCACTTCTAACTAATATTCTTCTATTTGGAAACCTAATTATGTGTTATTCTAGATGACCTTTGAATTTCCCTTTATCTCTTTTCAAGAGGAAGTTTTATTAACCCTTTTTACGATGTGGGTTTTCAACAAAAGAATTTTCAAATATCAAACCCTTTATTACCAAGAATAAGTTCAAATTATTAGGTCATAATTAATTAAATGGGATATAATGTAACACCCCAAGATTTTAAAAGAACATTATGTTCGATAGCATATACAACATGCAACATTTAGCTTGAACGAACCACAAAATATTATTCTTTTATGACCATCATAACATATCTGATTGAATTATAGGGTTTTAATAGGATTAATTTCATTATGAAATTTATATAAATGAACTACTAAATACACATGTACTGGTTAATTATTTGGAAATAAACACTCACTTTTTTTTAAATTGATAATGGACAGTTTGAGTCATATCGGGTACATCATGTATAATATTGAGGTGAGGCTGATTTATACACATAAAAAATTACTTATGGATCATATTTCTGAAGTACCAAAACAATCTTAATGCGTTTGTTTAGTTTTGAGTATGTCGGTTGTCTTTTTTACAAAAATTAATGTCAATTTTGAATAAAAAGATGCACTTTGAGTTGTACTGGTCACACTGTGCATCAAATTGAGATGAGGATGATTACTACACATCCCAAATGGATTATGTATCATTTTAATAAATTATCAAAATAATACAAATGCATTTTTTGGGTTTTGAGTACGCCACTTGTGTTTTTTACTAAAATGTCATTTTAAACCAGAAACGTACACTTTGAGTCATAATGGTCACATAATGTGTAGGTTTGATGTGATACTGATTCCAACATGTTAAAAATGAATTATTAATCATTATCATAAATTATCAATACAATCCAAGTGTGTTTTCTCAGTTTTTAGTGAGTGACGCTTTTTGAACTAAAATGTCAATTTTAAACAGATAACAAATACTTTGAGTCATACTAGGAATATTATGTATAATATTGTGGTTCGAATGATTACTACAAGTCAAAAATGACTTATGGAAAATTTTAATAAATTATCAAAACAATCTGAATATGTTTGCTCAGTTTTGAGTATGTCATTTTTCTTTTTTACTAAAATTAATATCAATTTTGAATAAAAAGACACACATGGAGTCATACTGGTCACACAGTGCACTGGACTGAGGTGTGTATAATTCCTAAACATCCCAAATGATTTATGAATCATTTTAATAAAGTATAAAAACAATATGAATGTGTTTTATCAGTTTTGAGTATGCCGCTTTTGTTTTTTATTAAATGTCATTTTAAACTGGAAACACACACTTTGAGTAGTATTGGTCGCATCATGCATGGGTTTGATGTGAGACTAGTTTATAAACATCACAAATGAATTATGAATAATTTTAATAAATTATAAAGACAAACTGAGGATGTTTTCTTGGTTTTCAATAAGTGGCACTTTTTGAACTAAAATGCCAATTTTAAACTGATAATAGACACTTTGAGTCATACCGCGTACATCGTGTATCATATTGAGTTTTGGATGGTTAATACATATCAAAATTGACTTATGTATTTTTTTTTCATAAATTAACAAAACAATATGTATTTTTAGTTCAGTTTTGAGTATGTCAGTTTTCTTTTTTACTAAAATTAATGTCAATTTTGAATAAAAAAGATGCACTTAGAGTCATACCGGTCACACCATGCGTCAAATTTAGATAAGAATAATTTATATAAATCCCAAATGAATTATGGATCATTTTAATAAATTATAAAAACAATATTAATGTGTTTTATCAGTTTTGAGTACGCCACTTTTGTTTTTTACTAAAATGTCATTTTAAACTCAAAACATGCACTTTGAGTCATACCGGTCACATCGTGTGGGAATTTAATGTGATACTGATTCCTACATGTCAAAAATAAATTATTAATCATTTTACTAAATTATTAATACAATTTTAGCATGTTTTCTTATTTTTCAGTGAGTGACACTTTTTGAACTAAAATGTCAATTTTAAACTGACAACGGACACTTTGAGTCATATCAGGCACATAGTGTATAAAATTGAGGTGAGGATGATTCCTTAATGTAAAAAATGACTTATGGATATTTTTATTAAAGTATAAAAATAATATGAATGTGTTTTCTCAATTTTAAGTATATTAGTTATCTTTTTTACTAAAATTGATGTCAATTTTGAATAAAAACGCACTTAGAGTCATACCGGTCACACCATGCATCATATTGAGGTGTGGATAATTCCTAAATGTTAAAAATAACTTATGTATAACTTTAATAAAGTATAAAAATAATAAAAATGTGTTTTATTAGTTTTGAGTATGTTACTTTTGTTTTTTACTAAAATGTCATTTTAAACTGGAAACATGAACTTTGAGTCATACTGGTCACATCGTGTGTATTTTTGATGTGATAATGATTTATACACATCAAAAATGAATTATGAATCATTTTACTAAATTATCAAGACAATATAAGTGTGTTTGATCAGTTTTAAGTGAGTGAAACTTTTTAAACTAAAATGTCAATTTTAAACTGATAGCGGAAACTTTGAATCATATCGGGCACATCGTGTATCAAATTTATGTGAGGATGATTAATACATGTCAAAAATGACTTATGAATAATTATAATAAAGTATCAAAACAATCTGAGTGTTTTTCCTTAGTTTTGAGTATATTAGTTGTCTTTTTTACTAAAATTAATATCAATTTTGAATAAAAATATGCACTTGGAGTCATACCGATCACACCATACATCATATTGAGGAGAATTGTATTCCTACATAACCCAAATGACTTATGGATTGTTTTACTAAATTATCAAAACAATATGAATGTGTTTTATTGGTTTTGAGTATGCCACTTTTTTACTAAAATATCATTTTAAACTAGAAGCGTGCACTTTGAGTCATACTGGTCACATTGTGTGTGGGTTTGATGTGAGACTAATTCTTACACATCACAAATGAAATATGAATCATTTTAATAAATTATAAATACAATCTAAGCATGTTTTCTTGGTTTTCAATGAGTGTCACTTTTTGAACTAAAATGTTAATTTTAAACTAATAACAGACACTTTGAATCATACCGGGCACATCATGTGTCATATTGAGGTGAGGATGATTCATACATGTCACAAATGACTTATGGATATTTTTTATAATGTAAAAAAACAATTCAAATGTGTTTTCTTGGTTTTGAGTATGTCAGTTGTCTTTTTTACTAAAATTGATGTCAATTTCAAAACAATCCAAATGTGTTTTCTGAGTGATGATAAACTCTAACATAACATCATAATTATTTGTTCATAAAAATGGTAATATCCATATTCTAATGTATTTTTTATTTATAATGATGATGAGTTTTTTATTAATGATCTTGTGAACATGGATCATTTTACATAATGAATGTGCACAAGCATAATAAATGTTACTTGTATGGATTTCAAAAGCATTTGTGATATTATATAATGAAATTAAATAATGATAGAATAGACCAAATAATTCCACCACAAAAAAAAGTGAAACTATTGTATTTTTCTTTTCTAAAAATTTGTGATTAAGTCGATGAAATTTTGTATTTCTTTATTTTTTTAGAGGTTTTGGATCAAGCTACTAGCTTCTTTTTCAAAGGGGTATTTGTTTGGATTTTTAGTGCTTCACAATTTAATTTAAAGTGGGTTTTTCATTTTCAGGGGTTTCTTTATAAGGTGGATTCTTTTCATTTGATGTAATGCTTCCTTTGACACCATCCCTCCATGATGACCATGATCTCTCAATGTTGGTTGTCCTCCAATAGTTCTTTCATACACCTACTGGCTTCAGAGGTTGATTACACTCATATTTATTCAAACATTTAAGACAAATTATATACATGTTTTATGATTGGATTAGTGTTGTATGACTCTCAAGTGACTATTGTATCCACTACTAAGACCCTTTCTTTGTAGTGTAGAGAAGTCATGGGTAAGCAACTGCATCTATTTTTTTGTTGTTGTTCAGTTTTTTCTTGGTGAGGGGTTACTTTCACACTTCAGTAATATTTTATAGTACTTAAAATGTTCTAATAGAAATTTTAGCCTATTATAATTAGTTTGAAAAAAATAATTGGTGTTTGTTTTGTTTCTGAAAAAAAATCCCCCACTTAAACTCTTGTATAAAATCACTTAAAAAAGTGGCGAAAAACGTTTTTTCAATAATCCACCTGAAACACTTACACAGTGGCTCTTATATTAAGTGAAAAGTGTTGTTCACACTTTTCAACAATTTTTCTCAAACGCAATCTTGGTATGATCCGCATTATACTCCATTTTCCAACAATTTTATTATTTGCAAGCCAGTGTTTCATCTCCTCTTCTGCCTCGATCTTCACCTCTGCCTCATCCTCCACCTCAATATTCAACTCTACCTCCACCTCTTCCTCTACCTCTACCTCCGTCTCCGCCTCTACCTCTTCCTATGACTCCACCATTTCCTAACAATTTTATTATTTTCAGGTCAATGCTTCTAAACAAATTGGTTTCCTCCATTAGACTTCTCCTTGAGAAACATATCAAAAATAATATATAATCATTATAATACTAAGGCTTCACTACCCAAATATATTTTTAAGGTCATAACTCATACTAGCTCAAAAACATAGTAGGTAATCACCTAAATTTGTTTTGGAAAACATTCTGACAACATGTACATTGCCCACTCATCTCTAAAAAAAATTAGTTCTTATTTTGAGTACGAAGGTTATCAGAAATCTTGATAGTAATGAGAAAATATAGACAAACAAATGATTATGAAATATATTTAATGAAATTGTAATTACCTTCATAAATTTTCTATTTCTTATGTTGGTCTTTTCATGCCTTATGATCTCTATCATAAATTTTCCAACATAATATCCATAATTGATGTCATTATCTAGCTTCAAACACTGCAGAAACATTGACCAAAATAAGTAAATTGTTCTGAAATTATTTGATAGTTAAATATTTATATATATATATATATTAATATTTTTCCATTTGTAGTAATTTATAGGATTTATCTCTTCAGACACCGACTTCATGCCATGATTTAGTCTATATTTAGCAACTGCCCTATCATAACAAATTTTTTGTTAAAACACAAACTGAAACATATAATTTGAATTTTATCTATAAAATGTTGATTTTAGGGTATTAAAAATTCATAATACACATCATGTGTGGTTGGTTGGTTTGATATCCATGCATTGGATCTAAAAAATAAATATTTTTAGAATCTAAATTGACTTTGATCGGCATCCAGTGTTACCTAAAAACAAATAAGTAATGAAAAAATTAAAAATATATTTTATGTGATTATATTTTAGAGTTTTACTTCTACATTGTAGGCATAAAAAAGATTTTTTTGTCTAATATTTTTTTATTAAAGGATTCGAGTAATAAATCTATTTTCTTATTAATTTCTTCCTTATTCAAAGTAATTTTTTCCGTAGAAATGATATAGGGATTAATGAATCCAAATCATTATTTGCATAGTTTTCCCTTTATATAGTAGTAATATAAACACCTATAAAAAATATGAATAGTTTTTAACTTTAATAAACATATTAAATCACTATTTGTGTAGACATATTATGAAAATGTACCTTGTGTGTGTATTCACAACTGAGACGCCCAACCATTCATGCTTGAGGATCTCATTTATACTCTCGAGACCAATTACGTATGTCATGGAACTTCCATATATTTCTTTTTCATATGGAATATAAGACATATTTTCATCTTTAAATTTTTTATCTACATGAATTTTTAATGATAATAAATGTTTCTCTAGAACTTGCGGTGAGAAGGTACTCTCAAAATGTTGTTTTGATTTCTTGGTCGATTCACTATATTTTCTTGATTCAGCCTTCTGTTTCCCAACCGATTTATCCATTTGTAATATCATAACTCACTTTAAAAAAATTTCATCAACCATTACAGGTTTTTCATATGAAAAAGTTTATTAAAGGCATACCTCGTGTATCTTTATAAGATTATATGACCATGTTATAAAAGCTCCAATAGCATCATTGACCGTTGTAATATCTAGATCATCAAGTGGAACATGAAACTCAACAGTCGACTCATAAGATACCTCAATCCCCACTCTAATGTGATATTTTGGTAGGTCTTTATGGTTTAGCTTGTCTTCTGCTATATTATACATTTTAACCCTCGTAATAAGGTGGTGTGTGGGTGTTGACAGATACAAATCATATACAACTATACCTTGCAGAATTTTAGTAATATAAAGTTATTGGAAGTTGTTTGATTCACATTTAGGAGAAATAGTAATGATTAAATTGATTATCTCGGATAAGGTATGTGATTGGGTGGAATTAATAGACTCAAATATATTGGGGTTATTTGGTTCATGTGCATATCATTGTTCCACCACTGGTTCGCTTTGATCCTTTCTCATACATTGGTCTGCCAAACCAGACCTAACAATAATATATTACAGTGAGTCTATTTGTGTATGTAATCATTTCATCATATTATATATATCTTAATTTGTTTTTATCTTCTCAAAATATGTTTTAAGAGACACTCCAAAACCTAATCCTCTAATGTGACCATATTGTTCTAGCCGCTTCAAAGCTACTTAAAGTAATTTTTCTTCCAGTATGGTCATTGTTGATTCTTGTGTCTAAAATTTATAAGAAAATATGAACAAAAATATATATTTTATATAATATTATTATAAATCATAATGAATTACAATTATTCCATACTTACACATGTTTCCTATACTGTTTTTGTGTTTTCATCAACTAGTTTACCCTTCTAATTTACACGAGCCTCCTTCTATAGCACATGACGTGGGATGGAAGCGGATTCAGATTTTGATTCATCAATATGAATATAAACAAAGGAACATATGTTGTTTCATATCACATAATTAAACTTTTATTATTTATTTAAAATACATACCAATTTCTTCTCTAATGAATCATACTTCATTCTTACTTTGCGATAGTGGTACATTGGTTTTGATGCATGTTCTTTATTTTTAGAGCTCTTTTGTTATTTCATAAATTAATAATTTTGAATCAAGTTAGATAAAATAAATAAGGAAAAATAATATATTATTGAATGTAATTCACTTGAAATGATTTATCATTACGAAGATTGATGAAAGTAATCCATGTTTCCTGCTTTATAATGTGTGCATAACTAACTGGTGGGTGAGGCTTTACTTTCCCCTCAACATTCCTAAGATGTAACTTCATAAGAAGAGTTTGGAATCCTCTATAGGCTTTTACAGTGGCCATTAAGACAAATTTATTATGGAAATATTCTAAAATAAATAAACTCTATAAGGAATAATGAAAATTAAATCAACATTTAATTATATAATTTTTTGGTAAAATAGAGAAAGTTTATTGTAGCATTACCATTATATATTTCCAAAAAATTTCCTTCATTACAGGTTGGATTTGGTTTTGTGAATAAATATCAATCATCACATTCATCCTTGTTGTGACTGATTCTCACTCAAATTTACCCAAGATATGAAGGTAGAACGGTCCTTGTAGTCTAGCTTGGGTTGTCGAATCCACAGAGACCTAAGAAGTAACCTATAGACACGTACATTCTATGGAATGTTTTTGGCTATGAATTGGAAAAATTGGGTTGATTTTAGATGGGTTTAAAGAAACTCTAAGAGACCTGAGTGAATTCAATTTAAAATAATGAGTTGATCCTAGGTTTTCGCTCGGGGTGGATTGGATGTATTTCCTTTTCAATGATTTCAATTTCTTATATTTGAGATGGGTTCATTTAAGGAGATAAAACAACATCATAACTTACTGGTTTAATGCCTACACCCTTTAATACTAATAACATATACACTTGAAGGATCAAAGTTTTGAGCACTTCAAGGTAAAGGTTCGTATTAACACTTGAAGTGTGTGGCCTTAAATTCAATAAGGACGATGGAGTTTAAAAATCATCAAATAAAAATCTCAATTAAAGAAGTGATTATACATTAATGAGGTGATAAATAACATCCAATCCATCCCCTTTCTACTCCCTTGGATCAACCCATAAGTGGTTTATCCCTCCATTGATCTCATGGTTTCAATGGAAGTGGAAAGTAGACTCATGAGGGAGGAAATGGAGAAGTAAGGAAAACAACAAAAATAAAATGATCACTCCACTGTTGTGTGAATAATTTCACAAGGTTTGGTGTGAAAAAATTCACACCTTGATCCAACGGTATCAAAGTGATATGAAGAACAACAGAATAAGAGTAGAATAAGAACTTTTATTAAGAAACTAAATTGAATTGAACAACTTACATGTGAAAGACAAATTTGAGACAACAAAATTGCAGCATAACATTACAATTGAACAAAGCATCCAAGATTCCTAAATCCTCCAACACCACTACCTTAAATAGGAATTTTTTAGCCCTTGGGTAGATCCTCCAACAGTACAAATCATCTCAATTAATTTTGGTAGGCCATAGGTGGTGGAAAGCTTGTGGAATTTGGACTTTTCCACATTTGACCCGAGGTGGCAGCCAGCTTTCATCCACCGAACAGACGTGCTTGTAAGACCTTCTAGATGGCCGAATCAGAGTGGGACATAGAAGAATAAAATGGATCCTATGATTTCTTATAACCGCCTGTAAAATATTAGCCAAAAAGTAGTTATTGTTTTCGAGATATGGTTTAATTGGTGGGCTGTTTTTCTGGGCCGCAGAATCTGGACCAGAATTTTATCTCTAAATTGGGCTGCCTAAATGGACACCATATAGGCCTAATTAGCATTGTATCCTGGAGAGTTATTTGTTACTATACATGTCTTATATAATCTCACGAAATTTTGGATTCATTGGGCCTTTATTTTGGTCCCCACAGTCTCATCAGTGGGCTGGTGTCCAATCTGCCTTCTCCAGAATTGCTTCCTTTCATTGCCAAATATCTTCATCATCCTCCATGAATTATCCATTGATCCCTGAATGAAACATGTTCATATTGGAGTGTAGATAAATTTATAAAAATATCAAATTAAAATATTTATAATCAGATGAATCATTTGTTACTTTAAATGATGTTCAAAAATGTAGCACATAATAGTGCATTTTAAGAAGGTATTACAATTATAATGTGAAATGATGTTCAAAGTGTAAAATGCACTAAAATGGTGTTTATTAATAATAAATAACATGAATATTATATATATTACCAATGAATATTATCCTCATTTAGTGGCTAATCACACCCCTCAACTTGAGTTTTGCTAGTCCCGAGCAAAATATATCTCAATAATATGAAATTTGAATTCCCTTTTCCAAAAAACATTTTAATACACAATGATCACCAAAAAACACTTATACCAAACAATCATGAAACCCATCAAAATATTTTAATACAATATAGTTTCATAAGCATATCCCAATCCCAATCTCATTCCTTTATTCAAATTCATTGCCATATTTCATCCAATGTCAATTAAGTATGAGGATGTGTTGTGCATCACAATAGACATGGGGGGTTCATCTTTATTCAAGGGGGAAATTACGGAAGCGCTAGGTGGAATCACATTTCAATATTAAGATGAGTATTCATTTTTTTTTGTATAATTTTTTTTTTAATGTTTTTTTTTGTTTTTGTAATTTTTCCATGGTAATTGAAGTTGCACTCAAAAGAGTCAACCCCTATAGCGAGACTTTGCCAATGACTCCAAGGCTCAAAGACCTTAGGGAACCAAGTGAAGCCCGCATACTTGGGCATCATCTCGAGTTAACTCAGTCAAAAACAAATTCAAATTACCAAAAATAGAGATAAAATTACTAACTCTGGGCCAGACAACTATGGAGTCACGATCCCCAAGTGCCGAAAGCCACGCATTAGGTCATTTCATTGCTCTACGTGCAATTTTTTTTTTATAATTTTTTTTTGAATGCTCATATTAAACTAAAATGATCACCAAACCTATGCTATATATTTAGGGGACCCCATGAACTCAAACTAATACCCCACTATCCAAAGGACGTGCATTGTGATCTTTTTTTTTTGGATGAAAATATAAACGATGAAATATCACATTGGACAGCCACACTTTCCAAAATCAATGCTCATGAAATTATAAAAGGATTAAAATCAGAATCAGGGTATGATAAATTATTTGATATTCAGTTTCAAAGTGTGCAATGTGTATTACCATGTTTAAAGTTAAAGGAATTTTTCCTTCCATTTTCACAATTTTTTTTTCAAATCATTTATCATTTTTTTTGACACAAAAGCATTTTTTATTTTATATCCCCCCCCCAACTTAAAATAACACTGTCCCCAGTGTTTAAATAAAAGAAAATTTAGAAGGGGGTAGAGGTAGAGAATGAAAGTTCAAAAAGGAAATTGAAAATGAGGGTCATGGAATGAAGTCACCTGGTGGTTGAAGTTTAAATTTCTTGCTGCTCCAATTTAGTCATTTGATATACATGTCTCTTGCAGAGTTCCCTAGTGGAAAAATAAAAATAAACAAACAAAACAAAAGAGTATATATATATATATATAAAAGTAAAATATAAGTATATATATAAAATAAAATAAACTGATGATACATTGTCTTCTTTTTAAATTTCTGGGTAAGGTATTACTCAAGGATCACACCATGTGACACGGATGAATATAGTGCTCCCATTTCATACCCATCCATACTCATAATAGAAGAACAGGTCAACAGTCTTTTTTTTTAAATATAAAAATGAGTAATTAAAATATAAATTTTATTAAAACAACAAAATGATAGGAAACTTGAAAACCATGGGTTGCCTCCCATGCAGCGCTTTGTTTAACGTCGTTAGCTCTACTTGAACCCTAAATCTATCAATTTTTTCCTAGTTCATAGGTCGGATCAGTTAACTCAACCTCTATTTCCTTTTTACTGAATGATTCAATGAATGGTTTTAACCTTTGACCATTGACCTTGAAAATGTAACCACTTTTGGGATCTTGAATCTCTACTGCCCCATGGGGGTACACATGATGCACTATGAAAGGTCCTGACCATCTAGACCTTAACTTTCCTGGGTGTAAATGAAGTTTTGAACTATACAAGAGAACAAGTTTTCCCAGTTCAAAATGTTTGACCTTGATATTCCTAGATTGGTAGGCTTGAACTCTAGATTTATTGATCCTTGAATTTTCATAAGCCTCCATCCTTAGTTCCTCCAGTTCATTGAGATCTAATTTCCTTTTTGTTCCGGCCAATGAGAGGTCATAATCCATTTTCTTAATTTCCCAAAAGGCCTTATGCTCAATTTCAATAGGTAAATGGCATGCTTTTCCATAAACCAACCTATATGGGGACATTCCTAAAATGGTTTTATATACGGTTCTATAGGCCCAAAGAGCATATAAGAGTTTCTCAGGCCAATCTTTCCTAGAGGGGTTGACAGTTTTTTCAAGAATTTACTTAATCTCCCTATTTGCTAACTCAGCTTGACCATTGGTTTGAGGATGGTATGCAGTGGACACTTTATGAGAAATACCATACTTAGACATGAGTGAAGAGAATGGGCGGTTGCAGAAATGGGTTCCTTGATCACTGATTATAGCCCTAGGAATTCCAAATCTTGAAAATATGTTCTCTTTCGGAAATTGAATCACAACTTTATGATCATTGGACTTTGTGGGAATGGCCTCAACCCATTTTGAGACATAATCAACAGGTGAGAGTATGTAGAGGTATCCCCGAGAGTTTGGGAAGGGACCCATGAAGTCAATTCCCCAATAGTCAAATATTTCAACCACTAAGATGGGAGTGAGTGGCATTTGATTCCTTTTTGTGATGGACCCTACTTGTTGACACCTAGGACAGCTTTGACAAAATGTGTAGGAGTCCCTTGAGAGGGTGGGCCAGAAAAGACCACATTGAAGAATCTTAGCAGATGTTTTCTTAGAGGAAAAGTGACCTCCACATGCCTCACTGTGACAGAATTTAAGGATGGACTCTTGTTCAGATTCTGGAACACACCTCCTAATGACTTGGTCAGGGCAGAACTTATAGAGGTATAGATCATCAAACACATAGTGTCTAATATCATAAAGGAATTTCCTTCGAGCTTGAGTCCCTAAGAATTTTGGAATGACTCCTGTAACTAAGAAATTGGCTATGTCGGCATACCAAGGGCAGTCACTCACAGAGTATAGGTGTTCATCAGGAAATGAATCAGACACAGAAAGGTGATTTGAGTTGTCTTTGAATTCCATCCTAGAGAGTTGATTAGCTACAACATTTTCAACGCCCTTTTTATCCTTGATTGTGAGGTCAAATTCTTATAAGAGAAGGACCCACCTAATCAGTCTAGCCTTGGAATCTTGTTTTTGGAAGAGGTATTTTAGTGCAGAATGGTCAGTGAACACAGTGATGGGGGATCCTAATAGGTAGGACCTAAACTTCTCTAAAGCAAACACAATAGCAAGTAACTCATTTTCAGTAGTGTTGTAGTTTATTTGGGCATCATTTAAGGATTTGCTTGCATAAGCAATGACATAAGTAGTTTTATCACAACGTTTTCCTAACACAGCTCCAACAGCAAAGTCACTGGCATCACACATAAGTTCGAAAGAAAGGTTCCAATTTGGAGATTTCATAATCGGAGGAGAGGTGAGAGAGGATTTGAGGGTTGAGAATAAACCCTCACAGCTTTATGTCCAAACAAATGGAGCATCCTTTACTAGGAGAGCACAAAGGGGACAAGAGATTGAACTAAAGTCCTTGATGAATATTCTATAGAAACCAGCATGTCCTAAGAAAGACCTCACTTCCTTGACAGTTTTGGGTGATGGAAGGTGACGAATGATGTCAACCTTGGCTTTATCAACTTCAATCCCCCTACCTGAGACCAGATGGCCTAAAACTAGTCCCTCTTTAACCATAAAATGGAATTTTTTCTAGTTTAGGACTAGATTCTTTTCTTCACATATTTACAAGACTCTCTCTACATTCCTCAGACATCCCTAAAATGTATCCCCAAACACAGAGAAGTCATCCATGAAGACCTCTATAAAATCCCCTACCATGTCTGAGAAGATTCCCATCTTGCACCGTTGGAAGGTTCCAGGGGCATTGCATAACCCGAAGGGCATGAGTTTGAAATTAAAGGTTCCAAATGGACATGTGAATGTAGTCTTCCCTTGATCCTCTAGGGAGACCTCAATTTGATTATACCCTGAGTACCCATCTAAGAAATAGTAGAACGCATGACCTGCCACTCTCTCAAGGACTTGGTCAATGAATGGTAAGGGGAAATGGTCCTTCTTGGTGAATGAGTTTAGCTTCCTATAGTCAATGCAGACCCTTCATCCACTACTCACCCTTGTTGGAAGAATCTCTCCATCCTCATTGGTTATCACTGTGATTCCAGCCTTTTTTGGAACCACTTGGATTCGGATCACCCATTCACTCTCAACTATGGGATATATGATACCAGCTTTTAGCAATTTCAAGAGTTCTTTTCTTACTACCTCCATGAGATTAGGATTGATTCATCTTTGAGGTTGACGACATGGCTTTGAATCAGATTTCAGAACAATCCTATGAGTCCCGATAAGTGGGCTAATCCCAGGAATATCAGACAGGGTCCAACCAATGGCTTTATTATGTTTCCTAAGGACATCTAGAAGCATTCTCTCATGATTTGCTTCAAGAGAAAAAGAAATGACAATAGGATGTGTTTGATTGTCCCCTAGGAAGGCATACTTGAGTGTAGCGGGAAGTTCCTTCAATTCAAGATCAGGTTGGTTTAGAATTTCAGCAGAAGATTGGTACATTGGATCAAGTTCAATTTCTTTTTTTAGATTTTCTAATAGGATTGATTCCCCACATATATAATTTTCAGCTACTAGATTGGCTTGATCAGATTTAGGGAAGGAAGTTGGAGTGGTCTCCATGAAAGTGGTTTCTTGAAAGGTTTCACTGATTGTTGGACCTAAGACTTCGTCATAAGAGAAATTTGAAAATGATTCAAGCCAAGGAGATAAACTTCCTTCATATGAACAAAGGAAATAAATCTCATCCTAACTTAAACATTCATCAAATATTCCTTGATGTTCTATGGATTTATTATCAATGCTTCCTATCATGTTTACTTCATGAATGTACTCGTCATCCCCTATTTGTGAGCTTGAATTATAGATGTTCAAGTCTAGACTCATGTTCCCAAAGGTGATGGTCATGTTCCCATTTCGGACTCGGATAACAGAGTTGATTGTTGCAAGAAAAGGACGTCCAAGGATGATTGAGGTTTGTTCCTTATTTCCTAAGTTTGGATGGTTATCAAGGACAATGAAATCATCAGGGTAGATGAAGTTTTCAACCTTTACCAGAACGTCCTTTAAAATCCCCTTTGGAACCCTAATGCTACGATCAGCAAGTTGAAGTGTGAAAGATGTGGGTTGGAGTTCTTCTAGGCCTAACTGGCAGTACACAACATATGGGATGAGATTGACACTAGCACCTAGGTCACACAAGGCCTTGACAACTTTACTTTCTCCTAGTTCAACATTGATGTAAGGGCAACCTGGGTCTTTCAACTTAGGAGGAATGGTCCCTTGAATGGTGGTACTCACATTAGCAGCCAAAAGGACTTGGTTTTTATGTGAAAATTTTCTTTTAAAAGTGCACAAGTCCTTAAGGTACTTTGAGTAGGCAGGTATAGTTTGGATGACATCGAGAAGAGGAATGTTCAACTTGACTTGTGAGAAGATTTCCCTCAATGTTTCACTCAATTCAGGCTTGGTTTTCCTCCTCATGTGTTGAGGAAATGGTGCAGGTTGTGGGGTTATTTTTTGAAGAGTTGTTTCTTTGACAATGTTATCAGTTTCCTCAGTTTGATCATTTGGTTCATTTGAATTTTCATCCATGTTTGAATCTTCAGGTGGGTTCTGAATTAGTTATTCAGGTTTCTCAATTGATTTCCCACTTCTTAAAACAGTCACAGCCTTTAGTTGTTAATGAGTTGTTTGAGTACAACTTGACTCTCCCCTTGAAGTTGAGGATGGCACTGCTTGAGTAGGCATGAGTGCTTTTCCAATTTTTATGTTTTGAAGTTATTGTTTTAGGGAAGATACCTCCGATTTCATCCTCTCCATTTGTTTGCACAGTTGTTCTAGTAGGCTTTGTGGAACAGTTTGGGTGGGTGCTTGGGTAGGTTGGTTTATCCTAGGGGGATATTTTGGAGGTGGGATGGTTTGTTGAAAATGGACCGGTGGCTATTAGTATTGGATAGGTTGGGTTTAGAACTGGTTATGGGTTTGGTAGTTCTGATGGGGGTAAGGATTTTGTCCCTGTGGTTGGCTAGGTTGTTGGTTATCTTTCTAGCGGAATCCTGGGTGGTCGTTATACCTTGGGTTGAAGGTGTTTTGGTATTGAGGCTTTTGAAAGTTCAAAGCATTTACTTCCACTGGGGGTCCTCCTAAGAGAACATCCTAGATGGATGGAATGGTTGGGCAGTTGTCTGTCTTATGGTCATGTTTGTCACAAATTGTGCAAACAGGGTCTACAGTTTGGATTTCATGAACTTTCCTAAGGTCTATTTCTCCAACCTTTCTAGAGAGTACTGTGAGTTTAGCCCTAAGGATTTCCTCTTCTCTAAGTGTATGAATTCCAGTAGTTCTTTGTGGCTTTTTAGAATAAGGTGAAGTTCCCCATGTTTGGTTTTGTTCAGAAAGGCTTTCCAGATACTCGTAAGCATCATTTGGGGCTTTGTTTTTAAAGGTTCCATTACACATCATGTCAATGAATTGTTTGTTCCCTGGACCCAACCCTTCATAGAAAATTCTCACTTATTAAGGAATAGAAAAACCATGGTGTGGAACCATGTTTAGAGTGTCTTTGAACCTCTCCCATGTTTCATAGAATGACTCTCCCTCTTTTTCAAAAAAAGTTTTGGATACTCTTTTTAAGTGCAATTGTTTTGTGGTGGGGAAAGTATTTTTTATAGAATTCTCTTTGTAGTTAGTCCAAAGAATTTATGGATAATGGTCTCAAATTTTTTAGCCAATTTTTAGCTCGATCCTTTAAAGAAAAAGTAAATAGCCTCATCTTAGCATATTCTAGTTGATGTGGGGGACACATGGTTTCTACAATGTCATTGAACTCCTTAATGTGCAGGTATGGCATCTCGGACTCCATTCCATGGAATGTGGGAAGGTGGTTTAGGACATGGGGTTTAAAGATGTAGTTTGCATCTACTAGGGAATTGTGTCTAATGCATGAGTGGGCATTGGTCCAGGAAGGTGTGAGGTAGTCATTCATGGTTTGATCAATTGCATTCCCCAAGTTTGGGGCTGCCTCATTTGGGTTTCCATTTTGGTTCCCACCGGGGTTTATGAGTTGGTTTCCTTGAAGACCTTCCATTGAAATTGGCTCAATTTTGGACTCTAGAGTATTATGAATATTATGATCTAATGGAGTGAGTTCCCTTGGTGTACTTAACTCCCCAACCCCAGGACTATCCACCCTAACTAGACGGTTTGATTGATCGCGGGTGTAGGCAGACATGCGCCAAAAGAAAAAAAACGAGAAAGGGACAAGATAAGAGAATTTGGATGAGAAAATAAGAAATGGGGGAGAATAGAATGGGTGTTTATATGACTTACTTGGGTCCCTAAAAATGGCGCCAAAATTTGATTCTCGCTCAAATTTACCCAAGATATGAAGGTAGAACGGTCCTTGTAGTCTATCTTGGGTTGTCGAATCCACAGAGACCTAAGAAGTAACCTATAGACATGTACATTCTATGGACTGTTTTTGGATATGAAGTGTCCAAATTGGGTTTATTTTATATGGGTTTAAAGAAACTCTAAGAGACCTGAGTGAATTCAATTTAAAAGAATGAGTTGATCCTAGGTTATCGCTCGGGGTGGATTGGACGTATTTCCTTTTTAATGATTTCAATTTCTTATATTTGAGATGGGTTCATTTAAGGAGATAAAACAACATCATCACTTACTGGTTTAATGCCTACACCCTTTAATACTAATCAATTATACACTTGAAGGATCAAAGTTCTGAGCACTTCAAGGTAAAGGTTCGTATTAGCACTTGAAGTGTGTGGCCTTAAATTCAACAAGGACGATGGAGTTTAAAAATCATCAAATAAAAATCTCAATTAAAGAAGTGATTATACATTAATGAGGTGATAAATAACATCCAATACAGCCCCTTGATACTCCCTTGGATCAACCCATAAGTGGGTTATCCGTCCATTGATCCCATGGTTTCAATGGAAGCGGAAAGTAGACTCATGAGGGAGGAAATGGAGAAGTAAAGAAAACAACAAAAATAAAATGATCACTCCACCGTTGTGTGAATAATTTCACAAGGTTTGGTGTGAAAAAATTAATACCTTGATCCAAAGGTATCAAAGTGATATGAATAACAATAGAATAATAGTAGAAGAAGAACTTTTATTAAGAAACTAAAGTGAATTGAACAACTTACATGTGAAAGACAAATTTGAGACAACAAAATTGCAGCATAACATTACAATTGAACAAAGCATCCAAGATTCCTAAATCCTCCAACACCACTGCCTTAAATAGGAATTTTTGAACCCTTGGGTCGATCCTCAAACAGTACAAATCATCTCAATTAATTTTGGAAGGCCATAGGTGGTGGAAAGCTTGTGGAATTTGGACTTTTCCACATTTGACCCGAGGTGGCATCCAGATTTCATCCACCGAACAAACGTTCTTGGAAGACCTTCTAGATGGCCGAATCAGAGTGGGACATAGAAGAATAAAATGGATCCTCGGATGTATTATAACCTCCTGTAAAATCTCAGCCCAAAATTAGTTATGGTTTTAGAGATATGGTTTAATTGGTGGGCTGTTTTTTTGGGCCGCAGAATCTGGCCCATAATTTTATCTCTAACTTGGGCTGCCTAAATGGACACCATGGAGGCAGAATTATCATTGGATCCTGAAGAGTTATTTGTTACTCTACATGTCTTATAGCATCCCACGAAATTTTGGATTCATTGGGCCTTTATTTTGGTCCCCAAAGTCTCATTAGTGGGCTGGTGTCCAATCTGCCTTCTCCAGAATTGCTTCCTTTCATTGCCAAATATCTCCATCATCCTCCATGAATTCTCCATTGATCCCTGAATGAAACATGTTCATATTGGAGTGTAGATAAATTTTTCTAAAAATATAAAATTAAAATATGTATAATCAGATGAATCATTTGGTACTTTAAATGATGTTAAAAAATGTACCACATAATAGTGCATTTTAAGAAGGTATTACAATTATAATGTGAAATGATGTTCAAAGTGTAAAATGCACTAAAATGGTGTTTATGAATAATAAATAACATGAATATTATATATATTACCAATGAATATTAGCCTCATTTAGTGGATAATTAGTTACCCTAACATAACTAATGAACATTGACTTGTTGGGGTTAATAGGTTGGCCACTTTGATTCCAACCAACCTCAAATTTTGTAACTTGACGTCTTTCCTTGGTAATTTTATTAAAAACTATGATGTTTCACCATTGTTATTTTTTTCATCAACATATTGTTGATCCTATAATAATTATATAGTTTTATAATCAATTGTTTATTCTTCCTCGGGATAGGTAACATCATCATGTGCAAAATATATTATCTACATGAGTAGTCAGACATATAATTTATCTTGAATAACAACAACGTAAACACATAGAAAGGATTTGAGAAGTGTTGCATGCATGATCTATTGCAAAATTTATTAACTCTTTAACTGCATATCCATGCTCTTTTGTCGAACGATTAGTGTGCATCCATTTTTAATGAAATGGGTGATTGAATTTAACTTCATCTCCATACTCTTTAACTCCATCTGCACCTATTTTTCTTGAACTACTCTAAGCAGTAGTCATCCCATACCAGGTATCGATGATCATTTTGGATGACTACTACTCAGAGTAGTTCAAGAAACATAGAAAAGATGGGTGATGATTCTCAAGCAATAAAATTCAATAATATCTATTCGAGGGATAAAGTTTGTGAGGATGACAGTTTTCTCCTTAAAACATTTTAAATCACCACATCTTAATTTAAAATTTCAAATCTCATATTAAAATGCTAAAAGGTCCCTAACACTACCATGATAACATCAAATCATCCCCATTGAGTTTCACCTACTATAATCTATGTTACTAGTCCTTTTCCCTCACCTGTATCTCAAATATAAGAGCTCTGTATCCACCGAGGTTCATGTGTAGGGTGTGAGTATAAAAATAAACAAGTAAATACTAACATGGAACCTAAAATATACAACAACACATATATTTGAGTATATGTTCAAAGTAGTAACACTCAAAATACACATGTAAGTCAAGTCATTGTGTACTAACCAGGACACCATGATAATCAAATGTAGAAACTTCATTTCATAAGAGTGAATTATACTAATCATACCATAAGTTTATACCATGGTTGTTCCCTGATATTCAAATCATTTCACTAATAATAGGTTAAAATTTGAATTGTATGAGGATAAAAAATTATTTATCACCCTCTGGAGATAACCACATCATAGGTACCATGATATTTTACTTCAGAACCCTAGCATCAAAGGCTATCCCTCAGGGATGACCATCACATGTATTTATTGTAGAAAATTATTATAATAATACATTGAGAGGTATATTAAAAATCATTTCAAATAATATTAAGTGATTATTAAAAGAAAATATCGAGGTAAGATTTATCAAAATTTAACAAAAACATTAGTTACATATTACGTTTAATACAATAATTTTCAAAAAAAAATACTCTAGAGAACAAATTATTAGACAAGAAGAAAAAAAACATTATTTAAACAATTAGTAAAAAATATATGATTGCAGTAAAATAATTTGAAGAATATATTTATCCTATAAACATATATATATTATGAACCATTTCATCTAAAAAATAATATATCAAATACATATATAAAAACTATAACTAATCTAGTATCATAAACATCAAAATCCTTAATAGAATAATAAAACATGATAATCACTTAAATATTTCTATTATTACATGTGTAATACATAATAATTTATCAAGATTATATATAACCCATGTTTTCTAAAATCTAACATAATCAAAACCATTAACTGTCATTTATTATGTTCAAAACTAGTCTAAAACCCTTATCAATGGAGTTATTTAATTAGTGTTGAATTATTTAAATCATGAATAAGATATTTCAATGGCTAATAAACAATAAATTCTCTATTTTCAAAAAATACTCTAAAATTCATACATTATAAACTCTTACATATCCTACACAATCTAAATATTGTGAAATTAATATAGATAAACTTATCCTTAAAGTAAATCATGAAGTAATTTATATATTTAATGAGAAACTATTTGTTATATCTAATTAGAACAAAAAACTAAAGAAAAATTTGTTTCAAAACAAAATAAAACCTAACACTTATTATTTTTTAAAAATATGATTATCCCATGTATACTCTAAACCCACTTGTATTGAAAAATAACCTAAATGCAATTTTAATTATGGATTCTAACATATTACATTTCAAAAATATAATTTACTTTTCATCACAACATACCACCAACCATAATTTAATTCTATCAAACACTTTTCCATTTAACTGGCTTGAATTTATCAATTCATTTATGGTAAAAATTACCACAATCATAAATATAATATAATAATGCTAAGCAGCACTAAATTTTATAATATTTCACACAAGTTTAACGTAACACATTTAATAATTCTTATATGTGGTATATCATCATCTCATTATTCAATAATATATTCAACATGTGAAATTATATTCATATTTATATTCAAATTGTGTATGAACAACAAAAAATAATCAAATGAAAGAAAATATACAGGAACCACCATAAAATTATATCATTTTATAATAGGAAAAAACTCCATTTATTAATTCAACTGCATCACCTATGTGAAACTAATCATCCAATATTAATTAAGTGAAAATCAGCACCTATCATTCTATGAAATTTTATGAAGATGATTTGCTCAATAGATACACATATATTTATAATTCTTCTTATTTTCTTAAACTTTTTTCCATCATCATGTGCATGTCATAATATGGAACCAAGATTCAAACAATTATAATTCACACTATCTAAAAGGCAACAAGAAATAATATAATGAAAACATCAAGAAAATCACTATGAGTTGCAACAACAGATGAAGATGCAGTTTGTAGTGGTCTCGTATGAAGCTAGAATGAGTTTATAGGGTAGGGGTAGTGTTGTGTAGTTATAGGTAATATATATATATATATATATATGAGATGTAGGGTTCGTCATGGTTAAGAACATCGCAAAAATGCAAACCGTGAAACCCACAAAATCAAACAATGAGAGGGAAAAAGAAGAAACTAAGATACCTTGGATTCTAGCCTTGATTCGTCTGACGGAACATAAAGGAGTAGCATTGGTAGTAGGGGAGTTCCACAAGAGCTTGAAAATCGCGACTGAATGAGTCGCGATTACGGTTCTTTTAAATAGATCGGGGATACTTTTATCAATTCCTTTTTAGCACTAATAAAGATTAAGCTTTATCAGCGCTAAAGTTTTTGCGCTGATAAAAGATTTATAATTATAATTATAAATAATAAAATTTGTGTATATATTTATATATTTATATATTTGTTTATTATAATTTTATAATTATTTCAATATATAATTATTTATTTATAATTACATTAATAATTTTTTAAAAAAATTATATTTTTTATTTATAATTATAAATACAGTAAATATAAATTTATAAATATATTTATAATTATTTATTTATAATTATAAATATATTTATATAATTATATATATATTTAATAAATATATATAAATATAAATATAGTAAATATATTCATTATTTAAATATATTTGTTATAATTTTATAATTATAAATATATTTATATCATTATATATATTTATATAATTATATATATATAATAAATAAACATAAATATAAATATATTCATTTTTTAAATATATTTATTATAATTTTAAAATTATGTAAATATATAATTATTTATTTATAAATATATGAATAATACTTTAAAAATAATAATATTTATGTATTTATATAATTATATATATATATATATAGCCCACAGGGTATAGCTCAGTGGTAGATACCTTTATGGGTCTCGACGAGGTCTCGAGTTCAAGGCTCACCGTGTACATCCTTGTATTGTATTTTGTTTGCTTTTATGTGGTTCTCTAATTCATCATATACATATCGTCAATTCATAATTAGCTGCTATAAAGTTAACCCTTCGTGAAGGGTTGTGCGCACATATTTTTTGCATGCAAAGGGTGTTGTTCGTGATGTCTTCGTTGATTCGTCTATCGCGGCTTGCAAAGGCTTTGCTCGTGAAGGGTGTTCCATGCAGAGGTCCTCATCAACTCATCATCTTTGGATTGTGGAGGTTTTTCCCGCGAAGGGTGTTGCTCGCGGATGGTTTCATTGATTTTCCTACTGTAGCTCACAGAGGCTTTGCTTGCGAAGGGTGTGGCTCACAAGGTGTCTGCGTACGGGGGTATTAGCTCGCAAAGGTTTTTCTCATGGAGGTACCTATGCATAGAGGCTCATCGAGGTTTTTTGCTCACATTGATACTTGCTCACGGAGGTAGAGGTTTTGCTCGAGAAGGACTTAACTAGTAGAGGGATTGGTTTGGTGTCGTTTAGAGCTGTTTGTCTGGTGATTCCTATGCTCACGAACTTGGCGATATGCTAACTTTCCTGGATTACCCTTTACAATGGAGAACGATCTGGTTGATAGGTGGAAAAATATCCCGCTCATAGACAAATAGAAAGAAACAATTATCACCAACAATGATGATGATACCTTCCTTGTGTGGCGCATGTCCCTATTATTAATCGGGAAATCCATATATGAAAGACCATTCAACCTGGGTGCATTGAAGAATACATTGCAATCGGTATGACTCCTAGATGATGGAGTGGCAATAAGGTAAGTATGATCTGGAATCCTAATCTTTGAATTCTTCAACATGAAGGATAAACAAAAAGTGATTCACGGGAGGTTGTGGTCGTTTGATAACAATCTATTGTTGTTGGAAGATTTGAAGGATGGAGAAGATATCACCAATACTGATTTTTCCAAATCCCATTTCTGGATGCAGCTAAATGGCATTCCCTTTAGTGGAAGATCATATCAGGTGATGCTGGAAATCAAAAATCACATTGGCATTTTCATGGAATGGGATCGATCAAACCCCATCCATTGGAGGTTGTCAGTTAGGATAAAATTAATGTTTGAGGTTATACAACCTCTTATGAGGGGTACTTTCCTGACATTATATGGCTCAAAATCTTGTATTTCATTTTAATGCAAAAAGGTTCCAATTTTTTGCTTTTTTTATGGTTGCCTTGGACATACAAAAAAAATATTGTGTGGTAAAAGTGGAAAACAAGGAAGGAAACTTGGTGATGCAATACAATCCATGGATACACACAAAAAATCTATAAATGTCTTTCATATTTAAAGATAAAAGCAAAGAGATGGAGAGAGACTCACTAAGTATCTCTATGTGCAAAAGCCCCCCATGCATAGCAAGATCATTTTTGTGGGACCTCCTATTTTTCAGGCAAGCACGTGTAACCTAGAGCACTTAAATGGGGTAGAGAAGCAATTGAATATTATCCCTTCGGTGGAAACTATCAACACTAATGAACCCCAGGTGACCCCTTCGAAAACAATGACTATGTCCATGGGCAACACTCCTACACCCTTTGGGGATACTCCTAACCCATCAACCAGCCCCAAATGCATCTGCTCAGACCCCCCAGACTTCATTTGTACTCCTAGGGGTGGCCCTCCCTTGAACTCGCTTCACCTGGTCAGGGCCCTTACTCTTGTTGCTTCATCTACACCTAAAATTCCACGTATGTGGAAAAGGAAGGCAATAGGTGACTATGGTTTTGATATGGGTCCAATGGAAATTAGTGGATAAAAAATAACCACAGAGGAACCATTAGCTAATGAAAGGTACCCTAAAAATATGGAAAGTTGGTGATGATGGAAATTTGCTTGAATTGCAGGAGGTAGAGGCTGGAAAAAATCATCCTCGCTTATCATAATGATCATCTTAAGCAGGAACGGTCGTGGGATTTGCAACCCACAAATGGTTTGGATGCTCCATCTCCATTGCACTAAAAGTCTTCCTAATGTGGTTTTCTTGTCCAAAACCATATTGTAAAACAATAAAAACATTGGTATTGCAAACAAAAGTGGATTTCATGGCTGCTTTCTGATCCCCCATCAAGGCCACTCAGGGGGTTATGCCTTTTATGGAAGGAAAACATCAATGTTGGAATCATCTTTTACTCATCTTATCATGTGGCTACATCTATCCATAAGTCCCTATCTCTACCTTGGACTTTTTTGTGCTTTTATGGATGTCCAACAAAAAATGAAAAGTGGAAATCTTAGGACCTTCTTTACTCGTTGCAATGAAGATTGTCTGGCCCTATCCTTTTTGGAGGTGATTTCAATGAGATTATATTTTAAAATAAAAAAAGTGGGGGCACAAGACGGTCTTATGCCTTGATGATAGGTTTCTAGGATTTGATCTCTAGGGCGAAGCTGTCAGATCTTGGTTATGTAGGTTGTCCTTTCACCTAGTTTTGAGGAAACACAGAATACATGTGTATTGCAGAGCGACTGGACAAATTTTTGGGATCAATAGAATGGACCAATTGGTTTAGGCGGTTCTATATTTCTCAATTGGACCGGCTGTATTGGACCACTGCCCTATTGTCATTGATTTTTCCCACATTTTTAGCAACCCAAGATACATGAGACCATTCAGATTTGAAAGTTTCTGGGCAAAAGATCATGAATGTAAGGAAATTGTTCATTCTTACTAGAAGGGAGGACACTCGTACATTGGTAACAACCTTCAGCAAATAGCCTCTAATCTGAGTTCTTAGAGCAACCATAAATATTGTCAACCCGATAAGCATTGTGAATCAATTGAAAGATAGTTAAATTCTCTTCTTTTTCATTCTTCGACTGATGTTATTTTATCTAGAATTAACTTTTTTAAAGGTGAGTTACAAGTGACCCTATGCATTAAGGAGAGATTCTGATCAATGTGTGCGCGTGAAGCCCAAATTAAAGAAGGGGATGCAAATACCCATTACTTTCACTAGAAGTCCTATGTTAAGCACCACAAGAACACTATTTCTTTTCTTTCATATCCTGGTGGCATAACTGTATCTAATGTTGAAGGAATCCATGATGTTATTTCTTGTTTTTTCAAAAGCTTTACACTGTAGGGGAGTCCACCATTTCTGAGGAGGTCGATACATGCATTAAACCTGTGATTACTGATGAAATGAATCAGCAACTCACAAAGGATTTTTCTAATGATGAGATTCTATGGGCTCTTAAGCAAATCCATTCCATAAAATCCCCAGGTCCAGATGGATTCCATGCTCTTTTCTTCAAGAGATACTGACATATTATTGGTCATGACATCTCTACTCTTATGAAATATATTTGGGTTGGGAATATCAATATTTTCTCTCTCGATGAGACCATTATTACCCTCATACCAAAGATCAAGAAACCTCTCTTGGAATTTGACTTCAGGACAATTAGCTTATGCAACGTTTCCTATAATATTTTCTCAAAGATTTTAGTCAATCGACTACACATGTGGTTACCTTCTATTATTTCTGAAAATAAAAGTGCCTTCATTGTGAAAATGCTTATAACTGATAATGCTATTATGTCCCATAAGGTGTTTCATTCTATGAAAACATGCTCTGTTGTGAAAAGAGGAATTTTGGCTTGGAAACTGGATATGAATAAGAAATATGATAGATTGGGATGAAATTTTCTCCAGTTTTTCATGACTAAAATGGGTTTCTACTCAAAATGGAAAAAATGATCATGCATTGTGTTTTGTTTGTTTCTTTTAGAATCAGTATCAATGGTGGATTTACCCAGGGCTTTACCCCTACCTGTGGCCTTTTCTAGGGTGACCCCTTTTTCCCCTTTCCTTTTCATCTTAGTGGATGATGTTTTTTCTAATCTCATTTCTTTGGTATCTTCTTCTAATTCGATTCACAGGGAAAAGGTGTGCCATATTAGCCCGCTCATTTCTCATGTATTTTTTTCCGGATAACTATCTTCTCTTTTCAAAAGCCACATGTGAAGAATTTCTTACGATTTTTCATTTGATTCGCCTTTATGAGAGGGCTTCGGGACAAGCAGTTAATCAGGCCAAATCGAAAATCTCTTCCAGTGCTGGTGTTCTACCAAACAAGAGAGCAGAGCTTAGCCTTGTTGCAGGTATCCAAATGGTCGATAAGCATAATAAATATCTTAGGCTCCCCACAATGGTCGATCATTCTAAAAAAATTCTCATCCACTTTGGATAGAATTGAGGGGAAAAAATCAAAGGTTGAACCCCGAAAATAATTTCAAAAGAGGGGAAAAAACTCTTATCAAGGCATATCTTTAAGTTATCCCAAGCTACATCGTGTCCCTGTTCAAGATTCCTGGAGTGATTGTTGACCAAATTCATTCCCGTGTTGCCAAATTCTGGTGGGGCCATAATAATGGGAGAAATAAAATCCATTGGATTGCATGGAAATCACTGTGTGTCCCCAAAACAGGAGGGGGATGGGCTTATGGGATCTCCACCTTTTTAATGATGCCCTTTTAGCTAAGCAGCGTTGGCGTTTTACGATTCAACCATCATCTCTCTATGCACAGATTCTCCATTCAAAATATTTTCCCCACTCGAATTTTCATGACTCCCCTCTTGGTCCCCACCCCAGCTTCCTTTAGAGAAGTATATGGGGATCACGAAAATTACTTATTAAAGGAATTGGCTGGAGGGTCAGGGATGGCATGAAAGTCGATATTTGAAATGATCCTTGGTTGATTGATAACGATGGCATGTTGGCTACTCCCCCAACTTTTCCTGGATCTGAGAATGTCATTGTCTGCTACCTTTTTTATGGTGTTGGTAATGGTTGGTGTAGGGATAAAATTAATTTTTGGTTCAACGAACGAGATAAAATGATCATTCTTAGCATTCCTTGCATGTAAGGGTGTAATTATGGCTTGGCGGCCTGAAAGCCCTGGCCCGACAAAGCCCGCATCGGGCTAGGCCAACCTCGGGCTGTAGGTTCATCTGGTCAGGCCTGGGCCTATCCAAGTAGGCCCGCGGGCCAGGCCGACCCAAAAAAGCCCGACCCGCTAGCCCGCGCGAAGCCCAACCCGTTGGCTCATGCGAAGCCTATCGGCTATAAAATAATTTAATGGGAAACTGCTGGTAGAGAGATTCGATCCCCCTACCACAGGCTTCCAAGGCTGTACATGTTGTATTATCCTCATATTGTATATATATATCATTATATATTAACAAAAAATAATATATATATATATACATACATATAATTATTATTATATATAATTATAATGTGTGTGTGTGTGTCTATAGAGTGATATATATATATATATATAATAATGTGTGTGTGTGTGTGTGTATATATAATAATGTATATATATAAACAAATCCATTAATAATACAAATCAATTAAGTGTGGCTTTTAAAAATCCATTAATAATATATATATATATATATACATGATTTAATATAATATATATATATATATATATATAAACAAAGTTATTAATATATATATATATATATATCAAGGATTTAATATTATATATATAATAACTTGTTGTATATTAATAAAAAAATAACACACCCACCTAATAATGTCTATGCACGTCCCTCAAACTCATTATTTTTTTTAAGTATGTTGCAACTTGCATATATTATATATACTATACATATATAAATCTATTTAGAAAAAAAATATTAATCCACCCACTGCGGCACACCCCCCAAATCCTGATTATTATTTTTACAATTTTCTCATATTATATATATATATATATATATATATATCAATCATTTAACATTATATATATATAATAACTTATTATATATTAACAAAAAAATAACACACTCACCCAATGATGTTCGCACACACCCGCAACCTCATTAATTTTTTTAAATATAACGAAACTTGCATATTATATATATGTATATATATATATAAAATTTATTAATAACATATATATCAATGATATGATAATATATATATATATAAATCTATTAATAATATATATCAATTAAGTGTGGATTTTAAAAATTCATTAATAATATATATATATATATATAATTTAATATAATATATGTATAAACAAAGCTATTAATAATATATATATATATATCAATGATTTAATATTATATATATAATAACTTATTGTATATTAACAAAAAAATAACACACTCACCTAATGATACCAATGCACGTCCTCCAACCTCATTAATTTTTTTAAATATGCTGCAACTTGCATACATTATATATAAATCTATTTAGAAAAAAAATTAACCTGCCCACTGTGGTGCACCCCCCCAACCCCTAGTTATTATTTTTTAAAACAATTTCTCATATTATATATATATATATATATATATATCAATCATTTAACATTATGTATATACATAATAACTTATTATACATTAACAAAAAAATAACTACTCACCCAATGATGTTCGCACACCCCCCAACCTCATTAATTTTTTTTAAATATGATGAAACTTGCATATATTATATATACTATATATACATATATAAATCTATTTAGAAAAAAATAACATATCCTCTCACTGTAAAATGTCAATAAAATAGAAAATAAACGTTTTTACAAAAAAATGTTTAACGTTTAATAAAAATACATGTAAAAAAAATGCATTTAAAAAAAATAAAAAACATTTTTTTTTAAATTAAACAAATACTTAAAAATTCTTTTCATAAATAAGTTTAAAAAAATAAATGTAAAAAATATTTAAATAACAACACTTTAAACTCACCCACTATTGTGCACCTCCAATTCCTCATTATTTTCGTCTTTAATTTTCACATAATATATATAAATTCACAGACATATATAAATCTATTTAGAAAAAAAAATAAATATCCACCCACTATAAATGTTAATAAAAAAATATTTTTACATAAAACATGTTAAATGTTTTTAAAAAATACATGTAAAAAACATGCATTTAAAAAAACATTTTAAATTAAACGTCTAAAAATAAATGTAACAAATGTTTTAAACAAATGTTAAAAAATAGTTTTAAAAAAGGTTTAAATAAAAATGATTTAAACAAATGTTTAAAAAAAGTTTTTAAAACAAACACTTAAAAAAATATATTAATTTTTTTTTAAAAAAGTTAAATGTTTTAAAAAAATACTTGTAAAAAGCACGCGTTTAAAAAAAATAAACAATATTTTAAATTAATCATTTAAAAATAAATGTAAAAAAACATTTTAAATAGATGTTAAAAAATGATTTAAATAAAAACATTTAAATAATAAACGCTTAAAAAATTACAAATAAGTTAAAAAAATGTTTTAAATAAATGTTAAAAAAACGTTTAAATAACAATTCTTTAAACTCACCCACTACTGCGTACCCCCCAACCCCTCGTTAATTTTTTTACAACTTTCACATAATATATATAGATTCACATATATAAATCAATTTAGAAAAAAAAAATAACATATCCACCCACTATAAAATGTTAATAAAAAATAAAATTAACGTTTTTACAAAAAAACATGTTAAACGTTTAAAAAAATACATCTAAAAAACATGCATTTAAAAATAAATCTAAAAAAATGTTTTAAATAAATGTTAAAAAAATGTTTAAATAAAAACGTTTAAAAAAGTTTTAAAACAAACATTGATTTTGAAAATAATAAAATTTCACCATGATCTAACTCGAAAAAGCTCAGCCCATCCCAAAAAATCCCGACCTGACCTAAATAGTGTTCAGCGACCCGATTTTATGTAGGGCAAGCTCGGTCCGGGCTGAAATTACACCCTTACCTGCATGATGGATGTCACGAACCGAATCTGGTCGCCAACAAAACTACCACCAAAATTGGACCGTGATAAGGCTCGAATGGTGTTCCCTATCCACACTGGTTGTCACAAGTGCCCGGGTATCATAGATTTTGGTTTGAGAATGATTTACCCGAGTATGGATACATAAAACATCAAAAACAATCGATAAACCGAATCTGAAAATTCATACCAAACAAGCTTTAAACAAAATCCAGAACTGAACACATAGGTTTAAACATAGAACAAGAGGTCCAAATACATATAAAAGTAGCAACAAAACATCCCCAAGGACTTCACACGACAAGGGGTCATCACCCACAATCCGTCTCCCCAACATCGCACCATTGATGAGAACTAACAACCCAAACCGCCATCACCCAAGGCCTTGCCTTTAACTGTGTCAAACATGATCATGTATACTTAATCCCAAGGGATGTAAGTAGATTATGAGTCTAATCCCAATAGGATACTACCAAGATATTCCATAGAGTAAGCAATACAAGAAAAAAAACATGCTAGTTTTGATAAGCAAGAAGTGGTGGAAATAATTTTTAAAGAATGAAACTTTTAAATGTAAACAGTTTTCAAAGGGAATTTTTAATGAGTGAGTACATTTCAATAAAAAATGTAAGCTACTGTATTTTCCAGACAAAACCACCATATTCCAACGATAAATACAAAATACTCAATGAGCACTAATCTCAGGAATACCCCTAGGCACTAGTTAGTCTCGGGCCCCATGTACCTCATACCTCGGTGTAAAGTAACCATAGAAAAATCCATTCTCATGCACGAGCCACTAGTAGGGAACATACCCATAACCTAGTGGTTACCAAACATCATCAATATAGTTTTTTTAGTGTTTTTTTATCCATTTTGCTCAGTGAAACGGGGATAAAACCCCTCCAGATCACTGGCGTACTAGTACATATCTGCCATCCTATATACTCGGGCTTCCCCTGCTTTTATCAAACCATTTTAACATGTTAACAAAAGACATTATCACATAAAAACATCAGTTCTGGTCATAATTAACTCAAAAAAGTAGCTACACATGCTTTTCACCACTTACATCACTTAATAAAACCTTTAGAATTTCAATAGAATAACTTCACAAAACTTAATAATGTTTTGCACACAAAATCCATTAAAACCCCACTTTGAACACTATGTGCATACCCATATTCACCAAAACTAAATTTTCAGCACTATTTTTTTTATAAATCCATTACAAGAGTTATAAAACAACCCCAATTGGCACAACATAGAATAGACATGTAAAACACCCAATTTAACACAAAATTGGTACCTAAAAATCATTTGCTTAACAAACGTCACCAAAACCAAATTTATCAGCAAGTATAATGAAGGAGAAGTGTAATAAAATATAAATTAATCAAATCTAACTCATCTATCAGTGCATACACATGGAATCACCTACCACAAGTGTCAAAACCCTTGAATCTTTGTGTAAAAGTTCAACCGCACCACCACCGCACCACAAGAGATTTAGATCATGCCTAAAACAAAAATATTAGACCAAGAAACCCAATATAAAACCCTAGGTTCAAATCCCCACTTGATGTGCATTAGTAACTTCAATAAGAAATGGAAGAAACCCTAATAAAATGGAAGAAACCCTAAGCAAATGGGAGGAAGAAGGAAGGAGACCCACTTACTTGAGGGATATTGAAAAAAATGCCCCAAATACACCAGTTTCTGAATTTTCAAACATCCAAAAATGGAAGTGAGGTTTTAAGAAGTCTAAGAAGGTCAAGTGAGAACTAAAATGGGGGGAAATAGTAAAAATTGAAAGAGTTATGAAGGAAACAAGTTACCTCTTCAAATCTGAATTATTTGAGAAAGCCTAAGATTTTTTGCCCTAATTCACGATGAATATGAGCTCCAAAGAGGGGGAAAGAGAATGGGTGTTCTCCTAGGGTCAGTGGTCTCAGGTGAGAGTTGAAATCACTAAAAAATCATAAAAAATGAATAAGATATTAAATATAAAAAAATGAACTAGAAATGGGCTTCTGGTCTGGCCCAATTCCTTAAATAAAAATCCAAATCCACTGTGATTATGGATTTATAAAGGGTTAAAAATGATATGGTGGTGCTAATAGGTCAGGAAAGGACATTTTGGAAGTGCAATGAGTGCAAAATGTTGAAAAATGAAAGATTTATAAAAGAAAAAAATGGGTTTTAAATCTGGAAATGGGCTCATGGTTTGGCCCAAATCATGAAAACTCACCCAAGAAATAATGGAAATTAAATGAAATCTACCTTTAAAATAAGTCATGGATGTGACAATTATCCCCACCATGAAAGACTTTCCACCCTGGAAAGTCAACCTGAAGCTTGATCGGAAAATAAGAATGGGTACTCTTTCTCAACCCACAACTTCCACTCCCAAGTTTTGTGGACATCATTCCTATGCTTACAAAGGACCCAAACCGGTGGAATATAATTTCCTCAAAGCACCTTCTCTTGGGAATCAACTATTCGCATTGGCCTCTCAAAAACAGACAAATCAGGCTCTATATCTAACTCCTCCCAATTTAGTACATGGGATGGATCCGGGTTGTATTTCTTCAACTGGGAGACATGGAAGACGTCATGGATGGATGTCAACTGAGAAGGTAAGTCCAACCTATATTCCACATTTCCAATATACTCTGTGATCTCAAAAAGTCTGACATACCGCATCGTCAGCTTCCCTTGCTTTCCTAATCGACGGTGGCCCAGATGAGGGGGCACTTTCAAGAATACCCTGTCACCCACAAAAAACTCTAGATCTTGACACCTCTGGTCAGCATATGATTTATAAAGACTCTGAGCTGTCAATAAATGTTTTCTAATCAACTTGACCTTCTCAGACGTCTCCTGCACCAGTCTCGGCCCCAGTAGTGAGGTCTCATCTACCTCAGCCCAACACAGGGGGGACCAACAAGGCTGACCATAGAGCGCCTCAAAATAATCCATTAAAATCAAATATTGGTAGTTGTTATTATATGAAAACTCAACCAATCCCAAATGGCTATCTTAGGAACCTCCAAAGTCCAGAACACATGCACATAGCATGTCCTCCAAAATCTGATTCGCTCACTCTGTCTGGCCATCCATTTGAGGATGGTATGTCATTCTCATCTTAATCTGAGACCCCAAGGCCTTCTAAAGGCCTTCCCAAAACCGAGAAGTGAAACGGGGGTCTCTATCTGATACAACTGCTAACATCACACCACGGATCCTTACCACATCCTGAAGATACAAACGACCCAACTCATCTAATTTAGTTGTATCTCTGATTGGAATGAAGTGGGATGATTTTTTCAGATGATCAATCAACACCCAAATGGAATTATTACCCCAAGGTGTATAAGGAAAGCCAACAATGAAGTCCATGGTGACCCCGTTCCACTTCTAGGCAGGAATGGGTAACGGTTGGAGCAAATCGGAGGGCCTTTGATGCTCTGCTTTCACCTGCTGACATGTGTAGTATCTCGACACGAAGTCTGCGATGTCTCGTCTCATACCAGGCCACTAGAACTACCGACAGACATCATAATACATCTTGATGGCACCTGAATGTACAACCCACTAAGACTGGGGGCTATCCTGCATCACCACATTCCAAAGAGATAATAACACTACTGAACGTCCCTTGAAGCACAAGATGCCCTCGGGAGACGACGACCAATCAGAAGATGTCTCCCCTCCATGAAGAAATTGCCTCAACCACTAATAAAGATCATCACTAGGTTGTTCCCACTAAATTAGATCCACTAGAGAAGTAGTCAACTGAATGCTCGCCAAGAACACACATCCACTATGCTCCTTCGTCTCCACATGCATCTGAGAAAAGAGCCCCATCAAAGTCCACTCATCACTAGACTTCCTCAAAGATTGCATTGGAACTCTTATGCTCAAGGCATCGTCCAGCATGTTACCCTTTCCTGGAGTATAGACAATGTCAAAGTCTAACCCCTGCAAGTACTCAATCCAATGACGCCACCTCAAGTTGAGGTCCTTCTGTGAGAAGATATAGGCCAATATTTTGTGATTAGAGTAGACCAAAAACTTCTCACAAAAGAGGTAGTGACGCCAAGTCTTCAAAGCATGCATCAAAACTACTAACTCCAAATCGTGGGTCAGGTAATTCTTTTCATGTGGTCGGAGTTGGCGAGATCCATATTCCACCACGCAATCATCCTGCATAAGAACGCACCCAAGACCCATACCTAAAGCGTCACAATACACCACATACCCCTTTTCAACCTCTGGAAAAATCAAAATGGGGGCGGTAGTCAATTGCCTCTTCAGCTCCTCGAAGGATGCATAACATTCTGGGACCCATATGAACTTCACCCCTTTCTAGGTGAGTGCGGTCATAAGTGAAGCAATCCGAGAGAAATCCCAAACAAACTGCCTGTAATAACCAGCTAGGCCAAGGAAACTCCTGATCCTGAACATGTTTTTTGGATGCTCCCATGACATAACCACACTGATCTTCTCAGGGTACACTGAAACCCCCTGATCTGAGATCACATGCCCTAGAAATTTCACCTCCCTGATCCAGAAAGTGCACTTGGAAAACTTTGCATAAAGGTGATTCTCTCGCAAAGTGCCCAGAATGATCCATAAGTGATGCTCATGTTCCTCCTCGGATCCCAAATAAACTAGGATTCCATCCACAAATACCACGACAAAATAATCGAGATACTAATGGAACACCCTATTCATGAGTTACATAAAGATGGTTAGAGCATTGGTCAATCCAAAAGGCATGACCAAGTACTCGAAGTGGTCATACCTTCTTCGGAAGGCTATCTTTGGGATATCTACCTCTTTCACCCTAAGTTGATGATAGCCCGAATACAAGTCTATTTTAGAAAAAAACCTTTCCCCCTTAAACTAATCGAATGATTCATCTATTTAGGGCAAAGGATATTTGTTCTTGATTGTTACCTTATTCAACTTCTGGTGAGGGATCTGTCAGCCTTTTTCACGAACAACACAAGAGCGGACCAAGGAGAGATGCTCGAGCGAATGAATCCTTTGTATTCTAAGTCATCCAGTTGTATCTTTAATTCCCTCAACTTGGTGGGGGTCATGCGATATGAGGGAAGAGATATCAGTTGTGTTCCCAGCGGCAGATCAATCGAGAACTCCACATCCCGCTCCTGGGGAAAACATGAAAAATCATCCGTAAATACCTTCAGAAACTCATCAGCTACATGAGGTAGTACACCATTAGGAGCATGAACATCATTCTCTATTGCGAGTGATGATAATTGGAAAACAAGATCTCCCAACTCTGGGAGTGAAGGTCCCACATGACTTGACCGAGGATCCCATTCCCCACGAAAAACCCGATGACTCCCATCAGGTGTCGTGAAACTCACTCGCCGCCTATAGAAATAGATGTGTGCCTGGAAGTGTACTAGTCAATACATGCCAAGTATTATGTAAAATAAATCCATATTTAAGGCCAAGCGGTCTCACTCCATCTCAATCTCTGACACTGAAAGTGCACACGACGGGCACCTGAGACCCTACTCCTTCATTCCCAAAAGTGTCACCAACTTCATCGCAAAAGATAACAACTCGGTTGGTAATTTTAGCATGTTCACAAAACGGAAATAAATGAATGAAATAGAGGCACTGATATCAAAAATAACAATAGTTATAGAAGATTCAATCAAAACAGTACCTCGAACTATCGACAATCCCGCCTCTGATCCAACTAGTGCTTGGTCCACCGCATGGAGATGTCTCGTCTCTGCCTAAGGACGACCACTAGTTTGTGGTTGTGCCCTAAACTGGATCTACCCATAAGATGACCGAGACCTACCACCATCACCAAAAAATCGATATCCCTCCATCCTCGATGGATCTAACTGAGCTGGCACTCCTCTTGAAGCCACTGATTCTTCCCCTCTCTGAAGTGAACATGTCACCCCACAAAAGTGTTGCAAGTGACCCATAACTCCACATTGATAACAGGGCTTCGAAGGAAATGGGCATGATGGTCGGATGTGACCCGAACTCCTACATTGGTGGCACACAACATATCTCGAATCAGAATCAACAGATGAAAACGACTTGGAAGAGTGGCATGAACTACCACCTCCCTACTTCCCATGCTCCTCTCGCTTCCTTTTCTTCTCTGAAGAGATGCCACTTACCACTACTGATATTGTTTCAGAGAAACTAGACCCCCCCTTTTCAGTCAATCTCCACCATACACGCCCAATAAACCACCTCATCATAGGTATTCAGCTTAAACAAGAAAACCTCGAAGTATATCTTTGGTTGTAATCCTTTCTAAAACCTATGGTCCTTTTCTTTCTCATTAGAGACAATTTCAGGAGCATACTGAACTAGCTCAGCGAAACGGTTGGCGTACTCCATCACAGAAAGATCTATTACAACCCATCCTCTGGGGCCCATGTCGTGACTACCCCAAACCCACCTTCCATAGGCCAGAGACTGGAGACTATAACTTGAAAGGCATATCCCTATAATGGGAAGGCATTGCCTTTAAACCTTTACAAACACACAATCCAAGAACACAACAAGAAGAAACCACGAAGTTAATAAAAAGTGTACTAAAAGTAAAGGGGCAGGAATTCAAGCCCAACTGGAAAGTACAAGTACAACTGAAAGAGAAAACAAATCCTAGAACATCCATCGAGGATCATACCTGAAGGGTAGGTACAACTCACGATCAGTAGTCACTGTGTCACGTCAGGTCAAATGGTACACCTTTGAGCACCGTCTATTCCTGGATCCCTCAGCCTCGATTAACACTGTCTCTCATCTGCACAGGACACAACAAGGTTTGGGCGTAGCCCATGCAGTGGTGAGTATAACAATACTCAACAGGGACCCCGAGACCCCTGAAGGTCTCCCATAGTTCCACAAAGGAAAAAACACAAAGAAAGACCTCAATCACAAAGAACGAAGTGGTAGTCATCAATTCTACTTAGGTATATGACTATACATATACCTAAGTTATCAAAATATACTTGTCTCTTACATGAGGAAACATAAGGCTCCAACTTTTAAGTCATTTTCACAACTGATTCACGAGGGAAGAATACCACAAAGGTAACACCACGAAGGTAAAAGTACCACAAAGGTAACACCATGAAGGTAAAAGTAGCACAAAGGTAACACCACGAAGGTAAAAGTACCACGAAGGTAAAATTACCACAAAGGTAACACCATGAAGGTAAAAGACTCAACTCACACCAGGTATATAACTTAAGTACAGAAGTACAACTGATTAGTCGTAAAACTAGATCATCTTATTCTGTCGAGAGGCTCTACTGTTGACCCACACAGGATCAATAGATGTTGACCCACATAGGATCGCTAGGAGTTGACCCACACAGGATCGATAGATACTGACCCACACAGGATCGCTAGGCGCTGACCCACACAGGATCGATAGATGTTGACCCACATAGGATTGATGTTCTTTTTTCATGTTATAGTCAGCCACTAGATTTCTACTCATAGCCCGCTTGGTTCTGGGTGAGATTCTCCTCAAGTCATCGATCATATTTCAACTGATACGAAGTCCCGAAAAAATCATACCCAAGGGACTGCCCCGTCATAGGGGTCCCAATGTGACAGACGACACGTCGATCGGACACCCGATCTGTGAGATATGGGCACTTTTGTAAAAAGGACCCGGTTGGATTCAAGTCTTGTCCAACCTAGGTCACACATAAAACTCCTTCAAAATTCACTTAGAGTATCTCCAAAGGATCACCTTATCACAAGGGTCCTTATGCCATAGACGGTGCGCCGATCGGATGCCCGATCTGTTAGTTACACCCCTTTACGTGAAATGGAGGTGATCACACCTCGGTCCGGCTCGGCTCGATCGGACCCTCCAGAATATTCCAAAGGGATCACTTCCCAAAAGGGGTCCCAACGCCACTGATGACGTGTCAAACAGACACCAGGTTCGTTAGTTACGAGTGTTTCTTTATTCGGGTATCGGTTGGGTCTGGGCCTAGTCCGACTCGGTCAAACCAGCCCGACGCAACGGGTCCCAGGGTCTACCTAACCCTGCTCGGGTCTGGCCCACTGAGGGTCAGCTCGGTTCACTGGGTCTGACCGTCGTGGTCATCCTGGCTTGTTCGCAGGCCCAGGCCGTGGTTGGTCTGACCCGTCGGGTGGGGCTCGGACCACCCGCGCTGGCCCGTTTGGTCATGGGTCCGGCCTAGTCTGCTTGTGGGTTTGGCCCGTTGGGTGGGGTTAGCCCGCTGGGTCACGGGTCTAGCCCGGAATGCGAGGCGGGTCTGGCCCACTCAGCTGGCCCGCATCTGGCTTGGTCTGCTCGAAGGCGGACCATTGAGTCCTGTTGGCCCCGCAGTTGTGAGGCCGTTTCGACCAGTTGGTGGGGCGCTTCCCCACCACGATTCAACGGTCGGTCATTCAGTCGATCAACTTCCGCCAACGCGGCGCGGCGTGGGGATGCACCGCCCCTTTCTACCGCAGCTACTCTGCGCCGCCCTCCTTCTGCCATGACCTGCTGGTCGCGGCTGCTACCGCCGGCGGTGCCTGAGGGCGCCGCCCTTTTTGTCCCATGCGGACGGCTCGGGCTGACCACCTTCAGCCATCGTGGCGCGCCGTCGCGCACCACCTTCCACCACCCACGGTCGGATGTCGTGGGTCTCCTCCGACCACCGCCAGCCACCGTCGACAAGTCACATTGGCGGTTTCTTCCGCGGGCCACCAGATGTGCTCTGACGGTCCGTTCTTGGTGTCGTCTGTGCCTACAACTCTCTCGGTGTGCCATCGTCAAAATGTGACCCTATAATTCGTGTTGTCGCCAACTTGATAAAACCGTCCCCGAAGAACGCAACATGAGCGAAGAGGTGGAGGGTCTGGGCCTTGTTTGTTTGGCCAGTTCCCTTCACATTAATATGATAGTAGGTGGGAGTAAAGAAATCATCATAGATGAACTTAGAAACAAACCCCCTACCTGGATAAGATGTCCGCTGATGACGATCGACGGAACCTCCTTCGTCGTTGTCGTTGGTTCGTGATTCGGTGGCACTCGTCACCGCTTGCTGAATCCGGCCTCATCCTCCAGGTGGTTAGCGTCACGGTACTTTTCCAGAGTTTCATCGCTTGGTGAAGTCATTCCAACACCCCTCCTCGAGCTCCATATAAATAGAAGAGGAGAAAGAGTGTATCCCACACGAAGAATTAATGATGTTCATTTAATTAGTGAACCTCCCAAATTCCCAACAGTGCAGTTACAAGTAAAGAAGAGTCAATCCATTTAATGACTCGGCATGTCATCAGTCCCGCCACCGCCGCTCACCCATTGGAGAAAGAGAAAAGAAAAGAAAACAACAATTTCTATGCTATTTTATTATTTCTTTAAAATCCGTAAAAACTAACTTTTCACCCGATCTACTGTGGTCAAAGTGAATTCTCCCTTAAGCGAAACCTAGCGCTACACACTCAACGGTGCCCTCAAATTTTTAATCTGATCACCGGTTCAAAAGTTAGAAAATGTCACCCACGTGTTTACTGAACGCACCTTTAAAAAGGTTCAATAAATTATTAATATTCACCCTCGACCCACGTCGGTCGAGGTTAGGCTCTGCTTAAGGGGAAAACGTTCAAATTAACTCAATGATACTTTCGGATTTTCAGTCTGAGTTACCATTGAGAAGTTATGGATTTTAACAATGAAATAATTGTTGCTTAATTATTTTATTTACGGTCAAAAACTGACTTCCATAGTTGGTCTGCACCGACCAATGTTAGTATCTACCTAAAGAAAGCATACCCTCACGAGCTCATCGGTAGTCTCATATTTTTAATCTGAGTCACCGTTCGTGAGTTAGAAGCATTTGAAAAATAAAATAACTTTATTTAATTATTTTATTTACGGTTATGTCATTTTCGGGTTTTCTCACCAGAGGCCTGCGCCGAATAAACTTAAGTCACGCCTAAGATAAACCTGCTATCCTGAATGTAACGGTGCCCTTAGATTTTTTATCTGGGCACTCGTTTAAGAGTTATTCCACTTTTTCAGGAAAATCACTAACACACACTATTTTAAACATAACATTTTTTGACAGATCATTCTGGACACTCCTGGCCTAGGAATCACATGCCGTCAGATTTTACGGTCTCAAAATAATTCCATATAATTAAAAAAATTATACAAAAATTATGGGACATTACATTCTCCCCACCTTAGGGCTTTACGTCCCTGAAAGGCAAAACAAAGGCAAATAAAATAAATAAGGGTACTGAGTACGAATCTAAGCCTCCCACTCCTATATGCTATCTTAGAGGTTCATGTGCTGCCGCCAAACACACACTATAGGGATTGAACGTCCACGAAGAAATTAGTCTTGTCGATCCACTATCTCCACCAGGAACTCCGTAAAATTCACCCTATCGTCAAAGTCCAACTCGCCCTAGTCAATAACGTACGATGGATCATGCATGCATCTCCTCAACTGTGACACATGGAGAACATTATGCACCCATTGCATCTGTGGGGGAATAGATAGATGGTACACCACCTCACCTACTCTGCTGAGAATCTAGAATGGTCTGATGAACCTCGGAGATAGCTTATCGCCCCAGCCAAACCTCTGCAATCCTCGTTGGGGTAAGACCCGTAGGAATACATGGTCTCCCTCCTCGGACCCCAAGGGTCTCTGTATCCTGTCACCATAAGACTTCTGCCGGCTCTATGCAGTCTTCACTTGCTGACAAGTGAGGCATCATGGTACAAACTCTTCCACTACTTCTTTTATCCCTGGCCACCAGTACTAATGTCGGAGGTCCTGGTACATCTTTGTCACTCCAAGATGTAGCATTAAAGGGGATGTATGTAACTCTCTCAAAACCTCCTCCTGAAGCATCACTGGTACCATGGTGTGTCCTTTGAAGAGAAAGATGTGCTACCCACCTTCAAAAAATCCTTCAGAAGACCGTCCTGAGGATATCTGAGCATGTCAGGCCTAACAGTCAACGTCCCCAAGTTGTGCCTCCCAAACTTGCTAAAGAATTGGGGAAGTGAAAGTCATAGACTGGAGGTAAGTTGCTCCATATTTATCCATGAAGGATATCTGCAGTGCGACTAGCTGTTATGATGCCACACTCAGAAGATGTAGACCAAACCTCCTACTGAGTGCATCTACTACAACATTTCCCCTTTCCAAGAGTATAAACTATCTCAAAGTCATAGTCCTGGAGAAACTCTAGTTGTCGTCGTTGTCTCAGGTTCAGGTCCTTTTGTGAGAAGATATACCTGAGACTCTTTTGATCAGTACAACAATTCTGAAAATTTCATCAATAACATCAAATATAAATAATACAAACACGTTACAATGATAAAAGAAACAACTACCCTACCCCCACCCTATGTCCACATGTAGTCTGCAGCCCACACGTCTCACCTAGAAGTGAAGTCAAGAAAACAATTCTAATGTCCAATGGTGACTCAAGGTCTGCTAAGAGAGGTTCGGGACAAGAACCCTACTCATGACCAAAATTATGAGCCCCGAAAGTCCTAGCTCATGTCTAGCTCGACTCATCCCAAAATAACAATATAACCCAAAAACATTAACCACCTCTAATACCATTTTGTCACAAACCGAATCTGGTCGCCAACAAAACTGGCACCAAACCCAGCCCGTGATAAGGCACGAAGGGAATTATCTATCCCCACAGGCTGGAACAAGTGCTCGGGTATCATAGATTTTGGTTTGGGAACGATTTACCTGAGTATGGATATATAAAACATAAAAAACAATCGATAAATCGAATCTGAAAATTCATGCCAAAAAAGATTTAAACAAAATATAAAAATGAATAAATAGGTTTAAACGTAGAAAATAGGTCTAAATACATGTAAAAGTATCATAAAAACAGCCCTAAGGACTCCACATGACAAGGGGTCATCACCCATAAGTCGTCTCCACAACACCGCACCATGGATGAGAACTAACAACCCAAACTGCCATCACCCAAGGCCTTGCCTTTACCTGTGTCAAACATGATAAAGTATACTTACACAAAAGGGGTGTAAGTAGGGTGTGATACTAATACCAATAGGATACCACCAAGATATTTCATATATTAATCAATACAAGATAAAAAACATGTCAGTTTTGGTAAGCAAGAAGTGGTGGAAATAATTTATAAAGAATGAAACTTTTAAATGTAAACAGTTTTCAAAGGGAATTTTCCATGAGTGAACACATTTCAATAAAACATGTAATATACTGTATTTTTCATCCAAAACCACCATATTTCAAAGATAAATACAAAAGACTCAATGAGCACTAATCTCGGGAATACCCCTAGGCGCTAGTTTGTCTCGGGCCCCATGTACCTCGTACCTCGGTGTAAAATAACCATAAAAAATACATTATCGTGAAAAAGACACTGGTATGGAACATACCCATAACCTATTGGTACCAAAACATCATCAATGTAGTTTTTTTATTGTTGTCGTTATCCATTTTTTCAGTAAATCAGGGATAAAACTCCTCCGAATCACTAGCGTACTAGTACATATTCGCCCTCCTAAATACTCGGGCTTCCCCCGTTGTGCTCAAACCATTTTCACATGTTAACAAAAGACATTAGCACATAAAAACATAATTTATAGTCATAATAAACTCAAAACAGTAGTTACACATGCTTTTCACCACTTACATCACTCAATAAAACCTTTAGAATTTCAATAGAATAACTTCACAAAACTTAACAATGTTTTGCACAAAAAATCCATTAAAACCCCAATTTGAACACTATGTGCATACCCATATTCACCAAAACTGAATTTGAAGCACTAAAACATTTTTTATAAATCCATTACAAGAGTTATAAAACAACCCCAATTGGCATAACATAAAATAGACATGTAAAACACCCAATTTAACACAAAATTAGTACCTAAAAATCATTTGCTTAACAAACATCACTAAAACCAAATTTTGTAGCAAGGATACTGAAAGATAAGTGTGATAAAAATGGAAATTAATAAAATATAACTCATCTAGCAGTGCTTACACGTGGAATCACCTACCACAAGTGTCAAAACCATTGAATCTTTGTGCGAAAGTTCAACCGCACCACCACTACACCACAAAAGACTTAAATCAAGCCTAAAACCACAATATTAGACCAAAAAACCCAATATAAAACCCTAGGTTTGAATCCCCACTTACTGTACATTAGTAACTTCAAGAATAAATGGAAGAAACCCTGAGAAAATGGACGAAATCCTAAGAAAATGGGAGGAAGAAGGAAGGAGACTCACTTACTTGAGAGATATTGAAGAAATCACCCCAAATACACCAGTCTATGAATTTCCAAACAACCAAAAATACAAGTGAGGTTCGAATCAGTTTGATAAGGTCAATTTATAACTTAAATGGGGGAGAAAGAGTAAAAATTGAAAGAGTTATGAAGAAAACAAGTTACCTCTTTAAATATGGACGATTTGAGAAAGCCTATAAAGTTCTTCCCTAATTCACGATGCATATGAGCTCCAAAGAGGGGGAAAAGAGAATGGGGGTGCGCCTAGGGTCAGTGGGATCGGGTTATAGTTAGAATCTTTGAAAAATCATAAAGGTTGAATAAGATATTAAATAAACAATTTTAAAAAAAAACTAGAAATGGGCTTCCAGACTGGCCCAATTCCTAAAATAAAAACCCAAATCCACCATGATTATGGATTTCTAAAGGGTCCAAATTGATATGGTGGTGTTAATAAGTCAGGGGAAGCCATTTTTTGAAGTGAAATGGGTGCAAAATGTTGAAAAATGAAAGAGTTATAAAAGAAACAAAATTGGTTTTTAAATTTGGAAATGGGCTCACAGTTTGGCCCAAATCATGAAAACTCACTCTTTCCTCCAAAAATGTTTGGGAAGCCCCTAAAACAAAGCAAGAATAGAAATTAAATTAAATGTGCCTTTAAAATAAGTCATGGATGTGACAATGGATATGAGGCAGGATTGTCTCTTTTAGAGCAAAGACATTTTAGGATCTTATTCAGTGAAATCAGGCTATAGACTTTCTCTTGATACACATATAGTTGATTGGGATAGGCTCTGAAAAACTTTATGGAAACTAGACGTACCCACAAAGATACACTATTTCTGGTGGCGGATTTGTACAGGTATTCTTTCCACTCTATATTTCCTCTCCTTTTGACATGTTTCCAATGATTCGAATGTCCCCTATATTCGAACGATTTGGAATCTCCTATGCATGCTATCATCCACTATTTAGGGGATAAGGCACTTTGGATAGCAAGGGGATCTCCTAAGGAGCATCTGCTGGATACGGAGTCAGATCTCCCATCATTGTTGATGATGTGGTCTTCCACATTCTCTATTGATAAGGTCGCCACATTGTGCTTGGTGGCTTGGATTCTTTGGGTTAGATGGAATGATTTCATTTTCATCCACACATCAAAATCTTGTGCTTTCTGGATTGAACGGGCCACTTCCTGGATCAATGCATGGAATCGTGATACTGCCCAGAACGGGTTCTCTAGCATTCACTCAGCTGGTTCTAGATGGAACCCCCCTGAAGTGATCCTTAAGATCAATGTCGGTGATTCTATTTCTATGGAATGAGTTATTGGGGTTGGTTTGATGGTTCGAGACCATTGTGGTAAGACCATTGCTATCGGATAGGAGTTGCGCCACACCTTTTGAGAACTCATTATTGTTGAAGCCCATGTTATCCTTACTGGCCTGACCTTTATAATGGATTATGCATGGAATGTTGTCTATGTTGAATCTGATTGCTTCACCATCATCAACGCCATCAACACAGTTGACCATAACCTCCAATCTTTTGGCTTCCTCATTAGGAAAATCTAGTCTCTCAGTCGCAAATTCGCGGTTTGTTCATTCTCCTTCATCAAAAAATAAGGAAATGAAGCAGTCCACCATTTGGCTACTCACAGTCTGTATGGAGAGGACAACCTCTAGTTTGATTATTTCCCTTCATGGATGGTCACTCTTGTTTCTTCAGATCTTCATGATTAATATATCATCTATAATTTTGTTAAAAAATATAAATATAAATATAACATATTCATTATTTAAATAAATTTATTATAATTTTATAATTATTTAAATATATATAATTACTTATTTATAATTATATAAATATTTTTTTTAAAATAATATTAATTTATTTATAATAATTATAATTATATATATATAAATTTATAAATATAATAAATATACATTTATAAATATTTATTGACAAATATATTATTAGCATTATTAATGAATATGTAATTTTAATACATGCATTTAAAAAATGAGTGAAATTGAATAATTAAAAATGAGTACACTTTAAAAATATTGAAAAATGGATAAGTATTATTAATTAAATATACATAATTAAAAAATATGGATATATATATGTATTGAAGTAAAGATGAATACATATTAAAAATACTGAAACATGGTAAATAAATAAATATAAATAAATAATATAAAATAATTAAATTCAAAAATAAAATAAAAAATAAAAAAATATTAAAAATGAATAAATAATACCTAACCATAATAATATTAAAAAAATTAACCGATTAAAAACATAATATATTAGATGTATCATGTTATAATGAAATTCTAAAATATACAAAAAATTGAATAAATTACATAAATATTAGGTGTATGTGTTTCTATATAAGATTTCATTACTTGTGTATAAAAATGCATTAATTATGTATATGTATGTGAAATTAATGTAATACATGTTTGATATATGTTAAATTGAAAAATCAAACCACAATAAAAATGAATAAGACGTCAATATGTTTTTAATTAATACATTTATTCATTTTCTACATATTTATATTTAATATATATTGTTTATCGCTATTTATAATTAATATATATATATACATATATTATACTTATTCATTTTTATTAATAATTGTTTCATTAATAAATTTTTATATAATTTTTCAATTTATTCATTTTTAATTTTTTGTTTAATTTTTACAATTTATACATTTTTAATTTTTTTGTTTAATTATTGCAATTTATTCATTTTTTAAATCTATATTTAATATATACTATTTATTAATATTTACAATCTATATATGTGTATAATAAATTTATTCATTTTTATCAATAATTATTTAATTAATATTTTTTTAATATTTTTCTTAATTTACGCATTTTTTATTTTTATTTGTTTAATTATTTCATTTTATTCATTTTAAATATTTACTAATTTAATGTATACTATTTATTAATTTCTATAATGTATATATATATATATTCATTTTTATCAATAATTATTTAATTGATAAAATTGTTAATATTTTTTTAATTTTTATTTGTTTAATTATTTCATTTTATTCTAGACCTTTATCAGTGTTGAAAATAAAGCTCTGATAAATGGTGTTATTTATCAGTGCTAAAAAAATACTAAAAAGTGGTATTTTTTATCAGCACTAAATAAAAGCGGTTATCAATGTTACCCTTTATCAGTCGTAATAAAAGGTACATTTTATTAGTACTTTTTTAGTGTTGATAAAAGGTTCTCTTTATCAATGCTTTTATTAGTGGTGACAAATGTCACCTTTATCGGCACTTTTTGCTAGTGGTGATAAAGACTAATGTTGTTACATGCCTCTTTTGTAGTAGTGACTCGGCTAGTTCTTTTTATTACATTACACGTACCAACGGTTTTCCAAAACATTGGTGTGGGTGTTTCATACGACTTATACCAACAATTTAGGAACCGTTGGTATAGACATCTATAACAATAGCTTGCCAAAAATCGTTGGTATAGATCTATACCAGCGGAAGAATAGTCAATGACCCACCAAACCATTGGTATCAGCTTTTTTTCCAATATTGATTCTTTGATAATTTAGTAGACATACATCCATTAAATAAATTCATCATTCTTCCATCGATGGATGTCTACTATGTTGTCAACAAATTGATGCTCATGCTTGAATCAATACATTTAATTATAATTGATCTTGGATGGCCTAAACTACCATGTCATGTATTTAAAGTACTAGGATCATTAAAATTATGGTTTACCGTTATTGGTTCGATTGTACATAACAAATCTTTATAATCACTTTTTATGAATGTTTATTACACATCGAGGTACCGCTTTTATCTAATGTCTTCGTATGATATTCACTTTCAAGAATACCATTGATAAATCTCATTGAGACTTTAGATATAACAAAGCATTAATAAATTGCACTGCCATATAGGAATATATACTCTCTTCGGGAGACGTAAATTGATTTTTTCTACCGATAAATTTACTTACATGTGCATATACTAATTCATATATGAGTTCTTTTGGAGCATTTAATCAGAATAATATTTATAGAGATTTTACTTCAAGATAAATATATATAAGATCTTCAGGATCTTCCATTATGAATACTCATATTTGTCATTATAATTTCCACTTTTTGCAGTTGATGAATTCATAATATAATCGTAACGAGTTAGGCTTATCACCAAGTGGATTATTGTATGTTTTGTGTAACATCCCGGTTCCAGAAGCCACCCAGAGGTGCCCCGTACTCTGTTGGTCACATGGACTCAAACGCATTTCCCTGAATTCCAGAGGCTGCCGACTAGCGGAGAGGGTCTTGGGTGTGATAGTGGGGAAACTATGCCCTCATTAGCAGAGTACACAACAGAAGTAACAACAAATACAACAACAGAAGCAGTAAATATCCAACAACAGTAACAACAAAAGACTGATAAATAAACAACTGAAGAAGAAGTATATGTAAATGATGCATGATACATATATGTCTAGGAAAACAACCAAACAAGCCACAATGCTGAATACAGTACGAAACCAAGGTACAAAGGAAAAACAGATGAGCAAATCCTCAACATCGTAAGCCTCGGCTTGGTCCCATGCTCTCCAGCCCCAGTGCAATCAAGAACCTGAAGTAGAAGGGCGCTTTCCCTTATCCATTCTTGCAACGATATAATCTGTTTGGGCCCAAAAGCATGGCCCAAATAGGGTGTAATACAAAGTCCCAGTAGGCAACCACCCAAATATTTGTGCCTAACAGTCAGTGAATATATGGCAGGTAAAAGTACGGAAAGCAGTAAATAGGGAAGTACTAAATATCAAACAATCCACAGTTTCTAGCTCATAAATACAAACAAGTAAGCAGTCACTCAAGCAAGTAGAACAAATAGGTAACCTCTGGGTAGTTCTCACAGCCTAACCCCTATGGTTCAACCTACAAGTATTAGCAACCCTCTAGGAAGCACACACAGTCTCACCCCTCTAGTTCAGCTAAAGAATAGACTCTCTGGGGAAACAATCACCATCAATTCCCCCTATAGTCTCGTATCATACTAAAGGCGCTCTGGGGAAGCACTCAACATCACATTCCCCCTGTGCCCCGCGTCGAGGAACTACACACTCTGGGGAAGCACTCAACGTCAATTTCCCCTGTGGTCTCGCATTGTATTATAAAGACACTCTGGAGAAGCCCTTACGTCCATTCTTCTTATGGTCTACTACACTAATTTCTCATAGCCCTGTGTAAAAATCAGCAAGTATCGCATCGTGTAACGACCAAAGTATCCTCAAGAACTACTTGGATAGCATCTATAGCATCTCAGCATGGAAGAACGGTCATACCATCCTATAGACTAGGCATGGAACTGGCAATAGCCTAACAGGAAAAACTAGACCAAACGATCATAAACAGGCAACATGCATGGCCAAAGCATCCAAAGCACAGTAAATTGCCCTATTCACAATAATAAACTCTACTCAAGCATATAAGAAAAGTAGGTAAACAACAAGGTCAAAACAGGAAACACGCAATACCCTATTCAAGGGGATTGGTGGAATCTGCACAAATACTCAAAGACTTCCTACAAAAAGTCACAAACCACCTACCTCGACGTTAGGAGATTGATATAATCGAACATCGAAGCTTGAATCTCCTTGGAACGTCGTAGATCTAAGAAAACGTCCAAAATGCTCAACCCACGATAACTTGAGAAAGAGGAGGAATTATGAAACGAAACTATAGGAGAAGGAAGAGTTTATCATTGCGGTTCCAACGCAATCGACAGTGGTCAATTCGAAGAACGGACGGAGGCTCGGGGGTTCGTCGAAGATCTGCGGCCATACGAAACACTCTCGGCCAAAGAAACTGGAGAAGAAGACCGTTCTGGGGTTAAGACGTGACCCCGATGCATTTAATGAAAAAAATAAAGTACATGGCGTGTACTTTTAGAGTACACGGCGTGTACTAGGCTTTTTTGTACTCCGCTTTAGTCGACCTCCATGTCACCCCTACATGGTCGTGTGTGTGGCCATGACATGGCCAACACACGGCCTCGAGCGGCAACTAAGTACACGACCTGTACTCAGAAAGTACATGGCATGTACTTCAAAAATTTCTAAAAACTCCTCTTTTCTCAAAAACTCCAGAAAAAGGAAAAACATACCTAAAAGAAGTTCTGGGTTCTTACAAACTTACCCCCTTAAATAAATTCATCCCTGAATTTCCCTAGCGAGGCGTAGAAGAAGAAACCCCAAACAACTCCGGCCACTACGATCGTACATCAGCCTCCCTCTCCCAAGTCTCGTCCTGTACTCGCTCATGTTGCCATAACACCTGTACTAGAGGAACAAACCGGTCACGGAGAACCTTCGTACTATGATCGACACTCCGGATATGATGCTCCTCAAACAATGTATCCGATTTGAGCTCAATCTCATCAGGTTGAAGGACATGAGACGGGTCTGAAAAATAATGTCAGAGCTGAGAAACGTGGAAGACGTCATGCATAGCCCGATACCTCTGAGGTAACTGCAGCCGATAGGCAATCGGCCCAACTATCTCCAACACCTCAAACGACCTGACGTACCGTGGTGAAAGATTACCCTGTCTCTGAATCCTCTTATGTCCCAACCTTGGTGCGACACGCAGGAAAACATGATCCCCAACCTCAGACTCCATAGGTCGTCTCCGCTGACCAGCATAAGACTTCTGTCGAGACTGCCCTGTATCCATCCTCTTCTGAATCAACTCTATCTGCTTCGAGGTCTTTTGAACAAGATGAGGTCCCAGTAGAGTTGCCTCTCCCACCTCCAGACAGCATAAAGGTGATCGGTATGGCCTACCGTACAGAGCCTCGTAAGGTGTCATCTGAATAGTCTCCTGAAAACTGTTGTTGTAGGCGAACTCTACAAGAGGTATATGCCTCTCCAAAGAACCTCCAAAGTCTATAATGCAATCTCGGAGCATATCCTCAATCACCTAAATCGTACGCTCAGACTGTCCATCTATCTAGGGATGGTATGATGTACTCAAAAGTACATGTGTACCCAAAGCCTTCTAAAACCCCTGCCAGAACCGAGAAGTAAAACGCGCATCCCTGTCTAAAAGGATGGAGTGCAGAACTCAATGCAGACGTACAATCTCTTAGATGTAAAAACGTCTCAGCTCATCAACACTGAAGTTCTCCTTGATAGGAAAGAAGTGAGCAACCTTCGTGAGTCTGTCAATGACAACCCATACTGCGTCATTCCCTCGAGGCGATCTCGACAAACCAGCCACAAAGTCCATCACGACGTCATTCCACTTCCACTCGGGAATGGGTAACTGATGTAAAAGACCTATTGGTCGCTGATGTTCTGCCTTCACCTATTGACAAGTGTAACACCTCATGAAAAACTATCAACATCTCTCTTCATACCTGGACACCAATACTGGCGGTGTAGATCACGATACATCTTGGTGACGCTAGGATGAACTGCCCAAACTGAGGAATGAAAGTCCCGCATCAGCTCCTCGTGTATGTCTACTAGCAACCATACACATCCCTGGAAATGCAAGATATCATCCTCGCCCACTGTCCATCCAGGAAGAGGGTCCTCTCCTGACACACTCTCCCGCAGGACTAGGCCTTCTGAGTCTGATAGATGCCTCATCCGTAACTGAACAAGAAGTGTAGATGTAACAGCTACAGAAGATAGAAAAGTCTGTCTCTGTCTGTCGTGCACCTCCAAATGCATCTCAGAGAACAGAGCCATAAGCTTCCACTCACTGCTGGCCTCCTAAACTGCATGTATCTAAGTCCTCCTGCTCAATACATCAGCCACTACGTTGCCATTTCCCGGTGTATAGGCAAGCTCAAAGTCAAAGGACTGAAGATACTCAACCCACCTACGCTATCTCAGATTCAGATCACGCTGGGTGAAGATGTACTTGAGAATCTTGTGGTCGGTGAAAACCACAAAGTGCTCTCCCAGAAGATAATGTCTTCAACATCGTAAAGCATGAACAACTGCTGCCAGCTCAAGATCGTGCGTCGGGTAGTTCCTCTCATGTGGCCTCAACTGCCGAGACCCGTACGCAATGACTCTATCTCCCTGCATAAGTACATCTCCCAGCCCGATACCTGAAGCATCACAGTAAACAATATAGCTCTTTCCCGGATCTGGAAATACTATTATCGGTGCTGAAGTCAATGTCCCTTTCAGCTTCTGAAAGGCTGACTCACAAGAATCTGACCATAAGAACTTCACACCCTTCTTAGTCAGACTTGTCAGTGGTGCTGCTAGGCATGAAAAGTCATGTATGAAACATCTGTAGTATCTATCCAGCCCTAGAAAACTCTGAACCTCAAAGATGTTCTTCGGATACTCCCAAGAAACTACTACTCTCACTTTATCTGGGTCTACTGATACTCCTGTCTCTGAGATAACGTGACCTAAAAAGTGGATCTGATTCATCCAAAAGTGGCATCTTGAGAGCTTAGCATATAACTGATGTTCTCTTAGTGTACTTATAACGATCTTAAGATGTGTGGCATGGTTGTGTTGAGTGTGAGAGTACACCAAGATATCGTCCACGAAAGAGTCTAAGTATGGATGGAACACTCGGTTCATCAGTGCCATGAAAACTGCAAGCGCGTTCGTGAGGCCGAACGACATAACCATATACTCGTATAGACCATACCTGCTCCTGAAGGCTATAAGAGGTATATCTGATGGTCTAACGTGCAACTGATTATAACCGGATCTCAAATCAATCTTCAAGAACACTCGGGCTCCTCGAAGCTGATCAAAGAGATCATCGATCCTTGGCAAGGGATATCAGTTATTGACCGTCAACTGGTTTATCTTTCGATAATCCACACAAAGCCTAAGGGTGTTGTCTGCCTTTTTCGCAAATAGGACAAGCGAACCCCAAGGAGAAGTACTGGGTCGAATAAAACTCTTTTCCTGCAACTCCTTCAACTACTTCTTGAGCTCCTACAACTCAGGTGTCGCCATCCTATAAGGAGGAATGGACATCGGTGTCGCTCCTGGCATGAGCTCAATCGAGAAGTCTACCTCAAGCTCCAGAGGCAAACCCGAAAAGTCCTTTGGAAAGACATATCTGAAATGATCCACCACTGGAGGAAAGTCTAACTGTGAAGTCCCCTTGTTATCCATATATAGACTAGCAATATGAGTTGTAACTCCACCTAGCCCATGATGCTTGGGTCCTGCTCTACTCTCCTGGACATCCCACTTTCCCTGATTGAGAAAAGATCCACCTTCTAGTGATATGAAACTCACCCTGCGGCGATAACAGTCGACGACTGCCTAGTAAAGAACTAGCCAGTCCATTCCGAGAATGACACATAGCCTATCATCTCTAGGACATAAAGATCCCATAGAAAGTGACACCCCGCAACCTCAAGAGGGCACTCTCTGCACTGATGTACACTAGTTGTCCTAGTCCCCAACGGTGTGTCTAGAGTCAAGGTATTGATAGAGGAAAATATGCAGAGCCCAAGGCTCTCCATAACAGCAACAAAGATAAATATATGGGAATCCCTTGTATCGAAAATAGAAGAAGATAAAATTGAGGCTACTAAGATCGTACCTCGAACTGCAGAGGGTCTGAGATCCTGCTCCTACTGGGTCTGCTCCACTACAAAAGCCTGACCTGTACCACGACCCTATAGCCCTGCCTGATCGCTTTGAGCTGATCCGCCCTACTGTCGCTGATGGACTAGTGATTGGCCACCATGGCCTCGACCTCCACCTTGGCCCGAACAGCCGGAAGAACTCCAGTTCCCGGACTGATGAGAAACTGGTGGCGCTGCTCTTGAACGAGGAGTCATGGAAGAACCCCTGTCACCAGCTGCTGATGAGAAAACCTAATAGAAGCGCTGAAGGTGACCCATATTTCCGCAAGATCGACACTCCACTAGGTCCCTCTAGCACTGTGGCCTCGTATGCCCAACCCTTCCACACTGGTAGAATACTACCTGGCTACCTGAAGATGTGTCTCACTGCCTCGAATCACCGCGCGTAGACTCCCTACGGCACTTCCTGCTATCAGTTGGTGAAGCACTAACCCTGGAAGCGGAACCGACCTGGCTCTCAACTATGGAATCTCTCAGATTGCGCTTTGCAATCAGTGTCTGGTTGACTATGGAAGCGATGGAAGTCAGCCTGAAGATATTCACCTGTGAGCGGATCTCCCATCTGAGGTCATCCTCAAACTTCCTTGCCAAGAACAACCCATCTGCGCTCTAGAGGGGTGTGAAATGCTAAAGCTCGATAAAACGAGAGGAATAATCCATGACAGAAAGAGTAACCTGCTCTAGGCTCATGAACTCCCGGGCTCGGTCGGCCCTCAGGGTCTCCGGATAGAAGTAGTCGTAAAAGATGCGCTAAAACTCCTCACACGCCATAACCTACTGATGAACCACCTGTGAGATCACGTCCCACCACCTCTTGGCAGAGTCTCATAGCATGTAGGTAACGAGCTTGAACTGCCTTTCTAGAGGCATCCCTAGATGCTCGAAGTTCGTCATCATGGATTCTAGCCATGACTCTGTAGCCTGAGGTCCTCCTTCCCCTGAGAAGGTGGGAGGATGTTGCTACTGGAAAACCTGCGTCAAGCCTGCCATAGTTGAGGCAGGAGGTGGTGCTCCTTGGAAGGTCTGCATCATCCTCAGAAAGCCTTCCCTAAACTGCGTATCAGCGCTTGTAACCGGTATCACTACTGGTGCCAAGGCCGGCATAATAGGAAGATCTGCGGGAAGTCCCTGATCAGTCATATCCGGTGTCTGATCACCGCCTGACAACTGGCGTGCAACCGGAGGATGTATCGGTGTCATGACTCTATAAGGTCAAAAGAACACTTTAGATCACATTACTAGGGACTGAAAACTAGGAGCATAAGAAGGGAACAGGGGGAAGAAAGCATTCCAAATTTACAAAGCATGACTACACGGCGTGTATAAAACCTACACGGCGTGTTCCCTTAAGTCATTTACATGGGCGTGTACTTTTTCCAAAACTGGTCGTGTAACACCCCAAACACACAATGTGTTATCTCTACACATGGTGTGTACCTGAATCCTCTTTCCCTACCCGAGTCCTTCTACATGGTTAAACCACACGACTCTCCAAAGACAAAACTACACGGCATGTTCAAGGTATACACGGCGTGTACCGAACAAGCTTCACCTAGCCCGTGTTGTCAGTGACACGGCCTGTGTACCCAGGTCACACTACACGGCGTGTTCCAGAAGTACATGGCGTGTACTAAGAAGTCCTAACAAACCGTGTGGTTAGCTACACGGCCGGCTACATGGCTGACACTACATGGCGTGTTTCAGGCGGACACGGCGTGTATGAGAAAGGATAACACTGACCCGTGTTATTCGTGACATGGTCGGGTACCTAGATTAGACTACACGACGTGTAAAATTTAGACACGGCATGTATGTGAAAAGATAACATGACCCGTGTTGTTCGTGACACGGTCAGGGTACCTATTTCATACTACACGGTGTGCTAAACTAGTACACGACATGTTCTTACAAGATTTTTCGCAACCCTGTGTCCTTGCTCACATAGTCAGTGACATGACTATAGACTACACATTGTGTATTTATAAAGTACACGTCATGTATTCTGGGTTTTTCCAGATAGTAGCCTCAGAATTGCACCAAAGCCTAGAAAACACAGAAAAACAAGCATTAAGGTGCCAAATTCTGATCTGTGAAGGCCCATACTCCCCACGAATCAAAGTTTGGCATCTTTAACAAGTCACAAACAAGGTAAACAGGTCAATGATCCACCAAATTCTGGTCCATGAGGGCCCATAACACCTCAATAACCAAAATTTGGCGTTCATTCAGGTAAAATCTTACTCAATCAAAGCTCTAACAAGAAGCAAATATTTTTATCAAGCATCTATCACAACATCATGCATATTCTACACAACATCTATCACAACAACATGCAATTGCTAATGCATCCTAGATGACATGACAAGAATGCATGACATGTGATTTCTAGTAAGTGCCTATATGATGCATGAGATGGCATACCCTCATCTCATCAGGTTGCGATAGAAATAGAACCGCAATAACAACAACGGTAACAACATAAAGAATGTGAATCACCCAATGGTGAAATCAAATCAACTGTAAAATTGAAAACTAGTAAAATTAAAATAAATGAGGTAGTATGGATTTTCCCTATACACAGATTAGCTACTCTCAGACACAACTTATTACCAAGTACCTATTCCATCCTATCCCTGGCTATAGGCTCCAAATAGTAAGTCAAGAGAAAATAAATTCCTCTGATACCACTTTGTAACGTCCCGGTTCCGGAATCCACCCAGAGGCACCCCATACCCAATTGGTCACATGGCCTCAAATGCATTTTCCTGAATGCCAGAGGCTGCCGACTAGCAGCGAGTGTCTTAGGTGTGATAGTGGGAAAACTATTCCCTCATTGGCAGAGTACACAACAGAAGTAAAAACACATACAACAACGGAAATAGTAAATATCCAACAACAGTAACAGCGAAAGACTGATAAATAAACAACTGGAGCAGAAGTATGTGTAAATGATGCATGATACATATATGTCTAGGAAAATAGCCAAACAAGCCACAATGTTGAATACAGTACGAAACCAAGATACAAAGGAAAAACAGATGAGCAACTCCTCAGCATCGCAAGCCTTGGCTTGGTCTCATGCTCTCCAACCCCAGTATAGTCAAGAACCTGAAGTAGAAGGGTGCTTGCCCTTATCCATTCCCGCAATAATATAATCTGTTTGGGCCCAAAAGCATGGCCCAAATAGGGTGTAAGACAAAGTCCCAATAGACAACCACCCAAATATCTGTGCCTAACAGTCAGTGAATATATAGCGGGTAAAAGTACAGAAAGTAGTAAACAGGGAAGTACTAAACAACAAACAATCCACAGTTTCTAGCACATAAATACAAACAAGTAAACAGTCACTCAAGCAAGTAGAACAAACAGGTAACATTTGGGTAGTTCTCACAGCCTAACCCCTATAGTTCAACCTACAAGTACTAGCAACCCTCTGGGAAGCACACACAACCTCACCCCTCTGGTTCAGCTAAAGAATAGACTCTCTGGGTAAGAACTCACCGTCAATTCCCCCTATAGTCTTGTATCATATAAAGACGCTCCAGGGAAGCACTCAACGTCTCATTCCTCCTGTGGCCCGCGTTGAGGAACTACAGACACTCTGGGGAAGCACTCAACGTCAATTCCCCCTGTGGTCTCGCATCGTATTATAAAGACACTATGGAGAATCTCTTACGTCCATTCTCCCTATGGTCTACTACACTAGGTTCTCACAGCCCTGTGTAAAAATCAGCAAGTATCGCATCGCGTAACGACCAAAGTATACTCAAGAACTACTTGGATAACATCTACAACATCTCAACATAGAAGAACAATCATACCATCCTACAAACTAGGCATGGAACTGGCAATAGCCTAACAGGAAAAATTAGACCAAATGGTCATAAACAGGCAACATGCATGGGCAAAGCATCCAAAGCACAGTAAATTACCCTATTCACAACAATAACCTCTACTCAAGCATATAAGCAAAGAAGACAAACAACAAGGGTAAAACAGGAAACACGCAATACCCCATTCAAGAGGATTGGTGGAATTTGCATAAATACTCAAAGACTTACTACAGAAAGGCACAAACCACCTACCTCGACGTTAGGAGATTGATATACTCGAACCTCGAACCTTGAATCTCCTTGGAACGTCGTAGATCTAAGAAAATGTCCAAAACGTTCAACCCACGATAACTTGATAAAGATGAGGAATTGGGAAATGAAGCTCTATAAGAAGTAAGAGCTTACCGCTGCGCTTCCAACACAATCGACGGTGGTCGATTCAGAGAACAAACGGAGGCTCAGGGGTTCGTCGAAGATCCGCAGACATACAGAACGCTCTCAGTCGAAGAAACTGGATAAGAAGACCGTTCTGGGGTTAATACGCGACCCCGGTGCGTTTAGTGGAAAAAAGAAAGTACACGGCATGTACTTTTGGATTACACGACATGTACTAGGCTTTTCTGTACTCCACTTTAGGCGGCCTCCATGTCACCCCTACATGGCCGTGTGTGTGGCCATGACACGACCAGCACACGACCTCGAGCGGCAACTAAGTACACGACGTGTACTCAGAAAGTACACGACGTGTACTTCAAAAATTTCCAGAAACTCCTATTTTTTCAAAAACTCCATAAAAAGAAAAAACATACCTGAAAAAGAAGGTCCAGGTTCTTACATTTTGGAACTTATGACCCATATATTATTTTAAAATACATCTACCTGGGAGCAGAGCCCTCACATATTTTGAAGCTGGTGAATGTGGTAGCAAAAACCAATGTGGAAGAATCTTCTGGATTCACAACACACACCTCATCGCCCTAACAAACTATAACTCATAAAGTGATTTTTATAACAACATTCACTTTACTAAATGAAGGAAAAATCATTTGATCAGATTTCATTAACTCTCAAATATCCATGATAAAATTCTAAGTATGGGTATCAATTTTTTCATGAATAATTTCATTATTTTCAAGGAATGAAATAGAGTAATCCAAACTACATTCACATCTAGGAATGAATTGATTACTATTTTTTTTATCACGGTGACCATTGTTTAACCACTCGAGGTGGTGAAATCATTTTCATAAAATATATTGAATTATAATGGTTATGTAATTATGTTATCTCATCTATGAACTATAATAAGAATAATATCCACTTCAGGGGATGATATCGAATGAATTACATGAGATGATATTAACAATTCATAAGCACGTGATAAATGATAATGACTTTATTCGATATTGCTGTTACAAGAGCAATAATTGATAAACAAAAATGATTTTAATATAATGTCAAAGAACACTATTTCCATATCAACATTCAGGGATGCATTGTTTTATATTCATTATTAAAATCCACTGAGCTCTTTAAATGTTGACTATCATCAAACCACTTATGGTGGCTACATTATTATTATTTTTCATAAACAAATACATCACAGTGATCATTCGCAAAACATCATATTCATCTCAAACATTATTTGAGATAAAATCATGTATATTTGCATTCACTTCGAGAAATGAAATAAATCTTTTTTAGTAAATATTTTCATTCACTTCAGATAATAAAAAAAAAATTATTTGTTCGGGTTTTATAGTGTCTTCAAGACAATAACATGAATATTCAATTCAACATTTTCATCATACTTCAGGGGATGTGTGTTTATGTAATAAATATCATACCCATCATGATCATTTAAACATCATAATCAAGTTCGACACCTGCAGGGTGTGCAAAGAGATATGACATGTTAAATTTTATTACGTCGCCATCGTTTTCATGACATTATTAGTAAAATTTACTTCAACACTTCGGCATACGACAAGTACACGATGTTCATCATTCAACCACTTCGGGCGACATTGTTTTATTCTTTTTTTTTATGAATGATGTTTGTCTCAAGATTGACTACGTCAGTTAATAACCAATCACATTCACTTCAGGGAATGGACTGAAATTTTAGCAGTTGTGAGTCATTACAGCTTTTCAGGAGCTCATTATTTTTCTCGCAGCAAAAAATTAAGAAAAAAATTCACATATTTTTTTTAAAATTATCAAGAGGGAAGAAATAAATATGATATAGAAAATAAGACTCGCCTGTTGATATAGCTATTTGAATGAATGAAGTCGATGTGCACACGTAGATGCATGGTAAAATAATTACGTCTGGAAAACGATGGAACACACCTTTTTCATGTAAGAATTGCCTTACGTTGATTACAATATCGTCACAATGCGCAATGCATAGGCGATGATCGTGCTGATAACATGCTGTGAAATCGATTGAACATCGATTAAAACCATAAAGAATTTTAAAATCGAAAATGTAAGACCGGTCGTGGGTGAAACTCATCATTGATGAAGGGTAACGTCAAATATTCGTATGGTGACGATGAACAATGGTATTGATGTAAAGAAATAGACAAGAGATGTAGAGATAATGTACACAGGGCAAAAAACATCACCATTTCATTAATATATCACCATATAGAGTACATGAGATTCGATCAAACAGTTGAGATTAATCTCTATAATATATAATCCAACGGCTGAAATTTCAAAAGTTAGAGAAACCAAAAGTTTGGAATATGAAGAGTTCTGTTGGAATCGGGAGTCATCATCATCATTACCATTATGACATCCACATATTAATATTTCATTAAAATCCACATGTTAGTGCCCCTCCATTCATGTATAATTTGGTCCTCCCAATTTTTTATTAAAAATATCACAAAAACATGTTTTTTTTTTAGATTTTTTGTAAAATTTCGTCGGTTAAACAGAGCCGACCTGATTTCCGAAATCATCCCTCCACGCGCGGTGTCGGGCACTGTTCATCTGGGTTTATGCTGCTGGGTACGCCTCGAGGAAGCTTAGACGAGGGCAGTTCTTCCATGACCAACCCACATGGGAACTCTTCAAATCAAGCCACGTTATCTTTCGTATGTATCTCTTTGCAGGATTTCGGTATTCTCCAGGTTTACCGTAAACCCTTTTTTGGGTCCGCCCAGTTTCAAGGTTAAGTGGTCGGCTTCCCTGGATTCAGAGAGCTCTCCCAAGCAAACTCGCAAATCCAGTGGCAGAAAGAACGGATCGAGAGGCAGTACTGGGATCTCCGTGGCAGAGTTGAAGGAAAACTGGTTAGCGTCGCTATCTTGCCCAATCCCGTTAAAGGATGAGCGGACAGGTGGGGATGTGCCCGGAAGCAATGCAGGAACGGGATGGGTGGTTGGCATTGATCCGGATCGTCACGGAGCTCTGGCGCTCTTGAAATGCAATGATTCAGCGAGCAATGCTCAGGTACTATGTTGCATCGTTATTCTTGTCATTGCCCCCCCCCCCCCCCCCCCCCCACTTGCTGTCTTCCTGCTTGTGGAACATTGGGTCGCCCTAGATGTATAATTTGAATGCGCGTCTGTAGATTTAGCTTGACATCCTCAACATTCTTATCGTCCAATCCATTCCGACACTTCAAATTCAAGGCAAGATTGGTCCTGCCTCAAATCTATTCTGCCACTTCAAATCTCACCACCATAAAGCATGCTTTCTGTTATTGTTTTTGGTTTTAAGTTTCAAGGCAATACTGGATCTCTTTCTACGTTTTGGAACGTGGAAAACTTAAACATCGCTTTCCTTGTGCTTGGTCGGTTTTTGTATTTAACTTTTCTACTAATGAAGTGAACATAAACTATAACGCTATCACTACAAAACAGTGAAACCGTCTGTCATTCCCAAGTGATTGATATTAAAATGTCTTACTGACATTAGCTTATATAGTTATCGCAACCCAGTGCAGATTGCTGCCAGAAAATTCATCTTGATAGAGCATGAATGAAGAAAGTGGTCTGCTGCTGTGGATGTTTCATTTGAAACTGCATATGTAGATCTAGCTTTACATCCTTAACATTTTCATCATCAAATTCATTCTGCTACTTTAAATTTATGGCAAATTTTTGTTCCTGACAAATAGAAAATGACGAGGAACGAGTTAAGAGATTTAATAGATTTTTTTAGCTTGTAATTGTAATATATAACCGAGGAGTGATTGAATTTTTTTTTAGATTGGTTAATTGCAAATTGACTAGGGCATTTAGATTTTTTTAGTATGACGTGTTGGAGATATTATGTGTGGGAATAGACTTATCCTATCCCAAGTTCGTGGGTTAGGAGTATCCTATCGTATCCCCAACTCCTTTTGAATTTTGAATTTTGAATTTTGAATTTTGTATCTCTTATTTATCTTTTGTATTAGTTTCCCTATCAAGAGGCATGAATCACGATGCCTAGTTCCTACATGGTATCAGGTGGGTGGCACTCCTACCACAGGGGTTCTCTAAGTCCCTTGCGCCCGTGCAGCGTGCTCCCCTTGCGGGCTCCTTGCGCCTTCATGTGAATCTCGCTTATTGGCCACCCTGTATCGTTAAACGCTTGCTGCTCGACATACACTGGATGTATTCCAACCGTCACTCGCGATATCATGGATGTTTCCAGTACTCTGATTGTGCATCTTTGGCCCACTGCGTGATGTTTCGCAATTGTGCATGTTTAGCATATTGATTTTTTACGTTGTGCGTTTTTGATACTCTACATCTTCTAGATTTCGGTTTGGATCATGCTATTGTTACTTTATTTGGGCAGCTTTTTTGTTCTTGGATGATGTTCGGTTATCTAAACTATGACTTCATCACCACCCACTCTTTCAGTCACGATAACTGCTTCCACCCGACTAGTGGATGAGCGTCTCGACTCCACTAATTCCATTATGTGGAAGAAGACGGTTATCCTCACACTCAAAGGGATGGGGCATTACGGTCATCTTGTTGCATCTCCTCCGAATTCCAAGGATGCCACATTTGGGTCCTGGGAACAAGAAGACAACAAGATTTTTTCCATGTTGCCTAATTTGATGGATGGATGGATCAAACACGTTGTAAAGAATACCAATATGTGCAAAGAATTGTGAGATTCCTTATTATTGATGTTTTATGAGACTAACAATCTTTCGCGCATCTTAAATCTGTTTCAGCAACTTTGCATTACAACACGGTTTTAGCCTCATTCCACCATATTACAATGAATGGAAGTTGATCATTGATGAGATTAACGATTTATTACCAATTTTGCAAAAATCTAGAGGAGGCCCAAATGCAATGAGACTACTTATTTTTATTATCTTTACTCTACGGGATTATTACGGAGTTCTTAATCACTGTTACGGAGATGCGAGCCAGTCTCAATACTTAACATCCATCATTGGTTTATAATCGTCTTGTTCGTGCAAACAGTCCTCCACTACTGGTCACTATTGACCATTTTGGTCTTGTCGTGATGATTTCTCATGGCTTCGTCTGTGGTGAATGGCGCTCTGGAGGATGTGTTTAGTCTATAGCCGGGAAACAATGCACCCATTGTGGTAAGGATTATCACACCATTAATATTTGTTGGCAACTTCATGGTTGCTTAGATGGCTCTTTGGCGCCAGACCATTCTCATTTTGCATAGGTTGCTCTATCTGACTCGAGCACCACATGATATTGACCATATAGTTGATGTCTCTGTCAAGGAGTATCGGTTGCTCTAGTCTCAACACACTTATACAGCTTCCAACATGGTTGTGGCTTATGTCGATAGCCTTGGTGTCTCTCTCTTCTAGCGATCCACCACATGGGTCCTTGATTCCGGTGCATCTGAGCATATTACTGAGAATGTTGGTATTCTTTACTACTTTGACTGACACCACTATCACAGTTGCTGATTGCTCTGTGGTTCGAATTGTTGTTTATGAGAGACGTTCGGTTACATTCATCCCGACACTCTCCTCAATGACTCTTGTTCAATATTGCTCATTTAATTTATTGTTCATTAGTAAGTTTTTAGCTGATTTAAAATACCAAAATTAATGCGTTTTTGTTTGAGGAGTTTTTAACGACTCTAGTGCTTGGTAGTGGACGATGTTGCGGTGGTATGCACGTGCTTGACTTAGACTCTTCTTTCGCCTGTTCCATGTTTCCTGCTCGAGTCTTGCTACTACACTGCCAACTTGGCCATCCTCTTGCGTTGTTTGTTCAACAAATTTGTCCTGAGTTGGGTACTATTATTCTTTTTGATTGCGAGTCATGTTATCACGCAAAACATCATTGGGTCTCTTATGTTCACGTTGGGGAATGTTTGAGTTAATCTCACGCAGGAAGGACTTTTCCTTACGCGAGAGGGCAACATCCCAAAGTTATTCGTATGCAAAAATGATTTAATCTCATGCGATATGGATCACGCTGTGGACTGGTTGGTTGCGTTTTGATGATATTGATGGAGGAATGAGTTAATCTGATGCGAGAGGCTATGCCGTAGAGTTAATCTGATGTGAGGAAGGGATGAATCTAATGCGAGAAGCCTCATACCGCAGTTGAGATGACTATGCCTTAATGGTGAATCTAAGGAATTTTGTGGAGTCGACTGCGCCATGAAGACAACCCCGAGAGAGTTAAGTATCTTGTTGTTTTGAAGAGCTAAGTGGCCTCATGTCGCGGGGCAATGTTTCACTCCACAAGGTGTGGTGAGGAGAAGTGGACCACAATGCAGTTTGAGGAATTGATGGTTTTGGAGATTTGAGGCAAGCCACGCTGTAGTGCTTGATCCACGCCGTAATGGGTCTGACTGTAACGATCCGACTTTTTATGAAGGTACAAATCATTTGTTTTCCAGTTTTAACCTTTCGTTTTATCCTTATGAATGCGCCCTATGGCCGAGAGGTGGCTCGGGAGTGTCCGGGGCTTGTTTGGAGCCTGAAACTCCAAAGCTTGGAGAGGCAGATTGAGACGCACAATTAGCGCACGATTAGTGTTAACTGTGCGACTCAACCGTGCGGGGTGCTCAGTGCACAACAGAGGGCCGCACAATTTTCCATAACCATACGACCTAGGCCACATGGCCGTTTGATTTGTCTTAGACAAACGACAAAGGCTTTTCGCACGGGCTGCGCACAGTTAGTCAAACCGTGCACCTAGCCCGTGCGAGGGGGTTCTTGGGCAGTAGCTGCCGCACGATTGGCACACGGTTTGCCCAACCGTGTGGCCAAACTGTGCGACCCTTTAATGAAAGGTAAATTACCCTTTTGCCCTTAAAATGTTATAACCCTCCTCCCTCCTTTTTCTTCTCCAGCGGACGCACAACCTCCTCCCTTCTCGTGAGAGCTACCCCTTCTTCTTGGCTAGTCTTTGAAGCCATCTCTTCATTCGGACTCCGTTTTCTTCGTTGTTGGATGCGTTGGATAGCTAATGACAAGAGCTCTAATCCTCTTCCTTTCTTAGTTTCTCTCGCCGTCACCTGCGCTATTTTGGTGCGAGCTCTTATGCTATATTTTCAGGGCATTTGTCAATTCTTCCGATTTCTTCCGTTCTACTTTAAACTTGAAATCAATATCGGACGAGGAGTGATCCACGGGCCTATGGTAGGTGGTCTAGTAATTAAATGAAGCATGTTATGATACTCCCTTAGAGCCTTATTAAATTGTTAGAGGATGCTTACCTCGTTGATCGCCACCCCTTTGGGTGTTCTAAATTAAAAGCCCTCCTTAATACAAATGTTTAATTGACCAACCACCTTCTAAGTGGTTTGGCTTGACCTTTGATTGGATCTGTTTTGTTTTATAAATTAGATGGTTTAATTTAATCAAATGGAAATGGGTGGAAAGACCACACCACATGTTGTATATTTATAGATAATGAATTATATAATTTGGGGTACCCATGGATAAATTGGCGATAGAGCAGGGGTTGGACAACCATGTTGAGCGGCCACCCCTGCTATACACATATCATAGGAGGGGGTAGCTTGGGTGGTTATGTTTGTTTTTTTTGTTAGGTTGTTATAACTAACACGGGGTACTAATGTAATTGTTGTTCTTGTTAGTTGAATTATAAGTGCTTAGGAGGAGGTTCTGGGAGGGTCGTCGGTATTTTCCTGGAGGTTGTAAACCTTGGCTCTAGAGAGAGATGCTCTCCTAGAGAGAAGTTAGTCGAATAACAATAAGAAGAACCGAGGTAAGAATTTCCAATTCCATCTTCTACTCTATCAATTGGTGCTTTCATTGAGAGAGTAGAAGTGCAAGGATAGAGTAGAATTGTCAACGAATCTGGAGGTTATGACCACTAGGACAGAGAGTTGAGTAGCACAACTAGAATCGACTGTAAACGAACTGAAAAGTGGAGTTCAACGCCGACCGAGCTTGGAAAAGATTGTTCTTGAAATGAGAATAGAGTTCCAACAACAAATGCGTGGATTGACGAAGGCAATGAGTCAGCTAAATCAGAGTGTTTGAAATCAAATTGAGAGTTCCAGATGAAGACAAAATAACGGAAAGCTTGTGCTGGATGAAGAAAGTGGCGGAAGTTTGCAACTGGCTGGAGCGGAATTTGAGCAGAGCAAGGGTACTGAAAAAGAAGGCGAACGAATGCAGGAGGTAAGTGCGTTGGTTAGACAAATCGAAATGCCAAAATTTACTGGAGAAGATCCTGTATCTTGGATCTCTTGAGCAAAGATACATTTTTCATTGCATCAGATTTGTGAAGAACAAAAGGTTCCGCTCGCACAAATATGCATGGATGGTTTGGCGCAATACTGGATGACCTCGTTGAAGTTTGTCAAAACAAACTTGACTTGGTTACAACTGAAGGAAGAGTTGCTAGGGAGGTATGACAATGCGGTAGAGGAAGATCCATTGATGTATCTCAAAGAACTCTGACAATTAGAAACAGTAGATGTATACATAGATGACTTTGAACGAGCTGCATTGAGAATTCCAGAAATGATTGAAAGGTGGTATATGAGCCTTTTTATTGGGGGATTGAAGCCTGAAATAGGAAGCACCATTATGACACATGAACCATCAAATAAGGCGCGACTACTGATTTTAGCACGCCGAGTAGAAAGGGACTTATTGGTGAAAGGGATCATCAAGCAGCCAAGTGTACGAACATGTTAGGGAGTTACAAGCGGTATGGGAAGAGGGTGGAATACTAGTTACAGTGCGTATTCTGCCATCTGGAGCTGGAGGTGATCGTGAACAAAAGGGGGGACAACTACACGATGGAAAGGCGTGCAGAATCTGTCCAGAGGAATACGAGGAAAGAAGAGCTAAGGGGCTTTGTTTTTCATGTGGGCAAAGATTTAATCCAGGACATAAATGTCCCAAAAAGGGATATAAGCTCATGGTTTGGGAATGTATAGAACCACAAGAAGTAAATGAGGAGGAAGAAGAGGACAGAGTTGGAAAGAGTGACAAAAGTGGAATATAAGGAGCTGGAAATGTTGGGAACAACAGTAAGTGATCACGTCATAAACAAGGCTGAATCGAAAAAAACTATGATGATGGAAGGAAGTTTGGAAGGAGTTCCGGTATTGGTGTTGGTGGATAGTGGCGCAAGCCACAATTTTATTTCTAAACAACTGTTGAAGTCACTTACAGTGCAAGTCAGTGGAATCAAACCTCTCTATATTAGAATGGGAGATGAACACTGGGTTGAGTCTAGCGGTATGTGTAAAACATTACACTTGAACTCGGGAAACATTGATTTTGAAATTGCAGCCTATGCAATTGATACTACCGGTCCAAATCTGGTTTTAGGCATCTCTTGGCTTGGAACATTGGGATATGTTACTACACACTGAAATAAGATGACAATGGAGTTTATTTGGCAAGGAAAGCAAGTGGTATTGCTGGGGGTAGAACAATTGATGAAAATCCCTAGTGCTTTGCGAGAGTATTTGGGAAAAGGAAATTATCTAGTGCAGAGAATTCAGTGGACAGCAGAGGGTTAGACAAAATCTGAAATTACATAATTGACTTAGCTGTTCATCGTACAAAAGTGATGGGGGCCAGGTTGGGTGATGGGCATCGGGTTACAACTGGAGGGTTGTGTCACCAGTTGTGGTTGGTTATGGGCGATTTTTCTTTTGACATCGATGCCCATGTTTTGGAGTTTGGAGGGTTGGACCTCATTCTCGCGTTGCTTGGCTGCGAACACTATAGGGGGTGATGACCAACTGGGGAGCTATGACTATGCGGTTCCATGTTGAGAACAAGGAATATACTCATGTTGGTACCGACCGCTCTTGCCTGACATCCTTGTCTTTGGCTTGTCCGGTCCGCACGCCTTGTCCCACGGGTAGCCAACGACTGTTGCTGGGGGGCAAAGTGGCAATAAAGTCACGACTCTTACGGTGCAAAAACTCAAGGCTTTACAAAGCTTGTTGGCCGAGTTCTGTGGAGTTTTTGATGATCTTGGCGGATTACCTCTAGTACGACACACAGAGCATGCTATCCGGTTGGGACAGGGGCAAGGACTTGTGGGTGTTAGGCTATATCGCTATCCTTATTTTCAAAAAAATGAGATTGAACTGTAGGTTGATGAGATGCTACAGGCTGGACTTATACGACCATCCCAGTATTAGTGCTTATTCAAGTCCAGTTTTGCTGGTCAAAAAGAAAGATGGGTCATGATGGATGTGTGTGGAGAAACTATTGGATGAAGTTGGGAGCACAACTTATTTTTCTAAATTGGATCTGAAATTGGGGTATCATCAGATACAGATGCGCAGAGGATGCAGAGAAGACTGCTTTTCGCACACATAGTTATCACTATGAATTCTTAGTCATGTCTTTCGGGTTAACCAACTCTCCTTCCACATTCCAGGCTGATATGAATGATCTTTTCCGACCCCTACTCTGCTGATTTGTTTTGATTTTTTTCGATGATATATTGGTTTACAGTGGTGACTGGGAACTTCACCTCGTCCACCTCAGAGTGGTGTTCAAGTTGCTTCATGATCACCATTTCTTTGCAAACCGTAAGAAGTGTTTATTTATAAAGACCCGACCTTAAACAATCCATAAAATTGATTCTTTAGAAAAGAATTCATTTTCCTGCATTCTCAGTGATCTTTTAGATTTAGAGTTTTAGAGAATTAGGTCATCACCCCTATACAATAAAACATTACATCACAAAGTGGACATTTCCACTCAGTATCAATTTTTCCCGCAATACAAAAATTTTAAGATATAATAAGTTTTAGTTTCATAACATATCTTTACAATTTTCATTTAACTTCATCCTTGTTTCTAGTCATCTCTAAAACCTCGTGAAAAACATTTGAAAACGTGGGATGAATACAAAAAACTCAATAAGTGAAATAAAAAGAAAGAAATAAACCCGTTAGTCCATGAATATTCATAAAAAATTGTCTTCTTTAAAATAAACTTTGAATTCAAAATAAACATTTTCTTACCCAAGAAATCAACTTTTCCGCCCAAAGCTTTTCATAAAACATTTCATAAGAAATCTTATAGGCAAAATAAAACTGATAAAAATTTCTTTACAATTATGAAAAACTCATGAAAACTTTTTTAAAAAGTTATACATTTCACCCTTAAAAAACAACATAAACTTTCATTTAAACTTACATATTAACTTACCTTGTGAAATCATAAGATTTCTGTAAAAATCATAGCAAGCATAGATAAATCATATAGGTAACTTTTGACATCATTTCTATATCACTCTAACAACTGCTCTTACAAATGGAATAACCTACCTGGTAAATTCCAATAATCTCTTATGAGAAATCTAACTGGTTAACTCCGTCCCTTTGCCTAATGCATTAGAGAGCTATATCAGCCTCACCCGTCATTATGAGCTGTATCAGGCTCACCCGCTATCATAAATAATGTCCAAAAACCATACATAATCACAACACATGAAACTTGCATTTTCATCATCATACTCATAAAAATATTCTTTTCCCCCATAAGAAAACATTTCCGAATATTGAAATATCTATTCCATTTAAAACTTTTTTTGAAAATACCCTGTACAAATGGAAGAATAGTTTTTCTTTAAGAGAAAACATGAAAGCTTGTCAAGAAAGCCAAACATCAAGTAACGATTACGACGATCGCAAAAACTGTCGATGCCATATACGTTAAAATAGAACATTCCTTTTGTCTTTTTGTCAAAACATTCCGTATAAAATAAGGAAAAAGATTTCATTTGAAAACCTTTGAAATAAAGTAAAAAATGACATAAAATGTCATTTATAATTCGTTTATGTCCATATAAAGGCATCCATAAAATAATTTTAAGAATATGGATATGGAAGAAAAATATTTATAAAATCAATCTTTAATACATTTAAAACAAGGTTTTTAAGGTAAAGTGTTGCTTACCTTGAGTCCGATTCATCACGTGCGTTCTTTATTTTCCTAAATAATAAATTTATGTTATTTATTTCCTTGCTTAATAACCATTTTCAAGTTCATTATTCATTTTATTTTATTTATCACCATGTTATATACAATTACTTAATCATTTAAGTTCACGCCGGATGTTTTGATGAGATTTGACTCATGTCCAAGTTAACTTTGATAAGTTGACTATGGTAAAAAAAGTCATTATTCGATCATTTTCAGAATAATAATCACGACATAATTATTTTTTTATACTTTAATTATATTTTTAAAACCAACCATGAAAGATGGTTATAAAAAACTAATTACGTTACAATCACGGAGACAGTAGGCCGTACGTACGCATGATTAATGTTTCTATTTTCAACGAACATGATGAAAAATAGTAAATATCATTTTGATCTTATCATAAATATCATATTTTTTCTTTAAATACATTTATATATAGTATCCATGTGATGTGGTCACGAAAAATGAATCATATCGCTTCGTGGAGGTGGTAATCCACACGTACGCACAAACGACGTTATCATTTTCAATGGATGAAAAGGTAAGTAGATGATATCTTATCTTTCCATAATGATAAATATGTCATGAATATCATATATATACATTAAATCTATCATTATAACCAACTGTCTCTGAGAGACAATTATGAAAAACGAATTATATCGGCTCGTGCGACGGTAGTTCGCCGTACACATGAACGATAGTTTCATTTTCCATTTAATGGAAGAAAAAGATGAATATAGGTTATGCCATTAACATAACAACATTCGAGTATATGAAAGATATCGGTGTTATTATTTCTAACATGGTTGAAGAAGATTTGAAGGAGGTAGAAAAAAATAAAGAAAACAAAAACGGTTGGTTAATAACTATACCTCTTCTTCTGACAACCTCTTTAGGTTTATATCTAAAGCCTTCCTAGGTTGGTTTTTTGATCAAATCAAGGCCTCTAGGACGTGGGGAGGGATGTAAGGTAGAGATTTAGATAGAGTTTAGCCGAATCAAAAAGCTTTTGAAGTGTGGAGAGTAGAGGAGAGAGAGTGTCTTTTTATAAGTGGGGGAGGGAACACACTTGGAACGTGCTTTAACATTCCCCTTTCCTCAACTTTCTACTCGCTTCGCTAAGGTGACTATATACTTGTGGAATATGAAGCGAGGTGGTGCTGACCAACATTTTGGTCTTCGTTGTGTCAAACTCGGGATCAAGGCTATTTAGGAGACATAACAGACCAAGCTGCCCACGTTGATCCTTAATCTCCGTTGGGGTGGTGGGTATAGGCCGCATAGCCATAAAAGTATTGCTAGAATGAATTTGGAACATGAGATAAATTATTGTTTGAAGAACACCATGTGAAGAGTATATCCCAAAGATCCTTCCCAGTATAGACATTTTTGCCAACATGCTTTAGGAACTTATGGAATTTAGAAAGGGAAAAAAATCAATTGTCCGTTTTCTATGTGACATATTTGGCAATGTCGGATTGATCTTGTGGGTGATCAAAAAGATGAGAATATTTATTTTTACCCTTAAGAGAGAATGATTATTCTTGTTACATTAGAAAATTGGTGTAATCGAGATGTTCATCCACCAGTCCTGTGGAGGCAGTAGTTATCTCTTGCTGAGTCCTTGATGCGACAGCCATAAGGAAGCAAGAAGTAACGAAAAAATTATAATAGTAGTAATTTATGTGAATAAAAACACACAAATAAAATACGTTGCAAATCACAGGTGGGAGACTCATGCACAGGAAATAAAATGTTGGTGATACATGCCATGAAAGAAAAATAGTTTCTGATCAAAACATGACACACAATATGACTGATGGGGAGGTGACCGGCCTGGGGGTGTAGCCTGAGGCAAGCGGGCCAGGTGTAAGTCAAGCAGGCTGGTGATGCGGCATGCAGGGCGGAGGCTAGGCGAAGCGCACAGGGCCGGAGTTCAGCGAACAGGGCGGCGTGCCTGTGTCCGGCACGCTGCGGGGCGGAGTGCCTCTTCTTGGTGAAGACGGGTTGGATGAGCTTGAGAAAGAAAGTGGAGGTCAGGCGTGCTGGACGCGCACCTCTTCTTGGTTAAGACACGGGACCAGAGAGAGAAATAAAGGGGAGGAGGAAGCTTGATGGAGGGAAAGGGAGTGATGGCTAGGTTTTTTCTTTGGAAACAGGTAGGGTTTGCTGCTCTGATACTATGTCAAAACTGGACACCAGAGTTTTTCAACTGAGGTCCGAAGGACTTTATTTGTAGACGAGTTATAGAGATATAATGAGGTACATATTCGATATGGGTCAAATCCACCATTCTAATAATATACTAATAATATAAATAACATTCATTTAATAATAATAATACCACCTATAATTATCATAAAAAATCACTTTTTTACTGTCAATTGCAGAATCTGTTTTAAAAAAAATTATTCAAAACATCTTTTAAAAATGTTGAAATGTGATTTTTTTAGATTCTGATTTTTGAAATTTTTTTGAACACACTGATAGGACCATGGTGCAAAAAACGAGGGAAATGGTAGGTTTCTATTACAGTAATGCAGGAATTACACTAGAAGCAGAAGAAGAAAAAGCAGGCGAAGAAGACTCTCTGCGGGAACCCCTTTGGAGTCAAGGCCGTGGCCTCCCTATTCTGGCGAGCAGAATCCCAAACAGAAAATCCAAGACACCCCTACCTACTACCCTCATCCCGTGGTTATTATTACCCACCCTCTCCAACAGCCCCAGCCACTATATGCTGTAATTACAAAACTACCCTCACATTCCTATCACCCCTGCCCGCTTGAAATTCCACTTTGTCCTCAAGGTGGAGAACTTGATGAAAATGTCTGAATGGTGGTATGGACAGCCCCATTGCTCTCCCTTCCATATCAAATGACGAACTACTGGACTGCAGTGAATTTAGGAATCCAGGTTCAGCAGCAGGAAAAGAACTTGAAACTTCAGCCCCACATGTGTAAAGGCAGCCTGGAGGGATCCCCTTGTGAGCAGCATCACTCCATTTCAACTCTTCACAAGCTACCCCCTCAGCCCTTGAATAAACGCTCCTTCTTGAATGTGTCGCAGTGCAAACAGACCCCACCCTTGTATTCCAGATGTACCAAAACAAACTCGATCGTTTTTTCTGTACTCTGCAAGTAGTAAAGCCGTTCCTTGAATGCAGAATAAATCTTTGGCTCGTCTACTTGTATCGGCTCAAACCATCAATGGCATCTGGAGAATGATAGTGGGGTCCCATCAACTGATGAAACAATGGCTCTTCAACAGTCCTTGCATGATTGGATCTTTGAATATGCGGCACCTTGCAGCAGAGAGGTGCGAAGTCATTTTTCTCCAAAATTGACAACTGGGGTAGCTCTTTTTTACAAGATGGAAGCCTCAAAGCCTGAAAACTTCACCCATTCTTCTCTTGGGTGTGCAATTCCATCCGATATCCAGCTCTTGAAGCACACATGACATGAAAATAGGTAGCACATTTGCAGCATTGAGTGCAGGAACCATGAATCTGCCGACGTATCTCACAATCCTTAATGAAATAGGTATGTGGAATTCCAAGGATCCTAACTGCAGGCTCCATTTTCTCATCATTTAGGAAACCAACTTCAGGATGGAACAAAGCACAGATCGCCTTTTATTGGACGAAGGCAGCATTCCCGTTCAACATTAGGTGATTCACATGATCTGCACACCCAAGATGTGAAATCTTGAACATTTCTGGCACCATAGCATTCTTGGTGGACTGCAATTTGGCATCTATTGCAGATGATAATCTTGTTGTAATTCCAATCTTCAACCCATCTAAAAATAGCACACCGTTCTGTTGTCCACTTTGCATAAACAGGACTGCATTCTTGTAAAAAATCAGCCTGCTGCCGCGTTTGTAGCATCGAAGGCTCAAAATCCATGCCATTGCACACATCAGTAACATCGTCAAGAACTGTAGTTTCTCTTGCGCTTTTCACAGGCTTGGCTTTAGATCGCAGTTTCTCTGTGTCCAAAAAGTTGGAATCAGATTCTGACTTGCAATCAGGACAACAGTGCCCTTGAGATCCTTAAAAAGTGTGGAGGAAATCTTTGCACACTCGGCATGCACCCAAACATTGCACCCATCACAACAGACCCAAGTCCCACCATCTGAATGATACCAAATCCTTATGCAAATGCCACAATACTGTTTGGCCTTTTGTTATTTAACACAATGTTTACATAAAAATTGGATTCTGTTAGCCCAGCCTTTGATACTCTTAAGAGTTTTGCAAGGCATGGAGAATCTGCAGCATCACAAAACCGGATGTCCTTTCCATATATATGCAAAATGAGGTCATGAGTAGGGTTGTTTCCATCAGCTGAAAGCAGATAACTTAAGCACTCAGCAGCAAAAATCCGACAATTCTGCCCATCACAAGTCCGACCTGTCCCCCCCCCCCCCCCCCCCCCCCGCGGTTCCGTGCGAATGCAAGCGAGACTGTAGCTTTTAGTTGTTTTCTTTTGCCCAACGATGGCATTGGCCTTCATTTCTTCCACAGAAATAGTGTTAGGGATATGATGATGTTCCTTTTGGTGAGGTGGTTCGCATGCTCCGATATCTTCATTACGTGACCCAGCTTCAACTAGCAGCTGATTATAGCTTCCTATTCCTGCAGCTTTTCATACACGCGCAAAATGAGGTCAAAATGAGCAGGGTTTTTTCCATCAGCTGAGGCAGATGACTTAAGCACTCAACAGCAAAAACCTGACAATCCTGCCCATCACAAGTCCGTTGAGTTCCCCCACTCTTCCGTTTTGCGCGAATGCAAGTGAGGCTATAGCTTTCAGTTGTTTCTTTTCACCCAACGATAGCATTGTCCTTCATTTCTTCCACAAAAATAGTGTTGGGGATATGATGATGTTCCTTTCGGTGAGGTGGTTCGCATGCTCCGAAATCTTCATTACGTGACCCAGCTCCAGCAGCTCCAACCAACAGCTGACTGTAGCTCCCTATTGTAGTCTGTTGAGTGGTTCATTTTTCCTTGCATACTTCCTCAACAACTGCAGCTCTAGTTCTGTGCGACTCGCTCAACACAGAAACACCAAAAATATTTGCAACAAAATCCTCTACAATACCTCTTGTACAATGGACCGCCGCAAATTGAAAATCCAAAGCTAGAGCCTCGGTCGGCTCGGGACGTGCTTGCCAACGCTGCCAACATGCTGTAGCTGAAATTTGCAGATGAAGGACGTCCGCAACCAGAGGAGTCGAAAATCCAGACGGAGGTTATCGATAAGTAAGTTCTGTTGTAGCTTGCGTCCGTGACTGCATGAACTGCTGCAGGCCATGCTGTTGCTGCTCAACCCCTTCTGGTCGTACTGGAATAATGTCAGTCTGTTCGGTGCTATATGTTCCCTGTTCTGACCGGTTGATTTTCAAGCCTTCTGTCATCTCCTCTGCCCGCGTCAACCGATTCAGATCTGCCGGCCGTGCTGAGAATTCCTGCAGAAGCCTCTTCAACTCACGATGCTCACGCAGGAGATCGGCAATCGCTGCCGATTGTGCCCCCGTATTCGTCTGAACCTCCTGCAACCGCCGTTCAGAAAATTCGGTGAAGGCTAAGTCGCCTGTACATTCCTGCAGCATGCAATTCAGCTCACATTCCTCCCTCAAAAGGTTGGCGAACGCTGTCACCCGACTCGCTAAAGATGACCAAACCTCTTGCATCCGACCTTCCTGATGTTGTTGAGCTTGCACCATCCGTTCCAGTGTTAACTCCAACGCAGCTAACATCTTTAGTGATCCTCCCCCACTAGCGGTTGCTCTCTTAATGATAGCACCAAATGATAGGATTATGGTGCAAGAAGAGTGGGAAACAGTATGTTTCTATTACAATAACACATGAATTACTGTAGAAGCAGTGGAAGAAGAAAAAGCAGAAGGTGAAGAAGGAAGAAGACTCCGCAGGAACCCTCTTGGAGCCAAGGCCGCGGCCTCACTATTCTGGCGAGCAGAATCCCAAACAGAAAATCCAAGACATCCCTACCTACTACCCCCATCCTGCACTTATTATTCCCCACCCTCTCCAGCAGCCCCAACCACTATCTGCTGTAATTACAAAACTGCCCCCACATTCCTATCACACACATTATAATTTTAGATAAATGATTTGTTTTTGAAAGTGTTTTTGGCCCTAAAAATGTTTAAACAAACAGGGTTCTAGTTTTGTGTAGTTTGAATTGCTTTACCACCTGTCATGCTTTTTTACTATTTTTGTTTTTATCTTTCACACAAGTCATGCCCAACTTTGCTTTTGCCCGGGGAGAAATGGATGGTGGCAAGACCAATCTTGGATAAGGTTTGATGTAATTCCGTGTTTGTTTCCGAAATGATTAAAAGTCGAAGGAATTTAATTGTTTATGTGGCTGAATGGTCTAACATGCTTCCCTAAAACATTGGAATCAAATATCGCATGCAAGTGCTTTTAGTTATTATTATTATTGAATGACTTTTGGCTTGGGTTTGTTGTAATGTTACACAAACAATTGTCCCTTTTGGTGATTTTGTTGAATACATTATTGTTTTTTTTATGGAGTAACTAACTTTAATTTTTGCAGGTGTTTGATACTCCTCACTTAAAGGTGATGATTGGGGAACGAATTGTACGCCGTTTAGATACCAAGTCTATTGTTCAGTTGCTTTTGAGTCTTAATGCCCCTATTGGTATGATCAATTTCCTTAATTTTTTTTAAATAATTATAAGTTGACATTTTGTTGACCACATTGTCATGGGCTGAGCGTTTCCGCACAACGGATTGCTTGTGCAGCATCCCATCCTTGTCCCTCAGGGAAAGGATCAACCTACCGACTCTTCTAAATGATGAACGGTTCATTGATTTTGTTTTGTCATGGATTCATTAGGAGAGTGACCCTAACTCCCAACCAGTGTAGTGTCAAGACAATCCAAGATATATCACTCTTCCTAGTTGTCGGGGAAACTCCCGTCTCTTATAACAGGACTAAATATGTGAACCGCAACGTTGATGCTCCAACTGATGCAGGACAAGACCCTCATAAATGTTGGGTCGTGACAACATGCTTTTATATTGCTGGTTGGATCCTCATTCACACATTCATGAATTTACCTGGGAATATTCTGGTAGCATGTAGAGCCAACTAGATATTATTACTATGCACTTTGTCCTTCAAAAAATGAAAAACCTAAGGCTCCATTTGGTTTTGAAAAATATTTTATGTTTTCATTCTCTTAAAATGTATTAGAAAATGTATTGAATTGTGAAAATGATAAATATTTTTTAGAAAATGAAATTGAAAATGGTAGTTATTCAGAAAAAATAAACTTGTTTTCAGATTTTCATGAAAATAAATGCTTTACATGCAACTTGTATGTTTCCACTTTTTAACTCCTCTCTCTCTCTCTCTGTCTCTCTCTCTCTCTTGTAAAACTAGTTGCATAAAAGATTTTTGTGGAATTTCCCCTCAAATCCTTGCATGCTTTGCACTTGCTGAGCGTAGTAGATTTTTTATTTTATTTTATTTTAAAAAATAGCAATTTCAAGCTTGGAAGAATGCTGTCCAAGAGATTATGATGTTGTTTTTGCATAGCCAAGTAGGGTGCTGGGGGTGCTTTCTTGGGAAGCCTTAGTGGGACTGCAGGATTTAATACCTATTCATGCACTTCTACATGGAACTTTGGCCCTATTTGGTTGGGAAAAACAGTATTAGCGGAAATAAAAACAAAGGAAAATAAAGGAAATGAATGTGAAGAAAAACAAAGAGGTAATGTTTGATAGAAAATTGAAAGAAAATTAATTTTTTATGATTAGAATAATAATTTATTAATAAACTAAAAATTATTATTTATTTTAATTATTGTAATGAAAAAAATTATATTATTTTTAATATTGAAAATGATAAAATTATTGTTTATAATAAAAATACTAACAAAAGATGTTTTTAAAATTATTATTATATAACAAATAACAATAACATTAATTATAGGACTAATTGGGTTAAGGCTTGTTTGTTGTTTTGGATAAAATATATATTTATAAGCAGTTTTCAACAAGTGTTGTCAAACTGAGCCTTAGCATTTTGCTTGCTTTGTGAATGATTGCTCGAGCCAATCCTTTAATCATGGAAACTCCTGCCTTTATATTGTCATTTAATTTTATCTTCTAAAAGATTCAATAATGAACTTTTGTTAATACAGGAACGACTGCTTATGTAGAGCAATCAATCCCTTTTCCAAAAGATGGGAAGCAGGTACGTGTAAACTCTCTTATGAAAAGTGGAATATTTATGACTTTGGATGAATTTTTTCCATTTTTTGTTTCTCATGGTGTCTATCATAGATGTTATTTTTTCTTCTTCCACACACACATGCATATATATATATTAGGAACTTCATATCTAGTACTCTGTTGTTCTTTATGATAATAATTTTTTTCCTGGATTCATCTGTGATAAAGAACACGGACCAGAGGAACTCCTTCAATGTATTAAAGCTAGCAACAGGTGCGATACAAGGGATGTAATAGAGAAGAAAAGAAGAATGCAGAGAAGAAGACACTTCGGGTAGGGATTGCTCTCTCCTGCCCAAGCCCAGGCCATTACACAATATTCCTCCCCCCCTCTTTCCCCTGCTCCCTATAACAGCCTAACAAGGGAACCCCCCAACAAACAGTTGCGTGGGGACCACCATAGGTTGTTAGGCTCCCGCCTTTTTTCCCCTCCTGGAATATACCTTTTAGAGGCCAGGGGTATCCTTTGCCTCATCACTTGCCCCTCTTGGGAAAGCAGTCTTGTCTCAAGACTGAGCGAAGGAAATTGATTGCGCATGATGAATTCATCTTCCCAAGTGGCTTCCTCCGAGGGGCGGCCCTTCCACTTAATCAGCCATTGAGGAGCGACCACATTAGCGTGCTAATTAGCGTGCTTAGATAGTATCGCTTCTGGCTCAACACAGAGTCCTCATCCAATCCCGTGGGGAGGGCTAAATGTGAGAGCTGATTCCGTAGAGTCTTTGAGTTGTGAAACATGAAAAATAGGATGAATTTGTTCGTTAGGGGGCAAAGCCAGCTGATAAGTCAAAGGGCCAATTCGTTTAAGCACCCAGTCAAAGGGCCAATTCGTTTTAGCACCGCAAAAGGGCCATAGAACCAGACAGACAACTTCTGGTTAATACGTTGACCCACTGTCCTACTGATGATGAGGTCTAAGTTTCACATATACTAGGTTCCCGACTTGAAAAGAAACATTGCGACGACGTTGGTTAGCCTGCTGTTTTATATAATTTTGGGCACAAAACCAATGATGCTTCAACTGTGTGAGAACCTCGTCACGATCCTTTAAAGCAGTCGCGACTGCCTCCACCCGTACCTTACTGGGCATGAAAGAAAAAATAGTCGGAGGTTTCCACCCATATACCATCTCAAAGGGAGTGGTGTTAATGGTTGCATGCCAAGTGGTGTTGTGTAACACAGCTCAGCCCAAGGTAACCGAAAGGACAACCCCTTGGGTTAGTCGCTTGCAATGCACCTGAGATAAGTCTTCAAGCAACGGTTGACCACTTCTGTCTGGTCATCTGTTTGCAAGTGATAAACAGAGTTCATTTTCAATTTTGTTCCCTGTAATTTGAAAAGCTCCGTCCAAAAATGACTTAGAAACAATGAATCACGGTCACTAATAATGGGATTCCTTGGAGTTTACCACCTCCTTAACAAAGTCATCAGCCACCCCCTTAGGTGTGAAAGAGTGCTTCAATGAAACGAAATGGACATATTTAGAGAGTGTCCACCACCACTAATATCACATCATAGCCCTTTGACTTGGGCAGCCCGGTGATGAAGTCAATGGAGATGCCTTCCCACACTGCTTCTAGAATTGCCAAAGGCTGCAATAGGACCGGGGGCAGTATTGTCTTTCTAGGGGGGGATTACTTAGGGCAGCTAGGAGGCACGTGGTGGGGTGGTGTGGTTATAAGTAGGAGCAGAGAGTAAGGGGAGGAGGGAATATCATTATGTTCTTTCTCCTTTCTTCTTACTTTTCCTCCTCTCGAGTTCTTCTTCCTCCTCTCTTCTTCATTCTTCTTCTTGACCTCTTCCTCTGTAATTCTGCCGCTGGTGCTCATATTATATACAAAGTGTTTGTTCAAGTGATGTTGCTGGTGCAACACCTATCATTTGGTTCGACCTGCCGACCTGTTGCAGCTTGCATCACCGCGGGACTTCGCCGCCAACTACCGTTACCCGCACCGCGCTACCACAGGAGTTCTTCTCACGGGCAGAAGGCGGTGAGTGTTGTTGGAGGACACGTTACAACGCCAATGATGGATCACCACTGAACTTCGGCAAAATCAGCAAACGTGGGAGCGGACCTTGAATCGCCACTGTCAAGAGGAAGCTGAATTTCGAAAATTCATGGTAATTGTGGTGCGTCGCATGGAGAAGAGGCCGCAACAGGAGGTTGAACACCTACTAATGGAGTTGGGAGAACCTGGCTCCTCTATCTTGCGCGTGGATGATATGGCGACACGCAAGCCGACGCTGTTGGGATTCGTGAACAATTTTGGTTTGGTACGCCACATGGCAGAGCCACTGCAATACAAGGAGCAACTGCCGCACTGAGAAACGGTGCGACTTCCGCGGGTGATGGGGAAGCCTGAGGTGCATATTGCGGCGCTAGGCGGAACAACGATGCTGGGCTGCAATTCAGTTTTAGCGGTAAATAACTTTGGCAATGAGCGGAGTTAGTCACCTACTCTCTGTTCACTGCAGAGTGACACGCAACCCACACTAAACACGAGGGAAGCAGTTTCGTCCACTATCTAAGAAACCGAGGGCGGGGCGAGGTTCTTGGGATAGCTGGTTCCTCCCGGGCAACTAGTGCAACCCGAACACAACACAGTGGTGCTTCTGTTTTCTCTGTCAAACATGCTGTCGGTGGTAAATTTGGAGGCGTTTCAGCGTGATGGCTGGGCACGGGCACAATACGGCGGCACCGTCTGGGCATCGACGGTTGAAATTTGGCCTGCCTGCTGAGCGGGACGTCAGACATTTGGGGGACTGCGCCATTGGGAGGCGAAGTCACTGCAGAGAGACGAGCTAGACGTAGGCATGCCTCCATTAGAAATTGCGAGCAAGGGGAAGCCGGAAGCAATGGCGCCAACGGTGGCGTCTTGTGTGGTGGCGGTGCAGGAATGCGCTGTGGGGGTGGCCGCACATTTGCTTGGCCACACACTAGACTTGCCATCCACGAAACAATGCTTAATGCTCCATCGACCTGCTTTGTAGGTGCTGATAGTGCCAGAATATTCAATCACCGTGCTTAATTTGTCGACAATGGACCGCGTTGATAATTTGGACTGGGCAAAATTGATTCCAGTGGGGGAAGCTGGGAACCGCAGGAAGAGCATGGCGGATCACGAACCATCACATCGAAAGGAGCAACATCGAAAACCACTGACAGACTTTTTGCAGGATGATCATCAATCGGGGAAAAATATTTGGATGATTGCATGGAGTGTATGTGAAAAAGGGGCAAGTCCATACCAACAGTCACAGACAGTGTGATGAATACAGGCTTGGGAGAGTTTTGCAAGCGAGCGATCCGCTTGACGCACGACTGGGCGAGAAAAGCATGAGACCGACAACAACAACTACTGGACCAGAAATTCACCATGTCTCTCACCTTGAGGACAAGATGATTTTCAAGGCGGCGACAATGTTAGGTACTTGGGGTGGGACTGTAAGCAAGTGGGCTTGGACCGCCATGGGTAGTATTGTCTTTCTAGGGGAGGATTAGTTTGGGAAGCTAGGATCCACGTGGTGGGGTGGAGTGGTTATAAGGAGTGGAGTGAGAGTAAGGGGAGGAGAGAATATTATTCTGTTGGCCGGCCATTTGGCTTGCGCTTGGGACTTCGGCCGTTAGGCTTGGGCGGGAGTGTTGTGACGCCTCTCGAGTTCTTCCTCTCTTCATTCTTCTTCTTCACCTCTTCCTCTGTAATTCTGTTGCTAGTGCTCGTATTATATACAAAGTTTCTGTTCAAGTGATGCTGCTGGTGCGGCACCTATCAAATATTGTGAGGGGTTGGGCAATCTTACTGTATCCCTGGATGAACTTTTTGCAGTAGCATGTGAGGCCAATAAATCCCCGAACTCCTGGTCCTTGCCCTGCAATTGATGTTGCTGTTGATGATCCAACCGATTTTCCCCGCATGTTGATTTCCCCGCTTCTCAGGAATGTTGGTTTCCACCTCCCCTGGAGTGGTCGGTTAACTTGTGCAGAGAGGAAACTAAATGGCCCCCTTGAACTGCCCCCTGAAGATTATAAGTCTGTCCCCAGCCATGAACTTCATAGTCATGGTTTTCCAAAAGATTTGGACCTCCCTGAGAGTCCGTTGCCATGCAATGCCCAATATTAAGTCTAGTCCTCCGATGTCCAAGACATGAGCATCAATCAAGCATGTATATGGTCCCCGGTTCAAGTGCAGGTGTTAAACATAAACCGTGGGACCACATTTGGTGCTCATCACCGAGTTTGACACTCCATTTATTTGTTTCTTGGATGGCTAGGCCCAGCAAGGTAGTCAGGTTGGGGGATATAAAATTGTGAGTGGTTCCACTATCCAACAGAACTAGAACTGAACTTCTACACACCCTGCCTTCCACCTTCATTGAAGCCAAGGCTTCCCCTCCTTGAGTCTGAGAGTGGGTGCGTGAGCCGTGATAGTCCAACACCTCTCATTACACCTCATCTGGTAATTCCCCCTGCTCAATTTCTGTTGTCACCATCCTTTTGCCTTCTTGTTGAGCCTCATCTTCCCCTAACAATATGACTTTATCTTCGAATCAGGACATTTGTGCATCGGATTATAAGGCATCCTGCACAACCCCTTCTTCCTTCTCTCCTCCCATTCTTGTGCAGTTAGGTGTCAGACCCCTTTGCCACCCAGAGCCCCCTTGCTTCGGAGGCTCCTGGCCAGGTCCTCCAGTGGCAGGTCCTGCTCTTATATCTGGCCGAGGTGCCACCCAATTCTGTGGTTGTGAACCGGGGTGCAGCGTCTGCGGCTACCCACCACTCTCGCGTCTAGTCCAGATACGCGATCCTCCCCAGTGGACTTGTTGGCCCACGCCTTTCCTAACAGCCAGCTCGACATGTCGAGCTAGACGCATTGCTTGTAGCCGAGTTTCCGGATTATGAATTCAAACCCGGCTGCAAATTTCATCTACCAAGCCCTAGAGAGAGTAATTGACATACTGGTGCTTGGGTTGACGCATTAGCAGAGAAGCCAAACATTCAAACTAGTCGACATGGTCTTGGATTGCCCAACTTTGATGTAAGGCAGCAGCTCCTTATATGGATTTTGGATTTCCAATCCGCTCAATCGCTCCATAAGCTCTTTGAATACTGACCAATTCGCTTCTGTGTGATCTTCCTCCATGATGGTAAACCAATGAACCGCCACACCATCTATACTAACTGTAACGACTCAAAATTTTATCAATGGAAATTCCCTTATAATTATGTCATATAGTATAGTCACATAAAATCATTTTGAGAACACAATACAAACTTTATAAATGAAGAATGAATGAAATAAGAAGTATTTCTAGTAGTTGGAACCTATACCGATGAAATAGTAACTTGACATTTGGAATATTAATATAACCTTTATGAATAGTAAACCAACCAATTGAATAGTACCATCATCTATAAAAGTATAAGTAAAATTTAAGTATCTTATAAATGGTAATATGATATAATTATATCCTAGTATATTTAAATAAATGTTTTAGAAATTATTAATTAAGTGTTGATATTTTTATAAAACATAAGTATTTATTTTTTATTTGATAAATAATCTAATGTTTTAAAAGAAAATGTATTTCAATAAAATCAGTTATAATTTTAAAATCTATATTTTTCGAGTAAATGATGATTTTAAATAAAAATTAAAATTTTCATATTTAGAAAATTATTTTCATAAAATAGAGTTCATTTTTGAATTCTACATCGAAAAATGGTTAGGGTAAATTTTTGGAATTTTTCTAAAATACTTGAATTTTTGGTGAATAGTAAAATACGGTAATTTACGGTATATATACATTATAAGTTAAATACACTATTCTTTGAGTCATGGTTGATGTCAGCACCATTGGTTCAAACTCACATGATCTAATTACTGTATTTAGTCAAGAATCAACACTATTGTTTGTCTTGAGCAATAACTAATGAATTAAATAATGAGAAAACACTTCTTTTCTCCACTATAAATACCACCCCTTACCTTCTCTTCTCACACTCAAGTTTTGAGTCTTATCCAAATTCTGCTCAAATCTCTTCCCAAACCCCCCCTCCCACGTCTAGGAGCTCTTGGTCTCATCAAAAGATCAAAACCTTTGCCCTAAGGAGGTTTCAAGGAGGAAAAACTCAAAAGGTAAATTCCTTTTTCATTTTCTTTTCAAGTTCTTTTATTATTCTCTTCTCACATCCTTTCATCCAAATGGTATGATAACTTCAGTACCTCACATATACGAGAATGTTATTATGCTAATGGAATTATCCATCATCAATTCTTTTCCCTCTCATTTTGTTCAAAAAATGAAAACATCATTCGTGATGTGTTAATTTATCACATTCAAGGACGACGAGTTTTCAATTTCTATTACCGTCTTCAAAGCTGGTCATGAAACCATTTTTATGGTTGGACCAGATTATAATATATGTATTACAACCTATGTAATGTTCTGGAATCATTATATATACATGATGTTAAATAATAAAATAAAACAGGTTTGTTGTGAGCTAAAACCCGCTCAAAATAATCTAAACGATTATCACTAACATATTATCTAATGATTCATCCTAACCCAAAATAACCAAATGATTTATAAGATCATTTAACCTTCTGGATGTTCATTAATAATCAATTCTGGATTTCTATTTTCATTTTACACGAACTTCAATACTCTTTTACAAGCATGAAAATTAAGAAATTGAGCATTTCTGAACGATGAAATTGAAGTCTTTAACTCATCAAAAAGACCATAAATGAACTTAATAAAATTATACTAAATCAATTACATGTAGAAAAGGTTCTGGACTTGTTTATTAATGAATCTAATTTGATTATTTAGGACATTAAGATCAAGTGCAGAACCGTTTCTGACATAAGGTAAGAGATCCTTTCCGAACCTCCATATTTCCTTTGGGTTACGTTTTCTCTGTATTTTCCCAATGTAACTCTTTTTTTTATGTATTTCTTCTAAATTCTATGTATATGTTCTAAACTCATGTATCCAGATCTTATCATCCTTATTTGACGGGGTAATACATGTTTTAATAAGGTTTTCTTTTCAAATCTCCCCGAAAACAAACCCAATTCAAAGGAGTTTCTCGATTTCTTACCCATTTTCAAGTGCACTTCATAATCTGTTTTAAATCACCATTTTTTTTCTAGAACCACTCATTTTATCATGAAAAACTATCTTGATTCAATTCTTGTTTTATACAAACAATTATTCATTTTCCATTCTAATCTTGAAAGTTCTCTTAAACCATATTAAAATGTTTTATTTCTAAAGTTTCTTACACTCTTTTCACTTCAGTTTGACATCACTTATCATGATTAATGCCTATATTTCCTTATGAATTTTCATATATGATTTAAATCCATCATTTCATGGACATCATTGTGATATTGCTTTTTGATATGCCTTTTTGACATGATTATGATACCCATTTCTTTCTATGGGTAACTTTTATGTTTATGTTTGATTGATTATATATGTGCCAAACATATTTATGAACATGTTATGATGGGTGTGCCCAGATAGCGCTTCAAATCATTGGGTAATGTTTAGTCTCATGAGACGTCATGTGCAACGGTCTTGGTGGTTAGCCCATGTGCAACGGTTTTGGTGGTTAGTCTTGCCTCGTGCTTCTTCATGTGCAATGAGCCTTGACTCATGCTAAAGTCATGTTTTATGTTGCTGCCACATTACTATGATTCCATGATTATATGATCCCATGTTATACATGTTATTCCTCCTTATGTTTATTCATGTTTCATTCCTTTCATGTCATCATGTTATGTTTTCTAACCCATGTGCTATGTTTTATTCCTATGTTTATTTCTTTACTGGGTTTTTTAGCTTATCATTTTTGTTCATGTATTCCCTAGGTTATTCTATGCAGTTATAGAAGCTAAATGGAAGTTAGAAGCTCATTATGGAGATTAAATAAAAGATGTTTTCATGATGTTTAATTATGTACCTAATCTTTCAAAGACACTAGATTTTTTGATCCTTGACTTGTAATTTGATGTTTAATTATGCCTAAAATCATGTAATGATATGTGTAAAAAGCTAGGGTCGCTATACTAACCTACGCGAGTGACACCTTCATGTTTTCCGTTGTGTGGTTTGTTGGGCGGAGAAAAAGGAAGTGATGGCAAGAGGGGGGGTGAATTGCCTTTTAAAAAATGATTAAGAAATTAAAATCAAAGTGAAATCAAAGTATGTGCAGCGGAAAAAAAAAGGCAATCACACAAGAAATTGTTAACGGAGTTCGGCCAAAAACCCGGCCTACGTCTCCGCTCCCAACTCAACCGTTGAGAGATTCTACCGCTTGCTTTTCAATGGTTTTAGCAAGAAACCCACTAGGCTTTGAGGTAGCACTAGGACCTATTACAGCTTGCTTTTGAATTGGTTTAGCAAGAACCCACTTGCTTTTAATGGTTTAGCAAGAACCCACTATCCTTCTTACAGGTGAAGGATAGCTCACCTATGTTTCAAGCTATTTAAAGGAAAGCTTGACAACCTTTTCACACCTTAGTGGTGATGTGAAACCCAAAATAGAGAGGATGAGAAAAGGAGTTGGGGTTTGTAGGCACAAACCCAATTTTAAGCTCAAAATAAATAAAACACTAAAAACCGTAATTGGGAGAAGCCTTGGGCGCCTTTGATTGATTGATGATGTTGAAGGACGCTTCCAAGCTTCTTTGAAGGAACTCCTTGGATGTGGAAGTTGTTGGAGCAAGGTGGGTTCCTTGAAGGAAGTCCGCCGGAGGTACGCCAAAATGATGGAAAATGTGTCCGTTGGCTTGGTATATGATCCGGTTAGTGTCCGGGGCTTCCTTGGCCTTTATTTATAGGCATGAAACCCATTGGGGGCCTTCGGAGCCGTTGGAGAGGTCTTCGGAGCCGTTGGAGGCCAAAAGAGGGTTGACTGGTCAAAGCCAACGGCTAGTTTGACTGGGCTACCGGCTGGCCGGTACAGCTCCACCGGCTGGCCGGTGCCTTGGCAGAGGAGAAGAATTTTGGTCCAGGCTCCACCGGCTGACCGGTGGAGGAGCCACCGGCTGGCCGGTGGGGAGACAGTAGCTGGCCCATTGGTCTGGGTGCCACCGGCTGGCCGGTGACAGAGCCACCGGCTGACCGGTGGAACCTGGCAGTGGGCAATGCCTCTGCCAGGTCCACCGGCTGGCCGGTGCTATCACACCGGTTGGCCGGTGGACTGAAATTCAGTCCACTTGTCCATTCTTGGGCCAACTTCTTGGCAACCTTGTGCCTATCATTCAAAAACACTTCAAACAATATTAGACAAAAAATAAGGTGATTGTGATCATGAAAATCAAACAACGAGGGGAACGAGAGGTACAACATGGTTGATCTTGAAAAACATTTCAGCTCGTGCGATCCAGCCCCTCGGGTCCCTTCTATCAAACATAGGTAGTTCCACCCGTTGTGGTGCTATATATCGATCGAATCCAGCATCAACGTGTTTTACGGTCGTTCCAGTGTCCCAGTCTTGCTTCCCCACCAGGCTCCACCGAGTGCGATGGTGGCAGCTCCATCACACATGAATGACATTCTTCATTGTGCTGCAGAGTCTTCTCCAAACGTCGCACGAGTCCCATAACATACTTACGAATTCGACTTGTTCTTTGTGGCATTCGACGTGTTTGCAGAATTCGGCCTGCTCGTTTCGCCTCTTGCTCCCAATTTTTCTGGTTTCGGGTGACATTCTTAATTGCTGATGTTAATCCTGAGAGTGAGAATTCAATCTTCGTTACCCGCTGTTCTACACCTTCCAGGTGAGTTTGGTGGTGCCGCATCTCCATCGCCATTCCGTTCCCCCCCGAGAGACCCCTGTTTTGAATTATTCAGCAGGCCAGATCAATTGATAGAGAACACGGATAAGAGGAAGTCTTTCAATGTATTAAAGCTAGAAACAAGTGCGATACAAGGGATGTAATAGAGACGAGAAGAAGGATGCAAAGAAGAAGACACTTTGGGAAGAGACTGCTCTCTCCCGCCCAGACCCAGACCGTTGCACAATACCCCCCCCATAACTGCCTCATGAGGGAATTCCCCAACAGACAGCTGTGTGGGGACCACCCCTAGGTTGTTAGGTTCCTGCTGTGACCTTCTTACCCCTCTTGGAAGTTGGTGCCTTAGAAACCAACTTCTTTGTACTTTATGATAAACCTGTATTTATTGGATGAATATTAATAAACTACTTATCACACCATGATTGTTCTTTTGCGTGACATAGTATGTGATAATGTTCTAAGAATAACCGTCGCACTAAAAGGACATAGCGGATCCCTACTATGATGAGAACCCGGAAATGCCATGACACTATTTTTAAAGATATGTTCTATAGTCGGATGATATCATTTGAAGGAACACAAATGATACAGGCTATCAGGGGTGGGGACTAATGAAACTTTGAGACACCTTCTCATGGTATGCGCTCTTGGTAATATCCAGAAGGATATTATGAGAACAAGACTCGCCGCTAGGAAATTCACATTTATAAGTGTCATTGGATGTTCCTATCTGCGGACGTGTGTATTGGTCCTTAGACTTTAAGATTATTATTAATGAGTATTATGACTCGCGCACTTAGTTGTATTGACGAAAACCGTGACGACAAATGTTTGCGGCGAGGTAGGATATGTTGGGTGCGTCACAAGTAATATTGCATTAATAAATAATGCGAGAAATGATTTGTCACTTCTACGGAAGTAGATATCTCAGGCCTCTTGATGAAAATGATATAGCCTAACTAAATCTATGGTCATGGTGTTGTCTAGGCAAATTCAATTCCGGGAAGTCAAAGAATGACAAATCGAGCACATGGGTTGATGACATTTGCATGCAACCCATTTGATTGGAGATATTGAGACAAATTGATTATATTACACGGTAAACTTTCGTATGAGGTGACATGTCGTAGCAACATCAATTTCTTTCTCTTGGGTGCCTTGATTCGTTGCTTGACAGTAATTTTGGACTTTAGGCAAGCTCGCCTAATGCCAATGAGAGAGGCTTAGAGGGTCACAAACTAAGTGTAGCCAATATTTCAGTTAAATAATTTATTTATTTAACAAGTTGAATAAATATTATTCTCGGTTGTGATTTAATAATTATTCAAGTATGCCTGATCGCATTTATTTCGTCGCTAGTTATTCGAGATAATATATTGCATACAGAATATTTATTTATCGGCGAATGATGTAGTTATATTTATTTAATAAATAAATAGTCATTATTCATGACTCGGTAAATATTGAGGAGGATTGATGGATCAAGTTATGGGTCCAATGAGAAATAATATTAAATATTATTTGGTTAAATAATATTTAAATATAACGTGCAAGTTAAGCACATGTAATGGAAATGATAACATTGCTATTATTACTTGACATAGGGTTTTCACATGGAATAATAACTTAAGTAACGACACCTGTGCTAATTATTTATTATTAAATTCGCACATGTCATGTAAATTCGTTAAGCACATGTCATGTAAATAATAACATTGCTATTATTATTTGACATGGGGTTTTCACATGGAATAATAAATTAAGTAACGACACCTGTGCTAATTATTTATTACCTAGTAAATTAAATTCCCCGTTATGTTATTATTTTCTATATAAGCCAAGGGGTCATTTTACCGGCTAACCAATCGTTGTGTGCACAACATCCTTTGAGAAAAGCTCTCAAGCCTAGAGAACTTTTCTCTCTTCAAGAATGCTCTCAATAACTAGAGAGATCCTCCTCCACCGGATCAAGGATAACGCTTTGGAAGTGATTTTCAAGGCGATCGAAGGCGGACATCGCAAGCGCAAAGATCTTCCGCGCTAGCACCCAGAGACTCCTTCGGCGACGTCCGGAGATACGTGGAGCACGTGTGGATCACCGCTAGAGGATTCATATCCTTGGATTTTGCATCGCAACGAAACCTCACCTCGGACCCGTGGTCGGACGCGTCAACGAAGAAAGAATCACCTTGGAGGTAATTCTATAATTTAATTAAATTAATTATAAAGTAAATATGCCGATCCTCTCTTCTCGGTTCCGGGTTCTCTCCTTTATCTTTATCTTTGATTCAATTTTGTGGATACTGACGTTCATCGTCGTATTGATTCTGGGTTAATTATTGATTATGACAATTTGCAAAGTTGGGTACATGCTCACCCTGCGTTTCCGCTGCGCCCGAAACCTACAGAATATACCTTCCAGGGCCCAGGGGTATCCCTTGCCTTATCAATCTGGTTCCTTAGCAATTGTTTCATACCATGAAGTTAAAAGGTTAGATTAATTTCCAATCAAAAAGTTTGATTTCCAAACACCTCACAGTGCTGAAAATCTGTAAAAAGCAGTTTTGCGCATTAATATGAGACTCTTCCAAATAAAACTGGACAAGGTTGGGCTAAAGACAGAACACTTAGTAATTAAGGGTTCGTTTGTTTCAGCTTAAAAAATTAGTGTTTTTGGGTTCACTTGAAAAAGTGATTTTAGTAAAAGCAGAAGTTATTTTTATTTTGGTTTATAGTTAAAAAGATCACCATTTACTTTCAATTGCAAAATCTGGTTTTTAAAATACTAACCAGAATATTTAAAAAAACCAATAAATGTTTTTTTTAGATTTCATTTTTTGAAAAAATATTATACAACCAAACCTAAATTTTAGATAAGTGATTTCTTTGGGGTATAAAAGTGATTTTAGCTTTGAAAAATCTTCAATAAACAGATTCTACATAAAATAATATTTGGAAAACTGATTTTGTGTTTGATGAAAGTTTGGTCAGTGTCGTGTTTGGAAGAGAACAAAACAGCAAGAAAAGTGATTGGTGGAGGAAGAGGGAGATGTTTTTAAGGTTGGGTAACTTCACATGAATCTCCTTTATTATGCTGTGGTTTTCCAGCCATGAATCTTGTTTTGCTAGTTAAATCAAATCTTTACATGACAGCCTTATGCATTTTGATTCTGGTTTTTGATTTAAGCTATATAGAGTTTTGCAATTTCCTCATCTACTGGTCTTTTAGATGCTAATTGTTTTTTATTTTATTTTTATTTTTTTATTATGAAGGGGTGGTGGAGTGGAGGATTTGATTTTGGACTATGGGTTGGGACCCTTGTTGCTTCTGGATTTTCTGTTGTCCCGGTTCCAGCTTCTTCTTGGAAAAAAAAATTTGTACTCCCTCCTGGTCTATCAAATAAGGTTTGTTTGTGCAAGCTGTCATGAATAATTTGTTTCATCACTTTCTGCCTTTTGATTTTGTTGAGATGCGACCTGAATTTCTGGTGATCTGAATTGTCCCTGTCTATGGATGTTGATCAAATCGATCCAGTCACGTTAAATCCTTGTGTTTGTTTGTCTGTTTAATATTCACCTAATTTGATAACAGATCACATATGTGTTTTGAACCTAATTGTAAGCTTGTATTGAAGCGGACTTCCGATCTTGTTCTTGCTTTTTGTCCGGACTCCATTTGACAACGCTTATTGAAAACTGCTTATAGCACTCATCACTTTTGGTAAGTGATTGATTATGTGCAAGTGGTTCCAGATTGTTTAGGATCCGTTTGAAAACTTCTTGTATCACTTATCACTTACGATAAGTGCTTCTGCATTAACGGCTCATCGTAAGTGATGATTACTATAAACAGTTTTCATTAAGTGATGTCAAACAGACCCTTGTTGAAAAAATGATTTTCTGCCAGTTATTGATGTGGTTTTCTTTTGGATTTAAGTGTAAATGTTTTTTCAGAAACAGACTGATTATCATAAGTTATAAGTACGATAAGCGCTCTAAGGGTTTGTTTGATAACACGCGTTGAAAACTGCTTATAGCACTTACCAGTTATAACAAGTGATTCTGGGGAAGTGTTTCTGGATTTTTTATTGAAAAAGTGTTTTTTCTGTCACTTGTGGCTTTCTTCTGGAATTTTAGTGCAAGTGTTTTTTCAAAAACTGAACGAACACTGTGTATTTTTTTTGAATTGCTTATCATAGGTGATAAGTGCTGTCAAACGGAATCTCAAATCAACACTATCTACACACACATGCATTAATTTTGTATTTTTAATTGGCTTCTAATTTGCTATGCATTTCTGGTTTTGATAGGATGGGAGCAGGGAGCTTGCATCCATGATGTTTCCATCTCTTAGTCCACTTTTTAAAAGGAAGAAAGATCACGGTACATGTTTTTTCAAGTATTTAGCATTTATTTAGTTGGTAGTCACATGTGACAAATGCTTTGTTATTTGATAGGGTTCATTTTACCTATCCTGCATGTTGATTCTTATGGATCGCAGGCATTTCAAGTTCCAAGGGTCTGTTTGGTTTGCAGAATCATTTGAAATGAAATGAAACAGAAAGAAGTTGTATTTGATATGTCATGAACATAAAGATAATAAAAAGAATAATTAAATTTTTAGTGATACAAAAATCATTAAGAAAATTATATATATATAGTTATTTAAATAAATTAATAAATCAATTTAACTAAGTATTATTTTTAATTAAATACTTATCACTTTTAACATTTAAATAAATTAAATAATTATTTTTAATACAATAAAAATTAATAATTATTTTAATATATTTATAAAGGTATAATGGGTTTTCTTCCTCCTATTTTTAATACTATGAACCTCCCTATCCGAGTGTTGGTTTCCATTTTTGATTTTGAAGAAATATCCTTTTCAGATTCTCTAACCCAATCACTTGGGATTTTGGGAAACAGGATTGTCAAAAATCCAACTAGATGAACAGTTAGTTTACAATTGGTAGGAGACTAAAAGACCGTTTGGTTAAGGTTTTTTTTGGGTCAAAAGTAAAATTTATTTAAAAAAAAATCACTTATTTAAAATAATAGCATGTTTGTTGAAGATATTTTTTTCCAAAAAGCTTGAATCTTAAAAAAACTCACTTTTCAGTTTTTTTTGAAAATCTATTCCGATTAGTTTCTTTGCAACTGATTCTGCTGTTGAAAGTAAAAATACAACCCTTTTGATGATAATCCCAACACAAAATAGCTTTTGATTTTTTTAAAATCACTTTTAAATTTACTTTAAACTCACTTATTTTTTAAGACAAAACAAATGGGCTTTAAACTAACTGAATGAGAAGTTTCGGATTTGAGTCCCTAAGGATGCAGTTGTGTTGAATACTCATTGAACTGTCACCAAAAAAAGAAAATACTCGTCGATAGTTTTGCCATCCTCGCAATCCTGTTTAACTTGACCCAAATTAGTCAGATTTCATTGTTTTGCTCAAGATACTGGATCGTTTGTTACCCCAAAAATGCCCCATGATTTGACAGGGATTTTTTTTTCTTCAAAAGAATCCTAGGATTCCCATATATTTTTATTATTAAGCATGAGGTTACTGGCGCTAGACTTGGTTTTGAGGCTGTGTTTGACAGTATTATTGAACAGTGTTTATCGCGCTTAGCAGTTATAAGCAGTTCGAAAAAATGAGTTTATTTCGTTTCTAAAAAAATACCTGCATTTATATTTCTGAAGAAAACTTCTTAAACATGTAACAGGAAAATATTTTTTCAATAAGAAATCTGGAACCCTTAGCTGCGTTTGACAGCACTTACTGGAAAGTGCTCACAACACTCACCACTTATGATAAGAAAAACGGCTTATTCTTAAATTCTTGAAGAAACTAACTTAAATAAATGAAAGATTTTTTTTTTTCAGTAATCAATCTGGAAACACTTATAAGCAGTTTTAAATATGCGTTGTCAAACAGAGGTTTATACAGAAGCGCTTATCCCAAGTGATAAGTGTTGTAGGCACCTTTTAGTGGTGTTAGACAATAGGATAAGTGTTGTAGGCACCTTTTAGTGGTGTTAGACACCATGGGAGTGTAGTGTTATTTTAGAAACAAAACAAACGCAACTTATTTTTTCAAGCCTGTTATTTCAACGAGTGTTGTCGAACACATCGTAGATGATTCCATGCACTGCCATCTACATGAATATGGCCGGGAAATTTATTTATTTTTGCCTAATTTATAATTAATAATGAGAAAAATGGAAACCATGATTTGTGTATTTGCTCGTAGGCCGAGCTGAGGCTATACTTATTGCAGCTTATGGAAAAGGCCTAAAGACAGAGCTCCTTCCATGTGCTTCTTGAGAGACATCTTGAACTGAAGGCCCTATTAAAAACTCATCATCCAGCTTTGGATTTGTAATCAGACTCAGAAAAAAGGCATGGCTCCAGTCTTCTCTGGTATATAATGTTGTTTCTTTGGTTTTATTGTTTATTATGGGATAAATGCTTGCTTGGGGTTGAAAGATTAGGGCTGCGTTTGGTTCATAAAAGCATTTTTTGTTTCCATTTTTAACAAATGTGTTATAAAATGTTTTGTAGTAGGGGAAAACAATAAATTATTTAGTCCTCATTTTTATTTTCTAAAAATGTGTTGAAAAAAGTTTCGGATAACAATAAAAAACGAGGTATGTGCCTTAAATTTTCATTTTTTTGGAATCATGCGAACAAGTGTTTTTTCCAAAACTATATCATTTTCATTTTCATTCTCCAAGAAAATGTTACCGTTTGGTCCATGAAAATGTTTTCTGTTTTTATTTCTTAAAAAAAGTTTAGCAAATAGATTTAAAATGTTTGGAAGTTAGGATGTAAACAAAAAGGTATGCAACTGTCCTTTCTCCGGTTAGTGGCAACTGACTGGAGGGGCATTATTAAATTTACGTCTATTTTTAATTTGATAATATTGTATCGAATTAAAAAAATATATTTTAATAAAACATGTAAATTAATTATAATTTATATGGAATTTTATATTTGATACCAAACATTGTAATATCAATTTCCTAACAGTCACTTTCTTAACAATCATCATATGTCATCTTATGAGTGATTTATGTTGCGTTTGATGATACTTATTATATCTACATCAATGCGGAGAAGGGGCTACATTGTTTATGACCATCATTACCGATTACAAGTGTGTTTAGAAAAGGGGTTTCAAATTGTTTATTATATTTTTGTCATTTATTTATATAGATATATTTTAGTAGTAAAGTGTTTTTTTTTGAATCTCAGAATTACATTAATGCCTTTGCTGAAGAAAGCTCTAAGCCTGCAGGCGGGATGGGATAACCGGCAGCAAGAAAAAGGAAATCGTGCTCATTTGGTTCGACTTAATATAAGGTTTTCCATGGTTGATGCATATTGTACTTTATCTTCGTCATCTTTAATTCATTCAGGACTCATATTAGACGTTAGTTTAAAATTAGTAGGAAAAAATTGATCTTACTAGAAAGTGGTTTTATTTAAAAAAAATAAATAAAATAAAATAAAAAATGATTAGAGGAATGGGTGGCTTAAAATCTTGCAAATTGAAGAATTTCAAGAATGCATTTACTTTTAAAAAGAAAGCCAAATATTCTTATTTTGTCTTGATAAATATATTTTCCAAGAATGTGTGGTTATTCCGAAGTCTTTTATATCAATTTTTTTTTTACAAATTATGTTTGGATTCTTAGATTTTGATCTTTTTTAGGGTTTGAAGCCAAATTGTTATTAATGCACAACAAAAGGATGATAAAAGCTTCCTTATATAACGCTTTTAAACATGCAATGTGATTTGAATCAAGTTTTTTTCAATCCAAAATTTATGATACATGAATCAAATCATCTTTGTTTGGACCATGATGTATGTTTGAGAACATATAATGCTTTGTTCAGCCCGTAAGCCCATCGAGCCCATAACGGTGATCATTGAGCTCATGGCTTTATTGATGATGCTCAATGGAATGAATTTGGAGTTTATTTGAGATGAGTTTGTGTTGAAGTGGGTGATGGTTTTAACAAAGTTATGGAACATCAAACACAAGAATCAAATAACATCAAATGCCATTTAACATGGTTACTGAAAGATTAAAGTCGTGTATGGAAAGTGTGTTTGCAAGAGACCATGAGGTTATTTATATGTGCTAATGGCCATATGTGTGAGGAAGTGATTAGGTTGTAATCCCAAAGTATTAATGGTCTAGTGCCATGTGTCCTAATCTTATTCCTTCATACTGTTCTTGATGAACTTTACATAAAACAAACAATACACGATTACTGCTTCAATAAACCAATTTTACAAAATCTATATTAATAAAGTGTAAGAGGGGGGTGAAGTGAGTACCTAATATTTTTTTTGTTAAAACAAATTTAAATAAAATTATCCATTTAAAATAAAATTGCTCAGTTAATCAATGGAGTAATATTTACTAGTTAATATTAACTATCAAAGTGGTGGTTTTGTTTACAGTTTAAAACAAATTCAGTTTAATGTTTTGAAAAAAAAAACAAAACACAATAGAAAAATAAAAAGAGCTTTAGTTTCAAAGGGAGACTTATCTCCACCACTTGACAATCACCTGTTGCTAAAAATGTTATATAAATATAATCTTGATCCACAATCTGGATCGGGTATACAAAATACTCAACAAGGTGTCCAGACCATGCTGGGACCTCTTCCACAATAATCGTGGGAAGTAAAGAAATACATGTCACATTGGTACCTCTTCCACAACATGTGGGTAAACAAAATGTAAAGAGAGAGTGAGTAAGAGAATATAAAGTATTCCCCAGTTTCAGTGCGGGAGATGATGTGTGTTGATAAACAGGTCAAACAACGCGTTGCTCGAATGTAAAAAACAACTAAACATAAAGAACAAGCTGTAAGAGTATATAAATGGTGTTGTTGCTCAGTCTGAAGTGCTTCAGATGCTTGAGACACCTCAAATGTAGCTTGGAAAGGACCTCGAGCTGCTTCTCTGAAAAACGCAGTAAAACAAAGCGTTGTAAGCTCTTTGTTCTGACTATATGAAAGGATTTGTATGTTCTGTAAGCTTTACTCTTTCACAGTCGAAATGTATGTATGAATGCTGTGTGTAAGCTCTCTTCATTAAGTGCCACACTTGATCATCTATTCGCATTTGGCCAAGCTCTTCGCATGCGCTACTGCACACGCACAATGGGGGATTTTAAAAATGAAGCGCTGCATGATGGAAAGTCGTTTGAAGAATAATCATCACAATCTTCTGCTTCTTCGTACTGGGCTCTGACATCATTTAATGTTTTCCTACAATAGTTAAGAACAATCATTAAAAACATCCTCAACATTAAATTCAATAATATATCTGTTACAAGCATTAAATTCAATTATCCTAGATTAGCGACAGCGAGTCAAACTGACGACGACTCATGTTTGGCAGTGAGTCAGGCTGGCAGTAGGTCATCTGGCTGTAGGTCATGCTCAGCGATGACTCGTCTCAGCGGTGACTCATTCTCTACAGTGACTCATCTCAATGACGACTTGTCTCAACGGTGACTCAGCGACTCGTCTCAACATGGACTCCTCTTAACAGCGACTCGTCTCAAACGACAACTCGTCTCAACGACGACTTGTCTGATGGTATGTATGAATGATGCGTGTAAGCTCTCTTCAGTAATTGCCACACTTGATAATCTCTTCGCACTCGACCAAGCTCTTCGTATACGCTACTGCACATGCACGATGGGGGCTTCTTTTAAAAATAAAGCGCTGCATGATGGAAAGTCGTTTGAAGAATAATCATCACGATCTTCTGCTTCCTCGTACTGGAATCTGACATCATTTAATGTTTTCCTACAATAGTTCAGAATAATCATTAAAAAAATCCTCAACATTAAATTCAATAATAAAGCCGTTACAAGCATTAAATTCAACTATCCTAGATTAGCGACGACAATTCAAACTGACGGTGACTCGTGTTTGGTAGTGGGTCAGGCTGACAGTAGGTAATGCTCAGCGGTGACTCGTCTTAGCAGTGACTCATTCTCAGAGGTGACTCATCTCAACGGTGACTCGTCTCAACGGGGACTCGTCTCAACACTGGCTCATCTCAACGGCGACTCGTCTCAACGGCGACTCGTCTCAACGGCAACTCGTCTCAACGACGACTCCCCTCAACGGTGACTCGTCTGACGGTAGGTAAAGTCTGACAGTAGGTCATCCTGGTGCTGAGACATTCCTGGCGGTAACTCTTTTCTGATGGTGACTCAACTTCAATGGTGAGTCTTTTTTGGAGGTGACTCGTTCTCAATGGCGAGTCATTCCTGACAGTGACTCATTCTCAATGGTGAGTCACTCCTAGTGGTTGGTAAAGTCCGACAATGACTCTTTTCTGGTGGTGACTCATCGCCAACAGTGAGTCTTTTCAACACTTAGTCAAAATTTCGTCACAACTTCCTTATTTTATAAAATTCTGTCATTGAAAGCGCGACCGATTGTCGCCTATCGACTGTTCAAAGTTCCGATGCTCTGCTAATGTGTATAGTAGCACTCGGCTCGAATTCTCGACGATGATACTTTTTAATAGTCGATTGTTTTTAGTTGATTGTATTTTGATTGGGGGAGTTTGTTTGCAGAGCTTAAATGAAGTGATTAATGATTGGTGTTTGATTTAACAATTTGACAAAGATTGGGGTGAGTTCATTTTTAGGGAGTTAAGTTTGTGATATTCTTGAACTTTGCTTTATATTACATTTAAATTAACACCCACTTCACAAGATAACGTTGATTAGAATTTCTAAGTGTTAAGGCTTTAATCCAAGCCTTAACTTAACTTAAGGTTCTAATCTCAATCAGAGCTTGTTGATGGTAGTGTATTTATGGTTCCAATAATCCATGGAAATCACACATTAAACAAAACAAGTTATTAATCCATGACATGTTAAGTCCAACATACACAATGTTAAATTAAAGAATACTCATCGAGCAAAAGCTCTCAATCGCTTAATATCTCTAAATAACGACTCACCCCAATGGCAGATTTACTCAGCCATTAAGATGGTTATTAATCTGGTAATATATGATTATGGTGATGAATTATAAATAGAAAAAAAAACCGGATAAGAAAAGAGTAATGCGTCGAACACACACGATCGTTGAAAAGAGTTAAAAAAAGACTTTTGATTGAATGAAGAAGCAAAAGAAGGGAAAATGTTTTAACTTGATTTAAACTATTTTAAGAACATTAATATTAAACTACAGAAGATGGTTGAGAATAAGAGATATTGAAGAAAAAACTTGCATTAAAACAGAATTACAAAGACAAACACTTGTGGAATTACAAACGAAGAAAACTGCAAAAGTAAATTAAAACAAAGAGAGGAAAGGTCTCTCAAGTGAAAACTTGAGTATGACAGGTCCTCCCAAGCCTTTGGCAAAGCTTTGGTTGTGCCAATGTGTGCTCCTCTCTTCTGAAATGCCAACTTTTGCAAGGATAAGAGGGGGATGTATTTATAGCCCAATGTTGTGGGCTGTTTGCATTCCAAAACTACCCCTCCACTTGCATCGCCACTTTGATAAATTAGATAGCCGAATCTCAAGATATTCTCTTCTTACAAGTTGTAGATATTTATCTCCTCTGTATACTCTGAAAATTTGGCGGCCATTGGATTTAAGGAGTCAAAGTTATGACGGTTTGATTAAACAATTTTAATCTGTCCATTTCAATCCAAACTTTTCAGAAGGTTGAAATGTGAATGGATTTTTGAATAGAAAGATGCCCTCAAATAAAAATAGTTTCTTCTATCAAGTTGGCCGCACATATATTATCTTTCACACTGCAATGTCACGAATAGTGTCTGGATTTTAATTTCCGGCCAGAATGGTGGGCTGGACTTCAAAGCATCATTTGAGCCCCCTGCTCTTGTATTTAGACCTTCAAATTTTTATCCATGATTCCTTTGGATAATCACGAACATATGGCAGAGTTTCATAAAATTTGGGCTTCGAGATTTAGACCAGTAACTCAATCATCATGGCTGGTCCAGTTTTTTCACAGATTCTTTGGGTCTTCTTGTGTGGACCATATGACCCTCCAATGGACGATTTGACCAAAGGTTCCTTCTAATGAAATGTTTTAATTTGAGTAAGGAACCCTACAAAATAAGAATCATGCAATTTGGATAAGTAGGGTGCAAGTTATTATTAAAACATTAAACAAACTTGAATCTGGATGAATTCAAATAGTGCTCTAAAATTATATTTAATATTTAAACATTAATATTTCACACAAATTATACACATTTCATATAAACTCAGTAAATAGAGTATATAATAAGTCATGAAAATATTAATAACATCAACTCCCCCACACTTAGTCTTGTGCATGTCCTCATGTACAACAAATATAAAACCATAACAAAACCATTTTCATTCGCCAACAAATATTAAAATTTTGTTTTCTCGAATCAGGGGAGGTTTAGATCATTTCACTCATCCATATTGAATTCTACCTCAAATTGTTACAGAAACAATGTTCCAAAAATGACTTTTTTTTCATGCTCAAATTTAGAAATAGAAAATGTGGACACTCAAAACTCACACCTCTCAAGATGATAAAATTCATTTATAGAGGTTCACTCTTTCACCAACCAAAAAGTGAAAATCTTAGAGTTTGAAAGAGCTCCGAGCTTCCATTCCCTATCCTAAAGTGTACAAGAATCAAGAGGTCTTTTGAAGGGGTTTTTCTGTGGCTATGGAATGGTAAGAATTCAGCATTCAAAAGAGTAGAAAGAGGGGTAAAACACCAACATGGAAAAAGAAATGCACAATATTTTTGAAATAAAACTTGGAAAGAAATGGAAACACATATTTACAAGGGAATGATTGTGTGAAGAAAGACATAAAGGAGGAAGAAAATTGAAGGGGATGAGAAGGTGAAATATTTACAGAACACAAAACTTCTCCCAATGACATAAGAATATAAAACAAGTGTTCTTTTTTTTTTTCATTTTTTGAAAGTTGAACTTGAAACAGATCTCACACTCATCTCCCAACCCATGTTTGATCTCCTCACGACACTAATTGTAATAGTTATAATAAGATCAAAGGTTGAGTAAGAGTGATTTTTGACCCACCTAAGACAACCCATTTTTTTGTTTTGTTTTTGATTTTTTTCTGAACACTTGTTAATAAAATTTGAACAATATGTCATAAGCATATATACATTCCCAAAACTCACAGAATGAAAACCTCTCCCCCAAATTAAAATGGATGCTTGCCCTCAAGCATATGATAACACGTTGAAAATCAATAAAAGGGTACCCAAAACGAAATCCATTCCCCCCACACTTAAATTTCAATAAATAATGTACTAAAAATCCATGTAGATATTGGGTGAGATAAGGTATTGAGCATGTAATGTGGCTATCAAAGAAAATGTTTTCATAGGCTCAGAGAGGCTTTCAAAAGTAGGATTAATGTAAGGGTAATGAGAGACTATTTGACTATTGTGATTCTCATGAGGTTCAAAAAATGCCTCTATCATATTAATGCACACCAAAGTTGGAAATTCAGCTCGAAGGTCCACAAACTCAAGATTCACAAATGGGGGTAAAAAACACATATTTTGAAAAGATGGCCATAAGCAGCCTTGACATGAAAGCAAATATTGTTCCTCACGAGTGGGGAAAATCATTTTCCAAATCAAAAAAATTGAGTATTAAAAATTTTTTAGTTTTGAAACAATATTCTTTATCCAAATATATGATGAAAACACAATTTTTTTGAGATGAAAACATGTCTTTTGACTCCCCAAAACGGTTAGACAAAATTTCAAAAGTTAAAGGTGTGTAATTATGACTTGTTTTTTTTTTGCATTTATTTATTTATTTTTTAGTTTTCTTAGTATTTTTTTAAAATACACACCCACACAAAAGAGAAAGAGAGAAAGAAAAGAAAGTTTGATGATGAAAGTGATAAAAAAAATGAAAAATAGAGGAAGAAGAAGAAAAATGGGGAGAGAGAAGGAGGAAGAAGAGAGAAAGAGGGAGTTAAAGGGAAAGAGGTGCCCCCTGATTTGGATTTGGTGGGTCATCGTCTCCATCCGGTGGTGGGTCAGTGGAAGTTGATGTGTCTCATGGGGATGCTACCTGAAAAAGAAAAATCATTATTCATCTAATGAAAAACTAAAAAGAAATTAAAATTTCACAAAAGTAAAAGAAAACATGGGTTGCCTCCCATGAAGCGCTGCATTTATTTGTATAAAGCTGGACGATTGTAGTGGACTACCCATAGTCTAACGGTGGCCATCGTATTTTATCAACTCCAGTGTGCTTCTAGAAAAACTTTTCCTTTGGGAGGCCCGATGATTCATTGGATAATTTCATCCCTTGTTGTTTCGCTTACAATTCAATGGGGGTGGAAATAAAATATGACTATCCTCCCTTTGGTCTTCAATGTGAGGAATGATTTTATCCACAAAGTGATGGTTTTCTATGCTTAGAAATTTAGGAGGATGTCTCAATTCTGATGGTTCATTCATGTAAGGTTCAGATAACACGAAACCAGAGTATGAGATCCCAATTGTTTTTGACTCATTTATTTTATCACTTACCAATGTACAACAATGAGGATTAGTGGAAGACTGAATAAGTTTTTCAATATCCTTTATATCAATGTTTTTCTCCAAAGAATGGTCAATTTCAACCTCACCAGTGACCACTTTATTAATAATGGAACAAATCTCACAACCTTCACTCCCATCGGGACAATATAAACACATTGGTTCAGGGTTCACCTCACATATAATAGAATTTTCAGAATCATAGATACGAAATGATGAATGTTGGATAATCATATTTGAATCAAAAAATGAACATGCTTGTTCGTTTTCCCCATTACCGTCTAAGTTGGAGCAGTGGATGCCAGAGGTGAGTTTGGATTCCAAATAGTTTTCAAGATCCTTTAGATTAATGGAATTTGCATTTGTAATGTCAACATAAACTTCTCCATTTATGACTTGGTTAATGAGGATGCAATATTCAAAAACTCCTCTATCAGTAGAACAAGAAGAACATGATAGATTGCGATTCAACACTCTCAGAGATACTTTCAGAATCATGGATAGAGAATATTGATTGATTCTCTGATGGGTATCACATGGATTGAAAAATACTGAACTTGACCAGTTGGTCACCAAATTTCATGGATAAGATGCCAGTATGGACATCAATTTTGGTTTTAGGTGTCATAAAGAAAGGTCTTCCTAGAATCAAAGGAGATTGGTAAGAAGTTGTCTCACCTTCCATGTCAAGGACATTGAAATCAGCTGGGAAGATAAGACCATTAACACGAACAAGGACATCCTCGATTATAACCTCAGGACTAGCAGTGCTTTGATTGACCAATTGAATGACAACACCCGTTGGATGTAAGAGACCTAGACCAAGGTTGGAGAAGATGGATTTGGGCATGACATTAATTGAGGCTGCTAAGTCTATGAGTGCATCATCGAAGTTGGAACTTCCAATTTGGAATGGAACCGTAAAGGACCCTAGATCTTTGCATTTTATGGGAATAAACTACTGGGTGAAAACATTTTTGAAGGTCCTAAGTTTCCTCTTATGGGTGCACAATTCCTTAAGAAACTTGGCATACTTAGGGATTTGTTTTATGACATCTAAGAGGGGTATATTGACTTCACCACGTCTAAACATGTCAAGCATTTCGGGATCAGGTTCAAAGGACTTCCTTGGTTTAGAAACAACTTGTGGAAAAGGAATTGGGTTCCTAAGTGGAATGGAAGGAGGTGAGAGAATTGATTCAGATTCCTTTTCAAGTTTCTTTTTCTTTTCATTTTCTAGGTCAACATTTAAAGGGGAGTTGGAGTGATTATCTTGAGGCATAACAATTTTCTTTTCCGATTTAAGTGAAATTGCACTTACATTACCCTTGGGGTTGGGTAATGGTTGAGTTGGGAGTTGGGAAGAATTTGATTGTTTTTGCTGGCTCAGGTGAGAAGCAAGTTGACCAATTTGGGTTTTAATGTTCTTGAGGATAGAGCGAGTGAAGGAGGCAAGATCTTCTACAACGCTTTCCCATGGTTTCATGGAAGAAGAGGCTTGTCCCGGATTGGGATTACCTTGATTTTGGTTCTTGGGAAATCGATTGTATTGGTTTGGGAATTAAGAAGGATCACTAGGATAGTGGAATCTAGGAGGAGGAAGAGAAGGATTGATCCTTTGAGGTTGAGGAACAAAAGGGTAAGGTTGTTGGAAGTTACAAACACCTTGACCATATTGGAATTGGTTTGGGTTTTGAGGAGGGAATTGAGGGGGATGAGAAAAGGGATTAGCATACCTCAAGCATTGGTTGAAGGTAGAAGAAAAGGGCTCAGAGTGGGGTTGGTTGAAGTTTCTAATGAACTGACCTGATTGTTGAGGGTTGGTGTTCCTTTGAGCATATGCTGCATTGAGCTCCATTGGTCCGGATGAATCAAATGTATCCTCTTGAAGTTGTGGACATGTGTTAGTTGGATGAGATGGGGAGATACAGATTCCACAGTTCTCGATAGGTCCAGGGAACAAAGATTGTGGAGAAGATGAGGTTAGGGCTTTGGAATCCACAACTAGTTGTCGCACAAGACTTGTAAGTTCACTCATCCACTCAGTCATCTTGTTGGGATCTATCAATTGATTATCTTGAGCTTGTTTGACTTGATCATGTGCTCGAGTATGGAATTGTTGTGTGTTTGCATCCATGTTGCTTATGAGATCTTTTGTAGTTGCGAGAGTTTTATCAACAAGAGCACAACCACTTGTGGCATCAATGCGGGTTCTCTCCATAACCAATAACCCTCATAGAAGTATTGGATCAAGAGTTGGTCATGGATTTGGTGATGTGGGCAGGTTGCCACAAGCTTTTTGAACCTCTCCCAGTACTCATGGAGTGATTCATTTAGGAATTTTCGGATACCACTAATTTTCTTTCGGATGGAAGCAGTACGAGAATCTGGAAAGAATTTCTCTAAGAAAAGACGCTTCATGTCAATCCATGAGTTTATTGAACCAGGAGGGAGGTAGTAGAGCCATGACTCGGCAGAGTCAGCTAAGGAAAAAGGGAATGCTTTAAGTTTTATTTGTTCCTCATAAACCCCTTGAGCCTTCATGGTAGAACACACCACTTGGAACTCTTTAAGGCGGAGATGTGGATCCTCACCGGTTAGCCTGTTGAAATGAGGGAGAAGATGAATCAAACCCGATTTGAGTTTGAAGTCAACCTCTATGTTTGGATATTGAATACCAAGGAGTTGGTAATTCATATAAGGGGCATCAAGTTCTTTAAGTGTTTGTTCCCTTGGATTGACCATTTCTAATTCAACTGGTTGGACACAGACATGTTCTTGAATGAGTTGATTATCTCTAATGTTCCTCCTAAGTTGGCGAAGTGTTCGCTCAATTTCAGGGTCAAACAAATTTGAGGGATTGTTTGAGAGGTTACGGGGCATTCAGATAGATTTTGGAAGAAAGAGGAAGATGAGTTTTCCTGTGTTTTTTTCCGTTTATGATTTTTATGAGAAGGCGGGGTTTTCTTTATGTTTTTTTTTCAATTTTTTTCAATTTTTGTGTTTTTTGTGTGTTTTTTTACAATAACCAGAAACTAACGACTACTTAATTGAACCATCCCCATCAACGACGCCATTTGAAAGCACGACCGATTATCACCTATCGACCGTTCAAAGTTCCGATGCTCTGCTAATGTGTATAATATCACTCGGGTCGAATCCTCAACGATGATACTTTTTAATAGTCGACTGTTTTTAGTTGATTGTATTTTGATTGGGGGGGGGTTTGTTTGCAGAGTTTAAATGAAGTGATTAATGATTGATGTTTGATTTAACAATTTGATAAAGACTGGGGTGAGTTCATTTTTTTGGGAGTTAAGCTTGTGATATCCTTGAGCTTTGCTTTATATTGCATTTAAATTAACACCCACTTCACAAGATAACGTTGATTAGAATTCCTAAGTGTTAAGGCTTTAATCCAAGCCTTAAATTAACTTAGGGTTCTAATCTCAATCAGATTTTGTTGATGGTAGTGTATTTATGGTTCCAATAATCCATGGAAACTATACGTTAAACAAAACAAGTCATTAATCCATGACATGTTAAGTTTAACATACACAATGTTAAATTAAAGAATACTCATCGAACAAAAGCTCTCAATTGCTTAACATCTCTAAATAATGAATCACCCCAATGGTAGATTTACTCATCCCTTAAGATGGTTATTAATCTGGTAATATATGATTATGGTGATGAATTATAAATAGAACAAAAAGAACGAGATAAGAAAAGAGTAGTGCATCGAACACACACGATTGTTGAAGAGAGTTAAAAAAATAAGACTTTTGATTGAATGAGGAAGCAAAAGAATGGAAAGAGTTTTAACTTGATTTAAACTATTTTAAGAACATTAATATCAAACTATAGAATGTGGATGAGAATAAGAGATATTGAAGAAACTTGCATTAAAACAGAATTACAAAGACAAACACTTGTGAAATTACAAACGAAGAAAACTGCAAAAGTAAATTAAAACAAAGAGAGGAGGAAAGGTATCTCAAGTGAAAACTTGAGTATGGCAGGTCCTCCCAAGCCTTTGGAAAAGCTTTGGTCGTGCCAATGTGTGCTTCTCTCTTCTGAAATGCCAACTCTTGCAAGGATAGGAGGGGGATGTATTTATAGCCCAATGTTGTGGGCTGTTTGCATTCCAAAACTACACCTCCACTAGCATCGACACTTTCATAAATTAGACAGCTGAATATCGAGATATTCTCTTCTTAAAAGTTGTAGATATTTATCTCCTCTGTCTTCTCTGAAAATTTGGAGGCCATTGGACTTAAGGAGTCAAAGTTATGACGGTTTGATTAAACAATTTTAATCTGTCCATTTCAATCCAAACTTTTCAGAAGGTCAAAATGTGGATGAGTTTTTTAATAGGAAGATGCCCTCAAATAAAAACAGTTTCTTCTATCAAGTTTTCAGCACATATATTAGCTTTCACACTGCAAAATCCCAGCTTGATTTGATAACTAGATCATGATCAATGTCATGAATAGTGTCCGGATTTTAATTCCCGTCCAGAATGGTGGCCTGGACTTCAAAGCATCATTTGGGCCCCTTGCTCTTGTATTTGGACCTTCAAAATTTTATCCATGATTCATTTGGATAATCAAGAACATATGTTGGAGTTTCATAAAATTTGGGCTTCGGGATTTAGACCAATAACTCAATCATCATGGTTGGTCCAATTTCTTCACAGATTCTTTAGGTCTTCTTATGCGGACCATATGCCCCTCCAAATGGACGATTTGGCCAAATGTTACTTCTAATGAAATGTTTTAATTTGAGTAAGGAACCCTAAAAAGAAATAATCATGCAATTTGGATAAGTAGGATGAGAGTTATTATTAAAACATTAAACATACTTGAATTTGGATGAATTCAAATAGTGCTTTAAAATTATATTTAATATTTAAATATTCATATTTCACACAAATTATGCACATTTCATATAAAATCAGTAAAGAGAGTATATAATAAGTCATGAAAATATTAATAGCATTAATCATAAAACATAAAACTCATTAAAAACATAATTAACATGATTTTGTGATCATTAAAATAAGGATGTCAACAATCTCCCCCTTTTTGATGATAACAAATCATAACATTTTAGAAACCATGTCTGAAATAAACTTTGGCTTAAATAGATTTGCTTAACAATTTAAGAAGCTAATGTAAGGTTTTGATCATACAATTTAAAACAGAAGATAAATAAAGTAATATGGTATCAGAGGTGTGAAATTAATATGGTATTAAAGATATAAAATCAAAAAGATATCAAAGATATGTAAAAGGTAAGGTATGAGATAAAAACATAATCATAAAAGTAAATACCCATAATTAAGGTAGATGATATCAAAGGAAGAAATTAAATACTTATGGTATCAAGGAATAACATAAATGAAAAAGAAATGCCATAATCATTCTCTCCCTTTTGTGATTATCAAAAAGTAATAATAAGAAACAATAAATTTAATGAGATAAAAGATGAATATAAAGAGAGTTTCCATCATGGATAAAAGTGATTACACCAAAAAATGAGATACAAAAATAGCCATACAAAAGTCCCTATAAAAAAAACAAAGCCTAATCTCAATCACTTCTCAACCTGGGTAGTTGGAATAGTAGGTGCCTTGCCTTTATTAGAGGCAGAGGGCACAATGGTAGAGGATGAGGCTAACGTAGCTGCAGTGGAGGCTGTAGGGACTGCAGGGAGAGAGGGAGGCTCACAGATGATAATCTATCGGAGATGCTGAATTGCTTCCACTAGAGACAAACTAAGGGGCTGAAACTGAGTCGGTAGAGGTGCATTTGGATTCTGAGCAATAGCTGGTATGAAATATTTAGGAGCTGTAGGTGGAAGAGTCAGATGAAAAGTCATTGGAATGGCTTCTTGAGCTACCACTACTATCTCAGACACATGTAGGAATGACTTCATCATATTGACGATGTCCATAATAATCTGGCCTCCATGCTCCATGGCACTAAAAAAATCCGAATTTTCTTCCATAAAAGTCTGAAGCACATGAGTCATCTCCTTCAACTGACTAACCTATTATTTAAACGATCTGGTAATTGGGGTAAACCGAAGGTTCTCTACCAGATACTTGAAGTGAGAGTTCAGCTCATGTTTGGTGTAGACCTTGGAAAGGTGATACCTAATTACCTTTTTAATTGTTTCTCTGTCAGCTCTGACTTCATTAAGGCATTCCCTTACCATTTTGTACACATGATCACTGTTATGCCTAATCTGCATCAAACTCTCCTGAGGGATATCAGGAACATCTCCTGAAATAGCTCGAAGCTCCTCTCTGACAACTAATTTGATAAAATAAAAATCAAGAGAAGGAGAGGGAGGTGGAGCACTAGAAGTAGAAGACATTGAAGAAATATTCTCCACCATCTCCAACAAAGCATCCAGAGAATAAGTAAAAGAATATCTCATCTCCTCCATCATATTCCTTAAGGACTCCAACTCATTTGGTAACCTCATGTTCTTTATCTCCACTTCTTGGATATGATGCATCATCTTGGGCTGAACATGGTGAGTTACAAGCTCAAACAAATATCTAGCATCTCTCTCACCGAGATTTGTGACCAAAGGAGGTTGATTCCTTAGAATCCTATCAAAATCATAAAGAAGATTTTCCCTAAAGGAATCAAGGTCAGCTCTGGTAACCACATCTGCAGGCACAGAAGGACCAACAACAGGTGAAGGGGAAGATACCCTCTCAGCAGTAGCCTCTACTGACTTTGGTCTAGTAGGAACATATGAAACAAATCTACGAAGCTCCCTTGCAACATTTATTTGATCAATCATTGATCCCTTATGATCCATCTCTACTCGAACTAGGATAGCGGGTCCACCATATTTTTGTGGACTACTATGATCATATGAGTCAGGGTAGTCCAAGCCAAGTCTCACATAACCTGGATACCTATTCCATTCTTTAAGAGCTGAAACGCCTACTCCGGCAAAAGATATAACAACAAGCTCAACAACTGGAGGCTTAACATGGTGACTAACAAGGTTTGAGTATTCCTCCCCCTCAACTGTTTCCCTCAACTCATCTCTAGAAGCCTCATCAATATCTCAAACAAGGCTTGGTCTTTCCTCATACCTAGAAGCAACAAACAATCCTCAAGAAGAAACATGTGTCTGAGGCATCTCATGATCATCAGGATTATCATGGTCAGAACAATCATCACTGCCATCTCCATCACTATTCCCTTCATCTTTGTCATTTCTATTTTCTTTATCTTTTCATTCTTCTTTCTCATCTCCTTCACCTCCATCATTTTCTTCTTCTTTATCTACATTTTCTTCTTCTTCTTCTTCTTCTTCTTCATCTCCATCATTTCCATTTTATCCATCATCAGAAACATTAAGAACCTCCTTAGAAGATTTGGAAGAGGAACTCTTATATTGTTATTCTCTTGATTCTTTAGTTTCCTCTTCTTCACTCCCTTCTCTTAAAAGTCTCTCTAACTGGTAGAGACCTAGGAGGATTATCCAGACCAAAAGTGACTACTAGACTCTTAGGAATGTATAGTTCACTACCCTCCTCAACTGAAAACTCTTCATCATTACCTAAAGTATCTACCTCCTCTTCTTCCTACTCCTCATCAGAGTAAACAACCACCTCATCTGGCTCCAAGCCAGAATCCACATGACGCTTAGGTCTAAAAGGATAATCAATAGGATCGAAATTCTCATACAGCTTATCAGTATCAACAACCCATTCCCTCATCCAGGGGTTCCAATTAATCTTTATTATCTTACAGATCACTTTGATCAAACAAAAACATCCATAGCGCACCTCAGTTTCTTCTTCCCCATCAACCAAACCCTTGGCCTCCAGCATGGTCGAAATGAACTTGGGGTAAATCAGGGAGTTTGACCTAGAAAATGTCTCGCACATCTCCATCATATGAACCATCAAATACCTACACAAGTTGATTTTATCTCCCATTCTCATAATAAAATGTAGATATACATTCAGGTATCGCATTGTGCTGAAATCACCTTTCCTCGTGCACAACATATACTGTATAAATTTAAAGAGCAGTCGACACTCACCATCTAACTCTATTCTAGCTGATCTCCTAAAGATTCCATCTCCAGTCAGCTCAGCCAAGGAATTATCATACACGAATGAATCACTGCCACTTGGAATCAATCCCTGATAATCATTTGAGACTCCTTTATGAGGAACTTTAAGACATATAGCCCATTGACTTGAAGAGAAAACAACCTTCTGCCCATTTATTCTACTTAGAACCCAATCTTTATCTTCTCTGAAGCTAAACTCAACATTCTGATAAAACTAATGCACTAACCTAGGATAGAACGACCTCTCATTATTTGAGAACCACTCTACCCATCCCTAGTCTTAGATTACTTTCATCACCAACGATGTTCTTGACATCAACCACTCAACATCTACTCCCTTCTTAGGTACAACTGTTCGATTCACAAGCTTCAGGTTTCACGGCTTGACTACAGGTATGCCCAAATCTCTTTTTTGATTCTTTGAATGACGCGGCTCCTTGGAAATTGATCTAGCCACTCGCTTCACTCTGACCATTATGAATGAGGTAGATGGATCAACTGAGGTTGAGGGAAGGGGAAAGGTCAGGAGATAAGAGGTCATGAAAAAGTTCAAAGGGTAAGGCGTGGGAGAGAGCATCGAAATTAGACTAAGGGTCTAATTTATATCATTCAGGGATTTGAAAATTGAAAAATGAAATAATATATATTTAAATTGAAAAGAAATAAATAATTAACCCAAAAATAAAAAGAAATTATCAACGACGACTTAATTCTAATGGATGTTCATTACCAATGGTGGGTTATCCAATGGTGGGTTATCCAATGGTGGGTTATCCAATGGTTGGTTATTCAACAGTGGGTAATTTCCAACAGTGGGTACCCAAAATTAAATTCTACCCAAAATTTATCATTCCTAATTCATTTTTGATGTAATTTCATCTCTTAGAATTCAATGGATTAGTGAAAATATCATCAAGATGATATTAAATTCCAATATATTCAAGAGTTATATCACCTTTTTGAAAATGGTAGCTCAAAAAATGATGTCTTACATCAATGTGCTTAGGTTTAGAGTGAGACACATGATTCTTAGAGAAGTTTATTGCACTTTTGTTGTTACAATTTATGCGGACATGTCTGAATTGATATCCAAAGTCTTTAGAGTGTGTTTCATCCAAAAAATTTGGGCACAACAACTACTTGTAGTTATGTATTCATCTTCAACAATAGACAATCCAACCGATTTTTTTCTTACTACACCCAGAAACTAGAGACTTTCTCAAAAGATAACAAGTTCTAGATGTGCTTTTTCTATCTAATTTGCAACCACCAAAATCCACATCTGAAAAACTAACTAATTCAAATGCTTTTCCTCTAGGATAGAACAATCCTAAATTGGTTGTATATTTGAGGTATTTGAAAATTCTTTTAACAACAAGTAAATGTGACTCTTTTGGGCTTGCTTAAAAATGAGTACACATGACTAGTAGTTAAGTAGATAAGACTTTCAATCATACCTCTGTAATTGGTTTGATCCACTAGTTTCCTAGCTTTATCTAGATCACTGGTGGTACTCATAAGAGTGTCACTACTTTTAGTTCTGTCCAAACCAAAACATTTTAAAAGGGATTTGGTGTACTTACTTTGATTTAAAACAATTCCTTCTTTATTTTGAAAAAACTGAAAACTAAGAAAGAATTTCAGTTCACCCATTAAACTCATTTCAAATTCATTTTTCTTCATCTTTGAAAAATTAGTACATAATGAATTTTTGGAAGATCCAAAGATAATAATATCTATATAGATTTGAACAACTAAAAAATATTTTGAAATTATTTTTATAAAAAGAGTAGGATCAGCTATACCTTTTGCAAAACCTTTTGAAATAAGAAAAGAGCTGAGCCTATCATACCAATCTCTAGGAGTCTATTTTAAACCATATAAATCTTTTGTTAACTTGAAAACATGACATGGAAAATGAGGGTTTTGAAAATTGGGGGGTTGTTAAAAAAAACACCCTCAACTATATAACCATTCAGGAATACAATTTTGACATCCATTTGATATAGTTTGAAATCCAAAATGAGCTACATAGGCTAGTAGTATCCTAATAGATTAAAGTACGACTATAGATGTAAAAGTTTCCTCATGCTCTATACTATCTTCTTGACTACATACTTATGCAACTAGTCTAGCCTTATTTCTTACTATGGTTATAGATTTATCAACCTTGTTTTTAAATACCCATTTAGTTCCAATAGTTAAGGTGTCTAGGTCTATCAACAAGTTCCCAAACTTTATTTATTTCAAATTAATTAATTTCTTGCATTTTCATTAACTAGAATTCATCATTAATTACATTAGTTATGTTCTTAGGTTCAAGTTGTGATAAGAATGCTTGATGTTCAACCTGATTCCTTAGAGAAGCTCTAATCTGTGTAACTCTACCTAGGTCTCCTACAATAGAATCTAGAGGTTGATATTTAAGATTCCTAACAACTCTAGGAAAAGAATGGCTGGTCACCTCATGGTATTCTATAGGTTCAGGTTCAGGTTCTAGAAGTTCCTTAGTACTGGATGATTTTTCAGCTTATTTCATAGTAGTTTCAGTAGGTTTGACATTGATTTATAGAGTTTGAAAATAATCCTCAAGGTTTTCTAAATGAGTTTTAGGCTCATGTGGATATGTCTCATCAAACTTGACATGAACAGACTATTCCATAGTCATGTTTCTTTTGTTAAAAACTCTATAAGACTTACTAGAAGTTGAATAGCTAAGGAAAATTTCTCCATCTCTCTTGGAATCAAATTTTTCAAGATTATCCTTTGTGTTAAGAATGAAGAATTTGCAACAAAAAACTCTAAAGTAATTAACCTTAGGATTTCTACTATTCCAAAGCTCATAAGGGTTTTTCTTAAAGATAGGTCTAATTAAAACTCTATTAATTATATAGCAGGATGTATTCACATCCTCTTCCTAAAAGTATACAGGTAAGTCATATTCATTTAGAATTTTATGGGATATCTCTTGAAGTGTTATATTTCTTCTTTCCACAACTCCATTCTGATGGGGGGTCCTAGGAGCAGAGAAGTTATGGTTATATCCATTTTGTGAGAAAAATGATTCAAAGTATTGATTTTCAAACTCACAACCATAGTCACTCCTTAAGGTCTTAATACTAAGTCCACTTAGATTTTCTGTAGATCTAGCATACTTGGTAAAGTAAGAGAAGACTTCACTTTTGTGATCTAAAAATAATACCCAAGTATACCTAGAAAAGTCATATAAAAGTACATAAACATAGTGATTACCATTTAAATTAAATACTTTAGATGGTCTAAACAAATCCATGTGAACCAAATCAAGAGGATGAGAAGTTGATACTTATTTCTTTGATTTGAAAGATATTTTGTGTTGTTTCCCTTTTTAACAGGGGTTATAGACTTTATCTTTTTTGAATTCAAGTTTAGGTAGATCCTTGACTAAACCTTTTCTAGTTAGCTTTCTAAGTGAGTAAATTTTGTAGTGGCCTAATATTCTATGCTAAAGCCAAGATTCCTTATGAAACTTAAGCAAGAAATATTTTTTGAAATTGAAGAATCAAGATTAACAACATAAACATTTTCATTTCTTAAAGTAGTAAACACTAAGGCATTTTAGAGTCAAAAACATTACAAACATTCTTTTCGAATTTCACATAAAAACCATCATCACATAGCTGTGAGATGCTAAGAAAATTGTATTTTAAACCATAAAAAAACAATACTTTAGAAATTAAAACTGAGTTAGAGTTACCGATTTGGCCAAAGTTGATTATTTTTACTTTAGTATTGTCACCAAAGGTGACATGTCCACCATCAACCTTTATCAAGTTGTTGAAGCTTGAGTAATCTCCTATCATATGTTTGGAATAGCTGCTATCCAGGTATCATAGACTTTTAAAAGAGCTCTTCAAGTGGGTTCCCTATAAAACAAAGTTTAGACCAAAAATGATTTTGGTACCCAAATATTTTTGGGTCTAGATATATAAGTGATTAGGGATTTAGGAACCTGAATTTTCTTAATGGGTTTCTAATAAGCCAATTTCAAACTTTTGGAAATAAAAACTTTATTTGGTCCATTTGATTAATAACTAGTAGCAGAATTTCCAAGATTGAATTTAGGAATAAAATTTCTCTTGACAATTATCCTATGTCCAGGTTGGTAACATAGACCAGTAATATACTTAGGTTCTATTTGTTTTCCTATTATTTGAGTGAGAGTTTATCTACCATTAGTAAATCTCTAAGTCTTTCTTTAAATGATCATTTGAAAATTTTAGTTTTGCGTTTTATTTTAACAATTGAGCATTTTTCTCTTTCTCTATAGAAAAATCATATTTAACACTATCAGATAAAGCATGCTATTTCTTTAATTTTTTTCATTTATCTTTAAGATCATTGAAGTCATCTTCACGCATATTAAAGTATTCAGACATTTCTTCTTGAGACATATTTTCATCATTATGTACATATCCAAAATGATTTAAATTATGTACAGGAGAGACAATAGGCACCTCAAATATTTTAGTCATTAAGCACATGTTTGCACCGTTAGGATTTTCTTCATGAGTTGAGTCTGAGTCACTAGAGATATCCTCGGAGGCACTCCAGGTGGGTTTCATTTCTTTATTATATTTTTTATCCTTATCATCATACTTATTTTTGTATTTTAACTTGGGACAATCAGCCCTGACATGTCCTTTTATTTTACATTAATAAAAGGTAATATTATTTGAATTACCATCTCTTTCCCAGTCTCTCTTCCAATTCCCTATATTATCATACTTTCCCTTATAGCTCGGTTTCCTAAAGAATTTCTACTTCTTATAAAATTTATTAAACCTTCTCATCACTGAGCTTTCAACTTGAACATTTTCTTTTTGTTTTGATGTAGTGGTCTTGAAGGCTACAAATTTCCTCTTAGGTTCATCTTTATCTTCACGGTTAACTTTAAGCTCTTCCTCGTACATCCTTTCCAATCAATTCCTTGACAAGTAGTTTACTAATGCCACAAGATTCTCTTATGGAAACCGATGTTCCCCTCCATCTTTTTGGAAGACACCTCAGCAGTCGTATGATTTGATATTTATCTGACACTGGATTTCCCAAGGAACTCATTGTATTCACTATCTCATTGAACCTGAGATACATGTAAGAAACAAGATCATCATTCTTCATCTTGAATGCATCATATTTAATTGTATAACTATTCAATCTCATTTCTTTGACACTTGTTATTCCTTTATAAGAAACAAATAATGTATCCCAAATTTCATATGCAATTTTACAATTATATATCCTATTAAAATCTTCATATCCTAAATCACAATATAGAGAATTCATGGCTTTATAATTATTATTATAGACAGTTTTAGTAGCATCAGATCATGTAACTCCAATAGTTGTAGGTATTTCATATTTATCCTCTATAGAAGTTCATATTTCAAAGCCCATACTTTCAATATGCATTTTCATCTTTATTTTCCATTGAGCATAGTTATTTTCATTAAATAAGGGTGGATTGTTGGTAGTAGAACCTTATTGTCTATTATCCATTTAAAGAACTAAATTTAGAACTAACAGAAATTTATGATCTTTAAAACAAAACTAAAATCATAGTTGAAATGATTTTGAAAAACCTCTAATACCAAATATTGGTCAGAGTGAGTAACTCAAGATGGGGGTGAATTGAGTACCTAATAAAAATTTCCATTAAAACAAGTTTAAATAAAATCCCCCAATTAAATTAAAATCAATTAGTTAATCAAAAGAGTAGTTTAGTATAAATTTTATCTTTTAAAAGATTTATTAAAGCTTGATTACTCCTCAGTTAAAATAATATGAATATTACTTTAACTTTTGAAATCAAATTACTCAATCAAATACTTATATAAACACTAGTTAAAATTAACTATCAAAGTAGTGATTTTGTTTACATTTTAAAACAAATTCAGTTTAATGCTTTTAAAAGAAACAAAACAAAAAACAAAAAACACAATGGAAAAATAACAATAGGTTCAGTCTCAAGCCGAGACCTAATCCCCTTCACTTGGAAATCACCCACTGTCAAGCAGATTATATAAATATAATCTTGATCTATAACCTGAATCAGGTATACAAAATAGCTAACAAGCTGTCCAATCCATGCAGGGACCTCTTCCAAAATAATTGTGTGAAGTAAACAAACACAGTCCACACAGGGACCTATTCCACAACACTTAGGTAAGAAAAATGTAAAGAGAGAGTAAGGGGATATCAAGTATTCCCCAGTTTAAGTGTATGATATAGTGCGTGTTGATAAACTAGTCGAACAATACACTACTCGAATGTAAAAAAATAACTAAACAAAAAGAGAAAGCTGTAAGAGTATAGAAATGGTGTTTCTACTTAGTCTGAAGTTCTTTAGATTCTTGGGACTCCTCAGATATAGCTTGGAAAGGAGATCGATCCAATTCTATAAAAAATGTAGTAAAATAGAGTGTCGTAAGATCTCTTTATTATGACTGTAGGAAAGGATTTGTATGTTCCATAAGCTGCACTCTTTCATAGTCGAAATGTTTGTATGAATTCTATGTGAAAGATCTCTTTAGTAAGTGGCACATTTGATCATCTATTCACACTCGTCTAAGCTCTTCGTATACGCTACTGCGCATGCACAAGGGAGGCTTCTTTTAAAAATGAAGTGCTACCTGATGGAGATCCATTTGAAGAATAATCATAATGATCTTCTGCTTCCTCATACTGGGTTCTAACATCATTTAATGTTTCCCTATAATAGATAAGAATAATCATTAGAATAATTCTCATCATTAAATTCAATAATATAGCCATTAGAAGCATTAAATTCAAATACCCCAGATTAGCGATGGTGAGTCAAGCTGACAAAGACTCATGTTTGGTAGTGAGTTAGGCTAATGATGAGTCAGGATAGCGGTAGGTCATCTGGTGGTAGATCATCCTTAGTGGCGACTCATCTTAGCGGTGACTCATTCTCAACGGTGACTCATCTCAATGGTGACTCGTCTCAACGGTGACTCATCTCAATGGCGACTCGTCTCAATAATGACTCGTCTCAACGTTGACTCATCTCAACATTGACTCATCTAAATGGTGAATTGTTTTCTCATTTGAATCAATTTCACATTGAATTTGGATATAAAAACATTTCAATCCTTTGAATATTTTCAATTTAAAAACTCATTTTCTCATTCCGTTAATGAGATTAATTTTAAATTAATTTTATCCAATTATATGTTTTGAATTTTGAAAAATGGATTCCATATTTGGAATCATATGGTTCATATTATATAAATAGACACTTTTATTTTTGATCAATATGAATAATAACTTTAGTAATTTTTTTATTACCACGGTTAAGGGTAAATCAAGTAATTAAGGATAAAAATAATATTATAAATATTATAAAATTACCCTAACACTTGTACTCATTTTATTGGATGAGTTATTGTTGACCAAAATCATCCTTGGGCCAATTTTATGACCTCTTGGAGCCACTTGGATGACTTTAACCCATTTATAGTATTTTATTTTAAAGAAAAGACAAAGATGTCATACTTATGATTTAATAACTATAAAATTTTTAATATAGGGTTATTTAGAAGAAATCTTTGACTATAAATAGTCATTTAAAAACTAAAAGATTTATCGACATCATATAAATTTATTTTTAAATTTTAGGGAATAAATAATTAAATTAAAGGCTTGCATAATGATGATGTAGTAATTGTTTAATTAATGGAAATATCAAATAAATGATATTAAAAATATTAAAATAAATATAATTTGAAATAATTAATGTCATACACAGATTTCATAGATAACTTTGACATGTTAGTGATTTTTTAAAAGAGTTGGTTTGAAGATATCATGTTATGATATTTTTAAAAAGGCATGTATTGAATAGTTTCAAAGTTGAAATTAATCATATTTTAAAATAAATAATATTTTATTAAATGATATAAAATTCATAAAAATTTAAAATTCATCCAAATGATTAGGATAAGGTTTAAAATGTCATAAATGGTCCATTTATGGATTTTTTGGAATTTTATAGTAACAATATTAACCCTTAAGGAGTAAAACACATGTTATCATAGTAAGAATTAAAGAGGTTAAATAAGGGTTAAAACAAAAAGACAAGGATTAAAAAATAGTCAAAACTTGTCTAATTTTCATCAGATGAATGTATTTCAACCCAAAATCATCCTATATTCAAAATAAATCAGTTTTAATCCATTTTGGAAAGAAAATTAATTTATATTAATTTAATATTTTAAGGAATTCTAAGAGTGCTCCTATCAGCTCTTATAAAAGGGAAACTCTTCTTATCTTATATTCACATTTAAAAACCTATTTGGTTTGGTCAAGCTCAGTCCAAATCCCTTACTATAATCCCTCCCCACATTCTGAAGCTCTTAATTTTGACAGAACACCACCCTTAGTGGTCTTAATGTGTTAAGTAAAGGAGATTGTCTGAAGAAAATGTATTTCTTTTAATTAAGTGTTTCTATTTTGTTTTTTTCTTCTAACTCTTTCAAATATTCTTCAACCATGATGAAATAACAAATCTATTATCCTCAATATACTGAGATGTTATTATATTATCATCATCATCCAAATCCATCTCCACTTCCAACAAAGGAGAAAAGAATTATCATTCGTGCGTGTGATGAACTACCACCTCACGAACCGATATAATTCGTTTTCCTTCACTATCTCTCAAGACTAGTTATAATGATGGAATTAAAGTTTATATATGATATTCATGACATATTTATTATTATGAAAAGATAATATATCATTCATGTTCTTACCTTTCTATGCACATAAAAATGATAACGTCGTTAGTACGTACGTGTGAACCATCACCTCCACGAAGCGATGTGATTCATTTTTCATCACCACACCACATGAACTAGTACAAAAAGTATTTATCATGTTGGAATTTTTTATGCCAATTATTTATAAATGATGTGAAAAGCCTTTTATATTGATTTATCACGTCAGTTATATTATAACCGATGTAAAAAATGAATTATCTGGATTTATCACGTTGATTATTTTATAACCAACGTGATGAATCCAATTTTTTACGTCAGTTATATAATAATCGATGTGATAAAGAAAACTTCATTGCTTTATCACATCAATTATAGAATAACTGATGTGATAAATTTAATAAAAAACTCTTTATCATGTCAGTTATTAAATAACTAACTTGATAAATCATTTAAAAATTTTATGATCTCTCGTTTTGAGTCATTCCGCTGTTTTTATTTAGGGCGATAGTGACTCAGTCTCTCTAGTGTGGAAACCCTAGAATCAATTCTTCAATCCCGTGGCCTCCAAACTCATTTTTCCAGCTTCGTTCATCGTGTTTTTCATCGGTGCATCTATCTGATCGACTTTCAACTCTCAAGTAAGCCTCATATTCTTCGATTTCAGTCGTTCGTGGATTTTTGAAATCTACTTTTTGCGATTTCTCTCATTGTGTATTTCACTATTAATTGTTGAAGATAGTTTAGTATCTTGATATTGTTTTATCATTGGTTTTTCACAGATGCTAAATCTACGTTTTACGATTTCGTTCATTGTGTCTTTCACTATTAATTATTGAATGTGGTTTAGTATCCTGATATTGTTTTATCATTGGTATCCTGGAATTTTTATTCATTGATGTTTTCCCTTTAGTTACTTACCTTATTTCCAATGAGTATTGTAGGGAGATAAAATTAAATATGGATTTTCATTTAGATATGCATACCATGTCACCCAATCTACATTTTTGATGTATCATGATGTGTTATAAATGGATGAGATGATCATTGGGATACTAGATGAAAATTTTACATCTTGATAACGATGTCATTAGAACTTCTTATACTTAAGGGATATATATGGATGATATCATTTGTGCATTGGTTAACTATTTATTATTATATCTTAGTTTTTGTTACATTCCATTACTTTTCATTTACTATTATTATACTATATTTAGTACTGTTTCAGAGTGTAAATTCCTCTAACCATACAACCATTAAACTATCGCTACTAGTCGGCAACCTCTAGCATATGGGGAGGCTCACTTGAGGCTTTACCGCCAACCGGTCTGGTTACTATTTATAAAGTGAATTGGTTCGAGGCATTCCATGTTAGCTAAGTATCCCCCAAAACAACCTTTCAACATACCTTGAATATGATATTTACACCACCTTCCCTAGACAATCTAGGTTCATATCAAGGCCTGCACACAAAACCATTTTCCACAACAAACTCAATAAGAATGTTAAAACCCATAAATGTGACCATCAAAATTACATGAAATAAAGAAAATATTTCAATTCAATACAATCCTAAGACCTGTTAGGTTAATATTTTAGATAATTAGGATAAAAAATTAAGTAACAAAACTTATGCTGTGATGAGTTAATAATACATCACACTAGGGAATGGTTTTTTATTTTTACATAGTGGGTTTCTATCTTATTTTTTAAAAACAATATCATTATAATTTTCAAATATGCATATATTTGTTTTATATTTCAGAATTGTGTTGCTTTCAAATTATGACATATTTCATATAAATATAAAACTGGCTTATCTAACTATATTTTATTTTTAAAATTATTTACATTCACATCTTTTTATGATTTATCATTTATATTTAAACTTATCTTCCATTATTGTGTCGAATTTGTAATTATATTTTTCAAATACACATATATTTATTTTATATTTCAAAATTGTGTTACTTTCAAATTATGAAATATTTCACATTAATATAAAATTGGATTATCTTAACAAGATGTATAATTTTGATATTTTTTATAAGTAATAATGAGTCGAAGTTGGAATATGGCACATCAAATGAGTGATGAATATGAGGAAGGTGTTGATGCTTTTTTGGAATTTTCTAAATGAAATGTTCCAAACAATGACATGTTTTTCTGTCCATGCCTGAAATGTTTAAATATGAAGAAATTGAAAAGTAGAGAGATCAAAAATCATTTAATTTCTCATGGTTTTAATCCAAGTTACAACCCTTGGATTTGACATGGTGAAACTAGGTAGAATTTCAAATCTACTGATGATAATGCTTTGCAAGATGGTAACTTTCATTAAATTGAAGAAATGATTCATGATATTGAAGTAGAAAAAATTGAGAAAAACCTAAAATTAAGCGTCTATATGGTGATGTTGAAAAACTATTGTATCCTGGTTGCACGAATTTTATGGTTTTATCTTTGGTGTTAAGATTGACTAACCTGAATGTGAAACATGGATGGAGTGACAAGAGTTTTATAGAGCTGATACAATTATTGAAAGATATTCTTCCTAAAAAAAATTATCTTATAGATTCACATTATAAGGCCAAGAAAATATTATGCCCGATGGGATTGGGATATAAGAAAATACATGCCTATCTGAATGATTTTGTGATATATAAGGAGGAATATGAATTTCTGTTGGAGTGTCCTAAATATGGGATATCATGGTATAAGTTGAAAGAAAAATCATAGGATGATGTAGAGATTACAAAGATCTATTCCAATTTATTTTGGTATCTTCCTATAATTCTTCATTTGAAACATTTATTTTCTAATTCACATGATGCGAAAAAGGTTAAGATGATATGTTGATGAGCGGATATGTGATGGAAAAATACATTATCCAACTGATTTTCCACAGTGGAAGAAAATTTATGAGCAGTATCCTACATTCATAAATGAAGTTAGAAATCTCAGACTTGGGTTGTGCACAGATGGAATGAATCTATATCGAATCCTTAGTAGCACACATAGTTCATGGATTGTTTTATTGGTAATTTACAACCTATCTCTCAAATTTTGTATGAAGTGAAAATATGTCATGTTGAATTTAATGATATTTGGACCAAAACAACTCAGAAATGATATTGATGTTTTCTTGTCACCATTAATTGATGATTTGAAACTCTTATGGGAGGATGGTATTAGGGTATATGATTCTTAAAAAATGGAATATTTTCAACTGCATGTCGTGATTATGTTTACTCTAAATGACTTCCCAGCATATGAAAATTTGTTTGGATACAATGTTAAGGGGCATAAAACATGTCCAATTTGTGAAAAAAAGACTTCATATTTTCAATTGCATCATGAGAGGAAAATAGTATACATGGGTCATTGAAAGTTTTTGCCTATTGATCACTCTTATAAAAGATTAAAAAAGGAATTCAATGGATCACAAGAATTTTATATTGCTCCAAAACCTTTATCCACTAATGAGTATTTTGAGAGGGCGCAAAACCTTAATGAGATATTGGGAAAGACACATAAATCTGGTAATGATAGACATACTTAGAATAAACAGTCAATATTTTTTGAGCTACCATATTGGAGATATCATGAAGTGAAACATAACATTGATGTCATGAATGTGGAGAATAATATATATGATAGTTTGATTGGAACATTATTAGATATTAAAGGAAAGACTAAATATGGGTTGAACACAAGATTAGACTTACTATAAATGGAAATACATTTGGAGTTAGCTCCCACTCCTAATGGAAGGAGAACATTTCTTCCCCCAGTTTTTCATACATTATATAAGAGGGATAAAATTATCTTTTGTCAGTGTCTTCATGACATCAAAGTGACACAGGGTTATTTTTCAAATGTAATTTTTTTGTCTCTTCGAAGGATTTGAAGTTGACAGGTATGAAATCTCATGATTGTCACATCACGATGAAACAACTTCTACTATTTGCATTGCATGAAATATTGACCATCCGTGTCAGAAATACTATCATGAAAGTGTGTTATTTTTTTCCATTCAATTTGTAATAAGGTGATTGATCTGGATGCTTTGGACATTTTGGAAAACGAAGAAATTTCTATACTTTGTCAATTAGAAATGTATTTTTCTCCATATTTTTTTGATATAATGGTGCATTTAATGGTTTATATGGTTCGAGAAATAAAGCTCTGTGGACCTGTATATCTACATTGGATGTATCCTTTTGAAAGTTATATGAAGATATTGAAGGGGTATGTTAAGAATCCATATCGACCTAAAGCCTCCATTGTTGAAAAGTATATTTATGAGGAGGTTACATAGTTTTTTACGAGTTACTTGTCTGCGGCGGAGCACATTGGTTTGCCTCCATCTTTCCATGAATGAGTTAATAATGGGGGAAATGGGATTCATGGTTTGAAAGTCAAATAGTTGTCAAGTGAACAAATAAAGAAGGTACATTTATATATCTTTAATAACACAGCTGATGCTCAACCATATATAACATTGCATATTAACGATTTGAAACAAAAAATTTCATCCAAAGAATAAAGAAATGTGGATTTTGAATGAGAATAACAAAACTTTTTGCCATGGTTTAAAAAGACTATTCTTGGTAGATCAGATGAATTAGATACATTAAGATGGTTAGCGGGTGGTCCAAGTTTATATGTGATAACATGGTCTAGGTATGACATAAATGACTATACATTTCATACGAAATCTCAAGACAACAGAAGTGTAGTTTAGAATAGTGGTGTATTGGTGTTTGCAGAAGGAATGCATTTTTCGAGTTCTAAAGATAAAAACCCAATTTCTGCATCAAGTGCATATTATGGAGTCATTGAAGAAATATGAGAGGTTTATTTCATTAAAATTAAAGTTCTAGTGTTGAACTTAAAATGTTTTATCAATAACAACAGTGTCATATCTGATGAATTTGGAATGACACTTGTTAATATGAATAGATTGGAAGACATAGCTGATTCTTTTATAATATAAACACATGATTTTTTTCTATGTTCTTGATCAATCCTATATGTAGTGGTCTATTATTTTATAAGGAAAAAAATATGTTGGTTATGATCAACTTGATTAAGATGCTGATTTATGTGAGATCCCTACTTCTATGGAAATATTAATAGATAATAATGATGAGCATGTTGTAGATATGTTTTGTTCCATAAGGAACGATCATGGAGAAGGAATTTGGGAAAACAATCCATTAGTACATTCCTAATATTATAATTAACATATTTTTATTTCTCGTTTACTTTTTTTGATTTCATAAAATGTTAGATATTGTAATTTTTTTCTTTATTAAAACACATATTAAAACTAATAAGTAGAAATGTTTGTTTATTTTAGTCTAGTTTTGTTTAGTTTACCATGTTTACCATTATGTAACTTATATATTTATTTATTTTGTTAAATGAAAATTATTTTAAATCTAATATGTTAAAAAATATTCTTTTTTTGTGTAAAAAATGATTTATTAGGTTGGACTATTTTTAATATTCCTACACCAATTTTGGATTTTTTTCATTCATTTACATGAAATTTCATATATCATTACTATTGTTAGCATTTTAGTTAACCATAAAAAATATGAATAATAATGTGTTAAGTTTTAGTTTACTTTTTTGTTTCATAATTTTTCATTTTTTGTTTACATTAGAATTGTAATATGTGAATTTGTATATTTATGTAGTAAATGTTTGTTTCATTGATTTGAAGGATAATGACAGATCAATTAGTTGACCAACCAAGTACTTATGGAGATGAGCTTCATGATCATACCTCTAGGGAGGAACATCCACATGCTCTTCTTGATGTTCCCCAATCTTCTTTATATACTCCCACAACGTCAAATAAGAGTTCAAGGGTTGGTAAACATGGTTGTACACGTTTACCAAAATTATCACTTGCTCGTAGTCAGGACCAGAGGATAGTGGTAGACTTTGATGAGAATGATATTCCAAGAGGTCCTAATGCAAAAAAATTCAAGGGTTTTGTATCAACTCAAGGTAAAAGTAAAGTCAAAATTTTGTTTAATGATTGGAGAAGTGTTGAAAAAACAACACTAACTCAGTTGTGGGAGACCATTTTGGTATGCTCTTTTTCTATTGTTTGACTAATCTTGAAATATTTATAGCATAATATGTTTTCTCTCTTCTTTATCATATTACATTTGATATACCTAACACTGGAGGAGTCATGAGGAAATGTTTATTGATGAATTCTAGGAGATGGAGGGATTTCAAATCAACCCTCACATATGATTTCATTTTTGGGTATAGGAAACATGACAATCCATTTCATATATATCATTTTATAGATGAAGATACATGAATTTTTTTTGTTGAAAGTAGAAGACAATAATCATTTTTGGTAAGTGCAATGTAAACTTTTATAAGTTTCATTATATTAATGATCTTATTAATGAATTATTAATGAATTCTTATTCTTAATTTATAGTAATCGAGGAGATCTCAACAGGAGATCCAATCTAGAAATGTATACCCTCATAGTTTATCTCAGGGAGGGTATACTTTATTGGAATAAAATATGATGGATATTATAAGGCCCCAGCCTTAAACCTTACTTAATCTTGAGTTATTACAAGATTACACATTGAGGATCTTTTCGGGTTTAGAGTTTTAGAGAATTAGATCATAAAACTTTCATTACATTCCACATATAAACAAAGTGGTTACATAAAGATAGTATTCTTCTTTCCCATCAATGGAAACATATTTAAAATAAAACATGGATTCTTTCTTGACACTTCCTTGACACTATCATCATATCATGTACCTTTCCCTTGACCTGTGAAAAACATTTCAAAAAAACTTGGGATGAGCATAAAAAGCTCAGTAAGGGATATAAAAAATATGGAAAGGAAACATGGGTACATATATATATAAGAATGAAATCATACTTTACCCATAAAACATAAGCACTTTAACATACCTCATCAAATCATGAATAAATCATAGAAATCATAAGACATAAAGGTAACTTGAGGCATTCATAACATTCTTACGTAGGGAGTAACCCTCTTGGTTACGTTTGGAATACCCATCACAGTATATTCCCTAAATCTCTTCAAAGAAACCTTAACATTTCACTCCTTCGCGTTACCCAATGCATTGGAGAGCTATATCGGGCTCACCCGCCCTTAGTTTATCACGGAACCACCCATCTTCATAATAATTCCCAAGAACCTCAACATAATCATATCACATAAAACATGCATAGAGGAAACATAACATTTCCACTTTTCAATCACAAGATATCAATACAACACATTGATATAAAACATTATGAAAACCATTTCCAATACCAAAATAAAAGAAAATTAAAACATGGTATTTATTTTTCTTTTTTTTAAAAAAAGTATGGCTTGTAGAGGAAGCCGAAACTCAAATAATGGTCACGGCGGCGGAGAAGTCGTTGTCGCCATATACGTACGACAAAAACATTCCCTTTTGTCGTTTAGTAAACGCTTCGTATAAAAAAGATTCCTTTTGGATAAACGTAAAAGTCAAAGGGGTTTATACACCGTATAAAATAAGGTTGTGTATAAAACAAAATATGCCTCAATGAAAGGAGATTGAGACGAAGTCCCATACCTCGGGTCCGACTTGACTCGGTCGTTCTTTAATCTCCTGAATAATAAACTTGAGTTAATTTCTACTTGTTTAAGAACATTTTTCAAGTTCATTATTCCTTTTATATCACTTATTTACATGTCATGAACACTATGTAATTATTTAAGTTAATAACGGTCGTTTTAACGATCATTGGTACTTGAGTAAAAAATAAGCCCTTTATAATTACAAGTTGTTCATGTATCCATTATGTCCAGAATTATAATCATGATGTATATATCATATATATCCAGTATATACATGAATTTATAATATTACATAATCATGTAGAGGTAAGAAATGAAATGCACCGTTCATGAAGATGGTAAGCCGTACGTACGCATGAACGCTACTTTCATTTCTATTTCGTATTTTATAGAATGGAATCATAATTATATAAATGTATATTATAATTCCAGTATAATATCATATATAATATCATAGTTCCATCCTTTATACGTCCCACATATGGTATTTAACGAATCAAATCACTTTGAGGGGGCGGTAGTCCGCACTTCCTTAAATGAAGATATCGCGTTTACCCATAATGGAAACCATAAAGGTATGCCCAAAATGAAAAATAAAGAAGATTAAGGAAAAAATAAACATATTATATATCATATATAAATATAGTGACATCTTAATGGCCACCTTTGAAGGTGTTAAAAGAATGTTGAACAATCATCGTTTCGGGAGGCAGAAATTCGCCATCCACGGAAACGGTATGTTCTTTAACCATTAGATGTAAGTGTGTGTAAGTGTAGCTCGAATCCTTCTTATAAAAACATCCCAGTATATTGAAGATACTGGAGTTGTTACAAAAGAAATGAATAAAAAGAGTTTAGGGGGTTGGAGAAGCAAAATAAAACACAAGGACTCAAGTGAAGACATTACCTTAAAATCGGGTAACTCCTTTTGGTTTGAGCTCAAAGGATTTCTTGGGAAGACTTCTGCCCAAAGTGAGGCTTCAAGGAGTAATAGAGGTATGTGGAGAGACAAAATGGGCAGGGGTTGGCCGAGCCAAAGGCTTTGGAAGTGTGGGTAAGGAGGTAGAGGTGGGGGCCTTTTATAAGAGAGGAGGGGCACTCTTGGAAAGTAAAGAAATGTTACTTTATTTTCAAATGGGTTTCGGATTTTAAAGGTCCCACATTGATATAATTCGAGGCTAAGGTGATAAGGGTTCGAAATATACCCACCCAATAGGTTTTGGAAATGTGTAGGTCTTAGATTTTACATTATCTTTCCATTTTATTTAAATCGTCAAATAATGAGGTCATCGCTGCATCATTATGATGTCATAAATAATTTAATTTATTTAAAGTCTAAAAATTATAAAAAAATACTATGATGTAGGAAATCTTTTTATCTTTACAATTACTATTTATAATCAAAAATATGACTTGTATAACCCCATTTAAATTTTTTTTAGTAAAACATATCATGTTTGTGTCATTTTTACTTTATCATTAAATAAAAAGATATTTATGTCATTTACCAACCAAAGTGGCTCCATGGGGTCCCCAAGTTGACCCATGGATTGTATTGGTCGGCCATGACACATCCAATAAGGGTAGGACATGTGTCAAGCTCATCTCATATTATTAAAACATTATTTTTACCTTAAACTACACTAATTACCTCTAATCGCGATTAAGAACATAAAAGTTACTATTCACCAAAAAATTATTTTAATCTCATTGAACCACATTTTACTTCTTAATGACAACCATTTATGTCGGATTTTTGAAAATCAAATCACAGAAGTGACAAAGTTTCATTTAAACGAAAAATCATTTTCTTTAACTACCACTTAGTGGTTTCACTATTCATCAAAAATTGAAGTTTTTCAGAAAAAAACCAAAACTTCACCCTAAGCTATATTTGATATTCTGAATTCAAAAATGATGTCTATTTTAAAAAATTCAAATCATATAAGTCACATTAATTAATTTAATAATTAATTCCCGCTGTCATGACAAAAATCGTGTTTTTATGAAACAATAAGTATCAAAAGATTGACACCAGTTTAAGTCCAATTTCAAAGTGAAATTGATTCCAATGACCACCATTGGATTAAATGGTAAAAATATATTCAGATTACACTTTAATACCAATTAAAAATATAATCTAACCATATAATTAAATTAAATGAAAAAGAAGTTTTGATGTAAAATGCAGTATTTTTCACTATTCATTAAAAAAAATGAACATTGTCAGAAAAATACCAAAAATTTATCCAATGTAAATTTCAATGTCCCAATCATAAAGAATATGTTTATTTTGAAAAATATAGATTATAAAATTGTCAAAAGTTTGATTTAAAAAAAGTTTTCCATCAAAAGGCAGTAAAATAATCTTTTAAGAATATTAGTGTATTCCATGCATAAGATTGTATTTATTTTCATTTTAAGCCTCTAAAACACTATCTTATTCATTAATAGACATAGATAAAAATATATATTATTCATTACTTACGTGGGATGTTACAGATACAAAATTACAAAAACTTAGAGTTGAGTCTTCAAGCTCTGGAGACGTTTCCCCTCCACCCCATTCGTCTATATATGAAAAATGGAAGAGGGATTGGATGCGAAAAAGGGGGAAATATCTTACGGAAGAATTGAGGGTCATAGCTGAGAGGATTGTAAGATGTTTATTTTATTTATTTAAGTTAATTCAATTCTTTATATACTTTGAATTATTATAAATTTTTTCAAATAATTCATACAAGATTATCTTAAGGAGTAGTGCACACAAGGGGTATTTAAAGGTGACGGGGGGCAAGATATTTTATCTCTAACATTGGGAAAGCCTGAACATCTGGGTTGTGTATGAGGATACCCAACAGGTGTATCAGTGAGAAAAGTGTTACCACATTTAACTTCTTCCATGAAGGGTTTTTATAAAAAAATAGAATCTTTAGAGGCCGAATTTAAAAATATGAATGCGACGATGGAGGAAAAGATCATAGCATTGATATAGTCTATGTTTTCAGACATGAAAATACAATTTCAGAATGAAACTCTCACTCCTACACATACGCCAACAACTCAGACTCCCCTACCTACGCCTGCAGACCCCATTATTTATCCTCCACCTCCACCTGCAGACCCCATTTTTTATCCTACTCCCACACCCCTCCTCCACAACTTCCTAGTTATTGCGAGTTGTATGTTGATGATCCTCACTATCATATAGTTGCATATGGGCTGATATATTATATAGGAGATACAATTCATTATCAATAGTTAGTGGTAGAGAAACACATGGTCACTTTACAGGATATTATAGATATATCAATTGGAGTACTGTTACCTACAAATGAGGTGAGGACAATTGGACAAAGTATCAACCACTTTTTAGTTTGGTCATCTATACTTCTATGAAACATTACCATAAAGGTATGTGTATATTTTATCTTTTATTTTTTTTGTATTAAATTTTTGTTAACATTTGAAATTTAATATATTTATCTATTTATTTATAGGAATACTTTAAAGGTAAAGAAATACTATATAGACAACAACAAAGATAAAGGGATATGACATCAGATACATATTCTAGTAGTCTTGAAATATTTTCAAGATATTCAAATTTGTTGGTAGGTCATTATACGTTTCCAATGGAAGATCATGTTTGTGGGCGTGCAATAGATGTGGGGATTCTGAAAAATGATATCATGGATCTTGTTACTGGAGATAAGTTGGGCATCAATGTGATTCAAGTTTTTTCCATTTAAGTCTCAACATAAATCTTTCCTTACATTAAATTTATTGAAAATTTATACTTATGTCTATTTTGTATTAGGTATCATTATAAAATATACGAGGAGAATGAAAATACATATGTATATGGATTGATGGACCCACAATTGATTTCACCTGAAGCACACACATTGACTGAGGAATAAAGAACAATTTATATTGCTAAAATATTTGAACAGAATGTAATTACGCAGTGCTGGATGTTTCCTTATGTTGAGAGGTATGGAACATATATATCAGAAAGTGTTTTGTATATTTTAACATAATAACCACTAACATTAAATTTTCTTTTATATCAGCGACCATTGGATGTTAAGTGTTTTTTGTCTAAGGGATAAGACACTTTACTGGATATACTCTATCCATGATGATGTATGAGGAAATTTTAATAACATGTTGGAAAAGTAAGTTATAATTTCTTAATATTTTATATTATAATGAATTTTAAATTTATTTCATTCATATTATTTTCTAATAGGGCATAAGATTTCTTTTGAAAAATCATAAAGAAACTGAGTTCCAAGATCAAATATGAAAAAAATAAAGGTGAATATCAATTTATAATTAGTATATTTTGGATGTATTACATAAAAAATATATTTTGAATCGAAAAACTCATTTAAACATAATTTTTATAAACAACAAGGCATCATTGAATGTAGATATTATGTTTTAAGATTTATGTATGAAATAATTACAATTGGAATAGTTATGAAGTTTGATGAGGTTAGATTTCCTTATAAACTATTCCTTAATATTTAATTTGTTTTATTCATTGTACATGTTAACTACTTTCCTTTAAATTTGTATCTATTTTATGACCCTCAACCTTATAGTGCACAAGAGGCCGCACACTTACAAGTGGAATGGTTAAATTATTTTATAGGTTTGACTGGATTTTAGTTTGTTTTTGGTGAATATTATAATTTTGAATATTGTAATTGTAAATGTGTATTTTGTAGTTATTTTTGTTGGATTTTGGTTTGTTTTTAGTTAATATTGTAATTTTTGAATGTTGTAACTGCGAATGTGTAATTTTTCTACTAGTTCTGTTATTGGTTCTGCTTGTTTCTACATCTTTAATTTTGCTACTACTCTGCTGCTGGTTCTGCTTGTTTATGGTTTGGTCAGAAGTGGAGAGGAAGGGTAACATGAATTATTTAAAAAAAATAGTTTTTACATCAGTTATTTAATAACCGATGTTAAAAACCTTCAACCTGAAGGGTTTTCCAGATTGGTTATTTAATAACTGATGTTAAAAACCTTCATTCGACGTGTTTTTCATGTCGGTTATTAAATAACTGATGTAATATATTATATTTTACATTGGTTATTTAATAACCGACGGGAAAAAAACTCTGGATGAAGGTTTTTTACGTCAGTTATTAAATAACCAATGTAAAAAATCTATTCCATTATTGATTTACAATGTTGTTTTTTTAATCGATGTTAAAGAAAATATTTATAACGTCACTATTAATAAAAAATACTAAAAAGAGACGTAAAAAATAAAAAAACCTGACATTAATAAGGACTTTTTCACTAGTGATGGATAATATATAAAAGTATATTTAAATTATTAATATGATATTAATGATATTATGATCATTCTGGAAAGATAAAATAATACTTACCTTCTTTCCATAATGATCATTAAAAAATGGAAATGTTACTCATGCGTATGTATGACCTACCGTCCCCATGATTATAGCGTAGTTCATTTTTCATAACCATATTTAATGGTTTGATTTAAAATTATAATTGATATATAAAAATGATAATAATGTCATGAATATTATTATGGAGATGATGGACTAATGACCACTTTGATTATTAACATCATACCAAATTCATTTTTCACCAATACAAAATTGGGCTTATCAAGCGCTAGGACTTTAACAACGCTAGCTAAAAGAACTGTTAAACACCCCCTTTGTCAGTGCTAGAAAAAGCACTGTTAAAGGAGGTATTTAACAACTTTTTTTTAGCGTTGTTAAAGGGGATTTTTAACAATGCTAAAAAAACACTGTTAAAGGGGGACCTTTATTAGTACTTGTAAAAAAGCACTGATAAAAGCCTCCCTTTAATAGTACTAGTAAAAAATCATTAATAAATGGGTCCCTTTATCAGTGCTAGTAAAAAAATACTGATAAAGAGGGGGCTTTATCAGCACTTTTTTACTAGAGCTTATAAAGGGAATATTTAAAAAAAATTATATTTCATTAAAAAAATAAATTAATATTGATATAAATATATTATATATTTTTTAAATATATTTTAGATAAGGCTAGATAGGAATTTACACTTAATATATAAGATATTAAGTGAAAATGGATTATAAAATAATTAAAAAAATATTTTTAATTAATAATTTTCTAATTATTATTGAGTAATAATAATTTAATAACAATTTGAAGATCAAAAAATCAAAAAAATAATAAAAGATCTAAAATAAGTTTGAAACATAACTCAAATTTTAAACAATCATAACTTTTGACCTGAATGTCCATTTAGGATCTATCACATATAAAATTGAATCTTGTAATGAGCTTTATTCCCTAGTGACCTAGAGAAACCTTAGTTACATTTTTCGAGGACAAAAAAGGCCCAAAAGATCTCCAAAAACAAGTTTTTAGTTAGGGTACTTTAATTTTTTAACATTCAATAGAATTTTGACCTCATTTAAGGGGGTATTTTTTCCCGTTCTCAGTGGGGAATGAATTTATACCCAGGACTTACATTCATATTGATATTATGGTTTTGAAATTTTATAGTTTTTCACAATATAGTTTTATTTATAATTAAATATATACATATTTTCTTATATTTATTTATAATAAATCACTTGTATAAATACATGTATCAACATATTTACATATAAATGTATTTTTAAATACATAAAATAAATATTTATTATTCATTTTATTTAAAGTAAAAAATTATCCATTTTATTTACATTTTAAAAATGTATCCATATGCATATATATACCTATACAATTAATGTTTATATATAAATATGTGTGTGTCAATAATTAATAAATATATATATTCTAATATATGCAAATAAATACATATTCAAAAAATTTATTTAAAACAATATCTAACCATTTTTTACTGTATAAAAAATATATATAATATTTATATATGAATATATGAGTGTATTAATAAACAAATATATATCTATGTTATATTATAATATATGTAAATGAATATAATATATAATATATTTAAATAAATATAAGTATATATATATCACACACACATATATTTTATAAATGTATATAAAAATAATTATATAAATATATGACTAAAAAATATATTTTTAAATATATATATAAATAAATATATATATATCTAAATAGATAGAAAAACAATATAGTTTAGTGGTAAATACGTTCCATCTTCAAAGGTGAGGTGTAGGGTTCGAATCCAGGCGGGTGTAGGAGGCTGTAAATTCACAAAGCACTGATGGGGGGGGGGGGGTGGAGCACTGTTACAGGGGCCGTGGAAGTACCGATAAAGGGGTTGGTCTTATAGATGTCTGAAAAAATATAATTTTACCCCATTTATTAGCGCTGTTAAAGGGATCCTTCAATAGTACTAAAAAAGTTCTCTTAAAAGTATCCTTTAACAATGCTTTTCTAGTGCTGATAAAAGCCTAGGGATTTTAACTATGCTCTGGTAGTTAATGATTTTTTAGCGCTGATAAAAGCCTATTCTAGCACTATTAAAGGCCTCTTTTGTAGTAGTGTTGGACCCAAGTACCGAGCATCGACAAAACATTCAACATGAAATTAAATAATTAAGTAAATTGTTATAATGTGATAATAAGTGATATAAAAGGAATAATAAACTTTAAAAAGGTTATCAAGAAAGTAAACAATTAATCTAAGTTTATTATTCAGGAATATAAAGATTGTACATGATGATTCAGACTCAAGGTAAGAGACTTCATCTCAATTTTCTTTCGTTAAGGCATTTTTTTTGATTTTATACACCTATATTTTTTTCTAAGGTGTATATCACTCTCCTTTGATAAGATACATCATGAATTTATTTATTCTTATGATATTTAATTTTTTTTAAATGTCATTCTTTCATTTTTCATACGATTCAACTGATTACAAAGTAGTAAAGGAATTCGTAACCTGATTTCCATTCTTTGAGTTAAAATTGCACTTCTTGATTATGTCGTGCTAAGATTATGTGTGAAATGGTTTTTAAATATATTATATTGTATTTACATTTGTTTTATGTATATTTAAAGTGGATACACATAAGCAATTCATTTGATTAATGATCACTTCAATGATATGATATTTATAATGGACTTTTTAACTAAATAAACCTTATTCTAAATGTTTTAAAGATGTATTTTCTAAATATTTATCTTTTATGTCTATGTTTTTAAAATTATTTTTATGAATGTATTAACATGGACATGAATGTTTTAAAATAATGAATTTTCTAATTTCTCTCAATTTTTTTCAAAATGGAATCTTTTTATGGTTTTATGTAAGAGACTTTCTTTTAAAAAATCTCTTTTAAAGTTCATTTTTTAACTCTTTTACAAAAGTCATAAGTTTTTTTTTTAACTTATACTTCATGAGTGGTTTTTCATGATTTCATAATGATTTATTACTTTAATGTTTTCTTTATAAGTTTTCATAGTTCATTTCAAAGAAAATGGTTTCATTTTAATGTGTGTGGTTTTAAAATTTTAAAAGCAAATTTTAAAAGGAAAGAGTATTTTGATATTCGAAAGTGTTTTAAACATGGGTTCAAAAGAGTTTTCAAGGGTTTTATTCATTATTTTGTCCTTGGAAATTATATATTCAATGTTTATCCTCATTATAGATCATGAGAAATGGGTGATCCCAATATAGCTTATGTGAAGGGTGAGCCCCGTTATAGCTCTTCAATGCATTGGGTACTCCGAATATGGAAGTTGACCGTATGGTTATTCTATTTGTAAGGGTGAATATAAGAGTGATATGGTAATGTTTTACCAAGGCACCCACATGAATTTTCTATTCCTACTAATTAGTTTTTAAGAAAAGGTTTTTATGTTTTCATTGAACTAACGATTTACTTTATTTATGTCCCTTACTGTGATTTTTGTGCTCATCCCAGTTTAAAATATTTTTCATAGGATTTAAGGGAGAATAAAGATAAAGAATAGATCAAGGGGATAATTATGAATATTTTTCATTAATAAAAACCATGTTTTGTTTTAAAAGAGTTTCTATTGGTGGAAAAATGGATACTGAGTATAAGTGTTGACTTTTATTGTATGATTTTACTTTGTGAGAGTTTGTCCTAATTTTCAAAAACTTGAAAAAAAAAATATATTCGAATGTGAATTCCAGTTCAAAAACACTAGAATATGTAATGTTTAAGGCCGTTTCCTTAAAAAAGACCTTAAACCGTAGCTTGGTTCGTGTTGTAGCATTCCTCCTCGGATTCTATATATCACCTCGATTGGTTTCTCCTTAGATGAGAGACTCAGACTTCCTGCTCTCATCTAGGAACTCCATCCTTACATAATATTTTGCTCACACCTATGTGAGGGGATCCAATGGATTTGATAAGGGGTGGTTTACATAAAAGAAACCATGGGCATGCGTTCCCTAGCATAATAAAGAGGAGTATATGAATCATTGTACACCATTTTAATTTAATGATAATAAATTAAAAGGAAACCAATCACTTACACAAGTTTGGTCTAAGATCATGATAATCCATATAGCATGCAAAAAACATGCATTTTTCAATCTTGTTATCAATTACTTTGATTCGTTCTTTCATTAAGATAAAATTTCATGAATTAATCCAATTAGTTCAATTTATCTTAATTCCATCAAAGTATCCTTAAATTACCATCATCCATAATTTTAAACAAATTAAATAAATTAATTTTATTTAAATTTAGTTCAGTACACAAGTGTACTTGGAGGCAATGATATGTACTCGTCTAAACTACCCTACATGATCCTTGAGCTTGTGCATTTCCTTGGAATCCAACATACATGTGTGGTGGGTAATTACATGGTGTGTAATGTCAAACAAATGAAATATGAAACACATGTGAATTACACTATATGTGATGCTCTTGATTTTCATAAAGTACACTCTAATCAAGGACCATAAAAAACTTGAAGATTTGTAATTCAACATGAAAATTAATTTAATATAAATAAAAAATTCCATGACATGGCATGTATTGTCAAAAAAAATGATACACAAAACACATGAGAATAGGTTTAATTATATAATTAATTATTCTCTCCATATTTAATTAATCACACTGGATGTAGAAGACTACATGATGTGTACTAGGTTACATGACATGTGATATCTTCTGCTGGTGTTTGTAGAATATTCCTAGGGACTGGGTGTGTTTCCCTATTGCAGACATGTATGAGGTATACGACGTATAATCTTCCCACATGACATGTGGATTAAAATTTGCTCATTTTGTCAGTCCCCGTGTCATTTAGCAGATACACAACACGCGCTGACCCCCCATGTTATCCATCATAATAACATGAAAACTACACATCATGTATGCAAGTTACACAATGTGTAGTTTTTCAAGCTGCATACCTTCTAGTCCAGATCTGTGTAGTTCCACCTTTATTAGATCTGGTATGATATCATCTGACTGATCTAATTACCACGAGAGATACACACCATATACACTATTGCATGGTGTGTATTTTAGAACACCGGTGTGTAGTTTAGAACACATTGTGTAGTATTGTTTCATTCGACCAGAATGTTTGACATCTCTAGATGGTGTTTTTAGATGTTTATTTATTTTAATTTAACCCGTTTATTGGTTATGTGAGAAAGAATTAATAAAGGGAAGAAAAAAATGATGTTTGGATTCCAAGATATCTAGAAATGATCCATGCACCACAATCTATAAACATCACTATAGAATTGTAGGGTTATAGCACAGTTTATCCCGATCGCTTTTGTAATTTGTGGTTGATCGCAGTAGAATTCTTTTGGAGGATGAGGAATTTTTGGCGTTCTCTCAATGGATTGAGAGAGGTGGAGGAGATAGAAAATCCAAATATCTAGAACTATCTCTAGGGTCTAGAGAGATTCTATCTATTCATAGTTCACAATGAATATAACTTAGGAAATAAATATAACTAGACATATATTAAGGAATGTTTAGGGTTTCCTATTTGTATATAAGCCCCCTTACCTATTCCTTAATTCTTCATAAACCCCATGTCCCATGTCTTAATAATAATATAATTATTATTTACTTAGCATGTGCATCACCTAAGAATAAATAAATATCATTCATATCATTTCTAAATAGGAATTTACTGAACCTTGAATAATAACTATTTATTTAAAAAATAAATATCACTGCATTATTCATTGATAAATATAATAAACATTAAAAATCCAAAACTTAAAAATAAGTATTTATTATTATTTAAATCACATATTATTTTAAATAACTTGTGACTAAATATTAATGATCAAAAAAACCCAAATAATTATTAAACCAAAAAGCATTAATAATATTTATTCTAACTTGTTAAATTCAGCATTGAATTTAGCTGATATTTCAGATACACTTAGTGCAAGACCCTATAAGACTCTTTCTCAGGTGGAAATAAGCAGAGACATCTAAAGTACAAGTTTAACATCTATCAACACACTAAAACACCCATAGATAAAGAAGATAATGTCATAAAAATATAAAACCTCATAAGAACACTTACCATGAAATACAATCTCTTTATTGTGACATCTCTAATTAAGAAGGTTGCATGCTAGTGTCATTAACCTATTTTCTTGATGTCTCTTTATTTGAATTTCCAGAAATAAACATGCCCACAGAACACCATGACAATGGATTTATCTATACAGTTCTATTCCCTTCAAAGGGCCTGTGATATCCTTTAATGCAATATCACCCATGACTCACCCAACATATCCTAATTTTTTGCGAGCACGTGTCTTCATAGTTTTCATAAATTAATCAATTTACATGACTTATGACATTCATTAATGATAATCTTAAAGTCTAAAGATCAATACACATGTATAAAGATTCGAACTTCCAATGACATATATATATTTGGATTTTCCACTAGTGGGTCTAATTCTCATAATCCCCTTAATTGGAAATTACCAAGGACACACACCATGAGAGGGTGCCTCAAAGTCCTATGAGTATCCAACCTTGACAGACTATATAATTTGTGTCCCATAAAATGATATCATCTGGCTATAGAATATATTTTCATGAATATCATCATGACACCTATAAGTTCTCATCATAGCAGAGAACTGATATGACCTTTTAGTGTAACAAATATACTTAGGATATTATCATATACAATGTCATGAAGAGAACAAATCATTATGTGATAAAGTACTTCAATAAAATTCAAGACAATGAATACATATAATCATCAATTACTTATAATTTGGTTCTAGGGAACCAACTCTAACATGTATGAATTGATATTTTTTATCATGATATTTTACAACACCCACTAGGGGAGAAAATATAGAACTTAAATATCTTGTAAATGAATTTGTAACTTTATTTTCGTAATCCCATGTTCATTGTCAGTGAGCCTTGGTATGAACATGCAGTGAAGAAATGAAATTGACACTGAATTGAATTATATACTTTTTATCACTTAATTATTAAATTATATGTTATCACATGCAATGATAGCGAGTTGTGAATGTTATGGATGTAGCTACCCACATTGAGAGTGAAATACTTAAATTTTGTGTTCATTGTGCATGAAGTTATGTGTTTTAATTCATGTGAAAAAATCCACATGAAAAAAATGAAGTTCTATCTACACAAGATTGGAAATCATATATGAGGGTTAAGTTATGAAGAGAAAAAGATTTAAAATTGTCAAACCTTGATTAATCAAACCTTTCAGGGTTATACTATCATATTTGGGATATAATATTCATCAAAAATGAATAATCTTCCCCCAAAAAACCTTCTAATTGGATTATATAAATCTCATCTTAAATATTATGATGATGAAAATCAATTTTCACATATATCTTCCCTGGATACAAATAGGGCTGTGTAAGAAAATTGTAAAACTATAAAACTGACTCAACCCAATCCTACCCACTCACAAAACTGAAAAATAAAAAAACTTATCTAGGAAATGTGACACCTTGAAATTGTTAAGTATTTTATCATTTGAATTTTAATTCAATTTAGGGTGAAAATGAAGGTTTTGGAAGAGTTTTTTAGGGTTGCACAATTTGTGGCATCATTTAAAAACCATGTAAGAGAGTCCAAATGATGCCACAAATTGTGAGACCCTAAAAAACTCCTCCAAAACCATTTAAGAGGGTCTAAATAATTCCACAAATTTGGAATCATACCAAATTCATTTTACACTACTACAAAATTGGGTTTATCCAGCGCTAGGACTTTAACAGCGCTAGCTAAAAGCACTGTTAAAGACCCCCTTTGTTAGTGCTAGAAAAAGCACTGTTAAAGGGGGTATTTAACAACGTTTTTTTAGAACTGTTAAAGGGGGTATTTACCAATGCTAAAAAAACACTGTTAAAGGGGGGCCTTTATTATAACTTGTAAAAAAGCACTGATAAAATCCCCCATTAATAGTACTAGTAAAAAATCATTAATAAATGGTCCCTTTATCTGTGTTAGTAAAAAAATAATGACAAATGGGGGGATTTATCAGTGCTTTTTTACTAGCACTTATAAAGGGTATATTTCAAAAAAAAAATTACATTTCATTAAAAATATATATTAATATATTTATATTGATATAAATATATTTATATTGATATAAATATATTTATATTGATATAAATATAATATATATTTTTTAAATATGTTTTAGATAAGGCTAAATTGGAATTTACACTTAATATATAAGATATTTAGTGAAAATGGATTATAAAATAATTAAAAAAATATTTTTAATTAATAATTTTCTAATGATTATCGAGTAATGATCATTTAATAACAATACGGAGATTAAAAAATAAAAATAATAATAAAAGTTCTAAAATAAGTCGGAAACATAACTCGAATTTCAAACGACCATAACTTTTGATTCATATATCCATTTAGGCTTTACCACAAATCAAATCAAAGCCTTCAACAAGCTCTATTCCCTAGTGACTTGGGGAAACCTCAGTCACATTTTTTGAGGCCAAAAAGGCCAAAAAGGCCTCCAAAACCATGTTTTTAGTTAGGATACCCCAATTTTTTAACATTCGATGGAATTTTGACCTCGTTTAAGGGGGTATTTTTTCCCATTTTCAGTGGAGAATGAATTTATTCCTAGGTCTTATATTCATATTGACACTATGGTTTTGAAATTTTATAGTTTTACACAATTTAGATTTATTTCTAATTAAATATATGCATATTTTCTTATATTTATTTATAATAAATCACTTGCATAGATACATATATCAACATATTTACATAGAAATGTATTTTTAAATACATAAAATAAATATTTATTATTCATTTTATTTAAAGTAAAAAATTATCCATTGAATTTACATTATAAAAATGCATTTATATGTATATATATACCTCTAAAATTAATGTTTATATATAAATATGTGTGTGTCATTAATTAATAAATATATATGCATATGTATATTCTAATATATGTAAATAAATACATATTCTAAAAATTTATTTAAAACAATATCTAACCATTTTTTACATTATAAAAATATATATATAATGTTTATATATGAATATATGTGTGTATTAATAAATAGATATATATCTATATTATATTATAGTATATGTAAATGAATATAATATAAAATATATTTAAATAAATATAAGTATATATATATATATCACACAAACATATATTTTATAAATGTATTTAAAAATAATTATATAAATATATGACCAAAAAATATATTTTTAAATATATATATAAATAAATAGATATATCACTAAACAGACAGAAAAAAACAGTGTAGTGGTAGATACGTTCCATCTTCAAAGGTGAGGTGCAGGGTTCGAAACCAGGCAGGTGTAGGATGATTTTAATTCACAAAGCACTGATAGGGGGGGAGGGTGGGGGTGGAGCACTATTATAGGGGCCATAGAAGCACCGATAAAGGGGTTGGTCTTATAGATTTCTAAAAAAATATAATTTTACCCCCTTTAATAATGTTTTTTTAGCACTGTTAAAGGGATCCTTCAATAGTGCTAAAAAGCGCTCTTAAAAGGATACTTTAAGAGTGATTTTCCAGTACTAATAAAAGCCTAGGGATTTTAACTATGCTCTAGTAGTCAGTGACTTTTTAGCACTGATAAAGGCCTACCCTAGCACTATTAATGGCCTCTTTTGTAGTAGTGTTGGACTCAAGTACCGAGCATCAAAAAAACATCCGACATAAACTTAAATAATTAATTAATTGTTATAACATGATAATAAGTGATATAAAATGAATAATAAACTTTAAAAAGGTTATCAAGAAGTAAATAATTAACCAAAGTTTATTATTCAGGAATATAAATATTGTACATGATGATTCAAACTCAAGGCGAGGGACTTCATCTCAATTTTATTTCATTGAGGCATATTTTTTATTTTATACACCTATATTCTTTTATAAGGTTTATATCACTCTCCTTTGACAAGATATATCATGAATTTATTTATTGTCATGATATTTAAAGTTTTTTAAATGTTACTCTTTCATTTGGCATACCATTTGACTGATTACAAAATAGTAAGGGAATTCGTAATCCAATTTCCATTCTTTCAGTTAAATTATACTTCTTGATTATGTCATTATAAGATTATGTGTGAAATGGTTTTTTAATATCATTGTTTTATTTCCATTTATTTTATGTGGATTTATAGTGGATACATATAATCAATTCATTCGATTAAAAATCACTTTAATGATATGATATTTATAATAGACTTTTAAACTAAATAAACCTTATTCTAAAAGTTTTAAAGATTTATTTTCTAAATCTTTCTCTTTCATGTACATGTTTTTAAAATTATTTTTATGAAGGTATTAATATGGGCATGAATGTTTAAAAAAAAGTAATTTTCTAATTTCTCTCAATTCTTTTGAAAATGGAATCTTTTAAAGGTTTTATGTAAGAGTCTTTATTTTAAAAACCCTATTTTAAATTTCCTTTTTCAACTTTTTTTACATAATTCAAAAGGATTTTTTTAACTTATACCACATGAGTGGTTTCTCCTACTTTCATGATGCTTTATTACTTTAATGTTTTCTTTATATGTTTTCATAGTTCTTTTCAACGATTTTTTTTTTCATTTTTATGTGCGTGGTTTTATATTTTAAAAGTGATTTTTAAAAGGAAAGGGTATTTTGATATCTAAAAGTGTTTTAAACATGGGTTTAAAAGAGCTTTAATGGGTTTTATTAATTATTTGGTCCTTGGACATTATATATAAAGGGTTGAAACTCATTATAGATCTTGAGAAATGGGTGATCCTGATATAGCTTATGGGAAGGGTGAGCCCGATTATAGCTCTTCAATGCATTGGGTACTCCAATGATGGATGTCGGCCGTATGGTTATTCCATTTTTAAGGGTGAATATAAGAGTGATATGGTAATGTTGTCCCAAGGCACCCACATGACTTTTCTATGCCTGCTAATGAGTTTTTAAGAAAAGGTTTTTAATGTGTTTTTATGTTTTCTCTGGACTAACATTTACTTTCTTTATGTCCCTTACTGTGATTTTTGTGCTCATCCCAAGTTTTAAAATATTTTTCATAGGATTTCATGGGGAATAAATAAAAGTATGAGATCAAGGGGATAATTATGAAGATTTTTCATAAAAATAAACCACGTTTTATTTTAAAATAGTTTCCATTGGTTAAAAAAATGGATACTGAGTATAAGTGTCGACTTTTAATGTATGATTTTACTTTGTAAGAGTTTGTCCTAATTTTCTAAAACTAAAAACTAAAAAGATATTTTAATGTTAATTCTATTTAAAAAACAATAGAATATGCAATGTTTAAGGTTGGGTCCTTACAAAAACACCATAAACCGTAGCTTGGTTCATGTTGTAGCATTCCTCCCCGAATCCTATGTATCACCTCGATTGGTTTCTTCTCAACTCTGAGACTCAGACTCCCTCCTATCATCTAGGAACTCCATCCTTACATATGATTTTACTCACACCTAGTTGAGGGGATCTAATGGATTGGATAAGGGGTGGTTTACATAAAAGAAACCAAAGACATTCATGACCTAACATAATAAAGAGGAATAGATGAATCACTGTACATCATTTTAATTTAATGATAATAAATTAAAAGAAAGCCAATCACTTATATAGGTCTGGTATAAGATCATGATCATCCAAATAGCATGCAATGAATGTGAATTTTCAATCTTATTATAAATTAATTTTATTCATCCTTTAATTAAGATACAATGCCATGTATTAATCCAATTAGTTCAATTTATCTTAATTCCATACAAGCATCCTTGAATTACCATCATCTATAATTTTAAACAAATTAAACAAATTAATTTTATTTTAAATTAGTTCAGTACACAAGTATACTTGGAGTCAATGATATGTACTCGTCTAAACTACCCTACATGATCCTTGTACATGTGAATTACCTTGGAATCCAACATACATGCGTGGTAGGTAATTACATGGTGTGTAATGTCAAAAAAATGATACATGAAACACATGTGAATTACACCACATGTAATGCTCTTGATTTTCATGAAGTACACTCTAAAAAAGGACCATAAAAAACTTGAATATTTTAATTCAACATGAAAATTAATATAATATAAATAAAAAATACAATGACATGGCGTGTATTGTAAAAAAAATGATACAAAAAACACATGAGAATATGTTTAATTATATAATTAATTGTTCTCTTTATATTTAATTAAGAACACTAGATATTGAAGACTATACAACTTGTACTGGGTTACACGGTGTGTGATCTCTTCTACTAGTGTCTACAGAATATGCCTAGGAACTGGGTGTGTTCCTCTATCGTGGATGTGTATGAGGTACACGACATGTAATCTTCCCACGTGACATGTGGATTAAAAGTTGCATAGTTTTTCAGTACCCATGTCATGTAGAAGATACATAACTTGCTTGGACCCCATGTGTTCTCCAACACAATAACACGAAGACTACAAATCATGTATGGGAGTTACACAATGTGTAGTATTTCAAACCACATACCTTCTAGTCTAGATCAACATAGTTCCACTTTTATCAGATCTGGTATGATATCATCAGACTAATCCAATAACCTTGAGAGATACACACCATATACGTAGTTACATGGTGTATAGTTTAGTATACACTATGTATTCTTATTTCATCAGACCAGAATGTTTGACATCTTCAGATGGTGTTTTTAGATGTTTATTCATTTTAATTTAACCTATTTATCAATTATGTGAGGGAAAATGAATAAAGGAAAAAAAATGATGTTTGGATTCCAAGATCTCTAGAAAAGACCCATGAACCACAATCTCTGAACATCACTATAGAATTGTTGGGTTCTAGCACAATTGATCCCGATTGCTTGTATAATTCATGGTTGATCGCAGTAAAATGCTCTTAGAGGATGAAGAATTCTTGGTGTTCTCTCAATGTCTTGAGAGAGGTGGAGGAGATAGAAAAATACAGATCTCTATAAATCTCTTTAGGGTCTAAATAGATCCTCTCTAACCATTGTTCATAATGAATCTAACTAAGGAAATAAATATAACTAGACATATATTACAAAATGTTTAGGGTTTACTATTTTCATATAATCCCCCTTACCCATTCCTTAATTCTTAGTGAACCCCATGTATTAATAATAATATAATTATTATTTACTTAACATGTACATCACCTAAGAATAAATAAATATCATTTATATCATTTCTGAATAGGAATTTACTAAACCTTGAATAATAAATATTTATTTAAAAAATAAATATCAGTGCATTATTCATCGATAAATATAATAAACATTAAAACTCCAAAACTTCAAAATAAATAGTTATTATTATTTAAATCACATATTATTTTGAATAACTTGTGATTAAATCTTAACAATCAACCAAACCCAAATAATTATTAAACCACAAAGCATGAATAATATTTATTCTAACTTGTTAAATTCAACATTGAATTTAACTGATATTACAGGTACAAGAGGCTCTAAATTCACAAAGCACTGATGGGGGGGGGGGTAGATTACTATTACAGGGCCCGTGGAAGCACTAATAAAGGGGTCAGTCTTATATATTTCTGAAAAAATATAATTTTACCCCCTTTAACAATGCTTTTTTTAGCACTGTTAAAGGAATCCTTCAATAGTGCTAAAAAAGTACTCTTAAAAGGATCATTTAGCAGTGATTTTTCAGTGATGATAAAATCCTAGGGATTTTAACTATGCTCTAGTAGTGATTTATTTTTTAGTATTGATAAAGGCCTATCCTAGCACTGTTAAAGGTCTCTTTTGTAGTAGTGTTGGACTCAGGTATTGAGCATCAAAAAAACATCTGACATATAATTAAATAATTAATTAAATTGTTATAACATGATAATAAGTGATATAAAAGGAATAATAAACTTTAAAAAGGTTACGAATAAGTAAATAATTAATCGAAGTTTATTATTTAGGAATATAAAGATTGTATATGATGATTTAGACTCAAGGTAAGGGACTTCATCTCAATTTTGTTTTGTTGAGTCATATATTTGATTTTATACACCTATATTCTTTTCTAAGGTGTATATCACTCTACTTGGACAAGATATATCACAAATTTATTTATTCTCATGATATTTAAAGTTTTTTTAAATGTTACTCTTTCATTTTTTATATGATTTTATTGATTACAAAATAGTAAGGGAATTTCTAATCCAATTTCCATTCTTTAATTTAAATTATACTTCTTGATTATGTTGTGCTAAGCTTATGTGTGGAATGGTTTTTGACTATCTTATGTTTTATTTCCATTTTTTATGTGGATTTATAGTGGATACATATAATCAATTCATTTGATTAATGATCACTTTAATGATATAATATTTATAATGGAGTTTTTAACTAAATTAACCTTATTATAAATGTTTTAAAGATTTATTTTCTAAATATTTCTCTTTTATGTCCATGTTTTTAAAATTATTTTTATGAATGTATTAATATGGACATGAATGTTTAAAAAAATTGAATTTTCTAATTTCTATCAATTTTTTTCAAAATGTAATCCTTTTAAGGTTTTATATAAGAGACATTCTTTTAAAAACCCTCTTTTAAAGTTCCCTTTTCAAATTTTTTTACAAAAGTCAAAAGGAATTTTTCTTAACTTATAACACATGATTGGTTTCTTCTACTTTCATGATGCTTTATTACTTTAATTTTTTATTTATAAGTTTTCATACTTTTTTCCAAAGAAAATGTTTTCATTTTTATGTGTGTGTTTTTTATATTTTAAAAGTTATTTTTAAAAGGAAAGGGTATCTTGATATCTGAAAGTGTTTTAAACATGGGTTCAAAAGAGTTTTCATGGGTTTTATTCATTATTTTGTCCTCGGACATTATATAAAAAGGGTTGATCCACATTATAGATCATGAGAAATGGGTGATCCCGATATAGCTTATGGGAAGGGTGAGCCCCGTTATAGCTCTTCAATGCATTGGGTACTCCGAAGATGGATGTCGACCATATGGTTATTCCATTTGTAAGGGTGAATCTAAGGGTGATATGGTAATGTTTTCCCAAGGCACCAACATGACTTTTATACGTCTGCTAATGATTTTTTAAGGAAAGGTTTTTAATGGGTTTTTATGTTTTTGCTGGACTAAAATTTACTTTCTTTATGTCCCTTACTGTGATTTTTGTGCTCATCCAAAGTTTTAAAATATTTTGCATAGGATTTAAGCATAAATAAAGATAAGGATGAGATCAAGTGGATAATTATGAATATTTTTCCTAAAAATAAACCAAGTTTTATTTTAAAATAATTTCCATTGGTGGAAAAAATGGATACCGAGTATAAGTGTCGACTTTTAATGTATGATTTTTCTTTGTAAGAGTTTGCCCTAATTTTCTGAAACTCAAAACTAAAAATATATTTGAATGTGAATTATATTTAAAAAACACTAGAATATGTAATGTTTAAGGATAGGTCCTTACAGAAACACCATAAACCATATCTTTGTTCGTGTTGTATTATTCCTCCCCAGATCCTATGTATAACCTTGATTGGTTTCTCCTCAGCTCTGAGACTCAGACCACCTCCTCTCATCTAGGAACTCCATCCTTACATAATATTTTACTCACACCAAGGTGAGGGGATCAAATGGATTTGATAATGGGTGGTTTACATAAAACAAACCATGGGCATGCATTACCTAACATAATAAAGAGAAGTAGACGAATCACTATACATAATTTTAATTTAATGATAATAAATTAAAAGGAAACCAATCACTTATATAGGTCTGGTCTAATATCTTGATTATCCGCATAGCATACAACTAATGTGCATTTTCAATCTTGTTATCAATTACTTTGATTCATTATTTAATTAAGATACAATATGATGAATTAATCCAATTAGTTTAATTTATCTTAATTCCATCCAAGCATCCTTTAATTACCATCATCCATAATTTTAAACAAATTAAACAAATTAATTTTATTTAAAATTAGTTCATTAAAAAAGTATACTTGGAGGAAATGATATGTACTCATCTAAACTACCCTACATGATCTTTGTTCATGTGAATTACCTTGGAATCCAACATACATGCGTGGTAGGTAATTACATGGTGTGTAATGTCAAACAAATGACACATAAAACAAATGTGAATTACACCACATGTAATACTATTGATTTTCATGAAGTACACTCTAAAAAAAGACCATACACAACTTAAATATTTCTAATTCAAACATGAAAATTAATTTAATATAAATAAAAAATCCAATGACATGGTGTGTATTGTCAAAAAAACGATACAAAAAACACATGAGAATAGGTTTAATTATATAATTAATTCTTCTATCCATATTAAATTAAGAACACTGGATATAGAAGACTACACGATATGTACTGGGTCACATGACATGTGATCTCTTCTGCCTGTGTCTATAGAATATGCCTAGGGACTTGGTGTGTTCCCCTATCATGGATGTGTATGAGGTGCATGATGTGTAATCTTCCCACATGACATGTGGATTAAAAGTTGCATAGTTTTTTAGTCCCCATGTCGTGTAGTATATACACAACATTCTTGGACCCCCCGTGTTCTCCACCCCAATAACACAAAGACTACACATCATGTATGGGAGTTACATAATGTGTAGTTTTTCAAGCCGCATAACTCTAGTCCAGATCTATGTAGTTACACTTTTATCAGATCTGATATGATATCATCAAACTAATCCAATAACCATGATATATACACACCATATACACAATTATATGGTGTGTAGTTTAGTATACACTCTGTAGTCTTATTTCATCTGACCATAATGTTTGACATCTCTAGATGGTGTTTTTAGATGTTTATTTATTTTAATTTGACCCGTTTATTGTTTATGTGAGAAAAAATGAAGAAAAGAAAAAAAATGATGTTTGGATTCCAAGATCTCTAGAAATGATCCATGCACCACAATATCTGAACATCACTATAGAATCATTGGGTTCTAGCACAATTGATCCTGATTGCTTGTGTAATTCGTGGTTGATCACAGTAGAATTCTCTTAGAGGATGAATAATTCTTGGCGTTCTCTCAATGGCTTGAGAGAGGTGGAGGAGATAGAAAAATCCAGATCTCTAGAACTCTCTCTAGGATCTAGAGAGGTCCTCTCTATTCGTTGTTCACAATGAATCTAACTAAGGAAATAAATATAACTGACATATTTTAAGAAATGTTTAGGGTTTTTTATTTTCATATAATCCCCCTTACCTATTACTTAATTCTTAATGAATCCCATGTCTTAATAATAATATAATTATTATTTACGTAACACGTGAATCATCTAGGAATAAATAAATATCATTTATATCATTTCTGAATAGTCATTTACTAAACCTTTAATAATAACTATTTATTTAAAAAATAAATATCACTGCATTATTCATCAATAAATATAATAAACATTTAAACTCTAAAACTTGAAAATAAATATTTATTATTATTTAACTCACATATTATTTTGAATAACTTGTGATTAAATCTTAACAATCAACCAAACCCAAATAATTATTAAACCACAAAGCATGAATAATATTTATTCTAACATATTAAATTCAACATTGAATTTAACTGATATTACGGATACACTTAGTGTGTGACCCTATAAGACTCTTTATTAGTGGAAATAGGTGGAGACATCTAAAGTATAAGGTTACATATATAAACACACTAAAACACCCGTAGGGAAAGAAGATAATTTCATAACAATATAAAACCTCATATGAATGCTTACTATGTAATATAATCCCTTCATTGCGATATCTCTATTTAAGTAGGTTTCATACCAATGTCTTCAACCTATTACTTGATGTCTATTTATTTGAATTTTAAAAAATAAACATGCCTACAGAACACCATGATAATGGATTTATCCATACAGTTCTATTTCCATCAAAAGGCCTGAGATATCCTTTAATGCAATATCACCCATGACGCACCCAACATATCTTACTTTTTTGCAAGCATGTGTTGTCATAGTTTTCATCAATTAATCAATGTATGTCACTTATGACATTCATTAATGATAATATTAAATTCTAAAGGTCAATACACATGTATAAATATTGTAAATTCCAATGACACATATAAATTTTGATTTTCCACTAGTGGGTATCGTTCTCATAACCCCCTTCATTGGAAATTACCAAGGACACACACCATGATAGGGCGCCTCAAAGTCCTATGAGTATCCAACATTGATAGAATATATAATTTGTGTGCCATAAAATGATATCATCTAGCTATAGAATATATATTCAATAATATTATCATGACACCTATAGGTTCTCATCATAGCGGGGAAATGCTACGACCTTTCAATGTGACAAATATACTTAGGATATTATCATATACCATGTCATGCAGAGAACAAATCATGATGTGATAAGATACTTTAATAAAATTCAAAATAATGAAAACATATAATCATCAAGTACTTATAAGTTGGTTCTAGGGAACTAAATCTAACATGTATGACTTGATATTTTTTTATCATGATATTTTACAACACCCGCTGAGGGAGAAAATATAGAACTTAAATATCTTGCAAATGAATTTGTAACTTCATTTTTTTATGTAAAGACCTGGAAATTCCATGTATTTTTTTTAATTATATGGGAATTTTAAGAGTTCTTAAAAATTGACGACGTGTGATTCCGAGGCCCGGTGTGCCCGAAATGAATTTCTGAACTTTTTTTTGGGTACATTCAGTAAACGTGCGAGTAGGGTTTTTTTGTAACTTTTGGCCATAACTTTGGCACCGACCGTCCGTTTTAGGAATCGTCTATGGCGCTAGAAACCTTGGAGAAATATGATCCTTTTGGTATACCCCACTTGAGATTTGGATAAAGTTGGGGTATGGTCGGGTTGGATCGAGCACGAATCCAACTGGGCGCTTAGGACTAAAAGGCTAATAACATACAGACCGAGCATCTGATTGATGCAAAGTCTGTTGAATTGATACCCCTATTACGTGGAAGTCCTTTGGGACACTTTTTCATGGGACTTCGTGGCAGTTGGTGTATCAACCTTTGGATTGAGTAGAAGATCCTCCCAGAATCAAGTGAGCTTACTGCAGGAACCCTGTAGTTGACTGTAACATGAGAAAGGGATCCTTTGTGGGTCTTTATTTGAGGATTCCACATGGATTTACTCTAGGAATCCATTTGGGAGTACTCTAGGATCCTGTGTGGGTCTGATTCTATACTAGGATCCTGTGTGGGTCTGATGATGTACCAGGATCCTGCGTGGGTCTGATGCTGTACTAGGATCTTGTGTGGGTCTGATGATGTACTAGGATCCTGTGTGGGTCTGATACTGTACTAGGATCCTATGTGGGTCTAATGGTGTACTATAATCCTATGTGGGTCTACCTCTTAACAGAGTAACATGATTTAGTGGTTACATCTAATCATCTATACTTATATACTTAAGTTATACCTGGTGTGAGATGAGTCCTTTCCTTCATGGTGATACCTTGGTGGTATTCTTCTATGTGGAATACCTGTATGGTACTTACCTTCGTGGTGATACCTTGGTGGTATTATTCTATGTGGCGTACCTGTGTGGTACTTACCTTTGTGGTGAAACCTTTGTGGTATTCTTCTATGTGGCGTACCTGTGTGGTACTTACCTTCATGGTGAAACCTTTGTGGTATTCTTCTGTGTGACTTACCTGTGTGGTACTTACCTTTGTGGTGTTACCTTCATGGTATTCCTTCCTTTGTGGAATAGTTTATCTTTTGGCTTTTGGTTTGGACCTTGTGTTTCATCATAAATGATATGGGTATACTTGATAACTTAGGTATATGTATGGGCATATACCTAATTAGGGTTGACTGTTGTTTCTATGATTTTTGGTTTATCCTTTCTGGATTTTGAGAGACCTTCGAGGGTCTCGGGGTCCCTACTAAGTATAGTTATACTCAACCCTGCACGGGCTAGGCCCGTACCTTGTTGTGTTTGGTGTAGACGACGGACAACCCTAACTGAGGATGAGAGTACTAGGACTGGAGGTAGCTAGGAGTTGGACATTAGACGAGGTGTACCGTAGAGACGACCGTTCGAGAGCTGTACCTATACTTCAGGCAGGATACTTGGCGGGAGATCATATGAGCTATCCAGTTTACTTGTACCTCCCAGTTTTACTTGTACTTTCAGTTTTCTTGTACTTTACAGTTGGGCTTGTATTTTGTCCCCTTTCACTTACTGTACATGCTCTTTTTACTATATAGTTTACTTGTGCTCGTATCTTTCTGTGTGCTTGGTTGTGTGTGTTTACAGGTTATAAAGTCAATGCCTTCCCAATTTTGGGGAATACGCCTTTCGGTGCTAGTCGCCATCCCCTGGCCTATGGAAGGTGGGCTTGGGGTAGTCACGGTGTGGGCCCCGAGGGACGGGTCGTGACAAATTGGTATAAGAGGAGTCGATTCTATCATAGAACATTGGACTATGATCTTTTAACGACAATAGTGTTAAGTTTTATGAGTATGGTTATCAGTTTAGAGAATCCAGTGTTGGTGCGGAGGTTGACGTATCCATACACCAGGACCCGGACTTCTGATTTCTGACTTAGTGCATGCAAACACTGATTGCATGTGTGTTTTGAAAGTTTTTCTTTGTGAATTCTTTGATTCATCTCACCAAGTATAACTTATTGACCATGGAACACCTGTTTCTTTTCAGGATTCCTCCTTGCAGACAACCAGCTAGGGTTCTGGGTATAGTACGTGATGATATCCCACCGAGCGACGATGCCTCGGTGTAGGGCCCTCTTCCAGTAGAGGCACCAGTGAAGGCACCAATGGTACCATTACCTGTTGGGCCACTGATGCCACTAGCCCTAAAATTAGAGGGTGCACGCCGCTTGAGCATGTTGCATGAGTTCCAGCGCCAGAGGCCGCTAAGGTTCTGGGGTGAGACAGACCCAGAGGCGGCTAAGGATTGGCTGGAGGCTGTAGTGAGAGTCTTCCAACTGGTAGGAACACCGACTGATCTCATGGTGATCCTTGCCACTAGTATTCTATAGGAAGCAGCTGGAACATGGTGGAGCTTGATGTTATAGGTTCACGACGAGGCGACACTTCTTTGGGAAGACTTTGAGAGCCTGTTTCGAGCAGAGTTTGTCCCATCTACTCTTCGCGCAGTGCATATACATGAGCTTCTTCATCTGTAGTAGGGAAGCATGACTGTGGCTCAGTACTCAGCGAGGTTCACCAACCTCTCACGCTACTCCAATGATATGGTGCAGGACCCATTCTTCAGGGCCCAAACCTTTGAGTAGGGACTCAGGCGGGAGATCAAGGCTTCGATGATTTCTCTCAGCATCCCAACACAGGCGGGGGTGTTAGAGTGAGCCCTCTTAGTGGAGAGTTTCCTTACTGAGCAGTCACCAGTAGTGAGACCCACCACCGGGCGTCACATAGCATATTCTTCTGTAGCCAGCACCAGACATATGTCATAGACGTCCAAGAGGACCAGACCTATAGGAGGACGACCGCAGAATTCAGGGTCAGTTGTGCAGGGTACCGGAGATAGAGCCAGTCATGTGAGGAACAAGCAGTGTTACACATGTGGTGGGCATGGTCACATGGATCGAGACTGCCCGATCCTCCATATGGATGATCAGAAGATGGTCAAGGGACCGCCCAGACAGAGACATAGGTTCGAACGAGGAGGTCCACAGGGAGCTGGAAGACGTGGCAAAGGAGCTGGCCGTGCAGCTGGAAGTGGGCGATGATTTGAGATGTCACCACCACCACCACCAGGAGGTCCACCCCGATCGTAGGGAGCCAGTGGATAGGGGAAATATCAGCTCCAGGTAGTTGAGTCCTATGACCACGACACTCCAGAGATGATATGAGGTACGATCCGTGTCTACTCCACCTTAGCTGCAATACTTATAGACACAGGTTCCAATCATTATTTTATTTCCACTGCCCTCGTTCGGAGTTTAGAGATTCCAATGGAGCCGTTGGCTCGATCCTTACAACTAGAGACTCCTACGGGAGAAAATTCGACGATTACACACTAGTTTCGACAATGTGATCTTACTCTAGGAGGCGAGAGCTTTGGCTGGGATCTCCTAGTAGAGGCGTTGAGGCCTTACAACGTCATCTTAGGTATGGACTGGTTATCTATAGTCCATGCTCAGATTGACTGTATTAGGCACAAAGTGCGGTGTGTACACATGGATGAGACTAGGTTTACCTTCACTGGTGAGAAGGGAGCCTTTGCAGCACAGGATGGACTTACCCGGAGGAGAGTACAACCGATCACTCATCAGTTGGCTAGCCTTACCCTCAGAGTAGTTGATGTGGAGAGTCCGAACTATCCTGTAGTGGTAGACCAATACATGGATGTCTTCCCTGATGATGTTTTGGGTCTACCTTTTCACAGAGAGGTGGAATTTTACATTGACTTGTACCCTGGGATGATACCGATATCTACACCATCATATCGGATGGCTCCCGTGGAGCATCGTGAGCTACAGGTACAGCTGGAGGACTTACAGGGGAAGGGATTCATTCGGCCCAGTGTTTCTCCTTGGGAAACCCCAATTTTGTTCACCAAGAAGGAGGATGGGAGCTTGAGACTTTGTGTTGACTATCGGTGCCTGAACCAGGTGACCGTGAAGAACAAGTACCCACTCCCGAGGATTGAAAACCTCTTTGATCAGCTGAAGGGAGCACGGTGGTTCTCAAAGATAGACCTCAGATCAGGCTATCACCAGCTCAGAATACGAGACGAGGATGTGCAGAAGATGACTTTCAGATACCAGTACGACCATTATGAGTTTTTTTTCATTCCATTCGGCGTGACCAACACTCTATCAGTGTTCATAGGACTCATAAATAGGATCTTTCAGCCTTACCTTGATTTCTTTGTAGTAGTCTTTATCGACAAAATTATGATCTACTTAGCTATTGAGGAGGGGCATGCCTATCATTTACAGATAGTTCTGAATACAATCTGAGAGCACCAGCTATATGGTAAGCTCTCAAAGTGCCAGTTCCGGATCTGAGAGGTTCCTTTTTTGGGACATGTCATCTCGGAGGCTAGATTTGCGGTGTATCCAGTGAAGATTGAGGCGGTACTTTCTTGGGAGCCACCCATGAGTGTTACAGAGGTACATAGTTTCTTGGGTTTGGCCAGATACTACCGGAGGTTTGTTCCATATTTCTCTAGAGTTTTAGCACCTTTATCAACATTAAAAAATAAGGGGGAACCCTTCATTTGGTCGACGAGATGTCAGTAGAGTTTTTAGGAGCTGAGGTAGAGGCTGACTAGTGCCCCCATCTTGAGGCTACTGGAGGAGGGAGTAGGGTACGTAGTCTACTGTGACACATCAGGGACTGATCTCAAATGTGTCCTGATGTAGGAGTGAGTAGTGATCTCATATGGTTCTCGACAATTGAGACAACACGAGCAGAACTATGCTACCCATAACCTGAAGTTAGCAGCAGTGGTCTTTACCTTGAAGATGTGGTGACATTACTTGATGGGAGAGCATTTTATAGTGTAATATGATCACAAGAGTATTAGGTATATCTTCTCTCAGAAAGACCTGAACCTGAGACAATGATGTTCGCTTGAGTTCCTGCAGGACTATGAATTCGAGATAGTCTATACTCCTGGTAAGGGGAACGTTTTAGCAGATGCACTCAGCAGAAGATCTAGTATACAACTACTAGGTGAGGTGACGAAGCACCTAGCTACTTTGCAGATATCCTTTGTAGAATGAGATGAAGCAGCTTTCCTTCAGTCTCTTACAGTCACTCCCCCACTTCTTCAACGAGTCAGGGAGGTGCAGCATGGGGATGCTGACTGCGAGACTCGACATGCTCAGATATCCATAGGACAGACACCTGATGGATTTTCTGAAGGTGGGGAGCACGTCATCCTCTTCAGAGGATGTACCATGGTACCAGTGTCACTTCGGGAGGAAGTGTTGAGGGAGTTCCACAAATCCCCTCTAGTGGTACATCTAGGAGTGGTGAAGATGTACCAGGATCTCCGATGACAACACTAGTGGTCAGGAATGAATAAAGAAGTAGCAGAGTTTGTCTCTCGATTCCTCACTTGTCAGCAAGTGAAGGCGGAGCATCAGGTACCATCAGGCTTGGTTCAACCTTTATAGGTCCCAGAGTGGAAGTGGGACGGGATATCCATGGACTTCGTGACAAGAATTCCATGTACATCCAGGGGTCATGATTCTATCTGGGTGATCGTCGACCGACTCACCAAGTCGACCCACTTTCTACCGATCAGAGAGAAGGGTTCAATAGAGAGCTTGGGACGCCTCTATGTGCAGAAGATTGTGCGGCTACATGGAGTACCCTAGACGATTGTATTCGATCTTGATGCACATTTTACTTCCCGGCTATGGAAGGGGTTGCAGGAGGCTTTCGGGATGCAACTTTTTTTGAGCACCGCCTTCCATCCTCAGAGGGATGGTCAGATTGAGCGGACCATTCAGACCCTCGAGGACATGCTGCGTGCTTGCGTTCTCGACTTCATTCCAGTTGGGAGGATCACTTGACTTTGGTGGAGTTTTCATACAACAACAGCTATAACTCCACCATTGGGATGACACCTTTCGAGGCTCTGTACGACCGACCTTGCAGATCACCTTTGTGCTGGACTGACCCGGGGGAGTCAGCACTCATGGGACCAGATATGGTACGAGCTACCATAGAGAAAGTGTAGATCATCTAGGAGCGGATGAGGACTGCACAGATTAGATAGAAGTCTTATGACGATAGGAGATGAAGACCTCTGGAGTTCAAGGATGGTGACCATGTCTTTCTACGGGTCTCACATCGATGAGGTTTGTAGAGATTTGGATGGGGTGGAAAGTTATCTCTGAGGTTTATCAGACCCTTCCAGGTCCTCAGTAGAGTTGGCGAGGTGGCTTATCGCCTATAAATTTCCCCTTAGTTGCACCGAGTGCACGATGTATTCCATGTATCTCAGCTAAGGAGATACGTGCACGACCCTTCTCACATCATCGACCACAGCGAGCTGGACATCAATGATGAGGCGACGTTTACAGAGGTTCCAGTGGATATTGAGGATCAATAGGAGTAGGTCCTTTGTGGGAAGTCGATACCTTTAGTGTGTGTACATTGGCAGTATGAGAACCTCTAGGAGAGCACATGGGAGCGGAGCGGGAGGCTTAGATACGTGCTCAGTACCCCCAATTGTTCCCTTAGTTTGAGTTATGGATTATAGGGATGCAAATCCCTAAGGTGGGGAGAATGTAAAGACCCAGAAATTCCATGTAATTTTTTTAATTATATGGGAATTTTATGAGTCCGTAAAAATTGACGGTGCGTGATTCCGAGGACCAGTGTGCCCAAAATGAATTTCTAATCTTTTTTTCGGGTATGTTCAGTAAACGTGCGAGCAGGTTTTTTGTAACTTTTGAACCGGTGCTCAGAATTGAAATTTGAGGGTAATTTTGAACTCACAGTGCCAGTATTCACTTAAGGAGACTTTCACCTCGACGAAAGTTGGTCGAGGGTGAAAGTTAGTTTTTGTGTTTTTTGTGGAAATAAAAATAAAATAAAGAATAAATTTTATTTTATTTTTATCCTCCAAATTGAATGATTGGTGGTGGGGACCACCCGAGATAGAAACCCCCCAATTCAAATCCATGGTGGTGGGGACCATCCGAAACCCTCTTAATGGGGGGAAACCTCTCAACTCCCTCCACTTTAATTGTGCCACATTCCATTAATTAATTAAAGCCAACTTTAATTGTTCCAACAAATAAAAAATTGATAAACATATTTTATTTGTGTTGGATCCTCATTTTTTCTGGGGAGAAATCATTGGAGAAAGGGAGGCTTGGAGAGAGCTCGTGGAGAAATTCATCCTCCAATGAAGAACGTACTCCAGAATTGAAGAAAAAGGATGACACTTGAGCACCGGAATGGAGTCATCTTGCGGAAGCAATGAACGCCAGCGCCACCATCCCAAACAACTTTGTCTTCTTCCTCACGACCTCCTCCAACTAACGAAAAGGTAGGGTTTGTTGTTTATTTATACCCCCTTACCCCGTTCTTGTCAATCCCCCTTGATTCAAGAACATTATTTCCGCTTTCTACCACTATAACGTGGAGAGTGCGGGACAAATGAACTTGGCCTGACCTATCCGCAATCCTCGTGATTTTTGATGTGTTCTTCGTGATATAGGAGGACGGTGACTGGTGCCAGTGATTGGCACCAGTGGGATTCGAGAGCAGTGGCCGACACCATGGCCGACCGCAACGATGGCGGTGGCACGACGACACCACCAGAGAAGGGCCAAAACAGAGCAAGGGCGGCGACTAGGAGGAGACCGACCGCGCGATGGGGAGGCGGCAGCGCGTGTCCACGTCGCCCGATGAGCAAGAGCCACGACACGAGGCCACAAAGAATGGTGGAAGGCGGTCGAAATTCGGCCGAACACGGATGGGCGGTGCACGATGTGCCGATGGGAGGACTAAGGGCCGGCTGTTTCGGCCAGCCGAGCTGAATCGAGCGGGACTCACGACGAGTCCTGCATTCTGCCTGGCAACTGAACGACTTTGGCCGTTTGGTGATTGGGAGCGGGGGGCGTGCGACTCCTCCCCGCATGCGGCCATCCCGGGCCACCGAGCACGGGCCGGGCTGGACCCAGTAGGCCGGGCCATACCTAGCGGGCCAGGCCGACCTAGGCTGGGTCGGGTCGGTCCGACCGGGTCGGACTGGACCCGAACCAACTTCGACCCATTTGTTTGCTCTTTTGGCCATAACTTTGGCACCGGGCATCCGTTTGATGAACCGTCTATGGCACCAGAAACCTTGGAGTGAGATGGTACTCTTGGTATATCCCACTTGAGATTTGGATAAAGTTGGGGTATGGTCAGGTTGGATTGAGCATGAATCCAACCAGGCCCTTGGGACTAAAAGGATAATAACTTACAGACTGGGCGTCCAATTGACGCACCATATATTAAGTTGAGACCCCTATTATGTGGCGGTCCTTTGAGATACTTATTTGTGGGACTTCGTGGTAGTTGGAGTATTGAACTATGGCTTGAGGAGAGGATCCTCCTGGAATTAAGTGAGCTTAGTGCGAGAACCCTGTAACTGACTATAACATGAGAAAGGGATCCTTCGTGGGTCTGTATTTGAGGATTCCACATGGATTTGCTCTAGGAATCCATGTGGGACTACTCTAGGATCCTGTGTGGGTCTGATGCTGTACTAGGATCCTGTGTGGGTCTGATGATGTACTAGGATCCTGTGTGGGTCTGATACTATACTAGGATCCTGTGTGGGTCTGACGATGTACTAGGATCCTGTGTGGGTCTGATGATGTACTAGGATCCTACGTGGGTATTCCTATTAACAGAGTAAGATGATTCAATGGTTATATCTAATCATCTATACTTCTATACTTAAGTTATACCTGGTGTGAGTTGAGTCCTTTCCTTCGTGGTGATACCTTGGTGGTATTCTTCTGTGTGGCGTACCTGTGTGATACTTACCTTTGTGGTGATACCTTGGTGGTATTCTTCAGTGTGGTATACCTGTGTGGTACTTACCTTCATGGTTAAACCTTTGTGGTATTATTCTGCATGGCGTACCTGTGTGGTACTTACCTTTGTGGTGTTACCTTCGTGGTATTTTTTCCTTTGTGGAACAATTGAGCTTTGGGATTTTGGGTTGGACCTTATGTTTCCTCATGAATGAGATGTGTAAACTTGATAACTTAGGTATATGTATGGGCATATATCTAAGTAGGTTTGACTGTTGTTTCCATGCTTTGTGGTTTATCCTTTGTGGATTTTGAGAGACCTTTAGGGGTCTCGGGGTCCCTACTGAGTATCGTTTTACTTACCCCTGCAGGGGCTACACCCGCACCTTGTTGTGTTTAGTGCAGATTATGAACAACGCTGACTAAGGATAAGAGTACCAGGACTAGAGTTAGATCGAATGTGGACATTAGAAGAGGCATACCACAGAGATTACCATTCGAGAGTTGTACTTATCCTTCAGGTATGATCCTTGGCGGGAGATCACATGAGCTGTCTAGTTTACTTGTACCTCCCAGTTTTATTTGTACTTTCAGTTTTCTTGTACTTTACAGTTTGGCTTGTATTCTGGACCCTTTCACTTACTGTACACACTCTTTTTACTATAAATTTTACTTGTGCTCATATCTTTCTGTGTTCTTGGTTGTGTGTGTTTATAGATTATAAAGGCAATGCCTTCCCAGTTTTGGGGAATACGTCTTTCGGTGCTAGTCACCAGCCCCTGGCCTATGGAAGGTGGGCTTGGGGTAGTCATGACACGGGCCTCAGGGGATGGGTTGTGACATTGTAATCCCATGTTCATTATCATTGAGCCTTGGTATGAACAGGCAATGAAACTTTGAAATTAACAATGAATTAAATTATATACTTTTTTAACACATAATCATTAAAGTCTATGTTATTACATGAAATGATAGTGAGTTGTGAATGTTATGGATGTAACTACCCACATTGGGAGTGAACTACCTAAATTTTGTGTTCATTGTGCATGAAGTTAGGTGTTTTAATGCATGTGGAGAAATACACATGGAAAAAATGAAGTTCTATTTGACATAAGAATGGAAATCATATACAAGGGTTAAGTTATGAAGAAAACAAAGCTTTAAAATTGGAAAACCATGATTAATCAACCCTTTCAAGGTTATACTCTCATATTTAGGATCTAACCTTCATCAAAACCAAATAATATCCCCCCAAAAAACCTTATAATTGGATCATATAAATATCTTATTCAAGATTATGATGATGAAAATCAATTTTCACATATATCTTCCCTAGATACAAATAAGGGTGTGCAAGAAAATTGTAAAACTATAAAACTGACTCAACCCAATCCGACCCACTCACAAAACCATAAAATCAAAAAACTTATCTAGGTAATGTAACACCTTTAAATTTGTAATTATTTTATCATTTGAGTCTTAATTTAATTTAAGGTGAAAAAAAGGTTTTGGAGGATTTTTTTAGGGTTGCATAATTTTTGGCATCATTTACAAACTGTGTAAGAGGGTCCAAATTGTGCGAAAAAAAAGATAGCAAGTTCTGCAGAGTTTATATTATGGTCTATATGCAGCGAAACAAAAAATTTCATCTATTCAAAATGGTTGAAATATTCCATAAAATTATAGAATGCTCTATTATTTCCTCATTTTGACCCTTATGCATGAGAGAATGTTATAAGGAGTTTCTTGGGTGATTTTGAAGGTCTCCCTCCCTCTCCAAGACCCTTTATTACATTGTTGATCATGATAGTATCGAGTCAAAGGTACATTATCCTTTAATCAAATCACCCACTCCCTTCTCTTTTCCTCTAGTTATATAAACCTAACCATAGGGTTTTCTCTTTATATCAGATTATAGTTTCATTTTATTTGGGGATTTTGTATTTTAATACATGATAGAACTTCCTTGGGAATTGATCTATATTCTTCACACTATTAATTTTTGGTAATGTATTATAGGATGATGAATCCTTAGCCTTATTATCTATTGAATTGAAACATCATTTGGTTTATTTTATTTATTTAAATACATGATTATTTTTTTTCTTGATATTTGCAAATATTTAAAAATAGATCAACACACTGACATAAAGATCAAGGAGGAGTTTAGAGAATTTTAACTTCACAGAGAAATTTTTTCCAAAGTCAAACCTCAATAAACCAACCTTCGTGCATGTGAAATCCTATCTTTAGTGAAACACCCTTTATGTGTGATGAGTTAGACTTTAATGAATCACTAAAATTTTCTAATAAATAGGTCGTTCAACTTCCATTTGAATGAGGAAGCTCAAGATTTACTACTCGAAGAGAGAGAGAATTTGAGACTTATAAAACATATACTTTGTTAAAGTCTAAATGAAAATTTGAGTTCCCATAAGTGATTTTTCGAATAAAAATATAAGGAGAATGTAGAGGTATCTTTGAAGAACTAATTTAATAATTTTGAGTTGGGATTAGTGAAAAACATCCTCTCCTTACGTCTTTTAATTTGAGGTCATTACAACCTTCAAAAAACCCCCAAGTTTCTCCAATGTCACTATTGGGACTAGTGATACTAAAATACACCGTCATACACTGTTTGGCCAAGGTGCACTACCCTTATAAGATATTTAAGGCCATCTCACTGCTCACCCAAGGATTACTCCCTCTTATTCTGACTCTACACATTTCTTTAAGGTATTTAATAGTTTATATATAAAACCATTATAGCTTGCATTATTAATATAGATTTGATGTGTCATTTTTATCTACTCACTGTCTCCTTGCTCTATAAGCTAGATGTGAATGAATATATGTTATGAGAGTCAATCCAATGTCCTTGAATCAAATTTCACAGCAAAATTTTATTTCTCCATCAAAGATCTATATCAAATCAATCCTCTATGAATGGAATTGTAAATATTAAGCTTTGTATTCTTATCCCTCTTATAATTTTTCAGACGTGTCAATGATATTTTGTTCATGAGATACTCTCTCTAAGAATCAAATATATCAAGTATGTGTAGGGTGGTTTTTTTACATTCCATGGTTTCTTTCCATGACATCCAAATAAATAGAGTATGCTTATCATCACTAATTAGTAGTAAGAGATAGGTTTTTTTCCAAGTCATCATGCCATGTTTCAATGTTATAATGATATAGATATTTCATCAATCTCCTTAATGTTCAAATGTATATTAGTCAAATATTTTTTCTTTCTTCAAATTATTCCTTAATTAATATTTTCAAAAATATCTAATCAAACATTTTTATGACTATATTTCCATGTTAATCATAAATATGGAAAAATTTTCTTGATTTATTTGTGTAGTGGATGATATACAACACCCTACAAGTGAACATGCCCTTAAAACACACCAACCAGGAGTACCCTAGGTTATATCCATAGGGAAAACATTAGAGAAATTTCTAATTTGAGGTCACTCATATAAAAAATTAAAAATAATGATTTAATGATCATGTGATTGGTATTGTGTTTAAACTAAAGTAATAAAAGAAACAAATAAAGGTAGTGTAGGCATTAGTGTGTACAAGTTCAATAGATAAGGTTTAAGAAATCAAAGTGTATATAATGGGGGTGTTGGGGTCTATTTCAAGGAGAGAAAATAGAGGAGTCTTGGAGTGAAGGAAAACCCCCACTAGGTAGGATCTTCATTTTTGATATTCATTTTTGTATCATATAATACTTCCATATCACTTTGGCTGTTTATATGACTTTAGTGACATTAACATGCATTCAAGATGTCTAGAAAATAATTATTTGACTTGTTTAATGTTTTTACCATGTATTTTAAAGTGATATGACACATGAAAGGATATTAATGGATCTTGAGCATGAAAATGAATCTTGATTATTGGATTTAGGATAAACTCAATATATACACAATATGAATGAATCCCAACCTAAGGGAATTTTATTGTGGGTTCTGGGTGTAGCAGAAGCACCTATTGGGCATGATCGACTTAGATTTAAGTCTTAATTTATGAATAATATGAGATGTAAATGATGAATTATGTCACGACCAATGGATTTAAATAATAGATTACTTGACTTGTTTAAACATTAGAACTAGAAGAGGAGTATCATCACATGTAATTTATAATTAATTTATAAGAAAATCTAGAATTACTTGAAATTGTAATTATTTCATTATTGATGATCTAGTTGATTTGATATCATCGTACCATTGTTGCGTCATAGGATCAAAGTGAAAAATTCTTCTAGCAGTGATCCACACATGCATCAAAATTTATGAACATCACCGTAGAATCATCAGGTACTAGCTCATCCAATCCCGAACACTTTTGTCATTAATGGTTGATCACAGTAAAATGCTCTTTGAGGATAAATAATTCTTAATGTTCTCTTGATATATTGAGAGAGGAGGAGGAGAGAGAACAATATACATCTCTATAACTCCCTCTAGGGTTTTAGATATCTTCTCTCTATCCATTTTTTACAACGAATCTAACTTAAGAAAGGGATATAACTAGATATATATTAAGGAAAGTTTAGGGTTTTCTATTTTCATATAAGCCCCTTACCAATTCCTTAATTCTTAGTGAACCTCATGTATTAATAATAATATAATTATTATTAACTTGACATGTGCATTAACTAAGAATAAATAAATATCATTTATATTATTTCCAATTAGGCATTTATCGAACCTTGAATAATGAATATTTATTTAACAAATAAATATCATTACATTATTCATTGATAAATATAATAAATATTATATTCATCAAACATTCCAAATAAATATTTATTATTATTTAAATGATATTATTTTGAATAAATTGTGATTAAATATTGATGATCAACCAAAATCAAATAATTATTAAACCACAAAGAAGGAATAATAATTATTATAAGTTGTAAAATTCAATATTAAATTTAAATGAGATTATAGATACACTTAGTGTGTGACCCTCTAAGACTATTTATCATTGGATGACTAAATTCTAAGTTAGAATCTAATAACATGCCAAGACACTCATAGAGAAAAATTTAATTTCATAATAACATACAACCTCATATGAATTATTACTATGTAATATAATCTCTTTGTCAGGATATCTCTAACCAAACAGATTGCATATTGATGTCATCAACATATGTGTTTAACATCACTTTCTTTTAATTTCTGAAAATGACCATGTCCACAAAACACTATGGGTTTGGATTTATCCAAGCAGTTATATCCCCATAAAAAGGTTTTAGGTATCAACTTCTGTCAAGGGACATAAGGGATAAATCATTTCTCGCATTATCCATTAATGTAATATCACTCATGACACACACAACATATCATACTTTTCCACAAGCATACGTCATCATGGTTTTCATCAACACATCAAAGTATACAAATTATGAAATTCATTAATGATAATATTAAATTCTAAAGATCAATACACACTTCTATAGATAGGAACATTCATTGACACAAATAAATAAGGATCTCTTACTGGTGGGTCTCGTTCTCATAATCTCCTACTTTGTAAATTACCAAGGGTGAACACCATGAGAGGGTGCCTCAAAGTCCTATAATTCTCTATCCTTGATATCCTATATCATTTGTGTCTCATCAAATGATATCATCAAGATATATAATATTTATTCAAGAATATTATAATGACACCTCTAGGTTCTCATTATAGTGGATAACTTCTATGAACTTTTAGTGTGACAAATATTTTTAGGATATTATCACATACTATGTCATGCTAAGGAACAATAATGATGTGATAAGATGCTTCATTAACAATCAAGATAATGAATACATGTAATAATAAAATACTTAGAATATGGCTTTAGGGAACCAACTACAATAGAATCCCACTTGCACTCGAGCCAATTGTTAACAACTTTTATTCCACTAGCACTCACATGATACTCAAGTTTTTTATGTTTTTTTGATTTTTTTAAATGTGTCAAGGTTATTTTTTTAAAAAAATATTCTTAAAAGGTGGAAGCGGGGATTCCACCTTTCATCCAAAATCTAATTTTTTTACTATTTTTTTATATTTAAATTTTATATTTACATTTTGTTTTGTTTTGTTTATATATATATATAGATAAATAAAACAAAAATTTTCAGCAGAATTTATCTGCTATTTAATATCCAACAGTACTTTCATTAAAATTGTCTAGATTATAACAAAAACCCTCACATAGGACTCCCTTTTATAAGATGTAATTCCCCAAAAATCATTTTGCATTTTTGATGTGGGATTCTGGTTTCCCTTTCCTGCATAAAACATTCTGCATTTCTGATACGGGATTCAGAAATGTTTCAAGTATGTGGCTTTGAAAGACTATAAAATATAAACTACAATACCAATATAAATGAAACTTAAAACACAAATTAAACATATAATAAATGGTTGAAAATAAAAATAATTTCATAATAAATGTCGATGAAAAATAATTTATAAGCCTTCAAAGCCACCTAATTGAAACTTAAAAATGTTTCAAGTATGCGACTTTGAAATCCTATAAAATATAAACTATAATACCAATATAAATGTAAATTAAAACATGGATTAAAAATATAAGAATTAGTCAAAAATAAAAATAATTTCATAAAAAATGTTGATGAAAATTAATTTACAAGTTTTCAAAACCACCAACTTAAAACTTAAAAATCTTTCAAGTATGTGACTTTGAAAGCCTATAAATTATAAACTATAAGACCAATATAAATCAAAATTAAAATATGGATTAAAAATATAATAAATAGTTTCAAATAAAAATAATTTCATAAAAATTGTTAATGAAAAATAATTTATAAGCTTTCAAAACCGCCTACATGAAACTTAAAATATTTCAAGTATGTGGCTTTGAAAGACTCTAAAATATAAACTATAAGACGAATATAAATGAAACTTAAAACATGAATTAAATATATAAGAAATAGTTAATAATTAATTAGTTAATTAGTAATATAATTATTAATTATATAATTATTAATTATATAATAATTAATTAGTTAATTAGTAATATAATTACTAATTATTAATTATTAATTATATAATTAATTAGTTAATTAGTAATGTCATTATTAGTTATATAACATATAATTACTAATATAATTATTAATTATATAATAATTAATTAGTAATATAATTATTATTTATATAATAGTTAATTAGTTAATTAGTATTATAATTATTAATTATATAATAGTTAATTAGTTAATTAGTAATATAATTATTAATTATATAATAGTTAATTAGTTAATTAGTAATATAATTATTCATTATAATTATTAATTATTAATTATTAATAATAAATTATATAAAAATTAATTAGTTAATTAGTAATATAATTATTAATTATATAATAATTAATTAGTTAATTAGTAATATAATTTTTAGTTATAATTATATAATTATTAATTGTATTACTAATTAACTAATTAATTATTATATAATATATAATTAATAATTATATTACTAATTAACTAATTAATTATTAACTAATTAATAATTAATAATTATAATTAATAATTATATTACTAATTAACTAATTAATTATTATATAATTAATAATTATATTACTAATTAACTAATTAATTATTATATAATTAATAATTATATTACTAATTAACTAATTAATTATTCTATAATTAATAATTATATTACTAATTAACTAATTAATAATTATATAATTAATAATTAATAATTATATTACTAATTAATTAATTAATTATTTTTCAATTAATAATTATATTACTAATTAAATAATTAATTAGTAATTTAATTAATAATTATATAATTATTTTTAAAAATTATAATACTAATTAATTATTATATTATTAAAAATTATATTACTAATTAACTAAATAATTATTATATAATTAATTATTAATAATTATAATAAATAATTATAATTATAAATTATATTACTAAATAACTAATTAACTATTATATAATTAATAATTATATTACTAATTAACTAATTAATTATTATATAATTAATAACTATATTACTAATTAACTAACTAATTATTATTTAATTAATAATTATATTACTAATTAACTAATTAATTATTATATAATTAATAATTATATAATTAATAATTATATTACTAGTTAAATATTATATAATTAATAATGATATTACTAATTATCTAATTAATTACATAATTCATAATTAATAATTAGTAATTATATATATTTGGTGCTTGGGGGTACAATTACATTATACACACACACACACCACACAAAGGCCAAAATGGTAGGCCATAGCCCCCTAAGGGATAACCCACCAATCAAACATTATTTATTCAATACATGGCGTGAAAGCCCATTGGGAATGAAGCCCATTACATGGCGCAAATTCCCGCAATCTAGATCAAAGGCCTAGTGCAGCATCATGCCTGCATCATGCCTGAATTTTTTTTATATTCGCCTTATAGTTTATTTTTTATAGTCTTTCAAAGCCACATACTTGAAACATTTTTAAGTTTCAAGTAGGTGCTTTTGAAATCTTATAAATTATTTTTCCTCAACATTTTTTACAAAATTCTTTTTATTTTCAACCATTTCTTATATTTTTATCCATGTTTTAATTTTCATTTATATTGGTCTTATAGTTTATATTTTATAGGCTTTCAAAGTCACATACTTGAAACATTTTTAAGTTTCAATTTGGTGGTTTTGAAAGCTTATAAATTATTTTTCATCAACATTTTTTACAAAATTCTTTTTATTTTTGACTATTTATTATATGTTTAATCCATTTTTTTAATTTTTATTTATATTGGTCTTATAGTTTATATTTTATAGGCTTTCAAAGTCACATACTTGAAACATTTTTAAGTTCCAAGTAGGTGGATTTGAAATCTTATAAATTATTTTTCATCAATATTTGTTACGATTTTTTTTTATTTTCAACTATTTCTTACATGTTTAATCCCTGTTTTAAGTTTCAGTTATTTTGGTATTATAGTTTATATTTTATAGTCTTTCAAAGCCACGTACTTGAAACATTTCTGAATCCCACATCAAAAATGCAGAATGTTCTATGAAAGAAAGGGAGAACCTGAATCTCATATCAGAAATGTAGAATGATTTCTAGGCCAATCCCTCTTATAAAAGGGAGCCCTGGGTGAGGGTTTCTATTAGAATATAGACTACTATAATGACAATACTACTGGATATTAAATAGTAGATAAATTCTACTAAATTTTTTTGTTTTACTTATTATATATATATATATATATAAACAAAATAAAACAAAACAAAATAAAAATTTTAAATATACAAAATAATATTTTTTTTAGAATTTGGCTAAAAGGTGGCAGTAGGGCTGCCAACTTTCAAGCATATTTTTAATTTTTTTAACCTAAACACATTTAAAAAATATTCAATAAAACATTAAAAAACTCCATGATACTCATGCCTTTGTTGTAATAGAGCCTTCATTAAGGGATCTTCTATGTTTTCCTCTGTGGATATTCTACTCACTGTAACTTCACATCATTGAGAAAAATCCCCAAGAGATGAAGCTTCTAAAGTATATACTTTGTCCTTTGATATAACCTTGGTTCTTTGGAAAGAGTCATCTCTATAGTGTTATCATAGTAAATTATAATAGGGTCTTGACTACTAAGAACCGCATCAAGCTCTTGGACAAAGTTGTGAATCCAAACTACTTATTTTATTGCATCATAAGCTTCAATATACTTAGACTCTATTGTAGAATCATAAAAAACTAGATTCTTTGAAATCTTTCAGCTCAAAACTCCTCTATTGAGACTGAAGACATATCCCGACTGCTACTTTAGATCATTATGATCTATTTAAAAGCTAGAATATGTATAACCCATGATGAATAGATCTTTATCTCCTTCATACACCAAGAACATATCCTTATTCTGCCTTTGATATTTAAGGATAGTATTAAAAATATTCCAATGTTCACCTATATCATCTTGATATCATCCTACCATGCTCAAAGCATAGACAACATCAAACCTTGTATATAACATTACATGCATGATAGATCATACCATAGAAGTGTATGCGATTTTACTCATTCTATTTCTTTACTATTGTGTATGAGGACACATCTTCTTGAAAATATGTATACCATGTGACACAAGAACCAATCTCTTCTTGTATTGTTCCATGATGAACCTTTTTAGTATCTGGTCAATGAATATACTTTGAATTAATCCAAGAAGCCCCTTTGATCTATCATGCATGATCTTGATCCCTAGAATGTAGTCTGCTTCACCTAAGTCCTTCACAGAGAATCATTTGGTCAACCAATCCTTATCCTCTTATAAAGATGTTATCTTGTTTCTAATTAGTAATATGTCATCAAAATATACTACTATGAAAATGATCACACTCCCACTAAATCACTTGTAAACACATGAATCACATTCATTTGTAATGAAACCAAATTCTTTTATAGCTTCATTGAACTAAATGTTCCATGACATGTATGCTTTATTTAATCCATAAATGGATCTCTATAACTTTCAGATCTATTTGGAATTTCCTAGAGTCACAAAACCTTTTGGTCGTGTCATATACACATCTTCTTAATATTTACCATTAAGGAAATAAATTTTGACATCCATCTATTAAATATCATAGACATTGAAAGCTACCATGACAAGTAGAATTATTATGGATTTAAGCATGAAAATTAGAGAAAAGGGTTTATCATAGTCTATGCCCTAACATTGTGTAAACCCTTTAGACATTATCTATGATTTATAGGTACTAAAGAGACCTTCCATTTCCAGCTTTCTCTTTAATACCCATTTGCACCCAATAGGATTTACATCTTCTGATGGATCGACCAAAACCCACATAGGATTTTGGTACATGGAACCCATCTCATAATTCATGTATTCTTTAAATTTTGTAGCTTATGAGATATCTACTTCCTCCTTCTAGGATAAAGTTCCATTATTGTTAACCAATAATGATTCACCATATTTTGTGACTATAAAACTTGATCTTTTCAATTATCTAACTCTTTTGTTGTCCTACATAGTACTTGTGTTTTAGGAACTACATCTTCCTCAATGACCCGCAGAGTCTGTTCCTATACAAAATCTTGTGTATCTTGAGAATCAACTTCATGGAAGTTGATCTTGCTCTTAATATCCTTCTCATGGATGTGTTACCTCTCAAGGAATATAGATTTCCTAACAACTATAGCATTTTTATCCAAGGGATTATATAGACAGTATCCCCTTATTTCCTTGGGGTAACCTATAAAGATAACTTCATGCCTTGAGGTGTCAGTTTGTTTCTCGAGTTATCCTTAACAAAATCTTCACACCCCCATGCATGAATATGTGACAAAAGGGGTTTCCTTCTCATGGATGTGTTCCCACTGTGGTGTATAAGGAGAAGAGAGTTGAGATAAAATCCCATACTCCCATAAAAATTCAATAAATTCTTGGTCAAGATATTCACCACCTCAATTTGTTCAAATTTTTTTTATATTATTATCAAGATGATTTTAAAATTCATTCTTTAACTCCTTGAAATTATTAAAGGATTCATACTTATATCTCATCAAGTAGAGATAATCCTACCTACTCAAGTCATTGGTAAAAGTTATAAAGTATGAGAATCTACCTCTAGCTTCTACTTGAAAAGTCCCACACATATTAGTGTGTAAAAATTCTATAAGATTTATAAACCTTTCACCTTGACCAGAAAATAGTGGTTTGGTCATCTTTCCTTATAAATAAACATGCCATCTTTCAAGTGGTTTAAGCTCAAAAGATTCTATGAAACCATCTTGATAGAGATTTATTAAATGATTCTCATTTATGTGATTGATATGGTGATTCCACAAATGGGTGTGAAATGAGTCACATAAATTTGATTCATTATCAATTTCCAATATTTGGATTTCATAATTTAATACATAAAGACTATTATTCAACAGTTCCAAACCATAACATATGTTATCTTTATAAAATTAGAAACTCTTATTTCCAAAATTTAATATAAACCCATCCATGTATAAAAAAGAAACATAGTTGATGTTCTCAGTAACACTAGGCACATAATAAAAATTATTTAAAACCAAAATCATTCTCATTGGAAACATGAGGTGGTAGTCTCCAATAGTGAGAGCAGCCATCCTCACCCCATTGGAAGCCTGTAGATCCACCTCATCTCTGTAAACCTTTCAAAACATACTTGATTCCTGTATTTGGATACAAATGTGAGAACCAAATGCAATATATAATACCCAACTTCTAGATATGGAAAGATTACACTTGATAAAAAGCATTCCTGAAGATTTACCTTTCTTATTTGGATGGGTGCTGTTTCTCTTTAAGTGGCCTTGATTTCCACATGCAAATAACATCACATTCTTCTTATTTTCCTTTTGTTAGATCTTATTCTTCTTGGAAGGATGATACTCTGGAGCCCTAAACATTGAATGAGACTCCAAACTCCTTTCCTTGTTTTTAATTTTCTTATTAACTACAAGGACCATGAGTTTTCATACACCATGTCTTTATCAACTTAATTAATAAGAGTAAGAAGTTCCAAAAGATTCATCTCATTATTTTTTTTATTGGAATTCACAATGAAATTGGAGAATATTTTAGGTAGTGAAGACAAAATGAGATCTGTACATTACTCATTAAACCCCAAGATTTCTGAGAATTATAAGTAGCTAATCATATTGACTATATGTGGGAAAGATGGCACTGAATCTCTATGTTTGAACATGAATATTACATTAAAGATCTCATATATCTCTTATCTAACCTTATCCTGATAAAGATAAAAAAGGTGAGTTATGATGCTATATGCGTCCATATCCTCATATTTATTTAAAAGATCACTGAATATTGAGGATAGAATAAAACATTGGACATCCATTACATCATCTACATGTTTCAGATAGAGATATACTTCATCCTCACTAGCCACTTTAGCAAGCGACTCAGGAAGTGTGGTTTCTAGCATGTATAATTTCCATTCATGGAATATTATAATGCATTATCAGTTATACCATTCCTGGAAGTTTGACCCAGTGAGAAGGTCTTCCTTCTCTGGCATGGATCACATTGATATGTTTGAATTCATGTGGTTTTCCATTTATATAAAATTTAGAGCAGAGAATTAGTACTTTCTTGATTACCAAATCAAACTAATAAATTTAAATGTTATTAAATTTTATTAACCTCCCACTATTTTTTTTAAATCTAATAGACATCACTATTAATTTTGGAATATCCTATTGCATAGATATTCTAGTGGTAAAGACCCATATTTTTATTCTAATAACCTAGACTTGGTCTTGAAAAGTAAATTGGAGGGTTTTAGGTAGGAATAACTTGAAAATTGCATTATCTTGTATTTCCTTGATCTGTTGAGTGGACACCCCAATCCTAAAATATTCAATAAAGATTTTCTCATTACTTGCCTCTCAGTTACATAGGGTCCTACTTGGGAAGTAAACCCTTGATTTGAACCAAGTAATTCACCCTAAAACTTCAAGCTAAAAGTTCCTAAAAAATTTAAAGCATTCCAATTTTTCCCAACTAAGAACTTTGAACTACGAGTTTGATTCTATCTTAAATAGTGGAAGGCTATGTTGGCTTAAATTTTAGTTGAGGAAATTTTATCCTTATGTATAAAATCCCAATTTTATCTTATGACATACCTTGTTAATATTAAGTGGATTTTAATTAAATGATTAACTATGTCTGATAAAATTTATGTATAATCTAGATTTATTTTATTTCATCTTTCATACTTTTTAATTCATTTATTAAGTGATCTAGTAACATCCAAAAACATAAATAATCAACCATAAAACTGATAGAAATAAAATATAAGTGGAATGATCATGAGATTATATAATTGTTAGTTTATCTAGCGGATGATGAACTAACCCTTGACCCTAGGGGAAAACACCTTAAACCGTATCTTGGTTTGTCTTGCATCATTTCTCCTCAGCTCCTATACATCACCTCAATTGGTTTCAAGTTGGCTCTAAGACTCATACCACCTCCTCTAGTCTAGGATCTCCATCCTTACATAAGATTTTACTCACACCCGGTGAGGGGATCCAATAGATTTGATAAGGGAGGTTTACATAAAAGAAACCAAAAACACATTTGACCTAACATAATAAAGAGTATGAGATGAATCATAATAAATAATTTTAATGATAATAAATTAAAAGGAAACCAATCACATACACAGGTTTGGTCTAAGATCATGATCATCCATATAACATGCAACGAGCACACATTTTCAATCTTTCTATAAATTAATTTGATTCATTATTCAATTAAGATAAAACTTAAATAATTAAACCAATTAGTTTAATTTTTCTTAATTCCATCCAAGAATCCTTGAATTACGATCATCAATAATTTTAAACAAGTTAATTTTATTTAAAATCAGTTCAATACACAAGTATACTTGGAGGCAATGATATGTACTCATCTAAAATACCCTACACGATCCTTGTGCTTGTGAATTCCCTTAGAATCCAACAAACATGTGTAGTAGGTAATTATATGGCATTTAATGTCAAAAAAATGACACACATAACACATGTGAATCACAATGCATGTGATGCTCTTTCTTTGTGCTAATTAAACTATAAGAAAAGACCATACACAACTTAAAGATTTGTAATTTAATATGAAAATTAATTTAATATAAATAAAAAATCCCATTAAATGGTGTGTATTTTCAAATAAACAATACAAAAAACACATGTGAATAGGTTTAACTATACAATTAATTATTCTTTCTATGTTTAATTAAGAACACTGGTTGTAACATACTACACGACATGTACTGGGTTACATAGTGTGTGATATCTTCTACCCAGTGTCCGCAACAAATACCTTGGGACTAGGTGTGTTCCTATAACATCCCGACCCAAGTCCACACACTGGTTCCCAGAGCTGGTTGGCCACATGAGCTCAGGTGTGCCTCCTTGTATTCTAGGGGCTTCCAACTAGCAACAAGGGTCTAATATCGATCATGGGGAGACTATAACCTCTTTATCAAATCAACACAACAAAAAAAAAGTAAATAAAAAATATCCAAATGATATAACCATAACCAAAATAATACCAGTATCACATGATAACCAATATAAGAGTAAAATATCCAAAACTAAAGCAGTAGTTATGACATGCCAAAATAATTGTCAATTGTCTAATGACAAATAAAAAATAAAGGCTCTAACAACTCCAAGAGGGTTCTGAAACCATTTATGGTTCCCTTATCCATGATCCCTCCCAACTTGGACATGTAACATATGATCTTTCCCTTATCCTATCTTACAAACATGAAATCTATTTGATTACTAATCAGGCATCCCGATTAGGGTGTAATTAAAACTTAGTAGGCCACCACCAATGGCATATAAAACAATTTCCAATCAATTAGAGTGTATGCGGTTGTATAAAGAATAAAATACATGAAATAAATTAAATAGTCTATATATATTAAATTATTCTTTATTTAACCATATAAACCCTCAGGTTATTGAGGACAATCGAACCATCAATACCTACTTTGGCCTATGCCAAATTTTGAAAAATATAATATATTAAATTAACATTTAATTATAACACATCGGCTTTCATTATCCATTTCATTTCAATTCAATATCATGGAAACTTGGAACCATGGTCCAATGCCAACATTTTGGGCCTATAACGCCATGTCTAGCATCCTGTGAGTATTTGGAGCATCAATCCCAATCTCACACCTTGTTTATTAGTCAATCACCTATGGGTATTTAGAGCATCAGTCCATGTCTCACACTCATATATCAATCAATAAAATATAGGTATTTAGAGAATCAGTCCATGTCCCACACTCATATACAAATCAATCAAACATATATCACATATATCATATATATAACATCAATTAAGGTTAATCAACTTTAACCCCTTTTTATCCCTTTAAATATTTTATGCAATCACAATTATAAAACAATCATGGTTTAATATTTTAATCACATGGAATAACACGATAAATCCACCATTAAACCATTTTGCATTATTTAAATCATACAACCCATTAAGCCAACAATCTCATAATTTCCATTTTCAATTAATTCATAAACAAAATAATTGACCAATCACACAATCCCAATTTCCCATCAATTCCACAATCAAAACATTTCATTAATTAATTAACCAATTAATTAATCCAATTCAATCAATTTCAATTACCCCAAATTTAACCCAATTCATCATCACATGGAAATTAAATTAAATAAATTGAATATCCTATGTAATTTACCAATAATGGAAATTTAAATTTCCCAATTACATACATGTAATTAAATCAGGACTGAGATTTTCAATTTATACCACCTTCTTCAAGATTGTTGATGAATACTCACCAACAGAAATCCCCAATCAAAGCAGAACAACCAAGATCATGACGAATAATGAGATCTAGATCCGAAACCTAGATCAAAGATAAAATGGATTAGATATATGACTGAAAATTATTATTTTTTATTTCAAAAACACTTTTAAGGAAAAAGTGGGAAACCAAACAAGAACCATATATGAGACAACCTGTCCAAGGGGATCCACCATTGCAAACACGAGTCAAAACAAACCCATAGATCACTTTTATGGTTGAGTGAGAACCACAAGTTAAACCCCAAAACCATCCTCAAATATAAATTCAGAATCATTATGTTCCCTCTCATAATTAAGAGCTAACTCATACATGGGACCAGATTGGTGGCTGATGGAGCGAGTGCGCATCCTACCCAACCTGCCTACCACCTCCTGTCTGCCAATGATCTGTGAGAAAACACCCAAGTTGATGTGTTACCTTTCCATCCCCTGTATTTTTGGCTTTATTTTTGGTTGATTGACGTTCCCAAGGATATAAAACTTGTTATAAATAGCCACCGGGGTATCTAATCCAGCTTGAAACCCCACACCACCAATCCACCCATCATTAGGAAAGTGGGTCATAGAGACGGCCTCTACTTGTTCCCCGACTGAACCAACAGCATCAGTGACACTCCCTTTGAATCCATCGACCATTGAGATACTCTGAAATTTTGAGTCATCCCTTCTCCCATCAGAAGTATCCATCACACCACAAACAACATTCACATAAGAAGTACCGACACTTTCAAAAACCACAACAGTAATGCCCTTACCTTTCTTGTCTTCCCTTGACTCGATCGCCTTCAACACAAAGGGAGGTGCATGAGAGGTAGAACTTGGTAGGATAGATATTAGATATATGAAAACCTAGATATATATCCATTAACAACAGAGGAAAAATTCCTTCTAAGGATGAGAGAAATATGGGAGAGAGGGAGGAAACCATACAAGATGAGAATCTCTTACTGGGAGAGGTGAAGATCCGTCAACGGATCTTCGATTTGTTAAGAACATAGGTTAGAATGCCTTGTAATTTTTCCAAGAGCCTCTAAAATTCAAATTAATTAGTTTAGGGTTGAGTTAGGGTGTTAAGGGATATAAGACAGGCGTTTAGTAAATTTTTAATGAATTTTTGGGCATTTAATTTTCCGTGTGCATGGTTTTCCATAACTGTGCACCTAACTATAAAATTATTCCCAGGGAGTCGCATGATTACAACTAGAAGGGAGAAATATTGGGAAAACCATGCTCCAACCATGAAAATCTCCTCAGTTTGGGTTCACATAGTTTGATGGCCTGGGTGCACGGTTTGGGCAAACCGTGCACCGACCGTGCATTGCCCCTCTTTATCCTAAAATTATCTAATTTCACCCCAAAACCCCTAAAGTAAAAACCAAAAAAGATAAACTCAAAAAAGGAAATAGATTACCTGAAAATGATCTCAATACATCTCCAGAAAAAGGTTGGTATCTTACAATCAACCCACCTTATAATAGCTCATCCTCGAGCTATAATCCCAAGCATCTCAGGATTCTGATTCAAGAGGATCGGGCCACTAAGCCTGCATATCCACTTCTCTATCCCAAGTTTCCTCCTGAAAAAATCCATGTTTCCACAATATATGAACTATTGATATAGTCTTTCCCATAAACACTTTCTCACAGTGATACACAACACATATCATATGCTTCTTAAAGGATGCATCAGTCTCAAGCTCAACATCATCCACATCAATCACATGAGAAGGCTTGAGGTGATACCACTGAATTTGTGACACATGAAAAACATCATGAATAGTAGTATAAATATGTGAAAGATCCAATAAGTATGCCACTAACCTGATTATATCCACAACCTTGAATGACCAAACAAACCTGGGCACCAACTTTCCCTGCCTCCGAATCCTATGATGACCCAATCTAGGCAACACTTGAAGGAACACATGATCACACACTGTAAACTCAAGGGGTAATCTAAATATATTAGAATATAAATTATACCTACTATGATCCATAACCACACATTTATGAATTAGATAAACCCATTCTAATGTCTCTTGCATGAGACTCGGTCCCAACAACTCTGACTCACCTGCCTCTATCCAACATAGAGGTGATCTGTATGACCTAATATAAAGTACCTCATATGGTTCCATCTATATAGTTTTATGATAACTATTTTTATAGGAGAAATCAACGAGCGTTAGATTATTATCCCAATACCCACAAAAATTGAGAACACTTGCTCGAAAAATATCCTCAAGCACATGTATAGTACGTTCTGACTGCCCATATGCCTGTGGGTGGAATTCCATACTCAGTAAAACCTGTGTACCAAGCACCTTCTATAAAAATTTCTAGAAGCGTAGAGTAAAACATGATTCATAGTTTGAAATAATAATCCATGGAACCCCGAACAGGTGGAATATACATCAAACATATAATTCTACTCACTGGTCCACTGAGAAAGTCTACCATATAGACAATTAATGCACTAATTTCATCATTTAGTTCACTATCACCCAAATAGCATCATTTTTCCATGACATTCTTGGGAAACCCACCACAAAGTCCATGGTAACGTCATCCCACTTCTATTTTGGAATGTATGAAAATTGTATTAAACCACCAGGTCATTGATTCTCAGCCTTCACCTATTGATAGGTGTAACATCATGTCATGAATCCTGCTATGTCCTTTTTCATACCCAACTACCAAAACTATCATTGTAGGTTATGGTACATTTTAGTCACACTTAAATGCACTTCCCACTTTGAGAAATGAAATTAATGCATAATATCCCCCCATATACTCATAGGAACAACAATATGATTCTTGACATAGATGATCTAATCCTCATCTATGGTCAAATATGAAGGTGACTCCCCACATTTAAAGATTTCCCTCAAGGCTAAAAATTCTAGATCCTAATAATACCTTTCCTTGATTTGACTCAAAAGTGTAGACTCCACTGAAAATAATACGAGAGTCATCTTCTATTGGAATTCCTAAACTAAAAAATGCATCTTAGCTAGTAAAATAATCATTTTAAACTCATAACTAGACTCCTGAATTTCCTGAGTATGAGTTTTCCTAATTAAAGAATTAGAAACACTGTTTCCCTTCCTGGGAATATATGCTAGCTCGAAATCAAAAGATTGCATATACTTAAACCACCTCCACTGCTGGAGATTCAAATCTTGTTGGGAAAATATGTACTTTAAGCTCTTATGATCAATATACAGAGTAAAATTTTCTACCAATAGATAATTCCACCAATACTTCAAATCATAAACCACTAATACTAACTCAAGGTCATGTGTAGGGTAGTTATATTCATGTGACCTCAACTTTCGATACCCATACACCATAAATATATCTTTCAACATGCACAGTGCTCTAAGACTGATCCAAGAAGCATCACAAAACACTGTATACTCCTCACCTGTCTTGGTTAGGATCAAGATTGGTTCTATAGTTAAATGCTTCTTTAATGACCGGAAGGCACTCTCACATGATCCAAACCATTCAAACTTTATCCCCTTCTTGGTGAAGCCTGAGAGAGGTGCTTCCAAATGGGAAAAATCTTGGATTAATCTATGATAATAACCCTATAATTGCAGTAAACTACAGATATTGAAAACATTCTTGGGATTATACCAAGAAATCAATGCCTTCACCTTCTCTAGGTCCATAGACACACCTTCCTCTGAGATGATATGATCCAAGAAATGGACCTAATAATTCCATAACTGAAACATAGATATCTTGGGGTATAGAAGATGCTCTCTCAATGTACTAAAGATGATGTCAAGATGTTGGGAATGGTTTTCATGAGTTTTAGAGTACATTGAGATTTCATACACAAACACTACCATAATCCAATCTAGGTACATGTGGAAGATTTGGTTCATCAAGTCCACAAACACTGTATGAGCATTCATAAACCCAAACAGCATCACAAAAAACTCATAAAGTCCATCAATACTTATAAAAGTAGTTTGAGTTATATAAAAATGTCAGAATCTCAACTGATGATACCCTGATCTCACGTCAATCTTGGAGAAAACAGAAGCTCCTCTCAACTGGTCAAATAGATCTTAAATATGCAGAATAGGATAATGGATATTCAAAGTTATCTGGTTCAACTTATGATAATCAACACACAAGGGAAAAGTTCCATTAGCCTTATTTGAAAACAATATTGGAGAACCCCAAGGTGATGTAATAATATAGATAAACCTCTTATACATAAAATATTCTAGTTGATACTTAAGCTCTTGAAGCTCTGTTTGTTCCATTCCGTATGGTGGAATAGAAATTGGCTCAACCCTAGACATGAGCTCAATCATAAATTTCACATCTCTATCATGTGGAAGACCTAAGAAGTACTTAGGAAACACATCCTGAAACCTGTCTACTATGGGTGGAAAGAAATCCTACTTTACTTCTCCATCATCCAGCAATAGTCTTACAACACTACAAAATATTTCACTTTTTCCAATAGGGACATATCTGTTGGTAAAAGTGAATTTTATGTTGGTAAAACATTTTACCAACATATATGTCTCTTTCACTAAACTGTTGGTAAAAACTCTATCGCTAAATGTTTTTGCGATAGATAAAATAGTTCTGTTGCAATTATAATAATACCAACAGATAATATATATATTGGTTAAAGTGTTTACCAACAGGTTCTGATGAAAAATTTATCTGATAGTAATAATATTATCAATATATAATATTTTTTTATAAATTACATTTAAATAAAAACTATATTTTTTTATTTCCACTAAAATTTCATATTATATTTATTAATTTATCATATATGATACATATGTTTTAATTATTAAACCAAAGACGATTTGAACACATGTTCCAAATTAGAAAAGAATTAATTATATTAATAATGAAATTTATTACAAATAGAACCTGTTGGATCCCCACTTGAATTGTTCCACAATTCTGTCACCGGAAAACCCTGCCCCCACCCCAATTATTTTCCAGAATTTTGTCACTTGAAAACCCTGACCACCCCCCAGAGCAACTTCATCCCATCATCGCCAGTGACTCCAGCACCAGAAGCTCCAACCCATCCATGCTAGCTTCATCCCCAACCCATCCATGCCACCTCCAACACCTTCCATGCTAGCTCCAGTCTATGTCAGCTCATCCAGCTCCAGCCCCGTCCATGCCGGCTTCAATCTATGCTAGCTCCAACTCTAGCTTATCCATGCCATCTCCAGTCTATGTCAGATCTAGCTCAAGCCTCATTCATGCCATCTCTAATCTATGCACAAACAAATTAGAAAATATATGAGACCTCATATGGAATTTAGAGTTACAAAAACAAGTGATAAAAATAAACTTACACCAAAGGGAGGTAGTACATGCACAACAAGAATAAACATTTGTGTTAAACTTCTTACATTTGTGTTGAACTTCATTTTGACTTTCAACAAAGGTAGTACTTGCACAACAAGAAAATAAATATTCAAAGACAATCTTTTATTTAGAAAAAATATAGAATTGGCATTAGTTTTGAAATAATAACTTCAAAAGTACCCATGATATCAGATTTTTCTAGTAAGTGGGCCAAATAATATCAATAACCCACATTCCAACAATCATCTCCAAGAACATGACACCAAATCTGTATGCATATGATTTGGTAGTCAACTGGACAGCCCCTGCATACTCAGGAGCACAACATACATAGGTATCATCGACCCCTTCAAGATATTCCTCATGTATAGTGTCATTTGATCTTTAGGTTTGCTTGGCATAAATCCTTTAAACCTTAGATGTGGCTTTAAAGAACCATCTGAATCTTTAAATACAATGCACATTTTGAAACACAAAATTTCATTTATACCAGAATGAATACTTAACAATGATTGGAAAAAAATTAGGGATATAAACGCAACACAAAAGAACAATTAGTGATAGAAACATAGTACAAAAGAGATGTTAGAATGATAATTAGTAAAGAGAACATAAATAAAATAATCAACAGGAAGAAGAAATAAAATTGAAACCATGAATAAATATATAAAATCCAATTGTGCAGCATAATCATAGGAGTGTGTCCAAATATTCACTTATAGTGGTGTACTTGAGATTGGGATAAAGCTGTATACCCTTCATTCCACCATCCAGATCGATGATGAAGTAGGTATGGTCACCTTTCAAGAATGCAGAATATATAAAATCCATCTCCATGTTATTTGGGTATGGAGTCTCTACACACCACCAAGAATTTTTTTTGATGTCCTTTAGAATATTTCTTTCTTGTATATAAATCCTTTCAACCTTTTTACCAATATTACCCTCCCAAATATCAACCAGATCATTCATGGAACAAACATTACCAGGGTGCCTCAAATGCATCACTTTATTAAGTGTGTGCGAATCATCCACCGTACAAGTGGTGAAAGTAGCCCTATCACTTTCCTACACAAAAAAAACCTAGTGTTTCCATAGCTAAATACTGAAACTTTATCCCTAGGTGGAATCTTTTGGCCTGGTTGAGCCAAAGAGGGTAGTAAAAAACTAGTAGTCTTTGTGAATTATTATTTTTCTTCCTATTTTCTGCAGGAAAAAAATACAGTAATATATTAATAGATTAAATAATATTTCATAGTAAAAAGTACAAATATTCCATACACCATATTGTATATCATGAATCTGTATCATACATATAGAATAAAATGAAGATTTCATGCTGAGAATATGGATATCCTATAATCTATATTGCATATTCATAATACTGACCAAATGTACACTTGAGTTTGATTTCCCTCTTTCATTCTTCAATATGTAGAACTTCAAGATCAAAAAAATAAATATGCAGTGGAATCCAGTCATAGGGAATCCAAACAGTGCAAACTCCATGTACCCAAGAATAGAGAGTATAGTGACATGCAATAGGAAAACACGCATTAACAACAAAAAGTATTTATATGAACTGCATCTCTGCATCAAAATAGTCATGCTGCAGTCCATATAAAAAGGTAACAAAAAAATTTCAAGAAAGATCCTACAGATCACCATGTCATATTCGAAGCAGTCCAATCAATTAACCCAGTAATACACCTAAAAATCATCTAGTATCCAAACAAGGAGAGAAGGACAACATTGCTAAATTTTTATTGAGATTGAGCTTGAGCTACTCAAGAAGAATACTAAATATTGGTTGTTGTGGTTGCAAAGAAGTTCTAAAGCACATCCAAAAAAGTTAAATCCACTTCCATGACATAAGGATTACAAGTACCCTATAAAATATTAAAATTGAGTAAAAACTGATGATTTTTATGAGTGAGAATGAGTGTTACCCTCCAAGTATGTCAGCTTGAACACATCTATAGTGAGAGAAATCGATCCTGCCGTTTTGTCTTCAGAAATGTTCACATCAATGAAACCAAAAAATCTACAATTTGAGTATAAACTGATTAGCGAGAAAGAGTGTAACATTGCTAAATAATTAATAAAAATTCATAAGTGTAATTTAATAAAGAAACTAATGCATGTTGAGTAGAAAATGATGTTGTTTCTGAGTGATAATGAGTGCAACATTGCCCAACAATTAATAAAAAGTCATAATTGAATATTAACAAAGAAACTAACATTCAAATAACACATTTGATAATTAATTTTAAATACTAAAATAAAGTATGATTCGTTAAAATGAAGCACCACTGGTTTATAATCACATAATAATATCGTTGTGATGTTCAAAATATAAATAAAATTCAATATAGGGGCTATCAACATTTTAAAAGAGGATGAGAGAGAATTTTTTACCCATTTATCCAGGTGGCAGCGGGAGAATGATCCTCCTTCAATTAGGATTCAATTGCATGTTGTTGGGATGTCTTTAAAATTGTGAAGTGGGCTTGGTTTGGATTTGTTTTTAGAGAGGATGTGGTTCTTGACAGTAAGGTGTCGGGCTGGTTTCAAGCTGGTGAGGGCCTGGTTATTTTGGGAGTGGGCTTGTGGGAAATTAGACTGGCAGTGAGTCTGAAAGGGGATTGAAGGAATGTTAGGTCCATCTGCAGGTCTTGAATCCAAACCAAGCAACACCAACCAGCCTTGATCCAACCATGGAACACCAACCAGCCTCCGTCCGGTCTACCTACAGGGATTGAATCCAAACCAGTGAGCACCAGCTTGAATTCCTAGACTGATGCAGCACCAATCACAAATATCTCTGAAAAATCATACAGTCCATCAGCCTTAGCTTGCTAAAGAAACTCTTCTATTATGCATGGTAGGCACACCTTCAATAGATCTAGTGAATGCTTCAAAATATACTCTATGGGCATCAGAAGATGCTCTCATTTGAGAAGTGGAATATCCATCATCGAATGCATCCAGAAGCATAGAACATAAATTATGTCCTGACATCCAGAATAGTAAACTTCATGGGTCGCTGGAATTATGTGAATATGCTGACTTTTGTAATACTCTACACACCAATCAACCAACCTCTTCAACATGGTGATAATAAAAGAAGCTGGTGAAAATTTTGCACGAGACAAGTGGATAAATAAGAAACACTGATCATCCTATTTTCAGGGGGTCTGAGCTGTACGTAAAAATATCTGCAAGCACCATGGGAAATTTGACACCACAATTTTCAGGATCCAATAAGAAAGAATAGAACATCACAAACTGAGAAAATTTAGATTTGTATACAGATAGAACATTTGTTTGGAATGAAAAAATAAGAGTTTCAAAAAACCTCTATTAATCGACCATTGTCAACACATGTCTGAAGATGCTCAAACATCACCACCATTAAGCTGTCTAATCTATCCACGACTATGTTTTTCTATAAACCTCTCGGAATTAAACATTCTTTATGAATATCAACATCATTAGAGGTCTCATCCAACTCCTCCATCTCCATCTAAAAAATGCCTTTTCTAGGGTCATCTTGTAAAATGTTACCCCAACCAATCTCCACATCCAAATCTACCATCAAATCAATCATTTCTTTAAGCACGGTTCTCCCAACAATTTCTCAAATGGAACTAATCTATAACCTAAATATGTTCTCTACATATATCACAACTGGATCCTTGGGCTCCCTGCTGAAAACATTTGGCATTCATTGGGGAATTATGTTCAACAAGCACAATGGAGCAAGAGGCACCAGGTCAGCAATGGAGGTAAGGGAAGAATGCACCATGGAAAGAACATGATTCTTCTTTGCAATACCACATGGCTGATATAAGATATACATGACTAGATTAGGTGGTTTGAAATTGCTTATAATAATCTTCAATCATGCATTGAAAAAATTTCCATTTGATGCAGCCAATAATGCAATAAGTTCCACCAGTGCATACAACACATCAGGCCCATGGTTCCACATGTTGATTCCAAAAATAGTAGAAAGAAGCTTCCTATGTTGGACGCTATCTATAGATGAAATTACACCTGTCAAGGCCTTTAAGCTAGTCACCAGTAAGTCCTCCTCATCAGGTTAGATATTTTGGAGAACCCCAATCAGCTGGTCATAATTATCAATATCACCTAGAGGAACTGATCTAAGAGCATCTCTAACATGTCGTGTTAGTTCTGAATATCTATGATTAAGATCCTAAACTTCATAAATATCATCATTTTCAGATGTTAATTCCACACCCATGGTGATGGAGCTTGTCAGATACTTGTTAATCATTCGAACACCTGTATGTCAAATTAATATAGGAGACAACATGATCTTTCATACCTACATGTTGGTCTTCTAAAATTTCTAACCAGGACTTTTCATAAAATCGGGATTCCAGGATTTGAATAGGTAGCGTGAGGCGATGGGGGGAGGTGGAATCGCTAATGCCGTGAGAAACATCTGACTGTGCCTTGGAGATTTCATGGTAGGGAGACAACGTTAGAGGTAGAGGATCGTCAGGTCAAGGGAAAGAGAAAGGTGGGAGGATGTTGTGACTATATCTACTATGGTTTTGAGTGGAGGAATAGGGAGGAAGGTGTTGTCTTGTTGCCCCTTCCCTTTGGTTTCCCAAGCCCCTGGGCTTGTAGGGCTTACCCTAGGGTGGAGGATAATGGTAAGGGATGGGTGGGCAGCGGTGGAAGAAGGGATGAGAGGGGCTGGGGAATGGAAGTGGGAGGGGAGGGGATGGCGGTGGCAGAAGAATGGACTGTAGGGGCTGGGGAACGACAGTGGGGCGAGAGGGGATGGTGGCAGTGGAAGAAGGGATGGGAGGGGCCGGGGAACGACAGTGGGTGGGGGGTACATTAGGGTTTTTTTATTTTTTATTTTTTGAATATATATATAATGAAAAACGTTATGAATTTCTATAAAAAATTATATTGTATGAAGATTATGTATATCACCAATAAATGTTACTAAATTATGAATATTTAAATTAATTATATATTTTTATTATAAAATTGATATTCTTGTAATGGGTAATATATATATATATATATATAATTTTTGTTAAATATTCGGTATTATTGAATAATTTATTAGTAACAGACTTTCTTAATGGCAAAATATTTATTGGTAACAATAACTAATAATAATAGATTCATTTATCGGTAAATTAATTGTTGGTATTATTATGATAAGATGATAGATATAAGTGTTAGTAAAAGATTTGTTGGTATTGAACTACTAATATAAACAGACATATCTGTTGGTAAAAATAATTGTTGGTACCTATAGTTAATATCAACAGAATTTAATATATGTTGGAATTAATCATTTTTACCAACAGATATATTATCTGTTAGTAATTTTTTGTTGGTAAAGGTCACTTTTTTTGTAGTGAAACCTGGGTGGTGAGCTCCACCAGCTGCTGGTGGATTGGCCCTGCATGGCCTGCCTATATACTCAACTCTCCATGGTGAATATAATTATCACCATTAGAATAAATAAAAGTAACTCTAATTCAGTAACAATCTATGTGGGATCAGTGTACTACTCACCAATCTATACCCATAATTAGGTAAAATTCTAACATGTCAAGGGAGTATAGATCCCAACTGAAACAACAATCCCCAACCCCAAGATAACACCCCTTTCATGAATATGTCTCTTGATCTTACTCCCAAAGGTGTATCTATTGTCATAAATCCAATTAAAAACTCCACCGCCAGGCTCAAACTATTCAAAAATTGTGCAAATATAAAAGAATGAGAGGCACCAACATCAAATAAGGAAATATCTAGCATAGAATCTATAATAATAGTACCTCTAACTATTGATGGTCCAACCTCAATATCCACAAGTGAAGGATGAACTGCATGAAACTGTCCTTCCTCTCTTACCTATGATGCAGTCTGAGTCCCCTCTGCTGCACCACTCTACTAATATGAGTGATCTTTCCTATAAGTAGCTCATCCACTACCTCAACCACCAAGGATAGTAGAACTCTAACTTCCAGACTTATATGGGGTTAAAGACCCCCTTTAAGTACTCTTATTCTTCCTAGATCCTCCATCATTACCCATATATTGTGGGTTCTTGAAGAACCTCTGTAGATGTACCATACTACCATAGGATCAGAACTCTACCAGTGGTTGGGGGAACTATCTATGAAGGTGACCCGACCTACCACACTGGTGACATATCACTTGATTAAGATCCTATGTAACATATCATCACCCCTGTCCACTATTATTTCCACTACTCTGGTAAACATTCTCATAATGATGCTTCATGCTCTCAGAATTTGTACCTCCTGATCACCCTGAAGAATCCATTAGTCCTCCACCGAAATCTCCCTTCAAGTTCCCCTCAGAAATGAGATTCCGATTCAGCACTTCAGAAAACATTTTCAGTCAAACGATATTCACCTAGGACTTAATCTCACATTTAATTCCATACTAAAATCGTTTCATCACTGTAGCCTCATCACCCACCAATACTAGAGAAAAGTGTTGTAGGTATGTAAAGTGACCAACACAGTCCATAATAGACATACTCCCTCGATTCAACCTCATAAACTCATCCACTCTCTCTTGCCTGAGCATCTTAGGGTAAAAGTGTTCCAATAACTTCTCTGAAAAGTCCTTCCACTCCATATTCTCCAGCTATCCATCCCGAGTCTGGATGTACCACCAATGATTTTCTTGACCACATAACATGTAAGTTTACAATTTGAATCTCTTCTTAGTAGGAGTCTCCAAGTGCTCAAGTATATTCTGGATAGATTCAATACATATTTCAACTGTCTAAGGTCTATCATCTCCACTAAACTCTATAGGGTGATATAACTGAAACTCCCATGTCTAGTCAAACATACTCTTCAAAACCTACCTTGGGTCTCTTTCCATTTACTGCATAAACCAAGCAAAGTTCTCATGTAATTCTATCCAACTTCCTCACCCAACACTATTGATAATTCAGATTCCACTACTAGTAAATCATATCCATCCATTAACTCCTATAATCCTCTCAAAAAGCTTAATCATGGAGGAATATATCTATAATTCCAAAAACATGTCTCAGGACACATTACAAAACATTAACACATTTACATAAGAGGTATTCACAATAATCCATAACAAATCATTCCCTCAAACCCTACCATATGGTCAAAATTGAGGTGCTATTACTACCCTTAACTATCCCTCATCTAGGTATAGGTTAAAAAAGGGTAAACACATTCTCATTATTCAATTTTCTCATTAGATAACCATTTATCCATTTTATAATTTTTTTCATCATTTACAATTTTTAATTTTATATTAGGCACCATTTCCAGTTCAATTACAAAAGAAAATAAAATCATTTAAATCTTAATAACTTACCCAAAACCTACTTTTCTATGAGTTTATAAAAATTATGCATGTCAAAATAATTCATGAGTTCTTAGAATGATGCATGCATACTCAATTCTCATTCCATACCAGGCCATGAGTCAAATCTCAAAAAAACTCAAAAATAATAATCACATCACACAATAAGTGCATCACTTGAGGTGAAATAACATCCAATTATAACAACACAGATCAATAACAACAATCCCACCCAGGGTACTTAGTTTTTACCCCCATGCATGGGTTAGCTACTCCCATGCATGAGCTCTTGACCAAGGCCTGACTTATCATAATTTCTTGTCTACCTTTCCCAAATAGTAAGACAAAGGAAAAGAAAAGAAAAATATTTTGATACTATTTTTTAATGTCCCAACCCAGGTGATATACAATGGTGCCCCAAGCTAGTTAGCCAGTTGACCTCAGGCACGCCTCCCCGTATACCAAAGGCTGCCGACTAACAACGAGAGTCTAATATCGATCATGAGGAGACTATACCCTCTTTATAAAAGCATAAAAATAACAAAAATAAATAATCAGTATCCAAATGGTATAACCATAACCAAAATATTACCAGTATCACCCGATGAACAACACAAGAGTAAAATATCCAAAACTAAAGTAGTAGATATGATATTCCAAAATAAGTGTCAAGTGCCTAATTAAAAACAAAAAATAAAGGTACTAACAACTCGAAGAGGGTTCCAAAACCATGTCTGGTTCCCTCATCCATGCTCCATCCCAACTCATCCATCTAACATAGGATCTTTACCTTATCCTCTCCTGCAAGCATGAAGTCTATTTGGGTACCGATCAGGAAGCTCGAGTAGGGTATGAGTACAACTCAGTAGGCCACCACCAATAATATCTAAAATAATATCCAGTAAATATCAGTGTATGAAATTATATAAAGAATAAAATATAATTGATAAAGTAAATATTTTACATATATTAAATTATTCTTTATTTAACCACATAAACCCTCAGGTTCTTGAGGACACTCAAACCCTCAATATCTACTTTGGCCTGTGCCGAAGTCCAAACCATAAGACATATTCAATTCAAATTTTATTATAACACATGGGATTTTATTATCCATTTCATTTCAATTAAATATCATGGACACTTGGAACCATGGTCCAATGCCAACATTTTGGGCATAGAATTCCATGTTTATCACCCCATGAGTATTTGGATCATTAGTCCATGTCTCACACCTCATTTATTAGTCAACCACCTATGGGTATTTGGAGAATCAGTCAGTGTACCACACTCATATATCGTTCAATCACATATGGGTATTTGGAACATGAGTCAGTGTCCCATACTCATATATCAATCAATCACACATATATCACATATATCACACATATCACATCAATCAAGGTTAATCAACATTAACCCTCGTTTTATCCCTTCATATCATATATGCCATCACAATTATCAAACAATCAAGGTTCAACATTTTAATCACATGGAATAACATGAGAAATGCACCATTAAACCATTTTTCATTATTTGAATCATATAACCCATTAACCCATTAAGGTTAATCCAACCATCTCATAATTCCCACTATCAATTAATTCATACAAATATTAATTGACCAATCACACAATCCCAATTTCCCATAAATTTCCCAATCAAAATAGTACATTAATTAATTAACCAATTAATTAAACCAATTACACCAATTAAAATTACCCAAAATTTTACCCAATTCATTATCACATATAAATTAAATTAAATCCATTGAATCTCTGATGCAATTTACCAATCATTGCAATTGAAATTTGATAATTACATACTTGTAATTAAATCAAGACTATGATATTTTCAATTTAGACCACCTCTAACTCAAGATCATTGATGAACGCTCACAAATAGAAATCCCCAATTGAAGCAGAATAACCAAGACCATGATGAAGAATGAGATCTAGATAAAAAACCTAGATCCAAGATCAAATGGATTAGATCCATGAAAACTTATATCTTTATCCATTACCAATAGAGGAAAACATCCCTTAAAAGGATGAGAGAAATATGGGAGAGAGGGAGGAAACCATATGGGATGAGAATCTCTTACTGGGAGAGGTGCTGATCCATCAACAGATCTTCAATTCATTAAGAACGGAGGTTGTAATGACTTTTAATTCATCTGAGAGCATCTAAAATTCAAAGGAATTAGTTTAGGGTTGAGATAGGGTGTTTAGGGATATAAGACAAGTGTTCAGGAAATTGTTAATGAATTTTTGGGGTTTAATTTTACATGTGCATAGTTTTCCCTAATTGGGAACCTAACCATACAATTTTTACCAAGTGGTCTCATGATTACTACTAGGAATAGAAAGGTTGGGAAAACCATGTGCCAACCATGTGAATCCCCCCTGTTTAGGTTCACATGGTTTGATGGCATGGGCGCACGGTTTGGGAAAACCATGCGCCAACCGTGCACTTCCCCTCTTCTTCCTAAAATTCTCCAATTTCACCCCAAAAAAACCCAAAGTAAAAACCAAAAAATATACACTCAAAAAAGGAAAGAGAGTACCTAAAAATGAGCTCGATACATCTCCAAAAAAAGGTTGGGATCTTACAATCACCCCACCTTATAACAGCTCATCCTCGATCTGTATTCCCAAGAATCTCAAGATTTCGATTCAAGAAGATTGGGATACTAAGGCTGCATATACAATTATTTCTCCCAAGTTTTCTCTTGAAAACATCCATGTTTCAACAATATATGAACTATTGGTATAGTCTTTCCCCTGAACACTTTCTCACCGTGATCCACAACACATATCATATGATACTTAAAGGATGCATCAATCTCAAGCTCAACATCATACACTTCAATCACATGAGAAGGGTTGAGGTGATACTGCTGAAGTTGTGACACATGAAAAAAATCATGCATTATAGTATACCTATGTGGAAGATCCAATCAGTATGCCACTGACTTGATTTTATCCACAAACTCAAATTACCCAACAAACCTGGCTACCAACTTGCCCTGCCTCTGAATCCTACGGTGACCCAATCTAGGCGACACTCGAAGGAACACACGATCACCCACTATAATATCAATGGGTTATCGACATCTATTAGTATATGAATTCTGACTACTATGATATGTAACCATATGTTTCTGAATCAACTGAACCTGTTTCGATGTCTCTTACATGAGACTCGATCCCAACAACTCAAACTCACCTACATCTATCCAACATAGAGGTGATCTGCATGTACCAGTATAAAGTGACTCATATGATGCCATCTATATAGTTTTCTAATAACTATTGTTATAGGAGAAATAAATGATAGGTAAGTGATTCTCCTAATACCCACCAAAATTGAGAACACATGCTTGAATCAAATCCTCAAGCACCTGTATAGTACATTCCAAATACCCATATGTCTGTGGGTGGAATGCCATACTTAGTAAAACCTGTGCACCAAGAGCCTTCTGTAAACCTTTATAGAAGTACAGAGTAAAACATGATTCACAGTTTGAAATAATACTCTATGGCACCCCGCATAGACAGACTATCTCCCAAACATATAAGTCTACTAATTAGTCCACTGGGAAAGCCTTCTATATAGGCAAGAAATGTCATACTTTCATTATTCAGTTCAATATCACCCAAATAGAATCATTCTTCCACAATGTCCTTGGGAGAACCACCAAAAAGTCTATGGTAACATTATCCAACTTTCATTTTGGAATGGGTGATGACTGTAGTAAACCACCAGGTCATTGATTCTCAGCCTTCACCTATTGAAAGGTGTAGCACCGTTTCATGAATCCTACTATATCCTTTTTCATACCCAACCACCAAAATGTTGTCATAGGTCATGATACATTATGGTCACACCTGGATGTACCAACCACTTCAAGACATGAAATTCATGCATCATATCCTCCCATATTCTCGTAGGTACAACAACCTAATTCCTAACATAGATGACCTAATCCTCATATATGGTCAAATATGAAGGTTACTCCCCACCTTTAAGGATTTCCCTCAAGGATAAACATTCTAGATCCTGATACAGACTTTCCTTGATCTAACTCAAAAGTGTAGACTCCACTAAAAATAATATGAGATTCATATTTTCCTGGCCTTCCTGAACCACAACATGTATGAAAATTAGTAAATTCATCATTTTACGCTCAACACTAGACTCTTTAGTTTCCTGAGTATGAGTTTTCTTTATTAAAGCATTAGAAAAAACATTTCCAATCCTGAGAATATATGCTAGCTCGAAATCAAAAGACTACATATACTTAAAACACTGCCACTACTAGAGATTAAAATCTTGTTGGTAAAATATGCACTTTAAGTTATTATGATCAATATACAGAGTAAATTTTTCTCTCAATAGATAATACTCTAAATAATTCAAATCATAAACCAATGCTGCTAACTCGAGGTCATGCGTAGGGTAGTTCCATTCATGTGGCCCCAACTTTCGATACCCATACACTAAAAATAGATCTTCCTGTATAAAAACTACTCCAAGACTGATCAAAGAAGCATATAAAAAAACCATATACTCCTCACCTAGATTAGGTAGGATCAATATTAGTTCCATAGTCAAATTATTCTTCAATTATAGGAAGAAACTCTCACATGCTCCAGAACATTCAAACTTTATCCCCTTTTTATTGAATCTCAAAAGAGATGCTGCCAAATGGGAAAAATCTTGGATAAACCTCAGATAATAACCTGTTAATCCTAGTAAACTACATATATCAAAAAAATTATTGGGATTATCCCAAGAAATAACTACTTTCACCTTCTATGGGTCCACAAAAACACCTTCCTACGAGATGATATGAACTAAGAAATGGAACTAATCAATCCATAATTGATGCTTAGATAGCTTGGGGAATAGCCGATGCTATCTTAGTGTACTCAAGATGTTTTTAAGATGTTGGGAATGATCATCATGTGTCTTAGAGTACACATATATTTCATCCACATACACTACCCAAAACTGATCTAGTTATGGGTGGAAGATTTTGTTCATCAATTCCATATACACTTCATGAGAATTTGTCAACCCAAACGACATCACAAAAAACTCATAAAGGCCATACCTACTTCTAAAAGTAGTCTGAGGTATATCAAAAGGTTAGAATCTCAACTGATGATACCCTGATCTAAATTAAATCTTGGAGAAACCACAATATCCTCTCAACTGGTCAAATATATCTTCAATATACGGAAGAGGATACACGCTCTTCATAGTTTTCTGGTTCAACTTTCAATAATCAACACATAAGGGAAAATTTCTATTATCCTTCTTAGAAAACAATATTGGAGAAACCCAAGGATATGTAATCATATAGATAAACCTATTATACATTAACTCTTCCAGTTGATATTTAAGCTCTTGAAGCTCTTTTTTTCCATTCTGTATGGTGGAATAGAAACTAGCTCAACCACCAACATGAGCTCAATCATAAACTCCACATCTATCTTAGGTGGAAGCCCTGATAAGTCCTTAGAAAAGATTTACTAAAATATGTACACTATGGGTGGAAATAAATCCTACATTACACCTCTATCATCCAACAACAGTCTTACAACTTGTGTGGTGAGCTCCCCCAGTTGCTGGTGGACTGGCCCGACACGACCCTCTAGAATATTCAACTCTCCTTGGTGAATATAACTGTCACCCTCAAGAGATGTAAAAGTAACTATCCTACGATAAAAATATATGTGGGATTGGTGTACTACTAACCAATCCATACCCATAATTATTTAAAATTCTGACATGTCAAGGGAGTATATATCCCAACTAAAATGATACTTCCCAACCTCAAGAAAAAAACCCTTTCACAAATATATGTCTCTCTATCTTACTCCAAAAGGCATATCTATTGTCATAAACCTGCTTAAAAACTCCAACACTAGGATCAAACCATTCAAAAATTGTGCAGATATAAAGTAATGAGAGGAACCAATATCAAATAAGGAACTAGATAACATAGAATCAATAATAGTAGTACCTCTAACTATCGATGGTCTAGCCTCGTTATCCACAAGTGTAGGATGAACTGTATGAAACTGTTCTGCCCCTCTAACCTATGATGCAGTCTAAGTCCCTTGAGCTACACCACTCTTTTGATATGGGAACTCTTTCACAGAAGTATCCTGTCCATTGCCTCAACCACCAAGGCCAGTAGAACTCCAACTGCCAAACTAATATGGGGTTGAATACCCCCTTTCAGTACTCTTATTATTCATAGATCCTCCATCATTACCCATATGTCGTGGGTTCCTTCATAACCTCTGTAGATGTACCATCCTTATGTAGGATCTAAAATCTACCAGTGGTCATGGGAACTATCTATGAAAGTAAACCAGCCTACCACACCGGTGACATATCACTCGAGTAAGATCATATGTAACTGATCCTTCCCACTTTCCACTCTTCTTTCCACTTCTCTGGTCAAAATTATCATAATGATGCTTATTTATCTTAGAATTCATACCTCCTAACCACCCTACCAAATCCATCTATCCTCCACCAGAAACCACCTTCAGGTTCTCCATAGAAATGAGAGTCTGATTCACCACTTCAGAAAACCTTTTCAGTCAAAATATATTCACATGGGACTTAATCTCAAATTTAATCCCATCCTGAAATCGTTTCACCACCACAACCTCATATCCCTCCAACACTGGAGAAAAGCACTGTATGTATGTAAAGTGACCAGTACAGTCCATAATATACATACTCCCCTGAGTCAACCTCATAAACTAATTTTCCCTCTCCTTCCTGAGCACCTCAGGGTAAAAGTGATCCAAAAACTTATCCCAAAATTCCTTTCAATCCATATTCTCCATCTTTCCATCCCAAGTCTGGATGTCTCATCTAATCTTTTCTTGAACATGTAACATGTAAGTATCCAATTTAACTCACTTCTCAGCAGGAGTCTCTGAGTGGTCAAGTATAGTCTGGATAGACTCAATCCAGATTTTAACTACCTAAGGTCCATCATATCTGGTGAATGTTGGAGGGTTCTATAACTGAAACTCCCATGTCAAGTCAAACATACTCTTTACAACCATCCCTGGGTCTCTTTTTATAAATTTTATAAACTGAGCAAAGTTCTCATGGAATTTATTGTAGAATCATAAAAAACTAGATTCTTTGAAATCTTTCAGCTCAAAACTCCTCTATTGAGACTGAAGACATATCCCGACTGCTACTTTAGATCATTATGATCTATTTAAAAGCTAGAATATGTATAACCCATGATGAATAGATCTTTATCTCCTTCATACACCAAGAACATATCCTTATTCTGCCTTTGATATTTAAGGATAGTATTAAAAATATTCCAATGTTCACCTATATCATCTTGATATCATCCTACCATGCTCAAAGCATAGACAACATCAAACCTTGTATATAACATTACATGCATGATAGATCATACCATAGAAGTGTATGCGATTTTACTCATTCTATTTCTTTACTATTGTGTATGAGGACACATCTTCTTGAAAATATGTATACCATGTGACACAAGAACCAATCTCTTCTTGTATTGTTCCATGATGAACCTTTTTAGTATCTGGTCAATGAATATACTTTGAATTAATCCAAGAAGCCCCTTTGATCTATCATGCATGATCTTGATCCCTAGAATGTAGTCTGCTTCACCTAAGTCCTTCACAGAGAATCATTTGGTCAACCAATCCTTATCCTCTTATAAAGATGTTATCTTGTTTCTAATTAGTAATATGTCATCAAAATATACTACTATGAAAATGATCACACTCCCACTAAATCACTTGTAAACACATGAATCACATTCATTTGTAATGAAACCAAATTCTTTTATAGCTTCATTGAACTAAATGTTCCATGACATGTATGCTTTATTTAATCCATAAATGGATCTCTATAACTTTCAGATCTATTTGGAATTTCCTAGAGTCACAAAACCTTTTGGTCGTGTCATATACACATCTTCTTAATATTTACCATTAAGGAAATAAATTTTGACATCCATCTATTAAATATCATAGACATTGAAAGCTACCATGACAAGTAGAATTATTATGGATTTAAGCATGAAAATTAGAGAAAAGGGTTTATCATAGTCTATGACCTAACATTGTGTAAACCCTTTAGACATTATCTATGATTTATAGGTACTAAAGAGACCTTCCATTTCCAGCTTTCTCTTTAATACCCATTTTCACCCAATAGGATTTACATCTTCTGATGGATCGACCAAAACCCACATAGGATTTTGGTACATGGAACCCATCTCATAATTCATGTATTCTTTAAATTTTGTAGCTTATGAGATATCTACTTCCTCCTTCTAGGATAAAGTGCCATTATTGTTAACCAATAATGATTCACCATATTTTGTGACTATAAAACTTGATCTTTTCAATTATCTAACTCTTTTGTTGTCCTACATAGTACTTGTGTTTTAGGAACTACATCTTCCTCAATGACCCGCAGAGTCTGTTCCTATACAAAATCTTGTGTATCTTGAGAATCAACTTCATGGAAGTTGATCTTGCTCTTAATATCCTTATCATGGATGTGTTACCTCTCAAGGAATATAGATTTCCTAACAACTATAGCATTTTTATCCAAGGGATTATATAGACAGTATCCCCTTATTTCCTTGGGGTAACCTATAAAGATAACTTCATGCCTTGAGGTGTCAGTTTGTTTCTCGAGTTATCCTTAACAAAATCTTCACACCCCCATGCATGAATATGTGACAAAAGGGGTTTCCTTCTCATGGATGTGTTCCCACTGTGGTGTATAAGGAGAAGAGAGTTGAGATAAAATCCCATACTCCCATAAAAATTCAATAAATTCTTGGTCAAGATATTCACCACCTCAATTTGTTCAAATTTTTTTTATATTATTATCAAGATGATTTTAAAATTCATTCTTTAACTCCTTGAAATTATTAAAGGATTCATACTTATATCTCATCAAGTAGAGATAATCCTACCTACTCAAGTCATTGGTAAAAGTTATAAAGTATGAGAATCTACCTCTAGCTTCTACTTGAAAAGTCCCACACATATTAGTGTGTAAAAATTCTATAAGATTTATAAACCTTTCACCTTGACCAGAAAATAGTGGTTTGGTCATCTTTCCTTATAAATAAACATGCCATCTTTCAAGTGGTTTAAGCTCAAAAGATTCTATGAAACCATCTTGATAGAGATTTATTAAATGATTCTCATTTATGTGATTGATATGGTGATTCCACAAATGGGTGTGAAATGAGTCACATAAATTTGATTCATTATCAATTTCCAATATTTGGATTTCATAATTTAATACATAAAGACTATTATTCAACAGTTCCAAACCATAACATATGTTATCTTTATAAAATTAGAAACTCTTATTTCCAAAATTTAATATAAACCCATCCATGTATAAAAAAGAAACATAGTTGATGTTCTCAGTAACACTAGGCACATAATAAAAATTATTTAAAACCAAAATCATTCTCATTGGAAACATGAGGTGGTAGTCTCCAATAGTGAGAGCAGCCATCCTCACCCCATTGGAAGCCTGTAGATCCACCTCATCTCTGTAAACCTTTCAAAACATACTTGATTCCTGTATTTGGATACAAATGTGAGAACCAAATGCAATATATAATACCCAACTTCTAGATATGGAAAGATTACACTTGATAAAAAGCATTCCTGAAGATTTACCTTTCTTATTTGGATGGGTGCTGTTTCTCTTTAAGTGGCCTTGATTTCCACATGCAAATAACATCACATTCTTCTTATTTTCCTTTTGTTAGATCTTATTCTTCTTGGAAGGATGATACTCTGGAGCCCTAAACATTGAATGAGACTCCAAACTCCTTTCCTTGTTTTTAATTTTCTTATTAACTACAAGGACCATGAGTTTTCATACACCATGTCTTTATCAACTTAATTAATAAGAGTAAGAAGTTCCAAAAGATTCATCTCATTATTTTTTTATTGGAATTCACAATGAAATTGGAGAATATTTTAGGTAGTGAAGACAAAATGAGATCTGTACATTACTCATTAAACCCCAAGATTTCTGAGAATTATAAGTAGCTAATCATATTGACTATATGTGGGAAAGATGGCACTGAATCTCTATGTTTGAACATGAATATTACATTAAAGATCTCATATATCTCTTATCTAACCTTATCCTGATAAAGATAAAAAAGGTGAGTTATGATGCTATATGCGTCCATATCCTCATATTTATTTAAAAGATCACTGAATATTGAGGATAGAATAAAACATTGGACATCCATTACATCATCTACATGTTTCAGATAGAGATATACTTCATCCTCACTAGCCACTTTAGCAAGCGACTCAGGAAGTGTGGTTTCTAGCATGTATAATTTCCATTCATGGAATATTATAATGCATTATCAGTTATACCATTCCTGGAAGTTTGACCCAGTGAGAAGGTCTTCCTTCTCTGGCATGGATCACATTGATATGTTTGAATTCATGTGGTTTTCCATTTATATAAAATTTAGAGCAGAGAATTAGTACTTTCTTGATTACCAAATCAAACTAATAAATTTAAATGTTATTAAATTTTATTAACCTCCCACTATTTTTTTTAAATCTAATAGACATCACTATTAATTTTGGAATATCCTATTGCATAGATATTCTAGTGGTAAAGACCCATATTTTTATTCTAATAACCTAGACTTGGTCTTGAAAAGTAAATTGGAGGGTTTTAGGTAGGAATAACTTGAAAATTGCATTATCTTGTATTTCCTTGATCTGTTGAGTGGACACCCCAATCCTAAAATATTCAATAAAGATTTTCTCATTACTTGCCTCTCAGTTACATAGGGTCCTACTTGGGAAGTAAACCCTTGATTTGAACCAAGTAATTCACCCTAAAACTTCAAGCTAAAAGTTCCTAAAAAATTTAAAGCATTCCAATTTTTCCCAACTAAGAACTTTGAACTACGAGTTTGATTCTATCTTAAATAGTGGAAGGCTATGTTGGCTTAAATTTTAGTTGAGGAAATTTTATCCTTATGTATAAAATCCCAATTTTATCTTATGACATACCTTGTTAATATTAAGTGGATTTTAATTAAATGATTAACTATGTCTGATAAAATTTATGTATAATCTAGATTTATTTTATTTCATCTTTCATACTTTTTAATTCATTTATTAAGTGATCTAGTAACATCCAAAAACATAAATAATCAACCATAAAACTGATAGAAATAAAATATAAGTGGAATGATCATGAGATTATATAATTGTTAGTTTATCTAGCGGATGATGAACTAACCCTTGACCCTAGGGGAAAACACCTTAAACCGTATCTTGGTTTGTCTTGCATCATTTCTCCTCAGCTCCTATACATCACCTCAATTGGTTTCAAGTTGGCTCTAAGACTCATACCACCTCCTCTAGTCTAGGATCTCCATCCTTACATAAGATTTTACTCACACCCGGTGAGGGGATCCAATAGATTTGATAAGGGAGGTTTACATAAAAGAAACCAAAAACACATTTGACCTAACATAATAAAGAGTATGAGATGAATCATAATAAATAATTTTAATGATAATAAATTAAAAGGAAACCAATCACATACACAGGTTTGGTCTAAGATCATGATCATCCATATAACATGCAACGAGCACACATTTTCAATCTTTCTATAAATTAATTTGATTCATTATTCAATTAAGATAAAACTTAAATAATTAAACCAATTAGTTTAATTTTTCTTAATTCCATCCAAGAATCCTTGAATTACGATCATCAATAATTTTAAACAAGTTAATTTTATTTAAAATCAGTTCAATACACAAGTATACTTGGAGGCAATGATATGTACTCATCTAAAATACCCTACATGATCCTTGTGCTTGTGAATTCCCTTAGAATCCAACAAACATGTGTAGTAGGTAATTATATGGCATTTAATGTCAAAAAAATGACACACATAACACATGTGAATCACAATTCATGTGATGCTCTTTCTTTGTGCTAATTAAACTATAAGAAAAGACCATACACAACTTAAAGATTTGTAATTTAATATGAAAATTAATTTAATATAAATAAAAAATCCCATTAAATGGTGTGTATTTTCAAATAAACAATACAAAAAACACATGTGAATAGGTTTAACTATACAATTAATTATTCTTTCTATGTTTAATTAAGAACACTGGTTGTAACATACTACACGACATGTACTGGGTTACATAGTGTGTGATATCTTCTACCCAGTGTCCGCAACAAATACCTTGGGACTAGGTGTGTTCCTATAACATCCCGACCCAAGTCCACACACTGGTTCCCAGAGCTGGTTGGCCACATGAGCTCAGGTGTGCCTCCTTGTATTCTAGGGGCTTCCAACTAGCAACAAGGGTCTAATATCGATCATGGGGAGACTATAACCTCTTTATCAAATCAACACAACAAAAAAAAAGTAAATAAAAAATATCCAAATGATATAACCATAACCAAAATAATACCAGTATCACATGATGACCAATATAAGAGTAAAATATCCAAAACTAAAGCAGTAGTTATGACATGCCAAAATAATTGTCAATTGTCTAATGACAAATAAAAAATAAAGGCTCTAACAACTCCAAGAGGGTTCTGACACCATTTATGGTTCCCTTATCCATGATCCCTCCCAACTTGGACATGTAACATATGATCTTTCCCTTATCCTATCTTACAAACATGAAATCTATTTGATTACTAATCAGGCATCCCGATTAGGGTGTAATTAAAACTTAGTAGGCCACCACCAATGGCATATAAAACAATTTCCAATCAATTAGAGTGTATGCGGTTGTATAAAGAATAAAATACATGAAATAAATTAAATAGTCTATATATATTAAATTATTCTTTATTTAACCATATAAACCCTCAGGTTATTGAGGACAATCGAACCATCAATACCTACTTTGGCCTATGCCAAATTTTGAAAAATATAATATATTCAATTAACATTTAATTATAACACATCGGCTTTCATTATCCATTTCATTTCAATTCAATATCATGGAAACTTGGAACCATGGTCCAATGCCAACATTTTGGGCCTATAACGCCATGTCTAGCATCCTGTGAGTATTTGGAGCATCAATCCCAATCTCACACCTTGTTTATTAGTCAATCACCTATGGGTATTTAGAGCATCAGTCCATGTCTCACACTCATATATCAATCAATAAAATATAGGTATTTAGAGAATCAGTCCATGTCCCACACTCATATACAAATCAATCAAACATATATCACATATATCATATATATAACATCAATTAAGGTTAATCAACTTTAACCCCTTTTTATCCCTTTACATATTTTATGCAATCACAATTATAAAACAATCATGGTTTAATATTTTAATCACATGGAATAACACGATAAATCCACCATTAAACCATTTTGCATTATTTAAATCATACAACCCATTAAGCCAACAATCTCATAATTTCCATTTTCAATTAATTCATAAACAAAATAATTGACCAATCACACAATCCCAATTTCCCATCAATTCCACAATCAAAACATTTCATTAATTAATTAACCAATTAATTAATCCAATTCAATCAATTTCAATTACCCCAAATTTAACCCAATTCATCATCACATGGAAATTAAATTAAATAAATTGAATATCCTATGTAATTTACCAATAATGGAAATTTAAATTTCCCAATTACATACATGTAATTAAATCAGGACTGAGATTTTCAATTTATACCACCTTCTTCAAGATTGTTGATGAATACTCACCAACAGAAATCCCCAATCAAAGCAGAACAACCAAGATCATGACGAATAATGAGATCTAGATCCGAAACCTAGATCAAAGATAAAATGGATTAGATATATGACTGAAAATTATTATTTTTTATTTCAAAAACACTTTTAAGGAAAAAGTGGGAAACCAAACAAGAACCATATATGAGACAACCTGTCCAAGGGGATCCACCATTGCAAACACGAGTCAAAACAAACCCATAGATCACTTTTATGGTTGAGTGAGAACCACAAGTTAAACCCCAAAACCATCCTCAAATATAAATTCAGAATCATTATGTTCCCTCTCATAATTAAGAGCTAACTCATACATGGGACCAGATTGGTGGCTGATGGAGCGAGTGCGCATCCTACCCAACCTGCCTACCACCTCCTGTCTGCCAATGATCTGTGAGAAAACACCCAAGTTGATGTGTTACCTTTCCATCCCCTGTATTTTTGGCTTTATTTTTGGTTGATTGACGTTCCCAAGGATATAAAACTTGTTATAAATAGCCACCGGGGTATCTAATCCAGCTTGAAACCCCACACCACCAATCCACCCATCATTAGGAAAGTGGGTCATAGAGACGGCCTCTACTTGTTCCCCGACTGAACCAACAGCATCAGTGACACTCCCTTTGAATCCATCGACCATTGAGATACTCTGAAATTTTGAGTCATCCCTTCTCCCATCAGAAGTATCCATCACACCACAAACAACATTCACATAAGAAGTACCGACACTTTCAAAAACCACAACAGCAATGCCCTTACCTTTCTTGTCTTCCCTTGACTCGATCGCCTTCAACACAAAGGGAGGTGCATGAGAGGTAGAACTTGGTAGGATAGATATTAGATATATGAAAACCTAGATATATATCCATTAACAACAGAGGAAAAATTCCTTCTAAGGATGAGAGAAATATGGGAGAGAGGGAGGAAACCATACAAGATGAGAATCTCTTACTGGGAGAGGTGAAGATCCGTCAACGGATCTTCGATTTGTTAAGAACATAGGTTAGAATGCCTTGTAATTTTTCCAAGAGCCTCTAAAATTCAAATTAATTAGTTTAGGGTTGAGTTAGGGTGTTAAGGGATATAAGACAGGCGTTTAGTAAATTTTTAATGAATTTTTGGGCATTTAATTTTCCGTGTGCATGGTTTTCCATAACTGTGCACCTAACTATAAAATTATTCCCAGGGAATCGCATGATTACAACTAGAAGGGAGAAATATTGAGAAAACCATGCTCCAACCATGGAAATCTCCTCAGTTTGGGTTCACATAGTTTGATGGCCTGGGTGCACGGTTTGGGCAAACCGTGCACCGACCGTGCATTGCCCCTCTTTATCCTAAAATTATCTAATTTCACCCCAAAACCCCTAAAGTAAAAACCAAAAAAGATAAACTCAAAAAAGGAAATAGATTACCTGAAAATGATCTCAATACATCTCCAGAAAAAGGTTGGTATCTTACAATCAACCCACCTTATAATAGCTCATCCTCGAGCTATAATCCCAAGCATCTCAGGATTCTGATTCAAGAGGATCGGGCCACTAAGCCTGCATATCCACTTCTCTATCCCAAGTTTCCTCCTGAAAAAATCCATGTTTCCACAATATATGAACTATTGATATAGTCTTTCCCATAAACACTTTCTCACAGTGATACACAACACATATCATATGCTTCTTAAAGGATGCATCAGTCTCAAGCTCAACATCATCCACATCAATCACATGAGAAGGCTTGAGGTGATACCACTGAATTTGTGACACATGAAAAACATCATGAATAGTAGTATAACTATGTGAAAGATCCAATCAGTATGCCACTAACCTGATTATATCCACAACCTTGAATGACCAAACAAACCTGGGCACCAACTTTCCCTGCCTCCGAATCCTATGATGACCCAATCTAGGCAACACTTGAAGGAACACATGATCACACACTGTAAACTCAAGGGGTAATCTAAATATATTAGAATATAAATTATACCTACTATGATCCATAACCACACATTTATGAATTAGATAAACCCATTCTAATGTCTCTTGCATGAGACTCGGTCCCAACAACTCTGACTCACCTGCCTCTATCCAACATAGAGGTGATCTGTATGACCTAATATAAAGTACCTCATATGGTTCCATCTATATAGTTTTATGATAACTATTTTTATAGGAGAAACCAACGAGCGTTAGATTATTATCCCAATACCCACAAAAATTGAGAACACTTGCTCGAAAAATATCCTCAAGCACATGTATAGTACGTTCTGACTGCCCATATGCCTGTGGGTGGAATTCCATACTCAGTAAAACCTGTGTACCAAGCACCTTCTATAAAAATTTCTAGAAGCGTAGAGTAAAACATGATTCATAGTTTGAAATAATAATCCATGGAACCCCGAACAGGTGGAATATACATCAAACATATAATTCTACTCACTGGTCCACTGAGAAAGTCTACCATATAGACAATTAATGCACTAATTTCATCATTTAGTTCACTATCACCCAAATAGCATCATTTTTCCATGACATTCTTGGGAAACCCACCACAAAGTCCATGGTAACGTCATCCCACTTCTATTTTGGAATGTATGAAAATTGTATTAAACCACCAGGTCATTGATTCTCAGCCTTCACCTATTGATAGGTGTAACATCATGTCATGAATCCTGCTATGTCCTTTTTCATACCCAACTACCAAAACTATCATTGTAGGTTATGGTACATTTTAGTCACACTTAAATGCACTTCCCACTTTGAGAAATGAAATTAATGCATAATATCCCCCCATATACTCATAGGAACAACAATATGATTCTTGACATAGATGATCTAATCCTCATCTATGGTCAAATATGAAGGTGACTCCCCACATTTAAAGATTTCCCTCAAGGCTAAAAATTCTAGATCCTAATAATACCTTTCCTTGATTTGACTCAAAAGTGTAGACTCCACTGAAAATAATACGAGAGTCATCTTCTATTGGAATTCCTAAACTAAAAAATGCATCTTAGCTAGTAAAATAATCATTTTAAACTCATAACTAGACTCCTGAATTTCCTGAGTATGAGTTTTCCTAATTAAAGAATTAGAAACACTGTTTCCCTTCCTGGGAATATATGCTAGCTCGAAATCAAAAGATTGCATATACTTAAACCACCTCCACTGCTGGAGATTCAAATCTTGTTGGGAAAATATGTACTTTAAGCTCTTATGATCAATATACAGAGTAAAATTTTCTACCAATAGATAATTCCACCAATACTTCAAATCATAAACCACTAATACTAACTCAAGGTCATGTGTAGGGTAGTTATATTCATGTGACCTCAACTTTCGATACCCATACACCATAAATATATCTTTCAACATGCACAGTGCTCTAAGACTGATCCAAGAAGCATCACAAAACACTGTATACTCCTCACCTGTCTTGGTTAGGATCAAGATTGGTTCTATAGTTAAATGCTTCTTTAATGACTGGAAGGCACTCTCACATGATCCAAACCATTCAAACTTTATCCCCTTCTTGGTGAAGCCTGAGAGAGGTGCTTCCAAATGGGAAAAATCTTGGATTAATCTATGATAATAACCCTATAATTGCAGTAAACTACAGATATTGAAAACATTCTTGGGATTATACCAAGAAATCAATGCCTTCACCTTCTCTAGGTCCATAGACACACCTTCCTCTGAGATGATATGATCCAAGAAATGGACCTAATAATTCCATAACTGAAACATAGATATCTTGGGGTATAGAAGATGCTCTCTCAATGTACTAAAGATGATGTCAAGATGTTGGGAATGGTTTTCATGAGTTTTAGAGTACATTGAGATTTCATACACAAACACTACCATAATCCAATCTAGGTACATGTGGAAGATTTGGTTCATCAAGTCCACAAACACTGTATGAGCATTCATAAACCCAAACAGCATCACAAAAAACTCATAAAGTCCATCAATACTTATAAAAGTAGTTTGAGTTATATAAAAATGTCAGAATCTCAACTGATGATACCCTGATCTCACGTCAATCTTGGAGAAAACACAAGCTCCTCTCAACTGGTCAAATAGATCTTAAATATGCAGAATAGGATAATGGATATTCAAAGTTATCTGGTTCAACTTATGATAATAAACACACAAGGGAAAAGTTCCATTAGCCTTATTTGAAAACAATATTGGAGAACCCCAAGGTGATGTAATAATATAGATAAACCTCTTATGCATAAAATATTCTAGTTGATACTTAAGCTCTTGAAGCTCTGTTTGTTCCATTCCGTATGGTGGAATAGAAATTGGCTCAACCCTAGACATGAGCTCAATCATAAATTTCACATCTCTATCATGTGGAAGACCTAAGAAGTACTTAGGAAACACATCCTGAAACCTGTCTACTATGGGTGGAAAGAAATCCTACTTTACTTCTCCATCATCCAGCAATAGTCTTACAACACTACAAAATATTTCACTTTTTCCAATAGGGACATATCTGTTGGTAAAAGTGAATTTTATGTTGGTAAAACATTTTACCAACATATATGTCTCTTTCACTAAACTGTTGGTAAAAACTCTATCGCTAAATGTTTTTGCGATAGATAAAATAGTTCTGTTGCAATTATAATAATACCAACAGATAATATATATATTGGTTAAAGTGTTTACCAACAGGTTCTGATGAAAAATTTATCTGATAGTAATAATATTATCAATATATAATATTTTTTTATAAATTACATTTAAATAAAAACTATATTTTTTTATTTCCACTAAAATTTCATATTATATTTATTAATTTATCATATATGATACATATGTTTTAATTATTAAACCAAAGACGATTTGAACACATGTTCCAAATTAGAAAAGAATTAATTATATTAATAATGAAATTTATTACAAATAGAACCTGTTGGATCCCCACTTGAATTGTTCCACAATTCTGTCACCGGAAAACCCTGCCCCCACCCCAATTATTTTCCAGAATTTTGTCACTTGAAAACCCTGACCACCCCCCAGAGCAACTTCATCCCATCATCGCCAGTGACTCCAGCACCAGAAGCTCCAACCCATCCATGCTAGCTTCATCCCCAACCCATCCATGCCACCTCCAACACCTTCCATGCTAGCTCCAGTCTATGTCAGCTCATCCAGTTCCAGCCCCGTCCATGCCGGCTTCAATCTATGCTAGCTCCAACTCTAGCTTATCCATGCCATCTCCAGTCTATGTCAGATCTAGCTCAAGCCTCATTCATGCCATCTCTAATCTATGCACAAACAAATTAGAAAATATATGAGACCTCATATGGAATTTAGAGTTACAAAAACAAGTGATAAAAATAAACTTACACCAAAGGGAGGTAGTACATGCACAACAAGAATAAACATTTGTGTTAAACTTCTTACATTTGTGTTGAACTTCATTTTGACTTTCAACAAAGGTAGTACTTGCACAACAAGAAAATAAATATTCAAAGACAATCTTTTATTTAGAAAAAATATAGAATTGGCATTAGTTTTGAAATAATAACTTCAAAAGTACCCATGATATCAGATTTTTCTAGTAAGTGGGCCAAATAATATCAATAACCCACATTCCAACAATCATCTCCAAGAACATGACACCAAATCTGTATGCATATGATTTGGTAGTCAACTGGACAGCCCCTGCATACTCAGGAGCACAACATACATAGGTATCATCGACCCCTTCAAAATATTCCTCATGTATAGTGTCATTTGATCTTTAGGTTTGCTTGGCATAAATCCTTTAAACCTTAGATGTGGCTTTAAAGAACCATCTGAATCTTTAAATACAATGCACATTTTGAAACACAAAATTTCATTTATACCAGAATGAATACTTAACAATGATTGGAAAAAAATTAGGGATATAAACGCAACACAAAAGAACAATTAGTGATAGAAACATAGTACAAAAGAGATGTTAGAATGATAATTAGTAAAGAGAACATAAATAAAATAATCAACAGGAAGAAGAAATAAAATTGAAACCATGAATAAATATATAAAATCCAATTGTGCAGCATAATCATAGGAGTGTGTCCAAATATTCACTTATAGTGGTGTACTTGAGATTGGGATAAAGCTGTATACCCTTCATTCCACCATCCAGATCGATGATGAAGTAGGTATGGTCACCTTTCAAGAATGCAGAATATATAAAATCCATCTCCATGTTATTTGGGTATGGAGTCTCTACACACCACCAAGAATTTTTTTTGATGTCCTTTAGAATATTTCTTTCTTGTATATAAATCCTTTCAACCTTTTTACCAATATTACCCTCCCAAATATCAACCAGATCATTCATGGAACAAACATTACCAGGGTGCCTCAAATGCATCACTTTATTAAGTGTGTGCGAATCATCCACCGTACAAGTGGTGAAAGTAGCCCTATCACTTTCCTACACAAAAAAAACCTAGTGTTTCCATAGCTAAATACTGAAACTTTATCCCTAGGTGGAATCTTTTGGCCTGGTTGAGCCAAAGAGGGTAGTAAAAAACTAGTAGTCTTTGTGAATTATTATTTTTCTTCCTATTTTCTGCAGGAAAAAAATACAGTAATATATTAATAGATTAAATAATATTTCATAGTAAAAAGTACAAATATTCCATACACCATATTGTATATCATGAATCTGTATCATACATATAGAATAAAATGAAGATTTCATGCTGAGAATATGGATATCCTATAATCTATATTGCATATTCATAATACTGACCAAATGTACACTTGAGTTTGATTTCCCTCTTTCATTCTTCAATATGTAGAACTTCAAGATCAAAAAAATAAATATGCAGTGGAATCCAGTCATAGGGAATCCAAACAGTGCAAACTCCATGTACCCAAGAATAGAGAGTATAGTGACATGCAATAGGAAAACACGCATTAACAACAAAAAGTATTTATATGAACTGCATCTCTGCATCAAAATAGTCATGCTGCAGTCCATATAAAAAGGTAACAAAAAAATTTCAAGAAAGATCCTACAGATCACCATGTCATATTCGAAGCAGTCCAATCAATTAACCCAGTAATACACCTAAAAATCATCTAGTATCCAAACAAGGAGAGAAGGACAACATTGCTAAATTTTTATTGAGATTGAGCTTGAGCTACTCAAGAAGAATACTAAATATTGGTTGTTGTGGTTGCAAAGAAGTTCTAAAGCACATCCAAAAAAGTTAAATCCACTTCCATGACATAAGGATTACAAGTACCCTATAAAATATTAAAATTGAGTAAAAACTGATGATTTTTATGAGTGAGAATGAGTGTTACCCTCCAAGTATGTCAGCTTGAACACATCTATAGTGAGAGAAATCGATCCTGCCGTTTTGTCTTCAGAAATGTTCACATCAATGAAACCAAAAAATCTACAATTTGAGTATAAACTGATTAGCGAGAAAGAGTGTAACATTGCTAAATAATTAATAAAAATTCATAAGTGTAATTTAATAAAGAAACTAATGCATGTTGAGTAGAAAATGATGTTGTTTCTGAGTGATAATGAGTGCAACATTGCCCAACAATTAATAAAAAGTCATAATTGAATATTAACAAAGAAACTAACATTCAAATAACACATTTGATAATTAATTTTAAATACTAAAATAAAGTATGATTCGTTAAAATGAAGCACCACTGGTTTATAATCACATAATAATATCGTTGTGATGTTCAAAATATAAATAAAATTCAATATAGGGGCTATCAACATTTTAAAAGAGGATGAGAGAGAATTTTTTACCCATTTATCCAGGTGGCAGCGGGAGAATGATCCTCCTTCAATTAGGATTCAATTGCATGTTGTTGGGATGTCTTTAAAATTGTGAAGTGGGCTTGGTTTGGATTTGTTTTTAGAGAGGATGTGGTTCTTGACAGTAAGGTGTCGGGCTGGTTTCAAGCTGGTGAGGGCCTGGTTATTTTGGGAGTGGGCTTGTGGGAAATTAGACTGGCAGTGAGTCTGAAAGGGGATTGAAGGAATGTTAGGTCCATCTGCAGGTCTTGAATCCAAACCAAGCAACACCAACCAGCCTTGATCCAACCATGGAACACCAACCAGCCTCCGTCCGGTCTACCTACAGGGATTGAATCCAAACCAGTGAGCACCAGCTTGAATTCCTAGACTGATGCAGCACCAATCACAAATATCTCTGAAAAATCATACAGTCCATCAGCCTTAGCTTGCTAAAGAAACTCTTCTATTATGCATGGTAGGCACACCTTCAATAGATCTAGTGAATGCTTCAAAATATACTCTATGGGCATCAGAAGATGCTCTCATTTGAGAAGTGGAATATCCATCATCGAATGCATCCAGAAGCATAGAACATAAATTATGTCCTGACATCCAGAATAGTAAACTTCATGGGTCGCTGGAATTATGTGAATATGCTGACTTTTGTAATACTCTACACACCAATCAACCAACCTCTTCAACATGGTGATAATAAAAGAAGCTGGTGAAAATTTTGCACGAGACAAGTGGATAAATAAGAAACACTGATCATCCTATTTTCAGGGGGTCTGAGCTGTACGTAAAAATATCTGCAAGCACCATGGGAAATTTGACACCACAATTTTCAGGATCCAATAAGAAAGAATAGAACATCACAAACTGAGAAAATTTAGATTTGTATACAGATAGAACATTTGTTTGGAATGAAAAAATAAGAGTTTCAAAAAACCTCTATTAATCGACCATTGTCAACACATGTCTGAAGATGCTCAAACATCACCACCATTAAGCTGTCTAATCTATCCACGACTATGTTTTTCTATAAACCTCTCGGAATTAAACATTCTTTATGAATATCAACATCATTAGAGGTCTCATCCAACTCCTCCATCTCCATCTAAAAAATGCCTTTTCTAGGGTCATCTTGTAAAATGTTACCCCAACCAATCTCCACATCCAAATCTACCATCAAATCAATCATTTCTTTAAGCACGGTTCTCCCAACAATTTCTCAAATGGAACTAATCTATAACCTAAATATGTTCTCTACATATATCACAACTGGATCCTTGGGCTCCCTGCTGAAAACATTTGGCATTCATTGGGGAATTATGTTCAACAAGCACAATGGAGCAAGAGGCACCAGGTCAGCAATGGAGGTAAGGGAAGAATGCACCATGGAAAGAACATGATTCTTCTTTGCAATACCACATGGCTGATATAAGATATACATGACTAGATTAGGTGGTTTGAAATTGCTTATAATAATCTTCAATCATGCATTGAAAAAATTTCCATTTGATGCAGCCAATAATGCAATAAGTTCCACCAGTGCATACAACACATCAGGCCCATGGTTCCACATGTTGATTCCAAAAATAGTAGAAAGAAGCTTCCTATGTTGGACGCTATCTATAGATGAAATTACACCTGTCAAGGCCTTTAAGCTAGTCACCAGTAAGTCCTCCTCATCAGGTTAGATATTTTGGAGAACCCCAATCAGCTGGTCATAATTATCAATATCACCTAGAGGAACTGATCTAAGAGCATCTCTAACATGTCGTGTTAGTTCTGAATATCTATGATTAAGATCCTAAACTTCATAAATATCATCATTTTCAGATGTTAATTCCACACCCATGGTGATGGAGCTTGTCAGATACTTGTTAATCATTCGAACACCTGTATGTCAAATTAATATAGGAGACAACATGATCTTTCATACCTACATGTTGGTCTTCTAAAATTTCTAACCAGGACTTTTCATAAAATCGGGATTCCAGGATTTGAATAGGTAGCGTGAGGCGATGGGGGGAGGTGGAATCGCTAATGCCGTGAGAAACATCTGACTGTGCCTTGGAGATTTCATGGTAGGGAGACAACGTTAGAGGTAGAGGATCGTCAGGTCAAGGGAAAGAGAAAGGTGGGAGGATGTTGTGACTATATCTACTATGGTTTTGAGTGGAGGAATAGGGAGGAAGGTGTTGTCTTGTTGCCCCTTCCCTTTGGTTTCCCAAGCCCCTGGGCTTGTAGGGCTTACCCTAGGGTGGAGGATAATGGTAAGGGATGGGTGGGCAGCGGTGGAAGAAGGGATGAGAGGGGCTGGGGAATGGAAGTGGGAGGGGAGGGGATGGCGGTGGCAGAAGAATGGACTGTAGGGGCTGGGGAACGACAGTGGGGCGAGAGGGGATGGTGGCAGTGGAAGAAGGGATGGGAGGGGCCGGGGAACGACAGTGGGTGGGGGGTACATTAGGGTTTTTTTATTTTTTATTTTTTGAATATATATATAATGAAAAACGTTATGAATTTCTATAAAAAATTATATTGTATGAAGATTATGTATATCACCAATAAATGTTACTAAATTATGAATATTTAAATTAATTATATATTTTTATTATAAAATTGATATTCTTGTAATGGGTAATATATATATATATATATATATAATTTTTGTTAAATATTCGGTATTATTGAATAATTTATTAGTAACAGACTTTCTTAATGGCAAAATATTTATTGGTAACAATAACTAATAATAATAGATTCATTTATCGGTAAATTAATTGTTGGTATTATTATGATAAGATGATAGATATAAGTGTTAGTAAAAGATTTGTTGGTATTGAACTACTAATATAAACAGACATATCTGTTGGTAAAAATAATTGTTGGTACCTATAGTTAATATCAACAGAATTTAATATATGTTGGAATTAATCATTTTTACCAACAGATATATTATCTGTTAGTAATTTTTTGTTGGTAAAGGTCACTTTTTTTGTAGTGAAACCTGGGTGGTGAGCTCCACCAGCTGCTGGTGGATTGGCCCTGCATGGCCTGCCTATATACTCAACTCTCCATGGTGAATATAATTATCACCATTAGAATAAATAAAAGTAACTCTAATTCAGTAACAATCTATGTGGGATCAGTGTACTACTCACCAATCTATACCCATAATTAGGTAAAATTCTAACATGTCAAGGGAGTATAGATCCCAACTGAAACAACAATCCCCAACCCCAAGATAACACCCCTTTCATGAATATATGTCTCTTGATCTTACTCCCAAAGGTGTATCTATTGTCATAAATCCAATTAAAAACTCCACCGCCAGGCTCAAACTATTCAAAAATTGTGCAAATATAAAAGAATGAGAGGCACCAACATCAAATAAGGAAATATCTAGCATAGAATCTATAATAATAGTACCTCTAACTATTGATGGTCCAACCTCAATATCCACAAGTGAAGGATGAACTGCATGAAACTGTCCTTCCTCTCTTACCTATGATGCAGTCTGAGTCCCCTCTGCTGCACCACTCTACTAATATGAGTGATCTTTCCTATAAGTAGCTCATCCACTACCTCAACCACCAAGGATAGTAGAACTCTAACTTCCAGACTTATATGGGGTTAAAGACCCCCTTTAAGTACTCTTATTCTTCCTAGATCCTCCATCATTACCCATATATTGTGGGTTCTTGAAGAACCTCTGTAGATGTACCATACTACCATAGGATCAGAACTCTACCAGTGGTTGGGGGAACTATCTATGAAGGTGACCCGACCTACCACACTGGTGACATATCACTTGATTAAGATCCTATGTAACATATCATCACCCCTGTCCACTATTATTTCCACTACTCTGGTAAACATTCTCATAATGATGCTTCATGCTCTCAGAATTTGTACCTCCTGATCACCCTAAAGAATCCATTAGTCCTCCACCGAAATCTCCCTTCAAGTTCCCCTCAGAAATGAGATTCCGATTCAGCACTTCAGAAAACATTTTCAGTCAAACGATATTCACCTAGGACTTAATCTCACATTTAATTCCATACTAAAATCGTTTCATCACTGTAGCCTCATCACCCACCAATACTAGAGAAAAGTGTTGTAGGTATGTAAAGTGACCAACACAGTCCATAATAGACATACTCCCTCGATTCAACCTCATAAACTCATCCACTCTCTCTTGCCTGAGCATCTTAGGGTAAAAGTGTTCCAATAACTTCTCTGAAAAGTCCTTCCACTCCATATTCTCCAGCTATCCATCCCGAGTCTGGATGTACCACCAATGATTTTCTTGACCACATAACATGTAAGTTTACAATTTGAATCTCTTCTTAGTAGGAGTCTCCAAGTGCTCAAGTATATTCTGGATAGATTCAATACATATTTCAACTGTCTAAGGTCTATCATCTCCACTAAACTCTATAGGGTGATATAACTGAAACTCCCATGTCTAGTCAAACATACTCTTCAAAACCTACCTTGGGTCTCTTTCCATTTACTGCATAAACCAAGCAAAGTTCTCATGTAATTCTATCCAACTTCCTCACCCAACACTATTGATAATTCAGATTCCACTACTAGTAAATCATATCCATCCATTAACTCCTATAATCCTCTCAAAAAGCTTAATCATGGAGGAATATATCTATAATTCCAAACACATGTCTCAGGACACATTACAAAACATTAACACATTTACATAAGAGGTATTCACAATAATCCATAACAAATCATTCCCTCAAACCCTACCATATGGTCAAAATTGAGGTGCTATTACTACCCTTAACTATCCCTCATCTAGGTATAGGTTAAAAAAGGGTAAACACATTCTCATTATTCAATTTTCTCATTAGATAACCATTTATCCATTTTATAATTTTTTTCATCATTTACAATTTTTAATTTTATATTAGGCACCATTTCCAGTTCAATTACAAAAGAAAATAAAATCATTTAAATCTTAATAACTTACCCAAAACCTACTTTTCTATGAGTTTATAAAAATTATGCATGTCAAAATAATTCATGAGTTCTTAGAATGATGCATGCATACTCAATTCTCATTCCATACCAGGCCATGAGTCAAATCTCAAAAAAACTCAAAAATAATAATCACATCACACAATAAGTGCATCACTTGAGGTGAAATAACATCCAATTATAACAACACAGATCAATAACAACAATCCCACCCAGGGTACTTAGTTTTTACCCCCATGCATGGGTTAGCTACTCCCATGCATGAGCTCTTGACCAAGGCCTGACTTATCATAATTTCTTGTCTACCTTTCCCAAATAGTAAGACAAAGGAAAAGAAAAGAAAAATATTTTGATACTATTTTTTAATGTCCCAACCCAGGTGATATACAATGGTGCCCCAAGCTAGTTAGCCAGTTGACCTCAGGCACGCCTCCCCGTATACCAAAGGCTGCCGACTAACAACGAGAGTCTAATATCGATCATGAGGAGACTATACCCTCTTTATAAAAGCATAAAAATAACAAAAATAAATAATCAGTATCCAAATGGTATAACCATAACCAAAATATTACCAGTATCACCCGATGAACAACACAAGAGTAAAATATCCAAAACTAAAGTAGTAGATATGATATTCCAAAATAAGTGTCAAGTGCCTAATTAAAAACAAAAAATAAAGGTACTAACAACTCGAAGAGGGTTCCAAAACCATGTCTGGTTCCCTCATCCATGCTCCATCCCAACTCATCCATCTAACATAGGATCTTTACCTTATCCTCTCCTGCAAGCATGAAGTCTATTTGGGTACCGATCAGGAAGCTCGAGTAGGGTATGAGTACAACTCAGTAGGCCACCACCAATAATATCTAAAATAATATCCAGTAAATATCAGTGTATGAAATTATATAAAGAATAAAATATAATTGATAAAGTAAATATTTTACATATATTAAATTATTCTTTATTTAACCACATAAACCCTCAGGTTCTTGAGGACACTCAAACCCTCAATATCTACTTTGGCCTGTGCCGAAGTCCAAACCATAAGACATATTCAATTCAAATTTTATTATAACACATGGGATTTTATTATCCATTTCATTTCAATTAAATATCATGGACACTTGGAACCATGGTCCAATGCCAACATTTTGGACATAGAATTCCATGTTTATCACCCCATGAGTATTTGGATCATTAGTCCATGTCTCACACCTCATTTATTAGTCAACCACCTATGGGTATTTGGAGAATCAGTCAGTGTACCACACTCATATATCGTTCAATCACATATGGGTATTTGGAACATGAGTCAGTGTCCCATACTCATATATCAATCAATCACACATATATCACATATATCACACATATCACATCAATCAAGGTTAATCAACATTAACCCTCGTTTTATCCCTTCATATCATATATGCCATCACAATTATCAAACAATCAAGGTTCAACATTTTAATCACATGGAATAACATGAGAAATGCACCATTAAACCATTTTTCATTATTTGAATCATATAACCCATTAACCCATTAAGGTTAATCCAACCATCTCATAATTCCCACTATCAATTAATTCATACAAATATTAATTGACCAATCACACAATCCCAATTTTCCATAAATTTCCCAATCAAAATAGTACATTAATTAATTAACCAATTAATTAAACCAATTACACCAATTAAAATTACCCAAAATTTTACCCAATTCATTATCACATATAAATTAAATTAAATCCATTGAATCTCTGATGCAATTTACCAATCATTGCAATTGAAATTTGATAATTACATACTTGTAATTAAATCAAGACTATGATATTTTCAATTTAGACCACCTCTAACTCAAGATCATTGATGAACGCTCACAAATAGAAATCCCCAATTGAAGCAGAATAACCAAGACCATGATGAAGAATGAGATCTAGATAAAAAACCTAGATCCAAGATCAAATGGATTAGATCCATGAAAACTTATATCTTTATCCATTACCAATAGAGGAAAACATCCCTTAAAAGGATGAGAGAAATATGGGAGAGAGGGAGGAAACCATATGGGATGAGAATCTCTTACTGGGAGAGGTGCTGATCCATCAACAGATCTTCAATTCATTAAGAACGGAGGTTGTAATGACTTTTAATTCATCTGAGAGCATCTAAAATTCAAAGGAATTAGTTTAGGGTTGAGATAGGGTGTTTAGGGATATAAGACAAGTGTTCAGGAAATTGTTAATGAATTTTTGGGGTTTAATTTTACATGTGCATAGTTTTCCCTAATTGGGAACCTAACCATACAATTTTTACCAAGTGGTCTCATGATTACTACTAGGAATAGAAAGGTTGGGAAAACCATGTGCCAACCATGTGAATCCCCCCTGTTTAGGTTCACATGGTTTGATGGCATGGGCGCACGGTTTGGGAAAACCATGCGCCAACCGTGCACTTCCCCTCTTCTTCCTAAAATTCTCCAATTTCACCCCAAAAAAACCCAAAGTAAAAACCAAAAAATATACACTCAAAAAAGGAAAGAGAGTACCTAAAAATGAGCTCGATACATCTCCAAAAAAAGGTTGGGATCTTACAATCACCCCACCTTATAACAGCTCATCCTCGATCTGTATTCCCAAGAATCTCAAGATTTCGATTCAAGAAGATTGGGATACTAAGGCTGCATATACAATTATTTCTCCCAAGTTTTCTCTTGAAAACATCCATGTTTCAACAATATATGAACTATTGGTATAGTCTTTCCCCTGAACACTTTCTCACCGTGATCCACAACACATATCATATGATACTTAAAGGATGCATCAATCTCAAGCTCAACATCATACACTTCAATCACATGAGAAGGGTTGAGGTGATACTGCTGAAGTTGTGACACATGAAAAAAATCATGCATTATAGTATACCTATGTGGAAGATCCAATCAGTATGCCACTGACTTGATTTTATCCACAAACTCAAATTACCCAACAAACCTGGCTACCAACTTGCCCTGCCTCTGAATCCTACGGTGACCCAATCTAGGAGACACTCGAAGGAACACACGATCACCCACTATAATATCAATGGGTTATCGACATCTATTAGTATATGAATTCTGACTACTATGATATGTAACCATATGTTTCTGAATCAACTGAACCTGTTTCGATGTCTCTTACATGAGACTCGATCCCAACAACTCAAACTCACCTACATCTATCCAACATAGAGGTGATCTGCATGTACCAGTATAAAGTGACTCATATGATGCCATCTATATAGTTTTCTAATAACTATTGTTATAGGAGAAATAAATGATAGGTAAGTGATTCTCCTAATACCCACCAAAATTGAGAACACATGCTTGAATCAAATCCTCAAGCACCTGTATAGTACATTCCAAATACCCATATGTCTGTGGGTGGAATGCCATACTTAGTAAAACCTGTGCACCAAGAGCCTTCTGTAAACCTTTATAGAAGTACAGAGTAAAACATGATTCACAGTTTGAAATAATACTCTATGGCACCCCGCATAGACAGACTATCTCCCAAACATATAAGTCTACTAATTAGTCCACTGGGAAAGCCTTCTATATAGGCAAGAAATGTCATACTTTCATTATTCAGTTCAATATCACCCAAATAGAATCATTCTCCCACAATGTCCTTGGGAGAACCACCAAAAAGTCTATGGTAACATTATCCAACTTTCATTTTGGAATGGGTGATGACTGTAGTAAACCACCAGGTCATTGATTCTCAGCCTTCACCTATTGAAAGGTGTAGCACCGTTTCATGAATCCTACTATATCCTTTTTCATACCCAACCACCAAAATGTTGTCATAGGTCATGGTACATTATGGTCACACCTGGATGTACCAACCACTTCAAGACATGAAATTCATGCATCATATCCTCCCATATTCTCGTAGGTACAACAACCTAATTCCTAACATAGATGACCTAATCCTCATATATGGTCAAATATGAAGGTTACTCCCCACCTTTAAGGATTTCCCTCAAGGATAAACATTCTAGATCCTGATACAGACTTTCCTTGATCTAACTCAAAAGTGTAGACTCCACTAAAAATAATATGAGATTCATATTTTCCTGGCCTTCCTGAACCACAACATGTATGAAAATTAGTAAATTCATCATTTTACGCTCAACACTAGACTCTTTAGTTTCCTGAGTATGAGTTTTCTTTATTAAAGCATTAGAAAAAACATTTCCAATCCTGAGAATATATGCTAGCTCGAAATCAAAAGACTACATATACTTAAAACACTGCCACTACTAGAGATTAAAATCTTGTTGGTAAAATATGCACTTTAAGTTATTATGATCAATATACAGAGTAAATTTTTCTCTCAATAGATAATACTCTAAATAATTCAAATCATAAACCAATGCTGCTAACTCGAGGTCATGCGTAGGGTAGTTCCATTCATGTGGCCCCAACTTTCGATACCCATACACTAAAAATAGATCTTCCTGTATAAAAACTACTCCAAGACTGATCAAAGAAGCATATAAAAAAACCATATACTCCTCACCTAGATTAGGTAGGATCAATATTAGTTCCATAGTCAAATTATTCTTCAATTATAGGAAGAAACTCTCACATGCTCCAGAACATTCAAACTTTATCCCCTTTTTATTGAATCTCAAAAGAGATGCTGCCAAATGGGAAAAATCTTGGATAAACCTCAGATAATAACCTGTTAATCCTAGTAAACTACATATATCAAAAAAATTATTGGGATTATCCCAAGAAATAACTACTTTCACCTTCTATGGGTCCACAAAAACACCTTCCTACGAGATGATATGAACTAAGAAATGGAACTAATCAATCCATAATTGATGCTTAGATAGCTTGGGGAATAGCCGATGCTATCTTAGTGTACTCAAGATGTTTTTAAGATGTTGGGAATGATCATCATGTGTCTTAGAGTACACATATATTTCATCCACATACACTACCCAAAACTGATCTAGTTATGGGTGGAAGATTTTGTTCATCAATTCCATATACACTTCATGAGAATTTGTCAACCCAAACGACATCACAAAAAACTCATAAAGGCCATACCTACTTCTAAAAGTAGTCTGAGGTATATCAAAAGGTTAGAATCTCAACTGATGATACCCTGATCTAAATTAAATCTTGGAGAAACCACAATATCCTCTCAACTGGTCAAATATATCTTCAATATACGGAAGAGGATACACGCTCTTCATAGTTTTCTGGTTCAACTTTCAATAATCAACACATAAGGGAAAATTTCTATTATCCTTCTTAGAAAACAATATTGGAGAAACCCAAGGATATGTAATCATATAGATAAACCTATTATACATTAACTCTTCCAGTTGATATTTAAGCTCTTGAAGCTCTTTTTTTCCATTCTGTATGGTGGAATAGAAACTAGCTCAACCACCAACATGAGCTCAATCATAAACTCCACATCTATCTTAGGTGGAAGCCCTGATAAGTCCTTAGAAAAGATTTACTAAAATATGTACACTATGGGTGGAAATAAATCCTACATTACACCTCTATCATCCAACAACAGTCTTACAACTTGTGTGGTGAGCTCCCCCAGTTGCTGGTGGACTGGCCCGACACGACCCTCTAGAATATTCAACTCTCCTTGGTGAATATAACTGTCACCCTCAAGAGATGTAAAAGTAACTATCCTACGATAAAAATATATGTGGGATTGGTGTACTACTAACCAATCCATACCCATAATTATTTAAAATTCTGACATGTCAAGGGAGTATATATCCCAACTAAAATGATACTTCCCAACCTCAAGAAAAAAACCCTTTCACAAATATATGTCTCTCTATCTTACTCCAAAAGGCATATCTATTGTCATAAACCTGCTTAAAAACTCCAACACTAGGATCAAACCATTCAAAAATTGTGCAGATATAAAGTAATGAGAGGAACCAATATCAAATAAGGAACTAGATAACATAGAATCAATAATAGTAGTACCTCTAACTATCGATGGTCTAGCCTCGTTATCCACAAGTGTAGGATGAACTGTATGAAACTGTTCTGCCCCTCTAACCTATGATGCAGTCTAAGTCCCTTGAGCTACACCACTCTTTTGATATGGGAACTCTTTCACAGAAGTATCCTGTCCATTGCCTCAACCACCAAGGCCAGTAGAACTCCAACTGCCAAACTAATATGGGGTTGAATACCCCCTTTCAGTACTCTTATTATTCATAGATCCTCCATCATTACCCATATGTCGTGGGTTCCTTCATAACCTCTGTAGATGTACCATCCTTATGTAAGATCTAAAATCTACCAGTGGTCATGGGAACTATCTATGAAAGTAAACCAGCCTACCACACCGGTGACATATCACTCGAGTAAGATCATATGTAACTGATCCTTCCCACTTTCCACTCTTCTTTCCACTTCTCTGGTCAAAATTCTCATAATGATGCTTATTTATCTTAGAATTCATACCTCCTAACCACCCTACCAAATCCATCTATCCTCCACCAGAAACCACCTTCAGGTTCTCCATAGAAATGAGAGTCTGATTCACCACTTCAGAAAACCTTTTCAGTCAAAATATATTCACATGGGACTTAATCTCAAATTTAATCCCATCCTGAAATCGTTTCACCACCACAACCTCATATCCCTCCAACACTGGAGAAAAGCACTGTATGTATGTAAAGTGACCAGTACAGTCCATAATATACATACTCCCCTGAGTCAACCTCATAAACTAATTTTCCCTCTCCTTCCTGAGCACCTCAGGGTAAAAGTGATCCAAAAACTTATCCCAAAATTCCTTTCAATCCATATTCTCCATCTTTCCATCCCAAGTCTGGATGTCTCATCTAATCTTTTCTTGAACATGTAACATGTAAGTATCCAATTTAACTCACTTCTCAGCAGGAGTCTCTGAGTGGTCAAGTATAGTCTGGATAGACTCAATCCAGATTTTAACTACCTAAGGTCCATCATATCTGGTGAATGTTGGAGGGTTCTATAACTGAAACTCCCATGTCAAGTCAAACATACTCTTTACAACCATCCCTGGGTCTCTTTTTATAAATTTTATAAACTGAGCAAAGTTCTCATGGAATTTATCTCTGAATTCCTCACCTATCACTGTTGGTGCTTCAGATTTCACTACTAGTAAATCATCTCCATCCATAACCCCCTTTCATCCTCTCAATAAGCATCGTCATAGAGAAATATATCTAAAATTAAAAACACACATCTCAAGAAAAATTACAAAACATTAAAACATTTACATAAGAGGCATTCACAATGATCCATAAAAATTCATTCCCCCAAACCCCACCACAGGGTCAAAACCAAGTCACTATCACTACCCTTAACCATCCATCATCTAGGAATAGGTTAACAAAGGGTAAACACATTCTCATTATTCAATTTTATCATCATACAACCATTTATCCATTTTATAAATTTTTCATCATTGAAAATTTTTAATTTCATATTAGACACCATTTTCAGTTCAATTAAAAAAGCAAAGAAAAACATTTCAATCTTAATAACTTACCCAAAACCCGCTTTTCCGTGCGTACCTAAAAATGATGCACGTCACAATAATTACTAAGTTCTTAGAATGATGCATGCATACTAAATTCTCATTTCATACTGGGCCATGATTCAAATCTAAAAAAAAACTCAAAAATAATAACAACATCACACAATAACCACATCACTCAAGGTGAAATAACATCCAACTATAATAACACAGACCAATAAAAACAATCCCATCATGGGTACTTAGTTTTTACCCCTGTACATGGGTTAGTTACTCCCATGCACTAGATCTTGACCAAGTTTAAACTTATCCTAATCTCTTGTCTACCTTTACCAAATAGAAAGACAAAGGAATAGAAAAGAAAACTATTTGGATAGCAATTTTTAATGTCCCAACCTGAACGCCACACACTAGTGCCTTGATCCGGTTAGCCACTTGACTTCAGGCATGCCTCCCCATTTTCCAGAGGCTGCCGACTAACAGTGAGAGTCTAATATCGATAATGATGAGACTATACCCTCTTTATCAAAGCAACGTAATTGAGAAATTAAATAAACAGTATCTAAATGATATAATCATAACAAAAATATTACCGGTATCACATGATGACCAACATAGGAGTACAATATCCAAAACTAAATCACTATATATGACATTCCAAAATAAGTGTAAAGTGTCTAATAAAAAACCAAAAATAAAGACATTGACAACTCAAAGAGGGTCCTGAAACCATGTCTTGTTCCCTCATCAATGCTCCATCCCAACTTAGCCATCTAATATAGGCTCTTACTCTTATCCCGTACTACAACCAAGAAGTCTATTTGGGTATTGATTAGGTAACTTGAGTAGGGTGTGAGTATAACTCAATAGGACACCACCAGTGGAATCTAAAACAATATCCAGTCAATATTAGTGTTTGAAATTGTATAAAGAAAAAAATACAAGCGATAAAGTAAATACATTACATATATTCAATTATTATTTATTTTATCACATAAACCCCTAGGTTCTTGAGGACACTCAAACCCTCAATACCTACTTTGACCTATGCTAGAGTCCAAACCATAACACATATTCAATTCACATTTTATTATAACACATGGGCTTTCATTGTCCATTTCATTTCAATTCAATATCATGGACACTTGGACAAATTTTCCAATGCCAACATTTTGAGAATATAATGCCATGTATAGAACCCCATGAGTATTTGGAGCATTAGTCCCTGTCTCACTCCTCATTTATTAGTCAATCACCCATGGGTATTTGGAGCATCAGTTAGTGTCCCACACTCATATATCATTCAACCACTTATGGGTATTTGGAACGTGAGTTCGTATCCCATACTCATATATCAATCAATCACACATATATCACATATATCACATCAATCAAGGTTAATCAACATTAAACCCTTTTTATCCCTTTACATCATGTAATCCATCACAATTATCAAATAATCAAGGTTCAACATTTTAATCACATGGAATAACATGATCAATACACCATTCAACCATTTTGAATTATTTAAATCATATAACCCATTAAACCATTAAGGTTAATCCAACCATATCATAATTCCCATTATTAATTAATTCATACACACATTAATTTACCAATCACACAATCCCAATTTCCCATCAACTCCATAATCACAACATTATATTAATTAATTAACCAATTAATTAATCAAATCCCACTAATTCCAATTACCCAAAATTTAATTCAATTCATTATCACATATAAATAAAATTAAATCCATTGAATACTTGATGTAATTTTTCAATCATGGAAACTTAAATTTGATAATTACATACATGTAATTAAACCATGACTATGGGATTTTCAATTGATACCACCTAACTCAAGATAATTAATGAACGCTCGCCAATGAAAATCCACAATTGAAACAGAACAATAAAGATCACGATGAAGAACGAGATCTAGATCCAAAACGTAGATCCAAGATCAAATAGATTTGATCCATAAAAACCTAGATCTAGATCCATCACCAATAGAGGTAGGTGTCCTTTCAAAGGATGAGAGAAATATTAAGGAGCGGGAGTAAAACTTACGGGATGAGAATATATTACCAAGAGAGGTGTAGATCCATCAAAGGATCTTTGATTCATCAAGAACGAAGGTTTTAGTGCCTTGGAATTCATCTAGGAGCCTCTAAAATTTGAATGAATTGGTTTAGGGTTGAGATAGGGTGTTTAGGAATATAAAAAAGGGGTTTGGTAAAATTTTAATGATTTTTTTGGGGGGGGGGTTTAATTTCCTAAATGAATGATTTCTTGTATGGGGCGCACAATTTTTACTAACCATGAACCTCTTCCTAGGGGTTGCTCAGTTAATACTAAGAGGGAACATTGTTTGGTAAACTATGCACCAACCATGCGAATACCCTCCGTTTTGGTTTTCATGATTTTCTAGCCCAGGGCCCGGTTTGGGAAAACCATGTACCAACTGTGAACTAACCCTATTCTTCCCAAAATTATCCAAAATTATCCCAAAACTCCCCAATGTAAAACCCAAAAAAGATACACTCAAAACAAGGTAAGAGAGTACCCAAAAAGAAGCTTAAGACATCTCCAAAAAAGTTCAGGATCTTATAGTTCCCCTATCATGGATGTGTATGAGGTAGATGACGTGTAATCTTCCTACATGGCATGTGGAATTAAAGTTGAATGGTTTTTTATATGCATTGTGTATCATATACATGACACTCTTGGACCCCCATGTTCTCCACTGCAAGAAAACAAGGACTACATATCATCTATGTGAGTTACACAATGTGTAGTTATTGAAACCGCATGCCTTGTGGTCCAGATCTATATAGATCCACTTTTATCTGATCTAATTTGATATCATCAAACTAATCTAATAACCATGCAAGATACACACCATATTCATAGTTAAACAATGTGTAGTTTAGTACACACCATGTAGTCATGTTTTATCTAACCATAATTCTTAACATATTTAGATGTTTCTTTATTTTAATTTAACCCATTTATTGGTTATGTGAGTGAGAATGGAGAAAGGGAAGAGACAACAATGTTAAGATTCCAATAATGAATGGATATGAATTAAAATAAATTGAGAACATATAACATTAAATCAAGGATTAATAAATAATTATAAATTAATCATGTGACTGCTTTGATACCACTTACAGGTTCCAGGCACAATGAAAGCGCCTGTTGGAAAAGACCAACTTGGATTTTAGTCTTAATTTATGAATAAAATGAGTTGTACCGATATAATGATGTATTGAACAATATATTTCAATCATAAATTACTTTAATTGTTTAAATACTAAAACTAGAAGAGGAGGTTCATCACACATAGTTTATAATTAATTTATAAGCAGATCTAGAATTACCTAAACTTGTAATTCTTTCTTTGTTGATGATCCAATTGATTTAATATCTATGTACCATATAATTTTTTGGGTATTATCATGGTTGATCCCAATCACTTTTATCATTCATGGTTAATAAAAAAATGATCTTTTAGGATGAATAATTCTTAGAATTCTCTTGATGGCTTGAGAGAAGTGGAGGAGAGATAAACATATAGATATATAGAACTCTCTCTAGGGTTTTACAGAGATTATCTCTATCTATTGTGCACAATTAATCTAACTTAGGGAAGATATATAACTATATATATATTAAGTAAAGTTTAGGTTTTCCTATTTTCATATAATCCCCCTTACAAATTAATTAATTCTTAATGAACCCCATGGATTAATAATAATATAATTATTATCCACTCAACATGTACATCACCTAAGAATAAATAAATATCATTTATATCATTTCCAAATAGACATTTAATGAACCTTGAATAATGAATATTTATTTAACAAATAAATATCACTATATTATTTGTAGATAAATATAATAAATTTTATATTAACTAAACCTTAAAAATAAATATTTATTATTATTTGAATCACATATTCATTTGAATTACTTGTTATTAAATCTTAGAAACCAACCAAACCTGAATAATTATTAAACCAAAAAGCAGGAATAATATTTATCCTAACTTTTTAAATTCAACATTAAATTTAATTGAGATTCCAGATGCACTTGGTGCATGACCATATAGGACTCTTTCTCAGTGGAAATAGGTGGATACACCTAAAGTATAAGTTTAATATCTAGAAACATGCCAAAGCACTCATAGAGAAAGAAGTTAATGTCATAAAGATATAAAACCTCATACGAATGCTTACTGTGTAATATAATCACTTTATTGTGATATATCTAATCAAGCAAGTTTCATGATTCTATCATCAACCTATGTATTTGATATCTCTTTATTTTAATTTATGAAAATAAACATGTCCACAGAACACCATGACCATGGATTTATCCAGAAAGTTCTATTCCCATCAAAAGGCCTAAGATATCAAATTCTATCATTGAATATAAGGGATAAATCTTTTCTCACATTATCCATTAATGCAATATCACTCATGACACACCCAACATATCCTACTTCATTGCGAGCATATGTTATCATAGTTTTAATCAATACATAAAAGTATATGACTTATGACATTAATTAATTATAATCTTAAATTATAAGGATAAATACACATGTATGCATATAAGAATATCCAATGACACATATAAATGTGGACTTACCACTGGTGGGTTTCATTCTCATAATCTCCTGTACTGGAAATTGCCAAGGGCACACACCATGAGAGGGTGCCTCAAAGTCCTATGAGTCTCCACTCCTGTTAGCCTATATAATTTGTGTCCCATAAAATGATATCATTTTAATATAGAACATATATTTAATAATATTACCATGAACCTATAGGTTCTCATCATAGTAGGGAACTGCTATGACCTTTCAATGTGACTAATATTCTTAGGACATTATCATATACTATGTCATGAAGAGGAACAATCATTACGTGATAAGATACTTTAATAAAATTAAAGACAATGAATAAATATAATCATAAAGTACTTAGAATTTGGTTCTAGGGAACCAAATCTAACATGTATGACTTGATATTTTTTATCATAATATTTTACAACACCCACTGAGAGAGAAAATAGAGAAGAACTTAAATATCTTGTAAAGGAATTTTTAACTTCATTTTCATAATCCCATGTTTATTATCAGTGAGACTTGATATGAATAGGTAGTGAACCATTGAAATTGATAGTGAATTTAATTGTAAACATTTTTTAACACATAACCATTAAAATATATATTATCACATGCAATGATAGTGAGTTGTGAAATTTATGGATGTAGCTAGCCACATTAGGAGTGAAATACCTAAATTTTGTGTTCATTGTGTATCTAGTTATTTGTTTTAATTCATGTGGAGAAATACACATGAAAAAACGAAGTTCTATATAAAAAATGAATGGAAATCATATATGAGGGTTAAGTTATAAAGAAAGAAAAGCTTTAAAATTGATAAATCTTGATTAATCAACCCTTTTAAGGTTATCCACTCATATTTGGGACCAAACCTTCATCAAAACCAAGTTTCTCTCCCCCAAAAATTATTCTAATTTGAGAATATAAATATATTATTCAATATTATAATGATTAAAATCAATTTTCACATATATACTACCTCAATAAAAATATGGTTGTGTAAGAAAACCATTAAACTGTAAAACCAACTCAACCTAATCCGAACCACTCAAAAAATCACAAAACCATAAAATTACTCCATGAAATGTGACACCTTGAAATTGTTAAGTATTTTATCATTTGAGTTTTAATTTAGTTTAGGGTGAAAATGAAGGTTTTGGAGGAGTTTTTAGGGTTTCACAGTTTGTGGCATCACTTACAAACCATGTAATAGGATCTTATATTGTGCAATAAAAAAATCAAGTCAATTCTATATGGTTTATATCATGGTTTATATGCACCGAAAAAAACCTTTCCATATATTAAAAATGTGTGAAATATTTCATAAAATTCCATAATGATATATTATTTCCTCATTTGACCCTTATGCATGAGAGAATTTTATAAAGAGTTTCTTTGGTGATTTTGAAACTCACCCTCCCTCTCAAAGACCCTATATTCCATTATTGAGCAAGATAGTCTCAGGTCAGAGGTATGTTATCCTTCAATCACCTTTCTCACCCCTTCTATTTCCTCTAGTTATATATCCATAAACATAGAATTTTATATTAATCTTAGATTATAGTTTTATTTTATTTGTGTAGTGCCCTGACCTGGGATCCACTTAACCAGTGCTCTGGGCTGGTGTACCACTAGGCCTTAAGCATGCCTCCCCATATGCCAAAGGCTGCCGACTAGAAGTAAGGATCCAATTATGTGATAGTAAAGAGACTATTCCCTATAGTGATGATAATAATAGTGATCCATAAATATATATATATAACGCATCATAAAAAGGACCATAACAATGTAAACAATAGAATAAACACAATAGAATCATAACAACAACAATATTGATAAAAATACCAAAGGAATCATACCATATGCAGATGAATACAAAAGTTAAGAAAATTCATACAAGATAGATAAGAAAGGTTACCCATGGCCGACCATGTAACTATATATATATATATAAACCCAAAATAAAGTTCATATTGATTCAAAGGAACCACCAGGTACACTTCCATCCATCCCATGCAAAAGTAGGTATATCTCCAATCACTAAGGTCCATATCTCAAGCCCAATACCTTACTTGATCTCAAAACCATAAATTCTACATGTGTCCCGAGGGGACTGTGTAGGGTGTGAGTATGAACTCAGTAGGCCCCCACCAACGTGTTCCTCTATTACATCTATAATTATACAATTTATACAAAATATAATTTAAAAAGAAATGAACACACATTTAATAATTAAACCAATCCACCTGTTCTCAATATCCAAAAGTGAGTGTTTAACTACATCTTCCAATGATGATATATCTCAGAAAATATTCCCCCAAATATATATTTTTCATACCATATAGGTCTGAAAATATATATTTACAGTGGCGAGGACCTATATCTTAGTACCCAGTCATCCCCTAAAGAATATCATATCGGGTGAACCCTAATATTCCACCCATAAACATATCACCTGACACCTCATGCCATCCGATACCACCTATATCATACATCGAGAAAGTACCAGGATCCCATCAGCATGCCCAATCAAAATGTCCTAGGTCCCTCAGATCTCCGTTTGAAAAATCACCATCATCTCAACAACCTGACCTCCTGAGGTACGAAGATGTCTATCCTCTAACATATAATAATCATAATAGGATCAAAAAACCACTATCCTAAGGAATAAAAATATATGTGCTCCAATAATCCCAACCCATCATCCAAAAGTACAATAATGATCCACAACTCCCAACCGATGGTCTCAACACCATCACCTGATGGTCAATCACCATCAACAATGGATTTCTACATTGAGCACCTCCTCTTTAACTAATGGTCAACACCATCCCCTAAGCCACAATATCTATAGAGGTAATAGGGTTAAAATCATTATTTCTATGATTTAAATGAGACATATGAATATTGAATTAGATCTCAGATGGAGATAGGAGGCCAAAGCCTAGGGATAGGAGAAAATGGGAGCACCATGCCACTGGAGGAGGTGCATGTGCAGGAGGAAATAATTATGGAAGATCCTATTAAATAAATAAAGAGAAAAAAGTTCATTTTGGAATATTTAAAAATCTTCATGGTTACCACATGGTTTGGAAAACCATGCGCCAACTGTGTGGTACTCACTGTCCAAGAGCACAAACACCTCACACAGTTTAGCCGAACGGTTTGAATAAAAATGTTCCAACTGTGTTGGTAACTATAAAAACCTATAAAACCAAACATTCTTGATTGGAATGGGATTTATAGTTAAAAAAATCATGCCCATTTGAAAATAGGTCACATGGTTTAGGCTACACGGTTAGACAAACCGTGCACCAACCGTGTTCCCTGCTCTTCCTTTTCCCAAAATTGGGTTTTCAGAGCCTGATGTTTCTTAAAACCATTGAAACTTCTGAGGAGATTTAAAATACATAAACCATGTTTTAAAAAAAATGAATTGGAGCATTCAAACTCTTGGGATTAGGTTTTGAATCCCAAAAAGGATGTTGGAATGAAAATTAATAGAAAAATTCAAAAAGGTTGAGGAAATTACAACCTGCTCAAAAACCTGGGACGTTACAGTCTACCCACCTTATAATAGACCATCCCAGAGCTATTATGATTTACCTAGAGATAGTACCAAACATACCCATTAAATTTATATTAACCCGGTCTATCCTGGTTATTAGTCATCATAAATTCCCCTTGTGGTGCTCCCCACCTTAGGAATTACGTACCTGGTCACTTCACAACCCAAACTAAAATATCCTGATGGTTCCACTGACCATACCCAGACATAAAAGTCCTCATATGACACACAATTACTTCTAAACATCATCAGGTGCTCAATTTATATCTATTTCATACATGACACCCATCAAATCTTGTATCTCATTAGATGCTCATCAGTACCTATGCCACACATGACATCTATGAGTACCGCATCTCATCAGATGACCATAAGTCTTGCATCTCAATAGATACTCAAAAAAATAAACTTTTATTATATATATATATATATATGCATTCCCATCATATTACTAATACCTATTCACCTCATAAAAAACAAGCATCATACCGATTCCCAAATATGAACCAGTATCTGGTTAGTTCAGTTATCACATGTGCACCTCATTCACTAAAACTAGCTATACCAAAAAACAAAGGCCACACCATGATTAAAGCATACATCTAATCATAATCAGATCACTGAACTTTTCTAACCCCATCATCTCAATAATATGTACCTGGATTGAAGCCCGATTACCTGAGGCCTGACCTCCATACAGAGTTGTACTAACTACCAACCACTGAACCCGCTGTAAGATCTCTCTATCTTTGCCAAGACCTATGTGTGCAGTTGAATCTCAAATACCAGATCTTAGTGTTACTTTTGGTCCTACATAAGATCCCTAAGTTTGACCTGATCCTTGGTTCCTAGCTATCCAAGAAGGCTTTCTGCATAACCTCTCTATATTACCCATATGACCACATACTCGACACTCCTTTGGATCCCACTCACACTGAGTTCAAACATGACCTATATTCCCAAAATAGAAGTAAACCATTGAAGAACCACTCCTTGATATCCTACCTGAGTATCTGTCCTAATTTCCCTACTGATACTCCTCACAGTCTCGCTTCTAGATACCTGTAGCATCATTGCTAATCTCACTTAACACCATAACCCTACTCGAATAAGACCGAAATTTCAAGTTTCCCTTTGCTATCAGCACATGATTCACTACCATTGAGAAATATGTTATCCTAAATATGTTCACATGCACCCTGATGGAATACCATAAACCATCCTTGAACTACCTTACCCTAGTAATTTCATCGCTCACCATAGTAAGTGAAAATCGGGACAAGTCCATGAAATTGGAAACATAATCCATAAATAATGTATCTACTTGCTATAAGTTCATGAACTCATGGGATATATCTACCCTTAACATCTCTGGAAAGAAATTATTAAAGAACCTAGACTTGAAATACTTCCAAGATAGTCCCTTATCTTTTCTTGCTTGAACCAACACATCCCACTAGCTCTTTAATGGTCCTATGAGCATATAAGTCACCAGCTTCACCCTCCAAACTGGGGGTATCTCAAGCTAATCAAAAATAATTTGAACTGATTCAATATAGTTCTATACTACCTATAGTACACCCTTAACCTAGAATAATGGTTGGTGTTGAGACAGGAACTTGAGAGTAAAATAGGCCATGGATGGATTATCTCCCCAAGTTCCCCTATCGATACCCTATATGACATGAACAAGCTCGCCTTGAGTTTATTATCTAACCATGGACCAAAATCTTTAATATGCTGCAGTTTCTCCACATATACCAAATCTTGTATCTATATCTCATGATCAACCCAACCCTTAGGTGTATCATCTCGACCATTAGGGGCCTCATCTCATGGATTCTCTAGGGACACCATATCTCCACCCTCCTGACGCTCCACTAGAAGCTGTCTAGGTGGCTTCACACTAAAGACCAAATACTATAGTCAAATATCCATAATATAATATATATATATATATCACATATAGGGAAATATATAATAGGCAGTGCATCTCACCACCCTTATACTCCCCTACCACATCCATTCACTTGAAATCCGACATCATGGCCCCTTACCTCCTACCCCCAACAGAGTTATAAATCACATACAATCTAGCCTCATAGACCCTTCCCTAACCAAAATAGAGTTATGAATCACATATAATCTAGAATCATTCCCCCTTGACTACCCATAATAGATTACAGAACCATACGATGGTCCTAGACAGTGTGGGATGAACCATAGACCGACCTTCTGAAGTAGCCCGTTCGATCGGCCAAGTGGGTAACATGGAGCGGTCTGGGTCTAATATGGACTGAACTAGGGTGAAAATGTTGCATATTTATTCCATGAACGTGCTTCATACTCACATATGAGTGTCTATGTGTGGCCCAGTGAGACACCTTTCCCCCTCCACCCATGCCACATGGCCCAGAACACCTCCTTGGGTGTTTTTCATAACTTTTCACCCCGAAGTCAGAACAAGGAATATAAATAGTCAATTTTGATTATTTTTTTCACATAGATCATAATGAAAGGGTTTTATTTTCCATTAGAGTCCATTTGAATGGTGTTTTTGATATTTTAAGTATTTTTTCATTATCATTAATAGTAATTGGGTTCATGTGAGATTTTCATATCTAACACAAGGTTAGGTAATCCTCTATTGAAATACTAATGATAGGGCATGGTCCCTACACATAAGTTATGGAGTTTGGTACTCCATAAAGGATTGGGGTGTGGATCCTCTATTCCAGAATGTGGTCAGGTACTCCCTTGATTGCTTCTCTCATGATTGGGAATGGGTCCCCTATAAGAATAATTAGGTTTGGAACTCACCCATAAGATGGGGTGTTAGTACTCTATTCATGGAGTTAGCACTCTCTTAACTAATATAATTATTATCATTGAGGCATGGTTCCTCCATTCATGGGTTCAGTACTACCTCAACTGCCATGATTACCTTAGATAGGTGTGGATCCCCTATTAAAAATTCAAATAGGTGGTGTGGAATTCAAAAATAGGGGTAGTGAAATTATCCTGGTGTCTGTGATTCAACAAGTACTTCTGTTACCTATGAAATTTGATAATTGTGGAACTAGGCCTTTTAAGTTGGGATTTCACTATATCACTTGTTTCCTTAATCCTTAAAGCACATTAAGGGGTTTCTACTATGAGTTAAACTATTATTTAGTCCTCTCTTTTGTTTGGGGTTCCTTATTAGGTATTTATATACTCTCCCATGTATGGGCACACCTTCCCACCTATGTTGTGTTTGTACAATCTACGTACAATTTAGGGGAAATATTACATGATTTGGTGTTGGAATAGTTGGTGTTTAGTGGTGTTTGATGGTGATGGTTTCTATTGGATATTGTTTTGAGATAATTTTTAGTTAGAAGGTGTCTTTTCCAGTTGTCATAGGTTTATTATACTTTGGGTTATATTTTTATCATGTATTCACCTTTAATTTTAGATTCCTCCTTCATGGTACTATTATGGATGATTGAGGTCATTTACATGAATATTATTCTACTTATTGAGTGATGGATTTTATTGGGTTTGGAGATATGTGGTTTTGTTATAGGTTTTCATTGGGCCTTGACCTCCCACTATGTCATGCCTTCTTGGTGATAGTCACCAGCCCTTGAATTATTATAGGAAAGTATGGGGTGGAAAACACAACCTAACTATTGGAACAGGTGGGGATGTATTAGGTTGTATCATGCCATAATATTATTAAATCTAGGTTTTTATTATGAGGATCAGTGTACAAAGTTAGGAGTCATATGAGGTTTAGTTTGATGGATCTAGGTCAATTGTTTATAGGGGATTTGAGTTTGTTTTTTAGACTTAGGAACCAAGTGAATTGTGTGGGTGGCTAACACACACTTACATTAGGAATTTGATAAATAATATAATCAACTTTAAAATCTAAGGAATCAATTGCGGGGTATAGTTAATATGGTATATGTATAATGTGGTCATCTGTTTATATATTTCCATCTCTTTCTTATGTTAGCTCACCTAGATATTCTAAATAATAGTGGGTTAATATTATTGAATTTATGATGAAACCCTATAGAAAAATATCTATAATTCAAAGGCAAGGTTGTGACAGGCCAATGCCAGTACCAGAGCCTTCGAATATTGACTGATCAAGTGTTGAGGATCGATTTAGGGGCTTGACCAAGAGATATCTCTACATATTGTGCTGGGGGAATTTTTTTCCTATTTTATAGATGTAAAATACCCCACCTATTGTGAAGAGGTATTTTAACAACATATATACTGATAAAATAATTTTTATTAGTATTCTTGAATTAAATAGATAAATTTATTATAAATATGTTAAGTATAAAATAGTTTTATTAAACTTATTTCTTATAAGGTTATATTTAAAAGATTAATTTTAAAATTATAGAATTTTAATTTTAAAAAAATAATTTCAATTTTGGATTCATCATGTAAAAATTATCTTAGGATAAATTTTTTAGAATTTTCTAAAAAGATTAAATTTTCAGTGAATAGTGAAAAATACTGATTTTTGTAAAAATGTAATTTATTTTCAATAAATTAAGAAATTTTAAAGTACCATTAAGTTTCTAATATGGTTTCAAGAAACATAATTATTATTTAGTTATATTTTATCCACTAAAATGATTTCTAATCAACTTTTTTAGTGTATTTTAGAGTAAGTTTATTTTTGTGTTTAAAAATGGGATTTTTCTGAAAAATGTTTTAAAGTACACATTGTTTCTCATTTTTAATTAATTAAAACTAATTGGGAATGTTTTAAATGAATTTTATAGATTATATATCATTAAATACTAATTTAATTTCATATAATGATAATATTATTCATAGTGTTAATATAAAATCATATTTTTCTTAAAAAATACACTTCTTAAAAGCCCGCTTTTTCATCATATCTACAGGTTTTATCTTAAATATGAATTTTTAAATTACATGAATTGAATTTATTAAAATAGATTTTATATTTGGAATCATAAGGTCCAAATTATTCATTAAGTTCATTTTTATTTTTAGTTATAAAAAATTTACCATGGTAAAAAAATGATTTACCACAGTATAAGTAAAATAATGAAATGAGTTAAAGTTAAAATGTAAAATCTTGAAATAACTAAAAAATACAACTTAAAATGGGTGTTTTATGTGTTTATATAATTTAAAAATCTTTTATAACATTAATTATACACCAAATTCATTGGAATTAATTCCAACCAAATGTGGTTGGCTTTAATTATAAAGTAATAATGATTTAATCACTTTAAACCACCCCTCCTCAAGTATAAATACCACTCCTCACCACCTCATTTATCCTCTTAATCCTTTAATCTCTTAAAAGTTATAAAAAAACCCTCTAATACCCACTCTCCCAATGTTAAAGTACTTCTGGTCTCAGTAGAACACCAATTCCAAGGTCCTTAAGGGGTCGTTCAAGGGGGTGCTATTCAAGAGGTAACTTTCTCAAACCACGTCTCTTAATTTATTTTATTATTCTAATTTATCCTCACCTAATTCATAAATAAAATAATAATAACTCTAGTATCATGTATATACTATAATTTTATGTTTCTAATGGAATATATTATATCCATTCCTTTTCTCATCTCCTCTTATTCAAAGAAATGAAACCTTTTCCCAAATCATGGCGGCTAAACGTCTCTGTGGATAATAATGATTTATTTTATAGTATCGCCTTAAAGTATAGTCATAAAACTATTATTATAGTTAAATAAAATTTTAATAAGTATAATATAACTTATTTAATGTTCTGTAACTAATATATAAACATTATATTAAATAAAATGAAACTAATTCGCAATGGTTGGAAAATTTTTCAAAATAAACTAAACATTTAATATTATTATTTTATCAAATGAATCATCCTCATGTTAGAAAAAAATGATATATGGGACCATTTAAACTTATATAAGTGAATTAATACAATTTCATTCCACTTTTGGGGTAGTATTCCCATTTTAAAAGAAAATCCATAATTATATACAAATGAATCAACCATGAAACCATGAAATAAACGCACTCGAAAAAAAGAAAATAATGAAATATTATTAATAAACTAGTGGTATTATGATATAAAAGGATCATATAAGGTATTATTAGTATGAATATAGTTATAGAATAAATTAATAACATTCTTTAAACCATTATACTAGAGTTTTGAACATGTTTGAAGGAAGTTGAACCTGTGGTAAGAGAATTATTAACCCAATTTCTATTCTTTGGGTTAAAATTATAATTATTGATTATGTCATACTAAGATTGTGTTTGAAATGAATTTTTAATATATTATGTGTTTTTTACACTTATTTTATGTGGATTTTTATCAGATACACATAATCAATTCATTCGATTAATTCTTACTTCCATGATGAGATATTTGTAAGGGACTTACCTTAAAAAAATTCTTTTAAAGTATATTTTTAAAAAAGTAAAAAGAAATGTTTTTTACATATATGTAATGAATGGAATTTATGACCTTCATTTCTTATTAATAGTTTTAATCTTACTCTATAATTTTATACGGTTACTTTCAAATATTTTTTCTTTTGTACATTCGTAGTTTTAAATATGAGTGATTTCAAAATAGAAAGTTTATTTTATTAAAAGAGTGTTTTATGATGAAATATTTCATGATTTATGCTTATGTTATGGTTCTTAGGAATATTTTATGATGACAAGTGGTTCTGTTATAAACCAATGATAGGTGGTTCCATGAAAAACCAAGGACAGGTGGTTACACTATTAACCAATGATTGGTGGTTCTATGACAAACCAAGGACATATGGTTACGTTATAAACTCCAATGAAATGGGTACTATGAAGTTGGAGGTTGACCATATTGGTTACTCCATTTGTAAGAGTGATATGGAAAATTATTTCCCAAGTTACCTACTTATATATTATATTCCTTCTTAAGATAATGATATTTTTTAAAAGATGATTCCTTTTTTGGGATAAAAAGTATGTTTTTAAGAATATGTTTCTATGAGTTTTCGCTAAACTAAAAATTTCCTTTCTTTTAGGTCCCTTATTGAAATTTAGTTCTCATCCAAAGTTTTAAAATATTTTTCACAAGATTTAAGGGAGAATAGATACAAGGATGAGATCAAGGGGAAAATTAAAAAGATTCATCATGATAAGAAACCACACATGATACTCAGCCTAGTTGGTGAGGTCTATCTAAGTGAATCCACGAGACCTAGGTTTAGAACCAAGTATAGGTATAATTCCGGGTTACTGTAGAAGGGTTGTAGCAGCACTCTGCAGGCACTGTAGAAATTACTATAGCGAGTACTATTCAATATTGTAGTAGTCAAAAATATTCACCTTGGGCCACCAGTTTGGGCTTAGAGTCCTTAAGGCCTTCGAGCCACCCAGGAATTTAGGTCAGTAATGAATTCATGAAACCTTTAAGGCCTTTGGTCCACCTCAAGGACTTTGGGCCACATGATCAATGCATTTTCCCCAGACAGACTCTATAAAAAAGAAGTAGCCCTAGAGGAGGATTCAGAGCAGGATCACTCACCAGAGTAGAACCAAAAGATTTGGAAGAATGAGAGGGTATTAAAATTCCATCGGGACCAGCCTGTGCTTGAACATGAATCTTAAACTAACGACCATGCAAAGGTATAGGGCTACCATCATGATGTAGATGTTGGGGAGGGTAAGTTCCTTGTAGTTATAGTCTAGTTGAATTCCCTACGACCTAGGGTCATGTAATATCTCTTAAGCCTATGAGCCATATAATCTCTAAATCCTAAAAGCCTTCTAAGGGTTCCCCCTCATCCCTTGTAAGTGAGGTTATCAAAAATAAATAAAAAATAAAGGCCTTCGGGCCATTCAAGTCATCATGAAAAGAAACCATGTTTTTTAAGACTTTTTTTATAGAAGAAATGAATATTGGGTATAAGTTTTCATTTATAATGTATGTGTTTACTATGTAATAATTAGTTCTAATTATATAAACCACTAAACCAAATTTAATCTAGGGAATATAATAATTTTAATTATAGTTTAAAATCACTAGAATATGTAATGTATAAGGCCGGGTCCTTATAGTTGGCATTAAAGGAATTATTAAGATAAATTCAGGGGATAGGATAATGTTAATAGAATAACCATAAATTATTTTTAATTTATGGTTAAGTTGAAATGATATTGTATTTTAATATTACCATATTTATTCATCTAAGATATTTCTGTTCAGAATGGTTTTCCATAGAGGAAACATAGAAACTACAGTGGAAAGGAATCGAGAGGAAATCATACTTCAAAATCATCATCCTGAGATGGTTGGAAACAAAACAAAATAGTTTTTTCATAGTGATGGATAAGTTGAAAAATATATAAATGGTGGTGGTATCCATTTTAGGGAGTAGTTATACCAACTATAGAGGAATATTTTAGTAATGGAGCATTTTATGAGGCAACATCCTCCATCTTTCAGTGGAACTTCAAATCTAGTGGTATCTGAAGGATGAATCAATGCTTTAGAAAATATATTCAAAGTCATGGGATTTTTGGAATGCCAAAATTTAAACCAATATATTTATCATTTTTAAGGTGAAGTTGATATATGGTGTTATTTAGTTAATAATACCAAAGAAAAAAGATGATCTTGATGTTATGGAATGGGATGATTTTAAGAGTTTTTTTCTAGGAAAATATTTTCCTAATACTATTAAACTCATAATGGAGAAACAATTCTGTGGATTGAGGTAGAAAGATGAATATTTTGTGGCTGTGCATGAAGCCATGTTTACAAGACCATCTAGGTATATACCATATTTCATTCGGGACACTGATAGTAAAATTAATAGTTTTCACTCTAGTTTAAAACCAATTTTATAAAGTGATTTGTCTTCATGAGAGTTAAAATCTATGAAATGTGTGGTAAGAAATTAGGGAATCATTCATCAAAGAAATATGGAGGTAATAAAATCAAATTCTCTTCTTATGAAATTTGTGGTAAGAATAAACCTTGGGAATGTCTCTCAAAATATGAGAAATTCTTTCAATATGGAAAGTTTAGTCACATGGCTTGTGACTACAAGAAAAATGGGTTGAAAAATAATGAAAAGTTGATGGTAAGATTCTTTAATTACAATGAGTTGGGGAATTATGCTAATGTGTGTCCAAAGTTAGTCACTCAGCAGGGTAATGAACATGATAAAAAACAAAAAAGTGCAGTAAAGTAATTTTCTACTACTATGGTTGATGTGGGACCGTCAAATGAATTGGTGACAGGTATGTTACTTATGTATTAAAATTATGCCAATACCTTGTTTGATTTTAGATTTCACATTATTTAATTTCTAAGAAATTTAAAATAATTATGGGAATATCACATCATGAATGTATGATAAAACTTTTGGTGAAAACTCTAGGTGGAAGTATTAAAACAACTAAGATTTATAGAAATATTCCTATTGTTATCAGTGAAGTGGTATTTCCTACAAATCTTTTTTAACTACCAATAGTTGAGTTTGATATTATTTTGGGTATGTATTGTATTCACTTTTTCATGATAAGATATATTGTAGAGATAATAATGCATTATTCAATGATTTCATACCTTTAATAACCTACCAATAAGTAGAGAAATTGATTAGAAATGGTAGTGAAATCTACTTAGCACATGTCAATGAAAAAAATGAAACTATTCAGATTAGTAATGTGCCATAGTGAATAAATACATGGATGTAGTTCTTGATTAATTTACTAGTGTTATTTCTGATTGAGAGGTTGAGCTTATTGTTGACTTAGTCTTTGATGCTAAGCCTATTTCAAAACCCCCTTATTGAATGACACAAGTATAACTTTTGGAATTGAAAAATAAATTGCAAGAGTTTCTAGATAAAGGTTTTATTCAACCTATCACTTCACTATGGGGTGATCCTTTTTTGTTTGTTAAAAAGAAAGATGGTTCTATGAGACTTTGTATTGACTATAGAACTTTGAGTAATATCATTGTTAAGAATAAATACCTTTTTCCTCATATCTATGATTTTTTTGATCAGTTCTAGGGAGTGAAATACTTTTCAAATAATGATCTCAAGTCGGGGTACCATCAATTGAAAGTTAAGGAGAAAAATATCATGAATACTATATTTAAGACTAGATATGGGAATTATAAGTTTTTAGTTATTCACTTTGGGTTAAAAAGTTTCCATATTATTTTTATAGATCTTATGAATATATTCTTATGTGAATATTTGGATAAGTTTGTGGTTGTTTTTACTGATAATATTTTGGTTTATTTATAAATTTATAAGGATTATGAATAGAATATAAGGATTTTTCTATAAACCCTTATCGAAAATAAGTTATATGGAAAATTTAGAAAATGTGATTTTTGGTTACAAAATATTTCTTTTCTTGGCCACATTATAAATAAATATGGAATTACAGTTGATCCCAAAAAAATTGGTTGATGAATGGAAAAGGCCCATAAATTTTACTGAGATTCAAAGTTTTCTTGGATTATTAGGATATTATTGGTGGTTTGTTGAAAAAATTTCATGGGTATCTATCCCACTAACTAAGTTATCATGAGAAGGATTTAAATTCATTTGGATAAAATAATATGATGATTTTTTTCTGGAACTAAAAATAATATTGGTAAGGAATCTAGTTTTGGACCTACCCTTGAGAAATGGTGATTTTTTTATCTATAGTGACGCATCATTGAAGGGACTTGTTTGAGTTCTGATGTACAATGATCAGGTAATTGATTATGCTTTATATAAATTAAAAACTCATGAGAAAAATTATCTTAAACATGATTTAGAATTAGCTGTTATAATTTTTTTCTTTTAAAATTTGTAGGCATCATTTATATGGATCCAAGTGTGAAATATATAATGAACATAAAATATTAAAGTATATATTTACTCATAAATAGTTGAACATGAGGTAGAGAAGATGGCTGGATCTGATTAAAGATTATGATTTCATGGTTAATTACCATCCTAGAAAATAAAAAAAAGTGGCTGATGCCGTGAGTTGAAAACATCATGCATTATTAACCTTGTCACATTTATAACATTACCATTTGGATAATGAATTGATTTTTTTATTATAAGTTTTTTATGTAGGTAATTCCGCTATTTTATTTTAGGTGTTAGTGAAATCATCTCTGTCAGATAGAATTAAGAAATCTCAAAAGAAAGATTGTGAGTTATAGAAAAAAGTAGAGTTATTTAAAAAGGGTAAGTTTCTTGAATTTAATTCTGATAAATAATGTGTTTTTATATTTGGGAAGATATTATGTGTGCCTTGTGATTCTTAGTTGAAGATGGAGTTGTTAAATTAAGCTAATAGTTCCCCATTTTATGTTATGAAAGCACTAAGATATACAGAGTCCTTTAGGAGTATTATTCATGAGATGGAATGAAAAGATATATTACTGAATTTACCATTAAATATTTTACTTTTAAATAGGTTAAATCAGAACAAAAATTACCAAAGGTGATTCTTTAGCCTTTTCTATTTTTAAAGTGGAACTGGGAAAATATATCCATGGATTTTGTAGTGAGGCTACCAAAGACTTCTCGAGGCAACAATTCAATTTGGGTTATTTTTTATCGACTAACTAAATTAGCACATTTACTTCCCATTTGATATAATTTATCTTTAGATTAATTTTATTATTTGTATATTAAGAAGATAGTCATGTTACATGGAGTTCCTCTCTCCATTATATCTGACTATGATCCAAGATTCACTTCTAATTTTTAGAAAGGCCTTCAGAAGTCATTGGGAATCAAATTAAATTTCAGCATAACTTTTCATCCTTAGTCTGATGGAATGTCAAAATGAAAAATTAAGACCTTGGAAGACATGATATGTTATTGTTCAATAGACTATCAGGGAAGTTGGTATCAACATATTTCTTTAGTTGAGTTTTTTTTATAATAACAGTTTTCATTCTAGTATACAGATGGAACTATTTGAGGCATTATATGAAAATTGACGTTGAACTCAAACATTTTGGGATGATGTAGGTGAAAGAAAGTTTATGGGACTAGAATTATTAGGGGAAAAATGATTTTGAAAAATATGATGATAGCTCAGAGTAGGTAGAAAAGTTATGCAGATAATGAGAGGATTTTTTTTTGATTTGAGGTAAGAGACCATGTTTTTCTTAAAATATATCCATGGGAAAGTGTTATGAATTTTGGTAGAAAGGAAAATTTAAGTATATGGATCATTATACCATATGAAATTCTAGAAAAATTTGGATCATTTTCCTACCGAGTGGCTTTTCCTTTGGGTTTATCCTAGGTACACAATATTTTTCATGTTTAGATGTTAAGAAAGTATGTGCCAGATTCATCTCATATTTTAGGAACTAAATTAGTTCAGTTTAAAGAGAACCTTCCTTATGAGGAAAATCTTGTTCATACTCTTGACCATATAGAGTAATTAATGTGGAACCAGGTAATTCATTAGGTTAAGGTTTTTTGGAGAACCCATATGATTAAAGAAGCAACATGGGAATCTAGAAATCTTATGAGGGAAAAGTATCCCCACTTATTTAGCAAGAGAATAAAATTACGAGGAAAAAATTTCCATAAGGGGGAAGAATGTAAAAACCCAGGTATCGATAGAATAATTTGTTTTTATTAATATTCTTCAATTAAATAGTTAAATTCATTATAAATATGTTAAGTAGAAAATAGTTTTATTAAACTCATTTCTTATGAGGTTACATTTAAAAGATTAATTTTCAAATTATAGAATTTTAATTTGAAAAAACTAATTTAATTTTTGGATTCATCATCTAAAAATTATTTTAGGATTATTTTTTGAGAATTTTTTGAAAAAAATAATTTTTTAGTGAATAGTGAAAATACCATTTTCTGTAAAAATGTCATTTATTTTCAATAAATTAAGAAATTTAAAAGTCCCATTATGTTTTGAATATGGTTTCAAGTTAAATAAGTATTATTTAGTGATATTTAATACACTTAAATTCTTTTTAATCAAATTTATATTTTATTATAGATTAAGTTTATTTTTCGGTTAAAAAAAGGATTTTTCTAAAAACTTTTTTAAAGTACATAATGTTTATCATTTTTAATTAATTAAATTAATAACTATTGAGGAATATTTTAAATTAAATTTATATATTATATATAATTAAATATTAATTGAGTTTCATAAAATGATAATTATCATTCATAGAGTTAATATAAAATAATATTTTTCATGAAATATACACTTCTTGAAAACCCACGTTTTCATCACGTCTGCGGTTTTTTTTTAAAATATAACTTTTTCAATTATATGAATTAAATTTGGTAAAATGGATTCCATATTTGTAATTATACGGTCTAAATTATTTATTATAGTCATTTTCATTTTTAGGCATAAAAATTTACCATGGTAAAAGAAACTATTTATCGTAGTATAGGTAAAATAATGAATTGGGTTAAAGTTAAATGATAAAAGCTTAAAATACCTAAAAAATAAATCTTTAAATGGGGTTTTTTATATGTTTATATAACTTAAAAATAATTTACAACATTAATTATAATTTTTTTAATTAATAGCACCCAAATGTGGTTGGTTTTAAATATAAAATAATTATTATTTAATCACTTAAAACCACCCATCCTCAAGTATAAATATCACCCCTCACCACCCCATTTATCCTCACAAACCTTTAAGCTCTTAAATTTTTAAAAAACCCTCTCCCACCCACTCTAACTACCTCTAAGTGCTTCTAGTATCACCAAAATACCAATTAAAAGCTCCTTAAGGGGTCTTTCAATGAGGTGATATTCAAGAGGTAACTTTCTCAAACCACCTCTCTTAATTTATTTTATTCTTCTACTTTATCCTCACCCCATTCATACATCAAAGAATAATAACTCCAATATCATGTATATATTGGAATCTTATATTTATAATGGAATATCTTATATCAATTCCTTTTCTCATCCCCTCTTATTCAAAGAAACAAAACCATTGTCCAAATTATGATGGTTAACCATCTCAATGGATAATGATTATTCGTTTTCCATTACTGACTTCAAGGATGGTCATAAAAAAATTCTTATAGTTAAATAACATTTTAATAAGTATAATATAACTTATTTAATGTTTTATAACTAATATATATAAATAATATTAAATAAAACTAAATTAATTCGTGATGGTCGGAAAACTGCTAAAATAAACTAAAGATTTATCATTAATGTTTTATAAAATGATTCATCCTAATGTTAGAGAAAAAAATTATATATGGGACCATTTAAACTTATTAAAGTGCATGAATACCATTTCATTCCACTTCTTTAGTAGTATTCTCATTTGAAAATAAAATACATAATTATACACAAATGAACCAACCATGAAACCATGAAACAAACGCACCCAAATAAATGAAAATAATAAAATATTATTAATGAATTGGTGGTAATATGTTATAAAAGGATCACATAAGGAATTATAAAAATTAATTTAGTTATGGAATAAATTAATAAAATTATTTAAACCATTATATATGAGGTTTGAACACATTTTAAGGAATTCAAACCTGAGGTAAGGGAATTATTAACCAAATTTCTATTATTTGTGTTAAACTTATTATTTTTGATTATGTCATTATAAGATTATGTGTAAAATTAATTTTGAATATATTATGTTTTATTTAAATTTTTTATGATTATTTACAATAGATACACATAATCTATTCATTTTATTACTGCTCACTTCAAGGACATGATATTTATAAGAGAATTTTCTTTAAAAAACTTATTTTAAAGTTTCTTTTTACAAAAGTCAAAAGGAATGTTTTTTACATATATCTAATGAATGGAATTTCCCACTTTTATGTCACCTAAGTATTTTAAATCTTAATTTAAAAGTTTATATGGTTAATTTCAAATAAAATTTTTTTCATTGTATGTGCACAGTTTTTTAAAATGGGTGATTTCAAAATGGAAAGTTTATTTTCTTAAAAGAGTGTTTTATGATGAAAGATTTCATGATTAATGTTTATTTTATGGTTCTTGGGAATTTTTTATGATGACGGGTAGTTACTTTATAGAAAAATGACAGGTGTTTTAGTGAAAAACCAAGGATGGGTGGTTACGTTATTAACCAATGACTAGTGGTTCTATGATAAACCAAGGATGGGTGGTTATGTTATAACCTCCAATGTATTGGGTACTCCAGAGTTGGAGGTTGACCGTGTTTGTTACTATATTTGTAAGAGTGATATGGAAAATGATATTCCAAGTTACCTACTTATATCTTATATTATTTCTGACGAGTTTTCATAAAAATTTCTTGATTTTCAGAAGGTAAGATAATGATCTTTCTGAAAAGATGATTCATTTTTCAGGGTAAAAAGTATATTTTTAAGAAAATGTTTAATGGGTTTTCTCCAGACTAATAGTTTAGTTTATTTTATTCCCCTTACCAACCTTTTGTGATCATCCGAAGATTTAAAATGTTTTTCACAGGATTTAAGGGAGAATATAGACAAGGATGAGATTAAGGGAAAAATTGTGAATATTTTTCATGAAAAGAAACAATGTTTTTTGAAGTCTTTTGTTTTATGGAAGAAATGGATATTGGGAATAAGTTTCCACTTGTAATATATGGATTTACTATGTAATATTTAGTCATAATTCTCTAAAAATATAAACCAAAAATATTCCCAGGAATGTAATAATGTGAATAATAGTTTAATATCACTAGAATATTTAATGTATAAGGATGAGTCCTTATAGGGATGATCCACCACTTTCCAAGAAAAGTACGGTTCTAGTTGAGCAGGATGAGATAACCCATAGGATAAATGTGTTGCATGAGTTCCAGTGTTAGAGGCCCCCATGTTTTGAGGAAATATAGATCGGTAAGATTTAATGGGCTGGATGAAGGTAGTGACTCAAGTATTCTTCTTGGTTCGGATGATCGATGATTAATTGGTGATTCTTGAATCGATCCTTCTTTATAGTGTGGTGGCCCATTGGTGATATTTGACTACTCAGAAGCATGATGAGACTACCTTACCATGGTTGAAGTTCGAACACCTCTTTAGAGAGGAGTATTAAACAATGAATCTGAGGATGGTTCAAGTGTAGGAGTTACTAGATATTCACCAGGGTAGTATGAATATATATGAATACATATCAAGGTTCATAAATCTCATGAGGTGCTCTCTAAATATGGTATATGATGTGTTTTTTGTGACCATGAAAATTTAATAGAGTCCTATAGAGTGATATTTGTGACGTGGTTTCACCTTTATGCATACCCACCTATGTTGGGGTATTGGAGTGAGTGATTGTGATCAAGAGATTCTTTGGAGATACATAACCTAGGGCTGAGGAAGGTAAATGTTTCCCTTGGTAAGATTCTTCAGCTTCAAATAGATGACAACATATTTATGGATCCCTCCAATGGAGGTATACAAATTCACAATGATAGTCTCAAGGATCAATGATAGGGGAATCTCATATAGGGTTGAATCAACAGGAAGATATGATTTTTTTATTCTTGTGGGGGGTTGATGTCGCATGGATTGGGACTGTCTGACAAGATGGGTATCTAGGGAAAATTAGACCAGAACAATGGATGGACCTCTATGATAAAGGCCATGTTAAGTAATGAGGCCTCAGCATAGTGTTTTGAGAGGAAATTTAGGGGGATATTTTGAAAAAGGAGTTGGCATCATAGTAGGAGGAGCTATAGGTATACAATGCTTCAATCCACTCCCACCACAACCACCACCTTTAGGCCTTCCTCACAAAACATGGGGCGTTAGTGGACAGGGTCATGAATAGATTCATTCTATAGTGGTGTTCAATTAGGTAGCACCAGATATGGTTCAAGGTATGATATTATTTTATATATAAAAACCCAAACTCATCAATACCATCACTATATAGTCTTTCATTACCATATCTCTGGTTTTAGAGTTAGAGATTTTAGTGAAGCTCTTAGCCTAATTCATTCAGCTAGAGACTCCTTTTGGGGTGACCACATTCTCCTACACATCTATCAATAGTGTGAGCTTACTCTTGGAAGAGGGAGGATTTCATGTGATCGCATTGTTGTAGAAATGAACCCCTATGATGTAATCCTCAGTATATACCAATTATCTTCAGTTCAATCTTGGGTAGATTACTATAGTTAGAGAGTGGTGTGCCATCAAGCATATTGATCAAGGTTCTATTTCAAAAATTAATGGGATCTCTTAGTGTAGTGACCAGACTCCAGATATCCCAGAGTTCATGTCTACTACCATTACATTGACATGGTTACAAGGAATAACATCCTGAAGGAATGAAGAGTTTAGTAGTTTTGGTAAACCAGATACATACATGAGTCTTTTATTATAAATGAATACACTAATTATAACATAATTTTTTCCTTTCTTAGATAATAAATTTATTACATATAGTATATATCCCTATATCTTTTATAGTATGATTCTTATATTCCTGGTGAAAGGGAAAAAATAAGGATGAGCTCAAATTCTCAATAAGGGTAAAGTATAACGGAATAAATAATGAATCAATGAGAATAATAATTATGGAATGGTAAATAACTGAAGACACATACCATGTAATCAATAAACTGAGAAGGAAGTTTATAAAAAATATGGAAAGGTCATAACTATAAACACATGACATCCAAATAACTAGATAAGGGAAAATAAATATGGCAAGGTAAGAAACTGAAACACATGACATTTAATAAATAAACTGACAATAAAATGAATCCATAGATATATCGATGAAAAATTTCATGGATAAATAATAACTAAATCAAAATGGGAGAAATGATTAATTATTGGATGTCATGTAACTGGTACATGAACCATTATACCATCAAGATCTATCCTCAAGATAATTTAAGTATATGGGTTGAAACTCATATATTCTTCTTGGAAAAAAACTCAAACGGTTTGTCACCAACTAATTTCATCTTATGAGACTACCAATGAATTGAGGGGATATATAAAGTCGAATCCCCACCCATCACTTCGGGTCCAAAAAATTCTTCATATCAAGTAATTGATTTAATTAATAAAAAATATGCCTTATCAAATATTCGTATTGAATAAAGAATATGGATTTATCAATATTTCCCCAAATAATAAAATAAATTTCAAAGTAAAAACCATATGAAAAATGGTATACGGTTCAGGAAATAATCATATACATGTAAAATGATATGGATATATAGGAAAAATTCATGTTAAATGATCATAGAAAATTGAATATTTTAAGGGGACTAAAAGGAATCAAGGAAGTGAATGTCAATACTATCCTTGGAAAAACCAATAATAAACCATCTAGACGAAGAATAAGGATGGTATCAATACAAAATATCCAAAGCGGAGTAAAAATAAAGGGTTTTTTTAATTGATGAATATAAATACTATAAAAAGATATTTTAAAAACATTATTGAGGAAAATATCATTTTTTTGAAAAACCTTTTTGAAAAGACGTTTCTTTGAAACCACTTTTGAAAAAATTTTATTTAAAAACTAACCTTTTAAACATATAAAGGAAGTTTTAAAGAAATTATGTCAGGTAAATCTATACATGTCATATGAGATAAAAATAACATTCCTTTTTTATGGTAAAAAGGTTAGAAAAATTCCTTGTTCGGAAAGTGATAAGAAGATTCCTTTGAAAAAACTAGTAAAAGAAAAAATGGGTAAAAATGAATTTAATAAATCATTTTAGAAAGGTTAAAAATATTTTTTGAAAATATTTTTAGAAAATAGGGTTTTTAGAAGAAAATAGTTTCCTTGACTAAAGAGAGAAATGAATTCGGGTTTTCTTAAAAATATTTCCTAAAATATTTTTAGTACCAAAGAGTGAAAAAATGATACTAATACTTGAAAAAAGTCATGAATAACTATAGGAGAGTAAAATTAAAGGCATTATGGAAGAATTCTCATAAAAATTTATTTAATGGAAATACCATTTAAATATTATTACAATTATTCTTGAGGAAAATAAACTTTAAACATTCCAAAGTGTCCCATAACACTTTGAAATTTTTTAAATCATAAGCCTCATGAAGGAATAAAATTACATACAAGTTTTAAATACCATAAAGATAAAATAATTCATGATAAAATTTATAAAAATAGGTAGTATATACACCATAAAAAATAAATAAGTGGTGAATATTACATTTATCTCAAAGATGTAAAAAGTGAGATGAAAATCTGTTACCTTAAGTCTGACTTTCCTCATATGTCTTTATATTCTAGAATAATAAACTTATGTTAATTATTTAATTGATTCAATTTTTTTTCATATTTATCATTACTTTTATTTCACTTGTTACCTTGTTTTATACAACTACTTAAATAATTAAGTTTACGTCGGGTGTTTTGAACAAATTTGGTTTATGTGTAAAAAAAACATTGGTAGTTCAAATATGGTCAAAGTGGTCATTATATAACATATAAAAAATAATAATCATGACATAATTATCATATTTATATATAAATTATAAACTAATCATTAAATATGGGTATGAAAAATGAACCAATGTAACAATAATGGAGATGGTGGGTCGAACGTACGCATGAGTAACTTTCCCATTTTTCCATGATCTTTATAGAAAGAATGTAAGTAAAATTAATATTTACAGAATATTAATTATATCATAAATATAATATTATTAAATAACATATACTTATATATATAATTATTTTTATGTAAAATAAATCACATTGTGTCGAGGAGGCGTTAGTCCACATGTCCACGAACGACGTTATGGATTTTTTTGTGTATGAAAGGATAATAAAGAAAATAATATATATTATATTTATAGAAAAGTAATTATGTAATTAATATCATATATATATATTTTTAGGTCAAATATTTTTAATTAAAACCATTCTTTATACATTACATATATCATGTGAACAAATCACATCGCTTTTAGGAGGTGGTTGTCTACACTTCCACCAACAATGTTATCATATTTAAATAAAATGGGAAGAATAAATGTATGTTATATATAAAAATTAAATAATAATAAATAAATTATAAATATAACATATATCATATATAAACATTTTTTCCATCATATTTCCCAACCATGAAAGGTGGTAAAGGAAAAATGAACAATCGTCGTTTCGCGAGGCGGTAGTTCGCTATACACGAATGGTAAGTTCATAACCCATTAGATGGAAGTATGTGTAAGTGTAGTTATAACCCTTATAATAAAAAAATATAAGTGTATTTAGGATAATAATATTATTATATAATTATATAATAATAATATTTTAGGGGGTGGAGAATGAAAATAAAACTAAAGAGCTTGAGGAAGAATGTTACCTCTTTTTCGGGTTACTCCTTTTGGTTTCCTTGAATGTATTTATTAAAAATGAGAGACTTATAAGATTATGATATTTATTTTTATTATCTATTTTTGAAGATATATTTTTAGCCAAAGTGTCTTGAGAGGTGTGAGGAAGTGTGAGTGTTGAGTTACTTTTTATAGCGGAGGAGGAGTGACACTCTTGTAAATTTTTGAAAAGGGAATCCTAACCACATTTTCCCATGTAAAGTGGAACAAATAAGGGTTAAAATTAAAGAAAAATTAGGATAAGATAGAAATATGTCTAGATAATGGATTTTGGACAAGTTTCTAGGTCATTTTGGCTCTTAAGTTTAAGGTTTAGTCCTTTGTTAAGCTATTTTTTTCTATTAATTATTGTAATTAATTTTAATTAATTTCACTAATATTTTTTGGTCAAAAAATAAGTTGAACTTATTATAAATTATAAATTAACCTGATTCAAAATATGGAATCCATTTTGAAAAAATCTAATCACAAAATTTGCAGAAATTAATTTAAATTTAATCCCACAGATGGGATGACAATGCAGGTTTTTAAAGTAAACATGTTTAAAAGTTTGCTAAATTTTTATATCAAACTTCAAAGTGAAATTGATTCCAATGACCTAAATTTTATTAAATGATATAAAAATTATCTTATTAAGGTTTATAACTAATAAAAAATATAATTTAACCTTACAAATACATTATATGAAAAAGTGGTTTTGAGTTAAAATTCAATATTTTCACTATTCAATAATAAATGAAACTTCATAGAGAAATATAAAAAATTCACCATTATGTTCATATTTCAAAGATTAATTTTATTTTGAAATATAATATTTATAAAAGTTCCAAAAATAGGATTTAAAATAGGTTCTCCATTAAAATGTGGTAAAAGTGCCTTTATAAAAATATAGGTTTTTATGTATAATATTGGGTTTGTTCTTATATTATGATTATCAAATCTATTGGATGAATATAAAAAATATTTTATTTGATATATAATATATATATATATATTTCATTATTATCATTCAATAATTGTAATTAATTCAATTTATTAGGATAAAACAACTTTGTAAGCATAAGAATAAAAATATTTCTTTTATATTCAATTGGTTTATATTTTCATTTTTAATTAATTGGAAACCAATAAATTCATCTTATATTTAAGTAATTTTTTTTCATTATTTAGTTAATACTATTTATAACCTCCAATTTAACATCTAGGTTAAGTCTTATTATATTAAATAAAAATATTTTAATAATATATTATTTCTCAGTAAAACTCGGTCTTGCGTGTAATGCAAGCCATCTAAGAAACTCATTATTACATGAGACACAAGCTAAATAATTGTTTCATGCATTGAATTATATAGAATATATTGAATCTATTTAAAATAGTAAATACATTTTAAAGTCTTAGGATATTATATTACCATATATGATTGGTGTTGCGTGTCTTACACACTATCGAATATAATGTTATTATTTTAGAATTTTGGGGCGTTAAATTCTCCCCACTTTAATTAAATTAAATCCTCGCAATTTAAAATAAATCTTGGAAATATAGGGTTTTATATTTGAAAATTCCATTTTTGAAATCCCACATTGTGAGAAGTGTTGTCAAAACATCCTATTGAAAATAGATAATGGGAAGTATAAAGGTCACATGGAATAACATATAACTATGTATCTAAGTAGGAGAAAATTAGTGGTAATTAGAGATACATACATAGAGGAAATTCATAAATATTTATAAGGAGTGATTGAGGTCATCGATCACAAACAAGTGAATTATCAATGGAAAGTTGAGGGCTCAAAACTATAAATCGTTGATGATTTAAAAGACCATCGATTCAACAAAAATTAGGGTATTAGGACAACATTTTATTTTAAAATAATTTTCATAAATTATAGGAATTATTTTATTGACCAATAATATAAAGAAATAAACTTATGTGATATATTTACATAAACACAATTTTATCCTTTGGTTGGGATTCGATCAATTTCCAATTCACCCATTACTTTAAGAAATGAATATCCAAAAATTAGCTTTGATGCCCGAAGCAATAGAATAGATTTTTAATAGATAATAAGGCCCATAAAAGTGTGAAAATTATTTACATTTGTCTCTAAATATTTTTCATAGCCTCATCATCCTTCAATCCTGGGTTCAAGTCCCACGACCTTTCCATATTTTATGGGTTGTCACCCGACATATAGGTTATTCATTTATAAAACCATATTAATATAATTTCAAAAATAAATATGATGGTAATCCTTGAAATTTAATCCTTAAATATCCTTTTAACTAAGGTTTTAAATACAACCCCAATACATAAATACCTCATCCATTTGTTTTGACATAGGTCATTCCTTGGTCTAGATTTTATCCTATAGAGGAGGGAATTTCCTAAAACCAAAAACCATAGTGTGAGCATCAATTATCATATTATAAAGACCATATAATCATTTTTAGGATGTTTAAATCTTGACACATTATTTTCAATCTAAGACACCTCAAGTTTAACCTAGGTTGTTCATTGTAAAAATACTTCATAATGATTTTTAAAGAAAATGTGAATTACCCTAAGAATATCCCCAAGGAGTGTCAAACCAGGTACGCTGTAAGACCTATTGTCATGTACCCACTGAGTATGGCCCGACACACCTTGTCATAGTTATTAATCCTAGGTAAATCTATGCTAGAACCACATCTATTTGTATCTAGATAGGAATATATTTCTTGGAATACCCACATAATCTATAATTTACCATAATTATAGGGTGTTCTTCTATACTTATCCTCAAATTCTACCTTAATGTTATTTTATATAATCAATGTTTTCCTAAATCTAGTTCACAAGGTTGATACTAAAATTCCTTTGATACAAACTGTAGCGACCTGACTCGAGAGAGCCCAAAGCTGGTATCTACTATCATTACATTGGTATGATTTCAAGGAATCAAATCCTGAAGGACTGAAGTGTTTACCAGTCTTGGTAAACTAGATACATACATGAGTCTTTTACTATAAATGAATACACTAATCGCAACATAATTTTTTTATTTCTTGGACAATAAATTTATTTCATCTAGTATATCCCTACATATATTTCATAGCACGCTTCTTAGATTCTTGGGGAAAGGAAACAAAATAAGGGTGAGCTCAAATGCTCAGTAAGGGTAAAGTATAACAGAAGTAATAATGAATCAATGATAATAATAATTATAGCATGGTAAATAACTGAACAAAAATACCATGTAATAAAAAAACTGAGAAGGAAGTGTATAAACAATATCAAAAAGTAATAATTTGAAACACATGCCATTCAAATAATTAAATGAGAAAAAAATAAATATGGAAAGGTAAGAAACTGGAACACATGCCATTTAATAAATGAACTGATAATGAAATGAATCCATATATATGTTGATTTAAAATATCAAGGATCAATAATAACTGAATCAAAATGAGGGAAATGATTAATTATTGGATGTCATGTATTTGACAAATGAACCATTATACCGTCAAGATCTATACTCAAGACAGTTTAATTCTATGGGTAGAAACACATCTGATTTAATTGGAAACAAACTTGAAGGGTTTTTAACCAAATAATTCCATCTCATGAGACTACCTATGAATCAATGGGCTATTTAAAGTTTGTTCCCCACCCGTCACTATATGTACAAAGCATTCCTCATACTGATTAATCAATTTAATTAATAAATAATATACCTTATCAAATATCTGTATAGAATAAAGAATACAAATTTATCAATATTTCCCCATATAATAAAATAAAATTTAAAGTAAACATTATATGAATAATGGTATATGATTCAGGAAATAATCATATCCATGAAAAATGATATGGATATTTAGGGAAAATTCAATGTTAAATGATCATAGTAAATGAAATATTTCAAGGGGAATAAAAGGAATCAATTAAGTGAATGTAAATACAATCCTTGGCCAAATCAATCATAAACCATCTAGAGGAGGAATAAGGATGGTATTAATACAATATATCCCAAGTGGAGTAAAAATAAAGGGTTGTTATCGTTGATGAATATAAATACTATAAAAATATATTTTAAAAACATTCTTGATGAAAATATCCTTTTGTTTTAAAAATCCTTTTGAATTTTTTTTCTTTGAAATCACTTTCGAAATCATTTTCTTCAAAAATAAACCTTTTAAACATGAAAATTAATCTTCAAAGAAATTATGGAGGGTAAATTTGTAAATTCATATGAGTTAAATATAATATTCCTTTTACATGGTAAAATGGTTAGAAAAATAACTTGTTCAAAAAGAAACTAGAAGATTCCTTTGAAAACATTGGTAAAAGACAAAGGGGTTAAAAATGCATTTAATAAATCATTTTTGAAAGTTTAAAAACATTGTTTGAAAACCTTTTTAGAAAACAAGGTTTTTAGAAGAAAACCAATTCTCCCACTAAAGAGAGAAACGATGTCTAGTTTTCTAAATAAAATTTTGAATAACAAAGAGCATAAAAATGGTAATAATACTTGAAAAGTTCATGGATAACCATAAAAGATGAAAATTAAAGGGATTATGGAACAATTCTCATATAATTTCCTTGAATTTAAATACCATATAAATATCATTAAAATTATTCTTGAAGAAAATAATCTTTAAACATTACAAAGTGTCCCATACCATTTTGAAACATTTTAAATCATAAGCCTCATGAAGGAATAAAATTACATTAAAGTTTCAAATAACAATAATATAAAATAATTCATGATATAATATATCAAAATAGGGATTATATACACCACAAAAAAATAAGTGGTGAATATGGCATTTATCTCATAGATGTAAAAAGTGATATGAAAATCCCTTACCTTGAGTCTGACTTGTCTTGCGTGTCATTATATTCATGAATAAAAAAATTATGTTAATTATTTACTTTCTTCATTACCTTTTTCATGTTTATAATTAATTTTATTTTACTTATTACCATGTTTTATATAACTACTTAAACAATCAAGTTTACGTCAGGTGTTTTGGCCAAATTCGGTTTATATATCGAAAAAACTTTGGTAGGTCAACTATGGTCAAAGGGGTCATTATATAAAATATAAATAATAATAATCATTACATAATTATCATATTTATACATCAATTATAATTTTAAAACCAATAATTAAATATGGTTATAAAAAATGAACCAATGTTACAATCATGGAGACGGTAGGCCGTACGTACGCATGAGTAACGTTCCCATTTTTCAATGATCATTATGGAAAGAAGGTAAGTAAAATTAATCTTTATATATTGGTAATTATATCATAAATACCATATTATTTAATCCTGTATACTTATATATATAATTATTGTGATGTAAAAGGAATCACATCATGTCGAGGAGGTGGTAGTCCACATGTCCACGAACAACGTTATCACTTTTTATGTGTGCGAAAGGGTAATAAAGAAAATGATATATATTATATTTACAAAAAAGGTAATCATATCATTAATATAATATATATGTTGTGTATTTCACATATGTTTAATTAAAACCATCCTTTATACATTCCATGTATCGTGTGAACGTACCACATCGCTTTTAGGAGGCGGTAGTCCATACTTCCACAAAAGATGTTTTCGTATTTACACAAAATGGAAGGCATAAAGGTATGTTATATATAAAAATTATAGAATCATAAATATGTTATAAATATATAATATATAATATATAAATATAGTGTCCATAATAATTCCCAACCATGAAATGTGGTAAAGGAAAAACGAACAGTCGTTGTTTCACGAGGTGGTAGTTCACCGTACACGAATGGTAAGTTCGTTACCCATTAGATGGAAGTGTGTATAAGTGTAGGTTAAAACATTATAATAACAACATATCAGTATATTTAGGATACTTATATTATTATATAATCATATAATAATAATATTTGAGGGGATGAATAATGAAAATAAAAATAAAGAGCTTGATGAAGAATGTTACCACTTTTTTGGGTAACTCCTTTTGGTTTGCACCAAAGGGATTACTTGGATGGATTTATGACAAAGGGGAGGATTATATAATTACAGTAGGGATGATGAGGATATATTGTTTTCAGATCTTGGTTGATCCAAATTGGCTTTATAGGTGTGAGGAAGTGGGAGGGTTGAGTGTCTTTTTATAGTGGAGGAGGAGTGACACTCTTGTAAATTTTTGGAAAGGGAATTCAAACCACATTTTTTCCATGTAAAGTGGATCCAATAATGGTTCAAATTAGATAAAAGAGATTATATGGTCTAAATATGTACATAAAATGGATTTTGGAAAAGTTTCTCGGTCATTTTGGCCCTTAAGTTTAAGGTTTAGTCCTTTGTTAAGCTATTTTTTCTCTTAATCATTGTAACTAATTTTAATTAATTTCACTAATATTTTTGGTAAAAAACTAAGTTTAATTTTTTAGAAATTAAAAATTAATATTATTACAAATATTTGATCAATTTTGGAAAAATCTAATCATAGAAGTAGCATAAATTAATTTAAATTTAATCCCATAGTCGGGACGACAATGTGAGTTTTTCAAGTAAAAATGTTCAAAAGTTTACTAAGTGTTTATATCCAATTTCAAAGTGAAAATGATTCCAATGATCTAAATTGTATTAAATAAAATTAAATTTATCTAATTAATATTTAAAACTAATAAAAAATATAATTTAACCTTATAAATAAATTAGATGAAAAAGCATTTTTGAGATCAAATTCAGTATTTTTCTCTATTCATCAAAGGATTAAACTTTACAGAAAAAGAAAAAATTTCCCATAACCTATCTTTTATGTTCTTATTTAAAATATTAAGTTTATTTTATATATAATATTTATAAAAGTGATAAAAATTAGATTTAAAATAGGTTCACCATTAAAAGGTGATAAAAATGCCTTTATAAAAATATAGGTTTTTATGTGTAATATTGGGTTTGTTCTTAACTTATGCTTATCAAATATATTGTATTAATATAAAAAATATTTTATTGAATAATATATATATATATATATTAAATTACCATCACTCACTAATTGTAATTACTTCAATTTATTAGAATAAAAAAGCTTTGGAAGCATAGAAATAAAAATACTTTATATTAAATTGCTTTATATTTTAATTTTTAATTAATTGGAAAGCAATGAATTCATATTATATTTGTGTAAATCATAAATTTTGATAAGTTATTTAATAATATTTATAACTTTTAATTTAATGGCTAGGTTAAGTCTTATTATATTAAATAATAATATTTTAATAATATATTATTTCTCGGGTAAAACTTAATCTTGAGTGTAACGCAAGCCATCGAATAAAATCATTGTTGCACGCGATGTAAGCTAACTCGATGTTGCGTGAATTAAAATATATAGAATATATTTAATCTATTTAAATTAATAATTATATTGTAAATTCTTAGGATATTATATTACCTTATGCACTTGGTGTTGCATGTCATACATGCTATCAAATACAATTTTCTTATTTTAGAATTTAGGGGCATTAAACCTGGCATGATGAGTGGGACCTATCTGGAAGAAATTAAATCCCATCACTCACTAGTTATTGAGATTTGTTTTTTTCCATATATTCCATTGAGGAATGAATTCCCATAGTTATATAGGATTTCATAAATGTCTCTTTATAGGAAGTTCTGGGGTTACCTCCTTTCCGAGAGATCAACTTTTTCATTTATTTGCATCTTGAGACCATACTGATCTCTTCTAAAATATATTAGATGTTCCTAACAAATCTCAGAGAGATGAAGGTGATGCTAGAGGATCATTTAGATAAAGAATTGATCTGGATGGGTGTATCCCTTCGGGAAACTCTTGTTCTTTTCGCCAACAAGGAATACAAGATCTTAAAGATTTGTATTGACTATCATCGCTTAAATAAAGAGACTATTTCTTCTAAGTGAGAGGTGACTCATGATTTAGGGTTATTATATTGTTCAATATCACTTGTCTAGGAGATATTCTTAGGAGATATCATATGGGATATCTGGTCATCTTCCTCTCATATCTTTGGAGGTCACAACCCACTTCAGGTTACTATCCACCTACTATTGTTGTGTATGTTATCTATTATGTCAATTGAGGGATTTATTTCTTCCACATATTCTACTGATTTTTTATTTCTAGTCAATATTCTAATAGAATATATCATATATGTTATATGTGAATCTTCTTTCTTGAGATAGATGATGTCAATCACTAGTATATGCTGAGCCATATAAACATTGGGGTCTGATCCATTTAGTGCCGCCTTTGAATCTGGCATAGGCACCCTCATCCAATTTTTTGGCTAGTTTCATATTATTTCTTAGGGTTTTTATATATTTATTTAGTCACTGTGTCTCTAAAGTTTTTCAGATGGAATCGGTTCAGAAACTTATGGACCTATGCTCCCTCTGTTTCCGACACTACTATGGTGGTGGATTCCTTCGTTGGTTGTTACTCTAGTGTTGGACCCTTTTATTTTGTTCTTTATTAAAGTTATTTTTTTATAGTTTTATCTTATTACTTTAATTTGTCTTCCTTATGGAGCGTGTGGTGGTTTATATGATTTTATTTCATATTTATGACTTGGGAATCATTATCTTGATCCTATTTTATTACCCATTCCTCACCCCATTGGTTCTATTTTATTGTAATCATTATTTTAATTTTAGTTCAATGTTCACTTTATTCCTCTCATTTTATAATATTCATGTGGATCTACTTTTTTAATTTCATCTCTTCCTTGAAATTTGGATCTCTATTTCTTTATCCCCTCTTGTTCTAGTTCACCAATATCTATCTATTGAAGGTTTGGTTAATAGTGTTCTTCTCAAACCTTTTGCAGTAGATCCCTATTCAACTCTTTCATTTGATGGACTTTGATGGTGAATTGTGTGTATTATTACACCTTCTAAGTGGATGTGGTCTCCCACATGATATGAATGTTGCATGAAATCAATGTCAATGGTTTACATTTTGTGGTGAGATTTTGTTCCTGGTAAAAACTGATGCATCTGATGGTGGTGGTTAACTTGAAGATACCTTGACACTAACAGATTCAATCTCTATATTTTTTTATGCATGAATTTTTATTATCGGTGGCTTTCCACATGCTAGCAGTGATTCACTCCATCATCAGTATGATGTTTTCATTTTTATATCTATGTTCCCTATGTTGAATTAACATTGTTGCCACTTCATGGAGGTGACATCTTATTCTCTAATTATGGTGGATAGTTTTTCATGATGATTTCCCTTTACAATATGATGATAACATCATAGGTTTGGGATAGGGTTAATCCCATTGGTCACTGGGATTAGGCCCATTTTTTTCTTCTATTTTCTATATTTTTGGTGAATATTGAATGAATATAGATTTTTTTTTATTTCCCATACAACCTCAAATGTGATTTTATTTAATTAAAAAGTGATGTGTGTATGGGTGTGGGGGTAAATTATTATATATAATCCATATGATGGTAAAAAATTAATAAATACCCCTACCAAGTATCGATGATATCTTTGACCAACTTAAAGGAGTGAAGTGGTTCTCAGAATTTTATATTAGGTCTAAATATCACCAACTTTAGGTCTATGAGGAGGACATTTAAAAATGGAATTCAAAAAATATTATTATAATTAATAGTTCCTATTTATTCCATTTGGGGTGACTAAAACCCATTTCATGTTCATGAGACTCATAAAACATATCTTCCATCCATTCGTAGATCGATTTATATCGGTATTCAATGATTATGACTTCATATATTTTGAAATAGAATGTGAGTTTTTTGAGAATTTGAGGATCATTCCAGACATTATTTGGTTACAATAACTATATGGTAAAATCTCAAAGTGTAAATTATATATTTGAGAGGTTCATGTTCTTGGGCACATCATCTCAGAGGGTAGGGTAGCACTCAAACCCATAAATATCAAAGTTGTGATTTCTTGAGAGCCACCCAAGAATGTGTATGAGTTGTGAAATTTTCTTAGGTTGAATGGATATTATCAAAGGTTTTTAGTAGATATGTATAGTATTTTATATCTATTATTGTTATCATTTGAAAGGGGAGACCTTTCATATGATTAGATCAATGCCAGAGCTTTTAAGGAGTTGAAGATAGGTTGACCAGTGATCTTGTTCGAAAAAATCCCTCAAGTTTACTTTTTAGATATTTTGGGCTGTTTTTGTTGAAAAATCATGTTGAAAATGTTTTATAGTAGAGAATACCATGAGGTATTTTTGAAGGAAAGGTTTTGGTGGAGTTTTAATTCTATTTAAAAATATTTCATAGAAATTGGGATCTAAAAAAAAATTATCATGCAAACCAGGTGGGTGCTCATGTGAATGTGAAGTTTCATGAATGTGCTTATACTGGTGAAATAAATATGTCACACAAAGGAAAATTTTTATGTAGGAAGGTTGCGTGAAGTATAGTTATGTGAAGAAATGATTCATAATGTGTGAAGAATTTGGATTTTTTTTATAAATAGGACACCAATCTCATCATCTTTCAGATAGAAAAAGACTTATATAGAGATTGGGAGAGCTAAATTCCCTATTTTCATATAGGGTTTAAGAGAATGTATTTCTTACATAAATGAATTTACATGAAAAAAAGTTTCATAAAAAAATAAAATTATGTGAAAAAGTATTTGTGTGAACATACTCCATACATATATTCATCGAATACAAAAGTGTTTCATGAAAAACCATTTTTGGTGTAAAATGAATTAATTGGTTATATATGAGGAATATTATGAAGGAAAAGAGATTACAATTCAATTGAGATAGTAGTGAGTTCTAAAATTGTGATTGTTTGTGAACTAGGGGGATAATGAGTCTGCTTCAAAAATTATAAACAAGCAACGCGTTTCATTGAGAGAGTAGTGAGTTCTCCAAACATGTTTGGTTGTGAACCATAAGGAATAGTGAGTCCGCTTCAAAAATTTTAAATAGCCTATGTGTTTAGTTATTATGATACATATGTATATTTATATTGTATTCTCCTTGGATTTACCTAGTATAGGTGAACTAACTAAAAATTTCTTATGTTGTTATTTAATTGGTTATCACTTTATATCTGTCATTAGGGAGAGTGGTGTTCCTACTAATGGTGGAACAAGTCATTGGTGGGGGTTATTTGAAGAAATATACACACACTAATTCACCCCCTCTCAAGGTAATTACCTTTCTTAAGTCCAAAAGTGGTATTAGATCTGAATGTTCATGTTAGTGGAATTCTTCTTTAAGTGGAATTCATGGTAGCAGTAAATCATAAATAGATTATGATATTTAATAAAAACAACTTTCAAATTCGAAAGGATTAGATGAAACACTATTTTAAATATTTAGGCATAGATGTTTACATATCTACTATTTATGGGTTCTTATTCAATATGTACAGTGGAGCCTTATCAGAGAGATACCACAAAGAGTTGGATGTTGATTCCAAAGGGATCAATGTGTTTGGGATATATTTTTACAACACAATATATATGAAGGTGATGTTGGGTAGGTCCTCACATTCCATGTGGTAAATAATTCTTAATATCTATAAAGGTAAATCAAAAGCATGAGAAGTTAGATCTGTAACACCCAGATGTTTTTATGAAATATTTTCTCTAAATAATTTTAATTCTTTAATAGCTTGAACTGAATGCAATCGTGAGTTTAAATGAACTGCGAGATTCCCTTAGCATAAAATGAACATTTTAACCTAGCCATTAGGTTAGCAGGAATAAATATAACTAACTTATGAAAATTTATGGTGAAGTCATTCACTACCAATTATTTATGAAAAAAATATAAATAAAATATATATTTGTATTTTTGTATTAGTAAATTGAGTGAATTACTACTAGTAAATGAAATTAATGAAATATATATGTTATATACTTAACAATTTTTTTTTATATCCATCCAATATACATTTTTTTTCATAGGGTATGAATAAACCCTATTTGATTTATAAAAGCCTATATTTTTCAAAAGGGTAATTTTCCACCTTTTAATGGCGAACCCCTTTTAAATTAAGATTTTGAAACATTAATATTTTTTATATGAAAATATAAACATTTTATTTGGAATATGGATATAAAAATTTACTTTGGATGAAATTTTAATATTTTTTTGATAACTTTCAAATTTTGATGAAAAGTAAAAATACAATAAATTTTAATTGAAAACAAATTTTTTCATTGAAATAAGTTATATGGTTAAAATATAATATTTAATGGTTTTAAAGTATAAATATAATGTATTTTTATCAATAAATATAATGTATTTCATTATCATTAATTTTACATTGAATTCATATGTAAAAACATTTCAATCTTTTGCAATGTTTTAACTTTTAAAACCTGTTATCTCTTTCCGACAACGATATTAATTTTAAATTAATTACTGAAACTTATATGTTTTGAATTTTGGAAAATGGATTCCATATTTGGAATCATTAGGTCCAAATTATTTAAATAGCTTTATTTTATTTTTGGGCATTATGAATAGTAACTTCGCTAATTTTTATTAATACAATAAAAAGGTAAATCGGGTAATTAAGGGTAATAATACTATTATAAAATTAACCTAACACTTGTATTAATATCATTGGATGAGTGTGTTCTGATGTAAATCATCCTTGGGTTGAAATGGTGTCCTTTGAAAGCCACTTGGATTATATTAGGTCATTTAATTTATTTTATTTAAAGAAAAATTTAAATATGTCTTACTCAAATATTAATAACTATATCATTTTTATAAGGTTATGTAGAATATAAATTCAATTATAAATACTCATTTGAAATATAATTTTTTTTATTTATCATGATAATTTATTTTTAATTTTTAGAAAATAAATAATTACCTTAAAGACTTATACTTTGATGATGTAAAAATTAATTAATTGATGATAAATCAATAAAACAATTTTTATTAAAATTATAATAACCATAAAAGGACCCTAAAACTTGAAAAAATATGATTGGTTGAATATATCTTGACTATAACCATCCAAGTGTCGATTTAGTGACCATTTGAAGCCTTATATAAGAGATTGTGACACTTATATTATTTTATTTAAAGTGATGTTAAAGTTTTCACATTCATAATTTAATATCTATAACATTTTAAATATTGAATTTTCAAGAATATAAATTCAAATACATATATTATTATGAAATATAGTAAATTTATCTTCATCATAGTATTTTGTTATTTTTATTCAGAAAATAAGTATATTAAATAATTACACAAAATTGATGTAGTAATTATTTTATGAATAGAGATAACAAATGGATGTTATTAAAAATATTAAAGTAAATATAATTTTGGATAATTAATATGTATAATGAATTTTCTAGATGACCTTGACCTACTAGGAATATAATAAAATAGTTGGTTTGAAGTTAGCTTGTTATATTAATATTTTTAAAAATTAATGAATTGAATAGTATCAAAATTGACACTATTAATTGTTTATCAAAATAATGTTTCATTGAATTATTTAAAAATAATAATTTTTTTAAAATATAGAATAATTATTCTAGGGTCTAAAATTTTCTAAGATATTTATTTATAGTCTAATTTACATCAAATAAGTAGATATGATACCCTTTTAATATTGAAATATTTGTTACCCTAATTAAAAATTAAATATGATAATTAAGTGTTAATTAAAAAAATATATGTTTAAATTGATGGAGAACTTGTAAAAATTTTATTATTTGATGACACTACAACAAAAGCCGGTCCTAACGGTGGTTTTTTTCCTGTTTAGCAGCGGTTTAAACCGCCGCTATATTGTGTGGCGGCGGTTTACAAAAACCGCCGCTAAGTTTGGCGTCGGCAATCTATTAGCGGCGGTTTTTTCGATTCCGCGGCGGTTTTAGAAATGTGTCGTAGATCCGTCATTTAGCGGCGGTTTCTCTTCATTTAGCGGCGGTTATATGGGTATCTGACATTTTTTATTCGCGGCGGTTTTAACCGCCGCTAAATTCAGGCGTTTGATGCGCCTATTCTGCGGCGGTGAAAACCGCCGCTAAATATCAACATAATATATTTAGCGGCGGTTTTAACCGCCGCTAAATGCTCACAGGTATGGAATTAGCGGAGGTTAAAACCACCGCTAAATGTTGAACTGGAAAAAAAAATATGTTGGATCTGCTCCACCACTGCCCTAAATTTTCCAAAACCACAGCCACATCTCACCCATCAACCCCACATAATATCACATCCACACATCATCATCCCATAATCATGTACATGCATCACAACACATCAAGGATCATTTTATAGATTTATCAACGGGTATTTTATCACATGATACTTTATTTTAGGAGTGTTGTAACACAATCCATAATCATAGAGTATCCATTTCATTAGAAAAATATAAGTGGTTGGTTAATTTCCCTTTTAGGGTGATATCACAACAATAACAATAGACACAATAGACACAACGGTCACAACACATATCATCCAGTGAAAGAAAATCCCCCAATGACCATAATTTTAACCAAGGTATCAATACCATACAATCCATCATATCATAATAATATCAAAGCTGTAAAAACATGTGAATCATTCCTATTTTCCCCCTTCGGTTTCAATTAGCCAATTATTTATCTTTGATTAAGCCAGCACAACTAGAACCCATAGATGAACAAGAGTAACCCCCCATGCATGATACAAAATAAAGAGAAATAACTGATTCCCTACCTTAAAGAATATTTTTCGACTCGCAGAACACCATAGGGTGAAGAAGAAATGACCATAAACCACAAATGCATGAAAAACCCACAAATAAACCTACACTGTGCCAAAAGATCATCAAAATGTAAACCAACTCAGACCCTATACCAAAAAGGAATCATTGTATTGAATCCCCAAGAGAATAATAAGAGGAAACTAACCAAGAAGAAGGAAGGTATTACCACCAATTTCCAACCAACATCCACCGAATCCAATGACATCCACCATGCCTAAACTAAAAACAAATTGGTATTCCTGGACCCATTGGAGTGGTGTAAAAATTTTAAGGCCATGACAGAGCCTTTTATCATTAAACTTTCATGCCTTATCCATTTATGGTCATGGGATTGGTCTTTTAGTGTGATACATATTGGATATGGATCCAATAGGGGTATGAATATGGGTTACATATATGGTATTCTCATTGGATGTGGTATCATCACATGCATATTGCATTAAGAATCTTTTTGTCAACACATGAGGAATCCAGAACATAATAAATAAAATGCATAGAAGGAAACATGAGAAATCAAGAAAATGTTAGGACATGGAAATGTTTGGTGGCAACTATGTGCCATAAATGTTACATATACAAACCAACCGTTATCATACTTGTTCAACACATCAACAATACTACTACTCATCATCTGATGCTGCATCGTCACCCTCTCCACCTTCATCTCCACCACCTGCTGCCACCTGTAAGAACATTATATTGAAAATTAAATATTGTTGCATATTTATAATAAAAATTAAAACCAATAAAAGTTTGAAAACTAAATGATTTTGATTTTTTTGTGATTTACCTGCTCACCACTACCCGATGCACTACCACCGGGGGCATATCTGCTCATATGATGACGTATTTCAAGCAACTCTTTCTACAAAGCAGATATCTGATCCCCCTGCTGGTGAACTGTGTTTTGTAGAGCATACATCTCTCTCTAAGCATCTTCAGGTATGAAATGACTATAACCAGGAGTAGATGAGGCCGAAATCCCTGATGGCATGCGAAAGACCTCAGATGGTACGGGTCCCAAACCCATCCCGCGTACTCTACCAGGATGCTCCTTCCCAAGGACTTGACCAACCGGGTCATCCTGGGAGACTGAGTAGGATTGCCCAGGATTGACATCCCATATTTCTTTAATTTTTACCTATAAATCAAATATCAATATATATTAACACAGTAAAAACTGATATTAAGTTATTATAATAAATAATTGACTTCATACCCCAACTTCTCTGGCAGGTTCATTAACAAAACTTCCATCTGTTTTTTTATGAACATCCAGCCACAGTTTTGTTTGGGATGCTTCATGCCCTAAACTCTGTGACTGCATTAAACAAAGATAAATCATCAATCTTATATGTTAAATAGAAAATATTATCTTATAAATATTTAAACTAATTAAAAGATTACCAATGACATTCGGCTTCTTGAAAAGCTTTTTGAACCCGCAGTGTGCGGGATTACCTGCTTCGCCCGGTTTGAAGCATTCTTTCTTGAGAGATCCTGAAATAAATAAAATTCAATTTAACAGTATTGTATTCAATGTCTATCTCCTCTTCATGTACATGTATAAATGTAAAATGAGGATAATATAATAATATATATTTCAATACCATCCGCTTCTCATCACGATGTCTATCGACAAAAACCTTCCACTGTTCTTTCGGTACCCCACTGGGTATCTTCTCATACATCTGCTGCACGGTCAACGAAGAATCGTTGACATCACACCACAACCTCCATTTGAAATCTTTCCATTTTTTTCCAAGATTTTTCAATGTCCACTTCCGTGCTATCACATCAGCAACAGTAAAGTGGAAGAACATCTGTATACAGAAATTCATTTTGAATATATTAGTAAAATGACATTCAATTAAACCATAAAGTAATAAAATTACCTTTATCTGAGAATCATAAACTTCATTTTTCCAGTTTGGAGGCATATGCCTCCAATCATCATACGAAATAGGCAGGGAAACGGGCTCCGCTGCCAGCTGACCTATAATCTGACCAAGTAAACCTACGGCGTCATCCGTAGGGACCCCATAAGAATCAAATGGCACCACTATCTTCTTGCCATGCATGTTCCAAACATCATAACTTTTTATGTCTTTTTCCACGGTTTCATTGTCTTCATCTGCAATGAGAAAACAATTACTATAAACAAAATGCAATAAATTTATTTAATTAAAATTTGTACCTATGACTGCGACCCTCCAGAATGTCCATGATGAACTGGAGGGGGCGTGTCGCTGCCCCACTACTGAAGCTCCTGTAGGGGGAGGCGATGACTCATCCTCTAATGAGGCATGCACTGATGGTGTCAGAGATGGTGCAGGGGGAGATGATGCCGTGGGGACAGATGGATCGTCATCTGTCGCAGAAGAAGAAGGAATAGTGTACTGCTTCTTCCTTGGCATTCCAGTCATTTAATCAAATAAAATTATGTTCAGAATATATATTTCAAAAAATTTATGCAGAAAAAAAAATTAAAAATGATAATAGATGCCCAGTATTAACAAACAAAATATATATAACAATGATAATGAATGACTACAGAAATGAAACAAGTAATTGCTGAATGAATAAATAATTGTACATACAATCATTTCCCCCTTCAATCATGTCGGTTTCCTACTCCATTGCTTCATCCACTTCATTCATCCTTGCTAGACCAATATTTTCAATATCATGATGGACAAATAATTCTGCTTCCTGTTGTTGATTAAATTCAATTGCAGAGGTCAAATCTTCCACTTCATCACCCATATCATACAAATCTCTTTGTATTACGTGAGTAACTACACTCCACCCTTCATCCACAACATCATTCACATAATATACCATTTTTTCCTGCAATGCTAAGATATATGGATCATGCAGTTCACGATCACCAACATCCATCAAGCGAGAGAAGTTTACAGAAGTAAATTGCAAGGAATCTCTTTTAACACCTCTGATAAAATCGACCCATTTTCATTTGAATAAAACAACAGAAAAATGCCCGTGGTAGTTTAATTCAATAATATCATGCAACTTTCCATAGTATTCCACTTCAGCAAATGTAAAAATACCACTATTCTGTGTTTTCAAACCCACTTCTCGATCGAATGTACGAAATCTAAAACCATTCACATTATAAGCGTTGAACTTTCTAACTTTTTTTATAGGACCTCTAGCAAGAAACTTCAAATCTTTTGAAAAGTTAGCTCGAGTATCAGTATTCATGATCTGAAAAAAAAATATAATTTAATAGATTTGAAAATTGTATGTGTCAAAGTAATATTCGTATTTATTGCAATATTTATAAACTTACACGTCGTGCAAACCATTCTACCAGCTCTTTATTCACAGCTTTAGTTATATCTTTTTCATTTCATGTTCGGCTTCTCATTCGTCTCTTTGTTTGTATCCTCAAATCTTCAATAAATGGATCTGCAGTTTCACTATTCAGCAGCACATATCTATGTGCCTGTAATAATTCCAATTCTGTTAGTGTCGCGTATGAGGTCCTCCCAACTTATCGGCCAATAGCAGGAAATATTTTTGATTTCTGATGCATTTGAGATTGAGTTGATGTGTCGTCAACACGTCCAACTCGAGTAAATCTTGTCTCAATATCATCCAAATATCTGGAACAAAAGGTGAGACACTCCTCGGAAAAATAGCCTTCAGCAATAGAGCCTTCTGGTTGAGCTTTATTTCTCACGTATGCTTTCAAATTCCCAAGATATCTGTGAAAAAAAAAATAATATTATGCATTTATTTAAATGCCAAAAAATGTTTACTTAACTGGAAACATATAAATAAAATACCTCTCAATTGGATACATCCATCGATAATGAATGGGGCCTCCTAATTTAGCTTCTTCAACCAAATGCACAGTTAAATGCATCATGACAGTAAAAAACGATGGAGGGAAGATCATCTCCATTGCACAAAGGGTCAATACAAACCTCTCTTGTAGGTTGTCAAGCTGAAATGGATGTAGAGATTTCTCACATAACTATCTGAAAAATGTGCAGAAATGGAGTACAACAGCAGTAACTTTTTCAGGTAATAATGTACGTAATGCCAATGGTAGTAACTGTTGTAACAAAACATGTGAATCGTGACTTTTCAATCCATATAACTTACGATTATTCAAGTCAACACACCTCGAGATGTTACTCGAATACCCATAAGATACCTTCACATTCTTTAATATTTGAAGGAACGTATCTTTATCCCTATTTTTCAATGAAAAAATGGCCGGACCATACTTTTCATTCTCATCTGGCCAGAGATCACGTTTTATGTTCATTACTTGTAAGTCTTTGCGAGCATTGAGATGATCTTTCAACTTTCCATGCTCATTAAGTAATGTGAAAATCAAATTATCACATACATTCTTCTCAATATGCATCACATCAAGATTGTGGCGCAAAGAATTAAATTCCCAATACGGAAGTTTGAAGAATATACTTTTTTTCTTCCATTGTTGCGTTCTGATTTCACTTGACGATGCACTTCACACTCATTTTCCGCTATCATTCAAATGACGAACCTTCCCAAATTCTGTTTTAACATTTTCAAGCTGTGTCAATATTTCAGAACCGGTTAACAACTTTGGAGGTGGTCTACGATCAATGCAACCATTAAATTTTTATTTGTTCAGCCGAAATCTATGAGATGCATCAAGAAATCTTCGATGGAACAAGAAGCACCATTTTCTACTGTGAGGTAGCCGTTTGGGCTCAAAATCAAAGTTACAAACGGGACAAGCCAAACCCGTATAAGTGTTCCAACCAGATAAATTCCCAAGCCCAGGGAAGTCACTAATGGTCCACATTAAAGCAGCATGCATTTTAAACATTGTTTTAGAAGAAACATCAAATGTCTCAACACCGTTGCTCCATAACTCCTGCAATTCTTCAATCAAAGGCTGCAGGTATAAATCAATATCATTTCCAGGCATTTGTTTTCCAGGAATAATCATCGAAATGATAAAAGATGTTTGTTGCATACACATCCACGGAGGCAGATTATAAGGGATCAAAACAACTGGCCAAATGCTATAACTCGTACTCAAAGTCTCAAATGGGTTGAATCCATCGGCAGCCAATCCCAATCAAACATTCCTAGGATCAGCTGAGAAATCTGGATGTAATGAATCAAATGTCTTCCACGATTGGGAATCTCGTGGATGTCTCATTAACCCATCATTGTTATTATCTAAAGCATGCCACTTCATGTGTTCGACGGTTTTTTATGACATGAATAATCTTTGCAATCGAGGCTTCAAAGGAAAGTAACGCAAAACTTTTGCAGGTGTGTTCCTTTTCTTCTTCTCCGTGAAATTATGTTCAGTCATACTTCCAACATCACCCTTTGACTGCCATCTAGAAGAAGAACATTTCTTACAATTCTGTCTACTTGAATCCTCTCCCCAGTAAAGCATACAATCATTGGGACACGCATGTATTTTTGTATAATTCAGACCAAGCTTGTTAACAACTTTTTTCATATCATAAAACGATTTTGGGATTTTTGCTTCAGGAAATGCATCACGAATCAATTCCAATAACATGGACATTGCCTTATTTGTAATTCCACATAGACATTTGATATGGTACAACATCAGTAGAAATGAAAGCTTTGAATATTTCAAACACCCACTATACAACTCTTGATTTCCATCGTCAACTAAATCATGAAATTCATTTTCCTCACTGAAGTTTTCCCTTACATTTGGCTCCACAGAATCAAGAGGATCCAATGATATGTTACAATCTTGATCTGCTTGTGTTACAGTCTCAGAAACATCACTTGTCACGTTGCAATTTGTAGCACCCTCTTCTGGTTGTTCTGATATGTTTTGATGCTCATAGTGGTGTCTTGCAGTGCCGAATGCATCATTTATGAGGTTTTGCATTTCATTTTCCATTGTCGAAGAACTTGGGACCTCATTCTGTGGATTAACATCAGTCCTCAATCTTTCTGTATTGTTTGATTCTCCATGCCAAATCCAACACAAATATTGCTCAGGGAATTGCTTCAGTATTAAATGTTCATAAACTTCATCTCTCTTCAACCATGTTCTAAATTTACATTTAGGACATGGACATCTTATTCTCCCTTCAACGGATCGATTAGAAATTGCAAAATCTAAAAACCCATTCAAACCCTTAACATATTGAGGTGTGTTCCTCGGTAATGTGATCCAGATTTTATCCATGTATATCACAATGTGCCTACAAAAAATATACGATAGTGTAAGATTACAGAAACATAATATAATAAAGATGAACCATTGACCATAAAGTATGAATAATATAATAAAGATGATTCATTGACCACATTTACCATTTCAGACCAACTGAACAAGTCTGGTCCATAGGAGACAGCGTCAACACCTCATTGAGGAGCAATAAGAATATCGGGATACACACTTATCATAACACCATCGATCACACATTTATGTTGCCTCAAACAACACCCCATTGATGTGTGATCGAAACTGATCATAATGCATTTTAAATCAAGTTAACTACATTCACTGAAACCATTTTCACAATGGGTAATGTTTGTTTTATTGTTCTAGGGAAATCTAAATGGCCACATTTAAGTTTTGGGGTTCATCTTGTGATGGAAGCATGAGACATGGTGTTTGAATTTCTTGAATAAATTAGTGATAATGACCCTCCTAAGGTGGAGAGAATTATGTTAGTCATGGAAATGTGGAGAAAACTGTAGAGTGGATGTGGAGGAATCAAGGTTCCAAATAGAAACCTATAAGGGACATGTTTGGGGGTTCTTAGGGAAGGCCAGGTGGAACTTGGATATGGTGTGTGTAGGTGATGGAGGTATACCTTAAGTGAGAAGGCTTCATGTTTGGGTAGAGGGGTGACATGCCAATAGGGGAAGTTAGGAACCAACGGAGTGAGTTAGCAGGAATGGAAAGACATAGTTGGATAGAAAGGGAATGGATGTGGTGGGCTGCGAGGCACCTCAAGTTAATGTTGAAATGATAAGTTTATCCTAGTAATGTGAATGAGTTTTGAAGAAGAACCAAGTATTCCTTGGTTGAGATATGGATGGTGAAAGTGTGACAAATCTGGGTAGTTTTGGCAGAAATAATGAATTCTAGAATTGGGTGGAGTTTTCATGGATGTTGTGAGTTGGAAAACATGTTAGGGAAGTTTTGAAGGTTGAGTTGAGGTTCTGTTGACCTCTTTTATGATGAGTGAAGTTCTCAAAACTAGAAAATTGTGGTGACGAAGTAAGTAATATGGTGTTGAGAACCATGGAAGGAAAGTAATCGATTAATGGTGTGGCTAGAGTTTCAAGCTGGATGGTCTCAGGTAGGAACCATATTAGTGTATTAGTTTTGGTGATGGGTGTTGGATCAGGTTTTGGATGGTTGAATACCTTGAGATGAAGGTTATGCTTGGGTTGTGCTTTGGATGTTTGAAATGGAGTGAGGCTGTTGGGCCTTGAGTTCTGGATTGATGTAGGTCAGAGAATGTGGTTGGAATCTATGTATCCCTTCAGCGACAATGAGTTTGTGTCACCATTATAATTTTGGTAACTAGGTGAGGTGGTGCTAAGAATTTTGGGCCATGAGTTGTGGAGAGGATTGGAACAAAGGTGTTCCGATTGGCTCTCCACAGGGTAGTGTAGTGCCTTATCGATATCCTCTTGTGCGGTGGTATAGTAACATTACCTAAACCTTTAATTTTCATTTGATGTTGATAATAAATAGTTGAGGTGGATGCGTCCTCAAAGATAATTGGGTTTTAATTGTTGTTCATGGTTGGGGAAACTGTTTTCAGGTAGGACCTTTTCCTTAGTCCGAGTGTTGTTATAACATGGTTGAGTTCAAGGAGTATATTAGAAGATGGAAGTTTATAGGTGGGTCTGTGGAACTAAAATTGGCCTTAGGGGTGCTGTGATGCTTGGGAAGTTTGGATATGTGATGATATGTTATAAGGTGGGGAGGTTTTAAGATCCCAACCCTTATCCATGTGATATGATGAAAAAAATTACACCATGTAACCATAAATATCACACACCCTACTAACATGGATACCCATGACTTCTATGAGGAACCTTTCCGTTACATACATTATATAAAAAAGGACCTGAAAACACCCAATGGTCAGTGTATGGCGTGAGAAAATGAATATTAGAAATATTACACCATGTTTTTCATAAGGAGACATTAGAAAAATAAAACAATTATTCTTATTAAGGGAAAATAAAATAATAAAATATATATATATATATATTAAAAAAATGGTAATTCACCCTTTTAGAATATATTAAAAAGAATAATCAAATTGATACATCATATTCCATTTAAAATAAATGTGATTAAACCATTTCATAATGTATTTATAAATAACCTCTTTAAAAAGGAAAACAATAGAAAATACTCCTATGGTATATTAGGTATAAGTTATCTAAGATCCTTTTAAATCTATGGTCAAATGACTATTTACATACATATCCCTAAAATATGTTCCCTTAAATGAGGTAATCACCCTGATAAGTGAATCCACTATAGAAACAATATTTAGTTATATTTTTAGTGTAAATCATTGATAGGTAGCCACAATTCATCCTAGAATTATTTTCTTATTATATCCCTTACTAAGTACCACATGATCCCATCTATCGTAGCCCATATTGGAAGGATTTCATTTATTAATTTTCCCACACATAAAGGATTTCAATTTCACAAATGACCCATACATGTAGGATTTAAATTAAAAATTCAAACTATTTGGAGGGAATATCACACATCAATAATCAAACTACTTAATTTCAAATAAAACATGATTCAAAATCCATTTTCAAAATCAATTCCAAATTAATAAATCATTTAATCAAATAATTCAAAAAACAAACCATTATAAGAATCATAAATCAATCTATTAATCAACTTATATAATCCAAAAAAATGATATAGCAAGTATGGATTATAAAATAAAAGATATCTTTAAAGCCTACTACCTAAAATACATAATTGTTTTAAAAATGAATGAAATAAATACCAATAGGATCAAAAACTAAAATAAATCCATTAACCAAGAGACCCATATAATGAATCTCAGATTCAATTAGAAACAAATCATCAAGATGGATGTGATAATAGAGAAAACTCACTTTGGGGCCGAGGTCGAAGTGAGAAAGGTCGTCGGGAGAAGGGGGTCACGGGTTGCCGGTCGCAGGCACCGCCGGAGGAGGTCGCGGGGTCGCCGGAGGAGGTCGCGGGGTCGCCGGAGGAGGTCGCGGGGTTGCCGGAGGAGGTCGCGGGATCGCCGGGGGGTCACGGGGGGCTGCGGGCGAGGGTTGCAGCACGCGGGGTCAGGGGAAATGGGGGTCGGGGTAGGGAAGGGTCGGGGTTTTTAAAAAAAAACAAAGGTTTAGCGGCGGTTTATTAAAAACCGCCGCGAAACGTATTTCGGAAAACGTTTAGCGGCGGTTTTGTGAACCGCCGCCACAAAAACGCCGCTAAATACTGTTTATTTTGTAGTGTGATATTATAACCCCATCTCATATCATCTTTAAAATTGGGACATTTTTTTAATTTTTCTTGTAGGGTTTGATTTTATTATAAATTATTATTTATGGAGTTTTCAAAAGTGCCCATCACCTCAATTATAAAAGGGAACCTCCTCCATCACCTATTCACTTAGACTGAATGGCCTAAAGGCCTTATTTTTATTCATTTTTTGATAATACTACATTTAAGGGTTTAAAGGGAACCCTTACATAGTCCATAGGCTTTGTGAGATTACATGAATCGAAGGTCTTAGATGAATTAATCCAGACTATAACTACTTGAAATAGCCCCTCCCCAACATCTATATCATGATATCAGCTCTCCACCTTTTCATGACTATTCAGGTAGGCTTCCCGTGCATGCACAGGCTGGTCCTGATGGAAATTTCCATACCCTCTCATTCTTCCAAATCCGTTAGCTCTACTCTGGTGAATGAGTCTACTCTGAATCCTCATTTAGATCTTGTTCCTTATAGAGTCTACCTAGTCTATTTAAGAACAATTTTCATGTGGCCCGAAGGAATTGAGGTGGCTCAAAGGCCTTGAGGTGGCCCGTAAGCCTTATTGGCCTGAAGGCCTTGGGTGGCCCGAAGGCCTTGAAGGACCCGAGGACCAAACTAGTGGCCTGAAATCCCAAACAGATGAATAGTTATGACTGCTACAGTACTGAACCATACCTGCAATACTGCATGCTACAATACTGCTATAGTACCCCTAGAATTATGTCTCCACTTGGATTTGATCTTGGGTCTCTTGGATGCACTTACACTACGGAAAAAAAAGGCATTTAGCGGCGGTTTTCAAAAACCGCCGCTAAATCGTGCGTCGGGAAACTATTCGCGGCGGTTTTCAAAACCGTCGCAGAACGTTTCGCGGCGGTATTTTAGCGGTGGTTTAAACCGCCGCTCAATGATTCAGCGGCGGTTTTTTTATTTTTTTTTATTTTTTTTATTTTTGTTATTTTTTTTAATTTTTTTTAATTTTATATATTTATATATATATATATATATATATATTTCATATTTATTTCGTATTTATTTTATTTATTTATTTTTTGTATTTATTTATTTTATTTCATATTTATTTTATTTCATATTTATTTTATTTCGTATTTATTTTATTTATTTATTTATTTTATTTATTTATTTTATTTATTTTATTTCATATTTATTTTATTTATTTAATTTCGTATTTATTATTTATTTATTTTATTTCGTATTTTATTTTATTTTATTTTATTTATTTATTTATTTCATATTATTCTATTTACTTTATTTATCCATGCATGCACATCCCATGCACATGCACATGCATGCCCATGCAATATAAAGAAATTCTGCGTTTGATGAGATTTGAACCCCTAACCTCTTGCATATTTTCCAAAGACTTTACCACTCCAGCAAGCTCGCCATGTGGTTAATAAACAGAGATTAATATACTTATATGTATTAATTGAAAAAACAAATAATACATAAATAATAGATATAAACTCGATAATAATAAATAATAAATAATAAATAATAAATAATAAATAATAAATAATAAATAATTAATAATAAATAAGGAATAATAAATAATAAATAATAAATAATAAATAATAAATAATAAATAATAAATAATAAATAATAAATAATAAATAATAAATAATAAATAATAAATAATAAATAAATATAAATAATAAATAATAAATAACAAATAATAAATAATAAATAATAAATAATAAATAAATATAAGTAATAAATAATAAATAAATATAAATAATAAATAATAAATAAATATAAATAATAAATAATAAATAAATATAAATAATAAATAATAAATAATAAATAATAAATAAATATAAATAATAAATAATAAATAATAAATAATAAATAATAAATAATAAATAATAAATAAATATAAATAATAAATAAATATAAATAATAAATAATAAATAAATATAAATAATAAATAATAAATAAAGATAAATAATAAATAATAAATAATAAATAATAAATAATAAATAATAAATAATAAATAATAAATAATAAATAATAAATAATAAATAATAAATGATAAATAATAAATAATAAATAATAAATAATAAATAATAAATAATAAATAATAAATAAATATAAATAATAAATAATAAATAAATATAAATAATAAATAAATATAAATAATAAATAATAAATAAATAATAAATAAATAAAAATAATAAATAATAAATAAATATAAATAATAAATAAATATAAATAATAAATAATAAATAAATAATAAATAAATAATAAATATAAATAATAAATAATAAATAAATATAAATAATAAATAATAAATAATAAATAATAAATAATAAATAAAGATAAATAATAAATAATAAATAATAAATAATAAATAATAAATAATAAATAATAAATAATAAATAATAAATAATAAATAATAAATAATAAATAATAAATAATAAATAATAAATAAATATAAATAATAAATAATAAATAATAAATAATAAATAATAAATAATAAATAATAAATAATAAATAATAAATAATAAATAATAAATAATAAATAATAAATAAATATAAATAAAAAATAAAAAATAAAAATAAAAAATAAAAATAAATAATAAATAATAAATAAAAAATAAAGATAAATAATAAATAATAAATAATAAATAATAAATAATAAATAATAAATAGTAAATAGTAAATAATAAATAATAAATAATAAATAATAAATAATAAATAATAAATAATAAATAATAAATAATAAATAATAAATAATAAATAATAAATAATAAATAATAAATAATAAATAATAAATAATAAATAAAGATAAATAATAAATAATAAATAATAAATAATAAATAATAAATAATAAATTGTAAATAATAAATAATAAATAATAAATAATAAATAATAAATAATAAATAATAAATAATAAATAATAAGTAATAAGTAATAAATAATAAATAATAAATAATGAATAATAAATAATAAATAATAAATAATAAATAATAAATAAATAATAAATAATAAATAATAAATGATAAATAATAAGTAATAAATAATAAATAATAAATAATAAATAATAAATAATAAATAATAAATAATAAATAATAAATAATAAATAATAAATAATAAATAAATATAAATAATAAATAATAAATAAATATAAATAATAAATAATAAATAAATATAAATAATAAATAAATATAAATATAAATAATAAATAATAAATAATAAATAATAAAGAATAAAGAATAAATAATAAATAATAAATAAACATAAATAATTAATAAATATAAAGAATAAAGAATAAGTAATAAATAATAAATAACCAATTACAAATAATATATAATAAATAAATTAAAGTATATTATAAATAATAAATAATAAATAATAAAGGAAACACATGAAAAAGTATGAAAAGACGTGATAAGGGATGAAAAATCATGAAAATGCATGAAAAAGGATGGAGAAGCATATGAAGAATGGGGCATTAGAAAGAATGAGAATGCATGAAAACTCGTGACAACTCTGGAAAACTCCTTACTAATTCAACATAATCATCATAATAACCCACAAAAAACCATTGATAAAGATAACAAGTCATGGAAACCCAAATAAACAGTAATAAATGGAGCTACCGTTAAAACCCGTCAAAATGGTCATAAAGAGACAAAAACATTGGACTCACATTAACAGAGATAACTTAAGATTCGAGAGTCCGTTTTAGATCCGCGACCTGTCAAATCAAAGATCCTGAAATGATCTTCAACCTGAAAGGTGAAAGAGTCCGAATGGACAGACAGATCGAAAGTTACGACCATTTAAAAAAAAGCTGATGGGGAACAGGTGCTAGAAACGAGGCATTGAAAAACATAACAAACCCGATACCCACTAAAAAGGCCATAACATATGATCTAGAAGTGCATGTGGGCGCCACGACTAGTCAAACTGAAGCTCATGGAACGAGCTATGATCTGGCAGGTGGAGGAGGCCGAACTGACACGCGGATCGAAAGTTAGGTCCATTTGAAGACAAGTTCGACAGGACACCGGTGATAGAAACGGGGTTTTGGAGGCCTTTGGAGGGGTTTTTGGGGTCGAAAAATATGATAGAAGCTATCTTGTGTCGATCTGGTGTGTAGCTCTCTTCGCTGGATTCAATTTGATATGTGGTAGAGCCCAAACGGACACCCGGAGCGAAAGTTATGGCCGTTTGAAGTTGAAGAACTTTTTTCAACTTTCTTATAACTCTAATATCTTCCGCACCTTATACCGTCTCACGGTTTTGATTATATGTGCCTCTAGATCTCTTCATGGGCTTTGATTTGACTGGTCGTGGTACTTCAACGGACGCCCGGATCAAAAGTTATGGTCGTTTTAGTGATTTCGGGGTTTCTCATGTTTTCTTATTTTTTCATTTAATTTCGCGGCGGTTTTACCGAAACCGCCGCTATTTCGCGGCGGTTTTTAAAAAAACCATCGCTAATCATCGAATAAAATTAAAAAAAAATAAAAATAAAAAAATAAATAATTTTTTTTGCTGTTTAGCGGCGGTTTTCTCGTAGTGTTACCAAGTCCTCATCAACTGGGTTGGGGCTCTTGTACCCCTCACCTCTTCAATTCAATTTGAGCCTTGAAGCTCAACCATCCCCTACCCTTTCCCTTCTCAACTTCCCTAGTTACATTCTAGAGGTTCTGGTCTTCTTAAAAGACCATCTCTAGTGCTCTGAAAGTAGATTTAGAGGAAACACGTCGAAGAAGAGGTAATCTCCTCTACCGATTCTTTCAAACTTCTTTCTTATTATACTTTATCTTCATGAGTTGTTTCATTATAAAGTAATAACTATAGTATCACTTATATACTGAGATATTATTATAATTATGAAAAAACCTTGTTCCACCTTCTATCCATCCTATGAAAAATGAAATCACCATGCTTGTGTACGTATGACTTACCGTCTCCACGCTATGGTGTAATATATTTTTCACCATCACCTTACTTAGATGGGTATAATGATGGAAATAATAACTATATATGTTTAATATAACATTATATTAATTCTGAAATATTACACACCATCCAATTCCATACCATTCAACAAATATGAGAATGATATCATCGCTCGAGTGTACGTACGACCTACCGTCTTCACAATGAGATGTGATTCATTCTACATGATCTCCATTGAAGAATGATTATATTAATCTATAGAATGAATAATATGTTATATATTATGTTAATATCATTTTTAATGATATAACTATAACCTATGAAGAATAATTAGAGCTTATTCTACAAAACATACATAAGAAAATGAAGTAGTTAATACACGAATAACAAGTAATAATGAAATGTTGTTAACAAATAGATGGTAATATGATAATATATGATATCATAAAAATGAATATGATTCCAAAATAAGTCAATGATACTATTTAAATCATTATACAGGAGGTTTGGATACATACAAAGGAAATCAGACCTAAGGTAAAGGATCATTTCACAATCTCATTATTATTCGAGATTGTTTATACATAAGTATTTACTGGGGTATATTTATGATCCACATCCATGTTTCCTAAATATGTAATATTATTTATATTCTTCTACAATTTTTAAATTCAATTTTACCCATTGGTTAATTTTTATTATATGATATGAAAGGAATCTTTTATTTTATGATATAAGGTACTTTTTGACTTTTCTGGTAGAAGTACAAGGATAATATTTTTTTTCAACTTATACAACATGAATATAATTTTACATCATCATAACACCTTATTTCCATGAAGCTTGATCTACACGTTTTCAAGTTTATTTTCAAATAAATTATTTTCTTTTAAAATTGTGTGGTGTTTTGGGAAAATAAAGTTTTTTGAAGAAGAACAAATATTTTCCTCAGGAATTAATATCAAGTGTTTTTATCAAAGTTATTTTCCATATAAGATGAAATTATTTAAATAGGGTTATCTTTTTATCAATATTATTACTATAGTTTGATTATGTTTATGAAGGAATGATATTGGTGAAATATATTTGTTTTATATGGATTATAATGGAATGATGTTTAAAAAACCCATTTTTATTCCTTGGGTTATGCTATAATGAATGATTTATGTTTTTGTGGAACATGTAAGAATGATTTCATTATGAGTTTGGTGAGACCTATATAACCCTCCAATGCATTGGGTAAAGATTTATACTCATGAGATAGACATGGATGGAATATGAAATGATCTCGGTTCAATAATACATGGATGGAATGAGGAGTGAACTTAGTTCAGTAATGAACTTTTTCTACTTTTATGGTCATGGAAATGATACTTGACTAATATGAAATTATTTTCTATACTTATCTGTATGCCACAAAATTTCATTTCTTATGTTATGAATTTTCTGATTACATTCATTGATTCTTATGAACTTTTATGATTTATCCCATGAAATGATATCACAGTATTTCATATGCAGGCTAGTATTTTCAAATGTTATGTTCTTATGTCTTATGATTATGATATGATTGATATCTCCCTTGTTTACCCTTACTGAGAATCTGAGCTCACCCTTTCATATGTTTCTTTTCCCCAGGATAGAAAGAAGGGTATTAAGTAAGATATTTCAAAAGGGGGTCTAATTATGATGAAATAAGTGAGAGACAATAAAGATGTCTTGTGAACTAGTTGTTTATGTTTCCCAGTTTCTAAAGACACTATTCCTTTACGGTCCTATCATTGCTTTGTTATATTTTTTAATTGATATTCTTCAACTTGGAAGTAATATCAATGCATGTAAAGTATGGGTTATTATAGTTGGTATCATAGGAAAGGTATAGTTAACCTTTGGAAACTAGGATAAGAAAAACTTAGTAAGAACCCAAAGGATATTTCAAAGTATAGGTTACAATCTTAGTGTTTTAGAAATGATCTTTAATAACCTAGGATAGAACCTAAAGTTTTCTAAATTGAAATTTTATTCTTGATTATGTGATTTTTCCATTATGATTAGTGTTTCTCACACTATACTTCTTGGTTTTAGTCAATGGTTGGAACCTAAAGGAACCACGTTAATGCTCAATGCGATGGGAAATGAAATGCTTGTCCTTCTGAGCAACCAAATGTTATGGGAGTGGGAATGAAAAATATTATAGTTATGCTCACACAAATTTCTCAAGATATTAATCATGTAGGACTTCCAAATGAGAAAAGGAGGGAACACAATTTTGTTGAGTCCTTCATGATGTAGCGTCCACCTTATTTTAGCGGGTATTCTAATCCATTAGTGGTTGAACAATGGATCAGTACCACTAAAAAGATATCTTTAGTTCTCCAATGTTATGATCATGATAAATTCATCTTAACAATCTATCATTTTGAAGGTTAATCTGATCAATGGTGGAATCTTATCAATAATATAAGGCAAAGAGATGAAATTAATTCCATGAAATGAGATGAATTCAAGAACTTATTTTTAAATAAGTACTTTACTCGTATTCTCCAAACAAATATGGATAAGGAGTTCCTTGAACTTAAGAAAATGGACGATGAATCCATTGGTACCTACAAAGAAAATTTTACAAGACATGAATGGCACACTTCAGGAATTATTATCCAACCTAAGAGTAAAATTGAACGATTCTTTAGTGGCTTAAAACCAAGTCTCCAAAGGGAATTATCCATAATGGAATTCAATAGATATGAGGAAATCGTTTTATGTGCTCTCAAGGTTGAGATAGAGATTAGATTAACCCATCATTCTTATGGGTTTGATAAGAGGAGAAAAATGGAATTCAAGAGAAAATCTAAATACCACACTAAAAAGAAGACGAGTTTTCCCTTATGCTCAAAGTTTGGAAAGAAACATGGAGGAAATTGTCTTAAAGGGACTAATAAATGTTTTAAGTGTAGAAAAGAAGGCCATCAGGTAGTTGAATGCTGAAGTGATGGAAAAAATATATCTAATGATTTGAATAGAGAAAAGACAACACAGAATGCACCTCCTACACTTCAATGTTACAATTTCAAGGAAATGGGGAATTTTTCCAATCAATGCCCTAATACAAGGGTTATTGATGAGGATCGACGTCAGCAAACTCTTAAGCCCAAAGACAAAGGAAAGTCACATGCACTCACTATTAATGATGTGGAGTATGATAATGAAGTGGTGAAAAGTATACTTACTATCCACTCTAACATATAAAATGTTTTATTTGATTCGAGATCCACCCACTCTTTTGTTTTTGATGAAGTTTCTAAGGGTATCTTCATATTACTTCAATAATTAGATGTGAGTTAGCTACGAAAACTTCTAATGACACAATAGTAAAATCAAAAGTTTTCCTATAGTGAAATTTGATGTGATTGTTGGCATGGATTGGATTTATCTATATGGAGCTTATATCAATTTCTAAGGAAGGTAAGTCACATTTCATATTATAGATCAATCTATGATAATATATGGATGTAAGGATGAGTATGAACATCCAATGAAAATTTATTCCATCTTATGGGTCTTGATTCCTATAAATGAAGGTTATCTATCTGAAATGGTTGGGGAGAAACTCATAATTAAGAATACACCCATTGTATGAGAGTTTGATGATGTATTTTTGGAATAATTTCCAAGTCTTCCACTGAATCATGAGGTTGAGTTTTAAATAGAAATCATACTAGGTACTTTTTATATTTCAAAGACACCTTATAGAATGACCCAAATTGAGTTGTAGTAATTGGAGAAGCAACTCCAAGAGAATCTTGACAAGGAATTCATATGCCCTAGTGTGTCACCTTGGGGTGCATCTATTCTATTTTTAAGAAGAAAGATAGATCAATGCGACTCTTCATTCATTGTTGAGAACTTAACAAGATCACTATCAACAGAAAATATCCTCTTCTTCGCATTGATGAATTATTCAACCAACCACACAATGCTCAATACTTTTCCAAGATTTATATTCATCTAGGATATCATCAATTAAGTGTTAAGGAGGATATACCAAAGATGACATTCCATACAAGTTATGTACACAATGAATTTATAGTGATGCATTTTGGTCTTAATAATTACCCCACTATATTTATGGATCTAATGAATATAGTCTTTAGAGAATATCTTAATCAGTTTGTGGTTGTCTTTATAGAAAATATTCTTGTATATTAAAAGAGTAGGGAAGAACATGTAGATCACTTGAGAATTGTACTGAAGAACTTAATAACGGAGAAGCTTTATGAAAAATTTACCAAGTGTGAATTTTAGCTTCATAAAGTTTCTTTTTTGGGTCACATAATCTTAAGAGAGGGGATATCTGTGGATCTAGCAAAAATATAAGTTATTGAAAGATGGCTAAGACCAACAACGGTAATTGATATATGATGTCTTATTGGTTTAGATTTATTTTATCGATGTTTTGTGAAAGATTTTGCAGAATTATCTAATCTACTCACCAAGTTGACTCAGAAATGAGTTATATTTGTGTGGATAGGGGAATGTGAAGAAAATTTCAAAGATCTCAAAAGAAGGTTAGCCAGTGCACCTATGCTCATACTTCCATGTAGTAAAGAAAGGTTTGTGATCTATAGTGATGTATCCAAAAAGGGGTTGGTATGTGTTCTCATGATAAATGATATGGTGATAGCTTATGTGTTGAAAAAATTGAAAAACCATTAGAAAAATTACCCAAATCATGATTTAAAGTTAGATACGATAATCTTTGCATTAAAGATATGGATGCATTATCTTTATGATGAAAGGTGTGATATTTATACTTATCATAAAAGTTTAAAGTGTATTTTCACACAAAAGGCATTGAATATGAACAAAATAAGATGGTTGGATTTGATTAAATATTACGAATTCTCAATACATTAACACCCTGGGAAGGTGAACAAAGTGACAAATGATTTGAGTTGAAATGACCATGCTAGACTATCCATGACGAGGATCACAAAAGATCCAATATTTATGGATTTGCAAAGGATGGATCTTAAAATTTTAAAGAACATGGAGAAATATTATATTTCTCAAATGAATGTTCAACCATCTATATAAGTGGAGATTAAGGAGGCATAGAAGGAAGATGTAGAGCTACAAAAGAAGGAAATAAATGTTCCTGAATTCAACCTTGATTGTGATGGAATAATAAGGTTCATGAATCAAGTTTGTATTCTTCCCATTCCAAAATTAAAGAAGGAGCTATTGTACGAGACACCTAGTTCTTCATTCTCTATTCACCATAGAATCACAAAGATTTATATGTACCTAAAAGAGTATTTCTAGTGGGATGGAATGAAAAGAGATATTTCTGAATATGTATCTTGGTGATTGGTTTTTCAGTAAGTTAAGGATGAGAGATAGAAGTATAAGGGGATGTTACAACCATTACCCATACCAGAATGGAAATGGGAAAACATCACTATGGACTTTGTTGTGAACTTTCTAAAACATCTAAAGGACATAATGATATATGGGTTATAGTTTATTTCCTTACAAATTTGGCACACTTCATTTCTATTAGAGAGGATTTATATCTTGATTATATTTCCAGGATATATGTAAAGGAAGTGGTAAGATTTCATGGAGATCCACTTTCCATTATATTTGATTGGGATCTGAGGTTTAACTCGAAGTTCTAGTAAAGTATTTACCACTATCTAGATACAAAGTTAATTTTTATCACTAATTATCATCCTCAAATATATGTTTAGTCTGAGAGGACAATTAAAACTCTAGAAAACATGTTGAGATCTTTCTCTATGGATTTCAAAGGTGGTTGGGATCAACACCTACCTTTGGTAAAATTTTCTTACAATAATATCTTTCACTACAGTATTAAGATGGTTACTTATAAAGCCTTATATGGAAATAAGTACAGAACTCTAACTTTTTGGGATGAATTTGGGGAAATAATGCTATTAGGATTGATCTTGTTGATGAAATGACAGAAAAAGACAGATCTATTCAAAAACACATAAGAGCAGCTCAAAGTCGGAAAAAAAGGTTATGATGACAACTAAAGAAAATAACTACAGTTTGAAGTTGGTGACATAGTGTTTCTACAAATATATCCCTAGAAGAGAGTAATGATATTTAAAAATAATAGAAAGTTGAGCCCTAGGTATATTGGTCCTTTTAAAATTATGGACCGTGTTGGGAAGGTAGCTTACCTATTGGTGCTTCCATCGAATCTCTCTCAAGTTCATGATGTGTTCCATATATCTATACTGAGAAAGTACACACCTAATCCTTCACATGTACTAAACTTAGAAGTCGTACTGCTGGAGAAATATCTCTCTTATGAAGAACAACCGATAAAGATTCATGATCATAGCAAGAAAGTTCTACAAAACAATACCACTCACTTGGTTAAAGTTTTATGGTGGAAACACCAAGTTGAGGAAGATACAAGGGAACTTGTGGATATGATGAGGGAGATATTTCTTCATTTATTTGTATCCAAGTGATGAATTATTAGGGAAAAAATTAGTTTAAGGGGGGTATAATGTAACACCCGGATGATTTTATGAAATATTTTCTCTAAATAATTTTAATTCATCAATAGATTGCACTACACACAATCATGAGTTTAAATGAACCACGAGATACCCTTAGTATATAATGACCATTTTAACCTAACCGTTAGGTTAAAATAAATAAATAAAACTAAATTATGAAAATGTTTGGTGAAGTCATTCACTAATAATTATTTATGAAAAAATATAAATCAATTATATATTTGTATTTTTGTATTTGTAAATTGAGTGAATTACTATTAGTAAATGAAATTAATGAAATATATATGTTATATACTTAATAAAATATTTTTTATATTCATATAATAGATATTTTTGTCATAGGGTATGAATAAACCCTATTTGATGTATAAAAACCTATATTTTTCAAAAGGGTAATTTTACACCTTTTAATGGAGAACCCCTTTTAAATTAAAATTTTGAAACATTAATAATTTTAATATGAAAAAATAAATATTTTCTTTAGAATAGGGATATAAAAATTTACTTTGGATGAAATTTTAATATTTTTCTGATAACTTTCAAATATTGATGAATAGTAAAAATACTCTAAATTTCAATTGAAAACTACTTTTTTCATCAAAATAGTTTATATGGATAAATTATAATATTTAATGGTTTTAAAGTATAAATAGAATATATTTTTATCATTCAATATAATTTATGTCATTATCATTAATTTTACATTGAATTCAAATGTAAAAACATTTCAATCTTTTGCAATGTTTTAACTTTTAAAACTCGTTCTCACTTCCTGACATCAGGATTAATTTAAAATTAATTACTGAAACTTCTATTTTTTTTAATTTTAAAAAATGGATTATATATTTGGAATCATTAGGTCCAAATTATTTAAATATCTTTATTTTATTTTTGGGCATTATGAATAGTAACTTCAGTAATTTTTATTAATACGGTAAAAGGGTAAATCAGGTAATTAAGGGTAAGAATACTATTACAAAATTACTCTAAAACTTGTATTAATAACATTTTATAAGTTTTTTTGACCTAAATCATACTTGGGTTGAAAAGGTGTCATTTGGAATCCACTTTTATTTGATTAGGACATTTAATTTAATTTATTTAAAGAAAAATTTAAATATGTCTTACTCAAATTTTAATAACAATATCATTTTTTATAAGGTCATGAAAAAGGTAAATTCGATTATAAATACTCATTTTAAAGATAAAATGTTTTTATTTATAATGTTAATTTATTTTTAATTTTTAGAAAATAAATATTTATCTTAAAGACTTATACTTTGATGATGTAAAAATTAATTTAATTGATGATAAATCAATAAATGTTTTTTATTAAAATTATAATAACCATCAATGGACACAAACACTTGACCAAATATTATTGGTCAAATATATATCGACCATAACCATCCAAGGGCCGAGTTAGTAACCATTTGGAGCCTTATATAAGAGATTGTGAAACTTGTATTATTTTATTTAAAGTGATATTGAATTTGTCACATTCATAATTTAATAAGTATAATATTTTAAATATTTGATTTTCCAGAATATAAATTCGACTAAATATATTATTATGAAATATAGTAGATTTATATTAATTATAGTATTTTTTATTTTTTATTACAAAAATATGTATATTAAATAATTACAAAAATTAATGTAGTAATTATTTTATTAATAAAGATAAAAAATAAATCATATTAAAAATATTAAAGTAGATATAATTTGGGATAATTAATATTTCTAATGAATTTTATAGATGAACTTGACCTCCTAGGAATATAATAAAATAGTCAGTTTAAAGTTATATTTTTATATTAATATTTTTAAAAATCAATGAATTGAATAGTGTCAAAATTGACACTATTGATTGTTTATCAAAATAATGGTTCATTAAATTATTTAAAAATCACAATTTTTTTTAAATATAAAATAATTTTTCTATGGTCTAAAATGTTCTAAGGTATTTATTTATGGTATAATTTACATCAAATAAGTAAATATGACACTATTTTAATATTTAAATATTTGTTACCCTAGTAAAAATTAAATAATATAACTAAGTGTTAATTAAAAAAATATAGGTTTAAATTGATAGAAAACTTGTCCAAAATTTATTTTTTGATGATATTAAAAACCTATATCATATCATATTTTAAATTGGGACACTTTGGAGTTTTTTGGATCAGGTTTTATTTTATTATAAATTATTATTTATAGAGTTTCCAAAAGTGCCCCTCACCTAAATTATAAAAGGGAACCTCCTTCCTCACTCTTCAATTAAATTTGAGGCTTCAAGCTCATCCATAAACTGTAATTTTCTCTTATCAACTTTAATATTTTCATTATATAGGTTTTGGTCTTCTTAAAAGACTAACTCTAGTGCTTTAAGATGAGATTTAGAGGAAGCACGTCGAAGAAGAGGTAATCTCCTCTACATATTCTTTCAATCTTATTTCTTCTTATAATTTCTATTCATGAGTTTTTTAATTATAAAGTAATATCTACAAAATCACTTATATAATGATATTTTTTTATAATTATTAAATAACCATACTCCACCTTCTATCCAACCTATAAAAAATGAAATCACCACACGTGCATACGTACGACTTACCGTCTCCACCCCGTGGTGTAATCTGTTTTTCACCATCACATTACTTAGATGGTTATAATGATGAAAATAATAATTATATATGATTATTATAACATGATATTAATTTTAAAATATTATACACCATCCAATTTCATCCCATTAAACAAATATGAGAATGATATCATTGCTCGTACGTACGTACGACCTACCATCTCCACAATGCGATGTGATTCATTATACATGATCTTCATTAAATAATGATTATATAAATGTACATAATGAATAAATATGGTATATATTATGTTAATATCATTTTTTAAAGATATAACTATGACCTATTAAGGATAACTGAAACTTATTCTACAAAACATACATAAGAAAATATAGCAGTTAATACTCGAATAACTAGTAATAATGAAATGTTGTTAACTAATGGATGATAATATGATCATATATGATATCATAAAAATTAATATGATTTAGAAAAAAGTCAATGAAATTATTTAAATCATTACACAGGAGGTTCAAATACATACATAGGAAATCTGACCTAAGGTAAGGGATAATTTTGCAATCTCATTATTATTCAAGATTGTTTATATATAAGTATTTACTGGGGTATATTTATCATCCACCTCTATGTTTCTGAAATATGTAATATTATTTTTATTATTCTATAATTTTTTAAAGTTAGTTTTACCCATTTCAATTTTTTTATTATATTATATTAAAGGAATATTTTTTTGTTTGATACGAGGCACTTTTTGAATTTTCCAGCAAAAGTATGAGGAGAATGGTTTTTTTAAATTATATGGAATGAACATATTTTTAAGTTATCAAAACACCTTATTTCCATGAATATTCATCTATATATTTTCAAGTTTATTTTTAAATAAATTATTTTATTTTAAAATTGTGTGACATTTTGAGAAAAGAAAATGTTTTTGAAGAAGAAAAGATATTCTTAATCAAGAATTAATATCAAGTGTTTTATCAAAATTATTTTCCATATAAGTTGAAATTATTTAAGTAGGGTTATGTTTCTATCCCTATTATTACTATGGTTTTATTGTGTTTATGATGGAATTGTATTGATGAAATCCATTTTTTTTATATGGATTATGATGGAATGATGTTTAAGAAACCCATTTTTGTTCCTTGAGTTGTGCTATGATGAATGATTTATTTTTTTGGGGAATACATAAGAATGATTTCATTATGAGATGGGTGGTATAACAACCCTGATTTTATTACAAACTTAAACCTGATTTATTACATAAAATATTCACTTGATACAACATATAAGATAGAGAGATCAAGTGTATTTGGGGCTTAGTAACATTACATAACAACTTAAAACATGAAATAAAACATCTTTATTGAAAACTTCTTTTACATGACCACTACATTCCCTCGTACTTAGCATTGCATGAGATAACATGAGGACATGCATAAAAAAAGGTGAGCTGTAAAGCCCTGTAAAGGAATAAACATGGAATAACATGAGGAATACAATACATGTTATACAATAGGCATATCAATGGAGCACAAGAGAAACATGAACATAAAGGCTTGATAAAGCATGATAATCATAACATGGAAATGTGGAAACAACACTTAACATGAAATTAGCATGAGCCAAGGCTCATTGCACATGGAGCATGAGTAAACCATCATTGCACATGAAGCATGAGTAAAAAATTATTGAAATTGAATTAACATGATTCAACACTCATTTCACATGATGTATCATGATACTATACTTTACCCAATGCATTGAAGCGCTATCAGGGAACACCCTTCTTAAACATTTCATTCCATGCATAAGTGTGCCGCAAGATCATAGAACATCAATTCATAAAACATCCTAATTTATTCCACGATTAAGGAATTTGAAATTTATACATGAAACTATAATATCAATATGTAAATATGTATAAAGGTGAATAGCCTTGATAGATAAATGGGCATGGTATTCACTACACAGTGACTTTGGCTTGAAAAAATGTGGTGCAATTTCGGCAGCATAACGACGTGACATAAGAATTCATAAAAAAATGGTTGATGAGAGATAAAGTGGTGTCTCATCATATGTACATGAAATGGAAAGTAAGGATGTTATATAGATACATTTCCCAAAAATTTTAGTGGAATTTAGATTTATGATACAAAATAATTGCTTGAATATAAATGAGGAGAGAGAAATTCATTTCAGAATTTTGGCATAGTAACATGTGTACATGGGAGGCATTTAATGAGATATAAAAGGGTATCTCATCATTAAAAAATCAAGAGGGTAGTATGGGTGAGATGAAAAATCATACCCCAACATTTATAATTGAAAATATAAGGGCATAACAATATTAAGAAACTTGAATAAAAAGAGAAATGTATGAATTCCTTACATGGAAGTGTAATACCAAAGGCATGGGAGAGGCTTGAGAGAGGATTATTGGGAGCTTGGGGCACCTTGAAAGGATTATAGAGAGATGAAGGAAGGGTTTGGACGAACTCAAAAGGCTTTGAGTGAAGAGGAAGTGGGAGCTTGGGTGGGTTTATATAGGAAAGGAGAGAGAATTCTTTATTATTTAGGTTTGGGACACATCGCATTAAACTAATCAAAACCATAAACCAGACCATGGTTTTTGCCCATGGTTTTTTCCAAAGGGGAGTGGAAAACAATATTTTATAAGGAAAATGGACGAAATTCTTAAAATAATAGGGTTGCTTATGTGGAGGTGAGTCACACTCTCAAGGAAAACAATTTAAAAAGACAAAATGTTTTATAAGCCTTAAAGGGTCCACTAAAGCTTTATAAAATAAATAAAATAAACCCAAAATCACATTATTTTAATGGTAAAACATATATTTTACATAAATAATATTTATAGTATTTTATTACATCACTATTGTGTCATTATTATGTCATAAAACACATTATATATTTAAACGGTATTTATTTTTTACCCAAAAATTCGACTGTCTCAGAAAATTATGAAAAATACATGGTTGAATAATTTCGATGTACCGATTCCAAAAATAATATTCATTTTATCTAAATAATTTTCTAAATATGTGAATTTTCACTTTTAAAATAAAAACCGACATTTATAAAAAATTCGTGGGTTTTGACAAAAACAACTTTTAAACCTTAATAAAAATTACAATTGAATTCATAAAATTATATGATAATTTACATTTAATAAAAATAAATTTAATAATAATAATAATAATATTTTATTAAAATATTAATTAATTCAAAAATCCAGTAATTCTTCAAAATAGATTTCTTAGTTGAATATTAACTAAAAATACTATATGTGCTTTAAAAAATATTTACAAAGTAACAATAATAAAATGAATGTATATTAATTATTATATAAAAAAATAATACACATATTCATAGTACTAAGGTCTTGTTACATAACCCCTTATAACACCTGCATAAGACTGAAGGGTAAGGTGTGCGATGGTGACAGACTCTTTGGGTGACTCAAATAACATCACTCGGGTGGTAATCTCTATTAACTTCCACTTCTCCCGTAGTCGGTTCTGCTCAAGCTTAATTTCTTCAAGCACATCTTGGGATTGGTCAAGAGTGAATCCAAATGATGCCACATCCTTTCCAAGCTCTGAAAAATGGGCTTCGTACGGGGAAAGTCTACTGGATGAGGCCATCACTTCCTTTGTCTGAGTAAATTGGATTTGTTAAAGCCCTATATTTATACAAATAATGTGATCACTGTTCAATAACTATATTATCAATGGTCACAATTCTTAATGGTATTTTAAAATCTAGAAACATAAAACTAATGAAGTTTACATTTTATATAACCATAATAAGTCATTTAATTATATCAAGAGGAATTTCTATTAATGAAAGTTTGGGTCGTTACAATCTTCCCCCTTAAGAAATTTCACCCTCGAAATTTCCTTTTCCCACTCTAAAACAAATGTGGGTAAATTTGCTTCATCACTTACTATGATTCCCACGTCGCTTCTTAAAAATTGTGGTTTTTCCACAATACCTTGATGAGGGGCATTGTCTTCTTTCATAGAACTTTTTCTCTATGATCTAAGATCTTCACTGGTTGCTCCTCATAAGAAAGATCATCCTCTAGCTGTACTACCTATGAAGAGAGTACATGTGAAGGGTCTGGTATGTACTTTTTTAAGAGGGATACATGAAAGACATCATGTACTTTGGCCATGGTAGGTGGAAGTTCTAGTCGATAGGCCACAACCCCAACATGATCAAGAATATCGAAGGGACCGATGTACCTAGGACCTAACTTTCCTTTCTTTCAAAACCTCATGACCTTATTCCATAAAGATATGCATAGAAATAACATGTCTCCAACTTTAAACTCAAGGTCTTGTTGATGGTTATCTACATAACTCTTCTGTCGAATCTGGGCTGCCTTGACATGCTGCTGGATGGTTTTCACCTTCTCCACCATTTCATTTACCATTTATAGTCCTAGCAGCTTACGCTTACCGACTTCATTCCAACATGTCAATGTTCTACACCTCTTCCCATACAGGGCTTCATAAGGATCCATTCAGATGCTTGAGTGGAAACTGTTATTGTAGGAGAATTAAACCAGTAGAATATGTTGGTCCCACCCTCCTTTGAAGTCCATAGAACATGATCTTAACATATCCCCCTGTGTCTAAATAGTTCACTCAGATTGGCCATCAGTTTGAGGATGATAGGCCGTACTAAAGTTCAGTTCAATATCTAGAGCATTTTTAAGACTCTTATAAAACTTAGAGGTGAATATTGGATCTCGATCAGATACAATAGATATTGGTACTCTATACAGCCTTACCAATTCCCTGATATATATCTATGCCAGTTGATCCAATGAGAAATACTCCTGAATTGAAATAAAGTGTGTAGACTTTGTAAGACGATCCACAACAACCTAGATTGCATTGTTGCCTTTGGATGTCTTCAGAAGTCCAGTGACAAAGTCCATGGTGATGTTCTCCCATTTCCATGCTGGTATGGGCAATGGTTGAATCATCCCCTTAGACTTCTGCCTCTCTGCCTTCACTTGCTGACACACCAGGCACTTTGATGTATACTCAGTGATCTCCTTATTCATATTATACCACCAATAATGCTCTCAGAGATCTCGATACATCTTTGTGTTTCCTGGATGAATAGAGAAATTTGAACTACGTGCATCATCCAAAAGTTCCTTCTTCAGCTCTGGACTTGATAAAAAACATAGTATTTTCCCAAATATCACAATTCCTTCTTCATTAACATTACTCTGTGGATTTCACTTTTCTAATAGCTTCCACTTTATTCTTAATTCCCACATTATCATTTTGAGCATCCTTTAACCTTTCTAAAAGAGATGGTTGAGCAATAATTTGTGAAAGGGTTGATGATGTTCCCTTCTTTATGATTCCCATATCTATCTTCATCAAATCTAAGAAGATTGTATCCTTCTAAATTCTAATCAGTGATAGAATCACTAGATCCTTTCTACTTAGAGTATCTGCCACCTTGTTCACTTTCCCAGGGTGGTAATGGATTGAGCAGTCACAGTCTTTGATCAGCTCTAACCATATATATTGGTGCATTTTCAAATATTTCTGTGTGAATATATATGTGAGGCTTTTGTGGTCCGTATATATTTCACACTTCTCCCCAAAGAGATAATGTCGCCAAAATTTTTAAGCGAAGATCACCGAAGCCAACTCCAAATCATGTTTTGGATAATTCTGCTCATGAACTTTCAATTTCCTTGAATCATAGGCAATGACTTTGTCATTTTTCATCAACAGAAAACCCATACCATTCTTCAAAGCATCACTGAATACCACAAAAAGTTCTCTACTTGTGGGTAAAGTGAGAACAGGCATAGTGATAAGCATCCTTTTTAACTCCTTGAATCTTTCTTCGCATTCATCACTCCATGCAAAATTTACTTCCTTCTGAGTTAACTTGGTAAGAGGGTTGGAAAATCGTGAGGAACTTCTCATAAATCGTCAATAATATCCAAATAACCCCAAGAAGCTACATATATCCGTTACCGATGTTGGCCTCGACCATCCCTCAATTGCATCTATTTTGGAGGGATCCATAGATATCCCATTGCTTGTGATTATATGGCCCAAGAATGAGACCTCATTCAAACATAACTCACATTTTCTGTACTTTTTATAGATCTTCTCCTTCTGCAAGGTCTCTAGTACAGTTCTTAGATGCTCCTCATGATCCTCCTTGGTTTTGGAGTATATCAAAATATCATCTATAAATACTACTAATTTTTTTTAGGTAATCCTTGAAGACTCAATTAATATAGTCCATGAATATTTTTGGAGTATTAGTGAGTCTGAAAGGAATTACTATGAATTCATAGTGCCCGTATCTTGTACGAAAAGAAGTCTTGGGGATATCTTCCTTCTTCAACCTTACTTGATAATATCCCGACTGTAAATCGACCTTGGAGAAGTATTGTTCTCCACGCAGCTGATCAAACAAGTCATCGATTCATGGGAGAGTATAATTATTCTTTATTGTGATTTTGTTAATCTCACGATAATCAATGAAAAGGCGCATTGACCCATATTTCTTCTTGATGAAGAGGACTGGTGCACCCCATGGTGAAGCACTTGGGAATATAAACCCTTTATCTAGATTCTCCTGTAGTTGTTTCTTCAGCTCCTCAAGCTCCACAATAGCCATTCTATATGGAGTCTTGGATATTGGAAATGCCCCAGGTATAAGATCAATTTAGAATTCAACATCTCTTCCAGGAGGAAGACCAGACAATTCCTCATGAAACACTTTAGAAAATTCCCTCACAATAGGCATGTCTTCAAGGATGGTTGCCTCCTTAGACTCCATCATATGAGCCATATATGTGTTCTCATAGGGCAGTAATATCCATGCTTGAGATTATGGAGTTAAAGAAGATTCATATTCCTCCTTTCACTTTTATATAATTGGGTGTCGATTATCCACATGGAGAGTTATTTACCTCTCATGATAATTTATGTTGGATCTATATAAGGAAATCCAATCCATGCCAAGAATTGCATCAAATTCCACCAGAGGGAGTATGCTGAGTTTCGCCGAGAAATTAAATCCACATATTATGACAGGGGAGGTGTTATATTCATGGGATGAAATGATTACCCCATTTTTCGTACTCATCAACATCTTTACTTCCATGATTTTTAGTGGTGCTGGGATTTATCTACTAAACATTTGGGATATAAGAGAATGCATAGAACCTAAATCAAAAAGTACGTTCACTATTCTTGAATGAATAACTAGCGTACCTATCACCACTTTATTGTCGGGGTTTACTTCGGCATTAGTGATGGAAAAATCTCTCCCTTGCTGCCTTGGAGGTTATTGGTTGCCTCTGAAAACTCTTGGCTTAGGGCATTGATTCACAAGATGCCCTAGTTCTTTGCAGTTGTAGCAATGAACAATGTGGTGTGGTTCAAACGGAGAATTCTTATCCTCTATTGTAGATGCTAGTTTTTCTTGTCGACAGTTAACAACTAGGTTCCCTTCTCTTCCACACCCAAAGCATTTCCTTGTCCCCTTCAGGTAATTTCTAGGGTGCTTATTTCCACACCTTTGGCAAGTGGGGTGCTGGACCTTCTTAGCACCATCAGATTTATCCATCGGACCACCAACATTGAAGTCCACCTTATGCTTCGTATCCCCATGATACCCCTGAGATTCTCCGATCTCCATTTTTACCTTGAGAGCACATTGGAAAATTTACTCATAGCTGTCGAAGTCACGAATTTCCAGCACTTTCCATAGGCTAGGTTTCAACCCACCAAAGAAGTGTTCAACCTTGAATTTGGGGGTAACAACAAAGCCGGAGGTGTATCGTGCAATACTTGTGAATTTTTACTCGCATTCTCTAAAAAATTCGTCATTTTTTATTTGAGGGAAAAAAGTCCCTTTCCATATTAATTCAGAGGGTGCGCGGAAAATATTTATCGAAAAAAATCTTCTAGAAATCCTTCCATTCCAACACCTCGATCTCCTCCTCAGGCTTTGTATTTTTGATCAACGTTAACCATTGATCAAATTCACCCTCCATATGATAAGAATCTAGGAGAACCTTTTCTTGTTCAGAACATTGAAGGATAGAGAAGATATTTTCAATGGAGTTGATCCATTGTTCGACGATTGAGGGATAAAATAATCCATTAAAAGTATGATGCCTTTGTCTCATGAAGCTCTCGATAGAGACTTGTTCTTTCTTAGGGGGTTTAAACGTTCCTCTTGACCCATGTTTCTATTCAAATATTTAGTTAACTGAGAGAGAATCGTGAAAAAGTTCACAATTCCTGCTCCCATCGGATTGGGCATCTCATTAGCATAGTCATCACATTGATCTTCACATCAGTCGTTAGCCCGAGTCCTCCTATTACCATCCATTGGATGGAATAAAAGGAAATTTGGGGGTAACACATAAAGGTTAATACAAGGAAAAAACTGATAACTTATAAATAACTTTTATTTCCTTAACTTATGAATCCATAGGCTTCAATCTATTCTATTCATGATCTACTTTCTAACATATATTCTTAGGGGCATTTTTTAATTCCCTTAATAAGGGTTCATATTAACCTTGTGAATTTACCAAAGAATATCCCATGGGAGTGTCTTAACCAAGAGTGCAGCAAGGCTCTTTGTTGTGCACCAGTTCTCGTTCGAGTCTAGCTCAAAGCGGTGTTTTTGGGTTTTACCCCTTGGATACATCTGTGCCAGAGCCGCATCTACCTGATCCTATCTAGATAGGGATTCATTTTCTTGATAAACCACTTACTCAATAATCACAAAAACTTAGGGATGTTTTTATTATACTTATTATTATCTCTAAGTATTCACTAGGTTTTTCTAATCCTAATCCCAAAAATAACTAAACCTCCATTTGATACCAACTATAACAACGCTGCTTTAATTAAAAACTTAAATCTGATTTATTACATAAAATATTCATTTGATACAATATAGAAGATCGATAGGTCTAGTGTCTTTGGGTCTTAGGAACATTAAATAAAAACTTAAAACATGAAATAAAATATCTTTATTTGAAACTTCATTTATATGACCACTACATTCCCTTGTACTTAGCATTGCATGAGATAACTTGAGGACATGCATAAGAAAAGGGTGAGCTATAAAGACCAGTAAGGGAATAAACATGGAATAACATGAGGAATAAAATAAATGTTAGACAATAGGCATATCAATGGATCACAAGAGAAATATGAACATAAAGTCTTGATAAATCATGATAATCATAACATGGAAATGTGGCAACAACACTTAACATGGAATTAGCATGAGCCAAGGCTCATTGCACATGGAGCACGAGTAAACCCTCATTGAACATGAATCATGAGTAAAACCTCATTTAACTTGAATTAGAATGAGTCAACACTAATTTCACATGACTTATCATGATACTATACTTTACCCAATTCCTTGAAGCACTATCAGGGCACACCCTTCTTAAACATTTCATTTGATGCATAAGTGTGCCACAAGATCATAGAACATGAATTCATAAAACATCATAATTTATTCCAAGATTAAGGAATGTGGAATTTATACATGAAAATATTATATCAATATGTAAATATTCATAAAGGTTAATACCCTTGATAGAGAAATAGTCATGGTATTCACTACACAATGACTTTGGCTTGAAAAAACATGGTGCAATTTCAACAGCATAACGATGTGACATAAAAATTCATAAAAAAATGGTTGATGAAAGAGAAAGGGGTGTCTCATAATATGTACATGAAATTGACAGTAATGGGGTCATATAGACACATGTCCTAATAATTTTAGTGGAATTTATATTCATGATACAAAAGAATTGCTTGAATGTAAATGAGGAGAGAGAAATTCATTTTGGAATTCCAACATAGTAATGGGTGTACATGAGAGGAATTTAATGAGAGAGAAATGGGTATATTATCATTCAAACATAAATAGGGAAGTATGTGTGAGGTGATAAATCATATACCAACATTTATAATTGAAAATTAAAGGGCATAACAATTATAATAAACTTGAATAAAAAGAGAAAGGTATGAATCCCTTACATGGAATTGTGATCCCAAAGGCTTAGGAGAGGATTGAGAGAGGCTTCTGGGAGCTTGGGGAACCTTTTGAGGATTATATAGAGAGGATTTCAGGGGTTGGATGAACTCAAAAGGCTTTGAGTGAAGAGGAAGTTGGAGCTTGGGTGGGTTTATATAGGAAATGAGAGGGAATTCTTTATTATTTAGGTTTGGGACACATCACTTTAAACTAATCAAACCACAAACCAGACCATGGTTTTTGCCCATGGTTTTTGCCAAAGGAGAGTGTAAAAAAATATTTTATAAGGAAAATGGATTAACTTATTAAAATAATAGGGTTGCTTATGTGGAGGTGAGTCACACTCTCAAGGAAAACAATTTAAAAAGATAAAATGTTTTATAAGCCTTAAAGGGTCCACTAAAGCTTTGTAAAATAAATAAAACAAACCCAAAATCACATTATTTTAATGGTAAAACAAATATTGGCAGAAAATAATGTTTATAGTATTTTATTACATCACTATTGGGTCATTATGATGTCATAAAACACATTATATATTTAAACGGTATTTAATTTTTACTAAAAAATTCGACTGTCTCAGAAAATTATGAAAAATTCACTGTTGGATTATTTTGAAGTCCTGATTCCAAAAATAATATTCATTTTATCTAAATAATTTTCTAAATATATGAATGTTTACTTTTAAAATAAAAACTGACATTTATAAAAAATTCATGGGTTTTGACAAAAACAATTTTCAAACCTTAATAAAAATTACAATTGCATTCATAAAATTATATGATAATTTATATTTAAATAAAATTAATTTAATGATAATAATATTTTATTAAAATATTATTTAATTAAAAAATACACTAATTTTTCAAAATAGATTTCTTGGTTGAATATTAACTAAAAATACTATATGTGCTTTAAAAACTATTTACAAAGTAACAATAATAAAATGAATGTATATTCATTATTATATAAAAAATAATGCACATATTCATAGTGATAAGGTATTGTTACATAAACCCTTATAACACTCGCATAAGACTGAAGGGTAAGGTGTCCAATGGTGACAAACTCTTAGGGTGGCTAAGATAATATCGCTCGGGTGGTAATCTCTATTAACTTTCACTTCTCCCATAGTCGGTTCTGCTCAAGATTAACATGCTCAAGCTCAGATTGGGCTTTGTCAAGAGCAAATCCTAATGACACCACCTCCTTTCTGATCTCCGACAAATGGGCTTTGTATGGGACAAGTCTACTGGATGAGGCCATCGCTTCCTTTGTCTGAGTAAATTAGATTTGTTAAAGCCCTATATTTATACTAATCACGTGATCACTATTCAATGACTATATTAGCAACAGTCACAATTCTTAATGGTATTTTAAAAACCAGAAACATAAAACCAATGAAGTTCACATTTTATATAATCATAATAAGACATTTAATTAGATCAAGAGAAATTTACATTAATTAAAGTTTGGGTCATTAGAGCTGGGACCTATATCTCCCTCTAATACATTGTGTAAATATTTATATCTCATGATATAGACATGACTGAATCAATAAATGATCTTAGTCCAGTAATGAAAGGCTAGAATGAGGAGTGAAATCAATTTAGTAATGGACTATGTCTGCTGTGATGGTCATGAAAATGAGCCTTGACTAATATGAAATTAATTTCTATGCTTATATGTATGCCAAAAAATTTCATGTCTTATGTTATGACTTTTTGGATTATGTTCATTGATTCTTATAAAATTTTATGATTTATCTTGTGCCATGATATCATGATCTTTCTTATGCAAGATAAGATTTTCAAATGTTATGTTCTTATGTCTTATGATTATAATATGATTAATATCTCCCTTTTTTACCCTTACTGAGCATGTGAGCTCACCCTTTTATATGTTTCTTTTACCTAGGTCATGAAGAAAGGTATTAAGTAAGATATGTCAAAAAGGGGTCTAGTTATGATGAAATAAGTGGTAGACAATGAACATGTATTATGAACCAGTTGTTTATGTTTTCCATTTTATAAAGACACTATACCTATATGGTCATATCATGGCTTATTATATTTTGTAATGAATATTCTTCAACTTTGAAGTAATATCAATGTATGTAAAGTATGGGTCATTATAAGATTTAAAGTTCAATAGTACAAGTACAAGTAATTGAGGTTGCACCTGAATAATTTTTTTGATGCATTTTTGGATTAGGTATATTTGATTTTAGAGTATATTAATGGAATCATAGAAACCTTTGATGAAGTGAAGATCATAAAGAACTTATGGAGAAAATTTCCACCTCTATTTAATCCAAAAGTCTTGGTGCTTGAGGATAATGATTCAAAGAAGTTCATATTGAATATTATTCTTAGTACTCCTATTACATATGAGATGAGGAATAGTGAAAATGAGGCTGTTGAAAAAGAGAAGTATCAGGAGGTTACAATCAAGGAATTAAAGAATCTTACAATGGAGAATGATCAGGAATAATAAGAGGTTAATGAATTTACATCATTACTTTCTTCAAATATAACAAGGGTAAAAGTATAGTTTAAAGAGATATTTTCACTCATGTTATTTCAGTGTGGAAAGGTTGGGAATCTCATAGTAAAGTGTCATAAGAAGTTTCAAGATGATGGCATGGATGATGAAGTTCCCACAAAGAAATCCTCTAACAATGTGAGAGTTTGGAGGAGTACTAAGCACAACTTCTTTAAGAAGAAGAACCTACTTTGACAATAGGATAATAGCTCAGAGGAAATAAAATTGGAAGAAATTGGGGACATAAAAAACATTAAAGAAGATGTTCTTATGGATTTTGTTGACAAGTCACAAATAAGAGAATAAAACTATAATTAAAAATTATAATTAAAAGGGAGATCTTATCTCAAAGAAAAGTTAGAGGCTTCATATAATGAGATAAATTTTTAGAGAGCAAAAACAAAGAAGAAAATGGAGTTGTTTGTGATTAAAAACTATACATAAAACATTAAGAAGATGAGAAGTTTGAGTTTAAGGTAAAAATTAAAAAGATCAAATATGAAAATTTAGAAAGATTAGATAAGGTTTTTGAATATAAAATCAAGATTTAAGAATTGACCTGGATTATTGATGGTTTGAATAATACAATTAAAGATCAATTTAAATGTTTCAAATATATTGAGGAAGAATCCATCAGTCTTTGGTGAAAAATTGAATATTGGGAGAGACAATTGACTCCTGGTATGAAATTGGGAAATCAAATCAAATGGGTTTCATAAAATATAAAGGAGAAGCATGGAGGTGGTACCACCCAACAAAATCATTAATTCCCACAGGGATACCAAATTTATAAATTTAAAAACATGAATGAAAACTCACTAATTCTATAATTATGTAGTATAGTATATTTAAAGTCTAAGGTTGATCCCATAAGGACATGTTTGAGAAAATAATTAATTTAATAAAATAGACCTAAATTAATTAACCATTTAAAGAATATAAATATAAACTATAGAGTTTTTAGATTTTTGAGAATGTGGGAGAAAAAAAAGTAAAAATAAGGGGTACGAGTAATTTTAAAATATAGGTTCATGAAGTAATAAAACATTAAATAAAAAACAAATAATTATACAGTCATCAGAATCTAGTCTAAGTGAAACCCTTGGTCTAAGTAGACATTATCCACCTCAAGAATATTCTTTTCATATGGTCAAGTACTTCGAATAATCAAAATATAGGTAACAAAAACCATTTTTAAACATAGAATATAATTAACCTAATAGTCATGGTGGAAATGAAATTCTAGTTAATTCATTAAAAATAACTCCCTCACCTACAGATAATACAATGTTCATGCATTAATGACTGAGAAAGGAATAGATATGAGAAATTTGATGAATAAATAACCCCAAGATGAATTATTTATTCAAAATATAATATTTATTATAACAATTACCCTTCTTTAAAATTATCATGGAATGAAATAAAATCACCCCTCATTCTATCCATTAGAGGGTGAATAAAATAATGAAATTTTAAACCTAAAATAAATGGTGAAGATAACCTGGTATAAGACTCTATATAATGTATCACCTCACCCAAAACTCTAATCTCTAATATAATAACTTGAAGCTCCTCTCCATACCCACTTTTATAAGCATGAATACCTCCTAGGTGGCTTGAATGACATCAAATAATCCATCTAATGTGGACAAGTAAACTATAAAAGTTATCGGGAAATTATAAGCGGGACCTAATCAAAGTTTAATTTTTTGTAATGTTTTGGATCCATATAGAATGTGTTACATAGTGAAAAATAGTGCCACGCTGTGACTTTTCATGGTTTTCTCTCGGGTTCCATTTTTCATTTAATCATTTTTATATCACTCATTTATAATGATTTTCACATCATGAATAGGAAATTTCATGATGTGAAATATTCTCCCTTTAAAATGACATCTTTACTTTACCCAAAACTCAAAGTAAGGTCATGAAGATATGAAATATAATGAATGATACACCCTATTGGTTTTTTTATTTCATTTTTTTGAAATTTGAGTTTGGATAGGTCTCACATCCACCACCCAACCCCAAATGATAAAAATCATTGGTCAAGTAAATGGTGATTTTTGACCCTGCAAAACACAACCCATTTTTTTCTTTTTTTTGTATTTTTTTATAAAGAGGGGAAAAAATAAAGTATAATGAATAAATAATCATGAAAATTTATAACATCCCATGAAAAAACGCCCACACTTATCAATTTTAATAAATAAATCCATTCCACCATGTCATTATCCCCCATATACTCTTTTTTTGATAATCTTGCAAAACACATAGAGTAGGGTAGGGAAGGATAAGATAATATTGTAATATGGATATTTCCTAACATGGATATTAATGGATTCTATGAGCTTAAAAAAGATTAAAGTAAATGTAGGTACAAGGATATATTTTAAACAAAATATTCATAAATCATATTAAATGTGAATTTGTACAATCATAACTTTGACAAGATTAAAAGAAAGTTCTAGAAGAAAACATGCTCAAGTCTCACTCAAGAAATATTCTCAAGATATGAATGGAAATATCAGGCTTAAAAAATTTATAAGGAATGAGAATAAATTATTGGGAAAATCACTCATATAAATTCACACTAAAAATAAAATCAATCCATACAAATTTTATAATTTCAAGGAATGGAAAATCTTATAAAAAAATTTTCATTTACAAAGATTAACTGTTTATACAAATCATGATTCATACAATCCAAATCCCATGTTTATATTTACTAATTAATTTCCCCATTCTTTCCATTAAATTTTTTTAAATTGAAATTTAAAATATGAAATTATTATTATCCTAAGTATTTGTTGCCTCCTTGATCAATGATTAAATCGAAAAGTCAAGTGCTGGGAATGCATTTAGTTAAAGTTTTTTACGTATAATTTTAGGGGTGTAGAAGAAAAATATTAAAATTAAAACTCATAATCCCCTATTTTATGGGGTACCCTAGATTGTGAACAATTATATATATATATATATATATATGTATATATATATATATTTACCTTGTGCCTTTACTTTGGATCTAAAAAATAAAACAACTCATTAACACATAAGGTCCATTCAGTAAAGCTCAAAAATATAAGGGTAATTGAAATTAAAATTTATAATATAAAATTATGTCTTAAGAATAAAAACAAACTAAATTTATATAAAATAATAAAAAACATAGGTTGTATCCTAAAAAATTCTCTTTTTTATGATCATTTAACTCGACCTTACCTAGGTTAGATGATGGGTGTATGATAGAAGGATAGCCTTTTCATGTTGAAATGATCTTGAATTTTAGTACTATACATCTCATTTGTTACACTATTAGTTGAAATTGGAAAGAAACTTTAAAAAAGATACAAAAGTTTGGATAGTTTAAATGAAAGGATTAAGAATTCATCATCTATCCGGACTTGGTAAAATTCTTCTTTTTAAATTTCTGGTTACGATTGTTGAAATTATATAATGACATCTTTGGGTTATGTTACAATCACCTAAATTTTTTCTTCTTTTATAACTTCTTCTTCTTCATAGTCAGTTCACAGTGCTTCTTCCTCTTCCTTAGGTTATGCTCCCAAATTTTCAAGAATGTTCATTATAAATACACCAATCGAGGTTCCTTCTATATATTATTGTTCTTGTTATTCTTCTTCCTATTCTTATATTCTTCATTTTCCACCTCTAAACTTGTAGTGGTGATTGTTTCATTTATATAAATAGATTCACCTTCAAAACTTACCTCTAATTCATTTTCCATGCATTAACAATCATGACATGTATATTTGAAATCTATTTCCAGGTCATGGGGTGACACTTCTTCCTTTCTTAGGTATGGTTGTAGGTAATTTTCTACTTGACTGTTCATTATTCTAAGCTCATTGAATTTATATTCAAGATCCCTCAAAAGGATGATAAATTTATCTTTTGTATTCAAAATTCACTACAACCCTGCTATCACCACCAACAAAACAAAAGTGCATAAAATTAATAAAAATAATAAAATAAAAACCTAATTAATAATAAAAAATATAAATATATGAGAAAAAAATTATCTAAATTATCAACTTAAAAATAATCATTGCACCTGTCCCTGAAAACGGTGTTAAAAATTTGGTACCACTGAAAGTAATCTTTAATTCCAATGGGGATAATGAATTTAAAAATTTAAAAACATGAACAACAACTCACTAATTCTATAATTATGTATTATAAGATATTACAAATCTGGGGTTGATCCCATGAGGAAAATTTTGAGAAAATAATTAATTTAATAAAATATATGTAAATTAATTAATGATTTAAAGAATTTAAATCTAAACTATAAATCTTTTGTATTTTTTAGAAAGTTGGAGGAAAAAAGTAAAAATAAGGGTGTTGATTTATTTGAAAATCTAGGTTCATGAAGTAATAAAATATTAAATAATAAAAAAACAATTATATGGTCTTCATAATTGAGTCTAATTGAAACCCTTGGTCTTAGTAGACACTCTCCATATCAAGACTCTCTTTTTCCTATAGTCATATACTTTGAATAGTAAAAATATAGGTAACATGAAATCATTTTTAAATGTATAATATAATTAACCCAATGGTCATGATTGAAACAATAATCTAGTTAATTCATTAAAAATCACTCCCTCACCCATCAATAATACAATGGAAATGCATTAAATAATGAGAAAATATGATTTATGAGAAATTTGATGAATGAAAAAACTCCAAGATAAATAATTTATTAAAAAAAATATTTATTACAAAAATTACCCTTCTTTGAAACTACCATGAAACAAAAGAAATACACTCCCTCATGCTAGCTAAGAGAGTGTGAAGAAAAATAAAGAAATTTAAAACCTAAAATAAATGGTGGAGATGGCCTATTGGTGGACTCTATAAAGTGAAACACCTTACCCTAGGCTCTGGTCTCTAATACAATACCTTGAAGATCCTCCATGGCTATACTTTATAAGCATGAATGCCTCCTGGGTGTATTGAATGCCATAAAATCATCCATTGAATGTGGAAAAGTCAACTATGGGATTTAATAAGCAATTATAAGTGGGCCCCAATAAAAGTTTTAATTTTTTATTGGAATTTTCTGGATCTAGATAGAATGTTTCACAGTGTGATACATAGTGTTATGCCTTGACTTTTCATAGTTTTCCATAGGGTGCTATTTTTATCTGATCCTCTTTTTTTCACACATGTATAATTATTTTAACATTGTGGATAGGTGATCCATGATCTGAATTGTTGTTTTCTATCATAATAGTATTTTTTCCACTTTAATATTCAATTAAAAGCTTCATATTTGATCCCCGACCTATCATATATCATGGAGAATCATTTTCATCATGAATTCCATTTTTGTTTTCCTTTTTTCTTCCTCGAATATTGTTCACATGTAACCTTCTATAAAATAAATACAACAATAAATATGTTGGAATGTTTTATCAACTTAATTACATAAATAAATAAATTTTAATATTTAAAATATATGAACGAAATATAATCATTAGAAAGTCAAAAAATACAATTAGAGGATTTTCTATAGAAGAAAAAGAGGCATCATAATGAAAAAGATGATATATTACTTGATCAAAATAAATGGTAGTATTGGTTCATGCCAAGTCAAAAGAACCCATACCAAAGTTGGATATTGATTTGTATGTGAGTTATAATCATGACACTCAAAATAAAATAAAAATCTACTTGAGATACATAAAAAACAATGAAGAATACACCTCAGATAAGGTGTTATTTTTGTGGAAATATGAGACATACTCAAAGAGTGTTTTCCAAAACCAAGAGGTATTAGAATTCATTTTATAAATGAAGGTAGCAAAGTAGAACTCAACATTTTAGGCATTATTTTAATAGACACTATTTATAGTGTGGTGGATATGGTTATATGTCCAGATATCTATCATCAACAATGTAGAGCAATGTGTATATAATGACCTAAAATGGTCATACACAATAGTTCAAGGCACCGTCAAGCGGGTTGAAAATAAAAAATCAATTTGCATATTTGAAAGATGAAGTTAATACATTATATTCAAAGGAGTATCAAATATATAAATCATAAATATGTGTGAATTCAAATACATAGATAAAAAAGTAGTTAAGAAGGTAGTGGTTGCATATATTTCCTTGAAAGCATCAAATCATGCTAGTTTATGGATTCTTAAATGTGTCGTTATATTTAGAAATGATGAATGGTTTAAGATTATTAGATTAGGAAAATCCAATTTTTTGGGAAAAGTCATGGGACATGAGGAAAAATTAATTGTTGAAGGTATTATTTACAATTTGATAAGTGTAAGTAAACTCTGTGATTTGAGACATTTGATGAATTTCACCAAGAATAATTTTATCATCAACAATAATGATGGTATTGTTGTGATGAAAGGGAAAATCTCAAAGGGGAATCTCTACCTCATCGATATAAAAAGTGATGTGTGATTTCTATTAAAAGAAGAAGAAAATAGATTATGGTATAAAATGCTTGGTCACTTTATCCAACGGTCCTTAGAAGATATAGTGAATAACAATGGAGCTCATGGTATCCCTAGATTGTCTTGTGATTATACAAATGCATGCGATGTTTGTAAAAGAAGGATAATAATTTAGAAGATATACCAACCAAAATACAAGAAGTTAATTCGGTTTCTTGAAGGGTACATGTTGATGTGTGTGGACTGACATAACCAAGATCCATTAATGGGAATAGATACTATGTGATATTCATTGATGATTATAAAAACATGACATGGTTGATGGTCATCACCCACAAGTATGAGGTGTTCAATTATAATAACCAGTATTAAAGGAAGGTTGAAATGGTTCTTGGGTAGAAGATTATAATATTTAAAACTGAAAATAACACAAAGTTTACTAACAACCAAGTGGAGGATTATCTTGAGAATCATGGGATAAGGCACCAACTATCAACAGTAAGAACCTCTCAACAAAATAGTGCAGTTGAGAGGAGAAAATAGATCCTAAAAAATATGTTCAAACCAATTATTATTGAGAAAGATATTCTAGATAATTTTTAGAAGGAGTTAGTATTAACATTGATATATATTTATTACATAGCTTTGTTGTGTCCAAGAGAAAAAATTAACCTGTATGAGATGTTGTACGGAAATAATCTAATGTTGAAACACATTCTAATTTTTGGAAGTAAGTTCTTAATTTTCAATAAGTAGAAACATAGAAAGTTTTAATATCATGGATATAAAGGGATTTTACTTGTATAATCATGAAAGAGTAAGGAATATAAGTGATTTAATAGATATATTAGAAATATTATTGAAATCTATGATGTCAATTCAATGGAAAATGAGTAGAATCTTAAGCAAAACAGTGAGAAGATTCTGAAAGAAATTGACGAGGAGTTGAGAAGATAGGGGGATCATAATGGGTTAATGCTAATTTTTATGGAGATATAGATGATAATCAAAATAAATTTATACTATAAGCTATATAAAATCAAAAAAACAAGGCTGAAATTGATGATCATAACATCATTAGTGACTAGATAGTGCTGGCATGCATAAGAAGAATAAAGTCACTACAAAAAAATTCACTCCAATCACAGGTAGATCGAAACTATTTTGACGAAGCTACCAAATATGAGAATTGGGTCTAAGAAAAGTATTAAGAGATTGAATAAATTTAAAAGAACCAGACTTGGGAGATTGTTTCAAGGCCAATATATAAGAACATTATCCAGACCAAATGGGGTTTCTGTAAAAAACTAAATAATTATGAGAAGGCGATTTAGAATAATGAACGACTTGCATGCATGGATACTCCTATATTGAATATAATGATACACATAAAATATTTTATCCTATGTATAGGTTAGAAACAATTCTATTATTATTGTTCATTATGGTATTAGGGAGGTTCATGGTTTTTCATATAGATTTCAATTCAAAATTTCTAAATGGATTACTTTAAGAAGATGTGCACATCAAGTACATGAATGGTTTTCCTATGAATGAATATGAAAAAAAGTTTTTCAGATGAATAAGGTTCTTTATATCCTGAAGTAAGCACTAATAGCATGGTATTCTAGACCAGATCAATACTTGAATAATATCAGTTTTCAACATGACAGAGTTGATCATAATATCTATGTCAATAAGAAGATTAATAAAAATATTTTGGTTGTTATATATATTAATGACATAATATTAGGTAGATTGAATAAATTGTAGTGTAAGTTTGAAAAATTCATTATGTGTGAGTTCAAAATGTCAATGATTGGAGAGTTAACCTTTTTCTATGGTTTTCAGCTGATACAAGGAAGACATGAAACATTTATCTCACAACACAAATATGATAAGGAGGTTTTAAAAATATTATGTAATAGAGGATTCCAAGGAAATATAAACACCAATTTCTACCAAGTTGATGTTGTTAAGGGATGATGATGGAAAATAGGTCAACATCATGGAGTATAGACTAATAATTAGGAGCCTACTGTATATATCAATAAAAAAAATTGGATGGGGGCATGAATCAATGTATTCAATTCCTTTTTCAGTTTCTTTTAGAAATAACCTTCACTACCTTTTAATGTGAATTCTTGACCACTATAACACACACTAATGAAAATACACAATAGTCATAAAAAATGTTTTAGGTTCAGTACTAAAAAATAGTAGTTAATTCTTTGGAAGGATCTGTTAATCACACAATACCATATAGTCCTATAGTATTATCATGTGGATTACAAATGAGAAGGGTTTATCCTTGAACTCATGTTATACAATATGTCCCCTGATTTTTTTAAAGTTCCCCAGAACAAAATATATGATATGGAATTTTTTTTACAAACAATATGAGAATCTTAAACTGTATCTGACTTCCATCAAGTTTTATTTGTGATGATTCTTCTCATTTATCTTCTTCCTCTTCCTATTCTTCTTATACTTTCAAAATAGTAAGTATTATCCTATTTCTCTACTTCACTCTCTCTTTTTGATATATTTTTTAATGCATACTGATTATCCACTAAAAGTGGATAATATTCATTATTAATATATTAATATTCATATGTTTCAAATTCTATAAACATCAATTTTAGTGTATTTTATAAATTGAACTTTATTTCTCATCACAAGTGCAATTCATATTTAAAGTGAAAATCTAGACCCAATCAATAATCTATTTGTGGAATTAATTTCTTTAATTTTTTGAATTTAATATTTTGGGATATGATTGATCAATTTTTTTGGAACATTTTATCTTTTAGGATTGATGGATGAATCCCAAGGGAAGATGGATATTTTTCAGCATGAATGAAGAAATTTTCTGGAAAAAGCATAATGGGCCTAAATCACATCAAACAAAAGTGGGGACCACAATCCAATCCAAATGAATCCAAAATTTTTAATATATAAAGATAAAATTATGACGATCATTTTTTTCAACTATGTCTAGAGATAATTCTGTATTTTTCATGGAGATGCAGGGAGACAAAGTTGACATTTAAATGGTTGGACAGACCTGAATGCCCATAAAGTATTCCCACCATTTAGAGCATAACTTACAAAAGGATAAAAAAATTAATTGAAATGTTTAAAGATGATAGAGAAACCCCTGAAGAAGATATTTTTCTTTTACAACTCCTTCAGATTCTGCCATCTTTAGTTACAAATTCACACACAAACAAGGGGGATGAATCTGGAAGATTTTCTTGGTCAACTTCGAAACGTCCAATTCCCTTGTCTTTTTCACCCTCCTTTTGAATCTCTAAATTAATGGGGATGAAATTTATTATTGGGGGGTGTCTCTAAGGATCCTAATATTCCTATATAAGGGTCTGAAGGTGAAGGTAATTAGGATCCATGTTTTTCCTTTCTATCAAAGTCTTTCTTTCAATTGCAATTTCCCGCTTTCATTTTTTAATCACATTGTAATTTTTTCCATGTACATTTTTTAATAATTTTAGTTTAATAATAATTTTTTTCTTATTATACACTTATTATTTTCCTTTTCTTCACAGATTGATACCATTGAATCAAGGTGTGAATTTATTCACACCAACACTTATGAATTCCTCACACAATGGTGGAGTGTTCATTTTTCTTAATTTTTTTTCTTCAATCCCACTTCTTTAAGTCAAATTCACACTTACATTGATAGAATGTAATCAATGGAGGGATAAACTATTATGGTTTGAATATAGGTAGTTTAATAGTATGAATTGAATGGTATTTGTTGTTCTTAAATTCTTAAATTTGTTCTTCATTTTAAGAGTTCCTTTCTTTGATTTATCTTCTTCTTTATCTTTATCGACTTTAACGATGAAACATTTTGATTTATAGTATGATCCAATTTCATAGAGTGATTATGAATGTGATCCTATAAGTGCATGGGTTATTAGCCTTTAAATTGTGTATGAATTAAATCAGAGAATGATATTGAGGAATTATTTCATTTAATGAATACCTCTTGAACCAATGAAAGAAAAATCCAAAGAAAAAAAAATACATCCAATCAAACCATAAAGACAACCTAGGATCAAATAATCTTAATTAATTGTTTTTGATCAAGTAAATTTGTGTTTTTTATTGTTATTTAAATTAAATTATTATTTCTTCAATCAAAATCAACCCCCCAAAAGTTGTCCACTTCACTGACCATCCTCCAACAAATCTTAATGTCATAAGGTTTATTCTTTGGACCCTATGGATTCAACCCCTACATGTACTACAACAACTTATTATACCTATAAGGTAAATTTTGGAGCAACCACATACTTATATTTACATAGAATTCAAAAATTTATTTCATTCCAACATTAGCATTGAGTTTCCCTCTTCAAGTTTGAATTTCAAATTATAAATTTATATAAGTAATTATTGAAACTGATCTAAACCTTTTCTCAACCTATACCACTTATTTTTATTCTTTGGAACTACCAGTTCATCATAATGTAACTATATTTATTACAACGTGACTAATCAGATCCTCTAACTACTATATCTTCCACAACATAACAATATTTCTACATGGTGTAATATATTATTCCTTTTACTCTAGTTTTTTATGTTGTAACATTGAACCATACATCACTATGTGAATTCATTATACAAAACTTTTTTCATTTTAAATCATAAATTTTAAATTATTTCATCACATCCTCTTCTCTCTTCACCATTTCAGACATGAGTCTTTTTCTCACACCATGACATGTTCCATGGTATGGAACTCAATGTTTTATTACTATGCCATGATATTCACTTCACCATGATGTGGTTGGACACCATAAACCCTTATTCTCCAAATTATGTCATCATTAATTACATTCTTGATATTTATTCTATAAATTAATTGTTTAAATATCATCATACTTAACTTCTAAATCCTCCCTAATTTCTTGAAAATCTTTCTTATATAACTCCCTAATAATTTTTCTGAAAACCTAAAATTTTCGCTAGTCAAAATATACTAAACATAAAATAAAACCAAAAATACAGGATATAAAAACTTACACATCTCAAAAATATATTACATATCACATAATATTTATAAAATCTTACAACCAACCCTATATCTGAGTAATTTATCAATTCTCTACTCACTGGAAAAAACTTATGTATCAACCAATATTTTATGTATCTTAGGTAGAATTATCCTTTATCACATTTCTATGATCTAGATAATATTACATATACCTATATGAAACTCTAAGGGAATTTTATTTATTTTCTAATCCTGAGAAAAATATGTAACATATTTTTTGTAAAAACCTTATGCATGGAGTGGGTTCCTCCCATTTCCATTTTTTCAACTACAGACTACTCAAATATACAAAAATATTATGTATTGAGTAATATTTTTTCCTTTGGTTATTTTAAGCCCATATGAACACAAAAACCTTATGCATGGAGGAATTTTCCATTTTTCTAATTCAAAACTTTCTTAGCTCCAAAAACTATCAAAATACTTCTAAAAAAATCAAAATTTCTTCAAAAAACTTCCAAACTTCCAAAAAAACTTCACCACACATAATCAACTTTATTTTATGTAAGTTTTAATACAATTTAGATATTGAAAAAATTAAACACATGAACACATCCACTCCATCTCTTCAAATCCTTTCTTCTATTTTACAAACTTCCCTGAAATGGATACATCTTGGACTTCTAAACTCAATAAAAACTTCCTAGATCTTAGTAATTTCAGATCTCAAAATCATTCTAAAATAGATCTTGGTCTCAATGATATCCCCTATTGGATTTTGATTTCAACCAAGGAACATAAATCACTTTCAAACTCATCACACTTAACAATGAATCATTATTCAAAAATTATAAACCTACATGAGAGAACTCAGTGTGTGAAACAAAAATATTGAATAATAAAATCATACTGGTCTATAAACAGTGAGTTACATCCATTTGTTTTTATTTATTGATACCTATTGATTCCAATTGAGATTAAATTTTCTTTAACTTAACAAATATATCATTTGAACATTTATATTAAAATTTACAGAAAAAATGCTCACCAAACATGTTAGAATAGTTCAAAATTCACAAAATATCTCACATAATAATATGAATTCACAAGTTACCCCTCTAAATACATGATCCTAAAAACAAGGGATATATCCCCCATTAGGTTAAAAATATACCTTTGGATCCTACCTATGTAATTTTTCCTCCCCCTTTGTGAGTACATAACAGGATTAAACATAGATAGATTTTATGTTGTATTTATCCCCCACTAACAGAAGTAATCCAAAGAACAAGTGAGAAAGGGGATGAAATACCATACCTTATCCTTGAGAGTAATGAGGTTGAACTCCAATCCTCAAAATAAATCTATGAAATGATTTATTTGGTAGTGTTTTATTGAATACATAAGCTATTTTATACTTTGTTGGAAAACATTCCAACTTCAACACATTTTTCTCCACAAGATCCTTAATGAAGTGATATTTTATATCAATATTCTTTTATTTAGAATATCGAACCTAATTTCTTGATATATTTATGGAGCTTTTATTATCACAACACACAAGTAGTGAAAACTTAACTTCCACCTTAAGATATTCTAATTTAGTCTTCATCTGAAAAATTAGGTTATATCTTGAGTTGTACCCATATATTTTTCAACAATAGTAATTAAGTTCACCAAAATTTATTTCTTTATGTGCCAATATATATAACTTTCACCCAAAAAAGAAACTCCATTGGATATTTATCTTTGATCATTTAAATTTTCATCCTAGTCTACATATGTATATCCAAATAGATCAAGATTTATACTACTATTAGATTTCAATCTATAGTCCATTATGACTTTAATATACATTAGAATTATATTTCTAGTAATAAAATGAGACTTTAACATACTTTTACTATTTTATTAAGTATTCCCTTAACCTCATCATGGTTTTACCCTCCTTTGAGATTTAGAGGATACCTATAATGGTTAAGTCAGATGTTTTTTGGACTTTCAACTTTAACCAGCTTTTTCCATAGGATGCATAAGGATTTAACGCCATGTAACTAGGTTAAACAATGTGTAACTGCTGTCGGGAACAAAATATGAAAGGGGATTCATGCTGTGAAAGATTTCATTTCATGAATGGTGGTTTCACGTCATGAATGTTTTAAATAATGGATTTTTAATCCGAGATGAAGGATTTTTCAGCGTATTTCTACTCTGTGGATTTCAGAGAGTGTAGCTATATTACACATCATGAAATGGACCACATCTAGTTTTAAAACATGTTCACAATAGTTTTATCTCCCTTATTTTCTCTAGGATTATTCCCCCTCAACTTGGAGCTCTCCCCAAGTGTTTTTAAGAGGCTACTCTCCATCTAAATAAATCTGTTCGGTGTTGGATCTCCATTGTAGTTGCGGTGCGTCTCTCTGGGTAAGTGATCTTTACACTTCTTTATTTCAATTGATCTCAGTAGAACCCTATAATTTTGGTAAGAGATCCATTGATCTATGTTGGATGTTCCTTCTTGTAATCTTCTAGATCTGTTGTGATATCTTGTTCTTGTGGTCATTTCATAGTTAGTTGTGGTGAAACAAATATCCATTCTTGAGGTATGTGGAATTTCCCTTTTTCCTCCAACCCCATGTTTTCTAAATTGGATCAATCCTAAGATATGAGGATTTGATTCTAGGGCCTTCATTGATGTTGTTGGGTTTCATTGATTTTGGATTCAACTACGGGAATTTTCAACCGGAGTTTTGAGGTAGGTGGTTCCACCTCTAGCCTATGATAATGGATCTTGTTGTTTTTCTTTACAAACTGATTTATAATGAAACATTAGAATGATTGTTTTGTGTGTGTTGAGAATATTTTTTAATGAAAAATATTTTTTCATTGGTTATTTATAAATGGAATGGAAAAGGGGTATTTTCAAATCATTGAAATGAAATTTGAAATGGTTTTATAGTGGATTTCAAAGCATTAGAATGAATTGTGAAAAAGAGAACATGGGTTAACTTGGGTACTTATGTGGAAGGTTTATATTAAGGCCATCATCCATGTTTTATGATTATCATTAGGTTTTCTCATGGGGATTTCCTCTATTTATTAGGCCCATTGTTCTAGGATATGGATATTGACATTGTCGTGGGGTTTACTCATGGGGTATTCTTCTCCTTCCTAGGACCATGTTCTAGGAACTAGATTGTGAACTTGATTTATTATGGTATGAGTAGTCTTATATTATTACCAATAGTGTTCCTTGGTTTTATGTCTGTGCTAATGATTCTATTTTTTATTTCTTGGATTTCTGAGTTAGCCATGATATGCATGTTTGTGATTGTGAAAAAATGATATGGAAAATGTTCCTTGAAATTGATATACCCTATTTTGTTTGGAACCGTGGGAAGAGGGAAATATTTAATATGTTTTCTGTAAAACTTCATTATTACTTATCATTCCATGTTTTTACTTAAAATTAGCATCCATGAATTGTTATACAGATGCTTGTTATAGAACACCTGGGTGAGATCCTACTAAGCCTATTAGATCACACCCTATGCACATCTTCGGTGGTGTGTAGACATTTTTTTGTCTTCTAGTGTAGGGAAAGGAAAGGTGCTGCAGTGAGGTTCATGTTAGCTGGTTGGGTAGCTTGTGGTGAGATGGTGGGGGTTTGTCCATGCCATAATTTGGAGTAGCTATTCGGTTTGGGTCCTTTTCAATTGGACTTGTCCTTGGAGTTTTTAGTTACTTTTGTTGTTGTTTGTTTCTACTATTTTCTTATATTTATGGAATATATATCTTGTTATTATTAAACTTTTCATTTTAGTTTAGTACATATATTCCATGTGGTTATTTTGATTGGGTGAAATGGTTTCTCTGGTTTGTTGTTCGATGCCCGAGTATTTGACGCCTGCTCATGGGGATTGGGAATACCCTTCAGGTATGTGATGGATCAGGTAGGGTGCCATGTTTGAGGGTACCCCAGGTTGGTTCATTATAATTTAGTATCAACAGAGGTCTATCCTCAAGTGTCCTTGTCCGGGTACATCTGTTAGATTGAAGATAGGATTGTCAGGACTTGAGAGGTATGTTACGATAAGTGCCTGTCCAGATCTTGTTGTAATGAGACTCAACTTTCTAGTGGAAGTTGGGATATGGGTCTCTAGTATTGGGTTTGGTTTTAAATCTCAGTTTCTATTTAAGGGTTTTCTGGTTTGAACTGATATTTGTTCTATTGTCTAATCATTCTTATATTTCTATGTGCAATAGTATGCCTCTAAGATGTCTTCCATGAGTTTCTTAGGAGGATACAACTGATGATCCTCAAGGGAATCCACTTATAGATTATAATATCATCGAGACTATCATATGGACAGTTTGTGTTGTTGATCAGGATATACCAAAAGGTCAGAACATAGTTGTTGATGTACATTTAGGAGTTGGTGGAGAAATAGATCGATCATGAGAATTCTTGTGCGAGAAGCCACCATCCTTTAAAGGGAAGACCGAACCTCAAGAGGTGGGGGACTGGATGGATATGATCAATCAAATATTCAACTTTTTGGAGACACCTGATAATATCATGGTAAAGTACATAGATTTTATGCTTAAAGGTTCTGGTAAGCGATAGTGGGATTCCATGGTCTAGGAAGATAGACACACGAACTTGGATTTGATGGGTTTCAAAACCCTGCTATTTCATAAGTTTTGTCCAAATTCCATAATGTTGGAAAAGTATCTAGAGTTATTGTCTTTACAATAGGGAGAGTGTTCAGTTTTGGCATACACCAATCATTTTCATGAGTTTGTCTGTTTTTCCCTGGACATGGTGAAGAATGAACAGATGTAGGCTCAGAAGTAACTATATGGTTTGCGGCTAGATATTAGATCATAGGTGTTCATGTTGAAACTTTCAACCTATGCAGAGATGGTAGACAAATCTATGATGGAAAAAATTAATATGCTTGGAAAATTTTGATTTAACACCACTTTTATTCTATCTGGTGGAAAATTTAGTGGCACACATGGGAAGAAGAGGAAGTGGCAAGATCATCATAGGAGTAGTGGAGGTGTGTCTCAGCAGAAAACCCCCTTTTAACCATCTATTACAGTGGGTAATGTGCCTCTAAATTATTATAAGTGTGGAAAATGTCGACACACAAGATGTTCTTATCCTATGCCCATGAAGACATACAATAGTTATGGATTTGTTGGTCACTTACAATGCTTCTATCAAGCTATGACTATGCCTCATTATGGTCAAGGTTTATCATCTCTAAAGGATACTGTAGTTTAGTTAGATGCTTCAAATAATACAGGTCTCCATCCATAGGCCTCAGGAGTGAAGCATTTTCACACAATAGATGAGTGTCTAGTGAAATTTGATGCAGGTCTAGAAATAGTGAGAGGTACGCTTTTTATTGTGTCTTCAATATCAACTTCTTTATTTGATATTGGTGCCTACAACTTGTTTATATCTATATGTTTTGTTGATATTCTTAAACTTCCAACATAACTTATTTTCTTTGAAATGGAGTTAGAAACACCTCTTGTTAAGAGGAAAGAGCAGGGGTTCAGGTTTCCTTCTTACTCGTTAAGGATAGCTAATACAGTGTTAATCTAGGATTTTCATGTTCTTGATCTAGATCTATTTGATATCATCATTGGTATAGATTAGATTGTCTCTCTTTGAGTTAAGGTTAATTTTTATCATCAGTGTGTTTTGTTTCTGGATACTGATGGGAGCTCTCTTGTGTTTCAGGGAGAGTGGGATACAAGATCAGGTCATGCAGGGCCTTCCCGCCCAGAGCTCAGGAGTTTTCTATCTATTGTTGTGTTCGAGACTGATGACGTCTCTCCTATCATTGATTTTCCCATTTTTGTTTGATACTTTCCTAATGTTTTCCCAGATGAATTCTATGATCTTCCTCCAAAGAGAGAGGTAGAGTTTACAACTGACCTAGTGCTAGGTAAGAAAATGATATCGATTCCTTCTTATTGTATGAAACTAGAAGAGTTGAAAGAGCTCAAGATTCAGTTGGAAAACCTATTGAAAAAGGGTTTCATTCTCCATAGAGTTTCACCTAAGGCATCCCCAGTGCTCTTTTCCAAGAAAGTAGATGGTTCACTTCAGTTATGTGTGGACTATTTGAAGTTAAATTGGGTAATGGTTAAGAAAAAATATCCTTTGAATCATGTGGATGATTTTTTTGATTAGTTTAAGGGGGAAAAGTGGTTTTAAAATATTTATCTTTGGTCAGGTTATCATCAACTCCAAGTTCAGGAGTATAATATATCGAAAACAACTTTTAGGAGAAGGTATGCCCACTATGAATATATTGTGATGACTTTTAGTCTAACTAACACTCTCATAGTTTTTATGGCCTTGATGAATCATATATTCCAAAAATATCTTGAAACTTTTGTGTTAGTGTTCTTGGATGATATTATTGTTTAGTTGAAATCTAAGTGTGAACACAAGCACCATATGAGTTCAGTTCTATAAATTTTCAGAATTCACCATTTTTATGGAAATATTTTGAAATGTAGTTTTTGGATTCAAGAAGTGAATTTCTTGGGTAACATAATTTCTAAGTATCTCTTATAAGTTGATCCAGAGAAGGTAAATTCTATTTTGTCATGGAAGGAACCACATAATGTCTTTGAGATACAAATCTTCCTTGGTTTAGTTTGATATTACCAATGGTTTGTTAAGTATTTATCTAAGTTGGCATCAACTTTGACTACTCTTACTAGAAAAGCAGTGAAATTGACATGGGATTCAAAGTGTTAGTCTTATTTCAATGAACTGAAACTAATTCTGACATCAGATCTTATTCTGATCTTACTTGATCCCGGTAAGGGTTACATGGTATTTTGTAATGCTTCAGGTGATATTTTGGGATGCATGACTATACAGTATGACGATGTGGTAACTTAAAATTATCTTCATCTCTGACAGCATGATAAGAATTATCCCACTCATGATTTATAGATGTTCGTAGTCATGCATGTGCTCAAATGTTGGCAGCACTATATTTTTTTGGAGAAGTTCACGGTCTTATCTAATCATAAGAGTCTGAGTTATATATTTTCTCAGAAGGACTTTAATATTAGGCATATATGATTGGTGGAATACTTTCAGACATTTGACTTCGATATCAAATACACCCCAGAGAAGGGAAATTTCATTGCAGACGCTCTTAGTAGGAAAGTACTGTCACATGATGTTCTGGAATCGAAGGAGTGAAACCTTATGGGGATTTTCGCTCAGTTCCATATGGATGCTCAGGAGGATGTTTTAGGTATGGTTCCGACCAGTGTTTAGTTATCATTATCTCTCTCGAAGTCTATTTTGTAGATTCATCAGTAGGATGATAATTTTTAGAAGACTTGAGAGAGCCTTTATGACGGGGAGACTATTTCTGGATGGTCTCTTTCTTTAGATGATATGCTCCACCTTGGGAAGCGGGTTGTCGTCCCAAAATCTGTGATAAGTTTAGTTTAATTTTATCATTATATATATTCATGGGATGTTCATCCAGGCTCTATGAATATGTATTATGACATGAGAAGAAGATTCTGGTGGCCGGTTATGAAGCATGACAATGTAGATTATTTGTCCCGCTATTACACCAACCTATAGATAAAGGTATATCACTTGAAACCTTTTGGTACCAATTTAGAAATGGGACGAGGTATCCATGGGTTTTGTTATTGGATTACTATAGAATCCTTGATGGAAGAATGATATCTGGGTTGTTATTGATCGGTTGACAAATTATCCACATTTTATTTCGATTAAGGATACCACTAAAGTTGAAGATATGGGTAAGTTGTATGTGCAGGATATTGTGAGGTTACTTGGGAGTCCTTATTCTATTGTTTTAGATAGAGATACTAGGTTTACCTCTATAGGTTTTATAGGAGTCTCCAAGAGGTGATGGGAACTCAGGTCCATTTGAGCACAACTTACCATACACAGAAAGATGGTCAAACAGAGTGAGTAATTCAAATTTTGGAAGATATGATTCATTCCTGTGTCTTGGATTTTGGTGGATCATGGGATAGACATCTGGAACTGATTGATTTTGTTTACAACAACATTTTTTAGTCATTGATAATAATGGATCCCTTTGAGGTATTCTATGGTGTAGATCAACTCTTTGTTGGGATGAGGTGGGAGAAGTATCTTTAGTTGGACCAAGTTTGGTTTAGGAGACATCAATGAAGATTCTAGACATTCATCGATGTATGGATACAACATAGAGTCAATAGAAATATTATGTGGATTGGCAACGTCATCCTCTATAGTTTTCTATTGGTAACTGGATTTTCTTAAAAGTTTCTCCTTGGTTGGGTCACCATTGATTTGGAAAGTAGGGAAAGTTGGCTCCAAGATATGTTGGACCGTTTGAGGTCACTGAGTGGTTCATACAAGTTGCTTATCAGTTTGCATTACCAGTTCAATTGTTGGGCATTCATGATTTTTTCCACATGTCTCAACTCAGGAAATACCATCCTGATCCCATTCACATTCTGAGTTGGGAATAAGTTGAGTTAGAGCCATATGTTTCTGTTTTCAAGAAACTAGTTGAGATCGTTGACTCTCAAGTGAATGTTTTTCATGGGAAGTTGATTTCATTGGTCAGAGTTATATAAAAAATGGATTAGATTCTCATGAGACTTGGGAATGTAAATTGTTATTGAGGGTGTAGTGGCCTAATATTTTTCAGGGGATTACATCTTCCACATGACTTCTCGGGGACAATTTTTCTTTATGGTGGGGAGTTTGTAACATACCATTACCATTTTATCAGGTACTCCCTTAACCTCATTGTGGTTTTTCCATCCTTTGAGATTGGGAGGATACCTATAATGGTGAAGTTAGATATTTTTTGGACTGTCAACTTTAACCATCTTTTTCCATAGGATGTAGAAGGATTTAACACCATGTAATTGGGTTACATGCTGTGTAATTGTTGTTGGGTATAATCCATGAAAGGGGATTCATGATGTGAAAGATTACACATTGTGAATTATGGTTTCACAACATGAATGTTTTAAATAATTGATTTTTAATTTGAGGTGACATATTTTTCAGTGTATTTGTACACTGTGGATTTCATGATGTGTAACTATATTACACATTGTGAAACAACCTGCATCCAATTTTAAAACACACGCACAATAGTTTTTTCTAGGTTCTTTTCTAGATGATTCTTAAACCTCAAACTAGAGACCTGCCTAAGTGTTTTTGAGAGGATTTTCTCCATCTAAATCAATCTGTTCAGTGTTGGATCTCTGCTGAAGTTGTGATGTGTCACCCCATGTAAGTAATATTTCCACTTCTTCATTGAAAGTGATCGCGGTAGTGCCCTATCATTGAATTATCATATCTATTGATATAAACTAGATGTTACTTCTTGTATTATTCTAGATCTATTGTGAGATCTTGTTCTTGAGGCTGTTTCTTGGTTAATTGTGGTGCAATGGACATCTATTCTTAAGGTATGTGGTGTTTTAATTTTCTTCCAACCCCACATTTTCTAAATTGGATCAATCCTAAGATGCAAAGATTTGATTCTAGGGATTTCTTTTACATTGTTGGGTTTGGGTTTCGTTGATTTTGGATTCTATTACTGGTGTGTGTGACTCATGTTTTGAGGTATGTGGTTCTGTCTCTAGCCTCTAATAATGGATATTTTTGCTTTTCTTTACAAAATGATTCATAATGAAATATTAGAATGATTTTGTGTGTGTTTTGAGAATAGTTTTCAATGAAAAATGGTTTTTATCTATTTATTGATAAATAGAATGGAAAAGGGGTATTTTCAAATCATTGAAATGAAATTTGAAATGGTTTTCAATGAATTGAAATGAATTGTGAAAAAGAGAACATGGTTTACCTTGGGTACTTAGGTGGAAGGTTTGGCTTGAGGCAATCGTCTATGTTTTGTGATTATCAGGAGGTTTACTCATGGGGATTTACTCTATTTCCTAGGCCCATTATTCTAGGGGATGGATATTGGCATTTTCAAGAGTTTTAATCATGGGGCATTCCTATGCTTCCTAGGCCTATGTTCTAAGAACTGGATTATGCACTTGATTTATTGTGGTATGAGTAGTCTGCTAGTCTGAACTATAGTGTTCCTTGGTACTGATGCCTGTGTTTCTGCTTTTTTTTATTTCTTGGATTTCTGAGTTAGCCTTGACAATTTTTAGGCCACTAGGTCGAATACCCAGAGGGGGGGGGGGGGATCAGGGTATGCTAGATTAAAACTTTCACCCTTTTGGATCTTGTTTCATTGTTATACAAAACTCAATTCTCTCTTCCTCCCATGGAAATACATAGATTGATATGAAATCATGAAGACAGAATGATTTTTAATTGGTTCACCCTCACTAGGCTATATCCAAGGAGTATACAATGACAATGTGCTGATGTACCAAATTCACTAAGGATCACGACCAATAATGAGTACAATGTTTGGGATAGATCTTCTATACCTAGGCTTACTACCTTTACAAGGTTTAGGGTCTTCTCACTACATTCCCAAGGGTCACTCCCTATGCCTCTTTCTATGGTTCACTACTGGTGGAAATGGTCACCGTCTTCCTCTTCCTTTTCTCACTGCTCTTGGAAAGGAATCAACTCACAGTTTATGTATTTTTAGGTCAAAAAAAATATATGGACACGTAGGTCCCTTCATTTTCATGAATTTATGCATCCTCAAATATAGTTAGATGCACTGTTGAAGTCTATTTTTCAACTGCAAATGAATTCCACCTTCCCGAGTACTGTTAGGTATCAGAAAATAATTTCTCAAACTGAATTGACGATTTTTCAAGATTCCTTTTACAAATTGAGAACCACCTTTATCTCCCACGTACTGAGTAACGAGTTTACTATGCGGAGCACATCCTCTGCGTACTGCTGCTGCTACTGCAAACTACCCTTAGTCTACGGACTTCCTCCACCTTCACGATCACGTACTACTACCGCATACTAATTTTGCTAACCTCCTCTGTCTGTGAACTGTTTGATGTTCCCGTACTGCATTCACTTCCACATACCAGAGCTCTCACTCAGCGTACTGCTTTTGGAATTCACTCTCTCGCATTCCAGATATTCCTCCTCCGCATACCGAGTCTTAAGCGAACACAACTTTCTGCATAAATCATTTAATGAAATTTCTTCCACGCAAACCACTATAGACTTCACGTGATTATCCCTCACGAACATCCTTTGGACTTTGTCAAATTTCTATAGCAAAATATGTTCCCTAATGATGTCTAATATCCATAGTAATTGGTGGGGTTAACGATTCTTATATAGGCAAAGATATCTTCTTAATCTGCTAAATCAAGATATACTGAATCTTCAATCCAACCTGACCGCTTACCGATCCTTATACCACTGCGAACCACAAGCCATCCTCAAACTATTTTCCTATGAACTTTTCATACTTCCTTTTCTCTTACGTGGTCGATCTCATCCATTGACTTCATCCCATCAGCGTACCAAATCACCTTCCACCATGAACCGTTTCTGGTTTCACGAACTGCTTCGGCGTACTGTTTTTGCTGCTCCGCGTACCATTCTTGCTACTCTTCATACCATTCCCAGAACATGGTACATGGCCCATGAATTATGGTATGTGGTTCTCACCGTTTTCTGATTTTCTTCAACATTATTCATAAAAATCACTCCTATGAAGAAATCCTTCCTTTGCCAACATGAAACTCCTGATTTTGAGGCCCAAAAATTTGGCAAACACTAGGAAACTGTGCCACCTTAAAAACCTATCTTTGGAAAGCACCAACCATTTTCATTTGCGGTCATCTGGATTTTTCAACAAACACAACCACACCCAAAACATACCGAAAGGATACTTTGTGGGATTTTTTCTCAACAATCTCCCCCTTTGGGTTCATTGACTACTCTTCTCATAACAATTATTTGCATTTTGATATCTCGTTAATACTTCTTCCAACTTCAACCACCATTCACTTCATGCGATTAAGATAATGATCAAGGATTTACTCAACACATACTCTAAGCCCACATAATCCATGATCAATATGAGAAACAAGAGTATAATGAAAATTTTATCAATGAATCACTCCATTTCTAGTTACCAACTACTGATACCATACTGATACCAATTTTTGAGTGCTGGAAGCCTTCTGACACCATTCCAACACCACTCATGCTTTTATCACAATCCTCAGCTATCGTGATATATATTCTTTGATCAATCACTTCTAGAATCTTCAGATTTAATGATCCCCCTATCTTATATCTCTTTTAAATAGCTTCAGCTCAACTTCAACTCCCCCTATCTTGCTGTTCCACTTAACAGATTCTTCCTATATCTTTTCTTCCTCTATAAATAGTCTCACTTTCTCTCCCTTAGTCAATGAACCCAAAGGTAACTTCAAGGTAGTTTGAAATAGGGTAAAGAACACATATCAACACATTAGGGAAAGACACATCATACCTTGGGGAGAGGGGGACCCTCATACACACTTTTTCAAGTGTGGGAAGTCAACTGGACTCCCAGATCTAGTCAATGACTTTCAAATGCTTCATTGGGTAAGGAATTTGTAATAATATCTACAACTTGTTGTTCTGTAGGCACATACTCCAACTTCACAAGCCCTTGCTCTACCTTCTCCTTGATAAAATGATATTTGATTTCAATGTGATTTTTCCTTGAGTGATGGAATGGATTCTTTCTTAGATTTATAGAAATTGAATTATCACAATGAATTCTGATCAAATATTTTACTTCAATTCCCATATGTTCAAGTTGTTTCTTCATTCACAATAGTTGTGTGCAAGATTGAGTAGCTGCGTTGTATTCAGCTTCTGTGGTGCTTAATGAAATGCAGTCCTGTTTCTTGCTTAACCAAGAAATACACAACCTTACAAAATATAAGGCACCTCCTGATGTTGATTTCCTATAATCTGCTGAACCATCCCAGTCTGCATCTATATATCCCAATAAATTTGGCTGATATTTTTCATTATACATTAATCCAAAACCCAATGTTCCCTTGATATAACGAATAATTCTTTTTACTGACATCATGTGGTTCTCCTTGGGATTGCTTTGATACCTCACTTCTTGACATGTGGAAAATACAATATCAGGCCTTGTCACTGTCAGGTACAACATACTTCCAATTATATTCCTGTATTCTGTGATATTAACTGGTTTTCCTTTATCATCTCGTGACAATTTCAATCAGGTCAAAACTAAAGTGTTCATCTCTTTGGAATTATCCATTCCAAACCTTCTTAAAAACTCCTTGGCATATTTAGATTGAGAAATAAAAGTTCCATTTCTTTCTTGTGTCACTTGTAATCCAAGGAAAAATTTCATCTCTCCAATCATAGACACTTCGAACTCACTTTTCATGAATTCAGAAAATTTTATGCGTTGTCATTCATTTGATTCACCAAAGATTATGTCATCGACATAAACCAGCACCATCTTCCTTTGACTATTTACATTGTTGTAATACAAATTTTAATCAAATCCACCATGTTGAAAACTGTGCTTCTTTAAAAACTGACCAGGACTTGAATACCATGCTCTTGGTTCTTTCTTCAAAACATATAAAGCCTTCTTCAGTTGACAAAATCTGTTCTCATCATTATGAATGATAAAGCCATCTGTTTGCTCAATGTAGACTTCTTCTTCTAGAAATCCATTTTGAAATTTTGACTTGACATCCATCAGGAAAACTTTAAACTTTCATTATATGACTATATCCAAGAATAATCTAATTGTATATAGCCTTAAAACAGGTGAAATTTTTTCATAGACATCCATACCATTTATCTAGGAGTACCCTTTGCACACAAGTCGTGCTTTGTTTCAAATCACAACACCTTATTCATTCATTTTGTTGCGAAAGACCTATTTTGTTCCTATGAAATTCTTGTCCTCTAGTCTCGAAACAATTTCCCATGTTTGATTCTTCTCAATTTGGTCAAGCTCTTCATTCACTGCCTGAACCCAATTCTCATCTCCAGCTACTTCATCAAATCATTTAGGCTCTACTTGTGATAGGTACGATGCTTGATCTAGAGACTTCATCCTTCTTGTCTGCACTGGTGTTGTATAATCACCAATTATGTTCTACCTATCAATTTCAGCTCTTCTTGGTGGTCTTTGGGAAGACACTAATTTATTCTCATCATCTGAGTATTCTTCTAAATCAATATCTGGAGATGGAGCATCTCCAGATCTGCTCATCTCTTCATCGCCATCCTCCTTAGTCTGATCATGTATTTACTGAATATTTTGTTCATTTTCTACTACATTCACATCATGACTTTCAACTATCTTTCCCAACTACTTATTGAAACATTTTTATGCTTTGATTTTCTTTGAGTATCCAAGAAATATCCCTTCATCCCCACTGGATTCAAACTTCCTATGTTTCTCCTTATTGAGAATGAAACATTTACTTCCAAAAATTCCAAAGTACTTTAATGATGATTTATTTCCATACGATAACTTTTATAAAGTCTTATTCTCTTTTGGAAAAAGTAAATCTAAATTTGAAGTGTATACTTCTTTCATCACTTCTTCTTTCCAAAAAAAATTCCAGAAGGTCTTTCTCAATGAGCATTGTTCTGGCCATGTTGTTAACAATCTGATTTCTTCTCTCAACTACTCCATTCTACTATGGAGTCCTTACTAATAAAACTTTATGCCTTTTCCCATGTTTTTCAAGACAATCCTCCACTTGTCTATTTGTGAACTCTGATCCATTATCTGTTCGAATCGTTCAGATTTTCTGACCAAGCATCTTTTCACATTCATGTTGATATCTTGCAATGAAACTGAACACTTAAGATTTGTGGATGATTATTAAAACCCATTCCATTATGGCATAGTCATCAATGAATATAACATAATATCTCATCCCATCAATATCCCTTAGAGAAACTGGGCCACACACATCAATATGCACCAGCATAAGAAATATTATTGACTTTTGTTTCTTTTTCTTATATGTCTTTCGAATGATCTTACCCTATTGGTAGGCATCACATGTATGAGTACGATCATGTGATAATCTAGAGAGATTTTGAGCTGGATCATATTTTACCAGATCTTCCAAGTAACCTTGGATAATGTGCCCAAGATGCTTATTCCATAACTTTTTTTGTTCATCCTTGGATAGAAAGCACATATCTTCTTATCCACTTATGAGGTAGAGATTCCCTTTTGTACACTTTCCTTGCAACACAACATCACTATCCTTTTCCTTTATGATACATAATTTCTTGGAAAACATTATGTCATTTCCTGATTCACACAATTGACTAACACTAAGCAAGTTGTGACTAGGCCTCTCAACAACCAAGACATCTTCTCATCTCATGTCTTTTCCTCTAAACTGGGCTTTTCCTAAACCAATAATTTTTAATCCCTCATCTTTACCAAATCTTACAATTACTTCTTTATCAGACCTGATTCCATTTACTAGATTCTTATATCCCGTTATATGGGAAGTGCATCCACTATCAATTATCCATATACCTATGTGATTTGATGTCTTGAACTCAATTTCTGGAACTATGTCGTGCTCAACCCTTTTCTTTTTGACCCAAGACTTTGAATTCATAACTGACATAGAATGATAATATTTATCTTCCTTAGTATATGATGGGTCAGCTTCAAGTTGCAGAGCTACAAATTGATTTTGAATTTTCATTTCACTTGAAGATACTTTTGGCTGCTTCTTAGGAACAAATTCAGTCTTCCTCAGTACATTCCTCTGCATTGTTGATGTGTAATATCTTTCCATATGTCCAAGACCTTTACACTTGAAACAATGACCCTCAAACGATGACCTATAATTTTGAACTCTGTACAACCACCTATGTTGGTCTTGTCCCCTTTGGTACCTATTTTCTATGAAATATACATTTTGAGAGTGTCACATATTACCACAACAATAGCATCTTATGTGAGGTATATTCCTGTGTGGTAATGATGCACCATTAGTTGTGCCTTAGGTTCTCTGAATCTTCTGATTCTGCTTCATACCCAAACTAGTCTTAAATCTTGGAGTGGGTTATTATGGTTTGACTTGAACCATAACTGCTTTCTATTTTAGATCAATCCCCTTTTGTTATGATAGACCATTCCTCTCAAATATCATCTCATCTATTTCCTGTATGATCTTCTTTCCTGATGATGAACCGAGAGTTATCAGTTTCTCCTGATCTTCAATTGTTCATCACAGACTGATGAACTCTTCTTCTAGATTCTTGATATGTTTGATTTTATCTTTTGTAGTTTCAATCAAACTATCAATTTCAATTTTCTGTTCTTCAATTTTGATTTTGTACTCGACAACCTTTTCGGAGCTTTCTGGCATTGAAGACCTCAGCTTTTCAATTTCTTCATTCAGCTCAGGATTCTCTTCTTCCTGCTGTTGTATAAAGAGTTTATCATCACAAACAATTTTTTTATCTTTCTTTATTTTGACTCTAAAAAAATATACCTCTTCAAGGGAAACTTCTAATTTAGCCTGAAGATTAACTATTCCTTCAATTTCTCATTCTTCATTGTCACTTTCTTCTCTTATTACATAATTTCAAGCAACTACCACCAAATCATCTACTTTATGATTCGTGCAGTCCTCCAACTCTTCTACCTCATATTCTTCTAAACTTTCATCCTCTCTTGAAAGCAAATTATTCTCTTTGAAGAAATTTCTACTAGTAGTTCTCCTCACTTTCTCATTTTATGAATACTTCTTTTGGGGAATTTCATCATTGTTTCCGACGCTTTCACCGGGGCACGCACATCCGTCATGCAGAGGATGCATAGCTGTTGCCCCGAATTACCGCTTTCCAAAGGCGGGTGGCATCTGTTCCTTCTTCAGGGACGTCTACTCCTTGATCTAAATCAAGATGATGGGATGTCAGTTTTTCCTTCTGTGGATTCCTCCTCGGAGCTCATCACCTAGTCCGGGTCTCCCTCATATATTTAAGATGTATTCGTGAATCTCGTTCCCAGTGCCATATCTTCATGGACACCATCTAATTACACTGCTTCCGTCGAGACGCTCCAAGGGGTCTTAACATGGTAGCAACCTTCGGTCGGAGTAGACGGTAACATCCGGAATGTCGGGGCATCTCTGGGTGCATGGAAATTGGGGAAGATGTATTCTTCCTCATAAGAGGGCATCTCTAGGGCGCAGAACTCGAGGCATACCATGTCGAATGCGGGGAATCATATGTCATAGGAATGTCTCCGAGGTTTTCCTCAGCTCACCATGTTCAACACAGGGTATGCTGTGAGTTTAACGTCTTGCGGAGAAGGTCACGCCAGGGGCGCATCCTCTGAGGTTTTCCTCAGCTTCCCATGTTTAACACGGGGTATGCCATGAGTTTAACGTCTTGCAGAGACGGTTATGCCAAGGGTGTGTCTTCTGAGGTTTTCCTCAGTTTCCTATGTTTAACACAAGGTATGTCACGATTTTAATGTCTTGTAGAGACGGTTATGCCAAGGGCGTGTCTTTTGAGGTTTTCCTCATCTTCCGATGTTTAACATAGGGTATGTCGCGATTTTAATGTCTTGCGGAGATGGTATGAGAGTGATCAGAACGTCCGAGAGAGACAGATCAGATTGGTACATCCCAAGGAGGGAACACCATGGAAGATGAATGGATCAGAATGCCCAATGAGGACGGATCCTAGGTGGTGCGCCCCATGTAGGGGAGATGTCACACTGTAATGGGTGATCTGAACACCACTGACGGTGGATCAGTGAGAGTGTACCCCAGAATGGGGAACACCAGGGTTTACCATTGGATGGGATTGAGCCTCATGGAGGTTTCCTACGTACCCTGTGTAGAGGAAATGGATCAAAACCCACGTAGTTCAAAGGGGTGATGATTCGGGGTGTACACAAAGGACAATGAACCAGAGACATGCTGGGGCTTATGCATGGTTAGCTGCCCAGGTGCCGCAAGGAGCAACGTTGGGATGAATGGAATGATCTCACCAGAATTTGGAGGCCCAGGTAAGAATCAGGATGGGTGATGGATGGATGAATGAAGTGGAGGGGGAATGAAATGGGACCATCACAAGGGCGACGATGAAGTTGGGATTGAGCCTCGAAGAGGCTTCCTATGTATCCCCATGACAGGGAATCAAAGTCCACGTAGTTCGATGGTATTTGGGGCTTACGCTCTGAGGCGGCCCATGGTGTTGGTAAACCGACGTGAAGGTGGACCTGGGGTCCTGATGGATGGTGGGATTGAACCTCGTGGAGGCTTCCTACGTATCCCTGTGGTAGGGAATCAAAGTCCACATAGTTCGGTAAGAGTTGGGGCTTACACTCTGAGGTGGACTAAGGTGTTATGGGGCTTAAGCAAGGGTTCCGCCCTTGTGCCACTATGGAGCAGCAAAGGTGGATGGGGCTTACGCAAGGGTGCCGCCCGGGTGTCGCTATGGAGCGACAATGGTGGATGGAGCTTACTCTATGAGGTGGCCCATAGTGGTACGAGGCTTATGCTCTGAGGTGGCCCAAAGTGGTATGGGACTTACGCTTTGAGGTAGCCCAAAGTGGTATGGGGATTACGCTCTGAGGCGTCCCACAATGATGGATGTATGGGGATTACGCTCTGAGGCGACCCACAATGGTTGGTGAACCGACATGAAGAGGTCGGAACGAATGGGCGGTGGGCTCGAACCTCGTGGAGGCTTCCTACGTATCCCCGTGGCAGGGAATCAAAGTCCATGTAGTTTGGGTGTACAGTTTAATGTCTTGCGGGAGAGTATGGTGTCATAGTCGGTGCTTACTCTAAGCCCACGTGAGTCATGCTCAGTGTGAGAAACAAGAGGTAGCAAAGACCTGACGATCACGGTGCAGAGGTGCGTCCATGAATGGTGGTGAATGGGGCTTATGCAAGGAAGCAACCCATGATGTATTCCTCATGTCTGGACATGAGGGCAACCCAACCCACTAGTGGGTTGAGGCCTTCACCTATGCGCTAGTGCACAAGCAGGATAATTCCAAGGTAATTGGAATCGGCCCAAACAAAGGGTGATGAAAAGTGTGAATCACACGCCCGATATTCGGAATGCAATTAGGGTGGTGTGGCGATAGAGGATAACTGTTGACCGTGTTTGAAACATAGTATCCATGATGCGTTAGCCTAAAATGGGGGCAAACAAATGAGGGTCGACTGCTGACCATGTTCGAAACACAGGACATGACTCAAAGTGTTGTCCAAAGTCTTCTGGGGCATTGTCCCATGATGGAAGGTTGACCATGGGTCAATAATCCGTACTGTTACAGCAGGTGGACCATAGGTCAATCATCCGTACTGTTACAGCAGGCGGACCATAGGTCAATCATCCATACTGTTATAGCAGGCTGACCGTAGGTCAATCATCCGTACTGTTACAGTAGGCGGACCGTAGGTCAATCACCCGTACCGTTAGGGGGTCCCTTCAGACATGGAAGTGGATGCAGATCCGAATGAAGAACAAGCAAAGCATGAGGTGGAGTGATGAAATGTTTGAATGGATTCCAACGCTCTTGATATTATGCCACTATAATCATGGAATTAGGCATCTTATGCTTGAAGTATAAGGAATCTCTTATTCAGAACAAGAGGTATCATATGTTTGGAACACAGGGTTTAATATAGTTTATAGTCATGTAGATAGGACTGTTGCCATAAGGCTCCTAGAACGGCTGGTGTTGGGTCTTACGCAAGGGCGGCCCTCAATGGTTCAACCGAGAATAGGAGCCAAGTGATAGGGTTTGGAGGAGTTTGGTGAGGAATGGTTCGACTCAACGAACTTGAGGGAATTTATGATGAGAATCTCAACTCATGACATAGGAAACGAACCAAGAAGAATGCATCAATTCAAGGTGTTTCATGGTGTGTAGAGGAGTATCTCGAATCATGGTATTCCACATGTGGGAGGTGGGTGCGCAATGGGAAAACCCTGACATCCCGGCCTGAAAAGTTGCACGTAAAAAGGGCAGGCATGCACGCAATTGGGGATGTTGCGCAGAAAACACCGGGTCGACGTGAAATATGGGTGCGACGCGCAATACCGGATGCGGGTGTGTAATACCGGAGCTGGGCGCACATTATCAGATGTGGGCACGCAATACCGGATGCAGGCGCACAATATCGGATGCGGGCGCGCAATACCGGATGCAGGTGCGCAATATCGGATGCGCATATGCAATAAAAGGTGGTGCACACAAAAGGGAAGGAAGTGCGGGAAATAGGGATGCCTTGCGTGCAAAAGGAAGTGGTGCACACAATAGGGAAGGCTTGCGCACAATAGAACCGGTGCTGCACTGGCGGGCGAAAAATCGGGCTCAGCAGCACTATTGCACGCAAAAATTATGCATTGCGTGGAAAATTGGGCAGGTTGGCCCTTTTCCACGCAAAAATAATGTTTTGCGTGCCAGAGGGGGGTTTTCCGCGCGTGCGCGGAAAATACGGACTTACACACATCAGAGCGGCGACCGACCTCCAAGGCCCCCTGAAGAAGGGGGGTGCACTTGTATTTATAGGAAGAGACCTGGGCGTTGGGGAGCGGAAAATTGTGCACGCGCAAGGTGGTGCACGTAAAATTCCATGCGCACAAAGGGTTTTCTGCGCAAGACTCCTTTTTTACACGCTAACCCATACTTTTCCCCAAAACCGTCCCCGATGGCCATTTCCAGCAGCCTGACTTCGAATAGCCATAACTTATGACCCGTAACTCCGTTTGGGCTCCACGACTAGTCAAATCGAAGCTTGCAGAATGAGCTACGCTCTGGATTCATTTATGGGAATGTTTGGAAAATTTTGGGGACGCGTTCTATGGGTTCAAAAATCATTTTCTTCATTTTCATCATCAAACTTATTAGGACACATTGATTCAAAATGACCAATCTTTCTACATCGAGAGTAAGCAAATGAAAGTTTACCTTTGACCTTTCCTTTTCCTCTTTGTAGATTAGAGGATAGAAATGACATGACATCATCCATATTGTCTTCCTCTAGACTATATTCAACGGAGAGATTCTTCATGGCCTTGAACATCACTTCCTTTGACTTCCCCTTTCTCACTGCATCATTGTCATTGTTACTCATTTCATATGCTACAAGGGAATTGTGTAGATTATCTAGTGTTATCTCTTTTGGGTATTTGTCTTCCAACACTGAAACTTTAAGATTGAACCATGGTGGAAGTTTCCTCATGATTCATTTCACAATATTTATCTCTTCAATGACTTCTCCAAGACCCCATATGTCTTCCACAATAATATTTATCCCGTAAAAGAATGCATCAACAGTCTCATTGGGATTCATTTTGAGATCCTCATAATTGTTCCATAGAACCTGCATCTTTGCTTCTTAGACTTTTATGTCGCCCTCATAAATGTTTAACAATTTTTTCCACATTGTATGTGATGTTTTATAGGACATCACCTTCATGTAAATTTCATTTTATAGGGCTCCCCATAAAGATTTGATCCCTTTAGAATCAACATCTAATTCCCTTATTTCATCTTCTAATAAAGCACCACAATTAATGTCAGCTGATATTCCATGCATAACTGTTGTGAAGAAATCCATCCCAACTGATCAGAAGTAGTGATGCATTCGATTATTCCATAGTTGAAAATTAATTCCATCAAAGATCAGAATTCATTTATGATTGACCACCTCCATTTCTTATTTTTATAGAGAACCATTGAATTTAAACCTATCACTCTAATACCGATTGTTAGGTCTACTAGGTAGAATACCCTGAGGGGGGGGGGGTGAATCAAGGTATGGTAGATTAAAACTTTCTCTCTTTTGGATCTTGTTTCGTTGTTAGAAAAAAATGAACTCTCTTTTCCTCCCATGGAAATATACAGATTGATATAAAATCATGCATAGGACACAAAATTTTTTACTTGGTTCACCTTCACTGGGCTACGTTCTAGGAGCATACAATGACAATGTGCTGATGTACCAAATTCACTAAGGCTCACGACCAATAATGAGTACAATGTTTGGGCTAGATCTTTTATACCCAGGCTCACTGCCTTTACAAGGTTTAGGGTCTGATCACTCCATTCCCTAGGGTCACTCCCTATACCCATTTCTCTAGATCACTACTAGTGGAAAGGTTCAACATCTTCCTCTTCATTCGCTCATTACTCTTGGAAAGGAATCCACTCATAGTTTATGGACTTGTAGGTCAAACATAGTTTATAGACATGTTAATCCCTTAATTTTCATGAATTTATGCATCCTAAACTATAGTTAGACGCACTATTGAAGTCCCTTTTTCACCCACAGATGAATTCCACCTTCCCGAGTGCTGTTAGGTATCAAAAAAATACTTTCCCATACTGAATTGATGCTTTTGAAATCTTCCTTGTGAAAATCATGAACCACCTTCCTCTCCCGCGTACTGAGTACCAGGTTTGGTATGGGAACACCTACTCTGAATAATTCTACCGCTACTACGAACCTCCATTCTTCTGTGGACTGCCTCCGCCTTCGCGATCGCATACCACTACCGCGTACTGATTCCGCGAACCTCCTCTGTGAATCACCCTCTGTCTGCAAACTGTTCACTGTTCACAGACTACCTTTGCTTATGCATACCAGAGCTCTCACTCCACGTAATGCTTTTGGAATTCACTCTATCACGTACCAAAGATTCCTCCTCCACATACCGAGTCTTAAGAAAACAAAAATTTCCACTTAAATCCTTTATCGGAATTTCTTCCATGCAAACTACTATAGTCTTCGCACGATTATCCCTCACGAAATTCTTTTAGAATTTTCTGAATTCCCAAAGAAAAATAGGTTCCCTAATGATTTCCAATATCCATTATAATTTGTGGGGTTAATTATTCATATATTGGAAAAGATATCTGATTAATCCACTAAATTAAGATTTACTGAATCTTTAATCCAACCTCACCGCTTACCGATCCTTTTGCCACCGTGAACCAAAAACCATCCAAAAACCATTTTACTACACTCTCCATGTACTTCCTTTGCTTCTACGCAGTTGATATCCTCCGTTGACTTCATCCCATCAGCATACCGCATCACCTTCCACCACAAACCATTTCCAGTTTTGTGAATCGCTTCGGTGTACCATTTTCGCTGCTCCGTGTACCATTCCTTTAATTCCGCATACCGTTCCTAGAACATGGTATGAGGCCCATGAATTATGGTATGCGGTTCTCACTGTTTTCTTATTTTCTTCAACATTCTTCACACACATCACTCCTATGAAGAAATACTTTTTTTCCAACATCAAATTCTCAATTTTATGACCCAAAAAATTGGAAAACACTAGGAAACTACACCACCTTAAAAACCTGTATTCGGAAAACACCAAACATTCTCATTTGTGGTCATCTGGATTTTTCAACAAACACAAACACACCCAAAACATACCGAAAGGTTACTTTGGGGGATTTTTTCCCAATAATATCCCACTTTGGGTTTGTTGACAACTCTTATCATAAAAATTATTTACATTTTGATATATTGTTAACACTTCTTGAAAATTAAACCACCATTTTCTTTATGCGATTAAGATAATGATCAAGGATTTACTCAAAACATACTCTAATCCCACATGATCCATGCTCGGTGTGAGAAACAAGAGTATAATAAAAATTTTATCAATGAATCACTCTATTTTTAGTCACCAACTACTGATACCATACTAATACCAATTAATGAGTGTTAGAAGCCTTCTGACACCAATCCAAAAGCACTATTTTACTTTTATCATGATCCTCAGTTATCGTGATATCTATTATTTGATTGATCACTTCTAGCATCATCAGATTTAATGCTCCCCCTATCTTAGAGCTCTTCCAAACAGCTTCAGCTCAGCTTCAGCTCCCCCTATCTCACTGATCCACTTAACAACTTATCCCCGTGTCTTTTCTTCCTCCAGAAATAGTCACACTTTCTCCCCATTTTTCAACGAACCCGAAGGTAACTTCATGGTAGTCTAAAAAAGAGTAAAGAACACATATCAACACATTAGGGAAAGACGCATCATACCTTGGGGAGAGGGAGACCCTGATCCACACTTTTTTAAGTGTGGGAAGTTAACTAGACTCCCAGATCTAGTCGATGCCTTTCAAATGCTTCTTTGGGTAAGGCCTTTGTAAGAATATCTACAACTTGTTGTTCTGTAGGCACATACTCCAACTTCACAAGACCTTGCTCCACCTTCTCCTTGATAAAATGATATTTTATTTCAATGTGCTCTATCCTTGAGTGATTGACTAGATTCTTGCTCAGATTTATAGCACTTGATTTATCATAATGAATTACGATCGAATATTTCAATTCAATTCCCATATCTTTAAGTTGTTGTTTCATCTACAATAGTTATGTGCAAGATTGAGTAGCTGCGATGTATTCAGTTTCTATGATGCTTAATGAAATGCAGTCTTATTTCTTGCTTAACCAAGAAATACACAACCTTCCAAGATTGAAGGTACCCCCTGATGTTGATTTTCTATCATCTACTGAACCATCCCGGTCCGCATCTGTATATCCCAATAACTCTGGCTGAGATTTTTCATTATAAATTAAGCCAAAACCCATTGTTCCCTTGATATACTGAAGAATTATTTTTAACTAAAATCATGTTTCTCTCCTTGGGATTTCTTTGATACCTCATTTCTTGTCATGTGGAAAATACTATATCAGGCCTTGTTGCTGTCAGGTACAACATACTTCCAATGATTTTCCTGTATTCTATGATATTAACTGGCTTGCCTTCACTATCTTGTGACAATTTCAACTAGGTGGCAACTGGAGTCTTCATCTCTTTGGAATTATCCATTAAAAACCTTCTCAAAACCTCCTTGGAATATTTATATTGAGAAATAAAAGTTCTATTCCTTCCTTGCGTCACCTATAATCCAAGGAAAAATGTCAGCTCTACAATCATCGACATTTCAAACTCGCTTTTCATGAATTTAGAAAATTTTCTGCATTGTGCTTCATCTGATACACCAAATATTATGTCATCGACATAAACCAGCACCATCATCCTTTGAATATTTACACTATTGTAATTAAAATTGTAATCAACTCCACCATGTTGAAAACTATGATTCTTTATAAACTAATCAAGCCTTGAATAACATGCTCTTAGTGCTTGATTTAAAACATATAAAGCCTTCTTTAGTTGAAAAACTCTGTTCTCATCTTCATGAATGATAAAACCATATGGTTTCTCAATTTAGACTTCTTCTTCTAGAAATACATTCAGAAATACTGACTTGACATCCATCTAGATAACATTAAACTTTTGTTGCATGACTATAGGAAAGATTAATCTAATTGTCTCCATCCTTGCAATAGGTGATAATGTTTCATCGACATCTATACCCTCTATCTGGGAGTACCCTTTACACACAAGTCATTCTTTGTTTCGAATCACAACACTGTCTTCATTCATTTTGTTGTGAAAGACCAATTTTGTTCTTATGAAATTATTTTCTTCAGGTCTTGAAACAATTTCCCACATTTGATTATTCTCAATTTGGTCAATATCTTCATTCATTTACTAAACCCAATTCTCACATCCAGCTACTTCATCAAAGCATTTAGGCTCTACTTGTGATAAGTATGATGCTTGCTGTAGAGACTTCATCCTTATTGTTTGAACTGGTGCTGTCTGATCACCAATTATGTTCTGCCTATCAATTTCATATCTTCTTGATAGTCTTTGGGAAGACACTGATTTATTCTCATTATATGAGTCTTCTTCTGAATCAATCTCTTGAGCTGGAGCATCTCCTGATCTTCTCATCTCTTCATCGCCATCCTCCTCATTCTGATCATGTATTTGCTTAAGATTCTGTTCATTTTCTACTAGTGTCACATCATGACTTTCAACTATCTTTCCTAACCACTTATTGGAGAATTTTTATTCTTTTCTTTTCTTTGATTATCCAAGAAATATCCCTTCATCCCCATGGGATTCAAACATCCTATGTTTCTTCTTATTGAGAAAGAAATATTTGCTTCTGAATATTCGAAAGTACTTTAATGATGGATTCATTCCATACCATAACTCGTATGGTGTCTTCTCCTCTTTTGGAAAAAGAAAATCTCAATTTGAAGTGCATACTACTGTCATCATTGCTTCTTTCCAAAACAATTTCAGAAGGTCTTTCTCAATGAACATTGTTCTGGTCATGTTGTTTACAATTCAATTTCTTACCTCAAATACTCCATTCTATTGTGGATTCCTTAATACTGAAACTTGATGCCTTATCCCATGTTTTTTGATATAATCATTCACTTGGATATTTGTGAACTCTGTTCCATTATTTGTTTGAATCGTTCGGATTTTTTGACCAAGCATCTTTTCACATTCTTGTCGATATCTTGTAATACAACTGAACTCTTCAGATTTGTGGGTGATTGTTGAAACTCAAGAAATTTTGCTATAGTCATCAATGAATAGAACATAATATCTCATCCCATCAATATCCCTTGGGGAAATTGGCCCACACACATCAATATGCACCATCTCAAGCAATATTGTTGACCTTTTCTTCTTTTAATTATATGTATTTTGAATGATCTTACCCTGTTGGCAGGCATCACATGTATAAGTATGATCATGTGATAATCTAGGGAGATTTAGTGATGCATCATATTTTACCAGATCTTCCAAGGAACCTTGGAAAATGTGCCCAAGATGCTTATGTCATAACTTGTTTTCTTCATCCTTGGATAGAAATACCATATATTCTTCTCCACTTACTAGGTAGAGATTCCCTTTCATATGCTTTCCTTGCAACACAATAATACCATCCTTTTCCTTGATGATATATGATTTCTTGTAAAAACATATGGCATGTCCTGAGTCACACAATTGACTAACACCAAGAAAGTTGTGACTAAGCCCCTCAATAACCAAGACATCTTCTCGTCTCATGTCTTTTCCTCCAAACTTGTATTTTACTAAACCAATAATTTTCAAGCCCTCATAATTACCAAATCTTACAATACCTTCTTTATCATACCTGATTCTGGTTACTAGATTCTTATTTCACATCATATGGGAAGTGAATCCACTGTCAATTATCCATATCCATGTGCGATCTGATGCCTTGAACGCAATTTATACAACCACGACCTGCTCGACCCTTTTATTTTTGACCCAAGACTTTGAATTAATAACTGACATGGAATGTTAATATTGATCTTCTTCAGAATATGATGGGTCATCTTTAACCTGCAGATCTATAAATCGATTTTGAATTTTCATCTCACTTGAAGATACTTTTGGCTACTTCTTAGGAACAAATTTAGTTTGCCTCAACACATTATTCTGCATTGTTGATGTGCAATATATTTCCATATGTACGATACCTTTACACCTAAAACAATGACTGTCAAATGATGACCTGCAATTTTGAACTATGTACAACCACCTATGTTGGTCTTGTTCCCTCTGGTACCTCTTTGCTATGGAACATACATTTTGAGAGTGTTCCATCTTACCACAACAATAGCATAATATGTGAGGTACATTCCTGTGTGGTAATGATTCACCATTAGTTATTCCTTGGGATCTTTGAATCTTATGATTCTTCTTTATACCCAAATCAGTCTTCAATCTTGGAGTGGGTGCTTGTGGTCTGACTTGAACCATAACTACTTCCTATTTTAGATCAAGCCCCTTTTGTTCTGATGGACCATTCCACTCAAATATCATCTTATCTGTTTCCTTTATGATCTAATTTCTTGATGTCGAATCGAGAGTTAGCAGTTTCTCTTGATCTTCAATTGTTCTTCGTAGAATGATGACATCTTCTTCTAGATGCTCGATACATTTGATTTGATCTTTTACAGTTTCAGTCAAACTATCAATTTAAATTTTCTATTCTTCAATTTTGAGTTTGTAATCAACCACATTTTCCAATATTTATATCATTGAAGACCTCATCTTTTCAATTTATTCATTTAGATCAGAATTCTCTTCTTCCTGCTGTTGCATAAAGAGTTTGTCATCACGAAATGTTTTTGTTAGACTTCTTTGTTTTGACTCTCAAAATATCTACCTCTTCAAGGGAAGCTTCTAATTAATCCTGAAGATTAACTCTTCCTTCAATTTATCCTTCTTCATTGTCACTTTATTCTCTTGTTACAAAATTTCTAGCAACTGACACTAAAGCATATAATTTATGATTAGTGAAGTCCTCTATCTCTTTTGCCTCAGATTCTTCTAAACTTTCATCCTCTCTTGAAATTAGATTCTTATTTTTGAAGAAATTTCTCCTATTACTTCTCCTCCCTTTATAATTTGATGAAAACTTCTTTTGGGGAATTTTATAATTTTCTTCATTTTCATCATCAAACTTTTTAGGACACTTTGATGAAAAATGACTAATATTTTTACATTGAAATCATGAAAATAAAAGTTTACCTTTGAAATTTCCTTTTCCACTTTTCATATTAGAGGATAGAAATGAAATGAAATCATCCATATTGTCTACCTCTATACTATATTCAAATGATATATTCTTCATGGCCTTGAACACCACTTCCTTTAACTTCCCCTTTTCCACTGCATCATTGTCATCGTTTCTCATTTCATATGCTACAAGGGTACTGTACAGGTTATATAGTATCAACTCTTTTGGGTCTTTTTCTTCCAACAATGAAACTTTCAGATTGAACTATGGTGGAAGTTTTCTCAATATTCATTTCACAATATTTATATCTTTCATGACTTCTCCAAGACCTCGCATGTATTCCACAATAATATCTATCCTATCGAATAATGCATGAACAATATCATTGGGATTGATTATAAGATCCTCATACTTGTTCCATAGAACCTGCATCTTTGATTCTTGGACTTTTGTGTTTCCCTCATAAATGTTTAACAATTTTCCCACATTTCATGTGATTTTTATAGGACATCACTTTCATGTAAATTTCATTTGATAGGGCTCCCCCTAAAGATTGATCACTTTATTATCAGTATCCAATTCCCTTATTTTAGCTTCCGATAAATAACCACTATTAATTCCAGCTAATATTACATGCATAACTATTGTGAAGACATCCATCCCAACTGACCGGAAGTAATTCTACATTCGATTCTTCCATAGTTGAAAATTATTTCCATCTAAGATCAGAATTCCTTTATGATTGACCACCTCTATTTCTTCTTCTGAGATAGAACCACTAACTTTTAGCCTATCCCTCTGATACCAATTGTTAGGTCCACTAGGTCTAATACCATAAGGGAGGGGGGGTGAATCGGGGTATGGTAGATTAAAACTTTATCTATTTTGGATCTTGTTTCCTTATTATAAAAAAATCAATTCTCTCTTCCTCCCCTGGAAATATAAAGACTGATATGAAATCATGCTTAGGACACAATGATTTTTTCTTGGTTCACCCTCTCTAGGCTACAACCAAGGAGTATACAACAACAATGTGCTGATGTAACAAATTCACTAAGTCTCACAACCAATAATGAGTACAATGTTCAGGCTAGATCTTCTATACCCAAGCTCACTGCCTTTACAAGGTTTAGGGTCTTCTCACTAAATTCCCAAGGGTCACTCCCTATGCCTCTTTCTCTATATCACTACTAGAGGAAAGGGTCACTGTCTTCCTCTTCCTTCGCTCATTTCTCTTGGAAAGGAATCCACTCACAGTTTATGGAATTGTATGTCAAACACAGTTTATGGACATGTAGATCCCTTAATTTTAATGAATTTCTGCATCGTCAACTATAGTTAGATGCACTGTTGAATTCCCTTTTTCACCCACAGATGAATTCCACCTTCTCAAGTACTGTTAGGTATCAGAAAATACTTTTGAAAACTGAATTGAAGATTTTTCAAGCTTCATTGTGAAAATCGTGAACCACCTTCCTCTCCTGTGTACTGAGTACCGAGTTTGGTACGCAAAACACCTCCTCCATGTACTGTTTCCACTGCTATAAACCACCCTTCATCTACGGGTTGCCTTTCCCTTCGCGATCACATACCACTACCGCATACTGATTTCGCGAACCTCCTCTTCGAATCACCCTGTGTCCATGAACTATTCTCTGTTTGCGGACTGCCTTCGCTTCTGCGTACCAGAGCACTTACTCCACATACTACTTTTGATAATTCACTCTCTAAAATACCTTAGATTCCTCCTCTGCGTAATGAGTCTTAAGAGAACACAACATTCCACTTAAATCCTTTAGCATAATTTCTTCCGCGCAAACCACTATAGCCTTCGCGGGATAATCCCTTGCGAACTTCCTTTGGACTTTGCTGAATTCCTGGGGAAAAATATGTTCCCTAATGATGTACAATATTCACATTAATTGGTGGGGTTAGCGATTCTTATATAGGAAAAGATATCCACTTAATCGGATAAATCAAGATTTATTGAACCTTCAATCCAACCTCTCCGCTTATCGGTCCTTCTGCCACCGCAAACCACACGCCATCCATGAACTATTTCCTAAGTGCTCTGCTTACCACCTTTTGTACTACGCAATTGATCTCCTCTGTCGACTTCATCCCATCAGCGTACCGCATCACCTTCCACCATGAATCGTTTTTGGTTTCACGAACCACTTTGGTGTACCATTTCCACTACTCCACGTACCGTTCCCAGAACATGGTACGTGGCCCATGAATTATGGTACGCAGTTCTCACCCTTTGGTGATTTTTTCAACATTATTCATAAAAATCACTCATATGAAGAAATCCTTCCTTTTCCAACATCAAACTCCCAATTTTGAGGCCCCAAAAATTGAAAAACACTAGGAAACTACACCACCTTAAAAACATGTCTTCAGAAAACCCCAACCATTCTCATTTTTGGTCATCTGTCTTTATCAAAAAATAGAACCACACCCAAAACTCACCAAAAGGATACTTTGGGGGATTTTTTCCAAAAAATATTCATATTTATTCTTGTGAAAAAATTATATGGAAAATGTGATTTGAAATTGATATACCTACTTTTGTTTAGAATTGTGGAAAAAGGAAAATATTTAACATGTTTTCTATAAAACCACCTTACTAATTATCATGCCCTACTTTTACTTAAAATGAGTATCTAAGAATTTATATACAGAGGATTATTATGGAAGACCTGGGTGGGATCCTACTGAGCCTGTTAGATCACGCCCTACGCACCTCTTCGGTGGTGCGTGGATCTTTGTTTGTCTTCCACTGAAGGGAAATGTAAGGCACCGTAGTGAGATAGTGAGGTTTGTGTCAGCTGGTTAGGTTGTTGGTGGGGAGATAGTGGGAGTTTTTCTATACCACAATTTGGAGTAGCTGTTTGGTTTGGGTCCTTTGTAGTTGGATTTTTCCTTTGAGGTTTTTAGCTACTTATTTGTTGTCTGTTTCTACTATTTTCTTATATTTATGGCATATATATCTTGTTCATCTTCCATTGTTACTTTTTATTTAGTACATATATGCCATCTGGTTGTTCTGTTTGGGATAAATCATTCCCTATAGTTCGTTGTTCAATGCCCAAGTGCTTATCGCCAGCCTATGGGGATCATGAATTCCCTTCAAGTATGTGATGGATCGGGTTATGTTCTAGGTTTGAGGGTACCTTGGGTCTGTTCATTTTAGAGACTCTTTTTTCATACTTATAAATTAATTCAACAACAAACACTATATCCGATCTTAAATCCATTAAGTATAAAAAACTACCAATAAGCTTCCCAAATTATTTTGAATCAGATTTCTTTCCAATTTCATCCTTTAAATGATTCATTTCCACTAAATTTAAGACAAAAATCATCTTCTAATCCTTCATTCCAAACTTCTTTATAAGTTATCTAGTATACTTCTCTTGAGAAAGAAAGATGAGATCTTCCACTTAAGAAATTTATAATCCCTAAAAGCACCTTAACTCTCCAAGCATGGACATCTAAATCAACTTCTTCATTTACAAATCAAATTCTTCACAAACACCTTATTGATTTCTATAAAAAAAGACACCTCTTTATCATCTTTGACCTAGATATTTATATCCACCCTACCTTTCTTGAATTTCAACATCTTTAAGAAAGTATATAAATTAGAATACCATACTTTCAGGGCTTGTTTTGGCCCATAAAATTCTTATTTAACTTTTAAACATATCCTTTATCTTTACAAAGAAATAAACCATTTTCGTTGCTTAATGTACTCGTCCTCTTCCAACTCTCCATTGAGGAAGCATGACTTAACCTCCATTTGGAAAATCATGTATTAAATTTTTGATGCAATAACAAGAAATATCCTAATGGTTTTAATCATAGTAACCAATGTAAAATTCTCTTCAAAATAAATTCATTACACCTATGATTACCATTTTCACACAAGTCTTTCTTGGATTATTACCACTTCACCACTTTTTCTATTCTTTTTACAAAACACCCAATTTTTTCCAATAATATTCTTATTTATTGGCTAGGGTACCAAATAACAAGTTTCAATATTCTTATCATGATTTAATTCTTCATTCATTACATCAATCCACTCCTGATACTCCAAATATTCTTTCACATCTCTTGGTTCAACATGAGAAAATTGTGAGGTTTTTCTTATTTTCATAAAATATCTTCTATCATGGATCAATTTTAATTATTATCCAATGAAATTTTGTACCTAAACAATTATTATAAGCCATGTATGAGTTGAAAATATTTATTCTTAATCACTTTAAATGGATGAATCATCATATACAACATGACCTATTTTGAATTTTCATTAGTTTATGAAACTTCACTCTAATTATCTATGGAAACTACTTTATATTCACTTCTGAAACTTGATTCTTGATGTTTGACTTCATTATATTAATTTTGTAACAACTTTAAATCATTAGTATTCACAAAATTTTCTATATATTTATTGTAATAACTCTATGATCTTCTATTTTTAGGATAACCTAAAAGATACCATCAACTCCTCTCTGGTCAAACTTATGAATATTTACACCTATAACTTTGATGATACAAGTCCTTACAAACACCATTAAATATTTCATACTTTGGAACTTATTATAATAAATATTTTATGGTAAAATATATGAATTTGGTCAATATAAACAATGTTTTTTCATATAAACCAATTCACTAATTACTTGTCTTCAGAAATATTGATAAGTATCATTATCAATCAACATGGTGAGATACATCTCCACCAAAATACAATTCTTCCATTCAAAAATACCATTTTGTTATGGTGTGTATGGTGAACTTAGTTCATAGTGCATAACTTTCTTCTCCAGATTCTCTTAAAATCTTCCACTAGTATATTCAACACTATTTTCTCTTCGGATCTTCTTCAAGGAGAAACCACATTTCTCAGCACATCTTCTTAAAATCTTGAACATTTTTAGATCCTTTTAATTATGATTAATAAACATAATTATTGTGATAATATTAATTTGTTATATTGAATAAATAAAATACTTATGTCTATTTGTATATTTCTTCCTCGTAGGCCCAAAACTGTTTGAATGAATGAGATCCAATAAATGAGATGTTTGAATCTTAATTTATCTGTGTGGAGATTTAAAAATATTCCCCTTTTGACATGAAAAGAAAATTTGGTTTCTTTATCTTTTTAGAATAGGCACACTATAGAAATTATATCCTGAGGTAATCTTGGTGATGTTATTTTGGAGAAAATAACCAAGCCTTTGATGCCAAAATTTATTTTACTCCTTTGAACTTAGGTAACATGAATTTTATATATCACCAAACCCAAAATAAGTTTCCCCTTGTTCATTGTCATCTTATTAATACACATGCATCCTTAAAATTCTTCACTAAGAACCCATATTTCTGAAACACTACATTGAATTCATTACAAATATGAACTACACTTAATAAATTATTTTTTATCCCATAAACATATAAAGTGTTCTTGGAATTCATATTATCCTTTATAATAACTTATGATCCAATGTGAAACATAATTTACAAAGGTCACTGATCCTTACATTAAATTTTAAACATCCTTTAAGAGCTTTAAATATTCTTTTGTATGCGAAGAATATCCACTATTTAGAATCCATAGACATTACCTTTTTGAAACTTTAATTGAAACTTTAATAACAAAATACTTTTTTACCTATAACATTATTCTTATGATATTTTTGAGTATTATAATTCATACTCAATAAAGTAGATATAATGGTGAGACATTATTTAGTAGAGTGACTCGGTAGGTCACATATTCCATAAACCTCTCCCAATGGTTGGAATTTATTCTAAACTTTCAATCCATAATTTTTAGGTTTCTTCTAAATTTTCATTCTTTGGGCGGGTTGAACCACCTAAAATTTTTTCTCCAAAACCTTCTAATAACATATAAATATTGGTATTTAAACTAATAACTTCTTGAAAAGTTCCCAAATCCTCCACAGTGCCAAAATATCCATAAAAAGCATAATTTTCTTTGAAAAAACATACTGTCAAGATGTTAAAACCTGTATCTCTTCCTTATTTTGACCATCAATTTTAGAACCTTTTTGATTTTTTTGGAATAATCCCAACACATTTTTAATTATAGAATTATTTATAGCATTTTAGAGTCACTATTTACTATAGTTTTTAATTTCAAGACTATAATCCTAAAATTTACAAACATTTTGAGAATCATCTTGTTTTTCCAAAAACTTGACCTTCTTCTCTTGCAACTTAAAATGATACTTTACCTAAAAATTTAATAGATATTTATCACCATTTTAATGTAGTATTTTTGTATTATAATTTAATATAATAATGTTGTGAGACTTTAACTCATTTTATAATCTTCTTATTTGAGATTTGATTATCTTATTGAATAGAATTATGAATGTTGTATTTGTATTTTTACAATTAATCTTCATAATTGATAAAATTCATTTGGAAAATATCAATTTAATTCTCCTTAAATTTAAATATTTATTCAATTTCATCCTTTGAATACTTATCTTCATCAGAAAACGTCTTCAAGACATTACTCTCCTTTATTATTCTTGACTCTATTAGTATGAACAAAATAATTATTGCTTGAACATTGTATTTATTTATTATTTTTTTCACCTTCTTCAATTTTGAGATATTTGAAATATATTCCTAGAGTTATCATTCAAAAATAAACTCTATTTCACTTTCTTCCTCACTTTCGACATGGCTAATTTCATCTCTAGTGAATTATTCTTCAGTAAAATTTTTCAATCATAACTTTTCATCAGATTTACCAGAAGTCTCAACTTCATCTTCATATTCACTGGAACATTATCCTCAAACATTGAAAATAAATTTATCTTTTTGGGTTTAAATAAGTTATTACCTTTTACCTTTGAATAAAAATTTTTCTTATCAAATTTTATAGCTTCTTCTTTGAGAAACCCCTTGATCACTCACTATTATCTTCATAATATTCTTCCTTTCAACTTAAGAAAATTTTCTACAAAATTTCATATAGATCCACTCTTTAAACAATTTAGTAGTATATTTTAAGGACACCTAAACATAAATAAATTTATATTACATTTTTTTATATGAATTTTTATTTAATCTCACAATCAATCACACCCTAGAACCTAAAGGTTATTACCTTTATATATTAGATACATAATCATTATATTCTAAAAAACATTTAATATCTCCAATAAAAGTTTTTACATTGTATCCATTAGAAAAATTATACATAATAATATTTTCATAACCTATGTAAAGGAAACATATTAAAGGGAGATCCCAAATACTTAGTAAGGGTAAAAATTAATGATAACAATTGAAGATCAAAAGTGAGCATAAGAAAATAATTTTGGGGTGAGAACATAATAGAGGTTCATAAACATAACATTAGAAGATCATACCTAGATAAAAATGGATAAAATAATAATAAATTAAGTTATACGGATCTTATCATAACAGAATACATGATCTATTACAATAAGAGCATGATGAAAAACATATTAAAGTGGCACATTCATAAGCATATAAATAATAACATAGTGGACTGAGAATCATGTTACTTTATCCCATAACATAGTGGATTGGGAATAAAATTCCTTCAACCCATAATTATCTCATGATATATAAAACCTTACCAAATAAATTAGAGGGTTATATAATTATGGGACCACCTATCACATAAATGAAACCACACATATGTGTTCTGAGAGAACACAAAAAAATCATATTTGGAATGTCTCATAAATAACCCATGGAAAAAAGATGAGTTTCATAAAAAATTACATGGAACATTTCATAAGACATACTAATAAATAAGTTGGATTATATAATAATAACATATAACTAGTGTAATATAAGGAACATAAAAAGATGTTGACATAGATGAAAACAACTTTTTAAGATAATTGGATAAATATCTTTGAAAAATAAGAATAAATATCATTTTTTTCAAAATCATTAAGAATCAAGATTATTTACAAAAAAAATTTAAAAACATAGAAAGTAATATTTATAAATATCAATGGTTTTAATAGAAGAATAATGTGTTCACATAGAAAATATTAAAAATAGATTTGTTTCAAACTTTTGCCAAAATATACCCATGTAGAAAATATTAAAATAATCCTTTAAAACTTTTGTAAATAATGTAAAAATAGTATAAAAATCCTTAATAAATTATTTATTCATAGATAAGTACATACATGAAATTATCCAATTAATATAGACATGGATGAGGAATATTACCTATCAAAAAAGAGAGATGAGACTAGTTTTACTTATAGGAATCACATTGGGTAAATTATTTAACATGGGAAATGAAATTGAGAGAGGAATTGCAAAATAATAAGAATAAAATAAGGATAAGAAAATGCATGAGGGTTTTTGAGATAAATCTCCCACAAATTTTCCTCGATGAAAATTCGTTTATTACAATCTCAATTGGAAAACAACATTGGAAAGAAACCCTTGGCTTTAGTATTTCACTCTACAAAAACAACTTTAAACTCATATATAATAAACATAACCATATTAATAAATTATTATAGAACCATATTAATAAATATTTTACTTTATAATATTCATTAATAATCATTCATTATACATAAATTAGTTAGTTATAGTTTGTTTTCATTATTGAATGTTAATAATTTTTTTTGTTTCATATGAGTTTTTTATTAGTGATATCAATCCTCATTATTTTTATATGAATTCATAATTCCCGTATTATTCAAGGTACTGGAATAGAATTTCAATAATTATTTATAAAATTATAATTTTATCACATGATAGTTTTTTATGATTCATAAAGATAAAATTTATAACGAGATTGTTTTATAAATTTTTAACGAACAAAAAGTAATATAATAATAATGAGTTTAAATATTAATATTATATGTCCAAAATTTTATTTATATCTTAAATATAATTTTTAATCATTAAACACATTATTATAATTATACATGTAATATGGTGATTAAAAATGAAATACGTCATTAATGGAGGCTGTAGTACACACATAACATGGGAGGTGTTTCCATTTTCTAATGGATGAGAGAGAGAAAGAAAATGATTGTTGCCTTAATATAATAAAATTTAAGTATAATAATGATAATTATTTAATTATATTAGTATGGTTATAAAAAATTTTCAGGAATTTGGATGGGAAAAATAGAGAATAAAAAGTTAATGTGTGGATAATAATCACGTTGAAGACTTGAATCTTCTCTTGAATGATTTCTTAGAAATGAAGGAATTTCTAAAATTTATTATATACAAGGTATACCAAAAATGGAAGATGGGTATATGGGATTAAAAATGGGTATATTTTAAATTTATTTTCAAATGATAGGTGTGAATTGAAGTGGGTGGAAGTGGGTTCCTTTTATAGGTGAAATAGAGGAACGTTTCCTTGGAAACTAAAGTCAGGTGAAGAGTAAAGATGGAATCACATGGGAGTTAGGTGAGTTAGGTGATGAAGGGTTGGTGATACATGTTTATATGAATTTAAAACCTAAAAAAATTCTTCTAAAATATCTAAGTGTCAAGTTAATTTAGAAAAACTTGAGCCACTTTAAGTTACCTATTTCTTCCCTTATTAACCTTGATTAAATTTTTACCATGGTAATTATTATTTTACTAAAAATATAACATTAAAATTATTACCAAATTTGGATGTTATGATTATAAATACGGATTCTATTTAATCTAATTCAATTTCTAAAGATAATTAAATTAACTTTTTAATTAAATTATAAGATATAGAAAAAACTATTTTTATAGCAATGTTACTTTTTAAATATTAACTATTATTATTCTTATTTACTATACTTAATAATTAAATAAGGGTTAAAATATTTTTTTATTCATTAAAACATTATATTAGATTCATCATTTAAAAGTTATAAATTTAATTTATTAAGATAAAAATATGCAATACTTAGAAAAATACTATTCCTTGAAAAATAACCGTTTTACCATGGTAACTGATATTTATCTTTGTAACCAATTTTTATATTAAAAAATAATTTTTTTATATATTATGATTAAAAATATGAAAATAATTTTATTAGACTCAATTTCTAGTGGTGATAAATTAATTTTAATATAGGTGTGCATAACACATAAAAATAAATTTAGAATAAATGTATTTTTAAGTGTAAAATAAATTTACTCTTATTAACTACCTGGTAATAGTTATGGATGAATGTTAATTTAATTTATTGTATATATAATTAATAAATTTCATTTAAAGTTATTCTTTAGTAGTGATTAATTTTATTAAGATAAAAAATATACAATAATTATTTGAAAAATAATCATTACGAAATACCATTAATTATTTATATTCTTACCAATTAATTTTATTTATAAATTGATATTAAAATATTTACTTGTGTTTTTAATATATATTACATTCATAAAGGTGAGAAAAAAATGGACCGACGTGCATAAACTTTCTTTCTTTTGTAACTGTGAGGTTCACGTAGGGTTTTCCATTTTTGTTTTGCGTGGAAAATCAAGCGGGGTTTGATTGGAATTTTATAGTGGTGGTAGAATGACCCTTCACATACTTTTTTATTTACATGTACATTTTGGGTGTTTTCCAATGGGGTTTATTCATGGAACCAGAAATACCTAATGGTTCCCTTATTCATGATGTTTCACAAACCTGCTTTCTAATGGCAGGTGGTCATTGGGAAATGGTTCCAATAACATTTATAGACTCAAATTAGTTAAGAGGATGGGATGTTGGGCTCATCGCACATTTTTGGGGGTAATTATATTCTACTATGAGACTCTCTTATAGATTTATGTTATATTAGTGATTCCTTTATTAAATCCCAAATATAAAATGGGTTATGATTATATTAAAAATTAATTTTTAGCTTGTATTAGATTTAGAATAATTTATATGTATCCAAGGTTCTTTATTGAAGGATAAATTTGTATGTATGTAAGGTCCTCAATATATTTAATTGTGTATGGATTAAATATTCTTATGTATTTTATTATCATGATACTGGTTTTTAGCCACGTAGTGGGGCATTCTAGAATTTATTGTTATGCAGGAAGATGAGATTTGTTTTGATATTGGTATTAGGACCATGATATGGGATTCCTACATATCCTTGTGAAGGGAATCATAACCCACATATTTCTGTACCACTTAACAAGACACATCAATATCTTTTAAGTTCATGTGATAAGGACCAGGCCATTCGGTTTAACATTGTATGATAAGGAGGTCTAGGAAGAAGGTGCCTAGCCATGGATGATGTGAGACTTATACCAAAACAGCCTAGGGGACTTGGAAGGGATATATATTCATAGGTTATATATGAAACTATTGGGAACATGACCCAATAATTATGGTTATTTTGGTACTTATAAAAAATATGGACTTATGGGTTGGATATCATCCTATTGGGAATATGACCCAATAAGGATCAAGGTAAGTTTGGGGTGATGGGTTTAAAGGTTGGTTTCCTACATATCTGATTTTTACAGGAATCAAATCCCATTTAGTTTTTAAGGGTTAGGTATTACACCTATGTGGGAGGCCTAATTGGTTGTTTCATCAAGAATATATCCCTTTTAAAGCTTGTCTCATGGGGAATATGTCCCTTTGAGAGGATGGTAACATGGTTTTTGGGGCTTAAACCTAGTAGGAGGCCCATGTTAGTTGTGTTTTATTATGTTGATGAAATTATAATCACTAAACTCTAAGTCCATGTGATTCATTCTTAGTTTTAGAAATAAGAGGAAGTGGAAGATCAGGAAATCCGAACAATCTTATTCCTCCACTAGTGGACAAGGGTGGAGATATGAAAGGTGGGGGATTACCCCACAAGAAATACTAAGGGATTAATCCATGTTTATTCTATTATTTTACCCTTTCAATACCTTTGATATGTGCATAGTAAGTTTAGGAATTAACCCCTATGGATAGTAAAATCAAGCGATTCCCCCTATTTCCCAAAACGGGGAGATCCTTAGCACTACCTTCATAATAGAAGTCCTCATTAGCAAGATAATTCACAATTGTATGGATTCTAACGAACCTACCTATTTGTTATGATAAGAACCATATGTCTTTCACTGAGGTAATTCACAATTTTATGGGAGACATTATGGTGTGTATTTCACCATGATCATAAAAATTTGGAGGACTCAGTGGAGGTTTTGATTTGGTCTCCCTAAAATAGGAGTCCTAAGGAGATGGGTTAATTATCATTAGTAGTGAAGGAGAGGGATTAGAGGGTGGATCATGCAGGGTGGACCTGGGTGAGATGAAGGTGTCTCAGGCAGGGTAGACCTGGGTAAGCTAGAGGTGCTTCACCTAGATAAGGCCTAGGAAAGATAGAGGTTCTTTTCCCAGGTAAGGCCTAGGTGAGATAGAGGTTATTTGTGCTAGTAATAATTGGATAAGATGAAGGCACTTCACCCCAATAAGTTCTGGGGAAGATGAAGGTGATTCTCCTAGTTAAGGCCTAGGCGAGCTGAAGGTGCTTCACCCAAGTAAGGCCTAAGTGAGCTGAATGTGTCTTGTGAAGGGTGGACCTGGGTGTGCTGGAGATGCCTCAGGTAGGGTGGAACCAAGTGAGCGGGAGATGCCTCACACAGGGTGGACCTTGGCAAGTTGGAGATTCCTCATAAAATTTGGACCTAGGTGGTTTGTATATGCCTCTTATGCAATGAACAACTTGGGAAACAATTCTTGGGAGAGACATTTCTCTAACCATCAAGGGTCTCTTCAGGTGCCTTTGAATGGCTGTCTCTCAAGTTTTAATCCATGGAAGGGCCCTTTACCCTTGTGTTTTTGACTAAGGGGTATGTTTTCTCTCAAGGTTATTGGTTTTATATACCTTTAGGGACCTCAATCAATTTAATGTTTCTAATTACCTATTCTTTTTTGGCTTAGGTAACTACCTGAGGGTTTAAAGGATTTGGGAGAGAGACACGGCTGAGCAGAGCTTTAACTTGTATCTTTATCTTATATTCATGTCAAAATAGGATCTCAAGGGTCATATTTGTAAGAAAAACTTGGGACCCTAGGAGAATGATAATATCCATGTAGGTCTATCACGTAGGTATCTAACATAAGACCCTCACATAGGTATTTTCTTCTCATGTCGAGTTGCACTGGTTGGGCCTACATGAACCTCTTATAACGCAAGTAGGGTTTGAAAAATAACTACTTGGGTGAATTATTTGACTCCCATTTCTCCTATACTACTTGAGTTATTTTCCCTAAATCATTTCATCCACATGTAAAAAAGGTAGTGTAAGCAAATGATCCCTTAGGATTAGGTCTGATCAGAAGAAGAAGATCTAAACCTGAGGTAGAGAGGAATATAGATATTGTTGGATCCTTCACTCACTAATTTCTATGTGCTTTTATACCCTCAAATTCTCTTCTAACATTGATACTTACTTCTTGTTTGAAAGATATATGGAAGATAGAGTACATGTTTCCACTTCGTAGGTTAGTCGTGTTGGTCCTTCGTACTGGCCATCCATACTAGTTGACTGCTCAAGTGATCAAGCATCTATAAATAAATCCGCATGTCCAAATAATTCCCTCCCACATTAACAAAACATGTTCTCTCTCATCGTATAGTCTTCCATATAGCCCTTCCACATTACTCTTTCACGCTATTCATCTCATGTACCTTCATAATGCATGATAAAATGACCATGTTGAGATATATCTTCCAAACCAATTGAGAGAGTGACCTAAGAAAGGTCACTTGAGTGAGTGATGATTGTTTCTGAGGCCTTAAAATTGGCCTCACAAGATTTTCACCTTTTCTGCTGGTAGTTTAAGTCTTGTAGAATAGACCAATGCAGTTTATGTTTTAGGTCGAACAACTTTGACCAATAGTTGTGGGAGTAACAATCCCAAATGAGGTTTGTGGGCAATGAATACCCCAACACCCCCTTTTTCTTAAAGATATCTTATAGGTCATGATTCCATAATTTTTAGGTTATGATATACATACATAGGGAATGATTTCGGACCATGTTCGATAAGAAGTTTCCATTATAATAATGTCAAGGAATGCAAAGATAAAAGGATTTACTCTTAAGGATTAAAATTCCAATATTTAACAAGCCATGTTTTGGGGGAATGCATTATAAAAATCCAATTTGAGGTGTATTATGCATAGTCAAATAAAGGTATCTATCATAGTACGATAAACTAACTGTCAATAGAGAAGGGGAAAACAAGAGGACTTGAGTTCCCTCAAGGACATGAAGTATGGATCATTAGAAGGGGGTATTTGGAGATATAATGGGGGAAATTTGGGTTTGATAATACCATTAACTGGGTGTCCACAATCTCATTTTGATGTTGAGTGGCTCCCATAAGGATTTTCCTACCCTGATCAAGATCATGGGAGGGTGTAGTGGAGATTTTATATCTTGGTTGAGACATAATGGATAATTTGGGAATCACTACAAGGATTATTCCTTTTAAGACATTGCCTTCAAGATAAATGATCCCTTCAATTTAATTATGAACTGGTTTGGTCATGAAAAATGGGATGATCATCCGAGATCTCTAGGCCTATGTGAGTCATTCTCTATGTGGGAAATAAGAGGATTTGGGGAGACTTCCTAGATTGTTTGACAACATCGGTCAATGATTTTTTTCGATGAAAACCACATGATTGATTGTAGGGGCGATGTATCACTGTTTATTATCATACGAATAATACCAATAGTTTTAATAGTTTATGTTCACCATGATTTGAACTAATGGTATGTGAATAATGAACAAAATGGGGCCTGCCGAACTCAAAAGTATGTCCTAGTATACTTGGATGCGGTGGGGGTGGTTGTAAACCATGATCTTGTGGGATTTTAAATCAAGAAGATTGATTTGAGAAAAGTGTGAAAATAATGACCATGAACCATTTTTGAAAAGTTGATTTAGTTAGGACATTGTCAAAGCTTATGGAGATAAAAGAACTTCCTCCTAAGAAAGAAGGTTCCTCCAGTTGACAATCCATTTTGGGGAACTCATTATGCATAGCAAATTATAGGTGTATTATGTGTAGTAAAAAAAAGGTTTCTATCTGAGTCAATCACTCTCATCATTGATATAAAAATGGAATATTGTGAAGATTTGATTTCCCCAAGCCTAGGATTTTGACCGGTGAAAGGGATGCATCCAAGCATAACATATATATTTAGATTTAAATTTTCCATGGATATGAAACTAACTATATAGATCTAAATCATATTTAAGTGAGAATAATCATTTTTATTTATGGATGTGCCTAAAATATTAAAATTTAGGCATCAATATATATCTTGTTAAGAGAAGAATTATTCCACATGTATTTATTGAGTTCCCAACACTGATCAACTTATTGTGTGGGGATAGGGGATTTTTTTTGAACAAGAGTTCATGAATGGTAGGAGAAACCATTCTAGGCTGATCTTATATAGTTTTGGCTCACACATAGGGGGGTGGGAGTAATTTAACATAAAAGGTAATATACTGACATGAATCGGGGAGATGAAGGCCCAATGTCATGAAAATATCAAAGGAAATTACACACACTGATGGGATGGATGAGAGGCCAAATATTAAGCTCATTCATGAATGAAACAAATATAGGAGTTCTAGGAATTACTATGTATACTGTGTATATAGGAATCAAGACACACATAATTCTATGGTACAAAATGGTGAGAGACGAACGTTGGAAGCATGGTATCCTCTTTGGCGAGGAACCATGGAATCATGAGGTTTAACATATTGTGAATGAGAAAAGAAACATATGGTTTAATTCCTAGTGGAAAGGATATTGGGGATTTTTAGTTTAAATTCACACAGCTCGGACTGTGGTGTGAAGATAGTGAGAAATATTACACTTCACAAGCATCAACAAAGCAACTTGTATCCATTTTAAGGTTTCTATGTTGAGACCATGTGTCTTGACCATGAAATAAGGCCCCTTATGATATTCCTAAGACCATGTGATTATTTCTCAATGTGAGAAACAAGGAATGGAGAGGGTTCCTTTATTTCATGTAAGTGAGTATGAGAAAATTGGTAGGGTGGGAGACAATCGAACCTTGGTTTAGAATTTATAGCTAGGCCTAGGTTAAAGAATCTAGGTGTCACTATATATTCTATATCAATAAGAATAAATTCACATATAGTTTTGAAATATAGTGCGGTAGATGACCTACACCATAATGGAGGCATCCTCTCTGGAAAGGGATTAAGGTATCACACAATTTCACATCATGCGATGGGAACATAAACCATTCAGTTTTACATTATGTGGAATGGAAATTATCATATAATTTAACATATTATTACTAAGATGAGTCAATCATGACTTTTAGGGTCTTATTATAAGAACTATGGGGTTTTATTGATTAGGGTCACAAATCCTTGACCAATATGAGGTGAAAATATGTCCTTGATAGCCCATAAATGAAAAAACAGACATGAATAGAGGCCTCAGGGGCCAAAGTTTGGTGAAAAAGATCTTGTAAATGGGTGGGGTAGGGGATGAAACTAAGACATAGGACCTATGAATCACCATGTATCCCTTCAAAGTGAGAATCAAGACACACATAGTTATGTATGCAACACCCTGCATAGATTTGACTGATGCGAAGAGAGAGGGAATTTTACTTAATATGGGTCACTAATGAAGGGACCCATGTTAGAATCCCCTTCATGGATCTTATATATATATATATATACATATATATATATAAGAGGATATAATTTTCCTTCGTGGCTAGACCCAAGACAGAGGTCTGGGCATCACTATGTATCTCATTGATATAAGAATCAATCCACATGTAGTTCTAAGGAGGAATAGGTTAGTGGTGCGGTAGGAGACTGACACCGAGATTGGGGACCTCTCAGGTGAGGACCAAAGTGTTACACAGTTTTACATCTTGCAACAGTGACATGAACCATGATATTTTACATCATGTATAAAGGTTGTTGTCATAAAGTTTAACATCTTGTGACTAGGATGTCTTTCATACCTTTTAAGGTCATTTTTCAAGTAACTTTGGTCATTCCTTTTAAGGTCATGTGAATAGGAACTTTGTGTCTAGCAGTTAGGGTCATACGACTAAGACCTATAGTTTTTATAGTTTAAGGTCACAAATATTTGACCACAATTTATAGAAATAATTAATTACATAGGGATTATTAGGTCAAGGATATTATAACATATTTTTAACACAAGGAAAGAAATTATAAAACCTGATATCGAGGGTTCTCAGATTAGGAGAAATGATATGGGACAAGTATGAAAGGAGTGACTGAAAGGTGGATTCCATTATGATACTATCTAGGTGTATGAAAACAAGAGTACTATTTTTTTCTAAGGACAAAAGTGACATTGGTTGATATACCCATTGATGCACACATTATGAAATTACAATTTGAGTTGTATTATGCATAGTCAAAACAAAGCTTTCCTATGGAGTTGGGTGCTCTTATTCCCAATATCCAAGGGAAGTTTTTGATGATCTAATTTTCCTTGGAAAGGGAGTATGATGTGTGAAAGGTATGTGTCAAAGAAAAAAGGAAGCATTGGGAGATAAATTAGCTATGGAGTATGAAGTTCCCTATATAAATTTGAATCACATGTAGGGAAGGGGACACTTTTGTTTTCATGTGAGTTCCTAAATGAGTGAAACTAAATTAATATCTCTTGCATGGACTCGGGTTATATAGAGGAGGAAAGGGACACATGATACTTTTATTTTATTTTATTCAGGCCAATATTAAGGGACCTACGTGTCACTATGTATCTCATTGAAGTGAAAATAAAGATATAAGTAGTTCTTATTTAAAAGTTACCTGCACCAGTCTAACCCATACATAGGGAGGGGCCATTTTCATTCATATTATGGTTGGAATTAGGATTTTAGATATGATTGTCACTGTGTATATTTTGTGGGAAGTAATCAAGACACACATATTAATGAAGGGTATATAAGTTGGTGGTGTGGTTAGGATATTGAAACCAAGATTAGGGACCTCTCAGGTGAGGACTAAAGTGTTTTGAAATTTTATATCATGAAACAGGGATGTGAACCATGTAGTTTTATGTCATGTGTAGAGGAAATTATTGTACAGTTTAATGTCATGAAACTAGGATGTAAAGGTTGTACCTTTTAAGGTCATGCGATAAGGACCATGGAACCTTATAGTTTAGGGTCTTATGACTAGGACTACGATTTTCATATGAAGTATTTCTTAATAAACCTTGCATTAATAGGGGTGTAGTGCATTCCCTATCCATAATGATTAATGAGTAAGATCCATTAGGATAGAAATTGTGTATAATGTAAGGTCCCTCCCACTTTGGTTCAATAGTTGGGGGTTTCTTTCTAAGTATCATTAGAGTTTTAAGAGCCCAAACCAGTTATCCTTTAAGGAATGAATGAAGAAAAATTTTCTTATTGAAGTCTTGTGATATCCTATTTTTTTAAACATCCAAGTGGTAAAATGTATAAAACCTTTTCTCTTCAAGTCACTCTAACTCATACAAACACTTATATGATTGATCATCATCTGATATTTTTCCATAGATATTTATTTGGAGTGAGGTAAATTATATGTCAATGGGAAACACTTCCTTTGTTCTATAAACTGAAAAATATGAGGCCACCTGAGTAGCAGTATGAGTTATAGTGAGGTAGGCCTATAAGGAATATAGTAACTTGTTTATCTAAGACTTATTTTCTCTATCCAAAATTTTTAGAGAATATTTGATATATTTTTCTTGAAAGCATCTATCTATCCATTTTCTATTGCATGATAGCAGGAATAATGGTTGGATTCAATGTTGTACTCATGGTTAAACTTATTCAGTTTGAAAGAGTAAAATATGGTATCTCTATCCATACATATTGTTTAAGGGACACCAAATACGGTGATGATATTTGACTTAATGAAATTTATGATACTCTTGGTCCCGACTTCCTTAAGAGGTACCACCTCAACCGATTTTGAGAAGAATTCAATAGTGGTAAGGATGTATTTGAACTACTTGAACATAGATAGAGGTTTAATCCCTACAAAACCACACCAAATATAGTTTATGGACAATATTATTTAGTTGTGTGTAGAAAATATAGAGTTTGATGGATGAATTTGGTATGCACTTGGAAGGAATGACACTTTTTGATGAATTTTGTGAAAACCTGCATCATCGAAGGCCAGAAATACCCAAGACTCTTGGTTTGGTGAGAAAGAATGGTTCTTAGATAATGGTCACCACAAGAAACATCATGAACTTCATTTATGGTGGTAGTCATCTCCTATCTATCAATGAATCTGAGGATAAATCCATCAAAGCATCACTTATAATGAACCTTATGATGACCTGGCTATCATAGAGAGTGAAATTGACTACAAATCATTGGATATGATTTTTTCTAGTACTTTATGATGGAAGGGTCCCACTTAAGAGGAATTATAGGATGGGAAACATCCAAATTTTTGAAAAATCATCTGTTTTAGTGGTGAAGTCAACCCTGTCAATCTCTTCCATAATAATTTGAAAAAATAATGATACTATTCTATGATTGGTGATGTTGATGACTATTTCATCATGATCTAGATCTTCTAAGGCCATAGAAATGTTTTCTAATGCATCTTACAAATAGTTTTTTGAACACATTATGTGATTTAGAGTTGGCTCAAAGGTTAATTATACCATAAAACCTAGCAAATAATTAAGCAAGGGGATCATATCTTCTTTTCTGATGGCATAATCACTATTGGTATACTTAATCACCAACTTAGAGTCACCTTTGATTATTAGGACAGTAACTGGTATTTGAAAATAAAATTTCAATCTTGCAATGAGGTATTTGAATTTGGAATCATAGTTCATATAATATTTTGATGATAGGAAGGATTAGGGTAGAACTGACTTTACTGGAGAAATGAGAATGACTCCCAACCCAATTTTGTTGAGCTTGGGGTCTTCCATCCTCTTTAATATTGGTATTATGGATACAACATAAAACTAAATTTCCCCCATTTGGGTAGAGTATTGAATGAATAAGATCTACTCATTTGGAAGTTTAGTACTCATTGGTACTTCTTCCATAAAGGGATTTTCTAATAAAAAAAATTCAAAGGCATACAATTTTATCACATTTTGCAGTATGAACCAGATGTCAAACTATTGCAGAATGAATGAACATTACACAAAATATTAATTCAACATGGGAATATTGAGTATATATTTGAGAGTTTCATTTCAAGAGATCAAATGGAACTCATGGTGCTGTAGATAGTGATTTAATTTTTGAACTGAAAAAATTAGTACCAAATAGTTCTTATCAATATCTAAATTCTGAGTCTCAGTGTTGATCATGGTTTGACTAAGATAATAAATGCTATTTTCACTACCTGTATTATTTTTCTACATGAGGAAGGCCATTAAAAATCATTCCAGATCTATAAAATATAAGATGATAGGATTTACTTCAACTGGAGGCATCAACACTAGTAGGTTCAAGATATATTATTTTGAGGCTGTCAAATTCTTATTGGAAATCATCAGTCCACTAAAATGAGATCCATTTATTTATCAAACTAGTGAAGGGAAAAAACTTTTCTATGAGGTTTTCTATAAAGCGTCAAATGTAGGAAAGGTGTACCTATAGTCCTATAAACTCTTTAGGGTTTTAAGAGAATGAAATACCTAGTATTTCCTTAGTATTTTTAGGGTTGACTTTAATGAAACTATTTCATACTATGTATCCAAGAAGTTTTCCTAAGGTAATTCTAAAATTACATTTTAGAGGCTTCATTTTTAGACAATTTTATCATAGTTTATTAAAGAAAAATTCCAAATAGAAAAGGTGATCATAACATTTCCATGATTTTACCACCAAATCAACAATATAACACTTGAATGATTTTACTAAGAAGGGTTTGAAGATTTAGTATATGACATGTTGATATGTAGAACCATAATTCTTTAAACCAAAGGGAATCACCTGGAAGTAGAATACTCCTTGAGGGGACCTAAATGTAGTGGATTCTTTATCTTATAAGTCCATTCAGATTTGGTTTTATCCAAAATAGAAATCCATTAAAGAGAGGTCTTGATATCTAGGTTTTTCATTGATTATAAGTTCTATAATTGGAACTATGAAGTAATATTTTAGATAGTTCCTATTAAAGTCATTGAAATCAATGAAACCCATGATCTTCCCATTCTTTTTCTTGATGAAGAAAAACTTGGAGATCCATTTCGGGTATTGGATTTACCAAATGATGTTTTATTTGATGATATTTTCAATTCTATCTTTGAACTTTGTGGCATGGGTCAGATGTTTCCTTTTGGATAAATGATTATAACCACATTTATCTCCTAGAAATCTTAAGTGATGGGTAGCCACATTGGGATCATGTCCTAGAATTTATTTTTAATTTTAGGAAAACACATCTCAGTGATGATTTAGAAAAGTGGTGAAAATTTTCTTCTCATTGAGGGGAATAGTTGTACTAATCAACATTGGTCAAGGATCCTGCTCTATACCCAGTTTTATCTATCAGAGTTCATCGATAGTGGTGAAGACTGCTTCCTCAAGTACTAGAGGAGTGTATCTAAGGTCATCTTATTCTTTTTATTCCTATTTCTATTCCACCTCCTCTTTCTATAGGTATATATTGGGATAGATGAGAGACAAAGGGTAATTATTGAGGTTAGGGGGGAGGTCATTGTTTTGTGATCCATCTTACAATGGAGATATAATGAATTCGTCATATTTTTCTAATGAAGTGGTGACCTGTTGAAGTTTTGACGATAAAGTTGGGGCATTTTCATTAGAGGTATCACCGCCAATGAGGAAATAAAAGACTTATTTAGTGCCCTCATATTCAAATAACATGGAAAATATCATGAAGAACAATAATCACATCTCTGAATTTAAGCTTATGTATTCTTATTGACTGATGGGAATCACATATTCATTAGAATGGTCGTTTAATGGGTTATCTGAGGTTATTTCTAGACCATTTAGGTTGGTAAACTGAGTGACACCATAAGTTATGGGTTTTCCCCTCTCTCTATTAGAATCATAGATCAATATATTGAAATTCATAATATTCAAAAAACTATTTATCACCATGTAATGTCCCAATCCACCCATTGCTAAATTATTTGAGGCATTGATGATATGATGAAAGGATCACCACATACTGGTACAACCAAGGTCTTCCTAGAAAGAAATTGAAAACTATATCTTTCCAAATGACCAAGAACTCAGAGTCAGATACCAATTCTCCAAAACAATATTTTATCTTCATGTAGCTGAGGGGTTTCTATTTTATTTTATCACACCCTTAAGGTGTTAGAGTGGAAGGATATAGATCAACTTTAGCATATCCTAATCAATGGAGTATTCTGACTAGAATGAGGTTGAATCCTGATCCACTATAAATGAAATCTCGACGGATGTAAATTTCATATAATCTTCCAGATATGTATAAGGGCCTGATATATCCATATATAACATCATCACTATCCTACTCCATGAAATAGATAACCACCTGACATTCTACAAAGTCAATATCTGCATGATATACCTAAACAATAGTAACTTCAGCTTTAAACTCTTAAGGGATTAAAAAATCCTCTATAAGTGATTCTTGTAGATCCTTTTACATGTTGAGAGAATAAAAAATTTAAATTTTTGTTTGAATCATGTCTAACTGCTTCAGGTTATCATATTTTTGTGTTAAAGGCCCATGTATTCCTTTATGGAGCTACTCTATAGTAGGAACTGTGCATATTGACATGCCTAGGGTAGATGTGTTGGGTGGTTTCATACATGTTAAAGTCATATTTTCAATTGTATTGGACCATTTCGGCCTACCTACTTATCTGGGATGTTGATATTTACGCACCCCTTCTAATTGATATTTTAGAATGATTGAACTTGAAATACTCTTTGTGAACATGGGGTACTTTACATACTCTTCTTCTATTCACTAAAGGGATCTTCTATGAGTTTCATAAGCATAAATATACCTATAGGGTATTCGTCTAGGATATTGGTTTTGGCCATGACTATGTATTCTCTTAAATACATAGCTTTTGCAACCTCTACCTATTTTTTCATAGCTTGACATAGGGATTTCAATATCATAAGCCTAATTTTCATTATATAATGGATCCATTAAGTGAGTGACATTAATGGAACTAAAAATTAATTCTTCATTAGATGAGGATTCTATCCAGAAGGATGATTCTCATGGCACCGTTTGTTGGTACAGTTCCCGTTGTACCATTTAGAGGGGTGGAGCCCATTATCATGGGAATAATGTCATGATGTTTGATAGAGTTAAGGATAAAATTTTCCCCTAGGTGAGTTAATCCTCCTTCATTTTATTTCTATCCTTCTAGCTATGTCACTTCTTGTAATATTGACTCTTAGATGACTGATGTGCTGAAGAAGTCAGTATTTCCACGACAGAAGGAATTGGGGGCTTGATTGGTTAATATAACTTCACCATGAGGGTAGAAAGAGTTCAATTGGTTGTTTTCCAAGTCATATAATCACTAAAATTTTGTTTACCTTTACTCATAACTTATTTATATTTTCCTTCATCTTCTAGTGTGGTGGTGAAAATTCATACCACTTATATTAATGGTTTTCCTAGCTTTACCTTCCTAGAATAAACCATGTTTTACATGATGTATTTAAATACAAAAAAACTTGGATGGTGTTTCCAAAAATTTGATGATTATAGAAGTAATCTAGGAGGTCATCAAGGATAACTTTATTGGGTCTCTTATGCTCTGAAAACTTTAGAAAGTTATCTTCCATGGCCGCTAAAAATTAACCAAAAACTGGATCATCTTAGAAAGAATAAACATTGTTATTAGATTTATTAAACCAGGAAAATTTAGGTTAATTTATTTCATCTTTATGGGGATAATACTTCTAAAATTTTCATTCAGGAGGAGGTACCATGCAAGGAGGTGTGGGTTTTGGATTTGGAGCTGGTGTTGAGGTCAATTTTAAAGTAATCGTAATAGTTTCCAATTTACCCATCCTCTTCCCTTGAGACACTAACATGGGATGAGAGGTAGAATTGGTTCACAAAATAGAATATTCTAAACTTTTTGATATTGTTACAAGATCCCAAAATCTACTTGGACACTTTATTAGGATAAGTAGTGTTCATAGTTCATCAGGAAGATTCTCAATGTAATGACCCAACAAATCTTCTTGAGGAAGTTGAAAGTTCAAGAAATAAGTCAAAAGATTCCACCTAATAAAGAAATATGAAACCCTATAATTTTCTAATAGTTTTCATTTTTATAGATCAAAGACTATTTTCTTCAACAATATAGTGCTGGATTTATAGAGGAATTGTTGGAGAAGATCTTCCCACCCTTAATTGATCTGGCTAGTAGACTAATCTAGAAGGTGAAGGATGGTCCCTCCAAATTCTGTACAAAACATCCGAGATTATCTAGATTTTATTTATTGAGAGTCCCCATCATGGGGATGAACTAATACATGATGTTCATCATATTATATTTTGGATCCTCTGAACCATTTAATGTTTGGAATGTAGGATTCTCAAAGTTTGGCGGGGGAAGAGTTGCATCCACCCATTCAGGGAAAGGCTTCCTCTTTGTTTGTACTAGTAGAAAACATCATTACATAGATTCTAATAAATATTTTAGTGACTCAATAGTGACTATGATCTAGGGAGTAATAACTAACTGAACATGGTCCTGGAAAAATAAAAAATCAAGTTTGTCCAACTATGGTGTCTCTTCCTACACTCATAGTGGGTAACCTACAAAATATTACCTATGAGGATGAATTTGACCTAGATTTTGATATATAACCAATGGAGGGAACTCTTGATATATTACTTTCATGTGTTATAAATATATTGGTTTTTGGTACCCCACATTAAAATGATGTTCTAACTCTATTTTAGTTGCTGTGATGAACCATCTTTGTTGAGGTACAACAGTTGGAAGCACGATTTGAGGATTTTCTGGTAGAATATATCCATTTGGAATGTTTCCTCTAAGTAATTTCACATTGAGTTTTTTCAACTCCTTTATCCCTTACTCATACTGAGAAAATATTTTCACAAGTGTGATAGGTTCAACCTCTTCAGAAAATGGGTAATATACAATTTCAACTTTACCCTTTTCCTTGGAAGATGCTTGCCAAGGAGGTGGTAGTAGAGATGCTGAGGGAGTCCCCAAATTTATATCAATCCTCTTGTTTTGGGTATTCATTCCATATTCAATCATTTTTTTGTGGACCATATTATGGATAGAAACCTCCCCCTCCTATTCCTCTGTATCAACCTCAAGTTCTATAGCCTCTATAGGGTTGGTGCTAAAAAAGTTCATCGATGCATAATGCATTTAAGGTGTCACATTAATAAAAATTGATAAGAGGGTTGGTTTTATTAGGTATATATATTGAAAGAATTTTGATTACTAAGTTTGGTCATACCCTTAATAGATTATATTTGTTTGTGTCTGCCATGAGGCCTCATCCTCTCCTTCACTATCCCTATTAGAATTGTTTGATGAAGGGTGATTTGAAGATAATATCTATATAATTTTGTTATGTGTGTTCCTAGTGATTAATTCGGGTCATGAGATAGGAAAAAATTAGAGGATTCACTTTTTGGTGCTCCCCCTAAAAGGGAAAATACTGAATTCTATTGTGGAGGAAGTTGAGTTAAAAACAAAGCCATCCCAATGGGTTGGGGCTATCCCTATTCCGTTTTCATAGTATTTTAGTCTTGGTTTTTTAGCCTCAAAGGTTGTGTTAAAAATTACCTTAGCCTCAAAGACTAGGATTTCTCCTATATTACCATGGTTTTAGATGCTCTCTTGATTTTATGGAGCTTTATTCAAACATGGGTTGGGTGCATTGTATTATTTTCACATGATCCATTTACTTCTGAAGATATTGGAACTGACTAATTTTTTATCTTCCCTTAACCATGAGGCTTGTTCAATATTTTTAGATGCTCGATGTAAGAGTCTTTCAACGACTCACTCTATTCTGGATAGATGTATTTCAGAGTTGTTTAGGGACAGTTTTTGTTGATCATACCATATGTTGTGAGTAGAGTCTATTTCTCAAATATGGACTAAGGGAATGATGTTACATGATGTCAACTTGGGTGGGATTTTTTGATCAGGGAGCAAGGTGAAATTCAATGCCCTGTGTTCACCCCATCCCCTGATATGAACAATGGATGGGGTGTTTCCAATTAGTAGATAAAACTCTTTTAATTCATTGAGACATGCATTCTAAATGGATCCTTTCAATTCTATCAATCTCAGGTGACACACAACTAGAAGGTCTTACAAGTTGATTTGATGATGTATATATTATATTACCTTAACATTAATTGGTTTTTAATCATAAGGTAAGACTTTTGATTTCAATTGATGAAGAGTAGTCCATAAATTTTGGAAACTTTCATGCACACATTCTTTTATCAACACCTAATCCTATATTGGGGAGTGAATAAAGGCCAGAACATGACTGGTATATTGGGTTTATACATCTATCACTTCATGAGAAATATGTATTATTTTTCCCTTGAAAGAGGTTCCTCAACCAAATCTGATCAAATTTGATGTTTCCCCATTTATTTATTATAAACATCAAGGTTGGGTTGGATTTATTCTATCATATTAGAAGTCATGCGATCCAAGGGTTTTTTGAAGAATGCCCATTTAGATGAGAAATAATATCAATTTTCAATGATTAGGCATAATACATGAATGGATTCATTCTCCAAAGCATCTCGTGATAGGAGGGATTTATCATAGTTTATTTGGAAAGGGGAGGACCTTGTTGATGAAATGAAGTGTCAGTATAGGTAGGACCTTAACAACAAATTCCATTATAGAGAGGACTCCCATCATGGATTGATGTATGAATTAAATGAGAATTTCAATATCATATACACTGAGGAGTACCTTTAGGGTGGATAATATCAATGGGAGGGCCTTCTTATAGTTTGTTCTACTGACCATGAGGAGGATTCCTACGACACTAATCTGGATATGGGATCTTACAATCGAACAAATTGTGGACATGGAGTAATCCTTCAAGGTAAGATGTATGTGGAGGACCTCCATAATTTATGTGAACAAAGTTATAGGGAGAACCTTAAAAATTGTAGCTACCATCTCTGTAATTTAGTAATATATGATTAAGAACCTGATCTGCTATAGATAAACGTCTGAGGGCTTTAAGAACACCGACATTGAGAAGATCAATATTATAGAATGTATCTTCATTTTCTAATCACCTTTAGTGAGACTTCTTTTTGGATGCTCTCTTATAGACGATTGGGCCTGCCTTCTATGGATAAAAACATTCATATATGGAGTCCTATTTGAGTAGCTACCATGTTGTAACAAGAATTTTCCAATAGATTTTTGGAGTTTTGGTTGTGATATATGCTTGGCCTGGAGTGGCCATTATGATAAGTCGATGACCCCCAGTTGGAATATGGATATGGCCTCGATCTAGTTGTCTATTTATCATGGGATTTTTTCAATGACCCTCTTATAAGAGAGTAGAGATATGAATCTACTTTGGAGTGACCCTCGTATTATGTTGATGAGTCACCCCAATTACTTGGGTGGTTTTGTGTGTCTACCCTATAACCAGTACCACTATCGTAATTATATCTTGGAAGATTTTTAGGATGTGGTTATGGATTTAAGTCTTTCATTTCCTCATTTTCAAGATATACTGGGTGATTTCAGTTTCCAGAATAAAGATATTTTTCTATTCTATAGTTGGATAAGGGATGTGGGCCTACTTATGTCCTCCATTTCCTATCAAGATATACCAAAATCCATTTTGTGTGGGGTAAGAGACATGGGTCTTCCCCTATTTGTTACTAGGGTTCCCTGGATGGTTTATATGATTAATAATAAGGTAGTATTCATGGCTTGGTGGATGAAAACAGGTGTGTGTTCCTACTCATAATTTGGCTTTGTATTTGACTGATGAGATTCTATGGAGGGAATAAAGGTATGGTCCTATTCCCTATTGCCTGATCGTTTCCTTCAACAGGCTTTCCTTGGTGACCGAGTCTAAGTGACCTAGGCTGGACTCCTGAGGGTGGAACCCCCATCATGATGATGGTTCTATTCCATGTGTTATTGGTGATAGTTGTTACTGGAAGGTTCCCTTTAGTGGGACCCCTGTGTTATTGGAATGCGTCTATTTGTGACCTTTTGATTCGCCTCCCTAATATATGGGAGAAACTTGTTATTTTATTCTGGGGATAAACTCCTGAAATGATTTGAGAAGGTGATGGGCACTGTCTGCTTATTTTCCACCAACCGATGTTGGGTGTATGGTTGGTAGGGATTTATTCCTTAGAGGGATTTTCATTCAGCCTATAGGTTTAGTACAGTACCATTACAGTGGTACTCCCAAACCAGTGCACATGAGACCTAACATTAAATATTTTAAATTGGTGAAAATATCCTATATATTTATGAGGATCCAACTTGTATAGAAAATAATGCATAATTTTGGGCTGGTTGGTAGGATTCCATTTGGATTTAATAGAGTTATTATGAGATTTCCTTAGAATACATGACAAACATAAATAGGAAAAACCCATCAAAGCGGTATCTCAATAAATGATCACATGGATAATTGATTGTTTTAGATTCATGTTTGGATCACTTTAATTTTATGAGAGTGTGAAAGGGACCTAACATGTGGGAGACATAATCATTTTGGTTAAGGATTCATGTTGGGTTCACCATTTTTGTTTTATTCATAATGGTTAGAAAAAATGTACCGACATGTTTTAACCTATTTTATTTTATAATTGTGAGGTTCACATTGGGTTCACCATTTTTGTTCATTTAGAAAATCAATTGGGGTTTTAATGGAGTTTTATGGTGGTGGTTTCACAACCCTTCATGTTAGAAATACTTTTTTATTTATATGTACCTTTTGGGTGGTTTCAAATGGGATTTATTCATGTAACTGAAAACACCAAATATTTCCCTTATTTATGATGTTTCCCAAACCAACTTTCCAAAGATCAATGTTCATTAGGTTATGGTTCTAACAACACTTAGAGATTCACATTGTCATAGGGGATGGAAGGTAAGGCTCAAATTACCTTTTAGGAAGGAATTATTGACTACTCCACGACTCTCTTATAGATTTAAGACACATTCATGAATCCATTATTAAATCCAAAATATAGAATGAGTCATCCTTATATTAAAAATAAATTATTATATTGTATTGTATTTAGAATCATCTATATATATATATATGAGGTTATTCATTTATGGACACATATTTATGTATCTGGGGTCCTCTATTTATGGTACCATTTTTATATAGATTAGAGACTCTTATACCATTTATTACCATGATTCTAGTTTTAATCCACATAGTGGGGTGCTCTAGAATTTATCCTCATCTGTGAAGATAGGATTTGTTTTGATATCAAGATCAGGACCATGAGAAGGTATTTCTATATATCCTTGTAAAAGGAATCAGAACCCACATCGTTTGGTGCCACTTAATGGGACACATCATACCTTTTAAGGTCACGTGATGAGAACCAAACTGTGTAGTTTAACATCATAAAACAAGGATGTCTAGGTAGAGGGTTCATAGCCCAGGATAGTGTGAGTCTTATGCCATAATGATCTAAGGGACTTGGAATTGATACATCCCACCTTATTGGATATGACCATGGCGGGAACATGAAATAATAAGGATGGTGTTGGAGGGACCCAAATAGAACACGACCCTTTGAGTTGGATATAGACCCACTAAGAATATGGCCTAATAAGGACTATGTTGAGTTCAGGGTGTTGGGTTTTTTACCTCATAGAGGTTTCTTACATATCCCTTTTGGAAAAAATAAAATCCCACATAGTTTGGAATGGTTAGGTATTACACATATGGAGGAGGCCTAATTCTTTGATTCTTTGGAAATATGGCCCTTTGAAGGTTTTTCTTGCAGGGAATATGGCCCTTTGAGATAATGGTAAAATGGTTTTAGGGATTACACCTAGTAGGAGGCCCATGTTGATTGTGTGATTACATGATCATCAATAACCTCTAAGACCACATGATTTATGATCAGTGTGAGAAAAAAGAGGATGCAGAAGATCTAGCAATCCACTCAGTCTTCTTAATCCACTAGTGGATGAGGGTGAGGATGTGGAAGGTGGGGGAATGCACCACAAGAAATAATAGGGGATTACTCTGGGAGAGATTCCCTTATGTGACCCTTTCAACAGGTGAATACCCTTTGATAGGTGGAGAAGAATACTATGCATTAACCCTCTTAAAATGGAAAAGAGAGTGATTTATCTCACTACTAGAAATGGGGAAGTCCCTAGAATTTCCTCCATGATAGGGGTCCTAATTACTAAGAGAATGAAAAACTATAAGAATTTGGAGGACCCTAACTATTTGGTATGAAAGGTACATTTAATATTTTTTTTGAGGGAATCAAAAATTGAATGGGATAAATACTGGTGTGTCTTTCTCTATGATCGTGAAAATATAGAGGCCTCAATGGAGGTTTCAATTTGGTCTCCCTATGATGGGATTCCTAGGGAGAGGGGTTAAATATCACCAGTGGTGAATGATAGGGATCATAGGATGCACCACACAAGGTAGACCTGAGAGAGCTAAATGTGTCTCGTGTAGGGTGAACTAGGGAGATCTAGAGGTGCTTCACCCAGGTAAGGCCTAGGCAAGCTAGAGGTGCTTCTCCCAGGTAAGACCTGGGTGAGCTAAAGGCGATTCACCCAGGTAAGGCCTGGGCTACCTGGAATTTATTCACCTAGGTAAGCTGAAGGTGCTTCACCCAGGTAAGGAATGGGTGAGCTGAAGGTGATTTTCCTAGGTAAGGCATTGGCAAGTCGAAGGTGACTCATGCAGGGTGGACCTAGGTGAGATAGAGATTCCTCGCACAAGGTGGACTTGGGAAATATAGAAATTCATTACACATGGTGGATATGGGTGACCTAGGGATGCCTCTTGGATGATGGAAAACCTACGAAATAACACTTGGGTGGGGAATTTCTCTAGTATCCAAGGGTCTCCTCAGGTGTCTTTGGAAGAATAGAGTTCATGTCTCAAGCAACGAAAGGGCCCTTAACCCCAATGGTTTTGACTAGAGGGGGGGGGGGATGGTTCCTATAATAGTTATTGGTATTCTAGACCTTGGGGGACCTCAATACATTGAATGTTTCAAATTCACTCTTATTTTTTTGCTTTCAGAACTACTTATGGGTTTGGAGGACTTGGTCAAGCGACTTGGGTGAGTCGATCTTGTCACTTCGTCTTCTAGTCATGTTAAATAAAGGTCCCAAGGGTCATATTTATAGGAAAAACTAAAGACCCTAGGTGAATGATATCATCTTAATAGGTCTATCATGTAGGTATATCATGCATGACCCTTGTGTAATTATTGTCTACTCATGTAGGGTCGTGCAGGTTGGGCCTATGTGAGCCTCTTAGAACACAGGTGGGGTGTATGGGAGATCTATTTTGGATTCTTTGACTCCTTTTTATCCTCTACTACTTACATAATTTTTCCCTAAATCCTTTCATCCACATGTAAAAAAGGGAGTGTCAACAATATCATTATTTAATAATATAATATGTAATGCACATATATATATATAATAAAATATCTTAATTAAATATTATATATTTTTTAATTATTTATTATTTGTGAATTATATTATTTATAAATTGTAACTAATAACTACATAACTCTTGTATACCTTTTGGATACATATATATACAATGTCCATATTTTCAGTGATCATATTTCTAATGACTATATATCACTTTATAATGGCTACATCACCCCCATTACATCCTATAAATTCCTTCTATTCTAACTTTGTAAATAAAACATCTCATTTCATAAATTTTCATTAATGATCATGTATAATTCTTTATCATTTTATGATGTTCTTTATAATTTTAGGTTTAGTTCTACTAATAGAGATTATCAAGGGTAACATTGATCCAACAGATCTCACACTTTTAAATATATTATTATTTTCTATTTATTATACCATTTTAATTTATGCTCTTTTAATAGATGTAATCGTCTATGATGTGTAATAATACAAATCATTTAATTCTCAGTTTTATATACTTTTTTTGTAATGTTCCACTATGAGTGATTAAAGTGTTGTTATTTTGATACATATAATGTTACAAAATCATTTTCTAATCCATTTTAATTCTTTTTAAATAATAGAAAAACTTATTTTTGAATTATAGACATACAGATTACAATAATAAAATTTTTCCTAAAAACTTGGATGTCACATTCTCCCCCTTAAATAAATTATTCCTCATAATTTTAATTATCACTCTATAATAAAAATAGTTAAGAGTATCTAAAATATAAACACGACTCAAGATATAATTTCTAGTGAGATGTTAACCTTATAAAATTGGGTAAGACTATGAAACATATATTTCCATTATAATAGGCATATTTTCAATATTGATTTTATATCCAATCATTTGAGCTAAAAAACCCTCATGATTGGGTATTCAAACCCATATAATGAAATTAATTTTCCAAGAGAGTTCATAGTTATCCTTGCAATGATAGACAATCATAGGTTTATGTGGAATATGAAATATAATTTCCCTATTTTGGTAATTAATATAGAGTCTATGTATAGATAACCAATCTATTACCAAAATCATATAAAATTCATTTAAAGGAAGAATAATATGACTTCCATGAAGAAAATTACCAAAGAATTAAACTTGGGATGCAATAATCATACAAATAAAGGTTTTATATAACAATTCAATATCAAATCATTAAGGTGGAGATTTGATGCACTTTGAAAACTTCCTAGATATAATGTATTGTCTATAAATAGAATCGAATAATACATCTAAAAATCTAGAGTGGAGGATAAGTATACCTTAATTATCACGATCCACTAAATTTGTAGTCATTTCATATGTTCTTCCTTGTTCCCTTGATCATGGAGGTTTTTGGGGTCTATTATCTTCATTATACCTTAGGTTAGGGTATCGATTTGTATAATGAAAAAAATAATTGAATTTGAATCATTGAAGTGTGGGTGATATATTAGTTGGTACCTTTATACCTTTCAATTTATTTTCCAACAAATTTATCTCTCTTTGTTAATCATGATCTCGATAATAAATACTTTCCCCATTGAAACATTTTCTCATTACTTTTAGACACTCTCCTACAAATTTCTTCCGACATTTTTGACACACAAGAAACTAAATATTCATTTCTCTATGGTATTTATCACATAAAGTTACATAAAAATTCATTTTATCATATTTTATGTGTTTGGATATTCATCTAGGTCCAAGTTGTTAATAATGACATAAGATAGCCATTTATTACCAACCATAATATTTTTCACACCAAATATAATCTCGTTTGGTTGCTGATTGGGACAATCTCCACATTTTCCATTGAACCCATTGTTAACTTGGTTATTATGGGTTCCAACCATTAATTTTAATAAAGTAAAATTGAGGTATGGGAAAACAAATAAAAGTAAAAAATAAGAACTATTAACTTAGAAAAATTAACTCATAAATGACATGCATACCCTAACATATGAATCTCTCGGTTTCAATCCAGGTTATCCAAGGTCATATTACTACTATGTTCTCTAATTTAACTAGTTATATATTACATCATCAAGTTCCATTTAAATATTTTATAATTGTTCATAAAGAGAATGTGATTCAACCAAAGAATATCCCTTGGGAGGGTCAAGCCAGGTATGTAGTTAGGCCCAATTGTTATGAACTGAGTGAAGGTTGAGTTAACACCCAACCAAAACTTTTTACGGATTATTTTCCATTGATTAAATTATTCCGAATCTAACATATGGTTTTTTATATCTAGTTAGATATTTTATTTTCCTGAAAAAACACACTCTTTACATTAATAAAATTTTATGATGTCTTCCTATACTTATACTTATCCCTAGGGTTTTCACTATTGTCTTCCCATCCTAATCCCATAAAATATCTATAACCCACTCTGATACCAACTAAGGTTAATTGAAAAAAAATACATGCATATTAAATGATTTAAAATTAATATTAGTTTTATATCATAATAAATCACATTCAAGAACCTAATGGTTTAGTCTATTTTGAGATTAGTTAAATAATCATCTTATTCAATAATGTATTAAAAATACCCCATAAAAGTTTTTTTACGTGATAGAATTTAGAAAAATAATATATAATAGTATTATTCATAACTTAAAGAAAGAAAAAATTGGAGAAGGTGAGCTCAGATGCCCAGTAAGGGTAAATGTTGTAGATAACAATCGAAGATCATAATTGAGCATAAGAAAAGAATGTGGGTATGAGAACATAATCAAGGTCTATAAACACAACATCAATAGATCATACCCAAATAAACATGGATAAAAAATCAAAAATAAATTCATAAGGATCTAAGAATAACATAATACATGATCTAGTATAACCCAAGTATATTTAAAAACATATGAAAGTATCACAAACATAATCATAAAAATCATAAGATATTGGATCATGAATAACACTTCTACCTCCCATAACATAGTGGATCAGAAATCACATTCCCGCCTCCCATAACTTAGTAGATCTAGAATCAAATTCCTACATCCCATAATTATCTCATGAGATATCAAACTTTACCTGATTCATTATAGGGTTATATAATTTTTATTTCACTTATTAGATAATTAAAACCACACATATGTGTTCCAAAGAGAACATGAAAACATTCATATTTAAAAAATCACTTAATTAACCCATAGAATTGAGACAATTTTTAGGAAAACTTATATAGAACATTTCATAATCCATCTAGAGAAACAATATGGATAGTATAATAAGAAAATATCCCTAGTTTAATATAAGGAACATCAAAGTATTCTCCTTTGATGAAAAACACCTTTTTAGATTATTAGATAAATAAAATTGAAAAATAAGAAGAAATACCTTTTTTTCAAATTCACTAAGAATTAAGATAATTTTGAAATTATTTTAAAAAGATGGAAAGTAATATTTATAAATAAGAATGGTTGTAAAAATGTAATAATGTATTCACACAAAAACCATTTAAAATAGATTCATTTCAAACTTTTTTTGAAAGAGACCCATGAAGAAAACATTAAAATATTGGATTAAAATATTTATAAAGAAAGTAAAAATAGTAAAAAATGACCTTAATTAGTGATTTAACATAACTAAAAACATCCATAAAATCATCTAATGAATATGGACATGGAGGAGGAATATTCCTAGACAAAAAGAAGAGGCGGTGTTGGTTTCACTTACAATAATCACATTAGGTAAATTATTTACCATGGGAAATTAAATTGAGAGAGGGAATGTAAAACCAAAAGAATAATCATAGGATAATAAAATTAATTTTGGTTTTAGATAGAAAGTTCACTCAAGTTTTTCCCAAATGGAAATTAATTCATAACAAATCTTGATTTGAAAATGATATTATAAAGAAACCCTCACCAATAGTACCATCCTCTAAAAAATATCTTTAACTTCATGTATAAGAAACAAAATCATATTAGTCAATTATTTTATAACCATATTCATATATATTAACCTTTTTACTTTTCATTAATAATCATTCATTAGATATAAAATAGTTATTTATAGTTTATTTTAATCATGAGATGCTAGTATTTTTTCTTTTTTGATATGAGTTTTGTAAAATAAATGTTGATTATGATTATTTTGATACAATTTAATTATTATATAATTATTAAATTTAATTTAATAGAAGTTACATAATGATTTATAAATTTCTAATTTCATCCCATGATATTTTTAGTTATGGTTCATAAATATTAAATTTATAACGATTTTGTTTTATAAATTTTTAATGAAAAAGAAGTGGTATGTTAATAATAAGTTTAAATATTAATATTATACTTAAATAATATTAATAATGTAATAAATATATTTATTATTCATTAAATACATTTTTAGAACCATCCATGTATGAGGTGATGTAAAATGAAATACGCCATTCATGGAGGTGGTAGTCTGCACATAACACGAGCAATGTTTCCATTTTTCAATGGATGGGAGGAAGATAGATAATGGTTTTACATCAATATAATAATATTTCATAATAATAATGATAATAATGTAATTATAATAGTATTTTTAGAAAAGTTTTTGATGAGGTTGGATGAGAAATATAAAGAATAAAAGGTTAGGGAGTGGACAATATTCATATTGAGGACTTGAATTTTATCTTGAAAGTCTTTCTAGAAATGGAAGACTTGGGACACTTTATTGTAACCAAGGTCTTAAAAAATTAGAAGGGAGATACTTGGGAATAAAATGCATATATTTTCATATTAATTTATAAGTATATGTTTGGATTGAAGTGGGTGGAAGTGAACTCCTTTTATAAGTGAAAAAGAGGGACTTTTCCTTGGAAACTAAAGTTAGGTGAGGGGTTAAGATGGGATCACATGAGAGTTATGTGATTTAGGTGAGGAAAATTTTGTGATAAATGTGGTTATTAATTTAAAATATAAAAAATAAATTCTATAAGTTCTAATTATCATGTTAATTTCAAAAAATTCAAGCCACTTTAAGTTACCTATTTTTACCCTTATTAAACTTGATTAATTTTTTATCATGGTAATTATTCATTTACTAAAAATATAAGGTGAACCTTATTACCAAATATTTATGTTATGATTCTGAATTTAGAATCAATTTAATCAAATTAAATTTCTAAATTTGATAAAATTATCTTTTAAAATAACATATTAGATATAGAAAAATTGTTTTTATAGAAAAGTGACATTTTAAATATTAATTACTATTATTTATATTTGATATAAATTACTAATTAAATGAGTAATAATATATTTTTTTATTAATTAAAATAATATATTATATTAATTATTTAAAATTGATAAATTTAATTTATGAAGATAAAAATACACAATACTTATAAAAATATAATTCTTTGAAAAATAACTGTTTTACCGTGGTAACTAATATTTATCTTGGTAACTTATTTTTATGTTAGAAAGTAAAAATGAATGTATTACCAAATTTGGATATTATTATTAAAAATATGAAAAATCTTTTATCAAACTCAACATCTAGATGAGATATATTAATTTTAATATAGGTGTGAATAATGGCCATTTAAGGACTTTGGTTTTTACATTTAAACCCTTTGAAGAATTAATAGGGATAAAATTTATTTTGTTTGTAGTGTTAGAACAATTATTATGTGTCTTTGGAACCCTGGTATTAAGTATATAAAATAATATAATAATTTTATTATCTTACACATGCGTTATTAAAAATAATTATATATATTCTAAACAGAGTTTTAGATGGTAAAATTGAGAATGCAGTTAGATATAGAATAGGGGGTGTACCCGATGTGTGATATAATATTTGTTCGCATCAGGTCACATGATGGATCATATTCATGGATAAATTATAAAATATTTACTAAATAAATTAATTAATTTATTAATAAATATTATGAGCTAGCGAACCCCTATTTAATTCAAACTTAAGAAAACCCTTAGGGTTAGACATATAACCCTAAGAGAATTGTGTGGGATTGAGGGGGGAGGCTCTAATAGAATAATTAGTGATGTTGATAGAGGATGATTTGGTGGATCTGTGATGAATGTTATAGGGATCTTCAATGTCATCGACATGAATCCAACCTTCTATATTGATTGATCCTAAATTGAGGGAGTGATTTTACTTTTGTTGGATTTTACCCCAATATTTTATATTTTTATGATCATGGATCAATTTATTTTGAATTTATTCTACGATCAACCTTGTAATGGACCTATTAAATTATGATTTTTAAAAAATTATGTTTAATTCATATTCATTCTTTGAAATTACAGACATATTATTGATTCTTTTATTTTTTTCCATCCCCCGATTGATGTCTGAATTGTATGTGATCTTTGTGTATTATTTTACTTATATGGTTTCATAGTTTTCCCTCTATAATCTTTACATATTCATCATTGACCATGAATTGACCTATGATTTGACCAATAATGTTCCAGTTCCATTTGTGATTGAATCTAGATTTGTGTTTGTTTTTATTGAGTCTGACATCAAGGGGTACGTATAGAATATGATCTTAAATGGTTGTGGGATTTTGGGAGAGACGACTTATAAGATGTATCAAAAGCCTAGTAATTGAAGATACATGAGGAGGATATGAGAGTTTTTTTCCTCTAATGATATGTAGATAAAATCTAGAGACTAATGAGGGTTTAACCTCAATCATCATTTCAAGTAAAATTTTTATTAAAGGTTACGGAACAATTTATTGATGCGACAAATATTGTGGGAGAATATTGTGTTTCTTGAATAACCCCAACTACCTAACATGTATTTTGAAAGAACACACATTGTTTATTGAGAGATGTGGTGTTGGGGTTTCCAGACAGAGTAAAATAGCACATTCCATGTACACTATCCCATATGCCATGTGTTCTTAAGTGACCATCTCGACATCTACATGCAGTTCACACTAAGGTAACTTGATTAGTCCACACACTATGTACTATTACGTATGCCCCATAGTCAAAATTTTAAATTCCATGTAGAGAATTAGTGTACAGGCATGCAATGACCTATGATCTATAAATCATGTACCTCAGGAACACACCATCTTCATCTACCAAATCCATCTAATGGACTTGAATCCTTTTTAGGCTTGAAATTAAACTCACAGACATCCCTTTATGAGTATCTTACCATGTAGAGAGTGAGGGTGGTAATACCATAGATATTAGAGATCAGGACATAGGATTTGAAGTGGTCAAGGTGATGAGAACATTTACCTTAATCAATTAGTACATATGAACATGGATTTCTCCCATAATTCCTAGGTAGGGTTAGAATTTCACCTATTGGGTCTAGGATTATTCAATGGAGTTAGTATTTCACCCATATAGATGTGGGGTTGGGATCCTCTAGCTATGGAACCATATATAGTCATTATTTCAGACACTTGGCATGGGGTAGGGACCCTTTATTTATGGATTCCATATTTTTCTCATCTAAAGAGATTAGATAGTACATAGATCCTCTACCAGAGTAAGTATTTCATATGTTGTTATAGTGAAGGGATTATAAATCACTGTAAGAGGGAGAGACTATGTGGGTTTTTATTAATTACTAGATCAAATAATGGAAATGAACGTCCTCAACTGGAGTTGGATATGAATACATGGACCCTTATTTGTGACATATGACCTTTCTATGAGTATATCCAAGATCACATTTCTTATCCCTCTTGATTATGATTTTGATTTGACTATTCTTGATGCTTTACTTATTTGGTGATTTTGGGGTTTCCTACTAGGTATGTATATTATCACCCCTACATGGTATTTTCCCACATATGTCATGTTGTAACATCCCTCAATCCGAAACTCTCTCATATGGCCAAAAATGGTTGATTATGAGACCTCAAGCATACCTCCCCATACACCAGAGGCTGGTAACTAGTAGTGGGGGTGTGATAAGTATAGTGGGAAGAATATCCACCCTAGTTATAGAGTTACAACATAGTGGAAATAATAAATCTAAATAAATATGAAAGTGTGAAAATAATGGAAACAATACAATATAGCAGAAATGACAATAATACAATCCAACTAAATAATCCAATAAATAATAAAGGAATAATGTAATTATAGGATGAAATGTAACTAAATTTCATACTATAATTAATACAATTAAAATACCATTAGGTTCAAATAAATACTCAAAAGTCCCCTGTACTGAGTCCCATGTTAGTCCCATATTTAAAATCCATCCCATCTAGTAATCAAAAATCAACAACAAGGTCTCTTTCCCTTGTCCAATCCCATATCCATGTAATATTATTGGGTACCAAGGGGCAACCCGAATAGGGTGTGAGTATAAATCAATAGGCAGACACCACCATTTCTAGACATAACCATTATGATAATAAATGAATGTAATAATGAAACAAACATGTATATTAATTAATTAAAAAATTAAATTAATACCATATCAACTTGCTTCAGCACCATGCCAAAATATCTCTAATCATGTATCCCAAAAATACCAACCATAACCATATAAACATGGTAAATCATAACCTACTTTGACACCATTCCATAATGTATCTGTGCATGTCTCATAACCATGCCAACCATAACCATATATCCATGGTATAAATCACACAAATCTGGGTCAAAACTACTATATAATCATTTTAGAAAAAAATTATTGCCAAGCCTGGTGTATAAGCATTACAACATGTTTCAGGGACAAGATTGGTATATAATAATTACAACATGTTTCATGTACAAGCCTGATATATAATAATTTCTGCATGTGTCACTAGGCATAGACTACTATTTAAGCATTACAACATTAATAACTAAGAAAATAAGCAAGGATATCAAAATATTACATTATAAGGCTCCATGATTAATTATGAAAATTACCATTTATCTTTAAATTACAAATTTTGTTTATAATTTTTTAATAAACCAATAACATGCCAATAAATTCAACAAACCATCCATGCCAAGATGATTCTATATCAAGAAATCACCCAAATACAATGTCATTCTAAACACACTTTAATCCATTAGTCAATTCATTTATAATCAAGGGTTTTGCTCACCCGAATGACATCCATAATCTAGGTTAATATCAATTGGATCCAAATAGATTCCAAGGAATAATATGATTCATTATTTAATTCAATCATATTCATGTTATGTTGGAACAAATTCAATATTTCACATAATTTGAAATTAAACAGAACATAGGGTTAATGATTAGACCCCCTACCTTTAAATGACAATCAAACAACACTTCTAGAAGGATTTGATAATAAGAATGAAGGTGAAGATGATCATAAGAATGATTCTAGATCATAACCAACCAAGATCAAAACCAACAATGGCCACAGTCAAGAGATTACATTGAAACAAACAGGGAACACAAGGAGGGAAGGGAAAAACTAAACAGAATAACTTACCAGGGATTTATTTTCTCTAAAAGGACATCTGGAAGAGAGGATGGTGCTCCAAAATCACCTGGAATCCATGATAGGTTGAAATAGGCAAAGCTTCACTAAAGGAATGAGGAAAATCAGCCGCATGGTGCCCTTTAAAATTCCTATTCAGGATATTACATGATGTATAATTCATTTACAAGTCGTGTATTCCCTTTTAAAGGGGTACATTGAAAAACCCATAGCCTCATATTGTATTTATCCCATATTGACTTTTACACGATGTAAATGGTTTATATGATGTGTAAGTACTTCATTCCCTATACTGGTTTCACAATATGTGTCTAGAAGAAGTTACACTTCATGTAATACCTTTGCACGAAGTGTAAATCCCCTACAGATAAATTTTAGCCTAATTTTATGAATAAGGATCTGAAACAACTCCAAATCCTTTCCAATCATGGAAAACCCTATTAAACCCATTTAACATGTTTATACCCATACTCTATTAATTAAAAAAAACATACATCTCCAAACTATAGGCTATTTTTTCCAACAAAGGATCTCTATCTCTGAAAACGACTTGGTCACCAAGGATCAAACAAAAAACTCAAAGATGGATGTACCTAGAAATATATGGGATCTTATAACCTACCCAACATATAATAGCATGTCCTCAAACTTCTCTAAGTATCACTATGGGGTCTTGGTGAACAAGTTTGGACACTGTGCTTGCACATCAGACTCCCTCTTCCAGGTCTCCTCTTAAACTCGCCCATGATGCCACTACACTCAAAATAGAGGTATAGTCCTACCCCAAAGATACTTATAACTATGGTCCATAATCCATATAAGATGATCCTCAAAGGAAACATCAACATAAAGGTTTATGTTCTCGATGTCCAACACATGATAAAAGTTAGGATAAAATCTCCAAATCTACAACATGAAAACACTTTGTGAATGGAACTGTAGTGCTATGGAAGGGATAATCGGTACACCACTGGACTGAACCTATCCTCTATCTCAAATTTACTAACAAACTTGGGCAAGAAATTTCCCTGTTTCCAATATGGCATTTCCCCTACCTAGGATACACTCGAAGAAAAACACGATGACCAACCTCAAACTATAGTGGTCATATTTGATGGTCTACATATAATATATTCCAGCTCTGGTTGGTCACCAACCGACTTCCTGATCAACTGAACCTGCTCAGACATATCCCACATGATATTAGGCCCAAAAAGTGCTGACTCACCTACCTCTAACCAACAAATAGGTGAGTGACATGAAATTCCATACAAATCCTTGAAAGGTTCCATCTGGATATATGCTTGGAAGATGTTATTATATAAAAAATCCATAAGTTCCCTTTTCTATCACCATGAAACACCAAAACCCAAAACATAGGCTTGCATCATATCTTATAGAACCTGAATAGTCTGTTGAGATTAACCGTCAGTCTGAGGATGATTGGACGTGCTCAAAAGATCCTCTAATCTAAGAACCTTGTAAAGAGCCTTCCAAAATCGTGATATGAAATGTAGATCTATTTCTGAAATGATACTCCTTATAACATCATTAAATTGAACCACCTCATACATATAAATACTACCCAGATCATCAATTGTGAAGGTCTCTCTATTAGGTAAGTAAGGGGATACCTTCATCAGTCAATACACAATCACCCATAAAACATCATTATTACATGTTGTCCTAGGTAATGATATCACAAAATCCATAGTGAAATCATCCCATTTCTACTCAATAATGGAAAGAGGATGTAAAATTTTAGCTAGCCTATGATTCTTAGATTTCACCTGATGTCAAGTGAAACATCTTACCATAAAGTCTGGTGCCTTCTTCTCCATTCCTGACCATTAGTAATATTTATGGAGATCATGATACATCTCTATAAAACCAAGGTGTACCACCCATCTAGAAGAATGAAAATTTCTGATTATCTCCTCATGCAAGCTCATAGGAACCCATACTCGACCATAGAAAAGAAGATAATTTACATTACCAATAGACCATTCTAATGGTGTCTCCCCACCATATAATAAGTATCTCAGAACTAATACCTCTGTATCAAATAAATAATTTTTCTTAATCTAGTCTAAAATCATAGGTATAATAGATGTTGAAGTCATAGCTTCTTGTCCCTAGGACTCTTGAACATCTAGATGCATATATGCAAAGAGTGTCATCATCCGCCACTCATATCAAGACTCATGGACTACCTTTTTATGTTTATTCTAGATCAAATCATCGATATGTTTTCCCTTCTTAGTGTATAAGAGAAACTCAAGTCAAAATACTAAAGATACTTGACCCAAATCCTCTTTTGAATGTTCATGTACCTCTAAGAAAATATGTACATGATGCTCTTATGGTGTATGTACACCACAATCCTCTCACCCATGAGATAATTCCTATGAAATCTCAGGGAATGTACCACTACTGCTAACTCCAAATCATTAGTTGGGTAACCCCTCTCATGTGATCTTAGCTTTCTAGATCCATAAGAAACCACTCGATCCTCCTACATCAGAATTACTCTAAGTCTATCTTCATAAGCATCAAAATACACAGGAAATTATTTATATGGAATAGGTAATGTGAGGATATGTGATGAGGTTATACTTCCTTTAAACTTCTTAAAATATCTCTCACAAGTATCCAAACAAACAAACTTTAGCCCTTTCTTGGTCAACCCAGACATCAGTGCTTCCAAATGGGATAATTCCTAGATAAAGTGATGATAATAGCCTGCTAAACCTAAAAAGCTCTGAATTTCAAAGACATTCTTTGGATTCTTCCAAGATACCATGGTTTCTACTTTATCTGGATCCACATATACTCCGTTCTCTGAGATAACATGTCCCAAGAAGTGAAATTTATCAATTTAAAAATTTCATTTGGTTAAATTGGTGTAAATTCAATGCTCTCTCAATATACTCCAGATGATGTGAAGATGTTTCCCATGATCATTGAATAACTGAGAGTACACTAATATATCTTCGACAAAAACCACCAAAAATTGTTCTATAAAAGGATGAATTATTTTATTCATCAAGGCCATGAATACTGTTGGTGCTTTGGTCAAACCAAACAATATCACTATGAAATCATACAATCCATATCTTCTCCTAAAAGAAATATGAGGTATGTCTGATGGTATCACCCTCAAATAATGGTATCCTGATCTCAAATCAATCTTAGAGATGATCATATCACCTCTAAGTTAATAAAAGAGATCTTCAATGCATGGAAGAGGATACCAGTTCTTGAACATCATCTGGTTCAATCTATGATAATCCACAGATAGGTGAAAAGTGTCATCATCCTTCTTAGTGAAGAGAACTGAAGAACCCCAAGGATATGTACTAGGATGTATGAAACCCTTAGTTTAAAGATATTACAAAATTTAAACTCCTAAAGATCTATTGGTTCCATTCTATATGGAGGGATGAAAACAGGCTCTTCTCCTGACACTAACTTGAACGTAAACTCAATCTCTCTCTTGGGCGGTAAGCCGTAAAACTCTTCAGAAAAAGAATCCTAAAAATGGTCTAACAATGGAGGAAAAGAATCTTGTATTCTTATACAATCATATAGATAAAGACCATATATTTGAGCCATGAGACAATCCAATATCCACTGAATTGGTCCTGCACGACCATCCTGAATATCCCACTCCCCTTGGTGAGAATAGCTACCTTATTTTGAATATGTAAAGGTAAATCTCCTCTAGTAACTATCAATATGTTCCTAATATATAACTATCCAATCCATACTAAGAATCAAATTGACACCTATCATATATAGAACAAATGATTCCCAAAAGAAATGGTAACCACCAATATCTATAAAAAATGCCTTTAAACATTTGATATTCTAAACCCGAACTCCCAAAGGTGTGTTGATGATCAATACACCATCCAAGATTTTCACATCCTATCCCAAAACATTTACAAAAATATTGGATAAAAATACATATGATTCTTCTATATCAAACAAAACATAATTAAGGGTAGAAGATATAATAATTATACCTATGATAGTAGACTGTACTGTATCCACAATAGCCAGAGTAGTCTGCATAATGTGCAACTGACTAGTCCCTCTTCCATAGGATTTATCCTAAATCCCATGAGCTATTCCATCTTCCTATTACTACCATTCCTACACTAGGGTACCATGTCCCCTACCTCAACCAAAATGCCATGTAGAACTCCAACTACCTATCTCTTGAGGAGTAGCTGAGTCCTTCCTAGACTCCAATACCTATTATGATCCCCTACCACTACTCTTATAATATATTTCCCTATAAAACCTCTATAGGTGTCCCATTTTTCTTCAAGAACGACACTCTAAATTAGGGTATGGAAACTGAGGCTACTTATGGCCCATATTTCTACACTGATAGAACTAAAAAATAAATCAATCCTGTGATGTATGCCCACTACCCTAACTACTCTTCCCACTATTTATTTGGTGAAAAATATTGTAGTACAATTTCTTTCCACTTGAAGAATAGTTCCCAGTTTTACCTACTATAACAGCCTGGCCATTACTCGAGGCCTCTATAAATTCCCTTCCATGATGAGTGCCTAATTTATAAAATCTATAAAATAGATCATATGGAGAATGTTAATCTAATACCTGATCTCATAAAATATCCCATTCTGAAAATGTCTCATTATGGAGATCTCATAAGCTTCCAAATATGGTTCAAAGCATTGCAAGTCGGTGAAAGGTTCAATGTAGTTCAGCATTCACATACCCTTTTGTGTCAGGTGCATAAAATCATGATCCTTATTTTCCCTCAACATCTTGGATAGAAATAAACCAGTAAATTCATCCATAAGTCCTTTCGATATATCTTAACTTGGTTCCTAGCTTGGTCCGGAATTTCCCACCAATTCTTGGAAGGTCCACAAAGCATATATGTTGCAAGATTCACCCTTCTATCTATGAGTGTCTTAATATACTTAAAGAGAATATGTACTAACTTAATATAGAACACAACTACCTGGGGGCCTCCCTCCTTAGTGAACATAGGAAGATGCTTTAACTGGAACTCTGTCATCAGCTCATACATCAAAGGCATGGCACAATAATTCTCCCTTTCCATGTATCTCATGACCCTCAAGAAGCTATCATAAAGATGAACATCCATATGATCCTCAGAAGCCATAGGAATCTCTAGTTTAGCTGCATTTGGAGTATTCTAACTTTCACTCTCCTAATGCTCAACCCGAAGATGATGAGGAGTAATTTTATTTAAAATAAAAACATTCCCCTTAGAACATTGGCTATAAAAACAATATCAACCTCAATAGGTGACAACAATATAGAACCACTAACTCATGGTATCTATCTAAATATGGATTACAAGTGTTTTATCATGACATATAAATTATATTTATTTCATTTATCTGATATAATAGGTATCTTATATCATAATTCAAAAAGGAAAGTATATATCACATATAATAAAAATGTCCCTACCATGAACAATGAACATCAATATATATCCCCATGTTCCAATAATTATGCATGAATACTCATATTTTTTCATACCAATCCATGAGTAAAAATTACAAGAACCAATAAAATCACAAAATAATAACCTCACACAACATGTGAATCACCCAAGGTGAAATAAAATCAACTTTAATAAGTGAATAGTATAAACAACAATCCATCCCTGGGCACTCAAATTTTCACCCATAAATGGGTTAGCTACTCCCACACACATGATCATTAATAAGTCCTGACACATCCTAGTATCCTTTATACCTTTCCTAAATAGTAAATCAACATAAAAGAAAACCTACCTCAAATACCACTTTGGAACATCCCCTGATCCGTCACTCTCTCACGTGGATGAAATAAGTTGGTTACGAGACCTCAAGCATGCCTACCTGTACGCCAAAGGATTCTGAATAGTAGTATGGGTGTGATAAGTATAGTGGGGAGACTATACCCCTGATTATAGAGTTAAAACATAGAATAAATATGAAATATAAGTAAATATCAGAGTGAAAAAATAATAGAAACAATGCAGTACAACAGAAAGGCCAACAATAAAAAAAATCCAATAATCCAATAAAAAATAAAGGAATAATTTAATGATTGGATGGAATGTAACTAAATGTCATTATAGAAGTAATAAAATTAAAAGACTACCAAACTCAAATAAAGACTCAAAATTCCACAGTCCCAAGCCCCATGTCGATCCCGTATCAAAACTCCAACCCATCCATTAATCAACAATAAATAGTAAGGTTCTTTTCCCTTTTCCAATCCTACATCCATGTAATCTTCTTGAGTACCAATCGATAGACCGAATAGGGTGTGAGTATAACTTAGTAGGTTGACACCACTATGTCTAAACATAACTAGTTTGATAATAAGTGCATGCTATAATTCAATAAATAGGTGTATTAATTAATTAAAAAATTAAAATAATACCACATAAACTTGATTCAATACCATGATGAAATATATATAAGTATGTCCCCCGACCATACCAACCATAACCATATAAACATGGTAAATCATAACCTTCTTCGGCGCCATGTCAGAATGTCTATGATTATGTCTCACAATCATGCCAACCATAACCATATATCCATGATATAAATAACAAAAATCTGGGTCTAACCCACTATATAGTCATTTCAGTAATAAATAAGGTCCAAGACGAGTGTATAAGAATTACATCATGTTTCAGGGCCAAGACCGATGTTTAATAATTATAGAATGTTTCAAGGATAAGATGAGTATATAATCATTTTAGTATGTTTCACTGGGAATATCCCGCTATATAAGCATTAAAACATAAATCACTAGGCATAAAAACGAGGATATAACAATATCACATCATAAGACTCAATGATTAATTATAAAAATTACCATTTATCTTTCAATTACACATTTTTTATCATTTGGTCATTAACCAATTAAATTACAATAACTTTAGTAAACAAGCCAAGCGAAGGTGATTCTATATCAAGAAATCACCCAAATCCCATGTCATGCTAAACACACTTTAATCTATTAGTCGATTCATTTATAATAAAGGGTTCACTCACCCAAATGATATCTATAAGCCAGGTCAATATCAATTGGATCTAAATAGATTCCAATGAATAATGCTATTCATCATTTAATTCATTCAGGCGCATGTTATGTTGGTACAATTACAATATTTCACATACTTTACAATTAAATAGACCACGGGGTTAAGGTATATTCATTTATCCTTAAGTGATGTTCAAACAGTGCTTCAAATAGGATTTTCCAACAAGAAAGAAGGTGAATCTACAGAAAATATACAAGGAAAAGGGTGAGCTATAAATCCTAGTAAGTGAATAAAACTAGCATTAAAGCATAACATGATAGTCAAAATTCATAACATGATATCATAAAGAGGACGTTAATAAGCATACAAATATGGAATAAAGAAATTATATCAAAGATCATAGAATCCTAGACAAGTGGAAATAATATAAAACATGATATCTAAAACATAAGTCAAGGGGAAACCATATAGCGTCATCATAAGGTAGAAAATTTCCCTATTGGGAACCTAATTTTTCTTACATAACCATTAAATAATTTTTAAGATAAACAATATAACAGTGTTAAAAATCCAGGATCCAAAGGTTTAGATTATTGGAAAAACTAGTCTCATAAAACAACCGTACATAATAAAAACAAAAAAATTTATTTAAATCCTTATTCATTATCTTTATAAAAGATCATGTTCTCCTTAGTACCTATAGTCACCTGAGGATATACATCAAAGAAAGGGGTGATCCAAAAGATTAGTAAGAGGAGGAATAATGGAAATGAATCAATAGAACATGAGTGAGAACAATAATAATAATCATATAATAAGTGTAGGATCATCATAATAAACACGAGGGAAACATTTAATAAAGGAATGTAATGTAGAAAATTCATAAAAATGAAACATCATGTCATAGTGGTCAAACAACACACATAGTTGTGAATAAAGCTAGTATCATGTTCACATATAACATATGTGCATAAATCATAACATCATCATTTTGAAAAAAATATAACATTATGTTCATGAATAGTTCCCATAATCTCATGAGATAAATCACATTACCCAATAAATTGTAGGGCTATATAATTTTAGACCCACATGTCACATTATAATATTCACATAATCATGTATGCCACATAGAATGTATAACAATCAAATTCATGAAATAAAAATTAAAAGGAATGGGTTTCATAAGTATTTCTGAAAGAATAATTCCATTAATAAACTTGGGGTTCCCAAATTAATAGGGTAAAAACATATTTGGCATAAAAAATATCATTCTTGATCAAATAAGAAACAACTCAAGAGGAGTCAATGATGTATTTTGGATAGAAAATTATTTTTGAAAAATCTTTTTATTTGGATTATAAATCTAGGAGGAAACATTAATATCCTTGAAAATATGAGGTAATGATAGTGAAATAATATTTAATTAACATTAATATAATATCCATACCAAAAATGACATAAAAAAGGGATAACCCAAAGAAAGGGAGTTGGGTTTGAGAATCCCCTTACCTTAATTCCTGCTTTATTTCGTCGTTTTTACATCTCCTGAATAATAAAATTACGTTTATTAAATCATTGAAACAAAAGTGAATTAATTTCAATTTTTTGACTATTTAAAAATTATAATCCTTTTATTACATTTCATAGTTTTCATTGATGAAATTGAAGTGTTTTGATATCATGTTTTCCTTAAAAATTTCCGATTTTGATTCAATTTCACTATTTTGTTAAATGTAATTAATACTCAAGTAATGTTAATTATAGAAGATTAAAATAAATACATTTATATGTTTCTATATTATAAATAATTTAATATAACCATCTCTAAGGGTGGTGATATAAAAGAAATTATAATTGTCATCATTGGCGGTTAACTGAATATTATCGAGAACATTGTCCAAAGGGGGAGAAAGAGAGGTATATAGTATAAATAAGTGTTTTAGAATGACATATAAATTATATTCATTTCATTTATCTGATATAATATGTATCTTACATCATAATTCAAAAATGAAAGTATATATCACATGAAATAAACATTTCCCTACCATGAACAATGCACATCAATATATATCCCTAGGTTCCAATCATTATGCATGAATACTCATATTGTTCCATACGAGGCCATGGGAAAAAATTACAAGAACCAATATAATCACAAAATAATAACCTCACACAACATGTGAATCACCCAAGGTGAAATAACATCAACTGTAAAAAGCTAATAGTATAAACAACAATCCATCTATGAGAACTCATATTTCCACCCATACATGGGTTAAATACTCCCATAAACAAGCTCATTACTAAGTCTAGACACATCATAGTATCCTTTATACCATTACCAAATAGTAAATCAACATAAAAGAAAACCTGCCTCAAATACCACTTTGGAAGATCCCCAAATTTGTCACTCTCTCACATGGATGAAATAGGTTGGTTACGAGACAGAAAGCATGCCTCCCCATATTCCAAAGGCTTCCAAATAGTATTATGGGTGTGATAAGTATAGTGGGGAAACTATACCCCTGATTATAGAGTTAAAACATATAATAAATAAGAAATATAAGTAAATATTAGAGTGAAAAAATAATTGAAACAATATAATACAACATAAATACCAACAATAAAAGACAAATGAATAATACAATAAATAATAAAGGAATAATGTAATGATAGGCCAAAATGTAAATAAATTACATTCTAGAAGTAATAAAATTCAAAGACTAGCATACTTAGATAAAGACTCAAAAGTCCCTGGTCTTAAGCCCCAATTCGATCCCGTATCAAAACTCCAACCCATCCAGTAATCAAAAATAAATAGTAAGGTCCTTTTCCCTTGTCTAATCCTACATCTATGTAGTCTTCTCGAGTACCAATCAACAGCTAGAATAGGGTGTGAGTATAACTCAGTAGGTTGACACCACTATGTATAAACATAACTTGTTTGATAATAAGTGCATTAAATAATTCAATAAATAGGTGTATTAATTAATTAAACAATTAAATTAATACCACATCAACCTACTTCGACACCATGCTAAAATACCTCTAAGTATGTTTCTCAAACATACCAACCATAACCGTATAAACATGGTAAATCACAACCTTCTTTGAGGCCATGTCGGAATGTCTATGAGTATATCTCACAACCATGACAACCATAACCATATATTCATGGTATAAATAACACAAATCTAGGTCAAACCAATTATACAATCATTTCAGTAATATATAAGGGCCAAGCCCAGTGTATAAGCATTACATCATGTTTCAGGGCCAAGACTGATGTATAAGAATTATAGAATGTTTCAAGGACAAGACTAGTATATAATCATTTTAGTATGTGTCACTGGGAATAACCCAATATATAAGCATTAAAACATGAATTTCTAGGCATAACAATAAGGATATCACAATATCACATCATAAGGCTCAATGATTAATTATAAAAATTACAATTTATCTTTTAATTACAATTTTGTTATCATTTGGTCATAAATCAATAACATGCCAATAAATTTAATAAAAATACAAGCAAAGGTGATTCTATATCAAGAAATCACCCAAATCCCATGTCATGCTAAACACACTTTAATCCATTAGTAAATTCATTTATAATCAAGGGTTCACTCACCCAAACAATATCTATAGGCCAGGTCAATATCAATTGGATCCAAATGGATTCCAATGAATAATACAATTCATCATTTAATTCATTCAGGTGCATGTTATGTTGGTAAAATTAAAATATTTCACATACTTTACAATTAAATAGATCACGGGGTTAAGGTTTAGACCCCTACCCTTAACTGAAGATCAAACAATACTTCCAATAGGATTTTCCAACAAGAAAGAAGGTGAAGATGATCAAAAGTAGGATCTTAGATCACAATTGATCAAGATAAAAACTAACAATGACCATGGTTAAGATATTACACTACAACGATCGAAGAACAAAAGGAGATAAGGGATAACCTAAATAGAATTAATTACTAGGGATTGATTTGATTAAACAGGATATAAAAAAGGGAGGATAGTGCTAAAAAATCACATGGAATCTATCCTAGGTTGAGAGAGGAAAGGTTACACTAAATTAATGGGGAAAATCAACCACACAAAACCCTTTAAAATTTTTACTTGGGATATTACATGATGTGTAATTCATTTACACATTGTGTATTCCTTTTTAAAGGGATACACTAAAAAATCCAACTCCTTATATTATATTTAATATAGATTGACTTTTACATGATGTGTAACTACTTCATGCCCTATACAAGTTTCAAGACATGTGTTTGGAAGAAGTTACATGTTGTGTAATACATTTACATGGCATGTAAATCCTATGTAGATAGATTTTAGCCCATTTTCCCACATAAGGACCCAAAACACTTCCAAATCCTTTTCGAGCATGGAAAAACCATCTTAAAACCATTTAAAACATTTATAACTGGACTCTATTAATTTTAAAAAATATACATCCATGAACTTTATGTCATTTTTCTGAACAAAGGATCTCTATATTTGAATAAGACTCAACCACCAAGGCTCAAACGAAAAACTCAAAGAGGGACTTACCTAAAAAAAGGATCTTACACATGTTTTATATAGAAATCAGTCAATACGATAGTGATTTAGGTGGTCCTACTATGGGTTGTACACAATGTTAGTCAACTAGACCATGTCTATACTTTTGAGGTTGTGTGTTGGGATGGTTTTCTCACTAATTGATAGGTTGATACTATTTTTTGGTTATTGATCCTACATTTCCCCTATTTTACTTTGGTTTTGTACTTTAATACTCTATTGTGGGATTTTATAGGTCATGAAAGCATTTATTATTCTAGTTTCAACTATTCTACATTATTATGGTATTCATGGTGATGGGTGTATGTGTTCAGGTGCATTAGGATAAGGCCTCCCATGTGGGTGATATGTCTACTCAATGATAGTTAGAATCCCAAAAACTATTGGAGGAAATATTGGGGTGGCATATTTGGATAATATCCAACCCATGTAGGCACATGATGTGATGGATTATGTCAGAGTGGTATCAAATCGGGTTATCCTAGGTATGGAGTTTGGAATTAACTATCTCATGAGAATTGGTTTGGGAAATTAGGGAAAACGTGTTGTGGTGTCTCAAGTTTCGATTTTGATTCAGGGAACCTAGTGATGGTGTGATGACCAATGTATCCATAATATCAAAATCAAATAACATGCTAGTTGACTCACTACACAGAGACATCATTTATAAGGAAAACATGGAACATTCATCATATAGAAATGATTTTTTGACTTTCATATGCCTTTTGAGTCAGATACCTATATATTCTATTTTGAAAAAGGTACATAATGAATATTGAAGGATGATTCCATGTGGAAAATGTAACGCCCCAAGCTTCCACGATACGTTTCCCTTTGAATAATGCAATATCTTTCATTGTACGCAACTTCAAGATTCTAACACACCACGACCAATCAAACAAGCCGTTATGAATAGTAATACCCACTTTTTGAATTTTTATAATTTTTTTTCAAAATGGAATTCATTTTTGAATTCGGAATATTGAAATTAGCTTAGGGTTAATTTTTGGTATTTTTATGAAAACTTTCAATTTTTGATGAATAGTGAAAAACACTGCGTTATTCGTTTAAACCGAATTTTTATTTAAATAATTATTTATTTTATTTAAATTAATTTCAGGTCAAAATAGATACATAATACCTATATATGTCCAATTTAATTCGTTGGAGTCATTTTATAATAAGTTTAGATATGTAAAATTTTATTGAATTTTTTACTGTCTTTTACCCACCTTTTATGAGCATTTGAAAATTTGCATAAAACTTAATCTTACCGCTTTTGTGAGTTGAATTTCAAAAATCCGAGAGAAAAAGTTGATATTAGTAAGTAAAATGTGGTTCAATAAGATGAAAATAATTTTTTTGTGAATAATAACTTTGGACTTTTATTTACCACGCTTAAAAGTAAATAAGGAAATTAAGGGTAAAAATGATATAATAATTACCCTAACACATATCCTAATTCTATTGGATAAGTATAATTTGACCAAAAAAAACCTTAGGAATAAAATATTATCCTTTTTGGTCCACTTGTATTATATTAGGACATTTATTATTATTTTATTTAAAGAAGAGTTAAAAGGGTTAAATTCAAAGTTTAATAACTAAACCATTTTTAATATAGGTTTACACACAATATAAATTCAAATATAAATATTAATTAGAAATATAAAAATATTTCCTACATAATTTTATTTTATTTATAAATTTTATACATTAAATAATTTAATGTATTTATGACACAATAATGATGCAGTAATTACCTTATTAATGAAATATTAAAACAATTGATATTATAAATATCCAAATAAATGTAAATTGAGACTTATGATTAATTAAACTAATTTTATAGGTTAATATTAAATTTTATTATTGGTTAAATAAAATTTATTCGAAGTGATAATGTTTTTATGGCTTTCAAAAAAATCAAATGCTAAATAGTGTCAAAATTGACATAATTGAGTTTTAAAAAAAAATACTATATTATTAATTAATATAATATTCCTAAAAATATAAGGTTCGGCCAAAGGACTTATATAATGTTATATATATTAATAATTAACCACATGGGGTTCACTTGTCTTGTTATAGTAATTTTATTTACCATATAATATAAAAATACAAAGAGACATGGTAAATGTCAAACTATTTAACTTAGAGTCAAATCTAAAATATACGGTTAATATGATAACCTATACCTATCTAAAACCTACTGGTTGAGATTTTTTAGACCCATACTCACCTTATCCTTGAAATAATTAATTTTTGGGCCATTATAAACCTAAAATGAGTTTATTATAAAATAATATTTCAAGCTTTTCCTAAAGTGACCCTCACCTCTCTTATAAAAGGACACTTCCCCTTATCTTAATTTCACACCTAAAAATCCTTTTGTCTTGACCAAAACCTTCCCAAATACCCTCTAAACTATCCACACTTCAACCTAGAGGCCTTAATTTTATCATAAATTCAACCTAGGGAGCCCTTTTGATCAAATCAAATGGAAGAACCCATAGAAGAGGTAAATATTTCATCACCTCTTTCAAGTTCTTTTCTTCTTCAACTTCCTCTTTCTTTTTTGTTTACATTATAAAATAATAACTCCATTATATTATATATACTATGATTTTATTAAAATGGTACAACCATATTCATTATTCTATCCATCATATGAATGAAAAAGTCACCATACGTGCGTACATACGACTTACCTTCTCCACATCGTGGTGTAGTTTTTTATTCAAACACTTCATTATTTGGATGGGTATAATAATGAGTATAACTGATGTAAATAATAAATATAACATGTTAATTATTCTGTATATATGATATAATATACAATTACATATAATTTTACCATCAATATAATGATATCGTCGCTCGTGTGTACGTACGGATTACTGTCTCCACGAACACGATGAGACTCATTCTCCATCATAATCATTCAAGAATAATTTTCATTTTATGATTATGAATAATGTCTAAGAACTTAATATAATTCTGGATATGAATAAAATACATCCTATCCATAACAAACATGGCTTACATAACTAAGCATATAAAGGAAAACAGATTAGTTTACACCCGAAACAATGATACTACTAAAATATTATTAACAAATCAATATTAGAGGATCATATATGATATCATATTTATGTATATAGTTATTTTATAGTTTAATAACAATGATTTAACTATTATACAGGAGGTTAACGTACCCTAGACTGAAAAAAAGTACAAGGTAAGGTTTAATTCCACAATCTCTTTATTATCCAAGGTTGTTTTTATGTAAGTATCTACTGGGACCTCTTTATCATCCACATCCATGTTTTCTTAAAAACGTATTTCAAAACCTTTTTACTATTTACTAGAAAATGTTTTAAATTCATTTATACCCTTATTTTACCTTATATTTTTTGAAAGTAATCTTTCCATCGTTTTCCAAACAAGGTACTTTATGACCTTTTCGAAAAAATTAAGGTAAGAATGTTTTTTTAATTTATATGGCGAGTGCGGATATTTTCTGCTATTATAAAATCTTCGAAGCTTCCCTTACAAGCTTATAATAATATTTTCAAAATAAATGTTTTATTTTATAATTATATGAGTTTTAAATGATTTCAAAATAGAAAGTGATATTTCTCTAAAAAAAGTTTTGATTTCATCTATGTCAACATCCTTGGGATGGATTTTAAGCTTGTTTGAAGTTGATTTATTATGATACAAATATTCCATATTTTATTTAAGGTTTTGTGATATGTTTTACTATGGATGTGTTATTCTTATACCATTCATGGTTTATGGATAATTTATTGACATTTCTTATGCTAGTTTTAATACAAATGTGTATGTTATGTTTAAACCTTTTCATATGAGGAATACATTGGACTTAGTAAGTGACGGGTGGAGCCTGCTATAGCTCCTCGATGCATCGATAGGTCTCATGAGACAAACTAGTATCTTGGAACAAGGCCTTGACGAAATATTATTTGTAGTCTTGGTACAAGGCCTTGACTATGTGGTTATGAAGTCTGACATTATGCATTCCATCATTATGAAATTGGCTATTGACATTACATGTGATTATTCGACTAGTAGAATATCCATGTGAATAAGTAAATGGAATTATTTGATTTATCTTTCCCATATTATGCTAAAGTTTATGTTTAAAATGCTTTTGTTCTAGTATTATAAATTTTCTTAAATTTGTGTTCTTATTTATGATAGTTTCGGCTATATTTTTATCCTTACTGAGCCTTTGAGCTCACCCCTTTCTTATGTTTTATTTTTCCCGGGATGAAAATAAGTATATTATGATTAATCTACAGGAATAGGTAAATGGATATAAGCGTGTTAAAAGGGGAAACAATTATATTCGTTTATTTCATGATGTAATGTAAAACTTATGTATGTATCTAGTACTTCCAAGTATACTAAACTGATCGGTCTTTCAGGACATGATTCCTTATATCATGCCAATGTTATGTAATAATGCACCAATTCTGGGTAACTGGGGTTGGAGCGTTATAGTTTGTATAAGAGGAAGTTTAGTACAAACCTTGGAAAATAGATTTAGAAAAAACTTTGATTAGAGAACACTACCCTAAGATAGACTTTGAGGATTATTAAAGAAGAACTTCCTAGAATTTTGGTATTGTATATATTTTGTGAGTTTTCCAAGCAATACATCCCTGTCTAGATATGAGCAGGTAGAGGTGGCTCTGGCATAGATGTACCTAGGGGTAGAACCTGAAAACACCGCTTTGAGCTAGACTCGAACAGAAACTGGTGCACGACAACGGGCCTTACTACAATCTTGGTCATGACACTCCCTGGGGATATGCTTAGGATAATTCTAATTTTCCTTACAAACTATTATTAAGGGTTTATGAGTATATATCCCCTCAAAGAAAATATTTTTTATGATTATGGATTATATCCATAAACTGTTCAATTTATGTTAAGTGTTTTACAGGTTCAGAATTATGTATTGTGATTCATAAACTAATCTACTGTATGACATTGTTTTGAAATGGTGCCTAGTGGAAGGAACAGAAACCGTATCAATGCATATAATCCATGTAGGGATTTCCCTCATACTCAAGATAATTATTGTGGAGATGGTGATTCAACTGGTACTGATAAGCTTATCACCATACTGGGAAAAATCACTCAGATTATGAATAATAACCTTACCCATATGGAGCACCCTGATCCACAATGTGGAGGATCAATGTTAGAATGATTCATGAGAAAAAAACACCAAAATTCAATGGGAGTACAAATCCTTTAGTATCTAAGAAATGGATAAGTTCCATAAAATATGTCATGCTTTGGGGAGTAGCAAAAGGGAAAAAGTTTTCATGGAAGTTTATGGCCTCACGGGAGATGCAGATCAATGGTGGTCAATGATTCAAAACACAAAAAAAAATGAAGTATCAAACATGTAATGGTGGGATTTTAAAGAGATTTTCTTAGAAAAATACTTTCCTTGTGACCATCGAGCGGATATGGAAAGACAATTTCTGAGTTTGAGGAAAATGTTGGATGATAATGTCACAAAGTATGAGGCTAACTTTACAAGGTTAGAAAGGCATGCTGCAGATTATATATGTAACCTAAAGAGTAAGATTGATCGATTCTTTGATGGGTTAAAATCATTTATCTGGAGAGCATTTCTCTTATAATCCTTCTCATCATACAAAGATATTGTCTCATGTGATATCAAGATAGAAAAATATTTTATCTAAGTCTTACAACATTAAAGCAAAGTAGGAGATGAATATATCTACTAAAAACTCTAGAAATAGAAATAAGGATAAGAAGGGAAGAGTTAAATATCCATCCTACGGTAAATGCGGGAAGAAACACCCCAGTACTTTTTTGAATGGAATGAGAGTCTGTTACAAGTGTGGTGAAAAAGGCCACCATGGTCGTGATTGTAAGGGAAGGAAAGAAGATGTCAATGTTGAATGATACAATTGTAGAGAAAAGGGGCATTATGTAAATTAATGTTCTAAGTGCCAAGGGAACTTACCTCAGAAAAGGCCAAGGGAGAAAGTCCAAGATTATGTGATCATTACTGCTGAGGTTAAAGCTCCAAAAGACGCAGTGATGGGTAATTTAATGGTTTCCTCAAGTTTATCCAATGATTTATTTGATTCTAGATGATTACATTGTTTCATATCTTCCTAATTTTCTAAGAAAATTAGATATTTCCAATTTGATTTAACAAGGGAGTTGTCAGTTAAAACTTCTAAGGTAAGTATCATTGCAACAAAGTTTTGTGAATCAGTTCCCATTAGGGAATATAAATGTTATTTATCTTCTGATCTCATCGTCATACCCATGATTGAATTTGATATAATCCTTGGTATGGATTGGATTTCAGACCATGATGCAAAAATTATTATAAGAAGAAGGAGGTTACAATTCTCGATGATGATAAGGAGTACCTTATCTTGAGAGCAGAAACATCACCATCTGATTCTTATCTAGATCCACCCCCAATAGCTCTACTAAATTCAATTTTTGGGGAGGATGATAATGAAATAATTATGGGAGAGGAAAATAATATTCGAATAGAGTAGGTACCATATAGAAGACCCCTTATAGAATGGCCACTGTGGAATTAGTGGAACAAAAGAAAAAACTAGAGGAATTTAGTAATAAGGGATTTATTAACCCTAGTCTTTCTCCATGGGGATCCACTATCCTTTTTGTTAAGAAGAAAGATGGATCTATGAGGTTGTGCATTAACTACCGAGAGATCAATGCTATAACAATAAAGAACAAGTATCCCCTACATCGCATTGAAGATTCATTCAACCAAATTCATGGAGCTCAATATTTTTTAAAGATTGACCTTCAATATGGATATCATCAGTTGTGTGTGAAGAAGGAAGACATTCCAAAAACAACATTTCGAACCAAGTACAAGCATTACGAGTTTATAGTAATTCCTTTTGGATTGACTAATGCACCCTCTGTCTTCATGGATATAATGAATAGAGTTTTCAAGGAATATATTGATGAATTTTTAGTGGTATTTATTGATGATATCTTAGTATAATCCAAAATCTATGAAGCTCATGAAAATCACCTGCACATTATTCTAAAGACTCTTAAAAGAAATGAAATATATGGGAAGTTTAGCAAGTGTGAATTCTGGCTTCATGAGATTTCGTTTCTTGTCCATATTGTCTCTAAGGATGAAATCTCTGTTGATCCTTCAAAGACCAAGTAAATCCAAGAATGGATAGAATCGATGAGTATAACTAAGGTACGTAGTTTAATTGGTTTAGCAGGTTATTATTGTCATTTTGTCAATAGTTTTGATTTATTGGATAACCCATTAACCAAGATCACTCGTAAAGGGGTTAAATATATTTGGACAAAAGAGTGTGAAGAATGTTTTGAAGAACTGAAGAGAAGATTAGTTAATGCTTCTATCTTGACTCTACTATCGAGAAATGATGGGTTTGTTATTTACAGTGATGCTTCAAAAAAGGACTTGGTTGTGTCCTTATGCAGAATGATAGAGTTATTGCCTATGCATCATGATAGTTAAAAATTCACGTGAAAAACTATCCCACTCATGATCTTGAGTTAGAAGCTATAATATTTTCTCTAAAAATATGCAGACACCATCTCTATGGTAAAAAATGTGAGATTTATACTGATCACAAGAGTTTAAAATATATTTTCTCACAAAAATAATTAAACTTGAGGCACAAAAGATGGCTTGAACTACTCAAGGATTATGATTGCACAATACACTACCACCCAGGGATTGAAAATAAGGTGACAGATGATTTGAGTAGAAAAGATCACAGAGTTTTGAACAAGATGAGAGTTAAAAGGGATCCTATTTTCATGGATTTTTAAAGATGGATATGGGAATAACCATGGAAGGTGAAACATAAATACTTTTTCAAATCTTTTCCAAACCATATTTAATAGAAAGAATAAAAAGTTCTTAAATAGATGATGAGTAATTTCAAAATAATATTAAGCTGTGAATGATGGGAGATTGAGTGACTTCATATATGAAAATGGAATTTTGAAATTTGGGAAGAGACTTTGTGTTCCTAACATAACTGATCTAAAAAGGGAATTGTTGGATGATGCTAATAGATCCAATTTCTCAACACACCCTGAGAGCACCAAGATATATAGATATTTGAAGGAAAATTTTTGGTGGGAAAACATGAAGAGGAATATTTATAATTTAGTGTCAAGATGTATGGTTTGTCAAGAATTGAAAGATGGAAGGCAGCAACCTGGAGGATTCATGAAACCTCTTCTCACACCTGAGTGGAAATGAGATAATATTACGATGGACTTTGTCATGGGGCTACCAAATACTTCTAGAATGAATGATGCAATATGGGTCATTGTTGATCGTCTTACCAAGTCAACACATTTTATTGCTATAAGAGAAGATTTACCACTTGAATGTCTGAAAATAAAATATATTAATGAAGTTGTAAGACTTCATGGAGTACCCCTATTGATTGTTTCTAATCGTGATCCCCATTTTACATCAAGATTTTGAAAAAGTCTTCAGAAAGCCCTGGATAATGAACTTATTTTGAGCACTTCTTACCACCCTCAAACTGATGGACAATTAGAACAGACTATTAAAACCTTAGAAGACATGTTGTGATCTTTCTCACTTGAATTTCAAGGTATGTGGGATCAATATTTACCTATGGTAGAATTTTTCTATAACAATAGCTTCCATTCAAGTATTCAGATGACACCATAGGAAGCATTATACATAAATAGATGTCACACACCAACTTTTCAGGATGATGTTGGTGAAAGAAAACTCGTAGGCCCAGAACTTGTTTAGGAAATGATGGAAAAGGTGAAGGTTATCCAAACCCACATCAAAGTAGCTCAAAGTAGGAAAACGATATATGCCGATAACTGAAGGAAGGATTTGGAATTTCAGATATGAGATCATGTTTTTGTTGAAGGTATATCCATGGAAGGGTGTTATACGTTTCAGTAAGAAGGGTAAATTGAGTCACAGGTACATCGGACCTTTCGAAATTCAAGAATGAATTGGAGTTGTATCTTATCGTTTGGCAATGCCTCCAAGTCTCTCCAAAGTTCATGATGTGTTCCACATATCACTGTTGAGAAAATACATGTCTGACCCAATGCATGTACTCACCTATGAGGAAATTGATCTAAAACCTAATCTATCTTATTGTGAAGAGCCTGTCAAAATTCTTGATACAAGGGAACAAGTGCTGAGAAACAAGATGACTCATCTGATAAAAGTTCTATGGAGAAACCATAAGATGGAAGAGGCAACATGGGAACCAGAGGAACTTATAATGAAGAACCATCCGAATCTTTTTGTGTCATAGTATTATAGAAATTTCGAGGATGAAATTATTTAAAGGAGGGAATAATGTAACACCCCAAGCTTCCATGGTACGTTTCCCTTTTAATAATGCAATATCTTGCATTGTATTCAACATTGAGATTCTAACACATCACAACCAATCAAACCAGCAGTTATGAATAGTAATACCAACTTTTTAAAAGTTTATAAATTTTATTTTTAAAAATGGACTTCATTTTTGAATTCAGAATATCAAAATTAGCTTTGGATGAATTTTTGGTATTTTTCTGAAAACTATCATTTTTTGATGAATAGTGAAAAACACTGCGTTATTGGTTAAAACGAACTTTTTATTTAAAAAATTATTTATTTTATATAAATTTATTTTATGTCAAAATAGATACATAATACCTATATATGTTCAATGTAATTCATTAGAGTCATTTTATAATAACATTAGATATATAAAATTTTATAGAACTTTTTACCATCTTTTACCCACTTTCTAAGAGCATTTAAAAATTTGCATAAAACTTAATTTCACCACTTATGTGAGTTAAATTTCAAAAATCCAAGAGAAATGGTTGATATCAGTGAGTAAAATGTGGTTCAATAAGATTAAAACATTTTTGGTAAATAGTAACATTTGACTTTTATTTACAACGGTTAAAAGTAAATAGGGTAATTAAGGGTAAAAATGATATCATAATTAGACTAACACATGTAATAATTCTATTGAATAAGTATAATTTGACCAGAAACAACCTTAGGAATAAAATATGATCCTATTTGGTCCACTTGGATTAAATTAGGACATTTATTATTATTTTATTTAAAGAATAGTTAAAAGAGTTAAATTCAAAGTTTAATAAATAAACCATTTTTAATATAGGGTTAAACACAATATAAATTCAACAATAAATTTTTATTAGAAATATAAAATGATTTCCTATATAATGGTATTTTATTTATAATTTTTAGACATTAAATAATTTAATTTATTTATGACACAATGATGATGCAATAATTACCTAATTAATGAAATATTAAAATAATTGATATTATAAATATCCAAATAAATGTAAATTGAGACTTATGATAAATTACACTAATTCTATTGGTTAATATGACATGTTAGTACTGGTTAAATAAATTTTATTCTAAGTGATGCAGTTTTTATGGTTTTCAAAAAAATCAAATGCTAAATAGTGTCAAAATTGACATAATTGAGTTTTTAAAACAAATAATATATTATTAATTGATATAATATTCCTAAAAAACAAAGGCTATGATTTAGGACTTATAATAAGTTATATATATTAATAATTAATCACATGGGGTTTGCGTGGCTTGTTATAGTAAGTTTATTAAACATATAATATAAAAATACAAAGAGACATGGTAAATGTCAAACTATTTAACTTAGAGTTAAATCTAAAAGATAAGGTTAATATGATGACCTAAACTTGTCTAAAACCTATTTGTTGAGAGGTTTTCGACCCATACATACCTTATACTCGAAATAATTCATTTTCAAGCCATTAGAAAATGAAAATTATTTTATTATAAAATAATATTTCAATATTTTCTTAAAGTGACCCTCACCTCTCTTATAAAAGTCCACTTCCCCTTCTCTAAATTTCACACATCCAAAGCCTTTTGACTTAGCCAAACCCTGCCCAAATATCCTATAAACTATCCTCCTTTAAACCTAGTGGCCTTACTTTGATCAGAAAACCAACCTAAGGATCCCTTTTTATCAAATCAAAAGGAATAACCCAAAGAAGAGGTAAATATTTCATCACCTCTTTCAAGTTCTTCTCTTCCATCCACCATATAAATGACAAAGTCACCATACATGCGTACGTACGACTTACCATCTCCACATCGTGATGTAGTTTGTTATTCAAACACTTCATTATTGGGATGGGTATAATAATGAGTATAATTGATGTAAATAATAAATATAACATGTTAAAGATTCTATATATATGATATACCATCCAATTACATAAGATTTCACCATCAATATAATGATATCATCCCTCATGCGTACGTACGAATTACCCTCTCCACGAGCGTGATGAGATTCATTCCCCATCATAATAATTCAAGAATAATTTTCATTTTATTATTAAAAATAATGTATAATAACTTAATATCATTATGTATATAAATAAAATACATCCTATTCATAACCAACATGGTTTACATAACTGAACATATAAAGGAAAATAGATCAGCTAACACCAGAAACGATGATACTACTAAAATATTATTAACAAAGAAATATTAGAGGATCATATATGATATCATATTTATGTATATAGTTATTTTATAATTCAATAACAATTATTTAACTATTATACAGGAGGTTAAAATACCCTCTATCAAGTAAAAGTACAAGGTAAGGGTTAATTCCACAATCTCTTTATTATCCGAGGTTGTTTTTACGTAAGTATCTACGGGGACCTCTTTATCATCGACATCCGTGTTTTCTTAAAAATGTATTTCAAAACATTTTTTCTATTTAATAGAAAATGGATTAAAGTCATTTATAACCTTATTTGATCTTATATGTTTTGAAAGGAATATTTCCGTCATTTTCCAAACAAGGTACTTTATGAACTTTTCAAAAAAATTAAGGTAAGAATGTTTTTTTAACTTATACGGGGAGTGCGGCTATTTCATACCATTATAACATCGTTGAAGCTTCCCTTAAAATATTAAAATAATATTTTCAAAATATATGTTATCTTTTATAATTATATGACTTTTAAATGATTTTAAAATAGCAAGAGATATTTCTCTATTTTTTTTGATTTCATCTATTTCAACATCCATTTGATGGATTTTAAGCTTGTTTAAAGTTGATTTATTATGATACAAATCTTACATATTGTATTGAAGGTTTTGTGATATGTTTGACTATGGATGTGTTATTATTATACCATTCATGGTTTATGGATAAAATATTGACATTTCGTATGCGAGTTTTAATACGAATGTTTATGTTATGTTTAAATATTTTCATATGAGGAATGCATTGGACTTAGTAAGTGATAGGTGGATCCCGCTATAGCTCCTCGATGCATAGATAGGTCTCATGTGACAAATTAGTGTCTTGGAACAAGGCCTTGAAAAAATCTTATTTGTAGTCTTGGAACAAGGCCTTGACTATGTGGTTATGAAGTCTGGAATTATGCCCTTCATCATTATGAAATTGGTTATTGATATTACATGTGATTATTCGACTAGTAGAATATCAATGTGAATAAGTAAATGGAATTATTTTATTTATATTTCCCATATTATGCTGAAGTCTAAGTTTAAAAGGATTGTGTTCTAGTCTTATACATTGCCTTAAACGTTTGTTATTATTTATGATGGTTTTAACTATATTGTTATCCTTATTGAGAATCTGAGCTCACCCCTTTCTTATGTTTTATTTTTCCCAGAATGCAAAGAAGTATATTATGATTAACCCGTAGGAATAGGATAAGGGATATAATAGTGTTCAAAGGGGACAGAATTTTGTTTGTTTTTATTTCACGATGTACTGTAAAATTTATGAATGTATCTAGTACTTCCAAGGATACTAAACTGATCGGTCTTTCGGGACATGATTCCTTGTATCATGCCAATTTTATGTAATAATGCACTGATTCTGGGTAACTGGGGTTGGGGAGTTATAGTTGGTATTAGAGGAAGTTTAGTACAAACTTTGGAAACTAGATTTAGAAAAACTCTGATTAGAGAACACTACCCTAAGATAAAATTTTAGGATTAGTATAGAAGAACTTTCTAGAATTTTGGTTTTGTAGAGATTTTTTGAGTTTTCCAAGAAATACATCCCTATCTGGATATGAGAAGGTAGAGGTGGCTCTGGCACAGATGTACCTAGGGGTAAAATCTGAAAACACCGCTTTGAACTAGACTCAAACAGGAATTGGTGCACAACAATGGGCCTTGCTACACTCTTAGTTACCACACTCCTGGGGGATATGATTAAGATAATTCCCATTTTCCTTACAAACCATTATAAAGGGTTTATGAGTATATACCTCCTCAAAGAAAATATTTTTATGATTATGGATTATATCCATAAACAGTTCAATTTATGTTAAGTGTTTTACAAGTTAGGAATTATGTATTGCGATTCATAAACTAATCTACTGTATGCCATTGTTTAGAAATGGTGAATAGTGGAAGGATTAAAAACCTTATAAATGAATGTAATTAATATAGGTATTTCCCTTCTACTCAAGATAATTATAGTGGAGCTCATGATACAACTGTTACTAATCAACTTATCACCATACTGGGACAACTCACTCAGGTTATGAATAATAACCTTACCTGTATGGAGCACCCTGATCCACAACATGGAGGATCAATGTTAGAATGATTCATGAGGCAACAAACACCAACATTAAATAGGAGTAAAAATCTATTAGTAACTGAGCAATGAATAAGTTCCTTGGAGAAAATATTTCATACTTGGGGGAGTAGTGAAAGGGAAAAAGTTGTCATGGCAGTTTATCGCCTCACAGGAGACGCAGATCAATGGTGGTAATTGATTCAAAACAAAAAGGAAGATGAAGAAGTATAAAACATGGAATGCTAGTAGTTTAAAGATATTTTATTAGAAAAATACTTTCCTCATGACCATCAAGCAGATATGGAATGACAATTTCTAAGTATGAGGTAAAAGGAGGATGAGAATGTCACAAAGTATGAGGCCAACTTTACAAGATTAGAAAGGCATGCTATAGATTATATACATAACCCAAGGAGTAATATTGATCAATTATTTGATGGTTTAAAACCATTTATCCAACGAGAATTAGTCTCACAATCCTTCTTATAATATGAAGATATTGTCTCATGTGCTATCAAGACAGATACAGAATTATCTGAGTCTTATAACTTTAAAGCAAAGCAGAAGAAGAAGAGATCTGCTGAAAACTCTGGAAATAAAAATAAGGGGAAGAAGGAAAAGTTAAATATCCATCCTATGGTAAATGTGGTAAGAAACACCCCAGTACTTGCATGAAGGTAATTAGAGTCTGTTACAAGTGTGATGAAAAGGCCATCAAGATCGTGATTGCAAGGGAAAGAAATAGGCTGTCAATGTTGAATGATACAATTGTAGAGAAACATGGCATTATGCAATTGAATGTACTAATCGTCAAGAGAAATTACCTTAGAAAAGGCCAAGGGAGAAATGCCAAGCTTATGTGATCACTAATGCTGAGATTGAAGCCCCGAAAGACATAGTGTTAGGTAATTTAATGGTTTCCTCAAGTTTAGCCAATTCTTTATTTGATTATGGATCATATCATTGTTTCATATCTTCCCAGTTTTCTAAGAAAATTAGATATTTCCAATTTGATTTAACAAGGGAGTTTTTAGTGAAAACTCCTAAGGGAAGTATCATTGCAACAAAGTATTGTGAATCTGTTCCCATTAGGGCATATAAACGTTATTTATATGGCATTCTCATCGTCATACCCATGATTGAATTTGATATAATCCTTATTACGGATTAGATTTTGGACCATGATGCAAAATTTTATTGTAAGAAGAAGGGGGTTACAATTATCTATTATGATAAGGAGTACCTTTTCATTAGAGCAGAAACGTCACCATTTGATTCTTATCTAGATCCACCCTTAGTAAATCTACAAAATTAAACTATTGGGGAGGATGAGAATGAAATAATTATGGGTGAGGAAAGGAATGTTCGAATATAATACATACCTATTGTGAAATAATATGTTGATGTGTTTCCATAGGATTTACCTGGACATCCTCCAGAACAAGAAATTAAATTTTACATTGATTTAATTCCTGGTTCAAGGCCCATATCGAGGACCCCTTATAGAATTTCCACTTTAGAATTAGTGGAACTAAAGAAAAAACTAGAGGAATTGAGTAATAAGGGATTTATTCACCCTAGTGTTTCTCCATGGGGAGCCCCTATCCTTTTTGTTAAGAAGAAATACAAATATATGAGGTTGTGCATTAACTATAGGGAGATCAATGCTATAACAATAAAGAAAAAGTATGCCCTACCTCCCATTGATGATTTATTTGACCAACTTCATGGAGCTCAATATTTTTCAAAGATTTAACTTCGATATAGATATCATCAGTTTCGTGTGAAGAAGGAAAACATTATGAAAATAGTATTTCAAACCAAGTACGGGCATTATGAGTTTACAGTAATGCCTTTTGGATTGATTAATGCACCCTATGTCTTCATGGATCTAATGAACAGAGTTTTCAAGGAATATCTTGATGACTTTTTAGTGGCATTTATTGATTATATCTTGGTATACTCTAAAAGCTATGAAGATCATGAAAATCACTTGCGCATTATTTTAAAGACTCTTAGAAGAAATGAATTATATGGGATGTTTAGCAAGTGTGAATTTTGGATTCAGGAGATTTATTTTCTTGGACATATTATCTCTAAGGATGGAATATCTATTTATCATTAAAAGAACAAGGCAATCCAAGAATGGCCATCACCGACAAGTATAACTGAGGTACATAGTTTTATTGGTTTAGAAGGTTATTATTGGTTTTTTGTCCAGAATTTTGCCCAATTAGCTAACCGATTAACCAAGATCACTCGTAAAAGGGTTAAATTTATTTGGACAAAAGTGTGTGAAGAATATTTTGAAGAACTGAAGAGAATATTATTTAATTATTCTATCTTGACTCTACCATCGGGGAATGATGGGTTTGTTATTTATAGTGATGCTTCAAAGAAAGGACTTGGTTGTGTCCTTATACAGAATGATATATTTATTTCTAATGCATCACAACAGCTAAAAATTCATGAGAAAAACGACCCCACTCATGATCTTGAGTTAGAAGCTGTAATCTTTAATCTAAAAATATGGATACACTATATCTATGGTAAAAAATGAGATATTTATACTGATCACAAGAGTCTGAAGTGTATTTTCTCACAAAAAGAACTAAACACGAGGAAAAGGAGATGTATTGAACTACTCAATGATTATTATTGGACAATACACTACCACCCAGGGAATGAAAATAAGGTGGCATATGATTTGAAAATAAAGGATCATGGATTTTTGAACATGATGAGAGTTGAAAGGGATCCTATTTTCAGGGATCTAGTAAATATGGATATGAGAATAACCATGGAAGGTGAAACATCAATAATTTTTCAAATGGTTGCCAAACCATCTTTACAAGAAAGGATAAAAAGTTCTCAGACTGATGATGAGGAATTTCAAAATAAGATTAAAGCTATGAATGGTATTATATTGAGTGAATTCATATATGAAGATGGAATTTTGAAATTTGGGAAGAGAATTTGTGTTCCTAACATACCTGATCTAAAAAGGGAATTATTGGATGATGCTCATAGCTCCAATTTCTCTATACACCTTGGGAGCACCAAAATGTATTGAGATTTGAAGGAACATTTTTTGTGGGACAACATGAAGAGGGAGATTGCTTATTTTGTGTCAAGATGTATGGTTTGTCAACAAGTGAAAGTTGTAAGGCAATATCTTATAAGATTCATGAAACTTTTTCCCTTACATGAGTGGAAATGGGATAATATTATGATGGACTTTGTCATTGGGCAACTAAAGACTCCAAGAAGGAATGATGTAATATGGGCCATTGTTGATCATCTTACAAAGTCAACACATTTTATTGCTATAAGAGAAGATTTACCACTTGAACGTCTGGAAAGACTATATATAAATAAAGTTGTAAGACTTCAGGGAGTACCCCTTTCGATTGTTTCTGATCGTGATCCCCATTTAACATCAAGATTTGGGAAAAGTCTTTAGAAATCCCTAGATACTGAACTTCGTTTGAGCACTGACTACCACCCTCAAACTGATGGACAATCAGAACAAACTATTCAAACCTTAGAAGACATGTTGAGATCTTTCTCACTTGACTTTCAAGGTATGTGGGATCAATATTTACCTCAGGTGGAATTTTCATATAACAATAGCTTCCATTAAAGTATTCACATGGTACCATATGAAGCATTATATAGAAAGAGATGTCGCACACCAACTTTTTGGGATGATGTTGGAGAAAGAAAACACGTAGGCCAAGAACTTGTTGAGGAAACAATGGAAAATGTGAAAGTTATCCAAACCCACATCAAAGCATCTCAAATTAGGTAAAATATCTATGCCGATAATAGAAGGATGGATTTATAATTTCTGGTAGGAGATCATGTTTTCTTGAAGGTATCTCCATGGAAGGGTGTTATACGTTTCGGTAGGAAGGGTAAATTGAGTCCCAGGTACATCAGACCTTTCAAAATTCTAGAACGAATTGGAGTTGTAGATTATTGTTTGGAAATGCCTCCAAGTATCCCCAAAGTTCATGATGTGTTCTGTGTATCACTGTTGAGAAAATACATGCCTGACCCAACACATGTACTCACCTATGAAGAAATTGAACTGGAACCTAATATGTATTATTGTGAAAAGCCTGTCAAAATTCTTGATACAAGAGAACAAGTTGTAAAAAACCAGATGAATCATCTCGTAAAAGATATATGGAGAAACCATAAGATGGAAGAGGCAACGTGGGAACTGGAGGAACTTATGATGAAGAACCACCTGAATCTTTTTGTGCGGTAGTATTATAGAAATTTTGAGGCTGAAATTATTTGAAGCAGGGAAGAATGTAACACCCCAAGCTTCCACGGTACATTTACCTTTGAATAATGCAATAGCTTGCATTGTATGTAACTTCGAGATTCTAACACACCGCGACCAATCAAACTAGCCGTTATGAATAGTAATACCCACTTTTTGAAATTTTATTTATTTTATTTTTAAAATGGACTTCATTTTTTAATTCAGAATATCGAAATTAGTTTAGGGTGAATTTTTGGTATTTTTCTGTAAACTTTCAATTTTTGATGAGTAGTGAAAAACACCGCTTTGTTGGTTAAAATTGAATTTTTATTTAAATAATTATTTATTTTATGAAAATTTATTTTAGGTCAAAATAGACACATAATACCTATATATTTTCAATGTTATTCATTGGAGTCATTTTATAATAAGTTTAGATATATAAAATTTTATTGAACTTTTTACCGTCTTTTACCCACTTTTTAGGAGCATTTGAAAATTTGCATAAAACTTAATTTTACCACTTATGTGAGTTGAATTTAAAAAATATGAGAGACAAAGTTGATATCTATAAGTAAAATGTGGTTCAGTAAGATAAAAATAATTTTTGGTGAATAATAACTTTTGACTTTTATTTACCACGGTTAAAAGTAAATAGGGTAATTAAGGGTAAAAATGATAACATAATTACCCTAATACATTTCCTAATTCTATTGGATAAGTATAATTATACCAAAAAAACCTCGTTAATAAAATATGATCCTCTTTGGTCCACTTGGATTAAATTAGGACATTTATTATTATTTTATTTAAAGAAGTGTTAAATGAGTTAAATTCAATGTTTAATAACTAAACCATTTTTAATAAAGGGTTACACACAATATAAATTCAACTATAAATATTAATTATAAATAAAAAATATTCATACATAATGGTATTTTATTTATAATTTTTAGACATTAAATAATTTAATTTATTTATGACACAATGATGATGCCGAAATTACCTTATTAATGAAATATTAAAACAATTGATATTATAAATATCCAAATAAATGTAAATTTAGACTTATGAAAAATTACACTAATTTTCTAGGTTAATATGACATGTTAGGATTTTTTAAATAAATTTTATTCTAATTGATAAAGTTTTTATGGATTTCAAAAAAATAAAATTCTAAATAGTGTCAAAATTGACATAATTGAGTTTTTAAAACAAATACTATATTATTAATTGATATAATATTCATAAAAATATAAGGTTCTACCAAAGGACTTAGATAAAGTTATATATATTAATAATTAACCACATGGGGTTCTCTTGTCTTGTTATAGTAAGTTTATTAACCATATAATATAAAAATACAAAGAGACATGGTAAATGTCATACTATTTAACTTAGAGTTAAATCTAAAAAATAAGGTTAATATGATGACCTAAACCTATATAACACCTATTGGTTGAGAGGTTTTAGACACATACCCACCTTAGGCTCTAAATAATTCATTTTTTATCCATTATAAACTGAAAATTATTTTATTATAAAATAATATTTCTAGCTTTTCCTAAAGTGACTCTCACCTCTCTTATAAAAGGAAACTTCCCCTTCTCTTAATTTCACACCTCCAAAGCCTTTTGGATCGACCAAAACCTACCGAAATATCCTCTCAACTATCCTAAATTCAACCTAGAGGCCTTAATTTGATCATAAATCCAACCTAAGGAGCCCTTTTGATCAAATAAAAATGAAGAACCCGAAGAAGAGATAAATATTTCATCACCTCTTTCAAGTTCTTTTCTTCTTCCACTTCCTCTTTAATTTTTATTTCCATTGTAAAATGATAACTTATTTATCTTCTATATAATGTGATGTTATTAAAATGTAACAACCATATTAATTATTCTATCCCTCATTTGAATGACAAAGTCACTATACATGCATACGTACGGCTTACCGTCTCCACGTCGTGGTGTAGTTTGTTATTCAAACACTTAATTATTTGGATGGGTATAATAATGAGCATAACTGATGTAAATAATAAATATAAAATTTTAATTATTCTGTATATATGATATAACATCCAATTACATATGATTTCACCATCAATATAATGATATTGTCGCTCGCACGTACGTACAGATTACCGTCTCCACGAACGCGATGAGATTCATTCCCAATCATAATCATTCAAAAATAATTCTAATTTTATGATTAAAAATAATGTCTAAGAACTTAATATCATTATAGATATGAATAAAATACATCCTATCCGTAACAAACATGGCTTACGTAACCGAACATATAAAAAACAGATCAGTTAACACCTTGGAGTTTTTGATAACTGAGACGAGCCTGTAATGGGCGACACATTCTAGGGTTATCTCATGCCGCCACCTCCTTCATTTGTCCCGCTCTAGCTCAGATTCAATTCCCATGCTCATATGTTTTTGAAAACGACTCCTATGTCGTGGTAGTGCTTTCTGGCTCGACCATCTCTACGATTCACATCATTGGCCATCATTCTTGCTCGACTCCTCTTTCAATGGATAGGGGCCCTCAACAGGGTGGTGTCAGACCCTAGGATGAGCTCCACTTCTATGGTATGAGGGAGGTGATCCATCCTTGAATTCATGCATTTGGTGGTTGGGCATGTCCTCCACGGGTGTTCTGGATGGCGGTGGTGGGATCTTGATATGTTTAGCGATTGGGTTCTCTTCCGGTGTTCTGGTGATGTTTTTTTAGTTCTTCGTTTTTGCATTTGCTATTCTATTTTGGATGGATTTTGGGATGGAATTTTGTGGTTTTATCTGGTGTGCTTCAATTCTGAGGTGGTTCTTTAGCGAAGGTAGGGTCGACTCCCTCTTGTCATCACGAATGATTCTGGTGAAGTATCTACTTGATTTTGGATGAATACGGTTTAGGGTGAATCAGTTTTTGGATCAATTTTTGAGCTTCCACAATGATTAGGTGTTACTAGCATGGTGCGACGGTTCTGGATATTATGATGTCATTGTCGATGAGTAGCGGTGATGATGATGGTTTTGGCATCGTGCGACCTCAATTCAGGTAAGGCGTAGGGATGGAGAAGTGCTTCTAGAATTTGAATTTTGAAATTTGAATGTGGAATTCTGGGTGGGTTGTTTTGAATATTGAATGTGGTTTTTGGGATGTTTTGAATTTTGAATCCAAAATTTTTTAAGGTTCCCACTTGACCATAAAGTGGATATTTTGAAAATTAAAAAAAGGGATTTGGAGGATCAGTTAACATCCGAAACGATGATAGTACTAAAATATTATTAAGAAAGCAATATTGTAGGATCATATATGATATCATATTAATGTATATAGTTCTTGAATAATTTAATAAAAATTATTTAACTATTATACCAGAGGTTAACATACCCTATACTAATGAAAAGTACAAGGTAAGGGTTAATTCCACAATCTCTTTATTATCCAAGGTTGTTTTTACGTAAGTATCTACAGGGACCTCTTTATCATACACATCCATGTTTTCTTAAAAATGTATTTCAAATCATTTTTACTATTTACTAGATAATGGGTTAAGGTCATTTATAACCTTATTTGACTTTATATGTTTTTAAAGAAGTATTTCCATCATTTTCCAAATAAGGCACTTTATGAACTTTTCGAAAAAAATAAGGTAAGAATATTTTTTTAACTTATACGGAGAGTGCGGCTATTTTCTGCCATTATAACATCGTCGAAGCTTCCCTTACAAGATTATAATAATATTTTCAAAACATATGTTTTCTTTTATTATTATATGACTTTTAAATGATTTCAAAATAGAAAGAGATATTTCTCTAATTTTTTTTTTGATTTCATCTTTGTCAACATCCATTTGATGGATTTTAAGCTTGTTTGAAGTTTATTTATTATGATACAAATCTTCCATATAGTATTGAAGGTTTTGTGATATGTTTGACAATGGATGTGTTATTCTTATACCATTCATGGTTTATGGATAATGTATTGACATTTTGTATGCTAGTTTTAATACGAATGTTTATGTTATGTTTAAACCTTTTCATATGAGGAATGTATTGGACTTAGTAAGTGATGGGTAGAGCCCAATATAGCTCCTCAATGCATCTATTGGTCTCATGAGACAAACTAGTGTCTTGGAACAAGGCCTTGATAAAATCTTATTTGTATTCTTGGCACAAGGCCTTGACTATGTGGTTATGAAGTCTGGAATTATGAATTTCATCATTATAAAATTGGCTATTGATATTAAATGTGATTATTAGACTAGTATAATATCAATGTGAATAAGTAAATGGAATTATTTTATTTATCTTTCCCTTATTATGCTGAATTTTATGTTTAAAAGGCTTGTGTTCTAGTCTTATACATTGCCTTAAACATTTTTTCTTATTTATAATAGTTTTTTCTATATTGTTATCCTTATTGAGCATCTGAGCTCACCCCTTTCTTATGTTTTATTTTTCCCAGGATGCAATGAATTATATTACAATTAACCTGTAAAAATAGGCTAAGGGATATAAGATTCTTCAAAGGGGTCAAGATGTTGTTTGTTTTTATTTTATGATGTAATGTAAAATTTATTTATGTATATAGTACTTCCAAGGATACTAAATTGATCGGTCTTTCGGGACATGGTTCCTTGTATCATGCTAATGTTATGTTATAATGCACTGATTCAGGGTAACTAGGGTTGGGGAGTTATAGTTGGTTTTAGAGAAAGTTTAGTATAAACCTTGGAAACTAGATTTAGAAAAAACTCTGATTAGAGAACACTACCCTAATATAGACTTTGGGGATTAGTATAGAAGAACTTTCTAGAATTTTGGTACTGTATATATTTTGTGAGTTTTCTAATAAATACATCCCTGTCTAGATACGAGAAGGTAGAGGCGGCTCTGGAACAGATGTACCTAGTGGTAAAATCCAAAAACACCACTTTGAGCTTGACTCGAACGAGAACTAGTGCATGACAACAGGCCTTGCTGCACTCTTGGTTACGACACTCCTGAGGGACATGATTACGATAATTCCCATTTTCTTTACAAACCATTATGAAGGGTTTATGAGTATATACCTCCTCAAAGAAAATATTTTTATGATTATGGATTATATCCATAAACAGTTCAATTTATGTTAAGTGTTTTACAAGTTCGGAATTATGTATTGAGATTCATAAACTAATCTATGGTATGCCATTGTTTAGAAATGGATAATAGTGTAAGGAATGGAGACCATGTCAATGCACATAATCTATATAGGGATTTACCTCTTACTCAAGATAATTATAGTGGAGCAAGTCATGAAACTGGTGTTGATCAACTTATCGCCATACTAGGACAATTCACTCAGGTTATGAATAATAACCTTACCTGTATGGAGCACCCTGATCCACAGCATGGATGATCAATGTTAGACCACTTCATGTGGAAACAACCACCAAAATTCAATGGGAGTAAAAATCTGTTATTATCTGAGAAATGGATAAGTTCCTTAGAGAAAATATTTCATGCTTTGGGGAGTAGAGAAAGGGAAAACGTTTTCATGGCAGTTTATCGCCTCACGGGAGATGCAGATCAATGGTGGTAATTGATTCAAAACACAAAGAAATATGAAGAAGTATCAAACATGAAATGGAGGAAGTTTAAATATATTTTATTAGAAAATAATTTCCTCGTGACCATCGAGCGGATATGGAATGACAATTTCTGAGTCTGAAGAAAAAGGAGGATGAGGATGTCACAAAGTATGAGGCTAACTTTACAAGATTATAAAGGAATTCTATAGATTATATATGTAACCCAAGGAGTAAGATTGATCAATTCTTTTATGGTTTAAAACTGTTTCTACAGTGAGCATTAGTCTCACAATCCTTCTTATAATATGAAGATATTGTCTCATGTGCTATAAAGACAGATAAATAATTCTCTAAGTCTTATAAATTTAAAGCAAAGTAGACGAAGAAGAGATCTGCTGAACACTCTGGAAATGGAAATAAGGGGAATAAGGGAAAATTTAAATATCCATCCTGCGGTAAATGTGGGAAGAAACACCTCGGTACCTGTGTGAAGGTAATGCGAGTCTGTTAAAAGTGTGGTGAAAAAGGCCACCAAGATTGTGATTGCAAGGGAAAGAAAGAGGCTGTCAATGTTGAATGATACAATTGTAGAGAAAAGGGGAATTATGAAAATGAATGTACTAATCATCAAGAGAACTTACCTCATAAAATGCCATGGGAGAAAGGCCAAGATTATGCGATCACTACTACTGAGGTTGAAGCTTCAAAATACATGGTGGAAGGTAATTTAATGCTTTCCTGAAGTTTATTCAATGCTTTATTTGATTCTAGATCATCTCACTGTTTCTTATCTTCCATGTTTTATAAGAAAATTAGATATTTTCAATTTTATTTAACAAGGGAGTTGTCAGTGAAAACTCATAAGGGAAGTATCATTGCAACAAAGTTTTGTGAATCAGTTCCCATTAGGGAATATAAATGTTTTTTATATGTCAATCTCATCATCATAACCATGATTAAATTTGATATAATACTTGGTATGGATTGGATTTTGGACCATAATGCAAAAATTTATTGTAAGAAGAAGGAGGTTACAATTCTCTATGATGATAAGGAGTACCTTGTCTTTAGATAAAAAACATCACCATCTGATTCTTATCTATATCCACCCCTAGTAGATCTAATAAATTAAACTATTGGGGAGTATGAGAATGAAATAATTATGGGTGAGGAAAGGAATGTTTAACTAGAGGACGTACCTATTGTGAAAGAATATGTTGATGTGTTTCCATATAATTTTCCTGAACATCCTCCAGAATGAGAAATTTAATTTTCCATTGATTTAATTCTTGGTTCATGGCCCATATCAAATACCACTTATAGAATTGTTACTGTGGAATTAGTGTAACTAAAGAAAAAACTAGAGGAATTGAGTAATAAGGGATTTATTCACCCTAGTGTTTCTCCATGGGGTTCCCATGTCCTTTTTGTTAATAAGAAAGACAGATATATGAGGTTGTGCATTAACTATAGGGAGATCAATTCTATAACAATAAAGAACAAGTATTCCCTACCCCGCATTGATGATTTATTCGACCAACTTCATTGAGCTCAATATTTTTCAAAGATTGACCTTCGATCTAGATATCATCAGTTGTGTGTGAAAAAGGAAGACATTCTGAAAACAACATTTCGAACTAGGTACGGGCATTACGAGTTTACAGTAATGCCTTTTGGATTGATTAATGCACCCTATGTCTTCATGGATCTAATGAACAACGTTTTCAAGGAATATCTTGATGACTTTGTAGTAAAATTTATTGATGATATATTGGTATACTATAAAATCTATGAAGATCATGAAAATCACTTGTGCATTATTCTAAAGACTCTTAGAAGAAATGAATTATATGGGCAGTTTAGCAAGTGTGAATTCTGGCTTTATGAGATTTATCTTCTTGGCCATATTGTCTCTAAGGATGGAATCTCTATTGATTATTTAAAGAACAAGGCAATCCAAGAATGGCCATCACCGATGAGTATAACTGTGGTATGCAGTTTTATTGGTTTAACAGGTTATTATTGGCATTTTGTCCATAATTTTTCCCAATTGGCTAACCCATTAACCAAGCTCACTCATAAAGGGGTTAAATTTATTTGGACAAAAGAGTGTGAAGAATATTTTGAATAACTGAAGAGAATATTATTTAATGCTTCTATCTTTACTCTACAATCTGGGAATGATGGGTTTGTTATTTATAGTGATGTATCAAAGAAAGGACTTGGTTGTGTCCTTATGCATAATGATATATTTATTTCCTATGCATCATGGCAGCTAAAAATTCATGAGAAAAACTATCCCACTCATGATCTTGAGTTAGAAGCTGTAATATTTGATCTAAAAATATGGAGACAGTATCTCTATGGTAAAAAATGAGATATTTATACTGATCACAAGAGTCTGAAGTATATTTTCTCACAAAAAGAACTAAACATGAGACAAAGGAGATGTCTTGAACTACTCAAGTATTATTATTGTACAATACACTACCACCCTGGGAAGGAAAATAAGGTGGAATATGCTTTGAGAAGAAAGGATCATGGAGTTTTGAACATGATGAGATTTGAAAGGGATCCTATTTTCAGGGATCTAGTAAATATGGATATGGGAATAACCATGAAAGCTGAAACATCAATACTTTTTCAAATGGTTACCAAACCATCTTTACTAAAAAGGATAAAAAGTTCTCAGACTGATGATGAGGAATTTGAAAAGAATATTAAATCTGTGAATGATGGGAGATTGAGTGAATTCATATATAAAGATGGAATTTTGAAATTTTGAAAGAGACTCTATGTTCCTAACATACCTAATCTAAAAAGAGAATTGTTGGATGATGCCCATAGCTCCAATTTATCTATACACCCTGGGAGCACCAAGATGTATTGAGATTTGAAGGAACATTTTTGGTGAGACAACATGAAGAGGGAGATTGATGATTTTGTGTCAAGATGTACGGTTTGTCAACAAGTGAAAGCTGAAAGGCAATATCCTTTAGGATTCATGCAACCTCTTCCCATACCTGAGTGGAAATGGGATAATATTTCAATGGAATTTGTCATTGGGCTACTAAAGACTCCAAGGAGGAATAATGCAATATGGGTCATTATTGATTTTCATACCAAGTCAGCACATTTTATTGCTATAAGAGAAGATTTACCACTTGAACGTCTGGAAAGACTATATATTAATGAAGTTGTAAGACTTCATGGAGTACCCCTATCAATTTTTTCTGATCGTGATCCCCATTTTACATCAATATTTGGGAAAATTCTTTAGAAATCTCTAGATACTAAACTTCATTTGAGCACTGCCTGCCACCCTCAAACTGATGGAAAATCAGAACATACTATTCAAACCTTAGAAGACATGTTGATATCTTTATCACTTGACTTTCAAGGTATGTGGGATCAATATTTACCTAAGGTTGAATTTTCCTATAATAATATATTCCATTCAAGTTTTCACATGGTACCATATGAAGATTTATACGGAAAGAGATGTTGCACACCAACTTGTTGGGATGATGTTGGTGAATGAAAACTCATAGGCCCATAACATGTTGAGGAAACCATGGAAAAAGGTGAAAGTTATACAAACCCACATCAAAGCATCTCAAAGTAGGTAAAAGATCTATACCGATAACCGAAGGAAGGATTTGTAATTTCAGGTAGGAGATCATGTTTTCTTGAAGTTATCCCTATGGAAGGGTGTTGTACGTTTTTTTTATGAAGGGTAAATTGAGTCTCAGGTACATCAGACCTTTCGAAATTCGAGAACGAATTGGAGTTGTAGCTTATTGTTTGGAAATGCCTCCAACCCTCTCCAAAGTTCATGATGTGTTTCATGTATCACTGTTGAGAAAATACATGCTGACACAACGTATGTACTCACCTATGAGGGAATTTAACTGGAACCTAATATGTCTTATTGTGAAGAGCCTGTTAAAATTCTTGATACAAGGGATCAAGTGCTGAGAAACCGGGGGACTCGTCTGATAAAAGATCTACGGAGAAACCATAAGATGGAAAAGGCAATGTGGGAACTAGAGGAACTTATGATGAAGAACCACCTGAATCTTTTTATGCAGTAGTATTATAGAAATTTTAAGGATGAAATTATTTGAAAGAGGGAAGAAGGTAACACCCCAAGATTCTATGGTACGTTTCCCTTTGAATAATGCAATAGCTTGCATTGTACGTAACTTCGCGATTCTAACACACCACGACCAATCAAACTAGCCATTATGAATAGTAATACACACTTTTTAAAATTTTATAAATTTTCTTTTTCAAAATGGAATTCCATTTTTAATTTGGAATATCGAAATTAGTTTAGGGTGAATTTATGGTATTTTTCTGTAAACTTTTGATTTTTGATAAATAGTGAAAAACGCTGCATTATTGGTTAAAAATGAATTTTTATTTAAATAATTATTTATTTTTTTTAAATTTATTTTAGGTCAAAATAGGTAAATAATACCTATATATGTTCAATTTAATTCATTGGATTCATTTTATATTAAGTTTAGATATATAAAATTTTATTGAACTTTTTACCGTCTTTTACCCACTTTTTAAGAGCATTTGAAAATTTGCATAAAACTTAATTTTACCGCTTATGTGAGTTTAACTTCAAAAATATGAGAGATAAAGTTGATGCCTATAAGTAAAATGTGGTTCAGTAAGATAAAAATAATTTTTTGTGAATAATAACTTTTGACTTTTATTTACCACGGTTAAAAGTAAATAGGGTAATTAAGGGTAAAAATGATAACATAATTACCCTAACACATGTCCTAATTCTATTGGATAAGTATAATTAGACCAAAAAAAACCTTATTAATAAAATATGATCCTCTTTGGTCCACTTGGATTAGATTAGGACATTTATTATTATTTTATTTAAAGAAGTGTTAAACGAGTTAAATTCAAAGTTTAATAACTAAAACATTTTTAATAAAGGGTTACACACAATATAAATTAAAATATAAATATTAATTATAAAGATAAAAAGATTTCGTACATAATGGTATTTTATTTATAATTTTTAGACGTTAAATAATTTAATTTATTTATGACACAATGATGATTCCATAATTACCTTATTATTAAAATATTAAAACAATTGATATTATAAAGAAACAAATAAATGTAAATTGAGACTTATGATAAATTAAACTAATTTTATAGGTTAATATGACATGTTAGGTTTGGTTAAATAAATTTTATTTGAAGTGATAAAGTTTTTATGGCTTTCAAAAAAATATAATCCTAAATAGTTTCAAAATTGACATAATTGAGTTTTTAAAACAAATACTATATAATTAATTGATATAATATTATTAAAAATCTAAGGTTTGGCCAAAGGACTTAGATAAAGTTATATATATTAATTATGAACCAAATTTGGTTCTCTTTCCTTGTTATAGTAATTTTATTAACCATATAATATAAAAATACAAAGAGACATGGTAAATGTCATACTATTTAACTTAGAGTTAAATATAAAAGATAAGGTTAATATGATGACCTAAACCTATCTAAAACCTATTGGTTGAGATTTTTTAGACCCATACCCACATTATCCTATAAATAATTCATTTTGGAGCCATTAGAAACTGAAAACTATTATATTATAAAATAATATTTCAATCTTTTCCTAAAGTGACTCTCACCTCTCTTATAAAAGGCCACTTCCCCTTCTCTTAATTTCACACATCCAAAGCCTTTTGGATCGACCAAACCCTGCCCAAATATCCTTCTAACTATCCTAACTTCAACATAGAGGCCTTAATTTGATCATACATCCAACCTAAATATCCCTTTTGATCAAATAAAAAGGAAGAACCTGAAGAAGAGGTAAATATTTCATCACGACTTTCAAGTTCTTTTCTTCTTCCACTTCCTCTTTCATTGTTGTTTCCATTATAAAATAATAAATCCAGTATCTTCTATATAATGTGATTTTATTAAAATGTAACAACTATATTCATTATTCTATCCATCATATTAATGACAAAGTCACAATACGTGCGTACGTACGACTTACCGTCTCCACATCGTGGTGTAGTTTGTTATTCAAACACTTTATTATTTGGATGGGTATAATAATGAGGATAACTGATGTAAATAATAAATATAACATTTTAATCACTGCTACAAATATGGATTTTATCAATGCTAAAAATGTTCATTAACATCGCCAGAAAAAGCGCTGATAATGCCGACGAAGATAAAGGGGGGAGGGGGGGGGGGGGGGGGTCCCCTTTATCAGCACCCCAAAAAGCACTGATAAAGACCCCTTTTATCAGAACTTTTTTTTAGCGCTGATAAAAATAAAAAAAATAAAAAAAATAAAAAAATACTACCAATCTCGTGGGGGGGGGGGGGTTTACAGCGCTTGAGCCCCCCTTTATCAGCGCTTTCCCGCACATCCAGCGCCCGCCCGCACCGCCTACACCCTTTATCCGCACTAGCCCTTTAAATCACCCTTGTGCGCACGCCCTTTACTCCACCCGGATTTGATCTCGAGACCTCCCCCATGCGCATCTAAAGCCTTTTCCACTACCCTATATTGATTTGTTCTCTTATTCATGATATATCTATTTATTTATATATATTTATTTCGTTATATTTATTCGTACAGTAATATATATTTATATTAATATATATAGTTATATTAATATATATAGTTATATTAATATATATATAGTTATATTAATATATAGTAGTTATATAAATATTCATATATTGGTATTTTAAATAAAATGTACATTAGTTATTATTTAGATAAAGCTTGTATATTTTATATGTAAATATGTTTAATTATTTATTTTAAAAATTTAATTTTTAGGTGTGAATATATAAAAAATATGTACATATAGTTTTATATTTGATTATAAATAGCAGTTCATTTTAAAAAATGTTAAAATTTCAAATACATAATATCAATATAAATTTAATACCTTGGAATAAATTTAGTCCCCACCAAAAAAATCCAATAATACACCCTGAAACGAGGCTGAAAATCCACAAAATGTTAAACAATTTGGGTACCCCAACTAAAAAATCAGTTTTGGAGGCCTTCTGGGCCTCTTTTAGCCTCTAAAAAACGCTTGAAAGGGGTTTCCCCAGTCACAGCGACGTAGATCTCGTCACAGGCTTCGATTTGATATGTGGTAGAGCTCAAACGGACACCCGGATCAAAAGTTATGGCCGTTTGAAGTTCGAGTTGCGTTTTTAACATATTTTGGATCTTTTTTAAATTTTTTTAATTTTTTTATTCTTCAAATTGTTATTAAATGACTATTACTCCATAATAATTATCAAAATATTAATTAAAAATATTTTTTTAATTTTTTGAGAATCCATTTTCACTAAATATCTTATATATTAAGTATATTAAGTGTAAATGTACATTTATACTTATCTAAAATATATTTAAAAATTATATATTATATTTATATCAATATAACTATATAACTATATTTATATATTAATAAATTTTTTTAATTTTTTTTTGAAGTCGACCCTTTATCAGCGCTACTAAACAAGCGCTGATAAAGGGGTGGCGCTGGCCTTGCCCAGTTTTATGGTAGTGAATGATTCTGTATATATGATATACCATCCAATTACATACGATTTCACCATCAATATAATGATATTGTCGCCCGCGCGTACATACGGATTACCGTCTCCACGAACGCGATGAGATTCATTCCCCATCATAATCATTCAAGAATAATTTTCATTTTATGATTAAAAATAATGTCTAAGAACTTAATACCATTCTGGATATGAATAAAATACATCCTATCCATAACAAACATGGCTTACATAATCGAGCATATAAAGGAAAGATGATCAGTTAACACCTTGGAGTTTTTAATAACTGAGATGAGCCATTAAGGGGCGACACAATCTAGGGTTCCCTCATGCCGCTGCCTCCTTCCTTTGTCCCACTCTGGCTCAGCTTCACTTCCCATGATTAGATGTTCTTGGAGAAGTCTCCTATGTCAAGGTAATGATTTCTGGTTCGACCATCTCAGCGATTCACATCATTGTCCGTCATTCTTGCTCGACTCCTCTTTCAATGGATAGGGTCCCTCGGCAGTGCAGTGTCGGACCAGAGGATGAGATTTGCTTTCGTGGTATGAGGGAGGTGATCCATCCTTGAATGCATGAATTTGGTGGTTGGGCATGGCCTCCGCGGGTGTTCTGGATAGTGGCAGTGCGATCTTGATCTGTTTTGCGATTGGGTTCTCTTCTGGTGTTCTGGTGATGCTTTTTTAGTTCTTCATTTTTTCATCTGCTATTCTGTTTTGGATGGATTTTGGGATGGAATTTCATGGTTTGGTCTGGGGTGCTTCAATTCAGAGGTGGTGCTTCGGTGGAGGCAGGGTCGACTCCCTCTTGTCATCACGCACGATTCTGGTGAAGTATCTACTTGATTTTGGATGAATAGGGTTTGTCATGAATCAGTTTTTGGATCAAGTTTTGAACTTCCACGGTGATTCAGTGTTATTGGCATGGTGCGATGGTTCTGGCGATGATGGTGTCAATGTCGATGAGTAGCAGTGATGATGATGGTTTTGGCATCGTGCGACCTCGATTTGGGTAAGGCGCATGGCTGGAGAAGTGCTTCTAGAATTTAAATTTTGAAATTTGAAGGTGGAATTCTAGGTGGGTTGTTTTGAATGTTGAATGTTATTTTGGGATGTTTTGAATTTTGAATCTGGAATTTTTTAAGGTTTCCACTTGACCATAAAGTGGATATTTTGAAAATTAAAAAAAAGGGATTTGGAGGATCAGTTAACACCCGAAACGATGATACTACTAAAATATTATTAACAAATAAATATTAGAGGATCATATATGATATCATATTTATGTATATAGTTCATGTATAATTTAATAATAGTGATTTAACTACTATACATGAGGTTAACATACCCTCGACCAAGGAAGAGTACAAGGTAAGGGTTAATTCCACAATCTCTTCATTATTCGAGTTTGTTTTTACATAAGTATCTACTGGGACCTCTCTATCATCCACATCCATTTTTTCTTAAAATTTATTTCAAACTTTTTTTACTATTTACTAGACAATGGTTTAAAGTTATTTATACCCTTGTTTGACCTTATATTTTTTGAAATGAATCTTTCTGTCATTTTCCAAACAACGTACTTTATGACCTTTTTGATAAAATTAAGTTAAGAATGTTTTTTTAATTTATTTGGAGAGTGAAGCTATTTTCTGCCATTATGAAATCATTGAAGCTTCCCTTACAAGCTTATAATATTATTTTCAAAAGAAATGTTTTCTTTTGTAATAATATGACTTTTAAATGATTTCAAAATATAAAGAGATATTTCTCTAAAAAATGTTTTGATTTCATCGATGTCAACATCCTTTTGATGGATTTTAATCTTGTTTGAAGTTGATTTATTATAATAAAAATTTTCCATATTGTATTGAAGGTTTTGTGATATGTTTGATTGTGGATGTGTTATTCTTATACCATTCATGGTTTATGGATAAAGTATTGACATTTCGTATTCTAGTTCTAATACGAATGTTTTTGTTATGTTTAAACCTTTTCATATGAGGAATGCATTGGACTTAGTAAGTGATGGGTGGAGCCCGCTATAGATCCTTGATGCATCAGTTGGCCTCATGAGACAAACTAGTGTCTTGGAACAAGGCCTTGACAAAATCTTATTTGTAGTCTTGGCACAAGGCCTTGACTATGTGGTTATGAAGTCTGGCATTATGCATTCCATCATTATAAAATTGGGTATTGATATTACATGTGATTATTTGACTAGTAGAATATCCATGTGAATAAGTAAATGGAATTATTTGATTTATCTTTCCCATATTATGTTAAAGTTTCAGTTTAAAAGGATTGTGTTCTAGTATTATACATTTCCTTAAACGTTTGTTCTTATTTATGATAGTTTCTGCTATATTGTTATCCTTACTGAGCATCTGAGCTCACCCATTTCTTATGTTTTATTTTTCCCCAGATGAAAATATGTATATTACAATTAAACTAAAGGAATAGGCTAAGGGATATAAGAGTATTAAAAGGGGACACAATGTTGTTTTTTTGTTTCATGATGTAATGTAAAACTTTTGTATGTATCTAGTACTTCCAAGGATACTAAACTGATCGGTCTTTTGGTACATGATTCTTTGTATCATGCCAATGTTATGTAATAATGCACCGATTCTGGGTAACTGGGGTCAGTGCATTATAAAAAACCTATTATTATTCCACAATAGGGTCGTGATGATGAAAAGTTGTGTGATGAGGCCTTAGTCCAGGGGCCTGTGCATGAGGTGTTTCCTCTAGCTGGATAGTGAGTGGAAATTATACCTTTTGAGAAGAAAAGATACCCTCATATAATAATTTTGATGGATTATATATACTAGGTTGAGTATCTGGTAATTTTGGAAGTGTAGGATCAAAACAGATGTAGGATGAGCGCACTTAATGAGTTCTAGAGGTAGGGGATGCCTAGGTTTTGTGGTGATCTAGATCCTCAGGTGGTAAAGTATTGTCTTGAGCTGATGTTTCAATTATTTATACTCATTTATACTTCTTATAATTAGAGTATGGTACTTGAAAATAGTCTACTTCATGTAACAACAAGGCATTGAAGGATCCTAGTAACATAGATGCTTGTCGAGCCAATGCTTCCATGGATTGAGTTTGAGAATCTAATTTGAGAGTATTATTTTCTATAAATATTTCATTTATTATTTATTCATGACATGCTTGAGTTGAAGTAGGGTATCATGTCCATGGTAAGTATGTGTTGAGGTTTACTGACCTCACACATTACTCCCTTAACATGGTTCATGAAAGATACTTCCAAGTGCAGAAGCTTGATCATGGAATCCATAGGGATGTTTGGTCTAGTGTAGTGCCCCTATGTATCCCCACATATTTAGGGTACTAGGGAGGGCCCTAGTGGTAGATAACTTCTTTGATGAAGAGTGTTAGGTGGAATGTGTGGGCGGTGGTTCCCATAGAGTAGAGACATTAGCAACAAGTGACCGAATTTGGGCTTCAATATCATGAAACTTGATGCATGGACATGTCTAGAATTGGATACAAGGATTAGTGGCATACCTAGAGGGGATACAGTAAGCTAGGAGATAAGAATTTCTTTACATGTGATGGATGGGGACATATTTCGTGAGACTACCTAGCCTATCATGTGTAAGAGCGAGGAAATGATGTGGACATACCACCATGTCAGAGACAACAACAAAACCAAGGACCTCTTAGGGGTCGATATGGAGATCCCTAAAGAGGAGGATGTGGAAGAGGATCTATAGACACTATAGGATTTGGATGATGATATGATCCAATACCATCTCCACCACCTCCATGTGGGCTATACCGTGCTTAGAGGGTTGAAAATAGTTGTTGTGAGCAGATGCATAGAGTTTAGGTTTATGACCCAGAGGCCCCTAACATGATTTTATGTATGATTTTAATCTTCTCCAACTTGGAATTATTTTTTGTAGACAGTAGAACAATCCATTCTTTCTTTGATATATCCCTTGTTTGATAGATAAATATTCCTGTCGAGCCACTAGTCCAACCTTTATGGTTAGAGAGTCCTACCTGAGGAGATTCTATGATCACTCTAATCTTATAATGGTGTGGTCTAACTCTCAGAGCAGATAGGTTTACATGTGATATACTAGTAGTGGTGATGAATCCATCAGATTCCATTCTTAGTAATAACTATTTATTAGTATCCAGTTCCTAGATTGATTGTTTATGATGGAGAGTAAGATATATTTGAGTGGATGGATCAAACTTTTTCTTCACCGGAAAGAGGGATATATATCCTCAATGAGTTGGGATCATGTTCAAGAAGTAATAATAGATTTACCATAATTTTTCCAACAAGAACCTTGGTGAAATATATTTAGCATAAATTTGGTTTCTTACAGCGATGTAGGAGTACTCAAAAATTTTCCAAGAGGAAGTACATGGTCTAACTCCACACCTGGATATTAATTTTTATTTTGAATTACACTCCAAGACCTTTATGATATCTTATATTGTATATCAGATGGCCCCTATTGAGATTTGATAACTGAGGGTGTAGTTGGAGGATATTTAGAGGAAGATATTTTTTAGACCCAATGTTTTCCCCTAGGTATCTCTAGTTTTGTTTACTAAGAATGCATAAAGAAGCCTTAGGTTTTTCATTTACTATTGTCACCTAAACCAGGTGAACATCAATAATAAATACCCATTTCTAAAAATTGACAACATTTTTATTTATTTGAAGAAGTAAAAGTGGTTCTTAAATATTAATCTCAGGTTGATCTATCACCAGCTATGAGTAAATTATGAGAATATACCAATGATGAAATTATAATGTTGCTATGGTCATTATGTGTTCCTGGTGATTCCCTTTTGGGTGATGAACACACCAAAAATTTTTATGGGATGCATGAACTTGATCTTCCAGCCCTCTTTATGCTACTTTATGGTGGTATTAATCAATGATATCCTTATATATTTGTCAACAAAAGATGAGCATGAGCATCATTTGAGGATGGTTTTGGATGTTCTTTGAGAGCATCAAATATATGGGAAGATATTGAAGTGTCAGTTATAGATTAGAGAGGAATAATTATTGGGGAATGTTATATCTAAGGAAAGAGTGGCCGTGCACCTAGTACAAATCTAGGTTGTGATATCTTGGGAGCCACCCAAAAGTTTTATGGAGGTGCATAGTTTTGTTGGACTGACTACTTATTACTAGAGTTTTTTGGTGGATTTATTCAAAGTTTATATGTCAAACCAAGACTAAAACATAATTTATTTCATGATTATTAATATAATTTTCCAACACCACACACCCAAGATATGTATGTCTAGTGTCTTTGGAAGATTAGACATAAAAATACACCATCCTAAACATAAGAAAATTATCATAATTTAAAACTCCACATAGTTATAATAACTCTCAAAGATATTTTAAAACTGTATAGGATATCTTGTAGAAAATACACAAGGAAAAGGGTGAGCTAGAAATACTAAAAAGGGAATAAAACTGGCATTTAAGCATAACATGATAGTCAAAATTTAAAACATGACATCATAAAGAGGGTGATCATAAGAATAGAAATATGGCATAAAGAAATGATATCAATGATCATGAAATCATATACATATGGAAATAACAAAAAAATTATATCAGAAACATAAGTCAAGGGGCACCCAAATACCATCATCATAAGGTAGAAAATTTCCCTATAGTGAAACTACTTTTTCTTACATGACCATTACATCATTTTTAAGATAAAAAAATAATAGTGTTAAAAATCCAGGATCTAATATTTTAGATTCTTGGGAAAATTAGTCTCATACAACAATTTTACATAATAAATTTTTTTATTTAAATCCTTATTCATTATCCTTCTAAACACTCATGTTATCCTTAGTTCCTATTGTCACTTGGGGATATACATCAAATAAAGGGGTGATCTAAAATATTAGTAAGAGGAGGAATAATGGAACTGAATCAATAGAACATGGGTGAGAATAATAATAATCATCATATAATAAGTTTAGTATCATCATAATAAACAATAGGGAAATATTTAATAATGTAATGGAATATAGAAAATTCATAAAAATAAAACATAATGTCATAGTGGTCAAACAACACACATAGTTGTGAACAAATCTAGTATCATGTTCACGTATAACATATGTGCATAAATTATAACATCATCATTTTGAACAAAGATAACATCATGTTCATTCATAGTTCACATAATCTCATGAGATAAATCACATTACCCAATGAATTAGAGGGATATATAATTTTGGACCCACCTTTCACATCATAATATTCACATAATCATGTATGCCACATAGAATGTATAAAAATCATATTCATGAAATAAAAATTGAAAAGAATGAGTTTTATAAGGATTTAAGAAAGAATAATTACATGAATAAACTTGGGGTTCCCAAATTAATAGGGTAAAAAAAAATTTGGCATAAAAATTATCATTCTTGAGCAAAGAACAAACAACTCAAGAGGAGTCAAAGATGTATTTTGGACAGAAAATTATTTTTGGAAAATATTTTTATTTGGATTATAAATCTAGGTAAAAATATGTATATCCTTAAAAATATGAGGGAAAGATAGTGAAATTAAATTTAATTAACATTAAAGTAATATCCATATAAAAAATGACATAAAAGAGGGATAACCCAAATAAAGGGAGTTGGGTTTGAGAATCCCCTTACCTTAATTTCTACTTGATTTCATCATTTGTCCATCTACTGAATAATAAAATTATGTTTATTAAAGCATTGAAACAAAATTGAATTATTTTCAATTTTTTGACTATTTAACAATTATAATCCTTGTATTATATTTATTAGTTTTTTTGATGAAATTGAAGTGTTTTGATATCATGTTTTCATTAAAAATTTCCCATTTTGATTCAATTTCACTATTTTGTTAAACGTAATTAATACATAAGTATTTTTTATTATAGAAGATTAATAAATATATATTTATAAATTTAAATATTAAAAATAATTTACTATAAACATTCATAAGGGTGGTGATATAAAACAATTTATAATTGTCCTCATTGGTGGTTAACTGACTGTTATCGAGAACATTGTCAAAAGGAGGAAAAAGTGAGGTAATAAATAATTTAAAAATATAATTTTTATATTAGGTTAAAATAATTTATATAAGTTAAAATTCACTCAAATTAATATTATAATATTTTGTTTTTAAATGGATAGAGAAAGAGAGGAAGATAAGAGGAAAAAAAGAAGAGCTGATGAAAACATACCCTCTTCTCGGTGTTGCTTCTCTTGAATGACACTAAAATCCCATGTTAATTAGATTTAGATTACTTCTGAACATCCATATGAATTATAAGAGGCTTAAGATATAGTATTTGGGTATATATTTGGATTTTTAAAGTATTGAAGTATTGTTTTTTCAAGGGTATAGATGGGGATTATTTATACTTGAGGTGAGTGATTTTTTTAGAATTAAATATTGAATAAAATACTATATCCAAGGTAAATGTTATAATAGTGATATTTATGACATTATAAACCATTTTTAATTAAATAAAATTATTTTAATACTTTTAGTCATTTTATAATTCTAATGAATTAGTTTAATTCAATGTAAAGGTGAAAAAATGAGAAGATGCGTTTTTAATGTAATACTTTAGATTTTAGACATTGGAAAGTAATTTTTAGGTCTGTAAATAATGTTTACTATATTTTAATGAATCATTTATCAAATTAAATATGATTTGGTCTAGACAAAAGTTCTATAAATTATTAATTCATTATGACATCATGAGTGTTGTAATTCAAGATACACCGGTTATGGAAAAAACTGTATTTTTACTATTCACCTAAAAATTGAAGTATTTCAGAAAATTATGAAAAAATTGATCTTGGAAAATTTTTACATAATTATTTCAAAAATTATATTGAATTTATGAAATTAATTTTCTAACATAGATAATTTTAATTTTTTTTTAAAAATTATGATTTTTATGAAATACTTTAAAATACAGTTTATTAAAAATGTGTTTATATTATCTTTATGTTTTTTAATCATGAATTTAATTATAGTATTTATATCATATTAAATTACTCATTATAATCAAAATTTATTATTTTGAGATTAAATTATTATTCCAATGGCTAGGTTACTATTCTCAATAGTTAGGTTACTATTCCCAATGACCAGGTCACTATTACAATGGTCACATTAATATTCTAAAAGTCACATTTACTCCTATAAATATTTCTCAATATATTCATTAATTATTAAAATTAATTCCTATCAAGTATTTACATTTCAATTTTCTATAATTTTGATTGGTTTATTAATATTTTGTTTGATTTTTATAGAATTTTTCGTGGGATGGATGATTCTAGCTGACTCGGGTGATCCAAAATTTTCCATTATAGTTTTTCTAATTTCTATATTTTTTCCCCATATAATATTCAGAAATTTAATGGGTTTATTAACTGACTAATTTAATGATTTTAATTAATTAATTAAAGTTTTTGTTGTTTCTCTATGCGCTTTATGTATATAATACATATATAATATAATATAACACACATTTATTTAGGAAACAAATATCATTTATAAACTCTGGGTTGTTACAGTCCCATGGTGGATTATGTTCACTCCCTAATCCACCACATAATATATCATGTGATATAAAGCATTAACTAATGCATTATAAGGCTATATAATTATAGACCCACCTATCACATAAAAGAAAATCATACATATGCATGCCATATGAGGAAAATAAACCATACTTAAATAATAAACATGATCAAACCTATGAGAAGGAAGTGGGTTTCATAATTATAATTCAAGGAATAACTGAAGGATAAATCATAAGTATTCCCAAGAGAAGAAGAAAATAAATCATTTGAACTTTCATAATTAAAAAAGAGACATAGGTCTTGAACATAGAGATCCAATGTAGAAAATTCATTAGAAGGATCTTGGATAAGAAAGAATAATGACGAACCACTTGGGTGGTTCATTTTAAAATAAGTAAAGGATCTTTTTAAAGAAGGAAAGAAATCATTTTATCCATAAAACCATAATTGAACCAAGAGGTTTCTCTATAAAATAATAATAAAATTTTGAAGTTATTAATGCTTTAAAAATAATTTATGGGGGTGATTCCCAATGTGGAATAAGAAACATGAAAATTCCCTTAAATCATGTTTACTTAAAAGTAGGAATTTAATTGGGAACTAAAAACATATATAACCACAAAATGAAAAGAATATTTAATTAGGTATATATGTAAGGTAAATATATACAAAAACATAAGTGGTACATGAGAACAAAATTACATTAAAGGGAGAAAAAGAAACAGAATGCATTATCAAAAAGTCATGAAGGTGGTATAGAAGATCTGTTACTATGTTTTAAATTTTTTTTTTGAAAATACCATGATGTGGCTGTTTCTCATTAATTATTTTAATTAATTAATCATTTAATTAATTTAAGCAACTAATTTTAAATATTTTTTATTATCTTAAATTAATTTGTGTATTAACAATTTGTAATATTAAATAAATTCTTCATTGAATAATTTGTAATTAATAGTATTTTGTTTATAAAAATTTTAAATTGTGAATTTGAATTTGAATTTATTATATATTTTTTATTTAATTAACTTCTTTTAGTGAATTAAATTTAATTTATTCTTCGCAATTTATTAATTTTGTTTATTTTAGGTGTTGTTGTTGGACTACCCTCCTCTAGGTCTGGGAGTCACCTCCAGATGAGTCACCGTTGGACCCAATAGTGGCCCACACTCATCACCAACCATTTTTCTTTTCTGGTGTGGACATGCCCCCTTCTCACCCATTTGAACTCCTTTAATGGTGACTCAACTGAGTCACTATCAACTGCACTCATTTCCAATTTGTTTCACCCACCGCTATCAAGATCTTCCTCACTTTTCCAAAAATGGAAACTCACCACTAGAGGATTTTGTGGTGACTCATTTGAGCCACCAAAGATCATCTAATTTGAAATAAAATAAGATGAAAAATATTGAAATACCTTAAATCAGAAAACCAGAACCCACTGGAGAGATCAAACCCACCGAAGATCATCAAATATGAAATCTCATACCACTATCTTGTCGGTCCTCCTCCACACTGATGATGTAGTCGACCACCTGCCACTGTCACACCATTGCGTCCAAGATACCTTCACCTCTCCCAAATCCAAACCACCAGTGAAGCTGATATCCCACTCTGCCAAGGGATATCTTCCATCACTGAATCCATTGAGTCCTCCACTCTGGATGAAGCCATCACAAACCCCTACCTTTCTTGCATCACCATGCCACTACGCCACCACGCCATTGGGGACTTGCCACCCACGGCCTCACCTCTGCTCGCCAAACCCCCCTCCCCCTATCTCCCTTTTTTTATTTTAAATAATATTTATTAGATAATATATAATATAATATATGTATAATAATAATCAATATAATAATAATAATAATAATAAAATAAATATTAATAATATTTTGTATATTATAATTTATAAATAGAATTGTTTTTATATAATCAAATTAATATATATTTATAAAAGTATAAATATAAGTGTAATAATATATAAATATATAAATATATGTCTAATAGTATTAATAATATTAGTAGTTTTTTAAAACATTTTAATAAGTATTATTTTGTATGTAAATTTTTTTATGTATAATAATAAATATAATATATATTTTAAAATTGTAATTATATTTATAATTTAATTATGTAACATTTAATTACTTCTAGATGATTATTGTTTTTTCTGTTTTTATTTTTTTAATGTTTCAAGGGGGATCACGATGCATGGGGGCTTATTAGTCTATTAAGGAACTTCTGCTTTGGTCACCAATAGAGAGGAGGAGGTACTGTGAAAGCGCCACACAAAGGCCAAAGAAGTGATCTTGGAAGTAGTTACATAGGCTTGAGAAAATTATTGGAAGTCTCTAGAAGTAGTAGGAGAAATATAGTACCATATGAAGAGAAGAAAATCATTATTTACCATTTTTTCATGGCACATATTTGGGAGAGTTCCAAGGGGCATACCATGACTTCCAGACCACTTCACCACTTCGAGGAGTAGTGGACTTCTCAAAACCACTTACAGATTCCTAGGGTGGAAAAAAAATATTACAAAGCACCATCACACAAATTACACTATTCCCAACATGAGAGATCACACCAAAGATAGTCAACATTGGCATCAAGCAGCAAATACATGATAAAGATCAGAACATAGAAACTTTTGGAGATTAATCTCAGAGAGAGAACTCTTTTCTCTATTATATTTTTATTCATTTTCTATAGTATGAACTAATTTGTTTTAAATTATGTTGATATGATAAGTTCAAACATGATTCCTTGATTATATCCTTGGGGGGAATATGATGAGATGGTTTTTTTAATTTCCTCCATCCAGGAATTCTTTCTCTACTGGATTTTCTTTCTCTCCCTCTCTCTCATTCTGGACAATCATTTTTTTACAAAACATCAAGAATCAGTGAGAAATTATCTTGATCATATTTAGAATCAAGTTTCCTTTAATTTTAGTATTTAATGAAAGGTAAATCTAGCTTGAGAGAGAGAGAGGCACACTAAGTTCAACTATAATTTTGAACTCAGTGACTTCTGATTTTTTCTCACTTGGTGATGAAATGATTACTACTGCTGACAAAATTAGGGGTTGTTTTGTCATAGGTTTACCATACCACATAAAAAAAAGATAATAAGATTTTATTTTGAAAATGGGAGAAGGTAAATATAAATTTCACATGAGATAACACATAATTGTGTTTCCAATTAAAAATGAGACATTTGCGGGAAGGGAAAATTATGGATAAAGAGGGGAAACCATAGTTTAAATAATGAGGAATTATTCTTAACATAGTTTCATTTTCAAAAAATATTATAATTCACCAGTAAAGAATATTTTAATAAAAGTAATCTCCCAAAATATAAATAGGGTATACCATATAAAATTAAATATGAAACTCAAGGAAAATTATTATAACTCAAGAAATCATATTAAGTTGTAAATTATAACTATATTTTAGTGAATACAACGATCATATCCCATAACAAGTAATAGAATGAATTTAAGTGAATTTTATATCTTTAAGAATAATTTATGATATTATAATTCATCGGAGTAGTAGATACTCCATAAAAATTAATATTCGTGCATAATATCAAATCAATCCTCAATGAAGGGTGATTGAGATGAAACCCTTATGGCTTAAAATAAATTAAAATAAAAACTCCTTGAGAGAGATAAAGAAATTATTTGAAGTTAAAATACCATGAATAAAGATAATTGATTCTATTATAAAGAAAATTGTTAATATACAAACCATTTAATAGAAAATTGGTGCATAAAATAAAATTTGTCTCAAATAAGTAAATTTTGAGACGAAACCCTTATAACTTTAGTAATTTTTGAATAAAAAATTATTGGAGTTTTGAAACTAAAATGTCTTTTTAAAGCCCAATAAATCATGGAGTATTCAAAATAAATTATTTGGTAATACATAAACTATAATAATAATAAATTCATTCATAACATTAAAACATGTCTCAATGAATAGAAATTGAGATGAAAACCCTTACCTTTTTCCAGATTCATTTTGAGAACTATACTAATGTACTAAATAATAAAATTAAGTTTATTAGATACATTATTAAGAAAATAATAATTATTTATTTAATTTAATATTCAAAATATATTATTATATTCTATTTACTTATTATATATATTTCATGCTTATGTTTGTTATTTGAGGTTATTTGGTCATTTTTTTTATTATTCCGTGTGTGTGTTGACCATGATAGAAAGTGTTGTAAATAGTTTAATAATATAAAAAATATTAATAGTGTTAAGTAAATAATATATATATATATATATATTAAATATTCCTTTAATTCGAACCAAGATGGGTGGTGATGAAAAATGAAACTCATTATTGGTGGAGGTGATAGTTTGCACGTACACACGATTAATGTTTCCATTTCTCAATGAATGAGAGGTAAATAAATTTTATGATAATTTTAAATTTAAGAATAATATTTATATTATAGATATAATATTTATTCATTAATTAAATTCTTTTTATCATCCATTAATGGTGGTGATGGAAAATGGAAGATGTTTCTTTATGGAGGTGGTAGTCCATGCAACACACTATAGACATTTTTTGTTTTCATTAGTAGACAAAGAGGTATAAATAATGGTTACTAAATAAAGATAATAACATATCAATAAAATAATGATATTTATTTCATTATATTTGTATGGATATATTATATTTGAGAGATAAATATTAAGGAAAGAACATTACAAAGAAGTTTATACTTACATTGGAGACCCGATCATCTCTTAGATATTTTCATGGAAGTGAAATCCTTAAAATTAATTCTAGAGACAAGGGGATTAAGCATGAGAAAATTAATTCTAGTATAGGTATTTTGGAAATTATTTAAATGAAAATTATAATGGTATGTGTAACCATGTGTGTGTGTGTGGGGGGGTGGTGGTGGAGGTACAAGTGATCCCCTTTTATAATTGAAGAAAAGGAAACCTTTGGGAATAACCATTACCCTTCCATGATATGACTACACTATTCTAGGTAAAATGGATTCAAAATTTTATAATAATGGATTTTAGGGTGATATTGGTCTAATAATGCCCCATAAAATAATTTAAACACATGTTTTAAAAAATTTCCAAGTCTTTTACCATAGGTTTTTATATTTTTACATTTTGTTTTTTACCTTGGTAACTAGTTTTTAAGTAAGTAATTTATATTTTATTTAAAAATATAAGGTAGCCCATATTACCAAATTTTTAGCTTTTAAACCTAAATTTAATCTCCATATAATAAAATTCAATTTTTTAATATGAGAAAATAAAATTTTAAATTAAAATATTTAATATATAAAAACATTTGTTTTTGTAGAAAAATGAATTTTAACCATTATGTGTTCTTTAATATTATTTATTATTGATTATGAATTTAATGTGTATTAATATATTCTCATATAGGTTTAAAAATAATATTAGAGTAATAATATAAATTATAAATATTTTGTTGATTAAATAAAAAATTTCATGATAATAATAAAAAAATTCTTTTCAAAAAAACTAGTTTTGTATTATTAAGGCAATTAACACTAATCCAACTAATATTATCTTTATGAATAAAAAATAAATTTAATTTTTTATCTAATTTTGAAAATTTTAACTCAAATAGTAAATAATTTTTTTATATTTAATTATCAAAATTTATATTACAATTTTCATTATAAGCATGTAAAAATATCTTTTAGTGAGAAAATTTAATTAAGTTTCAAAAATGATAAATATATGTTTTATAAAATCAACAGAGTATTTTTCAAATGACTTACATTACTTAATAAATATATTTTTTTTATATGAAAATTTGTTTTTAAATATTTTAAGTCATTCTTGTATTATAAAAGTGAATTTTTTTTATTAAAAGTTAGTATTTTTACTTATCACCTAACAATAGAATTTTTCCAAATGGAATTAAAAAAGCAATCATTGGATAATATTGATAAAATTAATTAAAATATGAATTTTATTTTATAAAATTAAAATTCTAAAATTTATATATTTAGCTTTTAGAAAAAATATAAATTTTAAAATAAAACTGCTTTTATTGGAAAATGTTTTTTATGTATTATGCGTTATTATCAATATTTCATATCAATTTATAATTTATGTGATGTTAATATATTATTTCATATATAATAATATTTTAAGATTTCAATTTAGTTTATTAGGATAAAATATATAATAGTTAATAAAACAGTTCTTTGAAAATAAATATTACTTTTATACTAAACACAGTTTATCAAATACCATTAATCAATTATTTATATTATAAAATTTAATTTTTACTACTCCATTGATATTGAGATATTTATTTTAATTTATTTTAATTTTTTATATTTTAATAATAATAATAATAATAATATTTATGTTAACACATAAATATATATTTATAATATTTTAATATCATATTTTTATTTCATTATGAGATATATTATTTTAAATTTACCAATTAACAATACTAGAATTTAGTATCCCTATAGGATATATTAATAATGGCCATAATTTCAATTAATATATTTACAATGACCATAATTTCAATAACCATATTTGATCCCTATATATAGACATACTAAATCATTAATTTATTCCACTCTCTGTTCCCAAGGCATAATTCTTATTTCATATTTTTCATAATTATTTTTCCTTTCCTGGTGCTCTTCCTCATTATAGGTTTTGTTTAGCTATTGGTGATCCTCAAGGTTGAATATTATCTAGGTTATTTCCTAGTCATGAAGATTTTATTATTTTTTATCTATTACCCATATTCATTTTTTTCTCTTTTAATGGATGTAGTTCATTAATAGAGTCACAATACATGGTATATAATAATTAGTTTTATATTCATTTTTTGTAATATCCCACTTACGAACCATTAAAGTGTATTTAGTTTGGTTCATATATTGTAGGAAAAATTTTATAATATTTTTTCAATCCTTTTAAAAGAATGGAGAAATGTTCTTTGAAATTAAAGACTTAAATAATAATAATAATAATAATAATAATAATAATAATAATGGATCCTAAAATCTTGGGTGTTACATTCTACCTCCATAAATATATCACACCCTTTAAATTTTAATTATTACATACTAATGAAGTTAGATAATGGTATCTATAAGGTGACTCTAGATTTAATTTATTATGTGATATCAACCTTGCAAACATAGGAATTTCCTTAGTTCATCTTCCCACATTTTTGACATGAAGTAAATTGAGTCTTCTTTCCTTAATAATATTTATTGCTTGAATTTACATGAGCCTCCATCATTAAATTCTTTAGAGCACTTGGGTTTTCAAATATTGTTCCATTTTTAATCATGTTTCCTGATAGTTGGTTGGGAATAATCACTATATTTCTCAGTGCATATCCCTTTATAATGGGTTAATCATTTAATTAATCATCACAATTTCCCTCACACAGAAGGTTAACTCGATTATTTATGGTTCCAAAAATCACTAAAACCAAAATGGTTAACATGAGTGATGAATATTTAACATCATAGAGGGATTATCATAATCAATAACATAAAATTGATTCAATATTAAAACCGTCTTCCCCTTTTCATTATTACATTATCATATAATTTATTTAGTTTTACCTATATCAGTCTTGGTTTATCCTAGTTTTATTTAGGTTATGTTATCTTATACTTCTCAACACAGTCCCTAAAAAATATAGAAAATAAATCCTTTATAGTGGTTCATAAAGAGCATATGATTTACCAAATCACATCCCCCATGAGTATCAAACTAGGTGTGAGGTAAGGATCCATTCAATTTACACTAGAATTATGACTGATATATACTCAACCAACTATTTTTCGGGTTTTAACCTTATATGCATCTATTACAAAACCACATTCACTTGTAGTATCCATACAAGGATGTATTTCTTGGAAAATCACATAAGATATTCTTTACCAAAATACTATAAATTTATCTTATGATTAGTCTTATACCTTAGACTTATCACTAGGGTTTTAGATAATATTATCTAATATTAACATCCAAAAATAACTAGACCTTTCTCTAATACCAACTATGGTGACCCAAAACATAAACATATTTTATTTCATGATTCTAAACATAATTTTTCAAAAATATATGCCATGTATCTAAAGGTCTAGTGTTTTTGAATGATTATACATAAAAATACATAATATTTAATATGAAATCATCATCATTATTTAAAACTTCACATAGTGATCCTAACTCTCAAATATATTCTTAAAATTTATAGAATATACGGGGGAAAATATATAAGAAAAAAGGTGAACTAGAAAGCCCAATAAGGGAATAAACTTAGAAATAAAGCATAAAAAGAGAGTGAAAAGGAATAACATGATATCATAAAGTGGATGGTCAAAAGCATAAAAATATAAAATAATAAATTGATATCATTAGATCATGGAATCATAAATTTTTGGAAAGAATATAAAACATGAAATCATAAACACAATTCACGGGTCACCCCCATAACCATCATCATAATGTGAAAAAATTCCCATGGTGGATTAGGTTCAGTCCCTAATCCATTATATAATATCTCATGAGATATAAAGATTTCACCAATTAATTTTAGGGATATATAATTCTAGGACCACCCATCACATAAATTAAAATCATATATATTAGTTCCATATGAGGAAAATAAACCATATATAAATCATAATCATGATCAAAACCATGAGAAGAAAGTGGGTTTCATAATTCGGTTTCAAGGCATAACCGAAGGATAAATCATAAGGATTACTTAGAGAAGAATGAAATAAATCATTTGGAATTTCATAATTTAATAATAGATGTATGTATTGAATATGGAGACCTAATGAATGAAATTCATGAGATGTATCTTGGAGAAGAAATAATAAAAAAACCACTAGGGTGGTGATTTGTGAAATAAGTAAAGGATACTTTTAACATAGAAAATACCTTATTATTTTATATAAAATCAAAATTAAACCTAGAGGGTTATACATAAAGTAATGAGGGGTTTTAGAATCTATTCATGGTTTAAAGACATTCAATTGACATGGGATAAGTAATAGGAAATTTCCCTTAAACCTAGTTTACATAAAATTGGGAATTTAGAAGGGGACTAAAAACATGTGTAACCCCAAAAATAAAAATGATATTTAAATAGGTATATATTTAAGGTAAAAATAAAAAAATATATGAGGTATATGAGAATAAAATTTCATCAAAGGGAGAATAATAATGAGAATAAATAATTAGTAATCAATGAAGGAGGTATAGAATATCTCTTACTATGTTTTAAAACACATTTTTTGAAATAATACATCATACAAAATATAATAAAAATTTCTCTTAAAAATGGGATAAGGTAAATATAAACTTCACATGAGATAATGTAATAACACCAAATCTTTACTTCCTAATTTGGTGTTACAAATATAAACATTATATTTTTTGATTTTATACCGATAAATGTGACATGATTTTTACCATCCAAAATTACAACATCAAAAGAAAATATTGGATAAATTATATACCCAAGGAAATTTTTGGTTTGGAGTTTTAGAGAATTAGGGAAAACACTTACATAAAAATAACTAATGACATTAGGAAATTATTTTTCCTAATATGCTTAGTTTTTCATATTCCATATGAATTATTCAATAAATCTCATACAATTATTCACATATGAAACCTTTCAAGACTCAAATAATTTATCATTATTCTCCATAAATCATGGAAAAGGTAAAATAAGAAAGGTGAGCTCAAATGACCAGTGAGAGTAAAAATAAGCATTAAAAATTTAATTTTCTCAATGAAAATAATATGTGAATATGGTTATATTTATAGAATAAAAGTTCATGAGCATAACATAAGATACTTTATAGCCATTAATACCTATATCATAAAACATGAAACATGTATTAAATCTTTATCAAAGTCAAGAGTCATAAGAATCAATAATCATGAACCATGTGATGTTAGTATTGTTTAAAGGAAACATTTATAATACATAATAATAATATAGAAAACCTATTTTTATCTTGAGGGATAATTTTCATATCACTCTAACATATGGAGAAACCTTCATGCTTATAAATGGAGTGAACTTCAGGGTTACACATGAAATAACCATCATAGTTACACTTGGAATAACCATAATGATAAACTTCTAACAAAAATCTTACCCAATGCAGTAGAGGGATATCATAGTCCCACCCATCCTTATTTTATAATGGAATCACCCATCATCATAAAAAATTTCCAAGAACTATAATAAGAATAAAGTATATAGAGCTTTCATATCATCATAAAACTCATAGAAACATCCATTAATCATTTAATGAATTTATTAACCCATGGAAAAGAAATTGGTTCCATGAAAATATATTTGAAATAATAATAATACATCAAGATAAATAATTAGGATGGTATCATTAAAAAATATCCCCAGTGGATCATAAGTAACATCAAGGGTTATTGGCATTTATGAATGTAAATTCCATTAAAATATAATTCAAAAAAATTCTTGAAGAAAAATTCCATTTTCACTTTGAAAATTACTTAAATAGAAACTAAAAAAATATTTTAAAAATAATATTATTTAAAAATAAAATTGGAAACTTATAAGGTAATATTCAAAGAAAATAATGGTCATGAAGGAGGAAAAATATGTTCATATTATAAATGTTAAAAAAAATATTCTTTTCAAACATTCTCGAAAGGGAATCAAAAGTGAACCATTTAGAAAATGGTATGAAATATAATTTTATTTTTAAAAAATAATTTCAAATATCATGTAAAATATATTTCATAAATAATTTATGTTTATAAAATAACATTCTTGAAATTATTTTAGAAAATATTGATTTGGAAGAAAAAGATTCCCGATTTAAAAGAATTTACAAGAGCAATATCACTTAAAAACAACCTTATTTATGTTTCCTTAAAAAATAAGGGATTAAATAGAAATTAAAATGAAAATATACATTTTTAAAGAAAATAATATTATATGATTTCCCCCAAAATAACCTTGAACATAAAAAATCCCGAAAAAAGATATTATAACATAAAGTCTTTACCACTTTGGTAAAATTTCAATTAAAAAATCATTGTAAGTAAAAATATGACATGTATTTGTAAATACAATTAAATAAATGAATTAATGTGTAAAAATTCATTCATTATGTATTAAGGATACCATAAAAGGAAATCATGGTGTAAAATATGAAACATGTCTCAATAAAATGAGATTGTAACAAGGAAAACACTTACAAAGTTCATATCATTGAATTCAGAATTAATAAATGAAAATATTATGTTTAAAAAATATAAATCCATAAAAAATGTATAAATGATGAATAAATTAATTAATATATCATTTCACACACAATTATGGGATAACCAAGTCAATTAAGAAGAGTTATAACCTAAGGAAAAGAAATTTTTTTAAGAAACTTTTACCACTTGGAAACTTCTAAGTCAAATTAACTTGGATGAATAATTAAAATTTCAAGTTAAAATAACATAAATTATAAAGTATTCATGATATAACATATAAATAAGGGCATTATATACATCACATAAAAGAAGTTAGTCACATAATAATAAAATACTCCTCAATGATAGTAAATTGAGACGAAATCCCTTACCTTGACTCTAGAATTTCTATGTATTTCATGTAACTCCTGTATAATAAACTCATATCAATTATTTTATTTCATAAGAAAATTTTATATGTTTAGTCATATTGAGTATAAATTTTATTTTTTGTCAATAAGACAATATGTGCGGGTAGATGAACTGATGATACCTGGAGAATTGTTATGGATTCATAGCATTAGATGTTATGATTGAGAAATTAACTCTATTTTTAAATATGATGATTGTTTGAAGTGATATTAATTAATTAAAAAATTCACTGAAGGATTTTTCACATTTCTACAATAAGTGGAAGTGAAATATGGACCATCCAGTAATAAATTGCATGATTTGAAGAAGGAGGAAGGGTATTTCATGAAATAGAGTTAAAAAGTTTGGATTGACATGGATTTATATTTCTATACTTATATATTTTTATAGTTATTTTAATAGGGATTACTTAAAAAGTGTCCAACCAAAGGGATAGCCTTATCCAGGCTCGACCAAGGCACTTGTGGGACCCAAAGGGGTCACTACGCCCATGGGATCCCATCCAAGGCCAGCCTGAGGCCAGAATGGTTAGGAATAAGAGGGATCCTGCAACAAGTACATGTGTAAGGCCTACGGAGTGCACACACATAGTGTGGTCCAAACACCTGCTAGGCCAATGCTTGGGCGGTGGTGTGTATACGTGGTATGGGTTCTGAACCCCATTGTTGGATTTATCAAATAGCAGTCACATCTTTGTTAAAATACTAGAGGGATTTCACATGTAGATTTTGATGTGGGATGTGGTGATAGAGGGTACTGTTCACCCATTTTAAAATGGTAGAAAATAGTATATGTCATTTGATCTAAGAAATCCTGGTCATCTGATCTACCATGCCCCATTATTTTATAACTACCCATTTTCTTCTACATCTCGATGAGATTTTTGTTCGCAAGAAGATAACCGTCCACCATAAGTGATCAAGACTGTACAATGTGAGTGATCCTAGTTTATTTTATAGAGGAAATCATGAAACTTTGTATTTTATGCATTTGAAGAACAAATGTCTTCGCAATAACTGGTGACTACTGCATGATTCCATCGCATGATAATCATAAATTCATGTGACATAAGAATGGTGATCAATGAGATATCTCATGATGGCATGTGGAAAATCACTAAGCTATCACATAATGATCATATATTACGTCATAGAATGAAGACAACCTTGAAGCTGCTACCATGACCACATGAACCTTCCTTCTTTTGTAGGAATTATCAGTTGAATTATATGGGTTTATCATTAGAGTGTTTACAAGGGAATCACATGATCAATGAAATGATCATGTGAAACATTTACACATCTCACATTACCACTCCAACACTATATGAAGAAGTTGAGATGTTCAACATTAAATATCCCAAGATTTTAGGGTGTTTGAATAGGTCCTCAGCAATCCTTAAAGTCCAGATACAAGAGATATAAAAATGACTATATAAAACAAGGAAGAAATGATTTTTTTATATGAAAATATATTGATAGAGATCTCATGAAAATAGAGTATCTTAAAGAATCATTCACATGAATAAGAAAAATCATGTGGGATATCTTCATGTGAAGAATAATTATGTGTGACTCTTGTTATCATTAAGGTATTGAAGAAGTTAGTTGTGGGAAAAACATCCAATCTTACAAATATATCTAAGGATAACTTGTAGAAAAAATTTCTTGTTTCGGAAATCATTTGAGAAAACCCATAGACACCACCCAAGTCACATGAAAATAACTTCAAACCCATAATGGTCTCAAGAAGGTCTTGGAGTATATACCATGAAAAATACCAACTATATCATGAATTTGTTTAAGGATACACCCACAGACTCAACCTATGTCTTGCAAAAGGAAATCCACAGACACAACACCTATCATAAAAATCTGTTCTATATAGCACCACTTTCTTTTGAGAATATATTAATGATACACATGTGATCTCATGATTAGGTCATGTGATTCTCATAACCTTGGACATGTCATGCACTTTACATGAAGTGGTGAATTTGTGAAGCCAAAGTTGTGATCTCTTTTATTGAAGAGTACCTGTATGACATGCATATAAATTTATTGATTAAAGTTTCAGAAAAAATACCTTCATTGAGGAACATGTTTTTCAGTTGAAACAAATACATCCTTTTTAAAAAATAGATCATGTTCAAAGATTCTGTTGATTTCTTTTGAAGATTGGTGGTACCTATATAAATAACACTACTGAATTAGAAATATTGATTTTTTTTCTACTTAAATATTGTATGATAGTTCTAATCATTTGTAATCACTAAAAACTATAGTAATAAGAGAATCCATGAAACAACCATTGATTGATCATGACTAGGAGTAGGATTTTTTTAAACCATATCATAAACCTTATTTTATTTTTTTATTTCTTTCATATGTTTTCATACATGAGAAGTGAAAATTCATAGAATGATAAATCAAGGCTCTAGAATGCCACAAAGGATGAATTAATAAAGATATTTTGAAAAAGTTACCATTGATTCACCCCCTCTTAGTGGATCTGACCTGGGGTACTACCAGTGGTATTAGAGTAAACCAAGTTCCTCTTGGTTTCTCTATTTTTGGGTCTATCATGGAGATTTAAAATTATGTGAATAAAAAAGGGGTTCCATATTTTAATGAAATGAATATTTATTAGTGAAATAATCAAATTCTATTATATCTGTTATCACAAGGGATAGAAGTTAGTAATGCTTTCACTGTTGGATAACTACTAATTAAAAGAGATGGTGAAATGAATTTTAAATACAAAATAAATCCTAAGGTGGATTGGAAAAATGAAATACTGTAATATCATCTTTATAAGATAGAGTTTACAACAAAGTGATGGTATTGTAGACAGCTAAGGAAATTTGGGACAAAGTGAAGAATATGTATGAAGGAAACATCAAAATCAAAGAAGAAAAATTAAAAATCTAAAGGTCCAAAATAGAAGATAATGGGATGGTTGAAAATGAAATTGTTGATGAATATTTCACAAGGGTAAATGATATTTTTATCCATATTAGAGGATTGGGTGACAAACAGAATTATTCAACAGTGGACAAAAAATCAATCAGAAATTTTCAAGATAGGTTTGATGTAGAGATTTAATCTCTAGAATAAATCTAGGACACATCACTTGATGAATTCCCAAATACTCTCCTGAATTATGAGATGAGAAAATATCAAATTTTCAAGAAAAAATAAAAAAGAAGAAATGGATTTCAAATCCATGAAAAAACATAAGATCAATAAAAAAGAAACGATTAAACCCCAAATTGATCTAGATGATTATGGTATGAGTGATGATAATAGTAAGAAAATATTATCTCTTATATCCAAAAATATTAAAAGGGGAAAAGGGAAGTATAAAGGAGAGACACCAGTTAAATGTTTTTATTGTGGTCGTATTTGAAATTTTTCTATAGATTTTCCAAATAAGAATAAATCTATGGAATTAGTAAAATAATAATAAGTAAAATCATAGTGGAATTCAAAAGAAAAAAACAATAAAATCCATACTATGTTTAATTTTAATGGTCCATGTTTTGGACCAGATTAAAATTTAAAGGAATTTGACCTTTTAAACTACTAAACAGGTCATTTTTAAAACCATGCTTTGGAATTTAATTATGAGATTTGGGTTACTCCTAAGTGATGTTTTTGGACTTGGGTGAATCTTTATTAAGTTTCTAGAGTGGATCACAGAGTTATGGGATCATTGGACCTATAAAATAGGGTTTTTGGAAAACTATAGAGGGAACATGATTTGTTTGAAGACTGTGCAGCCCATAGTAGTAACCGTGTAGCATAAATTAAAGGGACAAAGACATTTCGAATGGGCTATGCATGGTTTTTCAAACTATTCACCTAGGCCATGCGGGGTTCTATAGATGTCAAGTGAGGGACACACGGTTAGCTCATAGTTTTTCAAACTGTGTGTGACATTATTTTTAGAAAAATAGTTTTTATTTTAAAATTAAATTAAAACAAAACATAAAACCTAATATATTCATCCATCTCCACTAATTTTCAACGTAGCACCCCAAGGGGGTTTCTCCTTTACTGCACATTCATACCCCCTCCAAAATCCTCTTTTGACCACCATTTTTGTTCAATTCTCTCATGATTTCTCTCCAAAACTTCATGGTATGTCCTCTCCTATCCTTTCCTCCCTTCCCTGGCCAATTTTTGGCCTCCCCTTTTACCTATTTTGGTTCGTCCGAACACCCTAGGGTTGGGTTTGTTGTTTATTTCAGTTTTCTCTCAGTATAGGTTGTTTGGATGGTTTCTCGGGGTCCTTTGATGCGTGTTCCGACAACCGTCGCCGAAGGAAAGGTGGTTCGGGTGATTTCGGTCCATCAACTTTGTTTTAAGGTAAGTTTTTTTTGTTTATATTTATTTCTCACCACTTGAATTATGATCTTTATGTGTTTTTACTCCCTGTTATTTAATCCTTAGGGTATTGGGTGGTTTCTCTTTGATTTGGTTCATCGCTGACACTCGAGGTAAGGGTTTATGCTTGTTGTTGGTTTTACTGCCATCTATTTTAGTGTCTTTATGTGTTATAAGGTTTATTTTATTTTCTGCGTAGTGTGTTTTGTTTTTTCATGAATTTTCAAGTCTCTGAGTCAAGGGAGACTCTCCTTCAGGTGCATAGGTGTGTAAATATATATATGTGGGTTCCCCCGTTACGTGTGCAGTCATCCATGACAATGATTAAACACATATGGGGATATGTGTTCCCATGAGTATATATATAAATTCATCCATAGGTGAGTGAATATGGGCATATGCATATAACTATATGTTTAAGGATTCCATTTAACACGCTCATGGCTATGTGAGTGTGTGCATAGGGTCTAGGTGTCCTTTCATGTATGTAAAAGTGTGTATTCCTAGTGGGGGAGTAGTAGCCTTTAGTTAGAAATCACCAAGAGCCGGAGTGGATGAATTGGTTCCACTATGAGTTAGGATCCCTATCCATGCCCTTTTAATTTATCAAAGAATTAATTAATTAATTAATTAGTTAATTGTTCATTATTGCACCTTTATTAATTTTGTAATTTTATAGTAGCTTTATCTTAAATGGTTTCCTTTGGTGAAATAAAAGAAAATCTTAAATGTCATAAATGGTTTGTTTATTAAAAAAATCATGATTTTGTAATACAACCCCTCAATCGAGGTGCGGTGCCTTCAAGATAAAAATGTAGTGATAGACTATATTTCTATATGCTTTATTTCCTTGTTTCATTCCTTATACTTGGTTTAAAATTGATAAAGGACATGTTTGGCTTCTTGTATCATTTTTTTTACTTTTTCCCAAGTAGATAAATGCCTTGTAGATTTGGCACCTCTTATTCCTTTTCGACCCTTTAACAAATTTTCCATGTCTAGGAATATTGGTTGTGATGACATTGAGTAGGAAACTTTCACTAAATGGCGTGTTCTGATTAAATTATTTGGTCACAATGAATTAATTTCTTTATGAATAAGAGTTTTAAGGAAATGACTTCCTTGAAATTGAATTGAATGTGGATAAAAGCATAAATGGGAGGTCCTTAACTCATGGTATGTTTTTAATATTATTAATTCCTCATTGATATTAATTGAGATACTTTAGAAGTTATTACTTAAGTAAACTTGGGATAAATTAATGTGATCACTTGTTGATATGAAAATTTGAAACACTTAAATATGGGTTTGCTTGAGTAATTGTGTATTTGGTTGCTTATGTGTAATATGATATGGATATCTGGAAAGCATAACAGGTATTGGATTATTATTTATGTTGTAAATGTGATTATATTAACGATGATAAGGGAGGTCCGATTAAGCATGATGAATCTACACTTCTTTACATTGATACAAAAAATAATGGTAAGAGAGGTTTGATGAGAATGGAAACTCAACTCCCCCTACATCTATATCAGGCTTACTATCCCGTGAGTAAAGCTTATTATCTCGTAGTCTGGTTATTGGATGCCTGCATGTTACGTCCCAGTTCTTCCAGCACATAGAGGCCAAGAGATTGAAAGTTCTCTTGGACCTAGATTTGGGGTAAACCGTGTGAGCTCCCCTATAATTTGGATGGCAGTGGTATGTCCCAATCCACACCAATACAAATATGATGCATATAGGCTAAGAGATTAAATGGGCTCTTGGACCTGGGTTTGGGGAAGACCGTGTGAGCTCCCCTAAAATTTGTAAGGTTGTTGTATGTCCTGATCCACCCCAATACAAATCTAATACATATAGGCTAAGAGATTAAATTTTATCTTTGACATGGGTTTGGGGAAGACTGTGTGAGCTCCCCTAGATTGTGTATGGTGGTGGTATATCCCGATCCACCCTAACTTACATCTATCTTTATATATATATTAAAAGTTTGCACATGCTGAGGCCACATAATGAACTATATTCATTTATGTAATGACACGATCTGACTAAATTCCCAGAAATGAGCTGAAGATGGTATAGCCGTTAGGTATCCCTTAGGAGACTAGATGGTTGTTTATTTGTTCTTCAGTTTTGTCATTACTACTTCATACCTGCACATTGTTGAATTTATATTACATTTTCTGGATAGTTCTAGACACCGGTGGTGCCGGCCTACTAAGATTTATATCTCACACCTTACTCGGGCTACCATTGAAATTGGGTAAACGAGTAGACATTTCTTGTTCATAGTATTACAGACCTTGGATCTTTCTTTTTGTTGTATGCTAGTACCTAGAGATAGGAGAAAAGGACTGAGCAGGAGCTCAGGATGCTTACAGATTTGGTCTTAGGACTTTTTATCTCTTTTCTTTATTTAAGTCTTCTATTGTTCTATATTTTAAAGCATTTTGTTTTGCTTATTTCTTTTAAATATACATTAATAACATTTAATGCATTCTTTTTCTGTATAATTGGTGTTGTCCACTTCTCTAAAATTGATATCAATTGTTTCCGCTGCTTTATCACTTATTTATATTGCTTCCACTTTTTTCTATTTTTTATACTCTGATAATACAACTGTGCATCTCTAATAATAGAGTATAGTCTCTCCACTATCACCTCACGACACCCTCAATGCTAGTTGATAGCCTCTAGCATACATGGAGACGATCTTGAGGCCATGTGACCCACAAGTCCCTCTACCAGTTCAATGGTAAGATGAGTTGGGACGTTACAAAGTGGTTCCAGAGGATGTTTCATTTCCTTTGACTTACCATTTTGGGTTGGTAGACAAGATATTAGGAATGTGTCGGCACTTGGTTAATTTTCGTGCTTAGGACTGAGCACCCAGTGTATGGGAAATGATGAAGTGTCTAGGGCTGGGATTGTTGTTCATGTTTTTTCTGTTATATTTGGTATGATTTTACATAGAGTGACTATTGTATTTCATCTGCTTATGATTTATGGACTTTATCAAATTTTACCCTTGGCCTGATATAGAAAGAGAGCTGCATTGAATGCATCATTAATAGGCACATAGTAATTTACACTCCATGCATAGTGCCATGCCATTTCATTGCATATGTAGGATAGTTGATAATTAGGCTTTGTGCCTTGAGTGATATGTCATACTTCATATTTATATTCCCTGTTAGGTTATTCAATAACATGCTTAGTTTATTAGTATGCCATGATGTTTACTATTTAGAATGTCTTTGGTGATAATTTTCCATGATGTTTGTTTAGAATGACTTTCTTATATTCCATGCTATTTGTTTTCATAGAATATTATACTGTTTTGATATAGTTAAACTGGTTGCGATTATTATAGGAGTCAGTTTTTAGTTATAAGTTGTATGGGTGCCTTATAGCTGGGAAAAGGTAACCTGTGTATTAAAACCTTTGTCAAAGGCTGGTAAATTAAGATTCTAAAGTGATTTTTTTATTAATGGGATCCAAATACTAAACTATAAAGTGTATGGGTGCTTTATAGGTTAGTAGATGGCCACTAATATTACTACACTACTATATATATGTATATGAGCATGTTAAAATTCTAAAGTGGTTTTGGTTTCAATAAATGGGAGCCAATTTTCAAACCATGAAGTGTATGGGTGCTTCATGAATCCTGAAATAGCAACCCATGTTAAATTTAATGGAATGATGTTTTGTGAAATGGATTAATGGGACCCTTGTAGGATTCCTTAATAATTAAAAGGAATTTATTATAATAGATTGCTTATTTAAGATGGGATATCATTGAGTGTTTAAATGTTTAAAAGGAAGTTTTAAGAAACTTGTTTGGTTTTCCATTATGGTGTTGTTTGAAAATAAATTACCTTGTGTTTTGTTTTAAATGGTGCTTGATGTTTTTTTTAAAAGTGAAATCCTTTTGATAATTAAATATTAAATATGAATAAATGGAAAGGGACTAAAAATGGAACCTCTGGTAGAAACCTTGGTAAGACCCTTGTGTAAGGGTAACTATGAATTTGTCTTTGCGTTTACTTGGAACAGAACCATAGGTGTTTCCCCTTTAGTAATGACTTGATGTTAGACTATTGATCTTGTAACTTTTGTTTGGCATGACCAACTACTTGGGTTGACTCGTGATCTTTGTAAGGGGTTAGCCCATGGTAGGTAGCACCCATAGAAATTGGTTTCCTTGTTAGTGTCATTTTTTTCTGATGTTTGGTGATGTTTAGGTGTCATTTTACCTAGTAGGACCTTCATTTTTTAAATTAAACCCTTTTTCAGATGGGTGTTCATGCTTTCTCTGACCTTGTTATAGGTTTGAGCGTCGATTAGTGCTCATTTTTCAGTTGGTTATACATGCCAAGGGAATGGTTGTTTGTTTCCATGGTCATTGGACCCCTTATCTTTTCCTTAGGTAGTATGCATTGGTATAAGCGGTACCATCAAGTGTTAAATGAAATAACTAATTGGTTGCATTCAGTTGAAATTTTAAGTTTGGAGCTGTTGAGTGTGGTCTCGGGTCATCTCCAGGTAGAGTGGCCTGAGCATTAAATATATGGGTTCATCCCAATGACCATGATGAGTTTCTAAAGACTCAAATTTTTCTGACATGCCGACCTTAATGGTTGGTTTTATTTAAATGTTTTGATGTTGTGATCATGGCTTGGAGGAGAATCACACATTCTTTTATAGTGTTTTTGTACTAATGCAATCATGAGAATCTATTTGATCTTCTTTCCATTCGATTATTGGGACACTTCTAAGGTAGGAAGTGCATCATGTCGGATCTGGTAAATGTGGACTTCCAAGTAGAAGGGACACTACCTAAAACACCTTTTGTTAATGGTTGATCATGTTTGAATGCCTTTGAGTAATGTGGGTTTTAAATTGTTTTAACATGTCTGTAGGTGAAGACAAGTCCTTTCTTTGTCGTTGACCAGTGGTGGTTCAACCATTCTTCCTTCTAATAGTTGGGTATGATTAACTAGAATTCGTTAAAAATCCCCTAAGTGTACTCTTCTAATTGACCAACATGTCCCTTATCTTACCTTGATCTTGGATGCACTAAGAGAGTGCCAGTATTACACCATGCTGAATGCTAAAATGCAGTTGGGCTTGTTGGGTGGTTATCTCTTTGGTGTTGCACATGAGATGCATGGTTTTACTAGAGGTTTGATCCTAGAAACGTCATTAGAAGTTAAGAGTGGGCTTCAGTGAGCATGTTTATTGTGAATACGAGATGCCTTGGGATAATGTATCACAATTCTTCTTATAAAACATCATCCATCTTGGTTGGGCATCTTCTTAGTTAGTCGTCCAAGAGGCTTGACTCTTTATTTTCTTATTTAATAGCGGTGGTTAGTTAAGAACTATTTAAAAGGAACATCGTTAAGTGAAGAAGAGTGAGACTAGTGTTGTCTGGTGATTTTAATGAAAAGCCTACTTGACTTGGTCTTTGAGGTTGATGGGAATCGATCATTTGATCATTTCAAAATCATACTGGGTGAATCATTGGAACTCTTAGAGATTGTTTTGAAATTCAATTCCAACGGTGGGTTGAACCATGGGTTGTATTTGTCGTTTAATGTTAACACCTAAGGTGGGAAGTACCTTGGTCTGAATGCTTGACAAGATGATGAAGTGATCATGTCTCTAGTTTGACGGTATGGGGTATGTGCTGTCTTGAGGTTTTGGTTGGAATGTGAGCATTGGATCGAGTTTTGAATGGTTTAGGTGTTGTTTGACTTTGAAATTCTTAAAGGCGCGTTGGGAATTTGGGAATGCAATGATACCACTTTAACATAGCCTCACTACCCCGGTAGGTTTGGTGAGGTGTATTTTGTTACTTAAGGCTTCTCAAGGATGAGAAGTTATAAGGTGGGATGGTTGTAATGATCTGTGTTTTGGACCAAACTAAAAACCGAAGGAATTTGAACTTTTTCAACTACTGAACAGGTCATTTTCAAAACTGAGCTTCAGAATTAAATTCTGAGATTTGGGTTGCTCCTAAGTGATGGTTTTGGACTTGGGTGACGCCCCTTTAAGTTTCTCAGGTGGTTCAAAGAGTTCTGGGAGCATCATACCTATAAAATAGGGTTTTTTGACAACTATAGAGGGCACACGGTGTGTCCAAAAACCGTGCAGACCATAATAGTAATCATGCAGCCTAAATTAAGGGGACAGAGATGTTCCACATGGGCTACACATGGTTTTACAAATAGTGTGCTTAGGCTGTGTGGGGTGCTCTAGATGCCCAGTGGGGGACGTACGGTTAGCACACGATTCTCCAAACCGTGCACAAACCGTGTACAATGTTTTATTTAGAAAAAAATAGTTTTTATTTAAAAAATAAAATAAAACCTAAACCCTAATATACTTGTCCATATCCCCTCATTTTTGAAATAGCACCCCAAGGGTGTCCCCCCTTCATTGTGTTCTTGGACCCCCTCCCAAATTCTCCTTTAACCACCATTTCTGTCCGATTCTCTCACAATTTCTCTTCACAACTTTATCTTAAGTCCTCTACTCTACTTTCCTCCCTTCCTTGGAAAATTTTAGGCCTCCCCTTTTCCCTATTTTGGTTCGACCGAACACCCTAGGGTTTGGGTTGTTTTTTAATTTGGTTTTCCTTTAGTCTAGGTTGTGCAGATGGTCTCTTGGGGCTCTTTGATGTGTGTTCCAACAACCGTTACTGAAGGCGAGGTGGGTTGGGTGATTTTGGTTCATTAAATTTTATTTTAGGTAAGGTTTTTTGGTTGATATTTGTTTCATACCTCTTCAATTAGAGTATTTATGTGTTTTTACTCCCTAGTATTTAATCGTTACGGTGTTGGGTGGTTTATCTTTGTTTCGGTTCATCGCAAACACCCAAGGTAAGGGTTTATGCCTGTTGTTAGTTTTCAAACCATCTGTTTTAGTGTCTTCATGTGTTATAAGGTTCCTTTTATTTTCTACGTAGTGAGTTGGGCTGTTTCATGCAGTTTCAAGTCACCAAGTCAAGGGCAACTCACCTGCGGGTGAATAGGTATGTAAAAATATATATGTGGGTTCCCCCGTTATGTGTGCAATCATCCATGGAAATAATTAAACATGTCTCGGGATAGGTGTGACCATGTGTATATATATAAATGCATCTGTAGGTGAGTGGAGATGAGCATATGCATATAAGCATATGTGTAAGGATCTCCTTGCACATGCTCATGGACATGAGGGTGTGTGTATTGGGGCTAGGTGTCCTTTCATGCATATAAAAGTGCGTATGATTAGTGGGGGATAAACAACCTTTAGTTCAAAAGTTCCAAGAGTCAAAGTGGACGGCTTGGTTCCACTATAAGGTAGGATTCCTATCCATGCCCTTTTAATTTATCAAATAATTAATTAACTAGTTAATTGTTCATTATCTCACCTTTATTAATACTATACATTAATAGTAGCTTTGTCTTAAATGGGTTACTTTGGTGAAATGAAAGAAAAATTAAATGACATAAATGATTTGTTTATTAAAAAAAGTTATGATTTTTTAATAAAACCCCTCAATCGAGGTGGACATCCTTCAAGCTAAAAATTTAGTGATAAACTATATTGATGTATGCTTTATTGCCATGTTACTTTCTTTATACATGGGTTAGAACTGATAAAGGAAATGTTAGGAAGCTTGGCCCCATTTTGTTTCCTTTTCACAATTAGGTAAATGACTTGTAGCTTGGGCACCCCTTATTCCTTTTCAACCCTTTAACCAATTTTCCATGTTTAGGAAAATTGGTTGTGATGAAAATGATTAGGAAACTTGAACTAAATGACGTGTTTTGATTAAATGATTCCATCACAATGAATTAATTACCTTATAACAAAGGGTTTTAATGAAATGGATTCCTTGAAATGGAATTGAATGTGGATAAAAACATAAATGGGAGGTCCTTGCCACATGGTATGTTTTGAATATTTTTAAAAACTCTTTGATATTAATTGAGATAATTTAGAGGTTATACCTTAAATACACTAGGGATAAATGAATTTGATCACATGTTGATATGAAAAATTGAAACACTTAAGATGCTTTGCCTTGAGTAATTGTGTATGTGGTTTCTTATGTGTAATATGATATGGATAACTATAAATCATAAGAGGTACTACCTTATGATTTATATTGTAAATGTGATTATATTAATGATGGTAAGGGTGATACGATTGAGCATGAAAACTCTACACTTCTTTACATCGATACTGAAATGATAGTAAGAGAGGTCTGATGAGTATGGAGACTCAATGCTCTCCTACATCGATATTAGGCTTACTACCCCATGATTAGAGATTATTAGATCATATTCTGGTTATTGGATGCTTGCATGTTATGCCCCAGCCCTACCAGTAAATAGAGGCCAAAAGACTAAAATGGCTCTTGGACCTAGGTTTGGGGCAGACCGTGTAAGCTCCCCTAGAATAGGATGAAGGTGGTATGTACCGGTCCACCACAAAACAAATATAATGCATATAGGCTAAGAGATTAAATGGGATATGGGACCTAGTTTTGGGGAAGACCATGTAAGATCCCCCAGAATTCATATGGCGATGGTATTTCTCGATCCACCACAATGTAAATATAATGCATATAGGCTAAGATATTAAATGGTCTCTTGGACCTCGGTTTGGACTAGAATGTGTGATCTCTCCTAGAATTAGAATGGTGGTGGTATGTACCGATCCACCCCAACTTATATATATATATATATATATATTAAAAGTGTGAACATGCTGAGGCCACATAATGAACTATATAAATGTATGTAATGACACGATCAGGCTAATATCCCAGTAACGAGCCGAAGCTGGTATAGCCGTCAGGTATCCCTTAGGATCCTGGATGAGCGTTTATTTATTCTTTAGTTCTATCATTACTAATTCAAACCTACACACTATTTAATTTATATTACATTATTTGGATAGGGCTAGACAATGGTGGTGCCGGTCAACTGAGATTTATATCTCAGAACCTACTTGGGTGACCATTGTATTGGGTTACCCTAGTAAACCTTTCTTGTTCATAGTACTGCGGACCTTGGAACTTTCTTGTTGATATATGGTAGTACCTGGATATAGCAAAAAAGGACTATGTAAGAGCTAAGGATGCTTTTAGAGTTGGTCTTAGTACTTTTTAGCTTTTTTCTTTGTTTGATTCATGTATTGTTCTATCTTCTAAAGCATGATGTTTTGTTTACTGATTTAAAATATATATCAATAACCTTTCATGAATTCATCTTCTATATAATTGTAATTAAACACTTCTCTAAAATTGATATCAACTATTTCCTCTGCTTTATCATTACTTTATACTACTTCCACTTTTTTATGTTGTTTATACTCTGATAATACTGTTGTGCATCTCTGATAAGAGGGTATAGTCTCCCCACTATCACCTCTCGAGACCCTCGCTTCTAGTTGGCAGCCTTTAGCATACAGGTATAAGTGCTTGGGGAAATGTTACCCACTAGTCTGGCTACCGGTTTGATGGTAATCCAGGTTGGGATGTTACATTAAAGAAATAAAAGGGAAGTCTTTTTTGTAAGAAAAAGAGAAGCATATTGGGAAAAGAAACTAAATAAATGTCTTACAAAAGTGATGAGTCAGAGGATAAATATTTTAGAAAAGACACTAACTTAGTAGAACATGTTAAAATCAATTATTACAGTTTTAGTAGTGAAGAAGAAGAAGGACATGAGGGTTATATGATTTACATACTAAAATTAGAACTAGAATTCTTCCTAGAAAGAAACACTAGTATGAAGAAAGAATTCAAATCATCTAATAAGGATTTTGACAGAGTCAATAAGGTTAAATATGAGTACATTTAAAAGATTAAACTTCTAAAGGTAAAAGTGGTTGAGAAAGAAAGAGTTATAAGAGAATCATAGAAGAAGATGACCACTCTAGAGGAGGATCTTAAAAGGTATGACTCAAGACTTCTCATGGAATAGAAGACTTATGGAAATGTAAATATTGATTATGCTTGATCAGTTAAAGGAAAGAGTGAATCATCTTAGAATTATTAGGAAAATTTTATTAATTCTCAGGTAAACTATCAACCTGTTAAATTTGAAAATTCTAAATATATATAGCATAATAGTTCAGGTTTCATGATCATTCCTCAAGAAAAGTGGGATGAAAAACCTCTCAACGGTAGATATCCTCACCCGAGGTGATATAGAATGAACATAAAAACCAAGGTTACCTAAAACCTATGAAAAAAGTTAGGTTATAATTTATAAGAACATTCTAACTTTCAATGAAAATATTAATAGCTTTTTGGATGATCAAAATTTAGGGGTTACTGATGGCACTATGGAACTTATGGATACAAAGATCTCATTTATTGGTACAACATGTCTTTTCCCATGAACCAAAAGGGTGAGCATATAGGGGGATTTTCTGAAATAACAAGTGGGAAATTCCTATTAGAAAACAAATAAATAATGACAACTCTTAAGTGGTTTCTAATCAAAATACGTTTGATAGGATTAAGGAAGTGTGTGGAATATGTGATCGGAAAGGTCACTGTGCTGAAGATTGTCTGACTATTCTTCCTAATCCACAAAAACTAATCCTTAAATATGGGAATATTCAATAAAATTGAAATACCAAAAAATCATTAGTTATGGATGTTTCTTTAAAATATAGAAAAAGGGAAAGAATATGGCTTCTTGATAGTAGTTCTTCTTCACATGTGATAGGAGATACTAAGATTCTGAAAAATATTGAGTAAAATGATAGAGGTTCTATGAACTTTATAATAGAGAGATCGTTAAAAATTAATGTAGTTAGTTCAGCTAAAATTAAACCATGCAAACTGAATTCACAAGAGGTCTTATTTTTTTATGGTCTAAAACATAACTTATTGAGTGTCATCCAATTATGGGATAAAGGGAATGAGGTCATCTTTAATAAAAATAGTTGTATTATAGAGAGATTTTTTGTTGGAAAAGTTGTTATAAGAGGAGAAAGAACTGGTGGAAATTTATTTCAGATTGGATATCCTAGCAATTCTTGTTATCTCAGTGAAAAAGAGGAAAATAAACCATGGAATTGAATTATTGGTCATATTGGTAAAAAGAATTTGAGTAAGATCTCCAAAGTGAATATTCTTTGGTATTTTATTTAGTTATGTCAAGATAATGATCATGTTTTACAACCTCTCAGAAAGGGAAAACAGTTCATGGTAAACACAAGAGAGTGGATAGATAATAAAAAAGTCCTCTAGAATCAATTCATTCAGATTTTTGTAAACCTATGAGACATAAATCTAAAAAAGGTGACTTTTATTTGATCACATTCATTAATGATTTCACAAGAATGAAAAAAGTTTTTTTTAATGCACAAGTCATATGATGTTGATATGTTAAAGATGTATAGGCGAGAAGTTGAAAGAGAGATCGATATTCACGTTAATAAATTGAGATCTGAAAATGGAAATGAATACAATTGAAGTTATTTTGAATCATATATTACAAAATATAGAATAAAACATCAATATAGAACCCCCTACACACCAAAACATAATGGAGTTACAAAAATAATGAACCAAAGAATTTTGGAAATGGGGAGGACTATGCTTACCGAGTTTGGTAGATCTATGTTCTTTTATAGGGAAGTAGTGTGTAATATTATACATATTAAAAATTTAGTTTTTATCAGAAGAAATTAAAATCAGACTTCATACGAAATATGGTATAATAAAAAACCTATAGTTGAATATTTTTGAGTCTTTGGGAGTCCCTAGATCATTAAAATCAAAGATACAAATCTGGGGAAATTTGATGAGAAATCCTTGGAATGTGTTTTTATTGGATATCTATCTAATGGAAAATGATATAGATAATGGAATAAGAAACTTCACAAAATGGTTGACTGTTAAGATTTAAAAATCATTGATAATGAATCCTTAAATCATGATTCATATGTGACAACTTTGGATGGAGATGAGGTTAACAACAGGTAGGTTCCTGAACAGGTTAATGAAAAATAATATCATGTTGAACCCTATATATAATTTTTTTATTCTGATCATATATATGATGAAAATAAGATTTATAAAATTTTAAAAATACCGATGATTGAAGAAACTTTTGGAATGAGAAAATATCCTTATAGAATAATCTTCACATGTTCAAATAAGGAGTAAGCTGAGATACAATGAGTAAACTATAGATCCAACTAGAAGAAGTTTGAGGTTTGAAAACCAAACACCACTTATCTCTCATATTGACCCCAAATCAATAAGATAATCCTTTGAACATGATGAATGGAATGAGGCTATGAACAGTGAGCTAGTTCAAATTGAAAAGAACCTTACATGGGATCTTGTTCCAAGACCCAATGATAAAAATATCATTAGAACCATGTGAAGGTTTTGGGCATAGTGGAAGTGTAGTTAGTCCGAAACCCAAATTTAATTTTTACCATGATCAATGAATATTCCAGGATCAATACGACGATGAATTACAGTCTCCATAGAATAGAATAAAATATTTAGATAAAGAAGGAAGAGGCCCAAAACCTTTAGAATGATCTTCCACATCATGTATATAATTAATTTAATTAATTTCATAAAGAAAATAATACATGGATATTGTATATTTTCTTCAATAATGATTTTGATCATTCGGAATGACCATTCAAGATTATCTTGTTGCACTTGCAAGGATCCAAACTAAAATCCCTCTAGGGTGATCCAAATGTGCTCCAATGGCCTTTGATCGACACCACTCATTCTCTAGGTGCTAGCACAGTGAAGCGAGTGTCTTGTGTTGGTCGTTCTTGATCTCTTGTTCTTTGGACTTGAAAAATGTCTCTCATTCTTGAGAGGGGCGGGAAGATGATTCAAGAGATAAATTGCTTATCTCAACAAATCTCAATTCACCAAACATGCAATGTGTTTTCTATAGAAAAATAGACGTACTTGTCTATTTATATGCATGAAACTTTAGTTAAAATATTTAATTTCATAATAGAAATTAAATAAATTCATGAACTTAGAGAAAAATCATGCTCATAATAATAATACCGCGTCATTATTTATAGTTCTCCAACATGTGAAAAACGGAATTATGAATAAAATTACACATCACAAAATAATAGAAGCATCATTATTATTTTAACTTTTGCCAACTAATAATTATTTTTCATCTTTAAAATAATTATTTTACTATCAGACTGGCCTTGGTCTGCTTAAAATCCACTTCCATTTATTGAACACCCAAATAAATAAAAAAATAAATTATCCACTTAAATAAATATTTTATTTAAAAACTAGTAAATAAATATTTATTAAATGTTCAATAAAATAAATAAATATATTTTATATAATTTGTGCGATCATATTAACTTGAATAAAATTATTCCACGGTCTTGATAATAATATTTTTTTCATTAATTAAATTCAAATAGAATTTAACCGAGACCACAAAAAACACTAGTGTGTCACCCTCTAGGATTATTTCTTGTTGGAATTAGGCAGTCTTGCCTAAAGTCCAAGAGTACTATCTAGCAACGGGTCAGGGAACCCCATAGAAATAATGTAAAGTCACAAAAAAGACATCCACATACGAATACTCACTATGTAATATAATCCCTTTGTATCAATATATCATCATGTAGGTTTCATGATAGTGTCATCAACATTTATACTTGATATGTCTTTCTTTGACTACCTGAAATAAACTCGTCCTTACACCAAGGCCATGAAATTTAATGTGATGGTTCTATTTTAATCAAAGGGCTGTGATATCAACTTCAAAAAATTTTAGGGACAAGTCCTTCCTCGAATTATCCATTAATATCATGCCACTCGTGACGCACCCAACGTACCTTACTTCCCACCAACTATCTGTAAGACGATTTTCATTGTTAAATCAAAGTGTGCGAGTCGTGGCACGTATTAATGATAATATTAAAGTTTAAGGATCATTACACACACTCGTAGATAGAAATATACGATGACACCAAAACATGTGGAATTCCTACCAGCGGGTCTATAATCAAAATCGCTTGTCTTGGAGATCACCAAGTGAGAACTTCATGAGAGGAAGTATCATCTACTTACGAGTACTTACAACTGACAGTCTGTATTCTATGTGTCCCTTCATAGTATTTCATAAAACTATAGAACTATATTTAAGAATATAGTTTTATCATTTCAAGGTTCTAATCACATCAGGGAACTCCCATGACCTTATCAATGTAACAAATTCTCTAGGACATTATTATGTCATAGTCATGTAGAACAATGAATAATATGTAATAATATGTTTAATATTTAAATACATTAAATATCTATGTAATCAAAGTACAACCATTTGGTTCTAGGATACCAACTCTTACAAACTCCCACTTGTACTAGAGCCAACTGCCTATGACTTTCAGTCCGCTAGACCTCACATAGTGATCATGTTTCTACTAAGTCAGGGATTTAGTCAAGGGGTTCTCCATGTTGTCTTCCATGGAAATAATGCTCAGTAAAACTTCACCTATCTGAGAAAAATCCCTCTAGAGATAATACTTCTGAAGTATGTGCTTCATCTGCTGATGTGACCTTGGCTCTTTTGCGAGAGCCACCGATGCAGTATTATCACAGTACAATGTGATGAGATCTTTACTAATAGGCATCAAATCCAGCTCCTGGATGATGATTCACATCCAAAATACTTCTTTATCTACCTCAAAAGCTACGATATACTAAGACTCTAATGTAGAATCTGTGACCACACTCTAATTTGAGCTCTTTCAGCTCACTGCACCTCCATTCAAAGTGAAGATGTATCCCATTTGCAACTTCTTGTCATCTTGATATTTCTGGAAACTAGCATATGAATATCCTTTGATAAATAGTTCCTTATATCCTCTATAAACCAAGAATATATCCTTTGTATGCCTCATATACTTTAGGATAGCCTTGACTGCTTTCCAATGGTGGTCACCTAGGCCAACTTGATATCTGCCGACCACACTTAATGCATAGGCGACATCCAACCTAGTTCATAGAATGACATACATGACTGACCCAATCGCTGATGCATATAGAGTCCTTACCATTATCATTCTTTCCTCATGTGTCTGAGAACACATTTTCTTGGAAAGATGAATTCCATGTGACGTTGGAAACAATATCCACTTGGATTGTTCCATACTAAATCTATTCAGTATCTTATCAATGTATGTACTTTGACATAGGCCCAAAAATATCTTAGATCTATCACGATGAATATTAATCCTAAGAATATATGATTCCATTCCCATTTCCTTCATGGAGAAGCATTGATTCAACCATTCCTTAACAGACTGTAAGACTAGTATCTCATTTCCAATAAGTAATATGTCATCAACATATACTATTAGAAAAATGACTACACTCCCATAAAACCTTTTGTAGACACAAGGCTCACATTAATTCATGATAAAACAAAATTCTATTATGGATTCATCAAAATGAATGTTCCATGACTTGGATACTTTATTTAATCCATAAATGGATTTCCGCAACTTTCATACCTTATTGGCATCTTTTTCAGTCACAAACATTTCAGGTTGTGTCATGTAGACATCTTCCTAAAGGTTCCTATGAAGGAAGTATATTTTTATATCAATTTACCAAATCTATTAGTCATGGTAAGATGTAATTAAAAGTAGAATTTTGATGGATTTCAGCATTGCAACTGGTGAAAAGGTTTTATCGTAGTCAATTCCTTGACACTGTTTAAACCATTTTGAAACTAGTCGTGCATTATAGGTACTAAATTGTCCTTCCATATCTAGTTTCTCTATGAATACCCATCTGCAACCACCATGATTTACATCAACTAAAGGATCTACCAAAATCTAGACTTGGTTTTCATACATGGAATCCATTTTAGAATTTGTGGCTTATTGACACTTGGAAACGTCTGCACCACTCACTACTTCCTTGTAGGTTAAATGATCATTATTATCAACTAATAATGAGTCACCATCCTTGATAACTATAAAATAATACCATTCTAGTTCTCTAACCTCTCTTGTACTCCTACGTAGTACTTGCATCTCTGGATCAAATTCTTCTTCCATGGGGCTTTGTGGAATTTGTTCCTGTACCAACTCTTGTGTACCTTGAGCCTCAACTTCATCGAAGTCTATCTCACTCCCACTATATCTTTTGGATATGTGATCCATCTCAAGGAATATTGAATTTCTTTCCACTATAACCTTTTTTTATAAGGGGTTGTATAGGTAATATCCCCTGGTTTCCTTGGGGTATCCTATAAAGGTACACTTTGTGCCTCGGGGTGCAAGTTTGTTACCTGAAGAGGCCTAAAAAAATGAATCGCTTCCCCACACATGTAAATTCAATAACATGAATTTATTTCCACTCCAGAACTCATATGAAACATTGTTTATCGATTTAGTTGGTACTTGGTTTAGTATGTGTGCCTTGGTTTGTAATTCATACCCCCAAAATGATAATGAAAGACTCGCATGACTTATCATTGATCTCACTATGTCCAACAGGGTGTGGTTCCTTCTTTCGCTCTCACCATTCCACTGAGGCGTGTAAGGAAGAGTGAGTTGGGATATGATCCAAAGCTCCCGTAAGTAATCAATGAAGTCTTGATTATGATATTCTTCACCTCAGTCTGAGTGAATTTTCTTAATCTTCTTACCAAGATGGCTCTCAACTTCATTCTTTTATTCTTTGAAATTATCAAAATAATCTGACTTATACCTTATTAAGTAGATATATCCATATCTACTAAAATCATCAGTAAATGTTATGAAGTATGAGTACCCTTCCATTTCTTACACTGTAAGTGTTCCACACATATCGGTATAAACCAATTCAAGAAGTTCTTTAGCCCTTCCACCTTTCCAACTAAATGGGGATTTGGTAATTTTTCCTTGTAAACATGCATGACATAAGCCAAGTGGTTTTAGTTTGAAAGAATGTAAATATCCATCTTGATGTAACTTTGTCAAGTGTTTCTCGTTTACATGACCTAGTTAGTGATGCCAAATTTAGTTGTGGTATGAGTCATGTGAAGTATCTTTGTTATCTATTGCCATTACCTATTTTGTGTAATCTAACACGTAAAGACCATTATATAAATGTTATATACCAAAACAAATGCTATCTTTGTAAATGAAGAAACATTCATTTACAAACTTGAAAACAAATCCTTCTATATCTAATCTGGATATATAAATAATGTTTTTAGTAACATAAGGCACATAATAACAACCCTTTAATAATAAGATCATCCCAGTTTTCAACGTGAGGTGGTAGTCCCCTACAGCTACGACAACAAGTATGGCTCCATTGGATGCTTGTAGATCTACCTCCCCTTCATCAATATTATTGAATCTACTTGGTTTTTTATATTTAGATACATATGTGAGAACAAAAATCTGTATCTAATTCCCAATTTGTAGAAACCGATAGATTGTATTCGATAAAAAATGCACCTGAAGATTCCCCTTGTTTCTTAGACTTGGTGCAGTTCTTCTTCCAGTGGCCCTTCTTTCCACATGCAAAACAAACAGCCACCTATTCCTTTTCATCCCCTTTGATTTTACTTTTCTTGGAAGGTAGTAAAGAAGCTTTGGGATTAAATCTCTTCACCTTCCCTTTCCTCTTATTCACCATAAGGACATAAGGATTTTCACACTTAATATCTTTTTCCACTTAGCGAACGAGGATAAGAAGATCATATAGAGACTTCCCAATGTTGTTCATATTGAAATTGACAAAAAGGTTAGATAATATATATGGGAGTGATGCGAGAATGAGTTCAGTGCCCAGTTCTTCAGGGAGTTTAAACCCTAGAATCTCTAGGTGATCAATGTAGCCAATGAGATTGACTACATGAGGCCTAGGTGGGGAACCTTCTCCAAGCTTACTCTGAAAGAGTTCCTTAGAGATCTCAAACCTTTACTGTCTTTCTCTCTCCTGGTAAAGACCATAGAGGTTATCGATCATGCAATAATAATCCATGTTTTTATGAGACTTCATGAGATCACTAGACATTGATGATAACATAAAAAATTGAACATCGACCACATCGTTCATATGTTTCTCATAGACCGTGAAATCCTCATCACTCACCTCTTTGGAAGGAGGATTAGGTAATGCTGACTCAAGAACTTAATACTTCCATTCATGGTGTAGGATAACCCGAAGGCATCTAAACCATTATTGAAAGTTACTATTGGTGAGGATGCTATCTTTATCCAGAATATATCACAGGGATAGTGTGGTTGATGATCTTGTCATTTTTATTCTACAATTAAAAGAGAAGATCATTAGTTATTTCTTGATTACATTTTATGAGAAATAATAAATTTTTATTAAGTCACCCACTATTTTATCAAATACCAATGGCCTTCACCATTAAACTCAAAATGTCCAGTTTCCATGACATTCTAGTGGCAAGGATCCATATTCCCCTTCACATAAACTCAACAAGGGTTGGTCAAGCTATTAGAAGGTATTTAGGTAGGTAGCTCTTTGCCAACTGTGGGCTTACAGCTCCTTGATCTTTTGAGTGGACTCCCCAATCTTGAAATCATGACTTTTGGATTTCCTCAACTCTTGCCTCCAATATTACACCAAGTATATTAAGGGAAACTCCTCTTGATGTAATATGGTTAAGTCAAACTAAAACCTTTCATAAGAGATTCCTGTATAAAATTAAGTGTCCCAACAAGGGTTGGTCAAACATATAGATTTATTGATTTTTCCCTTAATAAAGTAACATAAGACTTCGTGTGACTTAATATTTTATTTGAGGAATTTTTATCACTTATGAGTTAATTTCTTATTATCCTTATCACATGATTGTTAATATTAAGTGGACATTACTTAAGTGATTAACCATGCCTTAATAATATTTACGCATAAGTCTGGTTTATTTTAGTTCCACCTTGCAAGATTTTATAATTCATTCATTATTGATAGTGAAAACACATCCATAATGATAAACCATGAAACTGAAAGAAATAAAATAAAGGGCATGATCATGAGCTTTTTTAATGGACAGTTTATCTAGCGGTTGATAAACTAACCCTGACCTAGGGGAGAAGCATCTTGAACCTTTTGGGTTCGTGTTTAAAACTTTCCCCCTATCCACCTCTGTATCTCCTGGGATTGGTTTCATCTCGGATCCATCTTGAACCACCTCCACTAGCTTGGGAGTTCCATTCATTACATATGCCATTTTTAAACTCACATGCAGGTGAGGGGTAAAAATGGGTTTTACATAAAAGAAATTTTGGGCACGCAGACCGTACATATTAATGAGGAGAAGGATCATAGGCCAAAAAATTTAATTTAAATAAATAAATTAAAAGAAACCATCTACATAAAAAGGTATTAGTATAACTCATGATCATCCATTCATGCAACAATATTTATGCATAAATACACCTAGCATTCAATTCTTTAATCATTCTTGTTTAAGATAAATCATACTCGAATCAATTAATTATCATATTTAATTAATCAATCCTTTTATCTTAAACCCTTTTCTAAATTTCCTTGAAATTCTCATCCGTCATAATTTAAAAAAAAATAATTCATTTAAAAATATATTTGTACATAACTTGTTCCTTGGAGGCAACCCAGTAAATTCCTATTCATAACTACCCAATGAGGAAAAATGAACATTAAACAGATGTTAAATTAAACATATATATATAAAACCCCTATCATGTGTTATGCCTCAGATTTACTCCCACACGTTGGTACACATCTCAAGGTTTTTTACAATATAATAATAAATTTTAATAAATCTACGTAATTTGGATGAGTACACAACGTGAAGCTCCAACTACACGACGTGCACTATTTTTCACTGTCCATCCGAAGTACACGCTCAGGGACATGGCATGTAGATGTAATTTGGAAATATTTGGAGTACATAGTGTGTTCAGTAGTCCACATGCCATATAGTATCCTCATTACACGATCTCCAGCTGGGCAAGCCATGTATGGGGTACACGGTCCAACCCTAACCCGAAGGGACTACATGCCATGTCCAGTGGCCTAAAAAGCGTGTAATCCAGAAACTGCGTTCCACCTGTTCCTAGTCAACACACAGAGTCATTTAAGACTTAGAAATACTCCAACACACAACCTGGTTTTTGTGGACCAGTCCAATGTATTGAATCTTGACTACACGGTGTGTACTGCCGAATACACACCATGTGTTCAGGTTTTATACGTACATGAAGCTTTGAAACCTCTAGATGAGATCCTCAATTTTATTTTAATCAAAATTAAAAGAAAATGTCATTTCTATAAGGTGAACGAGAAATGAAAGAGGAGGAATAGATCTCAAGATTCAGATTTGAAGAATTATTAACTTGAATTGAAATAATTAAATAATTAAATGCATAAATCATCAAATAAATATTTAAATAATTATAAACTATGATCTAACCCCTCTGGTACCACATGAAGGTTCCAGGCACAATAGAAGAACGGTTGGGATGGTACCCAAATTTAATTTTTTCCATGATCAATGATTATTCCAGGATCAATACAATGATGAAAACCAGTCTCCACAGAATAGAAACTAAGATTTAGATAAATAAAGAAGAGACCCGAAACCTTTAGAGAGGATATTTCACATCATTTTAATAATTAATTTAATTAATTTAATTAAGAAAAGAATACATGGATCTTTGGTATTTTTTTCGTTGATGATGTTGATCATTCTGAATGACCCTTCTGGATTATCTCTTTGCGCTTGCAAGGATCCAAACTAGAATCCATCTAGTAGTGATCCACATGTGCTACGATGGCCTCCGATCGACACCACTCATTCTCCGGGTGCCAGTGCGGAGAAAAAAGTGTGTTGTGTCAGTAATTCTTGATTGCTTGTTCTTCATCCTTGAAGAACATCTCTCGTTCTTAAGAGGAGCAGGACGTGGATTTGAGAGATAAATTGTTTAGCTCAACAATTCTAAATTCACCAAGCATTCGGTGTGTTCGCTATGACACAATAGAGGTACTTGTCTATTTATATGCATGGAACTTCAATTACAATATTTAATTGCCTAACAACAATTAAACATATTCATGAACTTAGAGAAAACCCATGCTCATACTAATAATACCACGTCATTATTTATAGTGTGCCAACTTGCGCAAAATAGAATTATTAATAACATTCCACGCCATAAAATAGTAGAAGCGTCATTATTATTTTAACTTTTGACAACTAATAATTATTTACCATCTTGAAAATAATTATTTTACTGCTAGACTGACCTTGGTCCGCTCGAACTCCACTTATATTTATTGAACACCTAAATAAATAAATAAATAATTTATTCTCTTAAATAAATATTTTATTTACAAACTATTAAAAAAATATTTATTAAATGTTTAATAAAATAAATAAATATATTTTATTTAATTTATTTGATCATCTTAACTTAAATAAAATTATTCCACAGTTATGAGAATAATATTTCTTTCATTAATTAAATTAACATCGAATTTAACTGAGACCACTGAAAACACTTAGTGTGCGACCCTCTAAGATTATTTTTTATTGTCATTAAACAGGCTTTCCTAAAGTCCAAGAGTACTATCTAGCAATGAGTCAAGGAACCCAAGAGAAAGAATGTAAATTTGCAACAACAAAATCCACATATGAACACTAACTGTGTAATTTAATCCCTTTGTCTCAATATATCATCGAGTGAGTTTCATGATAGTGTCATCAACCTTTATAATTGATACATCATTATTTGACTACCCGAAATAAACTCTTCGTTACACCATGGCCATGGAATTTTTCATGATGGTTCTATTTCAATCAAAGGGCTGAGATATCAAGTTCCATAAATGGAAAAGAAAAATCCTTCCTCGAATTATCCATTAATATCATGTCACTCATGATGCACCCAACATAATCCACTTCCTGCCAACTGTCTGCATGATGGTTTTCATCAGTAAATCAAAGTGCACAAGTTGTGATACGCATTAATGATAATATTAAAGTCTGAGGATCATTATACATGCTTGTAGATAGAAATATATAATGACACCAAAACATGCAAAATTCCAACTGGCGGGTCTGTTCTCACAATGTAGAGACCCATAGCTTAATGTACATGGAAATTACATTACTTTTGAGAAATAATTAATACATAACAAAAACCAACACTCAAGGACCTTAATAGTTTAGTGTCTTTGGAAACTCGGAAAAAAATCTTCTAATCATGGTGAAAGATCTTCAACATCTCCCATAAAGATCTTCCCCTTTTGTTTTCTTACCTAAAACCTTTCTTTATATCCTAGGAAAAGAAAATATAAAAAGGGTGAGCTCAAATGCTCAGTAAGGGTAAACATAGAGAACATAAAACAATCCATAAACATTTGAATGAAAAAACATGAACATAAAATCTAAACATCAAAATCTTGAGAAAAGACATAAATCTTGGAAGTACATAAGGCATATATCATAAAGGGAAATAAATCATGATAAAATAGCATGGGAGTAAAACATGTAATTTTGGAAAACCATTAAGAACATGATATGATTTCCATAGTAGCCAAGGCATTGCTGCTAAGACCATCTTAGTGGACAAAGTCCCTTTCTGAATCGAGTTCACTCCTCATTCCAGTCCTGTATCAATGAACCGGATTAACTTACCATTCCAGACATGTCTATATCATGAGATATAAATCTTTACCCAATGAATTGGGGGGATATATAGGTCCCACCAATCTCATAATGAAACCATTCTTACTTTTTCCACAAAATAAACCTAAATCATAACCCAAAGAATAAAATGGGTTTCGTAAACCTCATCCCATCATAACATAATCTATATACAACAAATGGATATCATTTCATCATAATAATAATCAAACCATTTAATAATAGATAAATTATACTTGAAACATAAACATACTGAATAATTTCATCTAATATAGAAAATAGTTTTGATAAAACACTTGAAATGAATTCTTGAAGAAAATATGCTTTCTTCTTCAAAATCATTTTATTTTTCACAAAATTCCAAGAAATTTAAAAAGAAAATTATTTTTTTGAAAATAGTCAAGAAATCCTATAGAGTAAAATTTATTAATAAAAGGCGTTATGAAACCGTAAAAATCTGTTCATGCGGTATAAGTTAAAAAAACATTCTCTTCGTACTTTTGTCGGAAAAGTCAAAAAGTTCCTCGTACGGTAAACTGAAGAAAGATTCCTTCCATAACATGTGGTAAAAGTAAAAAATGGATAAAGAGGAATTTAACCATACATGAAACAATTTTGAGAAAATTGGGGAATGGATGATAAATATAACCCCAATAAATACTTACAAATAAACAATCTCAGATAAAAATGAGATTGGAAAAGTTATCTCTTACCTTATGTCTGATATGCTTCGTATGTATCCGAACCTCATGTATAATGATTTAAATAACGTCATTTAATTATTAAATAATCATATTCATTGTTATGATATCATATATGGGTTACTTATGACTTTATATTACCCATTCTTTTGTAAATTCATGTTAAAGTAGCGTTTAGGGTAAAATCATTTCATTTATCATACGTGTTTGGACTTGTTGTTCTTGATATTATTATTACTTATATCATGATTTACTTAATTCCATAATGTAAATCATGATTTATATATCATATATATTCAGTATATATATATATATATAATAAATAGATAAATGAAATGAATTACATCGTTCATGGAGACGATAGGTCGTACGTACGCATGAACGCTGTTTTCCTTTCCTTATTGAATTGAATGGAAGTAAGTAGATGAAATATATATATATATATATATACATAAATCCATTATATTAATCATGTCATATATTTAATTATTATTCATTATATATACTTTATAATCATTCTTGAGTGGTTAACATGGAGAATGAATCTCATCGCGTCGTGGAGACGGTAATCCGTACGTACGCACAAGCGATGATATCGTTCCCATAATTATTGAATAGAATTTGAGTGGATGATATAATATCTCAGAATCATTATGATTCTATAATAACCATATATAGTTATTCTTTACACCATTATAACCATCCAAGTAAGGTGGTGGTGGAAAAAAAAATTACACCACGACATGGAGACGGTATTCCGTATGTACGCACGCGCGGTGATTTCATTTTTCATAGGATGGATAGAAGGTGAAATGGGGTTGTTTCATATTTATAATAACATATCAGTATATTAGTGATACTGATGACATTACTTTATAATGAAACAACTAAATAAGAAGAAGTTGAAGAAGAAATAAAACTTCAAAGAATCGGTAGAAGAGATTACCTCTTCTTCGATGAACCTCTTTTAAGATTCATCTTGAAGCACTAGATTTGGTCTTTTGAGGAGACCAGAACCTCTATAATGTTTCTAGGAAAGTTGATAAGGTAAATGGTCAGGGTTTTTCTGATCTTGAAATCTCAAAATTGTGTAAAGAGAAGATGGAGGAGGTTCCCTTTTATATGGGAGGAGAGGGGCACCTTAGGAAAAACATAAAATATTATTTTAAAATAAAGTCATATTTGGGTTTTAATAGCTCCAAATTGATTTATTTCTAATATAAGGTGGGTATGGGTCTAAATCATCTCAACCAATAGGTTTTAGACAAGTTAAATTACTATTTTAACCTTATCATTTAGATTTAACTCTAAGTTAAATAATTTAACTTTTACCATGTCTTCTTGTTTTCTTACACTATATGGTTTATAAACTTATTATAACAATTCAAACGAACCCCAAGTGGTTAATTATTAATATATATAATCTTATCTAATTCATTTGGAAAAACCTTATATTTTTAGGAATAACATAACAATTAATAATATAATATTTGTTTTAAAAACTATTTTATTTCAATTTTGACACTATTTGGTAATTGATTTTTTGTGAAAATCATAACAGCATTATTAGTTCAAAATAAGTTAATTAAATCAATAATAACATTTAATATTAACCAAAAAAATTATTTTAATTTATATAAAGTCTCAAATTACATTTATTTGTGTATTTATAACATCAATTATGTTAATATTTCATTAATAAGGTAATTACTGCATCATCATTGTGTCATAAATAAAATAAATTATTTAATGTTTAAAAATTATAAATAAAATACCATTATGTAGGAAATCATTGTATATTTATAATAAATATTTATAGTAAAATATATCTTATGTATAAACCTATATTAAAAATGTTTTAGTTATTAAACTTTGATTTTAACTCTTTTAACTCTTCTTTAAATGAAATAATAATAAGTGTCCTAATCTAATCCAAGTGGACCTAAATGGTCATATTTTATTACTAAGGTTGTTTTTGGTCGAATTAAACTTATCAAATAGAATTAAGACATGTGTTATGGTAATAATAATATCATTTTTACCCTTAATCACCCTATTTACTTTTAACCGTGGTAAATACAAGTAAAAAGTTACTTTTCACCAAAAATTATTTTTATATTATTGAACCACATTTTACTCCTTGATATTAACAATGTCTCTCTGATTTTTGAAATTCCACTCACAGAAGCGGTAAAATTAAGTTTTATGTAAATTTTCAAATTCTCCTAGGAGATGGGTAAAAGATGGTGAAAAGTTCAATAAAATTTTTATATATCGAAAATTATTATAAAATGAATCCAATGAATTACATTGAACTTATATAGGTATTATGTATCAATTTTGACCTAAAATAAATTTAAATAAAATAAATAATTATTTAAATAAAAAGTCGGTTTTTAAATAGTAACCTAGTGTTTTCACTATTCATCAAAAATTGAAAGTTTTCAGAAAAATACCAAAAATTCACCCTATGCTAATTTCGATATTCCGAATCCAAAAATGAAGTCTATTTTGAAAGAGAAAATTTATAAAATTTCAAAAAGTGGGTATTACTATTCATAACAGCTAGTTTATATAATATTTTAATAACATATCGTTGTTTAGTGAAACTCGGTGTTGCATACAACACATGCTATCGTGGAAGGTTGCAATTGCATGTAAATCAAGCCAAGTCAGGGTTGCGTGTAGTGCAAAATTCCTTTTTTGTTGTGTATAATAGAATCCAACCATATTTTATTTATACATTGAATATATACACTCAATGTTTCGTAGAATACTTCTATCAAACGAACTTGAAATTTTGTGTAACAAGATCCAAGAATAGTGTTTCATATACTAAAAGATAATATGGTGTTGTATATAGTGTAAGTTAATCTTGGTTTAGCATAAAACACAAGACATCAAATAAATTAAAAAGAATAATTCTCATAAAATCACGAGGTGTTATATTCTACCCCCCTTAAAATGAATTTCTCCCTCGAAATTCATCAGGGTTATAAATGGTTTACTATATGAAAGTTTATTTAATAGAAAACCACATCATAAAAAGGAATAATAAATCATTATTTTAAAAAGGAATGTTAGAAAAATAATGAATACCCAAAGTAACGCATCACTGGGTTTCCACATAGGATAACATAGGTGAAAATATGGATATGGAAGGGAAATCTAACCATCATGTTCTGATGAAGAGTGGTAGAGAAAATGGATATGAAAAATCCAACAATCACAAAGCCATAAATTTGTGATGATCTTAGGTACCATTTGATTCATCAGATATAAGGGCACTAGGAAAACATTTTTGGTTTTCAAGATCATTTCCCTAAAGTTGAAGAATTTTAATTAGAAGAAATAATTACTTTATTTTGCTACAATATCACTGTTGTTAATGCCTTGAACAATTTACACTTCAACTCTTAAAGAAATGAAATTGAATTTGTCATTATTCTAGTGTTAGAAGATCATGTGATAGAATGACAAGTCATTCCATCTGTTTTTATCGCAAAAAGTTTAGCACACTTTATTAAATATACATAAGTCCATATATGCTGAGATTAATTGTATATGGTTGCTAAAATGGTCTTATACTTCATCTATCATAGTGTTTAATAAAATAAAACTAGTTTATACTAACCAGGGACTTTTTATAGGCTAGAGGTAGGTGATAAAGTCCTGTCACACTTCAGTTGTGGGTTTGATTCCCGCAACCTTGTTCGACACGATGGGTTGTCGCCCGTCCTGCAGGTTGTCCCTTTTTCTAAAACTACACTATTATAACATTCCAGAAATAATATCAAAAGAATGTTCTATCCTTAAACAATACTATCTGATGTCCAACATAATCCATTCCAATCTCTAGGCTTATCCAAACTACATATTTCCAATCTCATAGTATAAAGAAAACAATTACTTGAAAGGTCACATAACAAGCATGTGAATACCATCATTTATCCCCCATATATCATAAGATATATCTTGTTGGTCACATTCCAAACATGTGAATACCTTAATCATGTATTACCATAGAACCTTATTTGAAACATGAGTACTGTCAAAAGTTAACTCTTTCCACATACCAAAATCCTAAAATTTCAATATACTCAAACCATGATATCACTTTGTCCTTATATCAGTCATGAGCTCATGAATACTATAAAACATTTCATTTTCTTCTTATCCCTTAATTATGCGCATATCATCTGCTTTCCAAAATATTTGAATCACTTTTCATGGTTACCGGTACCATATAATTATTGAAAACTCCAACAAACAAATACATATATATTCCAATATTCCACAATACTATAAATGAGATTCCACAAGATTATTTCTAAATCCGGTTACATAAACACATAATCATTCCACTACATCATTTTCATACTCAACATCGCCAATAGTGATCACATGCGACTTCCCTTTGTCCTTTTCCTTAAGAGGTTTTTGATGTCGATCATCATTAAACCTTGGATTAGGGCATTTGTTAGCATAATGCCCCATTTCCTTACACTTTAAGCATTGAAGTGTTGGTGGAGCATTCTCTGTAGTCTTTTATCTATTCACGTCATTAGAAACCCTTTTCCCATTAATTCGGCACTCAGCTGCTTGATGACCTTCTTTTCCACACTTGAAACATTTCTAGTACCTTTTAGACAATCTCCACTATGCTTCTTTCCACACTTTGAGCATAAAGAAACATTCACCTTCTTTTCACCATTGTTCTGAGGTTTGTCCTTGAACTCCATCTTTCGTTTCTTGTCAAAACCATGAGATATATATGTTACACCAACTTTCAGTGCTACCTTGATAGCACAACACACAATTTATTAATAGCTACTGAAGTCTCTTATAGTTAATGCCCTTCGAAGACTTGGTTTTAAGCCACTGAAGAATCGATCAACTTTAATTTCAGGTTGGATGATAAATCCAGATGCATACCTTGCAAGCCTTGTAAAATTAGCTTCGTATATACCAACAGATTCATCATCCTTTTTCTTAAGCTCAAGGAACTCCTTCTCTATATTTGTTCGAAGAATATGAGGTAAGTACTTATTGAAAAACAAGTTCTTGAAATCATTCCATTCCATGGATTCAATTTCATCTTGGGGCCTTATATTATTAATTAGAGTCCACCACTGGTTTTCTTCACCTTCTAAATGGTAAACAGCTAAAATGACTTTTTCATGTTTTGAACAGCGAAATATGGAAAATATATTTTCAATGGTACTGATCCATTGTTCAGCAATAAGTGGATCAGAAGATCCAATGAAATAAGGTGGACGTTGCCTCATGAAGGACTCTATAGAATATTGTTCCATTCTCTACTCATTTGGAAGCCCAAAATGATTCATAGGTTGTGTAAGTATAGAAATACGATTTTTCAATCCATCTCCCATAACGTTGATTTTTTCAAGAGAACAGTCATTGCATCGTCCATTACATTGATCAACACAGTTTCTTTGGGTTACAACCATCGTCTAAAACCCAAAAATAATAGTGTGAGAGACAAAATCATGATAGGAAAACAACAGAATAAAGGGGGAGTACCTTCAATATCTAACATCTTAGGTTTAATTCTAATATCGTTACTGTAATTATAGGACTATAACCTATACTTATACTTAACCTTAGGGACATCCCTAGACATACCTTAGAAATATCTCTGGGGATCTCCCTAAAGTTTTTGCATCCTAGTTTCCAAAGGATAACTAAACCTTTCCTCTGATACCAATTGTAGAGACCCATAGCTTGATGTACATGTACATTACATTACTTTTGCGAAATAATTAATACATAACAAAAACCAATACTCAAGGATCGTAATAGTTTAGTGTCTTTGGAAACTCAGAAAAATAATCTTCTAATCACGGTGAAAGATCTTCAATATCTCCCATAAAGATATTCCCCTTTTGTTTTATTACCTAAAACATTTCTTTATATCCTGGGAAAAGAAAACATAAAAAGGGTGATATCAAATGCTCAGTAAGGGTAAACATAGAGAACATAAAACAATCCATAAACATTTGAATGAAAAAACTTGAACATAAAATCTAAACATCAAAATCTTGAGAAAAGACATAAATATTGGAAGTACGTAAGGAATATATCATAAAGGAACATAAATAATGATAAAATATCATGAGAATAAAACATGTAATTATGGAAAACCATTAATCACATGACATGATTTCCATAGTAGCCAAGGCATTGCTGCCAAGACCATCTTAGTGGACAAAGACCCTTTCTGAATCGAGTTCACTCCTCATTCCAGTCCTGTATCACTGAACCAGATTAACTTACCATTACATCCATGTCTATATCATGAGATATAAATCTTTACCTAATGCATTGGAGGGATATATAGGTCCCACCCATATCATAATGAAATCATTCTTACTTTTTCCACAAAATAAACATAAATCATAACCCAAAGAATAAAATGGGTTTCATAAAAATTATCCCATCATAACATAATCCATATAAAACAAATGGATATCATTTCATCATAATAATAATCAAACTATTTAAATAATAGATACATTATACTTGAAACATAAACATACTCAATAAATTCATCTTAGATGGAAAATAGTTTTGATAAAACACTTGAAATGAATTCCTGAGGAAAATATCCTTTGTTCTTCAAAATCATTTTCTTTTCACAAAATGCCATGCAATTTTAAAAGAAAATGATTTTGTTGAAAATAATCATGAAATATTTTTGAGTAATATTTATTAATAAAAGGATTTATGAAACCGTAAAAATATGTTCATGTTGTATAAGTTAAAAAAACATTCTCCTCGTACTTTTGTCGGAAATGTCAAAAAGTTCCTCATATGGTGAAAAGAAGAAAGATTCCTTCCATAACATGTGGTAAAAGTAAAAAATGGGTAAATAGGAATTTAAACATACATGAAACCATTTTTAGAAAATAGGGGAATGGATGATAAATATAACCCCAGTAAATACTTAAAAATAAACAATCTCAGATAAAAACGAGATTGGAAAAGTTATCCATTACCTTATGTCTGATATGCTTTGTATGTATCCGAACCTCTTGTATAATGATTTAAATCATGTCATTTAATTATTATAGAATAATATTCATTGTTATGATATCATATATGGTTCATTTTTTGACTTTATATTACCTGTTCTTTTGTAAATTCATGTTAAAGTAGCGTTTTGGGTAAAATCGTTTCATTTATCGTACGTGTTTGGACTTGTTGTTCTTGATATTATTATTAATTATATCATGATTTAATTACTTCCAGAATTTAAATCATGATTTATATATCATATATATTCAGTATATATATATATAATAAATAAATAAATGAAATGAAATACATCGTTCATGGAGACGGTAGGCCGTACGTACGCATGAACGCTGTTTTCCTTTCCTTATTGACTTGAATGGAAGTAAGTAGATGACATATATATATATATATATACATAAATCCAGTATCTTTATCATGTAATATATTTCATTATTATTCATTATATATACTTTATAATCATTCTTTAGTGGTTAACATGGAGAATGAATCTCATCGCATCATGGAGACGGTAATCCGTACGTATGCATGAGCGATGATATCGTTCCCATAATTATTGAATAGAATTTAAGTGGATGATATAATATATAAGAATAAGTATGATGTTATAATAATTATATATAGTTATTCTTTACACCATTATACCCATCCAAGTAAGGTGGTGGTGGAAAAACAGATTACACCACGGTGTGGAGACGGTATTCCGTACGTACGCATGCGCAGTGATTTCATTTTCCATAGGATGGATAGAAGGAGAAATGGGGTTGTTTCATATTTATAATAACATATCAGTATATTAGTGATACTTATGTTATTACTTTATAATGAAACAACTAAATAAGAATAAGTTGAATAAGAAAGAAAACTTGAATGAATCGGTAGAAGAGATTACCTCTTCTTTAACACACCTCTTTTAAGCTTCCTCTTAAAGCACTAGAGTTGGTCTTATGAGGAAACCAGAACCTCTATAATGTTTTTAGTAATATTTAGAAGGTAAATGAGAAGGATTTTTCTGAGCTTGAAAGCTCAAAATTGTGTAAAGAGAAGAGGGAGGAGGTTCCCTTTTATAAGGGAGGAGAGGGGCACCGGAGGAAAAACTTAAAATATTATCTTATAATAAAGTAATATTCAGTTTTTAATAGCTCCAAATTGATTTATTTAGAAGAAAAGGTGGGTATGGGTAGAAATAATCTGAACCAATAGGTTTTAGACAAGTTTAGGTTACTATTTAAACCTTTTCATTTAGATTTAACTCTAAGTTAAATAATATAACTTTTACCGTGTCTTCTTGTTTTCTTACACTATATGGTTAATAAACTTACTATAAAAAGTCAAAATAACCCCAAGTGGTTCATTATTAATATATATAATCTTATCTAAGTCATTTAGACGAACCTTATATTTTTAAGAATAAAATAAAAATTAATAATATAATATTTGTTTTAAAAACTATTTTATGTCAATTTTGACACTATTTAGTAAATGATTTTTTGTGAAAATCACAACAGAATTATTTGTTCTAAAAAATCTAATTAAATCAATACTAACATGTAATATTAACCAAAAAAATTAGTGTAATTTATAAAAAGTCTCAAATTACATTTATTTGGGTATTTATAACATCAATTATGTTAATATTTCATTAATAAGGTAATTACTGTATCATCATTGTGTCATAAATAAATTAAATTATTTAATTTTTAAAAATTATAAATAAAATACCATTATGTAGGAAATATTTTTAGATTTCTAGTGAATATTTATAGTCGAATTTATATTATGTATAAACCTATATTAAAAATGATTTAGTTATTAAAATTTGATTTTAACTCTTTTAACTCTTCTTTAAATAAAATAATAATAAGTGTCCTAATCTATTCCAAGTGAACCTAAATGGTCATATTTTATTTCTAAGGTTGTTTTTGGTAGAATTAAACTTATCCAATAGAATTAGGACATGTGTTAGGGTAATAATAATATCATTTTTACCCTTAATTTCCCAATTTACTTTTAACCGTGGTAAATAAAAGAAAAAAGTTACTATTCACCAAAAATTATTTTTATCTTATTGAACCAAATTTTACTCCTTGATATTAACCGTGTCTCTACGATTTTGTAAATTCCACTCACAGAAGTGGTAAAATTAAGTTTTATGTAAATTTTCAAATTCTCTTAGGAAGTGGGTAAAAGATGGTGAAAAGTTCAATAAAATTTTTATATATCTAAAATTAATATAAAATGACTCCAATGAATTACATTGAACTTATATAGGTATTATGTATCAATTTCAATCTAAAATAAATTTAAATAAAATAAATAATTTTTTAAATAAAAAGTCGGTTTTTAAATAGTAACCGAGTGTTTTAACTATTCATCAAAAATTGAAAGTTTTCAGAAAAATACAAAAAATTCACCCTTTGCTAATTTTGATATTCCAAATCCAAAAATGAAGTCTATTTTGAAAGATAAAATTTGTCAAATTTCAAAAAGTGGGTATTAATATTCATAACGGCTAGTTTATATAATATTTTAATAACATATCGTTGTTTAGTGAAACTCGGTGTTTCATACAATACACGCTATCATGGAAGGTCGCGGTTGCGTGTAAAGCAAGCCAAGTCAGGGTTGTGTGTAGTGCAAGATTCCTTCGTTGTTGTGTATAATAGAATCCAACCATATTTCATTTATACATTGAATATATACACTCAATTTTTCATAGAATAACTTCTATCAAACGAACATGAAATTTTGTGTAACACGATCCAAGAATAGTGTTGCATATACTGCAAGCTAATACGGTGTTGCATATAGCGCAATATAATCTTCGTGTAGCATACAACACAAGACATCAAATAAATTAAAAAGAATACTTCTCATAAAATCTCAGAGTGTTACACACAATCTCCATTCTTGGAGATTACCAAGTGAGAAATTCATGTGAGAAAGTCTCATCTTCTTACAAGTACTCGCACCTAACAGTCTGCATGCTATGTATCCCTTCATAGTATATCATCCAACCGTAGAACTATATTTAAGAATATTGTTATAGAATTTCAAGGTTCTCATCATAGCGGGGAACTGACATGACCTTATCAATGAAACAAAAACTCTAAGACATTATTACATCATCGTAATACAGAGCAATGAAAAATATATAATAAGATGTTTAATATTTAAATATATTAAATATACATGTAATCAAAGTACAACCAGTTTATTCTAGGACACCAACTCTTACACCATGTGGGTCTACAGAAACAAGCTAAATGATCATCTCAAGGTTGTGATAAATAAATCAAAACTTGTATGCAAGGGATACTAACAAATAGAAGGTGTTGATTTTGAAGAAACCTTTTCTCTAGTTGTAAGGTTAGAATCTATTATAATGTTTATTCTTATTACAGTTTTCTAAAAATATAACATTTATCAAATGGATATCAATTTGTTCTTCTTAAATAGTGATCTTTATAAATAATTGTATATTAGGAAACTTGATGGGTTTGTACTTGAAAATGATGACATAAGATTATGAAAATTTAGAAGGCTCTTTATGGATTAAAATAGTACCAATGGTATTAGTATTCAAAGCTGGAAAAAATCTTGAAAGTGATAAAATTTTTAAATGAAAAGTGGATAGAAACTTATATATCAATGAAATGAAGATAGGTACACTTAGTGTAATTGTATATATTGATGATATCATTTTTTCAGGTGATCATGAAAATTCTTATCAAGAATTTGAAAACCAAATGAAACAATAGTTTGATATGTCCATGATTAGGGAGATGATATACTAATTGGGATTAAAAATCTTACAAAAAATGGGTTTTACTTTCTTATCCCAAGAAAAGTACTCCATAGAATTTTTTAATATATTTGAAATGGAATAATAAAAAAAATTGTATACACCCGTTAAAATTGATCTGAAGTTTGTAAAATATGTAAATGGATACAGTGTTAATCAAAGATGATTAAAAAGACTTATTAGGAGTCTAATTTAACTCATAGATTCTAGAACATACATTGTTTATGTTGTTAGTATTTGTGATAGATATATAAATTATCCAAATGACTCACATCTTCTAGATTCCAAGATAATTATCAGATATATCAAATGGACTATAAATTATGGGCTTCTTTATAATAAATGAAGCAATTTAAATTTGTTTGGATTTACCAATACTGATTGGATAGGTGACTGTGATGATAGAAAGTCCACCTCAGGTGGAATTTTATTATTGGGAGATAGTTGTGTGAGTTGGAACTACAAGAAACAAAACTCAGTAACATTGAGTACTACTGTGGATGAATATATTGATGAAACTAGTTCTTGCACACAAATTATTTAGATGAAGGAAAAATTAAACGATTTAAGGGTTAAAATTGAAAGACCCCTCAAAATTCACTATGATAACACAGTGAAATATATCTTTCTAAAAATTTTGTTCAATATTCAAGATCCAAGAATATTGATATTCAATTTCATTTCATCGAGGATAAATTTTAAAATGGAGTCATCAAGTTGGAATTTATTCCATCTTGATATCAATTAGAAGATATCTTCACCGAGGATGTTCCTAAGGACATATTTGAGACACTAAGGCTGAACATGGGTGTTCATCCCCATTTTAGCCATTAAAAAATCTCGGCTGATACCCCCATAAGGCTTTGGTTTTCATTATTAAAAGGGGGTATGATAGGATGAGACAAAGGGGGAGTTATTTTGGGACTCCCTTTGATGAGTTTTTCTAATCATTTTATCACAAGCATGGTTTTTAATGAATAACTTTGACATCCTTGGTTGAATATCTCTTTTTTCTATATTGGGTTATCCCACATATGATTAGATTTTAATAACTAAAGTTTATTTTCTAATAGAACCATGTGAGATCATACCTCTCTTAGAAGTGATCATGAAATTTTCATATAAGGGAGAATATAATGTTTTAAAAAAATGAGATGAGAAGATCCACCACTTATACTTTACATATTGATTATCAATAAGGGGGAGAAAAGTTAGCACTACATATTTACTTTTTATATGTGGTGATATTGAAAAAAGGTGAATATTATTGAGCCTAAATTGCATTTGTTGTCAATAAGTCAATATGTTCTGGTGGATGAAGTGATGATACCTAGAGAATTTTTATAGATTCATAGCATTGGATTTTTTAATTGATAAATTCTATATGTTGTTAAATTTTATGATTGTTTGAAGTGATATTAAAAGACTAAAAAATGCACAATGGAGTTTTCACACTACTATAATAATTTGAAGTGAAATATGGACTATGTAGTAATAAATTGCAGGATATGAAGAAGAAGGAATGATATTTTATGTAAGGGAGTTAAGGATTTTGGCTTGGATTGGAATTATATACATGTATATTTTTCTAAGAATTTTAATGGGACTTACATAAATAGTGGCCAACCAAAGGGCCAAACTAATTCAGAATCGATCAAGGAACATGTGGGACCTAAAGGGTTCACCATGCCCATGGGATCCCATTCAAGGACATCCAAATAGTGGAATGGGTGGACATATGAGCTTTCCCATAATAGGACGTGTGTAAGGCCTGTGGGGTGCATTCACATAGTGTGGTCTAGAAGCCCGCTGGGCTGAAGCTTGGGTGGTGGTGTGTTTGGTGGTATGGTAGATGAACCTCATTGTCGGTTCAACCAAATAGCAGTAAAGAATTTGATAAAACACTATAGGGATTCCACATGTGGATTTCAAAGTGGGATGCAATGATAGTGAGTACTGTTAGCCCATTTTAAAAAGTTCAGATATAACATATACCATTTTATCTAAGTAATCTAGGATGTCCAAACTATAACTACTAGTGGGAATTCATTTCTATAATGCATGTCATGATCATTTCATTGGATAAACCAATGAAAATGAGATTCCAAATCCTATAATTTTCTCCAAAACACTTATGTACCCAACTCCCTAGTAACTCAAAGTTCAACGTAAAAAGGTTAGATATGTCTTTTTATGCTCTACATTTCAATCCCCGACAATATTACTCCTTTATATGATCCCAACACAAGGAATATAGTAGAATAAATTTCAATTCCAAGACTGACAATCAATACCAATCCAAATTACACTTTTTCTAGAAATACATTTGAAAGGACTAAGATGATACCACCTGTAACATCCCACCCCACCTCATTGGCTTGGTAAGGTTGGTGGAAGTTACTTGGCCATAAGAGAAATCCCCAAGATTCCAAAGGCTAGAAATAAATTCCAAGGGATTCATTAACAACTGGGGGATGATTTTCCCATGGAATGAAAAAAAACAGACCAAACAAACCTTAACAAAACTACTACGTGATGCATGCTAACAAATGTAAAACAACTCAAAGTAAAACCATTTATATCAATACCAATTACCAAGTGTACCACAAAAGAAGTCTACAAAACATCAAAGTGAATAGTATAAGACATTACCAATAAAACCCAAAGACTCAAAAAAAACTCCAAAGCTCCAATATGCTCCATACTCTACAAAATATCCCAAGTATCATGATGTACCACTAAATAAGTGTGACACTCTACGTTTGACCGTATCTCGATGAATAATATATACAAAAACAAAAACGTTACAAAGTAGGGGTGAGTACTAAAACTTAGTTGGTTTTACCCAATGACTTCCTTACTCATGACACTAGGATAGAACATGTTAGCACAATTATATAAAACATTTTATATAAAAATATTATATAAAACAATTTGTATCAAAATATTTTTTTTTATATTAAACATTTTTCTCAAAACAACATAAAGTTACAAGAAAGCAACCATTCAATGATCTAAAACCATTTCATAAGTTCCATTTTTTCGGAATAACCATTCTATTCCACATATCCACACATCCAACCATACATGCAACCTAGACCTCCCTATACTCGTGGGTGGTGAGTCGATCATCATTTCACTAAGCTGTCAGTTAATGAACCATTTTGACGGGGGAGATCCCTAAACCTTATCAGTCCCAATAATGATGGGGGAGACTCATTACTCTTATCCTCCCTAAATTCACATGAACACACACAACCATTATGCTAAAAACCAATGCTAAAACAACCATTTCAACCATTTCAATAAAACCATAATTTTATTGAAAAACTTTCAAACAACCATTTCAATAAAACCAAATTTTTATTGAATTTTTTTTCCATGCATCAAAAGAAAACAATCATTTGAAAACAATCGTTTTAAAATCAAGTTACCTAATTAAATTTCCAACAAAACACCAAATTTACATAATTCTATAATCCTTCATGAAAGAGGGTTTATAATAAGAAATTAATAAAAATTTCACAATCAATTTCAATAAAAACAATCAATTTTAGACAAATACATAAATTTATAAATAGAGGAGTCAATATTAAAGACACCTACATCAAGTGTTATGATGAAAATTAAGAACGACACTAAAATGCCCATGAAACCAGGTTAAATATCCCAAAACCCACATTAAATATCTTCCCCTATCATAAAAAAGGACAAATATAATCATATTTGGAATCATATATCTTAGAACTATCCACAGCAGATGTAGATCTAAGAAACTGGGGGAGAGGTATAAGTATATCTAAAGAAAAACACCAAAAACAACTAAGAACGATGACTTACTATGATATTAGGGATTCAAAACACCAATAAATACCTATGGATAAATTTTAATTTGATGAGGAAAGGTTCTCTAAACTTTAAGAGATAAAATACTAAGTTATGGTCGGTTTGGTGGAAAAATGAGGGGCCAAATCTTAATCCTGACCCAGATCCACTTTTTTTATTTAGTTTTTAAACTGTGCATAGTTAGTCGCATGGTTAAGAAACCATTTGCTAACTGTGTAGTAGCTTCTATATCAAGGAGGGCCTCACATGGTTGGTTTGCACGGTCAGAAAAACCATGCAACAACTATGAAAAATATCACTATCCCACTTTTCATGGTTTCTCCTAGGCCTCCACATGGTTTGGGAAAACTGTGTGCCTACCTGCGTGCCTTCTCCTTAGAACCTGTCTCATTTTCACGATTTTATTCAAGTGTTGCATGGTTTTTAATAACTATTCACCAACCATGAACCTCTAGAAAATCTCCAAAACACTATAAAAGTTCTCCAAACTCTCTGAATATTCACCCATATACTTTAAATTCTTAAAAATAATAAAGAAAGGGTTACTTAATTGAAACTGGGGGTGCTAAATTCTCCCCATAATTGGAATTTCCATCCATAGAAAGTAGAAAACTAATAGTTTCTTGAAAGAGTTTGACCATTTCTCAATAATTTATTTCTCACATTACCAAGTATCTTATTGAATCTGACCATGTTTCCACAAAACCCACACTATACTGATTTTTTCCATGCAATACATTCTCTTACCTATCCATAATCCTAACTGGCATGTGCACCAATGAAGCATCCAACTATAGGTCAATGTGATCCCATCGAATCACATGGTCAGGATTAGGCTGATACTTTTTCAACTGTGATACATGAAACACATTTTTCACTGAAATGAACCATGTTGGTAAATAAAAGTGATATGACACCCCTCAAACCCGATCCAACATCTAAAAAGGACCTATGTATCAAGGAGATAAATTTCCCGGATTTAAAAAATGACGATGTCCACACCTTGGAGAGATCCTCAAGAACAAATGATCACTCTCCTCGAATGACAATGACTGTCTATGATGATATGCATACAATTTATGATAACTCGGAGCCATATCCATCTATTTTATGATTAATTGAATCTTATGTATTATTTCTTGAACAAGGCTTGGCCCAAATAGTGAAGTCTCACCTATTTCCACCCAAAAAAGTGGATAATGACAAGGATTACCATACAATGCTTCAAACATATCCATATGTATGGAGGCCTAATAACTGTTGTTGTATGATAACTCCACTAACGATACATGATCTTCCCATAATCCATCAAAATCCATTACAAAATCCCAAAACATGTCTTCCAATGTTTTTATCATCCATTTGGATTGTCAATACATCTGCAGATGATACGCCATAATAATTTTCAACTGATATTTTTTGCAAGGATTTATAGAAATGAGATATAAACCTCATATCACTATTTGACACTATCAAAACTGTTACACCATTCCTATTTAACAATTCTCAGATGTATATTTTTTACAAGTCCTCTACCATATGATATTGAAAATATGGATGAAATGGTATGACTTTGTGAGACAATACACTATAACCCATATATAATCGTGTTTTTGAACAGTTATTGGGAGATCTATTACAAAATATATAGCTATATTCTCCCATTTCGACACAGGTATGGGTAAATACTGCGACATACCTGCTAGTCACTGATGTTCTGACTTAACTTATTGACAAGTTAAGCATCTCGAAATAAACTCATCCACATTCCTTTTTATTACCACCCAAAAAAAACCATGCTTTAATACCTTATAAATCTTATCTATACCAAGATTAAAAACCCATATCGAATGGTGGTAATAATAAATAAGTTTACCCAGACAAGCCATAGGTAGAACCATCTGATCTCTGAACCACATCACTGAACTCCCACCCAACTTTCAGTCCGTAATGGTCTCCCCACCATTGAGTTTTTCCTCATAGAAACACATTTTGAATCAAACATATGTGCTTCTTTAACCATCTTCAATAGATCATCAACTAAAGAAACAAGAAAGAAAACCACAACATCACCTCATTATTTACATTCCAAGTTCATGTCGGCAAGAACCAACATGAACTACCACTCATCTAAAGCTTCTTTTTTCCAATTGGGCATATGAATTTATGCTCAATGCATCTGCCATCATATTGCCTCTAACTTATGTATACATCAAGTAAAAGTCAAACATTTGGAGATAATATATCCATATCCTTTCTCTTATATTAAAATACCTCTATGTGAAAATATGTTTCAAGCTCTTTTTATCTGTAAACATTATGAATTTATCACCGAAGTGGTAATGAAGCCAAGTATTCAAAGCATGGACCATGAAAACTAACTCCAAATTGTGTGTTTGGTAGTTTTTATCATGAAACCATAACTATATTGACCCATACAAAAAAATGACCTCCCTGTATGAGAAAACATCCCAACTCTGATCTCAAAGCATCACAATACACAACATACCCTTGTCCTGATCCCAGAAATATCCAGATTAGAATTGAAGTAAGGTAAAGCTTAAGCTCCTAGAAAGACTTATAACATTCCTCATTCCATTTTAATGTAACATTATTATTTTTAAAATCTATCATAGATTAATATATTCATGAAAAATCATGAAAAAGGTGTCAATAATAACTAGCTAGGCCAAGGGAACTCCATATCTTGAAGACATTCTTTGGTGGCTGCTAAGAGATAATAAATTCTATCTTTTATGGATCTATAGAAACAACTATTTCAGAGATTACATGGCCATGTAAATGTACCCCTTGTATCAAAAAATCACACTATGATAATTTAGCATACAACCAATGATCCCTCAAGATTCCCAACACTATCACCAATTGTTTCTCATATTCATCCCTTGTCTTTTAATACACCAATATGCCATTCAAAAAAACCACAACAAAAGATTCTAGATGTCACTAAAATATCTGATTCATCAATTCCATAAATACCACTAGTGAATTCATAACACCTAAAGTAATTACCAAATATTCATAAGGGCCATATCTGCATTTGAAAGCTATTTTCATAATATCCTCCTTCCAAACTCGTAGTTGGTGATATCTTGATCACAATTCAATATTAGGGAACCATTGAGATCCACATAATTGATCGAACATATCATCAATGTGTGGAATTGGATGCTTATTATTTATCATAACTTGGTTAATCTTATTATAATAAAAACAAAAACTAAGAGTTTTATCTGACTTTTTCACAAACAAGAGTGGAACTGCCCACATGGATGTGCTTGGTTGAATGAAATATTTGATTTCCAACTCTTCCACCAGAACTCTAAACTCCCCTAGTTCTATTGGTTCCATTTGATAATATGGAAATGAGATAGGACTGGTCCTTAGGAGGAGAACAATCATAAACTCCATTTCTCTCACAATTGGAAAACCTGAGAATTTTTTGGGAAAAACATCTGGAAACTGATCAACCACTTCTAGAAAACTATTATTCTCTATATCATCCATCAATGAAAAAGAAAACAATACCAAATAGTGCGAGATAATTTCCATTACTATTTCCAACAATCCCATTCCACCAATATTTATGTACCTTTCTCCTCTAAAGAGATTCTTGATGCTATCCTCAGTTGGGAAACTAACTATTCTGCAATAATAGTTGATGTGAGCCTTGAACATTTTTATCCAATCCATACCCAGGATTATATCATCGATATCCATCTCAAGAATAGAGAAATATTATTTTAGTTCATCTCATCAAAATTTTTAAAACATTCTCTACACACAAAGGATTGAAATTTTATTCGAGCAAGAGGAGTTTGTAATCTTAACAAAGAATAAATCATCTCAAATTTTAAACTTAGTGAATAAAAAAATGAGAAGCAATAAATAAATGGTAAGAATATTTATTAAACAATTCTTACATAAGGGTATAATTAAAAAATAATCATACCTATCACCATCTATGGTCTATATTGATCATCCACGATAACATTCTCATCTCCATATAATTGCTTTCTAATTGCACTTTGTTCCTTATTTCCTTATTAAGATTTCCCTTACTGAGGAGTCATGGTATTCCTAGAATCACCATGGATAACTCTATTATACTGAAAATAGTTTTTTCCATCATACCATCGAAGAATAAAATGTTTACGACACATGATAAGTGTCCCAAACACCCGCCCTCAAAGCACCGTGACAATAGAACTAAAGATTCCCCATTTGATTACAATTGTGGAATGATCTAGGTGATGTTGTACACTGTCGCTTCATGGGGTCAAACAAACCCCATTGAAAAAATCTAGATTGGATCTTTGGTTTTAGAGGAAGATTCACTGATCCCAAAATTTGATTTTGAGTAATAATCCCCCATTGGAAATAGGTGTCCCTCTTCCACTTTCTCCCAGTATTAGAGTTCCCACAGTTTCCCATAGGTATCAACATAATCCCTCCACTCATAGCTCCTGAGATATCCCTTTTAGCCACTTTCTCTATATTTACCATATTTGTATAATCAGTTATATATAGCACATAAATCTTTGAGTGAATCTATAGCCTTAGACATGATTCAAATATGCGTTGCTTCAAGGATGCACTAGAAACAAATTTAGGTGAAAAATGCACTAAATTCATGAATTTATGCAAATACTCTGTCACTATGAATCTCTCCTTTAAGATGAAGAAGTCCATTATTCTTGTAATCTTGAAAATATAAGGATAGAATTGTTTGATGAAAAATTCCAAAAAATACTCCCATGCAAGGCCTTGGTCAAATTTAGCCAAAACGACTAAATCCCACCATTGCAATTAAATATCCTTTAGCATATAAATTTATAGCTCAACTTTCATATTTTCTGGTGTGCCGATGAAATCAAAGATATGATTCATCCTCTTTAGAAATACATTTTCATTTTCTATTTCAGAATCATTCCAAAATATGGGTGGATTCTGCTTCTAGAATTGAATGGAATGATCCACATTCCTTAGATTATCCCTTGTATTCCCACTATCCATAGCTTGAAAATCTTAGTCAACACTCTGAACTAGATATTGGTTCAAATGTGGATTAGGTGTGACCATATACTCATCATCTTCCTCCTGTTGGTTTCTATGATGTCTATCAGGTGCCATTTTTGGTACATACAACCATAAGCATCAATCTGTATTTACCGAAGGATTAACAATTTCGAACTCTATCGCAAAATACTACTACAAAATTACTTTCCAAAAATCAACTTTTTTCCAAGTTCAACCATTTTTAAAAATTTTACAACACTTTTAAAAATCCAACTATTTTTAAAATGCCACAATCATTCCCTTTTTTAAAATCTCACATTTGAAAATAATTCCAAAAAATTTTCAAAAATCAATATTTACACACCCAAATCATAGATTATGACTAAAAATGGAATATGTACTCCTAGCAGAAAGTCATTTATATAATGCATGTCATGATCATTTAATAGGATAAACCAATGAAAATGAGATTACAAATCCTATAATTGTCTCCAAAACACTTATGTACCCAACTCTCTTGTAACTTGAATTTCAACAAAAATGGTTAGCTATGTATTTTTATGCTCTACATTTCAAGTCCCAAAAATACTACACCTTTATATGATCCCAACTCAAGGAATAGACCAAAATGAATTTAAATTCCAGGGCCGAAAACCAATACCAAGAGAAAGTACACTTTTTCTAAAAAGGAATTTGAAAGGACCATGCTGATACCACTTGTAACATCTCACCCCACCTCATTGGCTTGATAAGGTGGGAGGACGTTACTTGGCCATAAGTTACATCCCCAAGACTTTAAAGGATAGAAATAAATTCCAAGGGATTCATTAACAACTGGGGTATGATTTTACCTTTGAAAGAAAAAAACGGCCCAAACACACATTAACAAATCTACTACATGATGCATGATAAAAAATATAAAACAAATCAAAGTAAAACCATTAATATCTATACCAATTACCAAGAGTACCCCATTGGAAGTATTTAAAACATCAAAGTAAACAAAAAAATATATAACTTATGAAACCCAAAGACTCCAAAAAAACTCCAAAGCTCCAACAAGATCCATGCTCCACCAAAAATCCCAAGTATCACGATGAACCACTAAAGAAGTGTGATAATTTACCTTTTCCCGTATCTCGATGACCAATATCTGCAAAAGCACTAAAGTGAAAAAGCAGTGGTGAGTACTAAAAATCAATAGGTTTTCCCTAATTACTTCCATACTCATGCCACTAGGATAGAACATGTTATCACAATTATATACAATATTTAATAAAAAAAAATTTAAAACAATTTATTTCAAAATAAAAAAATTTACATATTAAATAGTTTTCTAAAAAAACATAAAGTTCCAAGGAATCAACCAATCAATTCTCTAAAACCATTTCCCAATTTCTATTTTTTTCATATCCATTCCATTCCACATATACCCATATCCAACTATACATGCAACTTGGACCTACCTATACTAATGAGTGGTGAGTCATCCTTGCACTAACCTATCACTTAATGAACCATTTTTATGGGAGGAGATCCCTGACCCTTATCCATACCAATAATGATAGGGGAGAATCCTTACCCTTATCTATTCTGAAGGTACAATAACACACACAACCATTATACCAAAAACCAATGCTAAAACAACCATTTCAACCATTTCAATAAATTCATACTTTTATTGAAAACCTTTCAAATAACCATTTCAATAAAACCAAAATTTTATTGAAAACACTTTTCCATGAATCAAAAGTAAATATTTATTTTTAAATCATCATTTTAAAATCATGTTACCAAATTTACTTTCCAAAAAAACACCCAATTTCCATAATTTAATAAACCGTCACCAAAGAGTGTTTCCAAAAGCAATTAAAAAAATTTTCACAACCAATTTCAATAAAATAATCAAGTTGAAACTAACCCTTCAATTTATAAATATAGGAGTTTAGAGTGAAGCCACATACCTTGTATTTTATGGTGAAAACAAAGAACATCACTAAAACACCCATGAAACTGAGTAAAATCTCAAAAACCTACCTTATATCTCTTCCCCCAGAATAAAAACAAGCCAAATATAATCATATTTGTCATAAAATATCTTATATAAATCCACAGTGGATGTAGATATAATAAATCAAGAGATAGGGAGAAGTGTATCTAAGGAAAAGCACCAAAAAACCAAGAATGACGACTTATCATGACATATAGGCTTCAACACTCCAAGAAAAACCTCTGGATTGATTCTAATTAGATGGGGAGAGGTTCTACAAACTTTTGGAGGGAAAACTCCCATGTTAGGGTCAGTTTGGGGAAAAGGAGGAGTAAAATCTCAATCCCTACCTAGATCCACCTTTTTAGGATCTAGTTTTTAAACCATGCTCGATTAGTTTCACTATTAGTAAAATAATGATCTAACCATGCACCAAATTTTGTCTTAATGAGGTCCTCACATGGTTGGATCACACAGTCAGAAAAACCATGCACCAAGCATGCAAAATCTCACTTTACCACTTTTCACAGTTCCTCCTAGGCTTCCACATAGTTTGGGAAAACCATGCGCCAACCTGTATGCCTTATCTTTATCCTCTTTCTCATTGTCTATAGTTTTCTATAAGTTTTTAATCAATTTTAATAACCATTCACTAACCATGAACCTTTATAAAATCCCCAAAAACACTTTAAATTTTCTCCAAACTCTCCCAAACTTCACCCATATACATTACATACTTAAAAATCATAAATAAAGTATTAATTGAAACCAGGGGTGATATAGTGTGAACCTTACAACTTTTACAGAAATTATTGCATGGAATATTTCGGTTTATCAATAGAGTGTTCATAGGGTCATTTCATGATAAACAAAGTGATAATGAAAAGAAGTCACGTGGTTTGAATAATCACTCCAATATTTCTTGGAGAAGCCAAGATGTTCGACATTAAAGATCATGAGATCTTCAGCTATTTGAGACGTCCTCAACAAGCCTTCAAATTTAAATATAGGCAAGTTAAATTCGCCTCTATGAATAAAAAGATAATTGAGTATTTTAGTTGCTGAAATATCAAGAGAGATCTCATGAAAACAAAGTATCCACATGAATTATTCTTGCAGAGAAGAAGAAGCTTGTTTGATCTCTTCATGAGAAGGATAATAACACGTAACTCATATTATCTCAAAGGTATTGAATAAGGTATCCACAGACAACACCTAATGTCCTACAAAGCTATTTGAGGAGTACTCACATAAAAAATTTCTCGTCTCATGAAGCATTTGAGAAAATCCATGGACACCACATATGTCACATTAAAATAACTTGCGATCCATATAGGTCTCACAAAATTCTTAAAGAAGATAAAATGGATAGTACCTGTTATCTTTTGAAGATGTTTGAGGAGGCACCCATAGACACAACCTGTGTTTTGTGAAAGACAATTTGCAGACACAACACCTGTCATATAAAGCCATACCCCACAATACCTCTTTCTTTCATGAAGATATTAAGGAGAAAAACACGATCACATGATTATCTCATGTGATTTTCATAACCTTGGATAGGTCATAAACTTCACATGAAGTAGTGAAGTTGTGAATCCAAATTTGTGATCTCTTTTCTTAAAGATTACCCGATTGAATTGAATAGAACTTTATTGATTAATGTTTCAGTTGTAGATATTCATTGAGAAACAAGTTATTAAGATGAATTAAATAAATACAATGTAGAAAATATATCTTGTTCAAATATTATATTTATTTCATTTGAATAATGGTCATATGAATATAAATAATACTACTGACTTAGGAATATTGATTGTTTCTTACCTAAACATTGTACTCCAATTCTAAGCATTTGTAATCACTACAAAACTATAGTGATAAAAGAATATATGAAATGACCACTGGTTGATCATGAAAAGAAGTAGGAATTTTCAGAACCCTGTAAAAATCATTGTGTTCTTTTCATTGCTTTAATTTGGTTTCATATAGGAGAAGTGAAACTTTATAGACTGAGAAATCGAGGTTCTAACAAGCCATAATGGTTGAATTAATAATGATATTTTGAAAAATTAACCATTGATTCACCCCTATTAGTGGATATGACCTAGGAACTATAAACCCCTTATCCTTAAACCATTTATTTAATTTATTTTAATGAAATATTTAATTACTCAATCAGTTAAAACCACATCAAGTAATTTGAGAACATTCAGTCCATAATTTCAAAAAGCTTTGCTGTGTTGAACATGGACAGAGGGGTCATAGTTCCATTATTTACATAATAATAATCATGAAATAATTATAATTTATATACATAAATTAAACTTTTTAAAATAAATTATAAAATATGGTTATGAAAAATGAACTACGTTATAATCATAGAGATGGTAGGTCGTACGTACGCGTGACTAATGCTTCCATTTTTTAATTATCATTATGAAAAGAAGGTAAGTATTATTTTATATTTACATAATGATAATAACATAATAAATAAAATATTATTTTTTGAAATAAATTTAAATACATCATCTTTGTGATGTGAGGATGAAAAACAAATCACATCTCTTTGTTGAGGTGGTAGTCAACACGTACGAATAAATGACAATATCATTTTTTAATGAATGGAATGGTAAGAAAATATATGATATTTTATATATTCATAATGATGAATATTTCATGAATTTCATATATAAAAATAAATTACATAATTATAACCTATCTTGGGAGGTTGTGAATAAAAATAAATTACATTGGTTCGTGAGATGGTAGTTCGCCGTACACGTGAACGATGGTTTTGTTTCCTATTTGATGGAATAGGATATGGATATAAATTATTCCATTAAAATAATAACATAAAAGTATATTTAATATACTGGTGTTATTATTTTTTCATGGTTTAATAATATTTTATGAAGTTTGAAAAAGAAACAAAATTAAAACTCTAGGTTAAGAACTATACCTCTTCTTCAGAAAACTTCTTAAGTTTTACATCCAATGATTTCTTAAGTTGGTTTTATGACCAAACAAAGGAATTTAGGATGTGAGGGTGGTATTTATTTTTGAAGGTATTGGCTGAACCAAAATTATTTTTAAGTGTGAATAAAAGAGGTGAGGTGGTTCCCTTTTATAAGAGATGGGAGAGACACTCTTCGAATTTCTTAAAACATTAAACTCATATAAATTAATTTTCTTATTCAAAAGGCTGAAAATTGATAAGATTAGAAGATAATATGTGGATGAGTTCAAAACCTCTCAAAAAATAAAATTGGATAAATTTAGATAAGGTTTTTACCCTTATTATTTTTAACCCATGTTAACCTTTTTTGAGGGTTACTACGATAGTAAAGTTTTTACACTTTAGTGGTCAAAATATTTACTATAAAAGAAAAATTAGACCCCAAATGGACCGTGGTTAATTTTTAAAAAATTATCCCAATAATTTGGCTGAATATATTATTTTTAGGAATTTTAAATCATTTAATAAAATATTATTTATTATAAAATAACGTTAATTTCAATTTTGGATTTATTTATTTAATTTTATTTCTAAAACTACAATAAAACAATGAAATTATAATATAATGAATTAAAAAAACCATAATATGATATATTATTCTAAAAAATTAATGTAAAACAATAATTATATCAAATTAAATTACTTTTAATATTTTTAAAATCAATTATTTTATTTTTCTATTAATTGAATAATTATCGTGTTAACATTGAGTAAGATTTTAAGGTAATTATTTCATCACTAAAAAATATAAATAAATTAACATGATAAAAAAATAAGTTATATTTTAAAATAATATTTATAAAAAACCATATAATATTTTTATATCAATGTTATAAATTTAAAGGTAATACAACAAATAGAATTTAATTTTGACTTTTCTTTACCTAAATTATTATAAAGGTCAAAATCATGATAAAATAGGAAAAATGCCATATATTTTAATTTTGGATAATTATGGATGAGATATACTCATAAAATAATATTAAGGCAAGTGTTACAATTACCTTTTAGTCTTTATCATACTATTTTTAAACTTAATTAACTGATTTAGCCTTTACCGTGGTAATAAAAATTATTAATGTTACTATTTATAATGACTAAAAATGTTACACTACAAGCTTCCACGGTAGTATTCTCTTTGAATAATACAATAGCATGTGTTGTATGCAACTTTGAGTTCCAACACACCACAACCAATCAAACTAGCCATTATAAATAGTAATACCCAATTTTTGAAATTTTATAAATTTTATCTTTCAAAATGGACATCATTTTTGGATTCGGAATATTGAAATTAGCTTAGGGTGAATTTTTGGTATTTTTTTAAAAACTTTAAAATTTTGATGAATAGTGAATGTAACGTCCCAGCTCCGGGTGCCACTCAATGGGTGCCCCGAACCTGGTTCTCCACGTGACCTCAAGCGCATTTCCCCAAACTCCAGAAGATACCGACTAGCAGCGAGGGCCCAGGTCTGATAGTGGGAAAACTATGCCCTCATTTGTCGAAGTGTAGCGCAACAGAATGAAATAAAACATACAACAAACAACGGAAGCAGTATAACATACACAACTGAAATAAAAAACAGCAGTGGATATAACCAACAATATATAAATAATGATGATACATGTCTCAAGTTCTAAGAAAACTTCCAGAACATGTTATACATCAATACAGTACAACCAAAAGCAGAGTACATCAAAACAAAGCAAAACAGCTGGTAGCGGCATCGCAGGCCTAGGCTCGGTCCCATGCCCTCCTACTCCTCAGCAACAGTCAAGTGCATGTATAGGGACTCTTGCCCTTATCCACACCTGTAGAAATGTAATCTGTTTGGGCTGAAAAGCGTGACCCAAACAGGGTGTGAGAAATAAATTCCCAGTAGGCACCCTCCAAAGGCCCGTGCCCAACTGTGTGTAAACATGCAGTAAGTGTGCAGTAATGAAATGAAAATAACCAATAAGTACTCAAAAGTAACTAACTTACCAGTTATATTTCCATTTAATTATTTTTTATCCATTTAATTTAGTATCATTTTGTGCTCAACAGCACCAAGCCCTCAGGCCAACCAGAACCATGCCCTCAGGCTAAAATAGTAAACCACACCCTCAGGCTTTCCCTCAGGCTATACAGAATCCAACCCGCAGGTATTTCTCTCAGGTATAACAGAAATTTCCCTCAGGCGTAGGAAGTGTCTCCCTCAGGCACATAAGTCAATTCATCAGGCATGAAAGGTTGCCCTCAGGCGGAATAATGACAATGCCCTCAGGCTAAACAGTCACGCCCTCAGGCTAATACAATACAGTGCCCACAGGATAATAACAAAAATGCCCTCAGGCTAAACCGGTAACCGGGCCATGCCCAACATATAAAAATGTAGTAAACAAGCAATTCCTCTCAAGGAAATTCTACAATTTCTGATTTAAAGGCATACCCTCAGGTATCCTGGTCAAATGGCTAAAGAGTGAAACACACCCCGGGGGTGGTTCCGGATCCAAGAAAAAATCCCAACCAACATTTTATTATCACAATTTAATCACCTATGAAATTATAGGAATTAAATATATCAACAACCTCAGCCACACGACACCCCAACATGGGTTCGTTGCACGAAAACACACAAAACGCACGACAGTTGGAAAAAATAACACAAAGCCACCTACCTTAAACGCCAGCAAACGTTATACCCGAACCCCGAATCCAGAAACGCACAAGAACGGCGTAGATCTGATGAAGAAAAAAACCCATTAAAACGTAAATAACTTCCCCTCGGGAAAGAATTGGTATGAACGGTACCAGGAGAGGAGAGGGCTTACCCGTGCGGTTCCAACGAGATCGTCTGAAGCCGAATCTCATTCTAGACGAACACCCGGCGGATATTAAAAGGTCCGACGTCCTCCTTTGGATCCAAATCAGCACAAGTGTCTCCTCTTCCAAATGAGGAGGCTACTGCATATTTTAAGCCAAAAAAACAAAGTGCAGGGTGTGCACTTCTGAGTACACGGCGTGTACTTCTTTCATTTAACTATTCATTTGGCGGCACCGCCACACTGTTCATCCATTGACATGAGTACACGGCATGTACTCCCAAGTACATGGTGTGTACTGTCGCCCAGCTGGCAGTGACTCCACCGCCTTACTATTTAAGCATGCTGACTGACTACACGGCGTGTAAGGAACCACTACACGGCGTGTAAGGTACCACTACACGGCCTGTAGTCGGTTCCTACACCCCTCGTCACCGACATTTCTACACGCCCCGTGTACTCATACCAACATGGCCAAAAGTACACGGCGTGTGGAAAAGTACACGGCGTGTAGTTCCAAAATTTAGGATTTTCCCCCATTTTCTATATTTTCTCAAAAACACTTAAGGAAAAGGAAAAATAAGAAGCCCATACCTCAAAACTAAGAACCGGGTTCTTACAAACTTCCCCCCTATAGCAATTCATCCCTGAATTTCCCTTCCAAGGGAGGCGAAGAATAATCTCAGAACAGCTCTGGCCACTGAGCACGTACATCGGCCTCCCGCTCCCAGGTCTCATCCTACACTCTCCCATGCTGCCATAACACCCGTACGAGAGGAACTGACCGGCCTCAGAGAACCTTCATGCTCCTGTCAACGATACGAATCAGATTCTCCTCAAAAGTCGCATCGACCTCTAGCACAACCTCCTCAGGCTGGAAAACGTGAGACGAGTATGAATGATAGCAGCGCAACTGAGACACGTGAAAGACATTGTGTATGGCTCGGTATCGCTACAGTAACCACAACTGATAGGAAACCAGCCCGACTCTCTCAAGAATCTCAAATGGTCCCACATACCGTAGTGAAAGTTTACCCTATCTCCTTATTCACTTGTGTCCCAGCCTCGGCGAAACATGCAAGAAAACCTGATCCCCAACCACGAACTCCAAAGGTCGTATGCGGTGATCAGCATAAGACTTCTGACGAGACTGCACAGTAGCCATCCACTTTTGAATCAACTGGACCTGCTCAGATGTCTCCTGTATGAGATGTGGTCCCAGTAAAGCTACCTCACCTGCCTCTAACCAACACAAGGGTGATCAACACGACCTACCGTATAAAGCCTCGTATGGTGCCATCTCAATAGTCGCCTGGAAGTTATTATTATAGGAAAACTCGACTAAGGGTATATGCTTCTCCCATGAGCCCCCAAAGTCTATGATGCATGCACGCAACATTGTCTGTAGCACCTGTATCGTACACTCTGACTGGCCATCTGTCTGAGGGTGGTATGCTATGCTCAGAAGCACCTGTGTACCCAGCGCCCTATGAAAACCCTTCCAGAAACGAGACATAAAGCGGGGCGTCCCTATCTGAAACGATAGAATGAGCGACCCCATGAAGACGTACGATCTCTCGGATATACAAACTTCCGAGCTCGTCAACACCGAAGGTCTCCTTGATCAGAAAGAAGTGAGATACCTTCGTGAGTCTGTCCACAACAACCGACACAACGTCATTGCCTCGAGGTGACCTCGGCAACCCCGTCACAAAATCCATCGCGACTTCATCCCATTTCCACTATGGAATGGGTAACTGCTATAACAGCCCAGCTGGTCTCTGGTGCTCTGCCTTCACCTGCTGACAGGTGGAACACCTCGTGACAAAACTATCTATCTCTCTCTTCATACCCAGCCACCAGTACTGATGTCTCAAGTCACAGTACATCTTGGTAACCCTGGGATGAGCTGCCCAAGCTGAAGCATGAAACTCTCACATCAGCTCCTCCAGTATATCCCCTGGAACCCATACTTGTCCATGGAAATGCAAAACCTCATCATCGCCTACCGTCCAATTGGGAGGAGGGTCCTCACTTGCCACCGAATCCCATAGAACTAGGCCTTATAAATCAGATAGATGTCTCATCCTCAATCTGTCCAGGAGGGTAGAAGTCACAACTAAAGATGAAAGATAAGTCTGCCTTTGAATGTCATGCACTTCCAGATTCATTTCAGAGAACAAATCCATGAGCTCCCACTCACCACTGGCCTCCTGCACTACCTGTATCTGAGTCTTTCTGCTCAGTGCATCAGCTACTGCATTACCTTTACCAGGTGTATAGAAAAGATCAAAATCAAAGGACTATAGGAACTCGATCCCCCTTATCTACCTCAGATTCAGGTCACGCTGAGTAAAGATATACTTGAGGATTTTGTGGTCGGTGAAAACCACAAAATACTCTCCTAATAGATAATGTCTCCAACAGTTCAATGAATGCACAACTGCAGCCAACTTGAGATCATGCATCGGGTAATTCCTCTCATGTGGCCTCAACTGCCGAGACCCGTACACAACAACTCGGTTGCCCGACATCAAAACTGCTCCCAGCCCAATCCCTGATGCGTCACAGTAAACTATATAGCTTCTTCCCTACTCTGGGAGTATCAGTATTGGTGCTGATGTCAACCTTCCCTTCAGGTCCTGAAAAGCTACCTCGCAAGCTTCTGACCAAACGAACTTCACACCCATCTTAGTCAAGCCCGTCAACGACACTTCTAAGTGAGAGAAGTCCTGTATAAAACACATGTAGTATCCAGCCATCCCTAAGAAACTCTGTATCTCAAACAAGTTCTTAGGCTTCTCCCAAGAAACTACTGCTCCCACCTTCTCTGGGTCTACTAAAACTCCTGCGACTGAGACGATATGCCCCAGGAAGTGAATCTGGTCCATCCAAAAGTGGCACTTTGAGAGATTAGCATATCGTCGATGATCTCTCAGTGTACTCAATACGATCTCAAGATGGGTGGCATGGTCATGTCGAGTGTGAGAGTACACCAAGATTTCGTCCACAAATACTACCACAAAAGAATCAAGATACGGATGGAACACACGACTCATCAGATCCATGAAAACTACTATCGTGTTCGTGAGTCCAAACGGCATAACCAAGTACTCGTACAGACCATATCTGCTCCGAAAAGCTGTAAGAATTATATCTGATGGTCTCACGCGCAGCTGATGATATCCTGATCTCAAGTCAATCTTTGAGAACACTCGTGCTCCACGAAGCTGATCAAACAAGTCATCAATCCTCGGCACGGGATATCGGTTCTTAACCGTCAACTGGTTTAGCTTTCGATAATCCAGGCAAAGTCTAAGGGTACCATCCGCCTTCTTCGCAAAAAGGACCAGAGAAACCCAAGGATAAGTACTCGGTCGGATAAATCCCTTTTCCTGTAACTCCTCTAACTGTCTCTTGAGCTCCTACAGCTCAGGTGTATCCATCCTATAAAGAGGAATGAACACCGGTGCTGCTCCTGACACTAGCTCAATAGAGAAATCCACCTCACGCACCAGAGGTAGACCTGCAAAGTCATCCGTGAAAACATCCCTGAAACGATAAAAATATGGAGGGAAATATGTCTGACAAGTCCCCTGGTCATCCAGATATAAGCTCGCAATCTGGACTGTGACTCCACCTCGCCCACGATGCTCTGGTCCAGCTCGACTCGCCTGAACATCCCATTCGCCCTTGTATAGAAACTCTCCACCCTCTGGTGACGTGAAACGCACCCTACGATGATAGAAGTCTACAAAGGCCCAGAAGGGAACCAACCAGTCCATCCCGAGAATGATTTCATAGCTCGTCATCTCCAATACATAGAGTTCCCAAAGGAAGTGACACCCACCAACCTCAAGGGGGCACTCCTTGCACTGACGCACACCAGCCGTTCTAGTCCCCAATGGAGTGTCTAGCATCATGAAATCAGAAGAAGAAGAAACATCGAGCCCAAGGCTCTCCACAATGGGTACATATATGAAACTATGTGTAACACCCTTATCGAAAAGTACTAAAGATGAGACAGAAGCTACTAGAATAGTACCTCTGACTGTAGAATGTCCGGGATCCTGCTCCTGCTGGGTCTGTTGCACTGCAAATGCCTACCCCATGTCGTGGACCTATGACACAGCCTGGCTACCCTGATCTGTCCCGCCATACTACCTATGCGATCCTGGTGTCTGGATACCACAACCACAACCACCATCTCTGCCTACATGCCCCAATGTATTCCAGTTCCCTGACTGGTAAGAAGCCACTGGTCCTGCTCCCGCACGCGGAGTCTGCACAGAACCCCTCTCACTAGCCACTGGTGGATACGCCCTGCAAAAGCACTACAGATGACCCATCTTGCCGCAAGATTGGCACTCTAATGGATCGCGTGGAAACTGCAGCCTCTTGTGCCCCTCTCTGCCACACTGGTAGCACCTGATCGGGCCACCTGATGAGACTTCCTGGCTGGTACTGCCACTCTGAGAGAATTCTATCTGTCTCTTCCTCTTGCCATAAAAAATAGTACCATTAACTGGTGCTAAACCACCCTAGCCCACACCACTAGATTCCCACAATTTCCTCTCCTTGATCAACGCCTGGTTCACAATAGCGTGTACAGTAGGCAACCTGAAGATATTCACCAGTGCTTGGATGTCATACTGAAGACCATCCTCAAAACGTCTGGCTCTCAACATCTCATCACCCACCAGCATGGGTGCAAAGCGCTGAAGCTCCGTAAAACGAGAAGAATAGTCCATCACTGACATAGCGCCCTGCTACAGATTCATGAACTCTCGAGCTCTGTCTGCCCTCAGCGTCTCGAGAAAGAAAAAGTAATAAAAGACTGCCTAAAATTCTTCCCACTCCATGTCCCTGGGATGCTCTGGCTGGGTGGTAACATCCCAGCACCTCTTGGCGGAATCACACAGCATGTAAGTCGCGAGCTTGACCCTCTGACCTGGAGGCATCTCAAGATGATCGAAAATAGTCTGCATCGATCCTAGCCAAGACTCCGCAGCCTGTGGTCCACCATCCCCTAAAAACGTAGGCAGATGCTACTGCTGAAAGATACACGTCAGCTCGGCTATAGATGTAGCAGCCTGCGGTGCTCCCTGAAAGGTCTGCATAAACTGCATAAAACCTTCACGAAACTGCACCTCCGCGCCTGTGTCTGGTATAACAGCTGGTGCCGCATCTGGCTCTGCTGGAGGATCAACTGGTAGCCCATGGCCTACCATCTCCGGAGTATAATCATCGCCACTCTCCTGGAGAACAACTCGCGGTCGTCTAGGTGGCATGACACTACAAGGTCAAAAGCACGCCTCAGATTAAAAGTTATTAGGGCTGAAACGAATAAACCAAAAAGGGAACAAGAGGAAGAAGGCATCTCAAAGTTTTCAAAACAAAACTACATGGCGTGTATACTGGCTACACGACGTGTACTTGACTTCTCTTCCCCTACCTGGGTCCCTCTGCACGACTAAGCCACACGGATCCCGTTGAACAAAAACTACACGGCGTGTATAATATCTACACGGCATATACAATGTTATTTTCCATCTACCTGTGTCGTCTGTGACACGACCGACTACTCGGCTTGACACTACACGATGTGTCACACCCGTACACGGCGTGTACAACACCCCGTTTCCCAGCCACACGACCAACTACACATGGTCTGTCTACGGACAAGACTACACGGCGTGTCCCACAGGTACACGACGTGTTCAGGGAGAGGTGACACCGACCCATGTATGTTAGTTACACGACCGAGTCCCCAGGTCACACTACACGGTGTGTTCATCATTGAAACAGCGTGTTCTGTACAGGATTTCACCGACCCGTGTTGTTAGTTACATGGCTGGACATTGGGTCAATACTACACGACATGTATATCTAGTACACTACGTGTTCTTACCCAATCTCGTCCCTACCCCGTGTCACCGCCCACACAGTTTGTGACACAGAAAGAGACTACACGGCGTGTACTAAGAGTACACGGCGTGTACTTTAAAAGTTCATTTTTCTTCCCGAACAGAAGGCCATACACGGCGTGTTTAAAATACTACACGGCGTGTATACTGGGTTTCTGGACAGTATGCCTTAGAAACTTCTCCAGAACCCAGAAAATACCAAAAACCAACATCTAAGTGTCAAATTCCGACCTGTGAGGTCCCATACTCCCCACGAATCAAAGTTTGACATCTTATATGTGTTATAACCAATAAACAGTCAATGATACACCAAATTCCAGTCAATGGGGGCCCATACTCACCAAAAACGAAATTTTGGCATCCATTCTATAAACAAGCTCACACAAATAACACCCTATCACAAAAACATGTATTTATCAAGCAGCTATCACAAAAGCATGCTTTTCTAGCACAACATCTATCACAACAACAAGCAATTTCTAATGCACCTACATGACATGGAAACTATACATGACATGTGATATCATGCATGTGCCTATATGATGCATGAGATGACATAACCTTATCTCATCGGGTTGCAACTAAAGAGAACCCATAGATAAATCATAAACAAAACAATCTGAAAGTGTGTCACCCAACGGTGAAATCATATTAACTGTAAAATTTGAATAATCCATAAAATTGCAATAAAAGGTAGACTGTATTTTCCTTGTACGCGGGTTAGCTACTCCCGGGCATAGATTATTACCAACTACCGTTCATCCTATCCCTGACTACATCTCCAAATAGTAAGTCAAAGAAAATAAACACCCTCTGATACCACTTTGTAACGTCCCGGCTCCGGGTGCCACCCAACGGGTGCCCCGAACCCAGTTCGCTACGTGACCTCAAGAACATTTCCCCAAACGCCTGAGGCTGCCGACTAGCAGCGAGGGCCCAGGTCTGATAGTGGGGAAATTATGCCCTTATTTGTCAAAGTGTAGCGCAATGGAATGAAATAAAACATACAACAAACAACGGAAGCAGTATAACATACACAACTGAAATAAAAAATAGCAGTGGATATAACAAATAGTATATAAATGATGATGCTACATGTCTCAAGTTCTAAGAAAATATCCAGAACATGTTATACATCAATACAGTACAACCAAAAGCAGAGTACAACAAAACAAAGCAAAATAGCTGGCAGTGGCATCGCGAGCCTAGGCTCGGTCCCATGCCCTCCTACTCCTCAGAAACAGTCAAGTACCAATATATGGACTCTTTCCCCTATCCACACCTGCAGAAACATAATCTGTTTGAGTCGAAAAGCGTGACCCAAATAGGTTGTGAGAAATAAATTCCCAGTAGGCACCCACCGAAGGCCCATTCCCAACTGTGTGTAAACATGCAGTAAGTGTGCAGTAATGAAATGCAAATAACCAATCAGTACTCAAAAGTAACTAACTTACAAGTTATATTTCCATTTAATTATTTGTTTATCCATTTAATTTAGTATCATTTTGTGCTCAACAGCACCAAGCCCTCAGGCCAACCAGAACCATGCCCTCAGGCTAAAATAGTAAACCACACCCTCAGGCTTGCCCTCAGGCTATACAGAATCCAACCCGTAGGTATTGACCCCAGGAATAATATAAATTTCCCTCAGGCGTAGGAAGTTTCACCCTCATGCACAAAAGTCAAGCCCTCATGCAAGAAAGGTTGCCCTTAGGCGGAATAACGACAATGCCCTCAGGCTAAACAGTCACGCCCTCCGGCTAATACAGTACAGTTCCCACATGCTAATAACAACAACGCCCTCAGGCTAAACAGGTAACCGGGCCATGCCCAACATATCAAAATGCAGTAAACAAGAAATTCCTCTCAAGGAAATTCTACAATTTCTACTTTAAAGGCATACCCTTGGGTATCCTGGCCAAACATCTAAACAGTGAAACACACCCCGGGGGTGGTTCCGGATCCAAGCAACGATCCCAAACAGCATTTTATTATCACAATTTAATCACCTATGAAATTCTAGACCTTAAATATAGCAACAACCTCAGCCACACGACACCCCAACATGGGTTCATGGCATGAAAACGCACAAAACGCACGACAGTTGGAAAAACTAACATAAAGACACCTACCTTATATGCCAACGAATGTTATACTCGAACGCCGACTCCAAAAACACCCAAGAACGGCATAGATCTGACAAATACAAAAACCCATTAAAACATAAATAACTTCCCCTCGGGAAATAATTGGTAAGAACGGTACCGGGAGAGGAGAGGGCTTACCGGTGCGGTTCCAACGAGATCGTCCGAAGCCGAATCAGATTCCAGACGAACACCCGACGGATCTTCAAAGGTCCGACCTCCTCATTTGGCTCCAAATCAGATCAAGCGTCTCCTCTGCCAAATGAGGATGCTACTGCCTGTTTTAAGCCGAAAAAACAAAGTACACGGCGTGTACTTCTGAGTACACGGCGTGTAATTCTTTCATTTAACTGTTCATTTGGCGGCACCACCACACTGTTCATCCGTCGACATGAGTACACAACATGTACTCCCAAGTACATGGCGTGTACTGCCACCCAGCTGGCGGCGACTCCACCGCCTTACTGTTTAAGCCTGCCGACTGACTACACGGCGTGTAAGGTACCACTACACGGCGTGTAGTCGGTTCCTACACCCCTCGTCGCCGACATGGCTACACGCCCCGTGTACTCATCCCAACACGGCCAAAAGTACACGGTGTGTGGAAAAGTACACGACGTGAAGTTCCAAAATTTAGGATTTTCCCCCATTTTCCATATTTTCTCAAAAACACTTAAGGAAAAGGAAAAAGAAGAAGCCCATACCTCAAAACTAAGAACCGGGTTCTTACAGTGAAAAACACTGAGTTATAGTTTAAAACCAAATTTTTATTTAAATAATTATTTATTTTATATAAATTTGTTTTAGGTCAAAATAGATACATAATACCTATATAATTTCAATGTAATTCATTGGAGTCAGTTTATAATAATTTTAGATATATAAAAATTTTATTGAACTTTTTACCGTCTTTTACACACCTCCTAGGAACATTTGCAAATTTATATAAAACTTAATTTTACCGCTTCTGTGAGTTGAATTTCAAAAATCCAAGAGACAAGATTGATATCATTAAGTAAAATGTGGTTCAAGAAGATGAAAATAATCTTTGGTGAATAGTAACATTTTACTTTTATTTACCACGGTTAAAAGTAAATAGGGAAATTAAGGGTAAAAATGATATTATTATTACACTAACACATGTCCTAATTCTATTTGATAAGTGTAATTCGACCAAAAACAACATTAGGAATAAAATATGATCCTTTAAGTCCACTTGGATTAGATTAGGACATTTATTATTATTTAATTCAAAGAAGAGTTAAAAGTGTTAAAATCAAAGTTTAATAAATAAACCATTTTTAATATAGGGTTACACATAAGATAAGTTAGACTAAATATTTATTAGAAAGATAAAATGATTTCCTACATAATGGTCATTTATTTATAATTTTAGACATTAAATAATTACATTTCTTTATGAAATAATGATGATGCAGTAATTACCGAATTAATGAAATATTAAAACAATTGATATCATAAATATCCAAATAAATATAATTTGAGACTTTTCATGAATTCCACTAATTTTCTAGGTTAATATGACATGTTAGGGTTGGTTATATGAATTTCTTTAAAAGTAATAATTCTGTTATGAATTTAGCAAAAACAAAATACCAAATAGTGTCAATATTGACATAAAAGAGTTTTAAAAAAATATTATATTATTAATTGATATTCTATTCCAAAAAATCTAAGGTTTGGAAAAAACACTTATATAATGATAGGTGTATCATTAATGAACCACTTGGGGTTTTCTTGGAAGTTTATAGTAAGTTTATTAACCATATAATTTAACACACCAAGCTTCCGCGGTACGCTTCTCTTTGAATAATACAGTAGCGTGTGTTGTACGCAACTTCGAGGTTCTAACACACACCACCAACAATCAAAGTAGCCGTTATGAATAGTAATACCCACTTTTTAAAATTTTATAAATTTTATTATTCAAATTGGGATTCATTTTTGGATTATTAATATCGATATTATCTTAGGGTGAATTTTTGCTACTTTTTTGATAAGTTTCATATTTTGATGAATAGTGAAAATTACTAAATTTTAATTAAAAACAAACTTTTCAAATCGAAATAATTAATAGTGATAAATTATGAATTTGAGTGGTTTTAAAGTATAATTAGATTATATTTTTACCATTTAGTCCAATTTTGGTCATTGGACATAATTTCACATTTAAACTGGACATTAGAAAGTCTCAATCTTTTGATAGTTTTTATCTGTTAAAAACACGCTTTTTGTTTTGACAACGAGAATTAATTTTAAATTAATTTCTCCCACTTCTGTGTTTTGAATTTAGAAAAATGGATTCCATATTTAGAATTAGGAGGTCCAAATTGTGTTAATAGGTAACTTATATTTTTATACATTTTGAATAATTACTTCGGTAAATATTTTATTTACCATGGTAAAAGGGTAAATCCAGTAAATAAGGGTAAAAAATAATATTATAATAATATTAAATTACCCAAAACGTATACTAACCTTATTGTCTAATAAATTTCAACCATGGCCATCTATGGGTCGATTTTGGGACCCCATGGAGCCACTTGTAAGTGATAATGACACCTTATATTAATTAAGTTAAAGTAAATACAAAAAATTACATAAGCATATATCATTAAGAAATTTTTTTACATAGGGTTATATATGTTATATTTTAGACTATAAATATTAATTAGAAATATAAAAATATTTCCTACATAATTGAATTTTATTTATAATTTTTAGACATTGAATAATTAATTTTATTTATGACACAATAATGATGCAGTATTTTCCTTATTAATTAAAGAATCAAATAATTGGTATTATAAATGTTAAAATAAATATAATTTGAAAGTTTTGATGAAATAAAAAAATTATATTGGTTAATATGACATGTTTTTATTAATTAAATTAATTTTTTATGAATTAATAAAGTTGTTAAGACTTTAAAAAAAATCAATTATTAAATAGTGTCAAAATTGACATAAAGGAGTTTTTAAAACAAATATTATATTATTGATTGATATTATATTCCTAAAAATATAAGGTCCATCCAAAGGACTTATATAAATATAGGTGTATCATTAATGGACCACATGGGGGTATCTTGGAAGTTTATAGAAAGTTTATTAACTATATAATATAAAAATACAAAGAGACATGGTAAATGTCAAACTATGTAACTAAGAGTCAAATAAAAAAGATAAAGTTAATATAGTCACCCAAACCTGTATAAAACCTATTGGTTGAGTGGTTTTTAACCTATACCCACCTTGAAATTTAAATAATCCACTTTTTATCCATTAGAAACCGAATATTAATTTTTTATAAAATAATATTTCTAGATTTTCCAAAGGTGCCCCTCACACCTCTTATAAAAGGGCACTCCCCCTTCTCTCTAATTAACACCTTCAAAGACTTTTGGATCAGCCAAAAACTGACCAAATATTCTATAAACTTTTCTCACTTCAACCTAGAGGCCTTATTTTGATCATAAATCCAACATAAGAAGCCCTTTTGATCAAATCAAATGGAAGAACCTGAAGAAGAGGTAATGTTTTCACCACCCTCTTTCAAGTTACTTTCTTCTTCCACTTCTTATTTATTTGTTATTTACATTATAAAATAATAAACCAGTATATTCTATATATTGTGATGTTATTATAAATATGGTACAACCATATTTATTATTCTATCCCTCCTTTTAATGACATGTCACCATACGTGCGTATGTACGGCTTACCGTCTCCACATCATGGTGTAATTGTTATTCAAAACATTATTATTTGGATGGGTATGATAATGATGTGTAATTGAATTAAATAATAAATATAAAATTTTAATGATTATATATATATGATATACCATCAAATTATATATTATTTTAATATCAAAAAAATGATATTGTCGCTCATGCATACGTACAGACTACTGTCTCCAAGAACGCGATGAGATTCATTCCCCATCGTATCCATTCAAGTATAATTATAATTTGATGATTAAAAATAATGTTTAAGGACTTGATATAATTCTGGATATGAATAAGATACAACCTATCCATAACAAACACAACTTATGTAACAAAAAATATAAAAGAAAACGAGTAAGTTAACACCCGAAACGACGATAATACTAAGATATTATTAACAAAGCAATGCTAAAAGATCATATATGAAATCATATTAATGTATATGATTCTTGTATAATTTAATAACAATTATTTCACCATTATACAGGAGTTTAAAATACCCTCAACCATGGAAAATTATAAGGTAAGGGTTTATTTCACAATCTCTTCATTATCCGAGGTTGTTTATATGTAATTATCTACTAAGACCTCTTTATCATCCACATCCATGTTTCTTAAAAATGTATTTCAAATCACTATTAATATTTTACAGACAATGAGTTAAAGTCATTTATACCCTTGTTTTAATTTTTATAAGATGTTTATAAAGGAATCTTTTCGTCATTTTCCAAAAAAGGTCCTTTTTAACCTTTTCGACAGAATTAAGGTAAGAATGTATTTTTTTAACTTATATGGAAGGTGTGGCTATTTTCAGCCATTATAAAATCGTCGAAGCTTCCCTTAAAATATTATAAGAATATTTTGAAAGTAAATGTTTCCTTTTATAATTATGTGACTTTTAAATGATTAAAAAAAGTGATATTTCTCACAAATAGTTTTATTTTTATCTATGTCAACATCCTTTGATGGATTTTAAGCTTATTTGAAGTTGATTTATTATGATACAAAACTTCCATATTTTATTGCAGTTTTGTGATATGTTTGACTGTGGATGTGTTATTTTTTATACCATTCATGGTTTATGGGGAAATTATTGACATTTCGAATGCTAGTTTTAATATGAATGTTTATGTTATGTTTAAACCTATTCATATGCGGAATGCATTGGACATAATAAGTGACGGGTGGAGCCCCCTATAGCTCCTCGATGCATCAGTAGGTCTCATGAGACAAACTAGTGTCTTGGAACAAGGCCTTGACAAAATCTTATTTGTAGTCTTGGCACAAGGCATTGACTATGTGGTTATGATAGTATGACATTATGAATTCTATCATTATGAAAGTGGTTATTGATGTTGCATGTGATTATTTGATTAATAAAACATCCATGTGAATAAGTAAATGGAATTATTTCATTTTATTTCTACCATATTATGCTAAAGCTCAAGTTTAAAAGGATTTTGTTTTTGTTATACATTGCCTTAAATGTTTATGCTTATTTATGAATGTTTCCGCTATATTGTTATCCTTACTAGTCATATGATCTCACCCTTTTATATGTTTTATTTTTCCCATGATATGAAGAAGTATTTTATGAATGACCTGCAGGGATAGTATGAGGGGATATGAGTGTGTTATATGGAGACAATATGTTGTTGTAGTTTTTCATTTTATGATGTAATGTAAACTTTATGAATGTATCTAGTGATTCCAAGGCTACTAAACTAATAGGTCTTTCAAGACTTGATCTTTTGTGATCATGGAAATGTTATGTAATAATGCAATGACTCTAGGTAACTGGGGTTGGGGCATTACAATTGGTATCAGAGGAAGTTTAATACAAACCTTGGAAGCTAGATTTAGATAAACTCTGATTAGAGCACATAGACCTAAGATAGACTATGAGGATTAGTATAGAATAACTTCCAAGAATTTTGGTATTAAAGAGATTTTGTGAGTTTTATGAGCGATACATCCCTGTCTGGATACAAGTAGGTAGAGGTGACTCTGGCACATATGTACCTAGGGGTAAAACCCAAAAACACCACTTTGAGCTACACTCGAACTAGAACTGGTACACGACAACGGGCCTTGCTGTACTCTTGGTTTCGACACTCCTGAGGGACATGCTTAGGATAATTCTAATTTTATTTAAAAACCATTATGAAGGGTTTATAATTATATACTTCCTCAAAAAAAAATCATTTTTATGATTATGGATTATATCCATAAACTGTTCAATTCATGTTAAGTGTTTTACAAGTTTGGATTTATGTATTTCGATTTATAAACTAATCTAGTGTATGCCATTGTTTAGAAATGGTGCCTAGTGGAAGAAATGGAAACCGTATCAATGAACGCAATCCATGTTGGGATTTACCTCCTTCTCAAGATAACTATAGTGGAGATGGGGATGCAACTGCTGCTGATCAGCTAATCACCATACTGTGACAACTCACTCAGGTTATGAATAATAACATTACCCATATGGAACACTCAGATCCACAACGTGGAGGATCAGTGTTAGATTGCTTCATGAGTAAAAAACCACCAACATTCAATGGGAGTAAAAATCCATTAGTAGCTGAGCAATGGATAAATTCCTTAGAGAAAATATTCCATGACTTGGGGAGTAGTGAAATGGAAAAAGTTATCATGGAAGTTTATCACCTCACTGGAGATAATGACCAATGGTGGTCATTGATTCAAAACACAAATGAGGATGACGAGGTATCAAATATATAATGGAGGGAGTTCAAAGAGATTTTCTTATAAAAATACTTTCCTCATGGACATTGAGGAGATATGGAAAGGAAATTTCCGAGTCTGAGACAAAAGGAGGATGAGAATGTCGCAATGTATGAGGATAACTTTACAAGGTTAGTGAGGCATGCAGAATATTATATACATAACCCAAGGAGTAATATTGATCATTTCTTTAATGGGTAAAAACCATTTCTTCATCGAGCATTATTCTCACAATATTTCTCATCGTACGAAGATATTGTCTCATGTGCTATCAAGACAGAAAAGGAATTATCTAAGTCTTATGACTTTAAAGAAAAGAAAGAGATGAAGAGATATGACGATCACTCTGGGAATGGAAATAAGGGGAAGAAGGGAAAAGTTTAATATCCATCCTATAGTAAATGTGGTAAGAAACACCTTGGTACTTTCTTGAAGGGAATCAGAGTCTATTACAAGTGTGGTGAAAAAGGCCACCAAGATCGTGATTGCAAGGAAAAGAAAGAAGCTACCGATGTTAAATGATATAATTGTAGGGAGATGAGACATTATGAAAATTAATTTCCTAAGCATCAGGGGAACTTACCTCAGAAAAGTCCATGGTATCAAGGCTAAGCTTATGCTATAACTACTACTGAGGTGGAAGCTTCGAAAGACGTGGTTGCATGAAAATTATGGTTTCCTCAAGTTTAGAAAATGCATTATTTGATTCTAGATCATCGTATTGTTTCATATCTTCCCAGTTTACTAAGAAAATTAGATATTTCCAATTTTATTTAACAAGGGATTTGTCAGTCAAAACTCCTAAGGTAAGTATCATTGCAACAAAGTTTTATGAATTAGTCCCCATTAGAGCACATAAATGTTCTTTATATGCTAATATCATCGTCATAACCATGATTGAATTTGATATATTCCTTGGTATGGATTGGATTTCAGACCATGATGTGAAGATTTATTGTAAGAAGAATGAGGTTACAATTTTTGATGATGATGATAAAGAACACCTTATATTTAGAGAAGAATCATCACCACCTGATTCTTATCTAGATCCACCCCCATGATCTCAACTAAATTCAATTATCAGGGAGGAATAGAATGAAATAACTGTGGGTGAGGAAAGGAATGTTCAAATAGAGGATTTACCTATTGTGAAAGAATATGTAGATGTGTTTCCGGAAGATTTACCTGGACATCCTCCAGAATGAGAAATTGAGTTTTCCATTGATTTAATTCCTGGTTCAAGCCCTATATCAAAGACCCCTTATAGAATGGCCACTATGGAATTAGTTTAACTAAAGAAACAACTAGAGGAATTGAGTAATACATGATTTATTCACCCTAGTGTTTCTCCATGTGGAGACCCTGTCCTTTTTGTTAAGAGGAAAGATGGATCTATGAGTTTATGTATCGACTACAGGGAAATCAAAGCTATAACAATAAAGAAAAAGTATCCCCTACCTCACTTTGTTGATTTATTTGACCAACTTCATGGAGCTCAATACTTTTCAAAGATTGAACTTTGATCTGGATAACATCATTTGTGGGTGATGAAGGAAGACATTCCGAAGATAGCATTTCGAACCAGGTACGACCATTATGAGTTTACAGTAATTCCTTTTGGATTGACTAATGAACCCTCTGTATTCATGGATCTAATGAACAGAGTTTTCAAGGAATATATCTATGATTTCGTAGTGGTATTTATTGATGATATCTTGGTATACTCCAAAATCTAGGAAGATCATGAAAATCACTTGTGCATTATCCTGAAGACTCTTAGAAGACATGAATTATATGGGATGTTTAGAAAGTGTGAATTTTGGATTCAGGATATTTCTTTTCTTGGACATATTGTCTCTAAGGATGAAATTTCCGTTTATCCTTCTAAGACCATGAAAATCCAAGAATGGCCAGCACATATGAGTATAACTGAGGTACACAGTTTTATTGGTTTAGCAGGTTATTATCGGAATTTCGTCTTGAATTTTTCCCGATTGGATAACCCATTAATGAAGCTCACACGTAAAGGGGTTAAATTTTTTTGGACAAAAGAGTGTGAAGAATTTTTTGAAGAACCGAGGGGAAGATTATTCAATGATCTTATATTGACTCTACCATTGGGGAATGATGGGTTTTTTATTTATAGTTATGCTTTAAAGAAAGGACTTGGTTGTGTCATTATGCAGGATGATAGGGTTATTGCCTATGCATCACGATAGTTTAAAATTAATGTTAAAAACTATCCTACTCATGATCTTGAGTTAGCTGCTTTAATATTTGCTTTGAAGATATGGAGATATTATATCTATGGTAAAAAATGTGAGATATATACTGATCACAAGAGTATGAAGTATATTTTCTCATAGAAAGAACTCAACATGAGGCAAAGGTGATGGCTTGAACTACTCAAGGATTATGATTGCACAATACACTACCACCCAAGGAAGGCAAATAAGGTGGAATATGCTTTGAGCAGAAAGGATCATGGATTTTTGAATGAGATGAGAGTTGAAAGGGATCCTATTTTCATGGATCTAGTAAAGATGGGTATGAGAATCATCATGGAAGGTGAAATGTCAATGATTTTTCAAATGGTTTCCAAACCATATTTACTAGAAAGGATAAATAGTTATCAGATTGGTGATGAAGAGTTTCAAAAGAATATTAAAGCTGTGAATGATGGGAAATTGAGTAACTTTGTGTATGAAGATAGAATTTTGAAATTTGGGAAGAGACTTTGTGTTCCCGATATACCTAATCTAAAAAGGGAATTGTTGGATGATGCTCATAGTTCCAATTTCTCTATACACCCTTCTAGCACTAAGATGTATAGATATTTGAAGGAAAATTTTTGGTGGGACAACATGAAGAGGGAGATTACTGATTTTGTGTCAAGATGTATGGTTTGTCAACAAGTGAAAGTTGGAAGGCAACAGCCTGGAAGAGTCATGCAACCTCTTCCCATACCTGAGTGGAAATGGTATAATATTACGATGGAATTTTCATGGGGCTACCAAAGAATTCTAGAAGGAACGATCCAATATGGTTCATTGTTGATCATCTTACCAAGTCAGCACATTTTCTTGCTATAAGAGAAGATATACCACTTGAACGTCTAACAAGACTATATATTAATGAATTTGTGAGATTTCATGGAGTACCCCTATCGATTGTTTCTAATCTTGATCCCCGTTTTACTTCAAGATTTGGGAACGGTCTTCAGAAAGCCCTGGATACTGAACTTCATTTGAGCACTACCTACCACCCCCAAATAGATGGACAATCAGAACAGACTATTCAAACCTTAGAAGACATGTTGAGATCTTTCTCACTTGACTTTAAGGGTATGTGGGACCAATATTTGCCTCTGGTAGAATTTTCCTATAACAATAGATTCCATTCAAGTATTCTGATGGCACCATGTGAAGCGTTATACAGAAAGAGATGTCACACACCAACCTATTGGGATGATGTTGGTAAAAGAAAACATGTAGGCCTGGAACTTGTTGAGGAAACAATGGAAAAGGTGAAGGTAATCCAAACCCTCATCAAAGCATCTCAAAGTAGACAGAAGAGCTATGCTGATAACCGAAGGAAGGATTTGGAATTTCAGGTAGGAGATCATGTTTTCTTGAAGGTATCCCCATGGAAGGGTGTTATAAGTTTCAGTAAGAAGGGTAAATTGAGTCCCAGCTACATAGGACCTTTCGAAATTCTAGAACGAATTGTGGCTAGTGCTTACAATTTGGAAATGCCCCCAAGTCTCTCCAAAGTTCACGATGTGTTCCAGGTATCATTGTTGAGAAAATACATGCCTGACCCAATGCATGTTCTCACCTATGAGGAAGTAAAACTGGAACCCGATCTATCTTATTGCGAAGAGCCCAACAAGATTCTTGATACCAGAGAACAAGTTCTGAGAAACCGGATGACTCGTCTGGTAAAAGTTCTATAGAGAACCCATAAGAAGGAAGAGGCAATGTGGGAACCCGAGGAACTTATGATGAAGAAACACCCGAGTCTTTTTATGTAGTAATATTCTAGAAATTTCGAGGATGAAATTATTTGAAGGAGGGAAGAATGTAACACCCCAAGCTTCCATGGTATACTTCTATTTGAAGAATACAGTAGTGTGTGTTGTATGCAACTTCGAGGTTCTAACACACACCACAACCAATTAAAGTAGCCGTTATAAATAGTAATACCCACTTTTTAAATTTTTTTAAATTTTATTATTCAAATTGGACTTTATTTTTGGATTTTTAATATCAATATTAGCTTGGGGTGTTTTTTTGATACTTTTTTGATCACTTTCTTATTTTGATGAATAGTGATAATTACTAAATTTTAAATAAAAACAACTTTTTAAATAGAAATAATTAATAGTGATAAATTATGAATTTGAGTGGTTTTAAAGTATAATTAGATTATATTTTTAACGTTTAATCCAATGTTGGTCATTATTCAGAATTTCACATTTAAACTGGACATAAGAATCTATTAATCTTTTGATAGTTATTATTTGTTAAAAACACGCTTTTTGTTTTGACAACGAGAATTAATTTTAATTTAATTTCTTCCACTTATGTGTTTTGAATTTAGAAAAATGGATTACATATTTATAATCAAGAGGTTTAAATTGTGTAAATTGGTAACTTTTATTTTTAGACATTTTGAATAATTACTTCAGTAAATATTTTATTTACCATGGTTAAAGGGTAAATCCGGTAAATAAGCGAAACAATTATTATAATAATATTAAATTACCCTAAAATGTGTCCTAACCCTATTGGACGATACATTTACAACCATGGGAATCTTTGGGTCAATTTTGGGACCCCATGTAGCCACTTGTAAGTGATAATGACACTTTATATTAATTAAGTTAAAGTAAATACAAAAATGACATAAGTATATATCTTTTAGAAAAACAATTTTTACATCGGGTTATATATGTTATATTTTCGACTATAAATATTCATTACAAATATAAAAATATTTCCTACATAATGGGATTTTATTTATAATTTTTAGACATTGAATAATTAAATTAATTTATGACACAATAATGATGCAGTATTTTCCTTATTAATGAAAGAATAAAATAATTGGTATTATATATGTTAAAATAAATATGATTTGAAAGTTTTGATGACATAAAAACATTTATTGGTTAATATGACATATTATGTTTACTTAAATGAATTTTTTTCGAATTAATAAAGTTGTTATGACTTTAAAAAAATCATTTATTAAATAGTGTCAAAATTGAAATAAAGGAGTTTTTTAAAAAAATATTATATTATTAATTGATATTCTATTCCTAAAAATCTAAGGTTCATCCAGAGGAATTATATAATGATAGGTGTATCATTAATGGACCACTTGAGGGTCTCTTGGAAGTATATGGTATGTTTATTAACTATGTAATATAAAAATGCAAAGAGACATGGTAAATGTCAAACTATTTAACTAAGAGTTAAATCAAAAAGATAAAGTTAATATAGTGACCCAAACCTATCTAAAACATATTCATTGACTGGTCTTCGAGCTATTCCCATCTTAACCATTAAATAATCTACTTTGAAGATATTAGAAACCGAATATGAAATTTTTATAAAATAATATTTCTAGCTTTACCAAAGGTGCCCCTCAACCCTCTTATAAAAGGGCACTCCCAATTCTCTCTAATTCACAACTTCAAAGCCTTTTGGCTCGGCCAAACCCTGACAAAATATTCTCTCAACTTCCCCCAATTTAACCTAGAGTCTTTATTTTTATTATAAATCAAATCTAAGGAGCCCTTTTGATCAAATCAAAAGGAAGAACCTGAAGAAGAGGTAATGTTTTCACCACACTTTTCAAGTTCCTTTCTTCTTTCCCTTCTTATTTCTTTGTTATTTCCTTTATAAAATAATGAATCCAGTATATTCTATATACTTTGATGTTATTATAAATATGGTACAACCATATTCATAATTATATCCATCCTTTTAATGACATGTCACTATACGTGCGTACGTACGGCTTACCGTCTCCACATCGTGGTGTAATTGTTATTCAAAAAATTATTATTTGTATGGGTATGATAATGATGTGTAATTGAAGTAAATAATAAATATAACATTATAATGATTATGTATATATGATATTCCATCCAATTATATATTATTTTAATATCAAAAGAATGATATTTTTGCTCGTGCGTACGTACGTACTACTGTCTCCACGAACACGATGAGATTCATTCCCCATCGTATCCATTCAAGTATAATCCTCATTTGACGATTAAAAATAATGTTTAAAGACTTGATATAATTCTGGATATGAATAAGATACAACTTATCCATAAGTAACACGACTTATGTAACAAAACATATAAAAGGAAACGAGTAAGTTAACACCCGAAACGACGATAATACTAAGATATTATTAACAAAGCAATGTTAAAAGATCATATATGATATAATATTAATTTATATGATTCTTTTATAATTTAATAACAATTATTTCACCATTATAAAGGAGTTTAAACTAACCTTGACCAAGGAAAAGTATAAGGTAAGGGTTTATTTCACAATCTCTTCATTATCCGAGTTTGTTTATACATAATTATCTACTGGGACCTCTTTATCATCCACATCAATGTTTCTTAAAAATATGTTTCAAATAATTCTTACTATTTTAGAGACTACGGGTTAAAGTCAATTAAACCCTGGTTTGACTTTTTATAATAAGTTTATAAAGGAATATTTTCGTCATTTACCAAACAAGGTCCTTTTTAACCTTTTCGACAGAATTAAGGTAAGAATGTATTTTTTTAACTTATATGGTGGGTGTGGCTATTTTCGGTCGTTTTAAAATATTCAAAGCTTCCCTTACAATATTATAAGAATATTTTAAAATTAAATGTTTCCTTTTATAATTATGTGACTTTTAAATGATTTTAAAAAGGAGATAATTCTCACAAATATTTTGGTTTTCATCTATGTCAACATCCTTTGATGGATTTTAAGCTTATTTGAAGTTGATTTATTATGATAGAAAACTTCCATATTGTATTGAAGGTTTGTGATATGTTTGATTGTAGATGTGTTATTTTTTATACCATTAATGGTTTATGGAGAAAGTCTTGACATTTTGTATTCTCGTTTTAATACGAATGTTTATGTTATGTTTAAACCTGTTCATATGAGGAATGAATTGGACTTAATAAGTGACGGTTGGAGCCCTCTATAGCTCCTAGATGCATCAGTTGGTCTCATGAGACAAACTAGTATCCTGTCACAAGGCCTTGACAAAATCTTATTTGTAATCTTGGCACAAGGCCATGACTATGTGGTTATGATAGTCTGGCATTATTAATTCCATCATTATGAAAGTGGTTATTGATATTGCATGTGATTATTCGATTAGTAGAATATCCACATGAATAAGTAAATGGAATTATTTCATTTTATTTATACCATATTATGTTGAAGTTCAATTTTAAAAGTCTTTTGTTTTAGTTATAAATTGACTTAAATGTTTATGCTTATTTATGAACTTTTACTCTATATTGTTATCCTTACTGGGCATCTGAGATCACCCCTTTATGTGTTTTATTTTTCCCAAGATGTGAAGAAGTATTTTATGAATGACTTGCAGGGATAGTATGAGGGGATATGAGTGTGTTCTATGGAGACAAGATGTTGTTGTAGTTTTTAATTTTATGATGTAATGTTAACTTTATGAATGTATCTAGTGATTCCAAGGCTACTAAACTAATAGGTCTTTCGAGACTTGAACTTTTGTGATCTTTCCAATGTTATGTAATAATTCACTGACTCTGGGTAACTAGGGTTGGGGCGTTACAGTTGGTATCTAAGGAAGTTTAGTACAAACCTTGGAAGCTAGATTTAGATAAACTCTGATTAGAGCACACAGACCTAAGATGAACTTTGAGGATTAGTATAGAATAAGTTCCTAGAATTTTCGTATTGTTGATATTTTGTGAGTTTTTTGAGCAATACAACCCTGTTTGAATACGAGTAGGTAGAGGTGGCTCTGACACAGATGTACCTAGTGGTAAAACTCGAAAACACCTCTTTGAGCTAGACTCGAACGAGAACTGGTGCACGACAATGGGCCTTGCTGTACTCTTGGTTACGACACTCCCGGGGGATATGCTTAGGATAATTCTCATTTTATTTACAAACCATTATGAAGGGTTTATGAGTATATACTTTCTCAAATAAAACATTTTTATGATTATGGATTATATCCATAAACTGTTCAATTCATGTTAAGTGTTTTACAAGTTTGGATTTATGTATTGCGATTCATAAACTAATCTATTGTATTATATTGTTTATAAATGGCGCCTAGTGGAAGAAATGGAAACTGTATCAATGAATGCACTCCATATAGGGATTTTCCTACTGCTCAAGATAATTATAGTGGAGATGGTGGTGTAACTGGTGCTGATCAACTAATCACCATACTGTGATAACTCACTCAGGTTATGAATAATGACCTTACCCGTATGAAGCACCCAGATCCACAACGTGGAGGATCAATGTCAGATTACTTAATGAGGAAACAACCACCAACATTCAATGGGAGTACAAATACATTAGTAGCTGAGTAATGGATAAATTCCTTAGAGAAAATATTCCATGCCTTGGGGAGTAGTGAAAGGGAAAAAGTTATCATGGCAGTTTACCACCTCACTAGAGATACTGACCAATGGTGGTCATTGATTCAAATCACAAAATAGGATAATGAAGTATCAAATATAGAATGGAGGGAGTTCAAAGATCTTTTCTTAGAAAAATACTTTCATCGTGACCATCAAGGAGATATGGAAAGGCAATTTCTGAGTCTGAGATAAAAGGAGGATAAGAATGTCGCAAAGTATGAGGATAATTTTACAAGGTTAGCGAGGTATGCAGAAGATTATATACATAACCCAAGGAGTAATATTGATCGTTTCTGTGATGGGTTAAAACCATTTCTCCATAAAGAATTAGTCTCACAATCCTTCTCGTCGTATGAAGATATTGTCTCATGTGCTATCAAGACAGAAAAGGAATTCTCTAAGTTTTATGAATTTAAAGAAAATCAAGAGAAGAAGAGATATGCCAATCACTCTGGGAATGGGAATAAGGGGAAGAAGTGAAAATTTGAATATCCATCCTATAGTAAATGTGGGAAGAAACACCCTGGTACTTTCTTTAAGGGAACGTGAGTCTATTACAAGTGTGGTAAAAAAGGCTACCAAGCTCGTGATTGCATGGGGAAGAAAGAAGCTACCGATGTTCATTACTACAATTATAGGGAGATGGGAGATTATGCAAATGAATGTCCTAAGCATCAGTGGAACTCACCTCAGAAAAGGCCAAGGGATCAAGGCTAAGATTATGCTATCACTAATGCTGAGGTAGAAGCTCCAAAAGATGTGGTGGAAGGTAAATTAATGGATTCCTCAAGTTTAGAAAATGCTTTATTTGGTTATGGATCATCGCATTGTTTCATATCTTCCTAGTTTTCTAAGAAAATTAGATATTTCCAATTTGATTTAATAAGAGATTTGTCAGTCAAAACTCCTAAGGGAAGTGTCATTGCAACAAAGTTTTGTGAATCAGTCCCCATTAGAGCACATAAATGTTTTTTATCTACTGATCTCATTGTCATACCCACGATTGAATTTGATATAATACTCGGTATGTATTGGATTTCGGACCATGATGTGGAGATTTATTATAAGAAGAATGAGGTTATGATTTTTTATGATGATGATAAAGAATACCTTATCTTTAGAGAAGAATCATCACCACCTGATTCTTATCTAGATCCACCCCCAGTAGCTCAACTAAATTCAATTATAGGGGAGGAATAGAATGAAATAACTGTGGGTGAAGAAAGGAATGTTAAAATAGAGGATGTACCTATTGTGAAAGAATATGTAGATGTGTTTCTAGAAGATTTACCTGGACATCCTCCAGAATGAGAAATTGAGTTTTCCATTTATTTAATTCCTGGTTCAAGCCCTATATCGAAGACCCCTTATAGAATGGCCACTGTGGAATTAGTTTAACTAAAGAAACAACTAGAGGAATTGAGTAATAAGGGATTTATTCACCCTAGTGTTTATCCATGGGGAGCCTCTATCCTTTTTGTTAAGAAGAAAGATGGATCTATGAGTTTATGTATCGACTACAGGGAAATCAATGCTATAACAATAAAGAACAAGTATCCCCTACCTCACATTGATGATTTATTTGACCAACTTCATGGAGCTCAATACTTTTCAAAGATTGACCTTTGATCTGGATACCATCAGTTGTGTGTGAAGAAGGAAGACATTCCGAAGATAGCATTTCGAACCAGGTATGGGCATTATGAGTTTACAATAATTCATTTTGGATTGACTAATGAACCCTCTGTATTCATGGATCTAATGTACAGAGTTTTGAAAGAATATCTCAATGATTTTGTAGTGGTATTTATTGATGATATCATGGTATAATCCAAAATCTATGAAGTTTATGAAAATCACTTGTGCATTATCTTGAAGACTCTAAGAAGACATGAATTATATGGGATGTTTAGAAAGTGTGAATTCTGGATTCAGGAGATCTCTTTTCTTGGACATATTGTCTCTAAGGATGGAATTTTCGTTTATCCTTCTAAGACCAAGGCAATCCAAGAATGGTCATCACCGACGAGTATAATTGAGGTACATAATTTTATTGTTTTAGTAGGTTATTATCGGAGTTTTGTCCAGAATTTTCCCCAATAGGCTAACCCATTAACGAAGCTCACATGTAAAGGGGTTAAATTTATTTGGACAAAAGAGTGTGAAGACTGTTTTGAATAGCTGAAGAGAGGATTATTCAATGATCTTATATTGACTCTACCATCGGGGAATGATGGGTTTGTTATTTATAGTGATGCTTCAAAGAAAGGACTTGGTTGTGTCCTTATACAGAATGATAGGGTTATTGCCTATGCATCACGAAAACTGAAAATTCATGAGAAAAACTATCCTACTCATGATCTTGAGATATCTCCTGTAATCTTTTCTTTGAAGATATGGAGACATTATATCTATGGTAAAAAATGTTTGATACATACCGATCACAAGAGTTTGATGTATATTTTCTCACAAAAAGAACTCAACATGAGGCAAAGGAAATGGCTTGAACTACTCAAGGATTATGATTTCACAATACACCACCACACGAGGAAGGAAAATAAGGTGGTAGATGCTTTGAGCAGAAAGGATCATGGAGTTTTGGAACAAGATGAGAGTGAAAAAGAGATCCTATTTTAATGGATCTAGTAATGATGGATATGGGAATCATCATTGAAGGTGAAACATCAATGCTTTTTCAAATGGTTTCCAAACCATCTTTACTAGAAAGGATAAAGAGTTCTCAGATTAGTGATGAAGAGTTTCAAAACAAGATTAAAGCTGTGAATGATGGGAGATTGAGTGACTTTGTGTATGAAAATGGAATCTTGAAATTTGGGAAGAGACTTTGTGTTCCTGATATACCTGATCTAAAAATGGAATTGTTGGATGATTCTCATAGTTCCAATTTCTCTATACACCCTGGTAGCAATAATATGTATAGATATTTGAAGGAATATTTTTGGTGGGACAACATGAAGAGGGAGATTGCTGATTTTGTGTCAAGATGTATGGTTTGTCAACAAGTGAAAGCTGGAAGGCAACTGCCTGGAGGAGTCTTGCAACCTCTTCCTATACCTGAGTGGAAATGAGATAATATTACGATGGACTTTTTCATGGGGCTACCAAAGACTTCTAGAAGGAATGATGCAATATGAGTCATTGTTGATCGTCTTACCAAGTCAACACATTTTCTTGCTATAAGAGAAGATCTACCACTTGAACATCTAACAAAACTATATATTAATGTAGTTATGAGACTTCATGGAGTACCCCTATCGATTGTTTCTGATCGTGATCCCCATTTTACTTCAAGATTTGGGAAAATTCTTCAGAAATCCATGGATACTGAACTTCGTTTGAGCACTGCCTACCACCCCCAAACAAATGGACAATCAGAACGGACTATTCAAACCTTATAATACATGTTGAGATCTTTCTCACTTGACTTTGAGGGTATGTGGGACCAATATTTGCCTCTGGTGGAATTTTCCTATAACAATAGATTCCATTCAAGTATTCAGATGGCACCATATGAAGCGTTATACAGAAAGAGATCTCACACACCAACCTGTTGGGATGATGTTGGTGAAAGAAAACTTGTAGGCCCAGAACTTGTTAAGGAAACAATAGAAAAGGTGAAGGTAATCCAAACCCACATCAAAGTAGCTCAAAGTAAGAAGAAGAGCTATGCTGATAACCGAAGGAAGGATTTGGAATTTCAGGTAGGAGATCATGTTTTCTTGAAGGTATCTCCCTGGAAGGGCGTTTTACATTTCGATAAGAAGGGTAAATGGAGTCCTAGGTACATAGGACCTTTCAAAATTCTAGAATGAATTGAGGCTATAGCTTACCGTTAGGCAATGCCGCCATGTCTCTCCAAAGTTCATGATGTTTTCCACGTATCACTGTTGAGAAAATACAGGCCTGACCCAACGCATGTACTCACGTATGAGGAAGTAGAACTAGAGCCCGATCAGTCTTATTGTGAAGATCCCAACATGATTCTTGATACCAGAGAACAATTGCTGAGAAATCAGACGACTCGTCTGGTAAAAGTTCTATGGAGAAACCATAAGATGGAAGAGGCAACATGGGAACTCGAGGAACTTATGATGAAGAAACACCCAAGTCCTTTTATGTAGTAATATTCTAGAAATTTTGAGGATGAAATTATTTGAAGGAGGGGAGAATGTAACACCCCAAGCTTCCACGGTATGCTTCTCTTTGAAAAATATTGTAGCGTGTGTTGTACGCAACTTTGAGGTTCTAACACACACCACAACCAATCAAAGTAGCCATTAGGAATAGTAATACCCACTTTTTGAAATTTTATAATTTTTTTAATTCAAATTGGACTTCATTTTTGGATTCTTAATATCAAGATTAGATTAGGGTGATTTTTTTGGTACTTTTTTTGATAACATTCATATTTTGATGAATAGTGAAAATTACTAAATTTTAATTAACAACATCTTTTTAAATCGAAATAATTAATAGTGATAAATAATGAATTTGAGTGGTTTTAAAGTATAATTAGATTATATTTTTACTGTTTAATTCAATTTTTGTCATTGGACATAATTTCACATTTAAACTGGATATAATAAAGTGTCAATCTTTTAATAGTTATTATTTGTTAAAAAATCTTTTTGTTTTAACGATGAGAATTAATTTTAAATTAATTTCTGCCATTTCTGGGTTTTTAATTTAGAAAAATTGATTTCATGTTTATAATTAGGAGTTCTAAATTGTGTAAATAGGTAACTTTTATTTTTATACATTTTGAATAATTACTTCGGTAAATATTTTATTTACCATGGTTAAAAGGTAAATCTGGTAAATAAAGGCAAACAATAATATTATAATAATATTAAATTACCCTAAAACATGTCCTAACCCTATTTTTTGATACATTTCAGACCATGGGAATCTTTGGGTCGATTTTGGGACCCCATGGAGCCACTTGTAAGTGATTATGACACTTTATATTAATTAAGTTAAAGTAAATACAAAAATAACATAAGCATATATCTTTTAGAAAAACAATTTTTACATAGGGTTATATATGTTATATTTTCAAAAATAAATATTCTATAGAAATATAAAAATATTTCCTAAATAATGGGATTTTATTTATAATTTCTTGACATTGGGTAATTAAATTTATTTATGACACAATAATGATGCAGTATTTTCCTTATTAATGAAAGAATCAAATAATTGGTATTATAAATGTTAAAATAAATATGATTTGAAAGTTTTGATGACATAAAAAAATTTTGTTGGTTAATATGACATTTTAGGTTTACTTAAATCAATTTTTTTTGAATTAATAAAGTTTTTAATACTTTAATAAAAATAAATTATTAAATAGTGTAAAAATTGACATAAAGGAGTTTTTAAAACAAATATTATATTATTAATTGATATTCTATTACTAAAAATATAAGGTTCGGCCAAAGGAATTATATAATGATAGGTGTATCATTAATGGACCACTTGGGGGTCTCTTGGAAGTATATGGTAAGTTTATTAACTATGTAATATAAAAATACAAAGAGACATGGTAAATGTCAAACTATTTAACTAAGAGTTAAATAAAAAAGATAAAGTTAATATAGTGACCCAAAACTGTATAAAAAATATTGTTTGAGTGGTTTTGCGACCTATCCTCACCTTAACCATTAAATAATACACTTTTGATCCATTATAAACCAAATATTAATTTTTTATAAAATATTATTTCTAGCTTTTCCAAAGGTGCCCCTCACCCCTCTTATAAAAAGGCACACCCCTTCTCTCTAATTCACACATTAAAAGCCTTTTGGCTCAGCCAAAACCTGACCAAATATCTTTTCAACTTCCCTCAATTAATTCTATAGTCCTTAGTTTGATCATAAAGCCAACCTAAGGATCCCTTTTGATCAAATCAAAAGGAAGAACCTGAAGAAGAGGTAATGTTTTCACCACCCTCTTTCAAGTTCCTTTCTTCTTCCACTTATTATTTCTTTGTTATTTCCATTATAAAATAATAAATCCAGTATCTTCTATATAGTTTTATGTTATTATAAATATGGTACAACCATATTAAGTATTCTATCCATCCTTTGAATGACATGTCACCATACGTGCATACGTACGGCTTACCATCTCCACGTCATGGTGTAATTGTTATTCAAAACATTATTATTTGGATGGGTATGATAATGATGTTTAATTGAAGTAAATAATAAATATAAAATTATAATTATTCTTTTTATATGATATACCATCCAATTATATATTATTTTAATATCAAAATAATGATATTGTCGCTCGTGCGTACGTACGGACTGCCGTCTCCACGAACACGATGAGATTAATTCCCCATCATATCCATTCAATTATAATTCTCATTTGATGATTAAAAATAATTTTTAAGGACTTGATATAATTCTGGATATGAATAAGATACAACCTATCCATAAAAAACAGCTTATGTAACAAAACATATAAAAGAAAATGAGAAAGTTAACACACAGAACGACGATAATACTAAGATATTATTAACAAAGAAATGTTAAAAGAACATATATGATATCATATTAATGTATATGATTATTGTATAATTTAATAACAATTATTTTACTATTATATAGGAGATTAAACTACCCTCGACCATGGAAAAGTACAAGGTAAGGGTTTATTTCACAATCTCTTCATTATCCGAGGTTATTTATACGTAATTATCTACTGGGACCTCTTTATCATCCACATCCATGTTTCTTAAAAATGTATTTCAAATCATTATTACTATTTTACAGACTATGGGTTAAAGTCATTTATACCCTTTTTTGACTTTTTATATGATTTTTATATAGGAATATTTCTGTCGTTTTCCAAACAAGTTCATTTTTAACCTTTTTGACAGAATTAAGGTAAGAATGTATTTTTTTTAACTTATACAGAGGGTGCGGCTATTTTCCACAGTTATAAAATCATCGAAGCTTCCCTTACAAGCTTATAAGAATATTTTCAAAGTAATTTTTTCCTTTTATAATTATGTGACTTTTAAATGATTTAAAAAAAGAGGTATTTCTCTCAAATAGTTTTGTTTTCATCTATGTCAACATCCTTTGATGGATTTTAAGCTTATTTGAAGTTAATTTATTATGATACAAAACATCCATATTTTATTAAAGGTTTTGTGATATGTTTGACTGTGGATGTGTTTTTTATACCATTCATGGTATATGGAGAAAGTATTGACATGTCGTATGCTGGTTTTAATACGAATGTTTATGTTATGTTTAAACCTATTCATATGACGAATGCATTGGACTTAATAAGTGATGGGTGGAGCCCGCTATAGCTCCTCGATGCATCAGTAGGTCTCATTAGACAAACTAGTGTCTTTTCACAATGCCTTAACAAAATATTATTTGTAGTCTTGGCACTAGGCCTTGAGTATGTGGTTATGATAGTCTGGCCTTATGTATTCCATCATTATAAAATTGGTTATTGATATTGCATGTGATTATTCGATTAGTATAATGTCCATGTTAATAAGTAAATTGAATTATTTCATTTTATTTCTGCCATATTATTCTTAAGCTCAAGTTTAAAAGGCTTTTGTTTTAGTTATACATTGCCTTAAATGTTTATGATTATTTATGAAAGTTTCTCCTATATTGTTATCCTTACTGGGCATCTGAGCTCACCCCTTTCTATGTTTTATTTTTCCCAGGATGTGAAGAAGTATTTTATGAATGACCTGTAGGGATAGTATGAGGGGATATAATTGTGGTCTATGGAGACAAGATGTTGTTGTAGTTTTTCATTTTATGATGTAATGTAAACTTTATGAATGTATCTAGTGATTCTAAGGCTACTAAACTAATTGGTCTTTTGAGACATGATATTTTGTGATCATTCCAATATTATATAATAATGCACTGACTCTGGGTAACTGGGGTCGGGGTGTTACATATAAAATAAGAATACAAAGAGGCATGGTAAATGTCAAACTATTTAACTAAGAGTTAAATCTAAAATATAAAGTTAATATAGTGACCCAAACATGTCTAAAACATATTTGTTGAGTGTTTTTTGACCCATCACAACCTTAGTCTTTAAATAATTTATTTCGGAGCCATTATAAACTGATAATTATTTTATTATAAAATAATATTTCCAGCTTTTCCTAAGGTGCCGCTCACCCCTCTTATAAAAGGGAACTCCCCCTTACTTATAATTTACACATTCAAAGGCATTTGTCTTGGACAAACCCTACCCCAATACCCTCTAAACTATCCTCCATTAATCCTAGAGGACTTACTTTAGTCAGAAAGCCAACCTAAAGATCCCTTTTGATCAAATCAAAAGGAAGAACCCGAAGAAGAGGTACATACTTCATCTCCTCTTTCAAGTTCCTTTCTTCTTCCTCTTCCTCTTTCTTTGTTGTTTACATTATAAAATAATAACTCAAGTATCTTCTATATACTGTGATGTGATTATAAATATGGTACAACTATATTAATTATTCTATCCATCCTTTGAATGACATATCACCATACGTGCGTACGTACGGCTTACCATCTCCACATCTTGGTGTAATTGTTATTTAATACATTATTATTTGTATGGGTATATTAATGATGAGATATTGATGTAAATAATAAATATAACATGATAATGATTCTGTATATATGATATACCATCCAATTATATATTATTTTTATATCAAAATAATAATATTGTCGCTCGTGCGTATGTACGGATTACCGTCTCCACGAATGCGATGACATTCATTCCTCATCGTATCCATTCAAGACTAATTTTCATTAGATGATTAAAAATAATGTTTAAAGACTTAATATCATTCTGAATATGAATAAGATACATCTAATCCATAACAAACATTACTCACGTAACAAGGCATATAAAAGAAAACGAATCAGTGAACACCCGAAACGACGATAAAACTAAGATATTATTAACAAACCAATGTTAAAAGATCATATATGATATCATATTATTGTATATGATTATTTTATAATTTAATAGAAATTATTTCACCATTATACAGAAGGTTAACCTACCCTTAACCAAGGAAAAGTACAAGGTAAGGGTTAATTTCACAATCTCTTTATTATCTGAGGTTGTTTATACATAATTATCTACTGGGACCTCTTTATCATCCACATCCATGTTTCTTAAAAATGAATTTCAAAACATTTTTACTATTTACTAGACAATGGGTTAAATTCATTTATACCCTTATTTGACCTTATATGTTCTGAAAGGAATCTTTCCGTCATTTTCCAAACAAGGTACTTTATGACCTTTTCGACGAAATTAAGGTAAGAATGTTTTTTAACTTATACAGTGGGTGTGACTATTTTCCACCGTTATAAAATCATCAAAGATTCACTTACAAGATTATAAGAATATTTCCAAAATTAATGTTTTCTTTTATAATTATATTACTTTTAAATTATTTCAAAATCGAAAGAGATATTTCTCTAACAAAGGTTTTGATTTCATCTATGTCAACATCCTTTGATGGATTTTAAGCTTATTTGAACTTGATTTATTATGATACAAATCTTCCATATTGTATTGAAGGTTTTGTGATATGTTTGACTATGGATGTGTTATTTTTACACCATTCATGGTTTATGTATAAAGTATTGAAATTTTTATGAAATTTTTAATATGAATTTTTATGTTATGTTTAAACCTTTTCATACGAGGAATGAATTGGAATTAGTATGTGATGGGTAGAGACCGCTATAGTTCCTCGATGCATCGATAGGTCTCATGAGACAAACTAGTGTCTTGGAAAAAGGACTTGACAAAATCTTATTTGTAGTCTTGGTACAAGGCCTTGACTATGTGGTTATGAAGTCTGACATTATGAATTCCATCATTATGGAAGTGGCTATTGATATTGAATGTGATTATTCGACTAGTAGAATATCCATGTGAGTAAGTAAATGGAATTATTTTGATTTATATTTTCCTTATTATGATGATGTTTATGTTGAAAAGGATTTTGTTTTAGTTTTATACATTGACTTAAATGTTCATGCTTATTTATGAAAGTTTCTGCTATATTTTTATCCTTACTGAGCATCTGAGATCACCTTTTTATATGTTTTATTTTTCCCAGGATATGAAAAAGTATATTATGACTAACCTGCAGGGATAGTCTATAGGATCTCAGTGTTTTCTATGGAAACAATGTTGGTGTAGTTTTCCATTTTATGATGTAATTTAAACCTTAGGAATGTATCTAGTACTTCCAAGGCTACCAAACTAACCAGTCTTCTGAGAATTGATATTTTGTGATCATGCTAATGTTATCTAATAATGCAACGACTCTGGGTAACAAGGTGTAACATCCCAGATCCGAGTGCCACTCAACGGGTTCTCCGAACCCATTTGGTCACATGACCTCAAGCACATTTCCCAAAATGCTAGAGGATGCTGACTAGCAACGAGGGCCCAAGTATGATAGTGGGGAAACTATGCCCTCATTTTTCAAAGTGTAACATAACGGAACAAAATACAAGCATGAAAAAAGTGGAAGTAGAAAACAATACTAAAACTAAAATGGACACAATAGTGAAGTAAGAAATGACCAACAGTATTATATAATGATGCAATATGTCCCTAAATCTAAAAAAGCAGCCAAAATAGGATACACTGCAATACGAAACAATACAATACAAAGAAAAAATACAATAAAGAAAAATAAATAGGGCATCAAGAACTCAGCAGCATCACATGCCTAAGCTCGGTCCCATGATCTCCTACTCCTCTGCAACAATCAAGTACTTGTATAGGGACTCTTTCCCTTATCTACACCTGCAACAATATAATCTTTTTGGGCCCAAGACATGTCCCAAAAAGGGTGTGAGAAATAAATCCCAGTAGGCAACCACCAAAGGCTTTTTCCCAGCTATTAGTGAGTTTCTGCAACATCAGTGTGTAGTAATGAAATGCAGTAAACCAAGAATTACTAAAAAGTAAACATTTCTACCTATTCCATTTCCATTTAATTATTATTTAACAATTCAATATAATTGAATTATACGTTTCCAAGACCCAGCCTCATACGAAAATCTCATATACAGTGCCGCAGAAAAACTACAACCAACTATCTAAAAAGTACAAGGTAAAACAATACCAAGCATGTGCTTTAGCTTGGTAGGTATAACATTTGAAATCACCACAGTGAATATGAAAAGTAAACAGAGTCCTCATACATGAAAAACCTTACCCTAAGGTAATCAGAACCATTCCCTCAAGAAAATTAGAACCGAAACCCTCAGGTGACTGCCCTATGGCATAATTAATATTCCCCACAGGCGTACGAGATAATGCACTCAAGCACAGAAGCAACTTCCCTTAGGCTTATGAAACATTGCCCTCAGGCTAAACGAAACACTTGCCCTCAAGATGAACAGAACCTTGTCCTCAGGATAAACAAAACAATCCCTTCAGGCTAAGAAAGTAACCGGGCCGAGCCCAACACATAAGCAAGTAATTTATATACATTTCACCTCAAGAAAACTCAAATAATGCTATAATCATGGCATACCCTCGGGTATCCTGGCCAAACGGCTAAACAAGGGAACACACCCACGGGGTGGCCCTGGATCCAAGCAATGATCCCAGATAGTAGTTTATAAATATTCTTTAAATTACCGATGCAATTCTAGGAATTTAATTAGTAAAGGCCTCAGCCATATGACACCCCAAACATGGGCGCATAACATAATAGTACATAAAAACAACATGATAGTTGGAATTAAACATCAGACCACCTACCTTGATCACCTCTGATCAATATATGTGAACGAACCCTTTTGAAACAACCGAGAACCACATATATCTGGGATAAAAATTTATCCATTAAAACAAAAATAACTTCCCCTTGGTAAAGAATTGATAAGAATGGATCAAGGAGAAGGAAGGTCTTACCCACATGGTTCAAACAAGATTTACGGCGGAAGAAACAGATTCCCAATGTGTGATCGGGGGAGCCTCCAAGCTCCGGACTCACCTTCTAAGATCCAAATGTGTCCACTGCCTCCTATGCCAAATGAGGAGGCTACTGCCCGTTTTAAGCAAAAAAAAAATAAACTACACGATGTGTACTCTCAAGTACATGGTGTGTACTTTTCATTTTTTAACTGTTCCTCTGGCAGCTACATTTCACCACCGCACTGTTCATTTTTCGACATGATTACACGACGTGTACTGTCGCTCCGTTGGCGGCTACTTCCACCGCCTTACTATTCACCTGATGAAAGATTACATGACTTTTATATACTAAGTACATGGCGTGTAGTCAATTTTGACACCCTTCATCACCGACAGGCCTACACGCCCTGTGTAATCATACCACATGGACAAAGTACACAATGTGTGGAAAAGTACACAGGGTGTACCCACAAAATTTGGGATTTTTCTCCTTTTTTATTATTTTCTCAAAAACACTTAAGGAAAAAGGAAAAGAAGAAACCCATACCTCAAGAATAAGAACTGGGTTCTTTCAAACATCCCCCCTTAATGAAATTCATCCCCGAATTTCCCTTTCAAGGGTAGTGAAGATAAAGCTCAGAACAACTCTAGTCACTGAGCATGTACGTCGGTCTCCCGCTCCCAGGTTTCGTCCTGCACTCGACCATGCTTCCATAGAATCCATATGAGAGTAATTGACCGGCCTCAGAGAACCTTCATTCTCTTATCAAAAATATTAATCAGATGCTCCTCAAAGGACGCATTGGCCTGTAGTTCAACCTCCTAGGGCTGAAAGACGTGAGACAGGTCTGAGTGATAATGGCATAGATGAGATACGTGGAAGGCGTCGTGCATGTCCCGGTACCTGTGTGGTAACTGAAACTGATAGGAAATCAGATCAACTCCCTCATGAATCTCAAATGACTCCACATACCTCGGTGAAAGTTTAACCTGTCTCCTGATCCGCATATATCCCAACCTCGGTGAAACACGTAAGAAAACCTGACCCCCGACCACGAACTGTAAGGGTCATCTACGACGATCAACATAAGATTTTGGACGAGATTGTGTGATAGATATCCACTTCTATATCAGCTGTACATGCTCTAAAGTCTCCTACATGAGATGTGGTCCCAGTAAAGCCAGCTCACCTGCCTCCAACTAGCACAAAGGTGATCGTCATGTCCCTCCATATAAATCCTCTTAAGGTGTCATCTCAATAGTTTTATGAAAACTATTATTGTAGGAAAACTCGACCAGGGGTATGTGATTTTCCCAAGATCCCCCAAAGTCCATGATGTTTGCACACAACATTTCCTCAAGCACCTGTATCGTATGCTTTGACTGGCCATCAGTCTGAGTGTGGTAAGCTGTGCTTAGAAGCACCTGTGTACCCAGTTCCCTCTGAAAACTCTTCCAGAAAAGAGACATAAAGCAGGCGTCCCTATCTGAAATGATAGAACGATGGACCCCATGAAGACGTACTACCTCTCAGATATACAAATTCCCGAGTTCATCAACACCAAAGGTCTCCTTGATCAGAAAAAATTGAGCTACCTCCATAAGTCTGTCCACAATAACCCACACAACATCATTGCCTGGAGCCGACCTCGGTAACCCAGTCACAAAGTCCATCGTGACATCATCCCATTTTCACTCTAGAATGGGTATCTTTTTTAATAATCCAACTGGCCTCTGATGCTCCGCCTTCAACTGCAGACAGGTGGAACATCTCATAACAAAACTAGCTACCCCTTGTTTCATACCTGGCCACCAATACTGACGCCTCAAGTCACGGTACATTTTGGTAACTTCGGTATGCACTGCCCAAGATGAAGCATGAAACTCCCACATCAAATACTCACATATATCCCCTATAACCCACACTGACCATGGACACACAGTACCTCATCATCACCTATTGTCCAACCAAGAGGAGGGTCCTCACTTTCCACCGACTCCCGTATGACTAGGCCTTCCGAATCTGATAGCTATCTCACCCCCACTCTATCCAGGAGAGTAGAAGTCACAACTATGGATGAAAGATAAGTTTTCTCCTGACCATTGTCTTCCTCCAAATGCATCTCAGAGAACAAATCCACGAGCTACCACTCACCACTGGCCTCTTGCACCGCCTAAAAATGAGTTCTCCTACTCAGTGCATCAGCAACTGCGTTGCCCTTACCAGGTGTATAGGCAAGTTGAAGTCGAAGGAATGAAGGTATTCAACCCACCTTCGCTATCTCAAATTCATGTCACACTGGGTAAAGATAAATTTCAGACATTTTTGGTCCGTAAACCCCACAAAATGCTCTCCCAAGAGATAATGTCTCCATCATCATAACACATGAACAAATGCAGCCAACTCGAGATCATGCGTCGGGTAATTCCTCTCATGTGGCCTCAACTGCCGAGACCCATGCGCAACTACTCGATCAACCTCTATCAAAACTACTCCAAGACCAATACCTGATGAATCATAGTAAACTTTATAGCTCTTTCCTTGCTCTGGATGTATCAGGACTGGTGCTAATGTCAACCTTCCCTTCAACTCCTGAAAGGTTGTCTCGCAAGATTCTAACCAAATGAACTTCACACCCTTCTTAGTCAAACACATCAATGATGCTTCTAAGAGGGATAATTCCTATATAAAGTGCCTATAGAAACCATCCATACCCAAGAAACTCTGTATTTCAAACACATTCTTAGGCTGCTCCTAGGAAACTACTGCTCTCACTTTCTCTTGGTCTATTGCCACTCGTTCCTCTGAGATAATATTACCTTGAAAGTGTATCTGGTCCATCCAAAAGTGGAATTTTGAGAGCTTAGCATATAGTTGATTCTCTCTCAGTGTAATAATAATGATCTCACGATGGGTAGCATGGTCGTGTCGAGTGCGAGAGTACACAAAGATATAATACATGAAGACTACCACAAAAGAATATAGATAAGGGTGAAACACACGATTCATCAGAGCCATGAAAACTCATGGCGCGTTCGTGAGTCTGACCAGCATTACCAAGTACTCGTATGGACCATATCTGATCCAAAAATCTATAATAAGTATGTACGATGGTCTAACACACAACTGATGATATCCAGATCTCAAGTCAATCTTCAAGAACACTCGTTCTCCCCGAAGTTGATAAAAAAAGATCTTTAATCCTTGGCATGGGATATAGGTTCTTGACCATCAATCGGTTTAGATTCTGATAATCCACACAAAGTCTGAGGGTACCATCCACCTTCTTCGTAAACAGGACAGGCGAACCCCAAGGAGAAGTACTGGGTCGGATGAAACCCTTTTCCTGTAACTCCTACAACTTTCTATTCAGCTCCTGCAACTCTGGTGTAGCCATCCTATATGGAGGAATGTACACCAGTGCTTCTCTTGGCACTAGCTCAATAGAGAAATCCACCTCTTTCTCGGGAGGTAGACCTGAAAAGTCATCTGGGAAGACATATCTGAAACAATCAACTACTAGAGGGAAATCCTTCTAACAAGTTACCTAGTCATCCAGATACAAACTTGTAATCTGGGTTGTCACTCCACCTCTCCCATGATGCTTGGGTCCATCTCGGCTCACCTGGACATCCCATTTTCCCTTGTATAGAAACTCTCCTCCCTCTGGTGATGTGAAACTCACGTTGCGATGATAGAAATCCACAAAGGCTTGAAAGGGTACCAACCAGTCCATCCTGAGAATGACGTCATAACTCGTCATCTCTAAGACATAGAGGTCCCATAGAAAGTGACACCCACCAACCTCTATGGTGAACTCCTTGCACTGACACACACCATCAGTTATAATCCTTAACGGAGTTTCTAGCGTCATAACATAAGAAGAATAAGAAACATAGAGCCCTAGGATCTCTAGAACAGACACATATATAAAGCTATGTGTAGAACTAGTATCAAAAAGCACCGAAGATAAAATAGAAGACACTTGAATAGTAACTCTGACAGTAGAAGTTCCGGGATCCTGCTCCCACTGGGTCTGTTTCACTATATATTCATGCCCAATGCCGCGTCCCTGCGACATAGCCTGGCTACCCTGAGCTGACCTGCCCTGCTGCCTCTAAGATCCTGGTGTCTGGCTACCACAGCCACGACCACCACCTCGTCCGGAATGTCCTGATGTATTCTAATTCCCTGACTGGTAAGAAGCTGCTGGCCCTGTTCCCGCACACATAGTCTGCATAGAACCCCTCTCACTTGACACTGTTGAAAATTCCCTGAAAAAGCACTATAAATGAACCATATTTCCATAAGCTCGACACTCCACTATGTCATGTGGACACTGAGGTATCTTGTGCCCCTCTTTACCACACTAGTAGAACATCACTAGGCCACCTGAAGAATTTCTCTGGAAAGTTTTTCCACCTTTAGAGAAATCCATCTGCCTCTTCCTTTTACAGGAGGTAATAGTACCAGAAACTGGTGCCGAACTGCCCTGGCCTGCACCACTAGCTTCCCGCAGGTTCTTCTCATTAATCAGGGCCTGGTTCACAATAGCATGCACTGTAGGCAACTTGAAAATGTTCACCAGTGCTCAGATGTCACATCGAAGACCATCCTCAAAGCATCGAGACCTCAATGTCTCATCACCCACCAGAATAGGTGAAAAACGCTGTAGCTCGGTGAACTGGGTAGAATAGTCCATCACTAACATGGCGCCCTGCTGCAGATTCATGAACTCTCGAGCTCTATCTACCCTCAGCATCTCTGGAAAGAAAAAGTCATAGAAGACCACTTGAAAATTTTCTGACGCCATGTCTCTGTGATGCTCTATCTAGGTGGTAACATCCCACCACCTCATGGAGAAACCACACAACATGTATATAGCAAGTTGACCCTCTGCCCAGGAGGAGTCTCTAGATGCTCAAAGATAGTCTGCATAGAACCCATCTAAGACTGCACAGCCTGTGGTCCTCCATCCCCTGAAAAAGTAGGCGGATGCTACTGCTGGAATATACGTGTCAGCTCTTCCATAGATGTGGAAGCCGACGGTGCTCCCTAGAAGGTCTGCATGAACCACATTAAGCCTTCACAGACTGTGCCTCCGCGCCTGTGTCTGGTATAATAGCTAGCACCGCATCTGGCTCTACTAGAGGATATATCAGTAGCCCATGGACTACCATCTCTGGAGTATACTCTTTGTCACTCTCCTGGAGAACAACTCGAGGTTGTCTCGGCGACATGACTCTACAAGGTCCAACACACGTCTAATATTAAGGTCACCAAGTACTGAAAACAAGGAGTTTAGGAAGGAAATAGAAGAAATAAAACATTCATGTTTTACAAAACAAGACTACACATCATGTATATTAACTACTCGGTATGTTCCCTCAAGTCTTCTCCAGGGGTGTGTACTCTACCAAAACTGGTCGTGTAACACCCCAAACACACGACATGTTGTCCTCACACACATCGTGTACTTGAATTTCCTTCCCTTGCCCAAGTCCCTCTACACGGCTTATCCACACAACTCTATTTTGAACAAGACTACACGACATGTATAGGGTCTACACGGCATGTACTGGACGAGCTTCACCAACCCGTGTTGTCCGTTACATGGTCGGGTACACAGCATAGAATACACAACATGTTCCATATAGACATGACATGTACAACTTAAATTTCAACTGCCTATGTTGTTAGTGTCACGACTGAATACTCGGCGAACACTCACGACATTTTACACACACACACGTCGTGTACACCACCCTATTTCCCCAGCCACATGGCCGAGTCCACTTGGTCTCTCACCGGTCAATACTACACGGCGTGTATAATCAATACACGATGCGTTCTCTCAAGGTTTAATTACCCTGTGTTTCTTCCCACACAACCTATGACATGAGTAGAAACTACACGGCATGTACATACGGTATAAGGCGTGTACCTAAAATTTTTGCATTTCTTCCCGAACAGAAGAGTACATGGCGTGTAGTAAAACTACACGACATATATTCTGGGTTTTTTCAGAAATTCAGCCTTAAAAACTACTCTGGATCCCAAAAAAACACTGAAACCAACACCTAAGTGCCAAATTCCGATCTGTGAGGGCCCATACTCCCCACGAATAAAAGCTTTGTATCTTATACATGTTATAAACAAGGTAAACAGTCAATTATCCACCAAATTCTGGTCAATAAGGGCCCATACTCCTCAAAAACCAATGTTTCGCGTTCACCCTACAAAACCTTACCTAAAAATACCCTATCAAATAGCAAGTGTTTTGTCAAGGCATCTATCACCACAACATGATTTTACTAGCACAACATCTATCAAAAAAACATGCAATTTCTAATGCACCTATATGGAATGGAAACTATGCATGACATGTGATTCTAACATGTTCCTAAATGATGCATGAGATGGCATACCCTCATATCATAGAGTTGCAACTAAATAAAAACCCAGTTATAAAAATATAAACATCACACTACAAGTGTGTCACCCAATGGTGAAAATCAAATAAAATGTAAAATTGAAAAACTAGATAACTCTCAATTAAACAAGGTAGATTGGATTTTCCCTGTACATGGGTTAACTACTCAGATCCGGGTGCCACTCAACGGGTGCCCCGAACCCGGTTGGTCACATGACCTCAAGCGCATTTCCCCAAACGCCAGAGGCTGCCCACTAGCAGCAAGGGCCCTGGTCAGATAGTGGGGAAACTATGCCCTTATTTTTCAAAGTGTAATGCAGCGGAACAAAATAAAAGCATGCAAAAACAGAAGCAGTAAACAATACTAAAACTGAAATGGACACAATACTAAAGTAAGAAATGAACAACAGTCTTATATAATGATGCAATATGTCTCTAAATCTAGGAAAGCATCCAAAATAGGATACACTAAAATCTGAACAATATAATATAAGGAACAAATACAACAAAGAAAAATAAACAGTGCAGTAGGAACTCAGCAGCATCGCAAGCCTCAGCTCAGTCCCATGCTCTCCTACTCTTCTACAACAATCAAGTACCTGCATAGGGACTCTTGCCCTTATCTACACCTTCAGAAATATAATCTATTTGGGCCCAAGACATGACCCAAATAGGGTGTGAGAAATAAATCCCTCTAGGAAACCACCAAAGGCCCGTGCCCAACTGTTTGTGAGTTTGTGCAACAATAGTGTGCAGTAATGAAATGTAGTAAACTAGGAATTACTAAAAAGCAAACATTCCTACCAGTTCAATTTCGATTTAATTATTATTTAACAATTAAATATAATTTAATTGTATGTTTCCGAGACCCATCCTCAGCTGACAATCTCTTATACAGTTCTACAACAAAACTTCAACCAGCTATCTAACAAGTACAAGGTAAAAAAATACTAAGCCCATGCTTTAGCTGGGTAGGTATAACATGTGAAATCACCACGGTGAATATGCAAAGTAAACAGATTCCTCAGACATGAAAAACCTTACCCTCATGTAATCAGAACCACGCCCTTAGGATAATCATAACCATGTCCTCAGGCTAATTAGAATCGAAACCCTCAGGTGACTTCCCTTAGGCATAATGAATATTTCCCTTAGGTGTACAAGATAATTCCCTCAGGCACAGAAGCAACTACCCTCAGGCATATGAAAAATTGACCTCAGGCTAAATGAAACACTTTCCCTCAGGCTGAATAGAACCTTGCCCTTAGGCTAAACAAAACACTGCCCTCAAGCTAAGCAAGTAATCAGGCCAAGCCCAACACATAAGCAAGAAATTTATATACATTTCCCCTCAAGAAAACTCAAAGCATTCTATAATCATGGCATACCCTCGGGTATCTTGGCCAAACGGATAAACAAGGGAACAAACCCATGGGGTATCCCTGGATCCAAGAAATGATCCCAAACACCAGTTTACAAATATTCATTAAATTACCTATGAAATTCTAGGCATTTAATTAGTAAAGGCCTCAGCCATACGACACCCCAAACATGGGCGTGTAGAACAACGGTACACAAAAACAACATGACAGTTGGAATTAAAATCAAACCACCTACCTCGATCACCTCTGATCGATATACATGAATGACGCCTTCCGAAACAACTGAGAATGGAATAGATATGGGATAAACATTTATCCATTAAAACATAAATAACTTCCCCTTGGGAAAGAATTGATAAGAACAGATCACAGAGAAGGAAGGTCTTACCTTCACGGTTCAAACAAGATTGACAGTAGAAGAAAAATATTCCTGGCGTGAGATCGGGGGATCATTCAAGCTCCAGCCACACCTTCTGAGTTCCAAATGCGTCCACTGCCTCCTCTACCAAATGAGGTGGCTACTACCCATTTTAAGAAAAAAAACAAACAACAAGGTGTGTACTCTCAAGTACGTGACATGTAATTTTCATTTTTTAACTGTTCCTCTGGTGGTCACTTTTCACCGTCGCACTGTTCATCTGTTGACATGATTACACGACGTGTATTTATGAAGATACGGCATGTACTGTCACTCCTCTAGTGGCTACTTCCACCACTTTACTATTCACCTACCGACTGATTACACGACATGTATATACTAAGTACACGACGTATAGTCAGTTTTTACATCCTTCATCACCGACAGGCCTACACGCCCTATGTACTCATCCCACACAGCCAAAGTACATGGTGTGTACCCACAAAATTTGGGATTTTTCCCTATTTTCCTTATTTTTTCAAAAACACTTAAGGAAAAAGGAAAAGAAGAAACCCGTACCTAAAGAATAAGAACTGGGTTCTTACACTAGGGTTGGGGTATTACAGTTGGTATCAGAGGAATTTTAGTACAAACCTTGGAAACTATATTTAGATAAACTCTGATTAGAGCACATAGCCCTAAGATAGACTTTGAGGATTAATATAGAATAAATTCCTAGAATTTTGGTATTGTAGAGATTTTGTGGGTTTTCCAAGCAATACATCCCTGTCTGGATACAAGCAGGTAGAGGCAGCTATGTCATATATATACCTAGGGGTAAAACCTGAAAACACCACTTTGAGCTAGACTCGAATGAGAGCTGGTGCACGACAACAGGCCTTGCAGCACTCTTGGTTACAACACTCCGGGGGGATATGCTTAAGATAATTCTCATCTTCTTTACAAACCATTATGAAAGGTTTATGAGTATATACTTCCTCAAAGAAAATATTTTTTATGATTATGGATTATATCCATAAAATGTTCAATTTATGTTAAGTGTTTTACAAGTTTGGAATTATGTATTTCGATTCATAAACTCATATAATTTATGCCATTATTTAGAAATGGCACCTAGTGGAAGGAATGGAAGCCATATCAATGCATGCACTCCATGTAGGGATTTCCCTCCTACTCAAGATAATTACAGTGGAGCAGGTGATGCAACTGGTGCTGATTAGCTAATTACCATACTGGGAAAACTCACTTAGATTATGAATAATAACCTTAACCATATGAAGCACGCTGATCCGTAGTGTGGAGGATCAATATTAGATCGCTTCATGAGGAAAAAACCACCAACATTAAATGGGGTTACAAATACACTATTATAAGAGCAATGGATAATTTCCTTAGAGAAAATATTCCATGCCTTGGGGAGTAGCGAAAGAGAAAAAGTTGTCATGGAAGTTTACCACCTCACTGGAGATGCTGATCAAAGGTGGTCATTGATTCAAAACACAAAGGAATATGATGAAGTATAAAATATGTAATGGAGGGAGTTTAAAGAAATTTTCTTAGAAAAATACATTCCTCATGATCATCGAGTAGATATGGAAAGGAAATTTCTGAGTCTGAGGAAAAAGGAGGATAAGAATGTCGTAAAGTATGAAGCTTACTTTACAAGGTTAGCGAGGCATACCGCATATTATACACATAACCCAAGAAGTAAGATTGATTGTTTCTTTGATGAGTTAAAACCATTTATTTGTCAAGCATTAGTCTCATAATCCTTCTTTTCATATGAAGATATTTTCTCATATGCTATCAAGACAGAAAAATAATTCTCTAAGTCTTATGACTTTAAAGCAAACCAAGAGAAGAAGAGATCTATTGAACACTCTGGAAATGGAAATAAGGGAAAGAAGGGAAAATTTGAATATCCATACTACAACAATTGTGGGAAGAAACAACCTGGTACTTTCCTGAAGGGAATGGGAGTCTATTACAAGTGTGGTGAAAAAGGCCACTAAGCTCATGATTGCAAGGGGAAGAAAGATTCTATCAATGTTGAATGCTACAATTTTAGAGAAAGGGGTCATTATGAAAATAACTGTCCTAAGAGTCAGGGGACCATACCTCAGATAAGGCCAAGGGATCAAGACCAAGCTTATGCTATCACTACTGTTGAGGTTGAAGCTCTGAAAGACGTAGTGGTAGGCAATTTAATGGTTTTCTCAAGTTTATCCAACGATTTAATTGATTCTAGATCATTGCACTGGTTTATATCTTCCCAGTTTGCTAAGAAAATTAGATATTTTCAATTTGATTTAACAAGGTATTTTTCAGTCAAAACTCCTAAGGGAAGTATCATTGCAACAAGGTTTTTTGAATCAGTCCCCTTTAGGGCATATAAATGTTCTTTATTTGCTGATCTCATCGTCATACCCATGATTGAATTTGATATAGTATTTGGTATAGATTGTCTTTCAGACAATGATGCAAAAATTTATTGTAAGAAGAATGAGGTTACTATTTTTGATGATGATGATAAAGAACACCTTATATTTAGAGCAGAATCATCACCACCTAATTCTTATCTATATCTACCCCCAGTAGCTCAACTAAATTCAATTATTGGGGAGGAAGAGAATGAAATAACTATGCGTGAGGAAATTAATGTTCAAATAGAGGATGTACCTATTGTGAAAGAATATGTTGATGTGCTTCAAGAGGATTTACCTGGAAATCCTCTAGAACGAGAAATTGAGTTTTCCATTGACTTAATTCATGGTTCAAGGCCTATATTAAAGACCCCTTATAAAATTTCCACTGTGGAATTAGTGGAACTAAAGAAACAACTATAGGAATTGAGTAATAAGGGATTTATTCTCCCTAGTGTTTCTCTATGGGGAGCCCCTGTTCTTTTTGTTAAGAATAAAGATAGATATATGAGGTTGTGCATTGAATAGAGGGAGATTAATGCTATAACAATAAAGAACAAGTATCTCATACCTCGCATTGATGATTTATTTGACCAAATTCATGGAGCTCAATAATTTTCAAAGATTAACCTTCGATCTGGATATAATCAGTTGTGTGTGAAGAAGGAAGACATTCCAAAAAAAACATTTCGAACCAGGTACGGACATTACGAGTTTACAGTAATGCTTTTTGGATTGACTAATCCACCCTCTGTATTCATGGATATAATGAATAAAGTTTTCATGGAATATCTTGATGACTTTGTAGTGGTATTTATTAATGATATCTTGGTATACTATATAAGCTAAGAATATCATGAAAATTACTTGCACATTATCCTGAAGACTCTTAGAAGACATAAATTATATGGGAAGTTTAGCAAGTGTGAATTCTGGCTTTAGGATATTTCTTTACTGGGTCATATTGTCTCTATGTATGGAATCTATGTTGATCATTCTAAGACTGGAGTAATCCAAGAGTGGCCAGAACCAACACATATAACTGAGGTACACAATTTTATTGGTTTAATAGGTTATTATTGACGTTTCGTCCTTAATTTTTCCCGATTGGCTAACCCATTAACAAAGCTCACACGAAAAGGGGTTAAATTTTTTTGGACAAAAGAGTGTGAAGAATGTTTTAAAGAACTGAAGATAATATTATTCAATGATCCTATATTGACTCTACCATCAAGGAATGATGGGTTTGTTATTTATAGTAATACATCAAATAAAGGACATGGTTGTTTCCTTATGTAGAATGATAGGGTTATTGCGTATGAATCAAGACAGCTAAAAATTCATGAGCAAAACTATCCTACTCATGATCTTGAGTTAACATCTATAATCATTTCTTTGAATATTTGGAGACATTATCTCTATGGTGAAAAATGTGAGATATATACAGACCACAAGAGTTTGAAGTATATTTCCTCATAGAAAGAACTCGACAGGAGGCAAAGATGATGTCTTGAACTACTCAAAGATTATGATTCCACTATACATTTCCACACAGGGAAGGAAAATAAGGTGGCAGATGCTTTGAGTAGAAGAGATCATGGAGTTTTGAACAAGATGAGAGTTCAAAGGGATCCTGTTTTCATGGATCTAGTAAAGATGGATATGGGAATAACCATGGAAGGTTAAACATCAATACTTTTTCAAATGGTTTCCAAACCATCTTTACTAGAAAGGATAAAAATTTCTCAGGTTGATGATGAGGAGTTTAAAAAGAATATTAAAGCTGTGAATGATGGGAGATTGAGTGACTTCGTATATAAAGATGGAATTTGGAAATTTGGGAAGAGACTCTGTGTTCCCGATATACCTAATCTAAAAAGAGAATTGTTGGATGATGCTCATAGCTCCAATTTCTCTATACACCCTGGGAGCACCAAGATTTATATAGATTTAAAGGAACATTTTTGGTGGGAAAACATGAAGAGAGAGATTTCAGATTTTGTGTCAAGATGTATGGTTTTTCAACAAGTGAAAGTTGGAATGAAATAGCTAGGAGGAGTCTTGAAACCTCTTCCCATACCTTAGTGGAAATGGGATAATATTACAATGGACTTTTTCATGGGGCTACCAAAGAATCCTAGAAGGAACGATTCAATATGGGTCATTGTTGATTGTCTTACCAAGTCAGAACATTCTCTTACTATAAGGGAAGATTTAACACTTGAACGTTTAGAACTACTATATATTAATGAAGTTTCAAGACTTCATGGAGTACCACTATCAATATTTTCTGATCATGATCCCCATTTTACATCAAGATTCTGATAAATTCTTCAGAAAACCCTGGATACTAAACTTAATTTGAGAAAAACCTACCACCCCAAACTGGTGGACAATCAGAATGGAATATTCAAACCTTATAATAAATGTTGAGATCATGCTCACTTGACTTTCAAGGTATGTGGGATTAATATTTACCTCTGGTAGAATTTTACTATAACAATAGCTTTAATTCAAGTATTCAGATGGCACCATATGAAGCGTTATACGAAAAGAGATGTCACACACCAACCTTTTGGGATGATTTTGGTGAAATAAAACTTGTAGTCTATAACTTGTAGAGGAATCAATGGAAAAGGTGAAGGTAATCCAAAACCACATCAAGGCATCTCAAAGTAGACAGAAGATCTATGCTGATAACAGAAGGAAGGATTTGGAATTTTAGGCAGGAGATCATGTTTTTTCCAAATTCTAGAATGAATTGGGGTTGTAGATTACCATTTGGCAAGGCTGCCAAGTCTTTCCAAAGTTCACGATGCATTCCACATATCACTGTTGAGAAAATGCATACCTGACCCAACGCTTGTACTCTCCTATGAGGAATTAGAAATGGAACCTGATCTGTCTTATTGAGAAGATCCTGTCAAGGTTCTTGATACAAGATAAGAAGTGTTAAGAAACTGGATGACTCATCTGGTAAAAGTTCAATAAAGAAACCATAAGATTGAAGATGCAACGTGGGAACCCGAGGAACTTATGATGAAGAACCACCTGAGTCATTTTACACAGTCATACTCTCGAAATTTCAAGGATGAAATTATTTGAAGGAGGGGATAATTTAACACCCCAAGCTTCCACGGTATGATTTTCTTTGAATAATATAGTAGCGTGTGTTGTACGCAACTTCGAGTTCGAACACACCACAACCAATCAAACTAGCCATTATGAATAGTAATAACCACTTTTTAAAATTTTATAAATTTTATCTTTAAAAATGGACTTCATTTTTGGATTCGAAATATTGAAATTAGCTTAAGGTGATTTTTTTGGTATTTTTCTGAAAACTTTCAATTTTGGATGAATAGTGAAAAACACTGAGTTATAGTTTAAAACCGAATTTTTATTTAAATAATTATTTATTTTATTTAAATTTATTTTATGTGAAAATATAGACATAATAGCTATATAAGTTCAATGAAATTCATTTGAGTCAGTTTATAATAATTTTAGATATATAAAAATTTTATTGAACTTTTTACCATCTTTTACCCACCTCCTAGGAGCATTCACAAATTTACATAAAAATTAATTTTACCGCTTCTGTGAGTTGAATTTCAAAAATCCAAGAGTCATCATTGATATCAGTAAGTAAAATGTTGTTCAATAAGATGAAAATAATTTTTTGGTGAATAGTAACTTTTTACTTTTATTTACCATAGTTAAATGTAAATAGGGTAATTAAGGGTAAAAATGAAATTATTATTTCTCTAACACAAGTCCTAATTATATTAGATAAGTTTAATTTGACAAAAAAAAAACAATAGTAATAAAATATCATCCTTTAGCTCCACTTGGACTAGATTAGAACATTTATTATTATTTAATTCAAAGAAGAGTTAAAAGTGTTAAATTCAAAGTTTAACAACTAAACCATTTTTAATATAGGGTTATACATAATATAATTTTAATTATAAATATTCATTATAAATATAAAAAGAGTTCCTAAAAAATGGTATTTTATTTATAATTTTTAGACATTAAATAATTAAATTTATTTATGACACAATGATGATGCAGTAATTACCTAATTAATGAAATATTAAAATAATTGATATTATAAATATCCATAAAAATGTAATTTGAGGATTTTTATAAATTCCACTATTTTTTATGTTAATATGACATTTTAAGGTTGTTTAGATGATATTTTTTCGAAGTAATAATGCTGTTATGAATTTAGAAAAAACAAAATCCCAAATAGTGTCAAAATTGACAAAAAAGAGTTTTAAAACAAATATTATATTATTAATTGATATTATATTCCTAAAAATATAAGGTTCAGACAAAATACTTATATAATGATATGTTTATCATTAATTAACCACTTGGGGTTCTCTTATAAGTTTATAGTAAGTTTATTAACCATATAATATAAAAATACAAAGAGACAGGGTAAATGTCAAACTATTTAACTAAGAGTTAAATCTAAAATATAAAGTTAATATAGTGATCCAAACCTACACAAAACCTTTTTTTTGAGTGGTTTTAGATCCATCCCCACCTTAACCTTTAAATAATTCATTTTTGAGCCATTAGAAACATAAAATTATTTTATTATAAAATAATATTTTGAGCTTTTCCTAAGGTGCCCCTCACCCCTCTTATAAAAGGGAACTCACCCTTATCTCTAATTCACACCTTCAAAGCCATTTGTATCTGCCAAACCCTGCCCAAATACCCTCTAAAATTTCCTACCTTAATCCTATAGTCCTTACTTTAGTCAGAAATCCAACCTAAAGAGCCCTGTTGATCAAATCAAAAGGAAGAACCCGAAGAAGAGGTAAATATTTCATCACCTCTTTCAAGTTCCTTTCTTCTTCCACTTCATCTTTCTTTGTTGTTTCCATTGTAAAATAATTACTCCAGTATCTTAAATATACCATGATGTTATAATAAATATGGTACAACCATATTCATTATTCTATCCATCCTTTGAATGACATGTCACCAAACATGCGTACGTACGGCTTACCATCTCTACGTCGTGGGGTAATTGTTATTCAATACATTATTACTTGGATGGGTATAATAATGATGTGTAATTGATGTAAATAATAAATATAACATGATAGTCATTATGTATATATTATATACCATCCAAATATATATTATTTTAATATTAAAAGAATGATATTGTTGCCCGTGCGTACGTACAGATTACCATCTCCACAAACACGATGAGATTCATTCCCCATCGTATCCATTCAAGACTATTTTTTATTAGATGATTAAAAATAATGTTTAAATACTTAATATAATTTTGAATATGAATAATATACATTCTATTCATAACAAAAATTACTTACATAACAAATCATATAAAGGAAAACGAATCAGTTAACACCCGAAATGACGATAATACTAATATAGTATTAACAAAGCAATGTTAAAAGATCATATATGATATCATATTCATGTATATGATTCTTGTATAATTTAAAAACAATTATTTCACCATTATAAAGGAGGTTAACCTACACTCTACCAAGTAAACGTACAAAGTACAGGTTAATTTCACAATCTCTTTATTATCTGAGGTTGTTTATACGTAATTATCTACTGGGACCTCTTTATCATTCACATCCATGTTTCTTAAAAATGTATTTCAAAACATTTTTACTATTTACTAGAAAATGGGTTAAAGTAATTTATACCCTTATTTGAACTTATATGTTTTGAAAGGAATCCTTCTGTAGTTTTCCAAACAAGTTACTTTATGACCTTTTCGACGAAAGTAAGGTAAGAATGTTTTTTAACTTATACAGCGGGTGCAACTATTTTCCACTGTTATAGCATAATTAAATCTCCCCTTACAAGATTATAATAATATTTCCAAAATTAATGTTTTATTTTATAATTATATGATTTTCAAATGATTTCAAAATATAAAGAGATATTTCTCTAAAAATGGTTTTGATTTCATCTATGTCAACATCCTTTGATGGATTTTAAGCTTATTTGAAGTTGATTTATTATGATACAAAACTTTCGTATTGTATTGAATGTTTTGTGATATGTTTGACTATGGATGTGTTATTTTTACACCATTCATGGTTTATGGATAAATTATTGACATTTTTTATTATAGTTTAAATAATAATGTTTATGTTATGTTTAAACCTTTTCATATGAGGAATGCATTAGACTTAGTATGTGATGGGTGGAGCCTGCTATAGCTCCTCTATGCATCGGTAGGTCTCATGAGACAAAATAGTGTATTGGCATAAGTCCTTGAAAAAATATTATGTGTAGTCTTGGCACGAGGCCTTTACTATATGGTTAAGAAGTCTGACATTATGTATTCCATCATTATGAAAGTGGCTATTGATATTGAATGTGATTATTCAACTAGTACAATATCCATGCGAGTAAGTAAATGAAATTCTTTTGATTTATATTTTCCATATTATGATGAAGTTTATGTTGAAAAGGATTTTTTTATAGTTTTATACATTTCATTAAATGTTTATGCTTTTTTATGAAAGTTTCCGCTATATTGTTATCTTTACTGAGCATCTGAGCTCACCCCTTTCTATGTTTTATTTTTCCCAGGATGTGAAGAATTATAATATGACTGACTTGTAGGGATAGTCTATGGGATCTCAATGTTGTCTATGGGAACATTGTTGTTGTAGTTTTCTATTTTATGATGTAATGTAAACCTTATGAATGTATCTAGTACTTCCAAGGCTAATAAATTAATTGGCCTTCAAAGACTTGATCATTTGTGATCCTGCCAATGATATGTAATAATGCACCAACTCTGGGTAACTATGGTTGGGGCGTTACAAAAACTTAAAAGAAATTATTTAACAAATTTGGACTACTAATTAAAAATATTTAATCAAATTTTTAATATTCAAAAAACCTAAATGGATTAATTTAATTTAAAATTAAATGCACAAAATATGTATAAATATAGTTTTTCAGAAAAATGAAGTTTTAAGTAAAAAACTATATTTATATTAAATTAATGTATAAAATTAATTAAAAATACTATAATTGGATTATTTTTAATTAAAAGTAACTAATAAAATTTTAAAACTAATAAATAATAGAATTTAACTTTATAAATAATTTAAAATAAAAAACAATTTTCAATAAAAATTAGTATTTTTCGATGTTCAATGAAAAATAAAATTTTTCAAAAAAATATCAAGATTTAATTATAAGATAATTTTGATATGTTTATTTCAATAATTATATTCATTATATGAAATAAAATTTTTAAATGTTTTATAAAATAATTATATTTTCCACCTATAAAAAGAAATAAAAATCCATTTTGAAGGAAACACATTTTTAAAGAATAAAATGATTTTACTAAAATTTGAATGCTTATTTTCTAAGAATTAATAAATTATTTGTATTGATTAGGATATATATATATATATATTTGATAATGTAGTTAATACTATTCATACTTTCCAATTCAATGACTAGTTTGTTACCATCAAATTTGACTGAAATTTTATTTTTTTATTATCAAAGACACTTTTTTGGAGAAAGTTAGAAACCCCAAGTTCATCCAGGACAATCACTAAAGGAATAAACATAGATATTAAAATTAAACTTGAGCCTATTACCATTATTATTACCATTAAATTTAAATAATAAAATATTTATAGTATATCCCAATTTGTTAAACACTCGATGTTGCATATATTGTACACTGTTGAACATAACATTTTTTCTAAGAAATTGAGATATTAAATTATCCCCACTTTAATAAATTTCATACTCGTAATCGAACTTGGGTTTCAGATCAATTGTTTGGAATTTTATTATTCCTTTATTGAAATCCCACATAGTAAAAAGGGTTCATAAAATTTCCTCTTGAAAATAGAGAAAGGGAAATATAAAGTTCATATGAAATAACACAGAATATGTTTCCATATAGGAGAACATTTGTGGGAAGTGAAAATATAGAAATGATGGAGAAAACTAATTCCCAAGGACTAATATAGAGTGATAAATAACATTGTAATAAGAAAGTTAATGTAGATACCCGAATCTTGACGTACCTGTACATTACATTACTTTTGTGGAATACTTAATACATAACAAAAACAGACACACAAGGACCGTAATAGTTTAGTGTTTTTGGAAACTCGGAATAAAATATTCTAATCATGGTGAAAGATCTTCAACATCCCCCATTAAGATCTTCCTTTTTTTGTTTTCTTACCTAAAACATTTCTTTATATCCTGGGGAAAAGAAAACATAAAAAGGGTGAGCTCAAATGCTCAGTAAGGGTAAACATGGATAAAATAAAATATACCATATACATTTGAACTTAAAAACATGAACATAATGTTTAAACATCAAAACCTTGAGCAACAAAATAAAACATGGAAGTACATAAGGCATAGATCATAATGGAACATAAATCCTGATAAAATAGCATGGGAATAAAACATGTAATTGTGGAAACAATTAAGCATATGATATGATTTCCATAGTATCCAAGGCATTGCTGGAAAGACTATCTTAGTGGACAAAGTCGCTTTCTGAATCGAGTTCACTCCTCGTTCCAGTCCTGTACTACTGAACCGGTTTAACTTGTCGTTCCATCCATGTTTATCTCATGAGATATAAATCTTTACCCAATGCATTGGAGGGAGATATAGGTCCCACCCATCTCATAATGAAATCATTCTTACTTGTGCCACAAAATAAACATACATCATTCATAATAACTCAATAAATAAAATGGGTTTAATAAACATCATCCCATCATCACATAATCCATATAAAAGAAATGGAAATCATTTCATAATAAGAAAAGTGAAACCATTTAAATCATAGAGAAATGATACTTGAAACATACACATGTGAAATAATGTCATCTTAGATGAAAAATGGTTTTGATAAAACACTTGAAATGAATTCTTGAGGAAAATATCCTTTCTTCTTCAAAATCAATTTCTTTTCACAAAACCTCATGAAATTTTAAAAGAAAGATATTTTGATGTAAATATTCATGAAATCTTTTGGAGTAATCTTCATGAAAATAAGGCTTTATAAAACCGTAAAAATCCTTTCATGTCGTATAAGTTAATGAAAACATTCTTCTCATACTTTTGTCGGAAAAATAAAAAAAAGTACCTCGTAACGTAAACAAAAGAAATATTCCTTAAATACCATGCAGTAAAAGTCAAAAATGGATAAAATGGACTTTAAAAATACATGAAAAAACTTTTATAAAACATGGACATGGATAATAGAAATAACCCCAGTAAATACTTACGAATAAGCAATCTCGGATAAAAATGAGATTTGAAAAATTATCCCTTACCTTAGGTCCGATTTGCTTTGTAAGTGTCCGAACCTCCTGTATAATGATTTAAATAATGTCATTGACTTATTACATAATCATATTCATTGTTATGATATCATATATGGTTCACTTATGACTTTATATTACCCATTCTATTGTAAATTAATGTTAAAGTAGCGTTTTGGGTAAAATCATCTTATTTATCGTACGTGTTTGGACTTGTTGTTCATGATGTTATTATTAATTATATCATGATTAAATTACATAAAAAATGTAAATCATTATTTATATATCATATAAATTCATTATATATCCATAATATACAATCATTTATAATAGTACATAACATATGGAGGTAAGAAATGAAACGCACCGTTCATGGAGACGGTAAGCCGTACGGATGCATGAACGCTACTTTCATTTCTATTTATTATTTTAATGGAATTAAAACATAATGATACATAGTTATATTATAATTCCAGTATAATATCATATATAATATCATTAACCACATCCTTTATACATCCCACATAAGGTATTAACGAAATACATCACTTTGAGGGGGCGGTAGTCCGCACTTCCTCAAATGAGATTATCGTATTTTCCGACTATGGAAACCGTAAAGTCTTGATATAATTGAGAAGTAAATAAGAATAAGGAAATCATAAACATAATATATATTATATATAAATATTTTGCCATCATAATGTCCACCATGAGAGGCGGTAGGAGAAAATCGAACAATCATCGTTTCGTGAGGCGTTAGTTTTCCATCACAGAAACATTATGTTCTTCATCCATTAGATGGAGGTGTGTGTATGTTTAGTTCTAATACTTCTCATAAAAACATCCTAGTATATTTAGTATATTGTTGTTGTTATAAAATAAAGTATTAAAAAGAGTTTAGGGGTTGGAGAAGTAGAATAAAAGAAAACAAATTAAGAGAAACTGTTACCTTTAATTTTGGTAACTTCCTTTGGTTTGAACCAAAAGGACTTCTTGGAGAGTCTTCTGCCTAATGTAAGGCTTCACAGGGGAGGAGAGGGATATAGGGAGCTTATATGGGCAGAGTTTGGACGAGACAAAAGGCTTTAGAGGTGTGAGGAATTTCATAGAAGTGGTCTCCTTTTATAAGGGAGTGGAGGGGATCTTTAGGAAAGTGTGAAAACATTATTTTATTATAAACTTATCTTCGGTTTCAAGAGGTCCAAAACACATTAATGTTGAAGATAAGATGACTCATATTCTAAATAAAATCATCCAATAGGAATTGGGTAGGTTTTGGATGATATTTTAATAATTTTAATCTTATTTATTTAAATCATTTATTAATGAGGTAAATACTGCATCATTATTGTGTCATAAATAATTTAATTTATCTGATGTCTAAAAATTATAAACAAATACCAACATTTATGAAATATTTTTAGCTTTCCAATGAATATTTATAGTCCATTATATAATTAATATATCCCCTTATAAAAATTAATTACTAATCAATTTTTGTTAATTCCAATTTTGTCTTTACATTAAATTAAATAATCTAATGTGTCATTTTCTTTCATAAGTGGCTCCATGGGGTCCCAAAATCGACCCAAGGATGCCCATGGTCGGCCACTACTCATACAATAAGGTTAGGACAAGTGTAAAGGTAATTTTAATTATTATAATATTCTTTTAACCTTGAATTACCCTATTTACCTTTAACCGTAGTAAATAAAAATTACCGTAGTTACTATTCATAATATAAAAAAATAAAAGTAACATATTAACATAATTTAGACCCACTTATTCCAAATATGGAATCCATTTTTCAAAATTAAAAACACAGAAGTTGCATTAATTAATTTAAAATTAATCCCGTTGTTAAGCAAACGAGTTTTAAAAGTTAAAACATTGCCAAAGATTGAATTTATTTAACCTACGAATTCAATGTAAAATCAAGGCTAATTATATTAAATGGTAAAATATATTCTATTTATACTTTAAAACAATTCAATATTATTATTTAACCAAATAATTTATTATGATGAAAAAATTTGTTTTTAATTAAAATATAGCGTGTTTTTACTATTCATTAAAATATGAAAGTTATCAGAATAATATGAAAAATTTATCCAAGGTAAAATTTTATATCCTGATTCCAAATAATAATTTTATTTTGTAAAATTGAACTTATTAAAATGTCATAAACTATATTTAAAGTGGGTGCGCCATCAAAAGGCGGCAAAACTGCATTTTTTGAAAAATACTTATTTTACCTGAAAAAATTATTTTGTTCTTAAACCATGTTCTAGAAAATGTGTAAGATGAATAATAATGTTATAAAATTCAAAATTTAGTTAATACTATTCATAACAGCTAGTTCATAATAATATTATAATAATATATCGTTGTTTAGTAAAACCCGGTATTGCGTACAACACATGCTATCGAGAAAGGTCGTGATTGCGTGTAATGCAAGCCAAGTCAGGGTTGCGTGTTGTGCAATAATCCTTCATTGTTTCATATAACAGAATCCAACCATATTTCATTTATACATTTAATATATATATATATATATATATATACACACACACACACTCAATGTTGTGTAGAATGACTATTATAAAACGAACATGAAATTGTGTGTAACATGATCCAAGAATAGCGTTGCGTATACTGAAAGCTAATAGGTGTTGCATGTAGTACAAGATAAACTTGGAGAACTGTATAATAGAATAAATCAATGAAATTAAAAGAATATTTTTCATAAAATCTTGGGGTGTTACATTCTACCCCCCTTAAAATGAATTTCGCCCTCGAAATTCGTCGGGGTTACAAATCGTTTATTACTCGAAAGTTTCTTTAATAGAAACCCACATCGTAAAAAGGAATACCAAAACTTGGCTTTAAAAACTAAAGTATGAAACTTAATGGTCACCCAAATTAACTAATCACTGGGTTTCCAAATATGATAACATAGGTGAAAATATGGATATGGAAGAGAAATCTAACCATCATGTTCTGATGGAGAGTGGTAGAGAACATGGATATGAAAAAGCCTACAATCACAAAGCCATAAATTTGTGATGATCTAGGGTACCATCTGATTCATCAGATATAAGGGCACTGTGACAACATTTTTGGTTTTCAAGAGCATTTCCCTAAAGTTGAATAATTTGAATTAGAATAAATACTTACTTTATTTTGGTACAATCTCACTGTTGTTCGTGCTTTGAACAGTTTCCACTTCATCTCTTAAACAAATGAATTTGAATATGTTATTCGTGAAGTGTTAACAGATCATGTGATAGAATGATGTGTCCTTCCATTTGTTTCAAACAAAAGGTTAACAAATGTTATCAAATATACATAAGTCCATCTATGTTGAGGTTAATCGTATATGATTCAAAAAATGATCTTATACTTCATATATCATACCGCTTAATAAAATAAAACTAGTTTCTACTAACCAGGGACTTCCTGTAGGCTAGTGGTAGGTGATAAAGGCCAGTCACACTTCGGTTGTGGGTTCGATTCCCACAGCCTTGTCCGACGCGATGGGCTGTCGTCCATCCTGCAGGTTGTCCTTTTCCTAAAACTACATTACTATAACATCCCATCAATAACATCGAAAAAAAAATTCTATCCTTAAACAATACTAACTTATGTCCAACATAATCCATTCCAATATTTAGGCTTATCAAAAATACTTCGGTCCAAGCTCATAGTATAAAGAAAATGATTACTTGAAATGTCATCAACCAACCATCATTTATCCCCCATTATCTTGTCGGTCACATTCCAATCATGTGAATACCTTAATCATGTATTCTATTGAAAAATGAATACCCATTTAACCTTAGTGAAAACATGAATACTGTCAAAAGTTAACTCTTTCCATATACAAAAATTCAAAAATTCTATATACTCAAACCACGATATAACCTTCTCCTTATATCAGTCATGAGCTCATGAATACTATCAAACATTTAATTTTCTTCTTATCCCTTCATTATGCGCATATCATCTACTTTCCAAAAATATTTGAAACACTTTTCGTTGTTACCGGTACCATAAAATTATTGAAAACCACAATATACTAATAAAAATATATTCTAATACACCATAAAAGTACCTCAACAAAATTATTATTGAATACCAATACATAAACACTTCAATCCATCCTCTTCAATGATTGTCCCAGAATAAGTCCTTACTTGATTTAGAAGTAACTTTTTAGGTCAGGGCATTGAGTTGGGTAATTCCCATGTTCTCCACAAATAAGACATTGAACTCCATAACAGCTTTTCACTCTATGACCCTTTTCTCCACACAGATAACATTTGTCCCTCCATTTGAGGTATTCCTCAAGGTTCTTATTCCCTTCTTTAGAAATCTAAATCTTCCTTTCTTTATGCTCCTCAACATGCAAACATGCATAAAAATCTATATTCCTCTTATTTGATGAATTAGGCATACCACTAAATTTCACCTTGTTAATCATATATCGCGATGACTGATTCAGAATAATCACAATATCTTTCTCTCTAGGAATTACACAATTTTCTTTCTCATAGTCACCAATTTTTTCATTGGATTCAATGTTAACCGAATTCCTTCTGGTTCCCTCCATTGACTAAACCACTAAAAGAATTATGTGAGAGGCAAAAAACATACAAGGAAAATAACATAATCAAGGGGGAGTACCATCTACATATAACATCTTAGGTTTAATTATAATATCGTTTGCGCAATTCTAGGACTATAACCTATAGGTATACTTAACCTTAGGTACATTCCTAGAAATACCTTAGAAATATCTCTAGGGATCTCACTAATGTTTTTGAATCCTAGTTTCCAAAGGTTGACTAAACTTTTCCTCTGATACCAACTGTAGATACCCGAAGCTTGACGTACCTGTACATTACATTACTTTTTCGGAATACTTAATACATAACAAAAACAGACACACAAGGACCGTAATTGTTTAGTGTCTTTGGAAACTTGGAATAAAATCTTCTAATCATGGGGAAATATCTTCAACATCTCCCATTAAGATCTTCCTTTTTTTGTTTTCTTACCTAAAACATTTCTTTATATCCTGGGGAAAAGAAAACATAAAAAGGGTGATCTCAAATGCTCAGTAAGGGTAAGCATGGATAAAATAAAACATACCATATACATTTGAACTTAAAAACATGAACATAAAGTTTAAACATCAAAATATTGAGCAACGACATAAAACATGGAAGTACATAAGTCATAGATCATAATGGAACATAAATCATGATAAAATAGCATGGGAATAAAAAATTTAATTGTGGAAACCATTAAGCATATGATATTATTTCCATAGTAGCCAAGTAATTTCTTCCAAGACCATCTTAGTGGACAAAGTCCCTTTCTGAATCGAGTTCACTCCTCGTTCCAGTCCTGTACTACTGAACCAGTTTAACTTTCCGTTCCAGCCATGTCTATCTAATGAGATATAAATCTTTATCCAATGAATTGGAGGGAGATATAGGTCCCACCCATCTCATAATGAAATCATTCTTACTTGTGACACAAAATAAACATACATCATTCATAATAACCCAATAAATAAAATGGGTTTCATAAACATCATCCCATCATCACATAATCCATATAAAAGAAATGGAAATAATTTCATAATAAGAAAAGTGAAACCATTTAAATCATAGAGACATGATACTTGAAACATACACATATGAAATAATGTCATCTTAGATGAAAAATGATTTTGATAAAACACTTGAAATGAATTCTTGAGGAAAATATCCTTTGTTCTTCAAAATCAATTTCTTTTCACAAAACCTCATGAAATTTTAAAAGAAAGATATTTTGTTGGAAATATTCATGAAATCTTTTGGAGAAATCTTTATGAAAATAAGGCTTTATAAAACCGTAAAAATCCTTTCATGTTGTATAAGTTAAAGAAAACATTCTTCTCGTACTTTTTCCAGAAAAATAAAAAAAGTACCTCGTAACGTAAACAAAAGAAATATTCCTTAAATACCATGTAGTAAAAGTCAAAAATGGATAAAAAGGAATTTAAACATACATGAAAACAATTTTATAAAACATGGACATGGATGATATAAATAACCCCAGTAAATACTTACGAATAAGCAATCTCGGATAAAAATGAGATTTGCAAAATTATCCCTTACCTTAGGTCCGATTTACTTTGTAAGTGTCCAAACCTCATGTATAATGATTTAAATAATGTCATTAACTTATTACATAATCATATTAATTGTTATGATATCATATATGGTTCACTTATGACTTTATATTACCCATTCTATTGTAAATTAATGTTAAAGTAGCGTTTTGGCTAAAATCATCTTATTTATCGTACATGTTTGGACTTGTTGTTATTTTGTTATTATTGCTTATATCATGATTTAATTACTTCAAAAATGTAAATAATGATTTATATATCATATAAATTCATTATATATCCAGAATATACAAGCATTTATAATAGTACATAACATATGGAGGTAAGAAATGAAACACACCGTTCATGGAGACGGTAAGCCGTACGTACGCATGAACGCTACTTTCATTTCTATTTATTATTTTAATGGAATTAAAACATAATTATGCATAGGTATATTATAATTCCAGTATAATATCATATATAATATCATTAACCACATCCTTTATACATCCCACATAAGGTATTAACGAATCACGTCACTTTGAGGGGGCGGTAGTCCGCACTTCCTCAAATGAGATTATCGTATTTACCGACTATGGAAACCGTAAAGTATTGATATAATTGGGAATTAAATAAGCATAAGGAAATCATAAACATAATATATATTATATATAAATATTGTTACATCATAATGTCCACCATGAGAGGCAGTAGGAGAAAATCGAACAATCATCGTTTCATGAGGCGTTAGTTTTCCATCACAGAAACATTATGTTCTTCATCCATTAGATAGAGGTGTGTGTAAGATTAGTTCGAATAATTCTCATAAAAACATCCTAGTATATTTAGGATATTGGTGTTGTTATAAAATAAAGGATTAAAAAGTGTTTAGGGGTTGGAGAAGTAGAATAAAAGAAAACAACTTAAGAGAAACTGTTATCTTTAATTTTGGTAACTTCCTTTGGTTTGAACCAAAAGGACTTCTTGGAGAGTCTTATACCTAATGTAAGGCTTCAAGGGGGAGGAGAGGGATGTAGGTAGCTTAGATGGGTAGATTTTGGATGTGCAAAAAGGCTTGAGAGGTGTGAGTAATTTCATAGAAGTGGTCTCCTTTTATAAGGGAGTGGAGGGGCTCTTTAGGAAAGTGTGAAAACATTATTTTATTATAAACATATCTTCAGTTTCAAGAGGTCAAAAACACATTAATGTCAAAGATAATATGACTCATATTAGAAATAGAATCATAAAATAGGAATTGGACAGGGTTTGGATGATATTTTAATCATTCTAATCTTATTTATTTAAATCATTTATTAATGAGGTAAATACTGCATCATTATTGTGTCATAAATAATTTAATTTATCTGATGTCTAAAAATTATAAACAAAATACCAACATGTATGAAATATTTTTATATTTCCAATAAATATTTATAGTCCAATATATAATTTATATATACCCTTATAAAAATTAATTACTAAACAATTTTTGTTAATTCCAATTTTGTCTTTACATTAAATTAATTAATCTAATGTGTCATTGTCTTTCATAAGTGGCTCCATGGGGTCCCAAAATCGACCCAAGGATGCCCATGGTCTGCCACTACTCATCCATTAATGTTAGGACAAGTTTCAAGGTAATTTTTAATTATTATAATATTTTTTTAACCTTGAATTACCCTATTTACCTTTAACCGTAGTAAATAAAAATTACCGTAGTTACTATTCATAATATCAAATAAAATAAAATAAAAGTAACCTATTAACATAATTTGGACCCACTTATTCCAAATATGGAATCCATTTTTCAAAATTCAAAACACAGAAGTTTCAGTAATTAATTTAAAATTAATCCCGTTGTTAAGCAAACGAGTTTTAAAAGTTAAAACATTGCCAAAGATTTAATTTATTTAACTTACGAATTGAATGTAAAATCAAGGATAATTATATTAAATGGTAAAAATATATTCTATTTATACTTTAAAACAATTCAATATTATTATTTAACCACATAATTTATTACGATGAAAAAAGATGTTTTTAATTAAAATATAGCGTGTTTTTACTATTCATTAAAATATTAAAGTTATCAGAATAATATGAAAAATTTATCCAATGTAAAATTTTATATCCCGATTCCAAATAATAATTTTATTTTGTAAAATTTAACTTATAAACATGTCAATAACCAGATTTAAAGTGGGTGCGCCATCAAAAGGCGGCAAAAATGCATTTTTTGAAAAATACTTATTTTACCCGAAAAATTTATTTTGTTCTTATACCATGTTCTAGAAAATGTGTAAGATGAATAATAATGTTATAAAATTCAAAATTTAGTTAATAATGTTCATAACGGCTAGTTCATAATAATATTATAATAATATATCATTGTTTAGTAAAACCCGATATTGCGTACAACACACGCTATCGAGGAAGGTCGCGATTGCGTGTAATGCAAGCCAAGTCAGGGTTTCATGTTGTGAAAGAATCCTTCGTTGTTTCATATAACAGAATCCAACCATATTTCATTTATACATTGAATATATATATATATACACACTCAATGTTGTGTAGAATGACTATTATAAAAGGAACATGAAATTGTGTGTAACACGATCCAAGAATAGCGTTGCGTATACTACAAGCTAATACGGTGTTGCATATAGTACAAGCTAAACTTGGTGTGCTGTATAATAGAAGACATCAATGAAATTAAAAGAATATTTTTCATAAAATCTTGGGGTGTTACAGTTAATGACCGCAAAACCATATATATGTGATGGATGAAAAGTCTGTTAATTATTTAGAAATGATGGTAATATGAATTTTTTTTTTTCAAGATCCTTTTCTAGATTCAATGGATTCCATTACCATCTAGACCAAGAACATAAAAAATATACTTACTTTAAAAGTAGAATTTCATCCTTTAATCAATTTCCACCAAAATCTCATATTTTCTTCAAATGATGATTATTAAAGATGATTATTTTATTCTTATAGCACTAAAAAAACTTCTAACATATCACGTAATCCAAAAATGTTAAAAAAATATTCCTCCTATCTTTAGACATTAACCAAAACAAAAATTGTTAGCACAAGTTAAGATAATTTCTAAAAATTAATAAACTTTTAAATAGATAAATATAACATTAATTTCCAAAGTCTCAACAATAACACACAAAGTTCAACTTATATAATTAAAAAAATAAGTAACCTAAAAATTCATCAAAATAATCTAGATCAATCATGGAACCCAAAAGTCACAAGTATTTGATCACATATTTTTACAAGATAAATTTACCATTTATATTCAAATAACATTAGTCACTCATAAAGTCATATACCCAAAAAGGTATATTCCCTAATTATACAATCTCCATGATATGATAATTTTTTTATAAATAACACGAATCACCATAAAGCCACATTAAAATCATATATTCTTCCAAAATATAATTAAACCTTGAATCCTTATATAATAATTCTTGTTAAACCTAAGGGTTACATATACCTCAACCTAATAAAAAGGCTCCCAAAATATCACTAGTCAACTTAAAATTCCATCACTTAAAACCTAAAAAGGGGAGAATAATACTTTGAAATTATGATCAACATTACACTCATAAACCCATGATGATATCCATAACTCTTAAAATAACCTCCCATAGAACATATTAATATCCAATGATGTCTAAAACCTCATTTGATACCAACTGTAATTGCCTCGAACCCGCACTCCCAGATCTGATGCTAAAAAAATAAACATTACATTTCTAGATTTTATAATGTTAAATGTGACCCAATATTTTCCATACAAAACTTCCAACATAAATATGAAATATAGGATCACTTATATATCTAAATACCTTTTTGGTTCAGGGTTTTAGAGAATTAGGACAAACTATTACATAAATAACACTCATAAATTCAAGTGAGTTTTTCCACTATTCCCAGCTTTTAGTATTCCATATTAATTATTAAACATATACTATAAAATTCTTCAAATATGAATCCTTTATAGACTCAAATAATTTATCATAATTTTCATAACCCGGGGAAAAGGAAAAAAAGATGGGTGATATCAAATGCTGAGTAAGGGTAAACATAAGCATTGGAACTTGAATGAAATCAATGAATATAAGATGGAAATAAGGATATATTGACATAATCAAAGTTCATGATCACAACATAAGAGAATTTCTACACATAAATACCTAGATCATAAAATTTGAAACAAAACATAAAGATTTATCAAAGGAAAGAGTCATATTTATCAATAATCATGAGTCATGTGATGTCAATATTGATCAAATGAAACATTTATAACCCATAGAAAATATAAATATGAAATTTTGGTATCCTTAGTAATTATTTTCATATCACTCATACATATGGAGTAACATTCACAATTACAAATGGAATAATGTCCTGGTTACACATGGAATAACTATTACAGTTAAACTTGGCATAACTATCACTATAAACTTATAGCATACATCTTAACAAATGCATCAAAGGGATATCACAAACCCACTTGTCCTTACTTTATAATGTAACCACCTACCATCATAAATAATTTCCAAGAACCATAACATGAATAAAGTATATAGATCTAGAATACCATCATAAAAATCAAAGAAACATCCATTAATCCTTTCATGACTTGATTAACCCATGGAAAAGAAATGGGTTCCATGGTAATCTTTTTGAAACAATCATAATCATCTAAAGAAATAATGAGGATGCTATCATTACATAATATCCTCAATACAACATAAATAAAATTAAGGGTTGTTGCCATTGATGAATATAAATACTATTAAAAGTTCATGAAAAACACACTACTAGAAATTTAATAATAAGCCAGGTTTATAACCATAAATATAAGTCCTAAATACATGGATATAGGTTATAGAAATGGTTTGAGCAACCAAAGAACCTATTAGAATGGAAATAGGGCCATGACTATAGCCATAGTTGGAAACTATGGCTATAGGTCTATAGCCACGATTTCCACCTTATAAGGACACCTATTACCATAGTTGGAAACCATGGATATAGGTAATTCCATTGAAATTTATTGACACTATATTAAACTGTGGATGTAGGTAATTCTATTTAAATCTATTTCCATAGTATTAAGCCATGTCTATTGGCTAATAACCATGGTTCAAACTATGGTAATAGGGATAATTCCATGGTTAGCAACCGTGGATACAACCTTCACTTTACATAAAAAATAGCAACTCTACTGCCACTATTGTAAACTATGGATACATATTAGTTTAAAAAAATAGTTTTATTATACCCTACACCCTACCACACCCCACACCTACATCACCTGACACCCTGCACACTACACCCTACACCCCAAACCTCTCACCCTACACCCAACATTTTATATACTTCAGAGTGCACATATAAGGCTTGATAATAACACATTATGTAGGAAATGACCAATGTTCAGAATATATGAAAAAAATTAAGGTGTGTGATTAAGATCAATATAATAATTTAAAGTAAATAAAAATTACGTGAAGCATAATAAGTAATAGCAGAATAAAATTGTATTCTACATTTTAGAGTTAACCATAAATAAAAACTCCATATACCAGAAATATCCATAATTATTATACTTACTTAAAACCTTGTATCAAGATTATAGAAGAGTATAATTAGTAAACATTACAACCTTTTATACTAGATAAGCATAAATCAGTCCAGGTGAAATAATTATTTCATAGAGGATATGAATTATTTCATACTCAAGACAATGAAATCTCACAACACATCCCTTCTCGGTTAGGGGAGTGGTAATTATAGAGTCAATAAAATTTCTCATCAATTCTCATGTGTTTAATCATAAAACCACAAAGTGGGAACCTATATACATTTCATATAACTATGATACCGATAAAAGGTTCACCCAATCACATTTTTATACAATGATATACCCCCTTATAGTTATAAAATTTATATACTAGATATCACAACATAAGATAAGCTCAGATAAAATAAATAGTTATCCAAATTAACATGATCAACAAAAAATTTGGAAATAATGCTAAATATAACAAGGTAACAATTATTCTCATGTCAAAATTTTATCATGATAAATCTAATGCTCGATGTGGAAAAAGAAAACCATACTATCATAAGATACCCTTGATATCATATCAATTAAATGTGATTCCAAGTCACATATTATTGTTAACATAATATATGAAACCATTTAATAAAACATCATGTGATCCAAACACTTATAAAACATCAATCCAAATGTGGCACAATTTAAGAGATGGAATTATATCATGTTATTCTATAGGCATATCATACCAAATTCAAGACATGAATTTGGTACTAGTTTAGGGTTTATTAACTTCCTATACAAATAGGGATTTAGTTATACATGTGTAGTGACAAAGATATACTATAAGATTACTAAGTGGTTGACCATATGTAGTATTATTCATGTTTGTTATATATACCGGAATCATCCCAATTTTACATGTCATATATGTTGTATGTAATGAATTTAAAACATTTCTTTAACACAATTTACTTCCCAAAAGTAGTTTTTGTAATTATTATTTACTTTTAAAGGCATACCCATTTTGGTTTTGTGGTTATCAAATATTTAATTTAAACACTATACCTTTTTGAAAATAATATTAAACACTTATAATAGAAGAGGTATCCCTATGAAATTAAATTCTATGAAGAAATATTTTATACAAAACCATAAGAAACTTTAGAACATTAAAGAATAGAAAAAATTAATGTTTTATAAAATAAGGTAATCCATTTTTGGTTTTAATAAAATTCAAAAGATAAATTAAGTTTAGAAACAACACCATTCCTTATGTTTTGAATGGTGGCAATATCCTCTATATGTTAGAAAAAACTACTACTGTGTAGCCTGCAGAACTTATATCCACACATATCCTTCATATCCTCCAACTTCCATCATAAAAAATACTCATACCCTGTAGCTTAAGAAACACCCATACCCTGTAAAAAACAATAGAACATAAAAAACAATTATAAATAAGGCATGGTCCTAGATACACAACCGAGTCACAACCTATCAAAAGGTATTCTCTATACCTATTAGAAACACATGAATAGTCAAATAGGAGTAGTCCCGATCAATGTTATCCCATGAATTCACATTGAAATTCCTATGTTATATGAAAATAAGTTCAAAATAAATTACACATCTCATTAATTTTGTAGTGTAATTAAAATATAATTTTAGAATACATCATAAAAATTTTCAGACAGACTATGCTAGGAAAATTCTCTTATCACAAACTATTGCAGTTAAATCCCTACCCTATAAGAAATATTGAAAACATAAATCAAAAAATTATACCCTATTGTAATTAAATTACCACCCTACTAGAACTCAAATAAGAATACATCAAAATAATTCAAACACATAAATACCTACAAAGAATAAAATATATAAAAAGAATTAAAACACTTAAATACCTACCAAAAATAAAATGTATAAACTAAAATTATTCACTAAAATACCTACCATTGCAGAAAAAATGAATGGTTTTATAGGAAACACCACCAAATGATGACCCAAAAAACACAAAAAACAACATGAATTGAAAATATATACACAAAATAGATTAAAATATAAGCTCGAAACCACCAATAGAAAACTCATAGAACAATTCCATTATGGTGGTGGGGTTTTTGTGTTGGACTTAAGAGTATTTAGTCTTGTGTTTGTAGGGTTTATTGGTAATTATTGATTGAGAGAGGTCATGCATTCTAGATTACATATTCAATGGGTAATTTTTTTCAAAGATAGTTTCTTTCATCAGTCAGTTCCTTATTGTTCTAAGTTTTATCCCCTAGTGTTGTGGTGTGGTATCCTCAAAGTAGATATTTTTTTGTATAATTTAGGGCTTTATTTAAACCTTTTTTTGAAGGTTTTCTCTTAGTGGAGGCATAATTGTGTTTGTATAGTAATGACCTATGGTGGAGGTTAATAGTATGAAGGTTTCATAGGTTGTGTTTAATGATGGTGATATATTCATGTGGATTGCTGTTTCAATTCTAGTTGTGTTTTTGTAGTATTGGATTAGTGTGGATGATGGATTTAATTCATTCAACAATGAAAATTTCATCACAGGCATAGTTTAACGCCGTTTTTTAGTGAGTAGGTCTGATGAAGGTACATATCATAGGTTTTTGGTGATTATCTGGCTTGAGGATTCTATGAGAATTTCATGGATTTAGGTATGGGTAGAGGTCCTATCTGCTATCCCCTGATATAAAACATCAATAACTAATTTAAAATACAATCACTAAAACATCAATAACTAAACAAAAATATAAAGTGAAATAAATCTCTTTGAATTATTTTTTAATATAAAATTAAATTATAGATGAAATAAATTATTATATACCATTTTTAATAGTCATTATTCTTGAAATTATATCCTCATTCTTATGCTTGTTAATGGAAGAAATTCATCCTCAATTATACCCTAAAACCAAGAGAAAGATGCATATATAATAAAATAAAACTATTTTATATGAATTAACACTATTATTATGAAATATAAACCATCATTAGGTTTAAAATATAATGTTAATATAACCGTTGTTCCTCCATCTCCACCGTTCCCCACCTCCAAAATAGAAAAATACAAGAAAATCATAGAAAAAGATTTCATCAAAGGGCCTTGAAAAAAATATTTCATCAATGAACCTCCAATATTTATTTAATTTTATAAATTTCCTCACACTTTTCTTTTATAAATTGTTCCTGTAATAGAAAAGGGTAAAAAACTTAAACACCATGAACTTGTATACATCATTTTAAGAAAGTATCAGGATAAGAGGGATTGATAACCTCAGATATTTTAAGAGAACATTCTGTTATGTGAATTTTAATCTTATGGTTGAGATTAATATTTCTTATCTATAAATAGAAAAAAATAAAATTCAATAAAAATATAAAATATCCCTACTGATATCATTAGAGATGGAAATTAACAACATATATTGGGCACAAAACTGAAAATTATAATCAGTTTAGAGATAAAAGAGTCACTAAACATAATTAAGGTTCTTGATTCTTGAAAATAAACCAAGGAATAAAAAAATGAATAAAAAATTAAAAAATAAAAACAAAATAGTACTTAAGATTAATCATAGGATCATTCAACAAAAATTAGGACACTCTAACAAAAGTGTGTGAATGAATGAAGAAGACTGACTGTGAGCAGGAGGAGTTGAGTTTGAAGAAAGGGTAGGGGTTGGATTGCATGAGTCCCACTCATGAAATGTCTCAGTTTCATCACTCATTCATGTTTAACTCATAGAATTAAAATGATAAATTGTTATGAGGGAGAAAATTTAATATATTCAACATCAGAAAAAAAAAACAAGTTCAAAAATTTATTAACACATACCATTTGAGGGCGTGTCCGAAGAGGAGGTAGGGAGGCCTACTTAGAGCTGTATCAACGGGGGGGGGGGGGGGGTGGCTGTGTCAGAGGAGGATACAATTCAATATAATAATAATAAAACCTAACTAATTTAGAAAAAAATGATATATAATACAATAATTCAATATATATAGAAAAAAACTGACACTCTAGAATATAATTCAATATAATAATAAAACCAAACTAAATAATAAAATTAAACAAATAATCAAACCAAAAATATAGTTTACATAAAAAAGTGAGCCTAAATATCTGTATCATCAGAAACATGATAACCCTCATCCACACCTCCTATAAAATCATGATCACCACCTCTCGTACCATCATCATCATCATCAACATCTACATCAATATCATCATCGACATCAACATCAGCACCAGAACTAGTACTGGAAAGAGAAAGGAAATATACATAAATAATACATATCGACATAAATCAATTATGAACCATACCAAAAACATATAGTGTAAGTGTAGTAGAATGATAAGGCATAGTTTTCATTATATGTTCATTTATTAACTTTGGAAATTGAGACACTTCTTCTAATTTTTTAGCTTCTTTTTTAACTGATTTTTGAGCTTCTTATTTGATTAAAACATTAATTTTTTCCTGTGTAACCATAAAAGAACCAATACTCAAATAATTTTTTTCATAAGACTAGTATCTATATGGTACAATGTTCTTCCCAAGTCGACAATTCACTCTGTTGTGATGCTCATCTTCTAATACTTGATCCCGATGATCTTTCCGACCCAAATTTTTAGTTTCTTTTTTTATCAATGCCTCTAATTAAATATATTGAGTGATATATCATAAATTAAAATGATAAAATAATATATAGAATTAAATTAAGTTAATATAAAATAATTAAAAATATACTTACAATTATCTCCTGGGTGTCTCTATTTACCACAATACCATCTCTCTTTTAATTACTTTTGAAAAACATGGTAGAGTGAGGAACACGACCCTCAATATTCAATGCCTTTTTTGGAAAAGAAAAAGAAATATAGAAACATCAGAATTTAATTAAATTACATTTAACCAAGCTAAAGTGAATCATATTGATCTTAATATATATTTAAAATTCATAAAATTGATTAAAAATCAAGGCCCAAGAAAACAAATACAAATTAGAAATCACAGGGGGGAATACCATATATTAAAGTGCATTCAAAAAGGGGGAATAAAAAAATCATACATCCCCATTGGTTTATGATGCACTGAACAAGATTCAACATAAATATACTATATCTACATTGGATCTATACCAAAAGGATGAGTTATCTCATGCTAAGACAATTAGAAAAAATACTATGGAGAACTTTTTAGATGTTTCAATTTATAATGATGGTGTGGTGAGACATCCATATAAGGATAATGAAGTTATACATAAGAGTTTTGGTAGAAGCTATAAGAAGTGGTAGAAGTTCTGTCTAAAGGAAAGAAATTAGGTTATAATATCCTAGATATTTTTTTGAGAATTATATGTCATAATACCATATTTTGGAGTTTTGTATTTTGATGTTTGGTTCACTCATAGAAGGGGAAGTAATGAATGTTAGTATTTGATCTATTTAAGACTAATTAATTATTTAGGCTATATAAATCCATAGGTTTAGTGTTCTATAGTCTTATATAACCACCCATATATGAATAAGTCAGATTTAATGTTGTTCACATGACTTGTAGATTTGTAGTAATATATATGGAATCTACTTGTCATCAAAAAGACTATTATGAAAACATAAAAAAATCAGTATTTAATTTCAAAAATTATTGTGTATAGTCTAATGTTTGATATTTTTAATTCATAATAAACACATTATTTAAAAAACACATCATATCTCGTGCAATTGAACAATGGTAAATAATAATTAATTTGATATCATGTATGAAAGTTTAAAAAAACACATAAATTATTGAAATAATATCAGGTAAATACTTACAAATGTGTCAATGCTATGTGTTCTTTATGAAAATTTATAGTATACAATCTATTCTAACAATTGAATCATCTATGTTATAAAATGAAACATTTGAACAAATACTGATAGGTTCATCCAAAAAATCATTATCATCCATTCCATCATAAAAAATATGTCTAGGAAGGACATAAAAAATTACACCAATTTTTTGTTTTAACAAGATAGTTAGATAAAACACCAGTCTAGCTTATGATGCAAGTATATCAAGTTCATCAGTATGAAGTTGGCAGTTCAAATCAATCACTATAAATCCACAATTATCTATATGCATGACTTTATGTTTCATTGGATCAAACCACTTTTATTTCATTATTGAGACATGACTATGTGTATAGTAATATATAAAATTATTATTTTGACAACCACATAATATGATATATTTTCTGATTGAGGTTTCTTGTATAATGCACTCGCAAAAAAATATGTTGTGGATCTTATCATGAAACTGTTATATTGAATTTCCATTTTTGTTGCACAACTATTTATAGTGAATTTAAATCCATTTACAATAATTTATTTACGATCATGTACCACATTGTTTAGACCAAAATACAACACTCTTATTTCATCTGATACATCATTCATTGGTAAATTTAAAACATGAAAGATACCATCATCAAATATTAAATAGATACATGTGATTTTGTTATGAGAAAAAAAGGAAATCTATTACCTTTTACTTTAACCATGTAGTAAATTCATTGTTGTTCAATTGTTTATTCATCTTAATAGATAAAGAATGATGTATCTATTTTATAATTTGTAAATTTTATCTACAAATATGAAAGCTTTAAAATTTCATATGATATTAAGAAATCAAACAATGAAAATAATTTATATTTATTAGTTTACTAACTTGAGGTAATCATCAAGAAAAAAATCGTTGAATAATTCTATATGATCATTTCCCATTCTTCCCTTCTTAAAGTACACTACGAGTATGATCCATATATCCCCCCTGTTTGTACTAGTGAAGGAAATATAGGATCAATGGGATCATATTACTCATATTTAGTTATCATTTGTTGATTAGACCTTTTAGTGAATTTATCCAATTAAAATTAATATAAATCAATAAATTATTGTACTAAATAGACTTTTATAATAGATCCTTCAAGATGATATTTATTTATAACATAATATCTCAATGTAAACATCCTTATTTTTATTCGATACATCTACTGATTCGAAATAGGAACACTAAAACTAACTTTTTTTTCTGGGAAGATGCACAATTAGATGTAACATAAATATGAAAAGTGATAGTGGGGAATTTTTTTGCAAGTCACAAAGAATTATCTATGTATGTATCTAAAATTTATAAAAAACACTTCTGCTCATTCTTTTGGCACAAAAGTCTCTATAAAAATGAAATTACTTAATCACAAAAACTCTAACATTATGTTAATGTAAATGTCTTACAGAAATGTGACTCAAATCATATAACAATATATGATAATCATGGGTTTAAGAGTTTTTAGTTTCACATATTATGAATTCTCCCTTTTTTGAAATGTTACTTAAATAATCCTATGGAACCTTTAAACTTTCCAAGACTGGAAGAAATTGTTTTTTCTACTCATTTTTCATCAAATAATAAGAAAAAAGTGACTTTCAACTTATTTTGACCAATTAACTTGGGATGAAGTATTTCTCTTATACCCCAATCTATCAAATCATTATGTGACCACAAATATTTTTTTCCTTTCACATTTAAAAGAGTATCACATAACATATCACAAATGTTTTTCTTGATATGCATTACATACAAACAATGATGCAATAAATTTTATAGACAATATGGAAACTCAAAGAATATAATTTTCATTCTCTAATTGATATTTGAATTAAAAATATTTTTCTTTCTGATATTTGATTTAATTTTTACAAGAACATAATTCAAAACATCAAGTTCTATAATTACATCATTACCTAAAATTCATTAATGTGTTTCATCTTTCTCTATGACATTATTGAACTATCTATGATTTTTCTTATATGGAACATCCATTAGTAGAAATCATCAATTCCCTATGAAGTTGAAAGTTCATCAGTAATACCCATCTAGAAATCATTCCATAAGAAGGGAAATGCAATGAACCCCTCCCTCCGAAGATTCCACTCCTAAGATGGAAATGGAGAGAGGGGGGGGGGGAGAGAATGAACCATGAGTCCTGCCTCCAGTAGAACTCGGGGTGGAAACCCGCACCAAGGGTATACAAATCTCACAAAATAGATGGAATTACCCTTTTTATAGTAAAAAATATTAGGATATAAGATGTATTAACCTCAAAACTACTACACGACACACACACACACACACACACACATATATATATATACATAAAAAAGAAATCCAAAACCATCCCACATGGATGTTTAAAATATAACTGTTACAAAATAAGAGTCCCCAAAGTAAATACCAAAAAATAAGGCTATGTAGTGACACAACAACTATCCCAAAGTCCGAGCTAGTAGTTCTCATCACGGTCCATGTATTACTCTTGGAAATGTTAAATAATGTTTTTATATGTAGGGTGATAATATGAGTATACTCAGTAGGAAAAAACCAAAATCTCTCATGCACAAGTGGGTGAAGCATACTAATGCCCCTATGAGAAAACAGAAACCAACAACACCTAACTAGGAATACTATCCATACCCACCCCACTAAGGTGCACACACAAAGTAATACAAGTAAACCAATAGAGAAATCACACCAATGTTTGGGTACCCCACACCACTTATCACTGGTTAACTACTCATACCGTAAAGGGAAACACCCTATCACTTCCACACTCTTCCACAAGCCCCATGTCACATCCTGCCCACACACACATGGGCCTCAGAGCTAGTCCTATAATTGGGAAAATGAATCTCACAACATCCTGCCCATAGAAACATGTTCCATAACCATACCTCATCTAGAAGACATCTAGGAATTCATACCACATCTAATCCTAAGAAATCATTGAAAACACATCTTACCTACATACACTTAAGCATCACAACCACACCACAACCTACCCAAAGACTCTTGGGATACCAATTCCTAGAAGAGGGACCAACGAAGATCCAATAACTAACCACCCATACTCCCACTAGGTTATTGGGAATGGATACCCTCCCCCATGATAAGGGGGGTGTTCGTAATATAGTGCTCAACTAGGGCGGGGTGCGTATAGAAATCACAAGGATGTAAAAGTATATATTGATAGGTATCAAACACCCTACCCAACCTATGGGATTTTCCAACAACCGTCCAGCTCATGAAAAAACCACCTTTTCTACTACCTCTAAATGTATTTATTAATACAAGTAATAGTCACTTCAGAAGTTGATAAATGAAAAATGATTCACAACAAGCCACAACTCAAAACATACCCCTGTCCAAATCATTTAACCAATTACCATTATTTATTAAGAAAACCATTTCTTCATTCCATACCTAACCATAAAACTACTAAACATAATAGGAAACAAGACACATAGAATAAACCACACAGAGGAAAAAGAACTACAATAAAGCAACTAACTTCATATTTCTACTCCGTTCAATACCCATACCAACCATTTCCATTATTATTCTTCAAATTCATTCCACCCAATACATATTCCAAAATAAAACAACCAGCATCTCATTACCATACCCATAAAAAACCTCTCATCAAAACCAAGAATGGAATCCATATAGAATAACCTCATCACACCGAGAAACACAACTAAACACAACTCAGTTGTAGTTCCACTGCACAAAACTACTCATCCATTCCACAATCAGTCAATCTCTCAACCTGATATTCCATTACACCACATGTACCACCCCAAATTACAACCTTGATCTCAACCCAAACACCACACAACCATACAAGGCACAAGACAGAACAAACCCACACATGATACAAAAACACACTAAACAAAGCAATATGTATTCCGATTTTGAAAAAAGTCATTATTTAATTTCACTTTGATAATTCAGGGGTTATCATAGAGAAAGTTCGATCCTGATCCATCCATTTATTTAACAGAATATATGTGGTTAAAAAATTTCATATATTCATTCATTCAACACATGATCAACAATAATTCATCACAAGTCATCCTGAGTGCACAAACAAAGACGACCAATGACCATGATTTTTAGTAGGAATATACCCCATACATCTTATAATATCAAAATAAAATAAAATAGAAGCATGGATCACTTTTTCCCTACCTATGATTATTAGTTTAAAGAAGATTCAATTATATTTGTTATACTTGGATTCAAGGAAATGTGATACAAAATTTGAGGAGAGATGAAGGGATTCATGCATTGAGAAATTGATGATAAAAACCTCCTCCTAGCCCCAAACATGGGGTGCATAAGGCTCCAGGGAAATGTGATACAAGGGTGAAACATAGATGCATGACTCCTTAAGAAGAAAGGTTTAGGGCACACCAAGAGAAAACTAAAGGGTTCAATGAAGAGAGGATATCAGCTTTAGAAAGGCTAGATCCCATACTAATGGGGGAAACAATTTCAAAATCCATTAAAGACAGATCACTATTAATACCATGCATTTTGACTATCTAAAAAGGCTCTAGAGTGTTAGTAATTTAAATATATATTTTATATCCTTTGAAATGGATTCATAAACACTTAAATATCGGTTTAGACTCATTTTATGTCAATTAAAATTTCAATGGTGCGAAACTGGAAAAAACTAAAATTTGAAAAACTGTCAGAAATAACTCACTGTTGGGTGAGTCACCATCCCAATTAATTTTTGGGCGAGTCACCTTTAGATGAGTCTTTTTGTGGTGATTAATTGTTTGGTGAGCTACCGTTTGGTGAGTTTCCATTTGGTGTGTCACCATTCAATGACCTACTATTCGAAGAGTCATCATTCGATGACCTACTGTTTGGTGAGTAACAATTTTGTGAGTCATCATTAGGCAAGTAACCATTCGGTGAGATATCATTTGGTGAGTCATTACTAGATGACTCATTATTTAGATCCATTTTTGGATGACTCACCAGTGCAACACACTGTTGGAAAAATCACTGGTGCGACCCACCATTATGGGTTACCGGTCCTGACTCACTATCAATGACCTATCGTTGCTGGCTACTGGTGGACGACTCACCGACAGATGAACTACCATTGGGAAACATGTATTTTGAAGAAATCTTGAAATGATCCACCATGACCTCCTAGAACACCTCAAACACTATATTTTCACAAAGGAATGGACTAGGGAGGTCTGAGCCATTACATCAGATACCTCTCAAACTATTCTCCCCCTCAAGAATTCAAAACCAAACTCAAAAGGAAAGAGGGGTCCAAACAACCACCCCATGAGATGACTCTCAAGGATCTAACTACACTTGAAACATCATTATTGACAAAATACACCAAAGTTCAACAATAAAACAACATATGTTTTTTGAAATATGGAGTGAAACCTCAACATCCAAGAACACCTCCTCCAACATCTACTACCCTAATTGACCAAAATACACACCACACATGCACAAAAATCACACTTTATAGACATATGAACCAGGGAATTCCTTCCTCCATTTCATGATACTATCTGTTCTTGGTGGAACTAAATCACCCGCACTGGTTTAATGACATCTCAATTAATGCGTCTCGATTAGGAATCAAGTCCCCCCATTTTCACATGTCTAGACTTAACCATACATTCCATCATACACATCACAAGGTAAGTAGAATAGATTATCATACAAAACAAGGTTCAAATATAAAATTACAAGGAAAAACATAATAAGTAATAACACAAAACAACTCGAATTACTTGGTATGAATTTGTGCTTCTCATTCCCAAGTACTCTCTTCCAGGACAATATGCCTCCACAACACATGAACCAATAGAATGGTCCATTCATGAATATAATGATGAATTCGGGAGACATGAAAGACATAATGGACCTTATCCAACTGTAATGGAAAAGCTAACTAGTATGCCACCTCACTAACTCACCCCAACACCTAAAAGGGTTCGATGAACTTGGGAGAAACCTTTCTCCCTCTGTCAAACCTCAGCTTCCCACATCGAGGGGAAACATTCAAGAACACATGATCCACAACCTCAAACTACAAGGGCATCCTCCTGAGATCAACATACGTCTTATGTCATTCCTGTAATACTTTTCTACTATCATAAACAAGATCAACCTTATCCTCCATGCTCTGCACTACCTCTGGGCCAAGAACTACTGTCTCCCCAACCACTATCTAGAATAAAGGAAAACGACATGATCTTCCCTAAAAAAAATCGAATGGATCTGTAACAATGAAAAAGTGATATATATTATTGTAAGATATCTCTAAAAAGGGTAAGTGTTTCCCCCAAGATCCACCAATATCAAAGATGCATTCCTACAATATGTCCTCCAATGTCTGGATGGTTCTCTATATCTACCCATTTGTTTGAGGGTGGAAAGCAGTGCTGAGGTACAACTAAGTGCCAAAATCATGTTTGAATAGCCTCTAGACTAGTTATGTAAAAATTTTATCCCAATACAAAACAATGGACATAAGAACTCCATGAAGTGGCACCACCTCATCCACATACCTCTTAGCCAAGGAATATACTATTCAAAACTTCTTAATTACTAAGAAGTGAGCCGATTTCATCAACCGATATAATACCAACCAGATTTCATCACAAACTTCCTGAGTCATGGGAAAACCAGGGATGAAATCCATCATTATGTCATCCCATTTCCACTCATGGAAATATAAGGGTTGTAACAAACCACTAGGAACAAAGTGCTCAGCCTTCACTTACTATCATACTAAGAACTTTTCCAGAAACTCTGCCACTACATATTTTATCTCAGGCCACAAAAACTACTCTCTCAAGCCACGATACATATTGGAAACTCCTTGGTGTACCACTAAAGGTGAGATGTAAAACTCATAAATAAATCCCTCTCCCATTTCCACCAGAACAAATATCCTCCCATAGAACAACAACCAATTTTGACTATCCTCTAACCATCCCTATAAAGCATCACCATGGTCAGCACGATCATGAATCAACTCTACCTCTAAGTCTCCCCATTGAGACTCCTCGACCTACTACATCAGATATGAATTCACTATCATCTGAAATAAAATGCCTCTACCACCATCCATTTCTACATATGGGTGCAAGGCGGTCAACTCCTCCATCGCTTTCCAAACATTTGCAGATTTCTAAACTCCCTCCCTCTATGACTTCATACTCAAGACATCAACCACGATGTTCCCCTTTTTTGAGGTGTAAGTGATCTAAAAATCATAGTCTTGAAAAACTCCATCCACCATTGCTGTCACAATTTCAGATATCATTGGGAAAATATATACATCAAACTCTTGTAATATGTGAAGACCAAAAACCACTCCCCAATGAGGTAACACTGTAAAGATTTTAGCATGAACATGACCGTTGCTAGCTCTAGATCATGGGTGGCATAATTACATTCCAGAAGACGTAACTACCCAAACCCTTAAGAGACCACTTCCCACTATTTCATCTGCACACATCCCAAGCCCATATAGGAAGCATCACAAAACACTTTGATCATTACCCCTTCCCCTGGAAACCGAATCAATGAATAACTAAACAACTCCCCCTTTAGGTAGCTAAATGATACCTAGAACTACTCACTCCACTATACACAATGTACTAGTTGTTCATGGTTATGGTTTTCAATGTAGCTACTTCTCGAGAGAAATTAGGCATAAATATCTGATAATAACTTGCCAAACCAAGAAAATTGTTAACCAATACAACATTATTGGGTGCTTCCCAAGAAAAAAATGCCTCAACCTTTGATGGGTCCACTGATACATCCTACTACGACACCAAATGTACAAGTAAATACACCTCTCTTGTCTAGAACTTACACTTGGAAAACTCCACATAGATCTGCTGGCGTCGAAGAACCTGTAAGACAACCTTGAGATTCTCGGTATGCACATCCATTGTATTCAAGTAGATCAGGATGTCATTGATGAATATGATGATGAAATGATATATTAACTCATGGAAAATGGATTTCATGATCCCAATGAACAAATTTGGTGCATTCATAACACCGAATGACATAACCGTGAACTCAAAGTTCCCATACCTGCACCTAAAAGTAGTCTTCGAGATATCAAATCCCTTCACCCTCAACTGGTGATACCCCAAGAATAGATTTATCTTAGAAAACCAACTTGCTCCTCTCAGCTAGTCGAAATGATTTTATATCCTCAGAAGAGGGTAACAGTTCTAGACCGTCACCTGATTCAACCTCTGGTAGTTTATGCAAAAAACTCAGACCACTATTTACCTTCTTCACAAAAAATAATTGATCACCCCAATAAAATACAATGATCCGAATAAAATCCTTCCACATTAGGTCATCTATCTGAATCCCAAAATCATGAAACTTTGAAGGTTCCATTTGATAAGGATCCATCGAAATCAGAGAAACATTAGGATGTAAGTCTATCCTGAACACAACATCATGTCAAGAAGGTAGATTCAAAAACTCCACAGGGAAGACATCCAATAACTCCCCAAAAATTCTGCGAACCTCCTCTATCTCAGCATTCACTGATTCCACTAACAACTTAGCCAACAAGGAAATAATGGGATACATACGCCGAATTCCCATCTGACAACTCCGTTCTCCATCGAAAGTAACACGCTGGCCATCCAAGTCTAAAAACATGACTCTACTTTAAAATTAGTCGATAACAGTATGCATACAATAAAACCAATTGATGATATGGATGATATCCTATGGATGCACCTATAGCAATAATAGATCCCCGTGAGACTGATGCGGCACCATAATCAGTCTACATCATTGGCACAAATTAAACAAGCTAGTATGACCTCTGACTAGCGTACTCAACACCAGGGGCACATGAAGCCTCTCTTGATGTAATCCTACAACATGGTCTAGACCGGGTGAAACTGAATAGTGTGAATCTTTAGAATAAAAAATGTGAAAATAAGAGTACTGAACAAACTGATTGTACCTCAAATAATCTATGAACCTCTTGGAACTGCTACCTCTACGACGTGTAATTGACCATGCCTAGATCCACTGTACCTCTATTGATGACTGCCTCCCTGACCACACCTGGGGTGAGGTCCTCGAGGAATACCCAGAGGTCGGCCACCACTTGCTCCATCTCCCATCAGTGGAGTAGGAGCCTAATGTACCTAATATTGAAATGGCCTAGCTGAAATCTAGTACTGAGGCATACGCTGAACCTACCCACCTCCACCATACTGAGCTTGAATGACCATCATGAACTAACTCTGAAGATGACCATGGGCTCCAAAAAATATATTCCTTGGTCCCAAGTTCATGGGAAAGGTACGAGGACCTGAAGGCTGAAAGATGAACTTATGTGGTAGACTCTCTATTAGTTAGAACCTAGAAGTCCATGGCGCATGAGACCTACTACTGGTGGCCTTACCTCTTGAAGAACCTCGATGGATCCCCTCTCTAGGTATACCTCCTCATGAGTGCATCTGGTAAACCACCTCCACCTTCTTTTGGACATCCAATTATGTCAGCAAGGTGAAGGGAGTAACCATGTACTGTAGAGAAGGAAAAAGTGCCTCCTCTAAGCATATTGCCTAAGAATATTCATCCAAAAAGAGATCTGGGAAAAAATGAATGAGATCCTTGAACTTAATCCCCAACTACCATACCGACATACTACCCTTCTATAGAGAGAGTAAATTCTACCTCTTATCATCCCTAATGGTCCACAAATGGAATTTCGCTTGGAAATCCTTCTTAAAATTGACCCACAGAACATCATCTTCCTTCCTCTCCCCTAGGTACATCATCCACCTGTGATGCACATCTCCCCCATATGGATTACTATTAAGGAAACCCAATACTCTTTCGGATCCCAAATGAAGATAAAGGCGATCACAGGATCCTTGAGCCAACTCTCTGCCTCCATGTCTGAAACGCTTCCGTTATACTTTCCCAGAGTCTACCACTAGAAATAACGTAGCTTATTCTATCTCTGTTCATCCTCATTCACTGAATCAACCCACCTCCGATCAACCAGATAAGCCTACTGAGCCACAAATACCTAATACACTAATGGACAAAGACCGGGTTCCATAGATGAAAGAAAAAAAGGAATTTTTAAGCTCGAGTAGTGTATAAAAGTATGTAAGATTCATTTATTAACTCATTATTTATTTAAATTTCATGAAACTCTTAATTAAGACAAGAACACAATTCATTACGATGAATGTACCTTTTATAGGATCTCTACTCTACATACGATGTAGCCTCACTTGGTCATTCGGTAGACTCAGAGTCCTGACATCAGATCATAGGGGGTCCTAAAATCATGTGTCCTAGATGGTCTTCCCTGGATGATGTCACACACCAAGATCACCTGAAACCATTTCCTTACCAACCCATGTAATCATCATTGTGCCTAACTCTAAACTCCATCCTATATCTTAACCATCAGCTCTAATACCATTCTTTCATGACCCCCTCCCTCTAAATATTCCCCTCCTGAGATGGAAATGGATAGAGAGAGAGATAATGACCCCTATGTCCCACCTCTAGTAAGCCCCGGGGTGGTGACTATCACCACGAGTTTACAAATCTCACAAAATGGGAGGCATTATGATTTTTATAGTAAACTAGATTGGGAGATAATATGTATCAAACTCTAAACAACTCCAATACATGCATACATACATACATAAATACATACATATATATATACATATATACGAAATCCAAATTCATACCACATGCATCTATAATATATAACTATTGCAAAACAAGATTCCACAAAGTAAATACCAAAAAACAAGGCTAAGAAGTGACAAGAGAACTATCCCAAAGTCCAAGATAATAATGCACATCATGGTCAATGTAGTCCTCCTAGAAACATGAAAGCTAATTTATATACATAGGGTGATCATACGAGTATACTTAGTAGGGAAAAACCAAAATCTCTCGTGCATAAGTTGGAGAATCATACTAATGACCCTGTGAGAAAATAGCAACCAACATCATCTAACAAAGAATACTAGCCGTCCCCACCTCACTAAGGCATACTCACCAATTAACATGAGTTAAGTATTGTAATATAGTAAGTACATCTATGTTTGGATACCCGACATCACTTCCCACTTATTAACTAGTCACACCGTAATGAAAAATTCCTAGACACTTCCACACCGTTCCACAAGCCCCATGTCACAACCCACCCGCACACACATGGGCCTCAGAGCTAGTCCCACAACCTAGGAAAACGAATATCACCACATACCACCTGAAGATACTTGGGACACAAACATAACTCATCTCAAATACTCATTGGAAAGCACACCACATCTCATCCCAATGACACCTAGGAAATAACACCTCACCCGCAGATACATGGGCCTCACTACCACACCACGACCTACCCAGAGAGTCTTGGGATACCAATTCCTAGAAGAGGGAGCATGGGAGAACCAATAACTAGCCATCCATCCTCATATAGAGATGTTCGGAATGGACAACCTCCCCCATGATAAAGAGGATTTTCGGTACATATTACTCAACAAGGGTGGGGTGCGTATAGAAATCACAAAGAAGTACAAGTATATATATATAGGTATAAAAAACTTAGACCAATCTATGGATTTTCCAATAAAAAACCATCCCATGAAAAAAACTCCCTTTGTTGCTACCTCTAAATGCATTTATAAATACCAACCACAGTCACTTCAAAATATGATAAATGAAATCTACTTCACAACAAGACACAACTCAAAAAATACCCCCTGCTAACTCATTTAATCAATTATTATTATTTATTAAGAAAAAAATTTATTCATTCCATCCATACCCAAGAAACTATCAACCAGAACATGCAATAATCCACACAATATAAACCTTGTAGAGGAAAAAGAACTATAGTAATGAAACTCACTTCATATTTCCATTCTGTTTGACACCCATACCAACCACTACCGTCATCATTCTTCAGTGTCACTACACCCAATCCATACTCCAAAACAAAAAAAACTCCATATCATACCCATACACATCAACACCTCTCATCATAACCAAAATTGGCAGCCCACTGCATAACCCCATCACTCCTAGAAATACAACTAAACACAACCTATTTGCAGTCCCACTACACAAAATTGATAATCCATTACATAATAACTCAATATATCTACCGTAGATTCCATTACACCACCCGTACCACCCCATATTACATACATGCTCTAAACACCAGGACCACACAACCACATAAGGCACAAGATAGAAAAAACCACACACAACACATATCCACACCAAATAAAGCAGGATGTATTCAGATTTAGAAAACAATAATTCTTTAATTATACTTTGATAATTCAAGGGTTATCATAGATCAAGTTTGATCCCAAGGAACACATTTATTTAACTGAATATACATGGTTAATCAATTTCATATATACAACCATTCAACACATGATCAACAACAAGACATCACAAGTCATCTTAAGTGTAAAAACAAAGACAAAAAATGACCATGATGTTTAGTAGACATACACCCAATAAAACTCACAATATCAATAAACAATAAAACGAAATAATTCTTCAATTTTTCCCATCCTCAGCTAATTGGTTTAAATCCAATTCAATTATCTTTATTAAACATTAATTCAACTTCCTTCACATGGGAAACATTTGTACACCCACCCTGAATTATACACAATTAAAATAGAGATGAAGGGATCCCTAACACGAGAAAAAGATGATCAAAACCTCATCTTTGCAGAAAACAGGGGGTGAAAAAGGCTCTAGGGAAATGTGATCAAAGGGTGCAATGCAGACTCATGGATCCTTAAGGAACACAGGCTTGGGGAACACCAAGAGAAAAATTGAGGGTTAATATAAGAGTGGATATTAGCTTTAGAAAGAACAGATCCTATATTAATAGGGGAAATAGTTTCAAAATCCATTAATGTTGGATCATGATCAAGACTATGAATTTTGATGACCTGAAAAGGCTCCCAAGAATTAAGAATTTAAAGATATATTTTATATCCTTTTAAATGTATTAAAAAACACTTAAATATGGTTTTAAACTCATTTTATGTAAATAAAAATGTTAAAGGGGTGAAACAGGAAAAATTGGGGAAAATTGGAAATTTGACAAACTATTAGAAATGAATCACCATTGGGTGAGTCACCTTAATGACTCATCAGTGGGTGAGTGACCGTTCGGGGAGTCACCATTCAGTGAACTACCAATCGGTGAGTCATCGATGGGTGAGTGAAAGTTCTGTGAGTCACTGTTTGGTGACCTACCATTCAGTAACCTACTGTTCAGTTACCTACCATTTGGTGAACTACCACTCAAAAATTCATCATTTGGTGAGCTACTATTCAACGACATACCATTTGATGAGTCACCACTAGAATATTCACTAGTGCAACCAACCGTTGGATGACTCACATGTGTGAACCCACCGTTGGACTACTCACTAGTGTGACCCACCGTTGTGAGTCACCGGTCATGACTCACCATCAACAACCTAGCATCACCTCCTACTGGTGGATGAATCACCATCAGATGAGCTACCATTAGAAAAATTAGATTTTGATATACTCTTTAAATGAGACACTATGACATCCCAGAACACCCTAAACACTAGATTTTTAAAAAGGTATATATTAGAGAGGTCTGGGATATTACATGGAATCATTTATCATCCAAAATAAATATGTACAAATGATAAATTACTCATTCTGGAATGCATCATACACTTGCACACAAATGATACAAATCTACTTTAACTCATCTATGAATGGCTACAAGGAAATTTCAATATCATTTCTAGGATCACTGAGTCTAGATATGAATACACTTAGGATAGTAAATTGATTCTTCATAGAAATATATGAAGGAAAGTTATAAATCTGAATGAAAATAGGCCAAATACTATGTGAAGTATTCATTTGGTGAAATGGGTTGAAACCATCATATGATAATCTCATTCTAACATTTCATGGGTTAGTTTTGAAATCAAGATAAAAGCTATGAATTTTGTTCTAAGCTAACAAATATAAATATTAAAATATTTTATCATTATCCTTATTTATTTTATCTTTATTCCATATAGTATTCCTTTCTATTTGTTATGAAATAAAAAGTTTTTGAAGCATGGTAATTAAAGAAAAGTTCCACATCACTTTCTATGGTATGCATGCTTTAGTTTTTTCTTTATTAGTCTTCCATCTTGATGTACCACACTATTTACACCGACTCAACTCTACATTTTCCTTCTAGAATAGACAAAAATATTTTTTGTAATAATGAATCTTAGTTGATAAAAATCCAAAATTTTCAACCAACTTTGATACCATGTAGTCATTTTCTAGAATACACACATCATCAGGTAGTAAATCCTTAATAAATGTAAGAAGGTAGTCAACTATAGTATTACTAAATCCATAAATTTATTTCCCATGATATAAACACATTAAAAACTTAAGTTTAATCATTTTCCAAATGCATAATATACTAGGGTATTCACATCTTCCATCACCTTTATAACACTCTCAATGTAATCATTCTGATCAATAGATGAAAATAGTGTTCTAGTATTCATTTCCTCTTGCACTGGTCTACATGAGAAGCTGACTTCAGAAATGAATGGAAATCAATCTGCAAATCAAACATTCTATACCAATACTTTCAAATGAATTAATTTCATTATCCACATGATATTTTTCTCTATTGTGATACGAAATTTGGTTTTTTGGAAACCATGGATAGTGATATGGTAACTCACATCCTCCTAAGTTAACCATGGTCTTCCAGAACAATCAAAACATGGGCATCAAATCAATCCATCTTTTGAATCATTATTGAATGGAAAGTCCAAAAAATATCCTAACTCTTACTTATACTTGCAAGTGATCGATAAACATCATATAAACAACTTCTATCTATACCAAGAAAAATAAAAATACATTAAAAAAGTAATTTGGAAAACGTATTAACATGATATTTATTATTTCTTAAGATAAAAATTATTCACTAATAACATTTTTATAAATAATCATAAAAAATATATTAAATTGAAAGTAAAATAATATATGTATACAATCCTAGGAGATATCATTTTTTGTTGAGTTCTATCTATTTTTCATATTAATTACATAATGTATATATTTTTCAACGAAATAATTGTGGTTCTTGAATTTTGGGATCCCTATTGTCATGGTTATTTATGGTTCACAACTCACAATGGTGACAAGGGCCTCCAATACAAAAGTACATGCGTGATACACAACACATGAAAATATTAACTTACAATGCACAATGGGAATATAAGAACATTTAATTAAGAACAGATATCAAGTTAGATTGTAATATTATTAGTAATAACAAAAATATAAAAATTCAAAAATATTTATAAATTTTAGTGAAAATTTATTTTTAAAAACAATCTGTTTCTAATAATTTACAATTAGTCATTCAAATAACAAATCATTAAAATTTGATCACGGGAAGGATAATGAGATAGTAAAAAATTTTCTGGTTGTTTTTGGTTGTGGTTCTCTTTCAATGCATCACATAGAGTCGGGGGAGGAAGGAGGGGAATAACTTGATTTAAAATAGGGGGTTTTAATAAATAAATTTAATAGTGGTGGGTTAGCTGGTTCAAAAATTTGAAAAAAATAAGAAAAAAATTTTATGCTATTGCAATGGTGTGCATAATGTCACTCCATTCCTTGAGGAAACATAACACATGCCACAACATGTAATTTCACAAGTGTTTCATGGAATAATAGTCTTTTGTGGTAGCCATAGTGAAATGTTGTTCCATGAAACACATAATTAATAACTATTCCTATTGTGGATATTTTAATCATCATTAGAATCTTTTGGGGATTATTTTTTACATATATGAATTAATAATTGTCAATGGTGGACAGTGTAGTAAGACACAAAGACCATTTTAGTATGTGTCACAAGGAAATTCCACTAAAACTAAGGCATATAACATGAAAATTAACATAATTATAGTTATATTTTAAATCATAAAAAAATAAATTATATTAATTTAATTTAAATTAAAATACAAACTTATAGTATCTATAGAATTTTTACAAATAAATAAAATCAATATTAATGGAAATAATTATCATTTAGGTTATATATATTGCTTATTCCTTCAATTTAGGTTAAATAGGTTTATCCAAAATGATCCATATGTATAAATTATTGAGATTTATATTTTTTTGACTTCACTTTCTTATTTAATGTAAGTTCTATTTTTATTTTTTTATTAGTAGAGAGAAAAATATTTAAATTAATCAAACATAATATCTAGTAAGTCATTCAATGGTTGTTTTTTTTATAGATTATAGTTATGTTATGGATAAATTAATTTCTTTTCCTTATATGTTAATGGAGAGAATTATTTTCAATCACACAATGAAATTTAATTTTTTAGTAGAATATCTCTTCTACGTCTGTTGTGTAAAAAAATTATTTATTGGTAGAGAATATGATGACCTTAATTGAACTTGTTTTGGAAAATTTATTATTAAAAAGTTTAGAAACTATGCTTAATCATAAAATAGATTTACCCTAACAATATTGTGTTATAATAATTTAATATATATATATATAAAGAAAATTAATGAATTACAATGGATAACTATATCTCCTAGACTATTAGACATCATTGTTTTTTTCTCAATGAAATTTTTCCAAAGTCATCTATTATGTGTGATTGAAGTTTGATATTTTTTACATTAATTCCATCTAAATAAATTATCTCTGAAACATAGATGTTTTCTAGGTGGATACGGAATGGTTAAAAGATGTAGTCCATGAATTGGGAAACCTTAAGAAACACCTAAAATATCTGTTTTAGGATAGATTAATGCTAGGACCTCTATATTAATTATAAGGAATTTATAAAATGTTTTTTAATCAGATATTATAATCATCTAGGACCTCATTAGGGGATTGAGATTATGTAGGTAATATATTTACATTATTCACGCCTTATTTTTCTCTATGTTTTACTCAAAATAAATTAATTTTGTAGTTTTATTTTTCTATAAATCATAGAGATTCATGGAAATATGATCATGATCTAATTTAATTTTAATTTCTAAATAATATATGGAATAATATGACACATTATTGATACAAGTGAATCATACAATAGGATCAAACTAAAATTTGGTCTTAGTGAGAAAGTTGTGTTCATCATTTTTTTCATCAAGTGAGTTATCTAGTTGAAGTATGTTGAGATTCACCGACTCACAGGATGATCTATTGACATAGTTGGTCAACTAATTTGTATCATTATCTAGTGATTTTTTTGTATAAATAATGGTAAATATTTATTATACCATCCAATTTAATTCTCTTATTTCATAAATTGAATGTTTGTAATTTCTTCATGATATGTAGTTATTCCTTGAGTTATCTAACCTAATCCCAAACCAATTCATCATAATCATTAATTTCCCCATCTAAAATTATTTCTATATTTTTATTCATTTTTATGTGTTCTTATTTGTTTCCTTTGTCACACATTCACAAATTTGTATATCTATCAATGTGGATTGAACCTTCTCTCATCTAAAGTAGTTTTTTATAAAAAATAAAATAATTAATCTATTGAGCATTAGCTAAATGCTCAGTCTAATTCTCGTGCCATTGTGGAGGAAAGAACAAATGACCATTAAAAATTAAAAATTACTATGATAAATAAAAAACAATGATAAAATATATTCTCAATATATTTATATATATAATATTAATTTAATAAATCTACTATGTTAATGAAAACTTGGTCAAAACTAAAATCTGAGGGCCTCTTACTTCTGTAATTCATAGGAATCTATGTTTCATAAAAAAGAAGATAAGAAAAATGGATGATAATTGGGAGAATATGAATAATAATAAAATTATAATCATTAATCCACGTTAACCTAGGAATTATTTAGTAGAGTGAGTAAGGATTAAATAGTTTCATGTTATATAGTTTATAAAAATCCATAATGTATTATGAAATCGTATAGGTATTGAAATTATAAGGTCAAACAATTATGTTTTTCTATAATTCCATCATACAATGTATTATCTAATGAAAACTCTCTTGAATAACTTTGTTAATTATATAGTGCAGTGCATTAAAAAAACATAGGGGGTTTAATGAAGTTGAAATAAAATAGTGTGTTTTCTTAATTTTTATTAATGGAAATTCAATTATTTGGTTCCATGAAATGGATGAAGTGATTATTTAAATATGGTAACATTTGTTCAAATATTTTTGAGTAAATTCAATCCAATGGGAATGTTTACTAATTTAATAAGCTCTAGAATAAAACCTTATATTTTTTATATTTTTAAAATCCATAATATTTAGGTATTATAATATTTTTATAATTTAGTCTTATCTTTTTAGTAAATCCTTTATATGATCACATTGATTGAAATTTGGTCAATTATAAAATTTTACCAATTAAGTGAAGTTAACACTTATGTAATGATTTTTAAAAAAGTAATTTACTCTTATATATTACAGGAACCTTATATAAGACATAAGATTTTGATAATTTTACAAAGATATATATTATGTATTGAAGGGCCCTTATATATGATTGAAGGCTATAGAAATTTTGAAAAGTTTGAACACTTACATATAAGAAATTAATCTTACATAATAATTATTAAACTTTAAGTATTCAGATAATCTATTCTTAAATATTATAGTGAAGTTGTTTTAGATGTTAAATATGCAGAAGATATGTTTAAGAGGATTTTGAGGTTTAGTTTATATGGATTTGGGAGTTGAAAAACATACATATAATGATATTTTTATGTATTCTTTGGCTAATACTAATGAATTGTTTATCAATATATGATATATTATCAATTTTATTCTATGATAGATAATTTAGGAAAAAATAATTATATTAAAATTCTAAAAGTTGGATTTTTAAAGGCAGTATCACATGTATTTGATGGTATTATTCAATGTGTTTAATGATTATTATTATATATAATGTAATTTTAATTTAAATATCATTTTTATGGATAAATATAGAATTATTTGTCAGAGTCTAGGGACGAGAAATGTAATTATTATAGTAAGATATATGGTAAATATATTATTTATATATTTGAATTATTCTAAAGGTCAGATTTTATTGGATGTAGATATATTTATGTAAAACCCATGTGAAATAATTAGGGATCTTTAATAGAATAATCATGTAATTTTAAATTAATGGAATCCTCTCTTTTTATTTTATCTATAATTTCATGTCGAATCTACCAGAATTTTGAGGACATATAATTCATTACGAAACACAGAAGTGATGCACGGTTTTAAATCCACATTATTTACAAACCACTACGATAGATTTCGTAGACCTATATCATTCTACATATAATTTTAGTGGATGAATATAAAACAAAAAATTCTAACACTGAATGATAAACTAGAATTGGAAAAATTAGAGTAGAATGGGAAAATAGGAGCAATATTTTAGAGGGAAAACATTTAATATAGTTAGGGTATAAAAATCAGAATAAAACTAGTTTAAAAATTTATTAACATAAGATGGATTGATAAAAGAAGAAAATACCATAGGAAATTAATGAAATTCACCCACCAGGAGAAAGAATAAATCATATGATAGGTTGGATATAGAGGATACACTGCATAGTGAATAATAGTAAGAACTAATTTCTTTAACCTGATAATGGAAAGCCCTAAATACCTTCGTTGGGTAAGAGAATTTAAGAGTTATGGACAAATGAGATCTGAAAGGAGAAGGATGATTATTGGGGGTGGGGTGGATACATCGAAGGTGCGCTAAAGGTGGATATGGGGTGGACACCTAGGAGAAGCATCACTGGAGAGGTTGGAGGGTCGTATTGGGTGGTGGAGTTGGGGGAGGATAGCTATGAAGAGGAGAGCTCGTGGTGGGATGGACGTATTTGGTGATTGAGAGGGGTAGCATTGTGAGGGGAAATAGTAGGGGTGGATAGTCATAGAGAGGAAAAATCATGAGGGGTAGAATTAGGGGATGAGGGTGGCAAAGAGGAGTGTCTCGTGAGTGTAATGGGAGGGGGTCGTGGAGAGGAGGAAAACTGCCCAATTAAACGAACCCTAGTGCCATGGTTTACTAAAAAACATGGATTCAAATACCCATATATCACTAGTTTTAATTAAACCATGGTAATAAATTTATATAAAACCATTGAACTATAAAACCTTATCTATAAATCATTTTTCAAGTATTGATATTTTTGAATAAAATAACATTTTCCCTTGAAAATGGCTTAAAAAAATTCATAAAATATTATGAAAATTATTTTCTTTGAAAATAAACTTGGAAACTTATAAACAAATATTAAAAAAAATGTCATGAGAATGAGAAAATCTATTCAGGTTCTAAGTGTTAAAAATAAACATTATTTTCAACCATTTTGTAAAAGAGAATCAAAAGTTACCCATTTCAAAAATGGTAAGAAATTTCCTTTTAATTTTTTTAAAAGGTAAAATATCATGTAAAATAGAGTTAGGAAATCGTTTATGTTTAGAAAATAAAATTCTTGAATTAATTTTATATAATTTTTATATTGAAGAGAGATATTCCCTATAACACATGAGATTTTAAAGGAAAACCATTATGTTCAATATCTTATATGACACACAACATCGATTCTAAATGACCCAAAATATATGACAGTTATAACATATCCATTAAATTAGTAGATATGAATTGATATGAATTGTATTAAATAATTTATGATATATAAATACATATATATAAATATCCTACTCAATATATTTTTTTTGAAAAATAATTAGTAAACAATCAATCATTTTTTAGAAAAGTAATTTTATTCTTTAAAAATATTTTTTCATTAAAAATTATTTTTATTACCTTTTTTTGAGAAAATATTATAATTAATTTATAGAAAATTTATAAAATTTATTTTATAAATTTAAACTAATTTTTTAAATCACTATATCAAAACTATCTTGGGGTTAAATTTTGGGATTTTTTCAGAAAATATTGATTTTTCAGTAAATAGAGAAAAATACCGATTTTTATAAAACTATCATTTATTTTAAATAAATTAAGTAACATAAAAATACCATTATTCTATAAATTTTATTTAAATTAAAATAATTATTATTTAGTTATATTCAATATATTTAATTATACTTTAATTTATATAGGATTTTAGTATATGTTTATAATGAATAATGATAGTAATAAAATTATTTTACTATAGTTAAGGTGAAAACATGTTCACCCAGAGGTTAAACAAAAACGATAAGGCTTAAGATGACCCAAAACTTGTCTAAATTATATTGGATGGCCGTATGTTGACATTATATAATATAATTCCCTATAATGGTCTATTTTGGATCTTTTTTATGTGTAAAACATGGGTGTAACTTTTTCTTTTCAAAAATTCCAAGTGTGTCCCCCCCACTTATAATAGGCCACCCATATTGTATATAATTCACAAATTATAGTCGTTTTATTAAAAAAATAACTGAAAAAATTCCTTAATTAATTCCCTTAACATTTCATATTGTCCTTGGCTTGATCATAAAGACAATCTAGGAAGGCTTTAGGTATAATCCTAAAGAGGTGGTCTGAAGAAGAGGCATCATTCTTAACCAATCATTTTGGTTTTGTTTCTTCTTAAAATTCGTTTAAATATTATTAAACCATGATTATATAACAAAATAATTATATCCCATATAATTATAGGTTATTATGTTAATTTAATAACCTAGATTTATCTCATATTTTATGAAATGGTAAATGAAGCCATCATTCGTGTGTACAACAGACTAACGCCTTGCGAACTGATGTAATTCATTTTCCATCATCATCTCTCATGGATATTTATAATGATGAAATTAATGTTTATATATGATAATAATTAAATATTTATCATTATTAAAAGATAATATATCATTTTCTTTGTTACCTTTAAACTCACTAAAAAATGATAACATCATTCGTGTGTATATGTGGACTACCGCCTCCAAAAAGAAATACAATTCATTTTTCATCACCACATAACATGGATGATATATAAAAATGCATTTAAAGAAATAATATCATATTTATGATATTATTATCATTATTGAAATATTAAATAATACTTTACCTCGTTCCATATTGATCTTTGAAGAATGGAAATGTTGCTTAGGTAGACGTACAACTTACCATCTCCGTGTCTATAACATTTTTCATTTTTCATAACCATTATTCATGGTTGGTTTCAAAATTATAATGAACATATAAAAATTATAACTATTTAATTATTTTTATTCTATAGATGATGTAATAGTGACCCCTATTACCATGGTCAACATACCCAGGCCATTTTAAAAATATGGACCAAACATACTCAAAACACTCAACGTGGACTAAACAGATTAAATATATAAACATGTAATTAAAATGAATAAAATAAATGATTTAATTATACGGAATTAAACCTACAAAATGTTCTTAAGAAATAAAAAAATTGACATAATCTTATTATATTGGAGTTAAAGTACATACAATGAACATTTGGACTCGGGGTAAGGGTTTCTCATATCAATTATATTTTTGTGAGACATATTCCATATTCAGCACTTATTTTTATTGTGTGGTGTATTTATACTACCCAAGAGTGTATTTTATGAAAATTATTTTTATTTAAAAATCCATTTGAGGTTCTATGTTTCATGATGTCTTGATCTAGATATCCCCAAAGTAGTAATGGATTTCATCTCATTTTTAAATAATTGAGGCATATTTTATTGTTATACACCTAATTTATTTTTTATGGTGTATATAAAACCTCTATTACATGTTATATCATTAATACTTAATAATTATTTTTTTAATTTTTAATTTTAATTACTTCATAAAAGTTTATTTGACATTAATGTTACAAAGTGTTAAGGGGTTTTATAACTCAATTACTTTTCATTGGGTTATATTATTTCTTTGTTGTCTTTGATATTATATGATTATGTGTGAAATAAAATATAAAATTATTATTTTTATTTTAATTTTTTTTTGGATTATAATTTTTTACACCTAATATATCCATTGATAAACTCTTAATTCAATGGTATGATCTTTGTATGGGTTATTCGTCTCAAAGTTCCTTTCCTTAGGATACACTTTTAATGATATTCACCTATATTCATTGATGAGGTGTATATATAGTCCCTTTGACTTGTTATATCATGAATATACTCATTTTATTGATACTTATAGTTTAATGTTAAGTTATTATTTATTGTTTATCATAATTGAAAAGTAAATAAAGCAGAAAAGGCTTTATGTTACAATCTTCTTTCTTTTTAGGATTTTTTATATTCAAGGTTACTTTAGTGGAAATCATATATTATTAATTTGTTAAACCAAATATATTTTATAATACTTTGGTCTTGAATATGGTTTACATGTTTAGTTTCTGTTTCCTATATTATTTTTCAATGAAACATTGGGAAAGTTGTTTATAAGTGATATCGATCTTGTACCTTCTTTTATATCGTGAATCTTTATCTTCTATATCCATGTTTTCTTAAATGTTTTCAATAAAATTATTTTATATACATAAATTTTTTCCTAAAATCATTTTACATGATATTTTAAATTATTTTAGAAGGTTTTAAAAAGGAATTTTTTTATTGTTTTCTAAATGGGACACTTTTTACTCTTTCTTAAAAATGTCTGGAAAGAATGTTTATTTCTAACATTTTTGATATGAATGAATATTCCAGATGTCAAGAACATTATTTTCATTTAATATTACTTTATAAGTTTCAAAGTTATTTTTAGATGAAAGGATTTTCAAAATATTTTAGGAATTTTTTTAATAGTGATTTTTAACTTAAAAGGGTTATTTTCCTCAAGAATTTTTTTCATATTCTTCTAAGGGTAATTACATTCATCAATGCCAAAAACCCTTGATGTTACTTATAATCTACTGGGGATATTTTTTATTGATATCATCATCATTATTTATATGGATGGATTATGATTATATAAAATATAATTCTAATGAACCTATTTATTTTCCTTGAGTTAATTAATTTATGAATGGAATAATTGATATTTCTATGAGTTTTATGTTTAAATGAAAATTCGATGTACATTATTCATGTTATGGTTCTGGGAAATTTTTTATATGATGAGTTGTGCCCTATTATAGATCACAGGTGAGCCTGACATAGCATATATGATGGTTGAACCTAGATATCACTCCAATTAATTAGGTATTAAAGTTGACCATATAGTTATTTCCTTTTAAAGGGTTCTATAAGGGTTCTATAAAGATGATATTCCAAGATAATTTAAAATTTTAAATATGATTTCTATGGGTTTTTATCGATTCAATTGATAAATATTAACATCACTTGGATCAGGATTATTGATTATTATTACTCTTTACTTTGTTAAATATTTATTAAATATTTCATGATTGATGATCCATGTATTGATGGGTATGAATATTATTATTTTATGCTCATACACATTGATTATGGCATCATACCCTTATGATCCTCTTATGCTCTTCAAAATTATGAGATTTTATGAATTATTTTTAAAAATAATTTAAATTTTTAGATATCTTTCATTATACAGAACACCTATTTTAGTTTGCATTACAAACAACAATGAGTTTCTTCGATGGCACGAATGACATGTGACACTGAGCTTCAGTAAACCATGAAATAATATTATATTAAATATGACCATTATTACCTAAATGTTAAATTAAAGGTTATAAATACTATTAACTAATTTATGAGATATAAATACTAATTTCATACTCAATATAAATTTATTTATTAATTCTGAGTAAATAATCAATTAATTTGTAGTAAATTAATTATATTCATCAAAAATATATTTTCTTCAAAAATGATTTTTATTGCTTTATATGATAAAACATTAAAGTGTTTATAAAATTTATTTGACAAAATGAATTTAATTTCTTAAATAATCATATTAAAATTAACTTATGGTGAAATTTTGGATTTTTAGGAAAATATTATTTTTCTAGTGAATAGTGAAAAATACCAATTTTTGTAAAACTACATTTTCCTTTAAATAAATAAATTAATTTATACACCCAATTTTGTTTTAAGGTAAAATAAGTATTACATATTAATAATTAATCCAATTAATTACTTTTGAATCAACTTTATATTGGATTTTAGTATAAGTTTATTTTTGGGTTTGAAAAAGGGGTTTTTTCTTCTAAAAACTATTTTAAAGTGCATAAGGTTTCCCCATTTTAATTAATTAAAATAATACCTAATGATTAAAATTTAAATTAAATGTATATATTATATATAAATAAATTTTAATTGATATTCATACAATTATTATTATCATACAAATAATTAATATAAAATCATTTTGTGCTTTAAAAATATATACTTCTCAAAAACGGTCTTTTTCATTGCATCTAAGGGTTTTGTTTTGAATTTAATTTTTTACACTATTAAAAAATTTATTCTAAAAAATAAAATTAATTTCTGAAATATTCATTTTAAAATCATATTATGGTGAATTTTCGAGAATTTTCTCAAAATATTTTTTTTATGAATATTGAAAAATACTAAATTTTAATTGAAAACCATCTTTTCGTTTAAATTATTTATAAATTCAAATAATATTTTAAATTAGTTTAACATAAAATTAATTAAATTATACAACTATTATTATATTTCCTGAAATTTTAATCAATTTTATGTTGAAATTGGATATAAAAACATTGTAAGCTTTTGAACATTTTCCCTTTGAAAACCCGCTTTCTTATCAAATATACGATATTAATTTTAAATTAAATATTTCTAATTATATGAATTTAATTTGAAAAAATATATTAAATATTTTTATCTAGAATATTTTATATTATCTAATCATTTTAACTTAATCTTTTACAAAAATGAATAGTGAAAATAGTAAAAAATTAATTAACATGGTTATGATAAAAATGGGTTTACCTTAGGGTTAAACTAAACAAATAAGGGTTAAAATGACCTAAATACTTTTATAAAATCTATTTTATATCCATATTTTAACTTTATAATGTCCATGTCTATAAAATACTTCATTTTTTATCGTCGTTTCATGAGAAAAACATGGGTACACATTTTCTTTTCAAAATAATACAAGTGTGCCAACCACCTCACTTATAAATGGCCACCACATCTCCTATATTTTTCACACAATAAAGCCATTTTTGTTTAGAAAATACATACCCAAGTCACTTCAAAACATTCCTAAAGTAATTATATAATCCTTATTTTGGAATGAAATTCAACTTAGGATTGATTTTGGTGAAGACCTAAGGAGGATACCCGAAGAATAAATAACATTCATCAACAAGTATTTTTATTTTATTTTTACTCTCCCCCTTAAATTATTCTTAAATAATGATGATATAATAATATAATTATATTAAATATACTTATATGATGTTATGTCAGGTTCATGGCCTACAACCTTCTCCACTTTCATCAAATGGGATACAAAATCATTTCCCGTGTGTACGACGAACTACCACCTCACGAAGTGACATAATTATTATTTCAATTATCCCCAATCATGGTTGGAAATAATGATAGATTTATTCTTTATATATGACATTTATGATATTATTATTCTTATATAATTATTATCCCACACATTTATTCATGATTTAATTTTTATGGGAATATGAAAACGTTGCTTGTGTGTACAGCGGACAACCACCTCACGAAGTAACATGAATCATTCACGCTTTAAATGAAAGGTAATAAGGATGATTCTAATGAAAATATGTGATATATATTAAATAAAAATTATTATATAATTATAATATATCATTTTACTTTCATTCTTTCAATACGTCGAGAAAATAGAAACAATGTTCATGTGTATGTACGGACTACCATTTCCATGAACAATGTATTTAATTTTCTATCTCTGTATTTTATAGATTAATATAAATACATATATAATTAATATATATGATATTTATATCATAGTAATAATTTTTGATATTATGGAACTATGATCAAAGTAAGAGGACATAAATTAACAATCAAAACATACATGAAAAACAAAGTAGTTATTGCATGAAACATGACTTTAACATGGAATTGTTAATAAAGAGGTAATAAAATGTCATAAGTAAATAATATATGGTATGATATATATATGTTTATTTCTATAATATATGAATAATAATATTTAATTTATTTTATATGAGGTTTTAATGTGTATAAATGAAATTTATACTTGCGGTAAGAGATTCCAAGTCACTCTTTTATTTCTAGGAGACATATGAAAATTCACCACTCGTTTCTTTTGTGCGGTTTATATAATTAAAATTTAAAAATTTATATCATTAATATACTAATTTTAATAATATTTAATTTTTCAATTGTTTTATTCTTTATTGGGGCTTCAATTAAAAATATTACTAAATTGGTAAGTTATTTCTGCCTCACTGTTATTTTATGTGAGACAAATTCCATATTCACCACATGTTTATTTAATGCGGTGTAAATAATTCCCACAAATGTATTTTATGATGAATATGATTAAAATTATTGGTATTTAAATATCTATTTTATGATCTCTCTTATATTTGTCTTAAGTTTCAAAAGTTACCAAATCGTTAAGGGATTTTTGTCTGAAATTTCATTATTTGGGATGTACATTATGTCATGCACTTATATTATTTCATAAGGTATATATAGATCAAATTAAAATTTAATATAATGAATTTATATAACCACATGATATTTTAAGTTCCATTTTATATTATTCCTTCATGGGGATTTCAATTAAAATTTACCAAATTGGTAATGATTTTATTTTAAAATCACATCATTTATCAGGATTGTGTATGATTTTGTTTATAATGATAAAATATTAGGATCCATCTCTCAAAAAACTCATTATTTTTATCCACTTATTATTTATGATATTTTCAAGTTAAAGTACCATTTTACACTCATTGGCACTTAAAATAGTTTAGAATTTGTTTTAATAAAATCAAACTTTATTTATCTCTTTAGTAGAAAATCCATTTTTGTCCAAAACCATGTTTTATAAAATTGTTTTCACAATGTTTTATTAATACCCTATGATTTTTAAAATTTATTTTTACCCAGGTTATATATTTTTTAAAAATATTTCGAAAGTAATCTTCACGTCTTTTTACAAACAATGCCCATTTGGATTTTACTGAAAATATGAAAGAAATATTTGTTTTATTATATACAACCTAAAAGAAATTTTCTATGATCATGACCGTAATTATATTTTATGCTTCCTTTATAAAATTTAAAGGTTATTTTCAAATAAAAATATTTTTAAAATATTTTATCCTTTAAAAATATATTTTTATAATGGGAAGTAAATTTTCCACAAGAAATGTATTAAATGATCGATCAAAATAATTTTGAATATAAAATGACTTCTGTTGATGATACCTATTACTAACTGGTGATATGATACATGGATACCATTATTATTCTTTATATGAATGGTTTATATTTATGATTTCATTATGTTTATGAAACTTATTTCTCTTCCACGGGTTATACCGTGATAAAATGCATATAAAACCTTATTCTTTTCACTTGTTATGGTACGATGAAATGATGAAGTGATTAAGAAACCTATCCCTTTTACATAGGTTATGATATGATTAAGTGTTTATAAAACCCATTTCATTTAATGGGTTATGATATAATGAATGTTTTCTGATATTTTGGAATAAATAAATATTGTTTTCTTTATGAGATGCGTAGGGCCTATATTTCCCTCAAATGAATTGGGTAAATATTTACATGTAATGAGATAGAAAGGACAAGAATGGGGAGTGAACCTGGTTCAAAAATGGTTTGGGAGTGAACCTTGACTACAATGATGGTTTGGGGAGTGTATCCATTATAATATGATAGCCTTAGAAATGATCCATGATTAATATGGAAATGATTTTATATGATTTTTTGTATGAAACAAATCATTTTATTATGCCAATATTATTCTATCATGTCTCTTGTTATTTCATCTCCTTATCATCTATGAACTTCCAATCTTTATGCCATGACTCAATATTATGATCTTTGATATGTAGGGTATAATTTTCGATTGTTATTATCATGTTATAATACTCTTAATCTAATGTTATTATTATATATATCCCTTGTTTACTATTACCAAGAATATTATCTCACAATTTCTTATGTTTCCTTTCCACTAGTTGTGAAGAAAGATTTTAAGTAGGGTATGTTTGTGAATATGAATAAATATGAAGATTTTTATATTTGTGTTCCATGTTTCCATCTTGATGTACCACACTATTTACTTCGACTCAACTCATCATTCTAAGTAGGGTATGTTTCACTAGTCCTGATTCACCGTAAACAACCTACCATCACCAAATATCGGTGGACGACTCACTGTCAGACGAGCTACAGTTGAAAAAATAGGATTCTTAAAAACTCTTGAAATGAGCCACTGTGACCTCCCCGAACACCCCAAACACTATATTTTTTAAAAGTAATGGATTGGGGAGGTCTAGGAAATTACATGAAATCATTTATTATCCAAAATAAATATGTACAAAACATAAAGTACTCATTATTAAATGCATCATACGCTTTCACACCAATACTAAAAAGATACTTTAATTCATATATGAATGGATAAAAAGATATTTCAATATAATTTCTTGGGTCACTGGGTCCAGATATGAATAAACTCATGATAGTAAATAGATTCTTCATACACATCCATGAAGGAAAGTTATAAATCTGAATGAAAATAGGCCAAATACTATGTTCAGAATGCATTTGGTGAAATGGGTTAAAAGAATCATAGGATAATGCCATTATAACATTTCATGGGTCCATTGTAAAATTAGGATACAACCTATCAATTTACTTCTAAGATAACCCATATACAATATACACTATTCCATTATTATCCTTATTTATTTTATCTTTATTCCATCTCATATTCCATTCCATTCGTTCTGAAATAAATTTTTTTTAAATCCAGTTAATTAAATAAATGTTCCACATCACTTTATATGGTATGCATGATTGAGTTTAGTCTTTATTAGTCTTCCATGTTGATATACCACACTATTTACACCGACTCAACTCTATATTTTCCTTCTAGAATAGACAACAATATTTAGTGCAAGAATGAATCTTAGTAGATGAAAATCCAAATTCTTCAACCAAATTTAATGCCATGTAATCATTTCCTAGAATACATGTATCATCAGGTAGTAAATACTTAATAAATGTAAGAAGATATTCAACTATAGTATTACTAAATCCATAAATTTCTTTCACATAATATAACAACATTAAAAACCGAAGTTTAATCATTTTCCAAATGCATGATATACTATGGTATTCACATCTTCTATCAGCTTTCTAACACTCTCAATGTCATCATTCTAATCAATAAATGATAATAGTGTTCTTGTATGGATTTCTTCTTGCACAGGTCTACATGAGAATTCTGCTTCAGAAATAAATGGAAACCAATCCGAAATCAAACTTTTCATACCAATAATTTTAGCTGAATTAATTTCATTATCAACATGATATTTTTCTCCATTGTGATACCAAATGTATTTTTTTTGGAAACCATGTTTAGTGATATGGTAATTAACATCCTTCTGAGTTAACCATGGTCTTCCAACACAATCTAAACATGAACATCAAATCAATCCACCGTTTGAATCATTATTTAAAGAAAATTCCAAAAAATATCATAACTCTTTCTTAAACTCACCAATGATATATTAACCATTATAAATAAAACTTCAATCCATTCCAATAAAAATGAACATATATTAAAAAAATAATCTAGAAAATGTCTTAACATGATATTTATTATTTCTCAAGATAAAAACTATTCATCAATAGCATTTTTATAAAAAATAATAACAAATATCTTAAATTAAAAGTAAAATAATATATGTATAAACTCCTAAGAGATATCATATGTTCTAGAGTTCAATATATTTTTCATATGAATTACATAATGTATATATTTTTAATGAAATAGTTGTGGTTCTAGAAATTTGGGATACCTATTGGCATGGTTATTTATAGTGCATAGCTCACAATAGTGACAAAGGCCTCCAACACAAAAGTACAAGTGAGATACAGAACACATGAAAATATTAACTTATAGTGCACAAAAGAAATATAAGAAAATTGAAGTAATAAAAAATATCAGGTTATATGGGAAAATTATTTTTAATAATAAAAATTTAAAAATATAAAAAATATTTATAAATTGTAGTGAAAATTTATTTTAGAAAACAATCTATTTCTAATAATTAAAAATTAGTCATTCAAGTAAAAATCATTAAAATTTAATTATGGGAAGGATAATGAGATATTGACAAACTTGCTGGTTGTTATTGGTCATCGTGCCTGATCAATTCATCCCATAGAGTAGGGGGAGGAAGGAGGGGAACCACTTCAATTATAATAGGGTGTTTTAGTAAAGTATTTTAATAGAGGTGGGTTAGCTAGTTCAAAATGGTGAAAAACATTATGATGGTGAAATGGCGTGTATAATGCCACTCCATTCCATGACGAAACAAAATATATTCCACGACGTGAAATTTCACAAATGTTTCATAGAATAATAGTCCTGGGAACTAACCATAGTGCAATAGTGTTCCATGAAACACACCATTAATTACTATTCCTATTGTTGATATTTTCATTGTCATTAGAATATTTCTGTGATTATTTTGTAAATAGATGACTTCATAACTTTCAAAGGCGCACGATGTATTAAGACACAAAGGCCGCTTTAAGATGTGCCACAAGGAACATTCCACTCGAAAATAAGGTGTATAACAAGAAAATTAACATAATTATAGTTATATTTTAAATCAGAAAAAATTAAATTAGATCAAGTTAATATAAATTAAAATATACACTAATAGTATCTATAGTTTTTCTAAAATAAATAAAATAAACATTAATGGAAATAATTATCATATAGGATATACATGTATTTTATCCCTTCAATTAAAGTTAAATCAGTTGATCCAAAATGATCCATATGTATAAATTATAGAGATTTATATTTTTTGACTTCACTTTCTTATTTAACATAAGTTTTATATTTATTTTTTTATTAGTCAAGATCAAAAACATTAGATTAATCAAACATAATATCTAGTAAGTAATTAAGTGGTTGTTATTTTATAGATTCTAGTTATGTTATGGAGACTTTAATTTCCTCTCCCATTATGTTAATGGAGAGAATGTTTTTTAATCACACTAAGGAATTTAATTTTGTAGTATAATATCTTGTCTACGTTAGTTGTATAAAAAAATTATTTATTGGTAGAGAATATGATGACCCTAATTGAATATATTTAGGAAATTTGTTATTAAAAATGTTTAGAAACTATACTTAATTGTAAAATAGATTTACCCTAACAATGTTGTGTTATAATCATTTAATATATAGAAAAAAGGAAATTAATGAATTACAATGGATAACTACATCTCCTAGACTATTATACATCATTGTTTTTTCTCAGTGAAATGTTTCCAAAGTCATGTTTTATGTGTGACAGAAGTTTTATATTTTGTACATTACACTCTATCGAAATACATTATCTATGAAACATAGATTTTGTCTAGGTGGAGAGGGAATGGTTAAATTATGGTGTCCTTGAATTGAGAAAACTTAAGATACACATAAAATATATATTTAAGGATATATTAATTCTAGGAGCTCTATATTAATTATAATGATATTATACAATGTTTTTTAATCAGATATGATCATCATTTAGAACCTAATTGGGGGATTGGGATTATACAGGTAATATATTTACATCATTCATGCCTTATTTTTCTCTATGTTTCACTCAAAATCAATTAAATTTATATTTATATTTTCCTATAAATCATAGAGATTCAGAGATAGATGATCATTATATAATTGAATTTTAATGTCTAAATCATCTATGGATTAATATGACATATTATAGACACATGTGATTTATACACTAGGATCAAACTAAAATTTGGTCTTAGTGAGTAAGTTATGTTCATAATTTTTTTCATCAAGTGAATTCTATAGATAAAGTATGTTGAGATTCACCCACTTACATAATGATGCATTAACATAGTTGGTCAACCACTTTGTATCATTATCTAGTGATTTTTGTGTATAAATAATTGGAAATATTTACAAAACCATCCAATTTAATTCTCCTATTTCATCAATAGATTATTTGTAATTTTTTTCTGATATGTTGTTCTTCATTGAGTTATCTCACCTAACCCCAAACTTATTTATCATAATCATTAAATTCCTAATCTAGAACTATTTGTATGTTATTATTCATTTTTTATGTGTTCTTATTTGTTTCCTTTGTCACACATTCACACATTTGTATATATATCACTGTGGATTGACCCTTCTCTCAAATATACTAGTTTTTTTATAAAAAATCAAATAATTAATCAATTGAGCAATAGCTAAATTCCCAGTCTAATTATCATACCATTGTGGAGGAAATAACATATGGCCATTAATAATTTATAAATTAATAAGATAAATAAAAAACAATGACAAAATATATTCTCAATGTATATATATATAATATTAAGTTAATAAATCTATTGTGTGATTAAAAACTTGGTCAAAACTAAAATCTTGGAGCCCATTACTCCAGTAATTCATAGGCATCTAAGTTTCCTAGAAAATAAGTTCAGAAAAAATGATGATAATTGGGAGAATACGAATAATTATAAAATTATAATCATTAACCCACCTTAACCTAAGAATGAATTAGTAGTGTGAGTAAGGATTAAGGAGTTTCATGAGATATATTTTATAAAAATAAATATTGTATTATGAAAGCCCATAGGTCTTGAAATTATGAGGTCAAACAATCACGTTTTCTATAATTCCATCATACAAATCATTATCTAATGAACACTCTCTTAAATAAATTAGTTAATTATATAGTGTGGTAAATCAACAATAACATTGGGGTTTTAACAAAGTTGAAATAAAAGAGAGTGTTTTTCTAATTTTTATTAATGGAAATTCATGTATTCGGTTCCATCAAATGGATAAAGTGATTTTTGAAAGTTGGATCCAATTTTTCAATGATTTAGTGAGTAAATTATATCCAATGTGAATGTCTATTATTGTAAGAAGCTCTAGAATATAACCTTATATTTTTATATTTGGAAAAGACATAATCTTGAGGTATTATAGTTTTTTTATAATTAGACTTTTTTTTAGTAAATCCTTTATATGATCAAATTGATAGAAATTTGGTCAAGTATAAAATTTTACAAATGAAGTGAAGTTAACACTTCTGTGATGATTTTTAAAAAATTAATTTACTCTTATATATTAAGGGAACCTTATATAAAATATAATATTTAGATAATTTTCCAAAGATATAAATTATCTATCTTGAATATTACATATTGAAGGACCCTTATAAATGATTCAAGGATTTAGAAATTTGAAAAATCTTGAACACTTACATATCAGAAAGTAATATTACATAAAAATGATTAACCTTTAAGTATTTAGATAATCTACTCTTAAATATTATGGTGAAGTTGTTTTAGATGTTAAATATACAGAAGTTATGATTAGGTGGATTTTTAGGATTAGTTCATATGGATTTGGGAGTTAAAAAAACATATAATGATACTCTTATGTATTCTCAGGATGATACTAATGAATTTTTTATCATTGTCTAATATATTATCAATCGTAGTATATTTTAGAAAATTTAGGAAAAAATAATTATATCAAAACTCTAATAGTTGGGGTTTTAAAGGCACTATCACATGTGTTTATAGGGATTATTCAAAGTGTTTAATGATTATTATTATAGATAATTTAATTTTTACTTAAATATAATTTTTATGGATAAATGTAGAATTATTTGTCAGAGTCTACGGATGAGAAATGTAATTATTATAGTAAGATATATGGTAATTATATTATTTTTATATTTGATTTATTCTAAAGGTAATATTTTACTGGAAGTAGATAGATTTATTTAACACCCACATGAATTAATTAGTGATATTTAATAGAATTATCATGGAGTTTTAAATTAAGGGAATCAGATTTTTTTATTTTATCTATAATTTCATGTCGAATCTATCAGAATTTTGAGGACACATAATTCTTTATGAAACACAAAAGTGATGCACGGTTTTAAAAACATATTACCAACACATTAAGATATATTACCCAAACCTATATCATTCTAAATATACTTTTAATGGATGAATATACAGAAAATTATAACACTGAATGATAGACTGGAATTGGAAAAATTAGATTAGAATGGGAAAATTTGATCAATAGTTTAGAGGGAAAACATTTAATATAGTTAGGGTAGAAAAATCATAATAAAAGTAGTTTATAAATTTGTTAAAATGATATGGATTGTTAAATGCAGAAAATTCCCTAGGAAATTGATGAAATTCACCCAACTAGAGCAAGCATGAATCATAGGCTAGGTTTGAGATAAAGGATACACTGCATAATGAAGAAGAGTAAGAACTAATTTATTTAACCCGGTATTGGAAAGCCCTAAATACCTTCGTTGGGTAATATAATTTATAAGTTATGACCAACTATGCTCTAAAAGGAGGAGGATGATCCTTGGGGGTGTGGTGGACACATTGAAGGTGCTCTAGAGGAGGATATGGGGTGGACACACAGGAGAATCATCACTGGGGAGGTGGGGTGGCTGTATTGGGTGGTGGAGTTGGGGGAGGAGGGTTATGAAAAGTAGATCATGTGGTGGGGTGGCCGTATTGGGTAATAGCGATATGTAGCATTATGAGGGGAAACAATAGGTGTGGACGGTCATAAAGAGAAAATATCATGAGGGGCAACATGAGGGTAGGAGGGTCGTAAAGAGGAGTGTCTCATAAGGATAATGAGAGGGGGTCGTAGAGAGGAGGAAAGCCTCCCGATTGAATTAACCCTAGTACCATGGTTTACTAAAAACTATAGAATCAAATACCCATATAGACTTAGTTTTAATTAAACCATGGTAATAAATTTATCCAAAACTATAGACCTATAAAACTGTATTAATAAATCATTTTCGAGTAGTGATATGTTTGAATAAATTATAATTTCCCTTGCAAATAACTTTTAAAAACAAAAAATCCATAAAATATTATGAAAATTATTTTATTTGAAAATAACCTTGGAAAATTATAAAGTATTCTTAAAAAAATAATTGTCATGAGAATGGGAAAATCCATTCTTGTTCTATGGGTTAAAAATAAAAAAAAATCAACCATTTTGTAAAAGGGAATAAAAATTTACCCATTTGGAAAACAGTAAGAAATTTCCTTTAAATTTATTAAAACGTAAAATATCTTGTAGAATAGAGTTAAGAAATAATTTTTTGTTTATAAAATAAAATTATTGAAATAATTGTATATAATTTAGATTTTGAAGAGAAATATTCTCTGTAACACATGAGATTTTAAAGGAAGACCATTATGTTCGATATCGTATATGACACACAAGATCGATCGTAATCGACCCAAAATATATAACAGTTATAACATATCCATTAAATTAGAATATATAAATAGTATTAAATAATTTACAATATATATATATAAATTTCATACTCAATATAATTTTTTTGAAAAATTCTTATTAAATAATCAATCATTTTTTGAATGTAATTTTATTCTCCAAAAATATTTTTTCTTAAAATTTTTTTATTAACTTTTTTTTGTGAAAATATTATAATAAATTTATTAAAATTTTTGAAAATTTATTTTATACAATTAAATTTATTTTTTAAATTACTATATCAAAACTAACATGGGGTGAAATTTTGGGATTTTTCAGAAAATGTTGATTTTTCAGTGAATAGAGAAAATTACCGATTTTTGTAAAACTGTCATTTATTTTCAATAAATTAAGTAAATAAAAAAAAATTAAGATTTAAATTTTATTTAAATTAAAATAATTATTATTTAGTTATATTTAATCCATTTAATTATACTTCAATTTATATAGGATTTTAGTATACGTTTATAATGAATAATGATAGTAATAAAATTATTTTACTATAGTTAAGGTGAAAACATGTTTACCCGGAGGTTAAACTAAAAGGATATGGATTAAGATGACAAAAAACATTTATATATTATATTTTATGGCCATATATAGAAATTATATAATATAATTCCCTATAATGTTCTATTTTGGATCATTTTTGCATGTGTAAAACATTGGTATAACTTTTTCTTTTCAAAAATTCCAAGTACATCCCCTCCCCCACATATAAAAGGCCACCCATCTACTATCTTATTCACACATTATAGTCATTTATCTTCAGAAAACAACTGAAAAAATACCTTACTTACCTTACCATTTCATATTGTCATTGGTTTGATCATAAATACAATCTAGGAAGGCTTTAGGTATAATCCTAAAGAGGTGGTATGAAGAAGAGGCGTCGTTCTTAACCAATAATTTTGATTTTTTTCTTCTTAAAATTCATTAAAATATTATTAAACCATAATTATATAATTTAATACGTATATCCACTATAACTATAGGTTATTATGTTAATTTAACAACCTAAATCCATCTCATATTCTATAAAATGGGAAATGAAACCATTACTCATGTGTATAATGAACTATCGCCTCGCGAACTGTTGTAATTAATTCTTTATCATAACCTCTCATGTATATTTATATTGATGTAATTAATGTTTATATATGATAATAATGAAATATTTATTATTATTATAAGATAATATATCATTTTTAATACCTTTACACTCACTAAAAAATGATAACATTGTTCGTGCGTATATGTGGACTACCACCTCTAAAAAGAAATGTGATTCATTTTTCATCACCAAATAACATGGATGATATATATAAATGTATTTAAAGAAGTAATATTATATTTATGATATTATTATAATTATTTAAATATTAAATAAAACTTTCTTTCTTTCCATAATGATCGTTGAAAAATGGAAATGTTGCTTAGGCATACGTACAACTTACCATCTCCAAGATTATAACATAGTTCATTTTTCATAACCATTATTCATGGTTGGTTTCAAAATTATAATTAAAATATAAAAATGATAACTATTTAATTATTTTTACTCTATAGATGATTGAATAGTGACCCTTATTACCATGGTCAATATTCCAAGGCCATTTTTAAAATATGGACCGAACATCGTCAAAACACTCAACGTGGAATAAAAAAATCAAATATATAAATATGTAATTAAAATTAATAAAATAAATAAAATTAATTAATTATGTTTAAGGTATTAAACCTATAAAAGGTTCTTAATTAATAAAATAATCGACATAATCTTTTTATACTGGAGTTGAAGTATATACATGGAACATTTGGACTCGAGGTAAGGGTTTATCATATCAATTATATTTTTGTGAGACATATGCCAAATTCACCACTTATTTTTATTATGTGCCAAATATAAAATACCAATGAATGTGTTTTATGAAAATTATTTTTATTTAAAAATCCATTTGAGGTTCAATATTTCATGAGGTTTTGATCTAGATATTACTAAAGTAGTAAAAGATTTCCTCTCATTTTTTCATAATTGATGAATATTTTATTGTTATACACCGAATTTGTTTTTTATGGTGTGTATAAAACCCCTATTACATGTTATATCATGAATCCTTCATAATTAATTTTATTTTAAGTTTCAATTTTAATTACTTCATTCAAGTGGATTTGACATGAAAGTTATCAAGTGGTAAGGGGTTTTATAAATCAATTTCTTTTCATTAGGTTATATTATTTCTTATTTGTCTTTGATATTATATGATTATGTGTGAAATGAAATATAATTTTATTATTTTTTATTTAAACTTTTTTTTTGGATTTAAATTTTTTACACATAATCTTGCCATTGATAAACTCTTAATTCAATGATATGGTCTTTTGTAAGGGTTATTTGTCTCAAATTCTGTTTCCTTGGAAAAATCATTTAATGATATGCACCTATATTCCTTTTTGAGGTGTATATAAAGTCCATTTGACATGTTATATCATGAATATACTCATTTTAATTATACTTAAAGTTTAATTTTAAGTTATTATTTCTTGGTTATCATGATTAAAAAATCAAAAAATCAAAAAATGATTTATGTTACAATCTTTCTTTTGGGATTGTTTATGTTTAAGGTTCCTTTGGTGGAAATCATATGTTATTAATTTATTAAACCAAATATATTTTATTATAATTTGGTCCTGAATATGGTTTACATGTTTAGTTTCCATTTCCTATATTATTTATCAATGAAACATTGGGATATTTGTTTGTATGTGATACCGATCTTGTGCCTTCTTTGATATCGTGAATCTTTCTCTTCCATATCCATGTTTTCTTAAATGTTTTCAAAAATAATTATTTTATAAACACAATTTTTTTCCCAAAACTATTTTACATGATATTTCACATTATTTTAAAAGTTTTTAAAATGAAAATTTCTTAATGTTTTCCAAATGGGACACTTTTAACTGTTTCTAGAAAATGTTGGAAAAGAATGTTTATTTCTAACATCTGTGATATGAATGAATTTTCCAGATGTCATGACCATTATTTTAATTTACTATTCCTTTATAAGTTTTAAATTTTATTTTTAGATAAAAGGATTTTTAAAATACTTTTGAATTTTTTTAATAGTGATTTTCAAATTAAAAGGGTTATTTTCCTCAAGAATTTTTTTTCATGATCTTTTAAGGGTAATTACATTCATCAATGCCAACAACCCTTGATGTTACTTATGATCTATTGAGGGATATTTTGTATTTATATCATCATTATTATTTGTATGGATGGATTATGATTATATCAAATATAATTATCGGGAACCTATTTCTTTTCCTTGAGTTAATCAATTTATAAAAGGAATAATGGATATTTGTATGAGTTTTATGTTTAAATGAAATTTTGATGAACTTTATTCAGGTTGTGGTTCTTGAAAATAATTTATATAATTAGTTGAGCCCTATTTTATCTTACAAGTGATCCTAACATTACATATATGATGGGTGAACCAATATATCACTCCAATTTATTAGGTATTGAAGTTGACCATATAATTATTCCATTTTAAATGGTTATGTAATGGTTCTATGAAGATGATGTTCGATAATTGGAAATTTTATTTATGATTTATGTGGTATTTTATAGATTCTTTAGATCAATATTAACATCACATGGATCATGATTATTGATTTTTATTACTCTTTACTTTGTTAAATCTTTCTGCCATGTTACATGATTCTTGATCTAGGTATTTATTGGTATGAATATTATTATTTTATGCTCATACACATTGATTACAGAATCATAGCCTTATGCTCCTATTATGCTCTTAAAAATTATGATATTTTATGAAATATGTTTTTAAATTAGTTTAAATTTTTAGATATCTTTCATTATACAGTACACCGATTTTAGTTTTCATTACACACAATAATGAGTTTTTTCGATAACATGAATGACATGTGACACTGAGCTTCTGTAAACCATGAAATAATATTATTTTAAAAATGAACATTATTACCTAACCATTAAATAGGAGGTTATGAATAATATTAACTACTTTACAAATTATAAATACGAATTTACTACTCAATATAAATTTATTTATAAATTCTTTGTAAATAATCAATTAATTTTTAGTAATGTAATTATATTTATCAAAAATATATTTTTTAAAAAATAATTTTTATTGACTTCTACAAGAAAATATACAAGTTTTTAGAAAATTTATTTGACAAAATGAATTTAATTTTTTAAATAATTATATTAAATTTAACTTATGGTGAAATTTTGGGTCTTTTAGGAAAACATTGTTTTTCTAGTGAATAAAGAAAAATACCAATTTTTGTAAGACTATATTTTATTTTCAATAAATTAATTAATTTAAACACCAAATTACGATTTAAAGTAAAATAAGTACTAAATATTAATAATTAAACCACTTAATTACCTTTTAATAAAATTTATATTGGATTTTAGTATAAGTTTATTTTTAGGTTTAAAAAGGGATTTTTTCTTCTAAAAACTATTTTAAAGTGAATAAGGTTTCCCCGTTTTAATTAATTAAAATAATACCTAATGAGTAATTTTAAAATTAAATTTATAAATTATATATAAATAAATTTTAATTTATATTCATAAAATTATTATTATCATAAAATAATTAATATAAAATTATTTTTTGCTTAAAAAATACACTTCTCAAAAACCCTCTTTTTCAACGCATCTGTAGGTTTTGTTTTAAATAAAATTTTATACAATTTTAGAAAATTTATTGTAAAAAATAAAATTAATTTCTGAAATAATAATTTAAAAATCATATTATGGTGAATTTTTGAGAATTTTATGAAAAGATTAATTTTTTATGAATAATGAAAAATACTAAATTTTAATTGAAAACTAGATTTTCATATAAAATATTTATAAATTTAAATTATATTTGAAATTGATTTAAAGTAATATTAATTAAATTATACACCTATTATTTCATTTCATGAGATTTTAATCAATTTCATATTGAAATTGGATATAAAATCTTTGTAAACTTTTGAGAATTTGTTTTGAAAACAACTTTCTCATTGAATCTAAGAGAATAATATTAAATTAAATGGTTCCAATTATATGAATTTAATTTAAAAAAATAGATTAAATATTTTGATTTAGAATAATTTATATTACGTAATCATTGTAACATAATTTTTTACTAAAATGAATACCGAAAATAGTAAAAAATTAATTAATGTGGCTACGGTAAAAATGGGTATACCTTGGGGTTAAACTAATCAAATAAGGGGTAAAATGACCTAAAACATTGTATAAAATCTATTTTATAGCCATATTTTGATTTTATAATGTCTACGTCTAGATAATACTTCATTGTTTATCCTTGTTTCATGAGAAAAACATGGGTACACATTTTCTTTTCCAAATAATACAAGTGTGCCAACCACCTCACTTATAAAAGGCCACCACATATCATATCTTCTTCACACATTAAAACCATTTTTTTATAAAATTACTACCCAAAACACTTACAAACATCCCTAAACTAATTATAGAATTTTTATTTTTGAATGAAATCCAACCTAGGATTGATTTTAGTGAAGACCTAAGGAGGATACCCGAAGAATAGATAACATTCAACAACAAGAAATTTTATTTTATTTCTCTTCTCCCAATTAAATTATTTTTAAATCATGATGATATAATAATATAATTATATTAAATATACTTATATGATGTTATTTCAGGTTCAAGACCTACAATCATCTACAATTTCATCAAATGGGTTGCAAAATTGTTGCGTGTGTGTACGGTGGACTACCACCTCGCGAACTGACATAATTATTTTTTCAATTACCAACTATCACAGTTGGAAATAATGATATATTTGTTATTTATATAATATATTTATGATATTATTATGCTTATATAATTATTATCCCACACATTCCTTCAAGATTTACTTTTTATGGGAATATGTTAACGTCGCTCCTGTGTATGGCGAACAACCACCTCATGAAGTAACGTGAATCGTTCATGCTTTACATGGAAGGTAATAAGGATGATTTTAATGAATATATTTGATACAAATGAAATAAAAATTATTATATAATTATAATATATCATTTAACTTTTATTCTTTCATTACGTAGAGAAAAGGGAAACAACGTTCATGTGTATGTACAGATTATCGTTTCCATGAACGGTGTATTTAATTTTCTATCTCTTTATTTTATAGATTAATATAAATAAATATATACTGAATATATATGATATTTATATCATAATAATAATTATTAATATTATGGAACCATGATCAAAGTAATAGGAAAAAAATTAAGAATCAAAACATACATGAAAAGCAAAATAGTTATTGCATGAAACATGACTTTAACACGGAATTGTTAATAAACAGGTAATAAAATGTCTTAAGTAAATAATATATAGTATGATATATATATGTGTGGTTCTATAATATATTAATAATAATCTCTAATTTATTATATAGGAGGTTGGAATGTGTACAAAGGAAATTGATACTTACGGTAAGATATTCCAAGCCACTCTTTTATTTCAGGGAGACATATGAAAATTCACCACTTGTTTCTTTTGTGTAGTGTATATAATTAAAATTTGAAAATTTATATCATTAATATAATTATTTACATAATATTTAATGTTTTAATTGGTTTTATTCTTTATCGGGGCTTACAATTCAAAATATTACTAAAGCAACAAGTTATTTTCACCTCACTATTATTTTATTTGAGAAAAATTCCATATTCACCACATGTTTCTTTAATGCGATGTATATTATTTCCCATGAATTAATTTTATGATGATTATAAATAAAATTATTTTTATTTAAATATACATTTTATTATCTATTTTGTATGTGGTATACGGTTAAAAAGTTACCAAATCGGTAAGGGATTGTTTGTCTTTATTTTCCTTATTCGAGATGTACATTATGTCATGAACTTATATTATTTCATGTCATATATATAAATCCCATTAAAATATAATATAATAAATTTATATATCCCCATGATATTTTAAATTCCATTGTATGTTATTCTTTCAAGAAGATTTCAATTCAAATTTACCAAAGTGGTAATGATTTTATGTTACAATCTCATCACTTATCAGGATAGTTTATGATTTTGTTTCTGATGAAAAAATATTATGATCCATATCTCTAAAAACTCATTATTTTTTTACCCTATTATAATTCATGATATTTTTAATAAATAGTACCATTTTCCTCTAATTTAACTTAAAATAGTTGAGAATTTTTTTTAATAAAATCTAACTTTATTTCTCTCTTCGATTGAAAATCCATTTTATTCCAAACCCATGTTTTATAAAATTGTATTCTTAATGTTTTATTAATACCCTATGTTTTTTAAAATTCATTTTTACCCATATTAGAATTTTTTAAATATTTTTATAGGAATATTCACATCTTTTTACAAATAATGCAAATTTGGATTTTACTAAAAATGTGAAAGGACTCTTTGTTTTAATATGTACGACATTAATGAAAATTTTCATGATCATGACCATAATTATATTTGATTCTTAATTTATAAAATTTCAAGGTTATATTAAAAGAAAAATATTTTCAAAATGTTTTATCATTTAAAATGTGTTTTTTTATAATGGAAAGGAAATTTTACTTAATAAATGTTTTAAATGATCGATCAAAATAATTTTGAATATAAGATGACATATATTGATGATACCTATTACTTACTAGGGATATAATACAAGGATAACATTATTATTATTTCTCTGAATGGTTTATATTTACAATGGAATTATGTTTATGAAAATCATTTATCTTCCACGGGTTATACCATGATAAAATGCATATAAAACCCTCTTCTTTCCACATGTTATGCTATGATGAAATGATGAAATAATGAAATAATTAAAAAACACATCCCTTTTACATAGTTTATTATATGATTAAGTGTTTATAAAACCCATTTTATTTAATGGGTTATGATATGATTAATGTTTTCTAATATTTTTGAATAAATAAATATGGTTTTCATTATGAGATGTGTGGGGACTATATTTTACTCAAATGAATTGGGAAAATATTTACATGTCATTAGATTTAAAGGACTATAATGGGGAGTGAACATGGTTCAATGATGGGTTGGGAGTGAACCTTGACTACAATGATGGTTTGGGGAGTGAATCCAGTCCACTATTATAGCCTTGGTAATAATCCTTGATTAATATTGAAATGATTTTATATTATAATGTGCATGCCACAAATCATTGTATTATGCCAATATTATTCTATAATGGCTCTTGTTATTTTATTTCCTTATCATTTATGAACTTTCAATCTTTATGACATGATTCAATATTATGATCTGTGATTTTTAGGGTATGGTTTTCAAATGTTATTCTCATGTTATCATATTCTTATTCTAATGCTATTCTTATATATATCCCTTGTTTACTCTTACCAGGCATATGATCTCACATTTTCTTATTTTTCCATTCCACAGGTTATGAAGAAATTTTTTAAATCGGGTATTTTTGTGAAAATGACTAAATAAAAAGATCTTTATGGGAGGCATTAAAGATATTTCATGAATCAAGAATACTGTATTCCATGTTTCCAAATGCACTAAAATGTTATAGTCCTCAGGAATGTTTTTAAGTAATGTAATGAATATTCATATAAAAATATAAAATATCTATGTATGAAAATCTTGTGTTGATATAGTTAATATCATAGGAATGGTTTAGTTAACCTATGGAAACAGGGATGAGAAAACTTTAAGAGAACATTCACTACCGCCCAAGAAATATTTTTAATGGGATGGGTGGAGAAATTTTTGTTCATTAATTTATAAAAAATATTTAATTTAGGAAAATTTCCCAGAGACCGTCATGAAATATCCTCTAATTATGACTAGTTCTATGAAATCAGTATCCCATCATAGGGCCCCTTTACTTGGATGGATACCTAATAAAATATTCTACACACACATCGAGGTGACCATGCAAGGTGCAAGTAACAAAACCAATTAGACACCACCGAAAGTTCCTTAGTATAAGTATAAAAAATATATTAAAGTGAATTAATAGGGGGGATAAAAAAATCATACATCCCCATTAGTTAATGATTTACTGAATAAGATTCAACATAAATATACAATACCTACCTTGGATCTATATTAAAAGTATGAGTTATCACATGCTAAGACTATTAGAAAAAATCCTTTAGATAAATTTGAGATGCATATATTTACAATGATGGTGTGGTGAGACTTCCATATATGGATAAAGAATTTATACATAAGAGTTTTGGTAGATGCTATAAGAAGTTGTAGTAGTTTTTTCTAAAGGAAAGAAATTGGGTTATAATATCCTAGATATATCTTTGAGCATGATATATCAGAACACCATATTATATAGTTTTTTATTTTGATGTTTGGTTCACTCATAGAAGGGGAACTGTTTCCCTCTGGAATTGGGGATGACCTCATTGATTGAAGGTTCAAACATTCCAATTGGTTTCTAACAGGTTTTTTCGTAGAAACGGAAACATCTAATGATTCCATATCCATTTAGACCTACTTACCAAAGGTAGGCACTCATTATTTGTAGACTGATGAGGCTTAGGAATTTTCATTGGTCGAGAGGATGGGAGGTCGGACTCATCACACCTTTTTGAGGGGAATTATTGCCTACTCTGGGACTCCCTTTATAGATTTATGTTATGTTCATGAATCCTTATTACATTACCAAGTATAAAATGAGCTTTCCTTTAGATATGAAAATCAATGATTGATATGTAGGAAATTTAGAGGATCTTTTATATGTATTTGAGGTTCTTCATCAATATAGAATCATATGTATTTGTTTGAGATTCTTATTCAATGGTATCCTTCATTACATAAAATTCTCATGGTCATTAGGATAACCATACTAGTTTTAAAGCCACTCAGTGGGGCACTTGATGTTTATTGTTATTCAGAAAGACATGGATTATTTCAGAGTTGGGATCGTACCCGCAGATGGGCTACCTATGTATCCTTTGTTTTGGAAAAGGTATCAGAACCCACATAGTTCGAGAAATACGCTCTGTATAAATTTGGTTCGTACATGTGAAGGGTGAAAGGGGACTTTAGTGAAATAATGGTTTAAACCAAGATAAAAGGTTCAGGTATTTCCATGTATGCACATAGTCTTTGAAATATAACATTGTTGAAAATCAATGTAAACAATGATTCCCTCTCAGGTGAGGGTATCAAAGAATATTTTAGTTTATTGTCATACAGGAAAAAATTGTTGTACAGTTTAATGTCGTATAACAAGGACGAAGGTGAACCAATGTATAGATATTGATTCTGGGAGTTGTTTCACGAATCAACATCGTATGAGATGGAGGTGAACCGATGTGAAGAGATTGGTTTTGGGCTTGATCCTTGGGAGGTTGCCTACGTACGCAGCCTAGAAGGGGAGGATCAAAGTCCGCGTAGTTCAATTAAATAATGAATTAGTGATCAAGTTGTTCTTGGGGACAACGACCTAAAAAAATGGTGTTGGGACTTACGTGTGGTTAGCGGCCCAGAGAGGGTGTTATGGTTGAAGTTTTCTCTAAGCTCATGTGATTTATACTCGATGTGAGAAACAATAGGTAACAACAACCTTAATGATGCACAGTATAATGTCATGTAGGACATATGAAGGGACTATGCAGTTTAAAGTCTTGCAGTTAGGACTATTGGTGCTGCACAGTTTAGTGTCATGTAGCAGGGATAAAAATAAAGTTTAACGTCAAGTAGGATGTATTAAGGGATTTCTATACAGTTTAGAATCATGTAGTTAGGACGATGGGGACAATATAGTTTAATGCAATGTTGAAGAAAAAGAGGACTGTGCAATTTAATTTCATGCAGTAAGGACAAAAAAAAGACACATTTTAAGGTCATGTTGGACGTATTAGGGACTTTTTTCACTGTTTAACGTCATGTTGGATGAAAAAAGGATGATACAGTTTAGCGTCATATTGGACGAAAGTGAAAATAGTTTAAATTCATATGCATGGACCGTTGGTTATGCAGTTTAACATCTTGTTGGACGTAAGGGACTTCTGTACAGTTTAGCGTCATGTAGTTTGGACGTCACAGTTTAACGTCATGTTGGACATAAGTACCAATAGTTTAAAGACACATGCATAGACCATTGGTGGTGCAGTTTAATGTCGTGCTGGACGTAGGGGACATGAAAATAGTTTAAGGTTGTATTCATGGACCGTTGATGGTGTATTTTGTGTTTATACAAAATACTTCTTCAGAAATCTGGCATTGGTTGGAGTAGTTATGAGTTCTCCATCCATTGAGATTAAAGAATAAGCTCCATTTTAATAGACCTTATGTATTTAATAATGTACTTCCCACTTTGGTTCAATCTTGGGAGGTTTATTTCCTGGTATCATTGGAGTTTTGAGAACTAATACCAATTCTCCCTGAACTAATGAACGAAGACAAACTTTTTTGTTGAAATCTCGTGCTATTCGATTCTGATAGACTTCCAAGTGGTGCAGGGTGAACAATATTTTCTCATCTAACAGTTCCAATTCATTCAATCTCTTTTGAGATTGTTCATCTGTAGATGACTGATCACAAATGGCTACTCTAAGCGAATGTAATTGAACTTCAATTGGCAAGACTACTTCCATTCCATATACTGGTGAATATGGAGTTGACCGCGTTGCAGTGTGGGTGGTGGTCCGATAATCCCATAAAGCATGAAAGAGTTTATCAGGACATGACCTCTTATCCTTATCTACCATCTTTTGCAGTATGTGTGAAAGAGTCTTGTTAAAGGATTCTATCTGGCCATTGGCCACTGCATGATACCGAGACGAATGGTTGGATTTGATGTTTTATTCTTGATACAACTTCTTCACCTCGGATGAACAGAAGTTGGTGCCATTGTCCATCAATATAGTACGAGGGACAACAAATCTAGTAATGATGTTAGACTTGATGAAGCTAACAATGCATTTAGAACTGACTTCTTTGAGGGGTATTGCCTCTGCCCATTTGGAAAAGAAGTCAGTAGCAGTAAGAATATACTTAAACTACTTGGTTGCAGCAAAAGGATAAGGTCCCACCACATCCATTCCCCATGTGGAAAATGGCCACGAGTATTTAACTGTATAAAGCAACTCTGGGGGTTGATGAATGAAATTTTCATGTACTTGGAATGAATGACACTTCTTTGTGAAATCAACACAATCTTGTATCATTGAAGTCCAAAAGTATCCAAGCCTCCAAATTTGATCAGATAGTCTGTGTCCAGACTAGTGGGAACCACAAACTTCTTCATGTACTTCTTTCATGACAGCCATTGTCTCGTCACCATCAATACATCTGAAGAGAACTCCATAAAAACCATGCTTGTAGAGAATTTTCTCTAAGTGATCTGAATTATAATAAAGAGTAAAATTGACCACACATCACCGAATTTGTTCTTTCCCAGCTCTATCAGGCAGAAGTGTTCCATTTTGAAGGTATTCCTTGATAGGTGTCATCCATCCCATAGTGTGACTGTATGGTTCGGAGATGGGACTAATTTCATTTATTTCATCTGTTCTGGGTTGAACATAAGGTGAAATTGTACGACGGTGGGAAATAGTGATTGTTGTCTCGTCCCAATTTGGATCTTCTAGAGCTGTGGCTATATTAGCCAGTGCATCAGCCTGGTCATTTTGTGACCGCAGGACATAAGAAAATGTCGATTCCAAAGGGAATTACGCCATTAACTCTCTGATGTATTCATAAAAAGGAATTAGTTCTTCTTTTCTGATAGCATAATCCCCATTTACTTGTTTGATTACCAGGCCTGAATCACCTTTCACCTTTAAGTGATTCACTTGTGCTTGAAGCACCAACTCGCGATGAGAGCTTGGTATTCCGCTTCATTATTTGTACCACCTCCCAACAATGAGAAGGAATAGGGTAACACTGTCTTTTCTAGAGAAATGAGCACAATTCGCAAGCCAACTTTGTTGAATCTAGGATTTTCCATTTTCCTTCCCATTGGACTTATGGAAGCACCGTCAAATTATATTTCCCATGTTTGAAGACTTTCTTGAATAGAGAAGACTTCCTCATCAGGGAGTTCAATATCTGAAGATGTGTCTTCCACTGAAGGGTTTTCAGCAAGGAAATCAGCCAGAGCTTGGCCCTTTATTGCCTTTTGATACACATATTGAATATCAAATTGCTGCAAGATAACTGCCCACCTTGCCAGACGTCCTGTAAGCATTGGACGACTAAGGATGAATTTGAGCGAGTTATTGTGAGATACCAATTGGACATCGTGATGTTGAAGCACTTCTCAATACTTGAATATTGGGTTTCTGCTTCAAGCATAGTTCGACTGAGATAGTAGAGGTTGTTTTCAATCCCATCATCATTCTTCTTAGCAAGAAAACCACCCAATGATCTCTCTAGAGATATTACATAGAGGATAAGTGGTCTTCCTTCAACAGGTGGCATTAACACCAGTGGACTCAAGAGATAATTCTTGAGAATATTGAATGCCTCTTGAAATTCTTCAGTCCACTGGTAAGTGACTCTCTTCTTCATTAATTTGGTGAAGGGTAAGATTTTACCTGCGAAATTGGCGATGAAACTCCGAATATAGGCTAAGTGTCCTTAAAGTCCTCTCAATTCTTTCAAATTTCGAGGGGGGACACTCTAAGGATTGACTTTTTCTAATCAAGATCGACTTCGATACCACGATGGCGTACAAAAAAGCTGAGAAATTTTCCTGAGGTTACCCCAAAAGAACATTTTAAGGGGTTCATATTCAAATTATGTTGCCGAAGTTTATGGAATATGACTTCCAAATCAGCCAAGTGATTAGGAAGTTGCCTGGATTTAACCACCAAATCATCCATATAACATTCAACAAACTTTCCAAGAATGGGTTTGAAGTTACGATGCATGGAACACTGATATGTTGACCCTGCATTCTTTAGGCCAAAGGGCATTACCTGATTGAAAAACACACCCTGAGGGGATCTGAAAGCTGTATATTATTCATCTTTTGGAGCCATTCAGATTTGATTATACCCAAAATATCAATCCATGAAGGAAAGTGCTTCATATCCAGCTGTTTCATCAATCAAGAGTTCTGTAATCGGAACTGGAAAATAATCCTTAGGACAATGCCGATTAAGATCTCTGAAATCAATGAAAACTCTAATTTTCCCATTCTTCTTTTTCACTGGGACAATATTATCCAACCATTTGGGATATTGAACTTATCTGACGAAGTTAGCTTTGATAAGATTATCCACTTCAGCCTTAATTTTGGAAGCCTAGGTTGGGTGTGTTCTTCTAGCATCTTGTTTGAATCCTTGATGTTCTTCTGGAAAACCCAAACGATGAGTGGAAACATCAGGATCAAGCCCTAGAATCTATGTATAGTTCCAAGAAAATATATCTCAATTTTGATTTAGAAAAGAAATATACATCTCTTTCCCTTCAAGAGTCATAGCCGCACTAATTAAAGTGGGGCGTGGATCTTCTTTTGTACCCAGATTTATTTCTATGATTTCATCCATGGTAGTAGAGATACCCTCTTCAAATGCTGGAGGAGCATCCCTGAGATCTTCCTCTTCTTCTTCAACACGTGTTATTTATTCTGTTTATACTTGCATAGTAGATGATGAAGCATAATTTTCATGATCAGAAGAGACACTAAAATTTTCACATCTTAAAGAAGAAGCTTACATTTCCGACCTGAATGATGATGAATGGTATTCCTTTGGTAATAAAGAGGAGATAATGGATTGAGAATCGACATCATCATTCACCTCTAATATTGCTATAACTTCTTCTGGACCAGTTGGCGAAGTATAGACTTGCTGGATTTCAGCAGATGAAATGAAGACATCTCTATTTGAGCTTTCATCATTGCTTGGTGGATCACCACTTTCCCCCATGCTTTCTGGATTGATTTCCATAATTGACATTATGGAGGTTTCCATAAGAATATTTTGATTTGGGTCTATCCTATCAATTTGACTGATAGACAATACATAATATGTACTCACATGTGCTAATGGGTTTACTGGAATCTTTTCCAAACCATATGGAGCGTTAACTTTGGTAATATCCTTTGTTGTGGATTCCTCCTTTCCCCTCATGTGGTAGAATTCCGACTCAATGTATTGAGATTAACATGTCTTTAATGGGGCCTTATCACCATACAGTGTCCTAACTTGATCATCGGAACAAAATTTGAGACATTGATAATATGATGAAGGGATAACCGCATGTTGATGTAGCCAGGGTCTTCCAAGCAAGATATTGAAGGCCGGGTCTTGATCAACAACAATGAAATCTGAATTAGACATAAGATCTCCAAACTGAGTTATGAGTGTAATCTTGCCCAGTGGTTCTTGTTAATTTTTATCATATCCTTGTAACATTATAGTAGAAGGAGATAAATCAGATTCTGTGAGGCCCAATCGACGAAGTGTACGAATGGGCATGAGTTTGACTCCTGAACCATTATCAAGGAAAGCTCTTCGGATGTCTACTCCATTGACCTTTACAGATAAGTACAAAGGTATCATATGTCCATGCACGATATCATCTTCATCTTCATCAGTAAAAGATATCACTGTATTGAATTCTCCAGGATTATTCTCTACATGGTAGGCTTCAGCTACAACAATTTCAGTTTCAAACACTTGAGGACTTGACAAAGCCCCAATGAGTGCCTCCTAAAGATCCTTTGATAAATTAAAGGCATCCAGAATTGTTAACTTGGCCGGTACTTGGGCCAGGTGTTTCAATACATCATATTTTTGATCTAGAGGTCTGCATTTCCTAGCGGGAACATGTGGTTTAGCAGGTACCTTGGAAGTTGATGCTTCTTGTACTGGGATAGGAGTTAGTAATACTCCTGGATTTGGAAGATTAGACCGATTAGGTATATTTACATGCTGTGAAGAATAAGTTGGAACCTCCAACCGATCATCCAGAATAACTGTGCCTGGACTGATTCTGCCTTGTGTAGAACAACTTGCTTGTTCTTTTTGAGCTCGCTGAAGGGCTCTACCATGAGTTTCTGCCATATACACAGCTCTAGAAGGGGTATAATTGGAATAGTGGCCTCTAAAAGATCCACATCTTCCTCTGTATCCTAAGCCTCTGGAACTTCCTCTGATTCCTCTGTTTGATACAGGGAATTCAGGCTCATTGAATTCGAAACAGTGATTGGCATAAGGATCTGTTAAGTGAATCATATTAACAGAACCAAAGATTAACTCTTCATCCAATGATGAATCTTCTTGATTAGCCTATTCAGGCCATGCCGTTTGGTGGGGTGGTGCCCGTTGCTTTGAAGTAGATGGAATGAAATCTTCCAGACTCAAAGACAACTTAGGATTTGACACATACTCATCTTCTTCTAATTCTTCTTCTTTCTTTGAATTATGTCATTTATTTGAGGATTTTCCCTATGATTAAGAGGGTTTTTCTACGACATTTATAGAAGAAGGCACAATTTTTTTCTTTAATTGTGTTCGAAAAATAGTATGAGTTCAGTTGATCGTCTTTTTGACCATCCAATCATCATATTTTTGTGAATTTTTTATCATAACTTCTTGCCACTCGCCTTCCTCCTCTGGAACTGTAACAGTAACACATGCTACCTGAGCTGAAGAACCTTTCAGTTTGACTTATCCCAAATTGACCATTTTTGCTGGAGATCCTTGAAAACAAAACACTCCTGAATGGGATGCACCAACATTTGATGAAAAGGGAAATAGTTGGGACGGTCTTCATCTCCTTCCTTGTTTGTCCTCTTAGGCCTTGGCAATTGAACCAAATTATTTTCTAGAGATGAAATGATATAACCAAGAACTTTTTCATTTCGGAAAGAGTAAATTTTTCTTTTAAAATCCTCAAATTGTTTTCATATTTGATCTCATTGATCGTCTTGAAGAAACGGCCTCTATTTCTGACACTCAAGAGGTGGAGACCTTCGAGAAGATGAAGGTTTTTAAGTAGAAGAAGGTACAAGTGCTTGTTTAAGCACAACTGTAGCAGTTTCTGCTTTACCCATTCTCCTACTTGGAGCTGATGGAATTACACGATCTTTATACTTAGTCATTATAAGAGAATCTTCAATCTGTTGAGTGATTGATGTAAGGTCTAGAAACCCTCCTGTGTATTTCATATGGATCCATGGTGTGCGCAACTCATCACGTAAAGTTTCCACATAGATTGGCATAATTCCTATAGAGGGAGTGATAAGCTTAGGGAATATGTTAATCTCTTCCAGTGAGCAACGAAATCTGAGACCCTTTCATTATCCCTTTGATTATAGTTTGTAAGATCAAAAATTGTTGTCTTTGGCAACGTTGAGCTGAATTGGAGGAGGAATCTTTGGAAGAGATCCTCTCATCCAGTAATTGACTGAGATTGCAAGATTGTGTACCAGACAAAGGCAGGTCCTTGTAATGACTGTACAAAACACCTGAGCTTAACTACTTGTTGCTGAGGGGTTCCCATCATAGGATCGCAACGAGTAACAAAATGTGTTAAGTATTTCTCTGGGTCTCCCGAACCATTAAAGATTGGGAATGTGGTACGTGAAAAATTTGATGGGGGAAGAATTACGTCAACCCATTTAGTGTAATCTATCTTTTCTGGTTTAATTTGAGAATTCTTTCCCTCCATAGTTTCCAACCGAGCTGTTAATGACTCAATAGTAGTTATTAAATTTTGAGAAACATCTAGTTGAGCTTAGACCGATTGAGTTGGACCTGAATAGGTGCAATGACTGAAGTTGGTATAGATGTGGTGGCTGGTGCTGCAACTGATGGTAGAACCACCAATTTTTGTTGCACATGACCCTTAGGATTAGACCTATGAGGGTGTACTGATAAAGGAAGTTATTCTTGATCCATTTCAGTATCCACAACAAATTCCTTTTACTGATTAACTCTAGCACGCTTAGGAAGAAGACCACCCTAAAGTAGTTCTGCATTCATCCTCCTCAATTCCTTCATTTCTTCCTCTTGTTGTGCAAATATTTTCTCTAGTGAGAGCGATTGGCCTTCTATAGAGGAAGGGTATGTAACTTGATGCTTTCCTTTTCCCTTTTTAATCCCTTTCGGAGAGGGGGAAGTGGGTTACTTGAAGGATTACCTAGGTTCTGAGTAATCCTTTGGTTTTGTGTATGCACACCTTCTTCATTTGTGTCTGTGCGTACAACTTCTTGAGCAGAAACCTCTTCATCTGATCCCTATGAGTGAACCTCATTCGGTGGATCAACAACAACGACATTGATGAGATTGATTGATGCATAATGCATTGAATCTCTTCTATCAGAATTTTTGCGATATGCCTTTTTCCATGTCCTTGATGAGACATTGCCTTTTGTTGATTAGATCCCTCAGGATCTTCTTGAAGAACCGTAATTTAGAGGGAATCTCTTGATAATTTGGCTCTTCATTCCTCTTGAGGCTTCTTACCCAATCGAGAGAAGATTGAAGTTCTCTGAGGGAGAGATTGGGGATTTGAAAAATTCCCTAGTCCGGTGGACTAGGGTTGTTCATGTTGTTCTCGCTCAACTCCACGAATCCTATTTATTGATTCCGAGGGTTGGTTTAAAAGAGTCCCCAGTCTAGAAAGCTGGGGTGGCTCTTGAAATGCTATGTCTGAGACTTTCTTAAAAGATCTCTTGATCTTGCGGATCTTGGTCTGGAAATTAGTTGGATGCATCAATCGACATCCACTTTTATCACCTGGCTCAAAAGACCATTAGATGATTTCTGACACTTCTGTCACTTGGTGATGTGCTTGCTTCAAATGAGAGGCCTGTTCAATATTCTCATTTTCTTAATGCAGGAGTAATTTAACAAATTCTTCTCTATATTCTTGATTTTGAGAGGAACTAGTTAATGCATGTTCTTGGGAAAGCTTTTGATTACAAACAAAACCCATTGAATGTGGCCGGCTACGGGCAAAAACATTGCATGAGACCATTTTCAGCGGGCTTTGCTGACTGGAGAGCACAATGAAATATACTGCTCCATGAACACCCCATCCTCTGATATAAATACCAGATGGGGAATTGGAAATTAACTGGCGCGATCTTCTTAGTGCGCCAAGGCATGAACACTGAAGGGCTCTCTACTGCTTTTCAGCCTTCGAATATCGAGAAACTGGGAGAGATGCCAAGTCAATTTGGCATTATAACCCTTCTATTATCTTGATATTATTTTCATATTCATCATAAGAAAATATTTTATTTTTCAACTGACAAAGAGTTTTCCATATGTTAAGACGAATATCATGAATTCCATCTTCCGTCAATATTTCTGGAATGTCATACTGAGAATCAGCCAAAGGCTAAAACATAACTGGCACTTCACCTTTTTCTAGTTTTTTTTCTCATATTTAGTACTTCCTCTTTATCATTCAATGAAGATTATTCTACTTGATTAGACCAGAGTTGTTGCTTCCTTGTTTCTTCATCGGATTCAACAAGATTGGTAGATAAATCACTGATAAAACTAGAAGATGCATGACTTAGGGGTGGTTCGGAGAATGACCTACACCCTGGGCTATGTTCTGGTTGAGAAAGTATTTCTCCTATTAATGGTAAAGCATCATACATGACTGGCTTCACATTTTCAAGTGCCTCAAGATAAGAGGGATTTATCGTCACTACATTTTCTGTTGGAGAATTTTCCAAGAAATGTGAATTACTACTACAGAGAGGACTTTCGCAGCTAAATTCATCATCATGGGGAGGACCACCATGGTGGGTTACAACAAAAGATAAAAAAAATTCTCCTTGGTCTTCTGACCACACATAGGGTTCTTTTGGCTCTCATCTGAAGATGAAATTTCAAGATCGACCAAATTGTCATGAAGCAAGCCTTCATGAGGAAGTGTTTGATGCAGACCTTTGGAATTAATGTTCCCACTATTGGGAACTGAGAGATCAGAATCTTGAGTTGCAACAGATAATTTTCTGAGTGCATCAAGAACTCCAGCATTGAGTAAGGCCTTGTCACATATAGGCCTTTTATTTCTTGACTGTGATGGGTGGGTCTTCTTCTTAGATTCCTTCTTACTCAATTTGAAAGGTGTATGTACCCGCTCAGGAGAAGTGATCAAGTTAGGCTGATTATCTCCGCTCAAACCAGGTGTGTGTGCCTGACTTGGTTGTTCGTATGATATGGGGGAGTATGCCCCACAACCCTCTTGGACTGGAACAGAGGTGTGTGTCTGTTTCAGAGTGAATTATTGATTTGTCACTCCACTGGTAGTGATATATTTATGTGTCTTTCCCTGAGATGCTGTTGAAGTTGTTATAATATCCGGGCAGGCATCCAAAATATGAGTAGGGATTTTCTTCTGCTCTTTCACCATTGATAGAATATGCATGTTGACGTCAGCTACCAGAACAGGGATATACATCCATTCCATTCTTGGAGTAGGTGTATGTGCCTACTCCTGTCCCCCCTTTCCTGTCAGTGAATCCAGACAGTACTCATGTGTGGGGGAAGAGAGTTGAGTATGCCTCCTATTTGTCGCCGGAGCTTTCCGACTGACTTCTCTGAATGCTACCAAACGAGACTGTTGGTAGGATTGATCAATACTAGAAGGTGTATGTGCCTGCTGATTGCACTCCAACGAACGTGGTTGACGAGCTTCCTTCAATACTGACAGACGAGGATGCTGGCAGGATTGATGAGTGTAAGCAGGTGTATGTTCCTGTTTACCAATTGTCAACACATTGGGTTGGTGGGCTTCATCGTATGTAGTCAGACGAGCCTGCTAACTAGCTTATGATTTATAAATAGGTGTATGTTCCTGTCTATAGTACTACACCAGAATTGCCTGACAGGATTGGCATGATGCTGCCAGACGAGTCTGCTGGACATCTGAATTAAAACGGACGGGTGTGTGTGCCCGCTCATTGCTTTCCACCAAGTTAGGTTGGTGGACTTCTCCAGAGATGGAAGAGATGAGAACCTTCTCACTGTTAATCGGTTGTCGCCTTTGGTGGTTCTTCTTTACTACTCAGGTTCGAGGAACCTGATCCAAACGCCTGGAGACGACACCCTCATCATGTTGATGGCGCACTGCCGCACGAGTCTGATGTCGATTATTGGTGGGATCCATCTGTAAGGACTCCTGTTTCCTTGAATTAAGGCCCTGAGGGACCTGGTCATTCTCCTCCTCAGAATACGAAAGTGAATGGTTTTTGTGTTCCAGGGATAACGACCCAAAATGATTGGAGACGGTGGTTAGCACCACTTGCTTCTTGATCACTTGTCATCGCTGTCCGGACGAACAAGGTGAATTGTTCACTTAGAGGGATTATCAAGCAGCCTCCAGAGTTGGAATGGTACCATGTTGACGGTACTCCTTAACCAGTTCATTCGATACACAGCGTTGAAGACACTGAGTAGGTGATTTCATCCTCAGAGCAGACGATGATCCAGCAGGATTAGCAGCAGATGCATTCACAGTGGAGGTTTTCACAATAGAGGTATTCACAGATGTGAACTTAATAAAAGCCATTCTTGTAATGCAGAAAATCGTGGAAAAGAGTGCCCATTTGATATGACAAAAATAATCAAGATACGTTTGGCTGCTACATCATTTGTATGAGCACATATGTTATTGATTATTCTGTTGGCCCTCTCATTGTGTTTTAAATATGGGCCTAACAAATAAGTAAAACATCATTTTAAACTTGGTTAAGGATTCACATTGGGTTCACCATTTTTTGTTTTCCTTTGGAATTGGGGATGATCTCGTTGATTGAAGGTTCAAACATTCCAATCAGTTTCTAACTGGTTTGTTCGTAGAACTGGAAACATCCAATTATTCCATATCCATTTAGACCTACTTTCCAAAGGTAGACGCTCATTAGTTGTGGACTGATGAGGCTTAAGAATTTGCATTGGTCTAGAGGATGTGAGGTCAGACTCATCACACCTTTTTGAGGGGAATTATTGTCTACTCCAGGACTCTCTTTATAGATTTAAGTTATGTCCATGAATCATTATTACATTACCAAGTATAAAATGAGTTTCCCTTTAGATATGACAATCAATGATTGATATGTATGAAATTTAGTGAATCTTTTATATGTATTCGAGGTTCTTCATCGATAGAGAATCATCTGTATTTGTTAGATATTCTTAGTCAATGGTATCCTTCAGTACATAAAAGTCTCTTGGTCATTATGATAACCATACTAGTTTTAAAGCCACTCAGTGGGGAACTTGAAGTTTATTGTCATTCGGAAGGACATGGATTATTTCAGAGTTGGCACCATACCCTCAGATGGGCTACCTACATATCATTTGTTTTGGAAAAGGAATCAGAACCCACGTAGTTCGAGTAAGGGAGTATGATGTTTATGCATGATTGATGGCTCCAAGAAAGATGTCATGATTAATTTTACACTCTAAGCTAATGTGAGTCATGCTCGGTGTGAGAAACAAGAGGTATTGGTTAAACCAGACAATTGTTCCATGAAAGATGCAATGATGTGGGGCTTATGTATGTATGAATTCCCCAAATAGATGAGTATTGGATTTTACTTCAGGGAAGAAACCCAGGAACAAGGTCCATAAACGTATATGTACTTCATGGAGATTTGGGTACTCTAACTTGGGGATCAATACTGAGGAAGATGCCCAAATTAAGAGGGGACTTATGATTGGGTTTTACTCTTGAGAAGGAAGCGCAGATCAAAAGTAAATTAAGACTGGTTAAGAGAAATTAAGACTGGGGCTTACTCCTAAGAAGGAGGCCCAGGTTAAAGGACTTGAAAAAAAATAAGGGACTTGGGGCTTACTCCAGAGGAAAATGCCCATATTTGAGACTTGGAATGGGGATTACTCCTAAGAAGGATGCCCAATATTAATTATAACTTGGGGTTTACTCCTAATAAGGATGCCCAAATTAATGAGGACTTGGGGCTTACTCCTAAAGAGGATTCCCAATATTAATGAAAACTTGGACTGAGGCTTACTCCTGAAAAGGAGGCCCAGGTTAAATATTCTCTCATTTTTTAAAGGATGAGGTTGAATGAATGAACTCTATAACTTTAGTGATGTAAATATGTGTAAATCAATAGGTTTTGAGAAATGTTCCACATAATTCCTTTTAGATAAGGAATCCAACAAAGAAATCATACCATAAATGGCTTTGGAAAGAGTTATGAAGGCTTAATCATGAAGAGGAGAGGTGGATATGTATAAGAGGGGTGAAATGGGTAGGAAGGGAACTCAAAAAGAGAGGGGTGTGCAAGTCCTGGTGGGCGCGTAGGTACTGCATGGGCACACAAGTTTTGGTCACGCAGGTATACCTACACAGCACATGGGTACTTGCACAATTTTTAGCCCTTGGGGTAATATTTGGGCAAGACATGGCTCAAGCCCTTAGTACTATCCCTAAGGGATTCCAGAAGTGTGGCACACATGTTTTGGTGAAGGAGCAAGGCGGCGTGAAAGTGTGGGCATTTCCCTTAAGGGTTGGCCACTCAGGCGCACAAGTGTTGATGAGTTTCAACACCTAGGTCTTCTTCCCCCTATTTAGATTTTCCATTCTAGGTAAGAAGTTACCTTATAAGTGTTTGGAAGCTTTGAGAAGAGACTAGGGCGCCGGGAGCTCAATTTTGAGGTTATGGAATTTTTTCCTGTCCTCTCAAATGGGGGGCCCATAGGGGTATTTATAGGCAGGAGGGACCCTGGGCGAATTTTCAAAGAGGGCGCGTAAGTCACCTGTGCGACCATTAGGAGGCGCGCAAGTTTACTTGAGCGACCATGAGGGAACTTGTGCGACCCAAGTGCATTTGAAGTCTTGTTCATTCCTTTATTAATTTTTGAGGTTTTTGTCAAAGGGTGAATCACTTTATGCTAAGGCATTTCCTTTTCCATTCGTTTAGACTCTATGACGGAAATGAGCATCAATAGGAACTAATGAATGTTATTATTTGAGATGTTTAAAACTAATTAATTATTTAAGATATATAAATCCCTAGGTTCAGCATTCTATAGTATTCTATAAACACCCATATATTAAAGAGTTAGATTTAATGTTGTGCCCATGACCTGTAAATTTTTAGTAATATATATGGAATCTACTTGTCATCAAAAAGAATAATCTGAAAACATAAACAAATAAATATTTATGTTCAAAAGTATTGTGTATAGTCTAATTTTTGATATTTTTAATTTATAATCAACACATTATTTAAAGAAACACATCATATCTCTTGAAATTGAATAGGGGTAAATAATAATTAATTTGATATCATGTATGAAAGTTTAAAAAACACATAAATTGTTGAAATAATATCAGGTAATTACTTACAAATGTGTCAATGCTATGTGTTCTCTATGAAAATTTATAGTTTACAATCTATTTTAACAATTGAATCATCTGTGTCATAAAATTAAACATTCGAATAAATACTGACAGGTTCATCCAAAACATAATTATCATCCATTCCATCATAAAAAATAAGTCTAGAAAGGACATAAAAATAACACCAATTTCTTGTTTTAACAAGTCAGTTAGATAAAACACATGTCTATCTTATAATGCAAGAATATCAACTTCATTGGTATGAATCTGGTAGTTTATATTAATCACTATAAATCCACAGTTATCTATATGCATGAATTTTTGTTACATTGAATAAAACCTCTTTTATCTCATTATTGAGACATGACTATGTGTATATTAATATATAAAATTATTCTTTCTACAAACACATAATATGATATATTTTCTGACTGAGGTTTCTTTTCTAATGCACTCTCATAACAATGTGTTGTTGCTCTTATTATGAAACTATTATATTTCATTTCCATTTTTGTTGCACAAATATTTATAATGAATTTAAATCCATTTACAACCATTTATTTACAGTCATGTACCATATTTTCTAGACCAAAGGACAAAAATATTATTTCATCTAATACATCATTCATTGGTAAAGTTAAAACATAAAAGACTCCAAAATCAAATATTAAATAGATACATGTGATTATGTTACGAGAAAAAAGTCAATCTTTTACCTTTGACTTTAACCATGCAGTAAATTCATTGTTGTGCAATTTTTTCTTCCTCTTAATAGATAGAGATTGTTGTATCTATTTTATTTATGTAAATGTTATCTACAAATATGAAATATTTAAAATTTCATAAGATATGAAGAAATCACACAATAAAAATAATCATATTTATTAGTTTACTAACTTGATGTAATCATCAAGAAGAAAATTGTTGAATAATAATATATGATCATTTCCAAATCTTAACTTCTTAAGGTACACAATGAGTATGATCTAGATACCCCCTATTTACGGAAGTGAAGGAAATATAGGCTCAATGGGATCATATTTCTCATCTTTAGTTTTCATTAGTTGATTAGACCTTGTAGTGACTTTATCTAAGTATGATGAATATAAATCAATGTATTATTGTACTAAATAGACTTTCATAACAGTGCCTTCGAGATGATATTTATTTATAACATAATATCTCAATGTAAACATCCTTTTTTCTATCCAATAAATCCACTGATTCAAAATAGGAACACTAAAAAGAACTTTTTCTGGGAAGATTCACAATTAGATGTAACATAAATATGAAAAGTGATGGTGGACAAATTTTTTGCAAGTCACAAACCCTTAAGAGATCACTCCCCACTGTTGCATCTGCACACATCCCAAGCCCAGACATAAAGCATCACAAAACACTTTGAACATTACCCCTTCCTCTGGAAACTAAATCAATGAAGAACTGAACAACTCCCCCTTTAGGTAGCTAAATGATACCTAGCACTGCTCACTCTACACAAATTCCTGGTCAGTCATGGTTAAGTTTGTCATTTTAGCTGCTACTTGAATGAAATTACATATGAATATCTAATAATAGCTTTCCAAACTAATAAAATTGTGAACATATACAACATTATTGGGTGATACCCAAGAAACAACTGCTCAACCTTTGATGGGTCCACTGCTACACCCTACTACGACACCAAATTTCCAAGTAAATACACCTCTCTTGTCTAGAACTTACACTTGGAAAACTCCACGTAGATCTGCTGGCATCGAAGAAACTCTAAAACAACCTTGATATTCTTGGTATGTGAATCCTATGAATTCAAGTAGATCAGGATTTCATTGATGAATACGATGATGAAATGATCTTGTAACTCATGGAAAATGGAGTTCATGATCCCGATTAACAAAGTCGGTGCATTCGTAACACTGAACGACATAACTGTGAACTTGAAGTTCCCAAACCTGCACATGAAAGTAGTCTTCAAGATATCAACTTCCTTCACCCTCAACTGGTGATACCTATAGCACATATCGATCTTGTAAAACCAACTTTCTCCTCTCAACTGTTCGAAAAGATTTTATATCCTCAGAAGAGGGTAACAGTTCTTGACCGTCACCTGATTCAACCTCTAGTAGTCTATGAAAAAACTCAGACCACTATATACCTTCTTCACAAAAAAGACTGGATCACCCCAAGACAACACACTGAGCTGAATAAAATCCTTCCACATTAGTTCATCTATCTAAATCCCAAAATCGCACAACTCTGAAGGTTCCATCTGATAACAAGCCATAAAAATCATAAAAACATCAGGATGTAAGTCTATCCTGAACTCAACATCACGTCAAGGGGGTAGAGTGACAAACTCCATAGGGAATACATCCAAGAACTCCCCAACAACACTAGGAACCTCTTCCATCTCAGCATCTGCTGATTCCACTAAAATCACTTCCAACAGGGAATGAAGGGTCTCTATATGCCGAATTCCCATATGACAACCCCGCTCACCACAGAAAACCACATGTTGGCCATCCAAGTCTAAAAACATGACTCTCCTTTTTAAATTTTCCAATAATAGTATGCATTTAATAAAAAAAATTATGATAAGTATGATATCCTATAGATGCATCTGTTACAAGAAGAGATCCCCATGGGATTGATGCGGCCCCATCATCAATCTACATCATTGGCACACATTAAACAAGCTGGTCTGACCTCCGACTGGCGTACTCAACACCAGGGGAACATAAAGCCTCTCTTGATGTAATCCTACAACATGGTCTAGACCGGGTGAAACAGAAGAGTGTGATGTTATAGAATAAAAAAAGTAAAAATAAGAGTACTGAACAAACTGATTGTACCTGAAATGATCTATGAACCTATCGGAACTGCTACCTCTACGATATGTAACTGACCACACCCAGCTCCTCTTCCCCTATATTGATGATCGCCTCCCTGACCACACCTAGGTTGAGGTCCCTGAGGAACACCCAGAGGTTGGAATCCACCTGCTCCGTCTCCCCTTAGTGGAGTAGGAGCCTGTTGTACCTACTATTGAAATGGCCTAGCCGGAATCTGCTACTGAGGTAGGCACTGAACCTATGCACCTCCACCATACTGAGCTCGAATGGACATCATGAACTAAATCTGAAGATGACCATGTTCTCTACAAAATAAATACCTTGGTCCCAAGTTCATGGGAATTGCATGAGGACCTGAAGGCTAAAACAAGAACTTATGAGGTTGACTCAATGCTGGTCAGAACCTAGAAGGCACTGGCACCTGATACCTACTACTAATGGAATTACATCTCAAAGAATCCTAATGGATCCCCTCTTGTGGTAGACCTCCTCATGAGTACATCCGTTAAACTACCTCCTCCTTCTTTTTGACCTCTAACTATGTCGGAAAGGTGAAGTGAGTAACTGTATATTATAGAGATGGAAAAAGTGCCTCCTCTAAGAATCTCTCCTGAGACCGCTCATCTAAAAAGAGATCTGCGGAAAATGAAGGAGATCCTTGAACTTAATCCGTAGCTACCATACCCACATACTCCTCTTATAGAGGGAGAGTAACTTCTACCTCTTATCATCCATCATATTACACGAATGGAATTCCGCATAGAACACCTTCTCAAAATTAACCCACAAAATTTCATCCTCCTTCCTCTCCCATAGGTACGTCGTCCACCCCTGATGCACAACTCCCATCACATGGCTTACTACCAAGGAATCCCAATACTCTGTTAGATCCCAGATCAAGATAAAGGTGATCACAAGCTTTATAATCCAACTCTCTGCCTCCATGTTTAAAACGCTTCCGTCATACTTTCCCAAAGTCTGACACTAGAAAGAACATAGATTCTTCTATCACTGGTCATCCTCATTTACTATATCAAACCTCCGTTGATCAACCAGATAAGCCCACTGTGCACCAAATAACTGATCCACCAATGGAAAATGATTGGGTTCCATAGATGAAAGGTAAAAAAGAAATTCCCAAGATTGATTAGTGTGAAATATTATTTAAGATTCATTTGCTAACCCATTATTTATTTAAATTTCCCAAAACCCTTAATTCAAACAAGAACAAAATGCATTATGATAAATGTAGATTTCATAGGGTCTCGACCATAAAAATGGTGTAGCCTTACTTGTTTGTTCCATAGACTTAGAGTCCTTTCATCCGATTATAAGGGGCCCTAAAATCCTTTGTCTTATCTGGTCTTGCCTAGATGATGTGATGCACCAAGATCATCTGACACCGTTTCCCTACCAACCCATGTAATCCTCATTGTGACCAACTCAAAAATATATCATATTTCTTAACTATCAGCTCTAATACCATTCTTTCTCAACCTTTACCTCTAATGATGCCCCTCTTAGGATGGAAACTTAGAGAGAGAGAGAGATAATGACCCCTGAGTCTCACCTCTATTAGGCCCCGAGGTGGTTACTAGCACCAAGGGTTTACAATTCCCACAAAATTGGAGGCATTCCAATTTATATAGTAAATAAGATTGGGAGATAAGATGTACCAACCTCTAAATAACTCCAATACACAAACACACACACATATATATGTATATATATAAGAAAAACCAAAACCATACCCCATACATGTTTAATATATAACTGTTACAAAACAAGAGTCCCCAAAGTATATACCAAAAATAGGGCTAAGCAGCAACACGAGAACTTTCCCAAAGTCCAAGATAGTAATGCGAATCACGGTCCACATAGTCTTCCTAGATTCATGAAAGCTGTTTTATATACATAGGGTGATCATACGAGTATACTTAGTTGGAAAAAACTAGAATCTCTCTTGTATAAGTGGGGGAAGCATACTAATGACCCTATGAGAAAATATCAACCAACATCATCTAACAAGGAATACTAGCCATAACCACCTCACCAAGGCACACTCATTGATTAACATGAGTCAAGTAAAGTAATATATTAAGTACATTGATATTTGGATACCCCACAACACTTCCCACTTATTAACTACTCATATCATAATGAAAAATTCTCCGACACTTCCACACTCTTCCATAAGCCCCATTTCACAACCCACCAGCACACACATGGGCCTCAGAGCTAGTACCAGATCCTAGGAAAATGAATATCACTACATCCTTCCTAATGATAATTTGTCCACAAACATACCCCATCTCAAAGACTCCTGGGAAAGAACACCACATCTCATCCCAAAGACACCTGGGAAAGAACACCTCGCCCACAGACACCTGTGGTTGACAACCACACCACTGCCTACCCAAAGAGTCTTGGGCTACCAATACCTAAAATAGAGAGCAAGGGAGATCCAATAACCATCTATACATACTCCCATTAAGAAGTTAGGAAAGGACACCCTCTTCCATGACAATGGGGATGTTTGACACATATTACTCAACGAGGGTGGGGCGCGTATAGATATCACAAAGAAGTTCAAGTATATATATATATAGGTAAAAAACACTGAGACCAATCTATGGGTTTTCTAAAAACCAACCACCCCATAAAAAATACCTTTTCTTCTACCTCTTAATACATTTATTAATACCAAGAATAGTCACTTTGGAAGTTGATAAATGAAATCTGCTTCACAACAAGCCACAACTCAAAACATACCCCCATCCAACTCATTTAACCAATTAACATTATTTATTAAGAAAACCATTTATTAATTCCATCCCTACCCAAGAAACAACCAACCACAACACGCAACAAGCCACACAACATAAACCTCATAGAGGAAAAAGAACTATAGTAAAGCAACTCACTTCATATTTCCATTCAGTTCAACATCCATACCAACCACTACCATCATCATTTTTCAAATTCATTCCACCAAATCCATCCTCCAAAATAATAAAAACTCTATCTCTTACCCATACTCATCAACACCTCTCATCACAACCAAAATTGGAAGCCCCACATTATAACCACATCACTCCTAGAATAACAACTAAACACAACCTAGTTACAGTCCCACTGCACAACACTGATCATCCATTCCATAATCACTCAATATATCTACCTAATATTCCATTACACCACTCGTACCACACCATATTACATCCATGCTCTCATCCCTAGTACCACACAACCACATAAGGCATAAGATCAAACAAAACCACACACATCCACACCCAATAAAGCAGTATGTATTCCAATTTAGAAAACAATAATTTTGTAATTAACATTTGATGATTCAATAGTTATCATAGATCAAGTTTGATCCCAAGGAATCCATTTATTTAACTAAATATATGTGGTTAATCAATTTCATATATACAGTCGTTCAATACATGATAAAGAAAAATCCATAACAAGTCATTCTAAGTGCACAAACAAAGAAAAAAAATGACCATGCTGTTTAGTAGGTATACACCCCATAAAACTCAAGATATTAATAAACAATAAAACGAAAGCATTCGTCACTTTTCCCCAGCCCATTCTTATTGGTTTAAAGCCAATTCAATTATATTTATTAAACTTTTATTCAAATTACTTCACATGGAAAAAATTCGTACACCCACCCCGAATGATACAAAATTAAAAGAGAGATGAAGATATCCATAACATGAGAAATAGATGATCAAAACCCCCTCCTTGCACCAAACAGGGGGTGTACAAGGCTCTAGGGAAACATAATCCAAGGGTACAATGTAGAATAATGGCTCCTTAGGGAAGATAGGTTTGGGGCACACCAAGAGAAAACCGAAGGGTTAAAAGAAGAGTGGATATCTGTTTTACAAAGGATAGATCCTATATTAATAGGGGAAATAGTTTCAAAATTCATTTATGTAAGATCACGATCAATACCATGCATTTTGATGATCTAAAAAGGCTCTTGAGCATTAGGAATTTAAAGATATATATTATATGCTTTTAAATGGATTAAAAAAACTTAAATATGGTTTTAAACTCATTTTATGTAATTTAAAATGTTAAAGGGGTGAAACAATAAAATTTGGGAAAAACTGAAAATTTGAAAAACTATTAAAAATGACTCATCATTGGGTGAGTCACCATCACAATTCATCAGTGGGTGAGTGACCATTCAGTGAGTCACCATTCAGGGAACTACCATTCAGTGAGTCACTGGTGGGTGAGTGAAAGTTCTGTGAGTAACTGTTTGGTGACCTATCATTTGGTGACCTACTGTTTGGTGACCTACCATTTGGTGAACTACCATTCAACAAGTCATCATTTGAAGAGACACTGTTTGGTGAGCTACCATTTAGCGAGTCACCACTAGACAACTTGCAGGTGTGACCCACTATTGGATGACTCACCGGTGTGAACCACAATTGGATGACTCATTGGTGAGACCCACCATTGTGAGTCATCGGTCCTGACTGACGATCAACAACCTACCATCACCACCTAAAGGTGAACGACTCCCCGGCAGATAGGCTACCGTTAGAAAAATTTTATTTTGAAAAACTCTTGAAATGAGGCACCGTGACTGACCAAAACATCCCAAACCCTGGATTTTTAAAAAGGAATAGACTAGGTAGGTCCTGGATATTAAATGAAATCATTTATCATCCAAAATAAATATGTACAAAACATAAATTACACACTTCTGAATTCATCATATGCTTGCACACCAATAATAAAAAGTTACTTTAACTCATCTATGAATGGATACAAGGATATTTCAATATAAATTCTAGGATCACGAGGCCTAGATATGAATACACTCTTGATAGTAAATAGATTATTCATACACATCCATGAAGGAATGTTATAAATATGAATGAAAACATGACAAACACTATGGGAAATATGCATTTGGTGAAATGGGTTGAAACCAACATAGGATAATCCAATTATAACATTTCAGGGGTCAGCTATGAAATCGGGATGCAACCTATCCATTTTATTCTAAGCTATCCCATATACAAAATACACTATTTCATCATTATCCTTATTTATTTCTTCTTATTCCATCTCATATTCCATTCTATTTGTTCTGAAGGAAAAAGTTTTTGAAGCATGGTAATGAATGAAATATTCCACATTACTTTCTATAGTAAGCATGATTGAGTTTTTTCTTTATTAGTCTTCCATCTAGATGTACCACACTATTTAAATTGACTCAAATTTTTATTTTACTTATATAATAGAAAACAATATTTGGTGTAAGAATGAATCTTAGAAGATGAAAATCCAAAATTTTCAAACAACTTTGATGCCATGTAATCATTTTCAAGAACACATGCATAATTAGGTAGTAAATATTTAATAAATGTAATAAGATAGCCAAAAATAGTATTACTAAATCCATAAATTTCTTTCCCATGATATAGCCACATTAAAAATTTAAGTCTAATCATTTTAAAAAATCATGATATAATAGGGTATTCAAATCTTCCCTGAGATTTCAAACACTCTCAATGTCATCATTATGATCAATAGATGAAAATAGTGTTCCGGTATTTATTTTCTCTTGCACTGGTCTATAAGAGATGTTGGATCTAGAAACAAATGGAAACCAATCCAAAATCAAACATTCCATACCAATACTTTTAGCTAAATTAAGTTCATTATCCACATGAGATATTTCTCCATTGTGATACCAAATGTGATTTTTTTGGAAACCATGTTTAGTGATATGGTAACTCACATCCTCCTGAGTTAACCATGGTCTTCCAACACAATCAAAACATGAGCATGAAATCAATACACCATTTGAATAATTATTGAATGCAAAGTCCAAAAAATATCCTAACCCTTTTATAAATTTATAAGCGATCTGATAAACATTATACATACAACTTATATCCATACCATGAAAAATGAACACACATTAAATAAGTAATATAGAAAATGTCTTCACATGATATTTATTATTTCTTAAGATAAAAACTATTCATCAATAATTTTTTTTATAAAAAATCATAATAAATATCTTAAATTGAATGTAAAATAATACATGTATACACTCCTAGTAGATAATATATGTTGTTCAGTTCAATCTATTTTGCTTATGAATTACATAATGTATATATTTTGTAATGAAATAATTTTGGTTCTTGAATTTTTGTATCCCTATTGAAATGGTTATTTACAGTACATAGCTCACAATAGTGACAAGGTCCTCCAACACAAAAGTACATGAATGATGCAAAACACATGAAAATATTAACTTATAGTGAACAAAGGGAATATAAGATCATTTAAGTAATAACAGATATCAAGTTAGATGGTAAAATTATCAGTAATAATAAAAATATAAAAATATAAAAAATATTTATAAATTTTAATGAAAATTTATTTTAAAAAACAATCTATTTATAATAATTGACAATTAGTCATTCAAATAACAAATCATTACAATTTGATCATGGGAAGGATAATGAGATAGTAACAAACTTTCTGGATGTTATTGGTCATGGAACCCAATCAATTCATCACATAGAGTCAGGGGAGGAAAGAGGGGAATCAATTGACTTACAATAAGGTGTTTTAATAATATATTTTAATAGAGGTGGGTTATCTGGTTCAAAAAGGTGAAAAAAATAAACAAAAAAATTATAATGGTGAAATGGAGTGCATAATTCCCCTCCATTCCATGATGCAACATAACACATGCCACGACGTGCAATTGCACAAGTATTTCATGGAATAATAGTCCTTAGTGCTAGCAATAGTGAAATGGTGTGCCATGACAGACACCATTAATAACTATTCTTATTTGGATATTTTCATTGTCATTATAATCTTTTGGTGATTATTTTGTACACAGATGACTTCATAATTTTCAAAAGAGCATGGTATAGTAAGACACACAAGCCACTTTAGGATGTGTCACAAGGCACATGAAACTTGAAACTAAGGCATATAACATGAAAATTGACATAATTATAGTTATATTTTAAATAAAAAAAATTAAATTATACAAATTAATATAAATTAAAATACACACTAATAGTATTTATAAATTTTTATCATATAGGATATACATGTGGTTTATCCCTTCAATTCAGGTTAAATTTGTTGATACAAAATGATCAATATGTATAAATTATATAGATTTATATTTTTTTGACTTCACTTGCTTATTTAATATATGTTTTATAATTATTTTTTATTTGTCAAGATCAAAAACTTTAGCTCAATCAAACATAATATCTAGTAAGTCATTATGTGGTTGTTTTTTATAGATTCTAGTTATTTTATAGATACTTTAATTTCCTCTATTTATATTTTATTAGATGGAATCATTTTCAATCATACTAAGGAATTTAATTTTGTAGTAGAATATCTCTTCTACGCCTATTATATAAAAAAATTATTTATTGGTAGAGAATATGATTCCCTTAATTGAACTTGTTTTGGAATATTGTTTATTAATAAATTTTAGAAACTATCCTTCATCTTAAAATATATTTACCCTAAAAATGTTGTGTTGTAATAATTTAATATATTTATAAATGGAAATTAAAGAATTAAAATGGATAAATACATATCCTAAAATTTTATATATCATTTTTTTCTGAATGAAATGTTTCGAAAATCATATTTTATGTCTGATTGAAGTTTGATATTTTTTACATTATACTCCATCGAAATACATTATATATGAAACACATATATTTTCATGGGGAGAGGGAATGGTTAAAAGATAGAGTCGATGAATCAGGAAACCTTAAGAATCACTTGAAATATCTGTTTAAGGATAGATTAATGCTAGGAGATCTATATTAATTATAAATAATTTATACAGTGTTTTTAAATCAAATATGATCATCATCTAGAACCTCATTAGGGGATTGAGATTATGCATCCAATATATTTATATCATTCATGACTTATTTTTCTCTATGTTTCACTCAAAATCAATTAAATTTCTAGTTTTATTTTTCTTACAAATCGTAAAGAGTCAAGGATATATGATCATGATATAATTTAATTTTAATTTCTAAATCATCTATGCATTAATATGACACATTATCGACATATGCGATTCATAAACTAGGATCAAACTAAATGTTGGTCTTAATGAGTATGTCGTTTTCATCAATTTTTTTATCAAGTGAGTTCAATAGATAATGTATATTGAGATTCACCCACTCACATGATGATCCACTTACATAGTTGGTCAACCACATTGTATCATTATCTAGTGATTTTTGTACATATATAATGGGAAATATTTATAAAATCAGCCAATTTAATTCCCTTATTTGATAAATTGACTGTTTGTAATTTCTTCATGATATGTATTTCTTCATTGAGTTATCTCACCTAATCGCATACCGATTTATCAAAATCATTAATTTCTTCATCTAAAATTATATTTATGTTTTTATTCATTTTTTATTTGTTCTTATTTGTTTCTTTTGTCACACATTCACAAATTTGTATATCTATCACTATGGATTGAACCTTATCTCAACTATACTAGTTTTTTATAAAATATAAAATAATTAATTTATTGAGAATTAGTTAAATGATCAGTCTAATTCTTGTTCCATCATAGAGGAAAGAACATATGGACATTAAGAATTAAGAAATTATCATGATAAATAAAAAACAATTCTAAAATGTATTCTAAATATATATATATATAATATTAATTTAACAAATCTTTTGTGTGAATGAAAATGTGGTCAAAACTAAAATCTTCGAGCCCATTACTCCTGTAATTCATAGGCATCTATGTTTTATAAAATAGAAGATAAGAAAAATGGATGATAATTGGGAGAATCTGAATAATAAGAAAATCATAATCATTAATCCACCTTAAACGAGGAATGATTTAGTAGAGTGAGGAAGGATTAAAGAGTATCATGTGATATATTTTAAAAAAATCCATAATTTATTATGAAATCCCATAAGTCTTGAAACTATGAGGAAAAACAATCATGTTCATCTATAATTCCATCATACAATGTATTATCTAATGAACAATCACTTGAATAAATTAATTAATTATATAGTTTGGTGCATTAAAAATAACATATGCGGTTTAATTAAGTTGAAATAAAATAGACTGTTTTGCTAATTTTTATTAATGAAAATTTAAGTATTTGGTTCCATCAAATGGATTGAGTGATTTTTGAAATATAGTACCAATTGTTCAATGATTTTTTTAGTAAATTCTACCAAATGAGAATGTAAACTAATGTAATAATCTCTAGAATAAAACATTATATTTTCAAATTTGGAAAAGCATAATCTTGAGGTATTATAGTTTTTTTATATAATTTTGTCTTATGTTTTTAGTAAATCCTTCAAATGATCACATTGATTGAAATTTGGTCAAGTATGAAATTTTATAAATGAAGTGAAGTTAACACTTATGTAATGATTTTTGAAAAATTAATTTACACTTATATATAAAGGGAACCTTATATAAGACATAATATTTGGATAATTTTCCAAAAATATATATTATATATCTTGAATATTACGTATTGAAGGACCCTTATATATGATTGAAGGCTCTAGAAATTTGGAAAAGTTTGAACACTTACGTATCAGAAAGTAATCTTACATAATAATGATTAACCTTTAAGTATTTAGATAAGATAGTCTTAAATATTACAGTGAAGTTGTATCAGATGTAAAATATAAAGAAGTTATGTTTAAGAGGATTTTGAGGTTTTGTTCATATGGATTTTTGAGTTGAAAAACATACATATAATGATAATCTTATGTATTCTCAGGATGCTACTAATGAATTGTTTATAATTGTCTGATTTATTATCAATAATAGACTATGGTAGATAATTTAGGCAAAAATAATTAAATTAAATTTCTAATGGTTGGATTTTTAATTGCACTATCACATGTGTTTGTAAGGATTATTCAAATTGTTTAATGTTTATTATTACAGATAATGTAATTTTGACTTAAATATCATTTTTGTGGATAAATGTAGAACTATTTGTCAGATTCTAGGGATGATAAATTTAGTTATTATAGTAATATATATAATAATTATATTATTTATATATTTGAATTATTCTAAAGGTTAGATTTTACTGGCTGTAGATAGATTTATGTAACACCCATGTGAATTAATTAGTGATATTTAATATAATGGTCATGAAGTTTTAAATTAAGGGAATCATCCTTTTTTATTTTATCTATAATTTCATGTCGAATCTACCAGAATTTTGAGGACACATAATTCATTACAAAACACAGAAGTGATGCATGGTTTTAAAACCACATTATTTACACATTACTATGAAAGATTACCCAAACCTATATAATTATACATATTATTTGAATGCATGAATATACAACACAAAATTATAACACTAAATTATAGACTATAATTAGAAAAATTAGAGTAGACTGGGAAAATATGAGCAATAGTTTAGAGGGAAAACATTTAATATAGTTAGGGTAGAAAAATCAGAACAAAACCTGTTTAAAAATTTATTAACCTAAGATGGATTATTAAAATTAGAAAATACCATAGTAAATTAATGAAATTCACCCAGTAGGAGAATGCATGAATCATAGGCTAGGTTAGAGATAAAGGAGACACTGTATAGTGAATAAGAGTAATAACTCTTTTTCTTTAACTTGATAATAGAAATCCCTAAATACCTACGTTGGTTAAGAGAATTTAGGAGTTATGACCAAATGAGATCCAGAAAGAGGAGGTTGATAATTGGGGGTGGGGTGGAAACATCGGAGGTGAGCCAGAGAAGGATATGGGGTGGATTCCTAGGAGAAGAATCACTGGGGAGGTGGGGTGGCTGTATTGGGTGGTGGAGTTGTGGGAGGAGGGTTATGAAGAGGAGAGCTCATAATGGGGGGGTATTGGGTGATAACGAGGGGTAGCATTATTAGGGGAAACACGAGTGGTGGATGGTCATAGAGAGGAAAGATCATGAGGGGAAGCATTATGGGAGGAGAGTCACAAAGAGGAGTGTCTTGTCAGGGTAATGGGAGGGGGTTGTGGAGAGGAGGAAAGCCACCCTATTGAATGAACCCTAGTGCCATGGTTTACTAAAAACTATGGATTCAAATACGTATATAGCCATATTTTTAATTAAACCATGGTAGTAAATTTATATAAAACTATAGAATTATAAAACCAAAACTAAAAGTCATTTTTATATTAGTGATATTTTTGAATAAAATACCACTTTCCCTTGAAAATAACTTTTAAAAATAGTAAATTCTTAAAATATTATGAAAATATTTTTCTTTGAAAATAAACTTGAAAACTTATAAAGGAAGACTAAAAATATAATTGTCCTGAAAATGGGAATATCCATTCATGATATAAGTGTAAAAAATAAACATTCTTTTCAACCATTTTATAAAAGGGAATAAAAAGTTACCCATTTGGAAAACGGTCAGAAATTTCCATTTAATTTTTTAAAAGGTAAAATATTATGTAAAATAGAGTTAAGAAATCATTTATGTTTAGAAAATAAAATTCTTGAAATAATTTTATATAATGTGGATTTGGGAGATAAATATTCCATGTAACACATGATATTTTAAAGTAAGACCATTATGTTCAATTTTGTATATGACACACAACATCGATCGTAAACGACAGAAAATATATGACTGTTATAACATAGCCATTAAATTGAAAGATACGAATAGTATTAAATATTTTATGATATATATATATATATATTTCCTACTCAATATATATTTTTTGAAAAATTCTTAGTAAATAATCAATCATTTTTTAGAAAAGTAATTTTATTCTCTAAAAATATTTTTTCTTAAAAAATTATTTTTATAACATTTTTTCAAAGAAAATATTATAATTAATTTATAGAAATTTTAGATTATTTATTTTATAAAATTAAATTCATTTTCTAAATAACTTTTTTAAAACTAAATGGGGGTGAAATTTTGGGATTTTTTAGAAAATATTGATTTTTTAGTGAATAGAGAAATTACCGATCTGTGTAAAACTGTCATTTCTTTTCAATAAATTAAGTAATTAAAAAAATAAAATTATAATTTAGATTTTATTTAAATTAAAATAATTATTATTTAGTTATATTTAATCCATTTACTTATACTTTAATTTATATAGGATTTTAGTATAAGTTTATAATGAATAGTGATAGTAATAAAATTATTTTACTATAGTTAAGGTGAAAACATGTTTACCCTAGGTTAAACTAAAAAGATAAGGCTTAAGATGACCCAAAACTTGTCTACATTATATTGGATGCCCATATGTTGACATTATAGAATATAATTCCCTATAATGGTCTATTTTGGATCTATTTTTCATGTGTAAAACATGGGTATAACTTTTTCTTTTCAAAAATTCTAAGTGCGTCCCCTCCCCCACTAATAAATGGCCACCACTATACTATATTATTCACACATTATAATAAATTTATTCAGAAAATAACTGATAAAATAACTTGATTACTTTCCGTACCATTTCATATTGTCGTTGGTTTGATCATAAATACAATCTAGGTTGGCTTTAGGTATAATCCTAAAGAGGTGGTCTAAAGAAGAGGCATTGTTCTTAACCAATCATTTTGGTTTTGTTTCTTCATAAACATCATTAAAAAACTCTTAAACCATTATTATATAATTACATAAGTATATCCCATATAATTATAGGTTATTATGTTAATTTAATAACCGAGATCTATCTCATATTCTATAAAATGTGAAATGAAACCATCATTCGTGTATACAATGGACTATCACCTTGCGAACTGATGTAATTAATTTTACATCATCACATATCATGGATATTTATAATGATGGAATTAATGTTTATATATGATAATAATTAAATTTTTATCATTATTAAAAAACAATATATTATTTTTTATTACCTTTACACTCACTAAAAAATAATAACTTTGTTCGTGCATATGTGTTGACTACCGCCTCCAAAAAGAAATGCGATTAATTTTTCATCACCACATCACATGAATGATATATATAAATGTATTTAAATAAATAATATTAAATTTATTATATTATTATCATTATTTAAATATTAAATAACACTTTCCTTCTTTCCATAATGATCGTTGAAAAATGGAAATGTTACTCAGGCATACGTACAACTTACCATCTCCATGATTATAAAATAGTTCATTTTTCATAACCATTATTCATGGTGGGTCACAAAATTATAATTAACATATAAAAATTATACCTATTTAATTATTTTTATACTATAGATTATGTAATAGTGACCCCTATTACCATGGTCAACATACCATGGCCATTTTGAAAATATGGCCCGAACATCCTAAAAACACTCGAGGTGAACTAAACAGATTAAATATATAAAAATGTAATTAAAATAAATAAAATAAATGATTTATGTATAAGTTATTAAACCTATAAAAGTTTCTTGTGAAATAAAATAATTGACATAATCTTATTATGCTGTAGTTTAAGTACATACATGGAACATTTGGACTTGAGGTAAGGGTTTCTCTAATAAATTTTACATTTGTGAGACATATGTCATATTCACCAATTATTTTTATTATGTGGTGTATATATACTTCCTATGAAAGTATTTTATAAAAATTATTTTTATTTAAAAATCCATTTTAGGTTCTATCTTTCACGAGGTTTTGACCTAGATATTACCAAATTAGTAAGGGATTTCGTCTCATTTTTCCATAATTGAGGAATATTTTATTGTTATACACCTAATTTATTTTAATGGTGTATATAAAAACCCTATTAAATTTAATATAATGAATTTTTAATAATTAATTTTATTTTAAGTCTCAATTTTAATTACCTCATATAAGTATATTTGACATGAAAGTTAACAAGTGGTAAGGGGTTTTATAACTCAATTTCTTTATATTGGGTTATATTATTTATTCATTGTCTTTGATATTATATGATTATGTGTGAAATGAAATATAATTTTATTATTTTTTATTTAAACTTTTTTTTGAATTTAAATTTTCTACACATAATCTCTACATTGATAAACTCTTAATTCAATGATACAATCTTTGTGAGGGCTATACATCTCAAATTTCATTTCCTTCGGACACACTTTTAATGATATGCACCTATATTCATTTATAAGGTGTATATATCGTCACTTTGACTTGTTATATCATGAATATACTCATTTTAATGATACTTAAAGTATAATTTTACGTTATTATTTCTTGGTTATCCTGATTGAAACATCAACAATGTGGAAAATTCTTTATGTTATAATATTATTCCTTTTCGGGATTATTTATGTTCAAGGTTCCTTTGGTGGAAATCATATGTTCTTAATTTATTAAACCAAATATATTTTATTAAAATTTGGTCATGAATATGGTTTAAAAGTTTAGTTTCCATTTCTTATATTATTTATCAATGAAACATTGAGAATGTCGTTCGTAAGTGATACCGATCTTGAACCTTCCTTTATATCATGAATCTTTTTATTCCATATCCATGTTCTCTTAAATGTTTTCAAAAATAAAATCTTTTATAAACATAAATTTTTTCCTAAAACTATTTGGCATGATATTTAACATTATTTTAAAAGGTTTTAAAAATAAAATTGTTGATGTTTTCTAAATGGGGCACTTTTGAATCTTTCTAGAAAATGTTTGTAAAGAATGTTTATTCCTAACATTTGTGATATAAATGAATTTTCCAGATTTCATGACCATTATTTTCATTTAATATTACTTTATATGTTTCAAAGGTTATTTTTAGATAAAATGATTTTAAAAATATTTTATGAATTTTTTTAATCATGATTTTCAAATTAAAGGGTTATTTTCCTCCGGAATTTATTTTTATGATCTTTTAAGGGTAATTATATTCATCAACGCCAACAACCCTCGATGTTACATATGATCTACTGGGGATATTTTGTATTGATATCATCATCATTATTTATATGGATGGATTATGATTATATTAAATATAATTCCATGGAACCTATTTATTTTCATTGAGTTAATCAATTTATTAAAGGATTACTGGATATTTCTATGAGTTTTATATTTAAATGAAATTTCAATGTACTGTATTCATGTTGTGGTTCTTGGAAATTATTTATATGATGAGTTTCACCATATTGAAGCTCATAAGTGAGCCTGACATAGAATATATGATGGGTGAACCTAGATAGAACTCCAATTAATTAGGTATTGAATTTTACTCTATAGTTATTCCATTTTAAAGGGTTTTGTAAGGGTTCTATGAAGATGATGTTCCAAGATAATTGAAAATTTTATTTATGATTTCTATGGATTTTTATTGATTTTTTTGATCTAGATTAACATCACATGGATTATGATTATTGATTGTTATTACTATTTACTTTGTTAAATCTTTATTCCATGTTTCATGAGTGGTGATCCAGGTATTCATGTGTATGAATATTATTATTTTATGCTCATACACACTGATTATGGCATCATACCCTTATGCCCCTCTAATTCTCTTCAACATTATGAGATTTTATGAAATATATTTTTTTAAATTAATTTAAATTTTTAGATATATTGCATTATATTGAACACCAATTTTAGTTTTCATTACATGCAACAATGAGTTTCTTAGATAACATGAATCACATGTGACACCGAGCTTCAGTAAACCATGAAATAATATTATTTTAAATATGACCATTATTACCTAATTGTTAAATATGAGGTTATGAATAGTTTTAAAAACTTTATGAAATATAAATATTAATTTCCTACTCAATATAAATTTATTTATAAATTTTTAGTAAAAACCCAATTAATTTTTAGTAAAATAATTATATTCACCAAAAATATATTTTCTTCGAAACTGATTTTATTTTGATTTCTATTAGAAAATATTAGTGTTTAGAAAATTTATTTGAAAAAATGAACTTAATTATTTAAATAACCATATTAAAATTAAATTATGGTGAGATTTTGGGGTTTTTAGGAAAATATTGTTTTTCTAGTGAATAGTAAACAATACCGATTTTGGTAAAACTATATTTTCTTTTCGATAAATTAATTAATTTAAACACACAATTATGTTTTAAAGTAAAATAAGTATTACATATTAATAATTAATCCACTTAATTACTTTTGAATCAAAATTATATTGGATTTTAGTATAAGTTTATTTTTGGGTTTAAAAAAGGGGTTTTTTCTTCTAAAAATTGTTTTAAATTTCTTAAGGTTTTCCCATTTTATTTAATGAAAATAATACCTAATGAGTAATTTTTAAATGAAATGTATAGATTATATATAAATAAATTTTAATTTATATTCATACAATTATTATTATAATAAATATAATTTATATAAAATAATTTTATGCTTTAAAAAAATACATTTCTTGGAAACCCTCTTTTTCATTGTATCCACAGGTTTTGTTTTAAATTTAATTTTTTACAATTTTAAAGAATTAATTTAATAAAATAATATTAATTTATTAAATAACTATTTTTAAATCATATTATGGTAACTTTTTGAGAATTTTCTTATAAGATTAATTTTTTATGAATAGTGAAATATACTAAATTTTAATTGAAAAATTTCTTTTCGTTTAAATTATTTAGAAATTAAAATTATATTTTAAATTTTATTAAATTAAAATTAATTTAAATATACACCTATTATTCCATTTCATGAAATTTTAATCAATTTCATATTGAAATTGGATATAGAAACTTTGTAAACTTTTGAATATTTTCTCTTTGAAAAACCGCTTTCTCATTGAATCTACAAGATTAATTTTAAATTAAATATTACCAATTATATGAATTTAATTTGAAAAAATAGATTAAATACATTGATTCATAATAATTAATATTATCTAATTAGTTTAACTTAATAATTTACCAAAATTAATTGTGAAAATAGTAAAAAAAATTAATTAATGTGGTTACGGTAAAAATGCATTTACCTTGGTGTGAAACTGAACAAATAAGAGTTAAAATGACCTAAAAACATGTATAATATCTATTTTATATACATATTTTGACTTTATAATGTCTAATTATAGATAATACTTCATTTTTTATTCTTGTTTCATGTGAAATACATGGGTACACATTTTCTTTTCAAAACAATCCAAGTGTGCCAACCACCTCACTTATAAAAGGCCACCACATATCCTATCTTATTCACAAACTAAAACCTTTTTTATTTAGAAAATAACTACCCAAATCACATACAAAAATACCTAAACTAATTATAAAATCCTTATTTTGGAATGAAATCCAACATAGGATTGATTTTGATGATGACCTAAGGAGGATACCTGAAGAATAAGTAACATTCACCAACAAAACTTTTTATTTTATTTTTACTCTCCCCATTAAATTATTCTTAAATCATGATGATATAATAATATAATTATATTAAAAATAATTATATTATGTTATTTCAGGTTCATTACTTATATCCATCTCCACTTTCATCAAATGTGTTACAAAATCGTTGCTCATGTATACAGTGGACTACCATCTCGCAAACTGACGTAATTTTTTTTGTCAATTTCCAACTATCACAGTTGGAAATAATGATAGATTTATTATTTATATATGATATATATGATATTTTTATTCTTATATAATTAATATCCCACGCATTCTTTCATATTTTACTTTTTATGGGAATATGATAATGTCGCTCGTGTGTATGGCAGACTACCACCATACGAAGTAACATAAATCGTTCACACTTTACATGGAAGGAAATAAGGATGATTTTAATGAACATATTTGATATATTTGAAATAAAAATTATAATATAATTATAATATATCATTTAACTATTATTCTTTAAATACGTCAAGAAAATGGAAACAACGTTCTTGTGTATATACGGACTACCGTTTCCATGATCAGTGTATTTAATTTTCTATCTCTGTATTTTATAGATTACTATAAATACATATATACTGAATATATATGATATTTATATCATAGTAATAATTATTGATATTATTTAACCATGATCAATGTAAGAGGCCAAAAATTAACAGTCAAAACATACATGAAAAACAAAGTAGTTATTACATGAAACATGACTTTAACATGGAATTTTTAATAAATAGGTAATAAAATGTCATAAGTAAATAATATATGGTATGATATATATATGTGTGGTCATATAATACATGAATAATAATATTTAATTTATTATATATGAGGTTGGAATGTGTACAATAGAAATTGATACTTACAGTAAGAGTTCAAAGTCACTCTTTTATTTCTGGGAGACATATGAAAATTCACCACTTGTTTCTTTTTTGTGGTGTTTATAATTAAAATTTAAAAATTTATATCATTAATATATTTATTTTAATAATATTTATTTTTTAAATTGCTGTAATTCATTATTGGTTCTTACAATTCAAAATATTATTAAAGCGGTAAGTTATTCCCACCTCACTGTTATTTTATGTGAGACAACTTCCATATTCACCACACATTTCTTTAATGTTGTGTATATAATTCCCAGGAATGTATTTTATTATGATTATAATTAAAATAATTTTTATTTATATATCCATTTTATGATCTATCTTTTACGGGGTTTTTAGTTCAAAAGTCACCAAATCGGTAAGAGACTTTTTTTCTCAATTTTTCTTATTTGAGATGTACATTATGTCATGCACTTATATTATTTCGTGAGGTATCTATAGATCCCATTAAAATTTAATATTATGAATTTATATATCCCCATTATATTTTATGTTCCATTTTTTAATATTCCTTTATGGTGATTTCAATTCAAATTTACCAAAGTGGTAATTATTTTATGTTCTAATCTCATAATTTATCAGGATTGTTTATGAATTTGTTTCTAATGATAAAATATTATAATAAATCTCTCAGAAAACTCATTATTTTTTATCCTATGATTATTCATGATATTTTCATGTAATAATACCATTTTATAGTAATTGGTACTTAAAATAGTTGAGAAAACATTTTTAATAAAATCTAACTTTATTTATCTATTCGGTCGAAAATACATTTTCTTCCAAAACCATGTTTTATAAAAAAAATCATAATGTTTTATTAATACCCTGTGATTTTGAAATTATTTTTTACCCATGTTTGATTTTTTTAAAAATATTATAAATGGAATCTTCACTTATTTTTACAAACACTTCCCATTTGGATTTTATTGAAAATACGAAAGGAATATTTGTTTTAATATGTATGAAATCAAAGAAATTTTCCATGATCATGACCATAATTATATTTGATGCTTCCTTTATAAAATTTAAATGTTATTTTTAACATTATATATTTTCAAAATGTGTTTCCTTTTAAAAATCATTTTTTATAATGGAAATTAAATTTTCCTCAAGAAACGTTTTAAATGATCGATCAAAATCATTTTCAATATAAGATGACATATATTGATGATACCTATTACTTAAGGGGGATATGATACAAGGATACCATTATTATTATTTCTCCGAATGGTTTATATTTATTATGGAATTATGTTTATGAAACTAATTTCTCCTCCACAGGTTATACCATGATAAAATGCATATAAAACCCTATTCTTTTCACATGTTATGATATGATGAAATAATGAAATGATTAAGAAAACTATCCCTTTTATAAAAGTTATGATATTATTAAGTGTTTATAAAACCCATTTCATTTAATGGGTTATGATATGATGAATGTTTTCTGATATTTTGGAATAAATAAATATGGTTTTCATTATGAGATGTGTGGGGCCTATATTTATCTAAAATGAATTGGGTAAATATTTACATGTCATGTCATAGAAAAGACTAGAAAGGGGAGTTAACCTAATTCAATGATGGTTTGGGAGTGAAACATAACTACAATGATGGTTTGGGGAGTGAATCCATTCCGCTATGATAGCCTTGACAATGATCCCTAATTAATAAGTAAATTATTTTCTATGATTATGTGTATGCCAAAAATTATTGCATTATTCCAATATTATTATATCATGACTCTTGTTATTTGATTTTCTTATCATTTATGAAAAAATAATATTTATTCAATGACTCAATATTATGATCTTTGATATACAGGGTATGGTTTTCAAATGTTATTCACTTGTTATCATACACTTATTCTAATTTTATTCTTATATATATCCCTTGTTTACTATTACCAAGCATATGATCTCACATTTTCTTATGTTTCATTTCCAAAGGTTATGAAGAATGATTTTAAGTAGGGTATTTTTGTGAAGATTACTAAATATGAAGATATTTATGGGATTCATTAATGATATTTCATGAATTAAGAATATTGTGTTCCGTGTTTCCAAATGCACTAAACTGGTATGGTCCTCAGGAATTTTTTTTATATATTGTAATGAATATTGATCTAAAAATATGTAATATTTATGTATGATAAGCTTTAGTTGATATAGTTAATATCATAGGAAAGGTTTACTTAACCTCTGTAAACTAGGATGAGAAAACATTAGTGAGATACAATAGGGATATTTTTATGGATGAGTTAGAATTTAGGAAAATTCACTATAATTTTGGTGAAGGATAGATTGAGATATTTACAAGAAATTATATCATTTTTTGGACACCACAAGTGGATTTAGATCTTGAATAGAGGTAACTAGGGGTAATAACTCTGAAAAGGGTTCATTGAGATAAATCAATCATTACTTGGTGCACGAAAATGGGACTTACCACCCACATGGTTTGAAAATATTAAGGGATATGCTTTAGAAATTAAAAACTCTTTTCAAAACATCATTAAATATTTAAATAGATAGTGATAATGGTTGACCTAGGTTAAATATAAGGTTTCATAGATTTAAAATTATCTTTCTTGATTTATATTTTATATGATTTTTGTTTAGACTATATTATTTTCCAATATGTTTAGCGTTTCTTTCAATTTGATTTTTTGGTTTTATTAAATAGAGGGAACCCGAAGGAATTTTTTAACATTAAATACAAAAAAAATAATTATAATGAGAATCCAAATGATATGATGACTAGAGTGAAGGATATTATGATTATTCCTAACCAGTTATCATTAAACATGATTAATAGTGTTCACCTTAACCAACTCTTAACTTGACTAATTAAGAGAAGTATAGAGTTTTTTGAGGGTTTGGGTAGTGTAGAACATAAAATAAATAAGATTCATTTTTCTATATATCGATAATGTGGGAAGATGCACTCAATGGAATGTCTCAGAGGGACGAGAATATAATTTGGGTGTGAAAAATAAGTAAACAAAGAAAGTGACTACAAAGGGAAAATGAAACGTTTGGTCAATGAAATTGATAAGAATATGGGTCTCCCTAATGTATTTTTAAAGGATTAATGTTTTAAATAAGGAAATTATGGGCATTATGGAAATTGATTTATTATGTAGAAAACTCATGAAAAGAATTAGCATGGTTGTATGAGTAATTATTATATTGCTGATGATAAAGACACTACAAATGACTTATGAAAGGAAAAAAGTGTTTGGGAATAAGATGAGGAAGGCTAGTTAATGTTTTAAGAATAAGTTAGATGATTTAAGTATTTATGTATTTTAATTAAAGAATTATAAAATATATAAGGATTGTTCAGTATATGTTTTCTTTAAGGATATGCAAGAATATTTTGAATAGAACCAGCGACATAGAAAATTGATTTAATGGAAATGTAACATTTTATGGAAAAAAATGATAAGGGAAGAGAACTCTTAATATGTTCCTAAGGTTGATAAAATGGTGTTTATATTAGATAATGAGATTATTGATATGGATAAAGTAAATTGGATATTATTAATAACCTTATAAATGATAAATTATTTTTATATAAAGTGATTTATTTTATCATTGATGAAGTTAAAACATCATTGGATATATGGAATATGTTCAATAATATATGATTTTATTCAAGGAATGAGGAAGAATGCATGTTTTCATTGAGGTTCTATGGTAATTATGGTTATTACCACATTTTAAGAGACTACATGATGAAGGTATTCAAATGTTTGGTATGTCACAACTCATAGCTACATCATATTTTTTTCTAGAATAATGATATGTTTATTTTGAAAATATAGTGACCTCATTTATAAAGTTTTTGATTTTAATATTTTAGAAGGGTTTTATAGATTACCATTTCTAAAATGTTTCAAGTTTAACATTGGATGGGAATTTAAATAATAATGTATTACTTCACCATATAGAGATTTATTCATTTTTGATAATAAGTGCTAAACATTTTCTTGTGATGATAACTTAAGATTGATTGAATGACTTATTATTATATTACAGATCATGTGATCCATTAGTTCTTTATTCATAAAAAATCACCATTATTTATTAGATTATGAGATGAAGTCGGAATTTTTCAAGGCACAACCACTAGGTGAGATTTTTCTTATTAAATGGAATGAAATCAAGTAAGAATATCTTATTGTGAATAATTATTTAAATTTATTAAAAAGATATTTAAATAAAATGTTTTCCTATTATCATCATTTTTTATAATATCAATTACTTTTTCATTTCTCTTTGGTTTAGGGTTTTTTGGTCATTAAAATTATTTAGATTACTCACCTTCTAATGATGAATGATCTTTATAAATCTCTATAATTATTTATTATTTTCCTTTCATGTCCAAATATACACTCCACACCTATGCTCTCTTATATAGAAACCAATTTATGAGTTACTTTAGGTAACCTGTTTTTTCAAAAATTCCATTTTTAAGGGAAGTTTTATTAATCATTTACATGATGTGGGTTTCTATGAAGTATTTTTTTAAATTGTAAACATTTGATGACTAATATAAATTTCAAGGGTGAAATTCATTTTAATGTGGGAAGAATGTGACATCCTCATATTTTATAAAATATTTTTAAAAAAAATTAATTTAATATTTACATAGCTTTTATTATACACAATATCAAGTTTATCTTCTATTATACACAGCAATGAGTTTCTTTGATAGCATGCATGACATGTGACACTGAGCTTCAACAAACTGTGGAATAATATTATTTTAAATATGTTCATTTTAACTTGGCCGTTAAAAAGGTGAGTATGAATAATATTAACTACTTTAACAAATATAAATAAAAAATTCCCAGTCAATATAAATTTATTTATAAATTATTATTAAATAATCAATCATTTTTAGTAAGTTAATTATATTCATTAAAAATATTTCTTCTTAAAAAATTATTTTTATTTAGTTTTATGAGAAAATATTATATATATTTTAGCAAATTTATTTTAAAAAATTATCTTTATTTTTAAATAATCATATCAAAATTAACTTATTGTGAAAATTTGATATTTTCTTGAGAAAATATATATTTTTTCAGTGAATAGTGAAAATAACTTTTTTTTGTAAAACCATCATTTTTTTGAATAAATTAAGTAATTTATATTAAAAAAATATGTTTTAAAGTAACATAAGTTTTATTTATTTATATTTCATCCAATTAATTAATTTTTAATTAAATTTATTTTGTATTTTAGTATAAACTTGTTTTTGGGTTTAAAAAAGTGTTTTTTCCCAGAAAACTGTTTTAAAGTGCATAATGTTTCTCAATTTTAATTAATTATAATTAATTTTAATTAATTATAATAATTAATTGATATTAATATAATTATTGTTATTAGACATAAAGTTAATATAAAATCATCCTGTGCTAAAAAAACAACTTCTCTAAAACCCACTTTTTATTCACATCTGCTTGTTTTGTTTAAAAATTAATTTTTTCCAATTTTGGAAATTTATTTTAAAAACGAAAATTAATTTATTAAATAATCATGTAAAAATTATATTCGGGTAAATTTTTTATAATTTTCTGAAAAGATTATTTTTTTGATGAGTAGTGAAAAATATTGAATTTTAACTGAAAAAACATTTTCATTTAAATTATTTATAAATTTAAAATTATATTTTAAAATATTTTAAAGTAAAATTAGATCAATTATAAATCTATTGTTCTATTTTATATCATTTTAATCAATTTTATATTGAAATTGGATATAAAAATTTGTAAACTTTTGAACATTTTCTCTTTGAAAACCCACTTTCTCGTCGCGTCAGCGAGATTAATTTTAAGTCAAAATTTTATATTTCCATGAAATAAATTTGAAAAAATGGATTAAATATTTGGAATCATAATAATTTCTATTATTTAATAAGTTCAACTTACTTTTTGGCCAAAATGAATAGTGAAAATAGTAAAAAATTAATTACCACGATTAAGGTAAAAATGAGCTTATCAGGATGTTAAACTAAAAGGTAAGGGTTAAAATGACATAAAAACTTTTATAAAATATATTTAATGGTTATATTTTGACTCTATAATGTCTATTTCTATATAATACTCTATTTTTAACCATTGTTTCATTATAAAAATGTGGGTACACCTTTTCTTTTCAAAACATCATAAGTGTGCCATCCACATCACTTATAAAATGAAAGAACCTCTACTCTCTTCATAAAACCTTAAAAAACGTTTGGTTCAGATCATAAATATCCACATAACTTCCCAAATTTACTCCTTTTATCCTGAATCCTTATTTTGGAAATAAATTTAACATTGGAAGGCTTTTGGTGTAAACCTAGGGAGGATACCTAAAGAAGAGGCAACGCTCTCCAATGAGCGTTATTATTTTTTTCTTCCTCCACCACATTAAATTATTATTAAAATATGATGATATAATAAAATAATTATCTTACACACACTTATTTTTTTCAGGTAATAACCTAAAACCATTTCAACTCCCATAAAACGGGTGATGAAATCATCGTTTGTGTGTACGACAGACTACTGCCTCATGAACTGATGTCATTCATTTTTATATTACCACCTATCATGGTGGAATATAATGATTTATTTAATTTTTATATGTGATATTTAGGATATTATTATTCTTTTTGAAATATTATATGACACACAACTTCATGATTTTTATTTTTTGGTAATATGATAACGTCGCTAATGTGTACGGTGGACTATAGCCACACGAAGCGATGCGATTCATTCACATGTTTCATGAAAGGTAATACAGATGGTTTTATTGAAAATATATGATATATATTACATAAAAATTATTCTAAAAATATAATAAATCATTTACCTTTCTTTCTCTCAATATGTTTAGAAAATAGAAACAACTTTCATACGTACACACGACCCACCATCTCCATGAATGATATATTTCATTTTCTGTCTTAGTATTTTATAGATTACTATAAATAAATATATACTGAATACATATGATATTTATATAATATTTATAATTCTTGATATTATGCAACTAGGATCAATTTAAGAGTATAAAAAATGACCAATCAAAACATACAAAAAAACATATCAATTATTACTTGAAACCTAACTTTAACATGGAATTGTTAATAAATGAGTAATAAAAGGTCATAAGAGAATAATTTATGGTATGATATATATATTTATTTTTCTTAAATATATGTATAATAAACTTATATTTATTATATAAGAGGTTTGAATTCATATAAAGGAAGTCGATACTTAATATAAGGGATTTATAATCTCTTTCATATTTGTAGGAGGCATATAAAAATTCAACACTCATTTATTTTATGTAGTACATATACTAACCCTTCAAATTTTTATATCATTAATTTAATTAATTTAATTATATTTTATGTTTCCTTTTATTTTAGTCTTTATTGGGTATTAGGATTGAAAAGATTACTAAAGAGGTTTGGTATTTCCATCTCACTTTTATTTTATGTGAGAAAAAAATATTCACCACATGTTTATTTTATGTGGTGTATATACTTCACATTAATGTATTTTATTATGATTATTATTAAAATTATTTGTATTTAAATATCTAATTTTTTACCTCTCTTTCATGGGGTTTACGGTTTAAAAGTTTCAAAATGGGTAAGGGATTTTGTATCAATTTTCCTTCTTTGAGATGTATGTTATGTAATGTACATATATTATTTTACGAGGTGTATATAAATTCCATTGAAATATAATATCATTAATTTATTTGTTCTCATGATATTTTAAGTTCATTTTTTTATTTCTTCATGGGGCTTTTGATTTAAATATTCTAATTTGGTAATGATTTTTTTTACAATTCATCATATATCGGGATTGTTTAAGATCATGTTTCTGAGGATAAAATATTATGATCCATATATCAAGAAACTCATTAATTTTACTCCCCTATGGTTGTTCATTCTATTTATAAATAATAGTACAATTTTACACTCTTTGGTACTTAAAATAATTGAGATTTGTTTAAATAAAATCCAACTTTATTTCTCTATTGGATCAGAAATCTATTTTCTTCCAAAACCATGTTTTCTAAAAATGATAAAAAAAATGTTTTATTATTCCCCTTTTATTTTTAGAATGCATTTTTACCCATGTTTTATTTTTTTTTTAATTTTTTGAAAGTAATTTTCATGTCATTTTCTAGACAATTCCCATTTGGTTTCTACTGAAAACTTTAAAGGAAATTTTTTTAACATGTATGACATGAACATAACTTCCCATAGTTATGGAAATTATTTTCTTTGATGATTTATTTTATAAAATTTCATGTTTATTTCCAAATAAAAATATTTTAAAAAGTTTTTATGTTTTAAGAAGTGTTATTTAGAGTGAAAAGAATATTTTTCTCAATAAATGTTCAAATTATTGATAAAAATAAATTTCTATATAAGATTACATCTGTTGATGTTACCTATGAATTAATGGGGATATTATCCAAGGATAACATTCTTATTATTTCTATGAGTGGTTTATATTTATAATGGTATGATTTTTATGAAACCTATTTCTCTTCCATAGGTTATACCATGATGAAATTATTTTGAAACCTTCTTCATTTCATGGGTTATGTTATGATGAAATGACGAAATGATTATGAAACCGATCTCTTTTCCACATGCTATTAAATGATAAAATGTTTATGAAACCCATTTAATTTCATGGTTTATGATATGATGAATGTTTTTTGATCTTATGACACACATAAATATGGTTTTCATTACGATATGCGTGGGACTTATATCTCTATCCAATGCATTGGGTAAATATTTATATCTCATGATATAGATAATACTGGAATGGGGAGTGAACCCAGTTCAGTAAGGGACTTTTTCTATTATGATGGTCTTAGGAGCGAACCTTGATTATTATGAGTGTTTTGGGAGTGAACCTATTCTACTATGATAGCCTTGTAAATAATCCTTGAATAATATTGAAATTATTTTCTATGTTTATGTGTATGACACAAATATATGTCTTATGCCAATGTTACAATATCATGGATCATGTTCGTTGATTTCTTTGTCATTCTGGAAATTACAATATTTATTCCTAGACTCATGATTGTGATCATTTATATGTTTGGTATGGTTTTCAAATGTTATGATCTTTTTCTCACACCCTTATTCTAATGTTGTTCTTATATATCCCCCTTGTTCACACTTACCGAGCATCTGATCTCACCCCTTCTTGTATTTTCTTTCCCCTAATTATAAATAAAGGTTTTAAGTGTGGTGTATTTTTGAATAGTAATAAAGTGGAATATATTTATGTGAGGAATTGAATATATTTCATGAATTAAGAGTATTTTGTTCCCTATTTCCAAAGGAACCAAAATATTACGAGCCTCAGGTGTGAGTTTTGGTAAAGTAATGAATATTCATCTAAAAAGATAAAATATCCACATATTAGAGTCCTTGATTTCTATATAATCAATAATGACATTCAATTTTTAATGATTATGTTTACCCTTACTGAGAATTTTATCTTTCCATTATTATGTTTTCTATTTCCCAGGTTATGAAGAATTATGTTAAATGATTCAATATTAGAAAGGGCTTCATATGTGAAGAAATTTATAAGATATTTTGAAGTCTTAATATGGAATATGAAAAGATAATAATAGTGGGAACAATAATATCATGAATTCATGAATGTTGTTTATGTTAATATTTTTTTCTAATTATCTAAAATTATAAACTTGAAAAGATCTTCAAATGTAAGAGAATTAATTATTGACATGGAAATAAATATTATTTAATTTTTACATTTTGGTCCATACAGTTGGTATTAAAGGAAGGTTTATGTAAATTTTGAGATTATGATTTTTTATGAGTGGTTTTCTTAAGAGTTATGGATACCCTCATGGGTTTATGAGATTAATGATTATCATAAGTTCAAAGTCTTAGATTCCCTTTTTTAGTTTTAAGTGATGAGATATTAAATCGATTAATTACATTTTTGAGGTGTTTTCTTGGGCTGATTTATATATAAAGCTTTATTTTAACATGACACATGCCTTTCCATTTTGTGTACATAAATTTTAAGGTATTGATAACCTTTAGGGTTTATACAATCTTTGATGATTAGGATTATTTTTGAATATTTTCAACATATTTCTAGTAAAATTATAATAATTATATTAGTATAGTTTTAGAAAAAGTAAAACCATCCACATATGATAAGTCCATGAGGCTTGAAACCACAAAAAAATGGAAATAAGGGTAAAACATGCACCACTGGACTATGTCATATCCTGGTTAGTATGACATAATTTTTTACTTAAATTATTTGACAGATAATGATTAAGTTGATTTTCAGAACATTAAAGGATTTTATTTGAGTAATAAATGTTAAATTTACTTTTGTAGGAATATATAATTTTACAATAGATTTATGGTGATAAAAGTTATTTATGGAAATGATTAGTATGCCTTGGAGATAATGTGATTAGGGAATTTACATTTTTTGGAATGAGACTTTAAAAGTGATTGGGGTTATTTAGAGATAAATATTAAATCAATATCATAAGATTATGTGATGAAATCCTTATTATTTTGGGATCTTAATATTAATTAAGAATATTTTTAATAAGTTTAAAGAATTTTATTTATGGAATGGTTTAGTTAGATATTTAGTTATTACTATTTAATTTTGGAGATTAATAATATGAAGGTTTATTAATTTTTTGAAATACATTACCAAGTGTAATCTTTTTTGGTTTTGGTAAATATCTAATGACATGAGGAATATCTTATTATCCTTTTAGGGATTATGTGATCCATTAGTAGTTGTTTTTAGTGCTTTATATACAAAAAAATATCTTAAATACTCATAGTTTGGAGAAAAAGATGATATTGTGGTGGAAATTGATTAAAGGATAAAGTTATACTTTTCAAAGTAAGTATATTCTCCTTATGTTATTTTTATATAGGGTACAAAATTCATTAAACAAAGGAAAATTATCTTGAAAATGAAAATTTTATCTCATTGCCTTCATTTTTGATGATATTATGGTCTTTGTCACACTTTTTTGGATTATGGTTTTGTTGTTGTTAACTTTCTCAAGATCATTTAATTTCGTGAGATAAATGATATATGTTAATCTATATCATTATTTTGGAATTATTATTTTCTTCCATGTTTATATATTCACTTCATAATAATTTTTTCTTTCTTGTAAACAAGGTTATGCATTATTCTATATGACCTTCATATTTTCATTTCCCTTTTCAAAAGGAAGTTTTATTAACCATTTTTATGATGTGAGATTTCAATAAAGGTATTTTGAAATTTAAAACCCTTATTTACTGATATTATGTTAAAATTTTTGGGAAACAATTTATTAAGGGGATGGGGGAGAATTTTACACCATGAGATATTAAAATAAGAACATTATGTTTGATGATGTATATGATAAGGAACACCAATCAAAAATGACCCGAAAAATATAAGAACCTTATAACCTGACTATTAAATTTATTGATATAAATAATATTAAATAATTTATTCAATATATATATATAAATTTTCTAATAAATATAAATTGATTTATAAATTATTAGTAAATAATCAATCAATTTTTAGTAAAGTAATTTCATTTTTCAAAAATATGCCCTCTTCAAAAACAATTTTATTACTTTTTGTGAGAAAATATTAAAATTAATTTATAGATATTTTATAAAATATATTTTATAAAATGAAATTCATTTTTAATTCATAATATTAAAATTATCTTTGGTTAAACTTTTGAGTTTTTTTTCAAAAATATCGATTCTTTAGGGAATAGTTAAAATACCAGTTTTTGTAAAATTGTCATTTATATTCAATAAATTAAGAAATTTAAAAGCCCTATTATTTTTTGAATTTGATTTAAAGTAATAAAATAATTTTTATTTATATTTAACCTAATTAATTACAATTGATTCATATTTATACTATAATTTGGTATTAGTTTATTTTTTGGTTTAAAAATGCATTTTTCCAGAAACTATTTTGAAGTGCATAATGTTCCTCCATTTTAATTAATTAAAAGAAACATAAATGAGGAAATATTTAAAGTAAATTTAATATATTATATTTCTATAAATATTAATTTTAATTTACATAATTATCATTACTAGTCATAGAGTTAATATAAAATCATCTTGTGCTTGCAAAATGTATTTCTTGAAAAACTGCTTTTTCATCTTATATACGTGTTTAATTTTAAGTTAAATTTTGATACTTATGTGAATTGAATTTTTCAAATTTGATTCCATATTTTTAATAGGAATAAATTATTTTATATAATATTTTAAACTTATTTTTTTGTCACAATTAACAGTGAATGTAGTAAAAATTCTTTTATTATGGTTAAGGTGAAAACGAGATTATCGGGGGGGGGGGGGGGGTAAACTAAACATATTAGGATTAAAATGACCCAAAATTTGTATAAATTACATTTTATGGAAATATATTAACCTTATTCCATATTTTTGTGAATAATGGTCCATTTTGGATCCTTTTAGCATGTGTAAAATAAGGGTATAACTTTCTCTTTTAAAAAATTACAAGTGTGTCCCCCCCACTTATAAAAGGCCACCCCATCCTCTATCTTATTCAAACCTTAAAATAATTTTGGTTGAAAAATACCTACTCAAATACCTTATTTAATTCCCTATTAACATACCAAAGTCATTATTTTTATCCTAAACAAAATTTAACAGGGCTTTAGCTATAATCCTTCAGATATGGTTAGAAGATGAGGTATATCTCTTAATAGAGCATTTTTGTTTTGTTTCTTGTTAAAACTACTTAAAACAATATTCAATCATGATTATATAATAACATAATTATATAACATATAATCAGACTTTTTTATGATAATTTTATAATGTAAATATATATCCACATCTATCAAACGAGGAACAAAACCATTATTCATGTGTATGAAATATTCCCACAATGAGAATCAATGTAATTTAATTTTCGTAATTTCATCTCAAGGATGTTTATAATGATTGAATAAATGTTTATATATCATAATAAAGATATATTTATAATTATTAATAGCTTATATGTCATTATATTTCTTACCTTTCGTCTCACTGAAAAGTGATAACATCGTTCGGGTGTACGTGTGGACTACCACCTCACGAAAGTGATGTGATTTATTTTTCATCACCACATCATATGGATGATATAAATAAATGTATTTAGAAAAGTAATATTATATTAATGAGACTTGTATCATTATGGAAATATAAAATAATACTTATATTCTTTCTATAATGATAATTGAAAAATTAAAACATTGCTCATGCGTACATATGATGTACCATATCCATTATTATAATATTGTTCATTTTTATAACTATTATTAATTATTGGGTTTTAAAGTTTAATTTACGTGTAAAAATGATAATTATTTCATTATTAATATTATGGAGATGATTTAATAGTGGACCCTTTTCCACATTCAATATACCACATTCAACATACCATAACTATTTTTGAAAATATGGGCTGAACATCCTCAAAACACTCGATGCAGACTTAAGTGATTAACTATTTAAATAAGGATTTAAAATAAATAAAATAAATTATTTATGTGTAAGGTATTAAAACAGGAAAACTTTCTTTAGAAATAAAATAATTTATATAAAATTATTATATAGGAGTTAAAGGATATACATGGAAATTCGAGACTTAAGGTAACGGTTTCTCATCTCACTTTTATTAATGTGAGAAATATGCCTTATTCAACACATATTTTTATTGTGTAGTGTATATAATAACCATGAATTTATTTTATTATTATTTTAAAGAAAAATATTTGGATTTAAAAATCTATATGAGTTTCTCTATTTCATGAGGTTTTGATCCAGAGATTACCGAAGAAGTAAGGGATTTTACATCAATTTTCCTTCATAAATGAATATTTTATTACTATACAGATAATTTATTTCACATGGTGTATATAACTCCTATTTTAAATGATATATCATAAATAATTCAAAATTAATATTATTTTAAGTTTCAATTGGAATTATTTCATCTAAGGGAATTAGAAATGAATGTTACCAAGTGGTAAGGGGTTTCATAACTCAATTTTTTCATTAAGTTATATTACTTCTTCATTATCTGAGATATTATATGATTATGTGTGAAATGAAATATAATTTAAATTTTTTATTTATAATTATTTCATTGGATTTAAATTTGATACACATAATATATCTGTTAATTAACTCTCAATTTAATGATATGATCTTTGTAAGGGTTATTTATCTGAAATCCCCTTTCCTTGGGACATAATTTTATTGATATGCACATATATTATTTTATGAGGTTTATATACAACCCATTTGACATGATATATATTGAATATAATTTTTTAATGATACTTAATTTTTCATTTGAATTAACTCTTTTATGGGGCTTACGATTGAAAACCTAACAAATTGAAAAAAGCATTGTGTTACAATCTCCTTCCCTTTTAATATTATTTATGTTAAAGGTTCATTTGGAGGAAATAATATATTATTATTTCATTGAAACACATATATTTTATCCTGATCTGGTTATGAATATATTTAATATGTTTATTTTCTCATTAATCTATTATTTATTACTAAAACATCGATAAAGTTGATTATAAGTGATACCGATCTTGTACCTTTTTTTATATTAGAAATCATTATCTTCAATATACATGATTTATAAAATGTTTTTATAAACAAAAATGTTTCCAAAAAACTATTTTACATGATATTTGGACTTATTTTAAATGTTTTAAAAAAGGAAATTTCTTATAGTTTTCTAAATGGACCGCTTTTGAATTTGTTACTAAATTTTTGAAAAAATGATTATTTTTAGCATCGATTACATGAATAGTTTTTTCCCACTATCATGAACATTATTTTATTTGAGTATTCATTTATAACATCAAAATTTTATTTTAAAAAAATATTATTTCCATAATATTTTATGATTTTTCAGTTTTTTAAAAGTAATTTTTATAGTAAAAAGGTTATTTTCCATAAGAACATTTTTCAGGATCTTTTATTGGTATGTACATTCATTAACTCCAAAAATATTTATTTTAATTATGATATACTGGTGATATTTTTTATGGATACCATCCTAATTATTTCTTTGGATGGATTATGACTATTTCAAAATGATTTTCATGGAATATTTTTCCTTTCCATGGGCTAATCAAGTTATGAAAGGAATTATAGATATTTCTATGAGTTTTATGATGAAATTAAAGCCCTAGGTAATTTATTTATGATGTGGTTCTTGGAATGTTTTTATATGGTGAGTTTATTACCATTAAACCTCATAGGTGGGATCAATATATATTATATATCACATGTGCCAAAATAGCACTCCAATTCATTGGGTATTGAAGTCATCCATATATTTATCCATTTTGTAAGGGTTATATGAATATAATTTTCTAAGATATAAAAAAAATTATTCATGCTTTCTATGGGGTTTTAATGATTACATTGATCAAGATTAACCTCACTTGGTAAATGATTATTGATTCTTATAACTCTTTCATTTGTAAAATATTTATTCCTTATTTCATGATTTATGATCTAGTCATTTATGGGTATGAATATTCTTATTTTATGCTCATGAAATTTTATTATGTCATCATACTCTTATTTTATTCTTATGATCACAGATGAAATTCAATTGTTAATGCTTATGTTTACACTTACCGAGCATTTGATCTCACACTTATTATATTTTTTATTCCCCAGGATATGAAGAATGAAGTAAAATGATTTTTGTAATATAAAGGGATTCATATATGAAGAATTTTAGGGGAGATGTTGAAGACCTAATATAGAATATGAAAATTTTGGTATAGTGGTAAAAATACTCTCTTGAAGTCCTGAGTATTTTTTATATTAAGAGTTTATTCATATTCTCTAAAACTAAAATCCTAAAAAGATACTAAAATGTAATTGTATGAATTCTGGTCTAAAAACTAAACATTATGTAATGTTTAAGGATAGGTCTTTACATTATCGATTTTAAAGAAGGTAAAATATTGGTATCACATAAAAAAACTTTCTTCATGTTTCTATAATTAATAGGGAAGAAATAGAAATTAAAATGAAAAACATATTTATAACCATAAGAGAAAAAAAGTTATGTGGTTCAAGAAAATAATATCATATGATTTCCCTTAAAGGGACCTTGAACATAAAAAATCCCGAAAAAGGATATCATAACATAAATCTGTTACCACTTTGGTAACATTTCAATCAAGATTAATTGAAATTAGGAATATTATAAGAACATATAAATCTTATGAAATACATGAATTTATATTTCAAAATTAACTCATGAGTAAATAATCACACCATACAAGGAAATCAGGGTGTACAACATGAAACATGTCTCAAGAAAATGATATTGAGATAAAGAATACCTTTGTAAAATTAATATCATTGAATAGAGAATTAATAAATGGAGAGATTATGTGAAACAAATTTAAATCCACAAAAAATATGTGGAAATACAAAATAAATCAATTTATAGATAATTTCACACATAATCATGGAATAACCAAGTTAATGAAGAAGAGTTATAACCCAATGAAATAAAATTGTGTTAAGAATCCTTTTACAACTAGGTAACTTCCAATATAATTTTTTTGGATGAATTAATTCAAATTACAACCTAAAACACCATGAATAATGAAGGATTCATAATATAAAATATTAAATTTACATTATATGCACCATATCAAATAAATTAAGTGCATGATAATACAACATGGATTGGTGATTAAAGGGTTCATTATTCTATCATCTAAATAATAATAATTATGAAATAATTATCATTTTTATACATCAATTATTATTTTTGAAACCAAACATGAAATATAGTTATGGAAAATGAACTACATTACAACCATGGAGAAAGTAGGCCATACATACACATGGTGAATGTTTCCATTTTTCAATGATCATTATGTAAAGAAGGTAAGTACTATTTTATCAATAAAAAATAATAATAATATAATATATACTATATTATTTCTTTAAATATTCTTATTTATTCCATCCATGTGATTTGGTGATGAAAAATGAATCACATCACTTCATATAGGTGGTAGTCCACACATACCCATAAACGATGTGAGCATTTTTCAATGAATTGAATGCTAAGAGATTATATGATATTTTATAATTTAAGAATGATAAATATGTAATTAATATCATAAATAAAAATTAATTCCATCATTATAAATATCCATTAGAGTTAGTGATGGAAAATTACTTACATCGGTTCTCTAGGAGGTAATCCTATATACACACGAACAATGGTTTTATTTGCCATTTGATGGAAGAGTATATGGATATAGGTTATGACACTAACATAATAAGACACAAGTATATGGAAGATATTTGTGATATTATTTAAAGATGTTTGAATAATATTTAAATAATTTATAGAAACAAAAAAAATGAAAACACTTGATTAAGAACTATACCAATTCTTTAGACAACCTCTTATTCTTTACAGAAAGAATTTTTCTTCTTTGATTATCTAACAAAAAAATAAATATAGGGTGTGGTGAGGGATGTAAGGAATGGATTTGAGTAGGTATTGGATAAACCAAAGGTTTCTAAAGTGTGAATAAAATATGATAGTAGGTTCTCTTTTATAATAGGGGGAGGGGAACTCTTGGATTTTATTAAAATATTAAATCAATATAAATTATTATTTATATTAAAATGAAAATACTGAAAATATTTTTAGTTAAGATGATGATGAGTTTAAATACATTTGACCAATAAAATTTATAAAAGTTTAGATAAATGTTTTACCATTATATTTTTGTTTTAACCTATGTTAACCCTTTTTTATGATTACCATGATAAAAAATGTTTTAATATTTTGGGGTCAAAATAGTTACAATAAAAGGAAAATTGTCCCACAAATGGACCATGGTTTATATTTTAAACCTTTTTCTAATCACGTGGCTAAATATATGTTTTTTAGTAATTTTAAAACATTTGATTAAATAATATTTATTATGAAATAACATTAATGTAAATTTTGAAACTATTATTTTATTTTGACTTTTAAAAATACAATAAAATAATGGAATTTAAATATAATAAATTAAAACCACCATAATAGGTTATATTGATATATAAATTTTTTGAACACAATAATTATTTCAAATTATATTACTTTTAATATTTTTAACATCATTTTTTATTTTAATTGAATAATTACTACGTCAACGTTCCATAATATTTTAAGGTAATTATTTCACTCACTAAAAGTTAAATTTTTATTCCGAAAATACTGAAGTTCAGTGTGGCCTGAAGTGATGAATCCCAAGTTTCTCACCACTTATGAAGATATTACAATCATTCACATGAGACATAATTACATTGGTAAATAATGAAGCTATCACCATAGCCCCCTTTATTTTCAAGGCTTTCTTCCAAAAAGTTCCATTTCCTTTATATGTAGATAAATTTCATATTGTGTCCCATGTGTATCTTGTACATCCATATATAGTATGTCACGTACCAAGGAATTCTTATGATGGTTTTAAGGAAACCAACCATAATTTATAAAGAAATCATTTCATAATAAAAAATTATAAATAAATTACCACGATAAAGAAAAATAAATTATCATTAAAATGAATATTTATAACAAAAAATATGTTCTTTTTATCCCTATGTTAAAATTTTAAATCTAATAAGACAAATGGAATGACATTTTTGACTTTTCTTTATATAAAATATTATAAAGGTTAAAATCACATTTAAATAGAAGCAAAAGGCCATATATTTTACTTTTGGAAGATTAGGGATATGATATACTCATCCAATAAAATTAAGGTAGGTGTTAAAGTTACTTTTTATCCTTTATCACATTTTTTAACCTTAATTAACTGATTTTCTCTTTATTATGGTAAAACAAATTACTAAGGTTACTATTCAGAATGACGAAAAATAAAAGGTAATTATTTAAAAATTTGTAACACCTAATTGAAAATATGGAAAAAAAATTTACATATTAAAAACATAGAAGTGGAATAATTTAATTTAAAATAAAACCCACAAAACATGATGAAAAATAATATTTTAGAAAAATTCCTTTTTAAGTTCAAAATTTTTTATACTAAATTCAAGAATAAAATTCATTAAAAATGATATAATTGTACTATGTTTCATAAAAATAATCTAATGATATTTTAAAACTAATCTAAAATATAATTTAACTTTATAAATACTTTTAAATAAAATAAATGTTTCAACAAAAATCAATATTTTTCACTATTCATTAAAAAATTTATATTTTTTTAAAAAAATATAAAATTTTTACCGTAAGATATGTTTTATATCATGATTTTAAAAATGATATTTATGTTATCAAATATAATTTACAAATGATATAGAAATTAATTATATTTTTCACGAACAAAAATGTATAATCATTTTTGAAGGAAATACATTTTTGAATAATAAAATGATTTTTTAAAAATTGAATGATTACTTCCTAGTAATTAATAAATATATTTGTATTGATTAGGATATTTATAGATATATATATTTTAATGTGGTTAATGATATTCATACCTACTAATTCAATGGGAAATCTATAACTGTCTCATTTAAATAATAATAATTTTATAATATATTTTAATTCATAAAATGCTCGATGTAGTATCATTTGTACACTATTTAACATAATATTTCCTTTTAAAATCATAAGATATTACAGATAAAACTTAATTTTTTTTTAAATTAAAAAGTAGAACATTGATGGGAAGAAATTATTATGTACTAATTGGGGAAACTGTCATTTAAATGTATAGGAATTATTCTTAACATAGTTTCATTTAAAAAAAAGACTAGAACAAAAAACTAAATAATATTTGAATCAAAGTGATCTCACCAAATAAAAATAGGGTACACTATATTAAATGAAATATGAAACTGAAATTGCAACATTATAACTCAATAAATCATATTGAGTTATAAAATACCCATATATTTTAGGGAAGACATCAATCATATCCCAAGATGAGGATGAGAATGAATGAAAGTAATGTTACCATGTTCCAGAGTAATTTGTGATATTATAATTCATAGGGGTAGATACACTATATTAATAAATATTTATTAATAATATAATATTATTCCATAATTAAGGGTGATTGAGACAAAATTTTTTTTTACTATAAATACATTCAAATAAAAACACATTGAGAGAGAGAAAAAATGAATTTGAAGCTAAAATACTATGGATAAAGATAATCCAAGATATCATAAATCCAATTAGAAGTATAATAATTTTCTTAATATTTCCAGGAATATATCTAGATCCAGGTGCTAAGACTGTGCAAGATTTTGATGCTCGATGAGCCTGGAATTGATTTTTTAAGAATATTAAATATATAAATATCACGTAGATGAAGTTTTATTGAAAAAGTGGAATATCTACTAAATATATTCTTGGATAATAAATATAATACTTCAATTGAGTTCAGAATGTGGGGTTTACCCTAGGCATGACATAGTCTTTGTTGACATTGCGAATTTGGTTAAAAGCCATCATGGGGGAAAATAATGAAATAAATAAATTCAATTAATTTATTGATTAAATTGATGTAAGACCCTATTTTTCATCTATAAATATAATATTATGAATAATTTTTAGGGTTATTATCATAAACCTGAGAATTGAGAGGTGATAACGAGTAACATTAGAAGACATTAGGATCATGGATTGAAGATTGGAGTACCATAATGATCACCAATGACAATGTAGCTTAAAGACCTCTTCAATGATAATGATGAGAGAAAATTTTTCATCAGAAATTGATCCAATTTGTGGTAGGAAATTAGTTTAATGTATTTAAACCTATTTTCTTATCCCATAATGAACATGAATCAATTGACTAATGGATTGATTCATGAATTATCCATTTTGCGGGTATGGTTTTGTTTATTCGTATTTGTAGGAAAATTATTTTGTTGTTTAAAGTTGGATCATAATTATTCATTCTAAATAAAATGGATTGAGGATAATCTCAACAATGATTTAAGATCTTTAATAAACTTTTTTTGGTTTTATCCTCCCATTCTCTACTTTTTCTGTAACACCCCAATCATCCATGGTACGTTTCCATTTGAATAATGAAATAGCTTGCGTTGTATGTAACCTAGAGTTTTAACACACCACAACCAATCAAACTAGTCGTTATGAATAGTAATACCAACTTTTTCAAATTTTATAAATGTTATTTTTTAAAATGGGCTTCATTTTTGAATTTTGAATATCAAAATTAGCTTAGGTTGAATTTTTTGTATTTTTCTAAAAAGTTTCAATTTCTAACGAATAGTGAAAAACACTGCATTATTGTTTAAAACCGACTTTTTATTTAAATAATTAGTTATTTTATTTAAATTTAAATTTGGTAAAAATAAATACATAATGCCTATATATTTTCAATGTAATTCATTGGATTCATTTTGTAATAATATTAGATATATAAGATTTTATTGATCTTTTTACCGTCTTTTACCCACCTTTTAAGAGCATTTGAAAATTTGCATAAAACATAATTTTACCACTTCTGTGAGTTGAATTTCAAAAATAAAAGAGTCAAGATTTATATCAGTAAGTAAAATTTGATTCAATATGATGAAAATAATTTTTGGTGAATAGTAACTTTTGACTTTTATTTACCACGGTTAAAAGTAAATAGGGTAATTGAAGGTAAAAATGAAAGTATAATTACCCTAACACATGTCCTAATTATATTGGATAATTTTATTTAGATAAAAATAAAACTTATGAATAAAATATGATCCTTTTTCTCCACTTGGATAAGATTAGAACATTTATTATTATTTTTTTAAAGAAGAGTTAAATGTGTTAAATTCAAATTTTCATAAATAAAACAATTTTAATATGGGGTTATACATAAGATAAATTCACATATAAATATTCATTAGAAATATAAAATTATTTTCCTACATAATGATATTTTATTTATATTTTTTAGACATTAAATAATTAAATTTAATTATGACACAATGATGATATAATAATTTTATTATTAATGAAATATTAAAATAACTGATGTTATAAATATCCAAATAAATGTAAATTGAGACTTTTTATAAGGCCCTAGCCTTAAACCTTACTTAATATTGAATTAAATGAATAATTCACATTGAGGATCTTTTCAGGTTTAGAGTTTTAGAGAATTAGAACATAACTATTACATCTCAAAAGATTACAAAGTAGACACTTCTACTAAAAAAACTCTTAAAAAGAAACATGTCTACTTCCATGTTTTATATAGCATGACATTGCCTTGATCCCATCCTTGACCTTATTCCACATTAATTCCTGTGAAAAACATTTCAAAAAAAACTTGGGGTGAGCATAAAAAGCTCAGTAAGGGATACACAAAAAAAATGAAAACTGTTAGTTTTTCGAACATCAAGTAAACCATGTATACTCTATCAAAGTAATACCTTCACCTTCATGAAGTAGTAAAAACTCTTCACTGAATAAAGTATTATTACTTACCTTTTTGTAACCAAAGGATTACCATAAAACCCACAAAAAGAACACATAACATATATAAAGGTAACTTGGGACATAAACTTACTTAAGTGGAATAACCATACGGTCGACTTCCACACATATCACTTAATGGAATAGCCATACGGCCAATTTACATACATAATTAATGGAATAACCATACGGCCGACTTCCATACCCAATGAATTGGAGGTTATAATGTAACCACCCGTCCTGGTATTCACGACACCACTCGTCATATGGTTTATAACGTAACCACCCGTTAAAATGTCCATGGACCAATATAAAATCATAAAACATAAAACCAAGATAAAGGAATGATAACATTTCCACATTTCAATCACAATATATCATAAATATATTGACATAATAGAATCCTTTATCAAAACCATTTTCAATACCAAAATACATAAAAGAGTATATGGTATTTATTTTATTCTAAAAACATTACGGCTTGTTGAGGAAGCCAAAGACCAAATAATACTCGCGGCGGCGGAAAAGGTCGTTGTCACCGCGTACGTTAAAAAAACATTCCTTTTTGTCATTTAGTAAAACGCTTCGTAGAAAAAGATTCCTTTTGTATAAAAGTAAAAGTCAAAGGGGTTTATACACCGTATAAAAGAAAGTTGTGTATAAAACGAAGTATGCCTCAATGGAAGGAGATTGAGACGAAGTCCCTTACCTCAGGTCCGACTTGACTCGATCGTTCTTTAATGTCCTGAATAATAAACATGAGTTAATTTATACTTTCTTAAGAACCCTTTTCAAGTTTATTATTCCTTTTATATCACTTATTGACATGTTATAAACATTATGTAACCATTTAAGTTAATAAGGTTTGTTTTGTCGATATTTGGTTCTTAAGTCGAAAGTGGACTTCTTACAATTACATGTTGTTCGTGTGGTCAAAGGTTCTTTATATCCATAATTCCATTCCTGATTTGGATATCATATATATCATATATATCCATCATTTAAATGTATTCATAATATTACATAATCATTTAGAGGTAAGAAATGAAATGCACCGTTCATGGAGACGGTAAGCCGTACGTACGCATGAACGCTACTTCCGTTTCTATTTCGTATTTTCTGGAATGGAATCATAATGATATAAGAGTATATTATAATTCCAGTATAATAACATATATAATATCATTAAATTTATCCTTTACACATCCCACATATGGTATTAACGAATCAAATCACTTTCAGGGGGCGGTAGTCCGTACTTCCTAAAATGAAGATATCGTGTTTACCCATAATGGAAACAATAATGGTATGCCATAAATTAAAAATACATAAGCTTAAGGAAAGAATAAACATATTATATATCATATATAAAAATAGTTACATCATAATGGCCACCTTTGAAGGTGTTAAAAGAATGTTGAACAATCATCGTTTCGGGAGGCATAAATTCACCATCCACGGAAATAGTATGTTCTTTAACCACTTGATGTAGTTGTGTGAGAGTGTAGCTCGAATAAATCTTATAACAACATCCTAGTATATTGAAGATACTGGTGTTGTTACAAAAGAAGTAAATAAAAAGAGTTTAAGGGGTTGGAGAAGCAAAATAAAACAAATGAACATGAGAGATTGAATTACCTTTAAAAGTGTAACTCCTTTTGATTTGAGCCTAAAGGCTTCCTTTGAAAGAATTATTCCCAAAGGGAATACTCTAGGATTAGGAGAGGGATGTGGAGAGAGTAAATGGGCAGGGTATGGCCGAGCCAAAGGCTTGAGGAGTGTGTGAAATGAGGTAGAGGTGGGGGCCTTTTATAAGAGGAGAGGAGGGGCACTTTTGGAATGTAAAGAAATATTACTTTATTTGAAAATGTGTTTCGGTTTTAAAAGGTCCCACATTAATATAATTCGTGTATAAGGTGATAAGGGTTCGAAATACACCCATCCAATAAGTTTTTGACATGTGTAGTTCATATATTTTACATTATCTTTCCATTTTATTTAAATCGTCAAATAATGATGTCATCGTTGCACCATTATTATGTCATAAATAATTTAATTTATTTAATGTCTAAAAATTATAAAAAAATTACTATGATGTAGGAAAGCTTTTTATCTTTCCAATGACTATTTATAATAAAAAATATGACTTGTATAACCCCATTTAAAAATTGTTTTAGTAAAACATTTCATGTGTGTGTCATTTTTACTTTAACATTAAATAAAAAGTTATTTATGTCATTTCCCAACCAAAGTGGCTCCATGGGGTCCCCAAGTTGACCCATGGATTTTCTTGGTCGTCCATGACACATCCAATAAGGTTAAGACATGTTTCAAGGTATTTTAATTTTATTATAATATCATTTTTTCCTTAAATTGCACTAATTACCTCTAATCGCGATTAAAAACTTAATAAGTTACTATTCACCAAAAAAATATTTTTATCTCATTGAACCACATTTTACTTCTTAATGACAACCATGTATGTCGGATTTTTGAAATTCAAACAACAGAAGTGGTAAAATTCCATTTAAACGAAAAATCAGTTTTTATAAGTACCACTTAGTGGTTTCACTATTCATCAAAAATTGATGTTTTTCAGAAAAATACCAAAAATTCACCCTAAGCTATATTTGATATTCCGAATTCAAAAATGAATTCAATTTTAAAAAATTCATAACATATAAGTTGCATTAATTAATTTAATAATTAATTCCCGCTGTCAGAGCAAATAGCGTGTTTTTATGAAACAATAAGTATCAAAAGATTGACACTAGTTTAAGTCCGATTTCAAAGTGAAATTAATTCCAATGACCACTATTGGATTTAATGGTAAAAATATTTTCTAATTTCACTTTAAAACCAATTCAAAAGATAATCTAATCATATAAATAAATTAGATTAAAAAGAGGTTTTGAATTAAAATACAACATTTTACACTATTCAGTAAAAAAAATGAACTTTATCGGAAAGATACCATAAATTTACACAAAGTAAATTTTGATGTCCCGATTCTAAAGAAGAGTTATTTTTGGTCCAATATAATTTATAAGATTGATCAAAACTATATTTAATGATGGTTCGCCCTCAAAAGGTGATAAGTGAACCCTTAGTGAAAATTAGGGTATAAATGCCTAAAATTGAATTCTTTCCATATTTTAAGCCTTTATCCTTTATTGGGTAAATGTAAAAACATTTAAAAACATATATAATAATATTTTAGTTATTTCTATCCATTTCCGCCAGTACAACGGCTACTTGTTTACTAACATTTAAAATAATATTATTTTATTACTTGTGTGCAACGTAAGTTTTCAAAGAAACTCATCGTTGCGTATCGAGTACGCTATCGAATGTAGAAACCCCTTTTAATTAAAATTAATATTTAATTCGTAAATATTAATAAATATGAAAATTGTTTATTCTTTAATTACCTGGGATGTTACATCCTTCCCCCCTTTTGGGAATTGCGTCCTCACAATTTTATTCACTTATCAAAATAAGTGGGGGTATTTATCCCTCATAGCATTTTCAGATTCCCACGTTGCCTCTTCAATCACATGGTTTTTCCACAAAACCTTTACCTGATGAATCACCTTATTCCGTAACACCTGCTCCCTATGGTCAAGAATCTGGACTGGTTGTTCTTCATAAGATAGTTTCTCCTCCAGCTGAACTACCTCTGGACTCAAAACATGAGATGGATCTGGCATATACTTCCTCAACATCGAAACATGAAAAACATTGTGTACCTGAGATAAACTCGGAGGTAAAGCCACTCGGTAAGCAACTGATCCAACTTTCTCCAGAATTTCATATGGTCCAATACACCTTGGACTCAGCTTTCCTTTCTTACCAAATCTCATCACACTTTTCCAAGGAGAAACCTTGAGAAAGACATGATCACCTACCTCGAAAGATAGATCCTTCCTCCGGTTATCCGCATAACTCTTCTGTCTGCTCTGAGTTGTTCTCATGTGCTTCTGAATCAACTGAACTTTTTCTGCCATCTCTTCTACCAATTCTGGTCCCATCAGCTTCCTTTCACCCACTTCATCACAAAATGCTGGAGTTCGACACTGCTTCCCATATAATGCCTCAAATGGTTCCATCTGTATACTGGAATGAAAACTGTTATTATAAGAAAACTCAACCAAAGAAAGATGTTGGTCCCAACTTCCCTGATAATCCATCGAACAAGCTCATAGAATATCCTCCAAGGTCTGAATTGTTCGTTCTGACTGCCCATCTGATTGAGGATGAAAAGCTGTACTAAAATTTAATTCAGTACCCAACGACTTCTGAAGGCCTTTACAAAAGTTATATGTGAACCTGGGATCACGATCAGATACAATGGAGAGGGGAACTCCATGTAACCTGACTATATCTTTAAGATACAAATGGGAAAGTTGATCTAGGAAAAATGTATCTCATATATCAAGGAAATGAGCAGATTTGGTCAAGCGATCAACAATAACCCAGATTGCATTATTACCTTGATATGTCCTCGGTAATCCCACAACAAAGTCCATGGATATGTTTTCTCATTTCCACTCTGGCACTGGTAAAGGATGAAGCATCCCTTTCGGTAACTGCCGCTCTGCTTTAACCTGCTGACAAGTCAGACACTTCACAGTAAAATCAGCAATATCTCTTTTCATTCCATCCCACCAGTAATACTCCCGCAGATCTCTGTACATCTTAGTACTGCCAGGATGAACTGAAAATGGGGAACTATGAGCCTCACATAACAACTCATTCTTCAACTGTGAATCACAAGGCACACATAATCTCTTCCCAAACCTCAAAACAAAATCATTATCAATGTTGAATTCATGCAACTTACCTTTCTGAACCAGCTCTACCTTTTTCTGCAACTCACTTTCTCGCTTCTGTGCTTTCTTGATTCTGTCTGATAGGGAAGATTTCACTGATACCTGAAACAAAACAGAAGGACTTCCTGCACCAACAACTTCTATGCCAGAGTTCATCAAATCCTTAACCAAAGGATCACGTTCCAAACGCAACATTGCTAATGAAGCATTACTTTTTCGACTCAAAGCATCAGCCACTTTATTTGCTTTTCCCGGATGGTAATGAATTGTACAATCACAATCCTTGATTAATTCTAGCCATCTCCTCTGTCTCATGTTCAATTATTTCTGAGTGAATATATACTTTAAACATTTGTGATCAGTATATATTTCACACTTTACTCCATACAAATTATGCCTCCAAATTTTTAAAGAAAAGACAACAGCAGATAATTCCAAATCATGTGTAGGGTAATTTACCTCATGAGTTTTCAACTGTCGTGAAGCATAAGCAATTACCTGATCATTCTGTATAAGGACACAGCCAAGTCCCTTCAACGAAGCATCACTATATATAACAAACTCACCATTCCTGGAAGGAAGTGCTAAAACTGGAGCATTCACCAATCTTCTCTTCAACTCCTGAAAGCAATCATCACATTCTTTTGTCCAGATGAACTTAACACCCTTACGAGTTAGCTTAGTCATTGGACTAGATAACCGTGAAAAATTTTCAAAAAACCTTCAGTAGTAACCTACCAAACCAAGAAAACTACGGATCTCAGTTACATTTGTGGGTCTTGTCCATTCTTCATCAACTTTTGTTTTAGTAGGATCAACAGTTATGCCATCTTTTGAAACAATGTGACCCAGGAAAGAAATTTGTTGTAACCAAAACTCACACTTTCTGAATTTTCCATATAGTTTCTTTTCTTTTAAGGTTTTCAAGATAACCCTTAAATGACTTTCATGCTCCTCTTTACTTTTATAAAACACCAAAATATCATCGATGAAAACAACCACAAACTTATCCAAGAACTCATGGAAAATTCTATTCATAAGGTCCATGAATACAGCAGGTGCATTGGTTAACCCAAAAGGCATTACAACAAATTCATAATGGCCATATCTAGTACGGAACGCAGTCTTCGGAACGTCTGCTTCTATTACTTTCAACTGATGGTACCCCGACCTCAAGTCAATCTTCGAAAAATACTGAGCTCCCTGGAGCTGATCAAACAAATCATCGATATGAGGAAAAGGATACTTGTTCTTAACAGTAATATTATTCAAGGCTCCATAATCAATGCAAAGTCTCATTGATCCATCTTTCTTTTTAACAAACAAGACAGGAGCACCCCATGGTGATGTTCTAGGTCGAATGAAACCTTTATCTAATAACTCCTGCAATTGTTTCTTTAACTCTAAAAGTTCAACTTCAGCCATTCGATAAGGGGGTTTTGAAATTGGCTTAGAATCAGGAACTAAGTCAACAGTAAATTCAACTTCCCGATCATGAATAATACCAGGCAACTCATCATGAAAAACATCAAGATACTCATTTACCACTGGCACATCATTAATCTGAACAGTTCCTTTATTTTCAACAATATGTGCAAGGTAACATTCATTTCCATCTTTTACTAGTTTCTCAACTTCCTGATATGTTATCAAAATCAAGGGTTCATTCTTGTACACAAACTGAAAATATTTCTGAAAAGAAACCATTTTAGCTCTACAGTCAATCTTAGCATTATAAACAGAAATCCAATCCATGCCCAAAATAACATCAAACTCTACTAGAGGAAAAACAATAAGTTTTGCTGGTAGATTCTTTCCACACACAAGGATAGGAAGGTTCTTATAATTCCTTTTTGTCTCAACGTTCCCTCCGGGTGTTTTTACCATAAGTTCAGGATTCATATCTTGATATGGAATTTACAATTTACTAGAAAACTTCTCTGAAATGGAAGAGTGTGTAGACCCTGAATCAAACAACACATTGGCATAATCTGAACAAACAAACAGTGTACCTGATACCACTTCATTTGATGGCCCAACATCTGCTGAAGTTGTTGCAAAGGATTTCACCACCCCTTTCTGCTTGTAGTCTGGCTGCATTCCCCCAGTTGAGTTCTTCGTTGGACACTCGTTTGCATAATGACCCATTTCATTACACTTAAAACATCTTACCATTGGCTTTCCGTTGCCTGCTTGATCATCTTCCTTACAGTTACGAGCAATATGACCAGACTTACCACACCGAAAGCACTTACCAGACATGGATAAACATTCTCCAGGATGAATTTTACCACACTTCTCACAGGATGGATATTTGGTTTTCTTACCTCCTTGCTTCTTTGATGAATTCTTCCCCTTTGCCTGCCAACTAGACCTCTTAGTTTGTTGTTTTTCATAGAACACCTGATCATCGGAAAACTCCATTTCCACCTTCTCCACACATCGAACAAGTTTTTCATAACTTTTGAACTCACAAGAAGATAAAGCCCTTCGATACTTTGGCTTTAACCTTGAGTAAAAACGGTTTATTTTACTATCAAGATCTCATATGAAGTTTGGAGCATACCTTGCCAATCGAGTGAACTTTGCTTCATAAGCAGCCACTGAATCATCCTCCTGCCTCAATTCTAGGAAATGTTTTTTCATCCTAAGACGAACCACCTTAGGAAAATATTTCTCAAGAAACATACCTTTGAATTCATCTCAGTGAAGATCCTCAATCTCATCACCATCCCTGATATTTCTCACCATCGACCACCACTGATCAGCTTCACCTTCAAAATGATAAACAGCAAGACTAACCTTTTGATGTGCTGAACACCCCATGACATCAAAAATCTTCTCCAGTGCTTTAACCACCCTTCAGATTGCACAGGGTCAGATGATCCTCTGAATGAAGGGGGATGTTGCCTCATGAAATGTTGCACCACTGACATGTTCCTCTGCGGTTGATCTGGCTGATCTCGTGCATGGATACCACCACCATTTATATCCTGAGTGAACTGTGCCATCACTGCGACACACTATTCAGTTCCGATTCAGACCATCTCAGGTTGCTGATTTGGAAGGTTGTCTTCCTCCTGATGCCGTCCCAACATAGCTTCTTTGTTTCCTCTACGGAAAACCATTCTGAACACAAAAATATCTTAGGCGAAGCAACATGGTAATCCGTAAATTCTATATCATTTCAATCATATTATAATTTAACACTTTTCTAACTCCTAAAGTTGTCTAAACCGACCTTTGATACCAACTATAAGGCCCCGTCCTTAATCCTTACTTAATATTGAATTAAATGAATAATTCACATTGAGGATCTTTTCAGGTTTAGAGTTTTAGAGAATTAGAACATAACTATTACATCTCAAAAGATTACAAAGTAGACACTTCTATTAAAAAAACTCTTAAAAAGAAACATGTCTGGTTCCATGTTTTATATAGCATGACATTCCCTTGATCCCATCCTTGACCTTATTCCACATTAAGTCCTATGAAAAACATTTCAAAAAAAACTTGGGGTGAGCATAAAAAGCTCAGTAAGGGATACACAAAAAAAATGAAAACTGTTAGTTTTTCAAACATCAAGTAAACCATGTATACTCTATCAAAGTAATACCTTCACCTTCATGAAGTAGTAAAAATTCTTCACTGAATAAAGTATCATTACTTCCCTTTTTGTAACCAAAGGATTACCATAAAACCCATAAAAAGAACACATAACATATATAAAGGTAACATGGGACATGAACATACTTAAGTGGAATAACCATACGGTCGACTTCCACACATATCACTTAATGGAATAGCCATACGGCCAATTTCCATACATACTTAATGGAATAGCCATACGGCCGACTTCCATACCCAATGCATTGGAGGTTATAACGTAACCACCCGTCTTGGTATTCACGGCACCACCCGTCATATGGTTTATAACGTAACCACCCATTAAAATGTCCAAGTACCAATATAAAATCATAAAACATAAAACCAACATAAAGGAATGATATCATTTCCATATTTCAATCACAATAAATCATAAATATATTGACATAATAGAATCCTTTATCAAAACCATTTTCAATACCAAAATACATAAAAGAGTATATGGTATTTATTTTATTCTAAAAACATTACGGCTTGTTGAGGAAGCCAAAGACCAAATAATACTCGCGGCGGCGGAAAATGTCGTTGTCACCGCGTACATTAAAAAAAACATTCCTTTTTGTCGTTTAGTAAAATGCTTTGTAGAAAAAGATTCCTTTTGTATAAAAGTAAAATTCAAAGGGGTTTATACACTGTATAAAAGAATGTTGTGTATAAAACGAAGTATGCCTCAATGGAAGGAGATTGAGAAGAAGTCCCTTACCTCGGGCCCGACTTGACTCGACCGTTCTTTAATTTCCTGAATAATAAACATGAGTTAATTTCTACTTGCTTAAGAACCTTTTTCAAGTTCATTATTCCTTTTATATCACTTATTTCCATGTTATAAACATTATGTAACCATTTAAGTTAATAATGTTTGTTTTGTCGATATTTGGTTCTTAAGTCAAAAGTGGACTTCTTACAATTACATGTTGTTCGTGTGGTCAAAGGTTCTTTATATCCAGAATTACATTCCTGATTTGGATATCATATATATCATATATATCCATCATATACATGTATTCATAATATTACATGATCATTTAGAGGTAAGAAATGAAATGCACCGTTTATGGAGACGGTAAGCCGTACGTACGCATGAACGCTACTTCCATTTCTATTTCGTATTTTCTAGAATGGAATCATAAGGATATAAGAGTATATTATAATTCCAGTATAATAACATATATAATATGATTAACTTTATCCTTTACACATCCCACATATGGTATTAACGAATCAAATCACCTTCCAGGGGCGGTAGTCTGCACTTCCTAAAATGAAGATATTGTGTTTACCCATAATGGAAACAATAATGGTATGCCATAAATGAAAAATACAGAAGCTTAAGGAAAGAATAAACATATTATATATCATATATAAAAATAGTAACATCATAATGTCCACCTTTGAAGGTGTTAAAAGAATGTTGAACAATCATTGTTTCAGGAGGCATAAATTCACCATCCACAGAAACAGTATGTTCTTTAACCATTTGATGTAGCTATGTGAGAGTGTAGCTCGAACAAATCTTATAACAAAATCCTAGTATATTTAATATACTGTTTTTGTTACAAAAGATGTAAATAAAAAGAGTTTAGGGGGTTGGAGAAACAAAATAAAACAAATGAACATCAGAGATTGAATTACCTTTAAAAGTGTAACTCCTTTTGATTTCATCCTAAAGGCTTCCTTTGAAAGGATTCTGCCAAAAGGGAATCCTCTAGGATGAGGAGAGGGATGTGGAGAGAGTAAATGGGCAGGGTATGGCCGAGCCAAAGGCTTTAGGAGTGTGTGAAATGAGGTAGAGGTGGGGGCCTTTTATAAGAGGAGAGGAGGGGCACTTTTGGAATGTAAAGAAATATTACTTTATTTGAAAATGTGTTTCGGTTTTAAAAGGTCCCACATTAATATAATTCGTGGATAAGGTGATATGGGTTCAAAATCCACCCATCCAACAAGTTTTGGACATGTGTAGTTCATATATTTTACATTATCTTTCCATTTTATTTAAATCGTCAAATAATGATGTCATCGCTACATCATTATTATGTCATAATAATTTAATTTATTTAATGTCTAAAAATTATAAAAAAATTACTATGATGTAGGAAATCTTTTTATCTTTCCAATTACTATTTATAATAAAAAATATGACTTGTATAACCCCATTTAAAAATTGTTTCAGTAAAACATCTCATGTGTGTGTCATTTTTACTTTAACATTAAATAAAAAGTTATTTATGTCATTTCCCAACCAAAGTGGCTCCATGGGGTCCCCAAGTTGACACATGGCTTGTCTTGGTCGGCCATGACACATCCAATAAGGGTAAAACATGTGTCAAGGTATTTTCATTTTATTACAATATCATTTTTGCCTTAAATTGCACTAATTACCTCTAATCGCGATTAAAAAATTAATAAGTTACTATTCACCAAAAAAATATTTTTATCTCGTTGAACCACATTTTACTTTTTAATGACAACCATGTATGTCGGATTTTTGAAATTCAAAACACAGAAGTGGTAAAATTTCATTTAAACGAAAAATCAGTTTTTATAAGTACCACTTAGTGGTTTCACTATTCATAAAAAATTGATGTTTTTCAGAAAAATACCAAAAATTCACCCTAAGCTATATTTGATATTTCGAATTCAAAAATGAAGTCCATTTTAAAAAATTCACAACATATAAGTTTCATTAATTAATTTAATAATTAATTCCTGTTGTCAGAGCAAATAGCGTGTTTTTATGAAACAATAAGTATCAAAAAGTTGACAATAGTTTAAGTCCGATTTCAAAGTGAAATTAATTCCAACGACCACTATTGGATTTAATGGTAAAAATATTTTCTAATTTCACTTTAAAACCCATTCAAAAGATAATCTAATCATATAAATAAATTAGATTAAAAAGAGGTTTTGAATTAAAATACAACATTTTACACTATTCATTAAAAAAAATGAACTTTATCGGAAAGATACCATAAATTTACACAAAGTAAATTTTGATGTCCCGATTCTAAAGAAGAGTTATTTTTGGTCCAATATAATTTATAAGATTGATCAAAACTATATTTAGTGACGGTTCGCCATCAAAAGGTGACAAGTGAACCCTTAGTGAAAATTAGGGTATAAATGCCTAAAATTGAATTCTTTCCGTATTTTAAGCCTTTATCCTTTATTGGGTAAATATAAAAATATTTAAAAACATATATAATCATATTTTAGTTATTTCTATCCATTCCCGCCAGTACAATGGCTACTTGTTAACTAACATTTAAAATAATATTATTTTATTACTTGTGTGCAACGTAAGTTTTCAAAGAAACTAATCGTTGCGTATCGAGTACGCTATCGAAAGTAGAAACCCCTTTTAATTAAAATTAATATTTAATTCGTAAATATTAATAAATATGAAAATTCTTTATTCTTTAATTACCTGGGATGTTACAACCTTCCCCCCTTTTGGGAATTGCGTCCTCGCAATTTTATTCACTTATCAAAATAAGTGGGGGTATTTATCCCTCATAACATTTTCAGATTCCCACGTTGCCTCTTCAATCACATGGTTTTTCTACAAAACCTTTACCTGATGAATCACCTTATTCCGTAACACCTGTTCCCTATGGTCACAAATCTGGACACGTTGTTCTTCATAAGATAGGTTCTCCTCCAGCTGAACTACCTCTGGACTCAAAACATGAGATGGATCTAGCATATACTTCCTCAACATCGAAACATGAAAAACATTGTGTACCTGAGATAAACTCGGAGGTAAAGCCACTCGGTAAGCAACTGATCCAACTTTCTCCAGAATTTCATATGGTCCAATAAACCTTGGACTCAGTTTTCCTTTCTTACCAAATCTCATCACACTTTTCCAAGGAGAAACCTTGAGAAAAACATGATCACCTACCTCGAAAGATAGATCCTTCCTCCGGTTATCCGCATAACTCTTCTGCATGCTCTGAGCTGTTCTCATGTGCTTCTGAATCAACTGAACTTTTTCTACCATCTCTTCTACCAATTCTGGTCCCATCGGCTTCCTTTCACCCACTTCATCCAAAAATGCTGGAGTTCGACACCGCTTCCCATATAATGCCTCAAATGGTGCCATCTGTATACTGGAATGAAAACTGTTATTATAAGAAAACTCAACCAAACAAAGATGTTGGTCCCAACTTCCCTGATAATCCATCGAACAAGCTCATAGCATATCCTCCAAGGTCTGAATTGTTCGTTCTGACTGCCCATCTGATTGAGGATGAAAAGCTGTAATAAAATTTAATTCAGTACCCAACAACTTCTGAAGGCCTTTCCAAAAGTTAGATGTGAACCTGGGATCACGATCAGATACAATAGAGAGGAGAACTCCATGTAACCTGACTATCTCTTTAAGATACAAACGGTAAAGTTGATCTAGGGAAAAAGTATCTCGTATAGAAAGGAAATGAGCAGATTTAGTCAAGCGATCAACAATAACCCAGATTGCATTATTACCTCGAGATGTCCTCGGTAATCCCACAACAAAGTCCATGGATATGTTTTCCCATTTCCACTCTGGCACTGGTAAAGGCTGAAGCATCCCTTTCGGTAGCTGCCGCTCTGCTTTAACCTGCTGACAAGTCAGACACTTCACAGTAAAATCAACAATATCTCTTTTCATTCCATCCCACCAGTAATACTCCCGCAGATTTCTGTACATCTTAGTACTACTAGGATGAACTGAAAACGAGGAACTATGAGCCTTACATAACAACTCATTCTTCAAATGTGAACCACAAGGCACACATAATCTCTTCCCAAACCTCAAAACACAATCATTATCAATGTTGAATTCAGGAAACTTACCTTTCTAAACCAGCTCTACCTTTTTCTGCAACTCACTGTCTCGCTTCTGTGCTTGCTTGATTCTGTCTGATAGAGAAGATTTCACTGATACCTCAAACAAAACAGAAGGACTTCCTGCACCAAAAACTTCTATTCCAAAGTTCATCAAATCCTTAACCAAAGGATCACGTTCCAAACGCAACATTTCTAATGAAGCATTACCTTTTCAACTCAAAGCATCAACCACTTTATTTGCTTTTCCCGGATGGTAATGAATTGTACAATCATAATCCTTGATTAATTCTAGCCATCTCCTTTGTCTCATGTTCAATTCTTTCTAAGTGAATATATACTTTAAACTTTTGTGATCAGTATATATTTCACACTTTACTCCATACAAATGATGCCTCCAAATTTTTAAAGCAAAGACAACAGCAGCTAATTCCAAATCATGTGTAGGGTAATTTACCTCATGAGTTTTCAACTGTCGTGAAGCATAAGCAATTACCTGATCATTCTGCATAAGGACACAGCCAAGTCCCTTCAACGAAGCATTACTATATATAACAAACTCACCATTCCTGGAAGGAAGTGCCAAAACTGGAGTATTCACCAATATTCTCTTCAACTCCTAAAAACAATCATCACATTCTTTTTTCCAGATGAACTTAACACCCTTTCGAGTTATCTTAGTCATTGGACTAGATAACCGTGAAAAAATTTCAACAAACCTTTGGTAGTAACCTGCTAAACCAAGAAAACTACGGATCTCGGTTACATTTGTGGGTCTTGGCCATTCTTCAACAACTTTTGTTTTAGTAGGATCAACAGTTATGCCATATTTTGAAAAAATGTGACCCAGGAAAGAAATTTGTTGTAACCAAAACTCACACTTGCTGAATTTTCCATATAGTTTCTTTTCTTTTAAGGTTTGCAAGATAACCCTTAAATGACTTTCATGCTCCTCTTTACTTTTAGATAACACCAAAATATCATCGATGAAAACAACCACAAACTTATCCAAGAACTCATGGAAAATTCTATTCATAAGGTCCATGAATACAGCAGGTGCATTGGTTAACCCAAAAGGAATAACTACAAATTCATAATGGTCATATCTAGTACGGAACGCAGTCTTCGGAACGTCTTCTTCTTTTACTTTCAACTGATGGTACCCCGACCACAAGTCAATCTTCGAAAAATACTGAGCTCCCTGGAGCTGATCAAACAAATCATCGATATGAGGCAAAGGATACTTGTTCTTAACAGTAATATTATTCAAGGCTCTATAATCAATGCAAAGTCTCATTGATCCATCTTTCTTTTTAACAAACAAGACAGGATAACCCCATGGTGATGTGCTAGGTCTAATGAAACCTTTATCTAATAACTCCTGCAATTGTTTCTTTAACTCTAAAAGTTCAACTTGAGCCATTCGATAAGGGGGTTTTGAAATTGGCTTAGAATCAGGAACTAAGTCAACAGTAAATTCAACTTCCCGATCATGAATAATACCAGGAAACGCATCAGAAAAAACTTCAATATACTCATTTACCACTGGCACATCATTAATCTGAACAGTTCCTTTATTTTCAACAATATGTGCAAGGTAACATTCATTTCCATCTTTTACTAGTTTCTCAACTTCCTGATATGTTATCAAAATCAAGGGTTCATTCTTGTACACAAACTGAAAATCTTTCTGAAAAGAAACCATTTTAGCTCTGCAGTCAATCTTAGCATGATAAACAGAAATCCAATCCATGCCCAAAATAACATCAAACTCTACTAGAGGCAAAACAATAAGGTTTGCTGGTAGATTCTTTCCACACACAAGGATATGAAGGTTCTTATACTTCCTTTTTGTCTCAACGTTCCCTCCAGGTGTTTTTACCATAAGTTCAGGATTCATATCTTGATATGGAATTTCCAATTTACTAGAAAACTTCTCTGAAATGAAAGAGTGTGTAGACCCTGAATCAAACAACACATTGGCATAATCTAAACAAACAAACAGTGTACCTGATACAACTTCATTCGATGGCCCAACATCTGCTGAAGTTGTTGCAAAGGATTTCACCACCCCTTTCTGATTGTAGTCTGGCTGCATTCCCCCAGTTGAGTTCTTCGTTGGACACTCGTTTTCATAATGACCCATTTCATTACACTTAAAACATCTTACCATTGGCTTTTCATTGCCTGCTTGATCATCTTCCTTACAGTTACGAGCAATATGACCAGACTTACCACACCGAAAGCACTTACCAGACTTGGATAAACATTCTCCAGAATGCATTTTACCACACTTATCACAGGATGGATATTTGGTTTTCTTACCTCCTTGCTTCTTTGATGAATTCTTCCCCTTTTCCTGCCAACTAGACCTCTTATTCTATTGTTTTTCATAGAACACCTGATCATCGACAAACTCCATTTCCACCTTCTCCGCACATCGAACAAGTTTTTCATAACTTTTGAACTCACGAGAAGCTAAAGCCCTTCGATACTTTGGCTTTAACCCTGAGTAAAAATGGTTTATTTTACTATCAAGATCTCATATGAAGTTTGGAGCATACCTTGCCAATCGAGTGAACTTTTCTTCATAAGCAGCCACTGAATCATCCTCCTGCCTCAATTCTAGGAACTGTTTTTCCATCCTAAGACGAACCACCTTAGGAAAATATTTCTCAAGAAACATACCTTTGAATTCGTCCTAGTGAAGATCCTAAATCTCATCATTATCCCTGATATTTCTCACCATCGACCACCACTGATCAGCTTCACCTTCAAAACGGTAAACAACAAAACTAACCTTTTGATGTTCTAAACACCCCATGACATCAAAAATCTTCTCCAGTGCTTTAATCCACCCTTCAGCTTTCACAGGGTCAGGTGATCCTCTGAATGATGGGGGATGTTGCCTCATGAAATGTTCCACCACTGACATGTTCCTCTGCGGTTGATCGGGCTGATCTCGTGCATGTATACCACCACAATTTATAGCCTGAGTCAACTGTTCCATCACTGCAAAAAACTGTTCTGTTCCGATTCTGACCATATTAGGTTGCTGATTTGGAAGGTTTTCTTCCTCCTGATGTCGTCCCAACATAGCTGCTTTGTTTCCTCTGCGGAAAACCATTCTGAACACAAAAATATCTTAGGCGAAGCAACATGGTAATCCGTAAATGCTATATCATTTCAATCATATTATAATTTAACACTTTTCTAACTCCTAAAGTTGTCTAAACCGACCTTTGATACCAACTATAAGGCCCCGGCCTTAAACCTTACTTAATATTGAATTAAATGAATAATTCACATTGAGGATCTTTTCAGGTTTAGAGTTTTAGAGAATTAGAACATAACTATTACATCTCAAAAGATTACAAAGTAGACACTTCTACTAAAAAAACTCTTAAAAAGAAACATGTCTAGTTCCATGTTTTATATAGCATGACATTCCCTTGATCCCATCCTTGACCTTATTCCACATTAAGTCCTGTGAAAAACATTTCAAAAAAAACTTAGGGTGAGCATAAAAAGCTCAGTAAGGGATACACAAAAAAAATGAAAACTGTTAGTTTTTCAAACATCAAGTAAACCATGTATACTCTATCAAAGTAATACCTTCACCTTCATGAAGTAGTAAAAACTCTTCACTGAATAAAGTATCATTAATTACCTTTTTGTAACCAAAGGATTACCATAAAACCCATAAAAAGAACACATAACATATATAACTGTAACTTGGGACATAAACATACTTAAGTGGAATAACCATACGGTCGACTTCCACACATATCACTTAATGGAATAGCCATACGGCCAATTTCCATACATACTTAATGGAATAGCCATAAGGCCGACTTCCATACCCAATGAATTGGAGGTTATAACGTAACCACCCGTCCTGGTATTCACGGCACCACCCGTCATATGGTTTATAATGTAACCACCCGTTAAAATGTCCAAGTACCAATATAAAATCATAAAACATAAAACCAACATAAAGGAATGATAACATTAACACATTTCAATCACAATATATCATAAATATATTGAAATAATAGAATCCTTTATCAAAACCATTTTCAATACAAAAATACATAAAAGAGTATATGGTATTTATTTTATTCTAAAAACATTGCGGCTTGTTGAGGAAGCCAAAGACCAAATAATACTCGCGGCGGCGGAAAAGGTCGTTGTCACCGCGTACGTTAAAAAAAACATTCCTTTTTGTCGTTTAGTAAAACGCTTCATAGAAAAAGATTCATTTTGTATAAAAGTCAAAGTCAAAGGGGTTTATACACCGTATAAAAGAAAGTTGTGTATAAAACGAAGTATGCCTCAGTGGAAGGAGATTGAGATGAAGTCCCTTACCTCGGGTCCGACTTGACTCGATCGTTCATTAATGTCCTGAATAATAAACATGAGTTAATTTCTACTTGCTTAAGAACCTTTTTCAAGTTCATTATTCCTTTTATATCACTTATTTCCATGTTATAAACATTATGTAACCATTTAAGTTAATAATGTTTGTTTTGTCGATATTTGGTTCTTAAGTCGAAAGTGGACTTCTTACAATTACATGTTGTTCGTGTGGTCAAAGGTTCTTTATATCCAGAATTCCATTCCTGATTTGGATATCATATATATCATATATATCCAGCATATACATGTATTCATAATCTTACATAATCATTTAGAGGTAAGAAATGAAATGCACCGTTCATGGAGACGGTAAGCCGTACGTACACATGAACGCTACTTCGATTTCTATTTCGTATTTTCTGGAATGGAATCATAATGATATAAGAGTATATTATAATTCCATTATAATAACATATATAATATCATTAACTTTATCCTTTACACATCCCACATATGGTATTAACGAATCAAATCACTTTCAGGGGGCGGTAGTCCGCACTTCCTAAAATTAAGATATCGTGTTTACCCATAATGGAAACAATAATGGTTTGCCATAAATGAAAAATACATAATCTTAAGGAAAGAATAAACATATTATATATCATATATAAAAATAGTGACATCATAATGGCCACCTTTGATGGTGTTAAAAGAATGTTGAACAATCATCGTTTCGGGAGGCATAAATTCACCATCCACGGAAACAGTATGTTCTTTAACCATTTGATGTAGTTGTATGAGAGTGTAGCTCAAATAAATCTTATAAAAACATCCTAGTATATTTAAGATACTGTTGTTGTTTCAAAAGAAGTAAATAAAAAGAGTTTAGGGGGTTGGGGAAGAAAAATAAAACAAATGAACATGAGAGATTGAATTACCTTTAAAAGTGTAACTCCTTTTGATTTGAGCCTAAAGGATTCCTTTGAAAGGATTCTACCCAAAGGGAATCCTCTAGGATGATGAGAGGGATGTGGAGAGAGTAAATGGGCAGGGGATGTCTGAGCCAAAGGCTTGAGGAGTGTGTGAAATGAGGTAGAGGTGAGGGCCTTTTATAAGAGGAGAGGAGGGGCACTTTTGGAAAGTAAAGAAATATTACTTTATTTGAAAATGTTTTTCGGTTTTAAAAAGTCCCGCATTAATATAATTCGTGGATAAGGTGATAAGGGTTCGAAATACACCCATACAATAAGTTTTGGACATGTTTAGTTCATAGATGTTACATTATCTTTCCATTTTATTTAAATCGTCAAATAATGATGTCATCGCTGCATCATTATTATGTCATAAATAATTTAATTTATTTAATGTCTAAAAATTATAAAAAAATTACTATTATGTAGGAAATATTTTTATCTTTCCAATGAAAATTTATAATAAAAAATATGACTTGTATTACCCCATTTAAAAATTGTTTTAGTAAAACATCTCATGTGTGTGTCATTTTTACTTTAACATTAAATAAAAAGTTATTTATGTAATTTCCCAACCAAAGTGGCTCCATGGGGTCCCCAAGTTGACCCATGGCTTTTCTTGGTCGTCCATGAGACATCCAATAATTGTAAGACATGTGTCAAGGTATTTTCATTTTATTATAATATCATTTTTGCCTTAAATTGCACTAATTACCTCTAATCGCGATTAAAAACTTAATAAGTTACTATTCACCGTAAAAATATTTTTATCTCATTGAACCACATTTTACTTCTTAATGAAAACCATGTATGTCGGATTTTTGAAATTCAAAACACAGAAGTGGTAAAATTTCATTTAAACGAAAAATCAGTTTTTATAAGTACCACTTAGTGGTATCACTATTCATCAAAAATTGAAGTTTTTCAGAAAAATACCAAAAATTCACCCTAAGCTATATTTGATATTAAAAATTCAAAAATGAAGTCCATTTTACAAAATTCACAACATATAAGTTTCATTAATTAATTTAATAATTAATTCCCGCTGTCAGAGCAAATAGCGTGTTTTTATTAAACAATAAGTATCAAAAGATTGACACTAGTTTAAGTCCGATTTCAAAGTGAAATTAATTCCAATGACCACTATTGGATTTAATGGTAAAAATATTTTCTAATTTCACTTTTAAACCAATTCAAAAGATAATCTAATAATATAAATAAATTAGATTAAAAATAGGTTTTGAATTAAAATACAACATTTTACACTATTCATTAAAAAAATGAACTTTATCGGAAAGATACCATAAATTTACACAAAGTAAATTTTGATGTCCCGATTCTAAAGAAGAGTTATTTTTGGTCCAATATAATTTATAAGTTTGATCAAAACTATATTTAATGATGGTTCGCCGTCAAAAGGTGAAAAGTGAACCCTTAGTGAAAATTAGGGTATAAATGCCTAAAATTGAATTCTTTCCGTATTTTAAGCCTTTATCCTTTATTGGGTAAATGTAAAAACATTTAAAAACATATATAATCATATTTTAGTTATTTCTATCCATTCCCGCCAGTACAACGGCTACTTGTTAACTAACATTTAAAATAATATTATTTTATTACTTGTGTGCAACGTAAGTTTTCAAAGAAACTCATCATTGCATATCGAGTACGCTATCGAACGTAGAAACCCCTTTTAATTAAAATTAATATTTAATTCGTAAATATTAATAAATATGAAAATTCTTTATTCTTTAATTACCTGGGATGTTACACTTTTGATGCATTACACTAATTTTATAGATTAATATGACATGTTATGGTTGATTAATTAATTGTTTTCAAATTAATCATGTTTTTATGACTTCCACAAAAATATATTACTAAATACTGTCAAAATTGACATAAATGAGTTTTAAAACAAATACTCTATTATTAAATGATATAATAGTCCTAAAAATATAATTTTCATACAAAGGACTTATATAATAATTGATAATTCATTAATTAACCACTTGGGGTTCTCTTGGCATTTTATTGTAGGATTATTAACTATATAATATAATAATACGAGAACACATGGTAAAAGTTAAACTATTTAAGTAAGAGTTAAATATAAAAGATAAGGTTAATATGGTGTCCTAAACGTGTCTAAAACCCATTGGTTGAGAGTTTTTAGACCCATCCCAACCTTATAATATAAATAAATCATTTTGGAGCCATTATAAACTGAATATAATTATATTATAAAACAATATTTTATGCTTTTCCTAAAGTGAGCCTCATCTCTCTTATAAAAGGGTACTTCCCCTTCTCTCAAAATCACACCTCTAAATCCATTTTTCTCGGCCAAACCATGCTCAAATATCCTTAAAACTAACCTCCCTTCTTCCTAGAGGACTTAATTTGATCATAAATCCAACCTAAGGATCTATTTTGATCAACTCAAAAAGAAACACCAAAAGAAGAGGTAATAATTTCACCACCTCTTTCAAAGTTCTTTTCTTCTTCCGCTTAATCTTTCTTTATTGTTTCAATAAAAAACAATAAATCATGTAAATTATACATAATATGATTTTATAATAAACACGGTACAAAAATATTCATTATTCTATCAATATCATGAATGACAAGTCACCATACGTGCGTATGTACGACTTACCTTCTCCATGTCGTGGAGTAGTTTGTTACTCAAACACTTCTATATTTTGATGAGTATAATAATGAGTATAACTGATGTAAATAATAAATATAAAATTTTAATTATTATGAATATATGATATACCATAAAATTACATACTATTTCACCATCAACAGAATGATATTGTCGCTCGTGCGTACGTACGGATTACTGTCTTCACGGACGTGATAAGATTCATAACCCATCGTAACCGTTCAAGAATAATTTTCATTTTATGATTAAAAATAATTTTTATTAACTTAATATAATTATTTATATGAATAAAATACATCCTATCCATAACAAACATGACTTATTTAAAAAAATATATAAAGGAAAATGAATCAGTTAACACCTGAAACAATGATACAACAAAAATATTATTAACAATGAAATATTAGAATCTCATATATGATATCATATTTATGTATGTGGTTATTGTATAATTTAATAACAATTATTTAACTATTATAAAAGAGGTTAAATTACCCTCAACCATGTAAAAGTACAAGGTAAGGGTTAATTCTACAATCTCTTCATTATCCGAGGTTGTTTATATGTGAGTATCTACTGGGACCTATTTATCATCCACATCTGTGTTTCTTAAAAATGTATTTCAAAACATTTTTACATTTTTTAGACTATGGGTTAAAGTCATTTTTACCCTGTTTGAATTTTTATGAGATGTTTATAAATTAATCTTTCCATCATTTTCCAAACAAGGTCCTTTACGACATTTTTTACAAAATTAAGGAAAAAATGTTTATTAACTTATACGGGGGGTGCATCTATTTTCCACTATTGTAACACCATAGAAGCTTCATTTACAAGATTATAAGAATATTTTCAAAATTAATGTTTTATTTTAAAATTAATGTACTTTTAAATGATTTCAAAATAGAAAGAGATATTTTTCTCAAATAGTTTTGATTTCATCTATGTCAACATCCTTTGTTGGATTTTACGCTTGTTTGAAGATGATTTACTATTATAAAATCTTCCATATTGTATTGAAGGTTTTATGATATGTTTGACTGTGGATGTGATATTTTTATAGCAGTCAGAGTTTATGGTTAAAGTATTGGCATTTGTATACTAGTTTTAATATGAATCTTTATGTTATGTTTCAACCTTTTCACATGAGGAATGCATTGGACTTTGTAAGTGACCGATGGGGCCCGTTATAGCTTCTCGATGCATCGGTATGTCTCATAAGACAAAATAGTGTCTTGTAACAAGGACTTGAAAAACATATTATTTATAGTATTGGAATGAGGCCTTGACTATGTGGTTATGATCTCCAACATTATGCATTCCATCATTATGAAATTATCTATTGATATTACATGCGATTATTCGACTATTAGAATATCCATGTGAATAAGTAAATGGAATTATATGATTTATATTTTCCTTATTATAATGAAGTTTAAGTTTAAAAGGATTGTGTTTTAGTCTTATACATTTCCTTAAATGTTTATGATTATTTATGAAATTTTCTCTTATATTATTATCTTTACTGAGCATCTGAGCTCACCCCTTTTTATGTTTTATTTTTTCTAGGATGTGAATAAGTATATCATGATTAACCTACAGGAATAGAATAAGGGATATGAGTGTGTTCAAATGGTACATAATATTGTTTTTCTTTATTCCATGATGTAACGTAAAACTTATGTATGTATCTAGTACTTGCAAGGATACTAAACTAATCGACCTTTTGGGATTTGATCCATTGTGATCATGCTAATGTTATGTAATAATGCACAAAATCTGGGTAACTAGGGTCAGGGCGTTACAGTTGGTATCAGAGGAAGTTTCGTAAAAACCTTGGAAGCTTGATTTAGAAAAACGTTGATTAGAGAACATTACCCTAAGATAGAATTTTAGGATTAGTATTAAAGAACTTCCTAGAATTTTGGTAATGTAGATATTTTGTTAGTTTTCTAAGTAATACATCCCTATATGGATACAAGCAGGTAAAGGCAGCTCTGTAATAGATTAACCTAGAAGTGAAACCACCGACAAGGAGTTTTGGGATTGACTCGGGGTATCTTGGTACACGACAATGAGTCTTGCTGCACTCTTTTTTATTACACTTCTGGGGGATATTCTTAGAATAATTCACATTTTCTTTACAAACAATTATGAAGGATTTATGAGTATAAAACTCCTCATATAAAATAGTATTACGATTATAGATTATATCCATAAACTATTAAATTTATTTTAAGTGTTTTACTAGTTTGGAATTATGCATTGTGATTCAAAAACTAATCTACTGTATGCCATTGTTTAGAAATTGATCCTAGTGTAAAGAATGGAAACCGTCTCAACACAGGTAATTTATGTAGTGATTTCACTCCTACTCAAGATAATTATATTGGATATAGGGATGCAACTGGTGCTGATCAGCTTATCACCATACTGAGACAACTCACTTAGGTTATGAATAATAACCTTACCTATATGGAGTACCCCGATCCAAAACGCGGAGGATCAATTTTAGAACACTTCATGAGGTAAAAACCACCAAAATTCAATGGGACTACAAATTCCTTTGTATCTGAGTAATGGATAAGTTCCTTAGAGAAAATATTTCATAATTTGGGGAGTAGAGAAAGGAAAAAAGTTGTCATGGTAGTTTATTTCCTCACGGGAGATATAGATCAATGGTGGTAATTAATTCAATACATAAATGTGTATGAAGAAGTATCAAATATGGAATGGAGGGATCTTAAAGATATTCTCTTAGAAAAATACTTTCCTCATAACCATCGAGTGGATATTGAAAGATAATTTCTGAGTTTTAGGCAAAAGGAGGACGAGAATGTCGCCAAGTATGATGATAACTTTACAAGGTTAGAAAGACATGCAACATATTATATGCGAAACACAAGGAGTAAGATTTATCGATTATTTGATGGGTTAAAACCATTTCTCCATCGAGCATTAGTCTCACAATCCTTCTCATCATATGAAGATATTATCTCATGTGCTATCAAGACAGAAAAGGAGTTCTCTAAGTATTACGAATTTAAAGAAAAGCAAGATAAGAAGAGATCTACTAAACACTTAGGAAATGAAAATAAGGGGAAGAAGGGAAACATTGAATTTCCATCCTGTAGTAAATGTGGGAAGAAACACCCTGATACTTGCATGATGGGAATGTGAGTCAGTTACAAGTGTGATGAAAAAGGCCACCAAGCTCATGATTTCAATGGAAAGAAAGAGGCTGTCAATGTTAAATACTAAAATTATAGAGAAAATAGGAATTATGAAAATGAATGTCTTAAGAACCAAGGAAACTTACCTCAGAAAAGGCCAAGGGAGAAAGGCCAAGATTATGCAATCACTACTGCTGAGGTTGAAGCTCCGAAAGACGTAGTGGCAGGCAATTTCATAGTTTCTTTAAGTTTATACAATGATTTATTTTATTCTAGATCATCACATTGTTTCATATCTTCCCATTTTTCTAAAAAAATTAGATATTTAAAATTTTATTTAACAAGGGATTTTTCAGTCAAAAATATCAAGGGAAGTATCATTGCAACAAATATTTATGAATCAGTTCCCATTAGGGAATATAAATGTTCTTTATCTGCTAATCTTATCGTCATAACCATGATTGAATTTGACATAATCATCAATATGGATTGGATTTCTGACCATGATACGAAAATTTATTTTAAGAATAGGGATGTTAAAATTATTGATGATGAAAGGAAGTACCTTATCTTTAGAGAAAAAGCATCACCACTTGATTATTATCTATATCCACCCCTAGTAGCTCTACTAAATTAAATTATTGGAGAGGAAGAGAATAAAATAACAATGGGTGAGGAAAGGAATTTTCAAATAGAGGACGTACCTATTGTGCAAGAATATGTTGATGTGTTTCTAGAGTATTTACCTGGACATCCTTCAAAATAAGAAATTGAGTTTTCTATTTATTTAATTCCCAGTTCAAAAACCTTATCGAATACCCCTTATAGAATGGACACTGTGTAATTAGTGTAACTAAAGAAAAAACTAGACGAATTGAGTAATAAGGGATTTATTCACCTTAGTGTTTCTCTATTGGGAGCCCCTATTATTTTTGTTAAGAAGAATGATGGATTTATGATATTATCCATTGACTATAGGGAGATCAATTCTATAACAATATAGAACAAGTATCCCCTACCTCACATTAATGATTAATTCGACCAACTTCATGGAGATCAATATTTTTCAAAGATTGACCTTTGATTTGGATATCATTAGTTGTGTGTGAAGAAGGAATATATTCCAAAAACAACATTTTGAACCAGGTACGGGCATTACGAGCTTACAGTAATGCCTTTTGGCCTGACTAATTCACTATCTATTTTCACGGTTCTAATGAATAGAGTTTTCAAGGAATATATTTATGAATTTTTAGTGGTATTTATTGATGATATATTGGTATACTCAAAAAGCGACGAAGATCACGAAAATAACTTTTTCACTATTCTGAAAACCCTCATAAGAAATGAATTATATGGGAAGTTTAACAAGTGTGAATTATGGAATTATGAGATTTTTTTTCCTATACATATTTTCTCTAAGGATGGAATCTCTGTCAATCATTAAAAGACCAAGGCAATACAAGAATGACCAACACCGATGAGTATAACTATGGTACACAATTTTATTGGTTTAGAAAGTTATTATCAACGTTTCATCCAGAATTTTTTTCGATTGGCTAACCCATTAACCAAGATCACGTGTAAAGGGGTTAATTTTTTTTTTGAAAAAAAGAGGGTGAAGAATGTTTTGAAGAACTAAAGAGAAGATAATTCAATACTCTTATATTGACTCTACCATCAGGGAATCATGAGTTTGTTATTTATAGTGATGCTTCAAAGAGAGGACTTGGTTGTGTCCTTATGGATATTGATAGAGTTATTTCATATGCAACACGACAGCTAAAAATTCATGAAAAAAACATCCCACTCATGATATTGAGTTAGTAGCTGTAATATTTTCTTTGAAGATATGGAGACACTATCTCTATGATGAAAAATGTGATATATATACTAATCACAAGAGTTTGAAGTATATTTCTCACCAAAAGAACTCAATATGAGGAAACGACGATGGCTTGAACTACCCCAGAATTATTATTACAGTATAAACTACCACTAGGGGAAGACAAATAAGGTGGAAGATGCTTTGAGAAGAAAGGATCATGGAGTTTTGAACTAGATGAGTGTTGAAAGGGATCCTATGTTCATGGATCTAGCAAATATAGATATGGGAATAATCATGGAAGGTGAAACATCAACAATTTTTCAAATGGTAGCTATACCATCATTACTAGAAAGGATAAAAAGTTCTCAGACTGATGATGATGAGTTTCAAAAGAAGATTAAAGCTGTGAACGATGGGGGATTGATCGAATTCGTATATGAAGATGGGATTTTGAAATTTGGGAGGAGGCTTTGTGCTCCTGACATACCTGATCTAAAAAGGGAATTGTTGGATGATGATCATAGCTCCAATTTCTCTATACATTTTGGTATCACTAAGATGTATGAATATTTGAAGGAACATTTTCGGTGGGAAAACATGAATAGAGAGATTTATGATTATGTGTCAAGATTTATGTTTTGTCAACAAGTGAAAGTTGGAAGAAAACGTCCTAGAGGACTCATGAAACCTCTTCCCATACCTGAGTGGAAATGGGATGATATTACGATGGAATTTGTTATGGGACTACCAAATACTTCTAGAAAGAATGATTCAATACGAGCCATTGTTGATTTTCTTACCAAGTCAGAACATTTTCTGCTATAAGAGAATATTTACCTCTTGAAAGTATAACAAGAATATATATTAATGGTGTTTTAACACCTTATGGATTACCCCTATCAATTTTTTCTGATCGTGATCCCCATTTTACATAATGATTTTGGAAAGGTCTTCAGAAGGCCTTGGATACTGAAATTCATTTGAGCACTGCCTACCACCCTCAAACCAATGGAAATTCAGAACGGACTATTAAAACCTTAGAAGGCATGTTGAGAACTTGATCACATGACTTTCAAGGTATGTGGGATCAGTATTTACCTATGGTAGAAATTTTTTATAACAACAGCTTCCATTCAAGTATTCAAATGGCACCATATGAAGCGTTATATGGAAAGAGATGTCGCAAACCAACATGTTGGAATGATTTTGGGGAAAGAAAAATCGTAGGCCCAAAACTTGTTAAGGAAACAGTTGAAAAGGTGAAGGTTATCCCAACCCACATCAAAGCATCTCAAAGTAGGCAAAAGAGATATGCCGATAACCGAAGGAAGGATTTGGAATTTCAAGTAGGAGATCATGTTTTCTTGAAGGTATCTCCATGGAAGGGAGTTATATGATTCGGTAAGAAGGGTAAATTAAGCCTTTGGTACACCTGACCTTTCGAAATTCTAGAACGAATTGTGACTGTATCTTACTATTTGGCAATGCCGCCAATTATCTCCAAAGTTCATGATGTGTTCCATGTATAACTGTTGAGAAAATACATGCCTGACCCAACGCATGTACTCACCTATGATGAAATAAAACTGGAACCCAACCTATCTTATTGTGAAGAGCCTATCAGAATTCTTGATACTAGAGAACAAGTGTTGGGAAACCAAGAGACTCGTTTGGTAAAATTTCTATGGAGAAATCATAAGATGGAAGAGGAAACGTGGGAACCTAAGGAACTTATGATGAAAAACCAACTAAATATTTTTATGTTGTAATATTATAGAAATTTTGAGGAGGAAATTATTTGAAGGATGAGATAATATAACACCCAAGCTTCCACATTATGTTTTCCTTTGAATGATGCAATAGCTTTCGTTGTACACAACTTGGAGTTCTAACACACCCCGACCAATCAAACTAGCTGTTATGAATAGTAATACCCAATTTTTGAAATTTTATAAATTTTATTTTTCTAAATGGACTTCATTTTTGGATTTAGAAAATCAAAACTAGCATAGGGTCAATTTTTGTTATTTTTTTGGAAAAATTTCAATTTTTTATGAATAGTGAAAAACGCCGCGTTATTATTTAAAACTGACTTTTTATTTAAATAATTAGGTATTTTATTTAAATAATTAGGTATTTTATTTAAATTTATATTAGGTAAAATTAAATACATAATACCTATACATGTTCAATGTAATTCATTGGAGTCATTTTATAAAAATATTAGATATATAAAATTTTATTGAAATTTTTACCGTCTTTTACCCACCTTTTAGGAGCATTTGAAAATTTGCAAAAAATTTAATTTTATCGCTTCTGTGAGTTGAATTTAAAAAATCTAAGAGACACATTTGTAATAAGTAAGTAAAATGTGGATCAATAAGATGAAAATAATTTTTTGTGAATAGTAATTTTTGGCTTTTATTAACCACGGTTAAAAGTAAATAGGGTAATTAAAGGTAAACATTATATTATAATTACCCTAACACATGTCCTAATTCTATTGGATAAGTGTATTTCGGCGAAAATCAACATTATTAATAAAATATGACCATTTTTTTCCACTTGGATTAGATTAGGACATTTATTATTATTTTATTTAAAGAAGAGTTAAAAGTGTTAAATTAAAATTTTTATAACTAAAACATTTTTAATATAGGGTTATACATAAGATAAATTAGAATATAAATATTTATTAGGTATATAAAAATATTTTCTATATAATGGTATTTTTTGTATAATTTTTAGACATTAAATAATTTAATTTAATTATGACACAATGATGATGCAGTAATTACCTTATTAATGAAATATTAAAATAATTGGGGTTATAAATATCCCAATAAATTTAAATTGAGTCTTTTTATGCATTAAACTAATTTTATAGACTAATATGACATTTTAGGGTTGATTCAATGAATTTTTTTTGAAGTAATCATGATGTTATGACTTCCACAAAAATAAATTACTAAATAGTGTCAAAATTGACATAAATGAGTTTAAAAAAAATACTATATTATTAAATGATATAATAGTCCTAAAAATATATGTTTTGGACAAATAAATTATATAATAATATATATATATATCATTAATTAACCACTTGGGGTTTTATTGACATTTTATAGTAAGATTATTAACCATATGATATAATAATACAAGAATACATGGTAAAAGTTAAACTATTTAACTAAGAGTTAAATATAAAATATAAGGTTAATATGGTGATCTAAACCTGTCTAAAACCTATTTTTTGAGAGTTTTTAGACCCATCCCCATGTTATAGTTTAAATAAATCATTTTGGAGCCATTATAAACTGAATATGATTGTATAATAAAATAATATTTTAAGCTTTTCCTAAAGTGATCCTCACCTCTTTATAAAACGTACATCCTCTTCTCTCAAAATAGCACCTCCAAAGCCATTTTTCTTGGAAAAACCATTCAAAAATATCCTCCCAAATACCCTAACTTATACCTAGAGGCATTATTTTGATCATAAATCCAACCTAAGGAGCTATTTTGATCAACTCAAAGGGAAACACCTGAAGAAGAGGTAATAATTTTACCACATCTTTCAAAGTTTTTTCCTTTTCCACTTCCTCATTATTTGTTGTTTCCATACCAAAATAATAAATCCAGTACCTTATAAATATTCTAATGTTATTATAAATATTTTACAACCATATTCATTATTCTATCCTTCCTATGAATGACAAGTCACCATACGTGAGTACGTACGACTTACTATCTCAACGTTGTGGTGTAGTTTGTTACTCAAACACTTTATTATTTGTATGTGTATAATAATGAGTATAATTGATGTACATAATAAATATAACATGTTAATTATTAGGTATATATGATATACCATCCAATTACATGCGATTTCACCATTAATATAATGATATTGTCTCTTGTGTATACATACGGATTACCGTCTCCACGAATGTGATAAGATTCATACCCCATCGTAACCATTCAAGAATAATTTTCATTTTATGATTAAAAATAATATTAAATAACTTAATAGAATTCTTTATATGAATCAAATACATCATATACATAACAAACATGACTTATGTAACAAAACATATAAATGAAAATGAATCAGTTAACACCTGAAACAATGATACTACAACAATATTATTAACAAAGAAATATTAGAATAACATATATGATATCATATTTATGTATGTGGTTATTGTAAAATTTAATAACAATTATTTAACTATTATATAGGAGGTTAACGTACCATATACCATGGAAAAGTACAAGGTAAGGGTTAATTCTACAATCTCTTCATTATATGAGGTTGTTTAAACGCAAGTATCTACTAGGACCTCTTTATCATCCACATCTGCATTTCTTAAAAATGTATTTCGAAACATTTTTTTATTATTTCCTAGACCATGAATTAAAGTCATTTATACCCTTGTTTTAATTTTTATCACATGTTTATAATGAAATATTTCTGTCATTTTCCAAACAAGGCCCTTTACGACCTTTTCGACAAAATTAAGGAAAGAATGTTTTTTAACTTATACGGCGGGTGCGACTATTTTACATCGTTATAACACCATTGAAGCATCCCTTTCAAGGTTATAAGAATATTTTCAAAATAAATTTTTTATTTTAAAATTACAAGACTTTTAAATTATTTCCAAATAGAAAGAGATATTTTTCTCAATTAGTTTTGATTTCATCTATGTCAACATCCTTTATTGGATTTTATGCTTGTTTGAAGATGATTTATTATGATAAAATCTTTCATATTATATTGAAGGTTTTTTGATATGTTTGACTATGGATGTGATATTTTTATACCATTCATGGTTTATGGTTAAGGTATTGACATTTTTTATGATAGTTTTAATATAAATTATTATGTTATGGTTCAAAATTTTTACATGAGGAATGCATTGGACTTAGTAAGTGACGGGTGGATCCCACTATAGCTCCTCGATGCATCTGTAGGTATCATACGATAAACTAGTGTCTTGTAACAAGGGTATGGAAAATGTTATTTTTATTCTTGACACGAGGCCTTGACTATGTGGTTATGATGTCCGGCATTATTCATTCCATTATTATGAAATTATCTATTTATATTACCTTCGGTTATTCAACTAGTAGAATATCCATGTGAAAAAATAAATGCCATTATTTTATTTATATTTTCCATATTATTCTAAATATTACGTTTAAAAGGCTTGTGTTTTCATATTATACATTTCATTAATTTGTTTTCTTATTTATGAATGTTTCTATTATATTTTTATCCTTACTAAGCATTTGAGATCACCCCTTTCTATGTTTTATTTTTCCCAGGATGTGAAGAAGTATATCATGATTAACCTACAAGAATATTCTAAGGGATATGATAGTGTTCAAAGGGTACATAATGTTGTTTTTATTTATTTCATGATGTAATGTAAAACTTATGTATATATCTAGTACTTCCAAGGTTACTAAACTAATCAGTCTTTCAGGATTTGATCCCTTGTGATCATGCAAATGTTATGTAATAATACACTGACTCTAGGTAACTAGGGTTAGGGCATTACATGTTCATCATTGGAATATCTTTGGATGACGGTTCAATGAATACCTAGAAACTGATCATTTCATAATCGATCTTAGGTAAAATGGATTATTTATATAGTTACATATTTCTGATCTAGTGATGAAATAATGTTTCATGGCGATGGATGGAGGTTTAAGGATGAACAAGACTAGATCAAAGGTTCCTTGTTTCCTGGATTGGTGCGCGATGATGACTTGGGTGACTAAGGAGGTTTCTTGATCTGATTTGGTGGTCAGAATCTGGTGATCAGGCGACAGTGGGACTCGGTTGGAGAAGATTTTAGTTTCATGGTCGTGGTGGGTTTGAAGGTATTTGAGGTGTGAATGAAGATAAATAATGAATACAATGTTTATCATTGAAATTTCTTAGGTAGAAATTTCAATGAATACCCATAAACTGATCATTTTTCAATTGATCTTAGGTGAAATGGATCATTTATACTGTTCCATATTGGTGATCTAGTGAAAAAATCATGTTTCATGGAAATGGTGGGAGGTTCAAGGATGAACGAGATCTAATCGAAGGTTCCTTGTTTCCAAGAGTGGCGTGCAACGATAACATGAGTGATGAAGGATGTTTCTTGATATGATTTGGTGGTCAGAATCTGGTGATTATGTGATATAGGGATTCAGTTGGACCATATATGTGCTCCCTGGAAGAAACCATGATTGGTTTAAAGGGATTGGAGGCATTGATTAATATTCTTGAATAATATCGTGGGTTCTGTGATAAAACACAACTACACAAGTGTAGTCCAATGAACACATTCCATGCAGTCCCCTCTATGTGGCACTAGGATTTCTGTGTAGTTAAAATTATCACACATCATGTGACACATGCCACATGCCCTGTGACCCTTATCCAACCAACTTTTCTCGTATAGGGGTATATTCCCAAGAGGCCATGCAATGTTACACATCATGTGTGACAAGTCACATATGATTTAGTAAATGGTGGATGGCTTGGTGTGTATAGTGAGTATATTCCCCAGTGGCCATGTGATGCCACACGCTGTATACTTGGGAAGTACATGGGTAGAGATGTGTACTCATACATGACCAAATGAATAGTCATTCCTCAGTTTACTTGAGCATGGTAAGACAATACATTAATTTATAAGGTGACATCTACACAAAATGTACCCTTGAGACATTCCATATGTTGTGGAAATGTGTATTCCATGTGAGAATGATACACAGACAATGAAAATATTTTGGGGACACACCGTGTTCCCCTAGGGACATATACTATAATCCTTTTAGTATATATTGATGTCCTATTTCTTCTCACTTTAGCTTCATTCTGAGATTTGTTTGCTTCCTTGGACCAGTATCAATTATGTGTGTTCCCTTGGTCTATTCCTATGAGGGTTCGGTAAAACATGTCAATCTCTTTATAGAGGCTAACACTCCTATAGATTTCCATTGATTAGTGTAGTGTGGGTGAGTTCTCTTATTCTGGAGAGATTTGTCTTATTTATCTTTGACTACACACCTCAGTGACTTAGAGCATGTATCCCTCCATGATTCCCAGAGCAATATTCATTTCCTTCATGTTTACGCTATATAAGGTTTGTGGAATTGGCATGACTAACACTTACACATCCATCAATCGAATATCTTAGAGGATGTTTTTAGTAGGGTTTGGTATCCCCTTTATGATACCTGGGTGTTGACAACCTATTTGTGAATTGAGATCTGATTATTCCTATGGAGTTTTAGTTTGATGAAGTGTGTATCTCAGATGAACCCTCTCAGTTTTCTATGTGCTTCTTCTTGGATAGACTTGATGAGAATGACCTTTGGGATGAGTGTCATCAGTGGCTATATATCTTTGGGATTTGTTAATCCCAGATCAGTGTGACCACTGGGATGAGTTTCATCAGTGGAAGTATATATTGGGGAGTGTTTCCTATTGAATGAGCATGACCTATGGGTTGTGTATCATTAGTGGAAGTATATATTTGGGAGTGGTTCCTCCCAGATGAAAGTTACATTGAGACCTAAAGTTGTTCTATATATGTTAGTGGTTAAGACCTTTTATGAATCATTGTCTTTTATGAGTATATATAGATATAATTGGTTATCATTATTTCTTATATCTTGTTTCACATACCTGTTTTTTATGAGATGACTTCTCTTTATGCTTTATGTTTGATATTTTCTGGGTGTTCTATTGGGTATTATTATACTCACCCATGCATGGGATCCTCCCATATATGCCTTGTCTTATGAAAATGACATATTTTTTTTACAGATTCCTTATAGGAATAGAAGAAGGGGGAGCTTTTTTTGGCTAGATAGACCAAGGAATATACTAGTATTGCATTTGATAACAGTCCCCTCCTTCTGAACAGGTTAGACTTTTTTTCAGTTTTGGGTGGGATTGTATTTAGACCCTTTTTATTATTTACAATAAATAATTTTATAATTTTATTGTGGTATTATGTTTGTATGCATGAATTGTGATCATTTTTTAACATCTCATAATTTTATGGGATTGGTGATTGGTGAATGTGTATAGGTACATTAGGATAATGCCTCCTATGTATGTGATATGCCAACTCGACACTGGTCATCAGCCCCTGGGCTATTAGAGGTGGGCTTAGGGTTATTGTGAATCAATCCCCTTTGGGTTAGGTCAGGAAAAAGTGGAATCAGAGCATTTTTGACCTTGATATGGTGTTCGTAGTTTTTTCCCCTTATGAGGTTTTACTAGAAATATATGGAAACTGTGTTAAAAGTTTTTGAGCTTTTCATTCAGTCTAGGGAATCCTGTGTTCGTACGATGACCAACTTCTCCACTCACCAAGTCTCTGATAACATTATTATTAACTCAATACATGTAGGAATTGGTTATAAGGAAAACATAGGTATATGTATCATATTGGAACGAGTTCTGGTTTTCATGTACTTTCTGAGTTAGCTAACCAGATATAGTTATTGAACATGGTATGTGTTGTCTTTTCATAGGATGTATTCATGACAAAAACCAGTGAGGTTTCCATAGTAGGGTTAATTGATTGGCCTGATGAGTGATGAGGCCTTCCTAAAAGAAATTAGTCATGAGGATATCTTTTGGTGATGGATGATGATGTGCAGAGCTCAATCATGTATCATGAGCTTATAAAGAAAAAATCACCAGTGATGTAGGGTTAGAAGGACCTACTGATAGCAGGGGTGTGATACAAGTTACAAAATATGAGGATTTTTCAGAGACCTCGAGGACATATCAGTTATCTGAGGATGATATGGTGATATTATTATGATGGAATAAGAAATATCATGTGATACTATCCTACCCGTCATGATGAAATCATAGATATGGTCAATGAACTATCTAGAAAGAGGAAGAATTTGATGTAATGAGTTCCTCAAGGAGATGAATGCGATGGAAGAGCTAGTGGGGTATCGGTAGGTCGCTGGTGATTGGTTTTGGAGATACTAAAACCACCAACAGCTGGACCAATATAGACTAAGGAATCCAATGGGAATAATCTTGGATAGTCGTAGGTGTTGGATAACTTTTACCCATAGGCTGCAAGAGTATTTTAGGGTACGAACGATATTCCTTCTACATTTTGTTAGTACTGTTAGATATAAGTAAGTGCCACTCTTTTTCCTCTTTTGTTCGTGTATTTTATAGTGAGATGTGTATTGTTAGTAGAGCCTTGTTTTGGTGATATTTTATGTGAATTTGGACATTAAAGGTAGATGGAAAATTCCCCCCATCGAGATGCATTCTTGAGATATGATCCAAAAATCGTGCGGGCGAGTTAGTGATACCCAAAGAGGATAATGTTGAGGTGTGTTGGATGAGTTCCGATAACTTTTTTATTTGAGGTTTTTTTGTGAGGAGGTTTCAAAAACATACATAGTTTTGGTAAAGAGTTGTGAAATTGAAAGGATGTGTTCCAAGAAGTAGGATCACATAGAGGTTTCAAGTGCGGTTTGAGGTATGATGTGCATCTTCACGTCCCCAATTGAAGTTTTTAAAAAGATATATGATCCACTTATCCCTAAGAATACCATTTTTTTGATACCTAGTGATACTAGTAGATTCCATTTTATCGACCCTTGTGTTGAAGGATTCTGTTGAGAGGATCAGTGATTACACCCTTCTACCGATAGTGTGACCTGACTCTAGGAGGATAGAGAGACTCTCATGGATTCTATTCATAGTGGCAGTGATACCATATGATTTTTTCCTCTTTATAGACTATTTTATTTCCATCCATGCTTATTTTTTTACACCAGTTAGTGTAATGGTGTTTTCAGCTTTTGGGACAGAGTTTTACTCCTTTGAAAATGAGTGATCAGAAGAAGAAGAAGATGCGATCATGTGAAAGAGGTTTTGAGAAACATTTATTAGTTGGATTGTGATACCTTTGGATCAGTGGACGATATGATATTTTGTTCTTCTATGGTGGTGGAGTGTGAAGACTTATTTACTCGATATGTTCCATGTTTATTTTCACATCGATAGTTAGGTTTCTACAAGGACTGGCGCCGGGTACCGCCCATGATTTTTGCAACAACATATCAAATGGAACCTATTGAGCTCTGTAAATAGAAGTTTTATTCAGGAATTTATAGAGAAAGGGGATTTTTATGACCCATTTTTTTCACCTAGGCTACCCAATGTGTTTTTATAGAGAGGTGAATGAGTGATTGGTGTTGGGTGTGAATTGGTGTCATTTGAAATAGGTGATGTGAGGAAGAGTATCCACTACCTTGAATCATTTAGTTCTTTGACCAGTGTTTGGGGTAAAGTTGTTCTTGGAGTTTTCCCTCAAGATAAGTTATCAATAACTTTGGTTTTGGAGAAAGATATACTAGAAGTAGCTTTACAAATCCACTGTGGATGTTTTGATTTCATGGTGGTACACTTTGACATGTTCTATACCTTAGTATAGTTATAAGAATTTTATAATGGATACTTAACCCTTTATGGATCATTTTATAATATTCTTATTCACTGACATCCATGTGTGATCAGTGTTTGATTTTGGTCATGAGAGATACTTGATTATAGTGTCTTCTACCTCCAGTAGATAGTTTTTACCCCTTCATTTCTTCAGAGATCCAGGGAGGTACAACTTAGGGATATCAAATGTGAGATGTTTCTTGATTATATATCCACTAGATATAATTCTGATAGACTTTCCAAAAGTGGTAATTTTTTCATCCCTAATCAAGGATGGATGGTGATAGTTGTCACGCTATGGAAGGAGGTGTTAAAGAGATTGTTTTCCCTTAGAAGTTCATTCGATGGAGTTGAAAATTTACTAGGTTATCTTAGCACCGGTTGGGAAGCCAAGCAAGTTATATTGATTTTTCAATCTAAACTCTCATTTTATCTCATTTCCAAGGGTGATGATTGAAAAATATTTGTGGTGAGTTCAAGATATCTATGCTTGTAGGTGGTAGTCTGGATTCATATAATTACCTTAAGGGTCATTATAGATTATGATGCTTAATTCACAGAATTATTGGCGAGAGGATGTGGGAAGTATTTGGGGACTCAGTTTCATTTTAGCACAGTGTTTACCCGATTCATTTGGCCAGGTAAGGTGGACCATTTAGGTTCTGGTAAACATGATTTGGGTTCGTATGTTTGTTTTGGGATATAATTGGGAGGATCATCTACCATCAGTGGAGTTTGAATATAATAATGAATATAACTCCACCACCAGAGTAACACCTTTTCGAGGCCATTTACAAGAGACCTTTTAGGTCACCATTATAATTGTTAGAGTTAGTGGGTTATATCCCCTGAGTCCTAGTTTCGGTGATAGTAATGATTTTAAGCATACAATTTATCAATGGGAGTATGAGTACTTCCCAAAAATCATATGAGTTATTTATAGACCAATTATGGAGGCCTATGAAGTTCAAGAGTTATAATGTTTTATCCAGGGAGGTAGCTATCTTTGAGTTTCTTAGGGCCTTTATTTTTTCTACTACTATATTGGGTTAGAGAGGTGGTTTGGCTCTTAAGCTCATGACAATAGTATTTTTTGTTTCTTGTTGTTCTCCACATGTTATAGTTTAATAGGTATGTGCATGTATCATTATATGATGTCAACCTGGGTAAGATGGTCCGTGGTAGTTGAGTTTCCCTTTTCAAGGATAAGGTGGTGTTGAGAATAGGTAGAAGCAGACCCTTTTGGGGAATATTCCTTTGGTGCGTGTTTGCTGACCACATAAGAAACCATCGAGGGAGTTCTTGGGAGTTGGAAACCTAGTTGAGAGCTCAGTGTCCCCAACCTTTTTATTTCGTTAGTGATTTTTGGGGGAAAAATACTTGAAAAGTGGAATAATTAATGTATCGGTTTTTTTTTCATTTAAGAATTTGGAATATTTCTTGATCCAAGTGCTAAGACAATGTAAGATTCCAAGGCCCGATGAACTCGAAAATGATATTTTAAAATTATTAAAAATATTAATTTCATGTACACACACCTTCCATGAAAAATTGGAATAAATACCAAACATATTGTTAGATAATAAATCTTAGACCACATTTGAATTCATAATACAGGGTTTATCTTAGGAATTATATAATCTTTATCAGTATTAGGAATTTAGTTAAAATCCACTGTGAGCAAAAATAATGAAATAAATAAATTAAATAAATTTATTTAATACTTTGATGCAAAAAATAGTTTTTTCTCAATAAATATGTGGTCATGACTAATTTTTAGGGTTAGCCTCATTACCTTGATAATTGAAAAGGTGATTATGGATAAATGTTGGCGGGCATCAGGATCATGGATCAATGATCAGAGTACCGTAAAGGACGCTAATGACAATACAGATTGTGGGTATCATTAATGAAAATGACGTTCAATCTTACTTAGTAAAATATTGATCCAAATTGAGGTAGGATGTTTTTTTGGATTTATCCCCATTTTCATATCCCATGAAGTAAATGAATCAATTTACTAATGGATTTATTTTCAGATTAGTTATTTTATGGGTATGGGTTTATTTATCTAGGATTTTAGGGATGATTATTTTTTGTTTATTACTGTATATTCATTCATTATTATAATATAAATAGTTTTACAGAATACCTAAACAACAATTGAAGTTCATTCCTCATCTAGTGTTTTTTTGGTATCCTCATTCTATGTGTGTTCATTGTTGTCATTTATTGGCTTGAAGTTCGACGAATACCGAGAAACTGATCATTGCACAATAGATATTTAGTGTTAAATATAGTTTATATGGGTCTATATTTGATTTATGGTGATGAAATCACATTATATGGTGATGGTTAGTGATTAAAGGAAGAACAAGACCAGATTAAAGATCTCTCATTTCCTGGAGTGGTGTGTGGTGATAACACAAGCGATGAAGGTGGTTTCCCAATCTGATTTTTAAGTCAGAATCTAGAGAGAACAAGATAGTGGGACTTAGTTGGACTAGATCCAAGTCCCATAACTAAAATAATTGTTGGTTTTAAGGTATTGGAGGTGAATAGGAATAAATTTGAAGAACCCCATGTGTTCTATGAAAATCCAAAATACTCAGCATATAGTAATATGAACAAACGCCTTATAGTAACCTTTGTGAAGCTCTAGGGTTTCCCCATAGGGACAAGTTTCACATGCTATGTGACTTGTGTCACACTCCATGTGACACTTATCCAACCATCTTAGCATGTACATGGGGTACATTACCATCAAGCCATGTAGTGTTACACACCGTGTGTTCCACGTCACATACCATGTAGTACATGGAAGATGGTTTGGCGTGTACAAGGAGTACACTCCCAGGTTCCCATGTGGCCCCACACACCATGTACTTGGTAATTACATGGGTAGTATGGAGTACACAATAAGAGCCGTGTACTCAAACATGGCCAAGTACACGGGCATGAACCAATGTACACAGGCACGAGAAGATGACACGCCGAGTTTTAGGGACATATCTATCGAAAATGTACCCTCGAAACATCTTCTGTATTGTGTAAAAGTGTATTCCATGTGAGCATAAGACACGATAAGTTCCTGGCTTTGTGAGACAAACTGTGTACCCCTAGGGTTACATTTTGTACTTCATTGAGGATAAATTGGAGTCTTATTTCTTCTTATTTTAGCTTCTTTTTGAGATTTTGTGAGCTTCCTTGGACCATTATTGGTTGAGTGTATTCTCTTTGTACATTCCTATGATGGTTTGGTGCATTATACAGTTCTCTTTATAGAGGGTAACCCCTATGTAGCTTCGAGTTGACCAGTGTAGTGTGTGCGAATTACCTTATTCTAGAGTGAGTTTCCTTATTCCTCTCCAACTAGATTCCTCAACATCTTGGAAATTGTATCTCTATGAGAGGTCTAAATTGATCTCCATAAAATTTATATTTTCACTAGGTAGGGTTTTTGGAATTCAAGTGACTAAAACTTTCATGGGCGTCGATCCCCTATCTAGGGGGATGTTTTCAGTAGGGTCTGGTGTCCCTCAAGTGTGACCTTAGCACTGAATCCTTATACGTATACCAAGATATGATATTTTTTATGGGGTATTAGTCAGATGAAATGTGTATATCAGATGAATAATATTAGTTTCTTATGTTCTTCTTCTTGAATAGACCTAAATAGTGTGACCTCTGGGATGAGTGTTGTTAGTGGTAGTATATCTTTAGGAGTAGTTTCTCTGGGATGAGCAACCTATGTGATGAGTTTCATCTACAATAGTATAGATCAGGGAATAGCTCATACCAGATGATGATGACCTCTTGGATGAGTTTCATTAGTTGAAGTATATCCCATGGTGTGGTTCCTCCCCAAAAGTGTTACCTTGAAACAATGAGCGATTCTATGGTGGGAAGTGGTTGAGATCTTTTTTGACTTAGAGTCTTTTATGAGTATATTTGGGATATCCTTGGCTATCATTATATCTTATGTTATATCTCATATCTATTTTGAAAAACCTTTGTTTGATGATATTAGTACTCTGGATGCTTTATGTTTGGGGTTTTTGGGTTTTCCTTCTAGAAATTGTTATACTCATCCCTGCATGGGATTTTCCAACAAATATTGTGTCATATACCAATAATAGACATTTATATGGATTCCTTAGAAAACTAGGAGTAGTTTGAGGTTATTTTGGGCTATATATAATAAGTTTTGTACTATTATTGCATTTGATATAATTCCCTTCATTCTGAGTAGGCTGGACATCATTTTTCAATTTTGGGTGGGATTGTATTTATCCCATTTTTTTCTTTACAGTACTTCATGTCATACTCTGCTTGTGGGATTACATATGTATACCTTAATTGTGATGAGTTGTTATACATTTAACCCTTTTATAGACTTGGATATGTGTGAATGTGTACATGTAAATTAGGATAATTCTTTATATGTATGTGATATGCCTACTCAATTATGGTCACCAACCCCTATCCTATTGGTGGCAGTCTTGTGGTAGTTGCGGCTTGAGCCTCATTAGGTTAGTTTGTGAAAAGTAATTTTTGAATAAAAAATAATTAGAGGATTTAAAATAAAATGGTTTTGTAAATTACATTAAGTTATTTAGTATTCCTAAATGAATTCTTGGGAAGTATAAGCACCATAGAAATAATAAATTGGTGCATAACATTAAAACATGTCTTAATGAAGTCAAATTGAGACAAAAAACACTTACCTTATTCCAAATTATTTATGTGCATATGCCAAATGTCCTAAATAATAAAAGTAAGTTTAATAGATACATTATTAGGAACCTTATTATTTATTTAATTAAATATGGACCATTTATTATCATATTTTATTTATTTATTATATAATTTTCTTTCCTAAGTCAGTTACTTGAGGTTATACAGTCAATTTGTCAGTAATTCCTTATATATATTGACTATTGTAGAATGAATTATAAAATGGTTTAATAATATTTAGAATATTAATAGTGTTATAGACATAATTATTATATATTAAATATATTTTTATGTCTAACCATTATGTGTGGTGATGAAAAATGAACCTTATTGCTCATGGGAACAATAGTTTTCACGTATACACGATTAAGGTTTCCATTTCTCAATGAATGAGAGGGAAATAAAGTGTATGATAATTTAAAATTTCAGAATCATATTTATATTATAAATATTGTCTTTATTAATTAATTACATCCTTTCTATTATCCATGAATGGTGGTGATGAGAAATGAAAGATGTCACATTGTAGAGGCGGTAGTCCGTGCAACACATTAACGACTCTTTTGTTTTTCTTAACAGATGGAGAGGAACAAATAATTATTATTCCATTAATATAATAACATATAAATATAATAATTATATTTATTTCATTACATTATTGCACATATAATATATTTTTATGAGAAATATTAGAAGAAAAAGTTATGATGAAAGAAAAACTTACGTTGGTGATACAATATTCCCTTAGATATTTCCTTGGAAGTGAGGCCTTAAGCTGGCTTATAGAGACTAGGGGATTAAGGATGATAAAATTAATTCTATGATATGTATTTTTTTATATTTTCAATGTAATTTTTAATGTTATGCATAACCATAGAGGGGTGGAAGTGATTCTCTTTTATAAGTGAGGAAAATAAAACTTTTGGGAATACCCTTTACCATTCCATGATATCACTACACTATTCTATGATCAATGTATCCAAAATTTTGTGATAATAGAGTATGGGGTTATATTTTTCTAGAAAACCCAATATAATACTTTACACACAAGTTTGAAACATGTTCCATGTTTTTTACCATATGTTTTAAAATTTTAAAATTTTTATTTTTAACTTGGTAATTAGTTTTTAACTATGTAATTAATATTTTATATAAAAATATAGAGAAACCAATATTTAAATTTTTTATGTATTTAACATAAATTTAGTCTAAATTTATTATAATTAAATTTATAAATATTAGAAAATAAACATTTAAATTAAAATATATAATATATAAGAAACCATTTTTTAGAAAAGTGAGATTTGACCATTATGTATTATTTAATTTTATTTAGTGTTGATTACCAATTGAATGAGTTCTAATATAATTATATATACTATTTAAAATAATATTAGTTTCATATTTAAAATTAAATTGATTTTATTGATTAAATAAAAAATTACATCATATTAATAAAATAATTCTTAAAAAAAACATTTTTACTATTATCCCGATAATTAACACTAATCATACAAATGCTATCTTTATACATAAAAAATAAATTTAAATGTTTTATATAATATTTACATTTTTTACAAAAATATAAACTAAATTTTTTATATCTAATTTCTAAAAGTGATAGTGTCTAATTTTTATTATAAGTGCATAAAATAATATTTAGTGTGAAATATTACTCGAGTTTCAGAAATATGAAACATGAATTTTATATAATCAACATAATATTTTTTAGATAATTTATATTAATTATTAATTAAATATTTTATATATAAACACAATTACTTATACTTTAAATCCATTCTTATGTTATAAAAATTACAGTTTTTATTAAAAGTCGGTATTTTTTATATTCACTGAAAAATTGACTATTTATGTAAAAAATACAAAATTAATCTTATGATAATATTGATATAATGAATTAAAAAATGATCTTTATTTTATAAAATTAAAATTCTAAAATGTGTATATTTATCTTTAAAAAAACAAATAAATTATATATAAAATGACTTTTATCGGAAAATGGTGTTTTTAAGCATTATGTGTTTTTAATATTATTTCATGTCAAATTATAATTTAAGTGATGTCAGTATATTAGTTCATATATATTAATATTTTATGGTTTTTATTAGGATAAAATAGAAAAGACATAATAAAAAAGTTCATTGAAGATAAATCTCACTTTTATACAAAATACACTTTAACAAATACCATTAATTAATTATTTATATTCTAAAATATATATTTTATCACTCCATTGATATTGAAATATTTATTTTAATTATATATATAATATAATATTTTAATAATATTATTATTATTTATGCAAAACAGGTAAATAAATAAATAAAAATATATTTATAATATATTATTATCATATTTTTATTTCATTTTGAGTTATATTATTTTAAAATTACCACTTAAAAATACACGAATTCAGTATCCCTATAGGATATAAGATCAATGACCATAATAGAAAAGACTATATTTGCAATGATCATAATTGAGATGACCATATTCCATTCCATATATATAGGATTACTAAATCATATTTCATTCCACCCTCACTTTGTAAGACATAGTTATTATTTCATATATTTCATATTTCATTATCCTATCATGGATATATTAATAATTATAGGTTTTATTTGACTATCGGTGATCCACTAGGTTTAATATTTTTAAGGATATTTCCTAGTCGGGGATATTTTATTTTATTTTATCTATTTTAGCATATAATTGTTTCCTTTTAATGGATGTACTTAATCCATGGAGAGTAATAATCCATAGTCTGTATTACATAGTTTTAGGTGAATTTTTTAATTTCTCTCTTATGAATGAATAAATTATATTTATTTTGGCTTATATATTATAGGTCACATTTTCTAATAATGTTTCAGTCCTTTTTAAAGTATAAATAAATGTTATTTAAAATTATAAACATAAATGATGATAATAATAATAATAATAATAGATCCTAAAATATGGGGAATTATAGTTTCAGCTCCCATGATGGCCATGGACCAAAAATAGAATCCATTTTTTTGGTTAAATAAATTTCTTAAAGCCTTTGTGGAGTTGTGAAAGTGGTTAAAAAGTGCCTCCTTTTTGAGACTGCCATAGGATGGGGGTGAGTATGTGGTGTTATGTGATGTCTCTAGAGCTAGGATCATATGTGTTTTTATGAAGAGTTAGAAAATGAATTCTTATGTATATTGATATTTGAAACCTCATAAGAAGAATTAGAAGAACTGTGATTTGGAGCAGGAAGATGTTGTATTTTCTCTGAAGATATAAAGAAACTACCTGCTTGGTGAATAGTTTGTTATGTTTTCCAAGCAAAATAGTGTTAGGTATATCTTTAATCTGAGAGATCTCAACCTAATACAATGGTGGTGGATATAATTCTTGAAGGATTTTTACCTTGATATACTATATACTCAGAGAAAATGAAAATGGTAGCCGATTCTATCAATAAGAAATATCGTATCTAGTTTATTAGAGAGGAATTAGAGTATTTTACCTCATTAAATATTTACTTAGTAGATGAGATAGGATAAGAATATCTATGATAAATGTTCATGAACCCTCCAATTTTCAAGCGTATAAGGGATAAAAATATTAGAGACATAAATTATGAGAACTTATGTGACTAGATATTCACAATAAATTCTTCAGATGGATTCTCTAATGGATGAGAGAAAAAAAATTTGAGGATGAATGATGGTTCCAGTAACCCTATATGAAGAGGTGATGAGAGAGTTTCTTACATACCCCTTAGGGTTTTATCTGGAAGTGGAAATAATGTATTGTGATATTCAACCATAGTTTTGGTGTCTAAGAATGAGTAGGATTATTATAAGGTTCATCTCTTAATACCTCACTTATCAACAAGTGAAAATTGAAAATCATGTTAAAACGGGTTTGGAATAACTCCTCAAGGATTCAGAGTGGAAGTGGGATTTTATATAGATGAATTTTTTTATGATACTTCTTAAAAATTTTAAATGCCACTACTCTATATAGCTTATAATTGACTGAATTACTAAGTCAACCCACTTACTCCACATTAGGGAGCAGATATCAGTGGAAATATTGGGAAAATTTATGTTTAGGAGATCAACTAGATTTATAGAGTACCCTTAATTATTTTCAATGAAAATAATGTGAATTTAACATACTGGTTGTGGATATAATTTTAATAGGATTTTAGGAACCAATTACGGATGAGAATGATGTTCCACCCCCAGATGGATGACTAGACCGAGCAGACCATTCAATCCCCAAAGGACATGTTATAGGATTGTGGGTTTGAATTCAAACATAACTGCATGGATCATTTTACTTTATTTTAGTTTCCAAATAATAATTTCCATCACTCTACCATTTTCATGACTTCATGTGAGGTTTTTTATGGGAGACCCTATAGGTCACCCCTGTTCTAGTCAGAGTTGGGGGAGTCAAAACTTATGGGGCCTAATTTGGTGTGATCCATGATAGAAAAGGTGTATATAATCTTGAAGAGGATTAAAGCTATATATACATATCATAATTCCTATGAATATATACAATTTTGATGCTTAGAGTTCTAATAGAGAGTCCATATGTTCCTAAAGTTCTCACCTCAGAGCGGGTTATAGATATTTGGTAAGGGTAGTGAGTCATCTCTAAGATAAATCATCCAGTTACAAATACTATGAAGGTTAGGGGAGGTTTTGTATCACCTAGAGGGAAATACCTTGAGATTTTAGAATAAAATTATGTTTAATAGCTTACGTTTCACACAACACTGAGCGTAAACGAACTCCAAAATATTATTATTTAAATATGACTATTATAACTTATCTGAAAAATTGGCAGTTATAAATATTATTAACCAAATTATGATATATATATATATATATAAATTAACTACTCAATAAGAATTAATTTATTAAATCTAATTAAATGTGTACAAAATTCTTATTAAAGTTATTCTATGCATTAGAAATATGTGTACTTCAAAAAATGGGTTTTCCTGATTTTTATGAGTGAATATTATTATCATTTTTTGGAAATTAAATGAATTTTAAATTATAAAAATAATACCATTTTTGAAATCATAATACCAGAATTATCTTAGGTTGACATGTTTTTTATTTAAAAAAAATGATTTTCCAATGATTAGTGAAAAATATCGATTTTTTATTGAAAATTGTATTTTTGTTTCAAACATTTTAAAAGTTACATTTTATTTCAAAATTATTTCAAATTAACATTAGTTCTATTATATCATGAATAATTCAATTAAGTTTATTTTAATATATTTTAATATTTTATTAGGTATTAAAAAACTTTTATACATAAATTGGCATTTTTTAGAAAAACAGATTTTGTTTCTTCTAAAACTTGATTTTCATTGCATTTTATGCACTTATTTTAAAAATAATTTATATCACTTATAGAGATTTAATTTCATGAAATGAAATTTAGTTTTTAATTTAAAAATTAAAATTTATCCTAGGATGATTGTTTTACATTTTTCTGAAGAAATTAAATTTTTAATGAATAGTAAAAAATACTATTTTGTTAAAATATGGTATTTTTTATAATAACACCAAGACATAGAAATAATATAAAAATATATAAATCTTATGGAAAAAATAATGTATGATAAAATAATATATATATATATATATATCATTCAAAAATAATTAAAAACATATGTATTATAATTTATTCCTTAATAAATATGAAAATCATTTTCCATGCTGACATAGAGCTTACGTAGCATTGGAAAAGTCAAATTTTGTATCTTAAAACTAATAATTTGGATGAGATAAGAACTTTATTGACTTAGATATTAGATATTAATTATTATTTATGATTTTTTATGTATATACATCAATTCTATAGTTATATAACTAGTGGATTATTAAAATTCTTATGTAATGTTTACATAAGGCCAGAAAAGTCAAAATAACACAGCAAATGTGTATTACTGATATAGATGGGTGTTAAATTTATTTTAATTAATATAAATGAATAATTTTATCATAATAAACTTATTTTAATGAAATAAATTTATTTATAATTTTTAGTAATTATATAATGACCTTATATGCTTAAGAAACACTAATACAACATTAATTTAATTAACACAGAAATTAGATAAATGATGGTAAAAATATTACAAGTAATGTAATTTGAGATATTTAAGTTTATTAAAAAATTATATATATCTCCATTAAATTTTATAATATAATAAAATATTTTTTTCTAATTCGACTTGTTGTATTTATGTTTTTAAATTCATAGTAACGAATAGTATCAAAATTGACAACAATAGTATTTTAGGAGATTCATATTTTATTAAATTATTTAAAAATAATTAAAATATTAAATAAGGAAAATGGGATAATATATGGTCAAAAATTTAATCCCATATAAAATTATAGTCCATTTGGAAGCATTTGGATCTAGAATAGTCCTATTATATTTTATTCTTTTGAGAAATTTCAAAAGTTCCCCTCAACTAAATTACGAAAGGGAACATCCTACCTCACTAATTCAGACTAATTTGAGCCTTATATACAAATTTATTCAAACCCATTGCTATTATAAACATCCTTATCCAAGTTATTTGGGTTCTTTCCCTTCCAAAATACCAACCCTAGACCCTTTAAGAGGAGATCTAAAGGAAGTCTGCTAAAGAAGAGGTAATCGTCTTTACCAAATCTTTCATGTTTATTTCTTATTATCCTTCCTCTTCACATGTTGGAACCATACTAAATTAACAAATAATTTATCAAAATTACAATTATATGTTATTATGATTATGTTAAAACCATATTATATCTTGTTTCCAGCCTACAATAAGTGAAAACATCACTCGTTCATACGTACAACTTACTGTCTCCACGTAGCGGTGTAATTAATTTTTCATCATCACTTTACTTGGATGGTTATAAATATGAAAATAATTAATATATATGGTATAAATTAAAAAATAATTATTCTATAAAGTTTAATTATTATTTTATATTATTTCATTCCATCCATTGAAAAAAGGAAAATAGTGTTCATGCGTTTGTACGACCCACCGTCTCCATGAATGGTGTAATTTATTTTTCTCTCTATATATTTATGGATGAATATAAATATAAATATAAATATTTAATATATTTTATAATTAAACTATAAATAATATTCTTGATATTATGGAACTATATCCAATTCACAGGAACCAAAGCGTACATGAAATAATATGCATTGGAAAATGAAGTACTTAACACCCGAATTAAGGGTAATAAAGAAACATTAATAACAAATTGGTGATAAGATGATATAATAGGATCATATATGATATTATAAATATTAATATTTTATTTTATAAATTAATAAAATGTTAAAAACTATTATACAAGAGGTTAGATCATGTTCAACTAAAGGGGAACGCGATGTAGGGATTTTAATCTAACTTTTATTTATGTGCGACAGATGCATTATACACTACTTGTTTCTTTTTTTATGGTGTATATAACTACCATGAATTTAATTTACAACTATTACAATGAAATTATGGTATATAACTATCCATATAATGTTATTTCTTTTTTGATACTTATGATTCAAATGTTTTTAAATTGGTAAGCGTTTATTTCACAATCTCGTCATTTTTTTGAGATTGTTTGTGTTTAAATCTATACTGGGGAATATTTATCTTCTATTTACATGTTTTTAAAAAAATTTAAAATGTTTTTAATATTTTCTAAAAAAATTTATATTCATTTTTAACCATGTTTTACTTTTTACAAAATTGTTGAAAAATAATTTTTTTGTTGTTTTCCAAATGAGGTACTTTGTGACTTTTCCAAACAAAATATAGAATGATTTTTTCTAACTTATATGGATGATAGTATTATACCACCATCATGAATTATTAATAATTTTAAGAATAATATAAAAATTTATAAGGAAATTTTAAAATAAAATGTTTTAATTAATTAGTTTAATTCTTTTTTAAAAAATAAATAATTTTAAAATTGAAAGATTATTTTACACAATAATTCCTCCAAGTGATATTTGAAAATAATTTTCCATATAAGATGAAGTATATTATTATGTTACTTAATATTTTCTAGGGATATGATCCAAGGATACCATATTTATTCATTCTATATATGTTTTATGTTTATGATGACATTGTGTATGAAACCTATCACCTTTCCACAAGTTATAATTTGATAAAATTTAAATCTTTTCATGAGTTATGATATGATAAATGATTTATAATCATGTGACCTACATATGTATGGTCTTCATTATTTTATTGGTGGTAATTATATATATCTCTAATTAATTGGGTATATAATGACATATCATGTGATAAATAGGACTTAAATATGGATTGAAACCAGTTTAGTAAGGGACCTTATCCACCATAATAGTCTTGGGAGTGAGCCTTGACTTCTATGATCGTTTGGGAAGTAAACCCATTCAAATATGATAGTCTTGGGAGTCAAACTTGACAACTATGATGGTTTGGGGAGTGAAATATTTCCACTATGATAGTCTTGGAAGTGAACCTAGACTACTATGATGGTTTGGGGAGTGAAACCATTCCACTATTATAGTTAAAGAAAAAATCCTTGACTACAAAGGAAATGACTTTCTATTCGTAAGTGTATACAAAATTTACATGTATTACTACAATGTTATTCTCTCATGTCTCGTGTTCTTATATTATTCATATATCATGAATAGCCAATATTAATTATATGAATCAATATTTTGATCAATGATATGATTAGTATACCTTTAAAATGTTAAGTTCTTATTATTATTACCTTATACTCACTTTATACTTATGCAATCATTGATATCTCTTTTTTACCCTTATTGTGCATCTGAGATCACTCTTTTCTTTTTTTCCCTTCCCCGGGATATGAAGAAAGGTTTTAATTTGGGCATGTATAATAAGGGTTATAGATGTGATGAAATTTCTGGGGATGATATATATTTCTATGAACATGTTTTTTTTCCAAGATATATAAGAGTATTTAATAATTATATAAAACTTTAAACCTAGAAGATACTTAATTATAAAAGTGATCCAATATTACTTTTGATTTTTTATGTTTTTATGGTTGAAATTAGATTATGTTTTTTGGTATTGAATATAGAAATGTAAATATTATTTTTTCAGCACCGAATTCGAGAGTGTGGGTTCTGGGCTGTTACAATTGGTATCATCAATTGGTTTAGAGAAATTTTGTGATTAAGCTGTTTTCAAGATAAGTTATCTAAATAGTTATGGATACCATCATTGGTATATTAATTTGATATTGACCATAAGTTTAGAGTCTTAGACACCCCTTTTGGGAGTTAAAGTGATGTAATTTTAAGGAGGCTTGTGATATTTTGGGATAGGTATATGTATTACATAGATTTAATATAAAGTGTTATTTGAGAAAGAGTGTTTTAATTTTTTTTAGAATAAGTTTTAATGTTATAATCTTTAGGGTTTACATGATTTTTTATTTTGATATAAGTATGAGTTATTACATTTTTGGGATGAAAAATGAAAGGTATGATATAACCTTTGAGGTTAAAATCACTCTTTAATGTTTAATATATTAATTTTATTTTTTAGTATATTTATCAAATTTCTTGGAATTTTATAAGGATTATATTAATATATTTTTATATAAAAAAAAGATAACCCACAGGCCGGGAAATAACCCGTCACATCCAGAAATGCCATGAGTCTTGAAATCACAACCAAAGGGTGATAAGGGTGTATCACCTACCACTAGCCTGTTTGATTTCCTGGTTACAATGACATTGTTTTTATATATTTAAAGTATTTTAAAGATAATAGTTATGTTAATTTTTGGAACACAAGTTTTATCTTATAGATAACTATGACATTAGAAATTGATTTTGTGTTAAGTTACTAATGTTATTTCAGAAAACATTCACTATTTTGGGATCTCTATATGATTATGATAAATAAAATATTATCAAATTTTATTTGAGGAATAAAGGTTGAATTTTTTCTCTTGGAGGCATATATGATTTTATTCTAGAGTTATGGTGGTTTAGGTTATTCGTGGAAATTGTTAGTGTATTTTAGAAAATATATGTTCAGGTTGTGTACATTTTGGTGTATCAATATTGAATTTATCATAGAAGATGATGTGATAAAATCCTTTTTATTTTTGGGTTTCAAAATTAGTCTAAAATATTTTTAGGAATTTTATGGATAATTTTTTATTGGATGATATATGTTAATATTTGGGTATTATTATTGAATTTTGTAGATTAAATTAGTTTTCCTCATATGCTATTTTATCATTTCTAGGAATCATATTACTATTTTCTAAAAAAATTGGTTTTTTATTTCTTAAATATAATAGGAATAAATTTTTATTTGTTTTCTAGATTATGAAATCCATTATATGTTTATTTTTGTTCTTAAGGAATGAAAAATTCCTCTTAAATACTCATCATTTGGAGAACAATATGAGATTGTGGTGGAAATTAATTGAAGGATGAAGCACTACATGTAATGTGAAAATGTTTCCTCTTGTTATTAGACTATTTATTAAAGTTATTCCAAAACTCTTGGAAAACTAATATTGAAATAAAAAATTTATCAGTTTATTTTTTTTAACAAATAAATCAATGGCGTTTAAACCCATCATAGAATTATGGTTTTTTTATGGTTAAATATCTCATGATTATGTTCTCTATCACACTCTATTAGTCCTTGGGAGATAGTTTTATCTTCCATATCCATGTTTTCACTTCCAACTAATGTTTTCTTATATTTAAACCTACTATGTCTTATTCCATATGACTTTTGTACTTCTTTTTCTATCTTTTAAAATTGAATTTTTCTTGACCGTTTTTACGTGGCGGGATTTCAACAAAGGTAATTTAAAAAATTAAAACCCCTGATATCGAAACAAAGTTCAGATTTTAAGGAATTTTTTTATTAAAGGGGTAGAATTTGGTAACATAGTATTATAAAATAAAACTATTCTTGATAGATTACACTGCACACAACACTAATCCCAAATAAACCCCAAAATATTATTATTTAAATATGACTATTATGACCTATCATTTTAATTGGTGGTATGAATAATATTAAATAGACTATGACATATATATATAAAGTACCTACTCAATAAAAATACATTGATTAATTCTTAGGAAATGTATACTCAAGTTTTAGTAAACTTATATTATGCTTCATAAATACATTTTATTCAAAATGGATTTTCTTACTTTTTTGAGTGACTATTATAATTAATTTTTGAGAAATTATATAAATTTTATTATATTAAAAAAATATCATTTTTTTAAATAATCATACCAAAATTATGTTAGGGTTAAATTTTTCAATTTTTCTGAAAAGATTTATTTTCTTGTAAATAGTAGAAAATATAGTTTTTATTGATAATTGTTTTTTTGTTCCAACCATTTGCAAAGTTCAATTTTATTTTAAAAATATTTAAAGAAAAATTAGTACTATTATATTATAAATAATTAAATTATTTTCATTTTAATAAATTTTATAACTAAATTTTTTATAATATAATTTTTATACATAAATAGGCATTTTTAAGGAAAACTGTATTTTTTTTCTTCTAAAAAAGGTTTTCCTCGCGTTTTGTGTGCCTTTTTCAAAATAAAATTATATCACTTATATGAATTTAATTTAATAAAATGAAATTTATCTTTGGTTTCATAAATCTAAATTTATCCTAGGATGAGCTTTCTTTACATTTTTCTAATGAAATTAATTTTTTAGTGAATAGTAAAAAATACCATTTTTATGAAATACGATACCTTTTAAGATATCAAAAAATTAATAGAAATAATATAAAAATATATGATTATAATGTAATGAATAACTTGTTGTATAATAATATAAATATCATTCACATATAATTTAAATCACTTATATTTTAATTTATTCCATAATCAATATGAAAATCATCTTTAGTGTTGATGCAAAGCATACATAGAACTGGAAAAGTCAAAATATGTATATTAAAAATAATAATTGGGATGAGATAACTCCTATATAAAATTTTATATTAAATATTTAGTATTATTTATCATTTTATGGTTATAAATTATTTTTATATTAATATAAAAAGTGACTTATCTAAATACTAGTGCAATGCTTCCATATGGCTAGAAAAGTCAAAATAACACATTAAATGTGTTATCATGAAATATATGTGAGCTAAAATAAATATTTAACGTATGTAAATGAATATTTTAATCATAATAAACTTATTTTCATGATAAAACTTTATTTATAATTTTTATAAATTATATAATTACCATATATTCTTGTGAAATGTTAATACAATATTAATTTAATTAACATAAAAATAAAATAAATGATTCTAAAAATATTAAAAGTAAAATAATATGAAATATTTAATGTGATACATAAATTATATAGATAACCATGACATTTTTATATATATAAAAATAGTTATTATAATTTTACTTATTATATTGATGTTTTTAATTTCAAAGTAATGAATATTATCAAAATTTACAATAATGACATTCTATGGGATTAATATTTTATTAAATTATTTAAAATCATAATGATATTAAATAATAAAAATTAAGATAATATTTTGTAAATAATTCCACAACTTGGGAGTTTATAGTCCATTTGGAAGCATTTTTCTCTAGAATAGTCTAATTATATTTTAATCTTTTGAGAAATTCAAAAAGTTCCCCTCACCTGAATTATAAAAGGGCACCTCTACTCTAACTTATTCAAACAAATTTGTTCCATCTATATCGACCGATTAATATCCATTACTCTTCTAAAAATATTTATACAAGTTCTATAGGTTTTTACCTTCCAAATGAACAACCCTAGATCCTTTTAGAAGAGAGCTAAAGGATGTTGCTGAACAAGAGGTAATATTCTTTACCAACTCTTTCAAGTTTCTTTCTTTTTATACTTTATATTAATGTGTTGTTTCCATAAAAAATTAATAAATAAATAAATAATAAATATAATTAGTTGTTATTATGATTATGGGAGAACCATATTCCATCTTCTTTCCATCATAGAAAAATAGAAAACATCGCTCATGCATACGTATGATTTACTGTCTCCACATAGGGGAATAATTCATTGTTCATCACCACTTTACATGGATGGTTACAAATATGGAAATAATGAATTTATATGATATATATGACATAAAAATGGTTCTATAAATATTAGTTATTCTTTACCAATATTTTGTTTCATCCATTAAAAAAATGAAAACAATGTTCATACGTACATATGACCCATCGTCTCTGTGAATGGTATAATTCAATTTTCTATCTATATAAATATGGAAAACTATAAATATATATATATATATATATATATTTAATATATATGATATTTAAACCATAAATATAATTTTATATATGATTTAACTATATCTTATGCACAAGATCTAGAAATTACATGGAACAATATGCATGGAGAAATAAAGTTGTTAACAACCGAAACAGGGGTAATAAAGAAATATTATTAATAAACATGTGATAAAGTGTTATAATAGGATAATATAATATATTATAAATATGAATATGGTTCCATTATAAATTAATAACATGTTTAAAACCCATTATACAGTATGTTAGAGTACGTTCAGCTAAAGGGAAACGTGAGGTAAGGGATTTTCTCTTCTAGCTTCCCACTTTCCTTCCTCCTCCTCGCTCTCTTTTTTTTTACTTTTTCCTAGTTTTCCCACTCTGGAGTTTGGGTTTTTTTGTGTGCGTATTCTCTTAGTAGTGGCTTTTTCAGTTGGGATAAGTAGTCCAGGAAAGGTCAAGATTTTCTATAGAGGTCCTTCCGCTCATTCTCTACCCTAGATTATTTTTTCTTTATCTGTTCTCCCAGTCAGTTTGATACGATGGTTTAAGGAGGCTTTGGGAGGTGATGTTTGTTAGGTTGAAGGTTCACCAGGGGGAATGCACATCTTTGGCTTCAATGCGAGCCATGGGGGTTCTCACCTGTTGATACTTGCCGATGGTGCGGTGGAGTTGTTGTTTTATTTTAGTGGTGTGCAAGGACTTATGGGGTTTAAGGCAAGATATTTCCTTCATTCGATTTGATGTGGTCTAAAACGACATTAGAGATGGTGGTAGTAGTGGTTATCATTGTGGTACTTCTGAATTTCCTTGTTTTTGTAGGCTTTTGTGATAGTTCATTGATCTTCTCTTTGTGCCTTGAGTTGCAGTTCCAGCATAGATGGTAGTGGATGGATTTTCCTTTGTTCACTCAACCCTTCCCTAAATTCAAGGTCCATTTCCCATTATAGGCCAGTCTAGTGTAATGGTCTATTCAATGTTTTGGGAGGTGTAACTTAAGCGGTCAATGGAAATTTGGGATGCGCTTCTGGAATAAGACTCTTCTCATTTAGGGCCTTTTTTTTGTTATGCTTATTCTAGGTGGAGTTTATCTTTATGTTGCTTTGGTCTGTCTCATCGATGAAGACAACTACTAGTTTGGTTTCTAGTTACCAGGGACAGTTCATTGTTCATGGTGATCGTGTGTTGGCGGTGTTGTCTCGGGGGGCGAATCGAGTTTGGTGATGATGATTTTGTGGCCTAAGGTTTTTGGGGAACAATTTTCAATTGTAGGTTTTGTTCGATGTTTAAAATGTGAATTCTCAACCTGATGATGTCATTGGAAAATAATGAAGTGGTAGGTGAAAAGTGTTTACAGTGATTTTTAATTTTAAATCTATTTTTAATTGGTTGGTAGTGATGGTTTTTTTGGTGGGTTTTCAGTTTTAATTTCGTCAAATTGTTTGTCACTTGGTTTGAAAGTTGTCAACAGTCACACATATCATTAAAAAGAATTTTAGAAAAAACTAGAAATATGTATTGGTGGTGTATATATGTCACATGAATTTAATTTATTATTATTATCATAAAAATTATATGATATACATATCTATAAAATTTTATTTATTTCATGGGTATTATGATTCAAAATTTACTAAAGTGGTAAGGGTTTAGTTTACAATCTCACCATTATTCGTGATTGTTTCTATTTAATTTTCTACTAAATAATATTTATCTTCCACATTCATGTATTATAAAAGTGTTTTAAAAACATTTCTTAATATTTTCCTATAACCATTAAAATTTATTTTTACCCATGTTTTATTATTTACAAATTTGTTTGAAATGAGTTTTTTTGTCTTCCAAATGAGGTACTTTTTGACTTTTCAGATAAAAATATAAAAAGTATGTTTTTTTAACTTATATAAAATGAAAATATTTTCCCACCATCATGATGAATTAAAGCTTTGAATAATACTTTACATGTTTATAAAGATCTTTTCAAATAAAATATTTTTCTTTATAATTTAACTCCTTTTTAAAAAAAGAAATGATTTCAAAATTGAAAGGTTAAATTTCCCCATGAATTATTTCCTATGGGCCTTGAAAATAATTTTCCATCTAATATGAAATTTTTGTATTTTAATTAATATTTAATGTTGTTATGATCCAATTATACCATCCTTATTCATTTTATGTATGGATTATGTTTATTATGACATGGTTTTTATGAAACCCATTACCTTGCCATAAGTTATAAATTGATAAAATTAGTTTCTTTTCATTAATTCTGCTAAGATAAAGGATTTATGATGTGGTGGAATACATTTTTATGATTTTCATTATGTGATAGGTGGTTCCTATATCTACCTCTAATGCATTTGGTAAATAATGATATCTCATGAGATAAATATAATTGGAATGGGGAGTGATCCTAGTTCAGTAAGAAACCTTGTACACCATGGTAGTATTAGAGTGAACCTTGAAAACTACAATGTTTTGGGGAGTGAACCCATTCTAGTATTATAGTCTTAGTATTGAAATGTGAATAATATTATGGTTTGGAGAGTGAACCCATTCCACTATGATAGTATTGGGAGTGAACCTTGACTACTAAAATGGTTTGAGGAGTGAACCCATTCCACTATGACCATCTAGGGAAAAAGTCTTGAATACCATGGAAATGATTTTCTATGATTACGTGAATGCCAAAATTCCATGTATTATGATAATTTTGTCATCTCATAGATCTGGTTCTGTTGTGATTTATATCATTTTAACTAACAATATTTATTCGATGAATCAATATTCTGATCTATGATATGCATGGTATAATTTTCAAATGTTAATTTAATGTTCTTATGCCCTTATGATCCTGGTATGCTTATATAATCATTGATATCTATTTTTTACCCTTAAAGAGAATCTAAGATCACCCTTTTTTTATATTTATTTTACCCATGTTTTGAATAATGGTTTTAAGAATGGTATATCTAAGAAGGGTGTTAGATGTGAAAAACATTTGGGGGATGATATAGATTTTTATGAATGAGTTGTCTATTTTTCTATGATATGTAAGATTTATTAATAATTATATAAAAATATAAAACTAAAAAATCCTTCAATATGGAAGTGATCTAATATTTCCTTCGATATTTTATGTTTTGGATGGTAAAAATTGATTAACATTTAATGGTATCGAATATAGAAATGTAAAGATTATATTTTTAGCACCAAATCTTAGAGCACGTGTCCTAGAATTTTACATAGAGCTACCTCCTAAGTTAAATTGATTTTATGATGTCTTCCACATATCACAACAAGGGGATATATACATGATCTATCACAAGTTATTCATTATGGTGATCTAGACAATGAGTATAAAGGAATTTTCTTAGAGTATCCCGTGGTGATTGAGGATGATCTGAAGAAGACCCTTTGTGGGAAGGACATTACCCTAGTGCATGTTCTTTGGAAATATGGGAATCTTAGAGATAGTTCATGGAGCAAGAGAACTAAATAAAAGATTTGTAACCTCACCTTTTTTGAGTATATTGTTTCTTTTTAGAAAAAAAATCCTTTAATGTTAGGAGAGTGTAATGAATATAGTTTTCACATTTGTATACATTGAAAAATCAATGTTGATGACCTTTATTTTATTTGAAATGTTTGAATGGATATTAGGTTTATTTATAAACTTGTTATTGATTATATAAAATAATATATTTATTTTATATCTCACACTTGTGTTATAATAAATATTCATATATTATATTAATGAAGTTATAGATAGTGAAATAGAGACCATAGGTGGATCCAAAGAATGGGTTTAACCCTAGGCATGACATATGATTTTTTTCACATCAGGTCCCATGATAGTTCAGAATCAGGAGTGGAGTAGATATATATTTATTAAATAATTAAATTATATTTAAATAAGTATTCTAACCCATCAAACCCTTATTTAATTACCTCTTAAGAAAACATATATGGTTAGCTGTATAATCTTAGGATAATTGTGTGGTATTGAGGAGGAGATACATAAAGAGAATAATTATCTATGATGTTCTTAAAGGATTTTGGGCATTAATGATGAATTTTTTGGGGATCACTAGAATCAATGATTAAAATCCATTCATCTCCAAGAATAGATTTTAAATCCATGAACGTATTAGGATTTTTATAGATTTTACCCCTATATTTGATATTGGTGTTATCATTGATCAATTTATTTATAATTGAATATATGGTCAGCCTTCACATGTCTATTTCAATGTAAAAATTTCCAAAAATCATTTTTAAGACATATTCATTCCAAGAAATTACTGATATATTATTGCATCTTTGAGTTTTTTTCACCACCCAATCGATGGACGAATCACATGTGATCATTGTGGATTATTTTAATTTTATGGTTTCAGGGGTTTCCCTCCATTCTTTCTGTATTCATCACCAACCATAAATTGACTAGTGATTCAATAAATAGCAGTCCAGTTGAAATCCTAATCAAATTTGGATCATGGATTTTTGCTATTGTGACCGACATCGAGGGCTACACTAGAGGAGGATTATTGATGATGGTAGAATCCTTGGGTGGATGACCAATGAGAAATTTCATGATTTTTGGTGCGTTAGTGATATGAGGTGATGTTATGAGTTCATTTTCCCAATGATTGATGGCCATAATCTGGCTGCCGTGATCAGTATGCCAAGTAAATATTTTGTCAAAGGTTGTGAAAAAATTAATGTATGTGGTGAATATTATAGAATAATATTAGATTTCTTGAAAAATCCCAACTAAACAGTGTGTAGTTTGAAATAATAGACATAGTGTATTTCGAGAGATGTGATAATAGGGATTTCATACGGAGTAAAATATCATACACAATATGGAATAGACCACATGCAATGTGTCCTTAGTCATCTAGCTAAATGTGTATGTAGAGTACACACCATATGAACCTGATTACTCTATAAACCACGCACTCCTACAAATTCTATGTAGTTATAATTTTACACTCTATGTAGGGAGTCAGTACACATGCTTGCAACGAATTATGGTCTACAAGCTGTGAACTCATGGCATACACTGTGTACATCAAAAAAGTTATTTGATGTAATCAAATCCTTGTTTAGGCTTAGAATTGGGCTTGTAAATATTAATTTATCTGTATCTTACCACATGGAGCATGAGGGTGGTACTACTATAATGATAAAAGACCAAGACGTAGGATGTGAAGTGATCCTTGGGATGATAACCTTTTTATTAGTCAACTAGTGTATCTCGATGTGAGTTTCTCCATCATTTCATAGAAGGGTTGGAGTTTTATAGATTAGAACTAGGATCCTCTAATGGAGTTGGTATTTCTGCCATGTAGGTGTGGATTTTGGATCCTCTACCTATAAAATCAGATACAGTTGGTATTTTATCCATTTTATATTGGATAAAGACCCTCTATCTGAAAATTCATCATTTCACCCATCTTATGACCTCAAATGGGATTGATATCCTCCACTAGAGTCTCCATCAATGTTTGAGTATAAAACCACATGTGTTACTATTGATTACTAGATCAAATACTATAGATGCAGGTCCTTGAAAGGAGTCATCCATGATGATAAAGAACCTTATTTTTGATATGACTCCTTTTTATGAGTATATCTAAGATCATATTTACTAACCTTATTAATCATCATTTTTAGATGAATCTTCTTGATACTTCTACTTATTTGGAAATTTCAAGGTGACTTATTGAGTATGTATATACTCACCCCTTCATGGGATCTACTCACACATGTCTTGTATTATAGAGATACCAAGTTGCATGACAGTGATCTAGGTGGTCCTAATATCTGTGGTGCATATTGGTTCTTGGTGGAAGTTAGCTAGACTATGGTAAAACTCTAAAGGTTGCATAATGGGTTAGTTTTCTCACTGATTGTTACAATAATCCAATTTTTTTGGTTATTGGGCCAATATTTTTCCATTTTTGTATTTTTATACTTTATTACTCTATTATAGGATGTTAGAGGTTATTTATTTATTTGTTATTCTATTTTCAACTATTCTAAATTATTTTGGTATGTATGGTGATGGGTGTGGGTGTTCAGGTGTATTAGGTCTAGGAATCCCATGTGTATGATATGCCTACTCGGTGCTAGTCACCAACCCATAGAGTAGTGGTGGGAGGCTTGATATGGAACATTCAACTTATGAAGAGCCTAGGGCCCCCTAGTGGGATTGTTCGTATCAACATAAAAACAATTTAAAGAAAAAATGTATTTTTAAGAGAAAAAATAATTTATTCTATTCTACTTTGATAGTAATAAATATAGGTAAAAGTTAATTTATTTTCTTGCAGATATTATCAATACATTACATTTAAAATAATTTTTTAGTAGTAATTAATTTTATTAATATAAAAATAAAAAATATAAAAAAATCAATAACAAAAATAATTATTTATTTATATTATAACCATGTAATTTTATTCATCCTCTGATATTAAAATATTTCTTTGATTTTTTTCATGTAATTCTTTAATAATAATTACACACAACCCAAATATATATATATATATATATATATATATTACAATAAAACATCTTAAATAAATATTAACATTTTTGATTCATTATTGATTATTTGGGTATTATATTATTTCCAATATGTTACAAATAATTATAAAACTTTAGTATAATTTATAGATACATGTATATCCCATGAATGTTTTTCTAATGACTATATTTCTAATGACCATATTTCCAATGACCATATTTCCAATTACTACATATATCTTTATAATTTCTATATCCCCCCATTATATCCTATAAATTACTTCCATTCTATCTTCTAAAATTACACATTTCATTTCATAAATTTTCACTAAGGTCATTTCTTCATGATTTATCCTTTTATTATGTTCTTTATCATCAAATGTTTAGTTCTACTTATGGTGATTCACAAGGGTGATGATGATCTAGGGGATCTCCCAGTTTCACAAATATTTTTTGTCATTTATGATTATTGTCCCATTTTAATTTGTACACTTTTAGTGGAAGTAATTTTCCATGATATGTAATAATCTAGAGTATTCAATTCTCAGTTTTAGGTAATTATGTTATAGTTATCCACTTCAAATTAATAAATTATTATTATTTTGATCTGTATCATTTTATAAATTATATTTAAACCAAGATTAATTATTTTGAAAGAAAAAAATATTTTATTATTATAGACATATAGTCTATTGAAATAAAATGTTTCTTAAAAACATGGATGTCACATCTTTCCCCAAAAACATTCCTTTACCTATTTTAAAACTTCTAGAAATGCATGAAAAATGATTGTCAAAATTTTCTTTGACTTCATCTTCACTAGAATCTTTTTCTTCTAATTTATTTTCATATACTTATTCTATTTTAGGATTTAAAGGAGATTTCCCTTTCAACCTCTCTATTCTTCTTGAAAACACTTCCCTTCCATAATTCATAAGTATTTTGAATAAAAAACATATAATCCAATGTAATTGTACCTAGATCAATAAATTAAAGTACTAATATTTTTGTAAAAAACCTATCTAAAAATACGTAAAATTATCTAGAAAATAATGAAATACTATAAATTTTCACTAAAACCACTAAAAGGGTTAATAATGATTTTTTTCAAATGAGAGAAGAATTCATCTACTATTTCATCATCATTAATTTTGAGATGTTCATACTTTAAACTATAAACCTATATTTTATCTTTCTTTATTTCACATTAACTTTATAAATATTTTATAAATTATTTGATATCCCTTTGGCTGTCTATATTCCTTTCACTTTAAGAAACTCATAATTTAAAAGTAACAAATAAAATAAAATTTTGAGCATGACCATTATATTCAATATTCCTTCTAGAAAATATAGTAATATAAATACATTAATAACATGGAACAAAACAATAAGTTTTAAACACTAAAACATTCAGATTATTAGATAAAAAATGGAAAAAATTATATCTTTCCATATATCATAATTTTTCCAATAAAAAGTGGTAATCTCATTAATATTCACTTAATTATGATTTCAATATTTATAGTAGAAATTATATTTTCAACTATTAAAACACATTAGGAATCATTCTCTTTAATTTAAAATAAAAAATAATCTCTGAAGGGAACCTGAATTCTCTAATACCAATTAATAATCAACTTTAACTCTTCTTCCATTTTAAAGAATATTTATTGAACCTGTGAAAAATATGTCATTAATTTCTTATAAAAACATTTCTCATAGAGTGGGGGTTCTTCTATTTTCCATTTTTAAATGTAGACTTCTTAAATATACAAAAGTATTACATATTGAGTAAGATTTTTGCCTTTAGAGATTTTCGACTTTACTAAATACAAAAACCTTATATAAGGTTGTATTTTTAATTTTTCAAATTCAAAACATATTTTCTCTAAAAAACATAATAATATTTTTAAAAAATGAAAATACCATAAAAATACTTCCAAACATCCAAAAAACTACCACCTCACATAAATTTTTTTATTTTATGTGAGTTTTAATATGACTTATTTATTGAAAACAAAAGATGACACATAAAAAAATAATCTTTATATATTCACACAAATTATTACCTTTACAGAAATCCATTAAAGAGATACATCATAATATTTTAAACTCATAAAGCGGTTCTAGGATTTTAAAAACTTCTACATTTCAAAATCTTATTAAAATAACCATTGGTCTCCAAAATTGTGTTTTACACTTTTTAAGTGAAGAGGTAAATGAGTAATACCAAGGAAATACAATTGAAAATTTTTAATATAATACTTAATTATATAAATGTTATGATAGATTTGAGTTTTCTTTATAGTGAAACATCTCAATAAGACTTATTAGGGTATGCAGATTCATATTGGGCTAATTCAGTATATAATATAAATTAAAAATAATGCAGTTCATTATATATTGGATGATTGTGAATTTATTTTATAAATAAAAATAAAAATATTTCATTTCATTGAGAAAAAAATAAACTATATATATCGTGGCCACTCAAGCTTGCACACAACTATTATGGACAAAAAGAATCTTGAAAAAATGAGAGTTGAAGTGAATTAACCTATCAGAATCAATTGTGAATATTAAATTTCTATCAACCATAGAAAAAATACCATCCATAAATCAAGTATTATGAATATTTAAATCATGTATTACTTTATAAAGGATAAATTTTAGCATGAGTTAATGAAATTATATTATGTTTCTATCAAACTTCATGTCACAAATATCATGAAAAAGTCCTTACCATAGTAGATGTTTAAGAAGAATAATATAACTCTCATATTATAAAAAAATACCCATACTTAAATAAGATACAATTTAGAACCCCTAATACCCAAGGTATATTTTAAATTTTATCTTGTACTGATATGTTTTATTTCACCTATATCCTTCAAAGGAGTGACCTTTGGTTCATCGATAAAGATGGAGAGATGATTGTCCAATAAAGGGAGAGAAATTATTGCTTAAACCTTTAAATAGAGGAACATTTCTTAAGTAATATGATAAAAGGTGGAGAGTTACTCAATGATAAAATAGGGGGTGAGATGATGGAAGTGGAGAAACAAAGTGATTGTGAGAATGGATGTCAAGCACCAAGTTGTGAGCAAGATTTGTATATAGTGATTCATTAATAATATTTAGATGTCAATCCTATTTCTAAGTACGATTTGGACAAATTTGGTCTTAAATTACATGTTTTGTGATAATTTTATCACTATCTAGATTTGAAGTGGGAAAATGGTTTCTGAGGTGGAAAGTGTGAATGATTTTTCAACATGTTGTTTATGGAGTTTTATGTGTTTCCAATAAACCTAAAGGATAAGATTATTTATAAAAACACATTAAGTTTAATTTTTAGATATTTTCGGCTATGATTATTATTAATGTTATAGAGTGGAGAATACCATGAGGTATTCATGACAGAAATTATTTAGAGGATTTGGAAGTATGATCACAATGATTGCATAACAAATTGGGAGAAAATTAATAATTCTCATGAAAACTAGGTGGGTGCTCATGCCAATGTGATGTTTCACAAATATTTTGATGTTTTTTAAATAAAGGCACTTCATAAAAAAAATATTTATTAATTTTTTATAAATTATAGTTTGATTAAGTAATGATTCACGACACATGAAGAATTAGGGTTTTTCCTATAAATTGAACACTAATATTGTTATTTTTCAGAGAGATGAATAATTAAAATGATATAAGAGATCTAATTTCTCTATTTTAGAGTATTACTTAAGTGAAAATATTTATTACATGAAGGAAATTAAACAACCAATAGTTTCATACAAAAATAATTTTAGATGGAAATTTATTTTTGCAAACATAAATTACACGAATATAAATCTTTCACAAAAAAAGACTTTCATAAACGATACATAAATTTGCATATATTTTTATGATAAAGTGGAATTCATCATTTTGATGAAAAAAGTGATTTATGACACACTGATTTTGGTGTAAATAGAACTAATTTAGTATATTTTAATAATATTCTGATGGAACATTAATCTCAATTCAATTGATAGAGAAGTGAGTTCTTAAATCATGATTAATTATAAACTAGGGGAAGTTAAGTCTATAATAAAAATTATAAACAAGTAGTGTAATTTTTTAGAGAGTAGTGATTTCTATAAATGTGATTGGTTATGAACCCGGGAGATAGTGATTTCTCTCTAAAAATTACTAATAAGAAGTTTCGTTAGTGATACTAGAACATTAGAATATTTTTATTATATTCTCCTTGGATTAGGTCAATATGGGTGAACTATGTAAAAATTCCTCACATCACTTTTTTCATGATTATCGCATTATATATATCTTAAGAGAGAGGGCGGAAGAAAAATTACTAATAATATTAGAGCATTATTTTAGGTGAGGGTTATTTGAAGATATTAGTATACAATGATTCACACCCTCTCAGGTTATTTACATTTCTTGGGTCTTGTTCTATAGTTATCAAAGGAGCCAGTTTAGTGCATGATGTTCTAAGATTCCTCTATAACCATGGTTGAATGTGTGATGATGTATAGGTAGGTGATTATTACTTATGGATCTAGGCATATGAGACCTCACAATAAGAAATATATAACCCATGACCCATTGCTTTCACCAATTGTGTTTTTATTATATTTGTAGAGACATAACTTTCTTAGTGAGTATTTTTTAGTCTACATGAATTATAATATTTTCAAGTACATTTTATCTTAGTGAGATCTGAATCTGAGGTAGTGAAGATGGATGTATTTCCTACAAATCTATGATTTCTATATTGTATACAATCAGTGGTAGGGAAATGTCATGGATGATTCCCTAAGTAGGAAGTCTCGTTCATATTTTGTAAAGGATACATATGAGGAGTTGAACATGATATAGAATCTAACATCAATACAATTAGTTATAGAAGAAATGGGAGAAGTCACCTACCTTTAATCAATGGTGATGGTCCCCACACTTTTACACCGGGTGAGGGATGTATAGCTTAGAGACCTATATTTTTAGTTCTTTCAAGACCAAATATACTTAATTAGTGTGCCTTAGGGTTTATTTGAAAGTGAGGAGAACATCGTAATATTTTAGGGGTTGGAAGGCTTCTAGTTGAGCTACATGAGGAGTTTTTGATGGAGTTTTACACCTCCCACTTAGCGGTTCATCTTTATGTTAGGAATATTTATCATGATATTAGGTATTATTATTATTGGATACGAAAAAAAGGAGTATTGTAGAGTACACGTCTTAGTGTTTCACCTACCAATGGGTAAAGGTAGGGATCTATGTTCCAAAAGGTTTGAGCCATAATTTTGAGGTTTCACCATGGAATTGGCATGAAATATCTATTTAATTTGTAAAAAAACTCCCACACTCAATTAAGGTATACAAAATCGTATTGGTGATCATTGAATGACTAACTTAGTCACCCTACTTAATTCTTATTTGTGAGAACAATTCAATTGAGAGATTGGGATGTCTATACATGGATTCCATTATATGGGAGACCCTAATTTTCTCTCATTTAAAAGACATATATTGAAGATTCATCAGTTATGGAACCACATATAGTGAAATTAACAATAGATAAGGTGCTGGTCATGAGGATTGGATGAGAATAGGTTTGAACCAATAGATTTCCTATGCATACTAGATTTGAAAGAATTTTGTGTTCGATATAAGAGACCATGTATTCTTAAATATCTTTCCATAATGTGATTTGAGGAGGTTCAATCAAGGTATTAAACTCTCTTAGAGGTTCATCATCCCTTTCTATATCTTTCAAACATTAAGTGTAGTTTCTTATAACTAAACATCACCCTAAAAATTGTATTGGGTGAATAAATTCTTTTGTATATTGAATTTGAGGAGATATATATGTGACCCATTACACATTATCAATTGGGGGGAGATAAAGGTTTAGGATGCCACTAATTTTACAGATTTCTTGGTTGTGATCAAGTACTAATGGGAGTGGTCCCATCATGAGTGGGTTAAACCATTGGTGTGTGTTTTTTGGTAGCATTGTAACCTTTAAAAGAGCTCATGGGAGTGCAATATGCACTTTTGAGATTATTTACCACATACTTTCGAATGAGTTATGATTTTAAGAATGAAAATAAACGAATTTAGGGTTGATACAATAACCTAGATTTGTATCAATCCTTTGATAATATTTTTTTGCATTACTTTTTAACATTGTTTATTTTTTTAATATAATAATTCATTTGGTGGTGTAGTTAGAGTATATCATTATAAAATTTATTAGAATTAATTTTATCCCATGTACATGAGAATAATAAAAATAATCAATATCTGTCAAATGGTATTATGTATAGGAAATTCATCTCCATAGTTTTGATTCAGATGGCAGTTTTATCTATGAGTGATATAATTTAAAATCAGGTTTAAGGCCTTAGTATAGAAATATTTTAGGGTAATGAAATATTTAGATAATATCCTTAATCAAAGAATTATATATAATTCATATTCTTAAAGCATAGTCAATAGATAATCATTAAATTAATGACAACCCCCCTATATGTGAGATATTTATTTTTGAATTATGATTTTAAAATTTGTTCTTGTTAGATTATTTATTTTGGTGTTTTGAATTGTAAACTATTAATATATTTTTTAAATGATTTTTTTAGAATCCATAATGTTAATAAAACGGTGAAAAAGGGAAGGAAAATTGGGTGGTAGGACTATTTTTAGCTACAATATATTTCCCCTACCCTCATCATATAGTAGGAATGTGAATAGTGTAACTGAACCTCGTTTCAATTTTTGTTCCAAGAGGGACGTCCAAGACACCCTAACCTTAACATAAACTCTACCCCACCAAATATATATATATATATCCTAAAGACTTTACCCATTATGGAATTGATTTATAATAGATGAAACTTCCATAGGACTTCCTAATGAATGGACAAAAACATGGTTTGACGACTAAAGTAGTGGGAGATGACGATGTGGCTTAGGTAGTGGTAATATTGGGAAATGTAGAAAATGGATTGGGAAGGGAATGATGTCTAGGGTTTCATAGAGGGGTTGGGTAGGTAGTATAAAGATAAGATCCATGAATATTGGATTAGAAAGGGATGGATAGTTATCCTCCCATAACATGGTGGGTGGATGGGAGAAAACCGGTGAGTTGAGAAATCCAACTGTGCACATGGAATTGGGCCCATCCTAGGGGATGGGTGAATTAGGAAGGAAGTTTGGGCTTCATAACATGAAAAAGTTTAGGAAAGATAGTTTAGTTATTTTCTATAGGATGAGATGGTTTAGAATAATATCTTTAAGTGGTTAAATCGACTAGTTGATCAGGTAATAAGGGGCGTTGCATCTAGTACAACTCAACCTAGGGGTTGCCGCTGTATGGGGGATGCCTTGCACCCACACCAACCTCAAATTTAAGTGGCCACCCATAGATCAGGTTTCCACCTTTCCCATTACACTTTTACTATATGTAATTCTTTGTGGATTACACATGGAATGTATGGGGTCTACCATGTGTCCTAGAACACCCCCTAAGTATTTTTTGGAACTTATCATACAAGTGTCATAAATAGACAAAAAATAGTCCATTATGAGTGTTTTTAGAAATAAATTAAAATAAAAGGGATCTCTTATCCACCAGTGGGAATTTTTGAGGTGTTTTCATAGGTTTAATTACTTTAATATTATCATTGATGGTGAATAGGCTCAAGAAAAATTTTTTGAGCAAGAATGCGTTCAAGTACTACCTTGTTGACATATTGATGACAAAGTGTGGGAACCCCATATAAATTATAATTGTAGGTAATACCTTGAGGATCTAGGTGTGGTTATTTTATTTTATATTTTCTTTGGGTACTCCCTTTATCATTTATCTCAAGACAGAAATGGTTCCCCCACACGACTAATGTGGTAAGGAACTCTCCCATGATATGAGGTGTTGGTCCTATATCTATGGAGTCAGTTATACCTATAAAAATGTACTTATTTTGATCAAGGTACTAGTAATATATTCATGGGTATATTACTCACTATAATATCATGCTTACCTCATCAGGATATTCCCCCATGATAAATTAAGGGAAGTGGTGTGGAATTCAAAAATCCAGTTTACGTGGTAATCCTAGGGCTAGGATCATATTGGTAATTAATCATACCTATGAACTTTGATCTGGGTGGAACTAGGATGTGATGTTGGGATTTATCTATACATTTTTTCCCTCAATACTTAAAAAATATCAAGGTTTCTTATGAGATAAGATTCTATTTATTCTTATATTTTATTTGGGGTAACCAATTAAGTATTTATACACTCACCCCTATATTGGAAAACCTTACCACCTATGTTGTGTTTGAATAGATGATGTATATTTTGGGGGGGATATTAGAGGTTTTGGTGTTGGAACACCTAGTTCATAGTGGTTTTCAAAGATGATGGTTTCTATTAGAGATCATTCTGGGAGTAATTATAGTTGAAATATGACTTTTCTAGTTGTTATAAGTTTATTATACTATGGGTTATCATTTCTCATGTATTCGCTTTTACTTTCATAGTCTAACTTTATAGAGACTATATAGATGGTTGGTATATTTTACATTCATAATGTTATACTATTCATGTGTTGGTATTTATTAGATTTAGAGATATTTAATTTTATTTCATGTTCTTATTAAGCCACGTCCTCTAATTGTGAAATAAATTTTTATGATAGTTACAACCCCCAAGCTATTAATATTTTTCTTAGGGTGGAACACACAACCTTATTATTGGACCACGTGGTGATATGTTGGGTTAAGTCATGTCAATCACCCATTCCTTCAACTTATCTATCAATACATGATCCCAATATAAATTACAGAATTCATCATTTTTTTATTTTACATTGTATTTTGTGAGTAATTGATCTTTAATGCTAATTTTAGGTTATTTTTAGACATAATTATGAAATCCTTTTTAAAAATTAATTTTCATACTATAATATATATATATATATATTGTATTTATGTAATTTGTTTTACATTTAACTTGATTATTTTTTATATACAATATTTATTTTAGCATGTATCTATTTTATTAATTCTTTATTATTTATTCTTATTTTTTAATAAAATTATTATTTTTAATTTATTTTAAAGGGAGGAATTCAAGGTAGTTGAATGGAAAAACTAGAATCAAAGTGTGAATGAGATACTTAAGGGAAGGCCATTTTTTAAAATAGCCACATTTGAGTAACTCCTTGATTATATAAGATTAATAAGAAAAATATGTATGATTAACTTGAATTTTCTCCTATCTATATAATAATAACTTTATTGATGCATCAAGTGTGCACATTTTTTCCTCTTTTCTTTATAATTGAAGGATATAGGATATGTGTAAGATTAAATAAAGTCTATTTATTCTCATACATGATTAAATATATCCTGTAAAAGATTAACCAAAATTTATGTAGTATTAAATAAAAATCATAAGGGGATACATGCATAAGAATAATTCCTAATCACAAAATACTATGTAAGGTTTTTCACATAGCTAAATTTACACCAAACATTATTAGAACACTTCATAAATACCATGAGAAATAGTCTAAAAGTGAAATGTTTTGAGATAAATATGGGTATCCATTAATTAATATGATGTCCACATGGCACACTTACCACTTGAGGGGTATATAAAGAATATCTATACACAATGACAATACTATTTTAGGAAATCATAAAACAAACCAACTGTATAGAGGATGATAATAATGAAAAAAGGAATTAAGGGATTGGTGATGAAAAAAAAAATTTAACATGGAATGAAAGATCAATGTGGCTAGGTGGAGAACTTCCATTATACACAAAATACATATAGACAAATCATTCAGTAAAGGTTCTGGGGAGAATGTTTTGGATGAATTATATGTAGAGGAAGAATGAAATTGGAAGAGGAGTTACCTCATCAAAGGAAAAAATGGACATGATCTTTAGAAATTAGGAGAAAAACTATAAGAGTCTTCCAAGAGTTTGAATACACTATAATATAACTTCTCTTACAAATACCCGACCAAGATACCCATGTGGGCCTAAGATGGACCACCCTAAGATCTAAGGTGAAACTATCAATCCAAAGAGTCTTGTGTAAACACCCAGGGATACATAATTCAAAAGTGTAAGATGATTTAGCCTTTTTGAGATTTAAACATTTTATGAATATCTAATATAGGTACTTGAAAAAAGTTTAGCATGACCCCTAGAGTCGTTTGACCTAAAAGAGTCTAATATAAGTATCTACCTATGGGAAATTAGTTCAATATAACCTAATCAAAACATGATGAAATAACTATATTAAAATCAATTTACAATATATCATAGTCCAAAACATCTGTACAATCTATCCAAATGGGAGAAACTCAAAAAGAAGCATATGTAAAAGTTACGATTCATACAAATAAGCCTTGAAGAGAAAAAATAAATATACTATAGTTAGGATATATTTTGTGGGGGATAATTGATATCCCCACTGCACCAACTCCAATTCTCCATAAAAAACTCTAAAAAAGTCTACTCGAATTCCACACATCATGAGTGAGAACAACCCATACCCCCGAACCCTTAATTATTTTATTAGTAACTTTTACTTTACCTAGGGTAAGAAAAAACAACTTCTAAAAAGATTACCAAGGGAAAACATGTACGTTGTGAGTATATATACCCCTCTCACTAGGTGTTGAATATACAGGTCTCTCCATCCCATAGGATTTAAACTGAACACTAATAAATCATCTATATCAGGTGATATGCTTGGGGGGGTCTGGTTTGTAACAACATGGGATCGATGGTGATTTATTACATGACTATGTTTGGGATAAGGGATTCCCTTCAGAATATCTATAACACCCCAAGCTTCCACAATACACTTCTCTTTGAATAACACAGTAGTGTGTGTTGTACGCAACATTGAGTTCTAACACACCACAACAAATCAAACCAGTCGTTATGAATAGTAAAACCCACTTTTTGAAATTTAATAAATTTTATCTTTCAAAATGGACTTCATTTTTGGATTCGGAATATCGAAATTATCTTAGGGCAATGTTTTGGTATTTTTCTGAAAACTGTCAATTTTTTATGAATAGTAAATAACACTAAGTTATAGTTTAAAACCGAATTTTTATTTAAATAATTATTTATTTTATTTAAATTTGTTTCAGGTTAAAATAAATACATAATACCTATATAAGTTCAATTTAATTCATTAGAGTCAGTTTATAATAATTTTATATATATATAAATTTTATTGAACTTTTTACCGTCTTTTACCCACCGCCTAGGAGCATTTGCAAATTTGCATAAAACATAATTTTACCACTTTTGTGAGTTGAATTTCAAAAATCTGAGAGAAACGGTTGATATCAGTATGTAAAATGTGGTTCAATAAGATGAAAATAATTTTTGGTGAATAGTAATGTTTTACTTTTATTTACCACGATTAAAAGTAAATAGGGTAATTAAGGGTAAAAATGATATTATTATTACCCTAAAACATGTCCTAATTATGTTGGGTAAGTATAATCGACGAAAAACATCCTTAGGAATAAAATATAAACCTCTTTGGTCTACTTGTATTAGATTATGACATTTACTATTATTTAATTCAAAGAAGAGTTAAAAGTGTTAAATTAAAAGTTTAATAACTAAACCATTTTTAATATGGGGTTACACAAAAGATAAATTTTACTATAAATATTTATTGGAAATATAAAATGATTTTATACATAATGGTATTTTATTTATATTTTTAGACAAAATAATTCAATTTATTTATGATACAATGATGATGCAGTAATTACCTTATTAATGAAATATTAAATTAATTGATATTATAAATATCCAAATTAATGTAATTTGAGACTTTTTATGAATTACACTAATTTTATAGGTTAACATTACATGTTAGGGTTGGATAGATGATTTGTTTTCTATGTAATAATACTGTTATGAATTTAGAAAAAACAAAATACCAAATAGTGTAAAAATTGACATAAAAGAGTTTTTAAAACAAATATTATTTATTGATTGATATTATATTCCTAAATATCTATGGATCAGACAAAAGACTTATATAATGATATTTTTATCATTAATAAACCACTTGGGGTTATTTTGGAAGTTTATAGTAAGTTTACAAACCATATAATATAAAAATACAAAGAGACATTGTAAATGTCAAACTATTTAACTAAGAGTTAAATCTAAAAGATAAGGTTAATATAGTGACCCAAACCTATCTAAAACCTATTGGTTGAGTGGTTTTCTACCCATACCCACCTTATATTTTAAATAATTTATTTTGGAGCCATTAGAAACTGAAAATTATTTTATTATAAAATAATATTTCTAGCTTTTCCTAAGGTGCCCCCCACCCCTCTTATAAAAGGGCACTCCCCTTCTATCTAATTCACACCTTCAAAGCCATTTTTCTCCACCAAAACCTACCCAAATACCCTTTAAACTTTCCTACCATAATTCTAAAGGACTTTATTTAGTCATAAATCCAACCTAAGGATCCCTTTTGATCAAATCAAAAGGAAGAACCCGAAGAAGAGGTAAATATTTCATCACCTCTTCAAGTTTCTTTCTTCTTCCACTTATCTTTATTTTGTCATTCCATTATAAAATAATAACTATAGTATCTTCTATATAATGTGATGTTATTATAAATATGGTACAACCATATTCATTATTCTATCCATCCTTTGAATGACATGTCACCATACGTGCGTACGTACGGCTTACCGTCTCCACGTCGTGGTGTAATTGTTATTCAATACATTATTATTTGGATGGGTATAATAATGATGTGTAATTGGTATAATTAAGAAATATAACATGATAATGATTCTGTATATATGATATAATATGAAATTATATATTATTTTAATATCAAAAGAATGATATTGTCGCTTCTGCATACGTATAGATTACCGTCTCTACGAACGTGATGAGATTCATTCCCCATCGTATCCATTCAAGACTAATTTTCATTAGATGATTATAAATAATATTTAAAGACTTAATATCATTCTGAATATGAGTAATATACATCCAATCTATAAAAAACATTACTTACATAATAAATCATATAAATGAAAACGAATTAGTTAACACCTGAAACGACGATAATACTAAGATATTACTAACAAAGAAATATTAAAAGATCATATATGATATCATATTAATGTATATGATTATTTTATAATTTAATAAAAATTATTTCACCATTATACAGGAGGTTAATCTTTCCTCTACCAAGGGAAAGTACAAGGTAAGGGTTAATTTCATAATCTCTTTATTATCTGAGGTTTTTTATATGCAATTATCTACTGGGACCTCTTTATCATCCACATCCATGTTTCTTAAAAATTTATTTCAAAATTTTTTTAATATTTTATAGACTATGTCTTAAATTAATTTATACCCTTGTTTGACTTTTATAATATGTTTATAAATGAATATTTTCGTTGTTTTCCAAACAAGGTACTTTATGACCTTTTCGACAAAATTAAGGTAAATTTTTTTTTAACTTATACGGCGGGTGTGGCTATTTTCCTCCATTATAACATCGTCGAAGCTTCCCTTACATGATTATAAGAATATTTTCAAATACAATTGTTTTCTTTTATAATTACGTGAATTTTAAATGAATTCAAAGTAGAAAGATATATTTCTCTAAAAAGGTTTTTATTCCATCTATATCAACATCCTTTGATGGATTTTAATTTTGTTTGAAGTTTATTTATTATTATACAAAACTTACATATTGTATTGAATGTTTTGTGATATTTTTGACTGTGGATGTTTTATTTCATACTATTAATGGTTTATGGATAATGTAATGATATTTCGTATTCTAATTTTAATAAAAATGTTTATGTTATGTTTAAACCTTTTCATATGAGGAATGAATTGGACATAGTAAGTGACGGGAGGAGCCCTCTATAGCTCCTCGATGCATCGGTAGGTCTCAAGAGACAAACTAGTGTCTTCGAACAAGGCCTTGAAAAAAAATTATTTTTAGTCTGGGCACAAGGCCTTGACTATGTGGTTATGAAGTCTAGAATTATGCATTCCATCATTATGAAAGTGGCTATTGATATTGCATGTGATTATTCAACTAGTAGAATAACCATGTGAGTAATTAAATGGAATTATTTTGATTTATATTTTCCATATTATGATGAATTTTATGTTGAAAAATATTTTGTTTTAGTTTTATACATTTCCTTAAATGTTTATTCTTATTTATGAAAGTTTCCACTATATTTTTATCCTTACTGAGCATCTGAGCTCAACCCTTTCTATGTTTTATTTTTCCGTGGATGCGAAAAAGTATATTATAAATGACCTACAGGGATAGTCTATGAGATCTCAGTGTTGTCTATGGAAACAATTTTGTTGTAGTTTTCCTTTTTATGATGTACTGTAAACCTTATGAATGTATCTAGTACTTCCCAAGCTACTAAACTAATCAGTCTTCCGAGACTTGATCTTTCATGATCCTGAAAATTTTAGGTAATATTGAACTGACTCTGGGTAACTAGGGTCAGGGCGTTACAATTGGTATCAGAGGAAGTTTATTACAAACCTTGGAAACTAGATTTAGATAAACTCTAATTAGAGCACATAGCCCTAAGATAGAGTTTGAGGATTAGTATAGAATAACTTCCTAGAATTTTTGTATTGTAGATATTTTGTGAGTTTTCCAAGAAATACATCTCTATCTGGATACGAGCAGGTAGAGGTGGCTCTAGCACTGATGTACCTTTGGGTAAAACCCAAAAGCACTACATTGATCTTGACTCGAACGAGAACTGGTGCACGAAAATGGGCCTTGCTGCACTCTTGGTTACGACACACCCATGGGATATGATTAGGATAATTCTCATTTTCTTGACAAACCATTATGAAGGATTTATGAGTATATAATTCCTCAAAGAAAACATTTCTTATGATTATGGATTATATCCATAAAATGTTCAATTTATGTAAAGTGTTTTACAAGTTTGGAATTATGTATTTCGATTCATAAACTAATCTAGTTTATGCCATTATTTAGAAATGGTGCTTAGTGTAAGGAATGAAAATTGTATCAATGAACTCACTCCATGTATGGATTTCCCTCCTAATCAAGATAATTATAGTGGAGCTATTGATACAACCGGTGTTGATAAGCTAATCACCATACTCGGACAACTCAATCAGGTTATGAATAATAACCTTACCCATATGGTGCACCTTGATCCGCTGCATGGAGGATCAATGTTAGATCGCTTCATGAGGATACAACAACCAACATTCATTGTGGGTACAAATCCACTAGTAGCTGAGCAATGGATAAATTATTTAGAGAAAATATTCTACGCCTTGGGGAGTAGTGAAAGGGAAAAAACTTCATTGTAGTTTACCACATCACTGGAGATGATGATCAATGGTGGTCATTGATTCAGAACACAAAAGAAGATGAGGAAGTATCAAATATGGAATGGAGGGAGTTTAAAGATATTTTCTTAGAAAAATAATTTCCTCGTGACCATCGAGTGGATATGGAAAGGCAATTTCTAAGTCTGAGGAAAAATAAGGATGAGAATGTCGCAAAGTATAAAGATAACTTTACAAGGTTTGCGAGGCATGATACAGATTATAAACGTAACCCAAGAAGTAAGATTGATCATTTCTTTGATGGGATAAAAACAATTCTCCATTGAGTATTAGTCTCAAAATCATTCTCGCCGTACAAATATATTGTCTCATGTGCTATCAAGACAGAAAAATAATTCTCGATGTCTTATGAGTTTAAAGAAAACCAAGAGAAGAAGAGATCTGCTGAACAATCTGGAAATGGAAATAAGGGGAAGAAGGGAAAATTTGAATATCCATCCTGCAGTAAATGTGGGAAGAAACACCCTCGTACTTTCCTGAAGGGAATCCGAGTATGTTAAAAGTCTGGTTGAAAAAGGCCACCAAGCTCGTGATTGCAAGGGGAAGAAATAGGATGTCGATGTTGAATGCTACAATTCTAGATAAAGGGGGCATTATACGAATTAATGTACTAAGCATTAGGGGAACTTACCTCAGAAAAGGCCAAGGGATCAAGGCCAAGCTTATAATATCACTACTACTGAGGTTTAAGCTCCAAAAGATGTAGTGGAAGGTAATTTATTGGTTTCCTCAAGTTTAGGAAATGCTTTATTTGATTCTAGATCATCACATTGTTTCATATCTTCCCAGTTTTCTATGAAAATAAGATATTTCCAATTTGATTTAACAAGGGAGTTTTCAGTCAAAACTCATAAGGGAAGTATCATTGCAACAAAGTTTTGTGAATTAGTCCCCATTAGAGAATATAAATGTTCTTTATCTGTTGATAGCATCGTCATACCCATGATTTAATTTGATATAATCCTCGGTATAGATTTCCTTTCAGACCATGATGAAAAAATTTATTTTAATAAAAAGGGGGTTACTATTTTTGCTGACTATGTTAAAGAAAACCTTATATTTAGAGCTGAATCGTCACCATCTAATTCTTATCTTGATCCACCCCCAGTAGCTCAACTAAATTCAATTATTGGGGAAGAATAGAATGTAATAACTATGGGTGAGGAAATGAATGTTCAAATAGAGGATGTGCCTATTGTGAAAGAATATGTTTATGTGTTTCTAGAGGATTTTCCTAGACATACTTCAGAATGTGAAATTGATTTTTCCATTGACTTAATTCCTGTTTCAAGGCCCATATCAAAGACCCCTTATAGAATGTCCACTGTGGAATTAGTGGAACTAAAGAAACAACTAGAGGAATTGATTAATAAGGGATTTATTCTCCAAAGTGCTTATCTATGGGGAGCCCTTATTGTTTTTGTTAAGAAGAAAGATAGATCTATGAGGTTGTGCATTGACTATAGGGAGATCAATGATATAAAAATAAAGAACAAGTATCCCCTACCTCACATTAGAAACTCTTTCATTAATATCATGAACAACTCTAGAAGGATGGTTAGGGATAATTCATCTATGAATTTCTGGTTGGATAACTGGACTGGTGTCCCCTTAATCCCAATTCTAACATCCACCACTCCTCCTTGAAACACCAAATCCACTGTTAGGGATGTTGTTAACTCCAATGACATCACCCTTTCTAATCACATCAATCATATCATTGACAATTATCCTTTCTCCAACATCGATGATTTACTTATTTGGGAACCTTCTTTTAATGGAGTTCTTGATTCCAAAATTTTCTACAAAATTTTTTTTAGCAATTCTGATTATAGATTTTTTTGGTTGAAAGATTTTAGAAAACCTTAGATCAAGCCCTCAAGATTTATTCTTATTTGGCATATAGCCCATAACAGGGTCCCCACCAAAGTGTACCTTAATTCCTTTGGGGTTCCTCTTTTCTCTATATGTCATATGTGCAATCAACACTGCAAGGATGCTAATAATTTGTTATTGTCTTGTGCTACAACTACAACTCTTTGGAATTACACTCTTGACATTTTTGGTTGCAGATGGTCACTTCTTGATTTCATTAACTCTTAATTGAAACAATGTGTTAATTGGGATTTCTTTATTCAAATCAAGAATCATTTTCTAACTATGGTGGCGTAACTACTTCATATTATCTGGTATGATAGAAATAATTTTCTTCATAAAAATTGCTCATTTAGTCTCACTGCAGGTAAAACGCATATTCTCATTGCCATCAAGGATGCATCCTCACTTGAGAAAGATCATTGTGACAAATCTATTGGTGATTTTGAGATCCTTTACCGTCATTGGATTGACGGATCTTACAGACAACCTCGGTGTACCTTTGAAGTATTATGGAAAGCTCCGTTTCCAGGATGGATCAAAGTGAATATCGATGGCGCCTCTAGAGGAAACCCGAGTTCGGTAGGTTGTGGTGCCATTTGACTATCTTGGAAGGTTCCAGGGCTGCTTATTTACTGGATGTGGTACAGGCATTGGCTCTAGAAGTGGAAATATTGGGAGTGATTCATGCGGTGGAATTTTCCAAACAAAAGTGTTTGAACAAGTTGTGGATTGAAAGTGATTTAACCACTATGGTTCAAGCTATCTGGAAGGGGGTGGTGCACCATTCCTAGACGCTTACTTCTCGATGGATGAAATGTATTGCTTCACTCATGGATCCCAACTACATTGCCACTCATGATTTCCGTGAAGCGAACATGGTTGCTAACAGTCATGCAAAAAAAGGGGGTTAATCAGGATATTACCTGGTTGGATAATTTTCCTGGAGATTTTCTCCCTTTTTATGATAAGGATTTTAATAAGATTCTATCTTTCAGACTTTTGTAACTCCCTTTCTTTTTTATGAAATAAATTGTGCCTTGGTCAAAAAAAATACTTTTCAAAGATTGACCTTCGATCTGGATATCATCAGTTGTGTGTGAAGAGGGAAGACATTCCGAAAACAGTATTTCGAACTAGGTACAGGCATTACGAGTTTACAGTAATGCATTTTGGATTGACTAATGCACCCTCTGTCTTCATGGATCTAATGAATAGTTTTTTCAAGGAATATCTTGATGACTTTGTAGTGGTATTTATTGATGATATCTTTGTATAATCCAAAACGTACAAATATCATGAAAATCACTTGCGCATTATCCTAAAGACTCTTAGAAGACACGAATTATATGGGATGTTTAGTAAGTGTGAATTATTGCTTCCTGAAATTTCTTTTCTTGGAAATATTTTCTCTAAGGATATAATCCTTTTTGATCCTTCTAAGACCAAGGCAATCCAATAATATCCATCACTGACAAGTATAAATGAGGTATGCCATTTTATTGGTTTAGTAGGTTATTATTGATGTTCATCCAGAATTTTTCCCGGTTGGCTAACCCATTTACAAAGCTCACACGAAAAGGTGTTAAATATTTTTGGACAAAAGAATGTGAAGAATGTTTTGAATAACTAAAGAGAATATTATTCAATTCTCATATATTGACTCTACCTTCGGAGAATGATGGGTTTGTTATTTATAGTGATGCATCAAAGAAAGGACTTGGTTGTGTCCTTATGCAGAATGATAGGGTTATTTACATATGCATCATGACAACTAAAAATTCATGAGAAAAACTATTCTACTCATGATCTTGAGTTAGTAGCTATATTATTTTCTTTGATGATATAGAGACATTATCTCTATGGTGAAAATTTTGAGATATATACAGACCATAAGAGTTTGAAGTATATTTTTCACCGAAAGAACTCAACGTGAGGCAAAGACGATGGCTTGAACTACTCAAGGATTATGATTTCACTATACACTACCACCTAGGGATGGAAAATAAGGTGGTAACTGCTTTGAGTAGAATAGATCATGGATTTTTGAACAGGATGAGAGTTGAAAGGGATCCTATTTTCATGGATCTAGTAAATACGAATATGGGAATAGCCATGGAAGGTGAAATATTAATACTTTTTCAAATTGTTTCCAAACCATCTTCACTAGAAAGGATAAAATGTTCTCAAGTTGATGATGAAGAGTTTTAAAATGAGATTAAAGTTGTGAATGATGGAAGATTGAGTTACTTCATATATGAAAATGGAATTTTGAAATTTATGAAGAGACTTCGTGTTCCCAATATACCTGATCTGAAAAAAGAATTGTTGGATGATACTTATAGCTCAAATTTCTCTATACACCCTAGGAGAACCATAAATATGTAGAGATTTGAAGGAACATTTTTGGTGGGATAATAAGAAGAGGTAGATTTCTGATTTTGTGTCAAGATGTATGGTATTTCAACAGGTGAAGGATGGAAGGAAACAACCAAGATGAGTCTTGCAACCTCTTCCCATACTTGAGTGGAAATGGGATAATATTACGATGGACTTTGTCATGGGGATACCAAAGGCACCTAGAAGGAATGATGCAATATGGGTCATTGTTGATCGTCTTACCAAGTCAACACATTTTATTGCTATAAGGGACGATTTACCACTTTAACGTTTAGAAAGACTATATATTAATTAAGATGTAAGACTTCAAGGAGAACCACTATCAATTTTTTTTATCGTGATCCCCGTTTTACAAAAAGATTTTGGAAAAGTCTTCAGAAATCCCTAGATACTGAACTTCATTTGAGAACTGCCTACCCCCCCCCCTAAACTGATAGAAAATCTGAACGAACTATTCAATACTTAGAAGACATTTTGAAATCATGCTCACTTGACTTTCAAGGTACGTGGGATCAATATTTACCTATGGTAGAATTTTTCTATAATAATAGCTTCCATTACAGTATTCAGATGGCACCATATGAAGCGTTATACGGAAAGAGATATCGCACACCAACCTGTTGGGATGATGTTGGTGAAAGAAAACGTGTAGGCTCAGAACTTGTGGAGGAAATGATGGAAAAGGTGAAGGTAATCCCAAACCACATCAAGGCAGCTCAAAGTAGACAGAAGAGCTATGCTGATAACCGAAGGAAGGACTTGGAATTTTAGGTAAGAGATCATGTTTCCTTGAAGGTATCTCCATGGAAGGGTGTTACACGTTTCAGTAAAAAGGGTAAGTTGAGTCCTAGGTACATCAGATGTTTTGAAATTCTAGAACGAATTGGGGTTATAGCTTATTGTTTGGAAATGTCGCCAAGTCTCTCCAAAGTTCACGATGTATTCCACGTATCACTGTGGATAAAATACATGCCCGAACCAATGCATGTACTCACCTATGAGGAATTAGAACTAGAACCGGTCCTATCTTATTTTGAAGAGCCTAAAAAGGTTCTTAATACAAGATAAAAAGTGTTGAGAAACCGGACGACTCATCTGGTAAAAGTTCAATGGAGAAACCATAATACAGACGAGGCAACGTGGGAACCCGATGAACTTATAATGTAGAACCACCTGAGTCCTTTTACACATTAATACTCTAGAAATTTTAAGGGCAAAATTATTTGAAGGAGGGAAGATTGTAACACCTCAAGATTCCATGGTACGCTTCTCTTTGAATAATACAGTAGCATGTGTTGTACGTAACTTCGAGTTCTAACACACCACAACCAATCAAACTTGCCATTATGAATAGTAATACCCAATTTTTGAAATTTTATAAATTTTATCTTTCTAGATGGACTTCAGTTTTGGATTTGGAATATCGAAATTATCTTAGGGTGAATTTTTGGTATTTTTCTAAAAACTTTCAATTTTTGATGAATAGTGAAAAATAGTGAGTTATAGTTTAAAACAAAATTTTTATTTAAATAATTATTTATTTTATTTAAATTTTTTTTATGTCAAAATAGATACATAATACCTATTTATGTTTAATGTAATTCATTGGAGTCAGTTTATAATATTTTTATGTATATAAAAATTTTATTGAACTTTTTACCGTCTTTTACCCACCTCCTAGGAGCATTTGCAAATTTACATAAAACATAATTTTATTGATTTTGTGAATTTAATTTAAAAAATCCGAGAGACACAGTTGATATCAGTAAGTAAAATGTGGTTCAATAAGATGAAAATAAGTGTTGGTGAATAGTAACTTTTTAATTTTATTTGCAACGGTTAAAAGTAAATAGGGAAATTAAGGGTAAAAATGATATTATTATTACCCTAAAACATGTCTTAATTATATTGGATGACTATAATTAGACCAAAAACAACCTTAGGAATAATATATTATCCTCTTTGGTCCACTTGGATTATATTAGGATATTTATTATTATTTAATTAAAAGAAGAGTTAAAAGTGTTAAATTCATAGTTCAATAACTAAACCATTTTTAATATAGTGTTACACATAATATTAATTCAACTATAAATATTAATTAGAAAGATAATAATATTTCCTACATAATGGTATTTTATTTATATTTTTTATACATTAAATAATTTAATTTATTTATGAAACAATGATGATGCAGTAGTTACCTAATTAAAAAAATATTAAAATAACTGATATTATAAATATCAAAATAAATATAATTTGTGACTTTTTATGAATTCCAATAATTTTCTAGGTTACTATGACATGTTAGGGTTAGTTAGATGATTTTTTTGGGAATTAATAATACTGTTATGAATTTAGAAAAAACAAAATACCAAATAGTGTCAAAATTGACATATAAGAGTTTTTAAAAAAATGTTATATTATTAATTGATTTTATAATCCTAAAAATTTAAGGTTCATAAAAAAGACTTATATAATGATATGAGTATCATTAATGACCAACTTGGGGTTCTCTTGGAAGTTTATAGTAATTTAATTAACCATATAATATAAAAATACAAAGAGACATGGTAAATGTCAAACTATTTAACTAAGAGTTAAATCTAAAATATAAGGTTAATATAGTGACCCAAACCTATATAAATCCTATTGGTTGAGTGGTGTTTGACCCATAACCAACTTAGCCTTTAAATAATTCATTTTAGAACCATTATAAACCTAAAATGATTTTATTATAAAATAATATATCTAGCTTTTCCTAAGGTTCCCCTCACCCCTCTTATAAAAGGGCACTCCCCCTTCTCTCTAATTCACTCCTTAAAATCCATTTGAAGCGGACAAAACCTACCCAAATACCCTATAAACTACCTCTGTTAATCCTAAAGGACATAATTTAGTCATAAATCCAACCTAAGGATCCCTTTTGATAAAATCAGAAAGAAGAACCCAAAGAAGAGGTAAATACTTCATCACCTCTTTCAAGTTCCTTTATTCTTCCACTTCCTCTTTCTTTGTTGTTCCCATTATAAAATATTAACTCCAGTATATTCTATATACTGTGATGTTATTATAAATATGGTACAACCATATTCATTATTCTAGGCATAATTTTAATAACATGTCACCATACGTGCGTACGTACGGCTTATCATCTCCATGTCGTGGTGTAATTGTTATTCAATACATTATTATTTGGAAGGGTATTGTTAGGTCCACGAGGCTGAATACCCTGAGAGGGGGGTGAATCAGGGTATGAATAATTTAAAATTAAATCCCGTTCTGATCTTGTTTTTTTGTTAATAAAAACACTCTTCTCTCTCTTTCCTATTGCATAATATAAATAGAAAGTAAAGCAAGCGCAAGACGCAACAATTTTTACTTGGTTCACCGCACTACATACAAGGAGCATACGCCGACAATTTTTTGGTCGTACCAGATTCCACTAAACTTCACTAGCTATGGATTAAAAGGTTCGGGCACAGTCACTCTGTCCCAGGCTCACTGCCTTTACATGGTTTAGGGTCAGCTCACTACTTTCCCAAGGGTCACTCCCTGTTTCTCTCTCTCTCTCTCTGTCTCACTGCCGGTGGAGAGGATCACCTTTTCCCTCTTCCTTCACTCGCTGCTCAGGAGAGGATCCACTCATAGTATATAGACTCTTAGGTCTCTTCATTTGAATGAGGTAATGCATCTTCCTCTGTATGTATATTCTCTGTTGAAGTCCAGCTTTCACCCATAGATGAATCTCACTTTGCACCGAAGGTATCAGGTAATCTTCCAGCTTTAATGAAGCCAAGAAACACTGCTCTGAAACAACCTTACTTGGCGCACAATTCTAACCCAGTGCACAAGTATTAACGCACAAGTCACAACTGGAACGCAAGTCCACCTTAGACACTTGCACGACACAAGCTTCTGCAACTCCAAACTTGCGCAACTCACTTCCCTTTATGCCCAAACCAATATTGGTACACAACTAACAACAACCGCGCTTCTTCAAATCAGGAATGCAAGTCCCACTTGCGCGACCCACCACCACTTGCGCGACCACCACACCTGTGTGATGGGAGCTCTGATTTTATCTATGTATTGAACTCCATTGGAAATGAGGAGGGGTTGTCCATTATTTATAGGCATTTGGACACCCTGCGCGACAGAGCGCAAGTCTCCCTTCGGCATGCAGGTCTCGGCGCGCAGGTCTCTTCCCCTGCAAGTCACTTGCACGACGCACTTTCAAACTTGCGTGAACCTCTTTCCTTTGTAATATTTTGAAGTTTTGATCATGAAAAACAATAGCCATGCAATTTTCCAATCCTCCTAGGCACCGACGCGCAAGTCTTTTCTCTTGGCGCGTAGGTCACTTGCGTGACCAACTCAATACTTGCGTGACCCTTATCCATTTTCCATATTTTGATGATCTGATCATTAAATACATATGGCATGCAAGTTTCCAAGACTTCAAGTACACGGCATGCAAGTACCTTTTCCAAAAACCACTTTTCTTCATTTGTCAATTTTCAGGCCCAAAAATTTGGCAAACACTATAAAACGGCACCAACTTGTGTCTGTTCTTTTTGTGCCGCCTCCATATCATCCATTCCATTTTTGAAGTTCTTGAATCAAAAATTGATCATTAACCACAGCTCTTGAACTCTACATGACACCATGAAATCCCCTTTGTCAACAAATTTTTATGTCATAGCTTGATTTGTCAACAATCAAAACACAGATGTCCACTTTGTCAACAAACACAATCACCTCAAAAATGCTTCAATGATACCTTGAAGAATTTTTTCCCAACAGGTATAATAATGTTGTGTAATTGATGTAAATAATAAATATAACATGATAATTATTCTATATATATTATATACCATCCAATTATATATTATTTTAATATGAAAATAATGATATTGTTGCTCATGCGTACGTATGGTTTAACGTCTCCAGGAACACGATGAGATTCATTCCCCATCATATCCATTCAAGAATAATTTTCATCAGATGATTAAATTTAATTTTTAAAGACTTAATATCATTCTGAATATGAATAAGATAAATCCTATCCATAACAAACATTACTTATGTAACAAATCATATAAAGGAAAACAAATCAGTTATCACCCGAAACGACGATAATACTAAGATATTATTAACAAAGTAATGTTAAAATATCATATATGATATCATATTAATGTATATTATTCATGTATAATTTAATAAAAATTATTTAACCATTACACAGAAGGTTAACCTACCCTAGACCAAGGAAAAGTACAAGGTAAGTGTTAATTCCACAATCTATTCATTATCCGAGGTTGTTTATATGTAATTATCTACTGGGACCTCTTTATCATCCACATCCATGTTTCTTAAAAATGTATTTCAAAACATTATTACTATTTTATAGACTATGGATTAAATTCATTTATACCCTTGTTTTACTTTTATAAGATGTTTATAAAGTAATCTTTCAGTCATTTTCCAAACAAGGTACTTAATGACCTTTTAGACAAAATTAAGGTAAGATTTTTTTTAAAAATTACACAGAGGGTGTAGCTATTTTCCATCTTTATAACATCTTTGATGTTTCTCTTACAATATTATAAGAATATTTTCAAATATAAATGTTTTCTTTTATAATTATGTGACTTTTAAATGATTTTAAAATAAAAATAGATATTTTTTTAAAGGTTATGATTTCTTCTATGCCCACATCCTTTGATGGATTTTAAGTTTGTTTGAAGTTGATTTATTATGATACAAAACTTCTATATTGTATTGAAGGTTTTGTGATATGTTTGACTGTGGATGTGTTATTTCATACCATTCATGGTTTATGGATAAATTATTGAAATTTTGTATTTCAGTTTTAATACGAATGTTTATGTTATGTTTAAACCTTTTCATATAAGGAATGTATTGGACTTAGTAAGAGATGGGTGGAGCCCGCTATAGCTCCTCAATGCATCGGTAGGTCTCATGAGACAAACTAGTGTCCTGGAACAAGGCCCTGACAAAATATTATTTTTAGTCTTGGCACAAGGCCTTGACTATGTGGTTATGAAGTCTGGCATTATGCATTCCATCATTATGAAAGTGGCTATTGATATTTCATGTGATTATTCGACAAGTAGAATATCCATGTGATTAAGTAAATGACAATATTTTGATTTATATTTTCCGTATTATGATGAATTTTATGTTGAAAAGGATTTTCTTTTAGTTTTATACATTGCCTTAAATGGTTATGCTTATTTATGAAACTTTTTGCTATATTTTTATCCTTACTGAGCATCTGAGCTCACCCATTTCAATGTTTTATTTTTCCCAGGATGCAAATAAGTATATTATAACTGACCTAAATTGATAGTCTATGGGATCTAAGTGTTATCTATGGAAACAATGTTGGTGTAGTTTTCCATTTTATGGTGTAATGTAAACCATATAAATGTATCTAATACTTCCATGGTTACTAAACTAATCAGTGTAACACCCCAGGTAAATAAAGAATATGACATTTTCATATTTATCCATATTTGTGAATAAAATATTAATATGACTTTAAAGGGGACGCTATGCTCAATGGAGTACCCAACACGCAACAACGAGTTTCTTGGGAATCTTACATTGCACTCTAATAACAAAATAATATTATTTTAAATGGTAGTTAACATGTAGTCGTTGTATTAGAGGGAATGGATAGAAATAACTACAGTATGATTATATATGTTTTTAAATGTTTTTACATTTATCCAATAAAAGATAAAGGCTTAAAATACTGAAAGAATTCAATTTTAGGCGTATATGCCCTAGTTTTCACTAAAGGTTCACTTATCGCCTTTTGATGGCGAACCATCATTAAATATAGTTTTGTTCACTCTTATAAATTCTATTGGACCAAATAAAACTCTTCTTAAGAATCGGGACATCAAAATTTACTTTGTGTAAATTTTTGGTATCTTTCCGATAAAGTTCATTTTTTTAATGAATAGTGTAAAATGTTGTATTTTAATTCAAAACCTCTTTTTAATCTAATTTATTTATATGATTAGATTATCTTTTGAATTGGTTTTAAAGTGAAATTAGAATATATTTTTACCATTAAATACAATAGTGGTCGTTGAATTAATTTCACTTTGAAATCAGACTTAAACTAGTGTCAATCTTTTGATACTTATTGTTTCATAAAAACACGCTATTTTCTTTGCAGCGGGAATTAATTATTAAGTTAATTAATGTGACTTATATGTTTTCAATTTTGTAAAATAGACTTAATTTTTGAATTCGGAATATCAAAAATATCTTAGGTTTAATTTTTGGGATTTTTCTGAAAAACTTCAATTTTTGATGAATAGTGAAACCACTAAGTGGTACTTATAAAAACTGATTTTTCCGTTTAAATGAAATTTTTCCATCTTTGTGTTTTGAATTTCAAAAATCCAACATACATGGTTGTCATTAAGAAGTAAAATGTGGTTCAATGGGATAAAAATAATTTTTTGGTGAATAGTAACTTATTAAGTTTTAATCGCGATTAGAGGTAATTAGTGTAGTTTAAGGTAAAAATAATGTTTTAATAATATGAAATGAACTTGACACATGTCCTAACCTCATTGGATGTGTCATGTCCGACCAAGAAAACCCATGGGTCAACTTGGAGACCCCATGAAGCCACTTTGGTTGGAAAATGACATTAATATCTTTTTATTTAAAGTTAAAGTAAAAATGAGACAAACATGAAATGTTTTATTAAAACAATTTTTACATGGGGTTATACAGATCATATTTTTGACTATAAAAATTCATTGGAAAGATAAAATGATTTCATATATCATAGTATTTTTTTTATAATTTTTAGACTTTAAATAAATTAAATTATTTATGACATCTTGATGATGCAGCGATGACCTCATCATTTAACGATTTAAATAAAATGGAAGGATAATGTAATATCTAAGACCTACACATGTCCAAAACCAATTGTATGAGTGGATTTCTAACCCTTATCACCATATCCTTGAAATACATCAATTTTGGACCTTTAAAATCCGAAACTCTTTTGAAAATAAAGTAACATTTTGTAACTTTACAAGAGTGCCCCTCCCCTCCTCTTATAAAAGGCCCCCACCTCTACCTCCTTACCCACACTCCCAAAGCCTTTGGCTCGGCCAACCTCTGCCCATTTTGTCTCTCGACTTCCCTCTCTTACTCCTTGAATCCTCACTTTGGGCATAAGTCTTCCCAAGGAAGCCTTTGAGATCAAACCAAAGGGAGTTACCCGATTTTAAGGTAATGTCTTCACTTGAGTCCTTTTGTTTTATTTTGCTTCTCCAACCCCCTAAACCCTTTTTATTAATTTCTTTTGTAACAAATAAAGTATCATCAATATACTAGGATATTTTTATAAGAATTATTCTAGCTACACTTTCACACACCTACATCTAATGGTTAAAGAACATACTGTTTCTGTGGATGGCGAATTTCGGCCTCCTGAAACGATGATTGTTCAACATTCTTTTAACACCTTCAAAGGTGGACATTAAGATGACACTATATTTATATATGATATATAATATGTTTATGATTTCCTTAAGATTCTTTATTTTTCATTTTGGGCATACCTTTATGGTTTCCATTATGGGTAAACGCGATATCTTCATTTAAGGAAGTGCGGACTACTGCCCCCTCAAAGTGATTTGATTCGTTAATACCATATGTGGTACGTATAAAGGATATATTTAATGATATTATATATGATACCATACTGGAATTAAAATAATATTATGTATCATTATGTTTTAATTCCATTAAATATGAAATAGAAATGGAAGTAGCGATCATGCGTACGTACGGCTTACCGTATCCATGAACGGTACATTTCATTTCTTATCTCAAAATGTTATGTAATACTATAATTACATATATATAATGGATATATATGTAATATATTACATCAAAATTATGTATATAATTCTGTAATTATAACATATATATATATATATATATATCATTTTGTTTTAATTCCATTAATATGACAATAAATGAAAGTAGCGTTCATGCGTACGTACGGCCTACCGTCTCCATGAACGGTGATTTTCGTTTTTTATATCCAAATGATATGGAATAGTATGAAATGAATATTTACTGGACATATATGATATTTTAATCATTAATACTATTCTGGAAATTATTTACTTATAACTATATGAGCAATCTTTTTTTTAAACAAGTTCATTTTTGACTCATGTACCAAACATCAGCAAAAACGTCTGATATGAACTAACATTATTAAACAATTATTATAACATTATAATATGTGATATGAACTGAATAATAATCTCTAAAGGAGGTAATTAGGTAATTATTAATTGACCAAAGTTTATTATTCAGGAATATAAAGAAACGAACAAGACAAGTTGGACTTGAGGTAAGAGATCCTACTCCACTCTTTCTTTTTAAGTACACTCTTTTATGTCATTCCTTTTAAAGCTCATATTTCTTGTTATTGGGATATTCTTTTATATTACTATTACTGTAATTTTTATGTTCATGTGATGAGAGACCCTATTCTCTTTCATCAATTCATTTTGGATGTTTTGAGTGGCGCCATTAGGCTGCCGAATTTTCGTAAGAGATCTAACCTCTCTCTTTCTCTTTAAGTAATCCCCTTTATGTCAATTATTTTAAGCTCCTATTTGTTATGATGGGGGATGTTCTTTCATATTCCTCTTTATGTACATTTTATTGTAATGATATGAGATACCCTATTTGATCTCATCAATCCATTTTTGTAAGTTTTATGTGGCACCGTTAGGCTACCGAGTTTTCGTAAGGGATTTTTCATCTCACTTTTATTCCCGTGAGATTTATGCTACATTTTCCACAATTTCCTTTGAGTGGTCTATGTACTGTCCATTATTTTACTCATTGTGTAATATTCTTTCTTTTATGAGTATTTACATCAATGTTTTATTGTCCTTCTTTCATGGGGTGTATGTTTTGAAAGATACCCAAGTCGGTAGGGGAACCTTTCACCCTCCTATTTTTAAAAGACTTCTTTTGTTTGGTATTTTAATTTACATATTGTTATATTGGGATATGTTCTCATATATCCTTATTGATGTAAATTTTATGTCCAAGTGATGAGATACACTTTTTATCTCTCATCAACTCATTTTGATGTGAAGTCGTTAGGCTGTCAAGGGAACTTCTTAACCCAATTTCGATTTCTTTGGGTTCAACATGTAGTTATTGAATATGTCATCATTTAAATATGTGTGAATGACCTTTGATTATTTTACACTTAATATCCACTTATATTTGGGGTATTCTTTTGTCACACATAATTATGTAATTGATTTATCCTTAAACCAAGGATACCGTCTTTGTATGGGACTTCGTCTCAATCTCCTTTCATTGAGGCATATTTTGTTTTATACACAACATTGTTTTATACGGTGTATAAACCCCTTTTACTTTTACTTTTATCCAAAAGGAATCTTTTTTATACAAAGCGTTTTACTAAACGACAAAAGGGAATGTTTTTGTCATACATATGTGGCGACAACGACTTCTCCGCCGTCGTGACCGTTATTTGAGTTTCGGCTTCCTCTACAAGACATGCATTCTTTTTAAAAGAAAAATAAATACCATGTTTTACTTTTATTTTATTTTGGTATTGAAAATGGTTTTCACAATGTTTTTATTATATCAATGTGTTGTATTGATATCTTGTGATTGAAATGTGGAAATGTTATGTTTCCTTTATGCATGTTTTATGTGATACGATTATGTTATGGTTCTTGGGCATTATTATGAAGATGGGTGGTTCTATGATAAACTAAGGGCGGGTGAGCCCGATATAGCTTTCCAATGCATTGGGTAACGCGAAGGAGTGAAACGTTAAGGTTTCTCCGAAGAGATTTAGGGAATATACTACGATGGGTATTCCAAACGTAACCAAGAGGGTTACTCCATATGTAATAAAGTTATTAATGCCTCAAGTAACCTTTTATGTCTTATGATTTCTACGATTTATTCATGATTTGATGAGGTATGTTAAAGTGGATATGTTATATGGGTAAAGTATGATTTCATTCTTATGTATATATGAACTCATGTTTCCTTTCCATATTTTTATAACCCTTACTGAGCTTTTTATGCTCATCCCAAGTTTTTCAAATGATTTTCACAGGTCAAGGGAAAGGTACATGACGTGATGATAGTGTCTAGGATGTGTCAAGAAAGAATCCATGTTTTATTTTAAATATGTTTCCGTTGATGGGAAGAATGAATATTGGCTTTTGTGTAACCACTTTGTCTAAATGTGGAATGTAATGCAAGTTTCATGATCTAATTCTCTAAAACTCTAAACCTGAAGAGATCCTCAATGTGTAATCTTGTAATAACTCAAGATTAAGTAAGGTTTAAGGCTGGGGCCTTATAGTTCGTATCAAAGGGAGGTTTAGATAACTTTAGAGGTTAGGGTATTCTTTAAGCATAAGTGACATTACCATAATGGTTAGGAATTCAGAAAGAGTCCTAGTTTTAGATAAAGTGAATGAGTAAGTGTATATTAGTGTTTACCTTCCTCATTAGTACATGATGGTTTTGTTGATATACTCATACTGACATTTCTGTTTTTAGTGAATGGATGGATCTAGCAGGCACCAAAGAGACAACAGGTTTGATGGAAACTGTGGTGGTTCTCTGATTAAGATACTAGATAAAATGGGGGATTCAATGAGGAAACTCTTGGTTGTTCTAAACCAACTATCAAGAAGTCATGATCAACAACTTGAAACTTGGTATGATCTTTAATGCATCATGTACGAGATGACCAATCCATGTGGAAGTTCAGGTAATAATTATAAAGGTAACCATTAGAGTTTATATGATCCTTACTTTTGAGGTAATATGGGTTATTATATGATATGCTGGAAAATGAAAGGCATGAGATAAAATTGAGGTTAAAATATGTTATGATCATTTTTTATGATTTTATCTCTTTTTGGGGAATGATTTAAGAATTATATAGTTTTGGAAAAGGACAACACGCAGACCGTGTGACAACCTGTCGCGTCGGACAAAGCTGCAGGAATTGAACCTACAACCAAAGTGCGACTGGTATTTATCGCCTACCACTAGACTACATGAAGTCCCTGGTCATTTTGACTGATTCTTTTTAGTTATATTATTTTATGAATTAAGAGTAAGTTGATTTTGGGTTATTTATGAAAATGAATAACCTATCATGGAGGATATGTGATTAGGTTAATTACTTTTCAATGCGAGACTTTAAGAGCAACTGATATTGTTTGGAGATAAATGTTACGATTTAACTTGGAAGACTATGTGACTAAATCCTTCAAATATTTGGGTTTCAATCTTATATTGGTTTACTTTGAACAATCTTATGGACAAATTGTTTATCGGATGGTCCTCGTTGAACTTTGGGTTTTGTTGGACAAATTTTGAGATTAAGAATAGATTTTCTTTTTATAAAGGGTTATCCTTTTTTGGATTATCTGACCTTTTACTAACCTTTTGGTTTTGGTTTTGGTTAAAGCCTAAAGAAATGGGAAGTATATAGTTCTCTTTGGTGGATTAGGTGATTCTCTAGAAGTTGATTATAGTACTCTTAATGTGAACAAGTCTTCCTAAATACTCATCTTTTGGAGAAAATATGAGTTTTTGTAAGGAATCTAATAAAAGTTGAAAGTCAACATGATAAGTGATTATGTTTCCTTATGAATAAATTCCTCAATAAAAATTAGCTTAAAACAAAAATGTTGTCCATTAACTTTTCCTACTGGGGAATCGAATACCGTTTAACCCATCACAAGTTTTTGATTTTCTCGTGGTTAACTTTCTCCTAAACAGGTTTTCTATCACTCTCCATCAGAACATGACCCTTTGTTTTTTCCTCCATGTCCATATTTTCATACTTGAATCCTAGTATGGGTTAACTCGGGCGACCTTTTTACTTATCATTCTTTATTTTAAAGTGATTGTTTTACCGACTCTTGTTCCGATGTGGGACTTTCAAGGATGTTTCCAAGCTCAATTTTAAAAATTGCGAGGACACAATTCCCAAAAGGGGGGAAGGATGTAACACCCCAGGTAAATAAAGAATATGACATTTTCATATTTATCCATATTTGTGAATAAAATATTAATATGACTTTAAAGGGGACGCTATGCTCGATGGCGTACCCAACATGCAACAACGAGTTTCTTGGGAATCATACGTTGCACTCTAATAAAAAAATAATATTATTTTAAATGGTAGTTAACATGTAGCCGTTTTATTGGCGGGAATGGATAGAAATAACTACAATATGATTATATATGTTTTTAAATGTTTTTACATTTATCCAATAAAAGATAAAGGCTTAAAATACGGAAAGAATTCAATTTTAGGCGTATATGCCCTAGTTTTCACTAAAGGTTCACTTATCGCCTTTTGATGGAGAACCATCATTAAATATAGTTTTGTTCACTCTTATACATTCTATTGGAACAAATAAAACTCTTCTTAAGAATAAGGTCATCAAAATTTACTTTGTGTAAATTTTTGGTATCTTTCCGATAAAGTTCATTTTTTTATTGAATAGTGTAAAATGTTGTATTTTAATTCAAAACCTCTTTTTAATCTAATTTATTTATACGATTAGATTATATTTTGAGTTGGTTTTAAAGTGAAATTAGAATATATTTTTACCATTAAATCCAATAGTGGTCGTTGTAATTAATTTCACTTTGAAATCAGACTTAAACTAGTGTCAATCTTTTGATACTTATTGTTTCATAAAAACACGCTATTTGCTTTGACAGCGGGAATTAATTATTAAGTTAATTAATGTGACTTATATGTTTTGAATTTTGTAAAATAGACTTCATTTTTGAATTCGGAATATCAAATATAGCTTAGGGTTAATTTTTGGGATTTTTCTGAAAAACTTCAATTTTTGATGAATAGTGAAACCACTAAGTGGTACTTATAAAAACTGATTTTTCCGTTTCAATGAAATTTTGCTATCTTTGTGTTTTGAATTTAAAAAATCCGACATACATGGTTGTCATTAAGAAGTAAAATGTGGTTCAATGGGATAAAAATAATTTTTTGGTGAATAGTAACTTATTAAATTTTAATCGCAATTAGAGGTAATTAGTGTAGTTTAAGGTAAAAATAATGTTTTAATAATATGAAATGAACTTGACATATGTCCTAACCTCATTGGATGTGTCATGGCCGACCAAGACAACCCATGGGTAAACTTGGGGACCCCATGAAGCCACTTTGGTTGGAAAATGACATTAATATCTTTTTTTTAAGTTAAAGTAAAAATGAGACAAACATGAAATGTTTTACTAAAACAATTTTTACATGGGGTTATACAAATCATATTTTTGACTATAAATATTCATTGGAAATATAAAATGATTTCATACATCATAGTATTTTTTTTATAATTTTTAAACTTTAAATAAATTAAATTATTTATGACATCATGATGATGCAGCGATGACCTCATTATTTAACGATTTAAATAAAATGGAAAGATAATGTAATATCTAAGACCTAAACATGTCCAAAACCTATTGTATGAGTGTATTTAGAACCCTTATCACCTTATCCGCGAAATACATCAATTTTGGACCTTTAAAATCCGAAACTCTTTTGAAAATAAAGTAACATTTTGTAACTTTACAAGAGTGCCCCTCCTCTCCTCTTATAAAAGGCCCCCACCTCTACCTCCTTACCCACACTCCCAGAGCCATTGGCTCGGCCAAACTATTCCCATTTTGTCTCTCCACTTCCCTATCTTACTCCTTGAAGCCTGACTTTGGGCATAAGTCTTCCCCAGGAAGCATTTGAGCTCAAACCAAAGGGAGTTACCCGATTTTAAGGTAATGTCTTCACTTGAGTCCTTTTGTTTTATTTTTCTTCTCCAACCCCATAAACCCTTTTTATTCATTTCTTTTGTAACAAATACAGTATAATCAATATACTAGGATGTTTTTATAAGAAGTATTCTAGCTACACTTTCACACACCTACATCTAATGGTTAAAGAACATACTGTTTCCGTGGATGGCGAATTTCGGCCTCCCGAAACGATGATTGTTCAACATTCTTTTAACACCTTCAAAGGTGGCCATTAAGATGACACTATATTTATATATGATATATAATATGTTTATGATTTCCTTATGCTTCTGTATTTTTCATTTTGGGCATACCTTTATGGTTTCCATTATGGGTAAACGCGATATCTTCATTTAAGGAAGTGCGGACTACCACCCCCTCAAAGTGATTTGATTCGTTAATACCATATCCGGTACGTATAAAGGATATATTTAATGATATTATATATGATACCATACTTGAATTAAAATACTATTATGTATCATTATGTTTTAATTCCATTAAATATGAAATAGAAATGGAAGTAGTGTTCATGCGTACGTATGGCTTACCGTCTCAATGAATGGTACATTTCATTTCTTATCTCAAAATGTTATGTAATACTATAATTACATATATATAATGGATATATATGTAATATATTACATCAAAATTATGGATATCATTCTGTAATTATAACATATATATATATATATCTCATTTTTTTTAATTCAATTAATATGACAAAAAATGAAAGTAGCGTTCATGCGTACGTACGGCCTACCGTCTCCATGAACGGTGCTTTTCGTTTTTTATCTCCAAATGATATGGAATAGTATGAAATGAATATTTACTGGATATATATATGATATTTTAATCATTAATACTATTCTGGAAATTATTTACTTATAACTACATGAGCAATATTTTTTTTAAACAAGTTCATTTTTGACTCATGTACCAAACATCAGCAAAAATGTCTGATATGAACTAACATTATTAAAAAATTATTATAACATTATAATATGTGATATGAACTGAATAATAATCTCTAAAGGATGTAATTAGGAAATTATTAATTGAACAAAGTTTATTATTCAGGAATATAAAGAAACGAACAAGACAAGTTGGACTTGAGGTAAGGGATCCTACTCCACTCTTTCTTTTTATGTACACTCTTTTATGTCATTCCTTTTAAAGCCCATCTTTCTTGTTATTGGGATATTATTTTATATTACTCTTACTATAATTTTTATGTTCATGTGATGAGAGACCCTATTCTCTCTCATAAATTCATTTTGGAAGTTTTGAGTGGCGCCGTTAGGCTGCCGAATTTTCGTAAGAGATCTAACCTCTCTCTTTCTCTTTAAGTACTCCCCTTTATGTCACTTCTTTTAAGATCCTATTTGTTATGATGGGGGATTTTCTTTCATATTCCTCTTTTTTTACATTTTATTATAATGATATGAGATACCCTATTTGATCTCATCAATCCATTTTTGTATGTTTTATGTGGCGCCGTTAGGCTGCCGAGTTTTCGTAAGGGGTTTTTCATCTCACTTTTATTCCAGTGAGATTTATGCTACATTTTCCACAATTTCCTTTGAGTGGTCTATGTACTGCCCATTATTTTACTCATTGTGTAATATACTTTCTTTTATGAGTATTTACATCAATGTTGTATTGTCCTTCATTCATGGGGTGTATGTTTTGAAAGATACCCAAGTCGGTAAGGAAACCTTTCACCCTCCTCTTTTTAAAAGACTTCTTTTGTTGGGTCTTTTAATTTACATATTGTTATGGTGGGATATGTTCTCATATATCCTTATTGATGTAAATTTTATGTCCAAGTGATGAGATACACTTTTTATCTCTCATAAACTCATTTTGATGTGAAGTCGTTAGGCTGTCAAGGGAACTTCTTAACCCAATTTCAATTTCTTTGGGTTCAACATGTAGTTATTGAATATGTCATCCTTTGAATATGTGTGAATGACCTTTGATTATTTTACAATTAATATCCACTTATATTTGGTGTATTCATTTGTCACACATAATTATGTAATTGATTTATCCTTAAACCAAGGATATCGTCTTTGTATGGGACTTCGTCTCAATCTCCTTTCATTGAGGCATATTTTGTTTTATACACAACCTTCTTTTATACGGTGTATAAACCCCTTTGAATTTTACATTTATCCAAAAGGAATCTTTTTTATACAAAGCGTTTTACTAAATGACAAAAGGGAATGTTTTTGTCATACGTATGCGGCGACAACGACTTCTCCGCCGTCGTGACCGTTATTTGAGTTTCGGCTTCCTCTACAAGCAATACCTTCTTTTTAAAAGAAAAATAAATACCATGTTTTACTTTTCTTTTATTTTGGTATTGAAAATGGTTTTCACAATGTTTTTATTATATCAATGTGTTGTATTGATATCTTGTGATTGAAATGTGGAAATGTTATGTTTCTTTTATGCATGTTTTATGTGATACGATTATGTTATGGTTCTTGGGAATTATTATGAAGATGGGTGGTTCCGTGATAAACTAAGGGAAGGTGAGCCTGATATAGCTCTCCAATGCATTGGGTAACGTGAAGGAGTGAAACGTTAAGGTTTCTCCGAAGAGATTCAGGGAATATACTTTGATGGGTATTCCAAACGTAACCAAGAGGGTTACTCCCTACGTAAGAAAGTTATGAATGCCTCAAGTAACCTTTTATGTCTTATGATTTCTACGATTTATTCATGATTTGATGAGGTATGTTAAAGTGGCTATGTTTTATGGGTAAATTATGATTTCATTCTTATGTATATATGAACTCATGTTTCCTTTCCATATTTTTATAACCCTTACTGAGCTTTTTATGCTCATCCCAAGTTTTTGAAATGCTTTTCACAGGTCAAGGGAAAGGTACATGACGTGATGATAGTGTCAAGGATGTGTCAAGAAAGAATCCATGTTTTATTTTAAATATGTTTCCTTTGATGGAAAGAATGAATACTGTCTTTTATGTAACCACTTTGTCTAAATGTGGAATGTAATGCAAGTTTCATGATCTAATTCTTTAAAACTCTAAACCTGAAAAGATCCTCAATGTGTAATCTTGTAATAACTCAATATTAAGTAAGGTTTAAGGCTGGGGCCTTATATCAGTCTTCTGAGACTTGATCCTTTGTGATCATACCAATGTTATTTAATAATTCACCAACTCTGGGTAACTAAGGCTGGGGAATTACAATAAGTCTTGTGTGATTATTACTAGTCTTTCTTTGTGTAACAGAGGAAATATCATGTTGGCAGCGGAGAACATTGACTCTCAGGTCATCTTTAATTCACTACATGGATGCAACCTACCCCTGGTCAACCTATTATCTCATTAATAAGTGCAATGATATAATCCAAAGAGGTACTGATATTTTATATACATGGAGATAAGAGAATAAGTAGATTACTACATATCTTCCAAGGCCCCAATTCATAATTTCTTCTCATGTTACTCCATCTTGGGGTCCTTTCCTTAAGGGGGAGTTAACTTTGTAATCATTGATGCTCTAGGATTGAATTATTTTAGGCCCCCGTAATTCTTCGGCCCTCTCCCTAGTTCCTGGTTGTGGGACTAGGTCTTCTTTCTGAAATTTAATAAATTATATTGTTGTTTTCCTTATAATTCTTTAATTTACCGTTAATAAATTCCTCACATTCCAACCAAATCAACTTCTGGCCAAGATCAGAATGTGAGTACGATACATGTCTACCACATGTAACTTTCCTATCAAGGATATACATCAAAACCCAACCAATATAAGAGGAAGTTAATATAAATATATAGACTAATATATATGTATGTATTTATTTCTGGATACATTCATGTATGCATGTGACAAACAAGTATTTTTAATAAGATACCAAATTTAGGGTTTATTAATAATAACGATTATGAATTTTTATATATGATTTAAACATGTAGATATATTTAAAATATGTTTCGAATGATATTATTTAATAATTTTTATACTAAATATATATTAAAAAATTTTATGTCTACTTTTTGATAGAAATGATGTTTTATTTAAAGGTCAACTATATTTTCTTAACATTATTTATCATAAAATATTTTATAAATGGATATATATTTTAATTATATTAATTCATAATTGTTTTTTTATTATTATAATATTAAAAATAATTCTATCAAGTTTGAGGCAAGAATATTATTTTTCATTTTAAAAATTAATAGTTTTTATTTTAATTAAATTATTTTTACATGTATTATTTTATTTTATTTAAAAGTGAAATTTATAAATTTCATAATTTTAATTTTATAAAATCAACCATATTTTTTGATCCATCATATAAAAATTATCCTAGGGTGATTTTTTAGGTATTTTTATAAAAAAGATTATTTTTTGGTGAATAGTGAAAAATACATTTTTTACAAATACCGTAACTTTTATGGAATTATTATGATATAAGCATGAATAAAAACAAATTAAACATTTCTCTCAACAAAATATATATTTAATAATTAAAATAAATCATTTCAAAATTTTATGTTGAATTTAAAAACCCATATTTGACATTTTGGAACCAAAATTCTATTTTTTTAATAAAAAAGGGATTCTAATAATTTTCCTTAAAATTAGTATTTATAATGATACATTAGGTTTTGCTTTGAATTAAAAGTTAAAAACCTATTATTGTTTTAATAATAAACCAATAAATATCATGGTAATAAATATTATATATGATTTTGATGAAAATTCATATTTATATTTTAAATGGAATTTTTTAAAATTGTTTTTATTTTTTAAAACAAAATTTTATTAAAATTAATTTGTATCACCTGTAGAAATTTAATAAACTAAAGGGTTTTTTATATTTGGGATAATCATGTTGAAATTTTCTAATATGTTACATTTCATTTTTGGTCATAAAAATAAGATACCATCGTAAAAGTTAGCCACCTCAGTAAGGGTTAAATGTGGTAAAATGGAAAAATGAAGGGCTACTGCAACATAATATAACAAAATACTATCATTAAATGAGTGTATATAGGATTTATTGAACTATTACTTATTTATTTTTAATTTTTACTCATATTGGATCCAATTTCATTGAGAATTATTTCCCCCTTTTTTAATGAAGAAATTAATTTTATAAAAATGCCACCTCTCTCATTGATAAAAGGACCCCTTCACCACCCCAATTATCCATATAAATTGATAATTTTAGATACAAAATCACTATAAAAACTCTTAACAAAACCTATTTACCACATCCTAGAGGTTTGGTTCTCACTAAAATACTAATTCAAGAAGGCTTAAGGTGTGACTTAATAGAGGATATACAAGGAAGAGTTAGTTGTCTTAATCAACTTCTTCAAGTTTCATTCTTCATACACCTCCAAAAAGTTTTTATAACAATGATAATATTATTAAATAATTATAATTAATATAATTAATAGTTATTTTTTATTTAAAAATAATTTTATACCTCAATCCCATCTATTGAAAAATGAATGCATCACCATTGTGACGTGCAAACTACTACATCAATGAAGGATGTATTTTATTTTTCAGAACAAAATTAATATTATAGTTATAAAAATGTATTTAATGAATAAATATGATATTAATAATAGTATTAAGGTATTTTAATTAAAATATTTCTATTATATTAATAATATTAATAATAAATTTTAATTGTATTATTTAACAGCCTTAAATGAGCTTATTGAGACACTTTTTATTTGAATCTATTATGGTAAACCTATTGAACTGAATATATTTTGTGAAACTAGTAATATATAATATTAATATTTGAATAATATTTTGTTTTTTGTTTTAGAATAGTATATTTATGTTTAAACCATTATTATGATACAATATTTAGTTTATTAAAAATTTCCAAAAACAAGCCTCTTACTAGTTTCAGTTTTAATAATCATACCTAAAACTCCAATGGAATGAACCTGGAACTTATTAAAAAATTAAGGAACATCCATTAAAATAATTTTTATATTATAAATATAATCAACTTATGATCATGTAATGATAAAAAAAATTATTATACCAAAATATATATGGAACTGTTAAAACCACTAAAAACAATGATCTATATTAACTAAAAATAAGTAACAAGTATATAATAAATGAATATAAAAGATAAATTTAAAAGTATATAAATATGAATTATCTTATGAAATAAATTATTTATGATTCTAATTTTATTATAAAGGAGGTTAGAATATATCCAACTAAGAAGGAATCTAGGATAAGGGTTCTTTGTCTCAATTTCAATTCCTTAATAAATGTTTCATATTATGCATAATCATTCATTTTATATGGGGTTATTTTAATTCAATTAAATATTAATGTATGATAATATATATTTTTACGTAATTTATGGTATTTATAAATCTAAATCAAGTTATTTTTTAATTGATTTTGATTCAAGTGTTATAAAATTCATAAGGGTTCCTTGTCTCAATTTTAATTCCTTAACACATATTTTAATTCATGCACCAATTTCCTTTTATACAATGTATACAATACCACTTTGATATATTACATCATAATTATATACTTATTCATGGTATTTAATATTCCATTTTAATTTCTCTCTTTCAAGGGGTTTTGATTCTAAGGTCATTACTGTAGTAACAAGTTTTTATAAAAAATATCATTGTTTGAGATATGTTTTATATCATGAACGTATATTCATTTAAATATAGTTTATATAATTAATATTTAAAATATCATATCTTGTTTATATTTTATTCATTGTATTCAATTTTCATTTTAATGTTCTTTATTTTAATGTATTTTGATTTATAAATCTATAAGGTATTTTCATTGAAATAATTATTTTAAAAAATTTGAAGTATTTTACCCAATTACTCCCCCATATTTTCATATTATTTATATTTTATCAAGAATTATATTCTAAAGAATTCAAAGATTACTTATGGTCATTTACTATTATCTTTGACTATCTTCACAAAGGTTTAAAAAAGAATCTTTTTAACATTTTCTATATGAGTCATTTTTGAATTTATTTATAGAGGTGTTAAAAGTATGCATATTCAATGTCTAAATATTGATATCATTTTCCCTAAATCACATCATTTATTCATTATGAATCTTACTTTTCAAGTTTTCATGGTTTTCTAAATTAAATTAAATTTTCATTATTCTTTGGTTTTGTAAAGAGTTATAAAATAAAAATATATTTCTTTTTTATTTTAATGTAAAAAATGTTGGGGTTTTGTAGAAAATATTTCATTTCATTGGAAAAATTATTCATACAGGGTCCATCAGAAGAAGTCATCATAATGATTCCATCAGATTTATCCCCCTCAAATAATGTCCCAAAAAGATATTTTTTATTTTTATGGGATATTTTCTTGGGCACAGGATGTTGGCGGTTTCATTAGATGACTCAATAGTGTATCAGAGGTCACCCTGGTCAATGAGAGGTTAACTGTAAATATTGGATGGTAATATGGATTGTCCACCAGTTTAATACCTCTATATATAGGGGTGGTGGACAAACTATAAATGTTTTTTGAATATTTGAAAGTTCTTAACTTTATTGTTTGAGAGTTTTTTAATATATAGGAATGTGAGCGACATCTTTTGTATTTGCTTGAATATATTGTAATGAAATTTTTTAGGGTGTTCACCCATGGTTGTAGGTAATTTTTCCAAACCACATTATAAGGACCCGGCCTTAAACATTACTTATTATTGAATTAAATGAATAATTCACATTGAGGATATTTTCAGGTATAGAGTTTTATAGAATTAGGACATAACTATTACACCTCAAAGATTAAAAATTAGACACATCTACTCAGCTTCCTTTTTTTCACAAAAATAAAAACTCCTGAACAAAATAGTCATGTCTAGTTCCTTGTTTTAGACAGCCTGACATTTCCTTGATCCTATACTTGACCATATTCAACTTTATGTCCTGTGAAAAACATTTCAAAAAAACTTGGGATGAGCATAAAAATCTCAGTAAGGGTTATAAAAATACAGAACGAAAACATTAGTCCATGTATACATAAGAATCAATGAAATCATACTTTACTCATAAAACATAAGCAATTTAACATACCTCATGAAATCATAAGATTTACAAATAACTCATAGAAATCATAAGACATAAAGGTAACTTGAGGAATTCATAACATTCTTACGTAGGGAGTAACCCTCATGGTTACGTTTGAAATACCCATCATAGTATATTCCCTAAACCTTAACGTTTAACCACTTTGCGTTACCCAATGCATTGGAGACCTATATCGGGCTCACCCGCCCTTAGTTTATCACAGAACCACCCGTCTTCATCAAAAATGCCCAAGAACCATAACATAATCATAGCACATAACTTAAGCATAAATGAAAGATAACATTCTCACATTTCAATAACAATATAACATTTTAAGATATTGAAATAATTAATCCATTCTAAAAATCATTTTCAAAACCATTTAAAACATTTAATAAAGAGATTTTTGAATCAAAGTGTCCCATACCACTTTGAAGCTTTTAAAATTTTAAACGATTAATATCAATATAAATAAATCCTTAAAACCATATTGAAAACTTGGATATTAATGAGAAATATTTATAAGAATAAATCATTAAAACATTTAAAATGATATTTTAGTTAAAGGGTTTTTCACAAAATGAGAGACACTTGAATACAATAATTGAGGAATAACATTTAATCAGAACTTTATAATATCATGAGAATAAAGGGATTCATGATATAATATTCAAAAGGACAGTAATACACCATATAAGATTGAACTGGTGCATAACAATAATGAAGTCTCAATAGAAATGTAAAATGAGATGAAATCCATTATAAAGAAGGTATCCTTAAATTAAGGATAAATCAATCTCATAATTATGTGTGACAAATATTAATACATCAAATATAAGTGGATATTAAGTGTAAAACAATCAAAGGTCATTGACACATATTCCAAGGATGACATATTCAATAACTACATGTTGAACCCAAAGAAATCAAAATTTGGTTAAGGAGTTCCCTTGGTAAAATTTTGACAGCCTAACGGCGTCACATTAAAATTCATAAAATGAGTTGATGAGACAAAAATGGTATCTCATCACTTGGAAATAAATTTTACATACATAAGGATATATAAGAACATATCCCTACATAATAAGATGTAAATTAAAAGACATAACAAAATAAGTCTTTTAAAAAGAGGAGGGTGAAAGGTCCCCTTACCGATTTGGGTAACTTTCGAATCGTAAACCCCATGGAAGAAGGGTCATACAATGAATATGTAAATACCCATAAATGAAATTTTATTACAAAAATAGTATAAAAATGGTTAGTACATACACCACTCAAAGTAAATGGTGGTAAATGTAGCATAAATCTCACAGGAATAAAAGTGAGATGAAAAATCCCTTACGAAAACTCGGCAGCCTAACAGCGCCACTTAAAACTTCCAAAAATGGATTTATGAGATCAAATAGGGTCTCTCATAATATAAACATAAAAATTACAGTATTATGAATATAAAATAGAATCCCCAAACATAATAAGGATGATTTTAAAAGAAATGACATAAAAGAGAGTACTTAAAAAGAAAGAGAGAGGTAGGATCCCTTACGAAAATTCAGCAGCCTAACGACGCCACTTAAAAATTCTAAAAAAATCATTTGATGAGAGTAATAGGGGGTATATAATCATATGAAAATAAAAATTACAGTATGGTGAATATAAAATAACATCCTCTAACATAGAACATGTAGCATAAATGAAATGACATAAAAGAGGGCACTTGAAAAGAAAGAGAGAGGTCGGATCCCTTACCTCAAGTCCGACTTGTCTTGTTCGTTTATTTATATTCCTGAATAATAAACTTTGGTCAATTTATAATTGCTTAAGGTCATTCTTTAAATATTATTATTCAGTTCATATCACATATTATCATTTTATAATAATTGGTGAATAATGTGAGTTCATATCAGACGTTTTTGTCGATGTTTGGTACATGAGTCAAAAATGAACTTGTTTGAAAATGATTTTCCATGTAGTTATAAGTGAATAATCTCCAGAATAGTATTAATGCTTTAAATATAATATATATCTAGTAAATATTCATTTTATACTATTCCATAACATTTGGAGATAAAAAGAAATGAAATACACCGTTCATGGAGACGGTAGGTCGTACGTAAGCATGAACACTACTTTCATTTCTTTGACATATTAATGGAATTAAAAATAATTGATAGATATATATATTATAATTCCAGTATAATATATATGTTTTATAGGTCACATAAGTTCATTAATTTCATTATTTATACATTCCATGTATTGCATGAACGAGTCACATCACTTGAGGGGGCGGTAGTCCACACTTCCTCGTATGAAATATTCACATTTACACAACATGAAAAGCATAAAGGTATGTTTTAAATATAAAATAAAGAAGCATATTGAAAACATAAATACCATATATATCATATATAAAATACATTGACATCATAATGGCCACCATGAAAGGTGTTAAGAGAAGATTGAACAATCATCGTTTCGTGAGGCAGTAATTCGCCATCCACAGAAATAGTATGTTCTTTAACCATTAGACGGAGGTGTGTTTAATTATAGCTCTAATCCTCACCTAAAAACATACTAGTATATTTATGATACTTGTGTTGTTACAAAATAAAGGAATAAAAAGAGTTTAGGGGTTTGGAGAAGCAAAATAATACAAAAGAACACAAGTAAAGACATTACCTTTAAATCGGGTAACTCCTCTTGGTTTGAACCAAAAGGGTTTCTTGAAGAAAATTATTCCAAAGGTGAGGCTTCAATGATTAAGAGAGGGATGTGTAGAGATGAAATGGGCAGTGGTTGGCTGAGCCAAAGGCTTGAGAGGTGTGGGTGAGGTTTTAGAGGTGGGGGCCTTTTATAAGAGAAGAGGAGGGGCACTCTTGGAAAGTTATAAAATATTACTTTATTATAAAATTATTTTTTGATTTTAAAGGTCCAAAAAGGATATATTTATAGTATAAGGTGATCCGGTTTCGAAATAAACCCATCCAATAGGTTTGTGACAAGTGTAAGACTAAGATTTCACCCTATCTTCTCATTTTATTTAAATCGTTCATTTATGAAGTAATCACTGCATCATCACGGTGTCATAATTAAAATAATTTATTTAATGTATAAAAATTATAAAGAAAATATAATGATATAGGAAATATTTTTACCTTTATAATTAATATTTATAGTAAAAATTATTACTTGTATAACCCCAGGTAAAAATTGTTTAATAAAATAATACATGTTTTTGACATTTTAATTTTAACTTCAAATAAAAAGTTATTAATGTCATTTTCCATTCAAAGTGGCTCCATGGGGTCCCCAAGTTGACAGATGGACTATCTTGGTCGGACATGACTCATTAAATAAGTGTAGGACTTGTGTCAAGGTCATTTCATATTATTATAACATTATCTTTACCATAAGTTACACTAATTACCTCTAATCACGATTAATAAAACATAAAAGTTAATATTCACCGAAAAATTATTTTAATCTTATTGAACCACATTTTACTTCCTAATGAAAACATTGTATGTCTGATTTTTTAAAATAAAATCACAGAAGTGGTAAAGTTTCATTTAAATGAAAAATCCGTTTCTTTAACTACCACTTAGTGGTTTCACTATTCTTCAAAAATTGAAGTTTTTCAGAAAAATACCACAAATTCACCCTAAGATATATTTGATATTCTGAATTCAAAAATGATGTCTATTTTAAAAAATTAAAAATATATAAGTTGCATTAATTAATTTAATAATCCATTCCCGCTGTCAGAACAAATAGCGTGTTTTTAAGAAACAATATCTATTAAAAGATTGACACTAGTTTAAGTCCAATTTCAAAGTGAAATTAATTCCAATGACCACCATTGGATTAAATGTTAAAAATATATTCTAAATAAAATTTAATATCAATTAAAAAGATAATATATCCATATAAATAAATCAGATTAAAAGGTGGTTTTTAATTAAAATGCAACATTTTCACTAAAAATGATCTTTATCGGAAAAATAACAAAAATTTACACAAAGTAAATTTTGATGTCCAGATTCTAAAGAAGGATTTTATTTTATCAAATACAACATATAAAATTTTAAAAAGTATATTTAAAAATGGTTCTCCATCAAAAGGCAGTTAATCGTCCTTTTAAAGAATATTAGAAGATTTATGCTTAAAATTGGATTCATTTGCATTTTAAGACTCTAACATTTATTGGATAAATGTAAAAATATTTAACAAACATATGTAATAATTTTGTAATTATTTATATTCATTACCACCATTACAACGGCTAGGCGATAACTATTATAATATTATTATATTATTAGTGTGCAACGTAAGATTTCAAAGGAACTCGTTGTTGCGTATTGGGTACGCCATCGAGCATAGAATTCCCTTTAAAGTAGTATTAACATTTTATTCAAAAATATTGATAAACATTAGAATGTAATATTATTTATTTACCTGGGATGTTACATCCTTCCCCCCTTTTGGGAATTGTGTCCTCGCAATTTCAAAATTGGGCTTGGAAACTTCATTTAAAGTCCCACATCAGAACAAGAGTCAATAAAACTATCACTTTAAAAGAAAGGGAGAGAAGTACAAAGGTCACCCGAGTTAACCCATACTAGGATTCAAAGTATGAAAATATGGATATGGAGGAGAAAACAAAGGGTCATGTTCTGATGTAGAGTGATAGTAAACTTGTCTAGGAGAAAGTTAACCACAAGAAAATCACAAACTTGTGATAGGTTAAACGGTATTTGATTCCCCAGCAGGAAAAGTTAACAGACAACATTTTTTTTAAGTTACTCTTCATTGAGGAATTTATTTTTGAGATTAACTAAATTATAACGAAACATACTTACTTGTCACGTAGACTTTCAACTTTTACTAGATTCCTTAATCAAACTCATATTTTCTCCTAAAGATGAGTATTTAGGAAGAGTACTACAATCAACTTCTTGAGAATCACCTAATCCAAAAAGGAGAACTATATATTTCCAATGTCTTTAGATATCAACCAAAACCAAACCAAAAAGTTTAGTATGAGATCAGATAATACCCAAAAAGGATATTTTTTTTACAAAATGAAAAACTACTCCTAATCTCCAAATTTTTTCAAACAAAACCCAAAGTTCAACGAAGACCATTGAATAAACAATTTGTCCATAAAATTATTCAAAGTAAACCCAACTAAGATTGAAACCCAAATATTTGAAGGATTTAATAACATAGTCTCCCAAGGTACAAATTAACCTTTATCTCGAAATAACATCAGTTTCTCTTAAAGTCTTATACTGAAAAGTAATTAACCTAATCACATATCCTCCATGATAGGTTAATAATTTCCATAGAAAACCCAAAATCAACTTACCCTTAATTCATAAAATCATCTAACTAAAAATAATTAGTCAAACTAACCAGGGACTTCACGTAGTCCAATGGTAGGTGATAAATACCAGTCGCACTTTGGTTGTGGGTTCGATTCCCACAGCTTTGTCTGACACAACAGGTTGTCACACGGTCTACGTGTTGTCCTTTTTCCAAAACTACATAATTCTTAAAACATTCTCCAAAACGAGAAAAAAACTTCAAAAATAACCATAACATAATTTAACCTCAAGTTTATCTTATGTCGTTCATATTCCATCATAATGTATAGTAACCCACAATTGCCTCAAAAGTAAGGATCATATAAACCATAATGGTTACCTTTATAATTATTACTTGATCTTCCATGTAGAGTTGGTTCTCTTGTACATGATGCATTAGAGAACTCACCAAGGTTCATGTAGTTGATCATGACTCCTGATAGTTGGTTTAGAATAACCACGAGATTTCTCATTGAATCCCCCATTTCATCCAGTCTCTTAATTAGAGAACCACCACAGTTTCCTTCAAACCCATTGTCACTTTGGTGCCTGCTAGATCCATCCATTTACTAAAACCATAAATTTCAGTGTGAGTATATCAACAAAATCATTATGTACTAAAGAGGAAGATAGACACTAATATATAATTATCCAAGTTATCTCAAACTCATTCCAACCTTCAAAAATAACAATGACTCTATCTAATATAATAACCATTGTGGGTATACACAACTTTTCACTTAACACTCTAACCTCTAAAGTTATCTAAATCTTCCTTTGATACCAACTATAAGGACCCGACCTTAAAAATTACTTATTACTGAATTAAATGAATAATTCACATTGAGGATATTTTCAGGTTTAGAGTTTTAGAGAATTACGACATAACTATTATATCTCAAAGATTACAAAGTAGACACATCTACTCAGCTTCCATCTTTTTTCACAAAAATAAAAACTCTTGAACAAAAGAGTCATGTCTAGTTCCTTGTTTTAGATAGCCTGAAATTTCCTTGATCCCATCCTTGACCCTATTCAACTTTATGTCATGTGAAAAACATTTCAAAAAAACTTGGGATGAGTAAAAAAAGCTCAGTATGGGTTATAACAATACGGAAAGAAAACATTAGTCCATGTATACATAAGAATCAATGAAATCATACTTTACTCATAAAATATAAGCAATTTAACATACCTCATGAAATCATAAGATTTATGAATAACTCATAGAAATCATAAGACATAAAGGTAACTTGAGGCATTCATAACATTCTTACATAGGGGGTAATTGTCATGGTTACGTTTGGAATACCCATCACAGTATATTCCATAAATCTCTTCGGAGAAACCATAACGTTTAACTACTTCGCGTTACCCAATGCATTGGAGAGCTATATCGGGATCACCCACCCTTAGTTTATCACGGAACCACCCGTCTTCATCAACAATTCCCATGAACCATAACATAATCATAACACATAACTTAAGCATAAAGGAAAGATAACATTCCCACATTGCAATAAAAATATAACATTTTAAGATATTGAAATAATGAATCTGTTCTAAAAATTATTTTTTAAAACCATTTAAAATATTTAATAAAGATATTTTTGAATCAAAGTGTCCCATACCACTTTGAAGCTTTTAACATTTTAAACAATTAATATCCATATAAATAAATCCTCAAAACCATATTGAAAACATGGATATTAATGAGAAATATTTATAAGAATAAATCATTAAAACATTTAAAAACAATATTTTAGTTAAAGTGTTTTTAAAAAAATGAGAGACACTTGAAAACAATAATTGAGGAATAAAATTTAATCAGAACTTTATAATATCATGAGAATAAAGGGATTCATGATATAATATTCCAAAGGACAGTATATATACCATATAAGAGTGAATTGGTGAATAACAAAAATAATGTCTCAATAGAAATGTAAAATGAGATGAAATCCATTATAAATAACGTATCCTTAAATTAAGGATAAATCAATCTCATAATTATGTGTGAAAAATATATATACACCAAATATAAGTGGATATTAAGTGTAAAACAATCAAAGTTCATTCACACATATTCAAAGGATGACATATTCAATAACTACATGTTTAACCCAAACAAATCAAAATTTGGTTAAGGAGTTCCCTTGGTAAAATTTCGACAGCCTAATAGCATCACTTTAAAATTCAGAAAATGAGTTGATGAGACAAAAAGGGTATATAATCACATGGAAATAAATTTGACATCCATAAGGATAAATAAGAAAATATCCTTACATAATAATATGTAAATTAAAAGACATAACAAAAGAAGTCTTTTAAAAAGGGGAGGGTGAAAGGTCCCCTTACCGATTTGGGTAACTTTCGAAACGTAAATCCATTGGAATAAGGGTCATACAATGAAGATGTAAATACCCATAAATGAAATTATATTACACAAAGATTATAATAATGGGCAGTATATACACCACTCAAAGGAAATGGTGGGAAATTTAGCACAAATCTCACGGGAATAAAAGTGAGATGAAAATTCCCTTACGAAAACTCGGCAGCCTAACGGCGCCACTTAAAAATTCCAAAAGTGGATTTATGAGATCAAATAGGGTCTCTCAAAATATAAACATAAAAATTACAGTATGAGGAATATAAAAGATAATACCCAAACATAATAAGGATGAGCTTAAAAGAAATGACATAAAAGAGAGTACTTAAAAAGAAAGAGAGAGGTAGGATCCCTTACGAAAATTTGGCAGCCTAACGGTGCCACTTAAAAATTATAAAAATGATTTGATGAGAGTAAGAGGGGGTATCTCATCATATGAAAATAAAAATTACATTATGGTGAATATAAAATAACATCCTCCAACATAGAACATGTAGTATAAATGAAATGACATAAAAGAGGGTACTTGAAAAGAAAGAGAGAGGTCAGATCCCTTACCTCAAGTTCGACTTGTCTTGTTCATTTCTTTATATTCCTGAATAAAAAACTTTGGTCAATTTATAATTTATTAAGGTCCTCCTTTAAATATTATTATTCAGTTCATATCACATATTATAATTTTATAATAATTGGTTAATAATGTGAGTTCATATTAGATGTTTTTGTCGATGTTTGGTACATGATTCAAAAATGAACTTGTTTTAAAATGATTGACCATGTAGTTATAAGTAAATCATATCCAGAATAGTATTAATGATTTAAATATCATATATATTCAGTACATATTCGTTTTATACTATTCCATAACATTTGGAGATAAAAATAAATGAAATTCACCATTCATGGAGACGGTAGGTTGTACGTACGCATGAACGCTACTTTCATTTCTTTGACATATTAATAGAATTAAAAATAATTGAGAGATATATATATATTATAATTACAGTATAATATATATGTTTTATAGGTCACATAAGTTCATTAATTTCATTTTTTATACATTCCATGTATTGCATTAATGAGTCACATCACTTGAGGGGGCGGTAGTCCACACTTCCTCGTATGAAATTATAGCATTTGCACAACATGAAAAGCATAAAGGTATATTTTAAATATAAAATACATAATCATATGGAAAACATAAATAACATATATATCATATATAAAATACAGTGACATCATAATGGCCACCATGAAAGGTGTTAAGAGAAGATTGAACAGTCATCGTTTTGTGAGGCAGTAATTCGCCATCCACAGAAACAGTATGTTCTTTAACCATTAGACGGAGGTGTGTGTAAGTGTAGCTCAAATAATTCACATAAAAACATCCTAGTATATTTAATATACTTGTGTTGTTACAAAATAAATGAATAAAAAGATTTTAGGTGTTTGGAGAAGAAAAATTAAACACAAGAACACAAGTGAAGACATTACCTTTAAATCGGGTAACTCCTCTTGGTTTGAACCAAAAGGGTTTCTTCAAGAAAATTATGTCAAAGGTGAGGCTTCAACGATGAAGAGAGGGATTTGGAGAGATGAAATGGGCAGGTTTTGGCCGAGCCAAAGGCTTGAGAGGTGTGAGTAAGTTTGTAGAGGTGGGGGCCTTTTATAAGAGAAGAGGAGGGGCACTCTTGGAAAGTTATAAAATATTACTTTATTATAAAATTATTTTTGTATTTTAAAGGTCCATAAATGATATATTTCTAGTATAAGTTGATAAGGTTTCGAAATCCACCAATCCAATAGGTTTGTGACAAGTTTAAGACTTATATTTCACCCTATCTTCTCATTTTATTTAAATCGTTCATTTATGATTTAATCACTGCATCATCACAGTGTCATAAAAAATATAATTTGTTTAAGGTCTAAAAATTATAAAAAAAATATCATGATGTATAAAATATTTTTATATTTCTAATTAATATTTATAGTAAAAAATATTACTTGTATAACCCCATGTAAAAATTGTTTTAGTAAAACAATACATGTTTGTGACATTTTAATTTTAACATTAAATAAAAAGTTATTAACGTCATTTTCCAACCAAAGTGTCTCTGTGGGGTCCCCAAGTTTACCCATGGATTGTATTGGTCTTCCATGACTAATCCAATAAGTTTAGGACATGTTTCAAGGTCATTTCATATTATTATAACATTATATTTACCTTAAATTACACTAATTACCTCTAATCGCGATTAATAAAACTTAAAAGTTACTATTCACAAAAAAAATTATTTTAATCTCATTAAACCAAATTTTAATTCCTAATTAAAACCATGTATGTCGGATTTTTGAAAATCAAATCACAGAAGTGGTAAAGTTTCATTTAAACGAAAAATCAGTTTCTTTAATTACCACTATGTGGTTTTACTATTCATCAAAAATTGAAGTTTTTCAGAAAAATACCAAAAAATCACCCTAAGCTATATTTGATATTCCGAATTTAAAAATGATAACTATTTTAAAAAATTAAAAATATATATTTTTCATTAATTAATTTAATAATTCATTCCCGCTGTCAAAACAAATAGCGTGTTTTTAAGAAACAATATCTACTAAAAGATTGACACTAGTTTAAGTCCAATTTCAAAGTGAAATTAATTCCAATGACCACCATTGGATTAAATGTTAAAAATATATTCTAAATATAATTTAATCTCAATTAAAAAGATAATATATCCATATAAATAAATTAAATTAAAAAGGATGTTTTGAATTAAAATGCAACATTTTCACTAAAAATGATCTTTATCGGAAAAATAACAAAAATTTACACAAAGTAAATTTTGATGTCCATATTCTAAAGAAGGATTTTATTTTGTAAAATAAATCATATAAAATTGTAAAAAGTATATTTAAAAATGTTTCTCCATCAAAAGGTGGTTAATCGACCTTTTAAAGAATATTAGAAGATTTATGCTTAAAATTGGATTTATTTGCATTTTAAGCCTCTAACATTTATTGGATAAATGTAAAAAAAATTAACAAACATATGTAATCATTTTTTAGTTATTTATATTCATTCCTGCCATTATAACGGCTAGGAAATAGCTATTATAATATTATTATATTATTAGTGTGCAACGTAAGATTTCAAAGAAACTCCTTGTTGTGTATTGGGTACGCCATCAAGCATAGAATTCCCTTTAAAGCAGTATTAACATTTTATTCAAAAATATTGATAAACATTAGAATTTAATATTATTTATTTACCTAGGATGTTACACACATAATCCTTGTTTGTCTAATTATTTTGTTTTTTTGGGTGTAAAGGGTTCTAATGGAGTTTTGTGTGGTGATTAGGTGGGACCTCATCCTAGTTTCAGTGCACAAACTCAGAGGATGCAGTTATCAGAAAACCTTTTTTCCAATGGTGTTTAGAGATTTTTTGTTACATAGTCTAAGACAATTAGATAGAAATATATCATGTGCATGAAGTGATTACAATGTATATCTAATACAATAGAAGTAGTACTACTCTAGAGGGATGTTTCATTCTCCATGATCTCATAACAAGTTATATTATAGTGATTAGTTCCACTTTACACATAGAATTCAAGTTTCTAATATCCTTGGATTGAAATATATTTGATTTTAGTTAGTTTTACTATTATTTTAATAATTAATTAAGAGGAAGGGAAGGTTCATATCGAAAAATTTGGTGGAATGGAATTTTCCTTTTATAGGATAAAACTGGATGATCTTTTGATATAGAAAGATATATATTCCCATTTTTCTAGTAAATGTCCTAAAAAAAGAAAATATGTAATGGGAATGGTTGGATATGAATGATTTATCTGTTATTATAATATCACTTTCTCATAATATTTAATTTAACATTAACAAAAAAACTATTACAGTGGTTATGAAATCTTTGAATGACATGTATGAAAAACCAATACCTCTTAATAATGTTTTCATGATATAGATATTGTTAAAATTGGGGTAATATAATAGAAGACCAATACAAGTTCATTTGAATGACTTTAATATGATCCAAGGGCAGGTCAAATTAGTGAAGGAAAATTTTATAGATGATGTTTGGGTTTTCTTATCATTTCCCCACATCCAAAAATCTAGGATACTCTGGTGATAATAGTGAGTAATTATAATGGAAAGATAGATCCTATGTTTGATAAGATTCAAAAATTAATCTTGAATGAGGAGTTCAGGTGGGAAAAAATCCATTATCAATCTCTAAGTGATATCATTACTATTGGATGAGGAATGGAACCTCAACGGAAGGGATATTAGAAGAAGAAGTATTTAGATGACAAGTCCTAGAGAATAATTAGAGGTAAATCGATTTTTCCATGGACTAAATGCCGACTTTGACAAAATATGGGATATATCAATAAAGATTATAATAATTAGATAAAGGATTCAACTTATGGACATACTAACTCAATATATTTATCATATGAAGGATCTAGTTTGATACTGAGTGTGATTATTATAGAATATTCATGAGTGATTAACTCATGTGAATATTTCATTTGATTATTTAACATGGGTACATTGTAGATTATATACCAAGAATCTTGGGTATAGTATATCCTGATAATGCTAAATATTTGGAAATAGTTTGGAATGTTTATGTTAAAACTCAAATGAAAATGGAAGTGACTTGAGATTGAAAGACGCTAGGAAAATTTCATCTCTATATAAGAACCTCATATTAGTGGGATAACATGATTATATAGGTTTTAGAATGATTTTTAATGGATTTTTGAAGTTAAATAGATGGTCCATGGTTATTTCTCAAATAGTAAATAATGAAACCTTATAATTTTCTAGATGAAAGGATAAAGTTACAGTGATTAGAATCACTTCATCACATAGTCCAAATATGTGGCACTATAGTTTTGGAAACCTTAGTAAAAATAACTTGAAAGAACTATACTATAAGTCTATAATTAAACATGATCACATAGACCTTGTAAGATGTTAGAAACATATGTTGAAAATATATAAGGGAGTTTCCTTTAACTTGGATGGTTGAGAGCTAAGAAATCAAAAGATGGAACTCACTCACTCTAATGTTTAGGGACCTTCCCCTATTCACTAAAATGGATTCTAATAGTAATTTATAACCTTTATTAGTGATTAAAATTGAAATTTCTTACTATAATTCCTTAATAATGAATATAATTTCTTTCATACATTTATTCTTTGGAAGGTTTTGGTATAAAATGAATGTTTAAGTGTCTTTGGATAGACAATTGTGGGGAGTACACCCGAAACAACTTTTATAATTTTTATTAGATGGAGGGAATCAGGTTTGAGAAGGCGGTTTTAGGAACCCCACAATAAAATAGAGTATCCAAAATTATGAATTAGTCTATACAAGAAAAATATCATAGTATGAGTCTTCACTATATAATTCCTAAGGCAATGTGAGCATAAGTTATGAATACAACAACATATTTGGTTAAAATAAGTCCATCATCCATTGTGTGACAAGATCTATCAAAATAAATTTAGTCTTGTAAGAGAATATAGGTAAAGTATCTCAAAAAATTTGAAAGTATCATGAATTTTCATATCAATACTAAAAAAATGATAAGTTGGAGGTGAAATCCAAGGCATTATTTCTTGTTCGATGTGGAGATGTTAGGTCCACTAGGCTGGATACCCTGAGAGGGGGGCTGAATCAGGGTATGGCTAATTAAAAATTAATGCATGTTCTGATCTTGTTTCGTTGTTAAGCAAAACACTCTTCTCTCTTTTTCCTACTGCACGATATATACAGAAAGTTAAGCAAGCACAGGACACATCAATTTTACTTGGTTCACCGCTAAGGGCTACGTCCAAGGAGCATACGCCGACAGGTTTCCGGTCGTACCAAATTACACTAATCTTCACTAGCTGTGGATTACAAGGTTCGGGCTAGATCACTTCTATGCCCAGGCTCACTGCCTTTACAAGGTTTAGGGTCAGCTCACTGCTTTCCCAAGGGTCACTCCCTATTTCTCTCTCTCTGGCTCACTGCCGGTGGAGAGGATCACCTTCTTCCTCTTCCTAAGCTCACTGCTCTTGGAAGGGATTAACTCACAGTTTATAGACATGTAGGTCTCTTCATTTCCATTAAGAAATGCATCTTTCTCTGTATGTAGATTCTTTGTTGAAGTTCAACTTTCACCCATAGATGAATACCCCTTTTCCACTATCCACTGGGCAAACAACCTTTGGAAAGACCTTCGCAAAGCACCCTACAATGCGAGGCTCCCAATTTCGCGAAGCTCAACCAAGCCTTCGCGAAGCTCCTGCCTTTTCGCGAAGCTCACTCGCGAAGCTCACTCGCGAAGATCTTTTGCGATGCTCAAGCCGTCACAAAGCAACGACCCTCGCGAAGCTAAGTAAGCCAACGCGGAGCGCGCAGGTTTCGCGGAGCTACAATAGCCGCCGCGAAGCACCTCTTTCGCGAAGCACACTGGCTCCGCAAACCACCTTCGCAAATCGAGAGCAAAGTATTTTCTCTAAAAATTTTCTCTACTTCGCCTGAAGGGGTCGGCCTCTATTTATAGGCGATTCCACCGACCCTCATCCTTTCCGCACGAAGTCAACGCCACGTCATCTCAAATCGCGAAGCTCCAAAGTTTCTGTCGGAATTCTGTCCAAATCGCAAAGCTCCACGGAAATCTTCCGTTCGTGGAGCTTGACGTAGTCGCGATGAATCACCGTCAACTTACCTTCGCGGCTCGCGCCTTCGCCGCGAAGCTCCCTCGCGAAGCCCAACATTCCTTCGCGCCTTCGCCGCGAAGCTCTCTCGCAAAGCCCTTCTCCGCCGTGATGCGCTTCAGCCTCTACCGTTCGCGAAGCTTGACGTAACCGCGAAGCATCACCGCCTCCATTCTTCTGGTCTTCGCGATTTCCAAACCATGCATCCTATCTTCGCGAAATTCATGCTTTTTCCATATTAAATTATGCTCTTCATGGAAATCCACTTTTCGCGATGCTCACCAAACTCCAAATTTTGGACCCCCAAAATTTGGCAAACACTGGGAAACGGCGCCACCTTGTACTGCTCTTTTGTACCGCCTCCAGATTGTACTTTCCTTTTTTATAGTTCTTTGTCAACATGTAATGTCAACAACTTCTCGGGAACTCGAAAAATATCCATGAAAACCTGCTTTGTCAACAAACACAATCAACCCAAAAATACTTCAATGTTACCTTGAGGGATTTTTGCCCAACAGGAGATGAGAACTGTGGATATTACCAGTGTGAGGATGAAAAGAAGAAATCATTTAAATAAGAAGTGTTTTTTTATAATGAAATTATGTGAAAATATCAAAACTTGAATAAGATGGAAATTTAGGTCATTTGAACAATTTATGATCAAGATGGTCGGAAAAATGTTATCGAATAGACTCTACATCCAGAAAATTCGGAGGCTGGCACTCCAACATTCATTATAATGGAATAAGAATGATCAGTTAGACCTCTACCTGATAAAGAAATTTTATCTAGATGACTATCAGATAAATATATTTCAATGTTTGAAATTGAGGTTGTGCTGAGGAAATTTACTTATATCAGAAAACTAGTTCATAGTTTTGGAGATGATATGAACTTTATTCTTCTAATAGAAGTAGGGGAATCAGAATTTATAGAAGTGGAAACTACTCTCAAATATTAAACATATTGAGATTAACCAATGAAATAGGAATGGAATTAATTAAATCTCAAAAATATTTTGGATTTAGTTTAATTAACAAAAGGAAAATGAGTTGTGGAAAACAATTGGATTTTTCATTTGAATGTGGAAGATAATGTAAGTTAGAGGTATAAAGTAAGGTTTAAAGTGAATGGTTTTTAGTGAAAGGAAGGTATTTAATTTTTGGAAAATTTCACCCTAGTTTTAAATCCCATAACCATTTAAATAGTTCAAAACAATGTTTAATCCAATGATCCACACTTAGAAAATATGGATATAAAGACAACTTTTCATCATGGATATTTAGAGGATGAAATTTACATGGTTAAACCCAAGGGTTGTGAAACATATCTAAATTATGATATAGATTATAAGTTTAAACAAAGTATTTATGTCATAAAAGAATCTCCATAACCAAAAAATTGTATGTTTTAAAATATCATGCCTGAGGAATGTTTTAGATGATTTTCTTCCAATCATTTATATAATAGGAAGTAATGGGATGATATAACATATATCAAACTATTTTTGTATGTGGATGAAATTTTTATTTCTAGTATATATTTCTATAAAATCAAGATACTTAATAAGAATTTGACAATAATTTCTAGGATGATGAACCTTATACATACTGAGAATATATTCTGGATAAGAATTGAGAGGAATATAAAAACCAAAACTTTGGTTTTATCCTAAAAGGAATACACAAGAAAGGTCATCAAAAGGTTTATAATGACTAGTTTCAAACCTCTCTCAACCCCCTATCTTGTAAATTAAAAATTTCTAAATCATAGGCACCATATTCATATGGAGAACTTTGTGACATGGAGAAATTAACTCTTTCCAAATCTATTATAAGTTTTATGTATGTAACAGTTTTCACAAGTCAAGAAATTGATTTTGTAGTGGGAGTTTTTAGTAATTTCAATTCAAATCAGGAAAGAAAACATTAGGAATATATGAAATGGGTTATTTTATACTTTATTGGTTTGGAGGATGTAAATTTGTGTTTATGAGATTATAATTAGATTAAAGGTTTTGTAGATTCAAATTTTACAGGATACATGGACTCAGACAAAAGTACAATATGATTTTTATTTAACATTGTTAGGATAATGGTTAGAAAGATGTCTTATTTGTATCTAGTTATTAAATTTTCTAGAATGAAAGTAGATCATTTCACTACTATTAAATAAGGGAAAGAGTTTATATGGTTTATTTACTTGTTGAAGGAACCTATATAGTGATCTACTAGAGAAATATGAAATTTTGACAGTCAGAGTTTCATCCATATTTATTGTAATCAATTGTTTTATGAAAGAATAAAACATTTTGAGCAAAAATATTACTTTATATGAAGTCTTAAAGAATATATAGTTTTGAAGATATATAATATCACTGGGAATTAGAATCCTAATGATATGTTTACAAAGGTGATAGTATAAGAACATCTAAGGCAATATTTTTCCTCAATTGGACTAGACTGATTAGACAGAGAGTGAAACATTAGTTTCGTCAAATAGAGGATGATCTCATGAGGATCGTTGATGAAGGTTGAAATATTGAAGAAATTTTCTAGTGTGAGATTATTGGGTTTTGTGGAAAATCATTTGTTTCATGAGAAAGGGGTTTTCAGATAGAGTCCATCAGACAGATTCCATCATATAGATTCTATCATATGAATCCACCACAAATGATGTTATATTAGCATGTTTTCTCTTTTAATGGGAGTATTTCTTAGGTGTTGGATATTGGTGGTTTTATTGGATGGTTCAAAAGAGTATCATAGGTTTCCCTGGTCAATAATAAGTTTCCCATGAATATATGATGGTTGTTTAACATGTTCACTAGTTTAAGACATATATATATATAGGTGGTGGAATAAATATGAATGTATGGTGAACAATTGAATGTTTCTGACTTTATTTTTTTTTTTTTGAATTTTTAAATAGTGATTAAAGTGAAAGATGTGTTTTATATTTTCTTACTCCACCTATAATGATTTTTTGTTGTCTTCTCCCAAGGACATAGAACATTTTTTAACCACATAAATATTTTTTATCCATTTTTGTGTTTGTGTGTAAAGTGTATTCATTATTTTTTGTGTGTTAATTAGGTTTTCTATTATCTTAGTTCTAGTGAATAAAATCATAGGATGAGGTTATCGAAGAAACATTTTTCCATTGGGGTTTGGATATTTTTAGATACATAGGATAAGGAAATAAAATAGAAGTATATCTGATGTATGAAGTTAATACCATGTCTATTTGATACCACAAATATAGTGCTATATTATAAGGAGTTCTTTCTCTTTAGGATCTCATAGAAATAACTATTAGTTCTTATTTTTATTGGTTAAAATAAAGATTTTTATGAGTTTTATTATGAAATTACAAGACCTTATTGTCTTAATCATGTTTTTGTTCTTATAAATTATATATAATGATAGGTTGATCCAATATATCTCTATAATGCATTATTAAATGACTTATTTTCTAGATAAAATATATTGGAATTAATCAGGTAGGTTATTTCATTGAGAGTGTGATTGTAAGAGCAATTATGAATATAATGTCTCAAATAATCTTTATGATTATTCATTTTATTTTATTATTTGTTATGAGATTATTTTATATAATTCTTGATCTAAGAAGTTGAAATGTATCTATGTTATGGATCATGATTATTTAATATTGATTTCATGCTCCATATACTCATGTCTTATGTCAAGATTCATCATAAGAATCATGATTTATGATCCATATTTTATTGGGAATGAATTTCTTATAATGTGTTTATGTACCTTGGTTATGATCTAATACAAACATGTTTATCTTAGGCTAACTTATGATATTTGATTGATATTGGTCATGTTTACCCATATTATGTGTTTGAGCTCACCCTTCTTATGTTTCCTATTCCCAATGTTATGAAGATAAGTATTATGTATTTTTCTCTATAAGGGTATCATGTGTGAAGAATCTTATGGGAGATATTTAAGACTTTTGTTTGGAAATAATAAGTTCTTGGTATAGTGTATAAGTTATCCATTGGGTGATAAATACATGAGTTTTTATAGTTAAAGGTTTTTCCTAATTTTCTAAAACTATAAATCCAAATGAACTTGGTTATATAAGTGACTCAATATTGGTTATTGATATTGTAATTAGGGATTGGGTATCTTTAGTTACTATCAAATATAGTATGTAATAATATGTTTTTGCACCAAATTTGGGCATACAAATCTAGGGTGTCTCTACTAGTAACAGATCAGGGTTTAGATAATTCTTATAGTAAATATGATATTAGGTGAGGATAATTTAAAAGTCATGGATACCATTATGAGTTGATATGTTTAAGGTTAATCATCATTTCAAAGGCATATATACAAATTTTCACATATCATTTTCTAGAAATTAATTATATTTTGATAGATTTTTATTGGGTCTTTGGAATAATATTTGATTGAGGTTTGAATAACCCTTTGGGTTGGTATGTGGTTTAATATTGAGGAAAATATGGAAAATTGGTACAATATGTTAATTGATATTTGGAATATAATTTGAGTAGTATAGACAACCATTGGGATTGAAAAATGATTTTATGATAAAATGAATAAAATTATTTTTGGGAAATATTTCAAATATTTTTTAGAACATTAAACAATTATAATATATTTTTACCATGTATGTTATTTTTTGACAAAGTGATTAATATTATTTTGGGGATTAATATTCATTTAATTTTTTTATTCATATATAATTTTATTATATTTTTTATCATAGTTATTTAAGTTATTTGGAGGATATATTACAATATTTGAAGAGAATATATGATTATGGTATATATTTATTTGGTATGTGACATTATGAGTGGATTTATGTTGTTTGGGGATTTGAGTTGATTTTAGAAGAACATGTGATCGTATTTTTCTGATTTTTGGGGTTTTAATTTGGTCAAGCATGAATTGAAGAGTTTAGGGGTTTATTTATTATATAATTATTTAAGTTGAACATGGATTGTTTTTGTTACATTGAAGATTTAAATATTAAACTATTTTTGTTTTATATGATGGTTTATCCATAATTCATTTGGGTATATCATTACTTATTCTAACCATTTTGGTTTTTAGTATGTGTATAAAAACATATAGAATAACTTTTTATAAAATCCTTTATATAATAAAGAATGATTTCCATTGGTAGATCTCATTATCCATTAAGTTTTGTTTTTACGATTCAGGTATGAAAAATTTATCGTGAATATTCATATTTTGGAATGTGAGATAAAATAGTGGAAAATGATCAACACACACAACTTAAGGATAATATTGTTCTTATGGAAATGAAATGAAATCAAGTAATTATATTTTCTCATATTCTCTATATTTATCGTAAAATAATTCATCAAACTCAAGTAAAAGGATGATAAATATATCATATCTTATATTGAAAATATAATCGAACTATCAAAGTAGGCATTAGAAACTAATTCACAAATATGAATATTATAAAAGAAAAGATATGGTTAAAAACCCTAAAAAAGTATTTTTTTTTAATTCTATATATTTATTTTATATTCCAATACACATTTATAATCATTAGATTTATTTACTTTCATGGAACCATTATCAAATATTCAAATGAAAATAATGGTTTTTAAATTCATCCTTTTCCCATTTAAATGAATTTTAAAAATGTTTTATTTTATTTATTTACTTTACAAACCCCTTCTCATTGGAATTAAGATAAAATTTCAAGGATGTAATTTCTTGGGGGGTGGGGAATGTGACAACACAAATATTTTCAATAAAATATCATTTTTATGGATATTTAAATTTATTATCTTTACTTTATGATAAAAAAGATGTTTTATTAAAAGGTGAAATATATTTACAAAAAAAATTCATACAAAATATTTTATAAATGGATATTTATGTTAATTAAATAAACTAATATTTATATTTATTATTATGATAATATTATAAATAATCTTATCAAGTTATGAGAAAAATAATATTAATTTTCATTTGAAAAAATAGTTTCTATTTTAAATAAATTGTTTTAATTGTATTATATGTTATTTAAATGAAATTTATAAATTTTAGAATTTTAATTTTATAAAATAAAATTTATTCTTGTATTAATCACATCAAAATTATATTACAGTGGAGTTTCAGAATTTTTCAAAAAAAATTGGTTTTTGTGTGAATAATGAAAAATAATGTTTTTAAAAATATCATTACTTTTATAAATTCATTATGATATGAGAATGAATTAAAACTATATGACACCATTTTATAAACCAAACATTAATTCCAAGAGTAAAATAAAATATTTAAAAAATTATATCTAATTTAGAAACACATGTTTGACATTTTGGAACCTAAGTTTTGATTTATTCTAATAAAAAACTATTCTAACCATTTTAAATTAAATATGTATTAAAAATGATCCATTTATTTTTTATTGATTTTAAAGTAAAAAAACTCTTATTATTTTAATCAAAAGCCAATTAATATCAATGGAATCAATATTATACATGATATTTATTTAAATTTATTTTTATGTTTAAGAAGGAATGTTTTCTAAAAACTGTTTTTGTTGTGTTAAATAAAATTTTATTAAAATTATATCACCTTTATTTAATCAAGTAATTTTTTTTCATATTTGCAATCATACTTTTAAAATTAGTAAATAATTTAAATTTCTTTTTTATTCATAAAATAAGTTACCATAGTAAAATTTATTCACCCCGATAAGGGTTAAATGTGGTAAAATAGTTAAATTAATGTATAAGGTCAAAAATATCACAAAAATATATACATAAATGAGTTTATAGAGGAATTATATTACTGAGCCTTATATATTTTTAAATTTTATTTTATCTATTTTTTTTATAATGACTTCTCATTTTCATATTAAGAAATTAATATTATAGAAATGCCACACCGCTCATCTATAAAAGGACTAATTCACCACCCTACTTCTCCACGCAAAATGAGTACTTTATAAATACCAAAGAATAAAAAAATAATTCCTCAAAAATATTCACCATGTCATAGAGTTTATGTCCTCCATAAAAAAAATTCTAAGAAGGATTAAGGTATGACTTAAAGGAGGATATTAAAGGCAGATGTAATTATCTTAACCGAGCTATTCAAGATTATTTCTTCTTCAAAAATTTATAAATATTTTATAATATGATATTATAAATAAAATAAGTATAATTATTATACTAAAATTTTATTATATTTATGTAACAACAATTATTTATCACTCCTCCATCCATTTAAAAATGAAAATGTTGTCTGCGTTATATGCATATGACCACATCCATGAATTACATATCTCATTTTTCATCACCACCATACATTTATGGTTCTAAAAATACATTTAATTTATATATAACATTTTGAAAATGTTATATATATTTTTAAATATAATATTTCTATTAAAATAATAATATTTACAATAAATGGTCATTGTAAAATTTAATCGCCTAAAACGAGAATACCGAGATGCTTTTCTTTTTATGAATCATTTTTTTGGAAACCCTATTAGACTGTATAATTTGTTTCCAACTATTAAGATATAATATTAATATATAAATAAATTTAATGGAAATATTAATGTTTAACACATTATTAAGATATCGCCTTTATTTTATAATACATTACTGAAAGAAATCCCATTACGATTTTTACCCTTTATAATCGCTCAAAAAAATCCAATGTAATGAACCTGAAACCGCATAAATAAACTTGTGAAATAAATTTAAATAATTTTAAAATTATTTAGATAATGTACTCAAGACCATATACTGATAAAAAATCATTATTCCTAAAGATACGTGTAATAATTTAAACTCCTAACACCAACTATTAATTTTAACTAAAATATTTAATAAATATTTAATAAATGAATATAAAAAATTAATGTAAAAGGTTATAAATATGAATACGGTTTTGAAACAAATTATTAATGAGTCTTAGTTTATTATACATGAGGTTATAATGCATCTATCCAAATGAGAATCCACGGTAAGGGTTCTTGGTCTCAATTAGAATTCTTTGATAAATGTTTCATATTATATACCATATTTCCTTTTATATGGTATTTTTTAAATTCAGCACCCCGTTAATGTATTAGAATTTATTTTCATGTAATTTTTTGGATTTACAAAGTAAAATATATTTCTTTATTTCTTTATATTTTTATTTAAGTGTTGTAAAAATTGTAAGGGATCTTTGTCTCAATTTTCTTTTATTGGGAAATATTTCAATCCATGCAATTTTTTTAATTTTTATAGTGTATAAACTATATATTTTACATATTATAACACAATTATGTCCTTATTCAGGGTATTTAATCTTCAATTTATTGTTATCTTCTTCAAGGGGTTTTGATTCTAAATTTAATAAATCCATAAAAGTTTTTCATCTCAAATCTCCGTCTTTGCGACATGTTTTGTATTATTATCCTACATTTATTTATATGGTGTATATAACTTAACTTTATCATATTATATAATTTTTTATTTTTATTCCTAATATTTAAATTTACATTTAAATTTCTATATTTCAATGGATTTTGTTTTAAAAGTCCTTAAGGATTTTTATTTGAAATTTTTTCATTAATGTTCTAAAGTCGTTTTAATAATTAGTTTTCCACCATGGATATATTATTGATATTTTTTAAAGGGTGTTATTATAAAAACAGCAATGATTTATTATGGTTATTTGATATGATCTCTTAATTTAATTATAATGGTTTAAAAAAGAGTATCTTTAATGTGTTCCATACAGGTAATTTCTTAATTTCTTCATAGAAGTGTTAAAAGAATTTATTTTTTAATGTTTATCACGTGATCCCCTTTTCCTTTAATCATTAATGTTTTTCATTATGAGAATAAATTTTAAAATTTTCATGGTTTACCAAATTAAATTCAATTCATATTATTATGTGAGTTTTTTTTGAATATTTATCAAGTAAAAAATACATTTCTTCTTATTTTTATGTGATAAATACAAGTGATTATACTTATGAGTTGAAATGACCATTTTGATGAATTTTATGATGAAATTGAGAGAAAATATGTGTTTTATTAATTTTATTTTTATTTTACATTATATGATGATGTATGGATATTATATATCCCTCAAATCCATTAGGTAATGATTTATTCTCTAGAGAAAGTATTTTGGAATTAATTGGGTAGGTTATTACATAATAAGGGTTATTATAAGAGTTATTATGAATATACTATCCTAAGTGACCTTTAGGATTATTATTTTGATTTTATGATTTATTATAATATTATTTTATGGAATTATTGAGCTATAAATTTGAAACATATATATGTTATGGAACATGATTATTAAATCATGCTTTCACACTCAATTTACTCATGTCATATTTTATGATTCATGTTAAGACTCTAAAGTTATGCTCTATATTTTATTGTTTATGAATTAGTTATAAATTTTTCATGTTTCTTGGTTATGATCCCATACCAACATTTTTATCTTATTCTCTCTTGTAGACATTGCTTTATATCAATTATGTTTTCCCTTAACATGCATTTGATCTCACCCTTCTTATGTTTCCTTTTACCATGGTTATTAATAGTAGTATTATATATGATTTTTATAGATTAGTATCCTATGTGTATAATTTTATGGTAGTTGTTTAAAACTTTTTATGAAATAAGAAGTTATTTTTATAGTATAAAAGATGTCCATTGGGTGAGAAATATATGGGTTCTTATAGTGAAATATTATTTTATAATTCTCTAAAACCCAAAATATAAAAGTTATTGTGTATATAAGTAACTAAATATTGGTTATAGATATTATAGATATGGATCAAGTCACTTTAGTCAATATAAAATATAGTACATAAGAATAAGACCTGAGCAGTAGATCTGGGTGTATGTTTGTAGGGTGTCTCAGTTGGTATCAGAGTAGGGTTTATGGAACTTTAGAGGTTAAGATGTTATTAGGAGAGGATAATTTAAGAGTTTTGGATACTTTTATGGGTTGATAATTTTAGGACTAATCACAATTTTAAAGGCATGGATACCCATTATGAGTTTTCATGTTTAAATTATTAATGATATTTTATGATATTTTTATTGTATATTAGGAATAATACATGATTATGGTTTATATAATCCTTTGGGTTGGAATGTGATTTAATGTTGAGGTAAATATGGCTAATTGAGAAAATGTGTTGATTTATTTTGAGAATATATGTTGAGAAATATATATAAGTTTGGGGACTGAAATTTGATATGGTGACAAGATGGATAAAGTTATTTTGGGGAAAGGTTTGCATTATTTTTAAGAACATTAAATGATTATGATATATTTTGGTATAGAATGGGATTTTATGTCAAAGTGGGTGATATTATTTGAGGGATAAATGTCGAGTTTATATTTATTAGAATGTATACTTTTTTTATAGTTTTATGTCATATTTATTATAGTTATTTTGTAAAAAATATAACTTTATTTTGGTAGAATATATGATTATGGTATATACATATTTAGTATGTGACATTATGAGTGTCTTTATATTGTTTTGGGATGAAATTTATGTTTAATTTTTAAGAATATGTAATTTTTTCTAATTTTTTGGTTTTTAATTTCTGTCCAAAATGTGTTCAATGGTCTTAGGGTTTTTTAATTTCTGGAATGATTTATGTTAAACATGAGTTATTATTTGTTTATTGAGGTTTTAGGGAAAAATATTACTTTTTTTATATTATGTATTATCCATATTTCATTTGGGTATTGTCATTACTCATGATAACCATTTTGGTTTTCAGTACATGTCTTGAACCATGAGGGATAAATTTCATTAAATACTTTACGCAAAAAAAGAACACCATCCTTTTCAGATCTCATGATCCATTAAAAGTATATTTTCATTATTCAACCATGAAATATTCATTTTGGGTAGTCATAGTTAGGAATGCGAGATGAAATAGAAATGATAAATGATCTATATAAACAACCAAAGCATGATATTATGATTATGTAAATGGTATTAAATCAAATAATAATATTTTCTACAATTCTCTATATTGATGGTAAAATAATTCATCAAAATAAATTAAAATTATGATATATATGTCATGTCTAATATGGAAAAGATCAGTCGATTATTAAGGTAGGACTTAGAAACTCATTCATAAGTATAAGTCTTTTAAAAGTATAATAATGGTTTAAAAAAACCAAAAATGTATTTATTTCAACTTCTATATAATTATTTTATCTTCCACAACACATTTTTTTATATTTACCAATATTACCTTTTGAGGTACCATTATCAGTGATTCAATTGAAAATAATAGTCTTCAATGTACTATTTCACCCTTTGAAATGCATTTTGAAAATTTATTTCTTTACTTAATAAACCCATTATCATTCAAATAATGACAAAATTACAAGGAAAAAATTTCCTAGGGGTGTATGTGACAACCTGGTAAATTTAAATAAGATATATATTTTATATTTTATTAATATTATTTATTACAAATTTATATGTATGATTTAAACACACACATAAAGGTATGTTTATAACATGTTTTATATGATATATATTATCATTTAGATACCAATTATAAATTTAAAATTATTATATTTACTTAATGATAAAAATTTGTTTTATTTAAAGGTTAAATATATTTTCTTATAATGATTTTGTATAAGATATTTTTAAATGTTTATTTACAATAATTATATAAATTCATATTGATATTTATTGTTATGATACTCGTTTAAATACATTTATCAAGGTATGAGGGATGAATATATTTTTTACATATATTAAATGATTTTATTTAATATTTATGTTTATAAATATTAGTATTATAATTTGATTAAAAAGACTTCATTCTTTGATTTGGTATATCAAAATTATCTTAGAGTGATTTTTTAGGATTTTTCTAAAAAGGTGGATTATATGGTGAATAGTGAAAAATAATTTTTTTAGAAATACCTTAACTTTTATGAATCATTAAGATATATCTATGAATTAATAATATATGATTTTTTTCAACAAAATATGTATTTAATGAATAAAATAAAGCATCTAAAATATTATTTTGAATTTATAAACCCATGTTTCAAATTTTTGGACCCAATCTATATTTTATTCTAGTAAAATTACTATTTTAGTCATTTCATTTAAATAAGTATTCATAATTATCCACTACATTTTGAATTTCATTTAAATTAAAAAAATATTATTTTTTAATCATAAACTAATAAATATCATGGTAATAAATATTATATATGTTTTTTATGTATTTTTTTTTATTTTTAAATGACAATTTTTAAAAAACTATTTATATTACGTTAAACACACTTTTTTTAAAATTATTTTTTATTAAATATATAAATTAAATCTAGTAAAATGGTTTTAAGATTTGGTATAATAATGTTAAAATTTATGGCATTCCATCTTTTTATTACATAACTTTACATAACATATTATACACAAGGGGTCTTTTAATGTTTAGTGTCTTGGAAATAAGTTACATAGCACATGAAAACATGAAAAAATTCTTATAATACACCTTAAGGGATTAATCATACGTTAATTATAAGTTAAATTAATGCATACCATAACCTGGGCACATACATCAAAGGAAAAGGTGAGCATAAATCCTAGTAAGGGAAAATAAAGGAAAGAACTTACTTTTGCTCTTGAGGAATATCAATAAGAACATGAGGAAATAAATAAAGAAATGAGAAAGAGGAATAAAATATTAAAAATAACATCAATAATAAATTATAAATGTGTATAAAAAAATTAATTGAGTCATTCATAATCATACCACCAAGTTTTATCGCTGAGGTGTCATAAAAATTAACAAGGTTATTCACCAACGCATCATGAAACATGTCATCTATAGAGATTAAATTCTTTACCCATTGTATTGGAGTGATTTCTGGGAAGAACATTATTATTTATTGATTAATATGAGCTACATAAATTATAATAAAACATTTAATAAATAACTTGTGGAGAAACAAAGAAACTGTTTTATATAAAAATCATGGAGTTTTAAAAAGAAGATATTAAAAGTAATATCTTATGTCATAATTATACTATAAAAATGAAGGTGGGGTTAATTTATGTCAATACTAGAATAAAATAGATAATTTTTAGATATAGGTGAATAATCTTGGAAAATAAATAGGTTTGGGTACTCCCAAAATAAAATATCATAATTTCTTGAGAAAAGATAGAAATTTTGAGAAGAAGATTTTACCGCATAACGAGTATAAAAAATGTTTTATAAAATATTATAAATATATGGGTCAAGGGTATACCATTAATAAAAGATTATAAAAACATTTTAGGTATAAAATAAAATATATATAAGAAAATATATTAGAAATTTTAATGACAAACCTTATAAAGAGAACTTGAAAGGAAAAGGGGAGTTTAGATTTCCCTTACCGTGAAGTGTGACTCCAAAAACTTGAAGATCGAGACATTAAGGGATCGAGGGAACATTGGGAGGAATAATTGGGAGGTAATAATATAATATATTCTTATAGGATGAATTGGTAATTAAATATAATGGATAAATGAGTGGGTATTTATAGCAAAAGTGACAGATTTGTTTTATTGATTTCCATAGACACCTCAGTAGTGGTATTTGAAAAACCATGTTCCTGCCCAGGGTATTTTCCCAGGGTTATCTCCATATGGAATAACTATTAATTTATATCAATCCAAAATATTAGAGGATAATTTTATATTACTTATTACATCATTATGATGTCATTAAACATACTGAAAATTCACAACTATATTTTTACTATTCAATGAAAAACAAAATATTTTATAAAATTCTCATTAATTCACCCAAACCTAATTTTTATGTGATTATTTAAACAATTATATTTATTTTACCATAATAATTATATAATCATGATAATTTTATGTCTCAAGTTTAAAAATCCTTATTTATTAAAATTAATAGCAAACCGAAATTCATAATAAAATTCATAGTGAAAGTTCAGTCACTTGAAAAAATAAAATTATTTTATCAGTGAAATTTAAATAATAGTGTTTTAATCACACTATTTCATTAAAATAAACATTAATAATAATACCATAGTCTATTATAATAATTTTATCTATTCTAAAAAGTACAATTTCTGTGCGAAAAATCCATTGATCAAATTCTTCATATTTTTAACAAAAACAAAACTCAAAACAAAAAATGATGGAACAAATATTGTATTTATACAAAGGGATTATAAAATAAGTAACTAATTCCTTGACACATAAACTCTTACAACACCCTCATACTATATAAGGGTGAGGTGTGTGATAGTGATAGACTCATGGGATAACTCAGTGAATACCACTGGAGTGTTAATATCCACTAACTTAAACTTATCCCATAGGTGATTTTGTTCAAGCCTAACATGTTGAATCTTGGATTGGGCTTGGTCAAGAGTGGAGCCCAAAGATGCCCCCTCCCACCCATGTTCTGAAAAATGAGCTTCGTATGACACGACTCTTTGGGATGAGGCCATCAAGTCTCCTTTCATCTTTAATTAGACATTATTATTACTATTTATAATTTAAATTATAATGTTAAAATTATTATTAAGAGTATTGTTTCCAATAGTCATATTGACCAACAGTCATAATTGACCAAAAATCATATAATGGTCGAAACCCAATGGTCACATTTCAATTAAAATAAATTCATTATTAAAGGGATGTAGTTTTCATGAGTAAAAAATAATATAACACACATTTTTGGAAAAAATTATCATTAAAAAAGTTTTGGTTTTACAAAATTAGGCAATAATGTCCATTTAATTTTTAGTCATAAAAATAAGTTATCATAGTAAAATTTAGTCACCTCGGTAAGAGTTAAATGTGGTAAAATGGTTAATTAAGGGATAAAGTCACAAAATATAAAAACACTATCCCTAAATGAGTGCATGAAGGATTTATAAACCTCAAACATATCAATTTCCAATTTTTATTATTAAGAACCAACATGGATACCCTAGTACACTGGCACCTGATTCATCCCTTACATAGCCCAAAGGGTGTTCTTGATATGAACAGGTTGGTGAATAGAGCATGACATGAAATCTGATTCAAAGGGAACTATTTTTCCATAAGAAAAAACTATAAATATAAAACATCAGCATATAAAATGAGTAATATTAGGTATTCCATACACTCCTCAAAGAGAAAAGTACTACAAGCAAACAAATAAACATCCTAAAGTAAAACATTATCCAAAAGATAACAAAACATCCATCAAGACTAAACTCAAAACCTCTATGAGAAGAGTGGATCACATATCCAATAGTCACCATCACTATCCAAGGTCCCATTATCATACAAATCATACACTTACAAGTGTCTCTTTCCTTTTTTCTGGACCTGACATAACATAATCTACTAACACTCGAATGAAAAAGTAGGGTGTGAGAAACAATATACCAATAGGATCTGAGAAAGTGTTCCATAAGTAGTTCCAATACAAATAAACCATTTTTTATTTTATTTAAATAAAAAATAGTAGAGAATAATTTCACATTTTCAATCCAAAATTTATTCCAAATCAAGAAGAGATGGTAATTGTACCAAAAAAGGCTTAAATGGACTTTTTCATGAATCCAAAGGGATGAGAAAACAATTCTTTAATAATTGTAATGTAATAATCATGTCAAAACCCATAAACACGTTCATAATCCCTAAGAAAAGTTAGTTTCTGAAAACAAGATCCTTATACTACTTAGTTAACCATCGCAGCTCAATGTGTGTGCACACAACCCTAAGGATTTGGCCATAGGTCTAATCAATCATCACTCTATCTCAGAAAATCATGCTAATATTGGATTAATTAGAGTTTTCATTATCATTCCATTACTAGGGATTCACATTCCTAGCATTCTTGTACTTATCACCCGCTAACTACATAGGCTCACATTTTCATTCTATTAATCAACAAATCATAGACTATTCATTAATTTCAATTCAATTCAACCATTATAGTTCAAATTAATAATTTCATGTTCAATAGTATATTTCAATTTCAAAAATAAAATAGTAGTTTTCATAATGTTCATGCCTTTCAAAATCACCCTTCATTTAAATAAAATTTTCTCAAGATCAATTGTCATCCCATTTTATCAATTCATTTCTTCATTTAATAAATCTATCTCAAATTCCAATAAATTTATCAAATCCTTTGAACATGGGTTTTATTTCACAAATCCATGAATTTTTAAATAAAAAATCAAATCATCACAGTTCTAGGATTAGTAAATAATTTAAAATGTACTTTAATTGAAAAACTAAATCAAGGATTCTATTGTAGGGAAAAGCCTTAAAGAATCACCTAAATTTTATGACATGATCAAACCAACAATCACCAGAAATGGGAATCACAAATGTATAATCAAGGCGAGGAAGATAAAAGTGGAATACCTAGATCATAATCCATAAAATTAGGGTTTAGATCCACCAAAACATGAGGAATCATCAGTCTCAAATGATGAGAGAAGATGATAATGGGGGATTAAAAATCAAAGGGATTTCACTTATCATAGGGAGATCAAACACATCCAATGAAACATTGATCCAAGAATAAGAGAGGTTTTAGGATCCAATTAACATCTTTAGAGACCCCAATAACCAAAGGATTATATTAGGGTCAAATGGGAGGTGTTGAGAAGTTACAAAGGGGGTTTTGGGATTTTAATTACAAATTTTGGGGAATTTATAAACTGTTCACACTATTTACAAGTTTAGGCCACATGGTTAGTGAAAACCATGTGCCTAACCATGCACCCACACCCAGCTTTTGTAAAGGGTGAACTGTTTGATTTCATGGTTAGACAAACCATTTACAAATATGAAAATCCCTACTAACCAAGACTACATAGTTTGGAGGGAAGGTAAAATAGTTTGGACTAATCATGTGATAATAGTGCACCACCCTCCAAAACAACCGCATAGGGAATAATATTTGTTGGGTTGAACCACATGATTTTCCCTAACCATATTACAAAAATTAATATCCCCAAAAATCTATTTTTTTCCAAAATTTCTCAAAAACACCCAGAACAAGATCCAAAAAAAGGATGATAAAAAAGGGTCAAGAAGTACCCAAAAACTGGTAACTGGATGTTATATTCACCCCACTATAAGAACTTTCTACCCTCATAAATCCTATATAGAGTAATACATGCCAAATAGAAGAGGAAACTAATCTATTATTAGTTCCTGATTATCTGAAGTCTCATGTGAATCATAACTATGCTTTTATAGGACTCAAACCAATGGTATAGACTTTCCATGAAGAACTATCATCTCATAATCAATAATTCAAAATGTCTACCCAATCATAGTTAAATTATGTTCAATATTAAGGTCATCCCATTTTAAAAACATGATATTGTCTAGAGATATACTTTATAGTATGTGAAATGTGAAATAAATTATGAATCAACATTAATTGAGCTAGAAAAGACACGAAGTAAGGCACCTTAACGACCTGATCAACAACCATGAATTATCCCATGTATCTTGGTGCAAGTTTTAATTATTTTCCAAGACACATGTGACCCAACTAATGATAAACTCTTAAAAAACCTATCCACTAACTATAAACTCCAAATTAAATCTATAATGATCAACATAATATTTATACCATCTTGGAGCTATCACTGTTCTCTGAAAAATCAGCTAAGTAATATCCAATGTCTCTTGAACCAAATTGGGTCCAAACAAATAAGTTTCACCCATATAAGATTAAAAACACAAATATTTACAAGTTTAGACATAGAAGGACTCAAATGGTTATACTCTAATAAATTAATGGTAACTATTTTTATGGTAAAACTCAACCAATTGCAAGTGTTTATCTAAAGATCCACAATAATTTATAATGAAAACAGGAAACATTTATTCAATCATCTGTATTGTAAGGACCCAACCCCAGTTTACCAGATCTGGTGCCTTTTTGTATTACATTGGAATATAAACAAGGAAGTTGTATATGAAATGAATGAAGAGTTTAGTAGCTTTGTAAGACAAGATACATACATAATTTCAACATTATAACTTGAAAGGAAATACAACATATCAAATTCTTTTGAATGAAACATAATAACCTAAATTATCTTTGAAAGTAATTCATAATATAATTATTAAAAACCTAGGGAAAAAATGTGAAATTGGTGAGCTAAGATGCTCATTAAGGGTAAATAATATAGTAGAATAAGTTATATACATAAACACTAGGCATGATGAATAACTATAAATGCATGCCTTTAATAATATACTTGAGCATAATATGAAAGGAATAAAAAATGATTAAATAATACTATAAAACATAAACCTAGATATTATACTAGTTGAGTAATCACATTGACTATCAATATCTATTTTCATAATGAGGGAGTGCATAATGCCAGACATCATAACCATTCTATTAAGTCCTTGTGCCAAGACCATACATAAATGGGTAAAAACCCAAACTAGTTTTCCTCATTTGACCTACCGATGCAATGAGGGGTTATAGTGGGCCCCAAAAGTCACATAATAAGTCTAATAAATTCCTCATATGAATGGGGATAAACATAAATAGCATATACAATCATATTATAGCTAACATATGAAATTTAAATAACTTTCCCCAATCATTAATTATGAACACTAACCATTCCGAGTAATACGGTGAATGGTATCAAGACAGCACATCCACTGTCAAAATAATCTTACACCATTCAATAAAATATGGTATATAATATCATAAAATATTAATCCAAATTGAATCTAAGAATCAACAAGAGTGTTGAAATAGATGAAAATACTCATATAAAATCATTGAGAAATTTTTAAGAAAAATACACATTTACTTTGAAAAGAAGAGTTATTTTGGAACAATATTCATATAAAACCATAAGTGAATTAAATTATTTTTTTCATAATAAAATTATTTATTTCATAAAAATAATTTTTTCTAATAAAATATATTGTATAGTTCCTTTGATAATAGGTAATAATTCGAGATGTTCCTTTGAAATGCCTTGTTTATCAAGAATAATTTTTGAAAGCTCCTTTTAAAGCATGTAACTCCCCATTAAGTAAAGAAGGATTATGGTTGGTAAAAATATATAGAACACTAAAAAAGAATTTATGAGGAGTAAATATGAATAAATAATAATTTCGTTGAGGTATTTATAGAATAAGAGTAACCCCAAAGAAAATGGAGGTTTGGGTAGAAAACCCTTACCATATGTCTGAATGTGTTCCTCACTTGACCTTAACATCTTGTATAATCAAATTAAACCCATTAATTAATTAATTAAGAACATTATATAAATTTATTTGATTCATTATAGTTTTATTATGTTCATTTAGGGACTTATTGATAAGTTATATGATTGAATTCCATCATTTTGATGTGTTCGTTTCCTTGATTTTCATAATCGGTCAGCTTTTTATAATTATTGGAGTTCATGTGTAATTCATATAATTTTCTATAATTAAATTTATATGATACTATATAAAATACCTAAGATTAAATGTTATTATGATTCTTTTTTTATATGGAATGAGAATGATTTATTAGGTTAAACATTAATGACAATCATTTAGATTATTTTGGTGGTACTTTGAATATTGTGAACTAGTTTTGTTGTATGTATTAATATTATGTGTATATACTAGTTATAGAAATTAAAATAGGTAATAATCTATATATTATAGTTTGGTTAAACCATAAATATGTTTTCATGACTAGAACTGATAAATAAATTGAAGAACAAAGGTTTATCATCCCTGAAGGTTGTAAATCGGCACCTCCCAAACGATAATTTCATTTTTAAAATAATAGAGGGAGAGAGAGATTAAGGATATTGATGATGGATTTTCCATTAACATTATATAATTACTGTATATAGATTACACTAGATTTATCATGATCATTTGTATCTAGGTGAGTGAGATACTAACAAAATAAAATAAATAGAAATGAAATTGAATGAAAAGGGAAGAGGATTCAACACTTGAAATATCCTCCTTGAGAACTTCTTTAAGGGAAGGGATTTTGGTCTTTTGAAAAGAAAAAGGGCTCATGGACATCAGGTGGGAATAAGTAAGATTATTTGGGTATAAAATTTAGGATATTAAAGGCTTAGAGGAGTGAGTAGAAGAGGGAGTGATTGGGTGTCTTTTATAGTGGAGAAGAAGAGTTATTTCCCATTATTTAAATCAATATTTTATAATTTTGGCTCAAGAATATGAATAGTATTGATTATTATGATTCAAAATAGTAATAAATGATTGTGAGTTCGAACAAATGTCCATTTAAATTATCCAAAACTCAAGCATGATACAGAAATTCATTTATTTAGCATATTTCATAAATTACGAATTTCAATATTCACAAAAAAATCAAGTATTTCAGAAAAATCCCAAAAATTCTCCCAAACCATTTAACAATGTGTAGAATTCAAAAACGAACTCCATTTTATCAAAATAATTTTCTAAATAAGATAAATTTAATTGTTAAATAAAATCATTATTTACTTAAAAAATACGTATTTTAAATTTTAAATTGATTTTATAATACTTTCAAAAACTAACTTAGGTGTCCTAAAATTAACCTCAAATCACAGGTCAAAAAAAATTTATTTATGAATAAATTTTATGAAAATTAATTTTATTAATTTATTAAATTAGAATTGTAATTAAACATTTACTACTCACAAAAATACCAATAGTTAATTATTAATTTTTTAAATATTCTTTTTCATTTATAAGGTTCTTAAATTTTATTTCTACTTACATGGGTGAGGTTTCTATTAACAATGTTACATTACTATTTATAATGGAATGTTACTATTAATATGGATAAGTTACTATTCACCAAAAATGTAATTTGATTTGATTAGACTCTAAATATCTTAATAATCACAACTATATATCTCAGTTTCTTGAAATTCCAATCAAAGTTGAACTAAAATTATATTCATTAGATAGGGTATAAAAAAGTTTTGTTTCATTAAGACTCAATGTTTCATACATTTAATATTAAATTTATTTTTCAATTTTTGGGGTGCTATATTCTTCCCCTATTAAAAAATTTCATCCTCAAAATTTCTATAATGTTACCTTATAAAACGATTCGGGTCATTCTTCATCATATGTTCCTTAGGATCCCATTTTACTTCTTCATTTTTTTTGAATTTAACAAATTACCTTAACTGTAAGAACCCGGGTTTTTGGAACGGGTCAAAATCTCGACGTTTTTTGAATTTTTGACGTATTTCTGAGAAAACTAGGAAAATCTGGGAAGTTTTGGAAATTTCCAGATTACACACCATGTACTCCAAAGTACACACTGGGTGTGGGTAAGGTATATACTATCCATGTGGTGACCAAGTACAAGTCGTGTGGTGACCATGTAAGAATTTCCTACAACACATCTTGTAGTGTTACTTGACACACCGTGTATCTTCCTTCCATGTATCGGTTGAATCTTATCAGTATGTTGACCCCTATTGCATGTACAAGCTATCTGGCTACCTCATCTTAAGTCAGAGTATAGACAAAGCTACTACATGGTGTGTAGTTCTTCATACATGCTGTGATATTTTATTTTTATTCGTTCATATATAATGTGAACTTTTATTTTTGTTTTCCCTATTTTAAGTATTTATTTGAATTATATATATGTGATGTGTGACATTGCATATACTAAAACATTCAGGTTGTGTTGGGAATGGCTTGGGTATTGTTGAGTGATGCTGATCACAGGTTGGGCTTGACCTGGATTATATTGGGGGGGGGGGGTCTGAGCATGGTATTGTGCGTCATGGATGTCGGCTTGAGGCAGTGTGACTGCTTGGTTAGGTATAGCCCGAGTTACTTAGATGGCGAGGCCATCAGACTTGAGAGACATGGTCATCAGTACATGAGGTGTCAGAGATGTTGTGGCTTGGGAACGTATTTTGGGGATTACTACTCACTCGGAACTTTGAGTTGTGTGTACACAGGCAGACTCTGTGATGAGGTGGTTTTGACCACTCATTGGGTAAATGTCGTCGATAGATGTAGTTTGGTATAATTTGTTTGGGGGTGCTTTCCATAAGAAGCAACATGGAAGGTGAGGAGACTTTAGGGGATAATGTTGATGCTATCAGGTTGGGGGATAAGCTCTTTATGATTTGAGTGCAGACATTATTGTCCCCCCAATTACTAATTTTAGGGAAAACATCACAGTCCCTCTGGTTATTGATTTGAGTCCATACATTGCTATTCCTCCAGTTCTTATTTGAGGATAGGAATTGCTGCTCCTCTGGTTGTTATGCCATGGGAAGGTGTGGGATTTTGAGCATGCATACTATTGTTTGAACATGCCTTCAGTATGTCAGTACTTGAGACATGAGGTGTCAGGAGGCACATGGTGTCAGTTTACAAGATAAAGATTCTAGCGTTGGCCAGAGAAGGTGATACTCCATGGTGGCTTATGAGCACCAGTAGAATTTGTGTTTATTTTTGAATTATACTATTTACTAATTTCCTTATAAATTCATGCTTTCTTAAAAACTTATATTAGGTACGCACCATTGGGTGGTATCCTACTGAGATTCGCCTCACACCCTACATGGGCCCTTCGGGACACGTGTAGACTTTATGAACTTTCATGAAGTAAAATATTCATCCTTATGAGCTGGAACATAGTGATGTTTGGCATGGATACTGGTATGGACACTGAGGTCATGCCTAACTAGATTTTACATTATTTAGCTTCCATGTTTCTATATCATCATGCTTACATTAATATAAATAATCTTTTGGTTATCTTTTGGAACCATTTATATAGATTGACATGTATGACTTTCTAAGGATGCATGCTTGTTGTTTAGTAGTTATTGAAATTGATTGCTGGAAGATTGTTCTATTTACATTCTTCTACTATTGTTTCTACTTTTCTTATGTTGTTTATCTACTATTGATTGTGGTTTCTCTCTATGGGTCTGGTTCGAGTCTTCTGAGTAATTTATTTCCATTTCATGTTATATATTATTGCTCAGAACAGTACCATTATTCTCCTCCGAGAGGGTATAGCCTCCCCACTATACTTAGAAGACCCTCTCTGCTAGACAAAAACCATTTACATTCTGGGAGATGGGCCTAAGTTAGAAACACCCAACCGGTTTAGTACCATTTAGTTGGTTATTCGTGTGCAGGTCGTTACAAGATAGTATCAGAGGAGATTATTGATAGGGATTTAGTAGTAGTGTTTTTCTGACTACTAATGAGATTGAGGCTTATCTTTTTATTTCTGCTGGTTTACTATTTAGGATATATTAGGCTGGAGATTGGTTGTAATTGGAATTTGGTTTCCAAATTGTTCTTGGGTACCTGCAGCCCTAGGTATGAGGGATGGACCAAGTTGCCTTGGTAGGGAATTGTTGTTTTTCGTTTTCTCATATTACAATTTATATGATTTCCACCTCGGTGGAAAACTTGGTGTGTGATGTTATTGATGGTGATATGTGACCCTTGACTCGGTGCCGCAAGGGAGAATTGGACCTTGGATCGATATAGAAAGGCATGATTGGTTAGATTTTGATTGGCACATATTTAGGGTATTTCAATTTCCTAACAACATGTAAGTTTTTTGAAGTTATAATACCATGTGAATAATATCAATTTACATGCTATAGATTATTTTGAAATGTGGAGGGTGAAAATACTAATAGAATTTCTTGTTTATTTCAATGTAATATGCCATGCTTTATATATATTGTAGAATTTCTTGTGGCAGGGTATTTGGGTTTGGATCTTGTACAAGCAGGAAAGTAATATGGTTGAGGTGATTTTGATCATCTGGATTGGGTGACTCGGTCGTCGGTTTGAGGCAACATTGGTTTTTAGGATGGGAATGTCCTGAGGTACTTTTGATACTTAGCTCTGTTGAGGGTGGGTAAGGAGGCCATGTGGCCAAGATGCCTTGGTAATGGTTTTCCATAAGGGGTAGTAAAGGTTGTTGTTATATTCTACCTCTTTACTAATTTCCTTATCTACGTTGAATATATTATATATATATATATATATGGGTTGTCTGGCCATTTATGGTATTTAGTGGGTTCCTTCTGGACAAGTCAGATGAAGCATTATGCGGGAGATGGTACAGTTCCACAGGAGCATGATCTGGTTCAGATACCTGAGGGACATGAAAAGCATGAGCCATAGATATAGGCTGAGAGACAGGATCAGGTTCCAGATCTAGTATAGGTAGAGTAGCAGCTGGGTTTGGAAGCATTCGGGTTGTGGCTTGATGTGAAGCTATGGTCTAGTCTGATATGTGTCTTGTAGGGGATCAACAGAGGCGTGAAGGGTACAGAGACCTCTATGATAAATCTGATGGATGAGTTCTAGTCGTAGCACCCACCACTTTTCCAGGGTGAGGGTGGTCCACATGCAGCTGATAACTGGATAGAGAGAATGCAGATGATCTTCAAGCAGCTTGAGTTTCCTCCTGGCCAGAGGGTCAAGCTAGTGACATGCATGCTTAGAGGACCAACAATGTATTGGTGGGATGTGCATGTTTAGGCTCATAGACACAAAGGACTAGTATAGAAGGAATTTTACAATAGGTTCTTCGAAAACTTTTAAATAGAGACACTGAGGGAAGAGAGATATCGGGAGTTCTTGAGCCTTCAGTAGGGAGACATAACCATCATGGACTATGCAACAACTTTCACTAAGATGTCTCACTTTGCACATGGTATGGTAAGTGATTAATCAACATGGGTGAGGATCTTTAAAGATAGATTATGACATTCCATTTGGATCCAGGTAAATATCTTCAGGATGGGTTCATTCTCAGAGGCAGTGAATCAATCACTCGTAGTGGAGGGAAACAAGAAAGAGAGGTATCACTTAGGCCCGACGACGGATTCAGGTGATAGTTTTTATAACAGAAAATAAGTTCGGGATGAGTTATAGCAGAATAGTCAGGACAAGGAATCAACTGAACCACCTCGTAGAAGTTCATCAGTGGTTTTCTCTCAGTGTGGACAACTAGGGTATGTCCGCACTCAGTGCGATAGGCCTCCAAAGGAGTGCTGATCATGTGGACAGGTCGAGCATCTTGAAATGTTCTGTAGGAAGACTTCTCAGACATCAGGTAAAAAGGTACCAGGACGGACTATGGGGTCTAGGGTCAGATCATGGTCAGTACCAGGAGATGGTAGTCGAGGTTTAGCTGCATACAGAAGATGTGGCAGAGAAAGAAAGACCCAACTGAGGGGTCAGTGGTTGGTTACTGGAGCAGCACCACAGGGAGGTCAAGCATTAGACACGAATCAAGCTAGATACGAGGGAGGCACATCAACATGAAGATCCATAATTGTTCATACCAAGAGCCTCCTAGTTGACATGGTGGCGATGATCAGCAATTGGCAAGAAGCACCCTCCCTTCTGGCGCTGCAGGCCTCCTCCCAGAGGACCCAAACCTCCTATAGGATTCAAGGTCATTGGGTGTGCTGGACTACTCCAGCTATGGGGATCAAGCTAAATATGGATGGTTTATGAATTTTGGGGGACATGCGCAGAGGAGTGGTTGTCCGAGATGGCAGGGGGAATGTGCTGGTGGCATTTATAGCACATTATGGTAGTGGAATGTCCATCCAAGCAGAGGCCCAGGCTATGTTAACTGGTCTTACCCTATGAAGACAATATAATATCCTCCTCCCAAAGTGGAAACAGACTCAATTATCATAAGATACTCCTTTCATGGCAGATAATCCACCCCTTGGATGATTTCCTACATAATTATAAAATACAGAAGGCTCCTCAATGGTAACACTAAGGTGACCTACACTTGGCGTGAGGGGAACAAACTTGCAGATCACCTAGTGTCCTTGGCGGGTCAATGTTCTACTATCACGCTCTTATCCAACATCTCCTTATTCAAATCGGAGGGGGTGAATTTGATTCGAGGGGACACCCTTGGTCTCCATTATTTTAGGCCCACTAAGACCCTACAATTCCTTCTCCTCCCATTTATCCTTCTCCTATTCCATAATAAAAATTTAATATTTATGGTATGGTAGGTGCACATCGTGGAGATTCCAAAGGCAGATCAGGATTGTGAGGGGATGATAGTCAGTGGTAAGTCATGAGTGTGGCCATTATTTTCATGTTTTCTTCTGGAAAGATCTATTAAGGCAAGTCTGGCTTGAGTGCAAGATGTGCACAAGATTTAGTTGGAATGACTAGATGTTGGTCAATGGGTAAGGCACCATTTTGAGTGCGTGATAAAGTTTTTTATATTTATGAGATGTGTAGCATCAGGATAATTGAGGATGCAGGTTATTGAGGAGTCATGGGCATTGGGTAATCGAGGATGCAGGTGACTTGAGGTGACAAAGTCATTGGGTCATCGAGGATGCATGTTACTAGAGGTGTGTGGCACCGAGATTAGATTTGAGAATCAATGGGATGAAATACCTCATGGAGGCAAACACCATGCAGTGTGGGATATGATTGGGTGTCAGAAATGACATGGGAGCACTAATGAGGTGCAGGGGTGATGGTGTGTCATGAGAGGACCATGGGTCCAGGAAATATGTCATTGGATCTTTTCTTGATTTGAGTTTTGGTTGGTTTTATACTGAGTTAGGAAATTCCTAAGGTGGGTATCCCCTTGGAGATCATTATATTTAGTACATATCTGGGTTTTATTTGATAGCTCGAGGATGAGAAATGTTAAGGTGGCGAGATTTTAAGAACCCACATTTTTGGAACGAGTCAAAATCCCAATCCTGTTTGAATTTTTTACTTGTTTTTGAGAAAACTGGGAAATTTTGGGAAGTTCAAGAAATTTACATATTACACACCATGTAATCCAAAGTACACTCCATGTGTGGGTTAGGCATGTATTATCTATGTGTTGACCAAGTACATTCTATGTGGTGACTGTGTAATAATTTTCTACTAGACAACATTTAGTTTTACTTGGCATGTCGTGCATGTTACTTCTGCGTACAGGCTGAATCTTATCCATGTGTTGACCCATGTGGCATGTCCAATCCATTTGAATACCTCTACTTAAGTTAGAGTATAGAGAAATCTACTACAAGGCATGTAGTCCTTCATACACACAATGTACTTTTATTTTTATTCATTTATACGGGAGGGCGTTATGTATAATTTTAGAAGACATCTTCTTCTTCCCAAATTTTGGAACATCTCTATTCCGAAATTCCTAATAACTTTCCTTACCCTAGAATCATCAGCTGACGTTCGTTCTTCAATATGTTGGTGGATGTGAGATTGCATTGGGAATGCTAAAACAATGCACCCTCATTCATTCTAGTTTCATTGCCTCACAGACCACAGTTTCCATCTAAGAAGAGTTTCCAGAATTTAACATAAATGTATACATATGAAGATCAGCTTGGAATAAGAGCTCGATATCAGATGATCCTATATCTACCAATCTCAAGTAGGTGTTTCATACCTTCTTTTGTGTTTTTGTGGTCATTTGAGGTTTGTGGATTTTTAGAGCGACGTAGAGTATTGAGAGAGACCCTTGTTTAATTATATTGAAATGAATGTATGCATTGTGCGATGCCATTGGTTATTCCCTTATCCTGTTTTGCTTGAGCTAGGTTGGGTTAGAGGTCGCTGCTCATTTGGGGATTTTTTCCAGGGGTGCCAAAATGGTTATTATTAAATTGCTTTGAATTAAACTGGTGAGATTGAATTGTTAAGCATGATTAAGTTTGTTAGAGGATTTCAATCCATCGGTGTTGGTATGGAACAACACATGGCTAGTGCAATTCAACTGTTTAGTTTGTTTTTTCTATTTTAATTATTTATTTTGATTATATATATATGATGTGTGATATTTCATATACTGGAACCTTTCGGTTGTGTTGGGCATGGACTGTGTATTGTTGAGTGATGCTGATCACAGGTTGGGATTGGCTTGGATTACACTGGGTGGTTCTGACCACGAGATTGGGAATTATGGATGTCGTCTTGAGGTAGTGTGACTGTCAGGTTTGGAATGGCCCGAGTTACTTGGATGGAGAGACCATCATACTTGGGTGACATGGTCACATGGACACGAGGTGTTAGAGATGTTATTGTTTGGGAACATATTTTGGTGATAACCACTCACCATGAACATTGAGTAGTGTGCACACTATTGGAAACCATGATGAGGACCACTCATTGGGTAGAGGAACCCGACAGATGCAGTTTGGTACAATTTGTTTACGAGTGCTTGCCATTGGAAGACACATGGAATGTGAGGAGCCTTCATGGGATAGCATTGAGGCTATCATGTTGGGGGAATAGGATCTCCATGATTTGAGGGCAGACATCATTGTTACTCTTGTTACTGATTTTAGGGTAGACATCAATTTCCCTCTCGTTACTGATTTTAGGGCATACATTGTTGTTCCTCCAGTTACTATTTATGGACAGGTATATCTTCTCCTCCAGTTGTTGTGAAATGTGAAGGCGTGGGATTTCGAGCAGGGTTAATAATGATTGGGTGTGCCTTAGAGATGTTAGTACTTGAGACATGAGGTTTTAAGAGGCACATGGTCCTGGGTTACATGACAGAGATTCCAGCATTTACCGAAGTAGGTGACACTCTATGGTGGCTACTGAGCACCTGTGGATTTTATGTTTATTTGTTCATCATACTTTTTACTACATTTAGTATAAATTCATTCCTGATTAAACACTTATATTAGGTACACACCATTGGGTGGTATCCTACTGAGATTCTTCTCACACCCAACATGGGCCCTTCCGGACGCATATAGACTTTATAAACTTGCATGTAGGAAAAGGGTCAGCCTCAAGAGTTATACCGTAGTGATGTTTGTCATGGGAACTAGTATGGACCTTGAGGTCATGCTTAGCTGGAGTTAACTTTGTTTAGATTCCATGTTTTTTTATCATCATTCTTACTTTAATATGTAACAATTGTAGGTTATCCTTTTCTACCATTTATATAGATTGACATGTATGACCTGCTAAGGATGCATTCTTGTTGTTTATATACTATTGATTTTTCTTCTACTCTGCGGGTCTTGTTCGATCCTACTGAGTCCTTTATTTCCACTCTAGGTTATATATTATTACTCAAACCAGTATCATTATTATACTCCAAGAGTTTATATCCTCCCCACTATACCTATCCAACCCTTGCTGGTAGTCAGTAGCCTTTGGTGTTAGAAGAGGTGTGCCTAAGGTGGTAACACCCGACCCATTTAGCACTATTAGGGTGGCTGTTCAGGTTCATAACGTTACACTAACTAGTTGAGTCACTCGATTCCTCAACACCTATTCTTTAGTGTAGAAAATCTAGATAGACTCTTCATAGTAAGATAAGCCAGGTTCCAATTCTATACCTTCAGAAGTGAGGGCATGCATTCTGTATGGAATGTACATTCTCAATAATGAGACATGGAACACATTGTGTAACTTAGAAAGGATAGGCATAATTTTCAATTTATAATCCACCACTCCAATTCTATATATAATTTAAAAAGGACCAATGTACTTGGGAATCATTTCCCCTTTCTTTCTAAATCTTATAACTCCCTTCAACGGCGATACTTTCAAGAAAACATAACCTCCTTCTTGAAATTCTAAACCCTTCCTTCGATTATCAGCATATCTCTTTTACATACTTTGAGCTGCTTTGACATGGGTTTGAATATTATTTACCTTTACCATTATTTCATCCACAAGCTATAGGACCACAAGATTCCTTTCTCCAACATCATCCAACCATGTTGGTGTATGACATCTCTTTCCATACAATGCTTCATACATTGCCATTTGAATACTAGAATAGAAACTATTATTGTAGGAAAATTCCACCAAAGGTAAATATTAATCCCACATACCCTGAAAGTAAAGTGAACATGATCTAAAAATGTATTCTGATTTTTCGATCATCCTTTCTGATTTACCGTCAGTTTGAGGGTGATAAGTAGTATTCAATCAAAGCTCATAATCCAATTCTTTTTGAAGCCATTTCTAGAATTTTGATGTTAATCATGGATCATGATTAGAAATAATTGATAGAGGTTATCAATGAAGTCTCACAAATTCATTGATATAGAGTTTTTCAAGCTACCCCGATAGAAAATCATCTCTTGTAGTGATAAAATTTGTAGATTTCATAAGTCGATCAATAATTACCCATATTAAATTATTCTTTCTTTGAGTTTTGGGTAATGAGGTGACAAAACCATGTCTTTGTCATCCCATTTTCATGTAAGAATAGTTAGAGGTTGCATGAATCCTCTAGGATGTTGTTGTTCAGCCTTCACTTGTTGAAAGACTAAACATATTGATATATAATCAGTAATTTCCCACTTCATGTTGTCCCACCAGAAATGTTCTTTCATATCTCTAAACATTTTAGTGCTACCATGGTGTATAGAGAAATTCGAGCTATGGGCGTCATCCAATAACTCTCTTTTCATCTCGGGTATAGAGGGAACACATAGTCTCCTTCCAAATTTTAGAATTCCATCCTCACACATGAAGTCATCCAACTTTCCACCATTCAAAACACTAATTTTCTATTGAATATTATCACCATCATAATCAAAATTTTTAATTTTTTACAATAAATATGGTTGGGAAACCAATTGAAAAAGTAATTATGTTTCATCCTATTTGATAATTCCCATATCTTTCTTTACTATATCCATGAATAAATGATCCCTTTGAATCCTTATTTTATTTAAAACTCTTTGATCATTTCTTCTAAATGCATCAATTACCTTATTTACCTTTATTGGGTGGTAGTGTATGGAAAAATTGTAATCCCTAAGTAGCTCAATCCATCTCCTTTTCCTCATATTGAGTTCTTTCTATGAGAAGACAAATTTTAAACTCTTTTAATCCATATATATCTCAAACATTTTACCATAGAGATAATTTCTTCCAATCTTTAGAGAATATATCATATTTACAAACTCAAGATCATTATTCGGATAATTATGTTCATGAATATTTAACGTCCTTGATGCATAGGCAATGACACTATCATTTTGTATAAGGATTAACCTGATTCCTTTATTTGAAACATCATTATAAATCTCCAACCCACTATTTCCCAATGGTAGAGTCAGGATCAGATCATTCAATAATCTCCTATTCAATTCTTCAAAACATTCTTCACATTTGGTTGTCCATACAAACTTAACCCCTTTGTGAGTAATATTGGTTAATAGGTTGGCTAATCACGAGAAGTTCTGAATGAAACACCAACAATAACATGTTAAACCAATAACAATACATACCTCTGTAATTTTTTTTGGAGTAGGACAAACCTGAACAACCTTTCTCTTTACAGGATGAACTATGATTCCATCCATAGAGACAATATGGACAAGAAAAGAAACTGATTGATTTCCAAATTCACACTTTCTAGAAATCCCATATAATTCATTTATTCTAAGAGTCTTTAGAATAATTCACAAGTGATTCTCATGATATTATTAGATTTTGGAGTATACTAATATATCATCAATAAATACCACAATACATTCATCAAAATATTCCATGAAAACTCTTTTCATTAAATCCATGAAAACAAAAGGTGAATTAGTCAGTCTAAACGGCATTACTGTAAACTCATAATGCCCATACATGGTTTGAATTTTTTTATTTGGAATATCTTCCTTCCTCACCGCAAACCAATGATATCTAGATCAGTGGTCAATCTATAAAAAATATTGGTATCCATGAAATTGATCAAATAAATCATCAATGCAAGGAAGATTATACTTGTTCTTTATCGTAATAACATTGATCTCCCTGTAGTCAATGCATAGCCTCATAGATCCATCTTTATTATTAAAAAAAATAATAAGATCTCCCTATAAAGAAACACTAGGGAAAATAAATCCTTTATCACTAAATCCATCTTACTATTTATTCAGTTCTACTAACTCCACAGTGGCCATTCTATATGGAGCCCTTGGTGTATGTCTTGAACTGAGAATTAAGTCAATAGAAAACTCTATTTCCCATTTTAGAGTATGTATAGGTAAATCTTCGAAAAACACATCAACATATTATTATACAACAGGTACATTCTTAATTTGAGGATTTATTTCCTCACCCATAGATATTGTTTTCTCCTCCTCCCCAAGAATTGAAATCAGTAGGGCTACTGGGGGTGAATCTAGATAAGATTTAGATGATTATTTTTCTGATCTAAATATAAGGGATTCTACACCATTCTCATAAATTACAACTTACTTATTCTTGAAATATATTTTCTCATCGTAACATGAAATCCAATTAATATTAAGGATTATATTAAATTCAATCATGGGTATGATGATAATGTTAGAAACTAAATCACATTTATATGTCATAAGGGTGATTGATTGACACGTCTTTGTTGTAATGATACTTCCCTTTTGAGTTTTTAATGAGACCTCCTTTATTAAATCAAATTGGACCTGTCAAATTTTCTTGGAAATCTAGGAAGATATAAAAGAATGTGATGATACAGAGTCAAATAAAGCATTGTCTAAGTCTGAGGAAATGATTAAATTACCTGCCACTACATCATTAGAAACTTCCAAATCATTATTTTTTATCGCATAAGCTTAGACTTTCTCCATTGGCTTTCTCTGGGGAATTTTTCCCTGAAACATAAGAAAATCATTAGCATAATGTTCCATATCTTTGAAATTTTAGCATTGAAAGTTTGTGGATTCTTTCTTTCCATTACAATCACGGGATTAGTGGCCTTTTCCTCCACACATGTAACAAACACCCATACCCTTCAAAAAAGTAATGGGGTGTTTATTCCCACAATTATCACAAGATGAAAAATCCATTCTTCCCTTCTTCCCCTTTTCCTTATTTCCCTTTCCGAAGTGTTCAACATCCCTATTCTTCTCTTATGTTCCCATAAATTTGTAAGACATAGTGAATTATTTTTCTATCTGGATAATACATGAGACTATATCTTCATATGATGAGAAACATTGGGAAGATTAGTTCTATTTAGAATAATGGTTTTAAATCATCAAAGAATCAATAAATCATGATCCTTGGATACCATATATAGTCTGAGTCATGCCATGCTAACCTTGTGAAGTTAGCTTCATACTTTGCAACACTCTCATCCACTTTTTTCCTTTGATTCATAAACTTCCTTTCCATATCCTCTCGATATTCACAGGGAAATTATTTTTCTAATAATATTTACATAAAACCACTCTATGACATATTTTCAATAACTTCCTCCAACTCTATATTTTTTATTAGTGACCACCATTGATCAACATGTCCCGATAAATGATAAACTTCCATGACAACCTTCTCCCTTTGATTACTTTCAAAGAGAGAAATATCTTCTCTAAGAAACTTATCCATTTCTCTGCTACGAATGGGTTTGTAGTCCTATTAAATGATGAAATCTATTTTCACATAAAATGGTCTAAAATTTCTCCCCCATGTTGTGGTTCAGGGTTCTACATATAGGTAAGGTTATTGTTCATAACCTGAGTCAGCAATCCCAATATAGTTATAAGTTGTTCAGAAGTAGTTGTTGATCTAGAACCAACCTCATTATCTTGAATAGGAGAGAAAACCCTACATAGGATACGCATGTTCATGTGGTTTCCATTTCATTCACTAGGAACCATTTATAAATGATGAAATACACTAAAATAGGTTATGAATCATAGTACATAATCTTGACTAGTATAATACTTAACATAAATTGAAACTCTATACAAATCTAATCCCATAATCATAGAAATGGTTTCTTTGAGGAAAGATTTACTTTTAAATCCTTCATATTATATTATAAATAATATGTGAATTATCCCGAGAATATCCCCTAGGAGTGTTAAACCAAGTGCACAGTAAGGCCTGTTGTTGTGTTCGAGGTTACCCTAAGTCAAGTACAAAATACTATGTCTGATTTGTTACTCCTAAGTACATCTGTTTCATAACAACATCAACTTGTAGTATCCAGAAAATGATGTATTTTATAAAAAGATACACACAATATATATTTTTACCAAAATTATAGGATGTTCTTTTATTTTTATCCTCAATGTCTATCTTAGGGTTTTGTTCGCTAATCTACATTTTCAAAATCTAGTTTCCCAGATTTCTACTAAACCTTCCCCTGATACCAACTGTATGGACTAGAACCCAATTTATCAGAGTTGGTGCATTATTTTATTACATTGGAATATAAACAAGGAAGTTATATCCCAAATTAATTAATAGTTTATTAGCTTTGGAAAACAAGATACATTCATAAGTTCAACATTACAACTTGAAAAGAAAAAACAATATATCAACTTCTTTTGAATCACACATAATCTCTTAGATTATCCATGAATTTAATTAATAATAGAATAATTTATAAACTGGTGAAAATAAAACATGTGAAAGGGGTGAGATCAGATGCTCAGTAAGAGTAAATAATATAGTAGAAGAAATTATATATATAAACACTTGGCATGATGAATAACTAAAAATGCACGCCTTTAAAAATAAACTTGTGCATAAAATAGAAGGAAAAAAACTTATTAAACAATGCCATAAAACATAACCATGTATATTATAATAGTCAAATATTCACATGGAATATAAATCTCTAATTTCATTATTAGGGAATGCATATTCCAGACATCATAATCATTCTGTCAAGCCCTTATGCCAAGACAATACATAAATGGGTAAAAACCCAATCAAGTTTGCCTCATGAGATCTACCAATGAATCAAGGGGATATGGTGGGCCCTATGTAATGACCCAATGTTTTTTAATGGAAATTACCTTCTTATATTTAGGTCATAAAATAACATGAAATCACAAAATACTGAACAACTAAGTGATAAGTGACCTTTAAACATAAGTTTGTCACTTTTGTGTTTGGAATTTTGAAAATCCGACATACACGGCTGTGTTCAAGATGATTTTTAGAGTCTAATGAAACAAAAATAATTTTTGGTGAATATTGACCTACCCTTATGAATAGTAACCTAACCTTATGAATAGTAATATGACCCTTATGAATAGTAAATCATTTAACATAAGTGTAAAATTACCTATGAATAATTAAATAAAACTTAGACATCTTAGAAAGTGATAATTTGACCTTACTAAACGTTTTGGTATTTTGTAAGTCATAAATAAATAATTATAATTAATTAACTAATTTAAAATAATATTTATTTCCCTAAAATTTATTCATAAATTATTGAATCAATGTCTTATAGTTTTTAGATAATTTTATAAGACCCTGCGTAATTTTTGAAAGCACTATAAAATCAGTTTTAATCTTAAAAACTGTTTTTTTAAGTAAATTATGATTTTCATTAAATATTATATTAATAATATTTAGAAAATAATTTTAAAAAAATGGACATCATTTTTGGATTCTACATGTTGAAAAATGGTAGGGGTAAATTTTTGGGATTTTTCTGAGATACTTGAATTTTTTATGAATAGTGAAATACCGTAATTTACAAAATAAGCTAAATAAGCTAATTATAGGGTCATGTGTGATTTTCTAATGATGTAAGCCCACTTGGTTAGGGATTACATAATAAAATTACTATTCTTGGTCGTCCAATACTCACTATGCCCTGTCTTGGGGGGAAATAATAAACTAATGAATTTTATATTAAGGAAACCCCTCTCCCCTCCACTATAAAAGCCACCCTTCACACCCTCGCTTCATCACACCTCTAAAGCTCCAAGCCTTCTCTAAACTCTGAAAAAACACCTTCCCTATCCCCTCCCACATGTCCAAGATCTTCTGGTCTCATAAAAAGACCAATCATAGGTCCTTAAGGAGGTTCTCAAGAGAAGGATTCAAGAGGTAATTCCCCTCCCTCTTCTCCTTTAATTTTATTTCATGTTCAAGTTCATTTATTGATCTCTCACCACCTATATGCATCCAAATTTTATTGATATGGACATGTTCCTGCATTGTGACTGCTTCTGTTTCATACATCACAGATGTTATCAAGAATTCCAAATCTGTTTGTAGTAAACAGATGCTTCTGGACCTGCTGATGTTGCTTCTTTTTCTCTGGCTTCCTTCTCTTTGATATAGTCATTCTCTGTGCTTTTCCATGTAAGGGATTATAAAGACAATCCAGTGCATAGTGCCCAAATCTGTTGTAGCACCAACATTGACCCACAAATCTTTTATTCTTTGTGTCTTCTGTATTAAGTTGTTGGGTCATCTGCTTAATCTTTTGTGCTCTATTTGAGGAAACCACTTCCTCCTTTTTCTTCCCATCCACCCTAGCCATGGTGGTAGGTTTCTTCTTCTCACCTTTCCTCATCCATACTTGTTTAGAAATTTTCTTCCCACCTGCACTGATTGTAGGAGTGTATTTAGAAATATGAGTACAAGATGGTTTGGATGGTACCTTCACTTTCTCAGTTTCTTGTGATAGATCAAAGAGTGAAGTCATGATCTTCTTATCACATGTTGGAGGCCTTTTGAAAATAGAATCCTCCAGTGAGCATTGAGTACCAGTAGAAACTGATTCTTGATGTGGATAATCAAGAGTTGTCATAATCTTCTTATCACATGTTGGAGGCATTTCAGCTTTAGACTCCTCCAACGAACATTGAGTGCAAACATCACTCATTTCATTCTTTTGTGAAGTCTCAATATGTGTGTTCTCAATCTTGGTCAACTAAGCTTACAATTTTTGACCCACAATATTGAGGATGATCTTATGATCTTCAATCGTTATCATATTCTCTTCACAAGTCTTCTTTATCCTTTCAACCTCATCTTCATGCATCTTAACTTTGTTTTGTAACAAAGAGTCAAGTTCCCTTAATTTAATGGAAATTTCTTCCAAACAAAAATTCTTGAATTCATTGCTCTTCTTCAGCTCAGCTTCATGTGCATGGATCCTTTCTTTTAAAGTCTTACTGATTTCCTCTTCTTCTTCGAATACTTTCACCCATTTGATGAGCTTCATACTTTCCATAACTTTTCTTTCCAACCCCTTTTCCATATTGTCAGCTTCCCTTTCTAATCGATTGATCTCAACCTGCATAGATTGGAATAGGTTACAAATAATAGCAACCCTTTCTTCTGGAATATCATGCAGATATGTTCTGAGTTTTTCCTCAAATCTTGAATTAGGGGTATCATCCTTTCCTCTGGATGAGTTCTGAGCCACCTGCTTGATACTTTCCACGCCTAATGTTTCTTCATTATTGGAATGGAATGGAGAACAAGACACTGCATCTTCTTTGGATGTGGGGTACTTCTTCATCATATTCTTCTCTTTCTTTTTCCTATTTGTCAAAGTCTTGGTGGATATAGATTTCTGCTCAGAAATGACTGCGTCATTATCAAGACTGCTCTTCATTGTTGACTCTAGGAAAGAAACTCAAATCCTCTTCTCAATAGAATTACTGGAGAATATCCAACATACGTTAACCTTTCCCTTTGATACCACTTGTAGGACCCCGGGACACCCTGAGAGGGGAGGGGTGAATCAGGGTGGCAACTTTTTCTTCTTTTAGTTGTGGATCTTGTTCCCACGTTGGTAGGAACTACTTAAACCTGCATGATGGATATAAACAGCAATTAAACATTCACATGCAGAGAGATGACACAACTATTTTTACTTGGTTCACCACTAAGGGCTACGTCCAAGGAGCATACGCTGACAGGTTGTCGGTCGTACCTAAATACACTATGCTTCACTAGCTGCGGATTACAAATGTTCGGGTACAGACACTTTGTCCCAGGCTCACTGCCTTTACAATTATTCAGGGATAGCTCACTGAGTCCCTCGGGTCACTCCCGTTGACTCCCCCTGGCTCACTGTCATTGGTGAAGTCTCACTCAGTTTATAGACGTGAAGGTATCTTCAATAAATGTGAATTGATGTTCTTTGTCTCCTGTTCAGCATGATATTTTGCTTGCATCAGGGTTCAGAGTTGATGCTCTTTATAGTTCAATCTTTCTTCTTTAGTGCAATGAATGAATGCACTAGATCCCCTTGTCTTCGTTTGTCTGAATCACAATCACTGATGTGATTGCTTACTTAATGAATCTCAGCTTACTCGACGTTGTCAGAATCAGTTCTCCATGTATGCATGAGATCATGCATGTATCATTTAGATTTCTTTTTCAATCTCGCTTTGCACCAAAAGTATCAGGCAATCATTAGCTCTTGTGCAGCTCCAGAAAGGCGGGCGTGCTTCAACAATATTTGTCTCTCCTTTTCAAGCCCGGCGCGCAAGTCTTCATCTGGCACGCAAGTCTTAGGTGCGCATGTATAACCTGGCGTGCAATTGTCTCCAAATCACCTGCGCGACTCTGCCTTCTTGAACTTCAAACCTGCGCGACTCACTTCCTTCCTTTCCCAAATCACCTTGGGTGCTCAACCATCAGTCAGCGCGCAACCTCTACTTGCAAGACCCAACTACCACTTGCGCGGTTCAACCACCTGTGTGACGAGAGCTCAAAAAATCTCAAAGTCATGAGCTCCATTGAAAATGAGGAGGGTTGGTCCAGTATTTATAGGCAAACTGGACCCCCTGCGCAGAGGTGCGCAAGTCCCTCAGCGGCGCACAAGTCTTGTCTCCAGTAACCTCTGTCGCGCAACTCACTTGCGCGACCCAACCAACACTTGCGCGACCTTCTTTCCTTAGCCAAATTTTGATGTTCTGATCCTCAAAAACATATAGCGCGCAAGTCTTTTACCCTCCAAGAGCTTGGCACGCAAGTACCTTTGCCATATTTTGATGCTCTAATCTTCAAAAACATATGGCGCGCAAGTTTCCTATCCTCCAAGAGTATGGCGCGCAAGTCCCTTTGCCAAAATCACTCTTCTTCATTTGTTGATTTTGAGGCCCTAAAATTTGGCAAACACTGGAAAACGGCGCCACCTTGTATCTGCTCTTTTTGTACCACCTCCAGATCATCCATTCCTCTGTCGATGTTCTTGAATCAAACATAGATCGTTGACCACAAATCTTGAACTCGACATGTCACCATGGAGCCTCCTTTGTCAACAAATTTTTATGTCGTTTGTTTGCTTTATCGACAAGCACGATCACCTCAACAGCACTTCTTCTTGGTGATCTGTATCCTTAAGCAACTCTTTTGCTTTTATCACAAACTCCACTATTGTGATATGTATTCTTTGAAGGAACAACTTTAGTACCATCATCTTCTATGACAATGTGATGTGCATGGACATTTCATAAGTCAACTCATTGGAAGATTTCCTCCTTCATCAACCGTCATGATCAACTTCATGCAAACCATGTGATTCAATCCGTCAAGGAAGTCTATAGCATGGTTCTCGCGCAATCATGTGTAATTGCATGGTCTTCATCAAAACTCATTGTTCTCATGCAATAATGAGGAATTGCACGGTCTTCATCCAAAAACACCATCCTTCTTTAATCATCCTTGGATGGATTACTCCTCACATTCTTCATTGTTGTAAACAATGTATCACCTTTGACACATGTTCTTTGAACTTACGACCAGCACAACAATCGTCTGAATCACTACTCCTCTACTTCATTGGAGTACTTCATGATCTCCTTCATTGTGAGGTTCCATTCCTCCATTTTATTAGAGTACTTCTTGATCTCTTTCATTTTGATATTCCATTGACAACTATTGACAACAAATACAAACCTATGCACAAAGTGGTTCCAACAATGTCCCCCTTTGTATTTTGTTGTCAATACCTTATACATCTTCTAAAATGAATTTGTCAATGTCAAAATGAGAATCTTCTATTCATCAACTTTTCTTTTCAAATGTTCATTTCACTTTCTCTCCCCCTTATTGACAAGAAATACAAAGCACATGGTAGGGAGGGTATCAATTCACACTTAAGAAATGTTTCATTAATCATTTCACTCTAAGTATACTTGAGCAATGCTCGATGTAGAAAAAAAAGAGGATTTGATTAAGTCAACAAGGCTGTCCATTATCCACAGATCATGATACCAACATGAGATGATAACTCATGTATCTTGTCTTCAAGGGTTTACCACTTTAATTCCAGGTAGAAGAAGATCAACTATGATAGGGAATAATCAACCTAAAACTCCTGCACTCACATCAGCAAATAGATCAAAAACATTCAAGTGCAATCGGCAGGATAAGTGACCTTGGAGCACTTCTATTCTCTTTATGTCACTGATCAATTCAGTTACTCCCCCTTTGTAAAATAATCTTTGATCTGAGTAACCAAGGGATAGTGATTGAGAAATTACATACCTTCTCCATTGACGTGTTCTTCAAGAAATTCACAGAGTAACTGCTTTTGAGTCCAGCTGGAGTTGATATTGATTGAAATAGTGATTATGGAAGCTTCTTCATTATTCTCCCCCTTAAGGGAAACACTCCTCATCATCTTCATCAAGAGTGATCCTTTATCATCATAATCTTTGAATATCAATTGAATAATCTACTATGGATGGAAACTTCTTCAGCTTGGCTATCAAGAGTTGACAGCATTCACTACTTCTCAGGTTCTCCCCCTGAGAGCATGCTTCAATTTCAATTCCCTGCATTATTAGTACAAATACAATACACAAATGATTACGGGAATAAGGTGGTTCCTTCTTGCTTCATCAAGAAGACTTTCTTGGTTGAGGTTCTTTTCTCAACAAAGTTCCTCTGTTCACTCCAGTCTTCATGCCTGCACATTTGAACATATGTTCTGACATATGTCGGTGTGGCATGGCTCTGTTCATTTTCTATTCTGCTTTGTGTGGAGAATTGTTCTGCTTAGCAGCCATCATGAATGATACATTCTTACTCCTCTTAAGGACTGCTTCATGCTCTGGTATTAAGGTTAGTCAACCTTTTGCAATGTGACCAGACTTCTTGCATCTCTCACACAGAACTTCTTTGACACGTGTGTTTCTCTTTGTTTGCAATCTCTCCTGCACTGTGTCTTCATCATGTGAAAGTTTTTCTTTTCCTTTGTCACCAGCCTTGGACTTCTCATCTTCAAGTTTCCTTATTCTTTTTAAATCTTCTTGCCAGATGACCAATATATCATTTGGAACTTTTGCAGCTGGTTTAGGTCTTCTACATGGGTTCATCCGAGATTCATCCTACTTAGTGTTTCTTTTGGATGAATGACCCTTCAATTTCATGGATCTAAAATCCTGAGTCTTCTCAGCTTCCCTACTTGAGATCTTCTTGGAGAAATGTGTGTTCACAACATTCTTCTAATTTCTCCCCAAGGTAGCTGCTTCATTATTTGACGGCATCAGAGGTCTTCTTTTCTTTTCAACAGTGAAAGCATGTTGATATGGACATGTGCCTGCATTGTGACCACTGCCGTTACATACATCACAGATGTTATCAAGAATTACAAATCTGTTTGTAGTAAATAGATGCTTCTGGACCTGCTGATGTTGCTTCTTTTTCTCTGGCTTCCTTCACTTTGATATAGGCATTCTCTGTGCTTTTCCATGTAAGGGATTATAAAGACAATACAGTGCACAGTGCCCAAATCTGTTGCAGCACCAACATTGACCCACAAATCTTTTCTTCTTTGTGTCTTCTGTATTAAGTTGTTGGGCCATCTGCTTAATATTTTGTGCTCTATTTGAGGAACCCAATTCCTCCTTTTTCTTCACATCCACCCTAGCCATGGTGGTAGGTTTCTTCTTCCCACCTTTCCTCATCCATACTTGTTTAGAAATTTTCTTCCCACCTGCACTGATTGTAAGAGTGTATTTATAAATATGAGTACAAGATGGTTTGGATGGTACCTTCACTTTCTCAGTTGCTTGTGATAGATCAAAGAGTGAAGTCATGATCTTCTTATCACATGTTGGAGGCCTTTTGAAAATAGAATCCTCCAGTGAGCTTTGAGTACCAGCAGCAACTGATTCTTGATGTGGATAATCAAGAGTTGTCATAATCTTCTTATCACATGTTGGAGTCATTTCAGCTTTAGACTCCTCCAACGAACATTGAGTGCAAGCATCACTCATTTCATTCTTTTGTGAAGTCTCAATATGTGTGTTCTCAATCTTGGTTAACTGAGCTTCCAATTTGTGACCCACAATATTGAGGATGATCTTATGATCTTCAATCGTGATCATCTTCTCTTTACAAGTCTTCTTCAACCTTTCAACCTCATCTTCATGCATATTAACTTTGTTTTGTAACAAAGAGTCAAATTCCCTGAATTTAATGGAAGTTTCTTCCAAACAAAAATTCTTGACTTCATTGCTCTTCTTCAGCTCAGCTTCAAGTGCATGGATCCTTTCTTTTAAAGTCTTATTGAATTCCTCTTCTTCTTCAAAGACATTCACCCGTTTGATGAGCTTCATACTTTCCATAAATTTTCTTTCCAACCCCTTTTCTATATTGTCATCTTCCCTTTCTAATCGATTGATCTCAACCTACATAGATTGGAATAGGCTACAAATAATAGAAACCCTTTCTTCTGGAATATCATACAGATATGTTCTGAGTTTTTCCTGAAATCTTGAATTAGGGGTATCATCCTTTCCTCTGGATGAGTTCTGAGCCACCTGCTTGATACATTCCATGCCAAATGTTTCTTCATTATTGGAATGGCATGGAGAACAAGAAACTGCATCTTCTTTGGATGTGGGGGACTTCTTCATCATCTTCTTCTCTTTCTTTTTCCTATTTGTCAATGTCTTAGTGGATATAGATTTCTTCTCAGAAATGACTGCGTCATTATCAAGACTGCTCTTCATTGTTGACTCTAGGAAAGAAACTCAAATCCTCTTCTCAATAGAATTACTGGAGAATATCCAACATACGTTAACCTTTCCCTTTGATACAACTTGTAGGACCCCGGGACACCCTGAGAGGGGAGGGGTGAATCAGGGTGGAAAATTTTTCTTCTTTTAGTTGTGGATCTTGTTCCCACGTTGGTAGGAACTACTTAAACCTGCATGATGGATATAAACAGCAGTTAAACATTCACATGCAGAGAGATGACACAGCTATATTTACTTGGTTCACCACTAAGGGCTACGTCCAAGGAGCATATGCCGACAGGTTATCGGTCGTACCTAAATCCACTATGCTTCACTAGCTGCGGATTAAAAATGTTCGGGTACAGACACTCTGTCCTAGGATCACTGCCTTTACAATTATTCAGGGATATCTCACTGTGTAATACCCCAAACTTCCACGGTACGTTTCCCTTCGAATAATGTGATAGCGTGTGTTGTACGCAACCTCGAGTTCTAACACACACCACAACTAATTAAACTAGCCGTTGTGAATAGTAATACTTACTTTTTGAAATCATATATATTTTATATTTCAAAATGGACTTCATTTTTGGATTCGGAATATTGAAATTAGCCTAGGGTGAAATTTTGGTACTTTTCGGATAACTTTTATATTTTGATGAATAGTGAAAATTACTAAATTTTAATTAAAAACAACTTTTTTAATCAAAATAATTAATATTGATAAATTATGAATTTGAGTGGTTTTAAAGTATATTTAGAATATATTTTTACCATTTAATATAATGTTTGTCATTGGACATAATTTTACAATTAAACTGAACATAAACAAGTGTCAATCTTTTGATAGTTATTATCTCTTAAAAACACGCTTTTTGTTTTGACAGCGGGAATTAATTTTAAATTAGTTTCTGCCATTTTTGTGTTTTGAATTTAGGAAAATGGATTCCATATTTGGAATCAGGATGTTCAAATTGTGTAAATAGGTAACTTTTATTTTTAGACATTTTGAATAATTACTGCGGTAAATATTTTATTTACCATGGTTAAGGGTAAATCCGGTAAATAAGGGTTAAAAAATAATATTATAATAATACTAAATTACCCTAAAACGTGTCTTAACCCTATCGGTTGATACATGGTCGACCATGGGCATCTTTGGGTCTATTTTGGGACCCCATGGATTCACTTGTAAGTGATAATGACACTTTATTTTAATTAAGTTAAAATGAATACAAAAATGACACAAGCATATATCTTTTAGCAAAACAATTGTTACATAGGGTTATATATGTTGGATTTTAGATTATAAATATTCATTAGAAAGATAAAACGATTTCCTACATAATGATATTTTATTTATAATTTTTAGAAATTAAATAATTTATTTTATTTATGACACAATGATGATGTAGTAATTACTATAATAGTGAAAAATTAAAATAATTGATATTATAAATACCCAAATAAATGTAATATGAAACTTTTAATGAATTAAACTAATTTTCTAGGATAATATGATATCTTAGGATTGATTTAATTGACTTTGTTTGAAGTAATCAATCTGTTATGAGTTTCAAAAAAATCAACTATTGAATAGTGTCAAAATTGACATAAAAGAGTTCTTAAAACAAATATTATATTATTAATTGATATTAAATTCCTAAAAATCTAAGGTTCGGCCAAGAGACTTATATCATGATAGTTTCATCATTAATGGACCACTTGGGGGTCTATTGGATGTATTTAGTAAGTTTATTAACCATATTATATAAAAATACAAAGAGACATTGTAAAAGTGAAACTAATTAACTTAAAGTTAATACTTAAAGATAACGTTAATATAAGTACCCAAACCTGTATAAATTCTATTGGTTGAGTTGTTTTAGACCCATCCCCACCTTAACCTTTGAATAGTCAACTTTGGAGCCATTTGAAACCGATTATGAATTTATTATAAACTAATATCTCTAGCTTTTCCAAAGGTGCCCCTCACCCCTCTTATAAAAGGGCACTCCTCCTTCCCATTTCTTCACACCTTAAAAGCCTTTTGGTTCGGCCAAACTCTACCCAAATACTCTCCCAACTTCCCTCACTACAACCTAGGGGCCTTAGTTTGATCATAAATCCAACCTAAGGAGACCTTTTGATCAAATCAAAAGGAAGAACCCGAAGAAGAGGTAATGATTTCACCACCCTTTTCTAAGTTCATTTCTTCTTCCACTTATTCTTCCTTTGTTGTTACCATTCTAAAATAATAAATCCAGTATCATATATATACTGTGATGTTATTATAAATATGGTACAACCATATTCAGTATTCTATCCACCCTTTGAATAACATGTCACCATACGTGCGTACGTACGGCTTACCGTCTCCACGTCGTGGTGTAATTGTTATTCAATATAATATTATTTGGATGGGTATAATAATGATGTGTAACTCATATAAATAATAAATATAACATGTTAATGATTCTGTATATATGATATACCATCCATTTATATATTATTTTAATATCAAAAGAATGATATTGTCGCTCGTGCGTACGTACGGACTACCGTCTCCACGAACGCGATGAGATTCATTCTCCATCGTATCCATTCAAGTATTATTCTCATTTTAGGGTTAAAAATAATGTTAATATAATTCTGATTATGAATAAGATATAATCTATCCATTACAAACATGTCTTACGTAACCAAACATTTAAGAAGAACGAATCGATTATCACCCGAAATGACGATAATACTAAGATATTATTAATAAAGCAATGTTAAAAGATCATATATGATATCATATTAATGTATATGATTCTTGTATAATTTAATAACAATTATTTCACCATTATACAGGAGGTTAACCTACCCCAACAAAGGAAAAGTAGAAGGTAAGGGTTATTTCACAATCTCTTCATTATCCGAGGTTGTTTATACGTAATAATCTACTGGGATCTCGTTATCATCCACATCCATGTTTCTTCAAAATGTATTTCAAAACATTTTTAATATTTTAAAGAATATGGGTTAAAGTCATTTATACCCTTGTTTGACTTTTTATAAGAGGTTTATAAGGGAATCTTTCCGTCGTTTTCCAAACAAGGTGTTTTTTAACCTTTTCGACAGAATTAAGATAAGAATGTTTTTTTAACTTATACGGCGGGTGCGGTTATTTTCCGCCGTTATAAAATATTCAAAGATTTCCTTACAAGCTTATAAGAACATTTTCAAGAAAATGTTTTATTTTATATGGCTCTTAAATGATTTCAAAAATAGAAAGAGATATTTCTCTAAAAAGTGTTTTGATTTCATCTATGTCAACATCCTTTGACGGATTTTACGCTTATTTGAAGTTGATTAATTATGATACAAAACTTATATATTGTATTGAAGGTTTTGTGATATGTTTGACTGTGGATGTGCTATTTTTATACCATTCATAGTTTATGGTGAAATTATTGACATTTCGTATGCTAGTTTTAATACGAATGTTTATGTTATGTTTAAACCTTTTCATATGGGAATGCATTGGACTTAATATGTGACGGGTGGAGCCCGCTATAGCTCCTCGATGCATCGGTAGGTCTCATGAGACAAACTAGTGTCTTGGCACAAGTCCTTGACAAAATCTTATTTGTAGTCTTGGCACGAGGCCTTGACTATGTGGTTATGATAGTCTGACATTATGCATTCCAACATTATGAAAGTGGTTATTGATTTTTGCATGTGATTATTCGATTAGTAGAATATCCATGTGAATAAGTAAATGGAATTATTTCATTTTACTTTTTCCATACTATGTTGAAGTTCAAGTTTAAAAGGCTTTTGTTTTAGTAATTCATTGCCTTAAATTTTTATGCTTATTTTTGAATGTTCCGCTATATTGTTATCCTTACTGGGCATTTGAGCTCACCCCTTTTCTATGTTTTATTTTTCCCAGGATGTGAAGATGTAAGTTATGAATGACCTGAAGGGATATTATGAGGGGATTATAGTGTGGACTGTGGAAACATTATGTTGTTGTAGTAGTTTTTCATTTTATGATGTAATGTAAAACTTATGAATATATCTAGTGTTTCCAAGGCTACTAAACCAATCGGTCTTTCGAGATTTGATCTTTCTTGTGATCATGCCAATGTTATGTAATAATGCACCGACTCTGGGTAACTGGGGTCGGGGCGTTACAGTTGGTATCAGAGGAAGTTTAGTAAAAACCTTGGAAGCTAGATTTAGATAAACTCTGATTAGAGCACGTAGACCTAAGATGAACTTTGAGGATTAGTATAGAAGAACTTCCTAGAATTTTGGTATTGTAGAGATTTTGTGAGTTTTCCGAGCAATACATCCCTGTCTGGATACGAGCAGGTAGAGGCGGCTCTGGCACAGATATACCTAGGGGTAAAACCCAAAAACACCGCTTTGAGCTAGACTCGAACGGGAACTGGTGCACGACAACGGGCCTTGCTGCACTCTCGGTTACGACACTCCCGGGGGATATGATTAGGATAACTCTCATTTTCTTTACAAATCATTATGAAGGGTTTATGAGTATATACTTCCTCAAAGAAAACATTTTTATGATTATCGGTTATATCCATAAATAGTTCAATTTATGTTAAGTGTTTTATAAGTATGGGATTATGTATTTTGATTCATAATCTGATCTAGTTTATGCCATTGTTTAGAAATGGTGCCTAGTGGAAGAAATGGAAACCGTATAAATGCACGCACTCCATGTAGGGATTGCCCTCCTGCTCAAGATAATTATAGTGGGGCTGGTGATGCAACTAGTTCCGATCAGCTAATCACCATACTGGGACAACTTACTCAGGTTATGAATAATAACCTTACCCGTATGGAGCACCCTGATCCGCAGCGTGGAGGATCAATGTTAGATCGATTCATGAGGTAACAACCACCAACGTTCAATGGGAGTACAAATCCCTTAGTAGCTGAGCAATGGATAAATTCCCTAGAGAAAATATTTCAGGCTTTGGGGAGCAGTGAAAGGGAAAAAGTTATCATGGCAGTTTACCGCCTCACTAGAGATACTGATCAATGGTGTTCATTGATTCAAAACATGAAGGAAGATGATGAAATATCAAATATGGAATGGAGGGAGTTCAAAGATCTGTTTTTAGAAAAATACTTTCCTCGTGACCATCGAGCGGATATGGAAAGGCAATTTCTGAGTCTGAGACAAAAGGAGGATGAGAATGTCACAAAGTATGAGGCTAACTTTACAAGGTTAGCGAGGTATGCTGGAGATTATATTCGCAACCCAAGAGGTAAGATTTATCGTTTCTTTTATGGGTTAAAACCATTTCTCCGTAGAGCATTAGTCTCACAATCCTTTTCATCGTACGAAGACATTGTCTCATGTGCTATAAAGACCGAAAAGGAATTCTCTAAGTCTTATGACTTTAAATCAAAGCAAGAGAAGAAGAGACCTGCTGATCAATCTGGGAATGGAAATAAGGGGAAGAAGGGAAAGGTTGAATATCCATCTTGTGGTAAATTCGGGAAGAAACACCCCGGTGCTTGCTTGAAGGGAATGGGAGTCTGTTACAAGTGTGGTGAAAAAGGCCACCAAGCTCATGATTTCAAGGGGAAGAAGGAAGCTACCAACGTTCAGTGCTACAATTGCAGGGAGATGGGGCATTATGCAAATGCATGTCCTAAGCGTTAGGAGAACTTACCTCAGAAAAGGCCAAGGGATCAAGGCCAGGCTTATGCTATCACTACTGCAGAGGTAGAATCTCCAAAAGACGTGGTGGCAGGTAATTTAATGGTTTCCTCAAGTTTAGCAAATGCATTATTTGACTCTGGATCGTCGCATTGTTTCATATCTTCCTAGTTTGCTAAGAAATTTATATATTTCCAATTTTATTTAATAAGGGAGTTGTCAGTTAAAACTCCTAAGGGAAGTATCATTGCAACAAAGTTTTGTGAATCAGTCCCCATTAGAGCACATAAATTTTCTTTATCTGCTGATCTCATTGTCATACCTATGATTGAGTTTGATATAATCCTCGGTATGGATTGGCTTTCGGACTATGATGTGAAGATTTATTGTAAGAAGAAAGAGGTTACGATTCTTGATGATAATGATAAGGAATACCTTATCTTTAGAGCAGAATCGTCACCACCTAATTCTTATTTAGATCCACCCCCAGTAGCTCAACTTAATTCAATTATTGGGGAGGAAGAGAATGAAATAAATGTCGGTGAGGAAAGGAATGTTCAAATAGAGGATGTACCTGTTGTGAAAGAATTTGTAGATGTATTTCCGGAAGATTTACCTGGACATCCTCCAGAACGAGAAGTTGAGTTTTCTATTGATTTGATTCCTGGATCAAGGCCTATATCGAAGACCCCTTATAGAATGGCCACTGTAGAATTAGTCGAACTAAAGAAACAACTAGAGGAATTGAGTAATAAGGGATTTATTCTCCCTAGTGTTTCTCTATGGGGAGCCCCTGTTCTTTTTGTTAAAAAGAAAGATGGATCTATGAGGTTATGTATCGACTACAGGGAGATCAATGCTATAACGATAAAGAACAAGTATCCCCTACCTCGTATTGATGATTTATTTGACCAACTGCATGGAGCTCAATACTTTTCAAAGATTGACCTTCGATCTGGATACCATCAGTTGTGTGTGAAGAAGGAAGACATTCCGAAGACAGCATTTCGAACCAGGTACGGGCATTACGAGTTTACCGTAATGCCGTTTGGATTGACTAATGCACCATCTGTATTCATGGATCTGATGAATAGAGTTTTCAAGGAGTATCTCGATGAATTTGTGGTGGTATTTATTGATGATATATTGGTATAATCCAAAACCTACGAAGATCATGAAAATCACTTACGCATTATCTTGAAGACTCTGAGGAGGCATGAATTATATGGGAAGTTTAGCAAGTGTGAATTCTGGCTTCAGGAGATTTCTTTTCTTGGCCATATTGTCTCTAAAGATGGAATCTCTGTTGACCCTTCTAAGACCAAGGCAATCCAAGAATGGCCAGCACCTACAAGTATAACTGAGGTACGCAGTTTTATTGGTTTGGCAGGTTATTATCGACGTTTCGTCCAGAATTTTGCCCGATTGGCTAACCCATTAACGAAGCTCACACGTAAAGGGGTTAAATTTGTTTGGACAAAAGAGTGTGAAGAATGTTTTGAAGAACTGAAGAAAAGATTAGTCAATGCTCCTATATTGACTCTACCATCGGGGAATGATGGGTTCGTTATTTATAGTGATGCATCGAAGAAAGGACTTGGTTGTGTCCTTATGCAGAATGATAGAGTTATTGCCTATGCATCACGACAGTTGAAAATTCATGAACAAAACTATCCTACTCATGATCTTGAGTTAGCAGCTGTGATCTTTGCTTTGAAGATATGGAGGCACTACCTCTATGGTGAAAAATGTGAGATTTATACTGATCACAAGAGTTTGAAGTATATTTTCTCACAAAAAGAACTCAACATGAGGCAAAGGAGATGGCTTGAATTACTCAAGGATTATGATTGTACGATACACTACCACCCGGGGAAGACAAACAAGGTGGCAGATGCTTTGAGTAGAAAATACCATGGAGTTTTCAACAATATGAGAATTGAAAGGGATCCAATTTTCATGGATCTAGTGAAGATGGACATGGGAATAACCAGGGAAGGTGAATCATCAATGCTTTTTCAAATGGTTTCCAAACCATCTTTACTAGAAAGGATTAAGATTTCTCAGACCGATGATGAAGAATTCCAAAAGAAGATTAAAGCTGTGAATGATGGGAGATTGAGAGACTTTGTGTATGAAGATGGAATTTTGAAATTCGGGAAGATACTTTGTGTTCCCGATTTACCTGATCTAAAAAGGGAGTTGCTGGATGATGCTCATAGTTCCAATTTCTCTATATACCCTGGGAGCACAAAAATGTATAGAGATTTGAAGGAACATTTTTGGTGGGACAACATGAAGAGGGAGATTTCTGATTTTGTATCAAGATGTATGGTTTGTCAACAAGTGAAAGCTGGAAGGCAACAGCCTGGAGGAGTCATGCAACCTCTTCCCATACCGGAGTGGAAATGGGACAATATTACGATGGACTTTGTCATGGGGCTACCAAAGACTCCTAGAAGGAATGATGCAATATGGGTGATTGTTGATCGTCTTACCAAGTCAGCACATTTTCTTGCTATAAGAGAAGATCTACCCCTGGAACGTCTAGCAAGACTATATATTAATGAAGTTGTGAGACTTCATGGAGTACCCTTATCAATTGTTTCTGATCGTGATCTCCGTTTTACTTCAAGATTCTGGAAAAGTCTTCATAAATCCCTGGATACAGAACTTCATTTGAGCACTGCATACCACCCTCAGACAGACGGACAATCAGAACGGACTATTAAAACCTTAGAAGACATGTTGAGATCTTGCTCACTTGACTTTCAGGGTATGTGGGATCAATATTTACCTCTGGTAGAATTTTCCTATAATAATAGCTTCCATTCGAGTATTCAGATGGCACCATATGAAGCGTTATACGGAAAGAGATGTCATACACCAACCTGTTGGGATGACGTTGGTGAAAGAAAACTTGTAGGCCCAGAACTGGTGGAGGAAACGGTGGAAAAGGTGAAAGTAATCCAAAATCACATCAAAGCAGCTCAAAGTAGGCAGAAGAGCTATGCCGATAATCGAAGGAAGGATTTGGAATTTCAATTCGGTGATCATGTTTTTCTGAAGGTATCTCCGTGGAAGGGAGTCATACGTTTTGGTAAGAAAGGTAAATTGAGTCCTAGGTACATCGGACCTTTCGAAATTCTAGAACGAATTGGGGTTGTAGCTTACCGATTGGCAATGCCGCCAAGTCTCTCCAAAGTTCACGATGTGTTCCACGTATCTCTGTTGAGGAAATACATGCCTGACCCAACGCATGTACTCACATATGAGGAATTAGAACTGGAACCCGATCTGTCTTATTGCGAAGAGCCCGTCAAGATTCTTGATACGAGAGAACAAGTGCTGAGAAACCGGACGACGCGTCTGGTAAAGGTTCTGTGGAGAAACCATAAGATGGAAGAGGCAACGTGGGAACCCGAGGAACTTATGATGAAGAACCACCCGAGTCTTTTTATGCAGTAATACCCTAGAAATTGCGAGGACGCAATTATTTGAAGGAGGGGAGAATGTAACACCCCAAGCTTCCACGGTACGTTTCCCTTCGAATAATGCGATAACGTGTGTTGTACGCAACCTCGAGTTCTAACACACACCACAACTAATTAAACTAGCCGTTGTGAATAGTAATACCTACTTTTTTAAATCATATATATTTTATATTTCAAAATGGACTTCATTTTTGGATTCGGAATATTGAAATTAGCCTAGGGTGAAATTTTGGTACTTTTCGGATAACTTTTATATTTTGATGAATAGTGAAAATTACTAAATTTTAATTAAAAACAACTTTTTTAATCAAAATAATTAATATTGATAAATTATGAATTTGAGTGGTTTTAAAGTATATTTAGAATATATTTTTACCATTTAATATAATGTTTGTCATTGGACATAATTTTACAATTAAACCGAACATAAACAAGTGTCAATCTTTTGATAGTTATTATCTCTTAAAAACACGCTTTTTGTTTTGACAGTGGGAATTAATTTTAAATTAATTTCTTCCACTTCTGTGTTTTGAATTTAGGAAAATGGATTCCATATTTGGAATCAGGATGTTCAAATTGTGTAAATAGGTAACTTTTATTTTTAGACATTTTGAATAATTACTGCGGTAAATATTTTATTTACCATGGTTAAGGATAAATCTGGTAAATAAGGGTTACAAAATAATATTATAATAATACTAAATTACCCTAAAACGTGTCTTAACCCTATTGGTTGATACATGGTCGACCATGGGAATCTTTGGGTCTATTTTGGGACCCCATGGATCCACTTGTAAGTGATAATGACACTTTATTTTAATTAAGTTAAAATGAATACAAAAATGACACAAGCATATATCTTTTAGAAAAACAATTGTTGAATAGGGTTATATATGTTGGATTTTAGATTATAAATATTCATTAGAAATATAAAAAGATTTCCTACATAATGATATTTTATTTATAATTTTTAGAAATTAAATAATTTATTTTATTTATGACACAATGATGATGCAGTAATTACTATAATAGTGAAAAATTAAAATAATTGATATTATAAATACCCAAATAAATGTAATATGAAACTTTTAATGAATTAAACTAATTTTATAGGATAATATGATATATTAGGATTGATTTAATTGACTTTGTTCGAAGTAATCAATCTGTTATGAGTTTCACAAAAATCAACTATTGAATAGTGTCAAAATTGACATAAAAGAGTTCTTAAAAAAAAATTTATATTATTAATTGATATTAAATTCCTAAAAATCTAAGGTTCGACCAAGAGACTTATATCATGATAGTTTCATCATTAATGGACCACTTGGGGGTCTCTTGGATGTATGTAGTATGTTTATTAACCATATTATATAAAAATACAAAGAGACATTGTAAAAGTGAAACTAATTAACTTAAAGTTAATACTAAAAGATAAGGTTAATATAAGTACCCAAACCTGTCTAAATTCTATTGGTTGAGTTGTTTTCGACCCATCCCCACCTTAAACGTTGAATAGTCAACTTTGGAGCCATTGGAAACCGATTATGAATTTATTATAAACTAATATCTCTAGCTTTTCCAAAGGTGCCCCTCACCCCTCTTATAAAAGGGCACACCTCCTTCCCATTTCTTCACACATTCAAAGCCTTTTGGTTCGGCCAAACTCTGCCAAAATACTCTCCCAACTTCTCTCACTACAACCTAGGGGACTTAGTTTGATCAGAAAGCCAACCTAAGGAGCCCTTTTGATCAAATCAAAAGGAAGAACCCGAAGAAGAGGTGATGATTTCACCACCCTTTTCTAAGTTCATTTCTTCTTCCACTTCTTCTTCCTTTGTTGTTACCATTCTAAAATAATAAATCCAGTATCATATATATACTATGATGTTATTATAAATATGGTACAACCATATTCAGTATTCTATCCACCCTTTGAATAACATGTCACCATACGTGCGTACGTACGGCTTATCGTCTCCACGTCGTGGTGTAATTGTTATTCAATATAATATTATTTGGATGGGTATAATAATGATGTGTAACTCATGTAAATAATAAATATAACATGTTAATTATTCTGTATATATGATATACCATCAATTTATATATTATTTTAATATCAAAAGAATGATATTGTCGCTCGTGCGTACGTACGGACTACCGTCTCCACGAACGCGATGAGATTCATTCTCCATCGTATCCATTAAAGTCTTATTCTCATTTTAGGGTTAAAAGTAATTTTAATATCATTCTGATTATGAATAAGATATAATCTATCCATTACAAACATTTCTTACGTAACCAAACATTTAAGAAGAACGAATCGATTATCACCCGAAACGACGATAATACTAAGATATTATTAATAAAGCAATGTTAAAAGATCATATATGATATAATATTAATGTATATGATTCTTGTATAATTTAATAACAATTATTTCACCATTATACAGGAGGTTAACCTACCCCAACAAAGGAAAAGTACAAGGTAAGGGTTATTTCACAATCTCTTAATTATCTGAGGTTGTTTATACGTAATAATCTACTGGGATCTCGTTGTCATCCACATCCATGTTTCTTCAAAATGTATTTCAAAACATTTTTAATATTTAAAAGAATATGGGTTAAAGTCATTTATACCCTTGTTTGACTTTTTATAAGAGGTTTATAAGGGAATCTTTCCGTCGTTTTCCAAACAAGGTGCTTTTTAACCTTTTCGACAGAATTAAGATAAGAATGTTTTTTTTAACTTATACGGCGGGTGCGGTTATTTTCCGTCGTTATAAAATATTCAAAGCTTTCCTTAAAAGCTTATAAGAACATTTTCAAGAAAATTTTTTATTTTATATGGCTCTTAAATGATTTCAAAAATAGAAAGAGATATTTCTCTAAAAAGTGTTTTGATTTCATCTATGTCAACATCCTTTGACGGATTTTACGCTTATTTGAAGTTGATTTATTATGATACAAAACTTCTATATTGTATTGAAGGTTTTGTGATATTTTTGACTGTGGATGTTCTATTTTTATACCATTCATAGTTTATGGTGAAATTATTGACATTTCGTATGCTAGTTTTAATATGAATGTTTATGTTATGTTTAAACCTTTTTCATATGGGAATGCATTGGACTTAATATGTGACGGGTGGAGCCCGCTATAGCTCCTTGATGCATCGGTAGGTCTCATGAGACAAACTAGTGTCTTGGCACAAGGCCTTGACAAAATATTATTTGTAGTCTTGGCACGAGGCCTTGACTATGTGGTTATGATAGTCTGGCATTATGCATTCCAACATTATGAAAGTGGTTATTGATTTTTTCATGTGATTATTCGATTAGTAGAATATCCATGTGAATAAGTAAATGGCATTATTTCATTTTACTTTTGCCATACTATGTTGAAGTTCAAGTTTAAAAGGCTTTTGTTTTAGTAATTCATTGCCTTAAATGTTTATGCTTATTTTTGAATGTTCCGCTATATTGTTATCCTTACTGGGAATTTGAGATCACCCCTTTTCTATGTTTTATTTTTCCCAGGATGTGAAGATGTAAGTTATGAATGACCTGCAGGGATATTATGAGGGGATTATAGTGTGGACTGTGGAAACATTATGTTGTTGTAGTAGTTTTTCATTTTATGATGTAATGTAAAACTTATGAATATATCTAGTGTTTCAAAGGCTACTAAACCAATCGGTCTTTCGAGATTTGATCTTTCTTGTGATCATGCCAATGTTATGTAATAATGCACCGACTCTGGGTAACTGGGGTCGGGGCGTTACACACTGCGTCCCTCGGGTCACTCCCGTTGAATCCCCCTGTCTCACTGCTGTTGGTGAAGTCTCACTCAGTTTATAGACGTGAAGGTCTATTCAATAAATGTGCATTGATGTTCTTTGTCTCCTGTTCAGCATGAGACTTTGCTTGCATCAGGGTTCAGAGTTGATGCTCTTTATAGTTCAATATTTCTTCTTTAGTGCAATGACTGAATGCACTGGATCCCCTTGTCTTCGTTTGTCTGAATCACAATAACTGATGTGATTGCTTACTTAATGAATCTCATCTTACTCGACGTTGTCAGAATCAGTTCTCTATGTATGCATGAGATCATGCATGTATCATTTGGATTTCTTTTTCAATATCGCTTTGCACCGAAAGTATCAGGCAATCATTAGCTCTTGTGCAGCTCCAGAAAGGCGGGCGTGCTTCAACAATATTTGTCTCTCCTTTTCAAGCCCGGCGCGCAAGTCTTCATCTGGCACGCAAGTCTTAGGCGCGCATGTATAACCTGGCGCGCAATTGTCTCCAAAGCACCTGCGCGACTCTGCCTTCTTGAACTTCAAGCCTGCGCGACTCACTTCCTTCCTTTCCCAAATCACCTGGGGTGCTCAACCATCAGTCGGCGCGCAACCTCTACTTGCGTGACCCAACTACCACTTGCGCGGTTCAACCACCTGCGCGACGAGAGCACGAACAATCTCAAAGTCTTGAGCTCCGTTGCAAATGAGGAGGGGTGGTCCAGTATTTATAGGCAAACTGGACCCCCTGCGCGGAGGCGTGCAAGTCCCTAAGCGGCGCGCAAGTCTTGTCTCCAGTAACCTCTGTCGCGCAACTCACTTGCGCGACCCAACCAACACTTGCGCAACCTTCTTTCCTTAGCCAAATTTTGATGTTTTGATCCTCAAAAACATATAGCGCGCAAGTCTTTTACCCTCCAAGAGCTCGGTGCACAAGTACCTTTACCATATTTTGATGCTCGAATCTTCAAAAACATATGGCGCGCAAGTTTCCTATCCTCCAAGAGTATGGCGCGCAAGTCCCTTTGCCAAAATAACTCTTCTTCATTTGTTGATTTTGAGGCCCTAAAATTTGGCAAACACAGGAAAACGACGCCACCTTGTATCTGCTCTTTTTGTACTGCCTCCAGATCATCCATTCCTCTGTCGATGTTCTTGAATCAAACATAGATCGTTGACCACAACTCTTGAACTCGACATGTCACCATGGAGTCTCCTTTGTCAACAAATTTGTATGTCGTTTGTTTGCTTTGTCGACAAGCACGATCACATCAACAACACTTCTTCTTGGTGATCTGTATCCTTAAGCAACTCTTTTGCTTTTATCACAAACTCCACTATTGTGATATGTATTCTTTGAAGGAACAACTTTAGTACCATCATATTCTATGACAATGTGATGTGCATGGCCATTTCAGAAGTCAACTCATTGGAAAATTGCCTCCTTCATCAATCGTCATGATCAACTTCATGAAAACCATGTGATTCAATCTGTCAAGGAAGTCTCTAGCATGGTTCTCGCGCAATCATGAGTAATTGCATGGTCTTCATCAAAACCCATTGTTCTCATGCAATAATGAGGAATTGCACGGTCTTCATCCAAAAACACCATCCTGCTTTAATCATCCTTAGATGGATTACTCCTCACATTCTTCATTGTTGTAAACAATGTATCACCTTTGACACATGTTCTTTGAACTTACGATTAGCACAACAATTGTTTGAATCACTACTCCTATACTTCATTGGAGTACTTCATGATCTCCTTCATTGTGAGCTTCCATTCCTCCATTTTATTAGAGTACTTCTTGATCTCTTTCATTTTGATATTCCATTGACAACTATTGAAAACAAATACAAACCTATGCACAAAGTGGTTCCAACAATTATATCATCCAAACCCCTTTCCCTCTTCCTTTTATTTTATTAAAGAGAACGTTGTTCGTGAGGTGTTAATTTATCACCTTCAAGAACGACATGCTTTCTTATTCCATTTGTACCTTCAGATATGGTCATGAAACCATTTATATGGTTGAACCAAAATATGTTATATGTTTTATTTCCTATTTAAAGTTCTGGAAATAACCTATGGCCATATTAATAAGTGATAAGTTAAAACAAGTTTGTTGTGATCCAAAAACCACCCAATTCACCCAAATAACCATCATTTAATTCTTATCTAATGATTCATACACATGGATCTAATATAATTCATTATAAGATCATTCAAACTCGTTTAATATCATTAATGACATGTAATATCATTTCTGGATGTTTACTCATGTATTACCCAAACTTTAATTTAAGAATACAAGTGAACCACCCAAGAAAAACCATAAAAATGAACATCCCTAAACAATGTTTTTTAAACTCTATAAGTCATCCAAAGGGGCATAATATGTCATAATGACACCAGAATGAACCCTATTAATTTACACATGGTTCTGGATTTCTAATAAATGAATATAATTTCATTATACAGGACATTAAAGAGAAAGAAGCATTCGGGTAGAAGGTAAGGGGAAATTGTCGAACCCAAATTTCATCCTTCAGGTTATACCTCTTTCACTCCATTTTTGATATGTTCACTCATTAAAGATCATTTTTTCATCATTTTATTTCCTTTTCTGGGATATACATGTTTTATAAGGAAGTTTATGTCAATCCAAATGTTTTCCAAAAGAACTCTTCTCTTAAGAACTCAACTTTTACCTCTCATTCAAGGTTGATGGTTCTTGTATGAAGTATGTTGTTCCCTCTTTCTTTTGGGAACCCAATTTTTATGAATTTGTTCTTATGAGATGAAACCCATTCCTTTTCATGGGTTAGTTATGTTCATTTATGTTATATGTTCATTGTATCATGCATAATAAATGATAATATTATGATGTGATGGGTGCGCCCGAAATTATATAGCGCTCCAATGCATTGGGTAAAGTGATGAATCTCATGAGTAAATGTAAAATGATGTGTGAAAAAGATGCAATCTTGGTTCACAAGTATGTGTGGTAGTTAACCACAAATACATGATATTTCATTTTTATGCTTTTCTACATTTCAAGTCTTTTATTTATGCTCCTCTCATGTTCATGATATTTTTCCTATGTTATGATTAATCTCACCCCATGATATATTGTTCTTATATATCCTCTTACTGGTCTTCTAGATCACCCCTTTTGATGTATATCCTCAAGTGGAAACATGTACTAAGGAGAGTACAAGTGACAATAAGAAGCTAGAGAAGAATAAATTACATAAATGTTTATGCTAGATGTTTTATTTCTTATGTGTGGTCCTAGTTTTCCCAAGACACTAAGCCTTTGGATCCTCTTTGTGTAATACTATTATGTTGTTTATCTTTGAAATGATGTAATCGTAATGTAAGAAAATATAGGGTCTCTATAGTTGGTATCAGAGGAAAGGTTTATTTAATTTGGGAATTAGGATTAGTGAACCCTAGAGAAAACCTATAGTATGAGACTAAGTACAAATATACACACAAGAATATTTACATAGGGATCTCACATGTTATGATTTTAGTATAAATTGTTCAAATGAATAAGTTATGTATTCATGACTTGTTTAATTATGTTTTGTTCTAACATTTTCTTTTTTAGAAAATGGTGGGAACTATGAGAAATCAGGCCAACAACTCTTGCGGGGGCCAATGAAATGATTGCCCGAACGACATCCCTAATGATTTGGGAGGTGGAGTTCTAAACTTCATGGTGATGCTTAACCAATTATCTCAGGTTATAAATAATTACCATAATAAGGGGTAATGTCCTCCTCCACCAAAAATGGAGCAACTGGATATTGAATGTTTTATGCAGCAACGAGGACTGACATTTTGTGGATCTTCTGATCCACTAGTTGCAGAACAGTGGGTCAACTCCATGGAGAAGATCTTTTTTGTGCTTCACTGTTCTGAGACGGAGAAGGTGACCCTAGACGTTTATCGTCTAGATGGAGAAGTCGATCAATGGTGGGCTTTGATTAAGAACACCAAGCCAAGGGAGGAAATTGAAGAAATGGAATGGAAAGACTTTAAGATAATGTTTCTTAATAATTATTTCCAAAAACTCTTCGCAAGACGATGGAGAGAGAATTCATAGTGCTCAAGAAAAAAGAAGGAGAATCTGTCACAACCAATGAAGTTAATTTCACTAGGATTTCAAGGTACGCTTCGGGTTTTTTTATCAACAATGATAAAAACAATTGATAGATTCTTTAGTGGATTAAAACCAAACCTTCAAAAGGCTCTTGAAATTAGAAACATTCGGAGTTATGAAGAAGTTGTTCAGTGTGCTCTAAAAGTGGAGATGGAGGTTGGAGAATGGTCCCATGTATTTGGTGATAAGAAATGAAAGATGGAGTTTCAAGCTGGAGGATCTAACGAAAAAAAGTGGGAAGAAAACTCAATGACCCACATGCCAAAAATGTGGGAAGTTGCACCATGGGAACTTCCTCAAAGGGAAGGGGAAATGCTTAAAGTTTGGGAAAGAAGGAAACCATGCTCAAGAGTGTCTAAAAGACACAAAAAAGATTGAGAATGTAGTCGTTGAAAGAAGAGAACCACTCATGGTTCAATGCTACAACTGTAAGGAGCTAGGGAACTATGGAGTAAAATCACCAAATATGATTCCTACCTATATTGGATTGATTTTAATTTGATGCAGAATGTGTTCACCATGATTCACTGCATTCATCATCCTTTGATCTGCCAGTATCTTGAGTATCATTGTCATTCTTCATTATCTAATGGCAAGAAGATGAGAGAGCTTGCTAGAAATTGCAGGAATTTTGTGCCAACCCTAGAAAAAATACATTAGAGATATTTTTATAATCACATTGGATTAATTTAAACGAATTTAATTAATTACCTAAATAATTAATTAAATAATTTAAATGAACCTCTAATGAGTAAGGGGTCCAAACATCCCGCACTGACTCATTTTATATTTCACTTGGGGTAAACACCGCATTTTGAACCCAACTGTGATCTCAGATTTCTGATCCGGTCAAAATTTTATAAGATATTAAATTATTGATGAAAAAACGTTTGAACATTAAAAATATGCTTAATATTTTTATAAAATTTATTTCAGGCACACCGGGAATCAGAATTGAACCCTATATTATTGTGTGGCTCTGAAATTATTCCTCGTAATATTCTATAGTCTTACCCAAAAAAAATAGGGTCTCTACAGTATTCCCTTCTTCAAATACATTCATTGTTGAAAAGAAAAAACTAAAAAAAGAGGTGGATAAATTGATCCTACACCTGGATATTACCTACAACGAGATGTATGAACAAAGGAGAAGTGTGAAACTCTCTTATCATCACTACTCAAAACATGATTAGAATCACTATTCATCCCTAAAAAATCCATTAGGTGGAACTACTAAGGATATCTGATGACACAAGACCTCATAGTTGTTGTCTCCTAGTTGAGACTCTCTCACACTCTCGAGAAGCAAAGGATTTATCACCATCAACTTAAGAAAAAATGTACCCCAATGCTCCACCACTGTATCAAGGTTGATGTTGATCACACAAGAGTAGCAATGAAAAAAGAATGTGAGTAAACTAATCCATCCACGAGAAGAGAGACTTGGAAAGTACATGGCATAATCCACATGTCTTCACCTCTCTTAGAAGGATAGTAACCCCAAAACAAGAAACTTATCCATAATTACTAGGGTTATCGCAAGCAAAAAGGGTTATGTAGAAAAACTCCACTAGAAAGGACAAAACCTTCTCCGAAACTCAATCACACAACATCAAAACAGGGCTACACTGATGCCCCGTGTCACCCTGGATAAACCTCAAGAAAGGAGTAGAAGTAAAATTGTACCTCACAAAAATTTATACTACATAATTTAGAAATGACATGGGGAATACCTCTTATAATCTTGTTCACTGCAGTATCATATACAACCAAAGCCTACAGCTATTTGTAGCCCCAGTTTCCAACTCACTGAACCTGATGTGGGATTCCTAGTAGTGGTTGTGGAATGATATATTATTGGAATCCACCACAAATAACACTTCATGCTTCTCTATCATCTCATCCTCTCTTAGGAACACTATGTCCCTACCTAGGAGATTCCGGATCATGACGCTCTCTATACCATGGAGGTCCATCACCTATCTTTCTACGCTCCTTGGAACACCGGGTCAGCCAATTCCATGCTATGTGACCTTTGCCATTAAAATTATATCATAAAACATATCCAGGTTTCCATGGTGCTCTATGCTACCCCTGCATGGTAGGACCACGTCCCTAGGTTTGTTTACAAAAGGGTCCCATTTTCCAAAATCTATAATGCCTGCCTGATGCTAAAAATGTCTCAGAACTATTGTTCCCACTACCAGATCCAGCTCTATGGAATCCCTCCGAAAAAACTATATCTATTATAAGTTCCATCTCCAGCACCCCGACCTAGTTGGTAATTCCCAAGGGAAATACACTGGCACAAATCTCTCTGTGGATTCCCTACTTGAACTTCTTTATTTGGATGTAGCCATCTCTGATCATGTCGAGAGAGTAAAAAATAAGGTATGTGAACCTTGCTACGTACTCATACACTATCTTACCTCATTTTTGTAGCTCTAGATGCTCATGAATCTGAATGATGCGTGAGAAAGAGGGGTTGTACTCCTCATGAAACAATTGCTGGAAGCCATCCCATGAGAGTGTCGACTCATCGTACATCTGATTAACTAGGATCCCACAACACCCAGCTACTCCATGGAAATGACTGGCTACCAAATTCATCATCTGATTTGTTAGTGTCCAAACGAGCCAGAATATGTAGACAACCGACTCTAGCAAATCCTCTGCTACATGGGGACCTGGCTCACCATGGAACCTCAGCGGGCTCTGATGCTGGAACTCACGGAGTGCACTTAGCCTGTGCAAGTACTCACCTTCCTTATTGAGACTATCTTATACTCAACCGGTGGGGGTGCTTCTACCTATGCACCTTGAGAAAAGAGATCACATGATGTACCCTGAAATGAGGCCTCATTTCTTATAGGGTCTTCATCATGAACTAGAGCTAGTATCCTAGCTGACTATCGTTGCAGATGAATCCTGAAAATTATTAAGGAGAAACATGGTCAGATGAGAATATATATATATATATATATGTTTATATATATCAATGATAATGGGGAGATGAATCAAGAAGGACATTCAAAGAATCGATCCTATATGATGCATGTACCATTTTTTCCTACAAAAAATGTCTTAGGGTTCTGAATCAAAAAGTGGTTAATCAGGGTCTTAGTAAATAGATACATCGGCCTCCCGCACCGTCACTGGACTCCCTGGCCAGATATCCCCTCTCGAGAAACTTTGACAATGTTTCCCTAATCCCAACAAACACCTTTTTAGGGAAATGTCCAAACAATGTACTAAGGCCAAAACCTCCTATGATGACACTCTATCACAACTCGAATCAATCCAGTGCTCAAGACACAACTACACCAATCCCACCTCCATAGTCCAGGTTTTGACGACAAGCGTCGATGGCATAATAAATTCGGGGAGGCCTTTTCCTAAGAACTTGCACACACACACACAACCAAATAAACACAAAGGTGTAAAGGAAAAGCAGAAAAAGTGAAAACTGCTATAAAGTAAAACGAACTTGCATGAACCTCTATATGGTATAAGAGTATAGTAGTGTCAACTAAAAATTAAATAAAAAAACACACATGACCAAATGAGAAACTTGTCCCAACATGAAAGAAACTAAAAAAGAGTAACAAATGAGAGATCATGTAACGCCCCGACCCCAGTTACCTAGAGTCAGTGTATTATTACATAACAATGGCATGATTACAAAGAATCAGGTCCCTAAGGACCGATCAGTTTAGCAATCTTGTAAAATAGATTACATAAATGAAGTTCACCATTACAACTTGAAAAGAAACACAACAATAATTTATTCCATCAGAAACATCTAAGCCTCCAAGATTATGCCTAAAAGTCACTCAAAACTTATTTCCTCATATCATGGGAAAAAACATAAGAAAGGGGTGAGATCAGATGCTTATTAAGGGTAAAGAATTTATCAGAAGCTATAATCTTTTAAGGTGAGATGTGTAATAAAACAATAGTGTTTTAAACATAAACTTGAACATAATATGGAAAAAATAAATCAAACATTATCATATAAACACTCACATGGATATTCTACTAGTCGAATAATCACATGTAATAACTAATTTCATAATGAGGTAATGTATAGTACCAGACTTTAATTTCAATGTCAAGGCCTCGTGCCATGACCTATGGGCTAATTGTAACCGAACCCAAACTCGGAGAGCCTCTGTAACCAGACTCCATCCCAGAGAGCCTCTGTAATCGGACTCCAACCTGGAGAGCCTCTATAACCGGACTCCAACCCGGAGGGTCTGCTATAACTAGAGACCAGCCCGGAGGGATTACTTTTTCCGGTCCCCAACTGGGAACATATTATTCCAATACATTCGTCATATGAAAAGGTTGAAATATAATATAAACATTCGTATTAAAACTAGTATACGAAATTTCAATACTTTATCCAATATGGAAGATTTTTATAATAATAAATCAACTTCAAACAAGTTTAAAATCCATTAAAGGATGTTGACATAGATGAAAATGATCAGTAAAATTCTTTGAGAGAAATACTCCTTTTTCATGAAATCGTTTAAAATTATCACAATTTATAAAGGTATTCATTTAAAAGATATTTTTGAATCAAAGTGTCACATACCACTTTGAATATTTTTAAAATAATTATAATTTCAAAACATTAATGTCCATATAAATAAATCCTTAAAATCATTTTGAAAACATGGACATTAATTTAATCGATTTAGAAAGACCATTCTTTAAAACATTTAAAATGATGATATAGTTAAATATACCCTCTAATAAAACCTTATAAGATTCCTTTTTAAATAATTTTTATAAAATATGTGTATCTATGATATGTATGTCCCAGAAAATACTTACACAAGAACAATCTTGGATAATAATGATATTGAAGAAATAACTCTTACCTCATTGTAATCAATTGAGTCGTATGAACAATAATAAATAACCAACAAATGAATCACAAAATATAATGAATATAAAAATAATCATGATAATATATATCAAATTGTAGTACATAATACAACACATGCAATAAATAAGTGGTGAACAAATGAAATTTCACAAAATTAAAAGTGAGATAAGAAACACCCTTACCACGTGTTTGACTTGACTCGCTCATATGTTCCTTGTTCTTCCTGAATAATAAAAAGAAGTTAATTTATACTTTATTAAGAATATTTAAAGTTTATTATTCCTTTTATATCACTTATTACATTGCTATAACAATTAGTTAATTATTTGGGTTCATATCAGACATTTTGTCGATGTTCAGAACTTGAGTAAAAAATGAAGTTGTTATAATAATAAATTATTCATGTGGTCAAAATTACATTATCTATAGAATGATATTACTCATATAGATTTCATATATGTCATATATGTCCAGTATATATATTTATTTATAATATTACATAACATTTGGAGATAATAAATGAAATAAATCGTTCATGGAGATGGTAAGTCGTACGTACACATGAATGCTACTTTCATTTCTATTTTGTATTTTAATAGAATTAAAGCATAATGATACATAGGTATATTATAATTCCAATATAATATAATATATAATATCATTAACTACATACTTTATATGTCTCACAAAAGTCATTAACGAGTCATATCACTTTGAGGGGGTGGTAGTCCGCACTTCCTCAAATAAAACTATTGCATTTTACCCATAATGGAAACTATAAAGGTATGATATAAATGGAAAATACAGAATCACAGAGAAAAAAAATCATAATATACATATCATATATAAATACAGTCATCTTAATGTCCACCATGGAATGAAGTAGAAGATAATTGAACAATCATCATTTAGTGAGGCGTTAGTTTGCAAACCATAGAAACAATATGTTATTCACCCATTAGATGGAGGTGTGTGTTAGTGTCATTAGAATTAATCTCATAAAAAATCCTATTATATTGAGGATACTGGTGTTGTCATAAAATAAAGGAATAAAAAGTGTTTAGGGGGGTTAGAGAAGTAAAATAAAAAAATAAAAGAAAAGAATTTAAGATAAACCGTTACATTTAATTTGGGTAACATCCTTTGGTTTGAACCAAAATAACATTTTGAAGTGACTTCTTCCTAAGGTAAGGCTTCTACGTGTAAAATAGGGGTCTTTAGAACTTATTTGGGGAGGGTTTTGATAAGACAAGGGTTTTGAGAGATGTGTGGAATGGGTTAGAAGTGGTGTCCTTTTTTAAGGGGGATTATGGGCTCTTTAGGAAAGTGTGAAAATATTATTTTATTATATAGTGATATTCGGTTTATAAAGGTCCAAAACTAATTAAAGTCAAATATAAGATGACTCATGGTCGAAATAAAATTATACAATAAGAATTGGATAGGTTTTGGATATAGTTTTCATATTAATAATCTTATTTATTTAAATCATTTATTAATGAGGTAAATACTACATCATTATTGTGTCATAAATAATTTAATTTATTTGATGTCTAAAAATTATATAAAAATACCTTAATTTAGGAAATGTTTTTATATTTCCAATGAATATTTATAGTCAAAATGATTACTTATATATCCCCATGTAAAAATTTATTAACTAAAAGATATTGGTTTATGTCATTTTGGCCTTTACTTTAAGTTAATTAAAATAAAGTGTCATTATCATTCACAAGTAGCTCCATGAGGTCCCAAATTCGAGAAAAGGATTCCCATGGTCGGCAATGACTCATCTAATAAGGTTAGGACAAGTGTTAAGGTAATTTTGAATTATTAAAATATTATTTTTATCTTGAATTAACCTATTTATCTTTAACCATGTCTCTCAGATTTTTGAAATTCAAGTCATAGAAGCTGTAAAATTATGTTATATGTAAATTTGCAAATGCTCCTTGGAGGTGGGTAAAAGACGGTAAAAAGTTCAATAAAATTTTTATATATCTAATCTTATTATAAAATGACTCCAATGAATTATATTGAAATTATATTGGTATTATGTATCTATTTTTACCTAAAATAAATTTAAATAAAATAAATAATTATTTATATAAAAAAGTCAGTTGTAACCAATAACTCCGTGTTTTTCATTATTCATCAAAAATTAAGAGTTTTCAGAAAAATAACAAAATTTCACCCTAAGCTAATTTTGATATTCTAAATTTAAAAATTAATTATATTTTACCTAATTTATAACATAGATGTTGCATTTATTAATTTAAAATTAATTCCTGTTGTCAAAACCAAAAAGCGGGTTTTTAATAAATAGTAACTAACAAAAGATTGATACTTGTTTATGTTCCATTTCAAAGTAAAATTATTTCTAATGAATAACATTGGATGAAATGGTAAAAATATAATCTATTTATACTTCCAAACTATTAAAATTTATAATTTTACACTATAAATAATATTGATTAAAAAATTTGTTTTCAGTTAAAATATTGTATTTTTCACTATTTACCCAAATATGAAAGTTATCAGAAAAACACCAAAAATTTATTGAAACTAAATTATTATGTCCCGATTCTAAAGAAGAAGTTTATTTTGTCAAATTGAATATATAAAAGTTTCAAATATTGAATTTAAAAAGGGTTTTCCACTAAAAGGTAGTAAAAATGCATTTTTTTAAAATAATTCTTTTATTTGAAAAAAATGAATTTGTTTTTTTTCATTAAGTCTAAGAAACTCACAATATAGATTCTAAAATTATAAGGATTATATAAAGTTCTAAATTTAGTTAATACGATTCATAACCTCTTTTGAACGGCTAGTTTGGTAAGTCGTGGTGCGCTTGAACTCGGTGTTGCGTGTAGTGCAAGTTATTGAATTACATTGAAGAAATAACATACTATGAAATCTTGGACTGTTACATTCTTCCCTCCTTCAATAAATTGTGTCCATGAAATTTTAAATTGTTCTTCGAAAATATACCATTGAAAATAGAAAATTCCTTTGTGGGAAAACCCACATCGGAAATTGGGTTTATAAAATTTAGTCATAATAAGAGGAAAGGGGGAATGAAAAAGTCACCACCAAATTATGATCTCGATTAGAAGAACATTGGTGGAAATTAGAGACACATAATTGGAGGGAAAACATAAATATTTATAGGGAGTTATTTAGATCATCAGTCACAGACAATTGTAGAATTGATGGCCTCAAAGCCATCAATATATAATGATTTAAAATATCATCAATTCAAAAAAATATAAGGTATTAGGATAACACATTTTTAGTTTTAAGATCCATTACCTAAATATTAAGAATTAATTTCTTCATAGAATATGAGAAGAAAAAAATATATACTTGAAAGGTAGAGTTCCATCCTTTAACTAATTTCTACCACAAAATCATCTTTCACTCTAAAAGATAATAAAACTTAAAAATATTCTATTTATTCTATTAGTATAGGGTTCCAAAAAAAATGAATTTATAATTAATCTATCAGAACATTAAAAAACTACATTATTCAATCCAGTACATCGTGTGGGCCAGTGGTAGGTGATACACCCTTGTAGCCCTTCGGTTGCGGGTTCAAGTTTCGCGGCCTTACCAGATGCGACGGGTTGCTGCCTGACCTCTGAGTTGTCCTTTTTATGGAAATCCAAAAATAATCTCAAACTAATATTATCCAAAATAATTCTGTCCAAACTCACAGTCTAAAATCTATAAGGAAGATAAACACAATGAATATCCTTTATCCACATAATAACATGTGAACACCTTCATCATGTATTCTTTTAAAACACTACAACATCCCGAATTACCATAAAACCTTATTAATTACATTCATTCTCCCTTATTACTTATAGAATACTGGATATACTCCTTCTATCCAAAAATGTTGTAAAATCCAACAATGATATAATATACAAATCAATAATCAGTTTCAAGTTAGTCAAGAATATTCAATATAATTTATCCAAATCAATCATGTATTATCCCAATATCACTACCTCAGTATTATAACCATATTATGATTTATCTTTATCTCAACCATATATTTTCCAAAAATTTAACCTGATATTGAGTCACTTCTCTTGGTTCCACACAATCTCAAGTCCTTATTAAAATAGTACTGCAGTACAATCCTTATATACTCTATATTTCTTATAACATGTACATCATTAATACAATACTCAAATGACCCAATACTTTAATAACAATGTAAGAAATATAATCATTCATCTTCATCATCAGTTGTATCATAACTTTATTATTATCCAATAACAGAATTTGGGGTATACTCTGATGATTTGGACATTGATTCACGTAGTGTCCCAACTCCTTGCAGATAAATCATTGTACATTTGAAACTTTTCTCTTGCCCTTGCAATTATGTACTTGGTGTCCTTTTTCTCCACAATTATAACAAACTCCCATTCACTTCAAGAATTTACCAAGGTTATTCCTTCCACATTTATCACATATGGAAAAATCCTTGTTTTCCCACTTCCCTTTGTCTATCTTTCTCTCTTACATCCTTTTCTTCTCTTACTTCCCTTCAAAGCCATAGGACATAAAGAATTATTTTCTTATCTTATTAACCCATGATACTATTTCTTCATATGTTAAGAATACATGGGAGACTATTTCCCTTCTAAATTATGGATTAATACCGTGAAAGATATGATCCTTCTTACTCTTTGGATCATACGTATTACTGGAGTTCACATTATTTCCACTGGGCACCATTTCTATACAATGGAATACACTGGGTCAGTTTATGAATTTCAATGAATAATTCCAAACTTTTAAAATACCTAATATAAATTGAATCGTTTATGGATATAATCCATAATCATAAAAAATATTTTCTTTGAGGAGTTATATACTTGTAAATCCTTCATAATGATTTGTAAAGAAAACGAGAATTATCCTAAGCATATCCCCCGAGAGTGTCATAAGAAAGAGTACAACAAGGCCCATTGTCGTGCACCAGTTCCCCTTCGAGTCTAGCTCAAAGTGGTGTTTTCGGATTTTACCCCTAGGTACATCTGTGCCAGAGCCATCTCTACCTGTTCATATCCAGACTGGGATGTATTTTCTTCAAAAACTCACAAAATCTCTATATTACCAAAATTCTAGGAAGTTCTTCTATACAAATCCTAAAAGTAAATCTTAGGGTAATGCGATCTAATTAGAGTAATTCTAAATCTAGTTTCCAAGGTTATTTCTAAACTTCCTCTGATACAAATTGTAATTTTTCGACCCCAGTTACCCAGCGTTGATGCATTATTACATAAAATTGGAATGATTATAGGGAATCAAGTCCCAAAGGACCAATCAGTTTAGTAGTCTTGGAAAATATATTACATACATGAATTTCAACATTACAACTTGAAAAGAAAAACAACAATAATTTATTCCATTATAATCATCCAAGCCTCCTAGATTATGCCTGAAATTCACCCATAACTAACTTCTTCATATACTAGGAAAATAAAACATAACAAAGGGTTGAGCTCAGATGCTCAGTAAGGGTAAATAATTTAGCAGAATCTATAAACTTTTAAGGCAAGATATGTAATAAAAAACAGCCTTTTAAACATAAACATGAACATAATATAGAAAAAATAAATCAAACATTACCATATAAACATGCACATGGATATTCTACTAGTCGAATAATCACATGTAATAAATAATTTCATAATGAGGGAATTTATAGTATCAGACTTTAATTTCTATGTCAAGGCCTCCTTTCAGGACCCACGGTCTAACTGTAATCGGACCTAAACTCGGAGTGCCTCTGTAACTAGACTCCATCCCAGAGAGCCTCTATAACCGGACTCCTACCTGGAGAGCCTCTGTAACTAGAATTCAACCCGGAGGGTCTGCTGTAACCGGACCCTGACCTGGAGGGCTTACTTTTACTGGTTACCAACTTGAAATATACTAGTATAATACATTCATCAAAAGAAAAGGATGAAATGTAACATAAACATTCGTATTAAAATTAGTATAAGAAATGTCAATACTTTATCAATAAGCCATGAATGGTATAAAAATAACACATACACAGTCAAAAAAATCACAAAACATTCAATACAATATGGAAGATTTGTATCATAATAAATCAACTTCATACAAGTTTAAAACCCATTAAAGGATGTTGACATAGATGAAAATGATCAGTAAAATTCTTTGAGAGAAATACCCCTTTTTCATTAAATAGTTTAAAATTAAAACAATTTATAAAGGTAGTCATTTAAAGGGGATTTTTTAATCAAAGTGTCCCATAAAAATTTTAAAATTTTTAAAAGAATTATCATTTCAAAACAATCGTGTCCATATAAATAAATCCATAAAATCATTTTGAAAACATGGACATTAATTAAAAGGGTTTAGAAAGATAAATCTTTAATACATTTAAAAATGATGATCTAGTTAAATAGACCCTCCCATAAAACCTTAAAATATTGCTTTTGAAATAATTTTTACAAAATATGGATATCTATGATAAGTATGTCCCATAAATACTTACACATGAACAATCTCGGATAATAATGAGATTGAGGAAATAACCCTTAACTCATTGTAATCAATTGAGTGGTTTGAAAAATAGTCAATAACCACCAAATGAATCACATAATATCATGAATATAAAGAGAATCATGATAATATATATCAAATGGAAGTACAAAATACACCACATGCAATAAATAAGTGTTGAATAATGGAAATCTCAAAAAATTAAAAGCGAGATAAGAAACCCCTTAACATGTGTCCAACTTGACTCGGTCGTATGTTCCTTGTCCTTCCTGAATAATAAAATTAAGTTAATTTCTACTTGCATAATAATATTTTAAAGTTTATTATTCCTTTTATATCACTTATTACCTTTCTATAACAATTAGTTAATTATTTGACTTCATATCATACATTTTGTCGATGTTCGGAACTTGAGTAAAAAATTAACTTATTATAATTATAAATTGTCCATGTGGTAAAAATTCCATTATCTATATAGTGATATTACTCATTCAGATTTCATATATATAATACATGTCCAGTATATATATGTATTTATAGTAGTACATAACATTTGGAGACAAGAAATGAAATGCACCGTTCATGGAGACGGTAAGCCGTACGTACGCATGAACGCTACTTTTATTTTATTTTCTATTTTAATGGAATTAAAACATAATGATACATAAGTATATTATAATTCCAGTATAATATCATATATAATATCATTAACTCTATACTTTATATTTCTTATATAAGTCATTAACGAGTCATATCACTTTGAGGTGGCGGTAGTCCGAACTTCCTCAAATGAAATTATCACGTTTTACCCATAATGAAAACCATAAAGGTATGATATAAATGGAAAATATAGAATCAAAAAGAAAAAATAAACATTATATATATATATCATATATAAATACAGTTCCATATTAATGGCCACCATGAGAGTTGGTAAGAGATAATCGAACAATCATCATTTCGTGAGGTGTTAGTTTTCCAACCACAGAAACAGTATGTTCTTCACCAATTAGATGGAGGTGTGCATACGTGTAGTTCTAATACTTCTCATAAAAAATCCTAGTATATTGATGATACTGGTGTTTTCATAAAAGAAATGAATAAAAAGAGTTTAGGGGGTTGGAGAAGTAAAATAAAACAAAATAAAAGAAAATAATTTAAGAGAAACGGTTACCTTTAATTTGGGTAACTTCCTTTGGTTTGAACCAAAAGGACTTTTCAAAGTGACTTCTACCTAAGGTAAGGCTTCTAGGTATAAGATAGGGATCTTGTTAAATTATTTGGGCAGGGTTTGATGATCCAAGGAGTTTGAGATGTGTGTGGAATGGGTTAGAAGTGGTGTCCTTTTATAAGGGGGAGGAGGGGCTCTTTAGGAAAGTGTGAAAATATTATTTTATTATATTGTGATATTAGGTTTCTAAAGGTCCCAAACTAATTAAATTCAAATATACGATGACTCATGGTCGAAAGAAAATCATCCAATAATAATTGGTCAGGTCTTGGATATAGTTTTAATATTAATAATATTATTTATTCAAATCATTTATTAATGACGTAAATAATACATCATTATTGTGTCATAAATAATTTAATTTATTTGATGTCTAAAAATTATAAAAAAAACAATAATTTAGGAAATAGTTTTAGATTTCAAATGAATATTTATAGTCGAAAATATGACTTATATAACCCCATGTAAAAATTTATTTACTAAAAGATATTTGTTTATGTCATTTGTGCCTTTACATTATGTTAATTAAAATAAAGTGTCATTATCATTCATATGTGGCTCCATGGAGTCCCAAAATTGACCCAAAGATGACCATGGTCGACCATGACTCATCCAATAAGGTTATGACAAGTGTTAAGGTAATTTTGTATTATCATAATAAATTACCCTATTTACCAATAACCGCGGTAAATAAAAGTCAAAAGTTACTATTCACCAAAAATTATTTTCATCTTATTGAACCACATTTTACATTTTTAGGTTAATAGTGTCTCTCAGATTTTTGAAATTCAAATTGCAGTAGTGGTAAATTTATGTTTTATGTAAATTTGCAAATGCTCATAGGAGGTGGGTAAAAGATGGTAAAAAGATCACTAAAATTTGTATATATCTAAACTTATTATAAAATGACTCCAATGAATATTATTGAACTTATATAGGTATTACATATCTATTTTGACCTAAAATAAATTTAACTAAAATAAATAGTTATTTAAATAAAAAGTCAGTTTTAACCAATAACTCAGTGTTTTTCACTATTCATAAACAATTGAAAGTTTTCAGAAAAACACCAAAATTTACCCCCAAGCTAATTTTGACATTCTAAATTAAAAAATTATGTATATTTTACCAAATTCAAAACATAGAAGTTTCATTTATTAATATAAAAATAATTCTCATTTTCAAAACCAAAAAACATGTTTTTAAGAAATAATAACTTCAAAAGATTGATACTTGTTTATGTTCAATTTCAAAGAAAAATCATTTCCAATGAATAAAATTGGATTAAATTATAAAAATATAATCGATTTATACTTCCAAACCATATTAACGTATAATTTATCACTACAAATTATTTTGATTAAAAAAGTTGTTTTCAGTTAAAATATAGTATTTTTCACTATTCACCCAAATATGAAAGTTATCAGAATAACACCAAAAATTTATTAAAACTAAACTCCTATGTCCCGATTCTATAGAAGAAGTTTATTTTGTTAAATTAAATATATAAAAGTTTTAAATATTGGATTTTAAAAAGGGTTCTCCATTAGAAGGTGGTAAAATTGCATTTTTTTATAAATACTTATTTTATATGAAAAAAATGAATTTGTATTTTTCATTATGTCTAAGAAACTCATAATATGGATTGTAAAATTATAAGGATTATATAAAGTTCAAAATTTTGTTAATACTATTCATAAGCACTTTGGAACATCTAGTTTGCTAAGTCGTGGTGCACTTGAACTCAGTGTTGAGTGTAGTGAATGTTATTGAATTACTTTGAAGAAATAATGTACTATGAAATCATGGGGTGTTACAGATCCCAGATCCTGTATCCAAATTCTGACCACCCTACATAGTCTATGTAGCCTGTATCCCTAAGCTCCTCTGAGATCATGATCAACATGTCCACCATCTGCAAAAGACACGACATGTGTTGGGAAAATCTCATACAGAGGTGAGTATATACATACCCAGTATAGCACCCAGAAAAGGTGAAGGGGTAGCAGTAAAAGATACACTGAAGAGGAAAGTATTAGAGAGAACAAGGTATGGTAAAATTGAATATAAAAGTACAATTCAACACAACAAGATAGTGAAAGTAGACTCATCCCAACATAAGGATCTAAAAATGGTGAGGACATAAACTCCCCATTGAGTCTTTACTACCTATATAAGGAAATTATACTCATCCAACCAGGATAATCTTTACACAGAAAGAACGTGACATACCTTGCATATATTTACCTCTCCTAGAAGGTGAGTGACCCAAAACCCAAGGAGTTGGAACTGTAATAGGATAGATATATATGCTCAGTCAAAGAAGCTAAAATGAGAGAGTATTTGGATTTTCATCTCATAGCTCAGCTCAAGAAAGTTAGTGTCCAATAGTTCCAAGGTGAATTCATCTACAATTACAAGAATCTCGTGCAACTGCCTAGGAGGCACAAGTCAATGGGGCTCTAATTACCACACCTCAATAATATACGCTTTGGGTAGCACTTACTCGCCCACACAGTTTTAGGGAACGTATTAAGAACATGTCTTGGTGGGGAAAGCACCCCTCATCCTCAGGAGTCCAAAGGTAAGTTGAACTACGCCTCACCACTATGCCGCATAATATAGGGTCTTCTTTGTTAGTCGCCTAGGAACAACACTACCCTTTCCCACTGGAGGGAACCACTTAGCATTTTCACTTGGGAACACCACTGCCCAAACACTACTGGAGGGTTTTCCTGACGAGTTATCAGGGGGATGCCACTACCCAACCCAGCTTGAAAGTCATGCCTAGAAGGTCATTGGGGATTAAAATGCCCAACCCAGCTAGAGGGTCATCCCATAATGATGTGTATCCCCACTGCCCAGATCGTACTGGAAGGTAACATAGATTCATCTGGGACTACACTACCCAGTCCTACTAGGGGTATTTCCAGAATCATTGGGGACTACACCCCCATCCTAGCTGGAGGGCCAGCATAAAAAATTGAGGAACTCCACTACCCATATCCTACTAGAGGGTGATTCTGAATCATTAGGGAATACACTTCCCAATCCCAATGTAGGGTCAACCCATAATCATTGGGGACTACACTGCCCACCCCAACTAGAGGTTCATCCTAGAACTACTCTGGTAAGCCTACCTGATCTATATCATCATTAGGGGTCATATCTATTCATGACAGCCCATAAAATTCATGTCGTATCTCAAAATCCTCTTTCGAGGGCACCATTTCATTATACACAAAAAACACTCAGTATAGGCATCTTTCAGGCCAAAATCCTAGTCTAGAAGAAAGGGATATGAGAGGTAGAAGATTTGTAATGAGGTATAAGGTGTGTATGGGGCCCACACGACATGTGACCCCACCTCGTCATCTGGCCCGTGTTCCTAGATATCCTTGGGTACTAAAATGTGTACATGTACCCCTTGGAATTCCAATGTACTCTTAAGGTACATGAAATATAACATCAAGAGGCTGACGAGCACAAGATTCTCATTGTTGTTCCAAAGGTTAAAAACATAATTTCACTGACATTCCTCCTATAACAGCGCCATATAACCAAATAGGTAAAACTATTGTGATCCTCGCGGAAAAGCGCATAAGATCAACTATTCATTCACCAAAATCAGATGCATTATAAAGAAGCTATATTTCATAACATTTCACATGAATAATGCATCATGGGATCCACCTTTCTATCCCAAAATAAAAGATATGGATCACATCGTTGTGATCCATATGAAATAATACACAATATCGACTATCCATTTTTCCAAAATAGACACCCGGTGAAAAAGTCACATTTCACCTGAACATGCTTGAACTGGGATTCATGGGGCCCACAAATCAGTCTTAAATTAAAATCCTGAAATTGGCCTTAAAAATTCCATCTCAATTTCACGATAATAATGCCATTGATGGATCCCAAATTTGATATTATATGGAAGAGTTACTATAGATGTAAGATTCTGAAATAATAAAATAATAATATTATTGGGTGTTTCATGGACCCAAACCAAGAATACGAATTTAATATCCAACATTAGTCCCAAATAGGCCATCATAATGATGGGGTCACATCTCTACAGATAGAATGTTAACCGTACATTGCACGTAAGAGTTAAGGTGGGTCAGATATTTAATAATAATATTAAATTTATTATTTCAGGGGCGTTTCATGGGTCTGAGTCATGGTGAGGGGGAACTATCTATAATGGTCTTAAAATTATCATATCATCGATGGGGTCACACAACCGCTGACATCACATCAATTAGATGCCACATGATGGAGTTACATTGGTTCAAAAAAAGTAAAGAATAATAACATTATTATTATTAATTTTCATTTTTTTCTTCGTTTTACACTTCCCCTTAGGTTTTCCCCCTCCCCTATGGTTTTTCTCACAAGGTGCTACCGCTGCCACCTTTGTCGGCCACATACTTCCTTGCCCTATCACCACCAGGCCGCCCTGATCACGCCACCTCACCTATACTGCCCTACTCGCCTGGAGCTGCCTCCACGAGCTGCCACATGCACAGATGCATGATACTCACCATACTTCCATGACCACATTGCCTCCAGCATTCTCCACCTCATCGTTCTAGACCACCATAGCCTGTCACCTTCGTCCATGCTAGACTGCCTTGGGTTTTCTCCTTCTTCTACCTCGGACTCACCGGACCACTTGAAGTCGTGCTAGACCAACATCCCTGAAAACTTCCCCTCTCGCACCAGCTGAACCACTCAACCTCACCATTCATTCCATACAAAATTTTACCTCTATTAAAACCTGATCCAACCAAAAATATTCAGATTCATCATCCATTCATTGTGATGATCCCAGAAATAGGCTCTGCTCAGGATTTCTTCACCATTTTGTCGATTTGCCTCAAATCCGAGTGCCCAATCGAGCTTGCGTCACCCAAAAACTATCGAACTAACATCCAAATAGATTCCACGATGAAAAGCACAAATAAATATGGAAGAAAGGAAACAAAAAATAGTCTTAAACATCTCCATCCAAGAATTCTTGGACGGTGATCTTGGATGGGGCACTATGGTTAGAACATGGATTAAACAATATGAAATTCGGTACTTGGGCTCATGAAAGGTTTGAAATCAAGGGTTCGGATTGAAGAATGACTATTGATCCTCTAAAAAAATTAATCACAGTCCTAAAATAACCAAAGGTGATACCTATCTAGATTGGATCAATTTTTATTTGATGAAGAATGTATTTGATAAGATTTTCTACATTCATCATCCTTCGATCTATATGGATCCTATGTTTCATTGTCATTCTTCATTCTTCAATGGAAAGGAGAGGAGAGATCTCACTAGAGATTCCAAGAATTGTATGCCAACCCTAGAAAAAAATCTTATAGAGAAATATTTATAATCAATTTGGATTAGGTTTAATGAATTCAATTAATTAAAAAAATAATTAATCAAATCATTTAAATGCACCACCAATGAGCAAGGGGTCTGAATGTCCCCACCCTAACTCATTTTATGTCGCTCCTAGGGTAAACACCACATTTTGGACCCAAATGTGGTATCAGATTTCCAATCTGATCAACCGTTTAGAATATATTTCATTATTTTAGAAAAATTGCATGTTCTCATTAAAAATATACTTAATATTTTTATAAAATTTATTCTGGGCACACCACACATCAGAATCATGCAATGTCTTAGTGCATGACTCTAAACTTACTCCTAAGAATATTATATAGTATTATACGAAAAAATAGGGTCTCTACGCATCATCTTTTCTGGTGAATAGAACTAGGGAACCCCAAGGAGAAGTTCTAGGTCAAATAAAAATTTTAGACTCTAATATAGTAATTAAAATTTTAATTTTATTAACTATATCAATGATATTTAGTGAGGAATAATAAAAATAATATTTTTAGGCACCATATCAATTGAGAATTCCACCCTACATTTATGAGGAAATCCAAAAAAATACTTGGGAAATATGTCTGGGAGGAATCCCTCCATCAGAGATAGCAATTCCGATCAATTTGATTCAACTACCCTAAGAGATATAAACTCTGTCCATGTGGTAAGAGTTCCAACTTGATCCTGGCCCCACTAATCTCTACTTTCTTGATAATCCCATTCTACCAAAAGAGTTGATAGCGTTTAATTAGAAGAGGAAAATATAAATAACCTTTTATATAAGTGAATATAAGATTTGAACTAGGTCAAAAAATATATTCCTAGGTTGAAATCACGTTTTTAGAAAATTCCCATAGATTTCAGAATGATCCTATAAAAATTTTCCCATAGGGAAACCTCTTACTTCTCTCTAACCACTTACCCTAATGGGTATCAATACTCATGATACAATGAGTTAGTTCCACTTCCAGTCTTAAATGAGACACCAAATATTCTTAAATAAATGAATAGGAAGCTCCAATATCAAATAAATCGTATAAAAGGTTAGAAGATATCATAAAAATACCTCTCAACATCTAAGGTCCTTCCTCAGTGTCAACTATTGATTTCTTTTCCATAAAAACTCTGTTATAGCTATCCTGATGAACCTGTTCCCATGTTACAACCCTAGTAAATGTTTAATTGACTTCTATATTTTACATGGTCACTTATTAGGTTGTATCGGGATTATTTAATGAGTTATATCTCCTGTAGTAACTTTACCACACCCCGAGCCTATTAGATCTAACTCTAATAAGGTCATTGTCCCACACTCTGTAATGGGGTTGTCCTATAAAAACTCTTGAGAAGACTACACCAATCACACTGGTGGCATTAACTAATATCATAAAGAAATATATGATTTTTGTGTCCTACATAACCACACTAGAAACATTTAATCTGGTATCCTCTAGAACTAAGAGTAATAGTGATCCCACCTTCACCCCAAATTACCTCTTCCAGTCAATGCTTCTGGGCACTAGAAGAACCAGCAGATCCTATAAGCATGTGAGATCCAATTTCATCCATCATTACCTTATTCACCTCCTCAAAGAATGTTTAGGGATTAAAATCACTACTTGGTTCTATAATGGTTCCCTAAATTCTATGTCAAACCATTTTCCTGAAACTCCTCATCACCACTCATATAAAGAGTAAATAAGAGTAAATCACTGAATTTATCTTCATAATCCATCATAAACACTGATCCATAATTGAATGTATAATTTTTATATAATTCACTAGATAAAGATTTTTGGGAATGAATTGATTAGAAAATAGGTTTTGAAAACCATTTGTGTTAATTACCTGATCATTATTTACCTTGACCATTACATTCCACCATTGACATCCAACACCTTCTAACATAAAAGTGGATAAATGACCCAGTGCTACTATAGAGTCTCATTACTCTCAAAGATAGAATGTCTATGATAAAACAACTCCTTTTCTTTATGAGGTAAGGATTTAACCTTGAAGGTATGAGGGTTATGTAACATAAAATACCTTTTACACCACCAAATAAGGGTTCATGCAATGGTTCTTCCTATCCAGCTCCTTGAAGTAGCTTAGGTATACCCTTAAGAACTAAAGGATGAATAAAAGGCCCATTGGGCAGATCATGTTCATAATCTCCCTTCTACTGATCAACCAGGGGTCAATGTAATGACATATTTTACATTAATAAAGAGAATCACATTAGATCCCCTTTGGAAAACAAGAAATATAATATTTATATATGTACAAAACTACTATTATCACAATCTTTATTTCATCTATAATACATATTTCTATTGATTAATATTTTAATATTCATAAAAATTGTTTCAATGGATATGATGAAACTATATTATATGATTAATAATTCCAGGTATAGTAAAATGGGTTTTTAAAAACCAATTTAATAAATTAAAAGAGTTATATAAGCCTACTCATTATTAATAAGTAAATAGAAAAACCATTTAATAATTAATGAAATTTTAATTGATGAAAAAATTAAAATTATTCCAACAATAAAGAATATAAACATAGGAATGAACACAAAATTCCTTGTCATACTATCTATGCCTACCTATATTTACATACTCGTGATGCATGAGACTCATAATAAAAGGGATGAATTATGAAAAAGGGAACTATTTAATTTACACAACCCCTGCTAGATCAATATGTCATAATAATTGTTAAATTTAGGAATATTTATGGGTTTATTCCTTATCCATGATAGTATTATCTCTTGATTACTCTTAATCATATACCCATGATCCTTTATGTCACTCTGATACTATTTTGTAATGACTTGACCTGGGATAGGATAAGACTTTTGGAGCACATCCAAATTGATAGAGCCTATAGAAAACAGTTAGGGATAGGTAATGAACAATTTGGATATGATTTTCCCACATTGAAATTTATCCAACAGATGGATATCAAACCTAAGTCCAATATGAATGTCCAAAATGAACCAAAGAATCAAAGGACTTAAAAGAATATAATAAAAGTATCACCATATGGGACACTTGTTCAGTATTTAACAATTCAATATAATATTAAATAACTATATAAAAACGAATTTACATTATACTATAGTCCATAAAATATATACAAACTCTCAAAAGGGGTGAAACTAGAAATGAAGTCTATAAATAGGTAATGTGTTAGCCTAACAGGTCTTGAAGTTCCAAAAAGGAAAGTCTCGTAATCAGGATCTCTTGTGTGAGTGGCTATGGATATCCCCATTGAACCATCACCGTGTACCCACCAAAATCTCCAAAATGGTCCACCCAGACTCCACACTCCATGAATGAGAAACAACCATGCATTATAACCCTTAACTCTTATTTTTATGCACTTTTCCCTTACAAGAGTGATAAGAAACAAGTTCTATATGAATTCCTAAGGGAACAAGTTTAGGGTGTGAGTATGACTTACCCGATGGATGCCATAACCCAAACTAAACCTATATATCATATATTCAAGTGTGAAATGCAAGAACCAAAATAGGCAGTTAACAATAATCAATAATAGTTAATCAATCAAGTAACTGATTAATAAGAAATCATACCAAATAAATAATCATTCTATTCAAAAAAAATAACAACATACAAGATTTAGTTAAACATTAATAACTTTCATTCACATCAAAGAAACATATTCCAAGTTAATCTTGGAATCCAAGAAAGGTACTTGTCCACCATGTAAATCCCAACCCTCATTGGATTGAGAAGATGTATAGGTGACACTAGGCCTTAGGTGACATCCCCATGAAACCAAAGGTTGGAAATAAATACCTAAGCCCTCAAGAAAATTTGGGGAATGATTTTTCCTTTTTAAGTATAAAACACCTAGACAACATACACAATAATCATAAAATCCTCTAGATTATGCATGAGTACATAATACAACATAAAACATAACCAAAACATTAAAAAATATCTAAGTACAAGTGGAAACCAAAGGAAATAATCTAAAAGAACCAAAATACTATAAAACATGAAAACAAAAAATTCTAATCAAAATAAGAAACACCCATCCTTCCCCAAGATCCAACTCTACATGCCATTCCCACAGTATCAAGAAGCATCACTAAAGAACTGATATATCATGCCTTTACCAATGACTCGATAGATGATATCATAAAATACACAACATTTCCCAAACATGGGGTGAGAATAAAATCAATAGTATTTCCCCAATGACATCCCAACTCACGCCACCAGGATAATAACTAGTTATCAAATTTTATACAGAATAGTTTTAAAAGTATATAAAATTATTAATATTAAGACAATAAACATGTTCTAAGGAAAACATTTTTACAATAATAAATCTTTTCTCAATTATTTTTCATACCCATAACCATGTCTACACACACACCCATGAATTATTAGGTGACTATTCCATACTCATGAGCAATATTTTATTGATCCACTATGTTTTCCCAAGGTGATCGATACCAGTACCCTAATGGCACATACCCTTTCCACCGAGTCATGTCTATGAATGCACTCATTCCAATAATGTATGCCAAATTCCATGAAAAACCATTGGACATAAAAATTTATTTCATTAAATCATTTCAAAAAACATTTTAAATGTGTTAAAACAAAACTATAATGTTAAAATCCTCATTTTATAATTATCACCCAATAGAATTTTCCAAGAAACCATTAAATTTATAAAATTTCACAACCAAAACCCAAAATATGTTTCAATAAATATTTACACATGTATTTTAAAAAAATATCAATAAATTAATTTATAGAAATATAATTCTTCAAGTTATTAGTCAATTAGATATGAGAGAGAATCCACCTACCTCTCAACAGTTGGTGAAAACAAAGAATGACACATCGATTCTCAAGATCTCACCATGGTACTTATTTACTTCTATAGACCTAATAATTACTCATCAATATTCCCATCAAGGGTCATAGATATATTCATAATGGACTAGATATATAGTTTTTTGAGAGAGGATACGAAAATATGTTAGAGTAACAGTGAGGAATGGATAATTTAAAATGATTATAGATCTCCAAAACACCTCAATTATCCTAAAATTCACTTATAGATCAAAGGGAAATGTATCTCAAGCCTTGGGAGGGAGAAGAATTTTAGATCTGAGAGAATTGGGAAACTAATAAGCCTTATGATGAATAATTCTAATTAAATCCCAAATCATTGGGTGCTAATTGTACGCTGCATGATTAGGCCCTGAGGTTTGGAAAACTGTGAATGAACCATGCTATGCTACCATCTCAAGGGAAAAACATTCATGGTTGGATTGCAAAGTTATAAAAACCATTTGACAACCATATTTTTCCCTATATTTTAAATTTCATAGTTTCCCTTGGGAACTAAGATGGTTTTTACAAACCATGAACCAACCATGTGCCTAATCAGTTACTCCCAACATGTGTTTCGTGGTTTTATAAAAGTGATGCATAGTTTCTTCTAACCGTGAATAGACTATACACATCTTGAAACACCTAAAAACATGTCTAAACCTCCTGAAAACCATTAAAATTAACACACTACTTTTATAATATCAATTTACATAAATAAAAGGTTATGTTCCTAAAAATGAGGGTGATATGTTATCCACACCATTGGTATTTCTATCCATGGAATGTAGAAAACAAAATGTGTTATTGAAAATCTTGGGCCACTTCTCTAATATTTCCTTTTTGTGCTCCCATGTTTCTTCCTGAATCTAAAAATATTACCATAAAACCAAATCAAAACTGATTCTCTTACCATGAATGATATTCCATTACATTACCACTTTTTTTACTAGAACATGAATCAACATAGAATTCAATTCAATATAAACATGGTCCTAATGAATCATATTGTTAGGATCAATTTGGTACCCCTTCAATTGTGGTACATGAAACAGATCATGCATCAAAATGGACCTTATAGGTAGATCAAACTGATATACTACCTCACAAACCTGTTCTAGTATCTTATAAGGGGAAATTTACCAAGGAGGATACTTTACATTCTTACCAAAATGAAAATTACCATGCCTTAGAGAGATTCTCAAGAACACATGATCACCCAATTCAAATGAAAATGGTCGATGACGATGATCCAAATATCATTTATAAAAAATCTTATCCATTTCCATCTTTTTTTAATCATCTAATTTTTTATATTTTTTATCACAATGGTTTGGTACAAACAGTAAAGTATTGCATGTTTAGATTCAAAAAAGTATAGAATGACATGGTTAGCCACACAATACTTCAAAATTTTCTATATGTATCGAGACTTGAAAACTATTATTGTTTGAGAACTCCACCAATGGTATACGAGGCTCCCCTGAGACACCAAAATCTATTACATAATCTCTAATCATGTTTATTAACATTTGGACTAACCTTTTGGATTATCCATCAATTTGAGGATGATAAGATGCACTCATGGTTAACTAGGTTCCAAGGGCTTGATGCATGGATTAAAAAAACAAGTCATAAACCAATGGTCTTGGTTAGATACAATTGAGTCTGGATCTCTATATATCATTAGAATTTCCCAAATATAGGGTATGGATAAGTCTTCCACCATATTTGTTTCATGAATGGGTATAATGTGAGCATAATTTTGGATCGGATACACTATTAAACATATGGAATCATATTTCATAACCATCCTTAGTGCTCCGATTACAAAATATATGTCTATCTAATCCCATTTTCAAATACGAATTAGATGAATCAGAACCATACAAGGTAGATATTGACGAACTTCTTTGACATGATGACAGGTGAGGCATCTTGAGACACACTCAACTACCTCTTTTTTCATCCAAACCCACCAAAAAAAGGATTTCAACTCTTTATTAATATTATGAATCCTAGAATAAACATCATATCTCGAAAGGTGGTATACACTATGTAGTTGTTCTAGATTAGCTGAAGGTGTAATCATATGATCTGTAAATTGTAACAATAAACACACGTAGAGCTTCCATAACTCAATGGTATCCCCACCATTGAGTTTTAGCCTCATGGTAACACATTTAGGATAAGATTTTTGGGAATTTATACCTTGATCAACCAAATTAAGAATAAAAAAAACAAGAAAGAAAACTACACCATCAACATATTATGCATAATCCAAATTCATATCAGTTATGAATGACATAAGATTCCATTTATCTAAAGAATATTTATCCAAATGTTAATATGAATTCAAGCTTAGAAATTTTTCTATGGAATTTTCATTCCCTGGTTAATATAACAAGTTGATATAAAACATCTAAATATATTCCATCTATCTTCTTTTCCACATATTGAAATCATTTTTTGAAAAAATATGATTCAATATTTTATGATCCATATACACTATAAATTTCTTACCAAAAAGATAATGATTTGATGCCTTCAAGGCATGAACTACAAAGGCGAACTCTAAATAACTAATCGGGTAGTTCTTCTCATGCATCTATAACTGTCATGAACTATATACAACAACATGATCTCCCTCCTTGAGAAACATCCAAAACCAGATCCTGATGCATCACAATAGACAATATCTCCCTACCCAGACTCTTGAAACATGAAGATAGGTGGTGATATAAGTGTATCCTTAAGTTCTTGAAAGGATTTATGGAATTTATTATTCTATTTGAAAATTATTCCTTTCCCAATCAAAGCCATCCTCAATGAGGCCAATCCTGAAAAATCATGTAAAAACATTTATAGTATCCCACTAATTCATAAAAACTATGTATCTAAAAGACATTATTTGATGGTTTCCAAGAGGTAATAAATCTAATATTTTTAGGATCCATATAAACTCTTTTTTCTAAAATTATTTTTCTAATGTAACGTACTACTTGTATCCAAAAATCACACTTAGATATCTTAGAATTAAGTTTATTCTTCAACAATATACCCAACACTATAGTTAAGTGTTCCTCATGATTCAATTTTTTCATAGAATACACCATAATGTCATAAAAAACACCACCATAGGGGAACCTAGATACCATTTAAATATTATATTCATCAATTCCATAAATAAGGCTGGTGTATTACTAAGACCAAAAGGCATAACGATCAATTCATAATGTCCAAATGTACTTCTGAAACTTGTATTTGGAATAACCTATAGATACCTAGAATTATATCAATGAAATTTACCTTCTTATTACTATTTCATATAGTATAAATCACATAAAATCACATAAAGATCACAAAACAAATATCATAAATGAATAATTAATGAAATAAGATAGTTTTTTTAATAAATTAAGAAACTTATACCAATGGAATGGTAGCTTGAGCTTTAGAATAATAATATCACCCTTATGAATAGTAAAATAGAAAATTGAATAGAAAACACAAATGAAAGTATAAATAAAATTTTATTTTCTTATAAATGAAAATATGATATAATTATATCATAGTATAAGTAGATAAATGTTTTTAAAATGATAAATTAAGTATTGTAATTTTTGTGAAACATAAAATTTTATTTACAATTTTATAAATATTATAATGATTTAAAAGAAAATTTATGTTAATAAAATATATTCTTAAATTAAATTGTTTTGACATATTATTATAATAAATTTTATGAGACCTTAATTAACATTTTAAAGTGGTATCAAATCAATTATAATTTAAAAATTTGTATATTTTCAATAAATTTAGATTTAAAGTAAAAATTAAATATCTCAAATTTAGAAAATTATTTTCAAAAAATGGTGTCCATTTTTAATTTCAACATGTATAGAAGTGGTTAGTGTGATTTTTTTAGGATTTTTCTAAAATAGTGGATTTTTCAGTGAACAATGAAATAGTGTAATTTACAATATAAGGTAAATACATGAATTATTGAGTCATGGTTATTGTATGGATAATGTAAACACCTTTGTTTCAAACTCACATTAAATAGTGAATGTATTTAGTTATAATAATACAAACTATTCATCGTCTTGATCCAAAATACAAAAATAATGAATACAATAATAAAAAAACACCCCTCCTCCACTATAAATAGCACCCCTCACGACCTTTTCACCTCGAACCTCTTAACCCATGAATATTGTCAAATTTCCACCCATTAAGATTTACAATGATATTTCCTATGTCTAGGAGGCTTTGGTCTCAACAAAAGACCAAAACCAATTTCTCTAAGGAGGCCCTCAAGGAGAAGAATGCATAAAGTTAAATTCTTTTTCATTTTATTTATTTTCATTTCACTTTCTTTTCATTTATTATACTCTCTACACCTAAACTATACAAAAATTCATGATAAATAAAATATCATATATATAATTATTTTTTATTTTTTTAATATAAAATACAACATCATTTCTCTTATAGTCTTCCTTTTATTCTAAAAATTAAAATATCATCTATGAGGTGTTGATTTATCACCTTCAAGGATAAAATGTATTCATTTTCCTTGGAACCATTAAAGGATGGAAATAAAACCATTATAATGGTTAAAAAATATTATAAAATACATTTTATAAAGTTTTTAATGTTCTAGAACAAACTTATATACATAATATTAAGTAATAAAACAAAACTAGCTTGTGATGATTGAAAAACACCCAAATAATTAAAACAATTACAACTATTGTCTTATCTAATGATTCATTATCACCCATTATAACCATATAAATTATATGAAAATTTTATCTTCTGGAAGTTTATTAATAATATATAATTTAAATTCAATAAAAAAATTCTCATTTTACATGATTTTCTATACATGTATAAAAGTAGACCGATCATGAAAACGAAGGAAATGAATGCTATAGAATGATAAAATTGTATCTTATAACTTATTAAAAAGACCATAAATGAACTTATAAAAATTTTGTTAAATAAAATTAATCTATAAAAGGATATAAATTAATTAATTAAGGGATTTAATCTGATTGTCCAAGAAATTATGTGCATGTGAAAAACACTTTCGGACTTGAGGTAAAGGATTATTTCTGAACCATCATTTCCCCTTCGGGTTACTCATTCTCTCTATTTCCACCAATGTAATTATTATTTATTTTTATAAAATTCTTACAAATTATGTTTATATTTTCCAAAATCATGTATACATACTATTTAGTCATTATTTTATGGGGAATACATGTTTTATAAAGGTTCCCCTCTAAATTCTTCCCAGTAAGAATGATCGGTTAAAGGGAAATTCAAGATTTCTTACCAATTTTAAAGTGATCTTCATAATATGTTTTAAGACACCATTATTTTTCAAAAATCTAAAATTTAATCATGAAAAAATATCATCGACAATTTCTTATTTTATATAAACAATAATTTCTTTTATCTTTTAAAGAGTCTATAATATTTTCCTTAAATCACACTAAAATGTTTTATATATAATGTTTATTAAAAACAATTTTACATGTTTTAATTTTATTTTGACATAAATTATCAAAATATAATCCTATTTTACTTTATAAATTTCCATGTATGATTTAAATACATTCTTTCATGGAAACCATTACGTCATGCCCATTTTTTATGCTATTGACATGATTTTGATACCTATTTTGTTCCATGTGTAACCCTTTATGTTTCCTTATGCTAGATTATTAATGTGCCAAAATATTCATGAACATTATATGATGGGTTTTCCCATATTGTGATCCAATGCATTGGGTAATGTTTAGTCTCCTGAGATGTCATGTTAGGACATGAAGAGAACTTGATTCCTTTATGGGACTTTGTCTTCCATGTGCAATGGTCTTGGTATTTCTCCTTAACTCATGATTAGGTTATGTTGTTTGTTGTTTCCACATTAAAACATTTCCATGATTATATATCCCCATTCTCAACATGTTATGCTTTATTATGTTTATTCATGTTCCATGCCTTTTTATTCCATCATGTTACGCCTTTTTACCCATGTGATTTGATTTATTCCTATGTTTATACCATTACTATGATTTTTAGCTTATCCCTTTTGTTCATGTATTCCCTAGTTTATCCTATAAATATATTAGATATAAATGGAAGTAGGGATATCTTTATTGATGATTTAATAAATATGTTTTATTATATTTCTATTTTTTTATTTTTGTGTGCCAAATCATCCAAATACACTATAATTTATGATCCTTGGCATGTAATTGGACAATTAATTATGATTAAAATCATGTAATATTATATGTTAAAGGATTGGGCTACTATAGTTTATATTAGATAATTGTATAGTAATTTTTGGATATTAGGACTATATCAACTTATTAAGAACCCTAAAGATAATTCTATCACCATGGATCAACTAGATTGAAACATAGGGAATAAAAAGTTAGGATATGATTTTCATTTAAAATTTTAACCCTAAATGTTTAAAGTTTCCTTTTATTATTTTTATTAGCTAAGTATTTAATCCCCCCCTTACTGTACTTTCCTTTTCTAAGTTAATGAATGTAAATAGAATAAATTGTTCGAATAATCAATATGATAGGTAGTGTAATGATTTCCCTAATTATATGACAAATATGGTAGTAACAGAAGCTCAAAACATCATAATAGTACTTACTCAATCATCTCAAGTTATGAATAATAACATGAATAGTATATAATTCCATACTTCTCCTAATAAATAGCAAGTTACGGTTGAATCCATATTAATAAAGGCATTCCTTGTTTAGTGGATCTTCTGATACCCTCTTCAAAGAATAATAAATTAACTCCATTGAGAAGATATTCGATGTACTCGAGTGATCATAAGAATAGAATGTTGTGCGGGAAGTTTATCATTTTAATGGGGAATTTTATCGGTGGTAGAAACTGATCAAAAACACAAATTCCAGGGAGGAAATTTATTCCATGGAATATGAAGATTTCAAGAAAATATTTTTCAATATATTTTTTCCCTCCACCCTCCTTCTTAAGAGGGAAATGGAGTTCCTCAGACCAAAGATGAAGAAAGATGAGTCTATCAGTGTGTATGAAGAAAAATTATATAAGGATTGAATGATATGCCTCTAGATTTTTCGTGAACACCAAAATAAAGGTGGATCGATTCTCTACCAGACTAAAGTCGAGTCTATGAAAATAATTGGTGGTTAAAGACTTTGAAAGTTATGAAGAGTTTTTCCATTATTCCCTTAATGTTGTAATGTAGATAAAATACTCTTAGGGTTCTCTTAGGCCCATGAAAAAACAATATAAAATGGAGTTTAGTATGTGTGAATTAATAGATAAATCCCAGTATGGAATGAAGACCCAACATCCCATGTGTGAAAAGATTGGGGAGAAGCGTCATGGAAACTACTAAAAGGGAACCAAGAGAGGCTTCAAATGTGGAAGAGAGGGGAAAATGGATAATAACTACCAAAGGGATATTAATAATCCCACTAATGTGGAATAAGAAATGAATGTTCACATCAACACTCATCCTATAGCATAGTGTTTCAATTTCAAGGAACATGGGAATTATGAGAACCATTTCTTTAAGCCAAAGATTGTTAGAGGCAATCAACAAAAGAAACCCTCAAGGTATCAAGGAAAGGCATATGATATGTGGAGTTCAAAAATTATGTGGTGATAGGTTAGTTGGTTATTAATTCATGAATAGAGAATATAATATTTGATTCTAGTTCTATCCATTCTTTCATATCTTTCAAGTTTAATATAACTATTTAAAGACCACATCAAAATAAGGTGGTTGAGTTATATTTGAAAAATAAAATGAAGTAATTATTGTATCCAAAGTATATAACTCCTCCTTAGTTAATTTTTATTGAATGAACATCCTAGAAAATATCATTTTAATCTACTTAGTATTGTTTGATGCAATATTATGAAAAGATTGGATATCTTTATACAAATCCAACATCAACTTTTAGGAAGGGGACATCACTCTTCACATCCCAAATCATCCTCCAATTCTATAGAAGTTTAAAAAGGAGGATAAATATCTTTTAGAATAATCATATAAACTTTGGACATTACTACCTTATGATCAAGCATATCTTTCTCAAATTATTGAGACAAATGAGACGACCATGCTCAAATACACGCCCATTGTGAGGGACTACACTGATGTGTTCGATGAATAATTTTCTTATCTTTATCAAGGTTAAGAGGTTAAGTTATCAATTGAAATTATTTCTATATCTCTACCAATATAAAAAAAACATTATTGAATTACCACCATCAAGTTGGAGGAACTAAAGACGTAGTTATAGGGGAATCTAGATAATGGTTTTTTTTGTCTGAGTGATTCACCATGGGTGCACCAGTCCTCTTTTTCAAGAAGAATGATAGATTAACACACTACTAAATTGATTATTGAAAGCTCAATAAAATCATGATAATGAAAAATTATCCCCTACTGCGGATGGACGACCTATTAGATAAACTATGTGGGGCCAATTATTTCTCTAAGACAGACCTTCGATCCAGATATCACTAATTAAAGGTGAGGAAGGTATATATTCCCATGACTACATTTAGAATGAGGTATGTACACTATGATTTCATAGTTATGACCTTTGGACTCACCAATGATATAATAATTTTCATGTTTTTAATGAATAGTGTCTTTAGATACCACCTCGGAAAAATTTTGGTAGTCTTTATTGATGATATTCTGATTTATTCCAAGAGCATGGAGGAAAACGATGAGTATTTTAATAATGTGCGAAAGAATTTATGAAGGGAGAAAATATATAAAGGTACAGTAAATGTGATTCCTGTATAAAAGATGTATCATTCATGGGGTATTTTATCTCCAACAAAGGAATATCTATGGACCCTTCCAAGACAAAGGCAGTTGAAGAGTGGCCCAGGTCAACATATATAATGGAGATCCATAGTTTGAATGATCCATTGGGTTATTTATTATGATTTTTGAGGAACTTATCATGATTTTCAAACCCAATAACCAAGCTGAATCAGAAGGGAGTGAACTTTTTATAGACCCGTGAATGTGAAGAATGCTTCAAAGAGTTCAAAAAGAGGCTTATCACTACACCAATACTTACTCTTCTAACAAGTGGGGAGCTATTTCTAGTATAAATAAATTATTCAAAGAATATTTTTGGATTTAAGAAAACTCAAATTGATAAATTGATAGCCTAAACTTAAATACAGTTGAAAATTCATGAGAAAAACTAACCCACAAATAATCTAGAGTTGGTTGCTATGATATTTACATTGAAACCATGATGGAATTATTTTTATAGGGAGAAGTGTGAAATATATACTGATCATAAAATACTCAAGTATATATTCATATAGAATGAGATTATTTTTCAATGATGATGTTTAGTGTTCATCAAGGATTAAGACTTATCAATCCACTAACATCCTAGTAAATAATATAAGGTGAAGGATGCTCTAAGTATAAAAGATCATGCATCTTTATCAATGATGAGAATTGAGAACGATCCAATCATCTTAGACCTATAAAGGATGGACATGGGTATCATAAATAAAAGAACATAATATATCCTTTATCAAATGATTTCTCAACCATCCCTCATGGAGAAAATAAAGTATGGTCAATGAAATGATGTGAAAATTCAAAAGAAGGTGTAATCCATGAGAAATGGTAAATCATCAGAGTTCAAAATTGATGAGGAAGGAGTTGTAAGATTTTGACCATGACTAGTTTTACCATCCAAAATTGGTATAAAGAAAGATATTATGAATTATACACATAGATCAACCTTCTCTATTTACCTATGTAGCAAAAATATGTATCAAGATCTTTGAGAGCACTATTGGCAGGACAATATCAAGAAGGAGATCACTGAATATACATCAATGTTTCTGGTTTGTCAAAAAGTAGTGGATGAAAGGAAAAAAATTCTAATCGTAAGATGTATCCATTACCCATACCAACCTAAAAGTGGAAAAAAATCACCATGTACTTTTTCACCGGATATCTGAAGACATCTATAGTAAACAATGTTATATAGGCCGTTATTGATCATCATACAAAGATAACTCACTTTATCACAATTTTAAAGGACTTATCACTCAACCAAGATGAATGGATATAAATAAGATAAGTGGAATGTATTAATGTATTAACAATATCAATTATTTCTGATCGAGATCTGATATTTACCTAAAAGTTTGATAAAATTCTCCAATATTCTCTAAAAACTCAGTTGAGCTTCAGTATGACTTATCTTCCTAAAAATGATGGCCAAAATGAGCCGACTATTAAGACCATGAAGACATGTTGAGAGAATGTTATATGGAATTTAATGGAGGATGGGACCAACATATTCATATGATTGAGTTCTCTTACAACAACAGTTTCCACTCAAGCATAAAAATAGCTTCATATAAAGCCCTTTATGGGAAAATATGTAGAACACCAGCATGCTGTGATGTGGTTAGTGAATGTAAGCTGTTAGGGCCAAAAATGGCCAAATAAATGGTGTAAAAGGTGAAAACCATTCAGTAACACATCAAGGAATCCCAATGTGGATATAAGAGTTATACAGATAATCGTCAATGGGAATTGAATTTTAATGTTTGAGACATGGTATTCCTCTGAAAATCTATATGGAAGAGGATCATGGAATTTGGGAAGAAAGGAAAGCTATATCCCAGGTACATCGGCCCCTTCAATATTCTTAATCATGTCGGAGCTATGGATTATTTAATAGAACTTCCACCCACTATGTATCAATTACATGATGTTTTACACATATCCTTCTTGAGGAAGTACATTCCAGATCCCTTACATATATAGAATTCATAGGTGGTACAATTTGAAAATGATCTCTCTTACAAGGAGAATTCAATGAAGATATTGGATTATAGAGGTAAATTTATACAAAAAATAACACTCACCTGGTCAAAGTAATATGGTGTAACCTTAATTATGAAGATGAAACATGGAAACCATATGATGGGAGGAAGGAGATGTACCCCCACATGTTTTCCCCTTAGTTTGTAAAACAAAATTTTAAGGGAAAATTTTATAAGGAGAAAGAATTTAATGTCCCAGAATTCTTTCAATGAAATGTTCCTTATTATAATTATTTCATATAGTATAAATCAAATAAAATCACATAAAGAACACAAAAAACATTATAAATTAAAAATGAATGAAATAAGGAGTTTTTTTTAAATTAAAGAACTTATTACAACAGAATAATAAATTCACCATTGGAAAAGTAATATGACCATTATGAATAGTAAACCAACAAATTGAATAGTAAACTCACCAATGAAAGTATAAATAAAATTTAAGCATCTTATAATTGAAAATATTATATAATTATATCATAATATAAGTAAATAAATGTTTTGAAAATGATTCATTAATTATTGGAATTTTGGTGAAACATAAACGCGTGTTTAGAATTTTATAATTAATATAATGTTGTAAAATAAAATTTATTTTCAAAAAATATATTCAAAAATTAATATCTTGTTTTCTTATAATAATAAGATAATTTTATGAGACCTTAATTAAATTTTCAAATTATTATAGAATCATTTATAATTTTAAAATTGGTAATTTTTAAATAAATGATGATTTGAATTAAAAATTAAATTTATCAAATTTATAAAATTATTTTCCAAAAACTGATTCCATTTTTTATTTCTATATGTTAAAATTTTATTTGGGTGAATTTTTTAAATTTTTCTAAAATAGTTGATTTTTTGGTGTATAGTGAAATATAATAATTTACTGTACAAGCTTTATTCATGAATTATTGAGTCATAGTTGATTTATAGATGATATAATCACCTTTAATTAGAAATCACATGAACATGTTACTATAATTATTCACAACAATCCAAAATATTCAAAGTCTTGATCCAAAATAAAAAATTAACGATTATAATAATCAAAAAACACCTCTCTCTCCTCCTCTATAAATACCACACATCTTCACCTAACACCTCTTATGCTTTAAATCCAATATAATTTATGATAAATACTCTTTCCATGACTATTTACAAATCTATGATGTTTTGGTATAAAAAAGACTAAAACCAATTTCCTTAGGAGTCCCTCGTAGAGAATAATTCAAGAGGTAAAATCCTCTTTTACTTTATTTTCTTCTCACTTTATTTTCATTTATTACACTATCCTCATCTTATCTATCTATAAATTCATGATAACTACATTATCATATATATAATATAATTTTATTATGTAAATGGAAAATCCACCATCATGTCTCTTATCTACTTACTTTTATTCTAAAAATTAAAATATTGTCTGTGAGATGTTGATTTATCACCCACGAGGATGAAAAGTTTTAATTTTTATTTAGAGACCTAAATGATGGAAATAAAACAACTATAATGGTTAGAAAATATTTTAAATTTTTTTATAACCATTTTTATGTTTTGTAACAAACTTATATAAATAATATTAAGTAAAAAAACAAAACTAGTTCATGATGATTGAAAGGATTCCAAAATAATTAAAACGATTATAACTATTATCTTATATAATGATTAATCCTCCCCAAATATAAAAAAATTCTTATATAACCATTTTATCTTATATATGTTCATTTATAACATATAATTTTAATTTTGTAAATCTATTCTCATTTTATATGATTTTCCATACATGTACACAAGTAAATCGAATATGAAAACCAAGGAAACAAACACTCCCGAATGATAAAATTGTATCTTATAACTTATAAAAATGTCCATAAATTTAATTAATAACATTATAATAAATAAAATAAATCTATAATAGTTTCTAAATTAATTAATTAGTCAATTTAATCTGATTATCTAGTATATTAAGGGTAATTGCATAACACTTTCAGACATAAGGTAAGGGATTCTTTCTGAACCTCCATTTTTACTTCGGTTTATGATTTCTCTCTATTTACCCTAATTTAATTATTATTTATTTTTATGTAATTATTAAAAATTATATTTATATGTTCCAAAATCATGTATCAAGTTCAGTTCATTCTTCTTTTATTGAGAAATACATGTTTTATAAGGGTTCTCTTATCAATTATTCTCAATAAGCAAACCCAGTTAAAGGGAACATCCTGATTTCCTACCCATTTTAAAGTGATCTTAAAAATATATTTTAATATATAATTATGATTCTAAAATAAAATTTTTTATCAATAAAAAATATAATGGTTCATTTCTAGATTTATATAAATAATTATACATTTTACATTTTGAAGAATCTATAATATTTTCTTTAAACCATACTAAAATATTTTATTTCTAAATTTTCTTAATTTTTTTTACATTTTTTATTTTAAGCTTGACATTATTTATCCCAATCCATTCCTATTTTATATTATGAATTTACATGTAATATTTATATCTATTCCTTTATAGACTTGTTTATAATACACCCATTTTTTATGCCTTATGCTATGATTATGATAGCCATTCCGTTATATGGGTAACCCTTATTGTAACACCTCGAGATTTTATGAAAAATATTCTTTTAATTTCATTAATGTCTTGCGTTGTATTCTACACCAAGATTACCTTGCGCTATACGCAACACCGTATTAGCTTGTAGTATACGCAACACTATTCTTGGACCGTGTTACACACAATTTTGATAATAGTTATTCTACGCAACATTGAGTATATATATATATATATATATTAAATGTATAAATGAAATATGGTTGGATTCTGTTATACAAAACAACGAAGGATTCTTTCACAACACGCAACCCTGACTTGGCTTGCATTACACGCAATCACGACCTTCCTCGATAGCGTGTGTTGTACGCAATACCGGGTTTTAATAAACAATGTTATATTATTATAATATTGTCATGAACTAGCCGTTATGAATAGTATTAACTAAATTTTGAATTTTATAACATTATTATTCATCTTACACATTTCTAGAACATGGTATAAGAACAAAATAAATTTTTCAGGTAAAATAAGTATTTTTCAAAAAATGCAGTTTTACCGCCTTTTGATGGCGCACCCACTTTAAATATAGTTTTTGACAAGTTTATATGTTCAATTTGACAAAATAATATTCTTATTTTGAATCAGGATGTAAAAATTTACATTAGATAAATTTTTGATATTTTTCCGATAACTTTCATATTTTAATGAATAGTAAAAACACGCTATATTTTAATTAAAAACAACTTTTTTCATTGTAATATCTTATGTGGTTAAATTATAATATTGAATGGTTTTAAAGTATATTTAGAATATATTTTTACCACTTAATATAATGTTGGTCATTGGACACAATTTTACAATTAAACCGAACTTAAACAAGTGTCAATCTTTTGATAGTTATTATCTCTTAAAAACACACTTTTTGTTTTGATAGCGGGAATTAATTTTAAATTAATTTCTGCCACTTTTGTGTTTTGAATTTAGAAAAATGTATTCCATATTTGGAATCAGGATTTTCAAATTGTGTAAATAGGTAACTTTTATTTTTAGACATTTTGAATAATTACTGCGGTAAATATTTTATTTACCATGGTTAAGGGTAAATCCGGTAAATAAGGGTTAAAAATAATATTATAATAATATTAAATTACCCTAAAACGTGTCCTAACCCTATTGGTTGATACATGGTCGACCATGGGCATCTTTGGGTCGATTTTGGGACCCCATTGATCCACTTGTAAGTGATAATGACACTTTATTTTAATTAAGTTAAAATGAATACAAAAATGATACAAGCATATATCCTTTAGCAAAACAATTGTTACATAGGGTTATATATGTTGTATTTTAGATTATAAATATTCATTAGAAAGATAAAAAGATTTCCTACATAATGGTATTTTATTTGTAATTTTAATACTTTAAATAATTTAATTTATTTATGACACAATGATGATGCAGTAATTATCTTATTAATGAAATATTGACATAATTGATGTTATAAACACAAAAATAAATGTAATTTGAGAATTTTTATGAATTCCACTAATTTTCTAGGTTACTATGATATATTAATGTTGATTTAATTAACTTGGTTCGAACATTTAATTCTGTTATGACTCTCACAAAAATCATATATCAAATAGTGTCAAAATTGACACAAAATAGTTTTTAAATCAAATATTATATTATTAATTGTTATTTTATTCCTAAAAATCTAAGGTTCGTCCAAATGACTTAGATAAGGATATATATATTAATAATAAACAATTTGGGGTTCTTTTGGCATGTTATAGTAAGTGTATTAACCATATAGTGAAAGAAAACAAAAAGACATGGTAAAAGTTAAATTATTTAACTTAGAGTTAAATCTAATTGATAAGTTTAAAATAATATCCTAAACTTGTATAAATTCTATTGGTTGATATGATTTCGACCCTTCCCCACTTTATCTTCGAAATAATACCCTTTGGAACCATTATAAACCGATTTTTACTTTAATATAAAATAATATTTTGAGATATTCCTAAGGTGCCCCTCTCCTCCCCTATAAAAGGACACCTCCTCCCCCTCCTTCTCACACCAATTTGAGCACTCAAGCTCGGCAAACCCCTTCCAAAATCCCTTCTCCACTTCCCTAGAAACATCCTAGAGGTTCTGGTCTTCCTCAAAGACCAATTCTAGTGCCCTAAGAGGAGGTCTCAAAGAGGCACTTCAAAGAAGAGGTAATTACTGTTACCAATTCTTTCATCTTTATTTCTTCTCCCACTTCTTCTTCTTAGGTTGTTTCATTATGAAGTAATAACATCAGTATCACTCATATACTGATATGTTATTATAAGTATGAAACAACCCTATTTCACCATCTATCCATCCTACGGAAAAAGAAATCACCGCGCGTGCGTACGTACGGAATACCGTCTCCACGCCGTGGTGTAATCTATTTTCCACCACCACCTTACATGGATGGGTATAATGGTGTAAAGAATAACTATAAATAGTTATTAAAACATCATATTGATTCTGATATATTGTATAATCCACTCCAATTCAATTCAATATTTATGGAAATGATATCATCGCTCGTGCGTACGTACGGACTACCGTCTCCACGACGCGATGAGATTCATTCTTAATGATTAACCATTCATGAATGATTATAAAGTATATATAATAAGTACTAATGTAATATATGATATAATAATGATACTGGATTTATGTATATATATATATATGTATGTCATCTACTTACTTCCATTCAAGACAATGAGGAAAGGAAAACAGCGTTCATGCGTACGTACGGACTACCGTCTCCATGAACGGTGTTTTTCACTTCTTTTATCTATCTATATATATATATATATACTGAATATATATGATATATAAATCATATTTTATATTCTGGAAGTAAGTAAATCATGATATAAGTAATAATAATGTCAAGAACAACAAGTCAAAACACCTACGATAAATGAAACGATTTTACCCAAAACGCTTCTTTAAAATGGAATTTACAAAAGGACGGGTAATATAATGTCATAAGTGAACCATATATGATATCATAACAATGAATATGATTCTGTAATAAGTCAATGACATTATTTAAATCATTATACAGGAGGTTCGAACACATACGAAGCAAATCGGACCTAAGGTAAGGGAAATATAACAATCTCATTTTTATCCGAGATTGTTTATTCGTAAGTATTTACTGGGGTGTATTTTATCATCCACATCCATGTTTCATCAATATATAATATTATTTCCATCCACCTACAATTGTTTAAATCCATTTTTACCCTTCGGTGAGTTTTTAGTAATATGTATGAAAGGAATCTTTTGTCGTTTTTCGTACGAGGTACTTTTTGACTTTTTCGACAAAAGTACGAAGAATGTTTTTTTTAAATTATACGGCATGAATGGATTTTTAAAACATTATTTCCAAGAAGCTTCCTTTACAAGTTTTCAAGTTTATTTTTAATCAACTTCTTTTATTTTAAAGTTGTATGACATGTTATGAAAGGAAAAATGTTTTTGAAGAAGAAAGGATATTTTCCTCAAGAATGGAGTTCAAGTGTTTTATCAAAATTATTTTCCATCTAAGATAATAAAGGGTTCTGTTTTTATACATATTATTAAATTGATTTGATCATGTTGTGATGGAATTATTTTTATGAATTCCTTTATCTTATATGAATTGATTTACGATATCATGATGTTTCAAGAATCCCATTTTTGTTACATGTGTTATGCGATGATGTATGTTTTATGATTATGTGGCACACATAAGAAAGGATTCATTATAAGATGGGTGGGACCTATATCTCCCTCCAATGCATTGGGTAAATATTTTATATCTCATGAGATAGACATGGCTGAAATGGTAGGTTATACCGGTTCAGTGAAACAGGACTGAAACGAGGGTTACTCGATTCAGAAAGGGACTTTGTCCACTAAGATAGTCTTGGCATTGAGTCTTGACTAACAAGAAATGATTCTCTATGATTATGTGTGTATGCCACAAAGTTTCATGTTTTAAGTTATGATTATTGGGATTACATTTCACTTCTATGATTTATCCCATGTTATGATATTATGAGCTTTTTTGCAGGTTAAGATTTCCAAAAGCTATGTTCTATTATATATGATGTGATTGATATTTCTTTTGTTTACCCTTACTGAGCATTTGAGCTCACCCTTTTATGTTTTCTTTTCCCCAGGATATAAAGAAAGGTTTTAGGTAAAAAAAAGGGATGACCTTTATGGGAGATATTGAAGAACTTTCATCACGATTAGAAGATTACGTTCCAAGTTTCCAAAGACACTAAACTATTACGATCCTTTAGTGTGTGTTTTTGTTATGTACTAAGTATTCCGCAAATGTAATGTAATGTCCATGTACGTCAGGATTCGGGTCTCTACAGTTGGTATCAGAGGAAAGGTTTAGTCAACCTTTGGAAACTAGGATGCGAAAACGTTAGTGAGATCCCTAGAGATATTTCTAAGGTATGTCTAGGGATGCCCCTAAGGATAAGTATACGTATAGGATATAGTCCTAGAACTATGGTAACAATATTAGATTAAACCAAAGATGATAGATATTTAAGTTACTCCCCCTATATTATGATTTTTTGCATCTAACACTATTCTGTTTGGGTTTTAGAAAATGGCTGGAAACAAGATGATTCACAATAATGGAGGATATGATGGACAATGGAATGATATTCTTCATGAGCAACCAAATGAAATGGGATTTGGATGTCCAAACATCATTATTATGCCAAATCAGCAATCTCACAATATGATCAATAAAGTAAAATTTGGTAAGTTTCCTAACTCGACTAATAAGAGAATGATGGAGTTCCATGATGATCATAGAGGAAAGAAAGTTCAATTTCCCCTATGTAAATCATGTGGGAAGAGGCATCAAGGAGAATGTTTCAAGGGAACTGGAAGATGCTTTGGGTGTGGAAAAGAAGGACACAAAGCAAGTAAGTGCAAAGAAAAAGGGTCGGTTAACACCATGGATGAGAATAATGGTATTGCTACGACATCAAAAATGGTTAAGTGTTTTAAATGTGGAATGTATGGGCATTATGCAAACAAATGCCCTAAGGGAAAGACTCATGAAGAGAATCAGTATGGTCATATGGGTAGTATTTATGTGGATGATGATGAAGAGACTACAAATGATATGTGAGATGAAAGAATTTTTGAAGCTCGGTCAATGGTTTGAGAATGTAGTGGAATGATTACATGTTTATCATGTGTAATTTTGGAATAAAGAGACGACTATGGATTGTTACACTGTTTTCTTTCCTTGTGTTTTGAAAGTGTATGATTAATGTTACCAGTATCCATGAAAGGTTATTCAGATATTTTTGGAATGTAGATGATATGCGCATAATGAAGGGATAAGGAGAAAATTAAATGTTTGATAGTATTCATGAGCTCATGATTGATATAAGGACTAAGTGATATCATGGTTTGAGTATATAGAATTTTGAGGATTTTGGTATGTGGAAAGTGTTAACTTTAAACTGCATTCATGATTTCACTAAGGTATTCAATCGAATACATGATTAAGGACTTTGAATGTTTGGAATGTGACCAACAAGACATATCTTATGATATGTGGGGATCAACGACAGTATTAAATCTCTGGTAATCGTTGTCACTATATTATGAGAGTGGACTGCAGTATTATGTATAAGCCTAAAGATTAGACTGGATTATGTTGGAGATAAGTTAGTATTGTTTAAGGATAGAAGATTTTCGATATTATTGATGGGATGTTATAGTAACGTAGTTTTAGAAAAGGGACAACCTGCAGGACGGGCGACAGCCCATCGCTTCGGACAAGGCTGTAGGAATCGAACTCACAACCAAAGTGCGACTGGCCTTTATCGCCTACCACTGGCCTACAGGAAGTCCCCGTTTAGTAGAAACTAGTTTTATTTTATTAAGCGGTATGATATATGAAGTATAATTTCATTTTTGGAACCATATACGATTAGTCTCACTATAAGATGGACTTATAACTTTTGCTAACCCTTTGTTTGAAATAGATGGAATGACCCATCCTTCTATCACATGATCTGCTAATGCTTCATGAATAACAAATTCAATTTCATTTCTTTATGATATGAAGTGGAAATTGTTCAATTCACGAACAACAGTGAGATTGTAACAAAATCATGTAAGTATTTCTTTTAATTCATCAACTTTAGGGAAATGATCTTGAAAACCAAAAATGTTGTCCTAGTGCTCTTATATCTGATTAATCAGATGGTACCTTAGATCGTCACAAATTTATGGATTTGTGATTGTTGGCTTTTTCATAGCCATGTCCTCTACCACTATCCATCAGAACATGATGGTTAGATTTCTCTTCCATATCCATATTTTCACCTATGTGGAAACCCAGTGATTAGTTTATTTGGGTAATCGTTAAGTTTCATACTTTTGTTTTTAAAGATAAGTTTTGGTATTCCTTTTTACGATGTGGGTTTCTGTCAAAGAAACTTTCAAATAGTAAACCATTTATAACCCCGACGAATTTCGAGGGCGAAATTCATTTTAAGGGGGGTAGAATGTAACACCTCGAGATTTTATGAAAAATATTCTTTTAATTTCATTAATGTCTTGCGTTGTATTCTACACCAAGATTACCTTGCGCTATACGCAACACCGTATTAGCTTGTAGTATACGTAACACTATTCTTGGACCGTGTTACACACAATTTTGATAATAGTTATTCTACGCAACATTGAGTATATATATATATATATATATATTAAATGTATAAATGAAATATGGTTGGATTCTGTTATACGAAACAACGAAAGATTCTTTCACAACACGCAACCCTGACTTGGCTTGCATTACACGCAATCACGACCTTCCTCGATAGCGTGTGTTGTACGCAATACTGGGTTTTAATAAACAATGTTATATTATTATAATATTGTCATGAACTAGCCGTTATGAATAGTATTAACTAAATTTTGAATTTTATAACATTATTATTCATCTTACACATTTCTAGAACATGGTATAAGAACAAAATAAATTTTTCGGGTAAAATAAGTATTTTTCAAAAAATGCAGTTTTACCGCCTTTTGATGGCGCACCCACTTTAAATATAGTTTTTGACATGTTTATATGTTCAATTTGACAAAATAATATTCTTCTTTTGAATCAGGATGTAAAAATTTACATTAGATAAATTTTTGATATTTTTCCGATAACTTTCATATTTTAATGAATAGTAAAAACACGCTATATTTTAATTAAAAACAACTTTTTTCATTGTAATATCTTATGTGGTTAAATTATAATATTGAATGGTTTTAAAGTATATTTAGAATATATTTTTACCACTTAATATAATGTTGGTCATTGGACACAATTTTACAATTAAACCGAACATAAACAAGTGTCAATCTTTTGATAGTTATTATCTCTTAAAAACACGCTTTTTGTTTTGACAGCGGGAATTAATTTTAAATTAATTTCTGCCACTTCTGTGTTTTGAATTTAGAAAAATTGATTCCATATTTGGAATCAGGATGTTCAAATTGTGTAAATAGGTAACTTTTATTTTTAGACATTTTGAATAATTACTGCGGTAAATATTTTATTTACCATGGTTAAGGGTAAATCCGGTAAATAAGGGTTAAAAATAATATTATAATAATATTAAATTACCCTAAAACGTGTCCTAACCCTATTGGTTGATACATGGTCGACCATGGGCATCTTTGGGTAGATTTTGGGACCCCATTGATCCACTTGTAAGTGATAATGACACTTTATTTTAATTAAGTTAAAATGAATACAAAAATGATACAAGCATATATCTTTTAGAAAAACAATTGTTACATAGGGTTATATATGTTGTATTTTAGATTATAAATATTCATTAGAAAGATAAAAAGATTTCCTACATAATGGTATTTTATTTGTAATTTTTATACTTTAAATAATTTAATTTATTTATGACACAATGATGATGCAGTAATTATCTTATTAATGAAATATTGACATAATTGATGTTATAAACACCACAATAAATGTAATCTGAGACTTTTTATGAATTCCACTAATTTTATAGGTTACTATGATATATTAATGTTGATTTAATTAACTTGGTTCGAACATTTAATTATGTTATGACTCTCACAAAAATCATATATCAAATAGTGTCAAAATTGACACAAAATAGTTTTTAAATAAAATATTATATTATTAATTGTTATTTTATTCATAAAAATCTAAGGTTCGGCCAAATGACTTAGATAAGGATATTTATATTAATAATAAACAATTTGGGGTTCTTTTGGCATGTTATAGTAAGTGTATTAACCATATAGTGAAAGAAAACAAAAAGACATGGTAAAAGTTAAATTATTCAACTTAGAGTTAAATCTAATTGATAAGGTTAAAATAATATCCTAAACTTGTCTAAATTCTATTGGTTGATAGGATTTCGACCCTTCCCCACTTTATCTTCTAAATAAGACCCTTTGTAACCATTATAAACCGATTTTGACTTTAATATAAAATAATATTTTGAGATATTCCTAAGGTGCCCCTCTCCTCCCCTATAAAAGGACACCTCCTCCCCCTCCTTCTCACACCAATTTGAGCACTCAAGCTAGGCCAACCCCTGCCAAAATCCCTTCTCCACTTCCCTAGAAACATCCTAGAGGTTCTGGTATTCCTCAAAGACCAATTCTAGTGCCCTAAGAGGAGGTCTCAAAGAGGCACTTCAAAGAAGAGGTAATTACTGTTACCAATTCTTTCATCTTTATTTCTTCTCCCACTTCTTCTTCTTAGGTTGTTTCATTATGAAGTAATAACATAAGTATCACTCATATACTGATATGTTATTATAAGTATGAAACAACCCTATTTCACCATCTATCCATCCTACGGAAAAATAAATCACCGCGCGTGCGTACGTACGGAATACCGTCTCCACGCCGTGGTGTAATCTATTTTCCACCACCACCTTACATGGATGGGTATAATGGTGTAAAGAATAACTATACATAGTTATTACAACATCATATTGATTCTGATATATTGTATAATCCACTCCAATTCAATTCAATATTTATGGAAATGATATCATCGCTCGTGCGTACGTACGGACTACCGTCTCCACGACGCGATGAGATTCATTCTTAATGATTAACCATTCATGAATGATTATAAAGTATATATAATAAGTACTAATGTAATATATGACATAATAATGATACTGGATTTATGTATATATATATATATGTATGTCATCTACTTACTTCCATTCAAGACAATGAGGAAAGGAAAACAGCGTTCATGCGTACGTACGGACTACCGTCTCCATGAACGGTGTTTTTCACTTCTTTTATCTATCTATATATATATATATATACTGAATATATATGATATATAAATCATATTTTATATTCTGGAAGTAATTAAATCATTATATAAGTAATAATAATGTCAAGAACAACAAGTCAAAACACCTACGATAAATGAAATGATTTTACCCAAAACGCTTCTTTAAAATGGAATTTACAAAAGGACGGGTAATATAATGTCCTAAGTGAACCATATATGATATCATAACAATGAATATGATTCTGTAATAAGTCAATGACATTATTTAAATCATTATACAGGAGGTTCGGACACATACGAAGCAAATCGGACCTAAGGTAAGGGAAATATCACAATCTCATTTTTATCCGAGATTGTTTATTCGTAAGTATTTACTGGGGTGTATTTTATCATCCACATCCATGTTTCATCAATATGTAATATTATTTCCATCCACCTACAATTGTTTAAATCCATTTTTACCCTTCGATGAGTTTTTAGTAATATGTATGAAAGGAATCTTTTGTCGTTTTTCGTACGAGGTACTTTTTGACTTTTTCGACAAAAGTACGAAGAATGTTTTTTTTAACTTATACGGCATGAATGGATTTTTAAAACATTATTTCCAAGAAGCTTCCTTTACAAGTTTTCAAGTTTATTTTTAATCAACTTCTTTTATTTTAAAGTTGTATGACATGTTATGAAAGGAAAAATGTTTTTGAAGAAGAAAGGATATTTTCCTCAAGAATGGAGTTCAAGTGTTTTATCAAAATTATTTTCCATCTAAGATAATAAAGGGTTCTGTTTTTATCCCTATTATTAAATTGATTTGATCATGTTGTGATGGAATTATATTTATGAATTCCTTTATCTTATATGAATTGATTTACGATATCATGATGTTTCAAGAATCCCATTTTTGTTACATGTGTTATGCGATGATGTATGTTTTATGATTATGTGGCACACATAAGAAAGGATTAATTATAAGATGGGTGGGACCTATATCTCCCTCCAATTAATTGGGTAAAGATTTTATATCTCATGAGATAGACATGGCTGAAATGGTAGGTTATACCGGTTCAGTGAAACAGGACTGAAACGAGGGTTACTCGATTCAGAACGGGACTTTGTCCACTAAGATAGTCTTGGCATTGAGTCTTGACTAACAAGAAATGATTTTCTATGATTATGTGTGTATGCCACAAAGTTTCATGTTTTAAGTTATGATTATTGGGATTACATTTCACTTCTATGATTTATCCCATGTTATGATATTATGAGCTTTTTTGCAGGTTAATATTTCCAAAAGCTATGTTCTATTATATATGATGTGATTGATATTTCTTTTGTTTACCCTTACTGAGCATTTGAGCTCACCCTTTTATGTTTTATTTTCCCCAGGATATAAATAAAGGTTTTAGGTAAAAAAAAGGGATGACCTTTATGGGAGATATTGAGGAACTTTCACCACGATTAGAAGATTACGTTCCAAGTTTCCAAAGACACTAAACTATTACGATCCTTTAGTGTGTGTTTTTGTTATGTACTAAGTATTCCGCAAATGTAATGTAATGTCCATGTACGTCAGGATTCGGGTCTCTACACTTATGTTTATTCCTAATCCTTGATTCTTTATGTGAAAAACATATTGATGAAAAAAATATGATGGGTGAAAACAGACAGTGCTCAAATTCATTGGGTAATTTTTTTTAAAGGTTTGGTCTGAAGACTTATTTTCATTATTAAAGAAAAGACCTTTTTCTTGGTTAATGTTGAAACACTATAGCAGGGAAATGTAGCAGCACTGTAGTAGCGGTGACACTATATCAGTGGAAGAACTGTAGCAGAAACAATAGTAGTGGTGAATCTGTAGTATCCCAAGTATTGTAGTAGTACTATTCAATGCACTGGGTAATTTTTAGTCTCATGAGACGTCATATTGGGACATAGAGTGAACCTGATTCCTTTATGGGACTTTGTCCGCCACGTGAAATGATCTTTTCAGTTAGCCTTGACTTATACTTATGTTATGTTGTGTGTTATTTCCCCATTCCTTTGTTTCCATGATTAGATTTCCCCTTGCTCTCCATCTTATTCTTCCATATGTTTATTCATGTTCAATGTGTTTTTATGTCATCATGTTATTCCTTATAACCCATGTTATTTTATTTATTCTTATTTTTATACCCTTATTGGGTTTTTAGATTCTCTCTTTTGTTCATGTATTCCCTATGTTATCCTATAAAGACATAATAGCACAATGGAAGTTAGGATCTCTTTATGGATGATTAAATAATGATGTTTTAGTCTATTTCCATGTTTTCAGAATTATATACCTAATCATCCAAATACACTTGACTTTTCTATCCTTGGATTGTAATTTTTTGGATAATTATTCTTAAAATCATTTAATAATATGTGTTAAAGGCAATGGACATTATAAATCCTCCTTATGAACTCATATTTGGTGATATCTTATATTTAAATCAGTTTTAGAGAACCACTAGGATCCCCTTAATGGATCAAAAATGTCATAAATTATTGGAAGAGGATACTGATTATTTAGGGTAACTTGGTTAATCATACAATTATATACAAAAATCATAAAATTTACCTCTTGTTACTTTATAAGAGGAACCTGTAATATCCACATATATGTGCTCGATTATAAGAACACTTTACATTCCAAATCATCCAACTGAACTTTCAATTCCCTCAATTCCGTTAGATTCATCCTATAAAATAGAAGGTAAAGAGAACTAGTACCTGATAGGGGATAAATCATAAATCCAATTCTCTTTTTGGTGGAAACCCTGAGAAATGATCATGAAAAACATTATGAAATTGGTCAACTATGTTTGGAAAAAAAATATTTCCAATACCATCTATATATACCAAATTAATAACTACCAACTAATAAGATATTATTATAACTTCCAATTCCAAATGTCTTTATATACTTTCCTTTACAACCCAATCACATATAATGAGATTCTGGGTGCCATAAAATGTTTTGAAACTAGTATTTCTAGTGTAATAGTTGACATGGGAGTTGAATGATGCTGACTAATCCTTACTGAAAATCAATTCATATTCATCCAAATCAAGAACAAAGAAATCCCAAAGAAACTCAACCCCTTAGATAGTTATATAACATGATTTACACATAAAGTCTCAATACTCTCTTGCTCCAAGAGGAGGTTGGAGTTTCAAAACAAAAGGATTCATCTCAACATGAAGACCCATGTGATTAACAACACAAGAATCAATAAATTATTAGGACACACTTATAATCTTTACATAAATATCCAGTCTCAAACCCCAATTAAAAAATACATTATTTCAATGATGAACATGTAAAAATTTCAAGGGAAAATTGGACTAAATTTATAAATTTAGCCTCATAATCTATTACCAAGATATTTACATAATATAAACTAAAAAATTATATTTTTTATTTAAATCTGAAATGTGTAATGTTAGAAATTTTTTTAAAACAATTATTCAAATCCTACTATGTTATTACATGGTCAACTGTATCCTAAACTTCTAAATCCCACCATTGGCATGCTAGATCATACATCACATAAATTGCCAACATTAATTTCAAATTTATTGGTGTCCCTAGGAAATCAAATATTCAATTCATCAAATTCAATAAGAAATATTTATTTTTTTCAGTTCGGTGTCCCCCAAATATTTGGAAGGTTATAATTTTCAAGATTAATTAAATGGTCCACTTTTCAAGGATCATAATTTTGATTACCCCTATCCCTGGCCCAGTAATCCTGGATGATACTCTAAACCAACCCTTAGTTCACCAGTGGATCAGGTGCAACCACATTCTCTATAGCCTCTTCTGATAGATTTGTATAACATATTCCCAATACCAATTTCTATAAACAAAACAAAACATCATTTAGTATCAATCCTTCGAAAATAAATGCTTAGTAATTAAAATCTATAATATCAACACATATGACAATCATCTATTTCCAAAATCCAACTATTCTAAACATTTGTGATAATTTTTTAAAATACCACAACAATTTTATTCAAAAATAAATCCATTATATCCATTTTCAAAAATCAACACTTTTTCACTATTATATAAATAATTAAACTCAAAATTGAAAATTTGGTCCTAGTGGGAAGTCATATTTACAATTCTTGTTATATAACTCTCATTACATAAACCACTGAGGATGATTTCCCAACACACCTAGAAGTCTCTACAATTTTTTTTACACAAACTTCCCTAGTAACTTCATGTTCAAGATAAAAAGTTTATCTATATATTTTTAACCTCTACATTTCATGTTCTGAAATAATATCTCCTTGAAACCATCCAAATTCATGTACTAAATAATAATGATACACATTTTTTCCAAAAATACAGACAAACTGACTAAGATGATACCATTTCTAACTTAAGGACAGAACAAAGTTGATACCATTTGTAACATCCCAACCCTCTGCACTGGCTCGAGAAGATGCAAAGGTTACACTATGCCTTAGGTTATATACCAAATATATGAAAGGATATAAATATATTCCAAGGGCCTCAAGAATATTTGGGGGAAAAGTTTCCTTTTCAATGATAAAACACCAAGAAAACATAAAAAATAAACATCAAATATTTTATATTATGCATGGGTACATAATATAACTCAAAAAATATACCAAACAATAAAAAATATTATAAAAAAGTGGGAACCAAAGTACGTATACCAAGAGAACCAAAGGACCATAAAACTAAAAAACTACCAAGTGGAATCAAAATAAGAAACACCCATCTTTCTCCAGGGTTCAGATCCACATGCCTCGCCCACAGGATCAAGAAGCATCACTAAGGAACTGAGATACCATACCATTACATGTATCTTGATAATTGAAATATAAAAATGCAAAACTGTTCCTAATCAGGGGATGATTATAACCTCCATGATATTTTCCAAATGAATTCCCATCTCACTCCACGAGGATAAGAACTAGTTAGCACATTTTATTACAAAATATTTTTAAAAGAAGATAAAATAGTTTATATAAAAATAGTAAATAGGTTCCAAGAAAAATATTTTAATAATAATAATAAATTTATCAATTATTTGGAATACCTTTAATCATGTCTCCACGCACACACATTCATGCCTTGTTGATTGTTCTATAATCACAAGTTTCCTCTCATCGATCGACCATGTCTTCACAAGTTGACCAATACCAAGTGATCTAATAGCACACACCCCTTCCACAAGGTCATATCAATTAATGTACTTATGACAACTATAAAATCCAAATTCCATGGAAAACCATTCCACATAAAACGATTATTTATTTAAAAAATTTCAATAGACATTTTCCAAGCATCAAAATAAAACCCAAATTTTAAAATTTTTGTTTTAAAATTATCACCCAAGAATATTTTTCAAGAAACCATTCAATTTCCATAATTTCACACCCATGACCTAAAATAGGTTTCCATCAAGTTTCATACATGGATTTGAAAATAATACCATGAAATTAATTTAAATAAAACATAACCTTCAAGTATTATTTCATGTAGAGATGATAGAGAATCCACCTACCTATTAATGGTTGTTAGAAATGAATAACGACATTTATATTCTCTAGATCCCTCCTTGGATATTATTTACTTCAATAGATACCATCACCACACATAATGATTCCCATCAAGGATTATAAATCTATACATTATTTACTAGACCTATGGTTCTGAGATAGATGATATGAAAATATCATAGAGTAATGGTGATGAATGAGTACTTACCAATGATTATGTATCTCCAACGCGCTTCTATTCACCAAAAATTCACATATAGATTGAAGGGAAAGGTCACTCAATCCTTGAGAGGGAGAGGAATTCTAGATCCTATAGAATTAGGAAAATAATAAACCTTACATGTCATAGTTCATATTTTATACAACTTTTTTGGGGTTTGAAATGTACACCACACATTTAGGCCACATGGTTTGGAAAAACATGCACTAACCATACAATGATACTATCCCAAGGACAGGTATCATACTGTTGGATTGAATGTTTAAAAAAACCATAAAATAATTATGTTTTTCCTCTATTTTAAGTTTCACAGTTTCACCTAGGAACTCGTAGGTGTTTTCAAAACCCAAATCCAATTGTTCACCTTCCCAGTTATTCCTAACTCACATTTCACAATTTTATGGACATGGTGCATGATTTATACTAACCGTGCACAAACCATACACTTCCAAAAACACCTCCAAAACATTTCTAAAACTCTCAAAAACCTCAAAAACAAAACCCAAGTTTCATATAAGATACAATTATACAAATAAAGAGTCATTTACTTAAAATCTGTTGTGCTACACACCATGTGGGACCTGACTATTGGGTATTTCCATCCAAATCTATCTTCTATTTAGGTCAGTGTACACACACATATATATATAATAATTATTTATATATTTATTAATTAATTAATAATATATATGTTTCTATGTATTTATTGGTAATCATGTACCCCAAGGTCCATTCTCTCTTCATAGGGACGAAATAGGAATATATATAACACCCTCACTATAAAGGTCACTCATCTTCTCTTTGGAAGGAATGTGTGTGTGTGTGTGTGTGTGTGTATCCATAACCATATATATATATGTGTGTGTGTGTGTGTGTGTGTGTGTTTCCATACTCTATACGAGGACTCCCTCCCCTCAGGTTAGAACATATCACATGTATATACAATATCCCCCTGAGAAATAATTACACATGCCTGAAGCAGGAACCCTAGAGACAAATATCTACACCTTCATGAGAAATAAAAGGTAGTACCAAGCTATATATATATGTGATCATCAAATAAATCCATAAGAATTGTCAAAATAAATAAATCCCATGAAAAAAATATGATAAATGGTTCCCCATTTCAAGAATTTACCAAGGAGTATAAAAGGGTTCATGCCTTGTCATTTTATATAATAGAAACCAAGTGTAAAGGATTTACAAAATATGTAGTCCGTATCATATTATGAATCAATATCGAACATGAATTTAAAAAAAAATCAAGAATTGTTTTAAAAAATAAGTATTATAAAGGTATAATATATCATGATTCCGTAAGAAATGAACAACCCAAGCTTCCATGGTACGTTTCCCTTTGAATAATTCAATAGCGTGTGTTGTACGCAACTTCGACTTATCACACACACCACAACCAATCAAATTAGCCGTTATGAATAGTAATACCCACTTTTTGAAATTTTATAAATTTTACCTTTCAAAACGGACTTCATTTTTGGATTTGGAATATCGAAATTAGCTTAGGGTGAATTTTTTGTATTTTTCAGAAAACATTCAATTTTTGATGAATAGTGAAAAAAACACTAAGTTATAGTTTAAAAACGAATTTTTATTTAAATAATTATTTAATTTATTTAAATTTAATTAAAGTAAAAATAGATACATAATGCCTATATAAGTTCAATTTAATTCATTGGAGTTAGTTTAGAATAATTTTAGATATATAAACATTTTATGAAACTTTTCACCGTCTTTTACCCACCTCCTAGGAGAATTTGGAAATTTACGTAAAACTTAATTTTACCGCTACTGTGAGTGGAATTTCAAAAATCCGAGAGACATAGTAAATATCAAGGAGTAAAATGTTGTTCAATAAGATAAAAATAATTTTTGGTGAACAGTAAATTTTTAGTTTTATTTACCACGGTTAAAAGTAAATAGGGTAATTAAGGGTAAAAATGATATTAATATTACCCTAACACATATCCTAATTCTATTGGACAAGTTTACCTCGAGAAAAAATAACCTTAAGAATAAAATATTATCATTTAGGTCCACTTGGATTAGATTATAACATTTATTATTATTAAATTCAAAGAAGAGTTAAAAGAGTTAAAATCAAAGTTTAATTACTAAATTTTTTTTAATATAGGGTTATACATAAGATAAATTAGATTGTAAATATTAATTAGAAATATAAAAAAATTTCCTACATAATTGTATTTTATTTATAATTTTTAGACATTAAATAAGTTAATTTATTTATGACATAATGGTGATGCAGTAATTATCAAATTAATGAAATATTAAAATAATTGATACTATAAATATCCAAATAAATGTAATTTGAAACTTTTTATGAATTAAAATAATTTTATATGTTAATATGACATTTTATTATTGTTTATATTAATTTTATTCTAAGTAATAATGATGTTATTAATTTATCAAAAACAAAATACCCAATAGTGTCAAAATTGACATAAAAGAGTTTTTAAAACAAATATTATATTAGTATTTGATATCATATTCCTAAAAATATAAGGTTCTTCCAAAGGACTTATATAATGATATTGTTATCATTGATGGACCACTTTGGGGTCTTTTGGAAATATATAGTAAGTTTATTAACTATATAATATAAAAATACAAAGAGACATGGTAAATGTCAAACTATTTAACTAAGAGTTAAATCTAAAAGATAAGGTTACTATAGTGACCCAAACCTTTCTAAAATATATTGGTTGTGTGGTTTTCGACCCATGCCCACCTTAGACATTTAATAATACACTTTGGAGCCATTATAAACCGAATATGAATTTATTATAAATTAATACTTTAAGTTTTTCCTAAAGAACCCCTCCTCCCCCTTATAAAAGGACACCACTTCTAACCAATTATGCACACCTATCAAGCCTTTTGTCTGGGAAAAACTCTTCACACATATCCTCCCAACTTTTCTCACTTCATCCTAGAGGCCTTAGTTTAATCATAAATCCAACCAAAGGAGCCCTTTTGATCAAATCAAAAGGAAGAACCCGAAGAAGAGGTAACATTTTCACCACCCTCTTTCAAGTTCCTTTCTTATTCAACTTATTCTTTATTTGTTATTTCCATTCGAAAATAATAAATCCATTATCTTCTATATAAATTGATTTTATTATAAATATGGTGCAACCATATTCAGTATTCTATCCATTCTTTGAATGACATGTCACCATACGTGCGTACTTATGGCTTACCGTCTCCACGTCTTGGTGTAATTGTTATTCAGAACATTATTATTTCTATGGGTATAATAATGTTCTGTAATTCATGTAAATAATAAATATAACATGATAATGATTTCTTATATATGATATAACATCCAATTATTTATGATTTTAATATCAAAATAATGATATTATCACTCGTGCATACGTACAGACTATCGTATCCACGAACACGATGAGATTCATTCCCCATCGTATCCATAAAAGTCTAATTCTCATTTTATGATTAAAAATAATGTTCAAGGACTTAATATAATTCTGTATATGAATAATATACAACCTATCCATAACAAACATGACTTATGTAACAAAAAATATAAAATAAAACGAGTAAGTTAACACCCGAAACGACGATAATACTGAGATATTATTAATAAAGCAATGTTAAAAGATAATATATGATATCATATTAATTTATATGATTCTTTTATAATTCAATAACAATTATTTAAACATTATACAGGAGGATAACCTACCCTCAACCAAGGAAAAATTACAAAGTAAGGGGGTTCTTTATCTTACTTTTAATTCTGTGAGATTTCCATTGTTCACCACTTATTTATTGCATGAGGTGTGTATACTGCCCATGATTGTATGTATTGTGTAATATACTTTAATTTATAGATATTTACATAATCATTATATGATCCTTATTTCATGGGTGTATGTTTCATAATTTACCAAATCGATAAGGGAATTTTAAATTTCAATTTCCCATCATTCGGCTTTACGCATAATTCATTGATTATTTTAATCCAAGATTATGTGTGGAATCACTATTAATTTGCTTATGTCATGATTTACACTCCCCTTTATGTGGATATACTTATGATACACATAATCAATCCATTTATAAATTCTCAAGTCATTGATATGAGCTTGATAAGAGTAATTTTAACTCAATCTCCATTTATTGAGTTAAACATCTAATTCATTGGTGTTGTTTTTACAAGAATATGTTCTAATGTCCTTTGATTGTTTTACACTGAATATCCAACCATAGTGAGTGTATTTATATTTGTCACACATAATTATGTCATTTATTTATCCTTAACTTAAGGATACTGTTTTTAGGAGAGATTTCATCTCAATTTACATTCCATTGAGACTTCTTTGTTGGTGTACACCAATTCACTTTTATATGGTGTATATAATGTACTTTGACATAGTATATCATGAATCCCTTTATTCTCATAATATTATGAAGTTTTGATTACCTAAATTATTTTTATTCAAGTGTCTCTCTTTTGTTTAAGAACTCTAACTAAAATATCATTTTTAAAATGTTTTAATGATTTATTATTCTAAATTTTTCTCATTAATGTCCATGGTTTAAAAATGTTTTAAAGGATTTATTTATATGGACATTAAATTTTTCAAATCAAAATTACTTTTAAAAGTTTCAAAGTGGTATGGGACACTTTGATTCAAAAAAATCTATTTTTAAATGGCTTCTTGACAAATAGTGTGACTTTTAAATGTTTTCAAGAAAAAAAGGGGATATTTCTTTAAAATAGTTTTGATGAATATTTTCATATATGTCAATATCCTTCATTATTATCGATTGAGGTTAATATATTACAATACAATCTACCATATTGTGTTTAATGAGTTATGTTTGATTGTGGATGTGCTATTTTTATACCATTCATGGTTTGTGGATAAATTGTTGACATTTAGTATGCTAGTTTTAATACGAATGTTTATGTTATGTTTCAAACTTTTCATATGAGGAATTAATTAGACTTAGTAAGTGACGGGTGGAGCCCGCTATAACTCCAAGATGCATCAGTAGGTCTCATGAGACAAACTAATGTCTTGGCACAAGGCCTTGAAAAAATCTTATTTGTAGTCACGGCATGAGTCCTTGACTATGTGGTTATGATAGTCTGGCATTATGCATTCCATCATTATGAAAGTGGTTATCGATATTTCATGTGGTCATTTGAATAGTATGATATCCATGTGAATAAGTAAATGGCATTATTTCATTTTAGCTTTACCATATTAGGATGAAGTTCAAGTTTAAAAGGCTTTTGTTTTAGTTATACATTACCTTAAATGTTTATGCTTATCTATGAAAGTTTCCACTATATTGTAATCCTTACTGAGCATTTGAGCTCACCCTTTTCAATGATTTATTTTTTCCATGATGTGAAGAAGTAATTTATGAATGACCTACAAGGATAGTATGAGGGGAGATAAAGACAAGATGTTGTTGTAGTTTTTTTACTTTATGATTTAATGTAAGACTTATGAATATATCAAGTGTTTCCAAGACTACTAAACTAATCAGTCTTTCGAGACTTGTTATTTTGTGATCAGGCCAATGTTAAGTAATAATGCACCGAATTTGGGTAACTGGGGTCGGGGCGTTATAGTTGGTATCAGAGGAAGTTTAGTACAAACCTTGGAATCTAGATTTAGATAAACTCTGATTAGAGCACATAGACCTAAGATGGACTTTTAGGATTAGTATAGAAGAACTTCCTAGAATTTTGGTATTATAGAGGTTTTGTGAGTTTTCCATGCAATACATCTCTGTCTGGATATGACCATGTAGAGGTGGCTCTGGCACATATGTACCTAAAGGTAACACCCGAAAAAACCGCTTTGAGATAGATTCGAACGTAAACTAGTACACGACAACGGGCCTTGCTGCACTCTTGGTTACGACACTCCCGTGGGATATGATTAGGATAATTTACATTTTATTTACAAATTGATTTGAAGTATTATAAGAGTAAATGACCTTGGTTAATCCTAATGTTTTTCAAATTGAGAATATAGTGACATGATATTCTCTAAATGATTTTATTACTAATGTTACTCACATAATGTTTTCTTGTTTTAGTCAATGGATGGATTCTAAGGAAGTCATAGTGACTTTGAGAATGATGTAAAAGGTGGGAACAGTGGTGGAAATGAAAAACAAAATTGAATGTTGATAGGCGTAAAAGATATCGTCTTCATGCCAAATAAATTTTACAAAAATATGATAAATATATATATATATATATATTAACCAATTCCCGGAATAAAAAAGAAGAGAAAGGTGATGAATGATAAGAGCTTCAGCAGTGGAGACCATGGAGAAAATAATCATCAATTTCCATCATGAAGGAAATGTGGAAAGAGACACCCAGGAAAGTGTCTCAATGGAACAAAGAAATGATTTATGTGTGGGAAGGAAGGACATAAATTGATGAATTACCGAGGAAAATGAAGAGTACTATGGAAGAAAATAAAAATGGTACCATGATTCCAATTACGGCCATTTGTCATAAATGTAAGGGACCTTGGAATCACCCAAGTCAATACCCTATTCTATAGGATAACCTCTTGGTCAAGGAAGAACCTGTGTGGAAATTGGTGGATGGAAAAATATTTAAAGGTATTAGTGATCCTTGTTGTTGAGATTACTTTAGGTGAATTTTCTCTTATATGTGTAACCTGTCAATTTATCATGTGAGAATGATATTTGAGGAAGACTTTTCCTTTCTCTTATGATTATTTTGAGGAATTTATCTCATTTTGGTATTGTTATAAAATATAGTTTTTGAATAAGGACAACATACAGACTATGTTACAACCCGTCGCGTTGGACAAAGATGTGGGAATCAACCCCACAACCAAAGTGTGATAGGGATTTATCACCTACCACTAGACTAAGTGAAGTCCCTAGTTAGTGTGACTAATTAATTTTAGTTAAATGATTTTATTGATCAATAATAAGTTGATTTGGGATCTCATGTATTATCAAGTGAATACCCTTAGTATAGGAAAATGATTTGGTGATTAAGTGATAAATTTTATTTTGGAAGATGTTCTCTTTGTTGGGAACACTATATTCCCAAGGAAAATAGAATACTATGGGATTTAATTTGAGGAGTAATGGTGGATTGTTATCTATGTTTTTATTGTGTATTTATAGTGATTTGGGTTATTTATGGAAATGATTAAACTATAATAGAGAATATGTGATTAGGTTTATTACTTTTAAGTATGTTACTTTAAGAGTAGTCGATTTCATTTAAATATATAATTTAACATGGAAGACTACATAACCAAATTCTTCTATGTTTTGTGTTTCAATATTAGTTTGGATTATATTGAAGGATTTTAAGGACAATTTTTTATTGAATGGTATTTATTTATCTTTGCAGTATTGTTGGTTTAATTTTAGAAATTAAGATTAGTATTTCTTTCTATAATGGAATATCCTTTTGGTGGATCATCATATATTATACTAACCATTTTGGTATTTGATTAATCTTTAAAGACAAGGTAAATATATAGTTTATCCATCGTGGATCATGTGATTCTATAAGAAGTTTATTCTATCTCTTCTAGTGTGACCAAGTCTTCTTGAATACTCATCGTTTAAAAATGAGTTAGTAGTAGGAATTTATTAAATAATGAAACTTTACTCAAAAATTATGTATATCTCTTTATGAACTTAGTCAATCTCAGAAATGAATTCCTCATCTTTATGTAATGTAACTAAAAAAATGTTGTCCATTTACTTTTCCTTCTAGGAAACAAATGACCATTTGTTCCATCACAAGTTTGTGGTTTTCCTATTGTTAACTTTCTTCTGATCATGTTCTCTATACCTCTCCATCTTAACTTGACACTTAGTTTATCATCCATATCCATGTTTTTCTACATGGAATCCTAGTATAAGTTATCTTGGGTGACCTTTTTACTTATCTTTCTTTCTTTTAAAGTGACAGTTTTATTGAATCTTTTTTTGATGTGGGAATTTACATTATATTCCCAAGACCAATTTTAAAAATTGTGAGGACAAATTTTATTAAATGAGGGGAGAATGTAACACCCCAAGCTTTCATGGTACATTTCCCTTTGAATAATGCAATAGCGTGTGTTGTACGCATCTTCGAGTTCTAACACACACCACAACCAATCAAACTAGCAGTTATGAATAGTAATACCCACTTTTTGAAATTTTATAAATTTTATCATTCAAAATGGACATCATTTTTGGATTTGGAATATCGAAATTAGCTTAGGGTGAATTTTTGGTATTTTTCTGAAAACTTTCAATTTTTGATGAATAGTGAATAAACACTGAGTTATAGTTTAAAAATGAATTTTTATTTAAATAATTATTTATTTTATTTAAATTTAATTAAGGTCAAAATAGATACATAATACCTATATAAGTTCAATGTAATTCATTGGAGTTAGTTTAGAATAATTTTAAATATATAAAAATTTTATGGAACTTTTCACCTCCTTTTACCCACCTCCTACGAGAATTTAGAAATTCACGTAAAACATAATTTTACCACTTCTGTGAGTGTAATTTAAAAAATCCGAGAGAAACGGTTAATATCAAGAAGAATAATGTGGTTCAATAAGATAAAAATAATTTTTGGTGAATAGTAACTATTTACTTTTATTTACCACAGTTAAAAGTAAATATGGAAATTAAGGGTAAAAATGATATTAATATTACCCTAAAACATGTCCTAATTATATTGGAAAAGTGTATATCGACCCAAAACAACCTTATGAATAAAATATTATCATTTAGGTCCACTTGGATTAGATTAGTACATTTATTATTATTTAATTCAAAGAAGAGTTAAAAGAGTTAAAATCAAAGTTTAATTACTAAAATATTTTTAATATATGGTTATACATAAGATAAATTTGATTGTAAATATTAATTAGAAAGATAAAAATATTTTCTACATAATGGTATTTTATTTATAATTTTTAGACATTAAATAATTTAATTTATTTATGACACAATGGTGATGCAGTAATTATCTAATTAATGAAATATTAAAATAATTGATATTATAAATATCCAAATAAATTTAATTTGAGACTTTTTATGAATTAAAATAATTTTCTAGGTTAATATGACATATTATTATTTGTTATATGAATTTTATTTGATGTAATAATGCTGTTATGAATTTATCAAAAACAAAATACCCAATAGTGTCAAAATTGACATAAAAGAGTTTTTAAAACAAATATTATATTATTAATTGATATTATATTCCTAAAAATCTAAGGTTTAGCTAGAGGACTTATATAATGATATGTGTATCATTTATGAACCACTTGGGGGTCTCTGGAAGTATATAGTATGTTTATTAACTATATAATATAAAAATACAAAGAGACATGGTAAATGTCAAACTATTTAACTAGGGGTTAAATCTAAATGATAAGGTTACTATAGTGACCCAGACCGGTCTAAAATATATTGGTTGGGTGTTTTTCGACCCGTCCCCACCTTAGACATTGAATAATCCACTTTGGAGCCACTAGAAACCGAATATGAATTTATTATAAATTAATACTTTAAGTTTTTTCTAAAGAGCCCCTCCTCCCCCTTATAAAAGGACACCACTTCTAACCAATTTCTCACACATCTCAAGCCTTTTGTCTCAGAAAAACTCTGCCCAAATTTCCTCCCAAATTTCCTCACTTCAACCTAGAGGCCTTAGTTTCATCATAAATCCAAACTAAGGATCCCTTTTGATCAAATCAAAAAGAAGCACCTGAAGAAGAGGTAATGTTTTCACCACCCTCTTTCAAGTTCCTTTCTTATTCAAATTCTTCTTTATTTGTAATTTCCATTATAAAATAATATCTCCAGTATCTTCTATGTACTGTGATGTTATTATAAATATTTTAAAACCATATTCAGTATTCTATCCATCCTTTGAATGACATGTCACCATACGTGTGTACCTACGGCTTACCATCTCCACGTCCTGGTGTAATTGTTATTCAAAACATTAGTATTTAGATGGGTATAATAACGATGTGTAATTAATGTAAATAATAAATATAACCTGATAATGATTCTGTGTATATGATATAACATCCAATTATATATTATTTTAATATCAAAAGAATGATATTATCGCTCGTGCGTACGTACGGACTACCGTCTCCACGAACACGATTAGATTCATTCCCCATCGTATCCATACAAGTATAATTATCATTTTATGATTAAAAATAATGTTTAAGGACTTAATATAATTCGGTATATGAATAAGATAAAACCTATCCATAACAAACACGACTTATGTAACAAAACATATAAAAGAAAATGAGTTAGTTAACAGCCCAAACGACGATAATACTAAGATATTATTAACAAAGCAATGTTAAAAAATCATATATGATATCATATTAATGTATATGATTCTTGTATAATTCAATAACAATTATTTCAACATTATAAAGGAGGCTAACCTACCCTCTACCTTGGAAAAAGTACAAAGTAAGGGGTTTCTTATCTCACTTTTAATTCCATGATATTTCCATTGTTCACAAATTGTTTATTGCATGTGGTGTGTGTACTACCCACGATTGTATTTATTATGTAATATAATATAATTTATGGATATTTAAATCATCATTTTATGATACTTATTTTTTGGGTGTATGTTTCATAAGTTACCAAATCGATAAGGGAATTTTAAATTTCAATTTCCGCTCATTCGGCTTTACGCATAATTCATTGATTATTTTACTCCAAGATTATGTGTGGAATCACTATTAATTTTCTTATGTCATAATTTACACTCCCGTTTCTGTTGATATACTTTTGATACACATAATCAATCCGTTGATAAATTCTAAATTCATTGATACGAGCTTGATAAGAGTAATTTTAACTCAATCTCCATTTATTGAGTTAAACATCTAATTCATTGGTTTTGTTTTTACAAGAATATGTTTGAATGTCCTCTGATTGTTTTACACTAAATATCCAAACATATTGAGTGTATTTATATTTTTCACACATAATTATGTTGTTGATTTATCCATAACCTAAGGATACGGTCTTTATGACAGATTTCATCTCAATTTACATTCCATTGAGGCTTCTTTGTTAGTGTACACTAATTCACTTTTATATGGTGTATATATTGTACTTTGACATAGTATATCATGAATCCCTTTATTCTCATAATATTATAATGTTTTTATTACCTCAATAATTTGTATTAAAGTGTCTTTATTTTGGTTAATAACTCTAACTAAAATATCATTTTTAAAATGTTTTAACGATTTATTATTCTAAATCTTTTCTCATTAATGTCCATGTTTTAAAAATGGTTTTAAGGATTTATTTATATGGACATTAAATTTTTAAAATAAAAATTACTTTTAAAAGTTTCAAAGTGGTATGGGACACAGTGATTCAAAAAAATCTATTTTTAAACGGATTCTTGAAAAATAGTGTGACTTTTAAATGTTTTCAAGAAAAAAGGGGGATATTTCTCTCAATTAGTTTTGATGAATATTTCCATATATGTCAATATCCTTCATTATTCTCGATTAAGTTTAATATGTTACAATAAAATCTTCCATATTGTGTTGAATGAGTTATGTTTGACTGTCGATGTGCTATTTTTATATCGTTTATGGTTTGTGGATAAAGTATTGACATTTTGTATGCTAGTTTTAATACAAATGTTTATTTTATGTTTCAAACTTTTCATATGAGGAATTCATTGGACATAGTAAGTAATAGGTGGAGCATGCTATAGATCCTTGATGCATCGGTAGGTCTCATGAGACAAACTAGTGTCTTGGAACAAGGCATTGACAAAATCTTATTTGTAGTCTTGGCACGAGGCCTTGACTATATGGTTATGATAGTCTGGCATTAGGCATTCCATCATTATGAAAGTGGTTATTGATATTGCATGTGGTTATTAGACTAGTAGAATATCCATGTGAATAATTAAATGGAATTATTTCATTTTATCTTTGCCATATTATGCTGAAGTTCAATTTTAAAAGGCTTTTGTTTTAGTTATACATTGCCTTAAATGTATATACTTATCTAGGAAAGTTTCCTCTATATTGTGATCATTACTGAGCATCTAAGCTCACCCCTTTCAATGTTTTCTTTTTTCCAAGATGTGAAGATGTAATTTATGAATGACCTGTAGGGATAGTATGAGGGGATATGAAGACAAGATGTTGTTGTAGTTTTTTTTACTTTATGATGTAATGTAAGACTTATGAATATATCTGGTGTTACCAAGACTACTAAACTAATCGGTCTATCGAGACTTGATCTTTTGTGATCATGCCAATGTTATGTAATAATGCACCGACTCGGGGTAACTTGGGTCAGGGCATTACAAGAAATTTCTATTAAAAATTTAAAATTATTAAAACCATTTTTATTAAAAAAAATAATGAAATTTTTTTATTATTTTTTTAATGAAAACCAATTTCTAGATATTCCTTACTCTACCCCATTATCCTGAAATAGAAGCAACATAAATATATGATATAAATAGAATAAAATCACCCACATAAACCTGTGTATATGAGAACCCCTAAGACCAAAATTATAGATATACCAACATTGATGGATTTAATAAACCTAGGTTTAGTAAAAGGAAAATAAGTCACTCACCAAATAAAAAAATATAAATGATATATATAGAGGATAAAACATACCCTAAGATCATATAGTATTATCTCTTTACATCCCCTTGAGAAGGAAAAATATATAAAAGAACATAAATATAATTCCTATAAAAATAAAGAGGTTTAGGTATTCATGGAATCCTATAAAAACAATAAAAAAATAAAGCATAAGGGATATATCACCTTATGTTATCTTAATATGGACTTCTATAACCACCCAACAATGACTATAGATGGAGACTGAAGCTGTAGTTTAAGGGAGTTGATGGGAAAGATAGGATAATAGAGGAAGATCTGCCATTTAGATAAAATATAGAAATAAATATTATAATACCAAATTAATTGTATAAGGTATGGGATTTAGGGGTGAAAATATAAATTTTATATATTCTTTTTAATAAAATAATTATATTGCCTATAAAGCAACCAATATGGTCTATTTCATACCCTATAACAAACCACCAGGTACTCGATGATTCCATAGAACCATAGGTGATTATCCTTCTCTTTACATTCCCTTCCAATTCTCTGCAACTATCCCCACATCTTAAAAAACAAACATGTAAATGAATCTAAATGGATAATATTCAAAAAGAGAACTAACATAAAATATGTAGGTATTTATAACTACAATCAATAGTGTTTCCTTAAAGACTCAATAGAGATAATAAGTCTTATTATCTATTATCTTTATTTTTATAATTTTTTATGTCTTGGGATATTTTTCAGTGTTTAATATTTTATTTATATTTAATTGATATTTCCTCTTATTTAACTACTTTAAGTGATTCATGTGTTTTTTTTCAAATTCCATAAATTATTATTTTTAAAGTTAGTGTACTTAAACCCCCTGATCATGAGCGATTGAGCGATAATGGACACTCACACATCAAATGATTATTTAAATAATACTTCAAGGTTATGGTTAGAGAAGTGTAGGGTATAAACAAGATTTGAACCTATAAAAAGAATATTATCAAGAATATCATTTCATTTTGTGAGGATAGTTTAGAGATTTACACTCAAAAAAAAATTGATTGATAACCACACTAGTGATGGAGTGATAACCCTAAACTAAGAACCCAAACCGAGATGGAAAGTGGAAGGGTATGAAACCACATAACTAAAAACCCATTGCTTATAATGATGAGTTTTATGAAATCATACAGGACCTACATCTTTATTTATAAGTCTTGGATATTGACTTGAAAGTGAATTTTCTAAATCCATAGTGGTGGTTCTTCATTATAGTTTTGTGAATAATTGGTAGAATTAAGTGATTTATATTGATTTCCATTTCTCTTATAAGTTATTTTCCACTCTATCTGAATGTGATCTCCTAAGTTATCAATTATAGGTAATGTGAATTCTATGTTGGTTTTCCATTTATCTTATTTTATACTTTACCACCCCATTTTACTGATTTCCTTATAAATTCTACATAGACTACTATTAACACCATACAAATCCATGTACTTCATCATATACTCCCAATATAAATATTATTAATATATAAAATACTAAAATCACAAATTATCACTATTTAAGAGGAATGGTTGTTCGGTTTGATGGTTTTTTTGGGAAGGAAATACATAAAATTTTGAAAAATAATAAAATCCAAAAAAATAGAAAAATAAAAACATAAAAAATATGCCAGATATTATTATTTTTTATTTTTATTTATTAAACTCTTTGTAACAATCATTTTGATATTATTTACCATTTATCTGGTTTCATTTGATTCATACAATTATTTATTTCACCATTTTATTTATTTTTTTTAAAATTAATAGACTCAGGTAGAGTGGTTAATAAGAATAACCTTGTGAGAAATAGAAAGATATTGAACATCCTTTTTAGTTCTGTAATGGTCTGAAGCCGAGGTATCCCCAAAAATTAGAATATGTTCCTAGTAGATATTGGACCCATGAGAAATAGATGATTAGGGGAATCCTTGGTGAGATAAAATAATACAAATATAGATGGAATGTTGAGCTATTAAAGTTAGATTAAATCATATAAGATAATACTAAATAGTGTAACTCAATTCTATTTTATTAGCTAATAATAATTCAAGATTGATAAGGGAATATTTTCTAATGACACAACAAATGAAAGTGTATGAGCTACTAACCTAGACAAAAACACATGGGATAGAAAGAAACAAGGATTTTTAGATAAGTTAGGTGAAAAAAGAGGCCATATGAGAAGTGGATAAGGGTTTTTGAAAACATTACACAACTAAAGAGGACATTTCCACAATTTCTCTAGCTTCCCTAAACATGAAAAAAAATTCCTTTATAATGTAGGAGCCATAATACCTATTTTTTAAGGGACGTTGTGTACTCTAAGGGTTTTCTATAACATTTTAAGAGAAGTTTGATACCATATAGCCATAAAATTTCAAAGTAGAAGTTATTATACCAAGTATTAGAGGATAAATCCACTCCTAGTGGTTTCTTTAAAGAAATCCACAACCACTAATAGTCTTGAGATGAATCATAAAGATAGTTGATGCAACTTTCACGGGTCAGTAAAGAAATAAAAATTTGAACTCAAGTAAAATACAGTAAGTGGTGTGAATTGAGATGTCTCATGGAGATGAATAATACATACTATTTATTTTTGTTTAATATAGATATAATTGTTAGTGGAAAAAAAGGTACCACAAAAGTTTGTATTTGAATGTAATTTAAATAGAGTTATTTCAAATCAGTTTTGAGATAGTGGTATCACCTCATAAGTTACCTATTATTTACCTACTATCTCATATTTAATTACTTTATAACTCTTCATATATCTCTATAATTAGTTAATACCTTAACTAATTTACCTTACATATTGAATTAGTCACAAATAGTGTCTTATAATTATCACTACATTCACTTATATTTCTTATAAATGTGATCAAAAACCTCTTTCCACTCTTGAAGAAAATCCTCACTTAAGTCCACTGGGTGGTAAATGTAAATATCCACGGGGTAGTGCATAGAATATAATAAAATGGAAGCGAAAAAATAGTAATGAAAAAAATGAATGAAATATTCTACTACCTAAAGTAACAAAACAAATACAATAACATTGAGAAAGAGAAAAATAAATAGTAGTATATCTGAATTAAATGGAAGGTGGTGGTTGGAATATCCTTGTGCTGAATAAAATTAGCATAGTATTCCACCACTATAGTGAATATATTAAGTGAAAAGGAGAACCAAAATCAAAAGCAATACCCAATATTGTAAATTTTATTCCATTTTATATGGGAAAGATGAATGTTTAAGAATATTTTAAAAGATACTATGGCCACTGTATAAGTTTAGGAAGATCCATTCACCCCATACAGTTGGTACAAAATTCCCTCGATTTATGTGTTCCATTGATCCCAAAAATATCCTTATCCATCTATCATATCATGAAATATCTATGAGTTTTAAATCTCCATATATCCACTATGACCTATTATTTATCCAATTAGGGAGAGTAAAACATTAAATACATTTTTCATTTTTCATTTCAAATTACAAAAAAACACAAGATAATTGAAAACTAGGGAAAAATATCTATGCACTAGGATAACTGGTCCCATCCCCACATTTATCAATGAAACCATTCTTAATAAATTTTAGCAAGAAATTTTTATTGAATAGTAAAAAATAATAAGTACTGTAAAAAACATGTAATGGGGAAAGGAATGACTTAGTGGAATTGTCCCTTATAATGTTGGGTAGAGAGTAGACTCCTCTAGGTGTTATTTAAAACAATATTCATTAACATTATTATACTTCTACCCATTAAACTTCAAGTTATTATATTTTTATGCACCTTTTATTTTAACTACACCAAATAGAAATATGTTATCCAAAATGAATAGAATAATCCATTTGGAACACATCTTACTTGGCATGAGTTTAAATTGGTATGATAAGTGTAACACTTTATCACCCACATGAATTTTATATTTCTAAATTTTTATTTCATGGGTAGATTCGGACCATTCTTTATAAAAAAGTTATTTTTCATAATCTTATCTCATCAGCTCCTTTATCTCCAACAACTAGAGATTTGACTTCTCTCCAGATTTACTTAATTTCATGATCACATGGTTCATAGAATAGTATGGATTTTTATTTAGCATAACTAGTATTTTAAAATTCTTATCATTAAAATATTTGGTAAGGGGACATTCCAAGTGGGTTTTGAAGGAATATCTATATACCTATAATGCATCCTTCAACTTCTTGATCTAGTCCTTTTAGTTGGTTTGAAATTTATTTTCCCAGATTATTTTCGCATCCATGTTTTATACCTCAACCTACCCATTTTTGGATGGTAGGAAGTATAAATATTTTGTTTTACTCAATACATTCTCATTAATTATCCCACACTCCAGTTACAAAAGTCTATTCCATGATCACTGATGATTTCATATGATATTATATACCTTTATAAAATATGTGATCTAAAAAAATATAACATGTATAAAGTCTTTAGTTCTATTTTTTGTGTTTAAATTAATTTAGAAAAATAATCTAATATAAATAGTTTATAGGTGAATCCAAAATAAATTGGAAATGGACCCATAAATTACATTTCCCAAATATCAAATATTTCACAAAAATTTAAAGGCTATTAGGGAATTTGTTGTATTTTGGAAATCCATTTAGTGATTTGGAAGTTTTCAAATGATTTACATAATTTATGAGCATATTCAAAAATTATATCCCAAAATAGTCCATCCTTTAGAACTTTTATAGATGTGCATTGAGGTCAAAAAATTCTTCCACATGCAAGAGTGCGACCAAATTTAATAACAGAATATTACTCCTTATATTTTATACACCTTCTAATCACCATTTAACTACATATATTACACATGAATAGATCCTACCATACATAGAACCATGATTTTTTACTTTATATTTATAAATTCATGCATACAAAAATAGAAAGTTACCAACGTGGTGATCAGGTAGTTTCCCATGTCTATTTACTCTATAGCTTTACCAGTGATCTTATAGATCTTAACAACAAAGAGTATATAATTTCGAGTTTTTCATCTATGTATTTATACTTTAGAAGTGTGGGAAAGTGTTCTTATATGGTATGTAATAAGTTTCTCACTTCCCTTCTGATTCTTAATTTATTTTTTGATGTTTTATACAAGGATAATCCACTACAATAGCCTTGGTTTTGAGTCATATTTTTTCATAATGTACTTAATAAATTCATTTTTAGATGAAACAATTACTTTACATCCCAAAAAATATGAAAAAAACTTTTCATGTGTAAAACATATGAAAAAAACACACTTTGTAAATGGTAGTTTAATTGATCTAGGATGATTCCAGAGCTAATGATGCATAAGATATCACATGTAGGTGTCAAATAATATTTTGGGTCATAATTTCTCTTACTAATTGGTTTGAGGGATCACACATCACTTGAAAAGAAGAACCTCAGACTAGTGACTTGATGATAGGGGTTGTGGTTTGGATCCATTTGAGGTTATCAAATTATTTACCACAATATTCATCAAAAAAATGTAAATATCCATTAAAAGTAAATTAGTTAGAGGTAATAATATTTTGTTAATGTTTTTAATAATCATATTATTGAGTCCAATATAACCTAGGAATGATATAACACGTTTTATAGTTGTTGTATATGGTAGTGTAGATGATTTCAACCATATATTTTTCTAATTAAATGTAGAGACCTGAAGCTTGACGTACATGGACATTATATTACTTTTGTGGAATACTTAATACATAACAAAAATAGACACACAAGGACTATAATAGTTTAGTGTCTTTGGAAACTTGGAATATAAACTTCTAATCATGTTGAAATATCTTCAACAACTCCCATAACGATCTTCCCCTTTTTGTTTCCTTACCTAAAACCTTTCTTTATTTCCTAGGGAAAATAAAACATAAAAAGGGTGAGCTCAAATGCTCAGTAAGGGCAAACATAGAGAACATAAAACAATCCATAAACATTTGGAAGCAAAAACTTGAACATGAAATTTAAACATCAAAATCTTGAGAAAAGACATAACTCGTGGAAATACGTAAGGCATATATAATAATGGAACATAAACCATGATAAAATATAATGGGAATAAAACATGTAATTGTGGCAACCATTCATCACATGTTATGATTTCCATAGTAGCCAAGGCATTGCTGCCAAGACCATCTTAGTGGACAAAGTCCCTTTCTGAATCGAGTTCACTCCTCATTTCAGTCATGTAACACTGAACCGGATTAACTTACCGTTCCAGCCATGTCTATCTCATGAGATATAAATCTTTACCCAATGAATTGGAGGGATATATAGGTCCCACCCATCTCATATTGAAATCATTCTTACTTGTGCCACAACATAAATATAAATCATTCATCATAACCCAATGAATAAAAATGGGTTTCATAAACATCATCTCATCATAACATAATCAATATAAAACAAATGGATATCATTTCATCATAAGAAAATTGAAACCATGTAAATCATAGAGACATTATACTTGAAACATACACATATGAAATAATGTCATCTTAGATGGAAAATGGTTTTCATAAAACACTTGAAATGAATTCTTGAGAAAAATATCCTTTCTTCTTAAAAATCATTTTCTTTTCACAAAATTCCATGCAATTTAAAAATAAAAGTATTTTGTTGAAAATATTAATAAACTATTTTAGAGTAATCTTCATGAAAATGAGGTGTTATGAAACCGTAAAAATCCGTTCATGTCGTATAAGTTAAAAATAGCATTCTCCTCGTACTTTTGTTGGAAAAGTGAAAAAGGTACCTCGTATGGTAAACAAAAGAAATATTCCTTCCATACGATGTGGTAAAATTAAGAAAAGGGTAAAAATATCTTAAACATACATGGAAGGAAATTAAACATTTTATGAAAACATTTTGAGAGCATATGGACATGGATAATAAACATAACCCCCATTAAATACTTACGAGTAAACAATCTCGGATAAGAATGAGATTGGAATAATTATCCCTTACCTTATGTCCGATATGCTTCGTATGTATCCAAACCTCCTATATAATGATTTAAATAATTTCATTGACTTATTAAAGAATCATATTCATTGTTATGATATCATATATGGTTCACTTATGACTTAATATTACCCGTTCTTTTGTAAATTCCATGTTAAAGAGTGTTTTGGGTAAAATCGTTTCATATGTCGTCCGTGCTTTGACATGTAATTATTCATATGATTACTTAGATCATTATTACTTAGTTCCAGAATATAAAACATGATTTATATATAATATATATTCATAATATACATATATATATAATAGATCGATAAATGGAAATAAATACACAGTTCATGGAGACGGTAGGCCGTACATACACATGAACACTATTTTCGTTTCATTATTGAATTGAATGGAATTAAGTATATGACATACATATATATATACATAAATACAGTAGAATTATTAAGTCATATATTTCATGATTACTTATTATATATACTTTATAATCATTCTTGAATTGTTAACATGGAAAATGAATCTCATCGCGTCGTGGAGACAGTAATCCGTACGTATGCACGAGTGATGATATCGTTACCATATTTATTGAATAGAATTGGAGTGAATGATATAATATCTTAGAATCAGTATTATTTTATAATAATAATATGTATTTATTCTTTACACCATTATACCCATCCAAGTAAGGTGGTGGTGGAAAAATAGATTACACCATGGCATGAAGACGGTATTCCGTACGTACGCACACGCGGTGATTTCGTTTTCCTTAGGATGGATAGAAGTTGAAATAGGGTTGTTTCATATTTATAATAAAATAGAAGTATATGAGGGATACTGATGTTATTATTTCATAATGAAACAACTAAATAAGAGGGAGTAGAAGAAGAATGGAACTTGAAGAAAACGGTAGAAGGTATTGCCTCTTTCTCGAAGTGCCTCCTTTAAACTTTCTCTTAGGGCACTAAAATTGGTCTTTGAAGAAGACCATGACCTCTAGTATGTTTCTAGGGAAGTGGAAAAGATAATTTGTTAGGGTTTTGCCGATCTTTAAGGCTCAAAGTGGTGTGAGGAAGAGAGGGAGGAGGTGCCCTTTTATAAGGGAGGAGAGGGGCACCTTTGGAAATATAAAAAATATTAGTTTATATTAAATCCCAACCCCACTTAAAAACTTCCAAAATGACTCATATTATAATATTATATTAGATAGGGTTGTAATATCATCAACCAATAAAATTTATACATGTTAGGAATTTATTTTAAACATTATCAACTTGATTTATCCTTATTTATCAATTTAATTTTATTTGTGGTAATAATATTCTAAATTTTAAATTTTTATAAATAATTACATATGTGTTGATAATTTTCCATAATTTGACACTTTATGACATTGTAGACCATTTAAATTTTAATTTATAATTTTTAAATATTTTTGGGATTTTTAAACAATTTTATAATATGTTATTTTTATAAAATAACAATAGTGTCAATTTTGACATTGTTCATTTATTTGAATTTAAATAAACAATATAGAGTAGATATGTTTAAACTAAAAGATTTAATAGATTCATAACATGTCATATTTATCTATAAAATTAGTTTATCACATTAAATAGTTCATATAATATTTATTTTAATATTTTTAAAACCATTTATTTGATATTTCTCTTAATAAAATAATTTCAACATCACTATTATGTCACCTTTAATGATAATTATTTAATCCCTAAAAATTATAAATAAATTAATATAATGTAGATAATTGTATTATATTTATGGATACTATTTATATCCGAAGTTTAATTATGTTTATCACTTAATTAAAATTATTATACTTATAAGATTTTAGAAAGTTACATGTTGTCACTTTCTTTGGTTTTAATAATAATTAAATTATTTTCATGGACAAAAGTCCATTAAATGAATCTAATCTTACCCTTATGTGATATGGGTCGACTTTTAGTCCTCTAATAGGATTTTGACAGGTTTTAGGGTAATTTTATAATCTTATATTTACCCTTAATTACCTGATTTACCTTTAACTATGGTAAATAAAATTTACCGTAGTTACTATTCATAATTCCCAAAAATAAAAAGTAACCTATTAACATAATTTGGACCCAATGATTCCAAATATGGAATCCATTTTTTCAAATTCAATACACAGAAGTTTCAGAAATTAAATTAAAATTAATTTCGTTGTCGAAAGAAAATGGGTTTTTGTTTAAAACATTGCAAAAGATTGAATTGATTTAACCTACGAATTCAATGTGAAGTCAATCCTAATGACATAAATTATATTAAATGGTAAAAATATATTCTATTTATACTTTAAAACCATTCAATATTATAACTTAACCAAATAAATTATTACGATGAAAAAAGTTGTTTTTAATTAAAATATAGCGTTTTTTACTATTCATTAAAATATGAAAGTTATCAGAATAATATGAAAAATTTATCCGAGGTAAAATTTTATATCCTGATTCCAAAGAATAATTTTATTTTGTAAAATTGAACTTATAAACATGTCAAGAACTAGATTTAATGTGGGTGCTTCATCAAAAGGTGGCAAAACTACATTTTTTGAAAAATACTTATTTTACCCGAAAAAATTATTATGTTCTTATAACATGTTCTAAAAAATGTGTAAGATCAATAATAATTTTATAAAATTCAAAATTTAGTTAATACTATTCATAATGGCTATTTCATAATAATATTATAATAATATATCATTGTTTAGTAAAACACGGTATTGTGTACAACACACGCTATCGAGGAAGGTCGTGATTGCGTGTAATGCAAGCCAAGTTAGGGTTGCGTATAGTGCACAACTCCTTTGTTGTTACGTATAAAAAAATACATTGAATATATATATATACTCAATTTTTTGTAGAATAACTACTATCAAACAAACATGAAATTGTGTGTAACACGATCCAAGATTATTGTTGCGTATACTGCAAGCTAATACGGTGTTGCGTATAGCGCAAGATAATATTAGTGTAGCGTACACCAGAAGATTTGAAAGAAAGTAAAAAAGAATATATCTTATAAAATCCCGGGTTGTTACATTCTAGCCCCCTTAAAATGAATTTCACCCTCGAAATTCGTCGGGGTTATAAATCGTTTACTATTCATAGAAACCCACATCATGAAAAGGAATACTAAAACTTAATTTTAAAAACTAAAGTTTGAAATGTAAAGATTACCCAAATTAACTCATCACTGGGTTTCGATATAGGAGAACATAGGTGAAAATATGTATATGGAAGAAAAATCAAACCATCAAGTTCTGATGGAGAGTGGTAGAGAACATGGCTATGAAAAAACCAACAATCACAGAGCCATAAATTTGTGATGATCTAAGGTACCATCTGATTAATCGGATATAAGATCACTAGGACAACATTTTTGGTTTTCAATATCATTTCCCTAAATTTGAAAATTTTGAATTAGAAGAAATACTTGCTTGATTTTGGTACAATCTCACTATTTTTCATGCTTTGAACAATTTCCACTTCATCTCTTAAAGAAATGAAGTTGAATTTGTTATTCGTAAAGGGTTAACAGGTCATGTGATAGGATGATGGGTCATTCCATCTGTTTTAAACAAAAGGTTAGAAAAAGTTATCAAATATACATAAGTCCATCTATGGTGAGGTTAATCAGATACGATTCCAAAAATTAACTTATACTTCATATATCATACCGCTTAATAAAATAAAACTAGTTTCTACTAACCAGGATATTCCTGTAGGCCAGTGGTAGGCGATAAAGGCCAGTCGCACTTTGGTTGTGGGTTCGATTCCCACAGCCTTGTCCGACGCGATGGGTTGTTTCCCGTCCTACAGATTATCCTTTTTCTAAAACTACATTACTATAATATCCCATCAATAATATCAAAAACAGTTCAATCCTTAAACAATACTAACTTATGTCCAACATAATCCATTCCAATCTTTAGGCTTATCTAAAATTCTTCAGTCCAAGCTCATAGTATAATGAAAATTATTACTTGAAATTTCACATAACAATCATGTGAATTCCATTATTTATCCCCAATATATCATAATATATATCTTTTGGGTCAAATTAAAAACATGTGAATACCTTAATTATGTGTTCTCTTGAAGAATGAATAACCATTGAACCTTAGTGAAAACATGAATGTTTTTAAATTTTAACACTTTCCACATACAAAAATCCCAAAAATTATATATACTCAAACCATAATATCACTTAGTCTTTATATCAATCATGAGCTCATCAATACAATCAAACATCTCATTATCCTCTTATCCCTTCATTATGTGCATATCATCTACCTTCCAAAAATATCTGAATAACCTTTCATGGTTACTGGTACCATATAATTTCAAATAATTTAGGAAAAATAATAGTGTAACAATCCTTAGATGATTGTTTATTCCATAGTACCATTAACTATACAATATAACTCTTGATAAACATACAACCATTCCACTACCTTCTTAAACCATTGACCGAGCTTCAACAATTATTTAATCTCACTGATCATTTTTATTCTCTTCATCATCAACAACATAAATACTACCCATACACCCATGTTGATTCTCTTCATGATATTTTCCCTTAGGGTATTGGTTTTCATAATGCCCGTACATTCTACATTTAAAACATTTAACCATTGTCGATGTCTTAGCAATACCATTTTTCTTGTCCATGGTGTTAACTGATCCTTTTCCTTTGCAATTACTGGATTTGTGTCCTTCTTTTCCACAAGGAAAGCATCTTCCAGTTCCTTTGAAACATTCCCCTTGATGCCTCTTCCCACATGACTTACATGAGGGAAATTGAACTTTCTTTCCTCTATGATCATCATGAAACTCCATCTTTCTCTTATTAGCTGAGTCAGGAAACTTACCAAAGTTGAGATTATTGATAATATTATGAGATTTCTGATTAGGCATAATAACTATATGTGGACCTCCAGATCCAATTTAATTTGGTTGCTCATGAATAATATCATTCCATTGTCTGTCATATCCTCTATTATCGCGAATCTTCCTGTTTCCAGCCATTTTCTAAAACCCAAAAAGAATAATTTGAGAGGAAAAATCATGCTAGGAAAACAACATAATAAAGGGGGGGTACCTTCAATATCTAACATATTAGGCTTAATTCTAAGATCGTTACCATAATTCTAGTACTATAACCTATACTTATACTTAACCTTAGGGACATCCCTAGGCATACCTTAGAAATATCTCTAGGGATCTCACAAAAGTTCTCACATCCTAGTTTCCAAAGGTTGACTAAACCTTTCCTCTGATACCAACTGTAGAGACTCGAACCATGACGTATATGGACATTGCATTACTTTTGCGGAATACTTTATACATAACAAAAACAGACACACAAGGACCATAATAGTTTAGTGTCTTTGGAAACTCGGAATATAAACTTCTAATCATGTTGAAATATCTTCAACAACTACCATAATGATCTTCCCCTTTTTGTTTCCTTACCTAAAACCTTTCTTTATTTACTGGGGAAAATAAAACATAAAAAGGGTGAGCTTAAATGCTCAGTAAGGGAAAACATATAGAACATAAAACAATCCATAAACATTTGGAAGCAAAAACATGAACATGAAATTTAAACATCAAAATCTTGAGCAAAGACATAACTCGTGGAAGTACGTAAGGCATATATCATAATGGAACATCAACTATGATAAAATATAATGTAAATAAAACATGTAATTGTGGAAACCATTCATCATATGTTATGATTTCCATAGTAGCCAAGGCATTGCTGCCAAGACCATCTTAGTGGACAAAGTCCCTTTCTAAATCGAGTTCATTCCTCATTTCAGTCCTATAACACTGAATCGGATTAACTTACCATTCCAGCCATGTCTATCTCATGAGATATAAATCTTTACCCAATGCATTGGAGGGAGATATAGGTCCCACCCATCTCATATTGAAATCATTCTTACTTGTGCCACAACATAAACATAAATAATTCATCATAACCCAAAGAATAAAAATGGGCTTCATAAACATCATCCCATCATAACATAATCCATATAAAACAAATGGATATCATTTCATCATAATAAAAGTGAAACCATGTAAATCATAGAGACATTATACTTGAAACATACACATATGAAATAATGTCATCTTAGATGGAAAATGGTTTTGATAAAACACTTGAAATGAATTCTTGAGGAAAATATCCTTTCTTCTTAAAAATCATTTCCTTTTCACAAAATGCCATGAACTTTTAAAAGAAAAGGATTTTGTTGAATATAGTCATGAAATATTTTGGAGGAAGCTTCATGAAAATAAGGCTTTATAAAACCATAAAAATCTGTTCACGTCATATAAGTTAAAAATAACATTCTCCTAGTACTTTTGTCGGAAAAGTCAAAAAGTACCTTGTATGGTAAACAAAAGAAAGATTCCTTCCATACGATGTGGTAAAAGTAAGAAAAGGGTAAAATTTTATTAAACATACATGGAAGAAAAGTAAACAGTTTATGAAAACATTTTGAGATCATATGGATATGGATAATAAACATAACCCCTAATAAATACTTACGAGTAAACAATCTCAGATAAGAACGAGATTAGAATAATTATCCATTACCTTATGTCTGATATGCTTCATATGTATCCGAACCTCCTGTATAATGATTTAAATACTTTTATTGACTTATTATAGAATCATATTCATTGTTAGGATATCATATATGGTTCACTTATGACTTTATATTACCCGTTCTTTTGTAAATTCCATGTTAAAGAGCGTTTTGGGTAAAATCGTTTCATATGTCGTCTGTGTTTTAACTTGTAAGTATTCATATGATTACTTAGATTATGATTACTTAATTCTAGAATATAAAACATGATTTATATATAATATATATTCATAATATACATATATATAATAGATCGATAAATGGAAATAAATACATCGTTCATGGAGTCGGTAGGCCGTACGTACGCATGAACGATGTTTTCATTTCCGTATAGAATTGAATGGAATTAAGTATATGACATACATATATATATAAATAAATCCAGTATCATTATTATGTCATATATTTCATTATTACTTATAATATATACTTTATAATCATTCTTAAATTGTTAACATGGAAAATGAATCTCATCGCGTCGTGGAGACGGTAATCCGTACGTACGCACGAGCAATGATATCGTTCACATATTTATTGAATCGAATTGGAGTGAATGATATAATATCTTAGAATCTGTATTATGTTATAATAATCATATGTATTTATTATTTACACCATTATACCCATCCAAGTAAGGTGGTGGTGGAAAAACAGATTACACCATGGCGTGGAGACGGTATTCCGTACGTACGCACGCGCGATTATTTTGTTTTCCTTACGATGGATAGAAGGTGAAATAGGGTTGTTTCATATTTATAATAATATATCAGTATATTAGGGATATTGATGTTATTACTTGATAATGAAACAACTAAAGATGAGGGAGTATAAGAAGAATGGAACTTGAAGAAAACGGTAGAAGGTATTACCTCTTTCTCGAAGTGCCTCCTTTAAAATTTCTCTTAGGGAACTAAAATTGGTCTTTGAAGAAGACCGGGACCTCTTGGACGTTTCTAGGGAAGTGGAGAAGATAATTTTCTAGGGGTTGTCTGAACTTGAAGGCTCAAAGTGGTGTGGGGAAGAGAGGGAGGAGGTGCCCTTTTATAAGGGAGGAGAGGGGCACATTTGGAAGTATAAAACATATTAGTTTATATTAAATCCCAAACCCACATAAAAACTTCCAAAATGACTCATATTTTAAGATTAGATGAGAAAGGGTTGTAATCGCATCAAAAAATACAATTTAGACATGTTAGGAATTTATTTTAAACATATCAACTTGATTTATCCTTATTTATCAATTTAATTTTATTTGTGGTAATAATATTATAAATTTTAAATTATTATAAATAATTACATATGTGTTGTGAATTTTCCATAATTTGACACTTTATGAAATTTTAGACCATATAAATTTTAATTTATAATTTTTAAATATTTTTTTGATTTTTAAACAATTTTATAATATGTTATTTTTATAAAATAACAATAGTGTTAATTTTGACATTATTTATTTATTTGAATTTAAATAAACAACATACAGGAGATATGTTCGAAATAAAATGTTTAATAGATTAATAACGTGTCATAGTTATCTAGAAAATTAGTGGAGCACATTAAATAGTTCATATAATATTTATTTTAATATTTTTAAAACCATTTATTTGATATTTCTCTTAATAAAATAATTTCAACATCACTATTATGTCACATTTAATGATAATTATTTAATCCCTAAAAATTATAAATAAATTCATATGATGTATATAATTTTATTATATTTCTGGAGACGATTTATATCCGAAGTTTCATTATGTTTATAACTAAATTAAAATTATTATACTTATAAGATTTAAGAAAGTGACATGTTGTCACTTTCTTTGGTTTTAATAATAATTAAATTATTTTCATGGAAAATGTCCATTAAATGAATCTAATCTGACACTTAGGTGATATGGGTCGACTTTTAGTAATCCAATAGGATTTTGACAGGTTTTAGGGTAATTTTATAATCTTATATTTACCCTTAATTACCTGATTTACCTTTAACTATAGTAAATAAAATTTACCGTAGTTACCATTCATAATTCCCAAAAATAAAAAGTATCCTATTAACATAATTTGGACCCAATTATTCCAAATATGGAATCCATTTTTTAAAATTCAATACACAGAAGTTGCATAAATTAAATTAAAATTAATCTCGTTGTCGAAAGAAAATGGGTTTTTGTTTAAAACATTGCAAAAGATTGAATTGATTAAACCTACGAATTCAATGTGAAATAAATGCTAATGAAATACATTATATTAAATGGTAAAAATATATTCTATTTATACTTTAAAACCATTAAATATTATAATTTAACCATATAAATTATTACGATGAATAAAGTTGTTTTTAATTAAAATATAGCATTTTTACTATTCATTAAAATATTAAAGTTATCAGAATAATATGAAAAATTTATCCAAGGTAAAATTTTATATCTTGATTCCAAAGAATAATTTTATTTTGTAAAATTGAACTTATAAACATGTCAAAAACTATATTTAATGTGGGTGCGCCATCAAAATGCGGTAAAACTGTATTTTTTGGAAAATACTTATTTTTCCCGAAAAAATTATTTTGTTCTTATACCATGTTCTAAAAAATTTGTAAGATGAATAATAATGTTATAAAATTAAAAATTTAGTTAATACTATTCATAACGGCTAGTTCATAATTATATTATAATAATATATCATTGTTTAGTAAAACCCGGTATTGCGTACAACACACGCTATCGAGGAAGGTCGCGATTGCGTGTAATGCAAGACAAGTCAGGGTTGCGTGTAGTGAACGACTCTTTTGTTGTCACTTATAACAAAATACATTGAATATATATATATATACTCAATGTTGCGTAGAATAACTACTATCAAACAAACATGAAATTGTGTGTAACATGATCCAAGATTAGTGTTGCGTATACTGCAAGATAATACGGTGTTGTGTATAGCGCAAGATAATCTTAGTGTAGCGTACACCAGAAGATTTGAAATAAATTAAAAATAATATATCTTATAAAATCTCAGGTTGTTACATTAAATCCCCTCTTAGGAAATGATATGGAACAAAACAATACCTCTTTCCACTACAAAGTGAGATTTTTCAAAATTAATAACCAAATTCATTTCAATACATCTGTATAAATTATTCTCCCCATTCAAAATATAACATTCAAAATTAATTCCATAAACCATAAATACATCTAAAAATGTGTGTAGGTATATCTCAAAGAGTTTTGAAATGATTCATACCCTATAACATTGGAATGAACATATGGAATTACATAATGAAAAAGGAATCATACACTATGAAACAAATACTATATATAAACATTAATGTTTTTTTTACTAATCTTATAGTGTAATATGAATTTGATAAAATATAGATAAACCATTAGGAAAATAGAGCTTCCCCTTCCTAGAAAGTCCTTCAAGCATTTAGTCTATAAAGGGAATAAGGAATTGGTCTTTCTAATTAACATGGTTAAGTTTTCTATAATCAATATATATTCTCAAATAATTTTAATTTCTAGTGTCTACCAATTCGTTATTTATATTCCTAATAATTTCTAATACATACTTTCTCTGGACAATTTGGATGGGGTTGACCCACTTAAAGTCTGATATTGGGTAAATGATTCCAACTCCCATTATTTTTCATCCACTTTTTTAACTACTTACATTTGTGTTAGGGTTTTCCTTATTTAGGGATACCTCACTTATTTTTAACCACTCTAAATCATGATCAAGTGTATTCTAATAGTGGTATTAATTCAATAAATATTCAGTAGTGTCTAGTCAATATCCTCAATTTTTTTCAAAGTTTTTAGTAGTTTTTCTATTGATTATCTTCCACGTTATTTTATACCATTACATATAGGTTAAAATCATCCAATAAATATATATATTTTATATTTTATGGAATAAATTTTAATTATATCTTTTTTGGTTTTCCTCTTGATAGTTTCAACTCATTTTATCACATATTTGAAATTTTTATATTAAAAAAATTGGAGTCATTTCCTAATTTAATCAATGAAACTAGTTCATAAAAATTATTCATCTAGATTATCTTTATACTATTCATTACACGTATTTGGTTCAATATTAAATTCATTATAAAAAATTTGTTATCTAATGGTTTGGGTGACATTAAAATTTATTCTAAATTCATTATATCAAATAGAATCTGAGTGTCTTTATCTATACATGAATGTTTTTATACTAATAAATAGTGAAAAAGAGTTCTCATCTTGATGAAATTTAATATAATTTAAGATATTTATTTTCACCATGGCTAAATAAAATTCCATTGAAATAGTAACTTTGTTTATATTAATAATGATCCTTAAAATTTTATACAATAGCCTCCCTAGGATGATAGAGGAATTAGTAGTAAAAAACTCTCTATACAAATTCTAAATGATCCTTAAAATTCTATATTGATCCAAAATATTTTCATTCAAATCTGGATTAAAACCAAAGAATTTATTGAAAGAAAATATATACATGTGATGGAAATATTTAAAAAAATAAAAAGGAAAAGAAAAATGAATATAGATTTCCTCCCTAAAAGAAGTACCAATTTCTAAACACTGATGTTATGGTTTGGTAAAGAAATATAAATTTAAAATAAAGTAAAATATACTAAGTGGTGTGACATGTATAGTCTCACATATAGGTATAATACTCAATGTTTCTTAATGATAAGTGTGTTTTTTATTGGTCGTGGAATACTAGGAACCATGTGTGTGTGTATTTGAGTTTCAATGAAAGAGTATTTGAAATCAGTTTTGAGAAATTGACCTCACCTCATACTTTCCTTCTCCCTTACCTACTATATCATAATTAATTAAATTGAAATTATCATTCTATATTCCTAATAATATAATAACTTGTCCAATTACCCTTACATAGTGGCTTTAAATCAAATAAATGTCAATAAATGATAATTATATTCTCTGATCTCGCCTTGCTAAGTTATAAAAACACCATATTCATACCTAAGACAATCATCACTTCCCTACACCATATAAGAAATGAATAAGATCTAGGGGTAGTGACTGAAAAACAATAAAATTAATGTAAAATAAATTAAAATGAAATAAACAAAGGAAATATCCTACGAACTAAAGTAAATAATATGATCCATTAATATTGAGTAAGAGATAAATGATCAAGAGTAATATGAATTCAATGGTAGGGGTGAGGTAAATCTCATCATATCAACCATAATTGGACAAGTGTTCCATAACTAGGAAGAATAAAATAAAAAGAAAAAGAAAAATCATAATCAATAACAATCTTTATTAAAGTGAGTTTCATTTCTTTTTATAATAATAATATGAATGTTCAAGAAAAATTTCAAAGGTATAATTTTCCCCATAAAAGTATATGAATCTCTTTGTTCTCTGCATGGACTATAATTAATTCCCTTAAATTATTCATTCCCTTGATCCCAACTGAATCCTTTTCCTTATCCAAATCCATTCACTATATATTAGTACACAATTTTCTTTTCTTGATTTATACAAGTTATGATAATTGAAAATTCCCATGGTACCTCATGCCTCAAATGAGCCCTATGTGGACTCCTATATTATCAATGTATTTGAGATTAATTTCTAAAATAAATATGATTAAGTCATCTAGAACACTCCAAAAAATAATTCAAATGTAAGTTATTGGTCTAGGGACCAATAAAAAAAATTGAAACCTTTATATATGAGTAAAACTTAACTTCATAAGGGGAAAACCTTAGGTGAATTATTTGATAATCGAGAAAATATTAAAAATATTCTAAAAACAATTACATAAGTGAACAATATCTTATGTATCATCAATGAATCTTGTGAAAATATAATGTATCTTGATATATATTATGCATCATATAGGATTTTGAATATTCAACTCTATAGGAAGGGGAAACAATCCAACGAATGAGTTAATCCATGGGTAATCTCTTTAGTAACATGTTAAACATCTTATATATGAGATATTATCCCATAGAAAAGTCAAATTTGTTATGTAATAATTCATATTTCTTATATAGGATCTATATAATGTTACTAATTACATTAAAAATAATATAAATCATTCAATAATTTTCCTATATACTAAAATTCTTATTAGCGAGAAAGGTATAAGTATTACGTATCATCCAAAGGATGTTACGTTTCACTATGTAGAATTAGTCGTTTACCAAATTCCATGAACCCTTCGATAGATATGCACAATTTCTTATGTATTTCTTGAGTTTTTTACATATCAATATAATATACTTGGTATCCCAACAACTATCTGTATGGTTTTCCTCCTTTTCATAGTAATACTAAAAACAAAAAATATATTTAGGCTTAATCCAAATTAATTCTAAAAATGATACCAATACAAAAGCATGATAATTAATACCATTTAAATAAATTTTGAAATAAATAAAATCTATAATTATAACCATTTATTTAGAATTAAAGTAAAATAAATTCAATGACACTATATAATCCTAAACCAAAAACTACAAATTCATGTCTTGAAAAGAGTTTGATTGAAGGGATTTAAAACTCAAGAACTGCTTAAAAGGTAACCCAACATCTTTAGGGAGTTTATTTCCTTAATTTATTGGTTTTTAGTTATCCTTTTTAATTGTTTTATATGTTTTTATTAAATCCAAATATTTTAATCCTTTGTATTTTTATTTTAGGAACTAGAGACTCTAATGTTAAATATGAGGAAGGCCCCAACCCACCATCTCAATGAAGGAGATGCAATTATCTTAGGAAGTATCTAACTTTAACTTAATATATTTTTCTAACTGTTGTTTGTTTTTTATGTTAGAAGTACATTTTTTTCCTCATTTTAACTACATTTTTTGGATATAAATTATAGTTTAAGTGTGGGGCGAAGGGATAGACAGTGTAGTACCAACTTGGATTATTTTATTTTGTATGACCTAAGAGACATATTACATAGGATTATCTTTAATGAATTTGTTTTGATATAATAATAATTTTAATTATTTAAATTAAGTATATATTCATGATTTAATAAGTAATCATATGTATTGGAATATAGAGTAATAACATGGGTGATTTGATGAGTTTTTACAGTGATGAAATTTTAAAGATTCATTTTAAAAGTTTAATTGATGATAGAAACTTTTAATGTAGTATGATTTACATAACAAAATAAATTTGAAATTTTCAAATATGGATTTTCTATGTGTTTAAATATATAAATAATCTATATTAACACAAAATAAATAAATAATAGTTAATGGGAATCTAAGAGCTAGATGTCTATATTGCTTCAATGCCATGACTATTATAAATAGTCTCGAGGGTGTCTATAGTAAGAATTTATTAGTTCATAATTATCTAAACTCATCCTTGAATATTTTTTTGAGAGGTAATTATCCAATATTTATTCCATACCATAAAAAATACACTTAAACTGGGGGGATGCCTACTGATTTGAATAGTTTAGATCCAAATAATATTAATTCTTTCTTTAATAAGTTTTTTTTACAAAATTGATAAAAAATAAAAAAAGAGTGTGGTTTCTGTGCCCCAACATATGAGAGAATGGAGGATGAAGATATAAATTTTATATATGAAGAATTAAATTTAAAATATTAATTAAAAAATTAAGGTATAAATATTTAATGGGGTACCTTGTAAAACATTTAATTAATTGTATTTAGGAAGTGATGGAATAAGAACAGTCATCTTTTAAATCTTAATAATTCCTAAAAATACATTATTTAATATTTTTAAATGAATATGATTATAAAACTTGTTATCTAGTGAAAAATATTGTGGTAATATTGAGGGTCATAGTTGAGGTTAAGAAGAGTTCAATTATGGGGGTAATGTTTAGTGAAATTTTAAGCCAATTTTTTTGTTATTTTGGACTTTTTTTGTAATTTCATTCCAAAAATAAATGTTAATAATTAAATTCATAATTTATAGTTTATACATTAACTTTTGTAAATAATTGGACAGTAATTCCATTTTTTTTAATTTTTGGACATAATTTTATAATATTTTTTGAACATTAATTTTCATACCTAAATACAGATATTATGTCAATATATAATTTGTTTTAACATTTAATTTTATTCCTTTATAACAGTATTATTTAATTAAAAATATTTTTATTGAATATTTTTTATTGTTTTATATTTATTACTAGATTTATTTTTATTAAAATTATTTTGAAGGATAAAAGTCATTGTTGATTAAATGGTACAACTGAGATCAAAGGGAGTTTAAGCTACAAAAGAGAAATTTAGATTTCAACTACTTACATATGAGTAACTATATGATAAAATATATTAATAAATCATATGAGTATTATTAACTTGGATTTATTTGTTTATGAAAGATTAACCCAATTGATGCATAAGCTACATAAATTTTTTCCACTTTTCCATATAAATGAAGGATCAAAGAGTTGCATGATATTAAATGAATATTTATCCTCTCCATATATTAGAAAATGGATCCCATGAAATATTAAGCAGCATATATATATTTATATAATTAAATTAAATGAAAAATACGCTGTGTAAGAGAGACCCAAACTTTCATAATATTAATTCTAAATCACAAAAGTCTATGTATGTTTTTTATTAAATGAAATTAGGCCAGGCGTGATTAGATTACTTCTAAAATGTAATGTGAAATAATAAAAAATAAATAAAGACTCTAGGTGAGTCTGGGTAATAATTGATGAAGATGAACTTCATATGGAATGCATGAAACCCTAGGGGGGGAATATTCATACTTAGTTGCTCAACCATTTCAAGAATTGATGAAATAGCCTAATCATGTTGAACAAAATCATTAATAGAAGAGTAATGAAGGTCTTGGTGTTGAAAACCATGATTATCATAGAATTAAATCCAAAGGTGTCCATATAGATAAGATTCAAGATACCCCAAATATACATTTCTAGATCATGGAGCAAAGAAGATCTTGGGAAATGTTTTGAGGAATTATAGTATAAATTCATAGGCAATAGGAAGAGGATTTCACATGGTTGAGTAATGAGGGAATATATGCTTGAGACAAGTGGAACTAAACTAGAGGATATTTATAGAAGTGAGATAACAAATGAGGAATAGTTGTATAGTTGGTGGAGCTATCTAGGAGGCTCAATAGGCCTACTGGTTCTTATTATACCTTATCTGCATTTCTATATCTGACCATATTTTATCTTGGGATATTTTTGGTGTTTTTAATGAGTGATTTTTTTAGTTGACATTAACCATTTTTTAACTAATGTGAGTGATTCTTATATGGTTTTGTTCAATATCACAATTATTATTTATATGGTTAGTGGACACATAACCTTTTAGTGTTAGTGATTGAGTGAGAGTGGAAACTCACATACCCATTGAGTATCATAATACTGATATAAGGTAGTGACTGATAAAGTATAGGGTATAAACGAGAGTTGAACATATAAAAATAAAATTAGTTATATCATTATTTCATTCTATGAGGGTAGTATAGAGAGTGAAACTATTCATAAGTGTGATTGATAACCACACCAATTAGGGAATGATAACCCCAAACTAAGAATCCAATATGAGATACATATTGGTATTATATAACACCATAGAACTAAAAACCCATATAACATACAAAGGAGTTATATACAACCTTACATATACTTGTATATTCATTAATAATGATATTATATTCACTTGAAAGAAAATTTTACAAATAGGAATTGAAGGTTACTCGTGAAAGTTTTATGAAAAGTAGGTAGGATTAAGAGATTTAGGTTGATTCCCATTTATATTACATGTTATTAGTGGGAGTAATTTCCATAGTTCTCAACTATGGGTTATGTGAATTTCTTACCACTTTACCATTTATCTTATTTATACTTCATCTCCCAATTTTCTTTCTTTCATTATAAATTCAAATGAGAGCACTAGAAACACCGAGCCTATCCCTATCATTTGATTTGACTCCTAATACATATATGATTTATGCTTCAAAATATTGGAATCACTACACTAATGAAATTAAATTTCAATTATGTAATATAAATGTTACTTGGCCTCTTAAGTGACTGTTATAATAAAAAGAAACATGTTTTTTTCTTGAGTGTAATGGATGTGAAACACCCTAAATATTTAGTATTAAATTAATTTTAAATAAAGGTTGTGTGTTTTTAGTTTATCTTACATATAATAAAATACTAAAAGGAATAATTATTTATTCTATTAAGTAAGAATATTATCATAAAATATAAATTAATACATCACAATATTGATAAAGGAAAAAAACTAAGATAATTTTGAAAGAAATAAAACAACGAGTAAATTAAATTACAAACAAAATTTATATATTCATCATCATGATCACCTAGTGATATCATACCACTAATTGTAACTATAAAAATCTTAAAAAAATTATAAATATGGCAAAAATATTGATAAATAAATTAGGAAATAAGATGAAATTTTTTAATGAAGCATGTAAAGAAATATATGGGAATGGATAATGGGAAATATAGTAGTTAGGCATATATGAACTTTGGGATTATATGGTGGTTGGAAATATAAAATCATTGGATATAAGAGTTACTAATGAGATAAAGTATACTATTATTTGATACTCAATAATCATGAGATGTAACCATTTTAATATAACCATTGATATGGTTGGTTTAAATCGAAGTAATCACATTGTAAAATTTATGTAGAAAGATAGAAGTTACGACACAATGTAATAAGAGTCTTCCAAATGTGGCTCAATTTATAACCGTGGGAGGAAGGTAGCATCACCAGGGTTCACCCTTGACCAAGACCAATAAAAAATTCAACATGTTTGTCTCAAGAAAAATAATTTACAGGGGAAGTTCAAGATCATATAAATCCCTATGAGATCTATGCTATTTGAATCACTACCAATGATTACCATCATTTATCATCCCAACCTTTATGAATATATTTCGTTATTTAGGGGTTTTGTATGAATAATTTAGGATGATATAAACTTTTAATTATTGATGTAATAAATGGAATTTAAAAATATTATTATTATTAGTATTAGTATTAATATTTCTATGTTTATTATAAGCATGTGGTTAACCCTATCCATTATGTTATGGTTCATAAGTGTTTATCCTAGCCTACTACTATATAAATATCTTTTCATTTAATCTTGTAATATTTAATTATTTTATATTCTAATGTGTATGCATATTATTATGTTATCTCTCAATGGATCACGATTACTGGATTATGATTTCAAATTCTTATGTCATGTAAAATTTTATGGTTTTATTTTATAGTTCAATGTTCAATGTATTAATCAATGATTATTATATAATACCTTAGATCAATTCATATGATTCCATGATCTTATTCCATTACTTAGGCATTTATCCCATATTCGTATTTCTCATATGTTGGAGGTATATTGATAAATTTTCTATGACTCATTGATGTGTTTTACATTTTCTGAGTATTTAATATCAACCTTGTATTACGATTCCAATTTATCTAGTTAACGAAGAAGATTATTATGTATGATATTTCTATAATGGATTTTTGTGTAAGGAAAATTTATAGAAGGAATACATTTTCTATTGTAAAATAATATGTTTATAAAGATAATATCCCAGGATACCAAACCTTTGGTTCCTGAATGTCTGTTTTAATTGTGTAATTTAATGATAATTATGGGGAATGATATAAAATATATATATTCCATGATTAGGTTATTTCAGTTGGTATGTTAATAGAGTTTAATTAATTTTAGGGAATAGGTTAAGAAATAAAACTGAAACTTATTTGGGTTAAACCAAAAGTGTTATAGGTTAAAATGAAGGTTTCATTGAGTGAGACATATTTTCTTTGATTTTTTATATTCATGTAATTTTTTAATTTTATTTTATTAAGATATATTTTTTTATTACTCAAGTTAACCATTTTTGTTTTATTAAATGGATGGTAATAATATGAACTGAGTAAATAATGAGTGAGACAGACAAAGCAGCGATTAAAATATTGAGAAACCAAATGGAATGGAAGATATTATTAAAACCATTATGGAAATGTTATATTAGGTTAAAATTAATAACTTAAATCATTTAAAAAATTAAAATTCACTAAATAAGGGGAAAATTTCTATCGATACCTTCATGTGATAATGAACACCATCCATTAGTGAATCTTTTGATGCACTAATTACTATTAAATGGACTGACAGAATAGAAAAGAAATTTTCTATTTTGAAATTTTTAGAGAAAGAAAATGTTGTTTTTTTAAGTTTATCATTTTCAAGTTGAAGTGGACCAATAGAGTACCTTGATCAATTACAAGAGGAAAACAAAGAAATTAAATCCATATAATTTAGGTGTTTTTAAAAATACATTCTAGTAAATATTTTCTCTAAACTATCCACATAATTATTTAGTGATAATTTATTAATATTAATAAAAATAATAATGTATTTATTGGTTCTTATTAAGAAAACCTCATTATAATCACAAGGTAGGTATTCAATATAATGATTTATCACAAAAACAAAACTATTCATTTTTAGTGTCTTAAAACCAGGTCTCTGAAAAGAATTATCTATATGGTACATTGTTAGTTATACACTAATTGTTTGATATACAATTAAGGTGGAAATAGAAATAGTATATTCTCATTTTTCTTATATATTTGTCGATAAGAAATGGAAAATGGAGTTTTATGGAATTTCAAGTGATAAATTTTATTAGGGAAAGGAGACCCATCTTTCTATATGATGAAGATATAGTAATAAGAAAAAAAGAAATTATATCAAAGTAATATGGAATTTTTTTATTTCTAAAAGAGTTTTACATCAAGAAAATATATGTATAAGAGTGATACAGAAACTAATTGATAAATAAAGTAGAATAAATTGCAACCTAATTTACCTTTAACAGTTCAATGTTTCAAAAATTAATAATTTGGGAACTACATAGATAAATGAAATATTTCAAGGTATAATGAGGAAAATTAATTTAAATGACCTAAAAACCTATGGTAAAGGAGGTGTTTATACAATTCCTACTACCAAAATAAATATAGAAAATTAGGTGGTGAATGGTACCTTTATTTTCCACTCAAGAACTATGAATTATTTTTTAAAATTTTTTTTCATTTCGTCATATTTTTATGTTTTTTAAGACTATTGATTCATAACCACATAAATTATATATTGAGTTATTGGTAAAAAACCTAGTGGAATAATAATTATGCCCCAAGTATATAACCCTTTTATAATCAAGGTTTGTAGGAAAATAATCCCTTCAAAAAGTATTATTCTTTCTTTGGTATAATTATATATGGATCGTGAATTTAATATCTCTAGAAATATCTCATATATGTTATTAGAATAGATAAATATAATTTCTTATACCAAGTACTCACAAGACTAAATATCAAAAAAATGATGATTGTGACCCTATATAAGAAACTAAATCCTTAATATGGGCCTAGATACCTAATTATTATGAATATTTTGATAAAATGTTTATAGAGGAACTCAAAATTTAAGATATTCAAATTGATGGGGAATATGTAAAGGTATTTAACGAAGAGTTTCTTTATATCCCCCCAGATCATGATATGGATTTTCACTCATTAAATTGGATGAATTGAAGAATAAACTTCAAGAGAATTAGGATAGGGGCTTATATTCCCAAGTGATTCACTATATGTTGCACTAATCTGATTTGTTAAAAATAAGGATTAGTAAATGCATATTTTCATCGATTATTATTAGAATAACAAGATCGCAATTAATAATAAGTATCTTCAACCCTATATTGATGACTTGTATAATCAATGTATAAGGGATCAATAGTTATAAAAGGTAGATATTCAATTTGGGTATCTAAAACTAAGGGTGAGGATTAAATATATACCCAATAAAATCTAATTTATAAGATATATGCACTATTAATTCATCGTGATTCCTTTAGAACTTAAAATTTTCCCAACCATATTAATGAATTTGATGAGTAGAGTATTTAGATATTACCTTGATAAATTTGTAGTTGTAGTTAAAGACTATTTTCTCATATTTTCTAAGATCATGGAATAATATGATGAGTATTTATGTAATGTATTTAAGACCATAAAAAAGTAGAATCTATACAAAAAATTCAATAAGTATATATTTTAGTTACAAATAGTGTCCTTCTTGGGTCATGTAATCAAATGTGAGTGTATATATATGAATCCTTAAGTGATGTAAGTGATTGAATAATTTATTACACAAACTTATGTAATATATATTCAAAGTTCTCTGGGATTGACTAGATACTGTTTATTATTTGTGTGAAATTTCCCAGGTATTCTAAATCCATTCACCATTTTAGCATATTAGGAAGTAACATTATTTGGAAATAAGAATGTGATGACACTTTCATGGATATTAAGATGAGGTTTGACACTACATATATAGTTACTTTACCCTATAATATGGTTTTTGATATACATTGATGATTCTAGTAATGGATTCGGATGTGTCCTTATTAAAAAAATAAAATGTTACATCTTATGCGTCATAATAATTTTAAATACATAAGAAATGTTACCTGATGCATTATATGGTGTTAATAATGGTAATTTTATCATTCAATATTTGTTGTTATTATATTTATTTGGATAAGTGTGATATATAAATATATATTGATTATAAGATCCAAAATTGTATATTCAAACAAAATGTGTTTAATATGTTCTAAAGTAGATAATTTGATTTAATTACGGACTATGATTTCCCAAAACACTAATATCTTAGGAAAGAAAACACGGTGGATGAGACTCTAAGATGAAAGGATCATGATACCATATCCACATTGAGCATTGAAGAAATCCCAACTTTTTTAGATATGAAAAGGATAGACATGGGAATGATGTAGAAATGGATAAAATTCTCTCTTTACCAAATGAATTTTCAACCATCCATCAATGTGAAGATCAAGGTGGCATAGAAGGGTTATACTGAGATATTGAAGTAGGTGAAAAATATTATGGATCTCAACCTTGACACATATAGAGTTACAATATTTAGAACCCTGATATGTGTCCCATCCATTCCAAAACTAAAGAAGGATATTTTGGTTGATTCAAAAATTTCATCATTATCTACTCACTAAGAAAAAAATAACTATAGAGATATCAGGTAGAAATTCTAGTGAGGCAACATGAATATAAAAATTTTAGAGTATAAATATTGACGCTTGGTCTAACATTATATTAAAGATTAATGTAAAAATTCTAAAGGGTTTATATAACCATTACCCATACCTATATTGAAAAGGTAGAACATCCCCATAGATTTTTTCATATGTATCCTCAAGACATCTAAAGGCAACAATTACATGTGGGGTTTTCGTAAATTGACATACAATGTAAGTGAACTTTATTTCTATCTAAGAGTATTTATCACTTGATAAAATCTCTATGATATACATAAAATAAGTAGTAAGGTTGCATGAAGTACTGATTTTAATTATATCTAATTGAGATATAGGGTTTATATCAATGTAATGATGAATTCTTCAAAAATCACTGGATATAGAGATTTACTTGACCAAAAACTATGATACATAAACTAATGGTCAATATAAAAGGACCATTCATGTAATGTAATATATACTATGATCCTACTCAATATATTTCAAAGTAGGCTAAGTAAAATAAATTTATTTGGTTGAGTTGTTATATAAAAAATGTTTCCACTCAAGAATACAAATAAAACCACATGAGGTGTTATATGGGAAGATATTTATAACTTCAACATGTTGAGATAATGTTAGTTGGATAAACTTATTGAGAATCTATATTTTTATAGAAAATTATTGATAAGGTTTAAACCATTTATATACATATCAAAGTAGTAAAAATTTAATATAATATCTATGTAGATAATTAGGATTTATGTAACTACATTCCATTAGAAGTAGAAACAAAATATCACACAACTCTCCTCAGTATTTTCTTCTAAAAACCTCACATAGTGAAAGAGGGTGGTTCACCTTCTTCTCCATCAATGCTAATCCCTACCCATCGACTTCCATCTAAATTATAAACCATATCCATGTTTTGGATTCCAAGAAGCTATAAATCCATTCATTCTTGGGTTGTGCAAGGAGGATGTGGATATGTTCAACCAAGATTTATTGGAAAAGATCAGGTGAGGTGGAGGAAAAGTAGGTTTTAGGGTTCTTTATTGCCAATAACTATCCTTTATGTGACTTTACCCTTCCATGGCATCCAAAAACACATCACCAACCTGGTCTTTCCGCTTTGTAATGGTATCTCATGGTCTCATTTGTACTTATTTCATTTTTACTCCTCCCTTTTTCTTATATAGGATAATGTTATTATATATCATGTTTGGGTGGGTAATTATATCTCCTTAACTATAACATCCCTTCTCACCTAATTTGATGGATCCACAACTCTTCTTATTTAATTGACCTCTTTTGACATCATCTTCCTTCTTTTGGAATTTTCAGGTGGTAGTGTTATTTTTTCCATACCTTTACACTACATTTGAAGCATTCCATTAGAATAAAACTATGTTTAAGTGATCCTCACCATACCGTGTATAGATATATACTTTGTTTTATCCTTGAAGGTTTCCCTATTTACTCTAATAGCATATGTTGGTGGCGCATTGTGATGATGAAGGGTTTTTCAGTTCAACAATAGGGGTGGGGGGAGGGAGAGGTGTGATGGCATGCCCGGTTTTTTTGTTTGTGGTGGGGGATGAATACATATCATTTAAGATGTCAGGTTTTTTGGTTTTTTCATATATGGTTAAACACTCTTTATTAGTGTTGTGAGGTGGATCGGTTTATAGATATGACATATAATTATGGGTAGGATGCATATTTAGTTAGCATGACATAGAGTCCCACATTGTGTAAGTATTTAGGTTGGTGGAATGGGTAATGAAGAGTATCCATAAATTATACTACCCTCATTGTGTTGTGTCCACTAATTGTCGATATCCTCACTTACTTCATCCTGAATCATTATTTTTTTTTAGTTTTTTCTAGGTTGATCCACCCAAAAATCCATTTGTGCCCCTTATACCTGGTTGACATACCCAAAAAATACACTCCTGGTTTCCCACATCCCATATTGGGGCCATTTATAAAATTGAAAAAGGGATTTTTAATGGAACTATACAAATAATATTTTATATGATATGAAGTTTGGGATTGGTGAAAAAGTATTCTTTCAAATATCACCTTGGAAGAGATTTATATGATTTAGGAATAAAGAAAAGTTGATCCTTAGATATATTGTTCCCTTCATCATTCTTGATCGTATGGTGGAAACAAATTATTGCTTAACACTTACACCAAACATATCATAAGTTCATGAAGTGTTCTATTTATATATTTTAAGGATATATATACCAGATCCTTCATAAGTACAGTCATGAACTAGTTGGGATCTTCTCACCATGTCACCTGAGTTAGGCCATAACAAGACTCGAAGATCGTTCTCGATACCCATAGGTGGGGGACAAGTGCTAGATCATAAAAGTTAGACTACACGAGAATGATTTATCTCTAAAATAAAAGTTAATAAGCAGAATATCCATTACCAAGAACCCAACATGATGTGTCCATATATTGTAAATCCAAGTATAAAACAATATAAAAACTAAATAAATAAAATAACTAAATGATTCATAAAACAAAAAAAGATTATCCATCCTATTTTCAATAACATCAACATCGTAGAAAATAAATACACAACATGTGGACATAAAAAGGTATCAAAATATGGATAAAAATTTTGCTAAATTGTATGATACATCAACATCCTAGAATAAATTGAAACCTAAAACACACGACAGGAACAAATCTACCCAATCCATAGTCACTGACCATATCCTAACTCACCCATTGGTATCCCGATAGATTAAAAACCCAAATGTAAATAAAACCTATAACTTTTATACAACATTAGAGACAAAAATACACACACACAAGTGTGTATAAAGGGTCTTAGATAAAGGTCCTAGCGTGATTTTATTAATGAGTCCATGAAATTAACATAATAAAGTAGTTCATAAATATTAGTTTTCTATTTAATATAAAATTTGGTTTTAAAATTTAAAATTCTGAAATAATGTTTAACCACAATCCTTTAGTCCTAAATAGATAAATATTTTCTGTATAAAAACATATTTAACATCCCATGTAAAATAAGATCCTTTAATTATACAGAAAAATAATCTACTTTTCCCCATTTCAAACTCATTTTGAAATATTAATGTAAAACAATCCATTCACTTATCACTTAAAAAACTATTTTCACCACCACTTTTTAAAATAAATTTGGAAAACAAACCCAAACATAAATAAAACTAACAATATCTAAATGAATACTAACATTTCAAGTAATGTAGTTAGAGAAAATAAATGAAAAGTACAACAAGAAGGATAAGTACAAGGGAAGGAAAAAATATGATGTAAGAATAACCTACATAGAACCATAAATCAAGGAATATGATTCATGAGATACACCCTAATTCATATTGTAATACTATCTTGGAAATACTATAAAAACACATGACTAAATTTTGTTATTTATTATGTCTAAAACATATCATAATACACCCTAATTTCCCACTCATTCCTCCAAATGGACACTCCCGTAGTACTTGAAAAACATACATTAGGGGACTCAAGATAGTGTGTCAGCTAACTAGAATAACATAAATAAATATATCTCACTTAGTTATCCAAGTTCACATGAATAAACCAAATTATAGGTGAGTAAAATATCATTATAAGACTAATATATCAATCAATAAAACATAAACGATTCATCTCATGTCACCTATAAATCCATTATATGAGAAATTTATTTTTATTAAATAAAACCATTATATAATAAAGCAAAACCAATAAAGGAGAAAATAAAACACATTGGTAAATGAGGCGGGTCTCACAAACATGGAAAAATTCATTTTATAAAGATAAAAATGGGACTTTAAAAGAAATAAAACTTGAAACACCAAGATATTTCCATTTATTTGAAATATCAACCTTTAAAAACCCTTTATAAATATCTTATAAGCCTATACCAAATTTTTATCACAAAATAATTCTTTAAAAAATAGCTTACATCCTTTAAAAAAACAATGTGATAACCTTATATTTGGTATCAAAACCAATCTAAAGAACCCCATAGTAATTTTCAAAGGGATTGGAATATTTAAAATCTTGGTTTAAAAAACATCAATTTCATTAAGAAAAACCCTTTCTGCCAAGATTAAAATTTTATTGAATCTTTTTGAAAATCAATCATCGATATCACACATAGACATATTTTAATTGAAAATGATTTTATATAATCCAGTCACATAATTAATTTATAAATAATTAATATAATAGAAACACTTACTTCATTACAAGTAAAAATCAGTTACAACATGTCACATTCTTCCCAATTATATGAGGAATCATCCTCCAAAATTCCTATATGAACCAAAACATAGGTTATAATAAACCTAAACCCTAATACCTCCATTCATAGTGATTTGGGTTACATAGATAAAGAAAAACCTAGAAGAAATGGAAGGGGGGATATCGGAGAAGAGAAATGAGAATGAGAGGATATATTACATTATATAAATCAGTTAGAAACTTGGTAAAGAAGAATATGATTTATTATAAAGTCGGATCACACCCTAGGGTTCCCTTGTGGTCAATCTCATGAGTGGTAAGGGAAAGGAGAAAAATACAAAGAACCAAAGAGGTTAACAAAGTAAAATTCAGTTTTAATTGAATTTGGTAAGGCCACATGGTTTTATAAACCATTCACTAACCATGTGGATCCACTATATGGAACATGGATTACTTTGCATAATTATCTCCAACTATGTGTAAATAGTTTGGATCAACCACACATAAAAACTAATTCAAATGGTTTATCTAGATACCCCACATGGTTCGATGATCAACACACTGACCATGAAAAACCCAATACTAAAAAATACATCATTATAAATGGTTTCCTCACATATTTTCCCTTAACTATGAAGTAACCACATGATATAGGAAAAACAATTAAAAATAAAAATATCACAGAAAAAATATCAAAATTAAAAAATATTCAATAACTAAATAATATTTAAAACAACGATGACACATTGGTGATATAATTATCCAAATAATTCCACCTTCTACCCCAAAAAAGTCTTTTATAAAAAAATAAGGTAATACAACAATAACACCTCTACACCTAAATGAAAGTGGTGGGTGGGTTGGGGAAATAATCATATGGGTCTTATCAATAGAAAACCACCCAATATGATAAACCACAAAAACTATCAATCAATATCTTCAAAATAAATGGATCTCCAAACCTCAAACACCACCAACATCTCCTAGAACAGGTCAAACACAACCAAATAACCTAGAGCCCAATGTGGATGGAGACCCATTATAATTACCCCCAATATTTATAATTCATATAAATTAGTGAAATTAAGGGGGAAATTCCAATGAGAAAAGAACTACCAAATATAGACATCACCTCTATAAGATAACCAAAAGAACAAGGTCTCCCACAAACCCCAAATGATATATCAAGGAAAAATATTTATAAAAAATTCCAAAATGATAAAAAACCCACAAAATAATCAAACAACCACAACATCATTTCCATTGATGAACCCACATTACATTTCCATCCAAAAATGAGAAAAGGAAAATATCCACACTAGGGAGCGATAAGGGTATAAACATATGTACAAATGTAAAATACGTGGAAAACATATGATGTCACACATATAAAAATAGATCATGGTGAACATAAAAAACCAACCACTAGCCATTATGTAATTTAAATTTGTTTATCAAAGTTATTAGTTACCCAAGAATGGACTTCTGTTTTCCACATGTCATTCCACCAAAAAAACCTCCAGGGTTTAGATTCTACCAACTATGTATTAAGATAACCACAAAATAACCAATATGAAACAGAAATGATCCAAAAATATCCCAAAGATAACATTTAATAATAATTTCCTTATAATATTTAATCAAATTCAGTTCTACAAAAAAGGGAACAATAAAATAGATAACTACACAAACTAGATCAAATCTAAGAATTATTCTGCTAACAATGATAAAAAAAATTATGATGAACAAAAATACCAAAAAAATACATCTCATTGAAACTTTTAAGTAAGTAGTATTTCAGTGAATAGGATCCCCACACTGGAATGACATGAGTGGTCACTTATTCTCACTAAAAGCACCAAGGTTATATGAAGACTAATTATTATCAAACCAAACTCTAGAATATAGATCCTCTTATTTATTCTCTACATAAAGTGGGCTAACTTTAGTCATACTAAGTAAAATTGAGTCATCATTCATCATAAGTTTCCTTACCTAATTATCTTTCACCCAAGTTGACCTTTCAACCACCTCCTTAGAAGATACCTGGCTAGATCCAAGAAAATTCAATCCATGAACTGGGTGAAGGATGAATCTAAATAAATTATATTTTATTGATTCATTAATGATTATATAGATATAGAATAACACCACATTCAAAAAATGCATGATTTAGTCCTTTACTAAGCCTTAACCCTAAGAATGTCCCATAGAGTCATGAGATTTCTATACCATCACATCCTCATGATAGAACCACTGAATGAACATAATATTTAATAAATCCCAATTCATGTCCCCATGAAATTGATAGGGGAACATATACCCCCACCACAACCAAATTAGTATTTTTATCAAGTTCAAAATAGCTCTCAATAATGATGATTTAGGAGTCCCAAGAAAATTATGGTTTTCCTCAATCTGTTCTTAACATTCCAACACATTATCAAAACCTTAATCTCAAGAGAAAAAGGAATATGATGATTCAATATATCCAATAATGGGTATAATATAATAAAAGTTTTCAAATCTACTACTTAATTTATATTTTGGGTAGAGTCCCAAAAGGAAGAGATATTGTCCAAAATATGAAAGGATTTTTCCCCGAGATCATCCACAAAGAGTACCATTTTTGTTTCTTTCTTGACCCTTCTAGGAGGAATACTATAAATAACACAAAACATATACACAGTGAATTAATTCTCCATAATTCAAACCAAACAGTACCATTATAAACTAAGGGACACTTTAACAAATATATATTCGTTAAAACAAGATACATCACTCAAAAATCATAAAAAAAATATTTCTTTTAACACTATAAATTTTCAATAAAAAATCTAAAATCCATTTTATGAAGGCATATATTTAAAAAATAAAAACCTTTTTAAAACAATACAAACTTGGTAAAATAATCCTCTCTCGTTTAAAAACAAGATAATTTAATTTTTATATTCTCATTACTAGTTAAAATCTTAATTTTACAAAAGTTTAAAATTTTTATATAAGGCCCCAGTTTTATATTTTATTTTTTTCAAAAAATTTAAAATAACTAAACTATGATTTTTAACCTTCTAAATAATATAATGAAATAATTTTTTTTAAAAAAACACCCTTTTGGAAACAATAAAATTTTTTTGAACAACAAAAACTTGGTTTTGAAACCAAGAAATTTATGGAATTTTATTTTTATTCCAAAAAAACATTTTTAAGATACGACATAGAAAAAATAGAACACAAAAATAAAAGAAAAGTTTATTTTAATAAAATAAAAAATTCATCAAAAATAGTTTTTGATTTATCTCTAATGAGTGGGAACAACTTTTGGATTAATTTATAATTATAAAGGATGAAACAAAAAATTTGGGAGGGTTGATTATTCTTCCATTTTTCTCTAAAACTCAAGGGAATCCCCAAAATAACATGAATTAATTATTAGGGATTGAAATACCACTTTCCCATATCAAACTACATAAAAACTAGTTAATAATAAAATCAAAATTCGTTACTCAAATCCCAAATACCCATGGAAACTCGAGCAATCAAATGAAAACAAGATAGCTTAACTCTATTCTAATGTACCTACTGAGTTCTAAAATTCTTATCTCCACACTAACATACTTACTAAAATAATAATATAGGTCTTTAAAAACATAATCTTTCCAAAAAAAATGGCTCTCAGACTATTTTTTCATGAACTAGCCTAGGTAAACCCACCATGTAACCTAGGTTAGCCAAGAAAAAGGCCCAAAGGGCGTTCTCATACCCATGGTCTTGAGATAAGAGCTAAGTAATCATGTAATGTATATATGTTAATTATTTTACCCTTAATTTATATTTAATAAGTGTTGGATCCTTTACCTGGAAGCTATCATGGTGCATCCATACATTGGAGGTCCATGTGAAATAGAGTAAGTAGAAATAGTAAAATTAAAAAAACCCAAAGATACATAACCAATAAAATGATCCAAATAATTTTCATTAACATAAACTATTATCCAAAAAAAATACATAACATGGTAACATATAAATGAAACCAAATAAATATAGAAAGATTACTGAATGGGATTATATATCAATGTATCAAAATAAATAAAAATTCAAACCCTACCATAAGAGCACCTCCACCCAGCCCATGTTCACTCACCACATCCCTAATCATCTATCTAAAACCAAATAGAGTTATTAACAATATTATAATGAAACCTAGTACTTGTAAAAAACATAAGTGTTTCACACACACACACGGGTGTGTATTGTGGGTGAGAGTTAATTGACTCAGTAAGATCACACCAAGGAGTCTATAAAATGTCATTCATAAAGAATTTCATGAATTATTATTTAAATGTTAATAAATATATATATTTTTTCAATTTATAATTCCAAAATAATGTTGAACTACATTCCTTGAATTATAAACAAGGAAATATTTTCTCTATATAAAACTGGTTTTAAATTCCAAGGAAAATAAGAGTCATTTGATTTTATAAAAAAACATATTTTCCAATTTAAAAAATGTTTTAAAACCATTAATATAGAACCTTAAATTTCCCTTATTATATGGAAATATATTTTAAAACCCACCTTTTAAAACTAGATAGGAAAAGAAATCTAAACATAAATAGAAGTAATACCATCCAAACAGACACAAATATATCATGTAATGTGACTAGAGAAAATGATTGAAAGGTTCCACAATAAAGATAATAATAAGGGAATGAAAAAAAATGTGAAGTCATAATTCTTTACATGGAACCACAAATCAAAAAAAAGTTCAATGGAATACACCATAGGTACTAATGTGAGATAATTATAATGAAATTATAATAACACAGAATCAACTACTAGACTAAGTTTCATAAAAATAATATCACGATCCAACTAAATTTTCCACACATGACTCAACATGGGAACTACCCTAGTCCTTGATGAACACACACTAGAGGAAACTAGTCATTTCTATAGCTAACCAACAAAGAATAAATCATGATATCCTACTATGTTACCTAGGTTACCATGACCAAACCAAAGTGTACGTTAGAAACAAATCAATCAATGAAAAATATATCAATCAATAAAATATAAAAAATTCAACTCACCTCACTTCCAAAGCCCTCACAGGATAAAAACACTTTTAAAAATATAATACCATTGCATAATAATCTATAATATATAAAGGGGAGAAGAAACAAATGGGCAAAAAAGGTGGGTCACACAATTTTGTATAAACTCGTTTTTATTTTTTTTCAAATGAGAATTCAAAAAAAATATGACCTGTAACACCAATTCATTTCTATTTCTTTGGAATATAAAAATTTAAAAACACCCTTTAGAAATAATTTAGAAACCAAAAAAATATTTCTATCCAAAAATCATTCTTGTAAAATGAGATTTATTCCTTTGAAAATCAAAATAACACCAAATATCAATGTTTGGTATCAAAACCACTTTAAATAACCTCATAGAATTTTTCAAAGGGATTTTTACTTTAATCATTTTATTTAAAATAAACACTTGAATGTATTTTTGAAAAACCCTTTATACCAAGAATAAAAGTTCGTGGAATTTTTTTTTGAAACATAATAATGGTATCATATATAACTATATATTAATTTAAAATGGATCTATAAAATCCAATCACTTTATGAATTTCTAAATAAAGGAATATAATTGAAAAAACTAGAACATTCCCTGAGGAAATCAATCACAACATGTCACCTTATATGGATAACACTAAATCAATCAAGGCATAACCCTCCACTAGACCTAGATGACCCAAACCCTAGATTAGTACAAAAAATGACCTAAATATCACTTATACAATGATTATGATTCAAGGGAGGAATAAAAATCTAGGATAAATGGAATGAGAAAGAGAGAAAAATAGAAATAATAAAGAGAGGAGGGATTACATTAGAGGAATCTCTTTGAAACATGAACAAGAATCAAAATATTAAATTGGAATATGGAGGAGATCACTTAAGGGTTCCCTGGAGGATGATCACATAAGTAGGAAGGGAAATGAGGTGGGAAAGGATAAAAACCCCAGATGGTTATAATGGTGAATTTACTTTTTAAGTGAATCTGGGAAGGCCGTAAGGTTTGACCACACATTTTTCCAAACTATACACCAACTATTTGGGATCTAATATATTACACATGGGTTAATTAACAAGATTTTGTCTATAAAATTTCCTCTAACTATGCACCAAAAATGAGGATCACCCCAAAAATAAACCAAGTCTCTTGGTTTTTATAGACACCTTATAGGGTTTATTAATCCATGCACTAAACATTTAAAATACACTATAAAAAAAACATATTACTATGCATGATTTCCTCACATGGATTACCAAAATCATGTGGTAACTAAATGATATAGAAAAAATGATTAAAATTATTTATTTTAAATAATAAAATCTCAAACAATACCCCTTTTTTAAATAATATTAAAACAACAATGAAACATGGGTGTTACATGTGATTAACTTATAGGTTGTATAACAGAAACATGCCATCTTTTATGGGGAATAACTAGCTGATATAATAGATAATAACTATAAATTACAATAAAACAACACCACTAATCTATTCAAAGTTTTATGAAAAAAAATAAGTTTTAGGGAGCAATATGAGAACCTGATTATGTAATGAGAAAAAATCACCCTCATATGCTTTCATCAGAGTAAATAAATTTTTAGGGCCAATTTTTTTACAGGGGGAGAATTTAAGACATTAAATTTTCAGTATTAAATTATTTTTGAATAAATACCATGGGTGTTCTATCTTGTTTAACTTGTAATATCAAAATTGAATGAAAAATGTATTATTATTTTGAGTTATAATATTATAATGAAACATATAGTAATAAATTAAAATATAAACAAATGAAACATAATTATAAAAAATTTAAAAATAATAAAACCATAAGTATAAAAAAATAAAAGAAGACAAAAATATTCATCATGATAATCACCCATGAATTTTATACCATTGATGATAACTATATAAATAATTCAAAACATTATAAATTTTATAAATGTATAAATAAATTATTTAATGGGATTAAATATCTTATAAAAGTATGTAAGGAAATATATAGTAATGAAAATGGGAAATATGTATATTACATGGTCATTGGTAATATATTACTATTGTACATATATTCCCATTAGTAATATATTATCATTTTCTATATACAATAATTAAATAAAAGAGTTATTAATGAGATAAATTATATTATTATTTTTTACTCAATATCCATGGGATGTGACCACTTGAATATAGATTTTTATATGGTGGGTATAAATAAAAGTAATCATGTTATTGAATTTATATATAAATAGATAAGTTATGGAATCATGTGGTGTGAGTATTCCATATGAGGCTAATTCTTTTGATCTTGAGAAGGTGGAAACATCACTAGGCTTTTACCTTGACAAGATCATGAAAAACTTATACAAATATTAATTGATAAAAAATACATGAAGAATAATTTATAGTTGGTAAAATTTTCTATGAGATCCATTCTAGCTGAATAACCACCCACGAATACCATTATTTCTTATCTTACCATTAGGAATTATATAGAGGTACTAAATGTTTTTTAAGTAGAAGTTATGATGATATAAAAATGTAATAATTAATGAAATAAATTTTATTTCTAGAATAATATTTTCATTAATTTTACTTTTAATTTCAATGTTTTTAACCTCAAAAAATGTTAATTGAAAATAAATTATCATATTTTATGCTTTTTGTGGTATATTGTGTTTAATTGGAAAAATGCCCTATTTCAGATTTTAAATACTTTAAATTATTATTTATTTAGGAAATAAAATTTTCTATACTAATCCAAATAATTTCATTATTTATTTTTATGATTTTATACATCATGGGATTCATTTTATTATTCTGGACCCAAAATCTAAATTCATCATTTGGAATCCCAAATCCATCTCACAAGTTGGGCCTTAAAAACTATTCATAGATCTGGAATGTTTTGATGTTGATGCCTTATCTTATGATTATATTAACAAAATACCCTAAACATTTTAGTGGAGATGCACAAGACATTTATGAAAAAATTTAATGAAGTTTTACATTTGTTAATCAGATATTTTTAAGGACATTAATGTATGGGAAATCAAAGATATGGATTATAGAGAGTCTGTCTAGTCAAAACAGATTCTCAGACTAAAATGGATATAACTATATCTATACATGGGAAAATATGATGAAATTTTTAAATAATAAGAAATATAGATTTATGAAAACGTTTTATGAGACACCATTCCCAAATTAGGCCATTTAATGGTGATAACATGTGGGAAATGTAGAATAAAAATTATAGCCAATAAAAGGAGGAAAACACCTCATTTCAAAATCATCTCATTCCATCCAGGGCACCAAGATGGAGATATCTAATGAGGAAGGATGGGTTCTAAAACCTTATCCCAATTATCCTTTTTTATTTTATTTTTTTTATTTTATTTTTTTTCATTTTCATGTAAAATTGTAATTTAAATTTTAGTTTTAAATAAAATTTGATGCATTTATTTTAAACTTTATACCCACCAATTTATTCTTCTCCAAAAATTATTCTTATTTTTAATTTTTTTTATTTTAATTAATATAATTAATAATAATATTATTATTATTATTATATCTATTTTAAAATTCTTAGTTTGAAATTTATTTTTTCATTCTTAATTTCTTCTTTCTCTTCTTCTTCTTCTTTTAAAATAATTATCCCCTTAATAATAATAATAAATTATTATTTTATTATATTTTACCATTATTTTTTAATATATAAAGATTTTCTTATTTCCTTTCTTATTTTATCCTTTATATTTTTATTTTTATTTTTCATATATCTCTCCCATCTCCCATTTTTTTTATTTTCCCTTCAAATATATCATCAACCTTATTTTTATTTATTTATTATTTATTTTTATTTTATTTCTTCTATTTTTCTCTCACATTTTACCAAGTGATATTATAATATTGGAAATTAAAGGTTGAACTTGAGACATGGCATAAGGGGAGGTCAATTTGTTCATGAATGTTTCTTAATGATTAATTTTGAGTTTGTAGATAGAATTGAGTAGCATGCATGGGTGAGAAGAATGTCCATGATGTGGTGATTTCCCCCTAATAGAATGCAACCCAATCTATATATATTGTTTTATTTAATCACTTTTTCCCCTATCCATTGTCTTGTTCTTCACTCTTTGGAGTTGAGTTAATCCATTGATGAAACAACATCAATAGTGATGGGACATGTCACTGACCAGAACTTGAATTTGAACTTATCAAGGCTATAAATATGCCAAAATACAATTAAAATGATTGAGGTAACATTTCAAAAAATAACTATCCTTAAAAAGATACCATTACATCAATCCTTTTTTATACCATATTGACCATGAATGAGCTTTCTTGAGATTCACCGTGTTTCAAGCCATTTTATCCATTCCTTACCACATATTAGTAGTTGCATGATATTTTTATGTTAAATTGTGGTTGTTAAGGGAATCATAGTGAAAGGGATGACTTTTATTGTAAGGAAGAAGTGTGGGGTTCATATTGTTGGAACAAAGTTAGGTTATTTATTCATTCGTAATACTTCAATATTTTTTCCACATGGATATTTTAAAAGGAAAAATGAAAAAAAAACAAAAAATGTGAAAAATAGGTTATGATTTGGGGAAAAATAACCATTACTAGACCTATAATTTCTATTATATGTGGTTAACTGGTGGATGTGAGGTTTATTCTAAGAAAAAATTTCGAAAAATGAAAAATAATAAAATATTCTTTAAAAAATAATAAAATTTATAAAATTATAGAAAATTTCAAGTGGGTGCACAAATAATTCATTATGATTAATTTGATCATGATATTTGCTTTGAGTTTTGGAGAATTTGGGACTTGTTACAAATTTAAGGGGAGAAATTCATGATAATTTTACTTTTAATATCATGCTTTATTCTACAAATGATAAACCTCCTCCTTAAGGATTATCTTTTAAACAACAATTCCTACCAACCCTAAGGCACAAAGACATTTTAACCTTAATTCTATGACCACATTATTTTATATGTCTTATATCTTTACAATTTATAGTAATTGGTTCATTTAAAAGCCTATAGATAAAGAGAATGTTATCATGATATAATCAGAACATTATTTGAATTTAATCATTAGTGATGAGAGAAAATATTCAGAAGTGAGGTAGATATTAATTTTTCATGTTTAATAATAATGAACTGTTTAAATTTAATGAATTAAATAAAAAGTTCCATCATTTTTTCAAGGAAAAAAAATAAAAGAATTCAATGTTTCTTTGAAAAATGGAAAATTGAATAAATATTTTTTGTGTATTTTTTATAATTTTGTTTGACATTTGATTTTTTTTATTTTATTTCTCCTGTAATTTGAATATTGATAACATTGGTGTCCTCTTTAACTCAATGTTGAGATTTTATGATTATGTAAAAGCATGGTTTAAGTGTGGGGCAATTGATAAAACAAATATTTTCAATAATTTTACATTTAATTTCAATGTTTTGAATCCCAAAAATTGTTATTTTAAGGTCAGTTGTCATATTTTATGGTTTTAGTGGTATTTTGAGCTTAATTGAATAAAATGGCCTATTCTGGATTTTAAATAAAATAAATTATTTATATATTTAGGAAAAAAATTATCTATACTAATAAAAATAGATAAATTAATTCTTTTTATGATTCTATACATCCTCGCCTTCATTTCATTCTAATGGAACCAAAGCTTAATCCACTATTTGGAAGCCCAAAATCTACTCACAAGTTGGCCATTGAAAACTATTCATAGATCATGAATGTTTTGATGTTGGGACCTTAAATTGAGATTAGATATATAAAATACATTAAAATTGGGTGGATAGACACGAAATACATTTATCAACAACTTTTATGAAGACATACCCACATGAATCGACCATTTTCAAGGCCATTAATGCATTAGAATTCGGAGATATGGAATACAGAGAGTTTTCATGGGAAAAATGAATTCTCAAAGTAAAAGGAACATAAATATCTCTATATAAGGTCATATATTATGAAATTTTCAGAAGACAGGAGAAATACATTTATGAATAACTTTTATGAATACATCATTTCCCAATTTGACCATTTACTCGGGAAAAAATTCATCCACTTTCGAAATAAAATTATGTCCTATAAAAGGAAGAAAGAACATCCTTTAATAATCATCATATACTATCAAGAGCACTAAGGAGGATATATCCATTGAGGAAGTACGGATGATGCAACCTTCTCCCCCTTCTCATTATTTTTTTTCTTAGTTTACATTTTCATTTTAAATAGAAATAGAAATTTTAGTTTTCAAATAAAATTACACTTATTTATTTTAAATTATGTATCCCCCAATTTGTTCTTCTCCTCAAATTATTATTCTTTTTATTTTTTTTATAATAATTAACATCATTAGTAATAATAATAGTAATAATATTATTATAATTTTTCTGATATTCTTATTTTTAAATTTATTTTTATCTTAATAATTTTTTCTTTCTAGTATTATTCTTATAAAGAAATTATTATCTTAATCTTAATAATAATAAATTATTATTATTATTATTATATTTTAACATTATTTTTATTATATAAAAATTTTCGTATTTATTTTCTTATTTTCTCTTTCCTAATTCTATTTCTATTTTATCTCTCTCTCATCCCCCATTATTTTTATTTTCCCTTTAATCTCTCATCTCCCTTATTTTTTAATTATTCATAATTATTTTTGTTTATATTATTTCTCCTCTTATTCTCTCACATTCCACTATGTTATATTCTACTCTTAGAAATAAAAATATGACTTAGAGGATTGGTCTGTGGGGAGGTCAATGTGTTTTTAAAAAAAATTAATGTTTAATTTTATAGTTATAGGTAGAATTGAGTAGCATTAATGAGTGAGGATATTATCCACAATGTAATGACTTTACCAAATGAAATGCAGCATAATATATCTCTATTTTTTATTAAATCACTTTTACCTCTCTCAATTTTTTAGTTCTTTACATATTATATTTGTGTTAATAAATGGATGTAACAACATCGATAATGTTGGGTTCTGGGAGATAGATCATTTGGGAATAAAGAAACTCATCAACCCTAAATAATGGAGGAGGTGTAATTGAGTGTTTATTATGTTAATGATAATCCAAAATTTATAAATTAATAATAGAGGTTTAAACATGAGATTTAATGTTTGTATTTTCAAACTGAAATCAAACATACAAAAGAGAATGATGATTGAAACTTAAAATGATCCCCAAAACCAAGTCCTTTCTTTCTAACTTTATTATATTTATATTTTCATGGTATTTTAAATTATTATTTCTTATGTAATTATTTTTTATTATAAAAAACACAAAACGATTTATCATTGTTTTATTAAAATTATAGTACCAAAAAAATAAGTAGTTTATGTGATTTAGAATAAGTTAGTAAATGAAATGAAAGGATCCTCGAGTGAGATGACCCTAGTTAGCCACTTTGATGCTCTAAGAAAATAATAATGATTTTTTCATTCCCCATGATAGGCGTTCATCAAAACTAGAAACATTACCAAGGATCTAATCATAATTTTGATTAACTTTTTCTATTTCATATTTTACATATATTTAATTGATTTTATAAAAAAAACTGAAAAATTAAATATATCCATGATTTTCCCAACGATAATTTCTTTAATTCATTGAACAATTACTCTTTGGTATAAGAACTAGTAGTTGAGGAACCTTGGTCTATTGGATATAGTGTTGCATTATGGGCTTGATAGATGAGGGAATCCAGAATCCAAATTTATAAAGAGTAAGAATTCAAAGACCACATCTAGGATTTGAAGGAAACACTCATTAAACTAGTGGTTAAAGGATTGACAGGATAACTAAGTAAATTTTGGTATTACTTTCTATAATTTTATCAAGATGTGGCCAAGAGAAAATAAGAGTGACCATCATTTTCTCTAAATACTTTGGAAGAATAATACCCTAGGATATTTCTAGGTGAAACTGAAAATTTAACTCAATTATAATTTTCAAGGTCTTGATGAAAAGTTTATCAATATCTAAGGAAAAATGGATTGAATTAAAACATATATTAAAGAATCATAAAAAAAATCCGAATCTAAACTAGAACAAGAAGATAAGATACTTATCTTACCTGAGGAGGAAAAGGAGGAAGAGTTTATTAATGATCTACATGTGGGAGATCAATAGGAATTGGATTATTTTATGAATGAATGAAAGGAATTTCTAGATCTCACCAAATACTACATAGAAGAATTTCCAACATCTGTAAAAGAATACACTATGAAAATGGTGGAATTTGATGTAATTATGGGGTTTCCCTACTCCCTACCTCCATCCAATGAGAATCTATATCAACAGGCACTTACCACTAAGGCGTATATTGAAACCAAAAAATTCCAATATTTTAATATTTATTTGAATCTAACTCTTTTAATTATATTTATTTTTAATTATAAATTAATCCCTATTATTTTGATCATACAGATTCAGAAATATTTGATATTTCTTAGAGGAAGATGAAGAAACTAGACATGATTCTAATGAGTAACACATGGAGCTCCCTGATTTCAATGAAAATTTATTTGAATAATCCCATAAGAAAATAAAATTTTTTGATCCTGAGGAAATAAAATACTTTCCTACTAATTTTGACCCCTATGTGAATCTAGAACTAGAAAATGAGGTTTTACAAGTAGAAACCAAGAAGGAATATGATTCATATTTCCACCTACCCCCCATGAATGATATAACTAATTTTTAAGGGGGAGGATATAGTATACTCTGTCCATGGATCATTCTTCACCAACAAGGATGATGAAAAAGCTAGAAAAATACACATGTGGTGGTTTAAATCCAAGAAGCCTCATCCACCAACTGACTTTGGATAGTAGCTGGTACTTTCCTCTGGAGGTAGTAAAAATTGATATCTTACTTGGGAGATCATACCAATAATTATCCCTTTCTACATGATTTCAATGAATTTAGATTTCAATTTCATTTATTAGGATGTAGTCCAGCATGCAGCCCACATCCTCCTATTCATTTTTGATTTTTAATGGAATAATCCTTGTGCTTAATTGAGTTATTATATTATATAGGATCAAAATGGAAGAAATAATCCTTAAATAGTTTAGAAGGAAATAGGAACAATAATTCATGGTAAATGGAGTTTAATTTTCATGATTATCTTTTAAACTCTCTACATAATTTTTTCTGACAACCTGTATTGAGGTTTCAAGTAAATATTTCACGCCCATACTTGAATTCATGTTTTACATGGATTATCTAGAAGACATGAGTTTCTTAGTAATATTGTTATTCCATGTCATTGATTTCCATATTAATGAAATTGAATGATTAAAATAGAAAATTGGATAATTAAATTGATATATGGATATTAAAATGATGACTCGTGATTTATGAGAATTATTTGATTCATTTAAATGAAATTTTCTAAAAAAACATTTTTTTAATGTATGAAATTAAAGTGAAATGAATTATTATTATTATCCATTTCTTGAATGATAGTTTTATATTATATTTCCCATTCACAAGAGGATTTATAGATCAATTACTTCCTATTTTATTCCTGAGCACATTTCTTGAGTGATATTGGGACATGTCACTAACCATAACTTTCATTTTAGCATGTCAATGCTATAAATATTAAAAAAACATTTAAAATGATTGAGTCATATTTGGATAAATAACTTATCCTTAAAATACCACCATTACATCAATACTTATTCAGCTCATAGAGACCATGAATTACCTTATTAGGGATGAGCCATGTATTATGCCACTTTTTCCATTCCTACCCTCCTCTTAGTATTTTAATTATTTTTTTATGTGTGGGGGTGAAGGATATCATGGTGAATTGGATGATTTTTATTATAAGGATGAAGTGTGGGGTCTGTTATTGTGGGAATAAATTATGTTTGTTGATTTATCTAGAATACTTTATTCTTTTTACAATCTTGAATACATAATAGGAAAAATGGAAAAAAGAATCAAAAAATTGGAAAAATTATTTGTGATTTGGGAAAACCAAAAAACACCATACTAGACTTATGATTTAAATCATATGTGATTGGGTCATGGATGCGAGGTTTATTCTAAACAAAACTTTGAACAAAAGAAAATGAAATTGATTTTTGAAAAAGAAATTTTTTTATATAAGTATAGAAAATTTCATGAGGGTTCATAAATCATTCATTTTTCTTAATTTAAACATGATCTTTACTTTGAGTTTTAAGGATTTTGGGATTTGATAAAAATTGAATGGGAAAATTGCATGACAATTGTACTTTAAATATCATTATTTCTACTTTGAGAGATCAACCTCTTTCTTAAGCCTTAACTTCCAAACATCAATATATACCAACCCTAAGCCTTCAATACATTTGAACCATAATTGAAATCCCTCCCAATTTTATATGTATTTCGCATTTACAAAGTGGAGAATATAGTTTTTTTAGAAGCCAATGCATACGGAGAATGTTCTCATGCTATGAGCATAAATCTACTTGAATTGTATCATGAGTGATGAGATAAAATATTCAAAAGTGTGGTAGATCATGATTTGGAATGTTTATTAATAATAAATAGAGTATCTTGAATGAATAAAAGAATATGTTCCAAAAATTTTCATGGGGGAAAATTAAAATACATGAATTGACTATTTATTTGAAAAATGGAAATTTAAACTGGTATTTTATTTTTATTTTAAATAATTTGGCTTGACATTGGAAATTGTCTAAATTTTTTATTTGTAATTTTAATATTGGTAACATTAGTGTCCATATTAACTCAATTTTGAGATTTAATGCTTCATGATAATCATGGTTTAAGTGTTGGGGAATTAGTAGAACACATATTTATAATAATTTTACTTTTAATTTCAATTTTTAATCCCAAAAAGTGATATTTTAAGGTAACTTTTTATATTTTAGGGTTTTAGTTTTATTTTGAGCTTTATTGGAAAATTTGGCACATTTTATATTTTAACTTCTTTAAATAATTTTCTTATTTAGGACAAAAAAATTTATATACTAATCCAAATAGTGAAATTATTTCTTTTTAGGATTCTATACATTATAGTACATACTCAAATATTTTGGACCCAAAGCTAAATCCACCATTTAGAAGCCCAAAACCAGCTCACACGTAGGGCCTTGAAAATGTTTCATAGATCTAGAATGTTTTGATGTTAGGACCATGTATCTTATTTTGAAAAACTAAATATGATGATATTTGGAGGGTAGAAGATAAATACATTTATGAAAAACTTTCATGAATCCATCCACATGTGAATCGACCATTTGTATGGCCATTAATGCATGCAAAACTAGAGATATGTAATATGGAGAGTCTGTTTGGGAGGAAACAATTGTTAGTGTAAAATGGAAGACATTGTCTTTATAAATTGAAAAATAATCGGAAATTTAGATAATATATGAGAAATACATTTATGAAATGATTTTATGAAGACACAATTTCCAAATTCTTTCATTTATTGGGTTCTACAGACATCCACTTTTGAAGGAAAATTATGGCCCATAAAAGGAGGAAACCACCTAATTTAAAAATCATCCCATACCATATGGGGAACCAAGGATGAGATCTTGTTTCTAGAAGGCTAGAATATAAAACCTTCTACCCCTTCTAATTTGTCATTTTATTTTTTTCTTCTATTTATTTTTTTTTTTAGTTTACATTTTCATTTTAAAATAGAATTTAAATTTTAGTTTTAAATAAAATTCTAAGCATTTATTTTAATATTATATGCACCAATTTCTTTTTCTCCTCTAATTAATATTTTTTTAATTTATCTATTATAATTAATATAATTAGTAATAATGATAATAATAATATTATTTTATTTATTTTAACATTATTTTTTTGAAATTGATTATTCTTTTCGTAATTTCCTCTTTCTCTTCTTCTTCTTATTCTAAAATAATTCTTATCATAATTTAAAAAATAAAAATAGCATATTATTTTTATTATTATTATATTTTAACATTATTTATATATATAAATTTTCCTATATCATTTAATATTTTCTCCTTCTTTATTCAATTTTTATTTTATCTATCTCCCTCTCATCCCCCGTTCTTTTTATTTTCCCTTTTAATCTCTCATTGCCCTTATTTTTATTTATTTATAATTCTTTCATTTTATTTTTATTTATTATCTTCTTCTCTCACATTTTACAAAGTAATCTTCTGCTCTCATAAATGAAAGGTTGACCCCGAGGATTGGCCTGAAGGGAGGTGAAGGTGTTATTGAATTTTATTTAAAGATTAATTTGAAGTTTCTAGATGGAATTGAGTAGAATTCATGGGTGAGGATAATGTCCCTGATGTGGTAACTTCCCACAATGACATACATCCTAATCTATATCTATTATTTTATTTAATCAATTTTTTCTCTCTCTATTGGTTAGTTCGTCACATGTTGGAGTTGATTTAATCAATGGATGAAACAACATTGATATAGTTGGGTACTAAAAGATGGAACCTCCTAGACCAAGGAATGTCATCAACACTGATTAAAGGAGGATTGATAGTTTAGAGTGTTTAGTAATTCAATGATATTCCAAAATTTCATAGTAAATAATAGTATTTTAGACATGATATTTCATGTATATATTATCAAACATAAATCAAACATATAAAGGAGAATTAAGTTTAAACATTAAAGTGTACCCCAAAACCATGTTATTTATTCTTTACTTCATTCTGTTTAGATTTTTCTAATATTTTAAATCATTATTTTTCATTTCATTATTTTAAATAATAAAAAACAGAAAATGATTTATCAATTTTTTATTTAAAACACAAAATCAAAAAAATAAGTAGTTCAGGTTATTTAGAATAAGTGAGTAAACTAACTGAAAGGCTCTTCAAGTGAGATGACCTTGGTCAACCACTCTGTTCTACTAGAAAAATAATATTTATTTTCCCATTCCCTATGATAAGCGTATGTCAAAATTGGCACCATTTTTGGAGGGTAAATCGTAGTTTTTCTTATATTTTTTTATTTCACATTTCAGATAGATTTAATTACTTTTATAAAAATACATACATATATATATATATACATATCCATGATGTTTTCTAAAAACCATTTCATCGATTCATGAAAATATTAGTCTCATGTGCAAGAACTATTAGATAAAACACCCGGCTCTACTAAAGAGAGTGTTGCGTTATGGGATAGATAGATCAGGGAGCCCGAAAGAGGATAAATTTACGGACCACATCCAGGATCTCAAGGAGACCCTAGAGCTTCAAGTAGTTGTAGTATTAGGCAGATAACTAATTAAATTCTGAGATTAATTCCTATAATTATATCAATAAGGGTCCAAGACACAATAAGAGTGCTCTTTGTTTCCTCCCAACACTTTTGAAGAAGTATCCCCAGGATATTTCTAGGAGCAAGTGAAAAAACACAAACTCAAGTTTGATATTCAATGGTTTGATAAAAAATTTAAAAAAAAAAGTAAAAATATATTGGATAACTATATAAGTCCTAGAATAATCATAAGAACTTGATTATGATCCTAAACTAAAAGATGGGCCCATTGTCTTCCCTGAGCATGTAAATAAGGAAGAATCATCTGTTGAGATAGATATGGGAGATCAACAATAATTGGATTTCTTTAGGAATGAATTTTTTGAACTTATTGATCTCTCAAAACCCAGTATAGAAGAATGGAAAACATTATTAATAGAAGACACCACCCAAATGGTGGAAATTTAAGTAAATATGGAGGATTTTGAATACTTACCTCCACCCACTGAGAATTTACCACAAGAGGACCAAACTACTGAGTCAGAAATTAAAACTAAACCAAATAAGATATTTAAATATTTCATTGACTCTAACACTTTTGATTTTATTGAATTCTAATTATGCATCACTTTCTACTATTTTATTCATATAGATTCAAAAAATCCTTGCTATGTCTTGGAGGAAGATGAATAACATGGAAATTCACCTGTTGGATAACACATGGAGCTCCATAATTTCAATGAAGATTCATTTGAGTAAGAACATAAGAAAATACATGTTTCTAAGCCTATGTTAATAGGAAAATAGGGTGATCATTTTGAATCCTATTTAATGCCAGCACTGAAAAAGAAGGAGGTTTATTCAATATAAACAAAGAAAAAAGATAATTCATACATCATTATACACCTGCCATGAAATCTATACCTTATGGTAAATGGCAAGGATTTGGTATACTTTGTCCAAGGATCATTCCTCACTAATAAAAATGAAGTAAAAGGTTAGAAAATACATATGTGGTGGTTCAAATCAAATAAGTATCATACAAGAAATGAAGTTGGATAAGAGCTGGTACTACCATATGAAGGAAGTAAAAAATTAGAACCCACTTGGGGGATCATACCAATACTTATCCCTTTATATTTGATTTCTAATAATTTATATTTCAATTTCATTTATTAGGAAGTAGTCTAGAATGCAACACACTCCCTCCTATTATTTTTTGAACGTTAATAACATGATATTTGTACTTAATTGTGAAATTCTATTTTATAGTATCATAATTATAGAAGGAAGCCTCGAAAAGTGAAGTAAGAAAGAGGACTAAGAATTCATGTAAAAGGGTGATCCCTTTTTATGATGATATTTTAAACCCTCTATATTGTTTATCTGAAAACGTGTTTGGAGCTTTAAAGTTAAACTTTCATGCCTAAGATTGAATTCTTGTATTACTTGACTTATCTAGGAAACATGAGTTTCTTTGGAATCATGTAATTCTGTATTTTATACTTTAATTTAAATTAAATTTAAGGAGTAAAATTGAAAATTGGATGATTAAATTGAAACATAGTTATTAAAATAAGGACTCTTAATTTAACGGAATTAATGGATTCATGTAAATAAAATTTCACAAAAAAATCATGTTTTGAATTTATAAAATTAAATTGAAATGATATATTATTATTATCCATTCCTTGAAAGATTTTACAATATAATATTTCCCTTTCTCTATAGGATTTAAAGACCAATTACTTCCTCTTTTATTCTTGAGAACATTTCTTGACTGATCCTTGGACATGTCACTGACCAAAACTTTCATTTGAACTTGTCAATGATATGATTGTTAAAAAGTCATTTAAAATTATTGAGGAAAATTTTTATAAACCACTTATCCTTAAAAAAACACCTTTACATCAACCATTATTTATCCCATAGAGACCATGAACTACCTTGTTTGGGATGATCCATGTATCATGCCATTTTTTCGATTCCTACTATCCTCTTAGTATTTTAATAATATTTTTATGTTGAAGTATGAGGGTTAAGGATATCATGGTGAAATGGATTATTTTTATTATAATAATGAAATGTGGGGTCTGCTATTGTTGGAATAATGTAAGGTTGTTGATTCATTCATAATACTTCATCGTTTTTAGCATCTTTATTATAAAATAAGTAAAATGAGAAAAAGAATCAAAAAATGGGAAAAATGGGTTGTGATTTGAAAAAAATCACAATTACTAGACCTATGATTTATATCATATTTGGTTAGGTCATGGATGTGAGGTTTATTCTAAAAAAACTTTGGACAAAATAAAAAATGAAAAGTTTTATTGGAAAAGAATTTTTTTTTATAAAAGTCTAGAAAATTTCAAGAGGGGTCACAAATCATTAATTATGATTAATTTGAACATGATATTTACTTTAAGTTTCAGTGATGTTGGAAGTTGTTACAAATTGAAGGGGAGAATTTCATGGAAATTGTACTTTTAATATCATGCTTATGCTATAAGAGATAATCCTTCTCCTTGAGCCTTATCTTTCGAACCAAAATTCCTATCAACCCTAAGGCTTAGATATATTTTAACCTCAATTGAAAACCCACATGATTTTATGTCTTTTTTTATTTTAATAGTAGAGAATGTAGTTCCTTTACAAACTAATAGATAAGGATCATGTTCTCATGATATGATCACAAATGTACTTTAATTGTATCGCGAGTGGTGAGATAAAATATTAAAAAGTTTGGTAGATCATAATTTGGCAGGTTTAAAAATAATGAATTGAGGAGCATGAATGAATGAGAGGATAAGTTACATTATTTTTCAAAGGAGAAAATTAAAATACAAGAATTGAATATTTCTTTGAAAAATGGGAAATTGAATTCATATTTTATTTTTATTTTTAATAATTTGTTTTGACATTTGATATTGTTTGATTTTTTTACTTTGGAATTTGAATATTAGAAACATTGGTGTCCCTTTTAATTTAATGATGAGATTTAATGCTTGAGGATAAGAATGGTTTATATGAGGGGGAATTAAAATAACAAAAATTCATAATAAGTTTACATTTAATCTCAATGTCTTTAATACACAAAATTGTTATTTTAAGGTCAATTTTCATAATTTATGGTTTTAGTTTTATTTTGAGCTAAATTGAAAAAATGACCTTTTTAAGATTTTAAATTCTTGGAATTATTTATGCATATAGGCCATAAAATTTTCTATACTAGTACAAATAGTGATATTATTTATTTTTTTTGATTCTATTCATCATAGTATTTATTTAAATATTGTGGACCCAAAGCTAAATCCACCAATTGGAAGCCCAAAACTAGCTCACATTTTGGGTCTTGAAAATTTTTCATAGATCAGGAATGATTTTATTTTGGGACCATATATCTTGACTGAAAAAAACTAATATGATTATATTTTTAGGGTATAAGATAAATACAATAATAAAAACATTATTGATGTCGTTCACATGCGAATTGATCATTTCAAGGCTATTAATGAATGAAAAATAGAGATATGGAATATGAAGTGTATGCCTGTGTAGAATAAATTCACAATGTATACATGAAAAAATAATCTGAAATTTGGAAAATATATGAGTAATAAATTTATGAAATGCCTTAATGAAGACATAATTTCCTAATTCTTCCATTTAATTGGTCTTACATATAACCACTTTCGAAAGAAAATTCTGGCCTATAAATGGAGGCAACGACCTCCTTTAAAAATCATCTTATACCATATGGAGAACCAAAGAGAAGATCTATACTGAGGATGGTCGAAAGTTACAACAATATACCCCTTCCGATTATTAATTTTTTTTCTTCTATTTATTTTTTTATTTTACATTTTCATTTTAAATTGTAATTTAAATTTTAGTTTTAAATAAAAATTCATGCATTTATTTTATATTTTGTATGCACTAATTTCTTCTTCTCCTATAATTATTACTATTTTTAATTTTTTATATTATAATTAATATCCTTATAAATAATAATATTATTATTATTATTATATTTATGTTAGCATTATTATTTTTATTATTATTTTAATTTTATTAATTTCCTATTTCTCTTCTTCATCTTCTAAATTAATTGTTCTCTTAATTTAAAAATAACAAAAGTTAATTATTATTATTATTATATTTTAACATTATTTTTATTATATATAAATTTTCCTATTTCTTTTCATATTTTATCTTTCCTTATTCTGTTTTAATTTTATCAATCTCTCTCTCATCCCCCATTCTTTTTATTTTCCCTTTTAATCTCTCAACACCCTTATTTTTAATTATTCATAATTATTTATTTTTATTTTATTTATTCTCTTGTTTTCTCAAATTCTTCAATGTGATCTTCAACTCTCTGAAATGAGAGTTTGACCATGAGTCTTTGCCCGAGGGTAGGTGACGGTGTTCATGAATTTTATTTAATGTTTAATTTTAATTTTTTAGATAGGATAGGATAGCATGAATAAGTGAGGAGAATGTCCTTGATGTGGTAACTTCCCCAAATAACATGAAACCAACTTTATCTTTATTCTTTTATTTAATCAATTTTCGTTCTCTCTATTGGTTAGCTATTCAGATGATGTAGTTGATCTAATCAATTTATGAAACAAAATTGATATATTTGGTTCATGAAAGATGGCACCACCTAGACCAAGGAATGTAATGAACCTTTATTAAAATAGGATGTATAATTGAGAGTGTTTTGGAATTGAATGATATTCTGAAATTTCTAAATAAATGATAGAATTTAAAACATGATATTTCGTGTTTGGATTATCAAACTAAAATCAATCATATAAATGAGAATAGTGATTGAACACTAAACTGAACCCAAAAAAAATTTCCTTTCTCCCTTAATTCTATTTAGATTTTCCTATTAGTTTAAATTCTTATTTTTCATGTCATTATTTTCAATAATAGAAAACAAAAAATTATTTATCATTGTTTAATTTAAAATACTAAACCATAAAAAGAAGTAGTTCATGTGATTTAGAATAAGTGAGTAAATGAAATGAAAGGATCTTCATGTGATATGACCCTGGTCAGCCACTGTGCTACACTAAGATAATAATAATTCTTTTTCTATGCCCCGTGATAGGCCTGTGTAAAAATTGGAACCATTTTCAGGGAGCAAATCATAAGTTTTCATATATTCTTTTTATTTCACATTTTATATATATTTAATTTCTTTTATAAATATATATATATGTCGATGATGTTTTAAAACAACCATTTCTTTGATTCATGAAAAAATTACTCTCAAGAGAATGAACCAATAGTTGAAACACCCTGGTCTACTGAATATAGTGTTGTATTATGGGATATACAGATTTGGGAATACTAGAGACCAATTTAAAAAGAGGCGAAATTTACGGACCACATCCAAGATATCAAAGAGGCCCTCAAGAAACTAGTGGTTGGAGTATTAGCTAGAGAACTATGTAAATTTGGGGATTAATTCTTATAATTCTATCAATATGTGTCCAAGACACAATAAAAGTGTTCCTTATTTCCTCCCAAAACTTTGGTAGATGTATCCCCTGGATATTTCTCGGAGAAAGTGAAAAAACACAACCTTAATAAATATTTATGGTCATGATGAAAATTTGAAAAATATATTAGGACAAATGGATTGGATAATTGTATAACTCCAAGAATAATCAAAAGAACCTGAGTCTGATCCTAAACTAGAAGATGAGTCATTTTTTACCTGAGGAGGTAAAGGAGGAAGAATTCACTACTAATCTAAATGTGGGAGATCAACAAGAATTGTATGTCTTTAGGAATGAATTTGAGGAACTTATGGATCACCCAATACCATATATAGAAGAGGCGACAACACCAGTAAAGTGTGACAACACCCAAATGGTGAAATTTGAATTAAATATAGATTATTTTGAATACCAAACCCCATCCACTGATAATTTACCTCAACAAAAACTAACCAGTGAGGCATAGATTAAAACTGAACCGACTAAGAGATTTCAATATTTCACTGACTCTAACACTTTTGATTTTATTGAATCTTAATTTTGGATCACTCTCTACTATTTTGGTCATAGAGATTCAGAAAATCCTTAATATGTCATGGAGGAAGAGGAAGAACAGGATCATTCACTATATGAGGAAAATATGGAGCTCCTTAATTTCAATGAATATTTATCTGGAGAAGACCATGAGAAAATCCATGTTTCTAAGCCTAAGAAAATAGGAAAAGAGGCTACTCATTTTGAATCTTATGTGAATATAGTACTATAAAATAAAGAGTTTACAAAAGTTTCAACCAAGAAGGAATTTTATTCATACTCCATCATAATCCCATGAAATCTATACCTTATTATGAAGGTGAAGGATCCGGTATACTCTATCCAAGAATCATTCCTCACCAGCACAAATAAATTACAAAATGGGAAAATCCACATGTGGTGGTTCAAATGAAATAAGCATCATCCACCAACTGACATTGGATAATAGTTGGTACTTCACTATAGAGGAATTAAAAATTCAAGGCCCACCTAGGGTATCATACCAAGACTTATCACTCACTACCTGATTTTTAAGATTTTAAATTTTAATTTCATTTCTTAAGAATTAGTACAGAATATTTACCACTCCCTCATATTATTTTTTGATCTTTAATGACATGATCTTTGTGATTAATTGTGTAAATACCTTTTATTTGATCATAATGGCAGAAGGAATACTTGAATAGTGAAGGAGGAAAGAGGATCAAGTATTCATGGAAAAGTGTGATCACTTTTTATGATTATCTTTAAAACTCTATATATTTTTTCTGATAACCATCGTTGATCATTAAAGTTAAAATTGAATTCTCATGTTTGAATTAATTTTTTACATGACTTATTTAAGAGACCTATGTTTCTTAGGAATCATGTGGTTTCAAATTTTATATTTCAATGTTAATCAAATTTAATGAGTAAAATGGAAAATTGGATGATTATATTGAAGCATGGATATTAAAATGAGAACTCCTTATTTAAGGGAATTGGTTGATTCATGTAAATGAAATTTCCTAAATATTTTTCATGATTTGAATTTATGAAATTGATGTGAATTGATTTTTTATTATTATCCATGCCTTAAATGATTTTTAAAAAAATCATATATTTCTATTCTTGAGAGGATTTATAGACCAAGAAATTTCTATTTTATTCCTGATTATATTTCATGATTGATGTTCGGGCATGTCACTGACCAGAACATGCATTTGAACTTTTCAAAGATATTTCAACGAAAAAAGAAATTTAAAGTTATTATGGAAACATTTGATAAACCACTTATCTTTAAAATACCACATTTACATCAATAATTCTTTAGCCCATACAGACTATGAATGATATTATAGGTATGATCCATGTTTTATGCCATTTCATCAATTCCTATACTCATATTAGTATTTTCATGATATTTTTATGTTTGGAGGGTGGGGGTGAAGGGAATCAGGTTGAAATGGATGTTTCTTATTATAAGGAACAAGTGTGGGGGTTCTTATTGTGGGAAAAAAGTATGGATGTTGATTCATTCATAATACTTCATTATTTTCCCCTCTAGAATATATAAAATGGAAAATTAAAAAAAAGAACCAAAAAATTAAAAAAATGGTTTGTGATTTTGAAAATGAAAAAAAACACCATTACTTGACCTATTATTTATAATATATGTGGTTATGTGGTGGATGTGAGGTTTATTCCAAGAAAACCATTATAAAAATAAAAAAATGTAAAGGCTCTTTTAAAAAGGAAAGCAATAATAAAATTATAGAAAATTTAAAGAGGTTTCAAAAATCATTCATTATGCTTAATTTAATCATGATATTTACTTTGAGTTTTGAATAATTATGAAGTTATAACAAATTTAAGGGGATAATTTCAATTCAATTATAATTTTATTGTCACACATTATTATATAAGAGATAAACCTCCTCCTCTAACCTTAACTTTTAAACATCAATTCCTACCATCCCTATGCCCAAGAGACATTTGAACCTTAATTAAAAGCCTTAATAGTTTTATATGTATTTTATCCTTCAAATATGGAGAAATTAGTGACTTTAAACTCATATGTATAAGGATCAAGTTCTTATGGTACAAGAAAAACACTAAATGAATTTTTTTATGAGTAATGATAGAAAACATTCAAAAGTAAGTAAGATCACAATTTTTCATGTTTAATAATAATGAATTGAGGTGCTCGAATGAATGAAAAGAGAATTTACCACAAATTTCAAAGTGGAAAAGTAAAATACATTAATTGAATGTTTCTTTGAAAAAAATGGGAAATTGAATTAATATTTTATGTCTATTTTTGATAATTTTGATTCACATTATAATTTTTATTTTATTTTATTTCTTTGGAATTTGAATATTCTTATCATTTTTCTCCTCTTTAAGTCAATGTTGAGATTTTATGCTTGAGGAAAAGCATGGTTTAAGAGTGGGGGAATTGATAGAATATATACTTTAAATAATTTTACTTTTAATTTCAATGTATTAATCCAAAGAAAATTTATTTTTTGGTCAATTTTCATTATTTTGTGATTATAGTTGTATTTTGAGCTTAATTAAAAAAATGGCCTATTTAGGATTTTTTCTGTAAATTATTTCTGTATTTATGACATAAAATTTTATATAATAATCAATATCATTAAATTATTTATTTTTAGGATTCTATGGATCCTAGGATTCATTTCATTCTTCTGGATCCAAAGCTAAAACCACCATTTGGAAGTCTAAAACCTACTACCGAGTTGGGTCTTTAAAACTTCTCATAGAGAAGGAAATTTTTATTATGAGGACCATAGATTCTTATTTGATGGACCAAATATGATAAACATTAGAGGATAGACTTGGGATACATTTATGAATAACTTTTATAAAGACAACCACATATGCATTAGCCGTTTTCAAGGACATTAATGCATTGGAAACCAAAGGTATGAAATAGGGAGAGTCTTCTTGGGCAGAATAAATTCTTAAAGTAAATCAGACATACCAATCTCTATACATGAATAAATACACTAAAATTTGGAGGAGATATGTAAAATAAATTTAGGAAAAGATTTTTTAAATACACCACTTCCAAATTTGGCCATTAATGGGGCTAACATGTGGCCACTTTCAATGGAAAATTATGGCTAATAAAAGGAGGCAAGCACCTCCTTTCAAAATCACTCCATAACATCTATAGAACTAAAGAGGAGACCTCCACCAAGGAATGTTAGATGATACAAACTTTTCCCCTTCTCCTTGTTCATTTTATTTTATTATTTTATTTTTTTCTTAGTTTACATTTTTATTTTAAATTTTATTTTTATTTTTATTTTTAAATAAAATTCCATGCATTCCATTTAAATTTTTAATCCACAAATTTATTCTTCTCCTCTAATTCTTTTTTTTAATTTTTTTATTATAATTCATATCATTAGTAATAAGGATAATAATTATTATTATTATATTATATTTATTTTAACATTCTAATTTTTAAATATATTTATCTCTTCTTAATTTCTTCCTTTTTTTATTATTCTTCTAAAATAATTTTTCCCTTAATTTTAATAATAATAATAATTAATAATAAATTATATTATTATTATATCTTAACATTATTTTTATTATATATAAATTTTCTAATTCATTTATTATTTTCTCCTTCCTTATTCTATTTTCATTTTAACTCTCTCTCTCATCATCCATTATATTTATTTTCCATTTTAATCTCTCATCACCCTTATATTTATTTATTCATAATTATTTTTATTTATTTTATTTCTTCTATTCTTTTGTCACACTACACCATGGGGTCTTCTACTCTCAAAAATGAGAGGCTGAACCATAGGCTTGGCCCGAAGGGAGGTCATGGTGTATTTTAATTTTCATAAAAGATTAATTTTACATTTTTAAATATAATTGATTAGCATGCATGAGTGAGGTGAATGTCCCAAATGCGGTAACAACCCCCAATGACGTGAAACCTAATCAATATTTATTTGTTTCTTTAATCACTTTTTCATCTCTCCATTGTTTTGTTCTTCACACGTGGGATTTTTGTTAATTAGTAGATGAAGAAACATCCATAGAGATGGGTGCTAGATAATGACACCTCCTAGAATAAAATATTTCATCAACCTTGACTAAAGTTGGAGGTAAAATTGAGAATGTTTAGGCATTCAATTATAGTTCAAAATTTTTAAATAAATAATAGTATATCAAATATGAGGTTTCATGTTTGGATTATCAATTTGAAATAAAAAATATATAGAAGAATGATTATAGAACCTTTAAATCAACCCCAAAACTATGTCCTTTATTCCAGAATTCATTCTATTTATATTTTCATGGTAGTTTAAATTATTATTTTTCATGTCATTATTTTAAATAATCAAAAAAAATATCATTTATCATTGTTTTATTTCAAATAAAAAACAAAAAAAATAGTTTATGTGATTTAAAATAAGTGATTAAATGAACTGAAAGGATCGTCAAGTTAAATGACCCTTGTCTTCTACTGTGCTTCATTAGGGAAATAATATTGATTTTCCATGCCCCATGATAAGAATGCATCAAAACTGGCTCCATTACCAGGGCGAAAAACATAATTTTGCTTATCTTTTTATACTTCACATTTTAGATTGATTTATTTTATTTTTTAAAAAATAAAACACATATATATCCATGGTATTTTACGATAATTATTTCATTAGTTTTTTGAAAATTATTATCCAGTTTAAGAACAAGTAGTTGAAGCACACTAGTATGCTGACAATGGTGTTGCATTTTGGGTTAGATAGATTATGGAAGCCTGAAGCCAAATTTATATAGAGGAGGAAAATAAATACATTATCCAAGATCTCAAGGATACACTTAAACAACCAGTGGTTGAAGGATTGGATAGAGAATTAAGTTAATTCTGGGATTAATTCCCATAATTCTATCAAGAAATGGCCAAGACACAATAAGAGTGATTCTCATTTCCTCCCAAATATTCCAAATAAGTATCCCTAAGAGATTTCTAGGTGAAAGTAGAAAAACAAAAACTCATGTATAATATTCAAGGGCTTGATGAAAATTATCTAAATCTCCTAGTCCAAATGGATTTGATATGTTCATATGTTCAAGCATCATCAGAAAAACCAAATTCTGACCATGAACTAAAAGATGATCCACTTTTCATACTTGAGGGGGAAAGGAGGCGTACTTGACTATTAAGAAACATGTGAGAGATCAAGAAGAATTAAATTAATTCATTAATTAATGTGAGGAACATATTGATCTCCACAAACCCTACATAAAATAATAACCAGCATAGGAAAATGAATACACCATCCAAATGGTGGAATTTAAAGTAAATATAGAGAAGCTTGACTACCTACCTCTATCCACTAATAATGTACCCCAAGAGGCACTTACCACTGAGGTAGATATTAAAAATGAACCAAATAAAATATTTTAATCTTTATTTTACTCTTACTCTTTTGATATTATTGAATATAAATTGTGCAGCATTCCAAAATATTTGGATCATACATATTCATAAAATATTTTCTAGGTCTTAGAGGTAGATAAAGAACCTAGACATGCACCTATAGAGGAACACATAGAGCTCATATATTTCAATGAAAATTCATTTTAGGAAGTCTATGATAAAATCCATGTTTTTTATCCTGAGTAAATTAGAGAAGAGTCTACCCATTTTGAATTTTATGCCAAGACAAAACTGAAAAATAAAGTGGTTATAAATTTAGAAACCAAGAAGAAATATGATTTATAATTCATCCTACCCCCTCCATGAATTATATACCTAACTGTGAATGGGTAGGATATGGTATACTCTACCCATGGATCATTCATCACCATCAAAGATGAAGTACAAGTTGGGAAAAGCCCTATGTGGTGGTTCAAATTGAAGAAAATTCATCTACAAAATGACTTTGGATAACAGATGGTACTTCCCTATGGAGGGATTAAAAATTCAGGGCCCACTTGGGGGATCATACCAAGACTTATCCCATTCTACTTTATTTCTAATAATTTTAATTTCAAAGTCATTTATTAGGAAGTAGTCTAGTATGTATCCCACACCCTCTAATTGTTTTTTGAGCTTTAATGACATATTAGTTGTTCGTAACCGTGTATTTATCTTTTATAAGATCATAATGGAAGAAATAATCCTTGTATGGTGAAGGCGGAAATTATACCAATAATTTATGTGAAAGGGATTTCAGTTTTTATGATTATATTTTAAACTCTATAAAAAAAATTTCGATAACATGTTTTAATATTTAAAGTTAAAACTACATTCCCATGCTTGAATTCATGTTTTACTTTTCCTATCTTGGAGAAATTAGTTTTTTATGAACCATGTGATTTCATATTTTATATTCTGATATTAATGAAATTGAATGCCTAAAATGTAAAATTGGATGACTAAAGTGAATCATGGATATTAAAATGAGGACTCGTGATTTAAAGGAATTAGTTGATTTATGTAAATAAAATTTACCCGACATTTTTCATATATTGAATTTATGTAATTAATTTTAATTAATTTATTATTATTATTCATTTCTTAAATTATTTTTCCATGCCATATTTTCCATTAATGAGGGGATTTCAAGTCCAATAACATCCTATTTTATTCATGAGGACATTTATTTACCAATCTTGGGACATGTAACTGATTAAAACTGGTCAAAGTTATGACTATAAAAACACATTTAAAATTGTTGAGGTATATTTTGATAAACCAATTATCCTTAAAATTACCCATTTTAATCAATCATTATTTAGCCTATACAGATCATGAATGAACTTTTTAGGCATGAACCCTGTTTTAATCCATTTTCTCAACTCCTACCATCATCTCAGTATTTACATGATATTTTTAAGTAGAATTGTGGGTGTGAGGGATTCCATTGTGAAAGGGATGATTATAATTATAAGGAAGAAGTGTGGGGGTTGTTATTGTGGGAATAAAGTATGTTTGTTGATTCATAAATAATAATTTATTGCTTTCTCCCTCTTGAATATAAAAAATTGAAAATGGAAAAAATGTGATGTGATTTGTGAAAACCAAAAATCTCCATTAATAGACTGATAATTTCTATCATATGTGGTTCGGTGGTGGTTGGGGGTTTATTATATGAAAAACTCTGAAAAAAGGAAAAATAATGAAAATGAGTTTTGAAAAAGAATAAAAACTATAAAAGTATAGAAAAATTCAATAGGGTGCACAAATCATTCATTATAGTTAATTTTATCATGATATTTACATTTAGTTTCAGCGACGTTGAAAATTGTTACAAATTGATGCATATAATTTCATGAAAATTTTAATTTTAATATCATTAATTATTAAATAATAGATAACCCGCCTCCTTGAGCCATAAATTTTAAACACCAGTTCCTACTAACCCTAATCCTCAGAGACATTTGAATTATATCTTCAAGACATCATGATTTTATATGTCTTTTATATTTACAAAGAGGAGAAAGTAGTTCCTTTAAAAGATAATGGATAAGGAGAACAATCTCATGATATGAGCATAACTATACTTGAATATTATCATGAGTGATAAGATAAAAGATTTAAAAGTGAGGTAGATTATGATTTGGCTTGTTCAAAAGTAATGAATTGGGGAACTTGAATTAAAAAAGGGGAAGTTCTTTATTTTTCAAAGTGGAATAGTAAAGTACATGAATTGAAAATTTATTTGGAAAATAGAAAATTGAATTGGTATTTTATATGTATTTTTGATAATTTGGTTTGAAAATGGATTTTATTTTGATTTTATTGCTTTAGAATTTATATATTGGTAAGATTTGTGTCCCTTTTTAACTCAATGATGAGATTTTATGATTGAGGAAAATCATGGTTTAAGTATGGTGGAAGCAATATAAAAAATATTTTCAATAATATTACTTTTAATTTAAATTTTTTTTAGCCCCAAAATGTTTTATTTTAAGGTTAATTTTCATATTTTATGGTTTTAGTTGTATTTTGAGCTTAATTGAAAAGAATTATCTATTTCTGATTTTAACTGCTTTATTTTTTTTATTTAGGCCATAAAATTTTATATAATGAAAAAAATCATGAAATATTTCATTTTTAGGATTCTATATATCCTAGGATTTAATTATTGCTTCTAGAACCAAAGTTAAATCCACCATTTGGCATCCAAAACCCGCTCACAATTTGGGCCTTGAAAAGTGTTCATAGTCGAGAAAGTTCTGAGGTTGGGACCATATCACCTGATTAGACAGCAAAAATATGCTGATATTTGGATGGGGAAGCTAAATTAATTTATGAACAACTTTCATGAAGGCTCTCACATGGGAATCAGCCGTCTACAAGACCATTAATGCATGAGAAATCAGAGATGTGTAATATGAAGCCATCCATGCATTTATTTTAAATTTTGTATCCACCAATTTCTTATTCACCTATAATTTATCTTAATTTTGAATTTTTTATAATTAATATCATTAATAATAATTATTATTATAATTATAATAATATTATTATTATATTTACTTTAACATTCTTATTTTAAAAAATTTTACCTTAATTTCTTATTTCTCTTCTTCTAAAATAATTATTCTTTAAATTTTCAAAAAATAATAGAAAATTACTAATAATATTATTATTTTTATATTTTAACATTTTTTTTATATATAAAATTTATTTTTTCTTTTCTTATTTTATCTTTCCTTATATTGTTTTTATTTTATCTCTCTATCTTTCTCATCCTCTATTATTTTTATTTTACCTTTAAATTTCTCATCAACCTTCTTTTTATTTATTCATAATTATTTATTTTTTATATTATTTTTTCTCATATTATATCACATTCCACTGAGTGATATTTTACTCTCATAATGGATAGGTTAATCCCAAATATGCAATGAGAAAATGAGGTTTTAAAGATAAAAATTTCAAAACTTTACAACATTTTTATATCTAAATTCAACATGAAAATGAATTCAATGAATTAAATTAGGTTAATTAATAAAATATTGAACTAATTTTAGTTTAAACCCCATTAAAAATATAATTTTAAATTTTAAATTATTTAAATTAAATGGTAGTTTTCAATTAAAATTCAGTATTCTTACTTATTCATTAAAATTTAAACTTTTCAAAAAAATCCCAAAAATTCATCCTAAGAAAATTTTGAGATTATGATTAAAAAATTTAAGTTTATTTTATTAAATTAATTTTATAAAAGTATCAAAAATTAATTTTATTATAACTACAAAAAAAGGTAAAACTATTCTTTAGAAAAATATTGTTTTTAAGCATAAAATTAGATTTATTCTTATTTATTATTTCGAAAAAATATACAATCAAAATTAAAATTTTGATTGAATATATTATATATAAATTTAATTTAAATCATCAAACAAATGTGATTTGGTTTATTTACCGATATAAAAAACACATGTGTGCATATAAATTGTTTTTCAGAGAAAGATTTCCTTTTATTTTCAAAAGGGGATTATTTTCATTTAGAATTAATTTGCCACCAAATAATTAATTTTAAATAACTTTTTGAACTATATATTAATAATTTAGTTAATATTATTCATGTTTTTCATTAAAACATATATGTGACAACTATCATGCTGAATAATTATATTTAAATAATATGTCATGTTTTATTTAAACTCGGTGTTATGTGTAATGAAAACTAAGCTTGGTGTTTCATGTGACAGAAGCCAAACTCAGTGTTGCAAGTAATATAATAAAAAAATAGGGTTGTGTGTAATGAAATACCAACCCATTTTTGCGTGTAACTCAAAATAACACAAATATTAAATTAATTAGAATAAAATATTCCCAAAAATCTCAGGGTGCTACATTTTACCCCCTTAAAATGAATTTCACCCTCAAAAATTGTCTTAATCATGAAAGGTTTGAAATTTGAAAATTAATTCATAGAAACCCATATCGTTTAAATTAAAAATAAATATTACCTTAAACAGTGAAATATCTAAAATTAATGGTTACCTAATATAACTCATAACTAGGGTTTTTCCGCATTGGGGAACACAAGTGGGAAGTAAATATTTGGACATAGAAGAGAAGTGTAAATAATTTTAGAGTGATAAAGATCACTAATCCCAAAAAATTGGGTTATCTATAGAATATTAGTGACCATAAAACAATAATCCAAATATGTGAGAAAAAATTCATTGATATCATAAAAAATAGTGATAACTAGACACTGTTTTATTTCATGATCCATTTCCTAATTTTGAAAATATTTCATAAGATACACTTACATGTTTTCATTCTTTTTCATAAGTACAATATCTCCATTTTTTCCCTTGATCAATTTCCACTTTATCTCACTCTCCAATAAATGAAAGTTAGTTTTTTTAATTCCTAAAGCTCCAATGTATCATAAGATCCATAAATAATGAAAATTCATTTCTTATATCTCATGTTTTAAGAAAAATGGTTAACACAGGTTATCCAATTTTAAGAAAATAATACATTAATCTATAAAATATAATTCAGTGTTCAACATAAAATATATCATAAATTTTTAATCTTATGACCCTTATAAAATATTTAAAAACCAAAACATTATAAATAAGTTCATTAAATTTCCAAAATGAACTTATCATTAATACCCAAAACAACATGAAATAGATATTAATTAACAAATACCAAACATATGAATAACTTCATCATGTATTATCTTGAAAATGATATTACCATAAAACCTCATTGAAAATATTAATGCTTCTTCCTTCCTTATATTAAACAATGATTACTAGATACATTAATTAAATACAAAAGTGAAGTAAAATCCATCAATGATAATGTCAACCACTTTGTTTATAAATCATTAACTAGTTCTAAGGATTCATGTAATATCATATTAGTTTGATACAAATTAATCATCCAATTATCCTAAAATTATTAACTCAACATCTGGAACATATTCTGGGTTATCTTTAAAATCTCACATTGACATTAAATCACTTTTCCAATTCATTAGGACTATTTAACATATCTTTTCAAATCCTTAATGAAAAAATTATAATGAAAAATAATTATATATTTCAGGATTCATATAACATAATATTTTATTTATAATAGATAAATACATCCTTCGTCCAAATTCCTTCTCAAACCATTATCTAGCCTTAGTCATCTTATTCTTTAATACCTCTTTACTCTCACAAGTAATCTATACTCTCTTAATTATCAAAAATATAACCATTACTCATAAAACCATGATAATATTATTCATGAGATTTTAAATGAGGTCATATATTTTAATAATTTTTATACTTTCCAAATTTGATTCATTAAATAGTCAATGATATCTTAGGGAGATAAATTTTCCCATCCATTGTGTTAAGTAAGCCTTCTATTTCACCTTTGATATTTATTGTTTTTTAAATTATTTTCCATATTTAAAAATAGATCCTCATTCTTCTAAGATATCAACTTGCATCCTTCATTCCAAATTATATACATATAGAAAACCATATATTATTTCCTTGGTGGTTACCATCACCCAAACTCATAGTGAACTTTTTTCCTCCTTTAGAGATTTTGGGAGTTAGTCTAGGTATGCATTTTAAATCATATTATTTGGAAAATAATTATGCACAATCACAACATCCTTGACTCCACTCATCACCAAATTTGAATACTCATTAAAAAAATCATCCATCTCACTCTATGTTAATCTATTTCCTTCTGATTCTTACAATATACTAAGACTATAATGAACAGTGTGAGAAATTATCACCATAATGGAAAATCAAAATGTCTGAAAAATCAATTAGGTGGTATAAATCAAGATACCTTTTTCTAAAATATGAAACCTTAGTTTTATCATAGTTTAGTCATATTAATAATATATTTAAATCCTTCGGGATGGTTTATAAAGAGTTTTTGAATTTCTAAAGCATATACCCCAGGATTGTCAAACAAGGTGTGTTGTGAGGCCTATTGTTGTGAACCATTTCCCTATCGATTCTAGATCAATAAGGTGTTCTTCAAGGTTATTACCCCATGGTATGTCTATTCTGGAGACATATCTACATGTTCTATATAGATAGGGATGAAATTTCATGGAAACCACTCAACATATCATTTACTAATATTCTAGGACATTTTCCTATACTTTAACACATCCTATGAGTTATTCTTAGATACATTTGAAGACATGTAATTATAAATAACCCTAGGGATCTCACTAAATTTTACTTATCCTAGTTTTAAAATATTAACTAAATAGTTCCTCCGATATAGAAAATAGTGATCCTAGCTTCTAAAACATGGATATCACTTCTTTTAATATGAATATTCATTACATTAAGCAAACACATGCCAGGGGACCGTAATAGTTTAGTGCCTTTGTAAACATGAAAAAAATATTTTAATCTGGTGAAAGATCTTAAATATTTCCCTCAAATATATTCCCATTTAGTAATATTCATATACATACCCTATATAAATCTTTTTTTTCATAACATGGGGAATATAATCCTAATAAATTGTAAGCTCAGATGCTTACTAAGGGTAAACATAAGATATATCAATCTATGATCACACGAAAGAATCAAACAAAGTTAAGGTTATGTGATCAAGAACATAACTTATGAAGTTCATACACAACCGATCATAGATCATAATCAAGAGTCATGACATAAAACATTATTATTTTCAAAAACAGGGAACTCAAGGGTGATAAATCATCATAAATCAACCATGAAGCATAATATCATATCATAAAAGTGTGACCCATATTAAATATTAAAAACTATTTCATATTTCATGGTAAACTACCAAGACCATCAGTATAGTGGACTAGGAATCATCACATGTTTCCTATAGTGGATTAGTAAACACTAGTTTTCCATAGTGGATTAGGACACATCTCTTTCACATAGTGATTCAGGACATACTTGTTTTCCAGAGTGTATTAGAACACAACTATTTTCTAGAGTGGATCAGGATACACCTATTTTCCATTTTCTATCAATATCATAGACTTTTTTCCCTATTGTTATCTCATCCGATATGAATCATTACCCAATGCATTGGAGGGACATATATAGGTCCCACCCATCACATAATGAAAACCATATTTATGTGTGTCACAAGATCATAATCTTTGATAATATCATATCCCATGAAATGATAAGGGTATCATAAACATTTTTTCATATCATAACTTATGGAAAATAGATAGGTTTCATAATAATTTTATCCTAGAATAAACCATGAAAAGAAATGGGTTTCATAAGAATTTTATTATGGTATAACCCATGGAAATTAACTATGTTTCTTATAAATATTCCCTAATTAACATAAAACATCCAGAGAAATAATTATAATGGTACCCCTGGATCATATCTCTACTAAGGATATATAACATAAATGGATGAAATCTTAGTTATAAAATGATTTTGATCATCCATTTAAAATATTTCATGTGGAAAATATCCTTTCATATTTGAGAAACACTTTTAAAACATAAATAATTTTGAAAATAATTTTCATTGAATTAAAATGAAAAATTATAAAGGATTATTCGAAGAAATAATTGGCCACGATGTCAAAAAAATTATGTTCATATTATACGCGTTAAAAGAAATATCCCTTTCACATTTTTGGTAGAATATAGATAAGTATTTCTTGGAAAACGAAATGAATATTATTTTCAATTTTTTTGTAAAAAGTAAAACCTGGTTAAAAAATTATTTAATAAATAATTTGGAGAATAATAAAATATTTTTGAAAACATATTTAGAAAACATGGTTTTGGAAGAAACCATATTTCCAACTGAAGTGGGAAATAATATTAAATTTTATTAAAAACTTTTTTTAAATTATTTTAAGAACCAATGAGTGAAAAATGGTACTATTACATTGAAATTTCATAAATAGCCATATGATAAGAAAATTCACGATTTTATTAAGATATTTATCATATTATATTATCATCAGAAACAAAATCACAAATAATATAATTAAATAATGAGATTGTAATATAAAATCTTTATCACTTTGGTAACATTGAATTATAATCCCATGAAGGAATAACATAAAATGGAACATAATGTTTATTAATCATAAAAAATTCATGATATTAAATTTAAAATAAGATTCATATACACCTCATGAAAGATTATATGTGTATAACATAATATATGTCTCAAATAAAGAAAATTGAGATAAAACACCTTTCCACTTGAGTATGTTTCGAATTGTAAGCCCCATGAATGGATAAAATCAATAGAAACATTAATTATAATTAAATGAGGTATATTAATTATATATCATGTAATATATGATAATATATACTAAAAAAACTAGTAGTGAATACGGTATAAATATCTCATAAATAAAGGTGATACTAGAAATCCCTTTATTACTTTGGTAACTTTTGAACTGTAATCCCCAGGAAAGAGTGATCCTTAAATGGATATGTAAATCCTAAAAAATTTCATGAGAAACCTAAAAAAATACATTCATGGGTATTAGATAAAATAGATAAAATAAATAGGTGGTGAATATGGAGTCTGTCTTACATAAGTAAAAAATGTGAGATAGAAATCACTTACCTTAAGTGTTGACTTTCATCATACTCATTCAAACTTACTCTTGTTCAATTATCCTTCATAGTTTTGTAGTAAAATACTCCATAATATGGGTTTATACTCAAAATAATGCTTATAATATGAAGGTATGGAAGTTGATAAGTGATTTAGTAAGTTCTTGTCCAACCCAAAGAGATTTGAATGTGAGAGGAAGAGAGGAGAGGGGGTGACCTTTTATAAGTGAGGGAGAGGACATACATTGTATTTTTGAAAATAATTGAATACGCCCACATTCTTAATATGTAAAAAGGGTAAAAGATGGTCCATTATAAAACCTTATAGTTTTCAAGGTCTAAATATTTTCAAAAAATAGTTTTTATACAAGTTTATAACTCATTTTTACAATTATCTTTTTAGTTTGACCCCGGATAAACCCATTTTACCTTAATCGCGATCATAAATTTTTACTACATTCCTTATTTATTTTGTTAAAATATAAATCTGAAAATTTTAGATAATATAAATTATTATTATTAAAAATATAGAAATAATTATTTTAAATTCCATTCACCGCAAATCATTTTTTTTTTTTTTTGATTTTATGAAGGCCGGTTTGAGGGTACCCGGTTCCCATGGTACATTTCACAACAGCCAAAATTCAGAGAGAAAACCACATTCAGCGGAGCAAATCCAAATTCAAACTAAAATCGAACCACGCGTCTCCCCAATCCGCACGCCACCTCGAGATGCGTTCCACGTGGCCACCTCGAGCCGCACACCACCTCGAGAAACGAGTTGACAGAAATCAAACCACCTCCATCCATATCGCCGGCGAGAGATTCCGGCCATCTTCATCCATCGACGTCGTCGAAAAACAACGGATCACACCATTCAGACATATCCACAACACCAGAACGCCGATGAGCTTCACCGACGCTCTTCATCACGCAATCATCCGCGCCGGCGACGAGAAACAGAGCGCATCACCGCTGGTGGAACCCTTCACCGATTTCAACGAGGGAGAAACCTCGTCACTAGTAACAGCGAGGTAGAACCCCACGACACAACGCCAAAACATCACAGCCAAAACGAAACCGCCAGAAACAACCACAAAAACGCAACACAAAACACAAAAACCAAGAAAACACCCAAGGAACGAATGAACCCGCCGCGAACAGACAAACCTACCGCGTCATACAAAGGTATACCCTAGCACACTCACCTGGGAGGAGGCAGGAGGCCGCCGCCGCATGAGCGCAGCCCTCAAACGCGAATAAAACACCACCGGACAGCAGACAGCTGCCGAGATCTGATCCACGGGCGCTTCGGAGAGTATGCCGTCACCAAGACCGGTCTTACACCCATGGACCAGAACCAGCCACCACCGACGCCCGAGAGCATCTCACCGCCAGAGAGAGGGCCACGAAGCGTCACTGCAGCAGCGGAGATCCACCGCCAAAATTGAAACCTTTCAAAAAAACCCAAAAATTCTCCAGAATATAATTTTTTGGTTATGATTAAAAAAATAACGTCTATTTTATCAAATTCATTTTTTAAGTGTAAAAATTTAATTTTATTATAATTGTGCAAAAAGATGGATTTTTAAATACAGTTTTAAGCATAAAATTGGAATTTTTTAATATTTATTTTCTTCAAAATATATAATATGAATATTAAAAAATTGATTGAATATATAATCTATATAAATATATTTAAAATTAATTAACAAAATTGATCGAGTTAATTTATTAATATTAAACAAACTTGTGTGTATAAAAATTATTTTTCATAGAAATATTTTCTTTTATTTTCAAAAGGGTTTTATTTTAATTTCTAATTAATTGGACACAAAATAATTAATTTTATATACATGTTTTAATATATTTTCATAATTTAGTTAATATTATTCATAACCACCATTCCAAAATCTTGGTGAAACTATCATATTAAATAATGATATCTTAATAATATGTCACGTTTCATTTAAACCCAGTGTTGTATGTAATGAAAGATATGCTCGGTGTTGTGTGTAACACAAGAAAAACTCATTTATTTATTTAAACCAATCCAAAATTAGTGTTACATGTAACACAAGACAAACAGAGTGTTTCATGTAACTCAAAATGTCAAAAATATAAAATTAATTTGAAAAAATTATTCCCTAAAATTTTGGGGTGTTAAATAAACAAAGTAAAATATGTGTGTCACTATATGATTTAAAAAATTAATATATTCATGATACCTTATGTGGATATTATAAAAGTGGTTAATGGTTGGGAATGTTCCTTTTAATAAGGGAACATGATCTAAAGGAAATAGAAGAGTTGGAAAGGTTTTAATCTAATAACACCCTAATTCAACCCCCTCTCTAGTTTTTTTGGAACAACACACATCTATATCATCATTATAAAAAACGTGGAGGTGATGAATACTTGAGAATGTATCATGGAATAAAACATCCTAAATGAATCAATCATGGACAGAATGAAAAAATTAACAACCAATGATTAATTTTATATATAAATTACTGAAAATGGGTAATAAAAAATGAATATAGATTGATAATTAACCTAAAATGATTATATATAAATTTAGAGTGGGTTTGACTAAGAAGGAATCCATGGTACATGATTTTCTTGACTTAATATTCTTTCTTCGAGTCATATTATTATTTTTTGAATATGTTTTTTATATATTATATATTGTACCATTTATATATCCCATATTGAATTTTCACTTCCTTTTTGGGAAAATTTCATTTCATTACCAAAACCTTATTTTTGATCAATTCTGATTCTATAATATTTTATTTTGTAATGGAAAAATTCACTCTATGTTTTTAGTATTTCTCTTCAATGTACATATTTATTCTTAAAACAGATACTTACTTTGTTATTATTAAAGTTAAATATGTATTTTCATCTATATATTTCTCATTTATTTTATCTCTATTCAAGAGTAAATTTTATATCCCTTTTATAGATGCATGAAACATTAAATTATTAATTAAATGTTTTAAAAATTACACTTTCAACTTCCATACTATTTTTGTATGTTTCACTTTAAATTTATTTTACATTAACATTATTTTATCTCTAGGTTCCATATTTGTTTTTTTATTATAGAATTAAAATATTAAAATTCAAATTTTTCACCTTTTGAAATTGATTTATAATGTGACTTATATTTATGATTTTATGAAAACATCACCAAAACATTAATTAAAATATTTCCACGATTTCATTTTTTATTTATAACTCTATATTTTAAATATACATCATATATGGAATCCTATTTCATGTATCACCCTATAGATATTCTTTTGATATATTTATTTTGGGTGATTAAATTTCTGTATCATATAATATAATTCTATATTTCATCTTATGCGATACTTTCTGGAAGATTTTTATAACCCAGTTTATTTTCATGGGTTTAATCAAGCTATTATTTATGATTTATATCACATGTCACACATATGTATGGTATATCATTATGTGAAGAGTGGTCCTACTGTTATCTATTCCTCTAGTTAACTTGGAAATTATTAATATCTCATGTGATTTAGATGGGACAAGTGTGGTTAGATCAAGCCCACTATATTATTGGACATAGTTGGTTAACCCATTCTATTATGTTATGGAACAAATATGATTTATAATGTCACTTAACACATTATTATAGTTCTGATGATATAAACAAAAACTTTACATTACTGTTCTAAGACCAAAAAAGATTACATTATTTCGTTTATCCAAAACATACAACATAAAACTGAGAAATTGGATCACTTACACACCAAAGGACCTTTTAGGTTTAGTGTTTTAGAGAATTAGGATGAACTATTTCAATGTATAAAATTATATAAGTGTAACCATTTTTCTCACATAACATCTTATTTATAAAGACATTATTTCTTCATTAAAGGTAACTTTATTTTACAAAAATTTGATTTTATTAAATTTTATACTCATACTTAATCTCTATGAAAAACATTTTAAAATGTGGGTTGAGCAAAAAAATATTATTAAGGTACATATATAAAAAATAATGAACCTTGTTATTACAGAAATATTTATAAACATTTTCCTATTTCAAAATAAAATTTTAACTCAAAATAAACAATTAATTAGCTAATAAATTAATTTATCTTCCCAATTATTTTAATAAAAAATTTCATAAGAAATATTAGAGGAAAAATAAAACATATAAATTTTTATTTTTAAAAATAGAATAAATTTATTAATATTTTTGCAAAAAGTTAAACATTTCACCCTTAAGAAGTAAAATATATTGTCCTTTAAACACAAGATTGTTACCATACCTTGTGAAGTCATAATATTACTATAAAAACTCATTCTAATGATAAATATATCATATAGTTAACATGAGATGTCACCTTCATATAACTCTTACAAATGGAATAACCTAGTTGATAAAATCTAATAAACACTTAGGAGAAACTTAAATAGTTAGCTTTGTACCTTTACCCAATGTATTAGTGAGCTATATCAGGCTCACTAGTCCTCATTTTATAACAAAACCAATAATACTTATTTTATAACTAAACTAACCATTCATGGTTTATAATCCAACCACCCATCATCATAAAAAATCATAAGAATCATAACATAATCATAACACACAAAATATTTCATCATAGAAATTATTTTTTTCACCCATAAGAAAATATTTTCACTTATTGAAATAACCATTAGATTTATAACCCCATTTATTTGAAAATACCCAGAACAAACAGAAGAAGAGTTTTTATTTAAAGAAGACATTAATTCTTATAAAGGTATCCAAACATCAAATAATGGTTATAGTGGTGGGATAATCTTTTTACATAAAATATGTTAAAATAGAACATTCACTTTTTATTTTTCTATCAAAACTTTCCATATAAAATATATAAAATTATTCCTTTTGAAATCATAAAATAGAAATTAAAAAGTGAAATAAAATTTAATTTTATGTCATTTATGTATCAAAAAATACATTAATAATTTAGTTTTAAAAATATTGATATTTAAGAAAAATATTTAGAAAATAAATATTTAAAACATTTTAAATAAGGTTTCTAAAGTAGCGGACCTTAACTTGAGTATGAATCATAACATGCATTTCTTATATTCATAAATAACAAACTTATGTTAATTATATAATTTCTTAAAAACCATTTTCATGTTTATTAATAATTTTAATATATTTATTTAGATATTATATACTATTACAGAATTAATTAATTTAATGTCGCATGTTTTGATTAGATTCGACTCATATTCAAAAAATGAAAGTTTTGTGGGCAATGGTCAAAGAGGTAATTATTCAATTATATATAGGATAATAATAATAAGATAAATAAATATTAATATATCAATTATACTTTTAAAACTAACCATGAATAATGGTCATGAAAAATAAAATACATTACAATCTTGAAGACGGTAGGCTATACGTACGCATGAGAAACATTTCCATTTTTTATGGACCACGATGGAAAGAAGGTAAGTATTATTTTTATCTTTTTAGAGTGATATTTATATCATAAATTTTATATTATTTCATTAAATACACTTATATGTAGCATGCAAGAATGAACCACATCGCTTCATGGAGGTGGTAGTCCACACATATGCAAGAACGATGTTATCATTTTTCAGTGGATAAAAAGGTAATAAAATAGTTCAAATATTATCTTTCTATAATTTTAATTATATAATTAATAAAATATATATACTTTAAATGCATAATTATAACCATATGTGATAGGTGGTGATTGAAAAATAATTTTATAAATTCATGAGGTGGTAGACTTCTGTACATAGAAATGATGGTTTCATTTTATATTTTATGGAATTAGAGAATAATATAAGTTATTAAATTAATATAATATCAACTTAGTATATGTAAAAAAACTTGTTTTATTATTTTATAATGTTTTAATAATATTTTATGGAGTTATAAGATGAAATAAAACTAAAACATTCATTTAAAATCCACACCTATTCTTTAGAAAACCTCCTTTTCTTTACACCTTAAGTCCTCTAAGGTTAGTATTATGCCAAAAATAATATCTCTATAGTATGGGTAAGTATTTTTAGAAGGTATTTAGGAAATTATTTTATTATCTTGAGTTCTTAAATGGTGTGATAAATAGAGGATATGAGGTGCCCTTTTATATGTAAGGGGAGGGGAACTTTTGAATTACTTAAAGTATCAAATTAATATAAATTATTTTTAATGAAAAACATATCCAAATTTATATCATTTTAATATATGATTATTATGAGTTGAAATATTTTCATACAATAAAATTTGGAAAAATTTAGTTATTTTTTCACCCTTATATTTTGGTTTTAACCCCCCATTAACTATTTTGTCTATTACCATGGTTTCAATGTGTTTTATAGTAAATGTGTTAATAAATTCATTATAAAAGGAAATGTGACCCATAAGTGGACAATGGCTGATATTACCAACAATATCCCATTCACTTGGGTGAAGATGATATTTTTAGAAATTGTAAATTATTTTACAAAACATTATTTATCAAAAAATATCACTAATGACAGTTTAGGAACTATTCATGTAATTTGACTTTGAAAATAACACAAAAGTGATGAAATTTGAATATAACCCATTAAAAAATCTCTAATTGTATATATATATATATATAATTCATGTAAAATTATAACACACACAAAAAACTACTTTGGGAGTTTTTAAAAATATTTACATGATTTTTGTACTACTTGCACAAAGTATACTATCAGTAATGCGTATGAATTTAAGTTAATTATTATTTTAATAAAAATTAAAAATAGATTCCAATAATAATAAAATAATTTATCTTTAAAATATCCATTTATAATCTATCCAAAGTTTTTTTATACTTTTCACATAATAAAATAGATATTAAAAGTAATATAGTGATAATATTATCTTTATATTTCCTTAAAGTAATATATAAGTCATGTTCAAAGGAAAATGGATTTTTTTTTAAATATTAAAATATTGGATGATTATGGTCGAGCATCACTCATTAAATTTATTAAATTAAATTATTTATGTTATTTTTAGTCTTTTAATATTATTTTTACCTTAATTAACCATTTTAACATTATTGAGGTGACAAATATTTAGTACATTTACTATTTATAGTGACTGAAATTAAAAGGCATGTATTTAACAATTTTTTACCTTATGATTCTAAATCTGGGATCCATTTTTCAATATTCAATTTTTATAATTTTTAGAAATCAATATTAATAAAAATGTGCAAAATGGAATGAAAATAAACTTTTTAGAAAAATGTGTTTTAAGCCCAAGGGAGAAATTATTCCAAATTCAAGTATCATGATGATTAAAATGTAATAAATTTTATTATATCATATTATATAATTCATATTTTACTTTAATATAAAATTCAAATCATATTGATACTTTTCAATTAAAATACAAGAATATTTTACAAAAAATTATTTTTTTCACTATTCATTGAAAAATACATCTTTTCCTAAAAATTAAAGAATTTCACTCTATGAAAATTTTGATTTTTTGTTTTAAAAAATTATACCATTTTTATAGAGTAAAATTCTAAAATTTAAATAAATTAATTACAATATTTTCTCATAAAAATTAATAAAAATAATTGATGAATAAAACATATATTTAAAGCATAAAATGACTTTACTAAAAATAAATTTGTTATTTCCTAAACATTAATCAATAAATTTGTGTGGAGTATGACCTTTATATATATATATATATAATAATTTGGTTAAACTAATTCACACTCATAAATTTAATTGATAGCATGTGAGAAGAACATATAAGTATAAACATTTCATGGTTTTTAATCTCGGTGTTGCTTGTTGTATATTCCATAGAATATATAATTATTTTAAAAACTATTAGAATATTAAATCCTCACACCTTTAATGTATTACATCTTCACAATTTGAACTCGAACTTGGTAATCAAGTGTTTGACATTTGTAAATACCTTTTTTTGAAATACCACGTCATAAAAAGTTTTAATAAAACAACATTTTAAAAATAGGATAAGGTAAATAAGAAGGTAATAAAGAATAAATAAAACTAGGTAATCAAATAGGATAACATTAGTGGGAAGTGAAAATATGAACGTGAATGAAAAATTCAATGTATATGTAATGATGGAAAATGATATAAATGATTTATGAAAATAAAGTGAATGATCATGATAAAATTAATAACCCAAAAACTTTAAACCAATGAGGTGGGAAATGGCCATTTATAATTTTTAATGTGAGGTTATATTAATATTCAATGAGGTGTGAAATGGTCGTTTATTCATCATGATTTTATGTGTAATACATTGTACTTATGATGAAACTTAAACTCATAAAATCATGATGGTATCTATAAATATTAATATAACCTCACATGAAAAATTATAATTTTAAAAGTTGTTTAAACCCTCCTTTTATACTAATGATAATGGACCCAAACCCATTCCCCCAAACAAAGTCCCAAAAACCTAAACATTACTTTACTAACATGATAAAAATAAACATGACCCAATTTCAACTATCCAAAACATGAAACATAAAATGAAAATATTTTTTCACTTACATACCAAATTACTTTTTAGGTTTATAAATTTAGATATTTAGGACCAAATTATTTCAAAGTGGACATTTATGCACAATAACTATTTTACTATAAAATAAGTTGTTTATAAAGACATGATTCTATAATTCAAGGTAACTTCCATATCAGGAACTATGATTTTATTAACTTTTCTAACCATCTTTAAGCCCTAGAAAAAATATTTAAAAATTATGGATGAGTAAAAAGATATCATTAAGTGACATATGAAATGAAGAAATAAATTTGTTAATCGCTGAATATTCAAGAAAATTTACCTTTTTCAAACTAAACATTGAGTTCAAAATAAATAATTTCTTACCCAAGAAGTCAACTTATATGCCCAAATATTTTAATAAAACATTTCATAAGATGTATTAGAGAGAATATAAAACTCATAAAATTTTTTTTGAAGTCATGGAAAAACATATAAAATATTATTCATAAATTTATACATTTCACTATTAAGGTGTAGCATATAATTTCTTTTAAAAATTATCTCATTAGATTACCTTATGAAATAAAAAAAATTCCATAAAAATAATAAAATGAATCTATAATTAATTTAGGTAATTTGGGACATAATTTTCATACAACTCTTAAAAATAGAATAACCCACCTGATAAATTCCAAAAAATTATTATGGGAAACCTAACCTTATAACTTAGTCCCTTTAACCAATAAATTAGAGAGACATATTGAGATCACCTGACAATGGTTTATAATAGAACCAACCATTCTTAGTATATAATGGAACTACACATCATCTTAAATAATTCCAAATAACCATAATATAATAATAACACATGAAATATTTCATTGTAAAAATTATTTTTTCACCCATAAGAAAAAATTTATAGATATTAAAATTTCCATTCCATTTGATACACCCTTTTTTTAAAAAAATTCCCAGAATAAATTTAATCGGGGTTTTTATTTTAAGAAAACATTAAAACTTTTAAATAAGAACAAAATCAAATAATAGTTATAATATCGGGAAAAGGCATTATAAAGACCCTTCCTTAAACATTACACAATCTTGAGTTTTAAGTTAAGAATTTATTCAATTACATTTGAGTATCATTATGTTTATAATTTTAAATAATTAGGAAATAATTCTAAAATAAATAAATATTACATCATGATGTCAACATCTCCACTTAGTATCCATTTTCCCCTTAAAATAAAAAATTTAGGATATAAAAATATTTTTTTCTTGAAAGAACTTTATAATTTTCATCTTGACCTCTTCCTTATCCCTACTAATATTTAGAACCCTATGATTTTTTTAAAAACATTAGATAAGAAAAAAAATCCTTTTAAGGGACATGAAAATTAATAAATAAACTCATTAGTCCTTGAACACTAATAATAATTTTCCGTTTTCAAAAATAAACATTTGGTTGAGTGTAAAAATTTTCTTACATATGAATTAAAATTATATGCCCATTTATTTCCATAAAATATTTTGTAATAAATATTAATGGAAAAATAAAGCTAATAAAGGATAATTTTCAATCATGTAAACTCATAAAAACTTTTTAAAAATGTTATACATTTCCCCATTAAAATTATAAAATGATTTCTTTTAAACATAATCTCATTAACACACCTTGTGAAATAATTATATTTCCATAAAAACTATAAGAATATTAAATAAATCAGGTATTTAACATGGGAATTAATTTTAATATCATGATTATAAATGGAATAACCTACATGGTAAACATCCATCATGATCATTAATGAATGCATTGGAGGTCTATAGTGGACTCACCTATATTTGGTTTATAATATTACCAACCATCCTTGCGTTATAACAGATTCTCCGACCTTGATTTCTAATAGAACCACTCATCCAAGGTTTATAAAGTAACCACCAATAATCATAAAAAATTACCAATAAGTATGACAAAATAATAACACATGAAATAATTAATCTCCATCAGCATACTCATAAAAAGATTCTTTTCACCCATAAGAGAAAATGTTTAGAAATTGAAATATCCACTCCATTTAAAATAATTTTTAAAAATATCCATAGAATTGGGATGGGGGTATTCTCATTTAATAAAAAATGATGATTATAAATGAATCCAAACATCAAAGAATTATTATGGGGGTGGTAAAAACTGTTGATGTTTTATATGATAAAATAGAAAATTATTTTTTACGTTATAAACAAAGTAAAAATGTTCCCTAAAAATATTCCTTTTGAAAAAATTTATAAGAAATATTTATACTATTTACTTTAAAATTAATTTATGTTCATATAAAAAATATTTTTTTAGAATATGGACACAGAAGAAAAATATTTATAAAAATAATCATTAAAATATTTAAAACCAGGTTAATAAATTAAAGTGTCCTTTACCTCAAGACTAACTCATCAAGTAAATTTTTTATGTTACTAAAAAAATTATGTTAATTATTTAAATTATTAATTTTTTTAATTTTATTATTCTTTTCATTTTATTTGTAACCATGTTATATACTATTACATAAATAATTAAGTTCTCATCACATGTTTTGATGATATTTGGATTGTATGTAAAAATGGATTTGGTAGGGTGACAATGGTCAAAGAGGTTATTATTCCATAATCTATAGAATAATAATCATGAAATGATAATCATTTTTATACATCAATTATACTTTTTCAACAAACAATAAATATGGTTTTTTAAAATGAACTATGTTACAATCATGGAGACGGTAGGTCGTACGCACGCATGAGTAACATCTCCTTTTTCAAATTACCATGATGGAAAGAAGGTAAATATTATTTTATATTAAATAATGATAATTATTTCATAAATAACATATTTATTATTTAAATATAATTATATATTCTATCCATGTTACATGGTGATGAAAAATGAATCACATCACTTCGTGGATGTGGTAATCCCCATGTACACATGAACGAAGTTATCATTTTTCAATGGAAGAAAAGGTAATAAAATTATAATGTATTTTATTTTTGGAATTATAATTATATAATTAATATCATAGATAAATATTAAATCAATCATTATAAATGTCCACATCATGCATTGATTGAAAATAATTATGTCGTGTTGTGATTGGGTAGTCCCATGTACATTTGAACAACAGTTTTGTTCCCCAATTGATAGAAAAGGATATGGAAAAGGGTATGAAATTAAAATAATAAAATATAGGTATATTAAATATTATAGTGTTCTAATTTTAGTATGCTTGAAGAAAATTTTAAGGAGGTATAATAAGAAACAAAAAATAAAATGGTCAGTTAAAGACTATACCTCTTCTCAAGACAACATAGTTTTCTTTAATGATTAAACCCTTTTAAAGACGATATTTTGCTGAAAAAATACCTCTAGAAAATGGGGAGAGATGTTAGAAAGGTATTTGAGTAGGGATGGTTTAAACTAAAAGGCTTTTAAAATGTTATGAAAAGAGGAGGGTCGGTTCCCTTTTATATGTGGGGGAAGAGTCACTCATGGAATTACTAAAATAATTAAAATAATAGAAATTAATTTTGATTTAACAAAGATATAAATAGATATAATTAAAATAGGAGATGATTATTGTTCAAAATCATATCATCCAATAAAATATGGACAAGTATAGAATAGTTTTTTACCTTTATATCTTTGTTTTAACCCGCATTAACAATTTTTGACAATTACTATGATATAAATGTTTTTACTCATTTGGGGTAAATATTGTTATTATAAAATGATTATTAGTACATAAATGGACCATATTTGATATTATAAACATATAATAATGTCTTGTATGAAGAAAATATTTTTAGTAATTTTAAATCATTTAATATAAAATTTTAATATATAATAATATTAACGTCAATTTATAATTTATTCATTTAATTTGACATAGAAAATAAAATGACAATAATATAATTTGAATATAATAAATTATAACCTCTAAAATTATTTATTTTTATCAAAATATTCATAGGATATAATAAATCATTAAAATTTTACTACTTTTAACATTTTTAAAATCATTTATTTTACTTTTCTATTAATTGAATAAATTTTATGTCTATGTTATGCAAGCATTTAAAATAATAATTTCATCACTTAAAATTAGAAATTAATTACCATGATAAAAAATCATTTATATTTGAAATAAATATATATAAATAAATATTATTTATTTTTATCCCCATTAAAAAATATTATATATATTAAAAATAAGAAAGTTACATTTTTTAATTTATATTTTACTTAAATATTATGAAGGAAACAATCAAACAAATATGGAACCAAGTTTCTATATTTGAGAATATTGTATGTAAATGGACAAACTATACTTCTTAAAAGGACAAATAAAAACATTGTGGTCATTTTTGAGTATATATCATATTATTTATATCATTAATTATTTGATTTACCCTTACAATGGTGATAATTAATCACTACAGTTACTATTGATAATAAAAAAATAAAAGGGAAATACTTATCAAATATGGAACTCTTAATGCGTAATATATAATCAAATTTATTATATTCAATTTATATATGGTTTCATAAATTAATTAAGGATTAATACACAAAATGAAACTAAAAAAATTATTCAGAAAAGGGTATTTTAAGTATAATTTTTTATACAAAATATAACCATAAAAATGATTACAATGAATGTAATTGAATTATTAATAATATAAGAGAACTAATTTAAATTTGAAAAATAATTTTTAAAATGAAACTTTGAAAACGCATGAAAAAAACACTTTTTTCATTGAAAATCAATATTTTTCACTCTTCACTAGAAAGGAATCTCTATCAAAAAAATACCAAAATTTCACTCTAAGATAATTTTAAAATGATAATTTAAAAAATTATATTCTATTTATCAAATAAAATTTCTAAATGTTCATGAAATCAATAAAAATATTTTCTCTCAAAAATCAATAAGAACCATTTTTTGAAGAAAACATATTTTTGAAGAATAAAATGACTACTAAAAATTGAGATCTTATTTCTTAAGAATTAATAAATACATTTATATTTATTAAGAAAATTAAATATATATATATATATATATATCATAATTTAGTTATTCCTATTCTTACCTTCCAATTCAATGGATATGTTGTAATGATAATATGTAAATAATAATATTGTGTGATCAGTTTAGGCTCGTTGTTGCATATCTTGTAAGCTATCAGACATAGTCTTTCGATTAATATAACATTATCCCCCATTTAAAAAATTAATCTATTAAATTTTATCTTTAACTTTATAATAAAAGGATGATCATTCAAAAATACTTTTTTTGAAATCCCACATCATAAAATGGTTAAAATAATATCCTCTTGAAAAGATCAAAAGGGAATTATGAAGGTTACCTAAAATAACACATACTAGGGTTAAAAATTAAAGACCATTTGTAGGAAGTGAAAATAGAGTCTTGAAGTAAAAATAAATATCTAAAATAATGATGGAGAGTGATATATTACTTTTATCATAATAAATTCAACGATCCTATGAAATTTAACTACTAAAAACCATAAATAAATGGGGTGTAAAAAAGGTCATCAATTCATCGAAAATCAAGGTAATATGATATCATTTTTTATTGTTTTAAGATCCATTTTATATATTTGAGGAACTAATTTACTTTCTATACTAATAAAATTGGTAAATATACTTACTTGATAAGCATAATTTCATCCTTTAATCAAATTCCACAACAATACCACCTTTTGCTTCAAAAAATTAATATTCAAGATGATTTTTTATTCCCTAAGAACTAAAATTTTCTTCTTGTGGATTTTGTAATTCCACAAAATGAAGCAAGATATTCCTCTTATCATTATACTTTAACCAAAACCAAAATAGATAGAACAAGTTAAGATAATCCCAAAAATGAATTAACCAATATATAAAGGAATAAAATTTTAATCTCCAAATCCTCAATAATAATACTTAAAGTTGAACATTGATCATTATATAAATAAATACCCTTAAAATTTATCAAAATATTCCAAAACAATATTGAAACATAAAAATTAGAATGACTTTATAACATATTATTCTAAGAAAAATTTAACATTTATCTGCAAATAAAATCAATCACAATCACTGTATCATAAAAAAATGAATATTACCTAATCATATAATCTCCAAGATATGATAATCATTTCCATATATAACCTAAATCACCATAAATTTATATTAAAATCATATATTCTTCCAAAATATTATTCAATAATTATTCCTCAAAAAAATACTATAATATTCTTCTTACCTTAATCATATAATGTTCCCCAAAATTATAGTTATCTTATTTTAAAATAACTTTAATCACTTAATCACCAATCACATTTTAATCCCATGGTAATATATATGATAAAATATATATTCAAAAACTAAAATTATTTTTTATCTATAATATCATTTAAGTAAAAAATATTCACATTAACCAATAAATTATGTTGTTTAGTGGTAGTGGTTTCACCCTTGTCTCCCTTTATTTATGGGTTCAAGTACTACAACCTTTCTGGACAATATGATTTGTCATTTTATTAAAACTATATTAATATAATTTGTATAAAATTACCAAAATATGATGAAAATTCTCAAAAAAACTTAATAACTTCAACAGTAAATAATTTTTTAAACTCAAAGTTTTTCTCATGCCTTTCAGCTGACATTACCAAAAATGTAACAACATTTTTACAAAATAACCATTTAATATAATACAAAGGGTTACATGTACCTCAACCAAATAAAAAATCTATTGAAATATCATTAATCACCTTAAAATATCATCACTTAAAATCTAAAAAGGGTTTTCATTCTTTTGGGATTAAAATAAACTTTAAATTATAAACCCATAATGTTATCTATAGCTCTTAAGATAAACTCACCAGAAAAAATACAAATGCACAAAGTTATATAAAAATTTCCTCTGATACCAACAATAGGGTCTCAAACTTAAACATTAAATAATATTGAGTTTTAATTAGGAATTCATTCTATTACACTTGGGGATCTTTACGGTTTAATGTTTCATATAATTAGGTTATCTTTATTACATAAATAAATATTACGTCCCAAAGTGTAATTAAAATATTTAATTTTTTATTCATTAATAAAATCATCTCCTTTCTCTTTGATCTCAGGTTGTTCCATGTTTTTGTGAAGTTTGTGGACCATGATAATCTTAGGGATGCTTTTGTGTATCATTGGTATTGTTTCAATCCAAACAAAGGGAGAATATTCCATAGTTTGTGTGACCATTCCTAGAGGAAGAAGTTGAACCATGGAAGAAGTGGTTTCACCGAAGAACCACTATGGTATAAGGCCATTCCAAATAGAATAGGAGTTTCACTATATAGGTGATGGATGAAATGATTTGTGTCGTATCCCTTACCATGGAATGATTTTCAAGGATGTTGTGTTGTAGAGGCTTATACCACATCGTAGTGGCCTTTATACATTAGTTACATATGGTTGGACCATCACTTGGTCATAAAGAGTTAAATAATTTAATATGATATTTTTTATTTAATTCGGAGTTTTGAATTAAAATTGAATGAATGGTTTCAATAAAGAATTATAAAGATAATTCAATATGAATTGACAAGGGTTATTCCATACAGATCAATCCAAACAAATAATCATCTCCTATAATCTTCTGAAAAGATCCCTGTAACATCAAAGGGATATATAAGTAACTCTACACAGAAGTAACCTTCCCACATCACATAAGTTCTTGAATCAAAAATAATTTATTCCATAACATCTCCTTATATATCATGGTGGTCTATGTAGACCCCACAACCTTTCTTTTTTACATCATGGAGTATATTTCTAGTACACATTTTATTACACAAATCTATTCCCCATGTTGTGGTTCTATTTTATAGTATTTCTCCATGCCACAATAGACTGATTGAACCATGGAGCCTCCCCAATATCCAAAACAAAATGGTTTTCCCTAATGATCACCATAGGGTATGTTTGGATCTATCCCTTAGTCTTGTATCTCCTTACCTCACTCTAGAAACCATGACATATTAGAATGAAACTAGTTCATATAGTCATTTGGGTGCGACCATGTTCTGGTTAGTGTGAAAACATGGTTCGTTCAACAACACTCTCGATGAACCTCAACATAAACATTCACACCCTTGGTAAGAAGTTCCTTACCTATGTGTGTAACGTCCCAACCCAGGTGCCACATATTGGTGCCCCGATCCGGTAAGTCACATGACCTCAATCATGTTACCCCATATGTTGTAGGCTTCCTATTAGAAGTTATGGTCTAATATCGATCATGGGGACAATATACCCTTTTTATCATTGTAATACCAAAGAAGAAATAAAAGAGAATAACCAAATAATATATCCATAGCCTAAAAAATACCAGTATCACATTAATCATAATACAAAACATACAATTCCAAAATTGAATAGTAAATATTCCATACCAAAGTACGTTCCACTTTTCAAAATTCAAACCAAAATGTAAAGGCACAGGAAAATTGCAAGTGGGTCCCAAACCCCATCTGGTACCCTCATCCATGCTCCATCCCAAATAATCCATCTAGCATAGGGTCTTGGCCCTTATCTTGTTCTGCAAACATGGAGCTTATTTGAGTACCGATCCAGTAGTCGAGTATGGTGTGAGTACTACTCTATATTCCACCACCTAGAAGTATAAAACAAATCCAGTAAATAAAATTGTATAAAAATTTATAAAGAATGAAATACAAGTAATAATGTAAATAATTTCCATTTATTCAATAATCCTTTATTTAACATCATAAACCCCTCGAGTTCTCGAGGACACCCGAATATCAAAACATACATTGGACCATAGTATAGTTTGAACCCTATATTATATTCAATTCATAAGTCATTATCACAATTGGGATTTCATTATCCATTTCATTTCAATTTATAATATTGTTAATTAGAACCATAATCCGATGTCAATAGTTTGGGCGTAGAACATCATGTATAGCACCCCTTGAGTGTTTGTATCATCGGTTCCTATCTCATACCACATGGGTATTTAGAGCATCAATACATATCCCAAAAAAATTTCATGCATGCTTTTGTTTGTCCAAGAACGTCATGGCTATAACCCCATGGGTATTTGGAGCATTAGTCTCTGTCCCACACAACATTTTTCTATCAATCACATGTATCACATGTATCAAAATATCAAATGTATCACAATAATCAAGGTTAATCAACATTAACCCCCTTATAAAATATCACATAACAATATCACATTAATTAATTTAACAATTAATTAATCAAAATATAACAATGGTATAATTACAGTGTTCCATTGATTAATTAAAAAATATTTAATCACATATATAACTTCAATTAATTCACCAATTAATTAATGACATAAATTACATTAATTAATTTAATAATTAACTAATATAATTTAATCTCTTCAATTAATTCACTAATTAAGTGTTCACATCAATCCCATTAATAAGCTCAATAATTAATTAATCTAATTCAATCAGTTTCCAAGTTACAATAAGATCTCTAAATTTATTAAAAAATTAATTAACCCAATTTCAATTTAAAACACCCATTAATTAGTTCAAAAATTTATTAATACAATTCTATCAATTTCATAATCTCAATATTCCCATAATTAATTCAACAATTAATTATTCCAATACTACAATAACAATATCCCTAACGTCACAATTCATTAATTAATTAATCTACCAAATTAATTAATTAAATTTTTGAAATTCAATTTATAATAATTTGATATATATTATATAATTAAATAAACATAATTTAAATAATGCCTTTGGGATTGAATGTTACACCATATACCTAATGTTTGACGATGAACAGTCGCTAATAGATATACACAAATTGAGTGAAACAATACTAAAGAGGGAGATCTATATCTAAAACCAAAATCGAAAATCTAACAAATCATGATAAAATAATCCTAGATATATATCCTAAAAAACTAAATCTAGTTAAAAAAATTTCCGGATAACATCCCTTAAAAGATGAAGGAAGAATAAGAGGAGAATAAGAAAACAATTTGGATTTGGATCTCTTACCTGGAGAGGTTCATATCATCAATCCACCATTAGATTCCACAATAATGGGGTTTATACGGGATTATAATTTATTTAGAGGATCAAAAAATGATAGAAATTATATTTGTCTTAGTTAGGGCCAATTTGGGTGATTTTTAAGGTTTTGTGTAATTTTAACTCTACTTTTTGGGGGATTAAAATCTTGTATGTGAAGTTTCCTACCATAGGTGAGTTGTTTACCCTAACCATACACCTTAAATATGTGCCTCTTCTGGGGGGTGGGTATATTGTTTATACTAATAAGGAACATGGTTTGAAAAACTATGTGTTATCCATGTGAATTCTGTCTGTTTGGGTTCATATAGTTTTCAAGATGGGGTGCACAGTTTAGGAAATCCATGCACCAATTGTGCACTGCCTCTTTTTCTTCCAAAATTTACAAATTTCAACCAAATGAACCCCAATCTAAGTCCTAAATATAAATCACTCAAAACAAGGAAAAAGAGTATTGATAAAGGAACTCCATAAATTTCTAGGTAAGTTTATGATCTTACAATCCCCCCATTTTAAAATAGCTCATCCTCAAGTTGTACTCCCAAATATGTCTAAGATTCCAATCCAAATATATTGAGCCACTAAGCCCTCATATATGTTTCTCTTTCCCATGTTTCCTCCTAAAACGCCCATGTTTCAAAAAAAATTAACTATCAGAATAATGTTTCCCTGCAACACTTTCTCACTAATCCAACACACGTATCATATGTTTCTCAAAGGACACATTTATCTCAAGATCCACATCATCCACATCGATCATATGAGAATGGTTTATGTGATAATGCTGAAGTTGTGACACATGAAAAACGTCATGCAATATACTATATATCAGTGGAAGATCCAATCATTATTCCACCATCCTGATTTTCTCTATAACCTCAAACTTTCCATCAAACTTGGTTTCCAACATGCCCTACTTCTATATCATGTGGTGAACCAATCTAGTTGACACCCGAAATAATACATAATTCAACTCTATAAACTCTAGGTGTCTCCTTCGTTTATCATCATAAGACTTATTTCTACTCTGGTCCATATTCATAAACTTCCAAATTAACTGAACCTTCTCTAACATCTCCAACATGAGACTCAATCCCAATAACTCTGAATCACCTACCTATATCTAGAAAATAGGTTATATGAATGGAATATCTTAAAGAATCTCATATGGTACCATCTGAATTTTTTACTTATAACTTTTTTATAGGGTAGCTCCATCAAATCTAGGTTCTTCTCCCAAGACCCACCAAAATCTAGGACACACTCTTCTAACATATCCTCAAGAACCTGAATAGTACTCCTTGATTTCCCATTTGTCTTTGGGTAGAAAGTCATACTCAATAATACCTTTCTACAATGCACCTTTTTCAAACCCTGGTAGTGACATGATGTTAAATGAGCTTCATAGTCTAAGAAAATATTCCATGGCACCTCATGTATATGGAATATCTCTCAGACATACATGTCACTCAACTTCTCCATTGATAAAGTCTCCCATATCAGTGTGAAATGAGCTACCTTTGTCAAATGGTCTACAATCACCCAAAAACCATTTTTTGTAGAAACCTGGCCCTAGGGAGCCTAGTGATGGTGTATAATTCCATTACATTAGCTTGATTACAAGGAATTTAATCTTGAAGGATAAAATAATTTAATAGTCTTGGTAAAATAGATACATACATGAGTTCTATATTACAAATCATTTACAATGTAATTTTTTTCTTTTGAGGATAACATTATTCTGTCTAGTATATCCCTGCATGTATTTCATAGTATGCTTCTTGGATTATTGGGGAATGGAAAATAAATAAGATAGAGATAAAATGACTATTAAAGGTTAATTATAGAGGAATAAAAAGTTAATCAATTGGAATAATAATTATGTCAAAGTAAATAACTGAACACACATGCCCAATAATCCAAAAACAGAGAAGGAAGTGCATAAAAAATTTGGCAAGGTAATTACTAGAAATCAATTTCGTTAAAATAACTAGATAAAAAATAAATATGGAAATGTAAAAAATTGAAATAAGTTCCATTTAATAAATTAATTGAGAATTAAATGCATATTTATATATATATATATATATATATATATATATATATCGATGAAAAATCTCATGGATAATAATAACTAAGTCAAAATTAAATAAAATATTAATTATTAGACATTATTTATCTGAAACATGAACCATTATAAAATCAAGATCTATCATAAATATCATTTATGTCTATGTGTAGAAACTAGTCTATTCTGCATGGAAACTGAATAGATGGTTTTTTCACTAACTAATTTCATCTCATGAGACTACCGATGCATCAATGGGATTTCATTAATCAATCCCCAACCCGTAGGTCTTTCCTTTAACGATCCCCAACCCGTGTCTTCCATGTCCCAATAATTATTCATATCGAATAAAAAATATGCCTTATTAACTATCCTTATTTAATAAAGGATACAATGTTTTCAATATTTTTAGGAATAAAATAAATTTCAAAGTAAACAACATATAAAAAAAGGTATACAGTTCAAGAAGTAATCATATCTAAGAAAATTGATATGTATATTTAGGGGAAAATAAATGTCAAATGATCATATGTAATTGAATATTTCAAGGGGATTAACAAAGGAATCATGGAAGTGAATTTCAATAATATCTTTGTCTAACTAAACAATAAATAATACAATGGATGAATAATGATGTTATCAATACAACATATACCAAGTGGAGTAAAAATATAGGATTATTATTGTTGGTGAATATAAATACAATAAATATATATTTTAAAAACATTATTTGTGAAAATATCATTTTGTTTTAAAAAACCCTTTGATAAAACATTTCATTGAAATCAAATTATGAAAAAAATTCATTAAAAAGGAAAATTTATAAAATGTAAAGGAAACATAAATGAAATGAGAGTTGGTAAATTTGTAAAATCAGTATCAATTAAAAAAGAACATTCATTTTTCATGATAAAAATCTCATAAAAAATAGATTGTTTCGAAAATGACAAGAAGGTTCCTTTGAAAAAACTAGAAAAAGAAAAAAATTGTAAAAATTTCTATAATAAAACATTTTTGAAAGGATAAAAACATTTTTTGAAAATATTTTTAGAAAAAAATGGTTTTTATAAGAAAACAATTTCTCTAACTGAAGAGAGAAATGAATTTGGGTTTTCTTAAAAACATTTTCTAAGACATTTTGAGTAACGAAGAGTGGAAATTTTTTACTAATACTTGAAGAAGGTTATGAATAACCATAAAAGGGGAAATTAAAGGTTTTATTGAAATATGGTCATATAAATTCTTATTATGGATATACCTTTGAAATATCATTAAAATTATTATTGAGGACAATAATATTTAGACATTCCAAAGTATCCCATACCACATTGAGAAATTTTAAATCATAGTCCTCATAAACAAATAATTTTAAATGAAAATTTTAAATTCCATTAACATAAATGTACTAATGATATAATATATCCAAAGGGGCAGTAGATGCACCTCACAAAATAAGTAATTTGTGAATATTACATTTATCTCAAAGATGTAAAAAGTGAGATGAAAATCCATTACCTTGACTCCAATTTTTTTCTCATATCTTTATATTCATGAATAATAATATTTTTCTAATTATTTAGATTCTTTATAACATTTTTCATTTTTATAATTAATTTTATTTTTCTTATTAATATTTTTTATATAACTATAAAAACAATTTAGTTTACGTTTTCTCTTTTGAACAATTCGGTTTATGTTCCAAAACCACCTTTGGTATATCAACTATGGTAAAAGGGGTCATTATATAACATATACATAATAATTATAATGAAATAATTATCATATTTATACATAAATTACACTTTTAAAACCAATCATTAAATACTGTTATGAAAAGTTTACCAATGTTATAATCATGGAGACATTAGGTCATACGTAGGCATGATTAATGTCCCCATTTTGCAATAATCATTATGGAAAAGAGGTAAATAGAATTTATCTTTACAGAATTATAAATATATCATAAATACCACATTATTTAATAATATATTAAAATATATATATATATAAGAATTATTTTTTAAAAGGAATCACATCATGTTGAGGAGGCAGTAGTCCATACATCCATAAATGACGTTATCAATTATTATGTTTGTCAAAGGGTAATAAAGAAAATAATATGTATTATATTGAAAGAAAGTTAATTATGTCATTAATATAATATAGATGGTTTTTGTGGCACACATGTTTAATTAAAACCATTTTTTATAGATTCCATGTATTGTCTGAAAGAATCATATTGCATTTAGAAGGCAACAATACACACTTACACAAACGATGTTATCATATTTACAAAAAATGGAAAGGATAAAGGTATGTTATATATAAAAATTAAATAATCACAAGTACATTATAAATATCATATATATAATATATGAATCGAGTTTCTATCATATTTCCCACCATAAGAGTTGGTAAAGGAAGAACGAAAAATCATCATTTTTGAGGCAGTAGTTCGCTGTAAACATAAATAGGAAGTTTGTTACTCATTAGATTGAAGTGTTTTTAAGTGTAGGTTAGAACCTTATAATAACAAAATATTAGTAAATGTAGGATAATGAGGTTATTATTTAATCATAAAATGATAATATTTTAGTGGATTTATAATTAAAATAAAACTAAAGAACTTGAGGAATATTATTACATATTATTCAGGTAACTTCTTTTAGTTTGCACCAAATGGCTTCCTTGGATGGATTTTCACACATGGTGATGAATATAAGTTTAGGGTAGGTATTTAGAGGAAATATATGGGAAAATATCAGTCGATCCAATGTTTATTGATAGGTTTTAGTAAGTGGGAGGTTTGAGATCATTTTTCTAGTGGATGAGGAGTACCAATCTTGTAAATTTTGGAAATTAAATTCTACCAATGTTTTTCCAGTTAATTGTGGATAAAATAATGGTAATAAGTAGAAAAAATGGATTATTGGATGAAATATGGATATAAAAGATATTTTAGAAAAGTGTATTGAATCTTTTTGTCCCTAAAGTTTAAGTTTTATTCCTTTGTTAAGATAAATTTTTTATTGATCGTTTTAATTAATTTTAATTAATATCACTAATAATATTGGTCAAAAGAAATGTTTACCTATTTATACATTATAAATTATTATAATTTGATATAATGAAGCCATTTTTGTAAATTATAATAAAAAATAGGTATAAATTAATTTGAATTTAATCCAATAGATGGGATGACAATGCACGTTTTCAAAGTAAAAATGTTCAAAAGTTTGCTATGTTTTTATATGAAATTTAAACGTGTAATTGACTAAATTGTCCTATATTTTATTAAATTATATAAAATTTATATGATTAATATTTTAAAAAATAAATAATACAACTTAACCTTATGAATAATTTATATGAATGAGAAGTTTTGAGTTAAAATTCTATATTTCTCATTATTTATCAAAAAAATGATATGTCAGAAAAAATACCAAAAATTCACCTTAACATAATTTTTTTTGTTCCTATTTCAAATATTAAGTTTATTTGGACATATAATATTTACGGAAGTTCCAAAAAATTGATTTAAAATATTTTTTCCATTAAAAGGAGATAAAATCACCTTTATAAAAAATATAGGGTTTTATGTGTAAAATTTGGTCGATTATTATTTTATGCTTATCCAATATATTGGATAAATATAAAAAAAATATATTGAATATAATATATATATATATATATATATTACATTAATATCACTCACTAATATTAATTAATTTAATTTTTTAGGATAAAACATCTTTGTGAGCATAAAAATTGTTTTCTATAAAAGCATTTCCTTCATATTCATTTGGTTATTATATTCATTTATAATAAATTTGTAACCAATGATTTTTTTATATTTTTATATACCATATTTATTTATAAGTTATATAATACTATTCATAAATACAAATTTAACTATTATTTTATATCATATTATATTAAATAATAATATTCTAATAATATATTATTACTAGGTAAAACTCGGTCTTGCGTGTAATATAAGATTTTTAAGAAAGCTGTTGTTGCGTGTAGTGAAATATAACTCAATGTTAAATGCATTAAAAGTGATCAAATATATTAAATTTATTTTAAATATTAAATATTTTATAAATCCTTGAGATATTATATTCCCTTACATAGTTGGTGTTGCGTGTCATATATGCTATCAAATAAAATGTCCCCAATTTAGATTTCAAAGGTGTTACATTCTCCCCACATTAATCAAATGGTATCCTCGCAATTTAAACTCAATCTTGGTGATATATTTTTTTATATTTTCTATGTTTAAAACCACACATCACGAAAAGGATTCGTAATAAATCCTCTATAGAAGAGAGAATGAGAAACAAAAAGGTCATATGGACTAAAATTTAACCAGGTCTCTAACTAAGAGAACATTATTGGAATGTAGAGATATGTACAATGAGGAAAAGAAAAAATATTTATAGGGAGTGATTGAGGACATCAATCCCAAAAAATTGAATTATCAATGGAAATTTGAGGGCCTCAAATCCATAAATCTATGATGAATTAGAATACCATCATTTAATAAAAAGCTATTAGGACAATATTTTTTATATCATTTTTCTCATGTTGAGAAATTTTTTTACTCGCTAAGAATATAAGGGAATATTCTTACATGATATGTTTTAATTTTATTTGAAAAATTAATTTTTTTTGTGATTTGATAAAATTATAATTCATAGCATTACATAAAGAAATGGATATCTAAAAATTAACTTTGATTCCTGAAGCATTCAAATAAACATTTAATGGATCATAAGATGCATAAAAGAGAGAAAAGGATAACTATTTGTCTCTAAATATTCTCCAAATCCAATAACTGGGTTTTATCATTATTATTTATTTATAAAGTTTTTCAACTAAAAACAATTACATATTAATTAGGACATTATATAGGTTAGTGGTTGGCATTGAATTCTTATCATCCTTCAGTCTTTGGTTAAAGTCTCGCAGCCTTTCCAAATTTGATAGGTTGTCACTAGAGATATAAAATGTCCTTTTATAAAACCATATTGATATAATTTACAAAATAAATATGTTAGACATACTTTATATAAGGGTAATCACTAAATATCCTTTTAAAAAAGGTTTTAAATACAGCCTCAATACATAAATACTTCAGTCATTTTATTTAAACATAGGTCCTTCCTTGGTATAAGGTTTATACTAGGTCATTAATTTTTATTGTCTATTCAAATCCTTCATAATGGTTAGTAAATAAAATGTCAATTATCCCAAGAATATCCACTGGGAGTATCAATCTAGGTGCATAGTAAGGCTCGTTGTCATGTACTAGGTTATTCCTTGTCTGGACCAATAGACCTTATCAGAGTTGTTACCCTAAGACACATCTATTCCAAAACTACATCCACTTGTAGTATCCATACATGGATGTATTTATAGAAATAAAAATATAATTTCTAACTTACCAAAACTCTAGCATGTTATTATATAAATGTCCTAAAATTATACCTTAGGGTTATGTTCTCTAGTATATGTTTTCCTAAATCTAGTTTGAAAGGCTTACAATAAACTTCCTTCAATACAAAATATCACAACCAACCCAAGAGAGTTCTGAGATGGTGTCTACTACCATTACATTGGAACGATCACAATGAATCAAATTCTAAAGGATATAAGATTTTTTTAGTAATGGTAAACCAGATACATACATGACTCTTGTATGACAAATGAATTAAATTTTTTTTCTTTAAGGATAACTTTATACCATCTAGTATATTCTTTCATATTTTTTAAATCATGATTCTTGGATTATTGGGGAAACAAAAACAAATAAGGGTGGGATCAAATTCTTAGCGATGGAAAATTATAGAGGAATAAATAATGAATCAATGAGAATAATAATTATGGAATAGTAAGTAAATCAACAAACATTCCTTGTAATCAATAAAATGAGAAGGAAGTGAATAGACAATTTTAAAGGTAATAAATGGAAACACATTCCATTCGAATAAATAGATAAGGAAAAATAAATATGGAAAGGTTAGAAACTGAAATGTATGTCATTTAATCAATTAACTGAGAATGAAATTCAGTTATAGATATGTCGATAAAAAATATCATGAATAAATAATAACTAAATAAAAATGAAAAAAATTATTAATTATTTTACATCATGTATCAGGTACATGAACCATTATACTATCAAGATCTATCCTTAAAACAGCTTATGTCTATGGTTAGAAACCTATTTAATCTACATGGAAAAAATTTAAAGGGTTAGTCATCGACTAATTTCCTCTAATGAGAATACCTATGCATTTATTGGATTTCATTAATAGGTCCCCAACCCAAATGTCTTACCTTAAATGGTCCCCAACCTATTCCTTTCATGTCCTAAGCATTCCTTAAGTTGAATAAATAACATTACTTATCAATTATCCATAATGAATAATAGATACATATTTATTAATAATTTTTGAAATAATAATATAACTTTCAAATTAAACCCAATATGGAAAATGGTATCTGGTTTAGGAATTAATTATATTCAGGAAAAATGAAATAGATATTTAGGGTAAATTCATTATCAAATGATCATAAAGAATTAAATACTTCAAGGGGACTAATAAAGGAATCAAGGAAGTGAATTCCAATACTATCGTTGTCTAAATAAATAATAAACCATCCAGAAGAAGAATAAGGATGGTATAAATACCACATATCCCATGTGTACTAGAAATAGAGTATTTTTTTATGATGATAGAAATATATAAAAATATCTTCTAAAAATATTTTGAGTAAAATATCCTTCTGTTTTGAAAAAAATTGAAAAAGAACCATTGAAAATTAATTTTCAAAATATTTTCTTTAAAAATTGTCCTTTCAAACATACAAATTAGGATTAAAATAAATTATTTCATGTTAATCCATATATGCTATATGATTTAAAAATAAAATTCCTTTTTCACGATAGAGTGGTTATAAAAATGGATTTCTTAGAAAGTAACAAAATATTACATTGAAAACATTGGTAAAAGGAAATAAGGGAAAAAATATATTAATTAAATATTTTTTGAAAGGATAAAAACATATCTTCAAAACCTTTTTAGAAAATATATTTTTTATAAGAAAATAGGCTTTATAACTAAAGAGTGAAATAAATTTAGGTTTCTTGAAAAACTTTTTATAAAACTTTTTGAATACCAAAGAGTAGAAAAATGGTACTAATACTTGAAAAGTCCACGAATAACCATAGGAGAGGAAAAGAAATGGTTTTTTAAAAAATATTTATATAATTTTATAAAATGGGAATACCTTTGAATGTTCATTAAAATTATTCTTGTGGAAAACAATCTTTCAATATTCCAAGGTGTGTTATTCCACTTTGAAACAATTTAAATCATAAGCCTCATGATGGAATAAAATTAAATGAATATTTTAAATTATAGGAATATAAAAATATTAATGATATAGTAAATCAAAATGGATAGTAGACGCACTGCACAAAATATGTAAGTGTTGAACATGACATTTATCTCACATATGTAAAAATTGAGATGAAAATATTTTACCTTGAGTCTAACATTCCTCGTGTGGATTTTTATTCCTAAATAAAAAACTTATTTTAACTATTTACATTATTTAGAACCTTTTACAGATTTATAATTACTTTTTTATCACTTCTAACCAAGTTGTATACAACTATTTACTCAATTAATTTTACATTGGGTGTTTTGACCCAATCAGTTTTATATGTCAAAAACAACTTTGGAAGGTCAAATATGATAAAAGGGGTCATTATATAACATATCTAGAATAAAAATCATGACATAATTATCATAATTATACATTAATTATACTTTTAAAACCATTTATTAAATATTGTTATGAAATATAAATCAATTTTACAATCATATAGATGGAAGGTCGTACGTACGCATGAGTAACATTCCCATTTTTCAATGATCATTATGGAAAAAAGGTAAGTAAAATTAAAATTAATATAATTATAATTTTTTAATAAATAAAATATTATTTATTCATATATAATTATATATATAATTCTTGTAATGTAAAAATAATCACACAGTGTCGAGGAGGCGGTAGTCCATACGTCCACCAACGACATTATCATTTTTTAAGTGTGTGAAAGGGTAATAAATAAAGTGATATATCTTATATTTTTTGAAGGGTAATTATGTCATTAATATCATATAGAGTTTTTTCATTTCATATATGTTTAATTAAAACCATTTTTTATACATTCCATGTCCATTTGAATGAATCACGTCGCTTTTAGAAGGTGGTAGTACACACTTCCATGAATGATCTTATCGTATTTACACAAAATGGAAATCATAAAGGTATGTTCTATAAAAAAATGAAATAATCACAATGAAATTATAAAAATATATATTATATATAAACATAATTCCATCATACTTCCCACCATGAGAGGTGGTAATGGAAGAATAAACAATCATTGTTTCGTGAGGTGGTGGTTCACCACACAAATAAATAGTATGTTCGTTTCCCATTAGATGGAAGTGTGGGTATGTGTAGTTCATTACCATAAATTAAAAAAATATCAGTATATTTAGGAATCTATTTATATTAAATAATCATGGATTATTAATATTTTAGGGGGTGGAGAATTAAAATATAACCAAAAATATTGAGGAAGAATGTTGCCTCTTATTCAGGTAACTCATTTTGGTTTGAACTGATGGGCTTACTTGGATACATTTATGAACATGGTGAGGATTATAGGTTTATGGGAGGGATTTTGATGAGATATTTGAGCATATATTTTTTTATCCAAAGTGTATTTAGAGGTTTGAGAATGATGGATGTGTGAGAGAATTTTTATAGTGGAGAAGTGGCACTCTTGTAAATTTTTGTAAAGGGAATTATAACCACGTTTTCCCATGAAAAGTGTCTCCAATAATGGTAAAAAGTATATAAAATGGATGATAAGGTCTATATATTTCCATATAATATATTTTTCAAAATTTTCTCGGATATTTTAACCCTTATGTTTGAGGATTATTCCTTTGTTAATCTAATTTTTCTCTTAATCATTATAATTAATTTTAATTACTTTCAATAATAGTTTTGTTAAAAAACAATGTTGGCCTCATTAGTAATTATAAATTAAGTTTATCCCAAATATTTAATCCATTTTTAAAAATTCCAATCACATAAGTAGTATAAAGTTATTTAAATTTAATCCTGCAGATGGGACGATAATGCAGGTTTTTAAAGTAAAAATGTTCAAAGGTTTGTAAATTTTTTACATCCAATTTCAAAGTGTAATCGACTAAAATTACATATATTTCATTAAATGATATAATATTTATCTAATTAATTATTTAAAACAAAAAAAATTATAATTTAACCTTATAAATAAATAGAATAAAAAAACAGTTTTGTGTTAAAATTTATTATTTTCACTATTCATCATAAAATAAAAAATCACAAAAAAATACCAAAAATTATACCTAACCTAATTTTTATGGTCTTATTTCAAATATTAACTTTATTTTGAAACGAAATATTTATAAAATTACCAAAATTTTGATTTAAAATAGGTTCTCCATTAAATGGCGGTAAAAGTTCCTTTATTAAAATATAGGGTTTTATATGTAAAAATGGGTTTGTTCTAATATTATGACTATAAAAACTATTGGAATAATATAAAAATTATTTGATTGAATATATATATATATATTAAATTAATATCCCTCAAAAATTGCAATCAATTTAATTTTTTATGCTAAAACTCTTTTGTGAGCATAAAAATAGTTTCCTATAAAAATATTCTCGTTATATTCAATAGGTTTTTATCTTCATTTATAATTAATTTGTAACCAAGGAATTAGTTTTATATTTTTTTTAAACCATATATTTTCATAAGATAGTTAATATTTTTCATAGCTTCACATTTAATGGATAGTTTATATCTTATTATATTAAATAATCATATTTTAATAATATATTGTTGCTAGGTGAAACTCAGTATTACGTGTAATGTAAGGATTCGAGGAAAGTATTTTTTTTTTGCATGCGAATCAATACATCTCCATGTTTCATGCATTGTAAGCTATAAAATATATTAAATTTATTTAAAATATTAAATATATTATAAGTTATAGGGATGATATATTCCCTTACGTGTTTGGGGTTGTGTGTTATACATGCTATCAAATACAATGCTTATACATTATATTTTCGGGGCATTATATCATTCTTCAGAGGTGCCTTTGGGAGAACCACCAAAAAATCAATGGTCATGTCATACCAATTCTATTTAGGAAATGGAAATGGTTGTAGCTAACCACCTGGTCATTGATGCTCGACCTTCACCTGTTTATTGATATATCTTCGTGTCATGAATCCCGCTATATCCTTTTTCATGACTGAGCACCAAAACATTCATCGTAGGCCACATTATGTTTTGGTCACACCTTGACGCACCACCCTCTTCGAGGCACTAAATTCATGCATTAGCTCCTCCCGCATGCTATTAGGTCCAAAAAAACGATTTCTAACATAGATGATCTCATCCTTATCTATCATCTAGTCTAAAGTTGTCCCCACATTCAAGGATTACCTTCAATGTTAACCATTATGAATATATATATTTTCTACCTATCATCTGATTAAAATGTTTATACTTCACTAAAACTAATACGAGAGTTATCTGCTTATGACTCTCCTAAATAACCATGTGCATCTTATCCAGTAAAGTCATTATCATTCACTCATCACTAGACACATGATGTCATGAACTAAATAGGTTAACCTAGTAACACGACAACCAATAAATCCCTAACATACCCCAAAGGGAGTTCCTAATCTCATTGGGTTGGAAACTAGAACATGACATCATAAAAAATGGAAGTGGGAACTATTTTTCCACAAACATTGAGTAAATGAGACAAACAAGTCAATATGGATAAAAAAGAAACTCCGCAAGGAGAAGTGTACCACAAGTCAAATAGGAAAATAAACAAAAATTACTATAATAATGTATTTCAAAATATAAAAACTCCCCATGTCCCAAAGGACGCAATTCACCAAGTACACATATCAATATTTAGAACCACCACCAAGTGGTGATTTTCCCTACTTGAACTTGAAAGGAGATAATTCAAAAACAACAAAAGGAAAAGGAAGGATTTGAGATAAAATCCCATTAGCATCTCACCAAGGAGTCCATAATAAGATTACACATTTAATTAACTAAATAAATATCTATCAATTATTGAATAAATAGGTTTGGAATTTAAAAATAATATTTAAACAAATCATGCTTTACATTTAAAATGATGGAATACTTTAAAAAAAATGGATTAAAAACATTTTATATAAAATGGATTATATAAATTCATAAGGAATGTAAAATAGTTAACAAAAATTTACTTGAATTTATATCTCAAATATAAAAATAAATCAATATGGTTATCTAATGAAAGGTATTATAGTTCCAGGTTATGGTATCCCCACAAAATCATGTGATAAAAACCACAATGTGTAAAAATATACCTACAATGTAGAAATAAACAACTCATAATCATCCAACTAAGGAATTATATGTGATAAATAATGTTCATTTTAGAGTTGTAAAGCAGTAATTTATTGTTGGGAATTCCCATCCTAGTGTGTTTTTTTCCAATAACTCACTAACTACCTTGGATTTCATGTGCTCTAATAAATAAAAAATTATGGAAAATTTATTTTAAAAATAGTTTAAAATAAATTTCATCCCATGATTCCATTTCAAATATTTCAATTTCAATTTAAAAAACAAAAATGTGTTTTTAATTAAAAACATGAATTTTCTAAGATAAAACACAAATGTTTTGATCAAAACAAATTTAAGAAATTTTTACAAATAAGAATTTGAAATAAATTCATAATTAAATTTTAAACTTAACATTCACATTTTAAATTTTAGAATTTAAATTTTATCAAAATTTCCTCAATTTCATAACAAATCCCAAATTCATTGGAATTGTCGTTTTTGCAATTTTATACCAAAAATCTAATTTCAAATCCAAATTCAACAATTCTATTGAATTTGGTTTTCTAAAAAAATTAAATTTAATAAAAATAAAATACCACACATTAATTGAAATAAATTTAATGAAATCATGTAGTTTTGGGTAAATTAAATTGGCTAATTGAATTTGAACTACCTACCTCTAGATCAATAAATCTGAAAACACCATAACTTTTTTTAAAAGGTTGGGGATGAAGCCTCATTTTTATTAATAAACCAAAGTAAAGACCTCTTTTAACTGGGTAGAGGGAGACCCATTACATAGCCCGGAGGCCTAGTGGGCTTGTATCCCATTACATAGCCCGTAGGCCCAAATTTTTGGCCAATTTCCTATTCTACGAATAGTAACCCGGCTGCTACAGTACCCGCACAGTACCTCCGCTGCTACAGTGCCCTGCCACCGCTACAGTACCCGTCGATCAATAGTACCGCCGCTGCTACAGTACCCGCTACAGTGCTGCTACAGTGACCTGCACCTAATGGGTTTTGAACCCCCATTTTTCATGTAGTATTACGGGGTGCTTACCACTAAGCCAAACCCCAACGAAGAAAGATGAAAATGGAATCTGGGAAACACACCTAGATCCAAGATGCAAAACAAATGATATTATATTCTCTAACAAACAAGAATATTTAAATAACTATATGTAAGAAAGATGAGGGAGTGGGATAATGGGAAGAGGAAACTAACTGAGAGAAGATGAAACACCATTCGCCTAGCTTTGATTCACTACTTGATGGGTTCTAAGGGGACAAAAACTACTATTGGGAGACAGTGGGGAAGAATAAATCGATTAAAAGTCTTACAGGTCCTTCAGGGGTAAAAAAATAAAGTTTCAGGATTTTAAAACACTTGTTCGGATTAAAAAAACATGTACACACGATTAACTTGGTATATTTTCTTAGTTTAAAATACTTTTTTTCCTAGACACACACCCCTTTTTCCAAGGTTCATTTTATTTACTAAGTGGTCACATAGTTTTTTCCAAATGTGTGTGAATCCTGCAAAACCACAATGCCTTGGTTTTCACAGCTTTCTTTAGTAGGGAACATGATTTGGGAAAACTGTGCGCCAACCATGCACCAGCCCAAAACATTCAAAATTTTCCAAAATTTCTCCCAAAACAACACGAAATGAAATCCAACCAAAGAATGATTAAAAAGAGGAGATTAGGAATAATTGAAATTAGTAACATGATGTTTAAATCTCCCCAACATTGAAACTTGCTTTCCCCAAAAAGCCTATAAAGAAGCTTCCAAGCAGAAAATATGAGGCCACAACTCTCTCATCAATTCCTCCCTCTCCCACATATAATGATTAACAAAATTTTGAATCCATAACACTTGAAATGATGGTATTGTCAACATATGAAGTACCTTGGTTTCAGAATCAACTATCTTGACTGGCCATTAAGTCACTGATAAATGAGGTTTATCCTCAATATTAATCCAGATTAGAATGTGGGATGAAGCATATAGATAAATTCATAGTTGAGATACATGGAACTCATTATGTATCGATGTAAGATGTGGTGGAAGTTTTAAATTTTAAGACACTTTTAACACATACTCAACAAACTCAAAAGGTACCTCAAACTAAGGATCATGTTTTCCTTACATCCCAAGCTATTAATAAACCAATTATAGTGAAGCTTTCAATAAAATCAGGTCACTAACTTATAATTCCAATGGTCTGTGATGATGATCAACCTAAGATTTATACCATCTTTGTTCTATCAAAATTTTCTGATGAATCAACTGAATATTTTTCATCATCTCTTGAACCAAGCTTGTTCCAACCAAGTAACTTTCAACAAACTCTAACCAACACAATAGATATTTACAAAGATGACCATAAAAGGCCTCAAAATTTTTCATTATGGTCGCATACTGGTAACTATTTTTATAAGAAAACTCAACCCATACCTAAGTGATCATCCCAAGATCAAAATGAGAGAATAAGTGTAGAGAATGTCTAAAAGAATATGTATAGGTCTTTTTTCCTGTACATCCTCTTGTAGATGGTATACCGTGCTCAAATGGGCATGATATCCTAATGTCTCCTAAAGTCCTCTTCATAAGTGAGTAGTGAACCAAGGATATATATTAGATACTATACTAGATGGAACTCCATGAAAACAAACAATATCTCTCACATAGTGATTTACCGACTCCTCAACATTGGTTAAATCAATAATGGGTATAAAGCGATCAAATTTTTTCAACCAATAAATCACAAACCATATCACATTATTCTTTATCTATATATGTAGAAACCCAACCATAAATTCCATAGAGATCTCATCCAACTTCCATGTCATGACTGGAAGTGGATGAAGCAAACCTAAAGGTTTCTGTTGCTCGGTCATAACCTGATAGCCCGTATAATAATTAGAGAAAAATTCAACAGTTTCCCATCTAATTTGAAGCCACCATAACATCCACCACATGTCATTGAACTTCTTCATGGTTCCTAGGTGCACTTCCCACTAGTAACTATGACAATCCCCCATTACAACATTCCTTACCAAATATGGTACCACAAAATGGTTCAAAATTCATAGAATGTCCTCTTTATAGAATGACCAATCAACCATGGTATCTCCACCGTATTATTCCACAAAACTCATCCTTAAGCTTCTTTTCCAAAATAAAAATCTCAAGAAGATCATATTTTAAATGAACACTAGCCAGTAAATCCTTTAACCTTGATTCCTGAACTCTAATATGAAACTGTGAAAATGGAACCATCATGTTCCACTATTCCTTTGATTCATTCACAACCTAGGTTGAATGTTTCCTAATCAAGGCATCTGTAACAACATTCCCTTTCCCCAGGGTTTAGGTGAAGTTGAAATCAAAAGATCATAGGTATTACACCCAACACATTTGATAGTGATTCAAATGTTTCTGTGAGAAGGTATAACTCGAACTCTTGTGGTCATAAAACATGGTAAAAATTTCTCTCTACAGGTAGTGCCTCCAAATCTAGAGCACATGAATCACATATGTAGGTTCAAGGGAATGGGACATATAATTATTCTCATGTGACCTAATCTGATGTGAGTCATAAATAAATACATGAAAAATTTTCATAAGAATTCATCCCAAGACTAAACCTGATGCATCAGAGAAGACCACATAGCCTTGATCGGCCTCTAGAAGTGTAACACCCCAAGATTTCATAGTGTGTTATTTCTTCAAAATAATTCAATAACTTGCACTACACGCAACACCGAGTCCAATCACACCATGACTTACCAAAAAAAAATCCATTCAAAAGAGGTTATGAATAGTATTAACTAAATTTTAAACTTTATGTAATCCTTATAATTTTAGAATCCATATTATGATTTTCTTAGATATAATGCAAGAACAAATTCATTTTCAGTATTGCACTTTTATCAACTTTTAATAGTGAACCATTTTTAAATACAATATTTTAAACTTTTTGACTAAATTGGGACATCAAAAAATTTAAAATGAAACATCCCAAGCTTCCACGGTACGCTTTCCTTTGAATAATACAGTAGCGTGTGTTGTACGCAACTTCGAGTTTTAACACACACCACAACCGATCAAACTAGCAGTTATGAATAGTAATACCTACTTTTTGAAATTATATATATTTTATATTTCAAAATTGACTTCATTTTTTGATTCGTAGTGTCGAATTTACCCTAAGGTGAAATTTTGGTACTTTTCGGATAACTTTCATATTTTGATGAATAGTGAAAATTACTAAATTTTAATTAAAAACAACTTTTTTAATCAAAATAATTAATAGTGATAAATTATGAATTTGAGTGGTTTTAAAGTATATTTAGAATATATTTTTACCATTTAATATAACTTTGGTCATTGGACATAATTTTACAATTAAACTGAACATAAACAAGTGTCAATCTTTTGATAGTTATTATCTCTTAAAAACACGCTTTTTGTTTTGACAGTGGGAATTAATTTTAAATTAATTTCTGCCACTTCTGTGTTTTGAATTTAGAAAAATGGATTCCATATTTGGAATCAGGATGTTCAAATTGTGTAAATAGGTAACTTTTATTTTTAGACATTTTGAATAATTACTGCGGTAAATATTTTATTTACCATGGTTAAGGGTAAATCCGGTAAATAAGGGTTAAAAAAATAATATTATAATAATACTAAATTACCCTAAAACGTTTCCTAGCCTTATTGGTTGATACATGTTCGACCATAGGAATCTTTGGGTCGATTTGGGGACCGCATGGTGCCACTTGTAGGTGATAGGGACACTTTATTTTAATTAAGTTAAAATGAATACAAAAATGACAAAAGCATATATCTTTTAGAAAAACAATTTTTATATAGGGTTATATATGTTGGATTTTAGATTATAAATATTAATTAGAAAGATAAAAAGATTTAATACATAATGGTATTTTATTTATAATTTTTAGACATTGAATAATTTAATTTATTTATGACACAATGATGATGTAGTAAATACTATAATAGTGAAAAATTAAAATAGTTGATATTATAAATACCCAAATAAATATAATATGAAACTTTTAATTAATTAAACTAATTTTATAGGATAATATTATATATTAGGATTGATTTAATTGACTTTTTTTGAAGTAATCAATCTGTTATGAGTTCCACAAAAATCAACTATTGAATAGTGTCAAAATTGACATAAAAGAGTTCTTAAAACAAATATTATATTATTAATTGATATTAAATTCCTAAAAATCTAAGGTTCGGCCAAGAGACCTATATCATGATAGGTTCATCATTAATGGACCACTTGGGGGTCTCTTGGATGTATATAGTATGTTTATTAACCATATTATATAAAAATACAAAGAGACATTGAAAAAGTGAAACTAATTAACTTAGAGTTAATACTTAAAGATAAGGTTAATATAAGTACCCAAACCTGTCTAAATTCTATTGGATGAGTTGTTTTCGACCCATACCCACCTTAACATTTAAATAATCAACTTTGGATCCATTATAAACCGAATATGAATTTATTATAAATTAATATTTCTAGCTTTTCCAAAGGTGCCCCTCACCCCTCTTATAAAAGGGAACTCCTCCTTCTCATTTCTTCACACCCTCAAAGCCTTTTGGTTCGTCCAAACTCTGCCCAAATACTCTCCCAAATCCCCTCACTACAACCTAGAGGCCTTAGTTTGATCAAAAAGCCAACCTAAGGAGCCCTTTTGATCAAATGAAAAGGAAGAAACCGAAGAAGAGGTAATGATTTCACCACCCTTTTCCAAGTTCATTTCTTCTTCCACTTCTTCTTCCTTTGTTGTTACCACTATAAAATAATAACTCCAGTATCATATATATACTGTGATGTTATTATAAATATGGTACAACCATATTCAGTATTCTATCCACCCTTTGAATAACATGTCACCATACGTGCGTACGTACGGCTTACCGTCTCCACGTCGTGGTGTAATTGTTATTCAATTTAATATTATTTGGATGGGTATAATAATGATGTGTAACTCATGTAAATAATAAATATAACATTTTAATGATTCTGTATATATTATATACCATCCATTTATATATTATTTTAATATCAAAAGAATGATATTGTCGCTCGTGCGTACGTACGGACTACCGTCTCCACGAACGCGATGAGATTCATTCTCCATCATAACCATTAAAGTATAATTATCATTTGATGATTTAAAAATGATGTTTAAGGACTTGATATCATTATGGATATGAATAATATACAACCTATCCTTTACAAACATGTCTTACATAACAAAACATATGAAAGAAAACAAGTAAGTTAACACCCGAAACAACGATAATACTAAGATATTATTATCAAATCAATATTAAAAGATCATATATGATATCATATTAATGTATATGATTCTTGTATAATTTAATAACAATTATTTCACCATTATACAGGAGGTTAACCTACCCCAACCAAGGAAAAGTACAAGTTAAGGGTTATTTCACAATCTCTTCATTATCCGAGGTTGTTTATACGTAATAATCTACTGGGATCTCGTTATCATCCACATCCATGTTTTTTCAAAATGTTTTTCAAAACATTTTTATTATTTACAATAATATGGGTTAAAGTCATTTATATCCTTGTTTGAATTTTTATAAGAGGAATCTTTCCATCGTTTTCAAAACAAGGTCCTTTTTAACCTTTTCGACAGAATTAAGGTAAGAATGTTTTTTTTAACTTATACGGTGGGTGCGGTTATTTTCTTCCATTATTGAATCTTCAAATATTTCCTTACAAGCTTATAATAATATTTTCAAGAAAATTTTTTATTTTATATGTCTCTTAAATGATTTCAAAAATAGAAAGAGATATTTCTCTAAAAAGTGTTTTGATTTCATCTATGTCAACATCCTTTGATGGATTTTACTCTTATTTGAAGTTGATTTATTATGATACAAAACTTCTATATTGTATTGAAGGTTTTGTGATATGTTTGACTGTGGATGTGCTATTTTTATACCATTCATAGTTTATGGTGAAATTATTGACATTTCGTATGCTAGTTTTAATACGAATGTTTATGTTATGTTTAAACCTTTTCATATGGGAATGCATTGGACTTAATATGTGACGGGTGGAGCCCGCTATAGCTCCTCGATGCATCGGTAGGTCTCATGAGGCAAACTAGTGTCTTGGCACAAGGCCTTGACAAAATCTTATTTGTAGTCTTGGCACGAGGCCTTGGCTATGTGGTTATGATAGTCTGGCATTATGCATTCCAACATTATGAAAGTGGTTAGTGATTTTTCATGTGATTATTCGATTAGTAGAATATCCATGTGAATGAGTAAATGGAATTATTTCATTTCACTTTTTCCATACTATGTTAAAGTTCAAGTTTGAAAGGCTTTTGTTTTATTTATACATTGCCTTAAATGTTTATTCTTATTTATGAAAGTTTCCACTATATTGTTATCCTTACTGGGCATTTGAGCTCACCCCTTTTCTATGTTTTATTTTTTCCAGGAAGTGAAGAAGTAAATTATGAATGACCTGTAGGGATATTATGTGGGGATATGAGTGTGAATTATGGAGACATTATGTTGTTGTAGTATTTTTTCATTTTATGATGTAATGTAAAACTTATGAATATATCTAGTGTTTCCAAGGCTACTAAACCAATCAGTCTTTCGAGATTTGATCTTTCTTGTGATCATGCCAATGTTATGTAATAATGCACCGACTCTGGGTAACTAGGGTCGGGGCGTTACAGTTGGTATCAGAGGATGTTTAGTACAAACCTTGGAAACTAGATTTAGATAAACCTTGATTAGAGCACGTAGACCTAAGATGAACTTTGAGGATTAGTATAGAAGAACTTCCTAGAATTTTGGTATTGTAGAGATTTTGTGAGTTTTCAGAGCAATACATCTCTGTCTGGATACGAGCAGGTAGAGGCGGCTCTGGCACAGATGTACCTAGGGGTAAAACCCGAAAACACCGCTTTGAGCTAGACTCGAACGGGAACTGGTGCACGACAACGGGTCTTGCTGCACTCTTGGTTACGACACTCCCGGGGGATATGCTTAGGATAACTCTGATTTTCTTTACAAATCATTATGAAGGGTTTATGAGTATATACTTCCTCAAAGGATACATTTTTATGATTATGGATTATATCCATAAACTATTTAATTTATGTTATGTATTTTACAAGTTTGGGATTAGGTATTGTTATTAATAAACTAATCTACTGTATGCCATTGTTTAGAAATGGCGCCCAGTAGAAGGAATGAGAACTCTAGCAATGCACATGATACAAAGAGAAAGAAGGATCATATATTTTATGGTCTTAAGCCAGAATTTAAAAGAGAAATAGTCTCGCATGTATTATCATCATATAAAGAAATAATATCATGTGTTGATAAGATAAGTAAAGAGTTTACTAAGTCATATGGCATTGAAGGGAAGCAAGAGAAGAAAAGGATGGAAGAGAGAAAGATGGATAAAGGGAAGAGGGAAAAGAAGAATTTTCCCATATGTGGTAACTGTGGAAAGAAACACCCTGGAACTTGCCTGAAAGGAATGGGAGTTTGTTATAAGTGTGGAGGAAAGGGAACAAAGTACGTGACTGCAAGGGTAAGAAAATGGTTTCAAATGTACAATGCTTCATTTGTAAGGAGTTTGGACACTATGAGAACCTATGTCCTAGTCATCAGACTATGCCGCAAATGATGCTATTGGATAATAATCAAGTTATGATACTACCACAGATGAAGAGGAATGATTAGAGTTATTGTGTTGATTATGTCAATTGAGTGTTGTATCAACAATGTATTTTTTATAATAATTATGGAGTATATAAGGATTGTACTGCAGTACTATTTCATTAAGGACTTGAGATTGTGTGGAACAAAGAAAAGTGACTCAATAGTAGGATAAATTTTTGGAAAATATATGGTTGAGAGAATGATAAACCATAATATTGTTCTGATACTGAGGTAGTGATTTTGGAATAATACATGATTGTTTTGGATAAATTATATTGGATATTCTTGACTACCTTGGAACTGATTAATGATTTGTATATTCCATCATTGTTGGGGTTTAAAACATTTTTGGATTGATGAAGTTTATCCAGCATTCTATATGGAATAAGGGAGCATGAATGTAAACAATAAGGAATATGGTAATTTAGGATGTTTCAGTGTATTAAAAGAATACATGATGAAGGTATTCATATGATATTACGGGGTAAAAAGTATCTACATTATGTTTACCTTCCTTATAAATGTTGGACTGTGAGTTTGGACAGATGTATTTTGCATAGTTCTAGTTTTTATTATTTTGGATTTCCATAAAAGGACAACCCGGAGGTCGGGCGGCAACCCGTCGCGTCCGGCAAGGCTGCGAGACTTGAACACGCAACCGAAGGGCGACAAGGGTGTATCACCTACCACTGGCCCACGAGATGTCCTGGATTAAATAATGTAGTTTTTTTTAAAAGATCTGGTAGATGAATTATAAATTCATTTATTTTGGAACCCTGTACGAATAGTATAAATAGAAAAAAAAAAATACGTTCTATTATCTTTTAGAGTGAAAGATGAGTTTGTGGTAGAAATTTATTAATGGATAAAACTCTAATTATAAAGTAAGTATATCTCCTTATGATCTTATCCAATCTCATAAATAAATTCCTCAACATTAATAAAAGGAACCTAGAACAAAAATGTTGTCCTAGATGGTACCTTAAATCATCACTAATTTATGGCTTTGGGATTGTTGGCCTTTTCATAGCCATATTCTCTACCACTCTCCATCATATAATTGATGGTTAGATTTCTCTTCCATATCCATATTTTTCTACATGGAACCCTAGTATGTGTTATTTTCGGTAATCTTCATACTTTCCACTCTATTTTAAATAGAGGCCTCATTAATTCATTTTTCGATGTGGTATTTCAACTAAGATATTTTGAAACGTCAAAAATGTGTTATCCAAATACCCTATGTTTTGTTGAACCGATGGTATTTCAAATCATCATAGATTGATGAGTTTAAGGACCTCAATTTTATTCTTGTTTGTGATTGATGACCTCAATCACTACCTATAAATATTTACGTTTTTCCTCCAATTATATGTCTCTAATTTCCACCAATGTTCTCCTAATTGAGATCATAATTTGGTGGTGACCCTTTCATTTCTCTTTTCCTCATATTAAGACTAAATTTTAGTAACCCAATTTCCAATGTGGGTTTTCCCACAAATATATTTTCTATTTTCAACCTTTTGTTTTCGAAGAACAATTTCAAATTGCGAGGACACAATTTATTGAAGGAGGGAAGAATGTAACACCCCAAGATTTCATAGTGTGTTATTTCTTCAAAATAATTCAATAACTTGCACTACACGCAGTACCGAGTCCAATCACACCATGACTTACCAAAAAAAAAATCCATTCAAAAGAGGTTATGAATAGTATTAACTAAATTTTAAACTTTATATAATCCTTATAATTTTAGAATCCATATTATGATTTTCTTAGATATAATGCAAGAACAAATTCATTTTCAGTATTGCACTTTTATCAACTTTTAATAGTGAACCATTTTTAAATACAATATTTTAAACTTTTTGACTAAATTGGGACATCAAAAAATTTAAAATGAAACATCCCAAGCTTCCACGGTACGCTTTCCTTTGAATAATACAGTAGCGTGTGTTATACGCAACTTTGAGTTTTAACACACACCACAACCGATCAAACTAGCCGTTATGAATAGTAATACCTACTTTTTGAAATTATATATATTTTATATTTCAAAATTGACTTCATTTTTTGATTCTTAGTGTCGAATTTACCCTAAGGTGAAATTTTGGTACTTTTCGGATAACTTTCATATTTTGATGAATAGTGAAAATTACTAAATTTTAATTAAAAACATCTTTTTTAATCAAAATAATTAATAGTGATAAATTATGAATTTGAGTGGTTTTAAAGTATATTTAGAATATATTTTTACCATTTAATATAATTTTGGTCATTGGACATAATTTTACAATTAAACTGAACATAAACAAGTGTCAATCTTTTGATAGTTATTATCTCTTAAAAACACGCTTTTTGTTTTGACAGCGGGAATTAATTTTAAATTAATTTCTGCCACTTCTGTGTTTTGAATTTAGAAAAATGGATTCCATATTTGGAATCAGGATGTTCAAATTGTGTAAATAGGTAACTTTTATTTTTAGACATTTTGAATAATTACTGCGGTAAATATTTTATTTACCATGGTTAAGGGTAAATCCGGTAAATAAGGGTTAAAATAATAATATTATAATAATACTAAATTACCCTAAAACGTTTCCTAGCCTTATTGGTTGATACATGTTCGACCATAGGCATCTTTGGGTCGATTTGGGGACCCCATGGTGCCACTTGTAGGTGATAGGGACACTTTATTTTAATTAAGTTAAAATGAATACAAAAATGACAAAAGCATATATCTTTTAGAAAAACAATTTTTATATAGGGTTATATGTGTTGGATTTTAGATTATAAATATTAATTAGAAAGATAAAAATATTTCATACATAATGATATTTTATTTATAATTTTTAGTCATTGAATAATTTAATTTATTTATGACACAATAATGATGTAGTAATTACTATAATAGTGAAAAATTAAAATAGTTGATATTATAAATACCCAAATAAATATAATATGAAACTTTTAATGAATTAAACTAATTTTATAGGATAATATGATATATTAGGATTACTTTAATTGACTTTTTTCGAAGTAATAAATCTGTTATGAGTTCCACAAAAATCAACTATTGAATAGTGTCAAAATTGACATAAAAGAGTTCTTAAAACAAATATTATATTATTAATTGATATTAAATTCCAAAAAATCTAAGGTTCGGCCAAGAGACTTATATAATGATAGGTTCATCATTAATGGACCACTTGGGGGTCGCTTGGATGTATATAGTAAGTTTATTAACCATATTATATAAAAATACAAAGAGACATTGTAAAAGTGAAACTAATTAACTTAGAGTTAATACTTAAAGATAAGGTTAATATAAGTACCCAAACCTGTCTAAATTCTATTGGATGAGTTGTTTTCGACCCATCCCCACCTTAACATTTAAATAATCAACTTTTGAGCCATTATAAACCGAATATGAATTTATTATAAATTAATATTTCTAGCTTTTCCAAAGGTGCCCCTCACCCCTCTTATAAAAGGGCACTCCTCCTTCTCATTTCTTCACACCCTAAAAGCCTTTTGGTTCGGCCAAACTCTGCCAAAATACTCTCTCAACTCCCCTCACTACAACCTAGAGGCATTATTTTGATCAGAAATCCAACCTAAGGATCCCTTTTGATCAAATGAAAAGGAAGAAACCGAAGAAGAGGTAATGATTTCACCACCCTTTTCCAAGTTCATTTCTTCTTCCACTTCTTCTTACTTTGTTGTTACCATTATAAAATAATAACTCCAGTATCATATATATACTGTGATGTTATTATAAATATGGTACAACCATGTTCAGTATTCTATCCACCCTTTGAATAACATGTCACCATACGTGCGTACGTACGGCTTACCGTCTCCACGTCGTGGTGTAATTGTTATTCAATTTAATATTATTTGGATGGGTATAATAATGATGTGTAACTCATGTAAATAATAAATATAACATTTTAATGATTCTGTATATATTATATACCATCCATTTATATATTATTTTAATATCAAAAGAATGATATTGTCGCTCGTGCGTACGTACGGACTACCGTCTCCACGAACGCGATGACATTCATTCTCCATCGTAACCATTAAAGTATAATTATCATTTGATGATTTAAAAATGATGTTTAAGGACTTGATATCATTCTGGATATGAATAATATACAACCTATCCTTTACAAACATGTCTTACATAACAAAACATATGAAAGAAAACAAGTAAGTTAACACCCGAAACAACGATAATACTAAGATATTATTATCAAATCAATATTAAAAGATCATATATGATATCATATTAATGTATATGATTATTTTATAATTTAATAACAATTATTTCACCATTATACAGGAGGTTAACCTACCCCAACCAAGGAAAAGTACAAGGTAAGGGTTATTTCACAATCTCTTCATTATCCGAGGTTGTTTATACGTAATAATCTACTGGGATCTCATTATCATCCACATCCATGTTTTTTCAAAATGTTTTTCAAAACATTTTTATTATTTACAATAATATGGGTTAAAGTCATTTATATCCTTGTTTGAATTTTTATAAGAGGAATCTTTCCGTCGTTTTCAAAACAAGGTCCTTTTTAACCTTTTCGACAGAATTAAGGTAAGAATGTTTTTTTTTAACTTATACGGTGGGTGCGGTTATTTTCTGCCATTATAGAATCTTCAAAGCTTTACTTACAATATTATAATAATATTTTCAAGAAAATGTTTTATTTTATATGGCTCTTAAATGATTTCAAAAATAGAAAGAGATATTTCTCTAAAAAGTGTTTTGATTTCATCTATGTCAACATCCTTTGATGGATTTTACTCTTATTTGAAGTTGATTTATTATGATACAAAACTTCTATATTGTATTGAAGGTTTTGTGATATGTTTGACTGTGGATGTGCTATTTTTATACCATTCATAGTTTATGGTGAAATTATTGACATTTCGTATGCTAGTTTTAATACGAATGTTTATGTTATGTTTAAACCTTTTCATATGGGAATGCATTGGACTTAATATGTGACGGGTGGAGCCCGCTATAGCTCCTCGATGCATCGGTAGGTCTCATGAGGCAAACTAGTGTCTTGGCACAAGGCCTTGACAAAATATTATTTGTAGTCTTGGCATGAGGCCTTGGCTATGTGGTGATGATAGTCTGGCATTATGCATTCCAACATTATGAAAGTGGTTAGTGATTTTGCATGTGATTATTCGATTAGTAGAATATCCATATGAATGAGTAAATGGCATTATTTCATTTCACTTTTGCCATACTATGTTAAAGTTCAAGTTTGAAAGGCTTTTGTTTTAGTTATACATTGCCTTAAATGTTTATTCTTATTTATGAAAGTTTCCACTATATTGTTATCCTTACTGGGCATTTGATCTCACCCCTTTTCTATGTTTTATTTTTCTCAGGAAGTGAAGAAGTAAATTATGAATGACCTGCAGGGATATTATGTGGGGATATGAGTGTGAATTATGGAGACATTATGTTGTTGTAGTATTTTTTCATTTTATGATGTAATGTAAAACTTATGAATATATCTAGTGTTTCCAAGGCTACTAAACCAATCGGTTTTTCGAGATTTGATCTTTCTTGTGATCATGCCAATGTTATGTAATAATGCACCGACTCTAGGTAACTAGGGTCGGGGCGTTACAAGAAGAGTCAACACCGACATAGTAGTCAAAAGGTGTTTCATCTCAAAAAAACAATTCTGAAAATTTCCATCCCAAGAAAAATTTAATCCCTTCCAATTGAGTACATTCATTAGATAATACAACTTTGAGAAGTCCATAACAAAAAAACGATAACACCCAACTAATCCTAAGAAGCTCCAAATATTGAAAAAATTCGGTGGTTGTTCCCATGTCATAAAAACCTTCACCTTTTAAGGATAAAATGAAATACCATGTTATAACACATCATGCCTCAATGCCTTCAATTCTCTGATCTAGAAATCACATTTCAAATTCTTGGAATAAAATCCATGATTTCTCAAAAAACTCATAACTGATCTTAGATAATGAACTTGATCCTCCATGGACATAAAGTTAATTAGGATTTAATCCACAAATACTACCATGAAGGTATCAATATATTCATGGAAAATCCTATTCATTAAATACATAAAGGTCATGAGAGCATTGGTTAAACAAATAGGCAAGACATGGTACACATAATGACTATACCTACTCTGGAAGGTGGTTTTATGAATGTCAAATTCTTTTATACCCAATTGATGGTAACCATTCTGACGATCAATATTTGAGAATTAATTATCCCCCTTCAACTGGTCAAAAAAATCACCAATATTTGGAAACGAACACGTGTACTTTACTATAAATTGATTGATTTTTTGGTAATACACACAATGGTGAAGTGAACCATCATCTTTCATAGTGAGTAAAATAGGCGCCACCCAAGATGACAAACTCAGGCATATAAATCCTTCCTCAAGAATATCTTACAACTAAGACATCAAATATTTTATTTTTGCTAAATTCATATGGTAAGAAGTAATGAATACTATTTGAGTACCATGAAATAAATTGATAGAGAAATATAACTCCCATAATATTGGAAAACTAGAGAAGTTAGTAGGAAACACATCAGGAAACTTGACGACCACTGGACAAAGATCAAAACTCAAGTATTATCGCTCCAAATCAAAGTAAAAAATGATATTACATTCCTTGGATCCAGATAAGTGGGTTTGACTGTACTCGACCTCGAATCCCATTCTATTAGAATGATTTGCAAAACCCCATTAAGTTCCATAAAGGAGACCCATTTAAGATAACAATCAATTTGGGTTTTATTTTTTATGAACCAATCCATACCTAAAATTATATTAGGATGTTTTATGTTTAGCACCAGAAAATACAATGCATGTCCAGCATCTGATAGAGAGAAAACACATGTGAGACTACAAAAACCCTACTATATCTTCATACCAAGGGGTGTTTTAATATCCATATCATTAGAAAAAATCTCTATAAGAAGATTTAGATAATTAAAAATATTTTTTGAAATAAATGAATGAGATCTACTAGTATAAAATAAATCATTCACTAATTAAGAATCTATAGTGAAGGAAACTATCATGATTATTGGACCCATACCTGCTTCATCTAAAGAAACTTCTAATGGATGGAGAATATTTATTCTGAATGCATGTGGATGGAACCCTTTTCCTTGTGAAACACTTGATTGAGCTATAATTTTAGAATGTTCTATTGATCTCGTTCCACTATACAGAGTGAAATGGATTTGGTAGACCCTCTTCAAGTGACCTGATCATCCACAAAAACCATATACCTTTGGTGCATGAATTCATACTTTCTTTGAATGCCTTGGGATTCCAAAATGGTTAAAAAATCAAAGGTACTCTTCCAAGAACTGAACGAGGTCTAGAATGACCCTGCTATCTAGAACCACAATGACAATCATCCCATTTCCTATTTCCCATAAAGGAATTCACACTGACACTGAAAGTAAAATAAACTCATGTAAACTCTGACTTTCCTTCCAGGACTATCTCGACCATTAGGGATTTATCCAACACACCAACATAATAAGGTATAATAAGAAAGAAATATGAGAATAAATATCATATTGAATTCCTAATTCAAATCTCCAAGCCTTTACCTTCTCATTCGACACTATCTTAGGTGAAAGCTACACAAACTCAGCAAAACGGGTTTCATACTATGTCATAGTTCTATCAGCTTTCTCAACTTTGAAAACTAAGTATCCTTTTCCAATTGCATCAATTCTAAATAGAACAAGTAATTGAAAAATAAATTTTATGTCTTTACAATATAATCTATCATGTTTCTTCGCTATCACTATTATGTTCCACAACCTATTTCTCAGACCTTCCATCTCAAAGGTTACGCACTTTACCATGATTTCATTGGGTACCTCCAAGAACCCAAACAAATGCTTCATTATGATCAACCATTCCTCAACGTCTTGAGGACCATTTGACCCTTTTATCGGTGGTGGATTCTAGTGAAGTAACTCTTGAGAACTAATACAGAGAATGACCGTCTGAGGTTCTATAGCTGGAGCTTGAACAAGAATTGGTGGTGCTGCATATCCCAGAGCTTGGATAGTTTGCACCGTCACCTCAACCAAACTTGGTTCCATAAGAGGATTCTATCACTATGATTCAACAATAGCTTCTTCGTGGATCTGATTCTCACATATTCTCAGAGGCATGATGCTAAAAAATATAAAAAGACAATATTGAAGACATTATATTAACACTCAAACAGATTGGAAAGGATATTAATCCATACATATAGACAAACAAGATTTGGATTTTAATCTATACAAGTCAAAATTAGGGAAAAACTAAAACTAATCCACAATAAATCATTAAAAAAAACATGTTATCTGACTTAAGGCTCATTATGGTGATATCTGTCCAGGAACCCAATCTTAACTACCTCATAACTCCCAAGTAATTTTAACAATTCATACTAATATCAAGATAAGAAGCTCAAATTGGAGCTCTGATACTACTTTGACATGAACCAATACGGGTACCCTATTAACCTGATAATCGATCTGACCCTATAGATCCTGAAGGGAATTCCCGATCCTTATGGGTCGGGGACTAGAACTTGACATCATACAAAATGAAAGTGAGAACAATTTTCTAGAAACATTATGGAAATAAGACAAACAAGTAAATATGTATACCAAAGAAACTACACATGCATAAGTGTACCATAAGTCAAATAAGTATATCAACCCAAATTACTACAAAAATGTACCAGAAAATAAGAAAACCACCCAATTAACAAATGGTTAAACTCATCAATCCTAAGATAAATAGCTAGAACTTCGTATATGTGGTGATTTAACCCTTTCTGAACCTAGAAGAAGATAATCTACAAACACCTGAAGACACAGGTAGGGATGTGAGATAAAATACCTATAAGGTTTCAATAATTATTCCATAATAAGATTCCACCTTTTATTAACCAAATATAGAGCATTCATTTTTTAAATACACATGTTTGGAAATTCAAAAGAATATTTAAACAAATCATGCTTTATATTTCAAATGATGGAATAATTTAAACAAATTAATTAAAAAATATTTTATAAAAAATAGTTCTTATATATCTAATAGTCATTTAAAATAGATTATAAACATTGGAATGCATTTATATCTCTAATATAAACAAGAGATAAACATGAAAATCTCCCAAAAGGTACGATAGTTATATGTTATGGGATCCTCACAAACTTATGTGATAATAACCACAATTTGTATACATCTCCCTAAGCACTGGAAAGAGAGGACTCATCAAAATCCTATTAAGGAATTTGATATGATAAATAATGTTCATGTTAGATAAATAAAGTGTCAATATAGTTCTTGGTAATTCCCATCCTAGCATGTTTGTCCCAATAACTTTGTAATTACCTAGGCCTACATGTACTCTAGTAAAAAAATAATGATGGTAAATTTATTTTAAAAACTATAATGGGTATTTAATAAAAAAACATGGATTTTTAAGATAATTACCAAAGGTTTCTATCAAAACCCTTTTAAAAAAAATTCAAAAATAATATTTTAAAATAAATTCACAATTAAATTTCACAATTAACATTCAAAATTTATATTTAAAAATTTCAATTTTCTCAAAACTCCACCAATTACAAAATAAATCCCTAATTCAATAGAATAGGGGTTTTTTCCAATTTTATACGTAAAATCCAATTTCAAAACCAAATTCACCAATTCAAAGGAATTAGGTATCTTAACAAAATCAATTTCATAAGAATAAAATCCCACACATTCAATTTAAACAAATTTAATAAAATCAACGTTTTTAGGATTAATTAAATTGTGTAATTAGAACGGAACCACCTACGTTGGGATCAATATATCTCAAAATTCCACACCCAAATATGGAATTTTCCAAAGAAGAATGATGATAATGGAATCCTGGAATCACACCTTGATCCAAGATTCAAAATAGAGGGTATTATATCCTCTAATAAACAAAGAGATCTATGAAACCCTCATGAGTAAAGAGGAGAGAAAGGGAGATAGAGAACATGAAGTGGAAACTGACCTTGAGAAGATCAAATGTCATTTTTCCTAGATTTAATTCTACATGGAAGGAGTTTTGATGATCCAAAAAAATAGATCCCTTGGGGAAGAAGAAATTTTTTGGGGGTCTTACAGGTCTGTCGAATGTCTAAAAAAGTGTTTTTTTGATTTTAAAACATAATTTTGGATTTGGAAAAAGCTCATATGCATGGTTTATACAAACTGTGTGCCCTAGATGTGCACCTTTTTTCTGAGGTGAACAATTTTTAATAAGTGGTTGCATGGTTGTTCAAACTATGTGACAGCTATGGAAAACCTCACTTCCTCAGTTTTCATAGTTTTCAGTAGAAGGGAACACTGTTTGGGAAAACTGTGTTCCAACTCTATAATAACCCATAACATTCATAATTTTTCCAAATTTCCCTTTAAACAACCCCAAATGAAATCAATACAAATCATGATTTAAAAGTGGGGATTATAAATACCTGAAAACAATAACAAGATGTTACACTAAAAATTCCTAAGTTTTTATTTTCCTACTCTAGTCGTCAGAAACACTATTTACCTTATTGGGTGTATATGCTATCACAACATAAATTAATGAATATACTCAACCCATGTCTACTGTTTGATATTCAAATATAATTGAAAAAAAAGATATATTTCAATCTATTTTGACTATTTCACACCATAAACATATCTCCATGAAAATATTGCTTCCAACACATAATAAAATACACCACTATATCGAACTGGAGGTTATGCACAGTGTAGTTATGTTCATGAGGACTCAACTTACAAGACCCACATGCCACAACTTTATCTCCCTGCATCAACACCGCTCCAACTTCAATCCTAGAATCATCAAATTACACTATATACGTCTCACCTATGTTGGGTAGGATCAAGATCAGTGCTGGTATCAAATGATTCTTCAACAATTGTAAAGCATTCACACATGATCCAAACCATTAAAACATTACCCCATTCTTGGTCAATCTAGAAAGTGGTGCTTCCAAATGTGAAACATTCTAGATGAACCTTAGATATTATAAATCCAATCCTAGAAATATATGGATATAGAAAATGTTCTTGGGATAATACTAAGATAACACTTCCTAAACCTTCTCTGCATCTAATGACACACCTTCCTATGAGATTATGTGAAAAATGAAAATTACTTTATCAATACTAAACTGAAACATAGATAGCTTGTCATATATAAAATTATCTCTTAGTGTACTCAGGATGATGTCAAGATATTGGACATGATCATCATGAGTCTAGGAGTAAACCAAGAGGAATTCCACAAATACAACAACAAAATGATCCAGGTACAGATGGGAGATTTGGTTCATCAAGACCATAAATATTACCGATGAATTATTCAACATGAACGATATAATGAAAAACTCTTATAGGCGATACATGATTTTGAAATAAGTCCTTAGTATATCAGAAAGTTGAAATCTCAACTTATGATACCCTGATCTCAAATAAATATTGGAGAAGACAAAATATCCTCTTAAATAGTAAAACATGACATCGATACATGAAAGAGATATTGGTTCTTCACATTTATCTGGTTTAACTTTCAGTAATCAACACACAAGCTTAGATTCCTATCATCCTTATTTGAAAACATGACTAGATAACCCAAGGGTTACTTAATCGAATGGATAAACCTATTATCTATCAAATCTATGAGTTGAGTCAAGAGATCTTGAAGCTCTATCAATTTAATTATATATGGTGGAATAGATACTAGATCAGTCCAAAGCATGAGATAAGTGGTAAATTTCACATATCTATCAATGGGAATCCCTAAGAAGTCATCAGGAAACACTACCTAAAACCGATACACTACCGGTGGAAATAAATCATTATTTTTTAACTGTATCATTCATCAATAGACTTAAATCCTTCGTAGTAAGCTCCCCCAGTTACTGGTGAATTATCCCTATACAACCCACCTGGATATATTATTATATATGATATAATTAACTATCACCCTTAAGAGAGGTAAAAGTCACTCTCTTGTGGTAAAACGTTATGTGGGAACGACATGCTACTAACCAATCCATAAACAAAATTAGTTACTAGTCTTGACATATCATGGATGTAGAGATCCCAAAGAAAATGATACTCCCCAACCTCGAGAGAAGACCCATTTCTTAAACAGATTCCCCTTGACCATACTCCCAAATGTGTATCTATTTTCATTACTACTCTCATGAACTCCACAGTAAGGCTCAAAACATTCACATGTTTTATAAATAATGATAGAAAACTATCTCAATCAAGTCAATATACAATGTAATGTTTCAATAATAATACCTCTTTTTATTGACGGTCCCACCTTCTTATCCACTACTGTAGTCTGAAAGACATGAAACAGTTTTACCCCCTTCAATATGATGAATTAAAATCAATCTAAACATAACTAATTATATGATACGAGTGCACTTTATTATATGTACCGCATCCACTACCTCTACCTACATGTCCAGTAGAACTCTAGCATCCAGACTGATACAATTAGAAGACTCCCTTCCCTTACCTTGGTTATACCTAGATACTCCATCATTTTCCATCTATCATAGGTTTATATAGATCTTTTATAGATGTTCCATCCTTCCATAGGATCAGTTTTCTACCGGTGGTCGGGGACAATGTTTACAAAAGTGGATCGGCCTACCATACTGGTGTCAATGAACTCAGGTAAGATCTTGAGTAACTGATCCCTCTATCTGGCTACTCTGCTTTCCAATACCCTAGATAACATTATTATAATGATGAATCATACATTCAAAAGTCATACTTATTAATTGTGTAGAAGAAACAACCTATCTATAACTAGAATCATCCTTCAGGTTACCCTCTGAGATGAGAGCCCAATTCACCACCTCTAAAAACTTCTTCAGCATGAAGATATTCAACTAAGACATAATTTCACATTTAAAACCATCCTAAAACTAATTTTTTGTAGCATAATCATATTATTCAAATAATGAAATAAATCACCGAAAATATTAAAGCGTCCAGTATAGTCCATCATAAACAAACATCCCAGATTCAACCTCATGAACTTAGCTTCTCTATCCTGCCTGAGGACCTCCAGATAAAAGTGATCCATGAAATTATCATAAAATTTCTTCTAGTCCATAGTCTCCCACATTCCTTCCCATGTCTAGATATCCCACCATAAATTTTTTTGACCTTGAAATATGTCGAAAAATAATTTGACTCTCTTCTCAGTTGGATTCTCCGAGTGTTCAAGTATATTTTAGATAGACTCAATCTAAAACTTAGCTCCCTTAGGTCCACCCTCTATAGTAAAAGATGAAAGGTGTTGTAACTGAAACTCCTTGTCATATCAAACATGATTTTCAAAACCTGTCCTATTTCACTATCCATAAATTTCATGAATTAAAAAAAAATCTCTAAGAACCTCTCTACTGCTTCCTCACCTGACATTATCAGTGCCTCAGGTTCCACTACTAGTGTATCATCTGCAACCATAACCTTCAATCATCCTATCAACAAGAATAGTTATAGAGGATTATCTCTATAGTTCCAAACACAAACCTTAATACTCATAAAAAAACTTCCACACATTTATGTAAGAGGAAAATCACAATAATACATAACATGTCTTTTCACCAAACAACACCACACGGTAAAACTGAGGCCTTATCCCTACCCTTAATCCTCATACACCTAGTTCATGGTTAACAAGGGGTAAAATCATATCAGTATTCAATTTTTTCATTAAAAACAAATTTATAAAAATCATAGATTATTATTTAATTTTAATTTAACATTTGTTACCATTTTTCCATTTCAATTACACAAGCAATGTTTTTTTAAAATTTTCAACACATACCCAAAAACCCATTTTCCCATGAATGTCTAAAATGATGCATGTATCATAAAATAGTGAGTTCCTAGAATCATTCATGGAACTCATCTATCATTCTATGCTAGTCCATGATTAAAATATCAATAAATCTCAAAAACAATTATCACATCATACAACAAGTGCATCACCCAAGTTGAAGTAACATTTTACTATAACCAAAAATAACAATAATAGAAATCCCACCCTAGGTACCTAGGATTTCTCATATACATGGGTTAGATACTACTATACATAACCTCATAACCAAGTCCTGACTCTTCATAGTATACTATCTACCTTTCCTAAATAGAAATCCAAAAGAAAAAAAATAAAAATGGGCTGGGATACCACATTTTAACATCTCAGCTAGGGTTCCACACACTGGTGCCTTATGTTGATTAGTCACATGAACTCAAGAACACCTCCCCATATTCTATAGGATTTTGAATAGAATAAAGGGTCTAATATGGATCATGGGGAGACTATACACTCTTTCTCTAAGTAATACTATAACAGAAATAAAACAGAATTACCAAATAATATAACCATAACCTTAAAAATATCAGTATTACACAATGACCAATATAGGAACATATTTTTATAAAAGAAAATTAGATATTATATTCCAAATTACATTCCAAGTGTACCAATAAAACCCCCATATTAAATACCCTAATAACTCCCAAGAAGGGCCCAAACCATGTTTGGTTTTTTAACCAATGCTCTATCCAAATCATTGATCTAACCTAGGGTCTTTTACCTTATCATGACCTAATAACATGAAGTTTATTCGGGTACTGATTAAGAATACTGAGTAGGGTATGTGTACAACTCAGTAGGCCACCACCAATTATGTCAAAAACAAATCTAGTCAATAACAGTGCATAGATTTTTATACAGAATTAAATACAAGTAATAAAGTAAATAATTTACATTTATTCAATTATCCTTTATCTAACTACATAATCCCCCAGGATCCCAATGACACCTTAATCAAAGAAAATTCTATTTACCATGAAAGAGTCTGAACAATATCTTAGATACAATTCAAAAATCATTATCACAAATGGTATTTCATTATCTATTTCATTTCAATTTATGTTAAAATTAATTGGAACCATTGTCCAAATAAAATATTTTAGGTGTAGAACATCATTTTTAGCACCCCATTAGCATTTTGAGCATCAATACCTATCTCATAACTCATGGGTATTTCAAGAATCAATTCCTATCCCATAAAAATTTCATGCATTCCATTTTTTAGTCCAAAAATATTAAGTCTAGGACCCCGTGGGTATTTGGAGCATCAGTCTATGTCCCAAACCCTTTTTTTCAATCAATCACATACATTAAATGTATCAAAATATCACATGTATCACAAAACTCCACAAAACTAGGGTTTTATCGTCACCCCCTTTACAATTTTGATCATCTATGGCTTCGCTCTTTGGTTCTCGGTGAGTTTGTGGCATGCTCCTCCTACAGTGGAGATGTTGTGGTTAAATTCTAGTTTTCAGCATCATTGTGGTTTGGGTTCATTTTTTAAAGGGTTTTAAGGTACTATAGCGGCGTCGTTGGTGGTTTTCAACATCAGGCATCTGCGGCGTTGAAGACTCACGATCTTCAGTGGGATCGGCTTCCATGGAGGCATGGTGAAGGCTATGGTTGAGTGTCGGTTTGCTCCAGTATGAGGTTGTTGTCATGTGTCTTGAATGTATTCTTTGGGTGGATCTGTGATATCCTAAAGCATGGGTGGTGATGGCATTTGGCTCAACTCATATGAAACAGGCTTCTTTCGGCGTTGATGTCTCTATGTGCTGTTGTGGAAGCAGTGACCAGATCTGCGGGCTTATTTTGGCGAGATCTGACATTCGGGAGGTTTATGTTCGATGATGGACTTTGGTTTTGTTCCCTTGAATGCGTTTTTTTTTTTGTGGATGATTTTGATGATTTGTGGTCGGATGGTCATTCTGATCATGTAGTTGACGATGTTGTGTGGCCTTCCCTGGTTCTTCTAGTTTCCTTGTAAAGGGTGGATCGAGGGTCTCGTTTAGCATGGTTTTGGGCTTGGTTTCGGTGTCCTGGTTTTTCTAATGCTTTTTGGTTTTTGTTCATTGATGTTTTTTCATGGTGGTGTGATTTGGGTGATGGGATCTATGGTCCACAGTTCAGGGATCTACATTCAGTTCGTCCTCAATAGGCTCCTCTAAAGGAGGTTCAGGGCACCAAGTTTCCACTTTTACACTTCTTTTCAGAATTGGATGTTGAGAGGGTATGGCTTTTCCCATTAGTACCATGTCCATGCAATTTTTCACGAGTCAGCTTGTCGAGCAGATATGTGAATGTGGAAGCTCAGCTGAATGTTTTTGATGTTTGGAGGGGCTTTCAACTTTTAGTTTGGATTGTTTTTTATCTTAGACTTTTGGTCCTTTGAGACATATTTTTTTTCTAAGTCTTTGAAATCATTTTGGGTTCCCCTCCTCCCTTAATAGGGGGACAATTATAATAAAAATAATAATTTTTATCCAATTAATCAAAATATAAAAATTTCATAATTACATTATTTCATTAATTAATTAAATAATTAATTAATCGCACATATCACTTCAATTAATTCACCAATTAATTGATCACATCAATTATTTAAATTAATTTAATAATTAATTAATTTAATTCAATCTCTTCAATTAAGACACCAATTAATTGTTCACATCTATCCCATTAATTAATTCAACGATTAATTAATCTAAATCAATCAGTTTCCAAGTAACACCAATCTATTTTAATTAATTCAACAATCAATTAAACCAATTTAATTTTCAAATGACCATTAATTAATTCAACAGTTAATTAATATAATTCATTCACTTTCACAATCCCAATATTCCCATAAATAATTCAAAAATTAATTAATTCAATTCTACAATCCCAATTTCCCCAATTTCATTATTCCTTAATTAATTAATCTATGAAAGTAATTAATTAAATTTAGGAATTTAAACATCTAATAATTTGATAGAAATTATACAATTACATTCATGTAATTGAAATTAGGACTATGGGATTTGAGTTTAGACCACCTACCTCATGTTTGATGATGAATGGTTGCCAACGTATATACCCAAATTGAATAGAACAATGCAAAAAAGGATATATAGATATGAAACCTAAATACCAAATAAAATGAATCAAGATACAATGATCCTAGATCTAGATCCAATAAAACCATATCTAGATCCAATAAAATAGAGTATTAAATCCCTTAAAACATGAGGGAAGAACATACGAAAAATGGGAAACCAATCGGTATTAGGATCTCTTATAGAGAGAGGTGAAAATATTCAATCCTTCTTTTGATTAACTGTAAATAGGGGTAATATGGGCTTAGAATCTATCTAGGAGGCTCTAAAAATGAGGAAAAACTTCATGGTCTGAGTTAGGGTCTATTTTTGTGATTTTTTCAGGTTTTTGTAATTTTAAATCCAATTTTCAGGGGATTAAAATCCTATATGCACGGTTTCCTTATCAGGGTGCATGAATGCCATTAGTCATATGCCTAAACCGTTTACCTCTTCTGGGGGGTGGGGTGTACACAATTTCTCCTAATAAGGTTAATAGTATGAAAAATCATGCGTTATCCTTGTGAATACCCTTTGTTTGGGTTTTCACAGTTTGTTGGGATGGGACACACCATTTGGGAAATTCACGCACCAATTGTTCACTGCCCCTTTTTCTTAAAAAAAATACCAAATTTCACCCAAACACACCACATGTTAAAACCCAAACAAAAAGTACTCAAAAAAGGGAAAAAGTTTAAATGTAATCAATCCTAATACATCTCTAGAAAAGGTCGGAATCTTACATTGTGGTTTCATGTTTATACATATTTTCATGTTATGATTTATGTGTTGGAATAATTGATATCTTTACTTGACTTGTGATCGAATAAGGGGGTCTTTGTAGCCTATGAGAGCATTCATGATATTGTTTCCATGAGATATTTTAGAATAGATATATTCCATAGTTGATGTTGATTCACATATTGATTTGGGGCTATTTTTTATCTCATGATGTCATTCTATGTTTTGTCATGTTATACATGGTTGTGTATCTTTTTTCCTTAGGGGGTCTGTGATTGGTACATGGGATAGGTGACTATTACGGTATGGTTGTCCGTTATATAGAAAGTGTACTTGTAATACAACAATTATGATAGTTGATAATGATATCCTAGTGGGATCGACGTACATTGATGCCTTGAGGATTATGATTATACATACTAATACATGGTTCCTTGTGGATTCCATATAGCCCTTGATTCGATACCTTATGGATTACTAGTATCATTCCTACTTAAATACATGTAGATTTTTAGTGGCCTGATGACCACCTTGAGTTCAACTCATGATTATGTGTAGCATTTCCACTCAATGCCTTGTGGTTTCCAAGTGGTATGATATCCACCTTGTGGAAAGGATATGACCCTTTATGATGATTTTTTATAATTATTATGGAATAGAGCCAAATCTTATATGACTGAGGGTTTATGGAATCTTGGTTAGCGCACAACTAATCAGTTTGGGGTTGTGTATTGATAAACATTAAAAATTTATTATTATTATTATGGATTAAAATTTTTATACTTCATAAAACTAGTTTGAGGATGCATTGGTGGTTTTCTATTATGTCTTGTACTCACACCCTACTCGACAATTATTGTGCACTTGTAGATTTCTTGGTCAGATATCTGGTAAAGGGAATGAGATATATGGTGTATAATTGAGCAGTGGAGCACAGAGCTGGAGTGGACCTAGATAGATTCTAGAGGAGCCCACCTATGTTTATTTATTTATCTACTGCTATACTCTGGACATTCTTACCACCTGGAATATTTTTTTATTATATGACATGTATACCATCCATCCAGTTTCTTCATGATTAATAAGATTATTTATTTATTTTTTAAATTATTTTTTATGATTCGTTATCAATCCTATAACATGATAAAGAGGGTATATCCTCCCCACTGATGGAATTAAACCCTCTTTACTATTCGACAACCTCTTGTATACAATTAGGTACACATGAGGTTATAAATCCCTCCAGTAAGTACCTGATGGTTTGGGTTGGGGTGTTACAAAGTGGTATTAGGAAATCATAATTCAATAACTTTTTTCCCATTTACTTGATTTGGGACAATATAGATAAACATTAAGATATTTTGGACTTGTAGAGGTGAACAATGACAGTGCTTGGACAACAATGTATAGTGGACATTCAAGCTTCCAAAAAGAGTGGAATTATGTTTTACTATTAAAATTGATTAAATTCACCTTGGGTGATTCACATGATTTTGTTTTGTGATTTATCAAATTTCAAGTGCCTTCATACATCATTAATAGGCACATAATTCCATACACCATATATATATATATACATTCTGTTGTGTTTCATAATAGTTATTTAATTAAGTGACTTGATTTTTGTTATCTTTACAGGATAGTTTCTATGACTATATTATGTATCTTTATTTCTATGCTATTAGGATATATTTTTATTGGAATTTATTAATTAAACTGAGCATACAGTTATGGTAGTATATACCTGATGATTGTGACTAACATGCAGTGATGGAGACCAGGGTTAGAGCTAAGATGGTGTATCTTATATTGTAGGTAAACTTCTAAGATAATCGTGTGTGATCCCTTAGATCAGTTACTATATGTTTACATTCCTAATATTATTATTATTTCTGAGGTGCTATCTTAGATACATTTGATTGGAATTCTATCTATAGAATGGAAGGATGTTCCCATGCCACCAACTATAGTGCAAGAGAATTTATCCCATCACACCCCTATATCAGCATCGTTGATCCAAGATGTTGAGCATGTTCAATATTGACTTTTCCAGATAGTGCCAATCCTTGGAGGATTCACTCAAAGGATCATGACCGATCATGCTTTAGATTATCAGCTTTAACATATTCTGATATTCCATGGTACTAGTTCCATGAAGGATACATGGGATAAGATAAGCATCATCAATGAAATTTTTGATCTATTCTAGACTCTTGTTAAGGGATTAGTGATTATGGAAACCATTTTGATCTAAGGAACCAGTAGGGGTTCATGGACTTCCATGAGTCAAGTTTCAATATGATAGGGTCTTACCTAAGATACCCTCGAGGATCTATTTATCTGTAAATAATTTTCTAAATTGATGAAGATGGACAATTCCTAGGAGTTTACATTGATATGATAGGGTTCTGTTATAGGTAAAACCTCTAATTATTATTCACTTTTTCTATAAAATAAAACTTTTAATACATAAATGGTTTTCCTTTCATGAATAATCTTCAATATTTTCATCTTGATTTCATCCTTATCCCTAGTCATCTTTAAAAACCTTCAAAAAACATTTTAAAATGTATAATAAGTAAAAAATATCAGCAAGGGATATGAAAATAAATAAAGAAACATATTATTCTATGAACACTCATAAAAATTTTCCTTTTACAAAAGTACAATTCGGGCTAAAAATAAATATTTTCTTACCCATGTAATCAATATTTTAAAAAATATTTTCATAAAAAAATACTAATAATTATTAATGAAAAAGTAAAACTTGTAAAGTTTCCTTTAAAATCATGGAATATCATAAATTATTTTTCAAAAAATTATACATTTGACCCTTAAGAAGTAGAAAATACTTTCCTTTAAATATAACCTCATTATCTTACCTTAAAAAATATTAAGATTTACATAAAAAAGAATGTATAAATAAATCATATAGGTAAATTTAAAAATAAATTTTATTACACTCTTAAAAATGGAATAACTTACATGTATAACTCACATAATGACCATTACTTAATGTATTGGAGTGCTATAACAAACCCATATATCATTGGTTTAAAACATAACCAACCATCCTTAGTTTATGAAGAAACCACAAATCATTGGTTTATAATGGAACCACCCACACATGTTTTATAATAGAAACAACCTTAATTATACACAATTAAAAATAAACATAACATAATCATAATAGATGAAATCATTTATTTACATTATTACACTCATAAAAATATTTTTTCACCCATAAGAAAACATTTTCAAAAATTTAAATATCCACTCTGTTTAAAATATTTAATGAAAATAACTAGAACAAAGGGAAGGAGGGTTTTTATTTGAATAAAAAATGTAATATTATAAGAAAATAAAATGATCAAATAAATTTTAATACAATGGATGAAACCATTAATGTCATATACATTAAAATAGAACATTATTTTTGTTTTATATAAAGAAGGTCAAAACGTTCCATAAAAAGATTCCTTATGAAATCCATTTTTAGAAAGATACATAAAAATTATATTATATATCATTTATTTCCATATAAAAACATGTATAAATTATTTTTAATTGTATTTACATGGAAGATAACGATTTAGATAATAAATCCTTAAAATATTTAAAATGATGTTTTTAATGTAAAGTGTACCTTATATTGAGTTCAAATCATCATTTATGTACTTTATATTCCATAATGATAAACATATATTAATTATTTACAAGATTAATATATTTTTTAAAGTTTATTATTCATTTTATTTTATTTTTTAACATGTTATACACAATTACACAATCAATTATGTTATCACCAGATGTTTTGACATTATTTGGCTCGTATGTCCAAAATGGATTAGGTAGGTTAACTATGGTCAGAGAGGACATTATACCATAATATATATAATAATAAAAAATGAATAAATTTCATTTTTAAATATCAATTATATTTTTAATCCAACCATGAATGATGTTTAAGAAATATGAACTACGTTACAATCATGAAGATGGTAAGCCTTACGTATACATGAGTAACATTTACATTTCTCCAATGATCATGATGAATAGAAGGAAAGCATTATTATTTCATTAAATAATTATAATTATATCATAAATACCATATTAATAAATTAAATATACTTATATATACAATCCATGTGTCATGGTGTTGAAAAATGAATCACATCACTTCGTGGAGGTGGTAATACACTTATACGCACAGACGACATTGTCATTTTTAAATGGATGTAAAGGTAATAAAAAATTAGATATTATCATTTTATAATTGTAATTATGTCATTAATATCATATATAAACATTAAATAAATCATTATAACCATTTTTGAGTGACGTTGATGGAGAAATAATTACATCGGTTCGCGAGGCGGTAGTCCTCCGTACCCACGAACAATGGTTTCATTCCCAATTTGACAGAAGATAAGATCAATATAGGTTATAAAACTAACCTAATAATATATAATTATATGAAATATAAATATTTTATTATTTCATCATTTATAAATAATATTTTATTAGGGTATAAGAATAAATAAAACTAAAACATTTGGTTTAATACTATGCCTTTTCTTTAGACAACTTCCTTTTCCATAAACCTTAAACTATAGAAGGATAGAAACTATACAAAAAAAGACCTAAAAACAAGGAGACATATGTTAGAAAGGTATTTGGATGGTTATTTGATGACATAAAAGTATTTTTTTATGTGGGAAGAAGAGGAGAGGAGGTTCCCTTATATAAGTGAGGGGAAGATCACTCTTGTAATTACATAAAATATTAAATTAATATAAATTAATTTTCTGAGAAAAAGGATCAAAACTAATATAATTATAATATAGTATTATTTTGGGTATAAATAATATCATCCAATAATATTTGGACAAGTTTATATTTGTTTTTTACCCTTATCTATTTGTTTTAACCCGTGTAAACCCTTTTAGACAATTACAATGATATTGATGTTTTTATGCTTCACGGGTCTATATAGTTACTATTAAAGTAATGTTTTTTACTAAATGGAACATATTTGATATTTTTTAACATATAAAGATCAATTGGATGAATAATGGATTTTTATTAATTTTAAATCATTTAATAAATATTTCATTTTAAAATAACATGAAGGTCTTTTGGGAATAATTCATTTAATATGACTTTGAAAACAACATGAAATAATTGAATTTGAATAAAATCCATTTATAACTCTATAATATGTTATTTTTATCTAAAAAATTTATGTAAAAAAATAAATAATTCAAATTATATTACTTTTATCATTTATTAAATTATTTTTTCTATTAATGGAATAAATATTGTTTCATCGTTGAGTAAGAATTTATTATAATTATTTCCTTCTTAAAAATTAGAAATTAATTAACATGATAAAAAATTATCTATATTTAAAATAAAAATTTATAACATAATATAAGTTGTTTTTATCACTGTCACAAAATATTAATGATATTAAAAGAAAGAAGGTGATATTTTTAACTTTATCATCTTCTTAAATATTATAATAGTAAAAATCATAGAAATACAACACCAAGTTGCCATATTTTCTAAACATGATTGAAAATTCCAAAATAAACTCATTTAATAGGACAAAGTCAAGTTTTATAGTCATTTTTAGTCATTATCATGTTATTTTTAACCTTAATTACCTAATTTACCCTTACCGTGGTGATAATTATTCACATGATTACTATTCATAAAGGAAAAACTAAAAGTAACATATTTTTCAAATTTGGACCTCCTGATTCCTAGCATGGAACAAATTTTTTTATATCAAATTTCTATAATTGGAATAAATTAATTAATTGCTAAAAATAAAAATGCAATAAGAAACATTTAAAAAAATATTTTTTATGTATAAAATGTTTTTAAACCAAATTCAACCATTAAATTGATTCCAATGAACTTTATTATATTATTCATAATATAATAGAATGTATTTCACTTTGAAAATGTTTATAAAAAAATAAAAATTATAAATGCAAGAAACAAAATATAGCTTTCAATGAAAATTATTAGTTTTTATTATTCACTGAAAATTATCCATTTAGAAAAATACAAAAAATTTACCCTATGATAATTTTAAAATATTTATTTTAAAAATTATATATTTTTTATAAAATAGAATTTAAAAATATTCCATAAAATAATTATAATATTTTCTCACAAAAATAAATAATTTTTTTAAAATGAATTTTTGAAAAATAAAATGACTTTTCTAAAAGTTGAGTGATTATTTTATAAGAATTAATCAATAAATTTTTAAGGATTAATAACTATATATATAATTATGTGGTTAATTTTATTCATAAACTCCTATTCAATAATTAGGTTATAATTGTCATATTTAAATAATAGTATTCTTTGGTTCATTTATGCTTGGTGTTTCATATATTACATGTTATTGAACATCATATTTATTTTAAAATCATTAGAAATTTAAACTTTTGATTCCATATATATTAAAATTAGCCTTCCTTTTATCTTTTTTATCAAATCATTCCATATAAAATACATAAATAAATTCATTTGGGAAAACTTTGGGAGAAATTCAAAGGTGAAATAAAAATTTCTTTATAATTTATTCATTTATATATAAAAACATCCATAAAATATTTTATGAATTTTTATATGGAAGAAAAAATTTAAAAAATAAATCTTGAAAATTGTTTAATACTGTTTTTAAAGTAATGTGTCCCTTACATGAAATCTGAATCATCACATGTATTCTTTATCTTTATGAATAATAAAATTATGTTATTTTTTTAATTACATTTTTCATGTTTATTATTCATTTTATTTTATTTATTACCATGTTATATAAAATTACTTAATTAAATAATTTCACATCAGATATTTTGATGTTTCTTTGCTCATATATCTCAAATTACTTTTGCAAGTTGACTATGGTAAAAGTGGTCATTATTACATTATATAAAAAATAAAAATCATGAAATAATTATCAATTTCATATATCAATTAGAATATATTTCAAAGGGGAATAGATAACTGGGAACCCTCATTGATGTGGATTTAGTTTGGTTTGATGGTTTATTATGAGGGATCCATTTCATGCATAATCATTAACACCAGGTCGCTATTTTCATTCTTAATAGAGGCTCCCAATAGTTCCCTTATCCATACCTAAGTACAGACCTACATTCCAAAGGTAGGTGGTCAATTGAAGTTTCAAACCCAATGAAATGTTTGGACTCACATTTGTCGAGAGGATAGGAGGGCATGCTCATCACACCCTTTTGGGGAGATTTTTTTCCTACTCTGAGACTCTCTTATTGATTTATGATATGGTTTTGAATCTCTTCATAATACTAATATTGGAGAATTTACCCTAATAAAATGATCACTGGTTAATGCCTTTTATATACATAATAAGGGGATCTTTTTATTGAATCGATCTGAATGTATCTGAGGTCCTTTATCCATTTTCCCAATAATGAACAAATGCTTATATATTAAAGCTACACAACCATAAAAATCATTATTTTTTACAATGTAGGGAGGCGGTTAATATTCCATGTAGGGGATTCATCTATTATGAGGTATCATACATATCCTGTTTATAGCAGGAATCAAAACCCACATAGTTTGTTATACCCATTTAGTTTAACGTCATGCATAAAGAAAATATGTGTGGGCACTTCTACATCAAATATTTGACCTCGAGTCTTGAGGAGACATCCTATGTATCATGGTTATAACAGGAAAAAAGTTCGCATTGTTTTTTCACGCCAATGGGACTAGCCCCAAGGTATACGCCCTTATACAGGGGATGTTTTATATCATTCCACTCATTGGGGATTACATATTGAGATTACACTAGATGGTAGAGATTCATGGTGAAAATGAAATAACCATTACAACTCCCTAGGACAATGTAAGCTTTTCTTAGTGCAGGAAAGAAGGGATAGTATGTAATCATCCTTGTTGTATTTTGTTGTGGGACTTATATAATGGGACAACCCTTGGGATGTTTAATATAGATATCATGTCCCAAGGAGGTATCCTATGTATCCTGGTTATGGAAGGAATCACAATCATCAAAGTTCAATTGAATTCTTTGTCCACTGATTGATGAGGTAGAATGATCATCCCTTGGGAATGATTGGGCACTAATGGTTGAAATACTAGAGACATGTTAAGACAAGCACTATAGTGGATGCCCATTTGAATTGGGGATTGTTCCTTAGAAATGAATCCTATGTATCTTGGATATGAATTACATCAAAGTCATCATATTTAAATTAGTTGGGGATTATAAATTGATGTTCCCCTCATATGTGGGATATATCATATTATGTTGTTGATCGAGGATTATAGATTAATGTTTCCCTTTGGATTCTTTATATGGATCTCGAGCCATGGAAATGCGTCTTACATATCCTGGTTATAGAAGGAATCTGAGTCATCATAGTTTAATTACCTTCTTAGTCCATTGATGGATGGTATAATGATCATCCCATGGGAATGACTAGGTACTTATGGATGAGATGTCGAAGACATGAGGGGACATATACCTTAGTGGGTTTTCATTTGAGTTTGGGCTTGAGAATTAGAAGGGCATCTTATATACCCTGGTTTTGACAATAATCAGAGTCCTCATAGTTTAATAGACCTCTTATTCCACTGATGGACATGGTAGATTGATAATCCTAAACAAATTATTGGGTTTTTATGGCTGAAATTTTAGAGAACTGGCTAGACATGCACTGAGTTAGATGACCATTTGAGTTTGTTCTCAGGCCATAAGAAGGAATCCTATGTATCATAGTGATGGAAAGAATAAGAGTCCACATAGTTAAATTATCTGGGGATTACAAAATGAGGTTTATCTTATATGTATAACATATCATATTATTCCACTGATCGAGGCATACACACTGACATTGCCCCTATATTGATAGAGAGTTTTCATGTAAATTATATGATCACTGTGACTCTCTAAGACCGCATGATCTAAGATAGATATAAGAAATGAGGGATGGAATGTAACCAGTGTCATTGCATATGAAATAAGGGCTTATGTGTTAGGAATTCCCTACGGAGGTCTGATATAGATATAGGGAATTAGGAAGGCATCTTACATATCCGGGATATAACATGAATCAAATTCATCATAATAAAATTAATAATAGATTGCTCACTAAGGTTTCCATTTTATGTGGGTATTACAGACTAAGGATGAACATGGTTATCAAATCCTAGGATTCCCTTTTGAAATGGAATTCTTGTCTTCTTGATATTAATTGAATGTCATATCAAAAATACTTGACTTCGTTCTTGACATATCATAGGACACCTGCCTCACATTTCAAAATACAATCGCATGATCTATTTTCCTTTTCCAAGGGATGTTGTGTATCCTAGATAGAATGTCTAAAGGTTTTCATCCGATCAGGGATGACTTTTCTTGAGGACATCACATTACCCAACCATATTATCAAGGAATCCACCACATAACCCCAAATTATATTCATATGGGTCATGACATGATCCAAATGGTAGGTCCTAAAATCATTGTGAAAGTTAGATGACATGATTAGAGGATATTGTGAGAGTAAATCTGAAATGTCTTGAGGGTGATGAATGATCTTGGATTACATGCATGGGGGTCATCGCATTATCATGATGTTAAGACACATGGGTGTTTCATGATCCTTTTGATGTGCTCGGGTGTTATCATGAGACTTAGATAATATGTTATTATGCCACCATATGAGTCGCGTGACATTTTTGAAGGACACCACAAGGTTTATAAGGCAATCTCATAGGGATTTAAGAGACCTGGGTGGCATGCCCTGGGGGATCCATCTAACTTGTTTTGACATGTATAGAGGACTTCTAGTGATCCAAATGGGATTCCAAGGTGGAGTCACAAGATTTGGGAGATGTGTGCTTATGATGTCACGTGTCCTAGGTGGTCTACGCGAAGCACATGAGGATCAGTGTATATGTTCTTTGCATAAGTCCCTCATCTTTTAGTCTTTGATGATTAATTTTATTTTTTATTACTTATTTTTGTTCATTCTTATCTTATTTTATGTATCTCATGTTCTAGTAGATATAAGGGATGTTTTTCTCGTGACCTACAAAAGTTCTTTTTGTGATCTATGCGTGATCAAGGAAAGTGATTATGCATGATTCATGGTCTCTCCAGTTGTTCCCAGAATCTTACATGATGTGTAGCTATTATAGTGGCAAGATTATATGCTATGAAAAATCATCTATGGTACTTGGGTGCGTCGGTACAATGCTCTAAGAGTTCATCTGTCCATGTAAGGTTTTGAATATTTTTTGCTAGGGTGGGGTATTTATAAGCCTCTCCACCCCGGTTGTTCACCTATTTTCATGGTTTGTATCAAGGGAATCTATGTGGGAGTCATTAGAGGGCTTTGGAATCATGTTTCTTCATGAGGCCCTACCACAAGACTTTCTGAGAGCATCACATGGTTTTCAGAGACTGCAAAACCTTCCCATCAATTCCCCATTTATTGGATTATAGCCCACTAATGGGGTCTTGTTTGCTTATGTGAACATTCCAAATTACTGTAATATTTTCATATTGACATTCCCAAGGGCTTTCACGATATCATGAAACCTATCAAAATGACTTTTCATGATCTCAATTGGGTTGTCTTGGGGTATTGTGAGATTGTTTTGTAGACAACCTAGATGTGTTGCATGAATTTTATGACCATGAGAGGATCTAATCATTTATATCTTTATTTTGATTGTTTATTTTATAGTTTTTGGGGATTTCATGAGGTAGTTTGTGTGTTGTGAAGGGAAATAACTTTAACTCTTGGCGATGCATTGTGTGACCAATAAAACGTCATGTGGAGATGCATGATCATTTTATGTACAATTCCATATTCTTTTCCTTATGGGGAAAATGGGGAGCACGAGGTCTCCTAGACATGTCTAAGTATCTTCACGTGATGGGGATTTCATTCCAACTAGCTTTCACAAGATGATGTGGACCTGTCGTTGGGTACTTTCGGTGTACCATAGACCACAAGGGGTGTGTCGCATGATTTTTACAACAAAAAAGGCTCCCACCTTCTCCACTTTTATTTCCATGGTTTATTTAAAAAAATTTGGGATCTGGAGAGTTTTTATGAATTTTTACAAGGAAAATCATTCTCTCCATCATTGATTCATCACATGAGTTTAATTACTGCAAGATTCCCCCACATTTTGGATATTTTCCTCTTATTATCCAAGGATTTTTGGATGGTTATTCAGGCATCCCCCAATTGGCACACAACATGACCTAGGAATTCTTATCTTGATAAAAACACATGATAACTGAATGTATGGGGTGAAATATTAATAGAAGAATTCTTTTTTAAAAGTTTCTTTGTGTGATCTTCCACAGGGTATGTGTTGTGCATGACAATCCATATGACCTTCTAATGGCCATGTGATGTGTGTCTTCTAGGGGTTCATGTGATCCCCGTGATCATTTCCACCTTTCTCTTCCTTTTATTTTTGGGTAAAATAAAACCCATATTCAGGTATTTCTTCCTTTTTGAATTTTATTATGCTCATTTGATGGGCATAAAAAAATGCCACTCCTTAGAAGTGTTTTCCATTGAGATAAGGTCTTGGTTATGAGGAATTTAAATGCTCACCCGAGGTTTTGGAGATTCCACCAATTGGTTTCTTGGTTGATGCTCGGTCTTCTGGGTGACATTTTATAATCTATATAGTTACCTATAAAAATTGGATCAAAGAGGGATTCATTCATAGACTAATCATTTCCCTCGAGCTCTCTCACCCTAATTCTGCTAGGTAACCTCATCATAAGACCATCCCTCAAGAACCCATCATGAGACTTCACTATGAACTCTATTTTGGAAAACAACATTGCACGAGCTTCTTTTCCCAGGTTCTTGCTCAAATCAACCATGAACAAATATTTGGTAATTGTTTGAACTTTGGTTGTGGGGATTCATGATTGTATTGAGTGTTATGTGTGTTCATATGACTTAATAACATTATCCTTTGACTATTATGTGGCTCACATGACCTTGTCAAGGTTACGTGATCATGAGTCTCCAAGGGTTAATGCATCTTGTGATACCACAATAGTTCGTGTGACCATTAATATCTTCTGGAGTTTGGTGATTCACATGGCCTTTATATAGTCCATGAAACTTCTGTGGATGATTCATACGATGAACATCATTATTCCAGTTTATGCATTTCGAGAAGATTTTATTTTATCTATCTAACACATGAGACATAGTTTTTTTCAAATGGATTTAAGTTCTCATCACACTTCCTTTTCTATGACTAACCAAATGGCCATTATTTATAGAAAAACACAATGTTGACCCACGATATTTCATGAATTTTTATAATGTGTTTTTTATTAGGTTTATCGTATTTGAAATCTATAATTATTCTATAGCATCCCCACTTCCTCTATATGGGCTCGACTTACTGGACTATGACTTCATTTCTCCTTTAGACTTCAATATTCCTTCTTGTTGGGTGTAAACTTCTCTTGAGTGTGTTCAAACAAAAAATTCTGAGGATGGATGGTTGGTCGTAGCTCGATCCTAGGGGTTGTCTTATATGTCGGAGAACTCTCCCTTTGGTCCGGATTATTGTGATTTCTCCCATCATCCAATAGAGTTACTCGAGTATATTTTTCACTTCTCTAAACAAACCAAGTGGGTGATAGAGCTTGAAATTGGATCTCCATCCTGGTTGTAATTTTTATGATGAATGGACGTGGCTGTTCTAGGTCAGTAAAAGCTTCTTAGATTTCACCAACCAGTTATATAGGGTCCATCATTATGAAGAAGTACAAATTTTCCAATTTAATATCTATTATAAGTTTGATATTATTTTAGAACTGGTTAGGCATTGGTGTTCTGGAACCAAATCATTGCATTTATCCCATGGTGTGGTGGGACATAACCTATGGGATATCTAAAAACTGGGCAAGATACTGCCTCTCAGAGAGATGTATAATTAGTTCCTCCATACCGTAGATGTTTGGAATAACCCATTGTATAATCTAGTCATAGTGAGTGATATACTCATTATTTTGTAGGATAATATTATAATGGAGATGACTACGTAATCACTTACATTCTTAAAAGACTAGATTAACATTTTTCTTTTGTCACAGTGGGGTTAGGAAAACCATTATATGCCCACATCGGTGCACTTCCCAACAATTTCATAATAGTGCTATCTTGTATTGGGTCATTTTAGTGGCTAGGGATCATACCTCATTGGGATATCTAGTGAATTCAGAGATCTCTCTAAGCCTTAGGTTGGAAGTATTTATGGCCATATTCCTAAAAGGATTGGTTTCCCTAGATGTGGACTCACATTCATGGATTCAGGTCAGTACACTGGTAATGGGAGTGTGGCAAGATGAGAGAGACTATCTTAATCTGGTGGTACCAACCCTTATAGACCATTAACAACTCTTAGTCCAAATTCAAAAAGGTAGAATCACCTACAATATCAGTGGACCTTTCCAGTTTTTATTTGGATGGATATGAATAGTTTCAACTGCTAAAGATACTATAATGTCACAATAATCCTATATTCTCTATCATGTCCCAGATTTCTGAACATATTTAGGGTTACAAACATGTCACTAAGCTCTGATGAGGTTAGATATTTATTGAGTTGATCTGATAGCTTTGTTTTCACCCCTTATACCACATCGACTAGGATGAGAATTGATAATAAAATTGACATCCTCCATAAAAGGTCGTATAAGATCTCACTTTGGGATGGGGTTTTTTGGTTTTGATAGATGAGTTGATCATATTTGAACCATATACACCTTATTTGTTTTCTTGTCAGTTCAAATGCACTTAAAGGGTCTATCCTCTTCCTTCAGCTGGGGTGTGAGAAGAGTGAAACCTTGGAATTATTTTCTAGTTTTGGATGATATAGGTGTATGAAGACACTAATGTTGAGATCATTGCTCCATCGACTACTACTCCCTCATTTATTACTTAGGATTATGCTTAGTCTTGGGTTACAATATACCTAGGTGGTATGCAAAGAGAATTGGTTCATCAAGTGGGCAATCCATTTTCCTCACCCACCCCTCTATGTGTGGAAATAATGGAGTTAATTTAGGATGTGCGAGAGACTTTAATAAAGTGTACTCATATTTTCGATGTCTATCTTGATAGTGGGATAAAATAGGTCAAATATATCATCCCCCCTTTTCAAGAAATGGGTGATGCCTCTATTGAGGGGAGGATATGTGGTGCCTTTTATCCTACATCCTTGAAATCTTAGCCAGCTATTCCTCCTTTTATCATGAAAAATCCATCAGTCACAGAAGCTCAGAGACAATGTAGACTTATCTAGTAGTCAACTCATTTGTTGATTACTAAGACTCCTTTGGAAACATTTCATAGACAAGGGAAATACCTTCATCAAATATTTCAAGAGATGGGGATTGAGGTTTTGATAGAAAAACACTGTATGAAATCATGAAAAAAAACTATCAGAACTCAGAAATATTCTTCCACCAATGGGATGGGATTTCAAGTTCTTATAAACAAGGATCCCCTTTCCTAAAAGATAAAGGAGGTGTAGGAGGCACTAGAGCGGAGTCACCAATTCATATCTAAATTGCAAGCCCATATGGATGTCTGAACTATGAGAATATAGAGATATGAGAAAATCATAGGTCACCTAAGGTATGAACTTTCAATGTCATCATACTTAGAGGAAAATACTCAAAATAGATTTGAGAACCTGACTACATTAGTCGAGACTCATCATCTTTTGGTAGAAACAGAAGAGGTGAGGTGAGTGACACTTCAGTATTTAATTGATGATTTTCTCTAGACTCTTGCCAACTTTTCCATCTCATCTGATTGAATCTTATTATAGTCCAACCATTAGTAAACACTTTTTTGATGATATTCTTAGAGATATTCTGAAATGGGGATATTCCTCTTATTTCACACTATTAATGAATGAATTTTCTAATCCGTTCATATTACATTTCATTTTTCACTCATTCATGATGTGGATGTGTTTTTTCTATTCAAATATTATATGAATTGCCAATGATACCCATAATTTTCATAATTTAATAGAAATGTGAATTTATGGATCTAAATATTTAAATCATAATATATTCTTCTCAATAAGTTCTCAGGAATTCCCAGTAAAATGAGATTCCCTACTGATATACCTCCTCCAATTATATTGAGATTAGTTATTTCGCAAAAGGATAATTGGGTAGAATACATGGCCTATAGGTTGAGTGATTTATATTTTGATGAAGTTGATAGGCATGGAGAGTGTAGCTTGATTTTTACCAAGGACATATAGTGGCCCTTATAATCTTTTCAATTCTTGCTGACTAAATCGTTGATGTACTAGAGTTTAGGGACTTTTATCTCAGACCATATATCGTTGTAGTTTAAGGTCCTTTACCTTAGAATTTTTATTGATTTAGTTTAGGTTCTTTTATATTAGACCTTATATCTCATTAGTTTAGGGTCTTTTAGATCATACCTTCTATATCTATCCTTTAGGTTATTTTTTCTTAGACCCTATATTTCTATAGTTTTTGGTATTTTACTTTGGACCTCCTATCACTATAGTTTATGGTATTTTAGAATCAACATTATATCACTATAGTTTAGGGGCTTTTATCTTGAAACATTTATATCTGCAATTTAGGTTCTTTTATCTTGGACCTTATATTATTATACTTTAGGGTATTTTATCTTGGATCTTATATCACAATAGTTTAGGGTCTTTCCGCTTAGACCTTTTATCATTGTAGTTAAAGGTATTCCAGCTTGGACCTTGGGATTCCATTTTTTCTAACATATTACTTTCAAGACTTGATTGATTATCATAGAACATATTGAAGACTTTCTAGGAATGAACCAAAACACTCTGGGGTGTTGAGTACTTCTGTGGCATTGTCAAGGATCCTAAGGATCATATCTCCTTTCCTAGAAAGAGGAGATTCCTTTGGTTGGTAGGTTACAGATCTTATGTGTTGGTAGCATTGTCAAATAGAGGTTTCTCTACTACTTTCAAGGGGTTATGTACGATTTATGGGGGAATATTAGTTGAGTGAGAAATGTTATGGATTATATGTCCAGTTGGATAGTTGGAGTATGGGTGATATAAGTCATAACCCAAAAGTTTCTTTCCATGAATATGAGATGGGGTAGACATGTTAGGGATTACCCATAACATGCTGAGGTACTAGGTTCTTCCATGGTGTTTCTAGGGATCATAAGGATTGAATATCATTTATGAAAAGGATGAGATTCCTTTATTTGGTAGGTTAATGTCCTTATGTGTCAATAGAATGGACATGAAAAGATGATCTCCTCTCTTTTCGGAGGGAAATCTGATATTTTTAAAGACTCAAACTTCTAGACAATGAGTTTGGGTATAGAAGATATCTATCTATCAAGGGTTCTAGAACTCTAGGGTATTTTAGATCTCGATTCTGAGTCTCAAGACCTACTCCCCATGGTTTCATATGACGAGGTGTGGTCCATCAATGGTTCAAGAATGAAGTGTTGCATTAATTCTTTGAGAAAAGTTAGAAAACAAAGTGATGTAATATAGATGATGTCAAATCAACATGGATTATTTATTATGAGGATTGTAAATCATGGTCTAAAGTTCTTAGGTTAGAAGGATGATATTGCAAAATCATAACGAGAATGACCCAAAACACACTTAGGTGATGAGATCTATTGTAACATCCCAGGTAAATAAATAATATGAAATTTTCATATTTATTAATATTTTTGAATAAAATGTTAATTTTACTTGAAATGGAATGATATGTTCTATGGTGTACCCAATACACAACAACGAGTTTCTTTGAAATCTTACGTTGCACACTAATAATATAATAATATTATTTTAAATGGTAGTTAACGCCTAGTCATTGTAATGGAAGGAATGAATATAACTAACTAAAAAATAATTTTATATGTTTGTTAAATATTTTAACAATAAACCAATAAATGATAGAGGCTTAAAATATGAATGAATCCAATTTTAAGCATAAATATCTTAATATTATTTAAAAGGCTGATTAACCGCCTTTTGACGGTGAACCCTTTTTAAAACTAATTTTCTTCAATTTTATCTATTATATTGGACCAATTAAAATCGTTCTTTAGAATCAGGGCATCAAAATTTTCTTTGTGTATATTTTTGTTATTTTTCCGATAAAGTTCAATTTTTAATGAATAGTGAAAAATGTTGTATTTTAATTCAAAACCACCTTCTAATATAATTTATTTATATGGTCATATTATCTTTTTAATTGGTTCTAAAGTCTAATTAGAATATATTTTTACAATTTAAACCAATGGTGGTCATTGGAATTAATTTCACTTTGAAATTGGACATAAACAATTGACAATCTTTTGATAGATATTGTTTCTTAAAAACATGCTATTTGTTTTGACAATGGAAATTAATTATAAATTTAATTAATGCAACTTAAATGTTTTGAATTTTTTAAAATATACATCATTTTTTGAATTCGGAATATCAAATATATCTTAGTGTGAATTTTTTGTATTTTTCGGAAAAACTTCATTTTTTGATGAATAGTGAAACCACTAAGTGGTAGTTAAAAAACTGAATTTTTTGTTAAACGAAACTTTACCGCTTCTGTGAGTTGAATTTCAAAAATCCGACATACATGGTTTTCATTAGTAAGTAAAATGTGGTTCAATGGGATGAAAATAATTTTTAGTGAATAGTAATTTTGAGTTTTGTTAACCGCGATTAAAGGTAATTAGGGAAATTTAAGGTAAAAATAATATTATAAAAATATAAAAATACCTTGAAACATGTCATAACCTTATTGGATGTGTCATGTCCAGCCATGAAAATTCATGGGTCAATTTTTGGGACCCCATGGAGCCACTTGGGTAAGATAATGACATTAATACCATTTATTTAAAGTGAAAATAAAAATATCACAAACATGTATTGTTTTACTAAAACATTTTTTACATGGGGTTATATAAGTTATATTTTTTACTATAAATATTCATTAGAAAGATAAAAATATTACCTAAATCATGGTAATTTTTTTATAATTTTTAGACATCAAATAAATAAAATCATTTATGACACAATGATGATGCAGTGTTTACGTCATTAATGAATGATTTAAATAAATAAGAAGATAATGTTTAAAATAAAATCTGAAACTTGTCCAATTATTATTTGATGATTTTATTTTGAGCATGAGAAACATTATCTTAGAATTTAATGATTTTGGGACCTTTAGAAACCGAAATTAATTATATAATAAAATAATAGTTTCATGCTTTCCAAAAGAGCCCCTCCTCTCCCTTATAAAAAGACCAAAATTACTACCCATATCTCACACTTCTAAAACCATTTGGATCGTCCAAACTCTACTCATATAATCTCCCAATATCCCTATCTTCATCCTAGAAGCCTTACCTTAGTCAGAAAGCTCTTCAAGAAACCCTTTTGGTTCAAACCAGGGGGAGTTACCCGATTTAAAGGTAATGTCTTCTCTTATGTTATTTTGTTTTATTTTGCTTCTCCAACCCCCTAAACTATTTTTATTACTTTATTTTGTAACAACAAAAGTATATTAAATATACTAGGATGTTTTTATAAGAATTATTCGAGCTACACTTACACACACCTCTATATAATGGGTGAAGAACATATTGTTTCTGTGGACGGTGAGCTACTGCCTCACGAAATGATGATTGTTCAATTATCTCCTACCACCTCTCATGGTGGCCATTAATATGTCACTGTATTTATATATGATATATATTATGTTTATTTTTTTCCTTATGCTTCCGTATTTTTCATTTGTGTCATACCTTTATGGTTTCTATAATGGGTAAATGCGATAATTTCATTTTTAGGAAGTGCGGACTACCGCCCCCTCAAAGTGATTTGAATCGTTAATACCATATGTGAGATGTATAAAGGATGGAGTTAAGGATATTATATATGATATTATACTAGAATTATAATATACCTTTATATCATATTTTTCTCATTCCATTAAAGTATGAAATAGAAATGGAAGCAGCGTCCATGCGTACGTACGACTTACCGTCTCCATGAACGGTGCATTTCATTTCTTATCTTCAAATTTTATGTACTATTATAATTACATATATATAGTGGATATATATGATATATATGATATCTACATCATTAATATAATTCTGGAGATAATGGATATTATACCACAAGAACAACTTGTAATTATAAGAAGTCCATTTTTGACTCAAGTACCAAATATCGACAAAATGACCATTATTAACTTAAATGATTACATAAAGTTTATAACATGGTAATAAGTGATATAAATGGAATAATGAACTTGAAAAATGTTCTTAAGCAAGTATAAATTAACTTAAGTTTATCATTTAGGAAGAACAAGTAACATACGATCAAGTTAAGTCGGACACATGGTAAGGGATCCTACCTCTCTCTTGCTTTTTAAGTACTCTCTTTTATGTCATTTCTTTTAAGCTCCACTTTATTATGTTGGGGGATGTTATTTTATATTCCTATTACTTTAATTTTTATGTTCAAATGACGAGAGACCCTATTTGATCTCAACAATCCATTTTTGGAAGTTTTATGTGGCACCGTTAGGATGCTGAATTTTCGTAAGGGGATTTCTTATATCACTTTTAATTCTATGAGATTTCCATTATTCGCAACTTACTTATTTCATGTGGTGTATTTTGTATTGATATTTGATATATATTTTCATGATTCTATTTATATTCATGGTATTCTGTGATTCATATTGTGTTTATTATCTTTTGGTCATATGAATCGATTGATTACAATGAGGTAAGGGATTTTTATCTCACTTTTAATTCCCGTGAGATTCATGCAATATTTGTCCCGATATCCTTTGAGTGGTGTATAAACTACCCATTATTATACTCGTTGTTTAATATAAATTTGTTTATGTGTATTTACATCAATATTGTATAGTCCTTCTTTCATGGGGTGTACGTTTTGAAAGTTACCCAAATCGGTAAGGGAACCTTTCACCCTCCTCTTTTTAAAGGACATCTTTTTGTAAGGTATTTTAATTTACATCTTCTTATGGTGGGACATGTTATTATATATCCTTATTGCTGTAAATTTTATGTCCAAGTGATGAGATACCTTTTTAATCTCTCATCAACTTATTTTTCTTAATTTTAAAGTGATGTTGTTAGGCTGTCGAATTTCTATATGGGAACTTCCTAACCCAATTTCAATTCTTTGGGTTAAACGTCTACTTATTGATTATATCGTGCTATGAATATGTGTGGATTACATATGATTGTTTTACACTTAATATCCACTTATATTGGGTGTATTTATATTTTTTAGACATTATTATATAATTGATTTATCCTTAATCTAAGGATATCGTCTTTGTACGGGACTTCATCTCAATATCCTTTCATTGAGGCATCTTTTGATTTATAAATGACTTTATTTTTATATGGTGTATAAATCCCTTTTGACATTTCATTTCATTCAAAGGGAGTATTTTATCTATGAATCATTTTACTAAATGATAGAAAGTAATGTTTCTTTTTTAACATAAGCGGTGACAACGACCTTTTCCGCCACCGCGAGTATTATTTGATCTATGGATTCCTTAACAATATGTAATGTTTTAAAAAGAAAAATAAATACCATATACTCTTTTTACGTATTTTGGTATTGAAAATGGTTTTTATAATGGATTTATTATTTCAATATCTTAAAATGTTATATTTTTATTACAATGTGGGAATGTTATCTCTCCTTTATGCTTAAGTTATGTGTTATTATTATGTTATGGTTCTTGGGCAATGTTTATGAAATCGGGTGGTTCTGTGATAAACTAAGGGCGGGTGAGCCCGAGATAGATCTCCAATGAATTGGGTAACGCGAAGGAGTTAAACTCTAAGGTTTATCCGAATAGATTTATGGAATATACTGTGATGGGTATTCCAAACGTAACCATGAGGGTTACTCCGTACGTTAGAATGTTATGAATGTCTCAAGTTACCTTTATGTCTTATGATTTCTATGATTTAATCATAATTCTTATAATTTCATGAGTTATGTTAAAGTTCTTAGATTTTATGTGTAAAGTATGATTTCATTGATTCTTATGTATACATGGACTAATGTTTTCTTTCCGTATTTTTATCCCTTACTGAGATTTTTATGCTCATCCCAAGTTTTTGAAAAGTTTTCCATAGGACATAAAGATGAATAGGGTCAAGGATAGGATCAAGGAAAGACATGCTATCTAATACATGGAACTAGACATGTTTCTTTTTAAGAATTTTTATTTTTTAAAATAATTCAAACTAAGTTGAAGTGTCTACTTTGTAATATTTTGAGATGTAATAGTTATGGCCTAATTCTCTATAACTCTAAACCTGAAAAGATCCTCAATGTTAATTATTCATTTAATTCAATATTATGTAATGTTTTAAGGAAGAGTCCTTATAGTTGGTATCAAAGGTCAGTTTAGATAACTTTGGAGGTTAGGGTATTCTGTAAGCATAAGTGACATTACCATAATGGTTAAGATTTCAGAAAGAGTCATAGTTTGTTTGATAAAGTGAATGAGTTTAATATAACATGAATAATTATATCTTTTTATAATATGATGATTTTACTGATATACTCACACTGACCTTTTTGGTTTTAGTAAATAGATTGATCTAGCAGGCACCAAAGTAACAGTGGATGTGAACAAAACTGTGATGGTTTTCTGAATGAGCAACTGAATGATATGGGAGCTGTAATAAGAACTCTTGTGGTTATTCTCAACCAACTATCTGGAGTCATGATTGACCACTTGAACCTTAGTGATTTTTATAAGGCATCATATATGCGAGAAGAAAATCCCTACAGAAGTTCAGGTAATAATCATAAAGGTAAGTATGTTCAAAAACCTATGTGTCAAAGATGTGGAAATAAACACAGAGGAAAATGTTTCAAAGGGACAGAAAGATGCTATAGATCTGGAAATGAAGGTTATAAAGCAAGAACCTTCCATGGAAAAAGGAAGCATCTAGTTGACTCTAGTAAAGGGAAATAAGTTCTTTCTGAATGATCAATTGAATGTTTTAAATGTGGTGTGCATGGTCATTATGAAAACACATTTCCTACGAAGAAGTTTTGGGAATGGGATCACCAGGATCGTACAAATATTCGTTTACCAATACCTAATGCCATTCCGATTGAGGAAGAAGAAACTGATAATGACCAATGAAAGGTATGGATTATTTCTTAACATATGTTTTCTAATTATTGAAATCTTAGGATATGATTCCTGATTTTGTTCGCAAGAATGAATTATTTCAAAATAAGTTGGAAAGGAATGGTTAATAGATCATAAATAATGTTGAATGAGTAAGAAGACAACATATAAGGGATTCTAGAGTTATGGATAGTGAAATTATTAAAAGTATAAAGGCTCTTTTGATGATGGGATTAATTTATAAGGATTTTTATAGTATGTGTAACCCTGAAGTTTGATAAATTAAAATTTTATTTAATTAATAATTATCTTTTCTTTTGTGGATATAGTTATAAATAACCATTTTGGTTTATATGATCCTTGAATTTGAGGTAATTACTGGTTAATACATTTTGGGATGAAAAACGAAAGTTATTAGAAAACCTTTGTGGTTAAAATATGTTGTGGTTATTTTTGATGAATTTATCTCTTTTTGGGAATATTATAAAATTATGTAGTTTTTAAAAAGGGACAACACGCAAACCATGTGGCAACCCATTGCATCAGATGAAGCTGGGGGAATCGAACCCACAACCAAAGTGTGACAGGTGTTTATTGCCTACCACTGGACTACATAAAGTCCCTGATTAGTTTGACTAATTCTATTCAGTTATGTGATTTTATGAATCAATAATAAGTTGATTTTGGGTTATCTATGGAAATTATTATCATATCATGGAGGATATGTGATTAGGTTAATTACTCTTCAATATGAGACTTTAAGAGAAACAGATGTTATTTGGAGATAAATGTTAAGATTTATCTTGGAAGTCTATGTGATTAAATCCTTCAGAGATTTGGGTTTCAATCTTAGTTTGGATTACCTTGAAGAAATTTTATGGATAGCTGGTTATTGAATGGTCTTTCTTAAACCTTGGGTTCTTTTTGTTGAATTTTGGAGATTAAGAGTAGTTTTTCTTTTTGTAAAAGATTATCTTTTTTGGGGATTATCTGATCTTTTACTAAAAAATTTGGTTTTGGTTAAGGTATAAAGGCATGGAAAATATATAGTTCATTATTAGTGGATTCAGTGATTCTCAAAGAAGTTGATTATAGCACTCTTAATGTGAACAAGTCATCTAAAATACTCATCTTTTGGAGAAAATATGAGTATGTGTAAGAAATATGGTAAGACATGAAATTATACATGACAAGTAAGTATGTTTCCTTATGATTTAGTTAAGATCATAAATAAATTCCTCAATGAATAGTAACTTAAAACAAAAATGTTGTCTGTTAACTTTTCCTACTGGGGAATCAAATACTGTTTAACACATCACAAGTTTGTGATTTTCTGGTGGTTAACTTTCTCCTAATCATATTTTCTATCGCTCTCTATTAGACCTTGATGGTTTTTTTTCTCCTCCATATCCGTGTTTTCATGGAATTCTAGTATCTGTTGTATTGGGTGGCCACTGTACTTCTCTTTCTTTCTTTTAAAGTGATAGTTTAATTTATTCATTTTCCAATGTGGGGCTTTCATGAAGTTTTTGAGCCCAATTTTAAAATTTTGAGGATGCAATTTCCAAAAGGGGGAAGGATGTAACATCCTAGTTAAATAATAGAATATGAAATTTTCATATTTATTAATATTTGTGAATAAAATGTTAATATTAATTTAAAAAGAATTCTATGTTCTATTGCGTACCCAATACGCAACAATGAGTTTCTTTGAAATCTTACGTTGCACACTAATAATATAATAATATTATTTTAAATGGTGGTTAACGCCTAGCCGTTAAAATGGCAGGAATGAAGATAACTAACTAAAAAATGATTATATATGTTTGTTAAATATTTTAACAATTACCAAATAAATGATGGAGTCTTAAAATACAAATGAATCCAATTTTAAGCATAAATATCCTAATATTCTTTAAAAGGCCAATTAACCGCCTTTTGACAGTGAACCCTTTTTAAAACTACTTTTATTCAACTTTATATTTTATATTGGAACAAATAAAATCCTTCTTTAGAATCGAGACATCAAAATTTTATTTGTGTATGTTTTTGTTATTTTTCCGATAAAGTTCAATTTTTAATGAATAGTGAAAAATGTTTTATTTTAATTCAAAACCACCTTTTAATATGATTTATTTATATAGTTAGATTATCTTTTTAATTGGTTTGAAAGTATAATAAGAATATATTTTTACAATTTAATCCAATGGTGGTCATTTAAATTTATTTCACTTTGAAATTGGACATAAACAATTAGAAATATTTTGATAGATATTGTTTCTTATAAACACGCTATTAGTTTTGACAACGGAAATTAATTATAAAATTAATTAATGCAACTTATATGTTTTTAATATTTTATAATATACATCATTTTTTGAATTCGGAATATCAAATATAGCTTAGAGTGAATTTTTGTTATTATTCGGAAAAGCTTCATTTTTTGATGAATAGTGAAACCACTAAGTGTTAGTTAAAAAACTGAATTATTCATTAAATAAAACTTTACCTCTTCTGTGAATTGAAAATTTACAAATATAATATACATGGTTGTTAATATTAAGTAAAATTTGGTTCAATGTGATGAAAATAATTTTTGGTGAATAATAACATTTGGGTTTTGTTAACCGTGATTAAAGGTAATTAGGGTAATTTAAGGTAAAAATACTATTATAAACATAAAAAATACCTTTAAACATGTCCTAACATTATTTTATGTGTAATGGACGACCAATACAATCTATGGGTCAATTTTTGGGACCCCATAGAGCCACTTGGGTAAGATAATGACATTAATACCTTTTATTTAAAGTTAAAATAAAATTGTCACAAACATGTATTGTTTTAATAAAACAATTTTTACATGGGGTTATATAAGTTATATTTTTTACTATAAATATTCATTAGAAAGATAAAAATATTTACTACATCATGGTAATTTGTTTTATAATTTTTATTCATCAAATAAATAAAATCATTTATGACACAATGATGATGCAGTGTTTACATCAATAATGAATGATTTAAATAAATAAGAAGATGATGTTTAAAATAATATCCAAAACTTTTCCAATTATTATTGGATGATTTATTTTATAACATGGGACAACTTTTGTTCAACTTTAATGATTTTGGGTCCTTTATAAACTGAAAATCATTATATAATAAAATAATAGTTTCATGCTTTCCAAAAGAGCCCCTCCTCTCCCTTATAAAAAGACCCCACTTCCTACCCATATCTCACACTTCTAAAGCTATTTGGATCATCCAAACTCTACTAAAATAATCTCCAAATATCCATATCTCCATCCTAGAATCCTTACCTTAGGAATAAATCTCTTCAAGACACCCTTTTGGTTCAAACCAAGGGGAGTTACCGGATTTAAATGTAATGTCTTCTCTTATGTTCTTTTGTTTTATTTTTCTTGTCCAACCCCCTAAACCCTTTTTATTCCTTTATTTTGTAACAAAACCAGTATCCTAAATATACTATGATGTTGGTATAATAAGTATTCAAGCTATAATTACACACACCTCCATCTAATGGGTGATGAATATACTGTTTCTGTGGACGGCGAGCTACTGCCTCACGAAACGATGATTGTTCAATTATCTCCTACCGCCTCTCATGGTGGCCATTAAGATGTAACTTTATTTATATATGATATATATTATGTTTATTTTTTCCTTATTCTTCTGTATTTTTTATTTATTCCATATCTTTATGGTTTCCATAATTGGTAAACGTGATAATTTCATTTTTAGGAAGTGCGGACTACCGCCCCCTCAAAGTGATTGGAATCGTTAATACCATATGTGGGATTCATAAAGGATGGATTTAAGTATATTATATATGATATTATACTGGAATTATAATATAATTTTATATCATAATTTTCTCATTCCATTAAATTATGAAATAGAAATGGAAGTAGCGTTCATGCGTACGTACGACTTACCGTCTCCATGAACGGTGCATTTCATTTTTTATCTCCAAATGTTATGTACTATTATAATTACATATATATATAATGGATATATATTATATATATGATATCTAAATCATGAATATAATTCTGGAGATAATGGATATTTTACCACATAAACAACCTGTAATTATAAGAAGTCCATTTTTGACTCAAGTACAAAATATTGACAAAATGACCATTATTAACTTAAAGGATTACATAAAGTTTATAAAATGGAAATAAGTGATATAAAAGGAATAATGAACTTGAAAAATGTTCTTAAGAAAGTATAAATTAACTTAATTTTATCATTCTGGAATAACATGGAACATACAAGCGAGTCAAGTCGGACACGTTGTAAGGGATCATACCTCTCTCTTTCTTTTTAAGTACTCTCTATCATGTCATTTCTTTTAAGCTCCTCTTTATTATGTTGGGGGATGTTATTTTATATTCATATTACTTTACTTTTAATGTTCATATGATTAGAGACCCTATTTTATCTAATAAATCCATTTTTGGAAGTTTTAAGTGGCGTCGTTAGGCTGCCGAATTTTCGTAAGGGGATTTCTTATCTCACATTTAATTCCATGAGATTTCCATTGTTCGCCACTTACGTATTTCATGTGGTGTATTTTTTACTAACATTTGATATATATTATCATTATTCTATTTATATTCATGGTATTCTATGATTCATAATGTGTTTATTATCTTTTGGTCATATGACTCGATTGATTACAATGAGGTAGGGGGTTTTATCTCACTTTTTATTCCTGTGAGATTCATGCTATATTTTTCACAATCTCCTTTGAGTGGTTTATGTACTTCCCATTATTCTAATCTTTGTGTAATATACTTTCTTTTATGGTTATTTACATCAAAATTGTATAGTCCTTCTTTCATGGGGTGTATGTTTCGAAAGATACCCAAATCGGTAAGGGAACCTTTCACCCTCCTCTTTTTAAAGGACATCTTTTTGTTAGGTATTTTAATTTACATATTATTATATTAGTATATTTTCTTATATATCATTATTTTTTTATATTTAATTTCCAAGTGATGAGATACCATTTTTATCTCTTATCAACTTATTTTTCTGAATTTTAAAGTGACGTCGTTAGGCTGTCGAATTTCTGTAAGGGAACTTCCTAACCCAATTTCAATTCTTTAGGTTAAACCTCTACTTCCTAATTATGCCATGATATAAATATGTGTGTATGGCCTATTATTTTTTTACACTTAATATACACTTATATTGGGTGTATTTATATTTTTCACACATAATTATGTAATTGATTTATCCTTAATCTAAGGATGTCGTCTTTGTACGGGACATCGTCTCAATATCCTTTAATTGAGGAATATTTTGATTTCTACACGACTTTATTTTTATATGATGTATAAATCCCTTTTGAATTTTCATTTCATTCAAAGGTAATATTTATCTACGAATCTTTTTACTAAATGAAAAAAAAGAATGTTTCTTTTTTAACGTAAGCGATGACAACAACCTTTTCCGCCGCTGCGAGTATTATTTAATCTTTGGATTCCTTAATAAGACGTAATGTTTTTAAAAGAAAAATAAATACTATATACTCTTTTTAAATATTTTGGTATTGAAAATGGTTTTTATAATGGATTTATTATTTCAATATCTTAAAATGTTATATTGTTATTGCAATGTGGGTATGTTATCTTTCATTTATTCTTAAGTTATGTATTATTATTATGTTATGATTCTTGGGAAATGTTTATGAAATGGGGTGGTTACTTGATAAACTAAGGGTGGGTGAGCCCGAGATAGCTCTCCAATGCATTGGGTAATGCGAAGGAGTTAAATGCTAAGGTTTCTCTGAAGAGATTTAGGGAATATACTATGATGGGTATTCCAAACATAACCATGAGGGTTACTATCTACTTAAGAATGTTATGAATGCCTCAAGTTACCTTTATGTCTTATGATTTCTATGAGTTAATCAAAAATATTATGATTTCATGAGGAATGTTAAAGTGATTATTTTTTATGAGTAAAGTATGATTTCATTGATTCTTATGTATACATGGACTAATATTTTCTTTCCATATTTTTATCCCTTACTGAGATTTTTATACTCATCCCAAGTTTTTTAAATGTTTTCCACAATACTTAAAGATGAATAGGGTCAAGGATGGGATCATGGAAATACATGTTATCCAATACATGGAACCTGACATATTTCTTTTTAATAGTTTTTATTTTTTGAAAAAAATGGAAACTGAGTTGAAGTGTCTACTTTGTAATATTTTGAGATGTAATAGTTATGGCCTAATTCTATAAAACTCTAAACCTAAAAAGATCCTCAATGTGAATTATTTATTTAATTCATGATTATGTAATGTTTTAAGGCCGACTCCTTATCTATAATATGGGGATTTCTGGACTCACAAGGATCAGAAATCCCTTCCTATAGAGTGACCAATTTAGTTGATGACCATAGGCACATATACAGGAGCCAAATAAATACATGAAAAGTTAATAAAAGGGCCCCTTGAATCGGGTATCAATTTTTAAATGATGTGGAAGATTTATGGTGATATGATATGCTCAAATCATGAAACATGATTAGTTGAAAGTATAATATCCATGAATGTTTTGATCACCCTAAAACTTGTGTCACTAGCTAGTGAACATATTCCTATGGTGAGAAGATGTGAAAAATAATTACTCTAACTCTTTAATATACTAGGGGGGTACAATTAGCATATATTGGATTTTACTAGGGATATACAGTAGGCCCTATGATATTTTTACCTTATTCATTTATGCCCTACTTTTTTTACTAAACTCTAGAGATATAGAGTTAAGTGAAAGAAGACATGAATTTTGCTCAGGCCGCCCTTTGAGGGTTTTCAACCTAAAATGTTTTGTGACTCTTTCACTAGTAGTTTTAGGTCTTGTGATTTTGACCATTATAGGCTAGAGTTTAAGGTCATACTGCTTGGAACAAATTGAAGGTAGTTTATGTTCATGATGAACATGGACTAAATATAGGAGATGGTACACAATATCCTTATTAGGATACCCATGAGAAATATTACCCCATCATCCTTCTGAGTGGTAGATAAAAATATTATAAATGATGGAATAAGTTTCCCATGTTATGATTAATGAAATGGGACAATCATACTGGGAATGGACTAGGACACAATGAGGTGTTGAACTCTACGATTGTGATGTCAGGGAAAACAAGGATCAGAATGCCCTTTTGTAGAGTGACATATTTTGTTGATGACTATATGCACATTTGTAGGATCCATAGTAATACATTTATATTCAAACAAAGGGTACCCTGAATCCATGTATATTCCTTTTTATGTGAGAAAGGTTTTTTGGAAACATGTGGTACTTGAGAAAAAATGTGTTATTTATGGATTGAGTTGCATAAAATATGGTAGAAGAACCTCGTACTCTCGTTGAATTTGGTAATAATCTTGTGGTTATTTGATAAAGGATGGTAATTAATGATGATCTGCATAGTTTAAAGTCTTATGATTGGGACGTACTTACTTCAATGTAGTTTAACATCACGTGATAAAGGAAATTGTGTTGTGTAGTTTTAGTGTCATTCATCATGAGTGTTTTCCTTTCAGTTTAATGTCCTACGGTGAGGAAATTTTCTATAAAGTTTATCCTCATGTGGTACAAATATTTTACTTGACGTTTATCATCATGCATTTAGGATTTTTTTGTTGTGTGGTATTGATTTCATGTTTCTTGGATGTTTTCATTGCTATTTAATATCATGTCGTAAGGACATTATCTATGTTGTTTATCATCTCATGGTAAGGATGTGGGAACTGATGAGAAAAATTGTACATAATATATTGCATACATAAGAAAGTAACATAAAGATCTGACTCATATGTATGAAAAATGAACATGTATGGCTCTTCCTCTATTTAGTTGAGGTGTATTTTTTTATCGGTTATTGTGGATGGGAATGTAATATGGGATTTGGGAATAACTACATATCCTGTGATGAAAGGAATCAAGTATTACATAGTTATTAAATGGGAAACACTCTATGTAGGCCTATCCCATACATAGAGGAGGGAATTTTTTCCATTGATTACTGTGGTTGGTTCTAGTATTGGAGATCTGGAAGGTAATATGTTTCTAGGGATAGAAAGAATAAAGCCACAAAAATTTCTTAAGGAACAGTATAGCTTAACATCATACATAAATGATGGTAGCTTCCCAATGTGAAAATAGGGATTTTAGCTAGCCAAAAATATTGAAATTTGAGCATCACTATGTATCCCATTGTTAAAGGAATAAATCCATAGGTAGTTCTTAAGGAAGGACCTTCCAGTGTAAGTCTGGCCTATATGCAGAGACTGGGGATTTTTATATTTGTTGTGAATGGACCCAAGAATGAAGATATAAGCATCATTATATACCATTTGATGACAAGAATCAAGACACACATAGTTATCAAGAGCTGGTGTGGTAGGAGACCAACATTAGAGATAGTCATCCTCTTGGGTGAGGTCCACATGAATGTGCAGCTTTATGTCTTGAAATAGAAATCCACCATGTAGTTTTACATCATGCAGTGTGTAATGATGGAATAGATTTTAAGGTCTTGAATTCAGGACCATAATAACCTTGTCATGGGATGATATTTCTTCCTTGTAAGGAGAAACCCTTACTAAAATTCCTAAACTCACGTGATCTATACTAGGTGTGAGAAACTTGTAATGGAAAGGATTACTCTAACCATTCAAAGGAATTTAAGGATATGATATGGGAATTTTGTTCCATGTGGTGGATAGACCATGATATAGGATTTATGTGTCCGTACATATCTAATTTAAAATGAGAATTAATACATGCATAGTTATAGAGAACCCATGAAGTTTAATTTCATGCAGAAAGGGAATCTATCATTTAGTTTAACATTATCTGGTAAGGGAATGTAGCATGTAGTTTAACGTCATGTGGTAAGTACCTAGATTATGTAGTTTTACTTCATGTGGTAAGGACCTATTATAAGTGGTTTAATGTTATGTCTTAAGGATGAAGATCTCCCATCGTGAAAGAAAATGAATATTATAGTTGGATCCAAGACAAGAGGTTTAGACATTCATTATGTATACTATGATGGAAGGAATCAAGACACATGTAGTTTATGGATGAAGAGATTCCTTATATAAATCTAACTCTCATGTGGGTATAGGGGAGGTTCATCCTTCCTTTTCATAGATATAGCTCGTGTATTATGAGTTATTAGAAAGATTATTCATCCCATGCTGTTTAACATCACGCGGTAAGAACGTGCTTCATACAGTTTAGTGTAATGTTGTTAGGACATGAGATGTTGTGCAGTTTATGGTCTTGATTCCAGGAATTGAGACACCGTGTAGTTTAACATCTTGCTGTTAGGATGATAATCCATGAAATTTAACATATTATGGTAAGAAAAAATCTATACAGTTTAACATCATGTGGTCAGGACATGTGATGTTGTATAGTATAAAATCATGAAACCAAGACTTGAGACTCATTGTAGTTTAATGTCTTATTTCTAGGACAACCACCCATGTAGTTTAACATATTGCGGTGAGGAAGTATCCATACAGTTTAACGTCATGTGTTCAAGACGTCTCTGTAAATTCTAACTTCATGTAGTCAGGATTTGGGGTGATTGATGATATCTATGCAATTTATTTCGTGAGAAACCTCACATTGGTGGGATTATGTGACATGCTCCCCATCCATTATGGTCAATGATTATGCTCTATCATGATATAACTTATATATAATGTATGGCCTTTCCTATTTGGGTTCTATCTTTGATGTATTTTTTCTAGTATCATTGGGGTCTTGATAACCAACACCAGTTGTCCCTAGAGGAATGAATAGAGGTGAACCATCTTATTAAAGGATCATGTGATTTGATTCTGAAGTAATTCAAGGTTGTTCAATGTGCACAACCTATTCTCATCAACCCTCTCCAATCCATCTAGTTTCTTCTACAATTTCTCATCATCTGAGAGTTTTCAACAAATGGCTATTTAGAGTTAAAGCTACTGGACTTATATAGGTAACACTACCTTGGTCCAGGAAAATAATGAGTATGAAATTCCATGTGTAGCAGTACACGTGGTTGTATGGCAGGCCCATAAATCATGGAGGAGCTTTTTCTGCTATGGATTCTTATCCTTATTCACCATCTTCTAGAGTATATTTGACTGATTTTTATTGAAGGCCTCTATCTATCCATTATTTATTTTCATGATAATGGGATGATTGATTGGAATTGATATTCTACTCCTATTATTGTTTCATTAACTCTATAGAATAGAAGTTGGTTCTGTTGTCCATAAATATTGTGTGAGGGACTCCAAATTGTTTGATGCTATGGGAACTTATGAAGTTGATGATATTCATCATATCAGCATATTTGAGGGGTATTTTCTCAGACCATTTGGAAAAGTAATCGGTAACACTATAGTTTTTACTGGAACTAATTGGTTAGGGCTATGGGATATAGCCCCTACAACATCCATTACCTAAATAGAAAATAAAAAGTGATATTTATATATATGTTGAAATTCTAGTGATTGACGTATGAAGTTATCATGGATATGACACACATGAAATTTCCTACTGAATTCTACACAGTATTATAGCACAGTTTGCTAGTAATAACCCATCCTTATGATTTTTTGAGTGAGCCTAATCCCATACTTTTGAGTGTCATAAGAGCCCACATGGACTTCTTCCATGACTATGAGAATCTCTATTTATGATATGCATCTAAGGAGGATTCCATTGAATCCATGCATGTAGATGGAATTATTCTACTCTATATGGTATTTTTTCACTATGTCAAATCATATCCCTTCCTTCTTGGTATGTTTAGAGAAATACATTATAGATATAATTAATTATGGGCTCCATCAATCTACGCACGAATATCAATTCATCATTCTCTGGTTTGGTGTTAACCTGATTGATTTATGCCATTAAAAAATACAAATCCATGAGATGATTATTTAGTGCATGATACAGAAGATTACATCATCCTAATCGTGGTCAACTATGAATGTGGATAGATAACCCAATGCATCGGTGTGAGTATTCTGTGATCAGGAAACATGAAGTAACATGGGATGAAAAGGGGATTATTCTATTAGTATCCTAAATGTGTTCATGAGAGGGTCCAGTTCTTCCTTTTTGATGGAATATTCACCATTGATCTTCTTTATAACTAGTTCTAAATCCCATTTTAAATTTAGGTAGTCTATTTGTAGTTAAAGGGATAGTTCTTATAAGGACCCATCCCCTGAGTGCCCGGAGCCAGTGCCCATGAGACATGATGTACCATAACCATAATTATTACATCACATTCATTTACTAATATCACATAATGTCCCATGCTATAGAGGATCGTGAGTTTCATGTTCTGGGAAACCAGCTGCATTCTGAAACTACATTGAAGACATGATTAATACCTAAAAAATTTTCATTTAAAACATAGGGTGAGCATATGAATGCCCAGTAAGGGGTTTTAAAAAAAATAACTTACTATACCAAGATATAACTTTTGAAATAATTCTTTAAAACCATTTCATAAAACATTCTTCTTTAAGTAAAGCTACAACACATGAAACAAGTCATAATAAAATTTCTTAATTAGAAACACGCTAATAGAATTACAAGGATTCACAATTCAAAAATTGGCATGCTCAATAGGAGTAATGAATAAAAGAAATTTTAAGCATGTGTGACATCATAATATGAGAGCAAAAATTAAATTACTACAATAAATGAATAATTAGAGTTGCACATAAAATTCATAACATCAACTTAATACACTGAATACTGATTCACCGAGTGCTAATAAATGTCATTCCATAAGCATTTACTTTTCTGATACTCATAAGTACTGGGTCTTAACCATAGATATTATACTAGTTGAATATCCCTTTTGGATAATTAATTATCTTTCACATAATGAGGTAACTTATACTGTATGACTCCGTCAAGACATTGTGTCAAGACTCTGAAATTTCAATGGCCTCGTTCCATGACCTGATATGTCAATGGCCTCGTTCCATGACCTGATTGTCTCATGAGAACTATCGATGCATCGAGGGGTTTACATTAACCAGTCCCCAACCCGTTATAATTAGTCTATACATTCCTCATATGTTTAATAAGGTCTTGTATACAAAGTGTCCCATACCACTTTGAATACCTGATTTCATGACTTTTATTATTTGGGGTGTCCCATACCACTCCAAATAATTAAATCCATAAACCCAGGAGAGGGTATAAAATTTTAATGTCACCATCATTCACATTTATGCATATGTAGTGAGTCTAGCTCAAGACTATCAATTATGTGGTCAAGTTAATAATTGATACATGATTTAAAAGTACTTGTGATGTTAATTAACACAAAAGGAATACAAACATGATCACATAAAATGACAATGTCTAGAACCATATTAATCAAGAACATTCATGATTAAAAAGAGAGGTAGGCATAACATAATAAATGAAGAAGTAGCCTCAACATAATAATTAAAGAGGTAAACATAACATTTCATACGGGGTACTAAACTCAAATTTTCTTAAACATTTTCTATAATTAATCTTTTAATACAATATTAAATGTTTAAACTCAAAATTATAAGACTCGACCATAAACATTATCATCTTCCATAAAGAGTAAAGAATAAAGAGTAAATATTAAATTGATTCACAAGCTTCCAATATCTATGTTCATGAACTAGGAATATTAAAAGAAAAAATTTTGAAAACCATGATTAGAGTTCAATGTAAAATATTCTTTCAATGGGGCACACATGAAAATAGTGTTTAGTCAAGACAAAAACATTTGATTATCCATGTTTAATACTTTCTTAGAAAATTATAGCAATTTCATCAATATAAAAAGGGATCAAGTTTCCCTTCATATACACATAACCCCATACCCGATTATACCCAGCATGTATGCGCAATGTTTTTATTTTAAGTTAATTTTACACTTGTAAATATATCAAAACATTGATTTCATTATTATGGTGCAACTACTGGATTGTATTAACAACCAAAAATATTTTATGTGTGCTCATTAATGATTGGATGTAAAACTTTCTTACATAAAGTGACCCCATGCGTTTTATTTTCTCATTAATGTGACTCTAAAACTTTAGAAATCTTTAACCTAGGTATAAGAAGGTTATGTAAAACCGTGATTTGTGTTTGATATACCTATATATTTTCATATACATATGTATGTGCGTTACCGATTATATATTTAAGGAATAAAATACATTTTCATGGGGTGTCCACACTCAGGGTCTATTAATACCCCATAACCCAAGATCTTGCAACACTTAATTAATGAAAGAGTTAACCTCAAACCACAGGATTATGTATATTTATATTACAAGTGTATAAGTATATACTCATACAACTTAAAATTAAGGGGTGTACATATAATGAAATCTATGGTTATTTATATAATATATATATACATATTTTATATAGTTTAAAACCGAGAGCAAGACAAAAATAAACCCTTACATCCACTTGAGAAGGAAGAGGAGGTGGTTCTCAAGAGACACTGGAAAACTTGGAGGACTTTGATGAGATCTGCTGGAGGCTGAGAGAAAAGAACCGAGGGGTTATTCAGACGACTAGGATGATTTTATATAACCAAAACTATACATTGAATATGTATTTTTAATACAAGTGGCATGGGATCCGAGGCCACTTGCCTTATAAAAATACTATGGGAAAGGGACTTCTGTGTAAATTGTGGGTGTGGAGGGTCTGACGGCTATAGGAGTGAAGAAAATGGTGATAAAAAGGGTGTATGGCTACTATTTCAGGGCACGCCGCGGAGAAGAAGATAGCGCTGAGGAGAAGAAGGCAACGCTACAGAGAAATTCTCAGAGAGATTTTCAATGTCTAGGATCAGTTAGGACTAGATATCAAGGGACATGATGCATCAGCAGATTATAAAATGGGCGGATGGCTCGTATTAACTCCTTGTTTGATCGGACAGCACGGGATCGATGCAGCGTTAGAAAAACTTTGGATGGCCACGATTAGATCATGTAGGATCGAACGACTCAAGAAAACCTGATGAAACTCGTGGTCATAGAGGGTCGAGTCCGGGATCACGATCAATGATCCAGATCACGCACGACGCGATCTGACGGCCATGATTACGTTTCACCTGAAAAAATGCTTCCTATATCGAAATGGGGAGCCATTTTCACCTACTTTATAACCCCGATCCTCACATGCCTCGATCAGAAAACACAGCACACACACAAAGGGGGCCTTACACATGGGCTCCCACTCCCCTTAAAGGCCTCGGCCTACCTTCTTCTCATGCAGCCTCGCGCCCACGCTGCGCGCACACATGCACTCCAAGCTTGCTATCATGTGCTCCTTGTGAGACCTATGCCCAAACTCGGGCTGGCCTAGGCATGTGATGAGGGCTAGGTTCATCCACCCAGAGTGTGCCGCTTACCTTGGCCCAGCTGTTAAGGGCTAGCCCATACGGGACTAAATTTTTATATAACCTCATTTTAAAAACATAAAGGGAAAAATAACACTATATTGAAATTATCCCTTTTATACATGGCTTCTATTAAAGTTTTTAAGGTTAATGTTTACAAATTAAAATTTCTCCTTAAATTTTTTTCTAAGGTTGTTTATAAACACAGACCATAAACATAAATGTTATAAATTGAACGATAATTCTTATATTAGTGTTTTAGTGGTCTAAACATAGTTTGATTAAAAATATCATTCAATTAAAAATTATTTAAACATAGATTAAGACACAGAAAAAAATATTTAAAACACATTGAGTTAATTTCTACATGTTTTGAATTCCTTATTATGTTTAAAAAACCAATGTATAATTCAAAAAAACTTTTTATTCCCTCTTAAAGTTCATGGTTAGGTTTAGTTTTATAATGTTTCAATTCATAATCTAATTATTTGGAGAAGTTAAATATGCTCATATGTTTTTAATTACTTGTCCAATGAGACCAATGACTATATTTATAGTCGTTAGAGTTCCATGGTTTCCCAAGAAAACGGTCGCATTAGTGTCCTATAAATTCAATACCTAGGGTGTCCTAACACTTACGTTGAATGACGAAGATGGTTCACGTCATACCCTTGGTGGTTAGTGTAGTCGTAGTATCTTCTGGCATTATTATTTTTCTTATGATGAATTCTAAGGATCCATATTACTTTCTTGGGGTTCTCATTGTTTTAAGTTGTCTCCCTGCAATCTTTATAGGATTTTTAATAGGTATCCTTGGTTAGCTTGATTTCCCGTATGATCTCAGTGTATTGTAAACACTATAGTGTTCTTATTTGAATAAACCTCCTTGCGTCCATTTCATGTGATTATTTCATTGCATTATATTATTATTTTTCATAAGATATATGTTTTGTTTGGGTAATATACAACAATAAAACATAGAAATTACCATTACATGAAACACAAGTTATTAGGGTGTGACATTATTCCCCCTACAAATAATTGTGTCCTTGCAATTATATTCACAAACCGGAAAAGAAATTCCCAGACGATTATCATCACCAAAACGGAAGATTCAGTTTGGTCAATGGAATACCCAGGGTGGTATTCAGTTCCTCTGCTTCTCTAGCCCAGATACTCCTCTAGAAATATGTTTTGAACTCTGACTCATGCATTCTATACTCAAGAATCCATAGGGAGGCCCGAGCGGTAAAAAGTTTGGAGATGTCCGAATGGACATATTCTCTGATACCCCGTCAGACTACATCTCGCTCAAGATATTCGACTAGAACAATGCGGTTAAAAATACTGAGGTTTAGGATCTAGAACATAAAGGCTGCTTTGAGTTTTTCATCTTGGGTATCCATAAGGAAACATGCTTTGACAGAAAAAATTTGTTCCAGAGTGAAGCACTGAAAAAGACCCTCAAATTATCTCCCCCTTCGCCTATAACATGAGAGTTGGGTAGTGGCGATGAAGTGGAAGACATGGTCATTCCCATGATAAGAACGAAGGATCTCAGGGATACTAGACAATCCAAACATCCATTGACATGATCCTCACAGGTTGAGGAAAGAATGATAGTCCATTGTGCACGTTCTGATTAATATAGCTTCCAATATCTCATCGGGTAGAGATGAGATATTTGTTCATCTAGAAATCTAAAAACATACTCATGGGAATTCAATTTGAAAGTTCATATATAGTAAAGACAGGAATGTAAAAGATAATATTTCAATAAAACATAAGTTTATTATTAAACAGTAGTGCTTGAGTTCCCCTAATGACCTACTACATGAACTTCACATAGAGAAGCAAAACTCTGTATTTCCTCAAACTAGACAAAGGCTGAGCATTCAAGGTTAAACTCATGGGGACACCTGTGACGTCTCATGAGTGTATCATGAAGGGTATGAAGTTGGGAGATGTCAAAACACACTTATTTCCAGCAATACAGTCGGGTGGTCTCATCTTTTAACATTATGAAGTCCAACAACTGCCCCCAAACGCCGTAGTTCAAGATTTGACAAAGATAGGTTTCTCGGAGGTCACATGAAGAAGGTGCTTCTTGGAAAGTGTCGAGGGCCATAAAGACAAATTCCTCGACTACTGTGAACACTTGAAAAAGTCCCTCATGTTACCTTCCCCGACGTACATAGGAGTGGAATTGGGTCATCATCATAAGAAGGTAATCAAATCCTAACCGCCAGTGTAGCTGAAGCACCCGAGGTGAGTTTGACACATAGTATAGGTGTTTTCATGTCATGAAAATATGGGCATATTTAAGAAACTTTTCTTGGCTAGATAAAGTCACAATGGTCTCTAGGGAATCAGTGGGGAGTGATAGTATATTGGTAGGCACATTTTCATCTTCCATCTGAAAGTTACAATAAAATCACTTATTAAGGTTCGATCATAGCTATATATTTCCATTACCTAGTTTTCCAGAATTATTTGAACCTATCCTCTGATACGAACTGTAAGTACCTTGCCTCCGAGTGCCCGGAGCCGGTTCCCATGAGACATGATGTACCATAACCATAATTATTACATCACATTCATTTACAAATATCACATCCTATCCCATTCTAAATAGGATCCTGAGGTTCAGGTTCTGGGAAACCAACTGCATTTTGAAACTACATTGAAGACATGACTGATACCTTAAAAATTTTCATTTCAAACGTAGGTTGAGAATACGAATGTCCAGTAAGGGGTTTAAAAAAATAAATTACTATACCAAGATATAACATTTGAAAACATTATTTAAAACCATTTCATAAAACTATCTTCTTTAATAAAATCTACAACACATGCAACATGTCATAATAAAAGTTATTAATTAGAAACATGCTAATAGAATTACAAGGATTCACAACTCAAAAATTGGCAAGCTCAATTGGAGTAATGAATAAAATAAATTCTAAACATGTGTGACATCAGAATATGAGATCACAAATTAAACTACTAAAAGAAATGAATAATCAGAGTTGTGCATAAAAGCCATAACATCAACTTAATACACTGAATACTGATTCACTGAGTGCTAATAAATGTCATGCCATAAACATTTACTTTTCTGGTACTCATAAGTACTGTGTCTTAACCATGGATATTCTAGTAGTTGAATATCCCTTTGGTTAATTAATTGTCTTTCACATAATGAGGTAACTTATACTGTATGACCCTTTCAAGACCTCATGTCAAGACTCTGAAATGTCAATGGCCTCATGCCATGACCTGATATGTCAATGGACTTGTTCCATGAACTTATTGTCTCATGAGAACTATCGATGCATCGAGGGGCTTACATTAACCGGTCCCCAACCCATTATACCAATTCTATACATTCCTCATATGTTTAATAAGGTCTTGTATCCAAAGTGTCCCATGCCACTTTGAATACCTGATTTCATGACATTTATTATTTGGGGTGTCACATACCACTCCAAATAATTAAACCCATAAACCCAGGAGAGGGTATAAAAGTTTAATGTCACCATCATTCACATTTATGCATATGTAGTGAGTCTAGCTCAAGACTATCAATTATGTGGCCAAGTTAATAATTGGTACATAATTTAACATTACTTCTGATGTTGATTAACAAAAAAGGAATACAAACATGATCACATAAAATGACGATGTCTAGAACCATATTAATCAATAACATTCACGATTAAAAAGAGAGGTAGGATTAACATAATAAATGAAGAAGTAGTCTCAACATAATAATTAAAGAGGTAAACATAACATTTCATTAGGTGAACTAAACTTAAATTTTCCCAAATATTTTCTATAATTAATCTTTTAATACAATATTAAATTTTTAAATTCAAAATTATAAGACTTGACCTTAAACATTTTCATCTTCCATAAAGAGTGAAGAATAAAGAGTACATATTAAATTGAGTCACAAGCTGCCAATATCTATGTTTACGAACTAGGCATATTAAAAGAAAATATTTGGAAAACCATGATTATAGTTTAATGTAAAATATTCATTCAACGAGGCGCACATGAAAATAGTGTTTATCCAAGCCAAAAACATTTTATTATCCATGTTTAATAATTTCTTCGTAAATTATAGAAATTTAATCAATATAAAAAGGGATCAAGTTGGCATTCATATAAACATACCCCCATACCCGATTATACCCAGCATGTATACGCAATGTTCTTATTTTAAGTTAATTTGACACTTGTAAATATATCAAAACATGGATTCAATTATTAGGGTGCAACTATTGGATTGTATTAACAACCGAAAATATTTTATGAGTGATCATACATGATTGGATGTAAAAATTTCTTACATAAAGTGAATCCATGCATTTTAGTTTTTCATTAACGTGACTCTAAAACTTTAGAAATATTTAACCTAGGTATAAGAAGGTTATGAAAAACCGGGGGTTGTGTATGATATAATTATATATTTTCATATACATATGTATGTGCGTAACTGATTATATATTTAAGGCATAAAATACATTTTCATGGGGTGTCCATACTCGGGGTTTATTAATACCCCATAACTCAAGATCAGCCAACACTTAATTAAGGAAAGAGTTAACCTCAAACCACAGGATGATGTATATTTATATTATAAGTGTATAAGTATATACTCATACAACTTAAAATTAAGGTGTGTACATATACTGAAAACCAAGGTTATTTATATAATATATATATTTATATATTATATAGTTTAAAACCGAGATCAAGACAAAACTAAACCCTTACATCTGCTTGAGAAGGAAGAGGAGGTGGTGCTCGGGAGACACTAGAAAACTTTGAGGTATTTGATGAGATCCGCTGGATGCTGAGAGAAAAGAACCGAGGGGTTCTTAGGATGCCTCAGATGATTTTATATAACCAAACATATACATTTTATATGTATTTTTAATACAAGTGGCAAGGGATCCGATGCCACTTGCCTTATAAAAATACCAGGGGAAAGGGACTTCTGTGGAAACTGTGGGTGTGGAGGGTCCGGCGGCTATAAGAGTGGAGAAAATGGTGATAAAAAAGGGTGTATGGATACTATTTCCGAGCACGCCATGGAGAATAAGATAGTGTTGTGGAGAAGAAGACAATGCCGTGGAGAAATTCTGGGAGAGATTTTCGATGACCAGGATCAGTTCGGCCTAGAGATCAAGGGCCATGATGCGTTAGTGGATTATAAAAGGGGTGGACGGCTTGGATTAAGTCTGTGTTTGATTGGATGACACGAGATCAATGCGGCGTCAAAAAAAACTTTGAATGTCCATGATTAGATCGTGTAGGATCGAGCGGCTCAAAAAAACATAGTGAAACTCACGGGCAAAGAGGGTCAAGTCCAGGATCGTGATCGACAATCCAGATCGCACGCGACACGATCCGACGACCACGATTATGTTTTGCTAGAAAAACCACTTCCCACAACGAAATGGGGAGCCGTTTTTACCTCCTTTATAACCCTGAGTGTCCCATGCCTCAATCAAAAAACACACCACACACACAAAGGGTGCCTTACAGACGGTCTCCCGCTCCCCCCACAGGCCTCGGCCTACCCGCTGCTCACGTAGCCTTACGCCCGTGCTGTATGCACACATGCGCTCCAAGCTTGCTCCTGTGTGATCCTCGTGAGACCTGTGCCTAAACTCAGGCTGGCCTAGGCATGGGATGAGGGCTAGACATATCCACCAAGAGTGTGCCGCCTACCTTGGCCCAGTTGTTAAGGGCTGTCCCGTACGGGCCTAAATTTTTATATAACCTAACTTTTAAAAACATAAAGGGAAAAATAACACTATATAGAAATTATCCTTTTTATAAATGGATTCAATTAAGCTTTTTAAGGTTAATGTTTAAAAATTAAACATTCTCATTAAAGTGTTTTCCAAGGTTGTTTATAAACACTAACATTAAACATAAAAGTTATAAATTGAATGATAATTCCTATATTAGTGTTTTAGTGGCTTAAACATAGTTTGATTACAAATATCATTCAATTAAGTAGTATTTAAATATAGCTTAAGACATCGAAAGAAAATATTTAAAACACATTGAGTAAATTGCTAGATGTTTTGAATTCTTTATTATGTTACAAAAAAAACCAATGTATAATTCAAAACAAATTTTTATTCCCTCTTAAAGTTAATGGTTAGGTTTATTTTTATAATGTTTCAATCCATAATCTAATTATTTGGAGAAGTTAAATATGCTCATATGTTTTCAATTAATTTTCCAACGAGACCAACGACTATATTTATAGACGTTATAGTTCCATGGTTTCCCAAGACAATGGTCGCATTAGTGTACTATAAATTTGAGAAATAGGGTGTCCTAACACATAAGTTGATTGAAGAAGATGGTCCATGTCATACCCTTGGTGCTTAGTGTGGCCGCAGTGGCTTCATCCATTCTTATGTTACTTATGATGAATTTGAAGGATCCATATTACTTTCTTGGGGTTCTCATTGTTTTAAGTTGTCTCCCTGTAATCTTTCTAGGATTTTTAATAGGTATCCTTGGTTAGCTTGATATCCCATTTGATCTCAGTGTAGTGTAAACACTATGGTGTTCTTATTTGAATAAAACTCATTGCGTCCATTTCGCATGCTTATTTCATTGCATCAGATTATTATTTTCCATAAGAGATAAGTTTTGTTCGAGTAGTAGACAATAATAAAACATTGAAATTACCATTACATGAAACACAAGTTATTGGGGTGTTACAGTTATAACCCAACAATGAAGGCTTGGTATTCTACCTAGTTATTATTGTATCCTTCAGATAGTGATAAAGAGTAGGTAAAAATGCTCTATCTGGAGAGAAAAATACAATTCTTAAGACAACCTGATTGAGATTCATATTTTCCATACCTTTAATGATAGTAAATTGGGAAGCACCATCAAAATACATCTATCATGTTTGAGGAGGTTCATGGGCATAGAAGACATCATCATCCTTGAATCTCAGTATCTACAGGTGTTTTTTTAGGAAAGATGTGCTTTGTGGAAATCAACCAGGTCTCACTCTTTAACCAATTTCTGTGATATGAATTTTATGTCATATTATTGTAGAATGAGACCACCCATCGGGCCATGTTCAATGTCAATATAGGATATCCAAGGATGTACATGCACTGATCGATATGAGATACCAAATAGAATTCATGGTGTGGCATGTAATGCCTCATCTTTTTCACTATAATGACGATTTTAAGGAAACTCTTCTCGACATTAGTGTATTTGGTATTGATACCTATAATTATCCTAATGAGTTTGTAGAGATATTTATCACTTCCCACATCATTTTATTGAGTGAGTAGGGAGCCTAGATATTGTTCCGTAGTGGACACATATAAGATAAGTGCCTCCCTTCCACTAGAGGAATTCAAAATAGTGGGTGAATTAAATAATAGTTGAGAATTTTTAAAGAATTCTAGAGGTCATATTCCCATTGATTGGTAATCCCATTTTCATTATCATAATGAAAATGATAGAGTTTCTACCCAAATTGTATATTAATCGTCAAATTTATGGGAGGTTCCCTTATATCCCCATCAGTTATTTGATATATTTAGGGAGTAACATTGCTAAAATAGAACTAGTCTTCTAAAAGTCGGCCATGATTCCGTAGTGGCATACCATAAATAAAATCAACATCCTCAATGTTACCTCAAAAGATAATTATAGTGGATTCATCTTCATATTTGTCTTCCAAAAATTTTTAAATATTGTTTCCAAATTCATGAAGTGATCACATTGATGTTGGGATTTGACCACTAGATCATCGACATAACACTCATATATTATTCCCAAGAACAACATAATGATATGATGCATAGTGCATTAATTTGTTGTACCAAGTTATTTAAGACAAAGGGAAAGATCTGATAGAAAAATATCCCATGAGGTTCTCTGAAGGTAGTGGATTCTTCATCTTCAGGGGCCATATTTATTTGATTTTACCATGAAAACCCATCAATAAAGGAAAGGTATTGGAAGCCTGTTGCTGCATCGATCAAGGGTTCTGTGATCAGAAATGAGAAATAATTATTTAATAAATGTATATTATGTTCTCTAGAATCAATGAAATACATAATATGACCATTATTTTTCTTTATAGAGATGATGTTGTCAAGAAAACTTGGGCATTTAACTTCTTGGAAAAATTTTATTTGATCAATTTGTCCACATAAACTTATACATTGGTAGCATAGAGGTGTGTGTCATCCTAGATGCATGCTTGAAGTGTCGATGCTCATTGGGTAAGCTATGATGGTGCGTAGATAAATCTAGATTCATAACTAGAATTCCTATATAGTTTCAGGGACCATATATTAGTACTTCTTTAAAAATGAAACGTATATATTTTTCTCTCTAAGGGGTATGGTGGAACTAATCAGTATAGAATGAGGGTCTTCTAATATTCCTCGATTTACCTGTTTGAGCTCATCGATTATGGTGGATACACCTTCCTGGAATATAGGAGGGGCATTCATGAGGTCATCCTCTTCTTCTTACATATCTATGTTTGTGGAGACATTTTTAGAAGATGTTGGAAATATAGGGTATTCTATATTAGTAATAGGGAGAGAGAGGCCATAATAAGAGATATTATCATCCCATATTCCTTGATTTGTTGTAGAGGTACAATAGATTTGATTTTCTTTTATACTATCACTTGGGAAAGGAGGGGATTGGACCTCTGGGTCTAGGACTTTCACCTCAACTAGATTTATGGGGACCACATAGTCAGTTTTGATCACACTCCAAGGATTTGTAGGGGATGTCCCCAAGATTTTGGGGGATGAAACCTATGCATCACCATCTACTCTTGGTTTTTGCATCCCCTTTTTTAGAATCCTTCTTCAGTATTTTTGGATTCATAAGTCTTTAAGGGGGGTGTTAACATGTTGTATTTCTACTATTCCATCAATGGGGTATTTCATACATTGATGGAATAGTGAGGGAATTTTTTTGTGGCGATGTAGACAGGGCCTTCTGAGCATAAAATTCTATATGGTGACTTGATGGATAACCATTAACATAACATCAGATGTGATATTTCCAAACTAATATTTGATTTTTGATCTTCCTGAGAGGACTTCTCTCACCCTTATAAAACACTTGTATGGTTATCTTTTTGGGAGACAAATTCCATTCACCATATCCCAAACATCATAGGGTAAAAATTAGGATGATTTTAACCATGTTTCATTATCAATTATAGCCCTTAAGATGTAAAAATTTATCAAGTCTACTCACAAAATATAGGGTTCTGATGTGTCCTTGGATGACCCCTTCCTGATCATGCTCTGTGAACGAGATGACGACATGATATTCTGCTAACATAGTATTCATTCAATATACCTTATCTTCAGTGATTTATTTCTCAAATTAAAATGGTATTTGGAGGTATTTAAAGAGTGCCTCTCAAGGTTCTCTTGAAGGATGTAGAACATCCTAGATTGATAGCTTGGTTGGAACAATTGTTTCCTATTTTAGAATGTTGTTATTTTTTTACTAGAGGTCGACACTTCCCAAGGCTGGGTTTCTCCAAGACATGTGTCTCTGGAATTGAGTCATTTGAGGTGGAAGAGCCTGGTACTTGTGCAGAGGTTGTGGGAGAATATTCTTCTAGTGGAACAGGTCATAACAGCCTTCCCCACTACCTGGTATGATTAGATAATCTTACCCCCGCTAGGCGGTCATACTAGAAAACTAGTTGCAGACGACCATTGGAGGGGTTTTATACACCTCCTTACCTCTTTTGGGAATTAAAGAGTGATTTTCCATGGGTCTTAGCTTTATATATGTTATATACATGGATGTGGACGAAATATTGGGTCTTCTCACACCCTAATTGTCCCTTGTATCCTCAGTTCCTAAGAATGTGGCCTCCTATTCTCTGGTTATGTGAGAGAAAATAATATTTTTAGGAATATTCACCATTAGAGAAGGGGTATTCCAAGTGCGTTATGTAGACAGAACAAAATACATGAACTTCATTCAAAAAAGGTTCTATTTTTTGGAAGGTTTCCATGATTTAGATGTTATATGGAAGAGATCTTCAAATTTCAGAGCTTGTATTAGAGTAGAATATGACTTATCCTCTTCTGTTTCTTCTTGCATCCATTGTTTGTTCCAAATTTTGGGAGACATATCTGATGACACCTTATTGGGTGGTGGAACTATTGTGGATCATTACAATTATTCTCTCAAGGTGGCATGAGCTCTGTTAACTATTTTCAAGTCATCCATTTGTCAAACTTCCATAAACACTTGGTTGAAACTTTCTTCCAATCACCCTCTTCTTGTGACAACAAAACAATTATATAGACCCCATTCTCTACGGATTTATCTAACACCACATGTCTATCATTTAGTATTCTAGTAAAGATAAATTTGGAGATGAAGAAGTCCTAAATATTATCACCCATCCTTATATGGAATGAGAAGTAGTTGGGACAGTCGGCGAGGTTGACCTCATCAAACATCCTAGGTAGTGGTATATTGAGTAGGTTATTATCTATTTCCTGTAATAAATAAATGATAACATGTTAATTTTCCAAAAAGTTTTCTTGATTCATATGTTTCTCAAATCTTGGGGAACCTATATTTCTTTGTGCACATCACTGAGGGAGATTTTGTTGTTTTCATCACTCGATAGGAGGGGGTGGGTGGTGTGGGACCGTCCTAGGTTCTTGGATGGGAACTGTTGCGGGTTTGAAGGTGGTAGATGCATCGTCTACTTTACCTATATTTTCTCCTATCCTGAGGGAATGAGTCTAGTTTTGGATTGGGTTCACTGAATGATTCCCTCAAGACATTTTACCATTTTTATAAGCTCATAGAACCCAACAAGCTACTTTATTGGGATCAGAGGTGTATGCAACTCTTCTTGATGATTTTCAACACAAATTTCCAATAGTTTCTCTTGTGAGAGAGGGATGTTGAGTGAAAAGGTAAACAATCCCATCTAGATATAATGTTTTAAAGCCTATAATATTTACATTGTCTGTAGTTTTTCATGTTAAAGATTACCATTTTTTCTCATCATGGAGTTGAACTGATAAAGGAATTGATGATGAATGTCTTCCCATCCTACATTAGACCCCGCAAGCAGAAAATTGTACCAAAAAAAATTTTATCCCACTACAAAAAAAGTAGATTAGCAACGGGTTTTTAGAAGGGGTTATGCACAACACCCTATAAATTCATTTTAGTAGGGGTTATGCACAACACACTCTAATAATCAAATTTAGTGGGGGTTCATAACCCCCTATTAATTTTTATTATTTTTTCTTTGTAACATTTTGCTAGATTTTAGAGTCAGTTGTGTCATAACAACCACAAATTTAATAATTAGTGACCCTATATGTTCGGTTGGATTTTAGAGGATCTATATATATATATAATATTAATTTGGATATATATTATTGGATATATATATATATATAACAAGGAACTTGATTTTAAAGGAAATAGTGGGGGATCACAACCCCCTCTAATCTATAAAATTAGAGGGTGTTCATGAACTACCATTAATCCCTTAGACTAGAGGGTGTTTGATCCCCTTCTGAATTAAGAGATTAGAGGGGGTTGTAAACCCCCTCAAATTTAAGATATTAGAGGGTGTTGTGAATCCCCTTTAATTGATGACATTATAAGGGGTTTTCAACCCCCATTAATTAAAGAAATTAGAGGCGGTTCATGAAATTCTGCTAATTCTTTTGATTAAAGAGGTTTTTAACCCCTTCTTAATTTTAATTTATTTTTTAAAATAAATCTCAAATAAATTCAAATTTTATAAAATATATGTGTGTGGGTGAGCATGTGTGTGTACACACACACAAATATATAAATATAAACAGAATACATAAAAACATTATATAAATGTATTTAAATTCATAATAAACAGAAACACAAGCACACATATTTATATAAATACATTATTTAAGTACTTTAAATAAATACTAATACATATAAAAATGTATACATATATTAATATTTGCATACATAATATAAATGTAATTATAAATATATTTATTCAAATAAATAAAATTTATATATGGTTTTATAAATACCATACATTTATATAATGATTTATATTATACATATATTATATTAAATAAATTTTTATTGTATATTTATCTATAAATACATGTATATTATATTATGTATACAAATAAATATAATATAGGGAAAATTAAATATAAAATTAAATATAAATACAAATATAAATATAAATATATTATATATTTATATTATATATATATTATTTTAAATATTTATAAATATAAATATATATATATAATATTATAAATATTTTATTATATATAAATTAATATATATTATATAATTATTTTATATATATTCCAGGAAACCATATTAATTATAAATTGATTTATTTAATATACATATATCATTTAGTTATATTATATATTTCAAATTATATGATTGTATTTAATTGTATTTATATGTTTACAAAAATATAATTTTATAATTTTAAGTACATTTATATATATTTATTTGTATAAATTTTATTTCATATAATATTATTTATGTATAACATAAAATAATAATCATATTATATAAATATATACATAAATATAATTTATTAAAAAAATTTAAATACTGAATCTTGTAGTTTTTACAATTTATTTTACAATAATAATAAATATATTTTTAAATAATTAGTTTTTGATTTTATATTTCATATAGTTAATATTATATGATTTAAAATTTATATAAATAAATATATATTAATGTAAAAAATATTATACAACTATATTTATTGAAATACATATATATTAATGAATATAGTAATATAAAATTATATTTATTGAAATATTTATATATTTTATGTGAATAAAAATAAATATACTATTCAAATATATTATATAAATATTTTCATAAATTTTAATTCATATAATATTAATTATATATTTTGTATATTTTATTTAATATAATATTTTATAAATATTTTTATAAATTTTATTCTATATATAACTTTTTCTTAAATTATATTTCATGAAATATTAATTATATATAATATAAATATTTTTATAAATTATATTTCAAATATATACATTTCATATAATACAATACAATATACAAATAAATATATGTATTGAAATACATTATATTAATATATTTTTAAATAAATTATAAAAATATATTAAATACATACATATATTTATATATCACATAAATAAACATGTACATAATATATAAATAAGTATTTAAGTATATAAATAATTTACATAAATAAATTTGTAAATATATAAATATATTTTTACATACATAATATAAATAGAAATATAAAATTTATAATCAAATGTATGTAAATACACATATATAATATATAGTGTATATAAATATATAAATTTAATATAATATAAATGTATTATAATATAAATACAAATATATATATATATATAATTATATATCAATTAAAATAATATTTATTTTATTTAGTTTCATATTATATATAAATGCATTAATGTGTAACTATAATAACAATTAGAAAACGACTTGGTGGTAGAGGCTCCGTGATTGTCTGCAAGATGTGCAGGTTCTAATCTCACCACCTGAAAATTATTTTAAAAAAATTCTTTTGTCGGGGTGTGCGATTAAACATTAACCAATGGGGGTGAATGTTAGCTTGGAACAGAAGGGGTGAGGTGAGTCTTGAATTGGAGGGACTCTCGAGGGTCGCGACCAGGTGAATTGGAGGGGTGGGGAGGAGGCACGAGGAACTGGAGGGGTGGTGAGAGGACAGGTAGTGGGGAATTGGAGGAGCACTGCAAGGGAACTAGAGGGGAACATGATTGGTGGGATATTTAAAAAACAAAATGTATTATGTAGAGGTTTCTCAAATAATCACCTCTAATAAGGTCCAATTAGAGGGGGATTAAAACCCCCTCTAAGTCAATATTATGTAGATGCGGTTCATATAACTGCCTCTAATATGGCTCATGAAAATCAATTAGCGGGGGTTAGGAACCAATTCTAATTTGAATAATAATTCATAGGGGGGTTTTACCCCCTATAAACTATGATTTTATGGTTAAATTAGAAGGGTTTTTAATAGTCTCTAAATAAACTGCCTCTAAATTTGTCATCACATTACAAGTGGTTCCTCAAAATATCCTCTAACAAGATTTGGTAGCCACGTTAGTGGTGGTTCCTCATAACCGCCTCTACTATGTTTAGAAGGGGTTATAACCCCTTCTAAAATGAAAATGACCCCTTCTAATAGGGTAATTTTTTTGTAGTGTCCTAGTCAAATTCTATACAAAAAAACTGAGAATTGTTGACTCCTATTAATATTGAGGGCCCATTATTGGCTCATGTTAGAATATGAAGTGTGTGAGATATTTTTTGGGGTCACCTACACCGTCAATGATAGAGAAGGTAGGATTTCCAAAATTGGGAGGGGGAGAGTATCATCTACCCATTTAGGATACAGATTCTTCTCAAGCTACACAGGTGTGTATCTCCCTTCCATGGATTCCATTCAAATAGATAGGGACTCAATGATGTCAAGAAGCTCCAAGGGAACATTTATTTGAGCATCTCTCATTTATAAGTAGCATGTGGGGATCGATGAAGTGGCCCCAATTTCATTTCTTGTTGATTCTCAGTTCATCATAAGACCGAAGTGTTACTCTGGATAGGCGATGTAGTCACCACAACATATAGATGTCATGATCATTTTCCACATCCTTGTTTATGTAGATCAGTTTCCTAGATAAGGATCCAATATGATGCTAAGATATATCTCAATCTAGAGAATCAACAATAGGGAGGACAATATTCATATATTCCCGAAGACGATACCCAATAGGAATATTGCCCTGAAGTAGCTCCTCATTGAGTTGTCTGAGAGTTTTTATTTCATTCTCATATTATGGAAATTTTTCCTATGGGGAAGGAATCTCAACTCTTATGGGTGTTGATTGGCATACAGCCACATTTTTCTATTTTTCTTTGGTATTGTTCCACTAGAGATGTGGAGGATTGATATTTGGAGGTTTCGAATTTTGGATCCTTCTTTGGTTCTGGGTGTATGCATCCTTAGTTGGTACATCCCAATAACCCTCCTATTAGGGTATATTTTCCATGTTGTGTCCCTTTGTATTTTCATCTTGATTCACTACATATATTTTTTTGACATTGAAGACATTCACAGAGGAATATCAGGTAATGGTGGTTGTCTCATTACTTTCGACACAACAAGGTGATTCTATGATGCCTTTATCAGGTTCGTTATTCAAAACCCTGGACATATTGGGTCATTTTGGCTTGTAATTACAACATGGTCTGATCACCTTCTCTGCACACACCTCCCATATTGGTCTGTGAATAGTTACCTTGAAGGAGTTATCAATCATGATTACCAAAGGGGTCTGAACAATAGAGGTTTGTCCTAGGATGGGAGTAATGAGTGGGATGTCGTCCATTGATTTTTACATCCCAACCTAGAGAAGATGGATTCTCTCTATCAAGATGAATATTATGAAAATTTCCCCAATCCAATTGGATGGGGTTATTTAGGGCCACAATTGGCATTTATTGGTCCTATTGTTGAGGATCCAATGATTCCAGTCAGGTATTTGATGAATCTCAAGATAGATATAGAGATATAAATTCTTCTTGTCCAGTGGTTTGGGGTTGAACTAGAATCACCATTTATTTTCCCAAGACCCTCTCAGGGGATGATGAACCTAGTGATGATGATTGAAATATAAATTCCCTCATCCCAGTGGGATAGGGTTTCTTGGTAGCTACTGATGAGATGTCCTAAATCCTATTAAGAATTGATTCTATGAGAGGTAGAGGTGGTGGTAGATATTCCCCCAACCTGATGGGTTGGGATCTCTTCTAGATGGCTGCTGTGGTGGTTTCTACTGCGGCCTATTTGATGCAGATCATCTATGCATGGGTAGGTGTTGGGTGTGATGGAAGACCATGATGGGAATCATTCTTCATGGGATGTTGTTCAGTAGATCAAGACTTTGGATTCCATGTTTAAAATTCATTCCTATTACATTGCAGGGCCCATTTCAATGGTCTGATGATTATCATCTCCCTCCATTCATCATGTCTTGACATTATTGAAGTGGGGAAATTATATTTTAGTAACCAACTAGATTACAAATTACTTGATTCTTTAATTTCATATGAGGATATGAAATTACATGAAGCTGCATATGAAGGGTTTTTTTATCGATATATAGTGATGTAAAATGATCCATATTTCACCCATCCTCAGATACGTACATATGAAGATTCATTGGAAACCATTCGGTGGAGAGTTTTCATATTGTAGAGACAAACACTGCATAGGAATTTTTTATGATCCTCTATTTCAATGTTTCGGGATATGGAAAAGGTGTCCATATCCAGTTAAAAATAGAGTGTGTTGATGAGAAGAATATGATACTCATATCTTGGATAGGTGAGATGTCTAGAAATCAGTTGCTAACTAGTAACCCACATATTTTGGCATAGATAAGGCATGTACTCCTTTTCTAGATAATCTAAGATCTCATAGTCAGGAGTAGCGAGGGGAAGGAACATTATGGGGTGGTTTTTTGGGAATAAATATATTCATATTTCAATGTTTCCACCCTCTTAATCATACATACAAGACTCCATTGGATTATACCATAAAATATGGTTCTTGGGGTCTCTTTCTGACTATAGTGGAGTGATTCTAGAAGTTGATATGGAACTATATTTGGTTAACCTTGATATTTTTAAAACCTCTCTATAAAAAGAAGTTTTATTTTTGAATACCTTTATATGTGGAGGTGTCTTGTGAATAGGATGATTTCCTTTTCAATGGTAGATATCAATGTGGAGAATTTGAACATGGTGGATGTCAGGAGTAGAGTCCATGTGATCCGTCTTCATAATACCATGAGGAGTACTATCATGGTAATGATTATCTCCTACTTTGGTTGAAGAGTTGATGGACCCTTTGGGTGATGGGAATGTGTGTAAAAAACTATAAGGACACTGGTATACAGAATATTAGGGATATAAGATCCATTCTAGGTCATGGCCTGATTATACAGACCTACCATTTGGAATTTTTCCTGGATATGAGACTACTGTATGATGGTTTCCAGAACTTATTTATAACCATCTGGTGATGGGGGAGTATGAGACCATTTCTAAGAAGATTATAGAATATTCCAATGATCCTCATCATTATTGATAGGAATATAAGATTTTATGGAGGCATGTTCCATTATCTCTTGGTGAGCCTTTTTTAGAATAAGAGTATGAGACCGGTCTTGATCCTTTGGAATGTTCCACTGGTCTTTCTTTTAATAATATGATCCTACACAGAGGCATGTTTCGCTCTCATCTGGTGATCCCCAGTTAGAACATAAATATGATATTGGTCAAAATATACATTGCCTCCTGGAATATTCTTAAGGAACTCCATAATGAGATAAGGAATATGAGCCTCTTCCTGTATAACCTCAAAAGCATACCAGTGTAGTTTTTCATAAAAAAAGTAGGAATATGTGTCTGGATTCTATGATCTACTAGATAATTCTTGGAAAATTCAATGATAGAAATATGAGAATGTCCTGAGGCCTGTTCCATTATCACTAGGTTATACACAACCGAAATAGGGATATGAGCCCAAGCCTAGACTTTTAAGTATGTCACTTGTTTTCTTTGATAGAAATATGAGCCTCTCTTGAGAAATTTTCCCCTCTCACATGGTGAGCCCCGACCAAAAAATTGATATGAGCTCGATCCCAGGACTTTGGAATATACCTATAGACTTTTTTGATTGGCATTTTCCCTGTCCCGAGGAATGTTATGCTCTCACCTAGTGGTCCTTGGTTGGAATTTGAATATGTTCCCAATATTATGCCTCATCTTTTACAAGAATATACTACTAATGATAATGTATAGGATAAATAATGTTATCTATCTCTAGAGAAACCACTTATTAATAATGATCAGAGTTTTGATATACCCTAGCTCTAGGGATAAGAAATGCACATTTCACTATATCTATACTAGTGTCGAAATATTCTAGAAGGGTTCTTTTGTGATCTCTAAGATGTAATGTCATTTTGGAAAAGTGAGAATAGAGATATAAGTCTACACATTTTCTATCTCTACTATTTACTAGAAGATATATTTGATTTAATAAGGGATATGGGCCCACTTTTTCCCTCCATAAACCATTATAATATGCTGATGGACTTTAAGCATGGTGGTAGGGATATAGGTCTCCCCCATTCCCACTACAGGAATATTCTTTAAAAATTGTTCCAAGTGAGTAGGGATATGAGCATGATTACTGGTTCCCACAAGAATATGTCAGCAGACAACATCAACAGAAGTGGGGATATGATCACACTCCTAGATATCCAATATCTTCCTTTACTTATGTTTCTTCCTTATTTCTTGGGATTGGTCTTCAGAGGTGGAAGTGTATCATTTGATAATACCAAATAGAGGTTGATGGGTATCCGTGGGATGGTTTTGGTAATGAAAATAGACACGAAACCTCCTTGGAAACCCCAAAACTAGAAGAGAGATATATTTGACTCCCTAATCCACCTTCATTAGAAACTAAGGTGGCTATTGTCATGTTTTATAAATAATATCATGAAATGGTTGTCCATTGCAATGAGGGCCAATGGATTAGCTGAAAAATTCCTTAGATGATGTGGACTCATCAGCTTTAGTAACTGGAGACCCTCACAGGAAGAATTGTTTTTCGGGATTGTACCACATCAATGGTACTCTCGGACCACAGTGTTCCCCAATTGATGTTGATGTTATCAGGTAGATGATACCACTTTGAAACCCATGGGGGTTGCAGCCAAAGATGTATTGCTAGAAAGATCATTGGATGATGAAATTATCTTAGATAGGGATACTATTAATGAGAGTAATATCTTCAGTTATATAGACAAAAGGTAACATGGTAACCAATTAGTGTAGCATCACATGGATTATGCGCTTAATCAGATATTCATGGTTAACACAATTGTCATTTTATTCCCAATCAGTCCATTCAAATCACCTGCAATTTTCAAAGAAATCATGGACTTATTTCATTGGGACCCTTGTGATATAGGACCAACTGTAAGATTTATGTGGGGAGTATTAGCTTTTTTTTGTAGGATATTCCAAAAAAGTGGCCTGACATATGGAAAACTAACCATCCTTTATATTTGAGGGTTTTTGACCATGATCATTTTTTTCATTTTCATAGATTATGAAAAGAAAAATGGATTGATTCATGATTGTACAATCATTTAGTTATTTGAGAGGTTCATTCCAGGTTTAACATTTTTGTTTTTATGGGAAAGAGAAAACTGGGAACCCTCTTAGAGGTGGATTCAGTTTGGCCCAGTGGTTGATTGTGAGGGGTTCATTTTTTGCACAATCATTTTCCTCAGGTTACCATTGTCATTGTTAACAAAAAAAATCCCAATGGTTACCACATACATCACTTGGTATGAACCTAATTTCCAAATGTAGGTGTTTAATTGGGGTTTCTTACCCAATGAAAATTATTGACTCAAATTTGTGAAGAGGATGGGAGGGTGGGATCATCACACCCTTTTGGGGGTAATTATTGCCTACTTCGGGAATCTCATATACACTACTAGAAATAAGGTATATCTCCACAACCCTATACCATCAGTTTTCTATAACCATTGGGTTAGGGTAATATATTGTAGGATATCCCAATGGATTGATAAAAATAAATGTCATAGAACACCCTAAATCTTTTAAACACCCTCTCTCCATTGGGCTCCCCTTATCCCATCTCGACTTCGCCTTGCACATCACTTCTCTAAACCCAACAACACCAATCCCCTTCTCTCCTCCTCACCACTGCTCGCATCCCGACTCATCCTTTCCACCACTCCCATCCCTCTCTCGCTTCCCTCCTCCTATCCTAACTCCTCCTTTCCTCCACTCTCATCCCCCTTGTGCTCCCCTCCTCCCATCCTGAATCCCCCTCACTACTGTTCTCATCCCCCATGCACTCCCATCCTCCCATCCCGATCTCCCTTGCCACTATCCACCACTCATCGCTCTCCTCTACCCATCCTAGGCCCTATCAACTGCCACTCACCCCTACACTGTAAAATCTACTCTTCGCTTGTCATCACCAAGACGTGCACTGAGGGATCAACTGAATACCCCTATACTATAGATCTTCTCCATTCATGAGGATCTTTGGTGAAATTTGAATGCATCAGCCAGTAAGATATTCCACCTCTCTCTTGAATTATTTCCCTTATGACATTTTGGATATCAAATGTTTTTGTTTTAGGGTTATTCATTGATTTCATTCAAGTATGGTGAAATCAATAATTTATGATAGAGCTTTTTCTATGATTAGGAATAGGGGAACACAAGATTATGCCTTCATATTTTTACACGTTGATCTATTGAGGTATGTCAATGTTTCTTATTTTTTTCAAGGGGTTTCCCAAAAAAAATATCAGTAGCTATTGAATTGGTATTTTTAATTGGGGATTTGTGAAACCTATATTCTAGGATTCATCCAGTTGCTGATGGTTTTGACATAGAAGAATGACTTTGTGAGTTAACTGACAATATGAAAGGGTTCAATTTAATTAATTATTTTTTTATAATTAATTAATAATTGTTTATTGTTGTAACTTATAATCTTAGGTCAATGTGATGATCCTGGTTGATTAAGGTATAGGCTGGATGAGCATGTCCGGCATTGGAATCTAAATTTGTCCCTTGAAATAGAAGTGGAGAAGCCTTGGTAAAAAGTAGGTGACCTTTCATTGTTGACTTATGGTATTTACTTTTATTTCACGATGCATGAGGATTATTGGGAATTCTATTGAGGTTGTTTTCCATTATTTATTTATTTAAATAAATGTTTTATTTAATTCAAAATGATTAATTGGAATAGCAAAATTATTGGGGTCACGAAAAACCCTCACTTTCTTTCTTGAAACATCTCTAATTTTTAATGTTTGATACATGTTTATAACACAATTTAAATGGGTTTAATACTTGTTTTGTGGTTTTTGCAATGGAATCCATTTGGGATGTGCATTTTTTCCTTTTAGGTGTGAGTAAGAGCTTTCTTTTTTTCATTTATTTGATGGAACCTGTACTACTAGTTTTATGACTACAATAGGGTATTCCCACTTAATATTATTAATCTTGTTAGTTATTTTGTTTCTTTTTCTACCTAATAAGATTATACTTACTAATCTATAATAGATTTCAAGATAAGAACCATATACTTGGATGAAAAATGGATCAATCTCTAAATTTGGGATACTTCTGGTCAGGAGTGATTTAAGACAATAAAAACTGGTATTCTCTTTTATCTGTTCAGATATGTAATTTAGAGCCCATATATTTCAACATAAAAAATAATTAAGTTTCATATGATATTTAAAACATGGTTTCCCAAAAAAGAAGAAGTCATTTTTTCTCAAGAAACACTATTTCGCATCTCTGGTGACCCAATTCTCCACTAGGATCTGATGCTGCTATTTTTTATCAGTTCTATACTAGAAAAAACCATGCTATAATTAATCTTGATCTAGATATTCTATATTTTATTTTCAATATATCTCTCTATAATCTAAAATATATAATTATAACTTCTTAAACATTTCATTCAACACCAAATCTTCCTTGATGTAATCAATTTCACTTGAAAATAATTTGTAAACACGCCAATATACCTTATTCCCATGAAACCTTGATAGTCCCATGCACTATAAAATTATACTTTTCTTCCCTGTTGAAGAAATGAAGTGTTAAATGAGATAAAATCTATATAAGTACCTCATTGATGACATCAATATTTAGAGATGATTTTTGTGGTCTCTGAAAATCATTCATCCACTCAAAACTACACCAAATAATATGTTGACTATCTAAACATGATCCATATTATCTTGATGAAGACCCTTTATGTTGTATTAAATATTATTCGGTACAAATGTAATCTCACTTCATTGAACAACTTAAAAATCTAATGTATACTTCGGAATAATATAATACTCATTTTATTCTATTATGATTTTCAAAATGACACCACAATCACCAACTTCTTGATCTTGTTACACATGTCACCCACTACATTCATCATAATTACCAGTCATTGTAATTATACTATAATCTTTCTTCCCATATCATTTTTTCATCAATACTAATGCACTAAAATTCCAACATGCAATTCCCACAATACATGAAAACCAATGCACATTAGGCCAGCTCAACATGACCTAAAAAACCATCCCACAAAACTCACTCAAGAATTTAAGGGGATATGAATACTATACGAAAAAATATAAGTCATCTTAAACTCGGTTTTTGCAGTCAAGATATATCCCAATCATATATAAAATACAAAAAATAACTCAAAATTATTATCCTTTAGATTATAAAACCTGATACACATGTTGAATCTCACTCCAAAATCAATATTATCATGTAAAAATTTCTCTAATACTTCTATAGATATCCCATCTCACCAATGGTGATATGTTTTTTATATTCATCCATATAATGAAATGTCACATTATAAATCCTTCTATATGAGAAAAAATATGTATGTCATTTATTTTTAGGTCATAATAGTGTAGAATACCCCTTTACCTACCTTAATTAGACCTCTCCTGGACGAACTCAATTAGGATTGCATAAAACATACACTACTGGAAATGCAGGATTTCCCAACGGTTCTGAACCGTTGGGAAAGGCTGCAGAACCGTTGGTATATATTATACCAACGGTTCTGAAAACCGTAGGAAAGTAATCCATTGGGAAAGATTTTCCCAATGGTTTACACTGAACCATTGGGATAGGTCAGAAAAAATGAACCTATCCCAACGGTTGTGCCAAACCGTTGGGATAGCTTTTCCCAACGGTTTGTCTTGAACCATTAGGAAAACCTGGCCGAGGGCTTCTTTACCAATGGTTTTAAAACCGTTGGGAAAGGGTTTTTACCAATGGTTCATAGAACCGTTGGTAAAAAAATACTCATAGAGGCTATGCCAATGGTTTGAAACTATTGGAATAGCCTATGTTGTGAAAAGTGCATAGCAGCCTGCAATTTGCACACCAGCTCTCTTTTTTGTGCAATTTGCATAGTAGTAGGTCAAGTCCCTCCCATTTTCAATCATTTCCAATTATTGTACCTACAATAAACACATACATACACAATTATTTTACCTGCAATAACCAACTAACACATACATGTAGAGAACAAATTCATATAATGCATCCTGAAACTATACACATCCAGAATTAAATCAGAATTCATAATTTAATTATAAACATACATAATTCATTTACAATTCAATTTAAAATTTAGGTGACAATTATATGTGGAATCCGGAATTCAATTCATAATTTGATCAGTTTTTTGTATACCACATGTTTTTACTAGAAATGTTGTCAATTATAAACAAAATACATACAGCTGGAGTGATACCGGCCACACCGTGCCTCATATTGAGGCGAGGTTAACTTGTACACGTCACGAATGAACCATGGATCATTTTCCTAAAGTATCAACATATTCCAAAAGCATTTGGTCAGTTTTCCATATGTCAGTTGTTGTTTTCACTTAAAATGAAGTGTTTTTTAAATAAAAGAGAGACACTTTGAGTGGTTCCGGCCACACCACGGTTTGGATTGAGGCAGGTTTGACTCATACATGTCACAAATGACCCATGGATCTTTGTGAAAAAATATCAACACAATCAGAATCCGTTTGGTCGGTTTTTCATATGTACTTAAAATGTTGTCCATTTTAATCATAGAAGAGACACTTTGGGTGGTTCTGGCCACACCGCGACTTGGATTGAGGCGTGGTTGACTCGTACACGTAAAATATGACCCATGGATCATTTTCCTAAAGTTTCAATAGATTATGAATGCGTTTGGTCGGTTTTTCGTATGCCAGTTATTTTTTTCACTTATAATTCTGTCCATTTTAAACAAAAGAGACACAGTTAGAGTGGTACCGGCCACACCGCATCTCCGATTTAGACAGGGTTGACTCTTACATGTCTCAAATGACCCATGAATCATTTTCCTAAAGTATTAACATAATCCGAATGCATTTGGTCGGTTTTCCGTATGGGAGTTGATGTTTTCACTTAAAATGATGTCCTTTTGAAACAAAAGATAGACACTTTGACTGGTGCTGGCCACACCATTTCTCCTATTGAGTCGGGTTTGATTCTTACACGTCACATATGACCCATGGATCGTTGTTCTAAAGTATCAACACAATCAGAATCCATTTGGTCAGTTTTCTGTATGTACTTAAAATGTTGTCCGTTTTAAACAAAAGAGAGAAACTTAGAATGATCTCGGCCACACCGTGCCTCGGATTGAGTCATGGTTGAATCTTACATGTCAAATATGACCCATGGATCATGGTCCTAAAGCATCAACACATTTTGAATGCGTTTGGTCAGTTTTTCGTATGTCAGTTGTTGTTTTCGCTTAAAATGATGTCCATTTTAAACAAAAGAGATACACTATGAATGTTGTCGGCCACACCACGCCTCAGATTGAGGTGGGGTTGACTCTTACACTTCACATATGACCCATGGATCGTTGTGCTAAAGTATCGACACAATCAGAATCCGTTTGGTCAGTTTTTCATATGCTAGTTTTTGTTTTCACTTAAAATGAATTCCATTTTAAACAAAAGAGAGACACTTTGAGTGGTTTTGGCCACACCGCGCCTTGGAGTGAGGCAAGCTTGACTCATACACATCACATATGACCCAAGGATCGTTCTCATAAAGTTTCAATGGAAACCAAATGCGTTTGGTTGGTTTTCCATATGTACTTAAAATGTTGTCCAATTAAAACAAAAGAGAGACACATAGAGTGATCTCGGCCACACTGCGACTCATATTGATCCTATGTTGGCTCATAAATGTCACATATGACCCATGGATAGTTGTGATAAATTATCAACAGAATCTAAATGTGTTTGGTTGGTTTTCCATATGTCAGTTGTTCTTTTCACTTATAATCCGGTCCATTTTAAACAAAAGAGACACAATTAGTGTGGTACCGGCCACACCGCACCTCGTATTTAGACGGGGTTGACTCGTACACATCTCAAATGACCCATGGATCATTTTCCTAAAGTATCAACACAATCTGAATGCATTTGGTCAGTTTTCCATATGCCAGTTAATGTTTTCACTTAAAATGATATCCTTTTGAAACAAAAGAGAGGCACTTAGAGTGGTGTCGGCCACACCACGCCTCGGATTAAGGTGGGGTTAACTTGTACACATCACATATGACCCATGGATTGTTTTTCTAAAGTATAAACACATTTTGAATGCTTTTGGTCAGTTTTTCGTATGTCACTTATTGTTTTCGCTTAAAATGATGTCCATTTTTAAAAAAAGAGAGACACTATGAATGGTGTCGGCCACACCGCACCTCGAATTGAGGCGGGGTTGACTCATAGACGTCACATATGACCCATGGATCATATTTCTAAAGTATTGACCAAATAAGAATCCGTTTGGTCAGTTTCCATATGCTAGTTGTTGTTTTCACTTAAAATGAAGTCCATTTTAAACAAAAGAGATACACTTTGAGTCGTGTCAGCCACACCGCACCTCGGATTGAGGCGAGGTTGACTTTTACACGTCACATATGACCCATGGATCTTTCTCCTAAAGTTTTAATGGAAACCGAATGTGTTTGGTTGGTTTTCCATATGTACTTAAAATGTTGTCCATTTTAAACAAAAGAGAGACACTTAGAGTGATCCTGGACACACCGCGACTCGTATTGAGCATGGGTTCACTCGTAGACGTCACATATGACCCATGGATAGTTGTGATAAATTATCAACAAAATCTGAATGTGTTTGGTCAGTTTTCCGTATGCCAGTTGTTCTTTTCACTTATAATCCTATCTATTTTAAACAAAAGAGACACAGTTAGAGTGGTACTGGCCACACCGCACCTCGAATTTAGAGGAGGTTGACTCGTACACATCTCAAATGACCCATGGATTGTTTTCCTAAAGTATCAACACAATCCGAATGAGTTTGGTCGGTTTTCCGTATGCCAGTTGATGTGTTCACTTAAAATGATATCCTTTTGAAACAAAAGAGAGGGACTTAGAGTGGTGACGACCACACCGCGCCTCAGACTGAGGCGGGGTTAACTTGTACATGTCACATATGACCCATGGATCATTTTACTAAAGCATCAACACATTTTTAATGCATTTGGTCAGTTTTTCAAATGTCACTTGTTGTTTTTGCTTAAAATGATGTCCATTTTAAACAAAAGAGAGACACTATGAATGGTGTCAGCCACACCGCGCCTTGTATTGAGGCGGGATTTACTCGTACACATCACATATGACCCATGGATCTTTGTGCTAAAGTATCGACACAATTAGAATCAGTTTGGTCAGTTTTCCGTATGCTAATTGTTGTTTTCACTTAAAATGAAATCCATTTTAAACAAAAGAGAGACACATTGAGTGGTGTCGGCCACACCGCACCTTGGATTGAGGTGAGGTTGACTTGTACATGTCACATATGACCCATGGATTGTTCTCCCAAAGTTTCAATGGAAACTCAATGCGTTTGGTTAGTTTTCTGTATGTACTTAAAATGTTGTCCATTTGAAACCAAAGAGAGACGCATAGAGTGATCCTGGATACACGGTGACTTGGATTGAGCCTGGGTTGGATCGTACACATCAAATATAACCCATGGATAGCTATGATAAATTATTAACAGAATCCGAATTCGTTTGGTCAGTTTTCAGTATGTTAGTTATTCTTTTCACTTATAATCATGTCCATTTTAAACAAAAGAGACAGAGTTAGAGTGGTACCGGCCACACCACAACTCGGATTTTGATGGGGTTGACTCTTACACGTCTCAAATGACCCATGGATCATTTTTCTGAAGTATCAACACAATCCAAATGCGTTTGGTCCATTTTCCATATGCCAGTATATGTTTTCACTTAAAATGATATCCTTTTGAAACAAAAGAGAGGCACTTAGAGACGTTCCGGCCACACTGCGCCTCGGATTGGGGAGGGGTTGACTCATACAGGTCACATATGACCCATGGATTGTTTTCCTAAAGCATAAACACATTTCTAATATGTTTGGTCAGTTTTTCGTATGTCACTTGTTGTTTTCGCTTAAAATGATGTCCATTTTAAACAAAAGAGAGACACTATGAATGGTATCGGCCACACTGTGCCTCAGATTGAGGCAGTCTTGACTCTTACACATCACATATGACACATGGATCATTGTGCTAAAGTATCAACATAATCAGAATCCATTTGGTCGGTTTTCTGTATGCTAGTTGTTGTTCTCACTTAAAATGAAGTCCATTTAAAAAAAGAGGCACTTTGAGTGGTGTCAGCCACACCTCGCCTCATATTGAGGCGAGGTTGACTCGTACATGCCACATATGACCCATGGATCATTCTCCAAATGTTTCAATGGAAACCAAATGCGTTTGGTCGGTTTTCCATATGTACTTAAAATGTTGTCCATTTTAAACAAAAGAGAGAAACATAGAGTGATCCTGGACACACTGCGACTCGGATTGAGCCTGGGATGTCTCGTACACATCACATATGTCCCATAGATTGTTTTGATAAATTATCAACATAATCAGAATGCGTTTGGTCGGTTTTCTGTATGCCAGTGGTTCTTTTCACTTATAATCCTGTCTATTTTAAATAAAAGAGACACAGTTAGAGTGGTACCGGCCACACCACGCCTCAGATTTAGATGGGGTTCACTCGTACATGTCTCAAATGACCCATGGATCATTTTCCTAAAGTATCAACACAATCCGAATGTGTTTGGTCGGTTTTCCGTATTCCAGTTGATGTTTTCACTTAAAATGATATCCTTTTGAAACAAAAGAGAGGCACTTAGAGTGATTCCAGCCACAGCACACCTCGGATTGAGAGTGTTTGACCCATACACGTCACATATGACCCATGCATCATTTTCTTAAAGCATCAACACATTTCAAATGTGTTTGGTTAGTTTTTCATATGTCACTTGTTGTTTTCACTTAAAATGATGTCAAATTTAAACAAAAGATAGACACTTTGAATGGTTTCAGCCACACTGTGGCTCATATTGTGGCGGGCTTGACTCATACACGTCACATATGACCCATGGATCGTTGTTCTAAAGTATCGACATAATCAGAATCTGTTTGGTTATTTTTCCAAATGCTAGTTGTTGTTTTAACTTAAAATAAACTCCATTTTAAAAAAAAGACACTTTGAGTGGTTTCGGCCACACCGTGCCTTTTATTGAGGCTAGGTTGACTCTTACACTTCAAATATGACCCATGGATCGTTCTCCTAAAGTTTAAATGGAAACTGAATGCGTTTGTTCAGTTTTTCGTATGTACTTAAAATGTTGTCCATTTAAAACAAATGAGAGACACAGAGAGTGATCCCAACCACACAATGACTCGGATTGAGCCCGTGTTGGATTTTATACATCACATATGACCCATGGATCGTTGTGATAAATTATCAATAGAATCCGAATGTGTTTGGTCGGTTTTCCATATGTCAGTTGTTCTTTTCACTTATAATCCTATCCATTTTAAACAAGAGGCACAGTTAGAGTGGTACCAGTCACACCGAGACTCAGATTTAGATGGGGTTGAATTGTACATGTCTCAAATGACCCATGGATCGTTTTCCTAATGTATCAACACAATCCAAATGCATTTGGTTAGTTTTATGTATGCCAGTTGATGTTTTCACTTAAAATGATATCCTTTTGAAACAAAAGAGAGGCACTTAGAGTGGTGTCGGCCACACCGTGCCTCGGATTGAGGCGGGGTTGACTCATACACATCACATATGACCCATGGATTGTTTTCCTAATGAAAAAACGCATTTCGAATGTGTTTGGTCAGTTTTTCGTATGTCAGTTGTTGTTTTCGCTTAAAATGATGTCCATTTTAAAAAAAAAGAGAGACACTCTGAATGGTGTCGGCCACACCACACCTCATATTGAGGAGGGGTTGACTTGTACATGTCACACATGACCTAGGGATCATTGTGATAAATTATCAACATAATCAAAATCCATTTGGTCGGTTTTCCGTATGCTAGTTGTTGTTTTCACTTAAAATGAAGTCCATTTTAAACAAAAGAGAGACACTTTGAGTGGTGTCGGCCACACTGCACCTCATATTGAGGCGAGGTTGACTCGTACACATCACATATGAACCATGGATTGTTATCCTAAAGTTTTAATGGAAACCAAATGTGTTTGGTTGGTTTTCCATATGTACTTAAAATGTTGTCCATTTAAAAAAAAAAGAGAGACACTTAGAGTGATCCCAGCCACATCACGACTCGGATTGAGCCCAGGTTTACTCGTAGACATCACATATGACCCATGGGTCATTGTAATAAATTATCAATAGAATACGAATGCGTTTGGTCAGTTTTCCGTATGCCAGTTGTTCTTTTCACTTGTAATCCAGTCCATTTTAAACAAAAGAGACACAGTTAGAGAGGTATTGGCCACACCGTGCCTCAGATTTAGATGGGGTTGACTCTTACACATCTCAAATAACCCATGTATCGTTTTCCTAAAGTATAAACTCAATCTGAATGCGTTTGGTCAGTTTTTCGTATTCCAGTTGATGTTTTCACTTAAAATGATATCCTTTTGAAACAAAAGAGGGGCACTTAGAGTGGTGTCGGCCACACCGTGCCTCAGATTGAGGCGGGGATGACTCGTACACATCACATATGACCCATGGATTGTTGTCCTAAATCATCAACACATTTTTAATGTGTTTGGTCAGTTTTTCGTATGTCACTTGTTGTTTTCTCTTAAAATGATGTCCATTTTAAACAAAAGAGAGACACTATGAATGGTGTCAGCCACACCGCGCCTTGGATTGAGGCAAGGTTGATTCTTACACGTCACATATGACCCATGTATTGTTGTGATAAAGTATCGACACAATCAAAATCCATTTGGTCGGTTTTCCATATGCTAGTTGTTGTTTTCACTTAAAATGAAGTCCATTTTAAACAAAAGAGAGACACTTTGAGTGGTGTCGGCCACACCATGCCTCGGATTGAGGCGAGGTTGACTCGTACACGTCACATATGACCCATGGATCATTCTCCTAAAGTTTCAATGGAAACCAAATACATTTGGTCGATTTTCCGTATGTACTTAAAATGTTGTCCATTTAAAACCAAAGAGAGACACATAGAGTGATCCCAGCTACACCGCGACTCGGATTGAGCCCGGGTTGGCTCATACACGTCACATATGACCCATGGATCGTTGTGATAAATTATCAACAGAATCTGATTTTGTTTGGTCAGTTTTCTGTATGTCAGTTATTCTTTTCACTTATAATCATGTCCATTTTAAACAAAATAGACACAATTAGAGTGGTACCGGCCACACCGCGCCTCGGATTTAGACAGGGTTGACTCGTACATGTATCAAATGACCCATTGATCATTGTTCTAAAGTATCAACACAATCCAAATGCGTTTGTTCGGTTTTCCGTATGCCAGTTGATGTTTTCACTTAAACTGATATCCTTTTGAAACAAAAGAGAAGCACTTAGAGTGATGTCGGCCACACCATGCCTCTAATTGAGGCGAGGTTGAATCTTACGCATCAAATATGACCCATGGATCATTTTCCTAAAGCATCAACACATTTCAATGCGTTTGGTCAGTTTTCCGTATGTCACTTGTTGTTTTCGCTTAAAATGATGTCCATTTTAAACAAAAGAGAGACACTATGAATGGTGTTGGACACACCACACCTCAGATTGAGGCGGGGTTGACTCTTACATGTCATATATGACCAATGGATCGTTGTTCTAAAGTATCAACACAATCAGAATTTGTTTGGTCAGTTTTTCTTATGCTAGTTGTTGTTTTCACTTAAAATGAAGTCCATTTTAAACAAAAGAGAGACACTTTGATTGGTGTCGGCCACACCGCTCCTTGGATTGAGGTGAGGTTGACTTTTACACGTCACATATGACCCATGTATTGTTCTACTAATGTTTCAATAGAAACTGAATGCACTTGGTCGGTTTTCTGTATGTACTTAAAATGTTGTCCATTTTAAAAAAAAAAGAGACACTTAGAGTGATCTCAGCCACACCGTGACTCAGATTGAGCCCGGGTTTGCTCTTACAAGTCACATATGTCCCATAGATCGTTGTGATAAATTATCAACAGAATCTGAATGTGTTTGGTCAGTTTTCCGTTTGCCAGTTGTTCTTTTCACTTATAATCCTATCCATTTTAAATAAAAGAGACACAGTTAAGAGTGGTACCGACCACACCGCACCTATGATTTAGACGGAGTTGACTCGTACACATCTAAAATGACCCATGGATCATTTTCCTAAAGTATCAATACAATCCCAATGCGTTTGGTTGGTTTTTCGTATGCCAGTTGATGTTTTCACTTAAAATGATATCCTTTTGAAACAAAAGAGAGGCACTTAGAGTGGTGCCGGCCACACCGCGCCTCGGATTGAGGTAGGGTTGACTCGTACACGTCACATATGATCCATGGATCATTTTACTAAATCATCAACACATTTCGAATGTGTTTGCTCAGTTTTTCGTATGTCACTTGTTGTTTTTGCTTAAAATGATGTCCATTTTAAACAAAAAAGAGACACTATGAATGGTGTCGGTCACACCGTGCCTCGGATTGAGGCAGAGTTGACTCATACACATCACATATGACCCATGGATCATTGTGATAAATTATCGACACAATCAAAATCTGTTTGGTCAGTTTTCCGTATGGTAGTTGGTGTTTTCAATTAAAATGAATTCCATTTTAAAAAAAAGAGAGACACTTTGAGTGGTGTCAGCCACACCACACCTCGGATTGAGGCAAGGTTGACTCGTACACGTCACATATGACCCATGGATCACTCTCCTAATGTTTCAATGGAAACCGAATGTGTTTGGTTGGTTTTCCGTATGTACTTAAAATGTTTTCAATTTTAAACAAAAGAGAGACACTTAGAGTGATCCCGGCCACACCGCGACCCAGATTGAGCCCGAGATGTCTCTTACATGTTACATATGACCCATGGATCATTTTTATAAATTATCAACAGAATCCAAATGCGTTTGGTCAATTTTCCATATGCCAGTTGTTCTTTTCACTTATAATCTTGTCCATTTTAAACAAAAGAGACACATTTAGAGTGGTATGTTAGTTGTTTATTCACATTATTCAATTACAATATTTGACTATGGGGTCTTTAAATTAATTTATTTATGAAAATTTTACATTTAAAATGAGAATATCATAAAATTAATAGAATATAAAACTTTTACTAAAAATCCTTGGGGAAATAATAAGGTAAACATGATTTATGGGAACCCTCGTGTTTCTATTAGTGGAATGGTATTTACTTAAAATCTTGTGAAAATTCATATATAATATTTTTATATCATTCTTAGTATGGATTAGATTTTAGTTTATCATTCTATGAAACATTTCAGAGCTAACAATGCCATGCCTAATGAATACATCCCTTTAATAACATTCCAAGAATCTATGATATGTATTAGATGTGTAAATGTGATTTACATTGATTATAATGATGAAAATAAATAAAATATATATTATAGATTTTATATTAGTAAATGAAATCAAGGAGGGTGGGGGGATGTTCAGGGGGCTGTCTGGGGTCCAGGGAGGAGGGTGGGGGGCTGTCTGGTGGGTGTCCAGGGGGCTGTCCGGGGACCAAGGAGGAGGGTGGAGGGCTCTGCGGGGGGCTGTTCGGGGGCTGTTCGGGGGGCTGTTCAGGGTCTAAGGAGGAGGGTGGGGGGCTGTCCGGGGGGGGTTGTCCGGGGTCCAGGGAGGGGGTGGGGGGGCTGTCCGGGGGGTGTCCGGGGGGCTGTCCGGGGACCAAGGAGGATGGTGGGGGGGATGTCCGGGGGGATGTCTGGGGGGCTGTCTGGGGTCCAAGGAGGATGGTGGGGGATTGTACAGGGTCCAGGAAGGAGGTAGGTTGTCCAAGGAGTTCCCAAACACACAACCACTAAAAGAAAACATCCATAAAAATAGACAATATATAAAAATAAATCAACTCCAATACTATTCTACGGGTCTATATAAAACCAACAACTATAATAGATTAAACATAAAATCTCAGTAATATTAGTCAAAAATGTAACGGATCAATTTGTCCCACATCACCATAACCATCATCACCATCATAATCACCCTCATCCTCATCCCCATCATTTTCCTCACCCTCCTCAGCGCCCTCCTCCTCGCCCTCGCCATCCGCCTCGCCCTCCTCCTCTCCCTCCTCTTCTGCATCAGACTCCTCGCCATCATCATCTTCAAGCTGGACATCATCCCGACCACCACTAGAACTAACACCTGGTGCACCATATGTAGAACGTATCGACGACATATATTCATCAAAAGTTGGGTTGGCCTATGCTGGAAGTGTTGGACGTAGAACATCAATAAATTTCATAAATGCATTGTTTGCCCTAGCAGACTGTTCTGTCGTCTCTGTGGCCATTTTCTCAGCCTGTTCTGCCTGTGCCCTAACTTGTTGCTGCTCAATGGCACTACAAATCATACCTAAGGAGGGCCAATACCTTGTTGGGGCTATCCTAGGTCGGCATCGTACTCTGCCAGGATGCTCCTCTCCCAACACCTGATGTAAGTGATCAGTTGGCCCAAAATTGTCTGGTTCTTGGGCATCGAGGGCCTCTATAGTAGCCTGTTACAAATATAAATATATTATTAATTCAAAAATAGATATTAAAATATAAAATCAACAGATTAAAACTTACAATATGCTGCTGAGTCGCTTCGCTGACGGCACTTCCATCCTTTTTCTGTCTACACGAACAAAACAGCTTTGCTCGAGGCACACGTCCTTCAATATTATGTATTTGCCTCTATAATGACATTGAAAACAAAATTTATATGAAAACATTAGAAAACGATTAAATAATTGAGGAAACAAAATAAAATTTAAGTTGTAATGAAAACTTATAAACAATTTTCATACCTGCTTCCTCTCATGATCCGGCATCGTAGTACGTCCTAGTGTGTGGAGGTATTTTTTGCATCAATGTTTTTTTTATTTTTTCTAGATGATTATTAAATAAAATTAAATAATACAAAGTATAACATTAATGAAAAACATGAAAGTTATTATTTAAATACCTCAAATGTAATTCATACCTTAAACTGGGTACTCGTCCAATGAGTAATCATCTGACGATACTACTCTATAGGACAATCATCCACAACTGGTACCGCCTCTAACTCAGCACCAACTCTAGCATGCCAGACAATATAAAAATCATGCTTGTAGGCTCTCCAAATATCACCTAAATATTTTAGATGTTCCGGTTGTGCACCCTCACCATTGAGAAAATTAAATTGAAGCTGACATCAAAATATTAATTCATATAAATACAAAAATAATTCATGGAAATAAATACAACAGATTTTTTTACCCATATCTTTGCCCAAGCTCTATCCTTGACCTCATGTGGCAAATGTCTCCATGATAGTGGGCTGACGGGAATGATGTTGGAGTATTTAGCAAGTGTCGCCAAAAAACTTCAACATTGCTGCCCTGTTTTCTCAACCATTTGGTTGTCTTTATTGTAATCTACCATAACCTGTGTGCGGAGGTTCCACACCGAATGCATGAATGTACACCCCCACCCCCACCTCCTATCAGTATATGTATCTATCATGAAATAAAAACAAATATTTTATCAAAACATGTTATAATGAAAATAAATATTGCTATAAAAATTTGTTAGGGTTCTATAAATATACCTGTGCCAGTCTGATCGATGAGCACCACTGGATCCACAGAAACTGATGGAACACCTTGTGGTGGAACAGGAGTCGAAGACGATGGAATATAGAAGCTCAGAGAGACAGAAGTAGAAGGAAAATAAGATGGGACAGCTGTATGACCGGAATCTGACTAGGGAGTGGGAATCATCATGGGATGTGAAAATGATGGGCCAGAAGATACAAAAGGTGGAAAAAACATGGGAGGCCTAAATATCCCATGTGTACCTAACGACACACCAAGATCAGAATTTGGGAAGGATGAAATGTCAATGGGTGGTGCCGGGTCTAGTCGGGTACGCACAGCTGCTCGTCCACCTTTGGTACGAACCCTCCTCATACCACCAGCCTGAGTACTATGATCAGTACTAGGCTCCTCGTCGAATAACTATCGACGTATAAATGGATCCTACAAAAATGTTTACAAAAAATTAATCACATGACATTATATATTCTTTAAATATATATATCTGAAATAAAGTACTCATTGTAGGCACTAATGGTGGAACGCCCATCTCCGCCATTCGATGATTGTTCTCCATCATTTTTTTCCTTTGTCTCTCTTCAATTGGCTGCATTTCCTGCTTTTGAAATCAAATATGTAATTAATTAGAAAAAGGAAACTAAATTGTAAACCAAAAAACTAAATATATGAGGGAATAGGGGGATTCATTGGTAATTTAGGTATCAATTGTTTTAGAAGTGCTTGAATGAATTTAATAAATCATACAAGTTGTAATGTTCACCAAGTTAGAAATATTGTTTGACTAGGTTTGAATACAGTAAAATTCTAAATTAGAAAATGAAATTCAAATAAAACTGCAACCAATAAACATTGAAAATTCACATAATGGTCAAGTCAGTTAAAACATATTTTTGATAAATACTAAAACAATTTGAATATTACCAACCTTAACGACCCTACTCGAGGTAAACCTAAAGAATTGAGAACATGGATGAATGATTCTATATATTTTCATCCACAACTTCAGGTTCACAATCAACTCTGAAAATTGAGCTATTGGAGTCATAAAAATAAATAAATGGATTGGTTACAATGGCACTAGGGACAGTGTCAATTCCATCATCACCATCATCAAAAATATGTCTTGGAATTACTTCAACTATGACACCAAATTTAGGTCAAAGTTGGTCTTTGGCATAAAAAACTTGTTTAGCCATTGATGCCATAACATATGGTTCTTCGGTAGCAAGAGTTTGAGTTATATTAATTACTCGAAATCCAAAATCATTAATAAATGTTTCATGTCTCATCATCGAATCAAACCAATGGCATTTCATCATTGTGACTCGTCCATGAGAGTAATAATCCAATATTATTATTTTATCAACGACTCCATAATAACCCACATTTTCAAATCATGGTATACTATCTGATGCACTGGCATAAGAATATATTTTCTCAGTAACCATAACACCATCATGTTGTGTTCTCATGTTCTTTGCTTGTTTAGTGACAATAAATTTGTACCCATTGATAACAATTGATTTACAGTCACGAACCACAGTATTAGGACCAAAAGCCAAAGCTCTTATTTCCTCAGAGACAGAGTCAACATACAAACTCAATACCTGCAATATAAATGACTATTAAACTTAATTAAATATTGATATAATTATTTTAAACAGTAATATTTTTACCTTCAATTTTAACCAAGAATAAAACTCTTTACTATGCAAAGTCTCTCTCCTTCTCAAAGATAAAGAATGATGCTTCCTATTTATCATTATTTTATGTTCCCTGTAGATAAAAAATATGAATAGTTTAACAAATATATATGTAAGATATACATATTTAATTTAGTTACCAGATATAGTCATCGAAAATTTACAGTTGAACAAAACTGTGTGATGTGACATCTCCCTCTCTTCATGGCTTAATGTCTTCAATGTGTATGATCCAGGAATTCCTCCTGTTTAAAGAAGTGATGGAAAACTAGGTTCAATTTTCTCATACTATTCTTCTTCATTTCTCATTGGTCTATTCATTCTTATAGTAAGATCAGAAAAATACATCGAGTAGAAATCCATACATTCATGATCCAAGTAAACGTTCACGATAGAACCTTCAGGATGATTCTTGTTTCGGACATAAGACTTTAATGTGTACATATTTCTTTCAGTTGGATACATCCAATGAAAAGAAACTGGTCCTTTGAGAAGTATTTCAGTGGGAATATGGACAGTCAGATGCAGCATGCATGTGAAAAATAATGGAGGAAATATTTTCTCCAACTCACACAAAATTAATGGGGCATCTATCAACATTTTTTGCAAGAAAGACTTGGAGAAATTCTTAGCACAAATATCTATAAACAAATGGAACAACCGAATAACAGTCACCCTTACATTATTGGAAAAAAGATGATGGATTGATATTGGAAGCAACTCATGCAGTATAACGTGACAATCATGAGTCTTCAAAGATTTTAGCTTCAACTCTCTTCTGTTGACCTGTTTAGATATGTTGCTGAATAGCCATAAAGAACTCTAATAGTCTCTAATACTTCTAGAATTTGTTTTTTTCCATAGGTGTCTTCACATAAGAAGCACATGGAATTTCCATTTATTTTCACTGATATGCACAGGATGCAATTTTGGTCTGATGCCCTAATCCACCAAGTCACGCCGAGATCGTAAATCATCTTTTGTCTTCCCCTTGACATTTAGAAGAACCAAAAGCAACATTTCACATATATTATTTTCAATATGCATTATGTCTAAGCAATGACGTAACAAATTGGTTGACCAATAAGGAAAATCAAAAAAGATACTCATCTTCCTCCAATTGTAACAGGTTTCAGTGGAAATATTCTTTCTCATTCCAGATTTCATTTGACCCTTCCCGAATAAAAAACTGAAATCTTTCAATTCATTAAGCACATCAGTTCCATACATACGCTGAGGTGGAGCATCGGTATCTATGGTATTACCAAATATTCGACGATTCGTTCTATATGGATGATCATTTGGCAATAATCGTTGATGTCCCATAAAACTAAAACTACATCTATGTTTCAATCTTCTGAATCATGTATTCTTCATACAAACTGGGCATGACAGTTTTCCCTTCGTTCTCTATCCATACATAATTGCATAAGCTGGAAAATCATTGATCGTCCACATAAGTGCAGCACGCATCTAAAATATTTCTTTCGAACATGCATTGTATGTGCGCACACCCACATCCCAAAGAAGTTTCAACTCTTTTATTAAAGGTTGCATGTATACATAAATATCAATGCCAGGATCAGAAGGACCAGATATGAGTATACTCATGAAAGTGAAAGGATTTTTCATACATAACCATGGGGGGAGATTATAAATGTGTATAAAAACTGGCCATGTGCTGTGCGAAGTAAGAATCTGCCCAAACGGATTAAAACCATCACATGAAAGACCCTGCCTCACATTATGCATGTCAACTGAAAAATCAGGATGTCGAGCATAAAATCTCTGCCATGCAAATCCATCTACTGGATGAACCAACTCATCATTAGTCTTCTTTCACTCGGTATCATGCCATCTCATTTTTATTGATATGTCATCAGACAAAAAAAGATTTTGGAGTCTGGGGATCAATGGAAAGTGCCACATTACTTTCTGTGGAACGCGAGATGGTGTTCCATCAGATTTTGACTTCCAGTGGGATGTGCCACATATTATACAATCATTTCTTTCAGTGGTTTTCTCCCAGAATAAACTACAATCTTTCGGGCAAGCATGAATTTTTTTCTTGAAAATCCAAGTTCCTCAACTAACTTCCATGCCATATAGTGGTTTGAGGGAATATCTGCATCATCTGGAAGTAAATACTTCAAGAGGGTAAGAATGTAATCGATTATAGTATTATAAATCCCATACATAGTTTTCCCATGAAACAATAAAATTAAAAATTCCAGCTTTTTCATTTTATTGCATTGTTGATATACTGGAGTCGTGGCAGCATCATTTAATTTTTTTACCCTATCAATATCATCATTTTCACTAGAAGCATCAGTTGTCCTCATATAGAAGTATTCTTGAGTTGAAATCCTTTCTTTTTCATGATGACGAATAAACAGAAACTGATCATCTAACAAATTCTCCATTCCAGTCCTTTCATTTCGATCATCACCAATTTGAGAATTCATTTTCTCCCCATTGTGATACCACACAAAGTAGTTTGATTGAAAACCATTTCTAGTTATGTGGTAGCTGACTTCTTCACAGCTCAACCAAGGTCTACCAACACAATTGGAACATGGGCAGTGTATGCGACCACTATCTGAAGCATTGTGAAATGCAAAAATCTATAAATCTCTCCAAATTGTTTTGGAAATCGCTTGAGATCCAATCAGTTTCATACATCCAACTTCTGTCCATTCTATAAAAAGAATTTATATAAGTTATTTTGTCATAAAAAATTCAATAGGATTGAACTTTAACAGAAAATACATTTAAGTAAACGATAAAGGAAGAAGTTTCTAGTCGATGTAGTGAACTATTAAAATAATGTAAAGAACAAGTACTCATAAATTAAATTAAAATTTATTTATATTCATTTTCATTAGGTATATAAGAGGCACATGCTTCAGGTCCCATCATGTGTTATAGGCATCCCAAATATTTCAATCATGTTCAATAACTCATTACTGGCACCTCTACGGCCATACCTTTCATTACCCAATTACTTCCCCAATTCAAGTGCACCCCATGGGTGAATAAATTTTAGGCTTCTACACTAATAGGTTGTTCATGGCTTGTAAAAAGATTTAATTTCATTCTGTATAGAAGAAAACATTTATTTTAAAATTTGAGATTAATAATAATGTATGTCAATGATAACAACATTACTGAATTAAACTTGTGATTTATCTAACATTTTTATGGATGTCTACACATGCCAGTATGGGTAGTGAAAAGTACCCCACCCTCATAAAAGTGAGTATTGGCCAAGAAGGACACATAATATACAACGTACAATGAGAACCATATTTAATTGACCCTAATGTTATATTAGTACAGTCATCTTGGGGGAAATGGAATAAATGATCCTAGTTAACTGATGAATTCAAAAGCTCGTATTCCATATGTTGGACACTATCTAAGGTAAGAAATCATGTGAGGATGGGTTTACATCATTCAATTTATTACATGCTAGTGAGAATGAAGGCTTAAATTAATGACTTGAGTTCACTGATACCATGTCAACCATTATACACACCATGTGAAACCTTATACACACCATATGAACCCTTATACCATATCGTCATTATTACAACCATTAATAACAACTTATTAAACAACATCACTTGTTAAAGATAATCAAATTGAACATAAATCAATAATATTATTGGATATATCAAGTAAAATGAATTCATACTATCTTACATCCTAAATGACCACCCACAACCATGATTAATGACCACAAATCTCCCCTTTCGGCCAAATCAAAAGTGAAAACAAAAACACATAGTTGGAGAAAACAGCATCATTTGTGTGAAGAATAATAATCCCATAGTCCTCATGATATTTTAACCACACGGTCATGATTTTTGAGATGAAATTGTATCCATGAAACCATATGAGAAACACGATTCAATACATGCATTTTTCTAATTTTCCCAAGCATTTTGAGGAACCCCAAAAATCAGTGAAAATGGTCATTGTGTTTTAAAAAGGTGATTGAATAACTCATGTATAATGTCAAAGGCAGAATGATTAATGGTTATATTAGGAAATCTAATATTCATTAATATTGCGAATTTGACATTCTGTGAATTAGTTTCATGAATAAAAAAGAAGTACTAATTAGGGACCACATACTATTTTGCAAATTTAAAGAAGATACTCCATATGTTCTATTGTGCAAAGAATAAGTGAACAGTGTGTCATTTTATATATGTATTGATTTTGATAGAGATGTGATACATAATTTTAATGTAATACACATAGTGTACAAAAATTAAGATGAACAAGATCTTCATGTTTGACATGATCTTAATGAAAGGAGTGATTTTCATGAAATACTATCAATAAATATTACAAACAATTTCTTATGAGTTCATATACATGAAGCTATAATATTTGAAGCATTGAGATTAAAAAAACTATGAATCTTTAAAATTAGAACACAATAAAGAGACATCACACCCTTATAAATGTAAATGTGTAATGAAAACATTAATTGGACATACACCGATGATTTGATATGAGTACACAATTCGTGGAGTAGTGAATCATAAAATTTTACAAAAACCCTAAAATTGGGAATAAAGAAATCCTTGAGAATAGAAGGATATGCTTGATAAGAGGTGGAACTATATCCTTGATAAAAGATGGAAGGAGTCTAACCTAGCAGCAGCTGATCCGATGGAAGAGGTGGGGCTTCTCAAGGGATTATGCGAAGGAATATCTTCTAGAGAGTAGCAGAATGGTTCTGGAATCGTGGGGAGGCGGCTACCTGGTTTTGGAGAATTTGGGGCTTTTTTCCCAACAGTTTTTAAAAACCGTTGGGAAAACTCAATATTTCCCAACGGTTTAATGAAACCATTTGGAAAACTCATTTTTTCCCCATCTTTCCCAACAGTTTCATCAAACCATTGGGAAAAGTGATTTTTTACCCATCTTTCCCAATGGTTTCATCAAACTGTTGGGAAAAGTAACTTGTTGAAAATATTTACCAATGGTTTATGCAAACCGTTGGTAACGATCACCTATACCAACGGTTCAAAAGAACCGTTGGTATACAAGTGTTGGGAAAAGTATGATTTCCAGTAGTGATAACCAACCATGATGAACCACGGGAAACCAAACCAAATATGATTATGACGAGTTAACCCAAAATAAGTTGAACTAAATATATTTACACCATAAAAACCCACAATGGATAGAATAAAACTAAAAAATACAATGAATCATTTAAAAATAAATAAAAAACTAACCAAACCTTACTGGTATAAATGTAAATCTGATCAACCAAAATAGATCTAGTTTGATAAAAATCAATAAAATATAATTCATATAGAAAAAATTGAATGAAACTAAATTAGACCAAGTAAAACTAATATAACTTGAACTAATATCATATTACAAAAGATGAATCAAATTGTACCAAATATGATGAATTTAAACATATATGATCATAACCAATATGAACTAATCTGAACTAAACCAAACTAATATGAACCAAATGTAATTAGACTGAATCGATTAGAACCCAAATGAATGAAATTATCCAATCTAATATATATAAAAACAAGAATAACTAAATATAATGAAAATATTCCAAACTAAATTGTATTGAACAAAACCAAACTAAGATGAAACTCAATACAGACTTATTATATACCATTAATAGGAAGAGTTATTGTTAATTAACAAGAATTTACTATTTGATAGATCATTTTGAAACATGGATCAGTTTTCCCCATTCTCGTAGGAACATGATTTGACCCATGAGGCATTGTGGTTCTTATATGTTGGGAAGTGACTTGTATAGTCACTGAAGACAAATATATTATAGTTTAGTTTTTCTTTTTTTATCACATAATCCACAATGTCTTATTACCTCTTTCTACTGATGAAGTTTAGTTATATTCTACGATGAGACTAGAAGGGAACTGGAGGCGTCTACGTGGTTTTCTTTGCAGGGGAGGTAAATTAGGGTAGTGGATAGATTAATTAATGTGTTTCATTTTTTTACACCATTATATTGTGTTGCTTATATTTATTTTATTTTCCTTTAGTGTCGACATCTGGTGTATGGATGGGTCATGAAAAAATTTTATTTATTTTCCACTACTATTATAATTACTTTTTTGTGGGTGAAATTGTTCCCAAGTAGTGATTTCATGGGTACTCAGACACTTGATCTAGCCCATGGAAATATCCCATCCACCTTACTTCATCATATTCATTCCTAATATTAGAGTCTAACTAGTTCATTTCTATATTTAAACCATGGGAGGTCTTAGGAAACATGGAATAAAAGTGGACGGATTGAGAACATCTTCATAATTCTACAACTCCATTAGTATTATTCACATATACTATCTACAAAATAAAATAAAATACATAATCCTAGGATCAAATAATCATGACCAAAATCTAGATAATATATATTCTTCTATTTTATATCCAGTGATTCATATGCTATCAACTATATCTTTTCTCAAGAATACCTTTTCCCCAATAAACTTTTCATGACTATTTATTTTTAATTTATATACTATACATGTATAATAATATTGATTATAACTATCCTAAAAAAATACTCAAATTTTCCAAACTCTAAACACTATCCTAAAAAATTGAAAAAATATTTTCACATCCAAAATTTCATGTAAGAAAAATCACTATGTTCATCATTAATATGCGAGGGCTAAGTATTGAGGTATCCACTAAAATTATAGGAGGAATTTCATCTATTCATAAACTTTCACATATTATCATTCCATATCCTATACTATAATATAAATAAATTATCAACTATTCAATATATCATATGCATATACAAAAATAGATCAACAATGTTTCTACTAAAATAAATTTTTATTAATCAGGATCGACCACTTTTAGTGGTTTAGTATGAACCGATGAAAATACAAAGAACAATGAGGAAGATTAATATCCATGAATCTTTATCCAAAAAATAATAAAAATGGGAAAAATCATTTTCCATCACTAAAAATTATACTTTGAATATGAATTCAATAAATCGGAATTGGTAAGAAAAAGATTTGTAAGACCGTTGAAAAGGTTAAACACTATCAGGTACATTGATAATGGGATGAACCTTGAAGAATAGAAGAATATTTTCATGATTTTTTTAGTAAATACTCCCAACTTATGACTGATATTGGGGGTACACTTTGGATCCCCTCCCAAGATTTTCACTTGAGAGAGAAGAAGAATAAGCACAACCGCACCACATATCCTGTTACATTGTAAAATGAAAGTGTCACACAATTTCAAGAAAATATAAATATGAGAATACAGTTCTATATAAGGAATCCTAGTGAATTGGATGGAATGAGTAATAATTTTTATTATTGTAAGCTTTATATCTAATTGTTGAGAAACAACTAGAGGGATAATGATACATGGATTGACCCTAGACATTTGAGCATCATCCATAGTTGATGACGTCTTCCATCTTTGGGATTATTACTTATATTTATTGGTATTCTCTTTATCCTACTACCTATTTATTTCATTTCCTTGTTATCTTCCTGTCATTATATTCTATTATTTTATGTTATCATTTAGTATTCCCATATTCATCTTAATCCCATGATAAAAAATTTTGTTCCACTTCCTTTCCCCCCTTTTTGAATATGTGTGTACTCAAGTGGATTATCAAACTAAAATTGGGTAATAATAAGTGTAAAAATGGGGAAAAGTAAAAAATATAAATGGAAAATTCCTAAAAATTATAAATATTTTATGTCACTGGTCTCCATTAATGACACAAATTTTTACAAGTCTGAAATACATCATATAATATAACAAAGAAACAAAAGTAAAAATTTATAAACTCTAAGAAAAAATAAATACTGTAAAATAATTTTATTTATAAGTAGATATTGATTCACTGGGAATGGTATTGAAATGAATTAATTTTTTTGAAAACCCATAACAAAAAAAACATTAATGTTGGTTTGGTTTTGAGAAAAATGAGATGAGTGTACTAAGATTTATTAGGTTTATGTTTATCCATTTCATGGGGTTTATGTGTTGTAATTTTAATTTAAATGATGTAAATACCAAACTATAGTGATTATCCTCTCATAGTGAACACCCTATATTTTTTAAACTGTATTTCCTCTATCAGTTCATAATATAGTTTATTGATAGGATTTCATAACCATGTTTAAACATTGCTACCCCAAACTAATGAATTGTTTTGTGACATAAGGGTAGATAGTTAATGAACATAGTAGGAAAACCCTTATCTCTTAGCAATACTCAATATGATATAGAAGGGTAATAATTAAAATGAAAGGATAATATACAACAAACCATTTAATAAATCCAACTCACTCTAATAAGAATGTGTCACCATAAACACTACCACAAAATAGGGCAAGGGAAGCACTGCCCTTTATCAGCGCTAAATAGAAAGTGCTGATAAAGGGCTATGACTTTATTAGCACTAGTTAAAAGCGCTGATAAATGTAACCTTTATCAGTGCTAAAATAAGTGCTGATAAAGGTGTACCCTTTATCAGTGCATTTTTTAGTACTGATAAAAGGGCACATTTATCAGCTCTTATTTTAGCGCTGATAAAACTTTTTATTCTTAATTTATATAAAATTATAATATTTATCAGTGCTAAAATAAAATCCCTAATAAAACATATATTTATCAGTGCTTTTTCAGCGGTGATAAATATATGTTTTATCAGTGATTTTTATTTTAGCACTGATAAAACCTACCTTTATCAGCTCTTTTAACGAGCACTGATAAAGGTTCCAGTGGTTTCTATTTAATAACCCTAACAGGCCCTCCTCTCTCGCACATGGTAAAGCTTTCGTGGAAGATAAACCAGGACCCTCTTCCACCGCGACTTCTCCTCCTCGTCTGTGTCGCGTCCTCGTCTTCCTCTTCCTCCTCGTCCTACTCCTCCTCTTCCTCCTCCTCCACCGCCACCGCCATTGGGTTTTGCACCTCCGCGCAGTTGGTTTTGCTCCTCAACCATGATCATCGCTGTCTCCGTCGCTGCGACCACCGCCACGACCGCCGTGACCGCCACTGCCTCCGCCGCCGCGACCGTCGCTCCCTCCGCCGCCGCCGCCTCCCCCGCCGCCACCACAAGTCAGTGTAGGAGTATATATAATCATTAACTATAGATAATATTTATTCAATTTGAGGATTATACTATTACAAACATAATATTGTTTTCTATAGTTGGATTTTTATGATGAACCTCTTAGGGATGAGGATTCGGTGTAGGGAATTGGTCTTGAGGTGGTACCCCTAAATAAAACAGTAGTCTTAATGATAATTCTTTTTCTGGTATTATCTAGTCGATGGTTAATTCTGGTGATAAATAACCATAATGAGATGATACTCACTTGGATGAATATTATGTTATTTTTTTGGGTAAAGTCTTATCTAGACATGTAGTTCTCAGTCTGTATCTAAGAGATTCTTCACCTTTGGAAGAATATCATGACCTTCATAGAGATTTCTATGAGGTTAAAAAATCTTTCATAGTATAAAATGGATATAGTTTGATAGCGAAGGAATGGTCATACCTTGGATTTGTATAAGGTAAGAACTCTCTATTCTTGAGTTTTGGTGTTATGACTGGGTTGAGGGACATGATCATTTGGATTCCTAACCTTATTGATTTATAGAATGGTTTTAATGTGACCATCACTATTGAACCTAGATGGATGGGTGTAGGGTAATGAAGCATGGGTATATTCTTTTGGTTTTGGAATAATGTTGGGTAACTGGTGATCGTGTGGTGAGTTTTGGCATGGTGAGATGTTAAATTGGAAAAGAGTACCAGGGGTGTCCCATTGGAAATATGTGCATTCCCCTTAATTTTTGTCAAGATGTATGGGTAGGCTCATTGAGTTTTAATAGGGATATGATCCTACTCACTAGATACCACGTGTTGTGTTGAAAATATTGTACCATGAAGTTTAAATTCATGCGATTAGGATGTATGTGGCGTGAAAGGTGTGATAACAGAGGATTGATCAGGGCTTACTCATTTGGGACATTCTATCTAGAATAAACATGGGGATTATACCTAGTAAAGAGGACCAATTGGTCAGGGCTTACCCATTTTTTTCTCATCATCATCATTTCTTTATTTAATAGAAAGAACAAAAAATAACAAAAGGAGAAAACCGAGGAGCCACAACTCCAAGGAAACAGAAAACAAAAGGTTAAGGGGGTCTAAAATGGTGCAGCCCAAGAGAATCCCCTCTAAATGGTGTACTCCATTTTAGATTATTTTATTCTCATGAGTTTCCCCTATTTTGTGTTTTCTTTTCAGTTGGAAATATCCTCTATTGTGCGCCTCTCCTCTACCACGAACGCATCTCTGCTGTGTGATTAACGACACCTTCGCGGTGAGTTTTCTCCTATTACTCATTGATTTCCTCTTGTTCTCATGTTATTACTGTTTGATATTGATGGTTATAATGTGAAATGTACAGGCTAAACGCCTCACTGAAAATCGTGGACGTTGGTGGTCCTTGTTTTCGCACTAAATGAATTGCATGTTGGTTGGTTCTTGTTGAACATTTGTTTATAAAAATTGGTAATTTACATATAATTGACTTATAAATGAACTCCCCAAGATGATAAAACTTCTTTTATAACCCCTAAATTAACAAACAAAATTGAATAATGGATGCTTTTTAAAATCTAAAATTGTGATTGTTTGGTTTGTATCTAAAGTACACGCCTTTAGCTCAAGTTATTCTATATGTCATGTATTTTCAAAGGTATCATGCAGTCTTTGTAATACTAACTTGGAATTAATTTGACATATGTCAGATTAAATCAGGTATCTTATCCATAGATGATGTTCACCCTACTAGACACACCATGTATAGGAATTTTACATGAGTTTAGAAATGGTAGTATACAACCAACCTTGACTGAGAACCCTACACATTATGTATCCATTGAAAAAATTTTGTGCTATGTTAATTTCATTATTATTATTTATTTTTCACTTAGATGATAATATTTCATGTATGAGTAGACCATTATAAATATCTTCTCATGTAGATCACAATATTATAATTCCCTCATTCATTGGAAATTTCACACGATGTGGTTTGGATATTTTAATTATCTTAACTCTACTTGAGAGTTGACAAGTGACAAGTGAGATGTATGGAGAAAATATGGTGTATGGTACTCCCCCATGTTTCGGTAAAGAGTCCTCCATGTATAGGTTTTAGGTACTCCATGGAGATATACAAAAGACAGGGCACAATCCCCCGTATATAGATAGAGTTCAATTTCTTTCACATGTTTTGGGGTAGGTTCCTCTATTTCATTGTAGAGGAATTTGTACAATGATTTTTTTTATAAAACCCAAAAAATGATACTTGATTAATTAAAACATAATATTAGTCAAGTACAAGATCGAACCCATAAAGACGATGAATATGAATAAAGAATGGATAAATTCCAATCAGTTGAAAAAAGAGTATGAAGATGGCGTGAAAGAGTTTATCAAGTTTGCAGTAGATCATGCATGTGACCCTTCTCAAATCCTCTGTCCATGTTTACGTTGTTGTTATTCAAGAAAAATTAGTCCAGAGGAGTTGGAATAACACCTGATTTGTCATAGAATAGATCGAAGTTATACATGTTGGAAAAAACATAAGGAAAAATGAATGTAGGTAGTGTCTCGGATAACACGCCATTTTATGGAAGATCTGATATGATTACAAGAGTGAATAGTGAAGACGATCGTATGGAGGGTGTGATTACAGATGTGAATGATGATGAAGATCGTATTGAGGAAATGACAAGGATAGTTGAAGATGAACTTCGTGATTGCCCAAAATTGTTTGAGAAGTTAAAGAGTTGTGAAAAAAAACCATTGTATGCTGGTTACACTAAATATATAGCATTGTCAGTCGTACTGAATCTGTATAATTTGAAAGAAGGAAATGGGTAGAGTGACTCCAGTTTTACGGAACTACTTGCTCTCCTGAATGACATGCTCCCAGAAGATAATGAACTCCCAAGTCGAACATACGATGCCAAAATAATGCTACGATTGATGGGTATGATCTATGAAAGAATACACACTTTCCCGAATGACTGTATATTGTTTCTCAAGGACTACAAATCACTTAAAGAATGCCCAAAGTGTGGTGCTTCTTGATACAAGAAAGATGATTCTAGTCCTACGAAAGTTGTTTGGTAATTTACAATCATACCAAGGTTTATGTGCCTATATGGAAGTGAGGAGACTGCAGGACAATTAACATGGCATATAGATACAAGAATTAAAGATGGGAAACTACGTCACCCGGCAGACTCTCCTCAGTGGAAGAGAATTGATCATGAGTATTCTGAATTTGGAAATGAGCTGATAAACCTTCGTCTGGCGTTATCTACAGATGGAGTGAATCCTTTTGGTTTTCAAATCAGCAGTCAGAGTACATGGCTGGTTATGTTGGTAAATTATAACCTACCACCATAGTTATGCATGAAATGAAAATATATCATGTTATCTATTCTTATATTAGGACCAAAACAACAGGGTAATGATATTGATGTTTATTTGGCTCCATTGATAGAGGATTTGAAAATGTTGTGGGATTCAGGTGTTACGTTGTATGGTGCTTACAAAAAAGAAGATTTCACTTTGAAAGCCATATTGTACGGGATGATAAATGACTTTCCTTCTTATGGAAATTTTTCAGGATATAGCATTAAAGGAACTCAAGGGTTTCCCATTTGTGAACAAGGTACACAGTCAACTAGGTTGAAACATTCATCGAAAACCGTGTTTTTAGGACATCGCAGATTTATACCCCGACGGCATAAGTACCGATCTTGGACGACATCATTCGACAGAAGTTCAGAAGAACTTACAACACCATCTCCACTAACAGGTTATCAATTGTTTGAGAAGGTAAAAGATTTGAACACTACTTTTGGTAAACCATTTTTGAAAAACCTTACGAAAACTGGTTGGAAAAAGAGATCAGTTTTTTTGAATTACCATACTATAATTGTCTGTATGTCAGACATTTTCTTGATGTTAGGCATATTGAAAAAAATGTATGTGATATTGTCATCGTCACGTTGATAAATGCACCTTTAAAAATGAATGATGGAATTAAGGCAACATTGGACATGGTTGAGATGGGAATACGAGAAGAGTTGGCACCAGTGAAGGGTGAAAAATGATCATTTCTTCCTCCTGCTGCTTACACTCTTTCTAGGAAAAAGAGATATCAGTTTTTCAACTTTTTGAATGATGTAAAGGTTCCATAGGGGTATTCATAAAATATCAAGAACATTGTGTCAATGAATAATTTAAAATTAAAGGGGCTGAAATCACATGACTACCATGTTTTGATGCAAGATCTAATTCCTATAGCTTTACGTTGCATTTTTCCCAAGAATGTCCGCCATACATTAACGATACTATGTTTCTTCTTCAAAGCTATATGCAGCAAAGTTATAGACCCAGCAAAATTGCTAACTATGGAAAGAGAAATTGCCGTCATATTATGTGAATTGGAAATGTTCTTCCCGCTGACATTTTTTGATATGATGGTTCATTTGATGGTTCATTTGGTGAGAGAGATTAGACTATGTGGTCCTGTACATTATAGATAGATGTACCCCATTGAATGGTATATGAAGATTTTGAAAGGGTATGTCAAAAATTAAAGTCGTCCAGAGGGTTGTATTGTGGAGAAATATATTGTTGAGGAAGCTGTTGAATTTTGTAATGAATACCTGTCTGGTGTGGAAAATATTGGCCTACTGAAATCTCGTCACACTGAGCGACTTGAGGGTGAAGGAATTTCTGGAAGAGAGGTTGTCACAATCAATATTACAGATCGGGAGCAGGCTCACTTTTATGTTTTTCATAACAGTTTCGATGTTGACCCGTATGTTCAAACCCACAAAAAAACTCTTAGGCATTTGAATCCATCTAGGGATGAAAAATGGATATCAGATACACATAATCGATAGTTTATAGGATGGTTTCAGGACCATATTTTGAAGTAGTTAGATGAAAATCCAGAATCAATTTTAGAATGAATTCGATGGCTAGCCGGAGGAGCAAGTGTGTATGTATTATCTTAAAATGCTTATGAAGTTAATGGTTATACATTCTATACTAATGAACATGATGAAGACAGTACCATGTAGAATAGTTGAGTTACACTTGTGGTTGAGTCGATGCATGTTTTCGGTGCTAAGGACAAAAATCCAATTTATGCGAATATGTCATACTTTGGCATCATCAAACGAATATGGGAGTTGGATTATACGAAATTCAAAGTGCCGATTTTTCAATGCAAGTGGGTTGATAACAGGAGTGCTATTAAAATAGATGAATTAGGATTCGTGAAAGTTGATTTCAGTAAGGAAGGGGAGAAAGACGAACCATTTATAATGGAATCATAGGTAGTACAAGTATTTTATGTTCCAGACCCCGCAAACCGAAATTGGTCAATTGTTCTGTTATCGACCAAAAAAATTGAAGGTTCAGATGAAAGTTCAACAGAGGATGACCATTTTATAGGGACTTCACAATCATTTCACAGTGGTCCAAATGTATACGTAGTTTTGTATGTCAGAGGAGACCACAATGAAGGGATTTACATAGTAGATAGAGGAGTCAAATCTCTTCAGCCTTTATAGAAAAAAGAGAGAGTACAATAATCAGGTTATTTTTTTATTGTAATATACATTGTGTTACGTTATGTTATTATCTGTCTGTTGTTGCTTTTATGTAATCTAAATTAAATGTTAAACCACTAATACAGATAATGACTTCTGCACCTGTTGATGCGCCAAATCCTAAGGCACAAAAGGTCTCTCAACCACCTGCTGGTGGTCCCAGTGCAGAGCAACAACAGGTTTCTCAACCAGTTGTTGTTGGTCCCAGTGCAGAGTAGCAACAGGTTTCTCAACCTGTTGCTGCTGGTCCCAGTGCTGATTCTAGTGCTCCAGAGAATGATATTGATGATACTTCTGAGGAAATGGTAGGAAATGAATCCCTAAAAGCGCAAAAAAAAGAGTGTCGTAGTTTGACAATGTTATCCAAAATCCATAAGGTAAAAAAAGGCATCAAATTTGAGGTGGAATGGAATAATCAAGGCCAACATGTTAACCCCAAAAAAAGCCATATTTAGTAGCTACATTTAAATCGTCACTCGGTAACGCTTGTCGATTGATGTACATTTGTGGCACCATGTTGTCACCGGTCTTAAGACACTAATATGGGAAGAGATTACGGTAACATTATGACATCATTTTTTTAATTTATTAAAATAAAAAACCAAAACATTGACTTACTCTTCATCATCCATTGCAGAGTGCATTTAAAGTAGATGTCTCACACAAGGATTATGTATTAAGAGTTGCAGGAAATATTCATAGAGGTTTCCGCAAAATTTTAATGAAATATCATCTTAAAGATTCTTAAGGTAAAATAAAGTAGCACCCACCTCCTCATTATGCACACTTGATATCCTATGGAGCGTGGGATGCATTTATCAACAATCATGGGGAGCATATTTTTTGAGGTACATTATGTGGGTAATAAGTTGTTTGACGTTTCTTGTATTTATCACTTTGATTCACAGTTTTTAATTTATGAAACAACAACTGAGTGATGAAAATAAAAAACACGCAGCAGAACCAGTGTACCCTTACCGTAAAGCAAGGTTGGGGTACGCTTAACTTGAGAAAAAATCGGTACGTCTTTTAAATCTACCGTACTACTTATATGTGACATAAAACAACACCATAACCATGTTTCTCTATTTGTATGCAGATTGATGAATTGAAATCGAAAGCCAAATGCATCCCACGCCATGTGCTATGGAAGGAGGCTCGTGTAAATAAAGAGGTGATACTAATAGATGAAAACACACAAAAAGTGTGGGAAACATGTGTATGTATGATATAATAAAAATTTGATTTGTTTTAAATCGCTATTACATTACAATGACTACTTATTTTTTATATTTTATATCTGAAATAGTCACAGGAATCAACAACACTCGCACCAGATGCAGACATACTTTCAGCAGCCTTGAAGCGACCAGACCAGTATGGTCGCGTCAGATGTGCAGGTTTTGGGGTGACACCCTGAACATATTTTCAAAAACAAAAACAAGCAGATGATGAAAATGAAAAAATGGAAAATCTGCAAGAAAAATTAGCTATTTTTCAAGAATAATTACAATATTAGAGAGAGATTATAGCAACATTTATTGGGGAGAGGAAAATAGAAGAAACAACTCAACAAAAACCTATGCGTAACGATCTCTCCCCACCCCCACCAGCTTTGAGGCAAGACATTCCCCTAAAAACCTAACTTAGCTAAGGTAATCAATGTTTTAATAATTGTTTCTATGAAATGTGATTCACATAGACACTGATACCTTTCCTATAATAATATTATATAGGGTGAAAATGAATGTGATTTATATCTAGCAACTCCCACATATAGCCTTGTAGAGAGGGCTACGGTGTTCAATACGCAGAACGACATGCTACACAACAGACAGCTTCCAACAGATCATTTCAGAGTGTCAATTAACAAAGCTAATGAGTTGAGTGCCGATCTACCTTTTCCAAATGACAATGATGACATTCATACGGTTGAACAAGATGTTGGAACATTCATTGCATGGCCGTCAGTTCTTGTAAAAAAAACATGTCGACAAGGAGGTATCCATTTCCAAGTTATTTTTCAAGCTAGACCTTTAACATTTAATGAAAAAAAGGTATGAACTGATGAATGTTATTACAGAATGACAAAGAGAAGGGGGTGAAATGAAATATCAGCTGAAAACTATCTCAGGGATCAACCAACCGATTGAAACAGTCTACTGAGAGCACCTTCACCCTGCCTGTTCTATATCCATAGTTAATATCATTGCAGGCTCGTGTGGATACAAAGTTGATAGACAACAATGCTCACATAGTTGTTTTTGAAAAAAAATATGTATGGAGAGAAAACATCAGATTTCATTAATGCTAAAAATGTAAATGAAATCCTCAAGTATGAATGGCTAGGCACCTCAGTTGCAAATGTATACATGAGGTATGTTTTCATGATTTGATTTAACAAAAGCTGATATACTCTGATAATAATGACTAAATACATTTTATATTTTTCGTAGCCATATATATGAAAAACAATTGAATGGATTTACCCATGAACAAAAACTTGGACTCGTTAGTCCTCACACAACCTCTTCAAAATAAGAAATTGATTCTGATAAAGAGGTTGTAATAATGTCATCCCTGCTCAAATTGTTTAAAAACAAAATTACAGATGACAGACTCTTTTTAATACCAATGATGCAGGGGTAAAACTCTACAATTTAATCATATCAACTATATTTTCATTTATTTCTTTACTTATTCCTTTTTGTATTTTTAGGGAGCATTGGATGCTTATTGCAGTCAATTTGGATACTCCAAAGATTTATTTTCTGGATTCAAAGCATGGATATCCAACAAACCGACCACACATGATGGCATTTGTTAATTTGTAATACACTATATCCAGTATTTTAAAACTAAACATCTAGTTATATAATTTATGTTATCTTTTAATGATGATTCTATTATGATAGGGTGGTGCATCAATATCGTCTAATGCATAGAATGAATCCAAGGCATAAGGATGAGCAAGCCTATAAGATATACAACTAGAAAATTATCTGGGTATATATGATAGCATTGAACAATAGAAACACATATCAAAACAAATTACTTATTGTTGTTGATGTTTCTGCAGTTTCCAAAACAAAAAAATGGAAAGTACTGTGGTTATTATGTTTGTAAATTTATGAAAGAGATCATATTTCATCAACAAACTGGCATCCCTGACGAGGTATTTTCGAAAATAATTATGAGTTCATTTAAAATATTTATTAATCCTTTGTTTATTTATATTTTTTCAATACTACCATGACTGTCACAAAAACTCATATTTAGAAGATGATATAGATGTGTTTAGAAACGAATGGGCAACATATGTGATGGAAGATTGTAAAAGAATAGGATGAAGGTGAATTACTACTAATATTATCCATATATGATCATTGATATCTCCCTTTTTTACAATTACTAAGCATATATGATCACCATTTATTATGTTTTATATCCTTAGGTTATAAATAATGGTTTTATATATGATTTTTCTTTCTAGTAAAGCATAACTCATTGGCTAAAAGTGTCTGATACCAATTTCAAATTGACATTAACTTTAGAAAAAACACTTCTAACATATGGAAAACTGAGAAAATGCATTCAGATTGTTTTGATACTTTAGGAAAATGATCCATGAGTCATTTTTGAGGTGTAAAAATCGACGGAACCTCAATCCGATGCACGGTGTGACAGGAATGGCTAAAAGTGTCTGATACTAGTTTCAAATTGACATTAAGTTTAGAAAACAACACTACTGACATACGGAAAACTGAGTAAACGCATTAGGATTGTTTTGATACTTTATTAAAATGATCTATGAGTCATTTTTGAGGTTTACAAATTGACCGCACATCAATCTGATGCACAGTGTGACCGGTATGGCTAAAAGTGTCTGATAATAGTTTCAAATTGACATTAACTTTAGAAAATAACAGAAATGACATATGGAAAACCAAGCAAACGCATTCAGATTTTTTTGATACTTTAGGGGAAATATCCATGAGTCATTTTGAGGTATAATAATCGACTACCCCTCAATCCGACGCACGGTGTGACCGGTATGGCTAAAAGTGTCTGATAACAGCTTCAAATTGACATTAACCTTAGAAAACAACACTATTGGCATTCGGAAAACTAATAAAATGCATTCATATTGTTTTGATACTTTAATAAAATGATCCATGAGTCATTTGGGATGTGTACAAATTGATCACACGTCAATCTGATGCACGGTGTGACCAGCATGGTTAAAAGTGTCTGATACCAGTTTCAAATTGACATTAGCTTTAGAAAACAACACTAATGACACATTGAAAACTGAGAAAATGCATCTGGATTGTTTTGATACTTTAGGACAATGATCGATGAGTCATTTTTGAGATATATGAATTGACCACATTTCAATTTGACGCACGGTGTGACCGGTATGGCTAAAAGTGTCTGATAATAGTTTCAAATTGACATTAACTTTAGAAAATAACACAAATGACATACGGAAAACCAAGAAAAAGCATCCGGATTGTTTTGATACTTTAGGAAAATGATCCATGAGTCATTTTGAGGTGTAAAAATTGACCGAACATCAATCTGACGCATGATGTGACCGGTATGGCTAAAAGTGTCTGATAATAGTTTCAAATTGACATTAAATTTAGAAAACAACACTACTGACATACAGAAAACTGAGCAAACATGTTCGGATTGTTTTGATACTTTAGTAAAAGGATCCATGAGTCATTTGTGACGTGTACGAATCGACCAAACCTCAATCTGATGCATGGTGTGATAGGTATGGCTAAAAGTGTCGGATACCAGTTTCAAATTAACATTAACTTTAGAAAACAACACTATTGACATACAGAAAACATAGCAAACACGTTCGGATTATTTTGATACTTTAGGAAAATGATCCATGAGTCATTTTTGAGGTGTACGAATCGACCAAACCTCAATCCAACGCACGGTGTGACCATCATGGCTAAAAGTGTCTGATATGAGTTTAAAATTGACATTAACTTTAGAAAACAACACTACTGACATATGAAAAACCAAGAAAACGCATTCGGATTTTTTTGATACTTTAGGAAAATGATCCATGACTCATTTTTGAGGTGTAAAAATTGACCGCACCTCATTAAGATGTAAGGTGTGACCAGTATGGCTAAAAGTGTCTGATAATAGTTTCAAATTTACATTAACTTTATAAAATAACACATATGACATACGGAAAACCTGACAAACGCATTAGTATTGTTCTGATACTTTAATTAAACGATCCATATATCATTTTTGAGGTGTACGAATTGACCGTACCTCAATCCAACTCACGGTGTGACCAGTATGGCTAAAAGTGTCTGATAACAGTTTCAAATTGACATTAACCTTAGAAAACAACACTACTAGCATATGGAAAACTGATAAAACATGTTCAAATTGTTTTTATACTTTAGGAAAACGATCCATGATTCACTTGTAACGTGTATGAATTGACCACACCTCAATTTGACACACGGTGTGACCGACATGGCTAAAAGTGTCTGATACCAGTTTCAAATTGACATTAACTTTATAAAACAACACTACTAACATAGGGAAAACTGAGTAAACATGTTTGTATTGTCTTGATACTTTAGTAAAATGATCCATGAGTCATTTTTGAGGTGTACGAGTCAACTGCACCTCAATTCGACGCATGTTGTGACCGTTATGGCTAAAAGTGTCTGATAATAGTTTCAAATTTACATTAACTTTAGAAACTAACAAAAATGACATATAGAAAACCAAGAAAATGCATTCGTATTGTTTTGATACTTTAGTAAAATGATCCATGAGTCCTTTTTGATGTGTACGAATCAACCGCACCTAAATCCGATGAACAGTGTGACCGGTATGGCTAAATGTGTCTGATAATAGTTTCAAATTGACATTAACTTTAGAAAACAACAGTACTGACATACAGAAAACCAAGAAAACACATTCGGATTGTTTTTATAATTTAGGAAAATGATCCATGAGTCATTTGTGACGTGTACGAATCGACCACTCCTCAATATGATGCACGGTGTGACCGGTATGGATAAAAGTGTCTGATAACAGTTTCAAATTGACATTAACTTTTAAAAACAACACTACTGACATACGGAAAATTGAGGAAACACATTTGGATTGTTTTGATACTTTAGTAAAACGATCCATGAGTCATTTTTGAGGTGTAAAAATCAACCACACCTCAATCCGACGCACGGTGTGACTGGTAGACTAAAAGTGTCTGATAACAGTTTGAAATTGACATTAATTTTAGAAAACAAAACTACTGACATACGGAATACTGAGAAAATGTTTTCGGATTATTTTCATACATTTGTAAAACTATCCATGATTCATTTTTGACGTGTACGAATAGACCGCACCTCAATCTGATGCACGGTGTGACCGGCATGGCTGAAAGTGTCTGATACCAGTTTCAAATTGACATTAACTTTAGAAAACAACACTAATGACATACAGAAAACTGAGAAAATGCATTTGAATTGTTTTGATACTTTAGGAAAATGATCCATGAGTCATTTTTGAGGTGTATGAATCGACTGAACCTCAATCCGATGCATGGTGTGAACGGTATGGATAAAAGTGTCTAATAATAGTTTCAAATTGACATTAACTTTAGAAAATAACACAAATAACATACGGAAAACCGAGAAAATGCATTCGGATTGTTTTTATACTTTCATAAAATGATTCATGAGTCATTTTTGAGGTGTAAGAATCAACTGCACCTCAATCTGATACACGGTGTGACCGGTATGGATAAAAGTGTCTGATAGTAGTTTCAAATTGACATTAACTTTAGAAAACAACACTACTAACATAAGGAAAACCAATCTAACACGTTCATATTGTTTTGATACTTTAGGACAATGATCCATGATTCATTTTTGATGTGTACGAATTGAACGCACCTCAATCTGAGGCACGGTGTGACCGGTATGGATAAAAGTGTCTGATAACAGTTTCAAATTGACATTAACTTTAGAAAACACCACTACTGACATACAGAAAACCAAGAAAACGCGTTAGGATTGTTTTGATACATTAGGGAAATGATCCATAATTCATTTTTGACGTGTACAAATCGACCGCACCTTAATCCGACGTACGGTGTGACCGGTAAAGCTTTTCATTATATAAAGAATCAGTTTTTATTAAATGAGATAAATCATCCAAAAACATATTGATTTTACATTATTCTATTTCATTGTTATTAGAATGAAAACATTTGAGTTTATTATTTCAATATTTTTGTTTCACATTTCCATATTAATGTATTCTTTCATATTAATGTTTTAATTTATTTCATTATTGTATTACTAACATAATATTTGTTTTCTTATATAGGTGAATTATTTTTCTTGAGTTTTGATGCTTTGTTCGGCAACAAATACCATGGACGACAATTTTTGAGAGGATCACGGATATCAAAGGATGAAACATTAATGTTTATAACTGTTTTTGGATCATTTTAATTGTAACCATGTAAAAAATTGTTTGAAATGTATATAGTAGTGTGTTTTTTTGTATTCATGATGTTAAGTAAATGTATATAGGATTGTTTGTCAGAATATTGTGTGCGGGTGCTGGTTTGTACAGGTGTGGGTGCTGGTTTGTATAGGTGCAGGTGCTGGTTTGTGCAGGTGCTCATTCTACAGGTTCAGCTGAAGGAGCCTTTATTAGCGCTATCCTGAGTGCTGATAATATGGACCTTTATCAGTGCTATCCTGAGCACTGATAATATGGCCCTTTATTAGTGTTATAAAAGCACTGTAAATACCGGTGAAGATAAAGGGGGTTCCCCTTTATCAGCGCTCCGAAAAGAACTGATAAAGGCGGCCTTTATCAGTGCGAAAACAAGCACTGATAAAAGGAGGCCTTTATTAGTGCTTTTCAGAGCGCTGATAAAGGGGACCTCCCCTTTATCTTCGCCGACATTTACAGCACTTTTCTAGCACTGTTAATATCGGTTTTTAGCACTGATAAAAGGACAATTTTTAGTAGTGAATGAATAAACAATAATCATACAATGATTTTCACATGATGACAACAGGACTTAAACATATTCTACATGCATCATCCGATATATTTATATAAGATTGTATGAATATTAACTATAGTGGAGTTTCCCATTCCGTTTTTATCACTTAGTTAGTCCAAATAAAAAGTCTATTGTAATAAGATCCAAGGATCATGTAACTAGGATGAATACATACCCTATCTGATCCACATATTAAGGATCTTTGTTCCCTGGGTAGTCGGAAGGGAATACCAACCCTTCTTTGGAATTATAAGAGGGATCCACATTCTAAATTAGAATCACAGTAACAAAAGCCTTTTATCTATTGAATAATTCACTGGATGAAATGATTGATATATGTTTTTGTGTATCCAATCTAAATGGGGAAATAATTTGAGTATTATTTCTTATAAAATCTATAATATATAAGAAAAGGTAACCATGAAAATCTATGTGGAAATATTACACATTATAGACTGCATACTTTTCATAATCTGACTTTGGATAAATAAATATTCCATGTACATGAATTTGGAAGAAGTAAACAATGTGTAATATTGTATACAGAGTGTGTAGAACCAAGGGAGGTACATGGAATGTACCTTAGTTTATCATGTAATGTAAATTTATGTACCTGATGTGTACCTCGATAAAACACAACCTATAACTTCATATGATTAGTCAATGAGCACATTGAGAGGACCCAAAGTCATTTTCCACCCATGGTACAGTTTGGTCATGTACAACATGGTGTTTACATCTAAATGACCTTTTAAGAGTGTACTCTCTATTCATTCTAGGATGTAAACTATTGGTATAGAATGTGTGTTATAATATTTAACATCTACTGATATTAAATATTCTAAAAACCATATCCATTGGACACTTCAATTTATACTTCACAAGTTCTTCCCAACTAGGCCATGTAGTCTAGAATTTCTCATCAATTTGTGGGAATAAACCAAATATCCTTGAATCATCCAAATCTTCCAATAATCATGATAAGACATTTTCAATTTTTTGATATAGTTGTAAATTTATTGACATGTTCTGTATGAACTAGGTACCTATGTTTCTAGGGAGAAGAGGATATACCAATGGTTCTTATAACCATTGATATATAGTTGGGGAGAGGTGTGTATACCAATGGTTCTATATACTGTTGGTATGTACTGCATACCATGGTTCTAGAACTATTGGTATACATATATTTCAATGGTTTCAATGAAATAATTGGCATAGACTAGTGGTATGTTTGTTAGATAGTATGTATACCATGGTTCTTGAACCATTGGTATACATATATCCCAATGGTTTCATTGAAACCATTACAATAGAGAAGCATTATGTAGGTTCCTTGGGCAGTATGTATACATTGATTCTTGAACCATTGGTATATAAATATTTCAACAGTCTCATTGAAACCATCAGAATAAATTATGTTTCAATAGCCCTATACCAACAGTTTCTATAAAACTGTTAGTATAAGCCTCTTGTGATGCCCAACATGGTCATAGCTCTAAGAAATTTTGGGGTAAGTTAAATTTTTAGTAGTGATAGATTTAATATATGTTTGGGAATAGCTTCCTAATCATGATATGAGAATTTTTTCCATAACATGATGATTACATGTTAACCCCTTTTATATATAGAAGAATGGGATCTTATTAGTGAATCCAACTATATGTTACTAAGTAACATCATCATTTTTCTTAGTAATGAACAACTTCATATATGCTAAAGCCTTATTAATAGACACTTTGGAATTTACTACTATGAAGGGGGTTGTAACTATTTTGAGGAGGGGAGAAAACCATTACAAAAAATCATATGTATCATATTTATAGCAAGAATAAAAACCTATATAATTTGTTAATCCCATGAAGGTTAACATCAAGAAAAAAGGAAATATGTGTGGGCACTTAGGTAACAAATATTTGTGCTCAAGTCTCAATGAGACTTCCTACGTATCTTGGTTATAGTAGGAATAAATGTTATCATAGTTCTTTCATTCCCTCTATACTATCCCCAAGGTAGAATCCCATTTATGGTATATGTTTTACATAATAGCACTCATCAGGGATTATATGTAGAGATTTTTCTGGATGGTGGAGATTTGTGATGAAAACTACATGACCATTTCAACTCCCTAATCCCACGTCAGCTATAATCAGTGTGAGAAATAAGAGATATAAATTAAAAAGACTAATTTAATGTAGTTGTGAGTCATATGTACTGGTAAAACCCTTGGGATGTTTAATATAGAGATCAGTCCCCATTGAGGCATCTTATGTGTCCTCGTTATGGAAGGAATCAATGTCATCATAGTTCAATTGGATTCTTAGTCCATTGATGGATGAGGTAGAATGATTAGCCCATGGGAATGATTAGGTCCCAATGGATGAAATGTCAGAGACATGGAAGGACATACACTAAGGTGTATGACCATTTGAATTCGGGATTGGTCCTTTGAAATTTCTCCTATGTATCCTAGTTATGGAAGGCATCTGAGTAATCATTGTTAAATTGTTCACAGGTTACACACTAATGTTTCCCTTATATGTGAGATGTATCATATTGTTCTATTGATTAGGGATTACACTCTAATGTTTCCATTTATTTTTTTAATATATATATTTGTCCCTATGAAGGTGTCTTATGTATTCTGGTAATAATTGGAATCATAGTCATTGTAGTTCAATTAGATTCTCATTCCATTGAAGTATGAGATAGAATGATCAGCCCATAGGAATTATTGGGTCCTGATTGTCGAGATTCCAAAGACATGAGGGGACTTATGAAGGAGTGAGTTCCCATTTCAGTTCAATCTCAGGTCATAAGAAGATGTCAAATGTATTATGGTTCTGGTATGAATCATAGTCATTATAGTTCAATTGACTTCTCCGCCCGCTAATGGATGAGGTATAATGATCATCCCTTGAGAATGATTGGGTCCCGATGGTTGAAATTTTAGAGACATGGTGGGAGTTACACTGAAGTAGATTCCCATTTGATTTTATGGTCGAGGCTTATAAAATCATCATACATATCCTGGTTTTGGTAGGAATTAGAGTCCTTGTAGTTCATCTATTTTTGTCTTACACCCTAACGATTTCATTATATGTAGAACATATCATATTATTCTGTTGATCGGGGCTTACACACTGAACGTGACCATATCTTGATAGAGACTTCTCATGTGAATGGTATGATCATTGTGACTCTCTAAACCTGCATGAGATATGTGTGTTGTGAGAAACATTGGATGGTAAGTAATAAGTCTTGTTTATTATAAATTTGAGAATTATGTGTTTGGACTTCCCTCAGGATAAATGATATGAATCTTGGGCCTTGGGAAGGCATCCTATATATCCTAGATATAAGAGGAATCCAATTTATCATAGTTCAGTTGATTGAGGCATACACACTTCAGTTTCCCTTATAACATGGGCTTAAATACTAAGGATGAAGAAGTTTATCATGTCCTAGGATACACTTTTGACCTATCATTTTGTCTGCTTGACATTAATTTATTTTCCACATGAAATTCCTTGATTTTATCATTGACATGTCAAAGTATGTCTACCTAATATGTCCAATGAAAATCGCACGACCTAGTTGAATTGATTTAGGGGTATCGCATATCCTAGATGCAAGTCGGAAGGTTGTTTCTTTATCAAGGATAATTTGTCTAGATGATATCACAATATCAAACTAAATTATCCTGGTATCCATCACATGACCTCAACTGACATGATGAGAGGGCATCACATGATATGGATAACTAGAAATGACATTATAAGGACCCGGCCTTACACATTACATAATCTAGAGTTAAGTCAAGAATTCACATTGATGATCCTTTCAGGTATATAGTTTTAGAAAATTATTCCATAACTATTTCATTTCATCTCAAAAAATTACAATGTAGACACTCTACTAAGCTTCCATATTAAAAAAAATCTTAGAAAAAGAAACATGTCTAGTTTCATGTTCTATACATCATGACTTTTTATTGATCCCATCCTTGACCCTATACATCTTCAAGTCCTATGAAAAACATTTCAAAACTAGGATTGAGCATAAAATGTTCAGTAAGGGTTATAAAATAAGGAAATGAAACATTAACCCATAAATAAATACAAATAAATGAAACCATACTTTTTAATCATAACATACCTCATGAAATCATAAGATTTATGAATAACACAAAGAAATCATAAAGGTAAATTAAGGCATACATAACATACTTACATTACAGATTTCACATCTACGTAGGGTGTTACATTTTGAATACCCATCATAGTATATTCCCTAAATCTCTCAGGAGAAACATTAATGTTTTCCTCTGTCATGTTACACAATTCATTGGAGAGCTATATCGGGCTCACCCTCCCTAGTTTTATCACAGAACCACCGGTATAAGTAAACAATGCCCAAGAACCATAACATAATAATAACACATAAAACAAGAATAAAGTAAAAATAAAAATTCCACATTGCAATCACAATATATCATTTCATGATATTGACATAATCAATGCTTTTTCAAAACCATTTTCAAAACCATTTAAAACATTTAATGAAGATATTTTTGAATCAAAGTGTCCCATACAACATTGAATATTTTAAAGGAATTTACATTTTAAAACATTAATGTAAATATAAATAAATCCTTATATCCTTTTTTAAAACATGTACATTAATGATAATTATTTAGAATACTAAATCTTTAAAACATTTAAAATAGTGTTTTAGTTAAATAGTCCCTTTCCACTTGAGAAAATTCATAAATAAAAATAATTAATTAATAACATTAAACGAAACTTATAATTTCATGAGAATAAGTAGATGCATAATATAATATGTCAAAGGGAAGTATATACACCCTATAGGATAATAAAGGTTCACAAGATCAAGATATTCCTCAAATTAAAGAAGATTGAGACATAGTCCCTTACGAAAATTCGGAAGCCTAATAGCATCACATTAAAATTCATAAAATGAGTTGATGGGAGAGAAAAGTATCTCTCATAACATGGAAATAAAATTTACAATAATAAGGATATAGATGAAAAAAATCCTGACATAAGAAAGTGGAATTTAAAATACATACCATAAAAGAAGTCATTTACTAAAAGAAGAGGGTGAAAGGTTCCCTTACCAATTTGGAAACATAAAAAACATACACCCCATGAAAGAAACATCATAAAATAAAGATGTAAATACCAATAAATTAAATTATATTACACAATGAATACAATCATGGATAGTACATACAACACACAAATGGAAATAGTGTCAAATAACGCATGAATCTCACGGGAATAAAAAGTGAGATGAAAACCCCTTATAAAGATTGTGTCATTAAATTAAGGATAAATTGGTGGCATAATTACATGTTAAAAATATAACTACACCTAATATAATTGGATAATGAGCATAAAATAATCATAGGTCATTTAAAAATATTCATAAAATGAAATAATCAAGAAGTATAAGATTATCCCAATGAATGGAAATTGGGTTTAGAAGTTCCCATACCTAGTGTCTGACTTGACTTGTTTATTACTTGTTCTTACTGAATAATAAATATAAGATAATTTCAAATTTTTATGAACCTATTTAAATTTTAATATTTTTTTTATATCACTTAATATCTTGCAATAACAATTATTTAATTATTTGAGTTCTTATCATACATTTTGTCGATGTTCGAAATTTGAGTTAAAAACGAACTTGTTATAATTAAAATTTGTCCATGTAGACAGAAGTAAATTATCTCCAAAATGAAATTAATGATTTATATATCATATATATATTATATATACTGAAAATATGTATTTATAATAGTCCATAAAATTTTTACATAAGTAATGAAATGCACCATTCATGGAAACGATAAGTCGTACATACGCATGAACGCTAATTTCATTTCTTTTTTTCGATTTTTAAAGAAATAAAAACATAATGATACATAGGTATATTATAATTAAATTATAATATCTTATTTTATATATGTTACATAATTTCATTAACACTATCATTTATATGTTCCATGTATGGTATGAACGAGTCATATCCCATTAAGGGGTGGCAGTCCGCACTTCCTCAAATGAAATTATTGTATTTATACAATAAGAAAAGCATATAGGTATGTTTTAAATGAGATTCACAGAAGAATATTGACAAAATAAAATAAAATATATATCATATATAATTTCAGTTATAACATAATGGGCACCATGAGAGGTGGTAGAAGAATATTGGATCATCGTCGTTTTGTGAGGTAGTAGTTCGTCATCCACAGAAACCGTATGTTCATATACATTAGATGGAGGTGTGTGTAAGTGTAGATAGAATAATTCTCATAAAATAAACCTAGTATATTTATGAAACTTTTTTTGTAATAAATTAAAGTAAAAAATAGATTTTAGGGGGTTTTAGAAGTTAAATAAAAGAAAATAACTTAAGAGAAGACGTTACCTTTAAATCGGGTATCTTCCTTTGATTTGAACCAAAATGTTTACTTTAATTTCTTTATACCTAAGGTAATTCTTCTAGGATTAGAATAGGGATGTATGGAGATTAATTGGGTAGAGTTTGGATGATCCAAGTGGCTTTATAGGTGTGAGTAATGGGTTAGAAGTGGTGTCCTTTTATAAGGAGGAGGAGGATCTCTTTAAGAATGTTTTAATGTATTATTTTATTATAAAATAATTTTCATTTTCAAAAGGTCCAAAATTCATTACATTATAATATAATATGACTCTTGATTGAAATAAAATCATCCAATAATAATTAGATAGGTTTTGTATTTTATTTAAATTTCATAACCTCATTTATTTAAATCATTCATTAATAAGGTAAACATTGCATCATCAATGTGTCATAAATAATTTTATTTAATTTATGTATAAAAATTATAAATAAAATATCATGTTGTATGAAATATTTTTATATTTCATATGAATATTTATAGTGGAAGATATAACTTATATAACCCTATATAAAAATTGTTTTACTGAAAGATATATGTTTATGTCATTTTTTGTCTTTACTTTAAATTGTTTAAAATAAAGTGTTGTTATCACTCCAATGTGTTTCCAAGGGGTCTAAAAATCAACCCAAGGATGAACATGGACGTACAGGTATCAACCAATAAATTTAGGACACATTTTAGGGTAATTTACTATTATTATAATAATATTTATTTACCCTTATTTACCATATTTACCATTTAACCATGGTAAATAAAATATTTACTGAAGTAAATATTCATAACGTCTAAAAATAAAAGTAAACTATTTACAAAATTTGGAATTCCTAATTCCAAATATTGAATCCATTTTCTAAATTCAAACACATAAGTGGAAAAAATTATTTTAAAATTAATTCTTGTTGTCAAAACAAAAAGCGTGTTTTTAAAAAATAATAACTATCAAAAGATTGACAATTGTTTATATCCAATTTCAAAGTGAAATTACTTCCAATGACCGAAATTAAATTAAATGTTAAAAATACAATATATTTAAACTTTAAAACCAATTAAAAATATAATATAACGATATAAATATATTATATTAAAAGGTATTTTTGAATTAAAATGCAGTATTTTCACTATTCATTAAAAAAATGAACTTTATCAGAAAAATACCAAAATTTTATGCAAAGAAAATTTTTATGTCCCAATTCTAAATAAGGATTTAATTTTTTTCAAATAGAACATATAGAAGTGAAAGAAAATATATTTCAGAAGGGTTCTCCATCAAAAGGCGGTAAATCGAGCTTTTAAAGAATATTAGAATATTTATACTTGAAATTGGATTCATTATCATTTTAAGCATCTTAATTTTATTGGATAAATGTAAAAACATTAATAAAAAATGTGTAATAATATTTTAGTTCATTTTATTCATTCCCACTAATATAATGGCTATGCCTTAACTACTATTTAAAATAATTATATTATTTTATTATTTTTCAGTATGACTCAACGTTGTGTGCAACATAAGATTTCCAAGAAACTCGTTGCTTCATGTTGAGTATGCTATCATACATAACATCCCCTTTAAATTGAAATTAATAAATAGGAAAATTTCATGTTCTTTATTTACCTGGGATGTTATATCCTTCCCCCTTTTGGAAATTGCGTCCTAGCAATTTTAAAATTGGGCTTGGAAACTTCATTGAAAGTCCCAAATTAGAAAAACAGTCAATAAATCTACCACATTAAATGAAATAAAGAGAAGTAGAATGGTCACCCGAGATAACCCATACTAGGATTCCGTGTAAGAAAGCATGGATATGGAAGAGAAACTAACAATCAAGTTCTGATGGAGCATGATAGAAAACATGATTAAGAGAAAGTTAAAAACCACAAAACCACAAACTTGTGATGGGTTAAACAGTCTTTGATTCCCCAGTAGGAAAAGTTAATAGACAATGTTTTTGTTTTAAGTTACCTTTCATAAATTTGAGGATTTTATTTATGATATTGACTAAGAACATAAGGAAATATACTTACATTTCATGTAGAGTTTCATCCTTTAATAAGTTTCTACCAAAAACACATATTTTCTTCAAACTATGAGTATTCAAGAGGTTATGGTCACACCTAAAGTTTTATAATCAAGGTCTAGATAATCACATAATCCAAAAAAGAAGAAATGTATATTTCCCCTGTCTGTAGACATTAACCAAAACCAAAAATAGTTAATACGAGATTAGATAATCCCCTAAAGGATTATCTTTTATAAAAAGAAATTCTACTATTAATCTCCAAAAGTGAAAAAACAATACCAAATGTTCAAAAAATACTATTCAATAAATAGTTGTCCTTAAAATTATTCAAAATAATACAAACTAATATTGAAACCCAAAACCCAAAAGGATTTAATCACATAGACTTTCATAGTAAATCATATCATTTATCTCCAAAAACATCGACTACCCTTAAAGTATCATATTGAAGTGTAATTAACCTAATCACATATTCTCTATGATAGGTTAATCATTTCCAAAAATAACCCAAATCACCATATGCACACAATAAATACCTAGATCCTTCCAAAAATAACTTTCAACCATTACTCCACAAATGATATCCCATAGTATTCTATTTTCCTTAAGCATATGGTGTTCTCAAAAGATAGAACATCTTCCAAAAAAACATTTATCACTTAATCACCAAATCATTTTCCTATACAAAGAATATCCATTCGATAAAACATATTATCTCAAATATACTTATTATTGATCAATAAAATCATTTAACTAAAAACAATAAGTCATACTAACCAGGGACTTCACGTAGTCCTGTGGTAGGTGATAAATCCCAATTGCACTTTGGTTGTGGGTTCGATTCCCGCAGCTTTGTTCGACTCGACGGGTTGTCACACGGTCTATGTGTTGTCCTTTTTATAAAACTCAAAATTAACCCTAACATGGTTTATCCTCAATGGATTTTTTATACCTTTCACTTTCATCTCAAGGTATTAAAACCTCAACATCTTATATATTGTCGTTTTTTTCACCACCATATAATAAAATAAAACTATTCCAAAAATAAAGAAACTCATGCCGTGATCATGGTGTCCATATGGTTTCATCATCATCTTGTTCACATAGGTAGAAGATTCATTCATTACAAAAATGATTTAGAGATCCTTAAAAATCATTTTGTTCCTTCAACCAAATACACCTTGTATATCTTAGGTCATATTGGTGTTCACAAAAAAATAGTTTCTAAAAATAATCATGTATGACATATAATTTCAAAACATCTAATAAAACATGATTTTTATAAAATAGTCGGACTGAGTTTGAGTTGGAACTTTCAATCAATGGTTCTTTTAAAATACCATAAGTATGTGTTGAGAAACTATATTTTAAAAGAAAATATAAATAGGTTGTGCTAGGGTCTCCTTCTTCATCTCCTTTTTCAAAATCATAATATGCTTCAAAATATTATGATAAGGTAAAATATTTTAAAATTCCTTGATAATATTAAACTATATTAAAATATGAGAATATTGTGAAAATAGGATTTGATTAAATACAACCCTTGATGCGCAATGATATCAAGGTATAGTGGAGGTGTTTTATATCTCAACCCATTTTTTGCAATAGAGTTGTATGTTAGAAAAAGTTTCACAATCATTAAAACATGAACTTGCAATAATTATTGCAAGCATGTCATCAGTAAGAGATAAGAATGTTGTTTGTTATCCTCCTACTTCCATCTGTAACTAATATTCCTTGATCTGAAAAAGTTATAAAACAAGGATTTAACTAAAATAATATACATAGAGACTAACCATATGTTTAACGAAAACTCCTAACCCCTAAAGTTTTCTAAACCGACCTATGATACCAACTATATGGACACATCCTTACACATTACATAATCTTGAGTTAAGTCACGAGTTAACATAGAGGATATTTTCAGGTTTTGAGTTTTAGAGAATTAGGCAATAACTATTACATTTCTTCTCAAAAAATTACAAAGTAGACACTTCTACTCCGCTCCCATTTTTTTATAAAATAAAAAATCATAAAAAAATAAACATGTCTTGTTCTGTGTTTTAGACAACATGTCTTTTCCTTGATTCCATCTGTGACCCTATTCATCTTTAAGTCCTCTGGAAAACATTTCAAAACTTGGGATGAGCATAAAAATATCAGTAAGAGTTATAAAATAAGGAAAGGAAACATTAACCCATCTATAAAAACAAATCAATAAAACCATTCTTTTCAATCATAACATACCTTATGAAATCATAAGATTTATGAATAACAAAAAGAAATAATAAATCATAAAGGTAACTTATGGCATACATAACATACTTATGTTGTAGCTTTCACAACTATGTAGGGAGTTACATTTGGAATACCCATCAATTAATATTCACTAAATCTAGGAGTAGAAACATTAATTTTTACCTTTGTCATGTTACCCAAGTCATTGGGGAGCTATCTCGGGGTCACCCGCACCAGGTTTATCACAGAACCACCCGTACAGTAAACAATTCCCAAGAACCATAACATAATCATAACACATAATAAAAGCATAAAGTAAAGGTAACATTTCCACATTTCAATCACAATATATCATTTCATTATATTGACATAATTAATTATTTATAAAACCCATTTTCAAAACCATTTAAAACATTTAATAAAGAGATTTTGGAGTCAAAGTGTCCCATACAACTTTGAAGCTTTTAAAAAAATTAAAATTTTAAAAAATCAATGTACAAATACATCAATCCTTAAAACCATTTTAAAAATATGGTCATTAATGATAAATATTTATAATATTAAATATTTAAAACCTTTAAAACAATGTTTTATTTATAGAGTCTCTTTCCACTTGAGAAAATACTTGAATAAAAATAATTAAATAATAACATTAAATGAAACTTATAATATCATAAAAATAAGGAGATGCATGATATAATATTTCAAATGTATTTATATACACCCTATAGGATAATAAAATTTCACAAGATCAAGATATTCCTAGAATGAAAGGAGATTGAGACAAAGTCCCTTTTGAAAATTCAGCAGCCTAACGACGTAACATTAAAATTCAGAAAACTAAGTTGATGAGAGACAAAGGGTATAACATCACTTGGACATAAAATTTATATAAATAAGGATATATATGAACATATACTGACAAAATAATGTGGAAATTAAAATACATACCATAAAAAAGTCTTTTACTCAAAGAGGAGGGTGAAAGGTTCCCTTACCGATGTGGTAACTTAAAAAACATACCCATGAAAGAAAGATCATAAAATGAAGATATAAATACCCAAAAATTAAATTATATTAGAAAATGAATACAATCATGGGCAGTACATACACCACACAAATGTAAATAGTGGAAAATATAGCCTAAATCTCACGGGAATAAAAAAGTGAGATAAAAACCCCTTACAAAGATAGTATCATTCATTAATGATAAATTATTGAAATAATTATGTGTGAAAAATATAAATTCATCCAATATATGTGGATATTCTGTGTAAAATAATCATATTACATTTACACATATTCATAGCACTGCATAATCGATAAGTATAAGTTTATCCCAATGAATGGAAATTAGGTTAAGAAGTTTCCTTACCTCGTGTCCGACTTGACTCATTTGTTCCTTGTTCTTCATGAATCATAAAATTAAGTTAATTTATACTTTATTCAGAACTTTTTTAAATTTTATTATTCATTTTATATTACTTATTACATTGAAATAACAATTAGTTAATTATTTGAGTTCATATAGGACATTTTGTCGACATTCGGAATTTGAGTTAAAAATGAACTTGTTATAATTACAATTTTTCCATGAGGAAAAAAATAAATTATAAATAGAATAATATTAATGATTTAGATATCATATATATCATCTATATCATCTATATATGTATTTATAATAGTCCATAATATTTGTACATAAGAAATGAAATGCATCATTCATGGAGACGGTAAGTCGTATGTACGCATAAACGCTACTTTTATTTCTTTTTTCCATTTTTAAAGAAATAAAAACATAATAATGAATAGGTATATTATAATTACAATATAATATAATATTATATATAAGTTACATAATTTCATTAACACCATCAATTATACATTCCATGTATGTTATGAACGTGCCATATCACTTTGAGGGGGCAGTAGTCCGCACTTCCTCAAATGAAATTATCATATTTATACAAAATGAAAAGCATAAAGGTATGTTATAATTGAGATTTAAAAGAAGAATATTTATAAAATAAAAAAAAATATATATCATATATAATTAAAGTTCCAACATAATTTCCACTATGAGTGGTGGTAGAAAAATATTGAACAATCATTATTTCGTGAGGTAGTAGTTCGACATCCACAGAAACATCATTTTCGTACCCATTAGATGGAGGTTTGTGTATGTTTAGTTAGAATACATATCATAAAAACAACCTATTATATTTAGGATACTATATTTTTTATAAAATAAGGTAATGAAAAGAGGTTAGGGGGTTGGAGAAGTAAAATAAAAGAAAATAACTTAAGAGAAGATGTTACCTTTAAATCAGGTATCTCCCTTTGGTTTGAACTAAAAGGTTTAATTGAATTGCCTTATTCCTAGGGGAAGGATTCTATTAGGAATAGATGGAATTAGGGAGATTAATTGGTCCAAGGTTTGATGAGCCAAGGGTCTTGAGAGGTGTGAGTAGTTGGTTACAGGTGGTGTCCTTTTATAAGGGGGAGGAGGGGCTCTTTAGGAATGTTTTAAAGTATTATTTTATTATAAAATCATTTTCGGTTTCAAAATGTCCAAAATTAATTAAATTGGAAGATTAGATTACTCTTGTTCAATTTAAAATCATCCAATAAAAATATGTCAGGTTTTGGGTATTTTTTTTTAAACTCGTTTATTTAAACCATTCATTAATAAGGTAAACACTCCATCATCATTGTGTCATAAATAATTTTATTTATTAGATGCATAAAAATTATAAATAAAATACCATGATTTATGAAATATTTTTATCTTTCAAATTAATATTTATAGACGAATATATAACTTACATTACCCCATATAAATTTTTTTTTACTAAGATATATTGGTTTATTCCATTTTTGTCATTACTTTAAATTATTTAAAATAGACTGTCGTTACCACTCCAAAGTTGATCCATGGGATCCCAAAATTTACCAAAGGATTCCCATGGTTGGAAAAGTATAAAAAATAATATTAAAACACATATTAGGGTAATTTTATTTTATTATAATAATATTTTTTTACCCTTATTTACCAAATTTACCCTTTAACCATGGTAAATAAAATATTTACTGATATTAATATTCATAATGTCAAAAAATAAAAGTTACCTATTTTCACAATTTGGACCTCCTAATTCAAAATATGGAATACATTTTTTCAAATTAAAAACATAGAAGTTGTATAAATTAATTCAAAATTAATTCCTCTTGTCAAAACAAAAGCGTGTTTTTAAGAAATAATAAATGCCAAAAGATTGACACTTGTTTAAGACCAATTTCAATGAGAAATTACTTCCAATGACATAAATTAGATTAAATTGTAAAAATATAATCTAATTAAAATATAAAACTAATTACAAATATAATATAACCATATTAATAAATTATATTAAAAGGTATTTTTGAATTAAAATGCAGTATTTTTTAATATTTATTAAAAAATTAACTTTATCAGAAAAATACCAAAATTTTACCCAAAGCAAATTTTGATGTCTCGATTAAAAATGAGAATTTTATTCTGTCAAATAGAACATATAAAAATGAAAAAAAAAATTGATTTAAAAATTTTTCACCATCAAAAGATGGTAAATCGAACTTTTAATGAATAATTGAGTATTTATGCTTAAAATTGGATTCATTATCATTTTATGAATATAAATTTTCTTGTATAAATGTAAAAACAATTAAAAAAAATGTGTAATCATATTTTAGTTAGTTATTTTCATTCCCACCAACACAACGACTAGGCATTAAATACCATTTAAAATAATAGTATTATATTATTATTTTTTTGTATGCCTCAATGTTGTGTGCAACATAAGATTTCAAAGAAACCCATTGTTGCATGTTGAGTATGCTATCATACATAGCATCCCCTTTAATGTAAAATTAATAAATATGAAAATTTCATGTTCTTTATTTACTTGGGATGATACAAAAATGGTCAAAAAAGTTGTATTAAATCCTTGGAGGGAGTCGTGAGAGCTAATGTTACATGTGAGGATGGTGACACATAATCCAATATGACATGTCTGGGGGTTAGAATGAGATATGTCTGGTATGCCTAGAGTGTGGGATAATATCCATTTGACATGATATAGTTCTATCATGAGACTTAGCTAACATGTGTTTGTGCCACCATATGAGTTGGGTGACATGTCTAAAAGAAAACATCAAGATTTGGATGGTGAGCCCGCAGGGCTTTGTGAGACATGGGTGGAATTCCAACGGGGAAACATGTGACCTGATATGACATATCCACAATATATTGCATTATCCAAACAAGATATTAAATGAGAATCATTAGATCTAGGTGACATTTCTTGGTGTTATCATGTGTCCTATGTGGTTCACACGATGCGCATGAGGATCAAAATATATGTTTCTAGCATAAGTATCCCATATTTTTGTCTTTATTCCAACCTTTTATTTTATATGCCTTATTTTTTATGTGGTTTCTTATTTTAAGTTTCAAATGTTCTAGAATACATGTGGGGTGTTCTTCGTGTGACCCTCTAAAAGTCCATCATGTGGTCCATGAGTGATCATACGAAGAGGTTATGTATTCTAAATGGTATCTCCAGTTGTTCCCCAGATCTTACTATATGTGAATATTTCCTGATTGTGAGACTATCCACTATGATAAATACACTTTGGTTGTTGGGTGAGTTGTTGCAAGGTTCTAACGGTTCATCCTTCATTGTACTATTTTTTATTTTTCATGTTGGGGTGGAGGATTTATAGGCCTTGCCACCCCAATTGTATACTGATTTTAATGGCATGTATCACACGATTCTAGAATCGAGTCAGAGGATGGATTTTCCATCATTCATCTTCACATGGTCCTCCAATAGGTAATTACGAGGGTGTAACATGATTTTTAGTGAATGCCAGAACATCATGTCAATGACTCATCTATTTGATTATATTCAAATAATGGGGTATTGTTTTCTTACACGTAAATTCCAAGGGACTATCATATTGATATACTAATATTTCCAAGAGTCTTCATGAGATCAGGGTACCTATCGAAAGGCCTTCTCTTGATCTCATGCCACTTGTCTTGGTGTCTTGGGAGACTATGCTATTGACATCCTAAGCGTGTCGCATAAATTTTATGACCGCAATAGGATCCTTGTTAGGTCCACTAGGTTGGATACTCTGAGAGGGGGCTGAATCAGGGTATGAATGATTAAAACAACTGACCCTTTGATTTTGTTTTGTTATTAGAAAAAACTCTCTTATCTCTCCTTCCCATTGTAGAGTATGAACAAATCTTAAATCATGCACATAACACATCAATTTTACTTGGTTCACCCTCACTGGGATATTTCCATGGAGCATACACCAACAATGTTCCAATGTACCAAATCCAATAAAAGTGCACTGATGTTTACAAGTTCTAAGTGGACGCATTTTACCTCTTTATTTACAACCATTAACAATTTGAGAACTTACTGCTCTCTCAACTGAAGTCAGCTCACTACTTATTCAGAAGATCCACTCAGAGTTATATACTTGCAGGTCTCTTAATTATAACTAATGAATACATCTTCAATTATAGATAGACACTCTGTTGATGTTCCACATTTATCCACTGATTAATAACACTTTCCCTCAGAACACTAGGAAGTCCCTTTTAAAACTCTTTTTATAAGAACATTTCCTTCATGAATCTCCCACTATTTCAAATCTCAAACAAAGCATTTTCAATGCTCCAAAGTCTTCAAGAAACTAACAGGTTTGTAGATCTCACAGGTTCAAAAAGTTTACTAGATCACAGATCTCTTTAGATCACATAGCTCACAATGGTCTTTTCGATTTTGCAAATCTAAACAATCCTTCGTGAAGCATACGTCCTCCGCAAGGCCAAACTGGACTTTATGGATTGCCTTTATTTCATAGAGCTCAACTACCTCAGTGAATTCTCTTTGCTTTCATGAAGATCCATGATTCGTGAATATCCTTCACAATTCAAGAGCATAAGGTTTTTTGTTTGACCTCTCTACTATTCTTAGGGGTGTTTATTATAAGAGATTCCACCAACTCGTGACCCTTCCATTCAAAGTTTTCATCGCGTCATCTCAAATCCTAAATACCTATAATTTTTTATGAAATTATCTCTATATCGCGAAGCACCATGAAATTTTTTTAGATCACAGAGCTCGTCTTAATCATGGATCATTCTGTTAATTCCTTTTCACTGCAACCACAATGATCCCTCATAATTCTCTTCACCACTACTATTCGCGAATCTCATCTTAATCACAGAGATCACCATCAACATTCTTTTAGTCTCTAAAAAATACAATTATTGAATCCCATATTTGAAAAACTCAAGTCTTTTCCATATTTTGATGAGATCACCAAAGAAATACACTTTTCACAATGCTCACCAAACTCCAAATTTTTGACCCCAAAAATTTGGAAAACACTAGAAAATGGAGTCACTATGTATCTGTTCTTTTTCACTACCTCCAGATCTTCTATTTAGTTTTGATAGTTCTTTGTCAATATGTATTGTCAAAAACATCTCTAGAACTCAACAATTAACCATGAAAACCTTCTTTTTCAACAGACACAACCAACCCAAAAATGCTGCAATATTACCTTGATGGATTTTTTCCTAACAATATCCCCCTTTGGGTTTTTTGAAAACCCTTCTCATAAAATACTATGAACTTTGATACCTCACTAAAACTCCTTCCATAATCTACCATCATTAACCTATTCTGATTCATATAGTGACCAAGAATCACTTACCACATACTCTAATCCCACACGATCAATGTTCGGTGTGAGAAACCATAGTTGTATGAAAATTTCATCAATGAATCAATTTATTTATGACACCAGTTGATGATATCATACTGGTACCGAAAAATTGATATCATCAAAAACCTCAGATGTTGTGATATATCTTCTTTTATTGATCACTTATAGCATTTTCATATTTAAAACTCTCCCCCTATCTCACTTATCTCCCCTATCTTGTTTCTCCACATGTCACATTCTCCCCATTTCTTTGACTGTGAAATTTTCTCCCTTCTTTACCCACAATTTTCCCCCTTTAGGAGTAACCCTTTCTCCCCCTTTGTAAACGAACCCAAAGGTCACTCCTTTGTTGTCTTCACATCAACACATTAGGGAAAAACACACCATACCTTGGGGAGGGGGGAGGTCCCACATCGACAAATTTTCATGTGTGGGGAGTCGAATGGACTTCTTAGAGCCAGTCTATGTCTCTGAAAAGCTTCCATAGGTACGGTCTTTGTTAGAAAGTTTACAACCTCAAATTTTGTAGGAACATACTCCAAATTTACTAGTATTTTCTCCACCTTCTCCTTGAGAAAATGATATTTCATTTAAATGTTCTTTGTCCTTGAGTGATGGACAATATTCTTTCTAGGATTGATATCACACGAATTATCACACTGAATTCTGATTGGAGACTTGACTTCAATGACTATATCATCAAGTTGTTGTTTCATCCACAATAACTGTGTGCATGCTTGAGTGGAGAAAATATACTCATCTTCTATTGTGCTCAATGAAATGCAATCTTACTTATTGCGGGGACAAGAAATAGAAAACCCACCAAGATAGAAAGAACCTCCCGACATAGATTTCTTGTCATCTGCTGATCTGACCCATTCAGTATCTGTATATCGCAAAATATCTAGCTGAGATTTTTCAATATACTTCAAACTGAAATCCATAATTCCTTTGATATACTGATGTAGTCTTTTCACTACAAGCATGTTACTTTCCTTGGGATTTCATTGAAATCATGCTTCTTGGAATGTGGAGAAAAATATATCATGTCTTTTCACTGTCTAGAATAGTAAACTTCCAATAATATACCTGTATTTTGTTATATTAACTACCTTGCCATCATCATCTTTTGATAATTTCATACCGGTGGAAACCATAGTTTTCATCTCATTGCAATTTTCTATTCCAAATATTCTCAAAACCTCTTTGTAATATTTTTATTGATAAATTAATATCTTATTCCTTTCATGTGTTACTTGTAAACTAAGGAAAAACATCAACACACCTATAATTGACATTTCAAACTCACTTTTCATTAATTAAAAGTACTATCTGCACAGAGTTTAATATAATACACCAAATATTATTTCATTGACATAAACCAACACTATCATCATTTGATTACATTCATTGCTGAAATAGAGATTGTAATCAACAACATCGCGCAAAAAAACTAAGCTTCTTCAAATACCAACCAGGACTCAGGTACAATGCTCTTGGGGCTTGTTTTAGCCCATATAGCACATTCTTTAACTAATTTTTTTTCATCTTCATGAATGAAAAAACCATTTGGATTCTCAATATAAACTTCCTCCTCCAGATACCCATTTAAAAAATGCATATTTTACATCCATCAGAAACACATTGAACTTCTATAGCACTGTAATGGATAGAAATAATCCGATTGTATCCATCTTAGAAACTGTTGAAAATGTCTCATCTACATATATACCCTCTATCTTGGAGTATCTATTGCACACAAGTCCATATTTTTTTTGAATCACTGTTCCATCTTCATTCATCATGTTTCAAAAGACCCATTTAGTCTCAAAGAGATTCCTATCTACTGGCCTCGAAACAATCTCCCATGTCTAATTATTCTCAATTTGATCTAGATCTTTATTCATAGTCTGAACCTAATTTTCATCTTCAACTACATCAACAAAACACTTAAGCACTACTAATGATAGGAAAATATCAGCTGTAGTGATTTCATTCTTCTTGTATGAATTGGAGCTGACAGATCATCAATGATATTCTATATGTCAATTTCATCTCAACTCCATAGTTTCTTTGTAGATATAGACTTGACTTCCTCTTTTTAATAATTTGTATCTTTTTCTGAATCAACATATTCCACTTCTAGTCCCCCTACGTTTCTTTCATCCTCATCACTTTCATAAGGAAAATTTTCACTGTGCTATTGAATATTCAATTCATTTTCCCCAACAGTGACATAATTGATCTCAACTACATTTCATAGGATTTTATTAAAGCATTTATATGCTTTTATTTTTCCTAAGTATCCAAGGAATATCCCCTTCTCTCCGCATGACTCAAATTTCTTATGTTTTTTTGTTGAGTATAAAGCACTTACTTCCAAATATTAGAATGTACTTCATTATACTATTCTTTCCATACCAAAACTCATATAAAGTCATTCCTTCCTTTAGAAATAACATATACCTGTTAGAAAAGTAGACCGATGTTAATATTGTTTCCTTCCAATATTTCTATAGTATGTCTTTTTCAATAAGCATTGTTCTTTCATTGTTGTTGATGATCCAATTTCTCCTTTTAACCACTCCATCCTATTGAAGTGTTATTACTAATAAAACTTGATTCCTTATCTAGTGTTTTTATAGATAGTATTCCTCCTGACTATTTTTGAATTCTCTACCATTATCAGTATTAAACATCAGAATTTTCTACCCAAGCATCCCTTCTGATTCCCATAGGTACTATTTTATCCAACTGAACACATCAGAGTTATGGGAAGTGATGAATACCCATTCCATTCATCTATAGTTATCAATGAAAAAAACTTAATACATATTTCTATCAATCACTTTTGGGGTGATAGGTCCACAATCATCGGTATACATCAATTCAAGAACTCTTGTTGATTTCTTTTCCTTTTCCTTGTAAATTTTTATAATGATATTAACTTGTTGACATGAATCACATGTATATGTACGATCATATGATATCTTTGGGAGGTATCTTTCTGCATCATACTTTACTATATCTTCCAGGGATGGTTGGCGTAGATGACTAAGTTGTTTATGCCACAACTTGTCTTCTTCCTCTCTAGACGGAAAGCACATATCTTATTCTCCACTTACGTAGTAGACATTTCCCTTTGTTCATTTCCCCTAAAGAGCCACTACACCATATCTTCCTTTGACAATACACGTTATCATTTTAAACTTTATAGAATTTCCTAAGTCACATAGTTGGATGATGCTAAGAAAATTATGACCGACACCTTCTAATACTAAGACATTCGTACGTCACATTTATTTTCCCCTAAACATGGCCTTTCTCGAGCCAATAATCTTCAAGGATTCATCATTTAAAAACTTGAAAACTCCTTATTTTTCATATTTTATTCTTGTAACAATATCCTTATTACATATCATGTTGGATGTGCAACCGCTGTCAAAGATTCTTACACCAAAATAGTATAATGTGTTAAGGGAAATATCAACAACCACTACCTTTTCATATCTTTTCTTCTCGGCCCATATTTTTCTCTTCACACTGGGCATAGATTGATAATGGTGATCTTTCTCAATGTATGATAGACCAAATTCATCTTACAGGACTATAAATCTTTTCTGCATTTTCAACTCACCAATTAGTTTACTGATCTACTGCTTGAGAATTGTTTGGTTATTCTTTGGCAGATTCCTTTACATGGAAGATGTACAGTATCTATCAATACGTCCAAATACACCACACTAAAAACATTTTCCCTCAAAAGATATTATAGAGTTTCAAGCTCTATTTTCCTACCACCTTTTATCTTTTTCTCTTCTATACCTCTTAGATATTGAACATACATTTTGTGAGTGTCCCATATTTTCACAGTAATAGAATGTGATATAGGGTGCATTCTTGTATGTCACTTCTTCCCCAATGGGTATCCCTTTAGTTATCTGAATCTTCATATTCTCCATCATACCAAAATACACCTTCAATCTCGGAAGTAGAGTTTTCATTTTGAATTCTATTTTTATATCTTTTTTTCAATCAAATCCTTATATCAGCCTTAGCATCTATACATAATAGATGATTCTTTTCTGCAGAACCACTATGCCTCAATTTCAGCTTCTCAATTTTTTGAGTGATCTTGTTTCCTAATGTCACAACTAGAGTTAAGAGTTTTTATTGATCCTTAATCTTCTTATATAAATCGAAAACTTCTCCTTAAAGTTCTTAAATACTCTTGATTTGATATTTCATTGTTTTATTCAGGCCATCGATCTCCCTTTTCTTTTCATCAACCTTAATTTTATACTAACAAACTGATTTTGAGTCCTTAGGTGTTGATGACTAGAGTTTCTCAAATTCTTCCATTAACTTTGACTTCTCTTCTTCTTGCTTCTACATATAGAGTTTGGTTTCACCAACTGCATTATAGGATTTATTTGTTTTGGGTCTCCAAACATCTATCTCTTCTAGAGAATTTTCTAACTCAGCTTGCATATCAACTCTTCCTTCAACATCTTCTTCTTCATCAATGTTGGTTTCTTTCTTTTTCTGAGTACTACCAAAAACTACCACCATAACATTTTCTCCATGATCTTTTCAATTCTATATCTCTTCAACCTCCTCATCCTTAGGCTCATATGAATGGTCACATTCACATGAAATAAGATTATTCTTCTTAAAGAAATTTCTCTTGAACTATTTCTTTCCTTTCACATAGGATAAAGACTTCATCTTGGGAATTTTTGCTTAATTGACATCATCATCTTATTGGAACTTTTCGGGGAACCTTGCCACAAAAATACCAACCTTTCCACATCTAAACAAGAAAGTGGAAGTTTCACTTTAAACATTCATTTTCCTCTTTGAATATTTGAGGAAAGGAATGGAATCATCTCATATGTCACTAATTCTTCCAAAGAATCTTTAATAGTGAAATTATTCATGGATTTAATGCCACCTTTTTGCATTTACCCTTTTCTACTTCATTATTTTCATAATTTCACATTTCATATGATACATGGGTACTATGAAAGTTATCTAGTGTCATATCTTTCAATTCCACATCTTCTTGTACTAAATCCTTTGGATTTAGGTAAGGTTCATGTTTCTTGTAGGATGAACTTCACAATATTTATGTCTTCAATGACTTCTCCAAGAACTCGCATGTCTTTCAATACAACATTTACCCTTTCAAAGAATCCATCAATAGACTCATTTAGGATCATTCTATGATCATCTACCTATTCCACAACACTTGCAGCTTTCCTTCTCTAACCTTGGAATCTATTTCATAAATGTTCAAAAGTTTTCCCCACATGTCTTTTGACATTTTTCATGAAATCACCTTTATATAGATAGCATTAGATAGGTATCTCTCTAAAGCATTGATTCCCTTGGTGTGAACATCCAATTCTATTTTCTGGACTTCTGATAATGCACCAAAATTAATATCAGATGTTATATCATGAATTGCTACTATAAACACATCCTTCACCAATGATCGAAAGTAGTGTTGCATCCAATTATTCTATAACTGAAAATTTTTCCCATCGAAGATCGAAATCCCTTTATGATTGGTGACCTTCATATAAGGTAAAAACACTGATATCAACCTTTCTCTATGATACAAATTGTTAGTTTCACTAGACTAGATACCCTTAGATGGGGGGGGGGGGGGAATCAGTGTATAAGATATTAAACCAATTAAATTTTAATCTTATTTAATTTCTAGACCAAACTCTATTCTCTCTCATTCCTGTTGTAGAGCGTGAACAAATATTAAATCATTCACATGACACATCTATTTTACTGGGTTCACCCTCAATGGGCTACGTCCAAGGAGAATACACCGGTAATGTGTTGATGTACCAAATCCACTAAAAGCACACTATTATTAATAAGTTTGAAGAGGACTCACTATCACCCTTGTTTTACAACCATTCACAATTTTAGAACTCACTAATCTATCAACTGATGTGAGCTCACTGCTTCTTCGGAATATCCACTCACAGTTTATAGACCTGTAGGTCTCATCGTTATCACTAATTAATATATCTTCATATGTAGATAGATCCTCTATTGAAGTTACACCTTTATCCACTGATAAATAACACTTTTCCTTGTAACACTATGCAGTGCCTTTTGAAACTTTATTACTAAGCATGTTGCCTTCGCGATGCTCCCACTTTTGCAAAGCTCAAACAAGCCTTTGCAGTGCTCCAAACTCTTGGCGAAGCTCATAGGTTTGCATATCTCACAAGTTTGTAATGATCACTAGATCGTAGAGATCTCTAGATCACATAGATCATTGCTTCATAGATCTCACATTGGTATTTGTGATTTTGCTAAGCTAAACAAGCCTTTATGAAGCTCACGTCATCTGAAAGGGAAAACAGGCCTTCACAGCGTGCCTTCTATTCTCAAAGATCAACTTCCTATACAAATTCCCTTTACTTTCATGAAGCTCCCTCCTCCTCTAATATCCTTCAAAATTTGAGATCTTAAGGGTTTTCATTTGATCTCTCTACTCTTCTCAATGGGGGGGGTTAGGGTCTATTTATAGGTGATTCCACTAACTCCAGACCCTTACACACAAATTCAGTGCCATGTCATCTCAAATAACAAATCCCCAAAATTTCCACTGAAATTATCTCTATACCGCAAAGTACCATGACAATTTTTTGGATCGTAGAGCACATTGTAATCAAGAAGCATTACATCAATTCATTTGCACAGCTGCCACAATGATCCCTTGCAATGCTCTTAACCTCTTCTACTCACGAAGCTCATCATAATCACATACCTCACCATCCACATTCTTCTAATCTATATGAAATCCACCTCCTGAGGCCCATATTCATGAAACGTGAGACTTTTCCATATTTTTATGAGATCGTCAAGGAAATCAATTTTCACAATGCTCACCAAACACCATATTTTGGACCGATTTTTTTTGGAAAACACTATAAAATGGAAGCCCCTTGTATTTATTCTTTTGTACTTCCACCAGACTGTCTATTCTACTTTCATGGTTCTTTATCAACATGGATTGTCAACAACATCTATGGAACCTGAAAATTCACCATGAAAACTGACTTTTTCAACAATCTCAACCAACCCAAAAAACACTGAAATGTTACATTGAGAGATTTTTCCAAAAAAATCTCCCCCTTTGGGTTTGTTGATAACTCTTCTCATAACAATTCTATGCATTTTTATACCTCACAAAAGCTCCTTCCATCATCTACCATCATTCACCTCTTACAATTCGGATAGTGACCAAATATTCACTCTCCACATACTTTAATCCCATATTATAAATTCTCGGTGTGAGAAACAAGAGTAGTATGCAAATTTCATCAACAAATCACTTCATTTATGACACTAATTTATGATACTGTAATGATAGAAATAAACTACTGTCATCACGAAACTTATCTTTCGTGATATATCTTCTTTGATCAATAACTTCTAGCATATTTAGATTTAAAACACCCCCCTATCTCATTTCTACCCCATATCCCACTGTTCTACATGTTAGCTTCTCCTTGTGTCTTTGAATAAGATATTTTCTCCCTTATTTAGCCACAGTTTCTCCCCCTTTAAGAGTCACTCTTTCTCCCCCTTTATCAATGAACTCCAAAGTCACTGCTTTGTGTGCTGAAACAGAGTAGATAGCACAGATCATCACATTAGGAAAAAAACACCATACCACAAGGAGGGGGGATCCCACATCCTCACCATTTTAAGTGTGGGGAGTCGAATGGACACCATGATCCAGTCAATGTCTCCAAAATCACCTTTGGGTAAGGAATTTTTTCAAATGTCTATAACCTGTAACTCTATAGGAAAATACTCCAACTTTACTATCCCTTACTACAACTTTTCCTTGATAAAATGATATTTTATTTCAATGTGGTTTTTCCTTGATTGATGGACTAGATTTTTTTTAATATTGATAGCACATGAATTATCACACTAAATTTTGATCAGAGACTTCACTTCAACACCCATATCATCAAGTAGCTGCTTTATCCACAATAACTATGTGCATTCTTGAGTGGCAGAAATATACTTAGCTTCTCCGGTGCTCAATGAAATGAAATATTTCTTCTTACTTAGCCAATAAATACACAACCCACCATGATAGAAAGCACCTCCCGATATAGATTTCCTTCCATCTACTAATCCAGCCTAATTTACATCTATATATCCCAAATGTTCAAGATGAGATTTTTCAGTATACTTAAAACCCAAATCCACAGTTCCTTTGATATACTGAAGTATTAGTTTCACTGCAAGCATGTGAATTTCCTTGGGATTTCTTTGATATCACATACTTGTCATATAGAGAAAATAATATTAGGTCTTTTGCTTTCAGGTATAGTAAACTTCTAATAATCTGCCTATAATCTGTTACATTAACTGACTTTCCATCATCATATTTTGATAATTTCATCTAGGTGGAAACCATAGTCTTCATCTCCTTGGAATTTCTCATTCCAAATCTTCTCAAAACCTCCTTGGCATATTTGTATTGAGAAATGAATGTTCAATTCCATCCTTGTGTTACTTGTAAACCAAGGAAAAATGTCAACTCACTTATTATTAACATTTCAAACTCACTTTTCATTAATTCAAAAAAATGTCTACATTGAGCTTCATCTGATCTTCCAAATAATGTTTAATCTACATAAAGCAACATCAAAATCCTTTGATTACTGTCATTGTTGAAATAGAAACTGTAATCAACACCTAGACACTAAAAACCAAGAGTCCGCAAATACTAATCATGCCTCGATTATTATGCTCTTAGTGCTTGTTTCATCCAATATAGTAGTTTCTTCAACCAAAAAACTTTTTTCTCATATTCATGAATGAGAAAACAATCCGGATTCTTAGTATAAACTTTTTCCTCCAGAACCCCATTCAAAAATGCAGATTTGATGTCTATATGTAACACATTGAACATCCATTGCACTGAAATGTCTAGGAATAGTATGATTTTCTCCATCCTTAAAAGTGGTGAAAATGTCTCATCAACATATATACCCTATATCTAGGAGTATCCTTTGCATAAAAGTTGTGATTTGTTTCAAATCACTATGTCATCTTCATTCATATTTTTTAAAAATACATATTCAAGCCTGATGAAATTCTTATTAGATGGCCTCAAAAAAATTTCCCACATCTAATTCTTATCAATCTGATCTAGCTCTTCATTCATAACCTGAACCTAGTTTTCATCTTCAGCTTCATCAGCAAAGCATTTAGGCACTACCTGATACAGAAAAGATTTCTACTCTAGTGATTTCATTATTCTTGTAAAAATTGGAGCTGACTGGTCAACTATGACATTATTCCTATCATTATCATCTCGAATCCTTGCCTTTTTTACATATATAGACTTGAATTCCTCTTGTTTATCATCAGTATCTTCTTTTGAATTAGTATCTTCCACTTCTATTCCCCCTGCGTTGCTTTCCTCATCACTTTCATCTGAAGATTGTTCACTATACTGTTGAATATTTTATTCATTTTCCAGAATAGAGACATTATTTCTCCCAACTACCTTTTCATGCCTATTATTAGAACATTTATATTCTATGTTTTCTAGAGTATCCAAGTAACATCCCCTCATCTTCGCGTGACTCAGATTTCTTGTATTTTTCTTTGTTGAGTATAAATCACTTACTTTAAAATATAAAAAAGTAATTCAATATTGGATTCTTTCTATACTATTTATAATATAGATTATTTCCTTCCTTCATACATAATAATGCCTTATTAGAAATGTAGACCGCTGTCAATACTGCTTCCTTCCAAAATTTCTCTAGTAGGAATTTTTCAATAAGTATTGTTCTATCCATGTTATTGAAAATCCAATTTCTCATTTCTACCACTCCATTCTATTAAGAAGTTATTTATGAAGAAACTTGATGCCTTATCCCATGTTTGTCATGATACTCTTTCACCCGACTGTTTTTGAATTCCATATTATTATTAGTACGAAACATTAGAATTTTCTGTACAAGCAACCTTTCTGATTCCTTTTGATAGTTTTTTAGGAAACTAAAAACATCATACTTATGGGAAAGGATAAATACACATGACATTCTCATATATTCATCAATGAAAAGAATTTAATACCTCTTTTCTTAAATTTATCTTGGTGTGATAAGTCAACAAACATTTACATGCACAAATTCAAGCACTCTTGTTGATTTCTTTTCCATTTCCTTGTACGTCTTTCTGATGGTCTTCCCTTATTGACATGAATCACACATATGTGTAGGATCACGTGATAGCTTAAAGACGTCTCTTGATGCATCACAATTTACCATATCTTCTAGGGATGGTTGACATATATTAAGAAGTCATGTATGCCAAAGATTTTTTTCTTCCTCTCTAAACAGAAAGCACATATCTTTTTTCTCTACTTACCTGGTAGATATTTCTCTTTGTTCTTTTTCCCTAAAGAACCACTACACCATATATATCTTAGAAAACAAATGTTTTATTAGTAATCCTTATTGAATTCTCTTAGTCACATAGTTGGCTGACACTAATCAAATTTTGACTGAGACCTTCTAATACTAAGACATCATTGCATCTAATTTCTTTCCCCCCAAATGTGGCCTTACCCAAACCAATAATCTTCAGCACTTCCTCATTTCCAAAAATGAAAATTACTTCTTTATCATGTTTTATGACTGTAACAAGATCCTTATTACCAGTAATGTGGGATGTGCATCCGCTGTCAAGGATCTATACACCAAAAAGGTGTGATGATTTAAGGAAAATTTTAGCAACCACTACATTCCTAGCTCTTTTCTTCTAGATCCATATTTTTGTCTTCACACTCAGCATAGATTGACAATATTGATCTTTCTCAGAGTATGGTGGACCATCTTCATCATGGAATACTGGAAATTTGTTCTGCATTTTCAAATCACCTACTAGTTTATTGATCTTCTGCTTGCAGATAGTTTGGTTCTACTTTGGCATATTCCTCTTCATGGATGATGTATATGATATAGCTATACATCCAAATAATCCACACAAAAAATAGTATCGCTCGAAATATATTTTAGAGTATCGAGCTCTATTTGGAAGACACTTTTTCTCTTATGCTCTTATATACCTCTTAGTTATAGAACACATATTTTGTGAGTGTCCCACCATTCCACAACAATATCACGTGATATAGGGTTCATTCCTTCATGTCACTTCTGCACCACTAGGTCTCCCTTGGGTTGTCTGTATCTTAGGATTCTCTTTCATACCCAATACACTTTCAATATAAGGACAGGTTCTTGTGGAATAACTTCAATTTTTACATCTTTTTATTTTTGGTCAAGCCTCACATAAACCTTACCATCTGAACATAATTGAAGTTTCTTTTCTATGGAACCATTATGCTCTTCTTTCAGCTTCTCTATTTTCTAAGTTATCTGCTTTATTGATTTCAAAATAGAAGCAAATAGTTTTTCATGATCCTTATCCTTTTTCCAAAAATCAACAAATTCTCTTTAAAGATATTTGATATGATTGATTAGTTATTTCATTGTGTTATTCAATCCATAGATCTCTATTTTCTGTTCTTCAAACTTGATTTTATACTCACTAACCAATTTCGAGTCATCGGGTGTTGATGAATTTATTTTCACAATTTCTTCTATAAACATAGAATTTGCTTTTTTTTTCTACTGAATATAGATTTTGGTATCATGAAATACTTTTTTGGATTCCATTTTTTGGCTCTCCACGCATCTATCTCTTAAAGATCAGCCTCTAAATCAGCTTGCATATCAACTCTTCCTTCAACTTCTTCTTCTTCATCAATGTTGGTTTCTTCCTATTTCTGAGTACAATCGACAAATTCCATGATATAATTTGATCCACAATCTTTGAATTTATTTATCTCATCAACCTTCTCAACCTAAGACTCTTCTGAACTATCACATTCTAGTGAAATAAGATTCTCCTTCTTAAAGAAAGTTCACTTGAACTATTTCTTGCCTTTTACATAGGCTGAAGACTTTATCTTGGAAATTTCAGCTTCATCGACATCATAATATTCATGGATCATTTTGGGGAACCTTTCCTCAATATGACCAAACATTCTACATATAATGCAGGTAAGTGGAAGTTTCCCTTTAAACTTTCCTTTTCCACCTTGAAGATTTTAGGAAAGGAATCACATCAGCTCATCTGTCTCTTATTCTACGTAAGAATATTCAATAGTGAGATTATTCATGGATTTTAATGCCACCTCTTGGGATTTATTATTTTCCACAACATCATTATCATCATTTAGCATTTCATAAGCTACAAGGGTATTATGCAAGTTATCCAGTGTCAGTCCTTTTGGGTCTTTGTCATCCAATACTGAAACCTTTTGGATTAAAGAGAGGTGGAAGTTTCCTCAGGATGCACTTCACAACCTTTATGTCTTTAATGACTTCACTAAGACCTCACATGTCTTCCACTACAACATTTATCCTGTCAAATAATACATCAACAGTCTCATTCGGGTTCATTCAAAGATCTGCATACTTGTTTCACAAAAACTTGTAGTTTTGCTTCTCTGACCTTTGAATCTCTCTCATATATGTTCAAAAGTATTTTCCACTTGGAATGTGATTTTTTTTCATGACATTAACTTTGTATAGATAGAATTGGATAGGGCTCCCCCTAATGCATTGATTATATTAGCATCCCCACCCAATTCTCTTCACCCTATATTCGATAATGAATGACTATTAATATCAGATGTTATACCTTGAATTGTTGTTGTAAACACATCCATTCCCAAAGATAGGAAGTAGCATTGCATACAATAATTCCATATCTGAAAATTGTTAATTTAGAAAATTGAAATCCCTTTATTATTGGTGAACTCCATTTGATAGGGAAACACTAATATCAAACTTTCTCTCTGATACCAATTATTAGGTCCCCTTGGCTAGATACCCATGGGGGGTGAATCAGGGTATGATATATTAAAAAGACCACCCCTTTGATCTTGTTTCGTTATTAGACAAAACTATCTTCTATCTCTATCCTGTTGAAAAGTATGAACAACTCTTAAAGCATGAACAAGACACATCAATTTTACATGGTTCTCCCTCACTGGGCTACACCTAAGAAGAATACACCAGCAATGTGCTAATGTACCAAATATACTAAAAGCGCATTGCTATTTACAAGTTTGAAGCAGAATCACTATCCCTTCTGGTTTACAACCATTCCAAATTTTAGAACTCACTTCTCTCTCAACGTATGTGAGCTCACTACTTCTTCTGAAAATCCACTCACCATTTATTGACTTGTAGGTCTCTTCACTATCAATAATGAATAAATCCTACATTATAGATAGTTTCTTTGTTGAAGTTCTGTCTTTATCCACTGATGAATAAAAATTTTCCACATAACACTTGGCAGTCCCTTTTGAAACACTATCGCTAAGCGCACTGCCTTCATGAAGCTCTCACTTTTTCAAAGCTCAAACAAGCCTTTACGGTGCTCCAACCTCTTTGTGAAGCTCACAAGTTCACAAACCTCACAGGTTTTCAAATCTCACTAGATCACAGAGCTCTCTAGATCATAGATCTCTCTAGATCATAGAGATCACACTAGTCATTGCAATTTCTCAAAGATATATAAGCCTTCACGAAGAGTATGTCCTCCACAATGCTAAATTGTCCTTCGCGGCGCGCCTTTCTTTCGCAAAGGTCAATTGCCTCTACGAATTCCCTTTGCTTTCGGAATGTTTCCTTCTCCAAAAATATCATTCTTAATTCAAGAACTTAAGGTTTTTTGTTTTATCTCTCTACTCATCTCAGGGGGGGTGTAGAAGTCTATTTATAGGAGATTCCACCAACTCAAGACCCTTCCTTGAAAGATAGTGCCAAATCAGCTCAAATCGAAAAGCCCTAAAATTTCCGCTGAAATTATTTCAATATCATGAAGCACCACGTCAGTTTTTCATATTGCAGAGCTCATTGTAATCACAGATCATTCCATCAATTCCTTTGTGCAGCCGCCGCAATACTCCCTCGCAAAGCTCTTTACCTCTGTTATTCACGAATCTCATTGTAATCATAGATCTCACCATCAACATTCTTCCAGTCTCCACGAAATCCACTTCATGAAGCCTATATTCATGAAAATCATTATTTTTCTATATTTTGATGAGATCATCAAGGAAATCCACTTTTCGTAATGCTCATCAAACTCCAAATTTTGGTCCCTAAAATTTTGGATGACATTCGAAAACAGCACCACCTTGTATTTGTTCTTTTGTACCGCCTCCAGATCTTCTATTCAGTTGTCATGGTTCTTTGTCAACATGGATTGTCAACAACATCTCCATTACTCAAAAACTCACTATGAAAACTTTCTTTGTCGACAAACACAACCAACCCAAAAAATGATTCAATGTTACCTTGAGGGATTTTTTCCCAACAATCCTATCATTTTTCTATTTATTTCCATTGTTTATTTTACAATGGTTGGGGATTTCATTAGGTGTTTGGGTGTTATTGAGGAAAATCACCTTAACTCTTGGTGATGCTTCACATGACCAATAAAAGGACCTATGGAGATGACCAATCATTTTATAGAAAATTCCATCTTCTTTTCCTTATAGAGCCAAAGGGTGAGTGTGAGGTCGCCTAGACATGTTTGAAGCTATTTTTGTGACAAGTATGGAATTATAGAAAAAAAATTCAAGATGTGGCAAACATTTCAATAGGAACTTATGGTGTCTTGAAGATCACCATGGGTATGTTGCGTGATTTTTAGGACTCCAAGAGGCCCCTGTCTTCTCCGATTCTATTTCATTTGTCTATTTTAAAAAGTTTAGGGATCTTGTGATGACTTGTGAATGTTGTAGAGGACAATAATTCTTCCCATCAGTGATACGTTATGTGTTTTTTATTACTAAAATAGGCTCCCACCTTTTTCATATTTTCCTCTTATTTACCAAGGATTTCTTGGATGGTTCATTATGCGTCCACTGGTTGACAAGCCGCATGACCTAGGAGTGCTTATCTGGGTTCCACCACATGATCATTGATTGACTGGGGTGCCTTATCAAGAGAAGAATTATTTTTTAAAAGGGTCTTCGTGGGATCATTGACTGGATATGCACCATTCATGACCATTTTCATGGCCCTCTACTTGTCATGCGATCACGTGTGTCTTGGAGGTTAATGTGATACATGCGATCATAGACACCATACTATTTCTTTTCTTTGCGGGGATAATAATACACATATCCAGGTATTTATTAAATATTTAATTCTATGTTACTAATTTGGATAACATCAACATACTTTTAAAACCAACCATGAAAGGTGGTTACGAAAAATGAATTACATTACAATCATAGAGTTGATAGGTAATACCTACACATGAGTAATGTTTTGAATTATCAATGATCATAATGGAAAGAAGGTAAGTATTATTTTATCTTTCAATAATTACGATTATATCATAAATATCATATTAATTCCTTAAATATAATTATATATAATATCAATGATTGAAACATATCACTTCGTGGAGGTTATAGTCCACACGTATGCGCAAACAACATTGTCATTTTTAAATGGATATAAAGGTTTGTATATAGATGATATATTAAATAAATAGAATGTTAATTATGTCATGAATATCATATATATACTTTAAATTGATCATTTTCACCATCTATGAGTGGTGCTGATGGAATATGAAATACATCAGTTTGCAAGCTAGTAGTCATCCGTACACACAGACGATGTTTTTATTTACCCTTTTGGTTCACTTTTTTTTATAACTTAAACATTCTCTAAAAAGTTAGGTTCTTCGGAAAACCATTTTGTTATACACCATAAGTCATATAAGGTAGGTATTATGCCTAAAAAATATATATATAACAAGGATATAAATGTTATGAAGGTATTTGGGTATGTTTTTTTTTTGATATAGAGTTCTCAAAATATGTGATGAAGATAGGATAGGAGGTTCCCTTTTATATGTGAGGAGAGGGGAACTCTTGGAAATACATAAATTATTAAATTAATATAAATTATTTTTTTATTGTTTTTTAAAATAAAGAATTCAATATAGTTACTATAAAAAAAGTGAACCAAAAAAAGAAAATGGTTGATATTACAAATCATATCCCATTTAATTGACTAAAAATAATATGGTTTGGATTTTTAAGTTATTTTTTAAAACACTATTTGTTATAAAATATCATTAATGTCATTTTTGCAACTATCCTATTAATTTGAGATTGAGAATAAATTTACAATGATGGATTTCAAATATTAGGCATTAAAAAATCCTTAAAATGTTATATATATCTATAAAATTCTTATTAAACTATAATTCACCTAAACATAAATACTTTTAGAGTAAAAAATTTATTTACTCGGTTTTTCTAGTGCTTGTATAAACACTCTGTCAGTGTTGCATAAGAATTTACGGTAAGTAATGCCTGAAAAAAATTAAAATTAAATTACCAGGGTAAAAATTATCTTTAAAATAACCATTTATAACTAAACAAATGTTTTTTAACCTTTTTATCAAATCTTATTGATATTAAAACCAATATAGAGACATTTTAAAATTCATATTTACTTTAATAAAAAAATATGTCATTGTCAATGAAAAATAGCACAAAATTTCACAAATTCGAATATATAACGAGGATTTTTTGCTTTCCCAATTCATCATGGTGAGATGGCTCCTCATTCCCCATGATTTCTCTGCTTTCCCGCTTGCTCCGCCCTCTCAACATCTAGGGTTTTCTTCTGATCTCTTCATTTAGGCTTCATCGCTTCTCTTCACCTCCCCCTTATTTACCTAGCCTCTTCCATCACTTCTCCTAGGGTTCATTACTCTACTTCCTTCGGTGGCTGGTCCACACTAGTTTTCTACTTGGTCCCGCTCTTCAATTTTTCTTCGGTGGAGGCGCATCAATCTTACCCTATGTCGTTGTTCCATGCTCTGACCTCACGTTCCAACAATATTCCCCAGGTTAGATCTGAGCATTAGATACTCAGCGGTTTTGGTCTGAGGCTCGGCGGTTTTGGGTTCTCTCGGTGTTTTGCCTTCTCTTTTAGGCTTTCAGCCCTTGTTTTCCATCCTTTGTCTCGGTTATAGCTTCCCTAATGGTTGCATCCCCGTTAATCTATTATTTACTTTAGGATTCATTCTTGTTTTTGGGTGTTTTTTTTCTATTTTGGGTGCTTTGGATTCGATTTTGGGTCTGTTTATTGAGGTTCATATAGATGAGATCTATTGTGGTCTTCGCCCTCCTGATTCTCTGCTGTACACCTCCAGGTATCCACCACTCACTCTGAGGTGGAGTTGCACGGTTGTCTCAGCGATTCTTTGGGATGTGAGTTCGAGCGGTCTTGGGACTCGCATTGGTTTCATCTTTGTTTTCCCTAGGAGGATGAAGGAGACCTTCAATTATATGGCATGGGGTCTTTCATTTCTCTCTGTGTTTTTTTCCACGATGTCAGTAAACTACAACGTTGATGGAGATTTCTTGAGGTTCCTTACTAGTGTTATGCAGTTATGTGAAGTTTCATTTTGGTTGTTTATGGCAATGAAAACAGAGTCTAATGATGACAGGATGTTCGTGGTGGCTATGGTGCAGTTTCATTTTGGTTGTTTAAAATTTGAAAGATAGCCATACCATCATCACGCCTCATTCGACATCATCTCAGGATGCACACCTGACATCAAAAACGTTTTCCAAACACGCCTTGGTCGCCATCAACACCAGAAACCGTCTATCGTCGATGCCAACCCATCATTGCAATCATTTTCTCCTTCCTCCATCACACCCGTACACTAGAGAAAACATTTTGTTGGAGCTGATCTGCACTGCACCATAGACGCCTCATTCGACATCATCTCAGGTTTGAACATGATAGCTTCTATATGGATTATGAAATTATATTGATGTCGTGTTTGTTTCTTGCTTTAGAAGTTGGCAGGTTGTGATGGTTTTATATTTATTGAATGTTTAATCTGACTGGAACACTGTAAAGGTTCACACTTAGCCTTTAAAAGTGTTATTAGAAAATAAAAACCATCCTCCACCATCCTCATTGGATTAGGTTGAACATGATAGCTTCTATATGGATTATGAAATTATATTGATGTCGTGTTTGTTTCTTGCTTTAGAAGTTGGCAGGTTGTGATGGTTTTATATTTATTGAATGTTTAATCTGACTGGAACATTGTAAAGGTTCACACTTAGCCTTTAAAAGTGTTATTAGAAAATAAAAAATATGAATTTGAGGAGGAATGAGGATGGTCGAACCACACTAATCCATTAAATTAATGTAAAGTTTTAGGATTAGTTTTAGTAATTATCATATTATTTTTACTTTAATTACATGTTTTTCTCTTATTGAGGTAACAAATATTTAATACAGTTACAATTCATAATGAGAAAAAATAAATGGGAACTACTTATTATATTAAAAACTCCATATTAAAAATATAGAATTCCATATTTAAATATTTAATATGTATAATTATTACAAATCAATATTTATATAAATGAATAAAATTAAACGAAGTATAGTTTTTTAGAAAAAAATGCTTTTAAGCCCTAAAATGAACTTATAGAAAAATAAAGTATAATTATGATTAAAATTTAATTAAAAATATTATATAAAATTAAATAATTACTATGTAACTTTAAAATGAAAAAAATTACAAGGATACTTTTCAATGAAATCAAATTAATATTTCAAAAAAAATTTGGTATTTTTCAATATTCATTGAAAAATATTTCTTTTTAGAAAAATCCCAAAAATTTACCCTAAGATAGTTTTGAAATCACGATTTAAAAAATGTATCATTTTTATAAAACAAAAATCATAAAATTATAAAAAAATTATTATAATATGTTCTTATAAAAATTAATAAAATATATTTTTGAATAAAAAATATTTTTGAGTCATAAAATGACTTTATTAAGAAAGTTAGTACTGATTTAATAAGAATTAATCAATGAATTTTAGGTGAATATGACCTTTATATGTATATGTGTGTGTGTGTTTTATTGTGGTTTATTCTAAGCCCACCTAATAATTTAATGACTAGTTTTTAACTATAACGTTTATGTGTTAACATTTTATGGTTTGTTTACGCTCTATATTTCAAGTTGTCTACGCCATGAAATTTAGTATTCTTTTAAAAATATCAGAGTGTTACATGATTAGACAAGTCTAATTTTATATTAATTTCTTTATGGTTAACCATGTCATATATTATGATTTAATATGCTTATAATTCTGCCACATTCTAATGTTATGTCACAATGTATCATGATTATTGTCTAGTGATTTAACATTCCTATGGCATGATATATGTTATTAATTCATGATGAAATTTTTATGGTTCCATATTCTTATATTTCTATTTAGGATTATTTTATCAGGCCTCCAGATCACTTCCTATGATTCTATGGTTTTATTACATTGTTTAGATATATCTCCCGTATTCATGTTTTTCAACTATTTATAATCTAATGACAAGTCCTCTATGGATCTTTGATATAATCTTCCCCTATTTTTCATTTTTGATAAACCTTATGCTATGTTTTTTATTTAACTTTATAATGAAGAAAAATATTATTTATGATATGTTTAAAATAGATTCAAGTGTGAGTAAATGTTATGGAAGGAATATATGTTGTGTTGTAAAATAAGATGGTTATCAAATAGATCTTTAATACTATTAAAACTTTCGGTCCGGAGAGTGTGTTTTAATTGTGATTTGTAATGTATAATAATCTGAAATTATGGGAAATATATTTATATCATTATTTATTCATCTCATTAGGGAATTAAACTCTCATTACTTCACACATACTTAATGATCATACTCTAGAGAATTAAACTAGTGAAACAAGAAAATAAAAAGAGAAAAATAGGTAGTGATTAATTCATTCAAGCATTAACACTAATAAAAAATTTCACATCACCTAAACCATAATAATTAAATTGATACTCATACTCATACTACACTAATATAAATGAAAATAATTTCAAGAAGGTTTCTCTATCATGTTGCTTGAGTCACCCACCTCATGTATATCTGGTCCTTTATTGAGTTCCATCTACCCACCATTGAACAACATAACAAATCTTATCCCCTTTTTCATTATTTTCATTCCTATTCCTTTCATAATTAATCTTAAATATCCTAAAATGTGTGATGAATCCACATGGTAAGTTGAGCTAATATAATTCCATATGTCCAATCTATACATAATAACTTGAAGTTCTTTATTATCCATTGAGTTTAAGCTGCACTGACATTATATTGTTCCAATTTTAACATTATTTATAATATGTTTCAACATGGTCATATTGTTATTGGATTACCTAATTTAGTTAGGAAAATATGTATAGAGATTAATTTGGTTACCATAGTATATTCATCTCTTATAGATGTCTATGTACATAATCTATAGCTTAAAGGGATTGAGACTACTTTCTTCATTCCATATTAAAAAATTTAGAAGTTTTGGTAAGTTTCTATATTCATGAAGACTCTATATGAATATCGTATTCATATTAAAAGTTTATATAAATATTTTATACATTTTTATACTAAATATTCAATTCAGTTAACAATTATTTTTATATTTTGGATTAAAATAGAGTAAAAAATGTGTCTTTATATTAGTATATCAATATAGACTATATCATCATGGATTCTATTTCTATGATTCCAATGCTTAAGAATTGAGATGTTTTCACTATATAAACATGTGTTGACTTGACATTGGGTTGGTATCACTTGATTTATAACTTTATTCTTGATCTTTTCTAAAAATAGACCATCACAAAAAAATTAGGTCCTATCTTTCTTGAAGTCTTGGGTAGTATTGCATATAATGTTACTTTGATTTCCTATCTGAAATAGTAATTCTCTTGGTGTTGAATGTAATGTATCTTCAATTGGATTTACTCAATTTATACACACTTAGTGTCGCCTCCCCTTTTTATTATATATATTTTCCACATAACATTTATGATTGAAACTATACCAGTATGTTGGAGTATGCAGTGTCTATAAGTGTTACTCTATTGAAAAATAATGCCAAAAATTGTTGATGTTTTTATTGTATTTAGAAATAATATATAGAAGTGATTGATTAGGATTCTACTTGGACCTATGATACACACAATATTTTAAATACAACTATGTCTTTCTAATTAATGATGTATACTCCAAGAATTTGAGTTTATGAATTTCCTTTCTTGAAGGCACTATATTGGATTATTATTTTTGAAATATCTTAAAAACTATTTCTTACAGTATTACTACTATTTTTAATCATAAAAATGAAAAACCCCTACATAAATACTATAAGAAAATAATGAAAAATATGTTCTAATAGACATTTTTCATCTTTAATAAAACATTATTTCCATACTAGTTAATCATCATGAATATCCATACATATCAAAATAAAGATTGATAAAATATAGATCCAATAAATTTGAATCTATATATTCTCTATTATATATCATTATGTAAAAGATGTACCATATCCAGAGTTCCATAAATGATTCTCCCAAAAAAATATCTTGTATTTTATTCAAAACAAACCGTCATATTTCACCAACAAATGGATATTAAAAACTATCCAAATATTTCAAGTAAATATCCTTATAAAAAAATCAATATAAGTTCATATAAATTCAAATCAGATCAAATATTTCATATTTTAAATGTTTTTCTATATAAATTGTAAGAACTCGGATGTTCGTTTCAGGTATGTTTTTCCTTTTCTAGTTGCTTTTGAGAAAAGATGAAATTGTAGAATTTTTCAAAGTACACGCCGTGTACTTTATGAGTACACGCTGTGTACTAATTTGCTGCAGGAGGCCGTGTGTTGTCCATGTAATGGCCACACACATGGCCGTGTGGGGGTGTTTGGAGGCCACTTAAAGCTGAGTACGGAAATGGTGAGTACATGTCGTGTACTTTTTTTTAATTAAACGGACCGGGTCGTGTCTAATCACCAGAATGCTCTTCCTTTAGGTCCCATTCGACTGAGAGAACCCTACGGCTATAGATCTTCAACGAACCCCCAAGCTAGCATCCGTACACCGAATCAAACACCATTAGTTGCGTTGGAATTGCATTGGTGAGTTCTTCCTTCTCCTAGAGCATCGTTTCCCAATTCCTCTTCGTTCTGAAGTTTTATTTCGTTGAACGTTTTAGACGTTCTTGTAGATTTTCTACATTCTAAGGTGATTCAAGCCTCGAGGTTCACATATAGGAATCTCCTAACACCATGGTAGGTGGTTTGTGCATTTCCATTCAAGGTCTTTGAGTATTATGTGCAAATTCCACCAATACCCTTGAACGGAGTATTGCGTGTTTACTATTTTACCCATGTTGATTCCCTGTCATGCTTGTATGATTGTGTAGAGTTTAATTGGACATGAATAGGATTGATTGCTATGCTTTGGTTGTATTGCCCATGTATGTTCTGTTTACGACCGTTTGGTCCTGTTTAGCCAGTTTGGCCGCCTGACCTTTTTTCCATTCCTGTTGCTGTAGGATGGAGAGTTAGTATTCTGACATGCTTGATATGTTGTAGACTAGTTAGCCAAGTAGTTCATGTAGGTTTACTTTGGCCACATTTCATTGCTATTCTCATTGACCTACACAGGGCTATGAGAACCTAGTGTAGTAGACTATAAGGGAAATTGACCGAGTGAGCTTCCTCAGAGAGTCTTTGGGAATATTAGACTATGAGGGAAATTGACCGTGAGAGATTCCTTGGAGAGTCTTTGTTTTACTTTGAATTACCTTTATTACTCTAGACTATAAGGGTAATTGATTGAGTGAACTTCCTCAGAGAGACTTTGAGTTACATTGAACGACTTGGGCTATAAGAAGAATTGACCGAGTGAGCTTCCTCAGAGAGTCCTTGACTGCTTTAGACTATAAGAGGAATTGACCATGCGAGCTTCCTCAGAGAGTCTTTGTTTTACTTTGAATTACCTTGATTACTCTAGACTATAAGGGGAATTTACCAAGTGATCTTCCTCAAAGAGTCTTTGAGTTACTTTGAACGACATGAGCTATAATGGGAATTGACTGAGTGAGCTTCCTCAGGGAGTCCTTGACCTTGGGGATATAAGGGGAATTGACCATGTGAGCTTCCTCAGAGAGTTCTTGACTACCTTAGACTATAAGGGGAATTGACTGTGAGTGCTTCCTCAGAGAGTCTTTGTGAATTCTATCACTGAACTAGTGGGGCTAGGCCAAGTGCACTGCCCAGAGGGTTGTTTGTACTTATTAGGTAGGACCAGATGGGATGGCTGTGAGCACTTCCTAGAGGGTTACCTATTTGTTTTTAGCCGTTTTCTTGGTATTTATTGATAATAAAACTTTTTATTTTTTTACTGTTGAGTAATTTCCTATTTACTACTTCCTGTACTTTTACCTTTAATATATTCACTAACTGTTAGGCACGGATCTTCAGGTGGGGGGGTGCCTACTTGTATTTTGTCTCTCACCCTGTTTAGTCCATGCTTTTGGGCCCAAACAGATTATATTGTTGCAGGAATAGATAAGGGCAAGAACCCATCTACTTCAGGTACTTGACTTGATGTGGAGCTGGAGAGCAAGGGACCAAGCTTAGGATTGAAATGCTGAGAAGCTGTTTACCTTTTTATTTTGTACCTTTGTTTAGCACTGGTTGTATTTCTAACATTGTGACTTGTTTGGCTGCTTTCCTAGACATGTGTATCATGCATCATTTTATATACTTATGTGCTTCATGTGTTTATTACTCCAGTATCCCATTGTTTACTGTTGTTGGATATTTACTACTTCTGCTATTGTGTGTTGTTTACTTCTGCTGTGTACTCTGCCAATGAGGGCATAGTTTCCCCACTATCACACCCAAGCCCTCACTGCTAGTCGAAAACCTATAGCGTGCAGGAAAATGTGCTTGAGGCCATGTGACTAATCGGGTACTGGGAGCCTTTCGGTGGCTTCCGAAACTGGGACGTTACAAAGTGATATCAGAGGAATTTTATTTTCTCTAGAACTACTGTTTGGAGCCTATAGCCAGGGATAGGATGGAATAGTTACTTGGTAATAAGCTGTGCCCGGGAGTAGCTAACTAGTGTACATGGAAAATCCAATCTACCTCTTTTATTGCAATTTTTCTGGTTTTGAAATTTTATAGTTGATTTTATTTCATCATTGGGTGATTCACATGTTTTGTGCCATTACTGTTGATGTTATTCGAGTTCTATTTCTGTCGCAACCCGATGCGATGAGGGTATGCCATCTCATGCATCATATATGCACTTGCTAAAAATCATATGTCATACATTTTTGCCATGCCATATAGGATGCAATAGTGATAGCATGTGGTTGTGATAAATATTGTGTATAATATGCATGTTTTTGTGATATATGCCTTAATAAAAATACCCACTGTTTGATAGGGTATTGTTTGTGGAAGGTTTTGCTTGAATGAACACCAAACTTTGGTTCTTGAGGTGTTATGGTCCCTCATGGACCGGAATTTGGTGGATCATTGTCTTGTTTGCCTTGTTATATCATATATAAGATGCCAAGATTTGATTTGCGGGGAGTATGGCCCCCCACGGATCATAATTTTTCACTTCCAATGTTTGTTTAAGTGTTTTTCTGGGCCCCGGAGTAGTTTCTGAGGCTTATTGTCTGGAAAAACCCAGAATACACGCCGTGTAGTTTTGACTACATTCCATGTGTTCTTCTGTTCAGGAGGAAACTGTTTTTCTTAAGTATACGTTGTGTACTTTATGTACATGCCGTGTAGTCTCTAACTGTGTCATAAGCAGTGTGGGGAGAGTCACGAGATATGGAATATCTTGAGGGAACACGCTGTGTTCCAGTTGAACCTGCTGTGTAGTTTGACCTAGGTACCCAGTCGTGTCACGAAAAACACGGGTCGGTGTTATCCTTTTTAGTACATGCCGTGTCTATATGGAACACCCCATGTAGTGTGAGCCGTTTAACTAACAACATGGGCCAAGTGAAGCTTGTCTAGTACATGCTGTGTCTGCCTTGAACACGCCATGTAGTCTTGTCTTAGGAGAGCCATGTGGCTTAACCGTGTAGAAGGACTCGGGCAGGGGAAGATGATTCAAGTACACGCCGTGTGTAAGGAGAACACATCGTGTGTTTGGGGTGTTAAACAACAAGTTTAGGTAGGGGTACACGCCCATGTAAATGATATAAGGGAACACACCGTGTAGGAATTGTACACGCTGTGTAGTCATGTTTTGTAAAACTTGAATGATTTCTTTCTCCTGTTCCCTTCTTACACTTCTAGTTTTCCGTCCTTGATAATATTGATCTAAGGTGTGTGATTGAACTTGCAGAGTCATGCCACTGAGAAGTCCTCTGGTTGTACACCAGTTTCCAGACGGTGATCAGACACCGGACATGGCTGAGCAGGGACTTCCCAAAGATCCTCCAATCATGCCAGCCTTGGCAGCAACCGTTATACCTGACACAGGAGGTGATTCTCTGTTTAGAGAGGGTTTCTTGAGGATGATATAGACCTTTCAGGGAGCGCCTCCTCCTACTCTGTCAATGGCAGAATTGACGTGGGTCTTTCAGCAGAAGCATTCTACTACTTTCTCAGAGTATAGATGACACCATGTTATAGATTCATTGCTAGAAGCCACACTGATGATTTTCAAGCATCTGGAGATACCTATAGAGAAGATGGTAAAGCTCTATACATATATTCTTTGAGACTTCACCAAGAGGTGGTGGGATGTGATCTCATAGGCGGTCCACCAGTAGAATATGGCTTTGGATGAGTTTCGGTGCATCTTCTACAATAACTTCTATCTGGAGACCTTGAGGGCCGATCGAGCCTGAGAGTTCATGAGTCTGGAGCAGGGCACCTTTTCTATTATGGAATATTCCTCTCTCTTTACAGAGCTAAATAATTTTACGCATATTCCAAGAGGTGATGAGTTGTTCCTTGAATGGAAGTTTGAGGATGGTCTGAGGCACGAAATCTGATCGTAGGTGAACAAATTCAGGTTGACTTAGATATCTTCTATCGTCAACCAGGCGCTAATCACAGAGTGCGATCTGAGGGATTAAAGAGCAGTGAGCCAGGGTGGTTCGACATCCAGAGTTAGTATCATTTCTCCTGACAGTAGGAAGCAACGTAGTGAGTATACACAAGGAGATTAGAGTAGGAGGGATACATCTTCCGGTAGCCAAGTGGTGTGCTATGAGTGTGGGAAGAGCGGGCATATGAGGCCACGTTTCCCGAGAGACCCATTGGAGTGCCTATTTTGCGACAAGATGGGTCACCTTTAGAGATTTTTTCAGTTCTTCTCACCATCAGATGGTGGAAGGGGTTCTTCTATGACTTCGCATTCAGGAGAAACGCCACCAGTTTCTCACCAGTCTGGGAACTGGAGTTCATCCAGCTACTTGGGCCGAGGTGGAGGTTGTGGCCGTTGTAGTCAGTCACCGGTTCTTTAGCGACAACTAGGTGGATCAGCTTAGAGCGGTCAGGTGGGGTCACAGGGTCATGGCTTTGGCCAGACTTTTGTAGTGGAGCAGACTCAGTAGGATTAGGATCCCAAAACCTCTACAGTTCAAGGTATGATCTTAGTAGGCTCAGTTTTATCTTCAATTCCTTTCAACAAAAGTTATTCCCATAGCATTATCTCTGTTGCTGTTGTGGAGATCCTTGGGCTCTGTATATTTTCCTCTATTGATATTTTGATGCTAGACACACCGTTGGAAACTAGAACAACTAGTATACGTCAGTGCAAGGAGTTCCCACTAGAGGTTGGTGGATGTCACTTTCTATGGGATCTCTATGTCCTAGAGATCATGAGCTATGATGTCATTCTCGGAATGGACTGGCTAGTTCCTTTACAGGAAGTCGTCGACTACTAATATCGTCAGGTGAGTTTCGTATCACCATAGGGTGGATCATTTCTTCATAGGGGTGAGTGGGATGTGTAGGCGAGCAAATTAGGTGCAGAGCATCATGGGATGGGAGGAGTTACGACCCAGATTTCTAGTCTATATCTGGATGACCAAGGGAATTCCCAGTGAGAGATTCCTCTTATGGTGGATTGTTTCAGAGATGTCTTTATAGAGGAATTTTCAGGTTTTCCTCCGGAGCGTGAGGTGGAATTATCGATTGAGCATGTGCCAGGGGCGGCACCAGTGTCCATTCCTCCTTATAGGATGGATACACCAGAGTTGCAGGAGCTCAAGAAACAGTTGGAGGAGTTGCAGGAAAAGGGTTTCATCTGACCCAGTACTTCTCCTTGGGGCTCTCTTATTCTATTTGCGAAGAAGCCATACGACACCCTCAGGCTTTGTGTGGACTATCTAAAGTTGAACCAGTTGAGAGCCAAGAATCAGTATCCCTTGATGAGTATCAATGACCTCTTTGATCAACTTCAAGGAGCCCAGGTGTTCTCAAAGATTGACTTCAGGTCCGGTTACCATCAATTGTGCGTTAGACCATCATATATACCTCTTACTACTTTCTGAAGTAGGTATGGTCTATACGATTATGTGGTTATGCCATTCGGTCTCACGAACGCGCCTTCAATTTTAATGACACCGTTGAACTGAGTGTTCTATCCATTTATGTATTCCTTATCCTTTATTCACCATATACTCCATAGAGACTCTAATTAATAAACACACAATGTAATACTTTATATGTCAATGTATATACAAGTATTCCTCTTACCCAAAAACATTACATTGTATTTTTTCATCAGTTTGTTAATGATATTATCACCTTGTAGGATGGAGAACAACTAAACTAAGACACAAGAGGGGGTGGGTGAATTTTGTTTATGAAATTATAATCTCTTTAACCCATCCTCTTTAAGGTATGATAAGTTCTGATATTTTCTTAACATAATCAAGCATCATAAATAAAAGTTGAAATAAATTTATTGAACATAAGATATTTATAGTGGTTCAGGGAACATAAATCCCCAAACTCACTCCACTAACCCTCAAGTCCCAGTGCTTCGTGATTTTCACTAACAACGGTCCTTTTTCTAAGGACTTCCTGAATGAGGGAAGGTGCCCATCACTTGGTACAAAATAATGAACTTTTAATGAGCTCATTTACGGATATGAAAAAGACTACCCTTCAATACTCAATAGTAGGATTTCACACATTTAAAATTAGGAAAGAGTAACAAAGGTTTAAAAATATAGCTCATAGTTTCACTATGAAATTGAAATAAGATAAAAGTTTACTAGGAGGGAAAATAAAAATTAATTGTAGCTCGAGGATATTCTTCTAAAATCATAAAGATATATCTTGACAAGATATATGTAGAAAGCTTGAATATTATTCTTAACTTTCTTAGCATAGAGAATTGGCACATAAATCATTGAGAAAGAGAGATGATAATTCATTTTTTTTCTCTCGCTCTTATATATTTTCTATTGTTTATATACTCTTTTATATATTTATATAAAATTTCATGACATGATATCCCATAAAATCTAGTCTTAGAATAATATTTTAGATTTAATTTCCTCAAAACACCTCGTAAATATGACTAAACAATAAATTATGATGTATTATTTTCATCTATTGGTACTTATATCATTTTTTGAAATTATTTTTAATATAAAGAGGTAGTACAATATTTAATTCATCAATTCCCATATTAATTCTCACGTAAATTACTTTAAAATTAATAATTATTTTGGTTATAGAATGAATTATCTAATTATGGATCTCCATATTTATGAATTCCATAAATAAAAATTCACATAGCTGAATTGATCCATGAAGTCATTATTCACACAAGTAAATACCTCATGTTTCTATATTGCTCACACAACCCAATTTGGATTAACTAGATGAATCATGTTGGGGATTGGTGCCACATAGCAAAATTTTCCATGGATAAAACTCAGGTAACCAAATACTCCATGTTTCTTATTCATGTATCAACTTCATCAGCATATCCACTTTCTTGGGTAGGAAATTTATCAACATAATTATTTTTCACATAACTGATTCTATGATGTAGCCAATTTACCTAGGAATTTCCTTCACATTGCTAATTGAAGTGGTTGATTACTTGATATATCCAAATATCCACATAGTAAAAGTATTCATGTAGTAGAATTTTCATACTTAGTAAAATTTTGTAAAAACATAGTGAATTATAGAATAATAGAAAATTGACATAAATAAAGATAAACCAGATTCACATTGCTAAAAAATCATTAAAAATATATAAAAGGGTTTTTAGATATTCCAAACATAAATAACATGGGATATTTTGGGACAAAACTAGTAATCCCACAATCTACCCTTTTTTGATTAATAAAATTCCCATTAAAAATTCAAATTAATCTCTAATAGATTAATGGATTTTAACAAAATCTATAAAATGTATAATACTTTTAATTTTTTTATACCATTATCTCCCACAATATTTGTCTTATCTATCTTCTCCCCCTTTTGTGAAATTAAAAAGGATGGGTATGGAGAGGAAAACATTTTTAATGCATGACCTTAAATTTTGAATAAGTTAAGTACAATGTTTCAAATGAATTTTAATTATATAAATAATGAGATTTAGAAAATTTAGTAAGAAAAAAAATCAAGGGGAAAAGAGAAAAAGAAGAAAACATTAAATAAAAATAATCATTTTTGAAAAAAAAAGATATAGGAATCTAATTAATCATGTACACTTATACCAAATACAATGAGTCAATAAAAAAATTATTTAGTTAGATGAAACAGGTTTGTAGATTGGCTCAATGTCAGAAAGAGGTTTGGGCAGAGGTTTACAAAAGGAAGTAGAAGATAAAGAGGTAGTTGGAGGGTCAACTTCTTGAGGCAGAACTATTATCTCAAGATAGACAACTAATCTACCATTTACTCTAAAACTGGATCTGAACCTATGACTCAGAGAAGGTGTGGTATACACTCTGAAAATATTATGAGAAGCAATGCTGATGTATGAGAGCATGAACTAAAAAAATCCATCTTCTTAATATGTTATAAAGAAGTAGCTTCCATCTTAGCAGATTCAACTGCAATATTAGCCTCAACCTTTGATTGTTCATTATGATTGATTTTGGTAGTGTCAAAAACAACATCCAATCTCTTCCAGGGACTTCTATTTGTATCAGGAGGTGTTGTTCCTAGATATCTTCTTCCTCTTAGGGATAAAAGAGCATAATCCCATAAATTAATAATTTTTATGATATAAGTTTTTTATAAATCAAAAATTACTATTCAATATTGTTTGTAAATATGATATAATTAAGATATAATATTTTTCATCACTCCTTTAAAGGTTTCAATTTTTTTAGTTGAAAAATTATATGAAATACTGACCATGGAAGTAAGATGAGGAGTAGATTGAGCAACATGGGGTTTAAAATATAGCTTATCCTAAATTTTGTCTTTTGAGTCTTGTAACCTGATTTATTTTCATTATAAATTGGAAATATTTTTATCCAAGATTAATAACAACTATATACAAACATTATTAAACTCATTAACACTATTGGAAGGAGATTTTGGTAGCAGATAACTTGTAGGAGTTGGAACATGAGAAACTATATTGAGAAGTCTGTAACCTATAAGATATTTTCCATTTTGTGTAACTAGAACAAATAGATATTTATGAGACTCCGATGAACCAGAATCTTGTTATGAAGAGTCTGTATAGTGATCCACAACTCTATCATAAATTTTATCTATCATGGATCTAAATTTTTGATGGATTCTGCTGATAGGGTCAATAATGGTTGGAACCATGTGTCTGATATTCTTGGAAACTTCCAAGGTTTCACTTATCCTAATCTAAATTGGGCTAAGATTCCTCAAGAGCACCAATAATTCTATTTAGGGAAACAACTATCCCAAGAACTATTTTCTGCACAATTTATTTGGTTTTCCAAAACTCGTCTTAGAGATCCTTTCTGAAATATTACATAATAAGATGAGTAAATTTTTCAAATTAGAGTAACTAGAACCTTGAAGAAATAAAATTCAGATATGAAAATAGTTGATCAAACTTATTAATGAGATCTTGAACCATATAAGGTCCTAAAACATAAGTAACACATGGATGAAACCTCTAAATGACTCAAAACTACACTTTTCAAAGTGTGAAACCTCTCTATAATGTAATTTTTGAAACATTGAATTTCATCATGTGCAACCAATGAATGATACGATTGAGATAGTGGCTTATTTTTATACATGTCCCATTGAGATTCCAAAATCACTATACATTTATTTATTTTATTCATGGTAAAAAATATCCATCTAATCTAATTCCCTTAATATTTCACAACACAAATTTTCAAATCACTTACACCAGATAAAACAGGTTGCACTGGAAGGAGGTTCTGAACCAAGGCGGTTTGGGTAGCCATCATCCCAACCATTTTTTTAAAATCGATTTTCGAAACAGAACTCTCATTCATCTATCTGCTTTCATATTAGGAAGATATCATTTCCTTCTTTAAAATGTAAAAATAAAAATTAAGATTATAAAATTATTTCACAATAGTATATGAAAAAGTTTATATGTGTTTCCCCACGTCAGATTCTTCAGAACATTTTCATACTATTGGTTCATTCTATTGCACATGAAGAGAAAATGGAGTTTGGGATGGGGCATGCAAAATAAAAAAAATATATTCAAAAACTATATCCTTTTATCTTTCTCTATTAGTGTTATAAGGTGATCCAAGGGATGGATCAACTACATCAGGTACAAACATAGGTTATACTCTATCTCAAACAATAAGAAAACTAGGAAAAGTCTCCACTGACATCTCCACATGAGCTGTATCTACTGTCGCAATTGCATGAACAACTGAAAGAATAGATTTAGCAGCAATAACATATTCATCCTCCATAATCTAGATTTTCTCCTCCACAATATATTTCACTTATAGAACTATATGTTATAATCTTGTAGCAGTAATCTCCCTTACTATCTAAAAGACACCCTATAAAGATGTGTTGCTTCCCTAGTAGGTGGGGTAGTAGATGACTCCCCTTAAAATTCTTCAAGAGGTGGTATAACCACCTGTGAACAAGATTTATATAAAATATTTCCTAATTAACTTTATGCTACATCCCAGTTATAACCAAACGTTTTATACAGAACAATAAACAAGGTGCTAGTCTTCTGAAACCTCACAACTTCTATACCATTGAGATATACTTATATACTTTTCAGAACTAAGGAGATAAGCCTTTAGTAGGGATAATAATTTAACATCCCTTTACCTTGGTTGTACTTCTTCATGAATCACATCAGGTAATAAGCTAGATTCAACATGATATTTTTGATCATGATATATCAGAGGTACGTGTCCTGAAATAATATGTTTTCCCTATCACCGTCCCTTTAAGAAGTTCTATGGTGAATAGACTTACATATCACATTATACTCTACTTAAAATTCATCCAAAACATTATTTTCAAAGGTATAAGACCAATATAAAAACACTAAGAAATCATTAAAACAAAATTTGGCTAAAAATAAACTCACCTCATGAGGATAGTGTATAATTTCATCCATTTACATTGGTCATAATAATAGAGATTTCCCATTAAAATTGATTGAAAGTGCATCTTTAGATTCACCAAACTGAAATTCAAAATTTACCATGAATTTATAAAAAAAATTCTGAAATATAAATCCTTATTTCTTCTCATAAAAAACAAATTTCTATCCTTGGAATTGGAAAAATTTCTTCAATATAATTTCGATTCCTCCCACCCATGTAATGTGTATGTATTTTCTCGCATGTACTCGATAAGGAAGACTTCCCACATTTTCTTTCTTTGAGGTTATAGAACCACTATCATCTTGTCACTTTGACTTACCCATTGTGGAAAGTTTGGATGATGGCCGAGAAAAATAAAGGTGATGGTTCGACTTTACGGAAAAATGTACATAGGTGAATGTAAAAGGAGTTGAGGGTTGATTTTAGGTTATGTAACAAACCAAACTCAGAGAGGGTTATATATCCAATTTTGTTTAGGTTAAATCCAATATAAAAAAAATGAAATAAAATAAGAAAACAAAACAAAGTATTTTTCCTTATTTTAAATGAAATGAAACTAGTTTATAAAATTAAATTATGACAAAAAATATTAAAAGCGGATAAATTCATAATAAATTGAAATATAAATAAATTAATAATAAATGTAGAAAATTAAATATAATTATAACAAAAATATGTTAAAATAATTTAAATTCAAATAATCTTTATTCTCTCTTAATAAAATCAAAATGTTCAAAAGTAATGGACTTAGTAAAAATATCATATAATTGATTCTCAATAGAGATAAATTCAAGAGACATATGTCCTTTTTGGGTGTGATATGTCAATAAAGGATTCCTTAGATCTATATTATTTATTTGTGAATAGTTTATTGGATTATATAACATTTTGATAGCCTGATTGTTGTCACATTTTATTGATACTTGATTATAATTGAATCTAAAATCAATTAAGGTGTGTTTCATCCACAACACATTTTAAAAACAACTAACAACAATAATTTATTCTCCTTTAGTAATAAATAATTCATCTAAGTGATATTTATTACAAGAGAATGAAACTATAGATTTACCTAAAAATTTGAAGTCTCTTGAGGTACTCTTCTTATCTATTCAATAACCCCCAAATTTTGCATCATATAATGAAGTCAAATTGAATTTACAGTTTTTTAGAAATAGAAAGGATATAGAAATTAATCCTTTTAAATATATTAAAATAAATTTGGAAACAATATAATTAGATACCTTGGTATTGGTTTAGAATATAGTACATAATCATACCTCAAACATAATGTTTGGTCTACTAGTAGTTAAACACCACAGACTCCCAATAATTCTTCTATAAAACTTTTTGTAAACTGCTATCATAGATTTATCCAAATCAATTTCTTCATTATAACTTACAAGAGTAGATTATACTTTACTATTTTTTAGTAGAAGATTCTTATGTACGTCATGTATGTATTTACATTGATTAATCACATTCCCAAATTATTTTTTATAAATTTGACTACCAAAAAAGAAGTTTAACCCACCCATCATACTAATTAAAAAAATACACGATTTTTGAAAAGACAATATATAATTTTTTATTTGTGGAACCAAAAATCACACATTCAATATATATTTATAGAAATTTTTTTATCAAGATGATGTTTTCACGAAAATATTAGGATCTTCCGGTCCTACAGAAAATGTATTTGTTAAAATAAAAAAAACTTAAATACTGGAACCAAGCTATAGGTTCTTATTTAATGAATTAAAGTAACATTAGTATGTTTGAAGATAGAATTGGAAAACAATGATTTTCAAAACTATGATGTTGTTCCACAAAAACTTCCTTGACAAAAAAACCATTTAAAAATAAAACTTTAAATCATGAGGATATAATTTTTAATCTATTTGAAATGCATAGGATAAGAGAACCTTAATGGATTCTAGTCTAGAAATGGGTGTAAAAGCCTCTTTATAATCTATCCATTCTTTACGGTTATACCTTTTAGTCACTAATATAGCCTTATTCTGAGTGATTATACCCTGATCATCCTTTTTATTACTAAAAAATATTTTGTTCCTCTAGCAGTGTAATCATTGGGTATATTAACTAATTACAATACCTTGTTCCTATTGAACAAGTTTAACTCTTCATGTATAGAGAAAATCCAACTCTCATTAGCTAAGGATTTTTCTATGGTTTTATGTTATATTTGATATAAAAAGGGAAAAATTATATAGGGTTTCTTATACATATTATAGTCCTAATCCCTTCACCTGTGATTCTTATTACAGTATCTAAGGGAATTTTTTTCAGGGTTCTAGGTTGTTTAGGGATCACACTTTTAGGTTCACTATTATCCATCCTTATAGGATTTGGTTTTCCAAAATCAATGTATGAATCCATGTTTTCGTATGAGGTAATGTTCCTTTTATTTTTTGTTATATACCTTTTTATGACATTATGTGAATGCTTAACTTGATTACAGGTGTTTTGGAGGTGCCTGGGGCTTGTTCAGAGCCCGGAAGCATGTTTTGAGATGAAAATTACATATTGCACAGTTGGCGCATGACCTACACACAGTTAGTCTAAATCGTGTGAGAGGTATAGAAACTGTAGGTCTTTAGATAGAGCATTCATGTGTGGTTAGTAAAACCGTGTGGGGTAACCCTACGAAGTTCCCCTCTTAGGTAGAGAGGAGTGTATGGTTTCTGCATGGTTTGGGGAACTGTGCATGTAAACAGTGTGACCCCAATGTGTGTTTTTTATTTTTAAATTAAAACATGTTTTCTTTTTCTAAATCCTATTTGGGTTTTTCATCTTCTATGGACAAAAGCCCTTTAGAGATCTCCCTTTGGGTGCCTAACCTATGAATCGAGCCAGTTCTTCCATATGACCTCCATTTCGATCACTGATTATCTCATCAGATCCTAAATGGTAAGTCCTATATTCCTTTGTAGTCTTTATTGATTCTTCAAAACAACGATTGTGCTATTTGAATTTAGGCTCATATGCCCTAATATCCCATTATTTATCCGTTATTTATATTTCTCCCAAACCAGGATGAATCAAGACTTGATACTGGACGAGCCATCTACTACCGAGGCGAGGTAGGTGCTCTATGATTTCATTAAGATTTTCATGTTGTTTTTCAGAAATCATCCATCACTCTATCTATCAAACTTTCCTAAGAGGTATCGTTTTTGAGCAAATATCTTTTAGTAGCTGTAGTTCGACATGGTAAGGTTGACCTTATGTTCTGTTTAGGTGTGTCAGCACCCGTTGCTCGTTTGAAGATCATCCGAGGGGTGAGCCTTATAGAAATAACATGTTTATGCCTGTTTAAACCCCCCAAGCAGTGTGTGCTTTTGTTTTCATAGTTATAGGAAGCTCGTAAGTGCCTTGATAGCTTGAGTGTCTTGCTAAGGAGATCAACTGCCTCTTGCTTACTGATATCTTATGACACGATACCTTTTTTAATAGCTTGGATTAAATGAAATGTGTTTATATGGGTGTGTATACCTATATAAAATGGTTAATGTCTTGTTAAACGGATAATATGGTAGGGTATGACCATATAAATGGTGAATAGTAAATGGTTTTCATGAGTGGGTATACTCATGGCTTGTGATTGCTGATGTGAGTGGGTATACTCTCATGGTTTTGAATGTTTAATTTTGAATGCTTGATCGAATGGTTTGATAGATGCCTTGGACTTCTCTCCATGGATCTGGAACACATTAGTATATGCCTTGGGTTTACTCTTCCCCTTGGGTGTTGATTCCATGGGATTCCTAGGGCCTTGCTACATCGTGGATCCAGCTTTCTTGGGCTCACGTAGGACATTCTATTTAAATGATCCAAGGACCCCAACCAGTTCCTAAACAAATTTCCACCAGGGATTCCCATGGGGGTCGATGAAATGGCTTGGACATGCTCCTTGGATCCAGACCTCTGTGGTGTAGATATTTATTACACGGATTCCTTGGTCTGCTGGCATGTCAGATCTGACCCTTAGGGTCTACACTTCACTATACGATGTAGCCGTGGGATATTTTATATCACTATATGACATGGTCATGGGATATTTGACTTCACTATACGGTGTGGTTGTGGAATACTTTACTTCTTTATACAACGTGACTATGGATTTCTTAACACATATGGATGTATGGCCTGGCCATGAGCGTTTCTTGTTTACCTTGCTTTTAGCCACTTTGTTAGGAGCTGACTATTTTGCATGTCACGAACCAGGCCGGGTCACCATCCGGCCAGGCGCCTGACCCGGTCCGCGACATGGCCCGAAGGGCATTCCCGATCCCCATGGGATGGCACAAGTTCCCGGGTACCAAGAGTAACATGTGGGAACGGTTTACCCAAAATAAAAGACATAAAAACAACTAACAAGATAAATAAATTAAAATTGGAAATAGACAACCAAACACACCTTTGAACTATAAACAGGTTTAAATTCTACAACTCGAACAAATAACTAAAAAGAAAAGATGATAGTGGAAACTAAAACTCTGACTCAAACCTCATGGAAAAAGAGATGCCACATCAGCACCAATCTACATGAAAAGACCAACTTCCACCTGAACCACCATCGCTAAGCACGAAGTCACAACCTAGAATGCAGAAGAAATAGAATCTACATACACCCAAGGGTGTATGTAGGGTGTGAGCTAAAAGCCCAGTAGGATGCCATCAAGAAAAGGTTCCACGCATAATTATTAAAAGACAAATACATTTTCAATTTAATAGAATAAAAATAAATAAGTGCTTAAAGAATTTTAATGAAAACAGTTTTTAAGGGGAAACATCTCTAAATGGAAAACAACTTAAATTAACATACACACACGCACGCAAACCCACACACGCACGCACACACACAGACGCACGCACTCATGTACACACGCACACACACTTTTCTTGGTAACCCCAACGTCACACCGTATGCCGACGGTGAGAAGAAAGCAAAGGAAGAGCACAATACATGGGAGAGACCCTAAAGATACTAGCGAGAAGTGGGACCATAGAAACTCACGTCTCGGTGAACCATATCATACATTCCCGTGCACGAGCCACTGGTAGGGAAACACCTCCTACCATAGTGGTCTCCAATCATCATCCAATGTTTATTTAGTGTTGTAAGCGTCAATCCCGCTAAGTGAAACTGGGCCGAGGCTACTCCCGTATCACTAGCACGCTAGTCTAGTCCGCCCACCTAGTACCCAGGCTTCCCGTTTGTGCTCAAGTAATTCAAAGTTCATTCCACATGTCATAATCATACAATCAAACCAAGAAAGACATCATGCACACCAAAAACCACCATTCGCACACACAGAATACATTTGAAATAATACACACACTAAAATGTTCCAAAACTCAATCTGCATTTCTTACACAACCAATTAAAACAAATTGCATCCTTAATAACTATTTAATAAAACATTTAAGATTTTTTTAAAAAAATTTGATGAGCAGAGCATGAATTTACACACAAAACCAACCAAACCTTCTTTCGTAACCAAACACACACAACGCCGCATCAAGAGTTCAATCCACACCACTTACACCAATTAAAAAGAAACTATTTGAGTAGTTTAACACAAGTGCTAACAAACGATGAAATAATGTTTTCACTAACGATAAATTTTGTTTTATTTAAAATGCCACTTTAGAACAAAACACACGACGTAATATTATCGAAACATGATTTTCACCACAAATATCATTTAATTAAAAACTTAACAATTTATAAAACACTAAACCAGCTTGACATGGGTTTCCAGAAAAACACACTAATATCACAAAAACACATTAATAACAAATCAATGCATATAAGATCTCAAGAGAATAAAATAAGACCACTTCACACCCTGCAAACTAACTAAATAATATGCTGAATTAATTAAACATGCAAATAAATTCATCAAACAATAATTATGAGCGGAACCACCTACCTCGGTGTGGTAGACTTCACAAATATGGTGCGCAAGGATCGTCACACACCAACCGCAACTCAAACAAACCAAAATTGACCCTAAAAAAATCAATTAAACCAATAACATCAAGAATCTACCCTAAAATCGGACATATACTCGCTAGAAAAAAACAAACAAACCAAACTCAAAAGGAAAAGGACGGCAAGAGAAAAAGGCTTAACAGAAGGGGGTCGACCAGCAAGGGGGAAGGCAGTGGGTTTCGCCGGGCTGGAAAAGGAGGAGGCACCGGTCTGCTTCACTGGAGGAGGGGTCCGACGTGATTCCAGATTTTCTGGAGGGAGAAGGCGGTGCAGACGGGGAACTGACTCGAAGAAGGGAGGTCCGGCGGTTGGGGTTCGTCAGGCAAGGCAAGGGGGGGGGGGGGCTTGGGTTCATCGGGCAAGGTGGGGGAGGGGGCAGCGGCTTGGGTTCGTCGGGCAAGGCAAGGAGGCCGACGACTGATGGACAGGGGAAATCCAACGGTATGCCAAGGGGTTCCAGGGGGAGACGACATGGCAAGAAAAGAGGGTAAGGGGCTAGGTCGTGATAGGGAGGAAAGGTAAGAGGGAGGGAAAAAAAGAAAGGAATAAAAAAAGAAAAGAAAAAAGAGTACCAACCCTAAAAAAAATTTAAACCAATCATAAAAAAATGGTAAATAAAAATAGGTAACATATATTAATAATAGAAACAATAATAACAAAAAAATACTATTGTTTTAAAATTAAATTACCCACTTAAAACAATAATAATAAAAAAAGTTAAATCACATTATAAGATAATGTTAGCAACTAAATTGAGGTATTAATTATAATAATAAGGAGAAGAAGAAAAATAATACTAATACTAAAAATAATATCCTCAAATAATAATAATAATGATAATTGTAATAATAACAATAAAAATTACTATTTTCATTATCATTAAAATAATTATTTAAACTTCTTTTGATTATCTTTATTTTTTAAAGAGTCGGGAAAATGCGCGGTTACTCCGTGCGACCCATAAAAATTTTAACAGAAAGATGATAATAATAATAATAAACATAATAAAATTTATCATCTTCAACACCTTTTAATCTAAATCTTTTATTAACCAATTAACTTAATTTAATTTGATAATTAATTTATTAATTGTGCACCGAGCAGGCAGTGCGGTTAATCGGACGAGGTCGCGTGGTGACCGGAGTAAGGTTGCACGACTTTGACCGTGATGCGCTGGACACACTCAAGACCAAAACAGACATTTAAAAAAAAACTCAAAAGTTTTATGTCGGGCCTCAACCCGAACTGCCCGATGCCCAAATATTTAATTAAAATAAACAAAATAGAAACGACGGGTGTGACAATTATCCCCACCATAAAGATTTCCGTCCGCAGAAAGCCATAACCAGAACAAAAGCCCATAGCAAAAAACCACACTCCCTTAAGGTTGAAAGGGGATCTCCACAAATACCAAGCAAAGAGAGGCAAAAGTTTCATGCTCAGAGAAAGTGACTCAAAGACAACTTCGATAAACCCATATAAAGATTTTCTGATATGTGTCACCCGCCCCGAAGAGCTATAATGCCTCCAGTTGATTGTTTTAGAAAAAAAAACTCTTGACCCCACAGAAACCAAACTTAAAAACCGAAACACCTCAAGCACTATTAAACGAAAACCACAAAATTTGGCTAGAATGAACAAACAAGGTCAAACCACATCGTTTGTCTGGAACGAACAACGAGACCAACCACGACCAAGAAGCACCCTTATCACCTATCACCAACTCATCTTTAGAAACAGAACCAAAAGGTCAACATGGGGAAGCCCGAGGGGCTCCCCACCATTAGGAACTCACTGACGCTCGAGACAAGACTGGAAAACTGACACGCGGAGGTTCGAGCGGACTCCCCACCATTAATGAAAAGTCCAACACTGATTCATTATAGAGACATTCATGCGTGACCCAATGTGGGTCTCCCCACTATTAAGAACCTACCCACGCCCAAGGCGAGACTAGAAAACCAACATAGGGAGGTTCGGGCGGACTCCCCACCATTCAGGAAAGGCCAACACCGATTTATTCTAGAGACATTTATACGAGACCCCTCATGGGTCTCGCCGCCACTAGAACTAATAGAGGATATAGAACTTTGAAAGATTCATGATGGTGACCAAACACCCCACCGCAAGGGGCGGGGAGGGAGGGACCCAACTACCGGGTGTCAAAACCACGACCAGAGACAAACCAACATCTCCAAATCCCTGGATGAGCATCATTCAAATTTGAGATAGATTTACCCAACAGACTCCCATAAGGACCACTAAAGAGATTGCATCCAGTGGGACGCAACCCCCAAGACTTTAAGGCAATGAGACAAACATGCCTCCACATGGTCACGAAAAACTTATGTAACTAGACGGTTCGTTCGGAGCAGAACAACCATAGAAACAATTTAAACTGTCTCTACTTTCAACACCGATGACAGAAAAAAGGTTGGGTTCCCATACACTCCCGGGGTTCCTGACCACGTGCTATCTTCACTCCGAGGCCTATGGCTAGAGCCCTAATGTTTGAAGCATCTTATGCCTCATAGTCAGGCATGTAAGTCTCCTGAACGGAGCTTCTTCTTTTGGTGTCACACGCGACCACACTGCAACCCAGACAACACCAGCAAACACAACACATTACGACATCCAACTGATCATACACAGAATATTCACCAACACAAGAGCTGAAATGGTGCATGCATATCACCCTTTGTAACACTGGATGAGAACATGACACCACAAATAGTTACCTGAACATGACCATTTCTGTTGAGAGGAACATTATACGGAGAGGGACTTCGAACTGATTCTTAAACAACATGTGATTCATGCAATTGACCGTAACATCCCCATGTGACTGGGTCTGCCACACTAGTGGCCTAATGTAGACCCTTCATTAAACGAACCCAGTGAAGGACCAAATGTCATTTAGAATAGTGGTCAGCACCAACCACTCCATTCTGCTTCCAATTTTTCCCACTGGAATCTCCTTCACCATTTCCAAACAAAACATTAAAATTAAATAGGTCAAACTTCACCCTTAACTATCAAAGAAAACTCACATTGCAAGACTTCACCAAGCACGACCCTTGCAGCTGATGAAAGCACTACAAACCCTTCAAGAAATCGGTCAGCATAGATAATTGTGAACCGCTTTCAACCTTCCCCGCTGGAATTTCCTTTTTCCATTTCCAAGGGAAACCTTCAAACACGACAGTCTCAAACATCATACCCGACGATTCAGACAATCAAAAGACCAAAAATCCTTTCAACTCCCCTCGCATCTGTCATCCCGCTACGAGAGGATCTGCTTAGTTGTAAAAAGGAGAAGTTGGTTCAATTCTAGAATTAAAAAAGAGAGTCCTTCGACAACTGGAGTGCTGGCCAACAACGAATTGCCCGTAGCCATACTTCAATCACATGTCAACGCTTTATGGGGGGGGGGGGGGCATACACTAGTCATGAAAGAAAACCATAGACCCAACCAAACTGGTCCAACGGTCAAGACATACCAAAAGAGAACACCAAACGTGTAGGGGGAACCACTGCAAGGGCTCCCCGATGTACTTTTTAAAATAATTAACTAGATACACGCTTTCATACCAACTTACAAATAAAAATTCAAACTCAGGACACAAATCAGTCAAAAAGGATTCTCGGCTCGAAACGAGTCACAACCTACCTTTCAAAAACATAAAGACACAACACACAAACACCATTTACTAAAACACAAAATTACTTTCCTTTAACAAAACATTTTGAAAATAGGAAAACTCAGTGGGTTTCACAAACACCAATGGCGTCCCATGAGCCTCGCACATGCATGTTCTTGTGCCGCACCAGTAACCACCTCATGTCTATCTAGGAACTCATCTGCTCATGCCATTAACCATTTCCCTTTTCGTATACACTCATGCACGTGGTTGCCCATGAGAGCACCAAGGATCAAAACCAAACCTTTCCATTTTTCAAAAACAAAACATTCAACCCACGCTTTTCAAACCTTATACATCATTTAATTTTTAAAGCGCTTCACTTGAAAACATTTTCCAAGACCAAAACAATTTTACTTAAAAGCCAAATTTCCACGAATCCAAAACAAAGAGATGAGAAACGGTGCAAGAGAAAACTTGTGTCAATGGGTGACTGGAACATATGATTGGAGGCCATACACCAGTCATGCCACCACCACAGAGGGTATTCTAGGACAGCGTCCCCAACTCCACATGGATTTCCAGACCCTGCGAGCTCACTGGGACCACTAACCTTACTCCTTTTTCATTTCCCCTAAATGAAATTAACCACATGGACTGAAGATGTAGACAAACATCAACTTACTTTGGTAACTCAAGTCATGCCACGAGGTGTGCAGGCTAGGCACCTTACTCGTAACTAGAACGTCGAGTCCCGATAACCTTAACTCCAGTCTACCGTGACTCTATCCCAAAAGATCACGACCCAAGAGATAAAACCTGCTCTGATACCATTTTGTCACGAACCAGGCCGGGTCACCATCCGACCCAGTGCCCAAACCGGTCCGCGACATGGCCCGAAGGGCGTTCCTGATCCCCACGGGGTGGCACAAGTTCCCGAGTACCAAGAGTAACATGTGGGAACGGTTTACCCGAAATAAAAGACAGAAAAAAAACTAACAAGATAAATAAATTGAAATTGGAAATAGACAACCAAACATGCCTTTGAACTATAAACATGTTTAAAGTATACAACTCGAACAAATAACTAAAAAGAAAATATGACATTTGAAACTAAAACTCTGACTCAAACCTCCCAGAAAAAGAGATGCCACATCAGCACCACTCTGCATGAAAAGACCAACTGCCACCTGAACCACCATCGCTGAGCACGAAGTCACAACCTGGAATGCAGAAGAAACAAAATCTACATACACCCAAGGGTGTATGTAGGCTGTGAGCTAAAAGCCCAGTAGGATGCCACCGAGAAAAGGTTCCACACATTATTATTAAAAGACAAATACATTTGCAATTTAATAGAATAAAAATAAATAAGTGCTTAAAGAATTTTAATGAAAACCGTTTTTAAGGGGGAACTTCTCTAAAAGGAAAACAACTAAAATTAACTTACACACATGCACACACACCCACACATGCATGCACACACACAGACGCACACACACACACACACACACGCACACGTACACACGCACACACACTTTTCTTGGTAACCCCAATGTCACACCGTGTGCCTATGGTGAGAAGAAAGCAAAGGAAGAGCACAATACATGGGAGAGACCCTAAAGATACTAGTGAGAAGTGGGACCCTAGAACCTCACGTCTCAGTGAACCATATCATACATTCCCATTCATGATAAACTGGTAGAGAAACACCTCCTACCATAGTGGTCTCCAGTCATCATCCAATGTTTAGTTAGTGTTGTAAGCATCAATCCCGCTAAGTGAAACTGGGCCGAGGCCACTCCCGTATCACTAGCACGCTAGTCTAGTATGCCCACCTAGTACCCAGGCTTCCCATTTGTGATCAAGTAATTCAAAGTTCATGCCACATGTCATAATCATACACTCAAACCAAGCAAGACATCACGCACACCAAAAACCACCATTCGCACACACAAAATCCATTTGAAATAATAGGCATACTAAAATGTTCCAAAACTCAATCTGCATTTCTTACACAACCAATTAACACAACTTTCATACTTAATAACTATTTAATAAAACATTTAAGATTTTTAATAAATTTTTTTTGAATAGCAGAGCATGAATTTACACACAAAACCAACCAAACCTTCTTTCGTAACCAAACACACACAACGCCGCATCAAGAGTTCAATCCACACCACTTACACCAATTAAAAAGAAACTGTTTGAGTAGTTTAACACAAGTGATAACAATGATGAAATAATGTTTTCACTAACGATAAATTTGGTTTTATTTAAAATGCCACTTTAAAACCAAACAAACGACGTAATATTATCGAAACATGATTTGAACCACAAAATCATTTAATTAAAAAATTAACAATTTATAAAACACAAAACCAGCTTGACATGGGTTTCCAGAAAAACACACTATTATCACAAAAACAAATTAATAACAAATCAATGCATATGATATCTCAAGAGAATAAAATAAGACCATTTTTCACCCCGCAAACTAACTAAATAATATGCTGAATTAATTAAACACGCAAATAAATTCATCAAACAATAATAATGAGTGGAACCACCTACCTCGGTGTGGCGGACTTTACAAATATGGTGCGCAAGGATCGTCCCACACCAACCGCAACTCAAACAAACCAAAATTGACCCTAAAAAATCAATTAAACAAACAACATCAAGAATCTACCCTAAAATCAGACATATACTTGCTGAAAAAAAAAACAAAACTAAAAAGGAAAAGGACAACAAGAGAAAAAGGCTTAACCGAAGGGGGTCAGCCAGCAAGGGGGAAGGCAGTGGGTTGCGCCGTGCTAGAAAAGGAGGAGGCACCGGTCTGCTTCACCGGAGGAGGGGTCCGACGTGATTCCAGCTTTTCTGGAGGGAGAAGGCGGCGTGGACGGGGAACCAGCTTGAAGAAGGGAGGTCCGGTGGTTGGGGTTTGTCGGGCAAGGCAAGGGGGGGCCGGTGGCATGGGTTCGTCGGGCAAGGCTAGGGGGGGCCGGCGGCTTGGGTTCGTCGGGCAAGGCAAGGAGGACAACGACTGATGGAGAGGGGAAATCCAGCGGCACTCCAAGGGGTTCCAGGGGGTGACTACACAACAAGAAAAGAGGGGAAGGGGCTAAGTCGTGACGGGGAGGAAAGGTAAGAGGGAGGGGAAAAAAGAAAGGAATAAAAAAAGAAAATAAAAAAGAGTACCAGCCCTAAAAAAACATAAACCAATCATAAAAAATGGTAAATAAAAATAGGTAACATATATTAATAATAGAAACAATAATAACAAAAAAATACTATTTTTTAAAAGTAAATTACCCACTTAAAACAATAATGATAAAAAAAGTTAAATCACATTATATGTTAATGTTACCAACTAAATTGAGGTATTAATTATAATAATAAGGAGAAGAAGAAAAATAATACTAATAATATTAATAATAATATCCTCAAATAATAATAAAATTGATAATTGTAATAATAACAATAAAAATTTCTATTTTCATTATCATTAAAATAATTATTTAAACTTCGTTTGATTATCCTTATTTTTTAAAGAGTTGGGAAAATGCACGGTTACTCCGTGCAGCCCATAAAAATTTTAACAGAAAGATGATAATAATAATAATAAACATAATAAAATTTATCATCTTTAACACCTTTTAATCTAAATCTTTTATTAACCAATTAACTTAATTTAATTTGATAATTATTTTATTAATTGTGCACTGAGCAGGTAGTGCGGTTAATCGGATGAGGTCGCACGGTGACCGGATTAAGGTCGCACGACTTCGACCGCGATTCACTGGACGCACTCAAGACCAAAACACTGGTTTAAAAAAAACTCAAAAGTTTTATGTCGGGCCTCAACCCGAACTACCCGATGCCCAAAGATTTAATTAAAATAAACAAAATAGAAACGACGGGTGTGACTTTATAGGTATCCATGAGTGTTGGTTTGTTTTTATTATAGTATAATTATGACATAGGCATTCATATTACCTTACTACTTTGTTTACACTTGCTAGAACCTTATAGAATTACTTTTATAATTTTATAGACCTGGGTGGTTGCCTACTGGGATGTTTATCTCACACCCTATTTGGGCATCCTTGGGGACCCAAACAGATTATATGTTTATAGGTGAGGATAGGAGAAAGCTCCGTAGTACATGTTGTTGATTGTGGCATTAGAGAAGGGGATCATATGACCAAGATATGGATTACGATTCTAAGATATATTTTGTTATTTTATTAATTTTGGGATACTTGTATTGTACTATATTTCAATGTACTATTTTGGTTTATTTCTAGACAATTTTACCATCTTCATCATTTTATATATTAGACAATACTTATTTTTGATATGTATATTCCTTATTGTCTTACTTTCTATTATTTTCTTATCTATTTTCTTCTATTATGACAGTTTTTTGACTTCTGTTGTGATACTCTAGTAATGAGGGCATGGTCTCCCCCCAGACTCACCTAGGCACTCACTTCCAGTCGGTAGCCTTTGGCATTTGGATAGATGAACTTGAGGACTTGTGACCAACTGGGTTTAGGGCACCATTTAGGGTGGCATCCTGGTTCGAGATGTTACAAAGTGATATCAAATGATTTTATTTTCTGGTTTGACTTACTATTTAGTGACCTTAGGCAGAGATTAAAAGGAAATTGATTTTTTTAATAAACGATTCTTGGGAGTAGCTACCTCGTGTATAGGGAAAAACCAAATTACCTCGAATTGAGTTATGGTTTTATGGATTTTGACTATTATTTTTGATTTGACTTCACCGTTGGGTGACACAACTAATTTATTCTATTAATATTGATGCAATTGTTGGTTTTATTTTAGTTTCAACCTAATGAGATGAAGGCTTTACATCTCTGGAATCATGTAGGAACTTGTTAAAATCAGATGCCATGAATTATTCCATGCCATCTAGGATGCATTAAATATTTCATGTTGTTATGATAGTTGGTGTGATAGTTGTTCCTGCTGTTGTGTTAGTTGGGTGTAGTAGATAAAGGTTTGATGTCATCTTCAAATCCATAAGGAGTATGGGCGCATATTAATTAGGAAATGACGCACTAGTGAAATATAAAAATTAAATAAACATGATATGTATGGTTTTAGTAAGAACCATATTCTGCATTCATGAGGTGTTACATGCCCTCATAGATTCAGAAATTGGTAATCCCATGGTGGAATTTTTTGAATAAATGAATTTGAATTGAAAATGGAACTTTATGATAGAAAGTAAAGACTAAACCTATACCTAAATTTTGAGTGGGAAAGAGGCATTGTTTCTAGTGGTTCTATGTATGTTCTTTATATAGTCATGGAGTTAGGAGTAGGCTGTGGGTTTGACATGGTTTCTTGGTTGGTTTTTACCTATCCTACACTTTTGAGCTTTGTTCTTTAATGTTGTTCTTTCTTGAGGTGTGCATTTGGCATTGTATAAAAATGCCACCACATTGACCTCTAGTGATACATCAAAATGTAGGAGATGACCATACTTTAAAGAATGTTGGCTATAGGCTACCGGTTAATCCTCTTATAGTGCCATCTATAGCACCTGAGGCTCTTCCATACACAGGTGCGGAGGCATAGTTCTGTGAGGGTTTCTTTTTCTATATGTTGAAGATGCAGGGAGCAACACAGCTAGCCTTGATCATGGTTAAGCTGACATGGGTGTTCTAGAAGTAGCATCCTCTTATGTTTTTAGGGGATGGTGGACCACATGTAGAAGAGATCTAGATAGATACCACATTAGCATATTTTTTAGCATCTGGAGAAGCCTCAGGAGTAGAGGGTCAAGCTCGTGACATATATGCTACATAGAGCAGCAAAGTGCTAGTGCGAAATTTTGAACCAAGAATATGGTATAAAGAGTATGGGTTGGGCTGAATTCAAAACCCGCTTCAACAACTACTTTTACCCAGCGACTCTATGAGAAGAGCGGGATAGTTAGTTTATTCATCTAGAACAAGGTGCGATGTTTGTATGGAATACTCAACACACATTTTAGAGATGCAGTATTTTAAAAAGATGTATCTTACTGATGAGTTTTCGAGGGAGAAACACTTCAAGGAAGGTCTCAGACTGATCATAGGTAAACATGCTTAGGTTTCCATCTATCACTAAGATTGTGAATGTCTATCTAATTATAGAGAAGAACCTGAGGGAAGTTAGGGGTATAGAACATGGGAGTGGTGTTTCTTTCCCTAGTAAATCTGTGTCTTCAGGAAGGAAGACCCGTTTTAAGGCTTCCTGTGATGTGAGTGATAATCAGGCTGTTGGTGCAAGCATCTTGGTGTTTTTCCATTGGTGTGGGAGGCGAGGCCACATGAAAAATTAGTGCGACCGTGACCCAGTCGAGTGTTGAGATTGCAGAAGGATGGGAAAAAATGTAGTGGTTTTACCGAACCCTCTCTCCAACTATGAGTTGTATGGGGTCAAATATGACATTAGGTTCTGGAGTAGGGTCTTCAGCTCTACTTCAGGCTAGGAGATGGAGCAGTGCATGTCGTTCAGGTTAGGGTAGTGGTGGTCATGGTCGTGTTTCCCAAACACCGGGTTCTCAGAGACAGCAAGGTGGATCAGATTAGGGCAGCCATGTAGGGTCACATCGCTATGGTACATGCAAGACTTATGCAGTGTAACATACCGAATGGGATCATAATCTCAGATCATCTACACTGATATGTAAGATATTAGTAGATTCTACTACTGCATATTCTCTTTTCGAAACCGGTGACTCTCGCAGTTTTATCTCTACACGAGTGGTGAAAAGCTTTGGGCTTGTGGTATTGATTTCTGAGGGTGGTTTGAAGCTAGAAACACTGTTGGGGGTTAGAATAGGTGATAAACACCAGTTTATGAAGTGTCCCCATGAGGTTGGTGGGTGATACTTCATTTGGAGTTTATATTTCCACGATATGATAGGTTTTGACGTCATTCTCAGAATGGACTAGCTCGTTTTTTATTGAGCATACATTGACTGCTATCACTAGAGGGTGATTTTCACATCACCAAATGGTGCAGTGTTATTCACAAGGGTGAATAGGATGTCTAGAAAATCCGATATGGACTTGAGCATAATGGGGTAGGTGGGATGACGACCCAGGTTGCTAGTTTGTTTTTAGATGATCAGGGAGTTGGTCAAGTAGACTTTCCTCCATTGGTTGAGCGCTTCAAGGATGTATTTCCTGAAAAATTTTCTAGTTTACCTTCTCAGAGAGGTGTGGAGTTCTCTATTGAGAAAGTGCTACGAGCTACACTAGTATCCATTCCTACTTATAGGATGGCTACAATAGAGTTATAATAGCTCAAGATTCTCCAAGAGAATTTAGAGGTGAAGGGGTTTATTAGACCCAATACTTATATGTGGGGTTCTCCAATACTTTTTGTGAAAAATTCAGACAAAACACTTAGGATATGTGTGAACTATCAGAAACTGAACTAGATGATGGTAATTTTTTTATCCTTTTCCATAGATATGTGACCTATTGGATTAACTTTGTTGTGATTGAGTGTTCTTGAATATATAATTGAGGTCAGGATATCACCAGGTGTGGGTATGACCTACAGACATACCTCATTCAAACTTTCATAGCATGTATGGTTATATTTGTATCTGGTTATGTCGTTCGGTCTCACGAACATGCCAGCGGTTTTCGTGGTGCTCATGAACTGAGTGTTCCATCTTTACTTGGATTCTTTTGTGGTGGGTTTTTGTGGAATATAACTTGGTGTATTATCACAATTTACATGACCATTCCAAACATATTGAGATCATTTTGAGTACACTGAGATTGCATCAGTTATATGCTAATCTCACACAGATCTAATTTTGGATGGATCAGATTCAATTCCTGGGTCACATCCTCTTGGTGACAAGAGTATCAGTGGACCTAGATAAGGTGAAAGATGTAGTTTATTGGTAACATCCCATGATCTTTTTTGACATACAAATTTTCTTAGTGATACCAAGCTACTATATGAATTTTAAGTAGGACTTATAATTCTTAGCAACACTGGTGATGGGATTAGCTAATAAGGGTCAGATGTTTGTGTGGTCAGAATATTATGAGACATCCTTTCATGAGGTGAAAGGGAGGCTGACATCAACACTAGTCCTGATATGACCTGAGTAGGGAAAGAGCTAAACGGTTTACTGTGATGATTTAGTTATTGGGATGGGGGCAATGATGATGTAGGGAGATGAGTCGTCGCATACGGGTATTGCAAGTTAAGGCCTCACGAGAAGAACTAACCTATGCACGATCTCGAGCTACCTACAGTTGTTCATGCGTTGCACTATTGGAGGCACTATTTAATGGGAGAGCATTTTGTGGTGTACACAGACCACAAAAGCCTCAAGTATATCTTTACATAATGTGATCTGAATTTGAGGCAGCTATGGTGGGTGGAGTACCTAAAATCCATTGACTTAGAGATTTCCAACATTCCTAGTAAGGGAAATACAGCAGCCGATGCACTGATTAGGAGGACTCAGATACATGCATTGTAGTAGGACAGTAGCGAGTTGCAGCTTATGGAGTTGTTTTATGAGATGCATGTGGAGGTGCACGACAGACAAGGGTAGACTTTTCTTTCATTCTTAGATATTACCTATACTATACTAGAAAGATTTAGGATGAGGCATCTATTGGATTTAGAAGGTCTAGTTCTACTGGAAGGTGTAGTAGGTGAGGAACCTCCTCCTGTTTGGATGGTAGGTGATGATGAGATATTATGTATCCATGGACATGCCTGGGTCCCAATAGATATACTTATGGTGTGAATGTATGAGTTTCATGATTCAGCTTGGGAAGTGCATCCCGGGGTCACCAAGATGTACCGTGACATGTGACGTTATTACCAGTGGTTGGGAACGAAGAGAGAGGTGGTTTTTTTTGTTACTAGGTGTTCCACATTTCAGCAGGTAAAGGAGGAACATCATCAGCTAGCTGGGATTTTACAATAGTTACCTATCCTGTAGTGGAAATGGGATGATGTCGTGATGGATTTGGTGATGGGTTTTCTGAGGTTACCTTGAGGTAACAATGTTGTGTGGGTTTTTTTTATAGGCTTATGAAGGAAACACATTTCTTACTGATCAAGGAGACCATCAGTATTTATGATATTGGAATGTTGTACATCTGAGAGGTGTTACAAATACATGGGGTTCTGTGCACTATCATTTCAGATAGGGATTACCTATTTACTTATCGTTTCTAGCTGAATTTTTATAGGGTGTTGGGTACACAGTTGCTTTTAAGCACATCATACCACCCTCAAACAGATGGCCAGTCAGATCATATGATACATGTACTAGAGGACATGCTTCAAGCATGCGTCCTAGATTTTAGGGGATATTGGTAGATGCAAATTCCCATGGTTGAGTTATCCTACAATAATAATTATCTTTATATGATATAGATGGAACCTTGTGAGGAATTATATGGTAGGACATTCTGTTCTCACCTATGCTGGTTAGAGGCAGGAGAGGAAAATTTACTGGGACCACATCTCAGGCAGGAGACTTTTGAGCAGGTCTAGTTGATTCAGAAGAGGATGGCTACTATATAGTCTCGTCATAAATCATATGACACTCACCGTAGATTACCTTTAGAGTTTGAGGTCAGGGATCAGGTTTTCTTACATGTTTCACCAAGTTTAGGACATAGGAAGATCGGAAGACTAGGTAAACTTTCACTAAGATATGTTGAGCCATTTAAGATTATAGAGAGAGTCAAGTCGGTTGCCTATCAGTTTTAGTTACCTCAGAGGTACTGAGCCGTGCACGATGACTTCCATATATCTCAGTTACACCACTACCACTCAGACTCGTCTCACATTTTTTAGCCTGAGGAGGATGAGATTCATATTGATTCCTCCTTTAAAGAGCATCCAATTCATATAGTTGACCTGAGCACAAAGGTTCTACGAGTCTGGTCAGTTCCTCTAGTATGGGTGTTATATTATCATGGACATTTACAGGATGAGACTTTGGAGAGGGAGGCCAACATACATGATCAGTGGACAGAGTTGTTCGAAAAATAATCTTGACCACTATTCAAAGAGAAATTTGGGGACGAATTACAATAAGGGGGAATATAGTAAGAACCCAGGTTTTCATATTAGGTGTTGTTTCTTTTAATTTTAGTTTAAATGCCTTGTTATGAACTTATGTGACTTATTAACTTGATAACTGGTGTTTTGGAGGTTTCTTGGGATTTTTTGGAGCTCAAGACCATGTTTTGGGATGAAAATGACTGGGCACATGGTTTGCGCACGACCTGCGCACAATTAGTCTAAACTGTGCTAGAGGTCCAGAAACTGCATGTTTCTTGACCGAGAATTTCTGCATAGTTACCACACGTTTAGTAAAACCATGCAAGGTCACCATGTGAAGTGCCCCTCCTAGGTAGAAAAGTGCACACAGTTTATGCACGGTTTGGGAAACCCTTCAAGTAAACCGTGCGACCCTGTTGTATGTTTTTATTAAATTTTAAATTAAAACGTTTTTTCTTTATTTAAACCCAATTTGGGTTTTTCAGCTTTTATAGATATCAACCCTCTAGGAATCCCCCCTTTTCACCTAATATAGAAATCATGCCAGTTCTTCTGGATGACCACCGTTTCGATCGCTGACTGTCTCATCAGATCTGCAACAATAAGTTCATGATTTCTTTTTATTCGTTATTGATTCTTGAGAACAAAAAATGTTCTATTTGTTTTTAGGCTCATGTGCCTTAATATCCCATTCTTATTTATTTCTTCATATTTCTCCCATCATATAAAGATTAAAGACTTGATACTGGATGAGATGTCTACTATCATGTTGAGGTAGGTGGTCTATGATTTATCTTGACTTTTCTTGGTCTTTTTCAGGCATTTGTCCATTACACCATCTGTCAGACTTTCTGACGAGGTCGTGTTTTTGAGTGAGTAGATTTTTGTAGTTGTAGTTGGACCTTTTAAAGTTGTCATTAGGATCCATTTACATGCGTTGGAACTCATTTCTCATTTCAAGGTCATTTGAGGGGTGCTCCTTAAAGAAATAACTTGTTTACGCCTGTTTAAACCACCCAATGGGTGTGTTCTTGTGCTTTCCTTATTAGAGAAATCCTGTTAGTGCCTTGATATCTTGAATGACTTACTTATGAGATGAACTTCCTTCTTTCTTATTGATATCTTGTGACACCATACCTATTTTGATTTCATGTCTTAAATGAAATGTGTTTATATGGGTGGGAATACCTATATAAAATGGTTAATGACATGTTAAATAGATAATATGGGGAGGTAGGCCCATATAAATGGTTAATGGTAAATTGTTTTCATGGGTGGGTATACTCATGGATTTGTAATTGTTGATGTGAGTGGGTATAATCTCATGGTTATGAATGTTTAATTTTGAATGCTTGAATGCTTGATTGAATGGTTTGATAGATGCCTTGTACTGCTCTCCACAGATCTGGAATGTGGTAGTGGACACCTTGGTTTGACTCTTCCTCTTGGGTCTTGATTCCATGGGATGCCTCAGGCCTGGCTACCCCATGGATCTGTCTTTCTTGGGCTCCCGTAGGACTTGTTATTGCAATGTACCTAAGAACCCAACCAGTGCTTAACCGAGTTTCCACCAGGTATTCCCATGGGACTAGATGGGATTCCTTAGACATGATCCTTGGATCCATCCCTCCATGGTATAGATCATTATTACATGGATTCCTTGGTTTCCTCACACTTTGTATCTAGCCCTTGGGGTTCTACACTTCATTATACAACGTGGTCGTGGGATATTTGACTTCACTATACAGCATGTCCAAGGGATATTTGACTTCACACTATATGGCATGGTTGTGTGATACTTGGCTTCTCTATACAACATGATTGTGCATTTATTGACACAGATGGATGTATGATGTGGCCGTGTGTGTTACTTGTTTACATTGATTTTAGCCGCCTTGTTAGGAGCTGACTCTTGTGCAGGTATCCTTAATGGAAGGTTGGTTTTTTATTGCAGTAGGATTATTCCATGGGCATTCACATTACCTTATTACTTTTTTACACTTGTTAAGACATTGTAGAAATGCTATTAGAACTATATAGACCTGGGTGGTTTCCTATTGATATGTTAATCTCACACGCTATTTGGGCCTCCTAGGAGACCCAAATAGATTATATGGTTGCAGGTGATGATAGGGGAAAGAACCCTAGTACAAGTTGTTGACTGTGGATTTAGAGCAGGGGAGCATAGGACTAAGACGAGGTTTACGATGCAGGGATACCTTTTGTTATTTTTTTCTTTTTTGGATACTTGTATTGTACTATATTACAATGTACTATTCTAGATGCTTTCTAGATATATGTGCCATTTGCCTCATTTTCATATGAGTCATTATTTTTTATTGATATGTATATCCCTTCTTTTCATTCTTTATGTTGCTTTCTTATTTATTAGCTTCTTCTTATACATTTTTTTGAATTCTGCTGTGATACTTTGGTAATGATGGAATAGTCTCCCCACTAACTCACCTAGGCCCTAACTTCTATTCAGAATCCTCTGGTGTTTGGGGAGATGTGCATGAGGCCTCCTGACCAACTAGTCTTGGGGCACTGTTTCACGTGGCATCTGGGTTTTGGACATTACAATAAAATTCAAAATCATCATCCATATTATTTTAAAAAAGCATTTTCTGTCTCAAATTTTAAAAATAATCTCTTAGATCCTCAACTCGAGTCATTTTATGATCAAACAAATGCCTTTTATCAAATTTTATATGAGATGATTCATCAACAATCATTGAAATTTTATTAAATAATATATAAGACTTTGAAGTGGTATAACATAAAAGGAATATTTATTCTTTATAATTTGGATATGATTTACCAATATTTTCTTTGGTTCTCAAAATATAATGTTTTCATCCAAACACATTGAAAATTATGATGTTTGGATTTCTATTGTTCCATATATCATAGGTTTTTTTCTTCAAAATATGCATAATTACAGCTATGTTAGTGATATAACCTGTTGTATTTATAAATTCATAAAAAAGAGTTGGTTGGTTATACTCACTTAACACAATCTGATACATTTATTTCAAGTTATTTTTCCTCCTAAAAACCATTTTTTTGGTTTCATGGGGGATGAAAAAGTGTAACTGATTCTAGATTTGAATAATAATAATAATTTAACTCTTGGTTTTCAAATTCTCTACCATTTTCATTTATTAAATAAATATCATTTTTATCTCTATTTTTGAACCAATTTATTAAAATGTATAAAAATATAAAAATCTTCACTTTTAACACTAAAAAATAATGCCCATGTACATATAGAGAAATAATAAAGTAACTCATAAATAAAATAATTTTCTCTTAGTATTTCTTTTCTATATGGTCCAATAATATCTATGTTGATTTTTTTTAAAAGCCTATATATAGAAAAAACTTTTATTGATTTAAAAGACGACTTACGTTTCATTCACATTTGGCATGAATCACATAGTTTACCTTTGTTTAATTTAAGTTAAGGTAAATATAAATAAAAAATACACTTAATAATTTTTCACAAATAATAAAAATTACAATGTCCAAGTCTTCTATACCAAATACAAGATTTATTTGTTTTAGTAATTAAATAGTTCAATTTTTTTCTACAGAAATCATTAATATAAAAAGTATATACATTATCTTTTCTACATCATCTAAATTTAATAATTTTATCATTAATAGTAGAACAAGGATTATTTGAATAATCAATAGAATAAATTTCATTATATTGTTTGAAAAAATTATCATGTTGTGACGCAATCCTTCCACATAGAATTTTTTTGATGAGGACTGAGAAATGATTTCCAACTAATCCAACTCCCATAATTATTCCTTCATTATTTCCACCAAAAGTGACATAGACTCCATTAATATTTCATAAGGAATAGAAATTTTATAAATCTACACTCTTATGCCTTGAGAATAAACTATACATATACTATTTTTATTGATTATCTTGCAACCTTTTCCTTATTAAATAAATAAATAAATAAATTATTTTATTAACCATATTGTCTTGGATCCCAAAATTCTAACAACCGTTGATTTGGGAACCCAAATCTACTAATTATGACCAAAAATTCAAAAATTGAATTTTAAAAAAATTCTTGAAATTAAAGAATTATTATCCCAAAAAATTGTGGTTTTTCAGAACTATAACTATTATCATATTGTATGGGTTCTCCAAAATGAATAAAAATAACTTTAAATAATTTATATTTCATGGAACTTGGCAAAAAGTAATTTATATAATGTTTTTTCACCCCTACATACTATTCCAAACTTTATTTTGAGAACTTATTGTGATATAGAACTTCATTTATGTAATTTTACCATTTAAAAAAAACACCTGTAGAATCTTTACGATCTTGAAATTATTTTTGTATGATCTGAATTTTGTTACCATGTTCAATACAATATGAAATATATTTTTATAGATTTGGATTAAGATATTTTTTTATTTAATCCCTCTTTTTAATCTACAACAATATTTTAATAATTTCTAATGGATTTATTTTTATTTTTCTATATTTTATATTTTTTTTAAATGTGGTATGATATTTATTTAGTTCTTGAAAAGAGAAACTTTCATTTTAAAATTTATATTATAGCTTAGAATAATAAAATGATTATACCTCATCAAAGCATTCTATAAAGCTCATGTTGACCTTTTTGTTTGAAATCCCTATTACAGGACATAATTTTAATACATAGTTATTCAATATAAATAGAATAATATTAATTACATAATGTTACACAACCATTACAGAATAATATAGGTTTATTATTTTTATAAACATGGAAACATAAACTACCGATTCATAAAACATCTACATCATTTCCCAATTATTCCTTAATAACTAGAACAATTTTTGACACATATTACATAATACATTTCTTCATATCCTAGGGAAAAAACATAAGAAATTGTGAGATAAGGAGTTCATTAAGGGTAATAAAGGAGGACGTAAGATCTCATTACCATTTTTAGGTATTCTCTTAAACTCATCATGGGTTTCCCCTCCCTTGAGATTGGGATGATACCTAAAGTGGTAAATTCAATGATTTGTGAGTCTTTCTTATTTAACCAGATTTTCTACTAGATATAGAAGGATTTCAGGGCATGTAACTATTACTGGGTACAAACTATGAAAGGGGATTCTGGATTTAATATTTTACACATCATGGAGAGTGGTTTCACACTGTAACTTCTTTAAATAATATATTTTTAATCCGTGGTAATTTTTTTGGCGTACTTGTACACTGTGGATTTCACAGAGTGTAACCATATTACACATCATGAAATGGCCCACGTTCAGTTTTAAAACATGTTCTTGGTAGTTTTCTTGATTTTTTCCTTTGAGACTCCTTCATCCACAACCCAGGGTCTCTCCTAGAATTTTTTGAAGACAAATTTTCTTCCAGATTGACCAGTTCTACATTAGATCTTTATTACAGTTGCATAGTGTCTCTATGGGTAAGTGATATTTCCAATTCTTCATTTCAAGTGATTGTGGTAGCACATAGCATTTTGGTATCATATATTTTTATCTATGTTGGATGTTCCTTCTTGTCTTATTCAAGATTCATTGTGAGATATTTTTTATGAAGCCGTTTCTTGGTTAGTTGTGGTGCACCAACCATCCTTTCTTGAGGTATGTGGTATTTTTATTTTGTAATGACCCAATGTTTTCAAAATTGGATCAATCTTAAAATGTGGGGTTTTAATTCTAGGGATTTTTTTGATGTTTATGAGTTTTAATGATTTTGAGTACCATTATGGGTGTGTGCGGCCTGAGTTTTTAGGTAGGTGGTTCCATCTCAAGCCTATCATATTAGATCTTATTGTTTTTCTTTACAAAGTGATTCAATATGAAATACTGGAATGATTTTTTTGTGTATGTTGAGAATATTTTTCCATAAAAATGGGTTTTACCTTGTTATTGATAAATGGAATGAAAAGGGGGTATTTTTGATGCATTAAAATGATATTTGGAATGGTTTTGAAATGGTTTACAATGTATTAAAATGAATTGTGAAAAAGAGCACATGGGTTAACTTAGGTACTTCGGTGAAAGTTTTAGCTTAAGTCCATCATCCATTATTTTGTGATAATAATAGAGGTTTGTCATAGGGATTTTATTTATTTCCTAGGCCCTTTGTTCTAGGGGACCTATATTTACATTATTTGGGGTTTAATCATGAGGTATTCCTATTCATCCTAGGAAAACTTTTCTAAAAACTGATTTGTGCACTTGATTAGTGTGGTACGATTAGACTGCATCCTAGAACTATAGTTTTTCATGGTGTTGTGATACCTGTTATTATGTTTTTTATTTATTGTCTTTTTGACTTACCCTTGATATTAATGTTTATTCTTGTGAAAAATGATATGGAAAATGTGTTTTGAAATTGATATACCTTCTTTGGATTAGAATTGGGAAAAGGGAAATGTATTCCATGTTTTATATAAAATTTATTCACTGATTTTCATTCCATGTATTTACATAAAATGAGAATTCATAAATTGATAAACAAAGTATTGTTGTGGAAGAGTTGGTTGTGATACTACTGAGCTTGTTAGTTCACACCCTATGCACCAATTCAGTGGTGCGTAGACCTTATATTGTCATCCTGTGTATGGAAATGTAAGGCACAACTGTGAGGTGATGAGGTTCATGTCAACTGGTTGGATATCTGGTGGTGAGATGGTGGGAGTTTGTCCATTTCATCATTTGGATAATTTGTTTGGTTTGGGTCCTTTGTAGTTGGACTTTTCCTTTCGAGTTTTTAGTTATTTTTTTCATTTTCTGTATCCTCTGTTTTATTACTATTACTAAATATATATTCCTTAGTATTATTCTGTTTAGTTCATTATATATATATATATATTCCATGTATCTATTCATGTTGGGTGAAGTCATTTCCCCAGTATTGTCTTTCAATGCCTGGGTGCTTGTCACCAGCTAATGGGGATTGAGAATGCCCTTCGTGTATGTAATGGATTGGGTCAGGTGCTAGTTTTGAGGGTAGCCCTAGTGGGTTCATTAATTTTTTTTATCAAATGAGGTTTTTCCTCAAGATTCCATGTATCATGACATTAGTTAGATTGGAAATAGTATTTTCGAGACTTTAGAGGTATGTTGGTATAAGTTTATGGATAGCTCTTATTGTAATGAGACTAACGTTTCTATGGGATGTTGGGATGTGTGACTTTAGTTTTGTTTAAAAAAAAAAGATTTTTATTACTTTTTGGTTTTCTAGTTTGATATGAGATTTGTTCTATGTTTGATTGTTCTTAGGTTTTAGTGTGAAACAGTATGTCTCTGAGACATCTTCCACCGGTTCCATAAGAATGTTCAAATGATTCTCCTCAAAGTATTCCCTTGATAAATCAGAATCTTATCGAGAATATCATATGAGAAGTTTGTTTTACTAATCAGGTTATTCCATGAGTTCAGAACGTAGTAGTTGACATATATCCTGGAGCAGTAGGAGAGAGAGAGAGATTAAGGTAATTCTTGTGTGAGAACCCACCATCCTCTAATGAGATGAATGAACCTCATTGGGCGGAGGATTGGTTGGATATGATTGATCAAATATTAAACTTTAAGGAGAAACCTAATAATATTAGGGTTTTGTTCACAATGTTTGGGATCGAATGTTCTGGTAAATAATGGTGTAGTTCTATTGTCCAAGTAGATAGACACACAGACTTGGATTGAAAGGGTTTCAAAACCCCTTTTTAATGCAGTTTTTTCTAGAGTCACTCAAGCTGAATAAGGCTCCACAGATACTGTATTTACAACTAGAATAGTTTTTTTATGTTTGAATAAACCAATCATTTTTCGAAGCTTGTCTGTTTTGCACCGAATATAGCGAATAATGACCAGGTGAAGGCTTAAAAGTACCTGTAGGGTTTGCAAGCAGATATCAAATCACTGGTGTTTATATTGAAAATTTCTACCTATACGATGATATTGGATAGATATATGATGGAATTGACGAATATGTAATAAAATATTAGATTTTATACATATTCTCTTGCATTTGGTGGACACTTTAGCAACGCACATGGGAATAAGAGGAAGTTTCATGATCATCAAAGGAGTAGTGGTGGTGGGTCTTTATAGGGAGCCTCCTCTACACTATCCATTGAAGTTGTCCTGCTACCTATGAATTTTTATTAGTGTGGAAAAGACATACCCACAAGACATTCTTATCATATGCTCATGAAAACAACCAATAGTTGTGGATGCATTGGTCACTTACAACGCTTCTATGAGGTTATGACTACACCTCATTATGGTAAGGGTTCGTCGGCTCCAAAGGCTACTACATTGTGGTCAGAAACATCAGAGACTATAGGTCTCTAGTCATATGACTCATTATTATTTTATTTTCATGTAGTAGATGAGTTTCCAATGGATATTGATGTAGGTATGGTGATAGTGAGAGGTACTATCCTTATTGCATCTTCAGTAGAATTTTTTTAATTCAATGCTGGTTCGCCCAACTCATTTATATCTACACATTTTTTTGAAATTAATAAACATCAAACCGAGCTTATTCCATTTTAAATGGAGTCAGATGCACCTATTGGTAAGAAGAACGAGTAGGTGATTGGGTGTCCTTGTTCATTAATGATAAACGATACAACATTAGTCTTGGATTTTATAATTCTTGATTTGGATATATTTGACATAATAATTGGTATGGATTGGATTGTCACTCATAAAGATGAAGTGATTTTCATCATCAGTGTGTCTCATTTCATGCTGATGATGGGATCTATCATCTGTTTCAGGTCGAGTGGGATCCGAGATTAGGTTGTGATGGGACTTCCCATAAAGAGATCGGGAGTTTTTATCTACTGTTGTGTTTGATCTCCATGATTTCTATCATGTCATTGATCTTATCACTATTGTTTCGTAAATTCCTGATGTATTTATAGATTTATTCTCTAGTCTTCATCCATAATGATAGGTAGATTCTATGACTAACCTGGTGCTAGTAATAAAACTGACATCAATTCCTTCATATTTTATAACACCAAAGAAGATGAAGGAGCTCAATATTCAGTTGGATGACCTATTAAATATAGGTTTCATCCACCCTAGTATTTCTCCTTTGGAATCCCCTATGCGCTTTTCCAAGAATGAGGATGGTTTAGTTTGGTTGTCTGTGGACTATCAGAAGTGGAACCTGGTAACGGTTAAGAAAAAATATCCTTTTTCTCATGTGGATGATTTTTTTGTTCAATTAAAGGTGGAAAATTGGTCATCAAAGATTGAACTTCGGTCAGGTTATCATAAGATTAGAGTTCATGAGTCCAATATACTGAAGATGGCCTTCAAGAGAAGGTATGACCATTATGAATATCTTGTGATTCCTTTTGGTCTAACTAACACTCCTACAAATTTTATATTTTTGATGAAATAGATCTTCTTCTAATATCTTGAAACCATTGTGGTAGTGTTCATGGATGATATTTTAGTTTATTTAAAATCCAAGCATGAGAATAAGAACCATTTGTGTTTTGTTCTAGAAATTTTGAGAAGTCATCATTTTTATGGAATGATTTAAAAATGTAGTTTCTATATTCAAGAAGTGATGTTCTTAGGGAAGAAGATTTCCAAACATGGATTATTATTTGATCCTGAGAAGGTGAAACCAGTTATGTCATGGAAGGAACTGCAGATCATCTTTGAAATTCAGAGCTTCCTTGGTCTTGCTAGATACTACTGATGGGTTTTTAAGGATTTATATATAATGGTGTCAACATTAATATCTCTTACCAGGAAATCTATGAAATTCACATGGGATGAAAAGTGTCAGTCTTCTTTCGATGAACTGAAGTGACTTATAACATTGGCTCCTATTCTAATATTACCTAATCCTATAAAGGGTTCATGGTGTTTTGTGTTGCTTTTAGTGCTGGTTTTGGATGTGTGCTTATGAAGTAAGAACATGCGGTGGATTAAAGCTATCGTAATATTTGAACGCATGAGAAGAATTTCCCCACTCATGATTTAGAGTTTGTCGTAGTCATGCTTGCACTCAAATGTTGGCATCACTATCTCTTTGGGGAAAAGTTCACAGTCTTCTCTGATCATAAGAGTTTGAGTTAAATATTTTCTAAGAAATACATGAATCTCAGATAGAGATGTTGGGTATAATACCATTAGATGTTTGAATTTGATATCACCTACACCCAAGGGAAGGGATACATTGTTTTAGATGCTGTTAGATGGATTGTACCATCACATGATGTTCTAGAATCGATGGAAGAGTAGAAAGTTATGGTGATTTTTTCTCAGTTGCATCTGGATGCTTAGGAGGATGTTATGGTTATTGTTCTAACAAGTGTTTGGTTATCATCACCTCTCTAGGAGTCTATTATGAAGATTAAGAAGTATGACAATTAGTTTTAGAAGACTCAATAGAGACTTTATGGCGGGGATACTATTTCTAGTTTGTCAATTTATTCAAATGGTATGATCCACTTAGGGAAAAGGATTGTCATCCCAATATTTTAGAGGATTTTATTATTATCCAATTATCATAACACTCTGTGAGCCATTAATTCCGAAACTATAAAGATGTATTATGATATGAGGTGATGATTCTTCTATCTGGGTATGAAGCATGACATCATGGAGTTTGTGTCTCACTGTTACACCTACCAATAGGTAAAGGAAGAGAACATGAAACCCTTTGATTTGATTCAACCTCTTCCAGTACCAATTTGGAAATGGGATAAGGTGTCCATATATTTGTTTATGGATTTCCAGCGACTCTCCAAGGGATGAATTTTATCAGGGTGGTTGTTTATCGGTTGACAAAGTATACTCATTTCATTTCGATCAAAGTCAATACTATGGTTGATGATATAGATTAGCTGTATGTAGAGGAGATTGTGAGGATACATCACAGTCCTTTTTGTATTTTTTATATTGTAATCCAAGGTTTACATTGAGTTTATAGAGGATTATCCAAGAGGCAATGGGAACAAAGGTCATGTTGAAAAAAACTTACCATCCTCAAATAGACGTTCAGACAGTTTGTGTTATTTATATCATGGAGGATATGCTCTGCACTTGTGTCTGGGATTTCAGAAGATGGGATAACCATATGAGAATGGTTTACTTTGGTTACAACAATTGTTATCAATAATTAATCAGAATGGATCTATTTTAGGTGTTTTATAGTAACTCTTGTTGATTACCTCTTTGTTTGGATGAGGTGGGAGAAGTATCTTTAGTTGGACCAAGTTTGGTTCAGGAAACATTCTGAAAGTTTCAGAATGTACATCGATGTCTGGCCACATCCTAGAGTCACCATAAATCATATATAGACCAATAGAATCAACCTTTGGAGTTCTCTTTAAGTGAATGGGTTTTCTTGAAAGTTTCCCATTAGTTGGATCACCGTCGAATTGGAAATTAGGGAAATTTTTCTCCCATATATGTTGGACCGTTTGAGGCCACTATGAGGAATTGGAAGGTTCCTTATCAGTTATCATTTTCTTTTCTTTTGTAAAGTATTCATGATGTTTTCAACATGTCTTAGATCAGGAAATACCATCCTGATCATGCTCATGTTTTGAGTTGGGAGTAAATTGAGTTAGATCCAGATGTTTTTATTTTTGAGTAACCATTTGAGATCATTGAATATCAAGTGAAAGTCTTGTGTGGGAAGTTGATTCTATAGGTTATATTTATATATAAACCATGATCATATTATCATGAGACTTTGGAACTTGATTCATTGATGGGGGATAAGTGGCCTAATCTTTTATAGGGATTTCATCTTCCACATGACTTCATGGGGATAAAAAGTCTTTATAGGGGTAGTTTTTAACATCATGTTACCTTTTTTTATATACACACTTAAACTCATTGTGTTTCCCCCTCCATTTAGATTAGTAAGATACCTATAATGTTGAAGTCAGAGATTTTTGGAAATTCAACATCAACCATCTTTTTTTGTACGACATAGAAGGATTTCCTGCCATGTAATTGGCTTACATGTTGTGTAAGTATTTACTAGTAAAAGCCATGAAATGTGATCCACACTATAAAGTTTTAAACATCATGAATAATTCTTTCCTGTTGTGACTTATTCATATAATATATTTTTAATCTGATGTGATTTATTTTTTGGTATACTTGTAAACCATGGATTTCATTGCATATGACCATATTACACATCATGAAACAACCAATATCCAATTTTAAAAAATTTTCATGGAATTTTTTCTTGGTTCTTTCCTTCTATAATCATTTATCCTCAACCCTGGGTCTTTCCTAAGAATTTTTATAACACACATTTCCTTCCAAATCGATCCATTTGATGTCTGATCTCTATTTCAGTTATGTTGCATCTCTCCAGGTAAGTGATCTTACCACTTATTCATTCCAAGTGATCACAATAATTCCATAACATTTCAGTATCAAATCTATTTTTCTACATTGGATGTTCCATATTTTCTTATTCTAAATCCATTGTGAGATCTTGTTCTAGAGCTCATTTCTTAGATAGTTGTGGTGTAGCAGACATCCATTCTTGAGGTATGTGGGGTTTTCCTTTTCCACTGACCCCATGTTTTCTAAAATAGATCAATATTAAGATGGGGGTTTTTTATTATAGGATATTCAATGATTTTTTTGGGTTTCATTGATTTTGGATTCCATTACAGGTGCATGAGACTTGAGTTTTGAGGTCGATGGTTCTGTCTCTAGCCAATGATAATAGACATTATTGTTTTGAATTACAAAATGATTCATAATGAATGGATGGTATCATTTTTGTGTGTGTGTTGAGAAGATATTTTAATAAAAATTGGGTTTCACTAGTTATTGATAAATGGAATGAAAAAGGGTTATTTTCAAAGCATCAAAATTTGATTTGAAATGGTTTTGAAATGGGTTTCAAAGTGTATAAATGATTTATGAAAAAGGGAACTTGGGTCACCTTGTGTACTAATGTGGAAGGCTTAGCAGGAGGTAATCTTTCATTGTTTTGTGATTATCAAGGAGGTTTGTCTTGGGGATTTCATCTATTTCCTATGTATATTGTCATAGGGGACCAATATTGACATTGTTAGGGGGGTACTCATGGATTATTCCTCTGCTTCTAGACCCATTGTTCTAGGAATTGATTTTTGTACTTGATTATTGTGGTATAAGTAGTCTACAACATAGAATTTTAGTATTCTATAGTGTTGTGATACATGTGCTTCTATTTTTTATTTCTTGTCTTTATGAGTTATCCTTGATATTCATGTTTATGCCTGTGAAAAATGATATGGAAAATGTGATTTTAAATTGATATACCTAATTTTTTTTAGAAATTGGGAAAAGGGAAATGTTTACCATGTTTTCTATAAAATTTATTTAATACTTATCATGAAATGTTTTTTAGTTTAAATGAGCATAAAAAATTGTAATATAGAGGATTTTTTCAGAACACCTGGGTGGGATCCTACTGATCTTGTAAGCTCACAACATGTGCACCTCTTGGGTGGTGCATAGAACATTATTTCTCTTCTAATGTAGGGAAAAAAGTATTTGTAGTGTTGTGGAGATGAATGTGTTAGCTATTTGGTTAGATGGTGGTGATATTGTGCGAGTTTTTCCATTTCTTTATTTTTTGTAGCTATTTGGTTCAGGTCCTTTGCAATTTAACTTTTTATTTATAGTTTTATCTAAAATTTTCATTATCTATTTATGTTTTTTCCTTAATATTATGAAATATATATTCATTGGTCTTCCACCATTTCTTTTATTTCATACATATATATATATCCCATGTGATTATTCTAGTGGGGAGAAATCATTCCCTCTGCCTGATTGTTCGATGATCGGGTGCTTGTTGCCAGCCCGTAGGGATCAAGAACATCCTTTGAGTATGTAATAAAATGGGTCAGGTTCCGATTTTGAGGGTATCCTAGGATGGTTTCTTATTGATGATAACATAATAATAAGGTCATAAGAACATTAAACTCACTTTTTAAAAGTATATCCTAAATATCAAGTGTCGTGATGTTAACTTATGGACTAAATCATAGAAGTTCATAAGACATGAATTTTAAAGAACATAATTAATGGGAGTATAAAATAAGAAATGAAACTATTCTATACATATAATAATGTAAAATCATTTTCCTGTTACTTAAGTCTCACTACTGAAAATATCATTTTGGATGAAGTCCCTTACTGAACTGAGTTCACTTCTCATTCCAGCCCTGTATTACTGAACAATGTTCACTTCTTGTTCCATTCCTGTATATATAATGATATATAAATCATTATTCAATACATTATTGGTATATATTGGTCCAAACTGTCACATAATTATACCCATATAAATGTGTACCATAAAAACATAATTCATTTATCATATCAAAACCCATGAAAAGAAATGGGTTTCAAAAACATTTCATTGTATCATAATACATAAAAGAGAAATGGGTTTCATAAATACCATTAAATAATATAAATAAACTAAAAAAAGAATTTAGAAAATATTCTTGATAAATATACCCATTAATTATTAAGTAACATCAAATAATTTTATGTTAGATGAAAAATAATTTTAAGAGATCACAAGAAATAATTATCTTGGAAAATATCCTTTCTTTTTTAAAACATTTTTTCCTTAAAATTACAAAAAAAAAAAGAAAAAAATTTATTTAACATTAACCTTTTATGATTTTAGGATAATTTTTATGGAATTAAGGAATCATTAAAGTGGAAAAAACATTCATGTTGTATATGTTAAAAAACATTACTTTTGTACTTTTTTCAAAATAGTTACAAAGAACCTCATTTAGAAAATGACAAAGGATTCCATCCAAACCATTTAGTAAAAATTCACATATGTTAAAAAATTAATTAAAACAATTTTATAACAATAGTAAAAATATTTTGGAAAACATTTTTATGAAACATGGACTTTGAAGATAAATATTCCCCAGTAAATACAAATAAACAATCCTGAATAATAATTAGATTGTAAAATTAACCCTTACCTTAGGTATGATTTCCTTTGTATATATCTAAAAATATTGAATAATAAAATAAATAATGGTATTAATTTATACTAGAACTGTATTCGTATTTATTATATCATATCTGATCCTATTATATCATGTTATCATTGGTTTTTTGTCAATATTCTTCTTCTACCCTTCTTTCAGATGTTAACTGCTTGATTTTTCTATTCATGTTTTATCATATAAGTCCCAGTAATTATGATTATTATATAGTTATGTTATCTCTAAAAAGATATTAAGTTAATATATATCATATTTATTCTTTATATACATTTCTATAATCATTACTAAATAGAAATCATAGAAAATGAATCACATCATGTCATGGAGACGGTAGGTTGTACTCACGCTCGAGCAATGGTATCATTCCCTTATTAGTGAAATGAAAAGAAATAAATGATATATATCTTTGAGAATAAATATAATTTTATAATTTATATATATATATTATTTCCATCATTATACCATCCAAATAATGTAGTGATGAAAAAAAGACTACACTACAACATGGAGACGATAAGTCATACAAACACACGTGAAATGATTTTGTTTTTCATATGGTGGATAAAATATGAAATATGGTTCTTCCTAAATCATAATAACACCTCAAAATATATTTTATACAAGATTTAATACATCATAATGGAAACAAAACATGAATATGATGTTTAAAAATAAATAATCTTGAAAGAGTAGGTAAAGACGATTACATCTTCTTCCGCGAAATTTCTTTAGATCTTTTCTAAGAAACAATAGGGTTGATATTTTTAGAATACCAAAACCTTTATAATTATTATGGGGAAGTAAAAATATAAAATCTCAGAGTATGGTCATTCTCAAATGCTTGATATGATGTGAATAATTTAGGGAGGGGGTTCCCTTTTATAATTGAGGTGAGGGGCACTTTTAGAATTTCTAAAAATATTCATTTATAATAAATTAAATATCTATTAAAATACCTCCAGAAGGTAATGGATTTAAATATAAGATGAGATAAAATTTTAATATCATAAAACAATATATTTTACAAATGTTTTGGTTTTTTTTAAACCTTATCATTTTGTTTAACCCATATTGAACCTATTGTAATTTCATTAAAGAAAACAAACTATTCAATATTAAAAGGTTATAATGTTTACTTATATCATGTAAATTAGACCATAAATAAGAAATTTATAACATTTTAAACAATATTATAATTATTTTTTATTTTTAAATATGTTTTATGTTTTCTATATAATTAAATAATTTTTTTTAAAATATCATTAGTGTTAATTTCGACACTATTCATTAATTAGAATTTTCAGAATATTAATATAACAATTTAACTTCAAAAAAAGTATTTTATTATATACCTAAGAGGCCAAGGTCATATATAAAGGTCGTTTATTAAATTAATTATATAAAATTATATTTATTGTAATTATTTTATTGAAATTTATTTGATATTTCCATTAATAAAATAATTACCTCATTAGCATTGTGTAATTATTTAATACAATTATTTATTTACTAGAAATAAAAAATAAAAAAACATAATGAAGATAAATCATATTGTTTTGAGAAGAATAATTATAGTCAAATATATCTTTTGAGTAACCCTATATAAAAAATGAAATATTATTTAAAACACAAATTTGATATCATTGAATTTTTATTAAATAAAATATTATAAATATCATAATCTCTTCTAAGTGGCCCAAAAATGTAAAAATAAATAAAAAAATATATATAATGAAAATTTGTTTATTAATTTAACAATATATATTTATATTCATTCATAAAATACCCCTTTCTCCATGTGGATACAAAATGGATATATTAGACAAAAAGTGACTTTTTGTGACTTTTTCTAACAACAACATAATTTTTATTTTATTAAATGAAAAAAGGTTAAAAATCCCTATTTAGAGAGAGTTAAGGGGGCCTATAATAGTTCAACCCAAGGGCGTCAGCCAGAAAGAAATAAAAACCCTCAAAGGAAAAGGAACCAAGACTAGAAAAAAATATAATCCTATTCTCCAAGGTCACTTTAGAAGCAAGAAAGCCAGTAACAACATTACACTTTAGAAACAAGAAATCCTATTTTGTGACATTCATTGATTTAAATATTATATAAATCATTTTCACAAATAATTTCCCATTAAACAACATTCATTTCGATCCTTACATGATAATAGTAAAATTATATTGATCCAATAACATTTGGGAATGTTTTAGCATCAATTTAATTTCTTTCATCAGTTTGATTTTAACTTAAATTAACCAATTTACCCTTTATCATGGTAACAAACTTTACTAAGGGTGATATTTAGATTTTCAAAAAATAAAAGGGATGTATTGAATAAATATGGACATATAAATCAAAATTTGACACAAATTTTTCAAAATAAAAAAGTATGTTTTTATAAATTTATTAAAAATTAAACGTGTTAAACACCATAAAAAATAGTTTTTTAGAACATACCCTTTTAAAAAATAAATTATTTTTATAATAATCTCATGTATAAAATACCTTTCTAAAAAAATAATTTGATTATTTTAAATTAAAATGAACTAATGAGAATTTAAAACTAATAAAAGAACTTTTTTATATAATAAACACTTTTAATAGAAAATACATTTTTAACAAAAAAACACTTTATCACTATTCCTTAAAAAAATATGTTTTCAAACAACTATAAAAATAATAATTTTTAGATAATTTTTACCCACCTAATTAAAAATTGAAATTAATTTTTTAAAAACAATTTTTTAGAGTATCTTAAAATAAATATTCCTTCATAAAAAGACGATGAAATCCTTTTTAAGAAAACATATTTTTTGGAAGAGTAAAGTTATATTACTAAAAATTGTATAATTATTTACCAAAACATTAATATTTCGTATGAAAATTATATTTATTTAATAGTTTAATTATTCATATTTATTCCAAAAAATTTAATGGATAGGATGTACCAACCATTTTAATTTAATAATATTTTAATATTGTGTTTTAGTTCATTTATACTCAGTGTTGAATGTAAAACAAGCTATCAAAGAAATCAAATTATTTAAACAAAAATATTATATATAAATTTCTGGGTCTTACATTATACCCATATTAAAATGAATTTCTCTCTCAAATTTTTTCACTTTGATATAAAAATATGAGGGTACCGCTACCTCATCAAAATTTCAGGCTCCTACATAGCCTCCTCAAATTGCTGGTTTCACCATAAAACATTTACCAAGCAAGTGCTTTATTCTCTCACAAATTTTTCTCTACAATATGGAATCTCTATATATTGTTCTTCATAAGAATGATCTTTCTCTATAAGTATGAATTATGAGTTTATTACATGTGAAGGATCGGGAACATACTTCCTTAGGAGAGATAAATAGAACACATTATAAACTTGAGAGAGGTTTGGGGAAAGCACCAACTATTAAGCTACAATACTGATACGATCAGGAATTACAAAGGATATATATACCTAGGGATTTCCATTCCATTATTTATAAATCTCATTACTCACTTCTAGGGAGATATTCATAAAAATACCCTATAACCAACTTCAATCTTTATTTCTTTTTGTTAATTTTCTAAAAAACTTTTTTATTGACTCTGATATGATCTTAGGTGACGGTGAATAAATATAAATGTATTTTAAATTTCCTCAACTATATTTTGTCCGAATATATTTGTTTCCCCAACTTTATTCCATAATTTATGAGTTATGTACTTCTTATAATAGAGGGATTTATAAAGATCCATCTAAATATGGGTGTGAATTTTATTATTTTAAGAGAATCCCACTAATGTGAGGTTTTGATCGCATCCTCTTATGAAATACATAAGAAAACCTATCGACATGTATTATAGAGTTTGAATTATCCTCTTAGATTGAAAATATATCTTTGGATGATAAGTAGTTCTGAAACATAACTATGTATTAAGATCCTTATGAAGACTTCTCTAGAAAATTGAGGTAAACCTCAGATCCCTATCAGATATAATGGAAAGTGGTACTCCATAAAATATCACAACTTTACTAATATATATTCTAGAAAAAAGATTAAGAGTGAAAATTTTTCTAATAGTAAGGATGTTTTCCAAATTTTTAAGGTGACCAACTATAACCCATATAACATTATGGACTTTATATTTTTTTGGGCTGTTTGAAGACAAAATACCTGGGGATGTTTTTATATTTCCATTTTGGAATGGGTAATGGTTCTAACATCCACTTAGAATTATGTATCTTATACTTAATTTATTGGAAAACCATGAAACAAGAAATATACTCTGAAATATCTCTCTTCATTCCATCCCTCTATAAATACTCTTTCGGGTCTCTATAAATCTTCGGGCTTCCAATATGAATTTATAATGATGAAAAATTAGCCTCACCCAATAACTAGTTTTATAAATCTAATATGGGAGCGAAATAAACTTGGTTTCTAAACCTTTTCATTCCCTGACAATCAAATTTGTACTCAGGAACATTTCTCACATTTTTTTATAGCTCGACATTTTCCTAATGGACCTCCTTAATCTTCACTTGTATATATAGATGATCATTCATCTGAGAAAGATAATATCCCTCCCTTTCTTTATGATTTCCATATTCATCCTTTTCAAATCCACAAATATTGGATCTTTTTTTATCATCATCATATATAGACTATCATGGTAATTTGAACTTAAAGCATCCACCACCTTGTTCTCTTTCCCACAGTGGTAATGTATGAGAAGTCAAAATGTTTAATAAACTCCAAACATCTTAGTTGGATCATATTTATAACCTTTTTAGTAAAAATATACTTTAAACATTTATAATCAGTATATATGTCATACCATTCTCCATAAAGATAATACCTCTATATCATTAATGAAAAAATAGTCACAACTAACTTCAAATCAAGAGTTGGGTAATTTTGTTAATGGATTTTTAATTTTCATAAGGAATAAGATATCAAAATAACATTTTTCATGAGAACTCATCCAATCCAATTTTTTATGTATATCCATAGATCGCAAACCTTTATCCAGTACATGGTAGTGTTATCATAGGTTTAATAACTAAACTTATTTCTAACTCCATGAAATTATATTCACTTTCTTCCATCTATTTGAAATTAACTCCATTTTGAAGATAAATTTGTGAGAGGATTATATAATCATGAGAAATATTTCACAGAACATTGATAATATTCATCCAAACCAAGAAATCTTTGAATCCCAGATACAATTTTTGGTATAGTTCAACATTCAATAACTTATATCATTTCTATATCCACATATATAGAGGAGGCAGTTAGTTTGGTTAGTGAAGAATCATATAAGGGAAGACAGGGGGTTCGGGCCCCCAGATCCAAATGTCCATTCACCTGAGCAACAAGTTCGAAGGACATAATGAGGCAGGTTTGAGCTTGGACCAAGCTAGACCAGTTTATGCTGAGGAGGTAAGCATGAAGGAGTCCAAGAGAAATAAACCAAGTCATTTGGAAGATGACGACTAAAGTCTGAAGAGTAATAGAAGTTTGGGGAGGAGTAAGGGTAGGAAGGATTACTCCTCCTTACCTCCTCCTTTGGAGATTCGTTCTGCTAAAAAGGTTAATGAAAAGAATCCACACACTGAAATTATTAGCCACCAAAAATCAGGGGACCAAGGTGATCCAACCTTGGACTTGCTCCTAAGTTCTCAAGATGAAGTGGTTAAATAGGTCTTGTTGCTTAATGAAATTGATGAGGAGGCGGCCAAAATGAATGGGAGGCCTCTAAACGTGACTCTGAATGAAGAAAAATTCTCATGGATTGATAATCAGGACCTAATTATGGTTGGATTCTTTAATAAAAGGAATATTATCATTGATGAATACATATGGTCCTGGGAATTACTGGCTTCTGATATTGAAAAGCTAATTATGGAGTCATCTGGCATCCATGTTTCATCTTTATCGTGGAAATTGTTTCGGGAAATAGATTCTGGGAATCTCAAATTATTTTTTAATGACTCTATTTAATGGATGGTTCTTGTTTTTTGGTTTGGGGAAGGTGGGTTTGTGTTGTGTATGCTTCTAGTTCTGCTTCAGCTTTATGTTTGGATGAGATATCATGTTGCGGGGCTATGATGCTAGCACTCTTCTTGGATCTGCATCAAATGAGGTTCAGAGCAGGAAACCTTTACCAATGCATGCCATTTGGATTTGGATGATCGAGAGGGTATGGCTTCACCATCGGTTCTATGCCCATGCATTCCTGCATGGGACTGCTTGCCAAACAGTCATGCTTTGGTGGAGGCTTCTTCATGGCATAGTTGTTGGGGAGGTGTAGATCCTGTAGTTTGTTCTAGGTTATTCTCTATTTTGTTTGTATGTGTTTGTTTTGATTGATCTATTGGTTCCTCACTTTATCCTTAAAAGTGTTTTGATAATAAAAAAGTTATTTTTCAGTCAGTTCAATCAGTTACCCAAAAATCAATCTTTTTGGATGAAAAAATTCACACACGGTATATTATTCATAAAGATTTACCTTTTTTCGGGTCTTTCATAGAATCCTAAAGTGATCTTCATGTTCATACTTTATCTTTGAGTATAAAAGAATATCATTTATAAATACTACCAAAAACTGACCAAGGTAGTCTATTAGGAATCTATTTATTAAATCCATGAAGATATCTGGGGAATTAGTAAGACCAAAATGCGTCATTATTAATTCATTTTGTCCATTCCATGTACAAAATGTTTTATTGGTTATATCCTCCTTCTTAACCCTCAATTGAAGATATATAGAATTAATATCAATCTTAGATAAGTATTTACCTCAACATAGTTGATCAATTAAGACACTAATTTGAAGGAGAAGATATTAGTTCTTGACAGTGATCATATTAACTTATTAATAATTAATTTAGAGTCTCATTGATCCATATTTCTTTATAAAAAATAGAAACAATGCAGCCTAAGGAGATACATAAGGGAATATAAATCCCCAGTTAATATTCCATTAGAGTTGCTTCTTTAATTCCTACAACTATAATCAGGTCCATTCTATTAGGAGTCTTTAAAATAAGAACAGTACATGGTATGAGTTCTATTGAAAACTCAACATAACGTTTTAGTGGAATACTTTGAAATTATTTTGGAAGGAAATAAAAAAATTCCTTATAAAAGTTATATCCTTAGTATTTAGTTTCTCCCCATCCATATGAGAGATATAACCTTAATTTATAGGAATTAAGACCCATAATATGGAATTAATTTCTATTGGAAGTTCATATTCATCCTTGAATCAATAGATGATCATAGACCCATTTGAATATGAAACATGGCTTCCCTTCCACTAAAATTGAAATGAGATCTCTATAGATAAGGCTAATCAACTCCAAGAATCACAACAAATTAAACTAATGGAAGGTTCCCAATATTATCATGAATCATTTTCACACAAGCATCATGTAGATAAGAACTATAAACTTCAAATGCGATCATTGTAAGATTAGGAGTTTTCAAAACTAAATCAACATCTAATTATTGAGGTAATATAGAGACACCCTTATAAAATTATTTATAAATAAAAGAGTGGGTGGATCCAGAATCCAATATAACATTAGATTATTTAGAATAGATGGTAAGTGTATCTTTCACCACTTCATTGTCATACTCCACAAACCAAAAGTGAACACATACAATTTTTCTTTTCCTTTGGCCTTAAGAAGTTTTTAACATCAATCGTCATCGATAACCCACAGACTTAGGAATTGGATAGAATAATTCCCATTTCCCATTCACTTGACGAATTGAAGTGTGGGAGGTATATTTTATACAACCTTTTCTCTATTAACATAATTATTTATCTTTTTCATGTCAATTCGGCAGTCAATTTTCTGATGAACTAATTTACCACACTGAAAAAATTATCAAGTTACTCTAAGATTGTTTCTTTAATGTTTCTTTCCACATTTTGAACAAAAGGGAATCCCCATCTTCTTTTCACTATAGTTATTATATTTTCCATTGAACTCCATTTTTATCTTCATATCAAATCGATAATATTGATGGGTAACTCCAATACCCATCTCAAACTTGAGTGCATATTTAAAAATTTTCTTATATATACTAAAGTTATTAATGAATAATACCATTCAGTGACTGGGTTATAAGCCAATGAATAATTGATCAACCTTACTCTCATCTTGGATGATAATTCTTAAACTATACCGGGCATTTCTGGTAAAATTTTCATCATAGGTATCAATGAATTAATTATCATTTTTTTAACTCAAGGAACTCCTTATCAATATTAACTATAATAATACAAGGAATGTACTTATTGAAAAAAAGTTATTGAACTCGTCCCATTCCATGGAGTCAATTTCATATCCTTTCCTCTTATAGTTTGTAAGGTCCTAAAAAAATCTACAGAAGGGAAGGAAAATACTCCCTTAAAATCAGTGGAAGAATATACCCAATCATCATCAATAATTTGGAAAAAATGTGAAGAATGTTCAAAAGAAATGGTAAATGACCTAACCTGTATGTATTATTTTCTCATGTCATAAGGATGAAAAAATAATGAGGCAAAATACCAGGCCCTCATTGTTGGTATAATTCTTTCACTCCAAGTGCAGGTGTAGCACCTAAAAGTAAACGGTGATTTAGAATTGGTCATCAAGAATGTCAATTGTGACTATACAATTTAGAAGGAGGAGCTTATCCCACTGTTCGAACACATCTGAGGGATAATAGAGGAGTTACCCACCGAACCAACATTGACCTATATTCCTTGGTCTCAGAATTCCCAGGACAATGCATTATCCAATGTAGCCAAAACCCTAGCTGACCCAAACTGGGATGAAACAGTTATCATCATTGTTCACCGTTGAATGGTCTTGCCATTTGTTCAAACTACCACAAAAGTAGTCGATGAATTCAGCCCTATACCTGATCCATATGATTCTACTACTAGCTAAATAAACCCCATTACAAACTACCTTTAGAGTAGAGAACATCCATCAAACATGGATGGAAGAGAGAAAATATGGATATGGGCAGTCAATTTTGTCGTATATAGTGGCAAGAGCCCATAGAAGGCCCTCTACAAGTGAGGCCTTGACATAGTCTTTCTCAGACGCATTGATTGAGAAGAGACTATTGTGGTCATTAATGATGTGCATTCCAGAGTGTATGGAACACATCAATCGGGATCCAATCTTTCTCATCAAATTTGAAGGCTTGGATACTATTAGCCCACCCTGGCACAGGATTGTGAAAACTTTACCGTGAAATGTCATTCCTACCAAATTCATCAAATATTCATTCATCAGCCCCTGGAGAAACTTCACCAAGATAAGTACTCCTGTCCATTCTCCATCTGGGGAATGGATGTCATGGGACCATATCCTCACACCACGGTCAAACAATTAAAATATATTCTCACAGCAACTGACTTCTTTTCCAAGTCGGAAGAAACTGCAAATCTTAAGGAAGTCGGGGCAAGAAGAATTTTCAGCATCGTGAAAGAAAATATCATCACCAGATTTGGTGTCCCTCATAAAATTCTAACGTACAATGGCACCAACTTTTGCTCTGCCAAATTGGAGAAACTATACCCAGAATACAATATTAAGACCAATCGTTTATCCCACTACCATGTAGCATCCAACAGATAGATAGAGGCCTTAAGCAGGACCCTATCTAACATAATCTAGAAAATAGTGGACAAAGACAGGAATTAATGGCCATAAAAAATCTTCCTTACCTTGTGGGATTATCAAACCACAACACGCACCACAACACGGGATACACCATAATCATTAGTATATGGAACAGAAGCAGTTCTTCCCTTTGAACTTAAATTTCTGTAACTCCACATTGCCATTTGTGATCAGCTGTTCGACGATGAGTAAGTGGAAAGGAGAATTTAAGAATAGAGTGACTAGATGAGAAGCTATTTCACAAATTCCACCACCTAAAAGTATTTCAGAACTGGATTTCACGAGCCTTCAATAAAAAGGTTCTTCTTCGGTCTTTCCTTGAAAGGGAATTGTTATTGGTCCTCCGAACCCCAATGATACTGGGAAAGTAGCCACTGAAGTTGGATCCCAAGTGGGAGGGACCATATTTCATACATAAGGTATACTCTAATGGAGCATATGCCCTGATCTCCATGGATGGGAAGCTCACCACTGCTTCTAGAAACATGAGATTTCTGAAGAAATATTTCATGTAACCATAAGAGAAGTTTTCATCCAAGCTAGAGAATGTTAAAATGCAAAGCCCTAAATATCCTTACTGCATGAAAATAAACTGCAGAGTAGAGTGTCCTTACTGCATGACATTAAACTTCATGGTACTTCGTCCCTGTGACATGGAAATAAAATGTGTCACGTTGGTCCAAACTCTATGACCCTAAACCAAGATCCAATAATCCTGATACTATGACGTCAAAATATATAGGATTTCCACACCTGAGGTGCGTGTCGGAGGCTGCCAACCACATTCATGTCAGTTATGATATAAAATCATAGCATGCGTCCCTGTTTAGAAGCAATTACTATTGTTCCGAGATTTATGACCCCAAACTAAGAGAAATATGTTATTTCTGCACGAAAATTAACTGTATAGTAAATTTTCCATGATGCATGACGATAAATTAAAAATACCCCTCATACTTACCGCACGACGTTCAACTACATGATAATTCATTCATGAGACATGACAATAAACTATGCCACACCAGTCCGAACTCTATGACCCTAAAGTAAGAGAAACATGTCCCTATTGCATGACTTTAAACAACATAAAAAATAGTGTCTTATCCGAAGAAAAAATTGACCTCCCAGAGTTTTTCATATACTGTGCCATGTTCAAAGAACAATATACAGCTTGATTCCTACCCTCATATGATACATTGCGATGCTAGGATTTCTTTATCTGGGCCCAGCTACCATGGAAAAATTTACCCCCTCTTGCATATGAGTTAGATTTACATAGGAAGCCCCTTTTAATTACAAGGGCTTTGATAACTATGTGTAGCTTGATTATTTCCCTCATAATATACGCAGTGACACTCATCATGGTCTATCCACCACCTTAATTTTTTTATAACACCATTTTTCATGCCACGTGGTGGGAACCCCCGTCATTCCTTGTTTCTCACAACGAGTATTACTCACATGGGATTAAGAATTATGGAAAGGTTCCCTCACATGAACAGAAGATGAGTGATACTTTGAGAACTATGTGCGGCTTGATTCCTGCCATTGTAGGATATGTAGCGATGCTGGAATTTATGTATCTTGGACCTACCACCCCTGAAAAAAAATGATGATCATCATCTTTACCGCATGACAGTAAACTACCCAGAGCTCGTCCTTACTGCTAGACGTTAATCTACTAGAATTGTTTTTTCATGTCAATTCACCACCTTCCTTACCACATGATGTTAAACTGCATGGAATCCCTTTTCACGTCGGTTCAACACTGTCCTTACCACATGATATTAAACTACACAAATTTAAAAATGCTCCCTGTCCTTACTACATGATGATAAACTGCATGGTAATCGTTCTTACCATATGACAGTAAACTGCATGGTACAAGTGAAAATCCACTCAAGATAATTCATAAACCATTTTTGGAAAATTCATTGAATATTTGGATACATCCTTACCATGCATCAGACTCCATGACCCAGATGATTGCGGATCTTCATAATCACCCTTGGCCATCGAATGTGGAAGGTCACCGACCTGTGGACACATTTTCATGAATATGCATACCATGCCCTCAGCAGCTATTTATATTGATATCCCTTGGTCCTTCTACCAAAATCAAGTTTTCCTCAGACGACGCTCTTCCTAGTGCCGCACGTTTATCGGCCCTGGAGCCCCCATATAACATTTCCCAATCCAAAAATTTCTGTAGAAATGGATTACATTTTTGTCCCCTTATGTACAGAAATTTCAAGGGTTGCCCTAACCGGTTAGATTATGTATCCACACATGGTTCCTATGATATTCTTAATCCACAACATAACTCCAGAGTTGTGCTACTTTAATCCAACAAACAATTACAATAAGGTTGTTTCTTGTAAGCTCAGACACATCTCTCCCCATCTACCAAACCCCATGTCATGAGCAATCCTAGATCTTCATAATCATTCATGGCCATCGTAAGTAGATGTTTATTAACCTATTGACACCATTTCATGACTATGCAAACAATTCCCTCAGTGTATTTGCATATTGATTGCCCTAATCCTGTCTACAAAAGGCACGTCTTCCTCAGGCGATTCTCTTCCTATCTCCGTATGCTTACTGGCCTCAGAGCCCCCACACCACAACTCCTGATTTGAAAGACCCCAGGATTATAGATTACACCTTCACCCCACTTTCTGATCAGAGCACGTGAGAGCATCATAATTCGATTATCCCATAGGAAACGTAGCATCATCCAATAGAGCTATGAACTCTATGACTGTTAAACTAAGAAAATATCATCCTAAACTCACAAAGTTATCCTACATGGAATAAAAGTGTACCCCACATGTAGGGTAAATCAGTACAGGGAACTTATTGAGCTTCCATGAAAACTGCAGCCTAACATCTCCGACATGACAAGACATACCCTTTTCGTAAATTAGACTATGTGACCCAGATAATCATAGATCCTCATAAACCTCCAAGGCCATTGGACATGGAAGGTCATCGGCTTGAGGACACGATTTCATGACTATACATACCATTCCCTTAGCGGCTCTTCATATTGATTTCCCCTGTCCCATATACCAAAGGCAAGTCATCCTCAGGCGACACTCTTCCCACCCACATGCGCTCAATGGCCCCAGATCCCTCATATCAATCCTCCTGATCCAAGAGGCCTTAGAATAATAGTTTACACTATCTACATCCTTCCCACATCTTGGACATGTTGGGGTATTCAGACCTAGTTACATTCTAATCAAGTGTGACCTTTATAGTAGCGTCCTTACCACATGACGATAAACTGCATGGAGTGCATCCTCACCACACGATGATAATCTACAAATCCCAATTACCTCGATATTTGAAAATGTCCCCAGTTATAAGAATTTATATAAAAATAAATGAAAACAATGCCCCTAATCCTTACCAAATGACGTCAAACTACCAGAAGACCATCCTTTCCACATGATGTGAAACTTCATGGTCTCAAAAGATCTCTTCACGGGTTTAGTCAGAAAATGAGGCTTCCCTCTCTTCTTAAGATCACGGGTCAGAACATCATGGATCATCATCTCACAACTTCATGAGAGGGATGAATTCAAACATTCTTGGGATATCATAACCCAAAATGACTCTCGCATGTCCAGACACCCCCACTTCATGAATCTAACACTATAACCAGAAAAGAACCAAACTCACATAAACCTCCCATTTTGGTCTTGAATCCTAGCTTCCCTAGAGTTTCGCATCAATCAGGAGAATAAAACCATTAAACTAAGGTCACCTTTGAATGACTATTCATACCATACCTCCAGTGGCTCTAAATAATGAGGCCCATGACCTGTCTTCCGATGGAAAATCTTCCTTAGGCAGTGCTTCTTTATGAATTCCTCCTAGACTCTAAGCCTTCATATCCATCGTGGGATTCAGAAACTCTATGAGCTACAGTTTACAAACCTTTCCACAATCATGTTGAAGTATGGTGGGTCATTTATGATTAAATTCCCAAGAACTAGGGAAATCCATTCCATTTTGAAATAATGTCCCACCAGAATGACATTAAACTATGTCAAGCTCCAACCCTCCTTCAAAAAAACCAATTATGTGTAAGAGTGGAATCATATCAATATCCATGGTTGATATATATATCCCAAAACCCTTCATACACCATTCCATTTTGATCCACAGCTGATGGTCTTCATAATCATAACTTCCATGAAGTTACCTGGCCCTCAAAAATGAAAAATCATTGACTTGAGGACACCTTTGTATGACTAAGCATACCATGCCCATAGTGGATTTTCATTATGAGTCCCATGACCCATCTACCAAAGAAAACAATTCCTTAGGAGATTCTTTTCCTACCTCTATACACCCATATGGCTCTTATGCCCCATGGAATTCCCTACATGTTTCTCAAAATTGATTGAAAAATTCTCCCCAAATACATCTGAAAGTTATTAAGGCATCCACAATCAGTAAAAACCTCATCGAGGCCCTTGACCCACCCCATTTGGTTAATGTTGTTTGACCTAAAAAATTAGTAATGATAATCTTGTTTATGAGTCTTTAAACCACTCACAAAAACTGGTATGAAACTCACCAAGAAAAAATCCCATAAATGGAGTCTTGGAAAAAAATCTTAGTATCAGCTCACCATGAAAACCTTATATGTCCTCAGAAAAACATTGAGCAATAAAAACTCAAGAGGCGTAAAGCTTGTTAGATCGAAAATCCACCAAGGTACGCCTAAGAAAAAGAAATGTTGTGATAGCTAATCTCGTTCCAAGTATGCTTAGGCAAAAATTAGGGTTATAATAAAAAATGCATAAAAGTTCATGAGGTATTCCATTCAAAATCAGAAATAGTCAAATTACACTCACTGAGTCCCATATCTCAGGAAAAAATTAGAGCTTGATTCAATTATTTTAGTTTACTGATTTCAAGTCATTGTTCAAAATTAACACATACTTTAAGTGATGTTAATAGGAAGACACACAGACGAAGTGTTTACAAGACATAAATCTATTCCATTGAGTTCATCAAGAATGGAGGAACATCCCCAATCCTGACCCTCTCTAGAATGAAAAGGGGATGGGGAGTACATATCGTAATTTGGGGAAAATCTACAATAGGTCATGGTTCTCCCTTTCCAAAATAATGGAGAGTGATTTATATGGGACATCGATAGTCTATTCTAACTATGTTCCATCATCCGTCTTGGATTTGGCCATTGGGCGCACCCACTCCAAGATAGCTTTAAGGTCCCTCCCCTTCTTCTTAATATCTTCATAATTCGCACATGAGGAGGCCAGTTATCCCCTCAACTTGGCTGTGTGGGAATCTCACTCCCTTAACTCTTGCTCCTGAACTACCACAAAATCATGGAACTTCTCCTCCTCAGCCATAAAATGATCATATTCTTTAGAAATACTCAGAAGGTTTCCACCTAGTATTGGGAAGAATTAAACCTTGCTAGCTTTTCCTTGTAGGAGGCGATATCTTCTCAGGCAATGACATAATTGTAATTAAGGAAGTGGAGGTGCTGATAATCATAGCCGCTAGAACCCAGATCAGTGAATATCCGCTGAAAATTGACACCCTCATCCGCAAAATTGGTCAGAGGCATCTCTATAGTAAGAAATTGTAACTCACGCCATGAATCTTCGTGCACTAACTGGTGTCCCTCCATAGCACCAGCACTTTGGTCCTCCAATGATTTTACATGTTTGTTTATGGGAAATGTCACCATAGAAGCAGGAATAAATATATAGCTAGCCACCCAAGGCATTAGAATCTCTTTTCCCTCAGATAGGCTAGCCACTAGAGATGGATACAGAGGACTAACCGCGACCTCCAGGATGATCGATGATACTTGGCTGGTACTAGTCTCATAATGATCCTGGGAAATATCCATAGGAGGATGGTAGTATGAATCTCTCCCCACCAAAATGGGTTTCACTGATGAAATCCCTCCCAGACGCTTTTGACGAAGGATCGAGCGACTTCTCACCATGAGAGCGGGGGCAGTAGGTGTATCCATTTGGATTTCTGAAGGGAAGAGAGAAAAATGTGTGGTTGTTTCACCTCTCATGATGAAGGGAATGTATGGTGTTTATATCAAAGAAGGAACATGACATGAAACATTCAAAGGTTTCTGTACCCTCCGAACTAGTTCTTTCAGTATCCACGTGAGGTAACAATCTACCCACTGTCAGGTATAATACAATGAAAGAAATGTGGGACCTTTTGTGTTAGTAATGATAATATCTCTAGAGGAACCCCCGTGAATCATCATAATCCACAATTAATGGATAACCACAAGATTACATTCTCCCCTTAGGTGAATGACCAGAAGAAACGCAGTATGTTGAAGGCATCCAAACTGCCTAAAAAACCGTTAGGGTAGGTATGTTTCATAGATAAATACTCTGTCTACATGGGCAGTGAGTATCCCACCCTGAAGATTGATGAGGTATGATCATGACTCCAATGAACCACCCATGTCACCTCTAAATGATCCATAAGGAGTAGGGTGTGGTCCTAATGATAAATGAGAGGAGTCATTCAACAACACGACCGCATTGGTAACAATCAGAGTCCGGGGGTGAATGATAGAAATGTTGAGGAGAGATGGGTGAAATTCAGAATGGGGAACTCGTGCAGTATTGTTGTGAAAAAATACCTCAAGGTAACATTACATCATTTTTGGGTTGGTTGTGTTTGTTGAAAAAGTAGGTTTCCATAGTGAATTGTCAAGTTCCAGTGATGTTGATTAAATCCATGTTGAAAAATAAACATGAGAAAGGAATGGACGATCTGGAGGCGGTACAAAAAGAGCAGTACAAGGTGGCACCGTTTTCCAGTGTTTACCAAATTTATGGATTCTAAAATTTGGAGTTTCGGGAGCATTGTGAAAATTGGATATCCTTGAAGATATTATTTAAACATGGAAAAGGCATAAGTTAACGAAGATATGATTCATGTATTGGATTTTCCGAAGAATATAAAAATGATGGAGGTGATTCTTTGTGATTACATTAAGCTTCAAGAACAGCAGAGGATGAAGTGCATCGTGGTGGTGGAGGGATTTGTGAGGGAGCTTCATGGTGAAGTCGCGAAGGAATTTATGGGATGCCCTGTGATTAAGACGAGCTCTGCGATCGGAAAATTTCCATGGTGCTTCGTGATTTTGAGAGAATTTCAGAGGTAACTTTGGAGCTTCGCGATTTGAGATGATGTGGCGTTGACTTCGCGCGGAAGGTTCGAGGGTCGGTGGAATTGCCTATAAATAAGCCTTGACCCTCTCTAGAGAAGAAGAGAGAGTTATTAGAGAAAATATTTTGCTCTCAGTTCACAAAGGTAGTTCTCAAAGGCAGTGTGCTTCGCGAAATGAAGGAGCTTCGCGGCGGCTATTCTAGCTCTTCAAAAGTTGTGAGCTCCACATTGGCTCAGTGAGGAAGGTGAGGGAAGTTGCTCTGCGAAAACTTGAGAATTGCAAGAGTGCTTTGTGAGAGTGCTTCATGAAAAAGTAGGAGGTTCGTGAAGGCTTGTTTGAGCTTCGCGAAATTGGGAGCATTGCGAAGTAGGGTGCTTTGCAAATGTATTTAAAAAAGGAATTTCCTAGTGTTCAGAGGCAAAGGGGTATTCATCAGTGGATGAAAGTTGGACTTTAACAAAGCATCTATCAATATTTGAGGATGCATGCATTCATGCAAATGAAGAGACCTACAGGTCGATAAAATGTGAGTGGATCCCTTCCAAGTGTAGTGAGAAAAGGAAGAGGAAGAAGGTTATTCTTTCTACTGGCAGTGAGACAGAGAGAGAAATAGGGAGTGACCCTTGGAAAAGCAGTGTGTTGAACCTAATCATTATAAAGGAAGTGAGCCTGGGCATAGAAGTGATCTAGCCCAAACATTATTAGCAGTGAGCTTTAGTGGATTTGGTATAGCGACACATCACCGTTGTATGCTCCTTGGACGTAGCCTAGTGAGGGTGAACCAAGTAAAAATATATGTGTCTGCCTTGTCGCTTTCTTGCATTGCATTTAAAGAATCATCATCAGATAATGATAAAAAATAAGTGATCAACATAAACACAAAAGTGAAAAAAAGTGACCCTTGTAATATAGAGGTCAAGATCCAGTGGGGAAAGAAGAATTTTGAAATAGAATATCCATACCCTAATTCACCCCCCTCTTAGGGTATTTGGGCCTCTTTTGGTCCTAACAATTGGTATTAGAGGAATAGGTCGAATTTATCAGATTTTTTTGCTACGACTTGGTGTATTTGATTTATGTGGTTAAATCAGTACACTCTTATCTCGGTGTGCCATGGAAAAGGGTAGAACATCAAAGAAGATTCAGAAGTTAGGTGATATCCCTCAGTGTGGAAGTGTTTATGGAAAATGTGTGATTCAACTAATATAAGGAAAAAACTTACTAAAGGAAGGCTTGGATGAATCTGATAGGGAAAAGATTGATTCTCTCAATCATGATATAGGAATGAGTGAAGTACACGAACTTCAATGTGATATCGAAACAACTGATGATGACGAAGTTTCAAGAAGGAGGTCACGAGTAGATGTTGTCAACATGACAAAGAAAATGAATCAGAATTTGGATGAAGAAGTTAAATATAATGATATCCGTATCCATGTATTGTAAATTGAGGTTAACAAGATAAGAGGCTTAAATCAAAGGCTTATTGACGTGGCTACTGACCTAAGGGAGAAGAATTATTCTCAAGGTGAAGAACTGCAAAATATGGCTAGAATGAAAAAAAAGGTTGATGAATATGAAGGGAATCATAAGTCATATGAAGTTCATAATCTGAATGCTAGAAATGATGATCTAGCTACGCTATTGTTTGAACAAGTTCAGAAGAATCAAAGGCTACACCAAGATAATGCATGTTGTTCTGATTCTATTTCTCAAGAAAAATTCAATGTAAAGGAGCAGAGTGACATGGTGGATAAGCTGACACGTGAATTGGAAGATGAGATGAGTAGAGGGAAGCTTCTCAAGATAGAACATGATGTCCAACTTGAATCAAAAGATATGAAGATTCAAAAGTTGGAAGAAGATCTAGAATAAGTAAAGAAGGAAGTGGATAAATCCAATACCAAAGGAAAGTCTAAAATGAAGGATGCATTGCACTTACTATTTGATTATCCTTCGATAAGTGATGATAAAATGAATAACCAATATTCTATTTCTGAATAGAAACAACATAATATTTTATCAGCTCCGAGACCTTATAGTTTGGGGAAAACTGGTATTGGATTTCATGAATCCCCTCCAGTGCTTGACAGAAAGAGAGCCCTGAACAATTGCAGAAGTGGAGAAAATACTGTAGGTGCTGGATATAGACCTAAGAAGACATTTACAAGAAGTAGTAACAACATGTGCTATTTTTGTGGGATTCATGGACACACATCATGTTTTTGTTTAGAGGCTCAGTAATGCATCTCGTATTGTGAAGATATAATTTTTTTTAAATATGTGAATAAGAAGAATCATTGTGAGAAATCAAAACGAAGAGTATTTAAATGGATAAAATTCATTATATGTTATTACTGTGGAAGAATGGGAAACACCATGAGTAAGTGTCAGGATGCTTAGGAGCCCAATGTCAAAGGAAGAACTCAAACTACAGCAACATCTTGACAAAGAAATGATGAAATAAGGAATGCCTTTAATGGAAAATGTTTTATATGTTCTGATTATGGAAATTTGGAGATAAATTTCATTAAGAAGAAAGCAAGAACAGAAAAGAAACTCAAAAATAGATTCTCAACTCTAGTGGTGTATAATGAGAAATCCTACACTGGAAGAAAAAGTGGTAAATTGAAAAATAGGTTTGTTACCCCATGGGAATCACAAGGAGATAGATGAAAGGTGTATCAATCATCTTCTCCACCACACTCACAACATCTCTCAGGGGGATAATGTGAACAAATCTGGAATATTAAGGGGAGATCTACTCCAGCTGTGATTAAGAAGAAGGAAAGTTCAGTGGAGGACTCACCACCAGTGAAAAACAGTGTGGTTACTGAGATATATGATAAATGAAAAATTAACAAAGAATGAATTTTGAAATTTGCATGTCATTTTCCATGAAAAAAAGTGGAGGAAAGTGGAAGATCCTTGCGATGGTGGAAGAAGCAAGGGAAAAAGAAAATAAGAGATATTTATACTCAGAGAAGGAATCAGGGGAAGTGGCATATTGGTGGAACACCAAGGAAGTAAATGTTTACCAGTGAGTTTAAACCTCAAAGTTTGAGAAAGGTCAATCCTCCAGAATCTACATATTAGAAAAAGGATCAACATGTGGGTAATGAATGCTTAGTCATATGGCCAGAGCAGTTGAAGTTGGCAAGGAAGTTAGAGCAGTCAAGGAAAGAGTGCGATGCTCAACAATAAAGAATCAATGGGTTGACCCATCACGATCAACCACAAATATCTTCTTGAGGATTACTGAAATTCTCCCCTCTCCCTATGTATATAAATGATATTAACTGATGATTCATGTGTTTTATGTTTTAGAGAGATACGATCCAAGGGGAAGTTGAATCTAAATATGAAAAGTGGAGAAGTGATATGCTTCAGAGATTCAATTGACTCAAATTTGGTACCAATGTTGAAGAAGAAAATGAGAAATAGTGCATAATAAGAAGTGATTGTGTTATTAACTTTATCTATTGTTTCCTACACTGAGTTCCTGCTCAGTAGGATTTGATATTTTATTAATGGCTCAATGCTGAGTGCCAGATGAGAATAAATGATGCAAAAGAAGAAGAATGTTTATGGGCCCAACACTAGGAAGTATTGCATAACATAGGAGGATCATTCAATAACAAAATCAGATGCAAGATCCATCAAAGAAATAAATAGACGACTCGGCTTAGTTTTTGTCTATCGAGGGAAGAAATATTGCAGGAGAAGCAATAATAATCATTCATCTCATGCTCATTTATTTTGATCTAACAATTTTTTATCAGCTGACTGTTTTCAGGATACCAAACACATCTGAGATGTAGTTGAAAGGAATGATTCCACTGAAAATGAAACAGTGAGAAATTTCATGATGAATGTGATGAGGAAGAAATCAACACAGGGGGAGAAGAACTGACTGATGTTGATTCAGAAAAGAATCAGACGTGGGAGATTATTTTGAGGATAGTAGATAAAAATTTCATCTAGACTAAATGGGTCTATTTCCACAAGATGAATGAAGATGCAATAGTGAATCGAAACAAAGAATGACTAGTGTGTAAAGGATACTCCCATATAGAGTGAATAAATGTTGATGAGACATTTTCACCGGTTGCAAGGCTGGAGACAATCATATTATTCCTAGCCAATATAGTGCAACAAAAGTTCAAGGTGTTCCAGAAGGATGTCAAATATGAATTCTTGATTGGGATTCTAGAATAAGAAGTGTAAATCGAGAAAACAAATGGTTTTCTCATTCATAAGGATGAGAACATGGTTTGCAGACTGAAGAAGGCGTTTTATGGGCTGAAACAAGCACCAAGAGCATGGTACTCAAGGCTTGATCTTTATATAAAGAAGCCCAGTTTCCAATGTGGGGGAGTTGATTACAATATTTATTTCAACAACAACAATAATCAAAGGATGATGGTAATATTTTATGTCGACGACATAATATTTGGTGGATCTGATGAGGCTCAGTGCAGACATTTCTCTAAATTCATGAAAAGTGAGTTCGAAATGTCACTAATTGGAGAGCTAATGTTTTTCCTTGGTCTACAGGTGACTCAAAAAATTAATGGAACATTAATTTCTCAATCCAAATATTACAAGGAGGTTTTGTGATGTTTTGTAATGGAAACTTCCTAGGAGATGAAGACTCCGGTCACTACCTAGATGAAACTACCTAAAGATGAGGATGCAAGATATTAGAGTAATACTAAGGAAAGCTACATGCTTGAAGTGAAAATAATTCTTTGGTATATCAAGGGAACATTGGATTTCAGCTTGATATATATTGATAAATCCCAAATGGAGTTATTGGGATATACTGACGCAGATTTGGCCGATTTAGCGGATGAAGGAAATCAACGTCAGGAGGTGCTTTATATATTGGTGGTTTGTGTATTTCATGGCTAAGATAGAAGCAAGATTGAATTTCATTTAGCACCACAGAGGCTGAGTATATTGCCACCACTCAGGCTTTCACATAGTTATTGTGGATAAAGCACCAGCTTTACGATATGGGGGTTGAAATGAAGTCTCCAATCAGAATCCAGTGTGATAACTCAAGTGCTATAAATCTCATAAAAAATCATGTCCATCACTCAAGGACAACGATCATTGAGATAACATGTCATTTTATCAAGGAGAATGTTGAGCAAGGAATTGTGAAGTTGGAGTATGTCCCTAAAGAACTACAGGTTGCATAAATTCTGACAAAGGCCTTACCCAAGGAAGCATTTGAAAGAAATCGACTAGCTCTGAGAGTTTACTCAACTCCCTGCACTTAAAAGAGTGTGGATGTGGAACCCCCTCTCCCCGAGGTATTGTGTTTTTTTTCTAATGTGCTAATATTTGTTCTTTCTAATGTTTCATACCACAAAGGGGATACCTTTGGTATCATTTTGACAATTAGTATCCGATTGGTATCAACAATTGGTATCATTTTGGAAATTGGTATCCGTTGGGTATCAATAGTTTGTGTCTGAAATGAAGTGATTCATTGATGATGTTTTCATTTTCTCTTGTTTCTCATGATGAGAATTGATCATGTGGTCTTAGAGTATGTGATGAGTGAATCTTTGGTCACTATTTGAATCAAAAGAGGGGAAGGATGGTTTATTATGGAAGGAGACTCAGTGAGGTATCAACGTTAAGAAAATCATTCTGAGAATAGTTGTGGAGAGTTGTCAACTAACCCAAAGGGGGAGATTGTTGGACAAACAGCCCTCAAGGTAACATTGCAGAATTTTTGGGTTTGTTGTGTTTGTTGAAAAAGAAAGTTTCTATAGTGAATTGTAAATTTCCAGTGATGTTGTTTACAATCCATGTTGATAAAGAACCTTGAAAAATGAATGGATGATCTGGAGGCGGTGCAAAAAGAGCAGTACAACATAGTGCCATTTTCCAGTGTTTACCAAATTTTTGGGGTCCAAAATTTGGAGTTTGGTGAGCATCGAGAAAGTGGATATCCATGAAGATCTTATTTAAATATGGAAAAGTCATGAGTTTTGTGAAGATAGGCTTCATGGGTTGGATTTTGTGAAGACCAAAAAAATGATGGCGGTGATTCTTCGCAATTATGTCAAGCTTTATGAATGACAGAGGTTAAAGTGCATCGCAGCAGCGAAGATATTTGCGAGGGATATTCTCAGGGAAGTTGCGAATGAATTGAAGGGATGCTCCATGTCTACAACAATCTTCGCAATCAGATAATTTCTATGGTGCTTCGCGATTTTGATATAATTTCAGTGGGAACTTCTGATCTTCATGATTTGAGATGACATGGAATTGACTTCGTGTGGAATGTTTGAGGGTTGGTGGAATCGCCTACAAATAGGCCTCGACCCTGTTGAGAGAAGAATAGAGAGTTTTCATAGAAAATATTGTTCTCTCGGTTCGTGAAGGTTGTTTGCGAAGGCATTGTGCTTCACAAAAGGAAGGAGCTTCGCGAAAGGAAGGAGATTCGAGGTGGCTATTCTAGCTCCACAAAAGTTACGAGCTCTGCATTGGCTCAGTGAGCTACATGAGGGAAGCTGCTCTGCGAAAGCATGAAATTCACAATATTTCTTCACGAGAGTGATTCATGAGAGTGCTTCGTGAAAAGGCTGGAGCTTCACGAAGGCTTGTTTGAGCATCTCGAAATTGGGAGCCTCGCGAAGTAGGGTGATTTGGGAAGGTATTTCGAAAAGGAATTGCCTAGTGTTCAGAGGCTAAGGGGTATTAATCAGTGGATGAAAGTTGGACTTTAACAGAGCATCTATCAATAGTTGAGGATGCATGTATTCATGAAAATGATTACAGGTCTATAAACTATGAGTGGATCCCTTCCAAGTGCAGTGAGAAAAAAAAGAGGAAGAATGTTATTTATTCTACCAGTAGTGAGCCAGAGAGAAAGAAATAGGGAGTGAACCTTGGGAAAGTAGCGTTCTGACCCTAAACATTGTAAAGGTAGTGATCCTGGGCATAGAAGTGATCTAGCCCGAACATTATTGGCAGTGAGCTTTAATGTATTTGGTACAGTGGCATATCGCCATTGTGTGCTCCTTGGACGTAGCCCTGTGAGGGTGAACCGAGTAAAAAAATATACGTTTTCCTGGTCACTTCCCTTCATTTCATTTAAAGCATCATCATTATATAAAGATAAAAATAAGTGATCAACATAAACACACAAGTGAAAATAAAGAGACCCTTGTAATATATAGGTCAAGATCTGGTGGGGGCAAGAATAATTTTGAAATAGAATATCCATACCCTAATCCCCCCATCTCTCAGTGTATCTAAGCCCCTTTTGGACCTAAAAAGTATGCCAATAATCATAACATGGGAAGTGTTATTCCATCCACACGTACATGAATTGGAATGGTCCGCTGAGATTGTGCGGAGACTTGCCTTCCTGAATCTGTCCGAATAATTCATAAAGTCGGGCGAGGGTAAGAAGTGCCAAATCAATCGGTTGACCCGCCACTATCATGGCCGTTTTCATTGAATTGTAGGCCCGAACCCCAATGTATATATCATAGGATAGGAAACTTCATCCACTTAAGAACATGGAAAAGAAACCTGAAAGCCTAAGAACATATGAAACAACTGACCGAAGCTCATACCCCCATGAGGTGCACCACCCTACTTCAAGGGTAGAACAGTATGACCCTAGTATTTGGTCGGATTGACGAGTTGGGTGACTTTGAATGTGGCATGCCTTCATCTTAATACCATTCTTCTTTAATAATTACCCCATCTACGATTCGAAAGGGATAAGGGAACGAGACTTGAGAGGATGAACCAGTAATCCCTCTACTGTGATCAGCAATCTCCTTGTCAAAGGAGACACGTGATCGGTATCATTACATGTGGTAGCTACTGGGAGAAACTCATTGTACATTTTTCCATGGATAGGGAGACCTCCAAGTTGGTTGATGTCCTATAGAATGATCCCCACCACTCCATGAAGTAGGTAAATGGTGTTGGAACTTGAAAACCAAAGGTTCAACAACTCCAGAATAATTTCACCCAAAGATATGATTGCAAGCTGAGATACTCAGGAAGCCTATTACAAGCCCATTGCCTCCAGCTGGTTAGGGCACTCCAGACAGGTATGATGCACCCAGAACTCCCAGGACTACTTATCATAGAATCATACTCTGGACCGAAAATACTACATAGTGCTCTATACACTTCTAGGATTTTCTTGGGAGATGTTGATAATGGATGGGTACTCTCAGGCAGCTAGTCTCGGGACATCATCACAGCACCCGTGGTTTCCCTAATTCCATGTCGAGCCTCGCAGTATGAAGATGTTCTCCTCAATTGTAGAGGAGATTATTTCTCATACTAGGGAAATGTTGGCGTGGTCATGACCTTGTGGTGCCTCTAAATGGATGAAAGGGAGGTTAGGGTCAGGAATCAGTAGATGTAAGTTAGAAGGAAGACCAAAATCGTAAAGTGACAACTCTATGGATAATGAGTAAACTAAGAGCTCTGACATTATGAAAACTTATAGAAAGATGTCATGGGAAATGATGTGGGTCTGAAGGTGATTTTCACTACTCCTTTCCATGGTTTCCCTTGTCTTCGTCAATTTAGCCGTAGACTGTGAGTCAACCATCATAGCCTGCGCAAGAAGATCCAACAGCCAAAAAAGATAGTTAAATGAAAATTGTTGGATGGAAGATATGACAAAGTGTCTAAAGGACTCAAAATATGTTTGCGTGAAGCTCTGCATACGAATACCAGAAATGGTATGTGGTGGACACATCCCACCTACAACTATGGTATGTGGAATCATTTCACCACGTATGACAATGGTACACGAAATAAGTTGTGAGGTGTAGGCCTGCGAAGCTTTAGCTGAAAAATTGAATGGTCTGTTGAAGGAAGAAGCCACAGCCTAGGCCTCAGCTATGTTCGTGTTTAGAAGATATGGATTAAAATTTAATTCTGTATTAATGGTGTTTGACATTCAATTTTTCAATTATAGTTTGGTATGTGAACGAGGTGGTGACATAGCATTCTTACTCATGAATCGGAATTTTATGTTTTAAAATTCCATAGTCCCGTTTGTAGAAAAAATAGTGTGTTATGCGGAAGGGGAAATGGAAGGGAGATTGGTTCGAAGAACATACTAAGCAGTTCGCGAGCAGAGTTTTTCAAAGAAGTTTTATGCAGAGGCGGTGCGTGGAAGTAGTGAATGGTAGAGATTTTCACCGAAGGATCTGGTAAAAGAGAAGTCATGTAGACCTCTTTATATAGGCATGGTCCACCATAGGGTCCATATCTCTTCTACAAACTGTTCGAGTTTCAGGAGCAATCTACATCGAAATACCCTCCTCTTCATTCCGATCGGACCCCATTCTGATTGGGGGTCATTTCTAGGGTCCGTAAAAAATCCACAGAAGGGGAGGAAAATACTCCCATAACTTCAGTGGAGGATATACCCAATCATCATCAACAATTTGGGCCAAATATAAAGAATGTTTTGAGAAGACATGGTAAATGACCTAACCAGTCCGTGTATCAGGTCATCATCAGTGGTACATGGCCGGTTCGACGAACCACCCTCTTGCAGACACTATCATTCACAAAACAGAGGTAGAGCTCCTACACGATCTTGAACCAAATGGTAGGCGAGTGAGGCTAGACCGGTCTGCAGCTGCGAACCACACCAGCCACGAAACATGTGGACCGAACCCCCGACGCACACCACATTGTTCACAAAATGGAGGTGGAGCCCTGCGCAGCTGCAAAACACCCTCATGACCGAGTTGGTTCATGGGCTAGGTTCATTTAATATACCCCGCAAACCTGAGGTTGACTAAGTAATCCGTAGGCCATGTTTTCTGTCAAGGGCCTCCGAAAAAGGTGTTTCATGACTATAGATACAACCCTCATCCCCCTCTATAAAAGGAAGTAAAGAGGGAGTAGAAAGGGATATTTTTTTGATGATCAGATTCTTGGTGATCAGCTTTTTAGAAGGATGACATCAGAATTTTGGAGAAGGAAGAGGCTTTCATGAGATAGGATTTCTCATACCGCAAAGTTCCAATTTGCAGACCAGCAATAGCTATAAACTGGGGAAAAATTTTTAAGAACTAAATAATGCATAAATAAATTGGAAAATTGCAAAACTAAAATTGGTGAACTGCGAACCATGGCCCCTATGCAGATGCACTACCCATGAACCAGGGAGCCTATGTCCCTTCTTCGATCTGGCGAGTCTTGTAGCACCCTCCTATGTGGGCGAAGCCCGAACCAGAGCTACCCCTGACCGCCACCACTCAAGCGGACTCCAGCACCTTGTACTAATTTAGCACAGGGAAAAACCTGAATTCATGTACCACTTCAGTACATAGGATTCCCCTCCATCTACATACCACGTTGGTAAACGGATGACCTCTCTATCCACATAGCACTTACCTACGCAAAGGGTGCTACTCCCCATATGGCTATGTGGAACACCAAGGCCTTCGGTGTTTCAATCCCCTGAGTCAGATAAGGCCCTTCCAATTCAATCCAATCCTCTTTAATCCCTTTAGTAGCCTACCCATTAGCACCAAGCCAAGGCATCTCCCAAAGCCACTAGACTGGCATGTTGAAACCTTCAAGAGATTTAGCGCACCCTCCCAAGTTTACATACCCATGGTAGGTGGAGAAAAAGGGGTTACTCCATTCATCGAATAGAAATCCAGAGCATTCCTGGGTTTTCATACCCATGGTAGTCTAGATTCTGAGCCTGGGAGCCCCTTTTTTCCTATCCACTATTTATGATTGAGGGATCCTAATTGCTTTTCCATTCAATGAGTTCCAACTGTGAGCACTTCTCCCATCACTCAAAGAGAGTAATATGGCATCCCTCCTAGATTAATCCCCACGCTATCATTTCCAGAGGATAATAGCCTTTCCCCTTCCATCCGAGAAGATTCATTGCTCTGTGACCTTCACCTCCATACCACAACCTTTACCAACACAGCTTCAACCTTCATTCCCTCCTTGACACCAGGTGGAATGAAAGTTTTACGGTCTCAACCCTCTCCCTCTACAATCATCTTCCACATCTCCCCTTAGTAATGAAAAAGTGTGTGGATGGATGAATCTTTCACATTCTCTTGTTTCTCACACCGAGCATGACTCACGTGGGCTTAGAGATTTGTGATGGTCACGGCGTCCGTAAAATTACGGCAGTAGAATGATCTATGTGGGTTTTTATCTTTATCTCCTAAGAAAGGTACGTAGGAAACCTACATAAGGTTCAATCCCATCTTGGGCCACCAAATACATATAAACCCTAACCATACCCCAACATGGGCTACCAATCATGCCCTTGAGAATAAACTATCACGTGTAACCCCTGAACTTCCAGAAGTACATACACCTTGATTCCCAAAAAACTATGATACATAGGAAACCTCTCTAAGTCACAATCCCATCATCCAAGTCTGATACGCATCTATATTTATCATACTATGTCCTCATTCCCCTAGCAGGATCATACCCAGGACCCAGAAATAATTTCCTCTCAGGTCCTCTAGGGAGCTTCGGCGTAAATCCCGCACCAACCTTGACTAGGAACCTGTTGCATAGACGTCCTTTCCACATGATGTTAAACGGTACAGTTGGGTCCTTGTCACACGACCATAAAAGGTGATGTGTCCTGTTATGTGGCACCAAACTACATAGATTATGATTCCTCTCATGAGGATATGTAGGAAGCCCGTATTACGGGTTCGATCCTTATACTCAAGTCACTATCTATCCCACTTGGATGAAAATAAACTCTAGAGAGACCAATTCGAAGGCTTGAGACTAGTTCTAAATGAACAAACTCAAACTTCCCCAGAATCACTAATCGAATGAGGAACGATAAACCTCATATGTAGATGGTTCTGGATCCCTACCTATACCTGTGACTTGGAACCGAGTGGTAATCTATGGATACTATTCTTGGGGATAAACCAAAGATTCGTGAACATATGAACATGTCTTAAATCTATAATAGAGTCTTAGAATAGGAAATAATTCCCCCTAAAATGGTGTGATGAGCCTGAAATACCATCCTCTCGACCAATGTGAGTTCTTAAGTGTCGTTGGCCATATCACCCAATGAGAACCTGCCTTTGGAAAGCAGGTCCATTGATCAATGGATACAAGAAACTTTGGGAATTTTTGTCTTTACAAATATACCTATTGGAGACGAGGCGAAGCCAAGAAGATAGGGAACCTGATAGAAATGATTAAAGAGCATCGACTCCCTTTAATCAGACATAGGAACCAATCACGTCCCCTCACTGCAGAACATTCTTGATAAGATTTCACAATTGATCTGATTCACCTTCTAAATGATAGATGCTCAAAATGACATTATCATGTTTTGAATATTAGAGAAATGGAAATATATTTTCAGTTTTATCAATCCATTTTTTATCCACTAGTATATTATAATACCCACCTAAATAAGGTGGATGATATTTCATGAAGGACTCAACATATTGTTGTTACCTTCTTTTATCGTTTGGAATTCCTATACGATTCATTTAATGAAAATGCTGTGTGAAGATATCAATAAGACTTAATATTCCATATCGCATAACATTTAGTTGCTCATGAGTAAAATCATTTCATTTCCTACTTCATTAAGTATTAACACGGATCCTTAAGGTTCTAACTATTGACTAAAACCAAAAAGTATACTATGAGAAACATTAATCATAGTGGAAAAACTGCATAATCATGGGGAATTACTTATAAAATTTATATTCAGGAGACCTAAGGGTTTATCCTAGGTTATTTATGATCACCACCAAAACTCTATGATTATATCAATGACATAGAGTTATCAATAGGGTTTTTACTAAGGTTTTCTCATCCTAGTTTCTGAAGGTTAACTAAAAATTTCTCTGATACCAACTATAATAACCCATACATTTCTTACATAGATATTACATCTGAATAGAATAATATTCATTACATAACATAAAAAACCATAAAATAAGAATATAGGTTTATTGTGTTTGGAAACATGGAAACATAAAAACTATTTCATAAAACATATTAATCATCCCCCGCTTATTCATTCATAACTAGAACCATTTTTGAAACATCTTACATAACACATTTTCATATTTTGTGGAAAAGAAACCAAAGGTAAAGAAATATCAGGTGCTGAGTAATGGTAATCAAGAAAGATAACATAATAATAAGGGAACAAGGGTATGAAAATAACATATAGAAACTATATTATACATATCAAGGATAATGATATTGGGTTATAGAAAACATCATAGAAGTTCGTAAGATATGAATTATAAATAACATAATTCATGGAAGTATAACATAAGAAATGAAATTTTGGTAAACACATAAGCATAGACAATAATTTTCATATTATTCAAGCCTCAACACCCAGAGCATCATTATGGAAAAACTCCCTTACTAAACTGAGTTCACCCCTCGTTCTAGCCTTGTATTATTGAAGCAGGTTCACTTCCCATTTCATTCTTGTATATCTCAATAGATATAAATCATTACCCAATGAACTGGAAGGATATATAAGTCCCCCACATCACATAATGATAACCATACATATGTGTACCACATGAATAATATTCATTTATCATATCAGAACCCATGAAAATAAATAGTTTTTATAAACATTTCCTCATTGAATAACCCATGAAAAGGAAACGAGTTTCATAATATCATTCCCTCATATACAAAAAAAATTTAAGGATAATATTATTAAAAAATATCCATAATAAATCATAAGTAACATCAAACAATGTTATCTTATTTGGAAAATAATTTTGAGAGATTACCTGAAATAATTCTTAAGGAAAAAATCCATTCAGTTTTGAAAATATTTTTTCTTAAAATCCCACATAATTATAAAATAAAATGTTTTTTTAATATTGTAATAGAATTTTTAAGGAATTAAGGAATAAGGTAAGCAGAAAATTATGTTCATTCTATATAATTTAAAAACATTCCTTGTTTACCTTTATTTGAAAATTCGCAAAGAACCTCTTTCGGAAAATGAAAAAAGATTCATTTCAAACCATTTATTAAAAATTCACACCTTTGTAACAATTAATTTAAAAAATTGTATAAGAATATTAAAAGTATATTGGAATTTTTTAGAAAAATGGACATGGAATATAGATATTCAACATTATTTACTTAAATATATACAATGTTGAATAAGAATGAGATTGTGAAATTAACCCTTACCTTCTATATTATCTGCTTTGTATGTATCTGAACCTCAGGTATAATGACTTAATAAATGTTATTAATTTATAATATAACCATATTAATATTTATTATATCATATATTATCCTATTATATCATCTTATAATATGTTTGTTAAGAATATTTTGTTATTACCCTTCTTTCATATGTTAACTGCTTCATTTTTCTAGGAATGTTTTGTTTTATAAGTCACAGTTCTTTTGCATAGTATATAGTTATATAATAACCATAATTATTTTAACTTAATATATATCATATTTATTCTTTATTTATATTTATATAATCATTATTTAATAGTGAACATGGAAAATGAATCACATACATCATGGAGATGGCAGGTTGTACGTACACATGAGCGATGGTATCATTCCCTTAATGGTGAAATTGAAAGGAATTGGATGCTATATTTTTTAATGAATAAATACAATATTATAATTATTATACTTAAATATATTATTTAATTTATTATAACCATCCAAATAAACTGGTGATGAAATATATATTACCCCACCGTGTGGAGACGGTAAGCTATACGCACGCACGTACGATGCATTTATTTCTCATTGGATAAGTAAATGGTGGAATATGGTTGTTACATAGACATAAAAAATTATAATAATATATTTTATACTATATTAATTACTTTATAGTGGAAAAATCACATTATGAGGATGTATAAGAATAAATAATATTGAAGGATTTGGTAAAGATAATTACTTCTTCTTCGGTGAACTTCCATTAGACCTACTCTTAATAACACTAAGGTTGGTCTTTTTAGAAGCCCAGAACGTCTATAATGTGTATAAGGATGTAAAGAAGAGAAATTTATAGGGTATTTTCTAGATTTAATGCTCCTTTTGATGTTAATAAGTTAGAGAATGTGTTCCCTTTTATAATTGAGGTGAGGGGCACTTTTGGAATTTCAAAAAATATTTAATTATAATAAATTCAATCTCAATAAAAATACCTTCAAAACATCATGTATTTGAATATAAGATAATATAATATTTTAATATCATTAACCAATATATTTTATAATTGTTTTGGTATTATTTTAATCCTTTTCATTTTGATTAAGACTTTGTTAACATATTTTAATTTTATCTAAGGTAACCAAATTTTCAGTATTAAAAGGCTGTAATTTTTAATTATGTGATGAAAATTAGCCCATAAATGAACAATATAAAAAGTTTTAGACCATATTATATATTTTTTATATTTCTAAATAAGTTTTTTTTAAAGAATTTAATAAAATATTACTATGATAAACTATCATTTGTGTCAGTTTTGACACTATTCATTACAGGGATTTTTAAAAAAATTAGGACAACAAGTTTACATACAAAAACATATTTTATTATATCCCTAAGAGCTCAAGGACCTCTAGAAAATTATTCTATTACATTTATTATTGAAATTATATTTATTTTGACATTTCTAGTAAATATTCCATATTTTATAAGAATATTTATAGTCTAATATATCATTTGAGTATCCTTATATTAAAAATAATATATTATTTAATAAATGAAAGTGGAATTTTTAAATTTATAATAAATAATCTATTTTAAATATCATAATCTCATTTATGTGGCCCAAAAAGTCAAATGTAAATTTATTTCATAAAAATTTGTTTATTAAGTTAATAATATACATTTAAATTCTTACATAACATACCTTTTTCCCAATGTAGAAACATAAGGGATATTTAAGATAAAGAAAGTGATATTTTTGTGGTTTTCTTTGAATTAAATATTATATAAGTAATTTTAAAATAAAAGGGTCAATTAAACAACTTAATTTAGATACTTAGGTTTCAAGTGCATAATTATATTAATCAATTAAAATTTGGACATTTTTAGGGTCATTTTTTTTGTCTTTTTAATTTTATTTTTAACATAAATTACCAGATTTACTATTTACACTGTTAATAAAATTTAACAAGGTTACTATAAATTGGCCAAAAATAAAAGGGACCTATTCACTAAATATTGATCTTATGAATACAATTTTTTTATCTATTTTTTCAAATTCAAAACATATAAGTTTTATAATTTTATTTAAAATAAACCAAGTAAAACATAATGTAAAACAGTTTTTTTTAGAAAATGACATTTGAAAACACAAAATGTTTTTATAAAAAAATAATTAGTAAAATTAATTTAAAATAATATAATTGGATTATTTTAAATTATAATCAAATAATTAAAATATAAATATAATCCCAATTTTTTTTTAACCTTGTTAATAATTTAAAATAAAATACATCTTTCAATAAAAATATGTATTTTCATTATTCCATAACAAAAGTTTTCAGAAAATTATAAAAATTTAATTTTAAGATAATTTTTACATAATAAATTAAAAAATAAATATGTTTTTTAAATCCATTTTATATAACTTCTATAAAAAATATTCCTTCATTAAAGGAGAAACACTCATTATTTTCTGAAAATGTATTTTTTGAAGAATAAAGTGAAATTACTAAAAATTGATTAATTATTTCCAAATAAATTTTATTGATTTGGAAATTAATATATTTTTTTCATGGTTGGTTATTAATAATTATTTATTCTAATTTAATTAATATGTTATGATGACCATTTTTAACAAATAATATGTTAATAGTGTCTCACGATTCGCTTAATGATGGTGTTGCATGCAACACAAGTTGTCTAATAAATAAAATTATTTAAAAAGAAATATCCCATAAAAATATTATTGTGTAATAATTTCAGCTTCTGATCTCAGTGATGTATCATCACTAGAATCCTCATATGTACTCAATGTGGCCTGCTTGATTATCTTGCTCTTCTACGTGTATTCTGGCATCACATGTTATTTTTTTCAAGTTTATTTTTTTCATGAAGATATAAAAAGTATGGTCTAACACGTCTAAGATTTTTTTAACTCATAACTCTTTAATTATTTATATTTTACAACATATTTCTTATATTTTATGATGGTTTTTTTAATTCTTTTCACTTATTATAAAACTTTTGGTAATTCTATTAAAATTGAGGAAACTCACAATATGAAGACAGACTATTTGAGGTGATTTTATTAGATGAAACATCAATATATAATCCATTTTTTCTGATATTTTTTTTTGACTTTCAAGGAAATATTTTCCTTTTTAACCATTCTTTGATGAATTTCTTCGACTTCCATCTCATCATTACAGTTCCAATAATATTTTTGATTTTGAAATATTTCACATTAGTAAATTGGATAATAGTAGTACATATTCCACTAAACTTGGATAATATGACTATAATAACATTTAGAGATTGATTAGATTTATGAATTGGATCTCTAAGAGAAGAATAATTTTCACAATCACTATCAAAATTCCATTCATTTGTGTTATGGATTCTCTATCAACCATCCAGAATGTATTAAACATCATATTGGAAGTAATGTGTGTAAGTTATCTCAACTTATCATTAACTTTATAATATTTCAATATTATCTTACAGATTTAATGAGCTATTAAACATTGTGAAACTCAATTAAAATACTCATTACATTGTAAACATATTATATTATTCACAGATTTTGAGTATAGATAATATTTTCCTACTATAGTATAATCCCATTTATATGGATCTATTATTGGAATAATCTAAGGCTTCAAAACTTTTTGATAAACCTTTAGACCAAGGTTCTTCATGTAAATTATTATCCTTTCCATCCAATTACCACAATTTCCTCTATTGATGTAGAATACCATTATAATAGACACAACTTTATTATTATCACCCATAGAGTACATTTTTAGATGATCTTAAGTCTTTAACCTTCTAGAGATGAGAAATAAAATTTCACTACATTTAATACCACTTTTTAGTTGGAGAAAAGCTTCACTAAGACCCAAGAGTTAGTAGAATTGAATTGTTGAAATTTTCTTCACTTAACACCAACATCATTAATAGATGATAAGTTAGGATATTTTCTTAACTCTAGAAAGTAGTGTAGATAAAGGTAAAAAGAAAATGACTAAAAATTTGTAGATTTATAGTAGTGTAGGGAACAGAACCCCCCTATTCCAGTCTACCATTGGTAAACTCCTAGAGTTTGGTGAATTTATATGGCAACATTCTTTTCCCTAGGGATTGTCTGACTTAGTGAAAGTAGTCATCACAAGGAAAAAATATGATATTTTTAGGTTCCATAAAGGATTCATAAAACAAAATCCTCTAGCACTCAATACAAGGAGTGTTCCCTTCCAATATTAGGGAATAATCATGAAGGTTTATAAAATAAAGGTTATAATTGTAAGATGAAACTGATATAATATAATAGTTCTACCGGAGAGAAAATTATAGTGAATAGTAGATCAAGGACAATTTTCTAAAATGAAACATGATTGAACTTGATAACACAAATACAGAAATCATGAATCATCATTTTCATTTTATTTTCAAAGTGATGTTTCATGAAAGGATTTGATAAAGGGAGATGATAGTGAAAGTTGAGTTCTTTTTCTTTTATATATTCTCTTTTTTGAAAAATATTTTATATCTTCACATACTATTTAACATCATAAAATACTAAAAAAATGTGGTGTTGGAAATAAATTCTACATTTTCATTTCTCAAAATACCATGAAAACATGGATAAACAATAAATTATTCTATATTATTTTCTTCTCTTCCTATTTTCAACAATTTTTAGAACCCAATTTTGGCATAAATAGGTTGTTAAATATTTAATGCATCGATGAAAAAATTAATTTCCACCTAAATTAGTCCAGTGAAAATAAATAAAAAGGTTTAATAATGATATAATTGATTCTCAATCACTATTTAGTTAAGTACCACATATTCAAATTCATGTAGCCGAACTGATCAACGTAGCTATTATTTACATAGAAAAATTTCTCTTGTATACATCTTACACACATAGTTTAATTTGGAATAAATGAATGAATCATTTAGCTGCCTGGAACCACATAAGAGAATTTTCCAAGGATCAAATTCACATATCCAATTACTCCACATAGCCGATTCACATATCTGTTTCACTAAAATATAAATTTTCTCACATATGTGATTCATCGATGCAACCCATCTTCACATAGTTGATCCTACAACATAAATGATTTATGTAGGCATTTCCATAAAATATCCGATTTATGTAGAACATTTCTTGATGTAGCCAATTATCTATAAAGGAAAGGCCTTCACATAGATAAATTTATTGACTTAACCAAATTTTTAAAAAATATACAGAAATGTAGAATTACTGAGGAATTGAATTAAATAATGATAAAACCTGATAATAACACAAACCATCAATAGAAACTTATGAAGGGGTTTTGAGATCTTCACAACATAAAGAATATTGGATATTTTGGAATAAAATTTTCAATGTAAAAATTTATATATTTACACCAAATCAAATATAAATTGATAAAAAATAAAACACATTACATTTGATTATAATAATCACCTAACTCAGAGAAACTAGTTCCTTTTGATCAAAAAGTTATTCTCAACTAAACAAATATATGAGATAAATCCCTAAACCTAATAAATCAATTTAAAAAAAATATCCTTTATAAACCACTTTAATTTCTAGATCCACTTCCCTCTTCCAAGATAGGGAAACTTGACCTCAATGGTCTATGTTCTCAAAATTATTTCTGTTATAGATCCTACTTCACCAAAGTGACCCACCTTAATCTAGCTTATCTACAAAGGAAAAACTCTTGGATACTTCTTTATAAGTCCCACATATAGTTCTTACCATATAACCTAAAATTATATAGAACAATTCAATTACATACAAACATAAACTATATGATACACTGTCTATCCTGCATGATGTAAAAATACATGGTATTCTTTCTTGTGTGGTTTTAAATTAAAAGAATCACTTCTTAAGGATATGTGATAATAACTTGTAACATGGATTCAGATTATATAACACCCACAACATCATTCTAATTAAAAATAAAATTTTATGGATCACCTCTTTTATAATTTTAAACCACAATGTTTAGTTTTTAACGATGATCATGATTTCCATGTGACATGGTTTTAATCCATATAAATTCATCACCATCATCTCAATATGACATTAAAATTCATGGTATTACATTATGTATAGATTTAAACTGATTTTTTTCATGGACAATCATAGTTCTCTCCCCACATGGATTTAAACTGTATATTACCTTCATTATCCTTTTTATATGATTTCAAACTACAAATTTTTCCTTCTTTATTACACTTAAACAACAATAATCAATTCTCAGATATGTATGTTATTCCATACGGGTATTGTTTTAAATTTCATCTAACATTACATGATATAAAAATAAAACAAATAATTTCTAAAATGTCATTTTTATGAACTTTTCACTCATATTTCAACTATATGATACCCATTTTAACAATATGTGTTTTTATTCCCTTAATCGAGGTATGTAGAAAGCCTTATTAAAGCCCAATACCAATGTTTTCCTAGTAGTCACTTCTCTAGAAAACCACCACAAACCATCCCTTTCTAAAAATATCCATTGCCTTATTGTAAAACATTAAACTCCGAGGAATGATTTATCTTTTTTTGGAATATAAAATGGTGGCTTATCCATCATGTTTTTAGTGATAATCCAATGAATGTTTTTTATAATAATGAGAACATGGATAAGGTTTCATGTACATGGTAATCACAAAGATAAATTTTTGTGACATGCCAATGAATATGACTTCTGTTGATAAGCTAGTAGACTAAGATATCTATGAGTAATGAGTGAACACACCCATTCATAGGTACTCCCCAATATATGCCTCATCTCCATCATATACAACACTAAAATATAGAGTATTCCATTATGAATTTATATCTAGATTTAAACTACGGGGAAACATTTATGCATTATATATTAGAGTAAATCAATGATGTAACCATATTTTCTTCTCTATAGGATTTAAGCCATGGAATATATTTAATGAGTTACCACCTCGATTAAAAATTTGTTATAACCTTTACGACTTCCTATATAGCTCTAAATTGTGGAAGAACATTTCACCTTAATAAATAGATCTAAACTTCAGTATAAACCATGATTCCATTCTCCTTACATTTAAACAATAGAGGATCCTTCAACCATTTTTTCCATTAAACCACAATGTAACCATTATGACTTATCATCGTGATTCAAAATATTAATTAAACTGCATCCCTTTCTCAGGGAAAATTATACTAAACAAAACCTTCCAGAATTACTTAATTTTATATTACAATATACCCATCCTTAGGTAACACACACAATATTACATTTCCCCTTGGAGTTTTGGAGTAATATACATTCCTTACACCCACTATGCATGCACATCACAAAATCAAAATTATCAATGGAATTCAACCTTATTTATAGATTAGTAAGGTAATTTACCATTGTAAAAAAGGATGAAATTAGGAAAATTTTGAACAATAAATCATAAATTTATAATCCATTACCAAAATAGATAATTTCAGATGGTGTTTTACGTCTCCTGACTGAGAGAGTCTTCCCTTAGGTTCTGTATGATTTGATATATGTTTTCGAAATGGAGAGTTTACTTATAGGTTCCTGAGGACCTATTATGTGTTTCAACAAATGTAGACGCTACCCCTAGATCATGGATATGATGATATGTGTTTCTCTATTGGGAGATTCCTCCCCTAGGTTCTAAATGACCCAATACTTATTTATAGAAAGGGAGAGGATGTTACCCTAGGTTTCAGATTATACTTTTCATGATAGGGAGAGACTACCCCTAAGTTTTAGACGACATGTTACTTATTTCTATCTAGGGAGTTTACATTCCCCTGGGTTGTTAATGAATATTCCAAATAGTGATAGTCTTCCCATAGGTTACAGATGATCTCATTCATGTTTCACGGTAAGGAGAGTCTTCCCCTGGGATAAAGATTATCAGATATGTATTTTTGGTTAGGGAGAGTTTACCCCTTGGTTCCATACATATTTTTACTTGTTTCTTGAAAGGGATTAGTTGTTCATCAGGTTATAGAGGAGGAAAATGATGTTTCATGGTGGGAAGAATATATTCCCTTGGATTAAAAATTATGGAATTATGCTTTGAGACTTCTAGAATTAGCTGTAGCTGATATGGACAATCCTATGTGTAATTTTAGAACATACTAATTTATAATTACTATATTTTTTTCCAAAACATATAGTTATTTTTATGAGTATATCACATGTTCATATAGTACTGTTATTGGTTATATTAGGAATAAAGTTAGCAGGTCCCTAAAGAATTTTACTCACACTTTTCTCTGGTAGTAAAGTAACTCTTGTACCCTAGTATATCTCATTGTTCATAGATTCATGTAAGGAAAACATACAATATTGGAAAATTCAGTAGGTGAAGCTCAGATGAATTCCAAAGACATGGATGAGGTGAGTCTTGGGGATGAATAGAGTGAAACTTCATCAATTTTTTTCTTTTTTTTATATCTGATCATAAAAATGGGATATCATCTTGGATGTGTTATCGTATGATAACACATTACATTTTTTATAATTTTTTTTGTTTTATTTATTACATTTACATTGATTGTTAGTATATATATTTTTGTTATTTTCTACATTGTTTGTTTAATCTAATGTATGGGTATAATCTATACTTGGTAACACCCTAGACCACAACTAGTCGTCAATAGCCTTAGGCATATGGGGAGGCACATATGAGGTTACGTACCTCTACCTATCTGACACTATTGAGTTGTCATAGGCTTGGTCCATTATTAGGAAGAAGGACCCACCAAAATAATCCACTGATATGATCTTAATTTAAATCAATCCCTTTATTATTCGTAATATCCATGAGGTTCATCTCCATGTTTTAATAGTGGATCATAGAGACACTATAATCATGTTATGTAAATGGGTTGAGCCACTTTATGAGAATTCTTTGGTGGACCCTGAATCTAAGATCTCTCCATAAATTAAATACCATTACTGTGGATTTTCTTCCCCCTAATGAGTGGAACATCCACCATGGAGGCCCTACTTTTGATAAAAATGTTCCATAGTTGGATTTAGTCACCCACAAACACGGGTCTATACTTATATGTAACTAAAGTAAGGTACTATTTCCCATTGAAATCATAGCCAAGAAGGAATTAGGGGAATGAATTGTCATTCCTACACTTTCTGTAAAGACCCGTAAAAATCAAGGGAAATTTTTTCTTAATTTTCTTTGGAATTTTACAAGAGCGCGGTTTCAGACGGCACCTGATTCCAAGGCCCGGAGTGCCCGGAATCAATTTTCGAAGTTTGGATCGGGTACGTTCAGTGAACGAATGAGCCGGAATTCCTAAATTTTGATCTGGTGCTCGGAATTGAAATCCGAGGGCACCGATGAACTTGCAGCGCCGATATTCGCTTAAGGAGACCTTTTCCGAAGTTGCGTTTATTGCGGGACGAAAGTTAATTTTTGGGAGAATTATAAAAAAATTGAATAAAAATGTGGAACACTTTTTATTTTATTTTTATGTTAGTTAACTTCTCCCAAAGGGAGTTAAAGGTGGGATCCACATCCACTTAACCTCCCTTGGGAGGATTAAGTGTGGTGGGGACCACACGAAACCCAACTTTTCAACTTCTCTCAAAACTCCCTTTAACCCCACTTTTAATGTTTTGACAACTTAGCTTATTAATTAGGTTGAGTTGTTTAAACTTTTTCAAACCTTTGAAATTCAAAAAGGTTTGGTTGAGTTAATAAAATAAGATCTTAGCTTATTTTATTTGGTTAGAATTGTCTAGCCATCTTGAGAGCATTTTGGGTTATTCTCCTTCTTCTTAAAACTTTGACGAAGAACGCTCAAGCCTTGACGAAGAACGCTCAAGCCTTGACGAAGAACGCTCAAGCTCCGACGAAGAACGCCGCTCCTCTATTCTTCGTCTTCCGTGTCAACGAAAGGGAACGCCGCTTCCTCCTTGGACTTCCTTCGTCGGCATACGAAGATTTTCCAATGACGTACCTCTTCGGACGTACCTCTTCGTCATTGGATTTGACGAACGACTATCGCGACGCCCGACCTCCGTGACGTTGTCTTCCGCAGGTCGTTGACGAACTTCGAGCTTATACCCAAGGTAGGGGTTGTTATTATTTGTTTATTTATTTATCCTTGTTCGTGGTTCTAGCATGACTAACGTGAGGATTTTCATTATGTGTTATCATTTAACGTGAGGGGGTCGGACCGCATGAACACAGCCGAAAAAGGGGACCGGTTTGCCGGTCCCCTTGGAGAAAAACCGGCCGGCCAGGTGGCCGGCCGGAAGGTCAAAGGCCGGGGGAATTTAATTCCCCCGACCAGCTCTTAAAAGCCCCCCCATTTATTGGGGGGGGGGTTTAATTGAGGGGGGGGGGGGGGGCAGGCGGCCCCCCGGTTCTCCTCAAGCAGGCCCCCACGAGGGGGGCCGGTTCTCCAAAAGGCACGGCTAAAAGCCGCGCCGCCTCTTGCTAGAAGCGGGGGCTTAGCCCCCCGCGCGTGACCCTAGCGGCGCCAGGCCGCGCCGCCGCACCGCCGGCCGGCTGGCCGGGCCGGGTCGGGTCGAACCGGTTCGGGCTGACCCAGGGGGGGGGGGGGTCGGGCCGGGTCGGCCCGGACCCGGACCCCCCGTTTCGAGACGGTTTTGGTCTTTTGGCCATAACTTGAGCCACGGACCTCCAATCGACGAACCTTCTACGGAAACACGAACCTTGGATCGAGATGGTCGTTTCGGTATATCGCACTCAAAGTTTCGGAACACTTTGAGTTCGGCCGGGTTGGTTCGTTCACGAAACTAACCGGGCCTTCGGATCGGAAACGCTCATATCTTGAGCTACGGATGTCCGATTGACGTTCCGTAAGCTTTGTTGTGTTCCTCTTAGTGATATGGTTCTTTTGGCATACTCCGCCCGAGGTTTGGACGCAGGTGGAGTACGGTCGGGTTGGTTTTGCCTTAAAAACCAACCGGGCCCCGGGGACGAAAATGCCAATAACTCTCAGACCGGGCGTCCGATCGACGCGCCGTCTGTTGCGTTGAGTTACTGTTGACGATACGGAATTTTTGGATACATCAACTCTGGAATTTGTGACAGTTGATGTATCGGCCTCTCGGCTCGTGGAGCGGACCCTCCGAACGAGCTTGCTGTGTGCGGGAACCCTAGTGATGGCTGTGACTGTGACTGCTACTGCTACTGCTACTGTGACTGCGACGACGACAGTACATAGATCCTGTGTGGATTCAATGACGACGACTACAGCACTCAGCGATCCTACGTGGATCAGTGCTACAGGTCCTGTGTGGGCCCGATCCTATGTGGGTCCGATCCTGTGTGGGTCTCTGCGCTCAGCGGTCCTGTGTGAACCAGCGCCTACAGGTCCTATGTGGGCCCGATCCTGTGTGGGTCTTTTGCGGGGGTTAGTTACCTATCGATCCTTCATGGGTCCGATGACTTAGATGGATCAAAGATCATCTTTATCGTCCTTTGAAGAAGTATACCTGTGTGAGCTGAATCCTGTTGCTTTCCTGTGTGGATTGTGTTGTGCTATCCTGTGTGGATTACGTTTTGCTTTCCTGTGTGGAATACGTTTACTTTCCTGTGTGGACTGAGTTGTACTTGGGCTCGGAGGTTGGAGCGTATTTGAAATTGATGACTTAGGTATATGTATGGGCATATACCTAAGCAGTGTCGGTTGTTACTTCGTGATTGTACCTTTCTTCGTGGTTTATCCTTTGTGGATTTGAGAGACCTTCAGGGGTCTCGGGGTCCCTACTGAGTAGATTATACTCACCCCTGCACGGGCTTTGCCCGCACTACGTTATGTTGGTTGCAGACGACGGACAGCGTTGATCTTAGCTGAGGCTTGCAGAGCAGGACGGTACCTGGAGGTGGACCACTGGGCGGGACGTTCTCGGAGCGGATGGCGGAACCCGTGGAGCAGTGGAGCTATCTGTACCCACCCTTCAGGTGGGATTTCCAGTGGACAGCTCGGTGTAGCGACTTTTACTTTTCAGTTGCTGTTTTCCCTTTCGAGTTGTAGTTTACTTTCAGTTTGGGTTTGTATACTGGCCCATTTACTTTTCCGCACTTTTAGTTGTACTCTGATTTTGCTTAGTGTTTACTTTCCGCTTGCTTAATCTGTGGTGTTTGTTTTCTTTACAAAGGCAATGCCTTCCCTTTTTACCGGGATTTACGCCTTGGTGCTAGTCGCCAGCCCCTGGCCTATGGAAGGCGGGCTTGGGGTAGTCACGGCACGGACCCACGAGGGCGGGTCGTGACAAATTGGTATCAGAGGAGTTCGGTTCTACCGCGATCTCTGATCTTTTCTATGTGAAGCAATAATGTTTAGCGTATTGAGTGTGGTTATCAGTCCAGGGAGTCCAGTGTTGGTGCGGCGGCCGACGTATCCGTACACTAGGACCCTGACTTCTGATTTCCGACTTAATGCACGAAAACATTGATTGCGTGTGTGTTTCAAGTTTTCTTTGTGATTACTTATATCAGCTCACCAGGTATACTGTTCTGACCGTGGTGCACCTGTTTCCTTTTCAGGATGGCCCCACGACGGCATCCAGCTAGGGTTCCGAGAGTCGAGTGTGACGACAGCCCACCGAGCGACGAGGCTTCGATACAGGGCCCTTTTTCAGCAGTGGCACCAGCAGTAGCTTTACCCGCCGAGCCCCCGATGCTTCCAGCACCAGCCGCTGACGATGCACGTCGCCTCAGCGCACTGCATGAGTTTCAGCGCCAGCGACCACCCAGGTTTCGCGGGAAGACGGATCCCCAGGCAGCTGAGGACTGGCTGGAGGCAGTGGTACGTGTGTTTAGGCTAGTGAGGACACCAGCAGACCTCATGGTGATCCTCGCTGCGAGCCTACTACACGCAGCAGTAGGACGATGGTGGAGCTTGATGCTCCAGGTGCACGATGAGGCATCTCTACTTTGGACGGACTTTGAGAGCCTCTTCCACTCGGATTTCGTCCCAGCCACCCTTCGTGCGGTGCGTATCCAAGAGATTCTTCAGCTGCGGCATGACAGCATAACGGTCACTCAGTACTCGATGAGATTTACCGATCTCTCACGCTACTCGACCAACATGGTACGAGACCCATTCTTCTAGGCCCGGACCTTCGAGCAGGGTTTGAGACACGAGATCAGGGCATCGCTGATCTCCCTCAGCATACCGACTCAGACAGGAGTACTGGAGCGGGCCCTTCTGATCGAGAGCTTCCTTGCTGAGTCTACACCATCGCAGCGACCCACCGTAGGGCGGCACGTGGCAGAGTCATCTGCAACAGGCAGTCGATGGATGACTCAGGGGTCTAGACAGACCAGACCTTCGGGCAGACGACCTCAGGGCACTGGCTCAGCAGTGCAGGGCACACAGCGAGGAGCCAGTCTTTCGAGAGGCAGACAGTGCTACTCGTGCGGCGGGCAAGGCCACATGGCTCGTGACTGCCCGACCCGCCGTGCCGAGGAGCAGCAGTCGGTTGAGGGACAACCGAGGAAGAGGCAGAGGGTCGACCGTGGCGGTCCACAGGGAGGAGGAGGACGAGGCAGAGGAGCTGGACGAGCAGCCGGTGGTGGGCGACGCTTTGAGGCCCTGCCACCACCACCACCAGGAGGTCCACCCCGACCACAGGGAGCTGGCGGGCAGAGACAGGCACAGCTCCAGGCAGCAGAGACCTACGACCACGGTGCACCCGAGATGATTTGAGGTACTATCTGTGTCTATTCCACCCTTTCTGCAGTTCTTATAGACACAGGAGCGAGTCACTCTTTCATAGCCACTGCCCTTGTTCGGAGCTCGGAGATTCCGACAGAGCCGTTGGCTCGATCCTTACGGCTAGAGACTCCTACAGGAGCAGACTCGATGATTACACACTGGTGTCGGCAGTGTGAGCTCACTCTAGGAGGCGAGAGCTTCGACTGGGATCTTCTTGTAGCAGCGTCGAGGCCTTACGACGTCATCTTGGGCATGGATTGGCTATCTACAGTCCATGCACAAATTGACTGTTTTAGGCGCAAGGTGCGATGTGTACGCACCGACGGGAGCAGGTTCACCTTCACCGGCGAGAAGGGAGCCTTTGCAGCACATGATGGACTTCCGCGAAGGAGAGGACAGCCCATCACTCATCAGTTGGCTAGCCTCATCCTTGGAGCAGTTGACGTACGAAGTCCTGGTTTTCCTGCAGTGGTGGATCAGTTTGCGGACGTTTTTCCCGACGACGTTCCAGGGCTACCTCCTCGCAGAGAGGTAGACTTTTATATTGACTTGTACCCCGGGACAGCCCCGATATCCACTCCAGCATATTGGATGGACCCCGCCGAGTTTCGAGAGCTACGGGTACAGTTGGAGGACTTGTAGGGTAAGGGGTTCATCCGACCCAGTGTTTCACCCTGGGCTTCCCCGATATTGTTCGCCAAGAAGGAGGATGGGAGCCTGCGGCTTTGTGTGGACTATCGTCGCCTGAATCAGGTGACAGTGAGGAACAAGTATCCACTACCGAGGATTGATGACCTCTTTGATCAGCTCAAGGGAGCACGGTGGTTCTCGAAGATAGACCTCAGGTCAGGCTATCATCAGCTCAGAGTCAGAGACGAGGATGTGCAGAAGACGGCCTTCAGATGTTGGTATGGATACTATGAGTTCTTGGTTATGACTTTCGGTGTAACCAATGCTCCAGCAGTGTTCATGGATCTCATGAACAAGATCTTTCAGCCATACCTCGATCGGTTTGTCGTGGTCTTCATCGACGACATTCTGATTTACTCTACGACTGAGGAGGAGCACGCCTATCACTTGCGAGTTATACTAGACACACTCCGAGAGCACCGGTTTTATGGTAAGCTCTCGAAGTGCCAGTTCTGGATACGTGAGGTCCACTTCTTGGGACACGTTATCTCTGAGGCGGGAGTTGCAGTGGATCCCGCGAAGATTGAGGCTGTGTTAGCATGGGAGCCACCCAGGAGCATGACTGAGGTTCGGAGTTTCTTGGGACTAGCTGGTTACTATCGGAGATTCGTTCCAGACTTCTCTAGAGTTGCGGCACCACTCACAGCTTTGACGAAGAAGGGGAAACCCTTCGTGTGGTTAGACAGATGTCAGCAGAGCTTCCAGGAGCTGAGACAGATATTGACTAGCGCACCTATCTTGAGGTTTCCTGAGGAGGGATTAGGGTACGTAGTCTACTGCGATGCATCAGGGACCGAACTCGGATGTGTTCTGATGCAGGAGTGGGCAGTGATCGCCTATGGATCACGTCAGTTGAGGCTGCATGAGCAGAATTACGCTACCCATGACCTGGAGTTAGCAGTAGTGGTCTTCGCTCTGAAGACATGGTGACACTATCTGATGGGCGAGCGCTTTACAGTCTTTTCTAATCATCAGAGTCTCAGGTATATCTTATCGCAGAAGGACCTGAACCTGAGACAGCGACGATGGCTCGAGTTCCTCCAGGACTATGACTTTGAGATAGTCTATACTCCTGGGAAGGGGAACGTGGTAGCCGATGCCCTCAGTAGGAGGACGGGCATTCAGCTACTTGAGGAGGCGACAGAGCAACTAGCCTCTTTACAGATATCCTTCGTGGATAGAGATGGAGCAGCCTTCCTCCAGTCTCTCACAGTCACCCCTCCACTACTGCAGCGGGTCAGAGAGGTACAGCGTGAGGACGCTGACTGTGAGACACGACGTGCACAGATATCCTCAGGACAGACACCTGATGGTTTCTTCCTTGGAGCAGAGCACAACATCCTTTTCAGAGGACGTACCTTGGTACCAGTCGCTTTGTGAGAGGAGGTGCTGAGAGAGTTTCACACTTCTCCTTTGGCGGTACATCCTGGAGTGGCGAAGATGTACCAGGATCTCAGACGACAGCACTGGTGGCCGGGCATGAAGAAGGTTGTAGCAGAGTTCGTTTCTCGATGCCTCACCTGCCAACAGGTGAAGGCAGAGCATCAGGTACCAGCAGGCTTGGTACAGCCCTTGGAGGTTCCGAAGTGGAAGTGGGATGGCATATCTATGGACTTCGTGACTGGACTTCCACGCACTTCCAGAGGTCACGACTTCATATGGGTGATTGTTGACCGACTCACCAAGTCGGCATACTTCTTACCCATCAGAGTGCAGGGCTCAGTGGAGAGCTTGGGATGCCTCTACGTTCAGGAGATTGTGCGACTCCACGGTGTGCCATCATCTATCGTCTCCGATCGAGATGCCCGCTTTACTTCCCGGCTTTGGATGGGGTTGCAGGAGGCGTTCGGAACGCAGCTACGTCTGAGCACAGCCTTTCACCCTCAGACGGATGGTCAGACGGAGAGGACCATTCAGACTCTCGAGGACATGCTCCGTGCATGTGTCCTAGACTTTGGTCGTAGCTGGGAGGACCACCTACCCTTGGTGGAGTTTGCGTACAACAACAGATACCACTCCACCATCGGGATGGCACCGTACGAGGCGTTGTACGGCCGACCTTGTAGATCTCCTTTGTGCTGGACAGACCCTGGGGAGTCAGCACTAGTGGGACCGGAGATGGTCCAGGCCACGACAGAGAAGGTCCAGGTCATCCAGGAGCGGATGAGGACAGCTCAGAGCCGGCAGAAGTCATATGCTGACAGGAGGCGGAGGCCACTGGAGTTCGAGGATGGCGACCACGTCTTCTTGCGGGTCTCACCTCGACGTGGTATTCGGAGATTTGGACGAGGCGGCAAGTTATCTCCGCGCTTCATCGGACCCTTCCAGGTCCTCAGCAGGGTTGGTGAGGTGGCTTATCGCCTGGCTCTGCCACCTCAGTTGCACCGGGTGCACGAGGTCTTCCACGTATCTCAGCTGAGGAGATACGTGCACGACCCGACGCACATCATTGACCATGGGGAGCTTGACGTTGATGATGGGGCGACTTTTACGGAGGTCCCGGTGGAGATAGAGGATCGACAGGAGCAGGTCCTGCGTGTGCGATCGATTCCTCTTGTGCGCATCAGATGGCAGCACGGGAACCTCCAGGAGAGCACATGGGAGCGGGAGGCTCAGATGCGTGCTCAGTACCCTCATTTGTTTCCCTAGTTTTTGATGTATCTTTATGGGGACGTAAATCCCTGAGGTGAGAGTAATGTAAAGACCCGTAAAATTCAAGGGAAATTTTTTCTTAATTTTCTTTGGAATTTTACAAGAGCGCGGTTTCAGACGACACCTGATTCCGAGGCCCGGAGTGCCCGGAATCAATTTACGAAGTTTGGCTTGGGTACGTTCAGTGAACGAACGAGCGGGAATTCCTAACTTTTGATCCGGTGCTCGGAATTGAAATCCGAGGGCACCGATGAACTCGCAGCGCCGATATTCGCTTAAGGAGACCTTTTCCAAAGTTGCGTTTATTGCGGGACGAAAGTTAATTTTTGGGAGAATTATAAAAAAATTGAATAAAAATGTGGAACACTTTTTATTTTATTTTTATGTTAGTTAACTTCTCCCAAAGGGAGTTAAAGGTGGGACCCACATCCACTTAACCTCCCTTGGGAGGATTAAGTGTGGTGGGGCCCACACGAAACCCAACTTTTCAACTTCTCTCAAAAATCCCTTTAACCCCACTTTTAATGTTTTGACAACTTAGCTTATTAATTAGGTTGAGTTGTTTAAACTTTTTCAAACCTTTGAAATTCAAAAAGGTTTGGTTGAGTTAATAAAATAAGATCTTAGCTTATTTTATTTGGTTAGAATTGTCTAGCCATCTTGAGAGCATTTTGGGTTATTCTCCTTCTTCTTAAAACATTGACGAAGAACGCTCAAGCCTTGACGAAGAACGCTCAAGCCTTGACGAAGAACGCTCAAGCTCTGACGAAGAACGCCGCTCCTCTCTTCTTCGTCTTCCGTGTCAACGAAAGGGAACGCCGCTTCCTCCTCGGACTTCCTTCGTCGGCATACGAAGATTCGCCAACGACGTACCTCTTCGGACGTACCTCTTCGTCATCGGAATTGACGAATGACTATCACGACGCCCGACCTCCGCGACGTTGTCTTCCGCAGGTCGTTGATGAACTTCGAGCTTATACCCAAGGTAGGGGTTGTTATTATTTGTTTATTTATTTATCCTTGTTCGTGGTTATAGCATGACTAACGTGAGAATTTTCATTATGTGTTATCATTTAACGTGAGGGGGCCGGACCGCATGAACACGGCCGAACCCCCTCCTTTGTTCTTGTTGATTTATCTTGCGGATGAAACAAGATGGCGTGGTGCCGTCGCACCACGTGGATATTCACACACTTATATTGCGCGGCACCGTTGCGCGGCGCCGTGGAAGAATCATCAAGAACGCGACGCCGTCACGCCGCGTCGAAGGGAATCAAAGGCGCGGCGGAGGGGCGCGGTGCCGTCGCACCGCGCCGGACGACGAACACCGCGGCCGGCCGGAAGGTCAAAGGCCGGGGGAATTTAATACCCCCGACCAGCTCTTAAAAGCCCCCCCATTTATTGGGGGGGGGGGGGGGTTTAATTGAGAGGGGGGGGGGGGGGGTAGGCGGCCCCCTGGTTCTCCTCAAGCAGGCCCCCACGAGGGGGGCCGGTTCTCCAAAAGGCGCGGCTAAAAGCCGCGCCGCCTCTTGGTGGAAGCGGGGGCTTAGCCCCCCGCGCGTGACCCTAGCGGCGCCAGGCCGCGCCGCCGGCCGGCCGGCCGGGCCGGGTCGGACCTGGGTCGGGTCGACCCGGTTCGGGCCGACCCAGGGGGGGGGGGGGGGGGTCGGCCCGGGTCGGCCCGGACCCGGACCCCCCGTTTCGAGACGGTTTCGGTCTTTTGGCCATAACTTGAGACAAGGACCTCCGATCGATGAACCGTCTGCGGAAACGCGATCCTTGGATCGAGACGGTCGTTTCGGTATATCGCACTCAAAGTTTTGGAACACTTTGAGTTTGGCCGGGTTGGTTCGTTCACGAGACCAACCGGGCCTTCGGAGCGGAAACGCTCATATCTTGAGCTACGGACGTCCGATTGACGTGCCGTCAGCTTTTTTGTGTTCCTCTTAGTGAGACGGTTCTTTTGGCATACTCCGCCCGAGGTTTGGATGCAGGTGGAGTACGGTCAGGTTGGTTTTGCCTTAATAACCAACCGGGCCCCGGGGACGAAAATGCCAATAACTCTCAGACCGGGCGTCCGATCGACACGCCGTCTGTTGCGTTGAGTTCCTGTTGACGATACAGAACTTTTGGATACATCAACTCTAGACTTTGTGATAGTTGATGTATCAGCCTCTCGGCTCGTGGAGCGGACCCTCCGAACGAGCTTGCTGTGTGCGGGAACCCTAGTGCTGGCTGCGACTGTGACTACTACTGCTACTGCTACTGTGACTGCGACGACGACAGTACAAAGATCCTGTGTGTATTCGACGACGACGACTACAACACTCAGCGATCCTACGTGGATCAGTGCTACAGGTCCTGTGTGGGCCCGATCCTGTGTGGGTCCGATCCTGTGTGGGTCTTTGCGCTCAGCGGTCCTGTGTGAACCAGCGCCTACAGGTCCTATGTGGGCCCTATCCTGTGTGGGTCTTTTGCGGGGGTTAGTTACCTATCGATCCTTCGTGGGTCCGACGACTTAGATGGATCAGAGATCATCTTTATCGTCCTTTGAAGAAGTATACTTGTGTGAGCTGAATCCTGTTGCTTTTCTGTGTGAATTGTGTTGTGCTATCCTGTGTGGATTACGTTTTGCTTTCCTGTGTGGAATACGTTACTTTCCTGTGTGGACTGAGTTGTACTTGGGCTCAGAGGTTGGAGCGTATTTGAAATTGATGACTTAGGTATATGTATGGGCATATACCTAAGCAGTGTCGGTTGTTACTTCGCGATTGTACCTTTCTTCATGGTTTATCCTTTGTGGATTTGAGAGACCTTCAGGGGTCTCGGGGTCCCTACTGAGTAGCTTATACTCACCCCTGCACGGGCTTTGCCCGCACTACGTTGTGTTGGTTGCAGACGACGGACAACGTTGATCTTAGCTGAGGCTTGCAGAGCAGGACGGTACCTGGAGGTGGACCACTGGGCGGGACGTGCTCGGAGCGGACGACGGAACCCGTGGAGCAGTGGAGCTATCTGTACCCACCCTTCAGGTGGGATTTCCAGTGGACAGCTCGGTGTAGCGGCTTTTACTTTTCAGTTGTTGTTTTCCCTTTGGAGTTGTACTTTAATTTCAGTTTGGGTTTGTATACTGGCCCATTTACTTTTCCGCACTTTCAGTTGTACTCTGCTTTTGCTTAGTGTTTACTTTCCGCTTGCTTACTCTGTGGTGTTTGTTTTCTTTACAAAGGCAATGCCTTCCCTTTTTACCGGGATTTACGCCTTGGTGCTAGTCGCCAGCCCCTGGCCTATGGAAGGCGGGCTTGGGGTAGTCACGGCACGGACCCACGAGGGCGGGTCGTGACACTTTCCATATTGAATAAAATTACATGATTCAAGGGTTTAATCATGAAATGTGTATAATATAATTCAATCCTAAAAATTCATCCTCAATAAATTTACATATAGACCCATACTCCATATTTTTCTCTTTATTCCTACAAGGACAAGGAGTCAGGTTTTGATATATTTGTTACAAGAATCTATTTTCCCATGAACATACTATAAAGGCCCCCATGTAAGTCTAAGTATGAAATTCCATTATAAATCATATAGATAACAATATCAATGAAAAATATTCCATCTTATGGAGTGGTTCTTATAAATATAGAGTTCATTTCTTTAGAAACCCCAACAATAGTGGATGAAAAGTCATCATAGTCATTGGATACACCATGAAATCAATCACCATAAGCCTCTATATTTAATCAATTAAATGTTTATGATATTTAAAATTCATAGTGTAATATAGTCCAATTTGATAAAAAATGGATAACACCCCCTTTTAGTAAAACAACATGATGTTTTCTCCATTAGGGTTAACCCTAACTTTGATGACACATGGGAAGAATTAATTGATGGTAAGATATGGGTAATATAATTAATTTTTTTCAAGCACCAATATATAATTCTTGAACTAACCAAATATGAATATATACCATGAGACTTACACAACATGTGTTTGATTTTTAAAATCCTAAAATTTTGGAACAAACTATATTCTTAGTATACAAATCATAGGATAACTATCAATAAAAAATTCTAGAATGTTGGCCTCATCTCCCTTCATATAACATAGAACACTAAGTATAGTAGATAATGAAAACACATCCAAAATGTTTAAATGAATATTTTTAGGAATATCCATCAAATCATTAAAGAGTCTTCCCCCCATTCATGCATTAGGGTTTGATAAAGGTATATTACATTATATTTTCCCTTCCCATTTATATTCGAAGAGATAGTAAGTGCTCAAATATTTTAATTTCTTTAGAATAGTAACATAAAGTGACATTAAATTTCATCACTACTTGTGGAATCTGAAATTCAAGGTGTAATAATCACTATCCATATTACTCAGTATGAACACAAAATCTCTAAATCTGAAAATATACTCACTCATTGAGAACATAAAAATACTAAACTCTTGCATTTGGTTTCCTAAGAAATAAATTCCGCAAAAAACCCAAATGGGTGAAAGATTGTTAGGAAGAGGCCATCCCTCATGAAAATTTCCCCTCCATTAAAACAAGCTAGTAAAGGGGAACCATCCATGGAAGATACCATATATCCACAAGATTTCAAGATATAAACACAAGAATATCAAGGGTGATATAATAGAATGATCCTAAAAAAATAACTATCCAAATTATATAGGTACATTGTTATCCCAAAAATATTTTTTTATATCATTGAATAGGATAAAATTACCCCCATAGACACTTGACAGTCATCATGGGAATTGGTATTTTATAGGATTCGGGTTACCACAATTTTTTTGATACGTCCTTCACCTCATTTGGAATAATGGTCACTGTATTTTTAGGTTTATTTACCCAGAATATCATATCATGATAATCATATTTCATCGTTATTATATATGCATCAAGGTAAAAAGATAAAACATTAGAAGATCTAGAATACCATAATATATTTTGAGAGTTTGTTCACAAGGATTTACCACAAGATGAATTTTATGGATATTACAAAGTAAATAAACCCACATAATTCATATTTTTTTATGATAACCTAGTTATCATGGGTTTTACATTAGTAAATTTCATTACGATTAGGTATACTGATGCCGATGAACATGATATAAAAAATAAATCAGATAGGGACAACCCATCCTTGGGATTTCATCATTGATTTGAGACACATAAAAATAGAGTGCGAACTCAATGCCAAAGGAAAACCCAAACACCTAGTTCCATACTCAAACTACCATTTCCAAAAACCCACTGTGTTATAGAAAAGGGAAATGGAATTACAACATCCTTAGTTAATCAACCACTTTAAGCCTTTAATGATATCTATGTCATTGAGTAGATTAATATTTTTATATAATATATTGAAATCTTTCGATAACATACAATCAAGATGATTTTAGGGAATATGACCTGTGGTGATAATAATTGATCCATGTCCTTGAATCTACTAGTCGGTCCACCTTAATTGTAAACTACTAATTGACATAAAATTTAAGAGTAGACACACCTAATTTATTAAAAAAATAACCCACTCAATAAACAACCTCCCTGAAAGAACATTTAATAATGTACTCCCATAAATCCCAATCAATATCTAGTATAGGTTATCCATCCATGGATGATATATATATATATATATATAAACATAATATAATGAGGTAGTCATTTAAATTGCCACTCAATTAGAATATCTTGAATATCGACACACACTAGTATAACATAAGATAAATCGATACACTATGTGGGTGAACTTGAATCCCATATCATCAAAATTTGGAAACCCCAGTTTGTCATCATTTAATGATACAAGAGACCCATATAAGTAAATCATTCATTTTCCTCCTGGTATTTCCCCAAAATGGGGCCATTTAAGAATTTGGAGTTATAAAAACTCATATGATTCATTCAATCATCAATATGGCATTTTTTATGGTATAAAAATTTGTAAATTGAATCCATTTCTAACATAGAGGATCTTATTTTATAATCCCTCAACTAGATAATTACAATACTAAGGAATATGAGCATCTCATACCTTTATAACTATAAATATGAGGCTAATTAATGGCTCATAGAATTTATTTTTTAATTTAAGTATATAACATACTTATTGAAAATATATGTTCGAAAGAATAAATTAATTGAGATTTGTGTTGAGGATTTATAAGATAAATTATCCATAATAATAATTAATTATAAATACCCAACAAGATTCTAGGAGTTATCTAAAATTAAATAGATATTTAAAAACAACATATATTAATCTAGGATGAAATCTCTCTCAGTTCCCCAAACATATATGATACATTTTGGGAGAGTGATAGTAGTTAAAGTTAAATTTTTTCTAGAATGAACTCCATTCACTTTAAATAAATTGACTAGAATTTAAAAAAAACATCATCCTAGGTAGTAATAAATGGAATACATACTCCTTAACTTGAACATACAAGACACATGTAAACAAAAAATGTACAATTATTTTGAAAACTATAAGAACATGGGATGCTATTTTCTTCCTTAGAAATTTTTCATGAATTTAATTTATGCCATAGATAATAATATAATTGTGATACTGAAGATTAGAATACAGATAAAGGTAGGATTAAATAAATACATAAAATACCCCCTATCACAAAATTTTGATTCAAATAATATATTAATAAATTGTCTTTAATGATTTACATGGGGATATGGTATAAAAAGGTCTAGAGAAGTCAGGTAATCCAAATCCAGAAGTGAAGTATATGTTGACCACCCACAATTATAAACAATTCTTAAAAAAACATGATTACTAGATCACATAGAGGCTAGTTATTCATTCACATAATATCTTCAGGGAAAGGGAAAAACATTCATACACATACTTGACAACCCTAATCACCATTATAATTCCACCCTCCTCCTGAAAATCCTCCAAGAGTATACATAACAAATTTTTACTTATTAAAGATTAAGAAAAATAACCCAAATGGGTACCTTTGATAGTATAAACTCTTATATTATTCATGACCTATCATTAAATGGTCATGAAAAACTCCAAAATTTTAATTCTCCACTTATGAAAGTACCATTTTCCTATCCTTCAATTTTATTTTACTAATAGACAGATACGATAAATGAGAGGAATTTTGAGAATCAAGGTATTCAAGAAAATATTATTGTAGTTTTTGAGATAGTGAGATATATATATATATATAAGGTATGAATAGAAATTTGGGAGCCATCCCCAAGTAAATAAAATTTACTACGAATAAAATGAGAAAGTAATCCTTAAAGTTCAATAATAGTGGTTGTCTAATTTATGACACATAGATTCTACAACTTTATTGATTTGATTATTGAATAAAATATCTAAAATATAATCACCTAATCAATCCCATAGTTCTATAATACATAATTTTTATGGACTTTTGAAAGCAGGGACAACACTATATTAATCCTTTGGGTCATAATCTTTACCATTATCTAATCCCCCTATCCATCAAGTAATAGAAAAACTCAATGATATGATATTTAAAGCATTTGAATAGAAATATAAAATGTGAATATATATTTCCATCATCCTAAAAAAAATATATATTTTTTAAACTCTTCACATATTTAAAGTGATCAATGTGGACATTATCAAATCCATATTGATATTTTATGATATTGAGAATAATGTGGATACCACCATGAAATATCAAACTCACAGTGGATTCTTAGAATATCAGTGGATCATCTAATTTTTTAATAATGACCATAGATCATCTATGAAAAGAAAAATATAGTCACTCCATTAATATAAAACTATCAATGATGTGTATATACATTTATCTCAATAGTTCAATGGTTATTGGATCAACATTATTCCAACATGAATACTTCACTAACTCAGATTCTAACATGACTTCATGGTGTATTTGAATGGTGTAAGATATAAAATACTCAAATAATTAATTTTTTTTAGGTAAATAAACTAGTAATAAACTAGATCATATACATAGGTATAATATATAGGCCAAAACATTAATTTAATGTACATAACAAATATGTAAGGGATGGATATAATGGATTTTTTAATATTACAAGAGTGTTAATGTATTAGTTTTCTTCTGATGATGGGTGAGCGTGTGAGTTAAAAAAATCAAGAGTAGTGGGATAGAAAAAATATGATAATGTTGTGGGGGATTCCGGGAAGAATAAATACATTATAATTTAATTTAGTTGGTGTATAGATATTAACATTTTAATAACATCACCTACTCGAAGGATGGTCCTCTCAGACTAACCCCGATCCTATTCCAAAGATCAAGAGTCTCTGTGAGGTTTCTATTTTCTTCTAAAAATGTGTATTTAATAGTTATATGTGATTATTTTTTCATTTAGATCCTATGAAACTTACTCCCTTGGAAATAAATTTTCCAAACATTAATGCTTGGTTTAGGTTTCCTCTTTATCTCCATCGCCTTCTCCCTAAGATTATCTCATCACTGAATAGGAAATTAAATAATTATGTTCATGATTTTAAATAACTGAAATATAATATGAAACTAAGATTAATATGATACCACATTATATATAATTCATCCCCACTAGAAATTTTACATCCCACATTATTATTGTACGTTTTAATTAAATTAATATCATCTTGAATTGATTGCTTCACATGCAACACTAAACTGAAACAAACTGCAATACTAAATGTAACCATTTAATTATTGATATTTAATTGGTGGTATAAATATAATTAACAAAATTATGAAATCTATATAAAAATAAATTTCATTTTTAATACAAATGAATTGATAAAATTCACTTAGTGTTGATAAATAAGTAAAAAATCATTTTAAGTTTAAAATATATTATTTATAAAAATTACTACTTTATACACTATATATTTTTAAGATTCTAAATATACTATGGTTAAATGATGATAAATTATATTTTTAAAATTAATAATATATTATCAATATTTTACTCAAAAATTGATATGAAATAAAAATAAGAAAAATCCATTTTTGAAAAATTCATTTTCTAATAAAATGTTTTGCCATAGTATTTTATGTTTCCATTTAAAAGTTAAATTTCAAAATTTTAGAATTTTAATTAACAAAATGAACTTAAGTTTTGTTGAATTATCTTATAAATTCTATATTAGGATAATTTTTGTGGATTTTTCAAAAAATATTTATTTTTATATGAATAGTATAAAATATTATTTTTACAAATATCATGATTTTTATGATGTCATTTGGATATAAGATTAAATTAAATTTTATGAAACCATTTTCATTAACAAATATTCATTTAATATGTAAAATTTTCAATTTAAAGATACTAATTTTAAATTAGAAACCTATGTTCGATGGTTTAAAACCGATGTTATATTTTTTCTAAAAATGTTTTTTGTGTTAATCATTTTTTGTTTTAAAATTTAGTTTTCTAAATTTAAAATATTTAATATTATATTTTTTTTAAATTTTCATTTGAAATATATAAATTTTATAACAATAGTAATTTTATTTTTATTCAGAAAATAAAATTACCAAAGGCAAAATAATGTGTTACCACACTAAAAATAAATCATGGTAAAATGTTAAATTAAAGGGAAATTCCTAAAATATCTAAAACATTATCCCCCATTTTTTGTATGAGAGTTTTATTGAGAAAATACTACCCCCTCTCCATTATTTTCCACATTACGTTAAACTTTATTTGAATAATGCATCTCTTATTACAAAAATTCCACTCCTCTCACATATAAAAGCAGCCCCTCACCACTACACTTTTCATCGCAAATCAAGCCTCTTGATTTGAAATAAATCTACCCAAATATATAAAAAATTCTTTTGTAAACATCACAGAGGACCTTATATAACAAAAATACTACCGTTCAATGGTTCAGTCTAATTTTCTATTTAATTTCTCAAAAGAGTAAGGTAAAAATTCCACATCACTCCTATATCATTTATATTCCTTTCTTTATTTTTATACCATAGGAAACTATATTATAACAATTATAACAGAATTAAATAATTATCATAGGTATAATGAAATGTTTTTTTAATGGAAGAATAATTTTTTCTTTGATAAAAATAATTTGAAAAATGAAAACATCGCTTGTACGAACGTGAAAACTACCATCTCCATAAATAATGTACCCCATTTTTCTTCACTAACTCAAATGTATGGTATTAATAATGTATTTAATGAATAAATATGATATTTAGGAAAGTGTTAATAATCTATAAAGATAAATCCTTTTATATGTTCCTTCCCACCCATTCATTATAAAATAAAAATGTTGCTTGTGTGTACATGAAGACTGCCACCACCATAGAAAACATTTTCATTTTCATAAAAAATTTTCATGGATGGTTATAAAATATATTTTATGAATATGTATTATTTTAATTATAAATGTAATTCATTAACATTTTTCTGAATATATGTAAATTTTTTTAACATCAATATAAAATAATAGAGTGTTATCATCGAAATACCCAAAACAAGCTAGTCACAAGTTCTGCTCTCTCGAACCATGCCCATGGTCATAATAAAATGAACATGGGGTTGAAGAGATAATTGAAAAAGTTATTTAAATATATTTTATATTATAATAATGACTAGAAAATAATAAATGAATGGTTTTTGATGTTTCCATTACAAAACATGTGAAAAACAATTATAATTACAAACATCTAATAATGAAAAAATGAGAAATGAATAATGAAAGTATAATGAATGTATATAATTAAAGAGTTTAAAATATTATAGGTATTAATAAGTTTATAAAATTGTTCATTAATATGGTTATATATATTATACAATATTTTAATGTGGTTTGTATATGTTTAGAAAAATAAGGTAATAATTTCTCATCTCAACTTTTTTCCTTTAATAAATATGCTATTTTCACAACTTATTTATTTTCATGTGGTGTAAATACTACCCAATGTATTTATTCTATCATAAATTTTATAAAATTTAATGTACTTAAAATTAAATATCAAGTTATTTTTTAAAGGGGGGTTTGAATCAAATTTTACTAAAGTCGTAAGGGTTTTTTTCCAATCCCATTTTCAAATCAAGATTGTTGTCAATGAATTTACATCTATGGAAATTTTTTATGATCTTTAACTATAATAAAAAAACCATTTTATTATTATATGGTTATTATGTGCGGTTTAAATGTACTCTAAATTTCAATTCCATTGGTAAATAATTAACATATTGTGATCATTATAAGAGAAACTTACCCATCTCTTCTATTCAGTCGGGAATCATCCTAATCTATTCCCATATTCAATGGATGATTTTATATAAGTACTTATCTATGAATAAATAATTGGTTATGGTCATTTAAGACTAATTTTATTTTATTTACAAATTTTTTAAATGAATATTTTAAAAATTCATCCGGTTTTTAATGTGTGAATAAAACCCCTGTTAAAATTTTTTGTGGTAACACATTATTTATGAACATTATTATTTATGAATATTACCTTTAATGTTTTAAAATGATTTTGAAAATAATATTAATTCATATTTATTGCAAACCATATCTTTTATACCATTTATTTAGTGATTTAATAAATAAAGACACATATTATACATTCCAAAAATATTGAAAGGTATTGGATATTGTGGTAATTAGATAAATAAAATAATAACATTAAAAATGGGTAGATTGACATTATTTTAAAGCAACAAATCATTCCCTTATTTTATTCTAATCTTCTAATACTCCATGGTATAACTTGAGGACTTACATAATAAATAGGAGAGTTTTAAATCTGATTAAAGGAATAATAAAATCATTAAAGGATCAAATTAATACATTTTCATGAAGATATATATAAAGGTGATATAAAATGGGTGAGAATCATAAAAATGAACATAAATTCATGATATAAGATGATAATATTAAGGAATCATATGAATGTGGAAACAATATAGAACATGAAATTGTAAACATATGTTAATCCTAACTACTAATATATCACAGCATGAGTGTATTAGGATATCCTCCTATGCACCATACATGGAATAACATGAGATAAAAAAATTATCAATGTATTGGAGTGCTATACAATTTTTGGACGACCCATGGAATTCATATAATGTACATGTATTTGTGTACTTCAAAGATCAAATAACATAAGATAATATTTCATAACATTTAATACCATCACCAAAGAGTGTGGGATAAAAACACTTAATTAAATAACAAATAACGGATATGTATATCTAGTTGAATAAACTTGAGTGGAAATGGGGATGTGTATTCACTACACAAATGTTAGGAAAGGAAAATCATAGGCTAATTTCAACAGCATAACAAGTGTACATAAGGATTCATGGAAGGGCTTAATGAGAGTGAAATATGGAATATTATAAATTATAAATCATAAGAATAGTAAAATATATGTCTAAAAACACATTCCATAATGATAAATTCGAAATAAAATGGTATAATACAATGGAAGTTCATTAATAAAGAGGAGGAGATGATCCCCTTACCATGATATGGAGATTATAAATTCTTAGGATGATCCTCTTAAGAGATTGGGAATACCATGGGAGGAATTTAGAGATGGATATGAAGACTAACTTCATGATCAATTGGTTTTGTGTGAAGAGGAGTTGGAGTATGGGTGGATAATTATTGAAAAAGAGGTGGAATTATTTATTTATTTCTAAACACAAGTTTTATATATATATATGATAAAATAATTAAAAATAAAACCCTTCCAATTGTTTTTTATATTATTTATTCCAAAGAGAATAGGTTTTAAATATTTTATAAGGACAATAATCAAGATCTGTAAAATAACACACTTGATGATTTATAAAAAATTGATTTTAAAACATTAAAATATAATATATATTTTAAATGATTCATTAAGGGCTTATAAAATTTATCAAATAACAAAAATATATATATTATTTTAAGGGATAAATATATATTTGATCAAGTATCTGTTTTATGGAATTTATCATATCAAATTTGGGCCATTATGAAAAAGTGGAAGGGACCAAGGAGGAAGGTGGGGAAAACAGGGAATGTAAGTATCTGGATCTTATTATAAATTCTTATGAGGATCTGAACTTAGAGCCATTCCAGATGAAGGCCATAAAAGAAGATAAGGACAGAATTTTGGAAAGACTACCTTATGTAGAAGTTAGTGAGGAGAACAAAGCTTGGATATGTAAACAAGATAAAATCATGGCACAAGGTTTCAATAAGGGGAGGATAAATGTTGAGGAGTATTATCACACATGGGACAAGATGGATATCCACATTGAAGATCTACTCCAAGAGGACCCGGACATGATGGTGCATTCTATTTTCTTGAAGCTCTACAAGGTATGTGACTCCAGTAATTTAATCCTTGTTTTTAACGATTTCTTAATTTCTTATTCAACTAAACTTACTTTGTAGATCTGTTTTGGTTTCACACTTTTCCATAAAAGTGTTTTTTGGAATAAAAATTTAAACTTAGTAGTAGTATTTAATTTTTACCCAAAAAATAAACTATATCAAAGAAATTGTAAAAATATCCTTTAGATAATTTTTGTGTGTTTATTTTTAAAGTAATATTTATTTTATAAAAATATTTTTAAATATTATAATTTTCACTTATAAATAAAAATTCCTATTTAATGGAAAACACTAGTTTTTACCATATTTACCAATTTTTGACCCTTATAAAAATTAAATTTGAATTAATTATATTATATTATCATTTATATTTAAATTTTTTTTATCAAATAATAATATTTTATTAAATTTTGATATGTTAAAAAAATTATTGAATTTATAAAAATTCTGTCCTAATTAAAACTAAAAATTTGACAATTTTTTTTATTTCTTTGTGTAAGAATAAATTTTTTATCAAACACATTATATAATAATTGATTTTGTTATAATAAAAGTTGATAAATGTAATATTTATTTCATTAATAAGGAATTATAAGAATTCATACTACTATATCATAGATACATAACCCCTTTTTAAACCAACATATTATCTAAGTGTTAGGTGTGTGATGGTTGCACTTTATTTGGGTGGTTCAGAGAACATGGTTTGGTCCATGATCATAACTATCTTGAACTTATCCCATAAATGGTTTGTTCATAATTTAGTTCTGATTTTTTGTTGGGCATTGTCAAGGTAAAATCCTAGTGATGTAATCTCTCTTGGAAACTATGATTAGTGGGATTTATAGGGTATGGTTCTAATGGTTGTGACCATCACTCCTTCCATCTAGAAAAATTATAATTTATCATAACCCTTAATATATAATAATATTATTAGTCATTATTAAAAGGATAAAATATTAATGATTAAAGTAATTAATGATATTTTAAATCCAATAGGCTATATCTATGGAAAATAGCTAAAGTAGTGTGTAACACCCTAGGATTTTTTGAAATAATATTTTTCAAATAAATTTATCTCTTCTATATTTTTCATTTCATGTGACACAAGAAATAGTAATATATATATATATAGTAAAAGACTAAGTCAAATATTCCTTTAACACAACACTGACTTGGCTTTCACTACATGCATTACCAACATGGCTTGTGCTATATGAAATACCTAAATTGATTCCTCTACCACAACACCAACTTGGTGAACATTACAAGCCACACAAATATTTCTATGAAACATCATTTTATTGTTATGATAATTTAATCGAGATAATTAGAACCAAGATGTTAAAAATAATAAAATGAATAGTGATAACTACATTATAAATATTTTTTATAATGGTTTTATATAAATAAAACATATTTTTAATGAATGATCTGATTTTTGGTAATGTCCTTATATTTTTCAAAACACTACATTCCAAAATAAACTTATTTTAATGTCCTTTTGAGAAGAATAATAAAATTTATTTTAGACACATTTATAAAATTTAATGTGATAAAATAAAATTAATTTTTGAATTCATATTGTCGACATTTTTCTTAGGGTGATTTTTTGGGATTTATCTAAGAAACATCATTTTTTGATGAATAGTGAAAAATAATTGTAACGACCCAATATTTTATTAATGAAAAATCATATTTATATAATAAAATGTCTTATTAGGTAAAATGGTTATATAAGACATCTGCACATTCTTGGTTTTATGTTTTTGGATAATTAAATATCATTAAGAATTATTACTATTTCTAATAGTGTCGTTGAAAAATGTTCACATGATTAGTATAAATATAAGGATTTGACAAATATAATTTACTCAGATGAAGGATGTGATGGCCTCATCCAGTATAATTTCTCCATACTAAGCCCATTTTTCAGATCTTGGAAAGGTGGTAGCATCACCAAGCTTTTCTCTTGACATAGCCCAAGCCGAGATTCAACATGTTATGTTTGAACCGAATCACCTACGTGAGAAGTGGAAGTTAAAAGAGATCACCACTCGAGCGATGTTATCCAAGCCGCCCCAATAGTCTGTCACCATCACACAACATACCCTTAGGCCTTATGCAGATGTTATAAGGGGTTATTTAACAAGAACCTAGCACTACGATTATGTGCATTATTTTTGTTTAGAATAAAGAAAATACATTCATTTAATTATTGTTACATTGTAAATGGGTTTTAAAGCACAAAAATTATTTTAAGTTAATATTCAATTAAGAAATTTATTTAGATTAATTAATGGATTTTTTAATTAAAAATATTATAGTAGAATATTATTACTAAATTACGTTTTATTATATATAAATGATCATATTAAATTTATACAAATGTAATTTTTATTAAGGTTTGAAAGCTGTTTTTTTCCAAAGCCATGAATTTTTTACAAATGTCACTTTTTTAAAAAAAGTAAAAATTGACATATTTATAAAATTATTTAGATAAAATGATTTTTTTTGATTTAGGATGTCAAAATTATCTAACAATTAATTTTTCATAATTTTCTGAGACATTCGAATTTTTGGGTAAAAATTAAATACTGTTAAACATATAATGTGATTTATGACATAATAATGACCCAATATGGATGTAATAAAATATTATAAAAGGGATACTCAACCAAAATATGTTTTATCTTTAAAATAATTTTATTTTATATTTTCTTGATTTATTTTAAGGTTTCTTAGTGGACCCTCCAAGACTTACAAAATATTTTATCGTTTAAAAATGATTTCTTTTAGAGTGTGAATCACCTCTATATAAGCTAGACAAATATTTTAATATGTTGGATCATTGGACTTATAAAATATGGTTTTACACTCACTTTTGGGAAAACCCATTAGAAAAAACCTTGGGATGGTTTTTTATTTTGATATGTTTAATGTGTAGGTTCCAAAAGATAAATAATAAAAAATTCCCTCTCATTTCCTACATAAGCCCACTCAATCTCCCATTCCTCTTCACTAAAACAATTTAGAGTTGACCAACCCCTTACCCCATCTTAATAATCTTACCAATTCACCCCAATCTCCCAATAATCCTCTCTAAATCCTCTCCCTAGTCTTTGGGATCACACTTCCATGAAAGGGATCCTCACTTCCATTCCATCCTTATTCATGTCCAAGTTTCTTTATATTGTTATGCCATTTTATTTTCAATTAAAAATGTTGGGGTATGATTCCCCATCCCCACTATACTTCCCTCATTATGTTTTTATGATGAGATACCCCTTTCTCTCTCCTTAATTCCTTCCATGTACACCCATTTCCATGCTGAAATTCTGTAAGAGATTTCTCTCTCCTCACTTATATTCAAGAAATTATTTTATATTATGCATCTAAATTTTATTACATATATTGGGATATTGTTTTCCATAAACCCATTATTATAAATTTAATTTATAAATAAGGATATACCCCTTCCTATCTCATCATCCCATTTTATGATTTCTATTTGACACTATTATGCAGCCAAAGTTACACCAAAATTTCCCATTCCAAAATCACCATGTAAGTGAATACCATAACCATTTGTTTGTCAAGGGTATTCAACTTTATGTACATGTAATTTTTTATTGAGGAAATACATTTATGTATTCCACATCTCTTGTCAGTGTAAAAAATTATTATGTTTAACATTTCCATATTGTATGATCTATGTGAAACACTTATGCATGAAATTAAATGATTAAGAAGGGTGTTTCCTAATAGCACTCCAATGCATTGGGAAAATAATTGTATCATGATACATCACGTTCAATGAGTGTTGAATCATGTTAATTCATGTGAAATGAGGGTTTAATCATGATAATTCATGTGTAATGAGGGTTTAATCCTTATACACATGCAATGAGCCTTGGATGATGCTAATATCAGGTTAAATGTTGTTGCCACATTTCCATGTTATGATAATCATTCTATATCACGACTTTATGTTTGTTTTTCTCTTATGATCCATTGATATTTAAATTTCATAACATGTATTTTATTCTTCACGTCAATATTTGTTTAATTCCTTATTGGGATTCATAGCTTACCCTTTTCTTATGTATGTCCTCAGGTTATCCTATGCAATGCTAAGTATGAAGTAATGTTTTGGTAATGTAAAATAAGTTTTTAATAATTACATTGTATTTTACATCTTAGGTTTTCATGTAATGTTCCTAATTTCCCAAGACACTATACCTCTCAATCCTTAGATTTGTCTTAATTGCAATTTTATTTAATAAATAATGTTTAAGTGTGTAATAAAGAGAAGGGTTGTTATAGTTGGTATCAGAGGACAAGCTTAGTTATTTTTGGTATTATGATTCGAAAACCCTACTGAAATCCTTTGAGATAAGACTAAGTCTAATAGAAACATACCTAAATTCTTGTGATTATAGAGGAAGTGGTTTATCATGTAAATATATCCCTGTCTGGATATGAACAAGTAGAGGTGGCTCTGGCACAGATATATCTAGGGGTAAAACCCAAAAACACCACTTTGAGCTAGTTTCGAACGAGAACTTGTGCATGAAAACAGGCTTTTCGGAACTCTTGGTTTGAAAATACCAAGGGATATTCTTTGGTAAATTCATAATATTAGTATGAACCATTATTATGGGAATAAAAATAAATTCCCCTAAGAATATATGTTGGGATGTATATTATGGATAACATAGATTGATGCCTATAAATTCATAAGTCAAGGAAATAAATGTTATTTATAAGTTATCTCTTTTTGTCATTGGATTATTATTTGTTTTACCTCTAACATTCCATTCATTCTAGCCAATGGTCAGTAATAAGAGGACTTAGGCTAACAACCTAGGAGAAGATCAATGTGATGATTGATCTAATGAGATATCCTATCTGATGAGATCAGGAATCACAAACTTTGTCATGATAATATCTTAGTTAACTCATGTTTTGAATAGAAACATGGGTCTAGAATAACATCCATCCCCCCCCCCACAAAAAAGAAAAATATTAAATAAGGAGCTTCATGAGATAAAGGCCTTCTACGTTTAATGGATCATTCGATCCCTCAATCACCGAATAATGGATCAACTATATTGATAAGATCTTCCCCATCCTTCAATGTTCTAAACTATAGATGGTTCTTCTCAGTACATATCATATGGAGGATGAATGTAATAAATGGTGGAAATTGATCAAAAATTCAAAGACTGAGGAATAGATTGAGGTGTTGGAATAGAAGGAATTTCCAAAAAAAAATGATAAATGTTATACTCGCACCCTCGGACTTAAGATAGAATGGGAGTTCCTTGACCTCAAGAAAAAAGATGACGAATACATCAGATCATATGATGAAAAATTCACAAGGATTTCATGATACACCTCCATCTTTGTCATTGGACACTAATACAAGTTTTACCACTTCTTTAGTGGGCCAAAACCACGCCTATGTAAATCTTTGTGATCTTTGACTTCAATAGCTATGAGGAAATTTTCAGATGTGCCCTCAAAGTCTAAATGGAGATTTGAGAAACCCAGGGGTATCATGGGGATAAGAAGAAGAAATTGGAAATTAATTTTGGCGGTCCTATGGATAAATCCAATGGTGCTAAAAAATTATTGAACCCCACTTTCCAAAGGTGTGGAAATAAGCACCCCATAAATTTTTGGAAGGGTATGAAAATTTGATTTAGGTGTGGAAGAGAGGGACCTGGTTTTTTATTGCCGACAAGGAAAACCCACTATTGAGATAGAGGAGAGGAACACTCTATTTGAACCTCAATACATTTTTCCTTGGTTCAACTACAAAGAACCACGACACTTTGCAAACCAGTACCCTAAGATAAGGATTTTTGAAAGAACCCAAAATCTTCTAAGGCAACAAGGGTGATCTTTTAGCATCACTAACACCAAAGTGACCTCTGACAACGAAGTGGTGATAGGTATGCTGTTTATTCATTCAATAATATAGAACACACTTTTTGATTCTGGTTCTACACATTTTTTTATATCCCTAATGTTTAGTAGAACAATCCCAACACCACCATGAATCATAGAGGCCACCACTAATCATAAAAGTAGAGATGTCAGTGAGAACATAAAATGGGTAAATTATTGTATCCCATGAATATAAATCCTCCCCTATCACAATTTTTTGATTAGACAACCCAGAAAACCTCATCATACTCCTTCTGGTGGAATTTTATGAAATCATATGCATGGATTGGATTTTCCTACATAGATCCATCAGAAATTTCCAAGAGAGGGAATTCACTCTCCATAGGGAGAATCGACCCCTGATTAGGAACAAGTGAAAGGAGGATGATGAATATTATTTAGTACCATCATCTCAAAAATGGATATTACTACCCTATGAGCATGTGTATCTTGCTCAGATAATGGAGCCTAAGGAAAAAACTATCCTTGATGTGATGCCTATTTTAAGGGAATTCACAGAAGTGTTTCCTAAGGAATTGCATAGTCTTATTCCTAGAAGAGATGTTTAATTATTTATTGATCATATACACGGGGCTTTGAAAATATCCAAGACTCCATATAGAATGGTTGTTGGGGAGATTTAGGAGATAGAGAAACAACTGCATGATAATATGGATAAAGGGTTTATATGCCCATTTGCTTTATCATGGGGTGAAGCAGTCCTCCTCTTTAAGAAGAAGGATGGGTCAACACGCCTTTGCATTGGTTATCGTGAGCTCAACAAAATCAAGATAAAGAATAAGTATCCTCTACCATGAATTGATGACTTGTTCAATTAGTTACGTGGAGAACAATACTTCTCCATGGTGGATATGTAGTTGGGATATTACCAAGTTTGGGTGAAGGAGGATTTCCCCAAGACTACATTTCATACATGGTATGGGCACTATGAATTTATATTAGTTCCTCTAAAACTCACTAATGCTCCATAAATCTACATGGAATTGTTGAATACAGTCTTTAGATATTACCTCAAATTTTTTTTGGAAGTATTTATATAAAATATTTTAATATACTCCAAAACCGAGGAGGAGCATGAGGAGCATCTAAGAACTACACTAGAGACCTTGTGAAAGGAGGAGCTATATTAAAAGTACATAAATTGTGAGTTCTTGTTAAAGGAAGTATCATTTTTGGGTCATATCATCACAAGCAATGAAATATTTGTGGATCCCTCTAAGACAAATGCAATTGATGGATGGATGAGGCCAACATCTGTGATGGATATCCATATCTTCCTAGGATTAGCTGAATATTATCACCGATTTGCGAGAAATTTCTCATGATTGTCAAACCCTTTTACCAAGGTTACTCTAAAGGGAGTCAAGTTTTCTTACAGTGATGAATGCGAATATAGCTTTAAGGAGATGGAAATGAGGCTTATCACTACGCCCATTCACACACTACTTAGAAGTGGGGAACTTTTTATGGTATTCAGTGATGTTTTGAAGAAGGGAATGGGTTGTGTGTTGATGAAAAATGACAATGTCATTGATTATTCATTAGGAAAATTGATAGTTCATGAGAAAAACTATCCAAAAACATGATCTCAAGTTTGATGTAGTAATCTTCGCATTAAAAATTTGGAGACATTACCTTTTTGGGGAGAAGTATAAAATATATATGGATAAATAAAGCCTCAATTATATATTCACATAGAAAGAGTTGAATATGCACCAATGAAGATGGTTAGAGCTGATCAATGACTGGGACTGCTCAATCGATTACCATCCTGGGAAAGAGAACAAGGTGGAAGATGCTCTAAGTAGAAAAGACATATTGATTATATCATTGATGAGAATTGAAAAGGATATAAACTTCTAAGATTTGATGAAGATGGAAATGGAAATCATAAATAAGGGAACATAATCAATCCTTTTACAAATGAATGTTCAACCGTCTCTCCTGGAAAGGTTAATGGATACTCAAAAGGATGATATGAGAATTCAGAAAAAAGTGGATACTATGAGAAAAGGTAAATAAGTTCAATGTTAATGATGAAAGAATTATTATATTTGGATTCATATTATATGTTCCAACATGTCTGAAGATAAATAAAGAACATTTGGATGACTCACTTAGTTCAAATTTATCTATTCACCCAGGAAACAAAAAGATGTATTAAGATATCTATTAGCATTATTGGTGGGATAACATGAAGAAGAAGATTGCTGAGTATAATCAAAGTTCTTGGTATGTTATCAAGTGAAGGCTGAGAGACATAAGTATAAAAGGATGAGGCAACCATTACCCATACCAACTTGGAAATGGGAAAACATCACCATGGACATTCTCACCAGGCATATGAAGACATCCAAAGGAAACAATGCTACCCTGGTTCTTTTGGATAGTCTTATATAGACTACAAACTTAATTGCAATCAGAGAGGATTTATCATTGAATAAAATGGCACAAATATACATCAGATAAGTTGTAAAGCATTATAGAGTACCACTATCCATTATACACAATCATGATCCTAGATTCACCACTATGTTCTGGAAGAGTCTCCAACATGATCTAAATTCTGAGATGAACTTTTGTACGTCTTATCATCCTCAAAACTGATGGCCAATCAGAGAAGACTATCTAGAAACTTGAAGGCATGTTTAAAGAATGATTAATGGACTTCAAAGGAGGATGAGATCAACATATTCCAATGGTTGATTTCTCTTACAATAACAGTTTCCACTCATGAATCCAAATGGCTCATTATGAATCCCTTTAGGGTAAGAGGTACATAACACCAGCATGTTGGGATGAATTTGGGGAGAGAAAAATCCATGGTCCCAAAATGATTGAAGAGATGTTGGAGGAGGTTATGTCCATCTAGCAACACATTAAAGTTGCTCAGAGTCAACAAAAGAGCTATGCTGATAATCATCGACCAGACCTAGAGTTTTATGTTTGAGATATGGCATTCTTACATATATCACCATTTAAGAGAGTTATGATTTTTGAGAAGAAGGGAAAGCATAGTCCAAGGTACATCATCCATTTTGATATCCTTGATCGCATTAATGTTGTGTCCTATAGACTAGAACTCCCACCAATCCTATCTCAAGTACATGATGTATTCCATGTATCACTCTTGAGGAAGTACATACCTAATGCAACACATGTAATCAATCCCAAAGTGGTACCATTGGATAATGACCTCTAAAATAAAGATAATCCAGTGAAGATCTTAAATTGTAGGGATAGAGTTTTAGGAAATAAGATAATTCCCCTCATCAAGAATTGTCGGAATCATAGGACTTTATGATGTAGAGTTACCCACATCTGTTTTAGTGTGGGAAATAGAAATTACAAGGGATAAATTTCTTGAGGGGGGAATATTGTAATGACACTAACTTTTATTATTGAAAATTCCTCTTGATCTAATTAAATGTCTTATTTTGTAAAATGGTTATATAAAACATATAAACTTCCTTGGTTTTATGTTTTTGGATTTTAAAATTCAATTAATAATTATTAACATTTCTAATATAGTCATTGAATAGTGATCACATGATTAGGATAAATATAAGGCTTTAAAAAATCCAAATTTCTAAGAAAAAAGAAGCAATTTCTTAATTTAGTATAATTTCACCATTTGAAGATCATTTTTCAGAGCTCATAAAGAAGTTAGAGTCTCTGGGGTTCACTCTTGACCAAGCCAATGATGAGCTTCAACATATTAAGCTTGAATGGAATGACCTACGGGAGAAGTTGAAGATAATAGAGATTACCACCCAAGAGATGTTCTCCTTGCCTCCCTAAGAGTCTATCACAATCACAAACCTTACCCTTAGGTCTTATGTGTGTGTTATAAGGGATTGTGTAACAATACCATAGCACTATGATTATGTGCATTATTTTTGTATAGAATAAAGAATATAAATTAATTTTATTATTGTTCCATTGTAAATGGTTTTAAAAGCACAAATAATATTTTTAGTTAATATTCAATTAAGAAATATATTTAGATGAATTAATGTATTTTTTAATTACATAATATTTTAATAAAATATTATTTCTAAATTAACTTTTATTAAATATAAATTATCATATATGCTTTATACAATTGTAATTTTTTAAGTCTTTAAAGGTGCTTTTCTCAAAGCCCATTAATTTTCGATAAATGTAGGTTTTTATATTTAATGTGAAAATTCAAATATTTAGAATAATTTTTATATAAAATGAATATTATTTTTTGATTTAGGATGTCAGAATTATCTAATGGTGAATTTTTCATAATTTTCTGAGACAATCAATTTTTTTTGTAAAAATTATATGCCATTTTAATATATAATGTGTTTTATGACATCATTATAACCCAATAATGATGTAATAAATTAATATAATTGTTTATTCGGATAATATTTGTTTTTAATTTATATGAATGTGTTTTTATATTTGTTTGATTAATTTTATGGTGCCTTAGTGGACCCTCCAAGACATATAAAATATTTTAACATTTTGAAATGATTTCCATGAGAGTGTCACTAAAATCCTCTTAATCATGACTAATATTCTAATATGACTAGCCATTGGCCTTATAAAATAATGTTTTCCTCTCCCCTTTATAAAAAATATGAAAAAAATGGTATGGTTTGTGGTTTTCATTAGTTTAATGTGGAGTGTCCAAAACATAAATAATAAAGAATTATATGTCCTTTCCTATATAAACCCACTCAATCTAAAATTAATCTTCACTAAAACTATTTGGAGACCAACCAACACTAGACCTACTCTATCTAGAATCCAAACAATTCTCTCTAGGCTCCCAATAAGCCTCTCTCAATCCTCTCACATGAATTTGGGATCACACTTCCAAGTAAGGGATCCTCACTTCCCTTCATTCATTATATATGTCCAAGTTTCCTTATATTTTTATGACCTTTTATTTTTAATTAAAAAATTTAGGGTATGGATCATCAACTCCCCTATAATTCCCTAGTTATTTTTTAATTTTTATAGAATCCTTTCTCGATCATTAATGCTCTCCATGTACACCCGTTATGATGCCGAAATTCCGTATGAGATTTATCTCTCCTCATTTTCATTCAAGAAATTATTTTATATTATGCGTCTAAATTCCATTAAATATGTTTGGATATTATGTCACACGACTCCATTATGTTAAATTTCATGTATAAATATTTATATACCCATATCTCTCTCATAAACCCATTTTTCTATTTCTATTTGACGTCGTTATGAAGCCGAAGTTAGACAAAAATTTCCCATGCCAAAATCATCGTGCAAGTGAATACCATACCCATTTCTCTATCAAGGATATTCACTATTATGAAAAATTACTTATTTATTGATGACATACATTTATTTATTCCATATATATTATTTTATGAATAAATTATGATGTTTAATGAATCCATGTTGTATTATCTATTTGGCACACTTATAATTGATATGAAATGCTTAGTAGGGTACGCCCTGATAGCACTCCAATTCATTTGTTAAAGAATTGTATCATGATACAACAAGTTCAATGAGTGTTGAAACATGATAATTTATTTTCAATGAGGGTTTAGTCATGATAATTCTTGTGCAATGAGGGTCTACTCATGATCCATGTGCAATAAACCTTGGCTCATACTAATATCATGTTAAATGTTGTTGCCACATTTCTATGTTATGATAATCATGCTATATCATAACTTTATGTTCATGCTTCTATTATGCTCTATTTATATGAATATTTCCTAACATATATTTTATTATTCATTTTATTCATTGTTTACTCCCTTACTGGGCTTTATAGGTCACCTTTTTTATGTATGTTGTCAGGTAATCCCTTGCAATGCTAAGTATGAATGAATTTTATGGTTAGGTAAAAGAATTTTTCAATAAAGATGTTGTATTTTATGTCTTAAGTTGTCATTCTATGTTACTAATTTTTCAATAAACTATAAATATTTATCCTCAGAGTTTTCGTAAGTGAACTTTTATGTAATAAATCATATTTAAGTGTGTAATAAAGAGAAGGGTCGTTATAATAATGTTTGTAGTTAAAAACTTACATTTTTTTAATTAATTATTAATTATAAATGATATAAATTTTTTTATAAGGTCACATTAGATCAATTTTAAATATTTAATACAATTTATGTCATTATAATCATTTTTACTTTAATATTGAATATTAAAACATACTAAACTATTTAACTTCTTTATCTTTTAAAAACTCATCATATCATCCCATTTGTGGGATTATCATTATTCTTAATTTCATTGATTATGTGAAATGAATTTTAAAAATAAAAAATATACCATTTTTTTCCGTATAATATTTATAGTCTAATAAGACCATGTTTTTTTGACCAAAATGATTCGTAAAAGTGAATAAAATTAATCCCAACACTTAAGGCCAAATTAAGCATAATTGAGGAATAAACCTTAAATTTAAGGGCCCAAATGACCTATACACATGTATGACACACATTTTATATACATTTATCAGAAATAAACCTTCCATTATTATGTTTGGTTTGTTTTTAATGACTTTTTTTTGGTATGAACATGTGTACACCTAACTTGTTTCTAAAACTTCCACGTGAGTCATTTTCCTTCCCTATAAAAGGCCACCACCACTCCCACTTCCCAAAATGTTTAAAACATATTAATTTATGCCAATAAATGCAGAATAAAGGTCCCAAAATCCCTATATTCCTCCTTGATCCCACATTTATTAACAAGGCAATCCAAGGCATCCTTTTTGTAAAAAATTAAAAGGATATACCCAATTAAGATGTAATGGATTCTATCAACCTTATTTCATTATCATTATTTCTACACCACTCCACTTTCTATTTTATATGATATTATATATAAATAGTATCATAAATATACTATTTTTTTTTCTGATAATGCTTTGAATTATACTTACACATATCTCAGTATAATGGGTAACATATGTAATTTTTCCCTACACAGTGAACTACTGCGTCCTGAAATTATGATTGTTCATTTTTACATTAACACCTATCATGATGAACATTATGATGGAAAATATGTTTATATATGATATATATATTATATTTATAATGTCTTTATAAGTTTTTGATTTTTATTTGGAACATACCTTTATGCATTTCATCTTATATAAGTACAATAATTTCGTTTGAGGAATTGTGGACTACCGCCCCCTCAATGGGATATGATTCATTCGTACAATAAATGGATTGTATTAAAGGTAGTTTTAGTGAATATATATGATATATATGATAGCATAAATATAATTAAAAAATGATATATATATATATATTACTTTCATTCTCTCAACATGACAATAAAATAGAAATAGCCTTCATGCCGATGTCCGACCTACCGTCTCCATGAACGGTGCATTCCCTTTTAATAGTTATATATTATATAGATTATTATAATAACAATATAATGTATATAAATGATATTTATATCACTATTTATATTCGGTAATCATGATATAAGTATAAGTACCAACAATATAACAAATTAAGTCACATTTGAAAAACAAAGAAAATATTACCCGAAGTTAAACCTTAACATAGGATGGTCAATAAACAGGTAATATAAGGTTGTAAAAAAACAATATATGGTATTATATTTAATAATATGGTTTTTTAATATATTTATAAATAATTTATATTTACTATATATGTGGTTTTAATGAGTACTATAAGAGTCAAGACATAAGGTATGGGGATTTCATCTCACTTTTTATTTCTATTAGATATATGCTATGTTCAACACACATTTTTAGTGGTATATATACTGAACATGATTTTATTATATGTATATTATAATTAAATTAATGGGTATTCCCATATCCATTCAATGATACGTATTTCTTGGGATTTATTTTTCTAAAAAAATACTAAATTGTTAAAATTGTTCTTCTCAATTTTCTTTCTTTGAGACTCGTATTTTTTTATGCAACTAAATTCACTGTCGATGTGGAAATATTTTCATTTTACATGTTATTTAAAGAATTTAATTATTTTATTGATAATTTAATCTTCATTTAATTTTCATTTCTTACATGTATTGTATGATCCCAAGTTACCAAGTTATAAGAATAATTGAGACAATCTCATTGCTTATCAATAATTGTTTACATTGAGGATTAATTTGATGAATTATTATGTTACTAATATCAATACATTCATGAATTTTATTATCCTATGTTTATTCTTGTTATATTCATGAATTGGTAACATTTTCCACTCTTTGGTGCATAAGATAGTTAAAAAAGTGTTTTTAAGAAAGCCTGAATTTACCCTCTCTTCGGTTAGAAATATATGTTCCTTGAATACAATGTTTTATAAAAAGGCTTTAAAAGAATATTATAATAATATCCTAATATAATTAAAATAAATTTTTACCACTTTTTTCTTTTAGAAATTTTTTCAAAAGAATATTCTCGTCGGTTTCCGAATGAGGAATTTTTCAATCCATTTTACCATGCAAAAGGAATGTTCTTTCTACATCATACGACATGTATATATTTATCCACTATCTATAATTTGATAATTGATTTTCATTTTTAAAGGTTATTTTTTTAAGAAAATGTTTGGAATATATATTTTCATGGAAAATGGGTTTCAAAACTTTTTCAAACTTCTTTTCTTTATTCTCATGGAAAATGATTTTCAAAACGATTTCAAAATCCTTTTATATGTTTTCAAGGAAAATGATCTTCAATAAATTTTAAAAGATATTTTATAAATTTTCAAGTAAAATTGTTTTGAAAACATTTTCTAAATTTGATTATAAAATTTCAATGAAAAATGGTTTTCCAAATGTTTTCGGATGTATTTTATTAGTTATCAAGGAAAATGATTTTCAAAAAAATTTCAATATTCTTTTATAATTTTCAAGTAAAATGCTTTCCAAAACGTTTTAAAACATTTTTTATATGTTTTCAAGGAAGAAATGTTTTCAAAACCATTTAATACTTCTTTTAATGTTTTCTTGGAAAATGGTTTTCAAATAATTTTCAATCTTCTTTTATAAGTTTTATAGTAAAATAGATTTTAAAACCTTTTTAAGATTTATTAATAAGTTTTCTATGTATTTTAAATGAAAGGTCTTTCAAAACATTTTCAAGATTTATTTATAAGTATTAAACTTATTTTATAATATTTTTTTAAAAAAAATGTTTTAAATAGTTATTTATAAGCTTTCATCATGTTTTTACAGAAAAAGGTATTTAAAATGTTTTGAAGCTTATTTTAGATGTTTTCAAGGAAAAAGTTTTTAAAATTATTTCAAGTTTCATTTATATGTTTCGAAGGTATTTTCTAAGAAAATTATTTCCAAATGTTTTTATGTATTAAAATTTATTTTTCAAAGAAGAAATGATATTTTATTTAAGAAAAGTTTTTGAAAGATACATCAAAATTGTTTTCTATATAATATGACATCCATTGATGTTACTCGTGACCTTCAATAAAATGATCTAAAGGTTCCCTTAATATTATTTCTATGAATGGGTTATGATTAGTTTCATGTTATTTATGAAATATGTTTGTATTTTATAGGTTATATAATTCAGAATCTCGAATCTTTTCACAATTTATATATATGATGAAATGATTATGAAAACTATCTATATTCTATACGTTATAATAATATTACATGTTTATAATACCCATATTATTTGATGGGTAGTTATATGATTATTTATGATCTTTTGAAACATGTATATATGATTTAATTATGAAATGGGTGGGACCTATATCTCCCTCCAATGCATTTGGTAAATATTTATATCTCAGGAGATAAAATATGATGGCCATTGTAGTGAACGATCACTAACAAGATGGTATGGGGAATGAAATCATGATACTAAGATGTCCATGGGAGTGAACCATGACTACCAAGATGGTATGAGGTGTGAATTCAGGCTACTAAGATGACTATGTGAGTGAATCATTACTACCAAGATGGTATGAGGAGATAAATCATGCTATTAAGATGGATATGGAATATCCTTGTATGTTAATACTTGGTTTTTATAGTTGGTATCAAAGTTTATCCAAACTTTGGAAACTAGGATGAGAGAAATTTAGTGAGATCCCTAGGTATATTTTTAAGGTTATGTCTAGGACTGTCACTAAGGATAGGTATAAGGAAGAGTTAAATTTTAGGAAAATGTCCTGGAATTTTTATAAATGATAGAGTGAGTGGTTTCCTTGAAATACATCACTTTCAAGATAGTACAAGCGAATATCAATCTGGAATAGATATACCAAGGGGTAAAAAATCTAACAGTATATTCCAGGTAAGACTCTGGGTAATCTGGTATATGAAAATGGGCCTTTCTACACACATAGTTTGACACTCTTGGGGGATATACATTGGAAATTCACAAACTCACGATGAACATGAAGGATTTTGATATAAGTTGGGTATAAATAAACAAGGATAAAAATATATTTTCATAGATTATAGAAGTATGATACATTATTTGGACATAGTATAAGTATTTTTTTCATGATTATTTGTCTTTCATATATGATATGTGTTTCTTGCCCCATAATTGTCTGTTTTTAATCAATAGAGAGAACTATAGGAAACATGGTTAGCATTTAATGTTTCATATTTGGAAGGAATGGGCATTATGTGAATCTATTTACCAAGGGTAAATCTTCTAAAGAGAATCATGATGTTTGTATGAGTATTGGTTATACATTTTAAGATAATGAGACCACAAATTACATGTGAAAGGTATGTAACGTTCTTCCAATATTGTTTACATTAAAAATAAGAAGCATGAATAAATTGTGGTTGAGTAACCTGAATACATGATTCCTATTTCATATTCTAGGAAATTGGTATTAGGTAATAAGCTGATGAAGACCGAGTAATGGTTTATGAATTTTTTTTTGATTAATGAAGTATTTATATTTTGGAATTTAAATATTATTTTTTATGAATCATTTAATGTATAAGTGTATTTAGTATATGTTTTTTATGGATAGAAAAGGACATGTTGAATGGTAATAAAGAAAAAGAGAAGTTATATCATGGATATGTGATATTTTGATTAAGGGCAGTAAACAATTAACTAATTTCTGAAATTGAGATAATGATATTTGGATAATTATATGTTTGATATGAATACACTACTACAAAAACGACCTATATCAGCACTAAAAAAGGGCTTTAACAACGTTAAAAAAGATCTGTAAAGCTCAGCGCTAATATAGGGGGGTCCCTTTTATCAGCGCTGTAACACCCCAAGATTTCATAGTGTGTTATTTCTTCAAAATAATTCAATAACTTGCACTACACGCAACACCGAGTTCAATTGCACCATGACTTACCAAAAATCCATTCAAAAGAGGTTATGAATAGTATTATCTAAATTTTAAACTTTATATAATCCTTATAATTTTAGAATCCATATTATGAGTTTCTTAGATATAATGCAAGAACAAATTCATTTTCAGTATTGCACTTTTATCAAATTTTAATAGTGAACCCTTTTTAAATACAATATTTTAAACTTTTTGACTAAATGGGGACATCAAAAATTTAAAATGAAACATCCCAAGCTTCCATGGTACGCTCTCTTTGAATAATACAGTAGCGTGTGTTGTACGCAACCTTGAGTTTTAACACACACCACAACCAATCAAAATAGCCGTTATGAATAGTAATACCTAATTTTAGAAATTATATATATTTTATATTTCAAAATGGAATTCATTTTTGGATTTGGAATATCTAATTTAGCCTAAGGTGAAATTTTGGTACTTTTCGGATAACTTTCATATTTTGATGAATAGTGAAAATTACTAAATTTTAATTAAAAACAACTTTTTTAATAAAAATAATTAATAGTGATAAATTATGAATTTTAGTAGTTTTAAAGTATATTTAGAATATATTTTTACCATTTAATATAATTTTGGTCATTGGACATAATTTTACAATTAAAACGAACATAAACAAGTGTCAATCTTTTGATAGTTATTATCTCTTAAAAACACGCTTTTTGTTTTGACAGCGGGAATTAATTTTAAATTAATTTCTGCCACTTCTGTGTTTTAAATTTAGGAAAATGGATTCCATATTTGGAATCAGGATGTTCAAATTGTGTAAATAGGTAACTTTTATTTTTATACATTTGAATAATTACTGCGGTAAATATTTTATTTACCATGGTTAAGGGTAAATCCGGTAATTAGGGGTTAATAAAATAATATTATAATAATACTAAATTACCCTAAAACGTTTCTTAACCCTATTTGTTGATACATGGTCGACCATGGGCATCTTTGGGTCGATTTTGGGACCCCATGGATCCACTTGTAAGTGATAATGACACTTTATTTTAATTAAGTTAAAATGAATACAAAAATGACACAAGCATATATCTTTTAGGAAAACAATTGTTACATAGGGTTATTTATGTTGGATTTTAGATTATAAATATTAATTAGAAAGATAAAAAGATTTCCTACATAATGATATTTTATTTATAATTTTTAGACATTAAATAATTTATTTTATTTATGACACAATGATGATGCAGTAATTACTATAATAGTGAAAAATTAAAATAATTGATATTATAAATACCCAAATAAATAAAATATGAAACTTTTAATGAATTAAAATAATTTTATAGGATAATATGATATATTAGGATTGATTTAATTGACTTTGTTCGAAGTAATCAATCTGTTATGAGTTTCACAAAAATCAACTATTGAATAGTGTCAAAATTGACATAAAAGAGTTCTTAAAACAAATATTATATTATTAATTGATATTAAATTCCTAAAAATCTAATGTTCGGCCAAGAGACTTATATCATGATAGGTTCATCATTAACGGACCACTTGGGGGTCTCTTGGATGTATATAGTAAGTTTATTAACCATATTATATAAAAATACAAAGAGACATTGTAAAAGTGAAACTAATTAACTTAGAGTTAATACTTAACGATAAGGTTAATATAAGTACCCGAACCTGTCTAAATTCTATTGGTTGAGTTGTTTTCGACCTATACTCACATTAAACTTTTAATAATCAACTTTTGAGCCATTATAAACCGAATATGAATTTATTATAAATTAATATTTCTAGCTTTTCCAAAGGTTCCCCTCACCCCTCTTATAAAAGGGCACTCCTCCTTCTCATTTCTTCACACCTTCAAAACCTTTTGGTTTGGCCAAACTCTGCCCGAATACTCTCCCAACTTCCCTCACTACAACCTAGGGGCCTTAGTTTGATCAGAAAGCCAACCTAAGGAGCCCTTTTGATCAAATCAAAAGGAAGAACCCGAAGAAGAGGTAATGATTTCACCACCCTTTTCTAAGTTCATTTCTTCTTCCACTTCTTCTTCCTTTGTTGTTACCATTCTAAAATAATAAATCCAGTATCATATATATACTGTGATGTTATTATAAATATGGTACAACCATATTCAGTATTCTATCCACCCTTTTAATAACATGTCACCATACGTGCGTACGTACGGCTTACCGTCTCCACGTCGTGGTGTAATTGTTATTCAATATAATATTATTTGGATGGGTATAATAATGATGTTTAACTCATGTAAATAATAAATATAACATGTTAATGATTCTGTATATATGATATACCATCCATTTATATATTATTTTAATATCAAAAGAATGATATTGTCGCTCGTGCGTACGTACGGACTACCGTCTCCACGAACGCGATGAGATTCATTCTCCGTCGTATCCATCCAAGTATAATTATCATTTGATGATTTAAAAATAATGTTTAGGGACATGATATCATTCTGTATATGAATAAGATACAACCTATCCATGAAAACACGACTTACGTAACAAAACATATAAAAGAAAACGAGTAAGTTAACACCCGAAACAACGATAAATCTAAGATATTGTTAACAAAGCAATGTTAAAAGATCATATATGATATCATATGAATGTATATGATTCTTTTATAATTTAATAACAATTATTTCACCATTATACAGGAGGTTAACCTACCCCAACCAAGGAAAAGTACAAGGTAAGGGTTATTTCACAATCTCTTCATTATCCGAGGTTGTTTATATGTAATAATCTACTGGGATCTCGTTATCATCCACATCCATGTTTCTTCAAAATGTATTTCAAAAATTTTTTACAAGAATATGGGTTAAAGTCATTTATACCCTTTTTTGACTTTTTATAAGAGGAATCTTTCCGTCGTTTTCCAAACAAGGTGCTTTTTAACCTTTTCGACAGAATTAAGATAAGAATGTTTTTTTTAACTTATACGGCGGGTGCGGTTATTTTCCGCCGTTATAAAATCGTCAAAGCTTCCCTTACAAGCTTATAAGAATATTTTCAAAGAAAATGTTTTATTTTATAAATATATGTCTCTTAAATGATTTCAAAATAGAAAGAGATATTTCTTTAAAAAGAGTTTTGATTTCATCTATGTCAACATCCTTTAATGGATTTTACGCTTATTTGAGGATGATATATTATGATACAAAACTTTTATATTGTATTGAAGGTTTTGTGATATGTTTGACTATGGATGTGCTATTTTTTTATATACCATTCATGGTTTATGGTGAAAGTATTGACATTTCGTATGCTAGTTTTAATACGAATGTTTATGTTATGTTTAAACCTTTTCATATGGGAATGCATTGGACTTAATATGTGACGGGTGGAGCCCACTATAGCTCCTCGATGCATCGGTAGGTCTCATGAGACAAACTAGTGTCTTGGCACAAGGCCTTGGCAAAATCTTATTTGTAGTCTTGGCACGAGGCCTTGACTATGTGGTTATGATAGTCTAGCATTATGCATTCCAACATTATGAAAGTGGTTTTTGATTTTTGCATGTGATTATTCGATTAGTAGAATATCCATGTGAATAAGTAAATGGCATTATTTCATTTTACTTTTGCCATACTATGTTGAAGTTCAAGTTTAAAATGCTTTTGTTTTAGTAATGCATTGCCTTAAATGTTTATGCTTATTTTGAATGTTCCGCTATATTGTTATCCTTACTGGGCATTTGAGCTCACCCCTTTTCTATGTTTTATTTTTCCCAGGATGTGAAGAAGTAAGTTATGAATGACCTGCAGGGATATTATGAGGGGATAATAGTGTGTATTGTGGAAACATTATGTTGTTGTATTAGTTTTTCATTTTATTATGTAATGTAAAACTTATGAATATATCTAGTGTTTCTAAGGATACTAAACCAATCGGTTTTTCGAGATTTGATCTTTCTTGTGATCATGCCAATGTTATGTAATTAATGCACCGACTCTGGGTAACTGGGGTCGGGGCGTTACAGTTGGTATCAGAGGAAGTTTAGTACAAACCTTGGAAGCTAGATTTAGATAAACTCTGATTAGAGCACGTAGACCTAAGATGAACATTGAGGATTAGTATAGAAGAACTTCCTAGAATTTTGGTATTGTAGAGATTTTGTGAGTTTTATGAGAAATACATCCCTGTCTGGATACGAGCAGGTAGAGGCGGCTCTGGTACAGATGTACCTAGGGGTAAAACCCGAAAACACCGCTTTGAGCTAGACTCGAACGGGAACTGGTGCACGACAACGGGGCTTGCTGCACTCTTGGTTACGACACTCCCGGGGGATATGCTTAGGATAACTCTCATTTTCTTTACAAATCATTATGAATGGTTTATGAGTATATACATCTTCAAAGGAGACATTTTTATGATTATGGATTATATCCATAAATAGTTCAATTTATGTTAAGTGTTTTATAAGTATGGGATTATGTATTTTGATTCATAAACTGATCTAGTGTTTGCCATTGTTTAGAAATGACGCCCAGTAGAAGGAATGAGAACTCCAGAAATGCACATGATCCAAAGAGAAGGAAGGATCATATCTTTCATGGTCTAAAGCTAGAATTTATAATAGAAATAGTCTCCCATGTATTATCATCATATGAAGAAATAATATCATGTGTTGATAAGATAAGTAAAGAGTTTACTGAGTCCTATGGCTTTGAAGGGAAGCAAGAGAAGAAAAGGATGGAAGAGAGAAAGATGGATAAAGGGAAGAGGGAAAAGAAGAATTTTCCCATATGTGGTAATTGTGGAAAGAAACACCCTGGAACTCGCCTGAAAGGAATGGGAGTTTGTTATAAGTGTGGAGGAAAAGGGCACAAAGTACGTGACTGCAAGGGTAAGAAAATTGTTTCAAATGTACAATGCTTCATTTGCAAGGAGTTTGGACACTACGCGAACCTATGTCCCAGTCATCAGACTATGCCGCAAATGATGTTATTGGATAATAATCAAGTTATGATACTACCACAGATGAAGAGGAATGATTAGAGTTCTTATGTTGATTATGTCAATTGAGTGTTGTATCAACAATGTACTTGTTATAATAATTATGGAGTATATAAGGATTGTACTGCAGTACAATTTCATTAAGGACTTGAGATTGTGTGGAACAAAGAAAAGTGACTCAATAGCAGGATAAATTTTTGGAAAATATATGGTTGAGAGAATGATAAACCATAATATAGTTCTGATACCGAGGTAGTGATTTTGGAATAATACATGATTGCTTTGGATAAATTATATTGGATATTCATGACTACCTTGGAACTGATTAATGATTTGTATATTCCATCATTGTTGGGGTTTAAAACATTTTTGGATTGATGAAGTATATCCAGCATTCTATATGGAATAAGGGAGCATGAATGTAATCAATAAGGAATATGGTAATTTAGGATGTTTCAGTGTATTAAAAGAATACATGATGAAGGTATTCATATGCTATTACGGGGTAAAAAGGATCTACATTATGTTTACCTTCCTTATAAATGTTGGACTGTGAGTTTGGACATAAGTATTTTGGATAGTTCTAGTTTGGATTATTTTGGATTGCCATAAAAGGACAACCCGGAGGTCGGGCGGCAACCCGTCGCGTCCGGCAAGGCTGCGAGACTTGAACCCGCAACCGAAGGGCGACAAGGGTGTATCACCTACCACTGACCCACGAGATGTCCTGGATTAAATAATGTAGTTTTTATTAAAAGATCTTGTAGATGAATTATAAATTCGTTTATTTTGGAACCCTATACGAATAGTGTAAATAGAATTTTTTACATTCTATTATCTTTTAGAGTGAAAGATGAGTTTGTGGTAGAAATTTATTAATGGATAAAACTCTAATTATAAAGTAAGTATATCTCCTTATGATCTTAGCCAATCTCATAAATAAATTCCTCAACATTAAGAAAAGGAACTTAGAACAAAAATGTTGTCCTAGATGGTACCTTAAATCATCACTAATTTATGGCTTTGGGATTATTGGCCTTTTCATAGCCATGTTCTCTACCACTCTCCATCAGATAATTGATGGTTAGATTTTTCTTCCATATCCATATGGAACCCTAGTATGTGTTATTTTTGGTAATCTTCATACTTTACACTTTTTGTTTTAAATAGAGGCCTCATTAATTCATTTTTCGATGTGGGATTTCAACTAAGATATTTTGAAACATCAAAAATGTGTTATCCCAATACCCTATGTGTTGTTGAACCGATGGTATTTCAAATCATCATAGATTGATGAGTTTAAGGACCTCAATTTTATACTTTTTTTTGATTGATGACCTCAATCACTACCTATAAATATTTACGTTTTTCCTCCAATTATATGTCTAATTGCCACCAATGTTCTCCTAATCGAGATCATAATTTGGTGGTGACCCTTTCATTTCTCTTTTCCTCATATTAAGACTAAATTTTATTAACCCAATTTCCGATGTGGGTTTTCTCACAAATATATTTTCTATTTTCAACCTTTTATTTTCGAAGAACAATTTCAAATTGCGAGGACGCAATTTATTGAAGGAGGGGAGAATGTAACACCCCAAGATTTCATAGTGTGTTATTTATTCAAAATAATTCAATAACTTGCACTACACGCAACACCGAGTTCAATTGCACCATGACCTACCAAAAATAAATTCAAAATAGGTTATGAATAGTATTATCTAAATTTTAAACTTTATATAATCCTTATAATTTTAGAATCCATATTATGAGTTTCTTAGATATAATGCAAGAACAAATTCATTTTCAGTATTGCACTTTTATCAACTTTTAATAGTGAACCCTTTTTAAATACAATATTTTAAACTTTTTGACTAAATGGGGACATCAAAAATTTAAAATTAAACATCCCAAGATTCCACAGTACGCTCTCTTTGAATAATACAGTAGCGTGTGTTGTACGCAACCTTGAGTTTCAACATACACCACAACCAATCAAACTAGCCGTTATGAATAGTAATACCTAATTTTCGAAATTATATATATTTTATATTTTAAAATGGAATTCATTTTTGGATTTGGAATATCTAATTTAGCCTAAGGTGAAATTTTGGTACTTTTCGGATAACTTTCATATTTTGATGAATAATGAAAATTACTAAATTTTAATTAAAAACAACTTTTTTAATCAAAATAATTAATAGTGATAAATTATGAATTTTAGTAGTTTTAAAGTATATTTAGAATATTTTTTTACCATTTAATATAATTTTGGTCATTGGACATAATTTTACAATTAAACCGAACATAAACAAGTGTCAATCTTTTGATAGTTATTATCTCTTAAAAACACGCTTTTTGTTTTGACAGCGGGAATTAATTTTAAATTAATTTCTGCCACTTCTGTGTTTTGAATTTAGGAAAATGGATTCCATATTTGGAATCAGGATGTTCAAATTGTGTAAACAGGTAACTTTTATTTTTATACATTTTGAATAATTACTGCGGTAAATATTTTATTTACCATGGTTAAGGGTAAATCCGGTAATTAAGGGTTAATAAAATAATATTATAATAATACTAAATTACCCTAAAACGTGTCTTAACCATATTGGTTGATACATGGTCGACCATGGGCATCTTTGGGTCGATTTTGGGACCCCATGGATCCACTTGTAAGTGATAATGACACTTTATTTTAATTAAGTTAAAATGAATACAAAAATGACACAAGCATATATCTTTTAGGAAAACAATTGTTACATAGGGTTATATATGTTGGATTTTAGATTATAAATATTAATTAGAAATATAAAAAGATTTCCTATATAATGATATTTTATTTATAATTTTTAGACATTAAATAATTTATTTTATAAATGACACAATGATGATGCAGTAATTACTATAATAGTGAAAAATTAAAATAATTGATATTATAAATACCCAAATAAATATAATATGAAACTTTTAATGAATTAAACTAATTTTCTAGGATAATATGATATATTAGGATTGATTTAATTGACTTTTTTCGAAGTAATCAATCTGTTATGAGTTTCACAAAAATCAACTATTGAATAGTGTCAAAATTGACATAAAAGAGTTCTTAAAACAAATATTATATTATTAATTGATATTAAATTCCTAAAAATCTAAGGTTCGGCCAAGAGACTTATATAATGATAGGTTCATCATTAATGGACCACTTGGGGGTCGCTTGGATGTATATAGTAAGTTTATTAACCATATTATATAAAAATACAAAGAGACATTGTAAAAGTGAAACTAATTAACTTAGAGTTAATACTTAAAGATAAGGTTAATATAAGTACCCTAACCTGTCTAAATTCTATTGGTTGAGTGGTTTTCGACCTATCCCCACCTTAACCTTTTAATAATCAACTTTGGATCCATTAGAAACCGAATATGAATTTATTATAAATTAATATTTCTAGCTTTTCCAAAGGTGCCCCTCACCCCTCTTATAAAAGGGCACTCCTCCTTCTCATTTCTTCACACCTTCAAAACCTTTTGGTTCGGCCAAAATCTGCCCAAATACTCTCCCAACTTCCCTCACTACAACCTAGGGGCCTTAGTTTGATCAGAAAGCCAACCTAAGGAGCCCTTTTGATCAAATCAAAAGGAAGAACCCGAAGAAGAGGTAATGATTTCACCACCCTTTTCTAAGTTCATTTATTCTTCCACTTCTTCTTCCTTTGTTGTTACCATTCTAAAATAATAAATCCAGTATCATATATATACTGTGATGTTATTATAAATATGGTACAACCATATTCAGTATTCTATCCACCCTTTGAATAACATGTCACCATACGTGCGTACGTACGGCTTACCGTCTCCACGTCGTGGTGTAATTGTTATTCAATATAATATTATTTGGATGGGTATAATAATGATGTTTAACTCATGTAAATAATAAATATAACATGTTAATGATTCTGTATATATGATATACCATCCATTTATATATTATTTTAATATCAAAAGAATGATATTGTCGCTCGTGCATACGTACGGACTACCGTCTCCACGAACGCGATGAGATTCATTCTCCGTCGTATCCATCCAAGTATAATTATCATTTGATGATTTAAAAATAATGTTTAGGGACATGATATCATTCTGTATATGAATAAGATACAACCTATCCATGAAAACACGACTTACGTAACAAAACATATAAAAGAAAACGAGTAAGTTAACACCCGAAACAACGATAAATCTAAGATATTGTTAACAAAGCAATGTTAAAAGATCATATATGATATCATATGAATGTATATGATTCTTTTATAATTTAATAACAATTATTTCACCATTATACATGAGGTTAACCTACCCCAACCAAGGAAAAGTACAAGGTAAGGGTTATTTCACAATCTCTTCATTATCCGAGGTTGTTTATACGTAATAATCTACTGGGATCTCGTTACCATCCACATCCATGTTTCTTCAAAATGTATTTCAAAACATTTTTACAAGAATATGGGTTAAATTCATTTATACCCTTTTTTGACTTTTTATAAGAGGAATCTTTCCGTCATTTTACAAACAAGGTGCTTTTTAACCTTTTCGACAGAATTAAGATAAGAATGTTTTTTTTAACTTATACGGTGGGTGCGGTTATTTTCCGCCGTTATAAAATCGTCAAAGCTTCCCTTACAAGCTTATAAGAATATTTTCAAAGAAAATGTTTTATTTTATAAATATATGTCTCTTAAATAATTTCAAAATAGAAAGAGATATTTCTTTAAAAAGAGTTTTGATTTCATCTATGTCAACATCCTTTAATGGATTTTACGCTTATTTGAGGATGATATATTATGATACAAAACTTTTATATTGTATTGAAGGTTTTGTGATATGTTTGACTATGGATGTGCTATTTTTTTATATACCATTCATGGTTTCTGGTGAAAGTATTGACATTTCGTATGCTATTTTTAATACGAATATTTATGTTATGTTTAAACCTTTTCATATGGGAATGCATTGGACTTAATATGTGACGGGTGGAGCCCGCTATAGCTCCTCGATGCATCGGTAGGTCTCATGAGACAAACTAGTGTCTTGGAACAAGGCCTTGACAAAATCTTATTTGTAGTCTTGGCACAAGGCCTTGACTATGTGGTTATGATAGTCTGGCATTATGCGTTCCAACATTATGAAAGTGGTTTTTGATTTTTGCATGTGATTATTCGATTAGTAGAATATCCATGTGAATAAGTAAATGGCATTATTTCATTTTACTTTTTCCATACTATGTTGAAGTTCAAGTTTAAAAGGCTTTTGTTTTAGCAATGCATTGACTTAAATGTTTATGCTTATTTTGAATGTTCCGCTATATTGTTATCCTTACTGGGCATTTGAGCTCACCCCTTTTCTATGTTTTATTTTTCCCAGGATGTGAAGAAGTAAGTTATGAATGACCTGCAGGGATATTATGAGGGGATAATAGTGTGGATTGTGGAAACATTATGTTGTTGTATTAGTTTTTCATTTTATGATGTAATGTAAAACTTATGAATATATCTAGTGTTTCCAAGGCTACTAAACCAATCAGTCTTTCGAGATTTGATCTTTCTTGTGATCATGCCAATGTTATGTAATTAATGCACCGACTCTGGGTAACTGGGGTCGGGGCATTACAAGCGCTCCGAAAAGCGCTGATAAAGGCCCCTTTTATCAGCGCTAAAAAAAGCGATGATAAAAGACCCCTTTATCAGCGCCTTTTTTTAGCGCTGATGAAAGGGGCCTTTATCAGCGCTTTTTTTAGCGCTGATAAAAGGGGCCTTTATCAGCGCTTTTAAAAAGCACTGATAAAGGTCAAAAAATATAAAAAAATAAAAAAATAAATATAATATTGGGGGAGTGATTTTATCAGCGCTTCACACCCCCTTTATCAGCGCTTCACACTACCTTTATCAGCGCTAGGAGGTCTCCCACGTGCTGCCCTTCTCGCACATCCTTATACGCCCTTCCTGCGCTTCCTCATACACGCGCACCCCCTTTGCTTCCACCCGAACTCGAACCCGGGACCTCCCCCCTTTCGCTGCTGCACCTTTACCACTATGCCATTTCATTTTGTTCTCTATTTAGTGATATATATATATATAGTTATATTTATTCATATATTGATTCATATATTGATATAGATTCATATTAATATAAATATATTTATTCATATATTAGTATATATATATTAATTTGTATATTAATATATTTTTATATATATTTTTAGTTATAATTTTTTATATGTATATTTATTTGTATATTAATATATACATATAAGATTAGTTTTAAATACATTTACGAAAAAAATATGTTTTTATGTGTGTTTATAAATAAATAAATACATGCATATATACATAGATATATACAACACACATACATATATATATACAACACACAGACACACACAGAGACACATATATACATATATATAACACACATACACACACATAGACACATATAAGATTAGTTTTAAATGTATTTATGAAAAAAATATGTTTTTGATGGGTGTTTATAAGTAAGTAAATAAATAAATACATATATACATATATACAACACACAGACACATACACAGATACCCACACACACACAGACACATATATATTTACGAATAAATACATATATATGTGTATTTGAAAAGACATAAAATGTTAAAACGACCATAAATTATAATCTAGAATTCCATTTCAACTCCACAACCAGTAAAATCGAATAAAATGAAACAATCTTAGATATGATATGTGGTACAGGCCTAACGGACATTTGGATCAAAATTTATACTTGTTTGAATGTTAAAATATCTGGGTACCCTGACTAAAAACTCAGTTTTGGAGGCCTTCTGGGCCTCTTTTGGCCTCCAAAAACACTTGACTAGGGATTCCCCAGTCAAAACGACGTAGAGCTCGTCGCAGGCTTCGATTTAATATGCTTTAGAGCTCAAACGGACACCCGGATCAAAAGTTATGGCCTTTTGAAGTTTGAGTTACATTTTCAACATATTTTAGATATTTTATTAATTGTTTTGATTTTTTGTGTCCTCAAATTGTTATTAAATGATTTTTAATTGATAATAATTAGAAAATTAGTGATTAATAATATTTTTTTAAAATATTTTGAAGCCATTTTCACTAAATTTCTTATATATTAAATGTAATAGTCTATTTATATGTATCTATAACATATTTAAAAAAAATATATTGTATTTATATCAATATAAATATACTTATATAAAAAAATATTATTTTTCATGAATTTTTTTTTGAAACTGAAAATTTATCAGCACTCGGAAAAGCGCTGATAAATCCGCCCTTTATCAGCACTACTAAAAGAAGCACTGATAAAGGGGTCCCCTTTATCAGTGCTGAAAAAAGTGCTGATAAAGTCCCCCCTTTATCAGCGCTACTAAAAGAAGCGCTGATAAAGGGGTAGCGCTTCCATTTCCAGTTTTTAGCGCAGTGATAAGTAAATTAGATGGTACATATTACCCTAGAACTGATTATTGAGAAAGTGATATATGTCCCCAAGGATGAATTTTACAACATCATGTATTTAAATAATATATCCAATAATCATGGGAATAATGAATCATATATTTTTTTTGAAAAGTATTTATGGAAATTTCCCAAGAGGGTATTCAAATATTTGGAATGTGAAAACCAAGATCTAATATGTGATATATGGGGGAATCAATGTTATGATGATTTCATGAATCTATTTATAATGTTTTGTATTTTAAAATTTTATAATGGTTATAAGGATTAACATTGATGAAAAAGATTAAGATAAACTTTAGAGTAAATATTTTTTCAATATGTTTGTGTATAAAACCTTGGTCAAAAGGCTATTAAGTGATTGAACATATTTCAATGATGTCTATATTAATAATTTTTGGAAATTATATTAGTGTAGTTTTAGGAAAGGAAATCATGTATGTAAACTAAAAACCAATAAATTCCAACAATGTTGTGGGTCTTGAAACCATAACTGAAAGAGGAAAATGGTTTCACGCCTACCACTGGCCTGTACAATGTCATGGATAATGTATAAATATTTTTAATATATAATTCATTATGATAAAGCAATTGTGTTACTTATTATGTTTATAGATTAATGTATTAAACATGTTCACTTTTAAGAATAGTTATTGATAAATAGTTATACTTTTCATTCTTTTATGGGCCTTAAGATCATCTAAAATTGTATGTTAGCACTTCAGGAATCAATGTTAAATGCTGGACGTCCATCAGATGATGCAATGAATGAATTATAAATTGATAAAATTACTAGTAAAAAATGAAATTTTATATATTGAAATTTATCAGGAAAGTATATTTCCTTATATTCATGGTCAATAAAGGAATTACTTAACATTAGGATAATCATTATAAGAAAATGTGTTGTCATAATACTTTAATTTTTGCTGAATAAATGGACTTATAAAAATCATAGATTTATTACTTTGAGGCCCTTAGATTTCCTTTTATAATTCTCTTTTTTCTGATTGATGACCCTAATAAATACCTATAAATATTTACATTTTTCCTACATGTATAATATTCACTCCCAAACTATTTTATCCTATGTGGAAACCTAGATATATGTTAATTTGGGTAAATATCATGGTTTCATCTTTCCTATTTTTAGGGGACGTTTCATTATTTATTTTTATGATGTCGGTTTCTTTGAATCAATATTTTGTGTAACAATCGTTTGATTAACCAGATGAATTTTGAGGGATAAATTCACTCTAATAGGGTATAATGTAACACCTCAAGAGTTTTTGAAATATTTTTTTTGGAATTAATTTATCTTTTAAATATTTTTCATTTCATGTCATAATATAAATAGTTATTTATAAATATCTATATATAAAAACACTAAATAAAATATTCCATTCACACAACACCTACTTGGCTTTCACTACATGAAGTACTGACATGGAAAACTCTACATGAAATACCATCTTCTCTTGTGCTACCACAACACTGATTTGGCATTCTTTACACATCACAACAATGTTTCTATGAAACATCATTTTATTGTTATAATTATTTAATTGAGATAATTATATCATAGATACTAAAAATAGTAAAATGAGTAGTTGATAACTACTTTTCAAATAATTTTTATAATTTTTTATAGAAATAAAACATATTTTTAATGGAAGATATATTTTATTGGCAATGTACCCATATGTTTAAGAATACTATTTCTCAAATGAACTACTTTTAATGTCATTCTGTGAAGGATAATAAAATGAATTTTTGAAAAATTTATAAATATTATGTGATAAATAAAGGTTAATTTTTTAATTCATAACATCTAAATTATCCTATATGAAATTTTGGGGATTTTTTTGAGAAACATCAATTTTTGTTGAATAGGGAAAAATACTGTTTTTTAGTTAAACACTATCATTTTGTTTAATTAATTATTAATATTAAAAAATATTATAAATTTATTCTAAGGTAAAATTATATCATCAATAGAATCAATTTCACTTTAAAATTTAATATTAAAACTAACTAAACTTTTGAACTTCTTTATACTTTAAAACCCGTTATCTCTTCCCTTCTACGAAATTAACATTAATCATAATTTTTCCACATCTATGAATTTAATTTTGAATATATAAAATAAAATATTATATTTAATATAGTATTTAGATTCTAATAATACCATTTTAATTTTTGACCAAAATGACTAGTAAAAGGGATTAAAATTAATTATAGAGATTTAGGTGAAATTAAGCTAAATTAGGGACTAATACTTTGAATTAAAGACCCAAATGACTTAAACACTTTTCAAAAACTATTTTTATTCCCATATCCTAGAAATAAAATTTAAATTATTGAGGTATGTTGGTTTTATGACTTCTTTTATGTAATAACATGTGTACAACAAACTTGTTTCTAAAAATTACAAGTGAGACTTTTTCCTTCCTATAAAAGGTCACCACCTCTCCCAATTCCCCACACCTTTCCAAACTCTAAAAATAGGAAAATACCTGAACAATAAACCTACCAAAATAACTATATTACTCCTTTAATACACATTAAGAAGAAGGAAATCGAGAGTTGCCTTTTGGAACAAACCAAAAGGATTTACCCAATTAAGACATAACACCTTCTCTCAAGCTTCTTTATTTTAATTTATTTATCCAACCCTTTAGTTTTTCCATGATTTTATAAAAAAAATTATCATAAATATACGTGAAATTTTTTATGCCCATGTTTAGAATTACACTTACTCTCACCTCCATCTAATGGGTAATGAACATAATGTTTCTGTGTATGGCGAACTACTACCGCACAAAACAACGATTGTTAATTTTTCCATTACCACCAATCATGGTGGACATTATGATGGAAACTATATTTATATATGATATATATTATATTTATAATTTCTTTATAATTATTTAAGTTTTATTTGGAACACACCTTTATGCTTTCCGTCTTATGTAAATACGAAAATTTTATTTGAGGAAGTGTGGACTACCGCCACCCGAAGAGATATGATTTGTTCACACACCAAAAGGATTGTATTAAAGATTTTTTTATTGAATATATATGATATATATGATATCATAATTCTACTATAATATATATATATATATATATATACATATATTACTTTTACTTTCATTTTCTCAATATGACAATTAAACAAAAATATCATTCATGCGTACGTACGACCTACCATCTTAATAAACGATATATTCCGTTTCCTATATATATTATATTGATTTTTATAAAACATGTATAATTTATATATATGATATTTATTTCAGGATTTGAATTCTTGAATCATGATATCATTATTTGGACCAACAATATAAAAAATACATACATATGAGAAAAGCAAATATTACCCAAAGTGAAACCTTAATATAGGATGGTTAACAAGTTGGTAATATAAGATTGTAATAAAAAAATATATGATATTAGATATAATAATATGGCCATGTAAAATATTTATAATAAATTTATATTTATTATACTAGTGGTTTTAATGAGTATGATGAGAGTTAAGACACAAGTTTAGGGGATTTCATCTCACTTTTTATTTCCATGAGATACATGCTATATTCGAAATTCTTTAGTTTTGTGTGTCATATATATTCCACATGATTATATTATATGTATATTTTACTTAATGTTATTGTTATTCCCATATCCATTATATTATCCTTCTTTCATGAGGTTTAAGGTTCTAAAAAAAAATACTAAATCGGTAAAATAGATTTTTCTTAATTTTCCTCTTTTGAGACTGATATTTTTTATCCTCCTAAATTCAATTTTGAGGTGGAAATAAATTAATTTTACAAGAAATTTAATGAATTTAATTTATATTATAAAATTTTAAGCTTCATATGTTTTCATTTTCATACATGGAGAGTATCATCCAAAGTTACCAAGTTATAAGAGTCTATTGAGACAATCTCATTTCTTTTTGAGAAATGATTAATTTTATGATTCCATTGATGAATTGTTATATTTTATATCTTGTGAAATTAATAATTTTTATTCCTATTTTTATTTATTTTATATTCATTAATTGTTACCTTTTTCTACTCTATTGCATATAATATTGTTAAGAAAGTGTTTTTAAGAAATCCAGACTTTACCCTCTCTTCCGTCGAAAATCTAAGTTCCTTAAAAACCATGTTTTCTCAAAAGTATTTCCAAGAATATTATACTAGTATCATATGATCATTATAATAATTTTTTAACCATTTTTTTATTTTACCAATTTTTTCAAAGTAATATAATTTTCACTTTCAGAACAAGGAAAATTTCTATCCTTTTTACCATGCAAATGGAATGTTATTTTTACCTCATATGATATATATGGATTTATCCACTGTAAATCCTTTGAAGATTTATTTTATTGTTTAAAAGTTATTTTTTAGTAAAATGTTTTTAAAATATATTTTCAAAAAAAATGGGTTTGAAACATCTTTTATAAGTTTTGAAGGAAAATTATTTTCAAAATGTTTTCAAGCATCTTTTTTAAGTTTTCGAGGAAAATTATTTTGAAAACGTTCTAAAAAATATTTTATATTTTTTCAAGGAAAATGATTTTAATAATGTTTTAAATCTTATTTGATATATTTTCAAGGAAAAATTATTTTTAAAACGTTTTCAAACACATTTTATATGTTTTAAATGAAAATAATTTTCCAAATTATTTCAAACTTCTTTTATAATTTTTCAAGTAAATTTGTTTTCAAAACATTTTGAAATTTATTTTATTTGTTTTCAAGTAAAAATGGTTTTGAAAATTATTTAAAATTTATTTTTATATGTTTTCAAAGAAAATGGTTGTCAAAACATTTCAAATCTTCCTTTACGAGTCATCCGGAAATATAGATTTTAAACTTTTTAATGCTTTTTATATATGTTTTAAATGTATTTTTAAAGAAATGATTTTTTAAATGTTTTAAATATTTCTATATATTATTTTATAGTGTTTTTGAAGAAAAGGTTTTTAAAAAGGTTTTCAAGATTTTTTTTTTTTAAGAATTCTTTTTCAAATGATTTCAAGACTTGTTTATATGGTTTGAAGGTATTTTTAATGAAAATGATTTCCAAATGGTTTTATGTATTAATAAGAATTTTTCATAGAAGAATGTATATTTTAATCAAGAAATGTTTTTCAATATATTTTAAAATTATTTTTCATATAAGATTTCATCCTTTGATGTTACTCATCCACTTTTGAGAAATAATCTAATGGTTATATTCATATTATTTTTATGAATGTGTTAGACTAAATTCCACAGTCTTTGTAAAATATATTTCTCTATCATGGGTTATATGATTTAGAAACCTGATTCTTTTCCGTGGTTATTTTTATGATGAAATTATTATAAACCTAGTCTTTTTTACATAGTTTAGGGCAATATTTCATGTTTCTAATACCTATTTCATTTCATGGGCTGTGATATGATTATTTATTATCATGTGGAAATTATATGTATGATTTCATTATTAGATGAGTGGGACCTATATATCTCTCTTATGAATTGGGTAATGATTTATATCTCATGAGATAGACCAAGATGGACATGGGAGAGAACCCTGACGACCAAAATAGTGTGAAGATTGAACTCATGCTACTAAGATGGCAATGTGAGTGAACCATGAATACCAAGATGGTATAAAGAGTGACCTCATGCTAATAAGATGGACATGAGAGTGAACCATGATTACCAAGATGGTATGATGAGTGATCTCATGCAACTAATATATCCATGGGAGTGAACTATGAATACCAAGATGGTATGGGGAGTGAAACCATACTACCAAGATGACCTTGACAGAGATGTGTTGTCTACTATGCATGAACCTAATTAAATGTTCAGAATATTATGAATAGACCTGGTTTTTTTCCATAAGTGTATTTGAGGGCCTGATCTCATGTCCTTAACCTAATGAGTGTACTTTTTTCTACTTATACATGTTCACAATATTATATTCTTATGCACCTTCCAGAATTCCATGTTTTATTCCTATGTTATGATTTTATAGATTATGTTCAATATTTCCTTATGATTCAAGTCTTATGAACATCTGATATTTATTATGACCTATGATATGCATGATATAATATTCAAATGTTATCCTCAAGTTACACACCCTTTTGTTCATGTTTTTCTTACACATTTTATTTATTTACTCTTAATGAGCATCTGAGCTCACATATTTCTTATATTTCCTTTCTCTGAGTTATGAAGAAATGTTTTAGGTAGAGGTACTAATAGTGTAGATATTTATGGGAGACATTGAAGATCTTTCACCTGGATAGATGATTTTTTCCATGTTTCCAATGACACTAAACTATTATGGTCCTCAGGCATGTATTTTTTCAACGTACTACTTATTCATCTAAAATTATGTAATATCCATGTATTTTAAAACTGGGTTTCCATATAGTGTATGTGTTTTCAATAATTGTATGTAATTTACTAAATCCAAATGGATGTTTATTTATAAAATTTTTGGCTTTAAATTCTTTCCCCTTTATCAATTTATCACTCAAAATTTCATTTTTCTCAATATAATAGAAAAGGGTACTTATGTTTTATCACCTATTTCAGTTCCCATATTTCTTCCTCAAACTTCTGTTCCATCCATAATACATTACCATTCTTGTTTCATTAAAATTTGTCTCTATGATCTAATTTCCTCACACAATACTCCTTGTATGAAATTTTATTCTCTGAGGTTACCACATATAGATTCAATAAATTTGAGGTGTATGATATGTACTTTATTAATAGGGATACATGGAAGACATCATGTACTTGTAAAATGTTAGGTGGGAGTTCTATTCAAAAGGCCACAAATCCAATGAAATCAAGGATCTCAAATGGTATGATGTATCTTGGAAAAATATTTCCATTATTCCAAAACCTAATAACTTTTTTCCATAGAAATATATGAAGGAAAACCTTATCTCTAAACGTAAACTCTATAACTAAATAATGATTTTATTCATAGATTTTATATCTACTTTTTGTAGATTTCATATGAAATTTAATATTTGAACCTTCTATATCATATATTATAGAAATTCTGGTCCCATATGTTTTATCTCTCCAAATTCATGCATACATGTTAGAGTTTAACACCTATTTCTATATAGATCCTCATAAGGTTCAATTTTAATGATAGAATTAAAACTATTATTATATAAGAACTTGACTAGGGGAAGGTGTTGATCCCAAAATCCCTAGATATATATTGAAAAAGATATTTGCATATTCACTAGAGCATGGAATGTTCTTTCATACTATTTATCAGTATGAGGGTGATAAGTAATAACCCAACTCATTTTTGTATGTAGTTCTTTCTAAAGGATTTTCCAAAACCTAAAATTAAACCTGAAATCTAGATCAGATACAATTGAGAGTCACTCTCCATGAAGGCTTAAAAATTCCCTCATGTATATCATGGTGAGTTAACCAAGATATAAATATTCATTAATAACAATTAAATTCAATGAATTTGTAAGCTGATCGACTACCAACAAGATTTCATTATTGACTTTATATTTATTGGGTAGTCCTATGATGAAATCCCTAGTAAATTGTTACCCATTTATATAATGTTATGGTAAATGGTTTCATCTTACCCTTAGACTTATCCTATTTATCCATGACTTGTTAGAATAACACGTATCGAGTTAAAAATGTTATAATTTACCTCTTTATGTTATCCCAACAAAGGTTTTTTTTTTCATATCTATATACAAATCTATTCTTCCTAGATGAATAGATAAATATGAACTATGAAGACTATCCCAAATTTCCCTCTTTAGTTCTAGTTTTTGTCGGACATATTTTTAGATTTCAAATTTTATAACTTCATATTTTGAAAAGTTAAACTATGGAATATTCTATACCTTTTTATATAGATAACCATAATCTTTTTGGGCCTCTTTGATCCTATAAATAATTAATGGTAGATTATTATTTGATCCAGGTATTATGAAGATCATTTTATTATATCCATATCCATCCTTTTAATGTCCAAGAAGATTTTATCTCTTTCAATCCTCCTCACAGAGTAGTTTATAGAACCATTTCTACTCATATAATTTTATAATTTTTTCCTTATTAGGATTATAATGGATTTAACAATCATAATCCTTTATTTTATTTAAATAACATTATTGGAACATATTGAGATCCTTTTTTGTAAATATTTACCTGATGGTTTTATGATTCGTATATATGTCACACTTATTATCATAGAGATAATGTTTCCAAATTTTCATTTTGAAGATCAATATATCCAATTCTAGATCATAAATTATGTAGTTATACTCATGGATAATTAATTAGTAAGAAGAATATATTATCACCTTTTCATCTACTTGGAGTACAAAACCCAACCCCTTTTTGGATTCATCCCTATAGATCATGAATCTTTTCTAACTACAGGGAAATGTGAGAATATGTTCCCTAATTATCATCTTCATTAAAATAGTAATTATTTTCTAACATTTATTAGTCCCTATAGAAATCACTCTTATTTTATTTATCTTGGTTTGTGGGATTGAGAATCATTATAAGTTTCCCTAATTTTTTTGTTAGTACCCATTAAATCTATGGAAACTTTGGATCTCCATCATAGATATTTGTATGGTTCATCCTTTAATTTCCCCTATTTTTGAAGTATCTATAGATATCCAATACTTGGTTTAATATTCCCTAGGAATTTTACTTTCTACATAAAAAAATCAATTTTTCTATAATCTACATAAAAAATTTCCATTAGAAAATTATTTAGTACAACATTCTAATTATCCTCATGTTACTTCTTTCTTTTAGAGTAGATAAGAATATCATCTTTATAGACTACATCAATTTTGTCAAAGTAATACTTAAAAACCCTCTTCATTATGTTTATAAAAATTAATGGAGAATTAGTGACTCCAAATAGAATCACTATGATCTCACAGTTCTTATATCTTGTATGAAAAGAAGTCTTGGGAATATCATCCTCCTTTAAATTTACATTATAATATCCCAACTCATGATCCGCCTTAGAAAAGTATTGGTCTCCACATAACTGGTCGAAAACGTCATCAATTCATGGAATAGGATACTTGTTATTTATCAGGATCTTGTTGAGTTCATGATAGTGATTGTAGAGATTCATTGACCCATCCTTCTTCATGAAGAAGAGGACTGGTTCACCCCATGCTGAATCACTTGGACATATAAACCATTTATAAATATTCTCCTATATTTTGTTCTTCCTCACTTAATGTTGAACAATGGTCATTAAATTTGGATTATTGGATGTCAGGAATGATTTGGGTATAATGTCGATAGAGAAATAAACATCACGACATTGAATAGGACTATAAAATTCTTTAGGAAACACATCAACATATTCCCTTATAATGGGAAGGTCATAAATGATTATATTTACACTAACTCAATCATTTGATTAGGATATTATTATTCATAAGTAAATAATAAAAATTCTTGATATGATGATACCAAAAGAGATTCACCCCCTTCTTAAAATTGTATAAAATTAGAGAGAAATTAAAGATATGAAGGTTGATTTTATTATCTTGGGAATTTATGTTTTCTCTATACAATGATAAAAAATACAACCCCATAATTACATCATATTTATCTAAAGTGAGTATAAAAAGGTTCACTAATAATTTCAACCTATAAATATGGATACAAGAAAAAGTTTATACTTGGGATGAAATAATTTCCCCAGTTTCCATTTTCACCAATTGTTGCACTTCTATATTTTGAGGTGGTGTTTGAATAACTCAACTAAACTCATGTGATATGAATGAATTAAAATAACCATGGCCACATATGAAATTTTATGCCCATAAATGGGTGATAAACTTACCCTTCACTATTTTATTTTGGTTCTAATAATTTATTTCATCCAAAATATACTCATGGATGAAAAATTTAAAACTATTAACATATATAATGTAAACTGTGATCATTGAAGTGATAAAACACAGAATAAATACATTCCTTAACCTATGATTTTTTTTCTGTCTATGTTATCCATAATATTTTTCCTAACATAAAAAATTATGGTTATTTTTTCCCTTCATAATAGTTCATAATGATATTAGAAATTTACCAGAACATGTCCCCCTGGAGTTTCAAACTATGTTTTCAACATGGCCACATTTTTATTCATATGGTTATAATCAATTCAATTCCCAATGGAATCTTTTTATGTATATTACCCTTAGGTAGAACTTTTCTAGAGGCAAATCCAATTATAGTATCTAGATTGGTATTTTTTCATGGAAATAACTTTATTAAAAATTTAATATAATGTTCGGATATGTTCCTATATATAATGTTATTCCAAAGGCTTTCACTAAATAATTCTAATCCCAATCCCTAAAAATAATCCAACCTTGCTCTCATACCACCTATTAAAACCCATATCATTTATACATTTGATTTCTTTATTTATTACATAATATACCAGATGGTGGAATCCCAAAAGACCCAATTAAATAGTTTAATTAAGTAATTAGATACATAACATTATTACATGAAACATGGGTATAATGAAATTATTTGAAAAGTCACAACATACCGTTATTTTTCCTTAATCTTTTAATATTGCATCAGATAACTTTGGGACATACCTAAGATAGGGGTGAGATATAAAGAATAAAAAGAGAATAATCAAATAATAACATATTTATAGTAATACATCATAATAAATATGGGTATCAAGGAGACATAAAAATAGTGTGGATTATAAACATGAACATCGAATCATGATATAAGAAGATAACATCAAGGTAATATAGAAATGTGGAGACCACTGAAAACATGAAAACATAAGAATAAGTCATGGATAAGTTCCATGACAACATAAAATAGTGTTCTTATGATAACATAAAATTAACCATAAATGGAATATCATGTGATAAAAACACTACCCAATTCACTGTAGGGATATATAATTTTGGTCCCGCCTATCACATTCATATCATGTACATGCATTTTTTGTGTGGCATAGAATATACAATATAAGATCATATTTTATCACATTTAAAACCAAGATTGAGGAGTGTGGGTTATATATATATATGTAACGAATAAATAACTGATAGGTACATCTAGGTGAATACCCTTGAGTCGAAAATGGGATGGGTAACCACTTCAAAATGTTTGTCTTGGAAAATAAAAGGGAAATTTCGACAGCATTATAGGTGTAAATAATGATTCCTTGAAGGGTTTAATGGGAGTGAAATGTGGTCTAAAATTACATGTAAATAATAATGATATTAAAATGGAAGTGTAAAAACACAATCCATTATGAGAAATTTGAAATCAAATGGCATAATAAAAATAAAGACATAAATTAATAGGAGGAGGAGAGGATCTCTTTACCTTTAGAGGGAACTTCTAAAAGTTTTGGATGAAATTTTAATGATCATGGGAACAAATTGAGAGGGATTTAGAGAGGTATAGGGAGAGTAAATATGTGATCAATGGGGTTTTAGTGAATATGAGTGGGAGGATGTATGTGTATTTATTACAAATGCGGGTAAATTATTTATTAATTTTTAAAAGTAGGTTTTAGACATGATATGATAAAATAATCATGGAAAAAAACATTCTAATGGTTTTACACATTATGATTTTTTCAAGTAGGATTTATTTTTGATATTTTATAATTCTATGAATAGAAATACAAAAAATAATACCCTTAGTGTTTTGGAAGTCAGTCATGTTGAAAGAGAAATGATTTTGAAACACTAAAATATATTATAAGTCATAGAGGATTAATTAAGTGTTTATAAAATATATAAAATAACATAAAAAATAAATTATTTTAATGGAGTAATAAATATTTTCCATGTATTCATTTTCTTTCATTTATAACATCCCATTTAGGCCATTATTAGGTTATAATATAGAGAAAATATTTATAGCGTATTTAAGTTTTACATAAAAATCCGAATCTCTTAGAAAACTAAAAAAAACACCATTGGGGGATTTTATTATTATTAATGAATAAAATAATTATTTTATAAAAATAATTTTTTAAAAATATTAATATTCACTTTTAATCAAATTTCTCTATTTTTCTTGAGAATAATAGATTTTACAATATTAACCACTTTTTGACCCTTCTAAAAATTACATTAAACTTCATTAAATTTAATTAACATTTACATTTAAATAATTATTATTTAATAAAAATATTCTTTTAAATATTATTTATTTAATAATCCATGAATTTATTAAAAGAGTATCTTAATTGAAAATATATATTTCCCAAAAGGAAATTTCTAATTTCTTCATGTAGAAGTATATTTTTTATCAAACACATTTTATAATCATTGATAAAAGAAAAATAAAAGGGTATAAATATAATCATTATTTCATTAAGAAGAAAATATTAAATTTCATATTTCTATGGTTTAGATACATAAACCCTTATTACACTAGTGTACGCCCTAAGGTTATAGTGTAGGATAATGACAGTTTATTTTGGTGGTTTGGAAAACATTGTTTGGTCTCTGATCTTGATAATATTGAAATTATCCTATTAGTAGTTTCATTCAAGATTTTTTTTGAATTTCAACTTGATATTTTTCAAGGGGAAATCCTATCTTTTCATTCACTTCATATGCTATGATATATGGGATTCATAGTGTTCAATTCTTCTGGTCAAGACCATCACTATTTCCATATATGGAAATTATACTTTATAATAACCCTTAACAAATAATTATATTATATGTCACATTATAATGGCTATATTGTCAATGATTAATATTCTTAATGGTGTTTTAAATAAAACTTTCTATATCAGTAAAAAATAACAAAAAATCGATTTATTTTCTTTATATATTAGAAAATTTCTCAATCAAAAGGGAATATCATTTTTTAAAGATCACTTCTTTAAAATAAATGTTTTGAAAATAAAACAAGTATTTATTCTTAACTTTTTCAAATTTATTTATATAATAGTCATAAAAAGGTGTTTTTCATCTTTTTTCAACATCCTTTAATTTTTATTATGATACACTTGGGATTTTTTCTTATGCCTCCTTCCATTCTTTATATTTTAATATCTTATGAAATGTTCAAAGGAATTTTTCATGAAACCCACCTATTTTAAATTGGTTAATTAAGTGTTTTTTAAATATGAATGTTTTCATGTTCTCATGAAACACACATATATGGTTTTTAATATGTTACTAGTTGACTTATAATAACATATCTCTCCAATGAATTGAGTAATGTATGACATCTCATGAGATAATTATACGATAAAAAGACATGAATCTGGATGCACTATGTTATGGGAGACATAGAAATGATTATAGATCCACTATGTTATGGGAGGAAAAAATGTGATTCTTGATCCACTATTGTTTGATTTTCTATCTCATTTTTGAATAAATTTTATACATTTTGTGTGATATTCATGTTATTATCACTTATGTATTATGTTGTACTAAGATCCTTGAGTTATGGATTATGATCCATTTTTATTTAGTTATTATATCCTATTGTTATGTTCTAGGACTTTGATTATTCCCTCATACCCGCATTATTTTCTTATTCTCACATATAGTCTTTTTTTTACCATTAATATTAATTTATGTTCACCCTTTAGTATGTTTCCATTCCACACATTATAATAGAGAGTATTATGTATAATGATTCAAATAGATTTTATTATGAGAATACTTATTATGGGAGATATTGTAAATGTTTCTGAATAAAGTTTTTTTTGTATCTAGTCTCTGAAGACACTAATCCTTTGGGTTCTAAAGTGTGATTAATTATGATATTTAATGAATAAAAATGTGAAAAAAAGTATTTTATATAAATATTTAGATTGGGTCATCTCAATTGGTATTAAATTATGGGTTTGGTATTTTTGGAGATTGATTTAGTAATTTTTTGGGATTAGGACAAGATAACATTAGTGAAAACCTTAGGAATACTTTTAAATGTAGAATCAAATTATTAAACTTTTGTAAGATATAGTGTGTGTGGTTTTTGGGAAATGAAATATCTATCTGGATAAAAACAAGTGGATGTGGGCTTTTTAATAGATGAACCTTGGAGAAATAACCCTAAAAATACTATTTGTGTATTAAGTCAAGATTTTCTTGATGCAAGAAAAAGAAACCTAACTAAACAATTAGTTTGAGACTCTCATGTAGTATTATTTAGTTACTTCATATGATCTTCATGAAATTTGTTTAAGGATTTGAATTTATTTAGGTTATATGACCTAAGATAATATTACCATGGATAACCAATATTTGAACATAGATATTGATATGTTATGTTATAAATGTCATTTATGAGTTACTTATATATATATATTCTTTCCTTTTATAATTTTATTAATTTAATAAAAACAACACATTATTTTATTTATGTAAGGTATGGTGAAAGGAGAAACTGTTTAAATAATGGGTATGATGTATAATGCGGTGATTGTCCCTATTGGGAAAAATATTATGGGATAAAGAGTATAAAATATTATGGATATTATCATATAGCTATCCTAAGTTATGAATAATAACTAAAACCATATTGGGCTCTTGAATTCACCATGGAAAGAGAAACATGCTATCTAGTCATTTATGCATAAAAAACCACTCATGTTTAGTGGATATTCTAACTCTCTAATTGATTAGTAGTATATTAATGCAATAGAGAATATATTTTTCACACTTCAGATCTCAAAACATGAGAAGGTTGTTTTTCAATATATTGATTGAAAGGTGAGCCTTACCAATTATAGACTCTTGTTAAGAATATAACACAAAACTAATAATTTGAATCGATCGAACAGAAGGGGTTTTAGAAAATATTGTTTTAAAAATATTTTCCTTGAACTTTTTGAACAAGATATTAGAGAGAATTAATGGAGTCGAACTAAAATGAGGATTATTTAATTTTTATTTATGAAGAAAACATGTGAAACTCACAAGGTATGCCTCTGGATTTGTCACTATCCCTAAAATCATGTTTTAATAAATATTTTGTGGCAGAAAACCTTGTATTTGAATAGTGTCAACTATAAGTAGATTTTGAACATATGGATAAACTATTCAATGCACTATTTTTCTTGAATTAGAAATTAGAATTCTTCCAATTTATTTGGTGATAATAAAATAAAAAAGGATTTCAGGAAAAACATAATAAAAATTCACATGATTAGAAGAACTTTAATCTTAGAATATGATGAAAATATGGAAAGTGGAATGGGGTAAATTTCTTTAATGGTTATGGAAGATGTTTTATATGTTTAAGAGTATGATATCATTCATGTGATTTCCAAAAAGAGGTAAGGGGGACCAAACAATGAAAGGGAATACAATAATGTTCAACCTAATTCACCACTAACACTCCAGTTCATTAATTTTATAGTGTATTGAAATTATATGATTTAGTGAACTAATCCAAGGGTTAATAGAGACAATCAACATCCATAACCACATTAGATAGAGGAACATGAGAAAATATACGATATCACAACCATGGAAGTGGTACATAAAAACAAATTGTTTAAAGGTACACTTATCATCCAATATAAAACTTTGAATGTTTTATTTAATTCTGGTTTTACCCACTCCTTTTTATGGAATATTTTATAATGAAATCAAACCACCACACCAATAGTTTGATATTTTATTATCGAAAAAAACTTTTGGGGGTGCGATAATTACATTTAAAATAAAAAAACCCCATTGAATTAATTTTTTGTGAATTTTCTTCCTAAAAATCATACAACCCTTACTATCATTTAATTTGATATTATTTTAGTCATGTAACAGATATTTTTATATAGATATCATATTAATTTTCCAGATAAATAAGTCACATTTAATATCTTCTATCAACCCGTGATCATCTATAAGTGAAAGTATAATGGTGAACCAACTATAGGAATTATTACATTATATAGGTTTTACTACCCAATCATTAGGGGTTTTTAGCTCAAATGGTTTTGAATAAACTCAGCATTAGAAATATTCTTATTGTACTAGAATATGTTGATGTATTTAATGTAGAATTTCATTTTTCTCCCCCAAATCTTAAGTATGAGTTATCAAATGAAAATGTATCGAGTGTTATGACTATATCATTGAATTCTAATAGCAAGGCATTGATTGAATTAGTTGAATCAATGGAATGAATCATAAAAATAGGGGTCTTATATTCCCTTTTTATTTTTGATGGGGTGCACTGGTACTCTTTTTTTAAGATGGATGGATCATTGTGTCTTTGAATTGAAACTTGAGAAATGAACAAAATCATGATCATGGAAAAATATCATCTACCCCATTTTAATTTTTTTTTCATCTACTATGAGGATTTTAATATTTTTTGATGATGGATCTTCAATATTGATACCATAAACTAAGGATAAGGAGAGAATATTCACCCAAGAAATTTTTTTCTATAATGTTTGTACATTTTAAATTCACATTAATTCCATTAGGAACAAAAATTACTCTACAATCATTATGGATTTGATGAATAAAATATTTGTTGAATATGTTGAAAAATTATATTCCAATTTTAACTAATAGTAATGTTTCATTCAAAAAGTATCCTTCTTGTGTAATCAAATCACAAGTGATGGTATAACTGGGGATCTATCAATGATATAAGTGATTGAATATTGGTCGACACCAACCACTATGATAGAAATATGGAGTTTTCATAGAATTTTGGGACAATACCAATGATTTGTGAGTAATTTTTTATGATTGTACAATCATATAAGAACGTTAACTTGGAAGGGAGTTAGGTTCCTCTGGAAAGAGAACTATGAGGAAATCTTTAAGGAGATTAATAAGATATTGGTCACCGAACATGTGCTAACATTACATTGAAATAGAGAAGGGTTTATAAAATATTTTTATAATTTATAAAAGAGTTTGGTATTTATCATTATGAATACATAAATGTTAATAACTTATGATTCATTTAAATTAAAGAATCATGATCAAAATTATCCAATGTATAGTCTATAGTTGGTACTAATAGTATTTTCATTGAAAAACTTGTGGCATTATATATATAGTGAAAATTTTGATATCTATAGTTACTAAAATAGAATAAAGTATATATTCCCACAAAAAGAGATGAAGATTCTCTAATGGAGATATTATAAACTAGATAAATACTATTATTTCTCAATATATCACAACCCTGTGATGGAAAATAAAGTGTCTAATGCTGTGAGTTGAATGGATAATGCTACCTTATCCATGATGAAGATTGGAAAAGACCCAATACTCATGGATTTTCAATGGATAGTCCTTAAAATCATTAGGTAATGGTATAAATTGTATCATTTAAAATATTATGGATCAACAATCCATCCATGTGAAGATCAAAGAGGCCCAAAATGATGATATGGAACTATAGAATAATGTGAGAAATATTTTGCAGTTGTACTTTAAAAATGATGAAATTTAATGATTTGAGAAATCGATATGTGTTCCATAAATACCATAATTTAAGGAGTTATTAGATGAAACTCATATCCCATAAATATATATTTATCCTATAATCCTGAAGATATATAGAGTTCTTAAAGATATTGTTTTTTTGGGGAAAAATGAAAATGGAGAATGTAGAATATGTATCTTGATGCCTGGTATTATTGAAAGTTAAGGATTAATAGTATATCTCTAAGGTGATTATGGAACCATTACCCATACCAGTATGAAAATGGGAGATAATAAAATTTTATTTCATCATAGGACACACAAAAACTTTGAATTGTCAAAATTTTATTTAGGCTTTAGTCTATCTTCATATGAAATCAGTGAATTTTATTTCTAATAGAGAAGATTTTTCACTTAAAGAAATTTTCAGGATATACATAATGTATGTTTAAGGATAAATGGTTGACCTCTTTATATTATATTAGATTAGGATTTAATGTTGACCTAAAATCCTTTGTAATTTTTCAATAGGCCTTGGATAATAATATATGCTTCAAAATCGTTTATCATCCTCAAAATGATCGTCAATAAAAATGTACCATCCAAACACTGGAGGAAATGCTGAAATATTGTTCAATGGATTTCAAGTGTTATTGGGATCAGAAACATATTTTGTTAGAGTTTATATTGAATAACCCTTTCCAGTATAGAATTCAAATAGAAATGTGGGGGGATTTTTTATAGGGGAAGTCATAAAATAACTATATATTGGGAAGAAGTAGGGGAACATAAGTTGTATTGAGAATACATTTATTATGTAATAAAAAACAAGATCCAACCATTTTTGGAACATTATGGTTGTACCAAATTCTTAGAAGATTTGTGCGAATAACTCTTAATGAGATTTATATTTGGAAGTCATAGACAAGGCACGACTATGAATATCACCATGGAAGAAAGTAATGAGACTTTTAAAGAAGGGGAATTTTATTCCATGATACATTGGTACTTTTGAAATCCATGATCACATAGGGATGCCATCTTATAATCTTTCACTTACTCTAAGCTTCTCTCTATTACATGATGTGTTCCATGAATCACTTTTGAGTAAGTACAAATCCGATGAAACAAATGTTTATAACTTATAGGATTTACATCTAGAAAATGATCTATTATATGAGAAATAACCTTTGGGAATATTTAATTATTGAGATAAAGTACTAAGAAAAAAGAATACTAATTTGGTGTAAATTCAATGTAGGAATCATAAGTTTGAAGAAGCTATGTGGGAACTTGAGGATGTACTGAAGAAGTAACCTCACTTTTATAAAAAATAGTAATAAAATTTCAAGGGATAAATTATTTTAAGTGGGTAGAACTTGATATCCCACAATATTATAATAAATTTTCCTTTAATTAACATTATGTTAAAATGGTTGTTAAAAAAAAAAAATTAAAATGAACCATAACACAAAATGAGACTTTTATATTGTATCTATTTAATTGGATGGTATAAATATAAGAAACCATTATATAAAATATTTTGAAAAATAAAATACATTTATAATAATAATTACATTATAAAATTCAATTAGTATATCAAATTTACTGATAAGATCATTATTTTTAATAAAATTTATTTTCCTAAAAATTTCCCTTTTACACTCTATACATATTTACTAAAAAATATATTATATTTAAATTATTATAAAGTATATTTATAAATGTTTAATATATCAAAAAAAAATTTAATTATTAATTTAATGACAATAAAATAAAAATATTTAATATTTGAAAAATTCATTTTCCTATAAAACTGAGGTTTCTTTAAATTATATTTTTTAATTTAAAAGTTTTATTTATAAAAATTATAAATTTAATTTAAAAATATTTACTCTTTTTTTGTTCATATCATGATAATAACATATTTGTATTATTTTTTCATATTTTTCTAAAATGATTTATTTTTAGGTGAATAATATAAATTCAATTTACATAAATATCATGATTTTTTATGATATCATTTTGATATAAGCATCACAATTTTTTTTAAAATGTATTCCAAAAAAATATGTATTTAATTAGTAAAACCATACATTTTGAAATATCATTTTCAAATTATAAACTTATGATTGTGTTAGTCATAAGGAGATGTTCTGCTTTGCAACAAATAAACAATCCACAATGGTTCCTACGTTTGATGCAAAGGGTCTGAAGGAGAAGTTTGTGGACGTACTTTAGTCTTTGGTAATTTCCCAGAGATTTATTGTCCTCCACTTGGGTGGATCATTAGGAAGGGGAGATTCACCCATGTTGTGGCTGACCAAATTGCGATATAAGAGCATGTTTCCCTCTGTTGATTCTCAATCATCACTCAGGATATTCATTCGAAAGGAGGAGATCATTGGAAATTCAACAATCTCACTCAAAGAATTTCTTAGATCTAGGGGTTTTAATATTGGAAGATTGTATCTATGGGCCGTGGCTATTATCATATTCTCTTCTCATCTGAGGAGTCTAAGCGCAGAGCATGGAGCATTGGATCTGTTTCGTTTAAGCCCTCTCCTAATTCAGGAGTGGGATGGGATCTTCGATCCTGAATATGTAAAGGATACTCATTCCTAGGTATGGAATCACATTCATAAACTAAATTTTATTTAATGGAATCCTATAATTATTTGGGATATTTCCTCATTTGTTGTAAATCCCGTTCGTATGGATAAACATACTGATAATCCTAGATTTTGTCATTTTGTGAGGGTTCTTGTTGAAGTAGATATGGATTCTACACTTGTTGATGAGGTTGTGTTGAAAACTAGTGATGATAGTTTCAACCTGGATATTCAATATGAATAGAGGTTGAAGTTTTGTCTTAATTGTCACTTCTTTGGTCAAATGGACTTTGAATTCAATAGAAATAAGGTATGTGGAATGTGCAAGTTAAAAGTCTCAATGATGCCATTTGTAGGAGGAATAAGAAGAAGGAAATTACCTCTAGACCATATGTTGTGTTATCTAATCCTATCACTGAGAATATACCTTCCAAGCCTTCTCATCCCACTATTGAGCCTATTGTTCAAGACTCAGTGCAGGCAGCTGTTGAGCCTTCTCTTCCCAATACTAATCTTGTCTCTCATGATTCAGTGCAGGTACCTCTTGAGACCGGTTTTCCTATTACTGAGCCTGCTATTTAGGTTTCATCATAGGTACATATCAAGACTTTTCATCCCATTGTTAAGTTTGGCTCTTGGGATACTATTTAGGTACCTACTTCCATTTTTGATCCTGTTATGCAGGTCTCTTCACAGGTGCCCATTTCTCCTACTAGTCCTTCCTCCGAGCCTGCTACTCATGATACAGTGCATGTTATTGACTCTATGTTAGAATCTGATGTGGTTGTGTTACCTAATCATAATTTGGAATCTGATGGTACTTCTGCCAAGATAAATGAGGATTTCATTCCTTTTGAATCTTTTACACAAGATCTGGTTCAACTGGTTTTGAAGGAATTTGATTGTTTGGATATTGTTCGTGACTCGGACCCCCAATTTACTGATGATTCTAAGAGTAGTGCTAGTAAGACTCAACTGCTGCAAGATGCATATGGGTCCTTCTCTTAAGTTCCAGTGTCTAAGGCTATGAGGAAGGCTATTATTCAGGGAACTTAGGAACTTGTTAAGTCTCTAAATATGATCAATCCTCTAAGTGGTTATTTTTGTTCTAATGATAAGGATGAATCTTCCAATAACGACCAATCTAATTATTTGTAATGTCTTGTCACTCCTCTTGACCCATTGGCATATTTGGTTGATGCCTCACCTGAAGCAGGTAAGGGAAAGAAGAAGAATAATGAGAAGCATGTTATGAAAGTGCAATGGCAACGAGATGATGGGCCTAACACCATGCCCAAATATCCTCATTTATAAAGATTATCTTTTTGAATTTCCAGGGGATTGGCGATTCTCCCATTGTCACAACCCCTATGAATTTTATTATGTCCAATAATCCTATCCTCATTGGCATTTCTTAGCCTTGTATGTCCTTTAGTAAGTATAAAGCCTTTAAATATTCAACCCTTGTGTATTCTTTGGTTTGCCATAATTCTTATCATAATTCTCCAGAGTCTCTTTGGGTTTTGAAACATGATATTATCTCACTGATTTCTTCCTTTCATGATGAGCAGTCGATCACTCTCTCTGTTGAGATAAATGGATATGTTTTATATTTTAATTTTTTTATGATTTTAATCATTACACTAGAAGATGTACTTTGTTGTCATGTTTGTAAAACATTGCACTAGATATGAGACAATGATGGGTTATTGTGGGTGATTCCGATTTAGTGCTTCGGTCGAAGGACAAGTCAGGGAATTGTTTTAATAGGTTGGAAACTAATGAGTTCTTTTCCAACATTGATTATTGTAATTTGATTGAGGTTCCAATCATGGGGGATGATTTTACTTGGAAAAGATACACTTTAAATGGGTTACAATATTTAAAGATTGATAGTAGTTTTTTTTCATGTGGATGGGGGAACTCATGATTTTTCATTGTATGATATAACTCTTCCAAGAGTTTATTCTGATCGTAATCCTCTTTTAATGGATCGAAGTTTTCACATTTTGAGGTCATATCCTTTACCTTTTAAGTTAAATAATTCCTGGATAACTATTCCAGGTTGTAGGAAAAATGTTATTGAGGCCCGGAGACCACTTTTATTGGAATACCTTCTCAAATAACGGTTTTGAAGCTAATGGATGTGAAGGATAATCTTAAAGAGTTGATTAAACAATCATTTTTAGGTGTTGATAATGATATTCAAAGTGTTGAAGATAATCTCATGCAGTGTCAAAGACTTAATGAGGGTTAGGATAGTATATCTAGGGATGATCTGCTTGCTCTTTATAAATTTAATGAGCACCTGGCCTTAAAGGAAAGAATCTACCAGAATTAATATAATGTCACGTGGATGAAATATGGGGATTTAAATACAAGACTTTTCAGTTATTTCATAGGAAAAATTAAGTGAAATGTGGCATAAATGCCCTCATGGTTGATGGGGTTCTTTTCAACTCTTAATATGAGATTTCTGGTGCTACTTATAGATATTTTAGAAATCTTTATAATTATTTAGGGGCTGATAATACTCATAATATGTTAAGAAATATCTCTCATATGATTTAGGTTTCCCAGAATAATATGATTATTAATATACCCACTGAGGTGGACGTTAGGAAAGCTATCTTTTCTATGAATGATGATAGTGTGGCATGGCCAGAGGGTTTCTCTAGTAATTTTTTCTCGATTAATTAGGATATTATTCAAACTGATTTTGTCAATGTGGTTAGAGATTTCTTTTATCATGCTTCTATTCCTTTTGGTGTCAATTCTAGATTTATTGCGTTTATTCCAAATAATGAAAATGCTTTTGATATTCAAGATTTAAATCTTGTGGCTATAAGGAATAATATTCACACTATTATCCATAATTTCCTGGTAATCAGATTGGGATGTATTTCTAATGTCGTTATTTCCACAAATCAATTTGGGGTTGTTCCTGGAAGGAATATCCAAAGTTTCCTATATACGGCTTCTGAATGTGTCAATATTATGAAGAAAAAGGTGTGGTATAGAAATATGGATTTAAAGTTTGATATCTCGAAGGATTTTGATATAATGAAGTAGAGTTTTATTTTTTCGATTTTGAGAATGAATCGTTTTTCTAATGGTTGTATCAATTTGATTCGCTTCATTATTAAGATTTCTATGCTATCTATTCTTTTTAATGGATCTCCTAGAAGATTTTTCAAGTGTTCCAAAGGAGTGATACAAGAGATCTATTATCTGTACATCTTTTTTCTACTATGGAGGATTACTTAAGTATATGTCTCTCAGATGTTGTGCATGCTGGTTTGTATCAACAAATGACTATTGGAAGAAGTCTTTTTTCTCCTTCACATTTCTTTTATGTGGATTATATTTTGTTGTTTAGGAAAGCTGATAAAATAACTATCTGACATATTAAGGTAGATTTTGAGAATTATGAGGTGGTCTCTTATAAAGTTATCAGTTGAGGAAAATACTCTATGTTTTTTTGGGAAGGGGTTATCATATCATAGAAAAGCAGAGTTACTCAAAATCATGGGGTCAAGAGAGGATCTCTACCTTTTAATTATCTCAGTGTTCCCCTTTTGTGGGATGTTACTAAAAGGTGCTACATGGAAAGCATTTACCTCAAAAGTTTCAATCAAATGGCTACCAGGAAGGTTAAATCTATGTATCAGGAAGAAAATGTTTATCTTGTAAATTCTGTGATCACCTCCATGTGTTTCTATGTTGTTTCTCTATACATATGGCCTAGAACTCTTCTTAAAGAGTTATAAGGTTTGATTCATAATTTTATTTGGTCTGGCTTAGTGAATGAAAGAAATATTGTTACTACTTCATGGAGTAATTTCATTAGGCCTGTTGACATGGGAGTCGTGGGGCTAAAGGATCTTATCATTTTTAACGAATCTCTCATTAAAAAGTTCACTTGGTCCCTCTTGACTTATATTTAATTTTCTCTAGAATTTATGTGTAATAGAATTGGAGATAAGATGTTAAATGGATACTCTCTTTGTGTCCCTTCCTCGGTATGGCCTTCCATCAAGCATCCTTATTTGATCATTTCACAATCCTCAAAATGGGTGGTCTATTGAAATTCCTCTTTGAATTTTTAGAAGACTATTTTGTTATCACATTCTATTGGTGAGGATATTGAGATCCCTTCTTCTATTAAGGATATTTCAATTGCTGAATTTCACAATAATACCACTAATCAAGGGTTTATTTCCAGTCCTCTAAAAATGGAGCTAGATTGTTATCATTATTTGGCTATGGATACTATGATTTGGTTTCCCAATTTAACTAGAAGTTTTAATACAAAAGAGTATTATAGATCCATGTGTGATGAGACTTTACTAGTTCCTTCTTTTTTGTTTATGTTCCATTCTAACTTTATTCAACCTAATCATTATTTTATCATGTGGAGGATTTGGTAGGGTACAATTCCCTTGCAAAGGATGTTGTAGTGAGCTAGATTTTCTCTTGCACCTGTTTGTTTCCGTTGTCATTCTGGTGATGAAACTTGTGATAAATTTTTTATATCATGTAGCTCTTCATCTTGTTTATGGAGTTATTTCTAGGATTTTTTTGGTTGTTGTTTGAATCTGGGGACATTTGGCTAGCTTATGGATTCTATTTATCGAGCTGATTGCAGTTCTCATATAAAACCGCTACTCCTCTATGCAGTTTTAGTTCTCATTTATTTTATTTGGAGGTCCTGGAATAATCTTAGCTTTGAGAACATAACTAGAACTATATCTGTTGGTATTCGTGGGCTCTATATTGGTGTTCTGGCTATTGCATGGGCTCTAATTAGAGTCATGCAGAATGATATTTCAAATCTGGTTCTGCTTCGAACTCTGGGTGTTTCTAGCCTATGCAAGCAGCTATCTATGATGAAGCATGTATAGTGGATACCTATTATTTCTTAGTGTGTGAAAATTAATGTGAATGGGGAAGCTTTAGGTGCATCGAGACCTTTAGGATGTGGTGGTGTCTTCCACACTTATATGGGCTTCGTTAAAGGCTATTTCTTCCACTTCTTAAGAAATGGTTTGGTGATTGAGGAAAAATTATGGGATATGATTAAGTCTTTATAGTTTGCTACTTATCATGGATGGATAGTTTTATGGATAGAATCTAAGTCAACTTTGGAAGTTGAAATTATTAGAAATCGTTCATGGAATGTTCCATAGAGGTTGCTTTCAGCCTGGGATGACTATCTCAAGCTTGTGGAGCAGCTTTGTTTGGTTGTTAGTCATGTTTAAAGAGAGTAAAATCAGGTTGCTGATGCACTTTCAAAGTGTGCTATTGAATAGTTTATCCCTTTATAGAACTTTGTAACACCAAACTTTTGTTGTGGTTTGGTGGATGCTGATGTGCATGGTGAGGTGTATAAGAATCTTTTTTGAACCCTACTTCTTCACTTTGTTGTATTTACTTTTTTATTAATAAAATTTCTGAGAGTGGGCTCACCTACGCTAGAATCTTCTGGCTATATATTAATTATTTTAAAATTAATTTTTATCACCTATGTTTAATATTATGGAATTTTTTTCATATTCTGAAACATCATATCCAAATTATCTAATAAGGGTTTGTTTATTTTTAGTCATAAAAACAATTCACATAGTTAAAAAATTAGTTACTATGGTAGAAATTAATTATTTTTAATGAAAATTTCAGTCAGAAAAGACTAAAATATATAAAACATTATCCACTATATTTTTTTATGATAGGTTTATTGATCATAAATTACCCATTTCCATTAATTAGTAATTTTGGATACACTTTCATTGAATAGTGCACCTCCAATTAAAACAAATTCAAATCCTCTAAATTATAAACAGATCCCTTAATTTCCCACCTTCCGCTCAAACATTAAGAATAATAGCTCAAGAAAGACATCCCAAATCTGTTATTAAAACTTGTAAAAATCTCTTATAGGTCCTTCTATAATCCCATGACCACCCTTCAATGGATTAATCCAATTTTCTGAGGGGTTTTTCTAATGAGAGAGGTAAAAATCTATAATCACACCTTTTTCATTTTAATTCCTTTTTTTATTATTATACCTATTCTAAATATATTATACCCATGATACCATAATTAAATAATATAATAATTATACTAATATTTTATAATGTTAACCTAAAAATATGTTTCAAATTTTTTCCATACCGTTCAAAAAAAAAGAAAATATTGCTTTTGTGTATGTGTGGACTACAACCTCCATGAACAATGTATTTCATTTTTAATCACCACACCACACGGTTTGTTTTAAGTATTTATTTAATGTATAAATTTTATATTTAGAACCTAATTAATATTATGGAATGATAAGTCATTATATTCCTACAATCCCATGCACTCATTAAAAAATTAAAATGTCACTCGTGCATATCAATGAACTACCACCTCCCTGGATGATGTGTTTCATTTTCATAACCACCTTACATGGATGGTAATAAGATATATATTGATTAATATATATATGATTTTATTAAGGAATATATTTCATGAATATAGTTCTGAATGGATGAAAATATTCAAAACCATTATAATGTAATATGTTGATATTGGTAAACTACTCGAAACAAGATCGTCATGGGCCCCGTTCCCTCAAACTATGCTCATAAATTCCATAAAATGAACATATGAATTCATAAATTATTTAAAAAATATTAAAAAATATTTTTTAATATGTTAATGATGAGTTTAGTAGCAAAGAATAGTGTTTGGCGTCACTAATATGAAACATTTAACATCCTTACATTCAGAAACCAAGAGCTAGTAGTTATATGAAATTATTGGTATAAAATAAAAGAGTTCCCACTTGATCAAACAAATTAATAGTATTATAATACTAGACACATACATAAGATGAATTTTAATACATAAAATTCAAAATGAACATATTTTGTGAACATTATTATCCATTCCGTCATATCCATTAAAATTACACATAGTCATACTCTAGGTTTCCTAGGGAAAGGAAAACCAATATGGGTGAGATCAGATGCTCAGTAAGGAGTATTATACATTGAAATATTACACAACATAAACATGTAATGGGTGATTTGGAAGGAATAAATGAACATCATGAATCCATAATCAACTAAAAATTATGGCATGATATATCCATAACAGTAAATAAAAACATGGAAATAAATAATCATTGATCTTATACTAATGGAATTCATAAGTCCGAACATTGAAACATAATATCAAGGCCTTATTACAAGATAATTATCTAGTCATGGGAATAGGTTTACACTAAAAACAAACATGTTTTGTCTCATGAGACCTATCAATGCATCAAGGGTTTATATAATTCTAGGCCCCACCCATCACTTGATGAAGTCCACTGCATTCACCATAAGAGTGATCAAAACCTTTCATATCACTCCCTTAGAAACCAATTAATGAAAAAACATGGATATCTATATAATGATAAATATGAAAGTAAAATAATTCCCCATTTAATTTAATATTTTGGATTTCTAGTTGAAAATACCTTCATCAACTTGGAATCCATGGGGTATCATCAATGTTTTTGTTAGTGCCCTTATCAAAGAAATTTTGGGGAGAGGGTGCCTTAAATGTGATATTTTATATATGGAAGATAGTAATGAGGTTCAATAGTTTTAATTGTATAGAGACCAAGGAAATAATAAGGATATGTTCTTAATCATGGCTCATTAAGAGTACAATAATATTCGAAATCATTTTCCCTGGGAGTGTCTATCAAGGTTTGCGATTTTATCCCACTCACCAAGCATCAAGGTGATGATCGAGTAAATTCTCATCCAACCATTTTCAAGGTTATTAACCCCAGGTTAATTTGAAAAACCACCACATCCACATTCTTGTATCTAGATATAGTTTTATTGTCTATTAAAATAAAAAAACATTTACTTTACCAATACTTAGGATGGGTTTTCCACCATAGAAAATATTAAGATTTAAAAAATGTTTAGTAACTCTTGAATCAAAAGAATATAAGAGAGGGAAAAAATATATAATTTTAAATACCAAAATTTTCTTGGGAAATATATGAAAATATTATTTTATCAAAATATATGCACTATAAAACAGAAAATAGGTTTTTATTATAACATGAGTCTCAAAAAAAAATAAAATTAAGATGAAAAAATTCAAATGGAATGGATTATAACCACAGTTCTTTAATAACCATGGGTATATATTTATCAAGTGAAAAATAATTTTTAGGGAATGAAAAATACACATGGTTTTCTAAAAACCACGAGTATATATTACTCTTATGCCCACAGTTTTTGTAAACCATGGAAATAGATTTTGCAAGGAAAAAACATCACGAGAAGAACCTATACCCATCGTTTGACCAAAACATGGGTATAAGGAATTTTTATAGCCATGTATACCATCCATTTGGGTAAACCATAGGTATATGACACCATTATCTAGAGTTTTAAAAAACTATGAGTATAGGTTGTCCCTTTTTTAAATAATAATAACGATAATAATAAATAATATATATATATATATTTAAAAATTTATATATATATACATATTTATATATATGTTAATATAAGAAAGAAAATGTGTTATGGGATTGTGGTAATGTTGTTTGAGTATAGAAAAAAGGTGTTGAGAACAATTCGTAGTGGAAGATTTTTGTAATTAAGGACATATACCCATAGTTTGACCAAACCATGGGTCTTAGTTGGCTGATTATTTTTTCATTACAATAATAATAATAATATAATTTTATATAAATAAATTTATATGTATATATTAATATAAAAATACAAAATATTTTATTAGATATTAGTAAATTCATTAGAGTTTAGCTGGAAGGTGATAAGATGAAAACCTAGTGGATGATTTTTTTAATAAAGGAACTATACTGACAGTTTGGTCAAACAATGGGTGTAGGTATTTCCACGAAAGTTTCCTACACCAGCAGCTTAAGAACCTTTGATATATGTCTATCCTGATGGATTAAGAACCCACTATTATTAAACCAACCTAATCAAAAACTTATCTAGATTTAATGAATGATTATGAAGTGATTTTTTATAATATCACTATAAAATAATAATAATGATAACATCTAATATTTATTAGTATGATATATTAAAATTGAATGTAATCATTAGGATATGTAATTGGTATGAAAATATTACAATATTTTAAAAATAGAGAATCTTCCAGCATGATTATTTTAAATGATTAAATTAAGAATGATCATTTAGTAATCATATCATTAATAGGTTTTATATTTTGACAAAATATAAACTTAAGGATACAACTAAATTCATATTTTTCCTTTATAGTTACATACTTATATCTAACTTAGTAATTTGGTTGAGGAAAACAAACATGATACATTGTGGTGGCCTTAGTCCTCACAATTCACAAAAAATGATTTTGTTTTTCTTATTGGATTGGGTATATGAATAAATAATGATAACAAACTTAATATAGTAACATTAATCTATATAAATTTTTGTAATATAATTATAATAATGTAGATAAAATAAATTTTAAGCATGATAATTAAGAGAAAAACTAACCACTGGATAATACTCACATTAGGGACTTGCATTTTTCTAAGGAAGTCTCCACGTAAAGAGGGCCTTATGCTAATTATTGTTGAATATAATAATTTTTAATTGTTAAAGGGTTATTAGAAGATAAAATTGTCAAAGATTCAAGGATAAATTCAAATTATATGTGGGACTTAACATAGTGAAGATTTTAACTTTTATAAATGAATATAATGATAGTTTTGGAAATACCCATTGAATTTGAATAATTTAATTTCAAGATTAAACGATCAAAGTAATAAAAAAGGTGTAAATAAGAATATGGGATGAATTGTTTCTATCCATGCATCAACCATATATTTGGAAATATGTTTTTAACATATTTTTTCCATTCCCCCACAAGAAAAGACCCTTTACTATTTTGACTTTTGTTGAGGGTAACTAATTTTTAACCATAATATTTAATTATAATGAAGAAAATTAAATTATAAATAATAATATAATTTAAAATTTTTGATTTAATTTTTTTGAAACATTTAATCAAATAAAATTTTAATTTTATGAGAAGATAAATTTAAAATATATACACATAACCATATAAACCCATATTTAGGTAAAGTATATTTAATTTTTTTTATATAGGATAAAATTATATTGGATTATAATTATAATGAAATAAACGAAATTATTATAAAAAAAATATGGATATGTGACTTCCAAGTCAATTCAAAACCTAATTTTTGTTGAAAAATTCTTGATTCAAATAAAAGAATTAAAAAATTTAATATTAAAGTTTCTTTTTAATTAATTATATAAATTTTTTCCATAGGATGTCTAAGTTTAAAAAGTACTATTAAATAAATTATTTTATTTCTTAAATTCATGTTTGATTAAATGAATGGGTTTTAAACACCTATATCATTATTAAATAAATATTAAGTAATAAAAATCATATGTTTTGTTAAAACTATATTTTTCCACAGAAGGATGACATTTTCAGAAAAAGATCAAAAATTAAATGTAACCTAATTTTGAAATTAGTTCAAAAATGAAATTATTTTGGTTAATTTAATATATAAAAATATTTTTAAAGATAAATTCATTAATAAAGGATTTATAAAGTATTCATTTCATGATGGTCTAGGATATGAATCTTAACTGATAATGTAGAGTATTAGATGTTATAGTATCCCCCATAAAATAAAAACATCCTATAAATTCGAGCATATATATCATCAATCGAAACATGTGGCCATTATTTCTTTATGGATTCTTCAATACCCCACGTTTCTTCTTTATGATTTTGATTTATTCTAAATGACTTTCCCCAAATGATTGTCTGGTTCTGAAATACTTTCTCTCTTGGGTCAAGGAACCAGAAAGGCTCCTCATTATACAGAAATTATGAATCCAAATATATTCCCTCATATATGAGTACATAATTTGGATACTCAATGAATTTCCACATTAATGAAACTTGGAATCCTTCATATAGATTAGAGAGGTTGGGTAATATATCCAAATAGTAAGATACTACCCCAATTATTTTTAGTATTTCAAAATGAATATTGTAGATTGGTCTTAAAAGACCCATTTTACAAAATCCTAAAACTCCCTTACAAGGTAAGACCTTCAATAATAAATTATACCTGACTTGAAATTCCAAGTCTTTTATTCTACTATTATCATATCTCTTTTTTCAACTTTTAGATGCTATAATTTTGTCCTAAATAGTTTGTACTCTAATAGTTACCTACTCTACAATATCTAGTAAAACCAATATTATTTGTCCATATTCCTTTCAAAATTTTAGTGCTCAACAACTCTTCTTGTAAATATCATAATATGGTTCCAGTTGGATGATGAAATTACATCTATTATTTTATATAAATTCCACCAAAGATAGATATTGATCCCACATAACTTGGATGTAAAGAGAACATAATATCATCATTTATTCCAATGTATGAATTGTTATTTCAGAATCTACATCATTCTTGGTGATGATGGGTGGTTCATAAATGTATTTTAGTATTGAGGGCCCTTTGAATACTCTTTTAGAATTTTGATGTAAATTAAGGCTCATGATCAGATACAATTGATAAGGTTTAACAATGATACATTATTATTTCCTTGATATAGAGATTTCCAAGGAACTAATGAGTTTGATAGTATTTTATTGCTATGAAATGTGAAGACTTATTTAGATAATAAATAATGAGACATATAACATCATTTATCCTTATAATATTTTTAGACTCTAGTAACAATGTGAATTGTAACATTTTCACACTTCTATATAGTTATATGTATGGGTTACATGAATCCATTTGGATGTTTTATTTTTTTCTTTCACCTGTCGGAATAATAGGCATATGGACACATAGTCTACAATTTCTCACTTCATACCATCTGACCATAAATATTCTCTTGAATCCCTATACATCTTTATGTTACTTGGGTGTATTGTTAAATTTAAGCTATGTGATTCATATAATAGTTCCCTCTTCATTTATGGTTTGTATGGAACAAATAACTTCCTCCCTTACATAAACACTCCATCTTTATAGATGATGTTTTTTAATTTACCATTATTCACTGATTTAATGTTTCTTTTCAAGTTCTCATCATATTTATGGGACTTCACTATCTTTTCTAGTATTTCTTTTTAATTTCATAGAAAGGGAATGATGGACCCCCTTTTATATAAATTACCCTATACATATATAGGATCTCTATATATAGGATTTCTATTAACCCTAACCATGGTAATAAATCCAATATCCCACCAACTCAATGAATAATACAACATTTTTTCCTTCCTAGGGTGGTAGTGTATTGATAAATCATAGTCCTTTAGTAGTTCCTATGACATCCTGAAATAATAGCCACTGAGTGGTGCCTTGAGATGGTTGGTCACATGGCCTATAGCGTGACTCCCCATATTCTAGAGGATTCCAAATTATAGTGAGGTTCCATGTCAGTATAGTGGATAGACTATACCCTCATGATCATATTATCAAAACAGTTTAATAAATAGATAAATAGAGAAGAATAATAAATGGAAACTAAACGAAAGAATGTAAATATCCAGATGCCATGATAAACAATCCCTTAATAGTAATATCTAGTATTATTTGAAATATGATGTAATTACATGTATCTATAAAAAATAAATAGGTATGAATGAAATAAGACACATAATATAATAAATTTAGGAAAACAACAAAATGAAAAAAAGAACATCTCTAATAGAAACATGATCCATAACTCAGTTCTTTGTTTCCATCTCCCTTTCTATAAAGAATAATGTATCTACAATTGGTAACTTTACTATATCCATACCTATATCCAAATAATATTTTTGGGTACCATCTTCAACCAAGATAAAGTGTGAGATAAACCCAGTAGGAAACAACCAAAGGTTTCTATAAATATCCAATCAGTGCATATAATATGAGCACTGTGCAGATATACTGGTTAGCATTTATAAAAATAGAAAAGGGTTAAATATAGTACATAAAGGACACTAGGAAGACACTACTTACTTCGGTCCATTTCCGATGATCAGAGAACAAGTACTATACATATTAATGTATATGGTCTATATACATAGTGATGTCTAAAACCATATATTGGGATACTGCTACTAATCTAGACATGAGGTGTTACTTAGAATCCATGGGTTGTAGCATGATTCTTTAAAGTGATAAGGGATGAAATTACATATCTCATATCAGTAGGGACATCATCCCCCTGAATCATAACAGTGGGGACTTCACACCATAGTTTCATATCAGTAGGTCGTCATACCCATTTATCATTATCTATAAGGTTCTCCATGCCCATTCATCAAAATTCATAATGGTCACCATTACCATACCTCATAACCTTTAAGGTCCACTGTGACCAGGAATCATAAGTATGTGGGACACTATGCCTAATTATCACATCGAGAGGGATACTATGACCATATCTCATAAACAGGAAGGGAAACCATGCCCATAAATCATAAAAATATAAAGGGTGTACAAGCCCATATATCATTAAATTATAAAGGGACTCCATGCTGATCAATAATTAAATTATAAGCACTCAAGGATTATAATAGGAAATCAATAGTTTACTATCCATTATATATTAACTTTAAAAAGGGAATAACCAATGTCAAATTTAAGAAGGTGATGTGGTCATACCACTCACTTAAATTTAAAATCATTATAGTCATCCCAATTAAGAGTCACACAAAAAATATAGAATAATGTTTGACCAGTTATAAATTTATAACAACAAAGTATATATTATAAGAACACCTAAATGTGTGGAATAAATTGAAGGGGACCTATCCAAATAAGAATTATCCGATTCAAGGTTATTTTTATCAAGGGTATTGAATTAAACATGGTTTATGTGGGAAACCAAAACACATATTATAAGGAATAAAGAAAAAAGGGATAACTTTGAGAAAAAATACCTTATTCTTGTATATGATCACCCATTCAATGTTGACCATTTTATTGGTCTATATTGGAAGAAAAAAAAGAAAAATAGATGAATTATTTATAAATAGGGCATTTGAGATCACTCCAAAATAGCATAATTGATAGGAAAAATAATGATGAATTGAGACTAAGGGGTGGATCACATACCAATGGATATCCAAAAAGATGACCAGTTCTTGATTCTGAGGTTAGACGATGATGAAATCTAAGAAACTAGGTGATTTACATAGAATGCGAGCTCTTAAGGGAAGAGGGTGTTGCTTCTATACACTATATTATGAAATAAGAAAATGGGGTTTGGTTTCTAAAAATTTTATGGGAAAAGTAGTAATTAATCCATAAATATAATTTCCTTATAGTTTTTATGCATGATTGGTAAAACAGTGTGTAAACCATTTACCCAGCTCTGTCTAAGGAAGGAGATCACATGGTTTGTGAACATTGTTTGGGAAATAGTGCATAAACTGTGTGTTTTTCCTCTAAAGAAAATTGAAATGCTATCTTAGGTTTGTGTATCATTGGTCCCAAGGTAAGGGAAAACCCTATGAACCACTACTAAAAAATAAAATGGACCACATAGATAATGGAAAATATATAGACTGGGATGAATTGAATCTACTAATAATGTGGCCTAGTTTTTCCTTTCACCGGCCAAGGTTTCGAGATCTGAACATTCCTCAAACACACTAATTTCCTCAATAACATCATTATAAAATAATATTAGATAAAAAACAAGGATTTAAAAAAAATTAAATTATTTGTAACTCAGGGAAAAACCAGGATCTTAAAATAACTCAACCCCGAGGTTCCCTTCAAAGGGCAGTATGATGCTTTATAATAACAACTCTATCCATTGAGCATTCACTTCAGACTCCCAATACAAATTCTTTTACTATAAATGGTTATTATATCATAGAATCCATACTAAAAGGAAATATATACCTCAATGTTCCTTCAGGCTCCAATTAATGATGCGTATATGATACTCCTCAAAACTAGATTTGATATATATTTGAACATTACCAGGATAAAAAATATGAGACTGGTCAGCATGATAATGACAATGTTTTGAAATGTGGAAGACATCATGCACGGAATAATACATTTGAGTTAATAAAAACTCATAGGATACAAGTTCGACTTTATCCATTATCTCAAAAGGCCTGAAAACAATGAGGCATTCTCTTCCCTTATCTATGTATCTATCTATGACCATGACTGGTCGATAACTGCAAGGAAAAAATCCATGACCTTGAAATCAATAGAACATCTCTGGTAATATACATTAGATTTATATCTAGATTGAGGATTATACATCCTATACCTAATTAACTTTACCTATTCTGATGTCTCATGCATGAGTTGAGGACCAAGTAGCACTACCTCTCCTACCTCTAACTAGCACCATAGTGGAACACATGACGTACCAAATAAGACCATATATAAGGGAACATAAATTGTTTCCAAAACTATATTATTATAGGAAAACTTAATGATAGATACGTGATTCTCCAAACAACCACTGAAATCAAGGATGCATGCTCAAATCATGTCCTACAGTACCCTCATCATCTGCTCTAACTAACTATCTATATGGGGGTAAAGGATGTGTTTATAATCACTTGTGTACCCAATTATCTTTGTAACCTCTCCTATAAAATCAATGTGAAAAAAGAATCCATGTCTGACAGGATAGTTATAGGGACCCCATGTAGCTAAATAATCTCCTGGACATATAGTCTTCCAAACTCAACAATTGAGAATGTCTCTTGGATAGTAATGGAGTGGTATTCTTTCATCAGTACATCCATGACTACCCAGACCATGTCTCAACTACAAGGATACCTCTGTGAACCCTTACAAAAATACATTGTGATGGCATTCCATTTTTCTGTGGAAAAATATGATATTTAGCATGATAGCGGGCCATTTTTGTTCCTCATAAACCTAATGATAATTGGAACACCTTGTTATAAAATCCACAATATGATGTTTCATCCCTAGACACCAATATAGATAGTTCATATCCTGATACATCTTAGAGATACCTGGGTGAAATACCCATAGAGAAGCATGTGATTCTAACATCATCCATAGAATCAATTTAAAAACATATCTTTGTACTCAAACCATTGGCATCTATGATATATATAGTCATGAGATATGCTACCAATTTTTTTACTATAATATGGGGAGCTAAAAACATAAGAGGGGGGGAGGGGTGAATTGAATTCCTAAAATTTTATTCAAAGAAAACCTCCCTCTTTTGTTATGATAGATCAAGAAAATATCCTTAATATGAGATGGAATAAAAAATATAAAACATAAAGGAAATATATAAAATATAGGATATTAATACTTGGTTAGGCAATAAAAGTCCACCAGTCCACTCCACAAACACTCTAGTCCAGGTGTTTTGTGATTTTCACTATAACATCTCTTTTTCCATAGACCCTAGCTAATTTCAAGAAGCTATTACTTAATACATTGGTCCAAGAAAATTCAACCATTATATCCCTTTACAAAACATATTTTTGATACCAACACATGCTCTAACAATGATTGAAAATAAAATATTGTGAACGGTATTTATAAAGAATGATTTTAGTATATAGTTGGAAGAAGTAACTGATAGTAGTTGAATATAAATCCTGAGAATATGATAGTATTAAAGGTGTATTTAATAATGATCTTTTGTGAAACTAATATAATTTGAAGCACAAAATGAGCATTTCAGTTTTATGTTTTCTATATACAGGCTTTTAGAATACTAGTATGTATGTACCAGTGCTCAATTAATTCGAATATCTTGTTATTATCTTTATGTAGCAGCTAACTATTGTTTTTATATATCTTGTTCAATTTTTGACATAATCATTAAGTAATTATAATGGTATAGTTGATAATCCAATGAAAAGATGATATGAATGGCCAATAATGTATTGTGTGCATTCTTTCTAAATATAGAGTTAGCTTATAAAATAGCATTGACATGGAGGTTCTTATTTGGTTTCCAATTCTTGAAATCTAGACACATTTTAAAAGTTGATATTTAATTAAATGTACAATCCCTTTTAGAATACCCTATAAAGGAATTAAATTAATTATCAAAATATTTGAAAAGAAATCATGACTTATTTATAATATATATAATCTTTGTATCATAAATAACTGATAGTATTGTTCATAATAAGATAAATTCACAAGGGACTAATTAAGATAAAAAAATCAATGTCTTCTTTGAGTCATAAGATAAAATGAATTCAATAATCCAAAGGATAATTCTTCATCGCAGGATAAATATGATATTGAGGAGAAATAAAATCTTCTACAATTTCACTAGTCATTTGTTTGCTAATATTTTATGAATATACTTTTTGAAAGATAACAACTTCTCACAACTACATTATATCTAAAATATTTTACTCTGAACAAAGAATAATTAAATTATTCCCTTTGAAAGATGATATCTTACATAGTTTGATAATCATTCAACACTAAAATTTCTAATTCTGAGTAAATAGAAGACAATATGTTATTCATTTAAGATAATATATTGTGTCATAAATAGAATACATCACACATTTTAAGGTAATTATTAATGGAATAAATGTAATATGAATTTATTTTGATTAATGTATTATGAAAAATGTAAGAAAAAAATATTAGAGTAATAATATAGATTTTTTGAATTATAAAAACACATAAAAATGAGGCATATTAGATGAAAATAAGGTTGTTCAACAAATAATTAATAAGAAAACCATATAGTTAATAATACTCACATTAGGGACATAAATTATTCCTTAGAATACTTGTTTGAAATGAGGACTATATGATAATAAATATATACCGTACTATTTTTAATGTAGGAGAGAATTATAGGAATATAAAATTAAATTATTTTCAAGGATACATTCTAATGAAAATCGGTTCTTGAAGTGGAGAAGACATTACCCTTTAATAAGTGAAGAGAAGGGTAGTTTTTGACATAACTATTTAATATCAATAATTTAATATAATTGTTATAGGATAAAGGGATTAAAAAAGAAAATAAAGAGGAAATGGGGTGAGTTTCAACTAGGAAACATCTTAAAACTTTATTTAGAAAAATATTTCAAACAATATTTTTCATTTCCCCATTTGTGAAATAACTTTTACCATTTTTTCTTTTTATCATCTTAACTAATTTTTAACTTTGGTAAATAATTTTGATGAACAAAAGTAAAATTTACCTTATTATATAATTATAACCATTTGATTTGAAAATTTAAAATAATTTTATCAAATAAAATTTCTATTGGAATAAAATTCCAATTTTATAATATGAACTCTTAAATGCGTAAAACCGTTTTATAGAAATACCATTTTCCTATTTTAAATTTATATTTAAGAGAAAATTGTCTTGAAAATTGACTATAATGACATAAATTGAATTAATATAAAACAAATAAATCATATGAGGATTCCATGTAATGCTAAAACCTAATCTCTATTGAAAAATACATATTTCAATGTAAAGACTGAAAAATGTTTTTTGTATTAAAGTAACACTTTAATTTGTTCTAAAAATGTTGTTTATAGTTATTCTATGTTAATGTAATATTTGATAATGAATATTTTACTTCATAAAATTCAAATTTTATGACATAAAATGTTTTATAAATTTATAGGTCATTATTATATAAGAATAATGTGATACAAATAACAATTTTCCTGGAATATATATTTTATTTATTGAAAATAGAGTTTTTTCTGAAAAAGCTAAAAAATTCATACTATAATTTTTTTTATGTTATGAGTTAAAAATGTAGTTATTTTTTAAAATTTAAAATTATAAAATTAATATTTTAAATAATTTGATGAATTAAGGTTCTTTAAATGTTGTATTTCATGATAGTGTTGGATATGTGGTTTACTAGTTATAGTAGAGTATTTGGTGCTACAAAACATGTACAAAACAATAAAAATTACTAACATTAAATGATTAAAATAATCGATAAATATATTATTAATGTATAATGAATGATTATAATATAATATTATAAAAGTGTATATATATGAATAAGAACATGGAATATATTATTAATATGTTTATATTTATTATACAAGATGTTAAAAAAGATTTTATGGAATTTCATGGTAATACTATATGTATTTCTTAAATAAACTTTATTTCATCAAGATATATACCACATTCACCACTTGATTATTTTGGTGTGGAATATATACTATAATATGGACTAATTTTATTAAACCATTAATGAAATTCAAGGGATTTATAAATCCCTCTCATGTTCTTCATTTAAAGTGCATTTTGAATAAAATATTACCAAATCTATAAGGGTTTCTTTCTAATCCCATTTTCAAAAAAAAATTTTATTCTCACACCCCATTGTACTCTTGCATGGAGATTTTTTTATTCATAGATACCAATAGAAACTATTTTTAAATATATTGGAATTAGTTTTTTTTTCAAAGTGTGTTCTATATAATAATAATTGAGATGACATTGATTATATATTTTAAGGTGTGTCAGAACCTCTTCCTTGTGGAATTCTATAGATGAACTATTCTAGGTATGGTTAGCTAAAAGTTATATTATTTAAGATCACTTGGAAGCCTGTTATCAGTTATATATTTCATAGAAAATAAAATTCTTTCTTAATATTTCTTTCAAAGAGATACTTTCCATAATCTGTAATAGCTTCAACCTATTTATCCTTGAAGGAATCCATTTCAATCTTCAATCTGATATTGCGCATATTCTTAATGTGGAAAAATGTGACAAGTATTTTCAATTTTGATTTTCTAAAAACTTTCTGGATGAATTTTTTATTCTAAAACAGTTTGGAATTGTATGTAATTTTTAACCTCCTCATGGTAAATTAGATGTCTTATACATATTTCCTTTTCTAGAATAGATTAAATACAATAAAAATGGGGTTTTATAAAGAAATATAAGTCTTAATGGGTGTGGTGATATCTTTTGAGACCACACTGGAAGGGATTTGGACTATCTCAAAAGATCTTATATACGTAATACTTCTATGGATGTATAAATTCTTGGTATCATTAATGTGGAATAAGTGGCACAAAATCACAGATGGATTAATCTTTATCTTTATTGTGACTTTACCACTATGGTATAAGAAATAAAAAATATTATATATCATCTATTCTAGAATCTTACTAAGATGTGGTTAGATTTGGTGGAGTTCTTTTCATCCATGAATTACACCATTATACATACTTTTCATAAAGAAAATATTATGGATTATGGATTAGAAAATAGGAGAGTGGAGGCTAGTGAAATGATTTGGAACAGTGACATTCCAACTGATATATTTTCTTTATTTTATAATGATTATTTTAAAAAGTATCATTTTAGAATCTTGTAAATATTTTATTATTTAACATTATATATTTTTCCATTTGGTAAGGATAGTGAAATTGTTTTACCATTACTTTTAGGGGGAAAAGAAACAACATGAGGTCTATTTATTCAAAGAGAAAGTATGTCGTCACTTCGAATAGAGTAACATTGGAATACAGGATGTTGTTAATATTTTTATTTGGGTAACTCAACCAATATGAAAACTAGTGTATTTATACTCCATTGATCTCACAAATACATTCAATAATTAGTTATAATCAAATCAATTTTTCCAAGTGTCATCAATTTTCACACACTAATTCAATCAAAATTAATGACTAATACTTTTACACACCTATAAAGTTACAAAAATCCCATTATATTAGTTTCATTTCCTATGTGAGTGTTTATTCAACCCTTTTATTATCTTTATAGAGATGAAATGTTTTATCACTATTATTTTCACTTTAATCAATATATTAAATTACATGGATATTGTTTATTTCACACTAAAAAATTATTATAAATAATATTTTTACAATTTATTAAGATAAGAATAGTTGATCCCTTGATTTATATCCATAAGTGTTTAATAATAAAAACTAAAATAAAAAATAATCAAAAAATCACATATCATATAGTTTTTCATACATTATTTTTCAATTATTTACATATTGTGTTTCCAGTTATGTGAAAGTGTAATAGAAGATCACTGAGTTGTAATATCCTTTAATGGATTATTGGTATTGATATAAATTTCCATAATATTTTAAAAAATACTAAATAAATATAGTATATTCATCTAGTAGGAGTTCCATATGAGAATATAGAACCACTGTTTCATAATTTACTGGTGTAGCATGAAAAAAACCTCATAGATTATGAAATTTACAAGGTAAGTGGCTATTTGGTAATCTCTGTTTAATATGTATGACTCAAAATATTATGAATAATGAATTTCAATAATTCAATTTTCAATATATTCTTAATTTTAATGGTATTTCAGTAGAATATTATTTATCTTTTTTCAATAATTTTTCACGACAGTCGAGTATACTAAAATGATTAAAGTTTCTAAAAATATTCTATGGATGATATTTTTTAAACATTTCATAAAAGTAAAAAGATAGAAAAAGATGTTACAATTAGTGGATAATTCATTTTTAATGTGAGATAAAATCTATAATGCTTTCATTAAAAGCTTTTATTCCACAAAAAGGACAATGGATCTCTAAATTTGTAAATCTATAAATTTTTAGAAGGATAAAGAGGCATTTCCTGAGGCATGGGAGAGATTCAAGTACCATTATCAGTCTTTACCATATCATAAATTTCCAATTTCATTATTTAAATAATTATTTTATGAAGCTTTGAATGAAATGAGACACATTTGAGTTTATTTATAAATAGGAGTCCATTATGAAAAATATAATAACTAAGGAGTTAAATAATATATATAAAATTATTGTAATGAATAAAAAAAGTAAATTAGATGTATAAGAATAATATAAAATGAAATTTAAAAAACAAATGATGTAAAAATATTTATTGATGAACATTAAAGATAGATCCAAGATCTAGAATAAACGTGTCAATGATATAAGTATCAATGTAATTACTATGATATATTTTTTCAAAGTGTTTTCCACAAGCTAAACATTGATATTTTAGTTAAGGATTTATCAAAAGTAAAGTGATGATCTATATGGATAACTTTGGAAGAAAAAAAATACAAAATGACATATTTCCCAACACCTAACACCTAGGATATAAGAATCACACCAACCAATCTCAGAAAGAGTAAATTAACTTTAAACAATGAGGCTAAACTGAGTTTCATGGGTTGAATTAAGGTTTATATCATGGAAGAAATCAATTGTAATATTATTAAAAACAATTTAATGTTTAACCTGATTTGAAAATGATACTTAAATTTTTTATAGAATCTATATAAAATTTAATTTTATCAAAGGAAAATTTATGGGTACACTAAATAACAAATTCCATGGATTGATCAATTGGTTGAAGGGGAACAAGCTAATATTGATAATATAGGGAAAAATTAGAGAGAAATATATGTAATTTACCATAAAGGAGAATGGAAAACACCCATGTACCACTAAAAAAAATCAATAGAGGAATATATAAATAAACATATTAGATAAATAAAAATTATGAATGGTTCAAATGAATGATAGGGGGATCATTATGAATTGGAAGGTGATAAAAAATTGGAAGTTCATAATAACAAAAAAGGGAATAAAAATAAAAAATAACAATGAAATTTTTTAACATCGAATAAATACTAGATATGAGGAAGTCTTCACAGAGACATAGATGAGAATGATAGAAATAATATAAATAAGGATTCATAATTCACTATTAAAAAATTGGAGAGTTTTAATATTCCTTTTACATTTCTACCAAGATATCTGTTGTTGTGTAAGAATACGAATAATAATTTTATGAACTATTTGTTTCAATTTATAATTATTAATATCACAATACCTTTTATTGAATATTTTGAAAAAATTAATCACCCACCAAGTACTAGAATAATATAAAATCGAATGTGAGGATGTTTACATATAATTTAATTATTTTAAACATTTAGAATTGAAAATTCATTACACAAAAAATTATTCTTCATAAATGAAAGGATGCTAGAATATTCAAAATAATTTGGGGGTTAGAGGTGAAAATTCATGCACATGTCTCATTTATATTGGATAAAGTATTGAACTTGTTCCTCTTGTTTTGTTCAAAGAAATAGTAGTTGGATAGTGAAGGATGACTTATGTGTAATTATAACCAATTGATAAATCAATAACATATCCATCAAGAATAATTGAATATTTTTTTGGTGAGGATTAGGAAATTAATTCTTCCTTATAATTTTTTGGTAAAGGTTATAGAGGTAGATATATATTTTTATATCATACTTGAATGAAGATTACATGAAACATGAGGGTCATTAATTGATGTACAGAGGGGAAAATAAATTTTATAATTGGAGAAGAAAAGGAAGTGCTGGTTGTGTTAGAGAAAATTAATCGACCTATATTATTATATGAATACCATATGAATGAAATGATTTATGATATTTGTGATAAGGTAAATACTAATATTCTGAATCATAGTACTTATTTGGAATCATTTAATCAATATAAATTTTTTTATATGAATAAAAAATAGTTCAGATTGAAGAAAAAAAGTTATTTTAATTTTTAATGTGAAATGTTAAAGATCCATGACATGTGAATGTACCATTGAAACAATCTACGTTGGATTAAACAACTTTAAAATTGATGAATAGTCTTTAAATATAGTGGTATGCATTTTTATAAAGAAATATATTCTTCCCATGATTATTTCACCAAGGATTAAAAATAATCAAGAGAATAATTTTCTTAAAGTTCTTAGGATACACAAGATATGTTTGGAATGAACTAATATAGTCATAAAATAAAATAGTCCATATGTATTAATACTCATTATACTTATGGATACGGATTCCAAACCATGTTTGGAATTTATAAAAATGATGAATGTTAAAATTAAAGGAAGTGATTAAGGATTAGGTGATAAAATTAATGGATGTTATAATTTTATATTCAATTTCATATAGTTAATAGATTATAAAAATTCATTTTATGCCAAAGAAAGTTGGTTCATAGGGGTAACCAATGAATAGCATATTTTTATCCTCCCAAGAATTTTACAAATATGAAGATTATTCATAATATATAGAAATTTGGATGAAAAATCCACAAAATAATCATTTTTGACATGAATTGAACTATTATGGACCACCTATACCATTAGTTATCTATATAATCACCACTAATCCAACATATAATATACCATGGGTTGTTGACTAGAATCAAGTATATATATCAAAAAATATGGATGGCCTTAACATCATGTACTTGAACAAAACAACAAGTCACCACTTTGAATAATAATAAAAAACTTCATAAATAATCAAAAAAAATAAATTTTAATGAATGTGTTTTGTGTTAAGATAAAAAAATTAAGGAAAAGTGCCTAATATATAAATAAAAGAAAAAAATACATTCTCAACAACAATTATTGAAGGAAAAATGACCTAAATATAATGAGGAGAAGATATCACTAAAATGAAACAATACTATAAATGGACATCATGTACTAATATCACTTCTGGGCACCACTATGATCCTTCTTGACAAACACCAAATCCCCCAAGGTCACCATCAAACTATCCATTTTATGTATAATTAATGACACATGTGGGTAAAATAGCCATGTAGTGTCAGTATTTACATACCCAGTAGGATGGCTAGAAAACCAACAAGCACTAAATAGTGGCCCATTCAGGTTCGAACCACTAAGGTAGAAGAGAAAACATATATGGATGAATAATATAGAAAAATAATCCTAGATATGATTTAACAAATAAAACATGGTAATATATAAACAAATTTCATATCCCATCTGATCAATTATTGGTTCCACTAGGAATGACCATTTACAAATTCCTTTCCTGGATTATATTCTTGAGAGTTTGCTGGTAATTAGAACGTCTTATTTCATGATTAATATTCTACTTAAAACCAGATTTCTATAGATCAAAGGGATTAGAAGATGACGAAATTTATGTTTTCATTTGGAAAATATTCTTATCAATTAATGAATTAGGACGCTACCCATCAAGACCCTACTTGGAAAAATAGTAAGAAAAGGGTGACAACCTATGCCCACCTATAATATGCCTGGGGCTGGAAAAAACTGTTGGGTAATATTATCACTGGAAGGGGAGGTCCAATACTATAGTACCTATAAACACACAAAAAATAATAAACCATACAATATTGAATAGAAATAATAAAATATTGAAACTTTAAGAATGTAATCAATTAATGCATCAACCATTGATAATATACATCAATTTTCAACTAGGTAATATAAAATATATAAATCAAAAAAATACAGGCCTAATCAAAAAATGGGACACAACCTAAAAACAACTAGGAAATGGGAGACACATAAGAGATAATGTCTTACACTCTTTATGGATGACCATTTAATATGGACATCACCTCCATGTATCGTTATGCCCATCTGATACAAGGTCCAGCAATGTGACCACTGTTCCGACTGCCTTCTACATAAGACAAAACACATGAAATCATATCCCATATATGGGTATGTATATACATACCTAGTTGGAAACCTAAAAAAATAAGTGGGAAGAAACATAATAATAAATGTAGATCAACCCATATTTAAAGAGTTTAAATGAACCCAATAACAAATTTAATCAAAAATGAAACCCATGCGAGGATAGAAAGGGGATCTCCATCTTCACGACCATCTTAGGATAAGGAGGAGAATTTATACAGCTCCCAATCTCCCATCTATGATTCCTAGTATGATACACAACCTCACAAGAGTCATAGTGTATGTCCTTCTCCTTATTACCACACACCATAATCGAGGGAGAACTATCTCTAGTGGAGGACCCTCTCCCTACTAAAGCTCAATGATGGGGGAGTGTCATTCCATATATAGATGACCCATGCACTTTTTAATGTGTTTGATTACCAACTATACCTCTATAAATAGTATGGGTTACTTTCACCCTAGTATTATAGGGGAGTACTGATCATGACATCTATCTAGTGTTCAAAATAGATCAATGTCATTGGACAAGAATTGGTGGAAAAAAATCCCACCAGTAACACCTCATTTTATATCCCGATTTCTAAAATGAAGGCCCTCAAAATTTCCTATGATGGAAACCACTCAATATGGGATACTCTCTAGTTCAGATTAAAATTTCCCCATGGCTTGTGAACCCACATGAAAAACTGGGCATTCCCCACCCTAGTAATGGATTTTCTAGCAATGTGGCTCTACCTATCATGTCTTTATAGGGAAATGGTTTGTACGTTCACCCAAGGTCATAGGTGTGTTCTTTCAATTCAGGGTTCACTTAGCAATGTAGATCCAGACAACATCTTCCAATAGAGACATGAAGTGTCTTCCCACCCATGGTCGTGTGGGTGTGCTCCAAGCACATTAATCAAATACCTAGGTAGTGTCACATGTCCTGTGGGATGGTCCACATAGAATATGATATATAACATGGGTTGAAACCCTAGACGCCATAAGAACCTATGATACACATCTTGTGTTCCCCTATGATACATGATGTGTAGCCATTTTTTACACTTATAATGAAATCTAGTCCTTACTCAAACAATATATCAATGTATCCAATCATATACATCACATTTTGACTTTCCAACAATGACTTAATTAAAAGTAATTCTACTATGGTTGTTGGTTTTGGGCCTCCAATGGATTTAAATTGGATATATGTCCTCCGATCTAGTAGTCATCATGCCTGAAGTCATTTTTTGGGGTTCTGATCAATGAATCCAACACTCACATCCCACAAATATATCAAAATAAATCCATAAAATTCCAATCACATAGAATTTCGCACATCATTCCCGAATCATGGGGTTTCCTCACAGTCAAACCCATCCCAACAATGTCGAGTCACAACCCCATGATCCAACAATGAATAACATGAAGAATAATGGTGGGAATATGAACCTGAATGATGTAGGTTCAACAATGGATGATGTGATCAAAACCAATGATCTTAAATTATAAAAAAGGTGATTAAAGGATTTATAAGATATATGTAATTAGGTTCCACAACACTAATTTATTCTTGGATTATTTGAAGAATGGAGGTCATAAAAATAAAGAAAACATGATATCCAAGATTTAATATTAAATTAAACATCATAACTACACAAAATAACAATCCCTATCTCAAGAAAGAATCAACCACTGATAATGAACATGCTCTCTAGGAATGAAGATTGATATCCGACTACCTTCATAATTTGTCTCAAAACCCCCTTGATTATTCGTTGACAATACAAGTTCCTAAGTTTCCAACAATAATGAAGCTATTCCTTCCTCATACCAAATCTCCTTGGGTTGTAGGGCTATCCCTGGGGATTCATAATTTTAAAATATTTATAAAGGGATGTTTGTTTTTTAGATAATTGATAAATTATTCATTAAATTTATTTAATTCACTATTCAATGACTTCCTTCTACTGAAAATTGACTCCAAACAAATTTATTTTGTATATAAGGCAGACCATGAATTTTAGAAACAACCATACTATCAGTTTTTTGTTTTGAGGACATGATTAATATTAAAAACATTTATTTTGAAAATATGTGCGTTTGTGCTATAAAAAATATATAATAATATTTTATATATATTTATTTTAGGTTATGATGACTCCCAAACAAAGCACTAACTCTAGGAAAAAATACAGAGATATATAGAAATATTAAAAGAATCAAACTATAAAAACTAGAGTCATTACATTCTCCGCTACATTAAAGTTTTTTTCAAAAAAAATAAAATGAAACATATAAACATTGTGGGTACTAAGTACACATAGGTTCCTCAGGGTCCCATGAACTCTCCTATGAGTTCCCCTTCTATCAAAGAACTCGAACAAGAGGAACGATTCATCCACATAGGGTCTTCTCCTAAAAATCCTCAATTTCTACTGATTTCTCAATGAATGTGACATCGTCCCCAATGCACAGCTCAACCAAGTTAATGAATTATGATCAATCATTCACATATATCATCATCTATGAAACATGGAAGATGTCATGAACTCAGTCTAACTATAGGGGTAAGGATAATGGGTAATAAACATTGATAATCCTCTGTATTTTATTAAAACGACCCAATAATCCTTTGGGATAGATTTCTTCCATAGAAAATCTTCACAATATGTGTTGTGTGGATAGTAATATAGAAAACATAGTCTCTTATCTCAAACTCCAATGGAATAAAAAATTATTTTGTGTAATATTTCTATTGATTATGAGCCATCCTCATATCCTTATGGACCACATGATTCTTCTTTGTATTTATTACCCTTGTTATTGGCACAATAAGATATTCCTCACCAATCGAAACACATGAAAAGGGTGAACCTTTCAGACTCTCATAAACGATTTAAATGGTTTTGTGCCAATAATAGAGTGATTTCTATAGTTATAGGAATGACCCACCAATAGAAACTGATTATCCTAGAAATGAACAAAGTCCAACATATAGGATCTCAACATATCCTTCCAAACCAGGATATTATTATAGGTATTTCCAAATTTCATGGGGTGAGATTATTTTCTAATCCCTAACTGGGTCCCAAATTCATCCTGAATAATTTTAAAAAATTGTGATGTGAATTGATCATCTTCATTAGAGATGACCATCATGTGTAACCCATAGATTCAGAGGATCTTTTTCATATACAACCGCCCCAAATTCTAAATAGGATTTTTCTTTTAGATGTTAAGAAAGTGTTATGAATTGGTAAGACGATCTAAAATCAACCAAATAGTACCATGGAAACTCAAAATCCATGGAATCCACATCAAACAATCCATTGATAGTCCATCACACTCTCATTTAGAGATCTCAAAAGGCTGATTCAAACCTATTGGAACACGATGTTTTGCCATTATTTAGTGACAAGAGAGGCTTTGAGAGACAATTTCGGTAATCCTCTACAATATTTCATCCCACCAAAAATACCCCCAATGTTCCCTATATGTATTTGACACACCTGATTTCAAAAAATATAGAGTGGAGTCACCATTATTGACTAAAGTTTTGTTGTACTTCTCTCCCCTACTAGGGTTGGCTACTTTTTGGCCAAATTCTCTAACTCTTACCTCGCCAAATGAGATTGATATTTCCTAATGAGGGAAACACCCCCCTTGTTTCCCTTTCCCAGAGTGTAGAATATCTTAAAGTCATAGTCCAACAAGAATACCAACTGATGCCTATATCATTGGTTAATATCTCTTAGGGTGAATAGAAACATGAGAGTTTATAGTATGAGTAAACAATGACATTATATCCCAAAAGATAATTTCTTTACATATTGAGAGAAATGATTACATCTACAAACTCTATGTTATTGATCACATAATTCTAATCATAAGGTCACAACTTCCTCAACCCATAGGAAATCACTACCTAACTATGTATGAAAAAAAATCTAAGGCCAGCAATAGATGAATCAAAACACACCAAATACTTGATTCCTTCCTATATAAGTCTCTAAAAATGAGAATTGAATATTATCTAACTCATATACTCAAAGTACCTCAAATAATACTTATTCCAGGAAAACAACTACCCTTTCCACATCAAGGTAGTAAATGGGTTTATAATCTAATAAAAATTTGTCATTAAAATCCCATAGTAGCATGCCAAACCATAAAAACATCATTGTTATCCAATTCTCTTTGTCGGTTCCCAAGAAGAAACTACATCAATTGTTTTCGAATCCATAGTTACACTAAGCTCATAGATGAGCTACCCTAGGAAATGAAACTATGAAATCAATAAATGACACATCAAAATAATAAAATATAGTTTGAACTCTCAAATTATGTCTATATTATCCTTATATTCTATTTATAATCCTTCTTATACATATATTATATGATAACTTCACCAATAATGATAACTACGAACTGTTCCAATTACTGCTAGAACATTTGGTTCATGAGTACCATGAGCATAGTGTGGGAATTAGTTTCACCAAATTGCATGAACAAAAAATCATAATTACTGTAGTAAAATAGGAATTCTATTTTCAGTATATCATCCTCATGAACCCTCAATGTATGGTAGATTCACCTGAGATAAATCATTGAAAATCAACTTGAACAATTAAACTGGTTGAAAAAGCCATCAATCTTTGATAATGGGTACTTGTTCATGATCGAAACCAATATTTAATAGATGGTAATCAATGAAAATCCACATGTCACCATCAAATTATTTCATGAACAACACTGGTGATACCCAAGGGGATAAATTGTGTCTGATAAAACCATTATCTCAAAGGTATTTTAATTTCACCCTCAGCTTCCAGAGAACCATTGGGGTCATATGATATGCCCTAAAATTATTTCTATAAGGTCCTAAGGTATTAGTTGAATCATAAATAAATCTACCACCTCATAGGATGTCCCTTGAAAACCTATGGTATGATGTACATACAATCATTTACAACAATAGGAAGCCAACTAACTAAAGATCCCACTGTACCATGGGATAAACCCAAAATATAATGGGTGATTGGTTCAATCTTATAATTGGAAATCCCCTATCACTTATCCATAAGACTACTCTTACCCATTATGGAGAACCCCAAATCATATGTTGGAAGAAATCTAAATCTGCAACAGTGAAAGTTTATATATTCACGCACTTTGTAGACTTAGTAAATACCTATAATGAAACAAAGGTTTCATTATATTGACCAAGAGGTCTCCTCAGAAACTTTGTACCCATAGCACTGACTCACACATTTGGTAGATGTGAGATATAGATGATTTTATCCTTGTTGTAACATATAAACATAGATGATTGTACACATACTACACTATAATATTGAGCTATCTCATAAGGGATAAGAAAAGGAATAAATGACTATTGCTAATATATAAAAGTAAAAGAGCTAAATAAGATAAGACACAGAATGTACCTTGGATCATATCATGAGAAAATTGGTCACATATCTCCATAGCATAAAACATTTTTTTCCCTCAACAATAAAATCTCTAATCCTGGAATGGGATATATTATGGTGGTGGTGGGAGTAGTTTATAACATCATCCTCTTTATACAACTCCTCCCTCTAGAGATCATCCTAAAACTCTATCAAAACCACCTCCCTAGGAGCCTCCCTATCCCAAACTGGGTGATCCATGATCATGATGCTTTATATTCCATAGAAGATTATCCCCAACCATCCCAATATCTAAAACAAGATTAGTTGGGAAATAATGATCCATGTGACCATGCCGTCACATGTATAGCATTGTTTCTCTCTAGGATGTCTGGACCCTCTGTGTGAATTGATCATTATAGATAAAAATATCAATGTCTAGGTATGATTATTCCTCATATCATGAGACCTTGAATACTGATCTACTCTAGTAGTTATAGATTAATCATACCTTAGATGTCCAATTTTGGCTTCAAATGACCAACAAACCACTTATAGAAAGTTATCTAGGACCAAATCCCACATTCACACTCCAGTATAAATAAGAATGAATAAGTACACAATGCTATCTCATATTTCCCTATTAATGACCTGATCAATCATTATTTTCCAAAAGTATCCATCCTACACCATATCAAGAGAATAGTATGTGAGGTCGGTAACCTTGAATCATACTTAAAAAAACAAAATATCACTCTATCTCAATTAAAAAGCTCTTGGATACATACAAAGAACAAGATCAAATAGTAATAATCATTGTGGAACAAATACCAAAATTCTATCAATGAGAGCATCAACTCATTATCGTTATAAGTGAAAAAAAACACTAATTTCATTCCTTTCAATGAATAATAATATTTTAATTCAAAACCATCAGATCAAGAAGGGTTTGGACAAGTCAAAAAACACAAACCAGTTCCTCGATCCAATCCTCTGATTCTTAAAGGCCAGGCTTTCCATGAAACCTAAGAAATCTCTATAAACAGAACTCATGTAATTCACTAAGCCTATGTACATTGATATACTAACATGTTAGATCCATCACCTTCCTAACATGTAGTTAATGATCCTATTGGACCATTGGAGGTGGATACATGCACTTTCTATCTGGTGGAATCATTACTCTATACACACGTGAGGGAAACACCTCATGAATAGGTCCCTAAATTGAGGCCTCATCCCTCATCTAGCCATACTCAAGACTCTGTATTAGTATCCTAAAATGATTCATCATGAAGGGATACTAAAAGTGAATATGAAACTCCAAAATAATATGTGCATATATGGGGAGCTTACTGATGAACTACATGAATGTCAAAATATCCAATTTTGTATGATTAATAGATTATTAGTTTTCTAAAACCGATTCCTCAGTATACCGAGTCAACTAATGTGTAGTCGGAGTCCTAATGTATGGATACATCAGTTTCCACACAATTATAGGGTTATATGTTTTATGATCTAAACTTGTGACTCTCCGACATCATTTCCTAAAGTTCCCAAACCAAAAATTACAACATGTAAAATTCTAAACACCTACCCATTGACAAACCTCATTTAATACAACTCTGGCATGACCCAACCCACTAGTACCATACCTGGGCCAATAATGAGCTGAGGGTGACACCCAAAGACCACCACAAATAGAATAGAAATTGGTGACAAGTGGGAGTATGCTTGACACATAAAAGGGAGGCCTTATCCAATAATACTTGTATGAACACACACAACAGGATCAATGAAACATTGTAGATATATATTAAAAGGATGAAATATCTAGAATGTAATAAATTCATGAATCTACATATAGGAAAATACATCAATTATTTTTAAGTTACTATTAATGATATAAATGGGAAAAAATCATTCTTGACCTAAAAAGTGGTCCCAATCTAACAACTACATGGAAAAGGGTTAAACCGAGGAGAGAATGACTCACAATATCCAATGTTGACTATCAAACATAACAAAACTTCCACCGGTTTTTATTCTCCTCCAATGTCGACTAAAGTCACTACCAATTTTTTTATCATCGTCATAAGACAAAAAATTTGTTTGAATATACCATGTAGGGGTGATTATATACATGACCATTATGACACCCTGGAAACTAATAGAGAAATAAAGAATAAGATAGAAAGCTCAACCCACAAGACAAGAGGTTGAAGGAACCAAAAATAGATCTGCTCATAAATAAACCCAAGTAAGGAAGAAATAGGGTTTTTATCTCCACGACTATCTAATGATGATGATGAGTCATCTTGTATATGTAAAGTAACATATATGATGCCTTGAACCACGAAAATACTCTTAAGAATCAAAGTGTATGGGATGCTCCTCACTAATATGCTCCATAACCAAGTGATCACTATCTCTAGTGGATGACCCACTTACCACTAGAGTGCAATGATAGGGGAGTAACAATACATATATAGTGGAATCATTCCCTCTTTATTGTGGGAGACTACTAAATCTACCTATGTAAAGAGTATGGGGGAATCATGCACATGTGAGACAAGGTTGTACCAACCTCAAAATCTCTCTAATTATCAAACATGATCACTATCATCTTCTAAGCCTCACCAGAAGATGATCCCCATGTGTAAATCCCCATTTCACATATTTTTTTTAAAATCAATGGTACCATCAAATACTATGTGTAAATCCAATCAATATATGATACTCATGGGGGAAAATTTATTCCTAAAGAAATATACACACATTGAATAATTTCATGGAAAGATTACATGATTAGTACATAGGGACACACCACTTGTGACTACACTAAAACACCTAGGCATGTCCTTCTGTGTACATAGCTTGGCAAACCATGTAGATCCATATTTCAAGTACCTATGGGGACATGATTTGTACAATCACCTGGGGTCAAAGGTATGTGATCATAACGTACATATTGAGTATCCAAGTATAACCACATGATGTGTCCCTATTGGGACATGACATGTATTCCAACATAGGTTCATGGTCATGTTCTCTTGGGACATGGATTGATAACTCTAGTAGAGCCACATGAAATATGGGGAATGAGATATGAAGTGTGATAGTAAAATTAGGATAAAACCCAAGATTCCATGGGAAACAAGGACAATTAATGCTTGTTCATCCAGGATACATGTCATGTTGTCAGGTTTTAAACAGAAACTGAAGTATTTCCTTCATACGAACACCATATTTGTGATTCTCACTGCTTCCACTACTTTTTGAAATGCCGGAAATATCCAAAATTTACGGAATTACTTTTTTATAATTAAATTTTAGCATCCTACAACTAGAAATTGGAACTCTATTCTTTCATATGGTAGTCACCATACATCATATCACAATTTATGGTTTTGATCCACAAATACATCACCCATAACCCACAAATTTATCTCGAACCATCCAAAAAATGATAATACCCAAGTCTTCCATCCATCTATCATAAATTTGGGGGTTCGATCGTGCTTGAATCTAACCTAATAATGTCGATTAAAAACTCCATGTGCCAAGGAAAATGAATGTGAAGAACAATTGTTGTAATATAAACATGAAATATTTATGATCATAATTGGATGATGTGATTTAGTCCAGTGATAATAAATTTAAATAAAAAGTGCGAATCAATATTTTTATAGAAATAAGTTTTTAGGTATAAGAACAATAATTGAATCTAGGCTAATGAGAAGAACCCAAGTCACCAAAATGAAGTAGACACACAATCCTTGATTGAAAATTAAATCTAATGGTTGAAATCCAATGTATAAAAAGTTATATGTAAAAAATTTATCAATTTATGATAAATAAAACTTCTATTTAGGATAAAAATGAAGATACCAATGCATTCTTAATTTATTTCAGGAATCCCCTTGACCATTTTTTTGATGATCTGTGTTCCTGAGTTTTCAACATGAACAAAGATCTCCCATTATCATATCTAATCTCCCATGGTAATATGGATATACCAAAAGTTTTATAATAATAATATATTTATAGAGGGTTTTTAGGTTTTTAGGAAATTATATAAATTAATTATTTAATTTATTTAATGTTCCCACCAGTGGATGCCTTCAAACAAACAAATCATCTCAACATACGTTTTTCTATTACTAATGAAAACCCTGTATTCTAAAAATAATAATGGTCTTATATTTCTTATGTGAGGTTATGATTAATGGAAATTAAATTTATTCTAATAATATATGTGATTTTTTTAATATATTTATTTATACACATTAATATTTTTAATATATTAATTTTGGGGTCTTATGACACCCAAACAATGTTCCAACACAGAGGAACAACCTTTAGATGTTTATCAATATTCAAAAAATAAAACTATAGAAACTTCAGTTATTACTGGAAAAGTCTCTTTAGCTTGTGTGGAAATCCGAAAAAAATTTAGATATGTATGATGAATATTAAATAAGACAAGATAGAGAGGATAATATTTGTTTTAATGTATTATTTCTCATTTGTTGTAAGTAATTTGGAAATCTTCTTCTAAAATTTTGAAACTGATCGAGGGATTTTAGGAAACAAACCTTGTCTTAAACTTGGAAAATTGTCAATTCATGGCCACTGAGAGAATTATATTGGGTCATAAAGATTATAAAAGAGGTATTTCGGTTTATAATTATAAAATTAAATTTATATAGATGTTTTTCAGAACCTAAAAATGTCGAGGAATTTAGAATACTTTTATGCCATACTATTTTTACTAGAGTTTTATCAATGATTTTTTTTGAAATAACAAGGCCTATATGTTCACTGTTGGTCAATTATGAACTTTCTTTTGAAGATAATTTATTATAATAATTTATCCTACTTATGGACAAACAAAAAAAATTCACATGTGATCATATTGCCAGATGTGAATCTTTTTTTTGAGCTGATGTATGATGCTTGTGATGTGTCTGTAGGTTGTATTTTAGGGTAGATGAAAGAAAATAGACCAAATGTTTTTTTATTCAAAAAATTTTAAATATCGTTCCAAAAAAATTTATATCATAACAAAAAATGAATGTGATGCTGTCATTTTTTATTTATACAAGTTCAGGTAATACATGGTTGGTTCCGAGGTCATTATTTTGACAGGACACTCTATGATCAAATATATCTTGGATAAAAATGACTCAAAACAAAGGATTATGAGAGGTATTCTTCTACTATGAGAGTTTCATTTGAAAATAAAGGATATAAATTTATTTGATAATGTGGTTATTGAACACATGTATAGGTTACACAATACCCAAGCTAAAAACACAAATAAATTATCACCTCATTCACAAATGAGAATGTTTTTCCTTTTTAAGTGAAGAAGTATTCTTGGTATGCATGATATGAATACTTTATTATAGTGGGTTTCTTGCCGATGTATCTTTTAAATAATGAAATAAATATATTAATTTAAATGATAAAATATTATTTCTGGGATGATCCATTACTTATTAAAGGATTTGATGTTGGAATTATTTGGAGATGTGTGGTTTATGAGGAAATTATTTCCATTATTGAGAGATTTCACTCATCACCATTGGGTGGACATCATGGGGGTGAGAGAACTATCCAAAAAATCATCAAGGATAGTTTCTATTTGATCCATTTAGTTATAGATGACATTAGTCCTTCTATAGGATCAGAATGATGTAAGAGGATGGGAAATATTTGTATAAGGTTGGAGATTCCATAAAAATTAATTCTAGAGGTATAAGATTTTTATGTATAGGGTTTGGAATTATGGGAACATTTCCATCCTCTTATAGGGATGAGTATATACTTTTGGTTGTAGACTATGTTTCTGATTTGGTTGAGGGTTTTTATTTTCCCAATTATCATACATCCATTGTTTTTATGTTCATAAAGAAAAAAATATTTTCAAGATTCATAGTTACCGTGGAGTTCATTAAAGACAATGACACTCATTTAAATAATTATTTTTCATATCATAAATGGAAAAGTATGTATTTTTATAGAATATTGGTACAACAAATAATCCATTAAGTGAAGAAGATGAAGTCTCTAATTGGGAATTGAAATATATTTTAGAGAAAACTGTTTGAAGTTATAGAAAATATTGTTATTTTATTATAGACGAGGCATTATAAGATTATTGGAATCCATATAAGACCCTTATAGGGATTTTCCTTAATATTATGCTCCTTAAAAATACATTTCATTTTCTTGTGGAATTCCCTCAAATTTTTTTATAGGTTGTAAAGGACATATAACGTGATTTAAAGTTAGCCTGAGTGAGGAGGTTTCTAGATATTAGTGAGATAGAAGATATTAGAAGATAAGTTTTTGAGAGTGAAAAAATTTATAATGAAATAACCAATTTATATCATGGATATATCATAAAAATTAAAGAATTTATTATAAAAAAATAGTTTTTAATAGAATTTTAGGATGCATATTTTTCTAAAGAAACTCAAAATAAAGAGTACAACACACTTTACTATTCTAAAAGTTATTGTGAATGGGTCAACAATGTTATTTTATGGGATGGTTAGACCTTTCTTGGTAAATTTATAGAAATTTAAACACCATTTTTATGGGTATTCGAAGGATATGGAGAACATATCATTTATTAAATGTTGAACACCTACTAAGTCTATATGAGTACAATAAAATTAGTTTTTTCATGAGAACTAACCATTTGTTTTGGATTTGTTTTCATTTTTTGTTCTATTGTTCGATAAAGATAAATCCTAATGATTGGTTATCTATGTTGTAATCCCATGAAAATTTTCTCCATGTGACCATCTTGTCAGCACAATTTTGACTTTCTAACATTATCATGTTAGTATCCTTGCAATCACAAGAATTTCTACCGCTATGGCGGTACCTCTAGAGAACTACCACGAGGGTGCTACTTCCATGGTACTACATACAGGGTACTACCACAAGGATGCTATCGCCAGTCATGCTACTACTTCTAAAAAATCTATAAAAGGAATGATAATGGAGAAACCCATTAGATTAACAGGATAAAAACTGCTTTAAATAAATATATTTTCTTAATGCTTATATAGATTCAAATTATAGATTTTCATTCTTGTCTTTTTTACTATATAGGAAATAAAAAAGGATCTAATAGAAGACTTAACTCTGGGCTACAATAGAGTAAATTTTGAATGAAATTAAATGGTGAAATATCCTAAATTTAGGTAAATGTGTCTTTATTTTTTAATTAATTTTTAATAAAAATTAATTACATAATAATCATAGTTATTTTTAGGGGAGATTAATATGATATTTTGGAAAAAATTGGCTATTTTTTTCATGATTGTGTGCAATATTTATAATCTCATTAAAATGAAAAATAAATTTGAGCTGCATTTCGAAACTAGATTTCACCTTTAGAAGGTCCTCATTATAGTACCCAATTTATTATCATGATTATATTGAAACATAGTTGGAAATTATTTTATCAGTTTATAAATAATTAAAATCATGATATTTTTCAGTAAAAAATATAAGGTTTCAAAAATTGATGTGAACATTCTATAAAATTGACTCTTGATCATTATTTTAACCCCTTAAAAATTATATACCCTACAGAATTGTAATTTTTTAATAACAATGTCTCTCATATTAGGACTCATAATTGTGGAAAATATTGGGTTCATGTTTGGGTTAGAGGGGTCTTTCCCTATGATAAAATTTACTTTAATTATAGACATGTCAGAACACCACTTAAGTTGCTCATAAAAATTGATGATTATTTTTTAAAATATTTTTTTTTCAAAACTTAGGGTCTTTGGGATTAAATTTAAACCTTAATGTTTTCCGTAATAGTCAATAATAAAAATATGGTTACTATGTTCTAAATTGATTCTAAAATTATTAAGGGTTTATAATTATTGATGTATGTTATATACAATTTTTATGGATTATATATTTAATAATAAATAAATTATTTATGATAGGATATATTTAGGTGGAATTTTGATTATAAATTGGGGAAAAAAGATATTTGAACTAAAACCTAGGGGGTTCACATTTTTGAAAATAAATCACATCTGGGAGACAAATCAAATGGTAATAATTTAATTCATTAGAAACTAGAGTCAAATGGGAAACTGGGATCTCATGATGAATCTATGAGATGAATGGAACTTAGTGTGTTGTGAATAAAGATAATAGAAAAAAATAAATATGTTCTTTGCATAGTTCTATATAAAAAAAAATTTATAGGGGAAAACTATTTTTAAATAATGTGAATATTTTTCAAAAATGAGTTCATTATAACGAGGGTAATATTGAAACCAAATAAAGAAGGGGAAATAGACATATATGACAATAATTTGATTTATATCAATAAAGTGAAAATGAATCATTAAATTTTGTAACCCTGGTGAAAGTGATAATTGATGGTGCCTCTAGTTAGACTATCAATTACACTTAAATATAACTTATTCACACTCTCAAAATTGTAATTGAATTGATAATGAAGTGCGATAGTGAGTGAATTTATATAGGAGATATGGAATTTTCAACTTAAGTGGATTATGTGTTTTCCTAATATGTGGTGTGAATTTTTAAATATATATTGTAATTGCTTTGAATTTTATTGGAAAGCCCATGCCAACAACCATATTTTGATCCATTATAATTAAATATCATATCATTCTTCATTTGGAGCTAGTGGTAAAAATATTTACATCTATGTAACAAATAAATAAATCATGGTATTGATTGAGAAAAAACATTTATGTGTGAGGTATTTTGATGAAGAATGTATTTTTCACACTTTTTCACATCTCTTTTTGAGGATTTAATGGGTTTTTGATTTAAGTACAAGCTCTAATTGGGGAATTATTTATTTCTTAATTAAGTTGCACAGATGTTCAAATCTATTGAAAATAATTTAAAAAATGTTTTTTCTATTGTTTTTTTCCAAAATGATCTTCAGTTAAATTTTCCAATATTGTTTTAATCAATATTTTATAACAATCATTCATATGAAAAGAAAAAATTATTATATTTTTTTATGTATTATAAGGATTCAATGAAATAAGATTTTTCAAAAATTACAAGATTATATTTTGAAATAGTTTTTTTGTGGAATAAAGTTCTACATCAATAAATTTTTAAGTTGAGATATTTAATTATTAAATTTTTATTGAAATTAATTTTTGTAAGAATATCAATTTTTTTAAAAAATGTGTATTTCAGATTCTGCTAATATTGTGTCATGCTTCTGCTCCATTGCTACTACCAGTCTATTGTCCTACCACAAGCCTCCCCTACCATTAGTTTAATAATACTACCAATTCCAATCCAATTTATAACATTACCCTATCATTCCACAAGCTATATGATATTGTTAGATTCAAAGTATTTTTTCCCTCCCAACATGAAACTACGATCACCTACTATTAGTTGCTACCACCACCACTCTTCCTTACTACTATCATGAAGATAAACATGATCTGATGATTGAGGACACCTGATCATGATCATATATCAATTATTCACATAAAGAGAACTAATACCAAATCCAACATAAGGTTTGGGAAACATTAATGTAAGTGTGGATTTGAATCATATGTAATGGTACTCAAACCACCAAAATAAGTGTGCACCTCAATTTCCTTAAGGTTGTTTATGTGTAGATATGTATGTATAATGGTGAGCACTAGTAAAGGTAGTTATTTATTGGGTTTCCAAATAAGGGTATATAAGATAAGTTTTATAAGACTAGAATCTCCAATGACAGGCTACGTAAAGGATAAAACCAACATCTCTAAGGGCAATAAATCTATGTATAGGTATTTTTTCAGTAGGTGGATATATAAGAGTAATTTTTGGGATAACATATAGGAATCATAAATGAGGATAAAAGTGGAATAATTTTTAGTGTATTTAGTTTAAATATAACACCACAACCTTAACATTCAGAAGTGTAGCCCTGAAATAAATCATCTATAATTTTTATGGTTCCAAGAATGGAAATATGAGCTCAGGGTCAGGGAATGTCACATTTAGCTTTTTATAATTTATTATAAATGCTCAAGGAAGTTTACTGAAGAAAAGGAATCATCCTTATAGGTCACATGGAACTTGAAAAAAAATCTTTAATAATTAGAATATTTGGTTTTTAGAGTTTGGATTTAGTCACTACTGAGGATGACATGAAGGGAAAACGTGCCACATAAAATATACAGAGAATTTTTTTGAATAATCATTATGAGATTATGGTGGGGATTAACATGTGACATGATTATTATTTGAATGATAATAGTCTAAAATGTGGATGTAAACTAGATTATTTATATAGGATAGATACCAATAGAGTAAAAACATTTGAAATCCAGAATTAGAGATCACTCGGGAGAATCAAACAGGAGTTGGAGCTATGTGATGGAGTGGAATAATCTCTTTACCTATATTTATTATTCTTTTCCTACATTAATTTTCTTGTATTAAATTATTTGAATAGTTTTAATGTAATTATGACCTTAATCTAAATTCTAGTTGGGGTATAATATTGTAATGATGACTTATTTTACTTCATTCATGCATCACATGAATTGGATGATATAATAATATTATTTTAAGGTGGTTATTTAGAAAAAAGAATATGTGAAAACTAAAATTTATTAAACATAATTTAAAACTATTTTTTCATTTGGGGATTTTTTGAAAAGATAATATAGCTAAAGAGAGTATCATATCATGTTCAATTAAAATGTTAAACATTGTGATAACTAATTTATCATTTTTTGATCGAGTGAATTCAATAGTTTATGATATTTATGAATCATTCATTAACTAGTTGACTTGAAAAAAATCTAGCAAGAATATTTTAATATGTTTTAGTATTTTTAATTAAAATGAAAAAATGATGGAAAATATTTATTAATGATATCCAATCTATTTCCCTTTATTTATAAATTGATTATTCTCAATAGTTTCTAATATCCTATCTTTCATATTTTTTCACATATGTCATGAAACTTTCAATCACATAATTTATCACTCTCATCATTGTTTCATCAGAAAACCCATTTCCATCACCCTCTTAAAATTGTTTTCCTTTATTTATTCTGTTTTTCCATGGCCACTCTCAAACACATACTATGAGCCCTTCCATATGGACACAACCTAACTCGCCACAAAATAATTTGACCTAGGTTTTGTAAATGAAAATTTACTATGATTAGTCAATCATGAAAAATTTAATGAACATAAATCTATAAATTAATAAGTTTGAAAAAGATTATTAATTATTTGTAAATTAAGCTAATAATAAATTTTTTTTGTTTTAATATCTTCTTATGATATATGAGGAATTCATTTACTCTCTAGTCTAAGAACATAAAGAATATACTTATTTGAAAAGTATAATTTCCTTATTTAATTAATTTCTTCTATAATATCATTTTTTTCTCTCAAAACGATGAGTATTGAAGATGTATTTTCTATTCCCAAAACACTATAATCAAATTTAAATGGATTAAATAATCCAAAAAATGATTAGAATCTATTCCTTATGTATTTAGTCACTAACTAAAACAAAATATTCTTAACAAGGAAAGAGAATATCCAAAATTTATAATTCATCATATTAATAAATAATGTATTTAATGTTAAAATTTCCATAATGACACTAAAGTTTCATCATATATAATTACATAAATAAATATCCCAAAATCCCTAATTAACCCAATAACCTCAATATTATAAATTTTTTTACCTTAAAATGTTATCTCAAACCATTGATATTACATACCCAAAAATGTAATAGTATTGTTTTTAAATAATCCTTCATATTAAACAAAAGGGATACATGTACCAAAAAATAATAAAACTTCTCTCAAGATATCATCAATAACCGAAAAATACCATCACATAAAATATTTAAATGTACTTCTATTCCTTTGAAATAATGATCAAACTTAAACTTACAAACAAATCATATTATCCATAAATCTTAATTAACTTAACATGAAAACAACCTAATTTTCAAAGTTATCTAAACCTTGCTTTCATATCAACTATAACATCCCTAAAACTAAACTCCAATATCAAATGATAAAACATAATCATTACATTTATATCATAGATACCATTAAATGTTATTTAATTTTACCCTTCAAAAACAAAACATTAGATTAAAATGATGTATAACTTATATACCTAAGGACCTTTTCAGTTTAGAGTACTGTTGAATTATGAAAACCTCTTACCTAAAAACTTGGATATATAAAAAATGGGTTCATAAATATGTTCATAACCTCCAAATATGTTCTTCATAGATAGTAAACTTATTTGGAATAACATTCATAATAAATATATTTACAATATGTGTAAAATGAAAGATAATAACTGTGATCTCAAATGACTAGTAAAGGTAAACATAAATATTTTAAATTTAATGTCATCAGTGAGAATAATATGGCCATAAGGGAATAAAAACCTAATCAAAGTACATGATAAAAGAAAAATATAATTAATATCCATAAAAAAATATTTTATACAACATGAGACATGAAATTCAAATTTAACATAAGAAAAGAGTCACCTAAGTTAGTAATAATGAGACATGTAAAGACAATACTTATTTTAAGGATAAATTAAAACTTTATGCATACATAAAAAATGATGTTGAATTGGGGAATATTTTCATATAACTCTTATAATAGCTTTTAAAAATAGAATAACCAACCCAATAAATTCCAATAATCTATTTTGAGAGACCTATAGCTAGTAAACTTGGTCCATTTACCCAATGGATTGGAGAGATATATGATAATCACACGTCATTATGAGATCTATTGGTATCACTCATTATCATCAGCTATATTAGGCTCACCCATCGTCAAACAAATTCCCAAGAACCATAACATAATCATAACACGTGAACGATTTAATTTTCAACAAAACAATAACAATTATTCATTTATTACTTGATTTACCTATGGGTGATAAATGGGTTCCCTGTAAATCTCATTGAAACAATCCTAATATAACCAAGTAAATAATTAGTATGTTATCATTAAAAATATACCTAGTTGAGAATAAGTAAAATCAATGTTTGTTATTTTTTATTAATAAAAATACCATTAAAGTATCATTGAAATATTTCTTAAAGAATATAACATTTCCACTTTGAAAATCCCTTAAAAAACAAAATATTTGTAGAACATCATGGAAAATATTTTATTTTGAAATAACCTTATAAAATTTTAATGGAATCTAAAAAAATTATGATGTTTTTAAAATGAGGTTAAGTTGTATATGATAACATAAATAATTTCTCTCACACCTTGGTAAAAAATTGAAATTTTTTCTTATGAAGAAAATTAAAAAGATACTTTTTAAAACATTTCTAAATAAAATATATTATACTTGAAAATGGACCTAATAAATCAATTAATTTCTAATAAGAAAATTATTGAAAACATTTTATAAAACATTGCTGTGGAAGATAAATATTCCAAATCTAAAATAAAATACCATACTAGTATAAATTATAATCATATTCCCTGATATTCCATTAATCAATGTGGAAATGAAAAAAACCTATAAACCAAACATATAAGTATAGGAGAATAAAATATATGTGGATCAAGAAAATAATGAAATATAATCCCTCTGGGAGGAACTTTTAACATAGACTATCCCAACAGAAGATGAGATTATTTACTTGAAATCTATACTCATTAAGTTAATTTTGATTGAAAAGCATGTGAAATAAATTGATTCAATAATTAAATTAAGTAACATAGATATAAGGATATCAAAGATATAATATTTAAATGAAGGTTATATAAAACATATAAAATATGATAGGGTCCCAACATAAATGTATATCCCAAAGAATGAGAATTTGAAACGAATAACCCTTAAGAAGATCATATCATTGAAATGAAAATTATTTAATGGAGTGATTATGTGTAAAAAATATAACAAAAAAAGGTGGATATAAAGAATATATGAAAAGTTTAATTTCAAAAATAATATCGGAATAATATAATCAGTAAAGAATCGATATAACCAAATTAATTGAAATTGAGTTATGAAACCCATTACCACTTGGTAACTTCCATGTATAACATCTTAGATGAAATAATTTGAGTTATAACATTGAATAACAAGAATTACAAATGATTAATTGTATAACTTTCAAAAATTAATTATATACTTGATATAAATTTAATTAGGTGTATAAAATTTAAAAATTATTTAATGAAGTTAAATTAAGATGAAATCTATCAATACTTTATAAACTTCTCAATTAATCCCCTTTGATGATGTTATATGAATTGTGATTCAAAATATCATCAAGTATAAATAATTCATGATATAAAATTTAAAATGGATTTATATAAACCATATAAAATAAATTATGTGTATAACATTAAAACTTGACTAAATAAAGTGAAATTGAGATTCAATCTCTTACCTAAAGTATAGACTAGAAATTTATGTATAATAAAAAAGGTATAAAAGACTAATATCAATTATTTTATTTATTAAGAAGATTCAATAGGTTTAATACCTTATCATAAATCCATTTATTTCATTTATTTTAATAACATATTTAATTACATAATCTGTTAAGTACACATTGGGTGTTTTGAGTCATAATCATGAAATAATCATCACTTTTATAAATTAATTGTAATTTTAAAATGAACCATGAAATATGGTTATGAAAAATGCATTACGTTACCATCATAGAGACGGTAAACCATACATACACATGTGTTACATTTTCATTTTTCAATGAAATCGATGGTAAGAAGGTAAGTTTCATTTTCTCTTTAAATAATTATGATTTTATAAAAAACATAATTTTATATCATTAAATTAACATAAATACTAGCCATGTGATACGGTGATGAAAAATGAATCTCATCACTTCGTCAAGTTGGTAATCCACACACAGGCACGAATAACATTATCATTTTACAAAGGATTAGAATTTAAGAAAAAGATGATATATTATATTTTCATTATGATAATTATATCAATAATATTATACATATACATTAAATTAATCATTATAACCATCCGTGAGAGGTAATGATGGAAAAAATTAAATCGATTCACGAGGTGGTAGTCCTCCACACATGGGAATGATAGTTTCTTTTCCCATTTAATGGAAGAAGAGATGGATATAGGTTATTAAATTAACTAAACTACATATCAGTATATTTAAGATACCTATTTTATAATTTATTCATGATTGAATAATATTTTAAAGAGTTATAAAAATAAATAAAATGAAAATTATTAGTTATGATCTCTACCATTTCATTGGACATCCTCATTTAATATATACCAAAAGCATTCTAAGGTTGTTTTTATGATCCTAAAATAGACTATAGTATATGGGGATGGATTTTGTTAATGGATTTGGGTTTTTATTGTCCAAAATAAAATTATATTTATGTGTAGACAAGAGAGGATAGTTGGTGTCCTTTTATAAGTGGGGGAGAGGATACACTTTAAATTTTTAAAAATATTAAAATATGTTAATGTCTTGCTGAATCCAAATGGATCCAAAATAGACCATTTAAAATTAATATTTGATATATGATCAAAATATGGATGTCAAATAGGTTTAGAGATGTTTTTTTGTTAATTTTAACACTTATCACATTATTTATTCCTTGTGGTAAATCTCTTTCAACCTTAATCGTGGTAACAAATTTTTACTGTTATTACTATTTATTGTGAAAACATTATGTTAAAATTTTCATATAATTTAATTATTAAAATTAATAATATGGAATAAATTTTATCAAATTATATTAATATAATTTTAAAATATCAATTTAAAATTAATCCCATAAAACACAATGAAAAATGAGTTTTTAGAAAAATTACTTTTTATGTATTAAAATTGTTTTTATACCAAATTCAAGAATAATGTTGATTTAAATAAATAAATTGGATTATGTTTTATAAAAAGTAACTAATGAAATTGTGAAACTAAAAATGGAAAATACTTAGGTTATTACTTTAACCTTTTTTATTTATATTTGAAATAGGTTAAAGAAAAAATAAAATGAAAATGCTCGGTTAAGAACTATACCAATTATTCAATTTTTTTTATATTTATATCTAATTACTTCCTAGGTTGGTTTTAATACCAATAATGCGACTCTAGTATTTGTGGATGAATTTTAAGAAGTTATTTGGTCAGGTCATGAGAGAACCAAAAGTCTATTTAAGTGTGTTGTTGAGACAAGAGGGAGTGTCCTTTTATAAGTGGGAGAGATGACACACATATAATTTTTAAAAAGGGTAAAATAAATTAATTATTTAATAAAAAATTGATAAAAATAGCCCATTTACAAATAATATATGATATAGGGTTAAAATATTTCAATCCAATAGGTTTTATAAATATTTTTAGCGCATTCTAACACTTATCATTTTAGTTTAACTCCTGGATAAATCTATTTTATCCTTAACTGTGATAATTTTCCAACTGTTTATAATTTTAATTATGATAAAATTTATGTTTAAATTATCAAAAAAGTTTAATTATTATTATACAAAATATTCAATTTATTTTAACAAATTTAATTCCCAAAAGTGGTATAATTTAATCTAAAATTATCCCCAAACAGCGCGATTAAAAAACATTTTTTTGAAAAATGTATTTTCAAGTGTAACTATTTTTATGGTATATTAATGAATGATTTTGATTCCAATAACTTTTATTATATTATACTTAATAAAAATTAAATAATAATATTAAAAAAAAACAACAATAGAATCCATATTATTAAAAATGTGAAAAGAAATGATAGTTTTCAATAAAAAATTGATTTCACTATTCATTGAAAAATTTAAATTTAAATTATAAAAAACCTGTTCGAAAATAATTTTTATATTATAATTATAAAAATTATATAATTTTAATAAAATAAAATTTCCAAAATTTCTTTAAATTAATTACTGTATTCCATCATAAAAAGAAACAAATATATTTTTTTAAAGAAAATATAAATTTAACGAAAAATTTATATTTACTAAAAATCAGGGGATTATTTACTATGAATATTTTTATATATTTTTTGATTTATGATATATATATATATATATATATATATATATTTACTTCAATTCATACCCACAAATTTAATGATTATGTTATAGTGGTGAAATTTACATAATAATATTCTGGGATTTGATTTTAATTGGTGTTGTTTGTCATATACTCTATCAAACATAATATTATTCAAAACAATAAAGGGATGTAATAATATATCTATTCCTAATGACCCACCAATGTGAAGAATTATAGTATTTTATAATTATGAATTGATAATAAGGATGATCAAACTAGTATTTTTTCTAATATTATTTAGAAGAAGATTGTAAAATGTACTCCCACCTTTGAAGAGAGATCCACTTCTACTACTGATAATATAAGGTATGTAAAATTAAGTAATAATTATGACCCATGACTGACATTAATTATTACAAGAACACTTTTGGATGATAAATATTAATATATTTTGTTCCATAACAATCATCAAGATGTATTCACATGGAATTATGAGCAGATATCAGGATTGGTCTCCCATGTGATTATACAACAATTTGGAATTTTGATAAAATATCAAGAAATATGTTCTCATTTCATAATTACATAAGATAAATTGACATGTATAAGGTAATAAAGGTTTTATTCTTCCATGATATCTAATACCCTAGGTGGTTAGACAACATTATGCTAGTCAAGAAAAAATAGATCGTCACCATTCAAGGCCGTATCCACCACTACATAAAAGATGATTTTCTTTTCTAAATAATTAAAATATTGATCAATTTGATAAAATAATTTAAATCATTCTAATTTTTTGATGGTTATTCTGGTTAAAATAAAATATGCATGTCCCTAAAAAATTATAAATTCATAAGGGACCCCCATAAGTATTCTACTACAAATTAATTCCATTTATATTAAAAATATTCTGGATCCATCGACTATGTTTAAATGTATATTTTTTTGAACTATATTTAATAAAATAATGGAATTATATGTGGAAAACACTCTTGTAAAATCATATAGGTGGATCATCAACATCACTAATTTTTAGGTGGTATTTTTTATGCTTAAAATTCATAAATTGAAGATAAATTCAATTATATATGCATTCAAAGTCACTATAATGAAATTCATTGGGTTTGTTTTCGGATATAGATGTATAAATATTTACCCAAATAAAACCAATGAAATTATCAGGAAACCCCCTCCATGAAACCTTCTAGAATTAAGTGGATTACTGGGGCACATGGCCTCCATGAGATGTTTCATAGAAAATATTAATGGTATGTATATACCTTTCACAAAGTAGAAAGAATATATATGGGATAAATATTTAACATGTAAATTTGAAATCACCAAGAAATACTTATCATATACTTGCACCTTTATTACATTAATATAAGAAAAACTACTCATCCTCTACATGATTTCCCTATATTGATGCCTCGATCCTATCATCACGTAGAATAATGAAGAAGTAATGGTAAATAATGTTTATTATCTTATCTGAATGATGTTAGAGGCCGGGGTTAGATATACCAATATTTTTAAGAACTACCACACCCTTATAATTTCAATATAAAATTGAAAACACTATTTACTATATGAAATGGTCTATTTTATATCCCAAATTTATCCACTAATGTGTTTCCTTGGTTATCACATGTAACTAGGAGGTCAGTGATATTGAATATTATCCTTCTATATGTTTACATATCTTTTATCTATAAAAAGGAATATAGATTACATATGGGTGTCTAATTTTTTGGCGATACACAAAAATCTTGATAAAATAGACATTTATATAGGGTTCCTTAATAAAGAATTTATTTTTTTCAATGAAACCTAAAAGACATGTGAAATGTGTTGTGATGGTCCTTCTTGACCCTATTTAGGAATAGGTATAAGAACCGTATGATTAATAGGTTCTTCCTCAAGAGTACCTTAATTTATTCCATAAATATACTATTATTTTATTAATTATTTCTTTTATAGGGTCACACCAATAATGATGTTAAATAATAACCCCTCATCATGCTTCTAGAAGTACCCCTTTGAATCAAATTCACCTAGATAAATTCCAGGCAATATAATGAGTTGGTAATGAAATAACACAATGAAGAATGTAAAATAATGAAGGTGGAATTGAAACCCATCCTTAACGAAACTCCGAAATTGATTGAATAAATTACCACTAACCTATTTTGAGTATATTTCTTATGGATGTATAATTCCCAAGTGGATTTATTTTCTAATCTAGAAACCAATATCTCTAAACAATAAATAGATGAAAGGATCATCCATGTGGTGAATCAGAGAGTGATAACCCCATTCATCAATAATGTGCCAGATTGGATTGGTTCTACCTTACCACAGGTGGGATGCCAAACAAAAAATTTGATCTAATGATTGACTCTATGCACCATATTATTGATTATATTCAAAATATGACTCCACCCAAGGAATAAGATAAAACATAATAAAATACTAAATTGTAAAAAAATTCTTATTTATAAAGGATTAATTACCGAAAAATTATTCTATATTAATGGATTTTATGTGAGTCACCATATATTCAAAAAACATGTAGAGTTCCTTGAAGTAATTAAAGAGGTCCATGTCATTAGATATGATGTTAGAAAAATGGGAGTCAATATATCCCATTAAATAAATAGGTTTGGATAATAATTTTTATCAATGATACTTGATTACATGGAATTCACAAATAAATATGATGTATGATAAGTTTTCATTAACTTGATTAATCAATATATTGGTTTGATATAATCAATAATTTATCCATTTTTACTTTACATTTATGGTTAGATCTAATGAGATCAAAACCTCTGGTATCTATTTGATAGTTCAAATTGGTCATCATTACCATCATTTTTTTAAAATGGGAATATTATTTTCCCTTATAGGATTTTAGGATGAAATCCATGATCAATTTTTAATTATAAAAATCATTAATAGATTTTGAGTTCCTCAAACTATCTATACTAGGAAATTCCATAAAATTCTATGGGTATAAGTTATATAAGTAATTTTCAAAATACAAGTTTGTTTTTTACTAATCTTCTCACTATAAAAAAATTAAAATGAATAATTGGAATCATTAAGTATAACCCTTTAAAATATCATTTATAAAACAATATATATGGACAAGAAGAGTTGGTATAGAAAAACCATTAATACTATATAGGATTAAATCCTGACCACACACAACCCTTCCTAGGAATCTTCATTGTCTATGGTATACAGTATCAAATAAGTATGTATTATCAATATTTAGTTACACAAATCCTAAATAGATCATTGTGAATAGATTATTAAAGCGAGTGGTTTGAAGTTTAAGTAGAAAAGTTCGAAACTATTGATGATATATAGTTAATAACCATTAGGTCTATTAATTTTTCATATATTGAGTGTTTACAAATAATTCTCTCCTATTATAATTTTATTAGGAGAAATAGTGTTAATGTTAAGGATTACAATGATACAGATAAAGAAGTTTCTAATTTTCGAACCTAAATGTAAGGCATCTTCATCATACAAAAGATCTATTTTAATGGAGAACACTACATTATTAGATTATTTAAATAGAATATTTCTCCTCCTAAAAATGTAAGGTTCATTAATAATTTTCACACATGAATATTATCATTAGGCTTCATTAATCGTCTTACATGACCTTAAACAACAAACTGGAACACTGGTTACTATATAACATGACACTATACTATCAAACAACCCCAGTTTCAGGAACTTATATATCATGATATATAATCAACAACGTATGATACTAAATAAAATGACTCCACCTTTATGTGCAGAATATCTCATTAATTTTGTTATCTTAAATTCAATTATGGGTTTATATTATTATATTAAATAACTAAAACAAAAATTAATTCCCCATTATATAAGTGTCCCTGGGTTCTTAAGTCCTTTTGTTGTTACCTTATTTAATATGGGACTTTCATCGGGTCATTTCAGGTAACCTTTTGAAGTTTTTTATAGATTTTTATGTAATGAATGTTTGGTTAATGGCTAGGAAAAACCCAATAAAGGCTTCCCCTGAAATATTTTATCTTTTTTGGAGTCTAAGAGGTGGGAAGATAGTTGGTACATGGTTATGAAAACTTGGGCAACCTTCTCCTGAAACCTTCCATCTTGGTACAAAGTCTTTTACTGTTTGTATCATATAAATTTTAAAACCATGTAACCGAACCAAGTGGCTCATCTAGTATCCCATAATGGGGATCATGGTTGGTGAAATGTTTTTGAAACTATGTGAAAAAACCATGAGACCCTAATTAAAAAATTCAAATTTTATTTTAAAGACCCGAAACACAACTTTTTAACCTTATTATTCTTCTAGTGAATAATTCTCCCAAACTAGGAAACTGATATTGGAGATTTTTAATAATTAATTCCTTTTAGAGTGTGAATAAATTAGAGTTAGGGAACCATATCTATAAATTTGAAGGTTTGTTCCCATTATATGTCATTATTCTCTATTCTTATACATTATATCTTTTATCCTTAAGAAAACTTATATTAGGGATTTTTTTTTGATATAATGTTTGTGGAAAAATTTAATTAGGTCCCTTATAGAGCCATCATGGATTTAGGAATAATTTTCTAGATCTTTATTAATTTATGTTTTTTTATTACAATCATTATAGTAAGTGATTACTCTTAATTCCATTGTTCTATAAATTGATGAATTAGATATTCTTATTTTGGACCCAATGATTAGGATTCTTAATCATTTCCTTAAACCCTCAATTTTTCTTGGCTCATAGATCCCATGTGAGTGTTTGAGTTCCAAGTGTATATTGGTGGTGGTTTCGAAATAATCCTTTGTCATAAAAACTATTATTTTTTTCTAATATTATATCAGTATTTAAAAATTATTAAATGGATTTATTTTTGGATTTAGGTAAAAAAAATTGACCGAATTTTTTTTAAGCCATGATTCAAGAAATATGGTTTCATTTTAAAAAATTAAAAAATTGGAGCTCCCCTTGAGGTGTGTTGATTAAAAGTAATTTTAAATGATTTTATATTTGTGAAGAGAAATGGTATTAAAACATGTTATATTTAGATGGAATTTAATTCTGAGGAATGTTTTGTTCTGAAAGAAAGTGATTTCTAAAAATTGTGTATCTTGATGAAAAGATATTTCAAAATAATGGTATTTGAAATTTAATTGGGTAAATGTGTATGAAATTAATTTTGAATGCTTTGATTTGATTGGGATAAATATAGTAAAAACACATGGCAATCTAATGTAATTTATAGGGGGACAGATTTGGGATGAGGACACTGGAAATAATATGTTTTTCTTATCAAGGATTTGTGATTAGAAATCTAAAAAAACTATAGATTTCATGACACTATCCTATGATTCAATTTTGAGGGTTTTCTTCTATCCCTTTGCATTTGTTTCCCTCGATGCTTATGGTGGTCACTATTCATGACTGTTAACTGAGATAGAATGAATATTCTTTCTAAATGGTATGTAATTTACCATAGGAATTAGTTTATATATTACTAATATTTAGAAAAAACTATTTATTCATGATTGGGATATATGAGATCCATAAAATCCATTATAATACTTTATATTTTTTTTAATTCTTTGATGGTAAATGGAAAAGAAGGCACGGGTCCAGGCTATTCCCTGAACCCCCCAAAATTTATAAACAAAGGATACAGACACTTCAGACACATTTACCTTAATTCTTTGATGGTAAATGGATTCATTAAATTTGTTTTTAAAAACTTTTATTATTAAAGGCATTGTAAACCATTTTAAATGGGGGAAATTCCATGTTTTTTTTAAAATTATGAAAAACAAAATCACATGACTTGTTTTTATTTAAATGAGAAAAAATGGTTTATCTTATGAAATTTACTTATTATAATCATAGTTGGGATCATACTTGGATTGTTTACTCATACCATACACAAACCTTTTATTGTGTTTAGAAATTTTTCTATCTGATGAAACTAGAGGCAAGGAACCTCATAGTGGTGACATGTATTCATTAAAGAGTGGTACAAGTGTTTTTTGGGGATGTATTTCATATAGATGCTTTATATACCATTTGAGTACTTGGGTTTATTTTTTTTTGTTTTGGAAAATATTTTCCTTGCACTGATTTTAGATTTTTTCTATCTGAATCTATTATGTCATGTTGATTCTCTTTTAAAGATTCCATTTTTTTCACTAGTTTTTATCATTTTGGGTGAAAATATTCCCAATGGTATTTATTTATTCCCATACTCTTTTTCTAGCCCATGAGAAATAAGAACTCCATTCGATTCCATGAGATGTCTTGGGTTTTCTATATAGGGATGAGAGGGGTCAGGTTAGGAAATGTTAGTTCTTAAGATGAGGTTTTATTTTATATTATTTATCATCTGGTGTTAGAATTTTTTGGTATTCTAGAGATTGGAGTTTAAGGAAATAAGGGGTTGTTTACAAGTGATTTTCTTTCCAAATATCATCATAACGAGCCATATATTAATAAGGGATGTTGAGAAGTGTGTATATGATGTTAAGTTTTGATTTTATATAAATTTTATTATTGTATTATCTTGATTCAAAAAATGATTTTTCTTTTGTAAAGTGGACAATTTTTTCATTTGTATAGTTTCATTCCACTTATAAGACTTGTTAGAGTTCATCAGGATAGTACAATGGATGGTGTTCCATGAAGAAACCCTCTTTTCGATTAATACCTTGTTGAAGATATAATGTGAGAATTTCATGCCATTGACCAAAATATTTTCATTTCCCTGGCTGTATGATCTAATATTTTTCCTTTTATGGTTTTCTAAACCTTTTTGATCTGGTTGTTTTTCATGTTTGGTTGATCCTTGGTTACTATGGGAGGGAGAAAGAGGAGAGTTGAGATGAATTTATCGGTAGAGGTTTTTGGACCGTGGAGCCAATGAATACACCCTAAGACTAGTGACTATAGTGTGGATCTAATGGATGGAACATAGGGAACTATAAGGATGAAAACATAATAAAATTAGTATTTTGGTATAGTTGTATCATTGATTTATGTTTTTATTTAGGCTAGTTGGGTACTATAGTGTAGATGGGTGGTTGCGGTGCAGGGGCTACATTGAGGGAATTAGATAGTTCTACAAATTTCAACACAACTACAACATAGATCATAGCTATGAAAAAACCATCCATTATGAATTCTAAGGTCTAAAACGTGGAGGTTTATTCTATTCTACATATTCTACATAGTTTTATAGGATCCGTTATATGGATTCCTCAATGGATATCAGACACAAGTTTGACTAAATCGGCTATAGAGTGGTTCCTTGCGTTGTGTCATAGTTCCCCTATGTTATCCATTTATGCAGTGTGGTCTATGGGGTTGTTCCATGATATTATATTTTTTTTTGTATACTTATAAATACCCCCAATAAAATCCTAACCCCTTTTCTCTCATTTATTCCAGTCAACCCCTAAGAACCTATATATATTTTCAAATGATTTTAGATCTCATTGTAATTAAATTAATACCCTGCCATATAAGGACCATTTTGGAGTGATGTGATACATCAAATATTGGTGTTCTAAGATTGGATTTTGAATGTGAGCCTTCCATTTTCTCTTATTATTCTCATTTATTGGTTTCCTATTGTGGAAACCTTTTTAAAATATTTTCTTATAATTGATGAATGGATGGGAGAATAAACTAAAACTACATTTTATTTTGGGAGTTTTTACACTTATTCTATTTTGAGCTTGTTGGTCTAGTTAAATTCCTTAAACCTCTCTTTCAATTACCCTAGTATGTTTAATAAGTGTGATAAAGACAATTCACCATTCATGTGACCCATGTAATTTTATAAATCTATATTTGATGAGTTACACATTCTTAGACCTCCCATTGGATCTTTTTGGGTTCATTAGCAGTGAGATAAAGACCTAAGGATTTCTAATAGGTCTTCTAAGCTATGAACATGTTTGAGACATGGTTAGATTGATAATTGAACACTATGATGTATTTAAACTGGTAGATTGTTGGAATAATATTAAGAACTGGAATAACTTGGGTAATTGTTGTGATTTCTTGATATGAGATTACATGAACTAAATTGGTTAATTACCATTCAAATGACCATATGATCTAAATGATAAATATAACATGATTTAATATAAATATGATGATAATTGGGATGCCAACATTATGAAGTGTTAATGAATAGATAGATAGTAATAAGATTAATTGAACATAATGGATTATGATGACATTTGATATTCATTGTGATTTTTTATGTTGTAATTACTATAGATAATAGAACAATTACAACGTAATGATTATAGTGAATGTCTTGGTTACACTATAGTTCTAATAGATCTTGGGCCAGTTGCACTATAATTCTTATAGGTATTAGGCCGATTATGCTATAATACTTATTGGTCCTGGACCCATTAGTTATTAATTCTTATTGGGCATATTCTAGTTATACTATAGTGATTATAGGGAGGGGGTAGTAACTCTATAATTCTTATAGGTATTGGAATGATTATACTTAATTCTGATAAGCCTCTTCTTGTTTATCATATGCTTTATTTTTACTACTCTACCCTAATATGGATATGATTATGGTTGGAATGGTTATATTACATGCTCATATATATATTTGAAATAATACTGAAGTAGGTTTGGATAACCCTGGGTATCAACCAATAACTTAGGGGTTAGAAGGTTTACTTCATGTGTTGTATTAATTTATTTAATTAATAATTTTTTTATTTTTTATTTCATATACACTCTTATCAGACTATATTTTTTGGACACCATTGGTGGTGGAATTATGAGTTGTTTTCAGACCCTATTCAGACCACTATTTTGTGACCAAATATACTACATAGATGTAGGTTTTCACTTGGGAAATGGACCCTATATATAAATATAGATAGGTGGATGGTTTGAATCATAGAGATGGGATTGACATTGGGTTTGGTATAGAACAATTCATTATTTTTTAGAGTCTGCTGGTATTTTATTGTATGAATTTTAGGATATCATTTTGTTTCATTTCAGACAAAGATTACATGGTTTATAATTTTTTGGTGCATTTTAATTTTTCGTTATTGTGTAATGGATGTTGATTTACTTATATTGTTTCTTATATTTTTGATAATATATTATTATTTCCATAATTACTGTAACTTTTTACAAGAGGTAATAGTCTCCACACTATATTCCTTACAAACTCGCTACTAGTCAGCAACCTCTTACATAAGGGGAGGTGTTACTAAGGCTAGATAACCCACCCAACTTGATCAAATAAGATCATTGGGCCATAGGCATTACACTATCTGAATATGGAGAGGTACAATTAGGAATATGGAGAGATAACTATTGAGTTAAAGAGTTTCACTTTCAGAAACCACTATACTTATAATGGATTAATTATCCTAATGAATTGGATGTTAGGTTGGAGATGTTTCAGGTGATTTTTTAATTTTGGTAAACTCTAGATTATTTTATGGTAAAGTGAAATACCCATTATCTTTAATTCCATCATAGGAGATGATGGGAGTATTATTTTAGGATAAAAATAATAATGTATTAGAGTAGTAAGTCTTCAAGACCATATTATTCCAATAGCTTCATCTTGAATCATTGATGATGGAAAAATACATTGAGTTCCCTACCTTTTAATATGATTAAAAGACTTTGACTGATTATGAAAACCATTTTTATTTGTGAATCGATTTTTTATTAAGGTTTTATTGAATGATAAGTTTAAGGGTTAGAGGTTCTAGATGGACTTCTAATAATATATATGTTCTCATATTTTTATGATGAATCTTTCCTTCTATGATGATGTGGGTGATAGAGTGTTCATGGTATAGTTTGACTTGGTTGAACTTTTGAGGGTTAGTTACAATTACTCTTCCTCTGAAAAGATGTTTTAGTAGTCCCAATGGATGGTAGAGGAAATAGAATTAATCTAACATGGGTGGTGGAAGTATATCTCAATTGCGATCATACTCCTCAACTTTAGAAGAACATAGTAGTGTTACATGGAATTTATATTAGTTTTTCAATAATAGGAACACAATGTGTTTTTTCCAATACACCCGATGGTTTTCAAATAATGTGCACATTAGGGAATATTTTAGATATTCTATCAGGATTTTTCTACTTGTCATTAGGGTTTTGGTTTTTCAGACCATAACGGATCTATGGTGTAGTTGGATTATTCAAATTAAATAGGGTTCTGGATGTAGGTCTCAAGAACGATGTAATTGTATGTAGTAGAAGAGTATTTGATAGAATTCAACGTGGTTCCAACAATAGAGAGATGTATAATATTTTTTCTAATTAATTAGTGACTAGAATATTGGATACTGGTGCTTCCAACTCATTCTTCTCAACCCTTTTTTTGAATCTCATAAAACTTTGAATGGAACTCCTACCTTATGTGATGGAGATGGTGACACATATTGGGAAGAAGATGGAGAAGGGTTTCATATTCCCTTTATTTTAGTCCCTGATACTTGAAGTTGATCTAGGTTGGGATTTCCAAAATCTAAAATTAGATTTTATTATGTTATTATAGGGTTGGATTTGTTAATCAACCAAAAATATAATATTTATTTTTATTATCACATGGTATCATTTATTTCCTCTGATGTGAGCTCCTAGGTATTTCAGGGAGAGTTATATCTAGGGTCTACTAGAGTATAACCTTCTATACCAAAACAAGTATGTTATATATATTCTTTCTTGGTTGGACATGAAGATGATCCCTAATAAAAACTATAATTTTCAACATTTACTCTCTCTTTTTCATTTAAAATACCCAAAATTATAATTTAACTCCCCGGTTTATGTAATATTATTTTGAATTTAAATTTTTTTTACATGATTGGAAAATTAGTTTTAAATATGGTATTTATTTACTATATATATATTTTTATATAAATTTGGGAGCAATGTTTTGAAGGAATCTATTTCTTTTTGAAATGTTAGGTTAAACATTAATACTACACTAAACAAGAATGTGAACATTTATAGTGTCGGAAATTAAAAATAAGAAGAGTTACCATGACATCTATGGTCATTATGATTACCATAGGTACTGGTCATGTGCATCCCATATATGAAAATACTATCAAATTGTAGGCATTCCAAAATTGACATCACTTGACAACATCTCCTGCCAACTGTGAACACTACTCATAGTCACCTTAGAACCTTACCGAACCCCATTTTCATGGTAGGTATACCTATCATGAGTAAAAAATTCTATCTATATTTGATAAAAAAGTATTCAAAGGTAATAAGGGATAAAAAAATTATGAATTTTATTCACTGATCCACCACTCTCAAGGTAGGTACACCTGCCATGAGTTAAATTCTCAAAATAAATCTTGTGTTCAGGACAATAACTTTGACATTCACAATAAGAATTCTTATTGAATGCTTTCCCCACCTACTCTACCATGCATATTTTATCTATTAGGATATAAATAGGTCCCGAACCTCCTTCCCCTATGAAGATTACAACCCATTTGATTCCCAAAAATCTAGAGGCAAGTGAGCAGATGCTGCTCAAAAAATGTTTCCTCCACCATTCAACTACCACATTCACGAGCACAAACATGTCACCATTTAACTTATTGATGCCACATTCTACTACCTCCCATTGATATATCATAACAGTGATGTGAATAAATTTTACCAAGAGAATCATGGAAGTATTATGTCCCAATTTTTTATCTAATTTTTCTGAGGTAGATATCTAGTTGAGCGAACGATGAATGAGGCTTCCCTACTTGTGAGACTTCTAAGGGAGCTCTGGTTCACCAATTTGTCATAAAGAAAAATGATACTTTTAGACAAAAGATCTAAATAGAAATGGATAATGAACCCATGAGAACATAAATATACAAGGGAAATATGATGAAATGAGAATATAAATCTACCATTAAATATAAATTTTGGAGAATGTATCTATCAAAGGTGAGGTCTTCAAGAAAAGATATTCTACCAGGAAAATGTAGCGTCACTATTAAAGAAACAGGTGGCCTTTTCTGACCAATGATTGGATAATATGAGTTTCATATACTAGAATAAATCTTAAATGGTTAAATAGTTTCTCTTGTGTAAAAAAATTATTACCAAATGATAATAAAATGAACGAGGCCCCTTAGCTAAATCCCAAGCCCATTTACCCATTTCATCTCACCAACTACTACGAATAACCAGATCATTCCCCCTCCAAAAGGTTAATTGTGATAGAATGTGGAAACTAAAACTACTCTATGAAATTCCTAAAATCAATGAATTCGATCACACCTGTCTTGTGGAGATAAGTTTCCTATCATATAGAAAAGGAATTCAATTCGGGGAAGATCATGATGGTTAAATTGGAAGAAGGTTGAGAACTTTATATGGAAGGTTTCCAATTAAATCCCTTAAGTTATTATAATTTCATTTTATAAAAACTACAATAATTGAAAATGGGAACATATGTGTATCGGAGAAAAAAATACCCCACAACCCTATAGATGACATCTGATCTCTCAATGTAGTCACAAACTCCTATATATAATTTAATGATTTTTGAATTTGATATTTATCTTAATTTTATGTTTTATGTTTTTATTCTTGTCCTTATATTTTCACACATAAGACACTTGGATTAAATCCATAAACATGATATCAAAAAGTGGAGGTAATTCAGGGATATTTGGTGGAATCCAAATACTAGGCTAGGAAAAGGTAAAAAATACAAATATCTTTGTATTTTTCTATAATAATTAGAATAGTTGGATATGGGTAATCAGTTAGATTCAACAGACAAGATGGTGATTTAAATGTAACTGAATAATGATTCAATTGGTGAGTGAAGGAATAATACAAGTCCAATCCAATACATCCTTAAATATATTTTAAAACCATGCAATTTTATTTATGATATCTTTAAAGTAAAACCCACAAAATAAAATTTTAACACACACACTATAGTATCTTCTTCGGAGAGAATCTAATGCCCAATTTTACTATATTTTTCTTGGGTTTAGAATTTTTTCTCCGAGTAACATGTGATAGAATTCATTATACATGGATCCAATTCTATGTAATACATTGTTTTTTTTAAATATTTTCAAATGAACAGATGCAGTTCTTCCCACATAACTGGTTTTGATCCAGATGTTAAGAGAATTGTGCAATAATGACTCAAAAATTTTAGTGACATAGAACTAGAAAAAATATAAATTTTCACCATTCCATTGGTTGATTATACCTCCTCAGCTTCCTCCTCAAAATCTAAAAAATAATGTGAAAATATATAAGGAAATAGTTATCATGTTAATAGAACTTGGAGAGAAATGTATGCACAGAACTTCAATATTAATAATCTAAAATTACAAATAAATGATTAATAAGTCTATTAACTCAAAACTAGAATGATTAGGATAATTCATATATTATAGGGATTATATGGAGAAGGCCACAATATGAACATAAGAGAATTTAATGAATTTTTTTTATTGTTTTAGAACCAGAGGAGTCAATGAGGCTCAAATAATTTAGAGGGAATTCCATTTCTCACATGAAGGGGCATACATAGAGTTACTCTACAACCTAAATCTAGGAGAAGTCACCTTTCAAGAAGATATACAAAAAAAATTCCATCATAAATTCATTCCTGCTTCAAGAAGTTCCCAATGTAGGAAGAATATTATGGAATCCAACAAGAAACTGGAGAGACTCTTTATTAGTTTTAGGAGAGATTCAAGAAGATAACTTCATTCTAACTGTACTAGCCATATGAAGAACATTACTTACTTTTACTTTTCTACCAATTATTTATAGAAAATGATTGAAAGCTACATAATTCTTATATAGGAGGGGCACTAATTGATAAGTCACTATTTTAGGTTTAAGATCTCATTGAATGTATCTCATAAAATTCCCAAAATATTGGTACCCAAACATTCACTAGATGAGTACATGAGGTAAAAATTTCCATCTCACCTTTCTTAGAAAATAAAATTGAAGAAATACCATATCTTTTAAGAAAATTAGATGTTAATAACGTACATGAATTATCATCTACCACACTCACAAGGGCCTTCTAACTATTCTACTCCTTGGAAATTTTCTCTGATAGATTCCCTCAAATTCAAAGAACTGAAAGTTGTGATGAAATGACTCAATGAAAATTCTTGAACCTACCATGTAAGATACAGATTATTTGAAGAATTATCTACTAATCAATTTGGTGATGAAATTCAACAGATCTAGATAAAACTATTTCATCATGTTTCTTAATAAGATTTTCAACAGACTCCATTTTTTAGATATAATTTCCAATTATCAATAGGATATGATTAAGGGAAACCACAAAAACCATCTATGGAAGAAATTATGAGAAAATTAATATAATTTAAAAATATTCAACACAACACAATTAACTCCCATGGTTCAGAATTAAAATAATTAAAAATACAATTTTTTCAACTCATGACCACTCTTAATGATATGGTAAACCAAGTTACAAGAATTATTTCTTCTTGAACAATTCCAAATCCTAAAGGATATGTCAGTTTCATTTCCACGAGAAATGGGGGAAATTTTTAGATTTTAAAATATCACACAAAGAAATTGAAACATGAAGTGTTCTACATCATGCATCTAAAGAACCTGGAATGTGAAAAACATTGAGGGGGAGGATAATAAATAACCATCGAAAGCGAAATGAGAAATAATGGAAGGTAAAAAACTACACCTACTCTATAATAATGTAATAAATAAGAAAACCCAAGGAGAAATCATTACAGTAACAGATGATGGATATTTAAAAAAAATTAAATGAATATCCCCCAACTAGAAGATGTTCAAAATATTCCCAGGTATGAAAAATTTATAATGTATATGTGAACTACTAGAAGAAGCTTGAAAGGAATGAAGAGCTATGACTTTGTAAGAATTTTTATACTCTTATTATCCTCAAATTCCCCAAAAAATGTAGTATGTAGGTATTATTTTTATCCCCTGTACAATTGGTTTGCTCAATTTTTCCAATAAATTATTTTAACTGGAAGTCTCAATTAATGTATTTAATTATTTTATTTATTGTTCTCTATATATGAGAGAACATAATTCCCATAGTGTGGTTGAATATATTTCTAAAATATCCCCTACCTATCTCGTAGGAGTCCTTGAGGATGCCCTGGTATGTGTATAAGGTTACCCATTTCATATATACTTTATCATTCTGAACAGGAAATATGGAAAAGTTAAGGTTCACCCTCTCATTATTTTAGGAAGAAAATTCATAAAAATAGATAAAACCATCATAAAATTCAATAAAGGAACCCAGTCTATAAAATTTTGGGTGGCGATAGTATATTTAAATATACTAGATTCAATGAAACATTCACCTAATGAACATTCTATTTTTACCTTAAAACATTTTGAACTCCCCTATTCCTCTTGGGAAGAAAAATAAATGTTTTCTAATTCAATGAGACTGAAAGAATATTTGGAATCAACTAACTCATTAAACACATTTGTTTTTTTAAAATGAAAATGACCATGAAAAAATATCAATTGTTGTTAAATATATTAAAACTAATTAATGTTATTTTGATGAGATACTAAAAATTGATACTGACATTTATAATTTACATGTGCAGGTAGAAAACCCAGAGACTGATGAAATGAAAATAGATCTAGAAAATCCCATTTAATTAGAACTAATGTTATTACCATAAAATTTAAAATATTCCTTTTAAAAGGAGGATAATAGACATCCCATCATAATTTCTAATAATTTAGATCCTAGAGATGATAACAAAACTGATTAAAATCCTGAAAAATAATGTTACATCAATAAGGTTGACATTGAGAGATATCCCTGGAATAAACCCTACCATCTTGATGCATTGGATTTATTGTAAGAATGATCCACATTTTTGATAAAATCTCAGAGAAGACTGTACCCAACCCACATGTAGGTATCTAAAAATTAAGTAGAAAAACGTTTAAAAATTAAACAATTTAACCTATTTTAGATTCCCAATGGGAGAACCCCTTCATATTGTTCCAAAGAAAACTTGTAACACCAATATAAAGAATAAAAACAACGAATTGGTACCTAATAGAATAAATAATGGTTAGAGAATTTGTATTTACTATAAGAGATTAAACAATGCTACTAGTAAATACCATATCCATATACCCTTTTTAAAATAAATGTTTCAAATACTAGTTTGGAAAAGAAATTATTGTTTCATGGATGGTTTTTGTGGAAATTTTTTAAGTTTCAATAGCTCCCAGTGACCATGATAAGACTACTAACCAGATGTCCCATTGGTATATTTTTCTAATAGAGGATTCCTTTTGGCCTTTTTAATGTACCAAATAACTTTAAACATTTAATGGTAAGCATATTTTCAATGACCCTTATCCTAGTAGCCCGAATGCTTTTCCTTAATTCATTATACTAGCATAGATACATTGGGTAAAGTCCCAATGGACCAATTAGTTTGGTAGTTTTAGAGATAAATATAAATAAATGATTCCCATTTTACATTGGGAAAGTAAAAAACACCACATAACAAAATAAAATGCATAACATCCTTGGGAACTCATTTAAAGGATTCATTATCATAACTTGGGGATGTGAAACAAAATATGGGTGACCTAAAAAGTTTAGTATGGGTATGTACAATGGAATATTTCATGAATAATTAATGAGGAATCAATATGGAAAGGTAATTAATTCAAACACATGACATTTAATTAATAACTAGATCATAATATGTTAGTAATAAATGATGATCAAATAATTCCATATAAACATTCACATAAGTGGGAAACATAACCATGAATATTCTAACTAATCGAGAAATTACATGGATTATTAACATCTAAATTCATTATAATGGAATGAATAATGAAATATATATTAAACAATAATGTCGATACCTTATGCCGAAACATGTAATACCATCGAGGATTAATGTGAAGGAATTTAATACCATCAAAGATTCATGACAAGAAATCTAATAATACCAAGGACTCATTTCAAGAAATCTATATAAAAGGGTAAGGCCAAGGGAAAACCATATCTGTTTTTTCTCATGAGAACTAATGATGCATAAATGGACTATAGGGGGCCCCACCCATCATATAAAAATTTCAATGCATTCAACATATATTGAATAATATATTTAATTAATGGAAAAATTTCATTATCATTAAACATGCGTATTGAGTAAAGGATTCAAATTTATAAATATTTTCCCAAATTATTTAATTAAATTCAATGTAAATACCATATGATAAAAGGTATATGATTTATTAAATAATTATATCCATAATACAAAAATATGGATATTTTATTGAAATATAATGTCCAAGGAAAAATGATCACAAGAAATTGATTGATTCAAGAGAAAGCAAAAAATCACAATAGATATTGATATTGCACAATATCTTTTACCACATGGAAATTTTTATGTCAAATCACCTTGGATGAAATGATTCCAAGTGAAACATAAAATACTATGATGTATGAATGAATTAGGATACTACATTGCAACGAGGAAGTATATACACCACATAATTGGTGAATTGTAACAAATAAGTCCAAATGGATTGAAAATTAAGACGAAACCCATTACCTCACTGACTGAAAATTGATTTTTTTATTATTAAAATAGACCCCTTTTAAGGGGTGATGGGGAACACATGAAAAATATACTTATACAAAACAAACCCATTACCTTACAATTCCTTTTAATTAAATATTATGTAACCTCTAGTATAGTGGTATGAAAAATGTTATTAACTTATAAAAGAACCATAATACTACTTATAATATCATATGTGATAATTTTAAAACATATTATCAACTATTCTTCAAGATTTTTTTTTTATTTTTGTTGATTAGGGTGATAATTTATTTGTTTTATCAAGCTTTTTTTTAATGAATGATTCTTTTCTTTATATTATTATATAGATCTATCATCATAAGAATAATAATAAAGACATAATTATAATTTTTTTACATCAATTATACTTTAAAAAATAATCATGGCTGATGGTTAGGAAAAATAAAGTATGTTACACTCATGGATATGGGATCTGAAAGATTGTGAGATCATCAGCCTTCTAGATAGTCACCACTTAATGATTCGATTTTCCTCCAAGGAAGAAATGATATGTGCGTGGTCCAATTCCCCCAAAAATATCAATGGTTTCATGTTTTTTTCTTCTCTGATGGATGTTTGATTTCTGTATAAATTGCAACCCAACTTTCATTATGATTTTAGTAAGTATTACATATCTACCATTACCATTCCAAAACCCAGTGGTTATAAATATTCTTGAGAACCTGGTTAGTCAGTTCATGTGTTCTGATGTTTGTACAACCACTTTGAGTAACCTGATCAAAGATCGACTATGTGTTGAGGTGGATATCTCAAAACCTCTGGTAGAATGTGTATTGATTTCAATGGGTGATGAATTTAAATGGAAGCAGGATATGGTTAATGAATCTTGGACATACTACTACTCAAACTGCAAAAGATTGGGGACTTATAATATAGGTTTCATAGTGGATCAATGAGCAGGAAGTCTTTAGGTCCAGAGAAGAGGCTTGGTAAAATTGTTGATATGAGGAGGGTGCCTTATGGGGATGATTGGATTGTTAACACACTTGGCATGGGAGCCCAGGTTGCATCAGTTCTAGGGAAACCATCAAGGGTTTCAGTTTCTCATTTGGTATCTATAGTGTTGAATAGACATATATAGGATCTGAACCGAGGGATGGTGTAAAGGGAGCTTGTGCTGATACTAGTGGGATGGCTTCAAGTGGACCTGTGATTGTAGGGGAGAGACAATAGAAGCCATGATCACCTCATGAACTTTCTCCTCTTGATAGTAGTAGGAGGAGAGTGGTCTTCTCAAGGAAAGGTTTCATGTTGAAATGGATAATTGTGATTTTAGTGTTGTTGTGGGGGATCTATAGGGATGTGATGATGGGATCTATGGACGGATTGATGATGATGGTGGTGGGATGGTCATGATTTCCCTGTGAATCCAATTTTAGGGGCTGGAGTATGAGGGAGTGGAACCCAAATTGTAGACTGATCCTCAAGAAGATGATGTAATGAGTGAGGTAATGGGTAATGGGAAATGTGCAAGCCAGGATATGGTAAACACCCAGTCTACAATGCTATGATTGATGAAAACTGTCAACTTCAGCATAATCGGAATGTAAAGTATCAAGAGATGAAGGTCTATGGAAAATGAAGGGATACTTCTGGTGGAGGTAAGTAAAATGAGGGTTTCAATGTTAGGAAATCATATAGTGACATATTTCAGGGAGGGAGAAAGATTTTGTCTAGGAACCATGAGGATATGATTGCCTCGTCTCGATGAAGACCGAGGAAGGATTACTCATATTTTCTGAAGACAATTCCACTAGATACTCTGTCTGAAAAGAAGGTGGAGAAGCCTTTGAAGATCATAATGGTATGGAAATTAATAATGAATTTATTTCATTATAGTTATTGAATCTTAAAAGGAAATATGAAAAAGTTTTGATGCATTAGAAAAGCTTGTAGTGGGAATTGGCGACCACAGATGAAGCTTTTTATCATGGAGATGGTGATGGGTTTGGTTAGGACTGTATGTAGTTGTTGTGTTTGTTCTACGGTGCCTTTTTTATAAATAGTTATTTTGTTAATAAAGGTTCGGAGGTTTTTCCTTTGGAATCACTTTTGTGGTAAAAAAATTAAAATTATTCATTATCAACTTATATGAAGAGAATTAGTGATAGACGTACAACATCACTTCATGAGGCAGTAGTTCACCGAACACCCGAGAAACGTTACTGTGTCTCTTATAGAATGGAAAGTAACATGGTATATATGATATAATGAATCCACATGTATAATTATGGTATATATATCATATATATATATATATATATATATATAATATATATATATATATAATATATATATATATAATTTATATCCATCTTACTATCCAACCATGAGAGGTGGTAGTGGAAAAACTAATGACATCGGTTCGCTAGGCGGTAGTCCACCGTACACATGAACGCTGATTTCATGACCCATTTTATGGAATTGGAGATGGATTTAGATCATAAAATTATTATATAAACATCCCATTATATTTAATAATATTATTTTATTATATATAAATTATTTAATAAAAATTTAAGGAGGTGTTGAAAGACGTAAAATATTAACACTTGTTGAAAAACATTACCTCTTCTTCTGGTATTCTCATTATATTTGAATTAAATATTTCCAAGGTATGAATTATGCTCAAAATACATCTTATAGGATTGTTATATGGATTTTTGGAAGTTATTTTTGTAGTAATTTTCAGAAATAACGTGGTTTTATGTTGTGAAGAAGGGAGGGGAGTGAGTTCCGTTTTATAGTTGAGGAGGAGTGGAATTTTTCAAACACCCAAACATTTCACTATTAGGGGACTCCATTGCCTCATGTGGAACCAAAATATATCAATAATGAAGGATATGATTTATATGGTTCAAAAAAATATCTAAAACTTCTAATTAAATGTAATTTTAATATTTAATTTTTTAGTCATTATGATTAATCAATTTTACCATTTTTTACCTCAATAACATGTATCTTTTCATTTACCCAGGTAATTTATCATTTAAGACTAAAATTAAATATAGTTTTATCAAATAAATTATATCTAATTAATCTAAATATTAAATTAAACTTATTAAATGAAAATCATATGTGTGTATAAAATTAATTTTAATACAAACACATGTAATGAGAAAACCCATATTTTAACGTTAATCAGGATAATTTGTGTTATGAGTTTTCACTAATCATTATAGTAAAAAATTCAGTTGAAAATATTAGATAAGATAAATTATTATTATTAAAAAAAATTAATCCATTTTAACAAATTCAACTCACAGATGTGGGAGAATTTACTTTAAAATTAATCCTACAAACGTGATGAGAAAGTATGTTTTTAAAGAGAAAATGTTCAAAATTTGAAATGTTTTTATATCCAAATTCAATATGAAATAGATCAAAATAAACTAAATTAGATTAATTTTTGTAATTTTAACTAATTTTCATTTATAAATAATTCAAAATATATTTTAACACTATAAATAATTTAATAGAAAATGTATTTTTCAATTTTATTTTTTATTTTTCACTATTCATAAAAATGATTTTATTTAAAAAACCCCAAAATCCCCCTTAAAAAATTTAATATAATGATTTCAGAAATGAAATTTAATTTTTTATAGAATATTTATAAAATTTTAAAAAATTAATTTTAATTTATGTGTGCCATGAATGACTGACCCAAGTTTTAAAAAAATATTTTTTCAGAAAAACCTCCCTTTTCTTTTAAATAATTCAACTTTTATTACTATTCAATAGGACTCTAATAAATGTTTTTAAAATATGTATTTTCATAAGAAATTTAATTTTAATCATACCCTATAATTTAGTGGCTAAGTTATTAAAATCATATTAAATAAAAATATTTTATTTATATTTTTTTGTGTTGTAAAACTCATTCTTGCATGGTATGGAAGATATTGAAGAAAGTTATTATTACATGTAATGATACCTAAAATCAATGTTTCTTGTAAAATAATATAAATGTATGGTTTCATGTAATTCATGATAAACTCATTGTTGCATGTTTCATATAATATTAAATAAAATTTTATTCTCTTATAATTTTAGGGTGTTGAATTATACAAACATTAAATAAATTGCATCATTGAGATTTAATCTTGATCATAGTAGTCCAAGGCTTTATATTTTCAAACTAATTTTTTAAAAAATAGACATTTTAAAATTTTTAATAAAAATTAAACTCCATAAGAGATAAATAGAAGTAAAAAGGTCTAATGGAATAACATATGACTAGGTTTCTATATAAGATAACATTGGTGGAAAGTGATGATATGGAAATGAAACCAAAGCCTAAATATTAATAGAGAGTGATTATGTTAATTCATGAAAAAATATTTAATTATTAATGGAATGATAAGGAAAAGAAACAATAAATAATATATTTGGGACAAGGTTCTAGATATCATCAAAAATTATTGTAACAAGACAACATTTTATCTCCAGAAAATTTTCATTTTCTTATTTTTAAGGAATTATTTTACTATCTATGAATAAAAGGAAATTTTATTAATTTATATGTCTTTACATAATAAAAACATTTTTATCCTTTTATTTATATTCTATAAATTTCCAATTCATCTATTACTCTAAAAAAATGAATATCCATAAATGAATTTTTTATGGTTGAACCAGTAAAATTCACAATTAATGAATTATTAGGTCCAAAAAGTATTTGCAAGTCTTTCCTTATATATCTAACTAATTTTCAAAACCAATATGGATACCACACATTATCTAATATAATAAATTAATCTATAAACCTAAAAAGTAACATCATTGGATCATCATTCAATTTTTTTTTAAAAATTGTTTAACTAATTATTATAAAAAATTAACCAGGACATCACATAATCCAATGGTAGATACAAATCCCATATCACCCTTTGTTAATGGGTTTAACCCCCACTGCCTTGTTGGATAAAATATGTTATCACCTAGAATGTGAGTTTCCACATTTTAAAACTATATTAATTTATTTTATAAAATGTTCCCAAAAATATATAATGTATATACTTGAAATATAATTAATAATTAAATAAAATTTTTACTAAGGTTATTAGTAAAATGTATTTTTTACAACAACAAATTATAATTTTATTTAAATATTATTACAATGATATTAATGATCATATCAACTATAAAGGATATTAATACCTTTAAACTTATGTCTAAAAAATGTAAATTTTTTGTTCTTCATACAAAATTTTCACTAAAACATACAACGAATGAATGGGTAGAATTGATATAAAATTTTCTCCAAAACATCTATAAAATAGGTAGAATCCCATCATATAAAATTTAAAATGAGGTGTTTAGGTATTTGAATTTATGATCATTAATAAACTCATTTAACAATGATGGTATCCATTACTATTAAGTTAAAGAATATATATATATTATACTAATATATAACACTATCCTTAGATGTTTTATAATTATTATAAAAAAATTATATTGGAAAAATAATTCATAAGTTTGATTCTGGAATCATAATTCAAAAATACGTCACCCCTTTTATTTCAACATAGTTCAATAACTGGAATATGAGTAAACCTAATATATTCACCTTAATTATCTATTAAAACACTTCATAATGGTTTGTAAGGTAAATGTAAATTATATAAATCATGTCACTTTGGAGTGTCAAACCTGGTGTGTTGTAAGCCCCATTTTCATGTACTAGATAATGATCAGGTCAAGCTCGATGTTCTATTTTTAATGTTATTACCCCTATATAAATCTATTCAGGAACCACAAAAAGTTATAGTATATATATATGGATGCATTTTTAGGAAAATCATGAAATATATACCATACCAAAACTTTATGATGTTCTCCTTTACATATCATCAAATTATTTATTCAGGTAATGTTCCTTAATCAATGTTTTCCTTAATCTAGTTCATTATATTTCTACTAAAATTCCTTGTATTCCAAATATAAAGACCTTTACCCCTGTATCCCATAGTGGATTCCTTAATTTATTACATTCTCGATGATATAATGCATCGAATCCAGAATAACTGATCGGTTTAATAGTTTTAGAGCACCATATACATACATGATGACTATTTTACATTGGTAAAATAAAATTAAACACAACAGATAATAAAAATAATTATGATATTCCATTAAAAACATTCAAATGATTTATCTTCATAACCTAGGGAAAAAATAATGCTGATCTCAAATTCTTAGTATGGGTAAGTACAATAGAATCTTTCCTGAATCATTACAGGTTAATCAATATACAAAGGTAAATAATAGAAACAAATACCATTTAATCAAAAACTAAAGTATAATATGGAATTAATAAATGATGATCAAATAATTCAATATAAACAATCATGTTATAATGAATCTTAACCATGTATATTCAAACTAATTAAAGAATATTATGAATTATTAATAAATAAATTCATAACGATGGAATGCACAATGATGGAAATTTTTAAAAAAATTACCAAGGACTCATTACAAGACATCTTATATCATTGAGGCTTCATGAAATAATATCTAATATTATTGAGGATTCATTCCAAGACATCTAATACTATCCATGTGTTTTGCTAATATATCTATATAAATTTGTATGGTTGTGACCAATACCCTATCCAGTTAGTTTCATGAGACCAACCAATTAATAAAAGAGATATAATGGGCCTCACACATCACTTACAATGTCCAATATATTCCTTATATATATTATAATATATTTAATTCGTAAAAATTTTCCTTACCATCAAATATCCAAATTGATTAATAGATACAAATTTATCAATGTTTCCCCAATTAAACAAATAACTTTAAAAGTTAACATGTATGTAAAAATTGTATAAGATGTATGAAATAATCATATCCAACATTAAGCTATATGTATATTTATGTGAACTGTAATTTCTGATGAAAAATGATCAAAAGAAAATTATTATTTTAATAGAATGTCAACATTCACATTAGAAAGTGAGATTTCTCAATAAATTTTAACTCTTGGTAGTTTTTAATTTGAATCCCCACAGATCAAATGATTCAAAGTGAAACATAAAATACCATTAAGTATGAATAAATAATGATATTACATGTTAATGGGTGTAACATATTGACAAAATAAAACTGAATTGTTGAATAATACAAAATAATTATCAATAGAATGTAAATTGAGATGAAATCACATACTATACTATTCAATTTAACTGAATGTTCTTTAACCTCCTGTACAATGGTTTTAAATATGTTATTGACTTATAAATGAACCATATCACTACATTTATTTATTTTTTTAACAATTTGGTTCATAACACAAATTTTATTTTGAAATAACCATTTGACAACTTATAATATCATATATTATCCTTTTATAATATATCATTACCTGTTCTTTGATAATATTTTATTCTATTTATTGATTCGATTGATAATTGCCTTGTTTTCTCATGAAATTTTTATCATAAATTATCCAATTCATGAGAATATTATATAGTCATATCATATCCAAATTAATAATCATAGAAAAATATCATATTTTAACATCTATTATACTTTTCAAACCTATCATGAATGATGGCTATAAAAAATGAATGAAGTTATGATCATGGAGACTGTAGGTCGTACATAAATTTGAGTAAAATTTTCCATTTTACAATGATGATTATAGAAAGTGTGTAAGTAATATTTTATATTTCTAAAATAATCATAATGGCATATATAAATTTTTTAAAACCTATATATATCATTCTTGTTTTGTGGTGATGAAAATAAAGTCACATATCTTTGTAAAGGTTGTACTCCACATGAAAATGAACGATGTTATCATATTTAATTTGTAAAAAATAAAATTAAATGATGTACATTATTTTATTAATGATGAATTTTTTATGAATATAATAATTATTTAATTTATCTCTCATATAATAATTAATATAATTTATTTATCACCTTCCATGTATAATGTTCATGAATAAAGAATCATATCGCTTCACATGGCGATAGTCTGTTATACGTAGGAGTGACATTATTGGGAATATTAAAGAATAAGAAGTAAAAAGGTATATATAATACAATTACTCTAGAGGCATAATTTTGTTATGTATATATATATCATATATATACTTTATTTCCATCATAATACCCATCCATGATAGGAGGTAATGTAAAAATGAATAAAATATGTTGGCAAGTCGGTAGTCTGTCGTACCCATGGAAAATGATTTAAAAACCCATTTTATGGAAACAGAGAATGATATATATAATTACCTTATTATAAATAAATTCCAGTATATTGAAGATAAATGGGTTATTATATCATCAATGTTTAATAAAAATTTATGCAGGAGGATAAAGATGTGAAATAAAGGTGCAAGTTAAAAAATAATACATCTTCTTATAGAAGCCGCATTATGATTACAATAAATCATTTCTAAGTTTTCTTTCATCCAAAAAAAGTATTATAGGATAATTATACGGATGTATGGAATTAATTTTATTAGGTCTTTTATAAACCATAGTGTATTGAACGTATGAAACACAGAGGAGAGTGACTTCCCTTTTATAGTTGAGGAGGAGTATATATATTTTTTGAAAATACCCAAAAGTTTTCCTTTTCAGGAGGTTTAAATTTCCTAATGTGGTCCCTAAATAGATCAATAATATAGGGGATGTTTTATTTGTTTGATAAAAACCTCCACAAAATAAAATTAAAGGCATTTTCTTTAAGTTATTCTTTAGCCTTTCTGTTAACTCAATTTTACTATTTTTGTTTTTATCATAGTAACTTATATATTTTTATTTACCTATGTAATTTTACTTTTAAGAATAAAATTAAAATGAGGATAATTAAATATTTTATATCTAATTATTCTATATATTAAATTTATTTTATAAATTAAAATTCTTATGTGGGTATGAAATCAATATTTATACAAACACATGTAATGCACAAGACCTTTTTTTAACCTTAATCACAATAATTAATTTTAATAAATTTCACTAATAATTATTGATAAAAATTATGTTTATATTATTATATAATATAAATTATGATGATTCGAAATATATTTTCCATTTTTCCAAATTCAATTCAAAAAAGTTGGAGAATTAAATTTAAAATTAATTTTGCAGGCGCGATGAGAAATCGAGTTTTTAACGTAAAAATTTTCATAAGGTTGAATTGTTTTTATATGAAAATTCAATATGAAGTTGATCACAATAACCTAAATTTGTATAATTGTTATTGAATCAAAAAATAAATAATATTTTAATAAAAAATTAAAATATAGTTTAACAATATAAATAATTTAAATGAAAATGAATTTTCCAATTAAAATTCATTATTTTAAACTCTTCATAAAAAGTGATTCTTTTTAGAAAAATTCCAAAACCCTAAGATAATTTTTTCATCCCTATTTTAAAAATAAATATTATTTTTTCATATAAATTTTCAAAAAAGTGAAAAAAAATTACTTTTAAATTTTGTGTGCAAAGGGTAATTAAACAGTATTTTTGAAGAAAATATAACTTCGTTTTGAAAATAATTATTTTTATTTAAATTGTTCTTATTTTATTAACAGCCTAAATTTAATTTACAAATGTGTTTAAATAATATATTTTAAAAAATTATTTAATCATATTCATATCCTCTAATTTAACAACAAGGTTATAACTATTATATTGAATAATAATTCATGAATAATATATTATTGTTGTGTAAAACTCTGTCATATGTGTAATGCATGCTATCGAAGAAACTCATTGGGGCATATAATGCAAGTTAAACTCAGTGTTATAGGTAACTCAATATAAATCTGGTGTTGAATGTAACGAAATATAATCTTAATGTTGTGTGTCACATATGATATTGAATAAAATAGTATTATTTTATAATTTTGATGTGTTATAATAATATCATATTAGATTGAAAATTGCATAGAGGTATTACATAATGAATTTTGTATATGTGGGACTAGCATTTAAAATTGTTTGGAAGGTTTGGAAAAGGTTATACAAAGATGTGTTGAGAAACAATTGGTTTTGAATTTTCAAAAGTTCCATTTTATGGAAGAAAAAGATAATGTATTATACCCTTTAATTTAAATGATAAAAATTTAAGTTGATTTGGAAAAGTAGATGCCATTTCTACATTATCATACTACGCCAATGTCAAGAATATTAGATCATTTTTCAGCTAGTTTGGATTTTATAGATGAGTTTTAATGATATTAGCTATATTTGTTTACCCCTATGTAACATTATTATGAAAGAACAATTTTTTTATTTTATGATTAATCCATGATAGATTTCATCCAATTAAAATAATGATTGACCATTTCCCCCATCATTTTCTTACCAAAATCAAGTCACCCATTATAGATAGTTTGTGATGTAACTAATAGAGTTGTAGGGGATGATCTACCTCAATGGATTTATAGGATTACATAAGTGATATAATATATATCAAAAATCTTAAACAATACCCAAATTAAATATAAAAAAATGAAGGAGTTTCTTTCTACTATTATAGATTTAAAAAGATTTTGTTCTTATCTCTTAGGAATTGAAGTGATTATTTTTTCAGATCATGCAAATTTAACATATTTGATAGAGAAGACTAATGAAAAATAGAAAGGCGAGATGGATATTTTTACTAAAATAATTTTAACTCAAAATTAAATTAAATATAGACTTTAAAAATTCTATAGATGACCACATAAGAAGACTCCCTCACATGAAAGAGGTAGAACTAATCCTGAAGTCTATATTGTATGATTCCATCCATAGTGTGAAATTATACAGACTAAAACATGTTACATAGAATATTGATATGGTAAATTTTCTTACCACAACCATGGTACCTTCTTTATTCTCTAAACATCAAACTGTTAGATTAAAATATGGATCCAGACACTATATTTAAGACAACCCATATTTATAGAAAATATGAATTTATAAAAACATTAGAACATTTTTTCCCTAGGAAGAAATAAATTTTATACACTTTCTCCATTACAATTGCATGCATAGGAAATTTTGGATTTTAAGGAACCTTTATAATACCTTTATAAGAAGTTTTGTTTTGGCCCTGAAATTTTACAATTCTTCATTATTTTTGTAAAAAATTCTCAAAATTCCAGTTCGCTTGTGTGATTTTTGAGAAACAATAAATTCCCAAAAAACGTTTATTTTTGTGAAATATTTAATGTATGGGGAATGAAATTTATTTGGCCATTTTTAATTCCATTTGGACTATCCAATACATTTTTTAGTAGACTGTGTTTCTAAATGGATAGAGTTCAAAAACACTCGAAATGATGACACATAAACATTAACTAAATTGAAAAAATCAATTTTTTTATTCGATTGGTATACCCTGGGAATTGATCACTGACCAAGGAACCCATTTATGTAAAAATAATTTACAACCCCTCATGAAAAAATAAGTTGTAAACCAATCATTCTACATTACCTACTATCCATAAACAAATGGACTGATATAGGTGTATAATAAAAAGTAAAAAGGATGTTGAAGAAGGTAGTACCAACCAACTACATAGACTAGAGTAAGAAGATATAATATTCACCATATTAATACAAAAAGGTTAAAATAACCCATTAAGTATATCTCCTTAAAAAATTATTTGTGTTATTCATTTTTAATTTTTTATAAATCTGTTGAACAATTCTTATTAGGTTTTTTAGAGAGTAAAATTTGAGTTTAAAATGGATAAAGACTAAAGGGACCTAAAATAAACAGAACATCAAGAATTTATAAGATAATAATATGAGAGATCACTACTATATAAAGAGAAAAACAATTCTTCTCATGAAATATTGATCTAGAGAAGAGAATTTCATGTTTGAGATAAAATACTGCTATTTCATTTGAGGATGAAACTTTTTCAAAGTAAAATTTATTCCAAAAGGATTGTACTATATATAGTGACTAACAATTCACCATTTGGGGAATCTAAGATTATAGGAATCTATTCAGAGTAACTATTCCATGTGAATATCCAAGAACTCAAAAATCCCAATGGGAACTTTTGTAGAGAACCTAAGTAGTAGTACATATTCATCTATACATCTATGAATTTAGAAATGTTACGTTTTATCATTTCAACATATTGTTCTTGATGTTTTTTTAAATATATTTTCAATAAAATACATACTTAAATTTAACTAGGATAGTATTAGAGCCAATTTTGGTGGATTATAAAAGTAAATTTTTTTAAATAATAATTTTTTCTATATAAATTTACATTTATTTTTTTGGTTTTTATTGTGGAATTTTCCCCTTTTCCTTGAGATTAATGGATTCACTGCATAGCTTAACAATTCCATGATATACTTGTAAGAATTAATTAGTTAAAAAGATGAGAGGCATGAAGTTATTTATGAGTGACTTTGATAACATCTTCAGAAATTTGGGTTATATAATTATAATTGGAATGTGAGGGAAATTGTTTTTTGTAGAATCAAATTTTTAACATTATATCATTGGATTTTTGAAAATAATCTCATAAAACACGACCTTTATGATAAAAAAACCTCAATGACCAAATTAAATGAGTATGATATTATTACATTGATCTTAGAAGAAAGATGATTAATTGGGAACCCAAAAATTTTCTTTAAGACAATGGCATGGGGTGTGTTCCTATAATTAAAAAAATTCATCTCAATAAGTTCTATGCACAATTATTTTCACATAATTATTTCTGGGAAAAATAAATTCAAAAGGTTCTTGTAAAAAATGATCCCATTTAGGTGACTGGAATACTGAACCCATATAATAAAAATGGGTAGTTGGCTTAAAAAATCCATTTTTTTTAATAATGTAGAAAATAAATATTGGTTTTAAGAAACATAAGAAAGAGGGATAAATAGAGGTGGTTTTTTTTTATAATTTTATTTCCTCATAAATATAATTCGATCAACTAATGACATAGAACATTTAATTAATTTAAGTAAGGAAATTATTTTATTTAAAAATGTGGCAAGATAAATTTTACAATGGATGAATCTATGTATTATCATTTCACTAGAAATTAAATTTAGATATAGGTAAAATGATATTTTTATATTTCATTTTTAATAATTTTAATTCAATGATAAATTTACTAGGCATGTAATAATTTTTGTGTGGGTGAGTGTTGTGAGATATATACATATACCATTAATATCTTTTATTCATTTTAAATACCCCACATTATGATCCATCTCCCAGGTTAATGATCCTTTTAATGGAATTTGTGAAATTACGAATTGATTATAAAATTTTATTTAAATATTATATTTGTTATCTATACATATTTTTAATATAAATTATGGGGACATTATTTGAATAAATCTGTTTCATGTTGAAATGTGAGGATGAACATTAATATTTCACTGAATAAGAATGTAAATGTATTTAGGGCGGAACATTACCAAGTCCAAGAGTGACAATAAAATCCATTGACACCAAGTTTATCAAGAGTATTGACTATGTACTACCCCTGTATAAACTTATAGTCACATGGTTGGTATGCCGACCATGAAATCACCTAACCGCACCTTTAACCTACCACGACCACTACCCACAGCCACCTTCCCACCTTACCACACCCCATTGTCATATTAGAATTACATACCGTGAGTTCCAAAAGTTGATCGTGTCTGATATAAAAACCCAAAAAAGAATGAGTAGATGAGTAAATGATGATTTTTTTCTATAACACCACTCTAACTATAGGAATACATATCTTGAGTCCACTTATCTAAAAAGATGTTGCAGTCATGACACTGACCGCGACATTCATGGAAAGCATGCTTACCACATGCTCTGCCCAACAACCCTACCATACCTCTTTCATTCATAAAACCATAAGAAGATCCCAAAAATCCTCATGCTTTGAAAATTATCACCACTTTGGTTGATGAAAATATATAGGTTATACATTGGATGATACTCAAAAAAGTTTCCTCCACCATTCAACTTTCATTTTCATGAGAATAAACAAGGATCTAATTACATTATTGAGGCAACCTTATAATACCACCCCTACATATGAGATAATAGTAATGTGAACAAACTCTACCATTATAATCATGTAATTAATCTACTCAAATTTGATATCCACTTTAACTTATTGAGAGATCCATTTGTTCGTGCCCCGATTAAAGCTGCCCATCCTAGGTAGCTTCTGAGGGAGCTTTAGAACTCTACCATATCATGAAGGAAAATTATACTTGTTTACACTAGATCCTCTTGAAAAAATGACCATAAGACCATAAAAACTTAAAATATTCAAGGGAGGAGTGAAAAAATAAGAATATCCCTCTACCATTATATTTAACTTTAAAAGAATGTAATTTTATAGCATGAGGTGAGAAAGAAATCAAATTCTGTCAGGAAAATGTAGCTCCACTTACAATGAAGTGGATAGCCTTCACTACTCCAAAATGGGAGAATCACAGTTGTAGATACTAGAATAAATCATCAATAATTATGTTACATATCATGGTTAAAAACAAATATTCCTATATGATAATCAAATGAATGATGCCTGTTACCTAAAGCCCAATGCCATTTTCTCTTTCAATCTCACCCACAATTGTGAAGCACCAGATCATTCCACACCCAAAAGAAAAATTCTATTAGACCATTGAAATTAAAAATACTCCCAAACATTCTCAAAATCAATGAATAATATCTCGCCACTCACTTGTAGTGAATTATCCCATCATTAATAAAAGGAAGTCAATAAGTAGAAGATTGGGATACTTGAACTGTAAGAAGGTGATGAACTTACTCTTGAAGGTTTCCAACAAAAAATCATTAGTTATTTTACTTTACTTTTCAAAAAACTCCAATGGTGGAACAATATAACCTATATGGGTTTCCAAGTGGAAAACAGTCACCCCTATTGATGAATTATGATATGTCAAAGCTATCATTAATTCCTTTAGAGAATGTAATGGTTTTTTTAGTTAATGTTTCCTTTGATTTTTGCCTTTATATTTTTCTTCTTATTCTTAAAATTTTAGACACATGAAACATGTATTAAATCAACTTCATGTGATAGTACTTAGTGGAGGCAATTAGAGGATATTAAGAGATATCCAAATACAAAGATAATTAATGTTAGAGAGGACAATGATCAATATATTTTTCAATCTGAACCTAAATAGCTAGATACCCTTATTCAATTATGTTCAATTGATAAGGGAATGATTGGAAACTAATTGTATAATGATTAGAAAATTGAGGAATGGAATAATCTTAAGATGTAACACTATATCCTTAACTATATATTAAAAGGAAACCATGTTTACTTAGTGATTATTTTAATTTGAACAAACAAAACCATATTTTAATACACACAGAACAAAATCTTCTACAGACACAATTTGAGTCTTAATATTATTATATTTTTCTTAGGATAATTTTTTTCCAAGTTCCCCATGATAGGAATACCTCAAGCCATCAATTTTTTAAAATACTTTGGTGGAAAATTAATTTACTCAGGTATTTTCAAACGACTCTTCTGGTATACCATCTAAAAGAGACATTTATTTTTTAAAAGAATTACTGAATATAGATCAATAGGTATTTATTAATTCTTATCACATGAAACCAATTGAATTTAGTGTTTTGAATATCTAATTTTATGTTTTGACGGGAAAATATTCCATTAATCCTTATGTGTAACCTTTTCCATCTATAATACTTTATCTAGTAAGGCTGATAAGGCTATTCATAATTGTGTTGATTATTTTAATATTTTTAGGGTAATGAACAATAATATTTTCTATTTTTCACATATTTATGACTTTTTTGACCAGTTAAAAGGATTAAATTGGTTTTAAAAAATCACCCTTCTGTCTGGACATCAATAGATCACAGTTAAAGAGATGGATATCTTGAAGGATATTTTGAAGAGCATGTGTGAACTCTTTCAGTACATTCTGATGGTGTTATGAATGACTGCTAATCCTAAAATTTTCATGGAATTGATGAACTTATTGTACTTCCAGTTCCTTGATAAATTTTTTAATGTGTTCATGGATGAAATTTTAGTTAGAGGTCAACGAAAGAGCATGATATTTTTCTAAAATCCCTGTTCAGAAACTTTTGTGAAAAATTTATTTTTGATAAATTTTCTAAATTTAATTTCAAAATTTAGAAAGTTATGTTGTTAGGATGTGTGGTTTTAGAAAAGGTAATAAAGGTTGATCCTAAGATGATGAAATATGGAAGGTCATATGAAGCGCCATGTAAATTATTTGAGATTTGAAGCTTCTTGGATTTAGAAGTATACTATCGGTGGTTCATACAGGATATATCAAAACATGAGTCACTATTGAATTATATAGCATGAAAAAGGGTAAAACTAATATGGAATGTTTTGCTTCAGACTTACTTATATTAATTGAAATTATGTTTCACCATAATATCTATTTTGATCTCGATGGAAAGAGAACAGATACATGTTTTTTATTATGATGATTTAGGTGTTGGAATGAAAAGTGTTTGCATGAAAGGATATTATGTAGTGACAAATGGATGTAATCATAGTTTAATTTATAATAAGAATTAATAATCCATATGAGTGAAGGAGATTCCAATTAATTAGACTGAATTCTGTTATGACCAGTGGTTAGATTTATGTTTTTTCTATCAGACTGACAAAAGTCAAGTTCATTGCACTCACATTGTTGCCAATACAACATACTGACCTTTTTTCAATTTATCAGATTGACTAACAATTAATATTTCCATCAAACTATCTAATGTTTATAATAAGAGTAGATAGATTTGTTTCTATTATATGAAAATATATAATAACATTGTAATGGTTCTAAAAATGTCATTGGACATCCAATTAATCTGGATCACTATGAATTGTCAAATTTAAGATGTTTGAGGTCATTGAAATTGATTAAGAAATATGTCCTTTGGGATATTTCCTATAAACATCTATTCATTTGATGAGTTTAGAGATGATTCATTCACAACTCAATTCATCAAAAAATTTATCTACATGAGCATCTAATTCCTATTCCTTGTAATTATTTAGAGAGTTAAGGAATCCATGTGAGGATTTTAATTACTAAATATTTTTTATTAATGATTTGTCTGATCCTGGTACTGATCGATGGATTCTGGGGATATCTAGATAGTTAATTTGATCTTTCTAATTGAGGGTTTCCAAGGATTTGAAGATAGAGGCCTATCATTCTATCAAGGGATTCTAGGAATTTGAAGATAAATCCATATCAATCATAGTATATAGATATTTCTTGGTACAGAGAGACTGAACATACAAAACTGATAAAGTTATGGAAAATTTGATCTAGGGTTTCTGGATACCTTTACACTTAATGTTATTGAGTAAATTATTTTATAATCATATAATTCATTCTTACTAATATAACAATTCTAATTTCTTTCTTATAAAAGATATATTTTTTTATGTGCATATATTAGAAAGTTATTTTATATACATAAAATTATAATGAAACTATTTTATCAGTGTGACTTTAATAATGAAAAACGTACTCTGATTTAATCAAACTGTTTCTGATACTGATTTAAATACTATGATAATTATATGATACATGAGTTCTATATTTTTTTTATTGAAAGTGGTATTCTGATTTCTGTTAATTTAATTTGTTAAACAAAAATTTTCCCCCTAATATTATAGAAATCACATACTCTAATGATCCAATACTCCTGATGATGAACTCACAATAGTTATGCATTATCTGAAGTGTTTTCAATATAGATTTTTTTTGAGAAATTTCATATCCTATTATGATCATAAGGTTTTACATTAAAAATTATATCTGATGGACTTAGAAGATGCAATTGGTGGAGTACCTACAAACCTTTGACATTGACACCATAAATACCCCCAGAGTGGGGAATTTTTTTATTGACACCATTAGTAAAAAATTTATGTCTCATGTTTTAATAAACTGAAATTTTATAAATGAAACAACCTTCTGGAATGAATATAATCTTTATTATGTAATGTAGTCATCGAAAAGACATTCCCAATTTTAGTTGTTTTGGACTATTATAATATATAGGCTATCGTATTTTAAAGACCATTATGCATATTAAAAATTGATTATATATTCACTGTACAGTGACTGATAAGATTACTATATAATAAATGTAATGAAACTTTTTAATTTTAAAATACGGAAGGGTAATGATTGAGAAAAGTTGGATCATACCCTATGAAGCCAATTTATCAGAGCTTCTTAGGGAGATGATGTCAATAATAGTTTACCATTACCATGACAAGTATAAAAATGAACTTTTGTAAGATGAACCAAATTGTTTATTATAGAAGTTCAAGATTATCGATATCATGACCCAAACCATGTTCGCTAAACCACCAAAAGAAAGCCCCACTATCACATAACTTACCCTAAGGGATTACATAATTATAATAAGGGGTTATGTATCTTGAACCTAATAGTATGAATTTTTTCTATTTTTCCTTTTTTGTAAAATAATTATTCTGCTTATCACTTTTCATTATTAAAATTTTATATAAGTTAAGGATAGTTAGATTTTGGTATGAAGAAACCAAAAAAATATTTTGGGAAATATATTATTTAAATTAAAACTATATTTTTGAAAAATTCAAGAATTTTGAAATAAGTTTTATTTTCATATTATATTCATATTAATTAATATTTATATATAAATGATAATATAATTTATTAAAGTCCAATATAATCTAATAAGGGTCCGAAAATTGTTACTTTCATCAAAACGATTAATTTTCAATAAATCAGAATTTTGATTTAAAGGTTTAAATTATAATATTTAGAGAATTATTTTGATAAAATAAATATTATTTTTTTAATCATCATATTTCTATTATTAAATGGTGATTTTTCATAAATTTTTTAGATTATAAAATTTTTGGGAACAAATTAAATATGTTATAAATATATAGTATGTATTATGACATCATCATAGTAAAATCATGATGTAATAAATAGTATAAATCAAATAGATGACAAAAAATATGTTTCCATTCTAATATAATTTATTTTTAGATTTATTTTATTAATTTTATAAATTTTGAATGATTCCTCCAAAACCAATATTATATTTCATGTTTTTAAAATAAATTTTTTATGAACATGAATCATTTCCATATCACCATGGGTGATATTTTAAAGAGTTTAGTTCTTTGACCTAAAAAATAATTAAAACTGCTGGTCTTTGGAATAAATTTTGGGAATAAATTGGAAATTTTTTGTATGATTATTTTTTATATAGATCCCAAAACCTATGTTTAGAAATTAATAAATAATTCCACTCTATTTTTTTATAAATACCCACATGAACTTCCAATACACATCACTAAAAACACAATTTAAATAAATTTAATATCCCTATTCTTCTACGAATCTCTCTTAATGGGTTCTAATAAACATAAAAGGCTTATAAAAAGATTTTAGAATTACATTTTCAAGGTAAGGAATCCTATCCTTCCAATCTTTATTCAAGTAAATTATTTGGATTATGCCATTCTGATTCCCGTTATTCAATATTGTACACTATTTTTACAAATACCTTTACCATACATATAATTTACAGGTAATAATAGACCACATTTCACTATCATTAATCCATTATTTGAATCATTATGTACACCTATTATGCTATTGAATTTATCATGTGATTTTACATGATAATCATTTTCATAGTGAATACCTGTCCCCATTTCCTCTCAAGGGTATTCAGCAAGATTTACATATAATCCATGTATTACGGAATTACATTCATGTAATCCACAATCCATAATCATGGGATTAAAAGAGATGAATAATTTTCTTATTTTTTATGATCTATGTGGCACATAAATGCATGTAAATAAAATGAAAGTGATGGGTGTTCAAAAAAAATTTATCCCACTACTGAATTTGTTATTGTTATTATCGAATGATATACCATGTTTCGTGCATGGGGTTTATACTAATAATACTGTGTTATGATGTCTCTATGGTTATCCTTGACCTATGTTTATGATGTCATGTTTTGTACTGTTTTCACATTCTTATATTGCCATGTTGTCATGATATCACATTATTTTTTAATCATCATGTTTATTATTCTCATAAATGTTATGTCACTATGTTATGAATCTTGGATAACATGTAGAAAATTAATCATGTTATTCTTTTATTATTCCCTTTGGGTGATTTATAGCTCACCGTTTTCTTAAGACAATCCCTAGGTTATCCCATAAAGTATTAAAATACCAATAGAAGTTAAGGTCATGTTTTAGAGTTTTTAAATACTTTTTTTATACCCATGTTTCAATTTAAGGTGGTATGTAGAAATTTTTCTAAATTAATTAGTCGTTAAGATCTTATTGGACTGTATGATGCGTTTATTTGTGTAATAAATCATGAATCAAGGTGTATTAATGATATGGGTTGTCATAGTTGGTATCAAATGAGAGTTTAGTTTTATTTTGGGATTATGATTAGAAAAAATTATTCAATACTGAGGGAAAATACCAAACATTTTAAAACATACCTAAATTATGATGAAGTGTAGAATTAGTTGTTTCCAAGAAACAAAATGCATTTATAAATATTACAAGTGAATGTGGCTCTGGTATAGTTGTACTTAGGGGTAGTAACCCTAAAAAGGTTGATTTAGGATTTGAATCGATCATCACTTGGTGCATGATAAATTGGACTTAATAGAAACATAGTTTGACACTCCTAGATTATATACATTGGTAAATTTATAATCTCATTACGAACCATCATGATGTGAATAAATTACCATAAAATTTAATATTAAGAAATAAAACATGGATAACATAGATTGAACCCTCCAAACTCATATGTTAAGAAATACATTCCATTTATGAGTTGTCTATTAAATGATCATAGTTTCCCTTTTATGTGTCTATCAGTTTTCAAATTATCATTCTGAATTTTCACTTTATTTTAGTCAATGGTTGAGAATATGAAGATTTAATTCAATAACCAATCTGATGAGTAATTTAATGAATTAAAAAACTAATGGTATTATTATTCAATAATTTCTTGAATAAAATCTCTAAATTAACTCATGTTATGCATTGAAACAATCATTATTGGGAAAATCAACCCCCCCCAGAAAGAGAATTTTTAAATTGAGACCATTATTAGATAAAGAAATCTTAATTATAGTAGACCTTATAATCCCTTAATCACAAAAAAATATATCAACTCTATTGAAATGATATTCTCAATACATAAATGATGTGAAAAATATAATGTTGTAATGGATGTTTATCATATGGAAGGATAAGTAAGAAAATGGTGGATGTTGATAAAAAACATGAAGCATATTGAATAGATCAAAACAATGCAGAGGAAATAATTTCATAGATTGTTTTGATAAATATTTTAATCACACTATTTTAATTAAAATATATAAGTATTTCTAAATCCTCTACCCAAAGGATGATGAATCCATCTAGGAGTACAAGGAAACCATAATAAGACATACATGATATACATCAATCTTTATCATTTCCCCCGAATAAAATTTTTTCTACTTCTTTTATGGGATAAATCCAAATATATGAAATGATTTGGAGAATTTATATTTTGATAGATATGAGGAAATTTTATAACGGGACATGAAATTCAAAATCAATATAGGTGAATTTGATGGGTCTCATGGATTATGAGATAATAAGTGAAGAATATAGTGTAATTATGTGGGAGAAATGCATAAATATCATGGGGGGATGAAATTACAACACCCCACTTGTAAAAATAATGGGAAGAAGCATATTGGATGATTAAAAGAGATAATAAGGGAATGATTTATGGTCTGGGAGGAAGGGTAGCATGATAGTGAATTCTAATGGGAGAAATCGACCAATGTTTTGAAAAAAAAGGAATTATCAAGTCAACCATTATCCATCTATCCAATGATTCAAATGTGAGGAACAATGACACTATGAAAATAAATGTACTAATCTAAGGGTTTTTATTGATAACCAGATCAAATAACATCAATGGACTAGAGGGAAAGAAAGAGTTTATGTGATAACAGTTATTTATGTGGATCCTGACAATGATGTGGTGGAATGTACGATAGTTATTCATTCATGAATACTAAATGTACTATTTGATTTTGTCAAAACACATTCCATCATATCATGAATTTTTAGAGAACTATTTAATTATTTATTCTGAAGTTTATAATTTCTCCAATATCCATATTTGTATTTTTATCTTCTAGGTGAATATTTGGATACAACCATTAGTGGAATTTGAAGCAATTTTGGGTATATATTATATTTCCTTATATCGAGAAAAAATAAATTGCGGAGAGAAGGAAGTAATCATCTATATTACAATTCACCCCATGATTCTATACAATTATAAAGAGGAGAAAAAACCTCATTTGGTATCAACTTCTTAAGAATGGATATTATATCCTTATGAGAAGGAGTATCTGTATCAAATGAATGATACTCAGTAAAAATTATTCATGATGACTTTCCTACTTTATAGGAATATACTGATGCATTTCTTGAAAAATTTCATATCCTTCCTCTAATCCATGAGGTGGAGTTCTCAATAAAAATAATAAATGGAGCATTTATAATGTCCAAGAATCAATTTAAAATGTCCACTGTTGATCTTGAAGAGTTTAAGAAGAAACTATTAGAGAATCTAGATAAAAGGTTTACATGCCCATGTTCTTCACCATGAGGTGCACCGTCCCTCATCATTATAGAGAAGGATGGGTCAATGCACCTTGTTATTGATTATTGAGAGCTCAAAAAGATTGTGATAAATAAAAATTATTCTCTTCTATAAATTGATGACTTGTTCCATCAGTTACATGGAGCCCAGTAGTTTTCTACATTGTATCTTTGTTTGGGATATTATCATGTGAAGGTAAAGAAGTGGGATATTCCCAAAATTTATTCTCATACTATGTACTAGTACTATGAGTTCATAGTGATTCCATTTGGTCTCACTAATTCTTAATGAATCTTCACAAACATAATAAATAGAGTCCTTTGGTATTAAATTTATTAATTTGTGGAAGTGATTATGAATTATATTCTTATCTACTAAAAAATAAAGGTTCCTTAGCGTTATTCCCTGAATACCTTGATAAAGGAATGTTTGTATAAAAAGTACACTAAATAAGAGTTTTAGATGGTGAAAGTAAAATTCATGGGTAAAAATATCACAAATAAAGGGATATATATGGATCATTTAAAAATATAGGCAATTGATGTATTTTCAATAACCACATATTTTAAGGAGTTCCATAGATTCCATGGATTATATGGGGACTGCCGTCAATTTTTGAGAATAGTCACACCATTTTAAATCACACTAACCAAGGAAAATCAAAAGGGATTAATGTTTGTTAGTATGTATTAATGTGATGAAATATATAATAAATTAATGAAGAGGATAAAAACTGAACATGTTCTCAAGTTACCCATTAGTGAGGGTATGGTTTGTGATTTATAATGATGCATCAAAAAAGGGATTGTGTTTTGTACTCATGAAATATGATAAATTGATATCATATAACTCCTTCTAATTAATTATCCTTGAGTATAACTACCCAATTCTTGATCTTGACCAATATACAATTATTTTCCAATTGAATATTTGGTGATAAAATCTCTATAGGGAGAACTGTGACATATATATATATATCACAAAAGACTAAATTATATATTTACATAATAGGATATCATTATGCACGAACTAAGGTTGTTATATTTGATCATGAAATATGAATGTTTAACCCACTACAATTCTAGGAAGGTGAAAAAAGTGGCATATTATTTGATTAAAATGATAATGTTACCCTCTATATGATAAGGACCAAAAGTGATCCAATCTTCTTAGACATTAACCATATAGAAATGGGAATAATAAAATTATCTTTATCCTACCATTATAGAAAATACTCAACCATCTAATCTTGAGGGGGTCAAGGGGACCCAAAAATATGATGAGGTGCTATGGAGGATGGAATAGAATATTATAGATTTCAATTTTTATAAAAATGGGGTTATATGGTTTAGAAGAAACATATGTGTCCCAAAAAAAAGAGAGGTGAAGAGGTAATTTTATATTCTTAGCATATCTCATCCCTCTTGATTTAACTTGGAATGACTAAAATGTATATCGATATGAAGAAAATATCTCATGGGATAACATGAAGAAAACGATTATAGAATTTGTATCCCGAATCTTGGTATGCCTATAAGTGATGCCTGAGTGATATAAGTCTAAGGGTATGATGAAACAATTTCCAATACTGAAATGGAATGGTAAAACATAAACAAGAATTTCATCACAAGACTCCTCAGGATATGAAATACAATAACACTGTCTGGGTGGTACTCGATCCCCTTACAAATTAATCAAATTTAATTTCTATTGATGAATATTTCTCTCTTAACCAACTCACCATGATATACTTAAGAGAATTAGTAATATATAATGGATTACTGCTCTAAATATTATCTTATTGAGAAAATAGGTTTACCTAAATGTTCGTGAGAATCCTTTAGAAATAATTAGATATAGAGTTCAGCTTTAGCACTACTAATCACCATCATATATATGGTTAGTCTAATAGAACCATTATATCTATAGTGTATAGGATAAGATAATGTTAAATTGATTTAAAAGTATGTTGGTATCAAAACCTTAACCTAGTATAGTTCTTATATAATAACAACATCTATTCTAGAAACAAAATGGATCCTTATAAAGTTTAATATGGGAAGATGAGTAAAAATACAACATGTTAGGATATTGTTGGAGAGTGTAAGATGATTGGACCTGATTATAAACCTTATAGGATTGTTATTTTTCCAACCATTCAGTTTCATATAAGATCCATGAAATAGAAATATAAAATACATGCATATAATCATTGATGAGACCTAGATATTGAGGTCAAAGATAATGTGTTCTTTTTATATATCACTATGGAATAAAAAATTAGGTTTGCAATGATGGGAAATTCTAGTGTATAATAAATCACACCCTTGAGATCCATGATCATATCTAAGTTTTTTATTATTAAAAAGAACTCCTACTTAACATGTATCAAGTACATAATGTTTTCCATGTATACCTCTCGATGAAGTACAAACTAGACCCCTCACATGTAATGAATTTATAGATTGTTCCCTTTTGGAATAATATTTCATACTTGGATCAACTGATAAAGAACTTATATCATACACATGATGTTTTATAAAAAAAGAAAACTCACATGGTCAAAGCATTGTGGTGGAACCACATGATTGAGGAAGAATCATTATAACTAGAAGAGATGATGAAACTGAGGTACCCTCATCTATCTAACGTACAATATGATATTTTAAGGGAGAAATTTTTTAATGGGGAAGAATGAAATGACATGAAATTTTATAAATGAAAATTCTTTTTGAATGAATTATTTATCTGTAATGTAATGTCGTTATTGAAAAATAAACTAATTTTGTTATTTTTAAATGATATAATATATACCCTTTAAAATTAAAAAAATAGTTAAGCATCCTAACTATTGATAATATATATGTTTTATAGTGACCAATAATATGAGTTTATATACTGGGTTCTTTTAAAGTCTAAATTTATCGAATGGAAGGACTGATACACTTTACCTATAAGAACATTCACTATGAAGACTATTTACCATATATTTCAAGGGATATGGAATTACTAGGCCTTTCCATTAATCAAGAAAAAGATGAAATTAAAAATTAATACATAAACAAAACTATTTATGGGGTATGTTCAAGTTTATCTATATCATGACACAATCCACACTCATCGAACCCCTCCCAAATAAAGCCCCACTATCACACTCTATACAAATAGGTTGTGTGATGGTGTAATAAGGGGTTATGTATCTAGAACTTAGTCATACTAATTATTGTAATTTTAATTTTTTATAATATAATGATTATACTTACCCATTTTCATTATTATAATTTAAAATGAATTGAAAAAAATTATATTTTGTTATGAAGAAACCAAAATTTTATTTTTTATGAATTTATATTATTTTAAACAAAACATTATTTTTCATAATTTCAGGAATTTTGAAATAAATTTTAATTTTAAATTACATTCTTTACAAATACTATTGATATATAAATGATAAAATAATTTACTAAAGTCCAATATAATCTTTATAAGAGTCAAGACACTATTATTATCCTAAAAACCATTATTTATCAATAGAAGAAAATTATAAATTAAATGTTATGAGTCCCATATTTTGGGAATTATTTATATAAAATAAATTTATTTTCGAAATCATCACATTGAAATTATTTAATGTTTATTTTTCCTGTGATTCCAATATAGTTTTTTAGGTAAAAAATAAATACGGTATAGATATACAGTTTTTATTATGACCTCATAATATCCCAAAAGTGATGTAATGAATATCACACAAGTAATTTGATTCCAAAAAAATGATCCCCATTAAAATAATGTATTTTTTGTCATTGTATTAATTTTAGAAACCCTTAATGAATCCTCCAAAACATGAAATTTATATTAAGGTTTTAAAATCAATTTCTTATGAACATGACTCACTTCCACATCACCAAGGGTATTATTTTATGAATTTAATTTAAAAAATTATTAAATACTGGAGAATCATCATCTTTGAATGAAACATTGGTAGAAAACAATGGAAATGTTATTGGTTTTAGTTATTTTATCATATAGAGTCCAAAACATATTTTTATAAATTAAAGAATAATTCCACTATCGTTTTTCTATAAATAACCAGCCAACCACCGACTAATATTCACTAAAAACCCATTTAGGATGTAGTTTCTCTTCCTTACCTATAAATATCTCTCACAAGGAGTTCCTAATATCATAATAAGCTCCTCAAAATATTTTAAATGTTCCCTCTCAAGGGAAGGGTTTATCTCCCCCCCTTTATTTATTCATGTACTTTATTTTAATTATACCCCTTTGGTTTCTAATTTCCAATTTTTTAATGTGTTTTTAAAAATCCCTTTAATATAACTGTTATTTAAACATCATTATATATCATATTTCACTCTTATTAAACCATTAATTGTATTATTATATACACTCATTATGATGCTGAAATTATCTTAAAATTTTAAATACAAATAATTTCCACAGTGAATACCCATCCCTATTTACAATCATGGGTGTTTAAATATATTATATTATACTTAATTTATTGGGTACATAAATATATGTAACTCAAATTCCGTAATCATGGGGTTAAAATTAGTGAATAACATTATTATGTTTCATGATTGAAGAGGTAGAAAATTACATGTACATGATATGAATGTGACGGGTGGGACATAATAATATAGCCATCCAATGGATTAAAAAATTATTTAATCTCATGAGATACAATATATGGTTTATGAGAGGTTATCATAAGAACACTATTTTATGATGTCCTGGTGGTTATCCTTGACCTATGTTTATGATGTTATGTTTTATGTTATTTCCACATTCTTATGTTTCCTTGATGCATTCATCTTATATCACATTTATATTATCATATATATGATTATCATGCCTTTCATTTCACCTTGATATTCCAATAGACTAACATTAATTACTTTCATCATGTTATTATTTGATTATCACCTTACTAGAATTTATAATTCACTATATTCTTATGTATTATCCAAAGTAATTTCATGTAGTATTAGAATATCAATGAAATTTAAAAGCATGTTTGGGTTTTTTAAAATAACAGTGTTGTACCCATGTTTCATGTTTATGTGTTGTGTACATAATTTCCAAAAAATGAATGAACATATGATCTTTTTTGGTTTTTGTTATGGGTGTATTTATCTAATAAATAATCAAATAAGGTGTATTAAAAATATTTTTTGTCATACAGGATGTGGTGGAGCCTTAATAATGAGTGGGAACTTATGGGATGCTTTACTTATATACACCTGAAATCAACAAAAAGAGACTATGGTATTGTTGTGAATAATTTTTAGCTAAATTATATCTATTTTTAAGTTGATTATTATAAATAATAAATAACATGATGATTTCAGGCCTAATTGAAAATTTTTAAATGGTGGGGTACCATTGGTGAATGGTCTCCCTCTTTAAAATATTCTTTTTTCATAAAGATCTTGTTTGTTATCCTAGTATCCATGAGAATGGTTGTGATGTTAAATTTTCATTTCTCCTGGTATTCAATTCAAATAGGAACTATTAAGAAATATCATTACAAAGAATTTATCTAATGGGTTTAGGTATGAATTATGAAATTTTTGAGATTTTGTATAATTTCTATACATTCTTATAAATGATGGTCAAGCATGAAAAGCCTTCTGATTTTCTTTTAACAATTCATGTGCTTGTGTGGAAGTGGAATTACTTGTCCATGGATTTTATTTTTGAACTGCCAAGTACTCCATGAGGAAATAATTACATTTTTGGAAGACATTGATTGATATACTAAGTCTACACATTTTATTCTGATTCAAGTCACCACATAGGTTATGTATTTGGGAAAGCTATATGTAGGGGAGATTGTGAAGTTTCATGGGTTCTACTAGGTATCATCCTGGATAGGTACTCCAATGTACCTCACTATTTTTAAAGGCTTTTATAAGGTGATGGGTAAAAAACCCAGTATAAAAATACATACCATCCTCATACATTCATGTAGATGAATCATACTATTATTATTTTTGGGTATATTCTATGTGGTAACATCATGGACATTGGAGGTTATTGGGATAACAATTTGGGACAATTTGAGTTTTTTTATTACAATAGTTATCTCTTTTAAATAAGAATTTCTCCCTTTAAGGAAGTTTATATTCTCTAAAATTACCTTGGATATTCATAAATAGATATTACATATTTTTAGAGGAATATTTAATTAAATTAACAAATATATTCTTGACGATTGTATAGTTTTATTGTATTTGGAGGCTAGTTACACAATATTATTACTTCATGAAATATATTCAATATCTCCCATTAACATATTACCATTTACTTATAATTATATAAATACCAAATATAAAAACTTTCTTTATAACCTAGGGAAAGGAAACATGAGAAAGGGTGATCACATTTGCTCAATAAGGGTAAAAATGGGAGATATCAATCCATGATCGTATGAAATAAGAAGATAAGAATAAGGGTATGATTACTTGACCATAAGAGTAATAAATTCAAAAAAAATATGTAAAAGATCATATAATTGAGTCATAGAACAAATCATGGTATTTCATAATAACTAAATCATAATGTAATCAAATAACATAAACCATGAGAACTAAACATTGGAATAAGATATATATTTCGGAATACCCATAAGAATATAAAATCTTATGTCAAGGATATCCATCAATAAACTCATTACATGTTTGAATTGGGATAACCACTTTTTTATCTATTTTTTCATTAAACAACCTCTAATGCACCCTGTTTTAGGTTTGGGATAATATCATGTATACCCTTTTTGGGCTTTGGATAACCTCCCATGTACCCTATTTTAGACTTGAGATAACCTCATGTGTACCCTATTTCAAGCTTAGGATAACCTTATATACACCATATTTTCCACTTGGAATAACCACTCATATATCATCTTTTGGGATTGTGATAACCTATCATGTACCCTATTTCAGGCTGGGGATAACCTCCCATGTACCTTATTTTAAAGATAACCAGAATAAATAATTTTTATTGTTTTCAATATTCATTATGATAAAAACTTATGTTACCCATATTATATAATATTATTTATGATATTAAAAACATTGAATATATTTTAACAAATTAAATTCAATGAATTTGAAAAAATTAATTTAAAATTAAACATGTAGACATGATGAAAAAGTGGTTTTCTTGAGAATTTTTTTCCTATGTATATATAGTATTAATATAAAATTCAACATGAAAATTATTTAAATAATCCTAAATTGATTAATAGTAACATAATTGAACTAATGATACTTTTAAAACAATATTGAACAAATATATAACTTGTAAACCCTTGAATTGAGGGGGGAGTTTTTTTAAAAAATCAATGTTTTTTCAGTATTTATCATAAAAATAATCTTTTGATAAAATTATAAAAAATTAACTCCATGATAAATTTCACATATATATTTCATAAATGAAAATAATGTTTTAGAGTAATTTTTTTATAATTAGAAAAAATAATTTTACAATTTTTTCACAATATGGAAATAGAAATCAATTTTTTTGATAAGAATACATCTTTAAAGAATATAAAGACATAATAAAATGTCATGTACTTATTTATAAATATTATATATTTATTTTAAAAATTCAATCATAATTTTTTAAAAATTGTTAATTCATATTTATACCACTAAATTTAATATCTAGGATGTAATGGTCATGTTTAAATAATATTAAATGTACATTGTGGATCATTAAAACAAGGTGTGGTTTGTACAAAATGATATAAAATAAATTAAATGTATTTGAAAATTTATTTCATAAAATATCAATATGTCACATTATACCCCAATTAAAATGAATTTAGTCCTCAAAATTCCATCACACTGTTATAAGTAACTGAGGATACTTCTACCTCATCATATCCTCAGGTTCCCTTGTATCTTCAATATGGTGGTTTCTCCACAATAATTTGACCTGCTGAGTGGTCTTTTTTCATATAAAATTCTCTTTATGATCGAGGATATCCATATTATTTTCTTTATTGGATAGATCATGATCTAATGGTATGACTGTTGAGTTTAGTATATGTTATTTATAAGGTATGTAGTTCCTCAGGAGGGACATATAGAACACATTGTGGACTTGAGAGAGGTTTGGTGGAAGTTCCAAGAGATAAGAAATCATCCCTGTTTGATCCAGAATATTGAAAGTGAAATTTTACCTTGGGATCATCCTTTACTTTTTTTGAATATCATAACCATATTTTCTGGTAAATTCATAGAAAAAACATCTTAATAACTCAAAATTCAAGATCACATGGACGATTATGAGCCTAACTCTTCTGATTAATTTGTAATTACTTTATGTGTTATTGAATGGATATAAGCTTCTCTACCATTTCATTATCCATATATGGTCCCAATAGAATTAATTCTATAAATTCATCCCAACATGTTAGAGTTATGCATTTCTTTATATAGATTCCCTCATAAGGAACCATCTGAATTATTAAGTCAAATATATTTTTATAAAAAAAGTAAATTTTGAGGTAGTTGTTGATTCTAACCACCTTTTATATTCATAGAAAATTTTCTTATAATATAATCAAAGTTTTTAATTTCACTATCCGAATGAACATATATATGAGGATGATCAGTTTTACTGAAAATTAAATCTGTATCCAAAGCCTATTGGATACTTTGATAGAACATTGAGGTAAACATAAAATCCCAATCCGAAACAATATAATGTGGTACTCTATGAAACCTTACCACTTTTTTAATTTATATCCTAGAAATAATACCAAAATAAAAATATTCTCTCTTAGAAATTATGTGTCCCAATTTTATACAGTGATCAACTACAACCCATATAGAAGTGTTCACTTTAGATGTTTTGGAGAGTCTGAATAAAAAAATCCATGGTGATGTTTTCTCATCTCTATTTTGTATGGGTAATGGTTATAACATCCCCTTATACTCTTATCTCTAACCCTTAACTTATTAACATTTTAATCACTAATATAAAAAACTAAGTAATATCTCACCTAATTCCATGTCACCAGAAATAATATTTCAAAACTATATACATCATTATACATCCAGGATGAATAGATAATGATGAACTATGAGTTGGCTCTAATAGCCCATTATTCAAATTAGAAAATGGATGGAACACATACACAACACCTGAACCTTATAACCCCAACATAATAAATGTAAACTGAGGAATATTTTGAACATTATTATACAGCTCTACAACATCTTTATACACCTCTTTAATCTTCACTTAGATAGATGGTTGAAAAATAATTTGGAAAAGACAATATTCATACCCTTAAATCCTGATGTTTAGATATACACTATGAAAATAAATAAGTATTATATCATTTTTTCTCATAATAGATAATCTAGATTATTAGTTATGGCTCAAATCATCATATTTATTGTTCACTTTCCCAGGGTGGTAATGAATAAAGTGGTCAAAATCATTAATTAGTTCTGACTATTTCTCTAGTACATATTCGAATCCATCTATGTAAATATATAATTTAATCATTTAGTACTATTATATATATTACACTATTTTCAATAAATATAATGCCTCTATATCTTTTATAAAAATGTTACCATAATTAACTTCAAATGATGAGTTTGGATAATTTTACTCCTGAACCTTCAATTGTCATAAGGAGTATAATATAGATATATCATTCTACAAGATAAATCATCGCAATATATTATTTTATGTGTCATTATTGATTACATAACCTTCTCTACTACTTGTTAATGTAGAAATATATGCACTGACTAACCTTCTCATTAGTTCCTGGATATTATCCTGACATTCATATATCAAAATGAACTTGGATCCCTTCTGAGTTAACCCACTGAGTTGATTAGATAGTTATAATAAATTCTCCATAAACTATCTATAATATCGACCCAAACCAATAATACTAGGAATCTTAGTCATCTTTGTTGTTCTAGGACAATGTTAAATTATCTCCATCTTTGATGGATCCACTGTTATACACTCACTTTAAATTATATGAGTCTAACAAATGAATCTTCTTATAGCTAAAATTAACACTATGTAATTCTTTAATACAAATTCTCCTTCAATTACATATTCAATGCAATCCTCAAGTGATATTCATTATATTCCTTTCACTTTCAATATATAAAAATATCATTCATAATGATTATAAAAATTTAATCTAGGTAATATATAAAGAATATATTCATTAAATTAATGAATATTGATGGGGAATTTTTATGAACATATTTTATCACTATATATTCATAGTTTCTATTCCATTTACTAAATGAAATCTGGGTTATATTGTCTTTCTTGACCCTCAACTGATGATATATAGAATAATGTCTAATATTTGAAAAGTATGGACCTATATAAAGTTTATCAATAAATTGTGTAATTGATTGTGACCTTGTTTAGTTCTAGGTAATCTTGGAAGGGTCACGTCAATCAATATTTCTTATTAACAAAAAATGGTTTACCCCATGGTGATAAAATTGGTCGATTGAATCCTTCTGGGAGATTATCATAGAGTTTCTTCTTAATTTCTGCAAATCAATTGGGGACATTCTATAGAGATTATTTGAAATATGTTTAGAACTAGGTGTGAGTTATATTGATAACTCATCCTTATGATTTTTTGGGAGACTAGGAAAATCATCTTGAAATACCTCAACAAAATCCTACAAAATAGGCATTTCATTAATGTTGACATTCCCCCAACAATCTGTGATATGTTCGCCTATTTAATAGAAATCAAGACCCATACAGTGGATCCAACTTCCATTGGAAGTTCAATTTTATCATCATAATGATATATGATCATAGGTTTGTTTTGAATATTAAACATGACATCTATTCCTCAAAAATTAAGGTGGGATTTATTTAGATAAATAAATTCCATGCCAAAGATAACATCATATTCAAACAGATGGAGATTAATTTTTTTTTCTAGGAATTACTTTTCAATAGACTTCAACAAGAGAATTAACATATACTTGATATGTGATCACCATAAAATTATAATTATTTACTAATAATTCAATATCTAATCATCATGGATAAACGTTAAAATTCTTGGAGACACTTCTTAATATAAATTAATTTATATGATTAAGATCAAATAGGGTACTTAAATATTTGATTATACTTGTTATAACCTCATCTTCATCATTAAATATAAAATACCATAGTAAAACCAAAATAGTTTTCATGATCTTAAAACATCTTTATCCACAGTGATTACTCCTGAAAAATCATTATAGGATATCTAAATCATGGAACATTATTTTTTGTATAAGAAAACATAAGTTTAATATAGGTCATTCGTGGTATTCATCAATTTAAATAATTCACAATGGTTCAAAAAGAGTTTGTGAATATAAAAAATATATTCCATAGGTGTGTCAAACCAAGTGTGCATTATGGTCCATTTTCATGCATTAGGTGATGAAAAAGTCAAATACCAAGGTTCTATTTTAGAAATATTACCCCTTGGTACAACTGTGGATGAGCCATATCCACCTGTAGCATCCATATAGGAATTTAATTTCTTAGAAACCATGTAATATATCCATTACCAAAATTCTAGGATATTTTACTATACTTAAATTCATTCTTTGATTTATCCCTTAGGTTCTAAATAATGTTTTCTCATCCTAGTTTTGAAAGGATAACTAAACACGTCCTTTAATTCCAACTATAATGAACCCGAATATTTATACATAGCAATTACATCATTTAGAAGGAGTATTGAATTCAATTCATGAATACATACCGGAGAACCATATAGGTTTAGTCTCTTTGGAGACTAGATACACAATATTCGCATTTCATGAATAATCATCATCATTTCTGATAAATATATTCTCTTTCAGTACTCATCATTAACATACCCTACTTAAAACCATTCATTATGACCTGAGGAAATGAAACCTAAGAAAGGGTGAGATAAGATTCTTAGTATGTGTAACCATGGGAGATATTACTCGCTGATGACATAAAATTATTAGATAAGAATAAGGGTGTGATATCACGGCCGTAACATTACAATGTTCATACCAAATCTATCAAATATCGTAAACATGAGTCATGAAATAAATTATGGTTGTTCATAAGACATGAATCATAATAGAATAAAAGAATATGACACATGATAAATTAACATTATCATAAGACATATATTTGTGTTATAAACATAATCATAGAAAATATTTTTCAAGGCTATCCACCAAGACATTCATTACATGTAAGTCTAAGGATAACCACCAGTGTACTTTCTTTAATCTTTGGATAACCTACCATGTACCCTATTTCAAGAATGGGATAACCTATTGTATACCATATTTTGATATATTGATCCAAACCTATTTAACATATTATTACCTCATTTTAAGCATAATTATCTATCAAATACAAACCAAGGATAAAAAATCCATGTTTCTTTGGAAGAATAGGTACATAATTAGAAAACATGAAACCATAATAAAAAAATTTCTATTATTCTCTATCAAGAGATATTAATAGTCTTTGAGATTCTCTAACTACATAGTATAACATGGGGAATAAATAGAAAAAAGGTATGAGCTAAAAATCTCAGTAAGGGAATAACTAAGTAAAAGAAGAATAAAAAATGAGTGAGAAGGAAAAACATGATAACATAAAATGAATGAATTAAGAATAAATATACAGAGGTATAACAAATAGAACTTGAAAAAAATGATCACAAAAATATAAGAATGTGGTAGAAACATATATCATGACATAAGCATGAGTCAAGGCTAACCTCCATGTTAATAATGCATGGTGTATTGAGTCCCATAATGGATTAATATTACTCCCTAATCCCATAAATAACATTTCATGAGACAAGAAATTACCCATTGCATTAGAGATTTATCTAGTTGAACTAATAATAAAAAATACATGTATATGTATTCTGGAAAAATAAATCAAACAAAATTAATAGTTATAAGGGATACTTATGGAATGAAAAGTGTTTCGTAATCATGTAATAGGGATGAAAAAAGTGCATATTATAATGGTATCAATAAAAAAGGTATTTAAATAATTTTTTAACATTAATAAAGGAATAAATAAGAATATATCTTCAATAAAAATGTCAATGTATAGTGAAAAATTGAAAAATATTGGGAAGGTAACTTTTGAAATGTGTCACTTAAGCTTGGTTTTATAGAAAAGAATAGATTCCTTAATGAGGATAAATGCCAAATTATTTTAATAAAATGTGAAATGAACATAATTTTTTTTAATTATTATGTGAGTGATTTTAGAAAATATGACTGTCTTAAAACATTTTTTGGAGTTTTATTTAAATTGGGTAACAAACAAAGAAGTTCCCTCCAATTAGATTTTCTTATGGAGAGGATTTGATTATGGATCCTTTTAAAACATGTAATTTGGGTCTAATAAAGATAAAATGAGATTGATATATATTTGGAACTTATATAAATAATATAGAAGAATTATATAATAATAATGACGAGATTAATTGATTAAAATTTAGATAAAGCATTACGTAATAGAAATATGGATGATTTGGGAGATCCTTTACCTTAATATCGAATGTGTTCTCTAATATCACTTAATATCATGTAAAATAATATTACATTCATTAATTAATATATTTATAACCTATTTCACATATATTTTATTTTTTATAATTTTATTAATAATATTTATGGAAATTTTGAGAAGTTACTGAGTTTAATGTCATTGATCCATAAGTGTTCATTTCGTGGTTTTGTGGTTGGTTCACATGTGTATAATTATGGAACTTATTATCAAATGGAAAGAAAACTCAATAAGTTAAATTAAATGGTATTAATTCACTTATAGAAGTTAAAATGGTCATATATATATATATATATATATATTCTAATTTTCTATAATGGGGATGGTTCATTGTGTAAAAACATTATCGTTACGTGATTAGTGCATTTAGGTGGTTTTACCGACCATCATGAACTAGATTAATTTTATATATTATTATGTCTATATATTAGTTTCCAAATGCGAAATGAGTTATAATATACTAATTAAAATCTATTTAAAAAACAATAATAGATTTCTGATGATCATTGATGGTAGTAATTGAAAACAAAAACCCATTATCCATAGAGATAGCTAACTAAAATAATTTATACAATGGTTTATTTCTTTTAATAAGAGGATATTAACAAAGTGATGAATAAAAGATATTAAATTATCAATATAAAATTATATTATTTACATAACATATTGATTATTATTATTTTATGGATTAATGAGGTGAGGGATAGGTAGAATATGAAATTAAATTCAAATAGGTATACTGAGAATATGACCTCTTCAATATCACCCCCTTATAAGACCTCTTAAGGATCTTGGAATTGGTATTTTTCTGAGAAAATATACAATTTTATGTAAGTATAGTGGTAAGGATAGGGTTTGGTAGATATTTTTCAATTTTCATGGCTTATATGGCGTGAAGAGAAGGGGAGGTGAGTAAGGGTATTTATAAGGGGAGGAAAGTGGGTAATTTTTTATTATATTTTCATTAGTTTATTATTTTGGCTCATTACAATAAACAGTATTTATTTTATTAATTATATATACTAAATGGTTCTTTTAAGAGTTAAATAATGCATTCTTACATCATTTAGTACTAAGAAATCCATGTATTTCGTTTATAATGTTAAATAAAGTAAATTATCATATTTCACTATTCACAAAATTCAAATATTTAAAAAAATTATAAAAAATTAACCCTAACCATTATTCAACATGTGGTTTTATAAAATGGTATAAATTTTAATAAAATATTTTTATAAATATGAGAAATTTAATTTTTACATAAAATCATCATTTATTCAAAAAATACAAATTCTAATATTATAATTAATTTTATGAACTATTGAAAAATTAATTATATTACCCTATAATTATATTCACAATATAATAAATATAAAATTATTTTATTAATCCATTTTAATACAATAAATTTTATTTTAAATAATTATATTATTTATAATATAGAAAATAAAAAATTATCATTTTATAAAAATACCAACAATTAATTAATCATTTTTAAAACATTTATTTACTTGTTCTATGATATAGATATAGAATATTATCAATATTTAAGATACCTAATCATAATTTTATGTTTTCATTGATGTGGTTATTATTCTTACAATCATATTTCTATTCAAAACCATCAAATTACTATTTTAAAGGACTGGTTACTATTCTAACTATCAAATTTGTAATAGTAATATAAGTTCCTTAATTTCTATAAAAACCACTTATTTCATTAATTATTCCTTGACATATATTTTATATTCTAGGTTATATATACATTCATCTTCAAAATTAATGTTATAATATTGAAATTATTTTTTATTTATATAATTTTGTTCGTGAGTGCGATCATTCTTGTAGATGGATCAGATCCAAATTATCCTAATCTTATTCTATTATTTTCAACTTACTATCCCATTGAAATATTTTGGATTCTTGTTGAATTATTTTATTCTTATTGTATCATTCTTAATTTATTAGAATATTATTTTTCAGATTTTTTATATTATGTATGTTCTTTATAATACATAACATAATTATAAGAAGTTAAATTTCATTGATAAAATTTTGGGTTGTTACATTATTCTACCCTTTTTAAAGGACACCCTCAAAATTTAGTTTAACATACTATGTCGAAAAAAGGTTAGGATACCACTCCTTCTTCACTTGTTACAGTTCTGATGTCCCATATTCGTATTTTTTGTTCCATCATATTTCATTGAACATGGGAGTATTATTGTTTCATTGAACATTATCTATATGGTCTAAGATCCACACTGGCTTCTCCTCATAAGAGAGATCAATTTTAAGATACAAAACCTCTAAATTCAGTACATGGGAGGAATCTAGAAATTTTCTCCTCAAGAATGATTTGTAGAATATATCATATACTTGATTAATGGTTGGTATATGTGCTAGTTGATATTCCACAACTCTGATGTGATCCAGAATCTCAAAGGGGATGATGCACATGGGACTTAACTTCCCATTTCTTAAATCTCATGACTCTCTTCCATTGAGATATACAGAGGAATACCTTACATCTAACCTCATTCTCCATGAATTTTCAATGATTTACTTCATAGATCTTCTATCGACATTGGGTGGCCCTAATGTGTGGTTAAATAGTATTTACCTTTCTTACCATTCCCTCAACTATCTTAGGTCCAAAAAACATATATTCACCAACATTATCCAAGAATAAATATGTTATATGTCTTTTATCATATAGGGATTAATAAGTAGGTATTAGAATAATTGAGTGAAACATATTTCTCTATGAAAATATTAAGAGAGAAATATGTTGGTCACATTATCCTTTAAATTTCAATGGTCATTATCTCAACATATATTCCAATGTATGAATTTTCTATTCAGGATGGCCATAGTATGGGGTGATAGGTCATACTGAATATTTTCTCAGTGATTAGAGAATTTTGGGGACTTTTTTGGAACATAGATATAAATCATGAATCTTGATCGCATATAATTTATAATTGTACTCCATGTAGCCTCACCACTTACCTCATGTATATCCATACATGTTTTTTGAGTGAGAAGTCCCCATAAATTGAAATAAAGTGAGAAATATTTGTGAGAAAATCCACAAATACACATATAGAATTATTTCCTCTGGATCTATTTATAATTCTAGTGAAAATTTCATTATTTTTGTTTTCCTATTATCATGTAGGTATGGGTAAAAGTTTCATCATTCCCTCAGACTTCTGGATTTCATAATTTAATTTTTGACATACATGTCACTTTGATGTATATTCAATTATATCATTCTTTATATTATCCCACAAGTAGTGTTGTTGATTATCTCGGTATATCTTTTTGCTCACTGGGTTTTTGGAGAAGGTTTAGCTATGTGCATAATTCAAAATCTCTCTCTTTATATATATTTTTGAACCCAAAAATTATGACTATTTACTGATTTATTTTGACTCCTTGGATTTTCATATTTCTGATAGCTTCAACATTCTTTAAAATCTCCACATGATCTCTTTGATAATTATTTATCTTATCCAAAATGGATGACTAGAAAATCATTATATAAAGGAATGATGATGTTCCTTCCATTAATATTTCAGTTTCTATCCTTTTTAAGACTAATAGGATTGGATAATTTTCAATTATCATCAATGATAATGATGCATGATCCTTTTTACTTACAAAATCTACCACTTTATATAATTAACTATTATGGTTGTGGATTGTGATATCATAATCCTTGATGTTCTCTAACCATCTTCACTGGTGAAAATTATGCTTCTAATGTGTGAAAATGTATTTTAGGATATTTTGATAAATATGTATCTCATACATATCACCATAGAGATAATGCTGCCAGATTTTCAATACGAAGATCAAGGCCTCCAACTTCAAATAACGCATTGGATAGTTTTTCACATGAACATTCTACTACCTTAAGGTATAAGATATCACTTAATCATTTTTCATTATTATAGAACATAAAAAATTATTTTATGTATCTTTTTATACAAAAATGTTTTCTAAACTTGTGTATAGTTTAAGTATTGGTGCAATGATAAGCCACTTTTTAAATTTTTTGAAACAACCTTCATATTCACTATTCTTGATAAACTATACTCCATTCTAAGTTAGCCTGTTTAGTGGGTTTCACAATCATGAGATATATGTCAATTTATTTTGTAATAACCAGTTGGAAAAAGGATTCTATGGTTCCTAATTACATATGTTAGTCTAGGAAACTGCTCGATTCCATTTATCTTACTAGGGTTAAATGATTTCCCTATATTGGTTATAACATTCCCCTAGAAGATACTTCCTATATTCAGATATCAAATTCACCATAATTTTCATATAGGTTATACCCTATGATATTCTATAGAATATTATTCAAATGATACTCATATTCCTCCTTGTTCTTGGAGTATATCATAATATCATCTATAAAGACTACCACAAATGTTTTGAAGTAATATCTAAAAAATATATTCATCCAAAAAAATCTAGAGTATTAGTGAGTCCAAAGGTAATAACTATGAACTCATAGTGCCCATACCTCATTCAAAAGGTTTTCATGGGAATATATCCCTTCGTCACCTTTAATTGGTGATATCCTTAAATAAGGTCCTATATAGAGAAATACATGTCCTCTGATAGTTGATACAAAAGTTATCTATACATGGAAAGATATAAATTTTCTTTAATTTAATTTTGTGGAGTTCACTATAATCAACATAAAGTCACATTGATCACTCATTATTTTTGATATATATGACTGGAAAACCCCCTAGAAAAGAACTATGTCATATAAAAACCCTATCCCGATTATCTTATAACTACATCTTCAGCTCTTCTAAATCAATGGTGGAAATCCTATTATAATTCTCTAATATGGGAATAAATACTATTATAATTTCAACTGTGAAATCAACCACACATCCATAAGTATGATCAATAAATTTATTTAGGAACACATCAGTGTAGTCCCTCATAATGGGAAAGCCTTGAAGAATAATCCTCTCCTATGCCACAAACATTTTAGGCATATATAATTTCTCAAGATTCAATAGTATCCATTCATGAGAATAATTTTCCAATGGATATTCATCATCCTAGTTAAATTTTTACAAAATTGGTGGATTCCTCAGGATGTGAAGAGGGATATCGCTCTCTAGGTAGTTGATGTTAGATTTATATAAAGATATACAATCCATGCCCAATATAACATCAAAAACCACCAAAACAATTGATATGAGAATTATTTGGGAGGTTTATTCTACAAACATTGACTAGGGATAAGTTATATACTTTAGATGAAATAATTTTCCCATTCACATATCTCATGGATAACTCAACATATATATTTTGAGGTGGTGTTTGAATAATTATACTAGACATGTAATATATAAATGAATGTGTAGAATCATAATCATATGTATATTTTCTATTCTTAAATAAATAACCAACATACCCTTAAACACATCATTATAAGAATCCATCTCATCAGTAGTGATATCATATTACCATCCTGACTACCATATAGGTTGTTTTCATTGATTTACTCAAAAAACCCTTGGATTAGGGAATTGGATAACATATTTTATGTGTTCTTTGTTGTTTAATCAGTGTATTGTAGGTTGGGTGTTGATCTAAACCTTACGTTCTTATTCTAAATTTGTGTACATCATATCCCTTTGGAAATGATTATCCTGATTCCCTAATTCTCTATATTTGAAGCATCTCCCAATTACATTTAGATTGTTTCAGGGATTCTTCTTCCCACACTATAGATATGTGTGATGTTGGGTTTTATTTTCTCCAAATATTTTTTAGTTGATCCTACCATATTAAATTCAATTTTTATATTCTTATCTCTGAGCACAAGAGGCCACTAACAGTATTTGATATCCATCTCATCCATATGGGCATGGCATAAAATCTCCTCATAGGCATCAAAATCCTGAATCACAATTGAATTTAATAGACTCAACTTTAATCCACTAAATAAGAGATCCTCTTTTCTTTCAGTGTTCATGAATAATCCAGAGCCATATCATGAGAGACTTGGGAATTTTTCTTTTTACACCCCAATATACTCATCTTCTGTTTGTATTAGTCTTAGAAATACACTATCTATCTTAATACAATGTGTTTGGAGAAAATATTTATTAAAAAATAATTATCTTCATTCTTTCCAATCCATTGAATCAATTTATTCTTTATAATTTGTGTTCTTGATTTTTGTTCCCCATTGACCATCTTCCATATCAAAACAAAATACCGGTAGTACAACTTTCTATTCATCTAAGAAGTTGAGGACATATAATATATTCTTAACGGAGTTATTCAATTTTTAATAAATGATGTGATCATAACATCCAGTAAAGGTAGGATGCCTTTTTCATATAAAGTATTTGATCCAAACTAGATATTACATAGGATAAATAGGTTATTCCACATGATTCAAGTTATTAATCATAACTTGATCTAGTTGGACCAATATTCTCATGATGTTTTTTATCTCCCATTCACTTATGGTTTGGAATCCTATTAGGGAGATAATAATTTTGGTTATTAACAAAAAATTTATCGTTTATAGAAATTAAATATTAAGAAATTAAGGGGGGGGGGGGGTTAAAAATTATCTAATTAGAATATAAAAAGGGAACTACAAATATAGAATGATAAACTGATAAATTAAATATATAACCTAACTTATGATTCCATATGTTTCAATCTATGTTATCACTAGTTATAGAATTATCCCTAAGGTTCTTAATACTTTTTTATATTCCTATCCTTTATAACAAGTATAATTTCTCTAGAACCAAATTTAGTGACCATATCATTTTACACGTATTATTGCATTATTTTAATCATAATAATCTATTAAATAAATACCAATAGTCAAAAATCATAGAGTCCTTATATGAGTAGGTACATAATTAGAAAAAAAAAGAAACCAGAATAAAACATATTTTTTAAACTTCATAATGATATCTTAACTCACTTTGAGTTCCAACAAATATATTGAATAATATGGGGAATACATATACAATATGATGAACAAAAAAGCCCAATAGGGGAATAATCATTAAAGAGAAGCCTAACACATGGATAGAATTGAATAACATGATAACATAAGAGATAAAAATCATGTATAAACATGTAGAGGGGTAAAATTCAGAACATAGAATCATATGGTCATTGATATATATGAATGTGACATTAACATATATAAGGACACAAACATGAGTCCTAGGTAACTTTAAATATGATATCACATGACGGACAAAGTCCTATAATGGATTATGTTTACTCCATAATCCCATAGATAACATCTCAAGATACTAAAAATATAAAAATTAATTAGATCACAATATGGTTCCACTCATAATAACATGTAAAAGAATATGCCTTCCATTTAAAGAAATTAAACAAAAAGAATAATCATAACCGTTACCCGTGAAATGAAATGGGATTTTTAATCATGTCATAAGGCATAACCAAATGGAGTCTCCAACATTTATCCATGGATGAAGAGATTTAAATAATATTTTTTACATTAATAAATGATAAATAAGAAAATAAAATGAAGAAAAATGGCCAACTAAAATTAAAACATGAAAAAATAATGGTTAAATGACATTAGAAACATGCCACTTAAGCATGGTTTTTGAGAAAATATTAAATTGTCCTCAAAGGTGATAATGGAATAATTATTTCCATAAGGTTTGTAATAAACTAAAATAGTTTTTGTTGATTAAATTGTTTACTTTATAAAATATAGGTTTCTTAAAACATTTTATGTAGTGTACTCAGAAATGTGTAAGAAATGTAAATGTTATCTTTAATCAGGTTTTCTTGTCAAGATGAATTTAGATTGGATCCTGTTAATACATGTATTTACCATAAAATAAAGATAAATTGAGATAGATATATATTTATAGAACATATATAAATAATTTAGAAGAAATATATAATATGGATGAAGATATAAATTGGGTAAGAGGGAGATAAATCATTACCCAATAGATATATGGAGGTTCAGAGAGATCCCTTCCCTTATGTATGAATGTGTTATGAAATTTCATAAAATGTCATGGATAATCAAATCAGATTATTTAATTACACTATTAAGAACCCCTTACACATATATTTTATTTACTATAATTTTATTATGTTCATTTATATCAATTTCCATGAGTTAAAAAGTTCAGTTTCGTTTTTATGGAAGCATTTGTTTCACAATTTCATGATCAGATAACTTGTGTATAATTATTGAATTTATTTTAAAATGGAAATAAAACAATATAATTGAAATTAAATAGTGTTAATTAACTTATTAAAGTTTAAATTATTTAATATATCATTTTTTTTATTAAATGTGTATGGTTTTTTGAGTGAAAACATTATCATTATGTGGTTAGTTCATTTAGTCGGTTTTACTGACCATCACAAACTAGTTTCATTTTATTTAATATCATGTATATAAATTTGTTTCAGAACATAAAATGAGTTATAAAATACTTATTAAAATATTATTTAACTATTATATTTGTTTTTTGACCAGTATTGAATGTGATAATGGAAAAAAACCCTCATTATCCATGGAGATGGTTTACCACCCTAATTTGAACAGTGGGTTCATTTCATTGAATAATAGGAGACGAGAAAGAGTCAGGATGGAATATATTTCCTTAAAAATAAAAAAATCAATTATATTCATAATATTGGAGTTATTATTCTTTCATGGATGTTTTCATTGAGGATAATTGAGATGAAGAAAATTAGTTAAAAGAGGTAGTATGAGAATGCCATCTCTTAAATAACACCACTTTGAAGAAGCCCTTAAGAAACATAGAATCGGTCTTATGCTGGGACTATTAGAACATGGATTTGTAGTGAATGGGGAGTAAAGGGTTTTTTATAGAGTTTTAAATCTTCAAGTATAATAAGGTGTGAGGAGATTGGATGGTATATATAAGGGGATAAAATTTGTGCTTTTATTATTATATTCATTAGTTTAATTTTAATTTTCAAGATAATAAATAGTATTAATTATTATGAATATATATATGAAATGGTTCATATTAGTAAGAAAAAATTTATTCTAACATTATCCATGACACACAAATTCATGCATTTTTCTTATAATGTTAAATACTGTATGTTGTCATATTACACTATTCACAAAAAAAAAACAATTATTTTCAAAATATCAAAAACTCACCCTCACCATTTTTCACCATATAGATATAAAAAATTTATTTTTTATATAGATTAATTATATAAATATGAGAAATTTAATTTTTTACTAAATGCATAATTTATTTGAAAAATACTGATTTCAATATTATAATCAGTTTTATAAACCTTTGAGAAAGTGCCTATGGTATCATAAAATTTTTGTATCATTATAATAAAATTTAAAATTAATTTATGGATTCATTTTTTGGAAATAAAATATCTTTTAAATCAATTTATTCATTATAAAATTGTAAATAAAACATTTACCTGTTATAAAAATACGGACATTTAATTTATCATTTTGAAAACATTTGTTTACTTATAACATGATATCAATATATTATAATTTAATTCTGTAAGATACCAAAACAAAATTTTACATTACCATATAGGTGTTTACTAATTTAATAGTTACATTACCATTCCGTATGGTTATATTACCTTTCTAATATCCATGTTATTATTCTAAGGGTCATATCTGTAATAGTCATATTGGTTCCATAATTTCAATAAATACCCCTTATTTCATTCATAATTCATTCACTTCTATTTTCTATTCATAGTTATATATAAATTACTATTAAAAACTAATATTTAATTATTAACAATAAGTTTTATTTCTATAAATTTGTTTGTGAGTGCCATCGTTCTGGTGGATCGAACATATCCAGATGATCCTATTCTTTTTCACTTATTTATTATTTATTATGCCACTATAATATTCAAAATTATTGTTGGTTTATTTGACGACTAATTTATTTTTATTAATTTGTGAGACTAATGTTTTTTTTGGATTCACTATGTGATGTATGTTCTATATACTACATGATATAAGGTTAAGAATGTAAATTTCATTAATAAAATTCTGGGTTGTTATATTTGGGCTTGTGATAACCTCTCGTGTACCCTCTTTCAGGATTGAGATAACCTATTGTGAACTATACTTCCAAATTAAGATAACCTGCCACAAACACTATTTTCAGTAAGCTATATCCTACCATTTACAATCATTTGGTCTTGGGATAACCTCTTATGTACCCTCTTCTAGGATTGGGATAACCTCAAGCATACCCTCTTTTAACCATATATATGTTAAATAATTTTTATTAATTTTACAATTAATTTTGATAAATAATTATGTTGAAATTATTATATAATATTAGTTATGATTATTCCAAATATGGAAACTATTTTAAAAAATTCAATTAGTATAAGTGGAAGAACATGATTTGAAATCAAATATGCAGACGTAATGAAAATGAGGTTTTCCAAAGAATTTTTTTCGTATGTTTAGAAAGTTTTAATATAAAATTTAAATATGAAATTTATTAAAATCACCAAAATTGTATTAATAATAAAATAATTTCACTAATTATAATTTTAAATTCATTATAAATAAATGAAATATGAAAATTCTTTAAACGAAAAGGCTTTGTTTCAAAAAAATCAGTATTTTCCACTATTTATTAAAACATTAAACCTTCCAAAAATTCTTAAAAATACACTCTAACATAACTTTTTCATATTTTTTAAAAAATAAATTTCATTTTTTGGAATAAATTTTATAAAACTGGAAATTTATCATTTTACTATTTTTTCCGAAAATGTGCATTGAAAACATTTTTTGAGAAAAATACATTTTCAATGAATAAAAATAAATTAGAAAAAATTTAGTGAGTATTAATCAATATATTTTCCTTATATAAAACATTATATATAATTGTTTTTTAAAAAATTTATTCCTATTAATAAACATACATTTAATGGAAAGTCTATAATGGATATGTTTAAATAATATTTACAGTATATAGTGGTTTGTTAAAACTCAATGTTGCAACTAATATATGCAATCAGGGAAATTAAATTTATAGGAACATTTTTTATTAAATCTTATTGTGTTACAATATCCATTTAAATTTCCCTCATTATCGGTTTGAGATGGTGAAGCTTCTCTTTCTAAAATAATCCTTACTCTGAAGATGTTAAGAAAAGTTTACATTATATGTTGATGGTTGGAGATTTTTCATAGTTTTTATAAATCTTAGTTGTTATTATAAATGTTATCTTTTGGAAATATTTATCTGTGATGTGCTTCAATTAGAAGTCTCACTAGGATTGGGTCACCGTTATCTTGGGAAATATGGGATATTGGTTCTGAGTTATGTGGACTGTTTGAAATCACTGAGCAGATTAGAAAGATGGATTATCCTTTTTATATTCCATATTAGTTAATATTTATTGATAACATATTCCAAGTGTCTTAGCTCAATAAGTGTCACTCTAAACCATCTCATTATTTAAATTAAGAGGAACCTGATCTATAACAAGATGTTTCAGTGACTAATTAGTTGGTTCAAATTAATGATTCTAAAGTAAATATTCTATTTTGAAAATTGATACAATTGGTTTGAGTTCTATAGAGAATGGGTATGATATCCATTAGACATGTAAGTGGTCATATAGGACAACAAAGTAATGAACTCATCTCTTTATGGATCAAACTTTTACAACCAATCATTATGGGAGTAGAAATAAATATGGTGGGTAGAACATACACATCACAAGAAAATTCTCAGGTAATTAAATCATTTGTTTTAGAAAATTTAATTAGATAAATTTATTAGATAATTTTGGGTGTATTTTGGAAGTTTTTAAGAGTTTTCATGGCATATACATGGTTTTATTATAGTTAGGATAAATGGTGTGGGTCATCCTAGAAAACTGTGTTATTTTTTTGGAGTCCCCATGGATGGTGCATTGTGAAACCCCACTACGTAGCCTTCTCCTAAAAATGTTTCATATGGGATAACATAGTTTCATATGTTTGATTTATGTTTTTTTAAATCCATGAATCTACTCTCGAAGACCAAAATTTGGTGTATGGTTTGTAAAACCATGCGCCCAAACAATGAATCATTAATTAATTAATAATGATTTTATTTTTTAGCCCTAAAACACCTCATTTTGGACTCATTATCCTTATTGTGAATGAGGATCGCAACATAAGAGACACATCATGGATATTATGGAGATATATTTCCTTCTATTGCGAAAAACTAATAGAGATAAGATAACCATATTAAGAAAATTAAAAGTTTCTGCTCTTTCATTCCCATTCCTTGTAATTCTTTTAGATAATCTCTTTTATCCTTGAATAGAACATTATGTCGGGGTTGTTGATTATATATATATGGTTTGTGACATTATATAATTGGTTATGATATAGATCCATCATGAATTTATAAATTATTCAATTGATATTCGTACAATGCAGGGGAATCTTTGGGAATAGTTGTAGATAGTGATTATTATCTCCCATATTATTCCAAAAGTTAATTTATTGGATCTTCTTATTTGGGAATTAATGGTTGAGGGTTCTTCTATGTTTCATTATACCCCCCATTATTCTTTAATCATTGATCAATTTGAGTGTTGAAAATCTAATGTTTTGGTTTATAGTTTCATAACAATCATTTTTATTATAAACTACTCATGCTTGATCATTTTAAGTTGGTTTTCTAATATTGTTAAAAGGAATAATTAAGAGATTTATTTTGAGAAATGGATTGAAATTGTTTTAAATTAATGATTTCATAAATATTATGGGTTTACAGAATTATTAATAAATGGATTTCATGAAGATTTGTGTTGATTAAAAGTGATTAAAATATATATTTTTTTGATGAAAAATTATTTCAAATAATGAGGTATTTTAATAGAACTTAATATCAAGGAATGTTGACTTATAAATAAAATTAATTTTAAAAATGTTTTATAATGGTGTAAAGTGTTTTTCAAATCATGGAATGTTAAATTTAATACCCTTAAGGTTCTTGTGAGGAATTTTGGCATCATTGAATTAATTATCATTGATATAGGAAGCGAACATGGGAAATTATGTTACTTAAGAGGGAAATGGAATTGGAAAAATAATGTTAATAATGGTATGTTTTTCATACAAATGATATATAGTTACTAATATAACTAAAATACTTATTTATTTTCATAGTTATTTGTCTCACATATCTGGTTTTTCTTTCATCCCATTTTTTTTGGTCTACAGACCTCTGATACACAACAGTCATGACTGTTCATTAAGATTGTGTGAGGATGAAATCTAATCTAGACCTAATTCACCCTAGTTTATATTTTCCATGTTTTTGTTATTTGTGAAATGGTTGATTATTCATTATTTGGATAATAGAATAGTTTTAAATTTCCTTTAATTCATTAGACATTTTGAATTCTTTGAAAGGAAAATGGTTTTAATAAATGTGCTTTGAAAATGGGGTTTTTTAAGGGAATTGAAATTTATTTTAAAGGGGTATAATTCCTTGTTTGTTATTTAATTGGGGAAAACTAAATATCATGCATTTTTACTATTTTAATGTGCATAAATGGTTTATCTTATATAGAAATCCTATGGAATAGTTATTTGGGATTCAATAATATTGTTTTTTCGTACCCTACACATACCTTTAGGTGTTTGTATATGTTTTTTATCTTACACATGTAATGGGAAGGAACCTCCTGAAGGTTGTGGGTATCCATGATAGTGGGTTATGTATGATGGACGGTGACATGGTTTACAATAAGGTGGGTTGTTTAATACATAAGTAATTGGCTTTATATATTTTGGTTTTGCACATGTTTTTCAATGTAATCATTTTAGATTTCCTCTACATGACTCAATTATAACATGTTGCCTCACTTTTATATATTATATTATTATTTCCATTTATTTTATATTTATGGAAGAATCCATTACCACTGGTATTTCTTGATGCTGAGGATGTTTTCCCTATTCTTTGGGGATTGGGAATTGTCTTTCAAGCGTTTATATTGGCTAACTGAATTTTCTAGTTTAGGGATATCCCATGTCAATTTAGAAAACATTAGTCAGAAAAGTGAGGTTTCCTTTCATGTTTTTGATCTTTTGGTCATAGAATGTTTTGAAAGACAAGATATAGGATTGAAAGGTGATAAGGGGTAGTTTATGGGATTGGTATTATCAAGATCTCATTATTAAAAGAATTAAATTACTAAGGTATTATAAGAAGTTTTTCACTCTTGTTGATTTTTGATTTTAGATCATTTCTATGAGTAATCTTTCTTAATGTGAACAAAGATTTTTCTTTTATCTGATGATATCATTTATTTCCTTTTTTAAGTTCTATTCCTAACAAAATACTCATTATAGATCCCCTGTAATATACTATTGATGGTGTTCTAAATGGGTTGGAATAAGATACTTATTCTCATTTTTTATGATGAATCTTTCCTCAAATAATGAGTCAGTTGATAGAACACGTTTGGAAGTGATTTATCTGGAAATAATGGTGGGGTAAGTTGGAATAACTCTCCCACCATGTGGTAGTTTTAGTGTATCCCATAAAGATAAGTGGAAGGGGAGGGAATCTTGTAATAGATGTGGAAGCGGCTATCCGTACCTAGATTACACCACATATTTTGTAAAATATACCAATTTTCTATTAACATTCTACATGTATAGAAATATATGGAACATAATCATTTTTTCTCATGCCTCTAAAGTATTGAAACTAATGTGGAATCCTTGGTCACATATAGAGAATCGATCTAGATCATTATAGGTCTCATTCTGTATAATGTTTATCAGTACCTAATAGATTAGTGGTGGAATATAATGATTTAAAGTCAATAAGATTCTAGTCACCGTACTCTTTAACAAAGTTGTAATATGTAGTGGAATACTTGTTAGGGGACATCGATACTGGTCTAGATATTGTGAGAGGGACTATTAATATTTATTCAACTTTAATGGATAATTTATTTGATATTAGTTCCTCCTAGTATTTCATATTAAAACACTTTTTGAATATTTTAATGCATTTAATGGAACAAGTCATTATGTGATAGATTTGGAAGAACCTCCTTGGAAGAATAGGGATAAGGTCTTTAGATGTTCCTCATGTTCACTATCCATATACAATGTTAAGATGGCTGGTTATTTCCTTGTTTTTTACATAGACCTATATGATTTTATCATCATGATTTTTTGGTTGGTCACCTATAAGGTGAATATTAATTTTTATGATTTATTTGCATCTTTGTGGACTGTAAAGTAAATCCTAAGTATTTTATAAATAATAGAATATGAGGATTTACTGAGTGGGACCACCACTACAGAAACGTATAAGGTTGATATCTTCATTCTCAGTTGAACTTAGAGTAGAGCCCTTAGGTTGTGAGCTTCCTTTTGTGGTCAAGATGCTTCCCAATGTGTTTAATGATGAATTATTTGGTCTTAAACCTGAAAGATTGGTGGATTTATCATAAAATTTAGTTTATATATATCAATATATATCTATACCTTCTTATCGTATTAAACAAGGTGAATTAAAAGAGTTAAATATCCAATTAGAAAATTTAAAGGAAAATGTTTCATCCATCTTAGCGAATCACCCTAGGAATCTCGTGTACCTTTTTCAAAAAAAGATAAATAGTATTTGAATTGTTATGTATATTATTAGAAGCTTAACTGGTAATGATTAAGAATAGGTACCCTTTACCCATATATATGACTTGTTTGACTCATTGAAATGAGAAAACTAGTTTTATAAAATGTACATTCTATCACGATATCACTATCTCAGAGTCAAAGAGTCAAAATTTTTTAAGTCCTATTTTAGGATAATGTATAGATAAGGTTATTGTTGAGTCGATTTGATTTGAATATCTATGTACTTAAGCTTGATCTTGGTACATAATATCATATATCTAGTTTTTCATAGTTTTTCTCATGCTATCAATTGCACAGAACAAACTATAGCTCAATCTCAAATTATGCTCAATGATTCTACTCAATTAGGATCAAATTTGTTTGATTAAGACACCTTTTCAAAATTTCAATTACAATATATTTCTATATTTTGATCCAAAACTAGAATTCTTAGTCAGGATAATAAAAATTAATCTTAAAATTAAATACATTTATATAATAAAAATAATATATTAAAAACTTAGATGATTGATTAGACTCTTGAGCAACATGAGTAATTAATAACCCTCAAATCCAACTCAAGTTAATATTTGAGTATCTCAAGTTTAAGCTTCAATAATAAAAACAAGATTAATTTGATTATTTATAAATCCAATTTACTATAGCTCATGAGTAATAATTCTCATTTATAGCTCTATTTATGGACACATTGAGTATCTTGTGATTCCAGCTAGCATAAATAACTCTCAGGTAGTTTTTAGGGATTACATGAAATGAATGTTCCACTAGTACCTTCGATCCTTTATCATGATGTTCATGGATGATATTCTTGTTTATTAGAGATATTATTAAGATCACTAGGTTCACCTAAAATATATTTTCAAAATATTTTTGGATCCCAATCTTTTTATTAAATTATCGATATTAAGTTTTTGAATTCAAGAAGTTATGTTCATAGGACATGTGATTTTAGAACAATTCATACCAGTTTATCATGAGAAGGTAAAGACAATTTTGTATTGAGAGAACCAATATAATGTATTTTTTATTCAATTTTGGATTATTTTTATAATATTCTATTAGTAGTTTCAAAAATATCAATTAAAACCTGAATCACTATTTATTTATAATTCCATGAAATGGGTGAAATTATTATGGGATTTTCAGTGCCATACATCCTTTCTGAATTGAAATAACATCTGATATTTTAACATAGATTTATTTTATTGGATGTATGATAGGGATATTTAGTTTATTATGATGTATCAGGTGTAGGATTGGGATTTTTTTTGATTATGTAGATTCCAGGGATACATATTTTCCCATCAACAACATTCTCATGAGAATAATTATCCCATTCATGAAATTAGAATCACAGTAGTTATGCATGATCTTAAGTGTTGATAACATTACCATTTTAGGGATAATTTCACTATCTATTCTGATCATAAGAGTTTGAGTTATATATTTTCATAGAAGTACTTGAACATAGGTTATATGTGATGGGAGGAAGACCTATATTACATTTAATTTGACAGCACCTATACCCCAAGAGATGAGAAAATTGTTTTTGACGCTATCAGCTGTAAATTTCCTTCCCATACTATAGTGATGTCAAATTATGATTTAGAACTTATTAGATTCATTACTAAGATATAGTTGAATACAATGGAAGAATATTATAGTATTGTTCTTGGTGGAATATAGTTGGCATCATCTCTTCTTCAGTTGATTCTATAATATAATGAAAAGGATTATGGGATAAAAGATAATAAAAAGTACATTATATGGTGGGAATAATATTAGTGAATGGTGTATCTCTTCGAAAGATAATCTTTTTTTGAAGATATGGGGTTCTTTACAAGTATCCGTGTGAGATATTGTGATGCGGGATATGTATTTATCTAAGGAGGTCATTCATCCACGATCTTGTATGATTTTTCATGATAATAAATATCAATTCCAGTAGCTAGGTATAAAGTGTGGCATTGATAATTTTGTTCCTTCAGGCTATATTTCCATGGAAATCAATGATGAGTGCCAAAATAATTCTCATTTACTCCATCCTCATCCTATGACAGTATAAAAATGGGGTGAGATTTCGATTGAAGTAACTATTTTAATTCCATGGAATTATATAGAAAATAAATATATCTGACTATTGATCGATTGGTTGATCAAGTATACCTATCTTGTTCAGATTTAAGGAACCACTAATGTTGAGTATTTGGGAGAGAAGTATAAGAAAAATATAAATAAGTTATATAAAGTGCTGTTAACCATCATATCATATTGGGACCCCTATTTAACTATTATTTTTTATATTATTCTTGTAGGGGACAGGTTAACAATTCAAGAAAAGAATGACTGACCATCAATAGATGAATTGAATGATGTATGTGTTTTTAAGATTTTCGAGGAAATGCTATGTGATTTCAGAATAGAATTGAGAGGTTCTAGTGATATCCATTTGAAATTGGTTGTGTTATATCATATAAATATTTATTAAATCGTATAGTCTTCTTTTAAGTCCCCTATTTTTTGGTCATAGGTGGGAAAGGATTCTCTTGTAGGACCAAGTCTTTTTTAGGAGGCATCGACAAAGGATTAGATTATATTTCAAGGGTTGATGACTGCATAATGTAGGTATAAATATCATATGGATCATATATTTTTTCCATTGTAATCATTTATTGGTGACTGAGTTTAGTGAATGTATAATTTTGATTTGGTTACTATTGGTTTGAAAAAGGGGTTGTTGGTTATGAGATACATAAGACCATTTTTGATTACCAACTAGATATGAAATCTAGATTATATGTTAGATTTTTTATCTCAGTAAGATTATATCCAAAATTTATTCCATGTGTCTCATGTTAAGTATTAGTATAACACATCTTGGATTTTAAATTGTGAAGTCACTGATCTAGAACCTTATATGTTAGTGATTGAGAATCGTATTCGAATTATTGGATCTCGAGAAAAGGTTCTATATGGGAATTCAATATCATTGGATCATTTTATATGGATACATGGATTAGATACTCACATGATATATAAGTAAAATATTGGGATAATGAAGTAATGGAATCATTTTTTTTGGATCAATTGATTTCAACATTTCTTTTAAGGGTAAAATAGAAATATGGTTGTGATAACTGTCACGTACATTGATTTTTATTAGGAACAAAAAAACATATTCTAACCACATTTTTTGGAATTGTATCTACACATTATTTAGTAAATTTTTGATTTTTTAGAATATTTTGGGCCTATGAATGGTATGGTCATGATTATGGAAAAATGTGAAGGTATTCCTTGGAAACCATAAAACATTTTTATAGGCCTAGAGGAGGGAACATAATTGATACATGATTAGTCCAAATTGTGTCGCCTTATACTCAAATTTTAAAAAAAGGGATAGAGGTTGTTCACACAGTTGAACATGGTTTTTGAAATAGTTTTGCCAAACTATGAAACTTCTCCATTATCCCATAATGGGAAATATAGTTGGTTCCTAGTTTTCCAAACCATGTTTCAAAACAATGTGATGTTAATTAATTAATTTGGATTTTATATCTAATATCAAAAAACACCACAGCTTCACTACATTCCTATTTTGATAAATTAGACTCTTAACCCAGTAGACATAAATTATATTTTTTTGAATATTTCATACCTTTAGAGTGATAATAAATTAGATATAAGATGACTAAATATAGGGGGAACTAGTACAAAAATCGTTTTTAACATCGGTTATTTTTAATTTTTTACACTGGTTTTTAGCCGATGTTAATATGAAAGACGTTATAAATATTGTTTTCTTACATTGTTTATTTACAAACCGATGTAAAATACATAAAATCGTGGTGTTTATAATGTTGATTATTAATTAACCGACGTGCAAAAACTAGGGGGGAGGGTTTATCACGTCGGTTATTATACAACTGATGTGATAAAATATTGCAGGGGTGTTTATCACGTCGGTTATTACATAATCGACGTGATAAACCGGCGGGGGGGGGGGGGGGGGGGGTTATCAGGTATGTAATTATATAACCGACGTGATAAAGTAGTCCTGGGGCCTTTTATCATGTCGGTTATTAAATAACTGACGTGATAAACCATTCCATAGGTGTTTATCATGTCGGTTATTCAAATAACCGACATGATAAACCCATACCCATTTTTTTCACGTCGGTTATAAAATAACTGATCTGAAATACCAATTTTTTTTAAATGGAATACAACCCTCTGCTCTCCCAAGAAACAACCAGAAACTAAATCAAGATTTTGTACCACAAAAACGGAAGTAGACCAAAACAAGAACCAAAGAAAAATTAAGCATTTACCCCACTGGAAAGCCCCCACCACACCCCTGGATTTCCCCCTGACCCACTGGACAACCCCAAACACCCCAGGACAACCCCCCACCCTCATGTATACCCCCCACACCCTAGAAAACACTCCCACACCCCTGGACATCCCCCCACAACCCTTTATAGTCCTCCACACCCTGGACAGCCCCCCACACCCCTGGATGACCCCCACCCTCCTGGACACCCCCCACACCCCTAGACACCCCCACCCTCCTAGACACCCCCACCCCACCGGAGAGCCCTCCCACACCACTGGACACCCCCACCACACTTAACACCCCCACACCCTTGTAACCCCTCCCCCCCAGACTAGAATCAATACCAGAAAACCATCATAAGTGGACCCAAATAGGAAGTAGAGAAAAATTAAACATTCACATATATAACATTAAAAACATACACTATCAACTTCAAAAAAAACTAAATCCATCCTAAACTATTAACAAATACATAATTACAATGACAATATTCAAAATTTCATTTTATACTAAAAACAACTAAAATTCAATCAAACCTGTAAAATAATTTGACCACTCCACTTGTAAGTGTATGATGTCTTTAACGGTATAGGGTTGAGGGTCGTCAAATAGCTACAAATGAAAAGTATAGTAGTTAATGTGTATAATGAATAAATCAAATTGAAATATTATAGAAAATTTTAAAAGGAAATATTACCAGGTCAAAGTTCACAACTGTCCCAGTTGTTATTATTTCATACATAAATCATAACATATAATATCCGCATTCGATGACGCCTTGTTGTTCATGAAAATTATGTTTGATTGAGTGTAAAATCAATATATTATTTTCATGTAATAAATCAAAAAGTAAAAATTATAAATGGATATTTACCTTCGCATTTACATATTTGATCTTTGCACTCCTTTTCTTTGTGTTTTTTTTCAAAAGTAGACCCATGCCCTGTTAGAAAATAATATCAATGGGGTAAATTTAAAATTCATTATAATATATAAAACTATTGAAAAATTGAAACTTACTTTTCCAATATATTCATAAAACATTCTAGCACATCATCATGGACAGAGCATATCCAATAAAGTGTTTCTCCCTTGGGAAAAAAACCCCTAACATCCAATGATCATTGATAAAATAAAATTTAAGGTTAGTGGGTTTTTATGTTAAAAGATAATGAAATCTTTGAGAGAGATGTGTTTCATACCTCTCACAAGAAGTCATCATACAACATTGTGTGACTATATTCTATTCAAGTCTTTAAGCAATATAAAGCATTCTTTGTTCCTCATACAATGAACATGCTTCAGGGGAAATCAATTGTGGGTCCATGAATCCATATACATCTCCCATCTCATTCCTCTCACAAATGTTATAAAGATACCTAATACAAAACAAACATAAGTATACCTTTTTAATAAATATAACACAGGGAAAAGGTGTTAATACTTACATGGAAAAAAATTTCACCACGTTGATGCCCAACTTATCTCCAGTTACAAGCTCCATGATAACAGTTTTCATAATCCCCACAGTTATTGCACATCCACAAACATGAGCTTCATTTGGAAACTCATAATGACCCGCCAAAGAATTTGAATATCTTGAAAATATGTCAAGTCTACTAGAATCTGTATTTTATTTCATAGTAATTTGTCCTTGTTGTTGTCTATACATTATTTCTTTACCTTTGAAGTATTTCTTTAAAAATAAATAGAAAAATATATTAGTTTTCAAATGATAAAACAACTTTAATAAAAAAAATAAAATAAAAGATATAACATTCATACCTCTATAGTAATGAGTCGAAGAAGTCTGGATGGATAAATAAAAAATTGGCCGATACTATGTCCAACTATCATCACCTCATCTGTAGGTAATGGTACTCAAGCTAATCAATCTATAATATCCTATACAGTGACCCTATGATTCTCTACCTCTAATTGTAGATGATTAACTATATCTTCTATACAATATACCAACCCATATGAAACTATATGATGTTGATGATCATCAACATACATCTCGCAATAAGTAGGAAGCTGCGGCGGAGGAGTAGGATAAAAAATGGGGTCTATAGGCAGATGTGGGGGAGTGGGAGCTACTGGCGGAGGTGGAAGATAAATAATGGGGTCTACAAGGGGAGGTGGAGGAGTGGGAGCAGTAGTCTGAAATTGCCTTTGAATGTCTGCAAACATAGACTGTACCGACGCTCTAATCTTTTCCTCCATCATCGCATTAATATTATAAAATTCAGCCTCCAGGGATTCTATTTTTTTTATAAACACCCTCAATGTTAGAAGTTGAAAAATGTGGAAACACTTTTCTTACCAACACACCTATTGGATATCCTCTTACACGACCATGATATTTGGGATTTCCCAATGCTACAGATAAAATATCTTGCCTCCCAGTAGCTGTAAATTCCCCCTGTGAGCTCTGCTCCTCAAGAGAGTCCTCCATTAATTAATTAAAAATTTCTGTAATGATTGAAATTATATGAATAAAATAGTTAACTTAAATAAATAAAATAGATATATTACAATCCTCTCGGCTACGATTCTCAATTATTCCGAAAGATATTTACCTTTTTGGCCCATCCGAGCTCTCTTCCATTTTTTATGTCTAGATAGAGGGGATGGAGGGGCCACCTCTCCAGAGCTTGAAGTCTCATCTCTTAGTTTTTGAAATTTTTCTGCCATCATTTGTTCTTCCAAAAATGCATACCCTCCCTGAGATAAACAATGAGGGTATACATTTTTATATTGGATCTTCTGATGATCATTCCTTGTTTGTTGTAAATTAATATTAAGAAATCATTAAAAAAATATTAATAAAATCATTTGTATAAGAAATCTTATAAAAGTTTACATTGCCCTTACAAAAAATGACACTTTTCTTATACTTTCAACAAACTGTCTCCATGTGTCTTCATCTATAAAAGGATATATATGACATGGAATTTAATGACTCCTATGACCAAAAATGAAATCAGATGAGAGGGTTGATTTGAAATCCCTCCATCTCCTGGCAGCCATCGATAAGAATTTCTTCCTGACTCCTCCAATGTCAGGAATATCAAATGTCATCTGATGAAGAAAAGGATAAACATATTATATATACTAGAAAAATTTAAAGAATAGTAAAATAATAGAAAGATATCTTACTAAAATCATCTCCCACAACTGAGAGATTATCCATTTATCCACACTTCTCCAGTCATCATACAAAATGATTATTTTGCTCTTAGCCTGAGTTGATACAAAACTCTTTAAATATTTTGAATTTGGACCTCTAGGAATTTCATCATCATCGAAATAAACGAGTATCCTCTGATCCTACGTACGGTTAAGGGATAATTTTGGTAAATGTGTGCACCCACTTTTACCAACTCTTGAACTCTTTGTCGTAATAGGAGCACATGAAGAAGATTGGGGAACAACAAGAGGAGCATGTAAATGTTCCTCCCCAGAGGTATGACCAATATTCTCATCTTCAGAATCATGTGGTTGATCAACTGAATGATCTGTTAATATCCTTCAAATCAAAAAAAACAAACTTTAGTTCAAAAATATACAAGTTAAAATATTTTAATAGGACTATAATCAGAAAATAGAAAATTGTACTAAGTTACGTAATAGTAAACATTGTTAATATGGTAAGCATGTTAAGCAATGGTAAACATGGTCAAGATGGTCAAGATGGTAAACATGGTAAACATGGTAAACCTGGTAAACGTAGTAAACATGGTAAAGTAATTTTCATAGAACAAAAATAATAGATATATAATTCATGTAATGGTAAACATGATAATGTAAACTAAACAAACATAAAAAAACTTATACATATATTGTTTTAATACATGTTTTAATAAAGAAAAACCTTACAATATCTAACATTTTATGAAAACAATAAATGTAAAAAAGAAATAAATATATGTTACCTGTAATTTTAGGAATGTACAAATAGATTGTTCTCCCAAATTCCCTAGTCGTGATCATTCCTTATGGAACAAACCATGTCTTCAACATGTTCATCATTATGTTCTGTTAATTTATCCATAGAAGTAGGGATGTCACGTAAATCATCATCTTCATCAACTTCATCCTCACCAATATATTGTTTTTTACATTGTAAAATAATGTCCCACTGCATATCTGATCGATCTACTATATAAAAAATTTATTTTTCATGTGTTTCCATTATAAAAGAATTAATTATGTCTTCCAATCTATTCAGATTAACAAGTGTCATTCCAAATTCATCGTGTCTGACACTGTTGTTACCGAAAAACCATTTAAAGTTAAAAACATGAACTTTAATTTTAAATTAATCAACCTCCCATATGTCTTTAATCACTCTATAATATGCACTTGTTCCAGAAATTGGATTTTTGTCCTTAGCACTCCAAAAATGCATTGCTTCTGCAAACACCATTACACCACTATTCTGAACTGCACTTCTATTGTCCCAATCTTTCGTATGAAATGTATAGTCATTAATGTCATAACCGGACCATGTTATCACATTTAAACATGGACCACCCACTATCCATTTTAATGTCTCTGATACATCTAATCTACAAAGCAACGTCTTTTTAAACCATGACAAAAATGTTTTGTTGTGCTCATTCAAAATCCACATTTTGTTCTTATTTGGATGACATTGTTTCAACACATTAATATGCAATGTGATATACAGTTGAACCTCAGCTATGTAATTCAAGATGTATGATTCTAACTTCTTAATCTATTCAACTGACAATGATTTTAATTTCAAGCCACAAATCCCCTTTCCCTCATTATTAACTCGTTCATGATGAGATGGAGGCAAACCTTTGTGCTTCTCCGTAGCCAAGTAGCTCGTACAAAACTGTACAACCTCCTCAGAAATATACTTTTCAATAATGGAGGCTTCAGGTCGATATGGATTGTTAACATACCCCTTTAATATTTTCATATACCTTTCAAAATGATACATCCAACGAAGAAATATAGGTCTACAAAGCTTCATTTCTCTAACCATATGAATCATTAAATGCACTATTATATCAAAAAAAGTTGGTGGAAAGTAACTTTCCAATTGACAAATTATAAAAATTGCATCCTTTTCCAAATTGTTCAAATCATTCACATCAATCGCCTTATTACAAATTGAATTGAAAAAATAACACACCTTCATTATAGTCTTTCTGAAACAGATGGGAAATATTCCACACAATGAAACTAGTAGAATTTGTTGCATCATGACATGACAATCATGTGATTTTATACCTATCAACAACAAGTCCTTCAAGGAGACAAAATTTTTTACATTTGAATAATAACCTTGAGGCACTTTGATATCATAAAGACACTAACAGAAGCCAATTTCCCCCTATTCGATAATGTATGACAAGTCGGGGGAAGAAATGTTTATCTTCCTTTAGTAGTGGGAGCTAACTCCAAATATATTCCCATTGATAGTAAGTCTAATCTTGCATTCAACCCATCTTTTGTCTTTCCTTCAATATCTAACAATGTTCCAATCAGAAAATCACAAATATTCTTCTCCTCATGAATGACATCAATATTATGTTTAACTTCATGATATCTCCATATGGTAGCTCAAAAAATATTGACCTTTTATTCCAAATATGTCTATCATTACCAGATTTCTGTGTCTTTCCCAATGTCACATCAAGGTCTTTCAGCCTAAAAAAATACAGATTAGGGGATAATGTTTTTGGAGCAATATCAAATTCTTGTGAGCCATTGAATGCCTTTTTTAGTCTTCTATAAGGGTGATCCCTAGGTAAAACATTTCGATGACACATGTACATTGTTTTCCTCCCATGATGCAATTGACAATATAACGTTTGTTGTTCGGAAATTGGACATGCTTTATGCCCTTTAACACTATATCCAGACATATTTCCATATTCTGGGAAGTCTTTTATAGTGAACAAAGGCACTTCATGCAGTTAAAAATATTCCATTTTATAAGAATCATACATCCTAATACCATTAGCCCATAAAAGTTTCAAATCATCAATCAATGGTGAAAAGTAAACATCAATATCATTGCCGGGTTGCTTTGGACCAGAGATCATTATACTCAACATGACATATTTTCGCTTTATACAAAAATTAGGAGATAGGTTGTAAATTACAAATAAAACAGTCCATGAACTATGAGTGCTACTGAGGGTTCGGTATGGATTCATTCCATCTATGGACAACCCTAGTCTGAGATTTCTAATTTCATTTCCAAATGTAGAATACTGCTCATCAATTTTCTTCCATTGTGGACAATCATCTGGATGATGTATTTTTCCATCACATAACCGCTCATCTGCATGCCATCTTAACCTTTTTGAATCATGTGAATTAGTAAATAAACATTTGAAATGATGAATTATAGGAAGATACAAAAATACCTTTGAAGGGATCTTTGTAATCTCTACATCAGCCTGTGATTTGTCTTTCACCTTATACCGTGATGTCCCACATTTAGGACACTATGACAAAAATTTATATTCCTTCCTATATATATAATAAAACTATTCGGACATGCATGTATTTTCTTATATCCTAATCCAATGGGGCATAATATTTTCTTGGCCTTATAATGTGAATATGGAAGATCATTATCTTTTGGAAGAATGTTTTTCATCAATTATAACAGCTCTGCAAAACTTCTGTCACTCCATCCATGTTTCACCTTCAAGTTAATCAATATTAACACTGCCGAGAAAACCATAAAATCTATACAACCAGGATATAATGGGTTTTCAGCATCACAATATAGACGTGCAACTGTCAGTTCTATCTCAATTTGTTCTGCTGCAATATCGAGAATCATTTCTTCAATTCCATTGGAGTTACCATCTTTCGAATCATCATCATCAGTGTCATTCCGTCCAGTTTCACCATGCCAAATCCAAGGGATGTAACTCAGATTAAAACCATGACAAATCATATGATCTTTTATCTCTTTACTTTTCAACTTCTTCATATTCAAACATTTCAGGCATGGACAGAAAAAAATGTCACTACTTGGATCATCTCATTTAGAAAATTCCAAAAAGGCATCAACACCTTCCTTATATTCATTGCTCATTCGATGTTCCGTTATCCAATTTTGAATCATTATTACCTATAATAAATATCAAAATTATATAAATTTTTAAGATTAGACAAATATATGTTTATATGAAAAAAATAATAATTTGAATGTAAAACAATTTTGAAATATAAAACAAATCTATGCGTATTAAAAAAAGGCTGAATATGATTTTACAAATAAAATATAGTTAGATATAACAGTTTTAAATTCCATTGAATCAAAGAAAACCATGGGGCCTACAATGGAAACCCTGGACACCCCAAACCTCTAGACAGCCCCCCCAAACCCTATGAACACCACCCCACCCCATTGGACACCCCCTGGACACCACCACCACCTTGGACAACCACCACCACCTGGACAACCCCACCCCTCTAGACAGCACCCCAACCCCTCTAGACAGCACCCCCACCCCTCCTGAACACCACCCCCACCCCTACCACCTTGGACACCCCCTGGACAACCCCCAACCCTCTGGACACCCCCAACCCTCTAGACAGCACCCCCACCTCCTGGATAGCCCCCACCCCTCTAGAAAACACCCCCACCCCTCCAGGACACCACCCCACCCCTACCCCCTTGGACACCCCCTGGACAACCCCCAACCCTCTGAATAGCCCCAAACCCTCTGGACATCCCCCCTGGATAGCCCCCCACCCCTCTAGACCGCACCCCCACCCCTCCTGGACACCACCCCCACCCCTACCCCCGGACACCCCCTGGACACCACCACCCCCTGGAAAGCCCCCACCCCTCGGACAACTGCCCACACCCTCTGGACAGGACCCCACCCCCTTGGAAAACCCCACCCCCACCCACCCACCCCCTTGGATATCCCCCACCCCCTTTGACACCCCCACCCCTTGGACCCCCCACACCACTGGACTGCCCCCCCACCTCCATGGACACCCTAGACACCCCCCAAACCTTTGGACAACCCCCTGAACCCTCTGAACACCACCCCCACCCCCTCTAAACCACCACCCCTTGGACATCCCCCACTTCCCTGGACAACCCCCACCCCCTGGACACCCCCACCCCTCTAGACAGCACCCCCTCCCCTCCTGGACACCACCCCCACCCCTACCCCCTTGGACACCCCCCCTGGACACCCCCAACCCTCTAGACAACCCCCACCCAACTAGACAACCCTCCAAACCCTCTAGACAGGCCCCCACCCCTTGGATGGCCCCCCCACCGACCCGCCCCCTTAGATCACCCCCACCCCCTTCGACACACCCACCCTCTTGGACCCCCCCCCCCCACACACCCGTAGACTGCCCCCCACCACCATGGACACCCTGGACACCCCCAACCCTTTGGATAGCCCCCCCCAAACCTTTGAACACCACCCCCACCCCCTTGGAAACCCCCTCAACACCACCACCCCCTTGGACAAACCCCACCCCCTCTGGACAGCCCCTCCACCCCCTGAACAACCCATTCCCCCTCTAGACAGCTCCCCCACCCCTCCTGGACACCACCCCCACCCCCTACCTCATTGGACACCCCCCTGGACACCCCCAACCCTTTGGAAAGCCCCCACACCTGGAAAACCCCTTGAACCCTCTGGATAGGCCCCCACCCCTTGGATAGCCCCCCACCCACCCCCTTGGAAAACCCACCACACCCTTCGACACCCCCACCTCCTTGCCCCCCCCCCACACACACCCTGGACTGCCCCCCACACCTCTATGAACACCCTAGACAACCCCCAACACTCTGGACAGCCCCCAACCCCCTGGAAAACCACCAACCCTCTTGACAACCCCCAGAACCATGGGATTTTAACCTCAAGTTACTAGTTTAGGAATATCCAGGGAATTTAGCCTTAAGCTACTAGTTTTGGTATCATGCCATTATTCAAAATGAGAACCATGAACTGTATCTCTTACTAGTCTAAAATACTCTATTGTGAAATGAATAGGTTTTTAATAACATATGAAGACTTATAATAGTCTACAAAAATAAGCGACGTAAATAGATTATAGAACTACAAATAGTGATACACAAAATAGAAACAAACAAGGATCCAAAACAAACATTACACCATGAAAAACCATATATACTTATAAATTAAATCAAACTGGTACACGGAATGGGTGTATCACAATGATTTACATATAAATTGCAGTAATATAGTTGAATGAGACCATTTTTTGTCAATGAAAACAAAAATTACCCTCAATATCAGGCATCTACCAAACAAAAACAAACGAAATAGAAGTAGGTGAGGCTTACTTGAATACTACGAGTTGATCTAATAGATCTGGTTATAATAAATATGATGATGATGGAAAATGAGGAAAGATGGTTCGAAATTGAAGAATCTTATCTAATTTAAACAATAAAATCGCAAAACATAAATATAGACTATCTAAAAAGAATAACTAAATAAAGTCGTGGGAGGATTATCTGAGTGTTGCAAGTGGAGATGATTGATTCGAGGAGAGTAAAAATGATAAACGATGACGGAAAAATGAGTTTAATGAAATGAGATCGATGAGTCAATTAGGGTTTTCCATGTGAGAGAGACGAGTCGTCGGGCTGTCGATCGAAAAATCATAAATGACAAGCCACGGGGTGTGTTAATTTTAAAAATGTTTTATAACGTTGGTTATTTAATAACCGACGTTTTAAAAAAAATTTATTACATTTATAACGTCGGTTATTATAATACCCGGCGTTATAAATGTATCAGATAACGCATTTTTTACGTCAGTTATAAAATAACCGGCGTAAAAAAAAGTTGCGTGTTGGGTTTTAATGTGGTTATTATATAACCAACGTAAAAAAAATCAGAAACCATAGTTTTTACATTGGTTATTTTTTAACTGATGTAAAAACTGCTTGGTGTTGGTTTTTTATGCCGGTTATAATATAACAGACATGAAAAATTCAGCAGGTTGGGTTTTTAAGTTGGTTATTTGATAACAGACGTCACAAAGGCCTCAGATGCCGCCTTTTTTAGGTCGGCTATTTTATAACCAACGTAAAAAATTCATAGATACCTTTTTTTATGTTGGTTATCAAATAAACGACATAAAAAATGCCGCGCTTTGGTTTTTTACGTCGGTAATAAAACAACCGACATAAAAAACCAAAGCCCATGAGTTTTTACATCGGTTATTAAAATAACCGACGTAAAAAACCACATATCACAGATTTTCACGTCGGTTATATATAACCCATGTAAAAAATGGTGACGTTAAAAATGTTTTCTACACTAGTGGGGTTTACCTAGACGGTGACATTTATTCATCAGAGCATTGATCATATTAAATATTTATTTTCCCAAACCACACTCAGTTATTATGGTGCAATATGTTTAATTCTGGGGTCAAACCCACATAGATATCTTATTATACAAGAAACCAATTGCGAAGAACCTTTTTGGGGATTCCTCATGTTTAGTCTCTTCCGTTTCGATTGAATAAAAATTTGAATACTGGGTCCAAAAAAAGATTATATGAAGGGTTTTGGGTTAATTTTAGGGTAAAGTAAAAGGTCAATACTAAACCTAATGTGTAATTGACATATAATTTATGATGAAAAGTTTTACAAAAGACACCAATTGATCTTGGTCCGACCAATTGGATCGACCTAAGATCGGAATTAATCATTTTTATTGATTAATTAGAAATGTTAGAGTTGGAATATTGGCTTCTAAGAATAAAGAATTAAAGGATATTGGTACCACCTTGTTCTTCTCCAACTGGTCATGGCCATTGAAATAACACATATGATGTACAGGGATAGTGCAAGATAATGAGATTGAAATTTTCTAAACCATGTTACTTGCCATAGTGTTACAGAGTTTGGATTTCATAGGTTCATCAGGGTCAATTAACCATACTCCCAAACCCTAAACCTAAGAGGTTTAGGATCACATGATGAATTTGAATAAAAATAATGAAAGAGATGTAATCTTTATTGGATTATATAATAATCCATATAAATAATAAAAACTCATAATTGAAGTAATGAATAAGAAATTAAATACTACCTTGGATGAAGAAACAATGGAAAACATGACAAAAATCAACGCTTCATGGAAATGTAATGATGGAACAAAAAAGATCAATAAACATGTTTTGGAATTTAATGAGGAAGAATAATGTGTATAATAATAAAGGAAAGTAGTAGAGATAGAAATTATTAAAATTGAATAAAAATTAAGAAGAAATAAAGAAAATAATGAAAGGCATTCTGGGTCCGTGGCATCCCCTACATGTTAAGGGTGTTGAAATATTTTTAGAGACATAAAATTAAATGATGTGTAAATGGTTCATGGTTTGTAACACTTTATATGGATTCTAATTAAATAATTACATGATGTGTAACTCATTTACACATCATGTACTAAAGATCCACCCTATCCTCTAAATATTTTGGATCTTGAAAATTTATTTGGATTGAATATTCAGTGGATACTAGGTTTTCAACATACCACATCATGTATTGTATTTATTCCTTATAATATTTATATTTAGACCACGAATAATTAATTATGTGTAATCCAAATACACATCATGTACATGGTTCAAACCTATTATCTAGGATTCATTTATTCTAATTTCATATAAGAGGTGGTCTATTAAAAGAGTACACATCGTGTACTTCAGTTTCATGACATGTAAAGACAATTTATACCAATCATTAACATTCCTCATTTGAGACATGAATTAATAATTCCTTCAAAAAAACATCAGAACCCAATATTTTATCATGTAAATAATAAAAAACACTAACGAAATGTATGAAAAATGTATATACAAATTCAGATTATCAAATTAACCCACACATAAATTATTTATTATTCTCTAGAGAAAATCATCTCAATAGGATGTATAAATAAAAAACATTAAACCAGAAAGATGCATTAAAAAAAGTAAAATAAAACTATATACAATCAGAAAAAGTAAGTCCTATAGAATCAATCATGTAGAAAAAATCTATCATGCCTCATAGTATATTTCCTTATTAAGATTCTTTCTTAATTAAATTTCAATTTCATAACTATTCATAAAAAGATATACCCATTTTTAAATTTACCACACAATGAATTTTATTTCCACCCACAAGGTAAAAAAAATCTGGGTTTATGATCATAAAATGATGACATGTTCATAAACATTGTATTGAATTAGTTATAACATATCCACTTTGTAAATGAAAACTAAAAATTAATCATGTGGGTTTATTAATAAGGTTATAGTGTCTATTAGGAGGAGTAAATTTGATTAAATTGGAAAAATAAAGCTTGAAATGGAGGGTAGGATCTACAATATAATTCATGATAACCGGGAATAGTGTATAAAGTATCCTCCTGGAAAAATGCATCAATGCTCCAATAGCTCAATGTGTGCCCATGAATATATCATGTAAGTGTCAGGAATATACCATGTCCCTTTATTTATCATTTTATATTTTTTTCAAAAATAATGATTAGGATATATCTCACATCCATCACCTAACAACATATGATCCATCATAGGATTCATCAGTGTGGTAATATGGTTTTTTAACCTTCCTAAAAAAACAAAAAAAATTATTTTATTTTATTTAATTTTTATATTTTCTATATTTTATTTTTCAACGAAACAAGGTATGAATAAACAACACCAAATGTAATCACAAACCACATCATAAAATTCTTGAAAAATCTCCACTAAATGTCTCATTATTATCAACAACACATGTTGATCAGTAGTGAATATTACCTCACACCTGTTGAGTGGAAAATCATTAATCATACCAAGAGCCAGGTAGGAAGGGATAATAGTCTTGAAAAGGATCCATTCTAATAATTCTATCAATGGGAAATATTATAAATTAAAGTAAATGTGTACAATTTGGTCTTAGAAAAATTGGCTCATCAAAGATTTCCTCAATCAATTTAATATTGTATTTGTTCAATAGAAGCATCAATAAGATATAAATACATGTTCTTATAGCATTACATATGCCTAATATCTCTGAATATATATTCCTAAAAAATAATATCACAAATTAATTATAGAATCCACTTAGGAATGGATGAATAGAAAAATAATTGGCAGTCACTCATATCATAATATCTAGAAATAATCCAGTCAAATGAAATTGCATGAGTCTTGAATTAGTGTTTATGTACTCAAATTATCAATCATTCTAAAAATATAAATATGAATAGAAAAAATTATTTCACGATGATGTAGGATAACTTTGTATTTTATTTAAATGGGTGTAAATATTTTTCAAATTATAAAAATATTTAAATTTAAATTAGATCTAAATTAAATTAAAAAAAAGAAATAATCCATGTGTATTGGGAATATAGTTCAATAAAGACTCCCCCACAAACAAAATGAGATAGTTTCTCCATTGTTCATGAAATCAGCATGGTCGAGAAAGAAATTATAGAATTTTGAAAATTGAAATAGCATTTTAGAAATTGAAAATAGGGAATTGAGAGCTCCGTGTAGTGAAGTTCCTGTTATGGGGATACTTGGTGGATGTTTATTTCATATTTTTCTACATACAATAATTTTGAGAAAAAATTTATCTATACTAGAAATACCATTAGTCTATAAGAGTAAATAAAATTTTAATCTGATAAACAAACTGGTAAATATAGTTAAAAAAGAAAATAATACTCAGATAAATGTTGTAAGGGAGTACAATGATTTTTTAGATGACCCATATAAATAAAATGAAAGAAAAAAAGGAAAAACACCAGTCTTAATTACACAAATTTATATTAATAAAACAAAATAAATATGGATTTACTCCCATAAAGTTTTAACTATGATGTTGTCATTAAGAATAATGGTAGAATGTATAAGATAAACTCTAAATAAAAATAATTACCTTTATGAAAATGTTCTCAATATATTTCTATTCTCTATACATTTACCTTGAAGGTTAGTTCTTCAAATTATTTAATTTTTATTCCCCAATATATAATTACTTTGATAACTATGAAAGGAGATGACTATCAGGATTTCAAATTCATAGAATATAGTTTCAAATAAAAATTAAAAAGTATAACCTTATCCCCTGTTGTGAAAATTCATCATGCAATGCATTTTTCTTTCCATCTCTTTGTTTTCTCTTTATAAATTCCATAATTTTTATAATCATCTCTTCTTATATATTTGGTAATATAGAGTTATAACATTGTAACTTCCATATCTTTTTGAGAATCCATATTTAGTTTCATAATTTCCCAATATGGATGATGCTCTAATTTAAACATGTAGGTGACACAACTTCCCAGAAACAAGTAAAAATAGTTTAGTGTCGAGGGGTGTTTTATCCTCTGTGTGATATACCCAATTCGTTTTATTGAGTTTGAGGTTCCAATAATTTCAATTTATATCCTCTGTCTTTTATAGATTTTTTAATCTAATATTAGACAATTCAACTTTCCCACTTTTCATTATGTGGTAGGGGGTTCTAGGGTTATAATAAATTCCATACTTTTTGATAAATGATTTCACAACATTATTTGAAAAGTGAATTCCCATATCACTAAAGAGAAATTAGGGGAATACAATTCTCAAGAAAATGATTTTATATAAGAATTTGATTACCACTTGAATTATTTCATGGGTGTCGGACACAACTTTCACCAACATTGAAAATCAATACACTAAAACTAGGATTTAAAATTTACCATATGAATTTTGGAATTGACCCATAAAATCGATTCTCCAATCATTGAAGATTTTGACTTTTATAATAGAGTTATAGGTCATTTCATTTATTCTTACCATGGTAACCATTTGTTAGAATAGATAACATACTTGAATGAATATCTATGTATCCTAATGAAGTGTGGTCTAGACAATACCACACTTCTATATTTTATCTATAGTTCATTAATGCCCATGATGCCCTCCAACCGGCGATGTATGACACATCTCAAGAACACTTTGTATTTCATCCACTAGGATGCATCACCACATTAAGATATCACCACCATCATTAAATAGTAGTAACTCATCCCATTAATAGTGTGATTACTCAACCAAAAAATCACTTCGTCTATTGGTAGGAGAAGCATGGGTAAAGTGATCCCGTGGTGAGTTAGTTTGCACAATAAAAAACCACTATTTTACTCAACAATTAATATTATAATGTGTTTCTTCTAGAAAATCATCCTTTATATCTAGATTATCACCATTATTAGTTTTTGAATTTTTTTTGGATAAGAGATAAAAATTTATTTTCTTGGTCCCTTTTGTTTCATTGTTTATTAAATAAAACTCTTACCATTGTTGTTTCTATGTTATCCAGTCATGGTTTGGAAATATTTTTACTCAATAGATATTTTAGTGTTACATGATCTATGAAGACAAAAAAATTACATCATATATGTTATGAACCTATCCTTTCAAAATAATATATGATTGTGAGTTGTTTATTTTCAATAGTCAAAATAATATAATTTAGTGTCATTTAGTGTGTGGATGGCATATAAAAGAGGATAAAATATATATCTGACTCACTTTATTAATACACCACATATATCAATTTTACTGAAATCACACATCAACTAAATGTCATTATCCCAATTTGGTGAAATGATGATTGGAGTGGCCATAGTGATTTTCATTAGGGTATTGAATTCCCTATAGACACTTTTTAGTAAACTAGAAATGAGTGTCTTTATACAATATATGTGTCAATGGTTTTTCTAGTTTCAAAAAGTCTTTTACATAGTGGCAGCAAAATCCCACATGTCCTAGAAAGATCCTTATGCCTTTTACAATTTTAAGCATAGGTAAGTCTTTTGTTACATTTATTTTTGTTGTATTAACAACCAAACATTTCTTGGAGATTTTATATATGATAATAATAATATTTGGACCATGAAGAGACATTTTTTCAATTTCCATACAAGGAATTATTTTTCACTGTGTTGTAAGACTAGGACCACATTACTCAGGCACACCTAGAATAATATTCCATAAACTGAGAAATCATATATAAATATCTCCCCAAAAATCCTCCACATTTTCAAGGAATATATGTTTAATTAATGGTTGGAAATTCACTAGTGCATTACACATAAAAAATTACATACCATTATAATTAGAGGTTTCTATGGGAAAGGTGAACCTAGTTTTAGTGTAGGAGTTTTGATTGAATTAAATTTTATTGCACACTAAAAGCTATGTAAGGAAAATAGAATTCCTTACTTTCTTTTGCTTCAATCATTGAATCTAAAAACGTTAATTGGAAATGATATTTCAGGTTTTTCTATTGAGGTCAAAATAATCAATATAGACTCACCATCCAATGATGGTTGAGTTTGACATTAGTTCACTTTCTTTGTTTTAACAATGATTAGGCCTATATTCTTTGGAATGAATTGTAGTAGACTCACCCAGTCAGTGGTAGAAATTACAAAAAGATATTCAAAAATCTATAAGTTACGATTCTTATTTATTGACCACCTATTTCAATGGTTGGTTGAGTCACCTCAAGGGTTGGAATTTGGGTTTAACACCTTCTTCTAACAATATCATGTGATTATAGATTGTGGTGATGATCTCTTTAATATCACCCACTCTAAAGGAATTGAATGTATTATTATTTTAACGTATTAAATTTGATATCATTCTTATGATTGGCATAATTCTACATAGATAGTTACTAGATGTGTAGCAGATGTCTTGAGGAATGTGTACATTAATGTTCTCGATAGAGGTTTTAATTATAGCATTGGTTGTTTTTATCAAGAGTTTAAATGGTGGTATTATATACCTTGTTAAATTTTCAATGTAATTTATTCCATCATAGTCACTACATCCATATTCCTTTAGATACAAGGTCTCTATATTATCCTCAAAGGTCCTAAAATTATCTTTCTCATTAGTAAGAAAGATAGATTGACAGTGAAATGAGTGATTTCATTTGTTAGAGGCACATGATAAGACAAACACTACTTATTATTCACTAAAAATGAATATTATTCTACCTTGACTTACATTAATGAAAGACATCCCAATGGAGAGAAATATTAGCCCTAGAATTATAGTAATTTCTCTCTCAACCTCTGTTTCTATGATAAGGAATTACATTGGGAAGATTAATTTTACAACATTGAATAAGTTATCATTGAGAAGTCCTTGAGGGTACATGACTGATCAATCATCCATTTCAAGTGCTACTCTCATTGTTTTCAACTCTTTGAGACCTAGTTTTCGAAAGGCACTTATTTGAATGATATTGATCCTCGTGCCATGATTGGATAGGGCTCCATTAAAATTTTATGTCCCTAAACTACCTGGAATTTAGAAATTTTCAGGGTATCTGATATTGGGGTAGCATCCACTGAACAATTGGGGATAATTATTTATTTTTGTTGGTGGCTTTGATGTCTCTAATCATACTCTGTATAATGATAAATTCATTTAATATTTTTTTTTCAAAAAGATGCATTTCAGCAATCACTTCTACATAGAGAATATTGATGTTAAATTATTTAAAATAATAATATATTTTTATTTCTCATCTAATTATTCTTGAATCATACTCTCTAGAAATGGTATTGGGGGATTGTAATGTGGTAGTACAAAATATAATTCTTATTATTTTAGTACTCTCTTAATCTATATATTTTTTCTGTAAGTTAGAATTCCAAGTCTTTATCCTGAACAACATTGATTGCGTGATAATTATTATTCTTACTTGTGGTTGTATCATATTTTTAGGTTCTTAAATATGCCTTTATCATCTATTTATGGTTTCTGTAAATCTTTTATTTTTTCTCTCCTAAGGATCAAAATTTTTTCCTACTATCTTGGATGTATCTTAGTATTACCAAGCTATATGCATGGTAATTTATTTAGTAGAGTTTTAGTGATCTTCCCAATTTGGTTCTTAATGGTCCATATGAAACCATTTTTGTTTTTCATTTCAGATTCATGGGTCTATATTATCTATTATATAGTCTACATGAATGCGCTAAGCATGTTTTCAAGATTATATTATAGGGGTTGATCTTGTTAGGGTGGTCTTAGAAGAGTCTACTTGAATTTATTTTCTGAGAAGTGGAAAGTTTGTGGTTGAATATGTTGTTCCATTTGAGAAAATGGACTTTGTGGGGATAACAAGGCGGTCCTTAATTCACCAGTAGTACTTGTACAATCCCTTACTGATAAGAACATTTTTTCAGTTTTTGAGCTAACCATTACTGATAATATTGTTTTTGATTTGGTTGATGATATGGAACCTACTTATTTTATTGATCATAGTTTATATTATTGTAGTCTTGAAATTGAGGTTCATCTATACCTAGTCAATGTTAATGATATGGGTGTCAACCTCTTCACATCCCAGAAGATTGTATTTCCATAATAGGATCACGAGGTGGAGATGATGTGGCAGATATATGAAAAGATTCAAGATTCATTGTGAGAGACTTAACCTAGGCTGCTAGGTGAGTAGTTTCATCCACTTGATGCAGACCTCGCATGGACTTCCTTATTTCACTATTCCATATACTAGAATTATTGGAAACTTAATCCAAAATATATATTCAAACATTATGTGTCTATAGAATGATCCCTCCTTCAGAAACAACATCTACCACAGTTCACACATCCAATTGGAGTCCCTAATAAAAATTTATCAGCTGAATCGACACATATAGTTTGGGATGCGGGCATTTATGAGGAAGTTATTTAAATATATGAAATTATTCTCCATATGATTCTCCATATTTTGGTATGAAATTATGAATCTAATTTCTAAGATTCCAAGTTCATATATGTGGTATGTATTAATCTTAAAATTACTGGACTAATTAATCCCAAGTGGTAGTGGACACAAAAGATTGAATTTTTTGACAGTTATTGGATCTATGAAGTAAGGAGAATGGGAAAACACTTAGTCTTATTATATTATAGGAAGAACTAGGGCTGTAATGGGAATCAAAAACCTCTACGGAATTTGAAATGTGTTCATGGGGTTCTTCCCTTATGTGTCCACTGGATCGCCCAACAATTTGAATCATATAAATGTTTCCATGTTTTTATTTTGAATGTGTGAGACTAAAAGAATGGGTGTAAAATACTAGACATAGAAATGATAATTGATAGTAATCCATATTTATTTATGGTTTTCTCATACAGTGTTGTACACTCACTATGATTTTTAGGTGTTTCATATTTAAGGTTTTGTGGATGGTGAGCTGCGACATCATTTTGCTCAAGAATTGTATAGCTTCTACATGAATCAATTTATCTTTCAATGATGGGATCAAAAAGAAAAAGGTTTTGTGAATTCAGTATCCATGTGAAAGTTAGGGGACCCTAGCGCATGCACTAAGCTGAAAAGAATCGGACATGGGTTATATTCTATAAGATAATCATTTTAAAAAGAGAAATGGGGAAGGAAAAGAAAATAAAGCAGAAGGGGGAGGGAATATATGGTTCATTCCACAAGTCACCATTCTTAATCATAACATTAATAAGAAAATAAAAAAATTGATTCTCCCTGAAGAAATCATTGATTCTTCCAAGCAATGATCATATTAAATATCTATTTTCTAAAAATACACACAGTTTGTAATGCATAGTAAGTATATGTCCGAGTTAAAACCCACATATACAACTTATTTGAAAAGAAACCCAATGGTCAAAACCTTTTGTGGGATTCCTCAAATTTACTCTATTTGAATTATATTGACAAAAACTAAGTATCTTGGGTATTAAAACATAATAAAGGAAGGGTCCATGGTCAATTTCAGGGTAAAATAAAAGGGTAATCCTAAATTTAACATTGGATAGACCAATGAAATATGATTAAAAGCAATGAAAAAGAAACTAATTGATATTAGTCAAACCAATTGGATCATCCTAATATGGAAAAATCTCCTTGGTCTAGAGTAATTTATAATCTATATAAAGTAATATAGTCTTCTATGAAAAAAATTACATGCTATTATTCCTACCCTATTTACCTATAACTAGTCATAGTCATTCATCACACATCTCTGATGGTTAGGGAATTTTCAATATAATGAGATTGAATTTTTTGAAACATTAATACTACCCATAGGGTAATAAATTTTCAATTTTTGATATTAGTTATATTAAAAAACCCACACACTCAACCCCCAACCATAAGCTGAATACCCATATATGATAGTTATAGAAAAAATAGGGAATGACATGGAAACAAGAATAGAATATAAAATAATAAACTAAAAGATTTAAAAAATCATAATTTAAATCATGGAAATGAAATTAAATACCAACATAGATGATGAAATAATGAAGAACACATCAGCAATAAATGTTTCATTTAAAATGAGATTGGTAATGAAATGTTGGAACAATAATGACAGAAAAGATAATCATGGAATTAGAAATGGAAAAATGAAATGTAAAAAATAATAAATGAAAATATCAGAGACAGATAGAATTGAAAAATTAATAAAAATGAATAATAATATATGAAAAGAAGAAAATTCATTCTGGGTATGAGACATCCTCTGCCCATCGAGGGTAAAAAGTATTTATACAGCACAAAAAGTACACATTATGCAGATATTTTACATTGTGTAATTATTTTTGTGGATTCTAAATTGATACATACATAACCTTTAAATGATTTTTATTTTGTTTGGTTTAGATCCTCAAAATCCTCATAATATTTTGGATCTTAAAATTTTTTTTATCTTGAATCTTGGGTGTATAATAGGTTTTTAACTCCATACACAATGTAATTTTTTCATTCCTTATAAAATTTTGATTTCATCCAAGAATCTTTTCAGGATTCGTAATCATAATAAACATCATGTACTTGATTTACACCTTGTACTTGGGATTCATTGCTTGTAATTTTAGCTTTCCGGTGGTCTGTTCGAGGTGTACACATCATGTAAATCAATTTAATGATGTGTAAGGATTATTTATATAAATATCTTAACATTTATTTTTTAGCATTTAATTTATATTTCCTAAAAGAATTAATCAATACCCTACTAATTATCAAGTAAACCCTGATTAAAAATAAAGGAAATGTATCCCAAATGTATATTCCAATTCGATTTATCACTAGAAAATAGAAGATGTGTGCCATTTATTTATCATTATTTTCTATTCAACTAGATCTCCTCTTTTCTCAATAAATATATCCCGGGATTGGTGTTGTTGATTCTAGATCTAAGGGTTGTGTGTCCTTTAGGTATAATTACGGTATGTGATTAAATTCTCTTCAGTTATTCATGAAATTTATGAATTAGAGATTACAATTTAGAAATTCATGGATTGGTGTTCTTAATTATTTTTATGAGACCTTAGTTATTCTTGGATCATGGATCCCATGTGTGTATATGAAATATGGGTTTTTAAGGTGTTTGGTTTAATAATAATCCTTTTTATTTATAATCCATTCATGATTACTAATTAAAATTTGGTTTTCCAAAATAATTGAATGACTTGACATATAGGTTTATCTTAAAAAATGTATTGAAAATGAGTTTAATGGAATTATTATTATAATATGATTTTTTATTGAATTTTTTTTAAAAATATTTCTCCTTGATACATGTTGATGAAAAGTTATTTAAAAAAAATAATATTTTTAAAGAAAAATTATTTCAATGTATGTTGTCTTTTGATGGAAAGTAATTTCAAGACATGTTTTATTATGATGAAAAGTGATTTTTTAACATGTTTATCTTGATGAAAAGTGTTATTAAAAGCATGATTTGTGAAATTGAATAACCCCAATTTAGAGGTGATGAATGTTGATTTCTTTGAATTGACAAGACTTGATATAAGAAGAGTACATGAGAACCTGTGGTACATAGAAGTGGGATGGAATTAGGATAATCATGCTATCCATGGTATGTTTTTCAAAGAAGTGATCTATGATTATGAAATTAACTAATCTATGGATTAGATTACACTATCAGAGGGTTCATCTATCATGGTGTTCTTTGATCCCTTTTCATTTTTTGTTGAAGGAATTTTTTTTTCACTAGTCATGACTATTCGCAGAGATGGTGTGAGGATCATGGTTAACCAAGACATAATTTTCCATTGGAAATTGTTTCAATATTTTAACTCTTTGGAAAATGGTTTTTTTCATGATTTGGATATATGAATTGTTGAAATTACATATAATTCTTTAAACAGTCTTAATTATTTAAAAGAAAAATTGTTACATTAAATTTTATTTGAAAATGGGTTTATTTGTAAATACATTATAAGGGTTGAAATTTCATTTTTATTTGAAAATTTAGGAAAAACTATATCTCATACCATGTTTTTTAATTTCATGAGAATAAATAATTTAACTTATAATGTCTGGTTATAGAACTCTTGTTTGGGATCTTATTGGAATCAATTTCAAAGATGTTCTCATATATTTGTATTTATATAAACCCTATTTTATCAAATATAAGTCAAGGAACGAAACCTCAAGGAGGCTATCGGTATCCAAAATAGTGGGGTGTGGGCATTCTCTAGGGAAATGGTACATATGAAGATGAGGCTTCTACCATTTGAGTACTTGGGTTAATATATTTATGTTTGTAACATGTTTTTCCATTTACTAATTTGATTTTTCCTTTTTAGAGTTTATTATTAAATGTTGAATCTCTTTTATATATGACATTATTTTTTCCCATTGTTTTATATTTGTGGGAGAAATTTTTCATAATGGTAGTTCCTGATGCCCATGAAATTATTTCTAGATTGTGAAGACCAAGATCACCCTTCATGCCATTCTATAGGCCAAATCATGTGTCTGGATGTTAGATAACCTAGTTCGAGTCCCGACATGAAACATTCTTTTACATTCTAAATAGTATAAATGAATATGACCCACATTATGACATATCCACACAGTATTAAATTGTAATAAATGAAATTAACCTAGATACAAGAAGTCAAATTAAATTAAACCTCTTTCACATTAACCTGATATACATTTATATTTTAGGAAAAACCATTTTTACATCTAGTCTCCCTTATTCTTGAACCATGAAAAAAATACTCTTCCTAGTACTGATTACCTTTTCCTTTCTATGGTTTCTTTTTTATTTATAATTAAAATTGATGTTTTCACAATCTCATTCAAATTAATTTCATTTATACATGAAACCACATATGGAATGAAATAATTATTTTATACTCTATACCTACATATAAAAAGGATCATATAATATATACGGATAATTACCATAATTAAAAATATCCTCAAGTTTTTATTTATATTTTCAAAAAATATGCAGTGATATCATAACAATATGTTCTAGGACTATGAATTTTTTCCATTATTCCTTCCCATTTTTTACATTGTTAATTGATTTACCCCCTATATGAAAATTAATTATGCCTAATTAATCTCATTAGAATGTCCCCTTCACAACTCTTTAATTCATATAGGTTCATTACCGTATCATGGAGTTATTATATAAAACAACATAAGTCAATATTCCTATCTTTAGTGGATTCATAGTAATTATTAGAACCATTTTACTCAGCCTAGACATATTTATATTGAACCAAATTTCCTATTAAATACTAATTTTTTATTTATTATCCATTCACATTTGGTTTAGTTCCCCTCTTCCTACTAAGTCTCACTTTATTGTTTCTATCCACATAGATTCACCCATCTATTATTGTGACACATTCTAAAAATATGTTTTTTTATTAATTTTTTCACTGGATATGTAGTGACATCCTAATATCATATAGTAGGGTTGATCATATTTTTTTCCTATATTTTACCTGTAGCACCCCGACCCCAGAAACCCAGAGTCGGTGCATTATTACGTATCATTGGTATGATCACAAAAGATCAAGTCACGAAATATCGATTAGTTTAAAGGCCTTAGAAATACTAGATATATTCATAAGGTTTACGTTACATCATAAAATGAAAAACTACAAAAATATTGTTTCCATAGACCACAATCATATCCCCTCAGACTATCCCTATAGGTCAGTCATAAAATACTTCTTCGCATCCTAGGAAAAATAAATCATAGAAACTTTTGAGATCAAATTCTTAGTAAGTATAAAAATACAGAAGAAAATTCATAAATAAGCATAAACATTCAAGGAAATGTATAAGAATAAAATAAAATCCTTTTAAACTTCAACTTCAGCATAATATGGAAATGATAAAATCAAATCATTCCATTTACTTACTCACATGGATATTCTACTAGTCAAATAATCACATGCAATATCAATAGCCACTTTTATAATGATGGAATGAAAAATGACAGACTTTTATTACCACATAGTCAAGGCCTTGTGACAAGACTAAAAAAAAGATTTTGTTAAGGCCTTGTGCCAAGACAGTAGTTTTTATCATTAGATCTACCGATGCATCGAGGAGCTATAGCGGGCTCCACCTGTCACTGACTAAGTCTAATGCATTCCTCATATGAAAAGTTTAAAACATAACATAAACATTCGTATTAAATATATCATAATAAATGTTAATACGTTATCCACAAACCATGAATGGTATAAAAATAACACATCCACAATCAAACATACCACAAAACCTTCATTACAACATGGAATATTTGTTTCATAATTTTTCAACTTCAATCAAGTATAAAATCCATCAAAGGATGTTGAAATAGATGAAAATGATTTGTAAAACTCCTTGAGAGAAATATCCCTTTCTCATGAAAACATTTAAAAGTCCCACAATTTAGAAAGGAAGTAATTTAAAGGCATTTTTGAATCAAAGTTTCCAATAAGACTTTGAAACTTTTAAAAGGAATTAACATTTTAAAAACATTAATTTCCATATAGTTAAATCCTTAAAAAATATTTTGAAAACATGGAAATTAATGAGACTGATTTAGAAGAATAAATATTTAAAACATTTTAAATGATGTTTTAGTAAAACGTCCCTTAAAATATTCCCTTTGAAAACTCTTTCATGAAACATGGACATGGATAATAAATATGTCCCAGTAGATACTTAAGTAAAGACAACCTCAGAAAATAATGAGACTGTGAAATTAACCCTTACCTTTCACTTTTCCTTGATCGAGGGTAGGTTAACCTCCTGTATAATAGTTAAATCAATTTTATTAAATTATAGAATAATCATATATATTAACATGATATCATATATGATCATTTCATTGTTAATAATATATTAGTATTATCGTCGTTTCGAGTGTTAACTGATTCATTTTCCATTGTATACTTTGTTATGTGAGTCATAATTTTTATGGATGGGATGTATCTTATTCATATCCAGAATGATATCAAGTCTTTAAACATTATTTTTAACCATAAAATTAAAATTAGTCTTGAATGGATACGATGGGGAATGAATCTCATCATGTTCGTGGAGACGGTAATCCGTACGTACGCACAAGCAACAATATAATTCTTTTGATATTAAAATCATATATAATTGGATGGTATATCATATATACAGTATCATTATCATGTTATAATTATTATTCACATAAATTATACATCATTATTATACCCTTCCAAATAATAATGTATTGGATAATAATTACACCACAACATGGAGACGGTAAGCCGTACGCACACACGTATGGTGAAATGTCATTCAAAGCATGGATAGAATAATGAATATTGTTGTACCATATTAATAAAAACATCACAGTATATAGAAGAAATTGGAGTTATTATTTTAGAATGGAAACAACAAAGAAATAGGAAGTGGAAGAAGAAAGGAACTTGAAAGAGGTTATGAGATATTTACCATTTCTTCAGGTGCTTCCTTTTGATTTGATCAAAAGGGCTACTTAATTTGGTTTTCTGACTAAAATAAGGCCTCTAGGATGCTTTGAGGAAAGTTAAGAGGATATTTAAGTAGGTTTTGGATGATCTAAATGGATTTGAAGGTGTTAATTAGAGAAAAGGGGGAGTGCCCTTTTATAAGAGGGGTGAGGGGCACATTATGAAAAGTTAGAAATATTATTTTATAATAAAATCATTTTCAGTTTCTAATAGCTCCAGAGTGGATTATTTAAAGGCTAAGGTGTGGATGAGTCAAAAACCACCCAACCTATATCTTTTAGACAAGTTTGTGTCATTATATTAACCTTATGTTTCATATTTAACTCTTAGCTAAATAGTTTGACGTTTACCACATCTCTTTGAGTTTTTATAATATATGGTTAATAAACATACTATTTACATCTAAAAGAACCCCAAGTGGTTCATTAATAATACACCTATAATTATAGAAGATTTTTTTCTAAACCATATATTTTTAGGAATAGAATATCAATTAATAATATAATATTTATTTTAAAAACTCTTTTATGTCAATTTTGAAACTATTTGGTATTTTGTTTTTTCTAAATTTATAACTGCATTATTAATTCAAAAACAATTCATCACACCAACACTAAAATGTCATATTGACCTATAAAATTAGTTTATTTAATAAAAAGTCTAAAATTAAATTTATTTGGATATTTAAAATATCAATTATTTTAATATTTCATTAATAAGGTAATTACTTCATCAACATTGTGTTATAATTAAATTAAATTATTTAATATCACAAAATTATAAATAAAATACCATTATGTAGGAAATATTTTTAGATTTCTAATGAATATTTATAATCTAATTTATCTTATTTATAACCCTATATTAAAAATATTTTAGTTATTAAACTTTGATTTTAACTATTTTAACTATTCTTTAAATTATATAATAATAAATGTCCTAATCTAATTCAAGTGGACCAAAGTGGATTATATTTTATTCATAAGATTTTTTTTGGTCGAATTATACTTATATAATAGAATTATAACACGTGTTAGGGTAATATCAATATCATTTTTTCCTTTAATTACCCTATTTACTTTTTACCGTGGTAAATAAAAGTTAAAAGTTACTATTCACCAAAAATTATTTTCATCTTATTGAAAAAAAATTTACTTACTATTATCAATCATGTCTCTCATATTTTTTAAATTCAACTCACAGAATCAGCAAAATTATGTTTTATGTAAATTTTCAAATTCTCCTAGGAAGTGTGTAAAAGACGGTAAAAAGTTCAATAAATTTTTTATATATCAAAACTTATTATAAAATGGCTCCAATGAATTACAATGAACTTATATAGGTATTATGTATCTATTTTTACCTAAAATAAATTTAAATAAAATAATTAATTATTTAAATAAAAAGTCAATTTTAACCAATAACTCAGTGTTTTTCACTATTCATAAAAAATTGACAGTTTTTAGAAAAATTCCAAAATTTCAGCCGAAGATAAATTTGATATTCTGAATTCAAAAATTAAGTGTATTTTAAAAAATACATAACATAAGAGTTTCATTTATAAATTTAAAATTAATTTTTGTTGTTAAAACCAAAAAGTGTGTTTTTAAGAAATAATAACTATCAAAAGACTGATACTTGTTTGTGTTCAATTTCAAAGTGAAATTACTTACAATGACCATCATTGGATTAAATGGTAATAATATAGTCTAATTATAATTCCAAGCCATTAAAATTTATAATTCAACACTATAAATTATTTTTATTAAAAAAGTTGTTTTTAGTTAAAATATAGTATTTTTCCGTATTCACCCATATATGAAAGTTAGCAGAAAAACACAAAAAATTTATTGAAACTGAATTCTTATGTCCCGATTATAAAGAATAAGTTTATTTGTCAAATCGAATATATAGAGGTTTCAAATATTGGATTTAAAAACGGTTCTCCATTAAAAGGCGGTAAAATTTCACTTTTTGAAAAATAATTCTTTAATCTGAAAAAATGAATTTGTTCATAAATTATGTCTAAGAAACTCATAATATGGATTCTAAAATTATAAGGGTTATATAATGTTCAAAATTCAATTAATACTATTCATAACCGCTTTTGAACGACTAGTTTGGTTAGTCATGGTGCGCTTGAACTCAAAGTTGCGTGTAGTGAAAGTTATTGAATTACATTGAAGAAATAACGTACTATGAAATATTGGGGTGTTACATTATTCCATACTTAAATAAATTGCTTCCTCACAATTTGAAATTGTTCTTCAAAAATAAAATCTTGAAAACAAAAAATACCTTTGTCAGAAAACCCACATCGGAAATTTGGTTAATAAAATTTAGTCTTAATAAGAGGAAAAGGGGAATGAAAAATTCACCACCAAATTATGATCTCAATTAGAAGAAAATTGGTGGAAATTAGAGACACATAATTGCAGGAAAAACGTAAATATTTATAGAGAGTTACTGAGCTCACCAGTCACAAAAAATTGTAGAATTGAGGTCCTCAAAACCATCAATCTATGATGATTTAAAATATCATCAGTTCAACAAAACATAAGGTATTAAGATAACACATTTTTAGTTTTAAGATCCCTTACCTAAAGTTTAAGATTTAATTTCTTCATATAATAATTAAAGAACAAATATAGATATACTTGATAAGTATAGTTCCATCCTTTAACTAATGTCTACCACAAACTCATCTTTCACTCTAAAAGATAATAGAACCTAAAAAATTATATTTATCCTATTCTTATAGGGTTCCAAAAAATGAATTTATAATTCATCTACCAAACCTTTAAAAAAATACATTATTCAATCTAGGACATCTCGTGGGCTAGTGGTAGGTGATACCCCCTTATCACCCTTTCAGTTGTGGGTTCAAGTCTTGCGGCCATTCCAGTTGCGAGGGGTTTCCACCCGACCTCTAGGATATCCTTTTTATGGCAATCCAAAAATACTCTCAAACTAGAATTATCCAAAATACTTCAGTCCAAACTCACAGTCCAAAATTTATAAGGAAGGTTAAAATAATTAAGAACCTCTTTGACAAGTAATAACATGTGAACACCATCATCATATATTCTTTTAAAACACTGCAACATCCTGAATTACCATAAAACCTTATTGATTACATTCATTCTCCTTTATTCCTTACAGAGTACTGGATATAATCCTTCTATCCAAAATTTTTTTAAACTCCAACAATGATTGAATATAAAAATCATTAATCAGTTTCAAGGTAGTCAAGATTATCTAATATAATTTATCCAAATCAATCATGTATTATTCCAAAATATCTACCTCGGTATTAGAACCATATTATGGTTTATCTTTCCCCAACCATATATTTTCCAAAAACTATCCTGCTATTGAGTCACTTTTCTTAATTCCACACAATCTCAAGTCCTTAATGAAATATTATTACAGTATAATCCTTATATACTACATAATTATTATAACATGTACATCATTAATACAATACTGAAATGTCATAATAATTTAATAACAACATAATAAATCTTAATCATTCCTCTTCATCTTATGTAGTATCATAAATTGATTATTATCGAATAACATCATTTGGGGTATACTCTGATGATTTGGACATTGATTCGTGTAGTGTCCTAACTCCTTGCAGATGAAGTTTTGTACATTTGAAACTTTTTTCTTACCCTTGCAATCACATGCTTGGTGTACTTTTTCTCCACACATATAACAAACTCCCATTACCTTCAAGAATTTACCAAGGTGATTCTTTCCACAGTTATCACATATGGGAAAATTCTTTTTTCCATCTTCCCTTTATCCATATTTATCTCTTCCATCCTTTTCTTCTCTTGCTTCCCTTCAAAGCCATAGAACTCAAAGAATTATTTACTTATCTTATTAACACGTGATACAATTTCTTCATATGTTTAGAATACATGGGAGACTATTTTTCTTCTAAATGTTGGATTAATACCGTGAATGATATGATCATTCTTACTCTTTTATTCATACGTATTGCTGGAGTTCACATTCCTTCTACTGGGTTCCATTTCTATACAATGGCATACATTAGGTCAGTTTATGAATTGCAATGAATAATTCCAAACTTGTAAAATACCTAATGTAAATTGAATAGTTTATGGATATAATCCATAATCATAAAAATATTTTCTTTGAGGAGGTATATACTCATAAACCCTTCATAGTGGTTTTTAAAGAAAATGAGAATTACCCTAAGAATATCCCCAGGGAGTGTCATTACCAAGAGTGTAGAAAGGCCCGTTGTCGTGCACTAGTTCCCATTCGAGTCTAGCTCAAAATGGTGTTTTCATGTTTTACCCCTAGGTACATCTGTGCCAGAGCCGCCTTTAGTTGCTCGTATCCAGACATGGATGTATTTTCTTGAAAAAATCACAAAATATATACAGTACCAAAATTTTAGGAAGTTCTTCTATACAATTCCTCAATGACTATCTTAGGGCTATGTGCTCTAATCAGAGTTTATCTAAATCTAGTTTCTAATGTTTGATCTAAACTTCCTCTGATAACAACTGTAATTCCCCGACACTAGAAACCCAGAGTCGCTGCATTATTACGTATCATTGGCATGATCACAAAACATCAAGTCTCAAAATATACATTAGTTTTGTATCCTTGGAAGTACTAGATATATTCATAAGGTTTACATTACATCATAAAATGAAAAACTACAACAACATTGTTTACATAGACCACACTCATATCCCCTCAGACTATCCCTGCAGGTAAGTCATAAAATACTTCTTTACATCATGGAAAAAATAAAACATAGAAAGGGGTGAGCTCAAATGCTCACTAAGGATAACAATATAGTGGAAACATCATAAATAAGCATAAAAAATCAAGGAAATGTATAAGACTAAAACAAAAGCCTTTTAAACATGAACTTCAATATAACATGATAACGATAAAATCAAATAATACCATTTACTTACTCACATGGATATTCTACTAGTCGAAAAATCACATGCAATATCAATATCCACTTTTATAATGATGGAATGCATAATTCCAGACATTCATAACCACATAGTCAAGGCATTGTGCCAAGACTACAAATAATATTTTGTCAAGGCCTTGTGCCAAGACACTAGTTTATCTCATGAGACCTACCGATGTATCGCGGATCTATAGCGGGATCCACCGGTTACTTACTAAGTCCAATGCATTTATCATATGAAAATTTTGAAACATAACATAAAAATTCTTACTAAAACATGCATAAGAAATGTCAATACTTTATCCATAAACCATGAATTGTATACAAATAACACATCCACAATCAAACATACCCCAAAACCTTCATTACAACATGGATGATTTGTATCATAATAATTCAACATTACTCAAGTTTAAAATCCATCAAAGGATATTGAAATAGATGAAAATGATTTGAAAAACTCTTTGAGAAAAATATCCAATTTTCATGAAAACATTTAAAATTCACAAAATTTAGAAAGGAAGTCATTTAAATACCTTTAATAATCAAAGTGTCTCATACCACATTTAATCTTTTGAAAGGAATTAACATTTTAAAAACATTCATGTCTATATAGATAAATCCTTAAAAACTATTTTGAAAACATGGACATTAATGAGAATGATTTAGAATAATAAATATTTAAAACATTTAAAATGTTGTTTTAGTAGAAATTAAATTAAAATAATTCCTTTGAAAACTCTTTCATGAAACATGGTCATGGATAATAAATATGTTCCAGTAGATACTTATGTAAAAACAACCTCGGATAATAATGAGATTATGAAATTAACCCTTACCTTGCACTTTTCTTGGATCGAGGGTAGGTTAACGTCCTTTATAATAGTTAAATAATTGTTATTTAATTATACAAGAATCATATATTTTAATATGATATCATATATGATCATTGCTTTGTTAAAAATATCTTAGTATTATCATCATTTTGGGTGTTAATTGATTCATTTTCCTTTGTATGCTTGGTTATGCGAGTCATATTTTTTAGGTATGGGATGTATCTTATTCATATTCAGAATGATATTAAGTCATTGAACATTATTTTTATTCATCAAATGAAAATTATTCTTGAATGGATACGATGGGGAATGAATCTCATCATGTCCGTGGAGACGGTAATCCATATGTACACACGAGCGACAATATCATTTTTTTGAAATTAAAATCTTATATAATTGTATGGTATACCATATATACAATATCACTATCATTTTATATTTATTATTCACATCAATTATACATAATTATCATTCCCATCCAAATAATAATATTTTTAATAACAACTACACCACAACGTGGAGACGGTAAGCCGTACGTACACACGTATGGTGACATGTCATTCAAAGGATTGTTAGAATAATGAATATGGTTTTACCATATTTAAAATAACATCACAGTATATAGAAGATACTGGAGTTATTTTTTTATAATGGAAACAACAAATAAAGAGGAAGTGGAAGTAGAAAGTAACTTGAAAGAGGTGATGAATTATTTACCTCTTCTTCGGGTTCTTCCTTTGGATTTGGTCAAAAGGGATCCATAAGTTGTCTTTATGACTAAAGGAAGGACTCTAGGATTAAGTGAGGGAATTTTATAGGATATTTTGGAAGGGGTTATCCGAGACAAATGGATTTGATGGTGTGAATTAGATAGAAGGGGGAGTTACCATTTATAAAAGGGGTGAGGGGCACCATAGGAAAAGATAGAAATATTATTTTATAATAAAATAATTTCGGTTTCGAATGGCTATAAAGTGGATTATTTAATGTCGAAGGTGTGGATGGGTTTAAAAACAATCAAACAATAGGTTTTATAAAGGTTTGGGCCATTATATTAACCTTATCTTTTAGATTTAACTCTTAGTTAAATAGTTTGATATTTACCATATCTCTTTGTATTTTTATGTTATATGGTTCATAAACTTACTATATACATATAAGAGAATCCAAAGTGGTTCATTAAAAATACACCTATCATTAAATAAGTTTTTTGTCGAACCATATATTTTTAGGAATATAATATCAATTAATAATATTTTTTTTTTAAAAACACTTTTATGTCAATTTTGACACTATTTGGTATATTGTTTTTGCAAAATTCATAACAGCATTATAACTTCGAACAAAATTTATCTAACCCATCATAATATGTCATATTAACCTATAAAATTATTAAAATTCATTAAAAGTCTCAAATTATATTTATTTGGATATTTAAAATATCAATTATTATAATATTTCATTAATAAGGTAATTACTGCATCACCATTGTGTCATAATTAAATTAAATTATTTAATGTCTAAAAATTATAAATAAAATTACATTATCTATGAAATCTTTTTAGATTTCTAATAAATATTTATAATCAAATTTATATTATGTATAACCCTATATTAATAATGTTTTAGTTATTAATATTTGATTTTAACTTTTTTAACTCTTCTTTGAATTAAATAATAATAAATGTACTAATTTAATCCAAGTGGACCAAAGAGGTTCATTTTTTATTCCTAAGGTTTTTTGTAGAATTATACTTATATAATAGAATTAGGACATATGTTAGGGTAATATTAATATCTTTTTTACCCTTAATTACCCTATTTACTTTTAACAGTGGTAAATACAACTAAAAAACTACTATTCAACAAAAATTATTTTCATCTTATTAAACCAAATTTTACTTACTGATATAAACTGTGTCTCTTTGATTTTTTAAATTCAACTCATAGAAGTGGAAAAATTATGTTTTATGTAAATTTTCAAATGTTCATAAGAGGTGGGTAAAAGACGGTAAAAAGATCAATAAATTTTTTACATATCAAAACTTATTATAAAATGGCTCCAATTAATGTAATTGAACCTATATAGGTACAATGTATATATTTTGACCTAAAATAAATTTATGTAAAAAAAATTATATAAATAAAAGTCAGTTTTAACCAATAACTCAGTGTTTTTAACTATTCATCTAAAATTGAATGTTTTCAAAACAAATATCAAAATTTCACTATAAGATAATTTTGATATTATGAATTCAAAAATAAAGTCTATTTTATCAAATTCAAAAAATAGAAGTTGAATTTATTATTTAAAAATTAATTCCCATTGTCAAAACCAAAAAGCCAGTTTTTAAGAAATAATAACTATCAAAAGATTGATACTTGTTTATGATCAATTTCAATGTTAAATTACATACAATGACCATAATTGGATTAAATGGTAAAAATATAATCTAACTATAATTCCAAACCAATAAAATGTATAATTCAACATTATATATTATTTTGATTAAAAAAGTTGTTTTCAGTTAAAATATAGTATATTTCACTATTCACCCAAATATGAAAGTTATCAAAAAAACACCAAAAATTTATTGAAACTAAATTCTTATGTCCCGATTCTAAAGAATAAGTTTATATTGTCAAATATAATATTTAGAAGTTTCAAATATTTGATTTAAAAACTTTTCGCCATTAAAAGGTGTTAAAATTGCATTTTTTGAAAAATACTTCTTTATCTGAAAAAAATGAATTTGTTCTTATATTATGTCTAATAAACTCATAATATGGATTCTAAAATTGAAAGTGTTATATAAAGTTCAATATTAAATTAATATTATTCATAACGGCTTTGAACGGCTAGTTTGGAAAGTCATGGTGCGCTTGGACATAATGTTGCATGTAGTGCAAGTCATTGAATTACATCGAAGAAATAATGTACTATGAAATCTTGGGCTGTTACATTACCCCCAATTTCCCTGAGCTATTTGACTATATATTCAATCATATTGTTCTATCTTCAACACCCATGCTTGAGTTTCATCCCTCTATTATCAATTCACATTGGATGACCTCATGTCATGTTAACCATCATCTTGGTCTATGTATGTACTGTTTCAATTTTTTATAAAATACATTTTTATTTGAAAAATATCATTTTGATCCCAATATCAATTATTTCATGTCATTACCCTTTTTTCAAATCTTGGATCACTTGATCTTAACTAACAATCATTAGTGAGTATGTATGACCATTCCATTTCTAGGACCACATCCTATTTTTCTGAATGTTATATATACCATATTTGATAACACATTTTATTTTTAGCTTGATCTTTATTTCTCTATAATGTTATAAAAAATTCACTTTATCTTTCATTTAACATGGGTTGACCATTTGATATAATTTTATACTAGATTATGTTGGTATTTCATCCCTTTACATTTTATATTTAGTTTTTTCAAAAACATACTCAATAAATGAATAAATAACATGAGGGTACTTGAAGCTTTATTGGATATCCCTATTACATCCAACACACATCATGTCCAAAATACTTGAATCACCATAAACCCCTCTTGGATATTTCCATTTATGTTTCCTCATATAAACAGACCCTTTTTCTGTTTTTAAGGATTATAAATTGATGAACACCCAATATACATATAGCGTATATTTTGGTCCTAGAAAAATGATCCTATAATCTCATATACCATTGAAAACACAAATGATAAACCCATTCCTCTAATATACCTAGTGAACACCCTCAGTGTTCTAGTAAGATAGTATGGTTATTGAACTTCCGTCGATAAATATTATAAGTTATACTAGTATATCTATCATTATAACATTTTTCATAATTCAAAAACATTAAGCTGTGAAATAAACACATTGATTTTCAATTTTCTATTGTAATTCCCCTAAACCAGTTACCCAGAGTCGGTACATTATTTCAAAACATTGGCATGATCACGAGGGATCAAATCCCTAATGATCGGTCTGTTTATTAGCCTTGGAAGTACTTGATACATACATAAGTTTTACATCACATTATAAAATGAAAAACAAAAACAACATTTTCTACTTTGAACACATTAATTTCCCTTATACTATCAATGCATGTCAATCATAATATACTTCTTCGCATACTAGAAAAAAACATATAAATGGGTAATAGCAAGTGATCAGTAAGGATAACAATATAATTTAAACTTTCATAAATAAGCATAAACATTTAAGGCCATGTATAAGTCAAAAACACAATCATTTTAAACATAAAATTCATCATAATATTTAAAGGATACATAAAATAATCCCATTTACTTTTTACAAGGATATTATACTAGTAGAATAATCACATGTAACATAAATATCCAATTTAATAATGATGGAATGCATAATAACGGACATCATAACCACATAGTCAAGGCCTTATGCCAAGACTACAAATAATATTTTTTCAAGGCCTTGGGCCAAGACATTAGTTTGTCTCATGAGACCAACTGATTCTTTGAGGAGATATAGCAGGTGTAACGGTTTGGAATTACTTCCAGTGGACTATAATTGATACCTATTAGGGCACTCCATGGGTGGATACACCCCCTGGGCGGGACACACCACCATCCCCAATGGCAGCAATTTCCTCATGAAGCCCTTGGGCGGAGAGCCATGCTTCGTCCAATGCTCACATGTGAGAGTTCCCAAGGATCAGATACATTCCTACCTCCTTTGCCTCTGATACCAACTGTAGAGACACGAATCTTGATGTACATGAACATTACATTACTTTTTCGGAATACTTAATACATAACAAAAACAGACACACAAGGATCATAATAGTTTAGTGTCTTTGGAAACTTGGAACGTAATCTTCTAATCGGGGTGAAAGATCTTCAACATCTCCCATAAAGATCTTCCCCTTTCGTTTTCTTACCTAAAACCTTTCTTTATATCCTGTGGAAAAGAAAACATATAAAGGGTAATCTCAAATTCTTAGTAAGGGTAAGCATGGATAAAATAAAACAAATCATATACATTTGAACTTAAAAACATGAACATAATGTTTAAACATTAAAAGCTTGAGCAATGACATAAAACATGGAAGTACGTAAGGCATAGATCATAAAGAAACATTAAGAATGATAAAATAGAATGGGAATAAAACATGTAATTGTGGAAACCATTAATCACATGATATGATTTCCATAGTAGCCAAGGCATTGTTGCCAAGACCATCTTAGTGGACAAAATCCCTTTCTGAATCGAGTTCACTCCTCGTTCCAGTCCTTTATTACTGAACCAGTTTAAATTTCCGTTCCAGCCATGTCTATATCATGAGATATAAATATTTACCCAATTCATTGGAGGGAGATATAGGTACCACCCATCTCATAATGAAATCATTCTTACTTGTGCCACAAAATAAACTTAAAACATTCATCATAACCCAAAGAATAAAATGGGTTTCATAAACATCATCCCATCATCACATAATCCATATAAAATAAATGGATATTTCATCATAAGAAAATTGAAACCATGTAAATCATAGAGACATTATACTTGAAACATACACATATGAAATAATTTCATCTTAGATAGAAAATGGTTTTGATAAAACACTTGAAATGAATTCTTGAGGAAAATATCCTTTCTTCTTCAAAATCAATTTCTTTTCACAAAACATCATGAAATTTTAAAAGAAAAGGATTTTGTTGAAAATAGTCATGAAATACTTTGGAGGAAGCTTCATGAAAATAAGGCTTTATAAAACCGTAAAAATATGTTCGTGCTGTATAAGTTAAAAAAACATTTTTCTCGTAATTTTGCCAGAAAAATCAAAAAGTACCCCATATGGTAAACAAAAGAAAGATTCCTTCCATACGATGTGGTAAAAGTAAGAAAAGGGTAAAAATGTCTTAAACATACATGGAAGGAAATAAAAATTTTATGAAAACATTTTGAGAGCATATGGACATGGATAATAAACATAACCCCCGGTAAATAATTACGAGTAAACAATCTCAGATAAGATTTAGATTGGAATAATTATCCCTTACCTTAGGTCCGATATGCTTCGTACGTATCCGAACCTCCTGTATAATGATTCAAATAATGTCATTAACTTATTACAGAATCATATTCACTGTTATGATATCATATATGGTTCACTTATGACTTTATATTACCCATTCTTTTGTAAATTAATGTTAAAGTAGCATTTTGGGAAAAATCATCTTATTTATCGTACGTGTTTGGACTTATTGTTCATGATGTTATTATTATTTATATCATGATTTACTTACTTAAAAAATGTAAATAATGATTTATATATCATATACATTCATTATATATCCAGCATATACAAGCATTTATAATAGTACATAACATATGGAGGTAAGAAATGAAACGCACCGTTCATGGAGACGGTAAGCCGTACGTACGCATGAACACTACTTTCATTTATATTTATTATTTTAATGGAATTAAAACATAATGATACATAGGTATATTATAATTCTAGTATAATATCATATATAATATCATTAACCACATCCTTTATACATCCCACATAAGGTATTAACGAATCACATCACTTTGAAGGGGTGGTACTCCGCACTTCCTCAAATGAGATTATTGTATTTACCGACTATGGAAACCGTAAAGGCTTGTTATAATTGGGATGTAAAGAAGCGTAAGGAAATAATAAAAATAATATATATTATATATAAATAATGTTCCATCATAATAGCCACCATGAGAGGCGGTAGGAGAAAATCGAACAATCATCATTTCGTGAGGCGTTAGTTTGCCATCACAGAAACATTATGTTCTTCATCCATTAGACGGAGGTGTGTGTAAGTGTAGTTATAATACTTCTCATAACAACATCCTAGTTTTTTGAGGATACTGGAGTTGTAAAAAAATAAAGGATTAAAAATATTTTAGGGGTTGGAGAAGTAGAATAAAAGAAAACAACTTAAGATAAACTATTACCTTTAATTTTGGTAACTTCCTTTGGTTTGAACCAAAAGGAAATCTTGGAGAGTCTTCTACATAATGTAAGGCTTCAAGGGGGAGGAGAGGGATGTATGGAGCTTAGTTGGGCAGAGTTTGGACGATCCAAAAGGCTTGAGAGGTGTGAGGAATTGCATAGAAGTGGTCTCCTTTTATAAGGGAGTGGAGGAGCTCTTTAGGAAAGTGTGAAAACATTATTTTATTATAAATTATCTTTGGTTTCAAGAGGTCCAAAACACATTAATGTCAAAGATAATATGAATCATATTCGAAATAAAACCATCCAATAGGAATTGGACAGGTTTTGGATGATATTTTAATCATTTTAATCTTATTTATTTAAATCATTTATTAATGAGGTAAATACTGCATCATTATTGTGTCATAAATAATTTAATTTATCTGATGTCTAAAAATTATAAAAAAATACCAACATGTACGAAATATTTTTAGATTTCCAATTAATATTTATTGTCCAAAATATAATTTATATAGCCACTTATAAAAATTAATTACTAAACAATTTTTGTTAATTCCAATTTTGTCTTTACATTAAATTAATTAATCTAATGTGTCATTGTCTTTCATAAGTGGCTCCATAGGGTCCCAAAATCGACCCAAGGATGACCATGGTCTTCCACTACTAATCCAATAAGGTTAGGACAATTTTCAAGGTAATTTTGAATTATTATAATATTCTTTTAACCTTGAATTACCCTATTTACCTTTAACCGTAGTAAAAAAAAACTACCGTAGTTACTATTCATAATAAAAAAAAAAAATAAAAGTAACCTATTAACATAATTTGGACCCACTGATTACAAATATGGAAACCATTTTTTATAATTCAAAACACCTAAGTTGCAGTCATTAATTTAAAATTAATCCCATTGTTAAGCGAATAGGTTTTAAAAGTTAAAACATTGCCAAAGATTGAATTGATTTAACCTATGAATTCAATGTAAAATAAATGCTAATGTCATAAATTATATTAAATGGTAAAATTATATTCTATTTATAATTTAAAACCATTAAATATTATAATTTAACCATATAAATTATTACGATGAAAAAAGTTGTTTTTAATTAAAATATAGCGTGTTTTTACTATTCATTAAAATATGAAAGTTATCAGAATAATATGAAAATTTTATCCAAATTAAATTTTTATATCCTAATTCCAAAGAAGAATTTTATTTTGTCAAATTGAACTTATAAATATGTCAAAAACTAGATTTAAAGTGGGTGCGCCATTAAAAGGCGACAAAAATGCATTTTTTGAAAAATACTTATTTTACCTGAAAAATTTATTTTGTTCTTATACAATGTTCTAGAAAATGTGTAAGATGAATAATAATTTTATAAAATTCAAAATACAGTTAATACTATTCATAACAGCTAGTTCATAATAAAATTATAATAACATATCGTTGTTTAGCAAAAACCGGTATTGCGTGCAACACATGCTATTGAAGAAGGTCGCAATTGCGTGTAATGCAATCCAAGTCAGGGTTGCGTATAGTGAAAGACTCCTTTGTTGTTTTGTTATAACAGAATCCAACCATTTTTTTCATTTATACATTGAATATATATATACACTCAATGTTGCGTAAAATGGCTATTATCAAACAAACTTGAAATTGTGTATAACACAATCTAAGAATAGTGTTGCGTATACTGCAAGAAAATATGGTGTTGTGTATATCACAAGCTAATTTTGGTGTAGCGTACAACACAAGACATTAAAAAGAATATTTTTCATAAAATCTCGGGGTGTTACATTCTACTCCCCTTAAAATGAATTTCGCCCTCAAAATTCATTGGGGTTATAAATGGTTTATTACACGATAGTTTCTTTCATAGAAACCCACATCGTAAAAAGGAATACTAAAACTTCATTTAAAAAGGAATGTTAGAAACATAACGGATACCCAAATAACTCATCACTGGGTTTCCACACAGGAGAACATAGGTGAAAATATGTATGTGGAGGAGAAATCTGACCATCATGTTCTGATGGAGATTGGTAGAGAACATGGCTATGAAAAAACCATCAATCACAAAGCCATAGATTTGTGATGATCTAAGGTACCATCTGATTCATCAGATATAAAGGCACTAGGACAACAGTTTTTGGTTTTCAAGATCATTTCCCTAAAGTTGAAGAATTTGAATTAGAATACTTACTTTATTTTGGTACAATCTCACTGTTGTTCGTGCCTTGAACAATTTCCACTTCATCTCTTAAAGAAATGAAGTTGAATTTGTTATTTGTGAAGTGTTAGCAGATCATGTGATAGAATGACGGGTCATTCCATCTGTCTCAAACAAAAGGTTAGCAAAAGTTATTAAATATACACAAGTCGATCTAAAGTGAGATTAATAATATATGGTTCTTGAAATGGACTTATACTTCATATATCATACTGATTAATATAATAAAAATAGTTTCTACTAAATAGGGACATCCTGTAGGCCAGTGGTAGGCGATAAAGGCCAGTCACACTTCAGTTGTGGGTTCGATTCCCACAGCCTTGTCCGACGCGATGGGCTATCGCCGGTCCTGCAGGTTGTCCTTTTTCTAAAACTAAATTACTTTAACATCCCATCAATAATATTGAAAAAACTTCTATCCTTAAACAATACTAACTTATGTCCAACGTAATCCATTCCAATCTTTAGGCTTATCCATAATACTGCAGTCCACTCTCATATTATAGTGAAAATGATTACCAGAGATTTCATATAACAAGCATGTTAATACCATCGTTGATCCCCATATATCATAAGATATGTCTTGTGGGTCACATTCCAAACATTCGAAGGCCTTAATCATGTATTCTCTTGAAAAATGTATACCCATTAAACCTTAGTGAAAACATCAATGCTGTCAAAAGGTAACTCTTTCCACATACCAAAATCCAAAAATTCTATATTCTCAAACCATGATATAACCTTCTCTTTATATCAGTCATGAGCTCATGAATACTATCAAACATTTAATTTTCTCCTTATCCCTTCATTATGCGCATATCATCTACTTTCCAAAAATACTGGTACCATTCATCACACACTTTCAAAACTTAAGGAAAGACAACAGTGTAACAATCCTTAGATGTCTCTTTATTCCATAGTACCATGAGATTACTTATACAACATTACACTTGATAAACATGTAATCATTCCACTACCTTCTTAAACCATTGACCGAGCTTCAACAATTCTTTTATCTCACATATCATTTTTAGTCTCTTCATCATTATCAACATAAATATTACCCATATGACCATACAGATTCTCCTCATGAGACTTTACCTTAGGGCATTGATTTTCATAATGCCCGTAAATTCCACATTTAAAACATTTAACCATTTTTGATGTCATAGCAATACCATTATCCTCATCCATGGTGTTAGCTGATCCTTTTCCTTTGCACTTACTGGCTTTATGTCCTTCTTTTCCACACCCAAAGCATCTTCCAGTTCCTTTGAAACATTCTCCTTGATGCCTCTTCCCACATGATTTACATAGGGGAAATTGAAATTTCTTTCCTCTATGATCATTATGAAACTCCATCTTTCTCTTATTAGCCGAGTCCGGAAACTTACCAAATTTGAGTTTATTGATCATATTATGAGATTGCTGATTCGAAATAATAATGATGTTTGGACTTCCAAATCCCATTTCATTTGGTTTCTCATGAATAATATCATTCCATTGTCCATAATATCCTCCATTATCGTGAATCTTCCTGTTTCCAGCCATTTTCTAAAACCCAAAAAGAATAGTGTGAGAGGCAAAAATCATGCTAGGGAAAACAACATAGTAAAGGGGGAGTAACCTCAATATCTAACATCTTAGGTTAAATTCTAAAATTGTTACCATAGTTCTAGGACTATATCCTATATGTATACTTATCCTTAGGGACATCCCTAGACATACCTTAGAAATATCTCTAAGGATCTCACTAACGTTTTCGCATCCTAGTTTCCAAAGGTTGACTAAAACTTTACTTTGATACCAACTGTAACAGTCTGGAATTACTTCCAGTGGACTATAATTGATACCTATCAGGGCACTCCATGGGTGGCTACACCCCCTGGGCGGGACACACCACCATCCCCATTGGCAGCCATTTCCTCATGAAGCCCTTGGGCGGAGAGCCATGCTTCATCCAACGCTCACATGTGAGAGTTCCCAAGGATCGTATACATTCCTACCACCTTTGCCTCTGATACCAAATATAGAGACCCGAAGCTTGATGTACATGAACATTACATTACTTTTGTAGAATACTTAATATATAACAAAAACAGACACACAAGGATCATAATAGTTTAGAGTCTTTGGAAACTTGGAACGTAATCTTTTAATCGTGGTGAAAGATCTTCAACATCTCCCATAAATATCTTCCCCTTTTATTTTCTTACCTAAAACCTTTATTTATATCCTGGGGAAAATAAAACATATAAAGGGTGATCTAAAATGCCCAGTAAGGGTAAGAATGGATAAAATAAAATAAATCATATACATTTGAACTTAAAAACATGAACATAATGTTTAAACATCAAAATCTTGAGCAATGACATAAAACATGGAAGTAAGTAATGCATAGATCATAAAAAAATATTAATAATGATAAAATAGAATAATAATAAAATATTTAATTATGGAAACCATTAAGCACATGATATGATTTCCATAGTAGCCAAGGCATTGCTGCCAAGACCATCTTAGTGGACAAAGTCCCTTTCTGAATCGAGTTCACTCCTCATTCCAGTCCTGTATTACTGAACCAGTTTAACTTACCATTCTAGAAATTTCTATCTCATGAGATATAAATCTTTACCCAATTAATTATAGGGAGATATAGGTCCCACCCATCTCATAATGAAATCATTTTTACTTGTGCCACAAAATAAACTTAAAACATTCATCATAACCCAAAGAATAAAATGGGTTTCATAAACATCTTCCCATCATCAAATAATCCATATAAAACAAATGGATATTTCATCATAAGAAAATTGAAACCATTTAAATCATATAGACATTATACTTGAAACATACACATATGAAATAATGTCATCTTAAATAGAAAATGGTTTTGATAAAACACTTGAAATGAATTCTTGAGGAAAATATCCTTTCTTCTTCAAAATCAATTTCTTTTCACAAAACATCATGCAATTTTAAAAGAAAAGAATTTTGTTGAAAATAGTCATGAAATCTTTTGGAGGAAGATTCATAAAAATAAGGCTTTATAAAACCGTAAAAATCTGTTCGTTCCGTATAAGTTAAAAAAACATTCTTCTCGTACTTTCTCGGGAAAAGTCAAAAAGTACCTCATATGGTAAACAAAAGAAATATTCCTTCCATACGATGTGGTAAAAGTAAGAAAATGGTAAAAATGTCTTAAACATACATGGAAGGAAAGTAAACATTATATTAAAACATTTTTAGAGCATATGGACATGGATAATAAACATAACCCCCAGTAAATACTTACGAGTAAACAATCTCGGATAAGAATGAGATTGGAATAATTGTCCCTTACCTTAGGTCTGATATGCTTCGTACGTATCCGAACCTACTGTATAATGATTTAAATAAAGTCATTGACTTATTATAGAATCATATTCATTGTTATTATATCATATATGGTTCACTTATGACTTTATATTACCCATTCTTTTGTAAATTAATGTTAAAGTATCGTTTTGAGAAAAATCATCTTATTTATCGTACGTGTTTGGACTTGTTGTTCTTGAGGTTATTATTAATTATATCGTGATTTAATTACTTCCGAAATGTAAATCATGATTTATATATCATATACATTCATTATATATCAGGAATATACAAGAATTTATAATAGTACATAACATATGGAGGTAAGAAATGAAACGCACCGTTCATGGAGACGGTAAGCTGTACGTACACATGAACGCTACTTTCATTTCTATTTATTATTTTAATGGAATTAAAACATAATTATACATAGGTATATTATAATTCCCTTATAATATGATATATAATATCATTAACCACATCCTTTATATATCCCACATAAGGTATTAACGAATCACATCACTTTGAGGGGGCGGTAGTCCGCACTTCCTCAAATGAGATTATCTTATTTAACGACTATGGAAACCATAAAGGCTTGATATAATTGGGAATTAAAGAAGCATAAGGAAATCATAAAAATAATATATATTATATATAAATACTGTGCCATTATAAAGGCCACCATGAGAGGCGGTAGGGGAAAATCGAACAATCATCGTTTCGTGAGGCATTAGTTTTCCATCACAGAAACATTATGTTCTTCATCCATTAGATGGTGGTTTGTGTAAGTTTAGTTCGAATCCTTCTCATAAAAAAATCATATTATTTTTAGGATACTGGTGTTGTCACAAAAGAAAGGATTAAAAAGATTTTAGGGGTTGGAGAAGTAGAATAAAAGAAAACAACTTAAGAGAAACTGTTACCATTAATTTTGGTAACTTCCTTTGGTTTGAACCAAAAGGAATTCTTGTAGAGTATTCTGCCTAATGTAAGGCTTCAAGGGGGAGTATAGGTATGTAGGGAGCTTATTTGGGAAGAGTTTGGACGATCCAAAAGGCTTGAGAGGTGTGAGGAATTGCATAGAAGTGGTCTCCTTTTATAAGGGAGTGGAGGGGCTCTTTAGGAATGTGTGAAAACATTATTTTATTATAAACTTATCTTCGGTTTCAAGAGGTCAAAAACACATTAATGTCGAATCTAAGATGACTCATATTCTAAATAAAATCATCCAATAGGAATTGGACAGGTTTTGGATGATATTCTAATCATTTTAATCTTATTTATTTAAATCATTTATTAATGAGGTAAATACTACATCATTATTGTTTCATAAATAATATTATTTATCTGATGTCTAAAAATTATAAACAAAATACCAACATGTAGGAAATAGTTTTAGCTTTCCAATGAATATTTATATTCAAAAATATAATTTATATAGCCCCTTATAAAAATTAATTACCAAACGATTTTTTTTAATTCCAATTTTGTCTTTACATTAAATTTATTAATCTAATGTGTCATTGTATTTCATAAGTGGCTCTATGGGGTCCCAAAATCTACCCAATGATGCCCATGGTCGTCCAATACTCATTCAATAAGGTTAGGACAAGTTTCAAGGTAATTTTGTATTATTATAATATTCTTTTAACCTTGAATTACCCTATTTACCTTTAACCGCAGTAAATAAAAATTACCGTAGTTACTATTCATAATATAAAAAAATAAAAGTAACCTATTAACATAATTTGGACCCACTGATTACAAATATGGAATCCATTTTTTAAAATTCAAAACACCAAAGTTTCAGTAATTAATTTTAAATTAATCCCGTTGTTAAGCGAACAGGTTTTAAAAGATAAAACATTGCCAAAGATTGAATTGATTTAACATATGAATTCAATGTAAAATAAATGATAATGTCATACATTATATTAAATGGTAAAAATATATTCTATTTATACTTTAAAACCATTAAATATTATAATTTAACCATATAAATTATTAGGATGAAAAAAGTTGTTTTTAATTAAAATATAGCGTGTTTTTACTATTCATTAAAATATGAATGTTATCAGAATAATATGAAAATTTTATCCAAAGTAAATTTTTATATCCTGATTCCAAATAAAAATTTTATTTTGTCAAATTGAACTTATAAACATGCCAAAAACTAGATTTAAAGTGGATGCGCCATCAAAAGGCAGCAAAACTGCATTTTTTGAAAAATACTAATTTTACCCGAAAAATTTATTTTGTTCTTATACAATGTTATAGAAAATGTGTAAGATGAATAATAATGTTATAAAATTCAAAATAAAATTAATAATATTCATAACGTCTAGTTCATAATAATATTATAACAACATATCGTTGTTTAGTAAAACCCAGTATTGCGTGCAACACACGCTATCGAAGAAGGTCGCGATTGCGTGTAATGCAAGCCAAGTCAGGGTTGCGTATAGTGCAAGACTCCTTTTTTGTTTCGTTATAATAGAATCAAACCATTTTTTTCATTTATACATTGAATATATATATATATATATACTCAATGTTGCATAGAATGACTATTATCAAACGAACTTGAAATTGTGTGTAACACAATCGAAGAATAGTGTTGCATATACTGCAAGAAAATACGGTGTTGCGTTTATCACAAGATAATTTTGGTGTAGCATACAACACAAGATATTAAAAAGAATATTTTTTCTAAAATCTCAGGGTGTTACAGCAGGCTTCACCCATCACTTACAAAGTCCAATGTATTCCTTAGATGAAAAGGTTAAAACCTAACATAAACATTTGTATTAAAAATAGAATATGAAATGTCAATAATTTATTCATAAATCATGAATGGTATAAAAATACCACATCCACATTCAGACATATCACAAATCCTTCAATAAAATATGGAAGATTGTATCATAATAAATCAACATCAAACAAGTCTAAAATCAATCCAAGAATGTTGACCTAGATGAAATGAAACCTATTTGAGAGATATATCTATTTCTATTTTGAAATCATTTAAAAGTCAAATAATTATCAAAGAAAATAGTTATTTAAAAAATATTCTTATAATATTGTAATGGAAGTATTTAAGGTGTTATAATAGTGGAAAATAGCCACACTTACCATATAAGTTAAAAAAACATTCTTTCCTTAATTCACCGGAAAGGTCCTAAAGTACCTTGTTAGGAAAATGACAGAAAGATTCCTTTAAACATATTTTATAAAAATTCAAAAAATGGTATAAATTACTTTAACCTATATTATAAAAAATAGTAAAAATATTTTAAAATAAATTTTTAAGAAACACGGATGTGGATGATAAATATGTCCCAGTAGATACTCACGTTTAAACAACCTCGAATAATAAAGAGATTGTAGAATTAACTCTTACCTTGCTCTTTTCCTTGATCGAGGGTACGTTAACCTACTGTATAATAGTTAAATCATAGTTATTAAATTATACAATAATTACATACATAAATATGATATCATATATAATCTTATAATATTTCTGTTTGTAATAATATTTCAGTAGTATCATTGTTTTGGGTGTAAACTGATTCATTTTCGTTTATATATTTTGTTCTATAAGTCATCTTTGTTGTAGATAGTATGTATTTGATTCATATATATAATTATATTATGTTCTCAAAATCTATGTTTAATCATAAAATGAAAATTATTCTTGAATGATTATGATGGGGAATGGATCTCATCACGTTCGTGGAGACAGTAATCCGTACGTACGCACGAGGGACAATATCATTATACTGTTGGTGAAATTGTATGTCATTGAATGTTATATCATATATAAATAATAACTAACATGATATATTTATTATTTAAATCAGTTATACACATTATTATACCCATCCAAATAATGAAGTGTTTGAATGATAAAATACACCACGACATGGAGACGGTAAGTCATAAGTACACACGTATAGTGAAACGTCATTCAAAGGATGGATATGTAAAGACCTAGAATTTACATGTATTTTTTTATTTTTATGAGAATTTTACGAGTCCGCGAAAATTGACTGTGTGTGATTCCAAGGCCTGGTGTGCCCAGAATGATTTTTTGAACTTTTTTTGGGTTACATTCAGTTATCGTGCGAGTGGGTTTTTGTAACTTTTGAACCGGTGCTCGGAATTGAAATATGAGGACACCGTTGAACTCATAGAGCCGATATTCATATAAATATACCTTTAACTCGACCATAGTTGGTTGAAGGTGAAATATTGTTTTTCACTTATTCGTGGAGGAATAGAAAAACAAAAATGTTAAATTTTTTATTTTTTTGAAACCTCTCTACATGGGTTATGGAGGTGAGGACCACCCAAAATAAAACCCCCAATTTTAATTCAATGGTGGAGACCACCCAACCCCCTTAAACTCCCTCTTTAATGTGGTTAAGTCACTTGAACTTCCTCCAATTTAATTGTGCCACCTGCTATTAATTAATGAAAGACAACTTTAATTGTGCCAACAATTTAAAAATTGAAAAATATATTTTATTTTGGTTGGCTCCACATTTTGGCTTGGTAGAAATTGTTGGCAGAAGGGAGGAATTAAGATAAATTTTGAGAAAATCATCTCCAATGAAGAATGTTCCATATCCAATGAAGAATCAGGAACTGACCTCGATTCTCAATCGGATGCACCTTGCAGAGGCAACGAACACCGACGTCTTGAACAATAACAAACTGACGTCCATCCTTCCCCCCTCATTGATCTCCAAACATGACCTTCAATGTAGGGGTTGTTGTTTTGTATATCTCATTTCCAGTTCTTAACAATTCATTGTGATTCAAGAAATATTTTAACCACTTGCTACAGGTCTAACGCGGAGGGTACGGGCCAAGAAAACATGGCTGGACTTTTCCGCAAAAGTGTTTGTGGTTCTTGGAATGTTCTTCATGATAGAAGAGGATGGTATCCGACATTGGTGGGGTTTGGGAATGGAGGAAGACACCACGGACGACCGCGAAGATTGTGGCGGCGTGACCGAGTCGCTAGAGAAGAGCCGTGGCCCTTCGGCCGTGGCAGTGGACAGAGGGCGGCTGAAGTATGGCCGGCCACAGAAGGACAACACACGACACGTCGTCATTAGAGAAAGGGTCCATGGCTAGCCTGGCCACGGTGGATGGTAGAGGGCGGATGATGTTCAGCCGACCATAGAGCAGCAGCGCACGATGTGTCGCCGGGAGGACCAAGGGTCGGCTGATTTGGCAGACTGAGCTGGTTCGAGCGGGACCCATGGTGCATCATGTGTGCTATCTGGAAATGGAATGGCTTCAGTTGTTTTGTGTTTGAGGGCGGGGGTCGGCGACACCCCCCCTCGCATGTGGCCAGCCCAGGCCGCCGAGCATGGGCCAGGCCAGACCCAGCCGGCCTTGCCGGACCTAGTGGGTTGGGTCAACCCGGACCGAGTCGGGTCAGCCCAGACCGAGTCGTTCCAACTGGGACACACCAGACCCAGACCAATTTCAACCCATTCCACACTTTCGGCCATATCTTGAGCTACGAGCGTCCGTTTGACGAACCATATACAATGATGGAATCCTTGGAGTGAGAAGGTTATTTTGGTATACCACACATGCGATTTGGATAACGTTGGGGTATTATTGGGTTGGAACGGGAACGAATCCAACCGGGCCCTCAAGAATAAAATGATAATAACTTACAGACCGAGCGTCCGATTGACGCACCGTATATTGCATTGAGGCCCCAATGACGTGGTGGTCCTTTGAGATACTTCCTCATGGGACATTGTGGCAATTGGAGTATCGAGCTATGGATTGAGGAGTGTAACCTCCTGGAATCAAGCGAGCTTAGTGTGGGAACCCAATAGTTGGTTTTAACATGAAAAAGAGATCTTCATGGGTCTGTATTTAATGATCCCATATGGATCTGCTCTAGGAATCTATGTGGGACTAATCTTTGATCCTGTGTGGGTCTGTTGTACTAGGATCTTATGTGGGTGTTATTATTAAATATGATCTTATGTGGGTCTACTGTACTAGGATCTTGTGTGGGTCTAATGATGTACAAGGATCCTATGTGGGTCTGATGTACTAGGATCCTGTGTGGGTCTAATTATGTACTAGTATATTGTGTGGATCAATTATACTAGGATGTTGTGTGGTTATAATGACATAATAGGCTTTATGTGGGTCTACCTCTTAATAGAGTATGACAAATCAATAGATACATATAATCATCTATACTTATATACATAAGTTATACATGGTGTCAGATGAGTCCTTACCTTTGTAGTATTTTTCTATGTGGTGTACCTATGTGGTACTTAACTTCATGGTGTTACCTTTGTGGTATTCTTCCATGTGGCATACCATTGTGGTACTTACCTTCGTGGTAATATTTCCTTCTTGGAACACTTGTACTTTGGCTAAGGATTTGGGCCTAGTGTTTCCTCATGAATGAGATGGGTAATATTTGATGACTTAAGTATATTTATGGTCATATACCTAAGTGGGGTTGTCACTAGTTTATATGAATTCTGGTTTATCCGTTGCGGACTTTGTGAGACCATGAGCATATCAGGTTCCCTACTGAGTATCATTATACTTATATCTACACAGGCTTCGCCCAAACCTTATTGTGTTTGGTGCAGATGACAGACAACGCTGATCGAGGTTAAGTGTACCAAGATAGGATAATACCTGGAGGTGGGCCATACAACGTGTCGGTATGCAGAGGAGATGAGAAGACATGGAGTGCTGAGGAGGAAATCTATACCTACCCTTCAGGTAGGAACCTCGGAGTACAATCCAGTAGTTGTCTTTATATTTTTCCAGTTGTATTGTATTTCTAGTTGAACTTGTTCCTTTACTGTTGGGATTGTATTCTAGACCCTCTTACTTTCAGAACTCTTTTTTATATATAATTTACATTTGTTTGTATATTTATAATTTCATGGTTGCATGTGTTTATAGGTTATAAAGTAAATTCCTTCCCAATTTTAGGTAATACACCTTTTGGTACTAGTCGCCAGCCCCTGGCCTATGGAAGGCGGGCTTGGGGTAGTCATGGAACGTGCCCTGGGGGATGGGTCATGAAAATTGGTATAAGAGGATTCAGTTCTACCATAGAACTTAGGAATCCGATTTTTTTAATGGAAATAGTGTTAAGTGTAGTGCGTGTGGTTATCCGTTTAAGGAATCTAGTGTTGGTGAGGTGACCAATGTATCCATACACCATGACCATGACTTCTGATTTATGACCCAGTACATGAAAACACTGATTGTGTGTGTGTTTTGAATAATTTTTATTATGAAATATTTGAGTCAGCTCATCAAGTATAACTTATTGTTCATGGAACACCTGTTTCTATTTAGGATTCCTCTATACAGACATCCAGCTAGGGTTCTCTATCTAGTACACAATGATATCCCACCGAGCGATGAGGCTTTAGTGCATGGTCCTCTTCCAGTAGAGGCACCAACAGAGGCACCAGTAGTACGTTTACCCATTGGGACACTGATTCCACCAGCCCCAGTAGAATAGGGTTCATGACTCTTGAGCACATTGCATGAGTTCCAATGCCAGAGGCCACCAAGGTTCTGAGGAGAGACAGACCCATAGGCGGTTGAAGATTGGCTGGAGGTTGTGGTGAGAGTCATCCGACTAGTAGGGACAGCAGCTGATCTCATGGTGATCCTTGACACCAGTCTTCTATAGGAAGTAGCAGGCAGATGGTGGAGCTTGATGATTCAGGTTCATGATGTGGTGACACTTATCTGGGTAGACTTTGAGAGCCTGTTTTGGGTAGAGTTTTTTCCAGTGACCCTTTGTGCAGTGCGCATACAAGAGCTTCTTCATTTGCAGAAGGGCATCATGACTGTGGATCTATACTCAGCGAGGTTCACTGACCTCTCATGCTACTCCACTAATATAGTATGGGACCCGTTATTCAGGGACTAGACCATCGATCAGGGACTCAGGTAGGATTTAGAGCTTCGATGATTTCACTCAGCATCCCGACGTAGGTGGGGGTGTTAGAGTGAGCCCCCTTAATGGAGATTTTTCTTGCTGACCAGTCACTAGCAGCAAGACCCACCACCGGTAATCACGTAGCGGATTATTCTACAGCTGGAAGCTGAAACATGTCACAGAGGTCCAAGAGGACCAGACCTATTGGAGGATGACTTTTGGATTCAGGGTTAGTTGTGTGGGGCACTGGAGATAGAGCTAGTTTCGTGAGGAACATACAGTGGTACACATGCGGTGGTAAGGGTCACATGGCTCAAGGATGCCAGAACCACCGTATAGATGATCATTAGATGGTCGAAGGACCGCTCATGCAGAGGCAGAGGTTTGGCCAAGGAGGTCCGCAGGGAGCATGCAGACGTGGAAAAGGAGATGGTCATGTAACTGGTGGTGAGAGATGATTCAAGATGTTACTACCCCCACCACCAGGTATTCTACCCCGACTACAGGAAGTAGGTGGACAGGGGCGAGCTCAGATCCATGTATGTGAGGCCTAAGACCATGGCGCACCAGAGATGATACGAGCTACAATCTGTGTCTTCTCTACCTTACCTACAGTACTTATAGAAACTGGTTCCAGTTATTCTTTTATTGCCACTTACCGCGTTTGGAGCTCAAAGATTCTGATTGAATTGTTGGATCGATATTTGTGGATAGATATTCCTACGGGAGAAAATACTATGATTACACACTAGTTCTAGTAGTGTGAGAATACTATAGGAGGCAAGAGGTTCACCTCGTATATCCTAGTAGCGGCGTCGAGGCCTTAGGATGTTATCTTGGGTATGAACTAGTTATCTGTATTCCGTGCTCAGATTGACTGTATTAGGCTCAAAGTGTGGTGTGTCCACACGGATGGGACTGGGTTTAAATTCACCGATGAGAAGGGAGGATTTTCAGCACAAGATAGACTTACTTGTAGGAGAGTGGAGCCGATCACTCATCAGTTGGCTAGCCTTACCCTCAGAGCGGTTGATGTGGAGAGTCTGAGATATCCTTTAGTGGTGGAAAAGTATGAAGATGTCTTCTCTGATGATGTTCAGGGTCTACTAATTCATATAGAGGTGGAATTTTACATTGACTTGTACCCCAAGATGGAACAGATATCTACAACGGTGTATCAGATGGCTCTTACGAAGCTTTGTGAGATGCAGGTACAGCTGGAGGACTTACAGGGGAAGGGATTCATTCAGCCCAGTGTTTCTCCTTGGAAAGCCTCAATTTTGTTTGCCACGAAAGAATATGGGAGCTTGAGACTTTGTGTCGACTATCGGTGCCAGAACCAGGTGATCGTGAAAAATAATTACCCACTCTCGAGGATTGACTACCTCTTTGATCATATGAAGGGAGCACGGTGGTTCTTGAAGATAGAGCTTAGGCCAGGCTATCACCATATCAGAGAGCGAGACAAGGATGTACATAAGATGGTTTTTAGATGTCGGTACGACTATTATGAGTTCTTGGTTATGCCGTTCGGTATAACCAACACTCTAGCAGTGTTCATGGGACTAATGAACAGGATCATTCAACCATACTTTGATCTCTTTGAATTATTCTTCATCGGTGACATTCTGATCTACTCAGCTACCGATGAGGAGCATGCCTATCATTTGCAGATAGTTTTGGACACACTATGAGAGAACCAGATTTATGGTAAGCTCTCAAAGTGCCGTTTCTGGATTTGAGATGTTCATTTTATGGGACACATCATCTCAGAGGCTAGATTTGTAGTAGATCTAGTGAATATTGAGGTGGTACATTCTTGGGATCCACCTAGGAGTGTGACAGAGGTACAAAGTTTTCTGGGTTTGGTTGGAAACTACCAGAGGTTTGTGCCATATTTCTCCAGAGTTGAAGCACCTTTATCAGCATTGACGAAGAAGGGGGAACCCTTCGTGTTGTAGGAGATATGTCAGCAGAGTTTTTATTAGTTGAGGCTGAGGCTGACTAGTGCCCCCATCTTGAGGCTTCTAGAGGAGGGTGTTGGTTAAGTAGTTTACTACGATGCATCAGGGACCAGACTCGGATGTGTCCTGATTCAAGAGAGAGCAATGAGTGCATATGGTTCTTGATATCTGAGAAGAATTGAGAATAACTATGAAACACATGACCTGGAGTTAGTAGATGTGGTCTTGGCCTTGAAGATGTGGCGAAATTACATTATGGGTGAATGTTTTACAGCCTACTCGGATCACAAGAGTCTCAAGTATATCTTCTCTCATAATGACCTGAACCTAAGAAAAAGACATTGGATTGAGTTCCTATAGGACTATAATTCGAGATAGTATATAATCCTAGGAAGGGGAATGTGGTAGTAGATGCACTCACCAAGAGATCTGTTATACATCTACTAGGCGAGGTGACGAAGCAGCTGGCTGCTTTGCATATTTCCTTTGTGGATCAGGATGGAGCAAATTTTCTTCAGTCTCTTACAATAACTCCCCCACTTCTTCAATGAGTTAGGGAGGCAAAGTGTGGGACCACAGACTATGAGGCTCATCATGCTAAGATATCTACAAGATAGGCACCTGATAGATTTTATGAAGGTGGGGAGAAATTCATCATTTTCAGAGGACTTACCATAGTACCAGTGTCTCTTTGGGAGGAATTTTTGAGGGAGTTCCACACATCCCCTCTAGTAGTAAATACAAGAGTGGATAAGATGTACCAGGACCTTCGAAAACAACACTGGTGGCTGTGAATGAAGAAAGCAGTAGAAGAGTTTGTCTCATGGTGCCTCACTTGTTAGTAAGTGAAGGCGAAACAACATGTACAAATAGGCTTAGTTCAAACTTTAGAGGTCCCAGAGTGGAAGTGAGATGGGATATCCATGGACTTCTTGATGATACTCCCCATACATCCAGGGGTCATGATTCTATCTGGGTGATCGTTGACCGACTAACCAAGTCATCCCACTTTATAACGATTAGAGTGTAGGGTTTATTAGAGAGCTTGGGACGCCTATATTTGCAAAAGATTGTGAGGATACATAGAGTACCCTCGATGATTGTCTCTGATCGTGATACAAGATTCACTTATGAGATATGGAAGGGGTTGGAGGAGGCATTCCGGATGTAATTTCATTTGAGCACCACCTTCCACCCTCAGAAGGGTGGTCAGACTAAACGGACCATTCATACCCTTGAGGACATGTTGTGTGCTTGCATCCTCGACTTCGGTCACAACTGGGAGAATCACTTTCCTTTGGTGGAGTTTTCATACAACAACAGCTATCACTCCACCATCGGGATGACACCATTCTAGGCTTTGTACATCCGACCTAGCATATCACCTTTATGCTGGACTAACTCAGGGGAGTCAGCAATCATGGGACCAGATATGGTACGAGCTATCACAGAGAAGGTACAAGTCATCCAGTAGCAGATGAAGACTACAATGAGTAGGCAGAAGTCGTATCCTCATAGGAGACAGAGGCCTCTGAAGTTTGAGGATGGTGACCACGCCTTTCTATGGGTCTCACTCCAACGAGGTTTGTGAATATTTGGTTGGGGTAGCATGTTATCTCCAAGATTCTTCGGACCTTTTCAGGTCCTCAGTAGAGTTTGAGAGGTGGATTACCACTTAGTTCTTCCACCTTAGTTACACCGGGTGCACAATGTTTTCCCCATATCCCAGCTGAGGAGATAAGTGCATGACCTATAACACATCATCGAACACTGTGAGATGAACATCAACGATGGGGAAACATTAATGGAAGTTTTAGTAGATACTGAGGATCGACAGTAGTGTGTCCTTTGTGGGTAGTTGATACCTCTAGTGCGCATTCACTGGCAGCACGAGAACCTCCAGGAGAGCACATAGGATAAGGAGGCTCATATTTTTTCCCACTTCCCCCACTTGTCTTCCTAGTTTTTTTTGTTGTGGCTTACGTGGATGCAAAGACATAAAGTGGATAGAATGTAATGACCCGGAATTTCCATGTAATTGTTTTAATTATATTGAAATTTTACGTGTCTGCAAAAATTAAAGGTGTGTGATTCTGATTCCTGGTGTTCCTGGAATAAATTTCTGAACATATTTTCAGGTACGTTTAGTAAATGTGCGAGCAGGTTTTTCAAACTTTTGAACCGGTGCTCAGAATTGAAATCCGAGGACACAGTTCAACTCATAGCACATGTATTCTCTTAAGGATACCTTCAACTCGACCACATTAGGTCAAGGGTGAAAGATTTTTTTTAAATTATTTGAGGAGGAATAGAAAAATAAAAATATTAACATTTTTATTTTTTTGAAACCTCTCTACCTGGGTAATGGAGGTGGGGACCACGAAAACTAAATCTCTCAATTTGAATTCAATGATGGGGACCAACTGACCCCTTTAAATTCCCTCTTTAATGTGGGGAAGTATCTTGAACTTCCTCCACTTTAATTATGCCACCTACTATTAATAAATTAATTCCAAATTTAATTGTGGAAACAATTTAAAAATTGAAAATCATATTTTTTTAGGGTTGGATCCTCATTTTGGCTTGGGTGAAATTTTTGGCAGAATGGAGAAATTTAGAGAACCTTGGTGAAACTCATTTCCAATGAAGAACACACTATCTCTAATGAAAAATGAGGAACCGACCTCGATCCCCGATTGGAAGCACCCTACAAAGGTAATGAATGCTAACGTCTTTGACGAAAATGAACCAACGTCTGCCCTTCTCTCCTCATCGATCTCCAATGAAACCATTAAGGTAGGGATTGATGTTTTGAATTTCCCATTTCCCGTTCATGAAAATTCTTCATGATTCATGAAATATTTGAACCGATTGCTACTACCCTAACACGGAGGGTACGAGCCAAAAAAACATGGCCCAAATACTCCGCAAAAGTATTTGTACTTCTTGGTATGTTCTTCGCGATGGAGGGTGACAATATCCGACACAGGTGGGCCAAACAATCATGGAATGAAGCCTACAGAGGGTGGATAATGTTCAAATGGCCGCAGAAACGTGGTTCATGACATTCCATCAAGAGGACCAAGGGATGGAAAGTTTTTCCAGGTGAGATGGACCAAGCGGGACCTGCGGCGGGTCCCGCGTGCTTCCTTGCAACCGAACGACTTTGGTCATTCGGTGTTTGAGAGCGGTGGGAACGCGACACCCCCCCACCCCCCCGCATGCGGCCAGACTAAGCCGCCAGGCCGAGCCACCCGGCGTGGGTTGGGCCAGACCCAGTGGGCTGGTCCGGGTCGGTCTGACCGGGTCAGACCAGACCCAGACCAGTTTCGACCCATTTCACACTTTTGGCCATATCACGAGTTACGGGTGTCCGTTTGATGAACCGTCTGGGGCGCTGAAAACCATGGGGCTAGATGGTACTTTTGGTATACCCCACTTATTATTTGGATAATGATGGGGGTATGGTCGGGTTGGAAGGAGCACGAATCCAACAGGGCTCTCAAGACTAAAAGACTAATTACTTACAGACCGGTCGTCTAATTGACACACCGTCTGTTGCACTGAGACCCCTATGGCGTGGTGGTCCTTTGGGATACTTATTCATGGGAATTCCTAGTAGTTGGAGTATCAACCTATGGATTGGGGAGTAGAACCACACAGAATCAATTGAGTTTAGTGCGAGAACCCAGTAGCTGGCGATAACATGAGAAAGGGATCTTTCGTGGGTTTTTATTTTAAGATCCCATATGGATCAACTCTAGGAGTCCATGTGGGACTACAATTGGATCTTGTGTGGGTCTAATATGATAGGATCCTATGTGAGTCTGATGATGTACTAGGATCATGTGCGAGTCTTCTGTACTCGGATCTTGTGTGGGTCTAATGATGTACTAGGATCATGTGTGGGTCTGCTATACGAAGATCCTGTGTGGGGTTGATGATGTACTAGGATCTTGTGGTGGTCTGTTGTACTAGGATCTTGTTTGGGTATGATGATGTAATTGGATCTTATATGGGTCTACCTCTTAATAGAGTATAATGACTCAGTAGTTATATCTAATCCTCCATACTTATATATAGAAGTTTTACCTGGTGTGAGCTTAGTTCTTACCTTTGTGGTATTATTTTATGTGGCGTACTTGTGTAGTACTTACCATCATGTTGTTACCTTTGTGGTATTTTTCTGTGTGGTGTACCTGTGTGGTACTTACCTTCGTGGTAATATTTCCTTCGTAGAACACTTGTACATTTTCTAAGGAGTTGGGTCTTGTGTTTCCTCATGAATGAGATGGGTAATATTTGATAACTTAGGTATATGTATGGGAATATAACTAAGTAGGGTTGTCACTAGTTTATATTTGATTTGGTTTATACTTTGTAGATTTTGTGAGACCGTCAGGGTCTCAGGGTCCCTACTGAGTATCTTTATACTCACCCCTGCACAGGCATCACCCGAACCTTGTTGTGTTTGATGCAGACGACAAACAACGCTGATTGAGGCTGAGGGTACTAGGACTAGACGATGCCCAGAGGTGGACCGTACGATGTGTCAGTATGAAAATGAGGTGGGCGGACATGGAGTGCTGAGGAGGCTATTTGTACCTACCCTTCAGGTAGGAACCTCAGAGGATGATCCAATAGATGTCTTTCTCTTTCTTCAGTTGTATTGTATTTCCAGTTGTACTTGAACCTTTACTGTTGGGCTGATATTCTGGCCCCACTAACATTTAGCACTATTTTTTCTATACATTTTACTTGTGTTCATATCTTTTGGTGTGCTTGTTTGTGTGTGTTTAAATTTTATAAAAGGAATTCCTTCCCTGTTTTACGGAATACGCCTTTCAGTGGTAGTCGCCAGCCCCTGGCCTATGGAAGGCGGTCTTGGGGTAGTCACGACATGGCCCTCGGGGGACGGGTCACGATAGGATAGAATAATGAATATGGTTATACCAAATTTATAAAAGAATAAAATTATGTATAAGGTACTAGATTTATTTTTTTGGTATGGAAACAACAAAGAAAGAGGAAGTGGAAGAAGAAACGAACTTTGAAAAAGGTGGTGAAATTATTACCTCTTCTTTGGGTGTTTCATTTTGATTTTATCAAAAGGACTCCTTAGGTTGGATTATGATCAATATAATGACTCTAGGTTGAAGGGAGGTTAGTTGGGAGGATATTTTTTCATGGTTTGGTCGAGCCAAATGTCTTTAAAGGTGTGATTTTCAGAGATGGGGAAATATCCTTTTATAAGGGAGGTGAGGGTCACATTAAGAAAAGATTGATATATTATTTTATTATACAATCACATTTAATTTATAATGGCTCCAAAATGTTTTATTTCTAGGATGAGGTGTGTATAGGTTGAAAAAGACTTCACCAATAGGTTTTATACAGGTTTAGGTCACCTTAGTAATCTTATCTTTTAGATTTAACTCTTAGTTAAATAGTTTAACTTTTACCATGTATTCATGTATTATTATAATAAATGGTTAATAATCATACCATAAAAAGAAAAGAGTGCACCGATTGGTTCATTATTTATATATCCGACCTTATCTAAGTGGTTTGGTTGAACCATATATTTTTAGTAATATTATATCATTTAATAATATAATATATGTTTTAAAAACTCATTTATGTCAATTTTGACACAATTTTGTATTTTTTTTGTGTAAGTCCTAATTTGTTTTTCAATTCAAACAACTTTTATTTAAAAAACCCTGACATGTCATATTAACCTAGAAAATTAGTGGAATTCAACAGAACTCTCAATTTAAATTTATTTGGATATTTATAATATCAATTATTTAAATATTTCATTAATAATTTAATTACCATGTCACGACCCGCCCTCGGGGCCCGTGCCGTGACTACCCCAAGTCCGCCTTCCATAGGCCAGGGGCTGGCGACTAGCACCAAGGCAAAATTCCTGGTAAAAAGGGAAGGCATTGCCTTTGAAAAGTAAACAAGCACCACAGTGTAAGCAAACAGAATAGTAAACACTAAGTAAAAACAGAGTACAACTGAAAGTGCGGGAAAATAAATGGTCCAGTATACAAACCCAAACTGAAAGTAAAGTACAACTCGAAAGGGAAAACAGCAACTGTAAAGTAAAAGCCGCTTCACCGAGCTGTCTACTAGAGATCCCACCTAAAGGGTGGGTACAGATAGCTCCACTGCTCCACAGGTCCCACCGTCCGCTCCGAGTATGTCCCGCCCAGTGGTCCACCTCCAGGTACCGTCCTGCTCTGCAAGCCTCAACCACGATCAACGTTGTCCGTCGTCTGCAACCAACACAACGTAGTGCAGGCATAGCCCGTGCAGGGGTGAGTATAAGCTACTCAGTAGGGACCCCGAGACCCCTGAAGGTCTCCCAAAATCCACAAAGGATAAACCGCAAAGGTAAGATACAATCACTAAGTAACAACCGACACTGCTTAGGTATATTCCCATACATATACCTAATTCATCAATTCCAATACTCTCCAACCTCCGAGCCCAAGTACAACTCAGTCCACACAGGAAAGTATACGTATTCCACACAGGAAATCAAAACGAAATCCACACAGGATAACACAACACAATCCACACAGGAAAGCAACTGGATTCAGCTCACACAGGTATACATCATCGAAAAGGTGAAATAGATGATCAGACATAGATACTGAATCATCTAAGCAGGACCCACATTGGATACAAGACCAGCCGTCCTCATTGTTTCATTTATGCTGGGACCCACATAGGATACAAGACCAGCACAGAGTCATCTAAGCTGGGACCCACATAGGATACAAGACCAGCACTCTTCATTGATTCATCTATACTGGGACCCACATAGGATACAAGACCAATATTGAATCATCTAAGCTGGGACCCACATAGGATACAAGACCAGCACATCTAGGACCCACATAGGATACAAGACCAGCTGTCTTCATTGATTCAACTATACTGGGACCCACATAGGATACAAGACCAGTATTGAATCATCTAAGCTGGGACCCACATAGGATACAAGACCACCTGTCTTCATTGATTCAACTATACTGGGACCCACATAGGATACAAGACCAGTATTTAATCATCTAAGCTGGGACCCACATAGGATACAAGACAAGCAGAGCTAGGACCCACATAGGATACAAGACCAGCTGTCTTCATTGATTCAACTATACTGGGACCCACATAGGATACAGGACCAGTATAGAATCATCTAAGCTGGGACCCACATAAAATACAAGACCAGCATAGCTAGGACCCACATAGGATATAAGACCAGCTGTCTTCATCGTCGCAGTCCACTGAGGATCTCTGCACCGTCGTCATCGCAGTCCACTAAGGATCTCTGCACAGTCATCGCTGTCGAAGTAGCAGTCGCAGCCAGCACTAGGGTTCCCTCACATAGCAAGCTCGTTCGGGAGGGTCCGCTCCACGAGACGAGAGGCCGATACATCAACTGTCACAAAGTCCGAAGTTGATGTATCTAAAAGTTCTGTATCGTCAACAGGAACTCAACGTCGTAGACGGCACGTCAATCGGACGCCCGGTCTGAGAGTTATAGGCTTTTTCGTCACAGGGGCTTGGTTGGTTTTTAAGGCAAAACCAACCCGACCGTACTCCACATGCGTCCAAACCTCGGGCAGAGTATGCCAAAAGATCTGTCTCACTAAGAGGAACTCAAAAAAGCTGAAGGCACGTCAATCAGACGTCCGTAGCTCAAGATATGAGTGTTTCTGCTCCGAGGGCCCGGTTGGTTTCGTGTACGAACCAACCCGGCCAAACTCAAAGTATTCCGAAACTTTGAGTGCGATATACCGAAACGACCGTATCGATCCAAGGATCGCACTTCCACTGACGGTTCGTCAATCGGAGGTCTGTATCTCAATTTATGGGCAAAAGACCGAAGTAAATTCGAAAATGGGGGGTCCAGGTCCGGGCCGACCCGGCCCGACCCCCCCGACCCGACCCGGGTCCGACCCGGCTCGACCGGCCCGGCCCGGCCATCGCTCGTGCGCCGCGCGCGGGGGGAAGAGCCCCCGCTTCTCTTGCCTGGCGGCGCGGCAACCTGCCGCGCCCCATTTTAATAAATGGCCCCCTCACGTGGGGGGCCTGCTTTGAGGAAAACGGGGGGGGGGGGGGGGGGGGCGCTGCCCCCACCCTTGGTGTAACCGCGACCCCCCCATTATGGGGGGCCGGTTTTGGCCAGCCAGGGGAATTAATTCCCCTGATCCTTCTCCCTTCTGGCCAGCCCAACATGGCCGGCCGGTTCTTCCTCAATGGGACCGGCAAGGCTGGTCCCCCTTCCGGCTTCCGACACCGGCGGCCCGGATAGCCGCCGGTCTTCACGTCCCGCCGCGGCCCGGAACCGGCCGTGGTCTTTGTCGTTCGGTGTGGTGCGACGACATCGTGCCCCTCCACCGCGGCCCCGCTCCGGCCGCGGCGCCTTCAAGTTTCATCGACGCGGCGCGACGGCGTCGCGTCCTTGCATTATTTTACGACGCGGCACGACGGCGCCACACGTTTCTTGTCGTATGATCTTGCGCGGTGCGACGGCACCACGCCACACCCGTTTCAATCCACAACAAAATCAATATGAAAAGGAGGAGGGTCGGCCGTGTTCGTACGGTCCGGCCCCCTCACGTTAATTGCTAACAATTGGATAAATTTCACGAAGAAATATTCTTGGGTATAAATCATGAACAAAAGTAATAAATAAACCCCTACCTTGAATTCAAGTGTGGAGCACGTCAACAAACCGCAGAAGACAAGAGTCGCGGAGGTCAGGAGTTGCGGTAATCGTTCGTCGTTTCTGTTGACGAAGAGGTACGTCCGAAGAGATACGTCGTTGGTGAATCTTCGTAAGCCGACGAAGAAAGTCCGAGGAGGAAGCGGCGTTCCCTTTCGTTGACACAGAAGGCGTCGTCGATCTTCGGAAACAAACCGGCTATGAAGAAGAGAGAAGCGGTGTTCTTGAGTGTTCTTCGTGTTCTTCGTTGTGTTTGAAGAAGAAGAAGAAAGCTCCAAACTCTCTCAAGGTGGATAAGGAGACCAACCAAAATAAAATAAGCTAAGGCTTATTTTATTCACACAATTAACAATTTGAATTTCAAAGGTTTGAAATTCAAACAACTCAACTCCATTAATTAACCAAGTTATCAAGTTCATTAAAAGAGGAGTTTAAGGGAGTTTAAAAAAAAGAAGGTGAAGAGTTAGGGTTAGTGTGGGCCCCACCACACTTAATCCTCTCAAGGGAGGTTAAGTGGATGTGGGTCCCACCCCTAACTCCCTTTGGAAGAAGTTAACCAACAAAAAAAAAAGTGTTTCCACATTTTTATTTAACTTCTTATAATTTCTCCCAAAACTAACATTCATTCCGCAAAAAACGCAACATCGGAAAAGGTCTCTTTAAGAGAATATCGGCGCTGTGAGTTCATCGGTGCACTCAGAATTTGATTCCGGGCACCGGTTCAAAAGTTAGAAATTCCCGCTCGTTCGTTCATTGAACGTACCCGAGCCAAACTTCGGAAATTGATTCCGGGCACTCCGGGCCTCAGAATCAGGTACCGTCAGAAACCGCGCTCTTGTAAAATTCTAAAGAAAATTAAGAAAAAATTTCCCTTGAATTTTACGGGTCTTTACATTACTCCCACCTCAGGGATTTACGTCCTCGTAAAGATACAACAAAAACTAGGGATACAAATGAGGGTACTGAGCACGCATCTGAGCCTCCCGCTCCCATGTGCTCTCCTGGAGATTCTCGTGCTGCCATCTGATGCGCACTAGTGGAATCGACCGTCCACGTAGGACCTGCTCCTGTCGATCCTCGATCTCCACCGGGACCTCTGTAAAAGTCGCCCCATCGTCAACGTCAAGCTCCCCATAGTCAAAGATGTGCGTCGGGTCGTGCACGTATCTTCTCAGCTGAGATACGTGGAAGACGTCGTGCACCCAGTGCAACTTAGGTGGCAGAGCCAGACGATAAGCCACCTCGCCAATCCTGCTGAGGACCTGGAAAGGCCCGCTGAAGCGTGGAGACAACTTGCCGCCTCTGCAAAATCTCCGTAATCCATGTCGAGGTGAGACCCGCAAGAAGACGTGGTCGCCATCCTCAAACTCTAGTGGTCTCCGCCTCCTGTCAGTATAAGACTTCTGCCGGCTCTAAGCTGTACTCATCCGCCCCAGGATGACCTGGACCATCTCAGGTCCCACAAGAGCTGCAAGATTTCTTCTTTTCCGATAAGATAAAATCCGGTCCCATCCCTTGGATGAACCACATTCTTTGCCTAATACAGTCAATCCTGACAGGGATGATACTAATCCATACCAACGATGACGTCGTAAGGTCTCGACACTACTACCAAGAGATCCAAACGTTACTCTCGCCTCCAAGGGTTGAGTCACACTGTCGGCATCAGTGTGTGGTAACTGGGTCTCCTCCAGTAGATGTCTCACAAGTGAGGGTCAAGTCAACAATCAAAAATGGAACCTCTTAGTAACAACACAAAAGAGGACAGGAATGAAAACATCACAAAGGTATGCGTCTTTTATTATTGCAGCTCATAATTCAAAGACGCTACACAATAAAAACAAGGAACTAGAAGTACAAAGGATGTATCCACTAGCTCCGCTCCTATCCATCTGCTCCCAGAGCTTCATGATCGAAGGCCTTAGATGCCTGAAGCTGAGCTCTCCTATGTCCACCAAATCCCTGCGGTCGGGGTGAACTTCCTGGTGGTGGTGGTGGCAACACCTCGAAGTGTCTCCCACCATCGACTACTCGGCCAGCTCCTCTGCCTCATCCGCCTGTACCTTGCGGACCACCGGGGCCGAATCTTTGTCTGGGAGGTTCCTCTACCGCCTGCTACTCATCTGTAAGATGAGTCGGGCAGTCTCGAACCATGTGACCTCGCCCGCCGCATGTGTAGCAATGACTGACCCTCGTATAGCTGGCTCTCCTTCGGGTGCCCCGCACAACCAAATATTTATCCAGTGACTGCCCATCTGATGGTCTAGCCCGTTTGGACCTCTGCGTCACCTGTCTACTGCCAGCTGTAGAAGAACCTACTATGGGCCATCCTGTGGAGGGCCCTCTCACTGGAGCCTGCTCGGCGATAAAACTTTCCACTAGAAGGGCTCTCTCCAATGCCTCTGCCTGTGTCGGAATATTGAGGGAGATCATCGAAGCCCTGATCTCATGCCTCAGTCCCTGCTCGAAGGTCCGGGCCCAGAAGAACGAGTCCCATACCATATCTGTGGAGTAGCGCGAGAGATTAGTAAATCTCGCCGAGTACTGGGCTACTATCATGCCGCCCTACCGCAGCTGAAGAAGCTCCTGGATACGCACCGCATGAAGGGTGGCTGGGACGAACTCCGAGCGGAAAAGGCTCTCGAAGTCCGTCCAAAGTAGAGATGCCTCATCGTGCACCTAGAGCATCAAGCTCCACCATCGGCCCATTGTTGCGTGCAGTAGGCTCACAGCGAGGATCACCATGAGGTCTGCAGGTGTCCTCACTATCCTAAAAACTCGTACTACTGCCTCCAGCCCGTCCTCTGCTGCCTGGGGGTCCGTCTCCCCACGAAACCTGGGCGGTCGCTGGCACTGAAACTCATGCAGTGCGTTGAGGCGACGCGCATCGTCAGCAGCTGGTGCTGGAAGTATCGGTGGCTCGGCGGGTAGAGCTACCGCCGGTGCCACTGCCGACAAAGGGCCCTGCACCGAGGCCTCATCGCTCGGTGGGTTGTCATCACGCTCGACTCTCAGAACCCTAGCTGACTGCCATCGTGGGGCCATCCTGAAAAGGAATCAGGTGCGCCACAGTCAAACAGTATACCTGGTGAGATGACACAAGTAATCACAAAGAAAACTTGAACACACATGCAATCAATGTTTTTGTGCATTAAGTCGGAAATCAGAAGTCAGGGTCCTGCTGTACGGATACGTCGGCCGCCGCACCAACACTGGACTCCCTGGACTGATAACCACACCCAATACGCTAAACACTATTGCTTCACATAGAAGAAAGATCAGATTCTGCGGTAGAACCGAACTCCTCTGATACCAATTTGTCACGACCCGCCCTCGGGGCCTGTGCCGTGACTACCCCAAGTCCGCCTTCCATAGGCCAGGGGCTGGCGACTAGCACCAAGGCGAAATTCCCGGTAAAAAGGGAAGGCATTGCCTTTGAAAAGTAAAAAAGCACCACAGTGTAAGAAAGAAGAATAGTAAACACTAAGTAAAAACATAGTACAACTGAAAGTGCGGGAAAATAAATGGGCCAGTATACAAACCCAAACTGAAAGTAAAGTACAACTCGAAAGGGAAAACAACAACTGTAAAGTAAAATCCGCTTTACCGAGCTGTCCACTAGAGATTCCACCTGAAGGGTGGGTACAGATAGCTCCACTGCTCCACAGGTCCCACCGTCCACTCCGAGTACGTCCCGCCCAGTGGTCCACCTCCAGGTACCGTCCTGCTCTGCAAGCCTCAACCACGATCAACGTTGTCCGTCGTCTGCAACCAACACAACGTAGTGCGGACATAGCCCGTGCAGGGGTGAGTATAAGCTACTCAGTAGGGACCCCGAGACCCCTGAAGGTCTCCCAAAATCCACAAAGGATAAACCAAAAAGGTAAGATACAATCACTAAGTAACAACCGACACTGCTTAGGTATATTCCCATACATATACCTAAGTCATCAATTCCAATACGCTCCAACCTCCGAGCCCAAGTACAACTCAGTCCACACAGGAAAGTATACGTATTCCACACAGGAAAGTAAAACGAAATCCACACAGGATAACACAACACAATCCACATAGGAAAGAAACTGGATTCAGCTCACACAGGTATACATCATCGAAAAGGTGAAATAGATGATCAGACATAGATATTGAATCATCTAAGCTAGACCCACATAGGATACAAGACCAGCCATCCTCATTGTTTCATTTATGCTGGGACCCACATAGGATACAAGACCAGCACAGAGTCATCTAAGCTGGGACCCACATAGGATACAAGACTAGCACTCTTCATTGATTCATCTATACTGGGACCCACATAGGATACAAGACCAGTATTGAATCATCTAAGCTGGGACCCACATAGGATACAAGACCAGCACAGATAGGACCCACATAGGATACAAGACCAGCTGTCTTCATTGATTCAACTATACTGGGACCCACATAGGATACAAGACCAGTATTGAATCATCTAAGCTGGGACCCACATAGGATACAAGACCAGTATTGAATCATCTAAGCTAGGACCCACATAGGATACAAGACCAGCACAGCTAGGACCCACATAGGATACAAGACCAACTGTCTTCATTGATTCAACTATACTGGGACCCACATAGGATACAAGTCCAGTATAGAATCATCTGAGCTGGGACCCACATAGGATACAAGACCAGCACAGCTAGGACCCACATAGGATACAAGACCAGCTATTTTCATCATCGCAGTCCACAGAGGATCTCTGCACCGTCGTCGTCACAGTCCACTAAGGATCTTTGCACAGTCATCGCTGTCGAAGTCGCAGTCGCAGCCAACACTAGGGTTCCCGCACACAGCAAGCTCGTTCGGGAGGGTCCGCTCCATGAGCCGAGAGGCCGATACATCAACTGTCACAAAGTCTGATGTTGATGTATCTAAAAGTTCTGTATCGTCAACAGGAACTCAACGTCGCAGACGGCGCGTCAATCGGACGCCCGGTCTGAGAGTTATTGGCTTTTTCGTCCCAGGGGCCTGGTTGGTTTTTAAGGCAAAACCAACCCGACCGTACCCCACCTGCATCCAAACCTTGGGCGGAGTATGCCAAAAGATCTTTCTCACTAAGAGGAACTCAAAAAAGCAGACGACACGTCAATCGGACGTCCGTAGCTCAAGATATGAGCGTTTCCGCTCCGAGGGCCCGGTTGGTTTCGTGTACGAACCAACTCGGTCGAACTCAAAGTATTTCGAAACTTTGAGTGCGATATACCGAAACGACCATCTCGATCCAAGGATCGCACTTCCACTGACTGTTCGTCAATCGGAGGTCCGTAGCTCAAGTTATGGGCAAAAGACCGAAGTCGATTCGAAAATGGGGGGCCCGGGTCCGGGCCGACCCGGCACGACCCACCCGACCCGACCCGGGTCTGACCTGGCTCGACCGGCCCGGCCGTCGCTCGTGTGCCGCGCGCGGGGGGCAGAGCCCCCGCTTCTCTTGCCTGGCGGCGCGACAACCTACCGCGCCCCATTTTAATAAACGGCCCCCCCTCACGTGGGGGGCCTGCTTTGAGGAAAACGGGGGGGGGGGGGGGGGGGGGGGCGCTGCCCCCCCTTGGTGTAACCGCGGCCCCCCCATTATGGGGGGCCGGTTTTGGCCAACCAGGGGAATTAATTCCCCCGGTCCTTCTCCCTTCCGGCCGGCCCCACATGGCCGGCCGGTTCTTCCTCAACGGGACCGGCAAGGCCGGTCCCCCTTCCGGCTTCCGACACCGGCGGCCCGGATAGCCGCCGGTCTTCACGTCCCGCCGCGGCCCGGAACCGGCCGCAGTCTTCATCGTTCGGCGCGGTGCGACGGCACCGTGCCCCTCCGCCGCGGCCCCGCTCCAGCCGCGGTGCCTTCAACTTTCATCGACGCGGCGCGACGGCGTCGCGTCCTTGCATTATTTTACGACGCGGCACGACGGCGCCACACGTTTCTTGTCGTATGATCCTGCGCGGTGCGACGACACCGCGCCAGACCCGTTTCAATCCACAACAAAATCAATATGAAAAGGAGGAGGGTCGGCCGTGTTCGTACAGTCCGGACCCCTCGTGTTAATTGCTAAAAATTGGATAAATTTCATGAAGAAATATTCTCGGGTATAAATCATGAACAAAAGTAATAAATAAACCCCAACCTTGAATTCAAGTGTGGAGCACGTCAACAAACCGCGGAAGGCAAGCGTCGCGGAGGTTGGGTGTCGCGGTAATTGTTCGTCATTTCTGTTGATGAAGAGGTACGTCCGAAGAGATACGTCGTTGGTGAATCTTCGTAAGCCGACGAAGAAAGTCCGAGGAGGAAGCGACGTTCCCTTTCGTTGACACAGAAGGCGTCGTCGATCTTCGGAAACAAACTGGCTACGAAGAAGAGATAAGCGGTGTTCTTGAGTGTTCTTCGTGTTCTTCGTTGTGTTTGAAGAAGAAGAAGAAAGCTCCAAACTCTCTCAAGGTGGCTAAGGAGACCAACCAAAATAAAATAAGCTAAGGCTTATTTTATTCACACAATTAACAATTTGAATTTCAAAGGTTTGAAATTCAAACAACTCAACTCCATTAATTAACCAAGTTGTCAAGTTCATTAAAAGAGGAGGTTAAGGGAGTTTAAAAAAAAGAAGGTGAAGAGTTAGGGTTCGTGTGGGCCCCACCACACTTAATCCTCTCAAGGGAGGTTAAGTGGATGTGGGTCCCACCCCTAACTCCCTTTGGAAGAATTTAACCAACAAAAAAAATTGTTTCCACATTTTTATTTAACTTCTTATAATTTCTCCCAAAACTAACTTTCATTACGCAAAAAACGCAACCTCGGAAAAGGTCTCTTTAAGCGAATATCGGCGCTGCGAGTTCATCGGTGCCCTCAGAATTTGATTCCCGGCACCGGTTCAAAAGTTAGAAATTCCCGCTCGTTCGTTCACTGAACGTACCCGAGCCAAACTTCGGAAATTGATTCTGGGCACTCCGGGCCTCGGAATCAGGTGCCGTCAGAAACCGCGCTCTTGTAAAATTCCAAAGAAAATTAATAAAAAATTTCCCTTGAATTTTACGGGTCTTTACATACCACATCATCATTGTGTCACAAATAAATTTAATTATTTAGTGTCTAAAAATTAAAAAAATACCATTTTATAGGAAATACTTTTATATTTTTAAGTAATATTTATATTAAAATTTATCTTATGTATAACCCTATATTAAAAATGGTTTAGTTATTAAACATTGAATTTTAGACTTTTAACTCTTTTTTGAATAAAAATAATAATAAATGTCCTAATCTAATCCAAGTGGACCAAAAGGATCATATTTTATTCTTAAGGTTAAATTTGGTTGAAATACACTTATATAATAGAATTAAGACATGTTTTTGGGTAATTATAATATCAATTTTACCTTTAATTTCTCTATTTACTTTTAACCGTGGTAAATAAAAGTCAAAAGTTACTATTCACCAAAAATTATTTTCATCATATTGAACCCCATTTTACTTACTGATGTCAACCGTGACTCTTGTATTTTTGAAATTCAATTCATAGAAGTGGTAAAATTACATGTTAGGCAAATTTGAAATTTCGCCTCGAAGGTGGTAAAAGACGGTAAAAATTTAAATATATATATATATATATATATATATAATATTATTATAAAATTACTCTGATAAATTAAATTGAATATATATTAGTATTATGTATCTATTTTTACTTAATAAAAATTTAAATAAAATAACTAATTATTTAAATAAAAATTCAGTTTTAAATAATAATGCAGTGTTTCTCACTATTTTTCAAAAATTGATAGTTTTTAGAAAAATACCAAAAATTCACCCTATGATAATTTTGATATTCCGAATCCAAAAATTAATTCCGTATTGAAAAAAAATTATATAATTTCAAAAAGTGTGTATTACTATTCATAACAACTAGTTTGATTGGTTGTGGTGTGCTAGTACTCGAAGTTGCATACATCGCAAGTTATTGTATTATTCAAAGTGAAATGTACCGTGGAATCTTGGGGTGTTACATTCTTCCCAAATTCAAATAATTTTGTCCTTGAACTATATAGAATACCACTGCATAAAAATATTCAGGTGGTTCTTCATCATAAGTTTCTCGGGTTCCCACATTGCCTCTTCCATCATATAGTTTCTCCATAGAACTTTCACTAGATGAGTCGTTCGGTTTCTCAGCACATGTTCTCTGGTATAATTAATCCTGACTAGCTCTTCACAATAAGATAGATCGGGTTATAGTTCTATATCTTCATAGGTGAGTACATTTGTTGGGTTTGGAATGTATTTTCTTAAAAATTACAGATGGACCACATCATGAACATTGGTGATACTTATTGGCATTTCCTAATGATAAACTAAAACTCTAATTAGTTCTATAAATTCGAAAGGTCCAATGTACCTGGGACTTAATTTTCCCTTCGTACCGAATCGTATAACACCCTTCCATAGAGATACCTTCAATAAAACATGATCTCCTATTTTAAATTCCAAATCATTCCTTGGTAATCGGTATAGCTCTTTTTCCTACTTTGATATGATTTGATGTGGGTTTGGATAGCCTTCACCTTTTCCATTGTTTCATCAACAAGTTTTGGGCCTATGAGTTTTTATTCACCAACATCATCCCTACAAGTTGGTGTGTGACATCTCTTTCCCTATAACTCTTCACATGGTGCCATTTTAAAACTTGAATGAAAGCTATTGTTATATGAAAATTTTACCAGATGTAAATATTGATCCCACATACCTTGAAAGTCAAGTGATCAAGTTCTCAACGTGTATTTTAAGGTTTGAATAGTCCGTTATGATTGTCCATCAGTTTTAGGGTGGTAGGGAGTGCTCAAACAATGATCAGTATCTAGGGCCTTCTGAATACTTTTACAAAATTTTTATTTAAAATGGAGGTCACGATCAGAAACAATCGATAGGGGTACTCCATGATGTCTTAAAACATCATTAATATATAATCTTGTCAAACATACTAGTGTTAAATCTTCACTTATATAATGAAAATGTGATGAATTGGTAAGATGATCAACAATGACCCATATTGCGTCATTCCTCTTAGGAGTCATTGGTAGTCCCATGAAAAAGTCCATCGTAATATCATCCCATTTACACTCAGGTATAGGAATAGGTTGCATGACTCATCTAGGATGTTGTCTTCCAGCTTTGAATTGTTGACAAATAATACATCTTGACAAATGATCAGAAATCTCTCTCTTCATGTTGTCCCACCAAAAATGATCCTTAAAATATTTATACATATTAGTTCTACAATGGTGTATAGAGAAATTAGAGCTATGAGAATCATCCAATAATTCCCTTTTTAAATCATGTATACGAGGAACACAATATATTTTCCGAAATTTCAAAATTCCATCTTCACATATGAAGTTAATCAATAAACCATCATTCACAGCTTTAATTTTCTTTTGAAACTCCTCATCATCAGTCTGAATACATTTTATCCTTTCCAGTTAAGATGGTCTGGAAACCATTTGAATAAGTATTGATGTTTCACCTTTAATGATTATTCCCATATCCATCTTTACAAGATCTATGAACATAGAATCTCTTTCAACTCTCACCTTATTAAAAACTATATGATCGTTTCTTCTCAAATCCTATGCAACCTTATATTCCTTCCCCGAGTGGTAGTGTATAGTGAAATCATAATCCTTGAGTAGTTCGAGCCATCTCCTTTTCCTCATGTTGAGTTCTTTTTGGGAGAAAATATTATTCAAACTCTTGTGATCAGTATATATCTCAAATTTGTCACCATAAAGAGAGTGTCTTTATATCTTCAAAGAAAAGATTATAGTTTCTAAATCAAGATCTTGAGTCGGACAATTTTGTTCATGGATTTTGAGCTATCGTAATGCATAGGTAATAACCCTATCATTCTGCATAAGGACACAAGCATGTCCATTCTTTGAATCATCACTATAAATAACAAACCCATCATTCCCTGATGGTAGAGTCATGATAGGAGCATTGAATAATCTTATCTTCAGTTCTTTAAAAATTTATTCACACTCATTTTTTAAAACAAATTTAACCCCTTTACGTGTGATCTTGGTTAATGGGTTTTCCAATCAAGAAAAATCTTGGACGAAATGCTAATAATAACCTGCTAAACCAATAAAACTGTGTACCTCAGTTTTAATCATCGGTGTTGGACATTCATGGATAACCTTAGCATTTGAAGGATCAACATAAATTCCATCCATAGAGACTATATGGCCAAGAAATAAAATTTCCAGAAGCCAGAAATCACACTTTCTAAACTTCCCATATAAATCATTTCTTCTGAGGGTTTTTAGAATAGTGTGCAAGTGATTTTCAGGATCTTCGTAGATTTTTTAGTATACCATGATATCATCAATAAATAATACTAAAAAGTCCTCAAGATATTCCTTGAAAACTTTATTCATTAGATCCATGAAAACAGAGGGTGCATTAGTCAGTCTAAAAGGCATTACTCTAAACTTATAATGCCCATACCTGGTATGAAATGTTTTATTTGAAATGTCTTCTTTATTCACACACTACTGATGATATCCATATCAAAGGTCAATCATTGAAAAATATTTATCTCCATGAATTTGATCGGTTAAATTATCAATGCAAAGTAGGGGATCCTTTTTGTTTATAGTTATAGCATTGATCTCCTTGTACTCAATGCACATCCTCATAAATCCTTCTTTCTTCTTAACAAAAATAACATTGTCTCTCTATGGAGAAACACTAGGGCCAATAAATCATTTATTACTCAATTCATCTAGTTGTTTCTTTATTTACACTAATTCCAAAGTGCCTATTCTATAAGGGGTCTTTGTAATGTGCCTTGAACCAGGAATTAAATCAATATAAAAATAAATTTCTCATTTTGGAGGATGTCCAGGTAAATCCTTTAGAAATACACAAACATATTCTTGTACAATTGGTACGTCACATATTTTAAATTCTTTTCCTCTCCCATATTTATTTCATTCTCTTCCACCCCAATAATTTAATTTAGTAGAGCTATTGGGGGTGGATCTAGATAAGAATTAGGTGGTGAAATTTTGGCTCTAAAGATAAGGTACTCCTTATCCTCATGAAAAATTATAACCTTCTTCTTCTTACCATAAATTTTACATCATGGTTCGAAATCCAATCCATACAAAAAATTATATCAAATTAAATCACAGGTTTGATGATGCGTTCAGTAGATAAAAAACATTTATAATCTCTTATGGGAACTAATTCACAGAACATTGTTGAAATGATAATTCCCTTAGGATTTTTGGTTGAAAACTCTCTTGTTAAATCAAATTAAAAATATCTAATTTTCGTAGAAAACTGGGAAGATATGAAACAATGCGATGATCCAGAATAAAAAAAAGTATTGGTTAAAATTGAGGAAACCATTAAATTACCTTCCAAAACACATTTCCGAGATCCAACCTCAGTAGTAGTGATGATATATGATTGGATTTTATCCCATTGCATTTTTTAAGGTAAGATTACTTGGCACTTAGAATATTAATTTTGATAATGCCCCATTTCCCTACAATTGTAGCATTTAAAATTGACAGCCTCTTTCATTCCCTTATAATCACAAGGTTGGTGGACTTTTTTACCCCACTTGTAATAGACTCCAATTCCCTTTATGAAAGTACCAATGTGTTTATTCCCACATTTATCATAGGATGGAAATTAAAAATTTAATTTCTTCTGCTTATTTCTATTTCTAGAGTGTTCAATAGATCTCTTCTTCTATTGTTTTTCTTTAATGTCATAAGACATAGAGAATTCATTTTCTGTATTTATAGTGCATGAGAAAATATCTTTATATGAGTAGAAGGATTATGAGACAAATGATCGATGGAGAAATGGTGTTAACTCATAAAAAAATCAATCAATCTCACTCATTGGGTTACATGTATAATCTTATGCGTGCCTTTCTAACCTTGTAATGTTAGCCTCATACTTTGTGACATTCTCATCATCCTTTTGCCTTAGATTTAGAAATTATCTTTTCATATCTGATCCATGGTCACGAGGAATATATTTATCTAAGAAAATATCTCTAAACTCCCTCCATTCCAAATTTGATACTTATTCATCCTTCTTTTTTGTTTTGAATTAATGACCACCATTGATCTACATATCCTATGAGACGATAAACGTCCATGATAAATTTTTCCCTTTCACTACTACCCAAAGCATGAATTATTTTCTCTAAGGAACATATCCATTTCTCAGCTACAAATGGATTAGTAGTACCATTGAATGTTGGTTGTTGTTGCCTCATGAAGCGATCTAATATTGATCCTCTTAATTGTGGATCAGGGTGCTTCTTACTAGTAAGGTTTTTATTCTTAACCTGAGTGACTTGTCCTAGTATGGTGATAAGCTAATCAACACTAGTTGCATCACCAGCTACACCATAATTATCTTTATTAGGAGGAAAAATACAAAATGGATTATGTGTGTTGATACAGTTTACATTCCTTTCACTATGCCCCATTTAAAAATAATAGCATACACTAGATTATTTTATGAATCACAAAAGTTAATTCCAAACATGTAAACCACTTAACATAAATTGAATAGATTATGCATATAATCCATAATCATAAAAATGTTTTCTTTGAGGAGGTATATACTCATAAATCATTTATAATGGTTTGTAAAGAAAATGTGAATTATTTTAAGCATATCCCCTGAGAGTGTTGTAACCAAGAGTGCAACAAGGCATGTTGTCATGTACCAGGATACCCTGGGTCAAGCCCGAAGCTCCTTGTCCGAGTTTTCACTCCTAGGTACATTTGTTCCATATATGCCTCTACCTGCTCATTTCCAAACAAGGATGTATTTTTTGGAAAACACAAAAAATATCCACGTTACCAAAATTCTAAGAAGTTCTTCTATACTAATTCTCAAAGTCTATATTAGTTTATTGTTCTCTAATTAAAGTTTTTATAAATATAACATCCAAAGTTTTTACTAAACTTCCTCTGATACCAACCGTAATTCCTCGACCCCAGTTACCCATAATTGGTGCATTATTACATAACATTGGAATGATCACAAGGGATCAACTCTTGAAAGAATGATCAGTTTAGTATCCTTAAAAGTTCTAGATATATAAATAAGTTTTAAATTAAATTATAAAATGAAAAACAACAACCACATTTTCTCCTTTGAACACATTCATATCCCTTAGACTATCCCTGCAGGTCAATCATAATATAAATCTTCACATCTTGGAAAAAATAAAACATAAAATGGGGAAACTTAGGTGCTCAGTAAGGATAACAATATAACAGAAACTTTTATAACTAATAATAAACATTTAGAGAAATGTATATGAATAAAACACACACCTTTTAAACTTAAACTTCATCATAATATGGAAAAGATAAATCAAATAATTATATTTACTTATTCACATGGATATTCAAGTATTCAGATAATCACATGTAATGTCAATATCCAATTTCATAATGATAGAATGCATAATTTCAGACATCATAACCACATAGTCAAGGTGTTGTGCCAAGAATACATATATGATTTTGCAATGAATTATGTCAAGACACTAGTTTCCTCATGAGACATACCAATGCATCGAAGAGATATAGCGGGATCCACCCATCACATACTAAGTCCAACAAATTCCTTATATGAAATGGTTTAAACATAACACAAACATTCATATTAAAACTAGAATAAGAAATGTCAATACTTTATCAATAAACCTTGAATGGTATAAAAATAACAAATCCATATTCAAAAATATCACAAAACCTTAAATACAATATGGAATATTATATAATAATAAATCAACTTCAAACAAGATTAAATCCTTCAAATAATGTTGACATAGATGAAATCAAAACTATTTGAGATATATACCTCTTTCTATTTTTAAATCATTAAAAATTCACTTAATTATAAAAGAAAAGATTTATTTTGAAAATATTATTATAATATGTAATTTAAGATTATAAGGTTTTATAATAGAAAAAAATATCCACACTCACTATATAAGTTAAAAACATTCATTCCTTAATTCATCGAAAACTTCATAAAGTACCTTGTTTGGAAAAAGATAGAAAGATTCCATTCAAAAAATTTTATAAAAATTCAAAAAGGGTATAAATGAAATTAAACCATATTATAGGAAATAGTAAAAATGTTTTCAAATACGTTTTTATGGAACACGGATGTGGATGATAAAGAATCCCTAGTAGAAACTCATATATAATCATCCTTGGATAATAAAGAGATTGTAGAATTAACCCTTACCTCACACTTTTCCTTGATCGAGGGTACGTTAAACTCCTATAAAATAGTTAAATATTTTTTATTAAATTAAAAAAGAACTAAATAAATAAATATTATATCATATATAATCATCTAGTAATTCTTTGTTAATAATATTTTAGTGGTATCACTGTTTCATGGGTTAACTGATTTGTTTTCCTTTATATGTTTTGTTATGGAAGAAATGTTTTTTTATGGATAGGATGTATTTGATTCATATACAGAATTATATTATGTTCTTAATAATTATTTTTAATCATAAAATGAAAATTATTCTTGAATGATTATGATGGGTACTGAATCTCACCGTGTTCGTGGAGACGGTAATCTGTATGTACGCACAAGACAAAATATCATTATATTGATGGTGAAATGGTTTATAATTGGATGGTATATCATATATTAATAATCATTAACATTTTATATTTATTAGTTAAATCAGTTATAATCATTAATATATCCATCCAAATAATGATGTGTTTGAATAACAAACTACACCACGACGTGGAGATGGTAAGTCATACGTACACACGTACGGTGACATGTCATTCATAGGATAGATTGAATAATGAATATGGTTGTAAGATATTTATAATAACATCAATGCATGTATAAAAAACTGTATTTTTTTTATGGAATGAACAAAGAAATAAAAGTGGAATACGAAAAGAACTTTGAAAAATGTGGTGAAATTATTACCTCTTCTTCGAGTATTTAATTTTTATTTGATCAAAATGGCTCCTTAGATTATATTATCATCAAATTAATGCCTCTAGGTTTAATGGAGAGTAGTTGGGAGTATATTTGGGTAGGTTTTGGTAGAGAAAAATGGCTTTGGTGGTGTGATTTTGAGAGAAGGGGAAGTAACATTTTTTAAGAGAGGTGAGGCTCACTTTATAAAAAAAACACGAAATATAATTTTATTATACAATCATATTCAGTTTATAATTGATCCAAAATTCTTTATTTCGAGTAAAAGTTAGGAATGGGTCGAAAAAATTTCAACCAATACATTTTTGATAGGTTTAGGTCACCTTATTAACCTTATCAATTAGATTTAACTCTTAGTTATTTTGCCATGTATTCTTGTATTATTATAATAAATGGTTAATAAACATACTATAAAAATCCAGGAGAAGCCAAAGTGGTTAATTATTGATATACAAAATCATATCTATGTTATTTTTCAGAACGTTAGATTTCTATGAATATTATATCAATTAATAATATAGTATTTGTTTTAGAAATTCATTTATGTCAATTTTTACACTATTTTGTATTTTGTTTCTGGGAATGTCATAAAAACTTTATATCTTAAAAAAATATTTATTTAATAAACTCTAAAATGTCATATTAACTTATAAAATTAGTTTAATTTATCAAATGTCTCTATTTTATTTTATTTAGATATTTATAATATCAATTATTTTAATCATTCATTAATAACGTAATTACAACATCATCATTGTGTCATAAATAAATTTATTTATTTAATGAATAAAATTTACTAATAAAATACAATTATATAGGAAATATTTTTATCTTTATAATGAATATTTATATTCTATTTTATCTTACTTATAACCCTATATTAAAAATGTTTTAGATATTAAACTTTGAGTTTACCACTTTTAACTGTTCTTTAAATAAAATAAAAATAAATGTCATAATCTTATCCAAGTGGACCAAAAAAAATATTTTATTCCTAAGTTTTATTTTGGTCGAAATAAACTTATCCAATAGAATTAGGACATGTGTTAGGGTAATTATAATATCATTTTTACCTTTAACTACCCTATTTACTTTTAACAGTTGTAAATAAAAGTCAAAAGTTAATATTGAGCAAATATTTGTTTCACCTTATTGATCCCCATTTTACTTAATTATTTTAACCATGTCTCTTGGATTTTTAAAATTTAATTCACAGAAGTGGTAAAATTACGTTTTATGAAAATTTGAAAATGCGCCTAAAAGATTGGTAAGAGACGGTAAAATGTTCAATAAAATTTTATATATCTAATATTATTATGAAATGACTCCAATAAATTACATTGAACATATATAGGTATTATGTATCTATTATAAAATAATATAAATTTAAATCAAATAACTAATTAATTAAAAAAAATTCAGTTTTAAACAATAATGCAATGTTTTTCACTATTCATCAAAATTCGAATGTTTTCAAAAAAATATCATAAATTCACCCAAAATTAATTTTGATATTTAGAATCCAAAAATAAATTCCATTTTGAAAAATAAAATTTCAAAAATTTAAAAAATGTGTATTACTATTCATAACGACTTGTTTGATTGGTCGTCCTGTTCTAGAAAACTCAATGTTGCGTACACCACAAGTAATTGTATTATTTAACGAGAAATGTACCGTGGAAGATTGGGGTGTTACATTGATTGGGTTTGAACATCATTATTTTTATGCCTACATGAATGACATAATAAACAATGGAAAATTAATGTTTGATTTACATTGGGTGGAAAATATAAAATAATGACCCATTTATACCTTGATTAATATATTAAATGGATACACAATCACACTAAAAAATGGGAATAACAACTTTTTGTTCCTGACTTCATTAAATTTTTCACAAACGTTCACCTCTTCCTAGAATTTCAATTTAACTATTCACACTAATGAGGGTGTTCAAATATTTTTTTGGATCATTTTTGAGAAAAAGAACAACAAAAAAACATTTTTTCTTTTGTTTTTTATGCATCAAAACTAAAACATTATATAATTATATTGTTTTGATTAGAATATTTATAAACCATTATGGGTATTTTGGTTATGTTTGTAATGAATATAGAGATTTTTTATTCTAATATTCTAGATATAGATCCTTGATATTTTATAATGATTGAGGTGTTAATTTGAATAGATTATATACATATTCATTGACATTCTTCCATGACATCATTGTTTTTCTACTACAAATATAATTTTTTTCTCTTATGAAATTTATCATTTAATAAGATTACAAAATTTCGATGGAATTAGATGTAAATAATAATTTACAAGTAGAAAATAGGTTTGGTTTAGTTTAACAGTTATAGTTTGGTTAAGAACCTAAATTGAACCACAACTAACTTGTGGCTATTTAGTTGACACCGAAAACCAATCATCAAGAAGAAAAAATAATGTTTCAGTTAGGATAAGTTTGGGTTGTTTTTTCTCTACCCTACACATCTATGTTTTCTTAATTATTTATCTATATCATAGTAAAATTTAATTATAAATTTTTAGGTAAACAAGATCCCATTAGATATATCTAACTTCCCATCAGGGAACACTCTATATTGTAATAGAGCAAACAACACATTGTTTCATCAAATTCATTGAGACCCATAACTATAAGACAATATTTTTTTTGTTCTCTATGACCTTAAAATATTTGACACCATTTTGGTTCATGTTACAAAACCATAAAATAATAATATTTTTCCCATTATAATTCCAATAAAAAAATATTAATGTGAAATTATACTTTTTAGATTGAAAACTAGTAAATGAATCACTAGGAAAAAATCAATTCATTTATTTCTAAAGCCAAAATACTATGGCTTATAAAAAAATTTGTGCATAAGTAAAAATATTTAAATCCTATGGTACTAACATTTTGACTCAAAAAAATTAATACAATCTCACTAGGATACCAGAACTATTAAAAATGTTTTAATATTTATCTTACTCACATTCTTATATTAATGATGAATATTTATATCACACATCACATTGTGGTTTAATATCTTTATCATATTATGTTTAACTATATGAAGTTATGCTCTTCACCCCAAGGGAATAAATTTAATGATGCACTACATTGAGATACATGAACCTAAATAATAAATCATTCATTTGGTCTTAGCTATATGAAGGTAACCTACAGATCATCCTTTTATTCTAAGTTGTATAACATTACACTATAAATCACATATTTAGTATTTCCTTAAACCACAAAAAACCCATTTTTTTGATGTGTATGAATTAAGACATTAAATTACCCATTTATTTTGATTTTTATGACCTTAAACAACAAAATAACCAGATGTTAAAGTCAACAATTTATATTGAGTTATATAACCTTAAGAAATATATTACACATTTTTCTGAGCCAAATGAACTTTAACTATAAATCTACAATTTTTATCTATAAGTAGGACCTTAAAATATAATATATTCTTTTGGAATAATATATATAAGTTTAAACAATTATAAGGTGACCCGATAACAAGATACATACAAATCACTTGATTTTATAAGAATATTCATTGCATCTGACTATTAATCACACCCTATAACTTAAACGCTTAGTTTATTTATAGATTAGCTACCAAAAAACTTATTGCACATCATTTTAAACATCTACCACAATTAGCCTTCTCAAATAATACCCTTTCAGACACATTATACAAATAATCTTCTTCATAACCTAGGTAATAGAAAAATAATAAAAGGAGAGATTAGATACTCAGTAATGGTAAACCTATGATATATCACCGAATATCATAAGAAGACATAAGATAAGAATATGAGAATGAAAAAATAATCAAGATACATGGTCAAAAGATAATATTATCATACCCAAATAAATATTTTTCATAAATCATGATTCATGGAAAAATGATCTTGGAATAACATCCTAAATGAGATGTAAGAACATGGAAATATGATTAAATAATAATTATACCTATGAACATAACATATGTTTAAGAATGTGGCACATACTTAGGCATAAAATCATCCCTTATGTCAAGGGGAAAATCCAAGACTATAATCGCATAGTGGAGAGTTTCTCTTTATAGGCTGTGTTAACCCTGTATTCCCATAAACATAGTAGAATGAGTCCTATAGTGGATTAGGTTGACTCCCTAGTATCATATATCTAATATTATAAGTTAAAAAACATTACATAATTCATTGGGGGGGGGGGTTATAATGGACCAAACCATCAAATAATTATAAACTATGGTTATTTGTTTTATATGATCACTATGTCATTAATTATTCAATTATAGATTAATCAACCCTTAAAAATGAGTATTGTTAAATTGTAACATTACATGATAACAATACATCCATAGAAATAATGTGATGGTATTATTAGATATTATCCTATTTAAGTATATTAAACATTAAGGTATCCCTACATAGATGAATAATCCCTATATAAGGGCATTAGAAAATTTCATTTAAATCAAGAAGAAATAACCTTTTATTTTGATAACAATTATCTTAAAATGAAAAATCATAGAAAATGAGAATACATATTAATTTTTAAAAACTATTAAAACATAGGATGAATCATTATTATTAATAATTCTTATAAAATTAGGATATGTAATTCTTGTGGAAGGTGTTAAAAAATTAAAATTAATTTTACACTTTTATAATGTTAGCCAGATATGGTGGCAAAAAACAAACTGAAAATGTTAAAAGAATAATTTTTTTGAAAAATTAAATTATGTTTAAGAATACCATTATTAATAATATCATTATAGATAAGGACATACATAAACCAAACTGATGAATGCAGACATGGTGGAGTAAGATTCTCTATCAATGGGAAGAGATAAGGTCAGTTTTACATACAAATTTCCTCTCAATCGAATTTTGAACCAATGGAAGAATAAATTATAATAAGACATGAAAATCACATAATAAATAATGGATAACAGAATATATAGATTTTAAAAATAATAACATAATTTTTTTTTCAAATAGATGTATATACATAAACAATCTTTATTTTAAAATAATATTGGTACATAATCGAATAATTTTACACTAAACATCCTTAAAATAAGTTTAATATCCTAATACAATAATCATAATAATATTAATAAATTATTTCATAACCTTATTAATGAATTACCTTTTATACTATTAAATTACAATCATTCATTACACACATATTGGTTAGTCGTAGTTTATTTTCATTATTATAAGGTAATACTACTAATTATTTTATACATGATTCAATTTTTTTTGGAACATGTAATTTGATAGAAAATTCATAATTAATAGGTCATTAATAAAATTTGAATAAATTTTTATAGTTATTTATGTATTACCCTATTCATTTGATGCACATATTGTGTACATTTTATAATAATTGTGTCTATGATGAACATATTTCAAGAAATTTACCGATAGTAACGAGTTACTTATTATTGATAATAATTATTTTTTCAACCTTTGGGAACCATATTAATAACATATATTAATATTTAATAACATATATTTCTATTTATAATTTCTTGATACATATTCCTTATGAAAATGATGATGTTGGTTTAGAAATATTTGTGTAGGTGGTTGAACAATTCCAAACAAATACATACTATAATAGTTATTGAGTAAGAGGTTATAGTTATATAATAGAAGTATAATTTTATTATAAAAAACTAAAATTAATGTAACATAATTATAGTGGAGAAAAATATTTATAAAGATTAGATATGAGAATGCAGATCTACAAGTTATAGAAGATCCTTGATTCTTACTTGAGGAATTGACTTTGTCTCGACACAGGTTCCTTTGAAATGAGGGATATAATCTTTCTTATTAAAACATGATGCTATAAATAATATATCAATAATATATGATATGGGATATAAGTATATATTCCAGAGATAACTGAATGGTTTTAGTGGTTTGGGATGGGCAAAAGAGGGTTCCTTTTATAAGTGAGTTTTGAGTGAATTTTTTATAAATATTAATTCCTTCATATATAAGGTTATAAATTTAAAAAAAATAGGAAAAGAGTGAAAAATAATTGATATAGTCTATGAATTCCATAATACATGTAATTTATAGTTTATTTTTCATGATATTATTTGGATTTTTCACGTAGTTTATGTATTTTTAATTACTTTACCTTTACTATGGTAACTGAATTTTTTCTTTGGTAACTTTATTTTACGTCTAAAAAATGAAATTGGATTCCCTAAATAATTTTAAAATTTTATTATAAATTTATAATCTATTTAATCTAATTGAATATCAAAACGTTCAAATTTTTTTTTCATTGAAAACATGAATTATATAAATCAAAATGATTTTATAGAAAAATAACATATTAAAAATTACTTTACTTAATCCTATTTCATCTTAATGACCAATAAAATTCGTGTGAATATATTTTTTTCATTTAATAATTACATTATGACCATCATTTAAAAGTGATCAATTTAACTTTTTAATATAAAAATGCATAGTACATTTATAAAATATTTCTTTGAAAAATACCATTTTTTAAAATTAATTTATTTTTAAAACATCCTTTTAAAATGGTATTTTCATATTTTACACATTCAATTTTATCAATAAATTGGTACTAAAATATTTCTTCTAATTTTTTAAATACATCATATTATTCTTTAAAAATAATAATAAAATATGCAATTCATAAAAATAAAAAATAATTTAAATAAATAATATCTTTTTATTTCATTATGGAATTTTACATTATTCTATATTCAATTTAGTGGTAAAAAATATATGATGTCACTATACCTATTAGATGAATGAAAACCCAATGACCATATTTCCAATAATCATAGTTATAATTTCCCAATATTATTCCTATATATAGTTTTACATTAATTATTATAATCATTGATGTTATTAATTTAATTCTACCTCAATAGGTTTGTTATATAAATAATTATTTTATCTATTTAAATAGTTTTATTTAGGTTTGTGATCTTTATTGAAAACCATGACGATAAGTATTTTATGTTTATGTTTTTTTAACATTAATTTCAATCCACATGTATTTTTCATAATGATATTTCATGTTATATTATCATAATACATTAATGTATATCTTCCATTATAATATTTTATCATATGAAAATTGATCACAATTCATTTTAGGTTAGTTTTTCAAATGATATAATTTATTAAACACAATATTTAATTAATGTAAAAATACATTGAAATATAATTAGGTTTATATTCTACCTCACATAAATGAAATTTACCTTAAAATTTAGAGAATCTAATGAAAAAATTGAGGTTATTTAATACTCATTATATCTTACAGTTCCCACATTACTTTATAAAATATATTATTTCTCTAGAAAACTTTATCTGAGAGAATTTTCTTATTTCATTATACATTACATCTAGTATCTAATATTTCTTCTGGTAATTCCTCACAAGAGAGATCTTATTCTAGGTTTACTAAATTTATTATCACTACATGTGAATGTTAATAGATGTAATTACTTATAAGAGATACATAGAACACATTATGTATATGGGAGAGGTTTAATGGAAGTTGAAAAAAATTGAAATCCCCATAAGATCAATTATTTCAAAAGGGACAATGTTTCTAAGGGTCAACATTACATTTTACCAAATATCAAAACCCTATTCCAAAGTTATATTCAAAGGAAGACCACATATTCGACTACAAACTCTAGATTTTATACATGATTACAAACATATTACATTACCCAACTCTAAATTGTTTTAATTGCATTATTGCTGAGATGCTAACATATCATATAGAGATATCACATATTAATAGAAATATATTCATTAAAGTTTACAAATACATTACCAAGGAGCATAATGGTTTAGTGACTTTGGAGACTAGGTAATAAATAACCATATTTAGTGAAATATCATCAACATATCCCATGATAATCTTTCACTTTTATACTCATCATAAAAATACACTACCTAAAACCTTTCTCTATAACCACGGACAAGAAACATAAGAAAGGGTGAGGTCAGATTTTCAGTAAGGGTAAACTCAAAAAATACATAAACATAACGTCAGCCTAAGGGTATGAGAATATGATCATAACATTTGAAAACATTACCCTAAATATCAATGATCAAAATATTGTGTTATGAAATAATGACTGGTAGATAATAATATGTAAATCATTATAGAATCTAAGAACATTATCCATTAGAAAATAACATTGTAATAAGACATCGATTTATGGTATACACATAAATGTATAAAATTGAGACCATGTATAAATAGTAATGGGTTTACTTACTAAGATAAGGGAATGAAATAAGGCTCTCACATAAACTTTGGGCATGAAACAAGGTCCAAACATTACATTATGGATATGAAATATAATTCGATTAATAAAACGATGAAATTATAATCATTTTCAATATTAAAATTGTAAACATTCCATTAGGTTCACACATAACATCATGAGAACACCATCAGGTTCACACATAACACTATGAACATGTAATCAGGTTCAAAAATAACATATTTACTCATGAGTTATACAAAATTTCTCAATATGTTGGAGTTATATATAAGTCCCATCAATCACATAATCTAGACATTTTATGTCATAAGATCATAAAACATTCAATATATCAAAACCCATGAAAAAGGGTCTGGTTCAATAAACATTTAAAATTAGAAAAACCTATAGAATGAAACATGTTTCATAAACATTATGTCATCATAATCATAATCCATAAAAATAAATAATAAATATTATTAAATTGGATCATATCCCTAGTAAATCTTATATAACATCAAAGGATATTATCTTAGTTGGAAAATGATTTTGAAAAATCATATAAAACATTTATTGATGAAAATAACATTTCAACTATAATTAATATTTTTTAAAAATTAAAATATTTTTTAAATAATTTTATTTCAGAAATAAACATTGAAACATTTGATTTAATCGTTAAAAAAATTTAGTGGTCAGGACATCTTAAAATATCATTCAAGCTTTATGGGTTAAAATAAATATTTCTTTAACATTTTTGGTAAAATCCAAACAAACCTTGTTTTTTAGAACAACCAGAAGATTCCTTTTAAATATTTATTAAAAAATGTAAAAATGGGTAAAAATGTATTTAGAAAATTATTTATATAATTTTAAAATAGTTTTGAGAAGTTTCTTAGAAACATTGATATTGATGAAAAATGGTTTTTCGACTAAAGATAGAAATAATGTTAGTTCACTATACAAATATTTTTTTTGAATCATGATGGAATAGAGAGGGATGATGAGAAAACATGTATTACAATGAAATAATTAAATGAGAATAAAATTAATGAGTTTATTGAGATATATATTTTTATATTTTAATCATAATTCGAAAAAAAATCCCGACAGGCAAAAGAATTGTAACATTAAACTCTTATCACTTTGGTAACATTGAATCATAAGATCCATGAAAGAATAAAATTTAATGAAACATATAATATCATGAGAATAAATAAATTCATTATATTACAGCTCAAAGGTGTTGTATATAAACCTCATAAAAGATGATTGTTTCATAAAAAAATGTATGTCTCAAATAATACAAATTGAGAAAAATATCCATTACCACAATGGTATCATTGAAACAATAAACCCCATTAATGAGAGATACTAAAATGGATATTTAAATCACTATAAATTTTCGGATAAAAATCATAAAATAAATTATTGTTCAGTATTTACATCACATAAAAGAAACACATCAGGGATATGACATTTGTTTCATAGCAAATAAATGTGATATGGGAATCCCTTACCCTACGTCTAGACTTCCTTAATACATGTTCAAACATCATGTATAATAAATATATGTTTATTAAAAATATATTTAATAATTATACATATACATATCATATCATAAAATATTTACTTATGTCCTTTTATTTACCATTAAATAACAACTCCATATTAAATTAATGTTTTAGGTAACAAATTCTTTTTTTCAAGTATGTTTTGATTTGATATTTTTTGTCATCTTACATTGTATAGGGAACCAGCCTTATAACATTACATAATCTAGTAAATTCCTTAGGAATTAAATTCTCTCTATTAAAAAGGTTCTTTTTTGTTTAGAGTTTTTGAAATTTAGGATGCAATTCATACATATTAACCCAAAATCATACAAGGTGGGTATTGCCAATACAATATCCATTTATTTTTTAATACACATGTTTTTAATAAAAACATAAAATATTTTAATTAAAAGTCTTCATGACATTCATATTGTCTTATTCATTCTAATTACCCATACTTAAACCATTTGAAAAACATTTTAAAACTGGGGATGAGCATAAAAATATCAACAAGGTTCATAAAAATAATCATAGAAACCATTAGCTCATGAATACATATAAACTTATGAAATAATTTTCACAAAGAGACAATTCTCACCCATAATGTAACATATACCCACTCTATTAAAACAAGATATTTCCATAAAACATATAAAAAATAAATAATACTAAAATTGAGTCATAGAAATTACTTATTTAATATTGTAACCCTCAAGTCTACATTATGATTTGTAATAGTCATGACTACATTACAATGTAACCCTCAGGTCTACTATATGGTGTGACCATCACAGTTAAAACTATAGTAACCATATGACAGATCTCCAACATAAACATACCCAATGAATTAGAGGGAGATATAGGTCCCACTATTCATCTTAAATAATTACAAAGAACAAGAAAATAATCATAATACTAGAATACTTACATAATATTAATCATTACATTTTAAATAAGGAAATTAAAAGTTGATATTTAATGAAAAGTCACTTAAAAATATATATATTTGAAATGATGGTTGATAAAAAGAATGGAACGTTTGTATACAATATAAATACACATAACAGAACATAATATAAAAAAAATTCATTTAACAAAATAATCATTGTCCCACATAGTTAGTAAAGTTGAATGTTGATGAAAAAAATGGAAAGTGGGTTAAGAATTCCATTACCTCAGGTTCGTCTTACATAAAATGAGTTTAAAACTATTATATAATTGTCAAAAGAGTGTTATTAATATTTTACAGAAATATATTAATTTCTATAACTCCTTTTATAATCAATTTATAACATCATTCTACCAATTTGTTAATAATATTTTGTTATATCCATTATTTCAGCTGTGTTTTTACATGGTCTTCATGGTCCATTCATAATGGATTTTCTTGTCGAATAGAAGAAAAACTAGATAAGTGAAATGAAATCATAATAATATTTTTCCCTAATATTAAATGACATCATTAATAATTTTTTTTTCAAATAAGAAAACGAATCATCTAGAAAAAACATTAATGATATACTTTCAGATCATTTTTGGCCGTTCTTCGACAATCACAAACTAATTTAATTATAGAATTTAATATTATGTATATATGTTATGAATAAAATTTAAAATAGGTTATATCATAAAATTTATTTTTTTATAAAAAATTTAAATTGTTTTATGACCAGTAATGAACGCGGTAATGGATATAGAAAACACATTTTCCATGATGTTGGTAAATCGACCCATCACATACGATGTTTTTATTTTTAGAATAAGAGGCAGAGGAGAAGAAATATGATGATGAATTTTCCAATAACATGATTTAAATCTATTATATATAAGATATTTGAGTTTTTATACCTTATGGATAAGGGGATGTTAACAGACTATAAGAGAAGGAAAATAATTGAAATGAAGATAAAATAAACTGAAATATGATTTTTCACATCATGTATTATCCTCTTTGAGAAACTCTTTACGAAATTTGGTTTTAAAATTATGGAGATACAAGATGGTATTGGACATGGGGAGGAGTCTTGGGAAGTATTTTGGGAATAAGTTGGTCAATTATCAAAGCTTGAGATGTGTGAGGAGAAGAGGTCTAAGGAGTGGTATTTATAGAGGAGGAGAGGGGGATTTCCCCGTTATTTTAATCATTATATTATTATTTTTCTTGTGACAAGAACTAGTGTTCGTTCATGTGACTAAGAATTGTAATTATTTCATATAATATTTAACCAAGGGTTCTTACCTCATCATAACATCACCCCATAATCAATATTTCATGTATTTAGCATATTTTGTAAAATAATGTATATCACTATTTACTAAAAACTCATGTATTTCAGAAAAATCCAAAAAATTCACCCCAAACATTTATAGAGACGTAAAATTGAAAAATGATATCCATTTTTAGAAAATAATTTTATAAGTTTGAGAAATTTATTTTTTAATTAAAATCATAATATATTTAAAAAATACCAGTTTTAAAAGAGTAACTGATTGTATAGAACATGGAAAAATTATTTAATGATTCATAAAATTATCTTATAATCATAAGGTAGAAATATAATAATTTATTAATCTATTTTACAAAAAAAATTACATTTAAATAATTATGTTAATTATAATATTATAATTAAATATTTATGACTTACAAAAATACCAGCACATAATTGAAATTTTTTTAAAAATATTTACATGTTAAATGATATAAATATATAATATTTTTTACTTATAAGATGGGTAAGTTTTATTTATAATTTTTTAGGTGAGGTAACTAATATATTTTCCAGATTACAATTCCTTGCGCTCATGTTCCAATTCCTAAGGTCAAGTTACTATTCCATAAATTTTAATTTTTTATTTTCAATAAATACAACTTATTTAATTATAAATTTATAATGTATTTGACTACATAATTCCATAATGAAAAGAAATTATTTTATAATTACCTGGGCTGTTACACTCTCCATGCCATTTAGAAATTTTGACCTCACAAATTATATTCACTTATTAAACATGTAATGGTACCTTTCCCTCAGAGTATTTCTATATTCCCATGTTTCTTCTTCAACCAAGTGGTTTCTACATAAAAAAATAACCTAGTAAATTATCTTATTCTGCAATACATTCTCTCTAAGATCAAGAATATAAATAGATTTCTCTTCATAAGAGGTTTTCTCTTCTAGTTGAACTACATCAGAGCTCAAAACATGAGATGAATCTAGAACATGCTTTCTAAACACTGAAACCTAAACAACATTGTGAACCTAAGATAAACATAGAGGAAAACTTAATTAGTAGGAAACTCAACAAACTTTATAAAGGATTTCATAAGTTCCAATGAACAGTGGATTGAATATTCATTTATTACCAAAATGCATAACACTTTTCCATAGAGATATTCTAATAAAATCATTTTCACCCACCTCGAAAGATATGTCCTTCCTTTTGTTACTTAAAAACTTTTCTTTCTACTCTGAGTTGTCCTCATGTGCTACTGGATCATATTACTTTCTTAGCCACTTCCTATACTAGTTCTGGTCACATCAACTTCCTTTCCCCAACTTCATCAAAAAATTCGAGTTTTTGATATGATGTTCCATATAATTCTTCTAAAGGTTCCATATATATACTGGAATGAAAACTGTTATTATCTTAAAAAACAACTAAAGAAATATATTGATCAGAAATTCCTTGGTAGTCCATGGAATATGTTCAATGAATATACTCCCATGTATGAATAGTTCTCCATGTATTTTTAATAGATTGAGTTTGAAAAGAAGTGTAAAAATTTAATATTGTGCCCAACTACTTTTGATGGCCTTTACAAAAGTTAATAGTGAACCTGGGATCCTATTCAAATAAAATGGGAAAAATAACACCATGAACCTTTACAATATATTTGAGTTAAAATCATGAAAGATAATTGAAAAACATAATATCTCAAATAATAATTAAATTTGATGATTTTTTTCGGCCGATCAATAATAAACCAAATAACATTGTTAACTAGATATGTCTTCAGTAGTCCCAGTGAGAAGTCCATGGATATATTTTACCATTTTAAATATAGAAATTGAAAAGGCTAAAGTATCCCCATTGGTACTTTTCACTCTACGTTAAACTATTTAAATGTGGTACATTTAATAGTAAAATTAACAATATCTCTTTACTTTCCATTCCACATATAACACACTCAGAGGTCTCTTTACATCTTATTACTTCCCAAATGAACTGGAAATAGAGAACTATAAGATTCACATGAAAACTAATTCTTCAGTTTGGGATCACAAGGAAGATATAACCCCTTTTCCAAATCTCAGAACGTAGTCTTTATAAAAGATAAATTATGGAAACATACCATTTTCAACAAGTTTTACCTTTTTCTATAACTCAAAGTGTTCCTACGATGCTTGTTTAATTCCGTCTGATAGAGATGACTAAAAAAACACCTGAAACAAAATAGATGAATTTCATGCACCAGCAACTTCCGGGCAGAAATTCACCAAATCCCTAATCCATGGGACATGTTCCAAACATAACATGGTTAATATAGCATGATGTTTTAGGCTCAAGTCATCCACCAATTTTTTTCTTTACTAGTATGTAAATTGATTGTGTAGTCATAATCCTTTATCAGTTCAAGGCATCTTCTCTACCTTAGGTTTAATTCCTTCTGAGTGAATATAAACATTATTCTTTTCTGGTTAATATATATTTCAAACTTGGCTTCATAGTAAGGTTTACTCTAAATTTTCAAAGTAGAGAACCAGTTATTCTATTTAAAAATCATATTTAGGATAATTTAACTAATGATGTTTTAGTTGTACTAATGAATAATAAATTACATAATAATTATCCATCAGAAAAAAACCTAGTCCCTTCAACAGAGCATCTCTATAGATTACAAAATCATCATTTCTGTAAGGCAAGGGAAAAATTAGGGCATTCACTAATCTCTTCTTCATTTCTTGAAAACAAACATCACATTATTTTTTCCAAATAAATTAAACCCTTATCATGTTAACTTAGGTAGCAGTATAGATAACTGGGAAATGTTTTTTTACAAACATTCAGTAATAACATGCCAATCTATGAAAAATATGAATATCTATAACATTTTTAGGTCTTGTACATTCATCAATAACATTTGTTTTAGCAATATCAGTAGTTATTCCACCTTTATTTACAATATACCAAAGAGAATAAATCAGTTGTAACAAAACATCTTGTTTTCTAAATTCCCCATATAACTTCATTTCATTGAAAGTTTTCATGAAAATCCTTAAATGTTTTCCATGATCCTTAAAACTTTTTCAAAATATCTAAATATCATCCCTAAAAGCAACAAAAAAAATATCCTAATATTCATGGAATATTCTATTAATATGATCCATGAATATAGCTGGGGAATTGGTCAAACCAAAGCGAATAACAAAACTCATAATTCCCATATCTAGTGTGGAATGTTGGTTTTGGAAATCCATCCTCCTTCACCTTCAGCTGATTTTATTCAAATATTAGGTAAATCATGGAAAAATACTGAGCTCCCTAGACCAGATCAAAAAAATTCATTAATATTAATAAAATGATTATTATTCTTAAAAGTAATTTTATTCAAATATATATAATCAATGCAAATTATCAGGGAACCATCTTTATTTTTAATAAACAAAATAGTAACGCACCATGGTGAAGTGCTGAGACGAATGAAGAATTTATTAAGATACTCGTACAACTGAATATTCATTTCAAAGAATTACACTTCATCCGTTAGATATGGTGGTTTTCAAGTTATATTATTGTCAAGAAAAATTTCGATGGTAAATAAAAATTCTCAATCATGTATAACACCAGGAAAATCATTAATAAAAACATCCAGGTATTCATTTACAACTGACATATAATTAATATAAACCATTACCTTATTTTCAATAATATGATAAAGATAACTTTAATTTCTATATTTTAACAGTTTATCAGCTTCTGGATATGTTATAAATTTCACGTGTTCATTCTTGTATAAAAAATGAAACTATTTCTGAAAAAAACTTCTTTATCTCTGCAATCAATCTTAGAATTATAACTAGAAAGACAATCCTTACCTAGAATGATGTCAAACTCTAATAAGGGGAATACAACAATGTTTTTAGGCAATGTATTTCCACATACAATAACAAGAAGTTTATTATAATTCATTATTTCTATAATATATACCATGTGATTTGAACTATATGTTCTAGTCTCATTTCATTATGTGAAATCTCAATTTTACAAGTATGTTTTTCAGAAATAATGGAATATATAGACCATGTATCCAAAAATACAATTGAAAAATATGAGTAAACAAACAAAGTACCTGATAGAACTTCACTGGATCTCCCAAAATCTACTAATGTAGTTGCAAAGGATCTCATTACACCTTCATCTTATAATCTGGCTACTTTCCATCATTCTAAACATTCTTTGGGATGAAATTTTCATAATAAAAAACTCAACACATTTAAAACACTTTATAGATTACATAATAGAATTTATATTAAGATAATTTTCATTATAATATTTCTCCATATGTCAAAATATACCTAATCAAAAACATTTCTAGAATTTGTTAAGGCATTACCCATAGTGCTTTTTACCACACTTCCCACATACCAGAAACCGTAATTTTTTATGTTCGTATTTATTTGGTAGATTATTACCCATTACTTTCCATCTAGGCCTTTTATTCTCATTATTTTCCTAGTGCACATGATTATTATAAAATTCCATTTCTACTTTCTTATCATATCATGTGAGTTTCTTATAACATTTGAATTCTTAAGAGGTCAATGGCCTTCGGTATATAGGTTTCAATACAGAGTAAAAACAATAGATTTTTCTATAAATATCTTGAATAATATTTTGACAGTACCCTAAAAATCAGGTGAATATTTCATCATAAAAAACCAATTAATCCTTATACTTTTTCTTCAATTATTGTAATTTCATTTCCATCCTAATTCAAGAAACCTTTACTAATTATTTTTCAATTAAAATATTTTTAAATTAATCCCATTCAGAGGCCTTGATATTATAGCTATTACTGATATAAATGACCATTGACCACCACTAGTCTAGTTAATCATCAAAATGATAAATGGAAAGAATAAAATTTTGATAATCTAAACACCCTACAACATTAAATACCTTTCCATGAATTTTAATCCGTCCTTTAGCCACCACTGGGTTTGAAGATCTACATAAAGTAGGAGGGTGGTGCATCCTAAAACGTTTCACTATCATCATGTTCCTTTATGGTAGCTATAATTATTCTCTTTCATATATTACATTTCTATTTATTTCCTCTTTCAACTGAGTCATTAATTTCACAAACTATTTGGTTTAAATTCCCACCATTCAAGGTTTTATATTCGAAAAGATATCACCCTCTCAGTGCCTTCTTACTTCATCTTCCTTGTTTCTTTTTGGAAAACCATTTTAATCAGACAAATCTTAGATCAAACAACATGGTGACATTCCAATTGAATTCTATTTAATTATAATCATAAGGCAAGAATCACTTATTATAGTTTATTAACACCATCCTAATCCCCAAAATTATCTAAACCATCCTCATATATTGACTATAAGGACCCATACATAAAACCTTACATAATATATGAAATTCTATTAAAATAAACTTATTTACATTCCCAAGGATATTTTTGGTCTATATTTATCTAATGTTTGGAAATAATTCATAAATATCAACCCAAAATCATAAAAAGTGGGTTTTACTAAAACATTATTCATTTCTTCTATAACATGAATGTTTGTAATAAAAAAATTAAATCTTTTAATGAACAGTCTTCACAACATTCATCATGGATTCTCATTTTCTCTTACCCATCCTTAATCCTAGTGAATTTTTTTAAAACTTAGGATTAGCATAATGTTCTTAGTTAGTGTCATAAAATAAAGGAGAGAGACTATTATCATATGAATACTTTTAAGATTATGAAATAATTTTCACAAAGACAAACTTCTAACCCATAAGTTATCATATACATACATCTCTAAAACATGAGATTTACATAAAACATAGAAAACATAAAAAATAACATAAAGGTAACTTGTGGAAATAAATAATTAATATTGTGACGTTTGTGGCTACATACTAATTTTTAACCCTCACAGTTACCTTACAATGTAACCCTAAGGGCTAATTTATGGTATAACCATCATAGTTACACTTGGAGTAACCATACGACTGACCTCCAACATAAAAACACCCAATGAATTAAAGAGAGATATAGGTACCACCCTTAAAAATAGGTAATGAAAAATAACTATAAAATAATCATAAGAAAATAATGTATACAAAATATAAATAATTTCTTTTAAAAAAATGGAAATTAATAGTGTATTTTTAATGAAAGGTTCCCTACAAATATCATATATTTGAAATGAGAGTTGATAAAAAGTATAGAATATGAATATATATTGTAAATCCACCTAATAAAATATAATATAACTAAAATTTATTTCAAAAAATAAGCATAGTACCACATAATTAATAAAGTAGATTGTAAACCAGATGAATGGAAATTGGTTTAAGAATTATTTTACCATGGGTTTGTCTTACATAAAATGTGTTCAAATCCCCTATATAATGGTAAAAATATTTTTATTAATATTTCAAATAAACATATTCATTTCTATAACCAATTATATAATTATTTTATAAACTAATTCCACTAATTTACTACAATTAATTTTTTATGTCAATTATTTCATGTGCATTTTTTACACGGTCTCCAAAGTTGGTTCGTAATAGATTTTTTAAATCGATGAAAAACATGGGGAGTGGAATGAAAAGTTAGTAATATGTTTAAAAAAATTAAATTACAATATAAAGAATTTTTTTCAGATATGATGATGAATCATTAGATAAAACATTAATGACATTCATTTAAATCATTTTAGTGGTTCTTCTATAATCACAAAATAGTTTCATTATATAATTTAATATTATGTCTCTATGTTAATTACCGAACATAAAAGAGGCTATATAATAATACTTATAGACTAATTAAACCATTAAAGTAATTTTATGACCATATATGAAGGCAGTAATGGAAATTGAAAACACATCATCCATTATGTTAGCAAATCGACACATCATGAATGATGTTTTCAGTTTTAGAATAAGAGGGAGAGGAAAATAAGTATGATGAATAATTTTTCCACTAACATGATAAAATTAAATTAAATATAAGATACTGTATTTTTCATGCCTCTTGGATAAGGGGTGGTGAAGAGAGTATAATAAAATAATTATAATTGAAATAAAAATAAAAGAATATGAAATAAGATTTTTACCTCTCGAATTATCCACATTGAGAAACTCCTTGAGGCCTTTGGTTTTGGCCTTTATGTGAGACAAGATGGTATTTGACATGGGGAAGAGGCTTGGGAAGATGAATGATCATAATTTGGTAAATTATAAATGCTTTAGAGGTGTGAGGAGAAGTGGGGGTGAGGGGTGGTGTTTATATTAGAGGAGAGGGGGGTTTTCCATTATTTTACTCATTATTTTATTATTATGCAAAAAAAAATCAATAGTGTTCATTATTATGACTAAAAAAAGTAATTAGTGCATGTGAGTTATAACCATGGGTTAATACCTAAACCTAAAATTATCCATGACTCAATATTTCAAGTATTTAGTTCATTTCACAAATTTTTGTATTTCACTATTCACTAAAAATTAATCAAATTTAGAAAAATCCCAAAATTTTACTGTATCCATTTTAAGACATATAGAACATAAAAATTAACTCCAGTTTTTAAAATAAGGTTTTAAATATGAAAATTTTAATTTTTAATTAACATCATAATTTATTCATAAAATAGTGGTTTTAAAATTATAACTTCATTCATAGCACATTGAAAAAATATTTAATATCTCATAAAATTTTTTATAATAATAAAATATTTTATTAATATAATTTATGAAAATATATTTTATTTTAAATAAATATTTTATTTATAAAATTGTTATTAAATATTTATAACATAAAAAATACTAACACTTAATTAATAATTTATAAAAAATTACTTGTTCAATGATAGTTTTATATCATATTTTCCCACATAAGATGTCTAATTTTTTTATACATTTCTAGGTTAGGTTACTATTATATAGGATAGATTAATATTCCTCATGTTCATATTACTATTCTTAAGGTCATGTTACTTTTCCCTCAGTATAAATTCTTTAATTGAAATAAATACCACTTATTTCATTATACATTTATAATGAATTTGACTACTTAATTATAGAATAAAAATAAATTATTTTTTAATTACCTAGGCAGTTACACATTTATCGTGAATTCATAATATATATAATGTTAAACATTATATAAATATCATACATATTAAATATATATGTATTTGTATTAATCTATAAAAATTAGAGATATAAAATGAAATACACTATTCATGGAGAAGATATACCCTACGTAAAGATGAACATTGTTTCCATTTTCATGATGAATGGAATAAAATAATGTTAAATAATAATTAAAATTTCAAAATTAATTATGATGTATTATATTTCAAATATATTAATTAAAATTTTCCTTATTACCAAACATGAAAAGAATTAGTGATAAATGTATCACTTTGTTTTGTGAAGTGGTAGTCCGCCAAATGCACAAATGTTGTTACCACATATAAAATAGAATAGAAATTAAGATTTTAGGTGAGATATAATAATTATACAAGAATAATTATGTTACATTTATCATATATACTCATTTAATTTATCCTTATTACCATCTTAGTAAAACAGAGAAGAAAAACACATCACATGAGTTTCCAAGAAGGTCGTTCACCATACACATGAGCAATGTTATTTTTTGACAAAGGGTTGGGAGGTATGCCTATAAATGTATAATTATAATTAAATTGGTATAATAATATCATTATTATAAAATACACACATTAAATCCATCATTATATATATCCTTGATAGGTTCTAATAGAAAACAACTAACATTGGTTCGTGAGGTAAGAGTTCCCCAGACACATGAATGATGATCTTTTATCCAATAAGACAGATGTAGAGATGGATATAAGTTATAAAAATATAATATCTCATTAAATAATAATTATTTTTTTAGTTATTTTTCATATTTTTTAAATGAATTGAAGGTGTTATAAGAAGATGTTAAATAGAAACACATAGTTAAAATATTACATATTCTTAGGACAATCTCTTTAAGAATGACCTAAGCCATCCAAGATTTGATTTCTGGTATCACAATGGCCTATATTATGTAGGTAGTTAATGAAAAATGACATTTTTATAGGTATTTTACCAATCAATGGTTTTTTGAAAGTGTAAAAAATATAATAGATGGGGAGGCCTTTTAGAAGTAAGGAGAGTAGCACAATTGTTGTTTTTTAAGAAAAAGTCATATCCATGTTTTTTTGAAGAAAATTATAAAAAATATGATATAATAGACCATTATATTTTATAAGTATTATATATTGAAAAACTATGTGTTGGATGAGTTTCTAGGTAATTTTACCTATTATTATTTTTAGTTTAACCCCCCGTAAACCCATTTTCATCTTAAATATGATAAATAAATTTTAATGTTTTTACGATTAATTGTGATAAAAATTTAGTTGCAAATATTATATAATAATTATTATTATCAATAAATATATTTAATCCATTTTTTATATTCCATATTTATAATTAGAAAATATTTATTTGAAATTAATTCTCTAAACGGGATGAAAAAGAAGCTTTCAAAAGAGAAACATTTCAAAAGATTAAAAAGTTTTTATATCAAAATTCCTTATAAAATTCATTCCAATGAAATAAATTATATTAAAATATATATAAATTTACTTATTTTACATTTAAAACCATCAAAACTTTTTCAACCTCTTTAAAAAAATAAAAATTTATAATAAAAGTAGTATTTTTATGTATTCCCCAATAAAATTTTATTTTAATAAAATTAGAAACAATTAACTCCAAGTTTTTTTTGAAATGAAGATATCAAAAAAATATTTCATGATTTATTATAATATTTCTAGATATTAAAAAAAATAAATTTTAAAATATGTTCTCAAAATGCGACAAAACTATTTTTTAGAAAAATACACTTGTAAGCATAAAATTGGTTTTGTTCTTATCTATTTTCTAGAAAACACATATGAAGATTGATAGAAATATTTTTGAATATATAATATATTAATTTAAATAAAATCTTTCATAAAAAGTTATTTCATTAATTTATTGAGGTAAAATGCGTTTTGAACAATTTTTTAGAAAATGATTTTCTTTTTTTTCAAATGGTTCTTATTCTATTTTTTATTTAAATTTTCAGAATATAATTAATTTTATATTAACTTGTAAAGAATATATTTTCATAATTTAGTTAATTATTTTCTTACCTCCAATTTCAATAGTTATTTGATAACTATCATGAAAATAATAATATTTTAATATCATGTGAGGTTTAGTTTAAACATTTGGTTTTCTGTAACACATGCTAAACTCGGTATTGTGTGTAATGAAATAAAGACTCAGTTTCTCTTGTAATGAAAGATAAAATTAGTGATATGGGTCATTCAAGATAAATTTAGTGTTTTTTGTAAAATATTATTTCAAAATTTCAAAATTGAATTTGAAAAAGTGTTTTCAAAATTCTAATATTATACCTCATTTCATTATAAGGTTCTCACCTAGCTTAGCCAATATAGTGGTTTTACCATAAAGAATTAACAAGGTGAGTGGTATTCCTGTAGAGAAATTTCCATATGTGATCTTGATTCTACATAGTTGTTCTATAAAAGAAATATCATGGTATAGTAGTATGACCTATGAGATCCTTAAATGTGAAGGATCATGTATATAGTTCCTAGTGAGCGATATATTGGAAACATCATAGAAATTATAGTTCTTTGGTTAAAATTCCAATCGATAGGCCACCATCCTAATACAATCATGAATATAAAAAGGTCTGACATATATTCAGTATATATTTTATTTATATAATAATAATAATTTCATCTTTTGGTTATTCATTGATCAATTCCACTTCAACTCTTTATCCAATAAATACAGATGAATTTTTTCTACATGAATCACTAATGGATCACATGATCCTTAATATAATGATAATTTATTACTTCTACATCAAGTTATCAACATAATAAAATTTCTAGCACAATTTATTCAATATGAATAGATCTTCATATAGTGAAATAATACATTATTTTATAAAAAATAATCTAAATTAAAATTTAAATCATTCCATAAATTTTGAATAGTATGACCCTTAAAAATTCAAGATTAATATGTAAGTTCACTTAATTTCACAAAATATACATAATTTTAATCCCCCTAATATCATTAAGTACCTCTTAATTATCATATAATAAATCATGGAATACCTTGGGAAAATATTTTCTTGAAACACAGTAATAACCAAAATTACCATAAAATATTATTTAAAAAATAATTAGTTCCTCATTCCTTGAATAAAACCATTGACTATTGAATATATTCTATAAATACATTAATGATAAAATATCCATCAATAATATCATAAACCAATTTGTCCAAAAATCAATATTCAGTTCTAAGGTCATCATCCAATTTACAATATTCATATCCATAATCTCTTTTAACAACATCATTATCTAAAAATTAGGAATATATTAAGGGTTATCTTCAGTTAGTAATGTTCTTTTTAAATAACACCTTTCCATTAAATCACATTTCAAGACCAACAGTACTATACAACATATTCTTGAAAATCCTTAATAGAAAAATTATATTGAATAGTCTTGATATATTTAAAAATTCCTAAAAATACATAAGAAATTAAATAATTATACTTTATTCATAAACCATTAACAAGGATTAACTGTCTTACTAATTAATACCTCATTCCTATCATTTTATATTTTTAGTATCTCCATCATCAACAAGAAAAACATTTACATGTACCACATTTTAAATCCTATTTCTGATCTTTCCCCCTTGGAAATAAGTTTGTATAATTCCATAATTTTTACATTTATAACATTCAAAATTTGAGGTTTCCTTAGGGAAACCATTATTCACATCCATTGGGTTAACTAAAATTTTCATTTTTCCTTAGAAATCACTTACTCTGTGTCCTTATTCTCCATGCATAAAAGAGCATCTCATTCTTTTTAGAAATTCCATATAGTTTTTCTTCACAAATTCATAACAAATATAAAACTTAATCGTATTTCCTCTATAGTATTCACCACACAAACTCTCAATAAACGCTTTCCTTCTCTACTTTGGTGAGAATGAATGATTTTTATGATAAAATTATTTAACAATATATCATGATAACAAATTATTCATAATCCCACGACCATTCATCATTGTCATCATCCCATTTGGTTGTTCAAAAACACATTGAATAACACATTCCACATTAATCTAGTTCATTCTACTTACCTCCATTTTTTAATTGAAAAAAACCTAATGTGAGAAGTAATATTCACAGTGTAAAACCACATAATCATGAGAAATAACTTATAGGATGTCTAAATCATGACACCTTCTTTTCAATATATATAACCTTAGGGTTAACCTATGTCCTTAATGGTAATTATTTAAATAATTCATGATGGTTCATAAATATTTTTTGAATTTCAAATGAAAATCCCGGAGGAGTGTCAAAAAAGGTTTATATCAAGGCCCATTTTTGTTAAATAGTTGACGATTAAGTCCAATTCAATGCATAATTTTTATATTTATTACCCTAGGGTACCTCTATTCTACAGACACATCCAATTTTATTATCTAGAAATTTATTTAATTTCATTGAAACCAATCAATATATCTTTTAATAAAAATCTAGGACATTTTTAAACATTTAATCATCCTTAGAAATATCTATAGATATTTCCCAATACATATCAATAGAAATATCCCTTTAGATGTAACTAAAATGATGAAATCCTAGTTTTTAAAGGTCAATTAAAGAATTCATCTGATACTAACTATAGAGAACCAAACTTATAAATCCAAGATATCACATCTTCATACATAAATATTCATTAAATTTCAAAAATAAATGACCAAGGGTTATAATGGTTTAGTTCATTTGGATCCTAGTTACACATTATTCTTATTTAGTGAAAGATCTTTAACATCTCCCACAAATATCTTCCCATTTTGTACTCTTTATAAAAATTCCTTAATTAAAATAATTAATCATAACCTGTAAATGGAAACATAATAATGGAAGTGATTAAATACTTCATAAGGGTAAACATGGGAATGTTATAAACATAACATGATCATAAGTGTATGATAATATGAGTATAACATATGAAAACCATACCTGATATATCAAAGATAAAAATCTTGTTTCATGAAATAAATAATGGAAGTTCATAAAACATGAATCATAATTTTTTGAAAGAATATGAGCCATGAGAACATAACATTGGAAAATGAAATAGTTTTTTTGAATACACATATGCTCATAGAACCATGCACATATCTACAGAGAAAAATGTTCACTAATTAAAGGAAATACAATAAATTAGGTCCTCACATAAACATATTTACATGATACCTAGTCCACACATAACCTTATAGACATGAAATCTAGATACATTCATAACATTGTGAACCTGAAATAAGGTTCATGCATAAAATCATGAACATGTCATTAGGTTCATGCATAAAATTTTTAACATGTAATCAGGTTCAATAATCACATTATGAATTTGTAATCAGGTTCACATATAATATATATAATAATTTTTTACCCATTATTAGTCAATATATTAGAGGGAAATATAGGTCCCACCCATCACATAATCTATACATATTTGGGACGTAATATCCTAAAAGATTAATCATATTATATTCAATGAAAAGGGGTACGATAACATAAAAATTTAATTATAGTATAAAAAATTAAAATAAATGGGTTTAATAATCATATTTTCATCATAATCATAAAACATCCAAAAAAATAAATATCCAGTAAATCTTAAATAACAGTTCCAAATTAAAGACATATTTCAGGAAACAACTGCTTTGTTATTCATTTGTGTTTTTATTTTTTTGGGTCCTCTTACATTGATCATGGTTCCATAAAATCTAGAATATTAAAAATGGTGTAAGAATCATATATATTCAGTATATGTGTATTTAATGTATTCTCTAAAAGATAGAGATAGAAAATTAAATACACTATTCATTGAGAAGGTGGGTCGTATGTACACATGAACACTATTTCCATTTTCTCGATGAATGTAATGAAAGAAATGTAAATAAGAATTAAACATTACCAAAAAATTATTATGTCATATATATTACATATATTTATTCAACTTATATTTATTACCTTTCATTCAAATCATTATTGAAAAATGAATCACATTGATTCGTGAGGTGGAACTCTGTCGTACACATGAACAACGCTATCATATCCCTCATATAATTTAAATTAAGAAGTTATTTGTGATATAATAATTTCAGAAGTATAAATATGATAAATATATCATAAATATTATGTTAATCTATCTTTATTACATTCTAGGTAAAATTGAAATGAATTCCCAGGGCATTAGTTCACGAGGTGGTAGTTCGTCATATACACTAGCGACATTATTTTTTTTGAACAAGTTGTTAGTTAAGAAGGTATATTTAGAATTATAATTTAAAATGTATGATAATATCCTAAATATCATATATAAAAAATAAATCCATCATTATATCCCTCTATGAGAGGTGGTGATGGAAAATAAATAATATCAGTTCATGAAGTGGTAGTCCACCGTAAAAACACATTATGATTTTCTCATTCCATTTTATAGAAGTGGAGATGGATATATGTTATAAAACTAAAATATTAACATATATATTTATATTAAATACCGTTGTTATTTTTTATTATTTATTTTAAATTATTTTATGGAGTTTGAAGGAGAAGTATAATGAAAACACAAAGTCAAAAACAATACCTCTTCTTCAAACGACCACTTTAGGTTTAACATAAATCCTTCCTAGATTTTATTTTTGATCTTACTAAGGCCTCTGTGATGAGGGAATGGAAATTTAGTAATACATTTGGGTAGCTATTTTATGATTCAATTGTTTTTGGATGTCTAAATAGGGGTGGATAGGGGTTTGTGATTTATGAGTGAGGAGACTGGCACACATGTAATTTTTGAAAAGAAAAGGGTGTACCCACATTTTTTACATGGAAAAAGGAGATTTTTTTTATCAAACCATATAGATTATAGTGTATAAATATGGATAATTACCGGGTTTTGGAAATATTTCTAAGTCTCTTTACCCCTTATCTTTTTAGTTTAACCATTGATAAAATTATTTTCACCATAACCATGATAATTAATTATTAATATTTTTACTATTTCATTATGGTCAGAAAATTATTTAAAAATATTATATAATATATATTATTATGATTAAAAATATTAAATATTTTTTTTGAAGTTAATTATACCGAATTGGAAAATTTAAAATTAAAATTAATCCTGTAGATGTGACAAAAAAAGGATTTCCCAAGTGAAATGATCCTAAATTTTATAACATTTCTATATCAAAATTAAATATGAAATTGATTTGAATGACTGAAATTGGTTTCATATATATATAATTGAACTATTTGTTTTAAAAATATCATCTAAAAATATATTTTTTTGTTTTTAAATGATTTAAAATTAATGATAATTCTTAATAAAAACATGTTTTTTTCATTATTCGTAGAAGCATTTAACAATTTAAAAAATTTGAAACAAATTATTTGAAGATATTTTTCAATTGAAGAATTAAAAAATTAATTTTATTTTTTCAAAATAATTTTATAAAATTGAAAAAAAATTAATTTTAAAACCAGTGCGCAAATGGCGACAAACCTACTATTTAGAAAAATACAGTTTTAAACATAAAAATATATTTATTTTTATCAATTGTATTGAAAAAAAATAAGTAAATATTATTATTTAATTATTATATAATATTTAAATTATGTCAAAATAATTCCTTAAAAATGATTTTTTATTTATAAATGTATTTTTTTTCTTTATAAAAAAAAATTCAGAAAATGATTTTATTTATTTTTATAGATTTCTTATTTTAATTTATAATTAATTGGTGACCAAATAATTAATTTATATATTTGTGTAAAGAATATTTTTTTATTTAGTTATTATAATTAACATTCACTATTTCAATGATTAGGTGATAACTATCATATTAAATAATAATATTTTATACAATGTCAAATATTATGTAAACTCGATGTTTCATGAAACGAGAGATAAGTATAATGTTACATGTATCAAATAATAAACATAGTGTTGTGTGTAAGGAAATATAAATATTTTGTTTTATGTGATGATAGATAAACTTGATGTTTCACGTAATGTATGATATTGAAAAGATAAAATTTATTTTAAAAAATATTTCTCAAATTCATGAGGTGTTAAAATGATTGATAGTTTATATATTATCTTTCATTTCTTGAAGAAAAACTATTCCCGTCATATTTTAATCTCCTACACCATTCTAATATGTTGGATTTATACATATCTTCCAATATAGTTCCACATATGGTTCCATTTGAAATATATAATGGAAACTCTTATTATATGATAAATCTTGCAGGGGAAGGTGTTGATCCCAACATCCTATAAGATTCATTGAACAAGATCATAAAATATCATCTAGATATTTATTGATACGTATAGATTGAAAATTATTTTAAGGGTGATATATAATGTATAATCTCATCTCTCTATCTAATAAATGTTGAATACATCTCTAGAAATTTGAATTAATCCACAAATCTCAATCAGATACAATTGAGAGTAGTCCCTATTCATTCTTACCACATCCTTTATGCATTTCCTAGAATGATGATTGAGTGTGAAATATTATTGTATTGAAATGAAGTTTTTTAACTTATTAATCTGATCAACTATAACCCAAATTCAATAATAACATTTATAAACACTACATATACCTATAATGAAAATCATGAAGATTTTCTCTAATTTTAATATATGAATAGGTAATGATTATACCATCCCCTTTTTTCTTCTATATTTTTTTGATAACTTTAGATAATACCGATAACCAAGAAACATACTAATCTATAGCCCTATTAATGTTATCCAAGAAAAAAATATAATTTATTTCTCTATATATCGTTGTGATTCTTTAGTGGATAGATAATTATGAGATATGTGTATCTTATAACATATATTTCATTAATAATGGAACTGATGGAACACATACTAATTTCATAAATTTTATAACTCTTTCATTTTTTAATTGAACTCTAGAATAGTCCCTAAGTTATTATCTAACATTATATCCTCCTTATATGCCTTTTTAATCATTATATGGATAAATGATTACACGTTAATTTTGGAAAGATAAGATCTCTTACCTTAACTCAATGTTTAAAGTTTTATTACTAAAAATATATGGGAATTGGGTATATTTAAATCATCATCATGGATAAGATACCATGATTCTTACTATATAGATAATCTTTAATGTTTTCCTTCTTAGGGTGGTGATGTGATGAGCTATCACTGTCCTTAATAAAAATCCTACCATATGCATTAACAAAGGTTCAACTAGTTCTGTGTGAATATATACCTTATTCACTTGTCACTAGTATATATTTCACAATTTTTAACATAATGATAATCCATTCATGTTTTTAAGAAAATTATGACTATTTCTTATTCAAAACCATGAATCAAGTAATTATTTTTCATGAATATTTTATTAATGTGATCATAAATAAGCACCCTATAATTCAGTATTAGGAAACATATTAATACATTATTTGATTCATCACATTATATTACAAACCATTCTCCACAGTAGGGTAATGTGGGTACATTTATAGTGGATAAAATTTTATTGAGTTCATTTAAATTTTACTCACATTTATATTTCTATAAAAACCTATATCACTACCTAGTTAACATAGTTAGTAGATTTGATTGTCATGAGAAAGTTATCAAAAATCATATATAGTATCTATGTAGTGAATGAGAATTATATATATTCCTTATAGTGGTTGATATAGTAAATTTCTCAATCAAGTATACCTTTTATGTATCCATAGATATACCCTCTCATTTCAGTACATGACCTATGAATGATAAATTCTGTATCTCTAATTCACACTTTATAAATATGGAAAATAATTTATACTTTATGAATGTTAGTATAATAATTGTAAAGTTATCTTAATCTTCGTTATTTCTATAGTATTGAATGAAGATATTTATAATGATACCAAAATTTGGTCAATGAAAACTCTAATGAATATATTTATTGGATCCTTGAAGATAACATGTGAATTTGTGAAAATAAATGACATCCTTATAAATTCAGAGCTCCCATATCATATACAAAATGTTTTCTTGGTGACATCCACTCTTTTCACCCTTAATTGATTATATCCAGATTGAGGTTCAATATTTGAGATGTATTTAGTCCCTCAATATTAATTAAACAAGTTATCAATATGAGGAAAAACATAAATATAGTTAATAATAATTTATTTTGGTTCCTGATAATCAATTTAGAGACACCGTGAACCATATTTCTTCTCAACCAAGAGTACTGGTGTACCACATGGTGAAGCACATGGATATATAAAACCCTTTTCTATGTTCTCTTAATGTTTCTTGTTATATTCTTATAATTAAATAAGGTTGATTCTATAAATAGTATTTGATATAGGCATAACAAGATGATTGAATTATATTAAAAAATTGACCACATGATCTATGGGAAGACTGGTTAAATTTTATAGAAACATATATATTCATAAAAAAACCCATATCCTCATTATAAAATATTTATTTCACCATTTTAGCTGAATACTCTACATGATTGGGTATTATGACCAATATAATGGAATAAATTTCAATAGGGAGTTGATGGTTAGAATTATATCAATTTATGATCATAGGTAGATTCCAAATACAAAATGTGACATTACCATCCTAATAATTAATATAGGATCATTGTATAGAGATCCAATCCATGCCAAAAATCACATATAATTCCAAATATGTGGAATAATTAGTCTTTTAGGAACAACATTTCCACAAACATTCACTTGAGAGGAGTTACATACATCAGATAAATCCATCATACTCAAAATAATTTTCAGTTACAATTTAATATTTATCCATTGTGTTAATGATTTTATGACAATATAAAAATGAAAATACATGAAGGATAGTGTAGATAAAATATAATAGGAGATATTTTCAATTTTAGAGTAGAAGAAAAGTCTATATTTCAGTACCTCATTTTTGTGACCCAATTATATTATTTTTATTTAATAGGATTTCATTTTCTCCCTAATATTTGAGGGATACTAACATATGTTATCATCATTAACCTTGGGTTTTGGTAAGTTGTATGCACAATTTCCAAATTCCTTACAATTATAGCAATATAAAATCCATGGTGAATTATTTTTTTACTTTCTTTTTATATATTCCATTAGTTTGACTTTTTATATTTCTCTGACATTAATTTAAATGATGAACATCTCTTTCAAAATTGCAGAATTTACCTATTCCTTTATGGAAATTTCCTTCATGCCTCTTTACACATTTTTTGTATGATGGAACATTAATTTTTTTTATCTATGATTTCAATCATTATAGTTTTAATTAAAAATTATTTTTCTCTTATTTTCCATGGGAACCTGAGAATATTACGGAGTCACTAATTTAAATTTCCACCTTGAGATCACGTCAAAAAATCTCATTGTAGCTACCAAAGTCCCTCAGAGATAATTCCATTCATATATTTTGTTTTAATCTAGTAGATAAACTATCAATATTTCATTAAGTTTCAATGTTAAAACTATATTAATATATTTAATGTCTTGTTAATTTTTATTCATTGTTACTGATATATTGATCATACTTCTATTTCTTCTTTAAGAATTCCATATTCACATTAGGAATAAATGTTATGGGAATATAATTATTATAAAATATAATCTTAATCCACCCATTGCATATAGTGTATTAATTTCTACCAAATATTCTTAATTATAGTTCACCATTTTCCAGATTCATGTGTAAAATGAATAACAACAAAAAGATCCTTTTCGTGCTCTGATCACTGGAAAATGGAAAATATATTTTCTATTTTTTTGACCCATTTATAATAAATAAGTGGGTTTTCACACCCACTAAATGAGGGTCAATGTCTACATATGATGGACATAATAAATGGTTGACCATTCCTTGGAATGCTATTGAGTTTGTCATGAATCTTGTTATTGTTCATAGATTGGAAGATCTGGGTGTGAAAATCCTTGATATTTTTCAATCCACCTCCCTTCCCATTTTGTTTCACAATATAAAAATCAATTAATTCTCCATCACACTCATTGTGATCTCGATTCCACTTGGTTCCATACATTAATTAAATCCCAAAAGGTTAGTGTGAGTATCTATCTTATAATTTTTAAAATTATGGAACCTTTATTTCATCCAATTTCATTTTAGGTCTATCCCACATCCCTTTTTGTTTATAATTTTTTTTGGTTCTATTCACTTATTCATAAAATTCTAATCACTAAATACAATGAAAACCCATTATTGTACCAACTGAGGTGACTTTGTCACAACATAAACAAATATTACATCATTTTATGATAATATTTATTACATATAAGAAAAATCACACCCTATAACCTAAATGTTTAGTTTCTTTGAAAATTATATATATAGCCAACTTATTTTAAAATATTTTCATCATCTCTCTAAAATATTATTCTCAAATGATACTCATTAATACACAAAATAGATAGTACACTTCTTAATAATATAGGGAATATAGACATAATAAAGAATGAGATGACAAACTCGTTAAGGGAAAACATAAGAGATATATATTAAAGATCATAAGTGTGTATAGGATAAGCATGTGGTTATGAGAACATAATAACGTTACATCATTATAACATAAAACATCCATACCCCATTATCGTAGTTCATAAATCATGTGTCATGGAATAAACATTTTGGTATGACATAAGATATGAGATGTATAAAAATGGACACATGAGTAAATAATTAGGATCTATAAAAAAATCATAATAATGGAAAATATATATAATCCTAAAAAAATTCTTTATATCATCACCCACAATGTAAACCATGATCAAATTTTTTAAAATGACCTCTACATGATTCAGTTTACTCCGTAATCTTATAAACATAGTGAAAAGAGTCCCATAGTGGATCAAATTCACTCCAAAATCCAATACTGTAGAGAACCATTTTTTACTTGTAAGACTTTGAAATATTTCTATATATATTTTTCCATATATTATTTGAGATGGTGTGGGATTTAAAAGCCCAGTTTCCTCGAAATTAAATTTATAAAAATATTAAATACTTGTTATATTATGTTCAAATATTTTCATATAGAAAATGAGATAAATCATAACAAAAATCACATATATCTGAAATCAAATACCACGATTGAGTCTAAAATTAAATGTTTACCCCGAGAGATATCTAAAATAGGTCTACATGGGATATTCAGATACCTCCACTATTAGAAGGTGTGTTGAGTTGAAATGAATAATTAAATTTATTTATTTTAATTAAATTAACCGAATATAATTCCTATAAATCCTCCATTATGGTGAATCCTCTACAGTTATCCACATAATCCCTCTAAGGATCAAGAGTGATCCTTTTTACTTCCATTGGTGAATCAAATTAATGAATAATGAATCTCCAGATTAATGTAGATTGAAGTTCCATGAATGCAAAGACTCCTATAAATCATTGTGGGGAGTATTATTCGAATAAGATATATCCAATCTCCATGTATGAATTTTCAATTCTTTTTTTTATTCTTTTATTGATTAAAATTATTTATAATGATCAATCATTTTTTGATATGTGCTAATTTATAGATGTAACAAGAACCCACATAGTAAAATTTATTTGATAATCATTCATTAATCAACTTGTATATACTTATCAAAATAGTTGGCTAAAAATGCATGATAATGATCTATAATTTTTTTGAGGCCTCTCTCCCAAAATCCCTTCAGATTATTTTCAATTGGGATACGAGGTCATGTATTGACGTTTTAGGGTAATACAAAGCCCAATCAGACCACCAAATTCATTGTGGAATCTTGTACAAGGAATAGAAAATTGAATTTAGGGTGGAAAAATAGAATTTTATAGTTATGAGAGATAGATTAGTTGAGTTGGAATCCAAATTATAAAATTTAGAATAACCCTATAAGTGTGAGGTGTGTGGTGTGTGTGGGGAGAAACGAACCAACATGGATTTGGAATTTGGAAACAAGATGGATAAAAATGCTGGACAACAACAAGTTCCATTGGTTCTTGGAAGAAAAAAGGCCAGATCCAAAGGTGGGTATTTCGGATCCCAATCATCAAGACCAGATCATAATTTTCAAAAAAAAATCAACTACATGCTATGTAGTTCTAAGAACAAATGGAGCACCGGGCCCTGACCGCTTTGGCTAGGATTTCATCCAACTATTAGTATCACAAACTATGTGGTACCCCCACATGCCGTATGATCTTGTGCCGTAAAATTTGACATATAATCTGAGAGTAAACATGCATGATCATGGCTAGAAACATGTCATGTGCCCATGTATAGGGACATGACCAATGAAAAGGGGATCCCTATATAGAGAGGCATGCCATGTGTCAAAGTACACAGACATGGGTTAGGTAAAAGGACATGGACAAGAGTACACGGGTTGACCTCGGTTAGCTTGGAAATATTGTACAGTCCACCTTCACATTGTGTACCTATTAATAAGTGGGGATTCATGTGATGTACAGGTACACAACTAGGAAATGGAGCATGAAGACACACCATGAGGGTATACTACACACCATGTACCAATAATTTCCTTTTAAGGGAACTTCCATCACTCATATCTTCTTCATTTGGGATTGGATTTGGTCAATGAGTAGACTATATTAATTTTTTTCCATGTAGAATGTGATTTTTGTTCTCCAAAGTTTATTTGGATATATGATTAGAGTTTTTATATACATGGAACTTATTTTGGTTATGTGTGACAAAAGAAAAGATCACACATGATCTCCAAAGGAGTTCAGAGTGGAACCTTCCGGTCCGGATGGTCATGGGTCCTCAACGATTAGAAAGGCCCCATCTTGCGGTGACAAAGAAAAGGTATTCAACCTCCAGAGTGTCAATATCTAATCGGGCTATGAATATTCCTCAATGATTAGAGTTTCACCCTTTTATAGATATTAGGTATGGGTCAGTGAGTTTTTTAGTCGGACCCTCTAGCCGGGCTGGGCATGGTTCCATGATGACTCGTGTGGAACCCTCCAATAAATATAGGGCATGGGTCCCAGACCTTCAGAGTGGAACCATCCATCCAGGATGGTTGTGGGTCCTTGATGACTATAGTGGCACCCTTTATCTAGTAATGGGTCATCTATATACTCTTATAGTGGATCCCTCCAGTTGGGTTGGGCATGTGTTCTTGATCATTATAGTGGCACATTCGTTTTGTACCAGGGCCTAAGTCCTCTTCCTATATATTGTGTCCCCTAGAAAATGAAGCATAGTAGAGAGGTGATTCTTGATTTGATGTTTTCTACTATGTAAACACAAGATATTTTTGGGATAAGTGATTGACTTCTGGAACTGGTAGAGACCGTTTTCTAGAGTGGGCTATGAGATAGAGATCCCCTTCTGTTCTATTTGGGTATATTTGGTTTGACCATATATATATATATATATTTAAATTTGTGTGTCGGTGTATATAGGTATGCCTATTTATTCTATTTCTTTGGGTTTATATATTTATTATCTATCTATTCATATACTGTCTTTTTCTTCTCCCCTGTAAACTTTTGAGGAATCATATTGTGTACGTATATACTCACCCCTACATGGGATTCTACCTCATGTGTTGTGTCTTATGAAGGAAACAGACATGCGATAGTGACTTCAGTGGATCTTAGGGATAAATGCTACATTGGACCGTGTATTGTGGTCATATATTATATGTTATGATTTGGAATCTCCAACACATTTCGTTTCTAGGTTTTTCAAGATTAATAATATTTCTATTAGGGTGTATATTTTTCACATTTAATTTTCAATTTTCACTATCATACTCTTGAATCCCCTAGTGGTTTTTCATTTGGGGTTTATATTATATTCGTTTCATTTTAGTACTATTCTTACATTACTGGTCTACATTGATATCGTTGGGTGTGTGAATATTGGTATATTGGGTAAAGAAATACCCATGATAGATATTTCTTTCGGAACTTGTCACCAATCTTTGGCCATTGGAGTGTGGTTTGAGGTACTTTAGCTTGAGCCCTATTGTGTATGGTTGTGATAGATTGGTATCATATGTGTTTCAATCCTTGGGATGGTTTATGAAGTAACCACCATATGAGGATTTAGTTGAGATTAAGGAATCAATTACAAGGTGTCTCGAGTGAGGCTCTTAAGCTAGGGAACCCAATGATGGTTAAGAGATCAACATATCTATTTTCTAGGACATTGACTGCCTTCTTTTCTACTCAACATACTCAGACATAGGTTACAAGGATCAAATTTAACATGAATCATATATTAATGAGTATTTGACTATCCTTATTAAGTTAGTTTCCCAGTGATTATATATATATATATTCTTATTTTTTCATTATAAGACTTGATTAAATTTTAAGGATTCCTCCACAGCAATAGCTAGCCAGGTCACCTATTCTTGATCATTATGTTGATCTAATGAATGATGATGCCCCCGTTCGGGTTCCATACCATGAAATCCTTCATCTAGGGGTATAAGTAGCTACACCCCCACATGTCAATCAATATATTATCCTTACAAGGAAGGTTGTGGATGTGTATAGGATTAACGCACTATAATATTTATAGCACTAGAAGTTGATGAGGTTCTATGGAGATCTAGATCCATAATAATTAGAGGACTAGCTAGAGTTAGTGGTCCATATTTTTAGGATCATCCAAACACCGACAGATTAGGTGGTTTTATTAGAAGATACCTTTTTTCTATATAGTAGGAGGGCACTAGTGGAGTCTTATTACCAAGATGAGTGATGAGTAAACAGTCTCCTAACCTGAACTCTTACAACTATTCCATGAGAATTACTATCATCATTCATGATTTTAGGTCAGATTCCAATGATTCTGGATCTGTGGTAGGGGGGATGATAATGGGTAAGTATGTGGAGAGGTTCACAAACCATACACGATACTCCCTTCATATGATATGGAATGGCTACTTCTGATCACTAAATATTGGGCAGGGACTATGTTGAAATGTTCATTCTAGTATGGTAACCTTACGCATTACCAACAATGTTGTGGTGTTGGAATGGTCACTTTGGATAGATATCTTCTCATTCAAGGGATTTTGGGTGGTTGGAGCTAGAAGTGGGTGTCACAAGGCTGAGTCAACTACAACAGTATATAGACACCAGTCGACTGGATCCTGGTGTAAGATATATTATGAAGAAATTTCATGGGAACGTGGTCATGTAAAAAAAGGAACAGGTAATCCTAGAGAGGGGTAGTGGTATATAGGTTATATGAAATGTCACGTTGCACGAGACTGTCTGACTATATGTGTTGAGGAGAAAAGGTAGGTAGTAGAGAGTCTTTCCTGGATGATACATTTTTGTGATAAGTGATCTCGAAGGCTATGGTAGGATGGTTCCCTAGGATGAGGAGCTGGAAGAGGATTAGGAGGAGATATTAATGGTGGATGATGCATTTAGATCCTTCCACCAGAACCACCAATTGGCCACATCATTCTAAAGAAACTTTCCATCTGGGTAATGGAAAACTGCAGGCTATAGAGGCTTATGACCCTACAGTACATGATATTATTATATTGACAATATATATTTATTCTAATCTATCATTTTTATTAATATAAACTGGTAGTAGTTATTTTTTCATCTTCATACTCATAGTGTGAGATCTAGAGCACCCATAGAGGTCTTTATCCTAGTATCTTCATCTTGAGGGTTCTATACATAACACTTCTTCTATATCTTTTAAGTTCCAACAGTACATGAAATATCTTGGTGGATTAAGATTCACATGGTAAATTTTTCTTTTCATGCTAAAATCCTATGAAATCATCTTGGGTATAGATTGGTTGTCCATGATCTAATCCTAGATTGACCTTCAGCACAGAAAAGTTTGATTCCCTCACACTGATGGGATAAGATTCACCAATATGGGTGAGAGAGACCACATGGTGGGATGAGTGGGTTCTTTATGAAAGAGGTTGTATCACAATACCCATAAGATAGTCAGTATATCTCTTGGTGTAGTAGGTTCTTTAGGAATCTTTATTCCTTCAGTCATAGAGGATATTATGGACATCCACCCCAAGTATTTTCTAGGACTTCCTTCAAGGCAATTAATGTTTTTTTATATTGACCAGCATCCCAAGACCACTAAAATATATTATATGGAATATCAGATGGCCCCTACTGATATATAGGAGCTATTGATGCAATTGGTGGGCCTTCGAGAGAAGGGTTTCATCAGGCCTACATTGTCCCCTGGGTAGACCCAGTATTGTTCATGAAAAAGGAAGATGATAGACTGTAGATTTACATGTATTATCATCATTGAATAAAATTCATGATAAATAAAATGTACACTTATTGGGGATTTATGACCACTTCAAACATTTTTAAGGGGCAAGATGGTTCTTGAAGAATGATCTTATGTCTAGCTTCCACCAGTTGAGGGTTTGCGATGATGATATTATAAATATGGCATTAAAATGTCACTATGAACACTTAACGTTTCTAGAAATTCCTTTTTGGGTGAAAAATTCCCCTAGAATGTTTATGGCTTTGATGAAGCAAGTTTTATTTCCATACTTAGACCAGTTTGTGGTTTTTTCATCTATGACACACTATTATACAATTTTTCAAAGTAGGACCATGAAGAGAACTTGAGTTTGGTCTTATATTTTATTCAGATAACCATATCTATTGTAAACTCTCAAAGATCTAGTTATGGATTCCTGAGGGTAACTCCTTATGTCATATTATGTTTGAGTATGGTTTAATCATGTACCGGGAAAAGTTTGACATAGTAATTGCTTGGTATCCACCCATGAGTGTCATAGGTGTGATGTTTTTTTCGCTTGGTATGGTCCTATAGGATGTTTCTTGTAAATTTATATTATATTTCAGCCCCTTTGACCACCCTGACATGGAAAGAGATTCCTTTCACATGGTCTGAGAAGTTCTAGATATCCATCAAGAAGTTTAGGCAAAATAAGACAAGTGATCTATGTTGAGACTATAAGAGGAGGGTGTGGTGTACGTAGTGTATGAAGATTCCAATATAGATAGGCTTGGTTTAATGTTAAAAAAGTGGAAAATATTTATCACATATGAATTGAGGCAATTAAGACCCTATTAGAAGAACTACAGAAATCATGAATTATAGGAAGTAGTGGTAGTCTTTTCCCCAATGATGTGGAGGAATTATATTCTAGTGTTAATTCATGGCTTAGTTATACCATTATACTCTTAGGTATATATCTACAAAGAGAGGATTTAACCTATGATAATGGAACTTTTTGGAGTACCATAAAGACTATAACATCAAGATAGTCTATACTTTGAGGAAGGGAAGTGTGGTAGATGATTCCCTCAATAGGAAGTCCTAGGATCACTTGGTGTATGAGGAATCCATTAGTTGGATTCGTTGTTGATGACCATGGTGAAGTAGGAGGGTTCATCCCTTCATCAGTTGATGGTGTTCATTCATTCCACTTCATGAGCATGTGAGAGAGTCTCAGTTTAGAGACATCAACTATGGGGTTTTTTGGTGACCAAATATCCACAAGGAATTCAATTGATGTATTTTTTAAAGGAGGTAATCACATCATCCTTTTATAGGGGTGGATGGTGGTCAATGTTACAATGAAAAGGGAGGTGATGTGAGAGTTTCAAAAATCCCCATAGCTATACATCCTAGTGTGGGGAAGATGTATAGTGACCAAAAATGACAGTTTTGGTCGTCTGACATGAGATAGTGTGTGGCTGAGTTCATCCCTTGATTATTCACCTATAAATAGGTGAAGGATAAGAACCAGGTTCTATAAGTATTGTTTCACACCCTCATGATCCCGGATAGGATGAGGGAAAACATATACATGAAATTTGTAACCAAGATTCCACAGACAATGAAGGTCCACGATTCAATCTGGGTTATAGTTGATCGACTTACGAGGGAAAAAACATCTGTTCTATCAGGGAAAAGTGTTTTGTGGGGAGGTTGGGGTAGATATAGGTATGAGTGTCTATTTTATTTCATATGTTTCCATCAAATTCTGTCACTTATCATGATGTGTATTCCATGTCACGATTGTGGAGAGGCCTCTAGAAGAATTTCGAGAACCATTTGAGGATGAGTACAGCCTTGAACCACCATAAATATGGGCAAACTGAGTGAAATATCTAGGAGTGTATGGATATGTAGAGGGCCTTAATTTTAGACTTTGGTTGGGTTTATGAAAATTAACTTCCCTTGTTAGAGTTTATGTAAAACAAAATCTTCCACTATACTATCATCAAGACTCCTTTTGAGTCCCGGTACACGAGACCCTGTTGGACACCCGTACGTTGGAAAGAGATTGGTGAGACATCTATTATGGGTCCAGAGATGATACAATAAGTGAAGAATAAGGTAATGGTTATCCATGATTGGATGATGATGGACCAAATAAAGCATAAATCTTTTGTAGATCACCATCATATTCCCATGGAGTTCAAGTAGGGAGACCACATTTTCCAAAGATTCTCAACAAGTGAGGATTGTAGAGGTTTGGATGGGGGGAAACTATCCTCATGGTTCATCAGGTCATTCAATATCATGAACAGGGTTGGTTTGGTTTCATACCCCCTTTCCCTATCCCAATAGTGGGAGTGGGTGCATGACATCTTACATGTGTTTGAGCTGAGGAGATATGTGCATGACCATATGCACATCATCGACTAGGGAGAGATGGACATCGAGGACATAACTACTTTTGAGGATAACCTATTGGAAATTTAGGATCAATAAGAGATGACCCAGTAAGGATGGGACATATCCTTGGTTTTCATGTTGTGGAAACATGTGAACATGTTGAATATATACCCGGAGAGGGACAGATAGATGCATGCTCATTGTCTAATTTTGGTTTCAGAGTTTTTACTTTTCATGGATGAAAATAATGAAAGAGGTAATGTGTGAGGAACCCGATTTCTTCCTTGTAAGACCTTTATAAATATATATATATATACATATTCGTATCAAGGTGCTGAGACGATGTGAGATCATGAGGCCTAGTGTGTCTATAATTAATTTTATAGAATATATTAAATATATTTTATTTTACACTTGCACAATTTATTAATGAAAAAATAATAAATCATAAATAGAATCCCATATCAGAAGTGAGAGACCAAAATTGAGTCTGGAATGTGGTTTTTACCCTATGTATGGCCTGAAAAAGGTTAGTTCATGGTGTTCAGATGTAGAGACAACTAGCGGGTGTGTTTTGTTAAAATAAAAATTTATTTATTTATTTTAATTAAGTTAACATAATCTAATTACTATAAATAAACCAGTATGGAGAATCCTCTAGGGTATCCACATAAACCATGGGAGGATTGAGAGTGTTATTATCCTCATTCATTTGGAGAATCAAATAAATCGCTGATGAGACATTTATCGAATCATAGCGAAGTGCTGAAAAAATAATAAATCATCTCAATCTTTAGAGAGATCATTATTTGATGACAAATGATCCAATCTCTTCATAATACTATAAAACACCTGGTTTATTCCCTTTTTTATTAAATTTACTGATCATGATCAAGCCTTTCATTGATCTACACTAATTTTATGACATTTTATTTTCCCATATAATGAAACTTATTGTCTAATAATTCATTTCTCACCCCAGATATACCTATTAAGACTTCTATCCAAGAAAACTTTTAAATTATTGATAAACCATTGTTTTTATGTCTTTTTCCTCTAATTTATTCTTTATATTCTTCATTGAATTATGGGGCCATGGATTGACCTTTATGGGTGGTACTGATCCCAATTGGATGCCCATATTCACAGTGTAATCATGTTTGATGAATAGAACATTGAATCCTGGATGAAAATAGAGGCTTTGTGGGTTGCGAGTTATTGATTTTTTGAGTTGTAATCTAAATTATTGAAGGTGGAAGAACCAGATATGAATTAGTTTCTTGGAGCATTCAGGAAGAAATGAACCAACAAGTATTTTGTTTTCAGTAACTGGATAGATATAAATGATGAAAAATGACTAGATCCTCAGATTCTAGGATGATCCAAGGCTATATCTGAATGTGGGTAAGACAAATATTAAGCATGGAGATCCAATATTAATTTCCTGAAAAATAAAGACTACATTATGTGTAGTTGGAATAACAAATGGCATGTCAGGCCCTAGCTTCATGGGCTAGGATTTCAATGAATTTTTGGTATCACACAAAGTGTGGGATGCCCACACACTGTGTAACATTGTACAGAAAAAGACATTATGTACTATAGGAGTAAACATGCATGATCACTATCATGAATATGTTGTGTGACCAAGGACACAGACGCATCTATAGACATGGGGGTTACCCCTTATAGAGAGGAATTCTGTGTTCCAAAGTACATATACATAAGTTAAATACACCAAAAAATCAAAGAGTACATGGATAGATCCCAAGTATCATGGAAATTTCATGTATTCAACCTATATTCCATGTACCCTTACATAAGAGGGGATCGATGTGTTGTCCATGGAATTTTTCAAGTGATTTAGTGGTACTACACCCCATGTATTTACCCTACATGCTATGTACCCATAATTACCTTTTAATAAAACTATAATATCTCATATCTACATTGTCTATCCTTGGGGTTTTTTCATGTTGGTAGCCTATCTAGATTGTTTTTTCATCTATAATGCGATGGTGTCTAATGAAGTCGATTTTAAGATACTATGTGAGATGCTCTGGGAAAAGAGCTTATTTAGTCGATGCCCAACAAAAAAGGTTATCATGCAAGATCACTAGAGGCTTTCTGAGTGGAATCCTCAAGTCGATAAAGGAATGTGTCCTCGATGATTAGAGGTGAACCCTCCTACTAATATAGGGCATGGGTCTTCATCCTTATAAGTGGCACCCTCCATCCAGGATGGGAATGCGTGCTCAATGATTTGAGTGGAAACTTCATATGGAGATAGGACACAGGTCCTTGACCTTCCGAGTGGAACCTTCCATCATTGCTAGGAATGGGTCCTCAATGATTTTAGTGGAAACCTCCTTTGGAAATAGGTCATGGGTCCTTGACCATCCAAGCGATACCCTTATGTGCATGGGCACTCAACCATCATAGTGTCACCCTATTGTTGTACTATTCCACTACCTAGAAATTGTGTCCAATCAACTGTGAGACCCAATGAAATGGTGAGGCATGACATAGAAGTTTTCTATTAGAATAATGTGCGAGAAACTATGAATCATTTATGGACTTCAGGATCTATTTACAAGTCATTTACTAGGCTAGGTGGTGATATGGAGACTGCATTATTTTTCAATTTCGTTTCTTTGGTTTTAAAATATGTGTGTGTGTGTGTGTGTGTTTTATCTTTTACATTGGGTTGAACATTATAATATATATCTATTTATATTTCATCTTCCTCTTCCCCCTTCATATTTTTGGGCACCGTATTGGGTATGTATATACTAACAACTACATGGTCTTATCTCTCATGTTTCATATCTTATGCATACGACATACAAGTCGGTGGGGACTTCAGCGGATATTAGGGATACTTGGTGCATTTAAATGTATACAATGGTCAGAGATTGGAGATCAGGAGATGGTATCTCTCAACTATTTTTCATTTCAGATCTTTTAGGTTGGGACATTTTTTAGTTTAGATGTGTATTTTTTCCCATTACTTTTAGTTTTCACTGTCATACTCTTGTACACCATAGTGGGTATTCACGATTATATTATATTCTTATTTTTCATATTTGTATTACTATTTTTATACAATTTATCATTGTTATGGTTAGGTGTTTGAATATAGGTACATTAGGTAAAGGCCACCCAATTTTATATATTTTATTCAGTGCATTTTTCTAGCCCATTATAGCATCCAGCATTTTTGTCACATAAACTTTCATTACATAATACAAAATTGAGGATCATTAAGGTTTAGTGTCTTAGAAACCAGGAACTTAATACATGAAACAAAAAAACATTCTTCTTAAACACTTGAAAGGATTCTCCTTATGTTCATCCTAGATTAATTACTGTATCTCATAACCTGGGGACATACATCAAAAGAAAGGGTGAGCAGAAGGCCCAGTACGGGAAACAAGAGGAACATTTTACATGTGAACTTGAGATACTTCAATAAGGTCATGAAAAAGGACATTAAGGCATGAGAAAGAAATCATGTGTAATATCATAATAAAAATAACATTTTTCATAACATTAAGATGTGGCTACATCATTTAACATAGACAATCATGAACATATCACCAAGGTCCATCCCCAAGGTTTCATTTGAAAATTACCAAGGTTATTCACCAAGATATCGTGAAAATTGTAATCTCTGGTGGTTACATCATTACACAATGTATTGGAGTGCTATCATGGCGAACCCCTAAATTTGTCTTTATCATAATGTGATCCACATATATCATCATCAATAATTTCATAAACAACCAATATAGCCTAAAATAAATGGGTTTCATTTCATAATTATAACGTTTTAAAACTACTTTAAAGACAGGATCTTTATGTCACTTTAAAACCCACAGAAAAGGAAGGTGGGTCTCATGTATGTAAATCCCAGAATTTAAAATAGAACAACTTGGTATATATGTTAATACCCCTATAGAAGAGAGAGCTTTGAGTATTCACTTAATAAAATAAAAGAAATTTTAGAAAAAGAGAGAGACATTTTGAGACAGAAATTCTATAGCATAACGGTTATGTTTCGGGGTTTTATAAAACATTGAAAAGGGAGGGGACATGGGTCACCCATTAATAAATGATCCATAAAAAAGCAGGGGAACAGAATATAAAGGATTTAAGAACATGGTAATGAAATTTGAAAATATACTATATGAAATGAAGAACATGAAAGGAAGACATAAATAAGATTTCTCTTATGAAAATTCGGCAGCCTAATGGCGTCACATAAACTTCAACAAAAAATGAATTGATGTGATATAATAGGGTCTCTCATCATATGAAAATAAAATATCAGTATTATAGATATAGATATAATACCTCAACATAATAAAAAGGATCTTGAAATATTTGACATGGAATTAGAACTTTGAAAAAGGAGAAAGGTGAAAGAACCACTTACAAATTCGGTAGCCTAATAGCGCCACTTAAAACTTCAAAATAATGAATTGAAGAGATCAAATGGGGTATCTCATAATATGACCATAAAAGATCAGTATGATAGATATAGATATCATAACCCAACATAATAAAAATATACTTGAATGACTTGACATGAAAGTAGAACTTGAAAATGAGAAGGGTGAAAGAACCACAAAAATATTTGGCAGCCTAACAACGCCACAAAAAACTTCAAAATACTGAATTGAAGAGATAAAATGGGGTCTCTCATCATATGATCATAAAATATCCATATGATAGATATAGATATCATACCACAACATAATAAAAAGAAACTTGAAAGACTTGACAAGAAAATAGAACTTGAAAAGGAGAAGGGTGAAAGAATCCGTTACAAAAATTACGTCAGCCTAACGGCGACACTTAAACTTTCATAAAATGAAATGATGAGAGTAAGTGGGGGTCTCTCATCATATGGACATAAAAAGGACAGTATAATAAATATAAAATAACATCCTTCAACATAAGAACATGGAGCGTAAAGAAATGACATAAGAGAGACCACTTGAAAAGAAAGAGAGGGGGTCAGATCCCTTACCTTAAAACGTAACTCTTAAAACTCAAAGGTTAGGACCTTGAGGGCTTGGGGGAAACTTGGGAGGACTCCATAGGAGGTAATGAGACCAGAACGTCGTTGGGGGAGAGTGGGGAGTCGAATGGATGAGAGGATTGCTTGGTATTTATAGGGAAAGTGAGGGGACAAGGCATTAATGGCCAAGGGACACCTCATTGGTGGTTTTGGCAAAACCATGGGCATGACCATGGTATTTGCCCATGGTATTGGCCACTTAGGACACCTCTCACCTTATATTACTATTCATAAGTCAACCATATTTATTACATACTTAATACATTATTTAATGATGTCATTAAACACCCGTAACTTAAAAACTGTATTTTCACTATTCATCGAAAATTCAACTTTCTCAGAAAAAACCCAAAATTTCACCTTAACCAAATATCGATGCTCTGATTTCAAAAATTAACTCCATTTTATAAAAATAAATTTCTAAATATTTTTAATTAAATTTTTAAATAAATACACTATTCACCGAAAATTCATTTTTTCAGAAAAATCCACAAAAATTACCTTAACATAATATCGATGCTCTGAGTTTAAAAATGAAATCCATTTTATAAAAATAATTTTCTAAATATTTTTAATTAAATTTTTAATTAAAAAACACTATTCACCTGAAAAAACTAATACTTGACTAATAATTTATGAAACTGTTATTTAACCATTTTATTGAATCACATTACTTAATCAAGGTTCCTAGATTATATTAATGCTTTATTTAAGTGAGATTACTAATCCATTTGGTCACTTTACTAATCCTAAGCATAAAATCACTATTCATAATTTACTATTCATAAAAAATTATGTTGATCTTATTAGACTCTAAATTTTGTACTGAACATAATTGTAGAAGACCATTTTTTGAAAATCATAACACATTTTTAATTATTTAAGGTTTACCTAAACATTTTTAAAATATCCTCTTTCTAAAATTCATCAAAAATATACATACTATATTTATCCGGACATTTGAAAATTCATAAACTTCATCATAAGAAGAAATCAAAATTTTTATTTAAAACAAAGTGTTACACAAGGAAGTTACGGTCTCCTTACATATCCCCTTATCACACCAGCATAGGACCTAAGTGTAAGGTGTGCTAAGGTGATAGAACTCGAGGGAGGCTCAGCCAACATCGCACGAGTAGTAATTTATATCATTTTGAACTTCTCGCAAAGGCGATTCCATTCTATCTTCACACGATGAAGTTCGGATTGGGTTTGGTCTAGAGAAAAGCCCAGTGGTGCTACCTCCTTCCCAAGTTTTGTTAGATGGGCTTCGATCGGTCGAAGACTACTAGGTGAGGCCATAGAATCTTCTTTCTATATTAATTATCCAAGATTACTTGTATTTAGAGACAATAATCAAAACTTTTAGTTTCCAGTGGTCATATTGACCAATGGTCATATACAGTCAAAACCCAACGGTATCATTTTAATTATACTCATGTTATCAAATGAAACAGTTTTGTTGACTATAAAAATAAAATACCACACAAAATTAGGAGATAAGATTTATTCAAAATTTCGGGTCGTTACAATCTTCACCCTTAAGAAATTGCATCCTCGCAATTTTTAAAATTGGGTTTTGAAATTTATTTGATTGTCCAACATCGGAAAAAGAGTCAGTAACACTATTACTTTAAAAGAAAGAAAATGAAGTACAAAGGCCACCCGAGTTAACCCATAATTCTATTCCATGTAGGAAAATATTGATATGGAAGAAAAAAAAGGGTCAAGTTCTGAGGGAGAGTGATAGAAAACATGATTAGGAGAAAGTTAACCACAAGAAAATCACAAACTTATGATGTGTGTAAACGGTCTTTGATTACCTAGTAGGAAACGTAAACCAACAACGTTTTTGTTTTACGTTCCTTTTCATAATTTTAAGGAATTCATTTACTACATAGAACAAAAACATAAGGAAATATACATACCTTCAAGTAGAATTTCATCCTTTAATAAGTTTCTATGAAAACTAATCTTTTCTCCAAACGATGAGCATGCAAAACTACTTGGTCTCATTAAAGAACAAGAATCATCTTATAGAGAATCACATAATCCACAAAAGATTAACTATCTATTTCTTCTATCTTTGAACATTATCCCAAAAACAGAAAGTTTAAGGTAAAAAAACTCTTCAAAAAGAAAGAATCCCATATGAATGGTAACTAATTTTAAATCTTAAAGGTTCCATGGTACTACCCAAAGTTAATCATAGACCATTCCATAAATAACGGTCCTTAAAATTCCTCAAAATAAACCAAACTAAGATTGATACCCAAATACAGGAAGGATTTGATCACATAGTCTTCCAAGGTAAACTTTATCATTAATCTCCATACAACATCAACCACCCCTAAAATATTATAACAAAACTAACTAACATAAACATATTTACCCCAAGATAGGTTAATCCTTTCCATAAGTAACCTATAATACCATAAGTTCACCTTAAATTCATCGATTATTCAAAATATAAGTCAACCTTACTCCTCAATGAAAATACCGTAGTAATCTATTTACCTATATCATATAGGGTCCCCAAAATAGTGAACGTCTTCCAAAATAATAATCATCTTTTAATCCCCTAATCATCTCTATCATATTAATATGCAATTGTCACATTTCCTATCACATTGGTTGTTGGGATATGTGCTTCCATTTTCCGCCAGTAACTATGAAAAGAAAGTACAATTAGGGGCTTAAAAACATAGCCAATAATCATGAAAAGGAACTTAAAGCATAGAAGGATAACTTGTAGAACATAATTATACCCTAACTTGTGATCCCCTAGGTTTAGATCTATGTTATCTACGATCATATATTCTTATGTGAATCTTTATTTTATTTTATCTTTGTTCCTTTAATAATTGTTCATACTAAGCTTATGAATTTACTGAAGCATATCCCACGGGAGTGTCATAACCAAGAGTGCAACAAGGCCCATTGTCGTGTCCCTGTTCCAGTTTAAGTCTAGCTCAAAGCGGTGTTTTCGGGTTTTACCCCTATGCACATCTGTGCCAGAGCCACCTGTACCTGCTCGTATCCAGACAGGGATGTATTTCCTTGGCAACCCCTTACTCAATACTCACCAAAATACCAGGAAGATTTCCTCTTTATATAGGGTTCTTTATAAAGTTTTCACATCCTAATTTCCACAAATAACTAAACCATCCTTTAATACCAACTATATCATCCATCCTTTTTGTCACATAAACTTTCATTACATAATACAAAACTAAGGATCTTTAAGTTTTTGTGTCATGGAAACCAGGAACTTAATACATGAAACAAAAAAAAAACATTCTTCTTAAACACTTGAAAGGATTATCCTTATTTTCATCCTAGGTTAATTACTGCATCTCATAACCTGGGGACATACATCAAAAGAAAGGGTGAGCAGAAGGCCCAGTAAGGGAAACAAGAGAAACATTTTACATGTGAACTTGAGATACTTCAATAAGTTCATGAAAAAGAACATTAAGGAATGAGAAAGAAATCATGTGGCATATCATAATAAAAATAACATTTTTCATAACTTTAAGATGTGGATACATCATTTAACATAGAAAATCACTAACATATCAAGAAGGTCCATCCCCAAGGTGTCATTTGAAAATTACAAAGGTTATTCACCAAGATATCGTGAAAATTGTAATCTCTAGTGGTTACATCATTACCCAATGCATTGGAGCGCTATCAGGGCACACCCTTAAATTTGTCTTTATCATAATGTGAGCCACATATATCATCATCAATCATTTCATAAACAACCAATATAGCCTAAAAAATGGGTTTCATTTCATAATTATAACGTTTTAAAACTACTTTAAAGACATGATCTTTATGTCACTTTAAAACCCACAGAAAAGGAAGGTGGGTCTCATGTATGTAAATCATAGAATTTAAAATAGAACAACTTGGTATATATGTTAATACCCCTATAAAATAGAGAGCTTTGAGTATTCACTTAATAAAATAAAAGAACTTTTAGAAAAAGCGAGAGACATTTTGAGACGGAAATTCTACAGTAAAACGGTTATGTTTCGGGGTTTTAGAAAACATTAAAAAGAGAGGGCACATGGGTCACCCACTCATAAATGATCCATAAAATAGTAGGGGAACAGAATATAAAGGATTTAAGAACATGGTAATGAAATTTTAAAATATACCATATGAAATGAAGAACATGAAAGGAAGACAAAAATAAGATTTATTTTATGAAAATTCGGCAGCCTAACGGCGTCACATAAACTTCGACAAAAAATGAATTGATGTGATATAATAGGGTCTCTCATCATATGAACATAAAAGATCATTATGATAGATATAGAGATCATACCCCAAAATAATAAAAAGGAACTTGCAATACTTGACATGGAATTAGAACTTTGAAAAAGGAGAAAGGTGAAAGAACCATTTAAAAATTCGACAGCCTAACGACGCCACTTAAAACATCAAAATACTGAATTGAAGAGATAAAATGGGGTCTATCATCATATAATCATAAAAGATCAGTATGATAGATATAGAGATCATACCCCAACATAATAAAAATAAACTTGAATGACTTGACATGAAAGTAGAACTTGAAAACAAGAAGGGTGAAAGAACCACAAAAATATTTGGCAGCCTAACAGCGCCACTTAAAACTTCAAAATACTGAATTTAAGAGATAAAATGGGGTCTCTCATCATATGATCATAATATATCCATATGATAGATATATAGATCATACCCCAACATAATAAAAATAAACTTGAAAGACTTGACAAGAAAATAGAACTTGAAAATGAGAAGGGTGAAAGAATCCGTTACAAAAATTCCGGCAGCCTAACAGCGCAACTTAAACATTCATAAAATTAAATGATGAGAGTAAGAGGGGGTCTCTCATAATATGAACATAAAAAGGATAGTATAATGAATATAAAAGAACATCCTTCAACATAAGAACATGGAGCATAAAAGAAATGACATAAGAGAGATCACTGGAAAAGAAAGAGAGGGGGTGAGATCCCTTACCTTAAAACGTAACTCTTAAAACTCAAAGGTTGGGACCTTGAGGGATTGGGGGCACCTTGGGAGGACTCCTTGGGAGGTAATGAGACCAAAACTTTGTTGGGGGAGAGTGGGGAGTCAAATGGTTGAGAGGATTGCTTGGTATTTATAGGAAAAGTGAGGGGACAAGGCATTAATGGCCAAGGGACACCTCATTGGTGGTTTTGGCAAAACCATGGGCTTGACCATGGTATTTTCCCATGGTATTGGTCAATTGGGACATCTCACACCTTATATTACTGTTCATAAGTCGACCATATTGATTACATACTTAATACATTATTTAATGATGTCATTAAACACCCGTAACTTAAAAACTGTATTTTCACTATTCATCGAAAATTTAAATTTCTCAGAAAAAACCCAAAATTTCAACTTAACCAAATATCAATGCTTTGATTTCAAAAATGAAATCCATTTTATAAAAATAATTTTCTAAATATTTTTAATTAAATTTTTAAATGAATACCCTATTCACCGAAAATTCATTTTTTCAGAAAAATCCCCAAAAATTACCTTAACATAATATCGATGCTCTGAGTTCAAAAATGAAATCCATTTTATAAAAATAATTTTCTAAATATTTTTAATTAAATTTTAAATTAAAAGACACTATTCACCTGAAAAAACTAATACTTGACTAATAATTTATGAAACTGTTATTTAACCATTTTATTGAATCACATTACTTAATCAAGGTGCCTAGATTATATTAATGCTTTATTTAAGTGAGATTACTAATCCATTTGGTCACATTAATAATACTAAGCATAAAATCACTATTCATAATTTTCTATTCATCAAAAATTAAGTTGATCTTGTTAGACTCTAAATTTCGTACTGAACATAATTGTAGAAGACCATTTTTTGAAAATCATAACACATTTTTAATTATTTAAGGTTTACCTAAATATTTTTAAAATATCTTTTTTCTAAAATTCATAAAAAATATACATACTATATTTATCCGGACATTTGACAATTCATAAACTTCATCATAAGAAGAAATCAAAATTTTTATTTAAAACAAAGGGTTACACAAGGCAAATACGGTCTCTTTACATAGCCTCTTATCACACCAGCATAGGACCTAAGTGTAAGGTGTGCTAAGGTGATAGAACTCGAGGGAGGCTCAGCCAACATCGCACGAGTAGTAATTTCTATCAGTTTGAACTTCTCGCAAAGGAGATTCCGTTCTAGCTTCACATGATGAAGTTCATATTGGGTTTGGTCTAGAGCAAATCCTAGTGGTGCTACCTCCTTCCCAAGTTCTGTTAGATGGGATTTGATCGGTCCAAGACTACTAGGTGAGGCCATCGAATCATCTTTCTATATTAATTATCCAAGATTACTTGTATTTAGAGACAATAATCAAAACGTTTAGTTTCCAGTGGTCATATTGACCAATGGTCATATACAGTCAAAACCCAACAGTCTCTTTTTAATTATACTCATGTTATCAAATGAAACAGTTTTGTTGACTATAAAAATAAAATAACACACAAAATTAGGAAACAAGATTTATTCAAAATTTCGGGTCGTTACAATCTTCCCCCTTAAGAAATTGCGTCCTCGCAATTTTTAAAATTGGGTTTTGAAATTTCATTGAAAGTCCCACATCGGAAAAAGAGTCAGTAACACTATTACTTTAAAAGAAAGAAAAGAAAGTACAAAGGCCACCTGAGTTAACCCATACTAGGATTCCATGTAAGAAAATATGGATATAGAAGAAAAAAAAAGGGTCAAGTTCTGAGGGAGAGTGATAGAAAACATGATTAGGAGAAAGTTAACCACAAGAAAATCACAAACTTATGATGTGTGTAAACGGTCTTTGATTACCTAGTAGGAAACGTAAACCAACAATGTTTTTGTTTTATTTTCATTTTCATAATTTTAAGGAATTAATTTACTACATATAACAAAAACATAAGGAAATATACCTACCTTCAAGTAGAATTTCATCCTTTAATAAGTTTCTACCAAAACTAATATTTTCTCCAAAAGATGAGCATGAAAAACTACTTGGTCTCATCAAAGAAAAAGAATCATCTTATAGAGAATCACATAATCCACCAAATATTAACTATCTATTTCTTCTATCTTTAAACATTATCCCAAAAACAGAAAGGGTAAGGTAAAAAACTCTTCAAAAAGAAAGAATCCCATAGGAATTGAAACTAATTTTAAATCTTCAAGGTTCCATGGTACTACCCAAATTTCATCATAGAACATTCCATAAATAATGGTACTTAAAATTCATCAAAATAAACCATACTAATATTGATACCCAAATACAGGAAGGATTTGATCACATAGTCTTCCAAGGTAAAATTTATCATTAATCTCCAAACAACATCAACCTCCCCTAAAATCTTATAACAAAACTAACAAACCTAAACATATTTACCCCAAGATAGGTTAATCATTTCCATAAGTAACCTATAATACCATAAGTTCACATTAAATTCATCGATTATTCAAAATATAAGTCAACCTTACTCCTCAGTGAAAATACCATAGTAATCTATTTACCTCTATCATATAGGATCCCCAAAATAGTGAACATCTTCCAAAATAATAATGATCTTTTAATCCCCTAATCATCTCTGTCATATTAATATGGCAATCGTCACATTTCCTATCACATTGGTTGTTGGGATATGTGCTTCCATTTTCCGCCAGTAACTAAGAAAAGAAAGTACAATTAGGGACTTAAATACTTAGCCAATAATCATGAAAAGGAACTTAAAGAATAGAAGGATAACTTGTAGAACAAAATTATACCCTAACTTGTGATCCCCTAGGTTCCGATCTATGTTATCAACGATCATATATTCTTATGTGAATCTTTATTTTATTTTATCTTTGTTCCTTTAATAATGGTTCATACTAAGCTTATGAATTTACCGAAGCATATCCCCCGGGAGTGTCGTAACCAAGAGTGCAACAAGGCCCGTTATCATGTACCAGTTTCCGTTCGAGTCTAGCTCAAAGAGGTGTTTTCAGGTTTTACCCCTATGTACATCTGTTCCAGAGCCACCTCTACCTTCTCGTATCCAGACAGGGATGTATTTGCTTGGCAACCCCTTACTCAATACTCACCAAAATGCCAGGAAGATTTCCTCTTTCTATAGGGTTCTTCCTAAAGTTTTCACATCATAATTTCCACAAATAACTAAACCATCCTTTGATTCAAACTATAGCATCCAACCTTTTTGTCACATAAACTTTCATTACATAATACAAAACTGAGGATCTTTAAGGTTTAGTGTCTTGGAAACCAGGAACTTAATACATGAAACAAAAAAAAACATTCTTCTTAAACACTTGAAAGGATTATACTTATGTTCATCCTAGTTTCATTACTGCATCTCATAACCTGGGGACATACATCAAAAGAAAGGGTGAGCAGAAGGCCCAGTAAGGGAAACAAGAGAAAAAATTTACATGTGAACTTGAGATACTTCAATAAGGTCATGAAAAAGAACATTAAGGCATGAGAAATAAATCATGTGGCATATCATAATAAAAATAACATTTTTCATAACTTTAATATGTGGCTACATCATTTAACATAGACAATCATGAACATATCACCAAGTTCCATCCCCAAGGTGTCATTTGAAAATTACCAAGATTATTCACCAAGATATCGTGAAAATTGTAATCTCTAGTGGTTACATCATTACCCAATGCATTGAAGCGCTATCAGGGCACACCCTTAAATTTGTCTTTATAATAATGTGAGCCACATATATCATCATCAATCATTTCATAAACAACCAATATAGCCTAAAAAAATGGGTTTCATTTCATAATTATAACATTTTAAAACTACTTTAAAGACATGATCTTTATGTCACTTTAAAACCCACAGAAAAGGAAGGTGGGTCTCATGTATGTAAATCCCAGAATTTAAAATATAACAAATTGGTATATATGTTAATACCCCTATAGAAGAGAGATATTTGAGTATTCACTTAATAAAATAAAAGAACTTTTAGAAAAAGCGAGAGACATTTTGAGACGGAAATTCTGCAGCATAACAGTTATGTTTCGGGGTTTTAGAAAACATTGAAAAGAGAGGGGACATGGGTCACCCACTCATAAATGATCCATAAAACAGTAGGGGAACAGAATATAAAGGATTTAAGAACATGGTAATGAAATTTGAAAATATACCATATGAAATGAAGAACATCAAAGGAAGACAAAAATAAGATTTCTCTTATGAAAATTCGGCAGCCTAACGACATCACATAAACTTCAACAAAAAATGAATTGATATGATCTAATAGGGTCTCTCATCATATGAATATAAAAGATCAGTATTATAGATATAGAGATCATAACCCAACATAATAAAAAGGAACTTGCAATACTTGACATGGAATTAGAACTTTGAAAAAGGAGAAAGGTGAAAGAACCACTTAAAAATTCGGCAGCCTAACGGTGCCACTTAAAACATCAAAATACTGAATTAAAGAGATAAAATGGGGTCTCTCATAATATGATCATAAAATCTCAGTATGATAGATATAGATACCATTCCCCAACATAATAAAAATAAACTTGAATGACTTGACATGAAAGTAGAACTTGAAAACAAGAAGGGTGAAAGAACCACAAAAATATTTTGCAGCCTAACAGCGCCACTTAAAAATTCAAAATACTGAATTGAAGAGATCAAATGGGGTATCTAATCATATGATCATAAAAGATCCGTGTGATAGATATATAGATCATACCCCAACATAATAAAAATAAACTTGAAAGACTTGACAAGAAAATAGAACTTGAAAATGAGAAGGGTGAAAGAATCCGTTACAAAAATTCCGGCACCATAACGACGCCACTTAAACTTTCATAAAATGAAATGATGAGAGTAAGAGTGGGTCTCTCATCATATAAACATAAAAAGGACAGTATAATGAATATAAAAGAACATCCTTCAATATAAGAACATGGAGCATAAAAGAAATGACATAAGAGAGATCACTTGAAAAGAAAGAGAGGGGGTCAGATCCCTTACCTTAAAACGTAACTCTTAAAACTCAAATGTTGGGATCTTGAGGGCTTGGGGGCACCTTGGGAGGACTCTTTGGGAGGTAATGAGACCATAACGTAGTTGGGGGAGAGTGGGGAGTCGAATGGATGAGAGGATTGCTTGGTATTTATAGGGAAAGTGAGGGGACAAGGCATTAATGGCCAAGGGACACCTCATTGGTGGTTTTGGAAAAACCATGGGCTTGCCCATGGTATTTTTCCATGGTATTGGCCACTTGGGACACCTCACACCTTATCATACTATTCATAAGTCGACCATATTGATTACATACTTAATACATTATTTAATGATGTCATTAAACACCCGTAACTTAAAAACTGTATTTTCACTATTCATCGAAAATTCAACTTTCTTAGAAAAAACCCAAAATTTCACCTTAACCAAATATCGATGCTCTGATTTAAAAAATGAAATCCATTTTATAAAAAAAAATTTCTAAATATTTTTAATTAAATTTCTAAATAAATACACTATTCACCGAAAATTCATTTTTTCAGAAAAATCCCCAAAAATTACCTTAGCAAAATATCAATGCTCTGAGTTCAAAAATGAAATCCATTTTATAAAAATAATTTTCTAAATATTTTTAATTAAATTTTTAATTAAAAAACACTATTCACCCGAAAAAACTAATACTTGACTAATAATTTATGAAACAGTTATTTAACTATTTTATTGAATCACATTACTTAATCAAGGTGCCTAGATTATATTAATGCTTTATTTAAGTCAGATTACTAATCCATTTGGTCACATTACTAATCCTAAGAATAAAATCACTATTCATAATTTACTATTCATCAAAAATTAAGTTGATATTATTAGACTCTAAATTTCTTACTGAACATAATTGTAGAAGACCATTTTTTGAAAATCATAACATATTTTTAATTATTTAAGGTTTACCTAAACATTTTAAAAATATCATTTTTATAAAATTCATCAAAAATATACATACTATATTTATCCAGACATTTAAAAATTCATAAACTTCATCATAAGAAGAAATCAAATTTTTTATTTAAAACAAAGGGTTACACAAGGCATTACGGTCTCCTTACATAGCCCCTTATCATACCAGTATAGGACCTAAGTGTAAGGTGTGCTAATGTGATAGAACTTGAGGGAGGCTCAGCCAACATCACACGAGTAGTAACTTCTATCAGTTTGAACTTCTCGCAAAGGCGATTCCGTTCTAGCTTCACACGATGAAGTTCGGATTGGGTTTGGTCTAGAGCAAAGCCTACTGGTGCTACCTCCTTCCCAAGTTCTGTTAGATGGGCTTCGATCGGTCCAAGACTACTAGGTGAGGCCAGCGAATATTCTTTCTATATTAATTATCCAAGATTACTTGTATTTAGAGACAACAATCAAAAAGTTTAGTTTCCAGTGGTCATATTGACCAATGGTCATATACAGTCAAAACCCAACGGTCTCTTTTTAATTATACTCATGTTATCAAATGACACAGTTTTGTTGACTATAAAAATAAAATAACACCCAAAATTAGGAAACAAGATTTATTCAAAATTTCGGGTCGTTACACCCATGGCCTATGGAGGCAGTCTTGGGGAAGTTGCATCTCGAGCCTTGTTGTGGAGGTTCATGACATATACATATAATATAATGAGATATAATTCTTTACACAATATACTGTAGGGATATAATAGACCCACCTATAACATCATTATAAACCGTATATATGTGTTCTATATAATGAAGAAAATATTCATAATTATTCATAAAATAATTAACCATTGAGAAAGGAGTGGGTGTCATGGAGACATCAACATGAAATGATCCTAAACCATACATAGGAAGAAGATGGATGGTATAATTAGAATATATTACTAGAGAATCATAAAAAATAGTAATTTATGTTGACATAAATGAAAAACCATTTTATAATTATATTTGAAATTTAATATAAAATAAACTAAACTATAAAATTTTATATTGGAAATGATTATTTTTAAAAATTTACAAAAATAAGAATAAAAATTAAATTACAAAACCATGAAAATATAGAGATGATGATTAATTATAATTTTTTTTAATGTTTGAAAAATATTTCATGTAGAATGTGTTATTTTTTTTCAAACTTTTCATAATTAGAGTCACATTTATTGGAAAAAACATATTAAAAAAATTAAATGAATATTTCATTAGTTAATAATTTAAAATACATCAAAAATAACAATAGGAAATAATAAGAGAAGATATAAAGACATCAAAAAATAATAATGTATAAAAAGATGATAAAGATTCTTGAAAAAAAGGTTTAATTATCTCTACTTACAAATTTTCATTTATTAAAATTTTAAACCAAAGGGAGATTAAATTGTAATAAGACAAGAAAAAATCATAAGTAACTATTGGATAATAAAATAAATGGGTTTTATAGAGAATAACACAAATTATTTCCAGATATAAGTTCAAATATAAAAAATCATGATTTGAATATGAGATTGGTAATGAAACCCTAAACATTAATTTTGATATCCATGAACGTGATTAAAAACCTATATAATAAACATAATCATATTAATCACTTATTTTAAAAAATTATTCATATATATTACCTATTATAATAATCAATTACAATCATTCATTATACAAATATATTAGTATGCTATTGTTAATTTTAATCATTTTAATGTTCACAAGGCGATGAGACACCACAGAGAAGGGTGGGCCAAATTAATGGTGATCTTTATATTTTTTATTTCATTTGAGATTATCCTATGTTGAAATATTAGGATAAAATACACTCTTTGGACTACTAAATGTTTTTCAAATTCAATAAAAATTGATAGCAAATGAACATAATATTTTTACAAGGTTAACCCTCAATTTTAGCCTACACTTTGTTATGATTGGTTAGATACCCCAATAACAAATTATCCACATTAATACCAAGATATTATAATATAAAATATACATCATCACTAAGTTACACAATGATTTCTATATTCTCACTAGAATAAAACATTTATACTTCCTAGTAAAAACTAAATTTAAAAAATAGAATGTTTGTTTCTTAAGGCATGTTGATCCACCAACTGTAAAAAAAGATATTTTTATTGAGCCTTTAAGATAAACCGAATAGAATATGATAACTTCTTTAGGAATTATGAAAAGAGATTATATTAGTTAAGATAAATTTATGTAGAACATATCTATATTGTTTCTTCAAAAAATTCAAAAAATTCTTCAATTATAAACTATCCACTGGTTATATATTAGTATATATTTTCATTATTTACATTAAATGATTACCACATAGTATATGTATCCTATTGCATACAGTCATTTCACTTATATAAGTATTTTATAATAGTTTATTCTCAGATAAAATCAATTGAATTAATTATTACTAATTAAACATCACAAAACACTTTGAATACTATTATCTCCTCTTCTCTATATAGAACAATGCTTTTTGAAGGAACCATGGTTCTAAAAAACATTCTTCTAAGTGATTCAACTATTTGTGAAACTCAGCTAGAGAAATGAGTGATATTTATCAAAAATATTAATTCATAATACAAGGAATGCTTAATCTAGGAATTGAATCATTATTTGTAGTCCTGAAATAATCAGTTAGCACCTGATAATCCCAAAAAATATGTTATGTAATTATTTTTTGCATCACTAAAAAAGACATCACCTATCTCCACAACATCATGATATATTTTAAAATACACAAACAATTGTCTAAAAACTATTATTCAAAAAAATTTACACTTGGAATTTATAATGAACTACCATTAAATAATACCTTCTAAGAAAATTATCTCTTTATAAAAACTATAACTTCTATTCATATAGAATGTGAACTTGAAAACTCAACATCGCAATATGTAGTAATTTTTTACTTAGAAGAATTAATTATTGTAAAATATCATCTTCCATTCTAAAAAAGAAACAATATATGCATTGAATCTTTATTCATGTACATTACTCAACAACCTCATATAAAATTGATCCATATACTCAAATTATTAAAGTTATCAAATCAGTCCCCATAGAAGAGCTAGTAAACATAATTTTAAACATTTTCAATTTTCAGTGTTCAACAAAAAAACCAAGATTCCTATGATGAAATTTCATCTTTTTTTCTAATTTTCATATAATTCTAGTTCTCAAGAAGAATACATGATTTTAGACTAATAACCTCACTTACCTCAATGTTTACTACATAAAATATACATCATAAAAATCAACTTCATAAATATTTTTTATGATTTATATAAATTTAAACCTATTTACTTTTAAAACTCCCATCGAACATAGAATAATCATGAAAATTGATTGAGTTCTAATGTTTTCACTATAATAAAATCTTATATATATATATTTATAAGTAATTATATGTTATATGTTTAAGAATATCATATGCTAGATTGAAAAAATATTAATGATTAGATAAGACACTGGATTTTTTCTTCATAACATTTTAAACACTAGATATGTAACTAGAAAAGTGATATTTACACATTGAACTCATGCATTTATGAAACTTTTTTAATGAAGAATCATGTTCCACAAGAAACATGATCTAATAGGATAGGATCAACACCCATAACACACCACACTAGCCTCAGAGATAACGACACACCTCTATTGTCCCATTGGCACCCTGGAATATTTTCATGCACTCCTACGCAAGTTCTCTTAATCCAAATAGATGTTATGCATCATCCCACACTCCTAACGTCATTCTGGCTATCCTAGTGGGCTCTGATGCAAGTGGTTAAGCTAAGATCCAACAATTCATTGGTTTAGATGGCTTGGTGGATCATGTGTTTGTTCAATTTTCTATATAAATGTCACTAAAAATACTTATATTATATATATAGAAAATAAGAAAGTATCGATCCTTACTCAAATTCATTATAAAAATTAAATGTTAGTTTTTATGGATTTCTTAAAATCCTGATGAAAATAAACTTTCACATGGTCCTCTTTAACATGTTTTAACTATGTGGAATTCATGAAAATCCTTTTGCACAAGTATTTTCCCGGAAAGATTAGTTAAACTATTATCATAATTAATTTTAGAACTGTTGGATGACAATAATCCCAATTTCATCATCAATTCCAAATGTTTTTCAATATTCCCCTTTGAATTTATTTTCTACCTATAATTCAATTTTATTAAAACTCTTCATGAGACATCAGAGTAAAACCATCCTTAAAGAGAAATGACTTGAAACCACACTACCTAAAAAGGTAATATTTTAAAACAAATCTATATTTTTATGATCATAAATTTCGGAAAATATACATAAATGCCCCCTGCCCATTATCATTCACATTTCTACCCTTTTTTGAAAAAAAACACTACTTTAGTTTCAAAATTTTTATCCCCCTTGGATAACAGAATCCAAAAAAATGTGGGGGTTACTCTTGGAATAATTAAAGTGAGAGGAGAAGGATAAACATGATGTTTTACCTTAGTTTCAAAAACTACCCTCTTGACATGGATTTAGTGAAAATATTAACAAGATGATATTTTGTTGAAAATTATTCTAGACTAATTTCTCAACATTAAAAATTTTATTTGATAAAATGTTATTTTATATCAACATTCTTGGATATTGAAATTTATGAATGTTTTTAGGCAACCCTATTGCACTTCGATTATCACAAGAAATTTGCAGTGGTATCTCGGTCTCAATATTCAAATGTAAAAACAAAACTTGTATCTAAATCATCTCTATAGAGGAATTTGTTGCTACTATATATTATTCTTTAGCCATTATCAGTTTCACTAAATTCCTTTTGTTTTATACCAACTGACACAGACCTCTGCTATAAAAAAACTATCCACCTGAATTTTATCTTCTATTTTTATAATGGCTTGCCTAATCTGTTTCTATAAATCTAAATAGTATCAAATTTTCACTATTTTTATATAGTTTCCAATAATTATGAGTTCCTTTCACATATCTCATAATTCTATCAGCATCCAAGAACTGAATCACTTTGCGATCACTCAGAAAGCTAGAATATAGTGTCACTAAATATGTTCTATCTATCCTGGATGCTATCACATAAAGAATACATCCAATTATTCTTTTGAATTCTTTATGGTTAACACTGGTTATAGATTTATCCTTACATAATTCGATTCTAACAGAAATGTGAGTTGAAACTTCTTCATAAATTTTTATTCCAATATTATTATTTCAATTCCATTGAGTAAGTTTAAAAATACATTAATATGTAATTTTTTTTATACTCAATTAAAAATACTATAAATAATGTCATCTGTAGAATCGTATACATATAAAATTTCATTTACTTATTCAAAAAAAAATTCTCCAAGAGAAACTCCTTGTCACTAGAAAATATGATATAATAAACATAAATTTTTTTGAGAGAGTTCCATTGATTATATCTCTCGTATAAAGGTTACATTCAACATCATATTTCTAATCATCAGATATTTTTTTAGGGAGAATACTAATTCACTTTTTTGTAAAATGGCCTTGCAGGTCACATCTACCACAATATTATTTTAAATAGTTTTTTGGGAAATAAGATGATTTTTTTGGTAACTGATATATTTATCTAAATAAATTCTCATATTTTATCATAATGAATCCCCATTGGTTCATGTGTTATCTCTGAGAGTGACATGTTCTACTAGAATGAGTATGATTTATTCTAAAACACTCCACAACAGTAAAACTATCCTAATAAATTGGATATTCTTTAATGAAAGTAGCCCTATCTAGAAGTTTGTTGATGTTTTACATACATATTATTTGATTGAATATACTTCGGGGAAAATATATCCATAGATAATATATTTATTCATTTGAGTTATAAGGGGATTTTTTGCTAGTCTTCCGGCTCTAGTCTGGTCTAATTTATTTTATGACTATCCCATGATGATTAATCCTTGACCTCAATAACTTTAATGAAATATTTTGAAAAACATTTCATTCGACTCGATGCATTAGGAAGATTTTAATCAGTCATAGAAATTTTTTAGCCTTTTAGAGAATTTTTTAATATATTCTAAAATTTATCTATTTAATAAACATTTAGTTGTTATCTTCTTATTTCTTCAATATAAATAACCTCTTTCAATGCGTATTCTTCATTTCCATTAGCTATCCGTCATTTTTCATTCAATAATAGATTATGATTTTTATTTTTTATCAAGGAATGATTTTAATTCAATCTTCAACATGTTCTCAATATGTTTATTCTCACCATCAGAATCTTCACTATTATAGGTATGAAAACTTTTTTCCACAGGATTTATAAAATTAATTTCAGATTATGATTAGATGTATGATGTGGATGTAGGTTATTCTTCTTTTCTCAAATAGCTTTGTTGTTAACTATTAAATAACATATTATTTCCTGTGAAAATATTGTTGAATATTTTAAGATATATATATTATTAGTTTTTGTTTAACATCATCTATTTTGGGGTAAACTAACTTCTCATAAATAATATTTACTACTATGTTTCAATTATCATTCAATTTGAAAAAACTGGTGGTAAATTTTTTTTATGGTTATACGTTACCTTATTTAATATAAAATATAAAATTGAAAGAATTTTTATATAATCTTCATATTCACCTTCATCATTAGATTCAATTGATTCTAGAATTTCATCATCTCTGACCTTGACCTTTCTCATGTCCCTAAAAGAAATCTCATCTTTGATATTATTATTGACAGGTAGATTAATTATCATTTCATATGAAATAAGATTATAATGTAATTAATCAAAGGTAAGATCTTCTCTATCTACTAAATCTGGAAAATTTTGGATGAAAAATGATATAAAAATTTTCTCATCATTTTTTATAAAATAATTGATGATCTAACTTTTATTCAAAACCATAAATATTAATGAAAATTTCATTGACTCTTGATGTAGTCTTCACTTCTATATTCTATATAAATCATGATATTATAAAATTTGCTTTTCATGATTTGAAATTTGGAATCCATCAATTCCACATTTCCTTTATAATAGCATTCTGAATTTTCTGGAATTCCCATAGCATTTTTTAGTGCCAGAAACATTGTATAAAAATTTTTCAAAAGAGAAATTAAAATCGAAATTTAAGAATTTACATAAACATATATATTTATCTTATAAATAAGTGTCACAGTAGAATATTTCTCAATAGATACAGATCCTACTATTACTATATATTTATCTTCAAGGACATGTGAATGATGATATAGAAACAACATACACTTCTAATTATGATAGTTCTTTTTATAGAATGTTGGTACACCACAACTATTGACCGAATTTTGATTATCCATCTTCAAACCTTAGTGGAACATGGAAAATGAAATATTACCTTTGATAACAATTAATGTTACCAGGGAGGTGTTTCACCATTTAGAATGTGGGGTTGAATCACTGATGTTTTTTATAAATTTTCTTTCTTTTTAAATCATCCTTTGTGGACCTATTAGTATCCGATATAATCTTATGATTACTCACCCTTTCTCAAATATATTAAATATAAATCAAATAATAATAAAATATTTTTACTAGGTTTGGTATATTTATGAACCTATTAATTATTGTGATATGTTAGATTATTCCAACACATATTCTCCTCTATAATCACAAGCCATTACAACAAACATTCTCCACTTGTAGAAAGTCACAATATGATTTTCAAAGTCCTATTGGAACAAATGTTCCACATGTCTTCAAAAAATATTAATTTAAATAAAATTATAATGATAACTTATCAAATATTATTACCCCAAAAACTATAGATAATGATATTTCATTTAATATTTCCAGATAAACCAAATAGCTTGTGCTCACTTCTTCTAGAATTATGAAAAGTGATTATATCTATCAAACTCGCTTTTGGAAGAACATAAATGAAATTGTTCATCCTAATATTATATAAATTATTGAATTCACCACTATAAACTCCTCATATAGTATAAGAAGTTATCATTATATACATTATATGATTACGACATACCATATATATCTTATCATGTACCGTTAGCTCATTTCATTAATGTTTTCTAAACTATTTATTATTAGATAAAATAAAATGATTTAGATATTCATAATGAAAAATAATATATCAATTTAAATAGTCCTATATCATCTTATTCACTTAGGATAGTTCTTTTAATTGGGATGGAGGTTCAAAAAAACTCTATGCAATGCGATGCATGTATTTCTCGAAACACTACTGGAGAAACGAATGATATTTAAGACACATATTTTTTTCCAAACACTGGAAAACACAATATAATAATTTAAAAACTATGTATTGGAATTAAAAAAGTGGTTAAAAATAAAAATATATCAAAATATGGTACACCATTCATCTATTTACAATGACAAAAAAAATGCATGGCCTCTCTCCACAATAGACATGATAAATTTTAATAGATGCAAGGATGTCCCACAAAATATTATTGAAAAAAAATTCAACATGGTATGTCTTGTGAATTATCATAAAAAGGTCTCTTTATAACAGAGGATATCTTCTAAAAATTATAATTCTCATTCACATAGCATGTGAACCCACAAAAAAACTTCATGGTATGTAGTATTTTATACATAGAATAATTTTTCATCACACAATCTCATATTCCATTATTTTATAACATATATATATTAAGAGAATATACATTAAATTAATGTAACAATCTACCACAAAGCACATTATTATACATACTTAAAACCTTAAGATACACAATCAAGTCATTATTGCAACAATAATATGCTTAAATATACACTTTGTCGATTTTCAATATTCCCCAAAACATAGGATCCTCTACTATGTAATTTGATATTTTTTATGGATTTACATAGAATTTTGGTTTGGAAGAAACCTAAATGAACATATAATAAAACCCTCACCTAAAAATAAATAACTACATGCAACATGAATCTAAAATCTCAACATCATAAATATTTTTTATTTTTTTGGGAAATTCAGGCAAAGTAACTTTTTAAACTCCAATCGACCATTGGGTAATCCTGAAAAATGATTGAATTATAATATGATGGTTGTGAGAAACCCCTAATTCAACCAATGGATTCATAAATGGGAGGTTGATTATGGTCATGGGATAGATTAAATAAATCTTAATGATCAGATTAGATGATGAATATTTTATGCCTAACTTTTTAAACGTGTGAACAATAACATGAAAATTGCACATCCAACATGAAACTCATATGTGTTCCCATTGTGATTTATAAAAAATTTATTTGTACTAGCCACAAAATTTGAAAAGGGTGTATCAACAACCAAAACACACCACACATTCCCTATACACTATGCCTCCCCCATGCTGGCCCATAAAGACATTGACCAATTCATATGAGATCTAACATGACAATACTTTAGACCATAAATTACTATGCATGAACCCACTTTTCTAAAACAGTGATGGCTTTCCCAACTAGCTCCCATGCATGTGGTTGAGCTTAACTCAGACAATTCATTGGTTGATATAGCTTGAAATCTTGGTCGACAATTTTTATAAGGATTAGTAAAAATAAATAGATTAAATTCGAATTAAATAATATATTATAAAGAATTCATAAAATTCCTCATAAAAATAAATATTATTTTTAGGTACTTCTTCAAATCCTAATGAAAATAATCATGTAAATTATATTATTTAACATTATTTAACTATGTAAACATCATAAAAGTATATTTTCAAGTGTATTTAACATTGAAAATCAGTTCAATAATCACAAAAATTAATTTCACAACAATTTGTTGACAAAATTTAAAACTACATAAAAAAATCCAATGGTTAATCACATTTAATGTTATTAATATTAATTATTTATTTCTATTTATACAATGAAAATTTGAGTTCTTACCCTTTAATACCAATTTCATCATTCCTTGATTATTCAAGGTAGTGGAATAATTATATTCTACAGATTTATATAGTCCCATATCCATTTGATAAAATTTATGAGTATAATACAAGATAATTACATAAAAAATGAACATTTTTTGTGTTATTTATTGAAAACATTGAGAAACATAATATTGATCATTAATTGTTTTTTCAAACATTCAGAACCATATTCATGATATATATTCATCTTTCAAATCATATTTTACCAATATAAATGTCTTTATTCTTATTTATGGTGAAAATAATGATCTTGGTAAAAATACATTTATTTTATCATATGTATAATTATGTTAACAAAAAATCACTACAATAATGGATATGAATTAAAATGAGAGGCGATGAGATGGTAATTAAAAATGATAGGGAATAACATAGATTCTAACTTAATGAATTTGTACTTTCTTAACACTAGTTCCTTTGAAATGAAGGATTTTTCAATTCTAATTGGAAACAAAATCTATTAAATGGTTAAAAAGGTTTTGGGATAGGGTAAATGCATTAATATTCAATATATATTTGAATTTTTTTTGATATGTTGGTGGGGTGGCAAAGATTTCAATTTATCAGTGAGGTTTGAGGGGGAATTTAAAAAAATTCTATAATGAAAAATTGTTCCATTTTGAAATAAATATATATATAAATTAGAAAATAATTTAAATGGTACATATATATGCTCGTCAAAAAATTATAGATAATTATTGATGATATTTAATGTATTTATCAATCAATTTAAATTTTTTTTCTTTATATTACCTTTACTATGGTAATTAAATATTTATATAAATAAATTATTTTTAAGTAAAAAATTAAATTAAACTATTTGTATAATTTTTACATGTTGATTAAAAATTTTGAATACAAATTATCTAATTCAATTTTTAAACATGATACATTTATCTTTTAAATGAAAATATAAAATACATAAATAAATGTTTTATATAAAAATTAATTTTTAAATTTTATATGTTCCTCATCCTATAACATATCAATTTCCAATTAAATTAATATTTATCTAGTACTTTCTGAATTTAAACATTACATTATATTCATCTTTCAAAAGTTTTTAATTTAATTTAGAACGATAAAAATGGACAATAGATTAAAAAATAATTCATTGGAAAATTATATTTTTTCACATTAAATAATTTTAACCACTAAATTTTTAAATTTATTATTTGTCTTTTAATTTTTTTATCAATCAATTAGTATTAAAATATTTAATTATTTTTTTAAAAAAACATTAAATCATTACTTAATAATAATATTAAAACTTTATATAACATAAAAAAATAAAAAATATTTTAATTAAATATTATCTTTTTATTTCATTACAAAATTATGAATTATATCATTTTATATTTTTTTTAAAAAATTTAACATCTTTAATCTACCTATTTGATAAATTCATACCTAGTGACCATATGTCCAACGACTATATTTCAAATTACCAGAGTTTCAATGACCATATTTATAATAGTTAGATACAACTTATATATAGTCTTACAAGAACTCTTATTAACATTAGTCTTATTTAATTACTTTTATCTCAACATATATATTATATTTATACTTATTTTACTTATTTTTATAGTTGTATTCGAGGTTTCAATATTCATGAAAAATCACTACATTAATGATTTTTTATTCATGGAATTTTTATTAGGCTAACATATTCTAAACTAATACATTTCTTAAATATGTTTCATATTTTATTCTCATAATGTATTAATGTTTATCTTAAATTATAATATTTTATCTCAATAAAATTAATCACCAATTATTTTAGTTTTCTTTTGTGTGTGAAATAATTCTTTCAATGGAATATTTTATATAATGGAGAAATACAACGTAAAATAATAGGGAATTACATTTGAAGATCAATTTATTCACAACTGAAAATTATTAAAATTAATATAAATGCATAAAAGAATTATTTTTTTGAATTCCCAAAGAGGTAAATATGATTTAATGTTGAGTAACGTTTTTCTATGATACTCCAATTATAGAATAGGTAAAACTTAGAGTTCAGTGAAAAAGTTGTACAAAATCATGTATGGAAATAAATATATCCTTAGTAAATGTTATGATTCTCTCTCGAGATCAAATAGTATATGTAAAAGTGAGAGAAATTTCCTTTAATTATATATATATGAGATTAAAATATGATAAATTGGCATGTGAGGTAGAAAACATATTGTTGGATAAATTTTTTAGACTAGTATGTTACCTCAATTCAGATTGTTTCTTCTTTATTAATGTCATAGTTTAGTTTTATACCAAAAAATATTTACATAAATTCTTCCCACATATTTTACTTTAACTTATTGACATCATAATCAGTGTTTTTACCTCTTTTAAAGTCATTCCAATTTCCCACACATGATAACCATTTCATTCATTGTTTTTAACCATAATAAGATATAAAATTCATGATTTATTGGCCATTGGATTCTAAAAAACATTATGAGGATAATCATTTCTATAAAATAAAACTACTTATGTTTAGTTATTTATTCAAATATCCTTTTATTATCATGTTCATAATAGACCACCTTTATTCAATTAAGGGGAAAGTGATGATATCTAGCTAATACTAATTTGAGTTATATATCCTAAAAACAACCTTTAATTCTCATATCCAATCATTCTTCCCCAACATATCAAGATAATAAGAACACATTTCTATCCAATTACCATTTATCATAAAAGTCTAAGAATAATATACTCCCCATGCATTATCCAAAATATAACCCATTGTTATAGTGATGTAATAAGTGGAAATATCCATCCAATACCTATTCAGATAAAAATTAATTGTGGGAAATCCTATGAAAATCCTCCTCCTTGACTAAACTAGTTTCACTATACAATAAAAATACATATATCCATTTGTGAGAAGAAGACTTGATTTAGGGAAATATTTTTTTTAAAAATAGAGTATTAAATATATAGTATTTATGATGGAATTTTATAACCCCTCAAATAGTGATCTCTATTTATATTGGTTTTGAAATGACCTTTAACTTACCATCATCATAAAAATTTAATAAATGAACTATAGTCTATTGTTTTCACTTAGAATGTGAACATTTCATATAGAATAAATCTACTTTTCAATAGTAAATTAATATGTTCAAGAAAATGGCCAACACGTTGGAATGATGATCAAAATAATGATTGAATAATTTTGAATTCATAGGGAAAAGTTCACCAATTTTAGACCTCATTCAACTAAACTTCATGTGTAAGAATTAAATACCTAATAAAACAAGTTATTACACATGTGTAAGTCAAAACATATTAAATCATTAGTATTTTAAAATAAATAATTTGTTCATATTTTATTTATAAAATATCAATTATGAATTATTAATTGAAAAAACAAAGCATCAGAGGATTAAAAAACATCCATGTCGTGAATGTTTTTTAAAAATATTTGTTCTCGAAAGTAAATTTCAAATCAATGGATAAAAAAACACGAGTTTTATATAATATCCACCCCGTGTAACTTTAATAAGGACCACTTAGCTATGTTTTATACTCGTAAAATTTAGTAAAGTTTTCTTTCTTTATTTTTTTTGAGTTGAGATTTTTGAATCATACCTTTACCACCCCTTGTTTGTTAAGGATAGATTTATGAGGAAATTAATATATTCCAAAAAAAATATTTTTTTTATGGTTACCAAAAATTTAAAAATAATTTACTTTATCCCTATAAGATGTCTAGTCATTGTTGGTGTATCTTATATAAATTATTACCCAACAAAATGTTTTTTCACCATGTGATTTAACTTCATAATCAAATTAAATTTTATGATCAATTTTTTTATTCTTAGTTAAGGACACATGGCCTCAATGGTAACGGTTCACAAATGTATTTGTGCACTAAATTCCTCTTCATGAAAGTTACCCTCCATTATCAAAAACATCTATACCTCTAGTAGTATTTTATGAATGTATCATACACGATCCTTAGTATAAAAATTAAAACTACTTGATATAGGTATTTGTCACAAAACAAAAATTTTTATGTTATAAAGTCTTTATCGCACAATGGAAAAATTATTATCACTACTTGAATGAAAAAAAATTCATTAATTATTTCTCAATGATTACAATTTGTCCCTTTTATATGTATTTTAAATATACAAAACCCCCACCATATTCACCACTCAATATAAATGTGCATGGAATTATCTTCTATAAATATTTAAAACAAAAGGGCTCAATTATAAAATATGTGAGTGACACCATTTCTATATGGGTTTAAACAAAAAAATATTTTTACAGTCCTTTATATGAGATATTAAACAATAAAAATACCCTATTACATGACATTAAACCATAATGTTAATTTAATAAGGATAACCATTATTTCATTTCTATGAAGATTTTATCTATATAAAAACTTCTTCATTTTTCTATATAATATTAAAATACATGGTTTAGTTTTTTGCATAAATTAAACTATAAGACTCATTTCTAGGCGATTTTTTATTCCATACATTCATGAATTTAAACTATATGTCATGAATTTACCAGATGGAATAAAACTAAAAGTCTCTTTTATAAAGGATGAGTTCTATAATATTTTTTCATGGATTAAAAATATATGATACCCTGAAAACTATGTGGGTTTTAATTTCGTTAATTTGGATATGTTGGAATCCAAAACAAGGTTCAATCCTAACATTTTACTAATCCCCTCTTTTTGAAAAAACCACTAACAATCATCCCTTTCTAAAAATATTTTACCCCTTTTAGTATTAATTTAGATAATTGGAAAAAAATCATTTTGTTTCCTCCTAAAGGGTGTCTTCTCCAGCAAATATACTGGTGAATATCAAATAGATATGTTTATATCTGACATGTCACTAGACCTGGATTTTGATTAGTGGAATGTATACATATATTTATTAGTAATGATAAAATGAATGATTATTCTAGAAAAAAAATACACCACTACCCATGTTTGTGACAAGTATATATACCCATTTAGAGACACCCCCTAAAAAATGTCACATCAACTGTATGGATTTATCTAATATCTAGAATAATATATCATGATTCCCCTTTTGAATTTAAACTAAAATGTAACCTTCACTCCTAACATCTCGACCGTTAAATTTCGAGTGACATTAATGCCTTCTCAGTTATATTTATACTATTTTTTATCCTTAATGACTTATCATATGGAAATAAACTGTGATGTATCCGTCATATATTCTTATCTATCTCTAAACAATGTATTAATATTTCACCCTCCTAGAATGATTTAAACTCTAATGTATAACCTTAATGTATTTCTACGTAGTTTTAAACTACATTGTATGATTTACGTCCTCCTATCTTGTTTAAAATTATATCATACCCATTATAAGATCTAGTTTGGATTTAAATTGTGGTATAATTCCCATATACATACTACATAAAATTTTAAAAAATACATTATTTTTATATAGCATTGAATTATAGAGAAATATAACCTTAATTGTGATACATAATTAAGATTCACTATGTCATATATGCACTGAAATGATTTAATTTCTTTATAATCATTATGAATGAACAACAATCATTCAATAAATAAAATATATTTTCCCCACAATTTAAATCATTTATATAATTAAATGACACCCACATGGATAAATTTTTTAATTATTTCATAAATATGTTTTAAATATATATGAATCATTGACTACACAATATACCACTTTATAATATGATCCAACCTCCAGGTTTAAACACACACACACACACACACAGATATATATATATATATATATATATATATATATATATATCCTAATACAAAATATTATTTTCTTCATTAATGGAGGTAATAGAGGTTGTGAGATAGAAACATGAGAAATAATATAAAATGGTTTTTTTGGTGATGTTAATTTAATTTATTTATTAATGATATGGAAATTATTATGAATGATGTTTAATGTTATATATTTATAATCTTATAGAGAATATTCTTTTGGTTAATAATCATTTTCTCATGAAATTGATTTTTTAAGATGTGGAATTGGATAAATTTGTTTTGACTGAAAATATGAGTTCATTATAGATTTTATAGGAATTTATGAGGAAACCTAAGTCACTATATCATGATAATGGAAGAAACATAAGTGAATTTGGTTGGTGGTCTTGGGTTGGTTTGGTTTTCCGAGATAGTACTTCAGACTGAGTATATTTGAGAGATTAATTGGGTTGTGGTGGGTGTATAATATCCTCCAGATAGTCCTAATTGATTTTTAACCATTATGTTGTTCAATATTTATTTTTTTCTCTTTCATTGCATAGATATATTATTTATTTTTTGGTTTATATCTGTTTGGAATGTGAAAAAAGTGATTATTTACTTTAAATAATTTAGTCTATTTTATATTTTTTCTCACATATGTGTCTATGTGAAAGAGAGAATGTGTGTTCTAGAACAATATTGAATTATATTATTTTAAATATATTTAATTTTAAACATGATTTTTAAATAAATAATTTATTATTATACTTGATTTTAACTCTATTTTAGAGATATTGTGATTCATTAGAAAATACAATAAATTAAATTTACTCAACTAAATACATATATACTATAAATGATTATATAGATTTAGTGATATGAGATATAGGTAATGTAAAAAACTCCATATTTAGTAGTAAATTCACCAAGTTGGTATATTAAAACATGAGAAATAAATTCTTGAGTGATGCTAGGGATGATGTTTTAATCCCTTTTTATGTGAAGAGAGATAGATGAAATTTAAAGAGTCAATAGAGAGATTGATAAGATTTAATGGATACTTAATAAAAATAGAAATGTTATTTATAACAAGACTTAGAGTTATATAAAAATAATTAATCTATATAATAATATGGCGTCTAGATAAGTGAGACATAGAGAGAATACACTTACTAGATTTATTTATCATTTGATTAATTGTATATGAAATTATTTGGGTTGTATTTAATATTTACTTGATTAGGGATTGATTTGAGTTTGGTTGGATCTGTTCAGTTGGAAAAGGATTAAATATTTCTTTCTAATTATTACACCACAATATATGAATGAATGCATTATTCTATAATTTATTTTTTAGAGGAAATTGTAATGGTAATCTCATATATGAGAGGAAGGGGAACTGAGATACACGGGAAAGAGTTTTTAACAAAATATATAATTGTAAAAACATTGTATACCATGGTTTGTGTAATTGATTTATATATTCTTGCAACTAGAGTTTTAGGAATATGATATGGAGGATAAATTATACATTACCAAGAATCAGTCATTCATGGATTTCTTGTATTATTCAATAGTCTATAAAACCATGTTTTATATCATAAGATATTCAATTTGATATAGCTAATATTTTTAAGATATAAAAATATCACCTCAAAATTATTTTAGAAAAATAATAGATTATGTAACTATATATTATAATGTCCCAATATTAACATACATTTATGTTACATCATTTTTTTTAAAATATTTCATACATTACACAAACAGACACCCAAAACCTATATTGGTTTAGTGCCTTTGGAAACATATAAACCATAAAAAACTAGTTGATAACACATCTACCTATTATATAACCAATTTCTTTATAACTACAACCCTTTTTGACATATCATTCTTAATAAATTTCTTCATTTCCTAGAAAAAATTAATATAAGAAAGGGAGAGATTAGAAGCTCGTTAAGGGTAAAATAAATAAAGTTTCATCATAACATAATCATAAGGAATATATACAAAAAAAATAAAAAAATCATATCATATATATCGAATATCATATTATCATTTCCTGGAACAAGTAATAGATGTTTATAATGTAACAAAAAACATATTCTATGAGATCATAACATATAAAATGAAATTTTATCATTCACATAATTGTATAAAATGATTTCCATATTAGTGAAGGAATCACTTACAAGGATATGTTACTAGAATTATTTCACTCCTCGTACCATCATGGTATTCATGGATCACTCACATGACTATTATAGTAGTCAATGATCACTCTCAATACCATCTTAGCAGAAAAATTCCTTTTCTCAACCAAGATCACTCCCGATTCCATCCATGTCAATCTAATGAGATATAAATCCATAACCAATGGATTGAAGGGATATATTGATCCCACCAATAACATAATGAAAAATATATATGTGGGTGAAACAATAACATAAATGATTCATCATATCTGAACCCATGAAATGAAATGGGTTTGAAAACATAATTCAATCATAACATAAACATGGAAATGAAATGGGTTTTATACTTATCATTTCATCACAAAAATAAAAAAAACATTATTAATAATAGGAATTAAAGAATTGAATAATATGAAAATTTAAACTCCCATAACATAAAATAATGTTATATTATATGGAAAATAATTTTGAGAGATCACATGATATAAATTATTGATGAAAATATAATGTCTATATTAAAATCATTTTTTTTAAATTATGAATTTTTTTAAAATAAATAATGTCTTTGAAAATAAACATGAAAACATGTGTGTTAATACATAATGAAATAGGTAAAATGGGTAAATATAACTTTATAAATCCATAGGCTAATATAATAACATTTTGAAAAAATGAACATATAAGATAAATATTCCCCAACATAGAATTAAAATGAAAGAATCCCAAATACTAATGAGATTTTGAAATAAATACTATTCAATTTATAATAATTATAATCATATTCCCCATGAATGAAATAAAATTATATGGATAGAAAAATACTATAAAATTATGAATAAGAAAAATAAATGATATTCTTGTGAAGTATATATACTACGTAGAAGAAACAAGCGTTGTATAAGGCATGTGTCCAAATGAAATAAAAGTGAGACATAAATCCCTTACCTTATGTCTTGAATCTCATAGTACTAGTAAAAAATACTATACAATAAATATTAATATATTTTTAATATATTATATAATATTATCTAATTCTATTATGTCATATATTATTTACTTATGGCCTATATTACCCATTTATCCACAATTATATGTTAAAGATATGTTTTGGGTAATAACCTGTTTTTTTCACATGTGTTTTGATTTTCTATATATATAGTACTCATACATATATCATACATTAATATTATATTGTATAAAAAAATGACACAAATATCATATATATTAAGTATATTGATATTTTTAATAATTTAAAAAATCAATAAATAAAAAATTAAATACACCGTTTTTGGAGACGTCGGGTCGTACGTACACAAGAATATTGTTTCCATTTTCTAGTCATATTGAATGAAACAATATAAGTGAAACATATGTATATATATAACATAATTAAAGCAGAATTATTATGTAATACATATCATATTCTTTTAATGAAACTATTTTTAATTAATTCCAGGTAATATGTGAATAGATCACATCGCTTTGAGGAGGCGGTTATCCATACATCCACAAATGAAGTTATCATATTTCCAAAAAAATGGAAAGCATGTTGTAATGTTTTATATAATAATTATTGAAGTAAAAATACATAATAAATACAAAATATTTCATATAAAAATATAGTTTCCGTAATAATTCCTAACCCTGAGAGGTGGTAATTGAAAAACAAACAACATTGTTTCGTAAGGTGGTGGTTCACCGTAAAAAAGAATAGAAAGTTCATTACCCATTTATTGGAAGTGTGTGTAAGGGAAGGTAGAAGCCTAAAAATAAATATATATCAGTATATTTGGGATATATATTTTTATTATATAATCACAAAATGTAAAGAATTCAGGGGGTTCAAAGAAGAAATATAAGGAAAACTTTTATTGATGAATGTTAACTCTTTTGTGGGTATCTTTTATTTATTTTCACAAAAGGAATTATTCGTATTTATTTATTTATTAATTAATTTATAAATGTGGAATTTATGGATGTTTTGATAATATATGGACAGATTATGTATAACCCAAATATTTTCTAAAGTGTGTGTAAAAGAGAAGAAGAGGTGCCTTTTTAGAGGAGAACAGAGGGGATCTTTTGAAATTTTCCAAAACAATAATTTATAATAAATTAAATATCAATAATAATACCTAAAAATCCATTTATTATAATATAATATATTATAAGGTTTCAATCTCATAAACTAATATATTTTAGAAACATTTTTTTTAATGCATATAATTTTGATTAACAATTAATTTACCCATTTTAATTATAACTTTGGTATCCAGTTTTTCTATACTTAGATATTTTTATTTTTAATAATAATGTGTCAATTGGACCATAAATGTAAAAATTTGGATATTTTACACCATATATATAAAAAATTCATTATTTAAGTTTTTTATAATTAATTTAATTAAATATTATTTTTATAAATTTCTTATGTCTCAGTTTTGAAACCATTCATTACTTTGACTTTAATCAAATCAATGCAGCAATATTCGACATAATTCACTTAATACTCCCCTAAAATTTAATATTCATAAAAAAATTCATATATCACCTTATTTAATTTTAATTATATTTCTTTTAATATTTGTAAAATAATATAATTTATTGTTTCATTAATTGAATAATTAATGAATCCTCATTTTTTAATTATTTATGACAATTATTTATTCACTAAAATTTATAATAAATTTATATGATGTATATAAGAATTTTATATTTCATAATAATGTATATAGTATATAATATCTTCTACATAAACCAACATTAAATTATAAAATAATTTTTAAATGTAAGAGCAAGACATTTTCTTCTCTATATGATTTTAATAATAACCAAGTCATTTTCCTGGAAAAGTGTTCATTAAATTTATAATTTACATCATTATGTTTTTAGGATCAAATTATATCCACCCAAAAATTGGTTTATCTAGTTTTAGGGTCATATTGTAGTCCTTATCACATAATATTTAACTTAAATTACATATTTTTTCCTTTATCAGTGTAATAGAAATTACCAAAGTTACTACTCATATTAGTAACAAATGAACAGGAACTATTTATTAAATATGAAAAAAAATTATTAAAAATACTGAATCTGTTTTACATAATTGAAAACACATACTTTTATGAAATTAATTTATGAGTAATTCCATTGATAAAATGAGAAAACATGTTTTTAAAGTAAAAATGTCCAAAATATTGATATGTTTTTATATCCATATTCATTGTTAAATTGACATAAATGACCTAAGTTGTATTAAACAATAAAATTTAATCTAATTTTACTTAAAACTAATCAAATATATAATTAATCACAATAAATTATTCAAATAAAAATGTTTTTTTTCAATTAAAATTCAGTAATTATCACTACTCATCAAAATATGAAACTTATCAGAAATAATATAAAAGTTCAACCAAAGTAAATTTTGATTTCCCTATTTAAAATATAAAGTTTAATTTTTCATTAAATAATTATAAAAAATTATAAAATTATATTTAAAATTGGTTCTCCATTAAAATGTAGAAAAAATAGCTTTTTAGAAAAATACTTTTTGATGAATAAAATTTGATTTTTTATTATATCATGTCTAGAAAACAAATATGATGGATATTAATCATTAATTTTCCTATTAAATATATATATTATTAATATAATTTGACATGACTGATTTGTTTATTTATTGGTAGAAAATACACTTGTGCATATTTTATTAATTTTTTAGGAAAATATTTCATTTTATTATTACAAAGTATTACATTCATTTTCAATTAATTTGTGAAATAATTGGGAGTGAACCATAATTTTATAATTCATTTAATCGTGATCATACCTACCATTCTAAGATCTAGGATATAATTTTCTTGTTTCAAGAAGTATAATTATAAAATTATGCTTTATTGAAACTTTGTGTTTCTTATAACGCAAGCTAAGATGACGTTCTGTGTAACCCAAGACATCAAAGTGATAAAATTATTTAAAACAAAAAACTTATAATTATCTTTGATTGTTATATTATATGCCATTAAAAATTAATTTTTCAATATAAATTATTCTTTGTTACCAAAGGTTTAATACATGAATGTTACTTTTATAAAAACCCAAATAATAAAAATAAATACTAAAAATAATTATAAAAACTTTATGTTGGAAACCTAATGGTTACATAAAGTAATTCATAACTATGTTTACACATAGGGAAATATAAGAGTGATTTGAATAAATGGACATAGACAAGAAATATAACTTTCAGGCTCTGGTGGAGATTGTTTGAGAATATGATCAAGATAATTTTAACAATCATAAGGCCATAAATCTATGATGATCTAAGGGACCATTTGATTTATCTGAAAAGAAGGTACTAGAATAACACATTTGGTTTCAAGATCCTTTCATTAGAGTTGAATAACTTTTATAAGAATAAATACTTATTTATTTCATCACATTTCATAATAATAACTCCAATCTTTCATTATACCTTGATCGATTTCAACTTCATCTTTTATTCCAAGAAATGAAGGAGAATTTTTCATTCCAAAAGAATTATCAGATCTTGAAATCCCTAAAATGATATATTATCCCATCTATATTAATATCAAAATTTCAATGTTAAAAAAGGTTATCCAATATGAATATATCTTCATATGGAGAGATACTACATTAATCTGTGAAACCTTATTTAAATTTCTATGTAAAAAGTGTCATAAACGGTTACCTTTATAATCCTCCCAAAATATAAAAATCCAAAACATTAAAATGATGGTAACTATATTTTCTATATAAAATCATTATTAATGCCTCAATCAACATCACATATCTCTTAATTATCACACACAAACATCTAAATACTGTTTTCATATACTCAATTGAAACATGATAATATCATTAATTACAATAAAACAATAGTGAAAACGTCCATGCTTTAAAATGATAACTCTTTTCCTAAAATATAAATATATAAACTCAATACATAAACCACCTTATCATGATATTACTAAACGGTTATAATTTCATCAATATTATACCATTTATGTCATCACACAATATAACATCTATTTATCTTATTATTATACCAACATAATCCACATATTAATGGTTATCATTCCCTTAATAATGTTTTCTCCAAAAATATCACCTTACAACCTAATTTACATTACATGGTTACTGATACCATTAAACATATGCATTCAAAACATTATGTAAAAACTACAGTGGAACAATCATCAGATATTTAACTATTCTAGAATACTATAAAATTATTTCTGCTACGTTATTCTTGAATTTAAATACATAAAAATTAAATCATTCAACCATATCATTATCATACTACAAATAACCAATAGAGACCACATGAGACTTCCCTTTATCGTTGAATTTAAGAGTTTTCTAATGTGAATCATCATTATTAATCCTTATATTTGGGTGCTGATAAACATAATGCCCATTTTTCTTAAACAAGAAGCATTGATGTGTGGAGGTATATTCTGTGTACCCTTCTCTCTATTCATGGAATTGGATATCTTTTTCCAATTAATTCACCCGTAAAATTCAAATGACCTTATTTCCCACACTTAAAACATCTACCAGTCCAATTAATAAAATTTCCCCTTGTTTCTTTCAACACGTTGGGTATAAATGATAGAACATATTATTTTCTTCCTAGTTTTAGATATTTATTTTATCTCTACCTTTCATTTAATGTCAAAACCATGAGATTTATATCTAAATTGAACCTCTAATTCCACTTTTATATAATGACATATAATCTCTTCAATGCTACTAATATATCTCATGGATAACTCTCTTTGATGTTTTGTTTTTAAGACACTAAATAATCAATAAAAATTTATTTTAGGTTGGATAATAATTCTTGAATTGTACCTTAAGATACATGTAAAAATAGCCTTATATGTATCAATAGGATCATCACCCCTTTTTCATTAACTCAATTAATTCATACTCTATCTTTGTAAGAACAACATGAGGAAATTAATTATTGAAGAATAACTTATTAAACAAAATCCAATCCAAAGATTCAATTTTATCTTGTTACCACATATTAGTAATTAATGTTATCCCCTAGTCCAATTTTAATTTTAAATGACAAACATTCAAAATGATTTTTTTCATATTCTGAACACTAAAGGTTGGAAAATAACTTTTCTATGGTACTGATCTATTGTTCAATAATGATTGGATCAGAAGACACACTAAATGAAGGTGTATGTTTCCTCATGAAGGACGCAACCAAAAGTTCTTCCCTCCCAAACTCATTTGGAATTCTATATTGATTCATCACTTGTGTGAGTATAATGATAATATTTTTCATTCCATTCCCCATAACATTTGGTTGCTCCGGGGGGAAATCATTGTATTTACCATTGCATTCATCATTAATATTTTTCATTTGTATTACATCCATTGATTAAAACAATAATATAATGTGAGTAACACTATTAATAGTGTGAAAGCCATGTAATTAAGGGAAATAAAATTAATGTATAACACATTATCTTTAATCATAGGGTTTTCATGAATGTTACCAAAATTATAAGATTGTTACCTACACATAGACTTATCCTTAGAGACTTATCTAGAAATATCTTTATAAATATCTTTAGGTATCCCACTAAATTATTCTCTACATAGTTTCTAATGGATGGATAATCCTTTTATCTGATACCAACAATAATGAACATATATTAATATTAATTTAAATTAAGTCATTTTTGGTGAAGATTTCATATATTACAAAAACAAATACTCAAATTTTGTATTAGTTTAGTGCCTTTGACAACTTAGAAACGTAAAAAACTGGTTCATAACACATATACTTATTCTCTTTATTATTTCTTCAGTAAAATAGCCCTTATTTACAAATGTGACTTAAGACCTTTCTTCATATCCTGGGGAAAAAACCTAAGAAAGGGTGAGCTCAAATTCTTTGAATCGGTAAAAAATGAACAAATCAATCATAACATAGTCTTAAGGAATATGTACATAAACAAACCATTCGGAATTCATATATATTATATCAAAGATCCTAATATCATGTTAGGTAATAAATCATAAAATATCATAAATAAAAAAAGATCATATTCTATAAGAGAATAACATAAGACATTGAATTATGAAATATATATAATCATATAAAATGATTTCTATAGTAGTCAAGTCATCACTTCTATGGCTATATTAGTATTTTGAGTTCACTTACAATACCATCTTGGTAGTAATGATTTACTCCTATAACCATATTATAATCCAATGTTCACTCCCAATACCATCTTGGTGGAAAAATTCCATTATTGAATTGAGTTCACTCCCCATTCCAAAAATGTTTATATCATGATATATAAATCATTACCCAATGAAATGGATTGATATATATGTCTGACCCATTACAAAATGAAAAGAAAACATATGTCCTCCAAAAAAAATAATTCATTCCTCATATCCATACCCCTAGAATCAAATGTGATTTATAAAAATAATTTAAGGATAACATAACCATGGAAATGAAATGGGTTTCAAAGATATAATTCCACCATAAAAAAAACAATTTCTATAACTAATACGAATGGTATAATTAAATAATATCATTAGGCTAACATATTTGACATAAATTAATTTTAACTTAGATGGAAAACTATTTTTAAGAGATCTCATGAGAACAATTCTATAGTAAAATATCTTTTTTTTCTTTGAAATCCTTTTTAAAAAATTTGGCGTATTTTTAAAATAAATATTTTTCATTGAAAATAATTTTTTAAAATAGTGAGGTTAGATATTAATTATTAAGGCTCTATATTGGAGGAAAATTATGTTCATTCTATATAATTGAAAAAAATATTAATTTTGTACATTTTCCAAAACTTCAAAAAGTACCACCTTTGAAAAATAATAAAAAGGTTCCTTTGAAACCATGTTGGAAATTTTTTTAAAAAGGGTTAAAATTACATAAAAAATCCATATGAGAATGTAAAAAAATAAATTTTTTTTATAAAACATTGACATGGAAGATAAATATTCCCAAATAGAGACTTAAAATGAAACAATCCAAAATATTGATGATATTGTGAAATAAATTCTCATCACTTTATTATCAATAGAATCGTAGTACCCATGAAAGAAAATTTTTATATGAATATTAAAATACATTAATATTATTTATAATACTAATAAAATAAATTTATGGTCATTTTAAACACCACGTAAAAGAAATAGGTAGTGTATAAGGCCTGTTGCCAAACGAAATAGAAATGGGACAAAAATCCATTATGTTATGTATTGACTCTCTTTGTACTCATGGAAACCTTTTATATGATAAATATAAATATTTTATAAATATTTTAAAGAACCATATTTAAATATATAATATCATATATGATTTACTTATATCCTACTATTACCAGTTTATCAACAATTACTTGTTCAAGTTACATTTCTAGTAATAACCACTATTTTTCACGTGTGGTTTGATTTTCTATATTTTTCATCCTCGAACTTATATTATGATTTAATAATTTCAATATTAATAAAAAATAAATAAATATCAAATATATTCAATATATATTTATTTATAATAAAATAAATAACATAGAAATAGAAAATGAAATACAGAGTTCATTGAGATGGTAGGTCGTATATCCACATGAATATTATTTCCATTTTCTGGTCATATTGAAATTATAAAAGTAAATGAAATATATTTTTATAAAAATATAATTAGTGTCATTATTATTCCATATATATCATATAAATTCACTAAAATGTTACTTAATACATTCTATGTAATGTTTGAATGAATCGTATCACTTTGAAGAGGTGGTAGCCCACACATCCTCAAACAAAGATATCATATTTCCACAAAATGGATCGAGTGAAGGAATGTTTTAAATAATAATAAAATAATCATAAATAAACAATAAATACCATATATTTAAAATAAAAATATAGTTTCCATCATAAATACCAAAAATGAGAGGGGGTAATGGAAAAAAACAAATCATATCATTTCATGAGGTTGTACTTCACTGTACAATGGAACAGTATGTTCATTACCCATTATATAGAACTGTGTATTTGTATAAGTAAAAAGTTGACAAAAAATATATATTTATATTTAGTACACTGAGTTTTTATATAATCATGGAATAAGAATAATTTTGGGGGATCAAGGAAGAAAGAAAACGAAAATGTTCATTGATGAATGTTACCTATTCTTTGGTCATCTTTTTTTTGATTTGCACAAAAAGACATATTTGGATGGATTTATGTTCAAATAAATGCTTATAAGATGAATTTAGTGATTTTGGGAGAATATTTTTAAAGATTTTTTCCGAATAAAATAGCATCAAAAGTGTTATTAAAATAGAAAAAGAGGTGACACTTATAAGAGAGTAGAGGGCACCTTTAGAATTTCTCAAAATATTTTTTTAAAAAAAATTAAATGTCAATAAAAATACATCCATGAGGAAATTTATTCAAATATAAGATATTATAACGTTTTATACATATATTAAAACAGATTATATACAATTTTCCAGTGTTGTTTTGTTCGTTGTCATTTTAAATAACACATAATTAATTCATTTTAATTTTAACTATGTTAACCAATTTATCTATACTTAGAGGACATAATTATTACTTATAAGTTTTAAATTAAACCATAAATGTATAATTTATGTTATTATAGACCATATATAACCCAAATTTTATTTATTTATTATTTTGATGATTTAAAAATAATTTCATAAACTATTATTTTCATAAAATATCAAAAGAGTCAATTTTGACACAGTTCGTTATATTGACTTGAACAAGCTCAATAAAACAATATAACATAAAAAAACTCACATAATACCCCACTAAATTTCATTATTCACCTATAAAATTTGTTTATCACCTTAATTAGGTTAGATTATATTTATTTTAATATTTATAATATTATTTAATTTATTTGTTCAATAGTTGAATAATTACTACATCATCATTTTGTAATTATTTATGATAATCAGTTATTCATAAAAAATAAAAAATAAATTTCAATGATTTATATAAATGTTTTAAATTTCATAAAACACATAAAATCGAGAATAACTTCTATTTAACAATAATTTAGAAATATTATACTTTTTAAAAGTAATAGTGAGATGTTTTTTCACTCTCTTTGATTTTAATTATATTCTTGTCATTTTCATTGAAAAGTTTCCATTAAATTCTTAAATTTATATAATTATTGTATAATGGTATAAATATATTCATCACATAAATTTTTATCAAGTGATAAGGTCATTTTATAGTCCATATCAGTTAATTTTTAACTTAAATTACCTAATTTTTCTTTTACCATTGTAATAAAAATGACAAAAGGTACTATTTATAATAGTAAAAACTACAAGGAACATATTTAAAAAATTTGTACATTATGATGAAATATATGATATTAAATTTTCATAATTCAAAACACACAATTTTTAAAATTTAATTAAAAATTAACCATGTTGATGGAACGAGAAAACATATTTTTAAAGTGAAATGTCCAAAAGATTGACATGTTTTTACATCCCAATTGAATGTGAAATTGATTCCAATGATCTAAATTGAATTATAATATATTTATTTTGTAATTATTATTTAAAACCAATAAAATATATTATCAAACACTATAATTTATTTTGATTAGAAAGTTATTTACAATTAAAATTATGTGTTTTTTCCCTATTCATCACAACGTGAAACTTATCAGAAAAATAAAAAATATTCAACCAAAATAATTTTTTATTTTCCAGGATAAAATAAGAAGTCTATTTTTATATATAAAACTAATAAAATTTTAAAATACAATTATAATGTTTTCTCCATTAAAATTAAAAAAGAATGCTTTTTTCAAAAAATACTTCTTTTATAGGCCAAATGGGATTTATTCTTATATCATGTCTGGAAAACAAATAAGATGAATGTAGAAAATTAAATTGAATAAATTTTGTTTGTATTTAATTAATATATTTCAACAAGATTTTTTTATTTATTTTTTTTGTATAAAAAACATTTTTTCATTTTTAAATAATTATTTTGGAAGAAATTTCCTTTTATTTTAAAAGGTGTAACATTAATTTATTTTTCATTGGTAAATGATTATGCAAAAAAAAAATACATAATTTAGTTAATAATGTCTATACCTTCCAATCTAATAAGGAGTATATAATTTTTTTAAAAAATAAATATAATAATAAAATAATGTCTCATAGAAACTCAGTGTTGCATATAACACAAGATAAGACATTGTTTCTTGTAAAAAAAGACTAAAATGTTATATAAATATTTAATAAAATATATATCTCATAAAAATTGAAGGGTTTTACCTATATTTATATTCCACCTTATTTAAATAACGATAAAGGATCAATTACTAGATTTGGAGATCAATAAATCACATCATAATTATTATATATTATGCTATAATTAATTAATAGAGATTTCATAAGGTTTTGAATATAGAGGGGATTTCATTGGTTTTCACTATTTTCAACCCCTAGCTTCCTTTTAATATTCCCTTGATTTCCCCTATACATTCCTTCTCCCAATAAATAAATAATTAATGATGATGAATATTGAAATTAATTGCAATATAAGGATAGTAGTCATGATAGAATGCGATCAAGATCGATTTCGATCCAGATTATTTGATTAAACATTTTATTTATTTTAAAATTCGATTATATCCATGATCATGAAATACGAGTTGGAAAATAGATTTTGTTTTAATAATATGTGATATCATATGATTCTTGAGAATCTATAAATAAATGGATTTTAACTTATAAATAACAAATAGATAGATACCCAAGCATTAATAATATGATTATAAGGGTAAAATGTCCTTTCATATGAGTATAATAGCGTGCACACATCATCTTTTTATTACATTCACTTGAGGATAATGAAATAAATTCATTCACTCTTTCACTTAATAATTTTTTATCACATTGTTTTATGTATTCTATGATCATGTTGATATTAAAAATTATTTATTATTTAATTATAATAAATTATCAATTAACTAATGATAAGGTTAGTATGTGTACTTATTCTCACTCTTCACAATTTTAGAGAAGTTTTTTTTATTTATTTTGATATATCAATAAATTAACTAGTTTTGGTTCTTGTACTGAACGATGCGATGATATATTAGTCCTCATAACAATTGAAGGTTCATGAAGAAAATTACTTGACTGATGATTTGGACATAACAGTGGAAATATTTTCATCAATGATATAGAGGAATTATCTTAATGGAGAAATTTTTTACATATATACTTGTCCAAACATTTTAAACTATATACTCCCCTTGAAAGATTTGAAAATGATGAAAATAAGATTGTTTGATTTTTTAAAATATTATTAATTCTCAATACATTACAACACTATGAAAGTGAACGTCCAAGTTCAAGACTTAACTTGAAAGGATAATGCTATATTATATATTTTTCAGATAAAAAAAGATCCAATATTTATGGATTTGTTGGGGATAGAACATGAAATATTTAAGGGAGGGATGAAATATTATCTTTCTCGAATGTGGGTTCAACCATCTATCAGTGTAAATATTAAATATGTACAATGAAGGATATGGAGGTGAAAAAGATTATGAGAAATGTTCTTGAGTTTAACAATGATTTTTATGGAGTGATAAGGTTCCAAAACTGAGTATCTATAACATCAATACCAGACTTGAAGAATAAACCATTAGAAAAATTTCATTACTCATCATTCTTTACTCATTATTGATCTATGAAGTAGTATAGATATCTGAAAGAGTATTTATAGTGGTACAACCTAAAGAGACATATTTTATAGTTTGTATACTGGGTCACGATATATCATGAAGTTTATGATGAAATATAGAAGTCTAAGGGTATGTTAAAACTATTACCTATACCATAATAAAAATGGAAAAAAATCACCATGGATTTCCTTGAAGTCTTCAGTAAACTATAGATACTGAGTTCTGATTTAGTACTCCTTATCATTATGATACATTTGGTTAGTCTAATATTTCATTGAAACCCTAAAGGATATTTTGACATCCTATTTATTGATTTCAATATTAGTTGCGATTGAGACCTTCGTCTTGATGAGTTTTCTTGCAACAATAGATTTCACTCGATCACTAAAATTAATCCTTATGAATCCATCTATTAAAATTAGTATATTATAATGAAATAAAATTATAAAGTTGGATAAATTATGATATAGGGGCGAGATCTTCATGAGTAAATTGTTGAGAAGGTTAGATCCATCCAGCAATATATCAAGGTAGATCTGAGTTGAAAAAAGCGTTGTGTTGAAAATCAATAGTACGATCTAAAATTATATGATAGTGACATGGGTTTCTTATGAGTTTATCCATAGAAGAACTTTATGTTATTCAAAAATAATGTAAAACTAATCCCTATATATATTTTTCTTTGGATATTTTTCTTTTAGTAGTGACAATAAGATTTTGTTTGGAACTCCCACTTACACTCTCTCATGGTTGTGAGGTGTTTTTTATATGCCTCATAAGAAAGTACATAACTCATCCTTGAAATGTATTAAACATAGAGGTTATAATTTTGGAGAAATAACTTCTATATGAAGAAAAACCTATAGAAATCTCATAACATATAGATAATTCTATATAGAACAATACTTCTCACCTGGTTAATGTTATTTGGGGGAATTATAAATTTGAGGAAGCAACCCACCGAACCGAGGATAGGTTGAAGAAAATATATCATATTTTGTTTATAAAAGAGTAAAAAAAGTTATATTGTGAAATTAATTTCCATTGAGATGGAATGTGACACCCCATGATTTTATATATATATATTATTTGTAATAAAACCTTATGTATTCTATAGATTTTATTACACACTACCCCTAAGTATATATGAACCATAATAAAGTAAACCATTATAAAATAGACATTACATTAGATGGAATTAATATTAATTAAAATTTTAGGAAAAATATGTATATTTTTTTTATTAATGTTCATTTTTTGATTAGTAAATAATAAACAAGCAAACAATCATCAGAAGAAAAATTTGTTTGATTCATAAATATGTTCTCTTAAAAATAGTTTTTATCATACTTTTTCATGTGAAATTTATAATTAATTTCAACCATTTTTAGGAATTTTATTTTAGGAAATAAATATCAATTTCCTCGTAATTTTTTAATAATATCAAAGGATGAATTCATAAGATTTTTCTAAAAATATATATATTTTATTAAATAGAGAAAAATTCTGATTTTCAAAAAACATTATCATTTTAATTAACGTAAATCTCCTATTATGGTAAAATTTTATATTAAAATAACCTATATTTTATTTATTTATAAATAAAAGTAATTAATTACATATGAATCATTATTATACTTGATTTTGTTATATGTCAAATTGTGTGCTTAAAAATTCATTTTTCAAAGAAACTATATTTGATGTACGCAATGTGTTTTTGTTTTAATAAATTATTTAAATATCTATTGACTAATGTTTTTGATGAAATTAATATATTATATATTCAATATAATATTTCAATATTCATTTTTTTGTTTTCAAATTGCATGAAATCAATGAAAACTATGATTTGTGCTTCAGAAATCATTTTTTAAAAACAAGTTTTCATTACAGTTTTTGTTCATTTTTACAATTAAATTATAAAAGTTATAAAAATATAATATAGTAAAATCGATTTCATATTTTTAATCATCATAATTAATATTATTTAATATGATAATGTCAATGGTTTTTCTTTGGGAATAGTAAAAACAATAAAATTTTGGTACCATAGTTAATGTTAAATTTTTTTCTACGGAGGATAAACCCTAATATATGAGTCATATATCCACCCAAACATAAAAAATTATTTTTATTGAATATTTTTGAGCATTATATAATCCAAATATTTAATTTCTCTTCATTTTGATCCAATTTCCCATGAATGTGATGTTAAATCATTGAAATGTTTTACGAAATTTCCTATGTGTCCCATCCATCACTTATTAAAGGGACCTCTTATCCTGCTAAATTCACACAATTTGTGAACTATGTATCAAAAAATATCTACTAAAAATAAATCCAAAAAATAAGTCCCTTCATCATAGTGAATATGGTATTCTCCTATTAACAATCTTTTAAGTCTTAAAGAGTAAGCCAAATGAGGTCTCTCAAAGAAGAGGTATAGATCTTAAAAAAAATTCCAATTATATTTCATCTTTTAATTCATCTAAAAATTTTTATCCATAAAACTAGAATAATAAAATATCATATATAAAATTTATTTTAATTTTTATTATGGTAAAAACATTTACCTTATCTTCTCAATCTAGTGGGAGAAGAAAAATTTTCTTTTGTGTACTTGTGAACTGTAACCCCCGTGTAGTGATACGACTCATTTTCACCACAATCATTAATGGTTTTTTATTATGATATATTTAATGTTTATATTAATATATATATATATATATGATATTTATGTTATAAAAGTTATTATATAATGGGGAATTTATATTTATTTTTCTTTCATTCCTTCCATCGAAAAATCGAAACGACACTCATACACATATATAGACTACCATCTTCACGTAGTGATGTAATCCAGTTTTCATTAGTGGTTTATATTAATAGTTAAACATTTGAATTTAATTAAAATATATGATAATTTTATTATTATTAACACTCTATAGATGGTTCAACCACGATTAATGTTCAACAAAAAAACATCCTCATTAAAACATACATAAAAAGTGAAGAAATTAATACCTGAAATGATGAATTTAATATAAAATTGATAATAAATGGGAGTTAAAATAATATAAATGGATCATAAATGATATTATTTTTATTGTTTTTTCTATTTTATATAATTAAATTAATGATAAATTTATTATACATCCGGTTCGAGTGATTATCATTCAACTCATAATTAAGGCCAATGTTTCATTGTCTCATTTTCAAATTCCTGAGAAATTTTTATATTGCACACCATCATTTATCTAGTTTTATGTCATTACTTGTTAATGAATTTATTTTTAAATATTAATTAAATCCATGGTTTATTAAGATCATTATTATGTTCTTTGTTTACATTACCTATGATTCAAAAGATAAAAAATGTGTAAGGGTCTTCCATCTCAATTTCTATTCATTGAGTCATATTTTAATCTTCTCTATAATTTATATACATTAAATGAATAGTTTCACTAAAGTTGTACATTATTTAATTCATGGGATTTATAGATCCATATGATTATGAAGTAACCAATGAATTTTAATTCTAATATTAATGAATATGTACAGGTTTTATATTAAAATTTCATTTTTACTCAGGTTTTTAATGATTAAATATTTAAATTATGAAATTATATTTTTTATATGTCACAAGTATTAGAACATTTATTATCCTATATTTATTTCAATTTATTTATTTTTCCCTTTCATTTTCCTCTTTTTATATACACAGTAGACCGAAAGGATGCTTTTAAGAAAAACTAACTTTATTTTTCTCTTCAGTTAGGAATATTTTCTTCCATGTCCATATTTTATTTAAACAATCGTGAAATATTTTAATATTATAAATATTTTATTTAAATTAATTTTTAACTATGTTTTTCTTTATTTATGGAATTTTTCAAATAATTTTATAATCATTTTCCAAACATAGTATGTTTGACTTTTTTACAAAAGCATGAATAGAATTGTTTAAACATACATCACATAAAAAAAATTTCTTTATATCATGTAAAATATATTATTTAAATAATCATTTACATTTTTTATTTTATATTATTAAATAAAATATTTTCCCTTTCTATTTGTGATATTTTTAGATTCTAAACATGTCATTTCAAATAGGAAGGGTATTTTCTCCAAGAAATATTCTAGTAATCTTTAAGGCTATTTTCATATATAAAAACTATTGGAGTTGGTGCCCTAGAACAAAATTCTATTTAATTTACGATAAAATGTATTAATATTTTTGAATATTAATAAAAATATTATATTATCAATATTTTTATTCTTCGTAACATTTTTGTGATAATGTTAAAAAGTATCTATCGTAAAAAAGTCATAGAACTTCCCTAATATGATGAGAAGAAAAAACTATTATGACACTATTCATAAATATATGTTCCACATCTAGATGATATCATTTGAGGGAGACATATGATATTAACATTCAGGGCTGGAGACTCATAGGTCTTTAAGGAATCCTCTCATAGTGTATGTGCTTCATAATATCTAGTTTATGATATTATGAGAATGAGTCCCACCGGTAAAATATCCACATTTATATGTGTCATTGGATGATACTATATTAATATGTGTGTTTTTATACTTTGTATTTAATAATATTATTAATTAGTATTTTGAGTCACAAACATTTATGAATTCATGAAAATTGTGACAATAGATTTTCACTGCGAGATATAATATATTGTGTGGTTCTAGGTTAATATTGTATTAATGAATAATAATAGAAATGGGTTTTTCCTTTTGTTCTTAAAAAGATGTTTATATCTCATGACCATTAATGAAAATTATATATCCTAAATAAAATAGTGGACACAGTGTTCTATAGACCTGTTCAATTTCTATAAAATCAACGAAAGAGACATCAAGAACATAGGTTGATGGAAGCAGCGTGCAACCTACATGATGAGTGATATCTAGATAAAGGGGTTATATTACATGTTAAGAATTTTTAATATTTATTTATTATTTATGTCATTAACTACTTTCTCTAGGGGTGACATTGCATGTTTCTAGATGTCATGCATGACCTTTAAGATGATTCTCCTAATGAAACTAAGAAAGATATATAGAGGTACATACACTATTTGTATCCCAAATAAGTATTAAAAAATATATTATTATTTATTATTTAAAATGTTTAATAATTATTATTCCTACACATGGTTTTATAGTTATTCAAGTTTAATTTACCTCATATAATCTATCACTAATTATTTGAGATAATATAATGTGTGCGGAATATTTAATAAATAATCATTTGATATTTTTTAAATTTAATATTTATTTATTAAATAGATAATAATGCAGTGATATTTTTTAATTAAATAAATTATCATTATTCAATGCTCGATAAATATTTTGGAGGAATGATGGACCGATTTTAGATATACCCATAAGAAATAATATAGATTGAATATTATTTTATTAAATAATATTTAATTTAATTTAAAAGGTATGAACATTTCAAAAAATAATAAGATTATTATTATTATTATTATTATTAGACATTGGATTCCGCATCGATTAAATAAATAATAAATGGTTCTTGTGAACTTATTTTATTTCAACCCAATAATTATATAAAACAAATTATATTATATTCTAAGTGATCCAATTTATTTGTTTGTTTATACAGAAAAATGGAGAATTCTATAAATCCATATAGAGCACCCTTCTCCCTAAACATTCCTTATATCAAAGTGAGGTACTCCTCCACCATTCTCCCTCTTTTCAAGGGAGATCAATGAGAATACATTGGAAGTGATTGTTATGTCGATCAAAGGTGAACAATGAAAGTGATAGGATATTTCATGCTAGATCTAAGATATTACTATGGTTAGATTTAGATGTTTTTCAAACACATATTGGTCACCACTATAGGTAATATACTCTTGAATAAATTAACAAAATGACTATACACAATAGATCACTTTTCATACTTGTCAACGAGAAAAAATTCCAAAAATATAATTCTTAAATTAAGTAAATTAATTATTAATAATATGTGATGACCGTATGCTTGGTTTCATCATTTTATCCCATGAATATGTTCTGTAATTTAATTTTATTGATGATGATGCTCATGGTTGTTTAAAATCATGAAATAATCAACGATCATGAAAAAAATGTTTGGATTGACCCATCACATTATTTTACTTTCCTATAAAACTATAGGCGGTGTTAGACTAGTCACACAATTATTTATAATAATTTTAAGTTCATTTTTTGATTTACACATTTGAAATTTAGTTTTAAATTAATGTTTAATCATTACTTTAATCTGAATTTTGAGATCTGATTCATAATCCTTAATTTCTCATAGATCTAATAAAAATGATTAATTTTATGAGTAAAATAAAATCAAATTACTCATTCGAATGTGATGATTATTCTATACGGATAACACATGAGTAAATTCTATGTAATCAGAGTTACATAGTATCTACTTGTAGTTAATACAACATGAATTAATTTAGAATTAGTTAAAACCATGTTCGTTGATTACACATGATGGATTTAATATCTTAAACTGCATATTGATTGGGCTAGCCGGACTCATAGTCAATTTAAGTACACTTCATGTTTCCCATGTACACAGTGTGTAGTTCACTAAGTTGCAGACAAGCCCTGTATTTTACACACATCCTACCGGACTGGTGACCCTGTATTCCAGAGACCGCTCACTATGTACCCATTGTAAACCTTGTGTAAACCAATTTAATGAGGAAGCATTTACACATTGAGTTCCTAGGTTTGTTACTCGGATAGATAGTGAGATACATAGATGAAATTCAGTTCCCCTCTACGTGTCATACACTTATACCAAATTAAGAAGAATTAAAATTAATTTATTTTATAGTGTAATCATTATGAACATGTTCTTTAGTGTGACCACTAAGATGAAAGGACACACCTTGTTATGTGTTTTAATATATATATATATATAGAATTTTTTTTATTGTTCATTTATACATATCATGTGTGAATTGTATTGTAGTTATTAATCTAGGTGCATTGAATCCTATCATGTGACAAAAAACATGTAATCTGTGGAATCCAAAATTTGATATTACATGCCATGAATATATATGATATGTCGTTTAGCCAATTCATCGAATGAGTAAATAGTATATGAATAGAATACATGATGGGTAGATTTTTATGGGTATTAACCATGTTTCTTGTATGTTAAATTTATTTACAAACTTGTTTTTAAATAAATTTATCTAATTTCTATAAAATTATCATTGATGAGAAGCTCAAGGAAATTTGGATGAGAATTAAATAAATTGATTAATTATAAAATATAATTAATTTATTCCAGTGTGATTTATCATAAATAATAATTATTATGAATTTAATTCTATTTTTGTTAAATTTGAAATTATTTTCATGCATATGGATGATTATGAGCAGAAAACACACCATTGTATGTTCTTGGTTTCATTTAATTTTTTTTCTAAATTAAATTTTTTCCATGCATTCCTTTTATCCTGTTATTATATAAAGTTCTATGTGCGTATGGTTTCTTTTATGTAAACACTTCTCCATCACCTATGTGAGAGTAAAATCATATGTAATGTATTTAGATCCTGAGGTAGTAGAGATTGGTTAATTTTGGAGGTGAGTCAAAACCAGTCAAAGAGAGATACATGAGTAGATAGGTGGAAAGTTATAACACAAACCTTAATTATGTCAATGTTCTTTTCCCCTAGGTCAGTGGTTAGTTTTTTAATGACAAAATTAAATAACCATTAGTAATAGATCAATAAAATACTGCTTTATTATTATTTTTCTATGTTCAATTATTATTTCATTATAGATATTGTTTCATGATCATATTAATTAATGAAATTAACAATCATGCAAGATATAAATAAAATAAATCTGACTATGCGTAAATATTATCTAAGACATAGTTAAAAACATAAAAATAAAATGAATGTAATAATGAAAATAATAATAAATTTATGAATTAATGGATAAAATCCATTATTATAAATATTAAGTCAGTATATTCATCCACTACTTTACTTAAAATCAAACCATTATTCAAAGTGTATGGCCAGCCAAAGATGGGGCCATTTAAATTATCGAAGAATTATAACATTATATATTTGGTTTACTTAGAATATTTCAAATAAATTGTTATCTTCAATGTTGGAATTAATGTAATAGAGAGGTAAGGTTTGAGTAAATCCAATTTAAGTATTTTAGTATTAGGGAGTCCAATCATCAGATTAACGAACATTGAGTTAATGCAGTTAGCATTTGGAATGCCTACCTAAAACCATTCAAGTTTCATGGACAACAAAATGTGGGGTTATAAAAAGGGGAATATGGTTCGTTTCAACTATAATGTCAATGAAATTGAATATTCTGAGGCCAATGGTTAGGGCTATTGGGTTTTGATAAAATAGCGGGTGATTAATAAATATAATATTTATCTATTAATCTAAATTTAATCAAATAAATTACTAAACTTTTTCTCATATTTTTTATATAAACATCATTAAAATGAAATCAAACATTTCATTACGATCCATACATTATGTGGATAACCTTCTCACCGGACCAAATTTCCAAGAGTAGAAAAGTTCCTTACGTGTTATCCTTCACCATGAAGGGAATATTTATGTATTAGAAGAACCTATTCCTAATACACCTACTATTGAGTCAAGTGAAAAAGAGTTATCACTATATTAAAAACATTATAATGATTTCATAGATGATAAATGTTTCATGATATCATCCATGCCCAATGTGATTTTGAATAAACATGATGACATGGATGTGTATATCCGGATGTATCACCATTGGGATCTTTATAAATAGAAGGCATGAAAATAGAGGTATGAGATATCCAATGTTTTTTTTACAATTATGCTTTGATGAGAGTCTAATCTTATTGAGCCTCATGTATTCAAGATTATTGGATACATTGAATTCCTAGATATATTATATATTAAATTCATTTATGACTTTCCTACAAATCTTAGACTTTGATCACTTATAAATAACTTCTCATGTTTTATTATTAATTACAATATGAGAAATAATGAGAATGTCCTTTTAGAAATTCATACTGTGATTCACCAAGTGGATAAGGATATGCCGTGTGATAGAATAACAATCCTTATAGTTTATATGAAAAATATGAACCAAGAAAATGGGTATAAGAATCATGAATAGTCTAATACTCATGAGAATTGTCCTTCTAAGAAGTAGAATATCCAAAGGCGGTGAAACAAAAAAGAGGAAATATGTTTGACAAGTGTTAAGCCAGGCCACTGGAAGAGTAATTTCACCTACCAGCAAAGGAAAAATAATTTTATGTTTGTTATTGTGTTTAGTATTTTAATATTAACACATTTGATAATATGTATAAACTATGATGCTCACATATATATCCAAATATAGTAACCGAGTATATTCTTGACTATAGCAAGAGGAGAGTTGAATCTGAGATCATTTAAAGGCATGAGGTTGACTGCTCTAGCCATTTTTGACTACCACCATTCATTCCCAATAAAAATGTTTTTGGTTCTCAATGATTATTATTATATAAATTTTTTTTACTGTGAATACAATTTATGTACCATGCCCAGTTATACATGGGATAATTTTCATGTTTAGAAATACATGTTGTTTCAATAAAGAAAATATATGTAATGGTATGGAACATTTATATAGGGGACTTTATGTGTTAAACTACACAAAACTAGTATTATAAGTGGATAAAGAATCATTTTCATAGGAATCATATATCATCTAGCTATAGAGTCACTGGTGTGGTTATGAAAATAAAAAACATGTGAAAAAGATTTATCAAGATGGTTATTTAGACTCCTCTCTGCTAAAACCACATGAAATATGTAATTATTTTTTAAAATAAAAAAATAACAATATAACCTTTAGTGGGAAGTGTGAAAGTTCTACAAAGATTATATGATTTATACCCATTTAGGTGGATGGAAAATTTCTAGTAGAATCGTGATGTAGGTATTCTAACATAATTACATTTTCAAACGACTTGAGTAAATGTGGTTATGTTTAATGGTTGAGGTATAAGTAAATTTACTCTATGAAATTCATGGAAATCAAGAATGACCTATAGAATGATCTTTGAAAGAAGATACATATGCTTTGATCATATCAAGGTTGTGAATATCTTAACCAAGATTTTATTAATATTCTAGGAGAGCTTGGTATTATATATCAACTCACTCAACCTTACACATCATAGTTAAATGGTGTTACATAATCGATGAATCATACCTTGTTAGATATGGTAAAACTTATGATTTTTCATATAGATCTTCCATTATAATTTTGGAGATAAAAAATAAATTTTTTTTATTCACATTAAACTGATTACTAACTAACATGGAAAATTGGATTCCCTTTATGTTGTGGTGTGGAAATAAACATGTTTTATTGTATACACATGTATCGTGTTGTAAGGAATTTTATATGGCCTTCTCATTAAACAAACTAGCACCCTAGGGCCCAATGTGAATCTTAATAGTGTATCCCAACAAAAAGAAGGGATACAACCTATACAACCCCCACATAAGAAAGTGATTGTCACCAAACATGCCATCTTTGTTAAAAGGGATCACATCCTCAAAAAACTATTGTGAGCATGTTTAGAATTGATGATTTTATGAACAATATATACAATATTTGGTACAGGAATATATTCCATAGGTTCCCATGAAAAAATTATTTAGTAAAATAGAATTACTACATAGGAGCATAAGATAGGTAAGAGAACTATAGAGATATTGTTTTCTAGTCACCCAATATGGTGACCCATTATTGGTTGATAATAATTAACCTATAACATAAAAAGAGGTATTATAGATCTTATAATATGAAAATAGAAATATTATATATGTTTTGAAATGAATTTCATGTATCTGGTCCATTTTTTATGTTCAGGTAAATACACCAATTAATGTAAATCTCATAGGATGCAAATGGGTGTTCAAGAGGAAACTAGAGATAAAAGGTAAAGTAAATACCTACAATTCATGGCTAGTGGATAAAGAGTTTAAACATCATCATGGAATTTAATATAATGAAAAAATAACATGTTTTTATATTACAGACATCATAATTATTCTAGCTATTGCAGCTTACCATGACTATGAGATATGTCTGTTGGATGTCAAAACTGCATTCCTTAATGGAAAAAATTAGGAATATGTCTATATGGAACAACTAGAAGTTTTTATGACTCTAGGTGATTCCAAAATGATTTTAATGTTGTATAGATCCATTTATGTATTAAACCAAGATTCTAGGGAATGGAACATTCCACTTGATGATGTTATAAAAGAATTGTTATTATTTAAGAATGAATGTGATCCATGTGTTTACAAGAAGATTATTTTAAATGAAGTCATTATCCTAGTAGTATAAGATATTGAAATAATACATATTTTAAATGACATACTATTATTATAGTCTATTAAGTACTTGTTAAACAAGTTTATTCCATAACGGACTTAGGTGAAGCATACTATATTCTAGTGATCGAGATCATTAATGATAGATCCAAGAGTCTTCTTGGACTATGTCAAAGTACATATGTTTATCAGATAATAAATATATTTTGTATTATACAATTAAATATGGGAGGGGTTCTAGTTTCATGTGTTTTACATATTTCTAAGAAAATGTGTCATATAAAACATTAGGAGAAAGAGGGAATACGTAATATCCAATAAGCTTCAACTATAGGATCAATCATGTATCCCTTCTAATGTACTATAATTGATATTCTCTAGGAATTGAGCATGGTAGAAATATTTTATGATGAACTTGGAGAATATATTTGGTCTTATATTGAATATATCCTTAAGTATCTGAAAAGAACTATGGTTATGTTCCTAGTGGATGGAAGAAATGAGGAGTTGGTCATTAGAGATTGTACTGAAGCTAGTTTTTAGATAAATCAAAATGATCTGAATTCGTAGTTAGGATATTTTTTGTCACAATGAAGGATCTATGAGATGGAAGAGTTCAAATTATTTAGTTGTCACTAATTCGATAGTGGACTCTATGTATGTTTCATCATCTGATGCATCCAAGAATCCATTTTTATTTAGAACATTTTCTAGGAGGTTAATGTGGTAACATTTATTAAATTCCATATAATATTTTATAGTGATATAACTATAGTGGTGTCTCTTGAAGAAGATCCAAGGTCACACTAATAGAAAAAGTACACACAATGGAAGTATCAACTATTTAAAGATTTTCATTATAAGGGTGAAGTAGTAGTAAAAAGAGTTCCTAAGAGAACATGTTGAACCCATTTACTAATCTATTGTATTAGAAAAAGCATGGATATCATGTCAGAGCTAGTATAATGAAGGTTGTTCGATGTTGAGTCTAGTGTAAGTGGGATTCCATTGGAGTTGGTTCCATAGAACTAACTTCTATGTACATTATGATAAAATGTATTAATATTTTTGAATACTAATAAACTTTTTATAACGTAATGATTGTTCTTATGAAGAAAATTATATGAGATATTGGCCTAAAAGTAGTTATAGTACTAAAAGGTAATACTAGTTCTCTTCTATGATGAGAACTCGTAATTACTATGAAACAATTCTTGAATTTATGTTTTATAGAATAATGATATCATATGAGGTTCACAAATGAAATAAGTTATCAAGGGTAGAAACTCATAGTAATTTGATTCATCTTCTGATGGTGTAAACCCTTTGAAATATCCAGTGCATGATATTTTGAGAACGAGGCCCGTCGGTAGTAAATCCACATTTATATGTGTCATTGGATGTTCCAATCTGCGAATGTGTTCATTGATCCTTAGACATTAATATTATTATTAATTAGTATAATGAGTATCATACTTTGATATATTGATGAAAACAATGATGGTATATGTTCATGTCAAGTTCGGATACATTAAGTGCATCACGAGTAATATTTTATTAATGAATAATTAAAGAAATGATTTATACCTTCTATTATTTAATGTAAGTTGATATATCAGGAAAATTGATGGAAATTATATATCCAAAATAAATGCAGGGTCATGCTTTTTATAGAAAAGTTCAATTTCCAATAAGTCAACCTAATAGACATGGAGCATGTAGGTTGATGGAACCAACATACAACCTGATTGATTTGAGATATCATGATGAAGTGCTTAAATTATGCGGTAAGGGTCGGTATTTGTTATTATGTTTTTTTCAAAATAAACATATTTATCAATAGGTGGCTTTGCCTATTTCTAGACACTATCCTTGGACTTTAGGTTGCTTCCCCTAATGCCCCTGAGAAAGAGGACCAGAGGGCCCCATACAAAGTGTCCAAAATCACAGTTAAATAATAAAATATTTTTTATTTTTCAACAAGTTGATGAAATATTATTCCCACAAGTGGTTTAATGATTATTAATTTTTTATCAATCACATATATTTTGTGACAAGATATTCTAGAGAATCTAATGTGAGAGGAATATTTAATAAATTATTATTTTCTATTTAGTGAATATAAAATATATATATATTTATTTGTGAAGAATGAATAGATTTTTATTTATGAAAAAAAGATTTAATAAAGACCATATTAATATTGTGGAGGAATGAATGATCGAGTATTAATGGTTTGATAAGAAATAATAAATTGTGAATATAATTTGATTAAATAATATTTCATTTAATTTTTATGTTAATCGCATGTCATTATATTATAATATTAGTAGTATTATGATTATATTAAATGTGGTTTTTTGGGGATTTAAAAAATAATAAATGGAAATTTTGACATTAAATTAATTTAACCATAGAAGTATATAAACCCAATTATATTACATTCTTAGAGTCCCAATAAATTTTTTTGGTAGTGCATAAAAAATTTGGAGAATGTTATCAAGCCCTAGAGAGATACATTCTCCGAGAATGGTCCTAAGATCAGAGAGAGGCCTTCCTCTGCGATTGTCCATCAATTCAAGAGAGATCGAGGATAATGAATCTGAAGGGATTCTCATGGAAATAAAAGTAGAACATCACAAGTGATATGATATTCCATTCTAGAACCTTGATATTAATATAATGACATTTGGAGATTTCTGGAACATGTGTGGATCAACAATAAAAGGAATCTTCTCTTGATTCCTACAATTAAATGAATGCACAAAAATTATCTACTGTGGGATTCATAAATGAAGAAATAATCCCAAAAGGTAATTATTTATTTAAATAAATAAATTATAAATAATACGCGACAATATTTCTCTTCGTTCTGGCATTTTATCCCTTGTATATATTCTTTGATATAATTCTGTTGACCATGAATTTCAACATTGTATAAAATATTATATTAATCATCAATCATGGAAAAAAGAAATGTTGGGCACCATCCATCACATTCTTCCACTGCAACAGAAACTTATGACAAAATCATATTCTATTTCTTATAATTTACTAGGGATATGATCCAATGTTACCATCTTAATTATTTATCTATATGGTTTATTATTATAATAAAATATTTAGAAAACCCATATCATTTCCATGGGTTATGAAATGATGATATTATGGATGTTTCATGATCTTGTGTCACATATATGTGTGTTTTTCATTAGGTGATAGGTTGTTCTATAATAAACCAAAGACTGGTGGTTGATTTATAAACCATGGTCATATGGGTCCTTTGTAGACCTCCAATACATTGGTTAATGATGGATATCCCATTTGATAATAAGGAATAGAATGGGGTGTGAATATAGTTTAGTACAAGAAATTATCTAACAATTTAGTCTTGAGAGTAAACCTCAACAATGAAAATGATGGAGTGTAGTCCGAACCCAATCCAATATGATAATATTGATAGTGATCCTTCACCACATAAATGATTTTCTATGGTCATGTGTTCTCCAAAAACCTATGTATTATTCTTATGATATGTTTTCATGGATCATGAGAGGAAATGGATGATTTTGACACGATAATATATTATGTTTTTCAATTCAAAAAATTTTATCCAATGATTCAATATTGTGATATATTTTTTGTGTAAGATTTTATAGTTTTTAACTGGTGCAGTCAACCCATTTTTTATATTATTATTTTTACTTATTATCATCTCTTATGTTCACCAATACTATGTATCTAATCTCACCCAATCTTATTTTTTCATTCCTCGGGCTATAGAGGATGGTTTTAAACATGTTAAGTATAATAAGCGTTCTCATTATGAATAAATAAATTGGAATTAATATAGGTATTTTATGTATCAGTTTTTCACCTATCCATGTTTTTCAATACACTAACCCTTTATGGTCCTCAAGCATGTATTATTGTAAAATTTATATAATATTCATCTAAAAATTGTAATCTTCATGTATAAAAATTAATAGTTTACTATAATATTAGAGACCTAAATTCTATTAAGAAAAAAATAAATAATATGAATGATGAAATAAAATCAATTTTGATTGAAGATAATCAGGAGGCTCACACACTTTAATCAATTTTATTCAAATTAAAAAGTTCCTAGGAGAACTTTTTATTATCCTTATCAAGTCCATCAGTGAAGTTAGACGATCATAATAATAACAAGTGAAATTCATAAATTACAATAAAAACATGATTACTGTCCTCATTAGTAGTTATAATGTAATTTGGACACATAAGTATGTATGGAAAACAATGGAAGTTATGATAATAAGGGGAATACAACAACAAATTCCCACTAAAAGGTGATACACACATTAATACATCAATTTATTATGATAAAATTAAAAATATAAACTATGTGTTGAATAATAATGTTTTATTGGATATTTTAATGGAAATATACATAAAAAAAAATCTCAACCAAAAATGATAATGTTAAATTAAAAAAAATATTTCACAATTATTGAAAAGTCAATAAGAAGATTATGGAAAAAAACTTTAATATATTAGGAGATTCAAATTTTAAGGAATATGTTTCTACTATGGTGTTGAAGTATGCATGATGTATTTTTTTTTTCTATAATATTTATTTCGATATATTATAGATTAAATAATATGTTAAGGGGGAAAATAATAAAACTCAAATAAAAATAAATTAAAATATACTAAAGAGATTGTAAAATTGAAAATCAACTTTGATGCACTCTGGGAGGCTTGTGGTTGGTTAGAAAAAAATGACACACCAATATTATAATAGGGGAATTCTTGTTTTCTATTTTCTTCCTCTAATAAAAATTCATATGATGATTTTGATGATAATAGTGGTAAATGTTACATAAAAAGAATTATTTTTTAAGGATATTACTTAATGATAGTCTATCCTTATCATACATGATTAAATATAAAATAATTTTACATTAATTAAAAATAAAATATATGTACTACAACTATTCTGAATGATATAAAAATAATTTTTAAAGGAATTGGAAACATTTTAATTAGTGAGTAAAATATAACTTCAATGTATGTTCTCCTCGTTGATGGGTTAAGACATAATCATTTGAGTGAATCTCATATGTTCAATAGTGGAAATATTATGATTTTTAATTAAATTATTCTATGATAGGAAGATTCAATATACTAATACTTATCAAAATAAGGAAATAAAAAATGGGAATTTATTTGAAATTAGTGGTGACAAAAAAATATTGTTGATTAAGTATATAAGAAAATGATATATGACCACAAAGAATTAGTCATTCAGGATAAAATAATACCAAGGGAATATTTTGATTTTTTTGTTGAGTAAAATATTCTAATGATGAACCATGAAATAATTAAATCATGTGGCCTTTTTTCATAAATATAATCTTGTAAAAACATGTTCCAAATCATTTAAGATCAATATTATGAAGTTAATTTAACTCACACATTCTGATATATGTTGTCCAATGAGTATAATATAAACCGACATAGATAATAATTTCATAAATTTTATTAACAATTTTATTATTAGAAATTTTGTTTCATTTATTATGTGTAAATCAAAGTATCTTGATACTTTTGAAACCTAATTCTGAGATATTTAAAATAAAATGGGTTATGTAATAAAAATATTTTGATCATTCAATAGATATAAGTACAAAAATAGAGAGTTCCAACCATATATTGACAATAATTTAATATTAATGACTATGAAACTCTATAAATTCCTTAGTAAAATGAACTAGTGTAGGGGAAGAACATAGGTTTTCTTTAAATGGTAGGATTCCTTTTATCAAATCATAGAAAATTAAGATACTTCTGTAAACATGATATTAAAATGATATTATATATTCAAAATAAGTGGTTTATTTAACCAAATTCAGTCAAGATGACTTATATGTTATTTCTTATAAAGAATAAAAATTTGATAAAAAAATATTTTCTTATAATTTATGTTTTATCATGATTAAAGTGGTACATTTCGAAAAATTCAATAAATGAATCCAAAAGGTATTTATCTTTGTTATACAACCAATGGAAAAATCTACATGTGTTATTAAAAAATCATTTGAAATTTTATTTCCATTATGTTGGATGGAAATGGTAATTCATAAACATCGATAAAATTTGATAACAATATTAAATAATCTCATAGTGGATGTGCTAATTAACATGGTAAAAAACTTAAGGATTAAAAAGGATTTCATGATTCCCAAGAGAAATTTGTGATTTTAATTGATGATAATGTTCATAAAGAAAGTTAACCTATGTTTTCAATACATATAAAAATTTTGGAAAATAAATATCATTGAAGACAATAGTAGAGAAGCCTAAAAAAATAACCACTAGGAATTCCAATCACACAATATCACTCTCTCAAAATAAACCACAATGTGTTAAATAAGTATTACAACAACATGATTTTTTTTATAGAGGATGAGTAAAGTCATTTTTATTAGAATGAAACATTGGATTTAAGGTCACATTTTTATAGGATGAATATGGGTAAAATTGGTTTTCTAGAATGTGATTAAGGTGAAAGGTGAGGTTGTTTGAATTAATTCACATATAGTTCTCTAAGGATATTATTAAATTGATTGTATTTATTTCAATTGAAATTTTTTCCGTAACATAAATTATTAAAAGAAATGATTTTTTATCGAAATATACATTTAAATAAATTTTATGATTTTCCAAATGGATGTAAATTATTTATTCTTAAATTAAGAACTTGACAAGGAAGTTCATGTGGAACAATTAAAGGGATTTATTAGTGAACATGATAACACATTAGTTTAAAATCTAATTAAAGTATTATAAATTGTTAAAAATGATCCCCGAGAATTGTTTTCAGAATTAATAGCATCATGAATCTCATGAAATTCAATTGAGATAATGAATACTAAAATATATCTTCTGAAGAAAATAGAACTAACTCTTTCTTTGTAATATTTTATGTCAATGAAATTAATGTTTATAGAAAATATGTCAAATCATGGGACTAATCTTCTATGGAATTGAAATAATACTTTGAAATATCAATTATTGGTGAGATATTGTTTTTATTGGGTTTTTATGGGGTTTATATAAAAATGTACACTATTAATTCATGAAAAAAATTTCTATTTGTTTTTTAGATCCTATGGAATTTATGATTTATGAATTATATCTTTTTATATATTTTTATGATATTAAATATTCTTATGAAAAGGTTATGGATAATTATTAGTTTAGAAGATTGAATAATGCTTGAATCTATTTGATAGTGACAACACCTGACATCATGTATAATACTATACATTGTTTTCAATTAAAATTTAATCCTAAAGATTCACATATTATATAAGTAAAGAGAATATTCCTATTTTTTAACATAATTTTTTATTTTGGTTTAGGGTATAAAACGATAAATTTATTTAGATTTTTGGATTTTCAGATCATTATTTGGGAGATGATATTTGAGAATAAAAGGCTATTTTTGGAATATCATTATTTAATAGAGGAAGATGAATTTATTAGACCTCTATGAGGGAAAATTTAGTCACTATAAGAAAAAATTATGTTGAGTACATTTAAATATCACAATATAAAACTCAAATGTTTTGGATGAAATCATATCCAGATGGAATGAGAGTGGAATCCACATATCCATTAATTATTTGGTGTGGAATCCAAAGAAAAATAAATATATAAATGAATATAGTGAAAAATTAACGGTTACAAAATATTTATAACAAATATCATTTAATCAAGAGGATGGTAAAATGTGTTGACCTAAACGTGGAGTGTTTTTCAAAAAAATAACTAGTAACAAATATTTTGATGGATACCTTAATGAATGAATATTTTATGTACATCATATTGTTTATTTGAGATAAATATCTCCAAATTACTCATGATTAAATGATTCATATTTTTCCTATTAAATTATTCTTCATTTTTAAAGAAGGGGTAATTTTTTTAGTGTTTTTAGGTACAATTGGGGAGAATTTATTGGAAATGGAGTTAATTATAAGTGGGTAAAAGTATCCCTCAGGGACTTTCCTTGAGGGGATACATAAGGTTGTTTAAATAATAATTTCTTGAAGATTAATTCATCTTTCCAAGAAAATCGGGATATTGGGGATCCCATGATGTCATTTAATGGGATATGAGAGATATTAATGATCACATAGTGAGACTTGTTGAACAAAGTTTTTTTCATTACATTGTGAGTTGGAGTTATATCATAAACATTATTGTAACCAATAATGATATGTTTGATAACACTTATATTAGAACAACACTATTACTTGTTTTCTTTAGATATTGATTTATGATATATAGGGTTTTCATATTTTATTCTTTTTAAACATTATCATAGATATTTTGGGGTTTTATTAGGTAATTACATGTGGAAAAGTATTATAAAATTCATTGAAAACATTTAAACATGCCATAACAAAGAATAAATTATTTTATAAATTATTTGTTTTAGGAAATTATAATATTACTCTCACATATGTGAAGAAGAAGATTTAATATATTTAAGGAAGCTTTTTTTAATTAATGAAGAGATATACCAAAACATTATACCATGGGTTTTGTACATGTGTTATATGATTCATTGTATTTTGGATTATGAGAATGATGAGATGAAGGACAACTTATTATTAATATGAATAAATATTCCCATAATTTTATATATTATATTGTAGTATATAAAACTACATTGTAATTTCAAAGGAATAGAATTTTGTATAGATAATATTGTTTGGATGCACTATAATCAATCCATAATTCTTTTGGTCACACCATATTTTATATTACTATACTATAATATCATAGCAAGTTTAAAATAATGAAATGTGTAGTCACTAGAATTGGATGTTAAATAATCATGTTGTAGTTATTATATTATGTGGTGTAATTTATTCCTAGAGTTTGTATAAGGTTTTTATGGATATAATTAATTGAAACTTACTGAAATTTATCAGTCCATAATGGGATTGAAAAATATATATGGATTTTTATATTTTACAAAGGATATTATGGAGTTTAAAAAGTGATTTGAAGAATTATTTTTTAATTGAGATTAATCAATGAATAAAATAACATGACATGTAATTTCATTATTTTTGATACTATAAATTAATATATATTCACTTTGAGATAATACTGATATAACTATAAAACATTTCTAGAGATATTTCCATGGAATAAAAATTCATGTTTTAAAGAATATAATTGTGTCTAAATCATCCAGGGATTGGTGGCATATGTGGATAATGGATTAAGAACATTCCAGTATGATTTTTTTCATTATTGATCATTCTTAATGGTGTAAAGAGTATAGTATGTTTCTTCATCACCAATGTATTTTCATTTAATATAATACATTGTTCATTAGATTATGGATACAACCAACTGATCCCCAAATACTATCTACTTTTTAAGAGTCAAATAATCATTTAAAAATATCTTATGTAAATTTTAATTTTTTTATATTACTATATATAGATTTAATTTTATTGTTTGATCCTATAAATTACTATGATTATAATGAATTATTTTCATGGGATAAGTTTCAATAACTCAAACATTCTTGATATACATATGGTTTATGTTTTGTTTCATTTATTTTTAATTTTGGAAAAGAAAATTTTATTGGGTGTATGAGGAGTCTTGAGGGTGTTTTGGGTGTCTGAGACATGAAATAAGGGATTATCAGGCCATACAGAGCATGTTTCATAGTTGGTGCATAGTTCATAGTAACTGAGTACCCAAATTGTGCATGCATGGAAGATTAATGCATAGGTTGAAGAAATCATGCAAGGGGGAAGGATAAAAGTGTGATATAGGATAAATCCCTCCTTCATAGTCATCACATGTTTTTTAAAACTATGAAGGATTTCAAGGTAATAGTGTGGCATGGCCCCCTATTGGAAAGCGGGTGGAGCATGTTTGGCGCACGGTTTGGTCAACCATGTGGCCAAACCTCAGACCCCTTTAAAATCAGGTTGTTAATATTTTCCCCTCTTTTTCCTTAAGTTTTCTAAATCCTTATTTTCAGCTATTCTTCCCCCATTAGACCTACTGACCATAAAAATCACCCTAGAATTTCCAAGGATGCATTTTCCCCATTTATAATCCATTTCCAGCCCCATTGGTTGTGAATCGAAGATCAAGGGGAATATAACACTCAAATTTTCCCCTTTTTTCAAATTAGGTCTTGTGAAATTTTCTTATCCTTTCAAAAACCAAAACCTTATTTTTCAATATGATCTTAGGTTGTGGAAAAAAATGGTGTTCAAATCAAGATAAAAGGCTAAGGATAAGTGAGTGTTCATCTTTAGAATCATAGTAGGTGGTCTACAAGTAATATTTAACAATATTATAATTATTTATTTATATGTTGTTGTGATTTGGTGTCTTTGTGTTTCTGATTTGGTTTTCCATAGTATAAATGATAATTGACTGGATAAATATTTAATTGTACCCCTACAAATCCCCATGGGACGTGTTGAGGTTAATTTGATTAGTTATAGGGAAACACATGTGGTGTGCCATTATCCTAAACATGAAAAAATTTAATGACAATAATATAATTGATTTTTGATGAAGTAGATACCCTAATTTATATATTGACATGATATCCGGAATTATAAAAAGGTACTCATGGAAGTTGTATCTACTCATTTACATGGGATTATGGGTTTTCTGGAATATTATGAACGGGTTAAATGAATTAAAGTGTATGTGTTAAATTATTTATGAGTTATAATAGAAATATGTAAATGATTTAAGAACACTATATTATATTTGTGTTAATGATTTAAGGAATTGAATGATTTATGTGTTAAATTAACAATGAATTGTGAATGTTATCTATATTATTTTATTATGGTGTATGAAATGCTATATTTGATAAATGGTTAAAGAAGCATATGCACATGGAATGGCGGTATATGTGTTATTGACTTGAGGTTATATTGTCATAGGTTGGGTTGGTCTGAGGCTTTAAACCCCACTCTTAGAATTCATGGGTTTGGGAGTCGAATTGAGGCTTTATACACCTAACTGATGCATTTGATGAGTATACAAGGACTGAGGCTCCAATGTAAGTGTGATGTAATTTATTAGGAAGTGTTTTACCTAGTGATATAGGAAACTCTACATATCATCTTATGAATAATATTTGACTAGAATAGCCTGTAGTGTACTTGATGAAAATTTCTAACTCTTAGAAAAAATAATGAAAATAGTTTAATTTCATATTGTTAACAAATATATCCTAGATTATTTATATTTTATTTTTTATTCTTTATTTAAATTCCTAAAATATTGGTTTAGAATATGTATTTTATAAAAAATATAGTTGGTGTCTTAGTGAGTTGTACTCACACCCTACTCGAGCCATCATTGGGTACCTGAGTGGATTTTATGGATATCTGTCAGGACAGGGGAAAATGACATATTCTATATCGTTTATGGGATCAAGAAATGTGCATGGAATAAGTATCCATACATGGAGTTAGAACCGGTTTTTTGGATTCTTACATTTTTTTCTATTCTAGGTTTTCCTTACACTTGGCATTGTATGGCATGATAGAGTGTATTTACTACTTTGTTGTAGGGTTATTTCGATTGATACACTATTTGGAGTATGAGCTGAAAATATCTAGCAGTGTAATGAGTATTCCGTTGAGGATGGTGGGTACCATTTTATTTGGGACATGCTTGGGATTGAGGTATCATGTTTTGATATGATTTTAGTCACAGATTGGCTAGTGTTGCACCAATCCCATACCGACTATTACCACTGTAGGGTAACATTTTTATCCCTAGAAGGGAATACATATGTTCATTATGGGTAATGGTATACCCCATAATTTCATGCAATTATAGTATGTTAGCAATTGGGTGAGCTCAAAGCCCAATCAAATTGTCTTATTCTTAATGAATGGTTAGTTGAGAATATTTTCTTTCATCGTGTGGTGGAATTTTTTCAGGATGTTTTTCTTTAGGTATTCTTGATGCTTCCACCATATAGATATGTTTAGTTCTCGATAGAGTTTCTAGTTGGAGAAGAACCAGTTTATATTCTTCCATATAAAATGGAACTCGTAAAACTCCAAGAACATAAATCTCAATTGGATGAATTGGAGAATGAATGGTTTATTCTTCTGATTACATCACCTTTGGGATCTATAGTTATATTCTAATGGAGGGATGATGAAATGTTGTAGTTGTGTGTTGATTATAAAAGTCTGAATCAAATGATTATCATGAATACATACCTCATTCCATGAATTGGTGAACTATTTGACCAGGTATGTGGTTCTTCAGTGTCCTACCTAATTGGACTTGGGATCAGGGTATCATCAGATGAGGGCGAGACCTTCTAATATACCATGGTATTCAATCAGGAGTAGATATGGTTTATATATGTTTTTTTTGTGATTTACTTTAGTTTTAATAATGTTCTGGTAGTTTAGGTGGCCTAGATAAACCGATTCATTCACTCATACCTAGATTTGTTTTTAATTGTCTTTGTATATGACATCTTAGTGTACTTTGAGACTCATGAAGATCATTCCAAACATATTAACATCATCATGAGTACAGTATGAGAGAATATTCTTTATTTCAATCTATCAAAATGTAATTTTTAGATTGGAAATTTACCTTTATTGGGTAACAACATCTCCAAGAAAGGTGTGTCTATGGACCCGGAGAATGATCAAGATGTTGTATATTGGTATAAGCCCAATAATTTTTTTGATGTTTGAACTATTCTGGGTTTTGTAGGATATTACTGAATGTTCATCAATGATCACTCCTATAAAGAATCACCTCATTTAGGTTTAACCAATAAGAACATGATGTTTGAATGGATTGGTTAACGTGATAATTCTATCCAGGATTCAAAATTTTGGTTCAATTCAGCTATGAATGTTATCCTACCCAAGATGGGTAGGAGTATAGCTTATTTTGTGATACATTCGGTGTTTGGATTGAGAGGTGTTGATGCATAATGATCGGGTTGTGGTGTGTGGGTCATGAAATTTGAGGCCTCATGAACGAAACTACCCTATAAATGTTCTTGAATTTATCAACGAGGCTTACACCTTTAATTTTTAGATGAACTACATATTGGTATATGAGTTTACTATGTATACCAATCATAAAAGTGTTAACCATATCTTATCCCAAAAATATTTGAATCATTAACATTGATGATTGGTCAAGTAAATTTAGTTCATTGATTTTTTATTTGTATACATACCAAGAAAGGGAAATAATTTTGTGGATTCCTTTAGCTGGAAATCTAAAAACCAAGAAATTTAGAATCCATTTTCAAGTGGATGATGATGGCATTGTTTTCTACGATGTACCTAGAGGTTTGGGATGGGAAATATAATATGGCTCATGCATCCTTGATAGTTGATTATAACCATCTATATCAGATCAAGGAGAGGAAATATGAGGATCTGGAGTGTTTTCCTTCAAGTGAAAGACATAATGGTGGGTAGTCACTTACTATTAAATTGTTGGTGATTATGCAATCATTCATGTTTGTGATCGTGTTGTCATACCAACTTGTATGTGGGATGATTTGATGAATTTTTAACATTCTCCAAAATGGGTGGTTCATTTTAGTGTTACCAAAATGTATCGAGATCTTCATAGACAATATTGCTGGTCATGGATGACCAAGGATGTTATAGGGTTTGTGACCAGATGAAATACATACTAGTAGGAGATGGAAGATTAAGAGTGGCTATGTGTTTTTTTGAAGCATTTTACCATTAAAAAGTGGAAATGGGATGAAATGATGTTGGATATTGTGGTGGGTCATCCAATGCAACCTTAGAAGAATGATATGATCGTGATAGTTATGGATTTGTTGACCAAATTGATGAGTTTAATAATGATTTTAGAGACATTCATTTTTGATTAGTTGGGTGAGTTTCACAATTTGGAAAGTGTAAAAATGAATTGGGTGACATAGAATATTGTTTCAGAACATGATTTTTATTTTACTTTGCACTTATTTTAGGGGTTATATAAAGATATTTCAACCTAGTTGTTTTTTAGTACGACTTTCCACCTGCAGACAGATGGGAAATCAAAGCGTATTGTATAGGCAGTAGATGAAATACTGATGGCTTGTGTCCTATAATTTAGTGGATTGTGGGAGAAGCACTTAGAGCTTGTTTTTTTCACCTGTATCAATAGTTATAATGCTATGATTTAGATGAAACCGTATGAGGTTATTCATGATAGGCCTTGTAGATATCTGTTATGTTGTATGAAGGCTAGGGAATCCGAGTTGTTGAGACTGAGTCTTGTTTAGGAGAAATCAAAATAGGTCCAGGTAATTTAGAAATGTATTTATACGACATAGAGTATGAATAATTCATATGTGGATCAGTGTCATATAAATCTTGAAATTATAGTGGGTAATCATCTATTTCTTTAGGTGTCACCTACGTTGGTCCACCTTCAGATTTGTTAATAGACTATGTTGGCACCCAGGTATGTGGGGTCATTTGCGATAGTCGATAGGATCAGACTGGTGGTGTACTGATTTTCTCTTCCACATAAGTATATTTTTATGCATGATTTCTTCCATGGTTCTCTTCTTTCCAATATCAACTTGGCCCATATCACAAGATTAATGATGATGATTTTTAGATTTATGCTAATACATCTTTTGAGGAGCAAGCAGTTTGTAATATGAATTGTAGTTATAATGTCTTATAGGGAATGAATATTACATTAGTTCCACTTTTATGGAAGCATGGAAATGTTTAAAAAGGGACTTAGTAGAGAGATATGTGTATGTGGGACCATTTTCCATGTCTTTTTACCTTGGAAGCTCAGTGATTCTTGGAATAAAGGCTTGAGGATGAACCATTATATGTTGGGTACACTGTAAGATCTCAAAATTCCTTGAGGTATATTTTATTTATGTTTTTTCTTAAGTATATTTAATTTGGTTAAAGAAATTTTTACTAGGTTCATGAGGAGGATCAATGGTGTTCTAAGGGTTTGAGACATCAATAAAGGGATAATCGGGCCGTCAAGTGCATGTTTCATAGTTGACGTTGTTAGTGTTGGTGGCCTAGAACCAACTAGATTGTACTTTATTCATTAATAAAAGACTTATCACATCTTGATTGTTCTTCTGAATGACAATTCTTGTGATAATGTCCTAATGATAGCTGTTGCATTAAAGGTTCATAGCGGATCCCTACTATGATGAGAACCCAGAAGTCCCATAACACTATTTTTGAATATATGTTCTATGGTCGGATGATGTTATTTGAGAGACACAAATAATACAGCCCATTAGGGGTGAGGACTCATAAAACATTGAGGAACCTTCTCATGGTGTGCGCCCTTGGTAATATCCAGAAGGATATTATGAGAATGAGACCCGCTAGTTAGAAATCCACATTTCATAGTTTTATTGGATGTCCTATCTATGGAGATGTGTATTGGTCCTTAAACATTAAGATTATTATTAATGGGTATTACAACTCACACACTTAGATGTATTCACGAAAACTGTGACGACACACTGTTCGTAGTGAGGTAGTATACGTTGGGTGCGTCACGATTAATACTACATTAATAGATAATACAAGAAAGGATTTGTCCCTTATGTTACATAGTGAAAGTAGATATCTCAGGCCCTATGCTGGAATTTATATAGCCTAAATAAATCCATGGCCATGGTAAGGTATGGGCAAGTTCAATTCTAGAAAGTCAAAAAAATAATAATCAAGCACATGGGTTGATGGAACTAGCATGAAATCCACTTGATTCGAGATATCGTGACAAAGGGATTATATTACAAAATAAACATTCGTAGGAGGTGACACTTCATTGTAGCGTTAACTTCTTTCTCTATGGGTGCCTTGGCATGTTGCTAGAAGCTAACCTTTGACTTTAGGCAGGCTCCACCTAATGCCACTGAGAAAGGGGCGTAGAGGGTCACACATTAAGTGTGTCCATGTGTCTCAGTGAAATATTAATTTAACAAGTTAAATAAATATTATTCCCGACTGTGGTTTAATAATTATTTAAGGATTCTTGATTGCATTTATTTCGACACTAGTTATTAGAGAGAATATATTGTGGGTGAAATAATACATTTATTAGCGAGTAATGTAGTTACATTTATTTAAGAAATAAATAGCCATTACTTAATGACTAATAAATGTGGTAGAGGAAAATGAATGTGGAAAATAAAAGTACACACCGTGTATTAATGATTACACGCCGTGTAGTTTTTCCAGTCAGGATTTTGAGGATATAATATTGATTTATTAAATGATATTTATTATAATCAGTGTGGGCGCATGTGAGGGAATTAATAATTCGACATGGGGGTTTTCAGTAAGAGTTAATGAAATAAAAGAAACATGTAAAACGTTTATATATTTTCATAACTCTATAACCTCAAACCTGATTATAAATATCCTCACAACCCCAAAACTTTTCCAATCAATCGTTGTGCACAACAATTCTAGAGAATTCATTCAAGGCCGAAAGAACTCCTTCCTCTAAGAACGCTCTCAAGACAGAGAGAGAAAAGTGAATGAAGGTGGACATTGCAAGTGAAGGTTCTTCTGTGCTATCACCCGAAGATCCCTTCGACGACGTCCAGAGATACGTGGCACACATTTGGATCACTGCTAGAATTATCTTACACTTGGATTCTATGATGCAACGACAGATCACAAGATCGTGACTAGAGACATCAATGAAGAAAGAATTCCACCAAGGTAATTCTTGAGAAATAATTAAATTAATTATAACAAACATATGATGATCCTATCTCTTTGGTTCTAGGATTCCCTCTTATGTTTTTCATTCTTCGTTCCATTTTGAAGATTTAACATTTTACATCGTGATGGATCTCAGATTGAACGTTGTTTAAACGTTAAAATTAATGTTGGGAAAACCCACCAAGGTGCTTCCACTGTGCCCGGAACATACAATTCATATCAGAGAAGTCATATCATTGATTATAGTTATTTATTTTTTCATTGGTAATATACACATTAAATAATTTAGTTGTTTCAATTAAAGTTAATTGTTCTTTAAATATGAATCTCGAGATCTTTTCCTCCTATATCATTTCACGTTCACCATACAAAAATGACTTTTTCTTTTAATTTTTGATTAAAATAAAATAGAGGAACTCATCTGGAGGAGCCAAAGGTTTCTGTCCATACTACACCAGAATACACAGTGTGTATTCGAAAGTACACGTAGTGTAGTCTGGGTTCATTCATCAGACTGGTCTGCCAAATTAGGCCAGGTATTGATTCTATCTAAGTCATTTATGACACTGTGTATTGACCAGGAACAGGTGGAACACAGTTTCTGGATTACACGCCATGTGGTCCAACAGAACACGATGTGTAGTCCCTTCAGGTTAGGGTTAGAACGTGTACCCCGTACACAATTTTCCTGGCTAGAAACCGTGTAACACAGAAACTACACGGCGTGTGTCCCACTGAACACGTCGTCTACTCCGAAAATTTCCAATGTACATTAACATGCCATTTCCCTGGGCGAGTACTTTAGATGGACGGTGATGAAAAGTACACACCGTGTATTCAGAACTACACACCATTTACTCACCCAAATTATGTAGATTTATTAAAATTTATTATTATATTATACAAACCTTTGAGATGTGTACCATAGTGAATGCGTAAATCTGAGGCACAACACGTGATAGTTGTTTTATATATATGTTTTTAATTTAACATCTACGTAATAAATGAGAATTCTCTAGGTTTCCTCAAAGGTACAAGTTATGTAAAAGGATAAATTTAAATGAATTTATTTGTTTAAAATTATGATGGATGAGAATCTCAAGGAAATTCAGAAAAGGATTTAAGATAAAAGGATTGATTAATTAAAGATAATTAATTGATTCGAGCATGATTTATCCTAATCAAGAACTATTAAATAATTGAATTCTAGTTTTATTTATGCATAAATATCGTTGCATGTTATGTTGATCATGAGCTAGACAAGACCTTTGTATGTGAATGGTTTCTTTTAATTTAATTTATTTAAATTTATTGGTCTGCAAGCCTTCTCATCATTAATATGTATGGCATGCACGCCCAAGGATTATTTTATGTAAAAACCCCTTTTTACCCCTTACCTGCATGTTAGATAAATGCATATGTAATGGATGGAGCTCCCAAGCTAGTGGAGGCGGCTCAAGTCAGGAGAAAAGGTAAAACCAATCCAAGGAGATACAAAGGTGGACAGGTGGAAAGCTGTAAACACGAACCCGAAAGGTTCAAGGTGTTTCCCCTAGGTCCTGGGTTAGTTTATCAACCACTAGATATACTAACCAATAGAAAAATCTCATTATCATACCATTTATTTTATTTCTGTTAGTTGCACGGTTTATTTATTGTGGTTTTGTTATCACGATCATACAATTAATGAATTAAACAACCATTCAAGATGGAACTAAAAAAAATTGGCTTATGCGTAAATATTATCTTAGACAGGGTTAATCACTTAAGTATATCCCACTTAATATTAACAAGCATGTAATCAAAGATAATAAAATGAAAATTTACATATAAAGATAAAATCCCTCAAAAGAAATATTATGTCGGTATAGCCTTCCATAATCTTGGTTAGAATCGAACCATAGTTCAAAGTGATTGACCAACCCTAGTTGGGGTGCTTTCAATTATAGGGGAATTCTAATTCAAGGTTTTGGGATGACTTGACTTGGGTCGCATCGAGGGTTGACTGCCACAACAGGACTTGGTGTGACCAAGAAGAAAAGGTTGAGGAAATCCAAAATTAAAGGATTTCTAGATTGGGGAGTCCACTCAGTGGATCAAGGAGCTACGAGTTAATGCAGTTGGCATTTGGAATTCCTACCTAAAACCTTTCAAGTTTCTTGACCAACCCTATATGGGGTAATGTGAATGGAAATATGGATCCTTGCCACTAGAATATTCAAACAATAGAATATTCCAAAGTCAATGGTGAGGGCTATTATATTTTGATAAAATACTGGGATACTAATAAGTAATAATTTATATATCTTTCTCAGTTTTGTAATAAAGTACTAAACCTTTTCTCATATTAATTTGTAGAAACGGAAAGAAAATGACTTCAAACATATTATTGTGATGCGTACTAGAGAAGGAAAACCTTATCACCAGCACCAATTTCTAAGAGTGGAAGAGGAGTTTACACATCATCCTTCTCCATGAAAAGAAATTATATGTGCTGGAAGAGCCTATTCCAGTTGCGCCTCGGAAAGAGGCTAGTGATGAGGAATTATCTATCTATATGAAACACATGGATGATTCCACATATGTCCAGTGTTTCATGCTACCGGAAATGTCCAATGAGCTCTTGAAACAACATGAAAACATGGACGCGTATATAATGTTGTCTCACCTTAAGGATCTCTTCCAAGAGAAGGTGAGACAGGAGAGTTATGACATCTCTAATGCTTTGTTTACAGCTATTCTTAGAGAGTCTGCGCTAACTGGGCCTCATGTAGTCAATATTATTGGCTACATTGAATGCCTGGACAACTTAGGGATTAAATTCCCAGATGAGTTGCATACAGATATCATCCTATCATCACTGCCCAAGACCTTCTATAGATTTATTTTCAACTACAATATGAGAAACAATGAGAAGAGTCTAGAAGAACTTCTGACCTTGATTCTCCAAGTAGATAAGGACATGGGGCGTGACAAACCCGCAGTCCTTGTGGTGAATAAGAAAAGGAAGGACAAGGAAAAGGGGCCAAAGACTTATAAACGATCTAAATCCCCTAAGCATCGTCCTTCCATGAAGGGGAAGATGCAGATGCAGGGCAAGGAAAGGGAGGCGGTGTTTTTTTCATGTGGCAAGCAAGGCCACTAGAAGAGGAACTGCACCCAGAAGCATGGATATGCTAAAGGTCCATTCGTTATCGAGTGTATTATTTCTATTTCGACATATTGGGTATTAGATACAGCTTGTGGGGCTCACATCTGTATTCAAATGCAGGAAAAAAGTATATTTAAAAAGATTTCTAGAGGATCGGTGGATCTTTGAGATGCCAATGGCGTAAGGCTGGAAGCATTGGCTATTGGAGATTACCACCTCTCACTACTAACAGAGATGATTTTTGTTTTAAATTACTGTTATTATGTTCCTAGTGTTACCAAGAACATAATTTCTGTAACATGTTTGGATATGGATGGATTAACTTTCAAATTTGGAAATAAGGGTTGTCTCTTTTATAAGAACAATGTATGTTATGGTATGACACATTTAAATAATGGATTGTATGTATTAAATTAAGAAAACCAAGTGTTGGAAATCGATAAAGAAACAAAATAACATGACTCATACATCACCCAGTTGTGGAATCACGATCTCAGTCATGTGAATGAGAAGCGCTTGACAAAGAACTGCCATGATGGGTATTTACACTCTATTGAGCTAAAACCACTTGATAGATGTCACACTTGTTTAGAAGGAAAAATGACCTAAGATGCCTTTTGGTGGACATGGTGAAAGGGTCGTAGAGCTTCTAGGATTGGTACACACAGATATGTGTCGAAAATTTCCAGTAGAAACTAGAGGTGGATATTCTTACTTCATTATATTTACTAATGATTTTAGTAGATATGGCTATGTCTACCTAATGAGGTATAAGTCAGAGGCCTTAGAGAAATTTAATGAATTCAAGAATGAATTAGAGAATTATCATGGTAAGAAGATAAAGAAACTTTGATAGAATTGAGGTGAAGAATATCTGAACCAAGAGTTCATCAATATTCTACGGGATTCTAGGATTCAATCTCAGGTCACTCCTCTTATACACCACAGTGGAACAGTTTTAGTGAAAGGAGGAACCGCACCATATTGGACATGGTGAGGTCGATGATGAGTCATGTATATCTTCCATTATCCTTTTGGGGATATGCATTATGAACTGCATCATATACATTAAACAGAGTACCAACTAAGGAAGCAAATGGAATACCATCTGAGTTATAGAATGGAAGGAAACCCACTTTGTCGGACACATGTGTATGGGGATGCGAGGCATTTGTTAAGGTCTTCCCAGGAAACAAACTAGCACCCCGGGGAATGAGGTGTATTTTTATAGGATATCCCAAGGAAACGAAAGGATATTACCTATATAACCCTTCAGACAAGAAAGTGACTATCACCAGACAAGACATCTTTCTTTAGAGGGAGCACATCCTCAAGAATGATATTGGGAGCAAGATTGAATTTGACAAAGTTGATGCTCAAGATACACAGGAGTTTCTATAGGAAGAAGTTCCACAGGTCCCCATGGAAGAGGTTCCAGAAACACAAGTACTGCGTAGGAGCTCAAGAGAGGTAAGTGAACCAGAGATATTTGGTTTCCTAGTCATCGAGGATGGTGGATCATTATTATTGGACAATGATGAACCTCTATTCTATAAGGAAGCAGTAGAAATCTCCGAAGATGAAATATGGCTAGAAGATATGAATTATGAGATGGATTCCATGTATCTGAACCAAGTCTGGGTTCTGGTCGAGGAGCCAGTTGATGTAAAGCCTCTTGGATGCAAATGGGTATTCAAGAGAAAGCTGGACATGGAAGGTCAAGTTAGCAACTATAAACCAACGATAGTGGCTAAAGGGTTCAAACAACGTCAAGGAATTGAATATGATAAAACCTTCTCACCATTTTCCATGTTTAAATCCTTAAGAATCATACTTTCCATAGTAGCTTTCCATGACTACGAGGCTTGGAAGATGGATGTCAAAACAACATTCCTTAACGGGAACCTTCAGGAAGATGTCTATATGACACGACCATAAGGGTTTGTGACACTAGGTGAAGCCAAATGGGTTTTCAAGTTGCAGAAATCCATTTATGGATTAAATCAAGAATCCAGGTCATGGAACATTAGAGTTTATGAAGCCATAAAGTAATTTGTGTTCATCAAGAATGAATGTGAGCCATGTGTTTATAAGCGGTTTAATGGGAAGGTGATCGTTATCCTAGTAGTATATGTTGATGACATATTACTTATTGGAAATGATGTACTAGTCTTACGGCCAGCTAAGGACTGGTTAAACAAGTGTTTCTCCATGAAGGACTTGGGTGAAACATCCTACATTCTAGGGATCAAGATCATTCGTGACATATCCAAGAGGCTTCTTGGACTAAGTCAGGGTACATACATTGGCCAGATGCTAAAGAAATTTAGAATACAACAATCCAAGAGGGTATTAGTTCTAGTGTCACATGGCCTACATCTTTATAAAAAATTTATCCTCAGAAAAAAAAAGATAAATATAGAATTATTAAGATCCCATACGCTTTGGCTATAGGATCCATCATGTATGCCATGTTATGTACTAGGCTTGATGTTGCCTATGCACTGATCATGGTAGGAAGATATCGAGCAGATCCTGGAGAACATCATTGGACTGGTGTTAAGACTATCCTTAAGTATCTGAGAAGGACTAAGGATATGTTTTTGGTGTATGGAGGATATGAGGATCTTGTCATCAGAGGGTACGTTGATGCTGGTTTTCAGACAGATCATAACGATCTAAAGTCACAATCTAGATATGTTTTCTATCTCAATGGTGGAGCTGTGAGCTGGAATAATTCAAAGCATCCAATTGTCACTGATTCAAAAGTGGAGTTAGGATATATAGAAGCTTCTGAATCGGCTAATGAATCAGTCTGGATTCAGAACTTTGTCCAAGAGTTTAATGTGGTTCCTAGTAGTAAAGATACCATTACATTGTATTGTGATAATACAACAGTGGTGGCTCTTGCAAAAGAACCGAGGTCACATCAACGGACAAAGCACATACTCCAGAAGTATCATCAATTGAGGTATTTCTATCTAAGGGGTGAAGTTGCAGTGAGTAGAGTTTCCACGGAAGAGAACGTGGTGGACCCCATGACTAAAGGTCTATCATAGCAGATGCTTGAATATCATGTGAGAGCTAGCGGGTAAAAGGTTGTTAGTAGTTGAGTATAGTCCAAGTGGGAGTCTGTTAGAGTTGGCGTCCTAGAACCAACTAATTTATACTTTATTCATTAATAAAAGACTTTTCACATCTTGATTGTTCTTCTGCAGGACAATGCATGTGATAATGTCCTAAGGATAGCTGTTGCATTAAAGGGTCATAGTAGATCCCTGCTATGATGAGAACCTGAAAGATCCATAACAATATTCTTGAATATATTTTTTATGGACAGATGATGTTATTTGAGGGACAAAAATAATACAGGCCATTAGGGGTGAGGACTTATAAAACTTTTAGGAACCTTCTCATGGTCTGCGCCCTTGGTAATATCCATGGGGATATTATGAGAATGAGACCCACCAGTCAGAAATCCACATTTTATAGTGTAATTGGATGTTCCTATCTATGAATGTGTGTATTGGTCCTTATACTTTAAGATTATTATTAATGGGTATTACAAATCACACACTTAGATGTATTGACGAAAACTGTGAAGACACACTATTCACCGTGAGGTAGGATACGTTGGGTGCATCACAAGTAATACTGCATTGATAGATAATACAAGAAAGGATTTGTCCCTTCTGTTCCATAACAGAAGTAGATATCTCAAGCACTTTGATGGAATTGATATTGCCTAAATAAATCCATGGCCATGGTAAGGTATGGGTGAGTTCAATTCCATGAATGTCAAAGAAATAATAATCGAGCACATGGGTTGATGGCACTAGCATGAACCCCACATTATTCGAGATATCATGACAAAGGGATTATATTACACAGTAAAAGTTCATAGGAGGTGACACGTCTTTGCGGTGTTAACTTCTTTATCTATGGGTGCCTTGGCATGTTACTATACGCTAACCTTGGACTTTAGGCAGGCTCTGCCTAATGCCACTAAGAAAGGGGCCTAGAGGGTCACACACTAAGTGTTTCCATGTTTCTCAATTAAATATTAATTTAACATGTTTAATAAATATTATTCCCTAATTTGGTTTAATAATTATTTAAGGATGCCTCATTGCATTTATTTCGACACTAGTTATTCGAGAGAATATATTGTGGGCGAAATAATACATTTATTAGTTGTAATTCAGTTACATTTATTCAAGAAATAAATAGCCATTACTCAAGGACTAATAAATGTGGTGGAGGAAATAAAGGAAAGTGGAAAATAAATGTACACACCATGTATATTAAATATATACGCCGTGTAGTTTTATGAAAACAAGTACACGCCATGTATTAATGATTACATGCTGTGTAGTTTTTCCAGTCAGGATTTTGACGATATAATATTTTTTTATTAAATGATATTTATTAAAATCAATGTGGGCGCATGTCAAGGAATTAATAATTAGACATGGGGGTTTTCAATAAGAGTTAATGAAATAAATAAAACTTGTAATGCGTTTATTTATTGTCATAACTCTATAATCTCAAACCAAATTATAAATATCCTCACTGCCCCAACACTTTTCCAATCAATCGTTGTGCACAACAATTCTGGAGAATTCTTTCATGGCTGAAAGAACTCCTTCCTCTAAGAATGCTCTCAAGACCGAGAGACCAAGGCGATCAAAGGAAGACATTACAAGTGAAGGTTCTTCTGCGCTAGCACCCGGAGATCCCTTCGGCGATGTCCGGAGATACGTGGCACACGTGTGGATCACTACTAGTGGAATAATACACTTGGATTCTATGACGCAATGACAGATCACATGATCATGACCAGAGACATCAATGAAGAAAGAATTCCACCAAGGTAATTATTGTGAATTAATTAAATTAATTATAACCACCATATAATGATCCTCTCTCTGGTTCTGGGAATCCCTCTTAAGTTTTCCTTTATTCGTTCCATTTTGAAGATTTGGAATTTTAGATCCTGACAGATCTCAGATTGAACATTGTTTAAACGTTAAAATTAATGTTGGGAAAACCCCCCAATGCGCTTCCACTGCGCCCGAAAACTACAGACACATGGTTCATAGTAACCATGTGCCCAAACTGTGCATGCTTGGATAAGGGATCCATGGTTTCATGAAATCATAAAATAGGGAAGGAAAAATAATGAGATCTGGGATAGATCCATCTTATATGGGGATCATAATGTTTTTCAAACTGTGTGAGCTTCCCAGGTAATTTTGCAGCCTGTTCCCCTCTTAGACTGAGTGTGGAACATGGTTTGAGAATAGTTTTGACAACCTTTCCGAAAACCCTCATGCCCCATTAAAAGATGGATTTTACTATTTCTACCTCTCATGCCTTAAGTGTTCAAACTAATTATTTTCCTCTACTCTTCCCTCATATTTCCTAATGATGAACCAAATCACCCTAGAAATATCAAGGATTAATATCCCTCATTTCAAATCCATTTGGAGAATTTTTGTTTGAAAATTGATGATCTATGTGGCTCTAAAACTCCAATTCTCTCTTTTCGATAGATTAAGGATTTTGGAAATGTTCTTCTCCTTCTAAATACCTAAATCAATTTTTTTTACATCTGATTAGAATATGGGTCATGTAAGGGTATTCATATCCAAATAAAGGTCAATGGTTAAGTGTTCATTCCTCTTCAAAATTAATGTTGGTGTCCTATAAGTTATATTCCATATTATTGTCATTTTTTAGGTGTATGTGGATTTGATTTGGTGTCTTTGGGTCATGAATTCATTTTTCCTTGGTACAAATGATAAATGCATTTGTTAAATCTTTAATTGAAACCCTCATGATCCCTGTGGTTTGTGTTGAGGTTAATTTTACTGATTATAGGGGAACCCATGGGATGTGTCATCATTTGGAACATGAAAAAATATAATTTAAAGCATATAAAGGATTTGTGATGAAGTATATCCCATGATTAATATGCTGACATGTTTTCTTAAATTATAAAATGGCACTAATGGTAGTTGTGCCTAGTCCTTGAAGTGGCATAAGAAGATGTCTGGAATAATGTGTTGATGTTAAATGAATTAAAATGAATTTCATAAATGAATTTTACTTTTAAACGGAAATATGTAAATGAGTAAAGGCATGTAAGTGATAATGTTATATTGGGTTAAGGCATGAGATGATTTATGTATTTAACTAACTATTAGTTCTTATTTTTTTCCTTACACATCTATTTTTATGTCATGATATAGCATGTTTACAATTTTGTTGTGGGATTGTACCCAGTTTAGGGAAGTTCTTGTTAATGTATGTTTAGTATGTATTGTTATTGTTTCACTAATTTTTTTATTTTATATATTTTTTTACTCTAATAAAGGGGGTATAGTATCCCCATAGGTTCTTTTAGTTCGTCACTACAATTCAGCAGCCTCTAGCATTCGGGGAGGCACACCTGAGGTCATGGGGCGACATGGCCCATGGAACCAATTTAGTGGGATCTGGGTCAGGGATGTTACTTATGTTATTGGGATAAATGATTGAAAACATACATATGATCATAATTTTCCCACCTGATAACATTGTTATAGATTTTTGTTTATTTTTTAATTAAATATATATATCCATTTTTTATTTATTTTGATAAAACCACATTAATATAAATTTTATAAGTTGTTCTTTAGAATCACTGGATCTGTTGATTTCCAATTATTCAATAAAAATGTTTTCATGACATGTATTTAGTTGAAATATATTATTTACAATAGTCTAATAAATTATATATTTGTCACTAAGAATACATGGGGATCATGTTTTTTTTGAAATGTGGATATATATGACTTATGAATTATTTGTTCTAAATTTTTGGTTGGATTTTAGTTTTGTATTAAGAATTATTATGATGGTAATAATATAAATATAGGATAATTAGGACACAAACTTTTTGTTAGAAATAAAACATTATTTATTTTAATGCACTAAAGGTGTTATGAATAGACTGATTAGGTTACATAAAATTATGTTTTTGTTTTTATAATATAGTGTTAGAGGAAGGAAATTTTATGTCACCATATGTGATTTAGTGGAACATGAGGGGTGGAAAAGATAGAACTGAAAAAAGTCGTTATATAATTGAATAATTGACCACTTAATAAGAAATTATGAGTTACACATAGTAAATTTATAACAAGTGGTTGATGAAACACTTGTTTGAAATATTTTTTGCCGCATAAATATTTTTTCCCACCATTGGGGGGGGGGGGGTGACAGACAACTTCCTACATTTATCATGATAATCATTAGTAATTTTTCCACATTAATACTTATTATTTATTATTTTTTTGAGTGAAAACATCAAAATTTAAAATATTTACAATAGTTAAATGAATTAATTCAAGGTAATCAAAAAAATAACTACGAGTAAATTATGGGAGGGGTGTGTGTGACTTGTGATTAGCTTTTCCATTGAATGTGTTATTTCTTCTCAATGGGTTTCTTTATGTTCATTAAATTATTTGGGGACCTTTTGAACGAATACATAACAAATCATTGATATCTTAAGGTTTGGGGTGTTATTAATTGATCTTTATTTTAATGAAATCCATTATCATTATATTTATTCTACTATAGAGGGTTTCATAGAATTATTAGAAGGGGGTGTGGAGATCATTAATAAATAAGATTATATAATGTTAATATGTTTAGTTAATTCTATAATCCATTCCTTCCATATACATAAAATATAGTCAAACCATAAACCATACAATAATTTTTTCTTGGGATTTAAATTCAAATAGAGAAATCATAAATCATTTCTGAATGATTCGAGTCCTAAAGAGTTTGAGGAATGATTGGTATAGATAGAAAATATTTTTCAATTTCCCCATACAGTAGATTATAAAATGATATATTATTAGTTTATATAATGTTTTTCTCTATATGCAATTAGTATAACATCCAAGTATTGTTAAATATGATTGATTTTTTCATATGTAAAATATTCTAGATAATGTTTCATTTGAAATTCTATATTGAGATAGTTTGAATAATGAAGGTGATGGAATTTATGGAAATAAATCAAAGTGATTACTCACATTTGGAGTGTATAGTTCACCTCATTTTCATTTTAAAACCTAATATTATTTAAAATTGAAATATCCAAGCCTAAAAATGTGAAATGGGTTTCTGATTGAAACTCAAATCATATGTGGTTCTGTATAGTTTTTCCACTAATGGGGAGGTGGTAAATAAGGTAGTTTTTGTAATGTCCTAGATTATTTAGTGTATTAATTTTAAATAATCTATGGATTAAATTCAAGACCATGAGATGAGAAAGCATGAAATTCTGAGGCCTGGTGTTCCTAGAATAAGTGTTTGAAATATATTAATATTTTTAATAGCACACATATGCATTTTTCATGAAAAATTAGAATAGATTATAAATGGATGCTCGGATCTGAAATATGGGGGCTTTAATGTGTTCAGATCTGAGAATTTATCATAGGCATAACCTTATATTGGACGATGTGGGTCAACTCTGAAAAATTGCTACAGATATATTAATGAATAAAATAAACTGAAGTATTTATTTTATTATTTTTCATTTCATCGATGTAGTAACACAACAATGATTTTATGAAATGAACCTTTAGGAAGGTATCCAGGGGTACGCTCATAACATTGGAGTTTTCTACAGGCTCTGAAGAGAAAACCATAAGGATTTATCTCGAAGGGTAATGGAAGAACTATGGATTGAAGATCGATAAACCTCATTCTTGATAAATCTCACCAGTGACAATCGATCATAAAAAATAAGTAATCCAATTTTAAGGTAGGATTTTTTTTTGGGATTTCCTTCCCCATTCTTGACATCAACGATGAATGCAGACGAACCAAAAAATTGATAGTTCTATGGTTCGATCACATCCTTGAAGGACATGTTTTTTGCGGGATTTATAGCGTTTGATTGTAGAGATTATTGTCTTATTTTTGATAATTCTTATGGGAATAGATCAAGGCATGAATGAGCAATGGTCATGCTTCATTTCTCGTATTTGATCATTATGCTTTTTCTCCCCTGATATTTCTACATGGTCTCTATTATTCAATGGTTTTTGAAGGAATGGTCATTTCCCCTTTGTTTCTTGGTACACTAATCCAAAATTTAGGATCAAACATTGTGACAACCTAATGGTGGTGAAATGAAGATGAAGACAAATGAATTAGACTAAATTTCAAGAAAAAATTCGTCGATTGGTTTGCATTGGATTATATATAAATGGGGTTTTGAGCTGATTGAAGACCCAAAACACCTCAATTCATTGTTAAGGCGGTGAAACAAACCTATATCTAACATTTTGAGTTGACAGACCACTAGAATGAGATCCAGATCATCGTCTAAGGCATGTAGAGCAAGAACCAGAATATCTGGAAAAAACTTTTGAGCACAACATGTAATCTATGATTACATAACGTTTAGCCCCTACTGAGCGGAAGCAAGGGTTTTGGGAGAAAGATAAATATCACATGGTGTGTGACCCCAACCATGAAATGTTTAGAGTCTCCCCAGATACTCAGTGTGTACATGGGAAGTAAACAAACATTGGGGGAGTACATGTGTTGCATACATGGCATGTACTCTCCCACACGAATTGGCATGGACCAAGTACATGGACTACCCAATGTACTATTACATGGGAAGATATACACAGGTTGGCACCATGTACTGGAACACATCCAGAGTACACGGGTGGAACCCAGATGAAACGACACAACATATGACTCCTTGTACAAACAGTGTACCCATCTTCTACATGAGATGTTCTAAATACATGGACTGTTCTACATGGGCCGAACCCGTGGTCAAGGGACACTGTGTGTGACCTCACTACCCACGGTGTTCCCCTTTCTACATGGATTGATCCACTTTTCAGCCGTATCATGGATATGTTTTGTTAGGGTTCATTCCATTTATCATTTCCCTGAAGGATGGTGTGTATCATTTCCTAATCATATGAGTATGATCCTTTCAGAAGGAAATCCTGGATAGAGTTGTTGGAATGCCTGGGGAGGACTAGAGCATGATCCTCTATTCATTATTTGTGCCCTAGGTAGAGTCTTTTGTATTCACCTGACCAAATTTACCAGGCATTGATCCACTACATGGAGGGTTAATCCAGATTGAGTTATTGGTAACACCCCATGGACCAAGCTATGATCCTCATATGTGTATCGTATCCCTCTCTTCAGATCCATCAATCTATCTCTCTCATGACGGTCCCTGAATAATAGTACTTCCCGGATCGACATCACAAGTGTTATCAGACTCAGGGGTGTGTTCCCCCAGATTAGTGGTTTGTGGAATCTTCGAACTGAATACCTTGTGTGGGTATGTGGTAGTTGTCACGTACCTCTAGATTGTGTGTCATGGACAGAGTATATCTGAATATTCTTTCTTTATGTTATGTAGACATATACTTGTGTGGGGATGACTATATCTTTCCTTTGTTTATTGCTTTGTGGTTTAGAGGTTTCACTACGGGAAAAGTGGGCATTTGCAAGGGGCAGTGTCCCATTGCAAATAGTCAGTCGAAATGATTTTTTGTGACAGGAGAACCGGCCCATCGCAAATAAATTTTTTTTGAAATGAGTTGATGGTTCCTGTCGCATATTGTTTGGTGCTCCTTGCACGCCAAAATACGGAAAAGAGTATTTATGACGGCTTATAGTAGCCCGTTCCAAATCCTCAACCGTTTTTTTAGTTTTGACGAAGAGATTTATGTCTCGTTGTAAATAATATGTTGGCAGGTGGAATTTTGTGAAGGGCTCCATCGGAAAAGACTTTTTTAACCGTTGGGTCATTGTGACGGTAGTCCCGTCACAAATAACCCTTCCACAACTAATCTAAACTATATATAACCACCTATTTTTCCACATTCCACTAAATTTTCTTCTCCAATCTCTCTAGTAGAAAATTTTGTTTCAAACGTTTTCATAGTTCCAAATTTTAATTGAGGGCATTATCCGCAGCTTATATCCTTCAAAAACACCTGTTTTAAGGTAGTTATCTATATCCTTTATTTTTTTACCTAATTCATTTTATTATGCTCTGGTTATAATTATTGTTAATCAGCTGCAGTCAAATTAAATTAGAATTTGATAATTTTATTTATCACTGTTTATGTTTATTTTTAAAAAATATTTATAAGGGATTAGTGTGAACTAGTAATAATGAATAGTATTTTATATCAATTAGTAATAATTAGTATTAAATTTTAATAATCAATTTTCTATTGTAATAGTTAGTGTTAAATTATGATAATTATTATTAAATAATAATAATAATTATTAAATTATAATATTTAGTATTAAATTGTAATAAATTGTAATAAATTACAATAGCTAGTAATAAATTGTAATATTTTATAATAAATTGTAACATTTAGAAATAAATTAAAATAATTAGTAATAAATTGAAATAATTAGAACTAAATTCCAATAATTTGTAATAAATTGCAACAATTAGTAACAAATTGCAAAAATTAGTAATCATTAGTATTAAATAGTAATAATTACTAGTAAATGGTAATAATTAGTAATAAATTGCATAAATTATTAATAAACTGAAAACTTAATAACAAATTGCAAAAATTAGTAATAAATTGCAGCAATTAGTAATAAATTATAATAATTAATAATAAATTGAAACAATTAGCAATAAATTGCATAAATTAATAATAAATTGTAAAAAATTCTAATAATTAGTAATAAATTAAAACAGTTTGTAATAAATTAAAATAATTAGTAATAGATTAAAATTATTAGTAATAAATTATAATAATTAGTAATAAATTTTAATTATTTGTGAAAATCTAGAATAATTATAAATAATTAATAATAAATTCTATTAATTAGTAATAAATTGCGATAATTAGTAATAAATTGTAATAATTACTCATAATTAGTATTAAATTCTATGAATTAGTTATAAATTGTAATAATTAGTAATAAATTTTAATAATTAGTAAAAAACTGTAATAATTAGAAATAAATTAGAATAATTAGTAATGAATTATAAAAATTACTTATCATTAATAATAAATTCTAATAATTAGTAATAAATTCTAATAATTAGTAACAAATTTTAATAATTCTTATTTAAATAAATTAATTAAAAATAATTGTAACTATTAGTAGTAAATTGTACTATATAGTAATAAATTGAAATAATTAGTAAAAAATTATAATAATTAGTAATATTTATTATTAAATTATAATATTTAGTAATTGTTAGTAATAAATTCTAATAATTAGTAATAATTTCTAATAATTTGAAATAAATTGAAATAATTTGTAATAAATTGAAATATTTAGTAATAAATTGAAATAATTAGTAGTAAATTATAATAATTAGTAAAAAATGTAATAGTTAGTAATAAATTATAATATTTATTAATAATTAGTAAAAATTTATTATAATTTTCCATAAATTAAAAAATTAATAATAAATTATAACAATTATAAATAAAATTTAATAATTAGTAATAAATTCTAATAATCAGTAATAAACTCTTATAATTAGTAACAAATTGAAAGAATTATTAATAAATTTTAACAAATATCAATAATTTATAATAATTTGTAATAATAAGTAATAAATTCTAATAATTCATAATAAATTCTAATAATTAGTAATAAATTCTAATAATTAGTAATAAATTCTAATAATTACTAATAAAGTCTAATAATTAGTAATAATTAGAAATAATTTGTAATAATTTGTATTAATTACTAATAAAGTGTAATAATTAGTAACAAATTTGCATAATTAGTAATAAATTTTCATAATTAGAAATAAATTGAAATAATTAGTAATAAATTGTAACAATTAGTAATAAATTGTAAAAATTATTAATAATTATTAATAAATTATAATAATTAGTAATAAATTATAATAATTAGTAATAAATTTTAATAATTTGTAAAAAATTCTAATAATTTGTAATAAATTATAGGAATTACTAATAAATGGCAATAATACATAATAAATTAGTTTAATTAGTAAAAATTAGTTAAAAATAGTAATAAAATCTAAAATTAGTAATAATGAGTAATAAATTCTAAATATTAGTTACAAATTCTAATAACTATTAATAAATTTTGACAATTAGTAATAAATTTCCGTAATTAGTAATAAATTGCTACAATTTGTAATTAATATAAATAAATTCTAATAATTAGTAATGAATTCTAAAAACTAGTAATCAATTCTAATAATTACTAATAAATTATAATAATTATAAATAATTAGTAAAAATTATAAATATTTAGCAATAATTTGCAAGAAATTGTAATAAATTTTAGCAAATTGTTATAAATTCGCTCACTTTCCAGCATATTGGAAGCTCCCTTTTGCCCGAAGACTTACCTATTCGAAATTTTCTCCCACTAAAATCACTATGAAAAAGCTTTCATCATGTACGAATATCCATTTTCATATGAATGACAATGGAGATAATTTTGAATAGTATTTTCAGCTCTTTATTATCCTGCATACGAAAACAGATATGCGTACGTCGGAGCGGATTTTTTCAAACTAATTTCAATCGAAAAATGTTTCTAGGAGACGAGACATTATAAAAAAGATGCTCTTTTTACTAAGGACTCATCTCCACTGTATTCGACTGAAATCACTATGAAAAATCAACTTAGACATATAGATATTCATTTCTGTATGTACAAAGATGGAGAGTAGGTCATTCTTCTCTCCATATTTGTTCATATAGGAATGGATATCGATATTTCCGACTAGATTTTTCATAGTGATTTCAATAATAGGTGTTGGAGATAAGTTTTCAGAAAAAATAGATGTTGTTAATCCGCTAGAAAGTATGTCACCTATAATTAACAGTTTTTAGTAAAACTAGCTGTAATTAATAATAATTAGTGGTAATTAGTATAAATTATTATAAGTTAGTGTATATTAGTATAAAATATTAATACAATACAATAAATAAGTATGAAATAATATAAATTATTATAATTTTATAGAAAATGTATTAAAATTATATTTTATTTTTTGATATAGTTTTTTATATAAAATTATTCAAAAAAAATAATTATTTTAAATTTGTTAGAGTAATATGGAATAAGGAAGTTGAAAAAAATCATTATTTAATGACCATTCTTGGATAAATCAGTGCAAGAATTAAAACAGTTCTAGTTTAAATCCTATAATATTGATGGTGTTGAAGCTTTATTATCATTTGTATCATCAACACCAAAATTTGTTTTAGAAGGGATAATTAATTATCCTTGTAAAAAGTATGCTCTGAAGACGTTTGACACATTTGAAAACATTGGGGGTCAATTATTATTTTTTAACCATATTTTGTTTTTTTGTATCAATACAGTGAACACAGTTCCATAAATGATACTAATAATTTTGTTTAAGATGCCACATGGTTTCAAAATTTAGTACATGATGTGGCAGGTCTGTATTTTCTATAAGCCAAAACTCTAGATGATATTAATTTAAATTATGAGTTGGAACAATATCATTTTTATATGTTATTATGGACTGCTGAGGGTGCATTATATGTTGGTTGCAAGATAAGAAAATTTAAACTAGTTCTAAATTTATGGCTATTAAATTAGATAATAGAATGTCAAATAGATGTTTTGATCATATATTTGCTTTTCTAAAAACTCTACTACCTGAAGGAAATGTGTTTGATACTAATTTATATTAGAGAAATTGTTTGGTTCATTATCTAGGTATTGGTTATCAGAAGATTAATTCAGGTTCAAATGATTTAATCTTATATTATGGTGAAAATGAGTCATTGAATCATTTTCCCACACATGGATAATCGATGTATAAAGAGTCACAACAAGGGAAGTCTGGATTGATTCCTATAAAATAGTTGAGATATTTTCCACTTACATCTAGATTCCAGCCTTTATTTTTGTCTTAGAACAAAAAAACATTGATGTTATGGCACAATAAAAATATTTCATCCTGTAAAACCTGAAATCATCCCTCTGATGGTGATTCCTGGAAAATTTTTCACCAATTGAATCCGTATTTTTCTTTAGAAGACCAAAACGTGTGATTGGGTCTTTCTAATGACGGTTTCGGTACATAAGGTTATTAAGGTAATCATTATTCATGTTTCCCTATGCTTATAAATCCATAAAATTTACCTCCTTGTATGTTGATGAAAGAACCATATATCATTTTGACCTTATTAATTCTAGGACATCCAAAAAATAATATTCATGTTTATTTGAAACCATTTATTGATGAGTTATATTCATTGTGAAGTAATGGTGTCAGTAAATTTGATGCTACCATGAAACAAAATTTCCTGCTAAAAGATGCATTGATGTTGAAAATTAGTGAGTTACCAGCATATGTAATGTTATCTAGCTGGAGTAATCATGGTCCAAAATCATATCCATACTGTATGAGATACAACAAAAATTTTGCTTGTCAGTGGAAAAAACCTTTATATTTAAACTTTTATCATAGATTTCTTCAAACTGATCATCGTTTTTATAGGAAACATTATCATTATAGAAAATGGAAAATTGAAACATATGGACCTACAAAAATGATATCAAGAATAGATTCAAAATAAATTATCTATTTTTTACCACCAATGTAACATCCCTCACCCGGAAACCACAAAACCGGTTCTCCGAGCCGGGTCATCACATGCCCTCAAGTATGCCTCCCAGTACGCCAGAGGTTGCTGACTAGCTGCGAGGGTCTAATGAGTCGCATGGAGAGACAATACCCACTTTACCATAGTAATCTATAGTAGAACAAAATTAAAATATCAGAAACGATATGAACACCCAATAAACATGCATAACCAAACGTTTCCCAAATGAGTAAAAACACCAATCAAATGAAACACTATCATATTATACCAATACTAAAAAGTAAAAAGAAAACAAAATAAAACAAATGGAAAAAATCAAAATGGGTCTCGACTTTAAGTCTGGGTCCTTCTCCATGTACATCACAAGCTTAGAACAACATCTCAGAGCAGGGTCTCTGCCCTTGTCATGACCTGCAACCAAGAGATCTGCTCGGGTACCCAATGGCGGCCCAAGAAGGGTGTGAGTACAAAACTTAGTATCCCAACACTGAATATGTCTACAAATATCTAGTATATTAGATAGTGGATTGATGTACAAAATTAATGGTATGTAATCAATGGACAATTTGGGTTCCATTAGTAAACAAGGTTCTTTTAATTCATGACTAGCATTTATACTAATTCCATTTCTTATTCCATCTTTATTACATGTGCCATTTTGATCACATGTTCTATGGGTTGGTCATAATTTTCATCTATACAAGTGTATAAGGCAATCAATCACAATGCATAGGGGAAAATAAGGTACCTATATCACTAGTGATCTACATATATCTTCAACACATTATTCTCACCTTGATGCCTCAGTTCGGGTGGAATGAAACCATTAGGGGAATAGAGCCTCCATCCCCTTCCTTAACCCTTGGATTTTGGGGTGGAGTTTATAGAATCAGTCTAACTCGACCCATAGACATAGAACCTCAAGTCAATACCCCATTCTAGAAAGACATGTTCACATGCTTATTTCTCCATCAGTAGAACCATACCATAACACAACATAACATAACCAATTCTATTAGAAATCATTAATCAAAATGCATAACAAACAACATGGGAATTAAAACTATTCCATGACCATTTAAAACTTTTATCAATTACAATCCATAGTCATTTATCCATGTTCTTATTTTTGTGCCTTAAACCTTAATATTTTTTCAGCAACCCCTATACCTTGTCCAAATTCAGCAACGACCATAAATTTACCCATTTATCACATTTATCCTATTTATAATTCCAAAATTATTTAACCACTCATTTATTTCAAGTACATTCCCCATTTCTCATATCACAACCACTTATTATATTGAACCATTAGGTGTGCCACATTTCACATGTATTAAACCATTCAATATATTCATCCATTACCTCATTAAATCCCATTGACATGTTTCCCATTTATATTCCATCATCCAATTATAAGATCACTATTTAATTTCCACTAATCATCTTAAGAATTTCCAATGATATTTCATTAAATAATTGACAAAATCACGTTTGAACTAATTTTCCCATTTTCATGTCATGCCAAAAAACTGCTTATGTCTTCATTACCCTTTTAATATTTCTTATCATTCCATTTACAACTTAATAAACTAGTAAGACATATTCTACCTAGGTTCCACAATATAATTTGGAAACCCTTCACTTAAACCCACCACACTCTAGGTCCGGGTTTGCCGGCACACCCCATGGGTGGCTATAAAAGGGTCAAATACTTATCTACGCATCCCATGGGGATCATGAGGTTTCATGAAATCTAGTAGACTCCCAATTAACTGAATCATACTCATGGAAACCAATACACTACCACGTAGAGGGAAAATACCGACACACATGCATAAATATATAACGAAACTATGGGATATAACTTATAGACCACATACCTCAAATCCAAAGATAAATGCACTCCTAAACATGGTTTTAGATCAAGATTCACGATTCCCTTGAATCCCCAAAATAAATATCACAAGAAAAATTGGGTGTTATGGTTTCAAGGGAAGATGGAAGAAACCACGAACCCTAATCCAAAAAAAGGATGAAGGAGAGGATAAGTCTTACTTAGGGATTCAATCTGTAACCAAAGGCACTCCAAACATCAAAGAATTGTAGAATAATCACCTCATGGAATCTTGGGTCATCCATGTTTATCACTAGGGTTGTAGGGGTTGAAATGGATGATAAACCAGAGTTGGGGTTTAAAAACCCAAAGTGAAAATTTTGTAAATTTTCCAACTTTTCTGGGCTGCACGGTTTACCCACACGGTTTTCCGAATCGTGCACAAATCGTGTGGAAGATACCGCTCGAAAATCACCCCCTTTGCACAGTTTCTTGTGGAACTCCGCACTATTTTTCATACCATGTGATGGCTATGAAAAATCCTCTATCCATGGCTACATAGATACCTAGGATTCTCTAGAAGGTTGTCACTAACCATTTTCAAACCATGCAACATTTTCATAAATTTCGTTTTCTTCATCATTTGTGTCCCGAACCCCCAAAACACTCTCCGGCCATCACATTAACTTGGGAAAATATTATTTATCCCAAAATATAGGAATTTAACTGAAACATAACAAGAACATACCTTATGTAAAAACCAGGATCTTACATCCCATCATATTTGGTCAAATAATAAACTAATAAAAAACTGTTGTCTTTTAAAAAGATCACAATCGGATAAAACATAACATTTTTTGGTATCTTCTATTTTGGACTGATTTATTGGTACATCACATGTTGCATGTAAAACATTGTTAGAAGAAATATTTTGAAAATTTATTTCATACCGTTTTGGATACACCAAGTAAGATAAAAGATAATGTAAAGTCACTATTTGACTTTGCCCAATCTTGCAGGTGACCCGAACATGAAATATAAGAAAATTTTAGATAAGATAAGTCAATGAATCCAAAATAGACTTATATAATCTCTAAGAGAATCAATTTTTTTTTCAATGGATCGCATCTTTAAAACTTCCATATGGTTAGGCTTCTAATTTGGGAAAATTGGGCAGAAATAGTCATATTACTGGATTAAGAAATCATGACAATTATCTTATAATGGAATGAATTATTCCTATTGAATTAGGAGGTTTTTTTTAATTCTATGATTTGGGCTATGATAACATATATATCATATTTTTTTCGAGCCATTTGTGCGGAGACTAGTTACTATGATGAATTAATTAGATTGAAATAATATTTGGTTTTCATTTTAGGTTAACTGGAAAAAATATTCCATCACCTTTGTTTTCTCAATGGAACATTTGATAATACATTTTCTACATAATGAAAATGTGGAGGTCTGGTATAGTTTTGATGGATGTACCCATTTGAGATATGCATACAGAAATTGAAGAAAAAAGTACGTAATAAAGCATTAGATAAAGGTTCAATTGATGAAGTTTATTTACAAGAGGAAAGTTATTTCGTTCTTCTATCATTACTCTCAGTCTGAATATCCCAAAAAAACAATATGGGACAAAAAGAGAGAAATATTGATGTTGAAATGGGAATTGAATAATCAGTTTTCAATTAGCCCGTACATGGCCTCAATGGAGTTCATGAATGATGTATTTTCGATGATGAACATCATAGAGCTCATTCATATATTCTTATCAACTATGAAGAAATTACAGTCTTTGTACAATGAGTGCACCTATCAATTATTCTATAATTTTTTTAAGATAAATTAAACTTATTTTATTTGTAGGTTATTTGATAACCATATGAAGAAACCACTTTAACAAATTACAACAACTTCACTTTAATGACGTTAGTAAAAAATCTTTTCATGGTAGTTTCAAAAACCGGTAACATAAATTATTTTTGGTTTGACATATAAAATCAAGATATTATCTGTTATATTGATTATTTTTTTATAAGTTTTCAGGTATCTCCACATACTGAAAAAATTGATAATCGATTGTGTGTATTGAGTAACCCACCGATTTTTTTTAAAATATTATAATGCATATGTGGTGAATGGTTTTCAATTTCATACACGTGCATATGGGGAATCAAAAAAGCAGTTAATACGGGTGTTTTTTGAGAGGATATCATCATAGAGAAACTAAAGTTGACTTTTAGGTAATGCTAGAAGAAATTATTGAAATGTGTTATTTGGATCAACATTACTTAACTATGTTAAAATGTTAGTGGTTGGATACTGGGAGTAACTTGTGTATTCATCCATACCATGGAATCAGTGATATTAATAATAAATGTATTTCTACAATAAATGAACCATATTTTTTGGATCATAAAGAACATGAAATTTATAATAATAAAAATTGTGTAACATTAAGATATTTGAGTGATTAGCGGAGCATAATAAAAATTAAATATTGGGAAAATCTGTTTACTCAAAGTGAATGTGGTTCTACTGAAGTGGAAGGAATTGATATTTTTCAAAAGACTGCTCCCAATCCATATTTTTTATGAATAGACTAGAATATCAATCATGACACCGCACATTTAAGGTTCGATGATGACTATGATGTAAATGATGTTACAAATGAATTTGAAATGGCAAGAGATTATGAACCTGAAATTCATATAGAAATTGTTTACCCTAAAAAGGAATATGAAGACATTGAAATCATCATATATGAATAAGAAGATGATGATGAATATTGACATAGTAATATTATAGTTATAATCATATCTAATATATATCTATATATAATAGGTGTTTTAAAATATTTTATTATAACATTCATTTTATGTTTCAGATGGACGAAGATCTTTATCATCTGTTGCAGGAAGATGTTCGACCTTTGGACAAGTAGGATGTTGGGTCATCTGACCCTCAAAATACTATTGGTTTAGGGGGGGACTCAGAGTGATCTTGGTCTTAAGTGATTGATGATTCCTAACCCTATCCTCAAGGGACGTCCACATCTTGGATTTGATCCTCACGTGCAGAGGTATGTGTACCTATGTATTTAAGTTAGTTTTCAATAATTTATTTACATACGAATTTCTTAATAATATGTTTTTTACAACATTACACATAATGATACTGTACAAAAGGGATATATATTATGCAATTATTTTTTGAAGCATGCGTCTCATAGGATCAGATTCCCATTGATGTGCAACACTGTATGTTTGATCATTTGCTAGTATGTAAATAAATAATATTTATTTTGAAATTAATATAATTACTGACTTGATATTATAAATTATTCGTAGAGTTTATGGTATCCCATTGATGAGATCATTTATGATTCTTTCTATAAGGCATGGTAGGGTACTATTCGTCAGTATTATAGTTAGTTTTAGCACAATTTGAGAAGGAAATTAATGGAAAAATCTAAAGTGATAGAGTTTGATGAGTCTTGTCATGCCCACTGACTAGATTAAATTTCATCTCAGGTTTGGGATGGTTTATGATCACATTGGTTGGATTGTAATTTAAAGAGGAGATCATTAGTCACTCAAAAAAACTAGGGGAGTCATGATGTGACACATCGAGTGAGTTATCGTACATTTCATTTTCCTAGGGAGCATATGGTATGTACTTTTTTTAAATATTTTATATAACATTATGTATAAACGGTTTATTTTATATTCTTATTGGTAGTCTAATAACCCAATATTACATAAATTGATATTTATCGGAGAATGTATAGTTATCTGACACCTGGATTGATTAGAGGTGTTCGCTAGTTTCAGATTGTGGTCAATATATTTTCTTGTTGGTGTTTAAAATTTAACTACAAATAATATTTTTACTATTTTAATTTTAAATTTCAATTTATGGAGTTATATGTGGTCATGATATCTCAGACATAGAATGAGAGTCAAGCTGAGACCAATACTTAAACCAGTTCCCATCAATTAGATGAGACAACATAGATGCAGGTGACCCAGTATGCCTTTGAGAAAGACCGAGTGATTGGTATCAACTTTCGATTGATGATTGTGGATTACTATGGCACCACAACAATGTCAGCATCCATCTTGAGAGGAGCTTGTGGAGAGTCATTATCATTTTCTACATAGTATAATGAGCATCAACGAGCTCAGAGTGAGCTTATAGAGAGTATGTGTAGGAAGCAAGATCAGATGTGTCAATGGTAGGAGTAGTAGTAGTTGGATGATCTCCCACGACAGCAACAACAACAGCAGGAGATGCGGAGGAGATGTATCGATGGTGGTAGTAGTAGGATTGGGACCAGTTTGAGTACATGCGACATCAAAATCATGGTTTTGGGATGGAGTTCCCTCCATCATCTCCCCCAAATGACCCTCCCCCTCGGTGATCTATTTATTTTTTAAGATCAAACATTTGAATGTAATATTTTTAATATTAACTATATACATTTATACATAGTTTTTTTATATTATTTTTAATATTAAATATTTTATTATTCATTTAATTTTTTATTATTTTATTACATATATTATTATTATTATTATTTTATTAATTATTATTTTTGAATATTTTGTTATTCATTTTTTATTATATTTCTTTTGAGAGTATTGAGGTTTTAGTTATTTTATAATTTTTTTATTTTTTGTAATATTAATATTATTTATTTTATTAATATAATTAATAATTATATTATCATATTATCAATATTACCTTTTTTATTATTATATGAATATTATTTTATAAATTATTTTATTTTACTAATACTAATATTACGATTTCATTACTATTAATATTTTATTATTATTAATTTGTATTATTTTTTAACACTTCTCGAGGCGATCTGTGTTACAAATATTTTTTACAATGGCCTGCTACAAAAAATTGGTTTCAAAAACATGGAGAGGATTTTTATAATGGGTCATCGCAATAAGGTATTTAAAATCCCTGAGGAATATATTGGAAACTGATCCTCATCCCATCAATAATAGTTTGTTTTTGCGACGAACCACCGTAAAAACTCTATTTATGACACTCTTTTCTTCAATAAGGCATTTTTGATGGGGACACATAGGAAAATGATTTTTGTGATGGGATTCACTCACAAATGCCCCATTGTCGATGCCCCAATTCCCAGTAGTGTGTCCGACGAAGTATTTTTATACTCATCCCTGTATGGGATTTTCCTACATGTGTCATGTCTTATGAAGATGAGAGTCCCTTTTGACAAAGTCCTAGGAAAATCAGGTCCAGGTAGGGATTTATGAAATTATAGAAGTCGATGTGTTCCCACTAGTTTAGATAGAAGTCCCAGTACCATTGATTATAGTTAGACTTGTGGTTTATAAACTCTTTTTGGGGGGCTTGTATTCTCACCCGATTTACATTAATACACATTAATTTCCTATCAGACTTAGGTTTGGATAGTAATATGCATGAATTTGGTTCTTGGTGGTTTTTACATTTCATCATTTTGTGAGTAGGGAGATGTGTGTGTGTATAGGTACATAATAAATTCCTCCCATGACAATGATATGCCTACTCAGTACTTTTCACCCTCCCATAGCCTATTGGAGGCAGGCTTAGTGAGTCATGGAAAGGGCCCCATTGGGATGGGTCATGAGATTGTTTTATGATCCAAAGGATTAATGAATAATTATGTGGGGGAGGGATGAATCCTTTTTATTTTTTTAAATCTATACATTAAGAAACTCAAAAAGATTAACTTTTTTGAGTTCATTCATGATCATATTTTAGTAAAATCATTTTTATGATGAAATAGAAAAGTAAACATGGAATACAAAATTTAAAACATTCAAACTCAATGTGATAACCAACAACCCTTCCATAGCCACTCACGTGGGTCTACAAAAATTTACAATTATTAAGAACAGAGTACATCTTGTTTCAACTCCCGTTCAACACCTTCTACATCCCAATTAGCATAATTATACAAAATTTCATTTGATTATAATTATTTTTAGTACAAAAATTAGATCTAAAAAGTAAATAAAAATAATAAAATTCCTCCAAATATGTCTATCCAAAATATCAATATGGTTTTCCTTTATCAGATTTTCTAGCGTTTGAAGGCCTTCATCCGATAGCCTCAGATCCATAAATCCATTTCCAAAACAGTGTTGTCCCAAAATAACACATAAAACTAAAACTCATACCCTCCATGTTGTTCCCTTAATCATGTAATATAAACTAAAATAAATTTTATAATCTGATTAGAAATATATTTCTAAAAACCCTTCTTCAACATGAAACAACTTCGATTGGAAAACTCACGTCTAACACTAATTCCACAGAGTATCTTCATTTATGCATGAGTGAACGGTGTTATGTATTAATTTAATTTCCAAATCTATTTATAGGAGATCCCAGAATATTAAATATTAGAGAAAAAAATATTCTTCATAAATAACCAAATTTCAAAAATATTGAATTTCAAGTTCATTTAGGTTTAATTTTCACAACTTTGAACCTTTTTATATCTTCTGGTGCCTTCTTGAATATTCATAATTCTTCAAAAAGCTTTTTGAAATTTAGAAAATCAATTCAAAAATTATTATCTATAAATTAACTTTCTAAAAACATTTTCATCATTCTAGTTATCATGACAGAATTGAAATATATTTCCTTAATTATGTCCAATCAATACATCTCATCTCAAACATTGTAAACAGACTATATCTGATGAAAAACATCAAAAATTATTACTTCTCTATTCCTCTGTCAGATACTATTGAAGCAATTTATAAAAATCATGTATTTTTCTCTTAATATGATGAAAAGTAAATAAATATGGTTAATCAATTTATTACATCAAGCCTACTAAAAATGGGTGAAAAATAATTGAATTTCCTAAAGTCATTTGTTGCATTTAACAACTTTATTTGAAACTACCTTATTTCTAGAATTTTGTTTCTCCGAGGCTCTGATCATCCATCTATATCCAATCACATAATAAAAATAAATCTTGTATTTTTATCTATAAAATAGTGTATGATTGCGAACATGAACTCTTTCTTTTTCTTTTCTCATGAATAAAAAAACTGAGTTCTTGAGACATCACATTTCTTTAACTAGTCATCCACAATTTTCACAATAGATATCTGTTTTATAGATAGAAATTAATAGATCATGCAATGGATTAGTTTATTTATCTCTTCTAATGTACTCTTCATATTTATTTTACATTTTAAAACCATAAAAACACATAACTCAAAAACAAAAAATCCACACTTTCTAAGAAATGAAACATTTGATGATCGATGTCCAATCAGGTTCATCCAATATCATTAATCTGATGAACCATTTCCAATCAGATACTTTGAATTTATTCAAACATTATAAAATTTATTCTTCTAGAATTTTGAATAAATATGTATTTGATGATTCTCAGTCTGATAGACTATGTCTAGAACACTTTAATTTTGGAAACTCCATAAACTCACTTTTCTAATTTTATTTTAAAAACTCTCTCTTGTATCATGACTTATTCATGATGTTTTATGAACAATATTGAACATCAAAGGTAACATGAATTATTTTTCAATGTTTTAATATTTATAACATTTTGATTATCAATATCATAGAAAAACTTTTAAATTTGATTCATAGTAACTTCATAAAAAACAAGTTATGAACATCTGGAAACATATTTCAACTAATTTATACAAAAAATATTTTAAAAGAAAATGGTTTAAAATTTTTTAGAAATAAAAAAATCACAAAGTATCTTAAATATCACCCTTTTGATTTGTTGACAAATCTAATTGAAATAAATTTCACCTCATCATTTTTTAACAGCTAGACTTTTCCACAATCTATTTTACCTGTAAACAAATCATTTATTTTTACGTTTACCAAAATATAAACATTCATAGAAATAAAATTTCTTGACACCACTAAAATAGACAATGAATGGATTTTAATTATTTTCATTCCTCTATGCCTTGAAATTTATATCCTAATAACGATAGAATCCCCTTTACCTTTATCGTTTACACTTACTTTTTATTCTCTACCCAATTTTATGATATTCTTAACTTCAAATTCATTTATATAAGAAAATTTCTTTTGTCCCAAGGATATTATTATTTCATTAAAATTACCCCCTTGGTAAACATAATCTAAAAATGATGGGGGAATCTTATTAAGTTTTCAAGCACTTTAGTGGATGCAGAACATGAAGTTGTATCCTCAATTCCATATATCTCTCTTTAGAAATATCTTTTGTGATAATATTAAAAATTTTATGTTACTTTTACACTTATTCTATTACAAAACCTCCACAAAAAACATTATATTATATAAATTGAACCATAACATTGATGTGTTTTGATCTTGATTTTGGGAAAATATTTTTCGAAGGTTTAAGTGCACTCTGATTATCAAAAAATATCTTCACTGGTTTGTAAACATCAACTTTCAAATATTCCAACTGATGTTTCATTCATAATATTTGAGTACCAGAATATATAGTACTAAAATATTATTATTAAACCAAGATAAAGGTAACTATACTCTTTTTTTTACAATACCAACTAATAAAAAATTGTCCCAAAAATATATTCCACTAGAGTTTAATTTATATCATTACAATTTTCATACCCAATCAGTATGAGTAAAACCATAAATGTTCATATCACTTAATATTTTTTATATTATATCATATGAATTTTTTCCATTAACATATATATGAATTCAATTTACTATATACATATGATATTATTTTTGTTTTCTTTGATTTATAGATACAATTTCAAAGAATAAAAAATATTAGGTCTTAAGGCTGGGAGATAAAGAAAACTTCCTATCATCTCCAAAAAATCATTTTGATTCACACTTTACCTAGTTACACATTTTCTCATATTCATCCCAAATTAAATAGGAGTATTAAAATATTTAAATTCTACTATACTGATCTTTTGTAACAATTCTTTGACATAATTTTCTTCAGAAAGGAAATTTTTTTTTTTATTTTTTCAACTTGTAAACCATTGAATATTGTCATTTATTCAAATAATAAAATAGAATGTTTCTTTTTAATTATATTATATAATTTATTAATAAAATTTTCCACAACTCCAGAAAAATTATATCATCCACATGGACAATTATTAATAGGGTTGTGGTTTTAAATTATTTTATAGAAAAGTTTCTATAAAAAATTCCTTTAGGGAAATTCAAACTACTTAATCAAATATCATAATTGGAATACACAGATCATGGGGACAGTTTCAATCCATACACAGATTTATTCAATTTAAAAAACATACTTTCAACTTTATCATGTATAGATACATATGTTTTCGCAATGTAAACATCATCTTCATTTTCAAAATTTCGAAAAGATGATTTTACATCTATGTGAAGAACTATGTCATTTTGATGTATGACCATGTGTAGAAAAATTAGGAGAGTTTATTATATTGAAACAAGGGAAAAGGTATCTTCAAAATACACATTATACACTGATACATATTATTTTCACAATTCTTTCTTTTATTATTGAGACTTCTACAAGTTCATCTAAATTGTTTTTCTAGACTCATTATGTGCCAATAATATTTTTATATATTGGTCATAGAACAAGATACTATGTCTTGTTTTTTTAAATTAGATCCAACTCTTCAATAATTTAATCAACCCATTATTAGTGTTCAACTAGTTCTGAAACTGATACTTGTTCTACTCTTGAATTTATTGATATCTGATTTTCAAATCTCAACCTTCTTCATATATGAACAAGATCATTTTTCACAAGAATATATTTAGTCTCAACATATTTTTGTAGGGTCTGAAATTTTAATGTATCTCTAACAACATCACTTTCCTCATCACATGATCCCTATATGTCCTGATATATGTTTTTTATCCACATTCATTCTCATTGGAAATCTTCAGTTTTTCTTCGTCAATACTTTCAATATACACTTTTAAGGAATTCATATTTGCAACAACATTCCCATCATATAAATACACCATATTTAATTAATTTTTTCCAAAATTGTTTACATCTAAAAATGGATGAGTATCTAAAGAAAATTATTTCTTCACTATTTTCATCAAATTTTACAATATCATACTTTTGGTTTTTTAATAAACATGGACATCCAAATTTATTAAAGTATTCCAGTGATGGTTTTTTATTATACCACATTTCATAAAAAGTATTGTTGTATTAAAGCATCAAAAAACATCCCTTTTGTACATGTATAGTAGTAATAACAAATTATCAACATTAGAACTTGTGTATTCATTTCCATTATCTGCTATAAATTTCATTATTTAATCACCCATATTTATCTCTACATTTAATATAAAAAACTCCAAACATTCATTCTACATCTGAATTGTTCTTCATAAACATAATGTAGTTAATATAGGTGAAATAGTCATTAAATTTTTAAATTAAAAATCTAATAATATTTATTTATGTTTCGCCTTCCCACAAAAATCGTAATGAATATGTTCGATTGGTCTGGTATATTGAATCCCAACATTCTTATGGATTTTACTAACCATATTAATATTTTGACTAGTTATGAAAAAAAAGTTTTCAATTCAGTAAAATGTTGGAAAAGTTTATACAACATCAACGTTAGAATATTTGTTAATACTTTTCTATCAAATATTCCCATGTCTAAAGTGCCACAACTTGTCTTGATCTTCATAACTGAAGTAAGAGGAATTGTAATGTACTCAAAATTCAATGATATTTCAATGGTTCTTTCTCCACTTGTATTTTTTTCATCTTCTATACATCATATGGTAAAATAATCTTATTTGAAAAAAAAATTCTTTATCATGAAAAATTTGACTCACCCTAAGAATGTTATGTTTCATCCCATGAACTAATAGAACTTCATTAGACTTGAATTTTTGAGGTTCTATTTTAGAAATACATCTTCCTATTATTTAAAGGGAAATATAATTTAAAAATGTAATATCTCCTCCATCATGTTTTAAAAAAACCAACATTTTTATATGTCAAATTATTTTTTATCAATAACCACTATCATTAATTTATGGTTTTTTCTTTTTTCACGTTTTCAATTCTATCTGAATAGAAAAATATATTTCCTCAACTTTATTCTCTCAAATTTCATTTTTTTCTATTATAATAGAATTTTTAGGAAGGATTGAAATATATTATTCAAGAAAGAGACTCAATTCGTCACATCTTCCATATATTTCCTCCAGGAAATCAAACTATTTTTTTTTGTAATTTTCTAAAATATTTATTTTTTACATTCTTACATACTACGAATTAGAAATTTTACTCATTATGATTCCACTATATATTCCAATTTGTTCAAAACTATTTCTTATAAGTGACATATTATTATAATAGTTGTAATATTTATTCCCATATATTCAACTACACCAAATAAAACCATAAAATAATGGTTTTATACAGATGAATTATCTTTTTTTGTGTAATATGTTTTTGGAGGTCGATAGTATTTTTCAACATTAGCTACCTATGATTGTGTGGAAGATTTCATTAGGTGTATTTTCAACTTTTTTTGACAGGAAATATTTTTCACATAATTTCTCAACCCATTCTTTACCGAAACTTTTACTTACACCTAAAATTTTAGAAAAAACTAAAACTTTTGATTACTGAGTGGGGATTTCATTTGGGTCTTATTTTGATATTTCTTATCAAATTCAAATATCTTATCTTTAACTTCTGAAGACTTGCTGATGTTTTCATTCAAATTTCATAATATAATTTCATCATCATGAGGTTTTGATTATGTTTGGTTAACTTTATCTATCTTAGATTCCAACTTCTTACTAAGGTCTTTAATAATATTTCCATGTTTATAAATTCATTTTCTATAAATTAAATATCTCATAGATTCATTACTCTTCATACATGAAAACATATTTTCTCTATTAAAAAACATTCCTACTATCTATCTTCATTATTTATATTTATTTCATGAGAGAATTTCTTTACTCTTTACATGAGAACTTTTATGAGCTGAGTTGATACTATCTATAATATTATTCAACTCCTTCTTTTTCATTGCATGATGAATATTCTATTTTCTCAAATTTTTCATTGAATTTTATGAACACTTTTCAACTTTCATCTTTTGGATAATTTTTTTCAATTGAGCCTGATTCAGCTTTCTGATTCGATATACTTATTTTATTTCCACTGAAATTATTCTTTTCATTAATTCACTTATTTTATTTCTACGAATTTGTATCAAACATATTCCACCATGGTTTTTTTAGAGAGACTATAAAAATAACCAACTTTGATTTTGAAAAAATTCTTAGAAAAATTCTGGATTCAACAATAGTAAAAACATTTGAGAGGATGTTTTCCTCCATACATTCCTCATCCTCATAGATATGTCTTGGAGATAAGAGAAATTATTAATTTATTTAAATATTCATCCTTATTATATTTTGTGTCATAAGGATCTACATTATCAACATCCTTAATATTTATTTTGTCTTGTAGATTCAAAATCTTTATCATCATTCACATTCTTTTAAAAAAATAGCCATTTTCTCCGTTAATTATAAAATACGAATATGGAGATCATCTAGATATAAATCATTATTATATTATAAAGTATAAATTTTAGAATCAAACATTTATAGAATGTTTTTCATGTGTTTCTTCATAATTATAGAATCCAACAAGATATGTCAAATCATCTGATCTTACAGAAAAATTTATTTATCAGGTGAAGTACTCATAAATAATTTATTCATCTCTCATTGTTATGTATTAAAACATGGTAAAATATATTGGTAGTTGTTATGACTTCACTTTAGTATTCCATTCATGAATAATTTTGAGCATTCCTTGTATACTCTTTACTATTTGTGGACCCATCACCTTTATATAAATATATTATAATAGATACATAATAATAGAATTTCTTACATTTCCATCAATATAAATATTTCTATTTGGAGTAAAAGTCATAGTAGAATATTTTTTAATGTTTAAAAACCCAATTGTAGTTGCATCAACAACTTCCAAGTAAAGAGATAAAAGATATCGAATTATTATTCTTATCATTCCACAATATGTTTTTCCCATAAAAATTAGGAATTCCTCTACCATTTACTGTACTGATATTATCCATGATAAAGATGAAATAATGGATCTTACTTATGATAAAAATTGAGGTTACAATGTTTGTAAGTAAAAAATAAGAGGGTGAGAGTTTAATGAGTTATTTCCTTTTTTAAAAATTTCAACTTTAGAAAACATAACCCATACTACTTATTTGAGTTTATTCCTTATCATTTTTTAGTAAAATCAAATACATGAATAATTATAAAAGTAAACATAAAACACACAATTTACAAGGTTTGACAGCAATGTGACAACATATATCCTTGAAATAGACACTGCCATGGGTAATTAGAAATTCAATATTTTGAAGATGTGAAAAAAAACTCATGCAAAATTCTGATAGACAGATTCTATATCATGATTGTAAGGATTATAATAACCCATTTAGTTTGTTTTTTTTGTACACAAATTTTAGTCAAAAAAGTAAATAAACATTAAAAAATTCTACAATATAAATGGCCTACATGGAATCTTAGTTTGGTCTACCACCATATTATATTCCAATGTCTATTGGATTTTTTTTTCAGTAGCCTCAAACTAATTTTCATTTTCTCAATTAGTGTTGTTCCAAAATACTTCTTGAGACATATATTGATACCCTTAGTTTGATTATATCTATCATGTAATCTGAACCTTCTTTAGTCCAATATTTTGTTCAAATTTGTTTTTCTAAAAAATATTCTACAACATCAAAAACTTTGGGTTTCAAACTCACTTATGAGACTAATTATGCATTGTATTAGATTTTATTCTTGGTATAATAGTGTTACGTACTACTATACATTCCGGAAATATTTACCGGATCTCCCAGAATATTATAAGTGAGGAACTAAAATATTTCCCACTCACTCAAATTCCAATAACTGAAATTTCAAATTCATTTAATCTTAATTGTAACCTCATCAACGATTATGAACTCTTCTAGCGTTTTCATGACACTTCTCGATTTTTCATAACCATTCTCAAATTTAAATACATCTGGATTGAAATGGTGATATAGAAAAACTCAGTCCAAAACATTATTCATCATTCTGGTTCTCCTAACCCAATGAAATTATATAACAGTTATTAATTTCGATAAATATTTCACAGCTCAAACATTGTAAATAGATTCTATCCAATGAAAAACATCACAACATCTATCTTCATTATTACATTTCCAGATACTCTTGACCAAATTTTGATAAATAAATTCTTTTCACTTGATCTTATGAATACAAAACAAAACATTATTTCTTCCTCCAACTTTCCAAGACAACTAAAAAGTGTAAACAAAATTATTTTAATTTCTAATGAAATCAGTTTCCTTGAAAAAATTTAGTAAAAACACCAGCATTTCTAGATTTTTTCCCTATATGAGTTTTCACTCATATGTATCCAATCCCTTAAAAAATGCTTCCAGGATTTTCAATCCATGTAATAGTGTCAAATTAAAACTTGAACACCTCCTTTATCCCTAAATATGTACAGAAAAATGATTTCTCAAGGCATCACATTTTCTAAATAAAACATCACCAATTTTAATAAGAGATATTTTTCTGATGAATCATTGTAAATAGCTTATTAGATGTATTTGTGTATACATCTCATCTAATGTATAGATGTTTTAATAACATTATTCTTCATATTTATTTCACAGTTTGAACACTTTAAAAAATCATAACTTAGAAACTGAAAATCCATACATTCTATGAAAATAAATGGCCAATGATTCACGTTCTATAAAGTGAATATGAGGTCATTAATTTGATTAAACAATTACAAAAAAAAATTTATTTATTCATTGTTTTGGAAAGTATTCTTATATACTTTTAATAACTTCTACATAATGTTTTTCTTAGTCTGATAGATTTCACCTGAAACACTTCAATTTTGGAAACTCTAGAAATTCACATTTATTGTATGCTTCTAGAAACTACAACTTATATCATTAATTCATTATGATTATTTAGGTACAGTAATGAATGTAAATGAATATTCTGAATAATTTTTTAATGTTATATGACTTCCCAAAATTTCATGCTTTAGAAATGTAGAAAACATTCTAAATAAGATTTCCAACAACATTAATTTTTTTTATAAAAATAAAGAAACACATCATTCACTTTATTTACAAAAATGGTTTTGTAAAATAAATAAGTTATGAATAAAAAATCATTAATGATACAAAAAAACATCACAAAGGATATTCATATTTTTATGAGCCCAATAAATATGGGATCATGGAAAAAGGATTCATTGCAACTCATATGATTTATATCAATAACTATTTATGAGGTCAAAAGTAGAAGAATGATGGTTTCTTATAGGGAATAGATAATTCCAAGGCTAATCTTTTGGATTTAAATATTTTTCTCATTTTTGTAAAGAATGAAATGTTTTATCCTTATTTTGGATCATCAAGGCACTTCAATTCATAAATCTGAGAGGAAGTAAAAGAGATCCACTAATATGAGAATATTTATCATATTTTAAGATTTTTATAAGATAATAGAAGCAATCATGTATGGGTGGATCTATTAAGAGTCAAGGATATTAGAAAAACAATGGAGGATGAGGTATGGTGGGTATTATGATTATAGTCGGTTTGGAAGAGGATATTGTTGTTAGATTTGGGAACCTGTAATTATATGATGACCCATGGCATTTCATTGATTGTTCTTTATCAAAACACACAATCCAAAACACAAGGGAATCATGGAAATCTTTTCACCATTGAGTTGTATACTATATAATCTAATGACGGACCATAAAATTTTTATGTAGTATTTTTTAATCCATATAAAATACTGTACAATTTATTTGATGAAGAATCATAAAAATATTTCATATCATCTAGGGGGACTGACAAGTTTTTTTTCATATGGAAATTATGTGATAATTTATTAATATCACTAATACATTATTAATTGGGAGTAATCAGGGATTTATGTACTCCTCGTTCATTATTATGAAGAAAATTCAAGATTTTCCTTGTTATTTACTAATTATTGATATTGAACATTAAAAAATTATTATTAAAATGGAATGATTGATCTAATGTTAGGCTCACATTGAATGTTATTTTTAGAGGGTTCCATTTACCTTAATAGATGCTAACACCCATATATTTTATGTAGAATGTTATTTGAATTCAAGAAGAGTAGGATCTCTAAAGGAAAATAAATTATTGTTATCTTATATCATTTGGTAGTACTTCATTCACAAATTTATAAAGTTATATGGAAAGACGAGTACTCTAGTGGTGGTAGATACATACCTATACATATTCTTTGAATATTTTTTTTATGATTTACTGAGATGTAAGAAGTTGATTTATCCGTAATTACATTACCAATTATATGGATTATATCATTATCAAATTAAAAAATGGTCCTAATAAAAAATATATAAGTATAGTGTAGTTAAAAATATTAGTGAACAACAATTTTATCAAATAAAGTGTTTCTATATGGAAAACTCTTATTACTTTTTCAAAAAATTATAATATAAGATATTAAATTTTCAAATACAATTAGTATATAAACCATGTAATAGACAAAAAAACCCTACCCTATATAGATGAATTAATTATCAAAATAAATATGGAAATGTGGTCTTTATATATTAACTTATGTTAAAGAAATTGCCAGTTAATGGGGTGAGAATAAGATATATATAAAATGATGTCTCAATGTTTTTTGGAGATTCATGTATATTTGGTGTATATATAGCCAAGAATTTTACTCATGTTATTATATGATATTTAACATAAACATCCATTAAACAGAAACCAAGAATCATGAGGAAAAGATTATTTAGAAGACTAGGTTCATAATATAACAAAAAAATCAAAAAAAATCATTATTTTATTCCTTATAATGAGATAATAAATCTCATTTATATTAGAAAACTAAAAAGGATAACCTAGTAAATACATAGAAAAAAAGGGTGAGCTAAAAAGACTAATATGGGAATAAACATGGTATTAAATCAAAATATAAAAGTAAGACGGAATAACATGATATGATAAAATACAAGGATCTTGAAACATTTCATAGAGTAATTACATAATGAACATCTAATAATAAGATCATGGAAACATATGAATGTTAAAACAATATAAAACATGACATAAGAATAAGTCAAAGATAACCACCAATACAACATTACATTGTGGATAGAGTCACACCTTGGATTAGGTTCACTCATTATTCCCATACATATCATATATTGAGAAAAAATCATTAAAAAATTCATTTGAATGATATTTAGAAACACCCATCATAACATGTTCATGAAAATTTGTGCCATATAATGAAATCAAACACAAACCATAAATATAATGATTACCGATGAAAATAAATGAGTTGCATAACCATATGTCATATCAAATTGGATTTCATGAAAGAAGGTATTTAGAAATTTTTGGATGTTCACAATCACATTCAATGAAAAATTATTTCCATGTGAAGCGATGTCTTGAAAAGGATTAGAGAAACACCTTTGTAAATGTACTTATTAATAGGTTTTTATGAAAAAGGGTAATGAATCATTAAATAGAGTAGGGGAGTTAGAAATTAAATAAAAACAATTGTGGATGAAAATATTTTTTTTATTTTAAAATTAGAAATTTTAGAAAAAATGGGCTTGTTAAAACATTTTAGGGAGTGATACATGTATTGTGTAAAAAATATAGATATTACCTTTATTCATGATTAGATATTTATTGAAACGGAGAAGGGATCCTTTTAAAACATGTATATCATCATCATGTAAAAATTATTTAAGTTACATATATGTGGTTTTGAAAAATATAAATAATATTTAATAAATAAATACTAATATTAGAGTGATAATGTTAGTTAAGAGAGGGACATCATAACCCTAAAGAAATTAGGGAGGTTAAGAGATATCCAATACATATTCTTTAGAATCATCCAGAAATTACACATAATAGAATTAATAATCAATATAAATTAATAAATTTGTTAATTTAGAACCTTTTACATCTATATTAAATTTATTATAATTTTATTATGTTCATTTCATTCTATAAATTTTAATAGTCACAAAAAAACTTTTTTTTGGTAATATAGATGATTCACATAGAAAAATGTTATGGTTATGCGGTTAGTTCATTTAGGTGATTTTATGGACTATGATGAACTAGTTTCATTTTATTTAATATTATATGTATATATTAATTCCAAATAATTAAATAAATTATAATTTACATATTATCATCCTAATTAATCGTATTAATTTTATTATAATGAGCCTTCAATGTGGTAAAGAAAAACGAATTTTGTTCTTTGTGGAAACATTGAACCAGCCTTATTGTAAACAATGTTTTTGTTTTATGGATGGATAAATGAAGGCTATGAGATAGAAATTACATAGTAATAATAACAAATCAGTATAATTTTGATACATATCAAACTATTTTTAATGGGTTGAGCGTCATACCGGGGTGGTAGTGGAAGAATAAAATTGAATGACATAGTCAAGAATAATATATCTTCAATTAGTTGTCTTCTAATATATTACCCCTTATGAATACTTGAAATGGAATTTAATAAGACCGGTAGTAGTATGAAACTCAGTAGAGTAATGGGAAGGTAAATTGGCAGAAATTTGTAAATTTCAGTCATATAAGCGTTGAAGATAATGGGTGTTTTTTATAATGGTAGATTTAGATGTTTTTCAATATTATAATAATTAGTTTATTGTTTTGGATCAAGACTACAAATATTGTTAAATCGTGTGACCATATATAATAAATAGTTCATGTGAGTTCTAACTAGTGGGTTATTGTATCATCCATGACACAAAACATCATGTATTGATCTTGTAATGTTATATTATATATTTTATCAAATTACACTATCCAAGAAAATTGTTAACTAGGTAGAAAAATAAAAAAATTAACCTTAATATTTTTTCAAATTTTAGATTCTGAAAATTAATTCCACTTTTTAAATATAATTTTATATTGATGAGAAAATTAATTTCTAATTAAAATATATGTTTATATGTAAAATACCATATTTGATATTATAATCAAATTTATAATCCTTAAAAAACTAAAATAAGGACTCATAAAATTCTATTACAATTTTATTCAATGTAGGATTTATTTTTCATTATGTTTATGAAAATAAATTTTTTTTCAGAATCAATATATTATTTATAAAAAGTAAAATAAAATTTATATTTATTAAAAATATTATAACACTTCATTTTTTATTATTAAAAAATATATTTAAATGTATAACGATATCAATGTGAAATATATTTATTTTATATGATACCTTAATATCACATTACACTTTCATAGTTGATGATACTATTCTAAACTCAAGGTTATTATTCATCATCATCGGTTTCATTTTTATTCTAGGAAACAAAGGATACATAAAAGGGAAACATGTCCTAGGAAGGCCTAAAGTAATGAAGACTGATGACATCACCTCGAATCAGGTTAACCCCTTCCGGTTTCAAGGAAGAAACATTGAGTAAGTTCTAGACGTTAGTGCCTTGTTCAGCCAGAGAAGACAGGTGATCCACCACTTTATTCCCCTCGTGCCAGGTGAGGGAAACCATGACATTGTTCTTAAAGATTATCATATTTTTCCTATTGATGTAAGAGATGGGCCAAGGATTGGGACCTTTTCCTTAGAGGGCATCATAAATAACCATTGAGTCAGTTTAAACCTTAGAAGGATGCATGTTGTCTTGATCGTAAAGGCTTAGGCTTTTAAGAACCGCCATTGCGTCTGCCACTATAGAGGTTCCATTTCCATAAAACGTTGTATATGCCAACACAACACTGCCCCTGTTGTCCTGAAATACTCCTATTTGCTTGCTTCCTAAGATGCATGATCCATCTGTGTTCAGCTTTAGGCCAACTAGAGGTAGAAACCACTGAACCCAATGACCTGGAAGCCTTGGGGTAGCAGAGTGAAATATTGGATAAGAGACTATCACCCCCGAAGAGATGGAGATTCCTACCAATTTTTAATCTATGGAACCTTATCAATTATGAGACTCTTTTCCCACGTGGTTTTGGACCTCCCTGTGGAAGAGAACCCGTCATAATGCGCTCTATTTTGGGCTTTCGATAAGCACCAGCTCCTAGTGTTTAAGATCATTGTTCTTGCTAAAACCTTTGGACCCGCCTTCTCTGTTCCATTATACTGGAAATATAAGAATGGAGTGTCACTATGGCCTCATTTAGATATGTCTTGAAGCCACTTAAATCTATCCAAACACCCTTCTCCCAGTCACCTTCAATAAAAATGAGGCTCGCAGTCTCCTCTCACCTATTCTAGCCGCAAAGGAAATGGGAAGCCACTCTAATGCCCATCCTTTTGATGTTATCATCTGAGGGAATTTCTTGGTTCCTGATCTTCCAGAGGATAAAATTATACTTTGTGGGAGTATTTTTGCACCAAACCGAAACATTTCATCTATCTTATTGAATATTATAATGGGATGACCGAAAAAATTCCTTAGAACTGAACCTCCTAGAGCTGAAAGGAGTGAAGACGCATCTGTCCTCTTCAGAGTTGAAGAATATAAGATCAAATATCATCCTCTGGTCTAGGTCCAAAACCAACCTGAAGAATGAAGGGTGAAGACTTTCCTCCATGAAGGAGATGTTGGGATATGGGCATCCTAGATAACATGTGGCTTTCCCTGCCAAGTTGTGCTTCCAGAACAAATTATTTCCCTCCCCTACAATCCATCAGGAGTCCTGTTTGAGAGTCCAGATGATGGAGAAGATCTCTGACATGAGGTGAGAGATATGCATGATTGAATTCTCCAATTTTCCCCTATAGATTCTAGACATGGTCTTAACCCCACAACATTCAAACCTCCATGATTTCTGATGCATGATTTGTGTGCATGGAGTTGATAGTATCAGCTAGGATCATGATATTGAACCACCCTATCACATATATTCCTCACTATTTTATTCCTTACAACCCAATGTTGTTTTCCCTCTGATAATTCCCCCCAAATGAAACAAGCAATATCTTTTTCAGTGTTTTTAATAATAGTGTTTGAGACTGAGGTGAAGGCCAGGGAGTGAAATGGAATGGCTTCCAGTATAATGTTAACCAAGGAAATTTTGGCACTAAAGGACGGGAGGTGGTTCTTCTAGTTGAGGATACGCCCCATGATCTTTCTAACCACATGATCGAAGTCGCGTATGCGAAGTTGTCTTGAGGATAATGGGGTGCCTAGAAAATCTAGAAGAAATTATCCTTGCTATATCCCCATCCTAAGACATAGGTGTGTGACTCTGTTTTCATCACACATCTTTGGAATGAAGATGATTCTCAATTCCTTATTAATCACTTGTTTTCGCCAGTGGTTATCCCTCTCAAAGATCCTATTGATACTGTATAGCGATCTCCTACATGCTTTACAGAAAATTATATTTTCATCAGCAAACATCAAATGGGTAATGGATGGGCAGTTACATTTCCTTCGATATGGAAGGATGTCCCCATTATCCATGGTTTTATTGATCATGCGACTGACAATATCCTTCTTGATAATGAAAATACTGGTGAGAAATGGGATCGCCTGACCACAACCCTCAAGATTCTTTGAAGAACCCATGAGAACAACCCATAAAAGATACTACCGACCAAAGAGAACAAAACAGTCTAAATATAAGGCCGCCTGCCCAGGGAGAGAACCTACTTTTTTTATCACCCTATTGATGAATCCTCACTCATCCCTCTCAAAAACCTTGTTCATATCCAATTTCATGGCCACATTGGATCCATATAAATTGGTGTTTAAGTTTTGAAACATCTCCATAGATAGTGCAATTTCCCCCTGGATTGAGAAATACTTGATAAAACCATGTTGTTTGAGGGAAATCCATCAAAGAAGATTCTGTGATCATCTAGCATTAATGATTCCTACCAGGATTTTGAAAGGAAAATTGCACAAACTCACTAGTCGATAATGCAGGAGGGAGGAGGGATCTCTGATATTGGGGATGAGAACAAGAGAATTAGTACAAGCAACCCGTGGTAGACATCCCCCATGAAATATGTCTTGAATATCCATGATAACCTCACACTTGATCACCTGCTAGGATCTCCTATAAAACGTTCCTAGAAAGCTATCTGGGCCCACTACACTCTCAGGATTTAATCCCATCATGGCCGCTTTGATCTCACCCTCCTCTTCCATCTCTTCCAATAAAAAATTATCTTGTACAGAAAACATACAAAGGATCACGCCCCAAAGCTTCTCTCCCCCTCAGGGTAGCCATTTGGCCAGTTCAGGTTCGGGCCTATAAGAAGGTCTTTTAAGAAGGAGTGATCCATGCCCCCACCACCACCCTGTTGTCAGTGAAAGTTCCATCCTCTAAGGAAGTGTTTGGCTTCCCCGGGACAATTCTATTCAATGAAAGCCGGAAAAAACGCGGTGTTTTTCCCCTTCTCGAAGCCAATTTATCCATGAATTTTCCCTAGAATTCCTTTCCTAAGAGATAAGCAACTCATTTAGTGATCAATTCTTATCTGACAAGGCTCCAAAAATAACATCATCCCAAGAAACCTCTAGGCTAGATTCCAACCACTCAAAGTCTTTTTTAGGTGCCTCAAGATTCTAATTAGCTAGAGGGAGATCCCTAGACCAGCTTTGGAGGCTCTGTTTGAGACGTCTAAGCTTGTTGTAGAGGATCCCCCATGTATGTCCCTAAGATGACTTGCTGTAAAACTCCCTAACTAGCCTCTGATAACCCTGGTCACTGATCCACTAAGCCGCAAACATGAAATTCTCACGGAAATCCCGTCTTATAGACAAAGAGAGCTATAATGGAGAGAGGTCTGAAATGCCACGAGTCAAATGGTCAAACATGGAATTTTGGAAATCCCAAAGAGTGTGGATATTTTCTAGTCATCTATCAATATGGATCCAGCATCTCCTTCACCCCTTTTGGTTGTTGCACCATGTAATAAGATACCATTTATATCCCATGTCCATGAGACCCTTTTGTGCCATAAATTGGACAAACTCCATGTAGACTTACGAGGGAAAACCCCTCTTTTATTTTTCTCTGCAATATATGTAACAATGTTGAAATCTCCCCTTAGCACCCAGGACGTTCTCCCTTGATCGAACCTGTTTAGATCATTCCACATATCTCATTATTTTTGCTAGTCGCAACTTCCATACACAATATTTAGGAATAGATAGCATGCAAAAGTGGAGACTCTAGTCATAATATACTGATCACCATCCTGAATGAAGTCAACAGAGATTTTCCTTGGACGAAAAGATCCATATGTTACTGTTTATATGCTCTACGTGAATTTATTCATGCATCTTGAGCTTTCCTTTGAACACTTTTATTTTTGGTGGTTCCTGTTTAAGTTCATGAACAACAACCATCTAGGATTTGCGTTTCCTGGATTCCTAGACTATGAAATCCATTTTAACTCACTCTCAAATACCATGGGAGATCCATAAGAGGATTGGAATCATTGATATAAAAAAGGCCCAACTTTGGCCCCAGGTATCCTGGTCACTCTCTCAAAATTAGAGGAGTACACCCGAGACTGAAGTTTCTTTAAACGTAACCTTGTTCACATACCTGGGCTCATGTCCAAAGCCTCTGGTGTTTGTGGCGGGAGACAAATTTGGGATTTTGAAATCATCCCTCTATAAAATATTAGTGGGGACTGGGCCGTGGGGATGTTATTCTCCAATTTCCAGACTATGATAGCATCATGGGAAATGCCCTGGAGGTCTCCAAGAGCCTTCGGTTCGAGCTCACCAGCCACCACCAGGGGAAAGCTAGACTCCTGAAGGTCGTCCTTTGTGGTAAACTACACTATTTAATATAATAAGGTCATATCTAGTAGTGGGGGTGCGGGAGAGGGAGCCCAATGAGATTTAGCAGGGGCCTGAGGAAATAGGCACTCTCTGAGGGATGAAAGAAAGAGAGAAGGATCCAATTAGAGAAGTCTAAGAGAAACAGCCAAGGGGGAGGGTATGCGAAAGGGGAGAGAGCCCAACTGGGAGGCTTTGGATGAGGAGATGAAGATATCATGGGAAGGGAACCCACTGGGGGGTAGCGGGGGGAAGGGAGATCAACTCAACTACTTCAGGGACATGAGGATCGACACAAGGGACCTCTTGAACTGTTACCTCCATTGAAAAGTGAGGGGGAGTCCACGAGGTTTCTCTATTAACCGGTAGATGGCCTCCCTAACGTCACTTCCTGCACTCATGAAATGAGTGTCTCTGCAGAAGCCAAGAATATTAGTACATGGGGAACACAGGGTGGACTATGTTATGATACCACACAATAGATTACTACACCTTCCCAGAAATCTTTTATAGGACTGGAAGAAACTAGTTTAACTCCATGCAGATCCGGGAAACTAACGTGTCCTCCCCACTTTGAGCATGAGTAGCAGCATAGAGAAACCCACCATGCGAGTCACTAATGGCCTTTAAAATGGCCTTATACTAGAAAGGACACAGAATACCTAGCAAGCTGACCCAAACTACAACCCGGGGACCCTCTTTTCCTTTGTGAATTTCCAAATACCATCAAGCCAAATTGAAACGCCAGTGGGCTTAGCACCATATGACGCTACACCACGCCTTGACAAAGTTTAGTTCCGAGGTAATGATCAAGCAGAATGAGTTCTTATGGATGACCGAAATGTGAACCAGGGAAAACAAACCCAGGAATCCACAAAGCACATAAATACCTAGAGGGATAGATTATCCAAGGCAAACCTCATCACAAGGGAACACTGAAGGCTAAATACTACATCCCCATAGGCTGAAGTGAGTTCCCCCTTAATAAATTTCACCCAAAAAATTTAATTTCACATACTAAGGATAAAACTGTTTAGGGTACTTCTACTCCATTCCTTCCCTCTATTCCCTTTTCACCTCCTTATACTTATGGTTTTTTCTATTGTACATTGATAAGGTGAGGTTCCTAATTGAGTAGAACATTATCTCAATAAACCAAGATATTTAAAAAACACTCCTCATAAGAGAGAAAATTTTGTAGTTGTATCACCTATAAATTTAGTACATATTAGGGATATGGTATGTACATCCTCAATAGGTATACATGGAATATTTAATGTACATGAGAAATGGTTGGTGAGATTACTAGTACATATTCCACAACTCGGATGGGATCATGAATCTCAAAGGGGTCAATGTACATGGGACTAATCTTTACCTTATTACAAAATCTCATAACTCTCTTACATAGAGATATGTATAAGAAAACTTTATTTCAACCATAAAAAAATATGCCTCATTGATTATTGTTAGCATAGCTCCTATATCAACTTTGATCATCCTTTAAGTGATGCTAAATGAACTTAAAAAATTTCTACCATTTCCTAAACTATTTTAGGTACCATCAGCTTTCATTCACCAACAACATCCTAACATGCAAGTGTTCTAAATATCTTCCAATAATTGTATCTAAATGTAATCATTGGGGTTATTGAGTGAAAGATGAAATTTTAAGATAAATTGATCATATGAAGATGTTAATTCTATCATTCTTTGAAGTCTATAAAGAATGATCTGAATATGTATTCATGTTTTGAGATTGTATACTCAGATTGGAAATCCATTTTTATAAGATAAGCTATAATGAATATCAAATAAATATTTATATCAAATTGGATACACTTATGTAATTTATATGTGAATCACAAATCCGGATCGAATACAATCATTAATGGTGTTCCATAAATCCAAAGACCTTCATTGTTGTATATCCATGAAATTTTGTTGTCTGAGAAGTCCTCATAAATAGTGATAAATGAAAATCCTCTATAAGATAGTCCACCACAACACATATAGCTTTATTTCCTTTGGAATTACTTTTAATACCTATGAAAAAGTCCATGGAGATGTTTTTCCATTTCCATATAGGAATGGGTAATGGTTACATCGTCCATTAATACATTACCAAATTATATAGAAAATATGATTATGTACATTCAGTGATCTCTGGGATCATATTGATATGCCAATAGAGCACTCATAGACGTTGATACATTTTCATGATTCATGGTTGGATAATGAAGTTTAATCTATGTACATAATACAACAACTCCTTCTGTAACTCATTATTTGATGGTATATATAGTCATGACCCAAATCATACAACTCCACCATTAATTTTGAACTCTTAGGATTTACCTTTTATTATAGATACTACCTTCATTTATATTTCTACATCATCTTTTTGAGAATCATTTATCTTATATAGATGGTATAGATGCATAATAATTTGAGAATTTCATGATAATGTTCCTCTATTTATGATACCAATGTCCATACATTTCATTTCTAATAATATTGTCCCCTTATAAATTCCCATCAATTATATTGTATCAAAATCCATTGTACTTAAACCATATTACACTATATTATCATTCTTATAAAGGTAGTGTATTGATAAATCATTGTCTGTGATATGATCTAATAATCTTTATTAGTTCATATTAATCTATTTTTTTGTGAATATATGTTTGAGGAACTTATGGTCCATATATATCTCACATTCCCCCCTATAGAGATAATTCTAGAATATTTTCAATCTGAATATTACTGCATCTATCTTCGAGTCATGCATTGGATGGGTATGCAGATGAACATTCAACTACCTTGAAGTATAGTCTATCACATTATCATTATATCTTAATACACATCCTGAACCCTTATTTAAAGCATCAATGTATAACATGAAAAATTCTATCCATGAGGGAAAAATGAGGGCTGGTGTAATAATATACCTCTTTTATAATTCCTAGAATCATTTTTCACATTATTCAGTCCATAAAAAGTTTACTACCTTTTCAGTAATCTTGATTACCAGGTTATATAATCCTGATATGATTCTCATAAATTTTCAGTAATACCCTTATAGTACCAAGAAACTACAAATCTCCATTACAGATTCTTTTCTAATACACTTCTTGATTTCATTATTCATCTAAGGGTCAATAAATATCCATTTTTTGGTGATAAAATACCCTCAAAATTATACATCTTATATAAAAAAATAACATTTACTATAATTTACATATGTTTTATCCCATTTTAAGGTCATTAGAACTATATTAAAATTGTCCTCATAATAACTTATGTTTTTAGATTACATTAGAATATAATCCATACATACTACCAAAAATTTGTTGAGGTAATATTTAATGATCCTATTAAATAATTACATAATTATATTTGGAGAATTAATGAGTCTAGAAGGAAACCCTATGAAATCATAGTTTTCATACCTTGTTTGAATTATATTTTTGAAAATATATTCCTTTCATCTACAATATGAGATATCCAAACAGAATGTCCACCACATATAAATATTTGGCCTCACATAGTTGATTAAATAACTCATTTATATGTGGAATGGGATACTTGTTATTTTTTTATATTATTTTTATCTAATAAAAAAAATGTAGATGTGAATTAAAAAAATAATTCATCATGGAGAAGAGGATCAACTTAACCCATATTGGAGCACTCAAGAATATAACACCCTTTTATATATTTTCTTTAATCATCATCTTCAATTATTCCTGCATAGTGATGGACATTCTATGAAGACTCTTGGGTATGGAAAAGTATTTATGAGTAAGTTAAATTGAAAACCAAACCCCTCAATAATAAGGAAAACCCGAAACATTAATATGAAATACAACATTATAATACCTCATAAGTGAAATTTCAGTAAACATGAATCTCTCCTTTGTCTTAATTCTATGGTATAAATATTTTCACTCATAAATAAATAATATCCACAAATGTCAAGAATATTCCAAAGGAGGCTCACCACATCCTTATACATTTATAGAATTGGGGGATGACTAGGGATGTGAAGGGTGATCCCCCATATCCTAACTATTGATAGTGTATTTATAAATGGAAAACCAATCGATGAAAAATAAAATTTCAATCTCCTCTAAATAATGAATGATAAAATTTTATGGAAACATTATTCCTCTAACATCAACTGGGGAAAATTTAAATACCTGAAACTCAATAATTGACCAATTTTTTTATTCAAATAGTTAAATCAACCCACAAGTTATGTGGGGGTGTTTGGATAGTTATATTAAACATACAAGATATAAAATAATGTATAGGACTAAAATCAAGAACCATGTTTTCAATTATTGAATGAATAATTAGCGTTCATTTCACCACATTGTTTTCATGATCCACCTCAGTAGTTGTGACAACATATGTTGTTCCTTTCCCCCCATTACTTAGAGAGTGTAATCATTCATTGTATTTTCATACCCCTATCTTAGGAAATTGGTTCAAATATTTTCTATGTTACTCATAGTTGAACCATTGTATCAGAAGTCATGTGTCGATCAAATATATTTTTCTCTCTATTAAAATAGTTGGTTTCATTATATAACATCAACATATATTATCTTAATTCATATATTTTTCAGGTTGGAATAATATTTCGGTTCACTTGATATGGTCTTTTAGATTCTTCTTCACACATTTTGGACATGTGGGATATTGGGATTTCTTCCCCTATGAGATTTATACATTTATTATCCTAATGAAAAATCTATTTATATTTTTTTATATTTAAGAAGAATAGATCATTTTTAATCTCCAATCCCTATTTCAACCTTTACGGAGAAAAATAAAATCTCACCATAGTTAGTAATGAATAAATTTCTAAATATATTTATAGACTCATCTTAAACACACTAATGAATTGATAAACCTTATATTCAGTGTTAATGAAAAAACTAAGGTGTACCATGAAAGACATTTGAAATTTTCCTTATAAATCTCAATATACTCATATTATTGTTTTTTAGTATGAGGAACTCTATATCTATTTTAAAATAGAGAGTTTAAGATTTTTTTTGAAAAGTAACTTCTTGAGTCCTTCCCATTGAATGGAATAAATTTCCTCTTTGGACTTCATGTTCTTAATCAATTTCCACCACCAATCGGCTTCCCCTTCTAGATGATAGACAATAATAATTAATTTCCCTTATTCTAAGAATTTATTGCAAGATAATATCTTTTAAATGTAGTTAATACACTGTTTCATGATGAGGGTATCAAAATAACAAATAAATTTAAGATTCGCTTGTCATATAAGGGACTTGACCATAACAATCCCTTTTCGAAAAGAAGATGGATATTTCACATGAATAATGTAAATATTCATAACAGAAGTCAAATGAGATAGTATTTACATGAAGTAAAATTATATTATTCCGTTATGTTTAGTAATATCTTTATAGAAATTATCGCATTTCTTATCATGTTGGTTGCTGGCATAGTTCCTCCTATTTACCAATATTAAATACATAAAAATTTGAAGACAATACACAAACTAATTTTTTTCAAAGGGATAATATAAATATAGAAGGAATAAGTATATTATATATTATGAGTATTTGAGTTTCAACCTACATAATCCACAATAATATTCTTTATTCAGTTTTCCAACCATACAATCTATTCATGTCCTTCATAATAATTTATAGAGTTTTTGAATTTCCACCACATATGCGCCATGACTGTCAAATAAAGTGTTCCCCAATGCAACTTTTTCATGAACTAGGGGATGATATAGTTTATACCAAATACACCCTTTTTAGGTTATTACCCCTAGGCATAACTATTCCAGATCCACATCCATTTTTAGTATCCAAATATGTATATAATTTCCTAGAAACCACCCACTATATAGTTCACCAATTTATTTTAGTTTTTCTTATACTTAAACATATCTCATGGGATCTAACTAAATAATTCAATTAGTAATGCACAAAAATAATGAGTTCTTTATATGATACTAACTATAGTGACCCAATACTTTTACAGATATTATTAAGTGATTTTTAAAATTATTATGTAATAATAATAACTGAAATATAATACTGCCTAATGTCTATAGAAGACATGGTCCCTAGTAAATAAAAAGAAATTAAAACCCAATATATTTATTTAACTATATATAATTATCTCATAAATCCTTTTGATCTTCACAAACCACATTGGATATCCTAGGGAATACATCAAAAAAATAGGTAGGCTAGAAATCCCATTATGAGAATAAACATGGAAATTTGGAATAAAACAAGAGTAAGAAGGCATACCATGATATCATAAAAGGTATGTATTGTCAATAATAATATAGAAGAATAACCTAAAGAATATAAAATCATAAGATCATGTAATCATATGAGAGTTTCAACAATATAAAACAATATATAAGAATAGGTCATGGCCAACAACCAAGACAATAAAACATTGTAGATAAAGGCTCATCATAGATTAGGTTCAACTCTTAATCCCATATTTACTATCTCATGAGACAAAAAATCACCAAATACATTAGAGAACTATATAGGTGCCCCCATCATAACATGTAAACTCATATGTGTTCCACATAAGGAAATCAAATATAATTCATAAACATATGGATTACCCATAAAAAGAAATTGGGGTACATAACCATGTCATATAGTATATAAAATGGAATATCATAATGTATTTATTTAAATATATAATTTAAGAATTCGCATATATTTTATGAATTGTCTTTGAAAAAAATATCCAATTAAAGTGAATAATGTAAAAATTATAGAGAAACACATTTATATAATTACCTCTTCAGTGGGGATTAAAAAAAGAGTAATGATACAATAAAGAGGGTTAAAGATTTATAATCTCCAAAAAAAAGTAATAAAATGGTTTTCCATGATAAAATGAACAAAATTGAAAATCATGGGTGGTTTAAAACATTTTATGGTGTGATACTTATAATGGGATAAAAACATAGAAGATCACATTATTAATGTTTCTTATCAAGTATAATATAGGAGGGATCCTTTTAAAACATCTGTATCCCCATCAAGGAATGATTAATTGATATAGGTCTATATTTTGTGAATATATAAAAAGAACAATGAATAATTTAATAAGGTTATTATAGGTATAAAGTTAGGAAAGGGAGAGAAACCATGACCCTTATAAAAATTGAGTGGTTCAGAGAGATCCATTAACTTATGTTCCTGAATCATTTTTCACTTACACTTAATTTCCAGAATAATCAAAATAAATTTCATAGTTTTATAAATTATAACATTTTACATCTAAGTTTTCTAAATTATAATTTTATAATTTTCTTTTATATACATTTTAATATGATTTATGGATTAATTTATATTTTTTGAGAGCATTTCGTTAATAGTTCCCTAGATGAATCGCTTGGGTATAATTGTTGACGTCCTTGTTAAATTGTAATAAAAATACACAAGTGAAGTAAAATTATAATCATATAATTATATAAAATATAATGGTCCTTGATATCTTTTACTGTTTTGTAATAGGGATTAATCACAAAGAAAATCATTAAGGCCATGCAGTTAATTTATTAAGGTGGTTTTACAGAATATCACAATCTTGTTTTGTTTTGTTTTATATTATGTCAACATATTAATTTTATAATAGTAAATAAGTTATAATATACATATTATGCTCATATTTAACCATAATAATAATATTATTAATATTATTGAATGTTGTAAAGAAAAATAAAGTATGTTTTTCATGGAGACATTGAACTGACCCTACTGTCAACAACATTTTCATTTTTGTATTAAAAAATGTGAGAGTAAAATATTGATATTACACTATAATAATAAAATATATGTATATTTATGATATTTATGATACTATTTTTTTGTGTACAAGGATCTAATAGTGGCGGTAGAAGAATAAATAAAATTGAAAGAGATTAGTTGAGAATATTTCTTCTTCCTTTGGTTGTCTCACATTAGACTACCTAATAAGGCCCTTTCAAATGGTAATTTTGTGAGAAAAGATGCACTATGATGTGTTGTAGGGTATTGGGAAGGGTATTGGGTAGAAAGTTATGAAATTTCCATGTATTAGATGTTGTGAGGTGATGGGGATTAGAGGGGTGGTATTTATAAGGGGAAGAGAGGGGTGTTTTTTAATATTATAAACATGGGTTTTTTATTTTGCTTCAAGATTTTAAATAAAAATAAATATTATGACCATATAAAATAAATAGTTCCTGTGAGTTTGATCTATTGGTTTCTTATATAAAACATGACTACAAAATCATGGATTTATCTTATAATTTTAAAAACTATATTTTAACATATTTCCATGTTAACAAAACATTCAACTATTTTATAAAAAAACTCACTTGAAAAAACACTACACTTAATGATTCGAAAAATTATGTCCATTTTAGGAAAATAATTCTATAAATTTGATATTTATAAATTTTATATGAAATAATAAGTTATTTGAAAAATAAATGTTTAAATTGTATGATCAATTATCTGACCCTTTGGAAAATTTCTAATTATATTATAAAATTATATTATAAATTTGGTATAACACAGTATTAATTTATAAATTTTTTTATGAAAATTAATATTTTAAATCATTATATCTGTTATAAAAATGAAATTAAAACATACATGATATAAAAATAAATGAACACTTAATTGATCATTTTTAAAACATTTATTTTACTTTTTTCCAAAATAGATAAGTCATATTTCCATTTCATAATATTTTAAAAATTATATTACACTTCCATCGTTGATGATGTGATTCTAACTTCCAGGTTACTATTCTAATGTCCATTTTACTATTCCAAATGTCATATTACGTTTCCAACAGTCTAATTAATATTCCAATTCTATATTTTTAATAGTCATTTGGGGTCCATATAATATAAAAATAAATTATATTTTAGTCATTATTCTTTCATTTATATGTTACATATATATATATATATTCATTTTCAAAATTCATATTTCACTAAAAATATTATACTTCATTTGGATAGTGTAGTTAGAGGGTGTGATAATACTGGGGTAACAAGAAGATCCCAATTTTCCTATTACAATTATCTTATATTATATTTTTTCCATTTTGAAAAATTCGACTATAGTGTAATTTTTTATTCCCTAATTTTAATGTCTATGTTAAAAATAAATTTATTTTGTTTTATTATCTCATAAATGTTCATTATATTCTATAACATTATTAAATATGATACAATTATATTTTTAGAAGAGATATTTTACTGAATTTTTTTGGGGTAATTACTTAGTCATTTAATTTGGATTCTATAGTTCTGTAATTATTTTTATTTCTTTTTTATGACCATTTTCTATATGTATTTTAAGTATTTAATAGATACGTTCAATGATTTTATTTTGGTGTAAATTTGATCATGAAGTGATCATGGGAAATATTTAGAAATTGTTTTGACCACGTCATCTGAGATATATATTTATATTTGATAAATTATTCAAGTTATATTTATTTATTCAAGAGTTGATATTATTAGTCCAAATAATGTAATAGATATGAATTTACAATGATATAGAGAATGTAGCCAACATTATTTTTCGTGAAATCCCAAAAATTTGTTAATATTATTTCCAATCTTACAAATTATATTGAATTACTATTAAAAATAATTTATTTAACATTTTCCCAATATTTATTATTATATATAGTTTTTACCTAAATGGGTGTTAATATTAAATATAGTATGATATTCTATAATTTTGATGATGAAATAAAAGAAAGACTCACTATAACCCCAACGTTTATATTTCTTATGAAAGGAGATGGACAATTTTTGTATATGAAATAATCTATCTAAATCATGGAAGACATTTTTATTCAAGGATAAAAGTTAGTGGAATATGGTTTATGAAAATAAATATCCAATGAAATGAACTATCCGACTAATGGTGATGAATTGGTGGAGGTAGTTTTTGCATTGACATATTAGAGGAATTATTTTTTAAAAAAATATGGTTTATTATGATCCTAAAATCCTAACATTTATTTTCTCATAGGGAGATACTAAATTGAGATAGTATAGATGGGTTGAAAATATCTCAACATTTTATTTTATGCTCCATTATTCTCAATGGAAAGCAAATGTAGTTAAAATTACTTATGTTGGAAATAACAAACTCTAGTAGTAAATTAAATGGTCCATTTGTGGGATTTAATAAATATTATAACATAGATAGATTTTTAGGTGAAAAAATAAAAAGTTATTGTTTTATTATATTGATTTAATTTTACATATTATCTAGTGGAGAACATGAAAGAGGTATATTTAGTTGGAGTTGAGTATAAAAGAATATTTTAAATCATATTAGTTGAGAGTTTGCCTATGGGTAGAAATAGGCATCCAATCAATTACTCCATTATCATGGTAAAATGCTGGTTCCCAATTCATAGAGAGAAGTTGGAAATATGGTTTCTAATAATTATTCTTGGTTGTTCCACCCAATTATAAAAAATGTGTTATGATGTAAGATATATGTTTTAGTAGTTTAAAATCAATAAATTAATTGTCATGATTTTTGACAATTTTCTTAAATTTTCAACTAGAGATTGTGGAACATCACCATCATATCCATATGTTGTAAAATTTACTATTTGTGGCATGGAATTTGGAATATATTTCTATGGAATTTATAACACGTTTTCCCAAATCATGTAAGTCATAATAAATCCAATTTACAATAAAAAATTATTTATTTTTTATAAGACACTAAAAATGATGAACATATATATTCTATTCTATTATTACAAGTATTATGGGTTAAAAAACATAAGTAAATCATATAAATAGAATATTGAAATGAATTGGGTAATGACCTCTTAGAAATATTATAGCTATGAACATCATTATTATAATAAAACCAAATATTATAAATACGGTATTCATTTTGAAAATTAATAATGAGACCTATGAGATAAAAATAAGTGAATGAAATGTGTTGGATTTTTGGGGTATATAGTGTGTTTTTCAATGAAATATGGTCGTTGTAATGAGGATTATATTTGAGGTTGGTGTGGGATATTGGATTTACCTAGAATGTAAAATATTATTCCTTTTTACCAGTGATTGGGACGACATTTCTAAAGGATTTCACATCGGGATATTATTTATAGATTCACATCATGTTCACCATCATTAAATTTTATGAAAATTGGGGTTGATTAGTGTATATGGGGGTTTTGAGTAAGGATTCACAATCATTCTGATCGGGTTAACCATTTTCTCTCTCATGTAAATTCCCAATTACCCCCCATGCAAGACATAGAAGAATCCTACTTTCCAATGGTAGGTGGTCACTTGGGGTTTCAATACCAATGACACTTATGAACTCACATTTGTTGATAGGATGGGAGTTCAAGATCATCAGACCTATGGGGGGACTATTTCTTACCTCAAGACTCTTTTATATAATTATTATATTTCTGGAAATCTATCCAAATCTCTATATAGTATTGGTTACCCAAACAGAATGGTAAGGTGTTGAATCATTCTACATATAAATGGAGTTCTATTTTTGAGACTATCAATATGTATCCAAGGTTCTCCATCCTATTACTATTATTTCGTTAAAATGGGTACATTATTGTGTTTTAAATCTATATCACCATAATCGCTAGAGTTACATTTATCTACGAAGGTGATTAGTGTTTTGTGGATGGAATTAAAACTCCAAAAGACGTCCAACACTTCATGTGATAACATGAATCAAAACCCACGTAGTTTTATTAGGTCTAATACACATAGTTTAATGTCATGAAAAAAGAAATATACGAGAGAATTTGGGAATTAGATATTGATCTCAAGACAATAGAATGAATCCTTTGAATCCTATTTATAATATGAATCAAAGTCATTTTAGTTCTGTCTTCCCTCAACCCGCTAATGGGAAGGGAAACATAATTAGCACATACGATGGTAATTTCCCAGATTTTTACCAATAATGGAATTTCTTTGGGACTCACACCAAGGTTGATTCCCATGTATTGGGGAATTTTCAATAAATCATTGAATGAGGATGATACACTAAGGTGGTCATAATTAGATGGATTTTATGATGTTGTTGATATGATCGTTTAATACCCATAATCCCATGTTAATCATGCCTAATGTATTAAATAAGAGATATAATGTATGTAGACTCACGAGACATAGATAGGGGACTTATTCACTAAGAAATACCTAATCAAGTGTTTTATATAGTGATCAGTCTACAGGAAGTCATCAAATATATCCTGATTATAGTAGGAATCATAGTCCTCTTTGTTCAATTATGTTTGTCAATCAATTGGTTAATGAGGATAAATTATAAACCCACCTCGGGTGGGTATTTAGAAAAAAAATTAGGAATTAAACTAAATTTGATGCCCATATATGAACCCATTTCATGACTTTTGTTGGAAAATGATGGATGATAGAATAATGGAGAGTTTCGGTATAATGGGATGGAGTGTTTGGGATGTAGAGGGACTTACACCATGATAGATTCCCATTAGATGATATTTGACCATTATCCTCTAATAGATAGATCATGGGGACCATGACTATCATGGGGATCTCATACTAAGTTCATAGCCTATGTCTTTTATAGACACTTCCCTTGGAATGGTGGGATAGTCTTCCAAAGAATCAATGTTTGGGTTTTTCATGGTTACACGGTATATTCATGAGTATTTCTACTCGATACGGCTAATTTCAAGACCCCTCCCTCCAAATATTCTGCAATGATCGGTGAGAGATAATAAACCCCCCCCCCCCCCCCCCCCTTGAGTCCCGTCTTCAGTTGGCCTTCAGTTCACTACTAGAATTGATGGTAGAAAAAACATCATTCATGGGAGGAATTACACTCTTTAATAAACTATGACTGGTAGATAAGATTAATCATCCACAATAAACATCATTATAAAATATAAAACAATTACAAACAAACCCACAATGAATGTGTAAATTAAAATGATATAGATAAAATGTCTACAATGTAAATACCCAAAAAAATAGGTTGAAAACATAAAAAATGTGCAAAGGTCCATGGTAGTAAGTTCTAGTATGGTGAGTGAATTCCTCCAGGAATTATAAAAATAGGTTTATATATGTTGGCTGAGCATAATAGTATACTCTATAAGAGGTAAAAAGAATTTCATGCATTTGTGAAAAGAGATCACACATGCACCCATGTGAAAAACAACATAACCAAACCCCACCAATACTGGTTTACTAACCAAAAACCCATCCTCAACAGGGATAACTCACCAAAAATGAATCCAAGAACAAAAATATATTATGAATCACATTGATTCTAGGGTATCCCACACCACTTTTACACTAATTTTATTCTCGAACACCCCAACATCATACGTCCTGGCACTCCCACCCCTTTGGAATAACATCACACCACATCATATCATACCCACAAACACATGGCCTAACATGTCAAATATAATATCCAAGGTATTAGGGTATTGGTACCATGAAAGAAATCAACCTTGTTCCCTCTTCCTACCATGCATGGCCTCCAATACAATCCATCTGCCCATATCTCACATGTACACTCCTAGTCCATCAAATACCATCAGAACACATTTAAAAAGTGGTAATTTTGATTTCTGGCCATCACAGCTCGTGCATATCACCAATGACAGTAAGATGGAGCGGGGAAGAGTGGGTAGCCCTCCAACTATCCTACCATCAGTATGTTGGGAGATACCCCCCACCCACACACACAGACACCTCATGACTATGCAGGTTTAATAGATGGTTCTCAATGATGGTGGGGTGTGTAAATAAATCATAATTACATATTGTGTTACATCACACAAGGAATATACTAATGTTAAAAAAAAGAAATAAAAAGCCTCACAAGATACTCAATTTCTCCTAAACAAAATAGAAAAATAACCCCACACAGACAAAACACAGTCCCAGATTCATCTTTTAGTAGTTAAAATTTTAATGACATTTTCTACATTTTTTCCTAACTCATTACATTAAACATTCACTTTGTTTTATATTTCCATCCATCATTTATAAATAAACATTAACCATTCAATAGACAAAGCCCTTTGATAAACATACCTAATATTCGTTTTCGTTTCACCATGCATTTCTAATAAGGAAACTAACACAACATAGAATACAAAAAGAAGCATTATAAAATAGTCTAACAACCACATCCAATTACACATTGCATCACATCCCTTATATATAAACACATAAAAACCTACATCAAATCCCCTCAATACCATGGTACCATAACAACCATCACATCTCAGCTACAAAGACATATCTCATGCACTTCCCCCAAACACATCACAACATAAGCACTACACATCACTTCATCCCCACACACAAAACCTGCACTCATTCCACACATCACATCACATACCACATCACAACACATTTTCATTTTTTTCGAAAAGGCTCTAATTAAATTACACTTAATTATTTAATGGTGTCATCAAACAATCCATATGTTCCCTGGACATCCAATTCATTAACCAAATGTACATAATTAACCAATTACAATTTTAAGTGTTGTCAAAAATTTCCTAAAATTCATACCAAAATTCACATAATAATAGTGCATGAAAATCCCACCATCGGCAATGGTTTTCATCTGACATTAATTCAATAAAATTAAAAATATCAAAACAATAATAGCATACCTGTAAAAAAAATCATGGATCCTATTCCCATACCCATTTTTATTTAATTCAAGACAATTAATTTTAGTTTATAAATTCAGATGAAAACATTTTCACAATAGATAAAATTTTTAACACCGACAACTTCTACAGTAAGATTCTTTTTTAATAATTCTAAAAATTGCACTCCATGCATTACTGAGTTCGAGGACTCTGTGATCTATGAAACAATTCCTTTAAAAAGAATATATGGATATTATTAACCATAATATGAATTTTTAAACTTTATTTTTCAAAATATACTTCATTTATGAATTCTAAATATCAAAATTAGCATACAGTGAAATTTTGGTATTTTTATGAAAAATATCATTTTTTATAAATATTGAAAAATATTGCATTATAGTTAAAAAATTAATTTTCATATAAATAATTATTAAAGGTAAATAGTACATATATTAATCTAATTAAGGTTGTTTAAATCATTTTTGTAATATAATTATATATAAAAACCTACTAAACTTTTAAAGGTCTCTTTTTTCCTAGCTTCTCACCACATTAGTGTTAAACATAATTTAGGCACTAATATGAATAGAATTTTGAAAACGGACATATATGTTACAAATTAGTATGAAATATTTGATCTAATATGATAAAATTACATTTTTTTGATGAATAGTAACTTTAGTAAATGGTGATATATTTTCCACAGTTAACGTAAAATTAGGTAATTAGAGGTAAAATATTACTGTTATTATTATTATAATATTAACCTAACACATGACCTAATTTCATTGGATAAGTGTGTTTTGACCAAAATAATACTTTGGATGAAAGCAGGTTCCTTTTTAAGACACCTTTTCTAGATTATGAAATTTATTATATTTACTTTAAAGAAGAGTTAAAAATTTCATAATCATAATTTAATAAATATAAAATTTCTAATATGTGGTTATATAACTAATATGGTTGAATATAATTATTATTTAGAACTATAAAATGTTTATCTACATTATTGTAATATATTTATAATTTTATATAATAAAAAATTAAATTAAATGGTGACACAATAATGATGGAGTAATTGAATTATTAAAGGAAGAATTAATTAAAGTATATTAATCATATCAAACTAAATATAATAATAAATATTTTATTCCATAAATTAATTTTTTGGATGAATATGACAATATTTGGATGAAGTAAAGTATATTTTTCTAAGAAAACAAGTTTTTATAATTTTATAAAAAAATAGGAAGTAAATTGTGCCAAATTGACATAAAAGATAATTTAATGTAAATAATATATTATTAAATGATATTAAATTCAAAAAAAATATATTTCAAAAAAAACTTATATTGTTTAATATGTCATAAATAATCCAATTGGGGTTCTTTTGTAAATTTATAGAAAATATATTAACCTTATAGAATAAAAACACAACTAGTCACGATAAAAGTTAAACTGTTTAAATAGGGGTTTAATCTAAAAGATAAGGTTAATATTATGATCTAAACATGTCTAAAATTTATTTTATGAAATACTTTATACCCATAATCTCTTTATACTCTAAATAACTCACTTTGGAACTATTTTAAATCGAAAATAAGTTTCTATTGCATTAATAGTTTTGTAGTTTCCAAAAGCTCGCCTCTCATATCTTATAAAAGGGAACATATCCTTATATTTTATTTACACCCCTAAATCCATTTGGATCATATAAAATATGTTCATTAATCCTTAAAAATCTCCTAAAATCACCCTAGAGTCCATACTTTGGGATGAAATCCAACCTAGGGAGTCTTTTTTTTCAAATCAAAAGGAGATATTCGAAGAATTTGTAATTATTTTAGCAACTCATTGAAACATCATTTCTTCTCCTACATCCTTTAACTATGTTTTTTATTAATAAAGTAATAAATCCAGATTCTTTTTTATGATTATATGTGGTTACAAATATTGGAAAACCATATTCTTCCTTTTACCCATCCTATGGAAAAAAATATCACCATTCGTGCGTACGTACAGCTTACTATCTCCACGCGGTGGTGTAAATTATTTTTCATTTATACATTATTTCAATGGGTATAAAAAAATATAATGGATTTTAATATTAAATATAACATGATATTTTTTTCATGATTCAAATTTTATCCAAATCCTTATCCTTTCCCATTACGAAATGATATCTCTAATTGTGCGTATGTACAAGATACCATCTCCACGATGCTATGAGATTCATCATATTATACATCCATTTAAGAATGATTATAAAAATGTATTTAATGAATATATATAAAATTTAAGATCTTAATATAATTAAGTATATGGTGATGATATATCATATACATAAGAAACAATACTTACATAACAAAATGAAAAAAATAAAATGAAGTATTTCACGTGTTAAATAATGACAATAATGAACTATTATTAGGAATATGATATAATAAGATCATATATGTATCACAAATAATGGATATAATTATAGTAATACATAATAAAATCATATAAAAATTATAACAGAGGTTGACACACCCTCGACTAAATGATAGTATAAGGTAAGGATTAATTTCACAATCTATTTATTATCTGAGCTTTCTTTTACATAGACATATCTATCATAATTGTCCATGATTTTTAAAAATGTAATTCAAAAAATTCTTACTATTAATTTACTGTTTTTTATATTGTTTTTAACCAATATCTATTTTATAAAAATCTTTCTTTTTATCATTTTCATTAAGAGGTACATTGTTCATCTTTTTTGAAAAAGTACGAGAAGAATGTTTTTTTAGCTTATACGGTGTGAGAAACTCCTTCCACTACCATGATACCTTAACCTTTAGAAGATTCCTTTACAAGATTACAAGATAATTTTCATTGAAAATATTTTATTTATAAATTGTATGTAATTTTAAAAAACAATTTTCCATAAAAGGTATATTTCTCTAAAGAAGATTCTAATAATTTTATTTTGAACATTTTCATCTATGTCAGCATCCAAAATTATATCTTTTTAAAAATTTAGAATGATTTCTTATTATACAACTGAAAATTTTTTTTTGAAGGGTTTATGAATAGTTTGGTTGTGGATGTGTTATTTTAATACTATTCATTGTTTACAGATAATGTAATAATATTTTGTAAGATAATTTTAATATGAATGATTATATTCATTACAATTTCCCATTTTCATATGAAGAATACATTGGACATAGTTAGGGATTATGACAACCCTGCTTTTTATTACAACTTAAACATGCTTTATTACATAAAACTTCACTTGATACAACAAAGAAGATCGAGAGGTTTAGTGTCTTTGGGGCTTAGGATCATTACATAAAAACTTTAAACATGAAATACAACATCCTTATTGAAAACTTCCTTTACATGACCACTACATTCCTTCGTACTTAGCATTGCATGGGATAACCTGAGGACATGCATAAGAAAAGGGTGAGCTATAAAGCCCAGTAAGGGAGTACATAATGAATAACATGAGGAGTACAATACATGTTAGGCAATAGGCATATCAATAGATCATAAGAGAGACATGAACATAAAGGCATGATAAAGCATGATAATCATAACATGGAAATGTGGCAACAACACTTAACATTGAATTAGCATGAGCCAAGGCTCATTGCACATGGAGCATGAGTAAACCCTCATTGCACTTGAAGCACGAGTAAACCCTCGTTGCACTTGAATTAGCATGAGTCAACACTCATTGCACATGACGTATCATGATACTATACTTTACCCAATGCATTGGAGCGCTATCAGGGCGCACCCTTCTTAAACATTTCATTTCATGCATAAGTGTGCCACATGGATCATAAAAAATGGATTCATAAAACATAATAATTTCATCCACGATAAAGGAAAGTGGAATTCATACATGAAACTTTACAATCAATAAGTAAATGTGCATAAAGGTGAATACCCTTGATGGAGAAATGGGCATGGTATTCACTACACAATGACATTGGCTTAGAAAATCGGTGCGATTTCGGCAGCGTAACGGCGTGATATAAGAACTCATAAAAAGGGTTGATGAGAGAGAAAGGGGTTCCTCATCATATTTACATGTAATGGACAGTAAGGAGGTCATATAGATACATGTCCCAACAATTGAAAAGGAATTTAGATTCATGATACAAAAGTATTGCTTGAATATAGAAGAGGAGAAAAAGGTTCCTTTCGGAATTTCGGCATAGTAACGGGTGTACATGGGAGGCATTTAATGAGAGAGAAAGGGGTCTCCCATCATTCAAACAATAAGAGGGCAGTATGGGAGAGGTGCGAAACCATACCCCAACATTCATAAATGAAATTAAAAGGGCAATACAACTTAAAGAAAATTGACAAAAATGAGAAAGGAAGAAAAACCCTTACTTGGAAGTGTGCTTCCAAAGGCTAGAGAGAGGCTTGTGAGAGGCTTCTTGGGAGCTTGGGGCACCTTGAGAGGATTCTAGAGAGAGTAGGGCAGAGTTTGGACGAACTTCAAGGGTTTTGAGTGAGGAGGAAGTGGGAGCTTGGGTGGGTTTATATAGGAAAGGTGAGAGAATTCTTTATTATTTAGGTTTGGGACCCCTTATATTAAAATAATCCAAACCACAAACCATCCCATGGTATTTGCCCATGGTTTCTGGAAAAGGGAAGAGGAAAACAATATTTTACAAGGACAAGATCCGAACTTATTAAAAAAATTAGGGTTGCTTATGTGGAGGTGAGTCACACTCCCATGGAAATTAATTTAAAAAGGCAAAGTGTTGAATAAGTCTTGAGGGCTCCATTAATGCTTTGAAAAGTGAGTCAAACAAACCCAAAACCTCATTATTTTAATGATAAAACACATATTGGCCGAACATAAGGATTATGGTATTTTATTACATCACCATTGGGTCATTATGATGTCATAAAACACATTATATATTTAAATGGTATTTAATTTTTACCCAAAAATTTGACTGTCTCAGAAAATTATGAAAAATTCACCGTTGGATAATTTCGACATCCTGATTCCAAAAATAATATTTATTTTATCTAAATAATTTTCTAAATATGTGAATTTTTACTTTTAAAATAAAAACCGACATTTATAAAAATTCACGGGTTTTGACAGAAATGGCTTTCAAACCTTAATAAAAATTTTAATTGCATTCATAAAATTATAAGATCATTTATATTTAATAAAAATTAATTTAATATTAATAATAATATTTTATTAAAATATTATTTAATTCAAAAATCCTTTAATTTAATAAAATATAATTCTTAATTAAATAATAACTAAAAACATCATTTGTACTTTAAAAACTAATTACAATGCATCAAAAATGACTAGAAATTATATTCATTATTATATACAAAAAATAATGTACATGAACATGGTGCTACTTATTTGTTACATAACCCCTTAAAATAGCCGCATAAGACCTAAGGGTAAGGTGTGCGATAGTGACAGACTCTTGGGGTTGCTCGGATAACATCGCTCGAGTGGTAATCTCTATCAACTTCCATTTTTCCCGTAGACGATCACGTTCGAGCTTGACTTGATGAAGCTCAGCTTGGGCTTGGTCAAGGGCAAAGCCCAAAGACGCCACCTCCTTTCCGAGCTCCGACAAATGGGCTTCGTAAGGGGCAATTCTACTGGATGAGGCCATCGCTTCCTTTGTCTGAGTAGAAAATTGGTTCGTTAAAGCCTTATATTTAAATTACCCAGATGATCACTGTTCAACGGCTATAAAAGTAACGGTCACAAATCTTAACGTTAAAATAAAGAAGTTGACATCATATAAAAACATAAAGAAACATTTAACTGGATCAAGAGGGATTTTCCATTAATGAAATTTTGGGTCGTTACAACATTCCCCCCTTAAGAAATTTCGCCCTCGAAATTTTCCTTTTCCCACACTAAAACAAATGTGGGTAACTTAGCTTCATCATATCCTCCGACTCCCAAGTTGCTTCTTCAAACTTGTGGTTTCTCCACAACACCTTGACGAGGGGCATTGTCTTATTTCGTAGAACTTTTTCTCTACGATCCAAGATCTTCACTGGTTGCTCCTCATAAGATAGATCGTCTTCTAATTGTACCACCTTAGAAGAGAGTACATGTGAAGGGTCTGGTATGTACTTCCTTAAGAGGGATACATGGAAGACATCATGCACCTTGGCCATAGTAGGTGGAAGTGCTAGTCGATAGGCCACAGCCCCAACACGATCAAGAATCTCGAATGGGCCGATGTACCTTGGACTTAACTTCCCTTTCTTTCCAAACCTCATGACCTTCTTCCACGGAGATATGCGTAAAAACACCATGTCTCCGACTTTAAACTCAAGGTCTCGTCGACGATTATCTGCATAACTCTTCTGTCGACTTTGGGCTGCCTTGATATGCTGCTGAATGGTTTTCACCTTCTCCACCATTTCTTCGACCATTTCTGGTCCAAGCAGCTTACATTCACCGACCTCATCCCAACATGCCGGTGTTCTACACCTTTTCCCATACAGGGCTTCATATGGTGCCATTTGGATGCTCGAGTGGAAACTATTATTATAAGAGAACTCAACTAGGGGAAGATGTTGATCCCATCCTCCTTTAAAGTCCATTGAGCACGCTCTCAACATATCCTCAAGTGTTTGGATAGTCCGCTCGGATTGGCCATCAGTTTGAGGATGATAGGCCGTACTGAAGTTCAGTTCAGTATTCAGAGCATGTTGAAGACTCTTCCAAAACATATAGGTAAATCTTGGATCTCGGTCCGACACAATAGATAGTGGTACTCCATGCAACCGTACCACTTCCCTGATATATATCCGTGCCAGTTGATCCAAAGAGAAATCCTCTCGAATAGCAATGAAGTGTGCAGTCTTTGTAAGACGATCCACAATAACCCAGATTGCATTGTTGCTTTTGGATGTCCTTGGAAGTCCAGTGACGAAGTCCATGGTGATGTTCTCCCATTTCCATTCTGGTATGGGCAATGGTTGCATCATCCCCTTAGACTTCTGCCTCTCTGCCTTCACTTGCTGACACACCAGGCACTTTGATGTATATTCGGCGATCTCCTTCTTCATATTATCCCACCAAAAGTTTTCTCGGAGATCTCGATACATCTTTGTGCTCCCTGGGTGAATAGAGAAATTTGAACTATGTGCATCATCCAAAAGTTCCTTCTTCAGCTCCGAACTTGATGGGACACATAGTCTTTTCCCAAACCGCACAATTCCTTCTTCATTAACATTAAACTCTGAGGATTTTCCCTTTTTGATAGCTTCCACTTTTTCTTGGATTCTCGCATCATCCTTTTGAGCATCCTTTAACCTTTCCAAAAGAGATGGTTGAGCAATAATTTGTGAAAGGATTGATGATGTTCCCTTCTTTATGATTCCCACGTCCATCTTCATCAAGTCTAAGAAGATTGGATCCTTCTCAATTCTCATCATTGATAGAATTGCTGGATCCTTTCTACTTAGGGCATCCGCCACCTTGTTCGCCTTCCCAGGGTGGTAATGTATTGAACAGTCATAATCCTTGATGAGCTCTATCCATCTTCTCTGGCGCATATTAAGCTCTTTCTGTGTGAATATATATTTAAGACTCTTGTGGTCAGTATATATCTCACATTTCTCCCCGTAGAGATAATGCCGCCAGATTTTCAAGGCGAAGATCACCGCCGCCAACTCCAGATCATGCGTTGGATAGTTTCGCTCATGGATTTTCAACTGCCTTGAGGCATAGGATATCACTTTATCATTCTGCATCAGCACACATCCTAAGCCCTTCTTCGAAGCATCACTGAATACCCCAAAAAGCTCCCCACTTGTGGGTAAAGTGAGCACAGGTGCAGTGATAAGCCTCCTTTTCAACTCCTTGAAGCTTTCTTCGCATTCGTCACTCCAAGAAAACTTTACTCCCTTTCGAGTTAGCTTGGTAAGAGGGTTGGACAATCGTGATAAGTTTCTCACAAATCTTCGATAATATCCAGCTAACCCCAAGAAGCTACGGATATCAGTTACTGATGTTGGCCTCGGCCATCCCTCAATTGCATCTGTTTTGGAGGGGTCCACAGATATCCCATTGCTTGTGATGATATGGCCCAAGAATGAGACCTGCTTCAACCAGAACTCACACTTGCTGTACTTGGCATAGAGCTTCTCCTTGCGCAAAGTCTCCAGTACAGTTCTTAAATGCTCCTCATGGTCCTCCTTGGTTTTGGAGTATATCAGAATATCATCTATAAAGACTACCACAAATTTATCTAGGTAATCTCTAAAGACTCTATTCATCAAGTCCATGAATATTGCTGGAGCATTGGTGAGTCCAAAAGGCATTACTATGAATTCATAGTGCCCGTACCTTGTACGAAAAGCAGTCTTGGGGATATCTTCCTTCTTCACACTTACATGATAATATCCCGACCGCAAGTCGACCTTGGAGAAGTATTGTGCTCCACGCAGCTGATCAAACAAGTCATCGATTCTTGGGAGAGGATACTTGTTCTTTATCGTGATTTTGTTAAGTTCACGATAATCGATGCAAAGCCGCATTGACCCATCCTTCTTCTTGACGAAGAGGACTGGTGCACCCCATGGTGATGCACTTGGGCGTATAAACCCTTTATCTAGATTCTCCTGTAGTTGTTTCTTCAGCCCTTCAAGCTCAACAACAGCCATTCTATATGGAGTCTTGGATATTGGTAGCGCCCCAGGTATAAGTTCAATTGAGAACTCAACATCTCTTCTTGGAGGAAGACCAGGAAGTTCCTCGGGAAATATTTCAGCGAATTCCCTCACAATAGGCATTTCTTCAAGGGTGGTTTCTTCCTTGGACTCAATCATCTGAGCTAGATATGCGTGCTCATAAGGCAGTAATATCCATGCTTGAGATGATGGAGCTAAAGGAGATTCATCTTCCTCCTGACACTTGTAAAGAATCGGGGGCCGATTCTCCATATGGAGTGTGATTTCCCTCTCCCGACAATTTATGTTGGCTCTATATAAGGAAAGCCAATCCATGCCAAGAATTGCATCAAATTCCACCAAAGGGAGTATGACGAGGTTTGCCGGGAAATTAAATCCACAGATTATAACAGGGGAGGACTTATACTCATGGGATGCAATGATTGCCCCATTTGCCGTACTCACCGACATCTTTACTTCCATGACTTGTGGTGGTGCAGGGATTATTCTACTAAACTTTTGAGATATAAAAGAATGCGTAGAACCTGAATCAAAAAGTACGTTCGCTATTCTTGAATGAATAACTAGCGTACCTGTCACCACTTCGTTGTCGGGGTTCACTTTGGCAGAAGTGATGGCAAAAGCTCTTCCTTGCTGTCTTGGAGGTTGTTGATTGCCTCCGATAACCCTTGGATTAGGGCACTGATTCGCAAAATGACCCGGTTCTTTGCATTTGAAGCATTGAACAACGCGTTGAGGTTCGAACGGAGCGTTCCTCCCCTCCGTCGCAGCCGCGGGTCCTTCTTGCTGACAATTAACAGCTAGGTGCCCTTCTCTTCCACATTTGAAGCATTTTCTTGTCCCCCTAAGGCAATTTCCAGGGTGCTTCTTTCCACACTTTTGGCAAGTGGGGTGCTGGAATTTCTTAGCGCCGTTGGATTTATCCATCGGACCACCAGCATTAAAGTCCACCTTCCGCTTCTTGTCCCCATGATACCCCTGTGATTCTCCGATCTCCATTTCAACCTTAAGGGCACATCGGACAATTTCCTCATAGCTGTCGAAGTCACGGATCGCTAATGCTTTCCGCAAGCTAGGCTTCAGCCCACCAAAGAAGCGGTCAACCTTGCATTCGGGGGTAACGACAAAGACAGAAGCGTATCGTGCAAGCCTTGTGAAGTTTGCCTCGTATTCTCCCACAGATTCCTCATCTTTCTGCTTGAGGGAAAGGAAGTCCCTTTCCATCTTAAGACGGAGGGTGCGTGGAAAATATTTATCGAAAAACATCTTCCGGAATACCTTCCATTCCAAAGCCTCGATCTCCTCCTCAGGCTTCGTATTTTTGATCAACGTCCATCATTGATCAGCTTCACCCTCCATACGATAAGCCGCCAGGAGAACCTTCTCTTTTTCAGAGCACTGGAGGATGGAGAATATCTTTTCAATGGAGTTGATCCATTGTTCAGCAATCGTGGGATCGGATGATCCACTAAAAGTAGGAGGCCTTTGTCTCATGAAGCTTTCAATAGCGACTTGTTCTTTCTTAGGGGGGGTTGAACGTTCCTCTTGACCAGTGTTTCTATTCAAAACTTGAGTTAGCTGAGAGAGAAGCGTGACAAAGTTCGCGATTCCCGCTCCCATTGGATTGGGCATCTCATTGGTACAATCATCACACTGATCTTCACAACGGTTGTTAGCCCGAGTTCTCCTATTACCGGCCATTGGCTGGAATAAAAGGAAAGTTAGGGGTAACACATAAAGGGTAATCCAAATACAAAAGTTGATGACTTATAAATAAACTTTAATCTCTTCAACTCATGAGTCTATAGGATTCAATCCAGGCTTTTCATGATCTTCCTTCTAACATATATTCTTAGGGGCATTTTTCCCTTAATAAGGGTTCATACTAAGATTGTAAATTTATCAAAACATATCCCCCGGGAGTGTCGTAACCAAGAGTGCAGCAAGGCCCGTTGTCGTGCACCAGTTCCCGTTCGAGTCTAGCTCAAAGCGGTGTTTTCGGGTTTTACCCCTAGGATACATCTGTGCCAGAGCCACCTCTACCTGCTCGTATCCAGACAGGGATGTATTTGTTTGATAAACCACTTACTTAGTATTTACCAAAATTTAGGGATGTTTTTATTATGCTTAGTCTTGTATCTAAGGCTTTACTAGGGTTTCCTAATCCCAAAAATAACTAAACCTATCCTCTGATACCAACTATGACAACCCTGCTTTTTATTACAACTTAAACATGCTTTATTACATAAAACTTCACTTGATACAACAAATAAGATCGAGAGGTTTAGTGTCTTTGGGTCTTAGGATCATTACATAAAAACTTTAAACATGAAATACAACATCCTTATTGAAAACTTCCTTTACATGACCACTACATTCCTTCGTACTTAGCATTGCATGGGATAACCTGAGGACATGCATAAGAAAAGGGTGAGCTATAAAGCCCAGTAAGGGAGTACATAATGAATAACATGAGGAGTACAATACATGTTAGGCAATAGGCATATCAATAGATCATAAGAGAGACATGAACATAAAGGCATGATAAAGCATGATAATCATAACATGGAAATGTGGCAACAACACTTAACATTGAATTAGCATGAGCCAAGGCTCATTGCACATGGAGCATGAGTAAACCCTCATTGCACTTGAAGCACGAGTAAACCCTCGTTGCACATGAATTAGCATGAGTCAACACTCATTGCACATGACGTATCATGATACTATACTTTACCCAATGCATTGGAGCGCTATCAGGGCGCACCCTTCTTAAACATTTCATTTCATGCATAAGTGTGCCACATGGATCATAAAACATGGATTCATAAAACATAATAATTACTTCCACGATAAAGGAAAGTGGAATTCATACATGAAACTTTACAATCAATAAGTAAATGTGCATAAAGGTGAATACCCTTGATGGAGAAATGGGCATGGTATTCACTACACAATGACATTGGCTTAGAAAATCGGTGCGATTTCGGCAGCGTAACGGCGTGATATAAGAACTCATAAAAAGGGTTGATGAGAGAGAAAGGGGTTCCTCATCATATTTACATGTAATGGACAGTAAGGAGGTCATATAGATACATGTCCCAACAATTGAAAAGGAATTTAGATTCATGATACAAAAGTATTGCTTGAATATAGAAGAGGAGAAAAAGGTTCCTTTCGGAATTTCGGCATAGTAACGGGTGTACATGGGAGGCATTTAATGAGAGAGAAAGGGGTCTACCATCATTCAAACAATAAGAGGGCAGTATGGGAGAGGTGCTAAACCATACCCCAACATTCATAAATGAAATTAAAAGGGCAATACAACTTAAAGAAAATTGACAAAAATGAGAAAGGAAGAAAAACCCTTACTTGGAAGTGTGCTTCCAAAGGCTAGAGAGAGGCTTGTGAGAGGCTTCTTGGGAGCTTGGGTCACCTTGAGAGGATTCTAGAGAGAGTAGGGCAGAGTTTGGACGAACTTCAAGGGTTTTGAGTGAGGAGGAAGTGGGAGCTTGGGTGGGTTTATATAGGAAAGGTGAGAGAATTCTTTATTATTTAGGTTTGGGACCCCTTATATTAAAATAATCCAAACCACAAACCATCCCATGGTATTTGCCCATAGTTTCTGGAAAAGGGAAGAGGAAAACAATATTTTACAAGGCCAAGATCCGAACTTATTAAAAAAATTAGGGTTGCTTATGTGGAGGTGAGTCACACTCCCATGGAAATTAATTTAAAAAGGCAAAGTGTTGAATAAGTCTTGAGGGCTCCATTAATGCTTTGAAAAGTGAGTCAAGCAAACCCAAAACCTCATTATTTTAATGATAAAACACATATTGGCCGAACATAAGGATTATGGTATTTTATTACATCACCATTGGGTCATTATGATGTCATAAAACACATTATATATTTAAATGGTATTTAATTTTTACCCAAAAATTTGACTGTCTCAGAAAATTATGAAAAATTCACCGTTGGATAATTTCGACGTCCTGATTCCAAAAATAATATTTATTTTATCTAAATAATTTTCTAAATATGTGAATTTTTACTTTTAAAATAAAAACCGACATTTATAAAATTTCACGGGTTTTGACAGAAATGGCTTTCAAACCTTAATAAAAATTTTAATTGCATTCATAAAATTATAAGATCATTTATATTTAATAAAAATTAATTTAATATTAATAATAATATTTTATTAAAATATTATTTAATTCAAAAATCCTTTAATTTAATAAAATATAATTCTTAATTAAATAATAACTAAAAACATCATTTGTACTTTAAAAACTAATTACAATGCATCAAAAATGACTAGAAATTATATTCATTATTATATAAAAAAAATAATGTACATGAACATGGTGCTACTTATTTGTTACATAACCCCTTAAAATAGCCGCATAAGACCTAAGGGTAAGGTGTGCGATAGTGACAGACTCTTGGGGTTGCTCGGATAACATTGCTCGAGTGGTAATCTCTATCAACTTCCATTTTTCCCGTAGACGATCACGTTCGAGCTTGACTTGATGAAGCTCAGCTTGGGCTTGGTCAAGGGCAAAGCCCAAAGACGCCACCTCCTTTCCGAGCTCCGACAAATGGGCTTCGTAAGGGGCAATTCTACTGGATGAGGCCATCGCTTCCTTTGTCTGAGTAGAAAATTGGTTCGTTAAAGCCTTATATTTAAACTACCCAGATGATCACTGTTCAACGACTATAAAAGTAACGGTCACAAATCTTAACGTTAAACTAAAGAAGTTGATATCATATAAAAACATAAAGAAACATTTAACTGGATCAAGAGGGATTTTCCATTAATGAAATTTTGGGTCGTTACAGGGATGGGTTGGAACCATTATAGCCCCTTGATGCCTCGATAGGTATAATGACACATATTAGTTGTTGTTCTTAACCGTTTACATATGGTCTGGGCATGAGGACATGATGATATACTTATGATATCTGATATTTTACATTCCCTAATTATGAGATTAGTTATTGATAATAAATGAGATTATTCGTTTAGTAGATCATTTATTTGAATGTTTTAATGGTATTGTTTGATTTAATATTTCAATATTATACTGTATATTATATTTAAAAGATTTTATTTTTTTTATACATTGCCTTAATGGTTTCGTATTATTTATGATATCTTCGGCTATATTGTTTGTCCTTACTATGAATCTAAGATCACCCATTTCTTCTATTTAAAATTTACCCAGGTTATGAAAAGGTATATTATAACTGACCTACAAGGATAATCTAAAGGATATGATTATTTTTAATTAAGATACTATGTTGTTTTTCATTTCATGATTTAATGTAAAACTTATGTTTGTATCATGTTTTTTCAAGGCTACTAAACTGATTGGCCCTTCAAGATTTGAATTCTTATGATCATTCCAACGTAATAAAATAATGTATTGGCTCTAGGAACCTGGGGTCGGGGTGTTATAGTTAATATCAATTTATTATTAGTATAAAACTTGAAACTAGATTTATAAAATGTATTTAATTATGGAACATTTCCCTAATATAGACTTTGAGGATATGTATATAAAAACATCATAATTTTATTGGAAATGTGGATATAATTTGGGTATTTCTAAAAAAATAAATCCTTAAATAGATACTACAAGTGGATGTGGTTCTGGAATAAATGTACCTTAGAGTAATAACTCTAACACAATGTTCTAGGCTTGGATCGGGGAAAACTAGTACACGAGAACAAGATTTACAAGGCATCTGATTTGACACTCATATGGGATATGCTTAAGATAATTCACATTTTTCATTGACCATTATGAAGGATTTAAAAGTAAATATATCACCAAAGGGACCATGTTTATTATTATGAGATTTGATACGCATAAAATATTCAATTTATGTTATATATTTTTTAAATTACTCAATTGGATTTATAACCTAATCTAGTGAATGTATTTTTTTAGAAATTGTATCTAGTGGATGAAATCAAAATCATATCAATGTACACAATCGATGTAGGTATTTAACTCATATACAAGATAATGATGTTAGAGAGAGAGCTACAACTAGTTACGAAAAACATGAAACTATATTGGGAGAATAGTCTCATGTTATTAATGATAACCTTACCTGTATAAGGCATCCTGATCCCTAATGTGGAGGATTATTGTCAGACCACTTAATAGGAAAACAATTTCAAACATTCAATGGGACTACAAATCCATTTGCAGCTGAAAAATGGATAAGTTCTATAGAGAATTTATTTCATGCATTGGGGAGTAAAGAAAGGAAAAAAAAATTTCATGGATGTTATCGTCTCGCATGAGATGTAGAAAAATTGTGGTCATTAATTCAAAACATGATGGAGTATTAAGAATTAGAAAATATGTAATGGTAATAATATAAGGAAATATTCCTAGAAAAATACTTCCCTCATGATCAGTGAGTGGACATGGAGAGGCAATTTCTAAGTCAAGGTAAAATGATGTTTAGAATATTTAAAAGTATAAAGATAACATATGAAGGATATAAAGGAATCCTACAAACTAAATATGTAACCCAAGAAGTAACATTGATCTATTATAGGATGGGTTACAACCATTCCTCTAATGGGCACCGGTCTCACAATATTTCTCATCCTGTGAAGATACAGTTTCACGTGCTATCAAGATAGAACATGGATTTTATAAGTATTTTAAAAATAAACAAAATCATGATAAAAATAGGTCTACTGAACAAACTAAAAATGGAGATTAGGATAATGGGAAGAAGGTAAGAATTGACTTTCCATCATATCATGAATTGGTAAAGAAACATCATGAAACATGCCTATTGGGGATGAGAGTTTATTATAAGTGTCGAGAAAAAGGAAACCAAGCCTGTTTTTGTAATGTAATGAAAGAAGATAGCAATGTTCAGTGATAAAATTTAAAATATATAGGACATTATGAGAATTATTTTGATAACTATCAAGTAAAACTTCCAAAAAATGGAAAGGGGAGAAAGGCCATGCTTTTCTAACTAGAACTGATGTGGTTGATGTTCTTAATGATGTGGTGGATGGTACATTAATTATCTCCTCCAATTTTCCAAAATCGTTATTTGATTTTGTAGCCTCAAAATATTTTATATATTTCATGTTTTACTTAAATATTATATATTTACAATTTACACTAACAAGGTTGTTTTTAGTCCAAACCCATATGGGAAGCCTCATCGCAACAAAGTTGTCATTGGAAGTTCCCATTACGGCATATAAACATGCTTTATCTGTTGGATTTATCATCATACCAATGGCCAATATTGATATAATCCTTAGTATGGAATAGATATCAAAAAATGATTTGAAAATTTATTTCAAGAAGAGGAAGTTATGATTTTTGGGGAAGATTTAGAATCCATTATCTTTAGAGAAGAAACCTCATCTTCTGATTATTATCTAGATCCACTTATTATAGACCATATAAATACAATTATTGGAAAATAAGTGAAGATAAAAACTAATAATATTCAAATTGAAGATGTACATATTTTACAAGAATATATATATTTATTTCCAAAGGACTTGCCTGTACATCCTCCCGGGAGAGAAGTTGAGTTTTCTATTGACTAAATGCCTGATGCAAGACCAATATCAAAACATCATAGACAATGACAACTATGGAATTGGTAGAGATGAATAATAAACAAGATGAGTTTAGTAGAAAAATATTTATTCCCCCTATTGTTCTCCATGAGGATCCCAAGTTCTTTTTGTTATGAATAAAGTTTGATCAATGAGGTGATTCATTAACTACAAATAAAACAATGCTATTAGACTAAAGAAAAAATATCATATGCATCAAATTGATGATTTGTTTGATCAAATTCATGGAGATAAATATTAATTTATTATTGAAGATCATTATGGATATCATCAATTTTGTGTAAATAATGAATATATTCTATAGATAGCATTCAGAACCATGTATGGACAATACAAGTTTAATGTAATGTCATTTGGACTGACTAATAAACCCTCTATCATCTTGGATATAATAAATAGAGTGTTAAAGGAATATATTGATGAATTTTTCATAGTATTTATTGATGATATATTGGTATACTACAAAATCGATGAAGACCATTAGAACCACTTGTTTCTTATTTTGATGACTAGTTGATGAAATAATCTATATGGGATATTTAGAAAGTGTGAATTATGGATTAATGAAATTTCTATTCATAGCTATATTGATACAAAATATGGAATATATATTTATCTTTTAAAGAATATGGATATACATTAATCGACTGTACTGATGACTATAACCGAGGTATATTGTTTTATTGGTTTATTTGGATACCATAGGTGTTTTATCTATAATTTTTCCCCATTGGCTATCCTATTAACTAAGATCACATAAAATGGGACTAAATTCATTTGAAAAAAAGTGTGAGAATAATGTTTTGAATAATTTAAGAGAATATTATTAATTTATCCTATCATTATATTTCCATCTTGAAATTATGGTTTTGTGATTTATAGTGATTTATCATGTAAAGGAATCAATTGTGTTCTAATGTAAAATGATAGAGTTATAGCTTATGTATCAAGGAAATTAAAAATTAATGGAAAAAACTACCCAACTCATGTTCTTGAGTTAGATTTGGTAACATTGACTCTGAAGATATTGATACACTATCTATATAGTGAAATATGTGATAAATATACTAATAATTAGAGTTTGAAATATATTTTCTCAAATAAAGAACATAACATGAAAAAAGAAGATTTCTTGGGTTACCTAAGGATTATAATATCACAATACACAACCAAATAAGTATGTAAAATATGGTGGCATATGTTTTGAGAAGGAAGTAACATGGATTAATGAAAAAAATGGAAATGGAAAGGGATCCTATGTTCATGGATATAAGAAAAATGGATATGGGAATTACTATTGAATGTGAAACATCACTACTTTTTCAAATGGTTTCTGAACCATAATTACAAGAAAGGAAAAAAATTATTAGTCATATGGTGAGGATTTTAAAAATAAAATTAAATATATGAATGATGAGAGATTGGTTGAAATCATATATGAAGATGAAATTTTAAAATTAGGGAAGAGGATTTGTGTTCCCTATAAAACTATGATAAAAATAGAATTATTGTATTATTCTAATAATTCTAATTTTTCCATACACTTTGGTAGCACTAAGATGTATAAGGATTTGAAGGATCATTTTTGGTGGGACCGCATGAAGAGGGAAATTACTGATTATATGTCAAGATGTCAGATTTTACAATAAGTGAAGGCTGAGAGACAATGTCCTAAATGAATCCTGAAAACTCTTCATATAGATGTGTGTAAATGGGCTGAATTTGCAAAGGAAATTTTCACAATATTACCAAAGACTCTAATAAGGAAAAATGCAATATGGGTTATTACTGACCATCTTACAAAATCGTCACATTTTCTTGTTATAAGAGATGATTTACCTCTTGAACTCCAAATATGAATCTATATTAATGATGTTGAAAGACTTCATGGTTTACCTCTATCAATTATGTCTAATCAAGATCCCTATTTTACATCAAAAGTTTGGAAGATTATTCAGAAGGCTCTAGATACTGAGCTTTATTTGAGAACTTCCTACAACCCTCAAACTAATGAGAAACTAGAAAAAACTATCCAATATTTATAAGTCATGTTGATATCTTGGTCACTGAACATTCAAATAATGTTGGATGAGTATTGACCTCAGGTAGAATTTTCATGTAGTAATATCTTTCATACATGTATTCAAATGGAACTGTATGAAGTGTTATATGGAATGAGATTTAGTACGCCAAATTATTTGGAGGAAGTTGGTGAACGGAAGCTTGTAGTCCCATAACATGTGGAGGAAACAATAAAAAAGGAAAATATTGTTCAATCCCATTTAAAAAAATGATCAAATCTGGAAAAAGTGTGATGTTGATAACTGAAGGAAGTATTTGAAATTTCAAGTTGGTCATAATATTTTCTTAAAAATTTCTCCAAGGAAGGGTGTTATAAGATTTAGAATGAATTGCAAACTAATCCCAATTTACATCAGAACTTTTCAAATGCTGGTACTCATTGGAGTTGTAGGTTAGTATTTACTAATACCACCAAGTCTCTACAAAGTGCATCTTGTTTTTCACATATCACTCTTAAAGAAATACATGATATACCCAACACACATACTCACATGTGGAGAAATATAACTCGAACCTAATATGTATTACTAAAAAATTTCTATCATGATTCTTGACACTAGATAACACGCGTTGATAAATTAGATGACTCGACTGGTAAATGTATTTGGAGAAACACAAAAATGGATGAGGTGACTTGGGAACTTGAATAAATTATGATGAAGAACCACCTAAAATTTTTTATGAAGTGATATTGTATAAATTTTGAGGAAGAAGTTATTTAAATGTAGGAAGAATGTAACAACCTAAGCTTCCATGATACACTACTTTTTAAATAATTTAATATCATGTGTTGCAGGAAACACTGACTTCGAGCAGACCATGATCATTCAAAATGGACATTTAAAAAAAATTATGAATAATATTAAACACATTAGGAAATTTAAGGATTTTATTTTTCAAAATAGACATCATTTTTGAATTCATCATATCCAAATTAACTTTGTTTCAAAATTTAATATTTTTCTGAAAAGTTTCAATTTTGATGAATAGAAAAACATATCGCATTATAGATTAAAACTATCTTTTCATATAAATAATTATTATAGATAAATAATACATATATTAATCTAATTTAGATTTTTATAATATTTTTTTAATACAATTAGATATAAATGCTTACTAATCTTTTAAATGTCTCTTTTACCCACCTTCTCGCCAAATTAGTGTTAAACTGAATGTTTCCACTTCTGGGAGTTGAATTTGGAAAAACAGACATATATGCTTGTAATTATTATGAAATTTTATATCTAATAAGATCAAAATGATTTTTTGGTGGATATTAATTTTATAAAAAATTTATTTTTTTACCATAATTAAGGTAAAATAGGTTAATAAAAGGAAATAATAATAATAATATTATTATTATTATAAAATTTACCTAACACTTGTCCTAATTTAATTGGATAAGTGTTATTATAGAAAAATAAACCTTTTTTAGAAAATAGGATCATTTTTAAAGCCAGATATTCAAGATTATGACATTAATTAAATTTTATTTATAGAAATGTTAAAAATATCATATTCAAATTTTAATAATTGTATCATTTTTAATATGACATTATATAAGTTATATGGTCAAATGTAATGATTATTTATAAATATAAAATTTATATATAAATCATGTTAATTCAATTATATTTTTATAAGATAAATAATTAAATTAAATGTTTACAAAATAATGATGTCGTAATTGTATTATTAAAGGAAGAATCAATTAAAATATATTGAAAGTATTAAAATAAATGTAATTTGAAATATTTTCTGCCATCCCAAAATTTTTCAGATTTCTTTGACATGTTTGAGATGAGATAAATTAGTTTTTTAAGGTTGAAAGTTTTAATTATATTCTTGAAATTCATGTACTAAATAGTGTTAAAATTAACATAAAAGAGAATTTAAAATAAAAAATATTTAATTAAATGTAATAAAAATAATAAAAATATATAATTTAGACCAATGAGTAGAATAATATTAAATATTTTATAAATGACCCAATTGTGGTTCGTTTGACATTTTACATTAACAATATTAACTTTATAATATAAAAAGACATGTTGTCATAGTAAGAGTTTAACTTTTAACTAGGGGTTAAAGCCAAAAGATATGGTTAATACTATGTAAGAAACATCTATAAAATTCATTTGAAGTGAGTATTCAGACCAATACACATCTTATCCTCTCACTAAATCTATTTGGATCTATTTTAAATTGAATATAATTTGTAATAAATTAATATTATTTGATTTTCCAAAATTACACCATTCATCTTTTAAAAGGGCACATCTACTTTTCTTTTATTAACACCTATAAATCCCATTTAATAAAAAAACTGTCCATTTATCGTTAAAACATCCATATCATCTTCCTATAGAACATAAATTGGTCATAAATTCAACCTATGGAGTCATTTTGTGAAAATAAAAAGGAGACACTCGAAAAAGAGGTAATTATTTTAACAACTCCTTCAAAGTTATTTTCTTATTATATAAAACCTTCCTCTGTTTTTTCCATAAAAGGTAATAACAGAAGAATATAATATATTTTGAGAATTTTTTATGATTATAGTACAACCATATTCTTCCTTGTATGCATCCTATGAAAAATAGTATCACTATTCATGTGCACGTATGACTTACCGTCTCCACTTTGTATTGAAAACCAATTTTCATATATACATTATATTCATTTTTATAACAATGAATATAAATGATTTAAATAATACATATTAAATGATATTGTGTCTTTATAATTCTTATTTCATTCAATTACTTATCGTTTACTATTTCGGAATGATACCATCACCCGTGCGTACGTACGATCTACCGTCTCCTTGATGTGATGTGATTCATCCTCTACTACAACCATTTATGAAAATTTATGAAAATGTGTATCCAGAATATATATTATATTTATTAAAAAAAATAATTTTAGTTATGAATATTATATATCCTACGCAAAATAAACTATACTTATCTGATAAAATAATCACAAGAAAATGATGGAGTTCACACCTTAAATATTGATAATAATGACATATTATTAAGAAAATGATATAATAGGATCATATATGATATATTAAATAATGAATATATTTTTTTAATAACCTGATAACTTTATTTAATCATTTTACATGAGGAGAAATTACCCTTGACAAATTGAGAGTACATGGTTTAAGGATTTATTTTCCAATCTCATTGTTATCCGGGATTGCTTTTACGTACACATATTTATAACCCATGTCCATGTTTTTTAAAATGTATTTCAAAATGTTCATAAAATTATTTCAAAATTTATGAAATAAATTTTTAACCATTTTTTAATGTATAAAAAGGAATATGTTTTTCATTTTTCTTATGAGTTACTTTGTTCGAGTTTTTAAAAAAAGTACGAGACGACTGCTTTTTTAACATATATGACACTGGAGTCTTTTTCCATTGTCATGATGCCTTAATGTTTTGAAGCTTCCGTTACAATATTACAAGATTATTTTCAATTAAAATATTTTCTTTTTAATTATTATCTCATTTTAATAAATGATTTTTAGTAAGAAGGGGTATTTCTCTATAGAATATTCTAATGAATTTATTAAGAACATTTTCATCTATGTCAAAATCCATTTTTGTGTCTTATTCTTATTTTAGGTTAATTTCTTATCATAAAAACTTTGATATTTTAATAAGAATGTTTATGTTGGTTATGATTTCCCCCTTTTCATATTTAACGGTTTATGAATAGGTTGGTTTTGGATATTATATTTGTATTCCATTCGTCGTTTATAGATAATTTATTAGTATTTCACAAGATGATTTTAATAAGAATGTTTATGTTGGTTATGATTTTACCTTTTCATATGAGGAATGAATTGGACTCAGTATGTGATTGGTGGGACCAGTTATAGCTCCTCAATGCATCAGTAGGTATCATGAGACAAATTAGTTTGGGGTTTTACCCTATTATGTATAATCTCAGCATGAGGTCTTGACTGCATTGTTATGATGTCCTCCATTATTAATTACCTCATTATGAGATTGGTTATTAATATTACATGTGATTATTTGGCTTTTAGAATATCCCTGTGAATGAATAAATTTTATTTGATTAATTATTTCCATAGTATGCTCTATATCATGATTAAAAGGATAGTGTTTCAGTTTTATACCTTTCTATTAATGTTTATCCCTGTTTATGATAGCTTTTACAATATTTTTTATCCTTACTAAGCATCTGAGCTCACTAATTTATTATGTTTCATTTTTCCTTAGGTTTAGAAGAGGTATATTATGACTAAACTGCATGGATAGTCTAAGGGATGTGAGTTATTTCAATGGAGATATTTTTTTTCTTCATTTAATGATGTAATGTAAATTATTATTATTTGTATAATTCTGTTCCAAGGCTACAAAACTGATCAGTCCTTTGGGATTTCATTTCTTATAATCGAGACATTGAAATAAAATAATGTACCGGATATGGGAATATGGGTTAAGGGTGTTAAAAAATTAATAATACCATCCCTCATGATATAATTAAATATAAACGAATGGATTCTTACTTGGAATAATAATCTATTCCCAAAATTGGTGCACCAAAATAGGGGATGCGTATACAGGAGGAAACCTCTTCCAGGGAACTCAAACTGACTATAGTAACAAGGATCCCTAAATATAATAGATGAATGATTTGTAACTTCCCAAATTGAGGGAATGTAATCCCAAATTAATGGATTTTTTTTTCCTCTTTAGATATAATAAAACAGATACTAGTGGGATTGGATACAATTTCTACTGACCATTAAAGGAAGATCTACTAATATATGCAATTTAGAAATTTAAAAGGCCTCAATATGTTTAATAATTTAATGAAATGAATAATATCTTTTAAAATGGATTTGAATATCTTGAATTACTGTATTAAACACATTGTTCATCATAAAATATGTCAAAATGGATGTTCTATATTATTTGGGTAAAACTGGAAACATTGTTCATGTGTCACTACCAAAAACGAAATTCCATTCGATATGACCCACAATCAGAATAAACTACCTCCAGAATGACCCACTATTAGAAATGAACCATTGTCAAAAAACTCACAGTTAAAAATAACCTACATTCAGAATTACTTATCGCCAGAAATGAGTTACCACCTTAATGAATCACTATCAGAATGACTCGCAAAAAAACTACCTCCAAAATGACTCACTTCCAGAATGAATCCCCACATAAAATGACTTACCACATAAAGACTCACCTCAAGAATTAATTACCACCATAAATTAAAAACATAAATTACATACTTCTAGTATAACACATTTCCAGAATTTCTAGCTTTTATAAATGACAGAACACAAGAATGACACACCGTAAGAATGAATCACCACCAGAAATGACCCATCATTATAATGACTCACCACAAGAATGAATCCCCCTTCAAAATGAACTTACTCCAAATTTAATACCTTATAAAATGAATCACCATCATAAATGATCTACCTCCAAAATGAATCACAGTCAGAATGAATCGTAGATAGAATGACTCACTACTAGAATGAGTCACCGTTAGAAATGACCTACCATTAGAATAACTCACCACCAAAATGAATTATCACCCAAATGAATCCCCATAATAAAAGACCTACCATTATAATGAATCACAACTAGAATTAACCACCACTAGAAATGACCTACCGCTAGAATGAATCACTTATAATATAGTTCACAATCAGAAATGACTTACTTCCATGATGAATCCATCATCCTCAAAACTCCCCAGACATCCCCTGAACACACAAAAAATTAGATTTTGGTAAACTTTATTGGCTAGGAAAACATGGATTTTTATATAATATACCTTTAAATTGATTATGTCCCTCAAGATTCAAAAACCCAGCATAAAAGGAAAGGGGTCTGAATAACCACTTTGTGAGATAGCTCTCAAGGTTATATTCATACATTGAATTCTTCAACCAACCAAACAAGCCAAACCAAATGGAAATAGAAATCTTGTATAACCTCATCACCACCTAGCTACAGACTACCTATTCTCACACAACCACATCAGTAAAACCAAAAAATTGTACAATCCTGAACACACAAATAAGGGAATTACATACTCCATGTCATGATACTATCCACTTTGGGGGGCACTAACTCACCAATAATGGTTAAATCAAGAACTATTTGCACTTCTCAATTGTAAATTACGTCCTACAATTTTCACATGTGGGGCATTTATCAAATATCACACAAAATAAGTCACATTACGGTGGGAAACAACCATAATCATAAAACACCATGTTATTTTACAGTGCATCACCAAGAAAAATAGAGTAAGGAAAACTCAAAAAAACTTTGGGTACAATGAATGAATCTATGTCTCATGCTCCCATGTAATCTCCTCCATGTCACTATGTCTCCGGAACACAAAACCCTAGGGAGTGGCCTACCCTCACCAAAAATTATCTCAACGGTCATTGATCTCCACTGAATACACCCTAAATATCGTGTCATCCTTGATATCCAACTCTCCCCAGTTAATGAAATAGGATTCATCTTGGAGATACTAATGGAACTGAGATATGTCGAAAATATAATTGATCTATTGTATTCAAGGAGGAAATTCCAATATATAATTCACCTCGCCAATGTCCCCCAACACCCTAAAAAGAACCAAAAATATTTAGAGATATCTTACTCCATTTGTTGAACCTATTATTAAAACGTCATGTGGAATCATTGAAGACCACAAGGTACCCAAACATATACTCTAAAGGCCTCCTCTTGTGATCAGGATAATAATATTTCTAGTCATGTGTTGCTTTCATCATCTCTTAAACTAGATAAACCATCTTTTTCATGATCTGCACTACATCAGGTCCATGAAATGATGACTCAAAAACCTCTTCTCATCATAATGGTGAAAAACATTTCCACCCATATAGATCCTCAAAAGGGGCCATGCTAATGGTTGAGTGATAATTTTTATTATAGTTAAAATCAACCAAGGTAATGAGTTTTTTCCATGATAAACTAATGTCCAATACCCAATCAAGCAACATATCCTCCATTTTATGGATATTCTGCAATGTTTCCCCATATATCTGAGGGTAAAAAGAAGTGTTGAGTTCTAAATAAGTGCCAAAATCATGTTGTAATCCCCTCCAGACACTTTAGGTAAAACTTGTGTCCAGATATGATATAATAGACCTTTAAACTCCATGTATCCACACTACATAATCCACATAATTTTTTTTCAAAGATTCCCCTATACCTAACTCCTTGATTACTAATAAGTGTGTTGATTTTTTCAACTGATCAAAAATTACCTAGATAGAATCAAGACCACCCTGATATTAGTATAAACCACGAAAAAATTCAACTACATGTCATTTTATTTCCAATTTGGATTATCCAAGGGTTGTAGAAAACCTCTAGTAACACAATTCTAAATATTTTACTACTAAAAAACCAAACTCTGAACCACAAACTACCCCACTTCCCATATCTTGCTGGACGACCAAAACTATTTCTTCAAGACATGGCACATCATAAAAAATCCATGGTGTAAAAATAAATAGGAGCCACTAAACTCTTGAAGGACTCCATCATGCATAACTACTAGAATAAACAACCTCACCCAAAACACTAACTGATTTTGGCATCCTCCAACCATCTATCTGAAGCATCACCATGGACAACACGACCATGCATCTATTCTACCTATTATTCTCCCAATAAAATATCCTCCATATATTTTATTAGAAAATACTTCACCACTGTAGTAAATAAACATCCTCTATCGTCACCCCCCTCCTCCAATGTAAATTTTTTATTTTCCAAACACTTTTATGGGAAATGTGATAACCTCACAGATCCCAGATTAAACATCAAAAGAGACTACAGATTTGTTGAAAATCTATTTGAGCCTATTTGAATCAATCTCCCTAAACAATATCTAGGGGTATAATTTACTTGAGAGTTGGGGTGGTCTTTTAATATGCCATCATATTGATGTTACATGTTTTCCCAAACTCTCCTGTATTCCACTTTATTAATATTCTTCATATTGAAGCCCCTAAGAAAAATGCGGGTCTAATTATCAAACAACTCACCTTTCACCTTAGTGACGTTCACAAAAAGCAATCTCCCAATCTTCTTTGACATTTTCAATTATAGAACTTCCTCTTCCATTTCCTCATCTGAGTGCATAAGAAGATCCATATTCCCATGAATAGAGTCTATCTTTTGTTGAGGGTCTTTATAGGGCCTATTATTACACTACATCACAGGGTCTATCCACAAACCCCTCAGGGAAGTGGCAGAGATAACATCCTCACATCCAGTAGGTGTTAGGACATTGGAGGTGTCGACTGTTGTATGCTCGAAAGAACCTCTGTATGTGCTCATAAGGGTTCTTCCGGCAATAAGATAAGCCTACGAGGACAAATATAGATTTCTCCAAGACCTTTTAATATGATGACTAGGTTGGTTAGAGTACTCCATCCTATGTCATGGCCTCCAGTTGTTCATAATAAAATTGTTAGAATCCATAGTAACATGTTTTACTTTCCATGGAGAGGATTTGAGATAGTACTCCTCAATGACGACTTCCTTGAACACCATAGGGGAGTCTGAAGTATCATTAATGTATTCTTGATATGCTTCCACATCCACCATTGGGGCCTCTCTATGGGATACCTTTATCCCATTCGTCTCCAGAGTATCGTGATTTCCCTATTTACCTAACAGAACAAACTAGTATTGAGATTTGAATTTTGATCCCCCAACTTTGACCTTCTTGGAATAAGACATTGTAGCACACATACCCTAATTTTTCATATCTGAGGCTCTTTCATGTTGAATGCCTTGTCCAATATATGGGAAATGCATTGAGGTGTCCTCTAAAACCATTCTCTAGGAATCATTACTAGAGTGTAGGTCCACGTAGAATCTCTTGGTCACCACAGATGCTTTGGCTATTTGAGGACCTAACTGCAATGACATTATAGTCTCCAGGTGGTTTCTGTTTCCTTCATTTAAGCCCCCTTCCAACAGTATTCAAGATTCATCCACCGCCTCTTCATTGAAAACTGGATCTTCCATGTATTTGGGTACCACCGTGCGTTCCCAACCCACACCCGTGTTAATTATACTATCTATAATCACCCATATATACCACTTCAATATTCCAATCACATCATCCACACTCGGATTTTATGTAGGGACTATTAATTTCCTCAATGAGTCTTGAGATGCAGAACTTGGGAAAGACCATGTTTCTGCCTTCCCCTGATGCAGGCCAGCCTCGGATTCCTGCACTATCTCTACATCAATCACATTTCTGCTACCATGTCCCATACCCAATCACTTATCCCGACCACTTGAGTCCTCATGAAAAGAAGGCTACTTCTTACCATATCTAGAAGCTTCCATAGGGTGTCCTAGTTTCTTATAGGAGAGACATAATTCAAATAATGTTTCATAGACCATAACCTATTTATGTCGAAACTCACCCTCTACTATAATCCACACAATCTCAGGAGGAAATTTAGAGAAATAAATTTCTACAGAGATACATGGATTAACTGGATGACATAAGGCCCTAGTTATTTAATCATCACACCAAAATCTACCAACAATGTTCCCTAAAATTCTCAATATCATAGGATTCTGAAATAGTAAAGGATGTTACGGGAGACAAACCCAAACCACAGGTGTAGGAGAGTCACATTGCATGTGGAAATCATACGACCATTAGAAGTGGTAGAACCAACGACTACCATAGTTTCACAGAGCACTGGACCAAGATTTAACCAGATCATCCAATGTGATAAAATTCAAAATCCATTATATCTCTTCGTGAATTATCAGAAACCTGAACAACATTCTTCTTTGACTTTATTCTCAAATCACCAACCACATAATTCCCATTTAATGAGGTGTAGGAGGTCCCCCAATTATTTTCCATAAGAAACTACAAACACCCATGCTACTAATTATTTAAATCACGTTTAGAAAAAGACACACCTAACACTATTCTGATCCAGGGAAACCACAAAGAGCTCAATAATGAAGTAATGCTTCCACAAATTTAGTGAAAATACATATGATTATATCATGAGTTAACATGTGGAATAGTTATTATCATGAATGAGTTACTTCCAAAAACCACATGAGGGCATTAAATTTTTCTAAATCAAGACACATCCCATGCCTAGATGAAACACGTCCCCAAAAACCTCAAACAATAAACCATACTCAGGAAAGTGAAGCACTAACTAACTTCTCATATGGGTAATCAAACACTACATGGAAATGATCATTCCACATAAAATCTTAGTCCTTCCAAGTAAATGCTATCAATGGGGCTATAACTCAAGAGAAATTAGTCAAAACCTCTAATAATAGCCTGAAATACCAAAGAAGCTACATACCTCGTCCATGATCTTGGGTACTACAAAGAAACAAGTGCCTTAACCTTTGATAGAACCATATACACACCCTACTAAGACACTACTTGTTAGAGGAAATGAACCTCCCATGTCCAAAAAAAATCATGGATAACTTTCCATAGAGCTGGTGGTTACCGAGAACCTGAAAAATATCTCTATGATGCCTGAAAGGCTTCTATTATGGGCATGAGTAGATCAATATATCATTACTAAATACAAATGAATACCTATATATGAAATCATAGATGATAGATTTCATAATCCTCATGATTAGGGTTTGTGTGTTCAACACACTAAAAAGAATGACCACAAACTCAAATTTCTCATACTTTTATCAAAAGGCAATATTCTATATACCTCCATCTATAACCCTTAACTGGTGAAATCCATACCTCAGATCAATCATGGATAACCAACTATATCCCCTAAACATGTCAAAAAGATCATAAATCCTTGGAAGAGGATATGAATTCTTGATTATCACCAGGTTCATCCTCTAATAGTCTATGCACAACCTCATTAAATCATCCAACTTCTAAGAGAATAACACTAGAGTACCCCACATCAGAAAATTGGGATGGATAAAACCCTTATAAATCAGACCACTAATATAAATCTTCAAGTCTCACAACTTTAAAGCATCCATCTAATAGGGTGCCAACAATATTTGAGTAGCACCTGGTTTCTTGTCTATCCTGAACTCAAGGATTCATCAAGGGGGTATTGTTTTAACCTCATGTGAAATAATTTCTAGGAAATACCTGAAAATATTAGGATATTCCTTTATCCTTGTGTATTCTAATTCTATAGAAAAAAATTATAGCATAGTCAGTTTCCCTCTCGGAAACAACCCTCACTAATGAAAACCACATGCTTAACATCTAAATTGAAGAATTAGAATCTCCAATAGATTAATTTGATAATATTATAGTAAAAATGAAACTAGTCCTTCAGTATTTTGATATCATAGAGATACTTATAATGTAATATAAGGTCCACATATGAATGATGTAGCTCCATAATCAGTGCAGATCCTGGAAAAACATCAAAGAAGCTGGTATGACCTCCGAATAGCGTATTCAACACCAGTGGCATGAGAATCCACTCTATGTCTATTCATAGAGAAAAAAATAGAGACGGTGAATAAATTAGTGAGAATTTATTGAATCAAACAAGGAAGAAACAAGGTAAAATGATTAATTGAGCATACCTAGATCAATCTCTATCCCATTAAGTGCATCTGCTTCCACTTCCTACAACTAACCATGCCTAGCTACTCCACCTCACTACTGAAGGCCTCTGCCATGATGAAATTTATGTTGAGGTCCTAGAGGGTGAGGTTAATCCAAATGTCAATGTATTCCTACCACATCTTCCCTCGGTGATGTATAAGCCTTTTACCCCTTCTATTGGAATGGAATCACTGGTAACTACTATTGAATGTTTCGCTGAACCAGTCAACCTCTTCCATACTAAGACTGATAAGCTATTGGGCTCTTATCATGATGATTTATATGAACCCCATAAAGAAATAAATTGATATGAAGTCCCCTTGAAGAGTACGGAATCCATTGGCCCTAGATGGTCAAAAGGGAAGCTGGTGAGGTTGACTCTATGTGGGTTGAAACCTCGAGGGCCCTGGTTCTTGGGATGTAACACTGAAAATTCTAATCCTCACGGAACCCTAATGGTTCCCCTATTATTGTAAACCACATTGAGGGTGTATCATTTCGATCAACTATTCCATCTTTTGAACCATTAGATATGTTAGAAACATAAAATTAGTATTGTATACTAGATCAAAGGATGATGAGCCTCTTCAAGAGAACTCAAATGGGACTCCTCATCTGGGAAAATATATTTGGAAAAGTGTAGAATGTCCTTTAACATATTTCCAAGATACTGTATAGACATACACACTTTTTGATGGGAGAGTAGCTTAGGCCACTTCACAACCTTCATGGTCGGTGAAAGGAACTCTGTCTAGAACCCCTTCTTGACGTTGACCCTTGAAACATCGTCCTCCTTCCTCTCACCAAGGAATAATGTCCCCCACTAATGTGTAGATATTTTCATCTGACTAACAGCTATGGGGAACCAATACTCTTTTAGGGCCTAGATCAAACTAAAACTGATCTCTTGCTCCTCTAGTCATCCCTCTATCTCAACATTTGAAACGCTTCCCTCACACATCCCCAAAGCAAGCCTTTGAAGATATCAGATTAACATTCTATGATAATCATCATTCTATACTGGATCAACCCTATAACAATAAACTAGGTCATTTTGATGAACCTCCACTTCCAAAGCCACATGCAGATGAAGATCATAAGCCATAGCTGAAATAAGATGCAATGATTACTATGCCAAGTAGAATAGAATTTTATTATGATTCATTTTAATTCACCTTATTCATTTTAGCCTTCCCAAAATAACCCAATTAAAATAATAATAGAACACTTCGTGATTCAATACCCCTCCAAGTTCTCTACCATGTAAAAAAATTCATGACACTTGGTTATTTAATAACCTCATAGTTCATGCGCTGGATCACTAGGGGGGATAAATTCCATTGTCACAACCTTTCTCCCTATCTTTTGTCCGGAATAATGGTCAAATAGAACCATTTCTATACCAAACCATGAAATCCTTCTAGTTCCTACCTATGTACTCTATCCTATCTCTCAATGATCACCTTTGATACCACTCTTTCATGAACCCCATCCTCAAAAGATTATGCAATGAAGGGAGAGAGATAATGACCCCCTGAGCCCAACATCCAATACGCCTCGAGTCGACTACTAGCACTAATTGTATAAAAATATAATTCATGGTCGGAATTACCCATTATAATAAATTATAATAAGGTGTTAATATGAAGCATAAAAACACCTTGAGATAAAATAAAATAAATCCAAAATAACCCAAAATGTATTTGTCAATAAAAACAATATAGATAAAAAGTTTAAAAAGTAAATACCCCAAAATACAAGTGGGGTAACACAACAACTATCTCAAGGTTTGAGTTAGTAATTTCTAGAATGGTCTATAAATATTTTTTGGAATCTAGAAAGATGTTTTATATACATAGGGTGATCATTCATGTAATTCTGTAGGATAACCAAATTCTCACATGTAAATTTGAAAAGAGAATACTAATTCACTAATGATAAAAATAAGCGAACCAAAAATCAACTATATAGCTATAAAAACTAAATCCCCAACCTCATGAAGGCTTTACCACTAATAAAAAATATATGAATAGTAATATAATACAAAGAACAATGATGAAAGGGTACCACAGAACACATTACCACTAATTTGGAGCTCTTACACCCCATCATTGTATATCCTGTAAATTTCACCTCTTCTGAATAACATCATATCAAATCATATCCTTTTTTTAGACATAGAGGATAACACGTAACATGTATTAAATTATGGTAGTAAGGTATTTTGACTGTGAAGTACATTAACCTAGTTCCCTCCTTATATAATGCATGACTCCGACCATATTCCATCTCAACACATCTCCCCTAAACACAACAGAGCCATTACATATCGTCACATCACATGTAGAAATAAAAAACTTTTGACTTCTAGCCACCGTAACCGAAGCTTATCAAAAAATTCTGGAAGAGGGTGTGGGGAAGAGCAAGTATTCATCCAGACAACCTCCCATCGGGGTGTGGGAAAATATACCCACCCCCTCGGGTGACTATGTGGGTGTCGACATATAGTGATTAATAAGGGTGGGGTGCATATATACACCAAAATAATATACAATTTATATACATTTTTCGATACAAAACATAATAATCATTCTAAGGTTCCCAACTAAGGAATAAAACATCTCATAAGATTCTGAATTTCTACTACCAAATCATGAAAAAATAACCCCACACAATCAAAATCGAAGACAAAATTAATATTTCCATCATTAATTATCATTAATCAATTTTCCAGATTCATCATTACCAACCTTTTGTATTAAATCAAAAACAGTTATTTGTATTTATGTCCCCTCATTCATATATAAACATTAACCATTTAATCCTCACAACCATTCCTTAATTATTTCGTTAATCATGCCCAATATTATTAATCATTTCACCACCAATTTATTAATAGTAAACAAACACAACATAGTACCCAACAAGAAGAACAATACAAAAACCCAACAGCCACATCCAATTACCCTTTCCATTGTAACCCTACTGCATAACCACATCTAAACGATATTCTAACCCTGCTACACCACCATACCATAACAACTATCACAGTACCACTACAATCAATATCTCCTCCACTGACCCAACACACCTCACAATGTAGAAACTCTATATCACATCACACCAATGAAAAAAATCCCCAAATTACACACATAAAATCACATACCACATCACAACACATTTTCATATTTTCAAATGGTATCAAATTAAATTCCACATCTTTTTTAAGGGTGTAATCACAGAATAAATAATTTATCAGGGAATCCAATTTATTAAAAAACTATATATAACTTGCTAACTTCATTTTTAAGTGTTTTTAAAAAAATATAATGAAAACCAAAATTCACATCATAATAGCACATGAAACAACCCCCCATATTCCATGATTTTTATCCATAAATAATCCCATACAATTCATTAAATCAAAAAAAAAAATTGAAAACAAATATGTCAAAAAATCACGTTTCACATTACCCTTCCACTTTTTATTTAATTTAAAATAATTAATTTATCATTATTGATCTGTATGCATCAATATTCCCAATAGATAAAAAATAATAAGTGCATCATGCATGATACTTATAAAGAGAAATGAATTAATTCTTACCTAAAATAAGAAGCATTTCCCAAACACGATACACCGAAATAAGGGGTGTTTGTACAAGAGGGAACTTCTTCAATAGAACATGAATGGACTATGGATAGAAGTATCTACAAATCTAAGGGAAGAATGATTTTGACCATTCTATCATAATTGAATGTAATCCCATAGGAATTAATGAAAGGTATACACTTCAGAAAGAACAGATCCAATACTAGTGGGATTGAATACAATTTTAACAAACCATTAATGGTTGAACCCATCAATGTACACAATTTAAAATTTTAAAATCTCTCTAGACTTTTTAGAAATAAATATACGATTAATACATTACCAAAAATCATTAAAAACCCTTCACTAAGTCATTAAAATCATTTTTCATCCCAAAATACATCAAAATGGAAATTCATTAATTTTTCTGGTAATCTAAAAACCGTGTTTCGAAGCAGCTTCAAGAAATGAACTGCTATCGGAAATGAATCATAGCCAGAATAACTCACATCGATAAATAAACTACCACCATAATGACTCACCACTAGAAATTAAATATATCCAAAATGAGTCACTACCAGAATAAATCACTACAAGAAATGAATTACTTCTAGAATGAATCACCATCAAAATGAATCCCCACTATAAATGACATACCAAAAGAATGAATCATAGAAAAAAATTACCTATGACTAGAATTACTCACCTATATAATGAATCACCATCAGAAATGGCCTACCACCAGAATGAGTCACCACCAAATTGACTCATCACCATAAATAAAACACCACTTGAATGACTCTCTATTAGAGGAGACATTGACATCCTAAACATCCAAATTCATTAGGGATAAATTCTTGGGATTCCAGTATTCATTTACACTACTACTTAGGGTAGGACCAATATAGACATCTATTTTCGTAGATATTGTATTGGAGGAATATTTGATGTCTTCTAAAGGCACCAGAGAATTCATGGATCCTGATAGAGCATTACTCATACCATCCATTGAACAATAAACCTTATTTGATGAAACTATCATCACATAGGCATGTCCCTATGATGTTTTTGATGCATGACAGCTTTCTCAGACTGAGTTCATTGCCTTGATCAAGTTTATGTTCATAAAATAATCACAATCAATCAAACTCCATGGATTTACAGGGGTTTCCCCAAATACATTATAAGCATAAGCCTTCATATCATCATACACAATTTTTTGTTTTCCCTCCTTCTTGTAAAACATTTCTTTGGAATATATGTATTATTAAGGCATGAATGGGGCATCATCACTATATCATATACTAAATTTTCCTTTGGCGGGGTATGTTAGGAATTGATGAAATTTCGTTACGTCCATGATTTGGGCATAGAGCCATGGTCTTCCATGTTTGACATTATATCTTTTGATTTGGTAGAAAACTATATAGTCAACACTATATGTGAGTTCCCTAGATTGATCATTCAGCCTGATCGTCCAAATGGACCGTCAATCGCTCTTTTCATATCCATAAATGGTTTCCTTTACTATAGATAAGTCCCTTTAACTACATCCCATACATAGGAGGGTCTATATTGGGATAAGGTCGATCATGAAACCATTTTCAATTTGAGCCCTTCAGATGTCAGCATTTTCCAATTTTTCTAAAATATACAGGGGTCTATTATATTCTCAGATGAAATTTTCTATATCATGATTATTTATTGAGATAGTGGAATGAAATTATGAAGGGATAGTCTTTACTCAGTAAATCATGGGTAATAACACTATATCAAATTCATGTGGTCTCTAGAGGGCCTCTATAATTTCCTTTATATGTTTTTTTGAAAGATGGAGAGTATCTATGATACATAGTTTAGTTGTGATTTCCACAAACTATTTTAGAATGTTATTTTTTTCATTTTACTATTATTACCAAGGTGGGGATACTCCCCATAACGTGTCTCAAGAGATCAGGTCTTTGAGATTGATTTGATTGTTTCTTGAGTTGAGTTCAAGAGAGTATCTTCTTCCAGAGACATACGTCGCACTAACCATCCAATTTTCTGCGGAATATTTAAAAATCATACACCCACCAATCATCATGTAAAAAGACTATCCTTGAATGGATGCTGGAGGGATTAGAGGAATCTTCATATTTTTATTGGTCTTGTTAATTTTCTCTCCCATGAGTCTTAGTTTTATATATGTATTACACCTGTATGTGAACGGAATATTGGGTTCATCCATGCCTGAAACATCATTTATATACTTGGTTTCTACCTCCTCAACTTCAAGTTCCCTAGTTAGGTATGATGAACTCACACTCAGGGGTGTATTAATCATCAGATATGGTTCTATAAAGTGATATCTAGTAATATAACCATATATATACTCTTAATCTAATGAGGAATTTGTTTGGTGGGGTTGTTCTTGTAGTCCCATTTACTGGGTTGGTGACCGTTATCTAGATGATAAAGGGCTGAAATATTCAAAAGTCATAGTTTATATAAGACTTGTATATAAATATTTATCCTTTGTATTTTTCAATGTAAAATGATTTAAAACACATCTTGGAGTAATATTTAATTATGCCTCTATAGGATTTTGGATCATTATTGGTTTGGAAAGATCTTCTCTCAGTGTAGGGGCATGAGATTGGACTATTTTATTTTGAGTAATTAAGTTACCAAGATTCTGTTCATTCTTGGTCAGAACTTCTTTTTAATCAACCTATTATTTTGGTAGGGTGAAATTTAAAAAGGTTACTTGTGTTGGGGAATTTTATAGTATCACTCATCAAGATTTTTCCATTATTTGAAGGATGGATTTGAAGACAATGTAGTCATGGATATTGTGGCCTAGTATCATATGGAAATGGAACCAGTCAGGATAGTCATTGAAGTAGACCTTAATGTGTTTCTGAGGTTCTAGTAGATTGAATATGTTATTTTTTTATGGATTCTAGGAAACAATAGAGGACCTACTCATTTTTCCAGGAATACACAATGTTCAACTGTTCCAAAAATCATGGGCACAATTAATCTCTTTTATCTTATATTTGAGGGTGATTGTATTTATTCTTCCACTCGAAGAGTGATTATAAATTATTTGGGGACTTATTAGGTGCATAAATGGGCACTACTACTAGTTTTAGGGTAATAGAATCAGTATCTATATTACTTTTACTTTGACCTTATATTGTGGTCATGGGTCCTGATTTATCCATTTTCCACTAAATGAAAATCTTCTAGGAATTGCATTGTATCTATGAAATCATAAAATCTTCAAAAATACTTCATCAGGATCAAAGGATTATGTATCTCATCCTGAATATTATCTACACAAAGTTCCACTAATTACTCTATCAAGTTTGTGATATTGGGGGAATCGGTTAAACCATTCCATCTGAAGATGATGTAAAAAACCCTCTCATTTTCATGTTTTTTTATTTTTTAGTTGGTCAATCACTATATTACATATTATAGAGATTTAATGATAAATGAATAGATTACTAGGGTCTTTCCATCCCCACAAAAAAATCATTATAGAAGGATTTAGTAATAAATAATAGTTATACATATCAATGTATTTAAAAAATATGTGTTTGGTCACCTCCACCAAATCTCATGGGCCCATCATCAGGCTGAATCAGGACGTGATGTGCGTGAGATATTGTTTTTGATCTCCTACAACATCAAGTGTTGAGAATATAGGATTTTCAAAATTGGATGGGGGAAATTTTTTATCCAACCATTCAGGATATGTATTTCTATTTAGATTCATGATTTCACACTACCACTCCATGGTTTCAAGTCATGTATCCCGAGATTCAATGGGGGTTTGGTTTTTTTAGGATCCATTTCCTATACCACCTCTCTTCTATTGGGAGTGGGAGATGCTTTATGAGATAGACCTTTTTTCATGTCCTATTGATTGATGATATGTGCTTTGACGAAATGATCACTCAAATGGGGGGTGTCTATCCCTATAATGGAGAAATTTGTTTCATCCTCAACACCCAAATTTATATAGTCTGGTTTCTGTCATCAAGAGATAACCTAATGCTCAAATGTATCTCTTATTGGAATATTTTCTCCCTCCTCATATCTAGGTGGTGATGTATTTGTTTTTTTGAAGATGATACCCACTGAGAATTTTTCCATTAATTAGTTCTACATTGAGATATCTAATATTTTGTATCTCATTCTCATATTATTCCTATAATTAAAATATTATGGGAATTTTATCTTCTTTTGGAGGTGAGTGGGTTATAAACACTCCTTTACCTTTTATATTTATAGTGTTTTATAAAGGAGGTGGTAATTCATCATTTATAGGTACCATGTTTTGGATCCTTCTATAATTATATGTATTTAGAGACTTACGTTGTGCATCTAGTTTGCTTACCTCTAAAAGAACAGTTTCCATATTACATCCCTCTGAATTTATGTCTTCATCCACATTATCTATTTGATTAATAGTAATGACATTCATTAATGTGTATAAGGAAATGATGGTTATCCCATCACCCACCACACAATAGGGTTGTTGGATACCACTTAATACTCATTTAAGGGTTACAATAGGGTGATTATTATAACCCTTTTACACATTGAAATTTTTTTATTAGGAACCTTATGGGGTTTGGACGCCTTTTCAAGTGTTCTTGTTGTCTCAGTCTATGAATAGTGACCTTAAGGGAGTTTATAGACCCATCTTGAAAGCATTCCCCAACTGAATGTGGTGCATATTAGGGTGTGATAAATGGATAGGATTCTATTTGTTGATATTTTCATCTTAATTAAAAGATTACAGAATCAATTAATGGTGAATATAATGATAAAAATGCACACATCCCTATTTGATATTGATTATTTGGGGTTGATAATTTCACTTTCTGATCCTTTTTCTGAGTATCTGAGGACTCTAGTCAATGAATTGATTTATATTGGGACAGAAATTGGGTTATAAATATCCCCATCCTTATGGGGTGAGGATGATATGTAACTATCACTCAATTCTATTGGACCCTCTTAGGCTGTGATAAACATGGTGGAGGAGATTAAGAAAAAATATACCTTGTTATGTGGGATAGGGCTGGTTCACAACAACCATTGATATTTCTAGTATTATATATATATTGGATGACTTTACAGGTGGAAGAAATGGTAAAAAGAATCCCTAGGATTATGGGTTGGGTTATATCTTGGATGGCTATTATAACTTCTTTAATTACAATTCATTTAATTTTTTGTAGTTATACTCATGTATTGACTAGGTGGAATGGTATCTTATAATCGGAGTAACAACTTAAGGGATATTTTTTTAGATTAAAAACATTGGATTATGTGTTCAACAGGAGTTCTCATTTTGTTAAGAGGTTTTGTTTAGTAGAATACCAATGCAAATACCCTTCCATTCACAACATCTTTGTTTCCTCAGTGTGGAGGAGTCTTGCTGTATTGAAATACTTTCTCGTACATCACTCAGTCCCCTAATTTCTCCTGTAGATATAATATTATAGGGTGCTATATCTAGTGAGATTTTTTATTACATTCACATAGTTATTTGAAATTCTCCTCACATTATCCATCCTAAGATATGTATGATTGACAAGTTCTCAAAATAAATTAATAGGGTTGTTTTGATAAGGAGACAAATAGTACATAGGAATTTATAACTCTCTTCCAATCCTAGATTGTAGGATATAGAGAACATGGCCATGTCTAGCTGATTAAAATGCTTATTTTTTATTTTGAGGTTTCCCTTATACCCATGATAAGGCAGGTGTCTAGAAATCATCCTTTCATGAGTTTCCAATATATACCTATATAAGTAAGGTATTCAATACATCTGTAACTCATTTACGATCTCACTTTATGAAGTAGTGATGGGACATAACATGGTTTGTAGGATTTTTTGGCTAACTATCTCCATATATTCCTGTATTCCTCTAATACATCAGAGTTATACTCCTTCGATTAATCAGACCATAAAGTTTACATATCTAGGTCACCTTCTTAATATGGTGAAGTAAATCTCATAGGTAATGAGATACTATATATGGTTAACATTGGTGTTTAAATCACATATACATATGAGTGTGTTTAGGTTTTTATAACCTCTACATAAAGTAGTATATGAATGGGAAGGATTTGTTAATAGGGAAGATATATTATTATGGGGAGGTTTTTGATGAAAAATATCAAGTGTAGAGTCCTTGTGATCCATTTATACAGTACCTTGTAGAGGATAATCATGGTCATGATTACCTTATTCCTCAGTATAATATTTGACAAACCCTTTGGATTTTAAAAAAAATATACAACACCAAGGACATTGGAATTGAACAAATTAAGTATATGAGAATCATTCTAAATCATAGTCAGAATATTAAAACCTTTCATTTTAGGTAATTCATGTATATGTGAATAATTCCAAATGGTCTTAAAAATATGTTGTTAACCATATGCTTATATGTTGATATAATCCCACTAAAGAAAATCTGCTGGAGTATGTCAGTGATATTCTGTTTCATCAGCTCAAATATGATCCTACCTTTGAGTGGTTTTGAGTATATTCCATTCAATCCTAGTTGAAATGGTGGTATAAACCAAATTAAAATAGGAATTATCTATTAAAATATTCCAATATACCTCCATAATGTGAGATGTCATATTTCCCCCACTATTTCATCCTCTGAAGGATGATAATGTGGTCATTCGTCAGAGAAAGTAGGGATATGAACACTGATTTTGTAAGATACTGGAATGTTATATATTGATATATCAGTGGGTTTATGTGACTACCCTATGGTTAATTCAATATTTTTCTAAAAAACATTGGTCGGAGTGTGGATAGGATCTCATTCCTCAACCTTTTCTGTATTCTACCAACATTATTCATCAGGTTTGTGCACTTTTCTAGTGGAATGTTCTAATCAATGTTTATAATCCCTAGATAGAACAAGTATATCTTTTGTATCACGTTCCTTTAGAGTATGAAACTATATTTCTTTGATCGGAACATTCATTTATCATGAGTAATGTTCCAAACTGAGTTGGTTATCCCCAATCAGAATGAGGATATGATCTCGAACCCATGAATTTTTCTTTAAAGAAAATAAAGATATTCCTCATTGAAGGGACAAGGAATTTGTTCTCTCTATGGAATATCTACCTTATAATAATATTTATGGGGATATTTTTATATGTATATTTAGAAAGTAATATGTGAATATACCTGTATTAGTACCAATTCCAGAAAATTATGGTGGATCTCTTCTCCTATTTCTAGAATGTTGTGACATTTGAGTCATGTGTGTGAATGAATTTTGTTCTACCCATTCTCAGTCCCCAAGATATAATTTCATATGTATTCAATTGATACAGGTATATAAGAACACTTTTTTACTCTTTGTGCAATCATAATATGTCAATGGTCATAATGTAGAGAGGAAGGGATATGTGCCTCTCCCATGCTTGTTATAAGAATATGCTTGCATGATTGTTCTGGGAGAGTAGGGATATGATCCTACTCTATGAAAACCACTATAAAATTAAAACATACATTATCTATTTATGTTGTTATACAATCCCACCCCCATTTATCAACATCCTTTCATGCCTGAAGATACCTCCTTAGTACCCATGAATGAGTGTTTTGGGTGGGAATCTGTCAGGTGGTGTCCTTAGTAGGAGACTGAGGAGCACTAGTGAGATGAAGTTTGTGAAGATTCTTAATAGGACCCTACCCTGGAAGATTCTAAATTGATATGGATTCATATTTAAATCATTCATCCCCATTCCTATGTTTGGTAAGGTGTTGGATTCTTCACTCTGGGGATAAGCTTATAAAGTAGTTGGTGGTGGTGACATGTGACACTAGTTTCATTGGAAATTTCATTGAATGATATGGAATTGATGGATTTATATTTTAGAGTCTTTTCTATGTCTCCTCATGGGTCCTTGTCCAATAATTTAGTTGGTATTCTTAGACCCTCGCATTCTCTATCTGATTTGAAGGCATCAGGTGATCGACATTGGTTTGCAACCTACAGTGGTTACTACTATTATTTAGGATCTAGAACATTTACTTGGTAAATACATGATGTCTTATTAAGGTGGTTTTTTAATGTATTTTATATAGTCACAAAGATATCAAGGAACAATTTTCCTAATTATTTCGTCATTGAATGTTTGAAACATTCATAATTATCAATTAATGGGTAACAAAATGATCCATTATTTATTTCATTTTAGAATGTTTTTTTGTGTGACATTTTCACATTGAGAATAAACTATTTCCTTCGAAAATTGAAATATTTTTGAAGGATTTGAAATGAAGAATACCATTTTTTTGTTTAGGAGACATAAAACAGAATTCCTAACGCATGTTCAATGGACCATTTTTTTATCTGATACATTTCACGCAGGGATTACAATTTTTCAATTTAAGGTGGAGTAGAATAATGGATCGATTAGAATAGTAAAATATATTTTTTTACCTATAAATGGGATTAAATACTTATATGATTTCACATTGCTTTATTATTTCCAAATTCACATTGAGTTAACCATCTTTTCTTCCAAATAAAATTGGGGTAATTGATTGATTTTGGGGGTGTTTGAGCAAGGTTTCACAATCATTCACATCAGGTTCACAGTTTCTATCTCTTATGGAAATTATCAATGACTCCCCATATCAAAGATATTGTACAAAACATATTTTTAAAGACATATAGTCTTGTGGGGTTTCAAACCCAATGTCCCATAGGACCCCACATTGGCCAAAATGATGAGAGGTTAGTCTCACAACATTCTTTTGTGGGAAAAAATTACCTACTACCTGACACTCTTTTAAATTTTAGATATGTTCATTAATCACTTCCAAATTATAATACGGTATTGGTAAACCTAATAAAATTATCAGGTGTTGAATCCTTCAAGATTTTTAAAGGGTTTTATTAATGAAACCATATGTATATATCTAAGGTTATCCATCAATTTCCCCCTATTTCTTGGGAATGTGTAGTTAATTATGTTTTGAATACATATAGCTCTGAACTCTATATTTTACATTCATATAGGAAGGATATTTAAATTTCTAGGATGTGATAGAAACACAAAGATTAGTCTTACATTCCATGTGATAACAAGAATAAAAACCCACACAATTCATTTAGGTCCATGTTATGTATATTAATGTCATAATGAAAAGATGAATATGACAGAACATAGGATCTTTGTATGGTGATCGGGCATTAAGAATGATTCCAGTATATCATATTTATAATAGGATCGTGATTATTCATATCCTGTTTTTCCCTCAACTCATTGATGGGAAGGAATAAACAAATCGCACATGTGATGGTTATATTCACATAGTTTACCAATATGGTAATGACATCATTACTTAAACCTAGGTGGGATACCATGTATGGATGCATTTTTAAAATTTTATTGAATAGGTCTTACACATTATGGTTTACCTAATTGTGGGGATTTTATGAAGCTAGTGATATGATCGTTGAAAATCCATTTGCTCATGTGAGTCATTCTCAATGTGATAAACAATGTATAACATGTAATTAGACTCACTATATATAGATACATGACTTATGAATTGAGGTGTCCCAGATAGAGTGTCTGATATGGAGTTTGGGACTTAGGAATGTGTCCTTTGTATCCTTCTAATAATGGAAATTAGAGTCTTCATAGTTCAATTGAGTTTACCAATCATGTAACTGGTTATGAAGAATGATAAACCAATATGGAATGTGTCCTATGAAACAATATATCAGTTTTAAGAAACCGGATCTTCGTTTGAGGCATATTTTACCTTTTTCTGGAGTTTTTAGGAAAAAATAATGTTTCTAGAAATTTTTGATGTACACGCCGTGTACTTTTTGAGTACACACTGTGTACTCTTTTCCAACTCGAATCCGTGTGCTGGTCGTGCCTGGGCCACACACATGGTGTGTAGGGGTGATGTGGAGGACGATTTTGGCGGAGTATGGAAAGACCTAGTACACGCTGTGTAATCCAAAAGTATATGTCATGTACTTTCTTTTTATTTCATTAATCAGACCGAGGTCAAGCCTAATGCTCATAAACGTCTTCATCTCTGCCTGATTCTGTCAAAGCGTCCAAGGAGGCCGATTTTTCTCTGAGCCACTGATCCATCACCGGTTGTCCGAATCGAACTCCGTCGATTTTAGATGAATCATAGCGGTGAGTTCTTGGTTCTTCTTTGGCCTCATTTCCCGATTCTTTCTCTCATGTGAGTTATCTGTGGTTGAACGTTTTAGACATTTTGCATATCTACTCCATTATAGACCGATTCACGGGCCATGGTTCAAGTATATCGATCTTCGCTGATCAAGGTAGGTGGTTTGTGGCCCTACATTGATGTTCTTAGAGTTTTGGTTGCAAAAGTACCAGATAACCATGTATAGGGTATCCTGGGTTTAGGATTTTGATCCTATTGTTTTTTCCCTTGTTTTCTTGTTAGATTATGATTAATTGTTGCTAATATATTCTAGGTTTCATGTTTGAGGATCACCCCATGGGTATCTCTCCCTGTTTGGCTGTTTATCACCGTTTGGCACATTTTGCCTATGAGTCAAACCCTATTGCAATTGTTAGTTTACTTGTTATCACTGATTGCATGATTTTCATTCTATTTAAATGATTTTTATGCATGGTAGCTTTTAGCCAAGTAGTTGTTGAACATACTTAGGGATGCTGATAGTCGATTACGCACGACTGGACTGCTCATGGCTGTGAGAACCTGGTGCGGGATATCAAAGAGGGAATAGATGATTAAGTGCTTCCCTAGAGGGTCTGTTGGTTTTAGTTTCGTACACATGACCAATGGGAATATGACTTTGTGCTTCCAAAGAGGGTTCTTAGTTTACCCACGTATCGAGACCACATGAGGAATTAGACATAAGTGCATCCTTAGAGAGTCTATAGCTATTATTGCAACTCCATAGGGGAATTGACGCGAGAGCTTCCAAGAGTGTTTGTACATTGTTTGATTACTGGACTATAGGGGTATTCTAGTTTGAGCCACCCAGAGGGTCAGTGTGAATTTTTTTGGTTGGTTGTGACGAGCCCACCAAGCCAAATAACAAGCTTGGGATTTGTACTACTTGTGTTTAGGTAGTCTTTTGAGATACCTTCCGTGTTACTTTCTTTAACTTTGAATAGAGAACTTGATAGTTTTCCTTGGTTGTTTAATTATATGAATGTGAATGGTAATTGGTAGGATTATTTACTGGTGTACTCCTAGTTCATTACTGTATTTATTTACATTACTTTTTCTATATTACTCATTGAGGGTAGGGCACAAATCTTGTGGTGGTTGCATACTGGGATTATACTCACACCCTGTTTGGGTATTGCTTTTTGGCCCAAACAGATTATATGGTTGCAAGTGTAGATATAGATTGTGTCCCTTCTACCTTAGGTACTTGATTACTGGTTGGAGATGGAGGGCATGGGACCGGGCTTTAGCTCACGATGCTGCTAGAGTTTCTGTTTACATTTAGTAATTTGGTTTCAGTTTTATTTCAGCATGTTGATTTGTTTACTGCTTTCCATAGATACATTTACCGTATTGCATCATTATTATATCAGACATTGCTTTTGATTTTAGTTCAGTTGTTGTATGCTATTTGGTGTTTATGCTATTCTTTATGTTTATTATTCTAATGTATACTTTTCCAAATGAGGGCATAGTTTCCCCACAGACTCACCAAGGCCCTCGCTACTAGTCGGCAGCCTCTGGCGTTTGGGGAAACGCGCTTGAGGTCATTTGGTGAACTGGGTACGGGGCACCAGTTATGTGGATCCAGATTCGGGTCATTACAAAGTGGAATCAGAGGGGTTTTCTTCTTTTCTATTGCCTTAATGTTTTGCGACAATAGACAGGGATAGAACGAAATGGGTAGTTAGTACTTAACTGTGCTCGGGAGTAATTAACCCATGTATAGGGAAAAGTTGTATTACCTCGTAATTGCAATTTTTAGTTTCTTCAAGTGTTACATTTTATTATATTTCACCGTTGGGTGATGCACATGTTTTCTGCTATTACAGTTTATATGATTGTGGTTCTATTTGGTTGCAACCCAATGAGATGAGGGTGTTCCATCTCATGCATCATATAGGAACTGGGTAGGAAATCACATGTCATGCATTTTACCATGCCATCTAGGGTGAATTAGAATTTCATGCTGTTGTGATAGATGTTGTCATAAATTATGCATGTTGTTGTGATAGTTGCTTTGACAGACATTCTTGTTATGCTATTTTACAGGATATATGCATTTTTATGATGCCATGATTTGTTTCGCGGGGAGTATGGGCCCCCACATATTGGAATTTGTCACATAGATGTTTGTTTTTCAGTGTTTCTGGCATTCAGTGCCATTTCTAAGCTACTTCCCGGAAAAACCCAGAATACACGGCGTGCACTTTATTAATACACGCCATGTAGTCATTAAACCATGTTACTAACTGTGCGAACAAAGACACGGGGAGGTGGAAAGTATTCGGGGACACACCGTGTAGCATAAGTATAATCGTGTCATAGTCAACCGTGTACCCGGTTGTGTCACTAACAACACGGGTTGGGGAAACTCGTGTAGTACACGCTGGATTTTATAAGAACACGATGTGTATTATTCTTCTGGGTACCCAGCCGTGTCACTATCAACAGGGGTCGGTGTTATTTTTCCTTATACATGCCGTGTTTGTTCAAAACATGCCATGTAGGGGTCAACCGTGTAGCCGGTCGTGTAACCGTTACATGGGTCACCAAAACCTGTCTAGTACATGTCGTGTCTTTAGTGAACACGCCATGTAGTTTATAATTAGGAGAACCGTGTAAGTTAGCAGTGTAAAGAGACTCTAGCAGGGGAGTTGAGTTCAAGTACATGCCATGTTTTGGGACAACATGATGTGTAGTCTGGAATGTCACACGACTAGTGGTGGCAGAGTTACATTCCCATGTGGAAGGCTTGGAAAAAATGTTGTGTAGTTTAAATACACGCCGTGTAGTCTTTTTTTCAAAAATAATTGTGTCTCTCTCCTATTCCCGTTTTGTACTCTTGTGTTTTCTATCCTTGTTAGTCCAAAATCTGAGGTGTGATTTTGACCTTTCAGGGCTAGGGCACCAAGACGTCCTCTAGTTTCACGTCAGGAACCAAGAAGTGACCGTATGCCTGATACGGTAGACCAGGGACTACATGTAGTTTCACCAATCATTCCGGACATGAAACCTGCAGTGGTTCCAGACACTGGTGCTGATGCTCAGTTCAGAGAGGGTATCATGAGGTTCATGCAGACTTTCCAGCGATCTCAGCATCCTGCCCCGTCTATGGCAGAGCTGTCGTGAGTCATCCAACAACAAAATCCTCCCACTTTCACAGGAGATAGAGGGCCTCAGGCTATAGATTCATGGCTAGAAACCGTGCTTTCCATCTTCTAGCATCTAGAGACTCCCCCAGACCGAAGGGTGAAGCTCGCAACTTACATGCTGTATTCTTCCAAGATATGGTGGGATGTAGTCTCGTAGGCAGGGCGCCAGCAGACTATATCTTGGGATGAATTCTAGCGTACTTTCTATGACTATTTCTATCCGGCGACGCTGAGGGCCGTCAGAGCCAGAGAGTTCATGATCCTGCAGCAGGGTACTCTTTCGGTTATGGATTATTCCTCCCATTTCACTGAGTTGCAGCGTTTCACTCCCGTTCCAAGAAATGAGGAGCTGTTTTTGGCAAGGATGTTTGAAGAAGGCCTCAAACCAGAGATCAGATCTTATGTGAACATATTCCATTTGACTTCTATTACTCTAATAGTCAACCAAGGGCTGATCACTGAATGGAACTTGAGGGAGATTGGAGCTGTTGACCGGGGTGGATCAGCATCCAAGGATGACTCATTGCATACTGACAGCAGGAAACTCCACTGAGAGTCTACTCGAGGTGACTCGAGTAAGCGGGGTAATTTTTCTGGAAGACGAGATCTTCCTTCTCGAAACCAAGTGGTGTTCTATCAGTGTGAAAAGAGAGGGCATAAGAATCCTCAGTTCCTGAGAGATCCAGTGGAGTGCGGAGCTTGCAGCAAGATGGGTCATCTTCACCATTTTTGCAGGGTTCTTCTTCCAGTAGCTAGTGAAACAGCATCGGTTTCTACTCCTTGTACAGGATAAGGATTACTAGTTCCATAGAAGACTGGTGGTTGGAGTTATTCAGGTCATTTATGCCAGGGTAGAGGTCATGAATGCGGTGGTCAGGATCAGGGAAGATCAGCTCAGGGATATCAGGGTTCTACAGAGGGCCACGATACTGGCCATATGTTTGGGGTAGAGTAGATCCTTCAGAAGCAGGATCCTGGACCTTCCACAGTTCGAGGTACGATCTTAGTAGCCTCAGTTTTATCTTCTACACTTTTCGATACTGGAGCTTCTCATAGCTTTATTTCTATGCACACTGTGGAGAGCCTTAGACTTACTGTCCTTAATTCTTAGGATACATTGGCACTAGTTACTCCTTTGGGACATAGAACTACTAGTCTGCATTAGTGCAAAGAGTGCCCCCTTGAGGTTGCTAGGTGTCACTTCTTGTCAGATCTTTATGTCATTGAGATGACGGGTTATGATGTCATTCTCGAAATGGACTGGCTAGTTCTTTTTTAGGACTTTGTCGATTGTTATCAATGCAGGGTGAGTTTCACGTCACCAGAGGGCGGGTCCTTTCTTCACAAGGGAAAATGGGATGTCCAGGCAAGAAGAGATGGACCAGAGCATCATGGGTTGGGCAGTGTTATAGCCCAGATTGCTAGTTTATATCTGGATGATCAGGGGACCTCTCAGATGGACTTTCCTCCGGTAGTTGATCGTTTTCTGTATGTCTTTCCAGAATACTTTTCAGGGTCGCCTCCGGAGCGTGAGGCAGACTTCTCTATTGATCTTGTTCTTGGAGCACCTCCAGTATCCATACCTCCTTATAGAATGGCTATGCCAGAGTTCCATTAACTCAAGAAGTAGTTGGAGTAGTTGCAGGAAAAGGGCTTTATCTGACCCAGTACTTCCCCTTGGGGTTTTCCTGTGTTGTTTACGAAAAAGGATGATGGTACCTTATGGCTTTGTGTGGACTATCGGAAGCTGAACCAGTTGATGGTCAACAACCCATATCCATTTCCAAGGATTGATGATATTTTTGATCAGCTTAGAGGATCCATGGTTTTCTCAAAGATTAACTTGATATCCAACTATCATCAGTTGTGGGTCAGACCATCTGATATACCTCTCACAGCTTTTCGAAGCAGGTATAGTCTGAATGAGTATCTGGTTATGCCGTTCGGTCTGACGAATGCACCGACAGTTTTCATGGCACTAATGAACAGAGTTTTCCATCCTTACCGGGACTCTTTCGCCATTGTCTTTGTGGAAGATATCTTGGTGTACTCTCACACTCTACATGACCATGCTACCCATCTTGAGATCATATTTAGTACACTGAGAGAGCATCAGTTATATGTTAAGCACTCAATGGGCCACTTTTGGATGAATGTGATTCACTTCTTGGGTCATTTCATCTCAGATACAAGCATTTTAGTAGACACATAGAAGGTGAGAGCAGTAGTTACCTGGGAGAAGCCAAAGAATGTCTTCGATGTACGTAGTTTCATAGACAGACTGGTTACTACAAGCAGTTTATACATGAATTCTCACGATTAGCAGTGCCATTGATGGGCTTGACTAAAAATGGTGTGAATTACGTTTGGTTAGAAGCTTGCGACTCAGCCTTCCAAGAGCTAAAGGGGAGATTGAATTCAGCACCAATTATAGTTTTGCCATAGCCGGGCAAGAGATATATAGTTTTCTGTGATGCATCTGGCATTGGGCTTAGAGTAGTACTTATGTAGGAGAATCGTGTTGTTGTGTACAGATCTTGGCAGTTGAGGCCACATGAGAAGAACTATCCTACGCATGACCTGGAGTTGGCTGTAGTTGTTCATGCCTTTCATTGTTGGAGACACTATCTCATGGGAGAGAATTTTGTGGTATATACTGACCACAAGAGCCTCAGATATTTATTCACGCAGTGTGACTTGAATCTGAGACAGTAGTGGTGGGCCTAGTACCTACAGTCTTTCGACTTCGAGATTTCTTATATGCCTGGGAAAGGAAATGTTGTGGCTGATGCACTGAGCAAGAGGACTCAGTTGCAGGCAGTTCAGGAGGCCAGCAGCGAGTGGCAGCTCATGGCTCTGTTCTCTGAGATGCATTTGGAGGTGCACGAAAGACAGGGGAAGACAGTTCTATCTTCTGTACCTGTTACCTCTGCTCTTTTAGATTATGTTTGAATGAGGAAGATATCAGACCCAGAAGGCCTAGTCATGCGGGAGGGTGTGTCAGATGGAGACCCTAATCCGGGGTGGATAGTGGGCAATGATGAAGTGATACATTTCCATGGCCGCGTATGGGTTTCAGAGGACATGTGTGAGGAGATGATGTGGGTTTTTCATGGTTCATCTTGGGTAGTTCATCCTGGTGTCACCAAGATGTACTAAGACTTACACCATCAGTATTGGTGGCCAGGTATGAAGAAGGATGTTGCTGGTTTTGTTATGCGGTGTTCCACCTATCATCAGGTGAAGGTAGACCCTCAGTGACCAACATGGCTTTTACAATAGTTACCCATTCCTTAGTGGAAATGGAATGATGTCACGATGGACTTCGTGACAGGGTTACCGAGATTGCCTCGAGGAAATGACGCGGTTTGGGTTGTAGTGGACATGCTCACAAAGGTTGCACACTTCTTGCCGATCAAGGAGACCTTTAGTGTTGATGAGCTAGGTCGGTTGTACATCCGAGAGATTGTACATCTTCATGGGGTCCCACACTCCATTTTTTCAGACAAGGATGCGCGTTTTACTTCGCACTTATAGCAGGGGATATAGAGGGCTATGGGTACACTTGTACTTTTGAGTACAACATACCATTCAGAGACTGAGGGCCAGTCCGAGCGTACAATCCTGGTTCTTGAGGATATGCTCTGAGCTTGAATTCTAGACTCTGGAGGTACTTGGGAGAAGCATATTCCTCTGGTGGAGTTCTCCTAGAACAATAGTTTTCAGGCGACTATTTAGATGGAACCTTACGAGGCTTTGTACAGTAGGCCATGCCAATCACCTTTATGATAGATAGAGGTAGGATAGGAAGCTTTGCTAGGACGTCATCTTGTTCAGGAGACCTCAGAGAAGATAGAGTTAATTAGAAATAGGATGGCTACAACACACTCGCGACATAAGTCCTATGATGATCAGCGGAAATGACCTATAAAGATCAAGGTCGGAGATCAGGTTTTCCTGCACGTTACCCCAAGGTTAGGACATAAGAGGATTAGGAGACATGGAAAGCTTTCACTGGGATACGTCGAGCTGTTTGAGGTTCTGGAGATAGTCGGGCTAGTTTCTTACAGGTTGCAGTTACCTCAGAGGTACCAGACCATGCACGACGTCTTCCATGTTTCTCAACTTCGACGATATATCTTAGACCCATCTCATGTTTTTTAACCCGAGGATGTTGAGCAGGAGCATGATAAATCTTTCAAGGATCATCCTATCAGGATTGTTGATCGCAATAGGAAAGTTATCTGTGTCTGGTCTGTTCCTCTAGTACGGGTGCTATGGCAGCACGAGCGAGTGCAGGACGAGACCTTGGAAAGGGAGGCCGATGTACGATCTTAGTGGCCAGAGCTGTTCAGGGTTTCTTCTTCCATGCCTCTTTAGGGAAATTCAGGGATAAATTTATTTAAGGGGGGAAGTTTGTAAGAACCCAGATCTTTGTTTGAGGTATGTTTTTCCTTTTTCGGGAGTTTTTGGGAAAAATAATGTTTCTGGAAATTTTTGAAGTACACGTCGTGTACTTTCTGAGTACACACCGTGTACTCTTTTCCCACTCGATGTCATGTACTGGACATGCCCGGGCCACACACACGGTGTGTAGGGTTGACGTGGAGGCTGATTTTGGTAGAGTATGGAAAGACCTAGTACTCGTCGTGTACTCTAAAAGTACACTCCGTGTACTTTCTTTTTATTTCATTAATTGGACCGAGGTCGCGCCTAATGCTCATAAACATCTTCTTCTCCACCTAATTCCATCCAGAGCTTCTGAGGAGGCCAATTATTCTTCAAGACACCGATTCGACACTGGTTGTTCGAATCGAACTCTGTCGATTGCAGAAGAATCGCAACGGTGAGTTCTTGGTTCTTATTTGGCCTTGTTTCCTGATTCTTTCTCTCATGTGAGTTACCTAAGGTTGAATGTTTTAGATGTTTTTGTAGATATACTTCATTCTAGGCCAATTCACGAGCCAAGGTTCAAGTATATTGATCTTCATGGGTCATGGTAGGTGTTTTGTTGCCCTATATTGAAGTTCTTGGAGTTTTGGTTGCAAAAGTGCCTGATACCCATGTTTCAGGTATCCCGGGTTTAGGATTTTAATCCTATTGTTTGTTTGACCTAGTTTTCTTTTTAGATTATGGTTAAATATTTCTAATATATGCTAGGTTGCATGTTTGAGGATCACCCCATGGGTATCTCTCCCTGTTGTTTGTTTATCACCGTTTGACACCGTTTTTCCTGTGAGGAAAACCCTATGGAAATTGTTAGTTTACATGTTATCACTGATTGCATGATTTTACTACTGTTTAAATGCTTTTCATGAATGGATGATTTTAGCCTAGTAGTTGTTGAACTTACATAGGGCTGCTGACAGTAGATTACACACGACTGGACTGATTAGGGCTATGGGAACCTGGTGCGGGAGATCAAAGAGGGAATAGATGATTAAGTGCTTCCCTAGAGGGTCTGTTGGTTTTAGTTTCCTACGTAGGACCTATGAGAATAGGAATTTGTGCTTCCCAAGAGTGTTCTTAGTTTACCCATGTATCGAGACCACATGAGGAATTAGACGTAAGTTCTTCCTCAAAGAGTTTGTAGATATCATTGCAAGACCATATGAGAATTGACGTGAGAGTTTCCCAGAGTGTCTATGCCTTGTTTGATTACTAGACTATAGGGGTCTGCTAGTTTGAGCCACCCAAAGGGTCAGTGTGAATTTTGTTGGTTGGTTTTGATGATCCCACCAATCCAAACAACAAGCTTGGGCTTTATAATTCTTGTGTTTAGGTAGTCTTTTGAGATACCTGCCGTGTTACTTACTTTACCTTGGAATAGATAACTTGCTAGTTTTCCTTGGACATTTAATTATATGAATGTGAATGGTAATTGGTAGGATTATCTACTGTTTTACTCCTAATTCATTATTATATTTATTTCCTATACTTTTTCTATATTACTCAATGACGGTAGGGCACAAAGTTTGTGGTGGTTGCCTACAGGGATTAGTCTCACACCTTGTTTGGGTCCTGCTTTTTGGCTCAAACAGATTATATGGTTGCAGGTGTAGATAGTGATTGTGGCCCTTCTACCTCACGTACTTGATTGCTGGTTGGAGTTGAAGAGCATGGGACCGAGATTTAGCTCGCGATGCTGCTAGACTTGCTATTTACGTTTATTACTTTGGTTTTAGTTGTATTTCAACACGTTAATTTCTTTACTTCTTTCCATATATACATGCACTGTATTGCATCATTATTATATCATACATTGATTATGCTTTTAGTTCTGTTGTTGTATGTTGTATGCTACTTCTGCTATTGTTTATGTTTATTTATCTGCTGCATACATTACCAAATGAGGGAATAGTTTCCCCATAGACTCACCAAGGCCCTCACTACTAGTCGGCAACCTCTGGAATTTGGGGAAACACGCTTGAGGTAATGTGGCGAACCGGGTACGAGGCACCAGTTATGTGGCTCTGGATTCAAGTCGTTACATCAGTGACATACTCTAAAGTAGATTCCCATTTATGATCATATTTCATATCCATGGATGGAATATGATTGATAAAATACTTATAGAGGAGTTTTTGTCCCATGAGATAAAGTGTCTGAGATATAGAGTGGCTAATACTAAGTTGGTTTCCCAATAGAATATATCCATCCCTTATCAGCTGATGGAAAGAAGTTGGGACCTCTGATTGATGTAAGGATCTCATAATGATTGAATAGACCTTGTAAATTATAGATTTTTCTCATATAAAGGGTAAATGATCATCCAAATACTCATAGTTTGATGTTCCCATGTCTCGATGGCACATGGTTGAGTATTCCTACATGACAAGGCTGAAATGTCTGGGGTGTCACCTGACATGTACATGGAATTTGGATGACATTTCCAGAGTTAACTGATTGAAATGTTTAAGGAAATTTGAGTGATAAAAGACATTATGTATAAAGGATGTGGTGTGATCATGCTAACAGGTCTGAATGGCTCCACATGAACTAGTTGACAAGTCTGAAGGAATTTCCATGATTAGATGACATGTCCAGAGGACATCATGTAAACTAGCTGAAATGTCTATAGGAATTCACATTATCTGGTTGACATGTCCAGAGGGATTCAAATTACGTGGGAGACATGTTTTGAGGGAATTGTGTGATCAGGATGACATGTCTATAGGATGTCATTGGACTTGGATGATATGTTAAGTGGAATTCAAGTGACATGGATGGCATGCCTAGAGGCCATGACATGCTTAAGGTTGAATGTCTTGAGGACTTCAATGTGATAATCCTCACATGTAAAAATGGAATATAATGACTTTGATGAAATTTATATATGCCATGGAATGATCTAACTAATATGTCTAAGTGTTGTCTCAATCCTAATGAATGGGATATGCGAGATGCATGATCCCATTCTCCTGAAATTTAACATAGCAGTATTTAGATAAGGGTTATATATTTTTAATATTTTTATCACATAAATTCACCAAACATTGTAAGTATATCACCTAATGAGGCTTCATGAGACCAATTTGATACACCAAAAGTACTTACCGTGATCTGTCTAGCATGTCAAAAGTCCTTTTCTTGATAAATGGAGTGATAAACTGATGCATATAGACATATCACATAATCCCTTAACTACACCCCCATTATTACATGATCGAATACTCTTCAAATGAAATAGATATCCACATAGAGAAGTATTCTCTCACCTATGTTCAATCATGTTTGTTTTTTATATTTTGGTGGTTGAAATTATAGGCATCACCAAAAATGATCTAAATCACATCACATGACACATAAGTCACATATATAGGTTTAAGTCAATGGAGTCAGTGTAGCATGATGACATAATGAGATAAGTGAGGAGTCATGATATCATGTGATGCAAATAGAGTATTGTGATGGGGCACATGAACAATTCAGTTATCAAGCATATTATTAAGGTAACATGTCCAACTGTTGATGTTTCATATCCCAAAATATAATGCTAATAATTGAAGGGAAATATTTATCATGAATGTAGGAGTGCATGGCTGGGTGTTTATATTAGGACCATACATGCAAATATTTTCATGGCAAGATGTTTGCATATCTGATGATCGATATTGAGGATGCACTTCCTATATTTTTATGTCAAAATGAATACATGACCAAGGTTTAATATTAAGGTATCACATCCTAGTATTTCCATTGAAATATAACTACATGTATAAGTTATTGGCGTTTTCATGGAAATATGTATTTATGTCAATGTAATTTCATTAATACATAGGATGTATTTCAATGGATGCTCACATGAACATGTTTAATGTCTTCAAACATTAAAATGCATGTTCTTTATGACTGATGTAGAGGCATTGTGAGACCGAGGGATTTGTATGCAGGTATCCTATGATAAGGATTATCACATACAAGTCTCATAACCTAGTCCACCTGATAGTGTCACATGACGATTGAGGACTCAAAAGATCACATAATTAAGGGTGTCCATATGTGGGTGTCACATGATGTTCAATTGATTAAATGATCACATGACCTTGAAGGGATATTTTTAATGGCTCTTATGACATCATATGATGACTACATGGATAATTTTTTGAAATTTAGTTTTCCTCTTCCTCTCCGATCATTCCCATATGTTCTAAAACCTCTCTACCATTAATACCCTTTAATCTCTTGTGTGTTTTTATGATAAGTTGTGGTTTATATTTTTGGAGGCATCTAGACATATCATATAATTTCATGGTGAAGAAGATGTGTGCACCTTCTTGAGGTAGTAGAGAGATCAAAATGGGAAAAATATATAGATCTATCATGAAGGGGAGTTCAAAAAAAATTATTTGACCATATGTGATCTCAAAACAACCTCGCATAACCACCATCTTTTTATATGGATATATTTAGATACGCTCATGATGGTTTCATACAGTTCCATGATTTGGTTTACATGATCATGGAATGCGTTGATTTATTATCCATTCACATTATCATGTTTATCAAAATTAAACATGGTTTCCTGACATCTGATGAACATGACCCCTAAAATGCCAAAGGTAAAATATATTAGCTTGATGGTCATGTGATAGATCAATGATTGTATTCCAAATAGCTATGTCATCCTTCATACATCTTGAGAAAGATTATTGAAATCACTTAATTGGCTTGATGATTGTCTTCAAAAATTTCATGTGTTCTTTGGTATATGTTGAAACAGATTCACAAGATTGTAGGAATTGATTCATATAATAGTTTAGGTCTACAGATGATGTCTTTCATGAAAACAAATCAAATTAATGGATTCAAGATATCAATCATGATTCAAATCATGTTTGTTAGTTCACTAGAGATGGTCACCATGGGGGACATCGAGCGATGTAGTCGACATTGGGTGTCTAGAGATTGTACATACATAATAAGTTGATAATTTTTGTATCCCATGATGTTGAAATAAGGGAATTGGTGAGTGTGGTAGGTGAGCTGAGGTTAAAGATGATGCAGGCGCAGAATTGGATGGATCAGATTGAACTGATCGAGTGGATATGATAAAGTCTATAAAATTTTATTGGAGGAATACTACAACACTCGAATCTTGTACAAAATCAATTTTCCTTGTTGTAAATATCTACTTAATAAGGATGAGTGTATTATCAACATATCGATCTGGAATTGGGGTTCAAATCCTAGCACACATATGTACCCACACCATCACAGGACGCTCTATGTCATTGCGCAATACACATAAGCGCCACCTCCATGTGCCTTATGTGCCCACAGTGATCACCACACTTGTATTCAACTTACTACTTAGTAGGATTGTCATGGTGGATCTCGGGTATAATTTAGGTGACTTCTATATGTTCCCTGCTTGATCTGTCCATTTTGATAGCTTGGATGGCCAATTTGTTTTTTCTAAGGACCATCCCAAATACATAGAATAATTTTTTTATTAAAATGAATGAAATAATGAAATAATATATACCCTAAATAAAATGAAACCCCAATCCCAACTTTCATGAATGATGCTTACAATTCCTTTATTAATAATATATTTATATTCTTTTTGACGTGCTTCACACTTCTCAAATATCTTATGAAAAAGAATCTGGTTCACATTTATGGGTGCCAATGAATGAAAATGGTAGTCATTAGTAATATGGAAATTAAAATAATAACAAGTCCATTAGTATTCATTCTTGGGTAATGATAATTTTATTTTAAAATTTACAAATAAAGATAATTTTTAATGTAATAAATATATTTAAATTGATGAAAACATTTTTTTATTAATTTTACTCAAATATATTAATTATTGTTGATAATGTGTTTTAAATATATTTATTAACCCTCAGTAGCTAATATTAATTATATATATAAAACATTTGTATTGATTGATTTATTTTTATAATATGGAATATGAATTTGTAATCTGGTCTCCTTAAATTTGTAATGTTGAAAATATGTAATTTTTATATGCTGCCAAATTTTACCAAAATATTTTAGTATAATAAATATATATAATATAAAATATGATAATATTGTGATTAAAAAATGATTTTGTAAAATAAATAAAAATCTTTCCATTAAATAATATATTTTAAATATTTAAATAAATGTTTTTCATGTATTATAATCAACATCTCACATATAATGTAACCTATAAATCTCATGTAATATTTTATTTCATTTTAAAAATATTTATTGAATTTTGGTTTTATATATATTTTTTTAATCTTAATTGAGAAATACTATATTTTAAGGTCAAAAAGGTAATAGTTACGTTTTTTAAAAACTGAAATAAAATTATTAATAATTAAAATACTAAATAAGAAAACCAAGACCTAAATTTACCCCTATAAATTATTTATTATGGGTTAAACTAGAAATTATTATTTAGTTAGGAAATTGTTTAGACAAATAGAACCCTAATTACACATTGTCTTAACTCAAAATCCATTTATCATTTATATTTTCATTTTTAATACTCCATCTAAGATTTTATTAAGGATTTAGATGGACCCCTCTATCACGTTATTATAATAGCCAAAATAGGTAAGGGATCTATTCAACTTTATTTATTTTTTAAGTTTAATTATTTTGTTAAAATATATCAGAAAACTCCTTTTCATATTATATTAAACATCTATATCAACTGAATTCATATTAATTAGATGCATTATTTATGATAGATTACTCAACCCCACTAATTATTTCCATTTCATAAGGCATTACTATGATAAAATAATCCCATTATTCATGTTCCATTATCAAAATTTATATGCAATTTTTGTACTATGGAGATGAAATATATTAGAGGTGATTAATTCATTAATACTATTACCTTGGGTTATTATAAAAAATTATGATTAAAACATTATTCGAACACCTTTCTATATATAAAGTTCATTAGAAAAATCATTATACTTTACAATATTTTTATCTCTATTTGGAGGGACATTAAGGCCTTGTGATACAAAATGGAAATTTTTATAAGTGAAAGGTCAATTGGACACTTTAGTTGTTTATATAATGACCAAAACTTCTATTTATTACCTTTTATGCCTCTTATATATTTTTGTATTTGGATTACCTTTTTATAGTTGTACATTTGATTGTTAGGTCGTTAATCATTTCATATCAACCTTTTTCAAAAAGAATGATTATCAAATACTCTATATTAGGATTACTATACATATTGTTATATTAATTAATTTTTGTCACTTAGAAAACAATACTATAAGACTTAGTATGGAAAATTGTTGGCATGCCCATATATTACATTATATTATTTGGAAACCCATTATATGTCAATCCTTATGGAATATTATTCCAATAATTTAGGTTGTTCAATATTAAATAATATGACTAGTGTTATGTATACTATTTAATTATTTTTTGGAGAGCATTAGAATATCTATGTATTTGGTAGGACCTAAAATTATACATCCCCTTTCTAAAATAAAAGGTATTATAAGAAAACTATGGTAGGTTAATTAGACAATCCTTTCATTTAATATTTTATATCTATCATAAGACATTGATGATATGTTTATGTTGCATGAAATTATACATTACCATCATAATTATTAATACTCAATATGGTTTCTATGATTATTTCTTAATTATTTTATTCTCATCCATTCTTCAAAATTGATTTACTTTTATTATTTGTTATTTTTATATTACATATTCCATGATCATGATATATTTTTCTTTGTAAATACATTTATAGTTATCAATAATACGATATCACCCCTTCTATATGTTTCTCTATTTGATATGTTAATGATGAAGGATATTATGAATTTTAATAAATGATAACATAGTTTATGGGATAACAATGCATGTAATAATTTTTAGTTTCTTTTTATTCTAATTTTTTAAGGTAAATTTAATTTTTTTACATATATCTAGTTCTTTAATGATGGAAAACATTATATCTTGGGTGTGTGATATTATAAATTCTACTTTCCTTGTAATATATAACTCCCTGAATCTATGTGACTAAATTTTGGGGAACTACAGTTTGTATCAGGTCATGTTAAGTGTATATATTTTTATTTATGTATAGAAGTAAATATATAGATAATAAAAAATATTAGACAAACCCTTATAAAATTATACAAATATTTTAAAATTGTAAATTTATTTCTATTTATTATAAATCTATTTAATACATGGGTAAAAGAAATATAAACTATGTTTTATATTTTAAATATTTACTTACTAAAGAATTAGATATTTTCATTATTTTAAATATATGATATGTTAGTTAATGTGCAAACCATGTCTAAAACTGAGGCGATTATATAAAATTAACATCCCCAATTCTACTTATGGGATTTAGAAGGTGGGAGAAAACTAATAGGCCTTAAGAAACATCCCAAATATGCCAAAGGATAGAACAAATGATGAAGGGTTTCGATACCAGTGGGGGAGGATTTACCCTTCATTAATAAAATAAATCAACTAATATAACCAACCCAAACAAAATAGTATATGATTCATGAGAATAAGAATGAAAACATAAGCAATTAATTAATTTCAAAACCCACCAACATATACTACAAAGGAATCCATAAAAGAATCATAGTGAACATCAAAAGATGAATAATAGAACTCTTTTACGACCACAAGAATTCATTCTCCATAATATCTATGCTCAACCATCACAAAACATCCCAAGTATTGTAATGTAGTGATAAAGGCGTGTGATACTATACCATTTCTCATGTCCCAGTAGATGAAATCTACAATAACACCAAAGTTACAAAGTAGGAGTGATTAATAAAACTCAGTAGGTTTTCCCCAATTACTTTCCTACTAACTCCAATATGATATAACGGTTAGAAACATTTAAATAAAAAAATTATAAGAAAAAATTCCCAGAACTAGTTTATAACAAAATATAAACAACATCTGAAAGCAATTTATAATAAAATATAAAAAAGTACCACATTGACCAATTTTTCTGGAAAAATATTTTTTCCATGAAAAAAACCAACCAATGCTTTGAATCCATTTCTAAATATCAATTATTTAATAACCATCACATTACACCTATCTACACATCCAACAATGCATGTAAAATAGACCTCTTTATACTCCTGAGAGGTGAGTCATCAATCACTAAGTTGTCAACTTGTGATCCATTCGATATGGGAGAGACCTAACCCTTATCCACACCAATAATGATGGAAGATACTACTTACCCATATTATTCTAGAATGTATATGAACACACAAAATCATTATGGAAACAAAATAATGACCAAAATAACAATTCCATCATTTTTAATAAAAAAACTCTTTTATTGAAGATCCTTATAAAAATAATTAAAATTATTATCCCACAATTCATTTCAATAAAATCAACCCTTTTATTGAAATCATTTTCGAATAATACCTTTACCAAAATTAGAAATAAAGATTAATTTAAAATTAACATTTTAAAACTATCCAAATCGCTTTTGTAAGAACACCGAATTCCCATATTTCCTCAAACCATAACTCAAGAGGGTTTGGAAAAATCATTACATAGTAAATTCATAATTAATTTCAGAAAAAATAATCAATTCAAAATCATGAAAATCAGTTCTATCAAGATTAGTTGAGAGTTAAGACACCTGCCTCATGATTTTTGGTGAAAACGATAATTAAATGAAGAACGCCAATAAAACTAGGTTAATTCTCCACAAACACACCTTAGATATCTTACCCTAAAAATGTCATGACAAAAACATAACATAGATGGAATCTAAAACCTTATATATTCCCACCTTATTCATATATATATGAAAAAAAGAGGATGGGAGAAGTGGATCTAAATAAATCACTATGAATGATCAAGAATGATGACTTTCCATGAGAAATTGGCTTCTAGTCAATAGGTGAATCCTTCGTATCACATCTGGATCAATGGAAAACCCTTCTGTTATCAATGATGAAGAAAAATCCAGATATAAGGCCACATTGGAGGAGGAATGGAGCATCAAACATTGAGGCCAAACCAGATCCACTTTTTAAGTGGTTGGTTTTGACCTTCACACGGTTTAGTCTCATAGTTAGAAAAATCATGCACTAATCGGGCATTATCCACTTCCTGAAGTATGCCATTTGTTTCCTTTTATTTTATGGTTACCAAACCATTCTCCAACCATGTAAAATTTCACTATCCACAAAATCGAAACACGGCCATATATTTTTTCATTCCACAGAATTTAGAAAACCATCAGTGTATGTAAAAAAATGTTCGTTTCTCTTTCATATCCTTCTCGAGTTCCCATGTCTTGTCCACAATCTGACCATGCTTCCATAAAATCTATACTAGGCTGATGCATTTTACATACATGTCTTTCTCTTTCCAATCCACATTCCATACAAAGATATGTACCAATGAAGCATCCCACTCTAGGTCAATGTTATCCCATCTGATCACATGGTGAAAATCAAGTTGATATTTTTTCAATTGAGATATGTGGAACACACTATTCACTACACTAAACCATGGTGGAAATTCCAAAAAATATGCCACCTATCCAAACTTTTCTAGAACCTCAAAAGGACTATCTATTGAGAACATAACTTTAAATAATTCACAAAATATTTATTTTCAAGACTTGTAGAAATCATGAATAAAAACCGATCACTAATAGAACCTGATATTCACATGATCCACCAAAATCCATTACACAATCCCACAACATGTCTTCTTAGGTTTGTATCTTCCTTTCAGATTTCCCATTTGTATAAGGGTGATATGTAATAATATTAGTCAATTGTGTCCTAGGTCATTCTATAAGTATAGATAGAAATGAGATTTCATCCTCGGATCTCTATCTGATAATATCAAAAATGGTATGTTATGTCTCGTTACCACTTCTAGAATATAGCTTCTTAGATAGATCCTCCACCATGTGAGTTTCTTGAATAGTGATGAAATGATCCAATTTGGTATGTTGATCGATAATCATTCAGATGGGATCTTGTCTTTAAACTATTATTTGGATACCTTTGAAAAAATACATAGCTATATACTCACATATACATACTGGGATGGGTAAAGACTGCAACATACAAGATGGTCACTTATGTTTTTCTTTAACTTGCTGACAAGTTAATCACTTTGAAACAAACTCGAACACCATCAGTTTCATACTGACCAACCAAAACTATGCTTTTAGAGCCTTATGAATCCTCTATATTCATGGATGTATATACCATATCAAATGGTGGTAAGCATGAAGATGTTTTTCTTAACAATCCATAGGTACAACCATCCGATCATGTAACCACCAAACTGAACTCCCATACAAACTCCAACCCTCAATTGTCTTCCCACCACTAAGATTTCTACTCATAGCCACACATTATACATTATATTTTTGAGCCTATTTAACCATCTATGAAAAATAAAAAACTACATCAATTGAGAATAAAACCACAACATCCCCTTCATTTTCAAATTTCACATACATATCGGCTAGGACTGACATCAAATTCCTCTCATCTCATGCTTCTTTCTCCAACTGAGAATACTACTTTTTTTAAGGAATCAACCAAAATAATTCCTTTAAATAGTTTATATATATGTCTATGTAAGACATCTAGAGGTACTATATCTATCATGTATTCCCATGATTCAAATTTATTTGTGAGAAAATATGTTTCAAAATTATATGATCAGTGAACACACTAAATTTCTCACCAAATCGATAACGACACCAAGTCATCAATGAATGGACAACATAAACTAGCTCCAAATAATGTTTTGGGTAATCATTCTCATGCACCCTCAACTAACAAGAGCCATAAGCCATAACTTGGTATCCTTTCATGAGAACATACCCCAACCAAGATCCCAAAGCATCATAGTACACCACTTACCCCTATCTAAATTATGTAAAAATCCAGATAGGTGCTAATGTAAGATATAATTTCATCTCTGGGAATGATTTATAACATTCATCAATCCATTGAAATGGGAATATTTCATTGTATAATATGTCATATGAAAATCCATCCATGAAAATTCATGTACAGAGCATCGGTAGTAACTAGTTAGAAAAAGAAAAATTCATATCTCAAATTTTTTTTTGTGGTAGCTAAGAAATAACTGCATCTATCATTATTGGATGCACTAAAACACCTCTTACAGAAATTACAAGGAGAATAAAGCATAACTATTTTATCAAAAAATAAAACACTGATATTTTGTAATTGAAATTATGGTCTCTTAAGATTTCCAACACTGTCTAAAATTGTTTCTCATGCTCAAAGTCTATCCTTGAATACTCCAATAAGTCATCCACAATCACCTATACAAAATAATCCATATATTCTTGAAATATTGGATTCATAAATGCCATAATGGATTTCGGTACATTTTTATGACCAAAAGGCATTACCAAGTATTCATAATATTTACATCTACTTCTGAATGATTTTTTCGGAATATCCTGCTTCCAAACCCACAATTGGGGATATCATGATCACAATTTAATTTTAGAGAACCAATAATCTAACCTCAATTTCTAAAATATATAATCAATTTGTGGGAGTGGATATATATTAATTATAATAACTTCGTTAAGTTTATGGTAATCGACAAAAATCCAAATAGTTCTATCTGATTCATTTACGAACAGGACCCGTGATTCCCATAGAGATGTTCTCAGCTGAATGAAACCCTTTATTTTCATCTCTTCCAACTACAATTATATCTCCATTAGTTCTATTGGTTCCATCCTATAAGGAGAAAGGGAAACCACATTGGTTCTCTAAAGGAGATTAAACATAAACTCCACTTCCCTTATAGATGAAAACCCTATGATGTTATTGGTAAAAACATTTGAGAATTTATCCACAACGACTAGAAAACTATGATCCAAGTTCTCTTACATTGATTCCAAATTCATCACCGCCAACTATTAATAGATCGTTCAAACTTTTAGTGAAAAATTCTCGTTTCACCTGTCTTTATAACCCTATCTCCTTTAAAGAGATGCTTGACACCATCATCTACCACAAAACTAATTTTCCTTATATAATAGTCTATTTGGGACTTGAACATTGTAAAATAATACATACCTAGGATTATTTCATAAACATACATCTCCATCAAGGATAAATCCTATTTCTTTTCAACTCCATAAACTGTTATAAAACATTCTCTACAAACAATCATCTGAAATTTTCATTGAAAAAGAAGAATTTGAATTTTTTTCATAGAAGGAATCATATCATGATCTCAAAATTGAAAATAAACAACATGAAAATGAATGATGGAATTTGATGAACCTGTATCAAACATATCCTTCATATAGGTAGAATTCAAATTAATAATACCTCTCACCATAGATGATACAACCATATCATCCGTAATCACCTGCTCAATTACAAATAATCGATTTTTAACTACACAAAGCTCCTTGTTGATTTGATGATATTTCTCTTACAGATAAGTCATGGAATTACTATAATCACAAAGGATATATCTACCCTACTTATGAGACTAGTTCTTTAATCCTCACCCTGTCAAATCATATGATGCTTGTGACACCTGAGAATTGTCTAGAGCACCAAACCTCAGAGCATGGGGACAATAAAACTGAAGATTCCTTGTATGGTATTTTTTTCATGATATAGGAGGTGTTGTGCACTGTCTCTTCATGTGGTCGAACGAACCACATTGAAAACAAATGTCATGGATATTTGGTTGTGGAAGAAGATTCATTGATCCCACTGCTTGATTCTGATTCCCACTCCCACCTTGGAAGTAGTTTTCCCTCTCCAACATTCACCCAAAATTAGATTTCCCACCATTTACCATAGTTATCATGATACTTCCTCCTCCCATAGATACTAATATGTCATGTTGAATATCTATTTATCCATTAACCATCTATCTATAGTCCAAAATACATAACAAAATTATCCTCAAGAGAATACTCTTCCTTAGTCATGATTCCATGATGTGTGCTTTCAAGACCACACAAACTGCAGCCTCTAGTGAAAATAAAACTAAATTAATGAATTTAGCCGCATACTCTATAATATAGAGATATTATTACTTCAGGATGAAGAATTAGATAGACCATAGAATCATTAATGCATGTGGATAGAATTTATTGTTGAAAAATTCTTCAAAATCCTCCCAACTAAGGCCTTGATCTACTCAAGCCTACACTTCTAGATCCCACCACCAGCATGCAAGATCCTTAGGAATATACATTGATAGCTTGAATTTTGGCTCCATGGTCGTGTTGATGAAATAGGAGATACAATTAAACATGTTCAGCAACACCACATCCTTTTCTAGTTCCGAATGACCCTATATGATGGGTGGATTCTATTTCTCGAATTGGATGGAATGATCCACTTGTCTTGGTTCAACTATTTAATTCCCTATGTCCACATCCTGAAATGGTTTGACAATACTCTAAACCATATATTCTATTACCTATGGTAGAGGTGAAACCACATTCTTCACATCCTTTTCCCATTGGTTTTAACGACATGTAACATGTTCCATTTTATAAACAAATAAAACCTCATAAGTCACAATCTCTTGAAACTAAAGGATTAGTAATTCAAATTCTATCACATCAACTATCATAATGTTTCTTTTCCAAAATCAACCATATTCATGTTCAAGCTTTTTGTTGAAATATTTTAACTTGATTTTTTAAAATTAAACCATTTTCAAAATACCACAACAATTCTCTTTTAAAATGCATTAATTTAAAAAAAAGAACAGTTTTCAAAAATAAAAAAACTGCATGAAATCATATATCATTACTCAAAATGAAATATGTAAATCTAGTGGAAACTCATTCATATAAATCATGTATTTCTCATCTCATTGCCTAAACCCATGACAATGATATTCCAATATACTATAAGTGTCTACCAAACACTTATGTACCTAAATCCTTGATAACCTGATGTTCAGCATAAAAAGGTTAGCTAAATATTTTTATCCTCAAAATTTTAAGCCCAAAAAATACTAATACTTTATATGATTCCAATCCAAGGAATATACAAGAATAAATTAAACTCCAAAACTGATATAACTAATGACAACTTGTTCTGCAAGGAAAGGGACACGATGATACCACATGTCTCAAACAAAATTGTGGGATGAACAAAACATATAAAATTTGTAACATCCCTCTTTATTTTAATGGGATTGGAAAGGTCCTAGGATTATACTTGGCCTAAAGTGGCATCCCCAAGATTCCAAAGTCTTGAAATAAATTACAAAGGGATTCAATACACATGGGGGATGATTTATCTTTTAAGAATAAAATAACTTAGCCAATAAAGACAATCCAAAAAAACCACTATATGATGAATGATTAGAAGGGAGAAAAATCTACCAATTATTTTATATCAAAACCCAAAAAAGTGTACTACAATAGAATCTAGAAAAAAATCAATGAAAACATTTGAATATGACTATTAATACTCTAAGAAGACCACAAGAATTAATTCACCCCATGGTCTATGCTAAAACATCACAAAAAAAGAAAAAGTATCATGATAAAAACTAAAGACGTGTGATACTTTACCTTTTCCCATATTCTGGTAGATGAAATATGTGAAATAACCAAAGTGCCAAAGTAGTTGTGAGTACTAAAACTCAGTAGGTTTTCCCTAATGACATCAATACTAATTCTAGTAGGAAAGAATGTCTATAAAAATTTATATAAAAAAATTTACAAGAAACAATACCCAATAATAATTTAGAAAAAAAATATAAACAACATCTAAAAACAATTTACATCCAAATACAAAAAAAGTACCATGTTGCCTAATTTTTTGAGAAAAGACTATTATCCATGAAAACCACCAACCAATTCATTGAATTAACTTCTCTATATCTATTTTTCCATAACCATCTGATTCCAACTATCATCACATCGAACCATGCATGTAACCTGGACCTCCCTATACTCATGAGTAGTGAGTCATTCTTTCACTATGTCATCACCTAGTAAACCGTTAGACGGGGGATATACATAACCATTTTCCATGAAAATAATGATGGTAAGGCCTCCATACCCTTATCCACCATAAATTAACATCAACACACAAAAACATTATTTCAATAACCAATATGAGAACAATAATTTCTTCTTTTTCAATAAAACCATTCTTTTATTGAAGTACCTTAAACAACCAAATTAATATTAATCATCTCAAATTCATATAAATAAAACAATCCATTTTATTAAAATAATTTTTATTAATCCCTTTAGCACAATTCTATAAATATCTTTAATTTGAAAACTACATTTTGAAACAAACCAATGAACTTTTGTAAGAACGCTGAATTCGAAAATTTAAAAAAATATTCACTCAAGAGGGTTTTCAAAATACATTACAACAATCGTTAACAATAAATTTTACCAAGTAAAATCATTTAGAAATCAATCAAATTAGTTTTATACATAGGAGTAGAGAGTGAATCAACCTACCTCGAGCGTTTTTACAAAATGATAAACATATGAAGAAGACCCATGAAATTGGGTTAAATATCCCCAAACCCGCCTTAGATCTCTTCCCATAACAAATTAAACACTAAAAATAAACATATTTGGAATTAAAAATTATATATCTACCCATCACATGTATAGATATAATAAAACAAGAGGAGGGGAGAAGTATATCTATGGAAAAATTCAAGAACGGTCAAGAATGGTGACTTTCTGCAAGAAATCGACTTCTAATCCCAAAGTTGAGCCTTCAGACAACCTCTCGATAGATGAAAAAAAATTCCATGACAAATAGAGAATAAAAATCCCAATTTAGGGCCGCATAAATGGTGTAATTTTGCATTAAACTATAAGGGTGATCTGGATGCACTTTTTAAGGAGGTGGTTGGGACCCATGCATAGTTTAGTCGCACGGTTAGACAAATCATGAGCTAACTGTGCATTAGACACTTCCTTAATAAGGACCCTTTCATGTTTAGTTATAACTTTAACCAAACCATGCTCCAAATATTTCAAATATCACTATCCAAAAATATCAAAACAAGGCACAGTTTTTCATTGGCCTTCTCATGGTTTTTAAAACACCTGTGCTGACTATACGCCATCAATTTTTCCCATGTTTCACTGTGAACAGTTTCTTGGAGTGTTCCATTGTTTTTACCAATCCATGAACCAACCATTAACATGACTATAATCCACAAAAATACTTTTAAATTCCTAAAAACTCTCCCCACATTCACCCTTATACATGATAAACATGAAAATCATAATAAAAGAGTTACATTCCAGAAACAGAGTGTGCTCAAATTGGCTTTCAAAATGGGAAACATAATGAAGATACCTTGTAATATAATAAATTTAGAACTGTAATTTGTTTCTTGACCTATGTTATATCAAATAACAAATCCCATATATAGAAACTTTTTTCCTCATAATAAGGAATAACTTTTATTCAATACCTCAGGAATAAATAACCATTATTATTAGGTAACTCTAAAATATTTATACTGAAACAATAGATTAAGTCATTGGAAAATATTTCTATAGTATCATGCTATATGAAAATATAGAAATACATAAGTGGTATATATTAACATAGAGTACGTGATGATTTAATTTGTTCATTAATTAAATTTATGATAGTGAAGGTGGAAGTATTAAACATAGAGTGTAACACATTCAATGAAATATTCTAATATAATTATCTACCTCAAGTTAAATGGTCTAGGATAGAAAATCAATTCCTGAAATATGAAAAAATTAAGAGGATACTATTTTTGATTATGAAACTATATTTAAAAGGTTAGGAGACTTGCATCAGACTATATACACAACCTATAGTATAAGATGGAATGGTTATTTAATGGTTTAAGTCCAAGTATCCCAATGTATGTAATTTCATAAATTAGTAATATATATTGAGTGGTTGTGATAAAATATATTGATTAAAATAAATAATTTCCTAATACACACATTCCCTAATAAAAGTTGGAATAAAATAGAATAATGGAATACTATGTGGGAAGACTTTCTTAAAGAGATTATAATGGAAGTGTGATATCCTCTGCATGGAACAACTATGGAAAGAACCATTTTAATTCATGATTTAAAGGTTTTGGATTAATTTTTATGTGTGTAAAATGTTCCCACAATGGACATGAGAGAAAGTGAAAGAAATATAAAACCATTACGTTGGGTTTTAACTATAAGAATGCATTTCACTGTTTAATTAAGTTCCTCAAATGCCATGGGAATAATTATAATGTTCCTATAGAATTATGAAGGTTTTTTTAAACTCTAAATAGAATACTGTTTTTGAGTTTGGTAGTAATGTTTAAAAATCATGATAAATGAGACCAAATATTTTTAGATGTACAATATATCATGAATTCTTGTGTAGTTGGAGTGTTACTGGTGGGTTCTCTGGAAGGTAAGTTAGATGATTCTTTACTATTCAATAATTGTGTGAACATCATACGCCTCAAAGTAAGATATAATCCATAATGATATAATCCATTTTAATGTCTGTTTGAAGATAAAAGAGGGAAGGTTAATTATAAAGTATCTATAAAATGTCAAGGAAGTACAATATATGTATCCACTAGATGTTAAATTAGTTTCATATGAGACAAACTAGATTTGGATGTCTGGATTGTTGATGAATTTGTCTGATGGAAAAAGTTACAGAATCGCAACTGACTATTATAACTACTGAAGAAGTTAAAGAATTAAATATGAGTGGATTTGAAATGTGTGTAAAATAAAATTATTAGCATCTTTAGGATGATATTATAAAAAATGATGGGATCATGAGTTAATATATTAAAAAGTGGATATTGTGAACCTAATTTCATATTCATTATATGTGAAATAGATTCATACCCCTGAAATCAATAGTTTTGTGTCATATTCTTTTGAATTAATGATGGAAACATAATATAAAGATGAGTTTATGTAGAGAAATAAGTTAAAGAGGAAACATGTGATGTTGATGGAAGTACAATCAATATAATTTTTTGAGTTACCTCACATAATTATTTTTTCACAAACACTATGATGATGTAGATATGGGTAGTCAATTTTCAAATATTAATGAAGGAATGTTAATTAAACAAGAAAATATTAATGGAAGAGTTAAATATTGTTAATTCCAACACTTTCAAAGGGTTTAATGAATTTATAATATGATATATTTGGATTATATTAATGTATTATAATCGATAACTTGAAGTGTGTAAGAGTTTTAAAATAGAGAAAAAATATACCACAATTTTATATGATAGTGATTGGATATTTTATATGGGAGCATCATTCTTGTAAATCTTGATGGAGAGTATATTTAACATTTTGATTAAAGAAGATTTTAGTGTGTTTTTCCTACATTAATTAGAAGATATTCTATGTTGAAAATAGAGATCCCCGTGTTAAGGTGTAATAAATTTGAAAGATTAGAATATACTAGTTATGAAACTGAAGGTCTAAATATTTATGTTCTTAAGAACAATGTATTTTACTATTAAGAAGTCCTAGATGATAATTGATGTTATTTTATAGGAGGAATCCATTATAATCTCTTTATCAAGATATATAAGTGTGGGACACACTTTTTTGTTAATTCTAATACATTCCTCAACCATTTTAATTGACATTTTATTATAGGTGAAAACATATAACATGAAAATATGGAGTAAAGGATTAGGCTCACTCATTGGGTAGCACTCTTATAAAAATCTAGATTCATTTCATTTTTATTTACATTATTATATATTGGTGAAATATTATTATATTATATGAGTGGATCAAGACCTTAAGAAGTCATAGTGGTTAAATTTATTTAAATTAATTCTTCAAAATGAACTATTGATTCAAGCCACATTTCATATTGGTTCACCCATTCATGTGTGTCACAAGCTATATTATATTAGTTTCACCTTTTTTTCTCTAGTTATTAATGATAGAGACCATAAATTCCTTAAACACCCCCAATATCCCAACATTTGATTGAAAAAAAATTAATGGATGACATAATATGATTATAACCTATCTAGAACATATTTTCATAGAAGTGGTAGATCATTATAAAATAGGATATTTATATAGATAAAATGATACAACAATAAATTTTTAAATCCAAAAGGTACATTAATGTTAATGGTAAGGCTAAGAATTATATTCTCAAGGCTTCATCCAATAAATTATACACGAAATATTATGGTAATTTAATCAACAAAGAATAATAGGGATAAGATAGAAATTATCATTTAAGGTTATGTTTGTGCATAAGAATCAACACATTAAATCTGGATAATTTAGTATAAATACATAAAGATAGATAATTAACAATCCATAAATAAATATTTTAGAATATTTAACAAAATAATCATTAATATTAAGGTATTTGGAGTCAATTTTATAGTCTCAATTACTGTTGAGTGGTTTATGAAATATCTCTCAGATAGATTCAGTCCAAAAGAATTAGTGTTGGAAGATAGGGGAGATTTATCTCTAGATGAACATAAAAATATCATTGTAGAAATGGAAATGAGGAAGGATATAGATTCGAAGATAAATTTTAAAAAATAAATGTGATTTGAAGCTATAAATATACTCAATATCATTTCATTTTAAGATTAATATTCTATCCCGTAAAAATATACGTATAATATGGAGAGGGTTTATAATATAATATTGACACTTATATCTCATAATTTTATAAATATTTAAGGGAATTATAAGGGTAAGATGGATTTGAAATTCTTATAGTGTGGGGGAGTTTAACACATTTCTATCATTTTTCATAATAATAAAATTCTAAAATATGAAGAATATTATACTGGTGAGAAATCCTATAGGATAAAATGAATAAAAAATTAATTGAAAATAGAAAATTATATGACAGAAGAATTAAATTTACCCCCAATAGTAAAATGATTTTTTAAATAAAATAAGGCAAAATGGACTTAGTAAAATCATTACTATCCAATGAATAAATTCTATAGAAATTCACAAACATCAGGGAACTTTTGATATATGTGGAAACATCAAGTGACGAAGAAGGGGGAGGCGGGGTACCTTACTTCCAAAATATGTTGAAATAAGAACATGAAGCACATCTTGATAAAAATACTAATCTCAAGAAAGAACTTATCTTAATGAAAATGAAATATGACAGGTAGATGGTAAATAAATAATATTTTTTTAATGGAAAATTCATACATCGATGAAGTCAATAACCTTAAGTAGAAGGTGTGTGTGGAAAATAAAATATTATTTTATTAAGATGAGAAGGTATCATCAATGGTTTATAAACCAAAAAAGGTAAATTAATTGTGTATTGAGGTTAAAAATACTTTAAATAAGCTAGAATTATAGTTTTCATAAGGAAACATATCTTAAATTAAAATATTAACATGATGTTATAATTGTATGTCCAGAAAAACTAGTAAAATCTATTTTTAATTTTAAAATTGATCAGTTTATACTTATAATATATGTTTCTCAACAAAAAAAAATGAGAAATTATTGTCTCATAATAAAATAGGTAGTATTTACATTAAATTAAATGAAGATAGAAACTACTTTCAATGAAATATCCATCAATCTAGAAGAAAAACAAAATCAAATCAATGGATGAACTACCATAGCAGTTCTATAGTCACAACATATATTATTTAGTAAAGTGGATGTTTGAAGTACACATTTGGTGAAATAGAATCCATAGGCACAAATCAACCAATTATTGGGTTAAAATTTAACATATATGAAGAATGCAGAGGTTTAGGGGGATAAAATCATTAATAGAATAAAATTACAATAAAAAATGATATATATTATCTAACTATAGGATGAATGAGAATTTAAGAATTCATTTAAAAATAAATTTTTATTTATTATAAGAAACCTGTAGAATATAGAATCAAAGTGGTTACTGTATAAAATATATCATGAAATATTTTCCAAGAAATTCTCCATACACCAGAAGATAAATGATGAAAGGAAAAAATATAGATGAAAAGTAATTGATATTTCTGGTTTCGTTAAAATCTTATCTGAAAAGAAAAAATTGAATCGTTATAGCATGTTCTCCCCAAATATGATAATTGATGCTCAAATCAGGAAAAAAATCAAAGAAAATAATGGGGGATAAATTAATTTTGGAAATGATAATTCTAAAAAATCAAAGGATGTGGGGAGAATTACATAGATGATTAAAACTTAAAGTCTAAAAAATTTATTTTGGTTGATATACATAAACATAAATTTCAATGAAATGTCTAGTTTTTCTATGGTGAAGAATTGATCTATTCTAGATAAAATTTTGATTCATCGGGTGCTTTAACAATGGAATAAATATTTCCAAAGGATTCAAAATTGTTGGGAACATATTTTAAATTATAAATTAGAGTAATTAAGGTTACTTAAGAGAGAAATATGAAAATTAGTTACATAATAGAAGACTTTGTCATCTTGGACAGTAGAACATAAGAAAAATTTCAAAGGAATTGGTTGTAAGATACATATCTCTTCTAAAAAGATAAAGAACCGTAATATATGAATATTTTTAGAAAGTGAAGAAAAATGAAGCAATATATATAATGGTATACATTTTGTGGTGAACTAAGATAAAAATATATTTAAAATAATTATTTTTAATGTCATTAGTCTTTAAATCTCATAAATAATAACATCCTAGAACCCAAAAGGTATTGTGTCTTTGGAAACTATATATATAAAAAATATTCTAAAACATTTTTAACATATCTTACAATATTTCATAAGAAATTACTCTCTATTTTATAAATGACAGATAATACCATCCTTCATAACCTATGGAATAAAAACATAAGAAAAAACATGCTTAGATTCTTAATAAGGTTAAATTAAAAGGATCACAAGTGATCATAATATATCCATGTGGGTATGATGACAAAATCAAAATCTATGAATATAACATTAGAATATCATACCAAAATAAACATGGATCATTTGACAAAAATAATTTATTTAATCATAACAATAGATAGGAGAGTTCATTAAATGACTATGATGAAAAACATATGACTGTGGCATAAAAATCATAGAATAATTTAATATAGTGGACACGGTATCATGTTCTTTCCCCTAAGTAATATAATTCCCATGTTATCGGGTCCCTACATCCCATCACATTATTAATCAAGAATCATATATATAACATCCATAATGTAATGGAACATGATTCATGTCCATACCTTAACTTACTTTGTGGATCCATAATTACATATATACCTACCATAATTATCTTATGAGATATCATACTTTACTTGATGCATTAGAGGTCTATATAATTTTCTTCCCACCTGTCACATAATGAATAATATAAATATGTGTTTCCTGAGAATAGGGTAACATTCATATCATAACATAAATTAATTAACCCATGTAACAAATATTGGTTTTATATATACATCCATAGGATATTTCATAAAACATGTAGTGAAAAATGGTGAGTGGTAGCATTATAAAATATACCAATATTAACAAGAGTAATATAAAAGGTTTTTTTACAAAGATGAAAAAAATTATGATTATTGAAAAAATAACTTCAAAATATTATATAGAATATACCATTTATATTCATAACCATTAATAATTTATTTTATTTGTGAATCCATTTAATAGTTAATATTATTAATAAAAGAATGTACTTGCATGTAAAAAATTAACAATATGTTCTTTATATAATTTTAAAAATAGCCCATGTTGAAAATGTTAAAATATTCCTTTCAATTTTTTTAAAGAGATTAATAAATTATAAAATCAACTTAATAAATTATTTAATTGTAAATAATTTCATACCAAAATTTTTCTAATGAATATAGACATATATGATGATTATTCCATTAAAAAAGGGTGAGGTTGGGCCAGTTTCTCTTATAATCAAATCAAGTAAAATATTTACCAAGATAAATAAAATTAATAGAGGATACGTAAAACCAAAAAAATATTACAAGAGGATTTGGGAATGGTTATGGATTTATAGGTAGATTTTACACATATTTTTATTAGATAGAAATTTATTTACAAAAATATCGATTTAAAAATTAGATTATAAAGAATCTCATATGGCTTTGGAAAACACTGTGTTAAAACCACATTAAAAATAGAAATTAGGATAAACATTTAAATCCAATCCATTAAACTAAAATAATTATAAAAATAATCAATTGGGTATTAAATGAACCAAAAAAATAAATAATTTATGAATATTAGTTATTATTAAAAGAATTAATGTTGAGATAATAAAACCTTATCTGATTACCATAGACTTCAATGAATAATAATTTACATCATGTATAATGAATATAAACATTTTAATATATTAGTTAATATTATTATTCATATATATATATATATAAAATTATCAACAGGTTAATTATAATCAATAATTATACATTTTTTGATATTTATTGTATATTTTCAATATTAGATATTATTAATTTTGATGGTTTCACACATGATTCATAATAGTGATGTCAAACCCTGTTTTTTAGAATAATTTAATAAATAGTGTATTATAAAATATATTTATATATTTTTTTTCAACTATTTATACATCCTCATGTTCATTTGTTGGAGCATATGGTTATTGTTTTAGGGAATGAGACCCATGGCATGCATGTTTTAGGAAATTTACTAATATCAAAACATTAATTTGTGATGATAATAAATTTTTGTGCCTTATTTTTAAAATTATATTCTTAGAATATATTTAATTTCAATATCATATATATATTCATAAAATATATTTTATAATGATCTATGTAGGGAGGAAATAAAAATAAAAACACGTTGTCGAAAGATGAGGTAGTCAACATTTACGCAAGAGACATGTTATCATTTTTTAATGAATGGGAAGAAGGGAATGTAAATAATGATTTATATTTCAAATATCTCAATTATGTTCTAAATATTATATTAAATATCTAAATACATTCTTATAACACACCATGTGGTTTTGGTGACAAAAATGGAATACATTATTCATGGAGGTGTTAGTATGCACATATGTCCGAGGGACGTTTTAATTATTTTAATGGTTGGAAGAAATGTGTAAATTACTATTAAATTATCATAATAAATATTTATACTTATTATAATTTGGTAATGATTTAATCATGGTTATAATATATTTTTAGCAGGTAAAAGAATAAATAAATGAATATAAATAGAAAAGTAGTGATTATTAATTTTTACATTACTACTTTGAACAATTCCATTAAACATCGGATAATAAAATTTAAGGGTGGTTATTTTATGAGATAATGACCTATATCCAATGTCTATGAGTTTTGGGAGAGATTCAGGGTGAGTACGGAGGAACTAAGAGTCCTAAGGTGTGAAGATAAGTGGGGGGGGGGGGGGGTTAGATCTCCTTTTATAAGTGAGGGGAGTTGCATTTTTTGTAAAAATAGGGTTATTATTTTATGAAAGTGTCTCAAAAATATGAAAATAATGGATTGAGGGTATTTTTTATTCAATAAGACCCTAATAAAAAAATAAGAGATACAGTTTTTGGTATGTTGTACATTTTCTCCATAATTCTACGTTTTTATTTAATTTACTACTACCACAGTTACCCAATTTGAAATCTCCATAACTTTTTTACGACTAAAAGTAGAATTAACTGTACTATTTAATTTGGATATGGTGAATAATAATTTGAAAAAATTTAAAATTTTAATTTTCTGAATGTGAAAAAAAATAATTTTATTTTAATATATGTATAACATATATAAATATTTTATGACGAAAATAAAACATTGGTTCTAAATTTTCCAACATAAGTTTATAGTTTAAACATATTATTTTAAAATGTATAATTTATTAATTAATGAAATATTTTATAAGGAAAATGGTTTATAAAATCATTAAGAGATGCTTATAACCAATTGTTATTATAAAAAAACATGTTATTTTTAGAAATTGTCTTTTGTTGTATTCATGGAAAAATAAAAATTTACAAAAAATGAAAAAATTTCATTATAAATTATATTTTTATGGTAAGCCTAAAAAATTTGTTAATGATGAAAATTTTAAATTCTAATATTTAGTAATTTAACATTAATATTTTAACATAAAATCAAATGAATAATATTTTTTAAGGGAAAATTATTTTTCATATATTACAAGTTATTTTTCATATTCCAAATCAATTACTAAGTAAATTGGTGTTAATTTATTATTTATATATAAAATATAATTTATCAATATTTATCAATAATATATATTATTTAGTAAAGATCTATAGCATATAAAAATCATTTTTTAAAAAATATATATTCTAATCATATAATAATCTTATTAGTTATTTAGCTATACTAATTGAGTTTTGTCAATGCTTGTGTATTAGATTTTTTTTTTAATTTTCTATATATTTCATAAAATGGTTACTTATATTTATACCCACTAATTCAATGACTATAATACAACAGTCACATTACATATCACTATTTTTTTAGTTCAATGCTGATTGTAAAACAAGATATTAAAAAGAATATTAATTAATGGAAATTATATGGTAATATCATGGGATATTACTTTATACCCATTATAATAATTTCACCCTTAAATTTTCATTACAATGATGGAAACAAGTGATGGTACATTTTCATCATTGCATCCTAAGGTTTCAACATAGCTTCCTGAAACTTATAATTCTTCCACATGAGTTTAACCAGATGAGTAGTCCTATATCACATTACTTTTTCACTAGGATCTAATATTTCCCCTAGTTGTGCCTCATGTGAGAGATCATGTTTGATCTATAATACATATGAGTTTTTTACATGGGATAGATCATGTATCTACTCTGTCAGAAGAGATATATGGAACACATTATGTACATGGGAGTGGTTTGGGATAACCGGAAGATGATAAGTTACCATGCCCACTTGGTCAATGATTGGAAAAGGGAAAATGTATCTGGGGATTAATATCCCCTTCTTTCCAAATATCATAACTTTCTTTCATGGTTATATTTGAGGAATACATTATCTCTGATATTAAAATCCATATCTCATCAATAGTTATTCGTATAAATCTTCTGTTAACCTTCCATAACATTAACAATCCAATTAATAGTTTCGATAGTCTAAATAATCTATGAGTAAAGCTTTGGTCCCATAAACATACATTAACATACTTCTTCCAAACTGTCGGTGTTCTACACTATTTCCAATACAATGCATCATGTGCTTCCATTTGAAATGCATATTTAAAACTATTAAGATATTGAAACTCTAATAGGGGAAGGTTTTTATCCCAAATTCCCTTAAAATACATGAAATAGGGTCTCAACATATTGCCACGATTTTGAATCAATCTTTTACATTGACCACCAATTTGCAGATGATATGTGGTACTGAAGCATAGCTTTGTATCTGAATCCCGTTGAATACATCTAAAAATACATGGTAAACAAAAAATAGTTAGATGATAAAATATAAAGTGGTACACCATATATCCTTTCCAATTCCAATGAATATTTATATATTGTTTAAACAAGAAATAATTTCTAATAAAAATAAAATGTACTGACTTCCTAAAGTGATAGACTACAACCAAAATATCATAATAACCCTTATATTATTTTGTTGATAGTAGCTTTACTATACACACCTTGTGATGTACATTTATTACCACTACATGTATATGTGTTTTTCATTTCAAATAAATCTTTTACAAGGAATTTAAATTAGTACAAGAAATACCATGTGTTCGTAAACATTGAAAGAATTATTTATGTAAAATTTGTTTTTTTCAAATAATTTGACCCTATTTGGGTCCATAATCCAATTAAAATGTTTTTTTGATATTGATTTTTTTAGATAAAAATTGTGAGTTTTTTCTTTCATATAATTTCAAATGGTTAACCATAATTTTTTAGAACTATTTTAGAGATGGATTTTAATTGTTTCAATTCAATGAATGGTTGGAGATGGAATTTAGAACCATTATGAAATGTGTTGGACTTTACAAAACTTTTTAATAAAGGGCCATTTTTATTCTTGAGTGGTTTTCAAATGGATTGAACATGTGTGAGACCATATTGTTCTCCTTGTGAATTGTGATACCTGAGGGGAATACAGATTATTATATTTTTATAAAAGATATATGATCAGGGTTGTTTGTTGTGAGGGTATATGAGGTGTGATGAAGTTTATTGCTTTCATATTATTAAATTACTAATTTAATTCTCTCCTTATATTAATGAAAATGCATAAGGATCCTTGGTTTCTTAATTAGGTATGGAATATGTTTCTATATATTCCCAAAGAGATAGAAAATATCTTCCATGTGGATGGATGTACATTGACTACAATGGGTTATGACAATAATGTATCATGTTGAGATAATTCGATTGGTTTTTGACATAGGATCATCAATAAGAATATAGATGGTTTTTAAATGATTATATATTGGTTATACTCAAAATATAATTTGTGATTGTACATGTATAAATATTGATTAATTTATAGAAGTTTTATCCTTTGTGTTTCCTTAATTAATTAACACACATGGTGCCATGTCCTACCATTTCTTGTGATCTTTCCTTTGTAACATGGTTACATGGTTTTTATTTAGTTATTGTTCCAAATGGATTATTTTATAAAAATCATATCATAGTGTTTAAAAATATTTTTGTATTTATAATATGAATACAAATGAATGTTTTGATTTAAATGTAGTTGAAAGATAATAAATAATCTTCCAAGTGATTATTTTTTAACTATAAAAACTAAATGATGTTTGATAATAGTTTATGGATGGGATATTGGTATTGAATATGAGATGAAAAAAATATTTTCATATTTTATATCAAACTATCATAAAATAATCTTTATTTTTTATAGAATAACAGAAAACATATAATGATTTCTTATTAAGTATATTTTCACTCACAAACCTATATACCCAATTAATTATATATAGTTTTGTGAATTCATTTTCAAGAACCTTGTCTAGGACCTCATCTAGTGGTTATGACCAAAATGTTAATGGCTTGGGATTTTGATAGTAACCAAAGATATCATAAAGATAATGGTAGTGCCTTTTATTTTGGTTTATATTAAATTTATACAATTTTAAATGTATATCAACCTATGGCTTGAAACTTATTCAATTTTGTTATACATATATTAATTAGTCTATATATTTGATTTTACAGATATTGTTTTATTGAATGGAACCTTATTTATTTTTTTACCACTCTATTTTTTTTTATTTTGAATGTGTTTTTTAATATTTAATGGTGAAATCATTCCTATTGATTATATTCTAATACCCATGAAGTAGTTTCTGTCCTGACACTAGTTGAAGAATTTGTTTCAACAACAATTTGTTTTCATTTTAACATTAGTTATCCATCCAATGTAAATGTGAATGATGTTTTAAGTATTAATTCTAACAGTGGATATTTAAACAGATGTTAAAATTAAAATTTATAACGCTTTAAATATTGGTTATTTTTATAAAACAAGTAAAAATTAGAATTAAAGTATATTTTATGTCAGTTATTATGATAATTGATGTTAAATTATTCTTATAACATCGATCGTAATAACATCCAATGTAAAGAATAATGAATCCTTATGCAATGGTCTTGTTCGTTTCACAAGTATCGTTTTGACGAGTTGTTGTGCTAAAATAGACCTAAAGATTAATATTTTTGGAAATTGAAAGAATTAGAATAAGAAATAATTCAATTAAAATTACTTGGAGGGAAGAAAACATTTTATAATGAAATAAAAATTATATATACCAGATAATAATAAGAAAAATAAAATTAAATATTTAATAAATCATTATTTCACGTGTCAATTTACTTAAAATCTAAATTTAGTTTGTTCATATTCATATTATTTTTAGAGAACAACTTATGTGAACCAGACAATTATGGTTGGTATGAAATATTAATCTCTTGTCAAAAAATTTATTTTGGATGTTCTATCTTCTCACCTTGATGGGATGAAGTCTTATTCTTTATAAGAATACGATTTCTTAAAATCTATATAGATGGAGACTAAAATTAATAAGAAGAATGAAATAATGATATCATAATTATAATTTTCATGCTAGAAATTTTTAATAAATAAATAACTAAATGAAGATGCATAATAAAGAAGAATTTATTATAAATATTGAAAAATTAATAAATAAATGTTATATATGATAGTTGAGAAGGTTTTTTGATGAAATTATAAATTATAAGTGAAAACTTATAAATTGAATGTTTTTTATATACAAATTAAAATCACACTTACAAGGGTTGTGATATTTAATATTTATCATCAATTATTTTTATAAAAATAATTAAAAGTACATATAATTATAAATAAAATCTTATAAATATTACAATAAAAAATTTAATTTCTATTTTTTTGAAATGTATTAGTAGAAATATTTAATAAAATTAATTTCACGTTAGTTTTATAAAAAATAAATTAAATATTTTTTTAGAATACTTATAGTGTTTCATTTTCAATTATTCATTGTTTAAAAAGTTAAATCGCTATAAAGATTAGTGTAATTAATTTTTAGGTATTTATTCTACTTGGTGTGGAGCTGAAATAAACATACGGATCAAAAGTAATGGTTTTAAGAAGCTATAATTAGATCTTTTTATGTTGGTTCCTGAATAAAAAACATAAAATGTAATTTAGAAGGTCAATTAATGAAAAATCATAAGGAATTGATGTTAAATGTAATTTTAACTTTTTTTATATTTAACATTAGAAAGTTGATTATAATGACTATTTTCATATAGTGTTGGAAAATCATGAATGAAACTCAAGTATTTCCCATACTGATAAGGGTATTCTAGGTTTGGATGTCTATGGCTGGTTTATGGGAAAGTTGTATGAGAGAACAAAAACATGTTTTTTGTGTTTTTTTGGTAGTTTGGAGACTGATATTTGTCAAAGATTATAATATAGTATATGTAATATTTTCATGATAAATTATCCATCATTATCTATAAATTTCCATGGGAGTATGGGGATCTATGTCCTAATATTGAGTTCATTTTTTGATATCAATTATGGAATTTGGTATTTTGAGATGTTTATTTTGTCCCTGTGGAGATTGTTAGTGATTTAGAGGGATATTTTGTGATTCATAAGTGATATAAAGAAATAATTTATCTAACATTGCTATCCCCCACCATCTGGTAAACTATGAACATCCCATAAAAAAGGTATTAGAAATGTGAAAAATCCTTTAAAAAGGTGGGAATATTGTTTACATGCCCATTTGAAAAGACCATGCATTGTAATATTTCTCCACTAGATGTTTTCTCTTTATCATTATGGATTGAAGTCAATGGTTTCTACAATTGGGGTGATTCTAATTAAGGGATATTTCTTTTATGATTTATCTTAGTGTTATTTGAGGATTACCCTTGGTCGTTTTGTTTTTTTCACATAAATATTTCTATTTCGTGTGTATAGAAGATGATTTGAGGGATGGAAATTGGATTTTCTAAGAAGTTCTTTTAAAACTCATTTTAAAATGGATTTTATTGGGTGTTTGGTTTGGAATTTTGAAATTTTAATTTAACATTGAGTTCTGAAGAATTAATTTAGTTTCCTTTTTTTTTAAATAAATTTAATGAATTTATTTTTAATGAGAGAGGTATATATTTTAAAAAGAGAAGTCGGTTAGAAATTAAATGTCAAACTGGGATGTTTTGAAATTTTTATTTATAATGTTTTAAAAATAATTTGATTTCAAAATTGAATTTTTAAAGTGATATAGAGATAAATGGGTGATTTTTTATGTTTCTAGAGTATTTAATCATAAGTAAATTTTTATTAATTTTTAGAATTAATGGAATTATTTTTTTTCAAATTGGATTATTTGAAAATTTAATATGAGGAGATATGATTTAAAAAGTGTATCCTTATGTGGAATTGAAGGATTTTAAATGTATTATTTTTTAAAAAACAATATGTTATTGGGTAAACTATTCTATCACATGGCAACATAATTTGGTTTAGGGACACGAGAATCTTGGAAAATGTTTTTTTTCTTGTTGTTATATGCCTCCCAGAAAGAGAATAATGAAGGATAAGGTTTTCTTCTTGTACTTCGGTGTAGTCTTTATAATTAGTGGAGAAAACCATACTCTAAGTGGATTGGTGACTCATAATACTTTTCATTAAAGAATATCATATATTAATATTATCCCTTTAGTGGTTGTTTTGTTAAATGGTTTTGGGAACATCTGTATAGACTATGTTATGGTTTTTTTGGGAATTCTCATGGGGATTTAAATCACATTTCATCTTTGTGTAAGACCCCAAGTCTTGTTGATAGTTATGGGTTGAGTATTCATTTTTTTGTGTTTATTAATAGTGTTTATTCCTTGGAATCTTGAAAATTACTTTCTATTGTGTTGAATATATAGGGTATTATTGGGTTCCCTTATGTTCTGGTTGTTTTTAAGTTAGTTTTCTATTGGGTCGAGAATGAGTGACATTCGGGTCTGCGATTACATAATAATGATGTTTACCACATTTGATCAGTTGAGAAAATGAGGTTAATATATTTGTGGGTTTTTCTCTAGGATGATATTATAAGATTGATGTCCTTTTTTAACCCTTGATTATGGTGAATCAAGTTTAGAATGCATGTTGGACATTATTGTGGCATGTTTTTTTTGTATTAATTCTTGATTTATGTGGTTGGTTTGTGTGTTTATATTGGTGTTAGTTTATTTTTTTGGTCGTTGGGTTCCCATTTCGGCATGGATTACATGGGAGTTAAAACATGTATCTTTGTTTTCAGTCAGGTGTTGATGGGTTTTTATGACAACCCATATCTTTTATACGCATTATTTCATGACTTATTACATAAGGATTCAAACAATAAAATAAAAAAAAGATATATAGGCCTAGTGTATTTAGTTAGTTAGACCCATATCATAATAACTTTATATAGGGATAAAACAAAATTATTTAAAACTCTAAAACATGCCCTAAAATTCCATAGATATTCTAATAGTTCCTGAGATAACATGGGGATGTATATAAGAAACAAATGAGATACAATTCCAAGAAAAGGAATAATTAATGAATTACATGATGAAATTAATACATGTGATTGAAAAGGTATATAGTGAATTCATAAAAGGGTGAGAATTATAAACATGAAAATTTATGCATGGTATAAGCTGATAACATCATGGAAACATCACAATGTGGAAAAACATGAAACATGAAATCAGAAGTATATATAAAGGGTAATCGTCAAGGAATAATAACATATTGTGATTTTGATAACCACACATGCACTATAAATGTAATCTCATGATATATAAACAATAAACAATGTATTAGAGGGATACATAATTTTGGTCTCACCCGTCACATTAATTTCTTGAAAATGCATCTGGGTGCCACATGGATCATACACCGGAATTTTTTTTAATCACCTTTAATCCCATTATTTTTGAGGGTGGATTAAAAAGATGCGAGTAACCCATAAAGTAAGGATAGTAACATCTTTTTGAGTACCCTTATGAATAAATTATAATGGGTATTTAAAACACAAAACATTAGAATGGAAAATCACATGATAATTTCAATAGTATAACAGATGTACATAACCATTCATGGAAAGGTTTAATGACATTGAAGTGTGTTGTATCATTACTTGGGAATCATATGTATATTAAATGGATAGTTAAAAACATATCCACGTATGAAAAATTTCAAATTTAAGGATTTATACAAATTTTGTAATTGAATAATGAAGAGGAACAAAATACCTTACCTTAATCAGAAACTTCTAAAAGCATGGGAGGAGCTTTATAAGAGCAAGGGAACACCATGAGTGGTATTTATGGAGGTATAGAGATATAAAATCCATGTGAAATTGGTTTTTAGTGATGATTAATAGTATTATGGGTGGGTATTTAAATAAAAAGATAAGGGAATTAATTATTAATTTTGAATATTATGTTTTTGACTCTGTGCAATAAAATAACCAATGATTAAAACATTTTCTTTTTTATCTATTTTTTATGCAATAGGGGATAAGTAGTCATTGTTTTATTAGGATATGAACTGAAATCCTTAAATTAAAATCATTGATGATGTTGAAGTGAGTTATGTTTACAATGAATTAATATTAAAAAGGTAAAATATAAAATATATTTTGGATTATTCCTTAATGGTTTGTAAAAATAATGAAGAAAATTAAAAATAGATTAAATTTTTGGGGATTTTTTTTTGTTTTTTATTTCATTTATTGTATTTTTTCATCAATTTTAGGCTATTATGGCATCACAATATATACTATATATTTATAATATATGTAATGTTTACCCAAAATTTGGAATATATCATAAAGTTATTAGAATATCACCATGTATAATTTTGGAATCCTAGAATAAAAATAGATTTTTATATTAAAATATAGTTTTATAAATATATTATTTTTCTTTTTGAGAAAATTAATTTATTAAAATATACTAGTTTTCATGATATAAGAAATATTATGAACCTTATAAAAATTAAATGAGAGTTTATTAAATTATAATAAAAATTATATTTAAATAAATACAATTTAACATGATTATGTAATAAAAAGTATCATTATTTAAAATTTATTTACTTTATCAAAATGTATATTTTAATTAAAACTAAATAGTTTACAAAAATTAAAATTTTTATATAGAAATATAATTTTTACCAAACTCATTATATTTATCTTATATATATATATATGAATTAATAATGATAATGGGAGAAATATACTAAATATATTTCAATAATAGAAATTATAAAAATTGGAACTACTAGTGCCCAGAAACATACCCCAGTATTTCACAAGCATAAGCCTTAAGTGAAAGGTGTGTGATGTGGATATTTTCTTGTGGTGGTTTGATGAACATTATTTGGGACCTGATTTATAAAAAAATAAACTTCTCCAATAAATGGCTTCACTTGAGTTACAGTTATAAAATATCAGCTTCAGTTTTGTTTTGGTAAAATCCTTATGATTACATCTCCTTTAGAAGCTCCAGTAAATGGGATGAATATTACATGATCCTTCTGATCAATTCCATCACTTATTTCATCTATTTCACTTATTCAATATAATAACCTTTAATATCTACTCAAATTAATTGTTTCTATAGAATTTCTATATTATAAATTTTTGATGATTAATGGGTCTTTAAGCCTTAGATATAAATTATGAACATATATTATAGTGGTTTAAAATTAAATAGTGTGAATGTGTTTTCTATAAATATATTTCTTAATAATTCATTTATTCTTTCAAAATGATATTTTATTTATAAACTTTTACATCATTATAATTTGGGTCACCTTCTAGGAATTCCATGGGGGTGTTTGTTTGTGTTTTTTGTGTTGAATGTGTTGTGTGTTCCCCTCATGTCACATAATTTGGTGAATTATCAAGTTTTGGGAAGAAATATATTTTGTATCCATTGTTCTAGGCCATACTTTGTAGTTATATAGAGTTTTATTTAGATATATATTGTGGGTTTGGGGATATTATTTATTTTAATTAATGAAATATTGTGTGTTTGATGGTTTTTCTACTTACTTTATCTGTAGTCGTTTCACCTCCCAATTTAATTCATTCAACAACGTGTTTTTGGATTTTTATTTTATATATTTATTTTATTATACAAACATTATTAGGTATGATTGTGTAATTTTGGGAAATTTTTCACACACTGTGTCATTATAGTGGTGTTTATTTTATATTATTTTTATTTATATTGGTGTAATTTAAAATTTTCATGAGTATTTATTGAATTTAATTTTTTAGATTTTTTATGGTTCATAGATTAGAATAATCCAAGTGATGTCCCTTACAGAACCCTTCAAGAACCATTATAGCAGTTCATTTATAACATGTATGTTTTGGCGTGCACGAACAATTCATAGTTGGGATGACTATTTGGAGAAATAATTTATCTTACCTTTCCATAGATAGTTTCCTAGAATAAAACATGTTAATGGATAAGAAGGCCATGAAACAATCATATTATATGACTATATAATTTGATAGATATATTTTTTAGATGGATTGTAGTTAGTAAATTGTAGAACCAAACCCTGAGGTGGCATTTTTCTGTCCATTATTCCAATGGGTTTGGCACAAAGTTTATGAAACCATGTGGGTTTACTTTAATCACATAGAGGTAATTTTTTGAAAATACCCCTATCAAAATTTAATGATTACATCCCATATTTTCCTTCACATTCATTTGTTGGATCCAAGTCATCCTCTAAGAATGATCCTCAATCCGTCTTTTTAGATTTAAATTCCTCTCAATCCACCACTATCTAATTTATCTTAGTAACCCTCACTCTTCTCCTTGGTTTTCTATTTTTTCTTACCCCTCTCCCTTCTCTACTATATTTACTATACTACCTTATCAAATAATTTCTTCTGAGTATAGATTATTTCTTTATGGAGTTATTTGATGGGGAATTTGATGTATAGGTTTTGTGTAGGGTACCTTGATACTTGTTGAAGTATTCCATATAGAAGGCAGTGACTACTGGTTGCATTGTTGTTGAATTGTGGTATCTATTTTTTAGTTATTTCATAAAATGAAATGTCATATGATGAATGATATTTATAAATGTCTTATTTGGTTAATTATGATTAAAAATAACATTTATATTGTCTTACATAAAGGGTTGAATGTGTTTCTCATTTTACATAATGGTTCTACATTGATTTTCAAGTTGTTTATTGAATGAGAGGTAATTTTAATCTTTAAAAGCATAGTTTTAAGTAAAATTACATGTTTTTAAAATTATTTGACCATTTTTTGGTCATTAAATGAATTAGAATGTGGTGTTTTAAACATTTGATGGATTTTTGTGAAAAAAATGTGTGTTGGTTCTTTCATGGCTTTTCAAATGGTTTATATGATTTTTTATGAATTTTTTTGAAATACACTTCAAAGGTTATATTATTAATAATGATTTGAAATAAAATTTCAAAAGATTAAGATATGTCTTGGCCTTCTGATCCACTCTCAAAAAACAACCTTTAAGATCTTTTGAGTGGTTTTTGAATTGTATGTCTATAAGACCCTCTTGACCCCTTATGAATTGTGGCCCCAATTGGGGATATTATTTATTTTTTGGATTGTATGATATGTGATTAGTGATGTTTTTGTGAGGTTACAATAGGTAAGATGAGTTTTATATATTTTTAGTTAATAAATTACTTTTTTATTACTCATCTTATACTGATTGGCAAGTATAGTGATCCTCGAGGAACTATTGAGGGTTGAGAGTTGTTTTTATTTGAGACCATCATGTACGTTATTTACATAACATTACTGAAAATGGTTCCAAAACACGTATCTCTAGGTTTTCCTCATTAGATATTTATGAATTTACCTTGTCCTATATATTTTTGATTAAATTATATTATATCCCTTATGTTCACCTATTTTATTGACAGGCATTAAACCATGCCTCCCTTTTTCATGCATTCATTTAGATTTTACATTGTGTCATTATTTTTATTACATTATTATTTAAAATGAATAATTTTAATTATATTTTCTCAATGTGATTAAAAAATGAATATTTTTATAAATTTATTTCAAAAGATCATTGAAATGGATATTTGGATTAAAAGGGATGGATTCCAATGAAATAATTTTCCATGTGATTGTTTTCATTTAACAAGATAATTAAAAGGTTATTTTTTATAAATTTACATATGTGATATTGGTTTTTATAACGATATGTAAAAAATATTTTCATATTTTAGTTCAAACATTTGAAAAATGAAGTGTTGTTTTAAAGGCACTACCCAAACTCTATGATTCATGCATATTGTGTTCTACTTTTCTCCCACCATTCATACACCATTTAGTTTCATGAGTTATTATTGCTTCATTTTTAGTTTCCTTAACATAGTATTATTTTAGTGTGTTGTTCTAGGATTACAGCATATGTTGATATAGATAGTGACCATGGTTCATAAGGATGTAGTTGTCTTAATCTATAGTTTGTATTTTAATTTTATATATATTTGGATTTTTATTTATCATTCTATAGTCTTGATATTATTCAATTTTTTCTATATTTCTTGTTAAGTATATATATTCAAGACATAATATCTATTTACATTTTCATTTTATGGTATATATCATTTTTTTTTGAAATCTAATTATATGTTTATTTTGGAAGTGTTCGTTTCATATTAATGAGTGAAATTATTCAAAAAAATTATGACCTGTGACTCTAGAACAGTTTTCAAAACTTTTTTTAATGGTAAATGCACCACATGTATGTCCTATATTGATTTGGGATTATTAGTGATGAAATACCTATGTAGGTTCATGAATATATGTTACCAGATCACACATTATTATTATTCGGGGTGTCATTAAGTAGTCTGGAGACTTGGATTATCAATGAAGATCGATAAGTAAGTGCAAGAAATAGTATCATGATTTTTTTCCATCCTAAGTCAGGGGATTATATGAGAGTTAATGGATTTGAGTCTCGATATTGAGTTTTATTTTCAATAGCATTGAATAATGTTTGTATGGTAAAATTATGATATTATCCTTGCTGATCATATAAGGGATTTTAGGGGAATTTTCATGTTTTGAAGGTGAAATATTGGATGGTATCAAGGGTAAAAAATTATCCCATAAAGTCTCATTATCCAGGAAGATCCCATGAGGAGGGTCTTGGAACCATAAAGATCATATCGCATGGTCGGTGCATTGTTCACCAAACTAGGTAGCCAAACCGTACACAGTTCTATTTCTCCTCTATATGTTTTTTCCTCCATGGCATTCTAGATTTATCCCAATGGGTTATTTCATTTTAATAATGTTAATTAAGGGATTTTTTATGCGACTAATTGTATTGTTTATGATTATGTTCAAATGATTATTTTTTTCCCTGAGTTATTCCCATGTTATTATTTTTGAAAATTATTTTTGGTGAGAAAAAAATGTTTTATGTAGATTTTTTTTCTGAAAATCATTTTTAAATTTTGGTTAAAGGAGTTTTGGGTTCCATTTTGAAATTATGTTTTTTGTTTAGCTGTTTAAAATTATTATATGATAGTTTTGTTTTATAAAAACTATATATGGTTGAAATGGGTGGGGGTGAATTATAGTTTAAAAATTAAACTAAGAAAAAACACAAATCCTTGTAATTAAAAAAGTCTGGACTCAATCATTGTCCAATGATCTGAGTGTTTAAATCAAAATTAGAAATTTTTGGATAGAAATGTGTTATTACTGGTATCAATTAATCACCGATAAAATAGTTTATTAGAGAGAATGTAATAAAATAACATTATAATGTTAATTTTCAAGGAAATATTTAATTTTCAGAAAACAAATAATAAAATTATAATGGTAGAATGACTTATATGATTATTAAAAGGTTATTTTTCTCTATAACCGTAAGAGTTATGGATGTTATGAATCCTAACATAAGATATCCATAATTTCAATACTTATTTTAAAGATTTATTTTTCTCTATTAGAAACACCCTTGATATGATAATCATAATAGATTCATATTTCAAAACCCAAAAATCCCTAGATCAGAAATATTTGAATAATATTTGACTTTTTCATGTAATAAATTCATTGATATAATGATTTAGTTCTCAATATTTATATCCCCACACTTCCTCGATCTTATGGATCAGATCCAACATTCTTCTTATCCTCAAAATTTGTTGATATACCCACGATCAGATGCATTCAATAAAAAATGGAAACATTTTATGTAATTTAAAATACTCATAAAGATTCATTACAATATTAAAACTCTAAAAGATTACAATAAATTTATGAATGAGATTTTCAAATTAAGTGATATTCATATGGGTTAAGTAGAATAATTTATCATATAAAATATGTTAAAATAACAATATATTTATAGGCAATCCACCAATGGCCATATTTTTATGTTGGTTACAGTGGCCTCAAACATTCATCACTTTGATTTCTCAAAAGGATCTGGATCTTTCTATTGAATGCTATGAATGAAATATACTTCATTTTTTGACACTAGATTTTGTCACTATTATAATGATATATTGAATTCAATCTGATATAAAAAATCTCATCACTCCGATTGTAAACTCTTGATTGCCTAATAAACATCATTATTGTTAGTCATTCATACAAACTAAATTTTTGTCATTACCATTTATGGATACTAATTTCATTCTAATAGTTATAACTTTCATCAGTTTTATAGACCATAAATATGTATTACCACTAGTCAAATTTGTATTTAATTTTATTTAAAATATGCACATTCAGTCAGATGGATCATATTAAATAATAAAAATTTATATTGATTTTATATTAGAACTAGTTTTATTCTTTGTATAAAAAATTGTTTTTCACAAAAATATACTAAAATAAGTTGGATACAAAACATTATTTAAATATTGTTTTTAAAAAGTATTTTTGATTCCCAGAACAAAGGAAATGAAAATTATAATGTAATAATTTTCACTCAAACATATCGCCATTTTTTGAAATAAAAAACCCAATACTTAAATAAATTATTAATATAATTTAAATGATTACATCCATTTGTAACTTTTCAAACATAAAAGAGAGTATATATAGAAATTTATTTTCTCTTATCATATATTAACTCCCCTTGGGTTTATGAATTTTTTATGATCTGATGGAAAGTAATAATTTAGATTCTCCCATTAATAAAATTCTTCCATTGAATTATTCTCCCATTTTAGAGTAATATTTCCCCGTCAGGTACTTCATTTCATTTTTAATTAGACTATCCCCATTCAAACAAAATACTTCCACATACTTCTCAAAACATATAACCTTTCTAAATTACAAAAAGATTAGGGAATGTATATAACATCTTGAAATGTTAAAAAGTTTAACATTTTAAATAATTGGGTTTATAATATGCTTTATTCCAATAAAATATATATAATATTTATCCAAGTGAAATTTGGAAACTTTTATACGAATGTTAATGTGTAATAAAACATTCATAATAACTTCATTCAAAAAATTCTATTGAAGAAAATTTTTATTAAATCAAATGTTCAGATAAAAAGGTTCATTCTTTCTAGTAATGATACTTGACTATCACATTCAACTTCTATAAATCTTCATAGTCCTTCTCAGCTTCAAAAACTGAATATTCATGTTTTATCACCCTCTCATCTTGAATAAATAGTCTTTGATTCTATGGCTCTAAATTTTCAACCATCTCATTGATATTCTTTTTTTTATAATAAAAGTGTAATAACTTATCTTTATATGATAAGATCCTACTATTTTCTACTTACATCTGTTGAAAATTATCTTTAAAAAATAAAACATCTTTATCTCAATTGTCTGTCGAATCATGAAATTGATCAAGAAAATTCATTCCCTCTAAAATATCTACTGTAAATACTTCAAAATTACTAGAATACTAAATATATATCTTCTTAACATCACCTAACTAATCATTTGGATCCTTCATGTCATTATCATGTTGTCTAGACCATCTTACCATCTAGTTGACCCTTTTTTATTGTCCTTTGATTTATAATTTCCGTTTTCTTTGTCGAACTCATATCAGATCACTGAATAATTCCACATCATCAAATAATGTAATTTATCATTCAAATATTTTTAAATCTATTATCACATGAATTCAATATTTATTAGGAAGATAATACAATCTATCAAATGTTACAAATTTTGGATATTTTATTGAAAATTATTTTCTACCTCAGTGGATGAAGATTCTGATGACTCTGACGGAATCTATGAAACATGAGGTCTAGATGGGAAAATATAATATTTTTATTGGATTAAACTCTAACATATTCTAAAAATTTCACAATATCAACATATTTATCATTTTTAACTTTGTCTAGTAATTTCATGTGAGAATATTGAGCTTCTTCTTCCTTTTAAGATGAATACATATCTTCCTCGAAAATATATAAATTTATATTATTCTTGGTTTAGGAAGAAAATGTAGTATATTTTAAGGATGAATCTTATATACATTATTTCCTTAGCCCCTTCCTCTGTATATGTTTCTAGTCAATCTTCTTCGTATTTTACTTCCTCTAATTCATTATCCAACAACCATGTAGTTCAAAGAGCATATTTTATAACATCATTTACTAATTTATGATTTCCCATATAAACTATATTCTGAAAATTGTATTGGGACCAATTAGGTTATATACAAATGAACATTGAAATGCTTCAAAAATCTCCTTACCACTCCCCTTATAACCAACCATTTATAAAATTTATGGAACCAATGATGTTACAACAAAATCCGGAATAAAAAATGGAATATTTTGATCCGTATAAAGAATGGTTCCATACCATGGAATTAATTTCACAATATATAATGGAGAAATAGATAAAATTAGAACAAAAATATATTTTCTATTCCCTACACTAATATTTCAACCATTTTATGATTCAATAAACTTTTATTCTACATTGTTCTAATTTTATCTTCCATCATCTTGTTATCGGTTTGAATTTTCAAAGACAAGGACTCTCCCTTATAGAAAAAAATTGGATCACCATGTATTTTTTATGCCTTATGTTCCATATGATTCTTGAAATAATCATCTAACATTGTTTTATATTTCTTTTGGACTTTATGAGGGGATTATTTAGATTCTGACTTTTCATTGACATCATCCTTCTCTTTAGAATGTTGATCATCGAACATGGGTCTATATATTTAATTCAAAAACCACTTTAACATTGACAAAATAATAATCTTCATTTTCTCCATTGTTCGTTCACCAATCAGAGAAATATATTTCCCTTATAGGGTAGTTTTTGTTCATGATTTGAAAAAAATTAAATTCACTAATGAATAATTAATGAAACAAAAATACATGAAAATCATTGATTTCAATGAATATTTCTTAAATGACTCAACTTATAGAAACAAAAACATTACGAAATTCATCTTTCCATTTTTGATTAGAATGTATATGAGAAATATGTAAATTACATAATAAGTATCCCTATAACCAATCCTTGGAATTAGAGAACCCTTCATCCAAAACATCATGACCCATACATCTGGAGTAAGATGAAAAAAAGTTCTTATTTATCAAAATTAGTATATAAATATGTCTTATCTTTTGATTTCACAAAACATCCCTATTTTTTAGTAAAATTTAGAAGCAAAATAATCTTTACACTATAAGGGTACTTCTACTAAATCAACTATATATTGATAAAAAATGTTTATACATTTCAATGAACAAAGTAAAATAAAGTTAATCCTTATCCTATTTAAAAGGAATCTCAACTAAATAAAAAAACTCTATCACAGTATCAGGATTATACAATTCAAAATAATCATTCTATATTCATATATTTTCCCAAAAATTAAACTTTATAGTTAATTTATATAAGGAATCATATATATCATATGATGTTTTTTATTATTCTTTCTCTGAAATATTTTGTTTCCACAAATTCTTTTATAGTGAACATTATATAGAGTTGTATGTTGATGATTGGATGAATGTTAAATAATTATAATGATAACTAAAACATTTTTTGAGAGTCAAGTTTGAGTTATCTAAAATGAAATAGGGGAGAATGGGGTGAACCACCTTTATATATTAATTATAGTGACAATCCAAATTCAATATTTTTTAGTAGCTTGGACTAAATATGTTTTTCTTATCCTATGACCAAGATTTAATAGAATAATAATTTTTAAAATAATTATGAACTCTTATCTTTTTATGAAAACATTTTATCAGATAAATTATTAATCTGATAAAAAAATTAATTTTGTAACTGAAGAATGCTAGTAAAAATTAAAGAAAATGAAGAAAGAAACATTGATAAACTAAATATATAAATAAATAAAAACATTGAAAAAACAATAACATTCAGAGTAGAATTGTTTCATATGTATCAGTATCCGAATTATATTGTTTTTTTATAAAAAATTAAATTTGATAACATTTATAAAAAGTATTTTTTTTAAAAAATTTGGACTCCAAGATAACATTTTAAAAACAAATTAGAAATATTTTTTTGATAATTTTGACTCCCAAAAAATGAAACATCCAAAAACATTATAATAAAATATGATTCTAGAATGTTTATTATAATTTTCAAACTAATATTTTTATAAACAAAATATATCTAAAAACGTTAAAGATATAAAATAAAAACATTTTAGAAAACTAAAATATTTTGTGGAAAATATCCTATTAGAAAATTGAATTTTTTTAGAAAACAATAAATTTTATAAATGAAAATAATCATATTAACTCCCCCTTTGAGAATGATTTCCTTTACATAAGGATATTGGTAAAAAAGTAGATATGAATAACCATTTTATATTGTTAATTATTATATTATGTTTAATATATTCAATTATATCATAACTGAGAGGTTTAGTGAAAATATCATCAAGTTATTATTATGTTTCAATTTATTGTAAAATGATTTATCTTTTTTTTGTGATCCTAGAATAAATAGTGCAATAATATCTATTTTTAGCACATTATTAATGTAATGGGTTTGTACTTAATGCAATGGATGTTTTGTTGTCACACAATATTTTAGTATTAGTAAAACATATGACATAGTTATTGAGTGTGTGTTTCATCCACAACAATTGATCACAACAACATATAACTATGATATATTTCACTTCATCTAGGGAATGTTATACCGAGTGTTGTTTCTTAAAATACTAATAAACAAAATCTTCTCTTAATAAATGACATGTTTCGGATGTATTAATCCTATGTATTCTATATCCAAAAAAGACATCATCAATTTTTTTAACTCAAAATCATTTATAAAATAATAAAACAAACCTAGATACATAATTCTCTTATGGTAACAAAAAATTATTTCAGTAGCTTTTAGATGGGGTCCTTTTTTATTGGCTTGATATCTAGCATATAATAGTACTAAAAACATTAATTCAGGATGACTATCTATTAATTGAGGATAAATTGAAATCAGGACTCTATAAGTCTTTTAATGAAATGGTTTCCTAACTTCATAAATATATAAATTATTTTATGTTCTGATATGAGTAATTATACATTTAATGTTTTTATATGTGAATTTTTTAATATGATATTTTATATATACTTATGTTTTGAAATAAAAGTCCCTTTCTCTATTTGTGAAATTCAAATACCAAAAAAGTATGTTAACTCATACATCATAATCATTTCAAACTCATATTTCATAAGATCCAAAAAGTAATATGTTATATAATTTTGATTTGAAAAATATACAATTTCATCCACACATTTTTTTATAATAATAATATTTTTGTTAAAATATTTAATAAAAAGTGTTGGATCTAAAGATCCAATAACAAAAATGTTTTTGAAATAAAAACATTTTTAACCAATAATTACATGAACTATAAGCTCGTTTAAATTTATATAGTTCTTTAGTAAGTTGAAAACATGTTTTGGATGTTTTGGTTTTTCAAAACTAGGGGTTATTTGATATAAAATTTCTCCAAAACATATCCACCATGAAAATAAATCATTAAATCCATTTACAATTTGAAAATTATGAATGTTCCATATGCCAGTAGTATACGAATATCTTCATGTATTACTACCGGGGGATAAGTTTCTTTATACTATATGCATTCTCATTGATTTTAACCTTTAGAAACAAGTATAGTTTTATTTATAAATATTATGATGTTTCTATCTCATTTATTCCGAAATATATAGTTTAATATAACTATAGATTAATCTATTTGTTTGTCAAGAAAAGTCCATAATTGGTTTGTTTTAAACTCATTGAATTCATATTTTATTGATATTATCCAATCATCATCACCTGATGTCTCATTAAGAGTTTTAGGCCTAAACCCAAAAATTAATTCTAGATGTTCAATTTAATTTCTTAATCAAATTCTGGTCCTAAATTTTTGATCAATATCATTAATGATATTATCATTATAAAGATTTCAAAGAAACAATTAATTTCCTAAATTCTAAAGCACTATTCTTGAACAATAGTTTGAAAATACTCATGATGAAAAAAATAGAAAAATATATTCTTGTGTTGTTTTTGATGATAATAACGTTCTAACATACATTGATAATATGTTTTAAAAATTACATTCATAAATATAGGTTGGGGTTATTTGAAAAGAAAAAAACTAGTTAAATAAAACATAATATGTATTGGTTCCTCATTAGTACATGTATTTTTATTGAAAACTTTATAATCCGTACTAACTGTAGAATAACTTAAAAATATTCCTTCACTAGATTTTGGTGCAAACTTATGTATGTTATTTTTAGTATCCAATATTAATACTTTACATCTATGAAATTCGATGTAGGAAGGTTTTGGTTTTTTTGGTCCACAACACAAAAAGAGTTTTATTAATAAAAGGTTTTATTAAAACATGATTTATAGTTCAATATGTTTTACAAACTACTTCATTCAAAAAATGTTTTTCAACTATGTATTCACTTAGCATGGTTCTAGAAATATCTTAAAGAACACTAATTATTCATTCAACTACACCATTTTTTTGTGGAGTTCTATGTGTTGAAAAGTATTATGAAATAACTTTTTTCTATAGAAATTATCAAAATTATAATTTACAAATTCTACAATGTGACCAAAATGAATAGTTATTATGGATTTGCATTTATCAATTTTATGTCTAGCTATGAAAAATTTTATAACAACTAAAGGCTTTAGATTTTCTTTCTAGAAAAAAAACCAAGTATATCCAGTGTATTCATCAATTAAAACATATTTATAGTATTTTCCACAAATACTTACAGTTTTTGGAGGAGTAAATAATTCCATTTTCAATAATTTTAAAGAATCATTAGTTCATACATAACTACTTGATTTAAAACATTACTTATATTTCTTACCAAATTGATTGGGTCACACACTTTTAGAAATTCGAACCTATGTTATAGTGGATCCTAAAATAGTCCTAACACTAGTGAAAAAACACAATTTAACGTCTATTTTTTTATTTTTGACATCAGTTTTTAATAGAAGTCTATAAAGACGATGTAAAAAATATGATTTTCGGCGTCAGTTATTATAAAACTGACGTCGAAAATTAATTTTGTTAAGGGTTTCGACGTTGGTTTTAGATAAAATCGACGATGAAACCTGGTCAAAATTGAGGTTTTTGTGTCGGTTTTAGAAAAACCCAATGGAAAAGGTCAATTTTGATGTGTTTTTAGTGTTGGTTTTATAGAAAACTATTGCAAAAAACCCCGTTTATTTTTTTTAAATTTCGACGTTGGTTTTTAAAATAACCGATGCCATAAATTTAATAATTTTTTTAGAGAAATCATAAAATTACACTTCTAAAAATATCGAAACCCCTTTACAGAAAAACCCAATATACAAAAATAGTCAAACAATATTTATCATTCAATAAAAACTATAACTTAAATATACCAAGATTAAACAAAACAAGACGATGTTGAAAGTTAAAAAAATTATAATAGACGTACCGAAAATTTACAGACGGCACATTTTTGGTTATTTTTCAAGAATTAATTTGATTATTGTTTGGTTCAAACACCTAATATATCAAAATATTAGTTTTTTGAACTCATATGTATTATTATTTATAAATATTAGAATATGAATACCTCAAATCCTAATTAGACATAACAAATGGTTCTCAAAAGTAGATCGAATATGGGTCATTTCAGATTGAGAATAAAACAGTGAATCAATGAATACCTACAATAATATTGAAAGATATGAGGTGAAAAAATAAAATAATGTGGCAGAAAGTATAAAAATATTAATACAACAAACCTTATGAAAATCAATAGTTTCCGTAGTTGTGATTATCTCGTACATGATTCATAAAATATAATAACCACATTCAATATTTACTTTTTGATGATGAAACTATAATTATAAAACAGTAAATTGATAATAAATACAATATATACCTATAAATTAAGAAAAAAATATAATATAAAAACTAATTACCTGTACTTCAATTTATTTTATTTTCTTTAGATTCTTTACTGACATGTATTACTTGCTAAATTGTTTCAATGAATTACATTTTCATATATATGAACTAATAATACATGTAAAAACAATAAAAATTAAACATAATGATCTTATAATAAATAAAAATAAAAACTTACTTGTTTAATAAGGTGGAAAATGGTTTACAAACTATTCCTAATAAAAATAAAAACCAATATAAGGTGCATTCACTTAGGTAAAATACAACAAACATCCAATGTACCCTACCATACAAAAAGTTCACAATTAATTACATTATAATTATTATTAGTTAATAATTATGTTTATGTTCTTACTTATTAAGAAATTGAAAAAACCATCATTTCATCTCTGTCTGGGATAATCTCTCATATATATATTGAACTCTATTATCATTCCTCACATTTACAAATTCCAAAGAAATGCACTATAGAACTATAAAACTTTAAATGCCTATTCTTTAATTTTGTAAAATAAGCTTGTGTAGAAACCTTAATTAAAATGAAAATATAATTAGCAAATTTAAAACTATCTTTTATTAAAGAAATATCAATTCAAACGTCAATTTATGTACATGGAAAACAACTGTACCACACTCAGCTCGATCTCTTCAAAATCAACTAAGTGGAAGATATCTTCTTTCATTATTCTCAATTGTTAACTTCTCCCACATATATCGGGCTTCATCTAAGACTCATACATGTAATTCAAGGAGGTAGAAGCCTTAGATAATCTTTGTAACCAAGAAGAAATATAAGAAGGTTCTAAATCTGATTGTTCCTAAACATTTTGTTGCATTTGGGAAGTTTCTTTTACATTTAGATATCCCTATATAAGTTAAATGTCATAAAACATTACAAGTAATTTTGAATCATTTTTAATTCATATATAAAAATACGCATACCTCTTAAAAAATATTACATAGAAGACTATTTGTCCAAAGTAAAAAATGGCTCAGACATTCTCCAACACATGTGATCTCATTGGTAGGAAACAATAGTAGAGTATTAGGATCTATAATATCATGTACCGATACTCTAACCTAACCCATCTTCATGGGCTGATGATGTACTAAGTCCCCCAAAAAATTCACCTGTTCTAACGCAACAATATGTACATGAGGATATCCAGCAAAAAACTCACAATATAAGGCTTGGTCCGAGTGAGGAGTTCAAGGCTCAATGTAAGTAGATGGGGTAGGGGAGTCCGGGTGAGTAGGCTGAGAAGGAAGAAAAATTAAAAAGGTATATTATTGTTTATAATTTATAAAATAGAAAAATTGATGAAAAGAAAATAATATACATTGAAAGGTTGCGCAGATGGGGCAGGATAAGCAGATGGGAAGGGTAGTCTGGGAGAGGAGGCTGAGAAGGATGAAAATTGAAAAAGGTATATTAGTGTTTATAAATTATAAAATAGAATAATTGATGAAAATAAATTAATACACCTTTAAAGGATGCGCTGATGGGGTAGGGTAAGCTGGTGGGGCAGAGTGGTTCGGGCAAGAAGGATGAGAAGGTAGAAAAATGAAATAGTTATATTAGTTTTTAGAATTTATAAAATAAAAAATTGATTAAAGTAATATAATATACCTCTAAAGGTTTCACATACGAGGTAGGGTAAGTAGATGGGGCATGGTAGTATTGGGTAGAAGGCTGAGAAGGCTGAAAAATGAAAAAGTTATATTAGTATTTATATTTTATAAAATAGAAAAATTGATGGCAAATAAATAAGATTCCTGGGAAGGATGTGCAGATTGTGACTATATTTCCAAGTGTTCTAAAAAGTCTTCTTCACTTCTACTTGAATTTGATCACCCATAGACTGTTTCATATATTTCACCTATTCTTTTAAGGATTCTATTTTTTGGTCTCATGACTGCTTACTCTTACTAAAAACCTTATGAATACTAACACTCACCTGATATCATCTAACATGTCCTGGGTGTTCTACATTTCCCAAAGCAGTGTTGAGGATTTCCATCCTATCCTTGGGGATAATAGAGCCCTATGTCTCTTGCTTCTGATGTTCATCCTAAAATAAAAAATAAAAAAGTTATATTAATGTTTAAAATTTATAAAATACGCAAAATTAATTACCAATAAATAATATATACTTGAAATTATATCATCCACTTACTGAGCTTCCTCTATAAGATATTGTTCATTTTTCATTCTTCTTTCTCATTTATATTTCTCCTGGCGAGTGGGAGGAGATGGAGGACCAAACTGGACCTTTTTTGAACCACTACTTGATCATGCTCCTAAAGCATAAATTTTTCTTCAATCATTTTCTACTTCATATACGAATACCCACCACATGATAAAGTATGATGGTATACATTCATCAACTGGATCAGTTGATGAGATATCATGGAGTTCTTTTATATAAAAATAAACTACTATGTAATATGAAAAATATATCATAAATTTTAAAATATAAAATAATTACCGTACCTGGAATTTCTTCTCCTGATGACTATCATAAAATCTATTCTATGTATCTTCATCTATAAATGGATACATAAGACATGGGTTTTCAAACCTCTTTCCAGAAACATAATTTTTTTTAGTTTGGTTTTAAAATCACTCCATCGAACCACCACTATAAAGATATGTATTTTCTTAATTTCTTTGGTTACCCCAAAATTGAATGTCATCTGTAATTGAATAAATTTAATATTTCATTTAAAATATATAATATTCAAAAAATGAGATAAAAGAAATAAATTATGATATTTAACTATCACGACATCCCAAAGTTGTTTCTTTGCCGTCATTTCCACTGAATTCCAATCTGGATATAAAATACTAATCCTACAACGGCTCTGCATCTCTATATAACTTACAAACTAAACTACATTTGGGCCAACTACATTATTAATATCATCAAAACAGAAGTTTAATTTTTCATCATCATGAGCTAGTTATAGTTTTGATAAACGTGTAATATCATGTTTACCAACTTGGGAACTTGATTTTTGAGTAGTAACATGAAAAGTATCTTCTTCCAAGGACACATTAGTATTCTAGTAGAATTTTTAAATTAACATTTTTATTTAATTAAATAAATATATTATAGAATATTTAATAATATGTGAAAATAGATATACCTCAGTAACTGATCCTCTATATCTATATCTAGAATTTATACTAGAAAGTGTAATGATATTTTGAGTACCTGCAAGTCATTAGAAATCTAAATCATTAGAAACAAGGAAGACAAAAATAAGTAATTAAAAAAAGAGGCATGCATTATTAGGTTTTAAAAATGGAATCAAAATATAAATATTTACCAGAAAAACTTGGAGGCTAATTTATTGTTTTCCCACATGCCTTCATCACGGTAATTACGTACTGCATGAACTATATCTATCTTATACTCATTATAATCTTCTGTAAATTGAGTAATAGATGAATACGACTCATGTAAATCACAAACATCATTAGCATCATCCTCATCACCCAAATGGTATCTTTCTCATTTCAAAACAAATGACAACTAATCATTCGATGGATCAATGAAATAAAATAATTGTTTTTCATGTGTGACCATGATAAATGGTTCCTCGTTGTAATTAAATCTTTTCAAATAAACCAGTTTAAACCAATATTCATCATGTTTCACACAACTATTACTATAAACCCAATTACACATAAAAACAGTGACTCAAAATGTAATATAATAAATTTCCCATATGTCTTCAAGAACTACAAAATTTGACGTTGATGCATAAATTGGTTTTTTATCTTTAGCACTCGAAAAATTCACTACTTTAGTAAAAACTATCACACGACTATTCTGAATGGTACTCCTGCATCCATGTTTTTTGTGTAAAATGTGTATCCATTGATACAAAAACCAGACAATGTGATCACATTATGATATGGTTCCCCTTCTAACCACTTCAATGTTTTTTATGCAGATATATCTGGGGCGACTTTCTCTTTAAAGCATGAAGCAAATGACTTCTTATTCTCAATCATCACCCAATTTTCATTTATTTTTGGATATCGTAACTTTAATTCAGCAATATGTGATGATATATATGATTTATCCTCATTTTTGTTGTTAAAAATTTATAAATTTTCTTGCATCACTTCATCATATGGAATGAACTTTACCTTTAATCCTTGAACCCCTCTACCTTCACTATCAACTGTCATCTGTCGAGATATAGGGAGACCAATATGCTCCATATCATACAAATAATTATTACAGAACTCAATCACCTCTTTTGATACATATTTTTGAACAATAGAGGCCTCTTCTCGATAAGGATTTTTAACATATCCTTTCAAAATTTCATATATCATTCAAAAGGATACATAATTCTTAAATAAACAGGCCCACATATTCTTATCTCATGCACCAAATGAATCATTAGATGAACCATTATATCAAAAAATGTGGGCGGAAAATACATTTCTAGTTGAAAAAGTATAAGAGTTGTTTCATAATCCAACACATATAACAAATTTGGATCAGCGATTTTGCTACAAATGGATTTGATGAAATTACATATCCTGATGATAGTCTTTCTGAAAGCTGTGGGAAATATACCACGCACTGATACGGGTAGATGTTTTTGTATAAACACATGTCAATCAAGATATTTCATAACTATTAATTTACAATCCTTCAATGACACCAAATTATTCACATTTTAAGAAAAATCACTGGGTACTTTAATACCATGAAGATACTGACCAAAATTCATTTTTTCAATCTTTATTATTGTGTGACAAGACGAAGGTAAATATGTTTTGTTTCCTTTCTCAGTGGGAGCTAACTCCAAATTTCTTCTCATTAATATCAAGTCCAATCTAGCATTTAATCCATTTTTTGACTTTCCTTTTATTTCTAACAAAGTTCCAATAAAACTATCACATATGTTTTTCTCAACATGCATAACATCAATGTTATGTTTTATCTCTAAAAATCTCTAATAAGGTAGTTCAAAAAAATAGGATGCTTCTTCTAGATATGTTTTGGAAAACCAAAACTTGTTCCCATTCCAAATGTCGAATCAATATCTTTCACCCTGTCATAGTATTCATCAACTGGAAATGGTCGAGGGGGATGGTTGTTTTATTGTAAACCATTAAATTCTTTTTTAAATCTATGATAAGGATGACCAATTCGCAATAATATTTGATGTCCCATTTAAAATATCTTTCTTTCATTCTTTAGTTCATAATATTATGTTTTTTCTTCACAAATTGGACATGATTTATGTCCCTTAACACTATATCTAGATATACTTTCATATTCATGGAAGTCATTTATAGTGAACATTATCATAGCACGCAAAAGAAAATAATATTTCTTGTATGCATTGAAAACATAAAGACCTTCCTCCTATAGCAGTATCAAATCATCAATAAATGCTGAAAGATACACATCAATATCATTTCCTGGTTGTTTTGGTCCAGAAATCATCAAGATCATTATAACATATTTTTTCTTCATACATAGATGTGGGGACAAGTTGTAAACTACCAAAAAAACAGGCCATGGACTATTTTGGCTACTGAGGATCCGATATAGTATCATTCTATCTGTACAAAATAACATTCTGAGATTTCTAACTTCACTTCAAAAATCATGATTTTTTTTTAAAAATATTCCATTGTGGTTAATCGTAAGGGTGAAGTAAGTTACTATCAGAGATGCGCTCATCTGAATCCATCTTATCATTTTTGTAGTAATTGAATTTGCAAATATATGCTTCAAAAAAGGAATTATTTGAAGTTACCAAATTGCTTTAGCATGAGTTTTGATTCTGGTACCTAAAAATGAATCTGAATTGAATTAGCAGAATTATATGAAAAAAATATTTGATGATATCATTGGAAAGTACAAAATTGATTTTTTTTGACATTAGATTATATCACCTAAGAATGAATCTAAGTTTACTTTTCCATCTATCTTATAGCATGATGTACCACATGTAGGAAAACATGATAAATATTCATTTTATTTATTATACGGTACACAATCATGGGGGAAATAATGTATCTTTTTATACCCCAATCCCATTGTGCATTATATTTTCTTCGCCTCCTAATTTGAATTTGAAATCCTGTTACCTTATGGAAGTAACTCTTTAGAATGATCAAGTAAACTGGAGAAACATTTATCACTCCACCATTTTTTTCTTTTAAGTTAACTAATCCTAAAACTACTAATAACACTGTATATTTTCTACAACATATGAATAATGATTTCATAGAATATCCAAACAATAATTCAATAGTTGGTGTTTTTCCGGTGGTTTCAACACCTAAATCATTAATTACTTCTTCAATACAATCCTCTGCCTCATTATGAATATCATCATCAACATTAGATGTTGAATTTTCAGTTCCTTCACCAACTAGATGCAACATGTATAATTTAGGCTAAAACCATAACAAATGAGATGATCCTTGAGTTATCTGGAGTTTAACTTTCTCATATTTACACACTTCACACATGGATAGAAAATGAAATAAATGTTTTGAATATGTGGTTTAGCGAATACCAAAAAATTATCAACTCATTTTTCATATTCAATAGCGGTTCTTCATAAATGAATCCAAATAAGATCCATTAAATACCTGATATCACAATATATTTGTTGAATATATTAAAACATAAAAAAATTTATATATCTATCAGATAAATTGTAAAAAAAACACATTTAATAAGAACTATTGAAAATCAGATAGAAAACATCAGATATGAAAAACATTTACATATAGTAAACATTTTATTTTCATATTATATACATGTGCATTATATTGATATTATAATTTAATTATAATATCATTCTTATAAAATTTATTTGTTCATTTTATATAGTTGTTGGATTATTTCGATGTTGCATGTGTCAAAAGTATTAAATATTGTATTAATTTAAAGGATGTGGTTAGTGAACAGGAGGAAATTTTATTGAAGTCAATGTAAAAAGATGCAATTCATTGATAGGATATTTAAGAATTTTTGTTGACAAAATATTTAACCATGTCCTAACACATTTACAATAAAATATAAACTAACATTTGATGAAAATCAATAACAAAATTAAATGATAATTAATTTAACTACAAAATAAAAAAAATGTACAAAATTTAATGTTTAACTCGAATAGAGATCCGAAATCTAAACTGTGTTCTGTATAATTACATAGAAAAAGAACACTGCAAAATCTATACCAACAATTATAATACTAACAAAATATATTGATAAACAAAAATTAAAATTAAACCACCATTAAAAGTCACGTAAAATAGGGTTATGGAACAATAAATAAACAATGGAAGATAAATCAAGAAAGGATAAAGAAGAACTCAAATCGCAAATCATGAAAATAGACTAAAACCGTCAATAATGGCCATCCAAGATCACAAATAGGGAATCAAATGTCATCGTGAGTCGAAGGTACCACTGCATATTTCAATTATGATGATCCAATAAAATGAGGGTTTCTCCACCCTGATAAATCTTAAAAGACATTTGGCATTGGTTTTGAGAAAACCGATGCCCATAATCTTTTTTTTTCGGCGCCGGTTTTAGTAAAAACAGATGCTAAAAATATCCGTGTTTCATATTTTCAGCGTCAATTTTCCTCAAAACCATCGGCAAAACATTTTTTTTGATTTTACACATTGGTTTTCACAAAACTGACATAGAATATCATCGAATAATGGCTTTTGTGATCGATTTTCATAAAACTGACGCCAATAAGTTCCCAAAAATACTATTTATGTCGGTTTATAAAAACCAATGTTTTTACGTGGACATTAAATCCCTTATTTCCACCAGTTTAACATAGAAAACCTAGCACAATTTCTAAGATTTAAGTTTCATATTGTTCTATATAATAACCAATATTGGTCTTCCATTTCACTAAGAAAAGGTATATCATGGATCATATGTTCATTTAATTTTAAATTGTAAAAATTTTAATTTCCATTTTCATAAATAATAAATTCATATTTAGAACTATGAACAATAAAATTTTAATTATGAAGGTTCAAAAGATAACCCTCTTCAGATAATCAGATTATTAATGTAAGGTTGTGTTATGTAATATACAAAATAAAACATTTCAAATTAATTCTTTTCCCAGATTAAGAGTGTTGCCTATAAAGATAATGTACCCTAGAACATTATCTATGAAAGTTTCTTTAACACCTTTTACCTTTATTATCTTCCTAAATAAGTCTTTATTTATAATCATATGTCTTGAATAACCTACATCCATGTACCAAATATTTGTTTTCATGGTAGTTCATTTAGTTTCTTGAAAATTATAACAATTGTTTTTGGAACCCAATATTTCTTGGGTCTAGTATTATCATAAAATAAAATTTTTTCTAACCACAGTGTTAAACCATTATTACATTGAGAAAATGTCATTAATTTTCAGAAATAGGCTTAATGAAATCCCAAATCATGAATTTTTTAACGATTTTTTTTTCTTCTAGTGTCCCCTACTTTGTTTTTTTGGCAAAATGGAGCACTCTTTGGAAAAAATAGTTATTTCTAAAAAGATGTTTTTCATTAGTAAAAACCAGTATAGAAATATCTATATAAGATCTAACATTACAATATATTTTATCGACGTTTTCCTTTCGATAAGAAAAGATAGAAAAAGTTTCTTCAAACTATGAATTTAATTTTTTAGTTTAGAAACATTGTTTTTTTCCTAAACAAAATTATTCTTCAAACTATGTTTTAAAAAATATTTTGTAAAATTTTTTTCTCAAAAATATAATTTTAAATATTTTTTAAATGATTACTTTTTATAAATTATTATTATCACATTGTATGGAAGGATCTAATATTTCAGTTGTCAAAGCAATAATTTTTTATTTTTTATTAAATGGTTTATGATGAGGAACTTCATGATTTTTAGATACTTTATAGTTTTATTTATCAATATGTTTATTGAACCTATATACTACATTATAACTATGTAAATTAATATCCTCTTCTATTGGGGAAGATTCTTCAACTAATGATTTATAATATTTTTTATTATTAATATCGGGGAAATTTTCATTTGAAGTAATATTATTTTTAGATTCAGAATTATATACCTTATGTGACAAGTGGGTCCTGGTGATAGCACATACACCCTGCCTTAACATGGTCTTCGGGTCCGGGCCCACCACCAGTTTCCCCGCAGACATTTAGTCCCTACCACAAGGTCCACCCATGTGCCTAGACATGTCATCTAACTAATGAAAGTCCCCACATGCCAACACTTGTACTTTCTAGTGTGCTTTGTCCTCACTCACACACACCCCAGGAAACATCCCAGAGGTTACCCATCCTGATCACTATTCCAAACCAAGAACGCTTATCTTTGGAGTTCTATCAAGTAGTCTCCTAAATAAAGGTTCACCTTGTTGACATGAATCATATCATTTATTCATTTAACCCTTTATCAATTTTAGGTGTTACAATCACCCCCCCTTTAGAGCACAATGTCCTCGTTGTGGGCCCTACATCGCACACCAGGAAGTGCACCTCACTTATGTCTGGGTACCACCTCTAATAACAAATTTGACAACTAGGCCACAGTGACACCACATACACCCCATCATAACATGGTCGTCAGGTCCTGGCCCTCCAGGTACCCCAATTGCCCCACAGCCATGTGGTCCCCACTATGGGGTCCACCAACATTGTTGAATAGGTCATCTGTCTAATGACAGCCCCTACAAGCCAACACTTGTCCCTTCTAGTGTGCCTTGTCCTCACTCACACACCCCCTGGAAAACATCCCAGAAGGCCACCCATCCTGATTACTACTCCAAGCCAATCACGTTTAACTCTAGAGTTCTAATCAAGAAGGCTTCTCAAAAGGAAGGTGCACCTTGTTGACATGAGTCATATCCTAGGTGTTATGGGGTAATGCCTCCCATTTTTTTACTATACCCTTGGTGCTAGTTGCCAACCCGGGTCTTACTGAGGGCGGGACTCAGGGGTCGTTATTTCCTTTCTTAGATTCCCAACCCAGGAGGGGTACACATTGTTGGGAGGGGGGCGTGACAGAGTGGTATCGAAGGGAGGTTGAGGGATATGATGTAGTTTAGAGTTAGGAATAGGAGAGGTTGCGTGGGTTGGTAGGAAAATAGTTTCAGTCAAGTTTAGAAAGGAATATAAACACTGGTGACTAGATAAGACATAGGCGTTTAGGTCCCCCCTATTACCTGATGTACAGACCATTATGTTTACAATGTATACTAAAAAAGATGTTACTAGTTGCAGGGTAGATACCTAGGAATGTATAATGCATCATTATTCTTTATGTATGTGTTTAAAAGGGTAGACCATGAGATATGTTAACCTAATATGAATATAATAAAATAATTAATTAAATAAATAATATCAAGTCTTCCATATTCAAGGTTTAGGAGCTCTAATTGTTTGTTATTTTGCAGGTATGGATCTAGGTCAAAGTCCTCATCCGGATCACATAGAAGATGTCCATTAGGCTGTGCCAGTAGATTGCGACTAGGTATAGGATGAAGAAAACGAAATTTTGAGGAGGACACCATGAGAGTTTTAGCCCCAGAGTCTATAGATGTATAAAGGATATGTTTCAGATGCAGTTACAGAAGACTGGTTGGATGTGGTCAAGATTGTCTTCAGTTTGATTCATGCTCGGAAGTAGAATTGGGAGTCATTAGTTGTGACGATGCTACATGGAGTAGTGAGGCAGTGGTGGTTCTTATTCCTTGTGGATTGTGAGGAGTCAATGATCTCATGGGAGGAGTTCCGAGACAAGTTTACAGTCATGTTTCTTTCTTCGATAGTGTAGGTGTCCAGTTGCCAAGATCTTTTTACCCTTCGACCGCGGGACTCCAGTGTTCAAGAGTTTGTAATCCACTTCAAGAACCTTTTGCGATATTATTTGGACCTATTTCCAGATGAGGAGGCTAGGACGAGACATTTCGTGGAGGCCCTACATCCAGAGATCAAGCTCCAAGTCACCCCATTTATGCTAAAGCCATGGCGAGGGCGGAGGTCATCCAGAAGACATTGTCCAAAACTGGATCTTCACGAGAGGGGATTCTTCATGATTCCCCATGAATTAGAGCTGTGGTCTGGGGATCATGGTTTTCAGGGCAGGAGAGTTTCTATTCGTCCAAGGGTAGGTCCCAACCCTCAATATCTGTTTTCTATTGGTGGGTTGGATCTCAGGCCTTTGACAAGAGATCATGTGCTTTTTTTCTTTTGGTGGTCAATTTCATCATTAGTGAGAGTTCCCAACCTTTCATAGAAGCAATCATGCTCAAGGTTTTCCACTCCATGTTCCTCCGTTGACACTGTTCCAGTCGAGGCAGTAGCAGTAGGTTGAACCAGCTTTAGATCAATAGAGGGTAGATGGGGAAGTCAGAGAACAACCTTGTGATGCTCCCCATCCTCGGAGAGTTGAGCGCGACTGTGGTGGTGGTCTTCATCAGTGCCAGAGAGGCATGGAGGAGGTCCGAGTCAGATTCATGCTTTAGATTTGCTATCCCCAGGCGAGTGGAGCATCGTTCGTAGTACCCTTTAATTTTTTTCTACGATGGGGTATGCCTTGTTTGAATTTTTAGTAACACAATACATCATATCCCCTACCATTTATCATGCTTTGGTACTTGAGGTAGAGAGGCATCTAGTTCCCTTGACATTGACTATGCCAGTTTGAGGTTGAGATGAATTGTTTGATGTATATAGAGACTATGATCTATTGTTGGGGAGCACCTCTCATTGGAAGATTTCCTATATTTATGAATACAACTATACGATGTCATCCTCATCATGGATTAGTTGTTTTCGGTACAGGATATCATGGATTTCTTTAAGAGGTAGGTTGTGTTCTTCGATGCGAATGGAGAGCCAGTGGTGTTCGTTGGCGAGCGAGACCCTCAGATGGGTTAGAGGCGTGTTCCGTCCTTGACATATATTATGGCTGATCTGATGTAGAGTCCTTTAGAGGTTCATCAGTTGGCATTTCCAAGGTTCATATAAGGGTACTCATATGTCTTTCCAGAATAGGTTGTAGCATTACCCCCTCGACAGGGAGATCGAGTTTGGGATCAAGCTACAACCAGAGAATATCTTATCTCTATGTATCCATATAGGATCACCCTTCAGAGTTACGAGAGATACATATACAGATTTATGGTCTATTGTAGTGTAGTTTTGTTCGACTTAGTGTGTCACTGGGGGTTGCACCAGTTTTGTTCGTGAAGAAAGATGATGGCAGTTTTCTGTTTGTGTTGATTATGGTGGCTTAAACAAAGTCACAGTAAAGAATCTCTATCCTCTACCTCGTATTGATGAATTTTTTGACCAACTTAAGGGTTCAAGTTGGTTTTAAAAGATTGATTTGCGGTCAGGATATCATCAGATGCATGTGAAGGATGAGGATATCCTAAAGAATGCTTTCCATTGTTGTCAAGGGCATCATGAGTTCATTATAATGCCATTCGGTGTGACAAATTCTCCAATTGTGTTCATGGGATTGATGAAAGATATGTTTTGTGAGTTCTTGGACATGTTCTTGGAGGTTTTAATTGATGACATACTTCTTTACTCTACATCTGAGGAGGAGTATGTGGAGTATCTACATGCTGTTTTTGGAGTTCTTCACCAATATTAGTTGTTTGGGAAGTTGTCAAAGTGTGTGTCTTTGGATCGAGAATACTATTTCATGGGGCATGTAGTGTTCCAATAGGGATTAGCTCTGGATCAATCAAAGATAGAAGTATTTGTGTCTTGGGAATCCCCCAAGATAGTGTCAGAGGTGTGAAGATTACATGGTCTTACAGGCTATGATAAGAATTTTGTAGCAAATTTCTCTCGAGTTGTGAATCCTATAAAAGCTTTGACCTAGAAGGATCAGGAGTTCATATTGACTGATCAGTGGCATGTTGCTTTCGAGTATCTAATAGTGAAGTTAGTAAGTTCTCCAGTTCTATGTATTCCAACCGAGGGAGTTCAGTTTAATGTTTTCTACGATGCTTCGCATATGTGGCTAGGATGTGTTCTAATGATGCAGAGATCAGTTTTTTCTTATGGGTATCGTTAGTTGCATCCCCATGAATGTAACTATGACACCCATGATCTAGAGTTGGTATCCATGGTGTTTCCTATGATGTTGTGGAGACATTACCTCTTTGGTGAGCGCTTTGTGGTTTTCACCGATCATTATACCCTGAGGTATGTTTTCTTGCAGCGCCGCATAAACTTATGATAGTGTCATGGAAGGAGTTCTTATTGGAATATGACTATGAAATATCATACAAAGCGGGAAAGGGGATTGTTGTAGCAGATGCGCTGAGACAAAAGTCACGTACAAATGCAGTACATGAATCTAGTGATTCCTGGAGAGTAATGGAAGAACTATCAGAATTACATCTTGATATGGGAGATGTTGGGGGTAGAGGATGTATTTTTTAGATGACGGTGCAATCTAATCCCATGAAGCAGGTGGAAGAATCCTATCGAGTTGTTTTTGGTGAGGCCCATGATTGTTGGTCTGAGGATGAACAACACCAAGTGTTGTATCACGGAAGGCTTTTTGTTCCTCTAAAGATGCACGAGACAGTTCTTAGAGAGTTCCATAGTTCTCATTTAGTGGTTCATCCTAGCATGAAAATTATCTACCAAGCCTTTAGAAGCAAGTTTTGGTGTCCTGGACTGAAGCATGTGGGTGCAGAGTTTGTGTCTCGATGTTTAGTCTGCCAGAAGGTGAAGTCCAAAAACCGTGTTCTTGGTGGTCTACTCCATCCATTAGATGTTCCTCAATGGTAGTGGGAGGAAATATCAATGGAATTTTTTACTGGTTTACCTTGAGCTCAGGGAGGATATGATTCTATTTGAGTGGTAGTGGATCATTTAACAAAATAATCCCACATCATAGCAATCAAGGAGTCAAGCTCAGTGGAAGTTTTATTGAGGAAATATCAAGAGAAGGTGGTGAGACTTCATGAAGTTCCAAGGAAAATCATTTCTAATCAAGACCCTCGTTTTACGTCTAAGGTGTTGATTGTTCTCTCGAATGGTTTTGATTCTAAACTATGCCTTAACACTGATTTTTATCCTCAGACTGGTGGTTAGACAGAGTGGACCATCTAGACCCTTTAAAAAATGTTACGCTCTTGTGTCCTAGATTTTGGAGGTTCGTGGATGAGGCACTTAACCATAGTGGAGTTCATTTACAACAATAGTTTTCACTCCACCATTGGTATGGCTCCATTTTAAGCCTTGTATGACCGACCTTTCTATTCTCCATTGTGTTGGACTGGGGTCAGAGAGTAAGAAATTCTCAAACCTGAACTAGTTCATAATAAAATAGAGATGGTTTAGGTGATTTTTTAGAGGGTGAAGATAGTGCAGGATCATCAAAAATCATATGACTCCCTGTCATGGGAAGCGAAGGTTTGGTCATGGGAGTACGCATTCTCCCTAGTTTTTTGGGATTTTAGATGTGTTAGCTTGTGTCAGAGATGTGGCATATCGAGTAGAACTTCTCCCATAGATAATACAGATACAAAATGTTTTTCATGTATCATAGCTCTGTTGTTATCTTCATGATGACTCTCACGTCATTGATTTGGGAGGGATCGATATTGATGATGATGCGGCCACTGAGGAGAGACTTGTGGAGATCCAACACAGTAAAGAAAAGGCGTTTCATGGGGGTTCTATCCACTTGGTTTGTGCCTTGTAGGGACATGGTGTCATGGAGTAGAGTACCTAGAAACCTGATTCACAGATACATGCTCAGAACCTAGAGCTGTTTGATGTTTAATTATTTTCATGTAATAAAAGAGATAAATGTTCTCATTGAGGTTGTGGTCTTTTCATATTTATGAGATGGCCTTATTTAGTTATTTCTTGTGTTTTTCTCCCTTTTGACAGGTATACTGATGGGTGGTTGTTCAGAATTCTTTTCTATTTCCTTTTAGGTTGGTTTTGAATTCTCAGGGATGATAATGTTTTGAGATATATCTGATGTAATGGGTCGGAACTCTCGGGTATATTACTTTGCGAAAATCTGGTGTCTAATGTGTTTCATGAGGTCAAGGAGATTTATCCCCAACACTTTTCCAAATTTCCAATTCGGTGAACAATTCCAAGGGTTTCCTTGTGAACAATTCCAATAGAAGACCGCATTGAATAGTTCCAATGATAACCTTAGGTGAATAGTTCATCGATAGCCTTAGGTGAACAGTGTCATTGGCTGCCTTAGGTGGACAATGAAATGGTGACCTTATGTGAATAGTGTCATCGGTAGCCTTATGTGAGCAGTGTCATCGGTAGCCTTCTGTGAACAGTGTCATCAGTAGCCTTATGTGAACAGTGCAATGGTGAGGTTCCAACAATGGGGTTCTAACGATGACCTCTTTCCACTGACAAATTTTGAGTTTAGGAATTGTGCTTCTAGAAGGGCGAGGTACCAACAGTGACCTCTTTCCTTTCCCAAATTTTGATTTCATGAACAATGTTTCTAGAATAGTGAGGGTCCAACGTAGACCTCTTTCCTTTGAAAAATTTTGTGTTCATGAATAGTGGTCCCAGAATGGTGAGGTTCCAACGATGACCTCTTTCAGTATTCAAATTTTGAGTTCATCAACAGTGTTTCTAGAATGTTGAGGTTCCAACAGTGACCTCATTCCATTTCAAAATTTTGAGTTCATGAAAAATGTTTCCAGAAAGATGAGTTTCCAATGGTGACCTCTTTCTTTGGCCAAATTTTGATTTCATGAACAGTGTTTCTAAAATGGTGACTGTCCAATGGTGACCTCTTTCCTTTGCCAAATTTGAGTATATTAATAGTGTTTCTAGAATGATAAGGTTCCAACGGTGACCTATTTCCTTTTCCACATTCTGAGTTCATGAAATGTGTTTCCAGAATGGTGAGGTTCCAATGGTGACCTCTTACGTTTTCCAATTTTTGAGTTCATGAATAGTGTTTTCAGAACGGTGAGGTTCCAATGATGACCTATTTCCTTTTCCAAATTTTGAGTTCCTCAATAGTGTTTCCAGAATGATGAGGTTCCAATGGTGAGGTTTCAACAGTGAGATTCATGTACAATGTTTTTCCTTTTCAAAATTTTGAGTTCGGGAATAGTGTTTCCAGCTTCCTACAATTTGCTCCTTTAATGTTTCCATTAATTTAAAATGCATTTAAATCCATCTTTTAAGGAAACTAAGGCCGATTCCAAGGTCATAACTCCTATATTAATTTCTCCTAATGATCGGTATACTTTTACATGGTCAAATGACATGTTTTAATGTGATCCTATTTTAATGAAAAATCCATAATATCTTAAACCACTGCTCTGTTAAACCTTCTAAAGGGGCGTGATATCTTCCTCCCTAATTCTTCTTCCTTTTTCTCCATTTTGAGATGATCAAAACATTAATTCTTTCTCTTAAGAGTTTCAAAATCAAACTTTCCATCAAGGATTGGTTTTGATTTTTTTATGCAACCAAGTAGTACCTATCAATATTCAATATAAGGTAAGATCAATCATCATTTTTTGGGTTCATCTCCTTATGTTTCTCCTTGACCTTTTGTGGAATGCTATCTCTAGGTTTATAATGGGATTTTCAAGGGTGTTGTCTGGTGTGGTGGTGTCTATGCATCCTCGAGTGGATACAATTGTCATGGGGGGAGGATATCATAACCCATTGTGTGGCTCGTTATCATATAAAGAATTTCAAAAACCATTTGAGGTATGGGATTCATTGTTTCTCTTTTATTTTACGTGAAACTGTATAGTTATCATGTTTTATCCCACTAGATCACAATGTAATTATAATAATAAATATTTTAATAGGATAAAAAAATTGATTTTGATCATAAGTTATTACCTCTTATTTTGCAAGATTGTGTGATATCTATGCCTTATTTTTTTATATTTTCTTTATTGATTGAAATTGGGAAATAACATAAATCAAAAATTAATTGATAATTGTTTGGCTAAAGATAATGAGGCATGAAAATGAATCTAGTTCTTCTTGTTGTCATTTGATGTTAAACAAATTGGTGCAGTAAGCATGTTTAATTATTTGTGATAGCTTACTATTTTGGTTTCCTAAATTTGGAACCTATGAATAATACATCAGTTAATCCAAGATGGATTAAAAGAACTATTTGTTTGATACAAGATTATTCATTATCAGAATCTGAATTACCTTCTTACTTGTTTAAGGGTGAAGAGCCCAATTGGAATTATGTCTGTTTTCTTGATGCTTATGTTGTGATGTGTTCATAGATGGATGTTGTGATATGTGGGTCATGGAGGTCTCCTAGTGGTGATAGCAGTTGACACCAAGAGTGGGGAGATTCATCGGCTTATACAAGAGGGTATCGGGGTGGAAACCAGGGATAATGAAATGGGTTGGATGTGAATGTTTGGATGCATGCTGATTATTATTGGTTGTTCATATCATTTACATTTCCCACTGCTCAAGGAAGCTGGTTTTGCATACCCTTCTCATGAAAGGGGCGATGACGTGTAGGGTATTCCATGTGCTTCTTGTTTTTATCCTCTCAATGGGGGATGAGTCTACACTCGTACTGTAGGAGACAAAGACTAGATGGGTAGTTCATCTACTCACCGAGTTGATCCCCCTTGTGTTAAGTATCATATAAGGATGTTCTAGAATTCCTGGGATTATGGTAATGTAATTCTTTAAATAAATAATTGAATAAATGATGTTAACCTGTGGCGATGAAGCATTATAGGACACAAAGCTGAGGATATAATATAAAGGGACATTGGACATTGGGTGTGATTTTAATGAAGTATAGTGCATAAATTGATAATGGATAACCAGTATGTAACGAATTAATTAACATAAAGTGAAACTGATAAGAATCGAATGAAGTAATGCAATAAATCTCTTAAAATTATTGTTTGCTTATAGGATACATAGTGTTCGAAGTGACAACTAGGATTCCAAGATAGGTTAGCTGTAGTTGAGTCAAAGAAAAGGTTATGCCAATAATGTGGTTGTGATGTCTATTATATTCTATAATTTGTGTGTTTGTATATGATACTCCACCCCATAAGCTAGGGAAACTGACACCTTAGGGATTATGAGCCCTAGGGCGGTGTTTTCCCCCACATTCTGGTGGGAGGATGGATGACGGACTACGCCCTTTGGCCCCACTCTCTTCTCTTGGTAGTAACTTGTGTTAGTTGAAAAAATAGTTAGTTTTCCTCATATATGTGTTTAGAGGGTTGTAATGGCTTGTGGTTATTGACACACATATATTCTGGATATAGTATACTATGGACTACTATAGGCGTAATGTGTATAGGTTCTGATATCTTGAGGATTCTTACTCGGTTTGTTGGTTGTAATTGCTTAATGTATAATTCTCGACGTATGATATATGTTATGCGAGCTATGGTGGATCCCAGAAACTATATAGTTACATTATTGTGTGGACGTGGTGGTTTTGTTTCATGGGGTGCATGTTGTGGTGCTTCGCCCCGGTGTCTGTAGGCAAGCCCTTTTGGAGAGAGATGCTTAGAATGTACGACATTGGGGAAAAGTGGAAAACCAGTGGGGAAGTAGTAGTGGGGTACCCTTGATATTCTTTATTATATTATATAATCTTGTATTAGTTACTTGGTGATAGTATCCATGGTGAGGCTAGGAACATAGTATGCATGTTTAGGTGATGAGTAAGATTCACTTGTTGTTCACCATGCTTTATCATGCTTTCTTTACTTTTGAACAAGAGGCTTCGGGGAGGATGCTACAGAGTTTATTGTTAAAATTACTTTATGTATATATAAACTATTTTCTGGAAAGCTTGGGGTTGCAGGAGCTATTCGGGCATGTGGTTGCTGCTGTTTTTACTTTCTTTTGGGTATTTTCTGTTTTCCCCATTCAGTTGTAGTAGTTTTCATGACATTACATATTTGTACTTAGGATTTCTAATATATTGCTACCTGAGATGGAGTTGGATGGTGTCTATCTTATCTCTCTCTTATTCATGTGTTCTCCTAGAGGTTAATTCCTCCCATTAGTTTGTTTACTATACCCTTAGTGCTAGTCTCCAACACGGGGCCTACTAGAGGTGAGACTCGGGGGGTCATTATCTCCATTGTCACAATGTCGGCTCAAGAGGGGTACACTTTGGGGGGAGGGGTCATGACACCTTATTCATTATATATTTAATCTCATTTTATGTTTATTAATGTAAATCAATATTTCAATGTAAAAAAATCTCATTCTTTAAATAACATTCAAGTGAACTATCTCCTCCATTGTCACCCCCGTGTGTCTAATGCATTGAAAATCTTCTTTCTCTTATTCTTGTAGTACATTATAGAATTACCCTAATAATTTATTTCTTTCTTATACATTATTTTATGATTTGGACAAACAAGTCTTATATTTCATGTTTTTTTCATTCATAAAATATAGCCATAAAATAATATTTATGGTCACCTTTATCTCTATGAATATTCATATATCTGTATTAAAAGTTTTTCTTTCCAGAAATCATATTCATATTTCTTGTAATATTATAGAATTCATTTTTAGACTATTTTGATGATCTAGAATCTGACTGAAAAATAAATTTATTCTTTTTATAATATTTCACTACATTATCAACTTATCAAATTTTAGTGGGAAGATTATAAATTGTTTTAAAAGAAACTCCTCAGTTTTTCCTTTTCAACTTTTATGCATCCCATACCATTCTTCCTTCATCATTTAGAAGGTTACCATTGATATCATATATAGTATGATTTATAATCCACATCGTATTAAACAAATATATTCTGTTGAATTCCCTTTTATAATATATAATTTATATAATCTTCTCAAATAAGATTACATCTGTTAAATCTTTCTCTCCCTTATAATGTAAACTATTAACAATGTTCATGAATTTTTTATGTATCTTAGAAACTGAATATCTAGGTAAGAAATCATGATCTTGATATTCATTTCTTAACATAGCTCTTCTATTTTTAATAACTTCCAAATTTTCATTGTCTGTAATATCTAAAACATTCTATATACTATTCGATGCTTCACATGAAGAAATTAGGCTATAGATACTTCTTTGAAAAAAAATAGAGTATTCCTTACTCTACAATTCAATTGATATGCATGCTTTTTAGGATTCATAATATTAGTAACTTCATTATTAGGAATCACATCAATTTTAATTATCATCAAAAAAATTTCCACACCATTATTGATAACAAAAAGTATTCATTCTGTATCATGAGTATTCATAAACATTCACATAAATGATAGGGGGTCTACAATGATTCATATTTCTAGAAGTACCAATATTCAAACCTTCAATCTTATCAAATTGGAACATATTTTAAGCATAACTAATATTTGTAATATCAATTTATAAACAATCAGTTTATATTTAAAGATTAAAAAATTGTAGTATATAATAAAATTAAAAACCCAAAAAGTATAAATAGAACCTCATATAATTCTAATTTTTTGATCATAAGATTATATTATGGCTACAAGGGTTAGATAATTTTAGTTCAAAATTAATCTAAATAAAAACACAAAAAATCTTATGTAAAAAAGAAACAGACATAGACTTTGTTTGATGATTATAGTGTTTAAATAAGAATAAAAAATATGCCCATTATATCAGAGTTATTATTTTTATAACAAAAACATCATTAAAATATATAATTAGATAGAAAATTAATGAAATAAATTTCTAATGTGAATGAACAATAGAATATTTATCTTTTAGAAATAAGTAAAAAAATAATACAATAATATGAATTTAATACAAGCTTAATAAAAGGTAATTTTTCTATTTCATATGAAGAGTTAAGAAAGATAGAAATATGGACTTAAGCTATCCACATTTTCAAAACCTTTTATAACGGTCAATCTTTCCTTTGGAAGAAATCTCCCGATACAATGATCAGAATATCTCCATCTTCAAAAAAACCTATAAGCCGTTAATCTGATAGATCATAATAAGCTATGTCATACTTAGGTAAGAAATCCCTCGAAATGATGATCAGTTTCTATGTATTCCAATCCCCCAATGTCATAGATTCTGATGGATTAGATTCAACCATCATTATATACCCATAATCTATTGATCTAACCATGATAGGACACAATGAATACAAAAGAAAAATGTTATAATGAATTTAAAATCCTTTTATGGATTCCTTAGAAATATGACTCTTTAAAATATTACAAAACATTAAGAATGAGAAGATCATTTTGAGAAATAATCAAATGTGTTGATCAGAAAAATGCCTCAGCTTCCATCACATCGAATGACCTCTTATTTATAGATAGTCCTCCAACACTCAAATTTCTGAGTTAGTTCTAATGGAACCATACAACCTTCACTTTAACTGCTCATAATGATCTGGATCCTGATAATGAAATCTAATAATGAAATGGAATTCATTTTCTAAAACCATTTTATCCCCATTATTAAGATAAATTAGATTGTTTTCTAGGAGATACAATTAATATCACTATTATTATAAACACTATATACACTGATGGGATTCATTATTTTTAGTCAATCTAATAAACTGAATAGATTTGAATCTGATATACCAGTACTAATTCAATTTTTATGGTTATTAATTTCTCCAAAATGATAGATAATAAATATGTCTAACCAATGGTCAGAATAGTAGTTGATCTAATGTATTGTATGCACCTTCAGTTTGATAGATCGAATTGAACATTAAATTATTATATTTGTTTTACATTAGAATCATTTATATGTTCGTTATAAAAATATGTTTTCTAAAAATGTACTAAAATAAAATGGAAATAAAATTTTATTATAATATTACTTTAATGAATTATTTGTGATTCCAAATGTATGGAAAGTAAAATTTGAAAGTATGATTATTGACTAAACAATTTTTTATTTGAGTTTTCATATTGGTTAAAATGTGTTTAATGGAATTATTTTAAATGTGAATGGTTCTTAGGATAAAACCCATAGTTGTTGAAATGTTAATTCCCAAATTGGGATTTTTTGAAATTATGATATTTAGTATTTTAGAAATAAATTGATTCTAAACATGAATTTTCAATGTATTTTAGAGTTAAAAGGGGGATTTTTTTGTAATAGAATTTGTGATGTGATTTATCATGAGTAAATTTTCCTTTATTATGAAAACTCATTGAAATGATTATTTTTTATAAGGGGTATTTTTAAAATTTTAAGTGTGGATAGATGTTTAAAAGGGTGATTTTTTTATTGAAACATGAGTCTTTGAAATTTCATTGTTTTGGAAAATGGGTTCTTTTGGGTTATCCCACCAATCATGGGGATACTTAATTTGATTATGGGACTTGATAAACTAGGATCATGTATTACAATTTTAGCCATATACATCCCTTAAATGTCTTAATGGATGATCAGGTTTTATCATTATTCTTATGTATATTCCTCCAAGTTAGTGACTCTGCCCATACTCTAATGGGATTATTAACCTATAATCATTTTCATTTTAGGACCTCTTATATTTGTGTTATCCAATTAGTGGAAGGCTAGTTAAATTTTTGGGAGAATTAATTTTAGTTTTTATTGAGGTTTTCTAAGGTGTTATCTTATGGATGTAAATAAATTTTTGATTGTGTTTTATCCCTCATAATTTTTATGGAAACTGTTGGGTAGTGGGACAATTTTTGGTTTTTTAATAGTGTTTGGTATTTTGGATTTGGTTCATGTCTTTCTATTGGGTTACCCCTTTTAGGGAATTCATATGTCTTTCAATATTTTTCCAATTTAATGACATATTTATTTTTGGGTTTTTGATTTTTGGAATTTGGTTTTGTTTATTGGTAATTAGGATGCATGAATCCTTTGTGAAGTTTATTACATTATGTTGCTAGATATTTTGGTTTTTTCATAAAATGGGGTGTTGATATGTTAACACTAGTCTAGAACACTTGTTGTTTCATATTATGAAATTTTATTGATTTTTTTCATTGAATTTTATGTTTTAACTATATGTTTACAATGGTGATGGTATTGTTTCATAGATTTTTAACTCCCTTTGGATCATGGTTTCTTTGGGAGTTAGAACAAGTCTCTTTGGTGTTGCTCATTTTTTATGGATTCAGATGACTTTTGAGGATGTTCGTAGGGATTTAGTTTTGTTTTTTCAGTTCATAACTTGTTTTTTATTCCTTTATAGTACCCAAATTTATATAATTTATATATTATGGGGAGAACAATGTTTTTTATCCATTCGTTCTACGAAATATTTCCTAATTTAAAAGAGTTTATTTTTTGAGACATCTTGGGGTTCTGGGGATATGGTTCTTTTAATTTAGAGGAATCGATTATGTTTGATTATTTTTCTCTAATAGAACTCTCTAAATGTTTCACCTATTAAATAAACACATCATACATGGTGTGGTTGTGGTTTAATTTTAGATAGTTAATTTTTTTCAGGGATATTCTTGGGACCCAATGTTTCATGGTGGTGATTTTTTCCCAACTAGTATCACTAAATAAGTTTTAAATTTATTTTTTTAATAATTTAAAAATCTATGAGATTTGGATTTATATACTTTTTTCTGTAATAGTGTTCCAGTGCATGGTTTTGGGTGTATGGTTTAGAATAAAAATTTTGATAACCCCTATGTAGACCTTCAGATCCCTTAAATGGGGTTTAATTTGAATTTTAATAGTTTAAAAAACATTTGTGGTGACTGGTTGGTATATATAAATTTTGAAACTGTTAAGAATACCATTCTATGAATATGTTCCTATAGAAGGAATTGTAATGTTTTATGAGAAACTGTGTGATAACTGTGTGATAAGTCTATGAAATTTGAAAGATGAATTTTGAATGGATTGAAGATAGTTAGTAAAATGTGTGACCAATCTATGAGGTGTTTTTCCCCTTACAGTGGCTCCCACAAGATTAGTGTACATTTTACCAAGCTATATAGGAATACTATGTGAGTTTCCCAGAAACACATAAAGGTGATTTTCCAGAAAATCCCTATCCCACAAGTAATGATTGTTTCCCAAAATTCCCTTACCCATTTAAGGAATATGTATCACTCAAGGTATCACCTTCAACCAAAATTTCCCTATAAAGGCCTTATAAGACTCTCCTATTTCGTTTCTAAAGGTAACCCTCCCTCATACCTTGGTTTTATCCTTTTTCATACCCCTACGACTTATCTACTAGATTTTGTATCCTCCCATATACAACAAGGGATTCCACATGTGGATAATCGATTCTGGGTGTTATATTTATGGGTTATTTAAGCTCTATGTATTGAATATGGGGTATTGATTTTTTTAGAGAAACATCTATCAAATGGAATGAATTGAATATTTATTTTCATTGAATGTTGGTAATAGTTTTTGTGTAATTTCATAAAATTGAATATCATTTAATAGTTGAGGTTTTTGAAGTTTTTATGTCATTTATTATACCAAATTGTTATAGCCTTAATGGAATCTATAATTCTTTGAATGGGGTTTTCATTTTGAATAAATATTTTACAATGAATTTCATGTTTTATTTTTAATGCCATGTATTTTAATACATTGAAATATTTTTTTAGCTAAAAAGCATTTTTTTAACACTCTATGAATTAGTTTGGATCATGAATTGAATAGAAATGTGATTTTTTGATATTTATAGTGGTTTTAATGAAGAAGGGTGATTTTTTTCTTTAAAGGATTTTCGAATGGATTTAATGAATTTTTGTAAATCTTCTAATGATGAATTTTAAATTTTGGATTTAAAATAATGTTTTGAAAAAGAATTATAAACCATTTAAAATGTATTTCTCATCAAAGAACTTCAAAAAAATTGTTTGAAACTTTTGAGTGGTTTGAAAATGTTTTGTGTGAGAGATAAAGAAACCCTATTAATCCCTTTTAAATTATAACCCTTGAGGGTTATATTGTATATTTTTTTCCATATGGATGATATATGATCTTAGTTGTCCCTTGTGAGGATGTAGGATGTGAGATGAGGTTTACTAATTTAATACTATTAAATTCATTTTTATTTCCTCACCACCTATTGATTGACATGAATGGGGATTCATGAAATCCCATTTAGTGTCTAGAAGAGTTTTTCTTGAGTCTCGATGAGATGGACTACATCCTCTATGGGGATATATATTCATTGGACATAGAGTGTTATACCACTACTGTGACTATTTTATAGCAGCCCATAAGTTATTGAAAAAATATCATTAGTATTCCAACGAATGGTTCTGAAGTAAGTACCTCCAAGGTCTCATAATGATAAATTTATAAATTTCCCATTTCAACATGATAATTATTTTAGTTAACATCCCCCATTGTGTTTCATTGTTTGATTGACAAAAATTGAACTATTTTCACCCATTTAATATGAAATGTAGTTTGTAAGATGATTTCATGGTGTTTATTAATATATTTTATAAAATTTATAATTCTATTAAAAATCACTCATATTTATAATAAAATGTTTTGTTTTTATAAAGGGGTTTTAAAAGAGGTTTCAAATAGGAATTTTGAATAAAATGGAGTGGAGGCTCGATAAATAATTTTATAATTTTTTTTTCATTTAATAATAAAAATAAAATGATGCTTTATAAAATCTTATGAATTTGATATTGGTTTGGAATATGAGGAATAAATCAAATTATTTATATTATTTCTAATAAGTGTAAAATAATGAATCTTTTGTAATGATTTTCAGAAACTCTATTCCGATTTTATAGAGGTATTGGATTCTTTTCCAACCCTAAAAACACCTTTAAGTGTATGTAATTATTATAGAAACATTTTCAAAATCCTTGTATTAGATTTTTTCTAGTGGGTTTGCCTAGGCTTCCAGTGGATTGTGATGTTTATTTTTACCAAGGGTCATAAGGAGAAAGTTGTGTTAGTTTTTATGGGGTTTTTTCACTAAAATTTGATTGTATACATACTATCCTATAACCAAGATCTTGTTTATTTTTGTTTATATATTATTTATTAAGTATATATTCGTGATACTTCAAATATATATATTTTTGATTATGTAACGTATACTAATTTATTTTGAACACTCTAATTTTATTATTATTTTACATGTGTTTTTTCAAAAATCAAATGTGAAATCCTTCACATTGATGATGTTCTTAGACAATTTACCGAGTTTCCTACTAGGGGTGATTGGGAATATAGATCAGTTATTCCTTAGACTAATCTAAGTATTTTATGGATGGATTTCTAATGTTTTTTCATGAAATGTGGTATCTTGAGAATTGATAAAAAATAAACAAGATCTATATAGTTTTTAACTACCAATTATTATAAGTTCTAATAAATTTGGAAGAGATTTTCATTATTTAGGTTGATGTTTAAATATCACATTGTAGACTATATTCAATAGTATAGGATTTGAGTACATGAATAACATAAGATTTATACTCCAACTAGTGATTTCTAGTGTAAATTTCACTTGAGGATTGATGGGATACATATTAGTCAATGTGGAAAAGTATTTCATTACATTAAATTCTTATGTGATGGACATAAATGATGAAATGACACCACTAATCTTAGAGAGAACATTCTAGGATAATAAAATCACATAAATTGTTGTAAAAAGAAATATTTATTCTTGATAGTTGGTTAAGATAAGGTTAAATTTAATATTCATTGTGTGATAAAGAATTATTTTGTAAAATATGATGACATGAATGCAAAATAAATATAAATATGGATGTTTTTGTTGTTATAGATGAAATAAAATTAATGGCTACTTTCCAAGAGAGTGAAAATGAAAAAAAAAATATTTTTAAAAAGAGGGAGAATTCCATGGGATAGAGATAAATATGCTCAAAATAAGGACGTCTCAAGAAAGATTTAAGAGTTCCAAAATGTTTTGTTAGTGCACGATGTAACTTTTGAATTCATTATAAAAACAAAAAAGTGTTGGATTTTCCTAATGGACTTGGAAAAAGGTCCTTCCCATGGGGTGTGAGAATATTATTTTTAAGAATGGAAAAGTGTACAACTATATAGAGAAGACACAATAACCTCCATTTATTGGTCTATATATTGTAAAATTCCCCCAATATTCTTTAAAATAAGCTATAAAGAGGTATGGTGGGGATAAATGATCAAAAAATAACTTTTTGGAGGAAAAATGGGTTTTTTTGGATTTATTATGATTTTAATTTTTTATTTTAGGATATAATATGAAATCACCTTATATATTTTAGGATTTAATTGAACATGGTCCTACACATTCACTTGATTCATAAAATATTTAGATCAATGATGTAAAAGGAAAAAGATAAAAAGGATGCAAGAAAAATGAAGAGTATCTGTAGCGGGGAATAACTATATTGAATGAGGTCTATAATACATGTAGATTATATATTTTTATATTATTATTCATTACATTACACAAGACACACCTAAGGATTGTAAAATTTTATTAACTTTAGAAACATGGAATAAAATATTCTAATTTGGGGAAATATCTTCTATGTTTCCTTTAATGATCTTCCCATTTAGTACTCTTTATATTTATACCAACCATAAAATCATTCTAAATAACATTGAAAAAGGAAATATAAAAAGGGTTATATATGTTGTTCAAAATGGTTAAACATAATATATATTAATATACAATCATATTAAAGCATAAAATTATCATTAGGGTATTTTATAATAACCATAACATATATAGTTTATACCCGTACTATCATAGATAATAAACATGAGTCATGGAAAAAACATTATAAATTTTTAAAACATGGCCATAAGGGTGATAAATCATCCTCAATCAGTCATGAACCATTAGATCGTGTCATAAAGGTATGGAACCAATATAAATATATAAAACCACTTCCCACGTCAATGTTAACTAGAAAGACTATCAATATAGTGGATCGTGGCTTATCACATATTTCCCATTATGGTTCAAGAAACACCAATTTCCCATTGGGGATTAGGACACACCTATTTATCAAAGTGGAATAGATTACATCTGTTTCCCATTATGGATTAGGGAACACCTATTTCCCATACATGATCATGACACACAAATTTCCCAATGTGGATCAGGACACATCTATTTACCATAGTGGATAAATCCCGTTAACATGTTTCCCATTTTTTCCCCATGATATATAATTCATTACCCAATGTATTAGATGGATATATAGGCCCCACCAATCACATATTGAAAACCATATTTATGTGTGACCCAAGATAATAAAAATTAATCATATCATAATCCATGAAATGAAATGGGTATCATTAAATTTCATCATATCAGAACCTTTGGAAAAGAGATTGGTTTTATAATCATTTTGTCATATCCTAACACATGAAAGGAAGCTGGTTTCATAGTAATTTTATCATGGTATATCCCGTAGAAAATAAATGAGTTTCATTTAAATCATCTCATCATGATCAAAAACCATTCTGATAAATAATAAAAATGGTACAATAGGATTGAATCCTCGGTTAAGTGAAGGAAACATAAACAGATGAAATCTTAGATAAAAAATGATTTTGATCGACCATTTAAAAAATTTCATGAATAAATTATCATATCCAATTTGAAAAATAAACTTATAACATAAATTATTTTGAAATTAGTTTCTTTTAATGTAACCATGAAAACATATAAATTAATATTTTAAGAAATGATTCATCATGACTTTAAAATTGTTTTTTCATGCTATGAACTTTAAAATGAATATTCTTCTCACAATTTTGGAAGAAGCCAAACCAAAATTATTTGAAAAAAGACACGATGATTCATTTTATTAAAGTTAACCATATATAAAATTTTCCTCATTAAATAATTTGGATAATAATAAATATTTTTTAAAAAATATATAGAAAATATTATTTTGGTAGAATACCTTTTTTCCAACTAAAAGAGTGATAATGTCATATTTTATTAAAATAATTTTTAAATTATATTAACCTCGAAAGAGTAGACAAATAGTATTATTACATTAAAATTACTCAAAAATCTATTTGAGACCAAAATTAATGAGTTTCTTGAGATATTGATAATAAATTAAAATTAAACATTAAATATCATTAAAATAATATTATTAATGATATTAAATTTCAAAGGGATGTATATACACCACACACACAAAACGAGTGGTGAATTCTCATATGTCTCCCAAAAATAAATGAGATACTAGAAATCCATTACTATAATTATTGACTTCATTTGTATTCATTAAATCCTCATCTATACTAAATATATGATTATTATGCATATATTTAAGAACCATTATTATATATATCATATCATATATGATTTAATTATTTCCTTATATTACCCATTTATTAACAATCCCATGTTAAAGTAATGATTCAGGTAATAATGGATATTTTTAATATATGTTTTGATTTTTTATTTTCGGTCTTCTTAGTTTGATCATGGTTATGTAATCTATACAAATTTAAACATTGCATAAATATCATATATATTTAGTAGACATGTCTTTAGAGTAATCCGTAAAATTTAGTGATAGAAAATGAAATACAATGTTCATATAGAGAGTAAGTAATACTTACACATGAATGTTGCTTCCATTTTCTTGTCAGAATGAATGAAATAATAATAAATGATATATTTAAATTATATAATAATTTATATTTCATATATATCACATATTTTATATAAAACCATCTTTATTACTTTCCATGTAAAGCATGCAGGAATCACATATCTTCATGACCCAGCAGTCCTTCAAACACACGAGCAACATTATTGTATTCCCAAAAAAAATCAACGTATGTTTGTCATATTAGTTAAATATGAATAATAATAACATATATATCATATATATAAAATAAATTGATAATTATTTAAAATATTTATTATTACTTATCAAAAAAAATAATGACAACGGTTCATGAGGCAGTAGTCTTTCATAGACACGAATGATGATTTAATAGCTATATGGATTCTCAGATGATAGGAGGGAAGTTATGAAGTTATTTACATAGTTTTTTATGAAATTTTTTTAAATGTGTCCCATATAGTGGATAATGGTGGACCTTTTATAATTGGGGGAGAGGAAACACATAGAATTTTTGAAAATATTTGAATTTAGTCTTTTTTTCATCAGTCACAGGGGCCCAAAATAGAAAATTATCTAATCATATTGGTGTAATGTTAAAAATAAGGCAACAAAGTAGCTTTTATAAAATTTTATTGGTCATTTTTACCATTACCACATTATTTTATCCTTATGGTAAACCAATTTTTACTTTGACTTTGGTAATTAATTTTTTCTGCATTTACTACAAATTTTGATAAAAATTTAAGTTGAAATTGTTAGAAATTAAAAATTATTATGATTAAATTATGTAATATAATTTTAAAAATTATACTCATATATGTGGAATAATTTAATTTAAAATTAATCACGTAGATGTAATGAGAAAAAGGGGTTTTGATGTGAAAATTATAAGAAGTTTACATTGTTTTCATATGAAAATTAAATGTGAAATTTATTAAATTGAACTAAAATATATTAGTTTATATATAATTGAACTAATTTTACTTTACAATAAAATTAAAATATATTTTATCTTTATAAACTATTTAAATGAAAAGTATTTTTTAAAATAAGAATTGGTATTTTTCATTATTCATCAATAAAATTAAATTTTTCAGAAAAATAGAAAAATTCACTCAATTCCAACTTTGATATGATAATTTAAAAAATGTATTATTTTAATAAAAATAATTTTATAAAATAATGAAGTGTTAATTTTTTTATTATCCACAAAACATCAATGAAATTTTATTTTAGAAAATTGTATTTTCAAAAAATATAAAGGCTTTACCGGAAATTATGTATTTTTTATCAGTCTATTTTCCTTATATGAAACCAATATAAATAATATTTTGAAATTACTTATTAATATAAATATTTATAGGTTTAATTTATAGGTTATAATGGCCAACTCTGAATAATATTAATTACATATCGTGGTTAAAACATAGTATATTATGTAATTTAAGCTAACAACACTGATGCTTGTAGTGGAAGCTTAATGTTGTGTTTCATGTAGAAAAATATATACTCACTATTTCACATAATGAAATATAAAATGATTATTTCATTTAGAGATAAAATATTTTTAAACTTTTATTTATTTGAAAAAAATTGAAATACCATAGGTGTTTCATTATACCCCCTTAAAATGAATTCCACCCTTAGGATTCATTAACATGATACAAACAAATTAGGCTAATTTTTCCTTATTATATACTCAAGTACCCACATTAATTCCTAAATCTAGTGGGTTTTTGAAAACAATATTAATCAGGTGAGTGTTCTTGTTTCGTAGAACATTCTCTATACAATTTCAGAATCTCCACTAATTAATCCTAAAAAGAAATATATTACTCAAACAGTATGACCTTTGAGTTCCGTACATGTGATGGGCTAGGTATATGCATCCTCAAGAAATATTGATGGAACACATCATGGACATGATAGAGTTTTCTTAAAATTTACGAGTGATAGGTTTTGGTCTTGATATGACCAATAATTTTAAATGGACTGATTTACATAAATATTAGTTTCCGTTCTTTTTTTTATAAAGAAATACATAATAATTCCTTCTCACCAACATAAAATTTAATATCATTTTGAATATTATCACCAAACATATCTACAAATATTAATAATTACTTACATGTTTTTAAATGGTTCTAACCTTCTCTACCATCTCATAATATTTATCATGTTCCAATATATTTCATTATACTACATTATTCCAGTACATTTGAGTTCCACACATCCATAATGGGATTTAAGAGAAGCCATCTGAACAGTCATATGAAATATATCATTGTATGAAAACTGTACATGTGGAATTTATTGATCCAAATAACATTTTGAATCTATATGAAATTATCAGTGAGTACCCTTTAATCACATTTCCATAAGTAATAAAGGCTCTCCTCCTCAAATCCCTTTGCCACCATATATTAAATCAATGGGTTTAATTTCTCTAAATACATTTTAAAATATCATTAATCTTGATAAACTCCTATAACATAAAATTTCGAAGGGGGTTTCATTGATTTTTATTTTATGATATGCATTAAAATTATAATCCAATTATGGTATCAATAAATGTTATGTTAATTTTACATGGATATATACATGATTTAAAAACATAATTCACTATTTATTCGATAAATAAGATCTTATCTTATAAAATAAAATTTCCATTGCAATCATGGGTTCAACATTGTATGAATACAAATAAAAAATATAATTTTTTTATTCATGAATTCATGTAGAGGGACATAATCACCAAATATTTCACTAAAGGATAAACTATGTGATTTTCATAGGGCTCATTCATACAAAATTAAGAATGAAATTCACATCGAAGGAGGGGAGGATATGTGTTCCTTATATATAATGATTAAATTCATCCAATTTTTTTGATTAATATTTCCCTCTATATTTATAGAGGTTTTTCGGGCTTATCATCCACATTTGCCCATGGATTGGGGTATTTATTCGCATAATGCCCAAAAATATTTTCACTTGAAAAACTGGAGTTTAGATGGTTTATTTGATTGAATCCTCTTCTTCCTTATTTCATTAACTTGGAAATTAATCCAATTTTCACATTCACAAAATTTATTTCATGATTTTAAACATTTAAAACAACTCCCAGTTCGATTCAAGAAATTACATTAATTATTCTACTTTTTTTTCTAGAATACAGATGCCTGGAATTTCATTACACCATTTGAGTTTTCATGATACTTGATCTTATTTTTCTTATCCGTTCCATTGGTATGGTAGGAATATCCAAATATAATTTCTACATTTAGTGCACAATAAACTTCTTCTTCGTATCTAAAAAATTATCTTATATTGAAGTTCTTTAGATTACTTGGTTTCAGGACACTAAAGAATAGATTGATGTTTTTCAGGTATTATTATTAAACTAGATTCATACCATATAGGCATTTTAAAATTTAATTCATTGGAGAAAACTTATTCATCGTCCTTTTTCTTAAGCACATGGAATTCATTCTCTATAATTGTTCATAAAATAAAAATGAGGTACTCATTGAAAAATGTCACTATAAACGCTTCTCATTCCATATATTCAATTTATTCTTATTCACTGATGTTTATAATAGGTGTACCCCACTATTTTGTTTTATCAACTAAATGATAAGAAGATAATTTTTTAATTATCATAACACTAATGAATGAAAAATATCTTTTTTATGGAATAGATCTATTTATAACAAACTAGTGGATCAATAAATTCACTAAAAGATTATTGGAGTTTCCTTGTGAAGGACTCAACTTAACATTTTTTCCTCTTTGATAATTGGAATGTTTTTCTTGATTCATTCCTCGAGAATGTTTTTTGACCATATCAACATGATTTTTCATTCCAAAACACTTATAATTATTTTTTTAAGATGAACTTCATTACAATATTCTATATTTCATTAAGAAATAACATGCTTCCTATTTTTTATATCCATTAACTAAAACTATAAAGTGGAGTGTGAGATATAGTAATGATGTTCGAAAACTCTATAATCATGAAAAAAATAAAACATGTCTAAATCATGAAACCTTTATTTCAATATATGAATCCTTAGATTTATCCTTTGTCATTAATAGTCAACATATATTAAAATCCATAATGATGGTTTATAAATTGGTTGAGAATATATATACCATACCCATATGAGTTTCAGACCATGTGTGCTGAAAGGCCCATTATTGTGATCCATTTTTTGATCATGTATAATTATATACAATGTTTTTAGAGTTGATAAACCTGGTGACATATGTTCCAGTGCAATATCTACTTGTATTATCCTGATGGGGATTTATTTCATAGAAATGACTATGTCTTTAATTTTTCAAAATTCTATGACACATTCAAATATTTTTACTCATCCTTGAACATATATATATATACATTTCCTTAGGGATAATTTTTTTTTTCTAATATTAGTTTCCAAAGTTTAACTAAACCTATCATCTTATACCAACAACAGTGACCTAGGATACACATACATGGATACTATAACTTTTTTAGGCGATTAATCATTACTTTAAACAAGCATGGTCCATAAAACTAGAATAGTTTAGTTGCTTTGTAAAAATGGTTTATAATATTAAAATATGATGAAATACCTTCAATATATACCATAAATAGATTCCCATTTAGTACTCTTTGTAGACATACCCAATATATAATAATTCTATAAAAACTGTGGGAAAATAACTTAAGAAACTGTGAGCTCGTATTTTTAGTAAGGGTACACATAAGAGATATCAATCAATAATCATCAGAAACCATAAGATAAGAATAAGAGTGTGTGATCATGAACATAACTTACATAGTTTATATCCAACTTGTCGTAGATCATAAACATGATTCATGAGATAAAACATTTTCATTTCTGAAAACATGGCTCATATGGGTTATAAATCATCCTAAATCATTCTTGACCATTATATTATATCATAAAATTTTGGAACCATCATAAATATTGAAAACCATTCCATACATAAATGTTAAATAATAATACAATCAACATAGTGCATCCTAAATTACCACCTATTTACCATTGCAGATTAGGGGAAAACCTATCTCCAAAAGATGATCAGGACAAACATTTTTTCCATAGTGAATTAGGACACACATGTTTCCCATTGTTGATCAGGACCCACATGTTTCCCATATTGGATTTGTACACACCTATTTACCAATGTGGATCACAACAAAAATATTTTTATATGTGGGTCAAGACACTCTTTCTTTATATAGTAAATCAATCCCATCAACTTTTTTACCATGTTTATCTTACGAGATAAAAGATTTACCCAATGCATTGGAGGGAGATATATGTCTCACCCATGACATAATGAACAAAAATTTTATTTTTACCACAAGATAATAAAAATTGATCATATCATAACCAATGAAATAAAATCGGTATCATAAAAATTTTATCATATCATAACCTATAGAAACGAGACTTGAATCATAATCACTTCATCATAGCATAACCCATGAAAATATGGGGGTCTCATATTAATAATATCATGTTATAACCCATAGAAAAGAAACAAGATTCATAAAAAGAATCCCATAATAAACATAAACCCTTTAGATAAAGAATAAGAATGGTAACATAGTATCATATCCTCATTATTCAATGGTAACATCAAACAATGAAATATTATATCAAAAATAATTTTGATCGATTACATAAAATAATTATTGAGGAAAATATCATTTCCAATTTTAAAACCACTATTAAAACATAAATATTTTCAAAAATATTTTTATTTTAAAATAAAATTGAAATTTTGTAGAGAAAGATCCAATGAAATTATTTTTCCTGATTTCTAAAAATTATATCCATGATGTACACATTAAAATGAATATTCCTTTCACATTTTCAAGAGAAGAAAAATGAATTTATTCTTAGAAAATGACATGAGTATTATTTTCAAAACATTTTTTAAAAATTAAAAAATTGGTTGAAATATATCTAATAAATAATTATAGAACAATAAGTTTTTGTTTTTATTTTTTTAGATTACATTGTTTTGGAAGAAAAAATAATTATGACCAAAGAGATAAATAATGTCATAATTTCTTAAAAACATTTTTATTAAATATCTTAAGTACCAAAGAGTGTAAAAATGGTAATACTACTTTAAAGTTACTAGAATAAATAGTGTAGAAGAAAATCCATGTGTTTCATGAGATAATGGTAATAATTTATTGTCATTAAGAACATAACCATAATCAATCCTAAAAAATAATGAGATTATAACCTAAAATATTTACAACTATCATAACATTGAATCATAACCCCCATGAAGGAATAACATTTAATACAACCTAAAATTTTATATGGATAAATAAATTGACGATATCATTAATCAAAGGGGTTATATACACATCTCGTAAAAACAACATAAATGCATAACATAACATATGTCTCAATGAAAAAAACTGAGATAAAATTCCTTACAACATTAGTAATCATTTGAATAATAATCACAAATGAATAATAACTTAAAATTAAACATTAAATATCATTAAAAAATGGTATTAATGATATAACATGTTAAATGAGTCAATCTGTCAACATAAACAAGAATAACATCGTGAATTTTTATATGTATCCCAAAAATAAAAGAGAGACTATAAATTACTTACATTAAGTGTCAAATTATTTAATACTCATTTGATCCTCAAATATAATTAATACAAGTTTATTATACATCTATTATTGAACCATACATTTATATTTTATACCAAATATGATTTACTTTTTTCCTATTATTACTAGTTTTTTAACAATAACATGTTAAAGTCACATTTTGGGTAATAATCTATTTGTTTTTTTATATAATTTGTTTTTTTATTTTTTCCCATCACAATTGAATTATGGTGAAATTATCTCTATAACGTTAATAATTTTATAAATATAATATATATTCAGTATATATGACTTTATAAAAACCTATAAAATTTAGTAATGCAAAATGAAATACATCATTTGATGTATATAGTAGGATATGAGTACCCGAGAACAATGTATCAATTTTAATGTCATAATAAACAAAATAAAATAAAATTACATATTAAAATTCCATAATCATTTTTATATTTTATATATCATAATTTTTCATTTAATATATCCTTAATAACTTCCACTTAAAGCGTAAATTAATCACATCTCTCCAGGAGGTGGTAGTCATCCTTAGACATGAATGATGATTTTGTTTCCATTTGATAAAAGTGGAGATTGTTTTAGATAATTCCATTATCATAAAAACATAATGATATATTTTAGATACTTATTTTATTATATCAGACTGGTATAATAATAATTTAAGGGATGGAGGAAAAAATAAAACCAAAATTCTTATTGATAAATGTTTCCTCTTCTTTAGGCATCCTTCTTATGCATGTACTAAAAGCATTCCATTGTTAGATTTATATAAAAAATAATTCATATTGGATGATAGGATTGAAGTTGTAAATTTATTGGGGTTGGTCTTGTTCAGAAAAATGGTTTCAATATGTGAAGAAGAGAGTAGAGGGTTTCCTTTTATACATTGGGGAGACGACACACATGGTATTTTTGAAAATAATTGCGGACTTCCATGTTTTTAATAGTGTAGTGGGGTAAAAAACGAGTTATTCTAAAAATGTTTTTGTTTAAAAGTCAAAATACTTCCATAAAATAGTTTTTAGAAAATTATATATTTCATTTTTAGACTTATACTTTTAACCCCCGGTAAACTCATTTTTATTGTAACCTCGGTAACTAATTTTTACTACATTCACTATTAATTTTATTAAAAAATTTCGTTAAAATTATAATATGATTTAAATTATTATTAGTGTAAAAAATGAATATATTTTTCTAAATTCCCTTTAAGAATGTGAAATTTTGTAATTTAAGATTAATTAAGCCGACACAAAAAGAGATTAAGGTTTTAAAGAGAAAATGTTCCAAACATTACAATGTTATTACATAAAAAAAACAATATAAAATAAGTTTTAATGAGATCAATTGAATTATTTTTTTTATAATTTATCCCATGTAAAATTAAATTAAATTTTAAATAAAATTTACAATTATATAAAATTTAAAATAAAATGTAGTTTTAAAATAAATTTAGTATTTTTCAATATTTATCTAAAAAAATAAAACGTTATAATACTATTAAAAGATGAACCAAAGATAATTTTCAAATATTGATTTAAAAAATTATGTTTTTTATAATAATAATTTTCTAATTATCAAAAAATTTAATTTTAATATTATTTTAAAAAAATATATAAAAAAGTTTTTTAAAAAAATTTATTTTCGAAACCTATACAGATATTACTGAAAATAATGGATTTATTTTCAATATATTTTCATTATATAAAATAAATATAAACTTTTTGACAAATAATTAGTTATTTCAATTCATATTTATATTTTTAACATATATGATATAAAGTCCATGTTTGAATAATAGAAATAATATTTCGTGGTAAAACATGGAACTACGTGTAATTTAAGATGATAGAGTGTTGCGTATTGTGCATGCTTAACATGTTGTTGCATGTATCACAACACTATATTAGTTTGTTGTGTAATATAAGATAAATTCTATAGTTTATTTGAAGAAACTATATGGAAAGGAATTAATTTATTTGAAAAAAATAAAAATATCGGGGTGTTACAATAACACTTTAAATCTAGTATTTGTTTTACACCCCTATATTTGTTTATTGAAATGTATTTTTTAGTTTTAATATAATATATTCATGCACCGCTTGAATTTTTTATTCATTTTTTTTATATGTGGTACAAATGTCACATAGGATAACCATTATTCCATGTTTCACATTTCCTTGTCAATGAATTTGAATTATTAAATTGGGGTATTAATGAGAAAAGAAAAATAAGTTGTCATGAATTTATTAAATCATGATTTGTGTCAAATTGTTATTATTTTTTGATGAAACTTCACTGAGATTTTAATTTTTTTAAATTTATGAAATATATATTAATTAATTTTTTATTTATTTGAATTTCTATCATTTCTTTTTTCCAATCACATAGTCCAATCCCCAAGTGGTTTACAAGATATTTTTTCATTTTTATCTAGATCATGTTTTATAAGAGACTCAGACAAGATATATTCTAGAACTTACTTTTTAACTTGTCATAACTATAATGTTTCAAAATTACATTGAAAATTATTGAAGAATTTTTTGGAAAATACCTTACCCTTGATATCACATATTATATTTATCCTTCCTTAATCCCATAGAAACTATGAATTAACATGTTATGAAATAGCCACATTCCAATCCAAATATTTCTTTCCAACCATTTGCAATGTGTATTTCATTAAATTAAATTTAATAAGTGTTGGTGAGAGGTAATACAGAGTAAAAAAATATTTATTTAATTGGATAATGATGTAAGAGAGTTTCACAATATTTAGGTAAGGTTCATTGTTTATTATTCATTACATTTCATTATTGTCCCTCTTTAAATAAATAAATAAAAAATTAAAATGGGTTGTTTCTTGGTTGAGTCAAAAATATTAAATACATGAGAAAGCATATTTTTATAACTATAACAAACAGTTTTATAAATAGATCATTTATGGATGGGTTTATTTTTTTTCAATTTTACTATGAACAACTTTATAAGGAAAAATTAAATTGAAATAATACAGATTTATTTTTTTGTAAAAATTTTGATTGAAAAGAAACAAAATCTTGTGTTGTTTACTACCCTTCCCTTGATTCATTATATTTACTTTGAGATTATGGAATTATTTTGATGCTAAGTATGGATGGTATTTTCATTATACATCACTTTTTATGATCATGAAACATGATTTGAGTTTTTAGCTTCCATTTTCACCAATTTTACCACCATTTAGATATATATCAAAAGAATCAGATTCATTTGAATATTATTTCCAGTACCTCTAGATTTTATGTGATGATTTCCTTTTTGGGGTTGATATTTAAGTATCATTTAATGATTATGGTAAAAACAACATTTGAGGTATTTAGAAAAATCCATTTATATTTATACCTTGAGTGATACATGAAAAGAATTCATATTGACATAAATTAAAAGTGAAATTCACATTAATGATGAATTGTATAAAATAAAAGGAGGATAAGAGATGTAATGAAATTAAAAAAGTGGAAAGGAAAAATGAATTGTTTAATTGATTTTATTAAAAATTGAGAAGTAGGAAAAAAACACCATGTGATTATTAAATATTTAATTCTGTATTGTTAAATATTAAATCTTTATTTCATTGATATTTGAACCATTTTTTGGTAATGTTCCTTTATAATATGTTGATATGTCATAATTGAGGACAAGAATGAGTTTAATTATTGGAATATTTTTTGATTACATATCATGTACTCATTTTTAATATTTTTTTTATTAATTTAAAAATAGAATTGATGATTTTTCCTTAATAATTAGTTAATTAAAACGTTTTATATAATTTAATAAAAAAAGGATAATTTGTTTATATAATTTTGAGATTATTTTACAGAGAAGAATTTATATTGTAGATCGAGATTATGTAAAATAAATTTGATAAATATTATACAAAAATATGGCTAGTATAATTGCATCCCTCAATAAAGTGAATGAAACATAGACTCCATAATGGTTTGATATATTATGCATCTGAGAAAACAGATGAAAGTGTGTAATAGACCCTATAAAGGTCATTATAGGGTCATTTGAGTGATCCTATGTGAGGTGGGGCGTACTGGTTAATCTAGGAGAATGTATGAGCTTACATTCAAAGAATGTTCTTAGCCTCTCATATTTGTGGTAGAATATGAGACCTAGTGTGAGAACCGATAGTCTTGGAGACATGGATATCTACTTGTTGGATCCCTCCACATATTAATAATGGTTCATCCATGTAGATGTTTGATGTTGTATGACTTATGTTTCAGAAAAAATTCACCCCATATGAAAACAACATCACTTTTCGTAGAACCTATATCATATCCCTCGGTCATAACATTCTACCACCTGTGGTTCTGCATCCACTGATCCCCAGTACTACTGTCATCAAATAAAACATTTTTCATCATTGAAATAATTGTGTTTGATATAAATCACATATCAGGAAGCCTAATTACATAGTTGTAATTAAATGTATAATGATACACTATTATGTATTAAGATGATGAAGAAGATTTTATATTAATGAATAGGTGATGCTACATATGTGTAGAATACCACATTGGTAAAAGTCTTTAGAAGATTTTTTCATTACTGTGGCTTAAATATTTTGTAATTTTAGTCACTAAAATCCAAATTCTATGGAATGGTGCTGCAATTTTGTGAAATATAACATGGGGAATTGAGAAGATACTTAAAATTTTATTCACATGATGAATATTCATTCACAATAAAAATGAATCAAAATTATGTAGTAGGGGCGAATGAGATATATGTTCATGGAATGATTGAAGATCAAGCTTTAAAAAATATTTGGCCAATGTATTATGAATTTTAATTCACATAGTTCAAGTCATGAATTTTCTATAAATGAACAAATAAATGTATCAAAACAACCCAGATCAACCCAAAATATCATCCAAATTCTCCCTACAGAAGGACCAAAGTGAATTTTCGAGTACCAAGGGATGGATACATGCTTTATGGAATCATAAAAAAGACGGATTTGAATGATTTAACACTCAATATACAAGAAATGAGATTAAAAAAATTGTTATAATAACAGATATCATAAAACATCACATTTTAAGAATAACTATAATATATAGGTAACATCAAACAGCTGGATAATGAGGTATAGACAAACAAGATACAAGAAAAACAACACAGAACCCAAAGTAACCCATTTGTCCATCTGCATGTGAGCATGTGTCACCAACATCATTCCAAAACGTGGGAAAATAACATGATCTAGGAGATATATCCTCTAAATTTCCCTCTTCACTTTTCTATATCCTACAAAACCATAGATAAAAATGCCAAAATGAAAAAACATACAGTGTGAGAAAAAAGTCTCAATAAGATACCAAAAAGAATCTATTTAATGTATTACTATGTGGTTTATTAGTTCATATATTAAATCGATTTCTAAAATTTTTATTCAAGACAAAATGTACCTAATTTAAAAATAACCATTTTCTTATCTTTTAATAAATACTTCATATGCATTAAACAGAGAATTATGCAATAACATATATCTATGTGGCAAGATAATATGTACAAAAAAATATTCAATAATAAATATTCATATCATGGAGTGATTAATCCTATTAAGTAATTATGCACATGATGTATCCTCAAATAACCAAATAGAAAATCATAACATAAGGCTATATAGAACTATGAAAAACATGAAACCGAAGATAACATAAATTAAAGATAAAGATTAGAACCTCTTTCTCTTAAAAAGTATAACCACTAGAAACAATGGAATTCTAATTACCTCTCTGAGGGATAGCTAACCCCGCTAAGGATTTAAATTCTCAAATTTTTCCCATACCTTATGGTCTTATATATATGCTATTATAACATTATTACATTCATGAAAAAATAAATTTTCATAAAACATTTTCAAAGGGAAATTAATTTCCCTTCATTCTTACATTTTCCTAAAAACATTTATATATCAATTTACACAACTTTAATTCTAGAAAAACCATTCCCACTTAAAAACCATATTTTATACCTTTTTTCAAACACACTGGGTGAATAAAGTAAATTATTAAATTAAAACACATTTTGAAACAATTACCATTGACCCCACAGATCCTATCCCATTTTAATAATAGAATTTCAATAATTAAAACCAGAAGAAAGAATAAGAACATATGTGTCAAAAAGGTATATACCAGAAGGTAGTCACCCTATCATCAATAGTAAATAGTTTTTTTTACCTTCAAATTTTTTAATGTAAAATCAAAAGATCTAGTCCTCTTTAGCCTATCTTTATAATCATAAAATAAAAAGAGATTTAGAAACCCAAATTATTTTCTATAAAGAATACGATTTCACAAACCCCCTTTATGCAATGTGATGTATGAAATATGTGCCAAACTATAGTGGAATATTAGTTTAATTTTGGAAATCTTAGTTAAGATACCTATTAAACATCCCCATTTAGATCACATGCATCTAGAGTAACTTCCCCAAGATGATGAAGAATTTAAATAGTGTTTCAAAAAATAGTAACCCTATCCACTATTCCCTAATGCTACTCACCACATCTTGGAAGTCTCTCCCATGATACTAACTAAAGTCAATGTTAATGTATAGGCCACGAGACCCTGACTATTTTAGCATGTACATGGGTTCCAATATTCCTATAGTGGTTTCTATAGGGTGCAGAAGAAAGGGAAACCACTAGGTCAATCCACCCTTGCCCATGAATATCATTAACTATTATGGTCACTATTATTTTCCATAAGAAACACACTAGAACATTACATACACCACTATTAGCATGGTCTTTGTTTTTTCCCCCTAAATTATGAAAAAAATCCTTCTTAATCCATTATGAAACTCCAACTCAGTAAAAATGAAAAATACTAAGAAAAGAGGGTCCCTATATGAGATTACCTATCTCATGGTGTGAAAATGTAATGACCCGCCAATTCTCTTTGGCTTGAGAGCTCAATGAATCATTAGTAGGACTTAAGTGACATCCCCAAGGAGCCAAAGGATGGCAATAAATGCCGACGGGTTTCAGAACAAGTGGGGGATGATTTACCCTTTAAGAATATACCACATAGCCAACAAGAATAACCAAACAAATATACTAAATGATGCATGATAAAATTTACGCCAAGTCAACCATTTTTTTTTATCAAACATCAACCAAAAGTACCACAATGGAAACCAACACTAAATCAGAGTAAGCAACGGAAAGACAAACTAAAATACCCCAAGACGACAACCCAACTCCATGCTCCACAATCTCCAAGCTCCAATATCACGAACCGGCCTAAGAATCATGAAGTAGTGCAATAAACATGTGACGCTTTACCATTTCCAACATATCGGTATATGACATCTGCAAAAGCACAAACGTGCCAAATAGGGGGTGAGTAATGAAACTCTGTAGATTTTCCCCGATTACTTCCAAACCCATGCCTCTAGTATAAAACACGTTTTCACATTTATATAAAACAATTTATATAAAAAAATTCCAAAAATAGTTCACAATATAACAAGTTCCATGTCAAAACAATTTTCCAACAAAACCCGTCTTTCTCAAGAAAAAAAATCTAGCAAAATTCCCAATTCCATTCACATTTCCATTTGTCACATTCGTTCCATTTCACCAATCCACACAACCAACCATGCATGCAACCTGGACCTCCCTATACTCGTGAGTGGTGATTTATCATTCCACTAAGCCGTCACTTAGTGGACTACCTTGATGAGGGTACTCCATGACCTTTTCCATCCCAATCTATTGATGGGGGGAGTTCTTGCCCTTATCCAAACCAACATTTGATGGGGGTACTTCTCACCCTTATCCATCCCAATGCATATGAACACACACCACAACCCATGTAATCCATTCCCAAAACCAAGAATGTTCAAAACCTTTCAATAAACCATCACCCTTTTATTGAAAACCATTTCATTCAAGCATAAAATCCATAACCAATTTAAAATAACCATTTTAAATTTACTTCAACAACCACTTTCCAAAAACACACATTTTTCATAACCCGTTACTAAAAAGGGGTTTCAACCATTCTTTCACAACAGATAAACAACCCATTTCAATCATGAAAAAAAATTGAAACTATGCCTTCAAGTTCTAAGAAAGAAGAATCAAGAATGAAGCCACCTACCTCAAAGGTTTTGATGAAAATCTTAACAAACAGGGAATGCAGAAGAAAACCGGTCTGATTCACCAAGGATCCTCCTTAGATCTCTTCTCCTAACACAACCAAGACTAAAACACATCATGTTTGGCATCCAAACAATTAGATCTACCCATAAGGGGTGTAGATCTAAGAAACCGATATAAGAGGAGAAGTAGATCTAAGTAGATCTGAGAAATAAAACAAGAACAGTCATATACCTCAAGAATCCGGCTTTGATTCACCAAGAGAAGCCTTCAGATCACCTCTGGAATGATGGGAGAACCTTCCTTGACCTTGGGAGAACCGAAATCCCGAGTTAGGGCCACTTAGGAGCTTAAACAAGGCAATTAGAGTTGAAAAAGTGTGAGATCCACAATTATAGGATCTCATTTAAGTGGCCGCACGATTAGTTCACACAGTTTGACAAACCTTGCGCTAACCATGTGTTAGCTATTTCCTTGGCCACCCTTCTCTCATGGTTTGGCCACAAGGTTAGACAAACCATGTGCCAACCGTGTGGAACCCACTACCTTCAAGACCCACTGCACATGGTTTGGCCGCACGGTTTAGACAAACCGTGCAGCTCCTGTACGACTTCCTCTTTGCCTCAAAATATCATTTAATGTTCTCTCGACCCTCCATTTCAACAAACTTAACTTTAAAACCAAGAAAATAATTGATTAAGGGTTACCTACCAGAAAATGGGGGAACTAAATTCTCCCCACCATTGGCCTTTCCGTCCCAGAAAAGTAGAAAACCATCGCTTTCTTGAAAGAGTTCTGGTCACTGCTCTTTCATTTCTTTCTAATGTTCCCAAGTCTCATCCGGAATCTGACCATGCTGCCATAAAATTCACACTAGACTGATTCTTTTTCCATGAAATACTTTCTCTAGACTATCCACTATTCGTACCGGGATATGTATCAACAAAGCATCCAGATCAAGGTCAAAGTGATCCCATCTGATCTCATGGTCAGGATCGGGCTGATACTTCTTTAACTGAGAAACATTGAACACATTATGTACTGCACTGAACCATGGTGGTAATGCCAACTGATATTCTACCTCTCCAACCCGTTCCAGTATATCAAAAGGGCTTATATATCGAGGAGATAATTTTCCCTACATCCCAAAACGACATTGTCCAAGACTTGGAGAGATTCTAAAAAATACATGATCACTCACCGGAAATGACAACAGTCTTCGGCGATGATTCGCATAAGATTTTTAAATAATCTGAGCTGTCTTCATCCTATTTCTAATCAAATGGATCTTCTCTGTTGTTTCTTTAACAAGGCTCCTCCCAACTAGTGAAGTCTCATCTGTTTCCACCCAACAAAGTGTAGAACGACAAGGATGCCCATACAATGCTTCAAACGGAGCCATGCGTAATGAGGCTTGATAGCTGTTATTGTATGAGAACTCCACTAAGGGTATGTACTCCTCCCTTGATCCACCAAAGTCCATTACACAAGCCCGCAACATGAATTCCAACGTTTGTATCATCCTCTTAGATTTTCCATCTGTCTGAAAATGATAGACCATACTCATCGTCAACTGAGTCCCTAGGGCTTGCTGTAATGATTTTCAGAAATGATATGTGAACCTCATATATCTGTTTAAGACTATATAAATTGGTACAACATGCCTCTTTACCACTTCTCAGATATAGATTTTTGAATGATCTTCCACTGTATCAGTTTCACGAATAGGGATGAAATGGGCCGACTTGGTTAGATGATCCACTATCACTCAAATGGCATAGCGTTTCTGAACCGTTCTTGGAATACCTGTAACAAAATACATTTCTCTCTGATCCCATTTCCACACTGGGAGAGGGTTAGACTTTAACATACCAGTTGGCCGCCAGTGTTATGCTTTAACATGCTGACAAGTTAAACACCTCGAAAAAAATTCAGCTACCTTTCTTTTCATGTCATTCCACCAAAATTGTTCCTTCAACACCTTATACATCTTCTATGTACCCAGATATACAAACCATCTTGAATGGTGTTAAGCATGAAGGAGTTGTTCCTATGTATCTAAAGGTACAGCTATCTGATATCGAAATCGCCAAACTGATCTCCCATCCAGCTTCCATCCATCAATGGTCTCCCCACCATTGAGTTTTGAACTCATTGCAACACAGTCTAAATCAGAATCCTGTGCCTCCTTTAATATCTCCACCAAATCAGGAACAAGTGAAACTGGAACGAAAACCGAAACATCACCTCGATCTTCACATTCCACATGCATGTTAGCTAGGACCGACATCGACTTCCACTCATCTTAAGATTCTTTTGACAACTGGGCATATGAATTTCTGCTTAATGCATCGACCACTGAATTGCCCTTACCCGGTGTATATATCATGTCAAAGTTGAACATTTGAAGATACTGCATCCATATCCTTTTCCTCATATTCATATATCATTGTGAGAAAATGTGTTTCAAGTATCTTTGATCCATAAACACAATAAATTTCTCACAAAACAGATACTGTCTCCATGTTTTCAAAGCATGGACGACCATAACCAACTCCAAATCATGTGTTGGGTAATTTTTCACATACATACCCAACTTCCTTGATCCATAAGCAACCACATGGTCTACTTTCATGAGAACACAACCCAAAACTGTTTCTGAAGCATCACAATACACCACATACCCTTGTCCTGATTCCAGAAAAATCAAGATGGGTGCTGATGTAAGGAGAACTTTCAACTCTTGAAAAGATCACTGACATTATTCAATCCATTGAAATCCTCTGTTCTTCTATTTCAATGATATCATAGGAAAATCTAGTCATGAGAAGTCATGGAAAAAGCGTCAATAATAACCAGCTAGACCAATAAAACTTCGAATTTAAACCACATTCTTCCTTAGTTTCCATGAAAGAACAGCTTCTATCTTTTCTGGATCCACTGAAACACCTTTCTCAGAAACAACATGGCCCAAAAATGTACCTCTTATATTAAAAAATCTCACTTTGGTAATTTGGCATACAACTGATGGTCTTTCAAGATTTCCAACACTATCGTCATGTGTTTCTCATGCGCAACCCTTGTTCTTGAATAAAAAAATATGTAATCCACAAACACCACAACAAAAGAATCTAAATATCGCTAAAATATAGGATTCATCAATGCCATAAAGACTATTGCTGCATTCATAAGACTAAAAGGCATGACTACATATTCATAGTGGCCATATCTGCTTCTGAAGGCTGTTTTTGGAATATCCTACTTCCGAACTCACAACTGGTGATATCCTGACCGCCAGTCAATTTCAGAGAACCATTGAGCTTCCCTAAATTGATAAAAACATGTCATAAATGCGTGGAAGTGGATATCTATTCTTTATCGTGACTCGGTTAAGTTTACGATAATCCATGCATAGCCTCAACGTTCCATCCGCTGACTTTACAAACAAAACTGGTGCTGCCCATGGAGACACACTTGGCTGAATGAAACCCTTGCTTTCCAACTCCTCTAATTTCACATTCCATTATCATAACCTTGTTGGTTCCATTGTATAATATGGAAGTGAGATAGGACTGGTCCCCAGAAGGATATCAATCGTAAACTCCACTTCTCTTATAGGTGGTAACCCTGAGATGTTTTGAGGGAAAACATCAGGAAATTGATCCACCACAGTTGGGAAAATATTTTCCATGATCTCTTCCAATGATTCCAAAGTCAACGCTGCCAATTAGAAAAATATCTTTCCGACCATTGGTTCCAACAAGCTCTTTGCACCTTTCTTTAATATCCCTTATCCTCTAAAGAGATAGTTGATGTTGTCCTCAGTCGTGAAACTAACTGTTCTCTTATAATAGTCAATGTGAGCCTTAGACCTTGTCAACCAATCGATACCCAAGATTACATCATAGATATCCATATCTAACATGGAGAAGTCCCATTCCAACTCAGCTCCATCAACAGTTATAGCACATGCTCGACCCACTAAGGCTTTGCATTCTCTTTCACCAATAAGAGTTTGCAGCTTCAACACATATGGAATCATTTTCAGTTTTAAACATAGCATGTCAATATTATGAGAAGTAATGAAGGAATTTGATGCACCTGTATTAAAAAACACTTGCACAAGGGTAGAATTTAAAAGAATCATACTTCTTACAAATGATGGTCCAACGTGATAATCAATAATCATCTTCTCCACTCTAAACAATTACTTCGTCGCTACACTGTTCTCCTTATTTCCTTGCTGAGATTGCCCTGGTTGAGGAGTCATGGTATTTCGAGAATCACCATGGATAGATCTATTATGCTAACAAGACTGACTCTGTTGTCCTCATCATGTCGAATCATACGATGCTTGCGACACCTGGGAAGTGTCCCCTGCACCCAAACTCAGAGTATTTTTACAATAGCGATGTAGATGCCCCATCTTCTTGCAATTGTGACATTGTCTAGTTTGCGATGTACACTCTTGCTTTTTGTGATCAGTCGAGCCACATTGAAAACATCGGATTTCATCATGGGTCGTGGAGGAAGATTCACCGATCCAGTAGTCTGATTCTGATTCACACTCCCACCTTGGAAGTAGGTGTCCCTCTTCTGCTTGTTCCCTTCATTAGAGTTCCCACCCACTCCCATGGGTATCATCATACTTCCTCATCCCATAACTTCCGAGATATCTCTTTCAGCTATCATTGCTATGTTTACCAATTCTGTATAATCTATAATACAGATTACAGCTATCTTCAAGCGAATCACCTGTCACAACCCTGATTCAAAGATGTGTTCCTTTAGCGACATAGTTGCATCATCTTTAGGTGAAAAGCATACTAAATTCATGAATTTAGCTGCATATTCCGTGACAGAGAGATTCTACTACTTCAGGATGAAAAATTCCATCGTACTATGGATCTTGAACGAGTGAGGATAGATTTGTTTATTGAAAAACTCCTCAACTTCCCCCCAGCCCATGCGTTGATGCACCATAGCCTTCACAACTATCTCCCACCACTGTCGTGCAAGATCCTCCAGTATATACATTGCCAACTTTACTTTTAGTTCTTCTGGTGTGCTGATGAAATCGAAGAGACAATTCATCCTACTCAGTTACACCTTCTCTATTTCTGGTTCAGAATAACCCTATATGATGAGTGGATTCGGATTCTGGAACTAGACGGAATGGTCTACAAGCCTTGACTCATCCCTTGGATTCCTCGTGTCCACACCCTGGAATGCTTGAATGATACTATGAACCAGCTCTTGGTCCACATGTGGTTCAGGTGCAACCACATTCTCCACAGCTTCTTCGAGTTGGTTTCGACGATGCCTAATGGGTACCATTTTCTATACAAACAACACACGCTATTAGTCTCACTTCCTAGAAACTGAAGGCATATAATTTCAAATTCTATCACATCATCTATCACAACATTATTCCCAAAACAACCTTTTCCCATGTTCAACCATTTTTGAAAACATTCAAGATACTTTTTGAAAAAACAAACCATTTTCAAAATACACCAAATATCATGTTTTGAAAATCTTTTTAGTTGAAAACAATTTCTGCATTTTAAAAAAAATCACACCATGCCCGAAATCCTTACTCATTAATCACAATGAGATATGAAATCATAGTGGGAAGTCCTTCCTCCATAATTCATGTCATGCTCATCTCATTGGATAAACTCATGATAATGATATTTCCATGATTTTATAAGTGTATCCAAAACACTTATGTATCCTACACCCTGGTAACTTGAAGTTCAGCGTAAACGGGTTAGCTACGTACTTTTATGATATACATTTCATGATCCAAATACTACTCCGGTCTATGATTCAAACCCAAGGAATAGAAAAAAAATAATTTCAACTCCAAAACCAAGAACAATGATGACCACTTGTTAGGCATGGACCGAACAAGATTATACCATTTGTAATGACCCACTAATTCTCATTTGTCTTGAGAGCTCAACGAATCATTTCTAGGCCTAAAGCGATATCCCCAAGGCACCAAATGATGGAAATAAATGCCAAAGGGTTTCAAAACAAGTGTGGGGCGATTTAACCTTTAGGAAAATACCACAGAGCTAACAAGCATAACAAAACAAATCTACTAAATGATGCATGATAAAAGTTAATATAAATCAACCATTTGTTTTATCAAAAACTAACCAAAAGTACCACTGTATAAACTGACACAAAATCAGAGTAAACAGCGGAAAGAAAAACTAAAATACCACAAGACGACAACCCAACTCCATGCTCGACAAGCTCCAAGCTCCAACATTATGAACTATCCCAAGCATCACGAATAGTTCTATAAAAATGTGGCACTTTACCTTTTCCAACATCATGGTATATGACATCTACAAAAGCACCATCGTGCCAAAGTAGGGGGGTGTGTAATGAAACTCAGTAGGTTTTCCTCGATGACGTCCCAACCGATGCCTATAGGATAAAACAAGTTAGCATATTTATATAAAATAACTCAAAAAATAGTTCATAATATAACAAGTTTCATATCAGAACCATTTTCCCACAATACCCATCTTTCTCAAGAAACGAAATCAAGAAAAATTCCCAATTCCATTCAAGTATCCATTTGGCACATTCGTTCCATTTCAAAAATCGACACAACCAACCATGCATGCAACATGGACCTCCCTATACTCTCATGTGGTGAGTTATCCTTCTACTAAGCTGTCACTTAACAGACTACCTTGACGGGGGTACTCCACGACCTGTTCTATCCCAACCTATTGATGGGGGACTTCTCACCCTTATCCATCCCAACTTTTTGATGGGGTTACTTCTCACCCTTATCCATCCCAATGCATATGAACGCACACCACAACCCATGTAATCCATGCCAAAAACCAAGTGTGTTAAAAACCATTCAATAAAGAATAACCCTTTTATTGAAATCCTTTTCATTCAAGCAGCAAAACCATAGCCAAATTAAAATCACCATTTTAAATTTACTTCAATAACCACTTTCCAAAAACAGACAATTTTCATCACCTGTTACTAAAAAGGGGTCTCAAACATTCATTCACAACATATAAACAACCCATTTCAATCAAGGAAAACAAATTGAAACTATCCCTTCAAGTTCTAAGAAAGAGGAATTGAGAGTGAAGCAACCTAACACAATGGTTTTGATGAAAACCCTAACAAACAGAGAATGCACAAGAAAACCGGTATGATTCACCAAGGATCCTCCTTAGATCTCTTCTCCTAACACAACCAAGACCAAAAATCATAATGTCTAGAATCCACACAGTTATATCTACCCATAACGGTCTTAGATCTAAGAAACCGAGAGAAGAGGAGAAGTAGATCTGAGTAGATCTGAGAAATCAAACAAGAATGGTCACATACCTCAAGAATCCGGCATCAAATTGCCAGGAGAAGCCTTCAGATCGCCTCCGGAATGATGGGAGACACTTTCTTGACCTTGGGAGAACCAAAATCCTGATTTAGGGCTACTTATGAATTTAAACAATGCATTTAAGGGTGAAAACGCGTGTGATCCACAATTATATGATCTTGTTTAAGTGACCGCATGGTTAGTTCACACAGTTTTACAAACCGTGTGCTAACCGTGGGTTAGATACTGCCTCAGCCACCCTTCTCGCACAGTTTGGCCACACGGTTAGACAAAACGTGCACCAACCATGCGGAAGCCACTGCCTCCAAGACCCACTACGCATGGTTTGGCAGCACGGTTTAGACAAACCGTGCACCTCCGGTGCGACTTCTCATTTGCCTCAAAACTTCATTCCAAGTTCTCCCGACCCTCCATTTCAACACCCTTAACATTAAAACCATGAAAAGCATCGAGTAATGGTTACCTAGTATAAACCGGGGGTACTACAAATAGTTCGACCCATGATAAAGTCATTTATTCTCTATAAATACTCAGGATCATGAAACCAACATAAGAAATGGAAATCATTGCATCATCAAGGAATCATGTTCTCATTCCACATGGTTGTCCTAACTAAATTTTCATCTCAATAAAAATAATGGAATCATCTTTACAAAAAACACTTTACTATTTCGGTCTACTTTTGGAATTGGACATTAAACCATTAAGGTATCATGTTTAATCTAAAAATTATTACTCTTGATTATGTAGTATATATCATGGTGATACTTCTTCAATTTGCAAACATATATCACATCATGAATATAATATTAATGAGTATGTAACTCTAACTAATAATCCACTTTTCTGAGTTGTTCGGAAATGTGTAATGGTTTGACATAATGAGATGATATCTTTCCATTCCTATCCAAACATCTATGTCCTCATCGAGGTGAAAACATAAGAAAAACAAAATCTCATACCTTAAATTACAATGTGTGAGAAAATAGTTGAAAACAGGTTTCTGGAGACACTATGTGGTTGTAAACCATTTCCTAACCAATTACATTAAATCTCTCATCTATTTAATGATACAAAAGTCCCACCAAGGGCCATTCTCCAACCACTATCTCAATAATAGGTAATTTATAAAGTCTACGAAACAATTCCATTATTTTAGTAATCCCCATTCAAGCATGATAAATTTTTAATTACTAATATATTATAAAATTACATTTTCCTTCAAAGATAAACTGAAGGTAAAATAAATTCCAAAATCATTTATTCAAGAAAATTGATTCCTCACACTATCTATACAGATTTTTTGGGGTGATGAGTCATGATAAAATTCATATGAGTACCCATCATTTCCCATAATTAACTCAAAAACTACGTTGTAAACTGAGGGTACCTATAAAAAATTATAGATGGTGAAACACCCAAGTCTCTTGAAATATCATATATATATTTATATTCCCATTAATTTTAAAATTAATTGAACCATTTAAGGGTAATATATTCACTGAATTTTTGAGTTAATAAATAATCACCCTTGTCACATTTTTATCAATTGGAGTCTGGGGTATCTCTATCAAGAATTCTATGGCTATCCCATCCCATTTATACACTGTATTGGGTAATTATTAATGAAAACATGTAGGCATATGATGTTAAATCTTAATTACATGACAATTAAATCATTTAGACATAAGAACTACAATAAATTCCCTTATTCCTAGACACCAGTAATGACATCTCAAGACATGATACATATTTTTACATCCAAGGTGAAAATTAAAATTGGATTAATTTATATCATCCATTAATTACTATATTAGGACTATTAGAAAAACCACATTGCCTTATAATTTCAGCAATTTATAGAGATATCAATACCACTCACATGGGGTCTCCCCACCACAAATATTCCTATAAAATTACTATCAATCCATACCCATAGCTTATCTATGATGAATTTTATCATCCATAAATGATATCACCTGAGATTAGTCTAGGAGTAAATACTTATCAATGATTCATTAATCCAAGAAAATTTCAACAAAAAACACCCATCAAGAATCACACTTTTCTTGAACCCTTAATTTTTGTATTTGGAAAAATAATTATTCAAAGAATAAACGACCCAATTTACCTTTTCAAGAGTGTATCCATTATCAAAATCAAGGGTAGGAATATATTCTTCCCAATGTATCTTCATTAAGTTTATATCCCACTGAGAAAATATATACTTTAGAATAGTATATTATAAATAAACTATAAACCAATCTTAAAAATGTAGTGGTGACATGTATTAAGATCCTGCATCACCTTTAACAAATCAAGACCATGAATGGGGATGTTATTCTCATCAGGGAATAGATAAGAATATCCAAAATCCAGTACTTATCTCTATGAAATCCGAACACAAACAAAACCCATACCCAACATATCACATTAAACATAATATGTTATATTTGACTCCCAAATAATCAAGACTACTGATGAACCCAATCTCACCATAAACTACTTAAAAGATCTCTAGCACTTGTCACTCTAAAAAACATCACACCCTTGGATATTAAGTATATCATATGATATGGAATCATGGATAAGTCCACAAAAAATCACTTATAAACACCATCTAATCCCATGATAATATAGATCTCAAAAATATTTTTGGACATTCCCAATAAATAACCTCTAAAACTTTTTGGGATCCACTGAGACACATTGCTCAGAAATCACATGGCTCAGAATTTCAATCTCTTTAATTTATAAATAAATTCAGATATCCTTCCATACAAAAAATACACTTCCATGATCACAAGGATAATAATAAAATTCTCTAAAATTTAATATTATAATAAAAAATAAAAAAGGATATCTTCGATGAAAATAACCATAAAATAATACATGAACTTATTAAAATTCTATTTATCAATTCCATAAACTCCGCGAGAGAATTATTAAACAAATGATATAATTGGATACTCATAATTCTCATGCCTACTTCTATATTTTATATAAGTAATATATCTCCCTAAGTCTCTAAAATTATGGTAACTAACCTCTGAACAATATTTTAAATCCATCAAGATTCATTAGGCTTATCAAAAATGTCACTATTCCTAGTCAAGTGATATTTATTTTTAACCCTCACCATGTTATGTTTCTAGTAATTAACACAACATCAAAATATTCCATTCAAATTCTATAAAAAAATTACTAGTGATTCCTAAGGTGAAATATTAGGATGAATACATCCCTTATCCATGAAATCCTAAGGATAAAAAAATAATTCAATTTAGTGGATTCCACATGGTGTGACATTAACGAGATGGTCGTTATACCCAAAATCATGTTTATGGAAAATTATTCATCCTGATAGGGAACCTACCCCATAAAATCATCCAGAAAAAATAGAGGATACTCACTCACCACCATAAGAAGATGATCACTAATACATGGATTAATAAAATCAAGAAACATTTCCAATAATTGGCATGATATCATATCAACACAATGATAAATGATACATTCTCTCCCTTATCTAGGATCTCACTCACCATAAAAGAAATTATTCAATCCATAAAATGAAATAAAATAAAGACGAAAATGATATAATCCAATTCAAGATTTATAGTTAATAATATAAAATATGAAAATAATGAGATCAAAGATGTCATGATCAAGAAACAAAATTCTTATATTGTTTTTTGGTCCGAAATCATCACATGACACTTGAAGAGTCTAAAGGCCATCTCGGATATCTTTCCTAATGGAGTGGATGGAGTCATCATGAAGGGTTTACAATCTAATTAAAATCCCATGAAATTTGTAAACATGGTTTAAATAAATTAATGAGTTGCAACAGTATCAAAAAAATATATAACCATAGAAGTTGAAGTAAATAATGTACTTCTCATGCAATTCAGTCATGTCTTTGACTCATCTTGTAAAAAAATCATTACATAGATGTTTATATTATTATACAACCCTTTATTCACAACATGAGAATCACCCTTGAAATAAGGATATCATCCTACCACCTTTACTATATCAGATCAAAACTGAATGCCCTTAATGAAGGTGAATTCATCTCTACTGACTTGGGATTCTCTCTCATGAAATCACTAATGATGACCAGATTTATCACTTACATGGAATACCATGGGTACTATCTTAAAATCAGGTATGAGGTTTCCCTGAATTATTTTTTTACTCCCTTTACTGCCTCTGTGTTGGTCACTCAACTTCCTCTTCATGAAAAAAATGAACCATTGATACCTCCTTCTACCACTAATGATCTGAGGAGGCATTTATTCCTAGTTATATCAACATTAGAAATAATTTTATTTACAATAAACTTCATGATGGTAAATAGGAACATAATAATCTGCAGAAACCAACCTTCAATCCTCAAACCCAATTTGAAAAACAATTCCTCAAGATAGTCATTGGAAAAAATCCTAAATAAAGTTGCAATAACATTCCAAATTTAGAATCATACTGCAAGACCAAATGATCTACCTAATTTAAAGAATTAAAATTACATGAATTCACCACTATTTATATCTTAGGATAGAACTAGTTTAATTTAAGTTACTCGGCCTATGTATAGGATTATCCAAACTCTAGATTCTAACTAAGTCAAGTCAACTGGTGGATTTGATTGTGGGGAATTCCTTAGAGTTTCCTCTATTGTACATTGAGTTTATATTCTTAACAGAGAAATATTCTATAATAGTATATAATAGGAAAAAAAAATAATTAAATTACTTCATCTCAACAACTTTTTTAAAAATAATCCCAAAAAGACTAAAACTAAAAACAAGTATTTTATACCACATTGCACTTCCTCTGGAAACTCAATATTTTTTTTTTCAGAAAGTGAGCTTTCTAGGAACACTCCCACATGGACTTTCAAGTTCTGAAAATATTATATATATTATATCAAAAAACCCCAAGCACAGGAGGGTGATATAAATGCATGGTCATAGGATTTGTTGAAAACTTGGCCCTTTTTTACACATTCATAATAGAAAATCATGGATCGACCCATAATTTCAGTCGAATTGACCCACCATAGGGATTGAAGAGAATTACCATTATCTAAAGGCTGGAGACAAGTACAATGGTGTAATATAATTAATTATGGTAATGATTTCACCCATAAATGAAATGTGATAATTTAGACACAAACAGAATATCATAATGAATATCATAAAAAATTACATTTCAAGAATAAACAATCCATAGAGTAACATCTAAATGATGGTTAAAAATTTATATACAAACATGATACAATACCAACATCAAGGAACATATAGAAAAACATGGATATATATCTATGTGACCATATTTAAACTCCATTATCTTGTCCCACGTGAAACAAATGTGATCTAAGAGACTTATCCTCTACATGATTCTCTTCCATTAATCGTATCCTATAAAACCAAGGATACAAACACCCAATTTAAAATGTAGGTTCTAAGCGTTAATCCCAATAGGATACCACTAATAATCTATACAATTTCAACTAATGTGAATCGATTATATATTATATAAAATAGATTTCTAAAAATTTTATAGAAGAAATCATGTTTCCTATGTAAATGTTATCCATTTGGTTTTTAACAAAAAACATGTCATATACATTAAACTATGAAATTTTAAAAAATATATATCTTTGATGAATCAGAATATGTAAAAAACATGTTTCATGATATATATATATATATTTGAAAAATAAGAATATAAAGTATTTATGTAAGAAGATTATCCTCAAAGCACCAAAGGGACAATAAAAATACAAGGGGGTAAAAAACTATGAAAAATAAGAAACACTATCAACCAGCAGTAAATTATAAACATTGAGAACATTAGTCCCTAAGTAATTCTGCCACTAGAAACTATAAAATCATGATAACCTCACTTGTGATAACTAGAATTATTTGTTCTAACACACGTGTAGTTTTCCGCTACATCTCCAGGTATTCCTAATGTTTTATTGCATCATCATAATATTCCTGAAAACAAATTCATTTTTCAGAAAACATTTTCAAGGAAAATAAAATACATTTGAAGGCCAAATTTTTGTAAAAATAGTTTTTATATCGGTCCTTACTTCATTCAATATTGAAAACCCATTTGAAATTTAAAATTGTATTTGAGTTATTTTTTATTCAAACAATGTGAATAAAATATAGTCTCTAATGAAAACACCTTTTTGAAACACAATACATTTCTAACAATGATCCAAGAGAATTTCAATAATAAAATTTCATAAATAAAAACCAAATAAATTCATAAGATCACATGGATCACCATGGGAAAGACCATAAGTTAGAGACACCTTCCTAACTAGTAAATAGTAACTCTTTGAATTTAAAACTAGTGATGGGATATGAGAATATTTGGTCTTCATAATCCTAGATCTATAAGGATAATTTTAAAAGAGAACAAACCAACCATAACTACCACTAGATGGATGAAGAGAACCAATACTCCTCTATAAAATGACAAATATTGAAAATAACCCAATGGAAGGACTATTGTTTTAAAATATGAAAACCATGTTACAATATGCATTAGACTCCCATATTATGATATAACATGGTTTGATTAATCACCCTAAGAAGATCAAAAAATGAGAGGGTATTTCAAAAATATGAAACATGCTTTACCACACCCTGATGTTGCCTACATTAATCTTGTTGTGTCACCCAAGAGATAGACTATGGGAACTAGAAATGTATATCACTCATAAATATAGTTATTTTTCTTGGACATGGGTTCCCTCTAACCTATGTTGGTTCTTATAGTTAAGAACACATAGACATACCACCAGGGAACTCTATCCTTGGCCAAGAACATTGAAACCCATTTTAGCCCTATCCATTTTCAATATGAAATACATTAGCTGCAATATCCACCACCATATCCATTTTCCTAGATGTTATGAAACAAAATGAAAAAAACAATATTATACAACTATGTACCTAAAAAAACCCCTAAAAATTTATAAATATAATTGAGGCACTATACAAGATTTTCTGTGTCGGGGTATGATATTAAATGTTTTGATATCCTAATACTTTAAGAGGATAATGAAAGGGTTTGAATCAAATTATTTATAAGGATGTCTAGGAGTCATATTGATAATAGAGGTCCATGACCAAGGGTTTAAATGCTTTAAAATATAAGGGTTTATCCTATTGGGCATGTATTGTATCAAAAACATTATATGAATCATGAGGATTTTCATGCTCACAAATACTCTTATTTTTTTACTAATGAAATTATAATAAATTTTTTATAAGATTATATTTCATTATAAATTTAACTTATTTATGAGTTAATGTTTTTATCTGAGGTGTTCTGGAGATGTTTCTTGGTAGTCTAAAAACACTATTCATATCCTACTTTTGTATGTGGAACGTATGGCTTTTAAAACCTACATTTGGAGTAAATGTATAGATAAAATAAGCTACACTATTGTAAACGTATTAATCTAGAACTATACTATTGTGAATCAACCCTAAATCTATGAAACTGACATATGGTTCAATTACCCAATGTTTTTAAATTAAATATGCATTGTCAACCATACATTCAGAGTTGAACCTAAAATTTACTAATTTCATGATGGAGATTAAATTTTTTTTGTTTTTAAAATTTTCTACAATGGATTTGATATGATTATTTAATCACTTTTACAGCTTCATAATGATCGATTCAATGTCACATATTCTATAGATCTAGATATTCCTATTTATAACGAAATTTTTGACTTTCATTGGAAATATTAAATTTAAATAATCTTGATATGTCAAGAAATATCATTTGGATCAATTTAATTAAAATCCAATCAATTTTTTATTGCTATATTCTAGAAGTTATATCATTCTTAAACGAATGTATTGATTGAAAAAAAATATCAACTTTTTTATTATAAAAACCCACTTTGGAGATTTATGCGTAATGATCTTATGTTGCGTGACTATTAATCTTTTATTGAGGTAGATATTGTTATATATTTATATTTCCTGAAGATCATTTTCAACTAGGATCTATTAAAATTTATTATTACATGAAAAATCTTGTATAAGAAAAATAATATCCATAATTTATCATCTGATACTACAACTATTGGATAAAATTACTTCCAAATGAAATAAATTATGGTTGATTTTATAGAGTATCATCTACTCATACTTATTCACGGTGGAGTTTCAACTTCTCATACTATGTTGTGGATATTTTATTTCACTATAAAAGAACCAAAATTCCCTATGAGATCATTATTGAAATGTTTTCAACTACCTGTACTATGTTATGGAGGTCTTATATGAAGGAACCTTGGGAACAACTTAGGCATGGAAGGTGCACAATGTAATGTTTTGGGAGATGATTCATGTTCAAAACCTAGACTCCACCAAACCATTTCTTTTATTTCTTGAGTGATGAAATTTAATTCAATTTAATAATAAAAAATAAAACCAAACAAAAGCGTAAACAATACATCAGTCAATTTATGTCTTCAGTTGGATTCTCTCACTGTCAATGTGTCATGGCATAAAGATGAAAAACTAGAAATCCTATATAATTTTTCATACATGATCCAAAATTCTAGGATGGTAGATCTATATTTATTAAGAGATATCATGTAAATTTTAAGAACATTGTGACTTACCTTCAATATTCTAGAGAATGAATGCTTGATCAAGAAAGTAGGATCTGTCCGACCTTGTTTATACTTAAAAATAACTCTCTAAGAACATGAGATAAGATTAGAGGAGATATTATCTCACTAAATGCATGAAAATTGCGGAGCTTATTATTATGAAGGTTGAAATGAACTTTTATACTTAGGTTATACTTTCCCACATTTCCATTTGGTTCATGAAATATAATAACCGTAATTTTAGACTATTGTTAACAAGTAAGACTTAATAAAAATGGAAAAAAATATTTTATCACTCAAAAGTAACACTGTTAAATGTTACGTGATAAAATATTAACCATTAGCTTGGTCCATAATCTCCGAAATAATTTAACAAACCTTGAATATCATATGTTTGTTCGAAAATTTATATTCTGTCTTATTCACATTAATGATTAAAAAAATTATTTATACAATGATAAATAAACTAAATCTTCATTTTAGTAATATTCAATAATATAATTTAATTTGTTTTTATTGTGATCGATCACACTCATCTATTCAATTACACTCGTATGTGGGGCCCAATTTGTCCTAAAGTTGTATTCAATATAATTGGTGGAACATGTGGATACACTTAGTGTGTAACCCTCTATGTCATTATCCCAATAGTATTGAGTCCAACCAATAGAATAATTGTATATTCAAGAAACCCATCATAGCCCTTAAGGAGATAAGGAATGCCATAGATATGACTTCATCCTAAGAACAGTTATTGTGCAATATAATATCTTTGCCTCGCGAAATCTCATAAATAAGGATGGAATTTTTTTCAAAATTAATCTATTTATTTATATATTTCATGACCATACTAGATAGACTTTCCTTCTTGTTCCATAGAAAATGACATATGAAGGATTAAGTATCATGGTCAACTGGATACCATGATATATCTCTTCTACATCCTGGAAGTGTCAAATTATATCATGATAATTAAACCAATTCCATACCACCAATGAAAACTCCAACCCAAAATACCTCCCCATGACTTCATTGTAATGTTTTTTTCCTTGCTTCAAATTACTTGATCAAAAAGTACATAGTGATAATGATCTTAATTCATGAGCCCAATACACAACTTTGTAGATAGGAACAACCAATGACACATGAAACATGTGTCATTTCTATTAGAGAGTTTTTACTCATGATCTCACTACTATAGATCACCATGTGAGAACATCATGATAAGATGTTTTAATACTTATGATGCCCCAACATGTGGTAGAAAGACATAATATGTGTCTTATTAGTATGATGTATCTAAACTATAAGGCATATTTTTATGATTACTTTATTAGTATCTCTAGGTTATCATTATAAATGGGAACGGATATAAACATTTTATATGAAACGTAGTCTAAGGACATGACCTTGTAAATATTGTATGAAGAAATATCAACAATATTATTGTAAGAATAAAAACATTTATATATAAAATGGTATACATTAAATGGTAATCAAATGTAGTTATTATGTTTGGTATAGGGAAACCTTTATTACAACACTTCCACTAGGACTACTGCTAACTTACTAACAATCCATGTTTTCTCTGACATGATAAGATCATGTTTTTATGGATATAAGGATTTATATTGGGGTTCCACGTTTCCAATACCTGACTATTCTATTATCTGCAACATGACCACATTGAGTAAGACTTATGAAGAGATGATATCCCTTGGTAAATCCATTTTTTCTACTATGCAATCTTGGAATCTGATTTAGTTCTAGTAATATGATCATCAAAATTATAAAAAAATTATATACTTGGTATGATTCCAATATCAATAAAAAATGTTTTATATTTCACAATACATCTTAGTTTCCTTATAAGCCGCAATGTACTCAATATTTTTAGATATGGTTAACACTAGATTGAATTATCTTGTCTCTCTCATTACCATATCCTAACTATAATATTAGATCACAATAATCTATGGAATACTAGATTATGTCCCACAAAACTTGTATCATTTCCTCTCCACATACCAGATATACATCATTTTAACTTATTCAAGTTCCATTGGATTGTTCTGACTACAACCATTATATTTATCTTCATTTAAACTGGTATTTTCCTACTATAATGTATTTTCATTCAATATAAATTCTTTTAAAAGTCATGGAAAATGTGATCGATCCATCGATAAGGAATATTAAATTTAAATCACCACATTAATCATCTCTTATATCGTAGACATGTCTACTTTGAGATATATATTCCATGTGACACTAGTAACAATGGTCTCTTGAATTATTCCAACTTGTATTTTTCCCATACTATGTCAGTATATATTTGATTTTCAATGTATAAGAAATTTTTAGCTTTACCTCTGTAAATATAAATCTCTATAACTTTGGTTACTAATTTAATTAAATCTATGGAGAGATTTATTTTTCTTGGTCTTAAATTATTATAATACTAATTATTTTTTTTCATATGTTAAAAAATATATATTTTACTTGGAAAAGAATGGAGCTCCCACAATCCTCTTGTAGACACATGCAAACATTATTTCCAAATATATATTCTATGATTTATTTTCATATATTAATCGTGAAATGGATTTCAGTAACTTTCACCCATATTTGAATTTTAGGATGTCAATATCCAATTCTAGTTACGTCGTATAGACATCATCCACAATTTGTTGTCTTGAAATATAATTATCAATTAAATGATATTAGAAATTAGTTATGACCGGTAAAATTATAATTGATTTTTCTTAAATATGCTGTATAACTAACAAATAATTATTTGTACCACACTTATACCATCCATGTAAAGCCATATTTGAATACCAACAATAGTATTGAAATTAATATACATCATGTACTATGATACATGGAATCCATTATTGAATTTTAATTGATCTTTTCAATCTTAGCTAATTTCCATATAATACTTACAAATAAGAATAATTATCTTCAATGAATAACGTATCACCAACCATGGTTAATATAACACCATCACCGCAGTTTTAACCTTCCTACATAGTATGTGCCTCTATAACATTACTTTTTCTCAAGTTCCTGTGTAACATTTTCCTATGACAACTATTTTTGAATATGTAGCATTAACTAAAAACAACTAAATCTTTATTCCACTATCTAAAATAGTTATTTAATCCCTTTTATATAAAATATATTCTATAACGTGACTATATAATATCTAACATATTTATTTATGTAATATCCTTAGAAAACATTAGGATCATTACTATATATGCACATTGTGTTTTTATGTAAGTTTGTTTATATCATAACAAGCTCTTTGCATAAAAACAAATATTCTTATGATATAATGGATATCCGTCATACTATAAATCGTATGATATCTCTTTTTTATGATTTTTGAAATATGGTACTGGAATAACAACATTATTTGTGGAGCATATCTTTAAAAATTAAAGTATTTTCAATGCATAACTTTTAACATTGATTCTCTTTTTACATACATCATGACAATGACAAGTATAAAAAAAGTGAATTTAGGAAATAATAGAAGTTACATTTTATTGATCTGTGTTATCATATAAGAAAAATAATCACTTCTCTTTATTAGAACCACTAATTCGATGTGTATAAGGTAATTTTATTTTAGAATTAACTCAGCACAACATTATATTGATCGAAGTATTCTTGGTCATGATATTCTACGGAAGACCTACAAGAATCATCTCATATCATCTGACTAGGTATATGTAATACATCACACTCAAATTACTTAAATACATAAGTAATTTTTTTGAATTATAATTACCACTATTTTACCCTTAGAATAGTTCATGCTCTCTAGTTGAAATAGTTCTGAAATCTTTGTGGATTAAATTTATTTATAAAGGTTTCTTTTTTTAAAACTATGTAAAAAAGTATGTCGATAACATATAATGTATTTAACTATGAAGAGTATAAATCCATATTGGGTCTGTCCCTAATAAATATTTAGGTTTTCTTCATAATGTAATTTATTTCCACAACTATGTATATTTGTTTTATATTTTATATTCATCAAATATTTCCAACGATTCTTGTATCATTTAACTGGTAAATGATTATTTGATTCCATAAAAAATATTATTCCAAAATAGTATCATTATATCCTTGTATTCGATGGACAAATGAGTTTAAAATTTTGGTGATACTCCAAATTCTCAACTAGAATAAATTGACATGGTGATATAGAGGATGTGTACTTCTCACCACTGATTTTGGAACCATGTTTTCTCATATTCATGGAGAAAACAACTTATCTCTAGTAAAATTTATTTATATTATTTGTTATTATATATAAATACAAATATGTGAAAATTATATTGTATTAAATACCCAATAATTATGAAAACATTACTTATATTTGATGAATATGCATAAAGAAGAAGTGAATTTTTTTTTCTTCAATTCAGTTCATTGTATTTAAAATCCATAGAAATATTTCATGATATGAAATGAAAATAATATCTTATTTAATACCTCTTATATTAAAATATGTTTTGATGGAGGATTTGGTCTGACACTTTTCATTGGACTTTTCTCTATGCATTTTATCTTGTTCACCATAAGGACAAATGATAAAACTTTTTTTAAATTTTCATATTGCTTGGTGAACCTTACTCCGAAGGGAAATATCATTTTCTCCATAGTGTACATTTTTAATCCTTAATGAAATCTATATAAACTTGGGGGAAAATTATTTGAAAAAGGGATCCATTGAAATATCACGATCTATCATTCAATTTACACATATCCAATGTAAACATCACTCATTCACATCTTCACTTTTCTTTATTCATTAAATCTTCTTGGAGATAAGACTACATGTGAAATCATCTATATCCTAATTTTTGGTCCACATTTCACATCATATAATTAGGATATAATTATGAAATAACCATCATATGCATCATACATGAGTTTTCTATAACAATTTTTACACCCTCTTATCATGAGGTATCTTAATAAGCATTGGGCACACCATAATTTTACATTTTCAATGTTATAGTACATGGTGAAAGCTATTCTACTACTATTTATAAAATCATGCCAATTTAGACCATTTATTTTAGAAATATAATCACATTTCACATATGTAATTACAATACATTTATCTTGAGAAATAAAATCTAGCATATTGTTATTTTATCTTGATTAATAGTATAAAATTTCTTCTTATTAATTTTAAATTTCTCACAATATTTTTTTAAATTCTAGGAATAATCAATACTAGAATAAAAATAATATATTTCTTGATTATTCTAGAGGAAATTATCCTCGAACCTCTTCTAATATTCTACATGATATGGGTACGCCACTTCTCAGAGTGTCCAAGGTAGGCGTCTAACCACACAGCCACATTAACTCACATATATACTTTTAATATAAATATACATCATATTATGATTTGGGTTTAATTATTTATTTTCCCCAATAAGTGTTGCAAAATCATGAGATATAGGGTATTAATAGACCCTAATTATAGACCCCCATTCACATTTGTTTTATGCCTTAAATACATGATCGGTTATATATATACATATTTATATGGAAATATTTAAGTATAATATACAAATCCCCCACATTCGCATGAACATCATATGCTAGATTAAAGATTTCTATGTTTGAGTTTCAAAATTATCGAAGAACTATGAAATCCATGGAGTCATTTTTGTTAGGATACTTTTATACTTGATCACATATGTTCTTAATTATGTAGTAATAATATATACAAGTTTTTTTAATCATTTCCTCATTATACATTTAGTTTCAATTTTTGATAGTCTTGCAAGTGTTAAATAAGCATGGTATGAGTCCCTTATGTTTACTCATAATGTATAATTTGGTATCTGCATATGTGTATATATATGCCATCTTTTATCCCCAATTAAATTTATAAATTTCTATAGTTTTCAAGGAAGATTCAAAACTTGTGTTTTCTAATATTTTTGGGTTTGACTAAACACTACTTCTTAAGCACAACCAATTTAAAGAATATTTTACACAACATGAAACCCTATGTTCAGTAATTTTAAATTCTTTTCTTTCTATGTTCATAGTTAATGAGTATAAATATTGGAGGCTTTCAACTTCATATTCACATGTATGAGTTAATCTATAATATTTATATTAAATGATAAAGGTTATGGTTGAGTATCATACTTTCATGTTTTAATATATAATTTGCTAAACAAAATGTTATTTACAATAAATGTATGAGGAAATGTGAAATTAACACCCCAGACAGAATATTGGGTTTACCTTTTTATTTATTATGCACCTAGATGAAAATTTCATTACATAATTGGTCACAATTGTTTCAGGAACTATAATTTTATGTGGTATGGTCGTTCATTCATTACTAGTGTGTTTTAAATCAACATCTCATGCTCAAAGATTATATAATATTTTATACATGCCATGGAGAAACATGTTGTCTAAATAGTAACTTGCATATTATGATTTAGTCTATTTCCAATTCTATTTATCTATGCATGAATTGGGAATGAAAGATGAATATGAATTTCAACGCATTAAATGTTTATTCCCATAGAAGGGTTTTTAAAGTTATGGTATAGTCAAACAAATTATTGTTTATGAAAATTCATGAAGGGAAATTAGAATTAAATTATTCATGGGGGTATGGGACATTTTGATTAATGTGAAGTAAGTATCCAAATAGAAAGAGACACTTTGTTTAATATGTGATAAGTAATTTAATAAATCAATGTGGGATGTGAACTTTTATTTAGATATATGAGGAATGCATTGGACGTAGTATGTGATGGGTCGGTCCCGCTATAGCCCATCAATTCATTGGTTGGTCTCACGAGACAACTAGAAGAAGAATTGGCCAAGGCCTTTCCCAATTATGAGTTATAGATTTTGGACGAGGCCTTAATCAATAAACATCTTGGCATGATGACTTGACACAGTCCGGCATGTGCACTTTCCTCATTATGACTATGTAAATTAATTAACCAGAGGAATATTCAACTAGGAGAATATTCCTGGTTAAAGAGCTTACGATTATGAGAATTATAAGAAGTTTAAGTATGGAATATTATTTATGCAATATTCAAATATTTTATGGCCATAGTATGTGTCACAATAGTAAAGTATGAAATTGAAGTTATTATTTTAATTGCAGCTCTGATCATGTAGTACACATAGTTATTAATTTTGTACTTGCATTTTAACATGAAATTTCTTTAACTTTTTATTCTGAATGAGAATTCCCATAATTGAATCATGGTAATGTTAGTATTTTTTAAATTTTTCACTTATATTCTTTAGAAAAATTTCAGGGTCTGTTTAATATGTTACATAATTTTAAAGAAAATGTTTTATGGAAATTTTAAAGAATTATTTCCAAAGTTATTTTGTGTATAGTATGTTATTTTTAAACCCCCTACTGAGAATTGTAATGCTCACCCTATGTTTTTGATATAAATTTTTCGGGTATCAGTTTTTAGCAGAAGAAACATTTCAAAAATAGGTGGTTTCTTAGAGCTCGAACCGAATTCGATCCTCTTTATGGCACTAGCTCTTGGTTCTCGGGAGATGGGGAGTGACAGTTTGTATCCAAGGATTTGGTTTGGAAAACTCTGGAAAACCAGAACTGAAAAATGAAAAACAAACTTAAGCAATACTAAGAACAATGTTTTTTAATTTTCAGATGGAATATGAAGGTACTAATCTTCTGTCTCTACCCAATGAGACCCTAGAAACCATAATTTCAATAGCCACCCTTGAAAAATTATATAAACTATTCTCATATCCGTATGACATGAAAACATCTCTATGACATATCCAATTCTACCTGAGTCTTTCAACTCCACCAAAGAGCGGGTCTGGATTACATCTTTATGATGCAAGCCTAGTTTCCATCATACGCATGACGGGGAAGATACTACGGGGGAATTTTTATATGCTTCACCATAGTGGAAGGCATCCAATCCGTCACAACCTTCATTGACGCTGTAGTAGTGGGAGACCTCCGTGCAACATATATGAGCCATGTCATGTCCTATGGCCATTTTGGTTAGGTAATGTAATTCGCGATCCTTGAGGATGAATCCTATCATTCAATATACATACAAAAAGTACAAAAAGACGTCTCATAGCTATATACCCCACATGTCAGACTCTGGAGACAAAAAAGAACACCCTCGATATTGAACCAGATTGATCGGATTGCATATGGTTTTGGGAGATCAAATTTTTTGAACTATTTTTGGGGATTCCTGTATTAGGGGACTGGGGAAACCATTAACCTTTCTATTTGTATGAACAAGTGGTGATATGAGAACACAATTTGTTATCTATTAATTATTTTTTTATCTTTCCTGTGTTTATGTTTCTGAATAGGTTTCACAAATTGATTCTTCATAATTAATTTTCATATGGAAGGAAAAACTCACAACCTATCGCACCCTACTGATATACTAGAGACCATCTTGGTTAAACCATGTGAATAGGAGTACCTATCTTTTTCAAATTTGTGAAAAATGTGCAAGAAACTCTAAGAAGTGTCAAATAGCCCAGAAATTCTCCGTTCCTATCAAGGGAGTGCCTACATATACCTTATAATAGCCATGGTAAAGTTGGCTGATTACAGGTGGAGGGGGAAATACCACGAAGGACTATTTCTATGCTTTACTCTGGGCAGAAACATCACGGCTAGAGTGTGATTTCCATAGGCCGCATTGAAGGGGGGCCTTTTTGAAGCTTACATGTACCAACTCCCCAGTTTCAGTTTATACGACAATGCCAGTGAAATAGTTATTCTCAACCGGGAGTCAGTCTGGATAATTCTTCGAGATATGGTCCATTTGGAAAACTCCGAACATTCCACCACTTGATCATCTCTGTGGAGGCCCGAATGCACTATGCAGAAGTTCAACCATTTCTTCTCGAAATGTATCTGTTCTAGGGAATATAAAGAGTTGAACATAAACATGGGAATTCACCTAGCCACACCGGAGGACCCTCCAAGATTGAGGTTGTGGTGATGATGATAAAAGAGTATTTCTCTTATTCATATATAGAATGAATTTCGAGGACACAATTCCTCTTTGGGGGAATGAGGTAACACCCCAAAACTCAAACATCATGTATTAATAGGTTATTTTTACATTTTTTTGATTAACTAAACAAAACTTGTTTCTCATGATAAGTTAATAATATGGTTTTAATTTATATTAGAATGCAACTGACTAAAACACACAAATGGACACAAAACTTTCCATTTAAATAAAAACACCATACTGTTTACAATACACCGAGATCAAATGAGAAATCATGTTAAACTAATATACCTATTAAAAACCCAATCAGAATTACTGGGAGACCACCTAAAACAATGAGAACCCCAAGAATGTAATATGGGTCCTTAGAATCTAACATAAAGAACATAAGAATGGACAAATCCAATGCGGCCACACTAAACACCAATGGTATGATGTCCCCCATCTTCTTCAATCGCCTTGAATTTAGGACAACCTAAGGCAAGGTTTTATAAGGCAATAACCCGACCGTTGCCGTAGGTGACTGTTGGATTCCAATTGCTATAATTATAGTTGTTGTCCTTGTGGTAAAATTACTAAAAATGTATAAGTACAACTTAGTTTACCAAAATTTATTATTTGGAGATTATAATATAACTCCTTTTTATGGTGAAATATATTTTTTCAATAAGGAATATGAAACGATTGGAAAATATTCTAATTATGTTTTAAAGATTTTTCATTTCCTAAAACAATGTTTAATATCTAATAGTAAAACAATGTTTAGATTTAACTATGTATTTGACTTATATAATATTAGTATAAAAGATTTTATGTGGGTATTTCAAATTTTATTTATAATCTTGAATGTTATGTATTTAATGTTTATAAATAATTTTGGTAATATACAAGGTATAATTAGGTATTCCTTTGTTTTTTTAGATGGTTTCATAAAAAAATTTCTTCCCTAAAGGGACAGCCCTTTATGGCTAGGCCAATGGAGTCAGCTCATGGTAGGTGGCTGAGCCTCGCCGTCAGCTCAAGCCAGGGCTGGCTTAATATTGGGTATAGGTTCCCCAAAGGGCGCATGGGATCAGGAGCACATGAGTGCGCAATGCGGGCACAAGACCGCGGTGGGCATGGGTAGGCAGAGGGCTGCGGGGGAAAGAGGGAGCATGTTTTTATGGTCCCCTAAGTGTGTGTTGTGTGATTTATGAACCATGGACTAGAGGCTAAAGATTATAAAGTAGGCACAAACATCCCACTGTTATGATGTGGGACATGTTTTTTTAGGCAAAATGGGATCTGGTCCATTGGATCACATCACGCGTGATCTGGGCTGTTGATCCCGATCCTGCGTTTGATCTTCAACAACCAAGGAGAACCGTGAGGTTTTTTTGGTCTATTTGATCTGGCACAATCTAATCATGACCATTCAAGGTTTTTAAAATGCCACTTTTATCTTGTGTTGTCCGATCAGACTCAGATTTAATCTGAGCCATCCATTGCCCTTATAAACCACGGATGCAATCCGACCCTTGAATACATGACAGATATGATCCTGGTCATTGAAATTCCTCCTGGTTTTGTACTTGAAGCGCTGTCTTCTTCCCCCATAGTCTTCCATGCACTAGTACCCTACCTCTCTTTTTGCACCATTTTTCTTCACCCCTTTCAGCCACCAGACCCTCCTCTCACACTGTTTCCACAGAGATTTCTTTCCCTAGTATTTTTATAATATATTTTGGTCTCGGATCCCTTACATCTTGCATTTAAATAACCATTATAGGTATATTTCATACAAACTACACTGAGGCATCCGATGATCCTCCCAGTTCCTTGCACACAAGCCTCCAGCGGACCTCAACGAGTTCTCCGAGTTTTCTAGCATCTCTCAAGACCCCATTCATCCTCAAGCTAAGAAAGGGGATTAATATTTTTCAATCTTATTGGGATTTATGTTGTATGAATATATATTCATATATACATGTAATATAAATATTCATTATCTTACGTTTTGGGGTTAATTCAATCTTTTTTGAAATAAGAGATGCAAGATCTTGAGATATAGGGTATTAATATATCCTAAGTATGGACACCCTATGAAAAATTGTTTTATTCCTTAAATACATAATCAGTTATATATATGTGTGTGTATATGGAAATATATAAGTATAATATACACAACCCTCAGATTTTTATAATCTTCATATTCCAGATTAATGATTTCTAAGTTTGAGTTTCAAAATTATTGAAGAACTATCAAATCCATGGAATCATTTTTGTAAGGAAACTTTTAAAATTTATTATGTATGTTCTAAAATATGTAGTTATATTATATACATTTGATTTTAAGCATCTTCTCATTATAATTTTTTTTCTTATTTTTTATAGTCTTGCAAGTGTTAAATAAGCATGGTATGAGTCCGTTACGTGTACTCATAATGTATAATCAGGTATGTGGGTACACGTGTATATATGAAATCTTTTACCCCCAATTGAATTTATAAATTTTTGAGGTTTGCAAGGAAGTTACAAAAAATGTGTTTAAAAATATTTTTGGCTTTGACAAAACACTACTTCATAAGCACACCCCTTTGAATGAATGTTTTTCACAACATGAAACTCTAAGTGTAGTTGTTTTAGATGATTTTGTTTTGATGTTATTAGTTAATGAGTATTAATATTGGAGGCCTGAATCTTCATGTTCACATGTATGAGTTACTCTCCACTATTTATATTAAATGATAAAGGTTATGGTTGTGTCCCATACTTTCCAGTTTTAATATCTAATGAGATAAACAATTTCTTATTTACAATAAATGTATGAGGAAATGTAAAATTTACACCCTACATGGAATCTTCGATTTACCTTTTTATTTATTATTCTCCCAGATGAAAATTTCATTAATTAATTAATCAAAATTGTTTTAGGAACTATCATTTTATGTTGTAACCTCATTCATTCATTACTGGTGTGTTTTAAATCAACATCATATGCACAATGATTGTATACTAGTTTATGCATGTCGTGGAGAAACATGATGTCTAAATAGTAACTGTAATATTATGATTTTTTCTATTTCCAATTATATTTCTCTATGCATGAATTGGGAATGAAATATGAATATGTATTTTAACGCATTAAAAGTTTATTTCCATGGAAGAGTTGGTAAACTTATGCAATAGTCAAACAAATTATTGTTTTTGAAAATTTATGAAATGAAATTATAATAACGTAATTCATGGTGGTATGGTACACTATGATTAATGTGATGTAAGTAACCAAATAGAATGAGACACTTGGTTTGATATGTGATAAATAATTTAATAAATCAATGTGGGATGTGCACTTTGATTTAGAGATATGAAGAATGCATTGAACGTAGTATGTGACTGGTGGGGCCCACTATAGCCCCTCGATACATCGGTAGGTCTATGAGACAACTAGAGGAAGAATTGGTCGAGGCCATTCCCAATTATGAGTTAAGAATTTAGGTTGAGGACTTAATCATTAGATGTTGTGGTAAGAGGGCTTGACCCAGTATGGCATATGCACTTTCCACATTATTACTATGTAAATTAATTAAACATAGGAATATTCTACTAGTAGAATATTCCTGGTTAAAGAGCCTATGATTATGAGAATATCAAGAAGTTTAAGTATGGCATATTATTTATGCAATATCTAGAGATTTTATGGCTAGAGTATCTACCAAAATAGTAAAGGATGAAATTGATTTTATTATTTTTAGCGCAGCTATAATCATGCATTAAACAAAGTTATTAATTTTGTAATTTCATTTTAGTATGAAATTTCATTTACATTTTATTCTAAATGAGCATTCCCATAATTGAATCACGATAATGTTAGTATGTTTTAAATTGTGCACTTATATCCCTTAGACAATTGTTATGGTATGTTTAATGTGTTAAAGCGTTTTAATGAAAATGTTTTATAGAAATTTTAAAGAATGTTTTCAAAATTTATTTTGGGTATAGTATGTTATTTTTAAACCCCTTATTGGGAATTCGTATGCTCAACCTACATTTTTGAAATAATGTTTTTAGGTATCAGTTTTTAGTAGAAGAAACATTTCAGAAGAATCTGGTTTCATAGAGCCCAAAATGAATTCGATCCATTGTATGGAACAGGATCTATGTACTTGGGAGATGGGGTGTGACAACCTAGATGGTGTTGGAAAATCAGTTGACAAAAAGTTATATAGAGTTTTGATTGACAGTTTGTTATATATTACTTAGAGTAGATAAAAAAATATGATTTCTTTCAATCATTATGATAGATTTCAACCAAACCCAAAACAATCACACCATATTTAAATTAATTTTTTTTCATTTTTAAGATTTTTTTTAATTATATAGTTTACCTCAAAAAATATTTTAATTTATTATCATATTTAAATTTTTACTTTGGAGGATGTATGTCAGATAGAGAGTGTACATCAACAACATCTCACATTTTTAGGAAGTCATTAGTTTTATGTTTATGTAACAAAATACATTATGTTTCTTTTTAAATAGCTAACGAAGAATATATATCTTATTGTAGTTATTGTGAACATTCATTGTGGATGAAACACATACTACTAGAATTTGGACTCAATTAAAATAATATTCTTATTTTATGTTATAGTAAAAGTGAAATTAGTAATTTGAAAAATCATGTATGTTTCTCAAGAACTAATAATATTAATAAAAGGAATCATTCTCTAATGGGTAATGTACTAAAATATATATATAAATAGAATCTATTAATATTGAATGTCAAACAACATATATTTTTACTAAAACACTCCTCACTGCTAATTTTGAATTTACTAAGGGGGTAAGTGATATTTAATTTTAGATGAATTTCTGGATTAATATTTCATTTAATTTTCTATTATTTATTTAAAATACATTATATTTAACTGTTTTTTGATTATTTTTTATTATCTAAATTATGAATTTACTAATATTTTTGGATGGAATTATTTCAAATTGAATATCTATAATGATTACACTAAGTATTTTGGATCCATATGATAAAGTGATGTTAAAACCCATTAAAAATTATATATACCTCTTGTACCCACTATTTCAAACCCTTTTGACATTAATATCACCTGATTTCTCTTAAAAACTCTAAAATTTAACCCTCAAATCTTCAGATTTTCTATAATGGAATTGAAAAAAATATAGCAGAAGGAAACCTGAGTAGATATATGCACTAATTCACTTTATGAGATGAAATAAGAGTCCATCAATAGATGGTTTTTTAAATTGATTGGATATTTAAGATAAATGTATTATTAAACAAATATTTTTATTTTAAAGGTTTAGAAATTGTTTTCAACATTGAAAATGTAGAGATTATTTTTGAAAATTAATGAATAGAGTTTAATGAATAAGCTCAGTATAATTTTGGTGAAATTGAGTATGTTGTCTCATTAAAGTTAAACAAAAATTTAGTTTTCAATCTCATTAGTAGAAATAGAAAAGATTTTTTAGTGTCCCAATAAAGGGGTTTTCACTTTAATCTTCTGTATATTCAATATGAAAATCATAAATATGATGATATTATGTCTTTTATTTTTGGATCCACCCATGTATGAAAGAAACTTACTGATGATAATTAAGATGAACAACAATTTTTAAATTTTTGCAATCTAAAATTGTTCCAAGGATTGACTAGTTAGTGAAAATTATATTTCTGTATACGTATATATATTTTATTATATTATGTTCCATGAAGATAAATTTATATAGATATATTCTAAGTTATATGCATCATTTGTATCAGAAAAAACAAGAATGTTCTTTTATCCATCTATAAGGATTATTTCTTTGATTCTTGATTAAATAATTATGATTTTAAATATTTAGATAGCCATTAGATATAAAAAGTAACAATATTTCAACTGGATGTTTATGAAAAATTGGTTTTTTTGGTGAACCATAAAAGGAATGTTTCTGCCTATTATTGCTTATGATTGACTACAATCTAGTGCACATTCTTAAGGGGAGTAAGTTATTGAGAATTTAGATAGGTCAATATAATATCATGGTGAATAATTTAGTAAATCAATAAAAGAGTATGATTTTGTGGTAACATGTAGGGGACATAGGGTTGATGTTAGTGAGTAAACTACTGCATGATATGTATATCAAGCTTCTGAAGAACCATCAGTAGAATAAAATAGTGAGGCTCTTGTTTCAATTCCTATAGAAAGATTAAATTTAAGTTCAAGAAAAATAAAATATAGTTGTTGAAATTGAAAAACTGTTGTTTATCATATTAAAAACTACCTCTATAGATAGACCAACTGAGAATAGATATGCACATGAATATCAGGCTGAATACTGGTTCTAAATGAATGATCAAGATAGTGATAATGTGAAACCATTTATGGTGGAAACTACTAAAATAACTAAAAATAATATAGCTTCTATTATCTTATAATCATTTAAAATATATTTTTGTGAATATAGTGAAAAAATATAATTTCTTAGTCCTTTTTCATCATCCTACAGTGTCATTAATGAAGAGAAGTTCTTACACATAGTTAAAGTAGAATAACAATCTCAAATTAAAGAAAGGTGTTATTTTGATTAAATTAAGGAAAAAATTGAATATTTAATTTATAAATATAAATAAATTAAAGTAAAAAAATAAAAAAATTGAATAGTTAAGAGGAAATTACAAGAAATATTTTAAATGATATGAAAAGATCAACTAATCTACAAGAAGAGTTGGAATTAGTTCAATATCACCTACACATTCATCAAAAGAATTATATTTCAAGAGGATATTTTGATGAATTTAAGATATAAGTATTTAAACATCATGGGAAGATCAAGGTATATTCTATTTTAAATTTATATTTTGGTGATTTAATAAAATATTTAAGAGGTCTATTTGAATCGATAAGAAGAATCACATGACATATGATGGATTCTAATTCTAACCATCGCACATATCCAAATTTAATAATAATTTTTGAATCTATTACTATTGGAATATCTGAAAAAATTATATTATTTTGAGTATTTATTGTGATGGTGTTCCAATTCTAATATTTTTGGTCAATAAGAAATATTTTCTCGAGAGATTAAAATCTTCTGAGACTAATATTAGAATATTTATCAATCATTTAGTTGAGATTATAATACAATATTTAAGGTCCCTGAAGACAATCCATTTTCTTTTTAAAGGTGAATTTTTCTAAAAAATTGAAATAGGGACATGAATCTTTGATTTTGATGAAAAAGTGGGCTGATATTTTCAATTACAATTATAATGATATTATGGAATTGCTCAAGGATTTTCATCAGGATATTCAAGATACATCATCATATAATGCCTCATCTGAACCAAAAACTTCACCTTCAATCAATCCTACCTCTTAGCATTTTTGGGCCAAATATTTTATGTAATTATAAGAAATGTTTTAATGAAATTATATTTTTCAATGTCTTTTTTTTTATTTATTTCATGTTATCATACCACCTCTATTTCTTGTACAAGAATAAGATTCTTTCATAGCTTAATACAACATTTACTTCTAGTTTTCTGATACATTATCTTTCTTATATACCATTTTTTATACTTTATATTTGATATCATAAGAAGCGGGAGAGAATTTGGGAATAAATAACATCATTTTTACTGTATTGTGTTAAACCAAAGAATAATATTTAAAATAAATTCTTTTAGATTGATTAATGGAAACTTGTTATAATATTCATTTTTAATAAATAACTATAAATAATTAAATGAGAACTATAATTCTTGTTATAAATGTTTAATAAATTATTGATTTTTTGTTCACATTTCCAATATTTCTATAATTTTTTTGATATATGGGTTTTGTGATCATCAAAATGGTGGAGGATTTTGGCTATGTGTTATCACAACAATAATATATGAGTCTTGTTGAATTTTATTCTCACAAATATCCTTGTTTATTTTACATATTAAATTAATTAATGTATTTTTCAATATTAGATTTCGTGAGAAATTTTTCTTATTTATGGTTTAATATTATTACCTAAGGTGTTTTGGATATGTTTTTATGTATTTTGGGAAAAAAATTATACCCTATATTTGTATGTAGAGTTTATGGATTTCGAAACCTAATTTTGGAGTGAATGTACGGATTTGATAACTTATGTTGTTTTGAAAGCTTCCATCAAGGAACATACTTTTAGAAGAACCCATACATATGTGAAACTAATTTATGGTTAAACAACCCAATTTTTTGAAGTTAACCGTATGTTTTTAACCGCACTTTCGTAGTTAAACATATTATTGACTCCACCAATGATAGAGTTTAAATTTAAGATATTTTAATATTTTTCTACAATGATCCTGATAGTATTAGTTTAAATATTTCAACTATACATAAAAAATAATTCAATGTCTCATATTGAATAGATAGAATCATTTCGATTTTGAAAGGAAGTTTTGACTTTCTTTGTACATTTTTAATCCAAACACGTGTAATGTTTTAGGCATTATTTTTGGATATATTTAGCTGAATGAAAATTTACATTCTATTTGTAAATACGAAATGTTATTTCATTCAAAAAAAGAGAGTATATTTTGAAAATAATAAACATCTCTGGAATTATAAATAACTAATTTTGATACATATATGTTATTATCTTGTGATTTTTGAATTTAACTCTATCATTGTTGCTGCTATTGTTATATTTATGTAATTTTTGAAGACCAAATTCAATTAGATCCCTTTAAAACTGTTCCTTTTTGAAGAATAATATATATAAATAAGAAGATAAAATATCTATTAGTTACTTTTTCTACTTTGAAATAAATCATTTTATCAATAAAATCAATTAATCATTATTTCTTAGAGTTTAACTTTCTCGTACATAGTAGTTGTGGAGTGAGAACTTCTCAAACAATGTTTTGGATATTTTGATTACCTATAATATAATATGAAGACCCAATGAATACATTTCTTTAAAAGAGTTAAATTCAAACAAACATCTGTGAAGGTCCTGTGATAAGATTTAATATTTAGTTAGAAACTCAAATCTTGATGAGAGAGCATTGGTGGAGTGGAATTTAAGGTCATTCTACCAAAAACACTATAAAAATTTCTATTTTATTCTTCTTTATTTTTCTAATAAGTAACTTTCTTAAAGAATCGAATGACACATATCTAAATATTATATAATGTGGGATAAAATTTTAATCTATCTGGTTTTTAAGGGAACAAATCCTCCCTCCCGTGTATCTTATTATCATACTGACCTAACACATCCCAAAGTGAAGGGGAACTTGTATCCTATATCCTGGATGTGCACTATAATATTTCTACTACTGAAAGAATCTATAATTATAGAGTTGTTTATGTTCAGTTTTTATTTTTCAACTCCCTCAGGAAAATACTTAGGGGATATTATATTATTTTATGAAAAGTAAGGGTGATGAATTATGTTAGGGTGATTTATTTTATATTTTTGAGCCTATATTTTGTTCTACTATCATATTCAAATTCCAATTTATTCTTCGTTCTTATATAATGATCATTTATATATAAATATTTCCTAATCTTATAATTTTATGACCAATATACTTGAAATATTCATGACCATTTCATATTTTTGGAATAATATGATTAAAAATGTTATGTATACACATTACCCATTAATCTACCTAAGTAATTGAACATATGAAATGGGAAAATTTTGAGTTAGAGGGAATTTACTATAATACACTGAGTTTTTTGATTTCTTTTCAAAATATATTAAATTAATTTAATGGATAGTTTTTCATGATACACCATGTTAATATTGAATTATAAAAAAACACCAATTTAATAATTCACTACACACAACACTGGCTTAGCTTACATAACATGAAACACTGAGTTTTAACAAAACAATTATATGTTATTTTAGTTATTTAAACCCTACCAATAAAACCAAGATATTAATCATAGTTATATAAATGATAATATATAATTTTTAACTATTATTTATAAGGTTTTTATATAATGAAATGATATTGATAATTAAATACACAAATTTTGGTAATGTTTTATATGTTTCAAAAATACTATTTTCTCAAAAAATGTTTTTATTTTTTTTCTCTGAACAATAATAAAATTAATTTTTGACACTTTTATAAAATTAATTTGATAAAATAAACACAATTTTTTAATTACTAATGTCAAAATTATATTAGGGTAAATTTTTCGATTTTTTTAAAGAGTTTAATTTTTATATGAATAGTGATAAATAATAAATTTTAATTGAATATTCTGATTTTATTTAATTTAATTAACAAGTGAAATTATATTTTAAAATGTATTAATATTATATTTAGATAATTTATACATATTGTAATTCAATTAAGGTCATTTTAATCAAGTTCATATTGAAATTGGATATGAAAACATTGTAAACTTTGGATTGTTTTCATATTAAAATCCAAATCTCACATCACATCTCTGGGAATAATTTTTAACTTATTGTTTTCAATTATATTAATTTAATTTTTAAAAATGGATTTAATATTTTGATTCAAAATAATATATAATTGAAATTAATTACTACATAATTATTTTCCAAAAAGGAACTGTGAATGGTGTAAAAATTAATTATTGTGATTAAAGTAAAATTAGTTTAATATGGGATTAAAATAAAACATTATGGGTCAAATTGAATTTAATATTATCAACAAATTATTTTCTAGACAAATTTATACCATTTTTACCCTAATTTATGGTTTTTACATATGGAAAATTTGAGACCACATATTTATATTCAAAAATACAAATTGTGTCTTCTCCCCAACTTATAAATTTCCATTCATATCCTCTCTTATTAATACATTCAAACATGTTTTTTTGGGAAATTAAAGACTAGATAACTTCCCAACTTCCATTTAATCATCCGAAATGATTTAGTTTTTTATAAATTTGTCAGAGGGAGGCTTTTAATGAAAACATAAAGAGGATACCAGAACAAGAGGCAACGTTAATCAACAGGCATCTTCTTCTATATAATCCTCAAAACCCATAAATTATTTTTATATAAGGATTATATAATAACTTAAATATATTAAATATAATGATATTTTTTAATTATTATTTGATTATATTTAATTTTACACCCAGATGTTTTTATGATCTATTTTCATTTATTAATTTTAATTCTTCAATAACTTGACTTGCACACAATCATGAGTTTGAAAAAACCGTGAGATTCCCTTGGTATAACTCGATCATTATAACCTTGAAATTAATCCATTTGGAATAAATATAACTAAAAAATAAAAATTTACGTTGAACTCTTTGGCTACAAATTATTTATGAAAAATATAAACCCATAAAATTTAATGGAATTATTTGAATATTTAATTAATAAATCAATTTAAGTTAAATCAATAAATGAAATAAAATAAAAATATATGTTTTATATATTTAATAAAATATTTTTGAGATTTATCAAATATATATTTTGGTCATAGGGTATGAATAAATCATATATTATGTATAAAAACCTAATTTTTAAAAAGAGTCAATTTACAACCTTTTAATGGTGAACAATTTTTAAAATAAAATTTTGACTAATTAATAATTACTATATGACGTCATGAATATATTATTTATAATAAAGATATAAAATATTACTTTTTATGATATTTTGATATTTTATTGATAAATTTCATGTTTTCATGAATAGTAAAACTATAATGAATTTTAATTAAAAATTACTTTTTTAATTGAAATAGTTAATATGGTTAAATTATATTATTAAATGGTTATAAATTATAAATATATTTTATTTTAATTTTTTAATATAATTTTTGTTAGAAATATTTGTACATTGAATTTAAATGTAAAAACATTTCAATATTTTGCATTATTTAAACTTTTAAAACTTATTTTCCCATTTCGACAACAAGATTAACTTTAAATTAATTACTGAATGTTCTATGTTTTTAATTTTGAAAAATATATTCTTTATTTAGAATCATTTGGTCCAAATTATTTAAATGGAATTATTTTAGTTTTGTGCATAATAAATATTAATTTTGGTAATTTTGTTAATATGATAAATAGGTAAATCAGGTAATTGTTGGAAAAACTAATATTATATAATTATCTTACAACATTTCCTAATATCATTGGAGGAGTTTTACTTGAACTAAATAATACTTGGTTCTAAATTTTAACCTTTTTAAGCCACTTGGATGCAATTATTGCATTTAATTTATTTAATTTAAATAAACTTTAATTATACCTTACTCAAATTTTATTAACTATAAAATATTTAATATAATGTTATAAAGAATATAAGATCGATTATAGATTATATTTTTAAAGATAAAATGTTTTCCTTTTTCATATTAATAGATTTTTACCTTTTATGAAATAAATATTTACCTTAATGGCTTATAAATTGATGATGTATAATTTATTTAATTGTAGAGAAATCAATAAAATAATTTTTATTTAAATGATAATAACCATGAAAAGAATATGAAACTTGATAAAAATATTATTGGTCAAGTATATCTGAATTATTTTCTTCCAATTGCCGATTTATTGACCATTTAGATCTATATAGAAAAGATTATGACAAAAATAATACTTTATTTAAGGTGATGTTAAAGTTTTTACAATCATGTTTTAATATATATAACATTTTTTATGTTGAACTTTACATAATATATATTATACTATGAGTATTCTTATTAAGTCTAGTGTATTTTTGTTTGTCATATTATTTTAATTTTTATTTATCTTTAACAAATAAATATATTAAATAATTACACAATACTAATATTGTTATTGTTTTGTTAATGGATATAACGGATAATTGTTAATTAAAATATTAAAATAAATATAATTTGGGAAAATTAAAATATCCAATGAATTTAATATATTACCCTCACCTCTTAATAATATAATATAATATTTGGTTCAAAGTAAAGTCGTTATCATTGTATTTTTAATAATCAATGAATTGAATAGTGTCGAAATTAACACTATTGATTGTTTGTCAAAATAATGCATTATTTAATTATTTTAAAATAATAATTTTATTTATAAAAATATTGAATAATTATGACTGGTTCTAAAATGTCTCGAAGTGTATATTTATGGTCTAATTAGCATCATAAATGTAAAAAATTTACACTTTTAACATTAAAATAATAATTACCTTAGTTAATGGTTAAATAGATTAACTAAGTGTTAATTAAAATTATATGGTTTAAATATATAGTAAAATAGGGGTGAAATTTATTAGATAATGAAAATAAAACCTTAACTCATATCATCTTAGAAACTATGACATTTTGAGGTTTTTGGATGTGATTTGATTTTATTTTAAATTAATATTTTTGGAGAATCCAATTGTTCCCCCACCGTAATAAGAAATGTGCACGTACTCCCTCAAATATTTACATAAATTTTAGCCTACAAGAACAGAAATCCCCCACCCCATTCCTACTCCCAAATTATATAGTCACATTCTAGAGGTTCTGGTCTTCTCTAAAGACTGACTCTAATTCTTTAAGACAAGATCTAGAAGAAGCACATCAATGAAGTGGTAATCTTCTCTACAAATTCATTCAAAATTATTTCTTCTTATACTTCTTATTAATGAGATGTTTATATTATAATATAATAACACCAGAATAAATTATATACTGAGATTTTATAATGATTATAGAACAACTACATTCTACCTTCTATCCATCTTACGAAAAAGGAAATCACCAAGCGTGTGTACGCATGACTTACTGTCTCCATGCCGTTGTGTAATTTTTTTCACCAAGACCTTCCTTATATCGGTATAATGATGGAAAAAATAACTATATATGATTATTAAAAAATGATATGTATTTTTGAATTAAATAAATACTAACCACTTCCATATCATTTCGAAATTTTGGGAATTTTATCACTGCTCATGTGTACATATGACCTATCATCTACCCAATGTGAAGCGATTCATTCTACATGATATCCAATCAATAATGATTATATAAATGTAAATAATGAATAAATATGACATACATTATGTTAATAAAATTTTTGGAATGATAAAACTATGAACTAATAATGAAAACGAGAACATATTTGATAAAAAATGCATTAGATAATGAAATTGTTAATACCCAAATAACGAGTAAAAATGAAATGTTATTATGAAAAAGATGATAATATGATCATATAAGATATCATAAAAATTACTATAAATATAGAAAAATTCAATGACATTATGTAAATCATTATACAGGTGGTTCGAATATATAAAAAGGATATTAGACCTATTTTAAAGGAAAATTTTGCGATCTCATTATTATCTAAGATTGTTTATATGTAAGTATTTACTAGGGTATTTTTATCACCCATTCCAATGTTTCCAAATATGTTTTATAAAATATTATTTATATTCCTATAAATATTTTTAAAGTCAATTTTACCCAATGGTGATTTTTTTTAATTGTTATGAAAAGGAATATTTTTTTTGGTTTTCGATATGAGGTACTACTGACATAGCTGACAAAAGTATTTAATGAATGTTATCTTTTAAATTATACAACATGAATAGATTTTTACATTTTCATAATTCCTTCTATCCATGAATCTTCTTATACATAATTTCAAGGTCATTTTCAATGAAATTATTTCTGTTTAAAATTTTCTGTTAATGGGACAGAATAAATTGTTTTTGAAGATGAAAGGATATTTTCCACCAGAATTAGTTTCAAGTGTTCTATTAAAATTATATACCATCTAAGATGAAATTATTTAATAGGGTTATGTTTCAATTTTACTATCCATATTATTCTTATGGTTTATTATGTTTATAATGGATTTTTTTATGAAATACACTTGTTTTACATGGATTATGTTTTGATGGAATGATGTTTACGAAACCCATTTTATTGTTTTGGTTATGATATGTGGAATGTTTTATGTTTTTCTTGAACAATTAAGAGTTCTTTCATTTTGATAAAGGTGGTACCTATATCTCCCAACAAATAATTGGGTAATGATTTATATCTCATGATATAGACAGACCTAGAATAGTATGTAAGCCTATTTCAGTAATAATGGGAAATAACGATAAGTGAACTCAATTCAGTAGTGAACTCTATCCGCTATGATGGTCTGGGAAATGATTCTTAACTAATATGAAGGTATTTTATATGATTATGTGTATTCCATAAATAAGATGTCATTTTTTATGGATTTTGAGAATATTTTCATTGATTCTTTATGAATATTCATGATTTATCCCATTACATGATATCATGATCTTCCATATGCAGGATGAGATTTTCAATTGCTATGTTCTTATGCCTTATGATTATGATATGATATTTCCCTAGTATACCCTTACTGAGCATCTGAGATAGCCCATTCTTATGATTCTTTTTCCCCAGGTCAGGAAGAATATTATGAAGTATGATATGCCAAAAGGGGTATAATTATGATGGAATAAGCAGGAGATACTGTAGATATATTATAAACCCAGTGTTTATGTTTTCCTGTCTCTACAGAAATTAAACCTATACTTGTTATCATTGTTTTGTTATATTTTTTAATGTATCTTGTTCAATTTGGAAGATATATTTGGTATCAAGTGGAGGTTATAGTTAGGAATTAGAAACTAGGATGAGAAATCCTTCAGAACAAACTTAAGGATATTTCAAAGTATAGGATACAATCCTAGTGTTTTAGAAATAATAAAAAATAACCTATGATAAAACTAAAATTTCCTGAAATTGATTTTTTTTCTTGATTATGTGTTTTACCGATTATGGTTATTGTTTTTCACACTATACTTCATGGTTATAGTCAATGGGTGGAACCCAAAGGAACCTTGTTAATGTTGAATGCAATGGGAACTCCAATGATTGTCCACCTCAAAAACTGAATGTTATGGAATATGGAATTCAAAATCATGTCTCTATGTTCACACCACTTTATTAAGCTATGAATCATACATGAATTCCAAAATATAAAAGGAAGGAACAATATTATGTTTTGTCCTTCATAAGGTAGTGTACGCCTTCTTTCAATGGGTCTTTTTATCCAATAATGGATGAATAATGTATTATAACCATTGAAATGATATTTTTAGTTATCCAATGATCAAATCAAGATAAAGTCTTCTCAGTAATCCATTATTTGGAAGGTGAAGTAGATTAATGGTAGAAACTTTTCATGAATACAAGGAAAGTATATAAAATTGACTCTATGGATTAGGATGAGTTCTATAAATTATTTTTCAATAATTACATCCCTCGTATTATTTGAAAAAAGTTCGATAAGGGGTTCCATGAGTTTAAGAAAAATGATAATGAATCTATTGGTACCTATGTAGAAATTTTTACAATACTTTCAAGGTATGCTTCTAGAATTATTATCCAACTTTAGAGTAAAATTTAATGATTCTACAGTGGCTTAAAACCAAGTATCTAATATGTATTATCCATATGGGATGTCAATAGCTATGAGTAAATCATTCTATTTTCTCTCATGTTTGCGATGAATGTTGGAGTAAAACATTAATACTATGGATTTGATAAGAAGATAAAATATAATACCTCAACATCCACGGTACATTTCTCTTTGAATAATACTATAACTAGCGATGTATGCAACATCGAGTTCTAGCACACAATGACCAATCAAACTAGTCGTTATGAATAGTAATACACATTTTTTGAATTTTTATAAATTTTAATTTTTAAAATGGACTTCATATTCGGATTCATAATTTAAAAATAAGCTTAGGGTGAATTTTACGTATTTATCTGAAAACATTTATTTTTTGATGAATATTTGAAAACACTCTGTTATTGTTTAAAACCAAATTTTTATTTAAATAATTTGTTATTTTATTTATATTTATATTAAGTAAAAATAGATACATAATACCTATATATGTTCAAATTAATTCATTAGAGTCATTTTATAATAATATTATATATAAATAATTTTATTGATATTTTTACTGTCTTTTACCAACCTTCTAGGCGCATTTGAAAAATTGTATAAACCGTAATTTTTTCACTTCTGTGAATTGAATTTCAAAAATTATAGAGACACAGTTGACATCAATACATGAAATTTGATTCAATAAGATGAAAATAATTTTTAGTGAATAATAACTTTTGCCTTTTATTTACCAAAGATAAAAGTAAATTGGGTAATTATAGGTACAAAATGATATTATAATTACCCTAATACATGTCCTAATTCAATTGGATAAGTTTGTATCAAAAAAATTAACCTTAGTTATAAAATATGATCCCTTTTGTTCACTTGGATTAGATTAGGAAATTTATTATTCTTTTATTTAATAAATATTTAAAAGTGTTAAATTCAATGTTTAATAACAAATCAATTTTTAATATAGTGTTATACATAAGATAAATTATAATATAAATATTAATTAAAAATCAAAAAATATTATCTACATGATGGTATTTTTTTTAATTTTTATAATCTAAATAATTACATTTATTTATGACACAATGATGATGCAACAATTACCTTATTAATGAAATATTAAAAGAAATGATATTCTAAATATCAAAATAAATATAAATTCAGACTTCTGAAGAATTACACTAATTTTGTTGGTTAATTTGTCATTTTATCATTTATTAAATATATTTTTTTCGATATGATAAATTTTTTAGGACTTTCACAGAAACAAAATACCTAATAGTGTCAAAATTGTCATAAATGAGTTTTTTTTTAAAAATAACTATATTATTAATTGATATAATATTACTAAAATATTAAGGATCATCCAAAGGACATAGATAAGATTATTTATATCAATAAGGAACCATTGATGTTTTTTTGGCTTTTTATAGTAAGTTTATAATCAATTTATTATAATAATACAAAAATACACGGTAAAAGTTAAACTATTTAACTATGAGTTAAATCTAAATGATAAGGTTAATAAGGTGAGAAAAAACTATTTAAAACGTATTTGTTGAGTGTATTTTGTCCAATACCCAACATATCCTTGAAATAAATAATTTTTGATCCATTATAAACCGAATATTTTTGTATAATAAAATAATATTTCAAGATTTTCCTAAAGTGACCATCACCTATCTTATAAAAAGGTACTTTTCCTTCTCTCAAAATCACATATTCAATGAAATTTGGCTCATCTAACCCTAGTTAAACTGTCCTCCCAACTACCCTCCATTCATACTAGATGCATAACACTACTCATAATCCAACCTAAAGATCCGTTTTGATCAAAACAAAACAAAACACCTGAATAAGTGGTAATAATTTCACCACCTTTTTCAAAGTTATATTCTTCTTCCACTTCCTCTATATTTTTTTCTATACCAAAATAATAAATCTAATAACTTATACATACATTGATTTTATTATGAATATGGTAGAACTATATTCATTATTCCATCCATCCTATGAATGATATGTCACCATGCGTGCATATGTAGTACTTACTGTCTCCACGTCATGGAGTAGTTCGTTATTCAAACACTTCATTATTTGGATGGGTATGATAATGAGTATAAATGATATAAATAATAAATATAACATTTTAATTATTTTTTTATATATTATATACCATCCAATTACATAAAATTTCACCATAAATATAATGATATTGTCGTTAATGTATACGTACGGATTACCATCTCCACGAACGCGATGAGATTCACTCCCCATCATAATCATTCAAGAATAATTTTTATATTATGATTAAAAACATTGTTTAATATATTAATATAATTATGTATATTAATCAAATACATCCTATCCATATCAAAAATGACTTATTTTACCAAACATAAAAATAATAACAAATCAGTTAACACTTGAAACAGTGATACTACTGAAATATTATAAACAAAGCAATATTAGAAGATCATACATGATATCATATTTATGTATGTAGTTATCTTATAATTTAATAAAAATGATTTATTTATTATAAAGGTGTTTAATGTACCATCGATCTAGGAAAAGTGTAAGGTAAGGGTTAATTCTAAAATCTCTTTTTATTTCTGAGGTTTTTTATACCTAAGTATCTTCTAGGACCTCTTTATCATCCACATCTGTGTTTCTTAAAAATGTATTGATTTTTTTTACTATTTCCTATAATATGGGTTAAATTAATATATACCATTTTTTGAATTTTTATAAAATGTATTGAATGGAATCATTCTGTTGTTTTCCAAACAAGTTACTTTATGACCTTTTTGACGAATCAAGGAAAGAATGTTTTTTATCTTATATGGCGTGTGTGGATATTTTCCATCGTTATAACACCTTCGAAGCTTCCCTTAAAACATTATAAGAATATTTTCAAAATAATTATTTTCATTTATAATTATGTGACTTTTAAATGATTTCAAAATAAAAAGAGATATATCTCTCAAATAGTTTTGATTTCATCTATGTCAACATTAATTGATGAATTTTACACTTGTTTGATGCTTATTTATTATGATAAAATCATCCATATCGTATTGAACATTTTGTGATATGTTTGATTTTGGATGTGTTATTTTTATACAATTCATGGTTTATGGATATATTATTTACATTTTGTATGCTAGTTTTAATACGAATGTTTATGTTACATTTCAAACTTTTTATATAAGGAATGCATTGGACGTAGTAAGTGACAGGTGGAGCCCGCTATAGCTCTTCAATGCATTGGTAGGTCTCATAAGACAAACTAGTGTCTCGGAACAGGTCCATGAAAAAATCTTATTTGTAGTCTCGACACGAGGCCTTGACTATTTTGTTATGATATCCAGCATTATGTGTTCCAACATTATGAAATTGGTTATTGATATTACTTGTGATTATTTGACTAGTTAAATATTCATGTGAATACGTAAATGGAATTATTTGATTTATCATTTCCGTATTATGATAAATTATTAGTTTGAAGGTCTTTTGTTTTAGTCTTATACATTACCTTAAATTTTTATGGTTATTTATGATTGTTTCTGTTATGTTGTCATACTTTTTGAGAACATGATATCACCCCTTTCTATGTTTTATTTTTCTCATTATCCCTTGTGATCATTCCAATATTATGTAATAATTCACCGACTTTGGTTAACTGGGGTCGGGGCCGTACAGTTGGTATAAAGGAAGTTTAGTACAAACCTTGGAATTTAGATTTAGAAAAAATCTGATTAGAGAACATTACACTAAGATATACATTGAGGATTATTATAGAGGAACTTCCTAAAATCATGGTATATCAGTGATTTTTTTATTTTTCCAAACAGTACATCCCTGTTTGGATACGAGCAGGTAGAGTCGCTTCTGGAACATATGTACCTAGGAGTGAAAACTACGACAAGGAGTTTCGGGTTTGAACTGGGGTATCGTAGTACACAACAATAGGCCTTGTTGCACTCTTGGTTATGCCAATCCATGGGTATTTACTTAGTATAATTCACATAATATTTTAAAAAACATTTTGAAAGAGTTATGAATATATACCTCCTAAATTTTTTTTTTTATTATTCTGGATTATATCCATAAACAGTTGAATTTATGTTAAGTGTTTTACAAGGTAGGAATTATGTGTTGCGATTCATAAACTAATCTTGTGTATGCCATTGTTTATAAATGGAGCCTATTGGAAGGAATGGAAACCATATCAACACACATAATACATGTAGGGATTTCCCTCTTACTCAAAAAATTATTGTGGAGCTGGTGATGAAACTGGTGCTGATCAGCTTATCAGCAAACTGGGATAACTCACTCAGGTTATGAATAATAACATTACCCGTATTGATCACCCTGATCCACCACGCAGAGGATCAATGTTAGACCACCTATTTAGGCAACAAACATATACAATCATGGGACTACAAATATATTTGTATCTGAGAAAATGATAAGTTCCTTAGATAAAATATTTCAGGCTTTGGGGAGTAGAAAAAGGGAAAAAGTTGTCATTGTTGTTTGTCTCCTCACAGGAGATGCAGATCAATAGTGCTCATTAATTCGAAACACAATGTAGGTTGAATAAGTATCAAATATGGAATGGAGTGAGATTAAAAGTCTTTGCAGGGAAAAATAATTTCCTCGTGACCATCGAGCAGTTATGGAAAGATAATTTCTGAGTCTCAGGCAAAAGGAGGATGAGAATGTCACAAAGTATGAGGCTAACATTACAAGGTTAGCAAGGAATGAAATAGATTATATACGTAACCCAAGCAGAAATATTGATCTATTATTTGATGGGTTAAAACCATTACTCCATTGATCATTATTCTAACAATCCTTCTCATCATACGAAGATATTGTTCCATGTGCTATAAAGAGAAAAAATGAATTCTCTAAGTCTTACAAATTTAAAGAAAAGAAAGAGAAGAAGAGATCTATTGAACACTCTGGAAATAAAAATAGTGGAAATATGGGAACTGTTTAATTTCCCTCCTATGATAAATATAGGATGAAACACCCTAGTAATTTCTTGAAGTGAATGAGTGTCAATTATAAGTGCAGTGAAAAGGCCACTAAGATCATGATTGCAAGGGAATGGAAGAGTTTTTCTATGTTGAATGCTACAATTTTAGAGAAATGTGGCATTATAAAAATGAATTTCTTAAGCACCATGGAAACATACATCATAAAAGGGAAAGGGAGAAAGGCCAAGCATATGAGATCACTACTGTTGAGGTTGAAGCTCTGAAATACATGGTGGCAGGTAAATTAATGGTTTCCTCAAATTTAGCATATGCTTTATTTGATTCTGGATCATCGAATTGTTTCATATCTTCTGAGTTTGCTAAGAAAATTGGACTTTTCCAATTAGATTTAACAAGGGAGTTGTCAGTCAATATGCATAAGAGAAGTATTAATGAAATATGGTTCTATAAATCAGTTCCCATTAGGGAATATAAGTGTTCTTTATCTGCTGATCTCATCATCATACCAATGATTGAATTTGATATAATCCTTATAATTTATTGTATTTCAGACGATTATGTGAAAATTTATTGTAATAATAAGGTGGTTTCAATTTTCAATGATGATAAAGAGTACCTTATCTTCAAAGGTGAAATGTCACCTCCTGATTATTATCTAGATTCACCCCCAACGGCTCTACTAAATTCAATTATTGGGGAGGAAAAAATGAAACAACTACGGGTGGGGAAAAGAATTTTTGAATAGAGGACTTACCAATTGTACAAGAATATGTTGATGTGCTTCCAGAGGATTTACCTAGACATCCTCCATAATGATAAATTGAATTTTCCATTGATTTAATTCCTTATTCAAGACCAATATCACAGAACCCTTCAAGAATGTCCACTATGGAATTAGTGGAACTAAAGAATAAAATAGAGGAATTGAGTAATAAATGATTTATTATCCCTAGTGTTTCTCCATGGGGATCCCATGTTGTTTTTGTTAAGATGAAAGATGGATCTTTGAGATTGTCCATTGACTACAGGGAGATCAATTTTATAACAACAAAGAAAAATTATCCCCTACCTTGCATTGATGATTTATTCGATAAACTTCATGGAGAATAATATTTTTTAAAGATTTACTTTAGATCTAGATATACTTAGTTCTGTGTGAGGAAGTAAGACATCCCAAAGACAACCTTTTGTACCAGGTATGGGCATTATGAGTTTACAGTAATACCTTTTGGAATGACTAATGCACCCTATGTTTTCATGGATCTAATTAATATAGTTTTCAAGGAATATCTTGATAAATTTGTTGTATTATTTATTTATGATATCTTTATATACCCAAAATTCTATGAAGATCAGGAAAATCCCTTGTACACAATTTTGAAAACCCTAGATGAAGTTAATTATATGACATGTTTAGCAAGTTTGAATTATAGATTCAGAAAATATCTTTTCTTGGCCATATTATCTCTATGGATGATATCTCTGTTGATCTTTGAATGTCCAAGGTAATCCATGAATGGCCAACACCGAAGAGTATAAATTTGGTATGCAGTTTTATTGGTTTAGTAGGTTATTATCGGCATTTCATCCAAGTTTTTTCCTGATTGGATAACTAGTTTACCAAGATCACATGTAATGTGGTTAATTTTTTTGTCAAAAGAGTGTGATGAATGTTTTGATGATCTGAAGAGATGATTAGTCAATTCTCATATCTTGTCTCTAACATCAGGGAATGATGGTTTTGTTTTTTATAGTGACGCTTCAAAGAAATGACTTGGTTGTGTCCTTATGTAGAATTATAGGGTTATTTCCTATGCATCACAATAACTAAAAATTCATGAAAAAAACTATCCTACTCATGTTATTTAGTTAGAATCTATAATCATAGCTTTGAATATATGGAGAAACTATCTCTATGGTGAAATATATGAGATATATACTGATCACAAGAGTTTGAAGTATATTCTCACACAAAAAGAAATCAACATGAGGAAAATGAGATGGCTCGAACTACTCAATTATAAAGACTGCACTCTACACTACCACTCATGGAAGGAAAATATGGTGGCATATTCTTTGATCAGAGAGGATCGTGGAGTTTTGAACATGATGAGAGTTGAAAGGGGTCCTATGTTTTTGGATCTAGTAAAGTTGGATATGGGAAAAATCATGGAAGGTAAAATATCAATACCTTTTCAAATGGTTTCCAAACCATATTTATTGGAACAGATAAAAAGTTCTCGGACTAATGATGAGGAGTTTCAAAAGAAAATTAAAGATGTGAATGATGGGGGATTGATTGTCTTCGTATGTGAAGACGGAATTTTGAAATTTGGGAAAAGACTTTGTATTCTCAATTACCTGATCTAAAAAGGGAAATATTGGATAATTCTCATAGATCCAATTTTTCATTACACATTGGTAACACTTAGATGTATATAGATTTGAAGGAACATTTTTGGTGGGACAACATGAAGAGATAGATTACTAATTATGTGTTAATATGTATGTTTTTTCAACAAATGCTGAAAGATAACATCCTAGAGGAGTCATGCAATCTCTTCTAATACCTGATTGGAAAAGGGATGATATTACGATTGAATTTTCCATGGGAATACCAAATACTCCTAGAAGGAAAGATGAAATATGCACTATTGTTGATCATCATACCAAGTTAGCACATTTTCTTGCTATAAGAGAAGTTTTTCTACATTAACATTTAGGTTGACTATATATTAATGATGTTTTATGACATCATAGATTACCCCTATCGATTAGTTCCCATCATGATCCCCATTGTAAATCAAGATTCCTGAAAAGACATTAGAAGTCCATAGACACTAAACTTCATTTGAGCACAGACTACCACCCTAAAACTGATTGACAATCAGAATGGACTATTCAAACCATAGATGACATGTTGAGATCTTTCTCACATTACATTCATGTTATGTGGAATCAATATTTACCTCTGGTATAATTTTCCAATAACTATATCTTTCATTCAAGTATTCAGATGGAACCATATAATGTAATATATGGAATGAGATGTCTCACACCAACTTGTTCGGATGATATTGGTGAAAGAAAACTCGAAGGCCCAGAACATGTTGAGGAAAGAATGGAAAAGTTGATGGTTATCCAAACCCACATAAAATCTTCCCAAAATAGGAAAAAAGTGATATACTGATAACCAAAAGAACAATTTGTAATTTCAAATATAAGATCATGTTTTCCGGAAGCTATCTCCATGGAAGGGTGTTATATGATTTGGTAAAAAGGGAAACTTAATACCCATGTAAATCGGACCTTTCAATGTTCTAGAAAGAATTGGAGTTGTGGATTATCATTTGGCAAAGCTGCCATGTCTCTATAAACTTCATGATGTGTTCCATGTATCAATGATAAAAAAATACATGCCTGACTCAATGCATGTACTCACCTATGAAGAAATAGAAATGGAACCTGATCTATCTTATCGTGAAGAGCCTGTCAAAATTCTCGATACTAGGGAATAAGTACTGAGAAACCAGACGACTCATCTCATGGATGTTCAATGGAGAAACCATAATATGGAAGATACAATGTGGGAACTCGTGGAACTTATGATGAATAACCACGAAATATTTTTATGAAGTAGTATTCTATAAATTTCATAGATGAAATTATTTTAAGGAGTGAATAATGTAACACCCCAAGCTTCCATAGAACGTTTCTATTTTAATAATAAAACAACTTGGGATGTCAGCAATGTCGAGTTCTTGGACAACATGAACAATCAAACTAGACATTATGAGTAGTAATACCCGCTTTTTGAAATTTTATAAATTTTATTTTTCTAAATGGACTTCATATTTGGTTTCGGAATTTCAAAATTAGCTTAGGGTGAATTTTTGTTATTTTTCTAAAAACATTCAATTTTTGAGGAATAGTTAAAAACACTATGTTATTGTATAAAACCAAATTTTTATTTAACTAATTATTTATTTTATTTAAATTTAAATTATGTAAAAATAGATACTTAATACCTATATATGTTCAATGTTATTAATTAGAGTCATTTTATAATAATTTTAGATATATAAAATTTTATTTAACTTTTTTATCGTCTTTTACCCACCATCTAAGCGCATTTGCAAATTTGTATAAAATGTAATTTTACCGCTTTAGAGAATTGAATATAAAAATTATGAGAGACATGTTTGAAGTCTATTATAAAAATTTTGTTTAATAAGATGTAAATTAATTTTTGTAAATAGTAACTTTTGACTTTTATTTATAACGGTTAAAAGTAAATAGGGTTATTAAAGGTAAAAAAGGATTTTATAATTACCCAAATAGATTTCCTAATTGTATTGGATAAGTTTATTTCAGAAAAAATAAAAATTAGGAATAAAAAATGATCCTTTCTGTCCACATGGATTAGATTAGTTCATTTATTATTATTTTATTTAAAGAATAGATAAAAGTGTTAAATTCAATGTCTAATAAATAAACCATTTTTAATATCAGGTTATACATAATATAAATTAGAATATAAATATTAATTAGATATTAAAAAATATTTCCTACATAATGTTATTTTATTTGTAATTTTTTGAAATTAAATAATTAAATTTATTTATGACATAATGATGATTCAGTAATTACTTTATTAATGAAAGATTAAAATAATTGATATCCTAAATATAAAAATAAATGTAAATTGAGAGTTATGATGAATTATACTAATTTTATAGGTTAATATGAAATTTTAGGTTTTATTAAATAAATTTATTTCAAATTGATAATGTTTTTATGACTTTCAAAAAAACAAAATACTAAATAGTGTCAAAATTGACAAAAATGAGTTTTTTATAACAAATACTATATTATTAATTGATATAATATTCCAAAAAATATAGGTTTCATCCAAAGGACCTATATAAGGTTAGATATATCAATAATTAACCACTTGCGGTTCTCTTGGCTTTTTATGGTATGTTTATTAACAATTTACTATAATAATACAAGAATACATGGTAAAAGTTAAACTATTAAACTAAGAGTTAATCGAAAATGATATGGTTAATAAGGTGACCTAAACCTATCTAAAACCTATTGGATGAGATTTTTTCGACCCATCCCCACCATAGACATGAAATAAATCATTTTAAAGCCATTATAAACCGAATATTATTGTATATTAAAATAATATTTCACGCTTTTCCTAAAGTGACCCTCACCTATCTTATAAAAGGGAACTCCCCCTAATCTCAAAATCAAGCCTCCAAATCCATTTTTCTCAGCCAAAATTTGCTCATATTTTCTCCCAACTACCCTCTCTTGAACCTAGGGAATTACTCGGACCAGAATCCAATCTAAGGAGCATTTTGATCAAATCAATAGAATACACTCGAAGAAGAGGTAATAATTTCACCACCTTTTTCAAAGTTCTTTTCCTCTTCAACTTCCTCGTTCTTTGATGTTTACATACCAAAATAATAAATCCTATACCTTATACATACTTTTATGTTATTATAAATATGCTACAACCATATTAATTATTCTATCCATCCTATGAATGAAATGTCACCATATGTGTGTGCGTTCGGCTTTCCGTCACCACGTCCTAGTATAAATTTTTTATTCAAGAACTTAATTATTTGGATGGGTATAATAATATGTTTAACTAATTTAAATAATAAATATAACATGTTAATTAATCTGTATATGTGATTTTCAATCCAATTACAGGCGATTTTACCATCAATATAATGATATTGTCGCTCGTCCGTACGTACAGACTACTGTCTCCATGAACGTGATGAGATTCATTTCCCATCATAATCATTCAAGTATAATTTCCATTTTATTATTAAAAATAATTTTTAATAACTTACTATAATTATTTACATGAATTAAATACATACTATCCATTATAAACAAGGATTATGTTATAAAACATATAAAGTAAAACGAATCAGTTAACAACCAAAACAATGACACTACTATAATATTATTAACAAAGAAATACTAGAATAACATATATGATATTATAGTTATGTATGTAGTCCTTGTAAAATTAAATAAAAATGATTTATTTATTATACAGCTGGTTAACATTCCCTTGATCAAGAAAAAGTGCATGGTAAGGTTTAATTCTACAATCTATTTATTATCTAAGGTTTTTATACGTGAGTACCTACTAGGTCCTCTTTATCATCCACATCTGATTTTCTTAAAAATATATTTCAAACCATTTTATAATTTCCTATAATATTGGTTAATGGTATTTATACCATTGTTTTACTTTTTATAGAATATTTTGAAAGTAATCTTTCTGTCATTTTCCAAATAAGGTACTTTATGAACCTTTCTAAAAATTAAGGAAAGAATGTATTTTACCTTATATGGATAGTGTTGAAATTTTTCGTTGTTATAACACATTAAAATATTCTATTACAAGAACTTAAGAATATTTTCAAAATAATTATTTTCTTTTATAGTTATGTGAGTTTTAAATTTTTTTAAAAAAGAAAAAAAATATATCTCTCAAATAGTTTTGATTTCATATATGTCAACATTCATTGATAGATTTCACACTAGTTTGAAGTTTATTGATTATGATACAATATTTCATATTCTGTTTAATGGTTTTGGATATGTTGGAATGTGGATTTTTTATTTTTATAACATTCATGGTTTATGATTAAAGTAATGACATTCCATATGCTACTTTTAATACGAATATTTATGTTGCGTTTCAACCTTTTTATATAAGGAATGCATTGGATTTAGTAAGTGATGGGTGGATCATGCTACAGCCCCTCGATGCATTGGTAGGTATCATTATACAAGCTTGTCTCTTGGTAGATGACCTTGACCAAATCTTATTTTTAGTCTTGGCACGAGGCCTTGACTATGTGGTTATGATGTCTGACATTATGCATTCAATCATTATGAAATAGGATATGAAAATTACATATGAATATTTGACTAGTAGAATATCCATGTGAATAAGTAAATGGAATTATTTTATTTATCATTTCCATATTAAGATGATGTTTATTTTTAAAAGGCTTTTGTTTTATTCATATACATTTCCTTAAATGTTTATTCTTCTTTGTATGTGTTTCTGCTATGTTGTTATCATTACTGAGCACCTGAGCTCACCCCTTTCTGTGTTTTATTTTTCCAATGATGTGGGGAAGTATGTTATGAATAACTACTATGGATATTCTAAGGGATATGAATGTGTTCAATAGAGAAATTTTTATTGTTTTTCATTTTAAAATTTAATGTAAATCTTATTTTTGTATCTAATACTTCAAATGCTACTAAATTGATCGAACTTTTGGGATTTGATCCCTTGTGATTGTGCCAATTTTTTGTAATAATGCACCAAACCTAGGTAATGAGGGTCAAGGCATTAAAGAAAAATGGAATTCAAGGGAAAATCTAAATACCACACTAAAATGAAGATGAGTTTTCTTTTATTCACAATGTTTTCAATGAAACATGGAATAAATTGTCTTAAATGGACTATAAAATGTTTTATGTCTTGGAGAGAAGGTCATTGGGAATTTGAATGCCGATGTGATGGGAAAATATTTCTAATGATGAAAATATAGAAAAGTATACACAAAATGAACGTCCTACACTTCAATGTTATAAGTGCAAGGAAATGTTGTATTATTATAATGAATTCCCTAATCCAACGGTTATCTATGATTATCGACAGAAATAAACCCTTAAAAAGAATGATAAAGGAATTTCACATGTGATCAGTATGAATGATATGAAGTACAATAATGATGTGATTAAAGGTACTCTTACCATCCACTCTAAAGTAGAAAATGTATTATTTGATTATGGATCCACCCACTATTTTATTTATGCATAATTTTCTAAGGGAATCATCATATTACATCTACAATTAGATGTTGAGATAGCTGTGAAAACTACTAATGGAACAACATTCACATTAAAAGTGTTATATTTCCTCTCCAGTTGACGTTTGTGAGAATGTATTTCCAAAAAATCTTTTGATCCTTCTGTTAGAGGAATTTTATGTGATTCAAGGCATGGATTTGATATCTCTATATGGATCTCATATCAATTCCCCCAGAATGGATGTTACATTTCATATTGAAAATCAATCTATTACCATATATAAATTAAAGGATGAGTATGAACTTCCAGTGGAATGTTCTTCCATATTATTGGTCTTGATTCATATAAATGAAGGCCATATATCTCAAATGATTGGGAAGAAACTCACCATTAAGAATACTCCTATTGTATGAGAGTTTGTTGATATCATTCTGGAAGATCTGAAAGGTCATCCATGAAATTGTGATAATGAGTTATCAATATAACTCATACTGGGTGCTGTACCAATTTTAATGACACTTTAGAGAATATCCCCAATTGAGTTAAATGAATTGAAGAAGAAACACCTAGGGAATCTTCATTGGAGATTCATATGCCCTAATGAGTCACCTTGTGGTGCATGTTTTCTCTTTTTTAAGAAGAAAGATGGATTAAATATACTCTTCATTGATTATAGAAAACATAATATGATCACTATCAAGAACAAATATCATCTTCCTGCATTGTTGATTTAGTCAGCCAACTACATGGAGCTCAATACTTTTCCAAGATTGATCTTTGTTCATTATATAATCAATTAAGGGTCAATAAGGTATATATACCAGAGATAACATTCTATACAAGGTATGAAAACTATAAATTTATAGATATTCTCATTGGTCCTATTAATTACCCTACGATATTCATGGATCTAATGAATATAGTATTTAGATACTATCATGATCTGTTCTTGTTAGTCCTAATAGATGATATTCTTTTATATTCTCGGAGAATGTAGGAACATGAAGATCACTTGAGAATTTATTGAAAATACTAAGAATAGATAAGCTTCATAAAAAATTACATGGTGTAATTTTTGGCTTTAGAACATTTCATTTTTGTGTCACATAATCTAAAGAGAAGGGATATATATGTATCCATCCAAACAGAAAGTTCCGGAATGTTCGAATAGACATTCAACGGTAATTGAGATCCATTGTTTTCTTGGTTTGGCTATATATTATCGAGGTTTTGTGAAATACTTTTCATGAATATCTAATCCACTCACTAGGTTGAGTCAGAAAGGAGTAAAGTTTTTGTGGATAGAGGAATGTGAAGGTAATATTAAAGTACTAAACATAATGGTTAGCCAGTGCACCTATGCTCACAGTGCATTGTAGTGGAGAATGGTTTGTGATATACTGTGATGCATCCAATAAGGGGCTAAGATGTGTTCTCATAAATTATGTCATGGTGAAAGCATATGCCTCATGACAATAAAAAATCCATACGCACAACTACCCAACTCACTATTTGGAGTTAGTTATGATAATAATTACTTTAAAATATCTAGTCTTTTTCATTTTGGATAAGGGAGTGATATTTATTTTGATCATAAAAGTTTAAATAATATTTTCACACAAAAGTATATGAATAAGAACCAAATAAAGATTGTTTTATTTTATTAAATATTAAGACTTCTTAATACACTACCACCCTGGGAATGAAAAAAAGTGGTGTAATCTTTGATTCGCATGGAATATGATATCCTATCAATGATGTGCATCACAAAATAAAAATTATTTATTGTTTTATGAAGTATGGATCTTGAGATTTTAATTGAAGGGGATAATTCATATCATTCTCAAAGAAATGTTCATCCATTTATATAAGTGATGATTAAGAAGGCATAGAAGGAAAATGTAGATCTAAAAAAGTAGGTGACAAATATTCTGGAATATAAGCTTGATTAAGATGGAATAATAAGGTCCAGAAACCATGATGTTATTTCTTTAATTCTAGAATTTACAGAGTTGTTTGATGAGGCTCATAGTTCTTCATTCTCTATTAATATAGGAAGCACAATGATGTATAGGGATATGAAAGATTATTTATGGTGGGATGACATGAAAAGAAACGTTGCAAAATATTTCTCTCGATGCATGGTTTTTCATCAAGTTTAGGATGAGAGACAGAATTCTAGTGGGATGTTACCACCATTACCAATACCATAGTGGAAATGAGAAAATATAAATATGGTCTTTGACATTATACATCCAAAAATATATAAAGGTAGTATTTATATCTATTTTATAGTCGATCACATTACAAATATAAAATACTTCATTACTATAATTGATGATTTCTCTCTTAATCATATTTCTTCGAAATATAAAAAGTGGTAAGTTTTCATTGAGTACCACATTTAATTATATCATATTGGGATCATAGGTTTACCTTAATGTTGTGGTGAATTATTCAACATGCTCTTGATATAGAATTAATTTTCATATCTACTTGTTATCCTCATAAATGTGTTCGGTCTAAGAGTACAATTCAAACTCTATAATTCAGTTTGAGATCATTCTCTTTGGATTTCAAAGGCTGTTGGGATCAAAACATAATTTTGGTATAATTTTCATAAAATAATATATTTTACTCAAGTATTCATATATATCCTCATGAATCCCTATATGGAATGATGTGAAAAAATCCAACTTTTTGGGATGATGTTGAGGAAATAAATCTATTAAGAACTGATCTTGTCAATGAAATGGAAGAGAAGGTAAGATCTATTCAACAACCCATAAGAGAATCTCAATTTTGGAAAAAATATTATGATGATAGGTGAAGTAAAGTCCAAGAGTTTGAAGTGGGTTAAATGGTGTTTCTATTAATATCTCCCTCGAAGTGAGTAATGAGATTTTGAATGAAGGGAAAGCTGGTCCCTAGGTATATTGGTTCTTTTGAAATTTTGGATTGTTTTGGGATGGTAGCTTATAGATCAATGGTTATGGTGATTCAATCTCATGTTCCTGATGTATTTCTTATATCTCTTCTGACATAGTACAAATATAATCCTTCGCATGTACTAAAATCATATGTTTTTCTTATGGAACAATATATTTCATATAAAGAATAACTGATAGATATTATGGATTGAAGAGAAAATGTTCTACAGAACAAGACCACTCACTTGTTTAATGTTTTATGGAAGAACTGACAATTTGAGAAAGAGACATCAAAAATTAAGGATGTCATTAGGTATATGTATCCTCGTCAGTTTGTATCTATCTGGTGAATTTCGAGTGTGAAATTTAGTTTATGTAGGGAAGAATGTTACACCAATATGTTTTTATGAAATATTTTCATTAAATAATCTTAAATTTTCAATAGCATGAATTGCATGAAATCATGAGTTTAAATGAACTATGGGATAGACATGGTATAAAATTACCATTATAAACTAGATTTTACATTAGGAGGAATAAATATAAATAATATATGAAAATTAATGTTTAATTCCACAATTACTAATTACGTATGATAAATATAAAGCAATTAAATTTACGGAAATATTAGTATTTTGTATTAATAAATTACATGATGTAAAATTATAAAATTAAACTAACTAAATATATATTTTATATATTTAATAAAATATTATATATATATTCATCTAATAGATATTTTATTTATAGGGTATGAATCCACCCTTTTTTATTTAAAAAAACCAATATGTTTTCCAAAGGATAATTTTACAACTGTTTAATGGCAATAAATTTTTATGTAAACTTTTTGACACAATTCAAATTTATATATGACAACATAAATTCCTTCTTTGGAATTGGTATATAAAAAATTACTTTTGATGATTTTTTATATTTTTCTGATAACATTATTATTTGATAAATAGTGAAAATATAATAAATTTTAATTGAAAAAACCTGTTTCATTAAAATAATTTATATTAATAAACAATATTATTTCCTGGCTTTGAAGTATAAAAATATTATATATTTATCAGTTAAAATAATCTAGTTCATTTTCATTAACATTTCATTGAATATAAATGTTAAATCATTCCAAACCTTTGCAATGTTTTAACTTTTAAAACCATTTTTCTTATTACAACAATGAGGTTAATTTTAAATCAATAACTAAAAGTTATATTTTTTGAATTTTGAAAAATTGATTCCATATTTGGAATACATAGGTCCAAATTATGTAAATATATTAATTTTATATTTTTGTATAATGATTAGTAACTTCGGAAATTTTATATTAATATGGTAAAACGGTAAATCAGGTAAATAAGGGTAAAAATAATATTATAAAATTACCCTAAAACTCAATATAATATCATCAGATTAGTTTTTTTTGAACTAAATAATTATTGTGTTATTATAGATTCCTTTTTAGCGACTTGGTTGAGTTTTAAACAATTAATTTATTTTATTTAAAGAAAAATTAAATAAGTATAATAAAAATTTAAAAACTATATCCTTTTTACTATAATGTTATAATGAAGATAAATTTGATTATAAATAATTTATCAAAATAAATAATTCTTTTATTTATCATGGTATTTTATTTGTAGTTTTTTGGATTTAAATAATTACTTTAAAAGTTAATAAATTAATGATGAAAAAATTATTTAATTAATGAGAAACAAATAAAATATTTTTTATTAAAATGATAATAACCATTAGAAGTCCCAAAAAATTTAAAAAATCATATTGGGTTACTATATATCGATCATAATCTTCTAATGGTTGAGTTATTGACCATTTGTAAACATATGAATAATATTATGACACTTATAATATTTTATTTAATATGATGTTAAAGTTGTCACATTCGTGTTTTGATATATATAACATTTTAATGGAGGATTTTACTGAAGATATTTTTTACTATAAATATTATTATGAAAGTTAGAGATTTAAATTATTCATCGTATTTTAATTTTATTTTTAATTCAACAAGGAACTGTATTAAATAATTACACAATACTCATTTTGTAATTATTTTATTAATGGAGAGAACAAATAAGTGCTACTAAAATTTTTAAAATAAATATAATTTTGGATAATTATTATATCCAATAAATTTTTTAGATTACCTTGACCTTTTAGGTATATAAAATATGATATTTTTCTAATTTAACTTGTGATATTTATATTTTTAATAATCTATGAATTGAATAGTTCCAAATTGATACTATTGATTTCTTATCCAAATAATGTATTATTTTTTATTTAAATATCATAATTTTTTAAAAAATATATAATAATTATGATATGTTCTAAAATGTTCTATTTTGTTTATTTATGGCCTAATTAACATCAAATAAGTAAATATTTTATCCTTTTAATATTTAAATAATTGTTACCATAGTTTAAAATTAAATATAATAACTAAGTGTTAATGAAAATTATATGGTTTAAATTGACAGAATAACTTTTCATAAATTTATTTTATTATACGATAAGATCCTTATATCATCTCTTCTTCAAAACTAATAGATCTTGAAGGTTTTGGGATGTGATTTTATGTTATTATAAATTTATATTTTTAGAGATTCCAAAAGTGCCTCTCAACCTAATTATAAAAGGTCACATCCTCACTCACTTATCCACTTAAATTTGAGCCTTTATGCTCATTCATACCCTACCCATTTCCATTTTCATCTTCCCAAGTCACATTATAGAGATTCTGGTCTTCTCCAAATTCCATCTCAATTTATTTAAGAGGAGATCTAGATGTAGCATAGCAAAGAAGAGGTAATCTTCTCTACTAATTAATTCAAACTTATTTCTTATTATACTTCTTTAAAATGACTTGTTAATTTTATAAAGTGATAAAATCATTATAAATTATATACTCAGATTTTATAATTATTATGGAACTACCATATTCCATCTTCTATCTATCCTATAAAAAAATAAATCAGCACACGTTTTTATATACGGCTAAACATGTGCACATTGCGGTTTAATCCTTGTTTCACAAACACATTACTAGGATGAGTATAATGGTAGAGATAATAACTATATATGATTATTATAACATTACATGGATTTAGAAAAGAAATACTATCTACTTCCATACCATTACATAATTATGGAAATGATATCGTCGGTCGTGTGTATGTATGTACTACCCTATCCATAATGTGATGTGATTCATTATATATGATATTTATTAAGGCATGTTTATATAATTGAATATAATTAATAAATATGTAATGTATTTTTATATTATAATTTTTGAATGATATAACTATTACCAAATGTAAAAACCCATGTTTTTTGATTTTTTTTGAATTAATTTATCCTTTTTGATATTTTTAATTCCATACAACACTGAAGATAACATATTTTATACCAATGAACTATGTTTTTCTTGTATTATAAGAAACACCATGTTAATTTTTCACTTCACACAATATAAACACCGGTTTGATCTACCCATAACATTTAGGTTATCTTGAGTTATCTGCACCAATGACTTTCCTCAATGACTTTCATAACATGAAAGACAGATGATTACTGAACAATAATTTATTATTAATATAGGGTTAACACAATATAATATGAATTTACAGGTTACCAATTAATTATAAATGAATATGAAAATTGACTGAATATAAAAGGAACTATTTTTATGGTCACATTTCTATTTTACTCTAATAAATTATATATTCATTTATGTATTGAAAAGAACAAATTAAAACAATCATTTCACTGGGAACATTGACTTGTTATACATTACACGCAATACCGAGTTTCTAAAAAACGTCATTTCATCGTAATAATTATGGAAATCAGTTATTTATGACATATCTTTTAAAAATAGTAATATAAAGAGTGATAACTACTTCTATAAATTTTTATAATGTTTTTATGTAAATAATGAATATTTATAATGAAATATATGATCTTTGGTAAACTATTTTTATGTTTAAAAAATGTTATATTCACAAATTAACCCCTTTTAATGTCCTTTTATGAAAAATAATAAAATTAAATTGATACATATTTTTGAATTGAATTTGAAAAACTAAAATTCATTTTTTTAGTTAATAACATATAAATTATCATAGGGTGAAATTTTGGGATTTTTTTGGGAAACATAATTTTTGGATAAATAGTAAAAATTACATCATTTTTTTAAAAACTGCCTATTGATTAAATAATTAATAATGTTAAATTATATTTTAAGTTTTTTTAAAGTTAAATTAGATCAATTATAGATTTATTAACACAATTTATTTCATTAGAATAAATTTATTTTGTAAATTTAATAAAAAACATAACACACAATTGAATAATTGTTTACATTAAAAACATGTTATTTCATGCGATCTGCAGGATTGGAATAAATTTTAATTTTCTTGATTCTATGTGTTGAATTCATTAAATCCAAAATAAACCATTTTATTCTATAAAATATTTAGTTTCTAATATTACCATGTTAATTTTTGACCAAAATGATTAGTAAAAATGATTAAAATTAATCATAGCGACTAAGGAAAAATTAATCTAAATTAATGACTAAACCTAAATATTAAGTTTCCAGAAAACCTAGAAACTTGTCCTAAACCCATTGTCTATCCATATTCTTTGAATAAACCTTCAAATATTGAGATTTTTTTTGTTTTTTATGACTTTTTTTGTATAACATGGGTACACATAACTAGTTTCTAAAACTTATAGGTGAGTTATTTTCCTTTCCAATAAAAGGACAACAATACTCCCATTTCCTCAAACGTATCAATCCTCATAAGATCTTATATGACCTGAAAAATATACTTAAAAATATACCTAAATTACTCATATAAGCCATAACTTGTCCATAAAGAAATCCAAGTAGGCCTTTTGGTACAAACCGAATGGATTTTCCCGATTAAGATGAATCATTTTCTCTTAAGTCCTTTCTTTTAATTTCCTTCCCCACCCAATATAACTCTATTTATTCTATCATTAAACAAAAAAATTCTATTTAAAATATAATATTTGTTATTTAAATTTTTTAACCTACACTTACTCACACATCTATCTAATTGGTAATGAACATATTGTTTTTGTGTAGGAAGAATTACTCCCTCACAAAACGAGGATTGTTTATTTTTCCAATACCACCTATCATGGTGTCCATTATGATAGAAAATATATTTATATATGATATATATTATTTATAATGTAATTAATCTTATTTAAATTTTATTTAGAACATTATAGTATGCTTTCTATCTCAGGTAAAAATGATAATTTCTTTTGAGGAAGTGTGGACTACCAGCCCCTTAAAGAAATATGATTAGTTTATACATTAAATGTTATATATTAAGAATAATTTTGGTGAAATTATTTATTTATTTATTTATTTAAAATTAATTTTTACTAATATTATTAACTAATGAAAATAAATGGTTAAGATAATATAATATGAATTTATAGGTTACCAATTAATTTTAAATGAATATGAAAACAAATTGAATTTCAAAGGAAATAATATAATGTTCACAAAGCTATTTTATGATAATAAATTACCTTTTAATTTATATATTTAAAAAGAACAAATTAATATATTCATTTCACTTTGAGTATCAAATTTTCATACATTATACACAATATTTATTTTCCACGAAATATCATTTTTCTATTTTAACTATTTTGACCAGTTAGTTATGAAATATCCTTTAAAACATAGTTATATTAAGAGTTATAAAATATTTTAAAATATTTTTATAATGGTTTTAAAAAAATATTTATAATGAATTATATCATCTTTGGTAAACTCATTTTCTGTTTAAAAATATTTTTTTCATGAATTATCCCCTTTTAAGGTCCTTATGTGAAAAATAATAAATATAATTTTATAATTATTTGGGAAATTAATTTGACAAAATAAACTTTATTTTTTAATTCATAACATCAAATTATCCTAGGGTGAAATTTTGGGATGTTTTGTGGAAACTCCATTATTTGATAAATATTAAAAATTACATCATTTGAGTTAAAAACTTCGTTTTGGAAAAAAATTACTAAATTTAGATTATATTATAATTTTTTTTTAATTTTAAATTAAATAATTATGGATCTATTAAGAAAATTTATTTCATTATAATCAATATAATTTTGAAATTCAATATAAATCTTTAACACACATTTGAATGATTTTCTATTTTAAAAACTAGTTATTTCATTCCATCTGCAGGATTGGGATAAATGTTAATTTTTCCACTTCTATGAGTTTAATTTTGAAAATCAAAAATAAACCATTTTATTCTGTATAATATTTAGAATCTAATATTAACATGTTAGTTTTTGACCAAAATGGTTAGTAAAAATGATAATAATTAATCATAGCGATTAAGGCCAAATAAGTATAAATTAAGGACTAAAGAAAAATATTATGATTCTAAATGACCTAGATACTGGTCCAAAACCCATTATTTATCGATATTACTTAAAAAATCTTCAATTCTTGAGTCTTTTTGGATTTTCATTAATTTTTTGGTAGTAACAAATGTACACCTGACTAGTTTCTAAAACATCTAAGTGATTCCTTTTCCTTCCCTATAAAATGACACCAGCACTCCAACTTCCTCACACGTCTAAAACCTCTTAAGATTTTATATGACGTAAAAACTCCACTTAAAAAATTTTCTATATTACTAATATATGCCTTAACATGGTCATAAAGAAATCTAAGGAGGCCTTTTGGTACAAACCAAAAGGAGTTTCCCGATTAAGAGGTAACATCTTCTCTCAAGTCCTTTTTTTTATTTTCCATATCCACTCAATATAACTCTATTTATTATGTTCATTAATAAAAAATACAGTATCCTAAATATACTATTATTTTTTATTTAAAATTTTCAACCTACACTTACCAACCCCACCATCTAATTGGTAACGAACATACTGTTTCTGTGTATGATGAACTAATTCCTCACGAAAGATGATTATTAATTTTTCCATTACCACCTATCATAGTTTCCACAATGAGGGAACCACTATTTATATATGATATGATATATATATATATATATATTATTTATAATTTCTATTTTATTGTTAAAATTTTATTTATAACATACCAGTATTCTTTCCATCTCTTGTAAAAATGATAATTTTGTTTGAGGATGTCTGTACTACCACCCCCTTAAAGAAATAGAATTCGGTTATACACTACATGTATTATATTAAGGATAATTTTGGTGAATTTATATGGAATATAATATATCATAAATCTAATTTCATTGTATATATATACATATAAATATTTTTCTTTTACGTTCCTTATCTTAACACAAAAATTAAACGGAAATAACATTAATGTGTACGCACGACCAAATATTTCCATAAAAAGTGTATTCCATTTGATACTTATATATTATATAGATTATTATAATAAATATATAATGTATAAAAATGATATTTATATCATTTTTTAAATTCAAAAATCAAGATATAATTATAATGACTAATAATATAACAAATTAAGAAACATAAGGAAAACAAAGAAAATAATACCCAAAGGTAATCCTTTACAAATAATGGTTAACAGGACAGTAATATAAGTTCATAATAAAACAATATATGGTATTATATATGAGAATATCATTATTAAAAAGATTTATAATAAATTAATATTTTTTATATAGGTGGTTTTATCAAGTACGAAGAGAGTCAAGACACAAGGTAAGGGGATTTTATCTCACTTTTTATTCTCGTGAGATACATGCTATGGTCACCACTTTTTCATTCTATGTGGTGAAATTAATTCACATGATTTTATTATATGTATCATATACCCTAAAATATTGGTATTTAAATATATATTTTATAAATTTCATTCATGTGTTTTATGTTCCAAAAGATATCAAATTTGTAAAAACGTTTTTCCTTAATTTTCTTTCTTTGAAACTCAGGTTTTGTTTTGATCCTAACATCTTTTTCTTGGTGTATATACTTCCATTTTACGTGTTCTATTATAAATATAATCCTTATTTTTATGATATTTTATTCTTCATTTAATTTCTTTTTCATACATGGAATGTAAGATCCCATGTTTCCATGATATAAGATTTTATTGAGACAATCTCATCGCTTTTTGAGATTATTCAACTTTATGCTTCCTTTAATGAATTATTATGCTTCATATCTCAAGAAATTCATCATTTTTCTAATATTCTGGAAATTGATACAATATTAATTTATTGGAATCCTTTTCTACTATTTGGAACATAAGATAATTAATAAATTGTTTTTAAGAATGCCTGACTTTACCCTCTCTTAGATCAGAAATTTTTGTTCCTTCAAAACCATGTTTTCTATAAAGGGTTTACAAAAATAATATTCTAATATTATATGATCATTAAAATAAATTTTTACCATTTTTTTTATTTTACCAATTTTTTCAACAGACTCAGCTTGTCTTTTTCTTAATGATGAAATTTTATTTACTTTTTATAGGGCCAAATGGATTATCTTTTTACCACATATGACATGTATGGACATATCCCCCATCAATCCTTTGATACTTTCCTTTCATGATTAAGTTTATTTTTGAAGAAAATGTTTTTAAAATATATTTTCATGGTAAGTAGTTTTCAAAACATTTTAAAATATCTTTTATATGTTTTCACGTAAAATGGATTAAAAAATTTATTTAAACTTATTTCATAAGTTTTCATGGATAATGGTTTTCAAGATGTTTCCATGATTATTTTTTGAGTTTTGAAATAAATTGGTTATCGAAATGTTTTCAAGTTTCCTTTATAAATTTTCAAGGAAATTGGATTTCAAAATGTTTACATGCTTTTTAATATGTTTTAAAATTATTTTCATGGAAAATGGTTTTAAAAACACTTTCAAGATTTATTTAAAAGTATTCAATTTATTTTCAAGGGAAATTCTTTTTCAAAAATATTTTCAAGTACTATTCTTAAATTTTCAAATTATATTCAAAAAAAGATTTTTAAAAACATTTTAGAACATTATTTAATTTTTTTTGATGTTTTTTAAGAAAATGGATCCTAAAATTCTATCATGATTATTTTATAAAATATCAAGGAAAAATGTATTCGTATGGCTTCATGTATATTTTATATGTTTTGAAGGTATTTTCTATGAAATTATTATCAAATTGTTTTATGTATTAAAATTTTTTGTTCAACAATGAAATGATATTTTCTTAAGAAATGTTTTTGAAAGACATTTCAAAATTATATTCCATATAAGATGTCATCCATTGATGTTAATCACACTCTTCTAATAAATTATTGATTGGATCTATTAATATACTCTATATGAATGGGATATGATTAATGTCATGCCCTTTATGTTTCCAGTTACTCTTCAACAATTATTATTTTAATAAAATCAATTTATATTTAATGGGTTATATGTATATGAAATACATTTCTTTTGTACAAGTTATACTCTTGATGAAAGGATTCTGAAACCTGTATTTTTTATATAGGTTATGATATTTTTATATTTTTATGATGCAATTTTTTTTAATCTGTTAAGATATGATTTTCCATGATTTTGTGGAACATGTATGTATGATTTCACTATGAGATGGGTGGGACATATATCTACCTCCAATGCATTAAAAAATATTTATATCTCATGAGATATACTAAGATGGCCATGGGAGTGAACCATGACAACCAAGATCGTATGAAGAGTGAACTCAAGCTACAAAGGTGGATATGGGAGTAAACCATGACTACGAGATTGTATAAGGAGTGAACTCATACTGCTAAGATGTCCATGGTAGTGAACTATGACTACCGAGATGGTATGAGTTGTGAACTCATGCTACTAAGATGGTCATTGGAGTGAACAATGACTACAACGATGGTATGAGTAGTGAACTCATGCTACTATGATTATCATGAGAGTGAACCATGACTACCAAGATGATATGAGGAGTGATCTAATACTACTAATATGTCCATGGGAGTGAACCATATCTACCAAGATGGTATGGGGAGTGAACCTATAATATTAAGATGGAATTGTCATTGATGCCTTGACAACTTTGTGTGAACCTAAATAGATGTTCACAATGTTATTCATGGATATTGTGGCATGCCCAAAAGTTTATTTGAGGGCTTAATCTCATGTCCTTAACCTAATTAGTGAACCTGTTTCTAATTTTACATGTTTGCAATATTATATGATTATGTGTCATTCACAATTCCAAGTTTCATTCCTATGTTATGAATTCTTGGATTCTGTTATATATTCCCTTATTATTCTTATCCTATAAACTTATATGATTTATGCCATGATTCATATATATACTCATTGATAGAAGGGAATGATCATATATTTTCTTGATCATTTTATCATACCATTATGTTCACAATTATGCTTTCATGTCTCCCTTGTCTACCCATGTTGTGAATTTGAGATCACTACTTTTTTATGTTCATTCCCTTGGTTATGAAGACAGGTATTTTCAATGTGTGTATAAGAATGTTTGTAGTAAAGAAGATCCTAGTGGTAGATAATGTATCTCATTTATGTACAAGCCTTTATTTTTCCATTTTTTCAAAGGTACTAGAGTAGTAAGGTCTTCATACATCTGTTTGTGTAATGTTTTTTGTATTTTTCTAAAGTTATATAATGTTAATGTATATCAAGAATGGTTTTTATAGTTGTTTTCAGAGGAAAATTTTAGTTATCCTTTGGAAACTAGGATTGGAAAACATTAGAGAGATCCCAAGGGAATATTTCTAAGAATATATCTAGGTATGTCTCTAAGGATATGTATATGGATGAGTCAATATTTTGGGAAATTTCATATAATTTTGGTAAAGGATAGAGTTATTTATTTTTTAGAAATGATTTCATATTTGATACTACAAGTGGATGGGGCTCTAGCACAGATGTACCAAGGAGTGACAACTCCGAAAAGATGTTTCGGGCCTGACTCGGGGTAATCTGGTACATGACAATGGGCCATGCTACACACCTAGATGACACTCTCGGTGGATATGCATTGGAAATTCACAAACTCATTACGAACCATAAGGAGGTATTCAAATAGAGAATTACTGTGAACAACATTAGATAAACCTAAGGTTCCATAGATTAAAGAAGTATGAGCCACTATGCCATAATTTTTATTCAGTGGTGGGTTGTTTTCATTTAGCGGTTGTTTAAACCATCGCTAAATCATTATGTGACGGTTTTGGAAAACTGATGCTAAATTGTGTGTTAGGAAATAATTAGAAGCAATTTTTTAAAACCGTTTCGAAATGATTTTTATGCAGTTTAAACCGTCGAAAAATTGTTTTTATGTTTTAAAATTATTTAATTTCTTTTAGTTTTTTAATTCTTTTATATTTGTTTTATATTAGTAAGTTTTTTTATATTTTCATAATTTATTTATTTATTTTTATATCAATTATTATTATTTTTATATTTTAGTAATTTATTTATTTATTATTTTTTTATATTTACATAATTTATTTATTTATTTATTATGTATTCGTAATTTATTTATTTTATTATTATTATTACCATGCTCATGCCCATCTCCAAGCATAAGTCCATCTACATGCACATGCCAATGCCATATAGAGAAATTCTGGGATGGGTGAGATTTGAAGCCCTTACATTTTTCCTATTCTCCAAATACATTACCACTCCAGTAGGATATTCATGTGGTCAATAAATCGAATTTAATATACTTATACAATGACATATTAATTGGACAAACAAGTAATACCTAACAATTAGATACACACAAGATAATTATTAATCAATAATGAGTAATAAATAATCAATAAATAATATATAATAATATATAATAAATAATATGTAAGACATAATATATAATAAAAAAAAATATAATACATAGTACATAATACATAATACATAATACATAATACATAATACATAATACATAATACATACTATATGTTATATATTCTATATTCTATATTAGAAAATATGTAATATAGAATTTTTAATACATAATATGTAATAGATAATAGATAACAGATAACAGATAATAGAGAACAGAGAACGGAGAATAGAGAATAGAGAATAGATAATAGATAATAGATAATAGATAATAGATAATAGATAATTGATAATATATAATATATAACATATAACATATAATATATAATATATAATATATAACATATAATATATAACATATAATATATAAGTAATTTATGAATAAGAAATTAAAGAAGAAATAATTTAATATGTGATAAATAAATAATAAATCAATAATAAATTAATAAATAATATATTAAAAAATAAATAATAAATAAATAATAAATAATAAATAACAAATAATAAATAATAAATAATAAATAAATATGAATTAATATTTAATATTTTAAAAATAATTAATAAATTAATAATTAATAAATAGTGAATATTGAATAAATAAATAAATAAATAACTAATAAATTAATTAACGAAGGATAAAAAAATAATATATTAATATTTAGTAAATTAAAAGTAAATAAATTAAAAATAAATAATAAATAATAAATAATAAATAATAAACAATAAATAAATAAAAAATAAATAAATAAATAGATTAATGGATGTATAAATAAAAAAAATAAATATATGAATTAATAAATAAATAATTAACAATAATTACTAATTAATAATTGATAATTATAAAATTAATATTTCTATATTAATATTTATTATTTAATATTAAATTTTCAATTTTCAAATTTTAATAAATAATTAATATTTAATTATAAAATAATAAATAAATAATAAATAAATAAGTAAGTAAAAAATAAATGAATAATAAACTATTAATAAATTAATATTTAGTAAATTAAAAATAAATTAAAAAATATTAAATAAAAAATAATAAACAATAATGCAAAGACCTGAAAATTCCATGTAAATTTTTTAAAATTATTTGGGGTTTTTAAGAGTCTGGAAAAATTTAAGGATTGTGATTCTGAGGCCCGATGTTCTTGGATTGAATTTCTGAACATTTTTTAAGGTACGTTCAGTAAACACACTGGCATAGTTTTCCATCATTTGAATCGGTGCTCAGATTAAAAATATGAGAGAACCATGGAATTCACAATGTCAGTATTTTCATAAGGGAAGCATCACTTTGATCGGAGTAGGTCGGGAGAAAAAGATATTTTTTGCGTCTTTTAAAAATAATAATAAAATAACATACACTGTTATTTTATTTCTTTTTATTTTTCCTACCACCTGTTGAGCAGTAATGGTGGGGACCACATAGGTTGTCATACCATTAATTATGGGGTGCTCATTGCATGGTTACACTATGGTTTGTAGCCACCCCTTACGTCAATTAATGAATCTCATTAATTTTTCAAGGCATTTCTCTCCCTTCCCCCTCCTATTTAATTGGAGATCGTGTGGGGTTTTATCCTGGATTCATCATATGAGGAACCTCTGATAAAGTGACGCCACTCCTTACATTGATGGACAACAGAAGATTGACGACACCCGTTGTAAAATAAATCCGATGGTCGATTGACGACGAACGCCAATGCACGTGAACCTTCTCCTTCCTCAGCAATACCGTTGAACGTAGACGCACCCCCATCCGCGACGTACCCCATGAATCACGAGGCAGGGGTTGTCTTTTAATTCAAGAATTTTCCTCCAATTCAATTCTTTGTTCATGTTTTTGTGGGGGGGTTTTGCGGAATATTTGAATGGGGTTCAACATTATTAAAATATGATGATTATGTACCTCTCTATTGTTATAACGCTAATATGGAGGGTGCATGACAAATGAAGAAGGTATAGACCATCAGTCGCTTGTCTTTTTATTGCGTTCTTCAGTGATGTTTTTCCCAATTCGACAGAAATTCAAGATAGAAGGTCACGTTGTGGCGGAAGCAATCCAGGAGGCCCACCGGCACAGATGGCACCGAGAACAGACTACCAAATCACCTTTGGATGCAAGTGGAAACAACCATCGGCGTGCCATGCTAGCATTGGCATGTGGCTACCAGTTATGGGTAGTGGGAAGGGATCGCGTCGTCATGCACCATGGTGGCCAGAGGTGGTCGGGCTGAGCCAGCACCATGGGAGAAGGGCGGCGCAGACCCCACATGGTGGTGTGTCACGCCGGTCAAAACAGCTTTACATCTGCGGGGCTAGCCAGGAGGAGCAGTCTGCCTTCAAGAGGACCAGGCTGGACACATGCTAACCTAATTGGCCGAACCCGCGGGCCAGCGTTAGTGGGCTGAGCCTCACCTGGTAGGAGGGGCCAACTGCGGCCCGGGCCCGTGAACCATCCGGGCCAATACCAACGGGCTGGACCGAGTGAACTAGGCCAAACCATAACGGTCCGGACTCGTGCGGGGTCATGTACACCCTAGGACCCATTGTGTCGGGCCGTCCTGACTGAGTCGGGCCGCACCTAGACCCAACCAGCCCCCAAATAAAAAAATTATTGTAACCGAGAAACTGTGTGTCTGTTTGACAAGCCACCAGTGGTGTTGGGACCCATTATGGGAAGCATTCCCTTTTGTATATTCTAGTAGGCCCGATGAGCAAGGCCTGACCGAGCAGCAATCACCCTCTTTTCACTAAAAGGGATATAACTACCAGACTGGGTGTCTTATTGATGCCCCATCAATAGAATAAGTACCCTTTTAGCAAGGTTATTCATTATAAACACTCTAAGTGAGTTTTTACAGTGTTTGATGTGCAGCCTGGGTTGGATCAGACTTGAATCCAACCAGGTACTTTTTACAAAAGTGCCCATATCTCATAGACCAGGTGTCTGATAGATGCTTCGTCTATCATGTTGGGTCCCATATGACGGGGTGGTCCCTTGGGTATGATTTTTGTGAGAATTAGTACCAGTTGAGAATGGACTGATATCTTGAGGAGAAAAGTCTTCCGGAGATTAGGCGTGCTTCGTGTGGTAATCCAGTGGCTAGCTGTGATATGAGGAAGAAGAGTGACCAATGTGGGACAACATAAGAAACTATAGAGTGGGATGATCTAGTTGTACAACTAATCATCCCTAGTTATTCATCAGTGATAAAGACTTGTCATCACTAGTGACCAATAGAGGTCATCACCAATGACCAATACGGGTCAGCACCATCGACCAATACGGGTCACCATCTAGAGACCAATAGAAATTAGAACCAGTGACCAATATGGGTCAACATCTAGAGACCAATATGGGTAACTATACAATGACCTATACGGGTCATAAATAGAGTTACTACAGATAGGATGATCTGCCTTTACAACTATTCATCACTATCCTAGTAACATTGAAGTTATACCGTTAGAGTGAGATGTATCGTTTTCTTTGTGCTTCATGATTTACATCATTCTTTTGATATTACCATTATGGTATTTCTTGTGATGTTTTCCTATGTGGATTACTAAGATACATTCAGGAGTCTCACGGTCCTTATTGGGTATTTTTATAGTCACCCCTGCCCGGGCTCCGCTCGCACGTGTGTGTCTGGTGTAGACTACTAATGCACCTAGGCAGAAATTGGCGGTACGGGACTTGGTGGAGTTGAGTGCGATGGGAGCTGTCGAGATCGCCTTATTATAATTTAGACATACAACTACTACCATCTTGGTATAGCTCAAGGGAAGATGTGATACATGTTTACTTTCTTTTTAGTTGCTTGGGCTTGTATTCTTACATACTATTTTCAGTTTATAGTTGTACTTGTGGTCGTAATTTACTCTTGTGGATATACCTTACTTTTTTTGATTTTTTCACATTAATCTAACTTTTTTAGTGTTTTCATATATCTTCTGAAATTGGCTCCCTGTTCTGGAAAATTCTTCAAGTTCTAGTCGCCAACCCCTGGCCTATGGAAGGCAGGATTGGGGTTGTCACATCCGAGGCCAGTGGGACGAGTCATGACAAAGTTTTATCAGAGGGTGGTCATTTCTACTAGAAGAACTAAGAGTCTACATTTAATTAGGCAATTGTGCAAAGTGTCTTGAGTTCAGATTTCAATTCTCGGAGTCCAGTATTGGTGCATCGACCAATATATCCAAACACCAAGACCATGAATTATGTTTTCCAACTCAGTTCATAAAAACTCCCGTTTCTAGTGTTTTGAAAAGTCTTCATGATCATTCTTGAATCAGATCACTGGGTATAACTAATTGACTGTGGCATGTCTATTTCTCATAGTATTCCTCCATGAAGGTATCCAACCTTTATTCTGGTTACAGATCGTTACAGTGGCCCACCGAGCGACAAGGCGTCTGTACAGGGACCACTCACATTGATGGCACCTTCGGGTGGAGTACCAGCAGAACCAACACCACCTTACTAGATGATGCTACTAGTGGATCATGAACTCAGGATGAATGTGTTTTATGAGTTCAAGAGACTGAGTCCTACGCGGTTTTGAGGTGAGACAGACCCCCATGAAGAAGATGACTGGATTGAGGTGGTTTCGTAGGTCTTTCTCTTAGTAGAGACATCTGTCGATCAGATGGTGATCTTGGTCGCTAGCCTTCTTCAAGGCTTGACAAGATGATGGTGGAGCTCGACGCTCCATGTACATTAGGAGATGACCCTAACCTTTCCAGACATTGAGAGCCTTTTCAGGGGGATTTCAATCCAATGACACTATGCTCTGTGCGTATTTCAGACCTTCTACATCTTGAGTAGGGAAGCATGAGTGTGGCTTAGAACATAGCGATATTTACTGACCTCTCCCAATACTCCGAATACATGGTACGAGACACTTACATCATGGCCAAGACCTTTGATCAGGGGAATTAGTGAGAGATTAGATCTGTGACAGTTTCTCTCATCATCACGACGTAGGATGGGGTGATAGAGTGAGATTTTATAATGAAGAGCTTCCTTGCCTAGTAGGCACTGACAGTGGGAGCCCCTACAAGAAGACAGGTGGTAGAGTCATCTACTATAAGAAGTAGATAGATGACCTAGAATCCCATGTAGTCTAGACCTTCTAGAGGGTGACCTGTGGATGCAGGGTCATAGGTGAGATGCTCGAGGGGCATTGGGAGCGACCAGTGAGGCATGATATGTTTCTTCCTGTTGAGGAAAGGGTCACAGAGATTGTGACAATCTGAATCCCCATGCAGATGATCGGTAGACTGGGGAGGGTCCACTGAGGCAGGGGAAGCGGTAGGAGAATGAGCGTCACCAAGGGGGAAGACAAGGTAGGGGAGCATGACATGCAGCGGGAGGTAGTCGGGGTCACTAGGCACTACCACCACCACCACCCCTGGTGGTCCACCAAAAGCTCAGGGAGTAGGTGTATGGGGAAAATCCCAGCTATAGGATGTAGGGTATCATGATCCTGACATCCTTGAGATGATACATGGTATGATCTGTATCTTCTCTACTTAAGCAGCAGTGCCTATCGACACTGGTTCTAGCCATTCTTTTCTTGTCGCAGAATTAGTTTGGGACTCTGAGATTCTGACAAAACTTTTAGCAAAACATTTTCATTTGGATACTGCTAGGGGATGAGATTCAACAGTCACACACAAGTGATGACAGTGTGATCTTACTCTCGGAGGGGAGAGTTTCAGATTTTATCATCTAGTAGCAGTGTTGAATCCCTACGACCTAATTATATGCATAGACTGGCTATTAGGAGTTCACACACTTATTGACTGCTTGAGACGTACAATGCGATATACGTGCAGAGATGGAGTCAAGTTATCTATTTTTGGTGATGAGGAAGATAGATCGTCATGATATAGACTTGCGCTCAGAAGGGTGTAACCGATTACATATCAACTGGCCTGCATGACCTTCTACATGGTGGATGAGGCGATTCCACATTTCCCAGCGGTGGTGGGATTGTATGAGGACGTCTTTCCAGAAGATGTCCTTTTAATACATCCACATAAGTATGTAGACATTTCACATTGAATTGTACCCAGGAATACCAATTATATATACAACATCATATCAGATGGCCCCTGCGGAGCTCCGAGAGCTGAGGGTACAGTTGGAGGACTTTTATGGAATGGAATAAGTGAGGCCCAGTGTTTCTCCATAGGCACCCCGAGTGTTATTTTACAAAAAAGAAGACAGAAGTTTGAGGATATGAGTGGACTTCCAATGAATAAACCAAGAGACTGTGAAGAACAAGGTTCCTCTTCCAAGGATTAATGATATGTTGTACCAGGTGAAGGTAGCATGCTGGTTTTTCATGATAGACCTCAGATCAAGCTATCACCAGCTCCAGGTATGAGACGAGGACGTACGGAAGACAGAATTCAGATGTCGGTATGGCCATTACAAGTTCTTGGTGATGCCTTTAGGCATGACAACCACTCCATTAGTGTTCATGGTGCTCATGGATAGGATATTTCAGCCATACATTGATCACTTCATGGTGGTCTTCATCGACGACATCTTGGTGTACTCAGAATATAAGGAAGAGCATTCTGTACACTTGAGGATAGTTCTAGAAACACTCTGGGACACCCAGTAATATGGGAATCTCTCAAAGTGTGAGTTTTGGATTCCGAGGGTCCACTTCTTGCGACACATCATCTCTGAGTCTAGAGTTGGAGTGTATCTAGCGAATATCAAGGAAGTACTTGCTTGGGAGCCACCTAAGAGTGTTACTGGGGTTTGGAGCTTCCATGGATTATCAGGCTACTATTAGAGGTTCATAGACAATTTAACTAGAGAAGAAGCACCTATGAATACCATAACGAAGAAGGGGAAATCATTCAGGTGGTGAGAGACATGCCAACCGAGCTTTCAACAGCTGAGGCAGAGCTTGAGTAGTTCCCCCATCCTCAGGTTGTTGGAGGAGGGAACTGGATACTTGGTTTACTGTGATGCATTAGGGACTGGACTCTATTGTGTCCTCATGTAGGATGATACAGTTATTGCTTATGGATCATGAAATCTGAGGCCTCTTGAGTAGAACTATGTCACTCATGACTTAGAGTTGGTAGTAGTAGTCTTCGCACAGAATATGGGTGAGCAGTTCATTTTTAACTCAGACCAAAATAGTCTCATATAAATATTCACATAGAAATATATGAATCTGACACTACAACATTTTCTAGAGTTCCTCCAGGAATTTGACTTTGAGATAGTCTATACTCCTAGCAAGAGGAATGTAGTGGCAGATGCACTTAGCTGGAGATCGAGTTCGCAACTACTGAACAAGGCTTCAGAGTAGTTAGCCCCACTTCAGGTATACTAGGTGGATAGAGATGAATCATTCTACATCCAGTCGATGGTATTGTCCCATACAATCCTTCAGTGATTCATAGAGGCGAAACTCAAAGACAAGAGCTATGAGACTACACGTGCTCAGATATCCTTAGGCCATGCACCTAACAAATATTCTGAATGTGTGGGGAACACTATCTTTTTCAGATGGTGTATTGTTTTACTAGTGGCACTAAGAGAGTTGGTGATGAGGTATTTCTATTCACCCCCCTTTCTAGTATATCTTGGAATGATGAATATGTATCAAGACTTCTGAAATCCATACTGGTGGCCAGGAATGAATAATGTTGTGGTAGAGCTTATTTCTAGATTACTCACTTTCCAGTAGTTAAAAGCCGAGTACCAGTTACTTGCAGGTTTGACCCAACCCCTACAGATACCAATGTAGAAGTGGGAAAAGAAATCAATGGAATTTCGATAGAGATACCACGTATGTCCAGAGGGAATGATACCATCTGGGTGATTGATGACTGACTGACCATGTCGGTCCACTTCCTTTCTATTCGAGAGAAGGGTTTGGTAGAGAGATGGGGACATCTCTACCTTCAAGAGATCGTGCAACACCACAAGGTTCCTTTGACGATAGTCTTAGATTGTGACAAATGCATCACATACAAGTTGTGGAATTGATTTCAGGATGCTTTCAAGAATCAGCTTCGCTTGAGAACAACTTTTCACCCGCAAACAAATGTTCAGACAGAGTGGACTATCCAGAACATGGAGGACATGCTTCATGCATGTGTCTTGGATTTTGGTCATAGTTGAGAGGACCACCTAACCTTCATGGAGTTTGTGTATAACAACTGATATCACTCTATCAATGGTATGGCTCCATTGGAGGCTTTGTAGGGAAGACCCTGCAAATCGAACTTGTGTTGGACTGATCTAGGAGAGACAATACTCGTGGGCCCAAAGATGGTACATGATACCACTATGAAGGTACTGGTCATCCCAGAGCAGATAAAGACTGCACAGAACCTACAGAAGTCCTATGCTGATAGGTGATGGAGACAACTAGAATTCTAGGAGAGGGACCACGTATTCTTGAAGGACTCCCCTCAACGGGGACTATGTAGATTTGGATGAGGCGACAAACACTCAATGAGGTTTATCAGAACATTCTTTATAATTATGATGATTGGAGATGTCAGACATAGCACTACAACTATAGTTGGAGATGCTGCACAACATCTTCCATGAATCCCAGCTGAGGGGATACGTGCATGATTCATCTCACATCATCGATCATGGAGTGCAAGACATTGACAACGAGGCGAATTTTGAGGAGTACCCAGTGGAGATAGAGGATCAGTAAGAGCAGATCCTTTGTGGGTGGTCGATACCTCTAATGCACATTTTGTGGGAGAATGATAATCTCCAGGAGACACCATGGGAGCGAGAGTCTCACATGTGTGCCCAATACTCCTCTTTGTTTGTGTATCCTTGTTTAGATTTCAGGAACGTAAAGCCCCAATGTGGGGAGACTGTAAAGACCCTAAAATTCCATCTAATTGTTTTTAATTATTTGGGATTTTTACTAGTATGCTAAAATTTATGACGATTGATTCTGAGGCCAAATGTGCCTGGAATAGATTTTTCATCTTATTTAAGGTACGTTCAGTAAATGTGCGGGCAAAGTTTACTATCTTTTTTATAGGTGCTCGAATTATAAATCTGAGGGCACCGTTGAATCCGCAGTGTCAGGATTTGCTTAAGGGAACCGTCACTTCAACTGTAGTTGGTTTGGATAAAAAGATAGATTTTGAAACTTTTAATGAAATAATAGAGTAACATAAATTGTTATTTTATTTCTTTTTCTTTTTTCCTATCACCTGTTGAGCAGCGGTGGTGGGGACTACAAAGGTGGTCAAAACATTAATTATGGGGTGTTAATTGCACAGTTAAAATTTTCTTATGTAACCACCCCTTACGTCAATTAATGAAGCTCCTTAATTCCTCAAGGTGTTTCTTTCCTATCCCCCTCCAATTCAAATGGAGCTCTGGTGGAGTTATGGCACGGTATCATTGAGAGAGGAACCCTCGACGAAGTGACGCCTCACCTTCCACCGATGGAGAACAGAGAATTGACGATTCCCATTGTAGGATCGATCTGATGGTCGACAGAAGATGAATGCCAATGCATGGGAACCTTCTCCTTTGTCCGCAATAACCTCGATCCTGGAAGCACCACCATCCGCGACATCTCCAATGAATCACGAGGTAAGGGTTTTCTTTTAATTCAAGAATTTTCCCTCGATTATATTCTTTGTTCTCGTTTTTTTGGAGGTTTTGGTATGAGATTTTAATGGGTTTTGACATTATTAAAATGTGATGAATAATTACCTATCTCTAATGCAAAGGGAGTGGGACAAACGAAGAAGTATTTGACCCTCCGTCACCTGTCTTTTTATTGCATACTTTGAGAATAGTTTTCCCAATTCGATGGCATCACGAGACAGAAGGTCATACTATGGTGGAGAAGATCTGGTAGGCCTGTAGGCATAGACGACACCAGGAACGGACCACCAGAGCATGTCTGGTGGCCTGTAGTAACACCTGCAAACATGCGATGCCAGCGACGGCTGGAGGAGGCCCGCAGAAACCGGTCACGAGTGGTGGGAATGCAGCGTGCTGATGCGCACCACGGTCGCCAGAGGCAGTCATCCCGAACCGGCCATGTAGGAGAATGGAGATGCCCGCATGTGCTGCCGGTGGCAGTAGCGGTAGCCAGCTGGCCAATGTAGGACAGGGTGACGAGGACCGTGCGTCGCACTAGATGAAACGACCCCGCATATACAACACCAACCGGGAGGATTGGTCTGACTTTAGGCAGACCATGAAAGGCGTGGGCTAGAACAACGGGCTAGAACCACCCAGCGGGCCGGGCCGGACCCTTGTCCCAGTGGGATGGGCCAGACCCTCATCCTAGCGGGCCGGGATGGACAAGCGGACCAGTGAGGGTGGGCCAGGCCAACTGCAGCCTGGGCCCGTGAACCAGTCTGGCCGGCCTTGAAAGGCCGAACCTAGTGAACTGGGCCGACCCTTAACGGGCTGGACCCGGGTGAGGTTAGGTAGACCCTGGGACTCATTGTGTCAGGCCAGCCAGACCGAGTCAGACCGGGCCCAGACCCAACCGGCCCTCGAATAAAAAGATGCCCGTAACTGAAGAACCGGGAGTCCGTTTGACTCACCACAAGTGGCATTGAGAACAACTTCGTAAACTGATCATATTGGCATATTTCGGTGTCTCCGACTAAGCCGGATCAGACTGTAGTGTGATCACCCCCGTTTAACAAAAAGGGGTGTAACTAACAAACCGAGCATCTGATCGATGCGCCGTCTGTGGAATAAAGACTTTTTTGGAAAATTAGTCCATTGGAGATACTCTATGTTAGTTTTGACATAGTTTTATGTGTCTCCTGGGTTGGATAATACTTGAATTTAACCAGTCCTTTTTTACAAAAGTGCCCATATCTCATAGACTAGGCATCCGATAGATGTTCCGTTTTTTCACGTTGTGACCCCTGTGATGTTGTGGTCCCTTGGGTATGATTTTGGAGGGACATAGTAAATATTGATAAAAGACAAATGGCTTGAGGAGAAGATTCTTTTGTATATCTGGTGTTCTTTGTGCCGGAATCCTATGGCTGAATGTGACATGAAGAAGAAGAGCGACCAATACATGTCAGCATCAGAAACTCTAGAGTGCGATGATCTAGGTGTACGAATAATAATCCTGATCTCTAAATCAGTGACCAAGATGGGTCATCATCAGCAACCAATACTGGTCAACACAAGTGACCAATACTGGTTAGCACCGACAACCAATACGGGTCTGCACCCATGACCAATACGAGTCAGCATCTAGCGACCAATATGGGTATGCATACAGTGACCTATATGAGTAAGCAGTAGAGTTAGTACAGATAAGATGATCTGGCTTTACGACTAGTCATCCTCATCCTAGTAACCATGAAGTTATACCGTTAGTGGGATTTCTCTATTTTTCTTTGTGCTTCCTAATATAGATCATTCTTGAGATATAACCTTTGTGTTGTTTATTGTGATGTTTAATTTTTTTGATTACTAAGAGACCTTCAGGGGTCTCGTGGTCCTTAATGGGTATTGTTATACTCACCCCTGCACGGGTTTTTCCCACACGTGTGTGTCGTGTGCATAATACTCATGCTCTAATGCAGACTTTGGTGGTTCGGGACTTAGTGGAGCTTGATACGATGAGAGCGGTTGAGATCCTATTCTTAGACTTCAGACTTACACCTACTACCCTCCATGTAGATCTCAAGGGCAGATGCGACAATTTTTTAAATTCTTTTCAGTTTATAGGGCCTCTATTCAAACCCACTATTTTCATTATACAGTTTTACATGTGGTTGTACATTACTCTCATAGTTATACCTTATTTTTGTTGGATATTTAATTCAGTTTCCCTTGTGGAGTTTGTACAAATATTTAAGGCAATGCCTTCCATATTTGGGAAAAGACTATAGGTGCTAGTCGCCAACCCCTGGCCTATGGAAGGTGGGTTTGGGGTAGTCACGACCGGGCCCTATGGGACGGGTCGTCACAAATAATGAATAAATAATAAAAAATGAATAATAACTAAATAAATACATTAATAAATACATAGATAATAAAAAAATTAACAATTAATAATTAATAATAACTAATAATTAATAATTGATAATTAATAATTAATATCTAATATTTAATATTCAATATTAAATATTTAATAAATAAATATTAATTAACTAATTTAAAAATTATGAATAAAATATAAATAAATAAATAAATAATAAATAAATAATAATTCTATAATAAAATAATAATAATTAATAATTAATTAATTATTTATTTATTTAATCATAAATTAATAATTAATGTGTACATATTAACTAAATAATAAATTAATAAATAATGAAATACTTAATAATAAATAAATTAATAATAGATAGTAGATAAATAAATATTAATTAAATAATTAATAATTATTAATTAATTAATAAATAAATAAATAATAAATATTATATAAGTAAATGAATAATGAATAATCATAAAACATTTAGAACTTCTGAAAACCGTAAAAATACTAAAATGACTATTAAATATGACCTGAACCCCATTTTTATATGCCACCACTAGTCAAATTGAAGATCCTGAAATGAGCATGGATATGATATGTGGTACAGGTAGCATGGACACCTGGATCAAAAGTTACAACCAGATGAATTTTATGAAATTGGTGTCTGCAACTAAAACCTCGATTTCAGAGACCTTTTGGGCCTTTCAATCGAACAAAAGGGGTACAATGCTCAAAGATTTGGTAACATACCTAATTGGAATAACAGTCATAATAGGTGTCGATTTGATATGTGTTAGTGCCCAAAAGGACACCCATATTAATCGTTTTTCTGTTTGAAGTTCGAGTACGATTTTCGACTCTTGAATTTTGAATATACATTTTTTCCTTTGATAATCACATGATTTAAATCTCACTAGGTTTTCTCTCATTTTATAAAATTTGATTTTACTGGTTATGGATCTAAAATGGACTCTTGGATCAGAAGATATGGTAATTTGATGCTAAACTATGTTCTTCTACTTAATGAATATATTTTTTTTCAATTTTAAAATATTATTAAATTATAATTATAAATATTAATTAATTGACAGACTAAAAATAATTAAAATAATAAACAATAAACTATATCTGATTATCAATAATTAATAATAAATAATAATTATTTTTTAAATAATTTTTTAAATTTTTCTTAAATATTGCGGTGGTTTTGAAAAATCCACGAAAATTTCATGGCGGTTTCTTTAAAAAACTGGTGATAAAAATTGAAAATTAATTGATTAGAATATATTTTAAAAAAATTATAAAAACAATTAAAAAAAATTTATCGTTAGTTTTTTCGCAGTGGTTTTAAAAACCACTGCTAAATATTTTTTGCAGCGCTTTTAAAAACATCCGTTGAAACAATATTTTCTTATAGTGATCCATAATTTTGAAACCAATATGTACCTTTTCATGATTATATCATATCACATTATGATAAAAGTTTCTCAAACTATGCCTTCTTATATTAGTCAATGGTTAGATTTAAAAGTAATATGGTTAGCATTGATTATTTTAATTGTGGAATGTATTGGCATTATGAGAATTTATTTCCCAAGTGAAAATCTCATAAAGAGTGTCAGGAAGGAGGTACAAGTGTTTTTTATATCTTTAAAGATAAAGAGACTATAAACGACATCTCAAAGGTATGCGATGCACTTCCTGTATTTTTTACATTATTCAAAAGAAGAATGATTATATTGATGTTGAGGAACCTTATTACATGAAACATGTTTCATATTTTTAAAAGAGGTATTAAGGAATATGTTAATGAAGTATAAGTAATGGTTTAACAATATTGATGGATGAATAAAGTATTTAGGTCATGGAATTCAATGATTATAAATTATATGATTATTTTTAGTGTACATTTTCATTAAAGATTTTAAAGGAAATTTTGAATGGTGATGAAGACATGGAAAAGTGATTTCAAGAAAAGGTGATATTTTGATGAAGGGAAGATAACACATAGTTAATTTAAGAAGTCAAGATAATGATGTTTGGGTGATGATATAATGGTTATGAAAAAGTAAATTGGATGGTACTGATTACCCCAGAACTTATTATTGAAAAAGTCTTATGGGTCCTCATGGATGATGTTTAAAACTTCTTAAATTTAATGAATACATCCATTAATAATTTTAATAAGGAATCATGCTTATTTACTAAAAGGGTTTTTTGTTATTAAGGATATTATCAGGTTTTAATGGAATATAAAATTATGGTATTCACATGTTTGGAATGTGCCAACTAAGTGGTACTTTATGATATATGGGAGATCAAATTTAAGATAACTTCATGACTTTCATTCTTATGAATTAAATTTTCATCTTTAGAAAGTGTTATGTAGACAGAAATTTATGGAAATTTTAATTTATTCTTCAATTAAAGTTTTTGATATCAATGTATTATCTCACCACATGAGGACTTATACATATTAGAAAACTAATTTGTGTTGATGATAATTAATGATAGACAGGTCGACTTATCATGGATCTCATGATCTGTTAGGAAATCAAAAAAAAATTCTCATTCATTTCATTGGGTAACAGATGAAGTGGGAATCTATAAAGGCATAACAAAAAGATTGTATTGTTTATAACATCATGTAGGAATATATCCATATATTCTTGGTCAATATAAACAATTACTCAATGATTGGAAAATGATCAAAAAATGTGTTTTCTTAATTCCTTATTTTTCATTAAGATGGTTTCCTTTCAAATCATCAAATATTTAGGATTTTTAGGCCATCAAAATTTTATTGATCATTCATTTTTTATTGTTGTCCTCAATCACTCCTGATAAAATTTTATGCATTTTCTCTATATCCAATATTCACTTCAAACATCTGTTTTCTAATGAGGAAACCGAGCTATATGTTACATTTTGTAAGTGTTATGGTTCAAAATTTTTATTTTTAAGGGATGTTTTAGTATTCATTTTTTCGATGTTAGTTTCTACGAATGATACTTTCAATTATCAATCCTTTGATAATCCTGATTAATTTCAATTGTGAAACTCATTTTATTGCGGACAGAATGTAACACCCCTAGTTTTTGCGAATTACTTTTTTTCTAATTAATTTATCATTTTTTGATATTTATCATTTAATGTCACACTAATGATACATATTTTATATTAAATCGATATATTTTTATTACATTATAAAAAACCCAAGTTAATCATACACTACATAGAACATAAAATCAGTCTAGCATTACACTGAAAACAGAGTCCATATTATGTTATATGCAATAATGTCTTTCCTTGATGACCTGTGTATCACCTTAGAAAAAGGTTTACCTAACAATAATATATTATTAAAATATGATTATTAAATATAATTAGAGAAAACATTGATGTTTAAATATAGGTTATGAATATTATAAACTAATAAAAATATATGGTTTGAATAATTTAATATGAATTCATATTTTACCAATTAATTTTAAATGAATATGAAAACAGATTTAATATAAAAGGAAATAGTATTATGTTCACAATGATATTTTATGCTAATATACTAAAATTTCATTTATGTCTTTCAATTAACTAATTAAAACATTCCTATCACATGGAACATCAAATTGGTGTGCGTTATACGCAATATGAAGTTTCTACGAAATATAATTTTTTTGTAATAATTTTTTTAACATGTTATTTATAACCTAGCCATTAAAACATATTAATATGAATAGTAATAACAAAATTTGAAATATTTTTATTATTATTTTATATCAATAAAATAAGTTTATAATGAATGATATTATTTTTGGTAATGTTCTTTTATGTTTAAAAATATTGTTTTCTCGAATGAACCACTTTTAATGACCTAATGTGAAAAATAATAAAATAAATTTTGGACTCATTTAAAAATTTAATTTGATAAAATAAACATAAATTAGTAATTCATAATGTAAAAATTATCCTAGGGTGAATTTTTTGTATTTTTATAAGAAAATTTATTTTTTGAGTAATAGTGAAAACTACTGCATTTATCTTAAAAACAACCTTTTTGTAAATAATTTTTAATGGTATATTATATTAGAATTTTTTTAAAGTTACATTAGATAAAATTTAAATATATTAATACAATTTATTTCATTAAAATAAATTTCACTTTTAAATTGAGTATAAAACATTAACACACATTTGAAACAATTTCTCCTTTAAAAAATGATTATTTTGTCCTGTCTCCAGGATTGGCATTAATTTTAATATTATTTGTTATATGAAATGAATTTTAAAAATATTATATAAAAAATTGTATTAATTATATTTCTTATGTTCTAATTATTCTTTGTTATGTTTTTACAAAAAAGATTAGTAAAACTAATTAAAATTAATCACAGCGATAAAGGCTAAATTAAGCCTTATTAGGGACTAAAGCTTAAAATTAGGGGCCCAAATGACCTGTCCACTCGTCCAAAAAAATTATTATGTCCATATTTTGGATATATAACATCAAATGTTGAGTTTTTTTTTGACTTTTTCGTATAATAACATGTGTAAACCTATCTTGTTTCTAAAAATTACAAATGAGTCCTTTTCCTTTCCTATATAAGGCCCCCAACACTCCCACTTTCTCAAACCACTCAAACAAAATAATACTAGCCACTAACTACCAAATATGATTCCAAAAATCCATTTCTTCCACATATAATACTTCACTTATGAATAAGAAAATCCGAGGAAGCCTTTTGAAATAAACCAAAAGGAGTTACCAAATTAAGTGGTAATGTCTTCTCTCAAGTCCCTTTTTTATTTTCTTTATCCTCAAAATAAATATAATTATTATATTATTATATAAAAAATAATAAACTAAATATACTAGTATTAATTTATATACATTTAACTACCTACAATTTCACACACCTTGATCTAATAGGTAATGATCATATTATTTCTTTGTATGGAGATCTACTTCCTCGCGAAACGTTAATTGTTAATTTTTTCATTACTACCTATCATAGTGGAAATTATGTTGGAAAATATTTTTATATGTGATATATATTATATTTATAATTTCATTATGCTTCGATATTTTTTATTTAGAACATACCATTATTATTTCCATTTTATGTAATTACGATTATTTCATTTGAGGAAGTTTGGAATACCACCCCCTCAAAGCAATATGATTCATTCATACACTACATGGATTGTATTAAGGATGATTTTATTGAATATATGTAATATGTTTGATATCATAAAGATAATTTAATAATTATATATATATATATATCTTTTACTTTGTTTCTTCCAACACGACAATTAAATGGAAATTGCATTCATACATACGTACAACCTACCATCTCCATGAACGGTGTATTATATTCCATACATATATATTCTATAGAATATTATAATACACCTATATTATATATAAATGATATTTATATCATTTTTTACCTTCTGTAATCATGATATAAGTATAAGGACCAAAAATATAACAAATTAAGACATAGATGAAAAAAGAGAATATTACACAATGTGAGACCTTAACATATGATGGTTAAATAGAAGGTAATATAAGGTCAAAAAAATGATGGAATAAGATAAAATAATATGGTTCTGAAAAATATTTATAATAAATTTATATTTATTATGTAGGTGGTTTGAATTAGTACGATTAGAGGCAAGACACAAGGGAAGGGGATTTCATCTCATTTTTTTCCCGTGAGATAAATGCTATGTTCACCAATAATTCCTTTGGTGTTATATAATTATTGACCATGAATGTATTATATTTATCTTTTATAGAAATTTATGGGTATAAAAATGATATATTTATGAACTTTAAATCATGGGGTATAAGTTTCAAATGTTACCAAATCGGTAAAAACATTTTGTCTCAATTTTTATCCTTTGAGACTCATGTATTATTAGGTACGTAACTATTTTTAAAGGTATATATACTTCAATTTTATATTTTATATCATGAAAATAATAAATTTAATGATATTTGATGCTTCATGTAATTTCATTTTCATTCAAGGAGAGTTTTTCCAAATTTACAAAGTTATAATATTTTATTGAGACAATATCATTGCATTTAGAGATTGTTAATGTTTATGTTTCCTTTGACGAATTATTACATTCCATATCTCAATAAATTCATGAATTTGCATATACTATGGTTATTCATGATATATCAATGTACTGGTACTATTTTATACTCTTTTTGTACATAATATAGTTAAGAAAGTGTTTTTATGAAATCCCATCATCACCCTCTCTTCAAGTCAGAAATATATATTCCATCAAAACCATGTTTTCTAAAAATGGATTCCAAGAATATTATAATAATATACTATTTTCATTAAAAGAAATTTTTACCCTTTTTTTATTTACCATTGATTTTAATTTAATATTCTTATCTTTTTTCGAATGTGTAAATTTTCTATCACTTTTACTGTAAAAATGGATGTTCTTTTTACCTCGTTTGACATGCATGAATTTATCCACTATAAATCCATTGAAGCATTATTTTCATGTTTAAAGGTTATTTTTGAAAAATTTTAATTTTTTTTTTAAAAAATATGGTTTTAAAAACAATTTTAAACTTATTTTATAATTTTTCAAGGAAAATGTCTATCAAAACCTTTTCAATATTGATTTATAATTTTTCTAGGAAAGCGGATTTCAAAACACATTCATGGTTTATTTATAATTTATCGATGTATTTTCAAGGAAAATAGTTTTCAAAAAAATTTCAGTCTTTATATGTATGTTTTGAAAGTATTTTCAATGAAAAAAATTTTCAATAAAAATTTAAGAAATATTTAAATGTTTTTTAAATATTTCCAATTAAATTATTTTTAAAATGTTTTCAATATTTAGTTACATTTTTTCAATGTGTTGTCAAAGAAAAATGTTCTTAAAATTTTTTGAATCATATATTATATGTTTTAATGGAAAAACGTTTTCAATGGATTTGAAGTCATCTTTAAATGTTTCATATTTATTTTCTATGAAAATTATTATAAAATGGTTTTATGTATTAAAAAAATCATTTTTCAAGGATGATATGATATTTAACTCAAAAAATGTTTTTGAGAGACATTTCAAAATTATTTTCAATCTCAGATAAAATCAATTGATTTTACTCATGTTCTTTTATGAAATGATCTAAAGGTTTCACTCATATTCTTTCTACTAATGGGTTATACTTAACATTATGGACTTTATAAAACCGTATTTTCCTTCATGTTTTTTTTTGTGTTTATGAAATATGATTCTCTTTCATGGGTTATGTGCTTATGAAATCCGTTTATATTTCAGGAGTTACGATTTTGATGAAATGATTATAAAACCTCTATATTTTTCACATGTTCTGATATTCTTACATGTTTGTGATACCCATTTAATTGAATGGGTTAAGATATTTTTTTATATGATTTTGTGACACATGTATGTATGATTTCACTATGAGATGGGTGGTATGTATATCTCCCTCCAATGTGTTGGGTAAAAATTTATATCTCGTGATATTGACTAAGATTTCCATGGGAGTTGACCATGAACACCAAGATGGTATGAGGAGTGAACTCATGCAAATAATATGGACATGGGAGTGAACAATATCTATCTGTATGGTATGGGAAGTGAACTCATGCTACTAATATGGCCATGGGAGTGAACCCTGCCTATCAAGATTGTATGAGGAGTGAACTCATGATAATAATATATCTCTGTGGGAAATCCATGACTACCAAGATGACATTAGGACTGAAATTATTCTACTAATATGGACATGGGAGTGAACTATGACTAGAAAGATTGTATTCGGAGTGAAATCATTATACTAATATGGTAATGGGGTGAACCGTGACTACCAAGATTGTATGGGGACTGAAACCATACAACCAAGATGGCATTGACAACGATGCCTTGAGTAATATGTGTGAACTTGATTACATTATCACAATGTTACACATCGAATTGGTTTCATGACCATAAGTTTATGTGAGGGACTGATCTATTGTCCTTAACCTAATGAGTAAACCTGTTTCTACTTATAAATGTTCATACTATTATATTCTTATGTGTCTGTCACAATTCCATGTTTCATTCCTATGTTATGTTATCACGACTTATGTTCTCTATTTCCTTATTATTAATTTCTTATGAACTACAATTATTTAGGCCATGTTTCATGTATACGATAATTTATATGATGGTTACGATCTTCTCTTTTCATGACCATGTTCTCATACTCTTATTCTCTTAATTATTCTTTCTCATATACCTTGACCACCCTTATCCAAAATTTGATCTCACCCCCTTTTATGTTTCCTTCCCCAGGTTATGAAGATATATACTAAGGTTTATGTTTTATAAAAGATTACAAGTCAAGAAAAACCTATTAAGAGATATTGTAAGTCATTTATGAACAAGTGTTTATGTTTCCATGTTTCCAAATGCACTAGAATGGTATGATATTGATTCTTCTTTTTGTGTAATGTTTTATGTATTTTGAAATATTTATGTAATTTTAATTTTTTTTAAGACTGTTTTGTTATATCAAATATGTAAAACTATAAATGATTTGTCAAAACATGCATAATAAAATTATATATTTAATAACTAAATAATAATATTTAATGAACTATTATTAAAAAATGAATAATAATATTATAATATATGATATCATAAAAATGACAATGTTTCTATAATATTTCAATTAAATTATTTAAATCATTATATAATATGTTCTGATACATACATTGGATATTTGACCTAAGGTAAGAGATAATTTTACAATATCATTATTATTTGAGAATTTTTATATCTATGTATTTACTAGGACATATTTATCATCCATATCCAAGCTTGGTAAATATTTGATACAAAATATTATTTAAATTTATATGTAATTGTTTAATGTAAATTTTACCAATTAGTGAATTTTTAATAAATGATATAAAATGAATTTTTTCATTTTTGAATCAAGGTACTTTTGAATTATATGAAAAATGTACGAGGAAATTTTTTTCTTTTAACATATACATCATGAGAAAATTTATCTCATTTTATTAACGCCTTATTTCCATGAATCTTCCATTATAAGATTTCAAGGATATTTTCAATGATATTTTTTCCTTTAAAAGTTTGTGTAATTTGATAATAGATAATATTTTTTATGAAGAATGGATATTTTACTCAATAATTAATTTGAAGTGTTCTATCAAAATTATTTACCAAATAATATGGAATTTTTTTAATGGGGTAATGTTTCAAGTTTACTATCACTATTTTTACAAAGGTCATTTATGTTTATAATAGAATGTTTTTTATTAAATCCTTTTTTTACATTGATTATGTTAGGATGGAATGATGGTTAAGAAAAACATTATATTTTTTGGGTTGTGTTATGATGAATTATTTTTTCAGAACATGTAAAATTGATTTAATTATGAGATGGGTGGGACCAATATCTATCACCTATGCATTGGGTAAAGATATATATCTCATGATATGGATAGGTATGGAATGGGATGTAAAATGGGTTTAGTAATACAAGGCATGAACAAGGAGTGAACTCGGTTTAGTAATGGACTCTATCTACTATGCTGGTATTGTAAATGATACTTGAATAATATGTTGGGAATTTCAATGCTTATGTGTATTCCGAAAATTCTATATATTATGTTATGAATTTTGGGAATCTTTCTATTGATTCATTATGAACTTTTATGATCATCATGTGACATGATATTATGATCTTTCATATGCAGGATTATATTTTCAAATTTTATGTTCTTATATATTATGATTATGATATGATATCTCCAATTTTCACCCTTACTAAGAATATGATCTCACCCCTTCTTATGTTTCGTTTCTTGGGTTATGAATATGGGTATTAAGTAAGATATGTCAAAAAGGGGTGTAGTAATGGTGTAACATGTAATGACCCAAACATTAAATAATGAAAATTCATCTTGATCTAATTAAATGTCTTTTTATAGTTATATAAAATTTGAGATTCAATGGTTTTATGGTTCTGGATTTTAAAAAACCATTATGAATTTTTATCGTTGCTAATATAGTTTTAGAACAGTAATTGCATGATTAGTATAAATATAGGGATTTACCAAATCCAATTTACTCAGACAAAGGAAGAAATGGAATCATCCAGTACACTTTCCTTGTACGAAGCCCATTTTTCAGAGCTCAGAAAGAAGGTGGCATCATTGGAATTCACTCTTAACCAAACCCAAGCCGAGCTTGAACACATTAAGCATATACAGAACTGTATACGGGAGAAGTGGAAGTTAATAGAGATTACCACTAAAGCGATGTTATCCAAGCCACCCCAAGAGTCTTTCACCATAGCACACCTTACCCATCAGTATTATGCGGGTGTTATAAGGGGTTATGTAACAAGACCATAATACTAGGAATATGTGAATTATTTTTGTATTTAATAATGAATACACATTCATTTTATTTTTGTTACTTTGTAAGTAGTTTTTAAAGTGTATATAGTATTTTTAGTTAATATTCAACTAGGAAATATATTTTGACTAATTAATAGACTTTTGAAATAAATAAAATTTTAATAAAATATTATTATTATTATTGAAAAACATTTCATTAGATATAAATTATAAAATAATTTTATGAATGCAATTGTAATTTTTATTATGGTTTGAAAGCTGTTTTTAACAAAACCCATGAATTTTCGATAAATGTCATTTTTTATTTTAAATGTAAAAAATTAACATATTTAGAAATTTATTTAGATAAAATGAATATTATTTTTGGAATCAGGAAGTCAAAATTATCCAATATTGAATTTTTCATAATTTTATGAGACAGTTGAATTTTTTGGGTAAAAACTAAATATTTTTTAAATATATAATGTGTTTTATGGCGTCATAATGACCCAATAGTGAAGTAATAAAATACTATAAAAATTATGTCCAGCCAATATATGATTTTACATTAAAAAAATGTTATTTTGGGTTTGTTTGATTTATTTTACAAAGCTTTAGTAGACCCTTTAAGACTTATAAAACATTTTGTCTTTTTAAATTTTTTTCCTTGAGTGTGTGACTCAACTCTACAAAATCAACCCTATTATTCTAAGAAGTATGCCCATTGGAATTATAAAATATTTTTTCCACTCCCCTTTGGAAGAAAACATGGGAAAAATCCATGGGCTGGTTTTTGGGTTAGATTAGTTTAATTTGAGGTTTTCCAAACCTAAATAATATAGAATTCCCTCTCTATTTTTATATAAACCCACCCAAACTCCCACATCCTATTCAATCAAATCCTTTGGAGTTCATTATAACTCTTCCCCCCCTATGATTCTCCCAAGGTTCCCTAATCTCCTAATAAGCCACTCTAAATCCTCTCCCAATCGTTTGGGATCACACTTCCAAGGGATTCATACCTTTCTCTTTTTATTCAAGTTTCTTTGTATTTTTATGCCCTTTTATATTCAATTATAAATGGTGGGGTACGATTTATCACCTCACCCATACTACCCTGTTTATGTTTTAATGATTAAAGACCCCTTTATATCTCATTAAATTCCTCCAATGTACACCCATTACTATGCCAAAATTCAGAAACAAATTTCTCTCCCCTCAATTACATTCAAGCAATTATTTTATACAATGAATATAAATTCCACTAAAATTATTATGACATGTATCTATATGAACTCCTTACTTTAAATTTCATGTACATATGATGAGATATCCATTTATCTCTCATCAACCATTTTTTATGAATTCTTATGTCACACCGATATGCTGTGGAAATTGCACAATGTTTTCCCAAGCCAAAGTCATTGTGTAGTGAATATCATGCCCACTTCAAAATCAAGGGTATTCACCTTTATAAATATTTAGATATTTATATAATAGTTTCATGTATGAATTCCATATTCCTTAATCGTGGAATAAATTTTTATGTTTTATGAATTCATGTTCTATGATCCATGTGCCACACTTATACATGAAATGAAATATTTAAGAAGGTTGCGCCCTGATAATGCTCTTATGAATTGGGTAATGTATAGTATCATGATACGTCATGTTCAATGAGTGTTGACTCATGATAATTCAAGTGGAATGAGGGTCTACTCGTGAGATTCATGTTCAATGAGGGTTTACTGATGCCCCATGTGTAATGAGCCTTGGCTTATGCAAATTTCATGTTAAGTGTTGTTGCCACATTTTCATGTTATGATTATCATGATTTATCAAGATTTGATGTTCGTGTTTCTCTTGTTCCCCATTGATATGCCTAATGTATAACATGTATTGTATTCCTCATGTTATTACTTGTTTAATCCCTTATTGGGCTTTATACCTCACCCTTTTCTTATGCATGTTCTTAGGTTATCCCACTGAATGCATGTAAGAGGGAATGTAATAGTCATGTAAAGGATTATTTCAATAAAGATATTGTATTTCATATTTTATGTTGTTATGTAATGTTACTAATCCCCAATGATACTATACCTCTCAATATTATATGTTGTATCAAGTGAATATTTTATGTAATAAATCAGGTTTAATTTTGTAATAAAAGACGGGTTGTTATAGTTGGTATCAAAGGATAGGTTTAGTTATTTTTGGGATTAGGATTAGAAAACCCTATTGAGGACATAGAGACAATAATACGAATAATAAAAATAATTCCTATGTTTTGGTGAGTATTAATTAAGTGATTTATAAAGAAAATACATTTTTGTCTGGATACAAGCAGGTAGAGGCAGCTCTGGAAAAGATGTATCCTAGAGGTAAAACCCAAAAACACCTCTTTGAGAAAATGTCGAATGAGAACTAGTGAATGACAATAAGCCTTGCTGCACTCTTGTTTACGACAAACCCCTGGGATATTTTTTGGTAAATTTACAAGCTTAGTAAGGACCCTTATTAAGGGAATTAAAAAAATGCCGCTAAAAATATATGTCAGAAACTAGATCATGAATAGAATATATTAATGCCTATAGACTCATATTATATGAAAATAAAAGTTATTTATATAGAATCAATTTTTTCCTTGGATTACCCTATATGTATTACCCCTAACTTCTTTTTATTCCATCCAATGGTCAGTAATAGGGGAACTTAGGTTGACAACTGATGTGAAGATCAATGTGATGACTCTGCTAATGAGATTTTCAATTCGATGGGAGTGGTAATCACAAACATTGTCATGCTTCTCTCTCAGTTAACAAAAGATTAGAATAGAAACATGGGTACAAAAGAACATTCAAACCCCCCTAAGAAAGAACAAGTCACTGTCGAGAGCTTCATGAGACAAAATGCATCCTAAATTAAATGGATCATATGATCAATCAATCTCCAAACAATGGATCAACTCCATTGAAAATATCTTCTCTATCCGTCAATGTTATAAACAGTAGAAGTTTCTTCAGACTGCTTATCGTATGGACAGTGAAGCTGATCAATGGTGGGCATTGATCAAAAATACGAATCATGAGGAGGATATCGAGCCATTTGAAGGATATTAGGAAGCTGTTTGTCGATAAATATTTTCCACGCACCCTCAGACTTAAGATGATAGGTACTTCCTTTCACTCAAGAAAAAAGATGAAGAATCTGTTGTAGCATACATGGAAAACATGACAAGGCTTGCACAATACGTCTCCATCTTTGTCATTAACCCCAAATTCAAGGTTGACCGCTTCTTTGGTGGGATGAAACATAGCCTATAGAAAGAGCTGGTGATCCGTGACTTTGACAGCTATGAGGAAATTGTCTGATTTTCCCTCAAGGTCGAAATAGAGATCAGAGAATCTTAGGGGTATCATGGGGATAATAAGCGTAAGGTGGAATTCAGTGATGGTGGTCTGATGGATAAATCCAGCGGTGCTAAGAAGATCCAACACCCCACTTTCAAAAGGTGGAGAAATAATCACCACAGAGATTGCCTGAAGGGGACGAAGAAATGCATTAGGTTTGGAAGAGGAGGGCACCTAGCTATTATCTACCGACAAGAAAACCATGTGGCTGAAATAAAGCAGAAGAATGCTCATTTATAACATCAATGCCTTATTCCTTACTACAACTGAAAAGAACCAGGGTATCTTGTGAATTAGTCCCATAAGCCTAGGGTTTTTAGAGGAAACTGAAAACCTCCAAGGCAGCATGGGAGATCTTTTTCCATCAGTACTACTTAAGTGAACCCTGACAATGAAGTCATGATAGTTACGCAAGTTATTCATTCAATAATAGAGACCATACTTTTTGATTCAGGTTCTACACAATCTTTTATATCCCAAACATTTAGTAGATCAATCCTAACACCACCAAAAATCATGGAAGTAAAGATGTAGGTGAGTATGGGGAATGGAGAAATCATTGAATACCAAGAATATAACTCCTCCATATCATAATATTTTGATTGAATTTTCCGGAGAACCTCATCGTACTCCCTCTGGTGGAATTTGATGCAATTAATGGCATGGACTTTGTTTCCTTATAAAAGGCCAACGTAAATTTCCGTGAGAGGGAAATCACTCTCCAGGTGGAAAATTGACCCCAAATTCTATATAAGTTCAAGGAGAAAAATGATTCTTTTTTAGATCCCTAATCTCAAGCGTGGATATTAATACCATATGAACATGCGTATCTAGCTCAGATGATTGAATCTAAGGATGAAACCATTCTTGAGACATGCCTATTGTGAGGGAATTCACTGAAGTGTTTCTCGAGGAATTGTCTGGTCTTCCTCCAAAAAGAGATTTTTAATTATCAATTGATCTTATACCTGGGGAGTTGCCAATGTCAAAGACTACGTATTAAATGGTTGTTGTGGAGATTGAGGAGCTGAAGAAGCAACTATAGGGGAATCTAGAAAAAGGGTTTATATGCCCAAGTACTTCACCATGCGGTGCACCAGTCCTATTAATCAAAAATAAAGATGGGTCAATGCACCTTTTCATCGATTATCATGAGATTAACAAAATCACAATAAAGAACAAGTATCATATCCCAGGAATCGATTACTTGTTCAATCAGCTGTGTGGATCACAATACATCTACTATGTAGATTTTTAGTCGAGATATTATCAAGTATGGTTGAAGAAGGAAGATATCTCCAAGACTGCTTTTGATACAAGATACAGGCACTGTGAATTCATATTAATGGCTTTTGGACTCACTAATGCTCCAGAAATCTTCATGAAAATGAATAATAGAGTCTTTAAGGATTATCTAGACAAATTTTTTGTTACATTTATAGATGATATTATGATATACTTTTAATCTAAGGAGGATCATGAGGAGAATCTAAGAGCTATACTAGAGACCTTGTGGAAAGAAAATCTATATGAAAAGTAAAACAACTGTGAGTTCTGGTTGAATGAGGTCTCATTATTGGGCCATATCTTCACAAGAAATGGGGTATCTATGGATCCCTCTCAATAGATGCAATTGAGGTATGGCTAGGCTGACATCTGTAATGGATATATATTGCATCCTAGGGTTAAATGGATATTATCGACAATTTGTGAGAAATTTCACACAATAGTCCAACCCTCTTACCAAGAAAACTATGATGGGAGTAATGTTTTCTTGGAGTGATAAATGAAAATAAAGCATCATGTATTTAAAAATGAGGCTTATCACAATTATCGTTCCCACATTACACACAAGTGGAGAATTTGTTGTGGTATTCCGTGATGCATTGAAGAAGGGAATGGGCTGCGTGTTTATGAAAAATGACAATGTCGTTAACTATGCTTCAAGGAAATTGAATGTTCATGAGATGAGTTATCTAACACATGATTTAGAGTTGGCTGCATTGATCTTATATTTAAAAATTTGGTAGAATTATCTCTTTGTAGAGAACTATGAAATATATACGGAGCACAAAAACCTCAAGTATATATTCATACAAGAAGAGTTTAACATGCGCCAATGAAGATGGTTAGAGCTGATCAATGACTATGACTGATCAATCCATTACCACCCTGGGAAAGATTAAAAATGGTGGATGATCTATGTATAAAAGACCCAATGATTCTATCATTGATGATAATTTTAAAAGATTCTATCATCTTATATTTTATGAAGATGGACATGGGAATCATAAATAAAAGAACATCATCAATCCTTTCACAAATTATTGCTCAACCATCTCTTTTGGAAAGGTTAAAGAATGATCAAAAGGATGATGTGGGAATTCAGAAGAATGTGGAAGCTATTAGAAAATGGAAATCCTTATAGATCAATGTTAATGAAGAAGGTATTGTGAGATTTGGGAAAATACTACGTGTTTCATCAAGTCCAAAGCTAATGAAGAATCTTTTGGATGATGCACATAGTTCAAATTTCTCTATTCACCCAGGAAAAACAAAGATGTATATCGAGATCTCTAAGAGCATTATTGTTGGGATAATATGAAGAATGGGATAAATGAGTATACATTAAAGTGACTTATTTGTGAGAATGTTAAGAAATATAGATAGAAGTCTAAGGTGATGATGCAACCATTGCCCATACCAACATCAAAATGGGAGAACATCACCATGGACTTTGTCACTCAACATTTGAAGACATCCAAAGAAAACAATGCAATATTGGTAATTGTGGATCTTCTTAAAAAGTCTTCATACTTTGTTGCAATTCAAGGGGATTTCTCATTGGATCAACTAGCATGGATAAACACCAGGGATGTGGTAAGGATGCATGGAGTACCACTATCTCTGTTATCAGATCATGATCCAAGATTCACCTCTATGTTTTGGAAGAGAGTTCAACATGCTCTGGATACTGAACTAAACTTTAGTATGACCTATCATCCTCAAAAAGATGGCCAATCTGAAAAAACTATTCAGACACTGGAAAATATGTTGAGATTATGTTCAATGGAATTTAAAGGTGGTTGGGATCAACATCTTCCTCTGGTTTAATTATCATACAATAACAGTTTCCACTTGAGCATCCAAATGTCACTTTATGAAGCCCTATATGGGAAGAGGTGTAGAACACGAGTATGTTGGGATGAAGCCGGTGAGCATAAGCTGCTAGGATAAGAAATGGTCGAAGCAATTGTGGAGAAGGAGAAAACCATTCAGTATCATATAAAGGTATCCCAGAGTCGATAGAAGAGTTATGAAGATAACCGTTGATGAGACCTTGAGTTTAAAGATAGAGACATGATATTTCTACTCATATCTCCATGGAATTAGGTCATGTGGTTTGGAAAGAAATGGATGTTATGTCATAGGTACATCGGCCCCTTCAGGATTCTTGATCGTATTGGGGATGTGGCCTATCGACTAGCACTTCCACCTACCATGGCCAATGTACATGATGTATTTCATGTATTCCACTTACATAAGTACACACTAGACCCTTCACATGTACTCTCTTCAAGGGTAGTGCAACTATAGGACGATCTTTCTTATGAGGAGTAACCAGGGAAATATAACATCATAGAGAAAAAGTTTTACGAAATAAGACAATGAGCCTCGTCAATGTGTTGTGGAAAAAAATAGGATTGAAAAAGTGATGTGGAATCAGAGTAAGTGATGAAGAAAAGTTACCCACATTTGTTTTAGATTGGGAAAAGGAAATTTAGAGGGCGAAATTTCTTAATGGGGGGTAGATTTTAGCGACCCAAACCTTCATTAATGGAAATTCCTATTGATCTAATTAATTGTCATATTATGTTTATATAAAATGTGAAAATAAATGGTTTTATGTTTCTATATTTTAAAATACTGTTATGAATTTTTACCATTACTAATATAGCCATTGAACAATGATCACATTATTAGTATAAATATAGGGCTTTAACAAATATAATTTACTTAGAAAAAGGAAGTGACAACCTCATCCAGTAGACATTCCCAATAAGAAGGACATTTATCAGATCTCAGAAAAGAGGTGGCATCATTGGGCTTCGATCTTGACCAAGCCTGTGCTGAGCTTGAACTTGGTAAACTTGAGTGGAACTGACTACGAGAGAAGTGGAAGTTAATAGAGATTACCACCCGAGCGATGTTATCTGAGCCACCCCAAGAGTATGTCACCATCACACACCTTAACATTCAGTATTATGTGGGTTTTATAAGGGGTTATATAACAAGACTTTAACATAATGAATATTTTCATTATTTTTTTATATAATAATGAATACACATTCATTTTATTATTGTTACTTTGTAAATAGTTTTTAATGTGCATATTGTATATCTAGTTAATATTCTACTAAGAAATAAATTTTGATGAATTAATGGATTTATGAATTAAATAATATTTTAATAAAATAATAATATTATTAATAAATAAATTTTAATAAATATAAATTATCATATAATTTTATGAATGCAATAGTAATATTTATTAATGTTTGAGAGTTGTTTTTTTGTCAAAACACATTGAATTCTGAAAAATGTCTATTTTTATTATAAAAGTAAAAATTAAAATATTCCGAAACATATTTATATAAAATGAATATTATTTTTGGAATCAAGATGTATAAATTATACAATGATGAATTTTTCATAATTTTCTATGACAGTCGAATTTTTGGGTAAAAATTAAATACCGTTTAATTATATAATGTGTTTCAGGACATCATAATGACCCAATAATATTGTAATATTATAAAAAAACATTATAATCGGCCTATTTTTGTTTTACCGTAAAAATAATGTGATTTTGGGTTTGTTTTATTTAATTTACAATGATTTAGTGGACCCTTTAAGGCTTATAAAATATTGTGTCTTTTTAAATTATTTTCCTTGAGAGTGTGACTCACCTCCACATAAGCAACCCTATTATTTTAAGAAGTTAGGACTTTGGCCTTATATAATATTATTTTCCACTCATATTTAGAAAAACCCATTTCCAAAACAATGGTTTGGTTTGTGGTTTTGATTACATTAATTTGAGGTGTGCCAAACATAAATAATGAAGAATTCCCTCTCCTTCCCAATATAACCCCACACAAGATTCCACATCCTCTTCCCACAATGCCTTTGGAGTTCATCCAAACCTGGAAATACTCTCCTTATAATCCTTTCAAGGTTCCCTAAGCTCCCAATAAGCCTCTCTCAGGCCTCTACCAAGACTTTGGGATTACACTTCCAAGTAAGGGATTCATACCATTCACTTTTTATTCATGTTTTTTAATATAGTTATGCCATTTTATTTTCAATTATAAATGTTGGGGTATTATTTTTAATCTCACCAATACTGAAATATTAATGTTTGAATGATGAGATACAAATTTTCCTCTCATTAATTTCCTCCCTTGTACACTCGTTACTATACCGAAATACAGAAACAAATTTATCTCTCCTCATTAACATTCAAGATATTATTTTTTATCATGAATCTAAATTCCACTAAAATTATTGGGACATGTATCTATATAACCCCCTTACTATCTATTTCATGTACATATAATGATACACCCCTTTTTCTCCAATCAACCATTTTTTTAATTCTTATGTCATGTTATTATTCTGCTGAAATTGCACCACATTTTTCAAAGCCAAAGTCATTATGTAGTGAATACCATTCCCATTTATCTATAAAGGGTACTCATATGTAGGAATATTTACATATTGATATAATATTTTAATATATGAATTTCACATTCCATAATCATGGAATAAATTATGATTTTTTATGAATTAATTTATATAATCCATGTGGCACACTTATGCATGAAATGAAATGTTTAGGAAGGTTGCGCCCTGATACCACATCAATGCATTGGGTAAAGTATAATATCATGATATTTCAGGTGAAATGACTGTTTACTCATGATAATTCAAATTAAATGAGGGTTTACTCAAGATTCATGTGAAATGAGGGTTTACTCATGCTCCATGTGCAATGAGCCTTGGCTCATGCTAATTCTATGTTATGTTTTGTTGCCACATTTCCATGTTATGAATATCATGATTTATCAAGCCTTTATGTTCATGTTTCTCTTGTTCTCCATTTATATGAATAATTTATAACTTGTATTTTATTCATCATGTTATTCCATGTTTATTCACTGACTAGGTTTTATAGCTCATCATTTTCTTAAGCATGTCCTCTGGTCATCCCACGCAATGCTAAGTATAAGGTAATGTAGTGGTCATGTAAAGGAACTTGTCAATAAAGATGTTATATTTCATGTTTTAAGTTGTTAAGTAATGTTTCTAAGACTCAAAGACACTATAACTATCGATAATGAATTTTGTATTATGTGACTATTTTATGTAATAAATCTGGTTTATGTTTGTAATAAAAGCAGGGGTGTTATATAACAAGTGGTAGATAATGTACATGTGTTATAACCCAGCTGTTTATGATTCCCGGTTTGTAAATACACTAATCCTATACATTTCTATCATGTTTTTTATGTTATATTATTCAATTTTTAATTAATACATATGTATGTAAATTATGGATAATTATACATAACAATATTCACTTTCATCCAATGGGTTAACAAATATTAATTCATGTGTTTGGTGGACTACCACTTCATAAAATAATGTCATTTGTTTTTTCCATTACTGCTTATCAAGGCTAGTCATAAAGATGGATTTATTTTTAATTTATTATATATATTATATTTATGTAGTTATTATTTTTATTATTTATTATTTTTATCACAAATACCTTCATGTTTTCCATTTTGTGGGAATACGATAACGTTGTTTGTGTGTATGGTGGACTACCCCCTCATGAAGAGATATACTTAGTTCGCACTTTGTACAGAATATATTAAGGTTGGGTTTAATAATTTTTTTGATATATATAAAAAATGATTCTAGAATTATAATATAAATCATTTATTTTGATTCATTACAACCAAACAAGAAAATGAAAAATAGAATTCATGCATACATACGACTTATCTTCTCAATGAATGGCGTATTTAATTTACAATCCCTCAATTTTATATATTAATATATGTAGATATATATATTATATTATATTTATATCATGTCTTTCATTTTATAAATTATGTAACCATGATCAAATTAAGAGTAAAAAATATAACAAATGAAAACAGATATGAAATTTAAAGCGGTTATTACACAGAAAGAAACATTAAAAAATAATTATTAATAAAAATGTAATAAAATATCATAGTTAAATCATATATTGTGTGATATATATGAATATGGTTCAATGTTAAATTTATAATAAACATATATTTATTATATAGGATGTTTTAATGAATAGGATGAATGTAATTAGTTATGGTAGATTAATTTTCTCTCAATTTTCCTCTTATGTGACTTAAATTATGTATTGCACCTGTATTATTTTATGAGGTGTATATAAGGATTCGTTAAAATTTATTATCATGAAATTACTTATCTTTATGATATTTTAAGTTGTATTTTATTTTATTCCTTCATGGGGCTTATGATCCAATTTTACAAAATTAATACATATTTTGTATTACAATCTCATCATTTATTGACATTGTTTATGATTAAATATCTAATGTTGAAATCACATGATCTACCTACCATAATGTATCTTATTTTTTTTAAATCTTATTATTCATTTTATATTAAAATATTTGTACCATTTTACACTATCTGGTGCTTAAAAATTATTTACAAAATATATTTAAGAAAATGTGACATTATTTCTATCGTCAATCAAAAATTAATATTATTCCAATACTACGTTTTGGATAATTATTTTAAAAACTATTTTATTACCCAATTTTTATTTTTAAAATAAATTTTAAACAATTTTAACTTTTATAAAAAATCTAAACAAATATTCATTTCATTTTCCAAGTAATTCATATTTGGATTTTACTGAAAATGTGAATGCAATCTTCGTTTTAACATGTACGACATGAATGGATTTTTTTAACCTCATGACCAATAATTTCTTTGAAGATTAATTTTTATGTTTTCAGTTTTATTTTAAAATAAATTGGTTTACAAAATATTTTTTTTTTTAAGAATCCGTTTTCAAAGTGAAATGTTATTTTCCTCGAGAAATATTATAAATAATAAATCAAAATAATTCTCCATATACCATATCTTATGTTGATGTTACCTACGCCTTATCGGGGACATGATAAAAGTATTTCAATCTTATTATTTCTCTAAATTTTTTATGTTTATTATGATAATTTTATTTATGAAATCCATTTCCCTTTTATAGGTTATACTGTGATAAATTTCTTATAAAACCCACCATTTTCATGGGAAATTCAATAATGAAATGATTATGAAACCTATATCATATATATATATTTTATGATATGATGATGTATTGAGGAAGCACATATCATTTAATGGGTTTTGATATGATTAATATTTATGATCATTTTGAATGCCTGAATGTTATTTTCATTATGTGATGGGTGGGACTAATATCTACCTACAAAGAATTTAGTAAAGATTTATATATTATAAGGCAGAAAAGACTGGAATAAGGAGTGATATTGGATCAAAAAGGTAGGTCTGTAAAGGAAAGTGAAGATAGATATATAATATTGTGCAAAAATAGAGAGTGGACCATGTTCAACAAATAAAATTTTCCCCAATAACGGTCTTGGTAGTGATCCTTTCCAAATATTGAAATATTTTTTATCCTTATGTGTATGACATAGATTGAATTTATAATCCCAATATTATTCTCTTATGAATATTGTTTTTTGAAATCCTTATGATTTATGTCTTTTGAACCTTCAATAATTATTACATGTTTAAACATTATGATAATTCATATGTTTGGAATGATTTTTAAATGTTTTTCTCATGTTTTCAAACCCTTATGTTCATGTTATTCTTATATATTTCCGTTTTTTAACCTTATTGAGCGTCTGAGATTTCCCATTATTATTATTACCTCCCAATAGTTATGAATATATGTATTATGTATGATATGTCTATGATGGGTTCTAGTTGTGAAGAACATAGTGGGATATGATACAACTCACCTAAGTAATGATTTTATGTTTCTAAAATTCTAGTATCACTAAACTATTATGGTCTCTGTGCATGTGTTTTTTATAATATAAGGAATATTCATAAAATATGGTGAAATATGAATGTATGATAAGACTATTTTAATATAGATGATATCAAAGGACATGAATAGTTATCCTTTAGAAACTAGGATGAGAAAACCTTAGTGATATCCCTAAGGACATATATAAGGATGAGTCAAAGGAGATTTCTATGGATGAGTCAAATTTTAAGAAACATTACTATAATTTTTGTAAACGGTATATTTAATTTATTTCTAGTAATATATCCATATATGAATACTATAGGTGGATATAGATGTGAAAAAGATTTACCTAGTGATAGTAGCCCCAAAAACACAATATTTGGATTGAATTAAATGTGAACTGGTGCATGATAATAGCCCTTGATTTACTCCTTGTTTGACACTCCTAGGTGATATTCTTTGGAAATTCAAGAACTCATTATAAAAAATCAATAATTATTTAAATAGATGATGAATATGAGCTACATAGGATAAATATAATGTGTCATCAAGTTATGAATAAGGTGTCATGATTTTGACATTCTATAAGTGGTTTTCATGATTAATTGGTTCCCCACTATGAATATTGTTTCATATAGTATGCTTTTTTGTTTGAGTTAATGGATATAACCTGAGTGATCCTTCTTAATTCTAAATGCGAAGGAAAATTAAATGATTTTATTCTTGAGAATCCAAACCTTATGGGATCCAGAATGAAAATTATTGTTGTTATGATAACAGAACATTTTCAACCTACAAATGATGTTGGAATTCCTAAAAAACAAGTATGGGACAATATTATATTAGGTCAATCACGAGAAATCATCCATTATATTTTAGTGGGTCTTCTGATCCACTATATTTTGAACCAAGGTTAGTACCACTAAAAATATTTTTTCAATTCCCTAGTTTTTAGAACATGGAAATATTATTTTGGATTTCTACTTTATTGAAGGTGGAGTGGATAAATGGTGGAATCTTTACAAAAACAGAAGGAAATATGATGAAATTTACTTCATAGATTGGGACTAGTTCAGGAAATTATTCTCCAATAAGTACATTACTCATATTCTCCATATGATGATTGAGAAAGAGTTTTTTAAGCTATGTACAAATGGATGAAGAATCTATTATTACCTATAAGGAATATTTTACATGATTTGTAAGGTATTTTTCTATACTATCACCCAAACTGAAAGTAAGGTTGATTGACTCTTAATTGTCTTAAAGACTGGTCTCCGAATAGAGTTACCATAAAAGAATTCATCAGATATGGATATATTTTTCTACATTATATCAACGTGGAAATAGATGTTATAGTCTCATATCATTATAATGGATTTTTACAAAAATTAATATGGAGTTCAAGGAAAATATAAAAACTGAGGAGAGAAGAATATATGCATTTTATTGTGATAAAGTGTAGAAATAATCATAGAGTAAATTTTATTATGGGTAATAGTAATTTTTTTAAGTGCGTAAGGATTGGTCATTTGGAAAGTTATTTCCAATGCTATGGGAAGATGATAGATAATGATGTGAATAAAGAGAAATTTTCATTGAATTTACCTCATAGACTTTAGTATTTCAAGTGGAAGGAGAATTGGCATTAATCTAAACAGTACCAAAACATGAGGTTTAATGATGGTGATCAATTTCATCAACCTCATTAAATGATGGATTTTTGTAAATATAATGAAATATTAGTTTCTGATGAGGGGTGTGATAATGGTGTGGAGAAAGGAATACTTATAATCCAATGCACATTTTGTGAACCATGTCAGATCGTCATCTAACTGGAAGATGACCCAGCCAGCAATAAGTCCAGAATGGAATTCTTGATGCTCATAGGTTGGCACATGTTCTTGGGTATCAAAATAAATATTGGGAATGATTTTAGCATAGAAAAAAATACAAATAAAATGACTAGAAACATGAAAGACGACCAAAACTAAAGGTCACAACCAACAACATGCCTTTTAACCAAAAACCAAAAATTGATTTACATGTTTAAATTGAAAACCAAACAAGGACTAACACATGGTAAGGTGACAAAAACCAACACAAAAACTACCACCTCATGAGAGGATACCACTCTCAAGACATCACCACAACGCCACACCAAGAAGTCTACTAACAACTTGAACCACCACTCCCATAAGATGGACACTTAACTGTACCATACATAAAAAATCTAATTACGCCCAATGGTGTATGTAGGGTGTGAGAAATCACCTAGTTAGATGCCATAGAGAAAATATTCCATGAAAAATCATTAAAAGACAAATACATTTTGAATTATGAATAAAATAAATAAAGAAATTCTTGAACAACTTTAATGAAAAATATTTTTATGGAATGAAACTTTAAAGATAAGAGGTTTTAGAAAAAGAAACATTTTCCTATGTAGTATCTCAAGTGACACACAATATGAAGTCAGTGTGCATAAAATAATGAGGTCACAAAAATATGGGAGAGGCCCTATAGTCCTTAGAAACAGGAGGGATCCCAGAATGATTTGTCTCGGTGAAACGTGGCATAGAACCCACGACCCTCAGAAACCACAGCTTAGAAACCACGACCCTTAGAAAATGTGGCATAAAAACCACGATCCTCAGTAACTGTGGCTTAGAAACCATGACCCATAGTCATTCATATGTTTAGTTAGTGTTTCAATCATCAATCCTTCTAGGGAAACTGGGCCAAGGCCACCTCCGAAATACTATCCCACTAGTCCTACTTACGCCTCCTAATACCCCATGTTTCCCTCTTTATGCTCATTTAAATACCAAGTTCACATCACTAGTCACATCAGTACATAATATCCCAATAGGGTGATTTCACATAAAAACACAACATTGGCACTAAAAAACACTCTTTTCAAAACCATAGGCACAACAATAATCATTTTAGAACATAATATGTGCTGCTTTCACATTAAATTAAACCTTATGAATAGTTTAAAAAACACATTTATAAATGAGAAAACCATTAAGAATTTTTTTTAAGAAATTTCCAAACATGTCGTAAAAATTTAAAGGCAAAATCTCACTAAAAACATTTTTCATGATTGTTTCTTTTGATACCACGAGAAAACATAAAATGAATCATCTACACTTCTTAACAAACTCACTATTAAGTTAACAAAATACTGATAAATAGTCAAAATTGGGTTTTAACAATAATAATTTTCTTACATCACTAAAACACACATCTAATTAATTAAATGAACAATATAACATAGTCAAAAAAAATTTGCATCTTGAAAATTAATTGAAAAATATGTAATTTAATTAATCAAAAAAAGAAAATTATTATTAGTTAATATTTGTGTGTGGAATCATCTACCTCGATGTAAGAATACCCTTGCGAATTTGTTGTGTAAAACAACTATATGCCAACTGCACCTCTGTCAACACAAAAGGACCCAAGAAAAAAGTTATTAAACTAATCACATTACGAATGGAAGACCTGAAACACAAAATCTATATGCAACCTCGCAACAAATGAGAAGACCATCAAAAAATGAAACTGATGCAATGGTTCATATGAGAAGAGGGATCTGTCACATAGCTGAGCGACATCAAAAACACATCCCAAAGGGAGGGGTCTGTCGGTCTGGTTGTCATTAATGTGGAGATCGGAAAATGGCTCAGTGTGAGGTAGTAAGGAGTGGTGTCGCAGCTCGGTGCGAGGCAGTAGAGAGGCGGAATCATGACTACTGGATTGGAGGAGGAGGAATGGATTTTCAAGAGAGGTATGATGAAAGGAGTGCAACTTATAAGGTGAGAATATGTAACACCCCAATCTTCCATGGTATGCTTCTCTTTGAATAATACAGTAGTGTGTGTTATACGCAACTTTGAGTTCTAACACACACCACAACCAATCAAAGTAGTCGCTATGAATAATAATACCCAATTTTTGACCTATTATAAATTTTAACTTTCAAATTGGACATCATTTTTTGATTCATAATATCGAAATTATCTTAGGGTGAATTTTTTGTATTTTTCTGAAAAAATTCAATTTTTGATTAATAGTGAAAAAACACTGAGTTGTAGTTTAAACCCGAATTTTTATTTTAATTATTTGTTTTATTTAAATTTAATTAAGGTCAAAAAACATACAAAATACCTATATAAGTTCAATGTAATTCATTGTAGTTAGTTTAGAATAATTTGAGATATATTAATATTTTATGGAACTTTTCACCGACTTTTACACACCTCCTAGGAGAATTTGGAAATTCTCATAAAACATAATTTTACTGCTTCTGTGAGTGGAATTTTGAAAATATGAGAGACACCGTTAATATCAAGGAGTAAAATGTGGTTCAATAAGATAAAAATAATTTTTGTTGAATAGTAACTTTTTACTTTTATTTACCACGGTTAAAAGTAAATAGGGTAATTAAGGGTAAAAATGATATTAATATTACCCTAACACATGTCATAGTTCTTGTGGACAAGTGTAACTCGACCAGAAACAACCATAGGAGTAAAATATTATCATTTAGGTCCACATGGATTAGATTAGGACATTTATTATTATTTAATTCAAAGAAGAGTTAAAAGAGTTAAAATCAATGTTTAATAAATAAAACATTTTTAATATAGTGTTATACATAAGATAAATTAGATTATAAATATTCATTATAATGATAAAAAAATTTCCTACATGATTGTATTTTATTTATAATTTTTAGACACTAAATAATTTAATTTATTTATGACACAATGGTGACAAAGTAATTACCTAATTAATGAAATATTAAAATAATTGATATTATAAATATCAAAATAAATATAATTTGATACTTTTTATGAATTACACTAATTTTATAGGTTAATATGACATATTAGGACATATTAGATAAATTTTTTTCGAAGTAATATAGTTGTTATAAAAGTTTCAAAAACAAATTACCCAATAGTGTCAAAATTGACATAAAAGAGTTTTTAAAACAAATATTATATTATAATATTTATATTCTATTCCTAAAAATCTATGGTTCTTCCAAGAGACTTATATAATGATATTGTATCATTAATGTACCACTTTGGGGTCACTTGGAAGTTTATAGTATGTTTATTGACTATATCATATAAAAATAGAAAGAGACATGGTAAGTGTCAAACTAATTAACTAAGAGTTAAAACTAAAAGATAAGGTTAATGAAGTGACCCAAACCTATCTAAAACCTATTTTTTAGTGGTGTGCGACCTATACCCACTTTAACGTTTAAATAAACCACTTTGGATCCATTAGAAACCGAATATGAATTTATTATAAAATAATTTGTATAGCTTTTCCAAAGGTTCCCCTCACCCCTCTTACAATAGGGCACTACCCCTTTTCTCAATTTCACACCTTCATGGCCTTTTGGCTCGGCCAAAACCAGCCCAAATATTTTCTCAACTTCCCTCACTTCGACCTAGAGGCCTTATTTTGACCAGAAAGCCAACCTAGGGATCCCTTTTGATCAAATCAAAAGGAAGAACATGGAGAAGAGATAATTTTTTCACCACCCTCTTTCAAGTTCCTTTCTTCTTCAACTTCTTCATTCTTTGTTATTTACATTATAAAATAATAACACTAGTATCTTCTATATAATGTGATGTTATTATGAACATGGTACAACCATATTCAGTATTCTATCAATCCTTTGAATGACATGTCACCATATGTGTGTACGTACGGCTTACCGTCTCCACGTCGTGGTGTAATTGTTATTCAATATATTATTTTTTGTATGGGTATAATAATGATGTGTAATTCATGTAAATAATAAATATAAAATTATAATGATTCTATATATATGATATACTATCCAATTATATATTATTTTAATAACAAAAGAATGATATTTTCGCTCGTGCGTATGTACGGACTACCGTCTCCACGAACCCGATGAGATTCATTCCCCATCATATCCATTCAAGACTAATTCTCATTTGGTGATTAAAATTAATGTTTAAGAACATTATATCATTCTGGATATGAAAAATATACAACCTATCCATAACGAACATGAATTATGTAACAAAACATATAAAAGAAAATGAGAAAGTTAACACCCGAAATAATGATAATACTAAAATATTATTAACAAAGCGTTATTAGAAGATCATATATGATATCATAATTATGTATATGGATCTTTTATAATTTAATATCAATGTTTTAACAATTATATAAGAGGTTAAAATACCATTTACTAAAGAAAAGTACAAGGTAAGGGTTTATTTTACAATCTTTTCATTATCCAGGGTTGTTTATAGGTAATTATCTACTGGGACCTCTTTTTCATCCACATCCATGCTTCATAAAAATTTATTTCAAATCATTATTAATATTTTACATACTTTGGGTTAAATTCATTTATACGATTTTTGACTTTTTATAAGATGTTTATAAAGGAATCTTTCTGTCGTTTTCCAAACAAGGTCCTTTTTATCCTTTTCAACATAACTAAGGTAAGAATGTTTTTTTAACTTATACGGCGGGTGCGGCTATTTTCCACCATTATAAAATCTATGAATGTTGCCTTATAAGATTATAATATATTTTCAAAGTAAATGTTTTCTATTATAATTATGTGAATTTTAAATGATTAAAAAAAGAGATATTTCTCTCAAATATTTTTTATGTCATCTATGTCAGCATCCTTTGATGGATTTTAAGCTTATTTGAAGTTGATTTATTATGATACAAAACTTCCATATTGTATTGAAGTTTTTGTGATATGGTTGACTGTGGGTGTATTATTTTTGTACCAATCATTGTTTATGGAGAAAGTATTGACATTTCGTATGCTAGTTTTAATACGAATGATTATGTTATGTTTAAAACTGTTAATATGAGGAATGAATTGGACTTAATAAGTGATGGGTGGAGCCCGTTATAGCTCCTCGATGGATCGGTAGGTCTCATGATACAAACTACTGTCTTGGCATAAGGCCTTGACAAAATCTTATTTGCAGTGTTGGAACGAGGCCTTGACTATGTGGTTATAATAGTATGGCATTATGCATTCCATCATTATGAAAGTGGTTATTGATATTTCATGTGATTATTAGACTAGTAGAATATCCTTGTAAATAAGTAAATGGAATTATTTCATTTTATCTTTTCCATATTATGCTGAAGTTAAAGTTTAAAAGGCTTTTGTTTTAGTTATACATTGCTTTAAATGTTTATACTTTTTTATGAAAGTTTCTGCTATATTGTTATCCTTTCTGAGAATCTGAGCTCATCCCTTTCAATGTTTTATTTTTCCCAGGATGTGAAGAAATAATTTATGAATGACCTACAGGGATTGTATGAGGGGATATGAAGATAGAATGTTGTTGTAGTAGTTTTCACTTTATGAAGTAATGTAAATTTATGAATGTATCTTGTTATTCCAAGGATACTAAACTAATCAGTCTTTCGAGACTTGATCTTTTGTGATCATGCCAATGTTATGTAATAATGCACCGACTCTGGATAACTGGGGTCAGCGCGTTACAGTTTGTATCAGAAGATGTTTAGTACAAACCTTGGAAGCTAGATTTAGATAAACTATGATTAGAGCACATAACCCTAAGATAGACTTTGAGGATTAGTATAGAATAACATCCTAGAATTTTGGTATTTTTGAGATTTTTTGAGTTTTATGAGAAACACATCCTTATTTGGATACGAGTAGGTAGAGGTGGCTCTGGAACAGATGTACCTAGTGGTAAAACTCAAAAACACCGCTTTGAGCTAGACTCAAACGGGAACTGGTGCACGACAACGGACCTTGCTGCACTCTTGGTTACGACACTCTCGGGGGATATTCTTAGGATAATTTTCATTTTCTTTAAAAACCATTATATAGGGTTTATGAGTATATACTTCCTCAAATAAAACCTTTTTATGATTATGGATTATAATCATAAATAGTATAGTTTTATGTTATGTGTTTTACAAGTATGGAATTATGTATTTTGATTCATAAACTGATCTAGTTTATGAGATTGTTTAGAAATGGTTCCTAGTGGAAGAAATAGAAACCATATCAATGAACACACTCCATGTAGGGATTTCCCTCCTACTCAACATAATTATTGTGGAGCTGGTGATGAAACTGGTGATGATTAGTTAATCACCATACAGGGAAAACTTACTCAGGTTATGAATAATAACTTTACCTGTATGGAGCACCCTAATCCGCAACATGGAGGATCAATGTTACATCACTTAATGAGGAAAAACCACCTACATTCAATGGGATTACAAATCCATTGGTAGATGAGAAATGGATAAGTTCCCTAGATAAAATATTTCAGGCTTTGGGGAGTAGTGAAAGGGAAAAAGTTATCATGGCAGTTTACCACCTCACTGGTGATGCTGATCAACGATGGTTATTGATTCAAAACACAAAGAAAGATGATGAAGTATCAAATATGGAAAGGAGGGAGTTCAAAGAGATTTTCTTAGAAAAATAATTTCCTCATGACCATCGAGCAGATATGGAAAGGAAATTTTTGAGTCTGAGACAAAAGGAGGATGAAAATGATGCAAAGTATGAGGATAACTTTACAAGGTTAGCGAGGTATGCTGTAGATTATATATGTAACCCAAGAAGTAATATTGATCATTTATTTGATGGGTTAAAACCATTTCTCCAACAATAATTAGTCTCAAAAACCTTCTCCTTGTACGAAGATATTCTATCATGTGCTATCAAGATAGAAAAATAATTCTCTAAGTCTTATGACTTTAAAGAAAAGCAAGAGAAGAAGAGATCTGCTGATCACTCTGGAAATGGAAATAAGTGGAAGAAGGGAAATGTTTAATATCCATCCTGTAGTAAATGTGGGAAGAAACACCCCATTACATGATTGAAGAGAATATGATTCTGTTAAAAGTGTGGTGAAAAAGGTCACCAAGATCGTGATTGCAAGGGGAAGAAAGAAGCTACCGATTTTCAATGATATAACTGCAGGGAGATGGGAAACTATGAAAATAAATATCCTAAGAGTTAGGGGAACATACCTCAAAAAGTCTAGGGGATCAAGGCCAAGCTTATGCTATCACTAATGGTGAGGTAGAATCTTCGAAAGACATGGTGGTAGGTAATTTAATGGTTTTCTCATGTTTATAAAATGCATTATTTGATTCTGGATCATCGCATTGTCTATTATCTTCCCAGTTTGCTATGAAAATTAGATATTTCCAATTTCATTTAACAAGGGAGTATTCAGTAAAAACTATTAAGGGAAGTATCATTGAAATAATGATTTGTGAATCAGTCCCCATTAGAGAACATACATGTTCTTTATCTATTGATCTCATCGTCATACCCATGATTGAATTTGATATAATCCTTGGTATGGATTGGATTTCAGAAAATTATGTGAATATTTATTATAAGAATAAAGAGGTTATAACTTTTTATGATGATGATAAGGAACACCTTATCTTTAGATCATAATCGTTACCACCTGATTCTTACCTTGATCCACCCCTAGTAGCTCAACTAAATTCAATTATTGTGGAGGAAGAGAATGAAATAACTGTGGGTATGGAAAGAAATGTTCAAATAGTGGATGTGCCTATTGTGAAATAATATGTAGATGTGTTTTTGGAATATTTACCTGGACATCCTCCAAAACTAGAAATTGTTTTTTCCATTGACTTAATTCCTGTTTCAGGGCCTATATCGAAGACCCCTTATAGAATGTCCACTGTGGAATTAGTTGAACTAAAGAAACAACTAGTGGAATTGAGTAATAAGGGATTTATTCTCCCTAGCGTTTCACCATGGGGAGCCCCTGTCTTTTTTGTTAGGAAGAAAGATAGATCTATGAGGTTATGTATCGATTTTAGGGAAATCAATGCTATAACAATAAAGAACAAGTGTCCCCATCCTCGTATTGATGATTTATTTGACCAACTACATGGAGCTCAATACTTTTCTAATATTGAATTTTGATCTGGATATAATCAGTTGTGTGTGAATAAGGATGACATTCCGAAGATAGCATTTCGAACCAGGTACATGAATTACGAGTTTACAGTAATGCCTTTTGGGCTGACTAATGCACCCTCTATATTCATGGATCTAATGAATAGAGTTTTCATGTAATATCTCGACGAATTTGTGGTGGTATTTATAGATGATATCATGGTATACTAAAAAAGATACAAAGATCATGAAAATCACTTGCGCATTATCTTGAAGATTCTAAGAAGACATGAATTAAATGGGAAGTTTAGCAAGTTTGAATTCTGGATTTAGGAGATCTCTGTTCTTGTCCATATTATCTCTAAGTATGGAAACTATATTGATCCTTCTAAGACCAAGGAAATCCAGGAATAGCCATCCCTTCCAGGTATAACTGAAGTACACAGTTTTATTGGTTTAGCAGCTTATTATCGGCATTTCGTCAAGAATTTTGCCCGATTGGCTAACCCATTAATTAAGATCACACGTAAAGGGGTTAAATTTGTTTGAAAAAAATAGTGTTAAGAATGTTTTGAATAACTGAAGAGAATATTAGTCAATTCTCCTATATTGACTCTACCATTGGGGAATGATGGGTTCGTTATTTATAGTGATGCATCGAAGAAAGGACTTGGTTGTGTCTTTATGCAGAACGATAGGGTTATTGCCTATGAATCATGATAGCTAAAAATTCATGAGAAAAACTATCCTACTCATGATATTGAGTTAGCTTCTGTAATATTTTCTTTGATGATATGGATACATTATCTATATAGTGAAAAAATGTGAGATATACACCGATCACAAGAGTTTAAAGTACATTTTCTCATAGAGAGAACTCAACATGAGAAAAAGGTGATGGCTTGAACTACTTTAGGATTATGATTGCATGATACACTACCACCTGGGGATGTAAAATAAGGTGGAAGATGCTTTGATCAGAAAGGATCATTGAGATTTTAACAAGATGAGAGTTGAAAGGGATCATATTTTCAAGGATTTAGTAATGACGGATATAGGAATCACCATGGAAGGTGAAACATCAATGATTTTTCAAATGGTTCCTAAACCATATTTACATGAAAGGATAAAGAGTTCTCAGACAGATTATGAAGAGTTTCAAAATAATATTAAAGCTGTGAATGATGGGAGATTGAGTGATTTTTTGTATGAAGATGGAATTTTAAAATTTGGGAAGAGACTTTGTATTCCCAAAATACCTGATCTAAAAAGGGAATTTTTCGATGATTCTCATAGTTCCAAATTCTCTATACACCCAGGGAGCACCAAAATGTATAGATATTTGAAGGAACATTTTTTGTGGGACAACATGAAAAGGGAGATTGCTGATTTTTTGTCAAGATGTATGGTTTGTCAACAAGTGAAAGCAGGATGGAACCAGCCTGGAGTAGTCATGAAACCTCTACCCATACCATAGTGTAAATGGGATAATATCATGATGGACTTTATCATGGGAATACCAGAGACTCCTAGAAGGAATGATGAAATATGGGTCATTGTAGATCATCATACCAATTCAACACATTTTCTTTCTATAAGGGAAGATTTACCACTCGAACATCTAGCAAGGAAATATATTAATGAAGTTGTGAGACTTCATAGAGTACCCATATGGATTGTTTCTGATTGTGATCCCCATTTTACATCAAGATTCTGGAATAGTCTTCAGAAATTCCTGGATACTGAACTTCATTTGAGCACTGCCTACCACCCTCAAACAAATGGACAATCAGAACGGCCTATTCAAACCGTAGAAGACATGTTGAGATCATGCTCACATGACTTTCAGGGTATGTGAGATCAATATTTACGTCTAGTGGAATTTTCCTATAACAATAGCTTCCATTCAAGTATTCAGATGGAACAATATGAAGAGTTGTACAAAACGAGATGTCGCAAACCAACCTGTTGGTATGACATTGGTGAAAGAAAACTCATAGGCCTAGAACAGGTGGAGGAAACAATGGAAAAGGTGAAGGTAATCTAAAACCTAATCAAAGCAGCTCAAAGTAGGCAGAAGAGATATGCTGATAACCGAAGGAAGGATTTGGAATTTCAGGTTGGAGATAATGTTTTCTTGAAGGTATCTCCATGGAAGGGAGTTATACGTTTTAGTATGAAGGGTAAATTGAGACCTAGGTACATCAGACCTTTCGAAATTCTAGAACGAATTTGGGTTGTAGCTTACCGTTTGACAATGCCGCCAAGTCTCTCTAAAGTTCACGATGTGTTCCACGTATCACTATTGAAGAAATACATTCCTAACCCAGCTCATGTACTCACCTATGCAGATTTAATACTGGAACTCGATCTGTCTTATTGCGAGGAACCCGTCAGGATTCTTGATATGAGAGAACAAGTACTGAGAAACCGGACGACTCGTCTAGTAAAAGTTTTGTGGAGAAACCATAATATGGAAGAAGCAATGTAGGAACCTGATGAACATATGATTAAGAACCACCACAGTCTTTTCATGCAGTAGTATTCTATAATTTTCTAGGATGAAATTTTTTAAAGGAGGGGAGAATGTAACACCACAAGCTTCCATGACAAGCTTCTCTTTGAATAATACAGTAGCGTGTGTTGTACGCAACTTCGAGTTCAAACACACACCACAACTAATCAAACTAGCCATTATGAATAGTAATACCCAATTTTTGAACTTTTATAAATTTTATCATTCAAAATGGACTTCATTTTTGGATTCAAAATATCGAAATTAGCTTCGGGTTAATTTTTGGTATTTTTATGAAAACATTCAATTTTTGATGAATAATGAAAAAACACTGAGTTATAGTTTAAAACTGAATTTTTATTTAAATAATTATTTATTTTATTTAAATTTAATTAAGTTCAAAATATATACATAATACCTATATATTTTCAATGTAATTCATTGGAGTTAGTTTAAAATAATTTTAGATATATAAAAATATTTTGGAACTTTTCGCCGTCTTTTACCCACCTCTTATAAGAATTTGAAAATTATCATAAAACATAATTCTACCACTTCTGTGAGTGGAAATTTGAAAATCCTAGAGACACAGTTAATATCAAGGAGTAAAATGTGGTTTAATAAGATAAAAATAATTTTTTTTGAATAGTAACTTTTTACTTTTATTTACCACGGTTAAAAGTAAATAGGGTAATTAAGGGTAAAAATGATATTAATATTACCCTAACACATGTATTAATTCTATTGGAAAATGTATCTTGACCAAAAACAACCTTAGTAATAAAATATTATCATTTAGGTCCACTTGGATTAGATTAGAACATTTATTATTATTTAATTCAATGAAGAGGTAAAAGAGTTAAAATCAAAGTTTAATAACTGAAACATTTTTAATATAGGCTTATACATAAGATAAATTATATTATAAATATTCATTAGAAAGATAACAAGATTTACTATATAATGGTATCTTATTTATAATTTTTAGACACTAAATAAGTTTATTTACATATGACATAATGGTGAGGCAGTAATTACATAATTAATTAAATATTAAAATAATATATATTATAAATATCAAAATACATAAAATTGGAGACTTGTTATGAATTAAAATAATTTTATAGGTTAATATGATATATTATTACTGATTATATAAATTTTTTTCGAAGTAATAATGCTGTTATGAAATTTTCAAACACAAAATACCCAATAGTGCCAAAATTGACATAAAAGAGTTTTTAAAACAAATATTATTTTATTAATTTATATTATATTCCTAAAAATCTAACGTTCAGACAAGAGACTTATATAATGATAGGTGTATCATTATTTGACCACTTGGTGGTTTCTTTGATGTTTACAGTATGTTTATTGACTATATAATATAAAAATACAAAGAGACATGGTAAGTGTCAAACTAAATAACTAAGAGTTAAAACTAAAAGATAAGGTTAATAAATTGACACAAACCTATCTAAAACCTAGTGGTTGAGTGGGTTTCGACCTATCCCCTCTTTAAACCTTAAATAATCCACTTTTTAGCCATTATAAACTGAATATAAATTTATTATAATATAATATTTATAGCTTTTCCAATGGTGCCCCTCACCCCTCTTATAAAAGGTCACTATCCCTTCTCTCAATTTCACACCTTCAAAGAATTTTGGCTCATCCAAACCCTGCACAAATATTCTCTCAAATTCTCTCAATTCGACCTAGAGGATTTAGAATGATCAGAAAGCCATCCTAATGAGCCCTTTTGATCAAATCAAAAGAAAGAACCCGATGAAGAGGTAATGTTTTCACCATCCTCTTTCAAATTCCTTTATTCTTCAACTTATTCTTTCTTTGTAATTTACATTCTAAAATAATAACTCCAGTATCTTATATATACTATGATGTTATTATAAATATGGTAAAACCATATTCAATATTCTATCCATCCTTTGAATGACATGTCACCATACGTGCGTACGTACGACTTACCGTCTCCACGTCATGGTGTAATTATTATTCAATATATTATTATATGGATGGGTATAATAATGATGCGTAATTCATGTAAATAATAAATATAACATGATAATTATTCTGTATATATGATATAATATCCAGTTATATATTATTTTAATATCAAAAGAATGATATTGTCGCTCATGCATACGTACGGACTACCGTCTCCACGAACGTGATGAGATTCATTTCCCATTGTATCCATTCAAGACTAATTATCATTTGATGATTAAAAGTAATTTTTAAGAACATTATATCATTCTGTATATGAATAAGATACAACCTATCCATAACAAACATGACTTATGTAACAAAACATATAAAATAAAACGAGCAAGTTAACACCCAAAACTATGATTATACTAAAATATTATTACAAATAATTATTAAAATATCATATATGATATCATAATTATGTATATGGTTCTTGTATAATTTAATAACAATGTTTTAACTATTATATAGGTTTTTAAGATACCATCGACTAAGGAGAAGTACAAGGTAAGGGTTCATTTCACAATCTCTTCATTATCCGATGTTGTATATACGTAATTATCTACTGGGACCTCTTTATCATCCACATCCATATTTCATAAAATTGTATTTCAAATAATTATTACTATTTTATAGACTATGGGTTAAAGTTATTTATACCCTTGTTTACTTTTTATAAGAAGTTTATAAATGAATATTTCTATCGTTTTCCAAACAAAGTCCTTTTTATCCTTTTCGACAAGAATAAGGTAAGAATGTTTTTTTAACTTATACGGCAGGTGCATATATTTTGTGCCGTTATAAAATCATCGAAGCTTCCCTAACAAGCTTATAAGTATATTTTCAATGTAAATTTTTTCTTTTATAATTATGTGACTTTTAAATGATTATAAAAAATATATATTTCTCTCAAATATTTTTGATTTCATCTATGTCAACATCCTTTGATGGATTTAAGCTTATTTGAAGTTGATTTATTAAGATACAAAACTTCCATATTGTATTTATGGTTTTGTGATATGTTTGACTGTGGATGTTTTATTTTAATACCAATCATGGTTTATGGAGAAATTATTGACATTTCATATGATAGTTTTAATACGAATGTTTATGTTATGTTTAAACCTGTTCGTATGGGGAATGCATTGGACTTAATAAGTGACGTGTGGAGCCCACTATACATCCTCAATGCATCGGTAGTTCTAATGGGATATACCAGTGTCTTGGAACAAGGCCTTGACAAAATATTATTTTTAGTCTTGGCACGAGGCCTTGACTATGTGGTTATGATAGTCTGACGTTATGCATTCCATCATTATGAAAAGTGGTTATTGATATTGCATATGATTATTATACTAGTAGAATATCCATTTGAATAAGTAAATGGAATTATTTAATTTTATCTTTTTCATATTATGATGATGTTCATGTTTAAATGGCTTTTTTAGTTATACATTTCCTTTAAATGGTTTATTCTTATTTATGAAATTTTCTGCTATATTGTTATCCTTACTGAGCATCTGAGCTCACCCCTTTCAATGTTATGTTTTTTCCAGGATGTGAAGAAGTAATTTATGAATGACCTGCAGGGATAGTATGAGGGGATATGAAGACAAGATGTTGTTGTAGTAGTTTTCACATTATGATGAAATTTAAACTTTAGGAATATATCTATTTATTCCAAGGCTACTAAACTTATCGGTCTTTAGAGACTTGATATTTTGTGATCATGCCAATGTTATGTAATAATGCACCGACTCCGCGTAACTGGGGTTGGGGAGTTACAGTATAAGGGAACCACAGTACACAAGGGAGAAGAAAGAAGCCTCGGGTAGGAAGAAAAAAAGAATAGGGAAAAAAGAGAGAGAAAAAAAGAAAAAATAAATAAATTAAACATAAAAAAAATAAAACTATAAAGAAATATAATAATAATAATAGTCATAATAATGCTGAAAATAATTATTAATTAATATTACTAATTAATCTTAATTAATATAATTAATTTTAATAATTTTTATAGTAAAAACATAATTTAAATATAAAAAATTATAAGGATAATAATAATAATAATTATTATTATTTTATTTTTCATTAGGTCAGTTAACCACCCACGCACCGAGAAGGCCACACGTCAAAATGGAAAATCCACAGAACATTGCTCATGACCTACCCTTGAATCAGGCATTGTCAAGATGATTCTCATTTATCATCGCCAAAGCGCAAAAATCATGTCGGGCTCAGCCCACATTTAAGTAAAGGAATTATTACATGGTAAATAAAATTATAAGATACAAATTATTGTTAAAAGAATACCTCATTGTGAAGTACGAGTTTGATAAAATCCCTCTACCATAAAAACTTTCCACCCTGAAAAATAAAATTCAAAGTCAGATTAGAGAACAAAAATGGGTACTCCTGCTCAACCCATGACTTCTGCTCCCAGGTATCATGTTCTTTCTCAAATCCAGAATAAAATATGATGTCATCCATAGATACCATGATGAAGGAGTCAAGATATTGGTGGAACACCCTATTCATGAGTTCCCTGAAAATTATCGGAGCATTCATCAATCCCAATGGCATGACTATGTACTCGATGTTGTCATACCTAATTCAAAATGACATATTTGGGCTATAAACCTCTCTCACTCTTACATGGTGGTATCTTGAGTGTATGTATATCTTGGAGAACCAGCTTCCCCCCTTCAACAGGTCGAAAAAATCGTCATTCTGAGGAAAAGGGGATTATTTTTTATGATTACCATATTCAATTTCTGGCACTCAATGCACAACTCGAGGGTTATATCTACCTTATTTTCAAATAAAATAGGGGAATACCAAAGGGAGACACTCAGGCGAATGAATCCTTTAGATTACAAAATTGTTCAGTTGTATCTTCAATTCCCTTAATTTTGTGGGGGAATGTATTATGAGGGTGAAAATATAGGTTGTGTTCCCAGTGCCACATCAATTAAAAACTCCACATCCTTCTCTAGGGGAAATCTTAAAAAATAATCTGGGAATACCTCTAGGAACTCATCTACTAGAGGAGGTGATCCACTCTGAAAAGCTCCACCATCTTCCTCCTGTGCGAGCGATGATAACTGAAAATCAAGATTCCCCAACTTAGGAAGTGGAGGTCATGCACGACATGAATGAGGATACCATTCCCCAATAAGTACATGGGGGATCCCATTAGGTTCCATAAACTAGCTCATCTCTAATAACAAACAATGTGTGCTTGGAAGAGCACCAGGTAGTCCATGCCAAGGATCACATCAAAAAGGTCCATACTCAAAACTATGAAATCCTAATCTATCGTGAATCCTGACACAGAAAGTGTGCATGATGGACACATGAGGCCTCACTCCCTATTTTTCACTAATGGTGTTACTAACTCCATGAAAAAATATGTATATTTGGTTGGCAGGTTCATTTGAATCACAAGATAGGAAAATAAAAAAACGGAATCACTAGTATCATATATGACTATAGATTTAGAAGATAAAATTTTTATTGTACCTTGAATAGTGGAAGGTCCTGTATCAGATCTCGTTGGTTTATGATCTATATAATGCAGATGTATGGTCATTTCCTGAGAACGACCACTTGCCTATGGATCTAACATGAACATGCTCTATCGAGAAGACAATCTGGTCCTGCACCCTGACCACCAAACTGAGATCCCATCATCCTAATTAGCTTCGACCGAACTGATAACCCTCTAGAAGCCACAGATCCAGTGCTACTCTAATAAGGGAATACAGTCTTAAAAAATCTATTTAGATGTCCCATGACTTCACAATCATGGCATGTCTTGAGAGGGTGTGAACATGAAAGTCATATGTTCCCTACCTTTCCACATTGATGGCACACCGCATTCCTTGTATTAGAAGCTATAGATGAAGTTTGATTGTAGGGATGGCCTCAGATGCCACCCCCTTCTTCCATTGATCATCACTGTTCCTCTTCTTCTTAGATGAACTACCACTTCCAAACACTGAAAATGCTCTCAAAAACCTCGACCTCCCTCTCTGGTCAATATCAACCATAAAAGCACAATTGATCACCTCACCATAAGTTCCCATCTTGAACAAGAAAATTTGATAGTAAATTTCTGGTCTATGCCCCTTCTTGAACATCTGATATTTCCATGAATCATTTAAAACAATCTCAGTTGTGTACTGCACTAGCTCAACAAAGAGGTTTTCATACTCCATCACTATCTGATTCCCTAGGGAAAGATCCATGAACTCCCATGATTTGGTATAGGCCAAGTGCTCGGAATAGTATTACTCATTAAAGATAGCATTGAAATCCTTCCAACTAATCTTCTCACACTTCTTATCCTGAATCCCCGACTCCAAAAACTTGCGACTAGGACCCTCTAGCTGAATTGAGTCACACTTCACCCTAACCTCTTTAGGTGTTGCATGGTACTATGTCACACACTCTATCTTTTCAAGCCATTCCTCTGGCTCTTGAGGATATAATCTACGTCAGAATGAATGTGGTTTATTCATTAAAAACACCTGAGATTTATCATTCTCAGAGACATAATCATCTCCTATAGCTGGAATAGGAATGGAAGTAGGATTCACCCTTTGTCCTAAAGCCTGAATATTTCAGACCATAACTTCTACAAATATCTAATCAATTGGTGCCTGTGAACATTCGTCGATATCCTATCATTCAAGCAAGGGAGATCTTTCGGAAGGCATTCTATTTCAAAAATCAACAGTAACATAAGAACATCATTAATACATTATACTTGAAAAATAAATTTTCAGCATGAATAATAGGAATATCTAAACAAAACATGATGGAGAAGCAAAATAACCAAACCACTTCTCCCTCACCTGGTGTCCATGTACAGTCTGCAACCAATATGTTTCACCGAGAGGAGAAGTTAAACATGCATCCTAATATCCCATGGCGACTCAAAGTATGTCCCGGGGTGTATTGGCAAGGAACCCTACTCAAAACCAAAACACAGAGCCTCTACAATCCTATCACCCATCTAACCATACTTTTCCTAAATTAAATAACCCAAAGAGAAAACCTGCTCTAATATAATTTTGTCAAACACCAAGTTGGTTCGCCATCCAACTGGTGCCCGACCCAGCCTGTAGTAAGGTCTGAATGGTGTTCCTGATCGGCATGTGTTGGGAAAAGTTCCCAGGTTTCTAAATAATAGTTGGGATATATTTAATCACCTAAAAAATTATAAATAAAATGTCCAGAAATATGAAAGTAGGCCAAAACTGAAGGTCACAACCAAATGGATATTTTAAGTAAAAACAAAAAATTTAGTTGCACGTTTAAATTGAAAACCAAACAAAAACTACCACTTCTTGGGGTGACTGATAACCAACACAAAAAAATACCTCTTGGTGAGATTACAACACCCTCAATCCATCACAACAAGGTCAGACCATGAATTCCACTAACAATCCGAACCTCCACTTCCAAAAGCTGGTACCCTACATATATCATACATAAATAAATATAATTACACCCAAGGGTGTAATTTGGGTGCGGGAAATCCCGTAGTATAATTCCACTAAGTTATGATTCCATGCAGAAGCATTAAAAGAAAAATACATTTTTAATGATTAATAAAATAATGAATGAAAATCTATTACAACATTAATGAAAAATAGTTTTAAGGAAAGGAAAATTAATGAAAAAAAAGTTGTATACAGAAGCACATTTTCTTATATAGTTTCTCAAGTGTCACACTATATGTCGTCAGTGTGCGTAAAGTGACAAAGAGAACCAAAATATGGGAGAGTCCCTATATGCATTATCAAAAATTGTGATATGAGAATGTCGTTTCTTGATGAAATGTGGATTTGAAACCACAACCCTCAGAAACTATGGCATAGAAACCACGACCCTTAGAAAGCATGACATAGAAAAAATGACCGACAGAAACTGGGGCTTAGAAACCATGAACCATAGTCATTCATATGTTTAGTTAGTGTTGTAATCATCAATCCTGCTAGTGAAACCGGGCCGAAGACACCTTCGGACTACTAGACCACTAGTCCTAGTTCTCCCACTTAATACCCTAGGCTTCCCTATTTGGGTTATTTTAAATTCCAATCTCACATCACCTTTTACATTATTACATAATAGCCCAATATGTTTCTTTCGCACAAAAACACTCTATTGTCACACCAAAACACTTTTAAAACCATACGCACACCAACAATATTTTTAGAACTTAATCTCTACCGCTTTCACATTAAATTAAACTAGATGCATAGTTTTAAAAAACACGTTTATAAGTAAGAAAACACAAAGAAATTTTATTAATAATCATTCAAACATGTCACAATGATTTAAATTGAATAGGTCATTAAAAACATTTTTCAAGAAAAAACACATTTTGAAACCACACCAAAACATAAACTGCATCATCCGCACTTCCCAACACAGTCACTCTTCATTTTATAAAATACTGATAAACAGTCCAAAGTGGGTTTTAAAAATACAAATGGGCTAAAATAGCTTTAAAATACCTCCAAAAAATTAAATTCACAATATAAATTAATCAAAAATAATTTTGATTCTTCAAAACTAATTAAAATGATTCTAAATTAATTAATCAAATAAGAAAATGATCATTAGTCCATAATTTTGGGCAAAATCACATACCTCTTTGTATGAATAACCTTGAAAATTTGTTGTGTAGAACACCTACATGCCAACCACACTATTGTCAACACAAAAGGACCCCAAAAACAAGGTATTAGAATAATCAAATCAAGAACATGCCACATGGGACACAAAAGTTAACTGAAACATTGCACCAAATGAGAAGAAAATCACCTGAAAAAAATAAAGCCTCTGCAATGGATCTACTGAGAAGTGGAATCATCACAGAGTTACACCATGCCAAAAAATCATTTGGAAGGGAGGGGTACACTGGTCTGGACATCGTTCAAGCAGAGAGGGGAACCCAGATTAGTGCAAGGTTGTAGAGAGTGGCGTCGTGGCTCGGTGCAGGGCAGTGGGGAGGGGGTGTCACAACAACTAGACCAGAGGAAGATGAATGGATTTTTATGGGATGTACGAAGAAAGGAGTGCGGCTGCTAAAGTTCAATGAAGTGAACCACAACATTCCTGGTAAAAGGAATAAGTTTCAGGGAAGAAGAAAAAATAATAGGGAAAAGAGAGAGACAAAAAATAAATAAACAAAACATAAAATAAAATAACTAAAATACAAATAACAATAATAATTGTCATAATAACAATTATAGTAATTATTAATTATTCATAATAATTAATATCAATTTATATAATTAATTTTAATAATGTTACTATTAATAAAATAATTTAAATATCAAAAATGATAATGATAATGATAATGATAATTTTATTTTTCTTTAGGTTAGTTAACCCCCCACACACCGAGCATGTTGCACGTCAAACCAGTAAATCCACAAGGCTTCGTAGTTTCCTAGTCATGCTTTGGGAATTGTTAAGATGAATCTCATTTATCATCGTAAAAGTGAAAAACCCATGTCGGGCTCAGCCTGCATTTCAAAAAAGTTATTATTACAAGGAATATATAATTATGAGATAAAATTTATAATAAAAAAATATTGCAATGCAATATCCAGGTGTGATAGCACAACTTCTAAAAGAATATTAGACACAGGATCTACCCATTCATTCATATCGAAATAATTTTATAAGGGTATCAAAATTCCACCCAAATGATTATATGTGGAATTAATATTTAAAACCCTTAATGGTGTGATAATCACATCTCAGGTGTATAATTCCTATAAGATTGATGTTGTCTAGAATGTGCTTCTTGGAAATATTTTAATTCTTCCTGTGGTTGAATTTTATTTCCTCTAAGGAATACATTGGATTTATTTTCATAAACCCACATGAATTTTCAATGAATGGAATTCATGATTGATATTCCAGGAAAGCTAATTATTGATAATCAATGTTTCAAAAAGTATGTACTTCTGATGAAGACTACATCCATTTTATGGGTCTAAATTCTTATTTAGAAGGGTTTTTATCTCAAATGTTTAGGGAGAAAAATAAAATTAATGACATTCCTATTTTGTGAGAATTTTTTTATGCCTTGCTAGAAGAATTTACTAGTATTCCAATAAAACATGATGTTTAGTTATCAATAGAACTAATACATGGGGCCTCACCAATTTCAAAGACTCTGTATAGAATGACACTAATTGATTCATAGAAATTCAAGAAGTAACTCCATGAAAACCTTAACAATGGATTACTTGGTACATGTTTTTTACCTTAGGGTACAAAATTTTTTTGTGACATATAATGATGGATCAATTTGACTAGGAATCGATTTTTAGGAGGTAAAAAAGATCATAATTAAGAAAAAGTACCCTCTTCCGAGTATTGATGACTTTTTTGATAAACTGAATATAGTTCAATGCATTTCCATGATTTACCTTAATTATGGATATCATCAATTGATTGTCAAGAATGTGGATTTACCCTAGATAACATTTCATACATGGTATAGACATAATTAATATATAGTGATTTCATTTATTCTTACTAATTTTCATACTATCTTCATTGATTTAGTTAATATAATCATTAGATATTTCCTTTATGAGTTTGTAGTTTCATTTATATATGATATTCTTATCCTCTCATAGAGAAATGAAAATGATGAATAACACTTGATAATTGTACAAAAGACCCTATGGAAGGATAAACAGCATGAAATTTCTTTTGTGAAATGTGGCTGGAAAATATTGTATTTTTGGGTCTTATAATATATAGAGAGGTTATATCAGTACATATATCAAATAATGAGGTTATGGAGTGTTTTACATGACAAACTATACAGACTGAGGTCTGTATTTCTCCTAGTTTAGTTAGATATTATTGATAGATTTTTGATAATTTCTCCTGAATATCTAATCTTTAGACTATGTAATCTATGAAGAGAGTCAAGTTCCACTAGAAAAATGAACTTGAGGAAACATTCAAGGAACTAAATATATGATTATTTAGTTTACCTATTCTTACATTTTTCTACACCAGAGAAGAGATTACATAACACCTTTAGATTTTGTGAAATATTTTTTTTGAAATTAACATTATCTTTTTGATATTGTTAATTTCATACAACACTTAATATATCTTCTGTTATATGAGTGAAACATGTTATTATTTATTTTTAAGAACACCATGTATATATTATTCTACATAAATCACTTAAATTTTATTTCAGTACACACAAGATTATGGTTGGATTCTGTTACAGACAAAGGAATGTTCCTTTAACAACTCTTATTACATGAAATAATGAGTTTTCGATAACTAAAACATACAATTAATAATATTTTTTTAAATATTATTATTGTTATCACCGATCTATTAGAATGGATGTTACAAATATTTTTAACTAAGTTGAGGAAATATGGATTAAAAATATATATAAAATGAATATTTTTTAATCAATTAGAAAAAAATGAAATCAACAACTATTTGAATAAAAATAAATTGAATTTCGAAGACAACTATTCATATATATATAAACAAATATTATCTATTTAAATTAAACAAACCAATTTTAAATATTTTTTTAAAATTTATATATTTTATACTCATCCAATTTTTTTTCATTAATACAATAAGTTCAATATGAATAAAATAATAATAAATCCATTTTTTGGTATAAAAAGTGTTTATTATTATAAAAGGAAATTGTACTATCTTAAAATGGTAGAGTTTTTTTAAATAATCATTGAATCTTTTATAATTTATATTTTATAAAATAAACTTTATTTATCAAATGGTTACATAAAAATTATCTTAGCGTGAATTTTTTGTATTTTTTTGAGCTGTTTTATTTTTTGATGATTAATGAAAAATATTGATTTAAAATTGAAAGATGCATTGTCATACAATTTATTTATATTGAAAAATTATATTTTAAATTGTTTTTAAACAATATTTATATCAATTATAAACATATTAGTACATTTTTTGTCATTTTAATAAAATTTATATTGAAATTGGATATAAAAACATTCCAAACTTCTTAACATTTTCACTTTAAAAACCTATTGTTTCATCCCATATATGGTGTTATTTTAAATTAACTTCATAAAAATATTTGATTTGAATTTGGAAAGTTAGATTCCATATTTGTAATAATTATATTTTTTAAGGTATATTAATGTCAAATTTTTTTTACCAAAAATAATACAGAATGTAATTAAAATTAATTACAGTGATTAATGTAAAACGAGTTTACTTAGTGGTTAAACAATAACTTAAGGGGCCAAAAAACCTAGAAACAAGTCCAAAATATATTTTATAGTCATATTTATACCATATCATCCATTTTACTAATATGTGAAAATTCCTTTAGTAAAATCATGTAAGAGAGACCTCTCAATAATGTTTTCCTTTTTGTATACACAAGAATGCCACTCCTCCCCCTCTATATAAGGGAACTCACACCTATCACTTCTTCACACATATAAAGTAATTTGTATCAACACAAATATTATCAAATAAACTCCAGAGTAACATACATTCATCCAAAATTCTACACTTTGGCATGAAATCCAAACGATTAATCCCTTTGGTGAAAACAAAAAGGACTTACCCAAAGAAGAGTACCATCTTTCAATAAGTACAAATTTTTGGTTTCATTATCCATCACATAAATTATTATTATTCTATGATTATATCATAATCTAATTATCCTAAATATAACGAGATGTTGTTATTATAAGGATATAAACTACAATCCAACTCACTTCCATCAAATGGGATACACAATCATCATTCGTTTGCACGATGGACTACAACCTCACAAGTTGATGTCATTATTTCTTCCATTAACACCCCTCATGGTTGGAAATAATGATGGAATTGATATTTTTATATGGTATATATGGTATTTATGATATATTTATACTTCAAAAAAATAGACCTTCATTCTTTCCATTTTTTAGAATATGAAAACATCTTTTATGGACATGTGCACTATCGTCTCCTCCATGCAATGTTATTCATTAACACTTTACATGGAATATATAAATGAATGGTTTAAAAATATTTGATATATATGAAATAAGATTTATTATATAAGGATAATATATATATGTGTCTGTGTGTGTGTCTGTGTGTGTGTTATCTACATTCTTTATTTCAATACGGTAAGAAAACATAAACATCATTCAAGCCTACATATAGCCAACCATCTCCATGAATAGTGTATCTCATTTTCTATTTATATATATCTTATTTGATTATAAATTAATAAATATATAGTTAATATATATGATATTTATATTATGTTTTACATTTTTAAATAATTAAATGAATAACTATTTAAGAGGATCAAGAATAAAAATTCAAAACAAATACGAAAAGAAAAGTGTGTAGTACCCAAAATGAAACATTAATATGAAATTATTTATAAATGGATAATATAAATTAATAATAAAATCACATATGTAATGATATATAAGAATATTTTTTATGTTATATTTATAATAATCTTATATTTATTATATAGGAATTTTGAATGTTAATGAAGAATGTTAATACTTATGGTAAAGGGTTTCATCTCAATTTTTATTACATTGAGGATTATTTTTTATTATGACCATATTTACTTTTATATGTTGTATATACATCCCAATTACATGTTATATCATTAATTTAATTTATTTCATGGCATTCAATGTTTCAATTCATTTTATTCATTCACATATCTCATGATTTGAATGTTACTCATGTAGTAAGGGGATTTCTGGTCACACATTTATTTCTATGATACTTAAGCTTTATTCACCACTTGTGTCTTTTTTATGGTATATATAATTAAAATAAATGTATTCTATGATTATAATCCTTATTTTTATGGATTTCTATATATCTATTTTATGATATCTCTTTCATGGGGTTTACATTTCAAAAGTTACCAAATCAGTAAATTAATTTCTTTTCAATTTTCCATCTCTGAGACACATGTCATGTTATGGACAAATATTATTTTACGAGGTGTATAAACTACCATTTGAAACTTTGTATCATTAATATACTTCTTTTAAAGTTAATTTAATATTTATATAATTTTACAATTTAATGGGGATTTTGATTCAAGGTATTCAAGGTGGTAATAGTTTATTACTACAATATCATCATTTATCAGGATTTTGTATTATTATTAACTCCCAAAAAATGAGTATCGATAAAATACAGGAAAAAAATTAATTAATATGGGTATTATTTCCCCTAAAAAGGAAATGGAAGGATAATTCAGTTGAGACTCATGGATCTTGTGAACCCATGGTAGTTATATGATCACCTAACAAAGAGAGGGTCATGAAAATGGGAATGTGAAATGCATAACCCATAGTAGATCCCATGATTCCCCTTCGACAAGTCCTTTTTCTCCCATTAATGTGCCTTGGAAAATCATTTACCATGTGGTAGAAGTCGGATTAACTCTATCATGTCATGCATATTTTCTACCAATAGATGCCTGGATACCCATCTGAAAATATCTAGAAAAATGGAGAAGTTTTCCAAAAGGGTGAGGCCCCCTGCAGTCATAAACCATGCATGAAAAATCATTGATGGGAAGATTATTTGAACATTAAAACATTCCTCGAAACATGTGGGACTTTTATTTCTAGTAAAATAGATAAATGAAATATACAAAACAGGGAGTTTGAAACCTCTCACAGTCATAAAAGCCTCAAGATGCACCACTAGAGATGTCTAAGTCACCAAAAGACCACGGTGACATGTCCCCCTCTTCTCACGAAATCCCATATGTGCATCACCCTCATCACATGAAGAGCCTCGGGTATTTCTATATGACATTGGATGACCCTTTGGGTTCCCTAAGGACAAATAGATGGAATTTACAGTGAAATTATCATGCATCTTCATAGAAGATTTATTAGTCACATGACACCTCACCAAAAACAAATTATTTTTCCCCAATAATACTCATGAAAACTCACATGATTCCCCACATTTTTAAAATAAATTATTTAAATAAATATAATACGAGGTGGGAGACTCTTTCATTCATAAAACTATCCTGACATTCTATGAAGGACCCAAAAAAAATCTCGCAAGACCCCTAGAAAAGCCAGCATGATCCCGTGAAAGTTCTCTGACAACCCATACTTGTCTCATGGAATGTACACTATATGTCGCCAAAGATCACACAAAGGCATTATAATTAGAACCCTCATGTCAGGATTTCCCTTGGAATTCTTAAAATGAAAATTGGAAAACTACTCAGTATAGCTGAATGATCCCACAAATCCCCAATAATTGAAAATAATCGAAAAAAGTTAACACTGATGAGAGGGACTCACGGTCACTAAAAATCTGGTGAAACCATCAGAACGATCCATGATAGGGTCTCATGAGGATAGTTTATGCCAAATCCCACCATCGAATTTAGACAAGATTCACATGAGATATTCCGCACAAATCACCAAAAAACAACAGTGTCTAGGCCTTTAAATCAACCACCCTTGCATGATAGAAATACACACACAACACTTTGATGACACATGGAGGATAGATGAACTTTGGGAAATTCATATCACAGATAAGGAGGATATCTTGGAGCAGTTGATCTCATAAATAGAATGTCTCCCTTCAGGCCAGATACCGACAAAGAGTCTGTGAAATCATGCAACATGCATAGGCACTTTTATTGATCGCTTATAGATCACATGAAGGACTTCTAGAAAGACAATAAAATTACATACCACAAACCATCAAGATCATGCGAGAAATAATTCAGAATAACATTGAACAAATCTATGACATTTTAAATATAAAGGCTAGAAAAAAGGATATAATGGGATATTCATTCAATGAGAATATACACTTACCCTCATGCACTCTATGTGAACCACTGAAGACACAAAATACCCTGAGGACATGTTTACCAGATCTCACAATGATCCTTTGATATATTATTTGGTTCATATGAAGTCCACCACACATTTCAAATCAAGTCACGTACATCCCCTACAACATACATCCCAAGCCTAATGAAGCCATAATGGATTTCTATTTAGTCATCACATTTCCTTTCAAACATGTTTTCTGACCCATATAATAATACTTTCTCATGTCAGATGTGTCTCGTAGTAGCTCCCATGCATGTGAGCTACCTATTATGACACCACCAAGAAATCCATCCCAGTCTCGCAATTCCCTCGAGATAATTCCACTAGGACATGAGGTACCCTCCGAGACATGTCACAATTACTCTTGTCCCACCCTCTATATGTTTCTTCTTTATCTTGCAATAAAACATGGGTATGTCATTTGGATCAAGTGACACCCTCTGGATAAATCAACCAGGTCATCTGATGGCTCCCAAGACCAAAAATCCAGGTCTTTCGATGTCCTACAGACTAGTTATGCATGATCTTGAGAAAAAAATTAAATATTTCACTAAAATTATGTTAAGTACGTCAGAAAATTCATCTGCATTATAAAATTGTCTTTCAAAATTTCAAGAAGACACTCTATAACATGTCAAGAAGGTAAAAATGAATTTCTAGTAGACAATCCACACCTGTTAAGAATAAAATCAAACCTGGTAAATCAGGGAATCCCAGTACATGGTAATCTTGGTAATCTATAGTGTGAAATCTATAATTATAAGGGAAACATCAGAATGTATTCCTCGACCAACTGAACTGCGATATATCTAATTCCTTCCATAACCAAGATATGTAGGACACCATCTTTATGCTCAAACTCCATATCAACAAAATGGTTATCTCAATTCACAAGTCCCACATCTATAAGAAATTATATTGAATAATTATAATCCATTATTTATTAAAATGATCATAGTTTACATAGGATTATGGAGTTGAAATGATCATATCATTTTCATCATAAACCATTATAAGGACAAGGGCAATGCTAGTGTGTATGCCTCAATCTTATTTAACTATGTAGACTCTGATTAATTATATACCCAAGATATGTAGGATTACTTATTATAGCCTAAGATCAAGTTCAAATGGGCATCCACATTAGTAAAAGCCTCATCATTTCTCTACCATTTCAACCATCAGAACCAAATCATTTCCATGGGCTGGCCAATACCACATCCCCCAACGGTATAAGAAACTACTTAACTATTGTGACTCTAATTCATTCTACAATAAGGATAAGTAGGATTCCTTTCATAATGTCTAATAACCATTTTATTAACAACCATGGTCTATCCCAGTACGTAATGTATGTATCCATATAAAGTGAGATTTATTACTCAATATATATTATTTCTCACTTCGAGCATAACTCTTGTGGGCTTAAAGAGATATGATGGTAATCTCATTATCATTATGAATCCCCAATGACTAGGAAAGTCTTAGTATGTAAATCTCAATAAGTGAAATGATATAAATATCTCTTGTATAATAAAATCTACCATGGGGTAGTTCCAATGGCATAACTAAACTATGATAAAACTGATTCCAGATATAACTAGGAAATGTAGGATATCTCCTCAAGACCCGATCTCAAATATATGGTTCCTAGGTTCCCTCATATACATACTCTCCAAATGAATTTAATATTAATAGTTTTATCTAACTACATGGTTTTTTATTCCTTCAATAACCATGATATGTATGGCCCCTAATCATATGGCCTTAGAATGTAGGGAAGATATCCATCACTCAAAAATGCATGAAGGTCCTCATATGAAGGTGGATGTATTAACTAAAGTGTTACAAGTTTTTTTGTTCATTAATGAGATCCCCATTCTTTTGTATAAAAATATAATAAATCTAAAATCATTTTTTAAGGATAATCAGTCGTGAATTAAGATTGGGAAGAGATTTTAAATATTATCTTATTTCTATAAGAGAGTCTTGGAGTATGAAACAATTCACCCCAAAATGGCTTGATGATCCTGACATCCCACCATCTTGACTAATGTCAGTAACTAAGAATCATTGGGTCTAAAACCCCATGTAACCACCTAAAATTGGAAACTAGGTTTATACCCAATTATAGATGAGGGAACCATTGGGAGTATCTGTAAAAAAAATGGTATCCCAGTGTTAATGGATGTGTAAGGAATTAAACCCCAATATTCAACCTTCAGGCTGAACCAAATACCAATAGTGGTCATGTCTTTCCCATTGAAAAAAAATGGTGAACCTAGAATTAATCATTCAAATAACAAAACAATTGGGATATAATCTTTCAGTTCATTTTGTTTACCCACTAATTTAAAAGGAAAATAGTGAACCATACGTGATACTCAAAAATAAATAAAATATTGGGTTATAATATGTTTGGAGATTTTTTCCCAATATATGACAACCAAAAATGCAATGCCCGATTAGAATCTAGAACAACAAACTAATTTGTTAATAATTCATCAATATATATAGTTTTTCACTCCTCCACAAAATACTAGTAAGGCCAACATGATCTTATAGATGATCCTATATAACTAGGGTTATCAAGAAATAATTCTATCCTCATGATGAAAATTACACACTAGCTGAAATTATTGATCAAAAGAGAATAAAAAATTATGTTGACCATGCATATATGATTGTTCACACATCAAGACTATGATATTCAACTAATTGGTAACATTGTTCTTGTTGTCTACATGACTGAAGATTCTTCTCTCATAGATAGTATCAAGATCTACGAATTTTTTTCTTCATCCAATGATCACTCTGGTAAATCCCCTATGGCTGAAACATATTCCGGTCACAAAATTGTTTCGCATACCTAAAAACTCCATAATGAGTTAAAAAAACAATGGTCCCAGAATGCAACATACATGGTACAATCATGAACCTAAATAATTCCCATGAGTTTCTCCAAGCACAGTAACCTATGAGTCAACATCACTTAGGGAATGTTGTAGATACTCTTCTGTCCCTAGTATAATTGGGCAACCACTTCAAAAACTTATTCCTAATGCATGAAAACTACCACCTTCAATATATAATGAAGGCTGGACAAGATTCAAAATATGGATCCCATCTGATTTAGGGGATTCCCTTGAGGGATCCTGTCAATGATTGTTGCCAGCACCATCCCACTGATAACCACCAGTCACCTGCTGAGTGTACCACCCAACACACTGTTTCCCCTGAAACCCACGCATGGGTGAAAAGGAAGAATCATCACGTGAGGAATGTGATTTATATCTAATATAGGGTTCATATAACCACACATACTGATGTGGTTTTCCAGCATATTCTGGTAGCATCTAGTAAGAATTATAATATATATTCTCACTCAAAGAAATTTTTTGTGTATATTCTCATAGTAGGAATGGGGGAGGCACATATCATTAACCCCATGCATGAAGTCCTTTGGTGGTTCAAGGAGGATAGAGGTGGGGTATTTTCCTTTCATTAATACACGATATATACCAGTATATAGTGGAGATTGAAAATCTACAGGCTTATATTACTATACATTCTTTGATAACATGCTATTATATTTTAGAAATATCTGAAAAACTCTACCAGCATAAATCAACACTATTTTAGATAAATGGATCGACAAATATTCCTATACTATCCTCCAGGATAGCTAAACACTCCAATAATAAAAAAAATTGGTTTTTTTGGTTAAAGAAAACATTATTTCCCCAGCCTAGGTGAATTATCTGCATATTTCGATAAAGGATTAGGCATTGGAAGAGGATCATACTCCTATTCTAACTAAGACTCCCTTGATGAGAGGGGAACATGCCTCAAAATAGAGGAACATGCCTATAATATAAGTGTGTAATTATATTAAAAAGGTATTGGATGAGGCTTATATCCCCAATCTTATTGAGGCTAATTAAGTGAGAGTTTCACATTCCTCGGTACATTCTCATGTTTCTATTGAATAAGATTATCAACAAACTCTAAATGCCTGTAATTGAGCATATATCACCATACTGGATGGGGCTAACCATGTGAGAGTGTCACAAGCCTCAGGACAAACACATATTCCTATCATTGAACCTACATAGAATATCACCGTTGATCAGAGAATTCATGTACACATTACTACCTCTAATGATGAACCAATGCACTAGAGTCTTTCAAAATAATTACAGGAGGAGGCTCATATCCCTTCTCCTATTCTAGAGGTATTCTAGCTTATTATGGTAGGGAATTCAAATTTGGGCCAGAATCATATTCATGCACCAACTAAGGATCACCAAGTGAGAGTGGAACATGTCTCAGGGTAGGATCATATCCCTAGCAAGATAGACTAGAGACATATTCCAAATGCCTGGAATCAGGATCATACTCCCATCCTAGATGAGGCCCAACAAGTGATAATGGATCATGCCAAGAGACTGGCTGATATTCGTTTTAAAAATGTAATAGATCATCGAAATATTTTAGTAGATTCCCAGTAGTGGTCTCATATTCTCATAGCTTTAGATAGTTATAAGAATGTTCTTCCAACTATCATATAGTAGGATCATATCCCTATATAATTCCAAAAGGAAAGTCATAATATTCCTACCATGACATAGAACATGGGTCATATTCCTAATATTCTCAATTCCAGTGAACTTGTGGTCATTGGAGACACATTCTCAACACCATAAGTGTCTGTTAACTCTTCAAGCTAAATAAAAGATGATCATTACGATGCTATTCCTCTTCATGGTAGTGTTGAGATGGATCAAAGATAATTTACTCCTAACATCCACTATGGTGAATCTCCCAACATAGATATCTCTGACAGACAATGAAATCCTTCCCTTTACCTCACACCTTCACATAGGGTGTGTTCAAAGGAAACAAACTTTTATAGAGATATTTTCAAATCTCATACGCCTTCATATATAGTGGTAATCAAACAATCGAGGTCAAAAACCTATAGTTACCCATCAACTTCTAGTAGTACTCCACTTATGTTAGCATAAGACCATCAAGAAGCATCTTCAATGGTATGACCATATTGAGGCATTTGAATATGATGAATGGGAGGTCAACATTGACATATGTATAGAGTTTGATAGAAACAACCTCCCAATAATATTCTATCCCCTCGCTACATTAGACTATGAGATTCCAAATAATCAAGAAAAGGAGTGAATATATTATCTATGCCAAAATCTATAGGCTACTAATAAGTGAATGGAGGCTAGAAACCTCCATTATCAATGATAAAATGGCGACCTCCAAACCATCAAGATACTATTTTTTTCACCTGGATCTTTCTACCATCTTCAAAGACCAGGATCAAAAACCTCGAAACCATGGTGAAAATCTGCAACAAGTTTTTTGTCATTTCATCACAACCCTTTGAAAATTTATCTCAAAACCCACGTCATTCATCTTTATTAAAGTATGGGGATAGTATAGATTGTTAAATTTTTTTTCACACCTATAACATTAGAAACCCTTAGGTATGACATCATGAAATGTCATAGCCTCTAGAAAAATCAGTGGGACAAGTAACACACAGAAGAGTTCATCACCACAATAGAATTACCATGATTCAATGGTTCAACGACATCAAAAAATGGAGAGAATTGATATCAAATATGACTTCAAACTACACCACTAAAAGAAATAATAATGAATTTCCCAATTGGAAAATGATTTTGTGATCAACTAGAGAACTTCCTATGAAGAATGTTTCCCATCATGGGTTTCCATCACATCAAGCACCCACATAAGAAGAGAAGTTTTGCATCAAAAATTCCACAATAGAAGCTTCTATATCATCCATCTAAAAGTGGACCCATCTCAATGGGCCATGGGAATATCTACCACCGTCTTCAATACTCAGATTTCCAATTCCCTAGATAATTCAAGAATTATCGATAGAAGTTTCAACAATAACCTATCCCATTGGGCTATGAACAATTATATCCCTATCACCAACACATGGTTCACTGTTTTCTTATAGGGTCCTGGGGAAATCAATGGTGATTCCAGATCAACCCCATATTTCTGGGCTTGGGGCATTTATATCTTCATGTCCATTCCGAGAGTCATCAAATCCATGGCTAGAATAATTATATCCTCAATAATTGGTAAATTAATTCCAATTCCGGCCGCAAATAACCCCTATCTAATAGTATATATGAAATTTTCCTCATCATCGATAGAGAGAATCATTCTTCTCTAGATTAGGAGGAAAAAATAAATAGTGAGCATCCCACCTATTCCTCCCACCATAAGACAAACCAGTACTGGTTGGGGACCTCACATAAATAATGACTAGAAACTACCTCAAGGTCACTATTCATAGACCAAGATGGGAGGGACATATATTGAAGTAGATCAGACCCAGATAAGGTCAAAAGTCATAATGGCCCAATATGGATAAGGGTTCTAACAACAACTCTAATGAATCGAGTGAAGAATAGACATGTTTCATCGAACGTAATGATAAAACCACCACAGACTAATAGGCCTCTATGAATGTCATCACTATCAAAATGGATGACATTGATCAGTATGAAAATGCATAAGGATATACACAGAAAATGTAACCTATGAGGAGGGCCATTTGAATGCACCAACCATGGCTATGCGCACTCAAAACCAAAGATGGATCCAAAATCTGGAACATATAAATAATGAGATGCCACCTCTCTAGTGTAGTACAAGAAAAAAAATTGAATAGTATACATACATCCCATTAAACACCCCAAATATATCAGGCTCCTTCCATGAAAGAATAATTTTCAAAATATGACAGTGAAATACAAACTCTTTAAAAACTCAACGACAAGTTACTGTGAGACAATACACATGTTGGGTATCGTCTTTAAGGTGGATATGAATATTATACCTCCAAGAGATAATCCTCCAGAAATATTGGTATCTGAGTGTCAGAATGGGTCCAGATCCAAGAATCTAGTCTACATAAATGAAAAAATCAAAATTTATCATGACATCCCTCTATTGTGGAGAAATCCTCTCCATCTTTTGGATGATCATTTAGTCTTTAGAAAAATTAAGAATTAGTGGTAAAACAAATATGGTCAACCTTACCAACCAACTCCTACAACCTATAGATGAGAGGTGACTCTAATAAAAATTCCCCTAGAGCTTCTTAACCTCATCTAGTCCATATCTACTCGAATGGGAGAATGGAAGGGGTATGTAAACCTTTTCTTCATAAAATGAATCCATATCCTGAAAGGGTGGATGAAAAATTACCTCCACCCAATTTTACCAATCATACCATCTCTAATTTTGACAGTTTATGAATCCCTAAACAACATCTCACACACTTCATATCTCTATTTGGGATGATAATTGGCCATCAATATCATTAAGGGGAAACATGATGAGTTGTTCTGTACAGACTCTAATAGGCCCTGCTTTTGTATGGTACAAAAAATAATTCTCATTTATATGATATAAAAATCATAAAAATCAATATTTTGTGCAAATGACTACTATAATGTTAAATATGTCATAAATTATCTAACTAGGGTTCATTTGGAATTTAATATTAACTATATTAACCCTATAATATAAAAATACATGTAGTCATGGTAGGAGTTAAATTGTTTAACTAAGGGTTAATGACAAAAGAAAATATAAATATTGTGACCAAAACATGTCTAAAAATCATTGTATTTGAGTAATTAATCTAGTCCTCATCTTATACTCTAAATAAATTACTTAGGGTTTATTTGAAATTTAATATTAATTTATGTTAAATTAATAGTTTTGGAGGTTCCAAAAGTGATTCTCCCATCTCTTATAAAAGGGGACTTATGCTTCTCTTTTATTCACTCCTCTAAATACCTTTGGATCAGCCAAAATCTTACCATTTATCCTTACTAATTCCAATACTACACCCTAGACACCATACATTGAGAACTAATCCAACCTATAGAGTCCTTTTGTGAAATTCAAAAGGACACACTTGAAGAGGATGTGACTATTTTACCAAGGATTTCAAAGATCATTTCTTATTCTATATCATATTCCTATGTTTCATCCATACTAAAGTAATAACTCAATAATATAAAATATTTTTGAGATGTTGTTATGATTATGGGATAACCATATTTCTCCTTTTATACATCCTACAAAAAACAATATCCCCATCCATGCATACATACGTATTACCATCTCCACATCGTGGTGTAAACTATTATTGATCTATACATTAATTTAAGGGGATAAATCTGAAAATAAAGGATTTAAATGATATATATCACATGATAAAGTGTCTATATAATTTATATTCTATTGAATTCCTTACCATTAACCATTACGGAATGATACCATCACTCAGGCTTATGTACGACCTACCATCTCCATGACACGATGAGATTAATCCCCCTCTACAACCATTTATGAATGATTATGAAAGATTACATCAATAATTAATATAATATTTGAGATCTTAATTCCATTGAAAATAAGAATATGACATATCCTATGGTGATGAAACAAGAATTACATGGAAAAATAAACATTAGAAAATGATGCGCTTCATGCATGAAATAATGATAATAATGAAATATTATTCAGAATAAAATATAATTGGATCATATATGATATCATAAATAATTGATATATTTCTTCATAACATAATAAAATTATTTAACTATTATACAGAAGGTTATCTTACCCTCAACGAATTGAGAGTACATGATAAGGATTAATTTCACAATCTCTTTATTAGCAGGGATTTCTTTTACGTAGAAATATTTATTATAGATTCCCATGTTTCTTTAAAATTTATTTGAAACCATTATTACTATTATTTTACAATTTTTTAAAGATAATTTTACCCATGTTATATAAAAATGTAATAATTTTTATTTTTCTTTATGAGGTACTTTGTTTGACTTTATTCAAAAAGTATGAGAAGAATGTTTTTTAACTTATATAGTGTGCTCCACTTTTTCCACCGTCATGATGCCTTAATGTTTTGAAGGTTCCAATAAAAGATTATAAGATTATTTTCAATGAAAATATATTATTTTCAAATTGTATGGAATTTTAAATATCAATTTTCAATAAAAATCTGTATTTATCTAAAGATGTTTCTAATTATTTTATTATGAACTTTTTCATCTATGTCAACATACATTATTGGATCTTATTATTAATTAAGGATGATTTATTATGATACAGCCTATGATATTTTATTTAAGGTATTATCAATAGTTTGAAGGTGGATGTTCTATTTTTATACCATTCATGGTTTATGGATAATGTATTTAGATTTCATAAGTTTGTTTTAATATGAATTATTGTATTAATTACGATTTCCCCTTTTAATATAATGATTGCTTATGATATAGTAAGTGAGTGTAAATGCACTATATATCCCTTTGATACATCAGTATGTCTCATGGGACAAATTATTTTGGGTTTTTCCCCATTTATGGATGTTCATGGCATGAGGCATTTACGGTATGGTTAAGATGTTTGGCATTATGCATTCAGTCATTTTGAGATTAGTTATAGATATTAAATGTGTCTATTTGTATAGTATAATATCTATTTAAATGATTAAATGGAATTATTTGACTAAAATTTTCCATATTATTTCCAATAGTATGTTTAAAATTATTGTGTTTCAGTTTTATACCATTCCTTGACTGTTTTTACTTATTTTTGATAACTTCTTCTATATTGATTATCCATACTGAATATTTGAGCTCACTAATTTCTTATATTTTATTTATCCCTTGGTTATGAAGATTAATATCATGACTGGCCTACATGGATAGTTTAATAGATATAATTATTTTCAATGGAGATACTATGTTCTTATTCATTTCATGATATAATGTAGAACTTTTGTTTCTATCTAATTTTTCCAAGGCTACTTAATAGGTTGGCCCGTTAATATTTTATTTCTTTTTAATCACAGAAATGTAATCAAATATTGCACCAGATATAGGCGTCTAGATTTAGGGTGTGATAGTTGGTATCAATGTAATTATAGTACAATCTTTGGAATCTAGATTTAGAAAATAATTTAATCAGCTACATTACCCTAAGATAGACATTGAGGATAAGTATAGAATAAAATCCTAGAATTTTTTAAATGTAGATATTATGTGGGTATTTGACTAGCCAATAAAAACACATATGTTAATTACATTTTAATGGTATTAAATGTTCACTTTTTATCTTATGTGCCTGAGTTAGTGGATTTTAATTTTGAACAACCATTCCCATCATTTGTGCAATTCATGCCTAATAAACACCAATTTAGGCCCAATGATTAATCTAATTTTAAGGAATTGAATTATCAATTTCATAATTTTATATTTTTAGTAATTTATCTGCAATTAAATATGAATATTTTTCATTCCTTGATCAATGGAGGATTCATAAAGTATTATGGGGATATTTTGCGATGAAAAAAAAACAATTCTAGAGAAGGCAGATTGGACACCAGCCCACAGATGAAAATGTGGGGACCACAATACTATCTCACTAAAGCCCAAATTTTTTGGGATTATAAAAGAAATCAAGAGTAAAATTTCATCCAATAGTGTCCATAGATAATTCTGAGTTTTAAATAATGTTTTATGCGGACCAATTTAGAGATAATATTATGGTCCAGATTCTACAACCCACAATAACATCCCACACATTTAATCTTATATCAAAAACCATAATGTATTGTGTGATACAATTTTACAAGATATCAGGGGAAATATGTATATGAAGTTTTCTCTTCTATGGACCACCCACATTCGGACATCTAGATGCTCGTTTGAACACATCGGTCGAGTCATGACAGTTGTCTCAAATTGATTGTAAACGATGGAAAAATCAACTCTCTCTAAGCTTTACCCCCACTTATTCCCTACCACAATTGATTTATGAGACTTGTACTATTGGAGGCTCTACCCAGGGCATAAAAATTCCTATTTAAGGCCATGTTAGTGGAGGAGTTAGGCATCTTGGGTGTTTGGTTTCATTGTAGTGTTATGATGTCGCTTTGTGTTTGTAATCACATATCCTTTTCAAGTAAGTTGTTCAATTCACCTTAGATTATTATTAAAAGATCTTCATTTCCTCTTATTATATTATTTTGCAAATCATTTTGATACTGTTTCCACAAGGTTTTAACTTATTCACACCATACCTTTTGAAATTTATCACAAAATGGTGGAGTGGTCATTATTTTTCTGTTTTTACTTCTTCAATTCTACCTTCATAAGTCTACATTCAACTTCTGTTGAGAACATGCCATCAATGGAGGGCTAACCTACTTATGGGATGTTCCAAGGGAGTAGAAAGGGTTTGTATTTGATGTTATTTCAAACTCCATTAATGGCTAGTCGTTTCTTTTAATTGATAATTTCATTTGAAGATCTTTAAACTCCTTCTCCATTGTTTAATTTAAGACCACACACATCAAGTGATAATACGAACCTTAACCTTGATGTGCTCAAAACGTTGATCCATAAAGTCTATAAGTTATTAGTATTAAATTATGTAGGTATTAAACCAGTAAGTGATGATGTTGTTTAATCTTCTTAAATGAACCCATGTCAAATATAATAAATTGAAATCATAAAAAAAGGAATTCTTCCATTCCACACAGATCGATAACCTAAGATCAACTCATTATCTCAAATTGAATTAACTTAAATCTATTCGTGATCCTTTAAAACCATATAAAATCAACCCATGTTGGACACTTCAAATCAAAAAATTATCCTTTGAATGTTTGTGTCTATAAGATTCTTCTTAGGTCTTTGAGGATTGAACAATCCAAGCTACACTACAAGCGATCGCTTAACTGTAAAAACATGGGTAAATTTGAGAGTGAATAAAATTTTTGCACCATTGAAAGGGACCTATGTAAGTCATATAAACACCCATTATGTTCTACCCCATATTTTCTATTCTCATCCAACTTCACTTATCTTTTATCTTTCTCTTTTTTTCTCTTTCTGTTGGTGCATGTATACATACACTCATGACCAAACAAATCGTCTAGTTAGGGTGGATTGTCATAGGGTTGGGGAGTCATGCACACCCAGGGAACTCATTATATTAGATCATAATCTTCCTAATACTCCAGTGTAAAAAATTGAGCCTATTTCAATGGATGGTCTTAAAATAAATCAACTCATAAACCCTGGTGGGAACCAAAATGGAAATCCAAATGAGGCAGCCCCAAACTTGTGAAATGCAGTCGATCAAACCATGAATGACTACCACATACATGCCTGGACCAATGCCCCCCTCATTCATTAGACATAATTCCCTAGGAGGTTCCAACTACATCTTTAAAATCCATGTCCTTAACCACATTACCACATTCCTTGGAATGGAGTCTGAGATGCCCTACCTTGACATCAAAGAGTTCAATGACATTGTATAAACCATGTGTACCCTACATCAATTAGAATCAGTTAAGATGATGTTATTTCCTTTTTGTTTAAATGATTGAGGTAAAAAATTTCTAAACAATTTGAGACCATCATCCATCAACTCTTGGGACCAATTACAAAGAGAATTGTACAAAAAATAATTTCCCCAGCCCAAACCAATTGAAATTTAAAAGAGCATCCAAAACTTTTTTTTAAAAAGATGGAGAGTAATTTTATGAAACATGGGAATGGTTCAAAGACACACTCAACATGGTACCTCACAATGGATTTTCAATCCCATAAAAAGTTCAAATTCTCTACAAAGGGTTCGGTCCAGGGAACAAACAATTCATTGACATGATGTGTAATGGAACTTTTAAAAACAAATCCCCAAATGATGCTAATGAGTATATGGAAATCCTTGTTGAACAAACCCAAACATGGGGAACTTCACCTTATTCTAAAAATCCACAAAGAACTAATGGAGTTATTTCACTTAGAGAAGTGGTTATCCTTAAGGCCCAACTCACATCACTCTTTAGGATGGTTGAAGAGATAGACCTTAGTAAATTAAATGAAATCCAAACTGTAGACCCTATTTTCACAATTAGTGACAAACATGAACATAATATAGACAACTTCCCAACAATTCCATCCATCGAGGATATTCATTTAGGAGGACCCCCAGTGGATGTAAATTCATTGATCATTCAAAATCCTGAATTCCAAAACACCTTCAACCCAAGGTTTAATGACCACCTAAAATTCCGCTGGAAGGATAACCAATAACCTAGCCAACCACATGGACAAAAACCATACCCCCATCAAAACTACCAAACCCATAACCAGTTCCAAACCCAACCTATCCAATACCAATAGCCACTGTTCCATTTTCAACAAACCATCCCACCTCCAAAATATCCCCAAGGGATAATCAAATCTTCTCAAGCACCAACCAAAACTGTTCGACAAATCATAAAAGAAAAACTTTCCAAACAAATGGAAAGGATGAACTAGGATGCCTCTTCCTTAAAAATAGAACTTCAAACCATAAAAAATTAAAAGGAACCCATGCCTACACAATCCATTCCACAACAAATAGTAAGGGGATATTCAAGTTTCTCTCATACAACTCATGAAAAAAATAACATGACAGTTTTAAGAAGTGGGAAATAAATAGGAAAATGTAATCAAATATGTTAGAAACCATGTAAATATTCAAAATTTATTAAAAATATAAATGAAACACATGATCAAACTGAGGAAACTAATAACAATTAAAAAAAACCCTTCAACAAAGAAACCTGTAACCTACACGATTTCCTCAACGTATGAGGGGGGGGGGGGGGAACCAAGCCTTAATTGAATGAAACATTGAGCAAAATATTATCAAAACTCAAGTTAAACATTCCCCTTCTTAATGCAATTGAAACCATACCTTCCTACTCAAAGTACCTTAAGTACTTGTTCACTTTTAAAAGATAATTTTCACTAAAAACCAAGTCCTTTTGGTTACTAATTTGAGTACCACCATACATAGGACCATTCCTTTTAAGGTGAATGACCCGGGTATCGATTACATTAATGTTCTACTTGGAGAAAGAAAAGTTTTCAAGGCCTTGTGTGACCAAGGTTCTAGTGTCAATCTCATCACCTATGTTGTGTACTACGAGTTAGGCCAAGAAGATTCCAACCCACATCTGTCACACTTCAACTTGATGATCGTATCATTAGGGTTCCAAATGGGATTTTAAAGGACGTTATAGTAATGGTTTAAAACTTAATCTACCATACTGACTTCATTGTTCTTGACAACCATCCAAACTTATGAAATAAAGAACAAACCCCAATCATCCTTGGTTGAAATTTCCTTGCAACAGTCAACTCTGTTATCCAAGTCCAAAATTTGAACATGTACATCACCTTTTGAAGCATGAGTATAGACTTGATAATATATAATTCTAGATCACAAATAGAGGATGATGTGTACATTCATGAATTAAACATCATAGGAATCACTGATAATGAATCCATATAACATAAAAGAATATTTGATGGATGTTTAAGTCAGGATGAGATTGCTTTCTTTTGTTCACATGAAGGATGTTTATCTCTTTGTCTTGAATAATTTTAAATTTCTCGTATGATGAATTATTAGGACCAACAATCATTAAAACCTTTCGGGGATCCACTTTCCTAGAAACCAATCAAACGTCCTTCTCTAAATCTGATCAATCAAATCTTGTAGATGAAAATTCTAAACATGTGGGTTCAATTCTATCTAAAACTCAAGGATGAAAAATTGATCTTGATCCAATGTCCTAATCTTCTGCTGAAATTATGAACCAATCTGATCTTGAATTGAAGGAACTTCCCTCTAAACTCAAATATGCCTTCCTTGGGAACAATAAAAAACATCTTGTTGTCATTTATTCTTCTCTTGAAGCCAATGAAAAGAGGTTTTTTTAGATGTACTTATGAATCATAAGAAATCCATTAGTTTGGCCTTGTCTGATATTCCTATGATTATCCCACTAATCGGGACTGATAATATTGTTCTATAATCTGATTCAATTCCATGTCATCAACCTCATTAGAGACTCAATCCTAATCTCATGGAGGTAGTAAAGAAGGAACTTCTGAAATTGTTGAAAGCTGGAATCATCTATCACATAGGTGAGAGTTAGTGGGTAAGCCCAATCCAAGTGTTTCCCAAGATTGATGGAATCACAGTGATAACCAATAAGGATGGATAGATTCCTCCAACAAGGGTGAGTAGGTGCTGGAGAGTCTGTATTGACTATAAGAAGATAAATTCATTTACCCAAAAGGACAATTTCTCCTTACCATTCATTGAACAAGTCCTTGAGAGAGTCATAGGTTACACCTTATACTATTTCTTAGATGGTACTCAGGGTATAATAAAATTGAGGTCTCCCTAGAGGATCAAGGGAATACTACATTCACATGTACATTCATCACCTTTTCTTTCAAATGCATTCCCTTCGGGTTATGCAATGCCCCGAGATCATTCTAGTGGTGCCTGATGGGAATATTCTCAAACATGGTATGGGATTTTATAGAGGTCTTCATGGATAACCTCTCTGTGTTTGGGGATACATTTGACTGATTTATGATGAATGTGGAGAGAGTCTTGTCAAGATGTGAAGAAAGGAATCTAGTCCTAAGCTAGAAAAACTTCCATTTCATGGTTAAAGAGGGACATGTCCATGTCCCTCTAGTCTCCATTAGGGGGATTGAAGTTGATAAATCCAAGTTTGACACCATTTTTCACCTTCTATCACCAAAACTGTCAATGAAGTAAGGTCTTTCTTAGGACATAGGGGGTTTTTATAAAATTTCATTAGGAATTTCATCTCTATTTCTCGACCACTTTGTGCTCTATTGGTGAAAGAGGCACTATTTTTATGGACAGAAAGCTGGGAGGAATCATTCTCTACACTCAAGTTAGCTCTTATCTCCCCACCTATCATGAAGTCTCCAAATTGGAAACATTATTTTGAGATCTTGTGTGATGCGAATGACTTTGCTGTAAGAGCAGTCTTAGGAAAATGGTGTGAGAAAATTCCACGTGTCATTTATTATGCAATAAAATTTTTAAATGATGCACAAATCAAGTACACCACCACAGATAAGGAGTTACATGCTGTTTTGTGAGCCTTAGAAATGTTTAGGACTTACCTATAAGGATCCCCCATCATTGTGTTCACTGACCATTCTGCACTAAAATACCTCTTCTAAAAACAAGATGCCAAGGCTAGACTGATTAGGTTGGTTCTTCTATTACAAGAATTTAAACTCACAATCAAGGATAAAAAGGGTGTTAAAAATGTTTCTCATGATCATCTCTCTAGGATGGAATTAGAAGACAACTAAAATAAACTTTCTGTGTCTGATTCATTTCCTGATGAGAACTTTAATTAAGTGAGTGATTGACCATGGTTTGCTGACATAGATAACTTATTAGTTACATGAGTCATTCCAAAATTATTAGGGACTCATGCTCGAAGGAAATTCTTTTCTAATGTTTGAAACTATGTGATTGATGATCCATACCTATATAGGTTCTTCCTAGACCAAGTCATTCAGAGGTGTGTCCCAGAATTTGAATAATATTATATCCTTAAATTTTGTCACAGTGAGGCATGTGGAGGTCACTTTTCCTCTAAGAAAACAGCATCTAAGATTATTCAATTGGGTTTCTTCTAGCCCACCATTTCAAGGGACTCTTACAAATTTAGTCCAAGTTGTTCTAGGTTTCAACAAGTAGGGTCCATCATAAAAAGGAATCAAGTGCCACTCACACCCATCTTAGTGGTTGAAATCTTTCACTATTAGAGAATTGATTTCATGGGTCTCTTCTAAAACAATAGGGGAAATCTTTAAATTCTCTTAGCTATTGATTATGTATCAAAATGGGTTGAAGCCATTTTCACAAAATCAAATGATCATCAAACTGTGATTATATTCCTAAAATAAAACATCTTCTATTGATTTGGAATTCCTAGGGCTATTATTATTGATCGTGGAACTCATTTTTTCAATTTTACATTATCATAACTCATGGAAAAGTATGTAATTTCTCAAAAAGTGCCCACTACTAACCACCCATAGACCAATGGTCATCCTGAGTTATCTAATTGAGAAATCAAACAAATTATTGAGAAAAATTTTAACCCATCTAGGAAATATTAGTCGAGAAAACTATTAGATGCTCTTTGGGCCAATCAAACTGTATATAAAACCATTTTATGAAATGTCCCCATATAGGGTCGTTTATGATAAAGCATTCCATTTTCCAGTGGAGATTGAACATAAGGCCTTTTGAGAAATTATGAAAATAAATTATGACCTCTCATTGGCCAAAAAAAAAATTAGATCTCAATGATCATGAGGAACTTCGGATGGAGGCTTATGCAAATTCAATGATCAATAAAGCTAATGTACAAGCCTACTGATCTCGAAATCTTAAAAACAAACACATTGTACTGGGTAAACCTATTCGTTTGTCTAATTTGAAACATCATTTACATCCGGTAAATTTGAGGTCTAGATGGTCCTGTCCATAAATAGTGCATAAGGTGTATCCCTATGGGGTTGTAAAAATTCAATATCCCACCAATGGTAAAACATTTAATGTTAATGGTCATTGAGTCAAACTATTCATTAAACCATTCCAAAAAAATGATGTTTATTAAGACCTATGTGAACCAAAAATAGATGAGTAAAATACATAAATAATTAAGTGTTTAGGTCAAGCTAGTGATATTAAACCAAAGTGAAACATGAGAGGAAACCCATGGTTTTCATCTTTGTGAATTATAATTTTTTTTAGAAAAATAGGATTAATAAATAAATTTTAGATTAAAAAAAACATTACTCTTCTAATGAAATTACCATGTACTTTTGACATTTTCTTCTATTATAAGTACAGATTTTTATGAAAGGGTAGCCCCATTTTCATCTATGTCACGTGGTGTGATCCTTGAGTAATACCATACCCAGAAATTTAAAAAGAGGACAATGTATCATCAATTTATTTTTATGGGTTTGTAGGTTAAAATAATATATATATATATAATAATAATTAATATATATATAAGTACATGTCATAGGTCATGGGGAAAACCCCATCAAAACCAATGATTCTGCGGGTACTTGATCCCAGGATTGATGGGAAACAAGGGAGTGTGCCTACCACTGACCTGTGGGTTATAGTGCTTCCGTTATCTATAATTTTTGTATATATACTTATATTTTACATTTATTATATATATATATTGTTTTTTTGTTTGTTTGTTTATTTTTCATTTTTCCACTAAAGAAAATTGTGAGTGACATGGATTTCAAAGTACTAAATTTGAGAATCAATAATTTCAACTTCAACCACCAAAGGACTTCATTACATGATCCTCATTTTAAATTTCCTTTTTGAAATCTCATTATCTACCTATACCCCCTTCTATAATTTCTCTTCCTTAAACACGGGGGACAGTGTTATTTTAGGTTGGGGGGAGATAAAATAAAGAAAAATTCTCTAGTGTAAAAAATGAATGATTTGAAAAAAAAAATTACTTTAATTCAAGGAAAAATTTCTTTAACCTTGAACATGATAATAGACATTATACACATCAAAACTGAATATAAAATAATTTAGCATGCCCTGATTATAATTTTAATCCATGTATAATCTCATGACCATAGACTCTGGAATGTGTTACTATCTAATGTGAAATTTCATCATTTATATTTTCATAAAAAAAAGAGATCACAACGCACGTCCTTTGGATAGCGGGGTATTATATTGAGTTCATGGGGTACACCAATTAAATAGAATAGGTTTGGTGATCATTTTTGTGTTAATATGAGTATTCAATAAGAGAAATAAAAAAGCAATAAATTTGTGCGAAGAGATTTGAAATGAACTAATGTGTGGCTTTCAGCACATAGGTATCGTGACTCCATAGTTGTCTGGAACATAGTTAGTAATTTTATCTCTAATTTTGGGAATTTGACTGTGTGTTTGACTGATTTATCTCAAGATGATGCCCTAGTATGTGGGATTCACATGGTTCCCAAAGGTCTTTGAGCCTAGGAGTCATCGGTAAAGTCTTGCTACGTGGGTTGAATCTTTTGAATGCAATTTCAATTACCACGGAGAAATTGAAAAAATAAACAAAAAAAAGACAATAAAAAATTTAATACTCATCATAATATTTAAATGTGATTCCACATAGTGCTTCCATCATTTCCCCCTTGAATAAAGATGAACCCCCATGTATATTGCGATGCACAACACATCATCACTGTTAATTGATAGTGGATGAAATATGGTTATGAACTTGAATAAAATAATTTGTTTCGGATTGGGATCTCCTTATGAAACTATCTTGTATTAAAATATTTTTATGGGATTAATGATTGTTTGGTATAAGGGATTTTGGTGATCATTATGTATTAAAATGTTTTTCGAATAGGGAATTCAAATTTCATATTGGTGAGATACATTTTGCTCAGGACTACAAAATCACAAGATGGTGGTGTTATTATCCAATAAAAATACATATTTTAATTAATTTTTAATGGTTTTAAATTTTTGTTTTAGATCTTATGGGCCTGAGTGAGTGGTTTTTAATTTTGAACATCCATTCTCATCATTTGTGCACTTCATGCCTATTGTTCACCAATTTAGGTGCAATGATACATTTATGTTTATAGAATATAATTATCTATATTTTAATTTTAAATTTTTATAAATGGATCTACTCTTCAATATGATCATTTTTCATTCAAGGATCAATGGAGGATTCATAAATGATGATAAAGATATTTTGTGATGAAAGGAAACAATTCTGGAAAAGGTATATTGGACACCAGCCCAGTAATGACAATGTGGAGTCCATAGTAATGGCCCACTAAAGAAAATTTTTTTTGGGATACTAGAAGACATCAATAGTAACATTTCATAAAATAGTCACAAGAGAAAATTCGGAGTTTTAAATAGAGTTCAATACAACCCAATTTGGAGATAAAATTATGGACCAGAATTAGTGGCCTAGAAAAACCTCCCACACATTTAATCATATATCACAAACCATATACTATTGTGGGATGACAATTTATAGAATATCAGGGTACATCCATATTATCATATTTTTCTTCTATTGTACACCAGTACTTGGCCATCTAGATGCTCTTTTGAACGCAATTGTCAAGTCATGCATGTTGGATCTGATTTTTTGTCAAGGTTGGAAAAATAAACTCTCCCTTAATTTTCCACTCACTTATGGCCTACCACAATTAATTGAGGAGGCATGGAATATTGGAGGCTCGACCAAGGCTTCAAAATTTCCTATTTAAGGCAGTGGAAGTGGAGGATTTGGGAATCTTTGGTGTTTGGTTTCATTGTAGTGTTATGTTGTCGCTTCATGTTTGTAATAACATTTAGTTCTCATTTAAGTTGTTCAATTAACCTTAGTTTATTAATGAAAGACCATATTTTCCTCTTATTATATTCGTCTCCATATCACATTGATACCATTTCATCTAGGTGTGAATTTATTCACACCATACCCTGTGAAATTTATCACACAACGGTGGAGTGATCTTTATTTTGTTGTTTTTACTTCATCAATTCCACCCTCATAAGTATAATTTCATCTTCCATTGAGAACATGTCATCAATGAATGGCTAATCTGCTTATGGTTTTAACCAAGGGAGTAGAAAGGGTCTATATTGGATTTTTTTTCTCACTCCATTAATATCTTATCACTTCGTTTAATTGAGAATTTTGTTTGAAGATCTTTAAATGCCTTCGTCCTTGTTGAATTTAAGGCCACACACTTCAAGTGATAATACAAACCTTAACCTTGAAGATATAAAAACAATGATCCTTCAAGTGTGTTGGTGATTATTATTAAAGTATTTAGGTATTAAAATAGTAAGTGATGATGTTGTTTAATCATCTTAAATGAACCCATCATAAATATAAGAAAGTAAAATCATTAAAAAAGGAATTCATCCAATCCACCATAAGAGATAACCTATGATAACCTAATTATAAAAAATTGAATTAACTTAAATATATTAGTGATCATTTAAAAACATCTAAAATCATCTCATGTTGGCCACTTAATAGACAAAAACATTCCTTAGAATGTGCATGTCTACAGGTTTCTTCTTGGGTCTTTGGGGATTCAACAACCCAAGCTACACTACAAGCACCGAGTTAACCCTGAAAACATGGGTAAATTTTAACATGAATCAGTGTTAATTAAAACCAATTCCCTATATAGATACTATAATTGATTGTGGTTTTGGATCAAATGTACCTATTAGTAATAACTCTAACAAGGTGTTTTATTCATGACTTAGTGTAACTCGGTACATTACAATGTGCCTTACTATGCACCTGGTTTGAAACTCCCAACGGGATATTCTTAGGATAAATCACATTTTATTTGAGAACAACTATGAAGTATTTAAAAGTAAATATGACCCCAAAGAAAAAAATTTATGATTATGATATTAGATCTGCATAAATATTTCAATCTATGTTACATATTTTGAAATTATGCATTATGATTAATATCCTAAACTTGTGAATACAGTTGTTTATAAATGAAACACAGTGGATGAAATGGAAATCGTAACAATGCACCTAATCCATGTTGGGATTTACCACCTATATAAGAAGTTGATGTTGGAGATGGAGCTGCAACTGTTGTTGAACGACGTATAACTACACTAGGACCACTGACACAGGTTATGAGAAATAAACTTACCCATATGGAGTAGTCTAATCCACAATATGGAGGATTGACGTTAGACCACTTTAGGGGAAAAAATCAAAAATATTCAATGAGACTTCAAATCCATTTGTATCTGAGAAATGGATAACTTACTTAGAAAAAATATCTCTTCTTTGTAGAGTAAGGAAAGGGAAAAAGTTTTCTTGTCAGTTTATCATCTATTACGATATGAGGATCAACGATGTTCATTAATTCAAAAAAATGAAGAAGGATGAAGAAGTATAAAATATGGAATTGAGGGAATTTAATGACATCTTCCCATAAAAAAATATTTTTTCATGATCATTGATTGGATATAGGGTGGTAATTTTATGAGTGAGATGAAGAATGAGGATACGTATGTTTCAATGTTTGAAGAAAACTTCACGTGGATAGAAAGGCATGCAGTAGACAACATACGTAACCCAAGAAGTAATATTTATCAACTCATTTATTTCTTTAACCCATTCACTCAATGGGAACTAGTATTACAATCATTCTCATCATATATATATATATATAATTTTATATGCTATCAAGACAAAAACATTATTTATTTATGTCTTATGTAATTAATAGAAATCAAGCGAATAAGATGTCTTCTAAACACTCTGGAATGGGAAATAAGAAAAAGTTGAAGAAAGGAAGAATAGAATTATATTCTATAATGAATTTGGAAAGAAACATCATTGTACCTGCCTATTTGGTATGGGAGTATTTTAAAATTGTGGAGAAAAGGTAAATTATCCAATGATTGTAATAGAAAGAAAGAAGAAACCATTATTCAATGATGTAACTCTAAATAAATAGGACATTATGAAAATTATATTCTTATATGTCATGGAATATTTCCCTAAAAACCAAGGGAAAAAGGAAAATCATTTTTTATCACAACTTCTAAGTTTGACGTTCAAAATGTTGTAGTGGAAGGTACTTTAATCATCTCCTCTAATTTAGACAAATCTTTATTTCATTTTTTAACCTCGTATTCCTTTATATCTTCATATTTTTCTTTAAAATATGGATATTTCTAATTTACATTAACAAGGTGGTTTTAATTAAAAACCCCTAAGGTAAGTCTCATTACAATAATGATATGTTATGAAGTTCTTTATTATGGTATATAAATGTGATTTATCTGCTTACTTTATCATCATAGATATGGTCTAATTTGATATAATCCTGAGTATGGAATGGATATAAAAATATTATGTGAAAATTTATTGTAAGAAGAAGGAAGTTGTGACTTGTGAGGGTGATATAAAATCCATTATCTATTGAGTAGAAACCTCACCTACTAATTTATATCTAGATCCACCTCATGTAGCTCCTCTAAATTAAATTCTTGGGGAAGAAGAATCGATAAAACCTAATATTCAAATTTAGTATTTACAAATTTTATAAAAATACATTGATTTTTTTTCAGAGGACATACCCAGGCATCCCATAGAGTGTGAAGTTTAGTATTCTATAAACTTAATCACTAATGTAAGAATAATATCAAATAATCTTTACAGAATGGCCACTTTATAATTAGTAGAGATGAAGAAACAAATGGATAAGTTGAGTAATAAAGCATTTTTTCTCCCTATTATTTCTCCATGGGGAGACCAAGTTATTTTTGTTAATAATAAATATATATTAATGAGGTTGTGCATTGACTATATAGAAATCAATGCTATTACAATAAATAACAAGTATCCTCTGCCTCACAATTAGGATTTGTTTGATCAAATTCTGGAGCTCAATATTTTTCAAAGATTGACCATTATTATAGATATCATCAATTATGTGTAACGAAGGAAGATATTCCAAATAAAACATTCCAAACCAGGTATGAACATTAAGTGTTTCTAGTAATGTCATTTTGACTGACTAATCTACCCTCTCTATTTATGGATCTAATGAATTGAGTGTTCAAGGAATATCTTGATTGTTTTGTTTTAGTATTTATTGATGATATATTGGTATACTCCAAAATAAATGAAGATCGTTAGAACTAATTTTGGATTTTCATGATGAATCTTAGAAGAAATGATATATATAGAAAATTTTTCAAGTGTGAATTTTGGATTGATGATATTTCTTTTCTTGTCCATATTGTCGTGAATAATGGAATGTTTTTTATCTGTTAAAGAAAAAGGAAGTCCATTAATGGGCAACACTAATAATAAAAAATGAGGTATGTAGTTTTAATTTTTTTATGTTAATATCTATGTTTTGAATTCAATTCAACCTGATTGGTTTACCTGTTAATAAAGATCACATGTAACAGGGTTAAATTCATTTTAAAAAAATTGTGTGATGAATTTTTTGAAAAATTAAGATAAAATTGATCAATTATTTTATATTGACCTTTCCGTCTTGAAATGATGGGTTTTCTATTTATAGTGATACATCAATGAAAGGACTCAGATGTGTTCTTATGTAGAATGATCGAGTTATTTATTATTCATTATGGGAATTAATGATTCATGAAAAAACTACCCAATTCATGATCTTGAGTTAGCAGAAGTATTATTTAGTTGAGGATATTAAGGCAATATCTCAATGGAAAAATATGTGATAAATATACTGATCACAATAGTTTTCAATATATTTTCATATATAAAGAACTCAACATTTGACAAAGAAGATGGACTGATCTACTCAATGATTAAGATTTCACAATATACGACCACCTAGGGAAAGAAAAATAAGGTGGTGGATTATTTGAGAAGGAACAATTTTGGAGTTCTTAACAAAATGAGAATTAAAAGGGATACATTGTTCATGGATCTAGTAAGTATGTAAATAGTAATTATCATGGAAGGTGAAACATCACTACATTTCAAATGGTTTCCAAATCCATAATTGCTGAAAAGTTTAGGATGTTCCCAGTCTCATGATAATGATTCTCAAAATAAAATTAACGTTGTGAATGATGGGAGATTGATTGAGTTCATATATAAATATAGAATTTTGAAATTTTTGAAATGGATTTTTCTTCCCTCTATACATGAGATAAAAATGTAATTATTGGATAATTCGAATAGGTCCAAATTCTCTATACTTCATGGTTGCACTAATATGTATAGATTTTTGAAGGGATATTATTTATGGAACAACATGAAGAAGAAAATTTTGACTCTGTGTCAATATTTTTGATTTTCCAAAAAGTGAAGGATGAGAGATAATTCCCTAAAGGAATCATGAAACCTCTTTTTTTCTTTTGTTGAAATGGGATTACATTACAACAGACTTTATAACCGGATTATTAAATACCTCAAGAAGGAATGTTGCGATAAAGATTATTTTTGACCCTTACCAAATCATCTTATATTAAAACTATTAGAGAATATTTAACTCTTGAATTCCAAGTAAGACTATATTAATTAAGTTGTATTATTTTATTTTTCACCTCTATAAACTTTCTCCGATTGACATCCCTACATTACATCAATATTCAAGAAAATTCATCAGTAGTTTCTAGATTTTTATCTTTTATTTGAGTAGTGACTAAATTCTTCATACTAATGGGAAAAAATAAAGGGATATCCATAAATTAGGAGTAATTTTGATATCATAATCAATTGACTTTCAAGGTATGTTTGATTAGTATTTACGTTTTGATATTTTTTTTAACAATCGATTCCATTCAAGTATAAAAATGTCACTGTATGAAGCATTATATGGAAAGAGATGTAGTACACCAATTTCTGGTGATGAAGTTAGTGAAAGGAATATCGTATGACTAATGATTTTATAGGAAACAATAGAAAAAGTAATGACTATTCAAAACATTATCATAATAGCTTAATGTATGAAAAAGATCTATGTTGATAACCAAAGGAAGGATTCAGAATTTCAAGTAAGAGATCATGTTTTTTGAAGGTATCTCCAGGGAAGGGATTTATAAGACTTTGAAGGAAAGGGAAATAGATCCCAAGGTACATATGACCTTTTAAAATTCCATAAGAATTGGAGATATATCATTTCATTTAGAAAGGCCATTTAGAAATTCTTTCAAGTCTCTCTAGAGTTCATGATGCTTTTACATGTATCACTGTTAGAGAAATATATGTGAAACCCAAAAAATGGACTCACATATGGAGAAAAATAACTAGAACTTGATCTATATTACTATGATGATCCTATCAAAATTTAGGACACTAGAGAACAAGTGTTGAGATATTTTATGACACGACTGGTAAACTTTCATTGGAGAAACCATAAAATAAAAGTAGTGATGTTGGATCCTGAAGAATATATGATGAAGAACCACTAAATATTTTTTACGTAGTGATATTGTATGAATTCTGAGGATGAAATTGTTTTATGTGAAGAATAATTTAACACCAAAGATTAAAATATATAGTTATTTTTAAATAACTAAATAGCTTGTGCTGAATGCAACACTGAGTTCATGTAAACCGTGGTCAATCACAATTTCTGATTAAGAAATGGTTATGAATCATATTAACCAGATTATGAAATTTATAAAATTTATTTTTTTCAAAATATAATTCATTTTTATTTCAGAAAATTAAAATTAACTTAGGGTGAAATTTGGTTTTTTTTTGAAAAGTTTCAATTTTTGATGAATAATGAAAAATACGTCATTGGAGTTAAAAAAATGCCTTTACATATAATTAATAGTTATACATTAAATTTATTTCTAGGACAAAATTAATCAATAATACTTATATTAATTCTATTTTATTTATTAGAAACATTTGTATAATATAATTAGATATAAAAATTTACTGAAATTTTAAACGTCCCTTTCCCCCCGCCATCCCAAAACATTACTATTAAACTAAATTTCACAACCTCTATGAATTGAATTTGAAAAAATGGACATACATAGTTGTAATAACTTTGATATTTTTGTTCTAATAGGATCCATATAATTTTTTTTGGTGAATAGTAACTTTTGTAAGTTTTTATTTATTTACCACTGATATGGGTAAAACAGGTAATTAAATGTAAAAAATTGATATTATTTATAAAATTAACCAAAAAATTGACCTAATTTCATTAGATAAGTGTGTTTAGAACAAAATGAACCTTATGATGAAATTATTATCTTTTTTAATCCGCATGTGCTAGATTATCAGATTTCTTTTATTTTATTTAAAGAAGAGGTAAAAATGTCATATTCAAGTTTTAATAATTTTGATTTTTAATATGAGGTTATATATATGATATGGTCAATTATAAATAGTATTTAGAAATATAAAATTTTTATCTACATCATGGACAGTTATTTATAATTTTAGAAAATAAATAGTTAAATTAAATAGTGACTTAATAATGTTGCATTAAATGAATTATTAAAGCAAGAATAAATTAAATCATATTAACATTATTAAAATATATTTAATTTTTAAATATTTAACACTGTAAAAAAATTGTATGACTTATAAATGTTAGGGATGAGATAAGGTATTTTTTATCAAAGGAATCAAGGTCTTCTCATTTGGTAAATATTCTTGTACTAAATAGTGTCTAAATTTACCTAAAATAGATTAAAAATAATAATATTTTATTAAATGATAAAAAAATAGTAGAAATATAAATTCAACAAAAATAACTAGTATAATGTTAAATATTGCCTAATTTATCCAATTGGTGTTCATTTTACATTTTATAGTAAATATATTAACACTATAATATAAAAATAAAAGTAGTTATGGAAAGAGTTAAACTGTTTAACTAAGGGTTAAATACAAAGGATAAGTTTAATATTGTGACATAAACATGTCTAATATTCATTGGTTGAGATCATTTTGACCCATCCTTATCTTAACCTCTAAATAACTATCTTTTTAACTATTTGAAATCCAAAATCAATTTATATTTAATTAATATTTTTGGAGTTTCCAAAAGTGCCCCTCCCTCTCTTATAAAAGGGAACCCACCCATTTCTATTATTCACACCTATAAATCCAATTTTATCATCCAACCAATGGCCATTTATCCTTCCAACATCACTCAAATCACACTATATACCATATGTTTTGAAAAAAACCAACCTAACAAGTCCTTTGTTGAAAATTAAAAGGAGACACTAGAAGAACATGTAATTATATTACCGACTCATTCAAAGATTTTATTATAATACTTTATTTTCCTACGTTTTCTCCATACTAAAGTAATAATTATAGAATATAATATATTATGAGATTTTTTATGATTATGGGACAACCATATTCCTCCTTTTAACCATCCAATGAAAAACAATATCACAATGTGTGCGTACGTACAACTTACCATCTCTACGTTGTGTTATAAACTATTTTTCATCTAAACATTATTTCCATGGGTGTAACGATGAATATAAAGGTTTTGAATAATAATTATGACAGGATATTGTATCTTTTTAATTCACATTCTATACAATTCATTACCATTTACAATTGTGGAATGATATCATCGCTCGTGCCTACGTAAGACCTACCATATCTACAATGTGATGATATTCATCCTCTACTATATCCATTTAAGAACAACTACTAAAATTTTTATGATGAATAAATATAATATTTAGGAACTTAATATCATTCTGGATATGAGTATGATATTTACTATGTAAAACAAATGATACTTACATGAATAAATAAACATAAAAAAATTAATTAGTTCACACCAGAAATAATGATAATAAAGAAATATTATTAAGAAAAAGATATAAGTAGATCATATATGATGTCATAAACAATAGACATATTTCTATAGTAACATAATTACATTATTTCTCAATATAATTATTTAACCATTATACAGGAGGTTAACGCAACCATGACTAATGTAGAGTAAAAGGTAAGGATTAATTTCACAATCTCTTTATTATCCCGTATTTATTTTACACAGATATATTTATCATCTATGTACGAATTTATTAAAAATGTATTTCAAAATATTCATACTACAATTTTATAATTGTTTAAGGAAATAATCACCCATTTTATATTTTATAATATGTAATCTTTTGTTTATTTTCCTTATGAGGTACCTTCTTATACTTTTTTGAAAAAGTACGAGAAAAATGTTTTATTACATATAGGGCTAGATAGAATTTTTCCATTGTCATGATGCAATAAAATTTTTATGCTTCTATTACAATATTACTGTATAATTTTCAATGAAAATATATTATTTTGAAATTGTATGGAATTTTAAAAATCTATTTTAAATAAAACATGGTTATTTCCCAAAAGAAGTATCTAATCATTTTATTAGGAACATTTTCATCCATGTCAGCATAATTTATTGGATCTTATTCTTAATTGAGGTTTATTTCTTATAGAATAACCAATCATATTTTTTTGAAAGATTTATGATTCGTTTGATGGTGTATGTACTATTTTTATACTATTCATTGTTTAGGGATAATTTATTAAGATCCCCTAAGCTAGTTTTCAAATGAATGTTTATGTAGGTTTTGATATCTAATTTTCTTATGAGAAATGAATTGGGCTTAGTAAGTAATAGGCATGGCCCACTATAGCCCCTCAATTCATCGATAGGTCCCATGAGACAATTTAGTTTGGGTATTATCATTTTATGGATTGTCTTGGAATGATTCCTTCATGGTATGGTTATGAAGTATTGTATTGAGAATTTCCTTATTATGAGATTAGTTATTGATATTACAGTTTATTGTTCGATGATTAGAATATCCATGTAAATATATAAATGAAATTATTTTATTAATTCTCACAATAATATGCTCAATATTATGTTTAAAAGGACTGTGTTTCAGTTTTATACCTTACCCTAAAATTCAATGTTTATTTATGATAGCTTCTACTATATTTTTTTATCCTTACTAAGCATATGATCTCACCCCTTTCTTTTGTTTCATTTACCCCCAAGTTGCAAAGAGGTATGGTATGAATGACCTGTAGGAATATTATAAGGGATATGATTATTTCAATGGAGATAATATGTTTCTTTTCATTTCAAGATGTAATGTAAAAAATATGTTTGTATCTAGTTTTACCAAGGCTAGTAAACGAATCGGTCCATTAGGATTTGATTTCTTGTGATCATACCTATGTAATGAAATAATAAACTTGATCATAGAATTTGAGGTCAGGTCATTATAGTTGTTATCAAAGGATGTTTTATACAACCTTGGAATATTTATTTAGAGAATATTTTCTTTATGGGACATAACCCTAAGATAGTATTTGGGGATATGTATTGAAGAATATCCTAAAAGTTCGGTAATGTATATATTATGTGCATATTATTAGAAAATACATCCCTATATAGATACTAAAATTGTATGCGGTTCTTGTACATATGTACCCAAGAGTAATAACACTAACAAGGTGTTCCAGCTTTGACTTGGGGTAACCAAGTACATAAAAATGGGCCCGACTATACACATGGTTTGACACTCCTTGGGGATATTTTTTGGATACTTCACATTTTATTTATGAACCATTATGAATGATTTAAAAGTAACAATTTCCCCAAATATACCATTTTTATGATTATGTGGTTAAATATGCATAAATTTTCATTTTATGTTACGTATTTTTAAATTACATATTATGATTCATAATCTAATATAGTGAATGTTGGTGTTTAGAAATGGAACCTATTGGGAGAAATGGAAATTGTATCAATGCTTGTAATAAAATTAGGGATTACCCTCTTATGAAAGATAATGATGTTGAAGAAGGAGCTACAACTAGTGCTAAACAAATTTTAACAATACAGGGATGGTTGAATTAGGTTATTTTTAATAATCTTACCCATATGAAGAAACCTAATCGACAATACAGAGAATCAATGTTGGACTAATTCATGAGAAAAAATCCTCCAATATTCAATGATTCTACAAATCCATTTGGAACTAATAAATGGTATTATCTTTTGAAAATATATTTCATTATTTGGGTAGAAACGAAAGGGAAAATGTTTTCAAAGAAGTTTAACATCTCTCAGGAGATGCAGATCAAAGGTGCTCATTAATTAAACACATGAAGCATGATGAAGAAGTAGGAAACACGAAATGGAGGGAATTCAACAAACTCTTCCAACAAAAAAACATCCACGTGATCAATGAGCATATATATATAGAAAAGTTCTGAGTCTAAGGAAGAAGGGGGTGATAATGTTTCTAAGTGTGAAGGCAACTTTTCAAGATTAGAAGGTCTTTTCATATACTACATACGTAAACCAAGAATAATGATTGATTGATATTTTTTATGGGTTAAAACCATTACTATAATGGAAATGGTCTCCCAATAATTCTCATCATAAGAAGATATAGTCTTATATACGATAAACACTGAAAATGAATTCTCTAAGTTCAATGACTTTAAAAGAAATCTAGAGAATAATAGGGATACAGAACACTCTAGAAAGGTAAATAAGGAAAAGAACAAGAAGGAAATAATTTACTTTCCATCCCTCAATTAACGTGGTAAGAAACATCCTGGAACATACCTATTGGGGATGGGAGTTTTTTTACATGTGTGGAGAAAAAGGCCACAATGTCTGTAATTACAAGGGAACAAAAGAATCTACCAGTGTTTAAGGATAAAATTGTAAAGATAGGGTAAATTATTAAATATTTTTTTTCTATGTGTTAAAGAAACTATCCATAAAAACGACCAAGGGAGTAAGGTCAAGCTTTTGTGATCACAAATACTGAGTTTTATGTTCTTAATGATGTGTTGGGAGGTACATTAATAACATCCTCTAATTTACCCAAAGCATCATTTAATTCTTGATCCACAAATTCATTTATATCTTCCTAGTTTTCAATAAAATTATATATTTCCAATTCACATTAACATTGTATTTTTAAGTCAAAAACCTTCATGGAAGTATCATTACAAAAAAATATGCTTTATGAAGGTCCCATTATGGCATATATATGTGCTTTATCTTTTGAATTTATCATCATACATAGAGTAAAATTTGATATAATCCTACGTATGGACTTTCTATCAATATATGATGCAAAAATTTATTTCATGAAGAATTAAGTTACAATTTGTGAGGATGACGTAGAATCCATTATCTATAGAGCAGAAACATCATCAGTGGATTCTTATCTAGATCCACCTCCTATAGCTTGTTTATATGATATTATTAGGGAAGAATAGTAGATTAAACCAATTAATATTCAAATTGATTATGTACCTATTGTACAAGAATACATTGATGTATTTATAGAGGACAAACATGGACATCCTCCAGAGTAGGATGTTGAGTTTTCTATTGACTTAATCCCTAGTTCAAGACTAATATAAAATACTACTAATATAATGGTAATTGTGGAAATGTTAGAGATAAAGAAATAACTAGATGAGTTATGTAATAAGGGGTTTATTCACCCTTGTGTTTCTCCATAGAGATCCCCAATTATTTTTGATTAGATAAAAATATTGATGAATGAGGTTGTGCACTCACTACAGAGAAATAAATGCTATTACAATAAAGAAAAAATATCCTCTGCCTCACATCGATGATTTGTTTGATCAACTTCATAGAGTTTAATATTTTTCAATGATGGAACTTTGTTCTGGATATCATCAATATTGTTTAAATATGGAACATATTCCAAAGAAAACATTACGAATCATGTTTGGAAATTTTGAGTGTACAGTAATGTTGTTTGGACTATCTAATTAACCCTCTGTATTCGTGGATCTAATGTAAAAAGGGTTCAAGGAATTTCTTGAACATTTTTTTAATATTTATTTATGACATCATGCAATACTCCAAATGATATGAAGAAAATGATAACTAAATTTTGAATATTATAATGACACTTAGTATAAATGAGTTATATAGGAAATTTTGTAAGTGTTAATTCTGGATTCAAACAATATCATTTCTCTGCCATATTATATAAAAATATATAATATGTGTTAATCTGAAAATGAAAAAGGTAATCCATGAATGGCCCACACCAATGAGTATAATTTAGGTATGTAGTTTTATTGGTTATGCTAATTTCTATCGGTATTTCATCCAGAATATTTCCAGATTGGATAACCTGTTAAACAAGATCACATGTAAAGGGGATAAATTCATTTGAAAAAAGGAGTGTGAATAATGTTTTTAAGAATTAAATAGAAGATTAGTAAATTCACCTATCTTGACAATACCATCTAGAAATAATGTGGTTGTGATTTATATTGATGCATCACTTAACGTACTTGGTTGTGTTTTTATGCAGAATGATAGAGTTATTTCTTATACGTAAAGGCAATTAAAAATTCATAAACAAAACTATGAAACTCAAAATCATGAGTTACTAGCAGTAATCTTTTCTCTAATGATATGGATACACTCTCTAACTGGTAAAATATGTGAGATATATATTGATAAAAATAGTTTGAAATATATTTTCTCAATGAAAAAATTGTTCATGAGATAAAAGAGATGGCTTGAGCTATTAAAGGAATTTTATTGCACAATACACTACCAACCGGGGAGGGAAATATGGTGTAATATGATTTGAGCAAGAAGGACCCTGGATTTCTGAACAAAATTATAATTGAAAGGGATATTGAATTCATGGATCTAGTAAATAGGCATATGGGAATTATCATGGAAGGTGAAACATCAGTACTTTTTCAAATGGTTTCCAAATCATCGTTACTATAATGGATACACATTTCTCAATCTGATGATGAAGAATTTAAATTAAATTACAGATGTAAATGATTAGATATTGATTCACTTCCTATATGAAGATTTCCTTTTGAAATTTGGGAAGAGGATTTGTGTTACCTCTATTCTTGAGCTAAAAGAAAATTAATTTATAATTCTTAGAGCTCAAATTCCTCTATATTGCTTGATAGCACTATGATGTATAGATATTTGAAGTAACATTTTTTGTGGGACCACATGAAGAGGTAAGTATTTTACTATGATTCAATGTGCCTATTTTTTCAATAAGTGAATTCATAGATACAACATCCTAAAGAAATAATGCATCCTCTTCCAATACCTTTATGGAAAGTGTATTCCATTACAATGGACTCTCAAACTGGATTACTAAAGAATCCTAGAAGGAATGATGCATTATGGGTCATTCTTTATCCCCTTACCAAATCAACATATTTTATTTCTATAAGATAATATTAACCTCTTAAACACCGAGTATAAATATATATTAATGAAGTTTTTACTTCTTCATGGTGCACCTTTATCGATTATGTCTTATCGAGATCCTCATTTTACATCAAAATTATTGAATGGTCTTCAGAAGGCTCTAGAAACTGATCGTCATTTTTACACTACCTACAACCCTCAAACAGATGGGAAATCAGAAATGACTATCAAAAAATTAGAAGACATATTGAGATCTTGTTCAAATGGCTTTCAAGGTATGATGGAACAATATTAACATGTAGTAGAATTTTCTTATATCAATAACTTCCATACATGTATTCAAATGGAACCCTATTAAGAGTTTTATAGAAAGCGATGTCTTACACCAACATGTTGGGAATCATTTTGTGAAAGGAAACTTGTAAGACCAAATCATATGGAGGAATAAAAAAAATGTAATGACTATTCAAACCGATATCAAAACATCTCATGGTAGTAAAAATATCTATGATGAAAACTAAATGAAGTATTTCTAATTTCAAGTAGGATATAATATTTTCCTGAAGGTATTTCCATGGAATGGTGTTATAAGATTCCAAATGAAAGGGAAACCATGCCGAAGGTACATCAGAACATTTAAAATTCATGAATGAATCAGAGATATAGCTTACCATTTAGCAATGCCACCAAGTCTATCCAAAGTTCATGATGCTTTCCACATATAACTATTAAGGAAATACATTCTAGACCCTATACATGTACTAACCTATTGTGAAATAGAACTAGAACCTGATCTGTCTTACTATGAAGATCATATCAATATTTTTGACACTAGAGAACAAGTTTTGATAAATTGGATGAACCAACTGCTAAAATCTCATTGGAGAAACAATAAAATAGAAGAGGCGGCATGGTAACCTAAAGATATTATGATGAGGGACCACTCGAAACATTTTATGAAGTGATATTCTCAAAATTTATAGGATGAAATTTTTTATACGTTAGAATGTAACACCCCAATCATTCACAATATTATAATTTTTAAATAATTTAATAGTTTGTGATGCATGTAACACCAAGTTCAATCACACAATGATATATCAAACTAGCCATTTAAAACAAGTTTATAATTATATTATACACATTTTAAAATTTATAAAATATATATTTCAAAATATAATTCATTTATGAATTCGTAATATCAAATTATCTTAGGGTGAAATTTTATTATTTTTTAAAAAACATTTAATTTTTGGGGAATAGAGAAAAATATTGCAGTATTGTTAAAAATTACTTTTCATATAAAAATTTATTATAATTTAAATTCTCCTTAAAATTATAATAGATAAATAATAATTATATTAATCCAATGCAAGTTATTAGAATCATTTTTATAATATAATTAGATACTAAAACATACTAAACTTCTAAACACCTATTTTACCCGCCTTCTCGCCACATTATTGTTAAATTGAATTTAGCCACTTTTGTAAAATGAATTTTGAAAAAAAGATAAACAAGGTTGTAATTAATAGGAAATTTGTGATCTGATAGGATCCAATTACTTTTCTAGTGATTAATTACTTATGTAGATTTTTATGTATTTACCACGGTGAAGTGTAAATTTGGTAATTAAAGGTTAAAAAGTAATATTATTATTATTATACAATTATCACAACACTTGTTCTAATTTGATTGGAAAAGTTTTTTTCAAACAAACTCAACCATAGGATGGAAATATTGTGTAATTCCCCAAACCCAGTTACCTAGAGTCGGTGCATTATTACATAAACATTGGCAAGATCACAAGGGATCAAATCCTGAAAGTCAGATCAATTTAATTGCCTTGGAAGTACTAAATACATATATAAGTTTTTAATTACATTATAAAATGGAATACAAGATCAAAATTTTCTACTTTTAAAACATTAATATCCCTTAGACAATACCTGAAGGTCATTTATAATATTCTTTTTAGCATCCTCAGAAAACTAAAACATAGAAAGGGGAGAGATGAGGTGCTCAGTAAGGATAATAATATAGCAGAAAGTTTTATACATAAACATACAAATTTAAGAAAATATATAAGACTAAAACCCAAGAAATTTAAACATAAACCTCATAATAATATGGAAAAGATAAATCAAATAATTCCATTTATTTATTCACAATGATATTCTACTAGTCGAATAATAAAATGCAATATCAATAGCCAATTCCATAAGGATGGAATGCATAATTCTGGACATCATAACCACATAGTCAAGGCATCATGCCAAGACTAAAAATAAGATTATGTCAAAGCCTTGTTCTAAGACACTAGTTTGTCTAATGATACATCTTGATTCATCAAGGAGCTATAGTGGGCTCCACCCATCACTTACTAAGCCCAATTCATTCATTATATGAAAAGGTTGAAATATAATATAAACATTTGTAATAAAACTAGAATACTAAATTTCAATACTTTATCAATAAACCATGAATGGTATAAAAATAACACATAAAAATTCAAAAATATCACAAAAACTTCAATAAAATAGTTAAGATTGTATCATAACAAATAAATTTCAATAAAGTTTAATATTCATTAAAGAATGTTGACATAGATGAAATCAAAACTATTTGAGATATATATCTCTTTCAATTTTGAAATCCTTTAAAAGTCACATAAATATAAAATAAAAAATTTATTTTGAAAATATTCATATAAGCTTGTAAGGGAATCTTCGAAGGTGTTATAACCACAGAAAATAACCTCACTAGACGTATAAGTTAAAAAATCATTCTTTCCTTAATTCGTCGAAAAGGCCATAAAGTACCTTGTTTGGAAAACAATAGAAATATTCATTTAATTTTTTTTAATAAATAGTAAAAAAGGGTATAAATGAATTTAAACCATAATATAGTAAATATTAATAATGTTTTGAAATACATTTTAATGAAACACAGATGTGGAGGATAAAGTGGTCTTAGTAGATTATCACGTATAAACAACCTCAGAAAATAAAGAGATTGTAGAATTAATCCTTACCTTATAATTTCCCATGATCGAAAGGTACATTAACCATCGGTATAATAGTTCAAAAACTGTTATTAAATTGTACAAGAACTACATACATAGATATTATTTCATATATGATCTTATAATATTGCATTGTCAATAAGATTTCAGTAGTATCAATGTTTTGGATGTTAACTGATTCGTTTTCCTTTATATGTTTTGTTACATAAGTAATGTTTTTTGTTGATTGAATGTATTTAATTCATATAAAGAATTATATTATGTTCATAGACATTATTTTTAAACATATAAAGAACATTATTCTTGAATGATTACGATGTGGATTGAATCTCATCGCATTCATGGAGACGACAATCCGTACGTATGCACGAGCGACAATATCATTATATTAATAGTGAAATCATATATAATGGATGGTATATCATATATAAATAATAATTAAAATTTTATATTTATTATTTAATTCAATTATACTCATTATTATACCCATCAAAATATTGAAGTGTTTAAATAATAAAATACATAACAACGTGGAGATAGTAAGATGTATGTACGCATGTATGCTGACATGTCATTCAATGGATGGATATAATAATGAATATGGTTCGACAATATTTATAATAACATTACAGTATGTATAAGGTACTGTATTAATTATATTGGTATGGAAAAAAAAATAAAGAGAAAATGGAAGAAGAAAAGAACTTTGAAAAGGGTGGTGAAATTGTTACCTCTTCTTCGGGTGTTTTCATTTGATTTGATCTAAATTTCTCCTTAAATTGGACTATGATCAATGTAATGCCCCTAGGATAAAGGGAGGGTAGTTGGGAGGGTATTTGAGTTGTGGTTGTCTGAGACAAATGTATTTTAAGGAGTGATTTTGAGAGAAGTTGAATTACCCTTTTAAAAGAGTAGTGAGGGTCACTTTAGGAAAAGTATGAAATATTATTTTATTAAACAATCATATTCGGTTTATAATGACTCAAATATATATATATTGAGGATAATGTGGGGATGGGTCAAAAAACTCAAAACCAATAGGATTTAGACAATTTTATGTCACCATATTAATCATATCCATTATATTTAACTCTTAGTTAAATAGTTTAACTTTAACCATGTGTTCGTGTATTATTATAATAAATGGTTAATAAACAGACTATAAAAATCCAAGATAACCCTAAGTGGTTAAATATTGATATATATATAACCTTATATAAGTCATTTTTACAACCTTATATTTTTTTGGAATACTATATCAATTAATAATATAGTATTTTTTTAAAAACTCATTTATGTCAATTTTGAAACTATTTGGTATTTGGTTCTTGTGAAAGTCATATCAAAATTATCACTTATATTTTTGTAATTAACCCTAAAATGTCATATTAACCTAGAAAATTATTGGAATTCATCATATGTTTTAATTTACATTTATTGCGATATTTATAATATCAATTATTTTAATCATTCATTAATAAGGTAATTAATACATCATCATTGTGTCATAAATAAATTTAATTATATAATGTCTAAAAAATTCAAATAAAATGCCATTAGGTAGGAAATAATTTTATATTTATAATGAATATTTATATTTGAATTTATCTTTTGTATAAGCCTATATTAAAAATGGTTTACTTATTTAATATTGAATTCAACACTTTTAACTCTTCTTTATAAAAAATAATAAAAAATATCCTAATATAATCCAAGTGAAACAAAAATATCAGATTATATTACTAAGGATGATTTTTGTCTAAATAAACTTATCCAATAGAATTAGGAAATGTTTTAGGGTAAATATAATATCATTTTTACCTTTAATTACCCTATTTTCTTTTAACCGTAGAAAATAAAAGTCAAAATTGCTATTCATAAAAATTATATTCATCGTATTGAACAAAATTTGACATTATAATGTCAACTGTATCTCTTGGATTTCTGAAATATAATTCCATGAAGTGGTAATTATTTTTTATGCAAATTTTCAAATGCATGTAGAAGTTGGGTAAAAGACGGTAAAAAGTTTAATAAAAGTTTATATATCTAATATTATTATAAAATGACTTCAATTAATTACATTGAAAATATATACTTATGATGTATCTTTTTTTACCGAAAATAAATGAAAATAAAATTACATACAATTTAAATTAAAAGTCGGTTTTAAATAATAAAAGTGTGTTTTTTAATATTCATCAAAAATTGAATGTTTTCAGAAAAATACAAAAAATTCACCCAAATATAATTTTGATATTATGAATCAAAAAATGAAGTCCATTTTGAAAAATAAAAATTTAAAAAATTTAAAAATATAGTTTTACTATTCATAATTACTAGTTTGATTGGTCGTGTTGTGCCTGAACGCGAAGTTGCGTACATCGCATGTTATTGTATTATTCAAAGAGAAACGTATTGTGGAAGATATGGGTGTTACATTCATCCCTCCTTCAAATAATTTCTTTGTCGAAATTTATATAATACTACTTGATAAAAATATTTGGGAGGTTATTTATCATAATTTCCTTGGGTTACTACATTGGATCTTCCATTATGGTTTCTCCATATAAATTTCACCAGACTAGTCGTCTAGTTTCTCTACACTTGATCTAGGGTATCAGGAATATTGAAAGGCACTTTATAATAAGACTGATCAGGTTCCAATTCTATTTTTTTCATAGGTGAGTAATGTGTTGGGTCATGCATGTATTTTCTTAACAGTGATACATGGATCACATCCTGAACTTCAGAGAGACATGGTGGCATTGCCAAATGATAAGCTACAAATGCAATTCGTTATAGAACTTTGAATGGTCGGATGTACCTAGGGCATAATTTTCCCTTCATACTGAATCATATAACACCATTTCATGGATATAACTTCATGAAAACATGATATATTATTTGAAATTCCAAATATTTCCTTCGATAATTGGTATATCTCTTTTTCCTATTTTTTGCTATTTTGATGTGTGTTTGGATAACCATCACCTTTTCCATTGTTTCATCAACATATTCTAGTCCTACAAGTTTTCTTTCACCAACCTCATCCCATCATGTTTGTGTGAAACACCTCATTCCATATAATTATTCATATGGTTCCATATGAATACTTGAATAGAAGCTATTATTATAAGAAAATTCTCTCATAGGAAAATATTGATCCCACATACCTTTAATGTCAAGTGAGAAAGATCTCAACCTGTCTTCTAAGGTTTGAATGGTCCATTCTATTTTCCCATCAGTTTGAGGGTGGTAGGAAGACCTCAAACGAAGTTTAGTATCTATTGTATTTTGAAGAATTTTCCAGAGTATTGATTTAAAATGGGGATCATGATCAGAAAAAATTGATAGGGGTACTCCATGAAGTCTTGCAACATCATTAATATATAGTCTTCCAAAAAAATCAACTGGTAAATCTTCTCTTATCATACGAAAATTTGTTGACTTGGTAAGACGATCAACAATGACCCATATTACATCATTAATTCTATGAGTATTTGGTAGTCCCATGAAATTGTTCATCTTAATATCATCCCATTTCCAGTCAGGCATGGGAAGAGGTTTCTTGAATCCTCTAGGATTTTGTATTACAACTTTCACTAATTGAAAAACCATACATCTTAACACATAATCAGAAATCATTCTCTTAATGTTGTCCCACCAAAAATGTTCCTTCAAATATATTTACTTCTTAGTGCTACCTGAGTGTATAGAGAAATAGGATCTATGAGAATCAACAAATAATTCCCTTTTTAGATCAGGTATATCGAGAACACAAAATATATTCCCAAATTACAAAATTTCATCTTCACATATGATGTCAATAAATATCCCATCATTCACAGCTTTAATTTTCTCTTGAAACTCCACATCATCAGTCTAAGAACATTTTATCCTTTCCAGAAAAGATGTTTTGGAAACCTTTTTAAGAAGTATTGATGTTTCACCTTCCATTATTATTCCCATATCTATATCTAAAAGATCTATTAACATAGGATACCTTTTAACTCTAATCTTGTTCAAAACTCCATGATCCTTTCTTCTCAAAGCATCTACTGCCCTATTTGCCTTCCCTTGGTGGAAGTGTATAGTGAAATCATAATCCTTGAGTAGTTAGAGCCATCCCCTTTGCCTCATGTTGAGTTATTTTTGTGATAAAATATACATCAAACTCTTTTGATCGGTATATATCTCACATTATTCACCATAGAGATAGTGTCTTGATATCTTCAAAGAAAATATTACAGGTTCAAACTCAAGATCTGGAGTAGGAATGTTTTGATCATGATTTTTATTATATCATAATGCATAAGAAATAACCCTTTCAATTCTCATAAGGAAACAACCAAGTCCTTTCTATGAAGCATCACTATAAATAACAAGCCCCTCATTCCCTGATGGTAGATTCAAGATAATATCATTGAATAATCTTCTCTTCAGTTCTTCAAAACATTCTTCACACCCTTTTTTCCAAAAAAATTTAACCCCTTTATTTTTGAGCTTGGTTAATGGTTTATCCAATTGGGAAAATTTTTTGACGAAACGCCGATAATATCCTTCAAAAACAATAAAAATGCATACCTCAATTATAATTTTCTAGTGTTGGCCATTCTTGGATTTCCTTGTTCTTTGAACGATCTTCAGAGATTCCATCCCAAGAGACAATATAGCCCTGAAAGGAAATTTCTTGAAGCCATAATTAAAACATTATAAACTTCCCATATAATTCATTTCTTATAAGGGTTTTTAGAATAGTGCGCATGTGATTTTCATGATCTTCATTGATTTTTGAGTATACCAATATATCAACAATATATACTACTACAAAGTCATCAAGATATTCTTTTATAACTCTATTCACTAAATCCATGAAAATAGAGGGTGCGTTAGTCAGTCCAAATGGCATTACTTTAAACTGTTAATTCCCATACCTCATACAAAATGTTGTCTTTAGAATGTCTTCCTTCTTCACACAAAACTGATGATATCCTGATCAAAGGTCAATCATCGAAACATATTTATCTCCATGAAGTTGATCAAATAAATCATCAATAAGGGGTAGGGAATACTTTTTCTTTATTGTTATAACATTGATCTCCCTATAGTCAATGGACAAACTCATAGATCCACATTTCTTCTAAAAAAAGAACAGGGCTCCCCATAGAGAAACACTGGGGAGAATAAATCTGTTATTACTCAATTCCCCTAGCTGTTTCTTTAATTCCACTAATTACGTTGTGGCCATTCTATAAGGGGTCTTTGATAAGGGCCTTGAACTAGGAATTAAATCTATGGAAAAATAAATTTCTCATTTTGGATGATGTCTAGGTAAATCCCCTAGAAACACGTCAACATATTCTTGTACAATAGGTACGTCCCCTTTTTGAAAATTATATTCCTCACTCATAGTTATTTCATTCTCTTCATCTACAATAATTGAATTTAGTAGAGTTACTAGGGGTGTATCTAGATAAGAATCGGCTGTTGGAATTTCTACTCTAATGATAGGGTACTTTTTATCATTATCAAAAATTGTAACCTCTTTCTTATTATAATAAATTTTCACATCATTGTCTGAAATCCAATCAATACCAAGGATTATATCAAATTCAATCATGGGTATGACGATGAGATCAGTAGATAAAGAAAATTTATATGCCCTAATGGGAAATCATTCACAAAACATTATTGCAATAATACTTCCCATATGATTTTTGACTGAAAAATCCCTTGTTAAATAGAATTGAAAATATCTAATTTTGATAGAAAATTGGGAAGATATGAAAAAAATAAAATGATCCAGAACCAAATAAAGCATTGGATAAATTTAAGGAAACCATTAAATTACCTTCCACCACATCATTCAAAGCCTCAACCTCAGCAGTAGTGATCACATAAGCTTGTACTTGATCCCTTGGCCTTTTCTGAGGTAATATTTTGTGGCGCTTAGGACATATATTTTCATAATACCTCATTTCACTACAATGGTAGCATTCAACATTGACATCCTCTTTCTTTCTGTTGCAATCACGAGCTTGGTGGCCTTTTTCACCACACTTGTAATAAACTAACATTCCCTTCAGGATAATACATGGGTGTTTCTTCCCAAATTTACTACAGGATGAAAATTCCACTTTTCCTTTATTCCCCTTATTTCTATTTATATATTTTTCATAAAATCACTTCATCTCTTTCTTTCCTTAAAATTATTAAGAATTAGAGAATTCCTTTTATATCTTGTTAGCAAATGAAACAATATCTTTGAATGGTGAGAAGGATTGTGAGACTAAATCTAGATGAAGAAATGGTTTTAATCCATAAATTAATAGATCAATCTTACTCCTTGGGTTATGTATATAATCTAATGCATGCCTTGATAACCTTTTAAAGTTACCCTCATACTTTGCGACATTCTCATCCTCCTTTTTCCAAAGACTTAGAAATAGTTTTTCCAAATCTGCTCAATTGTCACGAAGAAATTATTTTTCTATGATAATATCTTTAAACTCCCCATATTCTATATTTAATACTTCTTCATCCACCTTTATGGTTTGAATTAATGACCACCATTCACTTGCTTCTCCCGTGTGGCGATAAAGTTCTATGAGAAAATTTTTCCTTTCACTACTCCCAAAAGCATGAGATATTTTCTCTAAAGAACTCATCCATTGATCAGATACAAATGGATTTTTAGTCCCATTGAATGATGGTGGTTGTTTCCCCATGAAGTGGTTTAACATTGATCTTCCATGTTGTGGATCAGGGTGCTCCATATGGGTAAGGTTATTATTCATAACCTAAGTGAGTTGTCCCAGTATGGTGATAAGTTGATCAACACCACTTGCATCACTAGCTCTAATATAATTATATTGAGTAGGAGATAAATCCCTATATGGATTACATGCATTGATACATTTTTCATTCCTTATATTATATTCCATTTCTAAACAATGGCATTCACTAGATTATGTTATGTATCACAATACATAATTACAAACTTGTAAAACAAATAACATAAATTAAAACGTTTATGTATATAATAAATAATCATAAAAATGTTTTCATTGATGAGGTATATACTCATTAATTATTAATAATGTCTTTTAAGGAAAATGTGAATTTTCCAAAGCATACCCCCCAGGTGTGTCGTAACCAAGAGTGAATCAAGGCCCGTTGTCGTGTACTAGGATAACCTGGGTCAAGCTCGAAACTCCTTGTTGGAGTTTCCTCTCCTAGTTACATCTGTTCCAGAGCCTCCTCAACCTGCTCGTATCCATACAGGGTTGTATTTCTTGTAAAACTCACAAAATCTCTACAATATGGAAATTCTAGGATGTTATTCTGTACTAATCATCAAATCCAATCTTAGGGTAATGTTGTCTAATCAGAGTATTTCTAAATCTAGCTTCCAAGAATTATACTAAATTTCCCTTGATACCAACTGTAATGCCCCGATGCTAGTTACCCATAGTTAGTGCATTACTACATAACATTGGCATGATCACAAGGGATTAAATCCCGAAAGACTGATCAGTTTAGTAGACTTGGAACTACTCAATACATTCATATGTTTTACATTAAATTATACATTTAAAAACAACCACAACATTGTCTCCATTGAAAATATTCATATCCCTTAGGCTATCCCTACAAGTAAATAATAATATACTTCTTATAGTCATGGTAATAATAAAACATTGAAAGGGGTTAGATCATGTGATCAGTAAGAATAACAATATAGAAGAAACATTCATAAATAAGTATAAACATCTACGGAAATGTATAAGACTAAAACACCAGCCTTTTAAACACAAACTTCATCATAATATGGAAATGATAAATCAAATAATTCCATTTACTTATTCACATAGATGTTCTACTAGTCAAATAATCACATGTAATATCAATATCCAATTTCATAATGTTAGAATGCATAATGTCAGACATCATAACCACAAAGTCAAGGCCTCACGCCAAGTCTAAAATAAGATTTTGTCAAGGCCCTATGCCAAGACACTAGTTTGTCTCATGAGAGCTACCGTTGCATCATGGAGCTATAGCGGGCACCACCCATCACTTAATAAGACCAATTAATTCCTTATATGAAAAGGTTGAAACATACCATAAACATTCACACTAAAAATGGCATAAGAAATTTCAATACTTTACCCAAAAAACCCATTAATGTTATAAAATTAAATCATCCACATTAAAACATATCACAAAACCTTCAATACAATATGGAATATTTTATCATAATAAATCATCTTCAAACAAGTGTAAAATCCATAAAATAATTATGACATAGATGTAATCAAAACTATTTGAGAGATATATCTCTTTCTATTTTGAAATCATTTAAAATTAACATAATTATAAAAGAAACAGTTATTTTTATAATATTCATATAATATTTTAATGTAAGAATCGAAGGTGTTATAATAGCTGAAAATAGATTCACTCGCCATATGTGATAAAAAAGCATTCTTTCTTTAATTTTTCAAAATGGTCAAGAAGTACCTTTTTCAGAAAATGATGTAAAAATTCATTTCAAAACATATTATAAAAATTTAAACAAAGGTATAAATGACATTAACCCATAATAGAGGAAATAGTAAAAAGGTTTTGAAATAAATTTTTAAGAAACACTGATGTGGATGTTAAAGAGGTGCAAGTAGATACTCAAGTATAAACAACCTTATATAATAAAGGGATTATAGAATTAACCCTTACCTTTAAATTTTCCTTGATTGAGGGTACATTAAACTCTTGAATAATAGATAAATAATTGTTATTAAATTATAATATAACTAAATACATAAATATGATATCATATATGATCATCTAATATTGATTTGTTATTAATATTTCAGTAGTTTCAATATTACGGGTGTTAGATGATTTCTTTTCTTTAATATGTTTTTTTAAATAAGTCATGTGTTTATGGATAGGATGTATTTGATTAATATCTAGGATTATATTATGTTCTTAAACATTATTTTTAATCATAAAATGAAAATTATTCTTGAATATTATGATGGGTATTGAATCACAACGCGTTCCTGGAGACGGTAATCAGTACGTACGCATGGGCGACAATATCATTGTATTGATGGTCAAATAATATTTAATTGGATGGTATATCATATAAACAGAATAATTAACATGGTATATTTATTATTTACATCATTTATACTTGTTATTATACCCATCAAAATATTGAAGTGCTTGAATAACAAAGTACACCACGATGCGGAGACGGTAAGTCGTACATATGCACATATGGTGACATGTCATTCATAGGATGGATATAATAAAAAATATGGTTTTACCATATTTATAATGACATCACAGTATGTATAATGTATTGGAGTTATTATTCTGGTATGGAAACAACAATGAAATAGGAAGTGGAAGAAGAAAAAACTTTGAAAATGTTGGTGAAATTATTACCTCTTCTTCGGGTGTTTCCTTTTGATTTGATCAGAACGGCTCCTTAGGTTTTATTCTGATTAATATAATGTCTATAAGTTGAAGGGAGGGTAGTTGGGATGATATTATTATATTTTTAATGAATATTTATAGTCAAATTTATCTTTTGTATAACCATATATTAAAAACTGTTTAGTTATTAAACATTGAATTTAAAACTTTTAACTCTTCTTTAAATAAAATAATATTAAATATCCTTATATTATCCAAGGGAAAGAAATGGATAATATTTTATTATTGAGGTTGGTTTTGGTTGATATAAACATATCCAATATAATTAAGACATTTTTAGTGTAATTATAATATCATATTTTACCATTAATTACCCTATTTACTTTTAATCGTGGTAAATAAAAGTGAAAATTTATTATTCACCAAAAAAATTATTTTCATCTTATTGAACCACATATTACTTACTGATGTCAACAATGTCTCTCGTATTTTTGAAATTAAATTCAATGAAGAGGTAAAATTAAATTTTATGCAAATTTGAAAATGCTTTAACAAGGAGGGTAAAAAACGACAAAAAGTTTAATAAAATTTTATATATATAGTATTATTATTAAATGACTCCAATGAATTAAATTTAAAATATATAGTTATTATGTATTTATTTTTACATAATATAAATTTAAATAAAATAACTATTTATTTAAATAAAAAGTTGGTTTTGAACAATAATTGAGTGTTTTTCATTATTCATCAAAAATTGAATGTTTTCAGAAAAATACCAAAAATTCACCCTAATATAATTTTGATACTCTGAATCTAGAAATGAAGTCCATTTTGAAAAAATTAAAATTTATAAAATTTCAAAAAGTGGGTATTACTATTCATAACTACTAGTTTGATTGGTCGTGGTGTTCTAGAAATCGAAGTTGCGTACATCGCATGTTATTGTAATACTCCAAGAGAAATGTACAGTGGAAACATGGAGTGTTACATATTATCAATTTTTATGCCACTTGTGATAGATTATGACATTTATTTTTTTATTTATCTAAGACTTATAAATTTCTTATTAAAATTTTAATAATTTTATAATTTTTAATATGAGGTCATACAAGTGATATGGTAAACTATAAATAGTTTTTAGAAATAAAAAATTTCAATCTACATCATGGTTATATATTTATAATTTTATAAAATAAATATATTAATTAAATTGTTTCACAATAATGATTTATTAATTGAATAATTAAATGAAGAATAAATTTAATGATATTAATAGTATTGAAATAAATATAATTTGAAATATTTGATGTGAACCATAAATTTTCTAGGTGACTTTGACATGGCATGGATGATATAAGGTATTTTTTTGAACAAATTAAGTTGTTATGATTTTGTAAAATGTCATGTACTAAATAGTGTCAAAATTGACATTAAAGAGTTTTAAAATAAAAAATATTTTATTTATGGATATAAAATTCAATAAAATATATATTTCAGAATACTAAAGAGGATAATGTTAATAATGTAATAAATTATCAAATTGGGGTCTTTTTCTGTTTTATAGTTACTATATTTACCCTATAATATAAAAAGAAAAGTAGTTATAGTTAGAGTTAAACTGTTTAAATAAGTATTAAAGCCAAATGATAAGGATAATATTGTGACATAAACATGTCTAACATTTATTGGTTGTGAGGATTTATACCCATACTCATATTAACCTCTAAATAAATCACTTGTTATCTATATGAAATCAATTTTTTTTTGTTAAATTAATAGTTTTTGAGTTTCCAAAAGTGCCCCTCCCCTTTATTATAAAAGGGAACCTCTCCTTATCTTTTATCCACACCTCTAAATCCATTTTTCTCTTCCAAAATCTACCCTTTAATCTTTAAAAATTCCATAGATTAACCCTAGATTACATACCTTGTGATGAAAGACAACATAATGAGTCCTTTTGTTCAAACCTAAAGGATACACTCGAAGAATAGGTAATTATTTTTCCAACTCTTTCATGTTTCATTTATTATTATACTTCTTTCTTCCTTTATTGTTTCAATAATAATTTAATAACTCCCGCATGTACAATGTTTTTAATTTTTTTATGATTATGATAATACCATATTACTTATTTTAGCCATCCTATGAAACATAATATCACCATATGTGTGTACATACAACTTACCATCTCCACGTCATGGTTTAAATTATTTTTCATCAATAATTAACTTTTATTGGTATAAATAATAATATAAAGGATTTAAATAAAGAATTTGACATTATATTGTTTTTATAATTCATATTCTATTAAATTCCTTAACCTTTACCATAATGGAATGATACCATCGCTCGTGCGTATGTATGACCAATCTTCTACATGACACGATGAGATTCATCATCCACTACAACCATTTAATAATGATTATGAAAATGTATATCATTAATGAATATAATATTTGTTAACTTAATATCATTTTAGATATTAATATGATATATTTTATTAATATAGAACATGATTTACGTGGGAAAATAAACATAATAAATTGAAGTAGTTCACACCCAAAATAATGATAATAATGAGATATTATTAAGAGAATGATATAAGAGGATCATAAGTGATATTATAAATAAATGATATATTTATGGTATAACATAATAAAATTATTTATCTACTATGCATGAGGTTAATTCACCCTTGATTATAGGAGATTACAATGTAAGGATTAATTTCGAAATCTCTTTACATTCTGAGATTTCATTTACGTAGACATATTTATCATCCATGTCCATGATTCTTAAAAATGTATTTAAAAATAATTACAATTATTTTATAATTTTTAAAATTATTTTTACCAATGTTCTATATTATCAAAAAGAATATTTTTGTCATTTTCCTTGTGGGGTACTTTGTTTGACTTTTTGACAAAGTATGAGAATAATGTTTTTTATCCTATTCATTGTGAGAATCTTTTTCTTCTATCATGATGCGTTAACATTTTGATGATACCATTACAAGATTAAATGATTATATTAAGTGAAAATATGTTCTTTTAAAATTTATTGAAGTTTTAAATAACTTTTTTCAATAAAAGGGGAATTTCTTTAATGAATTTTCTAATGATTTTATTAAGTACATTGTTTTCTATGTAAACATCCAGTATTGGATCTTATGCATAATTAAGGTTTATTTTTTATGATACAACCTGTTATATTGTATTGAATATTTTATGAAATGATTGAAATTTTATGTGATATTTTTATACCATTTATGGTTTAGGGATAAGTTATTAAGATTTCATAAGAATGTTTTAATACAATTGTTTTTTTTTGTTATGATTTCCCATTTTTATTTGACGAATACATAGGATGTAGTAAGAGACAGATGAGGCCCACATTAGCCCCTCCATGCATCAGTAAGAAACATGAGACAAATTAGTTTTTGTTTTTAGCTATTTATGTCTAGTCTTGCAAGGATACTGTGATGGTATGGTTATGATGTCCAACATTATTCATTCCCTCATTATAAGATTATTTATGGATAATAAACGTGATTATTTGGCTAGTTGAATATCCATGTGAATGTTAAAATATAATTATTTGATAAAATCCTGAAATGTTATGTTCAAAAGAATTTTTTTAGTATTATACCTCACCTTAAAACTATATGATTTTTTATATCTTCTGTTATATTGTTTATCCTTACTGAGCAACTGAGCTCACCCCTTTCTTATGTTTTGTTTTTCTAAGGTTGTGAAAAGGTATATTATGACTGACATACAGGGATAATATAAGGCATCTGAGTGTTTTCAAAAGAGATATTATATTTTTTTTATTTCATGATGTAATATAAAACTTATGATTTTATCTAGTTTATCCAAGGCTACTAAATTGATCAGTCCTTTCAGATATGATTTCTTTTGATCATGCCAATGTAATAAAATAATGCACCAGCTCTAGGAATTTGGGGTTGGGGTGTTACATCAAGGTCATCCAAGATTTGAGGATTGGATGAGAAAATGATAATCATTCAAAATGGAATAATTCCATGGTTATTTCATGGAATCCATGGACAAAAACCTACTCATGATACTTCAAACTGTAAAGTTTGATGAGTTCATCCTCACCAACCATAATGATTACAGACATTTCCATAGAAGGAAGGGTCATAATATTCTGGGAAAATTCATCTTCAAATACATCCTTCAAGGAAAGATCAATTTTATATTGACGGTGTTTGATAACTTATAAATGAAGGTTTATTTCATAATTATTATCTAGTAAGAAAAAGAACATGATTATAGAAAGTTCTTTCTAAGAATGTGTGAAAGTTTATCAACTGGGTGGCTCAAAAAACAATTGATCGAGCTCAAGTCACTCTAAGAGAATAGATACAAATTCTCTCAATAGATCCACCACTTAATGAAGTAACATCTAGAACTGTAACACCCCAAGCTTCCACGGTACGTTTCCCTTCGAATAATGCGATAGCGTGTGTTGTACGCAACCTCGAGTTCTAACACACACCACAACTAATTAAACTAGCCGTTGTGAATAGTAATACCTACTTTTTGAAATCATATATATTTTATATTTCAAAATGGACTTCATTTTTGGATTCGGAATATCGAAATTAGCCTAGGGTGAAATTTTGGTACTTTTCGGATAACTTTTATATTTTGATGAATAGTGAAAATTACTAAATTTTAATTAAAAACAACTTTTTTAATCAAAATAATTAATATTGGTAAATTATGAATTTGAGTGGTTTTAAAGTATATTTAGAATATATTTTTACCATTTAATTTAATGTTTGTCATTGGACATAATTTCACAATTAAACCAGACATAAACGAGTGTCAATCTTTTGATAGTTATTATCTCTTAAAAACACGCTTTTTATTTTAACAGCGGGAATTAATTTTAAATTAATTTCTGCCACTTCTGTGTTTTGAATTTAGGAAAATGGATTCCATATTTGGAATCAGGATGTTAAAATTGTGTAAATAGGTAACTTTTATTTTTAGACATTTTGAATAATTACTGCGGTAAATATTTTATTTACCATGGTTAAGGGTAAATCCGGTAAATAAGGGTTAAAAAATAATATTATAATAATACTAAATTACCCTAAAACGTGTCTTAACCCTATTGGTTGATACATGGTCGACCATGGGCATCTTTGGGTCGATTTTGGGACCCCATGGATCCACTTGTAAGTGATAATGACACTTTATTTTAATTAAGTTAAAATGAATACAAAAATGACACAAGCATATATCTTTTAGAAGAACAATTTTTAAATAGGGTTATACATGTTGGATTTTCGATTATAAATATTCATTAGAAAGATAAAAAGATTTCCTACATAATGATATTTTATTTATAATTTTTAGACATCAAATAATTTAAATTATTAATGACACAATAATGATGCAATGTTTACCTCATTAATAAATCATTTAAATAAATAAGATTATAATGATTAAAATATTATCTAAAACCTGTACAATACATATTGGTTGATGTTATTTAGAATATGAGTCATCTTATCTTCTACCTCAATGATTTTTGGACCATTATAAACCGAATATAATTATATTATAAAGTAATACTTTCACTCCTTCCTAAAGAGCCCCTCCTCTCCCTTATAAAAGGAGACCACTTCTACTCATTCCTCACACCTCTCAAGCCACTTGGCTCGTCCAAACCCTGCCCAAATAAGCTCCCCACATCCCTCTACTCCTCCTTGAAGCTTCCCCTTAGGCAGAAAGCATTTCAAGAAGTCCTTTGGTTCCAACCAAAGTGAGTTACCTAAATTAAAGGTAACGATTTCTCTTAAATTATTTTCATTTATTTTGCTTCTCCAACCCCCAAACTCTTTTTATTTCCTTTCTTTTGTAACAAAAACAGTATCCAAAATATACTAGGATGTTGTTATAAGAAGGATTCAAACTACACATACACACAACTCCATCTAATGGATGATGAACATAATGTTTCTGTGGATGGCAAACTAACGCCTCACGAAACGATGATTGTTCAAATACATCTTACCGCCTCTCATGGTGGCCAATATGATGGCACTGTAATTAAATATGATATTAATGATATATATTTTATATATAAGATTCTGTAATTCCATTTTATTTCATATCATTATTCGTTTCATGTTGTATATACATACGATAATTTCATTTGAGGAAGTGCGGACTACCGCCCCCTTAAAATGATATGACTCGTTCATACCACACATGAAACGTATAAAGGATGGTGTTAATGAACTTAAGTAAAATATATAAAATATTATATTATACTGGAATAATAATATACATATGTATCATTTGGATTCAATACTTTTAAAATGAAAAATTAAATGGAAGTGGCGTTCGTGCGTACGTACGGACTACCGTCTCCACGAACGCGATGAGATTCATTGTCCATCATATCCATTCAAGTATAATTATAATTTGATGATTTAAAAATAGTATCTAAGGACTTGATATCATTCTGGATATGAATAATATACATCCCATTAATAACGAATATGGCTCACATAACAATGAATATAAAGTAAAATGAACCCGTTAACACCCGAAATGACGATAATTCTAAGATAATATTAACAAATCAATGTTAAAAGATCATATATGATATCATATTAAAGTAAATTATTCTTGTATTATTCAATAACAATTATTTTACCATTCTACAGGAGGTAAACCTACCATCGACCAAGGAAAAAAGTACAAAGTAAGGGATTCTCTTATCTCACTTTCAATTCCGTGAGATTTCCATTGTTTGCTACTAAATTATTGAAAGTGGTGTATTGTGTACTTCCATGATTCACTTTATATTCATGTTATTCTGTAAATCATTTGGTGGTTATTAACTTTTGGCCATGCGACTCAGTTGATTAACGTGGTAAGGGGTTTCTTGTCTCACTTTTAATTCCGTGAGAATTCCATTGATCACCACTTAATTATTGCATGTGGTGTATGCGTACTACCCATGATTGTATTCATTGTGTAATATACTTTATTTTATGGGTATTTACATCATCATGGTATGATCTTTCTTTCATGGGTGTTTGTTTCTTAAGTTACCTAATCAATAAGGGAATTTGAGATTTCAATTTCCACTCATTTGGCTTTACGCATATTTCATTGATTATATTACCCCAAGATTATGTGTGGAATCACTATTCATTTGATTATGTCATAATTTCCACTCCCCTTCCTGTGGATATAAGTTTGATACACATAATCACTCCATTGATAATTCTCAATTCATTGATATGAATTTGATAAGAGTAATTTTAACTCATTCTCCATTTGTTGAGTTAAACATCCAATTCGTTGGTACTGTTTTTACAAGAATATGTGTGAATATCCTTTGATTGATTTACACTGAATATCCAATCATATTTAGTGTATTTATATTTTTCACACATAATTATGTCGTTGATTTATCCTTAACCTAAGGATACAACCTTTATGAGAGATTTCATCTCAACTTACAATCCATTGAGACTTCATTGTTGATATACAACAAATCACTTTTATGTGGTGTATATAATGTACTTTGACATAGTATATCATGAATTCCCTTTATTCTCATGATATTACAATGTTTTGATTACCTCAATTATTTTCATTCAAGTGTCTCTCTTTTGGTTAGAATCTCTAACTGAAATACCATTTTTAAATGTTTTAAAGACTTATTCATCTAAATCTTTCTCATTAATGTCCATGTTTTAAAAATGGTTTTAAGGATTTATTTATATGGACATTAAAGTTTAGAAATTAAAAATTCTTTTAAAAGGTTTCAAAGTGGTATGGGAAACTTTGATTCAAAAATCTATTTTTAAATGGCTTCTTGACAAATAGTGTGACTTTTAAATGTTTTCAAAAAGGGGGATATTTCTCTCAAATAGTTTTGATGATTATTTTCATCTATGTCAACATCCTTCATTATTCCTGATTGAGGTTAATGTGATACAATACAATCTTCAATATTGTATCAAATGAGTTATATTTGACTGTGGATGTTCTATTTTTATACCATTCATGGTTTGTGGTTAAAGTATTGACATTTCGTATGCTAGTTTTAATACGAATGTTTATTTTATGCTTAAACCTATTCATATGAGGAATGCATTGGACTTAATAAGTGACGGGTGGAGCCCGCTATAGCTCCTCGATGCATCGGTAGGTCTCATGAGACAAACTAGTGTCTTGGCACAAGGCCTTGGCAAAATCTTATTTGTAGTCTTGGCACGAGGCCTTGGCTATGTGGTTATGATAGTCTGGAATTATGCATTCCATAATTATGAAAGTGGATATTGATATTGCATGAGATCATTCGACTAGTAGAATATCCATGTGAGTAAGTAAATGGCATTATTTCATTTTACCTTTGCCATTTTATGCTGAAGTTCAAGTTTAAAAGGCTTTTGTTTTAGTTATAAATTGCTTTAAGTGTTTATGCTTATAAATTGGCTTAAGTGTTTATGCTTATTTGTGAAAGCTTCTGCTATAATGTTATCCTTACTGAGCATCTGAGCTCACCCCTTTCAATGTTTTATTTTTTTTCCCAGGATTATGAAGAAGTAATTTATGAATGACCTATAGGGATAATATGATGGGATATGAAGACAAGATGTTTTCTTATGATGTAATGTAAAAAATTATGGATGTATCTAGTTATTCCAAGGCTACTAAACCAATCGGTCTTTCGAGACTTGATCTTTCTTGTGATCATGCCAATGTTATGTAATAATGCACCGACTCTAGGTAACTGGGGTCGGGGCGTTACAGTTGGTATCAGAGGAAGTTTAGTACAAACCTTGGAAGCTAGATTTAGATAAACTCTGATTAGAGCACGTAGACCTAAGATGAACTTTGAGGATTAGTATAGAAGAACTTCCTAGAATTTTGGTATTGTAATGATTTTGTGAGTTTTCCAAGCAATACATCCCTGTCTGGATACGAGCAGGTAGAGGTGGCTCTGGCACAGATGTACCTAGGGATAAAACCCGAAAACACCGCTTTGAGCTAGACTCGAACGGGAACTGGTACACGACAACGGGCCTTGCTGCACTCTTGGTTACGACACTCCCGGGGGATATGCTTTGGTAAATTCACAAGATTAGTATAAACCATTATTAAGGGAATACAAAAAATGCCCCTAAGAATATATGTCGGCAAATAGATAGTGGATAATGTAGATTTTAACATAGGGTACCCCAAGTTAGGATATATTGTTCAATTACAAGATTATCCTATTATGTCTTTTTTTATTCCTATTAGATAAGTATTCAAAAACCCTAATTGTATTTTATTTTTTTAGTTGAAACATGGAGGGAGCAAGATCACGAACAACTCTTCTCTCTCTTCCTGAAGAACTACTTACAATTATTATCCAGAAGTCATGCGCAGACGATGTTGAAACTTTTTCAAATGTCCAAGTTACATGCAAACAACTTTATGAGACATCCAATACCTCTAGCATTGCACGATTCTTTCAAGGATCAAGTACCGACTGTGGGATAATGTTGCGCTCTCAACTTTCTTACCACGCTAAGCGTGGGAAGTACCATCAGGGTCTTTTCAAATTATTCACTTTATCTCAAAATTACGATGCACTAAATGATTTTCTAGATGCTGCAGAAGAGGGAGACCTTCGAGCAGCCTATATGTATCAAATTATATATTTATGTCTTTTGGGATATACGAAAACTGATTTACCAAAACCTTATTTTGAAATATTTGAAGATGAATCAGTGAGAAGTTTTCTAAAAAAACATGTTAAAGACGATGTCTCCAAATTATATATAAGATATACCTATTTTTTTATGATGCATCGATGCTTCCATCGATATAATCCAAAATGGATGAGGAGTTTTTGGGTAAAGGAAGTAGATGATTTGGAAAAATTCCTGAGGTACCATTGTGACACATGAACGCATTCTACCGAAAGGAAAATCCGCCTAGTCTCTCCAGAGTTCATGTTGTGATCCACATATCTCTAGTGACAAAATACATGCCTGACCCAACGCATGTATTCACCTATGAAGAATTATAACTGGAACCAGATCTATCTTATTTTGGAGAGCCTATCAGAATTCTTCATACCAAAGATCTAGTGTTGAGAAACCCGATGACTCGTCTGGTAAAAGATCTATGGAGAAATCATAAGATGGAAGAGGCAATGTGGGAACCCGAGGAACATATGATGAAGAACCTATGTGGAAATAAATGGATGGTGAAATGTTTAAAAGTGTTAGTGATCTTTATTGATGGGTTTACTTTGGAATAATTTTCTCTTGTATTTGTAACCCCGCAGTTTGCCATGTGAGAATGATATTTGAGGAAGAATTGTCTCTTCTCTTGTGGATATAGGTATAAAAAACCATTTGGTTTTATATGATCATTGGGGTTTGAGAAAATTATAAGTTATTATAATTTGGGATAAAAATGCAAAGTATGATATAACATTTGTGATTAAATTATGTTATTTTGAGGAATTTATCTCATTTTGGTAATATTATAAAATATAGTTTTTGAAAAAGGACAACACGTAGACCGTGTGACAACCCGTCGCGTCGGACAAAGCTGTGGGAATCGAACCCACAACCAAAGTGCGATTGGGATTTATCGCCTACCACTGGACTACGTGAAGTCCCTGGTTAATGTGACTATTTTTTTTTGTTAAATGATTTTATTGATCAATAATAAGATGATTTGGGTTCTTATGTCTTATCAAATGAATACCCTTGGTATAGGAAAATGATTTGGTGATTAAGTGATAAATGTTATTTTGGAAGATGTTCGCTTTGTTGGAAACACTATATGCACAAGGAAAATAGAATATAATGGGGTTTCATTTGTAGAGTAATGGTGGATTTTTTTATCTACGTTTTTATTGTTGATTTATAGTGATTTGGGTTATTTATAGAAATTATTAATCTATAACAGAGAATATGTGATGATGTTAATTACTTTTAAGTATGTGACTTTAAGAGTATTTGATTTCATTTGGAGATACAATGTAACATGGGAGACTACATAATCAAATTCTTCTATGATTTGGGTTTCAATATTAGTTTGGATTATATTAAAGGATTTTAAGGACAATTGGTTATTGAATGGTATCTATTTAACTTTGGGGTATTGTTGGTTTAATTTTAGAAATTAATATTAGTGCATATTTATCTCAATGAATATCCTTTTGGGGGATCATTAGATCATTCACTAACCATTTTGGTTTTGATTAATATTCAAAGACAATGTAAATATATAGTTTATCCTGTATGGATCATGTGATTCTATAGAAGTTTATTCTAGCTCTTCCAGTGTGACCAAGTCTTCTTGAATACTCATCGTTTAAAAAAAAATTGAGTTAGTGGTGGAAATTTATTAAAAAAATGAAAATCTACTTAAAATGTAAGTATATCTCATAATGTTCTTAGTCAATATCATAAATGAATTCCTCTTCCATATGTAATGTAACTTAAAAAAAATGTTGTCTGTTTACTTTCCTACTAGGAGACTAATGGTCGTTTGTCCCAACACAAGTTTGTGGTTTTCTCATTGTTAACTTTCTCCTGATCATGATTTCTATCCCTCTCCATCAGAACTTGACACTTAGTTTATCATCCATATCCATGTTTTCTTACAAGGAATCCTAGTATGGGTTATCTTGGATGACCCTTATACCCCTCTTTCTTTCTTTTAAAGTGATAGTTTTATTGACTATTTTTCCGATGTGGGACTTTCCATTATATTACCAAGAAAAATTTTAAAAATTGCGAGGACGCAATTTATTGAAGGAGGGGATAATGTAACACCCCAAGCTTCCACGGTACGTTTCCCTTCGAATAATGCGATAGCGTGTGTTGTACGCAACCTCGAGTTCTAACACACACCACAACTAATTAAACTAGCCGTTGTGAATAGTAATACATACTTTTTGAAATCATATATATTTTATATTTCAAAATGGACTTCATTTTTGGATTCGGAATATTGAAATTAGCCTAGGGTGAAATTTTGGTACTTTTCGGATAACTTTTATATTTTGATGAATAGTGAAAATTACTAAATTTTAATTAAAAACAACTTTTTTAATCAAAATAATTAATATTGATAAATTATGAATTTGAGTGGTTTTAAAGTATATTTAGAATATATTTTTACCATTTAATTTAATGTTTGACATCAGACATAATTTCACAATTAAACCAGACATAAACGAGTGTCAATCTTTTGATAGTTATTATCTCTTAAAAACACGCTTTTTATTTTAACAGCGGGAATTAATTTTAAATTAATTTCTGCCACTTCTGTGTTTTGAATTTAGGAAAATGGATTCCATATTTGTAATCAGGATGTTCAAATTGTGTAAATAGGTAATTTTTATTTTTAGACATTTTGAATAATTACTGCGGTAAATATTTTATTTACCATGGTTAAGGGTAAATCCGGTAAATAAGGGTTAAACAAATAATATTATAATAATACTAAATTACCCTAAAACGTGTCTTAACCCTATTGGTTGATACATGGTCGACCATGGGCATCTTTGGGTCGATTTTGGGACCCCATGGATCCACTTGTAAGTGATAATGACACTTTATTTTAATTAAGTTAAAATGAATACAAAAATGACACAAGCATATATCTTTTAGAAGAACAATTTTTACATAGGGTTATACATGTTGGATTTTCGATTATAAATATTCATTAGAAAGATAAAACGATTTCCTACATAATGATATTTTATTTATAATTTTTAGACATCAAATAATTTATATTATTAATGACACAATAATGATGCAATGTTTACCTCATTAATAAATCATTTAAATAAATAAGATTATAATGATTAAAATATTATCTAAAACCTGTCCAATTCTTATTGGTTGATGTTATTTAGAATACGAGTCATCTTATCTTCGACCTCAATGATTTTTGGACCATTATAAACCGAATATAATTATATTATAAAGTAATACTTTCACTCTTTCCTAAAGAGCCCCTCCTCTCCCTTATAAAAGGAGACCACTTCTACTCATTCCTCACACCTCTCAAGCCACTTGGCTCGTCCAAACCCTGCCCAAATAAGCTCCCCACATCCCTCTACTCCTCCTTGAAGCTTCCCCTTAGGCAGAAAGCATTTCAAGAAGTCCTTTGGTTCCAACCAAAGTGAGTTACCTAAATTAAAGGTAACGATTTCTCTTAAATTATTTTCATTTATTTTGCTTCTCCAACCCCCAAACTCTTTTTATTTCCTTTCTTTTGTAACAACAAAAGTATCCAAAATATACTAGGATGTTGTTATAAGAAGGATTCAAACTACACATACACACAACTCCATCTAATGGATGATGAACATAATGTTTCTGTGGATGGCAAACTAACGCCTCACGAAACGATGATTGTTCAAATACATCTTACCGCCTCTCATGGTGGCCATTATGATGGCACTGTAATTAAATATGATATTAATGATATATATTTTATATATAAGATTCTTTAATTCCATTTTATTTCATATCATTATTCGTTTCATGTTGTATATACATACGATAATTTCATTTGAGGAAGTGCGGACTACCGCCCCCTTAAAATGATATGACTCGTTCATACCACACATGAAACGTATAAAGGATGGTGTTAATGAACTTAAGTAACATATATAAAATATTATATTATACTGGAATAATAATATACATATGTATCATTTGGATTCAATACTTTTAAAATGAAAAATTAAATGGAAGTAGCGTTCGTGCGTACGTACGGACTACCGTCTCCACGAACGCGATGAGATTCATTGTCCATCATATCCATTCAAGTATAATTATAATTTGATGATTTAAAAATAGTATCTAAGGACTTGATATCATTCTGGATATGAATAATATACATCCCATTAATAACGAATATGGCTCACATAACAAAGAATATAAAGTAAAATGAACCCGTTAACACCCGAAATGACGATAATTCTAAGATAATATTAACAAATCAATGTTAAAAGATCATATATGATATCATATTAAAGTAAATTATTCTTGTATTATTCAATAACAATTATTTTACCATTATACAGGAGGTAAACCTACCATCGACCAAGGAAAAAAGTACAAAGTAAGGGATTCTCTTATCTCACTTTCAATTCCGTGAGATTTCCATTGTTTGCTACTAAATTATTGAAAGTGGTGTATTGTGTACTTCCATGATTCACTTTATATTCATGTTATTCTGTAAATCATTTGGTGGTTATTAACTTTTGGCCATGCGACTCAGTTGATTAACGTGGTAAGGGGTTTCTTGTCTCACTTTTAATTCCGTGAGAATTCCATTGATCACCACTTAATTATTGCATGTGGTGTATGCGTACTACCCATGATTGTATTCATTGTGTAATATACTTTATTTTATGGGTATTTACATCATCATGGTATGATCTTTCTTTCATGGGTGTTTGTTTCTTAAGTTACCTAATCAATAAGGGAATTTGAGATTTCAATTTCCACTCATTTGGCTTTACGCATATTTCATTGATTATATTACCCCAAGATTATGTGTGGAATCACTATTCATTTGATTATGTCATAATTTCCACTCCCCTTCCTGTGGATATAAGTTTGATACACATAATCACTCCATTGATAATTCTCAATTCATTGATATGAATTTGATAAGAGTAATTTTAACTCATTCTCCATTTGTTGAGTTAAACATCCAATTCGTTGGTATTGTTTTTACAAGAATATGTGTGAATATCCTTTGATTGATTTACACTGAATATCCAATCATATTTAGTGTATTTATATTTGTCACACAAAATTATGTCGTTGATTTATCCTTAACCTAAGGATACAACCTTTATGAGAGATTTCATCTCAACTTACAATCCATTGAGACTTCTTTGTTGATATACAACAAATCACTTTTATGTGGTGTATATAATGTACTTTGACATAGTATATCATGAATTCCCTTTATTCTCATGATATTACAATGTTTTGATTACCTCAATTATTTTCATTCAAGTGTCTCTCTTTTGGTTAGAATCTCTAACTGAAATACCATTTTTAAATGTTTTAAAGACTTATTCATCTAAATCTTTCTCATTAATGTCCATGTTTTAAAAATGGTTTTAAGGATTTATTTATATGGACATTAAAGTTTAGAAATTAAAAATCCTTTTAAAAGGTTTCAAAGTGGTATGGGACACTTAGATTCAAAAATCTATTTTTAAATGGCTTCTTGACAAATAGTGTGACTTTTAAATGTTTTCAAAAAAGGGGGATATTTCTCTCAAATAGTTTTGATGATTATTTTCATCTATGTCAACATCCTTCATTTTTCCTGATTGAGGTTAATGTGATACAATACAATCTTCCATATTGTATCAAATGAGTTATATTTGACTGTGGATGTTCTATTTTTATACCATTCATGGTTTGTGGTTAAAGTATTGACATTTCGTATGCTAGTTTTAATACGAATGTTTATTTTATGCTTAAACCTATTCATATGAGGAATGCATTGCACTTAATAAGTGACGGGTGGAGCCCGCTATAGCTCCTCGATGCATCGGTAGGTCTCATGAGACAAACTAGTGTCTTGGCACAAGGCCTTGGCAAAATCTTATTTGTAGTCTTGGCACGAGGCCTTGGCTATGTGGTTATGATAGTCTGGCATTATGCATTCCATAATTATGAAAGTGGATATTGATATTGCATGAGATCATTCGACTAGTAGAATATCCATGTGAGTAAGTAAATGGAATTATTTCATTTTACATTTGCCATTTTATGCTGAAGTTCATGTTTGAAAGGCTTTTGTTTTAGTTATAAATTGCTTTAAGTGTTTATGCTTATAAATTGCCTTAAGTGTTTATGCTTATTTATGAAAGCTTCTGCTATAATGTTATCCTTACTGAGCATCTGAGCTCACCCCTTTCAATGTTTTATTTTTTTTCCCAGGATTATGAAGAAGTAATTTATGAATGACCTGTAGGGATAGTATGAGGGGATATGAAGACAAGATGTTTTCTTATGATGTAATGTAAAAAATTATGGATGTATCTAGTTATTCCAAGGCTACTAAACCAATCGGTCTTTCGAGACTTGATCTTTCTTGTGATCATGCCAATGTTATGTAATAATGCACCGACTCTAGGTAACTAGGGTCGGGGCGTTACAAGAACACCTTCCAAGGGTAGGCGTTACCACAAGAAGTAGGAATAAATAGAAGATAAATAGTTGTATTCTGCACCAACATGAGTTGTGACTCTTGAAAATTTATACCCTATAAAATATAAAGTATGGGAACATCCCCACCAAATGAAATCCTCATCAGAAAAAGAGATCATCATTGTTTCTCTCAACATGATACACTTTGATAACCCCTTATTTTATGATGAATGTGGCATGTAATATGAGTTTCCAAAACCAAATCAGGAAACATGAGTTTTTATGCACTATAATCGAGCTTACAGTAGATAGTGAAGATGTGGTTGGATCTAATATTCTGGTAATAAACAAATTTAAAACATATATGCAGTGGATAGTCATGTGAAAGTGATATTCTAGGACTAAAATAGTAAGGGTGTCATCATTGAGCCCTCTAGTAGTTGTCTTCACCTAGTTTTCAAGTATGAACACCTAGCAAGGGTTTTAATATCTGATCAACCAAAAAACAGGTACTTTTGATACAACCTACACTACTGGAACTAGATGTTAAATTTACTTCTTCACAATAACCATTCCCATAAACAACAAATGGTTCAACTCCTAGTCCACATGTCTATGAGCAACCCCACACTGGGAAGAGTCGACCTCTGACACAAAAGTACGCCATACTGAAATAGTGGGTGTTTGTCCTATCAAAACTCTCAATCCGAAATTCACTCCATATTCCAAAAGAACTCAGCGATCCACTCATTGAAGACCTATATATCCCATGTGAATTTTACATAGAAGTTACCATAGCCAAGGTTTATCTAGTGGATTCTATGTCCGCAGAATTCCATGTAGCCATCTTGTTCACCAACCAAGATCAAGAAGAGGTACTTTGGGTGAACATATGACCCCTATATTTTTTGGGGAATAGAAAATAACATCAACATACAAAGGTATCTGATTGATAATAGTTTTTAGTTCAAAATCATCCTAGTTCAGACCCTCTGGTGTTTGGGTATGTAGAAAGGGACATATTTCCCACAAAAATCAGCATTAAAGTGTATGATTATAGTGAGAAAATACCTATTTGGAATATAAAAATGGAATCTCAGATAGAGTACCTAAAATATGACTCCAATGTTATGGTTATCCTGCAAGACACTGCCTATAATGTTTTGCTTGGAAGGCCCTGGCTCTATAGCCACATTGCGCTATGTTCAACATTCTATCAGGGTCTGATGTACCCCATCATTGGAAAGGTCAGCATAAAAATGGTGATACTTCTCCCATTGAGACTTTTAGAGCCACATATATTGAAGTATATTTATATAAAAGGGGAGGAAAAAAACCAATGGCGTAAGATAATATACAGGTTGTGGCCCCCAACAGTTTGGGGACTACCCCTACAAATCTCTAAAGTATGATCAATAGTGTATATATGCTCCCCATAAATATATTTAAGGTCATATACTTGACCTTTTAGGTCCATGTCCCTTCTTCCCCCAGTGATAGTGAAACAAATTAGCCTGGAAATCTCTCTATAATAACATAGGAGGAAGGGGTGATAATATCTCTTTGCATGGCCTCCCTCACCCTGATAGTGATGGAGAATATTCCATATTTCCATTATTTTATAATGATGTCTCCACAGATTCAGAATTTTTGGAAGATGAAGATGAATTTAATAACACCTCTCTCTTATTCTTGGAAGGATCCTCCACCACCATCGATGAGCTGTGACATATAAATAAGGGAATGGAAGAAAACCTACAACCTACTCTGATTAGTGTCTCCATGCCCCCTCAAAGATAAATATATGTAAAATTGATTTCTGAAGAAGCATCAATATGTGTTAACATGGAACTATATAAAGATTCCTAGATTGAATCTAGATATTCCTATGCTCCATCTTAGTTTACTGGACGAGAATTAATCTTCAATCAAGTAGCTTGGAGGATAAAACCCTCTCATAAAACCAATGTAATGGTGATAGAGCAAGATTTGGTCAAAGAAAAATTTGTCAAAGAAGTGAAATAACCAATATGTCTTGCCAACATAATCCCTATCATGAAAAATAATTGTAAGAATTGGGTCTACATCAATTTTGGAGTCCCAAATCAACATTTTTCATAGTGGAAATTCCCATTGCTAATCATAAAACTCTTGATTAATGTGTCTTCTAGAATCCAATCCCCATTATTCATTGATGGATATATAGGGATAAATTAAATAAATATTTCCCCTAAAGATGAAAAAGTCACTGCCTTCATTGCACCTCAGGTGTCCTTCTACTATTAGGTCATACCCTTTGTCTTGAAGAATGATGGATCCACATAGCAATTCACCATGCATCATATCATTAATCCATTCATTGGAATGATTTATAAATATTATGTTGATGACATGGTAGTCTAGTCTTGATAGTGATGTGATCATATCATAGATCTCCAAACATTATTCAATGAGTAGAAATAATACAATATAATGATGAATCTGATGAAGTTCACTTTTAGGGTAACATCAAGGAATATTCTTGGCTATTGGTTGAATCACCATGGTATAGAAGTCATCCTGGAGAAGACTAATTATATTTTATCAATGTTAGCCACCAGAAATCTTAATGAACTGAAGGGGATCCAAGTGTAATTATATTAATTATGATGTTTCATAGCTAACTTGGCCAAACATGATCTCATGTTCACTTGGCTAATAAAGAAGGGAACTTCGTGTCAATGGGATGATGAATTCCAGGAATACTTCGAGAGTATCATGTAATAAATGCTGCACTGACCAATCATGATGCCTATATTGGATGATAGTCCACTCATCCTATATGTGGTCACCATGATATGCTCTCTCAGTTCCCTCCTCACACAGAGAAATGATGTCGGATGAAACAACAGTCATTACTACCTTAGCCGAAAAAATTTAGGTATTGAGACTCGATACTCAGATGTCGAGGAGAACTACCTTGAACTCGGATTTTTAGTGAAAAATACAATTCATTAATTGTATCACTTCAATTTCCAACTGGTCTCTCGTATTTATCTACTGAAGTAAATCCATGGTTGTATTATGTTTACTTAGTGCAAAGATCGATGGGAAGTCATTCTATACTAATACAAAATTCAGTTCCTATCCCAAAAATTAGTGAAAGGGTAAGCCCTGGATGATTTCATTACGCATATCCTACCCCAAATAAAATACTAGTGGACAAAAATCTTCCATATGAGGAGATATGTTATTCTCATGAAACTCCCCACACATGGGATATTTATTTTTATGGCGCTTCCCAAAGTCCTATCTGTAATAGGATGGAAAATTGAAGCTCAATTGTGTTGTCTTAAAGATTTTATTTGTCTTTACAGACAAAGATGTTTTTCTTTAATATTTATCACTATCCTAAGGCTACACAAATAATGAAGCATAATACCAAGATATCTTTTTTGGGTTGGAACTATCCTTACAGCTGCAAATAGATAACTTGAATATCAAAAAACATTTGGAGATAGTGATAAAGAAGAAATTTGGGGAATATTCTATTAAAATGGATGAAAAGACCCATATCACTGGATATACATGGAGAATGATGTTAGAGTACCCTATTCAACCATCATAGCATCTTATTTCCTCAACATAGAATGATCGTGTGGACACATTGGATTATGCAGCCATAGTATTAGTCGACCCTGATCAGTAGGAAATAATCATTTGTATCATACATCAAATAATGATCTATTCAACCACTGAATGTGATATGGAGGAAATCAATCAAGTCATTGTCTCCCTAGTGTGCGATGAACCGATATCCACCACAGGATAGTCAGACCCTATAATTGGTTATCTCTAAAATGGGACTCTTCTAAAAGTTAGAGTTAGAAAGAAACAAATTTGAAACCATCCAGAAAACATTTCCCAGTAGAGTCATCCAATTAAGAAGAATAACCTCTAAAATCATGAATTTTATGGAATCCATCTCAGATTCATATTAGAACAATATATTCTCGCCATCATGGACGAAGTCCATGTAGGATACTATGATGCTCATCAATCTCAGACTAGGATCTGACATCAAATTAGTAAGGTGGGTTATTACAAAAAAACAATTATACAAGACTATGTGGAATTCAACAATAAATTTCATGCATTCCAGATCCATGAAAACTTCATCCACCGACCCCAAAAATTTATACATCATACCAAATATTTGTGGTTATTTTTCATTTTGGGGATAGATGTTGTGGGGCCATACACTCATCCACAACTAAGAACTTTAGGTACACCCGTATTGATACTGAAATATTTTCTAAAGAGGATGAAAAAATACCCGTCAAATATGTCTAGATGAAGAACATAATCACCATCATAATGTATAATTTCATTACCATATTTATGGTCTCTCACACAGTACTGATGTAAAAAGGTACCAACTTATGTTCTACAGTGTTGATGTAATTGGACAAGGAGTACAACATTGAGTCCAATCACTCATCTCGCTATAATGCAATGACAAATGGACAGATATAGGCCTTAAATAAGACCCAGTAAAATATAGTCCATATTATGGTTAAAATGGATAAGAAGTCATGGATGGACAATCTCTTCCATTCTTTATGGGCATACCGTACCAAAACACATACTTCCATACAATAAAATCTACACTCATTGGTGTATGGGACCAAAGTAGTATTACCCATAGAAGTTCATTTCAATTAAATATGATTAGAAATTTAAATATTGATTTTATATGATGAGAAGTTTTAAAAACAGTTGGATGAGTTATAATTCCTAGATGATTACTGGTTAAGAACATTAATCAACCATGAGGCCCATCCAAATTAGATCACATGGGCCTTTGATAAAACAGATGTCCTCCATTCATTCCTCTGACGGGAGATGGTGTTGGATATTAAGACCCCAATGATACCAGGTATGAATCCTCCAAATCTATAACAATATGGGAACATCCTAACATGATATATAATCTCTAACACAATTGTGATTACTCATTTTCCATAATGAATGGGGAGCGTGTCGCACTACCCACCAAAGTGAAATTTGCCAAGAAATCTTTTGTACAGTTTCATCAGTTGGGAATTCACAACATTCTTAGACCTACCAAAACATTCAGAAAACACATTGATAAACTATAGATATCTTTCCTAGTTAAATGACACTAAACTATAATATAACATCCTTGTTGTATGATGCTAAACTAAACCAATTAGTCTTCACTGAAGGATGTTAAACTTTATGGTTGGTCATCTTCCAGACAAGATGTTAAACTGCATGTAAATTCATCCATATTGAATGGAAGTAATCTTTGTAGTACCTATCATCCTTACCACGTGATATAAAATAACATAGATCCCAAAAATCCATATTTTTTCATGTCATGTGATCCATTTCCTTTACGCATGACACTAAAATACACAAGTAATCTATTACTAAGTATGTATTGATTCATGCAAAAACATGATATGTAAAAACTCCCAATCTTCTAGACATGGGATCAATTTCAATATTTCTTTCCTTCGTGATGGGTGATCCATGTCCTTAATAATAAATGTTAAACTGCATTGAAGATTTCCATTTCACAAGACAGTAAACTACACGAGTGTCTTAGAACTAATTATGGATTGATAATAATTTTCAATGATATATATAGAGATTCATTGATCCTATAACTCAGTCTAGCCAGAAAATTATGCGGGAAATCCCAATCATATCCTTAATTGACTCTATATACTAATACGAACCCTTGTCATTCCTTTTTTATCACACCGAACATATCTCATGTGAGATTAGTAATTTCAATAAGGGCTCCCCCACCAAAATAACGCATCAAATCATGTGATAGGTTCATCATGGTGCAAAATGAAAGACCATAAAATTCATACCATGAGTCCCCATCACATGAAATTAAATTTCATAGTTGATGTCCCTTGTAATATATAAAACTATACATTCGTGTGAACCTCACCCGAGATGACCACTATTTCTAGTATTGGTCTCCTACAACACCAATATTCAAGAACTACGTCTGACTTGACTTCTATCACCATTATAAATGTAGTGACACTCACATATTCCATCCTATATCCATTCTTGAAACATATGAAAATGTCATCTCTCTGCATGTTGACTAGACTTGAAAAGGTACTTAATTCTTCAATAACTACATTTCACTTGATTCTTGTCCTCACAGAATATGTATCGAAATTTGGATCTCTAATACCAGGTCTAGTCACAACCAAAAAATCATAAAAATTTCCCCTCTTGGTGTATAGGGTACAATTGTGTCTGATGTTCTTCATAAAAAACTGCAATGTATTTATTACTATCACTATAGGTTACGTTGTCATTCCCATATTTCAATCCTTGGGTACATCCAAAATTTCCCTTTTCGCATTAGGAAGCCCAATTCCTGGTAACATGATTTTAAAATGCATGGTTCCTAAAGAACTATGTGTGGAATAATTTCTAACATCACAGAATACATAGTGATTCATGGATCTCCAATCCTGTGCACAACTATAATATTCAATGGAAACAATTCCAATCTCTACATATGGTTCATACCTACATAGAGAGTTTCATTATTAATAACTATGTGTGGATTGATTCATGGCATCAGATGATATGTAGTTACACTCATATCTCCAATCCCGGGACCACCTGTAACAACAAAATAAAAAATACACCCCCACCTACATAGGGCACCTTATCATACAAGACAACTCTACCTATGTATGATTCAGATCTAAACACGGCCTGCTTCCGCATATAATATGCCTCATAAAATTTTTTATTTCTTTTTCCACATAATTAATCCAAGATGTTAAACTTAACTAAAGTACGTCTTTACCTCATGACATTATATTTCACAAAAAAATCTCCAACCACCTGATGAAAGAATATGCAGTCCATCACCCATTTTTCATCCCATGTCAAAGGACCACAAGAGACTTACCTTTATCAAAGAGAGTATGGGGTGATTCCATAACCTTTTAATCACCTCCATCCATAAATCATACATCAGATATCAGGTTCCTCAAGTTACCCTAAAAAATCCATGTCCCCTAGAATGTATAGATGGCTTCAAGTAACCCCATTATTGAGTATACATGTTTGCTTATGGCTCATGCATATGAACATGTTTCCTTCAAACAATTTTATCAATCTGAAAAAAGGAAATTCTTATCATTAAGAGACATGACATAACTGTGGTAGAACTCAACACCTTAGTGTGATTTCAACTAATCCCTGTATGAATGTCCCATATAATTACTCATGAATAAAGAACCTCCATCCATTTTTTTCAGATTTTTCATCTCCTGCTCAGAAGGTTGATGAGTTACTCTCAACCCTAGGTTCACACATTGAGTTATTTTTGTATCATCCCTCTTGTTATGACCATTTTATTAATTACATTAAATTTCTAGTAATTTGGTCAAAGTTATAAAACATTAAACTCTAACCTATAACGGTAAAAATCACAATACTTTAAACTACTTGAGAAAAGAGAAAAAAATGTGTCAGGTTGAAAACCCTAAATGGGAGATCTGGGAAAAATTAACGTCTTCACTCAAAAAACTCTTCATCTATAGAGTTTAGGAAAAAATATGGCATTAATTAATATGGTATAAATCTAATAGGACATACTCTGTATCAAAATTAAAATCAAAATAGTTCTCATTGGACCCCTAGTTCTGGAAAAGGTTAGAGTAATGGTTTTCCACATCTTGTATCCATGATAATATGTTCACTAGGCAGTGACACAAATTTTAGGGTGTTTGAACCCTTCTTGGATATTACATTCTCCATAAATCATACATCTTGGTTTGGGGTGCCTCAGATTGTTGTCAACCTTCCATGGCCCTTGGAAAGGATACCCGTCTTCAAGGGACCATTTTCTTTCCTATGCATGTATGCCTATGGATCATTCATGTGAACCTATAGTTACTAATCAAATGGGTAACTCCAAAAAGGTATTTATGATCCATGTGAGACTTGAAATCACTGTGACATAACTCAACACCTAAGTGTTTATACACAACTACCAGTATGATTATCCCATATCATTAACCTGAACTGAGCACTTTGGACCATGATTATGGTCTCCATACCAAAAAACCAAGAGCTTTATACATACTCAATGTTATGAAGCTATTTTTTGAACCCTTTCTCATGGATGGAATGGAATACTCCATTCCCAAACCATTAATATTCCTCACCTAGTGATTCAAAACCACATAGAGTAGGGATTGGGCTTCATGATCAATAACTAAACTACCCTAGGGACCAAAAACCATCCAATATAGTTTTCATATTATAACCAACATCATCATTTGGAAGTTATAGTCTTCAAAAATATATCATGTCCCCTATAAAAGAGTGGAGATAATATTTATCTTGAAAATTATACTGATGTATGTGGTCCTTGACCCACCAACTGTAGGAATCTCCTCCTTGACAGAAAGTATTTCAATCCCTCTGAGCCCTAGAAACACCACTATGGAACCTAGAATCTCTTAATTTCATGGTATATATCTGGATGTATTCCCCATATCATATTCATATACTCAAACTTTGGAGTAATGACTTACATCATCTATATTCCAACTATCCAGGAAGTCCTAGAATCCCTAGTATTTATCTTATAAATGATATTACCTCCATAAATATTTCATAGCCCATAGAAAAGATATCTAGGTTCAAGAGAAAGTTTTCTTGACTATACATTTAATCCAATTTGTCTTTAATACGTGCCTATATTCATAAAAATATATTGACTCTATAAAAAATGTCTTACTGATCCATGTGATCCCTCACAACACCATGTAAGAACCCAAAACCCTGTTATGCTTTGGGTCATTCCTGGTATTTCTACAATATATCCCATGATCACAGATGAGGTCCAAGCTAAAAGACCCTTAACTAATGAAATTTAAGGTTCGAGCTAAAATACCCCAAACTAATGTAATGTTAGGTCCGAGACAAAACACTCTAAATTGAACTAATGTTAGGTTATAGATGAAAGACCATAAACTAATGTAATATCTATTCCATGATAAAAGCCCATAAACTAAAAAAAGTTCAGTATGAGATAAAAGACCCTAATATAAGACATATTAGGTCCAATATAATAGATCCTAACCAAAATAAATATCTGGTCTGAGTAAGAAGAACCTCAACTATAGAGATTGAATGTCTGAGCTAAATGACTCTAAACTACAATGATAGAATTTTAAAGCTAATAGACCCTAATCTATAGTTATATATGTTCAAAGATATAATGCCTTAAACTATAGAACAATTGAAATTTGACCTGCAAGATGGAAGATCATTAATGGACCATCACATGGTCCTTTTAAAAATCGATCTATGCTAACCAAACTAATATTCTTCAGAGGAAGCAGGGGAAATTTCCCTCTAAGGCATATATTCTACCCAAATTTTCAATTTATGAGTCAGTTGATCTCAAGATAGTAGGAGCAGAAACATCAATAAAAAACTCATGCATGTGGGAATTAATCAGAACTTACTTCGAATTATTTTTTATGTTTTAAATGATCAGTCTTAAAATTTTGGTTTATTTTATATTATATAAAGGATGAGTTGTGTGGACTATTCACATGATATAAGATCAAAATAAAATTCATTCATATCATCAATGAATGAAAAATAGACAACACATATATTTTCTATGAAATATATTCATTTATAAAGCATTCTATCAGAGGAATCTCTAAATTTTAGAGTATCTATCAATATATCTAGAATAAAAAATTACATCAAATTACAATAAGATTTGAACTTCTAATCTAGAAGTGTCAGCAAGGGGTTGGATTAAAGCTTCAATTAAACACTGAAGGTCCACTCACCCTACCTCCTCCACTTCTACCCAAGGAATGAGAGTCTAAAATAGAAAATTAAACTCTTAAACTCACTTTTGTGTGGTTTACAACGAGGAATATGGCATTTAGATGTCATAATTTAAGTGAGATATGATTTCCTTTAATATCATTATTTCGATAGTCTAGGAAACAATTTGTGCATGTATCTTTGATGTAATGTGGAACCCCTATTCGAGTGCCTATCGAGAGTCCTCCATCTTTATTGCAAGGGTATCCTCATATGTTATATCATGAAAGACCCATCATTGGATGATAAATCCCACTAGGTTAGAAAAATTTTCATTACTATTCCATATAGTGGCTAAAAATAAACACTCCCCACCAAAGTCGTCATAAAAAATATATTGAAGATTCTTGTATTGTTCATAGATCATTCCCAGGGGAGTCTCTGTAACCAAGGAATGAATCTGCTTCCAGGTCATCCCACATTGTAACAAAGCCTCTATGACCAATGAATAAGGCATGGTTGGATAACTAACAACTATTTTAGACAGTAAATAAGAGGGAAAAGAAGACCCATATGCACTTCTCTCAATAATCATATCAACCATAGCCTGCCCCCCGAAGACTAATTTATTTAATAGATTCAAACTTGTTATCAGTATAATCATCAATGGGGTGAGGTTGATTCCTCTATATCATTTCCAATATCTCAATCAACTCCACCTATACCACTGATAGAGGGGTAGGTGAAGTATATAGATTGCCCACATAACAAACCAGTCGGTTTAGCATGCCACCATGTTTGGATGTCATCCACGTCTGGGCATATTCCAGAGTAAGGAAAGTGTAATCATTGAAAGTTATAAAAAAATTGAATAATTGCTTAAAAATATAGAAGAAATCATATATTCATCTCTTTTATTAGCTTCTCATTAATAATGATGATAATATCTATATTTACCCATAATTTAAATACATTGTTATTACTTCAGAATTAAATCACACTTATTACAACATATAACAAAACCAAGAAAGGACCGTATAGGTATAGGGTCTTTAGAAACTGGGAAACATAAACAACTGGTTCATAAAGAATCTACTTTGCCTCCATTTATTTCATAATATCTAGAGTCCCTTTTTGGAATATTCTACTTAATAACCTTCTTCCTGAACTGGGGAAATAAAACATAGAAAAGGGTGAGCTCAAATGTTCAGTAAGGGTAAACAAAAGAAATATCAATCACATCATATACATAAGCACATAACTTTTGGAAATCTTAACCTACAAAAGAGATCATAATTTCATAACATGGGATAAATCATAGTAGTGAAATGTAATCCCAATAATCATAACTTAAAACATGAAACATTGTGGCATACACACATAATCATAGAGAATTATTTCTTATTAGTCAAGACTCATTGCCAAGACTATCTTAGTGGACAAAGCCCATTTCTGAACCGAGTTCACTCCTCGTTTCAGTCCTGTTTCACTAAACCGGTATAACCTACCGTTCCAGCCATGTCTATCTGATGAGATATAAAATCTTTACCCAATGCATTGGAGGGAGATATAGGTCTCACCCATCTCATAATGATACCATTCTTATGTGTGCCACAAAATCATAAACCATACATCATAAAATAACCCATGTAATAAAAATGGGATTCTTAAACATCGTGACATCATAAAACAATTCATATAAGATAAAGGAATTCATAAAAATAATTCCATCACAACATAATCAAATTAATGTAATAGTAGGGATAAAAATAGAACCCTTTTATTATCTTAGATGTAAAATAATTTTGATAAAACACTTGAACTCCATTCTTGAGGAAAATATTATTTCTACTTCAAAAACACTTTTCCTTTCTTAACATGTCATAAAATTTTAAAAGAAGTTGATTAAAAATAAACTTCAAAACTTGTAAAGGAAGATTCTTGGAAATAATGTTTTAAAAATCCATTCATTCCGTATAAGTTAAAAAAACATTCTTCTCGTACTTTTGTCGGAAAAGTCAAAAAAGTACCTCGTACGGAAAACGTCAAAAGATTCATTTCATATATTTTACTAAAATCTCACCGAAGGGTAAAATAGGATTTAAAAAATTGTAGGTGAATGGAAATAATTATTACATATTGAGGAAACATGGATGTGGATGATAAAATACACCCCAGTAAATGCCAATGTATAAACAATCTCGGATAAAAATTAGATTGTGATATTTCCATTACCTTAGGTCCGATTTGCTTCGTAAGTATCCAAACCTCCTGTATCATGATTTAGATAATGTTATTGACTTATTCCAGAATCATACTTATTGTTATGATATCATATATGGTCATATTCTAAGCTTCTTATTAGTAATATTTCATTACTACTTGTTATTCAGGTGTTTATTACTTTTTGTTCTTATGCGTGTTTTGTAGAATAAATTCTCATTCTTCTCTTTAGGTTATAGACACCTCATTTCCAGAATGGTATTAGTGTAATATATATCATATTCATTCATTCAATTCATTTATATAATCATTATGCAATGAAGATCATGTAGAACGAGTCGCATCACATCGTGGAGACGGTATTCCGTATGTTCGCACGAGTGATGATATCGTTCCTATGATCATGGAATTGTATTGGAGTGTATGTATACTATTTCAGATTCAATATCACTCTATATTAGTCATATATAGTCATTATTTACACCATTATACCCATCCAAGTAAGGTGGTGGTGGAAAATATATTACACCACGGCGTGGAGACGGTATTCCGTACGTACGCACGCGCGGTGATTTCTTTTTCCGTGGGATGGATAGATGGTGAAATATGGTTGTTTCATACTTATAATAACATATCAGTATATGAGTGATACTGATGTTATTATTTCATAATGAAACAACTAATGAATAAAGATGAAAGAATCGGTAACGGACATTACCTCTTCTTTGAAGTGCTTCTTTGAGACCTCCTTTTAGGGCACTAAAATAGGTCTTTGAAGAAGACCAGAACCTCTAGGATGTTTCTAGGGAAGTGGAGAGAAGAAATTGACAGGGGTTGGCCGAGCTTGAAGTCTCAAAGTGGTGTGAGGAAGAGGGGGAGGAGGTGCCCTTTTATAAGGGAGGAGAGGTGCTCCTTTAGAAAAACTAAAAATATTATTTTTATTATAAAGTCACGTTCGGTTTTAAATAGCTCCAAATTGATTTATTTAGAAGATAAGGTGGGGGTGGGATTAAATACTCTCATACAATATAATTTAGACAAGTTTAGGTTCCTATTTTAACCTTATCATTTAGATTTAACATTAAGTTAAATAATTTTACTTTTACCGTGTCTTCTTGTGTTCTTATACTATAAGGTTAATAAACATACTATAAGCAGCCAAACGAACCCCAAGTTGTTTATTATTAATCTATATGACCTTATCTAAGTCATTTGGCCGAACCTTAGATTTTTATGAATAAAATAACAATTAATAATATAATATTTGTTTTAAAAACTATTTTATGTCAATTTTGACACTATTTAGTAATTAATTTTTGTGAAACTCATAACAGAATGTTTAGTTCAAAAACATTTAATTAAATCAATACTAACATGTCATAGTAATCTATAAAATTAGTGAAATTCATAAAAAGTCTCATATTACATTTATGTTGCTGTTTATAACATCAATTATGTCAATATTTCATTAATAAGATAATTACTGCACCATCTTTGTGTCATAAATAAATTAAATTATTTAATCTCTAAAAATTACAAATAAAATACCATTATGTAGGAAGTCTTCTTAGCTTTATAATGAATATTTATAGTCGAATTTATCATATGTATAATCCCATATTAAAAATGATTTACTTATTAAACATTGATTTTAACTATTTTAAACCTTCTTTAAATAAAATAATAATAAATGTCCTAATCTAATCCAGGTTGGCCTAAATGGTCATATTTAATTCCTAAGGTTGTTTTTGGTCAAATTACACTTGTTCAATAGAATTAGAACATGTGTTAGGGTAATAATAATATCATTTTTACCCTTAATTACCCTATTTACTTTTAACCGTGGTACAAAAAGTAAAAAGTTACAATTCACCAAAAAAATTATTTTCATCTCATTGAACCACATTTTACTTACTGAAATCAACCGTGTATCTCAGATTTTCGAAATTCCACTCACAGAAGCGGTAAAATTATGTTTTATGAAAAATTCAGTTTTTTAACAACCACTTAGTGGTTTCACTATTCATCAAAAATTGAAAGTTTTCAGAAAAATACCAAAATTTCACCCTAGGATAATTTCGATATTCCGAATCCAAAAATGAAGTCCATTTTGAAAAATAAAATTTATAAAATTTCAAAAAGTTGTTATTACTATTCATAACGGCTAGTTTTAATAATATTTTAATAGTATATCGTTGTTTAGTGAAACTTGGTATTGCGTACGGCGCAAGCTATCAAGGAAGGTCGCGATTTTGGGTAAAGAAAGCCAAGAAAGTGTTGTGTGTAGAAAAACATTCCTTTGATGATTTATATAACATAAAAGTCTCGGGTGTTACATTCTACCCCCCTTAAAATGAATTTCGCCCTCGAAATTCGTCACTTTGTAACAAACAGATGAGGATAACTCTCCCTCATCATATCGTCAAGCTCCCATGTAGCTTCTTCTAATTGGTGGTTCCTCCATAAAACGTTCACCAATCGAGTGGTCTTGCTTCGTAGGACTTTTTCGCTACGATCCAAAATCTCTATCGGCTATTCTTTATAAGAAAGAACTTGCTCCAGCGGTACAACTTCTGAGCTAAGTACATGTGAAGGATCAGGTATGTACTTTCTCAGGAGAGATACATGGAACACATCGTGAACTTGAGAGAGATTCGGTGGAAGAGCTAATCAGTAAGCTACCTTCCCAACACGATCCAGTATTTCAAAAGGACCAATATATCTAGGGCTCAACTTCCCCTTTTTTCCAAATCTCATGACTCTCTTCCAGGGAGATATTCGTAAAAACACTTTATCACCCACTTCAAACTCTAGGTCTTTTCTTCGGTTATCGGCATAACTTTTATGTCAACTCTGAGCTGCTCTTATGTGTTGTTGAATAGATCTGACCTTTTCTGCCATTTCATCAATGAGATCGGGTCCTAATAGCTTTCTTTCCCCAACTTCATCCCAACAAGTTGGAGTCCTGCATTTCTTTCCATAGAGAACTTCATAAGGAGCCATCTGAATACTAGAGTGAAAGATATTATTATAAGAAAATTCCACCAAAGGTACGTGTTGATCCCAACCACCTTTGAAATCCATAGAGCAAGCTCTCAACATATCTTCTAGAGTTTGAATTGTTCTCTCAGACTGACCGTCTGTCTGAGCATGATAAGCAGTGCTGAAACTCAACTCTGTATCCAGAGTATGCTGAAGACATTGCCAGAACTTCAATGTAAATCTCAGATCCCGATCAGGTATAATAGAAAGTGGTACTCCATGTAATCTTACCACTTCCTTTACATATATCCTAGCAAGCTGATCCAGAGAGAAATCCTCTCTAATAGCAATGAAGTGTGAAGACTTGGTAAGACGATCAACTATGACCCAGATAGCATTATTTCATTTGGATGTTTTAGGAAGTCCTGTGACAAAGTCCATAGTGATGTTTTCACATTTCCATTCGGGTATGGGTAATGGTTGTAACATCCCCTTAGACTTCTGTCTCTCAGCTTTCACTTGCTGACAAAACCAAGCATTGGGAGACATATTCAGCAACATCTATTTTCATGCCATCCCACCAGAAGTAATCTTTCAGGTCCCTATACATCTTCGTGCTTCTAGGATGAATAGAGAATGAAGAACTATGAGCCTCATCCAGCAGCTCCTTTAATTCAGGGATGGGAGGAACAAAAACCCGATTCCTGGACTTTATTATCCCATCACAATCAAGGTTTAATTCAGGAACATTTCTCACCTTCTTTTGTAACTCGACATCTTCTTTCTGTGCCTCTATAATCTTCACATGTATAGATGGTTGAACATTCATTTGAGAAAGATACAATTTTTCCCTTTCATTATAATTCTGAGATCCATCCTTTGTAAATCCATAAATATTGGATCTTTTGTGATCCTCATCATGGATAAACTAGCATGGTATTGTCGAATTAATCATCTTACACCATGTTTGCTTTCCCAGGGTGGTAATGGATTGAGCAGTCGTAATCCTTAATCAGCTCCAACCATCTTCTTTGGCGCATATTCAGCTCCTTTTGTGTGAAAATATACTTAAACTTTTATGATCAGTATAAATGTCACACCTTTCTCCATAAAGATAATGCCTCCTAATATTTAATGCAAAGATTACTGTAGCTAACTCCAAATCATGTGTTGGGTAATTTTTCTCATGGATTTTCAACTGTCGTGAAGCATAAGCTATCACCATATCATTTTTCATAAGAACACACCCCAATACCTTCTTGGATGCATCACTGTAGATCACAAACCTTTCTCCACTACAAGGAAGTGTGAGCACAGGTGCACTGGATAACCTTCTTTTCAACTCCTTGAAATTCTCTTCAAATTCCTCCGTCCAAACAAACTTAACTCCATTCCGAGTCAACATGGTGAGTGGATTAGATAATCGTGAAAAATATTTCACAAAATGTCGATAATATCCAGCCAAACCAAGAAAACATCGGATCTCGGTTACTTTTGTTGGTCTCGACCATCTTTCGATAACCTCGGTTTTTGCTGGATCCATAGATATCCTCACTTTTGAGATTATTTGACCCAAAAATGCAACTTTTTGAAGCCAAAATTCACACTTGGTAAATTTGTCATAAAGCTTCTCCTTTCTCAGGGTCTTCAATATAATTCTCAAGTGATCTTCATGTTCTTCCTTGCTCTTTGAATAGACAAGAATATCATCTATAAAGACTACCACAAACTGATCAAGATAGTCTCTAAAGACTCTATTCATTAGATCCATGAAGATAGCAGGGGAATTAGTAAGACCAAATGGCAGCACAATAAATTCATAGTGTCCATACCTTGTACGGAAAGCTGTCTTTAGTATATCCTCCCTTTTGACCCGTAATTGATGATACCCTGAATGAAGATCAATCTTGGAAAAGTATTGAGATCCGTGTAGTTGGTCAAATAGGTCATCAATGTGTGGGAGAGGATATTTGTTCTTGATAGTGATCTTGTTAAGTTCTCGATAATCAATGCAGTGTCTCATTGATCCATCTTTCTTCTTAACAAACAAAACAGGTGCTCCCCAAGGTGACGCACTAGGGCGTATGAACCCCTTATCAAGATTCTCTTGGAGTTGCTTCTTCAATTCCTACAACTCAATTGGGGCCATTCTATAAGGTGTCTTTGAAATGGGCAAAGCACCCGGTACGAGTTCTATTGAAAACTCAACTTCACGATTCGGTGGAAGACCCGGTAATTTTTCCGGAAAGACATCATCAAACTCCCGTACAATGGGCATATTCTTAATCATGAGTTTCTCACCAACCATTTGAGATAAATAACCTTCATTTAGTGGAATCCATACCCATAAAATGGAAGATATATCCACTGGAAGGTTATGTTCATCCTTGCGTCGATAGACGATCATATATTGATCTGGAATATGAAATGTGACTTCCCTTATTTGGCAATTGATATTAGCTCCATGTAGAGAAAGCCACTCCATGCCAAGAATCACATAAAATTCCACTATAGGAAGGATCACAAGATTTTCAGGATGCACTTTCCCACAAACTTTAATCGGAGAAGAATTATAAACTTTTGATGCGACTGTTGTGCCATTAGGTGTTGTCACAGCTAACTCAACATCTAATTGTTGAGGTAATATGGTGATACCATTAGAAAAATCTTCAGAAATAAAGAAGTGGGTGGATCTAGAATCAAATAAAACATTTTCTACTTTAGAGTGGATGGTAAGTGTACCATTCACCACATCGTTATCTTACTCCACATCGCTGATAGAAATTGCATGTGACTTTCCTTTGTCTTTAGCCTTAAGAATTTTTTGACATCGACCATCATCATCAACCCTTGGATTATGGAATTTATTGGAATAATGTCCCATCTCCTTGCACAAGAAACATTGAAGTGTAGTAGGTTCATTTTGTGTATCCCTTCCTTTGTTTGCATCATTAGACATCTTCTTCCCATCATCGTGGCATTCAAATGCCCGATGACCTTCCTTTCCACATTTGAAACATTTACTTGTCCCTTTAGAACAACTCCCCCCATGTTTCGTTCCACACATTGAGCATAAGGGAAAGATCATCTTCTTTTCAGTGTGCTCTTTGGATTTTCCTTTGAATTTCATTTTACTCTTCTTATCAAACCCATATGACTGATGAGTTACTCCAATATCCATCTCAACTTTGAGAGCACATCGAACGATTTCCTCGTAGCTATTGAAGTCCCTTATGGCTAAGGCCCTTCGAAGACTTGGTTTTAAGAAACTAAAGAATCGATCGATCTTACTCTAAGGTTGGATAATAATACCAGAAGCGTACCTTGAAAGTCTTGTAAAATTTTCTTCATAGGTACCAACAGATTCATCATCCTTTTTCTTCAGTTCAAGAAACTATTTCTCCATCTTTGTTCGGAGAATACGAGAGAAGTACTTGTTGAAAAATAAGTTCTTGAACTCATCCCATTCCATGGACTCAATTTCATCCATTTGCCTCGTATTCTTAATAAGATTCCACCATTGATCAGCATCACCATCCAAATGATACACTGCTAAGATGACTTTATCATGATCAGAACATTGAAGAACTGAAAATATCTTTTCAGTAGTACTAATCCATGTTCAGAAACTAATGGACTGGTAGACTCGCTGAATGAAGGTGGACGCTGTCTCATGAAGGATTCAACAGAATATTGCTCCTTCCTTTGCTCGTTTGGAAGTCCTGCATGATTCATAGCTTGAGAATGTTGTGTGAGCACGGCTACAAGATTTTTCATTCTTTCTCCCATAACGTTTGGTTGCTCATGGGGACAATCATTGCATTGCCCGTCGCATTCCGCATTAACACGGTTCCTTCAGGTTCCAGCCATTGACTAAAACCAAGAAGAATAGTGTGAGAAACACTAATTATAATAGGAAAACCACATAATCAAGAATAAAATTTCACACTTAAGGTCTTATCCTAGGTTATTAATGGCCATTTCTAAATCACTAAGATTGTGTTCTATGCTTAGACTTATCCTTAGGGTTATTACTAAGGATTTCACATCCTAGTTTTCAAAGGATGACTATACCTTTCCTCTGATACCAACAATAACGACCCATACTTTACATACATTGTTATTACTTCATAATTGAAGCACACTTATTACAACATATAACAAAACCAAGAAAGGACAGTATAGGTATAGTGTCTTTAGAAACTGGGAAACATAAACAACTAGTTCATAAAGCATCTACTTTGCCTCCCATTTATTTCATCATATCTAGAGTCCCTTTTTGGCATATTCTACTTAATAACATTCTTCCTAACCTGGGGAAATAAAACAAAGAAAATGGTGAGCTCAAATGCTCCGTAAGGGTAAACAAAATAAATATCAATCACATCATATACATAATCACATAACTTTTGGAAATCTTAACCTGCAAAAGAGATCGTAATTTCATAACATGGGATAAATCATAGTAGTGAAATGTAATCCCAATAATCATAACATAAAACATGAAACTTTGTGGAATACACACATAATCATATAGAATCATTTCTTATTAGTCAAGACTCATTTCCAAGACTATCTTAGTGGACAAAGTCCATTTCTGAATTGAGTTCACTCCTTGTTTCAGTCCTATTTCACTGAACTGGTATAACCTACCGTTCCAGCCATGTCTATCTCATGAGATATAAAATCTTTACCCAATGCATTGGAGGGAGATATAGGTCCCACCCATCTCATAATGATATCATTCTTATGTGTGCCACAAAATCATAAACCATACATTATAGAATAACCCATGTAATAAAATGGGATTATTAAACATCGTGACATCATAAAACAATTCATATAAGAAAAAGGAATTCATAGAAATAATTCCATCACAACATAATAAAATCAATGTAATAATAGGGATAAAAACAGAACCCTTTTATTATCTTAGATGGAAAATAATTTTGATAAAACACTTGAACTCCATTCTTGAGGAAAATATCATTTCTACTTCAAAAACAATTTTCCTTTCTTAACATGTCATACAATTTTAAAAGAAGTTGATTAAAAATAAACTTGAAAACTTGTAAAAGAATATTCTTGGAAATAATTTTTTAAAAATCCATTCATGCCGTATAAGTTAAAAAAAACATTCTTCTCGTACTTTTGTCAGAAAAGTCAAAAAAGTACCTCGTACGAAAAACATCAAAAGATTCCTTTCATATCTTTTACTAAAAACTCACCGAAGGGTAAAATAGGATTTAAATAATTGTAAGTGAATGGAAATAATTATTACATATTGAGGAAACAAGGATGTGGATGATAAAATACACCCCAGTAAATGCCAAAGTATAAACAATCTCGGATAAAAATGAAATTGTGATATTTCCCTTACCTTAGGTCCGATTTTCTTCGTAAGTGTCCGAACCTCCGGTATAATGATTTAAATAATGTTATTGACTTATTAAAGAATCATAATTATTGTTATGATATCATATATGGTCATATTCTTAGCTTTTTATTAGTAATATTTCATTACTACTTGTTATTCGGGTGTTTATTACTTTTTGTTCTTATGGGTGTTTTGTCGAATAAATTCTTATTATTCTCTTTAGGTTATAGATACCTCATTTATAGAATGGTATTAGTGTAATATATATAATATTAATTCATTCAATTCATTTATATAATCATTATGCAATGAAGATCATGTTGAACGAGTCACATCACATCGTGGAGACGGTATTCCGTACGTACGCACAAGTGATGATATCGGTCCTATGATTGTGGAATTGTATTGGAGTGTATGTATACTATTTAAGAATCAATGTCACTTTATAATAGTCATATATAGTCATTATTTACACCATTATACCCATCCAAGTGAGGTGGTGGTGGAAAATAGATTACACCACGGCGTGGAGACGGTATTCCGTACGTACGTACGCGCGGTGATTTCTTTTTCCATAGGATGGATAGATGGTGAAATAGGGTTGTTTCATACTTATAATAACATAACAGTATATAAGTGATAATTATGATATTACTTCATAATGAAACAACTAAAGAATAAATATGAAATAATCGGTAACGGAAATTACCTCTTCTTTGAAGTGCTTCTTTGAGACCTCCTTTTAGGGCACTAAAATAGGTCTTTGAAGAAGACCAGAACCTCTAGGATGTTTCTAGGGAAGTGGAGAGAAGAAATTTACAGGGGTTGTCCGAGCTTGAAGGCTCAAAGTGGTGTGAGGAAGAGGGGGAGGAGGTGCCCTTTTATAAGGGAGGAGAGGGGCTCATTTGGAAAAACTAAAAATATTATTTCATTATAAAGTAAAGTTCGGTTTTAAATAGCTCCAAATTGATTTATTTCTAATATAAGGTGGGGATGGGTCGAAATACTCTCATCCAATAGAATTTAGACAAGTTTAGGTTCCTATTTTAACCTTATCATTTAGATGTAACATTAAGTTAAATAATTTTACTTTTACCGTGTCTTCTTGTGTTCTTATACTATAAGGTTAATAAACTTACTATAAGCAGCCAAACGAACCCCAATTTATTTATTATTTATATATATAACCTTATATATGTAATTTTGACGAACCATAGATTTTTAGGAATAAAATAACAATTACTAATATAATATTTGTTTTAAAAACTATTTTATGTCAATTTTGACACTATTTAGTAATTAATTTTTCTGAAAATCCTAACAGAATGATTTGTTCAAAAAATGTTAATTAAATCAATACTAACATGTCATATTAATCTATAAAATTAGGTTAATTCATAAAAAGTCTCAAATTACGTTTATTTTGGTGTTTATACCATCAATTATGTCAATATTTCATTAATATGATAATTACTGCATCATCTTTGTGTCATAAATAAATTACATTATTTAATGTCTACAAATTACAAATAAAATACGATTATGTAGGAAATATTTTGATATTTCTAATGAATATTTATAGTCGAATTGATCTTATGTATAACCCCATATTAAAAATGATTTACTTATTAAACATTGATTTTAAATATTTTAACCCTTCTTTAATTAAATTAATAATAAATGTCCTAATCTAATCCAAGTGGGCCTAAACTGTCATATTTTATTCCTAAGGATGTTTTTGGGTGAATTACACCTGTCCATTAGAATTAGGACATGTGTTAAGGTAATAATAATATCATTTTTACCCTTAATTACCCTATTTACTTTTAACCATGGTAAAAAAGTAAAAAGTTACTATTCACCAAAAAATTATTTTCATCTCATTGAACCACATTTTACTTAATGACATCAACCGTGTCTCTAGGATTTTTGAAATTCCACTCGCAGAAGTAGTAAAATTAAGTTTTATGAAAAATTCTGTTTTTAACTACCACTTAGTGGTTTCACTATTCAACAAAAATTGAAAGTTTTCAGAAAAATACCAAAATTTCACCCTAGGATAATTTCGATATTCCGAATCCAAAAATGAAGTCCATTTTGAAAAATAAAATTTATAAAATTTCAAAAAGTGGTTATTACTATTCATAATGGCTAGTTTTAATAATATTTTAATAGTATATCGTTGTTTAGTGAAACTCGGTATTGCGTACAACACAAGCTATCAAGGAAGGTCACGATTTCGTGTAAAGAAAGCAAAGCAAGTGTTGTGTGTAGAAAAAGATTCCTTTGATGATTTACATAACATAAAAGTCTCGGGTGTTACAATATCTTTAACTAATACTTGATTCCATAAGGGATCATCCCAGACATCTTATGTCAGAAAGAAATCGACCTGAATTTCTTTTAGGAGAGGAATTTCAACTCATTGACATATTTCCCATAGGTTAATTCCCTCTTCACAATATGAAAAGTAAAATGTGTTGATTCCAGGGAACAAATGACTTCTTATTTCACAAAGAATATCATATTGGTGATAGATGATAAATCGTGGAATCCAAATTGATTTGTAAAGATTTAAACTATATTTATCATTAGAGAAATACAAATAGATTTTCTTAACCCATAATGATCATGCCCATTCATCATTAAAAATACCGAAGAGATTGAGATCCCACTTCAAGCTTCATTCGTAGCACTGATTGTTCTAAAAAGAAGAAAATATACTCAAATAACATTGATAAATAGGATTATAAATAAAATCACAGCCTTCAAAACTCAAGGGATAGTTTTTTAAAATATAAGATGAACCATGGTATCAAGATGTAACTAGCCATATATCCTCAACATTTTCCATTAGAAGATAGTTTAAGAGATGTTGATACCCAATGAGATGGTAGGATAACGTCTGAAGGAGAAATCGTAACAAAATCAAGAAAGATGAACCCAAATAGGGGATTTCATCGTGATAAAGGATTATCCCGAAGATCATATGATAGAAACCTATTCAAGGAATCATTATCAAAAGACATGTGATATCAAGGTTTAGTGTTGCAACACATAGTGATCATTTGCATTTTATTGTTCATAGTAGAAGAATTGTGATGTGAACTAGAATCTGATTTAAAATAAGTAACTACCATGTGTCAGATAAATGAAATAAAAACATGTCAAGGATAATACGTAAAAATTTGAGAGTATCATTCACATCACATGAATTTCTAGACCATTGGAGGTATCAGGGGATAAATACACCACATGATCGTTTTGTAATCAAATGACCCCTAAGAGAATAATGATAACATGACCTTGACATGGTCAAGTGAAACATATAATATATAAAAAGATCAAACATTCAATACAATCACACATTATCATGGCCAAATTTCAGGAAATTACTCATGTTTAATTCATATGTCCATTCAAGCAGGCACATGGGAAAAGGGAACATGTGGAACAGTTCTCATGAAAGAAGGATAATGTCGAGGTCTCATGATTGTGACTTGAGGAAAATTCTTGAAATAGCTTCATGTGAATAAATCGGGATATATATCTCAAGGATAATGAGTATCCAGTAAATGAGGCCACCCTTGGATACTGTATATATAGGGAATTTAGTGGAATAAAAATAATTTCTTTGATGATAAAATATCTCCCAAGACACCAGTTCATGAAAATTCTAAATACTTTAGTGGAAATTTTCTTTCCTCAGAACCAATCCATTATCCACGTGGACATCACTCTTGAGGGGAATTTTTTGACATCCACCAAAGGAGCATTAGAAAATCCATAAAAGAAGAAATACCTGAATATGGGTATTATTTTTCCTACACTATGAGCCCCTGGTGGCATGTTTTCCTCATCTCATGAAATCCCATTGTCAAATCTTCTTCATCACGTGAAGTTCCTCGAGTATGTCCTCTTGACATTGCACTACTCATTTGGATCCCTAAGGATAAACAGATAGAATTTTACATGAAATTCTCATGAATCTATATTAAACCATTTTTGGTCACATGAATCATAACCAAAAAATAGTGTATTCGTACTCAATAGTACTCTAGAAAACATTTATGACCCCCACCATCGTAAAATATCAAAAAGAAATAAAAGGAAGAAAAAGTTGGGTCCTCTCGCAGTTATAAAACTCTTGTTACATGCTAATATCTCCCACAACATGGTCTCACAAGTCCCCTTGACAATTCATCCTAATTATGTAAATGATCCTTGAAAATCCATAGTTGTCTCCTAAAAATTATCAATTATGTCACTCGGGATCATGTTATGGCCTTTCATCAGGAACCATGATTTCGTGAAGGCCATTGGACATGTTGAAATGATACTATGAAAACAACTCTTCATTATCGTATGACTAAAAATTCCCCCATTAATTAGAAATAATTTAATAAATGGAGTTTTTATGAGAGGGGCTCTTGGTCACTGAAAATCAATTGATTCTATTAAAACATTACATGAAAGGGACCCATGACGATGTGCGACATTGAATCACTTCACCGACTCCCACATGGATTCACGTGAGATATGTTAGGGAAATTTTTAACTACCTATATGGAGAGTCCAATAAATCCCCCACTCTAGAATAAAAAAACACCTAATTCTTGGATGAATCTCGGTGAATAGAAAATTTTTTGGGAACATTGCATCATAGCTAGAGTTGACTTCTTGGAGTAGCTAATCTGTAGATTGGAAACTCTCATGCCATGTATGATATTGGAGGATAGTCCATGAGATCTGACAACATGCATAGGATTTTTGTGAGATCAACCATATATCAAGAAAGACTTAATACAAGCTAACATTAAACAAATCTATCTATTTTGGAATATAAAATCTAGATCAAAACTTTTAAAAACAAGATATTTAGGCAAAAAATATATATGTTAAACCTCATAAGCTTCATTTGTACCACATAGGACTTGCAACAACACTATAAAATGTCACTTAGATCTCTCTACACTCTTTCAATATAATATTTTGTTAATATGAAGTCCCCCATACATGCCAATGAATGTCACGTAGTTCCCCTCAGGAATACTATTAAAACCTTGTAAAATTATTCAAGATCATCATTCAAGCTTTATGAACCCATGAAAAATCATTCTCGACTCATATAATGGTACATGATCATGTATGATGAGTCTCTTAGTGGCACCTGAATATGACAACTGGCTATTTTAGGTCTCTTTAGGCAAGACAACCATGTATCATGTTTCCTTACAAATAAGCCCTTCGGGATATGTGTCACACTCTTAGAAATGTCACAGTTATTCTCCTAAATCCCTTCACATGTGTTATTGAGATCTTGTAATGACACCTGGGTAAGTCAGCTAGATTAGTTGACACCCTCTGGACAAATTAGCAAGGTCATGTGATGGCTCCCATAACCAATCATCCATGTCGTAGGATATCCACCAGAAAATCCATCCTACATCATATGAAAACCTTCGAATGTACCGTCCCAATTATGTGAAGTACCTCAAATAAGTCCATTGGAGCATACAATTGTCATTGTACATGTCAAACAATCATTATATAAGAGTTCAAGCAGTACATCAATGCATGTTTAATTAATATTCAACACATGTAGGGAAGGAAAGTAGGTCAGGTCAAGCAGGGAATTCTAGGACTTGATAATATTGTTCATCCTGAATGTGTAAGACCTGACTATAAGTGAAAAATCATTGTGAAATCCACATCCAACTGAACTACATGAAATATAATTTCTACTAAGTGTGTAAGACCTAATCATAAGGGAAACATTAGTGTGTAAGCCACATCCAACTAATCTATGAGAACTCTAATTCCTACCATAACCAATATTCATAGGATTCCTTCGTAAGGCCCGAGATCCATCTCAACCAAAGGGATGTGTCGTTACATATGTCATTCATCAATAAATAATTATATTGATTAATTATCATCCATTGTTTCATACTCTGAGCGTAACTCACGTTTTCATAGGGAGAACAAATGATCATATCATTTTCATCATAAACCATTACATGAACAAGTAAAACATTAGCATGTAAGCCCCAATCTAACTAAAATATGTGGAATTTGATTCCTTCAGTGACTAGGATACATAATTATCTATCCTAAAAAATGATTCTAATTTAAAATGGGTATCCACATTAGTACAATATTCATCCTATCTGTGACATTTCAACCATCGAAACACAATCATTTCCATGGACTAATCAATCCACATACCCTAGCATTCTGAGAAACAACTAATCTATGATGACTCTAATTCCTACTACAATCAGGATATATAGGTTCTCTTTATTACTATCTAAGAACCATGTTAAAACCACTCAAGAGAATTAACAGTACATATGACCCAAATATATATGCAGTGAGATTGATACTCAATATCCCTTGTTTCTCACATTGATCACAGATCATGTGCACTTATTGAGTTATGGAAGTCATTTCATTGGAATTATAAATCACCAATATACAAGTAGATTTTAGTATCTATTCCACAATAAGAGACATGATATAAATGTCACCAATATATGGAAATCTACCTCAGGGACAGTCTTAAGGGCATGATCGAATTATGATAACTCTTATTCCTTTTATAACATGGATTTGTATGATGTCCCCCTAAGACTTTAGATCAAATATTCAATGGCTAAGATCCCACACGTATGTCCACTTCACATGAAATTAAACATCATGGGTTTAAAAAATAACATGGGTTTTGATTATTGAAAATACTAGGTTGTGTAGGACACCTCATAATGGCTCAATCCTCTCCTCGTAATATTAAATGTCTCCCTGTGTATCAGAAAATACTGAAGTACCTATTAATATGGCTTAATCATATAGAGATCCTATTCTACACATTGAAATAGATTAAGAACCTTAAATAATTAATGATTGATTCACTAAAGAGTTCCCATTTATTTTATTCATTAACAAGATCCCTTTTCATTGTTATATGCAGAGAATTAATCTATAATCATTTTATTAGGGTAACTGGTCCTGTAATGGTATTATGAAGATATTATCAAACATATCGTAAATTTATAATAGAGTTTTATAGTAGGAAACAAATCCCCTAGTAGAATATGTTGATCCTGACATCCCATCCTCTCGGTCAATGTGAGTCCCTCTATTTCGTTGGGTTTGAATGCCCAAGTGACCTCCTACCATTGGAAAGTAGGTTTGCAAAAATTTATGGATAAAGGAACCATTGGGGGTTCCCATTAATATTGATAATAGTAACCTGGGGTTTATGATTGTGAATGAAATTAACCCCCCATATTCAACCGTCAAGTCAAACCAAATGCCAATATTAGTTGCCTCTTCCTTATTAAAACAATGATTATTCATCCATTTATTACAATCTAATGATCAATCTCCTAATAATTATCATGAATTTTATTCTCATCTAGATATTAATTTTATACCCATGTAATGCTATAGATTTTCCACTTATTTATACTTAAAGTAATTATGATTTTTTATGAAACTCTGACTTTATTTCTCTTTTTGGTCAAAAATCTTTTTTCATCTAAAATGTTGTTTTCTATAAAAAAATCAATGAATTTTTTATTATACTCTTTTGATATTTAAAATTCATTTTTACCTATTTTAACCCTTTTAATAAAAAATGGTTCTTAAAATTGAATCATCACATCAATTTTTGATTGAGGAAAATTTATAAATGTTTTATGATGCAAAAGGAATTTTCATAATTAATAAATTTATCGGCCATCATGACCATTATTTCTCATTATTTTCATTTGGTGGATTACAAGAATACATTATCTAATATATATTTTTTATCTGGTATTATAGAAATTCATTTGTGTTAATGTTATATTTCAAATAATTTATATAAAAAATTTATAATATTCAAGAAGTGTTTTAAATGATTTTTAAATATTCCTTTATATGTTTCCAAAAATATTTTCAACGAAATGGGTTTTCAAAAATGTTTTATAATTAAAAATAGTTTTTAGTGATTTTAAAAATATTAAGTTATTTTATTTCACAATTTTAATTTTAATAAATATGATTTCAATTATATCAAACATATATTATAAATTTTAAAAGAAGTTTTCAAAGAAAATGTCATTCAAAAACATTTTATGTTCTAAAAATAATTTTTGAAAGAGAAAATTATATTTCCCTAAAAAAATCAATTTTTTTAAATCTTAATTCATATGGTTTCAAATTTATTTAAAAAAAATGATTTTGAAAATGTTTTATGTTTTAAAAAATGATATTTAATGAAAGGTTATTTCTTTTAAAATTGAACCAATGGATCTTTAAAAATCCTTATCTATCTAAGATGTCAACCATTGATATAGTTTCTGATTTACTAGGGATATGACCCAAGGGTACAATTCAAATTATTTATCTAAACGATTTATTTTTTGATGGGATGATATTTATGAAACCAATTCCTCTTCCACGGGTTATATGCACATGACGCCTGCTTTTTTTCATAGGTTATGTCTTCATAAATTCATTATAAAACCTATCTATTTCTTGCAGGTTTTGATATGATTTTTCTGAAACCCATCTCTTTTATTGGTGATGATATGATGAATGTTTTATTATGTTATGTAACACTTATGTATGATTTCATTATGAGATGTGTGGGATATATATCTCCCAATAATTCATTTTTTTAAATTTTTATATATGTTAAAATATTCATGGATTGAATGGGGAGTGACCTCTTTTCAGTAATGGACTTTTTCTACTAAGATGGACTTAGGAGTGGACCTTGAATACTTGGATGATCTTGGGAGTGAACCTTGACTAAAAATATGGGATTGGGAGTGAACCATTACTTCAATGATGACTTATAGAGTGAACCCATTCCACCATAAGGAAAGGGATGTGACTGAGGATGGTGGTGTGTTTGGCCTAGAAGGTGCATCCCCCATGGCATGCCCAGATAAGTTTTGGAAATGAGCCTTCACTTGTAAGGAATGATTTTATATTCAATGTGTCTTCTTGAATTCAATGTCTTACTCCAATGTTATTCTTCCATTTCTTATTGTAACACCTCGATCTTCCACGATACACTTCTCATTCAATAATGCAATAGCTTGCATTGTACGCAACTTCGAGTTCTAACACACCGCGATAATCAAAGTAGCCGTTATGAATAGTAATACCCACTTTTTAAAATTATATAAATTTTATATTTCAAAATGGAATTCATTTTTGTATTCCTAATATTGAAATTAGCCTATGTTGAATTTTTTGTAATTTTCTGAGAACTTCCAAATTTTTAAGAATAGTGAAAAATACTTAAAACAAATTTTTTAATCAAAATAATTTATAGTGATAAGTTATAATATTTATTGGTTTTAAAGTATAATTAGAATATATTTTTACCATTTTATACAATGGTGTTCATTAGAATTAATTTCACATTGAAATTTGGCATTAACAAGTGTCAATCTTTTGATATAAATTGTTTCTTAAAAACATGCTATTTGTTGTGACAACGGGAATTAATTATAAAATTAATTAATGAAACTTATATTTTTGGAATTTTGTAAAATATACATCATTTTTTAAATCGGAATATCAAATATAGCTTAGGGTGAATTTTTGGGATTTTTCTGAAAAACTTCAATTTTTGATGAATAGTGAAACCACTAAGTGATATTTATAAAAACTGATTTTTCGTTTAAATGAAATTTTACCACTTCTGTGTTTTGAATTTCAAAATTCCAACATACATGGTTGTCATTAAGAAGTAAAATGTGGTTCAATGAGATTAAAATAATTTTTGGTGAATAGTAACTTTTAAGTTCTTAATCGCGATTAGAGGTAATTAGTGTAGTTTAAGGTAAAAATAATGTTTTAATAATATTAGATGATCTTGACACATGTCCTAAACTCATTGGATGTGCCATGGAAGACCAAGACAATCCATGGGTCAACTTGGGGAGCCCATGGAGCCACTTTAGTTGGAAAATGACATAAATACCTTTTATTTAATGTTAAAGAAAAAAATGACACAAACATGAAATGTTTTACTAAAACAATTTTTAAATGGGGTTATACAAGTAATATTTTTGACTATAAATAGTCATATGAAAGCTAAAAAGATTTCCTACATCATAGTATCTTTTTTATAATTTTTAGACATTAAATAAATTAAATTATTTATGACATCATTATGATGCAGCGATGACCTCATTATTTAACGATTTTAATAAAATGAAAAGATAATGTACAATACAAGGCTTACACTTGTCCAAAAACTATTGGATGGGTAGATTTAGAACCCTTATCACCTTATCCACGAATTATATAAGTGTGGGACCTTTAGAATCCGAAAAGCATTTTATAATAATGTAAAATTCCCTTACTTTCCAAGAGTGCCCCTCCTCTCTTCTTATAAAAAGCCCCCAACTCTACCACCTCATTCACACTTTCAAGCCATTTGGCTCGGCCAAACTCTGCCCAAATACCCTCCCAACTTCCCTCCCTTACTCCTAGAAGCATCACTTTGGGCATAATTCTTCCCAAGGAAGCCTTTGGATCAAATCAAAAAGAGTTACCCGATTTTTAGGTAATGCCTTCTCTAATGTTGTTTTGTTTTATTTAGCTTCTCCAACCCCATAACTCTTTTTATTCATTTCTTTTGTAACAACACCAGTATCCTCAATATACTAGGATGTTGTTATAAGAAGTATTTGAGCTACACTTACACACACCTACATCTAATGGTTAAAGAATATACTGTTTCTATGGATGGCGAATTTCTGGCTCACGAAATGATGATTGTTCAACACTCATATAACACCTTCAAAGGTGGCCATTAAAATGCCACTATATTAATATATGATATATAATATGTTTATGTTTTACTTATGCTTCTGTATTTCTCATTTATGGCATACTTTATGATTTCCATTATGGGTAAACGCGATAATTTCATTTTAGGAAGTGCGGACTACCGCCCCCTCAAAGTGATTTAAATCGTTAATGCCATATGTGGGATGTATAAAGGATGGAGTAAATGGTATTATACACTATATTATACTGGAATTATATTATACATTTATATCATTATGATTTCATTCCATTAAATACGAAATAGAAATGAAAGTAGCGTTCACGCGTACGTACGGCTTACCGTCTCCATGAACGGTGCATTTCATTTCTTACCTCTAAATGTTACGTAATATTATAAATGAATGTATATAATGTATATATATGATATATATGATATCTAAATCATGAATATAATTCTGTATATAATGGATATTTCACCACATGAACAACTTGTAATTATGAGAAGTTTATTTTTGACTCAAGTACCAAAGATCGACAAAACGACCGTTATTAACTTAAATAATTACATAATGTTCATAACATGGTAATAAGTGATATAAAAGGAATAATGAACATGAAAAAGGTTCTTAAGTAAATATAAATTATCTCTAGTTTATTATTCAGGAGGTTAAAGAACGGTCGAGTCAGGACAAGATGCAAGGTAAGGGAACTTCTTAACCCAATTTCCATTCTTTGGGTTAGTCTCCTACTTTCAAATTAGGTCATGATATTATTATGTCCTATCTTGTATTTGTACTTTATTTATGTTTAATTATAGTGGATACACATAATGGATCTATTTTATTTTAAAAATGATCTTTTTAAGGACTTTGCCTCAATCTCCTTTCATTGAGGCATATTTGGTTTTATACACAACTTTCTTTTATACGGTGTATAAACCCATTTGAATTTTAAGTTTATTCAAAAGAAATATTTTTTATAAGAAGTGTTTTACTTAACAAAAAAAAGGGAATGTTTTCCTTTCCGTACTTATGCGGCGACAACGACTTCTCCGCCGCTGTGACCATTATTTGAGTTTCGGCTTCCTCTACAAGCCATACCTTCTTTCTAAAAGAAAAATAAATACCATGTTTTTCTTTCCTTTCAATTTTGCATTGAAAATGGTTTTTAAAGTGTTTTCATTATATCAATGTGATGTATTGACATCTGGTGATTGAAATGTGGAAATGTTATGTTTCCTTTACGCATGTTCTATGTGATACTATTATGTTATGGTTTATTATGTGTTTAAACGTATTCATATGAGGAATGCATTGGACTTAATAAGTGACGGGTGGAGGCCGCTATAGCTCCTTGATGCATCGGCAGGTCTCATGAGACAAACTAGTGTCTTGGCACAAGGCCTTGACAAAATCTTATTTGTGGTCTTGGCACGAGGCCTTGGATACGTGGTTATGATAGTCTGGCATTATGCAATCCATCATTATGAAAGTGGTTATTGATATTGCATGTGATTATTCGACCAGTAGAATATCCATGTGAAGAAGTAAATGGAATTATCTCATTTTACTTTTGCCATATTATTTTGATGTTCAAGTTTAAAAGGCTTTTGTTTTAGTTATACATTGCCTTAAATGTTTATGTTTATTTATGAAAGCTTCTGCAATATTGTTATCCTTACTGAGCATCTGAGCTCACCCCTTTCAATGTTTTAATATTTTTCAGGATGTGAAGAAGTGTTTTATGAATGACCTGCGGGGATAGTCAGAAGAGGATATGAGTGTGGACTATGGAGACGTTGTTATTTTAGTTTTTCACCTTATGTTGTAATGTAACATTTATGAATGTATCTAGTGTTTCCAATGCTACTTAACTAATTGGTCTTCCGAGACTTGATCTTTTGTGATCATGCCAATGTTACGAAGTAACACACCAACTCTGGGTAGCTGGGGTTGGGGCGTTACAGTTGGTATCAGAGGCAGTTTAGTACTAACCTTGGAAGCTAGATTTAGATAAACTCTGATTAGAGCGCATAGCCCAAAGATAGACATTGAGGATTAGTATAGAAGAACTTCCTAGAATTTTGGTATTATAGAGATTTTGTGAGGTTTCCAAGCAATACATCCCTGTCTGGATACGAGAAGGTAGAGGTGGCTCTGGCACAGATGTACCTAGGGGTAAAACCCGAAAACACCGCTTTGAGCTAGACTCGAACGGGAACTGGTGCACGACAACGGGCCTTGCTGCACTCTTGGTTACGACACTCCCGAGGGATATGCTTAGGATAATTCTCATTTTCATTACAAACCACTATGAAGGGTTATGATTATATACTTCCTCAAAGAAATTTTTTTTATGATTATGGATTATATCCATAAATAGTTCTATTTATGATAGGTATTTTACAAGTATGTAATTATGTATTTTGATTCATAAACTAATCTAGTTTATGACATTGTTTAGAAATGGCGCCTAGTGGAAGGAATGGAAACCGTATCAATGCACGCACTCCGTGTAGGGATTTCCCTCCTGCTCAAGATAATTATTGTGGATCTGGAGATACAACTGGTGATGATCAACTTATTACCATACTGGGACAACTCACTCAGGTTATGAATAATAACCTTACTCTTTTGGAGCACCCTGATCCGCAACGTGGAGGATCAATGTTAGACTGATTCATGAGGCAACAACCACCAACATTTAATGGGGGTATAAATCAATTAGTAGATGAGCAATGGATAAAGTCCTTAGAGAAAATATTCCACGCCTTGGGGAGTAGCGAAAGGGAGAAGGTTATCATGGAATTTTACCGCCTCACTGGAGATGCCGATCAATGGTGGTCATTGATTCAAAATACAAAGGATGATGAAGAAGTATCAAGTATGAAATGGAGAGAGTTCAAAGATCTTTTCCTAGAAAAATACTTTCCACATGACCATCGAGCAGATATGGAAAGGCAATTTCTGAGTCTGAGGCAAAAGGAGGATGAGAATGTCGCAAAGTATGAGTCTAACTTTACACGTTTAGCGAGGCATGCAACAGATTATATACGTAACCCAAGAAGTAATATTGATCGTTTCTTTGATGGGTTAAAACAATTTCTCCGTCGAGCATTAGTCTCACAAACCTTCTCGTCATACAAAGATATTGTCTTATGTGCTATCAAGACGGAAAAGGAATTCTCTAAGTCTCATGACTTTAAAGCAAAGCCAAAAATGAAGAGAATGGTGGAACAAGAGACGGATAAAGGGAAAAAGGGAAAGAAGGATTTTCCATTATGTGATAATTGTGGGAAGAATCACCCCGGTGCTTGCCTAAAAGGAATGGGAGATTGTTTTAAATGTGGAGAAAAAGGTGACCAGGCTCGTGATTGCAAGGGAAAGAAAGAGGCTATCAATGTTGAATGCTACAATTGTAGAGAAATGGGTCATTATGCAAATGAATGTCCTAAGCATCAGGGAAACTTACCTCAGAAAAGGCCAAGGGATCAAGGACAATCTTATGCTCTTACTATAGTTGAAGCAGAATAATTAATGTATTGGTGCTTTTGGACTCATGGATTATATTCTGGTTATTAGAATAATGTGATATATATATATATATATAAGGATTGTACTGATGTACTTTTTGATTTCATTAAGGTTTTAATATGATGAAGGTAATCATATTTTTGTATGTGACAATAAGAGAAACTTTACCTTGTTTGAGGAATCTGATGATACAATTGATTTTTGGAATTAAGAGACCTTTTAGAGAAATTCTGGACAGAGGTATTTTGGATAACTTTGGTTAGTATTGTTTAAGGTTAAAACATTTGTGAAGATTATTTTTGGAATATTAAAATTCTATATTTTTAGGAAAAGGACAACCTGCAGGGTTGGGCGATAACATGTCGCTTCGGACAAAGCTGCAAGAATCGACCCCACAACCATATTGCGACAGGCCTTTATGACCTACCACTAGCATACAGGAAGTCCCTGGTTATTACAAAATAGTTTTCATAATCTAAATGGTATGTGTTAATTTTTTTAACCTTGTACAATTAGGATAAATATAATATTTTTGAGTTCTATTATCTTTTTGAGTGAAAGATGAGTTTGTGGTAGAAATTAGTTGAAGGTTGAAACTCTACTTGTCAAGAATAAATATATATATATACCTATATCTTATTCTATGAATAAATTAATTCTTAAGCTTTAGTAAAGGGATATTAAAACAAAAAAAATGTGTTATCCTAATACCTTATGCCTTGTTGAACTGATGATATTTTAAATCAACATAGATTGAAGGCTTTGAGGCCCTCAATTTGACACTTGTTTGTGATTGATGACCTCAATCACTCCCTAAAAATATTTACGTTTTTCCTCCAATTATATGTCTCTAATTTCCACCAATTTTCTCCTAATTGAGATCATAATTGGGTGATGACTTTTTCATTTCCCTTTCCCTCTTATTAAGGCTAAATTTTATTAACCTTATTTCCGATGTGGGTTTTCCACAAAGGTATTTTCTATTTTCAACCTTTTATTTTCCAAGAAAAATTTCAAATTGCGAGGACGCAATTTATTGAAGGAGGGGAGAATTTAACACCCCAAGCTTCCACGATACACTTCTCATTCAATAATGCAATAGCTTGCATTGTACGCAACTTCGAGTTATAACACACTACGACTAATCAAAGTAGCCGTTATGAATAGTAATACCCAATTTTTAAAATTATAGAAATTTTATATTTCAAAATGGAATTCATTTTTGTATTCCTAATATTGAAATAAGCCTATGTTGAATTGTTTTGTAATTTTCTGAGAACTTCCAAATTTTTATGAATGGTGAAAAATACTTAAAACAACATTTTTAATCAAAATAATTTATAGTGATAAGTTATACTATTTAGTGGTTTTAAAGTATAATTAGAATATATTTTTAACAATTTATCCAATTGTCTCCATTATAATTAATTTCACATTGAAATTGGGCATTAACAATTGTCAATCTTTTGATATAAATTGTTTCTTAAAAACACGCTATTTGTTGTGAAAGCAGGAATTAATTATAAAATTAATTAATGCAACTTATATGTTTGTAATTTAGTAAAATAGACATCATTTTTGAAATAGGAATATCAAATATAGCTTAGGGTGAATTTTTGGGATTTTTCTGAAAAACTTCAATTTTTGATGAATAGTGAAACCACTAAGTGGTATTTATAAAAACTGATTTTTCGTTTAAATGAAATCTTACCACTTCTGTGTTTTGAATTTCAAAAATCTGACATACATGGTTTTCATTAAGAAGTATAATGTGGTTCAATGAGATTAAAATAATTTTTGGTGAATAGTAACTTTTAAGTTCTTAATCGTGATTAGAGGTAATTAGTGTAGTTTAAGGTAAAAATAATGTTTTAATAATATGAGATGAGCTTTAAACATGTTCTACCCTCATTTAATGTGCCATGGCCGACCACGACAAACCATGGGTCAACTTGGGGAGCCCATGGAGCCACTTTAGTTGGAAAATGACATAAATAACTTTTATTTAATGTTAAAGTAAAAAATGACACAAACATGAAATGTTTTACTAAAACAATTTTTACATGGGGTTATACAAGTAATATTTTTGACTATAAATAGTCATTTGAAAGCTAAAAAGATTTCCTACATCATAGTATCTTTTTTATAATTTTTATACATAAATAAATTAAATTATTTATAACATCATTATGATGCAGCGATGACCTCATTATTTAACGATTTTAATAAAATGGAAAGTTAATGTACAATCTAAGGCATACACTTGTCCAATGTCTATTGGATGGGTATATTTCGAACCATTATCACCTTAGCCACTAATTATATAAGTGAGGGACCTTTATAATCCGAAAATCTTTGTATAATAATGTAAAATTCCCTTACTTTCCAAGAGTGCCCCTCCTCTCCTCATATAAAAGGCCCCCACCTCTACCACCTCATTAACACTTTCAAGCCATTTGGATCGTCCAACCTCTTCCCAAATACCCTCCCAAATTCCCTCCCTTACTCTTAGAATCCTAACTTTGGGCATAATTCTTCCCAAGGAAGCCTTTGGCTCAAATCAAAAAGAGTTACCCGATTTTTTGGTAATGTCTTCTCTAATGTTGTTTTTTTTATTTAGCTTCTCCAACCCCTTAAACTCTTTTTATTCATTTCTTTTGTAACAACACCAGTATCCTCAATATTCTTGGATATTTTAATAATAAGGATTCGAGCTACACTTACACACACCTACATCTAATGGTTAAATAACATACTGTTTCTGTGGAAGGCGAATTTCTGCCTCACGAAATGATGATTGTTCAACACTCATATAACACCTTAAAAGGTTCCCATTAAGATGTCACTATATTTATATATGATATATAATATGTTTATGTTTTACTTATGCTTCTGTATTCCTCATTTATGGCATACATTATGATTTCCATTATTGGTATACGTGATAATTTCATTTTAGGAAGTGCGGACTACCGCCCCCTCAAAGTGATTTGAATCGTTAATGCCATATGTGGGATGTATAAAGGATGAAGTAAATGGTATTATACACTATATTATACTGGAATTATATTATACATTTATATCATTATTATTTCATTCCATTAAATAAGAAATAGAAATGAAAGTAGCGTTCATGCGTACGTACGGCTTACCGTCTCCATGAACGGTGCATTTCATTTCTTACCTCTAAATGTTACGTAATATTATAAATGAATGTATATAATGTATATATATGATATATATGATATCTAAATCATGAATATAATTCTGGATATAATGGATATTTCACCACATGAACAACTTGTAATTATAAGAAGCTTATTTTTTACTCAAGTACCAAAGATCGACAAAACGACCGTTATTAACTTAAATAATTACATAATTTTCATAACATGGTAATAAGTGATATAAAAGGAATAATGAACATGAAAAAGGTTCTTAAGTAAATATAAATTAACTCTAGTTTATTATTCAGGAGGTTAAAGAACGGTCGAGTCAGGACAAGACGCAAGGTAAGGGAACTTCTTAACCCAATTTCCATTCTTTGGGTTAATCTCCTACTTTTAAATTATGTCATGATATTATTATGTCCTATATTGTATTTGTACTTTATATATGTGTACTTATAGTGAATACACATAATTGATCTATTTTATTTTAAAAATGATATTTTTAAGGACTGTGTCTCAATCTCCTTTCATTGAGGCATATTTGGTTTTATACACAACTTTCTTTTATACGGTGTATAAACCCCTTTGACTTTTACGTTTATTCAAAAGTAATATTTTTTATACGAAGCGTTTTACTAAACGACAAAAGTGGAATGTTTTCCTTTCCGTACTTATGCGGCGACAACGACTTCTCCGCCGTCGTGACCATTATTTGAGTTTCGGCTTCCTCTACAAGCCATACCTTCCTTCTAAAAGAAAAATAAATACCATGTTTTACTTTTCTTTTATTTTTGCATTGAAAATGGTTTTGAAAGTGTTTTCATTATATCAATGTGTTTTATTGACATCTTGTGATTGAAATGTGGAAATGTTATGTTCCCTTTACGCATGTTTTATGTGATACGATTATGTTATGGTTTATGATATGTTTAAACCTATTCATATGAGGAATGCATTGGACTTAATAAGTGACGGGTGGAGCCCTCTATAGCTCCTTGATACATCGGCAGGTCTCATGAGACAAACTAGTGTCTTGGCACGAGGCTTTGACAAAATCTTATTTGTGGTATTGGCACGAGGCCTTTGCTACGTGGTTATGATAGTCCGGCATTATGCATTCCATCATTATGAAAGTGGTTATTGATATTGCATGTGATTATTCGACCAGTAGAATATCCATGTGAAGAAGTAAATGGCACTATCTCATTTTACTTTTTCCATATTATGTTGATGTTCAAGTTTAAAAGGCTTTTGTTTTAGTTATACATTGCCTTAAATGTTTATGTTTATTTATGAATGCTTCCACAAAATTGTTATCCTTACTGATCATCTGAGCTCACCCCTTTCAATGTTTTAATATTTTACAGGATGTGAAGAAGTATTTTATGAATGACCTGCAGGGATAGTCAGAAGAGGATATGAGTGTGGACTATGGAGACCTTGTTATTGTAGTTTTTCACCTTATGTTGTAATGTAACATTTATGAATGTATTTAGCGTTTCCAAGGCTACTAAACTAATCGGACTTTCGAGACTTGATCTTTTGTGATCATGCCAATGTTACGAAGTAACGCACCGAATATGGGTAGCTGGGGTCGGGGCATTACAGTTGGTATTAGAGGAAGTTTAATACTAACCTTGGAATCTAGATTTAGATAAAATCTGATTAGAGAGCATAGCCCAAACATAGACATTGAGGATTAGTATAGAAGAACATCCTAGAATTTTGGTATTATAGAGATTTTGTGAGTTTTCCGAGCAATACATCCCTGTCTGGATACAAGCAGGTAGAGGTGGCTCTGGCACAGATGTACCTATGGGTAAAACCCAAAAACACCACTTTGAGATAGACTCGAACGGGAACTGGTGCACGACAACGGGCCTTGCTGCACTCTTGGTTACGACACTCCCGGGGGATATGCTTAGGATAATTCTCATTTTCATTACAAACCACTATGAAGGGTTATGAGTATATACTTCCTCAAAGAAAACATTTTTATGATTATGGATTATATCCATAAATTGTTCTATTTATGTTAGGTATTTTACAAGTATGTAATTATGTATTTTGATTCATAAACTAATCTAGTTTATGCCATTGTTTAGAAATGGCGCCTAGTGAATGGAATGGAAACCGTATCAATGCACACACTTCGTGTCGGGATTTCCCTCCTTCTCAAGATAATTATTGTGGATCTGGAGATACAACTGGTGATGATCAACTTATTACCATACTGGGACAACTCACTCAGGTTATGAATAATAAACTTACTCATATGGAGCACCCTGATCCGCAACGTGGAGGACCAATGTTAGACCGCTTCATGAGGCAACAACAACCAAAATTTAATGGGGGTACAAATCCATTAGTAGTTGAGCAATGGATAAACTCCATAGAGAAAATATTCCACGCCTTGGGGAGTAGCGAAAGGGAGAAGGTTATCATGGCATTTTACCGCCTCACTGGAGATGCCGATCAATGGTGGTCATTGATTCAAAATACAAAGGAAGATGAAGAAGTATCAAGTATGGAATGGAGAGAGTTAAAAGATATTTTCCTAGAAAAATACTTTCCATATGACCATCGAGCAGATATGGAAAGGCAATTTCTGAGTCTGAGACAAAAGGAGGATGAGAATGTCGCAAAGTATGAGTCTAACTTTACACGGTTAGCGAGGCATGCAATAGATTATATACGTAACCCATGATGTAAGATTGATCATTTCTTTGATGGGTTAAAACCATTTCTCCGTCAAGCATTAGTCTCACAAACCTTCTCGTCATAAAAAGATATTGTCTCATGTGCTATTAAGACAGAAAAGGAATTCTCTAAGTCTCATGACTTTAAAGAAAAGTAAGAAAAGAAGAGAATGGTGGAACAAGAGATGGATAAAGGGAAAAAGGGAAAGAATGATCTTCCATTATGTGATAATTGTGGGAAGAATCACCCCGGTGCTTGCCTAAAAGGAATGGGAGTTTGTTATAAATGTGGAGAAAAAGGTGACCAGGCTCGTGATTGCAAGGGAAAGAAAGAGGCTATCAATGTTGAATGCTAAAATTGTAGAGAAATGGGTCATTATGCAAATGAATTTCCTAAGCGTCAGGGAAACTTAACTCAGAAAAGGCCAAGGGGTCAAGGACAATCTTATGCTGTTACTACAGTTGAAGCAGAATAATTAATGTATTGGTGCTTTTGGACTCATGGATTATATTCTGGTTATTAGAATAATGTGATATATATATAAGGATTGTACTGCAGTACTTGTTGATTTTATTAAGGATTTAATATGATGAAGGTAATCATATTTTTGTATGTGACAATAAAAGAAACTTTACCTTGTTTGAGGAATCTGATGATACAATTGATTTTTGGAATTTAGAGACCTTTTAGAGAAAGTCTGGACATAGGTATTTTGGATACCTTTGGTTAGTATTGATTAAGGTTAAAACATTTGTGAAGATTATTTTTGGAATATTATAATTCTATATTTGTAGGAAAAGGACAACCTGCAGGGTTGGGCGATAACACGTCGCTTCGGACAAAACTGCAGAAATCGAACCCACCACCATATTGCGACAGGACTTTATGACCTACCACTAGCATACAGGAAGTCCATGGTTATTACAAAATAGTTTTCGTAATCTAAATGGTATGTGTTAATATTTTGAACCTTGTACGATTAGGATAAATATAATATTTTTGAGTTCTATTATCTTTTTGAGTGAAAAATGAGTTTGTGGTAGAAATTAGTTGAAGGTTGAAACTCTACATGTCAAGAATAAATAAATATATATACCTATATCTTATTCTATGAATAAATTAATTCTTAAACTTTAGTAAAGGGATATTAAAACAAAAAAAATGTGTTATCCTAATACCTTATGTCTTGTTGAACTGATGATATTTTAAATCAACATAGATTGAAGGCTTTGAGGCCCTCAATTTGACACTTGTTTGTGATTGATGACCTCAATCACTCCCTACAAATATTTACGTTTTTCCTCCAATTATATGTCTCTAATTTCCACCAATTTTCTCCTAATCGAGATCATAATTGGGTAGTGACTTTTTCATTTCCCTTTCCCTCTTATTAAGGCTAATTTTTATTAACCTTATTTCCGATGTGGGTTTTCCACAAAGGTATTTTCTATTTTCAACCATTTATTTTCCAAGAAAAATTTCAAATTGTGAGGATGCAATTTATTGAAGGAGGGGAGAATGTAACACCCCAAGCTTCCACGATACACTTCTCATTCAATAATGCAATAGCTTGCATTGTACGCAACTTCGAGTTCTAACACACCGCGACTAATCAAAGTAGCCGTTATGAATAGTAATGCCAAATTTTTAAAATTATAGAAATTTTATATTTCAAAATGGAATTCATTTTTGTATTCCTAATATTGAAATTTTCCTATGATGAATTTTTTGTAATTTTCTGAGAACTTCCAAATTTTTATGAATAGTGAAAAATACTTAAAACAAATTTTTTAATCAAAATAATTTATAGTGATAAGTTATAATATTTAGTGGTTTTAAAGTATAATTAGAATATATTTTTATAATTTTATCCAATTCTGTTCATTAGAATTAATTTCACTTTGAAATTGGGCATTAACAATTGTCAATCTTTTGATATAAATTGTTTCTAAAAAACATGCTATTTGTTGTGACAGCGGGAATTAATTATAAAATTAATTAATGCAACTTATATGTATGGAATTTTTTAAAATAGGCATCATTTTTTAAATCAGAATATCAAATATATCTTAGGGTGAATTTTTGGGATTTTTCTGAAAAACTTCAATTTTTGATGAATAGGGAAACCACTAAGTGGTATTTATAAAAACTGATTTTTTGTTTAAATGAAATTTTTCCACTTCTGTGTTTGGAATTTCAAAAATCCGACATACATGGTTGTCATTAAGAAGTAAAATTTGGTTCAATGAGATTAAAATAATTTTTGTTGAATAGTAACTTTTAAGTTCTTAATCGCGATTAGAGGTAATTAGTGTAGTTTAAGGTAAAAATAATGTTTTAATAATATGAGATGAGCTTGACACATGTCTTACCCTCATTGGATGTGCCATGGCCGACCATGAAAATCCATGGGTCGACTTGGGGAGCCCATGGAGACACTTTAGTTGGAAAATGACATAAATACCTTTTATTTAATGTTAAAGTAATAAATGACCCAAATATGAAATGTTTTACTAAAACAATTTGTAAATGGGGTTATACAAGTCATATTTTTGACTATAAATAGTCATTGGAAAGCTAAAAAGATTTCCTACATCATAGTATTTTTTTATAATTTTTAAAAATTAAATAAATTAAATTATTTATGACATCATTATGATGCAGTGATGACCTCATTATTTAACGATTTTAATAAAATGAAAAGATAATGTACAATCCAAGGCATAAACTTGTCCAAATACTATTTTATGGGTATATTTTGAACCCTTATCACCTTATCCACGAATTATATAAGTGTGGGACCTTTAGAATCCGAAAATCATTGTATAATAGTGTAAACTTCCCTTACTTTCCAAGAGTGCCCCTCCTCTCCTCTTATAAAAGGCCCCCACCTCTACCACCTCATTCACACTTTAAAGCCATTTGGCTCGGACAAACTCTTCCCAAATACCCTCCCAAATTCCCTCCCTTACTCTTAGAAGCCCCAATTTGGGCAGAATTCTTCCCAAGGAAGCCTTTGGCTCAAATCAAAAAGAGTTACCCGATTTTTAGGTAATGTCTTCTCTAATGTTGTTTTGTTTTATTTAGCTTCTCCAACCCCTTAAACTCTTTTTATTCATTTCTTTTGTAACAAAAACAGTATCCTCAATATACTAGGATGTTATTATAAGAAGGATTCGAGCTACACATATACACACCTACATCTAATGGTTAAAAAACATACTGTTTCTGTGGATGGCGAATTTCTGCCTCACGAAATGATGATTGTTCAACACTCATATAACATCTTAAAAGGTGGCCATTAAGATGTGACTATATTTATATATGATATATAATATGTTTATGTTTTACTTATTCTTATGTATTTCTCATTTATGGCATAATTTATGATTTCCATTATGGGTAAACGCGATAATTTCATTTTAGGAAGTGCGGACTACCACCCCCTCAAAGTGATTTGAATCGTTAATGCCATATGTGGGATGTATAAAGGATGGAGTAAATGGTATTATACACTATATTATACTGGAATTATATTATACATTTATATAATTATGATTTCATTCCATTAAATACGAAATATAAATGAAAGTAGCGTTCATGCGTACGTACGACTTACCGTCTCCATTAACGGTGCATTTCATTTCTTACCTATAAATGTTACGTAATATTATAAATGAATGTATATAATGTATATATATGATATATATGATATCTACATCATGAATATAATTCTGTATATAATGAATATTTCACCACATGAACAACTTGTAATTATAAGAAGTTTATTTTTGACTCAAGTACCAAAGATCGACAAAATGACCGTTATTCACTTAAATAATTACATAATGTTCATAACATGGTAATAAGTGATATAAAAGGAATAATGAACATGAAAAAGGTTCTTAAGTAAATAGAAATTAACTCTAGTTTATTATTTAGGAGGTTAAAGAACGGTCGAGTCAGGACAAGACGCAAGGTAAGGGAACTTCTTAACCCAATTTCCATTCTTTGGGTTAATCTTTTACTTTCAAATTATGTCATGATATTATTATGTACTATCTTGTATTTGTAATTTATTTATGTGTACTTATAGTGAATACACATAATAGATCTATTTTATTTTAAAAATGATCTTTTTAAGGGCTTTGTCTCAATCTCCTTTCATTGAGGCATATTTGGTTTTATACACAACTTCCTTTTATACGGTGTATAAACCCCTTTGAATTTTACGTTTATTCAAAAGGAATATTTTTTATACGAAGAGTTTTACTAAATGAAAAAAAGGGAATGTTTTCCTTTCCGTACTTATGCGGCGACAACGACTTCTCCGCCGCCGTGACCATTATTTGAGTTTCGGCTTCCTCTACAAGCCATACCTTCTTTCTAAAAGAAAAATAAATACCATGTTTTACTTTTCTTTTATTTTTGCATTGAAAATGGTTTTGAAAGTGTTTTCATTATATCAATGTGCTGTATTGACATCTTGTTATTGAAATGTGGAAATGTTATGTTTTCTTTACGCATGTTTTATGTGATACGATTATGTTATGGTTTATGATATGTTTAAACCTATTCATATAAGGAATGAATTGGACTTAATAAGTGACGGGTGGAGCCCGCTATAGCTCCTCGATGCATCGGCAGGTATCATGAGACAAACTAGTGTCTTGGCATGAGGCCTTGACAAAATCTTATTTGTGGTCTTGGCACGAGGCCTTGGCTACTTGGTTATGATAGTCTGGCATTATGCATTCCATCATTATGAAAGTGGTTATTGATATTGCATGTGATTATTCGACCAGTAGAATATCCATGTGAAGAAGTAAATGGAATTATCTCATTTTACTTTTGCCATATTATGTTGATGTTCAAGTTTAAAAGGCTTTTGTTTTAGTTATACATTGCCTTAAATGTTTATATTTATTTATGAAAGCTTCCGCAATATTGTTATCCTTACTGAGCATCTGAGCTCACCCCTTTCAATGTTTTAATATTTTCCAGGATGTGAAGAAGTATTTTATGAATGACCTGCAGGGATAGTCATAAGAGGATATGAGTGTGGACTATGGAGACTTTGTTATTGTAGTTTTTCACATTATGTTGTAATGTAACATTTATGAATGTATCTAGTGTTTCCAAGTCTACTAAACTAATCGGTCTTTCGAGACTTGATCTTTTGTGATCATGCCAATGTTACAAAGTAATGCACCGACTCTGGGTAGCTGGGGTCAGGGCGTTACACTTATGATCGTTATTACCTAATAATTAATGTCATATAAACATCTAATATTTAATCCATGACTCGTGACTATGATCTCTGATATGTAGGTTATGATATTTTAATGTTATTATCTTTTTCTCATACCCTTATTCTCTGGATTATGATTATATATCTCACATTCTTACCCTTATTGAGCATCTGATCTCTCTCTTTCATAGGTTTCCTTTCCCTAAGTTAGGAAGAAATGTTATTATGTAGAAGTAATAATGTGGAAGATCATTAATAGATAAGTGTAATATCATTCACCAAGATGGAGGATTATGTTTCCGTTTTTCAAAATTCCCTAAATTATTATATTCCTCAGGAATTAAATTTTTAAATGTGATAAATATTCACAAAAAGTATTTATTATATAGGTAATCTAATCTATGGTCACTATAGTCAGTATCAATGGAATCAGTTAGTCAATCATTTGAAACTAGGATGAAAAAGAATTAATGAGATCCCTAGGGATATTTTTATGTAAATGTATAGGGATGTATCTAACGATATGACAAATGTTTTATAGATTTAAAACATAGTGTCATGATTTAGACATCGTGTATGTTATTTTCCATCATTATGTTTTTTCCACTCTGATATGTTCTTTTCACACTATGCTTTCTGGTTTTGGAGAATGTTGGGAACTAGAAGGAACTGGGTTAATATTGAATGTCATGGAAAACTTGCTAATGTAAATTAAAATGGGATGATCACTAGATTGAAAAACATTGTGATCATGCCTAATCAGTTTTCATTTAAGAATATTAAATATTTGTAACCTAACCAACTCCCATACTAACTATAGAAGATAATGAAATTGTTCACTGAGATTTTAGGTAATGGATACCATGGAGGATAGAAGATTTAGTTTCCTTTTTGTTGAGTTTCTGTAATTAAGCATCCAAGTTAATTTATTAATGGAACAAGAAAGATTTTTTATAGTGGAAAATAAGGGCACAAAGAAACTGACTACAAAAGGAAAATGAAAAGTTAGGTTAACATAGGGAATGAAAATAATGGACTCCCTAAGACATCATCGATGGACCAATGATTTAAATGTAAAATGATTTGTAATTATCAAAATCAATATCCTAAGTGTAAATATCATGAACAAAATCAGTGTGTTTGTAAGATTAAGGGTTATATTGTTGATGATGGAGAGACTACAGATGAAATGTGAAAGGAAATAGGTATTAATTAATTGGATGAGGTTTCCCCACTAATGGATTATTTAGGAAGTGGAAGAATCTATATTTATGTATTTGTATTGAATAATTTTGTTACATGAAGGTGAAATATATTAGGATTGTTCAATTTATGTTTTTCATTAAGTATTTAAAAATATATGTTGAATGGTTTTTATGGACTCGAAAAGTGATTTAATGGAAAGGTGATATTAATGGGAAACACGTGATTAAGAGAAATAAAACCCTTCATATGTTCCTGATGTTAATATAATTATGTTTTGGAAAAGTAAATTAGATAATTTTGGTTACTAAAAAATAAAATTAATGATTTGTAAAAAAATTGTTTATACTATCAGGGATGGAGATTAAGAAATTTTTAGAATTGAGGAATATATTGAATAATATTATTAATAAGAAATATTATTTGTTTTCAAAAACTGTTTAGTATAATTTTTATATTTCAGGAGAATACATGATGAAGTTATTTGAATGTTTACTATGGGATAACTATGTGAAACATTATGAGGTGGGGTAGGAGGTTACAAGTAGTATCACTTAATTTGATCCCCGTGTATCAGTTATGTCGGTCTTGGAGATGAAAATAATTCTTGAATAGTCCTTAAGTTGGGAAGGAATCAAGGATTAGGATCATCGGGACTTGAAATGTATAGCATAAAAATGTGTAGCTAGAAAATTTATATTGAACCTCAAGTTACAAGGTAGTTGGCTACATATGTTTTTTAACACAATTATAGGAATGTTACCTCATGGTCATGGTTTTAGACAATGAGAATAGAATTACATGAATTAGAAATAATTGCAACCAACTTTGAGTGAATATTTTATTTTGAGTAATGATTTATGTAACGTCCCAACCCAACATTCCACTAAACCGGTAGTCGGACCTGTCTCCACATGACCTCAATCACGTCTCCCCATACCCCAAAGTCTAACAAATAGCAGAAAGGGTGTAAAGGTAGTTACTTGAGTGACTATACCTTTATATTCATATTTCACAACAATAATAGATAACAAACTCAAACAATAGAGGAAACTGTATTGGGAAATAATTAAAGTAGGAGAAAACAATTGTAATTTCAACTAAATATAGAAATATGGCCTACCCCAATATATACAATGCATGAATTTAGATGATGACACATAATTAGAAAGCAATAAACAATACCACATGCTTTAAATTTAATTATAAGTGTGAAAAAAGAATGAAAATCCCAAATACAATCACCCTGAGCATCTTGAGATCCTTCATGGTCCTTTGCTCCTAACTCCTATGTACATGTGAATATAGCACAAGCATTGATTCATTGCCCTGAAAAAAAGAAGAGTATACATGGCCAAAAATGGTACATAAGCAGGGTGGGAGATAACATCTCAGTAGGTTGTCACCAAAGGTGTCATGCCCATACCAATATGTATAAGATCTAAACTGGTAGTGTGCATTTAATCACTAATGTAGTCAATATGAATAATAGATTTGCATGTCATGTTACCACTAATAGTGATACCCAAAAAGCCCATCAAGCCTCCCTATACATGTTATTCAATTTCCCACCATAAGGAATCTATAAGTAATGCACTAATAAATAACAAGGACATACAATTCTTCCAATCATGTCATACCATCATGGCCTTTCCATATAGGCACATATCACAATTTACCATGGACAAGCCATATATTCGAGTGTATCTCATACCTCATGGTTGTTCCATATAATGAAATGAAGACCAGAAAGGGATAGAACCAATGAAATCATCCATATAATAATTCTAGATTATGATTGTATGGATCTTATTTACTTCTCCATGGAATCCACATCGAGCCCCATGGGTGTCCCAATGGAAAATCAGTCTAGGAATAGGTTGGAGTCCCAGGATGATGTGTACCAACCTGTCCTATATGAGTCCAAGCAAGCCAGATCCATGGTGTATTAAGGCACAATGTATCCCATGGAATCAATACCCAAGGGGCATAATCAACCCAAGGCAACCACAATCTCTTTCTAGATCCATATAGAGAAGTCTGTGGCTTCTACCAACCATTCATACATTTTCGATAAATTGGAAAATTAAACCATATGAGTATACCCAATCCAATAAAATATTCCATTATAATCCATGGGTTTACCCACCCACTCATCCTAATTCAATACAACACATAACATTAGCATATGGGTATACCCATCCACATAACCATACAACTTTTTATAGTGAGCGTACCCACTCACTACATCACCCATAACATGAGTATACCCACTCATGTTTCCATTTACATTTATTCAATTCATATGGTTATACCCACCCATATATCACCATTTCATAATTAACTAAATCACAAGTAATCCAATAATAATACCCTCTCACATTGAAATTTCATATTTAAGTACATTTTATGAGTTTACCCACTCATTTATTGATTTACCAATAAAGGCGTATAAGGAGAATACCCACCCATTATCTATCACATCCATAAAATGCATTACATTCGTTATAATGAATTTACATGTTCATTAATTCTCATTAACAACCCATGAAACCAAGGAGTATAACAAATTGTTTTTATAATTCACATTAATTTCTATCACATGGAATACCCACCCATTTAATACCACTTACACTTAATAATTTCACAAGGATTTACCACCACACATAATCCCATTCTAGTTCGATAGAATTATTTCAAACAGGTTTGTCAACATGAAAAGGGGTATATACATCTCCTCACTAAGAAAATAATATCTTTTTAGTTTAAACCGACTTCTTATAACTGGAAAAGCATAAGAAAAACCATAAATTATCAATTGAAGAAAACATAATAGGGTAATCACTATTATTTTATCTTGAAGGCATCACACCTCTAATATACTGTTTTTGTTATAAAAACAAGATCTTTTTCTCAAACAAATCGCTTTGTTACTAATAAGTAGTTCAATTCATTATTTTCAATTAAACTAATCAAGATGAATTTTATAATCAATAAATGATCTATTTATTTAAAAAGGGTAAGGTTAGAGACCCTATATAAAAGGATGGCCTGACCAAGGTTTCTAACACAAGGAGTAGCCTACTCAAATGCCCACACATTCACATTTATATATATATGTTCTTAAACTGGTGCACGTGTTCCATGCTCCATGAGTGAAAATGCACATGGAAGGTATATAAATCTATATAAATCGATACATGAGAAATATTTTTGTGTCTTCATGGAAAAGGATCACAACACCCTGCAAAAATTTCCCCAAGTCTCACAAACACCACTAAACCGTAAACAGAGGGTCAGAACAAAAATAATGGTATAAACCCTTACCTTAAATTAATAGTGGTGGAATGAACTGGACTAAACTACCTCGACCTCAGAAATGGTTACTAGAACATGGACCAATGGGTCATGAGACACCCTTTTCGAAACCTAGAACCAAAAGAATACCAAAAATATGAATAAACCCCAACCCCATGGTTTTAGACGAATTCTTTATGGTGGTAGTGAGGCTGAAAAATCACTGGAAACTAGGAGGATAAGGGAGGAGATTACTTACTCTAGAGAATTGAAAAATATCCAGTAGAAATCCTAGAGAAATCAATGTTGGAGAGGATGTTGTAGGAGGGGAGGGACATGTGTCAAAGTGGGAACCCCCTTTGGTGTTCATTGATCGGGTATGAAGAGAGGGGTGATGTTTTTGTGTTTTATTTTAATTTAATTCTAATTTAAATTTATTTAATTAATTAGAAGACTTATTTTCATGGTTTAAACCACACAGTCTACAAACCGTGCACCAATAGTGAGGAACCATATATCTAAGAAACTCACCTCAAATGGGTTGTCCCACACTGTTTGACTAACTATGTGAAGACCGTGTGAAATATTTTGTACCCTAGATGTAAGTCACACGGTTACCTACAATGGGATGCATGGTTTGGATGACCATGAGCCGACCATGCACCCTTTGGAGGTTCATAAAAATCCTCCTTTCCTGGTCTAGAACCCCCAACACTCGTTGAGTTTCCCATGAAATTCCACGATCCATTAGACAAGTCCAGAAAAACATCTTTTAAAGATACCAACTTTTGGAATTATGTTCTGAAGTTCCATTCGAAAAATGACATGATCCATAAATACCAAAAATTCAAATTCCCTTATAATTTCATCTTGTTTAAAAACACAGATTATTACAATCTTCTCACTTTAAAAATTTCCATTCCTGAGAAGCATTTGGGAACTATGAAAACATTACCCAACCCATAGAGGATGTGAGGGTTCATTCCAATGACCATGTTGTGTTTCCAAGAGCCAAACAAACCTTTAACCATTTCACATGACTAAGGTGCTTAAGAATTTAAAACCCAATCCAAAGATCAACCCCCAACCAAAACATCAAATCAACATTTAACCAATCCCACATAACTAGATACAGAATTTCATCATCATATATATAACCATAAGCCTTTTTTTCTTCCCACCATGGGTATAAGAATTTAACATCCAATTCCAAATCATGACTCTTTAACTGTTTGTATTTCCATAGGGGATATGTCCTAAGAGTTCTAATGATTCTTCTCATCTGATTTCTTAAACTGGGAGAACATGATTACATCTAAGGTCATAGTAGAGACCTCATGAAAGGAAACTATGGAATTTCAAATGACCAATTAAATTGGTCGTGCATGTTTTCCATGAAAGACATTACTGACCCTCAGACCACACTAACCCTTAAACTAGTGAAATTTCATAAAACGATTACATCGCCGACCACACTCAACAATAAAGAAGAAAACAACCCAAGTCATGTTAGGCTAATCAACATTGTTGATGCCCAACGTAGATGAACATCACACCCTAATCATAACTGCAAAGCCTCCCATCCAAAGGCATTCATCAGCTAACACAGGCATGTACACTGAAGTCCTTACCCGACTTTCGGTGACTTCACATGTAAATCCATCACTAGGATATTTTAAAACCACTATGACTCGGCATGAATAAAGGCATAACCCATAAAATCATGTATTAAACAAACAATAATAAATACATCATAAAACAAGCCCACAGATGTTAAACATCTGTATAGGGTATAATCATCGATCTCCTACTGAATCCAAGAAAACGTTAAGATAGGGGACATGATCTTATCTTTCAAAATAGTACACTAAGAGTAACCCAAGAAGAACACTCGAACCACTAATGAAAGACTCTTTAGAACATTTTTTATTTGTCTGTTGATGCATCCACAATAGATCCACGATGCCTATACCACTTTTATCATTTTTGTTATTTGAAGTTCTACCCCTAAAACGCTTCTAATACTAACCGAGTTTCTAAAGGGTTTCCCATACTTCTATCCTCATCGATGTTTTGTTTCCATAAATCATTGACATGTACATGGGAAACGATGTGACGCTACCCACCTTAATATTGTCTATGAAGTCAAAATAAAAGACCAACCTCTCACAAGAATTATAACTCATAACACATTAAATGCACATGAGACATTACACAAACCATGATCACAACATCAAAAAAAATTTCATGAAAACTGAAATTTAATCGACTGGCTTGTCAGAACACCCAAGTCCTAGAAATTTCTTTTGAGTAGTGGGAAAAACATACCATAATGCTCTAGTCACTCTACTATGGAGTTGTAACAGCCCGAGATTTTATGAAAACTATTCTTATTTAATTTTGTTAATGTCTTGTGTTGTACGCTACACCAAAAGGATCTTGCACAACACACATCCTTGACTTGCCTTGCATTACACGCAATCGCGACCTTCCTCGATAGCGTGTGTAGTACGCAATACCGAGTTTCACTAAACAACGATATGCTATTATAATATTATTATAACTAGCCATTATAAATAGTAATAACCACCTTTTAAAATTTTAGATATTTTAGCTCTCAAAATGGACTTCATTTTTGGATTCGGAGTATCGAATTTAGCCTAAGGTGAAATTTTGGTACTTTTCAGATAACTTTAATATTCCGATGAATAGTGAAAATTACTAAATTATAATTAAAAACAACTTTTTAAATCAAAATAATTAATAGTGATAAATTATTAATTTGAGTGGTTTTAAAGTATAATTAGAATATATTTTTACAATTTAATACAATTTTGGTCATTGGATGTAATTTCACATTTAAACCAGACAAAAACAAGTGTCAATCTTTTGATAGATATTATTTCTTAAAAACACGCTATTTGTTTTAACAGCGGGATTTAATTATAAAATTAATTAATGGAACTTCAATGTTATGAATTTGGTAAAATAGACTTCATTTTTTAATTTGGAATATAAAATATAGCTTAGGATGAAATTTTGGCATTTTTCTGAAAAACATCAATTTTTGATGAATAGTGAAACTACTAAGTGGTAGTTAAAAAAACTGAATTTTTCATAAAACTTAATTTTACCGCTTCTGTGAATGGAATTTCAAAAACCCGAGAGACACGGTTGATTTCAGTAAGTAAAATGTGGTTCAATGAGATGAAAATAATTTTTGGTGAATAGTAACTTTTTACTTTTATTTACCACGGTTAAAAGTAAATAGGGTAATTAAGGGTAAAAATGATATTAATATTACCCTAACACATGTCCTAATCCTATTCGACAAGTGTATCTCGACCAAAAACAACCTTAAGTGTAAAATATTATCATTTAGGCCCACATGGATTAGATTAGGACATTTATTATTAATTTATTTAAAGAAGGGTTAAAATAGTTAAAATCAATGTTTAATAAGTAAATCATTTTTAATATGGTGTTATACATAAGATAAATTCGACTATAAATATTCATTAGAAAGATAAAAATATTTCCTACATAATGGTATTTTATTTATAATTTTTAGACATTAAATAATTTAATTTATTTATGACCCAATGATGATGCAGTAATTATCTTATTAATGTAATATTGACATAAATGATGTTAGAAACACCAAAATAAATGTAATTTGAGACTTTTTATGAATCCCACTAATTTTATAGGTTAATATGATATATTAGTGTTGATTGAATCAACTTGGTTCGAATATATAATTCTGTTATGACTTTTACAAAAATCATATATCAAATAGTGTCAAAATTGACACAAAATAGTTTTTAAATCAAATATTATATTATTAATTGTTATTTTATTCTTAAAAATTTATGGTTCGGCAAAATGACTTATATAAGGATATATATATTAATAATAAACACTTTGGGGTTCTTTTGGCATGTTATAGTAAGTGTATTAACCATATAGTGTAAGAAAACAAAAAGACACGGTAAAAGTTAAATTATTTAACTTAGAGTTAAATCTAATTGATAAGGTTAAAATAATAACCTAAACCTGTATAAATCCTATTGGTTGATTGGATTTAGACCCATCCCCACTTTATCTTCGAAATAAGACCCTTTGGAACCATTATAAACCAATTTTGACTTTAATATAAAATAATATTTTGAGATATTCCTAAGGTGCCCCTCTCCTCCCTTATAAAAGGGCACCTCCTTCCCCTCCTCCTCACACCAATTTGAGCACTCAAGCTCGTCCAACCCCTGCCAAAATCCCTTCTCCACTTCCCTAGAATAATCCTAGAGGTCCTGGTCTTCTTCAAAGACCAATCTTAGTTTCCTAAGTGGAGGATTCAAAGAGGCGTTCCAAAGAAGAGGTAATATCCATTACCGATCTTTTCAACTTCTTTCTTCTTAAACTTCTTCTTCTTTAGTTGTTTCATGATAAAGTAATAACATCAGTATTTATTATATATTTATATGTTATTATAAATATGAAACAACTCTAATTAACCTTCTATCCATCCTATGAAAAAAGGAAATCACCACGCGTGCGTACGTACGGAATACTGTCTCCACGCCGTGGTGTAATCTATTTTCTGCCACCACCTTCATTGGATGGGTATAATGGTGTAATGAGTAACTATATATGATTATTATAAAGTGATATTGATACTGAAATAGTATACAAACACTTCAACACAATTCCACGACCATGGGAACGATATCATCGCTCGTGCGTACGTACGGACTACCGTCTCCACGACGCGATGAGATTCATTCTCAATGATTAACCATTCATGAATGATTATAAAGTATATATAATAAGTACTAATGAAATATATGAAATAATAATGATACTGGATTTATTTATATTTATATGTATGTCATCTACTTAATTCCATTCAATTCAATAAGGAAATGAAAACAGCGTTCATGCGTACGTACGGACTACCGTCTCCATGAACGGTGTATTTCTTTCCATTTACTGATTTATTATATATATTTATATTACGAATATATATATATATAAATCATGTTTTATATTCTGGAATTAAGTAATCATTATCTAAGTAATCATATGAATAATTACAAGTCAAAACACGGACGACAAATGAAACAATTTTACCCAAAACGCTCTTTAACATGGAATTTACAAAAGAACGGGTAATATAATGTCATAAGTGAACCATATATGATATCATAAAAATGAATATGATTCTGTAATAAGTCAATAACATTATTTAAATCATTATACAGGAGGTTCGGACACTTACAAAGAAAATCAGACCAAAGGTAAGGGGAAATATCACAATATCATTTTTATCCGAGATTGATTATACTTTGGTATTTACTGGGGTGTATTTTATCATCCACATCCATGTTCCCTCAATATTTAATATTGTTTCCATCCAATTACAATACTTTAAATCAAATTTTACCCTTTGGTGAGTTTTTAGTAAAGAATATGAAAGGAATCTTTTGTCGTTTTTTTCGTACGAGGTACTTTTTGACTTTTCCGACAAAAGTACGAAGAATGTTTTTTTAACTTATACGACATGAATGGATTTTTAAAAAATTATTTCCAAGAATATTAATTTACAAGTTTTCAAGTTTATTTTTAATCATCTTATTTTGTTTTAAAGTCGTATGACATGTTATGAAAGGAAAAAATGTTTTTGAAGAAGAAAGGATATTTTTCTCAAGAATGGAGTTCAAGTGTTTTATCAAAATTATTTTCCATCTAAGATAATAAAGGGTTCTGTTTTTTTATCCATATTATTACATTGATTTGATTATGTTGTGATGGAATTATGTTTATGAATTCCTTTATCTTATATGAATTGTTTTATGATGTCACGATGTTTAAGATTCCCATTTTTATTACATGGGTTATGCTATGATGTATGGTTTATGATTTTGTGGCACACATAAGAATGGTTTAATTATGAGATGTGTGAGACATATATCTCCCTATAATGCATTGGGTAATGATTTTATATCTCATGAGATATACATGGCTGGAACGGTAGGTTATATCGGTTCAGTGAAACAGGACTGAAACGAGGGTGACTCGGTTCAGAAAGGGACTTTGTCCACTAAGATAGTCTTGGAAATGAGTCTTTACTGACAAGAAATGATTCTCTATGATTATGTGTGAATGCCACAAAGTTTCATGTTTTATGTTATGATTATTGGGATTTCATTTCACTACTATGATTTATCCCAGGTTATGAAATTATGCGCTCTTTTGCAGGTTAAGATTTCTAAAAGTTATGTACTTATGAATATGATGTGATTGATTTTTCTTTTGTTTACCCTTAATGAGCATTCGAGCTCACCCTTTGATGTTTTCTTTTCCCCAGGATATAAAGAAAGGTTTTAGGTAAAAAAGGGAAGATCTTTATGGGAGATATTGAAGATCTTTCACCATGATTAGAAGATTACGTTCCGAGTTTCCAAGGACACTATACTATTACGATCCTTGTGTGTGTGTTTTTTTATGTACTAAGTATTCCGCAAAAGTAATGTAATGTTCATGTACGTTAAGCTTCAGGTCTCTACAGTTGGTATCAGAGGAAAGGTTTAGCCAACCTTTGGAAACTAGGATGCGAAAACGTTAGTGAGATCCCTAGATATATTTCTAAGGTATGTCTAGGGATGTCCCTAAGGATAAGTATACGTATAAGATACAGTCCTAGAACTATGGTAACGATCATAGAATTTAACCTAAGAAGTTAGAAATTGAGGATACTCCCCCTTTATAATGTTGTTTTCCCTAGCATGATTTTTGCCTCTCACACTATTCTTTTTGGGTTTTAGACGATGGTGGAACCCGAAGGAACCGTGTCGATCAATGCAATGGGAAACGCAATGATTGTCCTCCTGAACAAACAAATGTTATGGGAGATGGAGTGAAAAATCTTATTGCTATACTTACACAAGCTATGAATCATTCTGGACTTCCAAATGAGCATATAAGGGAACAATATTCTATTGAGTCCTTCATAAGGCAACATCCACCTTCTTTTAGTGGGTCTTCCGATCCACTTGTTGCTGAACAATGGATCAGTACCACTGAAAAGATATTTTCAGTTCTTCAATGTTCTAAACATGATAAAGTTATCTTAGTAGTATATCGTTTGGAAGGTGAAGCTGATCAATGGGGGAATCTTATCAAGAATACGAGGCAAAGAGATGAAATTGATTCCATGGAATGGGACGAGTTCAAGAACTTGTTTTTTAGTAAGTACTTCCCTCGTATTCTTCGAACGAAGATGGAAAAGGAGTTTCTTGAGCTGAAACAGAAGGATGATGAATCTGTTGGTATATACGAAGCGAATTTTACAAGACTTGCAAGGTATGCATCTGGCATTATCATCCAACCTGAAAGTAAAGTTGATCGATTTTTCAGTGGCTTAAAACCAAGTCTTCGAAGGGCATTAGCTATACGAGACTTCAGTAGCTATGAAGAAATTGTGTGTTGTGCTATGAAGGTATAAATGGAAGTTGGTGTTACATATCCATCTCATGGTTTTGAAAAGAAACGAAAGATGGAGTTCAAGGAGAAATCTCAGAATAATGGTGAAAAGAAGATGAATGTTTCCTTATGCACAAAGTGTGGAAAGAAGCATGGTGGAGATTGTCTTAAAGGGACTAGAAAATGTTTTAAGTGTGGAAAAGAAGGTCATCGAGCAGCTGAGTGTAGAAGTAATGGAAAAAGGGTTTCTAATGATGTGAATAAAGCACACACTGCAGAGAACGCACCACCAACACTTAAATGATTCAAGTGCTAGGAAATGGGGCATTATGCTAATAAATGCCCTAATACAAGGGTTAGTGATGATCAACATGAGGAACCACTGAAGGGAAAGGACAGAGGGAAGTCACATGCGATCACCATTGGCAATGTTGAATATGATAATGATGTGGTGGAATGATTAAGTGTTTATGTAATGGGATTCCAAAATAATGTTGTATCATAAAGTATTGGAATATTTATGTATTGGTCTAATATGGTATTCAAAGTAATTGAGATATTTTTTGGAAATAAGATGATATGCGCATAATGAAGGGAAAACGAGAAAATGAAATGTTTAAAAGTATCCATGAGCTCATGATTGATATAAAGACTAAGTGATATCATGGTTTGAGTATATAGAATTTTGAAGATTTTGGTATGTGGAAGGTGTTCACTTTTAACTGCATTCATGTTTTCACTAAGGTTCAATAAGTATTCAAGAGCATACATGATTAAGGACTTTGAATGTTTGGAATGTGACCAACAAAACATATCTTATGATATATGGGGATCAACGACAGTATTAAATCTCTGGTAATCATTTTCACTATATTATGAGTGTGGACTGCAGTATTATGGATAAGCCTAAAGATTAGAATGGATTATGTTGGACATAAGTTAGTATTGTTTAAGGATAGAAGATTTTCGATATTATTGATGGGATGTTATAGTAATGTAGTTTTAGAAAAAGGACAACCTGCAGGATGGGCGACAGCCCATCGCGTCGGACAAGGCTGTGGGAATCGAACCCACAACCGACGTGCGACTGGCCTTTATTGCCTACCACTGACCTACATGAAGTCCCTTTTTAGTAGAAACTAGTTTTATTATATTAAGCAGTATGATATATGAAGTATAAGTCCATTTTAGGAACCATATATGGTTAATCTCACTATAGAATGACTTATGTATATTTAATAACTTTTGATAACCTTTTGTTTGAGACAGATGGAATGACCCGTCATTCTATCACATGATCTGCTAACACTTCACGAATAACAAATTCAACTTCATTTATTTAAGATATGAAGTGGAAATTGTTCAAGGCACGAACAACAGTGAGATTGTACCAAAATAAAGTAAGTATTTATTCTAATTCAAATTTTCAACTTTAGGGAAATGATCTTGAAAACCAAAAATGTTGTCCTAGTGATCTTATACCTGATGAATCAGATGGTACCTTATATCATCACAAATCTATGGATTTGTGATTACTGGATTTTCCATAGCCATGTTCTCTACCACTCTCCATCAGAACATGATGGTTAGATTTCTCTTCCATATCCATATTTTCACCTATGTGGAAACCCAATGATTAGTTTATTTGTGTAATAGTTACATTTCATACTTTAGTTTTTAAAGCCATGTTGTGGTATTCCTTTTTACGATGTGGGTTTCTGTTAAAGAAACTTTTTAATAGTAAACTATTTATAACCCCAACGAATTTCGAGGGCGAAATTCATTTTAAGGGGGGTAGAATGTAACAGCCCGAGATTTTATGAAAACTATTCTTTTTTAATTTTATTAATGTCTTGTGTTGTACGCTACACCAAAAGGAGCTTGCACAACACACATCCTTGACTTGCCTTGCATTACACGCAATCGCGACCTTCCTCGATAGCGTGTGTAGTACGCAATACCGAGTTTCACTAAACAACGATATGCTATTATAATATTATTATAACTAGCCGTTATAAATAGTAATAACCACCTTTTAAAATTTTAGAAATTTTACCTCTCAAAATGGACTTCATTTTTGGATTCGGAGTAACGAATTTAGCCTAAGGTGAAATTTTGGTACTTTTCAGATAACTTTCATATTCTGATGAATAGTGAAAATTACTAAATTATAATTAAAAACAACTTTTTTAATAAAAATAATTAATAGTGATAAATTATTAATTTGAGTGGTTTTAAAGTATATTTAGAATATATTTTTACAATTTAATACAATTATGTTCATTGGATGTAATTTCACATTTAAACCAGACATAAACAAGTGTCAATCTTTTGATAGATATTGTTTCTTAAAAACACGCTATTTGTTTTAACAGCGGGATTTAATTATAAAATTAATTAATGCAACTTCTATGTTATGAATTTGGTAAAATAGACTTCATTTTTGAATTTGGAATATGAAATATAGCTTAGGATGAAATTTTGGCATTGTTCTGATAAACATCAATTTTTGATGAATAGTGAAACTACTAAGTGGTAGTTAAAAAAACTGAATTTTTCATAAAAATTAATTTTACCGCTTCTGTGAATGGAATTTCAAAAATCCGAGAGACACGGTTGATGTCAGTAAGTAAAATGTGGTTCAATGAGATTAAATTAATTTTTGGTGAATAGTAACTTTTTACTTTTATTTACCACGGTTAAAAGTAAATAGGGTAATTAAGGGTAAAAATGATATTAATATTACCCTAACACATGTCCTAATCCTATTGGACAAGTGTATCTCGACCAAAAACAACCTTAAGTGTAAAATATTATCATTTAGGCCCACTTGGATTAGATTAGGACATTTATTATTAATTTATATAAAGAAGGGTTAAAATAGTTAAAATCAATGTTTAATAAGTAAATCAATTTTAATATGGGGTTATACATAAGATAAATTCGACTATAAATATTCATTAGAAAGATAAAACTATTTCCTACATAATAGTATTTTATTTATAATTTTTAAACATTAAATAATTTAATTTATTTATGACCAAATGATGATGCATTAATTATCTTATTAATGAAATATTTACATAATTGATGTTATAAACACCAAAATAATTGTAATTTGAGACTTTTTATGAATCCCACTAATTTTATAGGTTAATATGATATATTAATGTTGATTTAAGCAACTTGGTTCGAACATATAATTCTGTTATGACTTTCACAAAAATCATATATCAAATAGTGTCAAAATTGACACAAAATAGTTTTTAAATCAAATATTATATTATTAATTGTTATTTTATTCCTAAAAAACTTAGGTTCGGCCAAATGACTTAGATAAGGATATATATGTTAATAATAAACAATTTGGGGTTCTTTTGGCATGTTATAGTAAGTGTATTAACCATATAGTGTAAGAAAACAAAAAGACCCGGTAAAAGTTAAATTATTTAACTTAGAGTTAAATCTAATTGATAAGGTTACAATAATAACCTAAACCTGTCTAAATCCTATTGGTTGATAGGATTTAGACCCATCCCCACTTTAGATTCAAAATAAGACCCTTTGGAACCATTATAAACCAATTTGGACTTTAATATAAAATAATATTTTGAGATATTCCTAAGGTGCCCCTCTCCTCCCTTATAAAAGGGCACCTCCTTCCCCTCCTCCTCACACCAGTTTGAGCACTCAAGCTCGGCCAACCCCTGCGAAAATCCCTTCTCCACTTCCCTAGAATAATCCTAGAGGTCCTGGTCTTCTTCAAAGACCAATCTTAGTTTCCTAAGTGGAGGATTCAAAGAGGCGTTGCAAAGAAGAGGTAATATCCATTACCGATCTTTTCAACTTCTTTCTTCTTCAACTTCTTCTTCTTTAGTTGTTTCAGGATAAAGTAATAACATCAGTATTTCTTATATACTGATATGTTATTATAAATATTAAATAACTCTAATTAACCTTCTATCCATCCTACGGAAAAAGGAAATCACCACGCGTGCGTACGTACGGAATACCGTCTCCACGCCGTGGTGTAATCTATTTTCCGCCACCACCTTAATTGGATGGGTATAATGGTGTAATGAGTAACTATATATGATTATTATAAAGTGATATTGATACTGAAATAGTATACAAACACTTCAACACAATTCCACGACCATGGGAACGATATCATCGCTCGTGCGTACGTACGGACTACCGTCTCCACGACGCGATGAGATTCATTCTCAATGATTAACCATTCATGAATGATTATAAAGTATATATAATAAGTACTAATGAAATATATGACATAATAATGATACTGGGTTTATTTATATTTATATGTATGTAATCTACTTAATTCCATTCAATTCAATAAGGAAACGAAAACAGCGTTCATGCGTACGTACGGACTACCGTCTCCATGAACGGTGTATTACTTTCCATTTACTGATTTATTATATATATTTATATTATGAATATATATATATATATATATATATCATGTTTTATATTCTGGAATTAAGTAATAATGATCTAAGTAATCATATGAATAATTACAAGTCAAAACACGGACGACAAATGAAACAATTTTACCCAAAACGCTCTTTAACATGGAATTTACAAAAGAACGGGTAATATAATGTCATAAGTGAACCATATATGATATCATAACAATGAATATGATTCTTTAATAATTCAATTACATTATTTAAATCATTATACAGGAGGTTCGGACACTTACGAAGCAAATCGGACCAAAGGTAAGGGGAAATATCACAATATCATTTTTATCCGAGATTGATTATACTTTGGTATTTACTGGGGTGTATTTTATCATCCACATCCATGTTCCCTCAATATTTAATATTGTTTCCATCCACTTACAATAGTTTAAATCCAATTTTACCCTTCGGTGAGTTTTTAGTAAAGAATATGAAAGGAATCTTTTTTCGTTTTTTTCGTACGAGGTACTTTTTGACTTTTCCGACAAAAGTACGAAGAATGTTTTTTTAACTTATATGGCATGAATGGATTTTTAAAACATTATTTACAATAATCTTCCTTTACAAGTTTTCAAGTTTATTTTTAATCATCTTCTTTTGTTTTAAAGTCGTATGACATGTTATCAAAGGAAAAAATGTTTTTGAAGAAGAAATGATATTTTCCTCAAGAATGGAGTTCAAGTGTTTTATCAAATTTATTTTCCATCTAAGATAATAAAGGGTTCTGTTTTTTATCCCTATTATTACATTGATTTGATTATGTTTTGATGGAATTATGTTTATGAATTCCTTTATCTTATATGAATTATTTTATGATGTCACGATGTTTAAGATTCCCATTTTTATTACATGGGTTATGCTATGATGTATGGTTTATGATTTTGTGGAACACATAAGAATGGTTTCATTATGAGATGGGTGGGAACTATATCTCCCTCCAATGCATTGGGTAAAGATTTTATATCTCATGAGATAGACATGGATGGAACGGTAGGTTATACCGGTTCAGTGAAACATGACTGAAACGAGGGTGACTCGGTTCAGAAAGGGACTTTGTCCACTAAGATAGTCTTGGAAATGAGTCTTGACTAACAATAAATGATTCTCTATGATTATGTGTGAATGCCACAAAGTTTCATGTTTTAAGTTATGATTGTTGGGATTTCATTTCACTATTATGATTTATCCCATGTTATGAAATTATGCTCTCTTTTGCAGGTTAAGATTTCTAAAAGTTATGTTCTTATGAATATGATGTGATTGATTTTTCTTTTGTTTACCCTTACTGAGCATTCGAGCTCACCCTTTTATGTTTTCTTTTCCCCAGGATATAAAGATTGTTTTTAGGTAAAAAAAGGGAGGATCTTTATTAGAGATATTGAAGATCTTTCACCACGATTAGAAGATTACGTTCCGAGTTTCCAAAGACACTAAACTATTACGATCCTTGTGTGTGTGTTTTTTTTATGTACTAAGTATTCCGAAAAAGTAATGTAATGTTCATGTACGTTAAGCTTCGGGTCTCTACAGAAGTCAACCTGATATTATGTTCAATATCACAATATTAAAAAATAAACTAAACTCATATGGTTCATTGCATCTTTAAACCCTCGATGGGTACCATGTATGTCAACACATGCAACCCATAGATCGAAAAATATAATGAAACATCATATCATACAACCATTAACTCAGATGATGACATACCAATTTGTTCATTATTAAAGAAAAGAGAGGTTCACACAACCTCCTATATACCTGACCACACTGAAGGTAGGTCTATCCTACTAGACGAATAATTCCTCTTTGCTTGTTCCAATAACAAGTGTCAAGGTACAAAAACCACCACTTTGAAAAAGCATTTCTTATAAAGCCAAAATTTTCTACTGGGGGCTACAACACCCAAATGAAAACACCAATAAAAAGATCACAACATAAGCAAGACATATCATTCTCTAACAGTGCTACCTACCATGAGCTAGCCCCTTAAGAAGCATATGTGTAGACACTATCTCTTAGTCACCCAAACCAGATTTCCATAAGATAAAGATCCCAATTTTCATTTATGACCAAGCTAAAAAGATAAAACCTATAGATGAATACTCACATATTTGATTCAAAGCATATCATAAAAACATTTAAGGCTACCCTTCCACGAGGGATCAAAAAAAGGACACCACTTCTGGTTCCAATTTATATCCATTTCATTAATTAATTTCAACCATAAATCATTTGAATGAATTTTAACAAACCCACAAGTACAATTTCACAAACAACCCATTTGGTTTTAAACATTCCCATATAAGAATAACATGCAACTTATATCAAACTTCCTCTTTAAACATTTAACAATCAATGGAATTTCATCAGAAATAGACTGTTTAACATCTAAATTCCCCTTAAAAAATGGAATCCTCATGGGGACCCATTATTCAACCTAGTTCCTTAAAAAAGAAACATGATAACAACTATTTTCATAAAAACAATCCCCAACTGACCAACTTGGGTCCAGTTTAGCAATTTGAAAATTTTACAAACTATTTCAAATCAAACCTCAATAGTTTTTAAATTTATAAGAATTTCAAAACACACATGTTAATACAATTGCTTTGTCACATAGGTAGATATCTACCAATTAGTAAGGTACCCATACACCTTACCGCTGGAAGTTGGCTCCTATTAATATAATCAAATACATTTAACATTTTATTTTTAGAATCCATTTTTCAATTCAAGAAGTCTAACATTCTATGTGGATATATAGTTTTTTATTATATCGGTTACCCTTTTCCAAATGACAAGGCTCTCACACACCATACAACTGAAAATTTTCTCTCGCTTAAACAAAACCAAAAAATTTCATCCCATGCATCCATTTTCAAAGTATCTCTATCATGTTATCATAAAAATTAACACAAAAACATGTTATATCATAGAATCATGGCATAATAGAAACAAATTCAATAATAGGGGAAAAATTCAATGTAATTAGTTAAACATGTCATACACGAAGGAATTCAAAGGAAAATAAATAACTTGTCATAACACCCATGAAAAAAAACCAAAATTAGCAAGCAACCTACTAATGAAACAACCTAGCATGTCATATCCATGGAATATGAATTTATATGTTCATAATATAATGAATTTCATGTCACATAGTTACCATTCTAGCCAATGGAAATGTTACTTAACATTCCAAAAATCTATTTATGAATGAAAATACACCATTAATTTAAGGTTAAATAACATCAACTATAAAACCAAACAACAATAAACCCCAATTCTTAGCCCGGGATAGTTGGTCATTTCATGTACGTGTGGTGAACAGTCCCAATCACAATTATCTACCAAGTTCCAAAAAATTCATAGTCTCTAGTATACTAGCCAAAAATAGAAAGACAATGTCAAACAAACATCTAATACCACTTTAAAATGTCTTGGCCCAACATCCAACTAAACTGGTAGCCAGAATGGTCACCACAAAACCTCAAACACGTATCCACATACCCCATATGAAGCAGACTAACAGTGATGGTTTATAGGTAGTTTGAGAGGAGACTATACACTAATATCTAGAGTGTTCACTAATAAATGTTAGTAGACTCAAACAACAATGAAAGTATTATAATGAAATAATTAAATCATTAGAAGAAAATTGTAATATCAACTAAATATAGTAATATGAACAACACCGGTTTATAAAATGCAAGAAAGTCAGTGATGATACATAATTTGAAATAAATAAATAGTACAACATCCTTTATATATTAGTACAAGAATGAATAAAAGATAGAAAATACCAAAGGCAATCACTGTGAGAATCGCAAGCTCTATCTCGGTCCTTTTCTCCTATCTCCTAGGTAGAATTAAAAAATAGAACAAGCATAGATTCATGGACCTGGAAAAAAGAATAGTCTACTCAGGCACCAATGGTACCCGTGCAGGGTGTGAGATATTTTTTTGTAGGTCAGAACCCTTGAAATCATGCCTAAACCAATACGTGCAACACATAAATAGGTAGTGTGTAGGTAAAAACTAAAGCAATAAATAGGAATAACAAAATCCCATGGCATCTAACTACTAACACTGATACTCAAATTGCTCCCCAAGGCACCGAACATATTTTAGTCATGCTCCTATAACAAGGTAGCTATAAGTAATGAAAAATTAAATAACACAACCTTATCAATCATCCAAACATGTCATAAAATCATGTCCTTGCCCTATATCCACACATCACAAATTACCACACCCAAGCCCTATATTCGAGTGTATCACATACCTCATAGTTATTTAGTATACATAAATGTAGCCCATTAATGGACGGATCCAAAGAAATCATCCAAGGAATCCATATAAGAATTATATATCATGATGGGCCGAATCCAAAGAACTTGTCCAAGGCATCCACATCGAGCCCCATGGGAATCCTAGTAGAAAATCAGTCTAGGAACTGGCTGGAGTCCTAGGATCATGTATATCGACATGACTTACATAGGTCCAAGTAAGCCAGATCTATGGGGTTGAAATGCCCGAGGAATCCCATGTAATCAATACCCAAGGGGAATAACAAGCCCAAGGAGTTAACTACCACATTCCAGATCCATGGAGAGTAGTTTATGGAATCTATCTAACCACTAATCCATTTCGAATAATTTATCAAACTAAACCATATGAGTATACCCACTCATATAAACGTTTTTATTATAATCCATGGGTTTATAGAAGTACTCATCCTAATTAAATACAAGTATTTACATAAGAATATATGTATAGCCACCCACATAACCATAGAATTTCATTTTGTGAGTATAACCTCTCACTACATCACCCATAACATGAGTATACCCACTCAAGTGTCTATTTCCTTTTAGTCAAGTCATATGGTTATACCCATCCATATATCTCCTTTTAATAATTAATTACATCACAAGTCAACCAATGAGAATGCCCTCTCACATTGACCATTCATATTTAAGTACATCCTACAAGTTCACCCACTCTTTTATCCATCTCCCATTTAAGGAATATAATGAGAATACCTACCCATAACCCATCAAATGCATCAAATCTGTTAGATTCTTTATAATGAATTTACCCTTTCAATAATTCTAATTAACAACCCACACAACCATTGAGTATACCCACTCATTCTTACAATTTACATTCATTCCTATCACATGGAATACCCATCCATTTAATACCATTATAATTAATCATTCCACAAACATTTACCCTCCAACCTAATCATATTCTAGTTCCATATAATTATTTCACACAAGTGAGTCAACATGAAAATAAGGCAACACATCTCCTAGCTAATAAAAATCACCACCTTTTAGTTTAAAAGGGGTTCCTCTAACTAGGAAAGTATTGGAAAACCCAAAAATCATCAAGCTAAGCTAACAAAATAGGCTAATCACTATGTTTTTATATTAGAGTTAGTGCACCTCTGATGGATGGGTTTAATTAAAAAATATGACTTTGTTCCAAACAAACAATTTTATTCCACATAATTAAATCAATTGATAATTTTCAATTCATCTAATAAAGGCACATTTTATAATCAAAAAATGAATTCTTAATTTAAGAAGGGTAAGGATAGGGACCCTACCTCAAAGGATGGCCCATCCATCATTTCCAGAATATGGACAAATCGGTCCCAAGACACCCTCTCCACAACCTAGAATTAAAAGAATACCAAAAATTGGATAAAACCCCAACCCTGAGGTTTTAGGTGAATTCTGTAGGGTAATAGAGAGGACAAAAAAATTATATAAACCGAGAGTAGAATGTTGGAGAGGTCTTACATTGGAGAATTGAACCACAATCTGGTGGAAATTCAAGATAAATTGAATCTGAAGAGGACATTAGAAGGGAGGGCCATGGGTCAAAGGTGGAACCCCCTTTGGTGTGCGTCGATTGAGTATGAAGAGATGGGTGATGTTTGTGTTTTTTATTTTAATTTTATTCTAATTAAATTTTATTAAATTCATTAAAAAGACCCTATCACATAGTTCTACCCTCATGGTTTGGAAGGCCATGCATCAACCATAAAAACCCTCTTTAAAAGGAACTCGCCTTGCATGGTCTGTCCCACATGGTTAGACTAACTGTATACAGGGCATGAAAAAGTCTATATCCCCCCAGAAGTATGTTTCATAGTTACCTGCTATGGGAAGTATGGTTTGGTAGACCTTGTTTCAACCGTGTGCTCTCTATAGGTTCTTAAAAACCTTTCTTTCCCAGTCTGGTGCTCCCAAAACTCCTCAAGTTGTCTGGGAAAGTTCTCAAGACTTTACCCAAGTCCAAAAACATTAATTTTAAACATCCATACTTTTGGAATTATTTTATAATGTTCCATTCTAAAAATGACCAGATCAGTAATTACAAAAAAAATCAAATTACATTAGAATCTCAACCAGTTAAAAAACACGAGTTCATAAAATTTATGATTTGGTGAAAAAAGTTTGATATTAGAAAAAGTGTTGAAAATGTTTTCAAATGTGAGATTTTTAAAAGATGGTATATTTATATTTTGAAAATGGTTTAATTTTTAAAATCATGGTGAAAATTTTAAATATGGGTTTAAAGTTGGAAGTATTGAAAATTGGAAAGCCTAGTTGTTATAGTTGTGATACGGTAAATTTGAATTTGTAAGACTTCAATTTCTAAAGAGTGAGGAAGATGACATTTGTAATGATTATGGAAAATTACACCTAGTATGTGTTATAGAAACCGACCAGAAGAAGCTACTAAGAATGTGGTTTCACCTGGTCCATAGGTGATCCAACTACTGGTTTAGAGTATTTTCCATAATTTTCATGATGTGGATAGAGGGAACACAAGGTATAATCCAAGGGAAGTGGATTATTTTTTCTAGTTCTTTAATTATAATCAAACCGTCATCTTGGGTGAGTTAGAACCATGTAAAACATAAGTTTGGATGAATAAGATAGGTCAGATCTTCAATTTTCATAACATACTAAGAGAAATGAAATTTTAGTTTGCATTGTATATTCTTGAACATCTTTTACACTAGTGATGGGATTTAGTAATTCATGATAAATTGGACCAAGGAATTTAATGGGAGGATTTTCAAAAAATTTCCAACAATCAGTTACATTCGAAAAGATTCCCGATTTTAGTAATGATATACATATTTATATTGAATCAGGATAATCTCTAAGTGATAGTTTATGCCGATAAATTTACAATTTTAGTCTATTTTAATACTGAAGTTGTTGTAAGTGCATCCTTGAAGGAACACATTTTTTAATCAGAAATGATACATGAAATTTTATACGAGAAATCATGATTTGTATAACAGATTATAAATATATGGTAAATAGAGTAAAATTCGTATGAAGGTATGTCTCAGGAACTATGGGTGTTAGAAACATGTTTATACTAGTGGGAACTCTTAGGTCGAGAACAATAAGAAGAGGAAAAACTATTTTCTAGCTAGTGGGATAAATCAGAATCAGATGGCTGGATCAGGGAATATTTCTCCAAACCCCAAGAGTAAAGTTGGATGCTTCAAATTTGGATATTTTTATCTCATGAATCTAGATTTTATGGCACCACCAAGATCACACCATAGTTTAAACCAGATTGTCCATCTTCAGTGCTATTGTCATATTGCTTGAAGGTCTAGTGTTTGGGACACATCTCACAAGTCGCATTAATTGTATGCTTCAATGCGATGAGGACAGTATAATACCCCTAATCAGAAAAACTAATTTATCCATGGTGATTATTGGAACACCATGAATCAATAGAAAGGGAAACCTCAATAGTTAAATATAGAATAAATTATAGTGAGTATGTACTTATATGTAGCTGAACAAGTTATTATGGATAATAAATCTGGACTATCAACAGTGATTAGCATGATTCATTGGAATTATACTATTATAGAATCTTTATATTATATGAGATTATCCCATATGTTTATGGATTCTTATGTTATTTATATTCTAGTTTTTTATGGTGAGTTTATGCCTTCTATTTTGAAACATCAAACTCCTCTTGGTCCAAGAGAATGTCGATCCATTATGTGAAAAGTTTTTGTATTACTACTGAAGGATAATAATTAAGTTGGTATTTCTATATTCTTGAGATTGATGTCTATGATATAATCATGAGTATGGATTGGTTTACAATTTTTAAGACTATTATTAATTGTTATACCTATATAGTTAGTTTTACAACTACATATGGTGCCGACCATCTCTTTAGAGTAGAAAAAATTTAAATAATGGTGAAACATGATTTTTGGCCCCAATGGTTTGATATATATCATACAAGTAGGCATCATTGACATTGGAATTGATAGATAATATTGAGAATACTGGTTTTACTATATTTTTTGATCATTTTATAGAGTTATTCCCAAAAATAATTCAAGGTTTCCACTCAATGGAGAAGTAGAGTTTATAATTCATATCATACTAGAGACTAGTACTATTTCCATTAAATCATATAAAATGGAACAACAAAGTTGAATGTCCTGTTGGAGAAGTAGGAAAGAAAATTGTTTGTTCGACCAAGAATTTTTCTATGGGTAGAACCAGTCTTATTTTTGAGAAAAAAATTGAAAACATTCATTGTGCATGGTTTATATTAAGGTTAACCAAGTTACTATTAACAATCAGTATCCACTTCCACAAATTGATGATCTTTTTGATCAATTAAGGTATGTTAAATGGTTATCAAAAATTTATTATCCCTCGGGATATCACTTTTTGAGGGTTTAGAAAGGGGATATTCTGAAAATAGTATCCATAAGTAGATATAACCATTACATATATTCATTTATTCATTTCAGTCTTATGAATTCACCATTAGTATTTATAGAATTTATGAATCAAATATTTCAAAGGTATCTATATTCTTTTGTGGTGGCGTTTATGTATGACATATTAGGGTATTGAAGGAAAATGGTAGAGCATGATGAACACTTGGTGATAGTTTTGAGAATTTTATGGGATCATTAATTATATGATAAATAGTAAAAGTGATATTATTATATAAAATGGGTAAATTTAATGGTCCATATAATCTATGAAATAGGTTTTTTGTGGATCCAAACAAATTAAAGTGTTTTACCACATGGAAACATCCAAGAATGTATTTGCGATATGTAGTTTCTTTGGTAGAGTTTGTTATTATTAATGTTTTGTTCATGATTTTTCATTACAAGCTTCACCTATGATATATTTAACAATGAAAAATTTCCTATTTAAAAAAACACGGAATTAAAAAAGTCTTTTCATGTTCTTAATGTTATCCTCACATCATAACCAATATTGAGTTTTTGAAAATCACGAAAAGGGTATATGGTGTATTGTGACTCTTCTGGATCATGTTCTGGATGTGTCCTCATACTGGGAGATTGTGTTGATTCTTATGTCTCACATAAGTTATGGTTTCATGAGATGAACTACCCAAAAAATTATAGGGTGTTAGTTTCATTAGTCCATGATTTAAAACCTAGGTTTCATTACCTATTTGGTGAGAAATTTATATTGTTTATAGATCGTAGGAGATTGAAACATATTTTCTCATAAATGGATTTGAACAAGAGACCATGAATATGGATATCTTATCTCAAAATTATGTAATTTTACTTTATATAAACATCAGGTAAAGGAAATTAATTGGAAGACACATTAAATTAGATGTTATATGGCTAGTTGGGAAAAAAAACTTCAGAACAGTGGTAGTTGATGTCTGTTATATCCAACATGCTCTTGGATTGTGATGACCAAGGTTTTGTATTGAGTTTCTTTCCCATTAATTTGGTTCTAGATTTTGAAAATATTGTTAAAGAGGTACATTCATATGATTTTTTATGTGTTTCATCGAGGTACATACTCAATGGTGAGGAGACTATTGAGGGATGGTAGTTGGACATTAGTATAATGGTTTGGTTTCGAGATTGAATAGTTGTATCTATATATTTTCATGAAAATCATCTTTATTCTTACCACCATTCAAGATGTTATGTTCATCCTATAATAAAAAGGATTTTAATTTTTTGAAATTACATTTTTGGCGGATCAAAATGAAAAGGATGATGGATAAGTTTGCTTCAAGATTCCTCACATGTCAGCAAGGTAAGAGTGAGAATCATTGGCCATTGAGTATCTTTTTTTATTTACATATTCCCATCGAAAAATGGTAGAAAATAACCATGGATTTTCTAACATGTCACCCAAGGAATGTTTGGAAACATGATTCCATATGATTGATAGTGGATCAGTTAACAAATTAAGATCATTTCAGTTATATTTCTGAATATCATATAGTGGAGGACTTTCCTAAATCTATATCTGATAAGTGGTAAAGAAGAGTGGAATACCATTTTCTATAGTACCATGATAGGATATGAGTATTACGTATCATTTATAAAAACCCTTATAAAAATCCATTAGGTTTCAGTTGACCATGACTATGGTGTATCACCCTCAGATGAATGGAAAATCTAAAATGATGATAAAAACAATGGAAGTCATGATTCATGATTTTGTAATGGATATCGGTGGCTCATGTTAGAATCACATACCATTAATGGATTTTTATAATAACAATATTTATTAGGATTCCATGCATATAGATCCTTTTAAAGTACTTTATGTGTGTCCTTATGCTTCGTTACATAGTTGGTGGAAATAGGTTGGAGTTCACAGGTTCAGAAAAAACGTGTCTAAGAGACAAAGATGAAGATTCAGATGATTAAAATAATATGGAGATGTCTTTGAGTCATCTAAAACCATATTTAGATCACTTTTGATGGCCATTTTTATTTGAAGTGAGTGATCATGTGTTCTTTTGATACTCAACAATTCTTGTGAAACATGATTTTGGGAAGTAGGGAATGGTATCTAATCAATACATTGGACCTTTTGAGATACTTGAACATGTTTTTCTAGAGGGTTATCTATCGTATTTTCCACTATGGTTCAGTTTAGTGCACAATGTATTTCATGTATCTCAGTTGAAAGTTTTTCATCCTGATCTATACCCTGTGATTTGATTGGAACACATTGAAATTGAGTTATATGCTTCATTAGTACATATTCCATTACAATTTTTGGATATGCAAGAAAAAATTTTACATGGGAGAATATTTGGTTTATATTAGGTTTTGTGAAAACTTTTCAGATTCAAGAAGAAACTTAGGAATCATAAATTGAAATGGTCGAGAAATGGTGTAAACTCTATTAGGAAAATGGTGATTTTATAATTTCTAAGGATTGAAAGGTAGATTTTTGGGAGATATAGAACCATCAGTTTCAATCATGTACCCCATTATTTATATATTAACTATATTTAAAGTGTTTGGGTGATGTTTGGGAGCATTTTGATGACTTCTGGAATGTTTTTCTGTCTTTTCTATATATGAGCAGTTTATCGTGGTTGGTAAAATCCATGAAATTCATATAAAAATCAATGAAAAGTGATGCAGTGGCCCATAGGTAGGAACACATTTGGGATCTATGATTTTTTGACCCATGATTCCATCTATGAGAAACTACGAATTTGGGGATAGAGTCATTTTCATAGTCTACAAATGATTTTCTTAAATGTGTTCCCTAACTGTGCATAACAAAAAATTTCGCTGAAAATTGTGGATATGATGGGATATTTCTTCTAAATGTATTGTTTTCCCATGTTTTGATCATAACACGAATTCCACTCTTCCAAATGGATTTGGAGTCCACTCTCCTTAATCCTGTGGTAATTTGTTGGTGTTTCTCAGTGTGTTGAAGCCCAATTACCTATGTATGTCTCTGTTCATCCTTGTTTTTTCATTGATTCTTCTTATTCCCTATCTTGGATTCATATATCTAGTCCATTTTGGATATATATATTATATTTTATACTAATAATGTTGAAATTTGGTTGTGTGGATATTAGTGGACAAGAGAAAAGGTTGGTTTATGTGTTTTAACATTTTTTGTTGAGGAATTCATATCATTCTTAATTTCATCCATAGTTTATGAGGTAGTTTGATTCACTCTCAACTCATCTTATCAGAACAAGAACTATTTTTTTTCAATTTTTTTTATTTCATGATATTTATTTTGAATTTTATTTTCAATGATTTGTAGAAACTCACTTTAGTATTGGTTAGTGAAATTGTGGAAAAGTTTGTTATTGTGATAAGTGATGTGTTTTGATGATTTTAAAATATGATTTGGTTATTATTTCTAGAAATTGTTTGATAGAAATGGTTTAAATAAATTAGGTTTTATAGAAATAGATTGAAATGGTTGCATTGGTATGAGTTTTCAAACCTGGGCTTTTATTAGTTCATGATTTCGACGTGACCCTTAATAAGGGTTGTGTAACAGTATAGTACAAGGGATGTTACTCTGAATTATGGGCAGTTTCCATTGGGGAACAAGGATATTGGACACTTAGTGATGACTTGGTGAGTAGATGAGAAACAAATCATGAGTATGGAACTTTCACGAGAGAATTCATTTGTAGGTGGGTGTGTGAATCATTAAACATTTATGCTAAATATGAATGTGAAATAATTTAATGAATTTTCTGTTAGATTTTCATGGAAACAATTTTTGTGTGAAAAGCTATCATGGATTTTAATTTATGTGGATATTTTATAAACTAATGAAATGATTTAAAATGGTTTTATAAAATCATTTATATATTTATATATGATAACATGATCTATCCTAGTGGTTTGAGTAAGGAATACATTTGGGTAAAACCTACAAAGATTCATTTCTCACCTCCTTCTTGGGATCATTGAAGAATTTTTATATATCAATTATTGGGAACCAAGTAAAGAAAATGTATCTCATTTATTAATAATTAATCATGATAATTTGGGAATGGATTATGGAGTTTTAGGTTTATTCAGATAATAATGGATTTTCTGACTTGTCCCCCATGGAATGTATGGAAATATGATAACATATGGGTTATAGTGGATTGGATAAAAAATTCAGCTCATTTAATTTATACTCTTGAATATAAAACAATTAAAGAATTGAATAAAATCTGTATATGATAAGTGTTAATGTGGCAGTCATACCATTATCATACTAATATCCTTGTATTATGTCTCATTTCAATAAATCTTTACAGATAGACATTAGGATTCAGTTGACCATGAGTATGGTGTGTCACCCTCATATGAAAGGAAAATCTAAAATGATGAAATAAGTGTTGTATGACATGCTACTGAAAATAATCTTCATTATTATAACCATTCATGATGGGTTGTTCATGCAATAATAAATATGATGCATAAGGCATTGAAATCCATGTTTTGGTGGATCATAATGAATATTATGGTGAATAAGTTTGTTTCACGATTCCTCACCTATTAGTAGGGAATCAGAGACCACCAGTGGCCATGGAAATGTTGTAGTCTTTACATATTACCATTTGGTAATGAGAGAAACTAACCATATATTTTCTAACATGTCACCCATGGAACCTTTGGAAACATGATTCCATATGGGTGATGGTGGATCACCTAAAAAATTTGGGTAATTTCATTTTTATTCATGAATCTTATACATTAGAGAAATTGTTTAAACTCAACATCTAATAAGTTTCAAATTATCATGGCTTGCTATTTTCTAAAGTATCATACTAATATTTGTGGATAACATCTCAATTCTACAAATTCTAAGAATAATCTATTTGGATTCAGTTGACCATAAGTACACTGTATCACCATAAGATGAACGAAAAACATAAAAAGATAATATAATTGTTGGAAGAAATTCATCAGTATTTTGTAATGGGTTTCAATGGCACGTGAGAGGATTATATATCAATAGTGGAGTTCTCATGTAAAAATAGTTACTAGGCTTCAATGTATATGGATCCTTTTGAATTATTTGTTTTTTCATCATTGTTCTTCTCCATTTTGTTGTGTGTAAATATGTGAGAAATCACTAGTTAGGACAAATCTAGTCTAAGTGACAATGATGAAGATTCAGTTTATTAAAAAAATGATGTAGATGGATAACAGTCATTTGAAATCATATGTGTATCATTTTTATTGTCCAGTATTGTTCGAGGTGAGTGATCATGCGTTCTTTTGAATACCTCAAATGCTTAGGAATAATGATTTTGGGAAATAGAGAGTGTTATCTCATATATACCTAGAATATTTTGAGATACTTGAACTAGTTGGTCTAGCAGTGTATCAGTTCGTTTTTACACCCCGACTCAGTTTTGTTCACAATGTGTTTCATGTATCTCATTTGAAAAGGTATCATCATGATCAAGACAATGTGATTTGATTGTATCATATTGATATAAGGTCAGATACTTCCTTGGTAAATATTCCAGTAGAGATTGTGGATATATAAGATAAAGTCTTACATGGTAAAATAATTGATCTAGTGTAGGTTTTTTGGAAACATATATATATTCAAGAATAAACTTAGGAATGTGAAAAGGAAATGGTCATTCATTGGCCTAAGCTCATTTAGGGAGATATAGTTTTTATAATTCCTAAAGATAGAAATATAAATTTTGGGGAGATATAGAACCATTCGTTTCAATAATTACCCCATTTTTAATATATTTAAATATTTAATTTTTTTTGTTTATTTTGGGAGAATTTGGTGGAATTTTGGATTGTTTTTGGGTTTTTTCTAGAGGGGTAGAGTTTTATCATGGGTAGTACAAACCCTAAAAGTCCTATAGAAAAATACAAAATGTGATGTAGTTAACTTTTGTTAGGCTCATATTTAGGTTTTACGTTTATTCATATCATGTGTCCACTTAAAATAAACTATGAATTATGTAATAGAGGCATTTTCACAATATATGAAATTTTTTCCAAAATGGTGCCCAAACTGTGCATGAAAAAAAATTGATCTGAAAATTGTGAATGATATGTGAAATTTCTATTAAATGTATTTTTAACCATCTTTTTATCATAACATGTATTCCTCTATTCCAATTTTATTTGGAGACCATTCCTCTTGATCCAAGAGTGGTCTGTTGATTTTACTTGGGGTGTTGAGGCCCGATTTCCTTGGGAAGTCACTATTATTCGTTGTTTTTTTACAGTTTCCTCTCATTCTCTATCTTGGATTCATATATCTATTCCATTTTGGATAGATATATTATATTTTATGCCAATAATTAAGAGATTTTGTTATTTTGATATTAGGGAACCAGGGAACAGGTGGTTTTTTGAGTTTTAACAGGTTTCTGTTGAAGAATTCATGTCATTCTTCATTTTTTGATAGTTTATGAGGAAATTAGATTTAATATCAATTCAACTTATTAGATGATGAATTATTTTTTCATATTGATTGAATTTCATGAAATTTATTTTGAAATTTTTCTGAAGATCTTGTTAGAATCTCACTTTATTATTTGTTATTGAAATTTTTGAAAATTTGGTTGTCGTGAAATGTGATTCGTTTTCTTGATTTTATAATGATGTTTTAATATATGACATGGTTTTGATTTCTTAAAAATATTTTATCAAAATATTTTCAAGAAATTATTTTTTATTATTTAAATGGATTTAAATGGTTGGTTTGGAATGGTTTTTTATACATGGGTTTATGTGAGTTCATGATTTTATCATCACCCTTAATAAGGGGTGTGTAACATTGGGGTACAAGGGACATGAACTGGAATAATGGGCAGTTTCTAATGGGTAACATAGATATTTTCCACTTAGTGATGAAAGGATGGAGGGATTAGAAACATCTCATGAGTATGGAACTATCACTGGAGAATTCATGTGTGGGTGGATGTGTGAATCCTGGAAAGGTTATGCTGAAAAGAAATGTGAAATAATTTATAGCATTATTAGTTTGATTTCCTTGGAAAATATTTTATTGTGAAAATATATTTTGGTTTGAAATTGATGTGGATTTTATATAATGTTTTGGAACAATATCAAATGGTTTTATATAAAATTATTTTTTTATATGTGATAAATTATTCTATCCTAGTCGCGTGAGTAGGAAATTCATTTGGGGAAATCCTACTGAGTGTCCTTAGTCATCCCCTTCTGGGGAACCTTGGTGTGTTTGCAGATATCATTTCTTTGGTCAAAGGTAAAGGAAAATTATCTCATTTATTAGTGATTAATTGTGATAATATTGTAATGAATTTGGAGTTTAGGTTTAATCAATTTGAGAGCTATTTTTCGGTGTCTTTGGAGTCTTTCAGTTTTGTTGGTCTTATCTTCTACTTTGTATTTTGATGTTGGTCTTGGTTTCTACTTGGTATTCTGATATAGTTTCATTTGGGTTGTTATACCTTATGCGATATTAATTTTTTATTATGAATTGTATAGTGGTATGGGTTATGGTTTTCTTGTTTGGATGTTTTAATTTCAAACAAAAATTTTTCCCCAATTGTATTGAATCCCTTGGCATTTATTTCCCACCTTTGGAGTCTTATGGATGTCACCTAATGAAAACAAGATATTTTTTATCAACTCAAGACGATGAGGATGGGTGGGATATTACATAAATCATATATATGATATCTATACAATAATTATACCTCTGTAATAATTATATGAATTAAACCTTTTTTTCCCATACTATAGGGGATATGATAATGCTGGTCATTTGTACGGTGGACTACCACCTCACAAATATCAAGGTGATTCATTTTTCACTAATGGTTTATATTGAAGGTAATATGGATAAGTATATGTAATATACATGACATAATTATGATATTCATCATATATTTGTAATTCATTAAAGATATTATTTCATTTTCCTTATTACTTTTTCACTCACTCAAATATGATAACATTGTTTGTGTATGTGTGGAGTACCACCTTCACGAAGCGATTTGACTCTCTATTTTCATTACCACACCACATGGTTGAAATTTATATGTGTATATAAAAAAATAAAATGTTAGTTATGATAATAGGTTAATTCTAGAAAAATATTATTTTACATACCCCCTTTCCACAATTATTGTTGAAAAATGGTAATGTCAAACATGTGTACAAGCGTTCTAATGTGTCCAGGATCATAACACACTTCATTTGTCAAAAACAACATTTAGTATTAGTCCAAAGAGTATAATTTATATATAAATATTATAATTATATCATTATTATTGTTCTTTAGATGATGTAAGAAATATCAAAGTAACAGGACCGAAAATAACATGTCAATACATTTATGAAAAATCAAGCTGTTATTACCCGAAACATGATTTTAACAAGGAATTATTAATAATCATGTAATAAATTGATCTAAAGAAATCATATATGGTATGATATATATATGTATTGTTATTTAATATATTTATAATGAAATTATATTGATCATATAGGAAGTTATAACATGTACAAGGGAAGCTAAAAATCAAGGTAACATATTTATAGTCTCTATTTTATTTATGGGAAACATATGAAAATTCACCATCCATATATATTCTATTGTGTATATAATGACTGTTTGAAATGTTATATCATTATAAATACTATTTTCAATATATCTAAAGTTGAATTTTATGTTATTAACTATTTTGGTTTAGGATTCAAAAGATTACTAAATAGGTAAGGGGTTTCTTGTGTATTTTCAATCTTTGGGATGTATGTTATATTATGAACTTCAATTATTCAAATAAGTGTATGTGTTTAATTTTTTAAATAAAATATAAATAATTTATATATTGAGTTAAATTTTATGTTATTTCATAATTGGTATAACGATTGAATGTTACCAAATTTGAAAAAAATTTATTTTAAAATCTCATAATTTATCAAGATCGTTATGATTATATTTATGATGATAAATTTATATGATACATATCTCAAGAATATCATGAGTATTCATCTCGTTTGGTTATTAATTATGTTAGTATTACCTTTTTTAAAAGCATTGGTACATATAATAACTGAGAATAGTTTTTTAAATCTAACTTTTTTTATCTCTTTCAATGGAAATCTATTTTCATCCAAAAAAAATATTTCTAAAAAAAAGTTTACAAAAATTCTTTATTATTCTCCTATAATAATTATATGTAATATTTTACCTTGATTTACTTAAAAAAATATACTTCATGGATATTTCCAAACAATTTCACTTTCGATTTTATAGTAAATGTGAATGGAATTTTTTTTAACATGTACGGTATGATAGTAAATTTCAATCTTCATGACCATTATTTTGTGTAATTATTCCTTTATATGTTTTCAATTTTAATTTCAATAAAAAATATTTTAAACAAATTTTATTTTTTAAAATGTTTTTTTAATGTTGGATGAATGATTTCATCATGAAATGTTTTAAACAATCGATCAAAATCATTTTCTATCTAAGATGGAATTTTTTTATGTTTCCTACGACTTACTAGAGATATTAACCAAGGATACCATTATTATTATTTCTATAGTTGTTTTAGGATTATGATTTGATGATGTTTTGGAAATTTGTTTCACTTCCACTTGTTATTCCATGATGTCATTCATATGAAACCCACTTCATTTCCCTTGGGTTATGCTATGATGAAATGATGAAATGAGTATGAAACTTATCTGTTTTATATATTTTATGATATGATGTAAAATTTATGAAACCAATTTCATTTCATGGGTAATAATATTATGAATGTTTTATGATATTATGGCACATATAAATATGGATTTCATTATTAGATGGGTTTGACCTATGTATCCCTACAATCCATTGGGTAAATAAGGATAACTCATGAGTAAATATGTTATGTGTGATCTTGATCACATGATCAAAATGTTTTGAGAGAACCTGATTACATATTTCCAATGTTATTTGGGAAATTGATTACATATTCAAGGTGTTCGTAATAGACCTGTGTTTTATATCTATAATCCTATGTGTATACATGTTTTTCTATGAATAATATTATGTGATGGAATGGTTTAATATCATTTACTAAATTAGTGAACCTATTTTTATTTACACATGTTCACAATGTTATAATCTGATTTGTATACCATAAATATATTTCTTATGCTAATTTGATGATATCATGAATAATGTTCTTTGATTTATCTTATGATTCATGTCTTTATAACTTCCAATATTTATGACATGACTCAAGATTTTTAACATTGATATCCTGGTTGTAGTTTTCAAATGATTTTCTTATGTTCTAATACCCTTATTCTCATGTTATGATTCTTTGTCAACAACTTTTCCTTTTCAATGTATATTTTTTAACCTTTCTTATGTTTACTTTTCCCAGTTTAGAAAGAATGATTTATGTATGGTATGTTTGTAAATAGTACAAAAGGGGAAGATAATTGTGGGAGATATTGCAAATATTTAATTAGTTAAGATTATTTTTTCCATGTTTAAAACTAAACTAAAATGTGACATTTCTCGGGAATCAGTTTGTGTAATGAATTGAATATTAATCAAAAAATATGTAATTTACATGTATGAGAAGACTACGTCAATATAGTTTAATTTAACAATTAAATTTTGTATTCAATAGATAAACAGAGTACAAACAGACAGCAAAAACAAAACAAAAGAGGCTAAAGAAACACTCCTAAGGAGGTCTAAAAAACTGAAGACCGAGGAAATCCCCTCTAATAAATTTGACTCCTTATGGATTTAAACTAAAAATATCATCAAAAATAATATGTCCATCATTAAGAGCACTCACCAAGGCCATGTAGTCCACCACCTTGTTTCCCTCCTTCCATGTATGAAAGGCCTTAATACTATCCCCCATGATGCTATGACATTTCCTGATGTTATATAGAATAGACCAAGGGACCGTACCTACACCTTGAAGTGAATTATACCAAAGTAAAGAATCATTTTCAGCTTCTGAAATTTCCAAGCCATGATATCTACAAATATGAAGACTCTCTAGATAAATATTCACTTCATCCTGTAAATAATTCCCCTTCCCAAGACAAATAGTAAAAGTTGTAACCACAGACCCATTCTGATCTTGAACAACCACTCTACCATAAATTCTCCCCGAAATACAAGATCCATCCCACATAAGATTTAGACCAATGGAAGGAGGTCACCACCTAACCCAGTTACCCAGACTAGAACTGATACCCTGAGAAAAAATGTAACCAGAATCCAAATGCTGCAAGGAAGGAGCATCCCTCCAATTTCCCAGAACCTTGAGCAGATAAAAAATATGGGGACTAAGCTTCAGTTGGTATTAGAGGAAATTATTTTTTAAAAATTGGAAAATAGGGTGACTAAGATTTAGTGAGATCCCTATGTATATTTATAAGGATATGACAAGGGATGTCTCCAAGGTTAAGTATAAGGATGAATCGATGTATAGGAAAATATCCTAGAATTTTCGTAAAGGATATAGTGAGTGGCTTCTAAGAAATTACATTCATATCTAGATACTTCAAGTAGAGGAGGATCTAGAATATAGGTACCTAGGGGTAATAACTCCAAAAATGACACATTGAGTTGGACTTGATTGTCACCAGGTGGACGAAAAAAATCCTTTCTATACCCTTGGTTTGACAGTACTAATGGGTATTCATTAAAAATACAAAATATTTTTATGAACAATCATGAAGGAATTATATAGATGATAACCATAGATAACCTATTTTAAGATTAAGGTGTCATAGATTTAAAATTAGGAGTCGTGATTTAGATATCATATAAGAAAGTTCTCAGGATTATGTGTTTCTCTGCTATGATTATTCTGGTTCACACTGTTCATTTTTGTTTTAATCACTAGTGGGAACTATAAGGAACTGTGTTAGAATTGAATGTAATGATAAATTTTCTTACGAGAATCCAAATGAGAAGATGAATCTTATGAATTATATTTTTATTATTCCGAAATAGTTATCATAGAAAATTATTAAAAATGTTCACATTAACTAAATCTCAAGACAGTAATGAAAAATAGGGTGTAGTTCACTAAGAGTTCAGGTAGTAGATACCATAGAGGAAAGAAGATACAATTTCTTATATGTTGAGTTTGTGGGAAAAAAACTCAAGGGAATATCTCAAAGGAATGAGAAGAAGTTTTATGTGTGGAGAATATTGGAATATATTAATAAATTTCTACTATAAAGTGAAATGTTAAGTTAACACAGTGGATTGGAATATTAGTCTTCCTGTGGTATTATCATTGTATGAATTCTTTAAAAGGTGAATGTATAGGCATTATGAAAATTGATGGAATATGGTGACATATTTTAAAGATAATATGAAATGTGGTATGAGTAATGGTTACACTATTGATGATGAAGAGACTATAAAATACATATTAAAGGAAAGAGTTATTATGTAATAAGATGAAGAATCCTAGTCGATGGCTTAATAATGAGGTAGAATAATCGAAGTGTTTATGTACTAAGATTCCAAAATTATATTTTTTCTAGATTTTAATATTTAAATATTTTAAATAATATGTTAAATGGCACTAATGTACATGAAAAATGACTTAATGAAATGATTATATTTATATTAAGTGAAGATAACCCTTAGTATGTTTTGGAATTTGAGATAATGGTGTCGGTATAAAGATATGTTGAATATGAATATATAAATTGGATAAGATTGATTGGATTGAAACTGATTAATAATTTGTTAATAAATTTGTTCATGATTTCATTGATGGAGTTTAAACCATTTACGGATTTAAGGAATTGATCCAGTAGTCTATTATGTATAAAATGAAAGAGGTATAATGTATGTATTTAATACGTCTTTCTAGTAATTATTGTTATTTAAATGTTTTAATACAATACATGATAAAAATATTCACAAGTTTGGTTTATCATAATAAAGATCTACATTATGATATATTATGGATTAATTTTTAAAAGATTTTTGGAAATTTACTGTTCTCCATTATAGATATTAAAATTTTAAGGGTTATAAGGTAAACCATTTATGTAATGGTTCATATCGATCATTAGATGAGTTTTTAGAGATTAATGTATCAATTCAAAATATAATGTCTTATCCATATTGAATGTATGACAATAATTTTTTTTATATTGAATGAAGTACATATCATTCTAGCAGGGATCATGGGATTCATTAGTGATTCAATAATAATAAAATCCAACTTCATTTCTTATAGTAAGATATAAAGTTGTAATTTATCACAGCAAATCCAATGGATGAAATAGTGCCTATAAAATAAAAAGATATCAAATATTTTTATTTTATTATTTTCAAAGAATGTATGGAAAAGGAATTCCCCAATAGTTGTAAAAGGACATTGAAATAAAGTGTTATCATATTATTAACATTTTTGATTATATCAATAACCTTTTTCATTCCTCTTTGGTTTATGTATTTATGGTCATTAAAATTCTCGGTATCACCCAATTTCTTGGGATCAATGTTCTCTATCAATCAACATCATTAGTTGGGTGTTAATTATATCTCTTATGTCCTCGATTTATCTTATAAAATATGTTCTTCTATTTGGAAACCTAATATGTGTTATTCTAGATAATTGTCAAAGATACATTTTTCATTGTCAAATGTATGTTTTATAAACCATTTTTATGATGTGGGTTTCTATAAATGAAATTTAAAATGTATAACCATTTATAACCTAGATGAATTTAGAAATAAAAATTCATTTCATGTGGGGTATAATTTGACCTCCTGAGATTTTATTAATTTAATCTTTTTAATATTTTTCATTACACATGACACTGAGTTTTAACAAATCAATGATATATTTTTAATATTGTAATTCTATAGTGAACATTTTATCATAACAGTTTTATTTATGGATATTAATAGAATTAAATAATTTTTAAATATTATTTATAATTTTTTTATATAATGAAAAAATAATAATAAAATTACTAAATGTTTTGTAATTTCTTTATATGTTTTGAAATTACTATTTTCTCTAGAAATGCTATTTGATTATTTTTATGAAAAATATGAAAATAATTTTTTGACTATTTTATAAAAATATTTTGAATAGATAAACTTTTTTTAATTCATCATGTAAAAATTAGCATTGGGTGAGTTTTTGGGATTTCTCGTAAAAGTTTCAATTTTTAATCTGTAGTGATAAAATACTGAATTTAAATTAAAAAATGGATTTTTTAAATATATTTATAAATTTAAATTATGTTATAAATTGGTGTTAAATTAAAATTAGGTAAACTTTTATTCTATTTATCCAATTTTAGTAATTTTAATTAGTTTAATATTTACCTTATGTATAAAAACAATGTAAACTTTTGAACGTTTTCTCTCCAAAAACCTACTTTCACATCGTGTATGAGGAATTAATTTTAAATTAAATATTTAAAATTATAATAATGGAATTTGGAATAATGGGTAAATATTCAAAATCATCATAATTTATGTTATCTAATAATTTCAACATAATGTTTTCTAAAATAAGTAGTTTATAGGGTGAAAATTAATTACTATGGTTAAGTGGAAAATGGGTTTACTGGGTGTAAAATTAAATAGGTAAGGGTTAAAATGATTTATACACTTGTTTAAAAACAATTTTATGGACCTATTTAGACCATTAAGGCTACAATGTTTTATAATGGACCATTTTAGAAACTTTTTACACATGAAAAATGAGGGAGCACTCAAGTCTTTTCAATGATACTAAGTGTGTCCTATCCCTCCCTTATATAAGATCACAACCTCTCTTCTCTTCATCAAAACTACAATCCCTTTTGAATCTAGAAAAGTCCTTAAAAAATTAAATTCCCCAATTCCATCTTATAATACTATAATAGTAATGTTTTATATAATTCCAACCAAGGATAGAGAAAACCTAAGAAGGATACCTGATGAATAGGTCACGTTCATCAACGACTGTATTTGTTTCATTTCATCATCCACCTATTTAAATTACTATGATACCATGATGATATAATATCCTAAGTATATTACATATAATGTTAATTTTTTATGTTATGTTACTGACCAACATACATCTTCACTTCTATCAAATGGGTTACAAAATCATCATTCTTGTATACAGCAGACTGCCACCTCGCGAACCGAAATCATTCGTTTTTTCTGTTACCACTTCCCATGGTTGGGTATGATGATGGATATAAAGTATATATATGATATTTATAACATAAATATGCCTGTGGGGTAATTATATCATATATATATACACACACACACACATATATATATATATATTATCTCTATTCAATATGGGATATGAAAAGGCCGCTCGTGTGTATGGCAGACCACCACCATGCAAAACGATGTGATTTGTTTTTCATTAATGATTTATATGCAAGATAATTGGGATAAACATTTGTGATATAAACAAAATAATTATGATATTAATTATATATTTACCGTTATATAAATTTAATATATCATTTTCCTTATTACCGTTCACTCACTGAAAGATGATAATATCATTTATGTATGTGTTGACTACCGCCTTCATGAAGCGATGTGACTCTATATTTTCATGACCACATAATGTAGATTATATTTATATGTAAATTTAAATAAATAATATTTTATTTTTTTATGATCATTATTTAATTATAATATATTACTTATCCTCTTTTCATAATGATATTTGTAAAATGGAAACGTTACTCATGAGTACGTACAGTCTATAATATCCATGATCGTAAGATACTTCATTTCTCAAAGCTGTTATTTAGGATAGGAATTAAGGGTGAAAATGGTGTATAACTATTATAAATATGTCATTATTATTATTCATTATATTATAGAACCATGATCAATAAAAGATGAATGAAAATAAAAAATAAAAAAATATAAGAAAAAAGAAAGAATTATAACCCAAAACATGATTTCAACAAGTATTTTTTAATAAAAAATTAATAATTAGCTGTAATTAAAAATTATATGATATTATATATTTATGTGTGGTTCCATTATAGAGGTATAATAAATTTATATTTATTATAAGGTCGTTTATAACATGTGAAAATGATGTTGAGTCCTAAGGTACATGATTTCTAGTCCTTTTATTTCTTAAAGACAAATGCAAATTCACAACTCTTTTATTGTGTATATACTGACCAATTTATAGGTTATATAATTAATACCATTATTTCCATTATATTTATTTATTAATTTTATATTATACTTTATTAGTGATTATAATTCAAAATACTATTAAAGTATTAAGGGATATTTGTCTCAATTTTTATTCTTTGAGATGTACAAAATTTTATGCACTGATATTCTTTCACAAGATTTATATGTATCCCTTTGACATGTAAAATTAAAATTTATTATAACTAATGAATTTTTATGTTCCATTTTATGTTATACATTCATAGAGATTATGATTGAACATTAACAAATGGGTAATTATTTCATGTTATCAAATCAGCCTTTATTGGGATTGTTATGATTATGTTTCAGACTATAAAATATTATAATCTATATCTCAATAAACCCAAAAATATTTTTCTAATATGGTTATTCATGATGTTAATAGTATTTTTTTCATTTTTTTTACTTACAATAATTTATAAAATGTTTCTATGAAAAATTTGAATTTACCTCCCTCTTCAGTCAGAAATAGTTTTTTATTCCAAAACCATGTTTTCTAAAAATGTTTTAATTTTTCTTATTCAATTATTTTTAAATTAAATTTTTACAATGATATAATTTTTTTTAAAAATTATTTGAAATTCATATTCATTTATATTTTCAAATAATTTCTATTTTAATTTAACTAAAATTTTTAAAGGATTGTTTTTTTAACATGTATGGAAGGAATAAAACATCCCATCACCATGACCCTTATTTTCTCCAAGTCCTAATTTATATTTTATGAAGGTTTATTTCATAGAAAAATATTTACAAAATTTTTTATTTTTTAAAAAGTGTTTCTCAAAGAAAAAAGTAGAATCTTCTCAATAAATATTTTAAATGATTGATCAAAATAATTTTCCATCTAAAATGACATTCATAGATGCCACATATGCTTTAGTAGGTATATGATCCAAGGATACCATTATTATTATTTCACTTAATGGTTTATGTATATGATGTAATGATGTTTATATAACCCATTTATCTTATATAGTTTATAACATGATAAAATTATAATAAAACCTGCTCCTTTTGTCAACAGGTTAGGCTATAATGAAAAGATGAAATGATTATGAAACTTTTCACATTTAAATTGCTTATGATATGATGAGATGTTTATGAAACCAATTTAATTTCAGGTTTTATGATCTTGTGTAACTCATAAAAATTGTTTTCATTATAACATGGGATGGAACAAAATCATTATCTAATTCATTAAGTAATTATGGATTACTCATGAGTAAATATGTTATGCGTAAACATGATTAAATTTTCACAATGTTATGTGTGAAGATAATTACATTTAAGAAGAGTTAATCATGAACCCGATTACATGTTAAAACGATTTTTCATAAACATTATTATGTGTTCATAGCTTTGATAATTGACCAATCTTTAATGCCAATAATTTTATGCATGAAACTATATTACATGACCATAATGTTATACATGGACCTGGTTTTTTGTCCAGAAGTTTATTTGAGGTCCTAATTTCATGCCCTTAAATTAATGAGTGATATTATTTCTATTTACAGATGTTCACAATGTGATAAGTTGTCATGTAAGCCAAAAATATATGTATTTGCGAAATTTTATTCTCTCATAGATCATTTTCATTTATTGTATCATATGATTCATGTCTTATGAAATGATATTTCTTATGACATGACTCAATAATATTATCATTTATATACAGGGTGTGGTTTTTAATTGTTATGATCATGTTCTCATACCCTTATGACACTGTTAGGCTTACATATCTCCAATTATTACCCTTTATGATCATATGAGATTCCACATTATTATGTTTATATTCCCCAGGTTTGGAATCATGTTTAATATACAGTATTTTAATAAAGAATACTAAACAGGAAAATCATTATGGGAAAAATTGAAGGTCCTGTCTGTGTTAAGGGGATTGTGTTCCATCTATCCAAAAGAACTAAACTATTATGATCCTTGGGAATGTTTTTTTATAATGTATTAAATATTAATCTAAAAATAGGTTATATAAATGTATAAAAAATCCATGCTAATAATTAAAATCACATAAATCCTTTTTTTGATGTAATTAATAGATTTTGAATATAAAAAATGGATTTAATAGAATGTGGTATTATTAGTATTATTGATGAAAATTTTTAACACAACAAGATTTAGGAAAATTTATCTTCACCTAAACAATATATCTATGATTCATAGATATTTTTTCTATATATTAAAATATTCTAACTTTGTGTAAGAATAGCGTCATAAAAATATGAAACAAACCAACAAGATTTCATTCACTCGTAATAGAGAATTAGTGAAAAATGATATTGATCAGTGTATTGCATACCATTGATTATTACATTACAAAAAATGCATAAATTAAAATCAAACTAAAAAATAAAAGGATAATATTATTACAACAAGGAAATCCCAAGGATCATCTTCACCATAGAGAATCACAGTTAATAGAACAAAACCTATAATAAAAAACAACATCATCAGAGGAAAAAAGAATGTTGAACACATAAAAATGAAAACTATAGGTATGATAAGTTAACTTTTTAAAGATACTATTCAATGAATTGATATGAGGTAATGAGGGTAATATATCCATTATGTGTTCCTTATAGAAGGGAATATAGTTGTTCAGTATAAAATCATTAAACATGTTAGTAGTGTAAAATTATAGGTATATAGGTGACATATATATTATTAAAATGATAAATTTTCATTATAAATAATTTATTTTAAATAAAATAATTCATATTGGACATGGAAAACATTATACAAATATATTTTATTCTACAGAAATTATTTTTATAAAATATACATTTTTATTAAAATTATGATTTATAAATAACGATTACATCAAAATGGATAGAATATAATGAATTAGTACCAATGAAATTAAATATATTCCATGAAATATGTATTTAACTATAATTAATACCAATATAATTATTTATATTCAATTAAATTATATTTATTTAAAAAATATTCTGTTTTAATTTTTTAATTTAGAAGATACAATAATCTTATTTGGAGTTATAAATTTAATAAAGTTTATGGTTTATATGTTTATATATATATATATATATATATAAATGAATAAACATTTATGGAATCATTATCAATTCATTATAAATAACAATAAAATAATTCAACATTAAAATATAAATTTTTTCAGAGAACTCTTTTTTTATCCATGAAATAGGTTGTAGAGTTCTCTATTTTAATTTTATCAACTATAAGTCTGATACCATTTATAAATTACTAAATATCCATTAAAAACATAGATAATTTAAAAAAATTATATTATTTGGAGAATTTTTTTTATCCCATATAGTTGTTGACCATCGACTACTCGTGTTCTTTTTTCCAGAAAGATTAATATAAGCTTTAGAAAATACACAAACTATTAGAATCTGAAAAAAGTAAATTCTAAAAAATACCCCTTACCCAATATCAATGATTTATGTCACCATATTAATTAGTAAATGTGTTCATAATATATTAACTTGTAATTTTGATACAACTAGATAAGGGTGTGAGAGAAAGATATGCCTAAAATAATATTTTGTTGTTAGTATTATCTTTTTGAATATTTGGTGATACCATTTTATCTCTATAACAAAATAATTATTTTTATGTCCTTGTTAAAGCACATTTTGTACTTGTATTTTGACACATTCAATGAGTTTTTCTTGTATGTACTTATGGTATACTCTTAATCAGGAAGAGATCTTGAAAAATATTTAAAGACACTTTTGAACACATTATAAAAACATCATATCTATACGAAATATTTCAAGTACAACTTGTAGATTCAATAAGAGAAATTATTAGTTCTTGTAGTGTTAGAATGTGGTATTTTAAATGATCTAGATAATGTTAAATCTGTAATGTTTTTTGAAACTCTAATTAAGGAGTTTCAACTTTTGAGTTTTTTTAGATTACATGACTGTTATTGATAATTTATTCAATATTTCAAAAAAAATTATTGTCCTATAATTGATTTAACCTAAATGGGTATTAATTATACATATATTGGGGTATTAAAAAAATATATGGATGAGTAGATAATAAAAATCTATTTAACATTAATATTTACACTCTCCAATCTAGGAGATGGATATTTTATATTTAGAAATAAAAATATCCAAATAACTGGATGCATATTAATGCAATGCGATAAGTTAATGTCATATGATTTGAGATATTCAATCACAATTTAGTAGAAATATCCCACTCTGGATCATGATCTCATAGTTATAGTTAATATGTTTATATATTTGTTCCACTATTTCTTTTTGAAAATTTATTATCTATAATATTTATAAAATCATAAAATTTATTTTTTCATTAGAAATATAAAATTTGATTTAGAGAACGTGTGTTTAATATATTTGAACTTGATTTTAATTATTGCTACACTCTGGAAAAATAAATGATGAAAAAAATTATTTTTTGGGAAATCATGAACTCAACTACTTAAGGAAATAAATAATAAATAGAAAATGATGATACTTATAACATATTTACATTTATATATGGATGAATATTAAGTTAATGTGGTATTATATAATTTGAATTTCACCTCTTATTTTGTTGGAAATGTAAAATAATCTAAATAATTTTATACTGAGAATATAAGAATTTATAAAATCATAAAAAGTGGGGAGATTTTTAATTAGTGTATAGTGGAACCAATTATACCTCTTTATTATAATATTCAATAGGTGGATACTCATACATTTATAGAAGATCTAATGTCAGATTTTTATCAATATTATTGGTTGGTCCATCCAAATATAAAAAAATGCATCCTGATATTAGGAGAATGTTTTAGTGGAATTGGATAAAGTGGGTAGTTTCCATATTTTCTCATACTAATTATATTTTTGACTAGTGAAAATCGAATATCAACATTTTCTATGTATATTGTAGTATTTTATTGTTATTAAAAAGAAGTGAGATGATATTTCCATATACATTTTATAGGTTTTTTGCAATCTTCTAAGTACCAATATCATTAATATGAAATAATTTTTTAAATTATTATAGAACACTAAAAATAATTCTTATGTAAATTAAATTTGATTGTTAAAATATTATCAGATTAATAAAAAAAATTAAATATCATAAATAGATGTTATAAATTAGATGGTTTATGATCTCCTAGAAATAAAGAAGTCAAAGAAATAAATATAATAACAAATCCAATTCGTATATATAAGGTATGCATTTAAAAAAATTTATAAATAGAACCATGAGAGAAAAGTAAGTGAATATAATTTGTTAGATTTAATGGTTATATAATTATTGGTTAAATGATATATATCCTTCATAATGTGTTAGGTTGACATTAGAAATATAGCTGAGATAATATTATCCAGATCTTTAGTGACCTCAGTTTTTACCTAAGTGGGACTCAAGTCCTTTTAGTATTGAATTCATGAGACCATCATAGGGGTAAAATGTTCATTTAACCCTTGATGTTGGCCCTCAAAAAAATTGTATGAAGGTATTGTTGGTCCAAATGATGGTGTTTAACCTCTGGTTGACTTTTTATGGATATGTGAGTATTGTGGGGCCTTAAATATAATATATTAAAAATAATATAATATTTTTATTCCACACACAATTTTTTTTGATAAAAAACTTTTATCTCATAATTATAGCCTTTAATAGAGAATCATAGAACATGTAAAATTCTGAAGCATAGATTTTACCTAGAATGAGATATAATTATTGGTTATATATGGTTCCTTGGTGATTTGTTGTCATTGATGGATACAAAATGTTAACTGAATTAAATGATAAAATCATATTAATTTAATATTTTATGTAGGGATTTTCTTTTTAATACTATCATTGTATATTCTATATTGTTTTCCACACAACCCTAGTGAATTGAGAGAGAATGAAGGAGATATTTTTTTGGTTAGGAAATTTGGGAATAGAACTATGATTGAGGATCAACATAAATTGATCACAGATATTTGTATTGTCAATGATGAGTCCAATTGATTTTCCAAAGACATCAATTTATAATTCATTATCCACCAATTATCAATCAATACTTATGGTTGGAATTTCATAAATAATTTAATTTCACTTAATTTAATTTGGATATAAAAAATTTATTTTCTATTAAAATTTAAACCATATTTTAGAATACATAGACACGTCAAATTTTTAATTTTTTAATTTAATATTTAGGAATGTTGATGTTGTAACTGTAAATTTATTCAATTTTATTAGATTTCTGTAAACATAGACAGTGTCTCGTTTTAGGTGGCCATTGTTGTAACCCCCTTTTATTGTTTCTCATGTGTATCCATCACTTGGTGAATTTGATTTGACTATATCATTGATTAATTTTAAATTCAATAAATCTTCATAGTTTCATAGATTGCAAAAATGTATTGATATCTTCATATTACAGCACAATGGAGGATCATATTTGAAAATGTGAATTTGGGGAAATGTGGTGATTATGGGTTGACATGTAGGGTTGTTCATGATGATGGGTCTTTTAAAGGAGACAATATTTCTATAAATTAGTGGCCTGAAATAGTTTTCAAAAATTGATTGATCCTTAAACGATGATGGTGTAATGGGATCGTGATGATCAAAAATTGATTCATGATTTGCGATTCACATATGATGTAAGGAGTCGAAAAAAATACAACTTTATACAATTGGTAACCAGGATCTGACATCCAGTGGTTGTAATAACCTTTCTCAATGTAGTTGTGGGTGTTGTGGGAATATTACATGAAACAATAGAAGGAATGGACATAAATGTTGTGATTTGAGTTATTTGAGCGTACTATCATGAAATGTTTTGACAATACGATGTGTCATTCAGAAGAACAAATTTCATTTTATTGGGATTATAAGGTTCTAGGGTTTTTGGTGGATAAAAATATCTCATGGTCATGTGTCCAGACAACATGTTGTGTGACCCTAGTTGGCCTCGTATGGCTTGTATCAATATTACACACCCTAGGAGGCTAGGACGAACCAAATTCCATGACACTGATGCCTATACATCATGTACCACTCAATGGAGTATGAATCGAAAATGGTTACATGTCATTTTCAAAAACATGTCTTTATATATCATTAATATTATTCCACATTCATTGTATTTGGTCTTCTTCCCACCATGGTGGGTTGTAATATCCATCCATATAACAACCCTTCTTTATCGTATATAGATATTACAACACATTTGAGGAATACATAAAACATTAAAAACATATAACCAAATACCAAATTACATTAGTTCCTTTGTAAACATGGAACAAAAATCTTTTATCTTGTCAAACTATCTTTAGGGATTACACAAATATCTTCCCACTTAGTAATTATTTAAAAAAAAATCTCTAAAACTTGGGGAATGGAAACAATAGAAAGGAGTTATCTCAAATGATAATTCAGGGTAAATAAAGGAAATGTGTAAGAATATCATTAACATAAGGGTATGAGAATGTGATCATGATCACGGGAAGATCATACCATTAATATCAGAGATAAATAACATGAATCAACGAATAAATTTTTTTGGTTTATAAGACATGAATTACAAGTAAATCAAAAGAATAATCTAATAACGCATAACATAGGAATAAGAAATGGAATTCTGGAATAAAAAAATATGAAATATAAAAAACAAATTTAAAGGTTTCCTATCAAGACATTCGTAACATGTTAGGATTAGGCTAATCACTTAGGCACCTACATCGAGCTTGGGATCCCCTATTATGTAACCTATTGTATCAAGCTTGAGATTCCTTCCCATTTACCCTATTTTTTCAAGCATGGGTTTCCATCCTCTGTGCCATATCGTTTCAGGCTTGGTATGCCCTCCTGCGTAACCTTTTATCTCATAAAACATTTATAATTACCCAATTCATTGGAGTGGGATATAGTTTCCAACCATATCATAATGAAATCATACATACAAGTACCAATATTTCATAAACAATCATATCATAAACCATGAAACGAATATTTTGTCATAAAAATAATATCATAACCCGTGAAATGAAATGGGGTTCATAATATTTAATCATATCATAATCTATATAAAATATATATGATTCATAATAATTTCACCCTATAATAACCCATAAAATGATATGGGTTTCAAGGAATTTATCATGGTATAACCCGTTGAAAAGAAACATGATTCATAAGCATTTAACATGTGGAATTAGTAAGGGTTTTATATACATATAAACCATTAAAGAGATATTGTATTTCATAAAAGAAGACGAAAAAAAGATTGAAATATTTTTGAAAACTTTTTTCCATGAAAATACATTTAAAAAATATTAAATAATATTTTAGATCATTGAAATAAATTTCCTTGAAAACAATCATTTTGAAAACATATAATATAATATCTTAACATAATTTAAAATTTTTGTAAACATAAAACTATTTTTCAAAACCCTATTTCATTGAAAACAAATTCAATAAAAAAAATTAAAAAAAATAAGAAATAAATTTCTTTTAAAAAAATAACTCTATAGACATTTAATGTTGTCATCATGGAAATCACAGTCATGACGGTGAGTAGGTCCGTACATGATGGACAATCCTTTTTCACATTAAAAGATCAGAAATGTTCATTATTCAAAAAATGAAAGGAAAATAACTTTTAAAAACCATTTGATAAAAAGGTAATACATGGGTATAAATTTTCTTTAAATATCATAGTATAATAGTGAAAAATATTTGAAAACTTTTTTATGAAACACATTTTTTAAAGAACATAGATTCCATACCGAAAGTAAAAATGTAATCAGATTTTCAAAAAATTATTTTCTTAATTATCTTATGAAAAAAAATAGTTAAAATGGTACCATTAATTGGATATATCATAAATATATATATTTTAGGAAAATTCATGAGATTTATTGATATATGGTTCATAATATTTCATCAATGGAATCATATTCATAAACAATCTAGATAAATTATGAGATTGAATGTATAAATCATTACTAGATTAGTAATATTAAATCATTAATGATATAATAACATTACTTGAGGCATAAAATATCATTAAAATAAGGATATTCAGGACAAAACATTTCAAAAGGCAGTATATACACCTCACAAAAAAATAAAAGGGCATAACATGGCATGTGTCTCAAAGAAATGAAATTGAGTCAAAAATTACGTTAATGATTTGATTACTTTTGAAACACAACCCCCATTAAATAAATATGTGAAAATGGATATTAAAATACCCATAAATTTAAGTATAAGGATAATATAATAAATTTATGTTTAGTATAAAAACCACACAGATGAAATTAGTGGTGAATAATGCATGTGTCACGTAGAAATAAAAAGTGAGATGACATTATCTTATGTTATGTCTTGACACTCATTATACTCATTAAAAATCCTGTATAATAAATATATGTTTATTATATATGTTTTAAAAATCTATATTCTTATATCTAATACAATATATGTTTTGATTATTAATTTTCATTAGCCACTTACTAACAATTCTATGTTAATGTTTCTCTTTGGGTAATATTCTCTTTGTTTTTTTCGTGTTTCTTAATTTGCTATATGTTTTATACACAAAATTATATAATGTATTGATAAATTTAAACAATTATATAAACATAATTTATATTAATTATATATATATATATGAATATATTATGGATAGAAATATTAAATGGAATACACTGTTCAGGGAGACGGTAGATCGTATGTACATTGGAACACTATTTCTGTTTAATAATTGTATTTAAATAAAAAAGAAATTAAATGAAATAAATATATATAATATAATATAATCAATTTATCATTATTATTTCATATATATCATATAATTTCACTAAACACATCCTTTATATATTCCATGGGGTGTGGGAAAGAATCACATTGTGTTGAAGGAGTGGTAGTCCACACTTCCCCAAATGAAATTATTGCATTTACACAAAATGGACAGTATAAAGGTATGACTTATAAAATAATTAATGAAGAATAATGAAATTATAAAAAATATATATTAATAATTCTTCTATCATAATTCCCAACCGTGAGAGGTGGGAATAGAAACACAAACAACATCATTTCATGAGGAAATAGTTTATAGTACACAAAAATAGTAAGGACGTTACCCATTAGATATATGTTTGTATAAGTGAAGGTATATGTAATATCCCTGACCCCCTGGACATTACATTACCAAAAAAATGGCTACACTATGATGGTGGCACCGTGACGGTGGCACTGGTCATAGCAGCACCAATCATGGTGGCACCGTGAGGGTGGCACCATGTCCCCTTATCAAGCCTTTTGTTATTTTATTCCAGTACCTGACTTTTCAACTCCCGTAACATATCTTTTGACATAAATTAATCTTAATACCATTTTTAGAGTCATTTAAAGCTAATAATTGAATCCTAAAAATCCCGAGAAACATCCCCAATGGGGGATATTAAATAACAACTTAATATCTTCATGCGTAACCTCCCAAGCCATGTTGGAAACATCGATCCATTTTTCCAAGTGTTCAAAATTCTGTATCCCAATCTTCTCTTTATATCTCCCTCTAGAGTTCTCCTTTTCTTTTCGGATGAATTTGTTTCTTCTTCCTAGCATGCTTGGAGTCCTTCTTCTCGTGGTTTGTGGTTCGCCTCTGCTGGAACCCTCTGCACGCCTTCCATAGATTTCCTCCCCTGTAGTCCGCACATCCCCTATTCCTGGAACGTGGAGAAAAACATCGATCTTTTATCAATCAAGTTGGATTTTCCTTTACATCTCTATTCTGTTTATCATGCGGGGTGGGTACACTATTGACGTTGTGGGAATTGATGAAACAAAACTTAATGATGATAATGAACGGACCGTAAAGAATGAATGGGGTGTGTGATCGATGTTCTGTTGTACTCTTTTATGTTGAAATGTGTTGTGAATTGTGCGGGCCAATGCTCACTAAAAGTAATGGATGTTGGTGGTCTATTCTTGCACACTTATGAACCATGTCTTCTGTGATAATTGAATGAATTACATGGAATTTGGTTAATTACTTAAACTCGGCTGGTTAAATGAATGTTCAGTAAAATAAGAATCCCAGTGTGATCACCCCGGTTAATAAACAGAGAAATTGACTTTATGAATGATGTGTTGAACTTGGATGTTTACCTGTTCTGTTTTGGCAGCATGCATGTTGTTCTGTTTGTTTTCATATGGGCGATGTGGGTGAGGATGGGATCCTCTGATGTGGCACGGTTGTTGGTTGTGAATCTGGGGTTGTGGATGCTCTGCTTATATTATGAATTGGGGTGGAATCCTCTATTGTTGAGAAATCATTGGTTCCTTGTTTTGGATACATGGGGATGTGTCTCGAGGTTTTCTTTGGTTCTAGTACATTGAGGGATCTCACTAATCCCCTTTTTTTGTTTTAAATTTACAATAGAATTGGGTGTGAATGCTTAAATTGTTGTTAGGCTATTTCTTTCTTTTTGCCTTGTGGTTATTCCTCTTAGTTGCTCGGTAGTGCAGAATTCACCCTAGTGGGATCACTTGAACATGAAAACAAGAATGGTTGAATGGGGATTTAGTTGGGAGTGATTTGTTACTTGGCCATGAGTGCCGTGACTTCTTTTGTGAATGAATAGTATCAAGGGTGATTGTGCTTAGTATTTAGATCCCTTAGGTTGGGATGAGTGCCTGTTACCTATACATATACTGTATTTCTCATGTTTCTTATTCGTGCCCCACTTAATTTAGGAACTTAGTGCTGAAAACCCCATTTCATGGGGAAGGTGTTTTCCCAAACACTCCTATGAGTGGATGGTTATTATCTTCCATTATGCTCCCTTTCCCGAATAGCCCAAGACTCTTCGGGCAGGCTTTGATGGCCTGATGTCCATTATTATCCCAAGAATCATCGGGCAGGGTAGTTGTGGTGGTTGGCCCAGGTGTTTTCGGGCAGGTTGTTTCCCAATTGTCTTCGGGATGAGCCCCAAGTGTCTTCGGGCGTGGAAGTAGTTGTTTGACCCATGTGTTTGCGAGTGTGGTTACACATGGTGGTTGTGACCCAGGTGTCTGCATTCAGGATAATGGTTATAGACCATGTGTGTGTGGGTGGGGTTTGGTAGTGGGACTGCGGTGAGGTTATGGCCCAGGTGTCTGCGGGTGTGGTTTGGCATTGGGACTGTGTTGAGAATTGTGAGATTGGTTTGATGCATAGGATGTCTTCAATAACCAGTGGGAAAGTGGCGCGGGGTACCCAAATATCGATGTGCTATTACTATACTTTACTTGTCATGCGTTATTTGGGGAGTGTGCCTTGGTGAGACCTGGGTGGATAGTTTTTCCTTGCTAGGTGATTTGGTTTTCTTTTCTCACAGGGAATTAGAATTCCTCTCCACTTGTGCACGAGAGTATTTGGATTTCCCTACTGAGTGTACTTGTATGCTCACCCTACGTATATAAAACTGTTTTCTTGTCTCTAAGAGGACCTCAGGGATCGTTCTAGACCATACTAGCTCAGACCTTGGGGTAGTTTCTTTTGCCATTTTCCTTTTCTTTGTACATTACCTTTGGAGTTTTTGTGGCTTGTATCCCTTAGTTTTGAACATGCCTATAGGAATGGTTTACTTTTGTCTTTACCTTTACTTTCAGCATTGGTGTTGTTGGGGTTTCTATCTTAACTCTAGATCCTATTAAAATAAAAAGGGTAATGTCTTCCATATTGTGTGTGATTCTATACCCATGGTGATAGTCGCCACTCCGGGGCCGATTACAGGCAGATCTCGGGGTCATTATCTATCCTTCAACTTAAAGAAGGAAGGGTCTGGCAATATGTTGTCCCTTCCCTCCTTTTGAGGAATGTGGGTTGTGACAGAATGGTATTAGAGCAGTAGGTTGAGATATAGTATGGGGTCTGGAGTTATGTATAGTGAAGATTTCATGGGATTGTTGGGAAACATTGTTGGGTGACTTTGGTACATGAATTAGGCCCGGAAAGACTTACTAGGATGCGGGATTTTGGGTCCCTCCCATGATCGGATGAAAGGACATTGGACCTACCAAACGACCAAGTGAGGATACACTAATTACAGGGTAGAGGCCCTAAGGAAGGAAAATTCATCATAATCACTTGTGTTCTTATATTTCCTGGGTGTCTTGGGGATTCAAAGTAAATAAAGGAGTCTCAAAAAATTTGAGAACAATATCTACACTAGTCGGGCTTAGGCATACCATGTTTACTTTGCAGCTATGGCACCTAGGAGGTGACCACGAGTAGTGTGGGAGATCGAGGCCTAGGAAGTCAACTTGGACAATTGGTAGAGGATCAACCGAGAGGAGGAGGATGATTAGTGGAAGAAGACGCTTTGAACCTTTTAGATATATACCTTCGATAATTACAAGGGTAGAACCTCAGATATGGAGATGGTGAGCTAGCTTGAGGATCTAGTGATAGCTTTCGGCTTGATTCAAGCTTCGTCATGGTACTGGTTTCCTATGGTTGTCAGCCAGATGTGGGGAGTAGCGCGTCAGTGGTGGGAAATTTATCTCGGGGAAAGGAAAGAGGGTGAGATTGCGCGGGATGATTTCAAGAAAGAGTTCCGAGCGGAATTCCTCTCTTCCATGATGAAGGACGAGAAGAGGCAAGAGCTACTCTCCCTCCAGAAGAGGAGTATGTTAGTGAGAGAATTAGGGATCAAGTTCAAGGATCTCCTTCTCTTTTCTCCAGACCTCTTTCTGGATGAGGAGTCTCAGGTGGGACATTTTGAGGAGGCACTCTGACCTTCTCTTCAGTAAGATGTTACCCCATTCACCCTACCGACATACTTGGAGGTGCAAAAGAAGGCTGAAGTGGTGGATAGTATGAAAATGCTGGGAGGTGTGTCACATGAGGGGATCCAGTTGGGCTCGTCAAAGGGAAAGGCTGTCAGTAGTAGGCCTCCAGCATCAGGGCCCTCTAGCTTCCGACCAGTAGGGAATAGGCAGCAGCAGTTCCAGTTTTGATCTCCCGGTCCTCAGCCTTCCCCTTCGGCCCCGGGAACGAGGTTCTTCGTCTGTGGCAGCCTTGGGCACCTTCAGAACTAGGGCCTAGACAGAGTACAGTACGATGGGATTGGGCAGGTCCAGCACCCAACTCATCAGTAGCAGTCCCCGACTAGGCCCTTTCAGAAGCCGCAACAGAGGAAGCGGGCTCCCGCTCTGCTGAGGGCCGACGTTGCAGGAGGAGGTTGACCTCAGGGCGCTCTTTTGGGACCTCGACCAGGGCATGGTTGGGGAGGCGGCCAACAGTCGAGAGGCAGAGGAGCTGGGTGTGGGTAGTTGCACGCCGTGGAGGTAGCAATTCCAGTAGGGCCAGAGGTTGTTTGAGGTACGATCAGCTTGTTTAGTACCCTTGCATATTCCTTTTTGGATACAGGAGATTCACGCTCCTTTGTTACACCCAGTCTGGCCCACTCTCTGGGTTTTGATACTGAGATACTTCCAGTGCCCCTGGTGCTGAGCACACGAGTCGGAGGTCAGATCGACTTGTCGTATGTTTTTAGATGATGCAGACTGATGATAGGGCCACATCAGTCGGTTAGGGATCTTCTTCGGTTGCAGATACATCCATACGATGTCATCCTATGCATTGTCTAGGTGTTCTCTGCATATTCCATCATTGACTATTTCTGAGGAAGAGTTGTGTTTTCAGACATGGGTGGCCGACGGGTGACTTTCATCGGCAATCAAAGTTTCCAGGGGAACAACAAGCAAGGGGAACCCCTCCTCTCCTTGATGGCTGAGCTATCAGTGCAGTCGGTGGATGCTGAAATGGTGGAAGTCCAGAGAATCATCAGTGAGTTTATGGATGTCTTCCCTTAAGAGATGATGACTCTACCCCCTCGACATGACATCGAGTTTGGGATAGACTTGAAACCTGGTGCTCATCCGATTTCGATGGCTCCCTAACGGATGGCACCTTCAGAGCTGCGGGAGTTCAGATTCAGATTGACGATCTGATGAAGAAGGGTTTTAGTCGACTGATTACGTCACTGTGGGGTGCTCCAATTTTGTTCGAAAAGAAGGCAGACGGTGGTCTCAGGCTTTTCATAGACTAGAGGAGATTGAATCAGGTAACGATAAATAATCACTACCCACTTCCAAGGGTAGGCGATCTCTTTGACCAGTTAAAGGGGCAAGATGGTTCTATAAGATCAATATACGACTTGGATATCACCAGTTGAGGTTGAAGGAGGGCGACATCTCGAAGACAGATGTTAGGTGAAGATATGGTCACTTCAAGTTTGTGATCATGCCGTTTGGCATCACAAATGCTTCGGTTGTGTTCATGGGGTTCATGAACTCCGTCTTCCAGGAGTACCTAGATCAGTTCGAAGTCGTATTTATTGAATACATCTTGATCTACCCAAGATCAGAGGAGGATCACGTTGAGCACTTGAGGACGGTTTTAGAGGTCCTCTGACAACACCATCTCTATGGGAAGTTGTCCAAGTGCATGTTTTGGATGCGAGAAGTGCATTTCCTTGGGCACGTGGTGTCCGAGCAGGGGATAGCGGTGGACCCATCGATGGTCGATGAGGTTGTTTCTTGGGGAACTCCCTAGAACATGGCGGAGGTTCTTAGATTCCTTGGGCTGGCAGGTTACTACCGGAGGTTCGTGCCCATCTTCTCCCGAGATGCGGCACCCTTGACAGCCTTGACCAAGAAGGACCAGGCATTTTTATGGGACAAGCAGTGCGAGGTAGCCTTCAGCTATCTGAAGGAGAAGTTGGTTAGTTCCTCAGTGATGAGGTTTCCAAAAGAAGTGGAATCATATGAAGTATTCTGTGATGTTTCAGGGTAGGGCCTCAGATTTGTGTTGATGCAGCCGCAAGGGGTGATCTTTTACGGGTCTAGAAAATTATGTCCACATGAGCATAACTATGCCAACAATGATCTAGAGCTTGTGGCTTTCATGTTCTTACTAAAGTTGTGGTGGAACTACCTCATCAGGGAGCGCTTCATGGTATTCACCGATCACAATAGATTGAAGTATGTCTTCTCCCAGTAAGACATGAACTTGCGGCCGCGAAGGTTGAAGAAGTTCCTACAGGACTAATACTTCGAGATTTCCTAAACCTTATGAAAAGTAAATGTGGTGGCCGATGCCCTGAGCAGGAATTCACATAGGGGTTCAGTTCAAGATTCGGAAGATACTTGGAAGGATATGGTGGAGTTGGCTGCCCTGCACCTAGATTCTAGAATGGAAGGTGGTAGAGGTTTCCTGTATTAGATGACAGTGCATTCTTCTATGTTGCAGAAAGTGGAGGAGTCTCATTGGGGAGACCCAGAGTCTGAAGTGATGCGTGACCGAGTTGACCAGGGCGATGCTCCGAAAGGGTGGACAGAGTATGGTTAGAACCAGATGATTTACTGAGGAAAGTTATTTGTTCTAGAGACGATGTGTGGCAAGGTTCATAGTGAGTTCCACAACTCACCCCTAGAGATGCCCTTGGGAGTTTACAAGATGTACCAAGGTCTGAGGCGATAGTTTTGGTGGCTCGGGAAGAAATGGGAAACAGCAGGGTTCATAGTAAAGTACCTCATGTGTCAGCAGGTGAACGATAAACCCCATGTTCCAGGTGGCCTACTGCAGCCTAGAGATGTCCCCGAGTGGAAGTGGGAGGACATCTCAATGGATTTTGTCATAGGACTACCCAAGGTTCAAGGGGGATGTGATGATAACTAGGTAGTGGTGGACTGGTTGATGAAATCGGATCACATTTTGGTAATCAATGAGTCGAGTACAGTGGATGATTTAGCACGAAGGTACGTTGATGAAGTGGTGCGGTTGCCTGGAGTTCTGAGATCCATAGTATTGAATAGGGATGCACGGTTTACCTCACAAATCTGGAAAGGATTGAAGCATGCTTTTGGCACCCAGATATGTCTTAGCACTGCTTTCCACCCCAAGACAAATGTGCAGACATATCACACCAAGCAGACGTTGGAGGACATGTTGCGGGCATGTATTCTGGACTTTGGGGGATCATAGGTGGGATACATGCCTCTGGTAGAGTTTGACTACAATAAAAGCCATCAATCTACCATTGGAATGGCTCCATTTTAATAATTGTATGGGGGGCCATGTCGCTCGCCCTTGTGCTAGACTAAGGTTGGTAAAGCAAGTGTCCTTTTCCTGGAGGTGGTGCAGAGCATGACAGAAAAGGTAAAGCTTATACGAGAGGGGATGAAGGCGGCTCAAGACCGGAAGATGTCATATACTGATAATAGGAGGATACCCTTGGAGTTCAGAGTCGGGGACCATGTGTTCTTGAAGGTCTCCCCTCGACGTGAACAATAGAGGTTCGGCACAGTAAGTAAGCTTTCCCCCAGGTTCATCGAACCCTTCTAAGTGTTGTGAAAGGTGGGAGAAGTGGCTTATCAGCTAGCATTACCACTACCACTACTGAGGATACATGACGTATTCCATGTGTCCCAACTCCATCAGTATCTATATGACAACTCACACGTCCTCAACTGGGGAGAGCTGGACATCGAGGATGACGTGACCCTTGTGGAAAGACCAATGAAGGTCGAGGGTCGTGAAGAGAAGGTGCTTCGTGGATTAACCATTTCCCCAGTTCATGTGTTGTGGAGGCATGGTGGACTCAAGGAGAGTACCTGGGAACGGGAATCATAGATGCGTGCCCAGTACCCAGAGTTATTTTGAGTTTTGTGTTGTTCTTTTTTATATTTTTGTGACGGAACACTTTACCTTATTAACTATGGAGTGTGTTGTTTTCTTTTCCTATAGACGTGGGTGAAGTATCCTATGATGTGGGGAGGGGAGGACCTAATCCCTAGTTAAGACGCATTAGAGTGGATGCACCTAAACTCATCTGGGTGAGTCAGAGCCACCCAAAGAAGATAGTATGATAGCATAAAGTAAGGGAAATCCTTCACCACACGACTGGATGGTTTACTCCTTGTCTTATGGTGTTTGTAATTTTTCAGGTTTACTCCTGAGTGGTATCCTTTAAGGTGGTTGTTCGGACCCCTATCCTTTCTTCGGGTATGTTTTTAATTCTCGAGGGAAAGAATAGTTTGAGAGGTGTTTGATGTAATGGCCCGGAACCCCCTGGCCATTAATTTACCAAAAACACGGCTGCACCATAATGGTGGAACCATGACGGTGGCACTGTGATGGTCGCACTAGCCAGGGTGGCACCGTCACGGTCTCACCGGCCACGGTGGCACCGTGATGGTCGCACCGGTCACGGTGGCACCTTGACGGTCGCACCGGTCACGGTGGCACCTTGATGGTCACACCGGTCAAGGTGTCATCGTGACGGTCACACCGGTCATGGTGGAACCATGATGGTGGTTCCATGATGGTGGCACCGTGAGGGTGGCTCTGTGTCCTCTCAACGAGCCTTTCGTTTTTTTTCCTGTACCCAACTTTTCCGCTCTCATAATGTATCTTTTGATGTAAATTAATCTTAATACCATTTTTAATGTCATTTAAAGCCCAGAATTGACTCCTAAAAATCCCGAGAGACATCTCTGATGGGGGATATTAAATAACAACTTAGTATCGTCATGCGTAATTGCCCAAACCACATAGGAAACTGCGATCTGTTTTTCCAGGAATTCAAAATTCCATATCCCGATCTCCTCTTTATATCTCCCGTTAGAGTTCTCCTTTTCTTCTCAGTTGAATTTCTTTCTTCTTTCTAGCGCGCTTGGAGTCCTTCTTCCCATGGTTGTAGTTCACCTCTACTAGAACCTTCTGCACGTCTTCCATAGATTTCCTCCCATACAGGTCGTGCAACCCCTGTTCTTGGTGCGTGGAGAAAAACATTGATCTTTGATCAATAATGTAGGGTTTTCCTTCACCTATGCTTTCTGTGTATCATGCGGGGTGGGTATGCTTTTGTCTCTACGGTAATTGATGAAACCCTACTTAATGAACATAATGAACAGAACTTAAAGAATGAAGGGGGGTTCGATGTTCTGCTGTACTCTTTTATGATGATATGTGTTGTGAATTGTGTGGGCCTATGATAACTAAAAATCATGGTCGTTGGTGGTTTTTTCTTGTGTACTGATGAACCATGTCTTCTATGATAATTAAATAAATTACATGGAATTTGGTTAATCACTTAAACTCAGCTGGTTAAATGGATGTTCAGTAAAACAATAATCCTTGTGTGATCACCTCGGTTAATAAATAAAGAAATGGACCTTATGAATTATGTGTGGAACATGGATGTTTCCCTGTTCTGTTTTGGCAGTGTGCATGTTTTTCTGTTTGTTTTCCTATGGGCGATGTGGGTGAGGATGGGATCCTCTGATGTGGTACGGTTTCTGGTTATGAATATGGGGTTGTGGTTGCTCTACTTATATCATGAATCGGGGTGGAATCCTCTATTGTTGAGAAATCATTGGTTCCTAGTTTTGGGACATGGGGCTATGTCTCAGGGTTTTCTTAGGTTCTAGTACTTTGCGGGATCGCACTAATCCCCTTTTATTGTTGTAACCTTACAAAAGAAGTGGGTGTGAATGCTTAAATTGTTGTTTGGGTGTTTTTTTCTTTTTAGATTGTGGTTATGCCTGTTAGTTTCATGGTAGTGCAGAATTCACCCTAATGGGATCACCTAAACAAGAAAACAAGAATGGTTGAATGGGGATTTAGATAGGAGTGAGTTGTGACTTGGCCATGAGTGTTGTGACTTCTTCTATGAATGAATAGTAACAAGGGTGTTTGTGCATAGGATTTAGAGTACATAGGTTGGGATGAGTGCCTGTTTTCTATACATATACTATATTTCTCATGTTTCTTATTCGCGCCCCACCCTAGTTGAACACTTAGTGTCGAACACCCCATTTCATGGGGAGGGTGTCTTTCCCAACACTCCTATGAGTGGTAGGTTATTAGCTCCTTTTCTTCTCCCTTTCCAGAATAGCCCAAGACTCCTCGGGCAGGCTGTGATAGTCTGAGGTCCATTATTAGCTGAAGAATCTTCGGGCAGGGTAGTTGTCGTGGTTGGCCCAAGTGTTTGCGGGCAGGTTGTTTACCAAGTGTCTTTGGGATGAGGCCCAGGTGTCTTCGGGCATGGTTTTAGTTGTTCTGACCCAGGTGTTTGCGTGTGTGGTTATGCACGGTGGTTGTCTCCCAGGTGTATGTGGGCAGGATAACAGTTATGGCCCAAGTGTGTGCGGGTGGGGTTTTGTAGTTGGACTACGGTGAGAATTTCAGGATTGGTTTGATGTGTAGGATGTCTTCAATAACTATTGTGAAAGTGGTGTGGGGTACCCAAATATCAATGTCTTATTACTATACCTTACTTGCCGTGTGTTATTTGGGGAGGGTGGCTTGGTGAGACTTCGGTTGATAGTTTTTCATTTCTAGGATCTTTGGTTTTCTTTTCTCACATGCCATTAGAATGCCTCTCCACTTGTGCACGAGAGTCCTTGGTTTTCCCTACTGAGTGTACTTGTATATTCACCCTACGTTTATAAAAATATTTTCAGGTTTCCAAGAGGACTTCAGGGATCGTGAGAGATAGTACTAGCTCGGACCATGGGGCAGTTTTTGTTGTCATTTTCCTTTTCTTGGTACATTACCTTTGAGGTTTTTGTGGCTTTTATCCCTTACTTTTGAACATTCATATGGGAATGTTTTACTTTTGGATTTTTTTTACTTTCAACTTTGGTGTTGTTGGGGTTTCTATCTTATCGCTCGGTCTTATTAAAATAATAATGGTAATTCCTTCCATCTTGTGTGTGAATATATACCCTTGGTGATAGTCACCACTCCGGGACCTATTGAAGGCGGGACTCGGGGGTCATTAACTCTCCTTCATCTTAAAGAAGGAAGGGCCTAGAAATCTTTTCTCCCTTCCCTCCTTTTGGTGAAGGAAGGTCGTGATAGTATAACACTTATAAAAAACATAAAATTATATTTATGATACTGGTGTAATTATATAAGCAGGAAATAATAATATTTGATGTGTAAGATAATGAAAATAAAGTAAAGGAGTTTGAGGATGGACGTGGCCTCTTCTTTAGGTGACTCCTTTTGGTTTTCACCAAAGGTCTTCCTTTGTTTTCATTGAGACAAAATAAGGAAATCAAGTAGGATGGTAGGGACTTTGGGGAGATTTTTTTAAGATCATGATAATGAAAATGTTTCTTTAGAGGTGTGAAGAAGTTAGATGGTTGAGTGACTTTTCATAGTGGAGGAGTGGAATTCTTGTAAATTCTTGAAAAAATAATTCAACCCATGTTTTTTCCATGTACAGTGGCTCCAATAATAAACAAAATTATAAAAAAGGGATAATAGGGTCGAAATAATTCCAGAAAAGTTCTTTTAGAGAAGTTTCTAGGTTGTTTTGAGCCTTAATTTTATGGTTTAGTTCTTTATTACGATAATTTTTATCTTAATCGCTATAATTAACTACAGTCACATTCGCTAATATATTTGGTCAAAAAATACATTGGATTATTAATAATTAAAAAATTTAGTTTTTTAAAATATATAATCCATTTTACCAAATTTCATTCATATAATTGGCACTAATTAATTTCAAATTAATCATGTAGAGGGGACGACACTGCATGTTTTTAATGAAAAAAACGATCAAACATTTGCTATGTTTTTATAACCAATTTCAATATTAAATTAAATCTAATAAACTAATTTTGATTAATTTATTTATATTAAATATAATTATACTTTGAAGCCAAATTAAAATATAATTTAACTATATAAATACATTATATAAAAAATCAGTTATGAAAAAATATTAGGTATTATATATTATTAATCCAAATATGAATTTTATCAAATATATTCCAAAAAAATCACCCCTAATATAATATAGAAATTCTAAATAAAAATTTATGGTTATTTTATAAAATTAAATTACAAAACATGTCTAAAATTAATTTTATTATTTCTCACATAAGGACATGAAAATTAGTTTATTTGAGAATATATTAATTTTAAACTTATAACGACTTTACCAAAATTTATATTTTTTATTATAAATATGTTTTATTCATATAAAAATACGATAAAAATATTTTTAATGTATTAAATATTAATCATATTACCAAATTTAATGGGAGGGTTACAAATATATGTTTTAAATAATTATAAAAATACAATGATGTTTCGTAGAAACTCGGTGTTACATGAAAGGAAAGCCAAGTGGATGTTGTGTGTAACACAAGATTACATTGGTGTAACATATAATGAAAATATATCTTATTAATTTAATATAAAAAATATTTTTTGTGTTACATAAAAAAATTATTAAAATAATAAAATATATCTACAAAAAATATTTCACCAAATCATAGAGAGTTACATTCAAGACACCTTAAAATGAATTTCACCCTCAAAATTAGTTTGGGTTATCAAATTTTTAATACATTAATGTTCCTTTAATAAAAAACCACATTGTAAAAATGTATTATAAAACTTCCTCTTAAAAAGGAAATTTATAAGTATAAGGGTTACCCAGTGTGACATATAACAAGGTTTACTCATAGTAGAACATCAAAGACACGTGAAAACAAAGACATAAGGGATAAATTAACCATTATGTTATAATAGGGAGTGATACAGAACATTAATCAGAAGAAGTTAGAGATCACAAATCCATAAATATTTTATGTTCTAAGGGGCCATCCGATTCCTCAGAAATAATGGTTATAGGATAACATTTTTGGTTTCCAGATCATTTTCCAAGAGTTGATGAAATTTCATAGGAATATTTACTTACATGATTCAGTTTAATTTCTCCCTTTTGTGGGTTGATCAATTTCCACTTCACCACTTTCTAAAAAAATGATAGTGATTTTTTTTAATCCAAATGAACTTAAAAATCTTTAGAACCAAGATAATCCATCCCATCTGTCATCATTTACTATCAACATAACAATTATAGAATAGGTTATAAAATATTAATAAATCCTCATGTGGGGAGATAATACATTAATCTATCAAACTTCATGCAATGATTAAATTAAAATCTCCATAAATGGCTGACCATATAACCCTTATGAAATATAAAAACACAAATCATTATAATGGGAGTCACTAGATTATCTTAACATTGATCCCAAATATATTGCAATGTATCTCTTAGTTTTCATATTCCAAATATGTGAATACCATCATCGTACATTCTCTTGAAACATGGTAATAATCTGAATTACCATAAATACTTTTGTAAAAAAACATTCTTACCTTTTACAATTATTTATAGGCATAATATTTAAATCCATGAAGTTGTAAACATAATCCATGATAACATAGATGAGTTTTGCAACAAATTCTTTATTAGTTCAGAGGTAATCAGTAATTCACAATTTACTTATTCATATCCAAGAAATCTTTATCCAAACATAATTATCTCAACTCTAGGAATAAATTAATGGTTACCTTACTTTAATAAAAAAACCACTTTTCCATGAACTCACTTTTCTACCTCACCATCACCATTCATCATATCCATTCAAATACTAAATGAAAAACATATACTAAAAATACATAAATATTTCAAGATTCATAATCTATGAATCCAGAAAACATAGATACATCAATCTATGAAATTTTTTATTAATCCATTACTAATGATTCATAAATTTATTCCTCAATACCTCTTTCCAATAATATAAAATATGAATCTTTTCGTGTGATTCCTCAAACATAATCTAATCAAGATTCTTTTTTTAATATATAAATAACTGGATGAACATTCCATACTATTCACTTATCGTTAGCGGTCTCCATATCTTCATAAGTATATCCAATACTCATCCCAATTTCCATATTCTATTCATAAGGTTTCCATAGAGGAAATTGATTTTTATAATTCATATTATTTCCACAAGTGAGAAATTATATTCTAACCATGCTACTTCTAGTTCCTTCTATAGACTAACACAAGAAATCATAGTGAGAAATATTTATCATAGAAAAAACATCATATTCCTGAAAAGGCACTTATATAATGTCACAATAATTGATCCTAATTCTTTGATTTATGAAAAATATTTCTGATTTTAGGTTATTCATAGTCATACTCTGTTTAAATCATTTATTATAGTCCACAATGTTTTGGTGAAATCCAAAAGAATATCCCCTGGTAGTGTCAAACCTGGTGTGTAGTATGGATTGTTGTTGTGTACCATGTAATACAAATTCTGGCCCATCAAACCTTGACAGAGTTATTTCTATTAGGTACATCTATGGTATAACCATGTCCACTTGTAATATCTATACAAGGATTTATTTCTAGAAAACCCTCATTATATCCTTTACCAAAATTCTAAAACATTTCTTAAATGTAACTCACCCTTATACTTATCATTAATGACATCCCTATACATAACCTTTTAAATATCAGTAAATATTTCTCATCCTAGTTTCCAACGGTTGACTAAAACATCTCTCTGATAGTATCTATAAAAACTCATTCTCAATGTATATAGATATTACATCTATTTTTTAGAATACTAAAAAAATTACCAAAATAGACACCTAATAACCCTATTAGTTTAGTTCTCTGGAATCCTAGGACAAAAATAATCTAACTTAGTCAAATATGTAAAATTGTTTTAATCAAATATATCTTCCATTATAAATTCTAATTAAAAACCCGTCTTCATATCCTAGGGAAGGGAAGCATAAAAAATGGATGACTTAAAATTATTTGTACGGGTAAATAAAGGAAATGCATAAGAATGTCATGAACATAAGTATATGAGACCATGATCATGGTCATTAGAAGATACTACACAATATATCAATGACCGTAGACACGAATCCCGGTATAAGGATTTATTGTTCATAAGACATGAATTATAAGGAAATCACTATATTAAGTCATTAAAGCATAACATAGAAATATAACATGGAATTATGGCATACACATAAACATATAAAAACCCATGTTAGTGACTCCTACCAAGAACATATAACATATTAGGCTTGGGATAATCCCTCATGCACCTATTATAGGATTGGGATTCCCACCCATATACCCTCTTATTTTAGGCATTCGATTCCCTCCCATGTACCATTTCATTTATAGCTTGTGATTCCCTCATGTTTTCCCTCATGATTTAGGCTAGGTATTACCTCATGTGTACCCTTTTAACTAATAAAACATTTATCATCATCTAATGTATTGGATTTAGATATAATTCCAACCATTTCATAATGAAATCACACACACATGTGACAAAAAAAATTAAAAAATCATATCTTAACCCCTGAAATGATATAGTTGTCACAAATATCATATCATACCCAACAAAATGGGATAGGTATCATAAAATTTAATCATATTTTAACCAATATAAAATATATAGGTTTCATAATCATTTCATCTAATAATAACATGATAAAGGAATCTAGATTCATAATAATTTTTCATGGTATAACCAGTTGAAGAGAACAATGTTTCACAAGAATATAAACTATGGAAGAGGAACGACTTTCAAAAACATATTAATAATGAAGGAGTAATGGGGTTTCATTAACATTGTGACATCAAAACATAAACTATATTGATGAATAATATGAATAGAACTCTTGTATAATTTTACATAAGGGCATGAGTAACTCAAAAGATGTCTTCTTTTATGGAAAATAATTTTCAAATTTCTATAAAACCTATTTCATGAATAAAATACTCATTCTTCTTTGGAAAATAATCTTTAGAACATAAAAAGTTTCAAAAATATTTCTTTTAAAATACTTTTTAAACATAGAAAGAAGGATAAAAAAATTTGAAAACCTTTTTCTTTAAAAACATATAAAAGAAGGGTAAAAATTTTAAAATATTTTTTACAAGTATATACATTAGAAAATATCAAATAAACTTTGATATCATTGAAATCATTTTCTTTTAAAATTACCTTTTGAAAACTTATAAGGTAATCATTCAAAACAATTTAAAACATTAATATCATAAAAATATTATTGAAAACAATTTTCATTGAAATCCATTTAAAAAAGAGTATATAATTTTTTGAAAACATTTTCATTCAAAAAATAACGATATAAACTTATAAAGAAACCATCATGGTAATTAACTTCTTAATGGTGGTAATTTCTATACATGGTGAACATTCCTTTTTTACCATAAAGGATCATGAAAGTGTCTTTATCAAGAAAATAAAAACAAATCATTTCATAATCATTATGTTAAATGGTAATACATGGGTAAAAATTCCCATTTAGCATCATGTCATAATATTTAAAAAAAATAAACCTTTTTGGTAAAACATTATTTTAAAATAACACAGATTTCATAACCAAATGAGAAATAATATTATATTTTCATTAAATCATTTTATTAATTATATTAACTACTTAAGAGTGGAAATATGGTAACATTACATGGATATAAAAAACATATCCCAAGGGTAAGAAAATTAATTTGAATTCTTGTCATATTGATCATAATATATCATCAATGGACGTATATTCATAAATAATCCCAATAAACGATGAGATTCAATCACTAAATGGTTACCGATTTTGTAAATTTAAGTCAAAATAGAAGGAATAATGTTAAATGTTGCATTAAAATCATTAAACTAAGTATATTAATGATATAAAATGTCAATATGTTGTATACACACCTCAAAAAAAATATAGGTTCATAATATGACTTGAGTCTCAAAGAAGGAAAATTGAGACAAAATTACTTTATCTATTTTGTAACTTTTGAAACATAAACCCCATTAAATATAGATTATCAAATGGATATGTTAATACAAAAAAATGTTTTTATAAGAATTATAGAATATATAAATGGATAGTATACACCGCACACAAAATAAATGATTGGTGAACAAGTCATATATCTTTTTCCTCTAGAATTGGGGATGACCTCATTGATTGAAGGTTTAAACATTCCAATCGGTTTCTAACGGGTTTGTTTGTAGAACCGGAAACATTCAATGATTCTGTATCCATTTATACATATTTTCCAAAGGTAGGTTCTCATTAGTTGTGGACTAATGAGGCTTAGAAGTTTGCATTGGTCAAGAGGATGGGAGGTCGGACTCATCACACCTTTTTGAAGGGAATTATTGTCTACTCCGAGACTCTCTTTATAGATTTAAGTTATGTTCGTGAATCCTAATTACATTAATAGGTATAAAATGTGATTTCCTTAAAATCTGATAATCAATGATTGAAATGAAGAAAATTTAGAGAATCTTTTATATGTATTCGAAGTTCTTCGTTGATAGAGAATAATCTGTATTTTTTAGAGATTCTTTGTTTATGGTATCCTTAAATACATAAAAGTCTATTGGTCATTATGAATATCATACTAGTTTTAAAGCCACTCAGTGGGGCACTTGAAGTTTATTATCATTCAGGAGGACATGGATTATTTCAGAGTTTAGATCGCACCCGCTGATGGGCTACCTACATATCCTTTGTTTGGGAAAAGGAATCAGAACCCACGTAGTTCAAGTAAGAGAGTATAATGTTTACGCATTATTGATGCCTCAAATAATGATTTCATCATTAATTTTACATTCTAAGATCACATGAGTCATGCTCGGTGTGAGAATCAAGAGATACTTGTGAAACCAGACAATTGTGACATGCAATGATGTGGGGCTTATGTATGTATGACTACCCAAATAGATGAGGATTAAGATTTATTTCCCGGAAGAAATCCATGAACAGGGTCCATAATGGTTTATGCGCTTCATAGAGATTTGGATATGCTAATCTTGGGGCTTACTCCTAAGGAAGATTCCCAAATTAGGAGGGGACTTTTTATTGAGTTTTACTCATTAGAAGGAAGCCCAGATCAAAAGAAATTATGACTAGTTAAGAGAAAATAAGATTGGGGATTATTCCTAATGAGGAGGCCTAGGTTTAAGGGATTTGAAAATTAAGGTACTTAGGGCTTACTCCTAAATAGTATGCCCATATTTGAGACTGGTTCTTATTCCTAAAAAGCAAACTGAGGTTGAAGGATTTAAGGATTGGGGCTTACTCCTACGGAGGATGCCCATATTTGGGGAATTATGACTGGGGATTATTCCTAAAAAAGAGGCCCATGTTAAAGGACATGGGGCTTACTCCGAAGGAGGATGCCCAAATTAATGAGGACTTAGGGCTTACTCCTAAGGATGATTCCCAAATTAATGAGTATTGGGACTGTGGCTTACTCGTGAAAAGGAGGCCCATGTTAAGGATTCTCTCATCTTAAAGGATGAAGTTGAATGAATGAACTCTATAACTTTTGTGACATAAAGATGTGAAAATCACTACGTTTTGAGAGATGTTCCATAGATCTCCTTTCAGATAGGGAAGTCAATCAAGAAAGCACACCATAAATGGCTTTGAAGAGTGTCTTGAAGACTGAATCTTGAATAGGAGAGGTGGAATGGCATAAGAGAGGTGAAATGGGCAGGAAGGGCACCCAAAAGTAGAAGGGCGTGCAAGTCCTGGTAGGCGTGCAGCTAATGCGTGGGCGCGCATGTATTGGTCACACAGTTATACCTGCGCGGGTCATGGGTACATCTGCGATCCTTTCCCAGTAGAGTAATACTTGGGCGATTCTTGACCAATGCCTTTAGAATCATCTTGAGGTACATCCAGAAGAGTGGTGCGTAAGTTTCAATGAATAGGTAAGGAGGCGTGCAAGTGTGTCCATTTCTCTTAAGGTAAAAAACACTTAGGTGCACAAGTGTTAGTGAATTTTAACACTTTGACCTTATTCATGTTGTTTAGACCTTCCATTCTAGGTAAAGAATTACCTTAGAAGTGTTTGGAAGACTTGAAAAAGAGACTTGGGCATTTGGAGCTCTCAATCTGAATTCTGGAAAAAATTCCTCTCGAAATGGGGGGCCCATAGGGTCTATTTATAGGCTGGAAAAGACCCTGGGTGATTTTCAAAGAGGGTGTGCAATTCACCTGCCAACCATTTGGGCGGCACGCAAGTATACTTGCACGACCATGTTTGAACTTGCGCGACCTATGGTCAATGTTCTCCTTGTTCATCCCTTTCTCTTTTTTTGATGTTTCTTCAAAGGATGAATCACATTGGGTTCAAGGTATTTCCCCTATTCAGTTCGTTAGACTCTGTGATGGAAAGGAGCGTCAACAAAAGTCCCCCCTCAGAGTTGGATCTGGAGAGAAAAAAGGAATTGACACTGAGGTGAAAAAGAATCAAGAAATATGGAAGTTTAAAGTCATGCATGTCGGACATAACAAGGCTAATGTTTAAGGTCAAAATAGATTTGACCGAATGGATTATAATTGACTCAATTCCTTGAAAACTTATCTGAAAATATTTTACCACACTCAAGTATGGGGGAAAATATGTAAACTAAGACTTAAGAAAATTTGAATCTGAGGAATGATATGAAAAATAGATAAAAAGACATTAGAAGAAGTAGTTCCCAAGAATGAAGTTACCATTATTTATCAAACCCGTTAGGGGGTTGAATTATGTAGGGACAACTAAGGGAATTGGCTGCATAGTCAAATAAATAGCATCTTTTGGATGACAGGTCCGTTATATAGACTACTTATGCAAGGCCTCCTAAGGGACCGTGTTTCAAATTCAGTAAAAAGAACTCTCAGAAATTTACTTTTCTACTGCTAAGAAGCCGGAGAAAGTTTATGGGGATTCAACTTTTCCAAAGTATAGAGTTTGCTATATAGAGAGAGGTACTTGAATATGGAGAAGATATTTCCAAATAGGCTTGTCTAAAAATTGGATGAATGTTACTCCTACGAAGGTCTGACCCAAATATTGGGAAGGAAAATATAAACCATAGACTTGAATACTTTCAGATCAAGAAAAATAACATGAAATAAATATGTTAGGGATAACTATTTTTTGCGGATCCATAAATATTTTTGATAAGACCAATATGGACAAAAGAGTCTTTCTTCCCAAGAATGAAGTTACCAGAATCTGAAAAACCCATTAGGGGGTTGAATTATGTAGGGCCGCCTAAGGGCATTGGCTGCATATTCAAATAATAGAATCTTTTGGCTAACACGTCCGTTATGTAGACTACTTATGCAAGGCCGACTAAGGGCATGTGCTGCATGTTCAAGAAAAATAATTCTCAGAAATTGTACATTTTGTGACGAGAAGTCAAGAAAAGGGTTATGAAGATATAGAAGTATTCAAGATTAGGATTATGACACATAAAGATGGGTATTGTCCAATGTATGCAGAGATACATGGATCAATGATAACCATAATCATGTTGTGGCTGGATCTTTAATTCAAATGTTGGACTTCACTACGTATCTCGTAAGGATGGGAATCAAGCCATAGGTAGTTCTTAAACAACATTTTATCATCACGCAGGACAAAAATATAGGAGATCATAGTTTTGGGTCATAGAGCTTGGACCATTTATAAGAAGTACACAGTGTGTGTTTTCATGGGGACTTTTCAGCCAAGGGACTGAAAGTGAAATTTGCGGTTAAGCCCAAAAGACGTGGGGCTGGATTCGAGGAACACTTGAACATTCTTACATATCCCATAAGGATGGTAATCAAGCTCACGTAGTTCTAGAAATACACTCTATACAAATTTGGTTCGTACATGTGAAGGGTGAAAGGGGACTTTATTGAAATTATGGCTTATCCCAAGATACAAGGTTCGGGCATTACCATGTATGCACGAAGTCTTTGGAATGAAACATGATTGAAAATCAATGTAAATAATGATTCCCTATCAGGTGAGGGTATCAAAGAATATTGTAGTTTATTGTCGTACAGTACAACAAATGTTGTACAGTTTAACATCATATAGCAAGGACGAAAGTGAACCAATGTAAAGATATTGATTCTGGGGATGGTTTCACAAATCAACATCTTATGAGATGGAGGTGAACTGATGTAAAGAGATTGGTTTTGGGATTGAACCTTGGGAGGTTGCCTACGTACCCAGCCTGGAAGGCAAGGATAAAAGTCCACATAGTTGAATTAAAGAATGAATTAATGGTCAAGTTGTTCTTGGGGACAACGACCTAAAAATGATGTTGGGACTTACGCATGGTTAGTAGCCCAGAGAGGGTGTTGTGGTTGAAATTTTCTCTAAGCTCACTTGAGTCATACTCGGTGCAAGAAACAAGATGTAACAACAACCTTAATGATGCACAGTTTAATGCCATGTAGGAAATATAAAGACACTATGCAGTTTAAAGTCTTACAGTTAGGACTGTTGGTGTTGCACACTTTAGTGTCATGTTGCAGGGACAAAGTAAAGTTTAATGTCATGTAGGACATATCAAAGGACTTTTTATACAGTTTAGCATCATGTAGTTAGGACGATGGGGACAACACAGTTTAATGTCATGTTGGAAAAAATAGGACTATGCAGTTTAATGTCATGCAGTAAGGACAAAAGAGAACACATTTTAACATCATGTTGGATGTATTAAGGAATTTTTCATAGTTTAATATCATGTTGGACAAAAGTGAAAATAGTTTTAGCTCATATTTATGGACCATTTCTGTATAGTTTAACGTCAGATAGCAATGACTATGAAGGGGACACAGTTTAACGTCATGTTGGACGAATTAGGGAACTTTTTCACAATTTAACGTCTTGTGGGACAAAAGTAATACAAATAGTTTATGGTCATATTGTAACACCCCGAGATTTTATGAAAATTATTCTTTTAATTTCATTAATGTCTTGTGTTGTATTCTACACCGAGATTACCTTGCGCTATACGCAACACCGTATTAGCTTGCAGTATACGCAACACTATTCTTGGACCGTGTTACACACAATTTTGATAATAGTTATTCTACGCAACATTGAGTATATATATATATATATATTAAATGTATAAATGAAATATGGTTGGATTCTGTTATAAGAAACAATGAAGGATTCTTTCACAACACGCAACCCTGACTTGGCTTGCATTACACGCAATCGCGACCTTCCTCGATAGCGTGTGTTGTACGCAATACCGGGTTTTAATAAAAAATGTTATATTATTATAATATTGTCATGAACTAGCCGTTATGAATAGTATTAACTAAATTTTTAATTTTATAACATTATTATTCATCTTACACATTTCTAGAACATGGTATAAGAACAAAATAAAGTTTTCGGGTAAAATACGTATTTTTCAAAAAATGCAGTTTTACCGCCTTTTGATGGCGCACCCACTTTAAATATAGTTTTTGACATGTTTATATGTTCAATTTGACAAAATAATATTCTTATTTTGAATCAGGATGTAAAAATTTACATTAGATAAAGTTTTGATATTTTTCCGACAACTTTCATATTTTAATGAATAGTAAAAACATGCTATATTTTAATTAAAAACAACTTTTTTCATCGTAATATATTATGTGGTTAAATTATAATATTGAATGGTTTTAAAGTATATTTAGAATATATTTTTACCACTTAATATAATGTTGGTCATTGGACACAATTTTACCATTAAACCGAACATAAACAAGTGTCAATCTTTTGATAGTTATTATCTCTTAAAAACACGCTTTTTATTTTGACAGCGGGAATTAATTTTAAATTAATTTCTGCCACTTCTGTGTTTTGAATTTAGAAAAATGGATTCCATATTTGGAATCAGGATGTTCAAATTGTGTAAATAGATAACTTTTTTTTAGACATTTTGAATAATTACTGCGGTAAATATTTTATTTACCATGGTTAAGGGTAAATCCGGTAAATAAGGGTTAAAAAATAATATTATAATAATATTAAATTACCCTAAAACGTGTCTTAACCCCATTGGTTGATACATGGTCGACCATGGGCATCTTTGGGTCGTTTTTGGGACCCCATTGATCCACTTGTAAGTGATAATGACACTTTATTTTAATTAAGTTAAAATGAATACAAAAATGACACAAGCATATATCTTTTAGAAAAACAATTGTTACATAGGGTTATATATGTTGGATTTTAGATTATAAATATTCATTAGAAAGATAAAAAGATTTCCTACATAATGGTATTTTATTTGTAATTTTTAGACTTTAAATAATTTAATTTATTTATGACACAATGATGATGCAGTAATTATCTTATTAATGAAATATTGACATAATTGATGTTATAAACACCAAAATAAATGTAATTTGAGACTTTTTATGAATTCCACTAATTTTCTAGGTTACTATGATATATTAATGTTGATTTAATTAACTTTATTTGAACAGTTAATTCTGTTATGACTTTCACAAAAATCATATATCAAATAGTGTCAAAATTGACACAAAATAGTTTTTAAATCAAATATTATATTATTAATTGTTATTTTATTCCTAAAAATCTAAGGTTCGGCCAAATGACTTAGATAAGGATATATATATTAATAATAAACAATTTGGGGTTCGTTTGGCATGTTATAGTAAGTGTATTAACCATATAGTGAAAGAAAACAAAAAGACACGGTAAAAGTTAAATTATTTAACTTGGAGTTAAATCTAATTGATAAGGTTAAAATAATATCCTAAACTTGTCTAAATTCTATTGGTTGATAGGATTTCGACCCCTCCCAACCTTAGCTTCGAAATAAGACCCTTTGGAACCATTATAAACCGATTTTGACTTTAATATAAAATAATATTTTGAGATATTCCTAAGGTGCCCCTCTCCTCCCTTATAAAAGGACACCTCCTCCCCCTCCTCCTCACACCAATTTGAGCACTCAAGCTCGGCCAACCCCTGCCAAAATCTCTTCTCCACTTCCATATCAACATCCTAGAGGTTCTGGTCTTCCTCAAAGACCAATTATAGTGCCCTAAGAGGAGGTCTCAAAGAGGCGCTTCAAAGAAGAGGTAATTACCGTTACCAATTCTTTCTTCTTTATTTATTTTTCCACTTCTTCTTCTTAGGTTGTTTCATTATGAAGTAATAACATCAGTATCACTCATATAATGATATGTTATTATAAGTATTAAACAACCCTATTTCACCATCTATCCATCCTACGAAAAAAGGAAATCACCGCGCGTGCGTACGTACGGAATACCGTCTCCACGCCGTGGTGTAATCTATTTTCCACCACCACCTTACATGGATGGGTATAATGGTGTAAAGAATAACTATACATAGTTATTACAACATCATATTGATTCTGATATATTGTATTATCCACTCCAATTCAATTCAATATTTATGGAAATGATATCATCGCTCGTGCGTACGTACGGACTACCGTCTCCACGACGCGATGAGATTCATTCTTAATGATTAACCATTCATGAATGATTATAAAGTATATATAATAAGTACTAATGAAATATATGAAATAATAATGATACTGGATTTATGTATATATATATATATGTATGTCATCTACTTACTTCCATTCAAGACAATAAGGAAAGAAAAACAGCGTTCATGCGTACGTACGGACTACCGTCTCCATGAACGGTGTTTTTCATTTTATTTATCTATCTATTATATATATATATACTGAATATATATGATATATAAATCATATTTTATATTCTGGAAGTAAGTAAATCATGATATAAGTAATAATGATGTCAAGAACAACAAGTCAAAACACCTACGATAAATGAAACGATTTTACCCAAAACGCTTCTTTAACATGGAATTTACAAAAGAACGGGTAATATAATGTCATAAGTGAACCATATATGATATCATAACAATAAATATGATTCTGTAATAAGTCAATAACATGATTTAAATCATTATACAGGAGGTTCAGACACTTACAAAGCAAGTCAGACCTAAGGTAAGGGAAATATCACAATCTCATTTTTATCCGAGATTGTTTATTCGTAAGTATTTACTGGGGTGTATTTTATCATCCACATCCATGTTTCATCAATATGTAATATTATTTCCATCCACCTACAATTGTTTAAATCCATTTTTACCCTTCGGTGAGTTTTTAGTAAAAGAAATGAAAGGAATCTTTTGATGTTTTTCGTACGAGGTACTTTTTGACTTTTCCGACAAAAGTACGAAGAATGTTTTTTTTAACTTATACGACACGAACGGATTTCTAATTTTTTATAAAGCCTTATTTTAATGAAGCTTCCTCTAAAATATTTCATGACTATTTTCAATAAAATCTATTTCTTTTAAAATTGCATGATGTTTTGTGAAAAGAAATTGATTTTGAAGAAGAAAGGATATTTTCCTCAAGAATTCAATTCAAGTGTTTTATCAAAATTATTTTCCATCTAAGATAATAAAGGGTTCTGTTTCTATCCATATTTTTACATTGATTTGACTATGTTGTGATGGAATTATGTTTATGAATTCCTTTATCTTATATGAATTTTTTTATGATGTCATGTTGTTTAAGAATCCCATTTTTATTACATGGGTTATGATATGATGTATGGTTTATGATAATGTGGCACACATAAGAAAGGATTCATAATAAGATGGGTGGGACCTATATCTTACTCCAATGCATTGGGTAAAGATTTTATATCTCATGAGATAGACAGGGCTGGAACGGTAGGTTATACCGGTTCAGTGAAACAGGACTGAAACGAGGGTTACTCGATTCAGAAAGGGACTTTGTCCACTAAGATAGTCTTGGCAATGAGTCTTGACTAACAAGAAATAATTTTCCATGATTATGTGTGCATGCCACAAAGTTTCATGTTTTAAGTTATTATTATTGGGATTTCATTTCACTACTATGATTTATCCCATGTTATGAAATTATGCTCTCTTTTGCAGGTTAAGATTTCCAAAAGTTATGTTCTTATGAATATGATGTGATTGATTTTTCTTTTGTTTACCCTTACTGAGCATTTGAGCTCACCCTTCCTTTCCCCAGGATATAAAGAAAGGTTTTAGGTATAAAAAAGGAAGATCTTTATGGGAGATGTTGAAGATCTTCCACCACGATTAGAAGATTACGTTCCGAGTTTCCAAAGACACTAAACTATTACGATCCTTGTGTGTGTGTTTTTGTTATGTACTAAGTATTCCGCAAAAGTAATGTAATGTCCATGTACGTCAAGCTTCGGGTCTCTACAGTTGGTATCAGAGGCAAAGGAGGTAGGAAAGTATCCGATCCTTGGGAACTCTCACATGTGAGCGTTGGACGAAGCATGGCTCTCCGCCCAAGGGCTTCATGAGGAAATGGCTGCCACTGGGGATGGTGGTGTGTCCCACCCAGGGGGTGTAGCCGCCCATGGAGTTCCCTAATAGGTATCAATTGTAGTCCACTAGAAGTAATTCTAGACCACTACAGTTGGTATCAGAGGAAAGGTTTAGTCAACCTTTGGAAACTAGGATGCGAAAACGTTAGTGAGATCCCTAGAGATATTTCTACGGTATGTCTAGGGATGTCCCTAAGGTTAAGTAGACGTATAAGTTATAATACTAGAACTACGCTAACGATCATAGAATTAAACCTAAGATGTTAGATATTGAAGGTACTCCCCCATTATTATGTTGTTTTCCCTAGCATGATTTTTGCCTCTCACACTATTCATTTTGGGTTTTAGAAAATGGCTGGAAACAAGATGATTCACGATAATGGAGGATATGATGGACAATGGAATGATATTCTTCATGATCAACCAAATTAAATGGGATTTGGAAGTCCAAAGATCATTATTATGCCGAATCAGCAATCTCATTATATGATCAATAAAGTAAAATTTGGTAAGTTTCCTGACTCGGCTAATAAGAGAAAGATGGAGTTTCATGATGATCATAGAGGAAAGAAAGTTCAATTTCCCCTATGTAAATCATGTGGAAAGAGGCATCAAGGAGAATGTTTCAAGGGAACTGGAAGATTCTTTGGGTGTGGAAAAGAAGGACACAAAGCAAGCAAGTGCAAAGGAAAAGGTTCAGTTAACACCATGGATGAGGATAATGGTATTGCTACGACATCAAAAATGGTTAAGTGTTTTAAATGTGGAATGTATGGGCATTATGCAAACCAATGTCCTAAGGGAAATACTCATGAAGAGAATCATTATGGCCGTATGGGTAGTATTTATGTGGATGATGATGAAGAGACTACAAATGATATGTGAGATGAAAGAATTGTTGAAGCTCGGTTAATGGTTTAAGAATGTAGTGGAATGATTACATGTTTATCATGTGTAATGTTGTATAAGTAATCTCATGGTACTATGGAATAAAAAGACATGTAAGGATTGTTACATTGTTGTCTGATTAATGTTACCAGTAACCATGAAAGGTTATTCAGATACTTTTGGAAAGTAGATGATAAGTGCATAATGAAAGGATAAGAAGATAATGAGATGTTTGATTGTATTCATGAGCTCATGATTGATATAAGGACTAAGTGATATCATGGTTTGAGTATATATAATTTTGAGGATTTTGGTATGTGGAAATTGTTAACTTTTAACTGCATTCATGTTTTCACTAAGGTATTCAAGATAATACACGATTAAGGACTTTGAATGTTTGGAATGTGACCAACAAAACATATCTTATGATATATGGGGATCAACGATGATATTAAATCTCTGGTAATTGTTTTCACTATGTTATGAGAGTGGACTGCAGTATTATGGATAAGCCTAAAGATTAGAATGGATTATGTTGGACATAAGTTAGTATTGTTTAAGGATAGAAGTTTTTTCGATATTATTGATGGGATGTTATAGTAATGTAGTTTTAGAAAAAGGACAACCTGCAGGACGGGCGACAGCCCATCGCTTCGGACAAGGTTGTGGGAATCGAACCCACAACCGAAGTGCGACTGGCCTTTATCGCCTACCACTGACCTACAGGAAGTCCCTGTTTAGTAGAAACTAGTTTTATTATATTAAGCAGTATGATATATGAAGTATAAGTCCATTTTAGGAACCATATATGATTAATCTCACTATAGATCGACTTATGTATATAAGTTTTGCTAACATTTTGTTTGAGACAGATGGAATGACCTGTCATTCTATCACATGATCTGCTAACACATCACGAATAACAAATTCAACTTCATTTCTTTAAGGGAAGAAGTGTAAATTGTTCAATTCACGAACAACAATGAGATTATACCAAAATCAAGTAATTATTTCTTCTAATTCAAAATTTTCAACTTTAGGGAAATGATATTGAAAACCAAAAATGTTGTCCTAGTGATCTTATATCTGATGAATCGGATGGTACCTTAGATCGTCACAAATTTATGGCTTTGTGATTGCTAGCTTTTCCATAGCCATGTTCTCTACCACTCTCCATCAGAACATGATTGTTAGATTTCTCTTCCATATCCATATTTTCACCTATGTGGAAACCCAGTGATTAGTTTATTTGGGTAACCGTTACGTTTCATACTTTTGTTTTTAAAGATAAGTTTTGGTATTCCTTTTTACGATGTGGGTTTCTATCAAAGAAACTTTCAAATAGTAAACCATTTATAACCTCGACGAATTTCGAGGGCGAAATTCATTTTAAGGGGGGTAGAATGTAACACCCCGAGATTTTATGAAAAATATTCTTTTAATTTCATTAATGTCTTGTGTTGTATTCTACACTGAGATTACCTTGCGCTATACGCAACACCGTATTAGCTTGCAGTATACGCAACACTATTCTTGGACCGTGTTACACACAATTTTGATAATAGTTATTCTACGCAACATTGAGTATATATATATATATATATATATATATATTAAATGTATAAATGAAATATGGTTGGATTCTGTTATACGAAAGAATGAAGGATTCTTTCACAACACGCAACCCTGACTTGGCTTGCATTACACGCAATCGCGACCTTCCTCGATAGCGTGTGTTGTACGCAATACCGGGTTTTAATAAACAATGTTATATTATTATAATATTGTCATGAACTAGCCGTTATGAATAGTATTAACTAAAGTTTTAATTTTATAACATTATTATTCATCTTACACATTTCTAGAACATGGTATAAGAACAAAATAAAGTTTTCGGGTAAAATAAGTATTTTTCAAAAAATGCAGTTTTACCGCCTTTTGATGGTGCACCCACTTTAAATATAGTTTTTGACATGTTTATATGTTCAATTTGACAAAATAATATTCTTATTTTGAATCAGGATGTAAAAATTTACATTAGATAAAGTTTTGATATTTTTCCGACAACTTTCATATTTTAATGAATAGTAAAAACATGCTATATTTTAATTAAAAACAACTTTTTTCATCGTAATATATTATGTGGTTAAATTATAATATTGAATGGTTTTAAAGTATATTTAGAATATATTTTTACCACTTAATATAATGTTGGTCATTGGACACAATTTTACAATTAAACCGAACATAAACAAGTGTCAATCTTTTGATAGTTATTATCTCTTAAAAACACGCTTTTTGTTTTGACAGCGGGAATTAATTTTAAATTAATTTCTGCCACTTATGTGTTTTGAATTTAGAAAAATGGATTCCATATTTGGAATCAGGATGTTCAAATTGTGTAAATAGATAACTTTTTTTTAGACATTTTGAATAATTACTGCGGTAAATATTTTATTTACCATTGTTAAGGGTAAATCCGGTAAATAAGGGTTAAAAAATAATATTATAATAATATTAAATTACCCTAAAACGTGTCTTAACCCCATTGGTTGATACATGGTCGACCATGGGCATCTTTGGGTCGATTTTGGGACCCCATTGATCCACTTGTAAGTGATAATGACACTTTATTTTAATTAAGTTAAAATGAATACAAAAATGACACAAGCATATATCTTTTAGAAAAACAATTGTTACATAGGGTTATATATGTTGGATGTTAGATTATAAATATTCATTAGAAAGATAAAAAGATTTCCTACATAATGGTATTTTATTTGTAATTTTTAGACTTTAAATAATTTAATTTATTTATGACACAATGATGATGCAGTAATTATCTTATTAATGAAATATTGACATAATTGATGTTATAAACACCAAAATAAATGTAATTTGAGACTTTTTATGAATTACACTAATTTTCTAGGTTACTGTGATATATTAATGTTGATTTAATTAACTTTCTTCGAACATTTAATTCTGTTATGACTTTCACAAAAATCATATATCAAATAGTGTCAAAATTGACACAAAATAGTTTTTAAATCAAATATTATATTATTAATTGTTATTTTATTCCTAAAAATCTAAGGTTCGGCCAAATGACTTAGATAAGGATATATATATTAATAATAAACAATTTGGGGTTCGTTTGGCATGTTATAGTAAGTGTATTAACCATATAGTGAAAGAAAACAAAAAGACACGGTAAAAGTTAAATTATTTAACTTGGAGTTAAATCTAATTGATAAGGTTAAAATAATATGCTAAACTTGTCTAAATTCTATTGGTTGATAGGATTTCGACCCATCCCCACCTTATCTTAGAAATAAGACCCTTTGGAACCATTATAAACCGATTTTGACTTTAATATAAAATAATATTTTGAGATATTCCTAAGGTGCCCCTCTCCTCCCTTATAAAAGGACACCTCCTCCCCCTCCTCCTCACACCAATTTGAGCACTCAAGCTCGGCCAACCCCTGACAAAATCTCTTCTCCACTTCCATATCAACATCCTAGAGGTTCGGGTCTTCCTCAAAGACCAATTATAGTGCCCTCAGAGGAGGTCTCAAAGAGGCGCTTCAAAGAAGAGGTAATTACCGTTACCAATTCTTTCATCTTTATTTCTTCTTCCACTTCTTCTTCTTAGGTTGTTTCATTATGAAGTAATAACATCAATATCACTCATATACTGATATGTTATTATAAGTATGAAACAACCCTATTTCACCATCTATCCATCCTACGAAAAAAGGAAATCACCGCGCGTGCATACGTACGGAATACCGTCTCCACGCCGTGGTGTAATCTATTTTCCACCACCACCTTACATGGATGGGTATAATGGTGTAAAGAATAACTATACATAGTTATTACAACATCATATTGATTCTGATATATTGTATAATCCACTTTAATTCAATTCAATATTTATGGAAATGATATCATCGCTCGTGCGTACGTACGGACTACCATCTCCACGACGCGATGAGATTCATTCTTAATGATTAACCATTCATGAATGATTATAAAGTATATATAATAAGTACTAATGAAATATATTAAATAATAATGATACTGGATTTATGTATATATATATATATGTATGTCATCTACTTACTTCCATTCAAGACAATAAGGAAAGAAAAACAGCGTTCATGCGTACGTACGGACTACCGTCTCCATGAACGGTGTTTTTCATTTTATTTATCTATCTATTATATATATATATATACTGAATATATATGATATATAAATCATATTTTATATTCTGGATGTAAGTAAATCATGATATAAGTAATAATGATGTCAAGAACAACAAGTCAAAACACCTACGATAAATGAAACGATTTTACCCAAAACGCTTCTTTAACATGGAATTTACAAAAGAACGGGTAATATAATGTCATAAGTGAACCATATATGATATCATAACAATAAATATGATTCTGTAATAAGTCAATAACATGATTTAAATCATTATACAGGAGGTTCATACACTTACAAAGCAAGTCAGACCTAAGGTAAGGGAAATATCACAATCTCATTTTTATCCGAGATTGTTTATTCGTAAGTATTTACTGGGGTGTATTTTATCATCCACATCCATGTTTCATCAATATGTAATATTATTTCCATCCACCTACAATTTTTTAAATCCATTTTTACCCTTCGGTGAGTTTTTAGTAAAAGAAATGAAAGGAATCTTTGGATGTTTTTCGTACGAGGTACTTTTTGACTTTTCCGACAAAAGTACGAAGAATGTTTTTTTTAACTTATACGGAACGAACGGATTTCTACTGTTTTATAAAGCCTTATTTTCATGAAGATTCCTCTAAAAGATTTCATAAATATTTTCCATAAAATCTATTTCTTTTAAAATTGCATGATGTTTTGTGAAAAGAAATTGATTTTGAAGAAGAAAGGATATTTTCCTCAAGAATTCAATTCAAGTGTTTTATCAAAATTATTTTCCATCTAAGATAATAAAGGGTTCTGTTTCTATCCATATTTTTACATTGATTTGACTATGTTGTGATGGAATTATGTTTATGAATTCCTTTATCTTATATGAATTGTTTTATGATGTCATGTTGTTTAAGAATCCCATTTTTATTACATGGGTTATGCTATGATGTATGGTTTATGATTATGTGGCACACATAAGAAAGGATTCATTATAAGATGGGTGGGACCTATATCTCCCTCCAATTCATTGGGTAAAGATTTTATATCTCATGAGATAGACAGGGATGGAACGGTAGGTTATACCGGTTCAGTGAAACAGGACTGAAACGAGGGTTACTCGATTCAGAAAGGGACTTTGTCCACTAAGATAGTCTTGGCAATGAGTCTTGACTAACAAGAAATGATTTTCCATGATTATGTGTGCATGCCACAAAGTTTCATGTTTTAAGTTATTATTATTGGGATTTCATTTCACTACTATGATTTATCCCATGTTATGAAATTATGCTCTCTTTTGCAGGTTAAGATTTCCAAAAGTTATGTTCTTATGAATATGATGTGATTGATTTTTCTTTTGTTTACCCTTACTGAGCATTTGAGCTCACCCTTTTATGTTTTCTTTTCCCCAGGATATAAAGAAAGGTTTTAGGTATAAAAAAGGAAGATCTTTATGGGAGATGTTGAAGATCTTCCACCACGATTAGAAGATTACGTTCCGAGTTTCCAAAGACACTAAACTATTACGATCCTTGTGTGTGTGTTTTTGTTATGTACTAAGTATTCCGCAAAAGTAATGTAATGTCCATGTACGTCAAGCTTCGGGTCTCTACACATATTTATGGACCATGGATGATGTATTTTGATTTTATACAAATTACTTCTTCAGAAATCTGGCATTGGTTGGAGTAGTGATGAATTCTCCATCCATTGAGATTAAAGTATAAGCTCTATTGGAATAGACCTTATGTGTTGAATAAGGTCCTTCCCATTTTGGATCAAGCTTGGGAGGTTTCTTTCATGGTATCATTGGAGTTATGAGAACTAATACAAATTCTCCCTGAACAAATCAACGAAGATGAACTTTTTTGTTGAAAACTCGTGTTATTCGATTCTGATAGACTTTCAAGTGGTGAAGAGTGCACAATATTTTCTCATCTAACCATTTCAATTCATCCAATCACTTTTGAGATTTTTCATCTGTAGATGATTGATCAAAAATGGATACTCTGAGCGAAGTTAATTGAAATTCAATGGGAAAGACTGCTTCTGTTCTATATACTAGTGAATATGGAGTTGACTGCGTAGAAGTATGGTTGGTGGTCTGATAAGCCCATAAAGCATGAAAGAGTTTATCATGCCACAACTTCTTATTTTTATCCACCATATTTTGCAATATATTTGATAGAGTCTTGTTGGAAGCTTTTATCTAGCCATTGTACGCTGCATCATACCGAGATGAATGATTGGATTTGATGTTGTATTCTTGATACAACTTCTTCACCTCGGATGAACAGAAGTTGGTTCCATTGTCCGTCAATATGGTATGAGGGACACAAAATCTGGTAATGATGTTAGACTTGATTAAGATAACAATTCTTTTTGAACTGACATCCTTGAGAGGTATTGCCTCTTCCCATTTGGAAAGGAAATTATCAGTAGTAAGAATATACTTAAACTTATTGGCCGTAGCTAAAGGGTAAGGTCCCACCACATCCATTCCCCATATGGAAAATGGCCATGAGTATTTAGCTGTATGAAGCAACTCTGGAGGTTGAAGAATGAAGTTGGAATGTACTTGGAATGAATGACACTTCTTTGTGAAATCAACACAATCTTGTATCATTGAAGGCCAAAAGTATCTAAGCCTTTGAATCTGATCAGACAGTCTATGTCTAGAAAGGTGGGCACCACAGACTCCTGCATGCACTTATTTCATGACAACAATTGTCTCTTCACCATCAATGCATCTGAAGAGAACTCCATCAAAACCACACTTGTAGAGAATTTTCTCTAGGTGATCTGGGCCATCATAAAGAGTAAATTTGACCACACATCGCCGGATCTGTTCTTTCCCGGCTCTATCAGGTGGAAGTATTTCATTTTGAAGGAATTCCCTGATAGGTTCCATCTATCCCATAGTGTGACCATATGGTTCAGAGATGGGACTAATTTCATTGATTTCCGCTGTTCTGGCTTGATCATAAGGTGGAATTGTGTGATGGTGTGCAATACTAATGGTTGTCCCGTCCCGATTTGGATATTCCAGAGTTGTGGCTATATTAGCTAGTGCATCAGCTTGGGATTTCAATGATCGTGGGACATAAGAAAATGTTGGTTCTGAAGGAAGCCCCGCCATTAACTCTCTGACGTAATCATACAAAGGGATTATTTTTTCTTTTTTGATTGCATAATCCCCATTGACTTATTTGATTACCATTTCTGAATCACCTTTCACCTTTAAGTGATTCACTTGCGCTTGAAGCGCCAACTCCAATCCTGCAATGAGAGCTTGGTATTCTCCTTCATTATTTCTACCACCTTCATACAATGAGAAGGAATAGGGTAACACTGCATTTTCTGGAGAAATGAGTACAATCCCTAAGCCAACTTTGTTGAATTTAGGATTTTTCATTTTCCTCCCTATTGGACTTCTGGAAGCACCATAAAAATACATTTCCCATGTTTGAAATAATTCTTGAATAGAGAAAACATCCTCATTAGGGAGTTCAATATCTGAAGATGTGTCTTCCATTGAAGGGTGTTCAGTAATGAAATCAGCCAGAGGTTGGCCCTTTATCGCCTTTTAAGACACATTTTGAATATAAAATTACTGCAAGATATCTTCTCACCTTTCCAGATGTACTGTAATCATTAGACGACTAAGGATGAATTTGAGTGGGTTATTGTGAGATACCAATTGGACCTCATGATGTTGCAGGTAGTATCACAACATCTGAACTGTAAAGAATAATGCAAGGCAACACTTCTCAATACTTGAATATTGGGTTTCTGCTTCAAGCATAGTCCGACTGAGATAGTAGAGGCTATTTTCATTCGCATCATCATTCTTCTGAGTAAGAAAGGCACCCAATGAACACTCTAGAGCTGTCACATAGAGGATAATTGGTCTTCCTTCAACAGGTGGCATAAGTAACGGTGGACTCAAGAGATATTTCTTGATAATATCAAATGCATCTTGACATTCTTCAGTTCACTGGTAAGTGACTCCCTTCTTCATCAATTTAGTGAAGGGTAAGCTTTTTCCTGCCAAATTGGCGATGAAACACCGAATATAGGCTAAGTGTCCTTGAATTCCTCTCAATTATCTTAAATTTCGAGGAGGTTACATGCCAAGGATTGACATTAGCTTCTCAGGATAGACTTTGATACCATGATGGCATATGATGAAGACAAGAAATTTCTCATAGGGTACCCCAAAAGCATATTTTAAGGGGTTCATCTTCAAATTATGTTGTCAAAGCTTGCGGAATATGACTTCTAAAGCATCCTAGTGATTAGAACGTTGTTTGGATTTGACCAACGAATGGTCCACATAACATTCAACAAACTTTCCTAGAAAGGGTTTGAAGATAGGATGCATGGCATGCTGATATGTTGCACCTACATTATTTAGGCCGAAGGGAATTACCAGATAGCAAAACACACCCTTAGGGGCTCTGAAGGATGTAGATTATTCATGTTCTAGAGTCATATGGATTTTATTATATCCAGAATATCAATTCATGAAGGATAGTGCTTCATAGCCAGTTGTCGCGTCAATCAAGAGTTCTGTAATCGGAACTGGAAAATCATCCTTAGGACAATGCTGATTAAGAACCCTGAAATCAATGAAAACTCTAATTTTACCATTCTTCTTTTTCACTAGGAAAATATTAGCCAACCACTTGGGATGTTGAACTTATCTGACAATGTTAGCTTTGATGAGCTTATCCACTTCAGCCTCAATTTTGGAAGCATAGGTTGGGTGTGTTCTTATAGCAGCTTGTTTGAATCCTCGATGTTCTTCTGGCAAACTCAAATGATGAGTGGAAACATCAAGATCAATCCCTAGAATCTCTCTATAGTTCCAAGATAACACATCCCGATTTTTCTTTAAAAAGGAAATATACATCTATTTCTCTTTAAGAGTCATGGTCGCACTGATTAAAGTGGGTCGTGGATCTTCTTTTGTACCCAGATTGTTTTCTCTGAGTTCATCCATAGTGGTAGAGATACCCACTTTAAATTCAGGAGGAGCATCCCTGAGATCTTCCTCTTCTTCTTCAACATGTTTTATTTCCTCTGTTTCCACTTGCATAGTAGATTATGAAGCAGAATTTTCATGATAAGAAGAGATGTCAAAATTTTCACATCTTGAAGAAGAAGCTTCCATTTCCGACCTGATTGATGATGAAGGGTCTTATTTGGGTAATAAAGAGGATATGATGGATAGAGAATCAACATCATCATTTACCTCTGACATTTCTATAACTTTCCCTGGCCTGATTGACGAAGTATAGACTTGCTGTATTTCAGCAGATGAAATGAGGACATCTCTATTTGAGCTTTCATCATTGCTTGGTGGATCACCAATTTCTCCAATTTTTTCTGGCTCAATTGTCATAATTGACATTATGGATCTTTCTAAAAGAGTATTTTGATTTGGGTATATACTGTCTATTTGACTGATAGGAAACACATAATCCGTACTCACATGTGCTAATGGGTTTACTAGAATATTTTCCAAACCATACAGAGCATTAACTTTGGTAATCTCCATTGTTGTAGATTCCTCATTTCCCTTCATGTGATAGAATTCTGCCACAATGTATTGATACTCACATGTATTTAACGGGAACTTATCACCATATAATTTCCCAACTTGACCATCGAAACAAATCTTGATACATTGATGTAATGACAAAGGGATAGCTGCATGCCGATGTAGCCAGGGTCTTCCAAGAAAGACGATGAAGGTTGAGTGTTGATCAACAACCATGAAATCTAAATTGGACACAAGATCTCCAAACTGAGTTCTGAGTGTAATCTCGCCCAGTGGTTCTTGTTCATTTTTATCATATCTTTGTACCATCAATGTAGAAGGAGATAAATCAGATTCCATGTGGCCCAATCGATAAAGTGTAAGGATGGGAATGAGGTTGACTCCTAAAGCATCATCAATGAAAACTCTTCGGATGTCTATGACATTTACCTCTCCATATAATTACAAAGGTATAATACGTTCATACATGACATTAACTACATCTTCATCAGTAAAATATATTTCTGCATGGTATTATACAGGATTATTCTCTACATGGTAGACTTCAGCAGTAGCAATTTCTGTTTCAAAATCTCGTGGACTTGACAAAGTCTCAATGAGTGCCTCCTGAAGATCCTTTGATAAATTCAAGGCATCCAGAATTAATAACATGGATGGTACATGGTCCAGGTGTTTCAATATATCATACTTTTGATCCAAAGGTCTGTATTTCCCTACAGGAACATGTGGTTTCACAAGTGCGTTGAAAGTTGATGCCTTGGAATTTGATGCATTTTGTACCAGGATAGGAGTTGGTAATACTCCTGGATTTAGAATATTAGACCGATTAGGTCTATTTACTTGCTGAGAGGAAGAAAATGGAACCTTCAACTGATCTTCCAGAATAATTGTGCTAGGGCTAATTTTTCCTTGTGTGGATGAACTTTCTTGTACTTGTTGAGCTCGTTGAAGGGCTCTACCATGAGTTTCTGTGTCATACAGGGTTCAAGCAGGGGTAGAATTGGAATAGTGGCCTTTGAAAGATCCTTGTCTTCCCCTGTATCCTGATCCTCTAGAACTTCCTATGATTCCTCTATTTGATATAAGGAATTTGAGCTCATCAAATTTGAAACTGCGACTGGCACACAAATCTGTTAATTGAATCATATTAACAGAACCGAAAATCAACACTTCATCCAATGAAGACTCTGCCTGATTAGCCTGTTTAGGTTGTGCCGTTTGGTGGGGCGGTGCCCATGAAGTTGAAGTAGATGGCATGAAGTCTTCCAGAGTCAAATACAACATAGGATTTGGCACATACTCATATTCTTATGATTCTTTTTCTTTCTTTGAATCAAGTCATTTCTGTGAGGATTTTCTCTCTGGTGAAGAGGGTTTTGCTGTGGAATTCATGGAAGAAGGCACAATTTGTTTCTTCAATTGCGTTCACAAAATAACATGAGTTCGGTTGATCATCATTCTGACCATCCAATCATCATATTTTTGTGCATTTTGGTTCTTAACTTCTTGTCACTTGCTTTCCTCCTTTGGAACTGTAGCAGTAACACATGCTACCTGAGCTGAATAAACTTTTAATTTGACCTGTCCCGAGTCGACCATCTTTTGTAAGAGGTCGTTGAAGACAAAACACTCCTGGATGAGATGCCCCAACATTTGATTAAAGGGGAAATAATTGGGATGGTCTTCCTATCCATCCTTTTTTAGACTTTTGAGCCTTGGCAACTGAACCAAATTATTTTCCAGAGCCGAAATGAAGTAACCACGAACTTGTTCATTTTGGAAAGAGTTTGTTTTTCTCTTTAAATCCTCAAATTGTTTTCTTCTTTGATATCTTTGATTGTCTTGATGAAAAACCATTTGTTGTTGGAGCTCAGGAGGTGGAGCCCTTTGAGAAGATGATGGTTTTGAAGTAGAACCAGGTACATGTGATTATTTAAGCATAACTATAGTAGTCTCTACTTTACCCATTCTCCTTCATAGAGTTGATGGAATTATACGAGCCTTATCCTTAGTCTTTATAAGAGAATCCTCAATCTGTTGAGCGATTTATGTAAGGTCTCAAAACCCTCCTGTATATTTCATAAGGATCAACGACGTGCGTAATTCTTCACAAAGATTTTCCACACAGATTGGAAACAGTTCTTCCTGAGGGAGTGCTATGCTTAGGGAATATGTTAATCCCTTCCATTAAGCCATGAAATCTGAGACCCTTTTATTCTCCCTTTTCTTACAGTTTGTAAGATAAAAAACTATTGTCATTGGCAATGTTTAGCTGAACTAATGAAGGAATTTTTGGCGAAGGTCTTCCTACCCGGTAATTGACAGAGATTGCAAGATTGTGTACCAAACAAAAGCTGGTCCTTGCAAGGTTCGCACGGAGCTTCTGAGTTTCACTACTTCGTTCTATTCTGGAGTTCCCATCATAGGATCGCAACAATACACATAATGCGTCAAATGTTGTTTAGGATCACCTGATCCATTTAAAATAAGGAATACAGGGTTCCCAAAACATGATGGGGGAAGGATTGAATCTACCCATTTAGGGTAAGCTCTCTTTTCTGGTTGAACCTGCACACACTTCCCTTCCATAGTCTCTAACCAACTTATTAATGACTCAATGGTAGTTATTAACTTTTGAGAAACATCCAGTTGAACATGGACTTGGGAAAGTGCAATAACTGGTGCTGGTATAGATGTGGGGGCTGGTACTGCAACTTATGGTGGCAGCACCAATTGTTGTTGCACTTGACCCGTAGGATTAGACCTGTGAGGGTGTACTGATATAGGAGGATATTATTGATCCATCTTAGTAACTACAACAAACTCCCTTGGCTAACTGACTCGAGCATGCTTAGGAGGAAGACTACCATGAAGTAATTCTGTATTCATCCTCCTCAATTCCTTCATTTCTCTCTCTTATTGTGAAAATATTTTCTCTAGTGAGAGCGATTGGCCTTCTCTAGAGGAAGGGTATGTAACTTGATTCTTTCTTTTTCCCCTTGTTAGCAACCTTTTGGAGAGGGGGAAGTGGGTTACTTGAGGATTACCTAGATTATGGGTAATCCTTTGATTTCGTGTACACACACCTTCTTCATTTGTGTCTGTGCATACAACTTCTAGAGAAGAAACCTCTTCATCTGAGTCCCCTGAGTGAGCCTCATGTTCTATAGGATCAGCAACGATGGCATTAATGACCTTAATTGATGCATAACACATCATATACCTTCTATCAGCATTTCTGTGATATTGTCTTCTGCCATGCCCCTGATGAGACATTACCTTTATTTGATTTGATCTCTCAAGTACTTCTTGGTGAACCGTAATTTGGAAAGAATATCCTGATAATTTGGATCTTAGTTCATCTTATGGATTCTTCCCCAATCAAGAAAAGACCGAATTTCGCTGAGGAGGGGATTGATGATTTGAAAAACTCCCCAGTCCAGTGTACTGGGGTTGTTACTGCTACCTTTTCTCAACTCCTCAAATCATATTTTTTGATTCCGAGGGTTGGGATAAAAGAGTCCCCAGTCTGGCAAGCTGGGGTTACTCTTGAAATTCTATTTCTGAGACTTTCTTAAAAGCTCTACGGATATTGCGGACCTTATTCCGGAAATCAGCTGGATGCATCAATCAATATCCACTTTTATCACCCCGTTCAAAATACCGTTGGTTGATTTATGACACTTCTGACACTTGATGATGTGCTTTCCCCATACGAGAGGCATGTTCAATATTCTCGTTTTCTTGATTCAGGAGTAATTAAACAACTTGTTCTATGTATTCTTGATTTTTATAGGAAGTAGTTGAAGCCTATTCTTGATAAAGTTTTTGATTACAAAAAAACCCATTGACTATGGCCGGCCATGGGCAATAACGTTGCATGAGACCATTTTCGGCAGGCATTGCTGACTGGAGAGTATAATGAAATTTAGTGCTCCATGAACACCCCATCTTCTAACATGAATACTAGATGGGGAATTGGAAATTAACTAGCGCAATCTTTTAAGTGCTCCAAGGCATGAATGTTGAAGGGGTCTCTGCTGCTTTTCAGCCATCGGATATCAAGAGGCTGATAGAGATTCCAAATCAATCTCACATTGTAACCCTTCTATTAACTTAAGATAATTTTCATATTCATCATAAGATAATACTTTATTTTTCATCTGACAAAGAGTTTTCTATATGTTAAGACGAATATCATGAATTCTATTTTCCATCAACATCTCTGGAATGTCATACTGAGAGTCAGCCAGAGGCCAAAACATGACTGGAGTTCACCCTTCTCCAGTTGTTTTCTCATGTTTAGCATTTACTCTTTATCATTCAATGAAAATTCTTCTACCTGGTTTGATCAGAGTTGGTGTTTCCTTTTTTTTTTCATCGAATTCAACACGATTGGTAGAGAAATCACTGATCAAACTTGAAGATTCATAACTTAGGGGTGGTTTGGAGAACAACCTACACCCTGGTCTATCTTCTTGCGGAGAAAGTATTTCATCTGCTAGAGATGAAGCATCAGACATGAATGGTTTTTCATTTCCAAATGCCTCAAGATAAGAGGGCTTTCCCGGAACTACATTTTCTACTGGAGCATTTTCCGGGCAATGTGCAGTACTACTACAGAGAGGACATTCGCAGCAAAATTCATCATTATGGGGAGGACCACCATAGTGGGTTACATAAATAGATGAGATCTATTTCTCCTTAGTCTTCTGGCCACACAATGGGTTATTGTAGATCTCATCTGTAGATGAATCTTAAAGATCGACTGAACTGGCATGAAGCCAGCCTTCATGGAGAAGTGTCTATTGAAGACATTCTGAATAAATGTTCCCACTATTGGGAAATGAGGGAGTAGAATCTTGGATTCCAACTAATAATTGTCTAAGGGATTCATGAACTCCAGCATCGAGCAAGGCCTTGTTATAGATTGGCTCTTGATCTGTTGAATGTGTTGGGTGTGTCTTCTTCTTAGAAGCCTTCTTACTTGCCTTGGAAACCACTTGTTGACGAAAGTGGCTACTCTAAGTAGGTGTATGTGCCTGATCAGGAGAGATGGAATGGTTAGGGTGACAATATCTACTCAAATAAGTTGTATGTGCCTGACTTGGTTGTCCGTATGATATGGGGGGAATACCCCCCACAATCCTCTTGGATTGGAATATATGTGTGTGTCTATTTCGAAGTGAACTATTGATTTGTCACTCCACTAGTAGGGATATATTTATGGTTCTTTCTCTGAGATGTTTCTAACGCTGTTATAATATCCTAGAAAGTATCCAGAATATGAGGAGGTATTTTCTTATACTCTTTCACCATTGATAGAATATTTTTGGTCACTTCAGCTATCGGAACAGGGATATAAGTTCATTCCATTCTTTGAGTAGGTGTGTGTACCTCCTCTTGTCCTCCTTTTCTTGTCAGTGAATCCTGACAGTACTCAAGTGTGGGGACAGAGAGTTGAGTCTGCCTCTTATATGTCACCGGAGCTTTCCGACTAACTTCTCCGAGTGCTACCAAGTGATACTGTTGGTAGGCTTGATCAATACTATCAGGTGTATGTGCCTTCTTATTGTACTTCGTCGAACGTGGTTGAAGAGATCCATCATATGTCGTCAGATGAGCCTGCTAACTAGTTGATGACGTATAAATAGGATTATTCTCCTGCCTATAGTACTCCACCAGAATTGCCTGGAGGGATTGTCGTGATGCTGCCAAATGAGTCTACTGGACAACGGAATTAAAATGGATGGGTGTATGTGCATGCTCGTTTTTTGCCACCAAGTTAGGATGGTGGACTTCTCCGAAGATATCAGAGATGAGAACCTGCTCACTGTTGACCGGATTTCACCTTTGGCGATTCGTCTTGCCTGCTCAGGTTTGAGGAACCTGAGCCAAACGCCTGGAGTCGATACCCTCATCATGTTGAGGGCGCACTGCCACACGAGTATGGCGGCGATTGTTGATGGGAGACCTCGAGAAGGACTCCTGCTTCCTTGAATTAATTCCCTGAGGGACCTGCTCATTCACCACCCCAGAAATATGGGAGTGAATGGTGATTGTGTTCTGGGGATGACGACACGAAACAATTGGAGTTGGTAGTTATCACCGCCTACTTCTTGATCACTAGTCGTCGCTATCCAGACGACCAGGGTGAATTGTTCACTTGGAGGGCTTATCGAGCAGCATCCAGAGTTGGAATGGTACCGTGTTGAAGGTACGCCTTAACCAGCACATTTGATACCCAGCGTTGAAGATGCTGAGTAGGTGATGTCTTCCTCAGAGCGAATGATGATCCAGCAGGAGTAGCAGTAGTGGCATTTGTAGTAGAGGTTTTCACAATAGAGGAATTCATAGATGTGGACTTAAGAAAATCCATTCTCGTAATGTAGAAGATCTTGAAAAAGAGATTCTATTTTATACAAAAAACATAATCAAGATAAAATCACCTGCTACATCTTTTGGATGAGCACATATGTTATTGATTTCCTTGTTGTCCCTCTCATTGAGTTTAAATAGGGGCCTAACAAATAGGTAAAACATCATTTTTTCTAGGTTAAAGATTCACGTCAGGTTCCCTATTTTTTGTTTCATCTGGAATTGGGGAGGACCTCATTGATTGAAGGTTCAAACATTCCAATCAGTTTCTAACGGGTTTGTTCATAGAACCGGAAACATCCAATGATTCCATATCCATTTAGACCTACTTTCCAAAGGTAGGTTCTCATTAGTTGTGGACTGATGAGGCTTAGTAATTTTCATTGGTCAAGAGTATTGGAAGGTTGGACTCATCAAACCTTTTTGAGGGGAATTATTGTCTTCTCTGGGACTCTCTTTATAGATTTAAGTTATGTTTGTGAATCCTTATTAAATTACCAGGTATAAAATTTACTATCCTTTAAATCTGAAAATCAATGATTGATATGAATAAAATTTAGAGAATATATTATATGTATTAGAGGTTCTTCATCGATAAAGAATCATTTGTATTTGTTAGAGATTCTAAGTTGATGGTATCCTTAAATACATAAGAGTATCTTGATAATAATGATGAACATACTGGTTTTAAATCCATTCAGTGGGCACTTGAAGTTTATTGTCATTCAAGAGGACATGGATTATTTCAGAGTTGGGATCGTACCTACTGATGGGATACCTACGTATCCTTTGTTTTGGAAAAGGAATCAGAACCCATTTAGTTCGAGTAAGGGAGTATGATCTTTATGCATTATTGATGGATCAAAAAAAGATGTCATGATTACTTTTACTCTCTAAACTCACGTGACCCATGCTCGGTGTGAGAAACAAGAGGTATTGGTGAAACCCGAAAATTATGCCATGCAATGATGTGGGGCTTATGTATGTATGACTACCCAAATAGATGAGGATTAAGATTTATTTCAGCGAAGAAATCCATGAACAGGTTCCATAAAGTTATATGTACTTCATGGAGATTGGGATACACTAATCATGGGGCTTACTCCTAAAGAAGATTCCCAAGTTAGGAGGGGACTTATGATTGGGTTTTACTCTTGATAAAGAAGCCCAGATCAAAAGGAATTATGACTGGTTAAGAGAAAATACGACTGGGGCATATTCCAAAGGAGGAGGCCCATGTTAAAGGGATTTGAAAATTAAGGTACTTGGGGCTTACCCCTAAAGAGGATTTCCATATTTGAGACTGGGGCTTATTCCTGAAAAGGAACTCAGGTTAAAGGATTTATGGTTTGGGTCTTACACCTAAGGAGGATGCCCATATTTGGGGAATTATGACTGAGGATTATTCCTGAAAAGGAGGCCCAGTTTAAAGGACACGGGGCTTACTCGTAAGGATGGTTCCCAAATTAATGAGGACATGGGGATTACTCCTAACGAATATGCCCAAATTAATGAGGATTTGGACTGGGGATTACTCTTATAAAGGAGGCCCTAGTTAAGGATTCCCTCATCTTAAAGGATGAGGTTGAATGAATGAACTCTCTAACTTTAGTTACATATGGATGTGAAAATCACTAATTTTTGAGATATGTTCCATGGATCTCCTTTCAGATAAGGAATTCAATAAAGAAAACATGCCATAAATGGATTTTAAGAGTGTCTTGAAGACTGAGTCTTGAATAGTAGAGGTGGAATGGCATAAGAGAGGTGAAATGGGCAGGAAGGGCACCCAAAAGTAGAAGGTCATGCAAGTCCTGGTAGGCGCGCAAGTAATAAATGGGAGAGAAAGTATTGGTCACATAGGTATACCTGCACGGCTCATGGGTACTTGCACGATCCATTCCCAATAGAGTAATACTTGGGCGATTATTGACCAAAGCCTTTAGAATCATCCTGAGGTACATCTAGAAGAGTGGTGCACAAGTTTCAATGAATAGGTAACGAGGCACGCAAGTGTTTGCATTTCCCTTAAGGGTAAAAACACTTAGGCGTGCAAGTGTTAGTGAATTTTAACACTTAGAACTTATTCCTCTTGTTTAGACCTTCCATTCTAGGTAAATAATTACCTTAGAAGTGTTCGGAAGGCGTGAAGAAGAGATTTGGGCGTTCATAGCTCTCTATCTGAATTCTAGAAAAAAGTCCTCTCGAAATGGGCGGACCACAGGGTCTATTTTTACACTGGAGAAGACCCTGGGCGATTTTCAAAGAGTACACGCAAGTCACCTGCACGACCATTTGGGCGGCGTGAAAGTATACTTGCGCGACCATGTTGGAACTTGTGCGACCTATGGTCAATGTTATCCTTGTTCATCCCTTTCTATTTTTTTATTTTTCTTCAAAGGATGAATCACTTTGGGTTCAAGGTATTTCCCCTTTTCAGTTCATTAGACTCTGTGACGGAAAGGAGCGTCAATAATATCTCACAGAAATAAAAAGTGAGATGAAATTGCTTTAACTTATGTCTTGACTCTCATCATACTCATTCAAACATCTTGTTTAACATATATAAGTATATTATACATATTTTACAGAACCATATTCTTATATCTAATTCAATATATGGATTTATTATGACTTTTTGTTACCCTTTTATTAACAATTCCAAGTTGAGTTTCTGCTTTTAATAATATTCGCTTTGTTTTTTACATGTATCTTAATTTGTTATATTTTTAGATCATTGCGCTTATATAATGATATAAGTAATGTATAAAATTTATACAAAATATATTATGTATATCTATATTTATAAATATCAATTAATGATTGAAATTAGAAATGGAATACAACGATATGGGAGATGGTAGGTCATATGTATGCTTGAATGTTGTTTTCGTTTAATAATCGTATTGAAAAAAAGAACGAAATAAATAAAAAAAATTGAAGGAAATATAGTTAAATATATATATAATCATTATAAAATCAATATTATTTCATATAAAACACTAATTTCACTAAACCCATCCTCTATACAATCCATGTGGTGTGTTAACGAATCACATCCCTTTGAGGGGGTGGTAGTCCACACATCCCCAAACGAAATGATCATATTTAAAAAAAATGGATAGTATAAATTTATTTGCTATAAAAGATTTATAGAATAATAAATACATAATAAACAACATATATATCATATATTGATATTGTTTCCATCATAATAACAAACAATGAGAGGTGTGAAAGTAAAAATGAAATACATTGTTTCATGAGGTGGTAGTTTATTGTACAAAAAAATGTTTGTTTGTTACCCATTAGATCGAAGGGTCTATATGTAGAGGTAAGAAACATAGAATATAAAAAATATATATATCTAGGATATATTTTTTATTATATAATAATGAAATAAGAATATATTTTAGTGGTTGCAGGTAGAATATAATGGAAAAGAACTTGAGGAAGGATGGTACAACTTTTTTGCATAACTCATTTTTGTTTGCGCCAAAGGGATTCCTTGATTAGATATAAGTCAAAAATGTAGGAATAAATGAGTAATTTATAGATTTTTTTTGAGATATTTGGGAATATATTGGTCGATAAAAACATTTTTGAGAGGTGAGAATAAGTGGTAGGTTTGATTGACTTTTGATAGTGGAAGAAGAGTGGTATTTTCGTAAATTTTTTAAATGATAATTACACCCATGTTTTCCCCATTATAATTGGCCCCCATAATGGAAATAATTAGATAAAATGGATTATAATGTTTAAATATGTTCCGATAATGGATTTTGGACAAGTTTGTAGGTCGACTTAGGCCTTAAGGCTAAGGTTTTGTTCTTTGTGAGTAAATTTTTTCTCTAAATCGCAATAATTAATCTTAATCACTTTCACTAGTAGTTTGGGAAAAACCCAAATTTAAAATTATTAGACATTATGAATTATTTTGATTAAAAATATTTATTCCATTTGTGAAACTTCCAGAAACATAGGTGGTATAAATTTATTTAAAATTTATCCCAAAGATGGGACGACACTGCAGCGTTTTAAAGAAAAAATAATCAAATGGTTGAGAAGTTTTTATATACAATTTCAATGTGAATCTTGTTATGATAAACTTATTGGGATTAATTTATGTATATTTTATCTAATTATACTTTTAAAACAAATTAAAATATAATTTAACTATATAAATAAATAAAATTAAAAAGAATTTTTGAATTAAAATTCATTATTTTCACAGTTCATCCCAAAATGAATTTTCTCAGAAAAATACAAAAACATAACCCTAATATAATTTATAAAATATAAATATACAAATTCTATTTATTTAATCAAATTTAAGGTCCAAATATGTTTAAAATTTATTTTATTTTAATTCGCATTAGGATTTAAAAAGTAGTTCATTGGAGAAAATAGTTTTTTAAATATTTAATAAATTTACCATAAATTGTATTTTTCATTATCAATATGTTTTATTTATTTAAAACCATTGAAAAAAAATATGATAAAATTATTTATTACTATTAATATTACCAAGTTTAATGTATATGCTATAACTATCATGTTAAAATATTATAACAATAAAATGATGTTTCGTAGAAACTCAGTTTTGTGTGTAACGAAAGCCATGTAAGTGTTGTATGTAGGGAAAACATACCTCGGTGTACTATATAACTAGTTTCTAACATAGTTATATAATATAAAAAAACTATGTTAAGTGTAAATTGAAATAAAATTTATCTAAATATTAAATTAATTTCAAAAATATATTTCACAAAATCTTGAGGTGTTACAATTCAGGTGGCCAAAAATGAATAACATGTCACATAAACATATGAAATTATATTTACGCCCCTTTTTTCCAAGATATGTTTTAATAGATATGAATTTAACCCTTTTTATTCCTATGTGGAGTTGGTATTTTACACATTTGGAATGGGATCCTCCTTGAGATTTTGTATTTCTCCCGTTTAATAATGGGGTAGAGATCCTCTACATGAGGAATTATACTAAGTCAGTATTTCACCTATAGTATGAGGTTGGGATCCTCAATATATGTAGTGCATATTTCACACATCAATAGTTATTGTATGGTATAATGATACTCCCCTAGATCCATTATATCACCTTTGGTCACGAGGTACGTATCATATAACATCATTAAATGGAATGATTGTGTAATTTGCATTAGGTTGTGCTCCATGATTAGAGAATCATAACTGAATTTTCATGAGATGTCAAATTGATTATGTTTTTAATGTTAATTTATAGTCTAGAGCATACCCTAGTTCATCTCTCAATGAGATTTCGTGGGTTTAGAGTGTGTGTTTTTACTAAGAAGTACTAAAATAGGGGTGGTTTTGAAAATAGTTTTAGGATTAAATTACATAATTGAAAGTTTAAAAGTTGAGAAACAAAATCTATTTTCAAAAATATGAGATAAAAGGGTTCATTGTGAGTTCACTACACACTTTTAAGTTCTTCATTATTAGATATTAATTTATGTTTAGATTAATTATTTGTTTGAAATTATTTGAAATCCCGATTAATTCTTAAGCCTTTATTTATTGTTTTATGAACCAATCCTTGTCATAACAATCGTATTTTTAAGGTCCCGAACTAATGTAGGTAATAAGATCTTCCAAATAATACTGACATCTCAAGAAAGTGTGTAAGAAAAGGATTATTGTCTTACTCAATAAGAACAACACAAGTCACGCACTCAAAACCTCATGCCGATCGGTTAGAAATTAAGATCATCTCATTCACCCACATCAATACAAGAATTAAAATATGAAATTATGTATGATACATAGAAATATATGCCTTATTACTCCAAAACAGTTGCTAGTATGTGTGTGTAGCTCCCTCACAACGAATGCCCACTGATTAGCTCGATTTCGGGTGGTGGAGGAAGCTCAGGCGGAAGTAAATCTTCATTATCGATCCCTATATGATCATAGGGGCCTCCATAACATCAAAGATGATGAGATTACTCCTATTGAACTCCAAATTGGAAGCACATCACTCCTTGTCCAAACTCCCAAATGAGGTGCCCAAGGTACCTTTTTATATCCAAAATGGGAAGTGGTTTTGGGCACCATGATTTTGATAAACTATTTAAAGGATGGTTTTAGGCTACTAGAAAAATGAACATCCCTTTTGAAAAAACTGGAAAGTTGTATCCCTACATCTTGACTATCTCCACTAAATGTATGGCCTAAATTGGAAAATCACAGCTCGAGATATTGACCTATTACAGAATACCACTTTTGACATTGTTCATATTCAGTGGCTTGAATAGATCAGTTCAGATGGTCCCTATAGAAGCCGAATATGGATTGGGTTCCTTGAGATGAAATGTAGACTATTAAGTTTTGGAACTTCCTATAAAATATCTACCAATTTTAATGCATGTTCTAGTGGAAATGTGCCAATTTATCCACTGGTGTTCCTGGATCCTGCGCAATTTTTCCCATATTTCTTGGACTTCATCATTGTCCCCCAAATCACCTCCACCTTCAATGATATTATCAAAAAAAGTAAAATTTCCTTTTTTAATAGTGATAATCATAAAATAACTGAATCAAAAATTAATTTATTTGTGTTATTATATTAGGAATTTACAATAAAAATTCAATTTAATTCAATGTTGTAACAGTGAAAATGACACAGTGAATCATGGTACGATCACACCCCCACACCAAAAAATTTGCACTCCTGGGAAAACTTACATTTTCAGAAATTATTCATGTAGATGTTACCAACATCATGAATATTTAAAATCTGAGGAAATTTTAATTCATTAAATTAATGTTATTAATGCACAAACCACACTAATGAGTTCTTCTTAGTGAAAATGGAAAAATATGTCTCATAAATCATATCACTATGAAATTCAAAGAGGTTCATGATAACAAATTGAGAAAAGAATTCAGAATGAAACCATGTCACTAACACTCCATTGGTGTTTGTGATAACCATTCCATGATATTCTTTCCATTTTTTATCCAAAAAATATCGGTTATTTTAACATTTTTCATCTTAAAATATATTGTCCACTGATCCTTCCCTACATCCTTTGAAATCATATTTCAAGACCCACTCACTTATGCATTCCCAGAAGTCAAACAATAATATACAGACATTGATATACCCAAACGTTGCACATTTCATCACTCCCCTCATTTATTATTTTTTCTATTTGGAGAAGTTGCATTTGGAACAAATATCTCACACAGATCTCAACTCTGGTTTGATCCCCTTATGAAAATAATCTTTATAGTTATAAAAAGATAAAAGTCTGAGGAGGATTGAATTTTTTCCACCCAAGAAACAATGCAATTTTTCTATTTTTATCATTTCTTTTTGAGGGCATACAAAAGTTGTATATCAGGTATATACGCATAGGTGAATATGGTACAGTAATGAAACAGATCAGATAAGGAACGAATGTTTGAAAATATTATTTAAAGATGAAAAATATTAACCTACCTTATATTTATCTTATATTAATTAATAAATATTCACACTTTGTGGTTTGATGAACTAATGTGTGGAGATATTAGTGACACAGTTTTCCCAAAAACAACTCACACAAGGGGTATCAATCATCTCAAATGTTTCACAGTGATACAACCATTTATATCTTTGATATAAAACCAATTCACTGAAAATCACTCCATGATGTTAAATTCATACATACATTCAAGCCAAAATATAGATAGTTTTTTCTATCAAATTTTAAATCAAAATGTAATAAAAAACATCAATATGCATTTTCAGTATGTTTCATAATTTGGTGACCATAAGGGGGAGGGGATTAAAAATTCCATAAAGATGGTGAAAAAGAGATGAAGGAAGTAAGAAAATGAAAATCCTAAAGAACCTAGAAATATATGGAAAAGTAAAAATACCATAAAGAATGTCAAAAAGTGGATAAAGAAAAAAAAGGCAATGAAAATTCCTAACTACCCTAGTAATGTATCCATCCCCAACACCTAGAATGTACAGTGTCCTCACTATAATAATTGAGAAAATGAGAAGGAAGGAAAAAACCTGGTGTGTTTCATTATAATTTTTCTTCTTGAATGGAGTTCCTTCATCGGAAACACTCGAAGGGATTCATGGAAGTGATTAAGTCACTACCCAATAACATGGATGGTTTTCTTGGTTTCTTCATTTTGAACCTGAACAACACAAAATGGAGATAAATTAATAATAGTGTACGGGCCAAACCAGGGGTAACGATGCTTACCTGGATGCAAATTCAGCCTTGAATTATAATGAAATCTCTTCTACCTAATGTGTAACTGATGATAAAGTATAATACAGTCGTTGGAAGCTTTCTTTTTCTCCTTATAAATCCTAGAGTTTTCATATGTGTCTCTCCTCATTTCCTCTGACTCATGAATCTGTAACTTACTTTGATAACTGACACCCGAAAGGATATAATTACATTGTATAATGGCCAAGTATGCCCAGTGCTCAATCACAATAGGGAGGTTACAACGTTTTCCAAAAAAATCCTATAATGTGAAATTCCAATGGGAGTATTAAAGGCAGTACGGTAAGCCCATAATGAATCATTGAGTCTAAAACTCCTATCTTTTCTGTTGGGTTGAATCATTTTTTCAAGAATTTGTTTTAACTATCTATTTGACACCTCGTCTTGACCATTGGTATGTGGTTGATATGCAGTAGACATTGGATGACCGACCCCATACCAATTCAAATATGATTTCATTTTTCGGTTGTAGAAATGAGAACCCTAGTAATTGATGATGAACCTAGGTAATCCAAACATAAATAAGATTTGGTTTTTCAAAAAATTCTACAACTTCCTTAGAATCATCAGTCCTTGTATCTCGTGCCTCTACCCATTTTGACACGTAGTAAACTTTCAAAATAATGTACAAGTTGCTAAATGAATTTAGAAATGGACTCATAATGTCAATACCCAAACCATAAAAATTTTCTTGAAAGAGAAATGGTTTTTGTGGCATTTTATTTCTTTTAAAGTCATTACCTATTCTTTGAAAATAAGGATAAGATTTAATATAATCATGGGAATCCAAAAAAAGTGTGGGCCAAAAGAGACTAGAATCACGGATTTTGAGAGGAGTCTATTGGGGTCCGAAGTGACCCCCACAAGAAAGTGTGTGGATGAATCTAAGGACGGACGAAAACTTGCTATCATGGACACAAAACATAAATACATAATCACTGTATGTGCGCCAGAGGTAAGGATCATCCCAAATGTATCAACGAGACTCATGTTTTAGATGACTATCTGGGTTTTTGTTGTAATCAACAGGAATGAAAGACACTACCAAATAATTTTCAATTTCGACATACCAAGGAATAAAAATTTGCACTTAGTTCAATTTCTCATCAGGAAATATTCCATTTATGGGAATACAGGGGGGTCAGTCAATGTTTGATGATGGGCGGATCCTACTGATATGGTCAACCACCACATTATATGCTCATTTTTTATCTCTAATTCTAAATTGAATTCCGAAAGGAGGAGCATCCAGCGAATGAAACATTGTTTGGATTCTGGTTTGTTAAGGAGATACTGGTGGGATACATGGTTTGAGAACACAATGACATTAGACCCTAAAAGATATGACCTAAATTTTCCAAGGAAAACACAAAGGTAAGGAATTATTTTTCAGTTGTAGTGTATTTCTCTAGTGTAGGGTCCAATGTATTTGTGGCATAGGCAATGACATGTCGATCTCGATGGATGATTTGTGACAAGACCGCCCCAACAATATAATTAGGTGTGTCACACATGAGATCAAATTGTAAATCTCACCGAGGTGGTTGTATTACTGGGGGTTTTGTGAGACTCCATTTTAAACTATTAAATGCTTCCTCACATTCATTATCATAAACATTTCCTTTTCTTTTTTGGAGTAATCGGTAGAGGGGGAGTGAAATTTTAGTAAATTTGTGAATGAAAGGATGGTAATATCCAGTATAACCTAGGAAAGGCCCCACATACCATACATTTTTCAGGGAATGTTAAGGAAAAAATGACATCCACTTTTGATTTATCTACTTGGATACCATCCCCAAAAATGACATTCCCCAAAACTAAACATTGATGCACAATGAAATGGCATTTCTCATAATTTAATACAAGATTATTTACAATATAACGACTTAGGACTGAACCAATACTACATAAACATTCATCAAAAGAGGATCCATAAATAGTGAAATCACCCATGTAAAATTCCATGAAATTATGTAGGAAATACAAAAAAAATACTAACCATGCATCATTGGAATGTACCCAGATAATTGAATAGATCAAATGAAATCATCCTCTATGTAAATGTGCCAAAGGGTAAGTGGAGGTTGGATTTTTCTGATCTTCGGGGGCAATATGGATCTGAATGTATCTAGAATTCTCATTAAGGAAATAGTAGTGGGGCTTACCCGCTAGCCTCTCTAGAATTTTTTCAATGAATGGAAAAGGGAAATGGGCATTCCTAGTGTGTTGGTTTAGTCGGTGATTGTCTATATAGAAACACCAACTATTCTTCACAAGAGTTAGAACTAGTTCATTGTATTAATTTTTGATTACTATAAGGCCAATTATTTTAGGAACTACTTGAATAGGGATGACCCCATGGCTATCATATAATGGTGAAATGATTCCAGTAGAGAATAATTTTGTGACCTTCTTTCTCACAACTTATAGATGGTTTGGGTTCAGTCAAAATTGTGGATGCCTCAATGGTTTATCCTCATCATTAAATTAAATATGATGTGTAAAAATTACTAGGCTATTACTAGGAATGTACGCAAGAGTCCATCTCAAATCTTATTTATACTCCCTCAAAAGTTCAAGCAGTCACAATTCATGCTCAAGAGGCAGTGAACTAGTAATGATGATAGAAATCTTGTTTCCATTCTCAACATATTAATATTATAAAATGTTGAGATAGTTGTTTTAGTTCAAATTCAGGTAGATTTTGGATTTATGGGAGTGTGTGTGAACGTGATAGGTCCCTGATCTCATCTAATTTCTCAATGGTATCATCCTTAGATGAAGAATTAGATTTTACAAGAATATAAGTATCATCAATGGTCATTGGATCCCTAGTTTTCAAAAAAACATCAACCAATGGATATGCATGAAACTTTTCTAGCCCACTATAGAAATCAATGCATGAATAATTTTATAGAATTTCAATAAATGGGTAAAACTCAAAAAGGGGATCTAGGGAATGAAATGAAGTTTTTTCAAGGGGAGGGAGTACACGTATAGAATTTACAGAGAGAGAGGAATGTTCTTCTAATGGGTGCCTCCTGGCATCAAGGATATTGAAGTGGACAATGTCACCACCAATCTCTATAGATAATGTACCATTGTGGACATTAATTATGGTTTTCTATGTTTTCAAGAAGGGTCTCCCCAATATAATCAGGGCATATCCATTCATCATATCATCCTCCATTTTAAGCATATAAAATTCAGCAGAATAAAATTAAATTTTGAATCCTCACAAAAAAATACACTAACACACAAGAGGGGTGTGTGGTACTCCAGTTAGATAGTTGAACAACCATTCCTGTTGTATTTAGTTCCCCGACTTGTAATGTAGAGTAAATTTAGTGAGGCATCACAATTATAGAAGCACCTAAATCAAGCATATCATTAGAAAAAAAAATCCCATATGGTCCACGTAATTGATAATGTTCTAGGATTATTAAACTTGGTGGAAGGTGATGGATATATCATTTCAGAAACATTCCTCTCCAATCTCACTTTCTCATCACCTCAAAATCACTTTCGGTGCGTACACATCTCCTTTAAAAACTTGGAATACGGCGGAATTTGCATCACAACATCAATCAAGGAGATGCTAACCTAAATTTTTTTGAATGATTCCAATATTTCCTTCCCATGTTTAGTTTCATTTTGTTTTATAGGTTTTCTTTCCCTTTAGGGAATTGGAATTTGAATTGATGGTCTAGGTGACTCATAAAAAAGAAACGAACTTTCCTTTGGAAGGTATTTCCATTGGATACCGATTTTCAATATTTGGAACATTTTTTATATTTGGGATGGAGGTTTCCTCAATATGGGATGACTCTAATGGAGGATTCATCTATTTTCCACTCCTAAGGGTGATGGAACTAACATTTACTTTATCTCTAGGGTTGAATAATAGTTGAGATGGTTGTTTACCCAACCAGTGACATTGAATTTCCCCCCACCGAGTTAGTTAGTTGGCCTAATTGGGGTTTGAGGTCTTGTATAGCTACCTGGGTGGTTTGTTGGAATTAGATATTGTTGGAATCCATTTGTTTCATCATATCTTCTAGGATAGGAACAGGTTTTGGAGGGGCGGTTGGAATGGACTTTGGGTGGTTGAAGATTTTTGGGTGGTGGTCGTGGGTGAGTACTCGGACCTTGTTGGTTCTATGGTTGATGAGGCTGGATTGAATACCCCATTACCTATAAGCTTGGGTTTCTTTCCATCCAGAGATGGATGGATTGTATGGATCTTTCCTAAAGGGTTGGTTATATGGGCGCCTTGAAATATTTCCTCACAACTCTCCTAAGTTTCTCCTATTTGGGGGAATTGGTTAGAATAATGGGTGTCAGAAGAGAATATTCCACAATTGAATAGAGGAGGAGATTGATATTTCCCTTGGGAGAGAGAGTGGTCATAAAAGGGTACTTACCTCTTCAAAATTCGTGTTCATCTTCTTCTCCAATTCAGTACATTTCACATCATGGACACCTCGAATGTGTACACTATACCTTTTTCCAAATAGTTCAATGTTTTATGTTATATTCGCAATTAGGTTCCTTTTAGATATTGTGGTTTTATCCACTAGTTATCCAACTATAGTAGCATCAATCATGATACGATTGATTGGAATTAAACGTTCATAAAAATATTGAATTAATAGTTGATCACTTATTAGGAGGTGTGTACAAATTTATCATTGTCTTTCAAATATTTCCTAATATTCATGAAGTGTTTACCCTTGATATTGTCTTATCCCACAAATTTTTTTTCCATATTATTGCAGTTCGATAGGCTGGGAAATATTTTTCATGAAAAAGGAATTTCATGTCTGCCCGACCTCTTATTGGGGAATTAACATAATATAACCAATATTTTGCTATATATTCTAAGGAAAAGGGAAATGATCTATTTTTTACTTCTTCTTCATCAAAATTATAAGGTTTTAATATTGAACAATAATTATGAAATTATTTTAAATGATTCTGTATATCTTCTCCAGCGAGTCCATGGAATCTTGGTAATAAATGAATTAGATTGGATTTTAGTTCAAAATTGGGTGCCTCGCCTTGAATTTGAATGTATGTGTGTTGGATATCAACATCAGGTGATGTTAGTTCTTTTAATGTTTGGTTATTTTTGACCATATTGTGAAAGTTTATTTTAGTTTTGATGTTGGTTTCAAAAGAAGAAGATGAAGGATCAAGAAGAGTGTTGTTGTCTTGTGTGTCCTATTTTAAAGTTTTCTCTTGTGCGTCTCGGGGTCACTAACATAATATCCTCTCTGGTTCGGGTTCAAAAGGTTGTTAATATCCCAGATTAAAAGGATTCATGAAAAAAAACCTATACAAGAAATATATCAAAACACAAAAATATAGGTAAAGGTATCTGATAAAACAAATAAATATTCAAATAATTTATCAAAATCTTATCAAAAATACCACTACGGGAGTTTCGGAGTTTTCCGATGGGGTCCCGTCACAAAAATCCTTTTGCAACGGGATCTCATCACATATAGTCTGTTGCAGAAAAAGGCATCGCAACTAGTATTTTTGTGACGGGACCATCCCAAAAAATACTACTTGTGATGGGAAGTGAGCCCACAACAAATAGATGTTCGATTAAATATAGTATATATACTAGAACCTTTCGCGATGGGCGTATCTCAAAACAATTTTGCGACGGAACACCGACCAGTCACAAATAGCTTATATGTTATAAACCTATTATGACAGGGCCATCGCAACAAAGTTATTGTGAAGGTAAATCGACCCGTAGAAAAAAAAATTAAAAAAATTATATATAATTTATTTGCGATGGAGCCCAGTCGTAAAAGGCCCCTTAAAAAATACTAAATAAAATAAAAAATTTATATATTTTGTTAAAATAAAAAAAATTAAAATTATCAATATTTTCGAATTCTTAATAAAATAAAATAATAATTAATTTATGATTAATGAAATAAAAATAATAATAAAATTATTAAAATAATAAAAAAAGATAAAAAATATTAAAATTCTCGATATGAAGAATAAAAATAGATAAAAATAATAAAATATTATTATGATTATTATTAGTAAAATAAAAAAACATTAAAAAATATAATACTAATAATAAATATTAAAATATTAAAATATTAAAAAAAAATTGCATCATTCTCACCAATATAAATGTCAAAAATAGTAAATAGTTCATATTAAAATAAATATTCAATTCAACTATTTTTAAGAGAACAAAAAAATCACTAGAGGGATAGTCTTTTAGAGGAGCTAGAGGAGCTAGTGAAGATGGTGGAGAAAAAGTCATCCCAAAACTATGAGTCAGATGACCCATGTACTCCATTTGACCGTGCTACTACTACTGCATTTGACGGAGGTCCTCTTCATGCTACTGTTATTGCTGCTGCTACTGCCATTGATGCATGTCTTTCTCATGTGGCTGTTGATGCTGCTGCCTTCGACGAATATCCTCCTCATGTTGATGCTGCCGACACAACTCTTCCTACTGCTTCTACAGACTCATAATAAGCTCAGTTTGAGGTCACAGCAATTTCTCATACTGTGATCCCGAAGAAGATTACTTTCCATTAATAGAATCTGCATTTTGATTTCAATGTGAAAAATTATGCAAGTAAATGAGTCGTCAGAAAAAAGATCGCCCTTTTTATCGACAAATCTTCTCCTTATAATGGTCTCTGCCTAAAAACAATATGAAAAATGTGGTCTTATGAATGCATATTCAAACTTGTGCATACGAAATTGGATATGCAAACATAGAATCATACTTCTCATATCATTTTGATTCCATGAGAGTTGAAAGGAGAAGAGTCATAGAGAAAACGTAGTGTCGTCAATCCTTTAAAAAATGTTCCATGTTAATATAATTTATTACAATTTTTTACAAATGATTTTATTACTAATTATTACTAATTATTTCTAATTATTACTATTTATTTATATTTATTGGTATTTATTGCTAGTTATAGATATTTATTGCTATTTACTGCTAATTATTTTTAGTTGTCGACACTAATTGTGAATTATTGCAAATTATTACTATTTATTGATATTTATTTCTAATTATTGTTATTTATTTCTATTTATTGCTAATTACTGCTAATTTTTTCAAATTATTGTTATTTATTTCTATTTCTTACAATTCATTACAATTTATTACAATTTATTGCTAATTATTTCTATTTATTTCTAATTATTTCTATTTATTACTGATTGTTTCTATGTATTGATAATTATTTCTATTTATTGAAAATTATTTATATTTTTTTCTATTTATTACAATTTATTATTATTTATTAGTATTTATTACAATTTGTTACAATTTATTAGTATTTTATACTATTTATTTATACTTATTAGTATTTATTACTATTTTTTATGATTTATTACAATTTATTAATATTTATTACTAATTATTACTAATCATTACTAATCATTACTAATGATTACTAATTATTACTAGTTATTACTAATTATTACTAATTATTAATAATTATTTCTAATTATTAAAAATTATTACTAATTATTACTAATTATTACTAATTATTTCTAATTATTACTAATTTCTTGTAATTATTACTAATTATTACTAATTAATACTAATTATTTCTAATTATTACAAATTAGTTCTAATTATTACTAATCATTACTAATTATTACTAATTATTAGTATGTATAAATATTTACTTGTATTTATTAGTATTTATTCGTATTTATTATTATTTATTACAATTTATTACAATTTATTACAATTTATTAGTATTTATTACAATTTATTACAATTTATTAAAATTTATTACTATTTATTAGTATTTATTAGTATTTATTTCTATTTATTAGTATTTATTTGTTTTTATTACTATTTATTACTATTTATAACTAATTATTACTATTTATTAGTAATTATTTCTATTTATTAGAATTTATTTCTATTTATTAGTATTTGTTACAATTTATTACAATTTATTACTAATTATTACTAATTATTAGAATTTATTAGTATTTATTATTATTTATTACTATTTATTAGTATTTAATACTAATTATTACTAATTATCACTATTTATTTATTGCTATTTATTACTGTTTACTACTATTTATTACTATTTTATACTAATTATTACTTTTTAATTAAAATATTTATTAATTATTACTAATTATTACTAATTATTAATAATTATTACTAATTATTCCTAATTATTACCATTTATTACTATTTATAACGATTTATTTCTATTTATTATTATTTATTACAAATTATTACTAATTATTACTAACTATTACAATTTTTACTATTTAGTAGTATTTATTATAATTTATTAGTATTTACTACTATTTATTAGTATTTATTAGTATTTATTAGTATTTATTACTATTTAATACTATTTATTTGTATTAATGTCTATTTATTAGTATTTATTTATATTTATTAATATTTATTACTATTTATTATATTTTATAACTATTTATTACAATTTATTAATAATTATTACTATTTATTACTATTTATTAATATTTAATATTTATTAGTATTTATTACTATTTTTTAGTATTTATTACTATCTATTAGCATTTATTACTAATTATTAGTATTTATAACTAATTATTAGTATTTATTACTAATAATTAGTATTTAGTACTAATAATTAGTATTTATTGCTATTTATTACTATTTATTAGTATTCATTACTAATTATTATTATTTATTACTAATTATTAGTATTTATTTCTAATTATTAGTATTTATTACTAATTATTAATATTTATTACTAATTGTAAATATTTATTACTATTTTTCTTTAGTTATTACTATTTATTTCTAATAATTACTAATTAGTGTTAATTAGTATTAATTACTGCAAAATAAATCTACTAATTACTAATTACCGCTAATCTATATATATACTAATCTTAGGTTTTCTCCACTGCCACCCGTCACTCACACCACACACCACATCCATTTTTTCACACGTGTCAACCCTCCAATGCTCCACGACCCTCCTTTAATCCTATTTTCTTCCGTCTTCTTCATCCCACTCCCGCTCCCGCTCAGGTTTCATCTCATCGCGACCGATGCTCCCCTAAAACCCCCACGTCCGTCGACATCCATCTCCCAGTTATACTGCACTCCGTCCTCCTCTTTCTCTGGCATACTTCTTCTATAGTTTCACATCACCTCTCTGTCATCTTCCTTATCCCGCTCGGTCTTAGGTTTGACCACATAACGACCAAGGGTTTCTGAAATTCCCCAATGTCAGCTTTCTTGTCCTTCTGTCGCCCCAATATAGGGTTTCCTCAACATCTCAATTTCTTCTCCCCGATCATGGTTCTGCATTCAATTTCTCGAGTCTAGGGTTTCATCTCCTCGCTTCCTTCGCCTCTGCATCCACTTGCAGTTGCTTCGCCTCCACCTACTCCGCCTCCGCCTAATCCACCTCCCCCTCTACAAATCCACTTGCTCCGCCTCTTCCTCCATCATCGTCTTCCCATTTGTAGGTGTTCAATTGAAGAGGATGGGGCCTCAATTCATCAATGCACACAATATGTTTTTTTTCAAATATTCACTCAAATTTGCCTTCTATCATCAAAATCATTACAGTTTTTATAAAATTATTGATACCACATAGTTTTCTCTAGAAATTTATTTGAGTCACATGTATTGAACTTCATGGTTATTTATACTAGTTTAATTTGTGGATGAGGTCTCACTACTATACATAGAGGTACATTCTTTCATTTAAAAGTTTTTTAGATTAGAATTCATTCAATGTTTTATTCATCATTGTGTCAATTTAACAATCCATTTTTTGATTCATAGGTGCTAAAATTGTTGCCATTCGCATTATGGTATGTTCTCCTCATGCCATTTAGGTACTGTTAAATTAACATATTTGAGCAGTAATGAATGGGTTTTTGTTGCACCATTCTGTAATTTTATTGAAGTTGTTTGAGTGTTTTATTCATCACTTTGTTAATTTATCCATGTAATTTTTGATTCATAGATGCTGGAATGGTGGTCATTCGCATTATGTTATGTTCTCCTCTTGCCATTTAGGTACTGTTTAATTAACCTATTAGAGTAGTAATGAAATGGTTTTTGTTGCATCATTTTGTAATTTATTGAATTTGTTCCAGGGATCTATTTGTTCATATTTATTTAATATAAAAATTCAAATTGTACTTCTCTATTAATCTCTTTTTCGAATTTTTAAACTGGAATATGTCACGACCCGTCCTCGGGGCCCATGTCGTGACTACCCCAAGCCCACCTTCTATATGCTAGGGGCTGGCGACTAGCACCAAAGGCAGAAATCCTGATAAAAAGGGAAGACATTGCCTTTATAAAGTAAACAAACACCACAGAGTAAACAAACACCACAGAGTACGCAAGTTGAAGTAAACATTAAGTAAAGTAAGAACAAAAGTAAGTGCTGGAAAGTAAATGGGCCAGAATACAAGCCCAACTGAAAGTAAAGTAAAATTAAAAAGAAAGTACCGCAACAGAAAAGTAAAGTAGCAACTCTGAGTCGTCCTCTGGAAATCCCACCTGAAGGGGGGGGGGTAAAGATAGTCTCCTCAGCTCCTTGGGTCCAGCTGTTCGCTCCGTGAACGTCCCGTCCAGTGATCCACCTCTAGGTAACATCCAGCTCCATGAGCCTCAACCACGATCAGCGATTTCCGTCATCTGCAACAAACACAACGTAGTGCGGGCATAGCCCGTGTAGGGGTGAGTATACGATACTCGGTAGGGACCCTGAGACCCCCTAAGCTCTCCAGAATCCACAAAGGATAAACCAGAAAGGAAGTATACAATCATGCAGTATCAACCAACTCTACTTAGGTATATGCACGAACATATACCTAAGTCATCAATTCCAGTTCTGCTACAACTCATGAGCCCAAGTTCAACCTAGTCCACACAGGAAAGTACAACCCAATCCAAAAAGGAAATCACAACTCAATCCACACTGGATAGAAATTCAATCATATCAAAGATAATGATTCAAAGTCAAGACTCAGCTCACACAGGTATACTACTCATGAAGTGGTGTGGAGATGATAGATGTAGCCTCTGAGTCATCTCCCCTGCCGAACCCACGTAGGATCCAAGTACAGAAGTCATCGCTGTCGAACCCACGTAGGATCCTAGTATAGTAACCATCACTGTCGAACCCACATATGATCCATGTGCAGTCATCATCGCGGAAAAACTCACGGACAATCCAAGTACAGTCGTCCTCACTGCCGAACCCAGATAGGATCCATGTACAGTCATCATCGTCGTCCAACCCACGGAGGATCCCAGCACAATGGTCGTTGCAATCGGAGCCAGCTCTAGGGTTTCCACACACAACATAATTGATCCCGGGAGGGTCTGCTCCTCGAGTCAATGGGTGGATACATCAACCGTCACGAAGACGAGAGATGATATACCCCAACATTCCATCCCACGACATATGGGAAAACCAAGAAAACGTGCCCGAGTCAAAGAGAACAAGAAGACCAAGCGATTATCCAAAAGTACTCGGCGTGTAGGTAATCGATACATGCCGTGTCATCAGACACCAGGTAATGCCCGTGTGAAAAGTCCCATGTCATGGGGCTAGTCATGTAAAAAGTAAAAATTAATTACACAGCGTGTGGTATGGTTACACGCCGTGTCAAAACTTCTGGGGTCGGCTTCGTGTACGCTGGGCATGCCTGGCCGTGTGGTGGAGTACCTGCCCGTGTACTCCACCCTGTGTCCATGTATTCCCGGAATACACAATGAGTGATAACGAAGCCGCTTCTACCAGAGTGAAGGTAGTACACGCCGTGCCTCTTGGCCATGTGGTTCTGCCCGTGTCCTTGTATTCCCCAAATTACACGCCGAGCCTCACGAAGCTGCTTCTGCCTTTCAATGAAGATAATACACGCCATGCCTCGTGGTCATGTATTTCCATCTGTGTCCGTGTATTTGCCATGAATACACACCATGTCCATCGAAGTCTTCTCTGTTAAACTATATAGATAGTACACGTTGTGTGACCGGTGTCACGTGTCATTTGTCACTTATTCTGATGTCCGTTACTTCTGCTGCTGAACGCATGAAATACATGGTGTGTGCTTTGGAATTACATGCCATGTATTCTGAAATTTTCATGAAACAACGCCTCTAGATAGAACGACTCACGAGGCATCCGTCCTTTGTTCTGATGATCCGTTTGGTACAAAATGTCCATTATTTGGTCGTACCGATGTTCTGAGGCCATTTCCATTGTTTCCGAGCCTTCGATCACCTCTAAAATCATTCCTTGATTCACCGCTCAAGAATAGTTAGATAACACCATTCGAAAAGAATGGCGGAGGAATCAGACTGTGTTAGTTTGGTCTGGTTACTTTCACATTAGTTTGATAAAAACAAGTTTTAGAGAGAAACATCAACATGGAAGGAAAACCAATATTTCCCAATTCAAAACACACCCCTACCTCAATTCAAGAAGTTTGATCGCTTGATGAAGGATAGATATGATTTCTTTGATGTTGTCGCAGAAAGGCAGCATCGCTTCATCAACATCGAAAAGAAAGAAGCCAAGGTTGGCGCCGACGTTCTTCGCGTTCTTCAACGAAGAAGATGATGTTCTTCAAGAGTTTAGAGCTCTCTCTCCCAATTTCTTCACACAACAACTAACCCCAAAAATAAAATAAGACTTATCTCGTTTTATTACTTCAATCCATCCATTTCAATTTTAATGTTCAAACACATGATTCACTTCATTGATTAAGATTGAGTTGTCTAATTAAATGGGGTGTTAAGTTGGATAGATCAATGAGGGTGAGAGGGAAAAGTTACTCACATAAAGGGGGAGTTAGATAGTTAAAGGAATATGAAGGTGTGGGGCTCGTGTGGACCCCACCTCAAAAATATCCTAACATGGGTAGTTAGGGGCTTGTGGGTCCCACCCCTACTACCCCATGTAGGATATAACCATTAGATAAAGTAAATAAAATGGTACAACACTTTTATTTGTTTCACAATTTAATCCTCAAATTTTAGCAACTCCTCTCGAGAAAACGCACATTTGGAAGTGGTCCTCTTAAGAAAATACCGCCGCTGCAGTTTCATCAGTGCCCTCATATTTTGATTCCGAGCACCGGTTCAAAAGATAGAAAAACCCGCTCATTCGTTTACTCAACGTACCCAATCTATACTTCGGAAAATGATTCCGGACACACCGGGACTCAGAATCAGGTGCTGTCAGAAACTGCGTACTCATAAAATCACAAATATATTATGAAAAAAAATTCCTTCAAATTTAAGGGTCTTATATTACTCCCACCTCAGGGATTTACGTCCTTGTAAAGATACATCGCAAAACTAGGGAAAAAATGAGGAAACTGAGCACACATTTGAGCCTCCCGCTCCCATGTTCTCTCCTAGAGGTTCCCATGCTGCCACCTTATGCGCACTAGGGGAATCAACCAACCATGTAAGACCCGCTCCTATTGATCTTCGATCTCCACCGAGACCTCCACAAAAGTTTCCTCTTTATCGATATCCAACTCCCCATGATCAATGATATGCGTCAGGTCGTGCACGTATCTCCTCAACTGAGATACGTGGAAGATGTCATGCTCCCGGTGAAACTGAGGTGGAAGAGCCAGGCGGTAAGCCACCTCACTTATCCAGATGAGAACCTGGAATGGTCCGATGAAGCGCGGAGATTACTTGCTGCCCTGACCAAATCTTTGTAATCCATGTCAAGGTGAGACCTATAAGAAAATGTGGTCACAATCCTCAGACTCTTGTGGTCTCCGCCTCCTGTCAGCATAGGACTTCTGTCGGCTCTAGGCAGTCCTCATCCGCTCTTGGTTGATCTGCACCTTTTCCGTCGTGGCCTGGACCATCTCTGGTCCTACTAGTGCTAACTCCCCTAGGTCTATCCAGCACAGAGGTGATCTACAAGGTCGGTCGTACAATGCCTCACATGGTTCCATCCCGATGGTGGAGTGGTAGCTATTGTTGTATGAAAAGTCCACAAAGGGTAGGTGATCCTCCTAGCTGTGACCAAAGACAAGGACACATGCACAGAGCATATTCTCGAGAGTCTGAATGGTCCTCTCCATCTGGCCATCCGTCTGAGGTTGAAAGGTGGTGCTCAGGCGTAGCTGCGTCCCAAATGCCTCCTGCAACCACTTTCAAAGACGGGAAGTAAAGTGACCGTCTCGATCGGAGACGATAGTCGATGGCACACTATGAAGCCGTACAATCTCTTGAACATATAGGCGTCCCATGCTCTCCACTGAGCCCTACTTTTTGATAGGTAGAAAGTGGGATGACTTGGTGAGTCGGTCGACAATCACCCAAATAGAGTTGTGACCTCTGGAAGTACATAGAATCCCATTAACAAAATCTATAGATATATCATCCCACATCTACTCCGGGACCTCTAAGGGCTGTACCAAACCTGTTGGTACATGGTGCTCCGCCTTCACCTATTGGAAGATGAGGCATTGTGAAACAAACTATGCCATAACCTTCTTCATACCCATCCACCAGTGCTGTCGTCTAAGGTCCTGGTACATCTTTGCTACTCCAGGATGTACTGCTAAAGTGGAAGTGTGAAACTCTCTCAACACCTCCTTGTGTAATGCAACTGGTACCATGGTACGTCCTCTGAAAAAGATGACGTGCTCTCCTCCTACCGAGAATCCATCAGGTGCCCGTCCTGAGGATATATTTTCACGTCGCATCTCATAGTCAAAGTACCCATGTTGTGCCTCTCTGACCAGCTGAAGAAGTGGTGGAGTGATTGTGAGTGAATGTAGAAAGTTTTCTCCATCTCTATCCATGAAGGATATCTGCCACACGGCTAGTTTCTCTGTCGCCTCTCCGTGTACCGGAATTCCGGATCTCTTGCTGAGTGCATCAGCTACTATGCTCCCCTTCCCATGTGTATAGACAATCTCAAATTCATATTCCTGGAGGAACTCGAGTCATCACCACTATATTAGGTTCAGGTCCTTCTGTGAGAATATATAGCTGAGACTCTGGTGGTTAAAGTAGACTGTAAAGCGTTCGCCCATCAGATAGTGCCGCCACATCTTCATCGTGAAGACCACTGCTACTAACTCCAAGTCATGGGTAGCGTAGTTCTACTCATTTTCCTCAACTTTCGTGATCCATAGGTGATCACTGCCCGCTCCTTCATTAGGACACACTCGAGTCCGGTCCCTGATGTGTCGTAGTAAACTACGTACCCTACGCCCTCCTCTAGTAGCCTGAAGAAAGGTGCACTGGTCAATCTTTGTCTCAGCTTCTGGAAGCTCTGCTGACATCTATCTAACCACACGAAGGGTTTCCCCTTCTTCATCAAAGTTGTAAGTGGTGGTGCAACTCTGGAGAAGTTTGGCACAAATCTCCGATAGTACCTAGCCAAACGTAGGAAACTATGCACCTCCGTCACGCTTCTGGGTGGCTCCCAAGCTAGCACTGCCTTGATCTTCACAGGATCCACTACAACTACCTCCTCAGAGATAATGTGCCCCAATAAGTGGACCTCTCGAATCCAGAACTGGCACTTCGAGAGCTTACCATAAATCTAGTGCTCTCGGAGTGTGTCCAGTACAACCCGCAGGTGATTGGCATGCTCCTCCTCAGTGGTAGAGTATATCAATATTTCGTCGATGAAGACTATGAAAAATCGATCTAGGTAAGGATGGAAGATCATGTTCATGAGGGTCATTAACACTTCTGGAGAATTGGTTATAACTAATTTCATAACCAAGAACTTGTAGTGGCCATACCGACACCTGAAGGCTCTCTTATGCACATCCTCGTCTCGAACTCTGAGCTGATGATAGCCTGACCTGAGGTCTATCTTCGAGAACCATTGTTCTCCTTTGAGCTGATTGAATAGGTCTTCCATCCTCGGAATTGGATACATGTTCTTCACAGTCACCTGATTCAGGCGACAACAGTAAACACACAGTCACAATCTCACGTCCGACTTCTTGGCGAACAAAATCGAGGATGCCCAGGGTGAAACACTGGGTAAGCAAAATACCTTTCCCTACAAGTCCTCCATCTTTACCCGTAGCTCTCGAAGCTCAGCGGGATCCGTCCAATATTCTGGAGTAGATATCGGGGTTGTGCCTAGGTACAAGTCAATATAGAAGTCTACCTCTCTGCGAGGAGGTAGTCCTGGAACATTGTCAGGAAAAACATACTCATACTGATCCACCACTACAGGAAAACTCAGACTCCTCACATCAACTGCTCCTAGGATGAGACTATCCAAATGATTTGTGATCGACTATCCTCTCCTCTGTGTGAGTCCATCCTACACTGCAAAGGCTCCCTTCTCGCCGGTGATGATGAACCTGCTCCCATCAGTGCGGACACACCGCACCTTGTGCCTAATACAGTCGATCTGAGCATAGACTGTAGATAACAAATCTATGCCCAAGATAAAGTTGTAAGGTGTCGACACCGCTAAAAGAAGCTCCCATCTAAAGCTCTCACCTCCTAGAGTAAGCTCACACTGCTGACACCAGTGCATAATCATCAAGTCTGCTTCCGTAGGAGTCTCTAGCCATAAGGATCGAGCCAAAGACTCCGTCGGAATCTCTGAGCATTGAATAAGGGCAGCGACAATGAAAGAATGACTGACTCCTGTGTCTATAAGAACTGCATCAATGGTGGATTAGACACAGATAGTACCTCAAATAATCTCAGGCGCGCTGTGGTCGTAGGCCTCCACTTCCTGAAGCTGATCTTGTCTCTGTCCTCCACCTCCCTATGGTCGGGGTGGACCTCCAGGTGGTGGTGGTGGTAGAGCCTCAAAGTGTGGTCCACCACCCGCTACTCGGCCAGCTCCTCTGCCTCATCCGCCTGCTCCCTGTGGACCACCACGGTCAAACCTCTGCCTCTTCCTGGGTGGTCTGTCAACCGTTTGCTGCTCCACTGCATGGAAAGTCGGACAGTCCCGAGCCATGTGGCCATGTCCGCCGATTGTATAGCACTATCTTCCTGTCATATGACTGGCTCTACTGCATGTGCCCCGCACCACAGAACTAGTGTTTGGAGGTCGCCCACCAAATGGTCTGGTCTGCTTGGACCTCTTCGATGTATGTCTACTTCCAGATGTAGAAGACTCCTCTACGTGTCGCCCTGTAGTAGGCCTCACTGCCGGCATCGGTTCAGCTAGAAAGCTCTCCATAAGAAGGGCTCGCTCCAGTACTCCTGCCTACGTCGGAATGCTAAGGGAGATCATCGATGCCTTGATCTCATGCCTCAGTCCCTGCTCGAAGGTCCAGGCCTCGAAGAATGGGTCTCGTACCATGTACGTGGAGTAGTGTGAGAGATCAGTAAATCTCACTGAGTACGGGGCTACTGTCATGCTGCCCTACCGCAACTGTAGTAAATATTGAATTCGCACCGTACAAAGGGTGGCTAGAACAAACTACGAGCGAAAAATGCTCTTGAAGTCTGACCAAATGAGAGATGCCTCATCGTGCACCTGGAGCATCAGGATCCACCATCTACCTGCTTCCGCATACAGGAGACTCACTTCAAGGATCACAATGAGGTCTGCTGGTGTCCCTACCAATTTGAATACATGAACTACAGCCTCCAGCCAATCCTTGGCTACCTGAGGGTCCATCTCCCGATGGAACCTGGGCGGTCTCTGATGTTGAAACTCATGCAGTTCCCTCAGGCGACGTGCACTCTCAGCTACAGGTGCTGCTGGCATCGGTGGCTCGGTGGGTAGAGGTACCGCCGATGCCACCACTTTAATGGGGCCCTACACTGAGGCCTTGTCACTCGGTGGGCTGCCATCTCGCACAAAAATCAGAACCCTAGCTGGCTGCCGTCGTGGGGTCATCCTGAAAGAAACAGGTGCGCCACGGTTAATACAGTATACCTGGTTAGCTGACACAAAGTAATCACAAAGATAACTTTTGAAACACACATGTAATCAATGTTTTTGTGCATTGATTCAGAAATTAGAATTCAGGGTCCTGGAGTATGGATACGTCAGCCTCTGAACCAACACTGGACTCCCTAGACTGATAACCACACTCAATACTCTAAACATTATTTCTTCACATAGAAGAAATTATCAGAGACCTGAGTTCAGTGGTAGAACCGGCTCCTCTGATACTAATTTGTCACGACCCATCCTCGGGGCCCATGCTATGACTACCCCAAGCCCACCTTCCATAGGCCAGGGGTTGGCGACTAGCACCAAACGTGTAAATCCCAATTAAAAGGGAATTCATTACCTTTATAAAGTAAAAAAACACCACAGAGTACACAGGATGAAGTAAACACTAAGTAAATTGAGTACAAAAGTAAGTATTAGAAGGTTAATGGGCCAGAATACAAGCCCAACTGAAAGTAAAGTACATCTAAATAGAAAGTACAGCACGCAGAAAAGTAAAGTAGAAACTCCGATCCGTCCTCTGTAAATCCGACCTAAAGGGTGGGTATAGATAGTCTCCTCAGCTCCTTGGGTCCAGCCGTCCGCTCCGTGTACGTCCCGTCCAATGATCCACCTCTAGGTTCCGTCCATCTCCACGAGCCTCAACCACGATCAGTGCTATACGTCGTCTACAACCAACACAATGAAGTGCGGGCATAGACCGTGCAGGGGTGAGTATACGATACTTAGTAGGTACCCCAAGACCCCCGAAGGTCTCCCAGAATCCACAAAGGATAAACAAAAAAAGGAAAGATACAATCATGATGTATCAACCAACTCTACTTAGGTATATGACCTCACATATACCTAAGTCATCAATTCCAGTTTTTCTCCAACTCATGAGCCCAAGTTCAACCCAGAACACATAGGAAAGTACAACCCAATCCACACAGGAAAGAACAACCCAATCCCCACAGGATAGAAAGTCAATCATATCGAAGATAATGATTGAATGTGAAGACTCATCTCACACAGGAATACTACTCATGAAGAGGGGTGGATATGATAGATGTAGCCTCTGAATCATCTCCCATGCCGAACGCACATAGGATCCAAGTATAGAAGTCATCGCTACCGAACCCATGTAGGATCCTAGTACAGTAATCATTGCTTCCGAACCCATATAGGATCCATGTATAGTCGTCATCACTGCCGAACCCATAGAGGATCCAAGTACAGTCATCCTTGCTGTCGAAACCACGTAGGATCCAAGTACAATCATCATCATCGTCGAACCCTCAGAGGATCCCAGCATGGTGGTCGTCCCAGTCGCAGCCAGCTCTCAGGTTTCCGCACACAACATAATCGATCCCGAGAGGGTCTTCTCCTCGAGCCAAGGGGTGGATACATCAACCGTCACGAAGACTAGAGATGTTTTACCCCAACGTTCCATCCCACGACATAGGGAAAAACCAATAAAAAAGTGCCTGAGTCATGGAGAACAAGATGACCATGCCATTTTCCAAAAGTACATGGCTTGTAGGAAATTGATACACGTTGTTTCATCAGACACCGGGTACTGCCCGTGTGAAACATCTCGTGCCATGGGGATAGTCATGTAAAAAGTAAAAAAGTAATTACACGGTGTGTGGTATGGTTACATGCCATTTCCAAAATTCTGGGGTTGGCTCCATGTACAATGGCCATGCCTAGTCGTGTGATGGAGAACCTTCCCATGTACTCCACCCCGTGTCCGTGTATTCTAGAAATACATGCTAAGTCATCATGAAGCAGCTTCTACCGAAGAGAAGGTAGTACACACCATTCCTCTTGGCCATGTGGTTCTGCCCGTGTCCGTGTATTCCCCAAATTACACGCCGAGCCTCGCAAAGCCACTTATGCCTTTCAATGGTGATAATACACACCGTGCCTCATGGCCATGTATTTCTGTCTATGTCAGTGTATTTCCCTTGAATACATTCCATTTCCATCGATGTCGCCTCTATCAAACTGTGTGGACAGTACACACCGTGTGACCGGTGTCACATGCCATGTGTCACATCTTCTGATGTCCGTTACTTCTATCACTGAACTCCTGCACTACACAACATGTGCTTTGGAATTACACGATGTGTATTCAAGAATTTTCCAAAAACGATGCTTCTAGACAGCACGCCTCCCAAGGCGTCCGTCCATTGTTCCGATGATCCATTTTCTATAAAACATCCATTCTTAGGTCGTCCTGATGTTTTGATGCCGTTTCTGATGTTTTCGGGCCTCCGATCGCCTCCAAAAACTTGCCTTGATACACCGCTCAAGAACGGTTTGAGAACACCATACAACAAGAACAGCAGAGGAATCAGACCATGTTAGTTTAGTCCTATTACTTCTGCATTAGTTTGATAGAAAAAGGTTTAGTGAGAAACAGAAACATGGAAGGTAAACCAGTATTTCTCAATTCAAAACACACCCCTACCTAAATTCAAGAAGGTTGAGTGTTTGACGAAGGATGGAGATGCTTTTATTGATGTTGTCGCGGAAAGGCGACGTAGCTTCGTCAATGTCGAAAAGAAAGAAGCTGAGGTTGGCGCCGACAATCTTCGCGTTCTTCAATGAAGAAGATGAAGTTCTTTAATAGTTTAGATCTCTCTCTCTCAATTTCTTCACACAAAAACTAACCCCAAAAATAAAATTAGAATTGTCTCATTTTATTACTTCAATCTATCCATTTCAATTTTAAAATTCAAACACATGATTCACTACATTGATTAAGCTAGAGTTGTCTAATTATATGGGGTGTTAAGTTGGAAGATTAATGAGGGTGAGAGGGAGGAGTTACTCACATAAAGGGGGAGTTAGAGTGTTAAAGGAATGTGAAGTGGTGGGGCACGTGTGGGCCCCACCTCACAAATATCCTAACATGGGTAGTCAGAGGCTTGTGGGTCCCACCCAAACTACCCCATGTATTATATAACCATTAGTTAAAGTAAATAAAATTGTACCATAATTTTATTTATTTCACATTTTAATCCTCAATTTTTAATAACTCCTCCCGAGAAAGCGCACCTTTGGAAGTGGTCCTCTTAGGAAAATACCGCCGATGAGGTTTCATAGGTGCCCTCAGATTTTGATTCCAAGCACCAGTTCAAATGATAGAAAAACCCTCTTGTTCGTTCACTGAACGTACCCGAGCTAAACTTTTGGAAAATTAATCCAGGCACACCGGGCCTCAGAATCAGGTGCTGTCAGAAACTGCGTACTCGTAAAATCCCAAAGAAATTAATAGAAATTTTTACATGAAATTTATGAGTCTTTACAGAATATATTGGTTTTTATTTGTTATACAACCATTTATATTTCAATTTATGTTTCAATTTATATTGTATTTTATATTTTTCTATGTTGTACTGAAATTGCATTTTACATTCCTATTTTTATAGCTGTTTCAATATAACATCATGTTACAGTTTATATTTTAGTTTATATTTCATTATCATTTATTGAGATTGCATTAACCATGTGGATTATATTATCATGCATGTTGTTTCATTATACAGAATACAAATTCCTTCTGCAAGCATGCATTATCATGCATGTTCATATGTGAGTTTGGTTGATACTCTTGATTTCTGTATTTCCAGTGATAAATATTTTTTCTTCCATATATGTAGTTCCTTCCATCGGTTTTATTTGTACTTCAAGAAACCATCTCAATGTAGTACATCCCATGGTTTGGTTATTTACACAAATCTTGTGTTTCTATATATTTTTCATTAACATATAGAAATTAATTACTTCAATGTTTTTCAACGATGTTTTTTAACAGCGTTATAATGATGAATTCTTTTATGTGGCTCTTCAGATTTTTTTATGCGGTGTCTCATTTGATGTCCATTTTATGGCACATGGAAAACATAACTAAAGGTTTCTCTTTCAATACTGCTCCATTTTGGGAACACACATTCTATTTTCTTTATGTTTAAAATGGTCGGTTACAAAATAATTTTCCCTTGTCATCTATACTTATATTATAGTTTTCTAATAAACTCTTATGGAAGGATAATATCATAATATCATAAAATCATTAATCTTAATGGGAAATTTATATTCATTAAAACAGATAATCCATGTTCTGATATGTAATGATAGTTTCCTATAATAAAGTTGTCCCACATTATGAATGGATATATTTCTCTTCAATTGAACAGATTTACATTTCAAGGAATTGTAACTATTTTTTTGCAGTGAAACACATTTCTCCACAAGTGAACAGATTTAGAAGTACGGGAATATTTATTTTGATTGTTGATGTCTATTGAAATCAAGTGATTATATCTCTAAAATTTAACAGATTTACCAATTTAGTGATTTTCCAATTCATGTCGACTCATGTACGGGTCATTTTTGCTTTCCAGGTGAACACAATTTCAAGTTGAACATATTTACATTTCTTGGAAATGTCACTGTTTTTTTGTTTCTCTGAAAAAATAGTTTCTCCATTAGTGACCATTAATGGAATATTTATGTTTGTAGTTGATGTCTGTTGAAATGATTTGAGTAAATCTGTACTGATGAATAGATTTATCAATCAACTAAATTTCTTATTTATGTTGACTAATGTTAGGTTCAATTTTGTTTTCCAGTTTTACAGATTTACCAATTTAATAGATTTATCATTACTATATTAATTTTTTTTCTATTAAGATGATCTTGGAAAGACCCTAACATGATCAGGGTGACCCTTACATAGATGGTGATTTCTAGTTATGTGGTACAAGTTACCCTTAGGTGAGATGTGATTTCTTTCACAAATGTTCAGATTGACCCTTATGCAAATCAAGATGACCTTTATATGCCACTAAAATAACCCTTACTTGAGTTTTACTACCCTTACATGAATCAAGATTATCATTTATGCTATAGATGAAAACCAACCTTACTCTTAAATGAACATATAATTCCCATCACTAAGTTTTATTACCCCCAAATGAATCGTAATTTAGATTTCTATAATTGATTAAAATCGAGGATACCCATTTTCTTTCATAAAAGAGCCTTACGTGAGGCAGAATTAACTCTATAAAATACTTGTTTTATTTTACCTACATGAAGTATGTTATGTATAATCCAAAATAAAATGACAAATAATGAAACATACACAACCATAATATGTGTCACTAAACCACACTATTCTGATTGTCTCAAATATTAAGTTGTTCAATTGTAGGTATCCAGTTCATTTTTCATAATAATATCTATCATTTACTCACATTAATTCTTAATTACATATTGAAGGGATCAAATTAGTTGTCTACTAGTTGGATGCTGATATGTTCACTAAAATGCATAATCCCTATGCCGGGAATAGCCGTTTCATATCTAGGTGTTTTGTAATTTTGACAGTTTCATCATTTAATGTTTATAATGATGCCCCACCTATACTAGATTTGTTGGCTACTTCATCAACTATGAGATCTAGCTCTAAGCAGTGGTATGTGCTAAGGAGGAGTGCTTAATTTTGGAATGTCCCAACTAAATCTCAGTTCCTAATCAAATCTACCTCGAACCAGTTGTATGTGTTGTGCCTTATTCCAAACAAACAGTAATGTTATCCATTCTTAAGTCTCATATTCTGACTGTAAATATTGGTTCCTATTTCAGTTATCTTGATAACTTTAATTACATTAAATCATTGAAGAGGATGATTTCAAACATTTTGGGCTATGTTGTGGAATTATTATTTCCTCATAGTTGGTATTATGTAAAATTTAGTGATTTCATATCCAGAATCACTTATGAATTCAAATCCATGGATATATTTCTCATGTATCAGTCCACTAAAGTTTTAAAACCATGGAATGTTGCCACATCCGGACCTATAGGCTCTTCTATTTATGGGATGATTACATAATGCCACATCCTGACCTATACCCTGTAATATTTCTGGGATTATTACATAATAACTACAATTTATTTCTTTTTTATGTGCCTCTTCATATACTAATAACCTATCATAGCTATTTTATTAACAACAAAAAAGTTTTAACACCAAACCACCAGCTTGAATGGAAATTGTTGTTGACTATTTCATTTTTTGGTTGGAATATACACCTTTTTCTATGTTACAGACTATTGGTTTTTCATGATATATCACTCCTTTCCAATATACACTATACCAAATACTCGATTGATACTACAGACACACAACACTACCCAAACCGTCAATCCTGAAATTAATAACATCTATGTTTCTAGATTTTAAACTGATATTCCATTTAATTTTTTTAAATAATATTAAAATTGTTATGTTTTTTTTGTTAATGAAGTTTTTTACATTTCTGTTACATTGATTTTTTATTTTGTCTAATAGATTAATATGTTTATCTGTGAGACAATATGTTTTCTATTTCAGGTTTCTAAATAATGAATATTCAGGTTTTCATTTATAAATAAAGATGTAATTTTTTTTCAAATATCTATGCTGTTGTGTTTTATATGGTGTTAATTTATTGTTTCATAACAATATCATAGTTATGTATGTTTTTATTTTGGAAGGGATATATGTTGTGGTAATTAAAAAACCATGCATTTTATTTATTGAAAAAAAAATATCTTTTGTTCTTGAGGCACAATGTATATGTTATGGTAGCTTTGGACAAACCAGTTTGTAAGATGGTAGGCAGTGATTCTAGTAGCTCCAATTATGAGGAAGTTAATCGGTGCATATGCATCCATATCACAACACACATGGTATCTATATTAATCCCTTTGAATTCTTCATTTCCAGAATTTGAATTATCCATTTCAATCATTTTTTTTGCTTTCTTCCATAATTAGTTTTAGGAATATAATTTTTACATGCTCCCAGAAGTTGAACCTGGCATGGATATTGTATACTTCTCTTTGAAAAGGGTCTTCACAGAAAACATGGGCATAAAATCTTCTCACCTTTTATGTATTAAATCTGCTATTATAGCTTTTAGTTCTTGATAATTTCATTTGCCTAAAATTTTAATTCTATTATAATACAACGTACTCAGATCCCGTGATGTTTTTTGTGTAGTATACATATAACTAATTCTGAAACATCTTACTTTTATGAAGAGAGTTCCCATGTAATATTAAACATGATCTGTTGATATTGGATCACAATGTTTAGTTTATTCTTCGGCTAGATGGAAGAATCTTGAGACACATGTTAAGGCATCCAGATCATTCTCTAATCTCCTTACATAAAACATTAAATACCCTCCGGTTCTATGTAAGTATATGTTACTGTAATAACTGCATCTACATTTCAGGTACTACAATAATAGACATTGCAAAAAGATATGGATCTTTTTGACAGTTCCAAAAGGTATATAAGGGTTTAAACTGTTAAAATAGTAAATATTATGAAACCTTAGTGACCTTTCTAGGAATATGTATTCATGAATACACTAATTCATTTTTATTTTCCTTATTCTTACCCACAGGAGCCAGCTGAAGAAGTGTATACAATTATGTATCTTATCATCATTAGATTGAACTTGTTAACATGACATGTATTTCAATATTGTGATCATATGTATTTCATTTTTACTACCCACATTTTTTTCTCTTTTCAAGAGATCCCTTAAAATTCATTCGTTGAAATATATTATTGAAATAGAAACAGTTATTGTTTTCATGTATGCTTGACTAATGGGTTTCTTGGATATGTTTATTTTGAATCAAATAACAATTTAATCCAGGATTGTTATTCACATGTATCAAATATGTCATATTTATTTGATATTCCATTGTTTTTATATCGAAATCTGGCTATTATAATTTTTATTGAATCCTTTTGAGGTAGGGAATAAGGAACAATTTGCGGATGATACTGTAAAAAAATTCCACGAGTTACACTTTTGTAAAATGAGTGAGAAGAACATTTTCATATCTATTATTTAAGTTAACTGAAATTTTATGAATTATTATGTATGTTTCTAGTGAAACTAATTATACATATTTTTATTAAGCGTTTTATATAATAAAACAGATTTGACTAGTTTTGATTTTGGATGTCTGTTTATTGGAAGAAGAGGGTCAATAACAACCTCAATCCAAGGAATTGAGACAATTTGTAATTTTATATTTTTATTTTCTTCTCCTTTATTTATTGATATTCCTTCCCAGTTAACATTTATTCTTTATTTCCTTCTTCGTGTTCCCTTATTTTACAGATCTGTGATTTTACGTTACCATTGAAGAAAAACTTGAAGTTTACATGTAGTGCGAGGTCTTGTGTTTACATTGCAGTGTGGTTTCTTCTATTCAAATAGAAGTCTACAACAATTCCATCCCATATTAGGAGTCTGCTTCATCATAAAATCATGAAGGGGAGATCACACTGGAAAAACATGTGGTGTTGGTGAAGTTCATCTTCACTGTTGGATCCTTTCGTGGTATCATCTTAAAGAAAGACGTCGCTTTCTCTGTCCATTGTCACCCATCATCCTTTTATGGATTTGAGATTCAGAAATAGATTTTGTTTGTGCCAGCTTCCTTATTATGTTGGATCCTATAGGATTATTAACAAACCACTATTTTTTTCTATTCATCTAATCTATTAAAATAATTATAGTATTAGTTATTTTTTATTGTTGCTTCACTATACTGATTTTCAGGGCACTAATTCATATTAAAGTAGTGGATATTATTTTAGAGCATTGGATAATATCATTGTGTGAATGCACAGGTGAGTACTAGTTATTTATATACATTGTTAATTATTGTTAATAATTATTAATTGTTACTAATTACAAAGAATTAATACTAATCATTTAATTTTATTATTACAAATAAATAATGATGAAAAGACAATTTATATCTAACTTAATTACAACTAATCTACAATAATTAAAATTAATATATTGAAATGAAATAAATACCAATTTAAATAAAACATGATTACCTTTAAACATGATCTCTTATAATTGTAGATGGCTTCTCAACTTCTTCGTAAAAAAAATGACTGTAAAAAATTTTCACTCTTAAATTAGAGTTTAGAGAGGTAGAGAATGAATGAATTCAGGTGTAGGGAAGAAAAAATGGATGGGGAGTATATATATAGGTATGATTAGTTATGATGAGACTATTTGAAATGGGATTCCCTTCAGAAATATTTTTTTTTTGTGACGGGACCCATCGCAAATACCTTTGGCTGCATTAATTACTATCAGTAGTTAAAAACTTATTTGTGATAGGGCCCGTTGCATAAAGTAACATGTTGGCACACTATTTGTGATGGGACAACATTCCTTCACAAATATTCTTTTACCGCCGCCGGTTATTTGCGATGGTACATATCGCAAATACCCTTCGGGGGTCGAACAAGATGGCACATGGGATCCCCCAGGCCCAACTAGGTCTTACCGCCTCCTGAAATTTTCAATTGGGTGCCTATTCCCATCGCAAATAACCTCTTCGACTAAATATCTGTGACGCGATTTATTCTCACTAAAAATAACAGTTTTTCCTGTAGTGCATGCACTAAAAACCAAAGCGATCCCCGACAACGACTCCAAAATATGACCACGATTTTGTGACACGTCAAATTGATTATGTTTTTATGGTTGATTTATAGTCTAGGGCAGACACCAAGTCATATCTCAAGGAGAATTGGTGGGTTTAGAGAGTGTGTTTTTATTTAGAAGTACTAAAATATGGGGTGGTTTTGAAAATTGTTTTAGGATTAAATTTCTTAATTTAAAGTTTAATAGTTGAGAAACCAAATGGGTTTTGAAAAAAATAAGATAAAAGGGTTCACTGTGAGTTCACTACACACTTTCAAGTTCATCATTCTTTGAGATTAATTTAGTTTTGGAGTAATTATTTGGATGAAATTAATTGGAATCCCGATTAATTCCAAATACTTTATTTCATTGTTTTAAGAACCAAACCATGACATAACGATCGCATTGTCAAGGTCCAGAACTTATGCAGGGAATAATAACTTCTAAATCAGATTGAAATATCAAGAAAGTGGGTAATAAAAGTATTCCTATGTTACCCATTAATAAAAACAAAAGTCATGCGCTCAAAACCTTATGTCGATCGGTTAGAAACTAAGATCATCGCATACACATGCATCAAACCAGGCATTCAAATATGATAGATTGTAAGATACATGGAAAGAAATGTTTTAGAACCCAAATAACTACAAACAGGTATCTAATATATGCATTGGAACTCCATTTACATGTGTGTAGCTTTCTCATAATGAATGCCCACCGATTAGCTCAACAGTGGGTGGAAGATTATGCTCAGGCAGAAGTCCTTCTTCATTATCGATACCCCTATAAGGATATGGGCCTCCAAAACATCAATGATGAAAAGAGGACTCATATGGAACTCCAAATTGGCAACACTTCACTGCTTGTCCTAACTCAAAAACGGGGTTCCCAAGGTGCCTTTTTATAGCCAAAATTGGAAGGGGTTTTGGGCACCTAGATTTTTATAAACCACTGGAAGTATGCTTTTCGGCTACAATAGAGATGAATATCCCCTTTGACAAAACTGGAAAGTTGTATCCCCACATCCTGACTATCACCAATTTAGTTTTTATGTCATTTGAACAATCAAAGCTCAAGATATTGACATATTACTGAAGGCCACTTTTGATGTTGTGCATATTCAGTGGCTTGGAAAGATCAGTTCATATGACCCCCATAAAAGCCAAATAGAGAATGTGTTATTTGAGAGGAAATGTAGCCTATTAAATTTTAGATTAGCCCAAAAAAATTTAGACCATTGGAATGCATGTTATAGTACCATTTTGTCCAGTAATCCACTAGTGTGTTTGGATAGTCCGTAGTTTAGCCCATATTTCTTGGACATCAACATGGGTCCTCCAAATCACCTACACCTTCAATGATATTATCAAAAAAAGTAACATTTCCTTTTTTAACAGTGATAAAAAAAAGTAACCAAATCAAACATGAAGTTCATTTTGTCATTATATTTGGAATTTACAATACTAATTCAATTTAATGCAATGGTGTAAGAGTGAAAATGACATAGTGAATCGTGGTATGATCACACCCCCACACCTAAACATTTTCACTCCTAAGAAAAGTTACATTTTTACAAATTATTTATGTAGATATTACCAACATCATAAAGATTTAACATCTGGGGAAATTTTAATTCATTAAAGTAATGTGATAAATGCACAAACCACACCAATGAGTTATTCTTAGTGAAAATGGAAAAAGATGTCTCATAAATCAAATCACATTGAAATTAATATGTATTCATGATACCAAATTGATAAAAGAATTCAGAAGACAACCATGCCACTAACAATCCATGTGTGTGTGTGAAAACCATTACATTCTATTCTTTCCAATTTTTATACAATAAATATAGGTTATTTTACTATTTTTAATCTTAAAATATGTTTTCCACCGAACCTTCCTATATCCTTCGCAATCATATTTCAATAACCACTCACATAAGAATTCCCAGAAATCAAACCATAAGCTCCCGACCAAGATATCCGCATATGTTACACATTTCATCACTCCCCTCATTTATTAATTTTTTTTTTCAGAAGATTCATTTGGATCAAATATCACACACAACTCTCAACCCTTGTTTGATATCCTCGCAATACTAATTTTAATAGCTAGAAGAAGATAAAATGTTGAGGAGGAGTGGTTTTTGACATACCCAAAACACAAAACCATTTTTTATTGATTTTGATCGTTTTTTAGGGCATACAACAGTTGGATATCAGACACACACGCATAGGTCCATATGGTATAGTAATAAAACAGTTCTGATAAGGAAAGAATGTATGGAAATATAATTTAAAGCTGAAAAATATTAATTCAACAACTATTTACCATTAATTAAGTAAGAAATATTCACACTTCGTGGTTTGGTACAAAAATGAGTGGAGATATTAGGGACATAGATTTCCCAAAAACTACTCACACAAGGGGCATCGATCATCTCAAATGTTTCATAGTGATACCTCCTTTTATATCATTGAAAGAGAACTAATTCACTAAAAATCACTACCTGATGTAAAATTCAAACAAACATTCAATACAAAATAGAGGGATGTTTTTTACGAAATGTTAAATCAACATGGAATCAAAAAATTTAGCATGCATTTTTAGTAAGTTCCATGATTTGGTGACCCTATGGGGGTAGTAAAAATACCATAAATATGGAAAAAATAGAAGAATGAAGAAAGAAAATGAAAATCCTAATAAACCCCGAAATATGGTAAAAATGAAAATACCATAAAGAAGGTGAAAAGGAGAAGAATGAAAAAACAATGAGTAAAATTCCTGACTAACCTAGGAATGTACCCATCCCTAACACCAAGAATGCACAATTTCCTCACTGTAATAATTGAGAATGTGAGATGGAAGGATAAAACCTGGTGTGTTTCATAGGTATGCTGCTTCTTAAACATGGAGTTACTCCATCAGGAACTCTGAAAGAGCATTGTAGAAGTGCTATAGCTGCTACCCATTGACAAAGCAGGTTTGCTTGATTTATTCATTTTGAAGCTTATCTACACCAAATATTGATAAATTAATAATAGTGTATGGTCCAAACCAGCAGGAACAAAGCTTAACTGGATGAAAATTCAGCCTTGCATTATAAAGGAGGACCTTCAGCCCAATGTTGAACTGATGGGGAAGTATAGGACGGTTGCGGGCAGCCTTGGTTCGGTCCTTATAAATCCTAGAGTTTTGATATGCATCTCTCTTTATTTCCTCCAACTCTTGAATCTACAACTTTTTTTAGAACATGCGGCAGAATGTTATGAATTGCATTGTTTAATGGAATAGTAGGCCTGGTGCTCAATCTCTACGGGGAGTTTATAATATTTTCCAAAAACAAGCCAATAATGTGACATCCTAATATTAGATTTAAAGGTAGTACGATAAGCCCATAATGAATCATCGATTCAAAGACTCCAATCATTTCTATGGGGTTGAATCGTTTTTCATGATTTTTTTAACTTCTCTATTTGACACCTCGTCTTGACCATTGGTCTGTGGGTGATATGCAGTAGAAACTTGATGACCGACCCCATACCGACACAAAAGTGATTGCATTGTTCGATTGTAGAAATGAGAACCCTATTCACTGATAATGAACCTAGGTAAGCCAATCCTAAAAAATATTTGGGTTATCAAAATCTATATAACTACCTTAGAATCATCAGTCCTTGTAGATCATTCCTCTACCCATTTTGACATGTAATCAAATACAGAAGAATGTAAAAGTTTCCAAAGGAATTGGGAAATGGACTCATAAGGTCAACAACCCAAACATATAAAATTTCATGAAAGAGAAATGGTTGTTGTGTCATTTCATTTATTTTAGATACATTACCTATTCGTTAACAAAGAGGAAAATATTTACAAAAATCATGGGAATCTTGAAAATGTGTTGGTCAAAAGAGACCAAAATCAAGGATTTTGAGAGTAGTCCCTTGGGGTCCAATGTTTCCCCTCAGAAGAAAGAGTGTGCCATAATCTAAGGACAGAGTGAAACTCGCTATTAGGGACACAACGCCTAAGGAATTTATTACTGAATGTGTGCCAGAGTTAGGGGTTATCCCAAATGTACCAACGAGACTCATGTTTTAGACGACTGACGTGGATTTTGTTTTAATAAGCAGGAATGGTAGAAGCTACCAAATAATATACATTTTTGGAATAACAAGGAATAACATCATTCACTCAGTACAATTACTCATTAGGAAACATTTCATTTAAGGGAATACAGGGGGATGATTCAATGTCTGAGGATGGGTGGATCCTAATGATATGGTCAACCACCACATTCTATGACTCATTTTTATCTATAATTTCAATATTAAATTCCTAAAGGAGGAGAACCCTGAGAATGAGACAGGGTTTGGCTTCCAGTTTCTAAAAGAGATATTGTAGGGCTACATGGTCTGAGAACACAATGTCTTTAGACCCTAAAAGATATGACCAAAATTTTTCCAAGGAAAACACAATGGAAAAGAATTATTTTTTAGTTGTGGTGTATTTCTATTGGGCATTTTCTAGTGTACGTAAGGTATATGCAATGACATGTAGAGCTCGATCGACTCTTTGTGACAAGAATACCCCAACATCATAGATAGAGGCATCTCACATGAGCTTAAATGGTAAATCCTACCTAGGTGGTTGGATTATTAGGGGTGACATGAGACTCCATAAAACTAATTTTTTTGGAGTAATTAGGAGACGGGGAGTGTAATTTTACAAACGCCATGAATGAAATGACAGTAAAATCCAGTATTAACTAGGAAACACCACACATCAATTATATTTTTAGGGAATGGTATGGATGAAATGACATCCACTTTAGATTTATCTATTTGGATACCATCCCCAGAAATGACATACCCTAAAACAATAGCTTGTTGCACCATGAAATGGAATTTATCCTAATTTAAAAAAAAAATAATTTCAATACAGAGACATAGGAATGAACCAAGACTACATAAACATTCATCAAAATAGGATTCAGATACCGAGAAATCATCTATGAAAACATCCATTCAATTCTCAAAGTAATCTGAAAAAATACTAACCATGCATTGCTGGAAAGTACCCAGATCATTACATAGACCGAATAGCATCCTCTTATATAGAAATGTTCCAAAGGGGAAAGTGAAGGTTGTCTTTTAATAATCCTCAGGGGAAAAATGGATATGAAAGTATCCAGAATACCCATCAAGTAAAAAATAGTTGGACTTATCCGCTGGCCACTCTAGCTTTTGGTCAATGAATGGAAAAGGGAAATAGTCATTCCTAGTGTGTTGGTTTAGTCAGTGATTGTATATTTAGACACCCAACTATTCTGTACATGAGTTGGAACTAATTCACTTTTTTTCTTTTTCCATTACTGTAATGCCTATTTTTTTAGGAACTACTTAAACAGAACTGGCCCATTGGCTGTCAGAGATTGGGTAAATGATTCCAGAAGACAATAATTTTGTGACCTCCATTTTCAGAACTTCTAAGAGGTTTGGGTTCAGTCGATGTTTTTGATGCCTCACTAGTTTAGCCTCATCATTTTAAAAAATATGATATGTAAAAATTGAGAGAACTAGTTTGGGATATACCTAACACTAAGAGGGGGGAATCGATGTTGAGGACATTTTAAACCAATTCATACTTTTTATCCCAGTACCTCTTGACCTGTTAGATTTTTTATTCAATTTTTATCTTTTACATGTCTCATGCAATAATATAAAGTAGAACAAAATATATACACGATATTTTTAAAAGGTTTTCCACTAAATAAGAGTAGCTTCTTCCTTTCCATGCGTGGGAATGACCAGTGCATGGATTCTCCACTATAATATAATATGATGTTACAGTGGAGTTGCTAGGAAAGCAATAATCTAGTAAGTGTGAGTCCCTACACATTAGAGGGGGGTGAGAAACAATCCTTATTTTTCAACTGATGTTGGACTAGTCCAACTTGTGGCCTCTAGATGGTTCTTTATACTACCTATGGAGATAGTCTTTTTCCTTCTTCAAAAGGAAGGTTCTACTCTTGATATTATTATTGCTATTGACTTGATTACTTGCAAAGTAGTGGGCAAGAAATTCTTCCTTATTTCCGACTCTTCTTTTCTAGTGAAACACAAACTAGGCTAGACTTCTTATTTCTTATTCTTAGTGCAACCAGCAACTACACTAAAACTTATTCTCTATTATTGGCTAGAATCACATACACCAATGTGATTATTAAAACTACGAGGATCATCTTACCTAGTGTCATCTGAATTAAACATCCGTAAATAACTGTAGGCTTCAGTTTGGATTACTCTATTCTTCTTTTTCTTCTCTTCTCTCTATGCAGAAAACCTATAAGCTGCACACTCTGCTTCTTCTTTTGTTTCATCAATGTAAAACCAGCTGCACTAAAATCTTTTCATCTTCACACTTTCTCTTTCAGTTCGAAACCAACTGCACTACACTCTTATTCTTATTTTTCTTGCTAGAATCAGATGTTCCCTTTGAGATTGTTAAAACAATGAAGTTCATCTCAACTTACCATCATCAAAATTGATCAGATGCTGGTAAGAACAACTTGCACAACTCAAAGCATGTTCACCAATCCCTATATGTGCACTACTTTCACACCTCCCTGCTTGCGTGACACCAATTACTTGTGTTCCACAATTGTACACAACTCACAACTTGCACTCCACATTAGGGTTATACAGAACACACTTGTTGCACACAAATCCCATCTTGTGTGCCTCATAGAACTTTCCGGCCAGTTCTTCTTTCATTCCACTCTTCTTAAACGCCACTCAACTTGTGTCCCACCTTAATTGTTCACCATATAAATAACCCTCAACTTTTGCGCCACTTCATCTTTCGTGCCACTTTCTACGACTTGCGCGATCAGAGCTCAAATTTTATCTTAAGTGCTGAACATGAAAAAATGAAGAGTTTATTCATCTATTTATAGTAATTTTGGTTAATTTCATGCCACATACAATTGTGCACCATTACTACTTGCATGCCGCTAAATCACATGCATGTTTCCCTATCACTTGCATGCCATATTATTCTTTTTTCATATTTTGATATGCTGCTTATTAAATATTACTTTCACGCAACATAAACTTGTGCACCACTTACACTTTCATGCCACACCTGTACACAACCTATACTTGCATAACACATTTTGACTTGGGCGCCAATATTTAACTTCTGCGCCACATTATTTCCATTGTCATATTTTGATGTGATGATCTTGAAATATGACTTGCGTGCAACATTCACTTACGTGCCTCATATACTTGCACACCACATTTGACTAGTGTGCCAATTTATTTCATTTTCCAAAAACACTTCTTTAATCCCCCTATCCTTTATAAGGACTGCATCAAAAGTTCTCCATACTTATGATATTTGTGAAATACAAATCAGCAATGAATCAACAATGATTTTCCATTCTCATATTGCAAAGCCGATGCACTACTTCCTATCTTCTCTTCATATTAAAGTGGAGGCTTGAGTCTTATTCAAACACATTCAATGTTGAGGACTATGTATCACCTTTGAAACATGTATTTAGAACATTAAGAACAGTGCAAAAATCATCTGATTTCAAGGGAATGTGTAATGCATGATAATCATAGAAATTCAAGTGCTTCCACACTCTCTAATCTTTTTCAACAATTATTCTATACTACATGAAAATCATATGATTCTTTTCTTCAAGTAATATCTTTCATGGTTCTCATGAAAGCATGAAGCATTTCATGGTCTTCTCATATCCTAATTCTTCTTCAATCATCCTTCAAGGGAGGATACTTAATCATTCATGATAAATCATCCTTTGATGGATGATACTTCACCATTATTCATTTTTGTAAACAATATTTCATCTTTAACCCATGTTATTTGAACTTAGGAACAATTCAAAAAATGTCATAATTACAATCTCCATCAAATATGGAGTTCTTCTTCATCACCATCTTTATTTTGACTAGTATTGACAATTGTTAACAACAAATACAATCTTCATACAGAATGTGGTCCCAAAAATCTCCCCTTTATATTTTGTTGTCAATACCTCAATGTCTCCTCAAATGAATGTGTCAATGTCAAAATATGAATCTTCTCTCTCCCCTTTACTTCTTTCTCTCCCCCTAACTTTTCAAACATTCATTTCACTTTCTCTCCCCCTTATTGACAAGAAATACAAAGTTTATGGTAGAGAGGGTATCCTTCCTTACTTAAGAAGTGTTCCATCAATCATTTCACTCTATGTCTACTTGTGCATAGATCGATGTAGAAAACAAGAGGATTTGATTTAGACAACAAATCTATCCATTATCCACTGATCATGATACCACATGAGATGAGAACTCATGTACTTTTTCTTCAAGGGTTATTCACATTCATCTAGGCTGAGAAAATTTAATGTAATATAAGATTATCAACCTAAAACTCATGCAATATCCTCAACAAACAAATCAAAAACATTCAAGTGCAATAGACAGGATACGTGACCTTGGGGCACTTCTAATCTTCTTATATCACTGATTAATTCCGTTACTCCACCTTTATAAAACGATCTTTATTTTGAGTAACCAAGGATGAGAGATTAACAAGAAAAATACCTTTTCCAATGACATAATCTTCAAGAAATTTCCAGATTAATTTAATTAGACACCAAATGAAGTTGATACTAATTGAAATAATGACCCTAGAAGATTATTCATATGTCCCCCCCCCCTCCAAGAAACACTTCTCATCATCTTCATAAATTATGATCCATGATCATAGTAATTATTTGAATATCAATTGAGGAATTGTCCTTGGATGAAAACTTCTTCATCATTTCTATCATGAGTTGATAGCAATCACCACTTCTCATGTTCTCCCCCTGAGAGCTTTCATTACCTTCAATTCTCTGTATTAGAAGAACAAATACTATACAAAAAATATTTTAGGATATAAGGTGGATCATCCTTTCTTCATCAATTTGATCAACAAGGCTGAGATGGTTTTCTCACCCAAGATTCTCCATTTTCTCCCGTATTCACAGTTTCACATTTGATCTTCAATTATGATTGGGGTTGTGTGGATCTCAATACTTCTTACATTTTTTTTCGTGTGAATCTTCATTCTTTAAGATATTTCCAAGAATTAGAATCTCCCTGAGAAATTTTAATCCTTTTTATAAATTCTTCTTGGGCTGAAGTAATTTCAATGCACTTTTTAACAGTATGACCATCCTTCTTTCACCTCACACACAAAACATCCTGAACATGAGAGTTGCCTTATGTTTGAAACCACCTATTGAACTTTTCTTCAATATTTGGAATCTCAATATTACTTTTTGTACTAGACTACTCCTGTGAATATTCTTCTTTTCTTAATTATTTACAAATATTTATCCCAGATAACCAATATTTTATTCGGAATTGTAGAAGCATGTTTGTAATTTCCAGATGGATTATTCAGTGTGTCATCCTTATAGATTATTATTTTGGATGCACTACCTGTCAACATATTGGATTTAGAATCCAAGGACTTCTAAGTATTCCTGCTTCTAAAATTATTGGGAGCATTTTCTTTTGAAACATACTTTTGATTAATTCACAATATAGCTTCATCATTATTCACCATCTTCTGCGGTCTTCTATACTTATTAGATTTAACGAAATTTTGAGATAATCATGCATCATTCTTATGACCACTCTCATTGCATACATCATAGATGTTGTCCATCATTCCAAATTTGTTTGCAATATACAGATTCTTATGGATCCGTGGATGTTTCTTCTTCTTTTCTGTCTTTCTCCCCCTTGATATGGGATTTATCAGCTCTTTTACATTTATGGTATTGTACCCACAATCTAGTGCACAATTCCCAAATCTATTGCAACACCAGCATTGACCCCCAAATCTTGAATTATTGACATCTTTTATATTAGATTATTGAGACTTTTTCTTGATGTGTTGTGCTATATCTGGGGATCCATCTTCTAGATTATTCTCTTTATCCACCCTATCCATGGTGGTAGGCATCTCATCCTCTTTCCTCATCTATTTGTGTTTATAAATTTTCTTTCAAACTATACTTTTTATAGAAACAGTTTTAGAAACATTGGTACCAGTTGGAATGGATGTTACTTTCACATTCTCAGTTCTCTTGATAAATCAATGAGTGAATCCATGATAATATTATCATATGTTGGTGGTATTTTGATAGTATAATCCTCTTGTGAAAATTGAGTACAAGAATCCATTCTTTCCTTCTTTTGTGAAGACTCAATATGTGTCTTCTCAATATTGGTCAACTGAGCTTCTAACTATAGACATCTCATATTGAGGATTAATTTTTGGTCTTCAATAATAGTCATATTATCTTCACAAGCCTTCTTTAATCTTTCAACTTAATCTTCAGGCATCCTTACTTTGTTTTGTAATGAAGATTCAAGTTCTTTGATCTTCTTGGAGTCTTCTTCCAAATACACCTTCTTGACATCAGTTCTCTTTTTCAGCTCATCTTCAAGTGTATGGATCTTCTTTTCTAGAGTCTTGTGGACTCCCCCTTTTTCTTCAAAATCTATGACACTCATTGGAGAACTCACTTAAAATCCCCACATTGTTGCTTTAAATGCTCTAAACTATCTGGAGAGCTTTAAATATTCGACAATTTTTTCTTGTATTCCTTTCTCCAAAACATCAGTTTCTTATTCCAGATGAGTGTTATTTTTCTTCATGCATTGAAATACTCCACAAACCATGTATGTACTTTATTTATGAATACCATGAAAAATCATTCTAAATCTATCAACTGATATTTTTTTGAGATGTTATAGGTTGATCTTTTCCACTTGTGCTAGCATTTTCATCATGAGAATAATTTCCAAATGTAATATCAGTGACCTCTTGATCAGTTGAGGTAGGATGGTTGTCCATATTTTTGGTGAAAACATGGTCCACCATGTCATTACATTCCATGTCAGATATGTCCTCATTTTCTACAAGGTATGTAGATACAAATACTTCATCTTTATAAGAAAAGGGGTACTTCTTCAGCATTTTATTCTCTATATTTTTTGTATTTATCATGGTTTTAATTGATATAGAATTTTTCTTAGAGATAATTGAATCTTTTTAAATACTACACTTCATTGTTGACTTAGAAAATAATATCATGTCTTCAAAAGTAAATATCTTCAGAATAGAGAATCCAACAGAGGTTATCCTGCCTCTAATACCAATTGAGAGGACTAGTTTGAGATATATGTAACACTGAGAGGGGGGGGGGGGGTGAATCATTATTGAAGAATTTTTAAACCAATTATTAATTTTAATTCCTATACCTCTTGACCTGTTAGAATCAGGATTATATTATTCTATTTTACCTATGACATGAAATAATAGAAAGAAGTAAAAATAGGAAAATAATATTTTTACGATGTTCGCAACTCAATAAGAGGATCTACGTCCTTTCCATGCATGGGAATGACTAGTGCATGTATTATATACTAAAATTTAATATTCTATTACAATGGAGTGGCTAGGAAAAAATCATCTTGCCAGTGTGAGTCCCTACACTTCAGAGGGGGGTGAGAAACAATCCTCTTCCCTGAACTGGTGATGGCCTAGTACAACTTGCATCCTCTAGCTGGTTCATTATACTGCCTATAGAGACAGACTTCATTCTTCTCCAAAAGGTATGTTCTACTCTTGGTATTATTTATTGCTCTTCACTTGAATACTTTCAATGCAGCAAGTAAGCAATTCTTTCTTCTTTCCATCTATTCTTTTCTTATGCAACACCAAATGCAGTAGACTTCTTTTTTCTTCTTAGTGAAACAATAAACTGTGATAGAACACTTTCTCTATTAATTTATACATTCAAATACACAAATTTGATTATTCAAACCATGAGGATCATCTCAAATAGCATCAACTGGATTAAAATGACTAAAAAAATTTTAGGCTTCAGTTAGACATACTCTGTTCTTATTCTTCTTCTCTTCTTTCTATGCAGAAAACATGCAAGAAGCACACTCTTCTTATTCTTTTGTTTCTTCCATGAAAATCAAGCTGCACTGAAACCTCCTCATCTTCACACTTTCTCTTTTAGTGAAAAACCAACTGCACTAAACTTTTTTTCATCTTTTTCTTGCTAGAATAAAAAGTTCTCTATGTGATTGTTAAAACAATGATGCTCAGCCTACCTACGCATCATCATAGTTGACCAAAATATTTTAAGAACTTCTTTTACAACTCACATCATGCACACAAATCACTACATGTGTGAAACCCTACTTGCACACCTCACTGCTGGCGTTCCACCAATTACATGCGTGCCATAATTTTGTAAAACTCACAAAATCTGCGCCACATTGAGGATAGACATAACACACTTGTTGCACATAACTCCCTACTGGTGTGTATCTTAGAACATGCACACCACTTCTACTTGCACACCAATCTCCATACGCACCACTCTACTTGTGTGCCTCCCTACTTGCACGCCTTATAAATAACCCTCAACATTCATACCACTTCATCTAGTGAGCCACTTTCTACTACTTACACTATCAAAGCTCAAATTTATCTTAATTGTTGAGCCTTAAAAAATGAGGAGTCTAATCATCTATTTATAGGAATTTTTCTGACTTTCACGCCACATACATTTGTTAACCTTTCCTACTTGTGCGTCGCTCCATCACTTGGATGCTGCTCCATCACTTGTGCGCTACTCCATCACTAGTGCAACACATTCTTTCCTTTGTCATATTTTGATAAGCTGATGTTGAAATATGACTTGCACACAACATAAACTCATGTGGCTATTATACTTGTGCGCCACTTATACGTGCGTGCCACTTTTTGACTTGCACTACAATAATTAACTTCCTCATCACTTTTTTTTATTTGGTCATATTTTGATGTGATGATCTTGAAATATTACTTGCATGCAACATACATATGCACACCACATATACTTGTGCGCCACAATTGCACGCCACTTTTTACTTGAACGCCACATTTATTCCATTTCCAGAAACAATTCTTTACTCTCCATGTCCTTCATAAGGATTGCATCACAAGTTCTATAAACTTATGATATTTGTGAAATAAAAATCAGCAAATCATCGTCAATGTTTGGTCCTTCTCATAGTGCTAATCCTATGCACTACCTTCTATTCATATTAATGTGTGGTGTTGAGTCTTTTCAATCAATTTCAATGTTGAAAAAAATTTATCACCATCGATACTTGTATTTGGAACTTTAAAAATAGTGCAAAAATCATCTGATTTCCAGGAAGTGTGTAATGCATGATCAACATGGAATTCCAAGCCCTCCCACACTCTCCCTTCTTCTTCAAAAATTATTCTCTACTTCATGAAAATCATATGATTATATTCTTCAAATAAGTTATTGCATGATTCTCATGAAATGATGAAGAATTGCATGATCTTTTCAAATCCTCATTATTCTTCAATCATCAATCAAGGGAAGATACATCATAATTCTTGATCAATCATCTTTTGATCGATGATACTTCACCATTATTCATTGTTTAAAACAATATCTCACCTTTGACACAGGTTATTTGAACTCAGGATCAGTTCAAAAATCATCAAAATTACATTTTCCTTCAACAATGGAGTTCTTCTTCATCACATTCTTCATTTTGACCGATATTGAAAACTACTGAAAAAAAAACAAAATCTTCATACACAAAGTGGTCCCAATAATTAATGGGATAACACCTATAATATTAGCAAGTGTTCATCCAAAAGATTTTTTATACTCTCTAAAAAGTTCAATAAGTCACAATTTATGCTCAAGAGGGAGTGAACCAGTAAATATGAAAGAAAAATGTTTCCATTCTCAGGATTTGAATATTATAAATCTTGATGGAGTTGTTTCAGTTCCAATTCAGGTGGATTTTGGATTTATGGGTGTGTGTGTGAATGTGATAGGTCACTGACCTCATCTAACTGATCAATGGTATCATACTCTGATGAGAAATGAGCTATTATAAGCTTAGCAGTATCATCAATGGTCATTGGATCCTCATTTTTCATGAAATCATCAATCAATGAACATGAAAGACACTTTTCTAGAAAAATACAAAAATCAATGAATGAATCATTTCCAATAATTTCTATCAAAGAAGAAAACTCAGAAAGGGGATCAAAGGAATGAAATGAAGTTTTTTATAGGGAATTGAGTACATCTATAGAATTAACAGAGAGAGGAAGGTTCTTCTGAGGGGTGCTTCATAGAATCAAGTATATTAATGTGGACAATTTCACCACCAAAAACCATATATAATGCACCATTTTGGACATTAATTATGGTTTTTGCTGTTTTAAAGAAGGGTCTCCCCAATATAATTGGGGCATGTCCATTCATCCTATCATCCTACATTTTAAGCACATAAAATTCAATAGGAAAAATTAAATTTTGAATCCTCACAAGAACATCTTCCAACACACAAGAGTGGTGTGCGGTACTCTGGTTAGCCAGCTGAACAACAATTTCAATGGGATTTAGTTCCCTAACCTCTAATGTAATGTAAATGGGGTAGGTAATCACATTTATATAATCACCTAAATCCATCATAGCATCAGAAAAAGAATACTCCCATTAGGTACATAGAATTTAAAATGTTCCAGGATCATTTCAGATGGTGGGAAGTGATGGCTCAATCAATGATAAAACATTTCTCCCCAAGCTCAATTTCTCATCACCTCGAAGTCGTTTTCGGTGAGTACACATATCCTTTAGAAACATGGAATAAAATGGTATTTTCTTAATGACATCAATCAAGGGGATGTTAACCTACACTTTTTTGAATGTTTCAAATATTTACTTATCAAGTTCAGTTTCCTTTTGTTTTCTCAATTGGGTGTCCCGTTGGGGAAATGGAAGAGGAATGATTGGGCTAGGGGAATAATCAAAAGAAACACTCTTTCCTTTGGAAGGGATTTTCACAGGATAAGAATTTTCAGCATTTGGAACATTTTTAATGGTTGGGATGGAGGTTTCCTCAAGAGGGGATGAATATAGTGGAGTATTCATCTTTTTTAAAATTATGAGGATAATGGCATTAAAATTTTAGTTTATATCCAGTGTTAACTAATGGTTGAGATGGAAGTTTACCAAACTCATGACATTGATTTTTTCCCACCGAGATAGCTAGTTAGCTTAATTGTGTTTTGAGGTCTTGTATGGCTACCAAGTTGGTTTGTTGGAATTTTGGATTTTTGGCAGGAATTTGTTTCATCATATCTTCTAGGTTGAGCTTGTGTTTTGGAGGGGTGGTTGGAAAGGGCTTAGGGGTGGTTGAGGATTTTTTGGTGGTTGTGATGTATGACTACTCTTAACTTATTGGTTACATGGTTGATGGGACAGGTTTTAATACCCCCTAACCTATACGATTAGTTTTTTTCCATTTAGAGTTGGATGGATATCATGGTTCTTGCCTAAAGGGCTGGTTATAGGGGCGGTATGGAAATAATGCCACACAACTCACACAAGTTTTTATTAATTGGGGGAATTGGTTAGAATAATGGGTTTCAGAAGAGTAGATTCCACAATGGATGGGGGGAGGAGATTGAGATTTCACTTGGGAGAAAGTGAGTTGTCCTAAAAGGGTACATACCACATCAAAATTCATGCCTGACTTCTTCTAAAATTATGTACTTTTCACCTCATGGAAACCTTGAATGGGTGCACTTGACCTTGTATTGAATTGTCGAGTGTTCTGTGTAATGTTCTCAATTATGGTCCTTGCAACGATTTGGGTTTTATCCACTAGTGCACCACCTGCAGCAACATCAATCATGATATAATTAATTGGAATTAAACCTTTATACAAATACAGAATTAAAATTTGATCACTTATTTGGTGGTGTGGACAACGTGAACATAATCTCTTAAATATTTCCCAATATTCAGGAAGTGTTTCCCCTTGAGATTTTCTTATCCCACTAATTTTATTCCTTATTATTTTAGTTTGAGATACTAGGAAAGAATTTTCATGAAAAAGTGTTTCATGTCCGCCCAACCTCTTATTAGGGAATTAACATAATATAACAAATATTTTGTTGTATCTTCTAATGAAAAGGGTAATTCTATAATATTTACTTGTTGTTCATCCACATTATCATGTTTTAATGTATAAAAAACAATATGAAATTCTTTTAAATGCTTGTGTGGATCTTCTCCAGCGAGTCCATGGAATCTTGGTAATAAACTTGATTTTAGTTCAAAATTGGGTGGCTTGCCTTACATTTGAATGTATGTGGGTTGGATATCAACATCAGGTGAGTTTAGTTATTTTAATGTTCAGTTACTTTCATCCATTTTTAGCAAGTTTATTTCAGTTTTGATGTTTGTTCCAAAAGAATAAGACAAAGGATCAAGAAGAGTTTTGTTGTCTTGTGAGTCCTCCTTCAAAGGGTTCTGTTGTCCGTCTCGGTGTCGCTGATGTAATATACTCTCCCGTTGGGGATAAAATGGTGGAAAATATCTTGGAATAAAATTCATCATGAACAAAACCTACATAAGAAACAAATTAGAACACAAAAATATAGGTATAATTATAAGTTAAAACAAATAAATATTGACAAAATTAACAAAAATCTTATCGAAGACACGGACTAAAAACCAATGCTCTCCCCGACAATAGTTCCAAAATTTGACCATGGTGTCATGACACATAAAATTGATTACGTTTTTCTGGTTGATTTATAGTCTCGGGCAGACCCTAGGTTGTCACTCAAGGAGCGTTCGGGGTTTTAAAGTGTGTGTTTTTTCTAAGAAGTACTAAAATAGGGGGGTCGTTTTGAAAATAGGTTTAGGTTGAAATTACATAATTGAAGTTTAAGGATGAGAAACCAAATGGGTCTTGAAAACTATGAGATTAAAGGGTTCATTGTGACTTCACTAAAAACTTTCCAGTTCAACATTCTTGGAGATAAATTTAGGTTTGGAGTAATTCTTTGGTTGAAATTAATTAGAATCCCGATTAATTCCTAAGACTTTATTTCATTGCTTGATGAACCAAAACATGACATAACTATCGTACCATCATGGTCAAGAACATATGCATGAAATAAGAGCTTCCAAATCATATTGAAATCTCAAGAAAGTGGGTAAGAAATGGATTCATGTGTTACCTAATAAGAACAACACAAGTCTTGCACTCAAAACCTCATGCCAATTGTTAGAAATTAAAAGTATCTCATTCCCATGCATCAAAACAAGCATTAAAATAATAAAGTATATAAGATAAATGAAATGAAATTTTTTAACAAACAAATTAATCCAAACCAGTAGCTAATATATGCATTGTAACTCCCTTGACATGTGTGTAGCTCCCTCACAACGAACGCCCACCGATTAGCTCGACATCACGTGGGGGAGGAAGCTCGAGCGGATGTCCTACTTCATTATCGATCACTCTATGAGGATAGGGGTCTCTAGAGCATCAGAGATGAGGAGATGAATCCTATGGAACTCCAAATTGGCTGCACTTAACTCCTTGGACAAACTCCCAAATGGGGTTCCCAAGGTTCATTTTTATAGCCAAAATGGGAAATGATTTTGGGAACCTAGATTTTAGTAAACCACTTGAAGAATTGTTTTCAGATACAAGATAGTCGAATATCGCTTTTGAAATAAATGGAAATCTGTATCCCCACATACTGAATATCACCACCAAAAGTTTGGAATCATTTGGACAATCATAGCTCAACATATTGAAATATTACAAAATGCCACTTTTGAATTTTTTCATATTCGGTGCCTTGGACAGATCAGTTCAAATAGGCCCCTTAGAAGCCAAATTGGGATTGGGTTATTTAATATGAAATGTAGCATTTATATTATTTACCTTCCCACTAATGGTCAAAATATTTGAATGCACGGTCTAGTAGAATTGTGTGGATTAAACCACTATTGTTCTTGGATCCTGTGCAGTTTGGCCCATATTTCTTGGACATCATCATTGGTCCTCCAAATCACCTACACCTTCAATGATATTATAAAAACAAGTAACATTACAATTTTTAATAGTGATAATCATCAAATAACTGAATCAATCATGAATTTAATTTTGTTTTTATATATGGAATTTAAAATAAAAATTCAATTTAATTCAATAGTGTAAGAGTGAAAATGACACATTGAATCGTTGTACGATAAAATCTCTATATGTATATATGGGTTTACACATTCGCTCTGGTATCACATTCTAACTCAGTAGGCGAGTGAGCTAAAATGTTGAGGAGACCCCCACTCTTTTTCTTCTACAGGTTATATGGGTATTAGACATCCATTCATTGGTGGATTCTATTATTCATATAGTCCCTCAGTAACCTGAGGTTTTCTTTGAGACATGTTATTATGATTCAATATCAACCTAATATTTTTTGACCATTCATTGTTTTTATCACCACAAACTACACATGCATCGTTTCTTTTAAGGATTAGATCCATAATGTCTAGGACATATATGACTCCTTAATTCTTCTTGTGTTTGAGAATATCTGAATTATTATTCATTATTTATATTCAATTACTTCTTAGTAATGAAAGCCTTTAAGTGACTTGATATTCATATTTCCCCCTTATTTTTCCTCATAGAAAAATCTGGCTGTAGGACTAGAATTAATTACTAATTTTTTCCGCCTTTATAGATATTAAGGAATCTTAATTAGTATGGTTATACTTACCATTACATGGACCATGGGTCACCCTATATTATTTCGATGAGTATGATGTAGAAGAATGTTATTTTAATAGAGTGGGGCAGATGTAGCTTGTTCCAAGATGACGACTAGAAACAATAAGGCAAAAAATGTTGAGTATTGGTGATATTGGGAGTCTACAGTATTATGTTAAATATATACTGTGATAGACCCCAATTATTTTTTAGTTTTTAGATATTTTTTTTGCACTATTGAGTGTGTAATTTTCCTTTACATTCATTGCCCATAACAGTTATCTTGATGATTTTAGTATATGACTCAATAATTTGATATATTTAGTTAAATTGATCATTTATGTATATGATACCAATAATTATTTTATTTTTTTGTATTGTAGTTATTTCTTTATTATGATGTATTATTGAACATGGAATCCAATTTGTGTAATATAACTACTCAGTTCTAGTCACTAACCTCTGACCTATAGGTGGTGGTATTTGGGTATTATAGTCAATGTACAAGCAATCCATGTAGGACCCTGATGGTAAAATCATGTTAGAGTTGTATCAGAGTGGTTCCATCTATGGTATAGTGATTATAGATACTAGTTATGTAATTATGGGATCAGAAATATAGGGAGATTGTGTTAAGGGGGTCTTGAGTGTGGTTAATAAACCAGGAAAACCAATATAGGTGTGGGATTAAATGTATCATTTCTCCATGACTCTATTTACACAAAAGTCAACAGAAAAAATTAATATATAAATTTAGGGGTATAAGTATGTCAGTATATTGAAAATATTTTAGTCAGTTGGGATGTTCTATTTCCTTCTTTTGTCAGATCATTCTTATATTCTCTAACACTTGTGGGTGACAACTATATATTTTAGGTTTCCAACCACTAATATGAAACTTTTATATGTAGGCATGGATATAAATTTCACACCCCTGAAGGTAATATCTATTTTCATAATAGGCAATATGATATCCATGTAGGATTTTTAGAGTCATTACATTAACAAATAAGTGATCTCACAACCTAGATTGTATGTATTATTCTAGAAGATGAGGGAGTGGAGCTGGATTTCTTCCCTCCATTAGTATATTGATAATAGGATGTGTTTTGTAAGGGGTTTTTAGTTTTTACACTAGATAGAGGAATTGAGTATAATATTTATTTGACGCTTAGATGAAATCTAGTTTCCATCCAACCTTATCAAATTTAACCAGTGGAGCATCATGGATGTAAAACATTGTGGGGGGGGGGGGGGTTGGAGGCTAAATGGTTTATTCTACTAAGTACATCACCATGAGGATTTATGATGTTGTCATCCAAGAAGGACGATATAACCTTGTTTTTATGTGTTGATTTCTGTATTATAAACTCATGGAAGAGTAAGAACTAGTACCATAATCTATGTGTTTATCATCTTTTTGGTTCGCAAAGGGGATCACTTGTGTTCTCTAATATTTATTTAAAATAGTGTTCCATCAGTATAGGGTGATATTGTCTGATATACTAAAACATACTTTCAGAATCATATATAGATTGTATGAGTTTTTTGTGATGTATTTTTGGGAAAAAATCTCCATCTATGTTTATGGACATGATGAAATGAATATTCTATCTACACATGGATAATGTTTTTCTTTTATTAATTGATGACATCTTAGTGTACTCTTATACCCAAGATGATATTACCCAACATATTACCATAAACATGAGTAAATTGATAGAGAATCAGTTATATGTTGAGAAATTTGAATTTCATTTCTTTTCCGATGAAGCAATTCTTTTGATTTTTCACTCACATAGCAGTTTAAGTGAATTCCTATAGTGAGAATAACATAATTGACAATCAATGGGTAAGGTACTTGTAACATAATAGGTGTTAGTCAATACCCTGGTTATTGTTCTTGAAATCAAAAAATGGTTAATAGATGAGGTTTATTTTTATTTCATAGGTTATTAATAGTTTAGGAGTAAATGGATTATAGGATATGGTGGTGGAGGTTTCTTGATTAATGTGTTGACAATGACACTACATTGTGGGGAGTGACATGTCAGTCGTGAAGGTATGACCCTCATGGAGGATGGGTTGTAGGTGTGTAGTCCTGGTTTTGGATCGATTGAGGTGGAATCATAAATCCAAATGTGGAACCAGTTAGGTTCATGTTAAAGTTACATAGTTAATGGTATCATGATATTAGATGTGGGTGATGATCAAGCTGGTCATCTAATTCAAGATCAAAGTGGTTATAAAAAGTAGTATAAGGTGATTTTTTTGGGGGTGAACTAGTGGTTTGGTTGGGAGAAACAACTATTTGAGATAGTGTAGGATCTTACCATATATTATCTAAAGGATTCAGTTACGTAGCATATTTAGTTTTTTAATATCATTGTTTTATGCCTCTGGGAAAGGATGAAAATTGACTCTATGGGATATAGAGGTTTTGGTTGATGGACTAGGAAGCATATTGGATGATTTGGTCAGGGAAAATCTATCATGGGTATGATATGAAGTGGAATTATAAATTTTAAAATCAAATCTAATGTTATAGTTTTGTAAATGATGGGTGTGTTTCATATATTTAATAGGGTTTTTAAGAAAAACAATGTTTTTTCTTAGTACATGAATAGATAATGGATGTGTATCTAGTTAAGTTATTTTTTTGATGAATATGATGGTATTCAATTATGATTCTAGTTGTAATTTGTGTTTTATCACAGTAAACTTGGAACCTCATTGGTATCATTGCAGGAAAATGAGTTCAACTTTCTTTTGGGTTTTTTTAGTGGAGGTGAAAAGCGTCAGATATTAGTAGTTGTAAGATGAAAATTATGGTGGGGATCCCCAAAACATCATTTAGTTGACTTAAAATAAATTAATCTATGTTTCAAGTGGATGTGATTAAAGAAACTCCAAATTGGTGTTTCAGATTTGATTATTGGCGTTGGATTTGGTTTTGTCTGATTTTGTGCCTTGAACTATAGGTTGTGCATTGGTTTTTTTAGGGATTTAGAAACTGAATGAGGTTGTTGGATGTAACTAATGATCGATTTAGATTAGGTGGTTTATAGGTACTATCATATATACTTCTCTTGTAAGTGTAGTATTATGGTGGAGAGTTTTTAGGTTCTTGTATCTATATGAGTTGAAAATTATATAAGGAATTTTAATTTTGGTTTCTTAGAAACGTCAAATATTGATGTGGGACTCAGAATGAATGTATAAGAGTTTGAATGCTTCATGGAAATATTTTTTCTAGAGGTAAAAGGAAGAAAAGGTATATTGGGTGTTTGGTCGATGCTTGGGAGAATTAAGTTAGGCTTCTGGGTTATTGGGTTTCTTGGTAATTATGCACGGTTTGGTGTGCACGGTTTAGAAGAAAAATTGACACACCTTGATTATTTGGGCGTTTTTAGTTTATTTTGAACTGATCATGGTTATTATAATTCTTATACAATAGTCAAGGGTAAAACATGTGAGGAAACGTCTAAACCATGTAGGTTGGTGGAGGGTTTGAGTCACATCACACGGTCTAAAAATGGTTTCCGAGAAACTGCACATGTTACAGTAGAGGGGAGGTAATACTGAAAACAAGGTTAGTGCATAATTTTCTATCCTTTTAGCCTAACTATAAAATGTATTTTTATTGCCTAGTTAAGGGTGTGTAGTTGTAAATTGGTTTTCAAAACCAGGTATAAAAATTTGATGATTTCCTAGAATTTCATTAAAATTTTTATATATCCAAAATACCCCCTCGAGTTTTTTAGTAACTCCCCCATCTTCCTCTAATATCAGGTACACGAGGAGTAGGGATTCCTATAACCCCTTTCTATTTCTCTAAAAAATGAATAATGGATGAATATAGGGAAATATTTTGGAATTCGTGATGATATCATCACCCTCTAACAATATCTTCTATGTTATTTCTCCCTCCTAGCTAATTTTAATGTTCTTTAGTTTAGGTTTTCTTAAAAATTCGACTAGAACAATGTGAAATCGTCCATCTCTGATGGTTCTTTGACTATATTGCAAAGAGGAGATCTCAAGGTGATGTTTTTACATTGTTTCAAGGGGTTTCATTAAAGTATGAAATCATAGTGAATTTTCATAGGTTTTCCATAATGAATTATTTTAAATAGTTTCTAGTATGGTAGAACCTCTTAGGGACTTTCTTACTAATGGATTCAGGATTTTATTGTGGATCGCCCATGTTTGTTTCTTCAATTTTCAATAATATTTGATTTACCAATGATATTGGAGACTGTAATTCAATTTAATTTAAGTGGTTTTGTTAATATTTAAATTCATGGGATCGAATATTTGTATTTTATTTAATAGAGTTTATAGAATGGTTAGTCAAGAAGAGTTTTTTTGGACACTAATAAGTATAATAGAGATTGGATGGGATTTTTAAAGGATTATAAGCATTGTAAATTTTTGGTAAAGCATAGATAATGTGATGGGAAATATAATATATTTATGCATAATATTTCTAATTTATATTTTTTACATATGGTATATTCCTTAAATCCCATGTTTGGTGTCTTTTGGTTTATATTAATGCTTGGGCTTTGAGTTAACACCTTAGACCTTTTATAGATCTTCTTAAACTAGTTAGTATTTATCAAGTACAACATACATATTCCCATTGGGATTTCTATTTCATGAAAATGTTAATGTGAAGTTTTAAAGGATAAATTAGGTGGTTTATGAGTTTAACCTCCTTAATATTGTTGATTTTCATGGTTGAAGGGTTAGGGGATATTTGGTAGGGATTGGGAATGAATGCAATGTGATATAATGAAAGGATTAATTGGAATGTTTTAATATGGTAATATTTTATGAAGAAAATCAGATAAATTTGTAATACTATTTACCAGGTGTGTTGGGTTTTGATTCAGTTTTGGTTTTCAAAGGGGGAAACCTATTTTTAATGTTTATTCTTTTATATTTGGGTATTAACCTTCACGTAATTTTAAAAAGGGTGTTTTCGTGAATTTAAAATTTTTATTTGAAATGGGTGTGTGGTTTCTCCTATGGTGAAATTAATTTATGGATGTTTTAGTAATTTTATTGGAAATTAATGATGTGTCAATATTTTGAATGTTTTGAAAGGTAAATATATTAAATAATAGTAATTTAGAAATTATGGAATGGTGAGGCTTTCAAACTAATACTCCAATTGTATAGTTCAAGATGTAAATAACGTGTCTCCACCTCTGAGGGTTAGAGATACAAATTATTGCTTTATAATTTCTTGATATAGATGATCAATGAAAATAACCTTTCTTTATTTAATGTGATGTTTCACAATATATTTTGTGACCTTGATGACTGGCCTAAGATGTTGTAGGTTTGGTTTGTTAAGGTTCTACCCTCGATGACAAGGTTATGTGGGTTACTAGATAAATAGTTCATTATTTCGAATATATCTTAATTTCAATATTATTTATATATTTTAGAGTATAACTTATTACATTATTATTATTATTTCCTTAGAAATTGTTAGTGGTGGCCTACTGAGTTGGTCTCATACTCTTATTGGGCCTCTATTGTACATGGGTACCCAATAACCTCTTGCATGATTATTATATGAACTTCTTTGGGTTGAGCCCTGGGTTGTTCTTTGTTTGAATGAGTTGGATTCCTTGTATGGAATCAATATATTTGTTGAGATTTGTATTAGAGATGTAGTTGAACCATTTTTCTCTATTTTTCTGAAATGTTATGTAACTATCCTAGTTGGTGTTTAGTTGAATAAATACATGGCTCCTTGGGACTGTATTTTATTTCATTATTTGTTTTGTCATTTTAAATTTTTCATATTTTGTTTACAATTTTATTTATAAATTGATATTTAGTTATTCTTTATGTGTATTATGATCTGTATGATGCATGGTTAATTATAATTTTTTATTACTTTGATAAAGACATATTGTCTACACATTATACTACCTTAGATAGCCGCTACTGTTCAACAACCTCTATAATATGGGGATGTGCACATTTTTTCATGTGGATAACCAGCTCAGATTAATAGGTCAGTGGATCTAGAGTCTGAAAATTACTACCAGCTAGTATATGAAGGTAGCTTCATGATGATCTCATGATTATGGATTTCCCTCTAATCACTAGTTAGTGAGAGGTGATGAATTATATCATGAATTTTGGATGAGAGGATTTCATTCCCCTTGATTTAATGTGTCATCTCTTCCATATACATGATGAAGGTATTTCTCTTAGAGTTAATGGTAGTTTCTACCAGGTCAGATGAGACTAGAACTAGATTGGTTAAGCTGTAAGTGTTTTACAATATATGATTCTTGATGTCTTGAGGTGAGCCTAACTCATGGGTAATAGGTTATTAGCTAGATTATAAGAATATATTCTCCATATATTGGTGACATATTCTTCTAGATGTCAATTCATGTATGAAAATTTTCATATTGAATTTTGAGTCGTTGGTGGAATATTTATTCCATGAACACATGATGTGATTTCTCTACTATATTTATAGTTTTTCCTCATATCATTGATGGATTTGTTAACATAGGTCATTAAAACTTTCATGTGTTAGTATAATTATTTTTATGTATAAGTGGAAGAACATGAGATTTTCATCATGTTTTTTCAGAATGTTAAGTGGAGCTTTATTTGAAACTAGTGATTTGAGAGGACTCAAATGAAGTGTTTTTGGGATATGGTAGAACATTATTATAAAAAAATATGAATAAGACACCCAAGTGAGCCTTTTTAAATTTGAAATTATGGTATAGGTTTACCCTAATTATTGGATTTGTTCATCATTTCACCTGATGATATTCCAAGTGGTGTTATGGATGTACATTCCACATTATGGATGGTAGATCTGGGAATATTTTTATTATTGAACCATATTTTTTATGGGTGTTTTTGGTAAATAATATAGGGCTTTTGGGAAATTGGAATTGGGTAATTTGTTAATTCATCCCCATGATGACCACCCATGGGTTGCTTGGTAGTCCGTGCATAGGGGTAAATGGTTGAGTTGTGGGATGGTGAATGCAACAGATTCCTATACTTGAGAGACAACTGATCTGAACCAAATTATGAATTATACATTTTTCCATAGGAACAGTCATGCTATTTTTTGTAGGAATTCATTTTTCACCTAGTGTTGTATATATAGTAGTTAGATATTCTAGTGGAACCTATATCATGATATTGTTCAGTAAAAAATCATCCATTGATGATGAGTCTTATCCACTCATCCTCTTGGTGGGGTGAGTTTACATCTAGTATAAGAATATGCCTTTTTAATAATATCATTGAGATATGGAGGAGGAGTAATGGTAATCACCTATGTAGGTATTTGTTACTCCACATGGGAATCATGATGTGTTGGAATTATTTAGGGATAAGGTGAAACATTTATTCCATAGTGATAATGACCCCTCTTGAGTGGAAATTAGGGAAAACATTATTGTTATTAAGTTACTCACTCATCAGCTGTTGAACATGGATTTGCACACCATGTTTGTAGAGAATACATTCTATTAAATTTAATGGATAAGAATTTAATGAAACGTAAATAATATTATATATGACTAACCATTGCTGAGAATATAGTGTATACATGGAAACACATATTTTGGATAATAGGAACATTGTAGAGTATTTTTGAAAAAACCAAATATCTCTTTAAGAATAATCATTTTTGAACCTGTAAAAAAAATTAATATTGAAACCAAATAAATGGAGTTTCATATGACTTTGTGATATAATACTATAGTTGTTCATATGATTATATTAAACAAGTTATTTTGTGATGATCATTGTTCTTTGAAAAAGGACTATGTGGCTATGTAATAGTATAAACATGTGAGTGGTTTTATTTTGGTTGTTTTCCCTTCCCATAAAGGGTGATGTTTCATGCCATTATAATATTTTTTTCTTCACACCTTTCCTTTGGTCTTAAGTGTTCTGTTAGAGTTATTTCAACTTAGTGAACTTGTTGTAAAAGGAGGTTTTCATGATGTTGGAGCACATTTAATCATTTTCCTCATGTGTACATAGGTTATTACTTAGTTCATGTAATGGATGTTGAGATAGGAAGACAATTAATGTAATAATATTCTCAAGCTTGGTTCTTTATTATTCATGCCTGGTGGTTTTGTATGGTTATAACATCCATTTGGGTACCAAGTTTTTGTGTATGAGGAACTTCCTTGGTGATTTTTTTTTGTTTTTCACTCATGTAGGTTCTATCTATGGGATTGGATATTATTGGGTTGTGTTATTTTAATATAAAGGATAATTCTATTTTGCTAGAAATTAAGTGGGCCATTGGATGAGTAGTAGAGTTTCATTGATTAATCATTTGAGGTATATTTTTTCACAGATATTCTTGTTGATATATTTAAAAAACCATCAATAATAACCACATAGGGATATATTTTATTTAGAATGTGAGTCAGTTAGATATCATGATGCAATAGGGGAAAATATTGGGAAAATTGATAAATAAGCTTTAGTGTAAGGATCATATTTCTAATAAAATACAATATAGAAATAATGAAGAATGTTCCTTAATTTATTTTTTGGAATTTTTTACTAACCCAAATCCTATAATGCTTGATCCTTACAACTTTTTAATGTAGACATTGTTAGGACCATGTTGGCTGGAGAACATTTTTGCAAGCTAAATATGTTTTGTCTTTTCAAATTTATTCTCTTTAGTTGTCAGAGATGATTAAGAAGAAATAAAAAATCACATCAATTTTTATTTTGAAAAATTTGGTATAGTCATCGTATTCAGAAATTAAGACTCATAATGCATAAGAATTCCCATTGTATTTAGGAGGTTTTGACGAGAAAAAAAGTACATCAAATTATAAATAAATCCATAATTAATGGATTGATTTTATTGATGAAGTATCTTATTAGAATTAAGGGGTCATTAGATTCAATCTGAATCTAGTTTGGAAGGTGAAATCATAGTGTTGGAGAATATGACTGTGAAAGACTATAATAAAGTAATTATGATGATTATTTACTGATATGTATTTCAAAAAATATATTATGTTTTTTGGAGAATTTTTTATGCAAGAGTTATGAAAGAAAGGGGGAGTGAAAGAGTTTCTGTCAACCCTATTCAGATTGACTAAATATGTATGGAAATAGAAATGAAATATTGGATATCAAATTCAGCCAGATCATAATCATTTATATCAAATTTAGGTTAGCTGTATTTGGGAAAACCATATATAGGATGATCTAGAAAGAAAGATTCTTCTGAAGGAACTAATTAAGAAGTTACAATATGTTTCATTGGAAATCATAGTATACTAAAGCTATTCTCAAATGTTTTCAGTGTCATGAATGGATTCATGATACAAGAACCAATTTTTTAATTGAAAGATAATATGAAGTTTAAGCTACTGACACGGGTTCATCATATAATACATACAATCATATTCATTAAAGTAATAATTATATTCAAAGAACGATGGTAAAGTAATTGAGTTGAAGTCAATTCAAAATGTAATAATAGATACTAATGAACAATGTAGTCAACCATTTAATACGGGTGAATATTTATTTAGAGGCAGATCATGAATATTAATTTTGTGGAATATTTTTTGCAAATGAGTGAAATCAACAGTACTAGTTATTATTTATACCAAAAGGCAAAATATATAAATCCTCAGAGAATAAAACGGATTTGTATCATATTAGTAAGAGAAAGAAAATATTTGATTTATCATAAAAGGATTTCATAAATTGTTAAAAGATCCATTATATTGGAATTGATAATTGATCATCATCCATAAGAATGAAGAAGAGTTATCTATTTAATCATTCATTCATTTAGAATGGAGAATTGAATTAAAGGAATTGGCATGGGAATTGAAATATGATTTTTATTTGAGAGTGAAAGCCTGAAGAAGAGTTCAAGTTGTGAATAAGATTTCATAAGAATCAAGAATAATTTATGAAGTCATAAATGCATCCGAAATCCAAAGATACATTTAAATTTACTTAAATTGGATGAGAGAGAATTTTCTCAAGATTCCCCCAAACTACTTTTGGGTCACCTATAAAAGGAGAAAGTATTGTGTACTTTTTTTGACTAACGTATTTTTCAGAGAGGAAGAGAGCGATTGTACACATTTTTAGGTAGAGAAGAAGTTACTATATTGTACATTGTTGAAAAAATCATCGATCGAGGATTGACAGGAGAAGAGAAAGGATTGAAAAATTGTTCATCTGATCACCATATTAATTTGTTTATCATATACTTCTTTTCATCCAATTTGATTAGAATTTGTATCTGGATGGTTAATCATATTGGTATTTCTATATTGGGATTTACGAACCGAGTAAGAAGTAATTCTAAAGTTTATCAATCATATTCATATATTTTTATATCTATCATTTTTTGAAATTATATTTTGAAATTGGATTTAGAAATTTATACTAGGAAATTAGACTTCAATTCATACCAAAGTACATGATGTTCTTACCATTTTCTAGTTAAAAAGTAAAGATTTTATTTCAAATTAATACATTTTTTGTAGTTAAAAATAATCACATGTAACATTTGTTATTAGAAAAACTTTTTCTTACCATTTGTGTTCAAAGAGGGAGCACACACACTATTTTATTATTAACATTGTTCTACCTGATTGAATTGTTATATCCTACTTAATGTATTCCACAAAAAAGATTATTTTGTATTGTATTGTGTGGTATTGTATGATTTCTAAACCATACTAAGGACGTATCTATTCTTATTGAATAGTTAACCCTATAAATACTTGTGTTCCTTTGTATGTCTGATTGAATTGTATTTAGAAGTGAATGAAATAATTAATAGGAGGTAAAGGTTGTTACATTTTCTAGAAAACATAAAAGAAAAATTTATCACTAATTCAGCCATCCCTCTCTCAGTGATAAAATTTTCTAAACTATAAAATTACAATTGGTAGCATAGGGTAGGTTCCCTTTGACTAATCTTTACTAATGTTTTGAAGAGAAGTTGATGGAGAATCTCAATTATATAAAAAATAACATTATTCATGTATTCTATGGTAAGAGTTATAATATTTTAAAATATATAATGTTACATTATCTTATAGATAATGGATATTACATTCTTAAAGCTGCAATAGATAGGTTTCCTCCTATTGATGAAAAATTTCTTCATAAATATTTTAATAAGAAGAATCATGAGAATTATAGAAGGACTATTAATAATTTAATATCATCACTTTATAAAAGTTAATTATTTAGAGTGAAATGTGTTTACAAATCCTAATGAATATAGTAAACATTGAAAAAAATATTATAAGGCAATAAAAAAGTGAATAAGGAAAAGTTATAAATTTGGAGTATGAAGTATCAATATTTGAATATGGGTTAATATAAATCTATTGATGAATTATTTACGAGGGTGAATGGAATTGTTGGTATTATCATGTGTCTTAGTGAAAAGTTTTACGATTTTAATGTTGTTGAAAATATATTGAGAATCCATCTCAAAAGGTTTGATGCAAATTTTATTTATTAGAAAGTAGAGATCTTCAGAAATTATCTATTGTTTATTTTTATAGAACATTCATTACTTGTGAAATGAGAAAAGAGAATTTATAAAAAGAAAAAAATGATGATAGATAATTTTATTTCATGGATACTAAGAAATAAAAATCAAAAAATATACTTATTGAAGATGATGAAGGTGAACCTGATTCCAAAAATTATGTATGTAAGAATCATGATGATATTTTATCCTTTTTTCTAAAAATGTTAGAATATATAGAGGGAAATATAAATAGAAACATTCCTTGAAATGTTTTTAATGTGGAGTTCTTAGAAACTCTACATCCAATTTTCTATGAAGAATGAATGAAGAAGACAGTGATAAAGAATAAATAAGGCCAAGAAGATCATAAAATAAATTGGGTGACAAAGGAAATTCGTATTCGACAAGGAAATAGTGAAAATTATTTATATCCAAAAGATGAAGTTTCTTATATAGAAATGACGAATAAAAATGAAATGATTTTTAATCCAAAAAATTTATTGAGTTTGGTATTGAAAATAATTTTATTTCAATTGTAAATATTGAATAATTTTAAAGAAGTAGTTATAGAGAATAACAAACAAAACATGAATTCCATTTGAAAGAATATTTGAAGGAATTTTTATGAAAAATTAGAAGATGTGAAAAGAAATCCAAGAAGTTGGAAGATGAATGTTCCTAAACAACAAATCATGATTTTTTACTGATGATAAAGAAAATATTGAGAGATAATTATATTATTTAAAGAATTAAATTGAAAAAAAATAATCATGATGTAAATTTAGAATCGAAGTTGAAAGAAAAAGAATAAGAGTTTAAACGTGTCCAACAAAAACATTCTAAAGATAAAGAGAAATGTACATGTTTCAAAAACATTATATACCAATTTGATAAATGGTATTATATCAAAAATCCTAATAAGGATCAATAAAAGTTTCTTTAAAAGTTTGAGAAGAAATATGAAATTGTGTTTGAGAAGAAATCTTGGAAAGTTATCTATGTACCTAGGATTAGAAAAGTGAACAATTTATATGTTTTAAAATAACCTAAGTCCAAAAATGAATTATCAAAATCTAAAAAAGTTTCAAATACATCGGATTCTCTTAATGATGAATATAAAACAGAGAATATAATTGATAACAGAATCATTTGTGGTTTTGATAATAAAGAAAAAATGTTGTTGATAAACATATATATATTTCTTGTTAGTATGGATGTTTTAGAATAAAAATTCATTTCTATGGATACTACTAGTATTGAGGTTGATTCAAGAATTCAAAAAAATTTGGGACTAGAAAACAACAAAATTACTACTATTCCATATGTTATGAAGGGAAAAGATTGAGAGGGAGTCAATATCCAAAAAATTTAAGTTAGATAAGTCTATTTTGAAGAAACATGAGAATGGAGGATTAATGGTTTAAACTATATTAAACCATTTAGAAACTATTTTTGAATGTTACGAACAACTTGGTTACCTTGAAAAGGATTTCTTTTTTAATCAGCCGAAAAAAATTTTATTAATAAATCTGAGAAGAGGATAGTGAATAAGGACAAAGAAGAATAAAATGATCTTTTTTTTAAACTACATTGAAAGATACAAAAAGAGAACATAATTGTATTCTTCATAGTGGGAATTCTTCTTTTATTATATGATATTTAATATTGTTGAACAATGTGAATGATTTTAAATAAGGAATAGTGAAATTTTGAAATGATGAATCCTTGAAAATTAAAGGTGTGGGATAAACCATTATTAGAAAAGAAAATATAAAATCCAAGAAAAAATTGTATATTGATGGAATGAAACACAATTTTATAAGTGATTAAAATTTGTGTGATGAGGGTAACTATTTTATCATTATAAAATATTGGTTTTAGGTGAAAAATGGCGCAGGTAGAAAAATATTTATAAGAGGAAAACGTGTTAAAGGAAAATTTTATTAAGTTGATGAAATACAAAACTCTTGTTACATAATTATAACGAAGAAGAATGATTTTTTGAATAAAAGTCTAGAAAACAAGTGTAAATGAAACATGATAAAGTTATTAAATCATGATAGCATCTGAGACATTACTAATTTTCCAAGAAAAAAATATTGCGGTTGCACTAGTTGTTAGAAATGATATTTTACAAACTCAGTGCATAAGAAAGATGATATTTCTTCAAAAAATCCATGGAGATATATATTTCCTATATTATTGGGCCAATGATAAAAAAATAAACATATAGAGATAATTACATCATTACAATCATTTATTATTTTACTCTCATTACATGTGTAATGTATATGAAAAAAATCAGATATTTTGAAAATGTTTAAAAGTTTCAAAAGGGAAGCTAAGAAAGAATGTGAGTATTCCATGAAGAAGATGAGAATAGAAAATGGTGGTGAGTAGTAAAGTGAATAATTTTAATGTAATCATGAGAAGCAAGGAATTTTTCAGGAGTATAGTTCCTCATAACCTCCTCAATAAAATGGGGTTTTTGAATGAAAGAAAAGAAGATTGTTTGAAATGTTTAGAACTATGTTACTTGAACATGATTTTTCACGTTAATATTGGAGGAAAGAATTGAGTAATGTGGTTTAAATTAAAAACCAATGTTTCTACATTCCAATATCACATTAAAATCCATTATAATTTAGTTATGGAAGAACTCCATGTTTGAAACACTTATTTTTTTTCAGGAGTCTGTGTATTATAAAGAAGAAAGATGAAAACTTCGGAATGATTGAGAGGAAAGGTGATGATGGAATATTTCGTGGCTATGCCCTAGAAAGAATATAATATAGATGTTTAAATAAATAAATAGTAATAATTTTAGATTAAATTATAATGAAATTTATTGAAATGGTAAATAAATAATATAAACATACTCATGAAGACAAGGATATTGAGACAGATGGTGGAAAAAACTATGATAATAATACAAGGAATTTAAATCCTACGAATGAAGAAGAATCAAACTCAACCATTTTTTGTAATGAATAAGATACTCAGAAATATAATCCTAGGATGTGGAAGCTAGTGGTATCTCATAATATTATTGGTGATCAACATCAAAAGGTTCAAACAAGAAGAAAAAATGCTATTAAAAATACATCTTTGTATTAAAAAGTTGAGTGGAATAACATAAAAGAATATTTTGAGTATCCAGAATTGGATAATTACAAGAATTAATTATTGGATCAAAATTAAAATAATGATACCTGGGAACTCATACCCAATCTAGGAAACAAAATTATTATTGGTACAATGTGGGTTTTCTAGAATAAGATGAATAGATAGGGTGAAGTAGTAAGGAAAAAAGAAGGACATGTTTGAAAATTTTATTCACATAATGAATGTATTGATTTTGATGAAACCATTATTCCGGTAGAAATATTAGAAACTGTAAAACTGTTTCTTGATATTTCTGCACAATGAGGTTACAAGATCTTTCAAATCGATGTTAAATCTACATTCGTAAATGGCGATCTTGATGGGGAATTTTACATTGAACAACCTTGTAGATTTTTTTTCGGAAAGATAAAAGATATGTTTACATGATGAAAAAAATAATTATGGGCTAAAATAGGCTCTGAGGGAATGCTATTCTAAATTGGATAGATGATTAAGTAATATGAGTTTTAAGAAAGGAAGAGTAGAAAACAATATTTGCCTCAAATAATGTCAAGGGTATTCCCTCATCATTCTTTTTATATTGATGACATTATGTTTTCTAGGAATGATTAAAGAGTTTGGGAAATATTTCCCAAATAAATGAAAAGGTTGTTTGAGATGTCTTTGCTGGGGGAAATGAAAACTTTCTTTGGTTAAAAATCTTATAAAAGTAGAATCACATTTTTCTTTCCCACAAAAATTATTCTCAGGAACCTTTTAAGATTTTTGGAATATAAAAATTATTAACTATTTCTATAATTCTTTGACTACAGTTTTCCAGAGCCGATGCGTTATTTTAATACATTTTCATGATTACATGGAATAATTTCCCAAAGGATATATCAATTTAGGAGTCTTGGAAAGTAGATTACATACATGAATGTTACATTACACTTTATAACATAAAACAAAGTATAAATTAAATCCTTTTTAAAATTCTATTACTCCCTTAAATTGACCCTGCATATCAATCATAATACACTTCTTGTAATCTTGGGAAAATAAAACATTAGAAAGGGGTGAGCTCAGATGCCTAGTAAGGGTAAATAATTCAATAAACACTATAATCTTTTTAAGAAAGATTTTTAATACAAAAAACACCCTTTTAATCATAAACATAAACATAATAGGAAAAAACTAAATAAATATGTACCATATAAACATGCACATGGATATTCTACTAATGGAATAATCACCTGTAAAAAATAATTTCATAACGAGGTAATGCATAATGTCAGACATAATAACTACTATGTTAAGGCCATTTTCCAAGACTATTCACAAATATTCTTTCAAGGACTTGTGATGAGACACATGTTTGTCTCATGAGACCTAACGATGTATTGAGGGGCTATAACAGGCCCCACCCATCACTTACTAAGTCCAAATCTTTCCTCATATAAAAAGTATAAAACATAACATAAACATTCATATTTAAAATATAACATGAAATGAAAATACTTTAACTATAAAACAGGAATGGTATAAAAATAACACATCCACATTCAATCATATCATAACTTATTCAATATAATATAAAAGATTTTATTATAATAAATCAACCTCTATCAAGAATAATATGTCATAAGGGATGTTAACATAGTTGAATATGATTAGTAAAACTCTTTGAGAAAAAAATCCATTTTTCATGAAATCATTTAAAATATCACACAATTTATAAAGTAATTGATTTCAAAAATATTTTTGAATCAAATTGTATCATACCACACTGAACATTTGTAAAGGAATTATCATTTTAAAACAATCATGTCCATATAAATAAATCCACAAAATTATTTGGAAAACATAGACATTAATTAAATCAATTTAGAAAAATAAATCCTTAAAATAATTAAAATGATGATCTAGTTAAACATTTCCTTCTATAAAAACATAAGATATTACTTTTGAATTTTCTTATGAAACATTTACATGGATGATAAATTTGAATTAGTAGATAGTTACGTAAAAAGAACCTCGAATAATAATGAGATTGAGAAATTAACTCTTACCTCACGTCTAATACTCTTCGTACGTGTGCGAACCTCATGTATAATGTTTATAAATATATTATTAACTTATATTAGAATCATAATAATATTTAGATATCATATATGATTATTTTATGACTTTATATTACCTATTTACTAACAATTCCATGTTAATGCCACATTTCAAGTAATATTGCATTGCTTATCGTACGTGTTTTGACGATTTATTATTGATCATATTACTTAGATAATGATTTAATTACTAATATAATGTATAATAATATTTATATATCATATATATTAATAATATAAATATATATAATAGATAGACATATAAAATTTAATTTACCATTCATAGAGATGGTACGTCAAACGTACGCATGAATGCTATTTCTGGTTTCATATCGTGTAGAATGGAAGTAAGTGAATGAAATATATGTAAAAACATATATATTTTTTAAGAAGAATTATTATCTCATATATTACATATTTACTAATAATATATATTTTTATAATCATCATTGAATGGTGAATGTGGATATGAATCAAGTCTCACCATGGAGAAGGTAAGCCGTACGCACACACGAGGGACTATATCATTTCATTAAGGATTAAAAGGTATAGAATTGGATGGTATATTAAATATAAAAAAATTATCACGTTATTTTAATTATTTATACACATAATAATCTCCACTATCTCCATCCAAATAACAGAGTGTTGAATAAAAAATTACACCACGACCTTGAAACGGTAAGCCGTACGTACGCACGTATGGTGACATTGTCATTCATAGGATGGATTGAAAAAATAATATTTTTTCCCCATATTTATTATATAATCTCATAATGTATATGGTATGGGAGTTATTATTTTAGTTTGGAAACAACAGGGAAATAGGAGTATAAGAAGAAAACAACTTTGACAGACGTGATGCAATAATTACCTCTTCTTAGGGTGTTTCATTTTCATTTAAAAAAAAGGGATCCATAGGTTGGATTTCTGCTAAATGTAATTATTTTAGGTGGAATTTAGGGTAGTTGGTTCGATATTTGGATAGGGGTTGGATGAGCCAAAAGTCTTTGGAGGTGTGAATTAAAATAGAGGGAGGTGCCTATTTTTTAAGAGAGGTGAGGGGCACTTTAGGAAAAGCTTGAAATATTTATTTATTGTAAAATTATTTTCGGTTTATAATAGCTGAAAATTGATTTATTTCTAGGATAAGATTATTATTAGTATTAAACCTATCAAACAATTTGTTTGATACGTGTTACATAATAAAATTATTGTTATCTATTGGGATTAACCCATAGTTAAATAGTTTAATACTTACCATGTATTCTTCTATTTTTATACTATAAGGTTAATTTAGTTACTATAAAATGACAAGAGAACCTCAAGTTGAAAATTAAAGTCATTTTTATAATTATCTACAACTTTTGTCTGAATATTATATTTTTAGGATTTTTATATCATTTAATAAAATAGTATTCGTTTTAAAAACTCATTTATGTAAATTCTGATACCATTTAATAAATAATTTTTTTTAAAGTCATAACAAATTTATTGTTTCAAAACAAAGGAAATAACACATACCTCATATGTCAATGTCATCCATAAAATTTTTGCATGACATCAAACCATTCAATTTTTTTTATTTTATTATTTATAATATCATTTATCTGATTCCTTCATTAATAAGGAAAAAACTGCATCATTATTATTTCATAAATAAATATAATTATTTAATGTCAAAAATTTATATATAAAATACCATGATGCTGGATTTTTTTATTTTTAATTATTTTTATAGTCCAATATATATTATGCATATCCCTATATTAGAAATGGTGTAGTCATTAAAATCTAAATTTTACACTTTTGACTCTTCTTAAAATAAAATATAATAAATGTCCTAATCTAACCAAAGTGGAACAAAACTGGATAATAATTTTTTTCCTAAGGTTTATTTTGGTCGAAATACACTTATCTTATAGAATTAAAACATGTGTTAGGGTAATTTTATATAATTATAATATTATTTTTACCTTTAATTACCTTATTAATCTGTAACCAAAGTAAATAAAATTCAAATGTTACTGTTCAGAAAAAATTATTTTCATCCTATTAAACCTCATTTTATGTACTGATGAAAACCATGTCTATTGGATTTTTGAAATTCAATTCACAGAAGCGGTAAAATTAGGTTTTATGAAAATTTGCAAATATGCATAGAAGGTAGGTAAAGGACGTTAAAATTTTAAATAAACTTTTATATATCTAATCTTATTATTAAATGACTCCAATGATTTATATTAGAATAATATAGGTATTAAGTATCTATTTTGACTTTAATATATGTTTTAATTAAAAATAATTATTTAAATTAAAATGTCGGTTTTTAGGGACAATGTAGTATTTTCACTATTCATCAATAATTGAATGTTTTCAGAAAAATACCAAAAATTAACCCTAAGTTATTTTTGATAGTCCAAATTAAAAAATTAAATTATATTTTACCAAATTCAATTTTTAGGAGTTTCTAAAATTCATATTATTAGTGTTCCCATAAGGACATAAAAATAATTCTTTTAAGAAACCTGTCTTTCTAAATATATAACAATTTTAACAAAACATATACATTTCAATATAAATATGTATTAATTATGTGAAAACATTATAAATAAAATTAATTTTTTAATTTTTAGTATTAAAATTACAATATTTAAATGATAAATAAATATACCATTTAAATAATTATAATATTAATGTGTTGTTTAGAAGAAACTCAATCATGCATATAACGCAAGCCCAGTCAATGTTGCATGAAATATAAGCTATTAAGTTATTTAAAATAGATAGTGTAATGTGAAATCATGGGGTTTTATATTATCCCCTACTTCAATAAATTTCTTCCTCATAATTTGAAATTGTTCTTTGAAAATAAAGAGTTTGAAAATAGAAAATACATTTGTGGAAAACCCACATCAGAGATAGGGTTAATAAATTTTAGTCTTGATAATAGGGAAAGTGAAATGAAAAATTCACCACCAAATTATTATTTATAATAGGAGATCATTATTGGAAATTAGAGATGTATAATTGGAGGAGAAACATAAATATTGATAGTGAGTGATTGAGGTAATCAATCACAAACAAGTTAACAAAAAATAGAAAATTGAGTGCCTCAAAGCCATAAATCAATGATGATTTCAAGAATCATCGATTCAACAAAATTTAAGGTATTAGGATATCACGTTTTTTAAGATAAATTTTAAAATGAGGGATTATTTTTCTTTCATGGTAAGAACTCCATTAAACATACTTCATTTACTTACATTTCATAATCACAATCCCATTATTTGGTTGTGCTTATATCTATTTTTACTTCATCCCTTACACTAATAAATGAATGTATTAAATGATTATTTATGCCTAAAGAACATTTAATAAATCATATGGTCAAAAGTTATTTCTATAATACTCTATATGTTTACTAAAATCAAAATGGTTATGTCAAAGTATCCAATAAATTATACTTTTACCTCAAACAAAATACCAAGTGCTCAACGTACTCAATTAAAACCATTAGACTTATCAAAAATATTTGTCTCCAAAATCACAGTACAAAAATTTATATGGGAGGTAAACATAATGTATTTTTAATTTTACCGCATAATAATATTTGAATACCATCACCATGTATTCACTTAAAACATTGTAAAAACATGAATTTCCATAAAACTATGTTGAATGCATTAATGTCCCTTATTCTTTATGGAATACTTAAAATACTCTTTATATTCAAAAATATTGTAAACTCAAAAAAATATGGAATAAAAAACAATTAATTAGTTCCAAGGTAGTCAAGAATATATAATATAAATTATCAAAATCAATCATATCTAATTCCAAAATATCCACCTAAGTATCAGGACCATATATTGATTTATCTTTCCTTCAACCATGTATTGTCCAAAAATTTAACTTCTTATTGATTCACTTTTCTTAGTACCATACAATCTCAAATCCTCAATGAAATAGTACTATTGGAAAATAAATATTTATTTCCATAATTTATATAACCAGTATACCATTGATACCACACTCAAATGACATAATTCTTAAATATAGAAAAAATAAATTAATTATTCCACATTGATTGAAGTAATAAATTATGCTTGACCTTGATCCCTTTGATTATTATGAGCTATATTTCCTTGATACAGAAGACATTTATTTGTGTAATGAAACATTTCACTATAGCTGAAACACTGAATATTAGTCTTTTATTTTTTCCATTTCCATTCTTTTTCCTGATGAACAATTTCTACACACTTTTAAAAGTCACCCATTCCTTTAAAGAACATTCAAGGGATATTATTCCATAGTTATCACATATTGTAAAATCCTTATATCCCTTCACCTATTTATCCATATTTTTATCTGCCATCCACTTATTCTCTGTCTTCCCTTCAATTCCAAAAGGCATAGAGAATTCATTACTTATCTTATTAACACATGATATTATTTCCTCATATGATGAGAATACATGGGAGGCTATTTACCTTAGAAATGTTGGCTTATGAACATGAAATATAGGATCATTCATAATCTTTGGAACATGTGCATTGGTGGAGTAGTCATTCCTTCTACTAAGAACCATTTCTAAATAATTTCTTACACTAGATTAGGATATGAATCATAATTCATAAGTCCAAACTAGTAAAATACTTAACATTAATTGAAAATTTTATACATATCTAATCCATAATAATAAATATAGTTCCTGTGAGGATATATTTACTCATAAATTCTTTATAATGGTTTGTAAAGAAAATATGAGTAATCCTAAGCATATCTCCAAGGAGTGTCAAACATAGTGCATAGTAAGGCTTTTTGTCATGTACCGGGTTTCCCTAAGTCATCCTCATAACACCTTGTCATAGTTTTCAACCCATTATACATTTGTGCCAGAACCATGTCCATTTTTAGTATATAGATAAGGATGTATTTCTTGAAATATCTGTGTAATCCCTACTTTACCAAAATTGAAGGGGGTTCTTCTATAATTATCCTCAGAGTATATCTTATGGTTATTATCACTAATCTAAATTTTCTAACTCTATTTCCAATGTTGTTTCTAAAATTCCTCTGATACCAACTATAATTCCCCGACCCCAATTTCTTAGAGCTGGTGCATTATTTTAATACATTCCCCTAATTACAAGGAATAATGTCCCGAAGGACCAATCGGTTTAGCAATCTTGGAAAGTAGATTACATACATGAATGATACATTACACTTTTTCAAATTGAACACATAATAAAAGAAATACTTTTAGAATATCATTATTCCACAAGATTAACCCTACTTATCAATCATAATACAATTCGGAGAATCCAGGGAAAATAAAACATAATTAAGGGGTGAGCTCAAATTCTCAATAAGAGTGAATAATTCAGTGGAAGCTATATAATTTTAAGGAAATATATATAATAAAAACTACAGCCTTTTAAACATAAAAATAAACATAATATGATAAAATAAATCAAACATTACCATATAAACATGCACATAGATATTCTACTAGTCGAAATATCATAAGTAATAACTAATTTAAGAATAAGGGAATCATAATGACGAACATAATAACTACTACACCGAGGACCTGTGCCAAGACCCTTCAAAAATATACAGTCAAGGCCTTATTTTCACGAAACTAGTTTGTCTCATGATACCTACCGATTCATCGAGGGTTTATAGGAGGCCCCTCCTGTAACTTAATAAGTCCAATTAATTCCTCATATGAAAAGGTTGAAACATAACATTAACAGTCATATTAAAACTAACATACAAAATGTCAATACATTAACCATAAACCATGAATGGTACAAAAATAGAACATCCATAGTCAAACATATCAAAACTCATTTAATACAATATGGAATATTTTATTTTAATAAATAAAACTCAATCAATAATAATAACTAGTAAAGGATGTTGAAATAGTTGAAAACAATTAGTAAAACTCTTTGAGATAAAAATACCCTTTTTATGAAATCATTTAAAATTCACAAAATTTATAAAGGAATTAATTTAAAAGATATTTTTGAATCAAAGTGTCCTATACCACTTTATAATTTTTTAAGGAATTATCCTTTAAAATCATTCATGTCTATATAAATAATTCCTAAATTTTTTGAAAACATGGGCATTATTTAAATAGATTTAGAAAAATAAATCCTTAAAACATTTAAAACAATGATATAGTTAAAAATTCCCTTCCATAAAACTGTAAAAGATTACATTTGAAAAAAAATTTATGAATCATGGACATGGATGATAAATATTCCCTATTAGATACTTACTTATAAATACCCTCGAATAATAATGAGATTGTGATATTAACCCTTACCTTAGGTCTGACACTCTTCGTACATGTTAAAAACTATGGTATAATGTTTTAAAACATATTATTAACATATATAAGAATCATAATAATATTTAAGATATCATATATGATAATTTTATGACTTTACATTACCAATTTATTAACAATTCCAAGTTAATGCAACATTTCGGGTAATATCGATTTGTTTATCGTACGTGTTTTGACTTGTTATTTTTGATCATATTACATAGATAATGATTTTATAACATCTAGAATGTATAATATGATTTATATATCATATATATTCATAATATAATTATATATAATGGATAGAAATATAAAATTGAATACATCGTTCATGGACACAGTAGGCTGTATGTACACATGAATGCTGTTTTCGTTTTCATATCATATTGAATGGAAGTAAGTGAATGAAATATATGTTAAAACACACATATATTTTCCAAGTAGAATTATTATGTCATATATTGGATAATTATTAATAATATATATTTTTATAATAACCCTGAATGGTGAAAAGAGAAATGAATCTCATCACACTGTGAAGATGGAAAGCTGTACATACGCACGAGTGATGATATCATTTACTTAAGGATTAAAAGGTGTGTAAGTTGATTTTATATTAATTATAAAAAAACATTATCATGTTATTTTTATTGTTTATATATATAATTCTCATCATTATATCCATCCAATAAACATATTTCTGAAAAACAAATTACCCAACGACGTGGAGACGGTATGTTGTACGTAAGCACACATAGAGAAAATTCCATTTACATGATGGATAGAATTAGTAATATAGTTATTCCATATTTATAATAAAATCACATAATCTATAAGGTACTATGGGTATTATTTTAGTATGTAAACAATAGAAAAAGTGAAAGTAGAAGAAGAAAAGAGCATTGAATGATGTGATAAAATAATTACCTCTTCTTCGAGTGTTTTCTTTTGATTTAAACAAAATGTCTCCATAGGTTGGAAATGTGCTCAAATTAAGGATTCTAGGTTGAATTGAGGGTATTTTAAAGGATATTTGGACTGGGTTTGGCCAAGAAAAAAGTCTTTGGATGTGTGAATTAAAAGAAAAGGAGGTTCCCTTTTTATAATAGAGGCGAGGGGCACTTTAGGAAAATCTCGAAACATTTATTTATTATAAAATTATTTTTGGTTACTAATAGCTCCAAATTAATTTACTAAGAGGATAAGATGAGTATGGGTTGAAATCCACTCAACCATTAGGTTTTAGACAAGTGTAGGTCATAAATGTCTCATTATATTTTGGGATTAACCCTTATTTAAACAGTTTAACTCTCACCTAGTCTTTATGTATTTTTATACTATAAGGTTAATTTAGATAATATAAAACTCCAAGAGAACATAATTTTGATATTTAATGATGTTTTTATCATTATATAAATTAGATTAACAAATTTAATATTTTATTGATTTTTATATCATTTAATAAAATAGTATTTTTTTTAAAAACTCATTTATGCCAATTTAGATACTATTTAGTAATTGAATTTTTTAAAGACATAAAAACTTGATTCCATAGAAAAAGTGCATAAACACATACCAAATATGTTAATTGAATCCTGGAAATTTGTTTATGGAATTAAAACTTTAAATTATAGTTATTATAATATTTACAATATCATTTATTAGATTCCATCATTAATAATGAAAATACTGCATCATTATTATTTAGTAAATAAATTTAATTATTTAATGTATAAAATTTATAAATAAAATACCATAATTTATGATATCATTCTATATTTATAATAAATATTATTAGTTAAATTTATATTATATATATCCCTTTATTAAAAATTTCTTATTTATTAATATTTGAATTTAACACTTTCAACTCTTCTTTAAATAAAATATAATAAATGTCCTAATCCGAACCAAGTGGATCGAAAAAGAATCATATATTTTTTTTATGGTTGATATTGGTCTAAATAAACTTATCCAATAGAATTGGGACTTTTTTAGGGTAATTTAATATTATTATAATATTATTTTTACAAATAATTACCATATTTACCTATAACCGCTGTAAATATAATTCAAAAGTAACTATTAACCAAAAATTATTTTACTTCTATTGAACCAAATTCAACATACTAATGAACACAATGTCTATCATGTTTTTTAAATTCAATTCACAGAAGTAGTGAAATTATGATTTATGAAAATTTTCAAATGTGCATAGAAGGTGGGTAAAGGACGTTAAAAAGTTCAATAAAATTTTACCAATCTAATCATATAGTAAAATTAATACAATGAATTACATTGGACTAATATAGGTATTTTGTATCTATATTTTTTAATTCAATATAAAATTTAATTAAAAATAATTATTTAAATGAAAAATCCGGTTTTTATGGACTATATAGTATTTTTCACTATTCATCAAAAATTGAATGTTTTCAGAAAAAATTCCAAAAATTCACCCTAAGCTAATTTTGATATTCTGAATTCAAAAATAAAAACTATTTTACCAAATTCAATTTTTAGGTGTGTCTAAAATTAAATTTATTATTATTCACAAAAGGGTATAGAAAGTAGTTCTATTAAGAATATAATTTTTCTATGTATATAACTAGTTTAAAAAAACTTATACATTTCATTATAAATATTTTTTAATTATGTGAAAAAATTATAAATAACATTTAAAATTTTTTACTTACTGTTCATATTATAATATTTAAATGATAAATAAGTATATCATTTATATAATTATAATACTAATGTCTTGTTTCGCAGAAACACAATCTTATATATAATGCATGATGAGTCCGTATTGTCTGCCATATAAGCTATTAAAATAATTTAAAGAGATAATGTACTGCAAAATCATGGGGTGTTACAGTTTCAACACTGATTTTAGTGGGAACAGAATTTTCTAAAGATGGAGAAGAAAAATAATTTAATCAGAAGGAATTTTAGAAGAGGATTGTAAGTTTGTTGTATTTGACTACCTCAAGACCCAATATATTTTGTATTATTAACATATGTGGATGATTTTTGTGTGATACAAATTAATTAAATTAACAAGCTAGAAAAATAATTCTCAGAAAAATTAAATGAAAAAAAAATTTCTGAATTAGTTATGATAGATCAGATAGTATTAATTTGTTTGGTTATTCAGATGTTAATTGGGCAGAAAATGATTATAATAGAATATCCACATCTGGTGGACTATTCTTTTTTGGAAATAATTGTGTTAGTTGGCATTGAAAGAAAGAAAATTCAGTAAGTATCAGTATATCTAAATATGAGTACATTGCTACCACTCAAGCAACTACTTATCTTTTGTGGATGAAAAATCAATTATGATACTTACATGTTGAAGTGAAGTTACCCTTTCTCTTGGGTTATGGAAATCAAATTACAATTAATGTAACAAGGAATCTGGTTCAATATTCTCATTCAAAACATATTGATATAAAATATCATTTCATTAAATATCATGTGAAAATTAATGAATTAAAGATATAGTATATTATAACATTAGAAAAATTTGCATACATTTTCATAAAAACGATTCTGAAAGAATCATTTTCGAAATTAAGGATGAAAATGGGAGTCCAATGTAACACACCAAGGTTTTGAAAATAAAAATTAAATGCATTAATCTTTTTTAAGATGATATTTATAACTAGGCTAAAATATAATTTTGCAACTTCTATGTTTTTAATTTTGAAAAGGTGTCATTTACAATTCTGTTCAGTAAGTTATTTGGAGACTGATGAAACCAACTATTTTTTTGGTGAAATGTAACACACCCTTATGAATAGTAATATGACCCTAATGAATAATTAATTGTATCATTATTTTTTTATAAGGATTTCATATAATGACATCTTGGTTCATTTTTCAACGTGATATAAAAGCAATTATTGTTTTAAAATTGTTAATTTTTGAATTAGGTATGATTTTGTTTAAAAATTAAATTAATAAAATTTAGAATATTATTATAAAAAAATAAAGATCATTTTTTAATTTGAAATACCGAAAAATGGTTAGGGTAAATATTTCGGATTTTTTCTGAAATAAATGATTTTTCAGAGAATAGTAAAAATACACTTTTGAGTTTTAGGGTGTTAATGACATCATTATTGATGTAATAATTATTTAATATTTATAGTAGACTTGTGTACAATAAAATAATATGTGAGGTGTCCCAAGTGTTTAATACTAGGGGAAAATACCATGATAAAGCCCACAATTTTTCAAATACCACTAACGAGGTGTCTCTAGGAAATTATTAAAATATTCCCTCGATTTTGCTATAAATACCAACCCATTACTTCATTATATTCCATCCAAATTACACATCAACAAATATCTATTCACCATACCTCCCTTTTATTCCTCCCAAGGTTTTCTCAAGACCCCAAGGTCCTAACATTCATGTTATAGGACTTACTCTACAAGGAAATAAAATTATCAAGTTATTTCTTTTTTCCATTCAAGTTTTCTTTTATGTGGTATAACATTCATGTTTCCACACAGAGTTCTTATTTTATTTTTTATTATTTCTTTATTCTGTATTATGATTCATTTTTTGATGGTTTACCCTTTTCCCCTATTTTTTAATGTTTTCTAAAATCATGTTACATAGCCTTTACGATGCCGATTTTTTGTAAGGGATTTCTCAACTATTCTTTTATTTAGAGTTCCTTTATTTTCTTATTATTTCATCATATCATCTAATAAAAATCAATGAAAGCACCAGAAATATTTTATATTCTGGATATTCTCATTTTAATAGAAATTTCAACATATTTCCTCTTCTCCTATACCACTTATTTAAGGAATAAAAACATTGTCCATGATTTGTTGAATTACAAACATCGTTGACGATGTGATTTCATTTTGCTTTAATTCAGTCAAGTCTGGTCATGTAACCATTTTTATTATTTAACAAGGTTATAATATATTTATTATGTATCATCCATGGTTCTAGAATAATTTTATAGTCATTTATTTAATTTATAGAACACAACGAGGTTGTTATTATCAAAGAACCACTAATATGATCTAAACAATCATCATTAATGTTTTTACTTATGAATTATCAACATTTAAAGAATTCAGAATGATTAATGAAATAAATTAAGGTTATAGAAATATTTAACTACCATTCCATTCCAATTCTATAGTTTCACTTCAAATCGACAAGAACAACCATCATGAACCGATCATGGAAAAAATGTAAAGAAAGTACCCAAAAACAATGGAAGGAACACAATACTAATAATTAAAGGGTGAAATGATGTTATAAAATGATAATATGACGGTTTATATAAATGAATATGTTTCTATAATATATTTTTAATACTCTTTTAAACAATATAAAGGTTTTTTAAAAACATTTTATGTAATAAGTACCTGAGGAAAGGGAACTCATAACCCCATTTCCATTCATTGGGTTAAGCTTATTCTTTATTCATTATATAGTTTTAATATTATTGGTGTGATAAATTTTTTTATATTTTATATTGAACTATGTGTATTTAGAAATTATACAAACATCCATTCATTTGTTTTAATTCTTACTCTAATTATATTTTAAATGACTTTCCTTTTAAAATCCATTTAAAACTCTATTTAATAAATTTTTAAAGGATTGTTTTTTATGTGAATAGAATAAGTAGTTTATCCTGATTTAAGGATATTTAATTATAATGATATGTTCCTTGGGTATTATTTATTTTGTGTTGAGCGCATTATAGCTTAATATATGTTGAGTTGATCCCCTTTATTGATCAAAATATGTGGGGTTGAGGCCATTATGGCTCAAGATATGACGACTGAGCCCCATTATAGCTCTCTAATGCATTGGGTACTCTGGAGATGAATGTTAACCAAAATGATATTCTATTAGTAAGGTTAAATGTATTACTTATACGGTAAATAGGTCCCAAGGAATCTACATGATGTTTTTATTCATTTTATTTTTAATGACCATGGGTTTTATTGGTGTTTATGTTATCACATGACTAACCCTTTCTTTCTGTATATCACATAATTAGTTTTGTACTCATCCCATGATCTTAAATTTTTTTCACATGATATGGTGATGGATAAGAGAATTAAGGGAGTCATGATTAATAATGTAGAGGGTTGTCAAATAAATCATGTTTTATGATTTAATGTTTTATATTTTGAAAAAATGAAATCGGGTTTTAGTAGTATCCTCTTGTATGAATGTTTTGTGTTATATTTGTAAGGTATCCTAGCCCCCTAAAAATATAATCTAAAAAAGATCCTTAATGTGTAATAATGTATATTCTTGACAAAAATTCAAGATTTGGTAATGTTTTAAGGACGAGTCCTTATAGTTTTTTTTCAAAGGATGGTTTAGATAACATTCGGGGTTATGATGATATTTAAAGAATACCATAACATATTTTTTTTACTCTATGGTAATTTGAAATGTTATAGAATTTAAATATCACCATGTTTGATCATCTAAGATATGTTTGTTCAGATTTATTTTTCATAGATGAAACAAGGAAGCTGATGTAGGAAGGCACCAGGAGGCTGATGTCTGTTTGAACATGCATCACGAAATGATGAGAATCGGAACTGAGCAGTTTGTGACAGAAATTGATTAGTTTAATCATGAAATAAACAAGGGTGGAATCCATGATAGAGTGTAACAAGAAAAAAACAAAGAAAAATGTATTTTTAGAGAATTTTATGAGGGAACATCCTCCAGCATTCAGTGGAACTGTAAATCCAGTGATAGCCAACAAATGTATCAAGGCTCTAGAAATGATATTTGATGTCATGTGATATTCAGAAAGTTAAAAGGATACACTAGAAATTTATCATTTGGAAGGTGAAGCTGATTAATAGTGGTCTCTGGTTAAGAAGATGAGAGAAATATATGATCTTTTCATTTTGGAATGGGATGATTTTAAGAGGCCTTTTCTGGAAATATATTTTCCCAGAACTATTTGACTGTGAATGGGGAAACAATTCAAGGAACTGAAGTAGAAAGATGATGATTCTGTGGCAGCATATGAAGGAAATTTTATAATATTGTCCAGGTATGTACCAGATTTTACTTGGGTTTTTTAAAGTTAAATTAATAGATTTTGCTATAGTTTGAAACCATTTTTTCAAAGAGCTCTGGCCTCATGAGTGTTTAAAAGCTTTGGGAATCTTCTTCGTTGTGCTAAAAAAGTTTAGATAGAGTATGCTAAAACATATGTTCCTCCTGATGACATGAATAATAAGTGTTTCAGTTGTTAGGAAATGGGGAGGAACTCGTCAAAGTTTTCTGGAGGTAAGAAAATGAGTTTCACTTTGGGGGAAAAGTGTGGTAAAAGGCATCTTGGTGAATTTATTTTAAATTTCGAGAAATTCTACTAATGTGGAATGTTTTGAAACAAGTATCGTGAGTGCAAGGAGAGTGATCTTAAAATTAATGATAAGCAGATGGTGAAATTCATTAACTTTATAGATTTGGGTCGTTGTGCTAATGTTTGTCTGAAGCTAGTTACTCAAGCTTGGAATCATCACGAATTAAAGGAGAAGGGTTTGATGAAATCATTTGCAACCACATAAACAGATATTATGTTGTCAAATGTGGTGGTATCTGGTATATTTGTTGTTTTTACAGATTGGGAAAATTTGATTTTTGATTTAGAGTATACTCAATCCATTATTTTTGAGAAATTTTTGGAAAAATTGGGAATTCAACCTCATGAAATTAAACCAGATCTCATGGTAAAAAAATATGGAGGAAATATTATGGGAAAAAGAAATTATAATAATGTGCCTATCCTTTTCTGTGGAAATATTTTACCAGCAAACCTTTTTGGATTACCTCTCGTAGATACTGATATTATTCTGGGTATAGACTGGCTTTCTTTTTATCATGCTAAGATAAATTATAGTGAAAAAGAAGTTGTTTTTCAGAAATAATTTCAGTTTGTGTAAAAGAATGAACCCATACCATTAATAACAAATCCAGAAGCTATGAAAATTATAAAGGATGGGAATGAAAGTCAGCATGCTAATATTTTTTGAAGATAATGGAACTATCTAGATTAGTAATTTACCAGTGGTAAATGAATGCATGGATGTTTTTTCCAATGCTTTTCCTGGTGTTATTCATAACCGAGAGGTTGAGTATACTATTGACTTAATTCTAGATGATAATCCAATTTAAAAACCTCCTTATCAAATGGCCCAAAGAGAACTTCTAGAATTAAATAAATAGTTGCAGGAATTATTAGATTAAAGCTTCATCTAACCCAGCACTTCACTATGGGGCACCCATGAATTATTTTTTAGTAAAGGTGATGGTTCAATGAAACATTTGTAACACCCCGAGATTTTATGAAAAATATTTTTTTTTAATTTCACTAATGTCTTGTGTTGTACGCTACACCAAAAGGAGCTTGCACAACACACATCCTTGACTTGCCTTGCATTACACACAATCGCGACCTTCCTCGATAGCATGTGTAGTACGTAATAACGAGTTTCACTAAACAATGATATGCTATTAAAATTTTATTAAAACTAGCCGTTATGAATAGTAATAACCACTTTTTGAAATTTTGTAAATTTTATTTTTCAAAATGGACTTCATTTTTGGATTCGTAAAATCGAAATTAGCTTAGGGTGAAATTTTGGTAATTTTCGGATAACTTTCATATTTTGATGAATAGTGGAAATTACTAAATTTTAATTAAAAACAACTTTTTCAATAGAAATAATTAATAGTGATAAATTATTAAATTGGGTGGTTTTAAAATATATTTATAATATATTTTTACAATTTAAAACAATGTTGGTCATTGGATGTAATTTCACATTTAAACCAGACATAAACAAGTGTCAATCTTTTGATAGTTATTATCTCTTAAGAACACGCTATTTGTTTTGACGACAGGAATTAATTTTTAAATTAATTAATGCAACTGATATGTTTTGAATTTGGTAAAATAGAAATCATTTTTGAGTTCATAACATCAAATATATCTTAGGCCTAATTTTTGGCATTTTTCTAAAAACGTTCAATTTTTGATGAATAGTGAAACCACTAAGTGGTAGTTAAAAAACTGAATTTTTCATAAAACTTAATTTTACCGCTTCTGTGAGTGGAATTTCAAAAATCCGAGAGACACGGTTGATTTCAGTAAGTAAAATGTGGTTCAATGAGATGAAAATAATTTTTTGGTGAATAGTAACTTTTTACCTTTTTTACCATGGTGAAAAGTAAATAGGGTAATTAAGGGTAGAAATGATATTATTATTACTCTAAAACATGTCCTAATTCTATTGGACAAGTGTAATTCGACCAAAAACAAACTTAGGAATAAAATATGACCATTTAGGCCCACTTGGATTAGATTAGGACATTTATTATTAATTTATTTACAGTAGGGTTAAAAGAGTTAAAATCAAAGTTTATTTACTAAACCATTTTTAATATAAGTTTATTCATAAGATAAATTCTATTTTAAATATTCATTATAAAGCTAAAACGATTTCCTACATAATGGTATTTTATTTGTAATTTTTATACATCAAATAATTTAATTTATTTATGACACAAAGATGATGTAGTAATTATCTTTTTAATGAAATATTGACATAATTGATGTTATAAATACCAAAATAAATGTAATTTAAGTCTTTTTATGAATTCCAATAATTTTCTAGCTTAATATGACATGTTAGTATTTATTTAATCAACTTTGTGCGAACCTATAATTCTGTTATGATTTTCTCAAAAATCAATTACTAAATATTGTCAAAATTGACATAAAATAGTTTTTAAAACAAATATTATATTATTAATTGTTATTTTATTCCTAAAAATCTAAGGTTCGGCCAAATGACTTATATAAGGTTATATATATTAATAATAAACAATTTCGGGTTCGTTTGTCTTCTTATAGTAAGTTTATTAACCTTATAGTGTAAGAACACAAGAAGATACGGTAAAAGTAAAATTATTTAACTTAATGTTAAATCTAAATGATAAGGATAAAATAGGAACCTAAACTTGTCTAAATTCTATTGGATGAGAGGCTTTCGACCCATCCCCACCTTAGCCTCGAAATAAATCAATTTGGAGCTATTTAAAACCGAACTTGACTTTATAATAAAATAATATTTTTAGTTATTCCAAAGGTGCCCCTCTCCTCCCTTATAAAAGGGCACCTCCTCCCTCTCTTCCTCACACAACTTTGAGCCTTCAAGATCGGCCAACCCCTGTCCAATTCTCCTCTCCACTTACCTAGAAACATCCTAGAGGTTCTGGTCTTCCTCAAAGACCAATTTTATTGCCCTAAGAGGAGGTCTCAAAGAGGCGCTTCAAAGAAGAGGTAATTTCCGTTACCGATTCTTTCAACTTTATTTCTTCTTCCACTTCTTCTTATTAGGATGTATCATTATGAAGTAATAACATAAGTATCACTCATATACTGATATGTTATTATAAGTATGAAACAACCCTATTTCACAATCTATCCATCCTACGGAAAACAAAATCACCGCGCGTGCGTACGTACGGAATACCGTCTCCACGCCGTGGTGTAATTTGTTTTTCCACCAACACCTTACATGGATGGGTATAATGGTGTAAAGAATAACTATACATAGTTATTATAACATCATAATGATTCTGATATATTTTATCATCTACTCCAATTCAATTCAATAATTATGGAAATGATATCATCGCTCGTGCGTACGTACGGACTACCGTCTCCACGACGCGATGAGATTAATTCTCCATGTTAACCATTTAAGAATGATTATAAAATATATATAAGCAATAATAATGAAATATATGACATTATAAAGCTACTGGATTTATTTGTATATATATGTATGTCATCTACTTAATTCCACTCAATTCAATAAGGAAACGAAAACAACGTTCATGCGTACGTACGGCCTACCGTCTCCATGAACGGTGTATTTCTTTCCATTTATCGATCCATTATATATATGTATATTCTGAATATATATTATATATAAATAATGTTTTATATTCTATAATTAAGTAATAATGATCTAAGTAATCATATGAATAATTACAAGTTAAAACACGAATGACAAATGAGATGATTTTACCCAAAACGCTACTTTAACATGAATTTACAAAAGAACGGGTAATATAAAGTCATAAGTGAACCATATATGATATAATAACAATGAATATGATTCTGTAATAAGTCAATGACATTATTTAAATCATTATACAGGAGGTTCGGACACTTACGAAGCAAATCAGACCTAAGGTAAGGGAAATATCACAATCTCATTTTTATCCGAGATTGTTTATACTTTGGTATTTACTGGGGTGTATTTTATCATCCACATCCATGTTTCCCCAATATGTAATATTTATATCCTTCTACAATAGTTTATATGCAATTTTACCCTTCGGTGAGTTTTTAGTAAAAGATATGAAAGGAATCTTTTGTCGTTTTTCGTACGAGGTACTTTTTGACTTTTCCGACAAAAGTACGTGAAGAATGTTTTATAGTAACTTATACGACATGAATGGATTTTTTCCAAGAAGCTTTCCTTATAAGTTTTCAAGTTTATTTTTAATCAACTCCTTTTAGTTATAATTTTATGACATGTTATGAAATGAAAAGTGTTTTTGAAGTAGAAAGGATATTTTCCTCAAGAATGGAGTTCAAGTGTTTTATCAAAATTATTTTCCATCTAAGATAATAAAGGGTTCTATTTCTATCCCTATTATTACATTGATTTTATTATGTTGTGATGAAATTATGTTTATGAATTCCTTTATCTTATATGAATTATTTTATGATGTGACGATGTTTAAGATTCCCATTTTTATTACATGGGTTATGCTATGATGTATGGTAAATGATTCTGTGGAACACATAAGAATGGTATAATTATGAGATGGGTGGGACCTATATCTCCCTCCAATGCATTGGGTAAAGATTTTAAATCTCATGAGATAAACATGGCTGGAATGGTAGGTTATACCGGTTTAGTGAAACAGGACTGAAATGAGGGTGACTCGGTTCAGAAAGGGACTTTGTCCACTAAGATAGTCTTGGAAATGAGTCTTGACTAACAAGAAATGATTCTCTATGATTATGTGTGAATGCCACAAAGTTTCATGTTTTAAGTTATGATTATTGTGATTACATTTCACTGCCATGATTTACCCCATGTTATGAAATTATGATTTCTTTTGCAGGTTAAGATTTCCAAAAGTTATGTGCTTATGTATATGATGTGATTGATATTTCTTTTGTTTACCCTTACTGAGCATTTGAGCTCACCCTATTATGTTTTCTTTTCCCCAGGATATAAAGAAAGGTTTTAGGTTAAAAAGGAAGATCTTTATGGGAGATGTTGATGATCTTTCACCAGGATTAGAAGATTATATTCCGAGTTTCTAAAGACACTAAAATATTACGATCCTTGTGTGTGTGTTTTTGTTATGTACTAAGTATTCCGCAAATGTAATGTAATGTCAATGTGCGTCAAGCTTCGGGTGTCTACAGTTGGTATCAGAGGAAAGGTTTAGTCAACCTTTGGAAACTAGGATGCGAGAACATTAGTGAGATCCCTAGAAATATTTCTAATGTATGTCTAGGGATGTCCCCAAGGATAAGTATACGTATAGGATATAGTCCTAGAACTATGGTAACGATATTAGATTAAACCAAAGATGTTATATATTGAAGTTACTCCCCCTTTATTATGATTTTTTCCTCTCACACTATTCTTTTTGGGTTTTAGAATATGGCTGGAAACAAGATGATTCACGATAATGGAGGATATGATGGACAATGGAATGATATTCTTCATGAGAAACCAAATGAAATGGGATTTGGAAGTCCAAACATCATTATTATGCCGAATCAGCAATCTCATAATATGATCAATAAAGTAAAATTTGGTAAGTTTCCTGACTCGGCTAATAAGAGAAAGATGGAGTTTCATGATGATCATAGAGGAAAGAAAGTTCAATTTTCCCTATGTAAATCATGTGGGAAGAGGCATCAATGATAATGTTTCAAAGGAACTGGAAGATGCTTTGGGTGTGGAAAAGAAGGACACAAAGCTAGTAAGTGCAAAGGAAAAGGTTCAGTTAACAACAGGGATGAGGATAATGGTACTGCTACGACATCAACAATGGTTAAATGTTTTAAATGTGGAATGTACGGGCATTATGCAAACCAATGCCCTAAGGGAAAGTCTCATGAAGAGAATCAGTATGGTCGTATGGGTAGTATTTATGTGGATGATGATGAAGAGACTACAAATGATATTTTAGATGAAAGAATTGTTGAAGCTCGGTCAATGGTTTAAGAATGTAGTGGAATGATTACATGTTTATCATGTGTAATGTTGTATAAGTAATCTCATGCTACCATGGAATAAAGAGACATCTATGGATTGTTACACTGTTGTCATTCCTTGAGTTTTGAAAGTGTATGATTAATGTTACCAGTATCCATGAAAGGTTATTCAGATATTTTTGGAATGTAGATGATATGTTCATAATGAAGGGATAAGGAGAAAATTAAATGTTTGATAGTATTCATGAGCTCATGACTGATATAAGGAGAAGGTTATATCATGGTTTGAGTATATAGAATTTTTTGATTTTGGTATGTGGAAAGAGTTAACTTTTGACTGAATTCACGTTTTCACTAAGGTTCAATGGGTATTCATTTTTCAAGAGAATACATCATTAAGGTATTCACATGATAGGAATGTGACAAAAAGATATATGGGGGATAAATGATGGTATTCACATGCTTGGTTGACAACATTTCAAGTAATCGTTTTCTTTATACTATGAGCTTGGACCGAAGTATCTTAGATAAGCCAAAATATGAGAATGGATTATGTTGGACATAAGTTAGTATAAAACGTTTTTTTTGATATTATTGATGGGATGTTATAGTAATATAGCTTTAGAAAAAGGACAACCTGCAGGACGGGCGACAACCCATCGCGTCGGACAAGGCTGTGGGAATCGAACCCACAACCGAAGTACGACTGGCCTTTATCACCTACCACTGGCCTACAGGAAGTCTTTGTTTATTAGAAACTACTTTTAGTTTATTAAGCGGTATGAAATATGAAGTATAAGTTCATTTTTGGAACTATATACGATTAACCATAAGATGGACTTATAACTTTTGCTAACCATTTGTTTGAAAGAGATGGAATGACCCATCATTCTATCACATGATCTACTAACACATCATGAATGACAAATTCAACTTCATTTCTTTAAGAGATGAAGAGGAAATTGTCCAAAGAACGACAAACGGTGAGACTATACCAAAATCACGAAAGTATTTCTTCTAATTCCAATTTCATCAACTTTAGGGGAATGATCTTGAAAACCAAAAATGTTGTCTTAGTGCTCTTATATCTGATGAATCAGATGGTACCATAGATCGTCACAAATTTATGGCTTTGTGATTGCTAGCTTTTTCATAGCCATGTTCTCTACCACTCTCCATCAGAACATGATGGTTAGATTTCTCTTCCATATCCATATTTTCACCTATGTGGAAACCCAGTGATTAGTTTATTTGGGTAACCATTACGTTTCATACTTTTGTTTTTAAAGATTGGTTTTGGTATTCCTTTTTACTATGTGGGTTTCTATTAATGAAACTTTCGAATAGTAAACCATTTATAACCCCAACGAATTTCGAGGGCGAAATTCCTTTTAAGGGGGGTAGAATGTAACACCCCGAGATTTTATGAAAAATATTCTTTTTAATTTCACTAATGTCTTGTGTTGTACGCTACACCAAAAGGAGCTTGCACAATACGCATCCTTGACTTGCCTTGCATTACACACAATCACGACCTTCCTCGATAGCGTGTGTAGTACGCAATAACGAGTTTCGCTAAACAACGATATGCTATTAAAATATTATTAAAACTAGCCGTTATGAATATTAATAACCACTTTTTGAAATTTTGTAAATTTTATTTTTCAAAATGGACTTCAGTTTTGGATTCGTAATATCGAAATTAGCTTAATGTGAAATTTTGGTAATTTCCGGATAACTTTCATATTTTGATGAATAGTGGAAATTACTAAATTTTAATTAAAAACAACTTTTCAATCGAAATAATTAATAGTGATAAATTATTAATTTGAGTGGTTTTAATGTATATTTAGAATATATTTTTACAATTTAAAACAATGTTGGTCACTGGATGTAATTTATCATTTAAACCAGACATAAACAAGTGTCAATCTTTTGATAGTTATTATCTCTTAAGAACACGCTATTTGTTTTGACAACGGGAAATAATTTTTAAATTAATTAATGAAACTGATATGTTTCGAATTTGGTAAAATAGAAATCATTTTTGAGTTCATAATATCAAATATATCTTAGGCCTAATTTTTGGCATTTTTCTGAAAACTTTCAATTTTTGATGAATAGTGAAACCACTAAGTGGTAGTTAAAAAACTGAATTTTTCATAAAACATAATTTTACCGCATCTGTGAGTGGAATTTCAAAAATCCGAGAGACACGGTTTATGTCAGTAAGTAAAATGTGGTTCAATTAGATGAAAATAACTTTTTGGTGAATAGTAACTTTTTACCTTTTTTACCACGGTTAAAAGTAAATAGGGTAACTAAGGGTAGAAATGATATTATTATTACCCTAACAAATGTCCTAATTCTATTGGACAAGTGTAATTCGACCAAAAACAAACTTAGGAATAAAATATGACCATTTAGGCCCACTTGGATTAGATTAGGACATTTATTATTAATTTATTTAAACAAGGGTTAAAAGAGTTAAAATCAAAGTTTATTTACTAAACCATTTTTAATATAGGTTTATACATAAGATAAATTCGATTTTAAATATTCCTTAGAAATATAAAAATATTTCCTACATAATGGTATTTTATTTGTAATTTTTAGACATCAAATAATTTAATTTATTTATTACACAAAGATGATGCAGTAATTATCTTAGTAATGAAATATTGACATAATTAATGTTATAAATACCAAAATAAATGTAATTTAAGACTTTTTATGAATTCCACTAATTTTCTCGCTTAATATGACATGTTAGTATTGCTTTAATTAACTTTGTTCGAACTTATCATTCTGTTATGATTTTCACAAAAATCAAATACTATATAGTGTCAAAACTGACATAAAATAGCTTTTAAAACAAATATTATATAATTAATTGTTATTTTATTCCTAAAAATCTAATGTTAGGCCAAATGACTTAGACAAGGTTATATATATTAATAATAAACAATTTGGGGTTCGTTTGGCTTCTTATAGTAAGTTTATTAACCTTATAGTGTTAGAACACAAGAAGACACAGTAAAAGTAAAATTATTTAACTTAATGTTAAATCTAAATGATAAGGTTAAAATAGGAACCTAAACTTGTCTAAATTCTATTGGATGAGAGGATTTCGACCCATCCCCACCTTAGCCTCGAAATAAATCAATTTGGAGCTATTTAGAACCGAACTTGACTTTATAATAAAATAATATTTTTAGTTATTCAAAAGGTGCCCCTCTCCTCCCTTATAAAAGGGCACCTCCTCCCTCTCTTCCTCACACAAATTTGAGCCTTCAAGCTCAGCCAAAATCTGCCAAATTCTCCTCTCCACTTCCCTAGAAACATCCTAGAGGTTCTGGTATTCCTCAAAGACCAATTTTAGTGCCCTAAGAGTAGGTCTCAAAGAGGCGCTTCAAAGAAGAGGTAATTTCCGTTACCAATTCATTCAACTTTATTTCTTCTTCCACTTCTTCTTCTTAGGTTGCTTCATTATGAAGTAATAACATAAGTATCACTCATATACTGATATGTAATTATAATTATTAAACAACCCTATTTCACCATCTATCCATCCTACGGAAAACAAAATCACCGCGCGTGCGTACGTACGGAATACCGTCTCCACGTCGTGGTGTAATCTGTTTTTCCACCAACACCTTACATGGATGGGTATTATGGTGTAAATAATAACTATACATAGTTATTATAACATCATAATGATTCTGATATATTGTATCATCCACTCCAATTCAGTTCTATAATTATGGAAATGATATCATCGCTCGTGCGTACGTACGGACTACCGTCTCCACGACGCGATGGGATTTATTCTCCATGTTAACCATTTAAGAATGATTATAAAGTATATATAAGAAATAATAATGATATATATGACATTATAAAGTTACTGGATTTATGTGTATATATATGTATGTAATCTACTTAATTCCACTCAATTCAATAAGGAAATGAAAACATCGTTCATGCGTACGTACGACCTACCGTCTCCATGAACGGTGTATTTCTTTCCATTTATAGATCCATTATATATATGTATATTATGAATATATATTATATATAAATCATGTTTTATATTCTATAATTAAGTAATAATGATCTAAGTAATCATATGAATAATTACAAGTTAAAACATGAATGACAAATGAGACGATTTTACCCAAAACGCTACTTTAACATGAATTTACAAAAGAACGGGTAATATAAAGTCATAAGTGAACCATATATGATATAATAACAATTAATATGATTCTGTAATATGTCAATGAAGTTATTTAAATCATTATACAGGAGGTTTGGACAGTTACGAAGAAAATCGGACCTAAGGTAAGGGAAATATCACAATCTCATTTTTATCCGAGATTGTTTATACTTTGGTATTTACTGGGGTGTATTTTATCATCCACATCCATGTTTCCCCAATATATAATATTTATATCCTTATACAATAGTTTATATTCAATTTTACGCTTTAGTGAGTTTTTTGTAAAAGATATGAAAGGAATCTTTTGTCGTTTTTCATACGAGGTACTTTTTGACTTTTCCGACAAAAGTACGTGAAGAATGTTTTCTTTTAACTTATACGACATGAATGGATTTTTTCCAAGAAGCTTTCCTTATACGTTTTCAAGTTTATTTTTAATCAACTTCTTATAGTTATAATTTTATGACATGTTAAGAAATGAAAAGTGTTTTTGAAGTAGAAAGGATATTTTCCTCAAGAATGGAGTTCAAGTGTTTTATCAAAATTATTTTCCATATAAGATAATAAAGGGTTCGGTTTATATACCTATTATTAAATTGATTTTATTATGTTGTGATGGAATTATGTTTATTAATTCCTTTATCTTATATGAATTATTTTATGATGTCATGATGTTTAAGATTCCCATTTTTATTACATGGGTTATGCTATGATGTATGGTAAATGATTTTGTGGCACACATAAGAATGGTATCATTATGAGATGGGTGGGACCTATATCTCCCTCCAATGCATTGGGTAATGATTTTATATCTCATGAGATAGACATGGCTGGAATGGTAGGTTATACCGGTTCAGTGAAACATGACTGAAACGAGGGTGACTCGGTTCAGAAAGGGACTTTGTCCACTAAGATAGTCTTGGCAATGAGTCTTGACTAACAAGAAATGATTCTCTATGATTATGTGTGAATGCCACAAAGTATCATGTTTTAAGTTATGATTATTGTGATTAAATTTCAATTCCATGATTTACCCCATGTTATGAAATTATGATCTCTTTTACAGGTTAAGATTTCAAAATGTTATGTGCTTATGTATATGATGTGATTGATATTTCTTTTGTTTACCCTTACTGAGAATTTGAGCTCACCCTTTTATGTTTTCTTTTCCCCAGAATATAAAGAAAGGTTTTAGGTAAAAAAAGGAATACCTTTATAGGAGATGTTGAAGATCTTTCACCAGGATTAGAAGATTATATTCCGAGTTTCCAAAGACTCTAAACTATTACGATCCTTGTGTGTGTGTGTTTGTTATGTACTAAGTATTCCACAAAAGTAATGTAATGTCAATGTACGTCAAGCTTTGAGTCTCTACAACATTGCAATGATTATAAAGCCTTGAATAACATTACGATTAATAACAAGTATCATTTGCCTCATATCGATGATTTTTTTGATCATCTCCATGGAGTGCAATAATATTCAATGGTTAATCAGAGGTCAGGGTACCATCAGTTGAATGTAATGGATCAAGACATCTTGAAGACTATGTTCTATAATAGATATCATCATTATGAATTTGTAGTTAAGACTTTGGGTTAACTAATACACCTTTTTTATTCATGGATATTATGAATAGAGTATTTCACGAGTACTTGGATATATTTATGGATGTGTTTATTGAGGAAATTATTGTATATTCTAAAATTAAATAAGAGAATGAAAAAAATCTAAGGTTTGTTCTGTAAACTGTAAAAGAAAAAAAACTATATGAAAAATTTAGTAAGTGTGATTTTTTGTTGCAAAATATTTCTTTTCATGGGGACATTGTAAATATAGGCTGAATAAAAGATTATCTTTCCAAAACAAGAGTGGTTGATGAATGGACAAGACCTAGAAATGACACAGAGATTTTTAGTTTTCATGGGTAAGAAGGTTATTACTGAAGGTTTCTTAAAAACTCTTCATGTTTATCTAGAATGCTAACTATGTTAATACAAAAACGGGTTAACATTGTTTGGACAAATTAATGTGATGTTTTTTTTCATGAACTGATGAAGAGATTGGTGAAAGTTCTAATTTTGGCCTTGATTTCCCAAAATGCCAAGATTTTCATCTACAAAGATCCATCATTAAAGGGACTTTGTTGTGATGTAATACAGAATGATCAGGTAATTGATAATGCTTCAAGACAACTAAAACCTCACGAGTTAAATTATTCCACACATGATTTGGAATTGGCAGCTCTAGTTTTTTCATTGAAAATTTGGAGGCATCATTTATACAGATCCAAATGTAAAATATATACTAACCATAAAATTTTGAAGTATATATTCACTCATAAGGAATTAAACATAAGGTAGAGAAGATGGATTTAACTGATAAAGGATTATTATTGCATGATCAATTATCATCCAAGAATGGAAAACAATGTGGCAGAATCCTTGAATCAAAAACATCATGCATCATTTGCCTAGTTACGTTTGGAACATTATCCCATGATTAATTATTTGATGAATTTTGGCTTGGAAGTTGTCGGAGCAAGGAATACATTTGTCTTGTTTCAGGTTTCAGTGTAGTCATCATTATCGGACTGAATTAAGCAAGCGTAGAAGGAAGACCGTGAGCTAATGAAAAAGGTATAATTGTTTAAAATAGGTATGTTTCTATAATATAAACTTGATAATGACTGTGTTTTATGATTTGAAAAATTATATGTGCGCCTAGTGACTCTCAGTTAATGAATGATTTGTTGTGTGAATCTCATAGTTATCCATTTTCAATTTACCCTGGAAGTACTAAGATGTACATAGACCTTTAGGAATATTACTAGTGGGATGGAATTAAAAGGGATATTACATAATTTATTATGAAATGTTTGATATGTCAATACACTACTACACAAATGGGCCAGGGAAGCGCCACCTTTTATCAGTGATATGAAAAAAGAGCTGATAAAGTATCCCTGTATCAACACTATAATATTAGCACCGTTAGAGGGATTCTTTATCAACGATTTTCTAGAACTGATAAATATTACCTCTATCAGCACTATAAAAGTGTTGATAAATCATCCCTGTATCAGCGCTAAAATTTTAGTGCTTATAAAGGTTAACCTTTATCAGTTCTTTTTTACAACTGAAAAAATCGTAGTCTGATATTTTATAAAATTGGGCACGTAGTTTCCTTTGTTTATTGTGCCCTCAAGCTGTCGAGGTACTATACCCCTATGGAAACTCACCTTCCCCTATCATATCATTTTCGGACCTCCTCCACTTTCCCTACTCCTTATCCTCCCCCTCTAACCCCTTCCGCAGATCCTCCTCGCCACAAACCCTACTTCTCCTCCACTCCACTCGACCCTACTCCCCGAGAACCATACTCTTCTATTTTTCAATGGTTGGAGGCCCCTCCCATGAACCTCCACCTCTGGTAGTCACACCTTCCCCTCCCGACGTAGGGCAGAAGGTTCCCGAACCACTTGACCCTTCTTCCCTCCCACCATCACGGTTGCGATATACTATAGAGAAATCTCCCACTTCTCCTTTTAGGTTTATTTTTGGTGGATAAGTATTGAAGTGTAATTTTGGTTAGTACAAGAAGTAGTTTTGTCATGGTTTAATGATCACTAGGTTATTTATATATAGGTATCTCCCTAGATTAATCTGATATACCCCCTTTTGGGTTTATCTTATGTGATTTTAGTTGTTCTGTGAGGGTTGGTAATGCGATGTGATGTTCTTAATTTGTTTTTAGATCATCTGACATGAGACATTTGTATTATCATTCATAAGGGGTATTATAGAATGATTCTCCTTTATAGGATATGAAAACCTGGGTGGTAATTTTTATGTTGTGTCTATTTGAGTTCGGTTTCACTATACTACCTTCTATTGCATCATGGTGCGGTTTAATGTTCTCTGATTTAGATGGAGGAGGCCGAGGATCAAACTGTGATCCTAGATAGTTTTAGTATCACACTGAGTTATATTCAAGGGATAAAAATACATTGTTTTTGGACAAGAGTAGTATTTTGGAATGGTGAACTTTTTCACTTCATTATCCTTTAATTTTATAGAATGGTTATAATGTTTGGCCTTGTATCAAATTATTTTTATTTAAAAAACTTTCCTATAACCCTAGGTGATTATTGATGTATATTTGGATATCTTTAGCCACCCTTTGATTGGTTTTCATCCAAAATTTTAAGAGATCAGCCTTTATAAAATCTAATGTGAATTTCTTTTCTCTTCTTCTTGATCCTCTTCTTGAACTTTCTTCTTAGGAAGGACGTGACAATAATGATGATTCGGTTTTTGGGTTTTTTATGGTTTTAATAGTAAATGGTCATACAAAGGCCTTTCATATTACCCTCATTTTTTAGGTCATGTTTTATTTGAGTATTCTTCTCATTGATATGAAATATTTTTTAAATCATTAGTTGAGGTTGGGGACATGAAATTTCTCCTTCTTTATTATGTGTAAACAGTAGAATTATCATGTTATTTTGTTTCCATTGGATGGATAGTAATGATTAACCTCAATGCTATAATGAATTAAATTAAATGAAATTAAGGTGACTAGGGAGTTTCGCATGTGATTTATAAAGTTCCATAATATTTCTAATATATTTATAGATTTATTGGTGTTTTTGATAAGTGATTTATTATTGATGTTGTGAAAGAAATTTCTTACTACTAAAAATATGTTATAATCACATTTTATAATTTTATAGTCACTTATGGTAGGTAATGAATTGGTTGTATGAAAATCTGTAATAAAAGTGTTATATTTATAATATAAATTCTACTTTAATATGAATGATTTTTTAAGGGGGCGTTTTTAGGGTGAATTTATTACATGTTTTCCCTTTCATATTACTATGTATTGGGTATTTATCACTATGATTATATGGTTGATGGTCGATTGATGTGATTGGGAGAATGTGGTGTGGTAATTAATACGGTAGTGATGGATGGATTATTGTGTGCATATGATAGCAATGATATGGCTATTTAGGCAGAAAATAAATGGTTTTATGGATTTTAGAATGTGTTTAGTGGTATTTTATGTCATGAAAAATTAGTTGTTATTAGGTGGTGTTATAGTTTCCTTTTGGCATGGAATATGGTTGGAATAAATGAATATAGTAATGGGTGATGTGTTGGAAATGATAAATAATGGTTTGTTAATTTATTAATGATAATGATTGGAATAATTATGTTTAATAAATTGTTAAATATAGAATAAATGTTATTAATGAATAATGAATGGATTATAGTGGGTAGTGATTTAATTATTGGTTTTAAATTAAAATGGTAAACAATTTAAAAGAAAATGGTAATACAAATCCAAGAATTTATAATGTTAAATGAAATTAGAAGTTGGTAATGTTGATTTGGTTGCTTATGAAATTTGTTGTGGATTATTTTTGGCATTATAATGGAAGTTGTTATTATAGGGTGGTAGTAACAAGGAAATGGTTGACGTGTGTGTTTTCAGTATTAGTTTGGTGTAAACCCTTAGGAAAGATTTATGTGTGACTATATACTTATTATATTTTCTTTTTATTTCTTACACACCACCACTTGAGTCGAGTAACCTGATTGAAATCCACATGGGTACTTTGGTTCTGAGTGTTTTTTCACAATATCTATGTTATAGAGGGAACACACATAGAACCACTACCTCTTCCCTTCTCCACTTTCACACATAGTATGATTTTTAATGGTTCTCATTAGGTGTATATATATGACCTATAATGATTTTAGGTTTTTGTGTATATATATTATTGTTGACATGATTATGTGTATTTGGTGTGGATACAAAGTAGGGGTTGTGCATTGTAGGAGGAGAGTATGATGTTTATGTCCTTCATGTTCATGATATCATATAGTGATGAGGATGTGATGTGTGGTTGTGATGTGGATATGGCTTTTTATGTGTTTGTGACATGTGTAAGTGTGGATATACAGTTATGAGATTATATAGAAGTGTTTTAGGAATATGAAATATTGTATTAGAGTGTGAGAATGACCAGATTAGTGGGGAAGTGGATGTGGGGAAATTTATTAATATATATTATTTTTATATTATGTTACTATACATGAATGTGATATTGGGTGAGTGATATTTGGTGAGGTTGGGTGATATATGACCATATATTGGTGTTTATTAGTTCTGTTATTTATTCACCAAGGAATTAATATATTTCATACACATTTTCATGAGAGGTTTTGGGAAGGATCCAACAGAGTATACTTATATGCTCACCCATATTTATATAATTATATTTATAAGTTTTTGAAGATGGATTTTGTGACCAAGATGGAAATTACTATCTTGAGGCTAGAAGTGAAATCCATAGCCACTGGTTTAGGATTTTTTTGAGATTTTATTTTAGAAACCTTTATTATGTATGAAATTAACATGAATTATGGATTGGGTTTTATTTTATATTATATGGAATTGATTGGTGGTTTATATCTGTTCTTGGGATTTATGAGGGAAACACCACTCATTTCATTATTTTATACCCTCAATTCTAGTCTCCAACCAATGTACTATTAGAGGTTAGATTCATTAATTACAGTTATTTTCACTGCCATTTTAGGAGCGGTTCCTAGTGGTGGAGAGTTGTGATAGTGTGGTATCAGAGCTTTAGTAGAGAGTTAAGATGGATTATCGAATTAGACACTCATGATGATTGAATGGGATGATATGTGATTTTTTTTGTTAAAATATTCATATGGAATAACATGGGAGACCATCTATGACACAATTGATTATCACCCCTCTGATTTAATGTATGTAACATGAGCTTATCAAAAATGTTAGGCATGATGATATTGAATGTAGGGCAGAGACCTAGGAGTGGTAGATGCATCATTCTTGATTATTCTTGTATTTGGAAGTCTTGTTTTGTGTATTTGATCCATAAATACTAATATTTGAGATTCCAATAGGATGGATATGAATAAAGATTGGATGTATGATAATCGTTTGACAATAGAGTATGAGAATGAAGTGAAAGAGTTCATCATGTTTGAAAATGATCACACAAAGGATCCTTCTAAAATACTTTTTTTGTGTTTACATTGTTGTTTTTCTAGACTAATTACTCCAAATGAGTTTGAATAATATTTGATATTTCACAAAATAGATCAGAGTTATAAATATTGGAATAAACATGGAAAAAATTGAATGTAGCTACTGGCTAGGATGAAACTACATTTTATGGATCATCATATATGAATAAAAATATGGATAATGAAGAAGATCATATGGAGGATGTGATAACAGATGTTAATGATGATGAATATCATATTGAAGAAATGACAAGGACAATTGAAGATGAACTCCGTGATTTCCCAAAATTGTTTGGGAAGTTATAGGGTTGGGCAAAGACACCATGGTATGCTGGTTGTACTAAATATACAACATTGTCAACTATATTGATGTTGTATAAATTGAAAGCATGAAATAGATGGAGTGATATCAGTTTTTCGGTACTACTAGCTCCCTTGAATGACATGTTCCCGGAAGATAATGAGCTCCCAAGATGGACATATGAAGCTAAATAAATTCTACGCTCTATGGGTATGATTTCTAAAAGAATACATGCTTTCCCTAAAGACTGTATATTGTTTCTCAAGGAGAAAAAATAACTTACAGAATGCCAAAATTGTGGTGTTTATTGATACAAGAAAGATTAATCCAGTCCTATGAAAGTTTTATTGTTTGTTCCAATCATTCCAAGGTTTAGGCATCTATATGGAAGTGAAGAAACTGCAAGACAATTGTCATGGAATGCAGATAAAAGAAATAAATATGGGAAATTATGTCATTCGGACGACTCTACTCAATAGAAGAAAATTATCATGAGTATCCTGAATTTATAATAGAGCTATGAAACCTTCGTCTTCTGTTATCTACAGATGGAGTGAATCCTTTTTGTTTTCAAAACAGCACTCACAGTACATGGCCTATTATGTTGGTAAATAATAACTTGCCACCCTGGTTATCTATTAAGTGGAAATTCATCATGTTATCGGTGCTTATATCAGGAAAAAAACAAGTAGGTAATAATATTGATGTTAATTTGGAACCTTTGATGGAGGATTTGAAGTTAATGTGGGATTTTGGAGTTATATTGTGTGATGATTATAAAATTGAATACTTCACATTGAGAGTGATGTTGTATGGGAAAATAAATGATTTCCATGCTTATGGAAATTTGTTAGGATATAGAATAAAAGGCACTCAAGGGTGTCCTTTGTGTGAAAAAGATACAGAATAAATTAGGTTGAAACATTCATCAAAATTATTGTTTCTAGTACATCATAGATTCCTACCTCATCGGCATAAGTATGGATATTGGATGACATCATTCAATGGATGTTCAGAACAACACAAAACACCATCTCCACTAATAGTTGATTAGCTGTTTGAGAATGTAAAAGATGGGAACACTATTTTTGGTAAACCATTTTTGGAAAACCATATGCAAATCAGTTGGAAAAAGAGATCAATTTTTTTTGAATTACCATACTGGAATTGTTTGTACGTCAGAAATTTTCTTGATGTGAGGCCTGTTGATAAAAATGTAGGTGGAAGTGTTGTCAAAACATTGCAAAAATTCCCCTAAAAAGGATGGAATTAAGGCAACGTTAGACATGGTTGAAATTGTAATATGAGAAGATTTGGCTCATGTGAAGGCTGAAAATCGAATGTTTCTTCCTCCAGCTGCTTACACTCTTTCTAGGGAGGAGAGATATTAGTTTCGAAGCTTCTTCAATGATGTAAAGGTTCTAGAGTGGTATTCATAAAATATCAAGAACATTGTGTCAATTAATTATTTGATGTAAAAAGTTTTTAAATCACATGAATTCCTTGTTTTGATTCAAGATTTAATTCCTATAGCTTTACGTTTCATTTTTCCCAAGAATGTTCATCATACAATAACCAAACATTCATTATTTTTCAAAGCTATATGTTGCAATTTTTTAGACCTTGTGAAATTTCCATCTATGGAAAAAGAAATTTTTATAATATTATTTGAATTAGAAATGTTCTTCCCCCCAATATACGTTGATATGATGGTTCATTTGATGATTAACTTAGTGATAGATATTTTATTTTGTGGTCTGGTTCACTATATATGGATGTACCCCGTTGAACGATATATGAAGATTTCGAAAGGGTATGTCCAAAATCGAATTCTACCATAGGGTTGTATAGTGAAGCGATATATAATTGAGGAAGCCATTGATTTCTATACTAAATACCTATGTGACATGGAACGAATTGGTCTCCCGAAATCTCATCACACTGGACACATTGAGGGTGATGGAATTTCTGGAAGAGATGTTGTGAAAATTAGTATTACAGACCGAGAGTTGGACCACCATTATGTTTTTCATAATAGTTGGGAGGTTGCTTCAAATATTGAAACTCACAAAGAAATTCATAGTCATTTAAATCCATCAAGGGATGAAAAATGGATATCAAATACACATAATCACCATTTATAACATAGTTTCAGAACCATATTATTAATGAGTTAGATGAAAATATTAATTCAATTTCAAAAAGGCTTTGATGGATAGCGATGTCACGACCCGTCCTCGGGGCTCGTTCCGTGACTACCCCAAGCCCGCCTTCCATAGGCTAGGGGATGGCGACTAGCACCAAAGGCATAAATCCCGATAATTGGGAAGCCATTGCCTTTATAAAAGTAAACAAATCACCACATAGTACAAGCGGAATAAAAACACTAAGTACAAAGAGAAGTGCTGAAAGGTAAGTGGGCCAGAATGCAAACCCAAATGAAAGTACAACTACAACAGAACAAAGTACAACAGCTGGAAGAATGGAAACGACTCCTGGTTCGTCCTCCTCGGATCCTACCTGAAGGGTAGGTATGGATGGCGCAGCTCCTGGACCATCCACCATGGATCCTACCTGAAAGGTAGGTACGAATAGCCTCCACAACGCTCTCACCCATCAACCTCCTCCGAGTGTCGTCTCACCGTGAAGTCCACCTCCGGGTACTGACTCGTCGTGTAGTCTACCTCCGGGTACCGTCCAGTCCTTGAACACTCAGCCTCTGTCAGCACTGTCCATTGTCTGCAACCAACACAACGAGGTGCGGGCATAGCCCGTGCAGGGGTGAGTATAATGATACTTAGTAGGTACCCCGAGACCCTCAAGGTCTCACTAAAACCAACAAGGATATCCACAAAGAAGATCTCCACAGATAACCTCTACTTAGGTATATTCCCATACATATACCTAAGTTATCATTAAACCCATCTCAATCATGAGGAAACACAAGGATTATGAAATCAATGGATAACCACTACCCAGGTATATGCCCATACATATACCTAAGTTATCAAGTAACCCATCTCAATCATGAGGAAACACAAAGGTCATAGACTCAGCTCAAACCAGGATTTTCATCATCGAAACCGTAACTGCTGAAGAGATCTGTCTCTGAAGTGTGTAGTGTTCCTGTCACGACTCCGCGGTACTGCTCACTAACCTAAGACTGCTAAGGTACTCCTCCTGTCGAGTACCGCGGGTCTGCGGCCAACTACCCGGCACTCCGTCCGCTGTGGGTCTGTCGCCAAATATCGGGCGCTCCCCCTAATAGCCTACAGAGGTACTCCTCCTGTCGAGTAGCGCGGGTCTGCGGCCAACTACCAAGCGCTCTGTCCTCCATGGGTCTGTCGCCAAATACCGGGTGCTTCGTCCACTGGGCTAGTCGACTCACTCAAAGTCGAGTCGGTCAAGTAGTCGTAAGGTCTCAGCTGGCTACATGGTCTCCATACTCCGTACGCTCATCTCCGGGAGGGTTTGCTCCACGAGCTACAGGTTGATACTCCAAGTATCACAAAGTCCCACGAAGAAGTATCTCAATGGACCGCCTCGCCATAGAGGTCTCAACGCAACAGACGGCGTGTCAAACGGACGCCCGGTCTGTGAGTTATTAGCCTTTCCGTCCCAGGGGCCCGGTTGGTTTCGTGGGCAAACCAACCCGGCCGTATCTCAACTGTACCTAAAACTCTCATAGGGTAAACTCATAGGGACCGTTTCTCAATGTGATCACCAACGCCACTGACAGTTCATCAAACGAACGTCCAGTCTGAAAGATAACAGCTTTTCAGTTCCAAGGGCCCGGTTGAATTTCGGGTACAAACCTACCCGGACACTATCCAACAGCAACCAAAACTCGGGAGAAGTATGCCAAAAGTTCCGTCTCATCAAGTGGAAAACAACGAGACAGTCGGCGCATCAATCAGACGCCCGGTCTGTGAGTTATTGGCTTTATCGTTCCAGGGGCCCGGTTGGTTTCGTGAGTGATCCAACCCGACCACACTCTGATGGCATCGAAACATCGAGTGGAGTAAGCCAAATGATCTGTCTCACTTAGAGGAATCCAACAAAGTCAACGGCATGTCATTCGGACGTCCAGAGCTCAAGATATAAGTGTTTCTGCTCCGAGGTCCCGGTTGGTTTCGTATCTGAACCAACCCAGACGAAGCCAAAGTATTCTGAAACCTTGAGTGCGATATACCGAAACGACCGTCCCGTTCGAAGGATTACTACGCAACTGACGGTGCGTCGATCAGAGGTCTGTAGCCCGTGATATGGGCGAAAGACCGTGAGGGGTCCGAAAACGGGGGGGGGGGGGGTCCGGGCCTGGACAGACCCGGCCCGACCCCCGCTGGGTCGGCTCGAATCGGGTCGACCCGACCCGGCTGGGCGCGGCCCGGCCCGGCCGGTGCGGCCCGGCCTGGCCGGCTCAGTCCGGCCCGACCGGCCGGGCGGAAGCCACGGGCGGGGTGCGCGGCTACCCCACCCTCGCCTCTAATTGAGGCCGGCAGCAACCGCCACCGCCTTCCACGGACCACCGGACGCACTCCGGTGGTCCGTTTCTCCTGCCGTCTTCGCCAACATTCCTCCCGGGACCCAACCTTCACTGCGAAGTGATTCAAACACCATAGCGGCATGCTTCGTCATCGTCCATTGATCCGCACATCGATAAACATGTTGCGGAGGGTTGTCGGGCCGTGTTTGTTCGGCCCATGTCCTCCGCGTTAGGTGTTTTCAATTGGAAAATAATAAACACATGATTTTAATCATTGACGAGGGTATAATTTATCCAAAATAAATTATACGAAAACCTTGCAATCATAAACCCACGCATGAGAGTTTAAAACTTGAATGCGCGGCGTGATGATGTCGCGCATACTTGCCGCTTGATCCCGCGCGGCGTGACGATGTCGCGTATCCTTGCCGCTCGATCCCATGCGGCGTGACGATGTAGCGTCAATTTCTTTTGATCCACATCAACAAGAAAAACAAAAGGGAGGGGTACGGTCGTGTTTGTGCGGTCCAGCCTCCTCTCGTTAACTGATATCATGCGGTCCAAATAGACGCGGATAAAAGACGGAAGAGAATCATGTATAGAAAACACGTAAACCCCCTACCTCAGTTCCAATTGCGGAGTTGCGGAAAGAGGATTTGAAGATGATGTCGGGGTGCGTCTGGGGAGGAAGCAGCGTCTCCTCATGTGTTGCGGTGAAGAGGAAGGAAGGAACGTCGTCGTTCTTCATGGAAGGATGGTGTTCTTCGTCGGAGAGCGATTTTTTCTTCACGTTCTTCGTCGTTGGAGAAGATATTCTTCAAGCCTCCCCAAATCCTCACAAGAAACAAAGGAACTAACCCAAAATAAATTAATCCACACTTAATTTATTAACTCAACATGTCTTTTGAAATTCAAGTGTTTGAATTTCAAAGACTCACATTAAACTCACTCCATTAATGTTATAAGTTATTAACTTAAGTTAACAATATTAATGGTGAGTTGAGGGGGTTAGAGGATATGAAGGGGTGGGGTTCGTGTGGGCCCCACCACCCTCATAACCTCCCAAGAGAGGTTGGGTAGTTACCCAACTTCCTTCCAAAGGATTAAACACTTAGAGTAAAATAAAAATTGTAGAATAATTATAAAATAAACTTCCACAATTTTTATCATCAACTCTCGTGAAAACGCAACTCCGGAACAGGTGTTCTTAAGAAATTACCGGAGTTGCAGTTCCATTTGTGCCCTCAGAATTCGATTCCAAGCACCGGTTCAAAAGTTAGGAATTCCCGCTCATTCGTTCACTGAACGTACCCGAGCTAAACATCGGAAAATGATTCCGGGCACACCGGGCCTCCGAATCATGCGCCGTCAGAAACTGAGTTCTTGTAAGATTCCAAAGATAATTAAGAAAAACTTTTCCTTGAAATTTCTGGGTCTTTACATTACTCCCACCTCAGAGATTTACGTCCCCGTAAAGATTCAACACAAACTAGGGTTACAAAAGCGGGATTGAGCATGCACCTGAACCTTCCACTCCCATGTGCTCACCTAGAGGTTCCCGTACTTCCAGAGAAAGTGCATCCGAGGAATCGATCGTCCTCATAGGATCCGCTCCTGTCGATCCTCGATCCCCACTGGAACCTCCGTGCAAGACACCCCATTTCCATCGTCCAGCTCCTCATGGTCGTTGATATGCGAAGTGTCAAGAACTTATCTCATCAGTTGAGATACGTGGAAGTCGTCGTGCACCTGGTGCAACTGTGGTGGATTGGTCAAGAGGTAAACCACCCCGCCTACCCAGCTGAGGACCTAGAAAGGTCTGTTGAACCTTGGAGATAACTTTCCGCTTTGGCCACATCTCCGTAAACCTCGTCGAGGTGAGACCCGTATAAGGACATGATCGTCATCCTCGAACTCTAGAGGCTTCCAAGTCCTGCCATCATAAGGCTTCTGTCGACCCTGTGCTGTCCTCATCCGCTCTTGGATGACCTGGAACATCTCTAGTCTCACAGGAGATGCTATGATTTCTTCTTTTCTGATAATAGAAATCCACTCTCTTCCCATGGATGAACCACATTCATTGCCTAATACAGTCAATCCTGACATGAATGATGCATTCATGCCATAGATGACGTCACAAGGCCTCGACGTAACTACCAAGAGATCCAACTGTCACTCTCGCCTCCAAGGGTCGAGTCACACTGTCGGCATCAGTGTGAGGTCACTGGGTCTCCTCCAGTAGAAATCTCAAAAGTGTGGGTCAAGTCAACCGTTTTAACCGGGACCACTCAGTATCAACCAAAAAAAAGGACAGGAAAGAAAACATCACAAAGATAAATGTCTTTTTATTATTGCAGCTCATAGTACAAAGACATGAAGCAACTACATACAAACATCAACAAAACTAGAAGCAACATGATCAATAGACTCTAGGTCTGGAGCTAGTCCCACTCCTGTCCATCTGCTTCCGGAGCTCCATGACCATAGACCTCAGCTGCCTGAAGCTGAGCTCTCCCATGTCCTCCTGTCCCCTGCGGTCTGCCCTGATCGAACCACTGCCTCTGTCTGGGAGGTTCTTTATTTAACTGTTGGTCATCGGCATGGCGGGTCAGACAGTCACGTGCCATGTGACCAATTCCGCCGCAGGAGTAACACTGTACACTCTCGGCACGTCTGGCTCTGACTCCACCCTGGTTTCCCCGCACAACTGAACCTGAGTCGTGCAGTCGGCCCCAGTAGGTCTGGTCCTCTTGGACCTCTGCGTTATCTATCTACTGCCTGCTCTAGAAGACTCTGCCGCAAGCCGGCTAGTGGTGGGTCCTACTGCTGGAGACTGCTCAGCAAGGAATCTCTCCACTAAGAGGGATCTCTCTAACACCCTTGTTTGCGTCAGAATGCTGTGAGAAACAACAGAAGCTCTAATCTCTCGCCTGATCCCCTGCTCGAAGGTTCGGGCCTTGAAGAACGGGTCTCTTACCATATCTGTGGAGTAGCGCGAGAGGTCTGTGAACCTCACTGAATACTGTGACACTGTCATGTTGCCCTGTCGTAGCGGAAGTAGCTTCTGTATACGCACCGCTCGAAGGGTGGCTTGTACAAACTCTGCCTGAACAGGCTCTCGAAGTCTGCCCAATGAAGTGTCGCCTCATCATGCATCTGGAGCATCAGGCTCCACCATCTGCCTGCTGCTGCCTGAAGAAGGCTAGCAGCAAGGATCACAATGAATTATACCGGCGTCCCCACTAGCCTGAAGACTCTCACCACAGCCTCCAGCCAATCCTCAGCCGCCTGCGGGTCCGTCTCTCCCCAGAACCTGGGTGGCCTCTAGCGCTGGAACTCGTGCAGTGCGCTCAAGCGACGTGCACCCTCTGCTGCTGGGGATGGTGGAATCGGTGGCCCAACGGGTAGTAGTACCGTTGGTGCCTCCGCTGCTGCCTCAACTATAATAGAGCCCTGTACTGAGGCCTCGTCGCTCGGCAGGCTGTCAGTACGAATAACTCTCGGGGCTCTAGCTGGTCATCCGTGGGGAGGCATCCTGAAAGAAACAACGTGACATAGTCAAATGATTATACCTGGTGAGCTGACCTGGTTTGAGCTGATATTTAAATAAAACTTCTGGAAACACACATGCAATCAGTGATTTCATGCACAAAGTCGGAATTCAGTTTTCAGGGTCCTGGTGTATGGATACGTCGGCCGCCCGCACCAATACTGGACTCCCTGAACTGAAGACCACACTCGTTACCCTTAACACTATTGATTCACAGAAAGAAAATATCAGAGTTATAAGTTTTGCGGTAGAACCGACTCCTCTGATACCAATTGTGACGACCCGTACTCGGGGCCCGTGTCGTGACTACCCCAAGCCCGCCTTCCATATGCCATGGGTAGGCGACTAGCACCAAAGACATAAATCCCGATAACTGGGAATGAATTACCTTTATAAAAGTAAACAAAACACCACAGAGTACAAGAGGAAGCAAAACAATAAGTACAAAGAGAAGTGCTGAAAGGTAAGTGGGCCAGAATACAAACCCAAATGAAATTACAACTACAACTGAACAAAGTACTATAGCTGGAAGAACGGAAAGGGCTCCTGGTTAGTCCTCCTCGGATCCTACTTGAAGGGTGGGTACAGATGGCGCAGCTCCTGGATCGTCCACCACGAATCCTACCTGAAGGGTAGGTACAGATAGCCTCCACAACGCTCTCGCCCATCAACCTCCTCCGAGTGTCGTGTCGCCGTGAAGTCCACCTCCGGGTACTGACTCGTCATGTATTCCACCTCCAGGTACCGTCCAGTCCTCAAACACTCGACCTCCTTCAGCACTGTCCGTCGTCTGCAACCAACACAATGAGGTGCGGGCATAGCCCGTGCAGGGGTGAGTATAATGATACTCAGTAGGGACCCCGAGACCCTCAAGGTCTCACTAAAACCAACAAGGATATCTACAAAGAAGATCTCCACAGATAACCTCTACTTAGGTATATGCCCATACATATACCTAAGTTATGAAGTAACCCATCTCAATCATGAGGAAACACAAGAATTATGAAATCAACGGATAACCACTACCTAAGTATATGCCCATACATAGACCTAAGTTATCAATTAACCCATCTCAATCAAGAGGAAACACAATGTTCATAGACTCAGCTCAAACCAGGATTTTCATTATCGAAACCGTAAATGCTGAAGAGCTCCGCCTCTGAAGTGTGCAGTGGTCCTGTCACGACTCCGAGGTACTGTTCACTAACCTAAGACTGCTGAGGTACTCCTCCTGTCGAGTACCGCAGGTCTATGACCAACTACCCGGTGCTCAGTCCACTGTGGGTATGTCGCCAAATACCGGGCACTCCCCCTAATAGCCTACATAGGTACTCCTCCTGTCGAGTACCGCGGGTCTGTAGCCAACTACCGGGCGCTCCGTCCGCCGTGGGTCTATCGCCAAATACCGGGCGCTCAATCCACTATGCTAGTTGACTCACTCCAAGTCGAGTCGGTCAAGCAGTCGTCAGGTCTTATCCGGCTACACGGTCTCTGTACTCCATACGCTCGTCTCCGGGAGGGATTGATCCACGAGCTACAGGTTGATACACCATGTATAACAAAGTCCCACGAAGATGTATCTCAAAGGACCTCCTCATCATAGGGGTCTCAACGCAACAGACAGCGCGTCAAACGGACACCCGGTCTGTGAGTTATTAGCCTTTCCGTCTTAGGGGCTCGGTTGGTTTCGTGAGTGAACCAACCCGGCCGTATCTCAACTCTACCCCGAACTCTCATAGGGTAAACTCATAGGGTCCGTTTATCAACATGATCACCAACACCGCTGAAGGTTCGTCCAACAAACGTCCAGTCTGAATGATAACAGCATTTCCGTTCCAAGGGCCCTGTTGGATTTCGGGTACAAACCAACCCAACCACTATCCGACAGCAACCAAAAATTGGGCGAAGTATGCCAAAAGTTCCGTCTCATAAAGTGGAAAATAACGAGACTGTCGGCGAGTCAATTAGACGCCCGGTCTGTGAGTTACTGTCTTTTTCGTTCCAGGGGCCCGGTTGGTTTCGTGAGCGAACCAACCCGACCGGACTCCGAGGACATCCAAACCTCGAGCGGAGTAATCCAAATGATCTGTCTCACTTAGAGGAATCCAACAAAGTAGACGGCACGTCATTCGTACGTCCGGAGCTCAAGATATAAGTGTTTCCGCTCCGAGGGCCTGGTTGGTTTCGTATCCGAACCAACCCAGCTGAACACAATGTATTCCGAAACCTTATGTGCGATATACCGAAACGACCATCTCGTTCCAAGGATCTCTAAGAAACTGACGGTGCATCGATCAGAGGTCCGTAGCCCAAGATATGGGCGAAAGACCGTCAGGGGTCCGAAAATGGGAGGGGGGGGGTCTGGGCCCTGACCGACCCGGCCCGACCCCCCCTGGGTCGGCCCGAACTGGGTCGACCTGACCCGGATGGGCCCGGCCTGGCCCGGCCGGCGCGGCCCGGCCTGGTCAGCTCAGTCCGGCCCGACCGGCCTACCGCGGCTCGGCCAGCGCGACCGAGCGGAAGCCGCGGGCGGGGTGCACGGCTCCCCCACCCTCGCCGCTAATTGAGGCCGGCGGCAACCGCCGCCGCCGGTCACCGGCGCCGCCACGCCGGTATGGCGCCCCACCACTGCTTTCTGCGGACCACCGGACGCGCTCCGGTGGTCCGTTTCTCCTGCCATCTTTGCCAACGGTCCTCCCGGGACCCGACCTTCACTGCAAAGGGATTCAAACGCCATAGCGGCCTGCTTCGTCATCGTCCATTGTTCCGCACATCGATAAACAAGCTGCGGAGGGTTTTCGGGCCGTGTTTGTTCAGCCCGCGTCCTCCACGTTAGGTGTTTTCAATTGGAAAAATAATAAACACATGATTTTAATCATTGATGAGGGTAAAATTTATCCAAAATAAATTATACGAACACCATGCAATCAAAAACCCACGCACGAGAGTTTAAAACTTGAGTGCGCGGCATGACGATGTCGTGCATACTTTTCGCTCGATCCCGTGCGGCGTGACGATGTCGCACATCCTTGCCTCTCGATCCTGTGCGGCAAAACGATGTCGCGTCAATTTCTTTCGATCCACAGCAACAAGAAAAAAAAGGGAGGGGGACGACCATGTTTGTGCGGTCCGGCCTCCTCCCGTTAACTGATATCATGCGGTCCAAATAGACGCGGATAAAAGATAGAAGAGAATCCCGTATAGAAAACACGTAAACCCCCTACCTCGGTTCCAAGAGCGGAGTCGCGGAAAGAGGATTTGAAGACGACATCGGGGTGCGTCTGGGGAGGAAGCGGCATCTCCTCACATGATGCGGTGAATAGGAAGGAAGTCACATCGTCGTTCTTCGTGGAAGGATGGTGTTCTTCATCGGAGACCGATTCGTTCTTCACGTTCTTCGTCGTTGAAGAAGATGTTCTTCAAGCCTCCCCAAATCCTCCCAAGAAATAAAGGAACTAACCCAAAATAAATTAAGCCACACTTAATTTATTAACTCAACATGGCTTTTGAAATTCAAGTGTTTGAATTTCAAAGACTCACATTAAACTCACTCCATTAATGTCAAACGTTTTTAACATAAGTTTACAATATTAATGGTGAGTTGAGGGGGTTAGAGGATATGAAGGGGTGGGGTTCGTGTGGGCCCCAACACCCTCATAACCTCCCAAGGGACGTTGGGTAGTTACCAAACATCCTTCCAAAGTATTAAACACCTAGAGTAAAATAAAAATTGTAGAATAATTATAAAATAAGCTTCGACAATTTTTATCATCAACTCTCATGAAAATGAAACTCCGGAACAGGTTTTCCTAAGCAATTACCGCCGTTGCGGTTCCATCGGTGCCCTCAGAATTTGATTCCGAGCACCGGTTCAAAAGATAGGAATTCCTACTCGTTCTTTCACTGAACATACCTGAGCTAAACTTCGAAAATGATTCCGGGCACACCGGGCCTCGGAATCAGGCGCCGTCAGAAACTGAGTTCTTGTAAAATTCCACAGAAAATTAAGAAAAAATTTTCCATGAAATTTCCAGGTCTTTACAAGCCACCAGACCAAGTGTGTTTGTATTATCATACAATGGTTATGTAATGAATGGTTATTCATTCTATACAGATGAACATGATGAAGATAATACCACGGAAAATAGTGGATTTACACTTTTGTTTGAAGTGATTCATGTTTATGGTAGTAAGAACAGGAATCCAATTTATGAAAATATGTCATTCATTGGAATTTTGAGACAAATATGGTAGTTGGATTATAAGACATTCCAATTGATGATTTTTCAGTGAAAATGGGTTGATAATAGTAGTGGTGTTAAAATTGATGAATGTGTATTTTTGAGAGTTGATTTTAGTAAACAATGGTACAAATACAAACAGTTTATAATGGCATCACAAAAGGTACAAGTATTTTTTGTTCTAGACCCTGCAAACCGAAAGGGGTCAATTGTTCTGTTATCATCCAAAAATACTGATGGGTATGATGAAAATTCAGTTGAGGACGATCCTTTCAGTGGTACGTCACAATCATTTAGCAGAGGCCCGAATGAAGATGATGATTTGTATGTTAGAGGAGACCACAATGAATGGATTTGGATAATCGATAGCGGTGTCAAATCCCTTTAACCTTCGAAAAAAAGAAAGTGATTTCAATAAAGAGTTTATATTTTGTTTGTAATCTAGATCTTGTTATCTCATGTTATTATTTTATCATTAGTGAATTTATGAAATCTAAATTGACTATTCAACCAATTTTGTAGATATTGACTTTTGCGCATTCTGGTACTCGTAACCACGAAGCTGAAAAAGTCTCTCAAGCTATTGCTACTGCTCCGACTGCTGCTTCTGCTCTGGCTGCTCATAGTGCATAGCAACAACAAGTTTCTAAACATATTATTGCTCATAGTGTTGAGGTCCAACAACCATCATCACACGTCATTTATACCATTTATATGCACATATAAATGATGTCGATATCGATGAAATGGTCGTGGATGAAGGACCAATGTTGTAGAAAACACCAGTGCATCATAGTTTGACGGTGTTAGCCAAATTTCTTTAGGTGAAAAGAAAAGGGATCAAATTTTATGTCAGATGGAATGCATGAGGCCAACATGTGAATCCCAACAAGGCTATGTTTAGAAGTTACATTGGAATTGTCACTTGACAACGCATACCGAAAAACATAGATTCATGGAACCATGTTGTGTCTAGGCTGAAGGCTGTGATCTGAGAAGAAATTACAGTAACATTATGATATTATTTTTCTAATTTACTAGAAAATAAAATAATAAAAAATCATCTTACTCTTCTCAATCTCTTCTAGAGTACATTTATAGCCAATTATTCACACAAGAATTATGTTCTAAGGCTTGTAGGAAGGATTCATCGAGGATTTCACACTATTTTATCAATATGTCACCTAAATTATTCCAAAGGTAAAATAAACCCACACCCACCCCTTGTCTATTCTCACCTGATATCCCAAAAAGCATTGGATGCATTTATTGGCCTCCGTGGGGATGAGAAGTTTCAGGTAAATTGTGGGTGATAATATGTTATTTTAGGATACATGTATTCATCACTTTGATTGTCAATATTTCATTCATGAAAGAGAAACCAAGTACTGAAAATAAGTAACGTGCATCAAAACCAACATACCCCTATCGTAATGCAAGGATGGGGTATGCTTCACTGGAGAAGAAAATGTTTTGTATTTTAAATTTACAGTAATATTGTTAGGTTCCAAGAAACAACATCATAATTATTTTTCTATATTTATATGAAGATAGATGAGTCCAAAACCAAAGTCACTTCCATCCCACGTCATGGGCTATAGAAGGAGGCACACGTGAATAAGGAATGGAAGATAGTATATGAAAACACACAAAAGGTGTGGAAAATATGTGTATGTAGGAACTCCCAATAAAAATATTTGTTTTGAATAGAAATTACATAGAAATATTTAGTTATTTTCCTATATCTAATAGTCACAGGAATCAGCTACGCCTGTAGCGGATGTAGAACTATTTTTTATGGATTTGAAGCGGCCAGAATAGTATGGTTGTTTCAGAGGTGTGGGGTATGGGGTGAAACACCGAGTATATTATGAGAAAAAAAAGAAACAGATGATAGAGATGAAAAATTGAAACAAATTAGAGAAAGAGTTGCAACTCCTGAAGAACGATTTCCATGGTAGAGAGAGTTGCCAGCAAATTTTATGGGTGGGAAGCAAGAAGAAGACACAACTTAGGAAAAACCAATGCATGAAGATCCAACCCACCCCCACCATCTTTGAGGCAAGACATTCCTCTCAAAGAGCTGTCTTAGCTGTGGTAATCAATATTCTAATAATTGTCCCCATGAAATGTGAATCAGAAAAACACTGCCACTTTTCTTGTACTGATCTTCTATAGGGAAATAATGACTGTGATTTATATCTTTCAACACCCACCTATCACCTTTTTGCGAGGAATATAGTGTTGAAAATCCCATAAGGCAAGTTGCATAATAGACCACTTCCAAAAGATCATCTGAAAGTGGAAATTTCTGTAGCTCATAAACCAAATGCAGAGTTACCTATTCGACTTGATGATGATAATAATCATATGGTCGAAAAGGATATTGGGTCATTCATTGCATGTCCATCACAACTTTTAAGAGTACATGGGAAAAAAGAGGTAATTGTTTTCTTTTTTTAAAGCTAAACGTTTAACAATTAATGAAAAAAGGGTCTGAAATAATGAATGTTTTTACAGACAGAGAATAGTATGGGGTGACAAGAAATGTTGGCTTAAAAGAATCTAACAGATCGACCAACTGATCCTAAAGAGCTACTGAAAGCACAATAACACCACATGTTCTCTATCCACATTTAATAGAATATAAGACTCATGTGGATACGAAGCTAAGAGGTAATGGTAGTCATATACTGGTTTTCAAAAAGCATATATATGGAGAGGAAATTCCATATTTCATTACAATTGAAAATGTAAATAAGATCCTTGGAAACGGTTGGCAAGGCGTCATAGTTGGAAATTTATATATGAGGTATGTTTTTATGAATTGTTTTTATAAAATCTAATATAATGTGAAAATTATATCTAAATTAAGACAAATGTATATTTGAAAAATAGTTGAAGGTATTTCCCCATGAGCCTTATTTCGGACTTGTTAGTCCTCATACCACATCAACACATCTAACAAAATTAAAGAAATAAAAAGGATGAAATAGTGAATGTCTTGCTGAAATCATTTGAATGCAATATTACTGATGAAAGACTCTTCATAATACCAACTACGCAGGCGTAAAACACTACGATTAAAGAATATATATTATATTTTCACATAGTTTTATTATTTTTCATTTTTTAGGAAACATTGGCTGCTAATTGCATTGAACATGGATACTCCAAAGTTTTATTATATGTATTCAATGCAAGGATATCCAACAAGACGACCACATATGATGGTGTTTCTGAATCTGTAAGACACTAAATCCTACGGTTTACATCTAATCATCTTGTAATATAATTTTATTAACTTTTACAGGGGATTATGTTATAATAAGGTGGTGTATAATTATCGTCTAAAAAATGGAATGAGTACAGGGGCTAATCATAAGAAGGCATGCAAGTACTACGTCTCGACAAATATCAGGGTATATATAATAAAATTTCACTATCCAAACACATATCAACACAAGTTAATTATTCTAATAATGATAATTTTTTTTTCAGTGTCTAATAAAAGAAAACAATAATGATTATAGTTATTGTGTTTGTAAATTTATGAATGAGATCATTCTTCATCAACAAACTAGACTACCTAAAGAGGTATTTAAAAAAACAACTATTTATTTTAATTTATTTATTATTTATTTATTTATATATTTATCACTACTATTATGACTACCAAAAATCCTCATAATCACAAGATGATATAGATTTGTTCAGAAATGAGTGGGATACATACTTGATAGAAGATTGTACACAAAAAGCATGAAGATCTGACTTGGGGACGTGTACAATTGGCGGTAAATTTTTATAGGGGTTAAGTGGATCAAAAGACGAAACTTTTTTGTATGTAAATGTTCGTAGTAAAATTATGATTGTTATTAAATAAAAAATGATTTCTCTAATGAGTCATTTTCCCATTTTAATAGATGAAATGCACCAATAACATGCAAGATTGAGGAACAAATTTTCTTTGGGATATGGATAAGAAAAACTAGTAAAATCTCCAAAATAACATCATATTTGACCAAACGCATTCATATTATGTTGATACATTATTAGATTGATCCTTGCATGAATTGATGATGTCTATGAGTCAACCTTGCCCTAATCTGAGGCACGATGTGGCCGGAATCACTCAAAGTGTCTCTCTATTGTTTAAAATGAACAAAATTTTAAGTGAAAACAACAACTGACCTATGGAAATCTGACCAAACGCATTCGAATTGTGTGGATCCTTTATTATAACAATTCATGGGTTCATTGGTGATGCGAAGGAGTCAACCCCACCATAGTCCGAGGCACGATGTGACTGGTATCATGCGAAGTGTCTCTCTTTTGTTTAAAATGGACATAATTTTAAGTGAAAACAAAAACTGACGTACGGAAATCTGACCAAACGCATTCGGATTGAGTTTATACTTTAGGAGAAGATCTATCGGTTTGTTTTTGACATGTAAGAGTCAACCCCGCCTCAATCCGAGGGACGGTGTGGGGTGTATCACTCAAAAAGTCTCTGTTTTGATTAAAATGGAAAAAATTTTAAGTGATAACAACAACTGACATAGAGAAATCTAACCAAAAACATTCGTATAGTGTTGATACCTTAGGAGAATGATCCATGGGTCACTTGTGATTGGTAATGTCAACCCCGCCTCAATCTGAGATACAGTGTGGCCGGTATCACTCAAAGTGTCTCTCTTCTGTTTAAAATGGACATAATTTTATGTGAAAACAACAACTTACATAGAGAAATCCAAAAAAATGTATTCATATTGTGTTTATAATTTAGTATAACGATCCATGGCTGCGTTGGTGATGTGCATGAGTCAGCCCTACCAGAATTCAAGGCACGATGTGGCCGATATCACTCAAAAGGTCATTCTTTTGTTTAAAATGGTCCGAATTTTTAGTGAAAACAACAATTGACATAGAGAAATCTTAACAAACGAATTAGGATTGTGTTTATAATTTTGGAGAATGATCCATGGGTCATTTTCGATGCATAAAATTCAACCTTGCCTCAGTATGATGTATGGTGTGGCTGGTATCACTCAAAGTGGCTCTCTTTTGTTTTAATTGGACATAATTTTATGTGAAAAAAACAGATGACCTATAGAAACCTATCCAAATACACTTCGATTGTGTTTATCCTATAGAATAATGATCCATGGGTGTTTTGGTGATGTGTACACGTCAACCCCACCTCAATCGAAGGTACGGTGTAGCCGATATCACTCAAAGTGTCTCTCTTTTGTTTTAAGTGGACAAAATTTTAAGTGAAAACAACAACTCACATACAAAAATCCAACGAAACGCATTCAGATTGGGTTGACTCTTTAGGCGAATGATAAATGGGTCATTTGTGACATGTAAAGGTCAACCACACCTCAATCTAAGGCATGATGTCACTGGTATCACTCAAAGTGTCTCCCTTTTGTTTAAAATGGAAAAAATTTAAAGTGAAAACAATAACTGAACAACATAAATCCAACCAAATGAATTAGTACTGTGTTGATACTTTAGGATAACTATCCATGGGTGCATTGGTGATGTGTACGAGTCAATTACGCCTCAATACAAGGAATGATATGACCGATTTCACTCAAAGTGCCTATCTTTTGTTTAAAATGGACAAAATTTTAAGTGAAGACAACAACTGACATACAAAAATATGACCGAACACATTTCAATTGTGTTTATACTTTAGGATAATGATACATGGGTCATTTTTGATGTGTAAGAGTTAGAGACTTCTCAATATGAGGCATGGTGTGGCTACTATCACTCAATGTTTCTCCCTTTTATTTAAAATGGTCAAAATTTTAAGTTAAAACAAAAACTGACGTACATAAATCCAACCAAAGCATTCAGATTGTGTGGATCCTATCAGAGAACGATCCATGGGTGAGTTAGTGACATGTACCTGTCAACCCCCCTTAATATGAGGCATGGTGTGATAGGTATCACTCAATGTGTTTCTCTTTTCTTTAAAATGGACAAACATTTATGTGAAAACAACAACATACATATGGAAATCCGACCAAATGTATTCGTATTGTGTTGATACTTTAGGAGAACGATCCATGGGTGTGTTGGTGATGTGTACGAGTCAACCCCTCCAAAATTATAGGCGTGGTGTGAACGGTATCACTCAAAGTGTCTCTCTTTTGTTTAAAATGGAAAGAATTGTAAGTGAAAACAAAAACTGACGTACAAAAATCCAACCAACCGCATATAGATTGTGTTAATCCATTTGGAGAATGATCCATGGGTCATTTGTGTATGAGTCAACCCCCTTGACACCCCCATGGAAAACCCCACCACTAGACACCCACCAACCCCCCTGGACGACACCCCCACCCTCCTAGACACCACCCCACAACCTGGACACCCCCACCAGCCTGGACAGCACCCAAAACCCACACCCCCATGGACACACCCCAACCCACAGGATTCCCCTCACTGCCTTGACGCCCCACCCCACCTAGACACCACCCCACCACCTGGACCCTTACCCCACCCCTGGACACCCCCACCAACATGGACAACCACCCCCACCCCCTGAACACCACCCCACCCCCTTGGACTACCCCACCAACCCCTGGGACAGCCCTGACCCCCTGGACACCACCCCACCTTCTGGACACCCCCACCCCTCTGGACACCCCACCCCCTAGAAAGCCCCCCAACCCCTAAGACACCCGTCAACCCCTAGACAACACCATGCACAACCCCATCCCCCCAGAAAGCCCCCCCGGACACCCCCACCCACTAAACACCCACCCCCATAGACACCCCCCACCTTGGATAGCCCCCACCATCCCAGGATGGCCCCAACCCCTCCTAGATACCTCCCCACCACACGGACACCTACCCCACCCCTGGACTCCCCTACCCCCATGGACAGCCACCCCCACACCTCTGAACACCACCCCACCACCTTGGATAGCCCCACCAACCCCCTAGACCCTCCACCCCCAGGACACCACCCCACCCCATGGACCCCCACCCATCTGGACTCGCCCACCCCTGAAAATCCCCCCAACCCCTAGGCCCCCCATCCCCCAGGACACCTCCCCAAGACTCCCCCACCCCTCCAAGACACAACCCCACCACATGGACAACTCCCCCACCCCCATGGACAGCCACCCCAACCCCTTGGACACCACCCCACCCCCTTGGATAGCCCCACAAACCCCCTGGACTGCCCCTCCCCCCCTTGGAACCACCCCACCTAATGAACACCCCCACCCTGAGGAATTCCCCCAACCCCCTAGACACCCCCCCGGACAGCCCCACCCCCTGGACACCCACCCACTAAACACCACAACCACCTTTGACAGCCCACTCCCCCACCACCCATGGACAACCCCTAACCCCCTGGACGACCCCCACCCCCTAGAGGCCCCACCCCTCCTAGATACCACCCCACCACCTTGAAACCTCCCCCACCCCATGGACATCCCCACCCCCAAGGACAGCCACCCCACACCCCTGAACCCCACCCCACCCCCTTTGGATAGCCCCACCACCCCCCTGACCCCCACCCTTTGGACACCACCCCACCCTCTAGACACACCCCCACCTCTCTGGACACCCCACCCCTGGAAATCCCCTAACCCCTGGACACCCCCACCCCCTAGACAACCCCATGGACAACCCCCTGGACAACCCCCCCCCCCCTCCGAACACCCCCTTGGACACCAACCAAACCCCTGGATGAAACCCCCACCCCTCATAGACACCACCCCACCACCTGGACACCCTCACCCCCTAGAACTCCACCCAAGTACGACCACCCCACCCTCCTGGACACCACCAGAACCCCCTTGGACAGCCCCCCAAACCTCCTGGACCACCCCCACCCCTGGACATCCCTATGCACCCAGATACCCCCATCCCCCCGGCCACCACCTACCCCCTTGAAAAGCCACCCAAACCCCCAAACAACACCCCAACCCCATGAATTCTGAATTTAATTCTTCATGTATTTAATGAAATTATGAATTATGTGTCAATGGTGTATGGGTATACTTATTGTATTGGTATACTTGGTCTAATTACCTTATGAATTATGTGTTAATTTTATATGGGTATACATGTGGAGATGGTGAATTTTTTGATGGTCTTGTTCAGGTGTGATACTGAAGAATTTTATGTTACAGCAGATAGGGCATTTATCAGAGCTAAAAAAGCGCTGATAATGGTAGACTTTATCAGTGCTAAAAAATAAATGATAAATTATGACATTATCAGTTCTAAAAAATAACTGATAAAAACACATTTATAAGTTCTTTTTTTAGCACTGATAAGGGAGTCCATTATCAGCACCTTTTAGCACTGATAATGTATCCCTTTATTAGAACTTTTTTAGTGCCGATAAAAGATCCCATTATTATCGCTTATTTAGTGATGATAAAGGGGACCCCCTTATTAGTGTTGATATTTACAATGCTTTTTGGCGCTGTTAAATCCTATTTTGAGCGTTGATAAAGATCATTTTTGAAGTAGTGATAGGTTAAAGTAGAGTGGTAGTTATCAAAGGGGGTGTGTTAGCATTTTCCCGTGATAGAGTGTCAATGGGAGAATATATCCATGGACATTATGGTGGGACTACCTAATAATTCTCGAGGTAACAATGCGATTTGCGTTATTGTTATCGGATGACAAAATCTACACATTTTTTTAATCAATATATAATGTTATTAGATCATATTTCTTGAATGTACCTCAAATAGATTGTCTAGTGACAAGGATTTAATCATTACATTTTATTTTATTGGGATCTTAGGATAACTTATAACTTTTGCAAGGGGCTTCAGATGTCTTTGGGAACAGAATTAAATTTCAGTACAACTTTTCATCCATAATCAGATGGGCAGTCAGAATTAATAATTCATACATTCGAGGATATTCTTTGAGCATGTTTAACAGAATAACAGGGAAGATGCGATCAACATCATTCTTTAGTTGAGTTTTCCTAAAATAACAATTTTTATTCCAGTATATAGGTGGCACCTTTTGAGGCATTGTATGGGAAGCAGTTTCAAACTCCTTCTTTTTGGGATGAAGTTAGGGAAAAGAAGTAGATTAGACCATAACTAGTAGAATAAGGTGTTGAGAAAGTGAATATGATCAAACAAAACATGAGAATAGCTCAGAATAGGCATAAAATTTATGTAGATAATAGAAGAAAATAATTCTTCTCGATTTAGGTGACCATACATTTTTTAAAATATATCCTTGAAAAAATGTGATGCATTTTGGTAAGAAAGGGAAGATATGTTTGTGATTCATCAGTCCTTTTGAAATCATGAAGACTGTTGGACGAGTTTCATACTGAGTAGATTTTCTTCTGAGTTTATCTCATGTACATACTGTATGTCATGTTTTGAGGTTGAGAAAATATGTGCCAGATTCCTCACATGTCTAGAGTCTAGAAATAGTTTAACTGAAAGAGAACTATTGTTATGAAGAGAAACTAGTTCAAATTATTGATTGAAGGGAACAAGTATTGTGGAATAAGGTATTCCACCAGTTCAAGTTTTTGTGGAGAAACCACATGGTTGAAGAAGAATCATGGGATTCTGAAAATGCTATAAGGGAAAAATACCCTCACTTGTTTAAATATGTAAGTAAAATTGCGTGGATGCATTTATAGAAGCTGGGGATAATGTAAAACCCTAAGATCTTAAAAATATAAATTAAATATATGAAACATTGTTATATGTATATATTTATAACTATCCTTTAAACAAAATTTTGCAGCTTCAATGTTCTTAATTGTGAAAAAAAGTCATCTGAAATTGTGTTTAGTAAGTTATTTGGAAACTAATAGAACCAACTTGTTTTTTTTTTGTGAATAGAAACACACACTTATGGATCTTAATATAAATAATAATATGACCCTAATGAATATTAAAGTGTATTATTATTTTATTTTGTTATGGAATTAAGATAATTACATCTTAGTAAATTTTTTAATCTGATATAAAAGTAGTTATAGTTTTAAATTTCTAATTTTTAAATTAATTATGAATTTATTTAAATTTTAAATTAATAATATTTTTAAAATTATTTTTAAAAAATGGAGTTCATTTTTGAATTATACACATTGAAAAATGGGTAGGTTAACATTTTTGTATTTTTTTGAAACAATTGATTATTCAGTGATGATTAAAAATACAGTTATGAGTTTCAGTGTGTTAATGAAATAATTAATGATGTAGTAATTATTTTCAACTTCTGTATTGTAAAATAATATGGTTGGTGTCCTATGTGGTTAATTCCATGGGAAAATACCATGGTAAATCCCATGGTTTTTCAAATATAACTAATGATGTGTTGCTTGGATATTATTAAAATATTCCCTCACTTTTGATATAAATACCAACCCATTCCTTCATTAAATTGATTCCAAATTCCTCATCAACAATGCTATAGAATCTTTACCTCTATAGTAGTCCTCCCAAGGTTTTTTCAGGACCCTAAGGTCCCAACCTTTATGTTCTAGGAGTTACTCTACAATGTAAGGAAAATCTCAACTTCTTTCTTTTTTCCTTTCATGTTCTCTTTAATGTAGTATTTATTTCAAGTTTCAATACCTTGTTATTATTTTTGATTTTAATATCCCTATATTCTATATGATGATTCATTTCTATATGGGTGACCCTAGTTCCCAATTTTTTTATTTTTTCTAAAATCATGTTGCATAGCCGTTAGGCTACCAAATTTTTGTAAGGGATTTTTAAAATATTCTTTTATTTTGAGTTCCATTATTTTCTTATTCATTCTTTATGTCATCTTATCCAATATAGTTTAATGCCCTAGAAATATTTTATATTCTGTATTTTCTCATGTTCATTTATAATTCAACATAAATTTTCTTCTTGTCTCCCACTTATTCAAGGAATAAAAACATTGTCTGTGATGTTTTGATTTACTGACATCGTGGACGATGTGATTTCATTTTTCCTTAATTTTTTCATGTCTAGTCATAAAACCATTTTTATTGTTTAACTAGGTTATAATATATGTATTTTGTCTCATCTATGGTTCTATAATTATTTTTTACACATTTTTTTAATTTATAGACAAAATGAGGTCGTTATTATCATAGAACCTCTAAAATGATCAAAACAAATATCATTAATGTTTTAACTTATGAATCAAACTCATTTCAGAATTAAAATGATAAATAGATTAATTTATTTCTCTAGAAATATGTAACTACTATTCCATTTAAATTCTGTAGTTTCACTTCCAATCAACAAGAACATGCATCATGAACTGATCATGGGAAACATGTAAAACAACACCCAAAAATAATTGATAGAACAAAATAATAATAATTAAATGGTAAAATGACATTATGAAATGGTCATATAAGGTGTAATAAACATTAATATTTTTCTATAAGATACTAATAACACACTTTTAACAATTATACAACAGATTTAAATACATTTAATGTAATACGAACCTGACGTTAGGGAATTCATACCCCGATTTCCATTCTTAGGGTTAACCTTACTCATTATTTATTATATGTTATTAAGATTATTAGTGTGGTTATTTTTTGTATATATTATGTTGCAATATTTTTTTTACAGTTTATTCTCATATACATTCAATTATATTAATTTTCACTCCAATTATATTTTAACAGACTTTCCTTTTAAAATCCCTTTAAAGAACCCTTTAATAAATTTCAAAAGATTTTTTTATGTGAATGGAATGAGAAGTTTCTCAAATTTTAATGATACATTATTACCATGATATATTCCTTGGACATTATTTATATTGGGAAGAACCCATTATAACTCAAGATACTTTTGGGTTCAGCCCTTTTATAGCTCAAGATGTGTTGGGTTGAGCCCACTATAGCTGAAGATAAGATGGGTGAGCCCCATTATAGCTCTCCAATGCATTGGGGACTCTGGATATGGAAGTTGACCAAAATGTTATTTCATTTGTAAGGGTGAATTTAATAGTGATATGGTAAATATCTCCCATGGCAACTACATGATTGTTTATGTAAAATATTTTTATAATTATGGGTTTCATTGGTTTTTATGTTATCTCTTGACTAACATTTTCTTTATTTATATCCCCTACTGAGTTTTATACTCATCTCATGTTTTTAAAATTTTTTCACATGATATAGGGATGGGTAAGTGAAATAAGGGAGTCGAGATGAATAATATAGATGGTTGTCAAAGAAATCATGTTTTAATATTTAATGTTTTATATTTTGAAAAAATAGAAACTGTTTTTAGTAGTATCTTATAGTTTGAATGTGGTATCTTATGTATGTAAGGAATCCTAATTCTCAGAAATTCTATAATTAAAAATAATCTCTATATCTAATAATGTATATTATTGAATAAAATTCAATATTAAGTAGTGTTTTATGGTCATGTCCTTATATACAACCTCTTTCACATCATGTTTGAGATATTTGTTTTTGTCCCCACTCTCATGCTACCAATTGATAGTGCTTTAATAGGTGTATTTTTTCATTAATCTATCATTATGTACGAATTTATATAGAGGGATTCTTTGGTAAGCTGTTAATTCATCATTTTATGTGTGGAAAGTAGTATAACTATTTGTTAGAGTGTTTTTAAGAAATAATTATATTATTATAGGGAATTTGAAGAAGTGGACAAAGTTGAGGAAGAAATGACAACATTAGAAAAATATGGTATTTTGTCAACGATTCTTATTTTATATAATGAGTCATCTCGCGTTGGCATATAATTGTTTGGTAAGTAATCCGTCCATTCAGGATACAATGTTTAGGGATTTATCAATCTTGGTTATCAACCTAATCCAAAGGGGGAGATTCTTCGGACCAAGTTGACTAGATAATGTTTCTCGAAGCTGAAGATTCTTTTTTCATAGGTTTTATGTTTTTTTCAATTTATTTTATGAATAAATGAAAAATATAATCACTTTATATTTGGTGAAATTTACACTAGACATCATATTTAAAAAATCAGACTCACAATGCATGAAAATATCCATCATATTGAAGAAGATCTAATTGAAATTAAATGTTCGTCATATTCACACTAAATCCAGAATGAAAGGATTAAATTTATTGAGGAAGTATACTTCAGTAAGTAAAGGGTCATCAGATTCACCTTGAATCTAGTTTGTAAGGTGAAATTGTAATTCTAGAGAATTGTATTATGCATTACTATAATAAAATAATTATGATGATGCTCTGCTGATATGAATTTCAAAAATATTTAGGTTTTTTGGAGAACATGTGATATAATCATGATGAAAGAAACGATGATTAAAAGAGATGATTCCAATCATATTCTGATTGATCATATCTATATGGATAGGGGGAAAGGGTGATTAAGATCATATTTAGCCTGGTTGAAATTATTTCATTCATATGATGCTCAACTGTATTCGAGACAACCATATTTAGGGTAAGGTGGAATCAAATATGATGCTGAAGGAATTGATTTGATGTTACAAAAATTGACATTGAAAATTAGATGATGCTGATGCTATTCTCAATTTTATTCAAATTAATGAAGGAATTTATGATAAAAGAACATGATTTGAATTGAAGTAAGTTACTAAAGTTGAATCAGCTAACATTGGTCTAACGTATCCAACATACCATTTTATTCATCAATGAAAAAATTATATTCAAAGAACTATTATAAATTAATTGAGTTGATGAAAATGAAAAATTTAATGATAGAGACTAATCAAAAATGTTATCAACCATTTGTGATGATTGAATGTGTTTTCAAACAAATAGCTGGAATATTGATGAGATGGAAGATTTTTTGAAAATGTGAGAAAAAAAAGGTACTGTTTTTCAGTCAGACAAAAAGCCAAAAGATATAAATCTTTAGAGAATGGAGATGATGGGTATCATATTTAAGAGATAATGAAAATCATTTATTTTATGTCAAATTTTTTCACGAATTGGGTAAAGATCCATATTATTGTAATTGATACTCGATCATCATCATGAAGAATGAATAATCAACATTTAGTCTTTCTTGCATACATTTATAATGAAGAATCATATTGAATAAATCAACATGAAGATTTAAAAAATAGGTTTATTTTAGAAGGAAAGTATAATGAATAGGTGAAGTTAGGGAGAATATTTGAGAATAATACAGAAGCATTAGAAAAGTCATAAATGTGCCCAAAATTCAAGGATACATACAAATTTGGGTAATTTGGATGGGCAAGAATGTTTTCAGGATTCATACCCACACCACTTTTGGAATAACTATAAAAAGAGAAATTACTATGTACTTTTTCTTACTAAAGTAATATTATAAATATAAATAGAGAGAATCTATATATTTGAATGGAGAGAAGTAGTTTTTATATTCTGATTTTTTTGAAAATGATTCGATGGTGTAATGAAAGAAGAATATATAATATTGTAATGTTGTTTAGATGATCATCATATTCATATGGTCATAATATTGGGATAGATAATCACATCAGGATTTCCATATTGGGATTTTTGGACTAGTTATGTAATAATTATGAATTGTATCAATTGTATTAATAGTGTTTCATATCTATCTTTTTGGAAATTAGATTTTGAAATCTGTTTTGGAGAATCAAACTGGGAAATTAGACATTAATTCATATTAAAGTTTTGGATGTTCTTACTATATTATAGGTAAGAAATTTAATTTTTTTCTAAATAATTCATTTGTACAAATTTAATGAAAGCATTGGTAACGTGTGTTTTTAAACAATATTTTTATTACCCTATTTGTGCTAAGAGGGAAACAAACTATTTTATTGTTTACATAGTGATAAGTGAGTGAAAGGGAATACCCTACTCATTGTATTCCACAAAAAAGTATTATTTTATAGTAAATTGTTTAGTATTGGATCATTTCCAAACCATAACAAGGATATATATATTTTTATTTAACAGTTAATCTGGTATATACATGTGTTCCTAGGGAGGTGTTTTTGAATTATTATTAGTAGGGAATGGAATCTTTAATAGTATGATAAGGTAGTTTCATTTTCATGGAGACATAAATGAAAAATTTATCACTAATTCAACCCATCATTCCTAACATGATACAATTATCCTCGTCGGGAAATTATAGAAAAGGAAAATTAAATATGTTCGCAGTGCGATTTTTTAGATTCAATAGTTTTTTCTTCATTTAAGATCATCTTGAATGCTCTTTAAATGGAGGGTAGTGGGATGAATCCAATAGTTTTTATATGGTTGATGATGTTTTGGAGGATTCATTTTGAGACTTGTGGGATTTATCTCCTCCCATGAGTTGGGATGAATACCAAATGAAACATGGAGGTTGATTAAATCATCATGTTGTTGGATGCATGAACCTATTTCATCTTAATTCAATATAGGTTAATGACATTATCCTCACAAATCAATGATGGTTTCATCCTTCTTGATAAATTATTTAGTGATTTCTATTAGATCTCAAAATCTGAAGGTTAAGGAATTTCATGTATTGGCTTATATATTTCAAATGAGTGAAATCCTAAGCTACTTTGTCCTTCTAACCTACATATTTTAATTTTGAGTAAGATATTTTTTATGGAGGGGTTGATGTATTTCTCTAGATTTCTACTTTATTTTAACCCATATAAAATTTGTGTTTTTTTGTCCCAAGTCATCTATAAGGGTAAAATAATTATATTACCCTAGTTGTTGGCCCCATAATCTTTTTTTACAGATTCTATTATTTCCAGATTATAGGTTTTACCCCTTATTTTACCTGGTATGGGAATTCATATGATGAGTAGCTTTAGAATAATATAATGAAAATATTTTATTGTTATTATTTTATACCTGAGAGTTTCTTAGAAAACTGTTTTATCTATTAAGTAGAGTCTCAGCTATTTCAACTGAGACCACGTTTTAATATACAACACATATTTTTACTCAGTAACAATATAATGCTTATTTATATCAGGTTCCATGATGATTCATAGTCACTCATATTTTAAAAGGACTAAATTAATTTAAATAATAATGTGAATTAATATGTTATTTAACCTAGTAATTTTCTATTCAAGCCACTCTTAGGTGACTCTCTTGGGTTTGTCAGAAAACACAAGGGAGTTGTGTGAGAGGGTGAGAGAGGACATGATAGGGTGGATATTTTCAATTGGTCTAAATATTGAGGATAAATTTAAATGTATCTTAATGAATCATGTATTCAACTATGAAGGTAGTTTAATTATAAAAAACATCACATGATAATGCATTTTTCACCGAAGATTAACCCATATTTGATGTAAGAATTTTTATTATTATTAAAATTTCCCTGATTTTGAGTTTTATATGAATACAGATTAATTTCCATCAAAATTAAATAGTTATTTGAGAATTGTGTGGCCCTATAATATTATGAATTAGCTGAATTTTTTCATTTGGAATGTTAATGTTGGAACATTTAATGAATTCCTTGTTTATTTGACTTCCATGACAATAAAAAAAGTCTCATCGTGGATGCCCATTTTCGTTAGCCCCTTATATGATTCTAATGGATTTATTTCCATAAATATTTATGCATTCATCACTATCCTTCATTTATGGGTGGTTATTTTACTATCATGCAGACTTCTTTTCATTACACATTTATTTATTGGTTCTATTGATCATTATTGTAAATCTTGATTTCCAAATTATGTCATGGTAGGGGATCATTGATATAAATAAGAACGTATGGACAATATGAGATTATGGTTTTATGATTCGGGATGTTCATAATGACAATCCATAAAAATGGATTCAATTTATCGAGATCAGTACCTAATACTATTGTTGGACAATTAAATATCCTTAGACAGTGATTGTGATATCATATAGTGATGATCAACAGATAGTTTCATGAGATGGGACACATAGGTGATGTTTGGAGGTAAATACAAAATGATTTTATGATTAAGGATGACCAGTATCCATTATATGGTTTTGGATTGAAAATTTTCATATAAATTGTGGGTATTTTAAGTTTATTTTCATAATACAATCCGTGGTTGGTGTGTGGAGATCGCAATATAAATTGAATTTGTTGACTATCTTTAAATTTCTTTACTGTGTGTTGTGTAGTTCATAAGAGCACATATCATGTAATCCAGATTCCATGGAACTCGGGTTTCTAGTGAAGAAAAATATTAAAATACTATGTTGAGGTCAAACACATCATGTGATCCAAAATAGCTTGAATCGACATTTATAGTTAGTACATACAAAGGGACACTTAGGAAGGAATAAACTAAAGTTTTATGAATGAAATCTACCTTATGAATATATAAAACTTTCATCTCTAATAATAAAATGATTTATTAATCACATGATTTATTTAATAAAACAAATACCATTTTATTATATTTACTTCAATGTTATATTTAGTGAGTAAATAGATCCATAAAAATTTATGGTGTAACAATAGGAAAATGTGTATAAAATAAAATAACTATAATATGGAATTATGGATATGTATGTTCCCTTAAAATGATTTCATCAATGAAAAACAATATATAGATGGTAAAAATATAAGTAATTAAATATATTTTTTTAAAATAAAAATATATAACATTTATGAAGAATATAAGTAAATTAATAAGCAATAAACTGTGAGGTTTTTATGATGGTTGGGAACCCATATGAACATTATAAATATGACTATTGGAATTGTTACCTGATATTTCAAATTATTATGTGACTATTAGGAATGAAAACCAAACCATAATAACCATAAATTTAGTTATGAAATTATATAATAATATTTAATTATCTTATAAAATGGGAAGATAGAAATTTAATATCACGATACAAGAAAGTAAATGTTTTAAAAATGATAAAATAAGTGTTTCGATGTTTTTAAGAAACATATATTTTATTTAAATTTAAATGATAAATATAAAAATTTAAAATAAAGTCTATTTTCATAAAAAAATTTAAATAATATTATGTTTCACAATATTGATAAAATAATGTAAGGAGATGATAAGTAATCATTCAAGGGACCTGAAAACATTTCATAATTTGAATGTATTAAATTTTATAGTAATCGTGTATTTTCATTAAAAATTTATTTTCTCATATTTAGAGAACTATTTTCATAAAACGTATATCATATATTTAATCTGCAAATTAAAAAATTTTGTTGAATATTTTGTTTTTTTAATTGTTGATTTTTTATTGAATTGTGATATTTGACAAAAATAAGGTATTTTACATTATATGTTAAATACAAGACTTAAAGAGACATTTATAATTTAATAAACAATTTTCCATAACTCAAATATAATAATTTATCAAAATAATCATGAGGACCAACACCATTTATATTATTGAAAAAAAATTAATAAACTAATCCATATTATATTGAAAAACACTACTATCATCCGCCGACAAATACCACCCCTCACCACCCCATATCCTTATAGCTTATAATCCTTTTTGACTGAAAAATTTATTCCCAATTATCCTCCAAAACCTCTCTTATATGTCATCATATTTTAGGTCTCACCAAAATTGAAAACCATGGTGCTTTAGGATGTATTTCTGTAGAAAAATTTCAAATATTTAACATTCTCAATCCATTACAATTAAATTAATTTCTTCTTTGATCTCATCCGTACCACCTCAATCCAAAATGGAATTATGAATACATTTAAATAAATATACTATAATTTTATATATTTAATTAAATATGCATTATCCATCCTATTCACCTTTTATTATAAAATGAAAACATTGGTCACAATATGGGAAATTCAATACCTTCTAAGACAACATAGATTGTTCTTATCTACAACATTCATATATTTCAAGAGAAATGATATTATGGTTATATATGATGATAATTAATATATTATAACTCATTTAATATTCTATAATGTATTAATAATTATATAGTTAAATAAAATGTATCTAGTTTTTGATAGTAATTAAAAATGAATGTATAATCTACATGAATAATAAAGGAATTAATAATAGATGAATCAAAGATATGTTAGAACACATATGGATATTTTAGACTATTTAAAATTGATAATGGAATGACCTTGGGATAGTGGAAACAGAAATGAAATCACAATGAAATTACTCTAAAATAAAAATTAAAGATGATAAAAAATTTAATATGTTTGAATAAGTTTCTTAATCAATAATTTAATAAATATTATTTGATCATTCAATATGTTATGTGACCATGCATTACAAATCTAGACATGAGGAATGAGAACTCTCAAAACCACCCTATTTGCTTTGGTTTTTGAATTATCTCTCTCATCCTCACATTTAACCTCTATTCAATATTATTTATTGAATAAAAATTATGTTTATATGTATTATATAAATTTAAATATATTATTCCTCCAATACATTTTGGAGACTTATAATATATTTATTCTCTCTTTGCAAATCACTGTTTTATGGAAGCTCAATTTAATAAAACGTAAAATTTATTATTTCATGTTGCGAACCACCCCATGAAATTTTTTTAATTGTCATTTTTTCTCTAGAGATACTCGTTATATTAAGGATATTCCTCTTGGATTACTGATTATTTTATGAATAATATAATTCACTTTTTAACTTTTAGTATTCATTTCTATTTTCCCAATACCTCTCTAATTATGTTAAATTATAAAATTAATTCTCCACCCATTCTAAGGAAATTTTCTTCCTTTCCACCAATGATTATATATCCAATTATGAACACTAAAATTATTTAATTCCCTATTATATTTTTAATACTTATGAGATATTGTGTTATTATCAATTAATAATCTATTTTTAACCATTTTATTTCCATGGGTATTTATTAGGATTATTCCTTCAATTTGATTTCATTTTATAGAACACATATGCATGTACATGTTATTCTGGGTTCTCCTAGATAAATTTACAATTAGTTGGGAAATGTTTATATCTAATGAGATGGTATAAATGGGATTAGGGAGTAATCCATATCTATTTTGGGACTCTATCTACAATAATATGATGTCTCCATAGTGATCCTTGACTTATTCCTATGATGTTATGTTTTATATATCTGACACATTCCTAGGATTACATGTTTATGGGATTTCATCTTATTTGTTTCATTCCTCCATGCGATATTTAATGTTCAATTTCAATTATAAGATATTTTTATGTCATTTGAATCATATACTATTCTCCTTTATTGTGCATATTCCATGACTTTGATTTATTGATCATTCCATTTAATTATTTATACTTAATGTTGTCATATAAATATTTAGATACTAAATGGCATCTCTTATCACATTAGGGATATTAATATATACATTTTTATGTCAATATTTTATGTACCTAGTCATTTTAATACATTATACATCTCTATAGTTGGGTTTTTTCGATGGATATTTATGATCATAATCATGTAATAATATGTGTAAGAGTATTGGGTCTTAATTGTTTGTATCAAAGAATTTTCTAGTTATTTTTTAGGATTTGGACAATTATACATTATTAAAAAGCCATTGGTATTAATCTATAAATAGGAAAACACCTATAAATGTTGGTTAAATATATTGAGACTGGTTACCAAGAAATTAAATCCTTATCTTGATACTACAAGTTGACATGGATTTGGTAGAGACGTTCCTAGGAATAATAACATAAAATTTTAATTTTGGGTATTAAATCACCTTGTACATGGTGCACCACAAAGTGGTCTTGTTGCATACATGGTTTGACACTCATATAGGATATAATTTGGTAAATGAATAATCTATTTATGAAGCAGTATAGAACACTTGAATAAATATTTAATTTAAAAAATTATAATATGAAAATTACGATTGATGAACTATATTGACACCTATATACTCATAATTTGAGATATAAATGTCTTTAGTGAGGTATTACCCTTCTTCTCCCCATCTAGGATTCTTTCCCATAGTTATGGAGTCCTTCACTCTTCCCAGATTCACGTTTTTCCCACTTCCTACTATCTATGATTGATTTGTTCTGGATGCACTTTCTTAGATTTGTCTCTGGTAGAGATCTAGGATTCCACCATTTGTCCCCATCTTCCCCCCCTTTTCTTGATGCTCTCGTTCCTCCTCTATGAAGTATGCTCTCGTGTTGTTCCTGATTTTTCTCATTTTTATTCAATCTTTTCCTTTTTCTTCGATATTATTTTTTCTTCTGATGTCTAGTTCAGAAAGGCCATTTCAGTTGTTTTGTTATTGTTGTTGTTAAGTGGCTTCTTATGCTCCCACCTCTACTTTAACCACCTAAACCTCTATGCTAAATTACATCTTGGTTTATCATGAAGGTTCTCAATTAGTTTGAGATGGTGTTGGTGGGAGGTTCAGTGGCATCTTCCGTGGATAGTTCTCCATCCTCTTCCCTGACTACCCAACCCCTTATTCATGGAAACCTGTGGGTTCAGTCTGAGGGTTTTTGTAGTGGTGTTGGGATGGTGTTAGAGGTTGTGCGATGGGGTTGTAGGCTCATCTTTGTTTTCAATTTCAAAAACATGGGTCCATTTCATTAGATGGACTGACATTAGCATTACTATAATTTCTTCTTGTTGAAGATGAAGGTTGTTAGGTTCGATGACATAGTTTCATCATTGGGTAACTGATGCTTGTCATTCCCTTGGCTCACTACGGAGGTCCATCGGCTCCCACAATTCTCTGGATTATAGATCCATTTATCCTTCCCTATTCGGTAGGGTGAGATGGTTTTGAGGAGGCTTTGGGAGGTGTTCGTGAGAGTGGTAGGACGTTCGTGAGATGATGGAGTGGTTCTTCAATGGTGCACTGTTTTGATGGATTTGGTGATATGTTTGGGTCTTCAACGTTGGTGTTATTTCTATCTCCCTTGCCGATGATCATATATTTGAGTGTTCTGATGATATATGGTATCCAACTTGTGTGTTTTTTTATTAATATAATGCTGATATTTGGATGAAGGAGTTGGTTATTGGTTGTCTCCCCATTAGAGATCTGAAGTGAAGATGGGCTAAGAACCTTTCCTGAGGGAGTGACTACTATTTTCAATTTGAATTTTGAAAATTGAAATGTTTAATTTTATTTTTGAATCTGATTTTTGGGGGTTGGATGCATGGTAATGTATGGTTTTTTTGGTTCCCACTTGACCAAAACGTGGATTTAAAAAATAAAAAAAAAGTATTGAGGTGCTATTTCTTATATGTTCATAATTTCCTTTTTATATTCATATTAGTTTGAGAATTATTGTTGATATTTTTTCATTATTTTTTAATGAAGAAAAATATAGGGAATCATTCCAACAACCAATGTGATGGTAAATGTGATGATTTCCCTAAAAATATTTATAACCAAAATGAAGTAAGAGATGAGAACATCATATAAGTATTATCTTAACTTACTAAACATATGAATGATAATATAAATTTTGTTGAACTATATCATTCTTCTAATAAAGAAAAGGGTTCATTTGAGGACATTATACAAAATAGATTACTTTATTTTAGTTATACTTATAATTCCCTCATATAAGATCAATGGATTAACTCTATTAAGAATAAATTCTATATCCTATAATTATTTGAGTTAAAATATTTATTCTGTTTATCTATCACATAGAGGGATAATTTGATATGTGGTGTATATGAATCAAAAATAAGAAGACTATGGAGGAAATTTAAACAATTGAATGGGAGTGATTTATGAAAATATTTCTCAATTTGTATTTCCAATAATTATACTTATTAAATTGGTGGTGTATTTCGTTATAATCATGAAAAATGAAGATGATTATATTGGTATTTATGAGCTAAGTATCACAAAATAAACATGTTATTCCTTTGGCATTGATATCAATGATGAACGTAAAGAGAACCATCTATCATGATATCACCAATTAAAGAAGAAAGATACACATACTCCCAAGGATGACTTTCAATCAAGGTATGGATAATATGAGTTTATAATAATTCCCTTTGGACTCACCAATTATACTAAATATTTATATAATTAATTGATAGTGTTTTTAATGAATACCATGAAAACAAATTGATGTATTTTTTGATGATATAATGATGTACTCTAGATGAAAGAAGGATCACGTGGAGAATTTGAATATTAGGAGAAAAACATAATGGAAGGACAATTTTTATGAAATGTAATATAAATATGATTTTTTAGGGATTAAGTATCATTCATTATTTATGATATCACCATCAAATGAATATTATTGGATCCATAAAAGATTAATAAAATTTATTAGAATCCAAAAGAAACATTGATAACATATATCAATAATTTTATTGGAAAATATGTTTAATATTGATGGTTTTTCAGAAAATTCACATCATTATAAAATTCTATAACCAAGATTACTCAGAAATGTGTCAAGTTTGATTTAACCAGTGAATTTTAAGAGAGATTCATGGAATTTATTAATAGTATTATCACTACATCATCACATATAATACCATCATGTGGGGATAATTTAATGGAATATTGGGATGTTTCAAAGAAGGGAATAATTTTTATACTGATGCAAAATGAAAATTTTATATCTTATACCGCATGCTAGGTAAAATTTCACGAACAGAACTATCAGATGAATGATATTGAGTCGGATATAGGAAAAATCACAATAATTATTTAATGAAATTATATTAATGGGAATAATTGGGAAATATATATGGATTATAAGATCCCCAAATATATATTCACATAGAAGAAGATTAATATGTTCTGGTGAATATGTTTAGATCTAATAAATGAATTTGACTACTCATCCCATTTCTATCATAGGATGGAAAATAATTTTGATTATTATGTAAGTTGAAATGGTCTTGTGACCTTATCAAAAATTATAATTGAGAAGTATAAAATATTTTTATACATAAAATGGATGGTCATGGATGTGATAAAATATGGAACAACATACTACCTAGCTAAACTTATTTCTCAACCATCCAGTCCGTAGATGATGAAGGATTCTCAAAGAGGTGATTTTTGAAATACATATAAAGGTGGAATCTATAATAAAATTTAATCCCCAAGATTTCATCATTTATTATAGAGGAGTTGTATGATTTGGGTCCCTACTTTGTGGTCCAACAATCCCCGAGATAAAGATGGATCTATTGAATCATGCACATAGATCTTGTTATACTATCCACTTAGGAAGAATAGATATGTATTTAGATATATGAGATCTCTATTTCTTGGACATTATAAATATTAGATCACCATTAATTTGATTTGTTCCTCAGAAAGTGAAGGAATAACGGAAATGGTCAATGGGAAACATGAAAAAATTACCTATAGTTGTATAAAAATTAAAAAATATCACTATTTACTTTTTCATATGTCTTCCAAATACATCAAGAGGAAATAATTATATATGGATAATAGTGGATGAATTATTAGGATTTCTCACTTTATTGAAATAAGAGATAACATATCACATAATCAACATTCAATGATATACACCATGTAAGTGGTGAGGAATATTAAGAACCCAATATTAACTATATCCAATAGAGATCCAAGGTATACCTCCATGCTTTGGTAGTATCTCCAACATGATTTAAAAAAAATTTATTCTTAGTATATCTTAATGTAGAGACCCAATGTTTATTTTTAACTTTTGTTTCAAAAATAGAAGGGTTTAAAATTATATTATATATGTATTTTATGCATCGACCACATCGAGAAAAAAAAATATTAAAACAATAATAAAAAATGTTACATTAGTCAGCTGAAAACCAATGAAAATTAAAAAACATGAATGTTGGGAAAAAAATATAAAATTAAGAAGATAAAATTATAAAATATTTATCACCCTAATCTTTAATAATCATCACCCCACATACAACAATATATAAATGAAAAAATAATTAATGAACCAACCAACATCTTGGAAAATTAAAATATAAAAAAATTTAAGGAATTGAATTGAATATTGAGGGAAGCAATTAAGTGTTATATATAAGAGTTAATGTGACTATTGGAATAGTTATGTGGACATTAAAATAGTAACATGTCCATTGGGAAAAGTATGCTAACAATTAGGAGAAGAAATATATGCTTTGGAATATTCATTTTACCTAAAAATATCATCTTTGTGATATAAATAATATTTATCATGTGTAATATAATCAAATATAAATATTATTATTCCCAAAAAAATATGATGATTAAAAGACTACAAGAAAATATATAAATGGTTTTAATAAACTATATTTTAAAGTATTTCGTAAAAATATTTTATTTTATATTACAAATTAAAATAAAAATTGTTATAAATTTATTTGGATAAAACTAATGTGATTTTTTAATTTACCACATTAGAATTGTCCAAGATTTTTATTTTGGTAATTTTCTTAAAAACATAAATTTTCATGTGAATAGTGAAAAAATAGTATTTCTAGTAACTAAATGTATCCTAAATTACATAATTCTTGATATAATAATTACCTAAAAATTTCTATAGCATTTAGTTCAACTAAAAAATATTCAATTTAATAAATAATTCATTAAAATACAATAAACACAATTTTCTAACCTAGATTGAATTCTCCAAAATCTAAAGTCAAATGTGTTCCCTTAAAACAAATTTGATTCATATTTTCCATTTACCCTTTTGAAACAATTATGTGAATTATAATTACTTTTTTAATGTCTGAAAAAAATATCTTATATTTATATGTGTTTTATATTGTCAATAATTCATTATTAGATGTTTTACCATTGATATAAAATTTTATACATTATTTTAATCTAAAAATGACCCTCTCCTCGGTATAAATAACCAATATCCCTCCCCTTGAAAAAACACACATCCCCTACATTACAATTCCAATGTTCCACCTAAATCCTTTCTCTAAATCCCCATATAATACATAAGGATGATCTGGAGTAAACCAACAACAGAAATAAAAGGATATTTAGTCTCGTACAGAAGAAGCCACAACAAAGAAAGAGTAAGTTTCAACCAACTCTTCTCTTTTTTCTTTTTCTCTTTCTGTTTTCCCAATTACATTGAATCCCATATCCTAAAAAATTAATTATGAAGTATTTTACATTATATTATTTATTTTAACAAACTGTATGTATAATAATTAAAATGAATGTAAATTTCAATCATCCATTTTCCCACTCTTTCTACAATGGACTGTTACCATTCAGTTAATCACCAATGAGGACATCCCTAATATGATTATTATCACATATCCTATCTTAGTTCAAATAAATTATTTATGATTTAAAAAGTAATAAATCTATATATTAATATTTTTTAATTAATTATACTAATTTATAATTCACCTTGAACAAAAATATAAACATCCAAATAAAAATGGAATATTTAATAAAAACATGGTATCAAAACAATTCACATTTAACAAATAGTGTTATAAATAAAATTAGAAAACAATAATGGATAAATATTTTAACTAATTAATATAATTATATTCTAAAATGAAGTATTAATAACCCTATTTTTATTATTTTGGAGGTTTAGAAGTGATTAAATAATGTGGGATTTATGGTATAGGGATTCTAGAACCCAACTCATTTTTTAGTGTTATCCCGCACTCACGACATCATCGGTACATATATTCCTATAATGTTACTTAAAAAATATATTATTTTTTCATTAAAATATAGTGATATACATTTTTTTACCATTACTTTTTATCCAAATACATATATTTTTCAAAATAATTTCAATTAGAAAACATTTCATTTTTCCTACTTGAGTTTTTTCTTATTGACTCGAGAATGATTATGTTTATGTAAAATATATTTTACAATATTATTCTAGAATACCAAGATTACTCATGATGATATAATTTATAAAATCCTAATGAAACCCAATTATTTCCATGGGTTAATTTATTAATATGATAGTTCAATATTCTATGTACTAGGCCTGATAATGTAAATATTGGGATGTGACTGGTGGGAATGGAATTATATAGCCCTCCAATGCAATGGTTAATGTGATTTATCTCATGAGATAATCTATATTATGCATAAAAATGATGTTATACTTGTAATTAATGATTATGTAATGATTTATTTGCATATTTTATGTGTGGACATGATGCTATATTTTTTCAAAACTATGTGTGGTATTTGATCACTACGACATGATATTTCTTTTTGCGCATTGCCACATTTTGTGTATTTATCAAATCTTTCACTAATGATATTGATATTGATCCAAATCTTATAATATGATGTTTATTATTATTCTTACCCATTTTATATTGATTCATGACCCTTATTCATCCTCATACTGGGCCTTTATCTCACCCTTTTATTGATGTATGTCCTCATGTGACTACATGTACTAAAGATATGTTGTGAAATTTTAAGTGTTTAAATAAGAATTATTTAAATAAGGTTTATTTTTTATTTTTTATAAGTGATGTGTGATCCTATATTTACCCTGATACAATAACATGTGATCCATGAATCTATATCTATTATATTTTTTAAATTTAAAATGATGTAATGGTCATATAAGAAAAAGAAGGATCACTATACTCATCACTATCATAGAATTATCTGCGTGTTAGTGTTGACTAAATTAATGTCTGTGATGATCACTTTTGATCACAACCAAATACATTAAAAGGAGAATAATTTATTATAGCTATGGAGGATAATTTATTTCCTTTATTTTGGGAAATTTATTGGTGGATCTATATAATTATTGATATGATTATATATCAAATTTATCATGATCAATAACGAATGTAAGAAAAGGATTGCACAATAAATATATAAATAATACATTCACCTAAATGAGTGAATGAATATTTAATAAAAATTTACATAACTAAAAATTTAAATATATTGGTACCCTTTTAAAAAACCAAAATCATTAAATATTTTATATTCAAATTATTAAAAAATGTATTTATTTTGTGAATAAATATTTATTAAATATTAAACTCACATATATATTCTCCAAAATAAGTTGTTATTGAATATTTTTTATCAAACAAACATAAATAGTTATTATTCCATGTATGAAAATAATATTTATACTAGTTGTTAAATTCATATAAAATTTATCTGATATTTAAAATATAAAGAGTATGGGACCCTCTAGGTCTCTTTCTCAGTGTCCTCACACAACATTTGTCAATGGAAAAAAGTTATCCTCATGAAAGCTTCCAAGTATAACATAGATAATTTGGTTAAAATATCAATAATATATAACCATTTGTGATTATAAAAAAAGAAATATAATAAATTTCTCTTGTCATCTAAAATAAAAAAAATTGTAGTTTCATCAACCTATATGATGCAATTATTGTTTTATGACTATATATAAAAAGATATGGTGAAAATGGCACACAAACTATGCAAATAATAAAGAAATTCAACTCTAATCAGCATCCTATGATATCAAGTTCTTATAAAGAATAAAACGGAAAAATATTTTTCACATTATTTATTTATACAACACTCAAGACACACCAAACATATTATACTTCACAGTGAGCATATGTATTCATAGTTTTCATGAATAAATAATAGTAATCTATAAAGGAGACTTATTAATAATATTCATAAAGTAAAAATATTATTACACACATAGGCATATTTTAAAATCTAATAACACATATAAATATGTAGATATTTTGGATATAATGTTCTTATAATAAAGTTTAATAAATATTACCAAGGTAATACACCATGATAATTTATATCAAAATCCTATTAATATCCTCCCCTAATATAATATATTTGTTATGTCTTTTCAAATGAAATTATCCTAATATAGAACTCATATATAAAATACTCTTTTGGAACTTCTAGGTTCTTCTAACAGTGGGGAACCATTAAGACAATTCATTGTGAAACATACACATAGTACATTATCAAATAATAATTCTTGTAGATAAAAAATAATTATTTGATAATATTTTCTCAAATATTTAAATTCAAGAATACATATAATCATAATGTAAAAAATAAGTTGGTTCTAGGGAACTAAATCTAATAAACTCTTTTGTTCTATAAATCTAACTACTAATTACCATCAGTCCACTAAATCTTTCATGATATTTATGCTTCTAGTGACATATGGATTTAGTTAATTCATCTATCCAATTTTCGTTGATTGTAAATTTTCTCATAGGGACTTACCGATTTGTGAAAAATCCTTCAATATTTCATACTTCTATATTATGTGATTACTCTATTCATTTAAACATATATCTATTATGAGATCCAATATTATAGTATTATCAAAATATAATTTGAGAGAATATATACTACTTGTACACACATAAATATCTTAGAATATATTTTTAATCTAGAAAAAATCTTTAGAAACATTAAAATTTATTATATTATCAAAAAACACTATTGAATAAGTGATAATTGGATATTTTATGTTCTTCAATCTCACAACTCCTCCTTTAAGACTAAAGATATTTTATGCTTTTGTTATTATATTATTATATTATTTTTTAATGTATAATTATTAATACTATGTCAACTACTTCCTCATATTCTCAAAATACAAGGATCGTATCAGTAGTATTCATTAGATACATAAATATTGCCTTAATAGTAGACCATGTTGTAACAATGGATTTTCCTAGATGGAAATGGAGTCCATTTTGTGTTTTTTGTCAATACAAACTAGGTTGATCATGAAGTTTTCATAGAAAGTGATATCACAGTACAAGATAACTACAATATTGAAGGTGGAATCATTTCCCATTGTTTTCCAAATTGTTTGTGTAAATAATCAGAAATTGTAGTTTTATATGATTCAATATTCATTAAAATTGTAAAGGTGTGTGTTACATGTATATTATGTTTCACAAAGGCTTATATTCTTTATGATGTGGGGAAACACAAACAATCCTCGTGAATGGCTCAATGGGTTGTAGATAATCTATGCGACTATGGGAAGTATAACGATTAGGTTTAATTTAAATGGATCTTCATGAGAGGAGGAGAATAGATAACATGTTTTTGGAGATTCATGATAAATATTCTATAGGAATGGGATAATCTCAAAGATCTGAGCCTAAAAATATTAGGCTACCCCCACTTCATTCTACGTGAAATGTTTTTAGGAAAATGGAGAATCTCTATAATTTCATGAAGATCAATGTGCTTATAGAATCATGTATTCCAAGTGACCTTGAACATAATGAAAATATGCGATAATTATTTATGGATTACAATGCTTTTATGTAATGGGAGTTTTGTGATGACTGGATATTGTATTATGACTCAGTGAGTTTTGTGAAAGTAGTTTGGTTTGTGAAGGCAGTTTATTTCCTAAAGGTTGTGAGCTTCTTAAAGGAGCTCTATGAATGGTAGTATGGAACATCAAGTTTATGCTTTTAGTTCTTCCATGTAAATCATGTAATGTTTATAGTGCAAGTAGAGTATCATTCTAGTCTGGAACAAAGACATAAATTTCATTCTTCTAAAGAAACCATCATGATGTTAAACTGAGTAATAATTCGCAAAAGTAGTGAGTTAGGGGGTTTCAACAGAATTGTGTAGAAGGGGGTAGTATTATATCTTTAAAATCTGGTAAATTAAGGTATAATTTATTAGAGTGATTGTGTTTTAACTTCTATGTTCCAAAAATAGTGATGATTAGTGGATTTAGGTATGTTTGACACACTTTTGGTGTTTTCACCATAGACTAGATATTAGTGGTGAACCAAGTAAAACTATTTTTTATCTCTCTTTATGTGAATGTTTTAATTATTACTCATTACCATCATATAGGCTAAACATTGTCCTACCAATGTGGTAACAATATCCATCACTTTATAAGAAAAAAATGACAATTTGGAATGAATGTTTGATTACTTTACAAGTGATACATGTCACTTATCCAACATGTCTGTCTATGAATAAAACATATAGGAAAATTATTAATTTAGATTACAATGAAATAATTCCCTAACTACATATTTATCTAATCAAATCTATTTTAAGTTGATGAGTTTCAAATCAGACCAGTCTATTTGAGAAAAACTATAAAAAACTTATTAAAGTGACAAAAAAGTGAATTCAGTGAAACTCCATGTTTTTTATGGTTGGTTCGATGATATTAAATGAATTCTAATGAAAATAAAGATTCCTTTTAAATATAATTTCAAATGTTGTTGGAGGAATAGGATTATGTGGTGAAGAAATCAAATACATTGAAATTTTAAAGAAAATATTGAAAAGGATTCCACATATCTACTATCCAAAAGATTAATCCCTTTAGTAAAGGTATATATATAATATTTCATTGGATGTTTTTATGAGTAGACTATTAGAATATTAAATGAAAGTCAAACTAGAAGATGAAAAAATAATGTATAAAAAGAAATGGATATCAAATCCACGGAAAAAATGAGATTTCTAGACATAATATGGACAAAGATAATGAGGATGATAAACTTATATCTATTTTTTCTATGTATTTAAAAATAAGAAAATTGAGATTTCAAGGAACTCTTCATCTGGACTATTTTGATGTGGCAGATTAGGTCACATTTCCACTCGATACTCAAAGATGTTTTATGATAAAGAAAGTAATGTTGGGAACATTCATAAGCCTTAGAAAAGTTTTTCCCAAAAGTGAGTCTTCAATAAAGAAAGAAATTATAGAAAAAAGTCTTCTCTATTAAGATGCACAATATGGAAATGGAATTTTTAATGATGAAGAAATATAGTTTAAATATATAACCCAATCATCAATGATGGATAGTGTTGAAAAGCTAGAACCTTCAAAATATAAAGCTAAAGATAATAATTTTATTAGTGATTCTCATCTCAAGTTAGGACTTGAGGATTCCCTTTTTAAAAATGAAAATAATATAAATAGAAACAGAAAATGAGAGATACTATGGAAGAGTCATCGTAGTATGCTGATCAGGTGGAAGAAAAATTTCGTCAACTGGAATAATGAGAAAGACAATAATAAGTTACTTCTGATTTATCAAAATATGTTGGGGAATTTAATATTAGGGTTGAATAATAGTAAAAATTCACCAATGACCATACATCAAGACTATAATATAATGATAATATAGTTGAGAGGCTTAAATAAATAATTGTTACTCTAATAAGTAAAATATAAACTGAATAAACTATAAGGGAAACAAATAAGAAATTATCGTTTATAAGATTCTCAGATGCGGAGATATTAGATAGAGATAAATGTGTTTCTGATGGAGTTGATAAGGATTTGAATGAGCAAAGATACAAATTCATTTGAATAAAATTAATTTATTGTTATGCTAAATCATCAAAATCCATAATCCAGATAAACCTAAATAAAGGTAAATAGATAGTTGGACATATCATAAAGTCACACGATGTTCCAAAAAAGATAGCCTAAATCAATAATAAAGGGGAACTAAAAACTATCAACAAGTATCTAGAAATAATTACCAGTTTAATTATATTCCTTATGATGGAGAAATGAGTAGAATTAAAAGTGAGAAGACACTTCCTCTTATGAAATGTAAATTTTTTGGCTATCTGGGCCATACCATGTCATACAGTGAAGAGGAAAGGATATATCTGAATGCGAATGAGATATCAAGTAAAAAAGGAGAATGAAATAATATCCCACATATTATTGAAGTAATATATTTAATGGAGATAGTTTTCAATTTTTTAAATATGGTCATAATGCTATTGGTTACAGGTAGAGGAAAGGAGGGAATACTACCTACAAACTCAGAGAAGAGTCAATACATTCCAACCAGACATATTTTCCCTTGAAAAAATGTATTATCCCTTAGAAAATTAGTTTTCATATAAAAAACCAATGCATGTGGAAAATATATTTTGAATACCATCATTATCCTCCAATCAATAATGTTTATCCTGGAAAGAGAAAAATCTATAATCATATCCTTGCAATTTTTTTTCAAAGATAAAATTAATATTAGCAACTATGATCTGGAAAGAACATGTGCATCTTATATAATGGTAAATATAGATTTATTAAAGAATTTAAAGAAAAGTATTTATGTAATAGTAATGTTCGACAATGATGGTTTTTTGAATATCAATGGAAATGGGAGTATAGAACTTCCAAATGATGAACATAAAAAAATTGATGTTCAATTTTTGGGTGGTTTGAATCACATCTCTTGAGAGTGTATAAAATCTAAGGATTAGGACTTATAGTGACATTCAATTAAAGGGGTGAAATATAAAAATATTTCCAAGGAATTTAATCCTGAAAGGATGCTTAACAGATGGAAACATATACCAAGTTGATAGTAAAAAGAACATTTTTAACATAACTGTTGAAAAAGTAAACAACTTGTGGCATAGAGGTTGGGTCACATTAATAAAAAATTCATTCAAATGATATCTATGTCAAAATAGTAATGGATAACCTTATTCTTAAGCATGAATGGCAAACGAAATTTTCTGCATGCATACAAGGAATGATGGTCATCATTTCATATCAGCCAATGAAGAAAAAGGGAATCAAATCTTATTGATCTCATCCACATAGATGTATGTTTCCCAATAAATGTTACCGATACATAAAGAAAAAAGTTAATTCATCTTTTTGTTTGATGATTATAGTAAAATGTCTTGTGTAATGATTATGCACAAGAATAAAAAACTATTGATTCTGTGAATAGTATCACCGAATTGATGAAAATGATAATGGAAACAAATTAAAAGATCTATAATAAAAAAATGGAGATGAATAAAAATCAATTGAATTGAAATATACTTAAAACACATTGAATAAATCATGAGGTGGAAGCAGAAAAAACAACACATAAAAATTGAATTTTGAAATGCAGAAATCGACAAGTGAACAAAATAGCTAGAATAATGCTGATTGAGAGTAATATGCCTTTTCATTACATGAAAGTATTTTTTCATGTTTTAGTGTATACTCTAAATATAACAATTATTATATAGAAGTCACTATGACACACTATGCATTATAGTATGGAAGTAATCCCTCTTTTCTTTATTTTCTTGTGTTCCGAAGTACATGTTTCATTCGAAACAATGAAGGAAATCAATGAATGTTTGGTGATGTTATAGATTAGGGAATATTCCTTGGATATTCAATGAAGTGAAAATCCTAAAAATTCTACAATAATCATTATGGAAGAATTGTAAAAAGTAGTGATGTCAATATCATTGAAGATAAAGCCGAAGATACCCCAAGAAGGCTATATGTTGTTATAAAATAATATGGAGAAAATAATAGAAAAGGGAATAATTCAAATGAAAAAAATTGAAAAAATCTTGAAAAACATTCAAACCACTCAAAACAAAGTTCATTTAGATGAAGAATCAGAAGATGAAAACCATAGTTTAAGAAACATCATCAACATGTCACAAGGAAAATATAATTTTATAAACTAATCAATCCAATATCGTTATGGATTGGAATACCCCCCACACCGACAAGGAGAATGAGGGAAGAAGAACAGTTAAACTTCTATAAATTGTAAAACCAACCTTGTTTGATGAAGTTTAAATGGTTGAATCATGAGTTATGTCCATAAATAAAGAAATTTATCGTATTGACAAAAGGAATACATGTGATCTTATTAAAAATAAAAAAAATCACAATGTGAATAGAATAAACTAGATCTTCCAAAAAAATTCAATGAATGTTGAAATGTGATCATAAATAAGGCACACTTGGTGTGTAAAGGCTATTTAAAAATTTAAGGTGTTTATAGGGATGAACAATTTTTTCTAATAGAAAGAATAGAGTCAATCCAGCTATTCCATTCTATGGAAATTCTAAAAAAAAAATTTATTATATGGATGTAAAAAAAAATCTTTAATGGAGTTCTTGAATAATAAGTCTACATTGAACTACCAGCCAGATTTCTGATTATAAATGATGAACTAAAGGCTTGTAAATTAAATATGTCACTATATTGTCTAAAACATGCACCATTAGAAATGTATTCTATAGCATATATATGCGAATAATACTCAAATAAAAAGAGAAGTTGTCAATCATAATATTTATGTGATTTTTTCAAAGGAAAATTAATTTAGGGTGTTGGTTTTTGTGGATGATATTATAGTTGTTAGAATCAGAAAGGGATTTGTGGAAGAATTTTCTAATGGAATGAAATAAGAATTTGAATTGTATATTATTGGTGAAATAACTTACTTCATGGTAATTCTAGTGTTTTGAATGAAGTATTACACCTTTATTTTTCAGTAAAAATATGTAAGACAACTACTGAAGAAATTCAAGATGCATGATTCAAAAAATTTGTCGTCTATGTATCCAGTTTGAAAAACATATGGAAATCATGAGGATATAACTTTTTTAGATCCCACCATGTATAGTATAATCATTGGTAGCATACTATACAAAACTACAACATAGCCACATATTGTATTTTTAAAATTATACATAGTCCTCTTTCATTTAAATAAAAAAGAAGAGCATTTTTAAGTAGTTAAATGTTTCGTGAGGTATATCCAAGGTACACTGAATTTTTGGAATATCAATTTCTATAGGAAGAGATAATGAATTATCATAACCATCTAATGATGATTGGGCAAGAGATGTTGTGGATATAATGTATATAAGTGGTGGAGAATTAACTATAGGAAAATAATGTGTGTGATGGTTAAGAATGAAAACATTAAAGCACATTGATTTGTAAGGATGAATCCTAGTATATTTCTAAAAAAAACATATAATCAACAATTTTTTATTAAGAAACAACTGATTTATATTAGTGATGTGGTGAAACAACTAATGGTGAATCACTAGGAAAACAATATCCTAATCAGTGTTACAATAAATAAACTTCATCATAACCATACAAAACATATTGAGATCAGATATCACTTAATCAAGGAAAAAGTTGAACAAGGTGTGACTAAAGTGGAACACATTGAAACTAATGAATAATTGGATAACATTAAGACTAATCCATGGGCACCACATGTGTTTGAGAAACATCGAGTTATCCTTGGTCTTCATTCACCTCCTTTTTAATGACAATGTTATGGATAATCCCCTCTCCCAATTTTTGTTTACTATTTTAATCTAGTGGTGTATGTGATATAGTTGTACAAGGGAGATATGATCTAGGGATGGTGTTTTTTAAGCTCTATAAGTACAAATATAGGTACTTTGTGTTTACTTCCAATTTAGGGGTGGGGGGGGAGAAATTCAATGTTACAAAGGGGGATAATCAAAAACTCATTGTTTTTATAGTTGTTTAATAAACCATCCAATGATTATGTGACAACATGAGAATTCGGTATTATGAGGAATTAGTTAGAGCTTAGCTGGGACATATTTAATTATTCCAAAAAATGAAATCCCAAATCATGTTTCCCCTATCTTTTTCAATACTGATATTTTCTTACATAGGCTTAGAGTGTTGGGTGAATTGCCTCTCTCATTTCAGGTTTTGATAGTGGCTCCTGATCCGTTGAATTTTTTTAGAGATTACCAACAATCCCAAAGGAGGATATTTTTGGAAACAAGGATTCTCATATTTTTAATAGAGTAATGTTTTTTTGTCAATACACATTGGGTTGATCAGGGAGTTTGCAAGGTAAGTGATCTTCTAATACAAGAAAACTATAATATTAATAGTGGCATCATTTCCCAAAGTTAGAAAAAATATTGGGGTAAAAAATATTGAGGGAGGGGAATGAATCATGAATGGTGGTTATTTGGGATTTAATAATAATTCAAATGTTAATGTCATGGGTTTCATGAAGACATGGATTCACAATGGATTGTATTATCAAAAATGTTGAGAAATACAAACAAGACTCATAAACGATGGAACAAGTTAATGGTAATCTTAGTGGCTATGAGAATATTATAAAGAAGGTTTAATTTAAATGGTGATTCATGAGTAAAGGAGCTTCACAAACATGATTTTCTAGGTTCATGAAAATAAAATTAGAGGCAGGGGTGAATTGTGAAGGGTCAAGGCTATAAATATGAGGCTACCTTTATTTCATTATAAGTGAAAAAATTTGTATTAAAGGATAAATCACTCTGGTTTTGTGAAGTCCAAAGTTATTAAAAAAATCACTTATTCAATGGGAGCTTGAGCAACACCAAAATAATAGATATTTCCTGACTGATTCCAATGCTTCTGAGTAAAGAGTGTTTCATGATTACTATTTATTCTATGATGAATCATTGAGCTTTGTGGAGGTGTTTTGTTCCATGAAGGTTGTTTGTTTCTTGAGGGTTGTGATCATCTAGAAGGTTCTCCATAAAAAGTAGTGTTGAACATTAGGTTGAAGTTATAAGTGAATCAGAGTGCATCATGTAAAGATTTTAGTGAAAGAAAAGTCTCAATCTAGTAAGGCATAAAGACTTAAATTCAATATACTAAGCTGACCATGAAGTGAATAAAATGAGTATTACTTCACCAGACGTAGTTAGTTCAGTGGAGTCTACATAAGTTTGTTAAAGAGGAAGTGTGATGTCCTTAATTTTTTTTTAAATATAGTGCAACTCGAATAGAGTGACAATGTATGAACTTCTATATTCTATAACTTGTGATGATTATTGTATTTATGTATAACTAAAACGTATTCAGTGTATGATCCTTGGACTAGAACTTAGTGGTGAACTATGTAAAACTGTTTTGTGTTCTCTCTGCATTTGAATTTCTAAATTATTTCTAATTACCATATTACATGTTCAATATGTATTTACAATCATGGGGCCATGATCAGTTATTTGAGAAGAAAAATTTGACACACTAATTCACCCATCCCTTCTTAGGATCTTCCAGAGTCCTATAGACCAATGTTGTTCTTCGGAATGAACATGATATATACATATAACACTAAAATCATATGTAGGATTAATCCTAGTACATAAAACTACATACAAGATAGATCCTACCACAAATACATATGGGATCCTTCTAATTATCTATCTATCTATCTTTCTCTCTCTTATTCTGTTCTAGGACACATTTTATTATTGAGATATATAACATTTCACATCATAAGTAATACACTCATGGATTTTTCAATACTAAATCTATTAATATATTGTTAATGTATTTAATTTTAATTAGACCATGTATTGTTTTGGATATATCCAAAATTATCATGATTAATAGGATATGCACAAGTTCACCAATTACATTCATGGAGAATAAATATTCTAACAAGTACTAAAATGACTTTAATACAGGTATTCCCTTTCTAATAAGTAAATTTGATCAAATATTCTACTAGGAATATGACCACGCTCCAATTATATATCTTGTAAACACATGGATCATATTCCGTCTTTGTGAAACCAAAATATATTTTTCCATCATCATATCGAATGTTCTATGACCTTGATAATTGATTTAAATCGTTAATCGAACTCTAAAACAATAATATTTTATTTGAATTTCCCATTCCTAGAAAACATTCAGGTTATTAAATATAGAAATATTATGGATGATTTTCTTGATGGAAAGATATTGTGACATATATATTACAAATATTGTATCCATTTAAAATTATTACCGGATATATAATTACAATGGTTTTCAAAATGAAAAGTATATTAAATGATTTATTGAAGTGAATTCCCAGACATTGTGTAAACACTTTAGCCTCTAGTCTTACTTTGAAGGTACTTACATTACCTATCATGTGTAGTTTTTTCTTGAATACCTAGTTCCATCCAATTTTATTTTCATCAACTAGTAGACCGACTAAAACCCAAACATGGTTATGATACAATAACTGTGTCTTCTAATTCATGTATACAATCCATTTTTTAGCTTCTGATATCTCTACTTTCTCCTTATGAGAATGTGGATAATTATTGTTAGACAAGAATTATCCCCCACAATCAATGAATAGAAAACTATATCTTTATCACTATATAACATCTTTGGGGATAAAAAATGGTACTTATATTTTTATAAAAATTTATTGTATAGGGAAATATGGAATCTTTTACGATACCAACTATTGTGTATCTTGAGCATCAATTTCATTAAAAATCAATATTACTCAAACTATCCTTTTTGATAATGTACCCACTATCAAGATAAATATATTTTCATATAATGGAAGAAAATATTTACTAAAGACTTTTATAGGTATTATCTTCTTGTTTTCAAGGGATACCCTATAAATATTCACATCGCACATTGGGGTACTAATTCATTTCCAAGTATATCCTTTAAAAACAAATTAAAATTACAGGCATAAATATGTGACAAAATGGGGTTCTTTCAACTCTATAACTAAAAAGGAATATAATTTTATACATAATTTTTTTGTGGTTTACTATTTATTCTTCAATCATTTTATACATTAGTTTTTTTGGATTACTATTTATTCATCAAATTTTAATACATATCATCAAAATGATAATTGGAATTTTGAGAAGTGCATCATTGAACTTTATTTATCATCAAATTTTTGGTTCCCCCTTTCACTGACACCATTCCACTATATTGAATATGATGAAGTGAGTCACGATAGGATCCCACACTCTCATATAATATTGATGAATTCTTTTTTATGATATTCACAACATCAATCAATAAAAATTTCATTATATTCATACTGAGTTAATTATCAACGTCATTATTGAACATTTTGATATTCTTGAAGGATTGTGTTTCATACCTCATTAATATGACATAAATATATCTATATGAATAATTAATAAATGTAATTAAGTAAGAATACCCACCAATATATTCTACTATATGTTATCCACACACAAAAGTGTGTACCAATTTTAGAATCATTTTATCATTTTCACATTTTCACAAAAATATTTATTTATAATAAAATTTCAAAAAATTATGATTTAAATCTAGAGGTTTTATCGCATAATACTCTATGTAAATATATTTATAGAGCCTTGTATAATGCACACAGTTAACAAGACCAAGTCAGTTATCCCGCAATTGGGTGTGAAATGATTCATGTGAACTATAATTTTTATCAATTTTAAATATATTGTTTTCATAGTTTAACATATAAAGACCACTATTTAAATTTTTCATACAGAAAACATATGATATTATAATGAAATAAATATATTTTATATCTAAAATTGAATTTAAAACATTTTTTATCAATAAAGGGTAAATAAAGTATGCTTTTTTTAATAATTGGTACATATGAAACGTTTCTTAAAACAAATACTGCCAATGTTGGTACATAAACTGGTTTTCCCCAATGGATAGTGAAACTATCCTTACACAATTGGAATCCCATAAATACACCTATACTCTATACATCATTTGAAATATATTTGTTTCCATTATTTTAATACATATGTGTGCACAATAATATATATATAATTCTAAATGCGTTGATATTGAAAGATTGTACTTGATAACATATGCAACTAAAGACTACCCTGACATCATTTTCTAGGTGCATTCTTTCTTATAGTTACTAACATACCACATGCATAAAATACATCATTATTTTAAATATTTTCCTTTGGATACTTGTTTTCTTATAATTATATTTCTCAGTAGGCTTAGACATTTAATAAGTCATGTGCCCTATTTCTCTATTCTTCCTTTTATATACTATAATGACAACACTCTTTTCACACATGATGTACTTATCAACATGTTAAATCATTGTAGGATTTTTAATGAATCTTATAACTATTTCTTTATGTTAATTAAAAATAAAATAGAAAAGATTTTTAAGAAATGGTTATATGATATTTGTGTGTTGCTCTTCAAGGATATTAAATTTTATGATTTATATGAACTCAATGTAGCCAATCATATGATATATGTGATTCCTAGTTGTAACCAAGTATCTATTTATTAACATGAATTAATTATTGAAGATCACATGTTGATATTTTATTTCTTTCTCTATATAATAATAGTAATTTATTAATATGGTTCAATGCATATTTATCTCCTTTTGAATCCTTAAAAACATAGATTAACCAGAAAATATAATAAAACATTGTACATATGTGGAATCATCCAGAAGATTAATATAAAGAGTCATTTCATCCTCACAGGCCACTTTGTGAAGCACATTAGGAATATAGTTTTATAACATATTTAATTTTCATTCATGATTTTAGAAAATGCGTAAATTAATATACAATTCATTTAAATTTGAGTTATTTAAAATTTTATAATTCTATATTATGGATCATAGTGATATAGTATAATTCATGTGGGTTTCCATTTCTATATTAATGAAGACTAGAATTTTTGTTCATTATAATACTATTACAGATGTAATACATTTAATTTTATTTATTAATCATTCAATATTTTATCCAAACCTAATATCCCTCATCATTAATTTCAAAATACCCTAATGAATGGTTAATATAGTGGAAACAATTAATATTCACCTTCTCATAACACACAATCAGGCCAAACAAGTTATTTGAAGTGTTTTATATAGACATATCTATATAACATCATTAAATCATTGTTCCTTGATCTATTAAGTAGACTCCCGAATCTTGAAATACAAATAAAGAACTTCCTCAATACATTGAATTTTAGTTACACAAGGTCCTAAAACAGTAGTCAAAATATATTTTATATTATGTTATTTCATCCTAAGAACTGATGTGGAAATTACTTGATAATTGAAAGAACTCCAAATTGGTCTGGTCAATCACTTTAAATTATTGTTTGATTTTAACCAATTTAGTTTAATGTTATTGAAACTTTATATTAATTTTTTATATTTACTTGTAGACTAATGATTTAAATTTGTTACATGAATCATCATATAAAATGGAATTTACATATGTTATTAACCATGTCAAAATATTTTTTAAAAAAAATTATGATATTTATTTTTATTCTATCTTACATGCTTTTTAATTAATTTACTTAATCACTGAAACATTCATAAATATGTATCCATCCAATTGATATAAATATAATAAATTAATTTGAATGATCAAGAGATTTTGTAATGGTTGTTCTATCTAGATGATAAAACACAAACCCTTCATCCAATGGAATTATCTCCTAGATCTATGCCTTTATCATGTTATATATTTCCACCTATGTTCATGTGTAACATCTTCTATGGCATCACCAAGGATCCAAACAAAGGCTGCCTCCAATTACTTAATAAGTCCATCAATTACATTATTTTACTTACAGATAAGAGAGGGTAATTACAAAAACTTAATAGTGGTTTACATAAATAAACTCTGGGAATAAATTACCTTACCAAATTAGAAGACCAGAATAACTCACATAACATAATTTAATTTAATAAATTATTAAAAAACTATGTTATAATAAACTAGGTCGTAAAATCACATACACATTATTCTATAATATAAAGGACATCAACATTTAATAAACTGAATAAGAAAAGTATAATAGTTTTCTTAAAATTCAACTCATTTTGTATTATTAATAATAAACACACTTGAATTATTGAAAATAAATAAATAAATAATTAATTAATTAAGTAATATTTTTTTTATTATCAGCCATATGACATCTATTAGTGATTCCCTTCATAAATAAAATACAGAAAATAGATTTAAATACCATAATTAAAATTGATTATAGGGATTTAATTGTGAACCTATTAATTCTGTAATCTTTATTACATAACCAACAAAAACAAATATGAGCATTGTAAATATTTTTTTATAATTAATTATTCATTATTTTTAAATGTTCTTTCCATTACATGGAGGCTACATAAGAAGTTATAATTGGGTACGTTTCTATTTTATCTTCTCAAATTACCTGGATAAACACATTAGGACATGGTATGTGTCATGGAAAAGATTCACTGTGTATACTAACAAGTTACACACCATGTACTCCTCTTGTTTTGTGTCTCAGTCACCCACATTTGAACATGAATTGTTTACTAGATATGTGAAATAATGAGTCGCATGGAATGATCATTCAATACACCCTATGTATCTCATTGAGTATATGGTCTTTCTATGTTATATTACATTATTACAGGTATATTACCTCATCGTTAGAACTCATTTCATTGATAAACCATGTAAACTACATGGTGTGCATTCTAGTTAAGAATCATATGGTCTGATATGATGTTTCTATTCAATCCTAGTATATATGTTATGGGAATTAAATATATTATGTTTTATTATTTATCAATGTGTCATGTATCCTACGACACATCTTTGTTTAATTTCTTTTGGGTTATAGTGTCCACGTTCTATCACAAGTTGTGTCATCATGTCTACTAGTCCAAATATAGCGAACCTAAATTTTATTACACAGATATTAAAACATTATATTAATATAAAACATCAAATAATTACACAAACATGATCCAAATGTTTAATGAATTTGAAAAATTAGGACCATATATAACATTTAAAAATTAAACATTTACTTAATTACTTATTCTCTAACATCTTATTCACCATCGTGTTCTTCTTAGTACATGTAATCACCTAAGAATATACATCAAAGAAATGTGTGAGATAAAATCCCTGTAAGAGAATAAATAAGACCACAAATCAATATAACATGGGGTGATCATAATCATTACTATTATAATACATCCATATCATAATTATCATGAGAGGAATAATTAAATAAAGGGTTGGAATGTGGCAATACAAAAAAGATAAAACATCATATCTTAGTGGTCCAATAACATACATAAATCACTTTTTATCATGAGATAAATCACAATAAAAAATTAATTTGATTAATATATAAGTCTGGGACCACCAGTCTCATCATATTATTCACATTTCTATATAATTTTGGGCACACCCATCACAGAAAAGCATTTACATTATCAGGCAGTCAACATAGAATAGAAATCAATATTGGACATTAAACAACCAATGGAGAGAAATTGGTTTCATTTCATATAATATACATTCAATAATAAACATCGGGGTTCCAAATATAAAGAGGGAATAACATAAGTTGTACAGAAATCAATGATTTTTAATGGAAAATAAACAATCTTAGGATATGTAAAAGATGTATTTTTACAAATAATATTTTTTTTGGAAAAATAATTTAACATTTCATAAACCCATATTAAAAACATGATAATCCCAAAATGATAAAAAAATGAGGAATAAATTAAATTTAAGGAACATTAATGGAATATCCATAATGAAAATGGGGTGAAAGTGGGAAAACAGAATGAAAGAGAGTTGGCTTCAAGAATTCCCCTTACCTTATGTCTGAATACATTCATCACTTTAATATCTTGTAAAATAAAATTAAATACATTAATTAACAAATTAATAACCTTTTATAATTGAATATAATTAATTATTTTTTTAATTATGTTCATATATGGGAATTTTTATGAGTTATATTGTTTAATTTTATCGTTTAGAACTGTTCGTTTTCTTAGTTTTCATGATCATTTTACATGAATATGAGTATGGAAGTATTTGTTGAATGGGTATAATTATAAAAAATTAATAATATGTGTTATTAATGAATATTAGGAGGTTTAAATGATTATATATATCATTTTTCTCTGTGGATTGAGGAATAATCATTAGATAAATAATTTATGATAATGGTTTGGGTTGATTTTGGTAGTTTTCAATCACAATAAACGCAAATTTTTTTATCATTTAGTAATATGTAAATATTTTAGTTCTAAAAAAAAGGTTATAAAAAATTTATCATATTATTTACCAACCATTATAGTGTTTTTATGAATAAAATCAAGGGGATAAAATAAAAATAAAATGCATCCACCATGATGTCGGTAAATTGACACATTACAGGTAATGATTTCATGTTCAGAATAAATGATAGTGAAAGGATTTTGATGATGGATATTACATTAATATGATATCATTATAGTATAAATGTTATAATAGAGTTATAATGAACAATTCTATAGAAGTGGTGGGGATAAAATAATAAATGAGATAGAAATTAAAATAAATCAAAAGAAAAAGAAAAATATTTTACCAATTAAATATGTCCTCTTTAAGAACCTTTTTATTGGAAAGTTTTTGGTTATTTTATGATACAATGGTATTTTAGACATGTCGGGGGACTTAGAAATATACTTTATTATAATCATTACATGGCTCAAATCTTGAATAGTATGAGGAAAGATGGTGGTGATAAGTGGTACTTATAGGGGAGGGGAGGGGTGTTTTCCTATTATTTTTTTCATTAGTGTATTATTTTTCCTCAATAATGTAAATATATATATAGAATTATAACTCAATATATTCAAATAATGAAGAGGGTTTAGATAATTTGGGCTTACATTGTCCATACTTCTTCCATGACTCAATAATTATGGAATTTAGCTTTTATCATAAATTATCCTACTTTACTAACAAAAAAATTCTTGAATTTTAGAAAAATAAAAAAATTTAATCTTAACCATTTTGACATATGTAATTAAAAAATGAACAACATTTTAAGGAAAAACCTATATATTTAAAATTTATTTTTTTAATTGAAATTATCATTTACTTGAAAATATTTATTTTAAAATTAAAACTGATTTTCTAACAGTTTAAAAATTTAATAGGCATCTCATAAAATTATATTATAATCATAAAAAAAATATTTATTTTTGGTTGCATTTTATAAAAATATATTTTCATTTAAATTATTAAATTAATTATAAAATATTTATTAAATATTTATGACTTACAAAAATACCAACACAAAATTTATCATTTTTGAAACATTTATTTACTTATGTCATGAAAAAATATATATTATATTTTCATTCATGAGATACCTAAATTTTATTTTTACTTTAAAAGTTTAAGTTACTATTATATTGGATAGATTACTATTTCTAAGGGTGAGGTTATTATTCCAACGGTTGAGTTACTATTCCAATTTTCAAGTTACTATTCCATAGGTATAAGTTTATTAATTTCTAGATATACATCTTATTTCCTTAATTCACAATTTATAATGTTTGTATTTTAATCTGTATGTTATATATAGTATATGAAATTTTTCTAAGATGGGTGCAATTTCATTTAATAGAGTTTGGGTCATTACACCCCCAATTTAAATTTGCCTCTCAAAATTTGGTTTTATATAAATAAGTGAGGGTAATTTCCATAATCACCTCTTCAAGTTCCCAAGTTTCTTCTTAATAATTACGGTATGTTGGCAACACTTTGACATGGTGGGTTTTCTTTTTTTCAAATAACCTTGTCTATTCGGTCTAGAATCTTTGCCTGATGGGCCCCATATAATAGGTTGTTATTAAATTATACCACCTCTAGATTCAGTACATGTGATGGGTCAGGTATGTAATTCGTCAAGAGTAATACATGGGGCACATTACGAACATGAGCTGTATTTGGTGGAAGAGAAAGTTGAAAGGGAAAAAATCCTATTAAATCAAGGATCTCAATGGGGTCAATGTACATTTGTCTTGTCCAACCTTTATTTTCAAACCACATATCTCTCTTCCATTGTGATATTTGAGGGAATAATTTACCTCCAATGTCAAACTCGAAGTCCCATCAATTATTTTCATTATACCACATTTGCTGACTCTGAGCATATTTGATATGTTCTTGGACGGACTAATCCTTCTCTGTCACCTCTTCTACAAGATCAGGTCTAAGAAGATATTTTTTCATCTTCATCCCAGCATGTTGTAGTAATACATCACTTTTCATAAAGAGCTTCATATATATATCCATATGAAAACTTCAGTGGAATATATTGTTGTATGAGAACTCAACCAATGGATTTTTCTGATCCCATGCACCTTTTAATTTCATTGATTATGATCCTAGCATGTCTGCAAGCATCTAAATATTATTTTCCTATTTTCAATTAGTTTGGTTGTGTTAGGTCATGATGAAACTCAATTCATTACTGAAGTCATGATGGAGACTTCTACAAAAATTAGATATGAACATCAGATCATGATCAATTATTATTAAACATTGTACCCCATGAATCCCCTTTACTTATTTCACATAAAGCATGGAATTGTTTCCAGGAAAAAAATATTCCCATATAGTAATAATGTTGTAAATCATGGTGATTCATTCCACTATAACCCATATTTAATTGATTCCTTTGGATTTTTCAGGATACCTGTGTTGAAGTCCGTGGTAATAATCTCCCATTTTTTACATTGGTATATGAAATGGATTCACCATACCTTTGGACTTCTATTGACCTTATTTAAATTGATGACATATCAAGCAGCTTGAGATATAATCAAAAATAACTTTCTTCATGTTTTCCCTTCAGAAGTGTTAATAGATATCATGGTACATATTGGGGATACCATGATGAATGGATAAAGTAGAGCTATGTGAATTATAAAATAACACTCTCTTTATCTCATGTTATGAGGGAACACAAAGTCTTGTTCTAAACCGAAGCACGTCATCATCATCGATATGGGACTCCTACAACTTCCCTTAATTTACTGAATTTACCTTCTTTTGTAACTCCATATCATCCCTTTGTGGATCATTAATCTTATCTTGGATAGATATCCGGGAAATCATTTGGTAATGGTAGGATGCATTCCCTTCTGTTGTTATTTCTAAACCCATCTGTTTCATTTCTTATAAGATATAGTAATTTTCAATCAATAATATGGATAGTGTAACATGTTTATTCTTGATAAGATCATAATATACCTTGTTCACCTTACTAGGATGATAGTTAATAGAGAAATAATAATATTGGATTAGTAATAATCATATCCATTGACACATTCTAAGCTCTTTATGTGTAAATAAATAATTCAGGATCTTTTGATCAGTATATATGTAACACGTCTTTCTATAGAATTAGTGCCACCATACTTTCAAGGACAAAATCACAACATCTAACTCCAGATCATGCATTTGGTGGCTCTGCTCATATATCATCAACTATCATGACTCATAGGCTATAAAATTATCTTTTTTAAAGGTTATATAACCCAAGACATTATTTGTTTCATCATGGTATATCACAGAACAATCTCAAATTTTCAGTAATGTGAGTTCAGGTGCAGTGATAAACATTCTCTATAGTTCCTTGAGGCTTTCCTCACATTCTTCCATCTAGAAATATATTACCCATTTCAATGTTAACTTAGTTACAAAGATATAAAATCATGATATATTTCTCAAACAATTTCAATATAACACTTTTAATCCAAGAAAAATACAAATTTTTGTGACACTAGAGGGTTTGATCCATTCCTCAATTTCATTGATTTAGGGTTCACATGAATTTCCCTCACTTGTGATCACATGTCCCAAAAATGTGACATACTACATCCAAAAGTCAGAATTTTTGAACATGGAATAAAACATATCTTTAATCAATGTCTCTAACACGATCTTTATATGTTCTTCATTTTCATTATTTCTCTTTATGTAGATGTGAATATCATCTATAAAAATTAGAATAAAATTTTCAAGGTAATGTATAAATACTATATTCCTCAAATCCATCAATATTGTAGGGGTATTATTATGTCTTAAGGGAATGAATTGAAATCATATTGTCCATACCTTATACTAAATGTAGTTTTCTTAATATTGTACATATTCAACTTTAGCTGATGAAATCCAGAATGAAGATCCACCATTAAGAAGTAATGAGCTCCTCGTGACTGATATAAAATGATATAAATCCTTAGAAGGGGATTTTTATTCTTTATGGTGGTCTTTCTGTGTTCCTAATAGTCAATAAAAAGCCTCATTAACCTATTCAATTTCATTACAAAGAGTACGAGTTCACCCCAATGAAATTTTTCTAGGTAATATGAACACTTTTTCCAAATTCTCTTACAACTAAGTCTTTAACTACTATAGTTCAATCGGGTCAATCCTATCTGGGAATTTTGAGATAATAGTATCTCTTAGTATGAGTTCTATTGAGAACTCTTCCTCATGATATGGGGGAAGTCTGGGTAACTCATTAGGAAATACGTCACTGTATTCCCTCACAACATGAATTTCATCCAGGTTGATACATTCCTTTTACTCAACCATTTGAGTGTGGTATTATTCATTCTAAGGAATCAAAACCCACACTATTGAAGGATTTTACAAATGGGTTTCATTATATTCTTTTCATTTCTAGAGGATCATGATATGGTTCAAAACATGAAAATATATTTCCTTTTCCCTCCTGTTGATGTGTGCTCTATATAGGGAGAGTCAATATATCCCCATTATAGCATTGAATTCCACCAAGGGATGTATCACATGATTTATTAGGAAAATAATCTCACATACACCAATGGGAAAAGAATATAACACGTGGGTTGAAATGATCAAACCACTATGTCTTTTTATGGATAACTCTATATTATGGGTTTGGGGATTTTATTTAATGGTTCTAGTAAAAATGAATGATATAAAAGAATGCATAGAACCAAAATCATATAATAATTTTCCATTTTTGAGGGAATAGGCAGTGTACCGTGTACGAATTCATTTTCTTACTCCGCTTATACATTAATGTCGACATAATTTTTTACGTGTTTCTTTGGATTTGGTAAATCATGAATCTAATTACCACTGAGGACTCGAGGTTTAGTGCACTAACTTTCATATTGTCATTGCTACCTACAACTAAAAAATTAGAGTTGTTCTCTCCTTTCTCCCACCACATTATCATTCTTACTAATTATTTTTCAAAATTCATGATCTTAGTGGACATCCCTCCCACAGTTATACAATTTCCCCACCCCTCTAAGGTTGTTCCCAAGACGCTTCTTCCCAAATTTTTGACATGTGGGTGGTTGAGTTTTCTGTCCACCTTTCTCATTAGATCTTCCATATTGAAACTTCATATTTTTGACTCTCCAAAATAACCATGTGACCATTCTCCAAACTCCATATCCACTTTAAGAAAACATCGAACAAATTTTTCGTAACTCCCAAAGTCTCGAATTGCAAGGTACTTTCGAAGGTGTGGTTTTAAAATTTGATTCATGGCCTATGATAGATTCACCTTCTTTCTTCATTAGCTATATAAATTCTATACCCATCTTCATATGATGGGTTCTCGGTAAATAAGTGTTAAGAAACATTATTTTAATATCTTCCCACTACATATCTTTAATTTCATCCTTTGTCTTGGTTTTCCTAATCAAATACCACCATTGATTTTTTATCCTTATAAATGTAAAACGGCCAGAGTCACCTTCTCAAACATAGAATAGTGAAGCACAAAAAAGATCTTATCAATTGAGTGGACCCACTATTCTATAACTAGTGGTTTAGAGTATCAACTAAATATTGTTGGTAGTTTCCACCGAAGACACTCGATATCCAACTTCTTTTTCAGAGGTGAAGGTTGGAGTTCCATAATATTTACATTACTATTCAAAACCTAAGACATCTGGACAACTATCTGAATGAAAATTTTAACTCCACCCCCAAACCATTAATGATTTCATTAGGGAAATCACTATATTTTCCAACACATGGTTTTTGGGATGGGTTTCTCCATGTTCCCACCATTATATATTATATAAATGGTTGGAACAAAATATAAGTAAACAAATCAAGAATAAAAAATTTATTCCTTTCTAAAATTAAGTCTAAAGGAATATCTTATGGGATAACAAGGCTTAACATTTTATGAAACAAATATTCTTGGGTTCATATATATATATAGTCTTGTACTAAGTGATTTCACTAAGGTTATCTAATCTTAATCCACAAGATAAATAATTTTTCCATTAATACCAACTATACAGACCTTACTTTTTCATACATAGATATTACATCATTTTAAAGAAAGAAACATAAAATAAATACAAAAAATGATCCAAATGTTTAGTTTCTCAGTAAAATAACAAACATACATCATATTTAAAAAAAATCTATTAAATTCTTTATTATATATATTCTTATTAGACCTCATGTTCTCCATAGTATGAGTAATAACATGAGGATATAAATGAAAGAATTGGGTGATCTAAAATATTAGTGAGAGGATAGATAAGAACATGAATCAATGTAAAATGGGGTGAACATAATCAATATCATCATAAAATATGCATATGATCATAATAATAATAGAAATCATTAAATAAGTTATTGGAATGCAGCAATGCATAAAAATGAAACATCATGTCTTAGTAGACCACTAAAAGACATTAATCATTCTATCTCATGATATAAATCACATTAATGAATGAATTAGAAATTTATATAATTTAGGTAACACCTGTCATATCATATCGTTTACATGTTATATATAACTCTAGGTGAACCCATAACATCATAACATTTACAATATCTATAATTCTTCATAGAATGTATATTAATCATGGACATAAATAATCCATAGAGAGAAATGGATTTTGTCTAAAGAATAATACATCCATGAATAAACTTTGGGGTCACCAAAAGAAAGAGTTAATAATATACTTGGTTTAGGATCCATTGATTTTGAGTGAAGAAGAACCAATCCCACGAGAAGTATAAGATGCGTTTTTATACAGAAGAGTTATTTTGAAAAAATCATTGAATTTATCATAAAACTAGATTGGTAACATATATATCCAAGAATAAAATAATATAATAATTAGTAATTGATATTTATGGATCATTAATAAAATATCCATACTGAAAATGGGGTGAAATAGGGAACCCTAATGAAATAGTGTTTGGTTCGAGAATTCGCATTACCTTATGTTCAATATATTTTATCACCTTAATATCCTAAATAATCAAATTAAATTTGTTTATTAATAAATAAATAACCATTTATAAATTAATTTAAATCATTTTAATTTTTTAAGCTTCGTTTATGTGTTTTTCAATGAGTTATATAGTTTAATTTCATCATTTGGGAGTGCTGGTTTTCTTGGTTTTTAATATCAGTTTACTTGAATACGATTATGGAAGTTTATGTAGAATTGAAATAATTATTCAAAATTGAACATATATATTATTAATGAACATCCATAGGTGTCAAGAGTTATATATATCATTTTTAATGTTATTATAGTGAATCATTTGATATATAATTTATGATAATTTTTTGTGTTTATTTTGGTGGTTTTCAATCACAAAAAACCCGATTTATTTTATCATTTTGTATAAGGTAAATATATTTGTTCTAGAACATAAAAGGTGTGTTAAATTACATGTTATATTATTTAACATTAATTATTGTTTTTTAAAATAATTTAAGGAGTTATAGGAAAAATAAAACGCATTTTCCACGATGTCGATAAATTGACACATCACGGGAAATGATTTCATTTTTAGAATAAGAGAGATGGAGAGAGAGAGAGATAAAATATTAATGATGGGTATTCCATTAAAATTTTATAATTCTAGTATATAAATTTTACAAGAGTTATCTTGATCATTTATATAAATTATGGGGGGAAAGAATTATAAATGAAAAAGAAATTAAAGGAATTTAAAAGAAAAAGGATGAGAATCAAACCTTTTAATTTTCTCCTCCTTGAGAACCACCATAGAGAAAAGGTTTTAGTTTTTTTATGAGACCAAGGGATCTTGAATTTATTTTATGGTATTTGGATTACACTTTTTAATAATTAGAAAAATTATAAAATCTTTAGAGGTGTGTGGAAAAGTGGTGGTGATGGGTTGTATTTTTAGGGGAGGGGAGGGGTTTTTCCCATTATTTTAATCATTAGTTTATTATTTTGAATCAAGAAAATGATTAGTTTGAAATTTATCGCAATATATAATAATATAATTAAATAGGGTTCAATATTCTGTGCATACATCATCCATACATCTTCCATAACTCAATGATTCTTCTATTAACTTTCATCATAAATTATCATATTATACTACTCAAAAAATTCATGTGTTTCATAAAAATATAAGAATTTCACCCCAACAATGTTTTTACATGTAGAATTTATTAATGAACTCACTTTTATGAAAATAATTTTCTATATAGGATATATTTAATATTTTAAATTAAAATCATCATTTACTCAAAAAAAATAGATTTTAAAATTAAAACATTTTTTAAAACATTGAAAAAATAATTAAGGTCTCCTAAATTTATCTTATAATCATAAGAAAATAACATATTAGTGTATGATTTTTTTTTTTTAAAATATATTTAATTTTAAATTATTAAATTAATTATATCATCATAATTAAATATTTATCGATTGCATAAAATATCAGTACTCAATTTATCATTTTTAAAAATTTATTTACATATACCATGACAAAAATATATCATATTTTATTTAATGATATACATAAATTTTATTTTTTAACTTTTAAAGGTTATGTTACAATTATATTCGACATATTAGTATTTATAAGGGTCATGTTACTATTTCATCTGTTTTGGTTTCTTAATGTATAGTAATACCTCTTATTAAATTCATTCATCATTCAAAAAGTATGTCTTTAAATATCTATGTAATTTATACTATATCACATTATTATAATAAGGGTAAAATTCCATTGATAAAATTTTGGGTAATTACACAATATCATGAGTATAACCTAATGGAATCTTTAGTCATTTTATATATATTATTAATATACTTAATATTATTTGAAACAAGAATAAACCAAACTAATATGTCAAAAAAATGTACATTTTACTCCGGATTAATGAATTAATAAACTATAATAAAAAAATATCAACACTTTCGTATAATATATCATTGAATATTAAATAATTATAAATTAATATATGTCTTCTCTAATAAAAATTGAATTTTCATGGGGAAAGAGAAGAGGTTCAAGCCCATTCCTAAGGAAAAACATTCTTTTCAACTTCATGTGATATCAGATAAAAACTAAATAGAAATGTGATCCTAGAATCCTTAAAGATAATAATTTTTCCCAAATAATTTACAATTTATTTATTTAATTAAATAAGGTTAATTTATTAAATTATTTCTTCATCGATGAATTTAAAGACCACTATTTTCATACTGTCATTGTGTGAGAGGAAATTTTTTTACATTAATTTAGGTAGTGATCAATATGTGGTCCATGAACCTATGTTCATAATAGTATATGTTTTATTGTTATATCACATGTGAATGCAATTATTTTAATGATTAAAATCAATTGATAGCATCGTTACTTTTCTCGAGAAATGTCGAATTTTTTTTATAGTCACCCATCAACAGAAACTACAAGAGCATAGAATAATTGTAATATGGGGTTGAAATCCTGAGAAAAAGGGTTAGAAGTAATCAATTTTTTTGAGTAGTTGTAAAAACATTACTAAAAACACAATAAGTACACTAATTGTTAGTATTGGATAGAGTGGCTCGAAAATAATTATAATCGGGTGAAGAGAAGTGAGATGGTTTTTTAATGTTTTTTCTTAAATACATTATTCGTCGGATTAATTAAAATAACAAATTTTTATTTTAGCATCAACTAATAATGTATAAATTATTTGTTCACTTCCTCAAGGTTTCCTATTATTAGTTTATATTCTTTCTGTTTAATCTCAAGATTTATGTTCATGTTAAGGTTGACACTTTATTTCCCACCTACATTTACCCCATTGAGTATTTTTATTAAAATTCCATTACATTTTTTATAAAATTTAGAGGCTATGGAATGTTTTATATCAAATTTATACAAAATTATGTTTTTTACTCATCATATTTTATCATAACCAACTCTCCCTTAAATATATATTTATTCATAGCTAATAGATCATTAATCCTGAGTAATTTGTGTTTAAGGTAAAGGAGTATAAAATTAGATCTAAAATAATATTTATGTATAGTAAATTAAAACATATGATTTTTCATTCTAACTAACATATGAATTTGAAATTACACAATAAAAATAAGAAAAGGAAAAATAAATCCAACATTATGTAGCAGGACCGTTGATGATAGTCATATTCCTCCACTCTCATTTCACATTCTATGTGGAAATATTCTACTAACATCTTACATCAGCATATATTAGTATTGGATGCTCTTCCCAGTTCGATGAAATAATGTTTTTGGTTCCCCCTCCAGTTCTGGATCCCCTTTAATAGTAACAATGGTCTATCTTTTATGTGTTGTAACCACCATTTTCCTTTCCTCCATATCCCATTCTCTCTCAAATTTATCCCCATTTACTGTTGAATCTATATTCATGTAATTAAGAGATATAGATTTCATGAGCTTGAATCATTGAATATATTCAAGGGGGTTTTAAAAATGTGCATGGTCTATCTCCTTTTTTGCTGGGGTTTTTTGAATTATTCCATTTTTGGGAAGGCCCCTGCGCATGATTTTTTTTATTTTCTCCCAAAATCTAAGCCAGTGTATTGTGGATGATCTAAGAAAAATGGGATTCAAGATTGTAGACGTGGAAGACCTGATATAGAGGCATATTATATTATGTCATATCCCTTCCAAACTCACGTATAGAAATTTATGGCCTATAGTATAGCTATCTTATGGTGGTTAAGAGGAAGATTCCTCATTTTTAATACTACATCCAATTTCTATCTCTCAACTATGAGACTTAAACTCTATAGAATAAAAGATTCCATTTCATTTTTTGGCCAACAATTTACATAGTGCATTTGTTGCACAATGACACCACATTCATTATTGGTTTGAGAATACATAATCACTATTTCCCATAGCCATGGCTACCACATAGTGGTCCTTGACTTGGATGTAGAAACATGTGATCAAATTAATGGCCATGATAGTTGTTTGCAGTATAGCATATCTTCTTGAGTTATAGTCCTTGTGGAAAAAGTGGAACTCGATGGTCTATTTCTCACTAACATCGATAATGGAGTGGATGAAATAAATGAGAAATATGGCATAACCCATATCCAAACAACGTGAATTTTGAATGTGAAAAAAAGTATGGGGTACTACCTGCTTTCCATTTCAATTCTGCTAAGCGGTTGCCTATTCTATTTTAGTAGGACCCTCCTGTCTTCCCTTTGACTAGTCGGATGTGGGCTAAGTACCCCCACTTCCACTATATACCACCATTTTTAGTGAAATTCTCTTCTCTTAAATGTATGGACACATTCCCCACATGTCAACATGCTATTGTGCCATTATTCTCCTTTATCCCACCCATACATTCCTTCTCATGGCTGGGCATGGACAACATGCACTTTATGGGGTGATATATGGCATGTATGGCCTGGTTGAGGGATATAATGGGCTTCCCACTTTTTTTTGTAAAAACTCCTCTATGACTTCTATCCCATTTCTCTACAGAAAAATAAAAACAATAATAAAATAATATAAAACATTGTATTTTAATTATTTTGATTTTCCTTTCTTGAAATTTCAATACAAATTAAAAAATACCCAAAATAGTATTTAATAATTAACACATTATTGTTATGAGTATAAAACAATGACATAAATTTATTAAAATTTAAAAAAAATGTATTCAATACAAAAACTCATCAATGATCCCTATTGAGCACAACTAAATCCTTCAAGGGGATAAGAATTAGTTCTTGTTGGGGCATAGAATTATTTTTTCATCGTATTTTTATATGGAGTATGATATCTAGGTCTTGAATGGATTCTATATAGAACTCATTTGTTCATAATGATGGAATAATTATTGGTCCTAAAAAAATTATATAATGGGTTATTATAGTGCTAGGGTTTGATGCTAAATAATTATGTTATGGTATGTAGTATATTATTAATTAATGGTGAACCTCATGTCTAAATAATAATAATTTTATTAATATTTATCTGTCATTTAATAAACACATATCTCTAATAAATATTTATTTTCAGGAATAAATATATTAAAATATATTTCAATAATATTTAATATGACATTTCTCATTGAACCAATAACCGCATTCCTCTAATACACCTCTATATATGTTGGTCCTTTAATAATGACTTTTTGTTAAATTAGATTAATACCATTCCATTATTCATTGGTAAATTTATAAATATAATATTATCCAAAAATATTTATTGATTATTTTTAAAATGTTTTGTATATACATAAATAAATTTTTTACCTTGTGAATAATCATTAATATATGAAACTTTTATATTCATGTAATTAAATAATCATTAACCTTTTGAAAAAATATTTATTACAAATTCAACTAAGAAATATATTTTATCAAATAAATGATGGATGCGTATTTTCAATCAAAACAATATGAATAATTATTATACATTATATATGAATAATACTTTTCAAAATTTATAAATTCATATTTAATTTAACTACGGTTCCAAATAATCATAGTGTGTGACACTCTTGACCCATTTTCACATGGCATTTGGCAACAAGACATATGTCCATGTAAATCATCTATTAATACGGTAATCCTCCCATATATAATTATTTTAATGTCACAATTACATGTATCATCCTATGAATGTAAAAAATGTAATATAATCATTTTTCTTGAATACCATTAATCAAGATGGATGAATTCAAATTTCATCAACCTATATGTTGGATAAATAATTCTTTGAAATTCCTAAAAAAATGTTATCAAAAATACATCAATAGTTATAAAATTATTCAAGCTACTCAATTACCATAAAATGGAATGAAATATGAACATCCATTAATGAATATAAGTGATAAATCCATTAATAAATTACAAATTAATATACGATCACTCATGAAACAGCCAATATATCATAGATTTCTGTGGGAATATGTCATCATTGTTTTCATTAATAAAATAAAGTACACGGTCATGTCATATATTAATAATAATCATAATGTAGGAGAATCGTTAAATGGGATTGTAGATATAAAAACTAAAGTAAATATGTAAATATGTATTTACTATTGGTGGGTAATGTTCTCCTAATCCCTTATAATAAATATTACGAGGGGTGTACACCATGAGAAACTATCTCAAGGTGTTATGAGTATCTACCCATGGTATCCTATATAATTTTTGTCTCATCAAACGATATCATTTTTCTGTGGAACATATTTTTATGAACACAATTTTCTCAATTCTAATTTATCATCATAGTATAAATATAATTGGACTTCTAGTAATTATAGTATACATATAAAATTTTTTACATACTAATTCAAATAGATGAACAATCACTATGTGTAAATATTTTGTATTAAAATTTTAACACATTAATATAGTTAATCATAAATTTCTTAGTAGTTGGTTCTATTTCAAAAACTCAATATTTTGGAATAATTATTTGTGTGTGAAATATATCTAGATATTTATTCATTGAGTATTTTATCAACATTTAATTTTTTTTATTTTTTACTTTTATAGTGATAATGATAATATGATATCATATGATATCCCTATTTAAATTGGGTATTCATTGGTTGTTAATTATGTCACAAAAACATTCAATATAATCCAATTAGTTGTTCCTCATTTGAAAAGGTTCTAATGTACCTTATTATGAATTTCGTGGTTGTACATATTTTCCTTTTAATTTTAATTCAAAAAAATACCAAACACCCAAATTAATATTATTTTTAAAAGTTATTTTTTAGGTTCACAGTGCTATAATATTTCACAATGTTTTAATGGAATAGAAATGGTTTGGCCTTTCAAATACATTTTAAAAGGAAATTTTAGTTTAAATTGGAATTTTAATCATAATTTTGATACATGTTTATTATTTTGAAATATGTTTTTATGGAAATAATATTTTTACTCAATGGGTATTTTCCATTTCAATTGTATAATAATGTTTCCTTTTGATAATATCTAAATATGATATTTTAAGAAAAAATTAAATGAGCCCTAGGATTGTATATTAAATGAAATATAAGATGTATAATCTAATAAAAGTGGTCATTTTTTTTACCATTTGATTGTGAAGAAATATTATTTAATCCATGTTACTTTTTGGATATTTTCATATTCATTTTTTAATAATGTTGTCTAATGTTATCTAATATTTCGTAACATCATATGAACTACAAATTAAAACGATAATACCATGGAATAAGGTTTGGTAATATCTGAATAATTTTTTGAATTTATTACTCAATGGTATATATAGAAAAGAATTTTAGGTATCTCTAAATGATAATATTTAATATATAACCCTATAGTAACCCAAACAACATTACGTGATTCATGGGATAAATTAGAGTTTTATTGATTGATTATTCCAGAAATTTGATAAGATCAGGGGTTCAGATTTTAATGGTTTGGGAATAAAAGTATGGTTTTTATAAATTGTATGGTATTTATCCTTTTACCATGAAGAAGTTATTTATATGATTAATTATTGTTTTTCCACCAAAATTCTATATATGGCTGTTATCCTGTATGAACTAAAAGGTTACGATGGTTGATAGTTCCCCTTATAGATTTTATAATTACTAATTTATAATATGAGTTAAGTATTACCCCTGATTTTATGATCTTAATTTGATAAATATTAAATTTGAGATGATTGGAGTAGATTTCCGGGAATTATAAGGCTTGATAACATTGTTCAGAGATAGAGGAACTCAGAATTTTTCCTAATAGGTAGTTTTGGTTTATAATTGTCCTCTAAATGAAGGATATAACCATACCAGACATGATTATAAGTATATCCTCCATGTTTTAATTGATATCAAATAGAATGATTGTTTTATATGAGTCTAAAAGTTTCATTTGTTATTTCATATGAATAATTTTTCTCAATTTAATGGTCTTATATTCAATGGTAATTTAATCTTGGAATTGTTAAGGATATGTATTAAAAATGATTATGGAGGTATCATGAATGTATTTTAAAAATATATAGGATATATTATACTTTTATCTATTGTTATTACACGAAATGTAACTATAGTGGTTCAAAAATCAATTAAAATTTATAATTCCTTAGAATGAATCTTGGCAGATGGCCTTAGTTTTATCTCTCAAATAGATTCAAATGACACACATTATTCAAATCCAATTATTTTAATTTTTTTATATATAATTAATTTGGAAATAATAGAAATATTTGGGGATTTTTTGGGAGTGTTATATAATAAAATAAAATGATATAAATGAACAAACTAGAAAACTACTAAGAGGGGTGAATGATCAATATTATACTTATCTCTGATGAACATTCACTGTCTATTTGTATTAAATATAATTTTACCATATTATAAACAAAAAAATCATGTTTAACCACCCTAAACCAACATGTGAAATCCATTTATGTTTTATAAATCTCTTAGGAATATCGATCCTCACATTCTTCATATAGTATGTGGATTAATATTCCATCATTATAGAAATTCCACCGGCCTCCACATGATCCAATCATACATCATTAATGTATTGGAAAACCAAATTCAAATGTATATGTAATAATATTGGACAAGGGATGAATATGTTAAGGATTTATTGTTATAGGGTGAAATCCCATGAACATATTATTTATTGTTATTCTACATATTGGAAAACACATCGTCTCATGTCAAAGGAATTAAAACAATGAAAAATTAGAGGTGGAATTTTTATCAACTATTAAATCCTAACTCATGATATAAACATGGACTTATAAAAAATAATCACTGGGTATTTAGATACAATTTTAGGGAATAAGGTGAAGAATTTCAGGGGTTGTAGAGTTCTAAAATATTCTTTTAATGAAATATAAATTGCTGTATATTAAAAGTAAAATTATAGGTGAAAATGAATATAAATAATATATTAATATTTTTATATTTTGAGAGATGAGGGTTTTGAACCATTTAAATTGTATATTATATTTAAATTTTATAAGAAATATGTGGAAGATTTTCGTTCTTTGAATGGAGACTAATTTCTAGATCTTAGTGTATTTGTTTCATTCGCAATGATTCAAATCCTTCTCACATATCATTATATCCCACAAAATTTCATTTTCATTCATTTTTTTATGAGATTTTTTTAGGATTTTTTTATTTCTATAAAATATTTTCAATTGGATTGTAATGACCAATGTTAGTATGAGTCACTATAAAGAGGTGAAATTTTATTTTCCACTAGAGGAAAGTGTGTTCAATAAATTCGATATTTGATCATAATTTTGAGATTTGTAATATCTCATTGATGATTTTATTTATGTTTTTTGAATATCATTATGTGTATATAATAATAAAATGACTTTTTAATCCTAGTTATAGTGAGATGCTGTGTAATTATCATTTTTCTAGAGGCTCAAAAAGGACATGAAATATCTAAGGGAGAGAGTGTGGTTAGTGTTTTGCATATTGTTTCACATCTAATTTGAGTAATTATTACGGTTTTAATGGATGAAATATTTTATTTATGGAAAATTATAAAATAATATTTAATTTGGTGTTGAAATTCGTTATTCCTTGAATATTTTTTTTAAAATACTTGTTAGTACTTATTTGAAGAATATTTCATGGGTTTAATTTTGTTTTATTAATGGAACTATATTTCATTATTAACAATTCTATTAATTCTTTTATAAATTCTTTTATTATTTCTACATTATCATATTATTTTTTTGTGTGGAATCAAATTTTTAATTCCCTTCTAAGAATTTTAATGTTAAAATTTATTTCAAACGTATGTTATATTTTAGGATTTGAAATTATATAGTGAATTTTAAAAAACGTGTTAATTTTTTTTGAATGAATGAATCTACTCTCTCACATTTCATCTCATAAATCATATCATGTAATTGTAGCAAATGTCCATTTTTGATGACGAATCCATAGGATGTATTAAATGATAAACCAAAATCATGAAAATCATAATTCTTATTAAATATAATATATCTTATATATAAAAAATACATATAGGTATTTATTCAATATCTCATTCATTCTCTCACTTAAACAAAAGAATAAAATCTGTTGTGCATTTTCACCATATATTGTATCATATAATTGTCATTGGAATCCCAATTCAAAAATCTATTTTAATATTTTCTAAAATAAATTCATAATTAAATATAAACACCACATTGTATCACATCATATGTAATATCTTTTGAATAACCATCCAGAAAACCGTTTTATTAACACTATAACTCTTATTGAGTATCTCTCTGATTGAATCTCAATTCCCATTATGTTAACCATATTTTTTAACATTGAATAACTCTATATCATTGAAAATAAATATGAATCTACATATTCATAAATGTATGAAAATATTAGACTCTAAAAACATATCAATTTGAACCATGATATAAAGGAATCTAGTGTGATATCCATCAAACACATGTATCTTTATGCATGCGTCTACTAGTTTGAATCACATGAAAATATGCATTTTGATATTTTTCCATTATCTGAACTATAAAATGAGAACAAGAAATGGATAATTTCAATACACTATATCATACTCATGTAGTATTTTTTCTTAGAATATCAATTTTCATAGTTGATAAAGACATCATGTTCCATTTTTTAGCGTGGAAGAACACATCACATGTCACTAATCCTAGTAAAAAGGAATGTTATATATACTTTATGGGTTAGGATGAACTATCCATGGAATATATCAATTGAGGGACCAATTTTTAGACTCATTAAACTATAGGATAAATCAAAAAAAAATAGATCCAGCAAGAGGCATGGTTAGCTACATAATAAAAAAACCCTAATTGGTTATGTCTTTATGTAGACTTGCCTAAGAAGGGAATAATAGTGTGGTGGTTATTGTTATGGGTTTATATCCATAATAATGAAATGGGTAATCAAATATATTCTATTCAACCCTAGTATACCATAAATGTTTACCTTTAACATCCATGTGTTATACTTACTGGGTCATCTAATACACAAAAACTTATGATTGGGCCCCATGAGAATATTATATATCTTCATAAAACAATCCTTTTTATTCTAAATTTATCAATTCATCATAACATATAATTATTCATGAATAAAATTAGTTATGAATATGTAAGAGTGTACCACTTTATAATTGGACAGTTATAATCCTATATAAAATTGTGATGCCAACTTATTATGGATATACATAGGTAACTCTTTCTATTTTTCTTTATCATCAAATATCATAAAATCTATTAAATATTATTTTACAAACACTATAATCATATAATGGAATAGTACATTATGAAATAATTATATTATCTTTTTAAAATATTAGTAATTTAAACATATTATATTTTTTACTACCATTATATATGAGAAACACTTATATATATTAAGAGAAAATAACATTATTTTTTAAGTTATTATAATAACTTCTTTTTTATCTTTGAACTCATTAAAAACCAAATATAAAACCACTAAATGCTTAGATTTTATGATCAAATTATAATATATATCAAAGATATGAAAACAACTATTTGTTTCAAAAAAATTATTTTTCCCTTTTAGAAGGAAATATAAACTAATATTATGTTATCTTTATTTAGAATATGGTATTAAAAGCATTTAAACACAATTACATGAAAAACAAGATGTTTGTTTAAAATAAATAATTATTGGTTGGTGGACTCACATTATTCTTCATTTAAAAAAATATTTGTTTAAAAAAATAAACCCTTTCTTTATATTGATGCATATTATATTATTTTTTTAGTCATAAACCATACATTTATAATTAATCATTTCGTTTTTTCGATAATAAACCTTTCTCCTTGAACCACTTATTTTATTATATATGAAAATTGACATGAAGGAAAAATCATTTAAATTGATTGATCAAAACCAGGTAAATTGCATTACATTCATTTTTTTTAAATAAAGTAAGTTTTATTCATAATTTTAATGGGAACTATACCACCTATCAATTATTCTATTTAATTTTCATTCCAATATATTTCAATCACGTTTATGTTTTTCATTTCATTACACATACCCATGAGAATAAATGAATTTATTTTTATAACCCTTTAACTAGACAGGGATGTTCTATGGAGTTTCGTAAAACTCCTTAAAAATTCAGGACAATAATTCATATTTAGTTATTATACGTTGTTCCTCACAACCACAGGATTCAATAAACATTATTGGATTCCTAAAGAAAAATTGTTGAAATTATTTGATAAAATTTTGTTTTCCTACACTGATATTTCTCCCACTTTCACTATCCATGCGGAATTAAGAACTAAACAACATTTACCCAGTTGTTTTATAATAAAATATTTTGAAATTATTTGGTATGTTTTTTTAAATTTAATCATATTATATAAAAAATAATAATAGAAATTATGGTAAATTTCAAAACAAAAATATTTAATTTTTAATCTTCCTTAATGTATGTTATAACATTAAACATATTATAATAAACATGTGTTGAAAACAACAATATAATTATACTTAAAAATGTTTAATAATTCATCTCAGAATAAAAATGGGTTATAAATATAAATATTATGAGATATTGATCCATTCTTCAAACGTCCATGATATCAATGAAACACATCTTTTTTTCTATTAAATGAATTGTAATATCATGTTCCAAACATCAATTGATTACCATATTCTAGACTCTTTTTTATTTTTATTACTTGTAAATCATATAGTCAATATCATATATCTATTAGCAGAATTAATTTATACATAATTTATACATAATATGAGCTCTCTAATAGGATTTTAGAACCCTATATATCATCTGGGATATATATATTCTAATGGAAAATTTTCCCACAAAAAAAGATTTAATTCATAAAAAATGATGTAGTTATTCATATTGTGTCATGAGTGGTGGTTAAGGTTCCATTAGGGATTTCCAAACTAATGGATTTTGAAAACCAAAGTGAATAGTTAAATTATTAACATAAGTTAAATGATTCATTTCATTGACCAAATTCCATAGTTGGATATTCAACAACGTATTGCTTGAAAAAAATAAGATTTTCATTATTAATAATTTATAGATCACCAACAATATTTAATATATTTTCTTATGTTTCATGCCCTAATAGTATATTACAATATTCTTATCCTATTGATTTATTAATATTAGTTTTTTATGATGGTTATTACAAGTATCTACAACATAATAATTTATCATAAGAGTATCTTAATTTATAAAAATTTAATAAATTCATTTATTAAATTAAATCCCATAAAATTAGAGACCCATTTTAAAATCCATGATGTCAATTGGTTGGATAAGATCCATTTTTAACTATGAAATGATTTATATTTTATGTTTCCATCACAATATATGTATTTGGGTAATGTATCATCCCATTCCACTCATAAACGAATCGTAAATAGTTTAGTTAAAAACTTGTTATTCAATCCATCAAGTTGATAAACTCAGCTCTATTCATCTTGTATCCAAACCCTTGGGGTTTGTCAACTATTTTAACCAAATTAATTCATAAAAAATGAGATAATACAAAACAATCCTATAAAATCTCTATTTTACATGAAACCCACCCAGAATGATATATTTTCACCCATTCAATTCTATACATAAACATGACAATATTAAATAACTTATCTTGGGCATGGAGAAACCTGTTTGGAAAGTTTAGGTCATGAGAATACCCCTTTGGATGTTATATAACACATATTATTTAAATTAGTTCTAGTGATTTTTTTTGAATTATCTACCGTCTTGAAGATAAATGTGTCAAACCTATATTGACATGTAACTCTTCAAAAGGCCCACATGTATGTGTTATACACACAAATATATGAGACACAAATGTTTAAACATATCCAAATTCATTTTATGTATAAGGTACAATAAAATTTCATGTAATAGAATAGGGTTATCTATGATTAAAAACTTATGGATTAATAAAATTAGAGAGATAGAAAACAAACAGCATTCACCATTCTAGGAACGATATAATCCCCCATGTTGGGAGGTAGTATGCCACCATGTGTCCCACCTCAATGAGACATTATTTTATAGATATAAAAATTCATCATAAATATAGCACCGAAAATGAATTAAATATATTCAGAAACTAAATTGAATATTAAAATTTCAATTGCAATCCTATGATACAGTAGTTGAAAATAAAATCATTTTGACCGCATTTCTAGCTTGATAATGTGAGGATATAATTCATAGAATTTATTTATCATTTATATTATGTAGTAAATAAATATTCACACATATTATTACAACATGGTTACAGTTGAAATAAGAATAAAATAAATGAATAATTCATGTTTTTATCACGTGACAACTATTTATAAAAATTTCATAAAAAATTATAACAGTAAATATATTATAATTTTAACTTATATTACTAAAATTTGATAATATTTAAAATAAAAACATCATAGTAACATTTAATATGAGAACATCCATATTATTATTTATATGTAATTTTAAATATATTGTATTATCATGATTTGTTTGAAATTTTAAAATCATGTTTATCTTATGAAAACATTTTACCTGATCTGAATATCACATATGTAATGATTATTTGAACAATCATAATATCAATCAATATTAATCTTTTATATGTTGATTACATAATATCCCAAGTATCTCTATTTCATTTCAACAATTAAAATTAAGTAGTTAGGAACAACACATAGATAAAATATAAATATGGTTACATTTTGTCCTAAATTATGTAATTTCTAAACACTTGATAATTAAATCTTATGATTTAAAAATGATAAATTTATTTCTAGAACATGTGAAATGACATATTATTTTTTAAAATAGTATTTTAAAGATTATATCTTAGTATATATGAAATATGTAATGATAAATAATTTGAATATATTTAATAATTTTTTTAAACAATTCAAATTAAATAATATATGAAGTCTTCATAAATTATCAAATATCACGAAAATTTATTCCCTCATTATTCAATAAATATTTAAATATTTAAATTAAATTTAATATTTTGAATCATAAAAATAAAAAAATAAATCCTTTTATTTACCCTTAGAAATGTTGTGTGCCCTACTTGAAGCTAAATTCCCTAACCAATACCCAGGATTCCATCGTGAAGGAAAAGTTAGATTTTTTGGATTTGTAAAGGTAACATAAGGAATACAATTACGTAGAATCCTTCATGTAATGGTAACATAAAAAAATATCATATGTAATGGTAACAAATAAGTTACATTTATAGAGGTCTATTATGTAAGGATGAGGAGGGTTTACATATATATATAACTCTTCTATATAATATAGGATTGACATTACCTCTACATAGACACTTTTAAATAAATTTAATATGGGAAGAATTTTTGTTGGAAACATATGGAAACATCCCACCCCTCCTCAATGGATTGAGATCAGGTGGAGGTTCCACTCAGCCTTAGGTGACATTCCCTAGGTGCTAAAGGATGGTAATACATTCTGGGGGCTTCAAGAACAAGTGGGGAATGATTCTCTATTAGAACAAATTAAACCAACCAAATGATCCATAACCAACTACAACTACTTGATACATATCAAAATTGTAAACCAATATTGGACATTACAAAGAAACATACATACATACAATCCAATTCTATAATATTTCGCAATGTACAATAATACCAAACCACAATAATCCATAATCTGAGTACCAAGTGAAAGTCTAAACAACAAAATCAAAAGAATCTATGACACAAATCCACAGATCCACACTAAGATCCATGCCCCATGAACCACATTATAACCCAAGCACCAGGATTCACCACTAAAGGAATGGCATGCCTCACTTTTTCCCATATCTCAGAACACCACATCTACAAAACAAACAAAGTGCCAATGAAGGGGGTGAGTACTAATACTCAGTAATTTTTCCAAAAATTAGTTCCCTACAACCAACACTAGGATATATCTATTAGAATAGTTAGATAAGACTATTATTTAAAATATCAAACAATTCAAAAATATCAAAAAAAACAAAACATGTCACACTAGGAAGTTTCCCAAATAAACACAATTCCTAGAGAGAAACCCTATAAGACCTTATTTTTTTTCCCATTCCACAATGGTATAACATATTTCATCTTGTATGTCTACACACATATATCAACCATAAACACAATTATACCACCCAAAAAATGGCATCCTCACAATCCACATTATCCTAGTGTTACTTTAATGGTGTCACCATCACGTCCAACCCATCTCTTCTACTCTGTGGGACTACACATGCATCACCCTCCCATTTGATGATGTAACATTCTCAACCATCACCTTGTTGGTGATTATTTAATGACCACCACCCCACACATTCAATATATGCTTAATAATTTAAGCTAACAAGCATTCCAAAAAATTACCAAAATCACAAAAACATGCCAATAAACTTTTACCTACATCATATCAACCAACACATACCAAGACATACTACCCAATAATTACACAAACCAAAAAACCATTAAAGAATATAAACAATTCGAAAAGCATGCCAAAACAACTTCAACGAATCACCCTTTTATTTAAAACACACATAATCCATTATCCATGTCAAAAAACACTACAATAACACCAGAAATACTACCCAACAATTACACGAACCAAAAAACCATTAAAGAAAATCAACAATTCCAACATCATACCAAAACAACTTCAATGAATCGACCATTTATTTAAAACACCCATACACCATTATCCATGTCAAAGAACACTTCAATAAGACTGGTTTTTTCTTAAAAACCATTTTTATAAAAGAATTATCCATAAATAAAAAAAGACCTCATTTATTAAAATATCATTTTAAAATCCAAAAATAAAACCAATTTCACACCATAACCCATTTCCCCAAAATCCTCAAATCCTCACAAAATGGTTTTAAATCATGATTCACACACCACATAGACAATAAATTCCATGAAACCCAAATAATTTAAATTAAAAATTATATTTCTATCTAAATGTAAATGATATTGAATCCACATATCTTATAGATTGGATAAATCCACCCACCACAAAATTGCACACCAGGAATTTGTAAAACATAAACAAAATCACCTTGTATCACTTTACCAGACATCAAAAAGCCCAAATCATAAGATTATATGAAAAAACCCTAGATCTTCATGTGACAGATGTAGATCTAGGAAACCAAGTGAGTGGGATAACTGGATCTTGAGAAAACCATTGAACAACCAAGAGATGTGACTTATCAGATTAGAAACAACCTCAAAACACCAAGGCAACCATTTGGGTTGCATCCAAAATGAGTGGGAGGTTCCTACTAACCCTTGGGAATAAGAAATACCGAGTGGGGTTTGTATAGGATTAAAAATGGGTGATTTATGCCAAATTATACTATCTAAAAGGGTACCATTCAAGGAAAAAGTATCTCATGCGCTGATCATGTGAAATCCCATTATCTCAACTCTCACGGTTTCCTAGAGAAGCTGTATTGTTTACATAAACTGTGCCCAAACCGTGAACCCTTAAAAAGACTCTAAACCATTCCAAAGCACTTTTAAACTCTATCAAACATTACCAAACCATTTAATATAACTAAAATACATAATGAATGGATACCTACATTAAACTGGGATTAAAAAATTCTCCCCAACATTAGGCTTTCCATCTATAGAATCTAGAGAACCATCCCTTTGTCGAAATAGCACGAGCCATTTCTCGGCTGCATATTTCACTCACTCCCATGTCTCATCTTGAATTTGACAATTTTTCTACAAAACCCATGCTAGATCGATGCTTTTACAATGTAAGACATTTTATTTTCTATCCAAAATCTACACTGGCACATGCACCAAGGAAGCATCTTGTTCTAGCTGAACATGATCCCAATGAGTCACTTGGTCGTGATAAAAAATATATTCAAATGTGACACATCTAACACAATGTGAACCACACTAAACTGTGGTAAAAAAGATAACTGATATGACACCTCTCCAACAATCTCAAGTATATCAAAAGTATCAATATACCTTGGAGATAACATGAATGGTTTCCAAAGCCGATGATGTCCCAACCATAGAAAGATTCTCAAGAACACATGATCACCCACCTTGAAAGAAAACAGTCATCAATTATGGTCCCTATATGATTTCTGACAACTCTGAGCTATCTTCATTCTGTTTTGGATCAATTTAGTGTTATTCTTAATCTCTTGGACCAAGCTAGTCCTAACCATTCATGTCTCACATGTTTCCACCCATCATAATGGAGAGTGAAACGAACACGAATATAATTGCTCAAATGGGGCCATATGTATCGAGGCTTGATAACTGTTATTATAGAATAAATACAATAATGGAACGTTCTCCCCCATTGAGCAACCAAATTTCATCAATCAAGCCCGAAACATATCATCTTACATTTATATCATATTCGCAGATTGTACATCCATATATGGATTATATGTCTTACTCATCATCAACTGAGTCCCAAGGGCTCACTGCAAGGATTTATAGAAAGGAGATGTGAACCTCAAGTCTCCATATGATACAATCAAAACAAGAACACCATTCCTCTTTACTTCCTCTTATATTTAGATTTGGGATAGATCCTCCACCGCATGTGATTCATTGATATGGATGAAATGAGCTGACTGTGTGAGTTTATCCCCTATCAACCATATAGAATAATGTTTCGTAACCATTCATCAGAGACCTGTAGAAAATCCATCACCATCTGCCCCCACTTCCACATAGGGATTGGTAAAGACTGAAAAATATCTTCTGGCCACTTATGCTCTTCCTTGACTTGTTGTAAAGTCAAGCATCTCGATACAAACATAGAAAATTTCCTTTTCATACCCATCTAATTGAACTCGGATTTACATTATTTATAAAATTTTTGAATTCTATGATGGGCAGTCCACTTGGAATGATGATGAGCATTTTGATATTTCTCCAGAAAGGATTTGGGTACAACGATCAGATTCTGAAATCACAAAACTGAATTACCTTCTGGTTTCTATACCTCAATAGTATCCCTACTATTATGATTCAACCACATGGCTAGACACTCTAAATCAGTAATATACTCCACTTTAACCAAACCTAAGAAGTGAGGAACCAACAATATTGGAATGAAAATGGCTACATCACCTATTTCTTCACATTCTAACCTCATGTTTTATATATCCAACATCAACTAACACTGATCTAATTCCTGCTTCACTACATTAAAATATAAATTTCAACTTAATGCAATTGTCACCAAAAATTCTCTTACATAGTGTCCACATCAAGGTAATTTCAAACATCTATAAGTATTTCATCCATCTATTTTGTCTCAAATTAAAATCTCTCTATGATAAAATACGTGTCAAGATATTATGATTGATATACATCATAAATTTCCACCTAAAAATGATTCTTTATTTCCAAAGCATGAATCACTATTGCAAAATCCTAAACATGTGTTGGGTAGTTATTATCTGGAAACCTCAACTATTGTGATCCTTATGAAACCTCAAGATCCTCTTTCATGATAATACACCCCAACCCTAATATCGATGAGTTACAATACACCACACACCCTTACAGTGGTTTTAGAAAAACTATGATTAGTTCTAGTGTAAGACGGTCCTTAAGAACTAGGAAAGATTGGTGGAACTTCTTGTTCCTTTGAAATAGAAAATTCATTCAGGTAAATGCTTTCATCAACAAACCTAATTATGAGAAGTCACCAAAAAGTCCTCCCTAATATCCTCATATTATAACGAAGCTCTATATCTCAAAACCATTCTTTAGTAGTTTCCAATAGATAACAGCCTCTAACTTCATCAGATCCACTTAAAACCCTTTCATTGAACTAACATGGCCCATAAAACATATCTATTGTTTCTAAAAGATGCATTTTCACATTATTTCATACAAATGATGGTCTCTCAAAATTCCTTGAACTATTGCCAAGATTTTCTATTGATCCACCCTTTCCCTTGAATACCACCACCAAATAATACAGATATCTCTAAAATATATATTTAATTAATACTAAAATTACATACAGTGCATTAGTAAGCCCAATGTACATAACCACATACTCATAAGAGACATATCTACTCATGAATTATGTTTTTGGAATATCCACTTTCTGAACCCACAACTGATGATATCCTTATCGAAATTCAATCTTGGAGAACCATTGAGAACCCCTAAATAGATCGAATAGGTAATAAATTTGTGGGAGTAGAAATCTATTCGTTATCATAACATGGTTATGATTATGGTAATCAATACACATCCAAAGAGTTCTATCTGCCTTTTTAAAAAACAAAATCGGTACTACATGCAAGGATGTGCTAGGCTAGATGAACCATTTGTTTTCTAGAGCTTCCAATAACATATTCAATTCACTAAATTCAATTGGTGTAATTTTTTAATATGGAAGTGAGATATGATGGGTCCCATGAAGGAGGTCAGCCATAAAATGCACTTCTCTCATGCATAGAAAGCTCGAGAAATATTCAAGAATGACTTCCATAAACTAATCATCCATAACTGGAAATATGATTCTTCAACCTCTTACATTGATGCCAGTGAAAAATACATCAACTATTATGATATCTTACAAACAATTGATACCCACAAGCCCATTGGAACCACCTTCACATTATTCTCTCTTTTAATGATATGATCGACAACATCACCCATCAAAACAAATCATTGTTTACGTATACAATCAATATGGTCCTTAAAAATCATCCGCCAATCCATACCCAATATTATACAATAAAAATATATCTAAATCACCTATAATACCCAAATCAAGTAAGCCTCATTCATAATTATATAACATGATCTACACAAGAATCCTTAAAACTCTCTTTGGCCTAGAAGAGTTTGAAGTTTGAAAACAGAAGGCATCATTTCCACACATAAACCCAGTAAATAAATAGCACAAGAATAAATGAAAGCATGATATGAACCCATATCATAAAACCCTTTAATAAATATTAAATTTAAAACAATCATACCTTACACCATGTATGGTCTTGAATAATCATCCACGACAACCTGCTCGGCTCCAAAGAGGTTATTCCTTTCCACACTTTTCTCTTTATTACTCTATTGAAATTTCCATTGCTGAGGAGTCATGTTATTCCTGGAATAACTATAAATAACTATGCACCTTTAATAAGGATTATTATACTTCCCTATCCTATCAAGATATAGGGTGCTTGCAACCCCTAACCGGTGTCTCGAATACCCTAACTCACAACATTCCCATAATAACACTAAAGATGCCCCATCTTTTTTGTCATTATAAGATGCTCAGGGTTATTACAAAAAATAATACAACCTGTGGCCTATATAAGAACACTAAAAACATACCAACATACTTTTGGGTGAGGGAGGATGTTTTAAAAATCCAGTGCTATGATTTTTATTTTCTCTACTTTATAGAGAAATCATGTCCCTCTTTCTCTTGCTGTCAATGTTAGTGTTCCCACCTCCTCTCATTAAGACAACCATACTTAAATCACATGGATTTCCAACCATGGCTGATATCATAATGATAGTATCAGGATGCATTAATGATTAAACAAATTGAAATGCATGGATGTTTCTTTGGGCCAACTGTTGGTTCACATGGGGCTCAGGTGAAACCACATTTTATGCAGCATCCTCTGGTTGGTCTCTACGACATATAATGAGTTCCATTTCTATCAACAAAAGAATTACCATATGTCATAATCCCTAGAAAATAAAGGATTAAAAATTAAAAATATATCACATTCATAGTATAATAACTATGATTTAAAAAATTTCAATTTTTTTCATGTTCAACCATTTTTAAAAAATCCACTATGTCATTATAATTGACCGATTTTTAAAAATACGATATCAATTCTGTTATTTAAACCACACATTTGAAAGAAAATCCATATTTTTCAATGGTAAAGAAATTCATAGAAAAATATAAATAATTATTCCCAATGAAACATGAAATTATAGTGGGAAGTCATTTCTAACATTCATGTTATGCTCATCCAATTGGATACACCCACAACAATGAGATCACATTCCTATAAGTGTCTCTAAAACCCTTTTGTACCCAACACCCTAGTAATTTGAAGTTTAGCATAAAATGGTTAGTGATGTTCTTTAATGCTAAACATGTCATGTTTTGACAATAATTCTTCTTGCTACCATCCCAACTCACGCAATGCACTAATAACGAATGTCAACTCCAAGACCAACAACCACTGCCAATACCAGACAAGATAGAATTTTTTAATATGTCAATGTCCAAACAAGATGATACCAATTGTAACATCCATCCCCTCTTTATTGGATTTATTTGAGGTAGATATGCCACATAGTCTTAGGAATTGTTCCCAAGGCTTCAAAGGATGGAAATAAATGTTGAGGGCTTCAAGAAAACGTGGGGAACAATTTTCTCTTAGAATAAAAAAAACAACCAAAGGAGTAATAATAGACTACAAATACCTGATGCATGTCAACATGGTAACCAAAAATAACACATTATAAAGAAAAAACCATACAACCAACCCAATTAAATAATAATTCCCAAAGACCAATACAACCAAACCATAATAATCCATAATCAGAGTACCAATTGGATGACTAAACAACAAAACCCATAGAAGCTATGACACAAATCCATAGCTCCAAACCAGGTTCCATGCTTCTTGAAACACATTAACACTGATGAATCACGATGCACCACTAGAGGAATGAGATGCCTTACCTTTTTCCATGTCCCAGAATACCATATTTGCAAAATCACCAAAGTGAAAAAGTATGTGGTGTCTATTAATACTCAGTAGGTCTTCGCCAAATGACTTCCCTGCACTTGTTAGTAGGATCGAGCTGTTATCATTGTAATATAAAATAAATTATCTAAATTATCAATCAATGAAATAATTTCAAAAAACCCATAAAATTTATACCCATAAAATTTCCAAATAAAAATATTTCAGTGGAAAGTAATAAAACAAGTCATTAGTCATTTTTTTCTTATTCCATAGTGGTATAACCTATTTAGTCCTGCATGGCAGCATACTTATCACAACCATACACAAAATTATACCACACAACAAACACCATCCCCACAATCCACATGATCCTCGTGTTACTTTAACGGTGGCACCTTCAAGCCCAATCTGTCTCTTCCATGGTTTGGGACTTCACGCCATTCACACTCCCCTTTGATGGTAGAACATTCATGACAATCCTCATGATAGTGATTCTTTCACTAATTCCACCACACTCATTCAATGCATTCTTAACCATTTAGGAAAAAAAACATGCTAAAAACAATTAGAAAAATCACTACAAAATTCCAATCAGACTTTACCAATATCATTCCAACCAACACATGTAATTCCATAAAAACCAATAGTTTCCAAAACAGAAAAACACTTTATGCTAAAACAATTCCAACTACATTCCAAAAACACTTCAATTAATCACCCATTTATTGAAAAATGCTCAAGGTATTATATAGGTGTTGATACTCTCTTCCATTATGTCGATGATAAAGTGACCAAGGAAGATTCCTTATAAAAAAGGAGAAAATTCATGGAAAATTTCTGGATTTAGAAATGGTCGTGTATGAAAGCACCCTAGTTGATCCAAGTTCCCATCGGCACGTAGCAACTTGCATGCCACAATGTTGGAACACAACCCAATTTTGAGACCATACTTATTTAACACAGGGTCCCATTTTTTCCAATAAATAGACCCTTGGGGTCTTCATTGGTATGGATGAATTTCCATGAAGCCCAATTGCTGCTCTGGTCACTCTAGTGCTTCACCCAAGTACATTGAAACCTTTAACGTAGTTCTATAATACCTATGGAATGGGAATTAAATGAGTATCATTAGACATAAATCCCTTCAAAATTTGAAATCGGCAACACTTGAGCACCTAAAGTTCCCAACCTACCTAAATTAGAAACACTTGCGCACCACCCATTCCTCCTAGGATGCCCAAATACTTACCCCTACCCTAGATATGAATTTTTTGCTTCATCACCAAACCATTAAAGAAAAATAGAAGATGTGAAACTTTATGAAGAAGAAGAATAGTATCTTAAGGATTCTGCTCCATCATTATTGGGATGTTTCTCCACCACTATAGATGACCATAGGGAAATAAATCTTGGTACAGAATATGATCCATGCCTTACACTAGTTAGTGCGGCTATGAATTTTAAATAGAATGAGATATTTTATTCATTTATAAAGTAACATTTGGATGTATTTTATTTTAAATATATAGAAATTATAGTACTTGACCCTGAAATAGCTAACCATTATATGGGTTTTCCAGAAGAGCATTGAGGATTTAATCCGACCACAAGAAGAATGCACCAAACTTAAACCTCTAAAATTAAAGATGAAGTCCACAAGATTTTCATAGATAACTTTTTCAGGGAGGTGAAATATCCAAAATGGTTGACCAACAGTGTCCAAATGAAAAAGAAGAATTGGAAAATCAGAGTTTTAATTGATTTCATATATCATAACCGACATTATCCCAAGGATGGGTTTCCAGTTCTGATCACATAAATTTTGATTGATGCAACAGATGGCTACAAAGCTTTATACTTCTTGGATGGAAATATAGGGTATAAAAAAATTCCAATGGCCACATAAGATGAATAATTTATATCTTTTAGAGCCCCTTGAGGAATATTTTCCTATTGGGAAATTCTATTTTTATGAATTAATTATTGTGCAATGTATCAATGTGACATGTTCCATATCTTAAAAACCTTCGTGGAAAAATTAATTTAATGTTATTTAGTGATATAGTGGTTAAATCCAAACAACTTTCTGATTAACTAACATATTTGGAGACCCTATTTAGTAATATTGGAAAATATAATTGGAAGATGAATCCATTGAAATGTTCTTTCGAGGTAACCTATGGAAAATTTATTAGTTTTGTTTAATGCTATCATGGAATCAAATTTTATCCTGATATGATAAAAGAAATACTTAGAATTCAAACTACTAGAAATTTTCTGGAATTAAGAGGACTTCAAAGAAACTTTTCCTATATAAGTTACTTTTTCACCAATTTTTCTGACACATGTTTACCCTTCACCAGACTAATGAAGAAGGTAGGTACTTATCAATAGACCAAAGACTGCCAAGAGGAATTTGATACCCTAAAGAATTATCTGTGGAGTCCACCAGTATTAATGCCATCTATTGAATGTATTCCTCTTATTCTCTATGTGAAATCTTTAGAGTAATCACATGGTGTCTTCATTGCAAAAAATAATGATGTTGAGAATGAAAATAGTCTTTACTATCTCAATTGAACTATTCTTTATATGGATACTTTATATTCAAGTATCAAAAATTGTTCCCTAACATTAACATTTTCAGTTCAAAAGCCGAGGCACTACCTAAAACATCATGAGGTCCATATGGTATCTCATAATAACCCACTCAATTTCATCCTTAGTTGTCCAATGATTACAGGAAGTTTGGAATGGTTACAGTTTGAAATCCAGTATGTTCCTCAAAAATCCATAAAGGGTCATGCCTTGGAGGACTTCCTCGCCGAACACCCATTTGAAGAAGATACGTCATTGTATACTAAACATCCTAATGAAGTCATTTTCTATATTTATGAAAATCTCCATACATGGGAAATATACTTTGATGGTGCTTCTAGAAGTCCAACTAGAAGAGAATGGAAAACCCAAAATCATTAATGTTGGGTTAGGAATTTTTCTAATTTCCTTAGAAATATTATTATTAGCATATTCATTTTGGTAATCAGAAGGCGGTACCAATAATGAGGCTGATTATCAAGCTCCCATTTTATACCTAGAATTGGAGCTCCAGGAATATGTAAACCACCTTCATGTTAATGGTGATTCATAATTAGTAATCAAATAGATCAATGGGGATTATGATATTAAAAATTAAGATTTAATCCCTTTTTTTGATAATGTAAGAGGGTTAATGGCTGAATTTCACTCATAGGAAACATTGTCATATGTCTTGCGATCAAGAAATTCCCAAGGTGATGCATTGGCTAATGCAACCACAACCCTAGAAGATCCAAATTGGGATGATACAATCATCAGAATTGTCCATTGTCATGTGGTTTCACCTATTGTTAAAACTAGGATGTATTAAATTAATGCAATCAACCCTATTTCGAAGCCATATGGTCCTACTAAATGATGAATGACACCTATCATGAAATAACTACAAAATGGAATACTTCTACTTGATAGAGTTGGGAATGAGAAAATTTAGAGATGAGTAGGCAATTTCACTATTTTTGATAACCCAACTCACTAGAATATCTTCTACAAATAAGGCATTGATGGAGTCCTCTCCAGGTGTATTGATGGAGGATAAACTACAGCTGTCATGAAATAAGTACATGTAGAAGCTTGTGAGGCTCACCCGTCTAGTCATAGGATTTCTAATCAAATATGAAGGCTTGGATACTTTTAGCATTCAATTACACAAGATTGAATAGATTTATCAAACAAGTGTCACCCCTTCTAAGTGCATACCAACATCATTCGTCAACCCATAGTGTTTATACACACAAATAAATACTCTTGGTCATTTTCTACATAGGGATTGGATGTAGAATGACATTAGACTATATCTATAGCTAAGATGATTATGTATATTTTTACTACTACTGAATTATTCTCCAAATCGGCTCATGAAATTTCCTCTCAATGAATTCAGATCCAAAAAATTGTTATCTTTGTCAAAGAGGATATCATTAATATATTGAGTGTCCCTCATACCAGGCTGATGGAAAAGGACACCAATTTATATTCTTTTGAGTTAAAGAAGTCATATCAAGAGCACAATATCAAATCCAACCATTCATCTCACTATCATGAAGTTTCCAGTGGACAGATAGATGGTTTCAATAAGAACTTATCAAATATACTTCATTATATGGTGGATAATGGTAAGAAATATTATCATGATAAACGTTTTCATGCTTTGGGGGCTTATGAAACTACTAGTCATACTGCCAGTCAGGAAAATCCATATTTGTTGGTGTATAGAATAGACACAGTTTTGCCAATTGAATTTCAATTGCCTTAACTCTATGTTTCAATCTGGGATTACTTGTCTATAGATGAGTAGTCTTAGAAAAAAATTAATGATATGTAATGATTAGATGAAAAAAGATTGCATAATTTTAAACATTTGGAGGTCTATATAAACATAATAGAATGAGGTTCTAATAAGAAAGTTCACCTCTACTCATTTTTTAAATGATAATTGGTATTAGTTCTCAGGAATCCGATAATGCTAGGAATGAAGCATCAAAATATTGATCCACAATTTGAAGGACCATACTCTGTACATGTGGTCTACTCTAATGGAGCTTATTCTCTAATCTCAATGAATGGAGAACTCGTTACAACTCCAACCAATGAAATATTCTTTAAGAAGTACTTTGTGTAATCACACAGAGATAGGTCCATGCTGAATGACCTAAAACTACACAACATAATTTCCTCTATGAATGAAATTAAACATTATAGCATAATGTCTTAGTTAAAGGACATTAAACTCCATGACAACCACATGCATGCATGTTGCACGATGTTAAAATGCATAACTTCTTTTTCTTATTTACCAGTCATTATACTACATATGAATCATATATTCTTGCATCATGGAATGCAACTGCACAACGAAATTTCCTCGTTGAGTGGCTTGAATCTGCCCAACATAATGTCCTAGTTGCATGAAATAAACTTCTAAACAATCATTTGAACTCACTACACGACATTAAACTATATGGTTAATGTCTTATTCATTTAACGTTATGAAATCCCATAAGATACCACAAATAGGAATTCATTTCAGTTCATTAAAATAATGAGTAGATTCCATACACAAGCATTACTCACATAATTCTTACTACTTAGTGGAACACGAGTTCCATTTTATTTATGTTTTTATCAGATCTACATAGAGACCACATTTCAAGAACTACGTGTGGCTTTATTGTCATTCCACTGGGAGATGTAGAGACATCTGGATTTCAAATAATGGGGCCTACCACAACCCGAAAGAAATTTATTACCCTTTATCTTCCATTATATGAAAAAATATACATAGTACTATTTGAGGATATATGGGTTTATCTTCATAAACTCTTGTGTCTTATGTTTAACTATTATTCCAAAATATGATTGAAACTCCCATCTCTCGCATCAAACTCAATTGGTGTGGAGAATTAATTTCTCAAGAACTACGTTTGGCATGATTCCCATTTCAATGGGATGTGTAGAGATTCCATGATCTCCAATATTGAGATTAGCCACAAAAAATACCTATTCTCATGGTCAAGACAAGATTGATATGGGGAAAAACCTTAAGAACTATGTGTAGGTTGATTATTTCTTTGGCAAGATAAATAGAGACACCTAGGTTCTATTATCTTATCCAGACTTAATTTTCCTTTTCAGGTCAGAATCACTACATGCCTCAGAACATTAATCTAAACTACATAGCATAATGTCCCTGTTGCGTGACTCTAAACTACACAACATAAAGTCCTTGCTTCAAAACATTAAATAGAACAGAACCCAATGAACTTCATATGGATAGATTTTCATCCCATTAAGATACATAGTAAAAAATAGGCCTTAGCTCCTAGTCCCAGCAAAAGGATAATTTTTTTTACCTCTCTTCCACATATAATTAAGAATCTATGTGAGAGTCTACATTATGGGTCCTCTCCTTGGAGTGGCCACCTAGGAAATTAAAAATTTCCACATTTTTCATATGAGTTAGAACTATAAATGGACTCCAAAATCATGGCCAATAATGATTTAAATATTTATCTTATGAATTGAGCATCGCCCATTTCATATTTTATACTATTAATCAGGAATAATTTTAAATATTCATAATCTTTCATCGGTTTCTGGTGTTAGAGTTTCTGACACCTAATAGCTCTTTTCAGGACTACGTAGTATATGCCCCTAGGTGGCCATGCATAAGTCGCCCACATAACAGAATTATCAATAAAAAGCGTCCATTGTTTGGCTATGAATCATATTCCCTCCAGTTGGCTCTACATAATATAGCTCCGATAACTAGTTTTTTCAAATAATGGAGATTGTTTTTGGGTAAAAGCTTCTTCGTTCAGTTTCAAACATTAATGAAAAATGTAACGCCCCGACCCCAATTACCTAAAGTCGGTGCATTATTACATAACATTGTCATGATCACAAGAAAGATCAAATATCGAAAGACCGATTGGTTTAGTAGCCTTGGAAACACTAGATATATTCATAAAGTTTTACATGACATCATAAAGTGAAAAAACTACTACAACAACATAGTCTCCTTATCCCACACTCATATCCCCACATACTATCCCTGAAGGTCATTCATAAATTACTTCTTCACATCCTGAGAAAAATAAAACATAGAAAAGTGGTGAGCTCAAATGCCCAGTAAGGATAACAATATAGTAGAAACATTCATAAATGAGAATAAACATTTAAGGCAATGTATAACTTAAAAAAGCCTTTTAAACTTGAACTTCAACATAGTATGGAAAAAATAAAATGAAATAATGCAATTTACTTATTCACATGGATATTATACTAATCGAATAATCACATGCAATATCAATTACCACTTTCATAATGATGGAATGCATAATGTCAGACTATCATAACCACATAGCCAAGGCCTCGTGCCAAGACTACAAAAAAGATTTTGCCAAGGCCTTGTGCCAAGACACTAGTTTTTCTCATGAGACCTACCGTTTCATCGAGGAGCTATAGCAGGCTCCACCCGTCACATATTAATTCCAATGCATTCCCATATGAAAAGGTTTAAACATAACATAAACATTCGTATTAAAACTAGCATACGAAATGTCAATATTTTCACCATAAACCATGAATGGTATAAAAATAGCACATCCATAGTCAATCATATCACAAAACCTTCAATACAATATAGAAGTTTTGTATCATAATAAATCATCTTCAAATAAGCTTAAAATCCATCAAATTATGTTGACATAGATGAAATCAAAACTATTTGAGAGAAATATCTCTTTTCTCGAAATCAGTGAAAAGTCACACATTTATAAATGAAGTAATTTAAAAGATATTTTTGAATCAAAGTGTCCCATACCACTTTGAAACCTTTGAAAAGAAATATCATTTCAAAACCTACATGTCCATATAAATAAATCCTTAAAATAATTTTGAAAACATGGGCATAAATTAAAAATATTTAGAAAGATAAATCATTAAAATATTTAAAATTATGATCTTGATAAAGAGTACCTTTCAAAAATTCTTAAAATATTCATTTTGAAATCATTTAAGAGTAAAAAATTTTCTTTGAAAATATTCTTATAAGATTATAAGGGAAGCTACCATGATTTTATAACGGCGGAAAATAACCGCACCCACCGTATAAGTTAAAAAACATTCTTAACTTAATTCTGTCGAAATGGTTCAAAAACTCCTTTTTTGGAAAACGAAGGAAAGATTCCTTTATAAAACTCTTATAAAAAGTCACAAAAGGGTATAAATAACTTTAACCCATTTTCTTGTAAATTGTAAAAATGTTTTGAAATACATTTTTAAGAAACATGGATGTGGATGATAAAGATATCTTAGTAGATTATTACGTATAAACAACATCGGATAATGAAGAGATTGTGAAATAAACCCTTACCTTGTACTTTTACTTGGGCGGGGTTGGTTAACCTCCTATATAATGGTGAAATAATTGTTATTAAATTATAAAATAATCATATACATTAATATGATATCATATATGATCTTTTAACATTGATTTGTTAATAATATCTTAGTATTATCGTTGTTTCGGGTGTTAGCTTACTCGTTTCCTTTTATATGTTTTGTTACGTAAGACATGTTTGTAATAGATAGGTTTTATCTTAATCATATCCAGAATGATATCAAGTCCTTAGATACTATTATTAATCATAAAATGAGAATTATACTTGAATGGATACGATAGAGAATAAATCTCATCGCGTTCGTGGAGACGGTAGTCCGTACGTACGCACAAGAGACAATATCATTCTATTGATATTAAAATAATATATAATTGGATAGTATATAATATATAAAGAATAATTATCATGTTATATTTTTTATTTACATGAGTTACACATCATTATTATACCCATCCAAACAATAATATATTGAATAACAATTACACCACGACATGGAGACGGTAATCCGTACGTATGCATGTATGGTGACATGTTATTCAAAGGGTGGATAGAATACTGAATATGGTTGTAACATATTTATAATAATATCACAGTATATATAAGATACTGGAGTTATTATTTTAGAATGGTAATAACAAAGAAAGAAGAAGAAGTGGAAGAATAAATGAATTTGAAAAAGGGTGGTGAAAACATTACCTCTTCTTCGGGTTGTTCCTTTTTATTTGATCAAAAGGGCTCTTTAGGTTGGCTTTCTGATCAAACTAAGGCCTCTAGGTTGTATTGAGGGTCGTTGGGAGAGTATTTGGGCAGAGTTTGGCCGAACAAAAAGGCTTTGAAGGTGTGAAGTAATGAGAAGGTGGAGTTCCCTTTTATAAGAGGGGTGAGGGGCACCTTTGGATAATCTAGAAATATTAATTTATAATAAATTCATATTCGGTTTATAGTGGATCCAAAGTTGATTAGTCAAATTTTAAGGTGGGGATAGGTCAAAAATCATTCATCCAATAGAAGTTAGACAGGTTTGGGTTACTATATTAGCCTTATCATTTAGTTTTAACTCTTAGTTAATTAGTTTGACATTTACCATGTCACTTTGTATTTTAATATTATATAGTTAATAAACATACAATATACATCCAAGATACCCCCAAGTGGTCCATTAATGATACAACTATCATGATATAAGTCTCTTGGCCGAACCTTAGATTTTTAAGAATTTAATATCAATTAATAATATAATATTTGTTTTAAAAACTCTTTTATGTCAATTTTGACACTATTCAATAGTTGATTTTTGTGAAACTTATAACAGAATGATTTCTTCGAACAAGGACAATTAAATAAATAATAATAAGTCATATTATCCTATAAAATTAGTTTAATTAATTAAAAGTCTCAAATTATATTTATTTGGGTATTTATAATATCAATTATTTTAATTTTTCATTATTATGTTAATTACTGTATCATCATTATGTCATAAATAAATTATATTATTTAACGTTTAAAATTATAAATAAACTATAATTATGTAGGAAATTTTTTTATCTTTCTAATGAATATTTATAGTCCAAAATACAACATATATAACCCTATTTAAAAATTGTTTTTCTAAAAGATATATGCTTGTGTCATTTTTTTATTCATTTTAACTTAATTAAAATAAAGTGTCCCTATCACTTACAAGTGGCACCATGGGGTCCCAAAATCGACCCCATTATTCCCATGGTCGAACATGTATCAACCAATAATGTTAGGACACGTTTTAGGGAAATGATTTATTATTATAATATTATTTCTTAACCCTTTTTTACCGGATTTACCCTTAACCATGGTAAATAAAATATTTACCGCAGTAATTATGTCTAAAAATAAAAGTTACCTATTTACATAATTTGAAAATCCTGATTAAAAATATGGAATCCATTTTTCTAAATTCTAAACATAGAAGTGGCAGAATTTAATTAAAAATTAATTCTCGCTGTCAAAACAAAAAGCGGGTTTTTAAGATATAATAACTATCAAAAGATTGATACTTGTCTATGTTCGGTTTAATTGTGAAATTATTTCCAATGACCAAAATTGTATTAAATGGTAAAAATATATTCTAAATATACTTTCAAACCACTCAAATTCATAATTTATCAATATAAATTATTTCGATTAAAAAGTTGTTTTGAATTAAAATTTAGTAATTTCCACTATTCATCAAAATATTAAAGTTATCCGAAAGGTTCTAGAATTTCACCCTAGGCTAAATTCGATATTCCGAATACAAAAATGAAGTCCATTTTGAAATATAAAATATATATAATTTCAAAAAGTAGGTATTACTATTCATAACGGCTAGTTTGATTGGAGGTGGTGTGTGTTAGTACTCGAAGTTGTGTACAACACACGCTATTGTATTATTCAAAGGAAAGCGTACCATGGAAGCTTGGGATGTTTCATTTTAAATTTTTGATGTCCTCATTTAGTCAAAAAGTTTAAAATATTGTATTTAAAAAGGGTTCACTATTAAAAGTTGGTAAAAGTGCAATACTGAAAATGAATTTGTTCTTACATTATGTCTAAGAAACTCATAATATGGATTCTAAAATTATAAGGATTATATAAAGTTTAAAATTTAGATAATACTATTCATAACCTCTTTTGAACGGCTTTTTTGGTATGTCATGGTGTGCTTGAACTCAGTGTTGCGTGTAGTGCAATTTATTGAATTATTTTGAAGAAATAACACACTATGAAATCTTGGGGTGTTACATTCTCCTCTCCTTCAATAAATTGCGTCCTCGCAATTTGAAATTGTTCTTCAAAAATAAAAGTTTGAAAATAGAAAATATCATTGTGGGAAAACCCACATCGGAAATTGGGTTACTAAAATTTAGTCTTAATATGAGGAAAAGAGAAATGAAAGGGTCACCACCAAATAATGATCTCTATTAGGAGAACATTGGTGGCAATTAGAGACATATAATTGGAGGAAAAACATAAATATTTATAGGTAGTGATTGAGGTCATCAATCAAAAACAAGTGTAAAATTAAGGTCCTTAAATTCATCAATCTATGATGATTAGAAATACCATTGGTTCAACAAAACATAGGGTATTAGGATAACACATTTTTGGTTTTAGGATTCCTTAAATAAAGTATAAGAATTAATTTCTTCATAGAATAAGAGAAAAGAAAAATATATTTTGGACAAGTAGAGTTCCATACTTTAACTAAATTCTACCACAAGCTCATCTTTCACTATAAAAAAATATATTCTATTTATCCTATTTGTATAGGGTTCCAAAAAAATGAATTTATAATTCATCTACGAGATCTTTTTAGAAAACTACATTTTTTAATCTCAGAAATCATGTGGGTTAGTGGTAGGTGATACACCCTTGTCGCCCATCAGTTGTGGGTTTAAGTCTCGCGGCCTTGTCGGACGCGATGGGTTGCCGCCCGACCTCCGGGTTGTCCTTTTATGGAAATCAAAATAATCCAAACTAGAACTATCCAAAATACTTCAGTACAAAATTTATAAGGAAGGTAAACACAACAAAGATATTTTTTTTCTGCGTAATAACATGTGAACACCTTAATCATGTATTCTTTTAAAACACTACAACATCTTGAATTACCATAAAACCTTATTGATTACATTCAGGATCCCTTATTCCTTAAAGAATAATATATATACTCCATCAATCCAAAAATGTTTTAAACCCCAACAATGATGGAATATACAAATCATTAATCAGTTTCAAGGTAGTCAAGAATATCCAATATAATTTATCCAAATAAATCATGTATTATTCCAAAATCACTACCTCGGTATCGGAACTATATTATGGTTTATCATTCTCTCAACCATATATTTTCCAAAAATTTATCCTACTATTGAGTCACTTTTCTTTGTTCCACACAATCCCAAGACCTTAATGAAATAGTACTGCAGTACAATCCTTATATACTCCATAATTATTATAACAAGTACATTGTTGATACAACACTCAAATGACATAATCAACACAATAACTCTAATCATTCCTCTTCATCTGTGGTAGTATCATAGCTTGATTATTATCCAATAGCATCATTTGCGGCATAGTCTGATGACTGGGACATAGGTTCACGTAGTGTCCAAACTCCTTGAAAATGAAGCATTGTACATTTGAAACCATTTTCTTACCCTTGCAGTCACGTACTTGGTGCCCTTTTCCTCCACAATTATAACAAAATGCCATTCCTTTCAGGCAAGTTCCAGGGTGTTTCTTCCCACAGTTATCACATATGGGAAAATTATTCTTTTCCCTCTTCCCTTTATCCATCTTTCTCTCTTCCATCCTTTTCTTCTCTTGCTTCTCTTCAAAGCCACAGGACTCAATAAACTCTTTACTTATCTTATCAACACATGATATTATTTCTTCATATAATGATAATACATGGGAGAATATTTATCTTATAAATTATGGCTTAAGACCATGAAAGATATGATCCTTCTTTCTCTTTGGATCATGTGCACTGCTGGAGTTATCATTCCTTCTACTGGGCGCCATTTATAAACAATGACATACACAAGATTAGTTTATGAATAACAATACCTATCCCAAACTTGTAAAACACATAACATAAATTAAATAGTTTATGGATATAATCCATAATCATAAAAATTCCTCCTTTGAGGAAGTATATACTCATAAACCCTTAATAATGTTTTGTAATGAAAATGAGAATTATCCTAAGCATATCCCCTGAGAGTGTCATAACCAAGAGTGCCGCAAGGCCCATTGTCGTGCACCAGTTTTCGTTCGAGTCTAGCTCAAAGTGGTGTTTTCGGGTTTTACCCTTAGGTACATCTGTGCCAGAGCCGCCTCTACCTGCTCGTATCCAGACAGGGATTTATTTCTTGGAAAACTCACAAAATCTCTACAATACCAAAATTCTAGGAAGTTCTTCTATACTAATCCTCATGGTCCATCATAAATCTATGTGCTCTAATAAGAGTTTATCTAAATCTAGCTTCCAAGGTTTGTACTAAACTTCCTCGGATACCAACTGTAACTCCCCGACCCCGGTTACCTAGAGTCAGTTCATTATTACATACCATTGGCATGATCACAAGAAAGATCAAATCTCGAAAGACAGATTGGTTTAGTAGCCTTGGAAACACTAGATATATTCATAATGTTTTACATTACATCATATAGTGAAAAAACTACTACATCAACATAGTCTCCATATCCCACACTCATATCCCCACATTCTATCCCTACAGGTCATTCATAAATTACTTCTTCACATCCTGGGAAAAATAAAACATAGAAAAGGGGTGAGCTCAAATGCCCAGTAAGGATAACAATATAGCTGAAACTTTCATAAATAAGAATAAACATTTAAGACAATGTATAACATAAAACAAAAGCTTTTTAAACTTGAACTTAAACATAGTATGGCAAAAATAAAATGAAATAATGACATTTACTTATTCTTATTGATATTATACTAATACAATAATCACATGCAATATCAATTACCACTTTCATAATGATGGCATGCATAATGCCAGACTATCATAACCACATAGCCAAGGCCTCGTGCCAAGACTAAAAATAAGATTTTTCCAAGGCCTTGTGCCAAGACACTAGTTTGTCTCATGAGACCTACCGATGCATCGAGGAGCTATAGCGGGCTCCACCCGTCACATATTAAGTCTAATGCATTCCCATATGAAAAGGTTTAAACATAACATAAACATTCATATTAAAACTAGCATATGAAATGTCAATATTTTCACTATAAACCATAAATGGTATAAAAATAGCACATCCACAGTCAAACATATCACAAAACATTCAATAAAATATAGAAGTTCTGTATCATAATAAATCAACTACATATAAGATTAAAATCCATCAAAGGATGTTGACATAGATGAAATCAAAACTATTTGAGAGAAATATCTCTTTTCTCGAAATCATTGAAAAGTCACACATTTATAAAGGAAGTAATTTAAAAGATATTTTTGAATCAAAGTGTCCCATACCACTTTGAAACTTTTGAAAAGAAATATCATTTCAAAACCTTCATGTCCATATAAATAAATCCTTAAAATCAATTTAAAAACATGGACATTAATTAAAAATATTTATAAAGATAAATCATTAAAATATTTAAAACTATGATCTTGATAAAGAGTACCTTTCAAAAATTCTTAAAATATTCATTTTGAAATCATTTAAGAGTAAAAAATTTTCTTTGAAAATATTCTTATAAGCTTATAAGGGAAGCTTCGACGATTTTATAATGGCGGAAAATAACCACACCCGCCGTATAAGTTAAAAAAACATTCTTACCTTAATTCAGTCGAAAAGGTTAAAAAGCACCTTGTTTGGAAAACGATGGGGTGATTCCTTTATAAAACTCTTATAAAAATTCAAACAAGGGTATAAATAACTTTAACGCATATTCTTGTAAATTGTAAATTTTTTTTGAAATACATTTTTAAGAGACTTGGATGTGGATGATAAAGAGATCCTAGTAGATTATTACGTATAAAAAACCTCAGATAATGAAGAGATTGTGAAATAAACCCTTACCCTGTACTTTTCCTTTGATGGGGTAGGTTAACCTCCCGTATAATGGTGAAATAATTGTTATTAAATTATACAATAATCATATACATTAATATGATATCATATATGATCTTTTAACATTGATTTTTTAATAATATCTTAGTATTATCGTTGTTTCGGGTGTTAACTTACTCGTTTCCTTTTATATGTTTTGTTACGTAGGTCATGTTTGTAATGGATAGGTTGTATCTTAATTATATCCAGAATGATATCAAGTCCTTAGATACTATTATTAATCATAAAATGAGAATTATACTTGAATGGATACGATAGAGAATGAATCTCATCGCGTTCGTGGAGACGGTAGTCCGTACGTACACACGAGAGACAATATCATTCTTTTGATATTAAAATAATATATAATTGGATAGTATATAATATATACAGAATCATTATCATGTTATATTTATTAATTACATGAGTTACACTTAATTATTATACCCATCAAAATAATAATATATTGAATAACAATTACACCACGACGTGGAGACGGTAAGCCGTACGTACGCACGTATGGTGACATGTTATTCAAAGGGTGGGTAGAATACTGAATATGGTTGTACCATATTTATAATAACATCACATTATATATAATATAATGGAGTTATTATTTTATAATGGTAATAAGAAAGAAAGAAGAAGAAGTGGAAGAGGAAATGAATTTGAAAAAGGGTGGTGAAAACATTACCTCTTCTTCGGGTTCTTCCTTTTGATTTTTTCAAATGGGCTCCTTAGGTTGGCTTTCTGATCAAAATAAGTCCCTTAAGACGTATTGAGGGAAGTTTAGAGAGTATTTGGGCACATTATGTCTGATCCAAAAGCCTTTGAAGGTGTGAAGTAATGAGAAGGGGGAGTGCCCTTTTATAAGAGGGGTGAGGGGCACCTTTGGAAAATCTAGAAATATTAATTTATAATAAATTCATGATCTGTTTCTAATGGCTCCAAAGTTGATTATTCAAAGTTTAAGGTGGTTATAGGTAGAAAAGAATTCAACCAATAGAATTTAGAGAGGTTTGGGTTACTATATTAACCTTGTCTTTTAGTTTTAACTCTTAGTTAATTAGTTTGACATTTACCATGTCACTTTGTATTTTTATATTATATAGATAATAGACATACTATATACATCCAATAGACCCCCAAGTGGTCCATTAATGATACACCTATCATGAAATAAGTCTCTTGTCCGAGCCTTAGATTTTTAGAAATTGAATATCAATTAATAATATAATATTTGTTTTAAAAACTCTTTTATGTCAATTTTGACACTATTCAATAGTTGATTTTTGTGAAACTTATAACAGAATGATTACTTCGAAAAAGGTCAATTAAATCAATCCTAATATGTCATAGTATCCTAGAAAATTTGTTTAATTCATTAAAAGTCTAAAATTATATTTATTTGTGTATTTATAATATCAATTATTTTAATTTTTCACTTTTATGGTAATTACTGCATCATCATTGTGTCATAAATAAATTAAATTATTTAATGTATAAAAATTATAAATAAACTATAATTATGTTGGAAATCTTTTTATATTTATAATTAATATTTATAGTCGAAAATATAACATATATAACCCTATGTAAAAATTGTTTTTCTAAAAGATATATGCTTGTGTCATTTTTGTATTCATTTTATCTTAATTAAAATAAAGTGTTCCTATCACTTACAAGTGGCACCATGGGGTCCCAAAATCGACCAAAATATGCCCATGGTCTAGCATGTATCAACCAATAAGGTTAGGACATGTTTTAGGAAAATTTTTGTTATTATAATATTATTTTTCAACCCTTATTTACCGGATTTACCCTTAACCCTGGTAAATAAAATATTTACCGCAGTAATTATGTCTAAAAATAAAAGATACCTATTTACGCAATTTGAACATCCTGATTCCAAATATGGAATCCATTTTTCTAAATTCAAAACACAGAAGTGGCAGAAATTAATTTAAAATTAATTCCAGTTGTCAAAACAAAAAGCGTGTTTTTAAGATATAATAACTATCAAAAGATTGATACTTGTTTATGTTTGGTTTAATTGTGAAATTATGTCCAATGACCAAAATTGTATTAAATGGTAAAAATATATTCTAAATATACTTTAAAACCACTCAAATTCATAATTTATCAATATAAATTATTTCGATTAAAAAAGTTGTTTTTAATTAAAATTTAGTAATTTTCACTATTCATCAAAATATTAATGTTATCCGAAAAGTTCAAAAATTTCACCCTAGGCTAAATTCGACAATCCGAATCCAAAAATGAAGTCCATTTTGAAATATAAAATATATATAATTTCAAAAATTAGGTATTAATATTCATAACGGCTAGTTTGATTGGTTGTGGTGTGTGTTAGAACACGAAGTTGCGTACAACACACGCTACTGTATTATTCAAAGGAAAGTGTACCATGGAAGCTTGTGATGTTTCATTTTAAATTTTTGATGTCCCCATTTAGTCAAAACGTTTAACATATTGTATTTAAAAAGGTTTCACTATTTAAAGTTGGTAAAAGTGCAATACTGAAAATGAATTTGTTCTTAAATTATGACTAAGAAACTCATAATATGGATTCTAAAATTATAAGGATTATATAAAGTTTAAAATTTAGTTAATACTATTCATAACCTCTTTTGAATGGATTGTTTGGAAATTCATGGTGTTCTTGAACTTGGTGTTGCGTGTAGTGCAAGTTATTGAATTATTTTGAAGAAATAACACACTATAAAATCTTGGGGAGTTACAAAAAATTACAAGAATTTGTATCTTAAAAAAATCATCTATGAAACTTTTTCCCATTACCATTCTCTAAATCTGAAAGCCTCTAAGAACATTGTTTACATATTTCCCCCTCCATGGGTTCAAATCATTTTAATATAATCTGGGATCATATGACCACATATCATCCATTTCATCCATTATATTCTGGCACTGGTAGATTGACCTAAAACTATAGGGAATGCTTCCTACAATTAGTCCAAACCATTGTAGAGAACCAATTCCCCCTTTCCTTTTGAAATCATGATTGCAAATACAGTTTTTGTATTTAGATATCTTTCTCCAGAAGAAGACTATATTTTTGGAAAAATGTGAATCTTCATAAACATGCATCGATATTTAGTAATAAAATGTCAAATTCTCAAGAACTCTTTTACCAGACTATGCAGTATGTGCCCCCAGTGGCCTTTCCTAAAATTCTATTAATTAATAAGCCTTTCAGTCAAAGGATAAAACTATTAGGATATGCAGCATATACCCCCAGTTGGCCATGTATAATACTACCCCCAAAATGGGGTTTTCAAATTGATTTAACATTGTTTTTTGGAGCAGACCATTTTAAATACTATTATCCCTTTTTCTCATGTCATACTTTTGATCCTGAAATTTAAAGATTACATTTTACATTTTTCCTATCCCATACCTGAGTATGCTAGCATGTTTCTAGTCAATTTATCAAAAAAATGGAGACTGATAATCCTCTACACAAAGATATAGATCTTTAAATTAAATCCCTCCTATTTTTTACAGCATGAATTGAAACTACAGAGCAAAATGTCATTGTTGCATGACTATAAACTACAAATCACAGTGTCAGAAAGCCCCTTTCTGAACCATTTTAACCATTCTTCACACACCTAATTTCATTTGGGGTGGTTTCCCCATTCATGAACTATGTTGGAACAGATGACCCGTTATTCTTAGATCTTTTTCCTTGATGAAACTACCCACTGTGGTCTTGAGTCACCCAAATCATAATTTCCCTTGTCTATAAACAATAAAATGTCAAATTTTTTAGATCTATTTTGTCTGACTATGTATAATGTTCCTTTTGTGGGCCTTGCATAAAATTTTCCAAAATAACGATAATGTCAATGAAAGGATTCCATTGTTTGGATATAAATCACATTCCCCTTTTATCCATGCGTAATATAGCCTTTATAATGTGTTTGTTTAGAAAAAGTAACATCTTTCATAAAAAGACATCCTCAAAGATTAAACATCAATTTCAAATTTTGTTACCATAAAAACCATGAATCAAGATTAACCTTGTATGTATTGAATGAATATTAGAGTAATTCCAAGCCACAAAGCATTGTTTGGAATCTAATTTCAAAATCTATGGTCAATGCTATTCAAACATAAACAGTTGTCTTATTCGTCCAATATGCATGAATCCAAACTAGGCTTAAAAATACATGGTACTCACTATATTGAGAACATGCAAAGGGAAATATAGACGAAATTCAAAGTCTCATCACACTAGACCTACATTTTTGTATGGATTAGGCAATATTGAGCAATAAAAATTTAATAGATAGAAATTTTGTGGTGTTGTTTGTGTAGCTCGAGTAAAAATCAATTTACACTCGCTATGACCATTAAATTATCATAAAAATAGTGCATTACATCCCTATATAGGTATTTATGGTTATCCAGTATGAAAATATCATATTATAGAAGTGGAATTTAACATTACTATTAATAATAAGATACGATGATGACATTGATGATTAGAGACACAAATATTTTCATTCGAGAGTAAAAAATCGCAATAGGAACATCCAAAAACTGGAGTTTCTCTTTCATAAATCAAAATAGGTTTTATACATAACTTCTTATTCATTTAGTGGAATTTTGTGCTCTATAAGCTACCAATTTATGTTCAGTTATCCAATTGGTATCATTCTCTTCAGCTTAACAAAGTGCTACCTTGAAATACTCAATGATTTTTTACCAAATTTCTAGACTTTTTCTATTGAATCATCAAGTCATTCAAGATCCCCTATAATTATATCCAACTGTTTTTTAAGACACAACTATTTAAATTTCTATTTATTAACTTTCTTTGTGACTCCTATCAAATTTTTCGTATGATTGGCCTCAAAATTGGATAATGATTCTTGGAATTTATCAATGTTGGAAAACAGTCTATCATTTTCCATTTCTTGTTGACGTTTTTGCTCTTTCCCCCCATTTTCAGATGATTTCGTTCACTGTATTTTGAATTTCACGGTATTCAGAACAGCCAAATCCCAATATATATGTCAAATATGAAAGCTATGGAATTATTTTGAATAGTTCCTCAAGGTTCATATTAGATATTATTATCCATATGTTCTTCAATGCCTTGTGATGTAAAAGGTGAAGAGCCTTATGAAGCTCCAGATCTGATTCAGAATTGAGGTCCTAAGAGGGAACATATTCTGTGATTAATGCACTTATAGATGATCTATGTTCTACTCATACATTTAATGTGGTCACCATATATCTTAATTTTGTTTGAGATGATGCAGCAGATTCACCTACAAACCTATCCATTGAAGTTGATAATATTATATGGTGAATTAAAATTATTCTTTGTTTCAAAAGAATAAAAAATGTGATCACAATAATAATATTTGAAATTGTTACATAAGAATAGGTCATATGGCTGAGATGACCCATCCCCAATATTATCAAATTCACCAGTTTTGGTTGAAATTCATTATTGGGGAATGATTTCTTTAACCTGCTCAGGATTCTTCAAATGAATCTCAGGAAGATTTTCCATTTCAAAATTCACCTAATCCAACATCTCTGCAATAGTGGGATTGATAGTGATACCGACGCTTCCTTCAACCATCATCACTCTAACAATTTCTGTTGATGGAACTGCATATTTCAAACTGACCATGCTTAGAAAAGTAATCATAATAAGATTAATAAGTTGAACAATAATTACTCACATCAATTTGGTTATATTCAAGGAATATAAAAATATTCTAATGTATTTGTAATATTAACGTGTTCTAATACTTCTTCAAAATACACACTATGATTCATCATACATCCAATGATATACCAAATCCCATGATAGTCTCACCCATGGAAGAACTTGGAGTGGTTGTTTTTCAACCCTCGTCTTAAAATTTTTGACCCCAAATAGTTTCCTCACTAACATCTATAGGGTCAATATCAGTTGTCATAAAATTTTCTGGTGCATACAATGAACCTGATGTACCACATCATTGAAGTCCATTTTTGTTACACAATGTTTCCCATGAAGCACATCAGATTTACCAGATGTCTCCGCTCTCCTAGTAGAAGGAATAGGATCAGTTTTAGTGGCACCATGATCTATTATACCATTCAATCATTTAGTAGTGTGAATTTATTCATCAGTTTCTTATATAAGAATATCCAATTCCTAGAAATAATTTCTTACTTTATTAAGGTTGTTCTTAAAAATAACATCATAAGATGCTCATAGATCCCCTATTCAAGGAATACACAACCCTTCACATAAATTTATACATTTGGTCTTAGAATCACAATACTATATTTTAAATTTTTGAAGCACCTATGATCGTACATATTTAAATTACTTTCCAATAGGTTGTGAAGATTATCGCATAGTATTAGATTTGAGTTTCTTCCCAATTCCTACCATCAAATAAGATGGATGAGAATATACGAACCGCTTCTCTTCTGATCGATGGTGACTAAATCACCTCAGTAAATCTTTAGTTTTTACTAATGGTGTAGCTCTCTTGAACCTGACTAGTGGATTGTATCTGAAATGAGGTCGCTTCGGTGAGCTTGGATCCTAATTACCATCACCCTCTAACTCTGATGAATCAGCCTCAAATATGATGAATAATTACCTTCCAAATGAGAGGGTTTCTTTCAATTTACTCTCTTTACCCTGAATCGAGGGACAACATAGTTTGGAACCCCTTAAGGGTATGATGCATCCCAATTCATAGCATACCTGATAGTCGATCTGATTGTTTCATTAGTGGTAGGTAAGTTGAATATTTCCCCACTTTTCTCTACAATCGTCACCAATAATAGTTTTCATCCCACCATTGGATGTTTCTCTAATATTACATACCCTGGAAAAGATACAATAATTTTTTCTGGACATTTTAATTGATGTGTGAATATCTAAAAAACATAGGCCTCACATATGATTTCTCAGTGAATCTTGGTGGCCTTTAAGCCATCCCTACAAGCTAACGTATACGACCTTATCTCTATGTTGTTCATCACATCATCAAAAAATATTCCCATAGGCGGATTCCCATAATGGAAAATATGAAATTCCCTATGCATACATAACATGGGATTATTTTTTCAATAATTCAAAGACAGTGGTGAAATACCAGAAAAATAAGAAACAGATGGTCAGAATGATCTTCCAAGGACCAGAACTCCACTCTGCATAGCATATGTTCGGAAATGAGTGACAGTCCGCCCTCATAAAACTTGGAATGGACCTTCTATTATGAAATGAGACGCTCTTCAATAGTTATGAAATATGATCCTATAAATCATCACCAGAATAGGGGTAGCCAACCCTACAGTCCTATTTTATACAAACTTGGTTTCTATAAAAAAAAGTTATCAGCATTATGTCTCCCTTGGAATTTATACAGACATTAGATATACAATGAGCCAAATGGCCCATTAACCCACAAGATATGTCTTCACATGAATTAGGGAGTTGAATCCATACCCCCACTTTTCAAACTCTCCATTATTTAATGTTGTTTAGAAAGTGTCAGTTGTACCTCTCTTTTTTACCTTGGAAAAACTTGTTTGATGAGTGAAAGTGAGAAATTTATCTTTCTTCTTCATAAATAATATTTACTTCCACTCCTCTGGGTGAATATAACTTATTAGGTGGTACATTTTTCTGTTTGTAATCTTGAGTTTATAAAATATCTTCATTAGCTCATGAAACAAGGCAAAAGGATTTTATATGTCATTCCATGTCACGTTTGGATGAATATATTCATCAAACATTTCTCCAAATATTGGAGCTCTAAATATCGTGTAGACATCCCAAAAACTGATGCATGCTTCTCTATGTGTAGAATGGAATGAATTAGTCTCTGGACTCCATCATCCTAGAAACATTGGCATGAAATTGAAATTCTAATATAGATAGTTTTTCCCAACCAATACAGCCTTATAATTTGAAATTCCTTTTATGTCATCTATAAAAACTTCACAGGTCATGCACACCCATTACTCCCACATCCATGTGGGTTTAATACCCCCACCTGAGTGAAAATCCCAACTTTTCATCCAACCCTTGGATTGATCTGTTTGAGAATCTCTGAAAATCGACGAATAGTAGTGCAGATTTAACTTGGGTGTATATGCTTTCAAATCTGGAGCACACTGGCTATGATGTATGAAATGGGCATTAGCAGCTTTCCTAGCAATGATATATATTCCCTAAATATAAATATTGGTAGATTATAAATTGGTTTTCTCTTGTAACCAAAAAATGGAATATAATTATTTAGATCTAGTATGTTGGAATTTTGTTGTTGGCCATAACCATAAAGAAGAAAATAAATACTCCTTGGAAAATTGAGGTGATATTTCCACAGATTATTTTCCAAATCTTAGAGAGTAGTGTCACAAATGTTAGTGTAATCATGACTGAAAATATGCAACATATAGTCAATTTTTTTCCTATCCAATTCGTCAGTAGTTCAAATTCTCTTGGTATCCACACATGCAAAACTGATCAAAATTAATCTTAATGTGAGCTTATATTGGATTATTTAACAAATTTATTACGAAAATTTGACAAAGTAATTAAGGTTTGAATATATGGATTCGGTGCACATGTATAAATCTGGTGTGTAAGCATGGAACCCAATTTTTTGAACACAAATAAATAATGAACAGAATTAGTATGACCAACATGAGTGTCTAAAAGAAAAAATATTCACTCCAAGTGATGGATTTCCATAATCCATTGTAATTTTCAGTGAAGTGAAGACACTATATATAAGCTTGAAGACTACTATGTGGGCCATTACCGTTCAACCCCGTACCACATGTGCTATTAGTATTTGCACTACATCAAAATCATTAATCATTTTCATAACTTTACCTCATTATAAGACCCTCTATTAATTTTGGATCCAATTATGGGGGGAGGGGATTTCATTGAATCTTTGTTCCAGTACATCGATGAAAAAATGGCAACGGGAAATGCCTTAGAAAAAATATGTGAATATACATGAAAAATTTCAATATTTGCACATGGTCGTGTTTGAAATCATCCTAGTTGAGCCAAGTAACAGTCGGCATGCAACCACTTGCACTCCACAATGTTGGCACACAACCCACTTGGGCGACCAACCTACATTCACCCATGGTCTTATTTTTTTCTTTAAATAGACCCTTGGGGTATTCATTTGTATAGAAAAATTTCCATGAATCCCAATTGCTTCTTTGGACTCCCTATTGATTTAACGAATTCTTCTAAAACCTTTATGGTAGTTCTTTACAACTTAGGGCATAGGAATTATAGGATGATACTAAGAAAAAAGTCGATTTAGTGTTTTAATTCCATAACCCTTGCGTGCCTAAAGTACCCAACCTCCATAAATCGTAAACACGGGTGCACCACCCATTCCTACCAATAGAATTTGAGAGCCCTACTTTTGGGAATAACTGTGAACACTCTTGAAGTCTTGTGTAATGTTGCACCCATGTTTTAGCATCCATGTTTTTTTAATGTAAGTAAACATCAGGTCTCCAAATCCTACCTACTCACCTATACTAGCGCACCAAATACCTACATGGGCGCCCCTATTTGATTCACCTTATACCTTCAGCATATACAAGGATTTCATCAGGGCTTATTCAAAGTCATTGATGGAAAGGCTTCCACTTCATTGGATCCCTTGTCTTAAAGGGATTCTATTGAAACCTCCACCAAATCCCCCTGAATAATCAAACCATTGTGAATGACAAATCAGCATGTCTCTTATTTGGGTTTTTATATCTATGGTTAGAGGTTTCACACATTTTTTTATAAGTGTGTTTGGATCTGTGGAATTTTTTAGGGTATCATATGTACAGTCACATGGATCCTTACCCTATAGATTGTTTGGGGGTATTTACAGTATTTGATTTTAGGGATGGGGAACTATCCTACCCTTTTCATCTCTAATAACTGGAGCCTCAAATTTCCAATAGGGATAGTGAGGGTCACACATGAATTTCTAATAAACAAAAAAAGTCTCCCTCCTCTCTAGAAATCCACATTTGGAAATCCTCCGGGAGTAAGCTCGTAGCCTTTTAGGCCGGATCCAATGCCCCTCAATTTCATTTCACAATGAATGGTGTATTTCTCTACGCCCTCACCCACCATTTCCTTGGCTTTAATCGTTTTAGTTAATTGGAAGAAAATGTTTGTGGTTTGTTGAATATTTCACGGCCTCTGGTTTCTCAAAACGAGAATTAGTCATGTGGGCTTAGAGAATTATGATGATCAAAACATCCACACAATCCATCACTCTTGAACTATGAGAAATCTGATTCCCACCATAATTTTGATACGTAGGAATCCTTCATTAGGTACCGAGCTCACTGGATATCCTATTAAAGAATCCAATCATAATTCCCCAAATCTGAGCATCGTCATTAGGAGTAATCCCCAATATATTTCACTCAAAAGGGTCATACACCCTTGAGAGACTCATTGTACTATATGGTATTTGATTCCCATCCAGGTGGGATATGTAGGAATCTTCCTTGAGGTTCAATCCTAATACTTCAAATCAATCCTATTCTCTTGAGACATATTTCCAATAAGGTCTAAACCAACATGAAAACTAATATCCTTTCTAGTTTTCTTGGATTTCATGGACATATGTCCCACAATAAATGTTGACTAAGGACCATCCTCTTAGATGTTCATACCATATGACAATAATGTATATGGTAAATTCCTTATCACATGACCTTATAATGTATGATGTGTCCATTTAAATGGAACCACACTACAAGGGTTTTGATTCCTTTAAAAAAGGATACATAGTTTTCCAATTTTTGGGTATAATCCCAACATGAAAACAATCATTCACCTCCCATGATGATAATAAATTCATGAGTTCCCCACAGAGTGGATGAAAAACCAGTATCATCGTAACAATAGATAAAAGAATATCTAAATAGTATATAATAGGATACCATTAATGGAAAACCTCTAATAAATATTCATATCTCCAATAATGAGGAACCTCAAATACATACCGATGATTCTAAATTTCACACATGCTAATAATTGACTGAAAATTCCATGGGAAACATACTTTATACATGGTGAATTAATAAGGATTTATGAAAATATCTCAAATCTATATGTGAGTCTCGAAGTATAAAATAATTCCTCCCAAAAGTGTGTGATGAGTCTGACCTACCATTCTCTTGACCAATGTATATTATTAAGTATTGTTGGTCCAAGCCTAATAACACCTGCCTTTGGAATGTTGGTCCCATTGGATAAATAACACTTGGATGTTTTTGGATCCATAAATAAATCCAATGGAAACCACTTGAATTTTGTGATTCGTAACCATAACACAGGTTCCAGGGGAGATGAAACATCAGGAAAAACACACTTTAATATAAGAATTTTTTTTATTAAATACCAATTTTTTCACAAACTATTATCCCTAAATCAACTAAGACACACATTTTTAAAGTTTCAATTTGAAATCCAACGGTATAACACATTTTACACCATAAACCATTTTCCCCAAAATCCCTAAATCCTCATTAAATTGGTTTCAATCAAGCTTCTCACTTCACACACACAATCAATTCCAAAAAACCAATTAATTTAAAATAATTATTCTAGTTCTATCATAATTGAAATGATATTGAAGCTACCGATCTTATGGTTTGGAAAAATCAACCCACCACACAACCGCACACCAAAACCGGGTGAAACATCAATAAAATTTCATTAGATCTAATTCCATAACATTAATAATCCAAAATATTACAATTATAGGAAACAAAAATCTTATATCTACATTTGGAAGAAGTATATCGAGGAATACGAGATAGAGAGAGAACTATATTTCATGAAAACAACAAAACTACCATGAGAGGAGACTTACCGATGGAGAACTGCCTTCAGAAAACCAATATAAACCTAAAAGCATCCTCCAAAACGAGTGGTAGAGGCCTCCTAATCCATTTAGAAAAGGAAATCATTATTGGGGTTCATATGGTTAGAGAAATGGGAGATTTAGGTAAAATCCCAAGTGACCCCATTTTTAAAACCAGGCATTGTTATCCCGCACAATTAGACAAAGTGTGCGTCAACCATGTAGCTGCTAAAATCCAAAAGATGTTTCATACAGTTGGTTTAAATGTTTAGAAAAATTAGTAAATGAACATGTGAAATCCTACTTTCCCAACTTGTGAAGTTTCTTAGAGAATATATATGGGTTTTCCAAACTGTTCTCAAACTGTACACACTTAAAAAAACCTCCATCCCTTTCCAAAACCCTTCCAAACTCTCACAAACATTACCCAACCATTTAATATATATAAAACTACGTAAAATGGGATAAGTTACTCAATCCATGGGTACTAAAAATGTATATAATGGTAAAATCAATGACCATATTTTAGAAGATTTATATGTAATGGAAAATGATTTGGTAGATTTTTTAAATTATGATGTTAGGTGTTTCCAAAATTCATCATTTTTAGAAATGATTAAAAAATTTCTCGTGGATTTATTTGATATAACATAATGGAATTATTAGTGACTTATAAAATTAATGAGTTGAAATTTAAATGATTTAATACCTCATTCAAATATTATATATATAAAAATATGAGACCATGCTAAAATAGAAATGAATAAATGCATAAAACTGCACATCATTCACCGAAGAATCCACAAAAACCATCCGAATATTTAAATGAAATTTTTTATGATGATCAATAAAGTGGAAGATGAATTCCTCTATCCTATAGAGGTATCCTCATGTTTTACAAAAATCAATCACTATTTCGGAGGGATCATTCCGTCCTCTATGCCATGCTAGATCCTCATGTGTAATGAATGTTAGAGACGATATCATTGTACCCCTGAGTGATTTGACTAATAATGATTCATTCTCAAACCAACACTACAATATAAGTAAGTAATATTAATATATTATTAAATTATTTTTCTTGAATTTACATTAATTAACTATTTTATCTTTAAAACCTGAGTTAATTCATTGACTAGTATAATAGTTAATTGCATGAATGAAAACCCTATTGTATGTTTCATCTTATGAAATAGATAAGTCAATGAAATCAAACATAGATTATGGATGATGAAAGGTTATGATACATGTAATTAAATATCCCATGAATGAAATTCATAATTATAATAAAATACTATATATCATATACATATCATATAAATTCAAACATTAAGTTCATATCTATTTTAATAGATATGTTTGACAAAATGGTGAGATATTTGATTTATCTTGTTGGAATATTAATAATTTGATACGACTTGATACAGAATGAATCGAATGTTATTTTAAGGTAACACAAAGAATTATTTCTACTTGGATAAACTTTTGTCATCAATGGATGTTTGTGAGCATCGATGTGTGATTTTCTAGATGAATATTCTATTATAATGGGTTAAGAGTGTTATATTTGTCTTAGCATACATGTTGTGTAGACCATAGAAACCTATTCTGAGCCTATGGAAGGTGACCTTGGTGATTGATTAAGCATTATTATACATGGATTTCATGTTTCCAAATAAATTATTACACATTTGGAAATCTATTACCTAGTGAGATTAAGTTATATAGGTCACATAACACATAGGTTGACGTCACAACTATGGATGGAAATATGTGTTGAATTTATTTAGATCTTATATTTTGTGGATAAGTTAGTGTAGGATCTCTTCAATTCCATGATATATTTATTGATAGAAAATAATGGAGGGGTGTATGTATATTATTATGGACCCTATGATTCATTAATTACTTGAATACCCAGAGTTATGAAATGGGTATTTGATGATATTAATTAAAAATAATTCATGGATAGAAATAAAATATAACATAATGGAGTAGAAATGGTCTTCACCCATTACATTATAATTTTTTTAAATCATTGGTTTCATTATGGGATGATGTTGTGTGGTTTGAAAATTTTGATCTAGTGTATTGTAATATGATTATTGAAAGAAACCAAATATTTTTATAAAGTTAGTATAATTATTGAGTGGGTATGAGAGTTTTGTTTAATAATATGATCGAATCAATTGATATAAGAGTGTTAAAATTTTCTAAAAAGGGAAATATGTTGAAAATAACATTTGGTCATTTTAAATAACAAAGGGTTTGGTAGTAAACATTTATGGCCAATGAATCATATTAATATTTTAAGGCCATACGATATTACAATAGTATTGCATATAATGTAAATTTATTTTTTTTCTAAAATTATTACACACAGTGCTAATATTTGCCTACTATACCCATAACACTAAGTTAGTTGTGTTACATGAAAAACTGTGTTTTACTGCCTTTTAATGGCCTACCTTTTAATTTTTTTTTTCAATTTTATAAATTAAAATTGTCAAAATAAATGTTATTTTGGATTTTAATGTCTAAATTAGCTTTGGTATAATTTTTTGTATATTTATAAGATGTTTTAATTTTTTGAGGAATTGTAAAAATACTATGTTTTAATGGATTCTTAATTTAAATAATCATTAGTGTTAAATTATATTTTAAGAATTTTATTAAATTGATAGTATTAAAATTACACATATATTAATCTAATTTAGGTCATTTGAATAATTTTTATATTTAAATTTGATATAAACACTTATTGTAAATTTGAATATTTTTATATTAAAAAACATCTGTCTCACTACATCTGTAGGATAAGTGGTAATCAAAATATTCCCAATTCTATTATTAGAATTATGAAAAAAAATACATTGATGTAATTAGTAAAATATTTTTGGTCTAATATGATCAATTTGAATTTTTTCCAAAACGATTAGTGAAAGTGATTAAAATTAATTACAGTGATTAAGGTAAAAATAAGATTAATAAGGGACTAAACCTTAATATCACAGACCAAAATGACTTATAAACATGTTGAAAATTCATATGATGCTAATAATTCGACCATATTTCTGATTTTTCTAAAAAAATTTGGGTGTTTGGATATTATTAAATGTAAGGGCACTATATAAATGGTTCAGTAATGAGAAAGACAAAAGGGAACTTTCATTACATATAGAATTTATAAAACAATGATATATGAAAAAAACAACATGTTTTATGTTCTACATATCCTTTTAAAATATAAATTGTTTATGGATATGATAATTAATTATCAATAATTTTTTAGAGATTGTTTAATTACATAAAATGCTTATGAAATTCCAACGTAGTGATTATGTAGTTAATAACCAACTAAAATAAATGATACTATAAATATTAAATGTGATGTGAATTGATTGAATTATTATCTTTATTTATTTATTTTAAATGAATATATAATGTTGAAAAACATTAAACTTATTATATTTATATTATATTATTTTTAGATATTTAAAAAAATTAAATAATAAATGTCAAAATTGACATTATTATTATTTTACAAAAAATAATATTTTATTCAATTAATTAAAATGAATAAAAATATATTATTATTAATATTAATTTTTATGTTTTAAAAAATATTAAATATGGTCTAATATTGGTCCAATTTATCTTTTTTAATTAACATATTGACCCACAAATTGTAAAAAAATTGTTAACACTGTCTAGGTTTATGTAGTGTTTTAACGTGTCACATGCGCTTGTTTTAAAATTAATTTAAAAAAACACAAAGAATGTTTATTTTATAAATTATATATAATTTCAATAATTTAGTGTCTCTATATTTTCTAAAAAATATGACATTGTTATATAATTAATTGTTAAATTAATATGGTTAGAAAACTAGATTCTTTAATAAAAATAAAAATAATAAAATTTGAGAATCTTATATGTTGATGAACCAAATTATTAAAATGAAAATATTATTGGGTTTATTAGGTTCTCATATAAAATCATTCCCTTTTAAACTATTATTATTTTAATTTTAAGGAACATTAGGGATGGTGGATCTACCATTAATGAATACTTTTTGGTATTTACCACAGTGCTACATCCCCTCAACTATGAAAAGGAAAGAACTATACTCCTTACTCACACCTCTAAAAACACTTATGTTCCGGCAATATCTACCCAAATATATTCCTAAAATCCACCATCTTTACCTTTAATCCTCCCTTTTGGAAAAAATACTTCCACTGAATCCCTTTGGTATAAACAAAAAGGAGTTACATGGTTTTAAGGTAACGTTTTCTAGTGATCTATTTTCCTTCATTTTCTTCTCAACTACCCATAATATTATTAAAACATGATTACATAACTACAATAGTATAATAAATATACTCAGATGTTTTTTATGATATGTAACTAAAATTACCCACACCTCCATCTATTTGGAAACGAAATTATTATTTTTTGTGTACACTGAACTACTACCTTGTGAAATGATGATTGTTCATTTTTTGTTTATCACTTCTCATGGTGGACATTATGATGGAAAATCTATTTATAGATTATATATATGATATTTATAATTTCTTTATGCTTCCTTTATTTTTATTTAGAACATACCTTTATTCTTTCCATCTTATGTCAATTTGATGATTTTGTATGAGGAAGTGTGGACTATCGTCCCCTCCAAGCGATGTGGCTTGTTCGTTCAATACATAGAATGTATAAAGGATGGTATTAATAAACCTATTTATCATATATACAATAGATTTTATACTATAATTATTATATAAATATGTCTCATTTACTTTTAATTATTTTAGTATAACAACGAAATTAAAGTGGTGTTCATGTGTACGTACAATCTACCATCTCCATGAACAGTGCATTTCAATTATTATATCCATAATTTATATATTATTATATGTATATATATATTTATTGAATATATATGATAATTATGTAATGGATTAAATTCTGGATATATTTAAATCATTATCTAACTAATAATAACAACAATTGACAAATCAAAAACATACTTCAGAAAACAAGGCAATTAACACCCAAAATAGTGAAAATAATGAATAATAGTTAAAAAAAGTAATAAGATACTATAAAAATATAATATATGATATTATAAAAAATATTATGGTTATTTTATTTCTTAATAACATATTTTAAAAACTATAAATGATTAAAAATGAAAAATAATAAAAATAAATGTTAAGGTAATGGAATTTTGTCCCAATTTACATTCCATTAAGACAAATTTTTTATTATTCAAAAATTCACTTTTATTTGGTGTATATACTGAAATTTTCATGTTTTATCATTAATAAATTTATTATCCTGATATTATATGTTTCATTTAATTACATACCATTCTAGATATTATGATTCAAATGTTTCAAAGTGGTATGATACTCTTTGGAATGTTTAAATATTATTCTTCTAATGACTGTTCTTGATTATTATATTTGCAATATCACACCCATTTTTACAGATAACTCTCTATTGAAACAATCTCATTATTTTAATCATTTATCTTAGGAATTTTACGTGAATATCCATATTATCATACAATGGATATTACCAATACCCTAGTTGTATATCATTTTTACATATTATGTTCACTTTGAAAACTATTTTATTAACTGGGGAATTATTGATAAATCTATATTCATTAATCACTAAGGTAATTTGATAAGTAATATTACTTATATGTATTAATTTATATGAGGAATTATTTTTAATGTTAATGATAAGTGGAGCCCGGAATTTATATAGCTCTGTAATGCATCAATAGGTTCCCATGAGACAAATAATTTGGCCAAATTAAATGGGTTTTTATCTATATTTTTAATCCATACATTTACGTTTCTGGATTGTATTGTTTTTCATGTGACTCATATATGAAATTCTATTAAGAAATAATTTCACTCATTTTGTTTAATTTATTATTCATCCATGATATTTTTCAGCGGCATATATGTGGATATATTTTATTTTTAGTTCATTGATTTAATGGTATGTGTTTCAGTTTCATACCATGTCGTATTGATTTTGACTTATCTTGTTTTTTGAATGACATGTGTTATCATTTTTTTACATTACCATGTTAATTTATTCCTTTTGATTCATTTTTTATTCCACTACACTTTCCCTTACTTAGAATTTGAACTCAAATTTACTATTTTTCCTTTCCCCAGATTTTGAAGAAGAAATATTCAAATAAGCATTCAAGGACACATTTTATTTACTTTTTTTTCATATTTTTATTTCAAATTTTCACAATTTATTATGGGTATCATGTATGTAATATATGTTTATTATATTTATAAACTAATCATTCCACTAGGATTTTATTGTTTGTAAACATGTCATTGTAATAAAATAAGGCACTGACACCAGTCTTCTAGGGTAGAGGTGATACAGTTGGTATCAAATGAAATTTAGCACTAAACATGGAAACTAGATTTATAAAAAAATAGATTTAGGATAATAATACTAATATATTCATTTAGGTTATGTGTATAGGTACATCCTATAATTTTGTTAAGGTAGATATATGTGGTCATTCCTAGAAATACACTCGTGTCCTGATTCTATAGGTGGACTTGGTTCTGGCATAGATGTACCTAGGATTAACAATTATAAAATGGTGTGTTGGGCCCAAGTCTATGTAACCTAGTACATGGAAATGGTTCTTATATTGCACCTAGTTTGACAGTCTAATGTAAAGTGCTTAGGATAGCTCACACATTCATTACCTACCATTATGAAGGATTTGAAAGTAATGATTTCCCAAAAGTATCAAATGTTTATGATTCGAGGATTCATGATGTATAAATTTATTTTTTCTGATATAACATATTTTTAATTACATATTATGTTAGGATTTCATCTAGTTTATTATATTGTTTAGAAATGTTTCATCACGGAAGGAATGACAACTCCAACAAATCATGTGATCCATAGGGTAAGAACTTTCATTTCATTTATGATATTAAGCTAACATTTCAAAGGGAATTAGTGTCTCTAGTATTCTATTTATATGAGGAAATAAAATCGTGTTCTAAGGATATAAGAAAATAATTATCCAAGTCTCATTGATATGAAGAGAAGTAGGATGATAAGAGGATGGAATAGAAATTAGTGGATATAGGTAAGAAGGGAAATAAGTACTTTCCCACATGGGATAATTGTGAAATGAAGCATCTGGGTACTTGCATAAAAAGTAATGAGAGTTTTCAACAAGTGTGGAAATAATGTCCACCATGCTTATGATTTCAAGGGTATGCAAATTTTTTCCCACGTAAAATGATTAAACTACAAGGAGAAGAGACACTATACAAATCAATATCTCTAGCATCATTGAAATAACTCCCAAATGATGACATTGGATAATGGTTATGTTATGATACTACTACAGATGAAAAGGAATGATTAATATGACTATTAAAGAATTATTTCATTTTAATATTTTATCAGTGATGTTCTAGTTCTACAAATTATTGAATATATGAGGATTGAAAAACAGTTTATTATCGTTAAGGATTTTAGATCACATGTTTAATTGTACCAAGAAAAGTTATTCAGTAAATATGTAAACTTTTCTAAAAAAATGATTAAGGGAAATAATACCATTAATATGTTCATGAATTTGAGATAATGATTAATAGATGATTGATTTGGATAGGTTATGAGTACCTTGTAATTGATTAATTACTTATCGAAATGTGGTCTCTAGTTTCATAGATAGTGTTTCCAACACTTTTAGATTTAATTAATATATCCAATAACACGTGTCTTAATTAAGGAATAAATAAAAATTCATATTTATATTAAGGATTTAGGGGTATTTTATTTATTCCCATATTTCAAGTGGATACATGATAAAGTTATTCGCATGTTTGGATTGTGAAAATTTAAAGCTTCTTCATGTTGATTAATGCCTAATGATAAGTTCATTTGGTAAATTTAGCAACCTTCCTTACAATTTTAATGAACAAAATCTTTTTGAAAAGTTAGTAGTTTATGAAATGGATTATGTTTAACATTGGATCAGGTTTTAGATATTGTTACATTACATCATTATATGATGAAATTTTTTCTAAGATAATAAAATGAAATAGTTCAAGGAATTACCAAAGGATAATATTATGCTTATAGAAATGTACCAAGTAAGTAAATTTACTTATATTATTATAGAGTGAATGAATTAAATAACTAAAGAAAAAAATGTTTTTGAACAAAAAATTTTCATATAACCATTGTTTCTAGTGAATAAAATTTTCCCATAAATCATAGAGGATTTATGGCCATTTGATTGTTAACTTTCTCCTAACCATGATCTCTATCACTCTTCATCAGATCTTGATTGTTATATTTTTCTTCTATATCCATTTTTTCATTTCCAACCTATGTTATCCTTCTAGGGAACCTAGTTACATGACTATTGTACTTTTTTTCTATCTTATTAAGAAGTTTTTTATTAACCTTATTCATGATTTGGTTTTTCAACAATAGTATTCTCAAAAAACAGTCCCTTGATTTCTTTGATCAATTTTGAATTGTGAGGACGTGATTTAAATAAGGTGGGGAGAATGTAACAACCTATCATATTAAAATAATTTTCCTTTTGAAATAAATCTTACTTTGTTTTATTATTATTATATATAAAACCAATATATACTTATTATACCCACGACACTATGTTAGTTGTGTTCCACACAAAATAATGTTTTACTTCCCTTTTATAGCGTACATATTTTGAAACAAAATTTTTATAATTCCACATTTAATATTTTAAAAAATAAAGAAATATCAATATTTAAAATGATTAAATTCATCTAGGGTGAATTTTTTGGAGTTTTTAGAGAGGTTTCGATTTTTATGATGAATTGTAAAAAAATATATATTTAAATTAAATATAGGATTTTCATGTAAATAATTATTAGTGTTAAATTATATTTTAAATTGTTTATTAAAATTAAAATCGATCAATTGTACATATATTAATCAAATTTATTTCCCTAGAATCATTTTTTAGTTGAAATTAGATATAAACACATATTGATATTTTGAGCATTTTTACTTTTACACCCAATTTCTCGACACACCTGTGGGATAAGTGCTAATCATTATTTTCCCACTTCTGTGATTTGAATTTTGAAAAATAGACATACACGATTGTAATCATTACAATATTTTTTTATAATAAGATAAACATAATTTTTTTAAAAAATATTAGTTAAATTGTTTAATGTTAATTATGGTGATGAAGAAACAATTAAGCTTAATAATGGATTGAACCTCAATATTAAGGACAAAAAATGACCTTGAAACATTCTCAAAAGCCCTTAGATTATAATAATTCGACCATATCACAAATTTTTTCTTATTTTATGGTTTTTTCATGTTATAAAATATAATTTACCTAGGTAAATGTTAATGTAAGGGAAAAAGGAAAAAAAGGGAACTTTCATTACCTTTAACATTTATAAGACATTGTGATATGTAAAAAAATAATATTTTTAGTTTTAAATATCCTTTTGAAATATAAACGTGGTATGTTTATAATAATAATTTTTAAGTAATTTTTATAAATTGTTTGGTTACATAAAATTATTAAGAAACGCCAACGTATTGATTATTTAGTTAATAACCAAGTAAATAAATGATACTATAAATATTAAAAGTAATGTGAATAGAATGAATTATTGACTTCATTATTTTATAGGAATATATCATGTTACCCTACTATAAACTTAATAGATTTAAATTCAATTTTTTTATATTTTACAATTAAAATGTAATCAGTAATTTAATCATTTTGATTATTATTATTTTACAATAAATTATATTTTATTCGATGATTTAAAATTAACAAAAAACCACATATTTATTCAGGTGATTTATAAGAGTTAATATCTATTAAATATTTTATATTAATGGTCCAATTAATCTTTTAAAAATAACATATTGACTTATATATTGTAGAAATATTGCTAACATGGTCCGAGTATAAGTAGTGCTTGTGCGGGTCACATGCACTTATTTAAAAATTAAATTCTAAAACACATGAGATATTTATTTTATAAAAAATATATCATATCAATTATTATGTGCTTCTATATTTCATAAAAAGATTAAATTTATATTATTCTTAATGGTTAAATTAATTATTGTAGGAATCATTATTATTCAATAAAAACCAAAATGATAAAATTGGGGAATATTTGATGTTTGGGAACAAAAATAGTAAGATGGACTTGTTGTTTTTGGTGATGGTTTTCATAGACCATGGTTCACATTTAATCGATTATTTTTCCTTTTTGGGGGAACATTAGGAAATATAGACCTCCTATTAATGAATACCTTTTTGTATTTACACGAGTGTCACTCTCCCTCTACAATAAAATGAATAGAACTCCACCCCTTACTCACACTTCTCAAACCACTTAGGATTGGAGATTATATTCCCAAATAACAACCCAAAATACATACCATAGACCTCAAATCCTTCATTTGGTTATAAAAACTTCCAAGAAAGCCCAATTTTATAAATTTAATGAAGGTTCCTGGTTTTAAAGTATCATATTCCAACAATTTATTTTCATTCATTTAATTCTCTACTCCCTACACTCTTCTCATCCATTTCATACATAACAACACTAGTATCCTCAATATACTAGTTTTTTATGTTATGATTTATACTTAAACTTACACAATCCACCATATAATGGGTATCATACATATTAATTCTATGTATGCTGAACTACTACCTCACGAAATGATGATTATTCATTATTCCTTTAACACCTCTCGTGTTGGAAATTATGATGGAAAAAATGATTATATAAGATATATATGATATTTATAATTTATTTATTCTTAGAAAATTATTATTTATAATATACCCTTATTCATTCCATCATGTGTAAATATAAAAATTTCATTAGAGGATCTGTAGACTACCACCACCTCAAAGTGATGTGACTCATTCATTCCATAAATGGAATGTATAAAGTATGGTATTAAAATACCTATTTGACATATATAACATAGATATTATAATGGAATTATAATATATATATAATATTATTTTCATTATTTTTATGCAAAAAATGAAATCAAAGTAGAGTTTATGTATACGTATGACCTACCGTCTCCATAAATGATGTATTTAATTTATTATCTTCAAATGATATATATTATTCAAAATACATATATATAGAATATATATGAAAGTTAATTCAATGTTTAAATTCTAGAGATGATTAAATCATGAGCTCCCTAAATGGAAAAATAATTTTCATGTCAAAAACATACTTCGGAAAACTAGGCAATTAACAAATGAAATAGTGAAAATAATGAAAGATTATTAGCAAACAGCTAATAAGATATTATAAAAAGAAGATATATGATATTAAAAAATGATTATTTTTGTGGTATTAGTTGTTAAAATATTTTAATCTACTATAAAAGTGGATAAATACCACACAATAAAAATGATGGTTAAGGTAAGTGAATTTCATCTCAATTTACAATCCATTGCGAATTATTTATTTTTATGTGCCAATTCACTTTTATTTGGTGTATATACTTCCATTTTCATGTTATATCATGAATCCCCTTATTATCATGACATAACAAGTGTTATTTAATTTTGTTCCTTTCTGGAGACTATGATTCATATGTTTTGAAGTGGTATGGGATATTTAGAATTTTTAAAGACTATCCATCCAAAGAATGTTCTTATTTTCTATCTTTTCAATATCAATTTTTTTGTTAATTTTTACTCTATAGAAATAGTAAATTTATTTTAATCATTTTTAAATGTTAATTTACTTTAATATCATTATTTTCATACAATTTATATTATAATTTCTAAAACTTTTTATCATTTTTACATAATGTGTTCAATTTGATATTTATTTGATTAACTAGGGAATTATTTATAAATATGTATTATTTATTCAATATAGATATTTTATATGTAATATTAATTAATTTTATAATTTATATGAGGAATTAATTAAAATATTATGTATGGGTGGAGCCTATAATTTATATATTTCTCGGATGCATCGATAGGTTCTCATGTGAAAAATAAGTTGGCCAAATTAATCATGTTTATATCTATAATTTTAAACAATCTTATGAGTGGCCTTGATAGTATGGGATTTTCTAAGACCCATACATGATTTCCATTAAGAAATTATTTCCCTCATTTAGTTTTAATTGATATTCCTCCAAGAGATTTTGCATTGACATATCTATAGATAAATTTTTTTTTCAGTTCATTAAATAAATGGAATGTTTTTCAATTTCTTACCTTCGCATAGTGATTTTTACATATCTATTTATTTGAATGGTTGTTTTATTAGTTATTTAATTTTCCATTGTAATTTATTTCTATTGATTCATTTTTCCTCTTTACTTACCTGTACTGAGATTTTGATATCACCCTTTCTATGTTTCCTGTCCCCAGGATATGAAGAATAAATACTCAAATAATATTTCAAGGACACATTTTATTTTCTTTTTGTGTATTATATTTATATTTACCATTTTCCAAATTTATTATGGGTATCATGTGTGTAATATGTCTTACCAATACTACTAAAATGATCGGTACTTTTTTATTTTTTAATTGTATGAATAACAATGTAATAAAACAATGCATTGTAACCAATCATCTCGGGTCGGGGAATTACAAATACCTAAAAACTTATGGGTTAGACACATAAATGGTTGTGAGTTTTTGGTCACACTAGGTATGCCAATAGTGTTATAGAACACAAGAGTTTCATGAAAATGATGATATTAATAATACATTGGATAGTCTTATTAAGAAATTGTTAATGTTGAAGGATTATAGGACACACAAGACTATGATTGTGGTGGAAGTAGTCATATTGTCAAATCTTATAGTGGTGGTTTAGATGTTGAAATTTTTGAGAAATATTAGTGGTGGTTATGAGTTTCAACACATGATTGATTGTGGGAATTGATTTGGATGATGATCGGTTATTAATGATGAGGAATTTATTATAATGGGTAGAAGACAATAAATTTTCTACATTTGGGGGTACACATTTCATATATATTTGGATAAATAAAATGGGTGTAGTTTTTGTGGTCCTAACCAGAATATTGTTTGATAATTTTTATGAAATTTAAAAAAAGTGGTTTTTTATTTATGATAAGAATAAAATACCTTGTTATGGATTTTGATCAATGAGTATTGGGAATATTATATGAATTTTATTTTAATGGATGTGTGTTTTTGGATATGTTTTTTTTGTAGTGGCTTTGACTATGTAATGTAAGTAATTTTGGACACATACACTAACATAAACTATGATGTGAAACCTTGTTCTGTCGATATAGTTTCTATATTAAGATTGTGTCTAAATTTAAGGAGGGTTTAAGTTGTGATTTTTATTATTCTTTAGCATGAGTTATGTTGAGTTTAAATTTTCTTTTGTGATTATGGTCTTCCGAATATTTATTATATACCCTATTTTCCATGATGATTCAAAAATACACCTTCTGGTAGATTATATTAATTCTATTTATCTTTAGGATTATATATGCGTAAAACAATCTTTTTCCAAACATTATCATGATTGTATTTATCTTTTTAAAAATATATTTAAATATCTTCAACTAAAATTGATTGGTATATTATTCCAATGTTTGAAATAATTTGAATGATATTACTAACAAAATAATCATTTCTTTATATTTTTTTGAAAGTCATAATTGTTTGGGGACTTTTTTGAGTTGTAGTGGGTATTGTTGTGAAACCCTACAAATAGTGATTGTTCATTTTGAAAAAAAATTAATTGATAAAAAATTATATATGGATAATGAATTTTTTACTTAGTAAAATGTTTAATTTTAATGAGGATAGTGATGTTATGTAATTAATTAATTTATATATAAACCCAATAAGAATATTAAACTTTTTGAAAATTGGCCAAGATGGAATGTCGTTCTATATTTTGATTTTGTTTCAGATGATTTTCTTGTTATATAAACAATATTTCTGATTTTACAGTAATAGTGGTGACTTTCATTGGAGTAAAAAGTGTTCCGTAATGAAGTGAAAGTATTTTTGTGTTTGATGTTTTGAGGAATAATGTGTGGTGGTTACATGTAGGATATTGAAATCAAATTATTAGGTAGATGTGATGGATTGGCATAAATTATGTAAGGGTAGTGGTGGATATGTGATGGGTGTGTTATTTTGTAGTTTTATTATGTTACCTTTCCAATTATCCAAAGAATTAATTATAACGTGGATACACAAATATCTTGGTAGAAATCAATATTTTGAAGTTGTGTTAAATATTTTTAATAATAAATTTAAACATTTGGTAAATTAACAAAGAGAGGGTTAATATATAATATGTGAAAATTTAATTACTAAATTAAAATAATTGAAATGATGTTTTATTTTAATTTAATGCATATTTTTTATGTGTGGTGGTTGTGTGGGTCAATACATTTTATGGTGTAAATGATGGTGATGGAATTAATAAGGTTGAATGGTTTTGATATTGAGTAGGTTTGTACATTTGATGTAAAATCAATGATTTAGTGTTGTGTAATATCTATCTACCTTGTATTATCATTTTATTATATACTCACCCTACACAAGTTTGATGACCACAATAATTCCCAAATTAATTTGGTTATAATTGATTCCCCTAACATCTTGTATGGTGGTGAATTAGATTGGTAGTTACCCCTTCTTCTACATTCATCCTTGAGAAGTTGAGATAATTATATGGGTTGGTGTTGGATATCAACTAGTGATGAGGGGTTTGTCATGGATATCTCTCTATGATGATGAGTTGGTGTTTGAGATTACACATAGATGATGTGTAAGTGGTATGTGGTGGGGGTTGGGCTTTATAGGAGGAGGGAAGAAGTATGAGGTCCTTTATGATCGTTATATCCTACTACCCAATATATGAGATGTGAAAATGTGATAATGATTTAATGTGTGATTAGGACTGATGCTAGCACAAGATGGTATACTATATGAGGGATGATAAGGTCAGAATACATCTTGAACCATATAAAATATTGATGGAATGTTAATATATATTCATGGAATGGATTTCATAATAAGATTTTTGAGTGTGGGGAATGAGACAAGAAAATTACCATGGAAGTATTTAAAGGGAAAATTTATATCATATTCATTTGATACTATGTTAATAACGTTTATTAATTATTTGGTGATCACTCTATGGTGAGGAATTTATTGGTTTGATTACATGTTAAGGTGCATATTGGTTATACTATTTATTCACTTCTTCTTTACTATGATCATTTAACATATAAACAAGAGACCTTGTGAATAATACAACAAAATATAAATTTCATTCTCAAAATATATATATATATAAGCTATTATTTAGTTTTCAAAAAGGATTTATAGGATTGAGATAAATATTACTATCCAGGATTTTGGAGCAATTGTTGACCCTCTCTACCGTAAGACCTACATTTTGGGTATTTATTTTGAATCATTATTGGTATTTATTATAATGTTTTATATTCTATGGTATGGTCTTAGATAAATATATATTTCTTAGGATGGATGATTTTCCCTTTTTTTAATATTATATCGCAATCCTTATTATATTATTGGGGGTGATTACTTTCATAAGTGAGATTATTGTAGCGTATGTTCTAGTATCATGTTTAATGCCTACCCGAGGTAGGACTCACAAGGTCTTTATCTCCATTACATATTTATCAACACAATAAGGTATCTTTATAGGGAGGGATCATGATAGAGTGAAAAAAATTTATAATTTGAGGGATGTGAAGACTTTAGTAGGTTTGTAACTTGTGGATTTCATTGGTTAGTATGGAAACAATACGATTTGGTCTAGGTATATTAAATAGGCCATGGATTTCATCTTGTCCATGAGATTTGATCCCCCATTGTCTAGAGATATGTCCGTGATTCTATGAAATGACTATGTTAGGTGGCCTTGTATACAATGTATATACCTAAGAAAGGTATATATATCCATATTTTTTTCTTTTGTCTAAATTCTGTGATTTTGGAAATTAAATGAAATTAGTTGAATAATGAATAATAAAATTGCATGTTCATGGGTTTAGGGTTTCTCTTTTCTATTTCAAGAATTTGTCCGAGTCATCTTAAGAGTGTTTCTTAGGTTGCAGAGGGTTTTCATACTAAACGGATTGATCATCAATATATTTACTCAATAGAGAAGAATGATGACTGAAAAAGGGTCTTTTATTTTTTTTAGTATATGATCTTATTTATGTATGAAGGGTATAAAATTTAATCTAAATATGAAAAAATTTTGGAAAAACATGAGATAGTACTCAATGTGATTATATCTTATGTATAGTTTTGGGTGTTGCTGGAAGTTAGTCAGATAAGTGAAGCCTCTTATATGTAGTGGATAATACATATTATTCATTAGAAAGAGGTATGTGTTTCATGGTATGATGTTCATATGGTTATAAATTTAGAATTTTTATCATTAACAAAGAAATAGGGGAAAATTTAGGAGATTCTCTCTCTTTAGTAAGAGATACTAAGTGTAATAGAGTTTTGGGGTTTGTTCAATGAACTCTTATATTTTCTCCAATCTGTTTTCTTAGATTTGGAGTACCGAGTGTGGGGTCTGGAGAGGCACATTCCTAGTGATCAGATACACATTGATTACATTTATACTTCCTACATATTTTGTGATTCCCAAAAAAGGATGTTATTTAGTGGACACATTTCTTGGGGGTCATCCTCAAGATGGTGTTCAGTAGGGTGTCTTGAAGATTAGGGCTTCTGGAAATGGATGGAATATATCTAGTAACTTTGTTCTTGGACCGATATCAAAATGACTATAGCATACATTTTCAATTAATTAGGGGATAGTGTCTCCTAATCACATTTTTCGATCTTCCTATATTCATGATATATTAATTATTTCCATGTTCAAAAAAATAATTTGGGTATTGAAACTCATGGAGGTCAGTATCATATGGTAATTTGGAGTCTTTTCAACCACATGGGTCTCCATTGTTTATTCAGTAGTCATGGTAGTTTTATTTTCATAAGCTGATGGAATATGGAGTTGGAAGAGGAAAACAACATTATGGACCCCTACCATATTGTCCATATCTTGGGTGGGGTGATGGAGGCCATAAATATAGGTTTATAGTATTTGATAATTTAAAGATGAAAGCATTAGAAATTCCATCACTAGCTGGGATTAATTTCATTCAAGGTACGATCTATTTATTGTCTACTATTGTTTCATCTTTGTTTGATTTGGGTTCCTCAAACTAATTTATTCATATAAATTATTATGTTTTCTGGTACTATATGTTGATATATTTCTATTACCCATAGTGTCCTCCACACCAGTTGTAGGTCATGCTACTTTTATTTATGTGTGTCAGGTTTATAGAGTAGCAGCGGTTTTCCACCATTCACTAGGGGACTTATTCTTGATAAAACTATGACCATAAAATTTTATCCCTGTAATATATTGGTTATATTCCATGCATGAATACATATATTGTTTATATAGTATATTTTCATGATTTTATGTGTAGGTACATTGAGTGGTGTTCATTTGTATGTAGAGTTATCAAATGTGTAGCGGGCTAGTGGAACCTCCATTGTCTTAGTTCGTAGAACTATTGTTGAATAATCTTATAAGGGTTGTTACCTAGTATATAGAGGATATTATTGATATTTTCTCAAAATACATTTTGAACCCCCCCCCCGATATTGAGTCATTTTTTGGATAGTGTTTCAATAAGGTGAATCTAATATTCCAATTCCACTATTAAATGGAACATATGGAGATGTGTGAGTTGATTGTAGAGGTTGATCATTTGATACCCAGAGTTTTTATGTGAAATAGTCTATCTATAAGGGGTGATACAATATATTTTTTTCCAAAATTTAGGAAGGTAGTTTGAGGTTCTTTGTGGACTAGTAGATGTTAAATTAAGGTATTGTCAAGAACCAATACACCCTTTTAATTATTAAAACAAATTAAACCAATATAATGTATCTAGTTTGTCATGACCCATCTCCCGAGGCCCATTCTATGACTACCCCAAGCCCACCATCCATAAGACAGGGGTAGACAACTAGCATTGGAAAAAAATATCCTAAAATGGGAAGACATTTCCTTTAAACACGTATAAACACAAAGACAAGAACAGAACAAGAAGCAACCACGGAGTAAACGGTTGTAGTAAAAGTGTGATGAATGTGAAGGGGCCAGAATACAAGCCCAAATTAGAAGTTCTAGTACAGCTGAAAAGTAAAAACACAACAGGAATGTGAAAAATAGATCTTGGATCTTCCACTAATGATCCTACCTGAAGGGTAGGTATAGCTCATGATCGGTTGGCCCTGTGTCACATAATGTCTAATGGTCCACCTATAAGCACCGTCCAGTCATGGATCCCATAGCCTCAATCAATGCATTACATTATCCAAAAAACAAAAAAAAAGTGCAAGCATAGCCCATGTAGTGGTGAGTATAGAGATACTCAATAAAGACCATGAGACCCCCATAGGTCTCTCAGACTTCAACAATGGAAAAATCGCAAAGCAAGACCTCCATATCAAAGAATGAAGCATTAGACATCATATCAGCTTAGGTATATGCCAATTAATATACCTATGTTATCAATATTAACTCATCCCATACATGAGGGAAGATTACCACAAAGGTAACTTGAGGAAGTTAGAAGTACAACACATGAAATGTCACGACGAAAAAAGTACCACACATGTAACTCCATGAAGATAACACCACAATGGTAGAAGTACCACCTAGGTAACCCCGTGAATAAAAAACCATTATGTTTGAAATACATACAGGTGACACCAGAAATATATCACCACAAAGGTAAAAGTACAATACAAGTATCACCATGAAGATACCACCAAAAAGGTAAACGTACCACAGAGGTATCACGATGATTATGTCACTACGATGGTAAAAGTACCACACTAGTATCACTATGAAGGTAAATGTACTACATACATATCACCACGAAGGTAAAAGACTCCTTTCACACCATGTTTTCAGTAAAGTATAGAAGTAAAGATGATTAATTGTGAAGTTAGATCATCTTATTCTATTAGGATGCAAAACTATTGACCATACAAAGTGTGACCCACACAGAATCAATAGGTAACTAACCCCCGCAATGACCCACATAGGATCTAACCCACAAAAGATCAATAGGTAACTAAACAACGTAATTATCCACACATGATCTGACCCACAAATTATCAATAGGTAACTAATCTACACAATTACCCACACAAGATCTGATCGACACATGATTAATAGGTTACTAACCCCCACAATGACCCACACATGATCTGACCCACAAATTATCGATAGTACACTAACCCCCGCAATGACCCACACATGATCGATAGGTAACCGACCCCCACAATGACCCACATATGATCTGACCCAAACGGTGTTTACCCCCACAGGATCGCTCAGTAATAACATCTGTATGATCTATCTCCAACCTCCGCCTCACTTCCAGCCACTCGATTCCTCGCACACGGTGCACTCGATTTCCATCTAATCATACCTAAAGATATAGGTCATTCCATGACCACCAATATTCTCTATAAATGAGTAACCCAAATGACCAAAATGTAATAAGGGTTCCAATGCGACAGATGGTGCATCCATCGGACGCCCAATCTGTGAGTTATAAGCGTTTTAGCTTCTAGTGCTTGGTTTTATTCGGGTCCTATCCAACTCAGAAATACTCCAAAAGTCTCCAAAAATCAATTTGATTATACAAATATGAAAATCATGATCCAAAGATATCATCATTGTAGACAGTTTGTAAAAAATATGTCCAGTTCTCAAGATATGGTTCTTTTAATGTTTTGGGGCCCGAGTCCGGTCCGACCTAAATAGGGTTGGGACATGGCGGGCTCATCCTACAAGGGTGTGTCCAACAATGGTGGCCCAGTTTTCGAAGGGTGGTCTGCAAAGGGCGGCCAACAGGGATGGACCGACCGAAAAAATGGCGCACCCCTTAATGGGTAGCCTGCAGGGGCGAGGCCCGTATAGGGAATCTCGCATAGGGAGCCCGTAAAGGGTGGCCCGAAAGAGATGCCCAGTCTTTATAGGGTGGCCCACAAAGAGCATACCATAATGGGTATGATCACTAGGGGGTGACCTAGTCGTGTGAGGTGTGACCCGGTCCAAGGCAGAGCGCGGTCCGTTGGCATCGTGGTCCTTTGGAAGGCAGCCCGACCGCGTGAGGAGCGGCTTACAAGTGGGCGGCCCAGCTACAGTCCAGCTAAGCTAAGAAGGTGGGAAAAATTCCCCCCATTATCTCGAATGACCTAGAGGCCATTCAGTTTTTTGAAACGGGGGCGCCATGTGGGCGCCGCCCAGTCACCACAGAACACACACGACGAGTTCCTCCTCCTCCGTGGCTTCGGCCGCGACTTCAGCTCACCGGTGGCGTGTTGGTCACGCTGCCTCTCCATTTTGTCAGTAGCACACTAGTCATTCCGCCTCTCCATTTTCGGTCAGCCGAAGTGCCATCCAACTCCTCTGATCACCACGATTGTCGAGTAGCGGCCCCATTCTCACCAGCAGCATGCCACAGAACGCTGCACCTCCTCTTTGGATGGCAGGTACTGGCCATTTTGATGATCACCACAGCTTTGTGCCATGTCCTCCTCTTGTGGATTGTCGCCACACACCTTCCTCGTATCCAGTCGGTGTCACCGCGCTGGAAATATTCCATGGAGAACTCTAGGGTGTAGCAATATAGTGAAGGGTTTGGGCTAGGTTAGTTAGGTCCTCACCCTCTATATTAGATCGTAAACAAGAGGGAGGATTAAAAGGTCTCCAATAAAAAATTCAATTGAATTTAAAACAAGAATTAAACCCCTATATCAAGAACGATAGTTTGGATCTGAGAAAATATGAAAAACGAAACTACAAACAATGTAACAGAATGAACACACAATATGTAGCCCATATTCTACAATGGTGAGAGTTTTGTGAATTTATAATTATAACACCCTGAGTAGACTCCCAATACTTATTTAATCGCTTAATTGGGTGGATGTGCTGTGTGGTAGAGCACACGAGTAGAAACCCATGCAGGAGCACACATATAGGAACTCATACATATACTGAAGTACCCAAAACCTGGATAGATACATGTACATGGATACAGTACACAAATATGGGATGGATACAATGACATGGACATGAATATGGGAGGGACCCATAGTGGCCTGGGAACATTCTGTATGTCCCCTACACATCATGTATCCATTCATGGATGTCTATCCATGTACCTCTAGGGATTAGAACATTTGATGCAGTGGGAATATACATCATGTGGGTCCCCTCACAAGCTGTGTACCCCTTGGTTTTTTTATGAAATGTCAATCTCTTATATCTCCTTTATTTGGAATCAGATTTTGGTCTGAAATTAGCCTATCCAGAGTGTTTTACTTGATAGAAATTTATGGTTCCCTTAGTTTAAGATTTTTGGATATAATGTTATATTTTTTCAAGTATGGAACTTGTTTAATAAACGATTGACAGAATTGGTGATCACACATGATCACCAGATTCATTCTGATTATAACCCTCCAACTAGGATGGGCGTGGGTCTTCAATGACAAGAGTTACCCCCTCAAGTTGGCACAGGGCATGGGTCCTCTACAAACATCATGAGTGTAACCCTCTTCTTGGAACTATGAATTCTTCCTTTTCAAAACTCTAGAGTAGAGCCCTCTAATTTGGTTGGGCATAGGTCCTCTACCATCATAGTGGAACCCTTCTACTGGACAGGTCATGGTTCCTCTATTAACTATTAAAGTGGAACCCTGTTATTATAATAAGGTAAAGGCCCTCTATCTATAGACTAAGTGGAAACCTCTTGTTAAGAAATGGATGGGTCCTCTATCAACTTCTAGAGTGGAATCCTCTAGTTGGGCTGGGCATGGGTCCTTTACCATCAGAGTGTAACCCTCCTTCTATTCACGTAATGGGTCCCTTATTGACCATCAGAGTGGAACCATCATGATGGGCAGGTCATGGGTCCTCCATCACCTATAATAGTTTAATCCACATGTTGGAATAAGGTATGAGTCCCCTATTTATCCATTGAGTGGAACCATCTTGTTTTACTAGGGAATGGGTCTTATACATATAGATTGCAGCCCCTTAAATGTACGGAAAAGTGACGAGGCATAGAGTGGCTTGGATGTATCCTTATGGAAAGATGTGTGAGATTTTAGGCATCATTTTTAGGTTTTTCCAACTATTGGAGACTATTTTCCTTGGAGGAACTGTGAGATAGATATCTTTTTTCCCTCTCATTTGGGATTCTTTTGATGAGTAAATATATATATACATCTATATACATACTATTTTATTTAGAAATTCTCCTACCATGGGTTTTTAAAATGCATGGGGTATGAAATTTGATATCTATGATTATATTCTAATGGTTGGATGCGGTTAGTATCCCTCAATTTGTTGAAATACTCGACGTATAGTCAACCTAGACACATTGTTGATCCCCTTGTTCTTGGAAGAGGTTATTATCTATCCTGATTTGGATTGATATTCATCTTATATACTATCTATTTTCATTCCATTCATATTGGTTCTCTCACTAATTCCCCTTTATATTTTGAGGTGTCCCAGTGGATATGTATATAATCACCCTTGCATGGGCTTTTCCTACACATTTAGTGTCCTTTGTAGACAATAGAGAAGTCTGCAGTGAATTAAAGTATTTTTGGGATAATGGGTTTTGTGGACCACCTATGGTTTTCATAGCTTGGAGATCAGAAGTGGGGCTCTCTCCATAGTTTATATCCTAGTTTTTTTGGTTGGTAAATATTTCTGGTTCGGCCGTCATTTTTTTTCCATTACTTTTCTGTTTGAACTGTTGTACTCTCAAACACACTACATGTTTTTCAAGCATGGTTTATATTACAGTTTTTTCTTATTTTTATTATTATCCCTCTTCAATTATGAAATATAATGGTTTGATGTGTGCGAAGATGTATATTAGGTAATAGAATCCCATTTAATAAATTCCATTCAGTGCTTGTCTCCATCCCCTAGACTATAATGGCAGGGTTGGGGTTGTTGTGGATCGATCCCGGATTAGGGTTGAGTCATGATAATCACATTAAATAAAAATTTTTAATAGTGTGACATATTTCATTTAAAATCTATGTATTTTGTAATGAAAACTATCAAAAATAATATTATTTAAAGAGAAATAATTTATAAAAATATTGGTGTGTTGCATTATAAACAATAAAATTAACCTAAGAAAGAACACTATAATGTAGAGAGGAAAAGTTTAACCAAAATGAGCCTCAAATATAACTAGAATCAGAAAAACCCATAGAGTACATAAAATAATAAATAGTACACATCCAAGAGACATAATTTGTTAATACCATAAGGTTAAACCTATAAGTAAAATAATATAATCCAAAACTTCATATAACCATCTATTAGCACCATACTATCACAGTATAAAGGTGACAACAACCAAGAGAAGTCCGTGAACTCTTGAATCTATTCCCTTTAAATATGTCCAATAAAACCACATCTATAAATATAAAAATTAAAACATTGGGTGTGAGAAAAAAATCCTAGTATGACTTACCAAAATAATATATTCCTTGTTTAATACTAATAAAATGAAATCTCTAGCTTTAAAAAGAAAATAGTGTGTTATGAATTTATGAAATAGAGTCACATTGTAAATCAAACTTCAGTTTTCATATAATTCTTTTATATTCACAAAAACATTGAATATGTCAAGTACATATAAGATATAATTTAATAATAAGATTTTTTTGGGATACACCATTAGATAAAAAGAGAAACTGGCCTTGAAATGTTTAATCATGTGTAAAACCAATCATAAATGAAAAATAAAAGGATTGGGATCTAGACTATGGAGATACATACACAGACAAAAAATGAAAACACTAATCCATGCATCATCTAAATCCAATAGATTTCAATTCATGTCATTGCCTTTTGATATAAAAAACTATAGTGAAATTAGAGTCAATAAAGGGACATGATCTTTTCCCAATTCACCTATGGTTCCCAATGTGATATGTTTTTCAAAATCCATTTGAAACCCAGGCTCACCATTTTACGAAACATTTTCATAGTGAAACTACACTGTTCCCATGCTTGAAATACAAATTTATAATCAAAACCACACTTAAGAAATTGCATAGAACACATAGTATGAAAAAATATGTTTTAATGAAAATCTCCTTTAAAATCATTAATATCTTGAAAAACAACAAATTTATATCAAATCATTCATTCCCAAAAGAAAATATTATTAATTTCAATAAATTCATGAGTTTGTGACACATAAAACATGAACAAAGGTAAACTAATTTATATTAATAATGAAAATTAGTAATGAGTAGATCTGGTCCTCATGACACTTGATCAAAAAGAAACATCATCAATTCCACATTAAACCTAATATATCTGTCATCTGTATCCAAATTGGGTTCTAAAAACATAGGGGAAAAAGATATCATGTGATTGTCTAATAATAGGAGGGAAATGTGGATTAAAAATTAAGCATTCTATGAAGAGATACATCATAAATTAAAGAATGCAAATAAAAATCTAAGGGGAGGATCCTCTATCGCATTGGATGAAGTTTATTTTGAGCGTAGTAGGGATTAGAAGTTGATTATACATATAACTTAACATGTTCATAGCGGTAAATTTCAACATTTTAATGTATTAGATCATGGTTCATGGTTAGGATACATGGTTAGATTTACTATTCACCAACCATATATGGCATATGATCCTTCAAAGATAATGCGTAAGATATCATGGAGATATGCTGCATTGTTTTGGAAAACTATTCTTAAACAATGTGACACCCTAAGACAACCACATAGACACTCACGTAGTATCCTTGGAAAGAAATGTAGTTTGAATAACCATACTCCAACCATGAATCCTGACACTAGATCCTATACAATTCACACTTCATTATTACCACATGGTTTGTACTAATCGTGCTCCCTAACTTTGTGTCATTCTTGTTTCTTTTAAACATACATCTTTATATCCTATGAATCCCAGAAACCTCTAGGATTACCCTATCAGTAATATAATATCAAACAAAAGAATACACGTGACCTAGAGAATATCACAATTCTCCCCACCATAAAATCTTTATGTCCCGAAAATGTATTGAAGATAATGGAATTGATAAATGAGAATGCCACTACTTCCTCAATAATAATTTCAACTCCCACAACTCATGGAAATCCCATCTACACTACCATATTACATAAACAAGGGGAATTATTTTAACTTGTAGTATCTTTTCTCAGTAATACATAATTTAAACTAGGTTTTCATCAATAGTGGTGTCGTGCTCAAAATCAACATATTCCCATTAAATCACATGGGAAGGGTCAAGTGGATTCCTCCTTAGCTTAGAAACATGAAATATGTCATGAATGAATGAAAAATATGACACAAATTCTAACTAATATTCTAAAATTTTAATTCATTAAATAATATAAATGGGGTAAACAAACCTCCATGCCAACATACTCTTCGTGCCAAACTGATAGTGTCCCAAGAGATGTGGAACTTTAAGAAACATATGATCACAAAACTGAAACTCTAGAAGCTAAAAATTATGATCTACATAGGATTTATATTGAATCTATATTTCGTTCAATCTCATTCATGTAAATCAAATTCTTTACATACCTTTCTGAATAAGGATCAGTCTCACCTTGGAAGATTCTCAGAAATCTACAACACAAAAAGAATATATATTTAAATTTCCATAAGACCCCATGAAGGTTTCCATATTAATAAAATTATGATAACTATTGTTATATTAAAACTATACAAGAGGATGATTCATTTTTTATGAACCTAAAAATCAAGTACACATTAATGGAGAATAACCTTAAGACCCAAAATAGGTAGCTTGATTTATCTATATATTTTCAAAATGTTATCTCATTATTAATTTCAACTAGGAATCCATCACCGCCTGAAACCTTTCCAAAAAATTGATGTGAACCACATGTACTAATCAGAAACAACCATAGAGGGAACCCATTAATCCTTACAAACTCTCAAACAAATAGGGGACTAATCTATTGGGAATTCATCATCTCATTTATGGGGTGGATGTTAGATGATTTCATAAGTTGAACAATGATCACCCAAATCACATCATTCACACTATGTGTCTATGGAAAACCAATTATAATGTCCATGGAAATATCATCCGACTTCCTTATCATAAATTATAAGGGTTTCAACAAACCAGTAGGTCACTAGTGTTCTACCTTAATCATCAAACAGGTAAGGCACAGTGACAGAAATTCTACAATCAACCACCGCATCCTCATCCACTAATACCAGAATCGTAGATATTGATACATATTGGTACTCCCATGGTGTATAAACTATAAATATTGGTGTCCATTTTCTAGCAACTTATCTATTGGGGATATAGTAAATTTTAACCTTGTTCAAAAATAAAAATCAACAATTAGAGACTAAGTCATTCACCTAAGGTCTCCCACCCATTTAGGATTTTACCATTGTTTGGGAAGTCAATTTCTACTAAATATATATTCCATATTTTATCATCATATAATGATTCAACCTTCACTGGTGTTATGAACACACATCCACCAAACTCTTCGACTTCTATTCTCATCATATAAATCAAACATATCATATACCACTCCTCTACTGATTTATTCAAGGCTTGAGTTGGAAATTTCATTCTTAATGTGTCAGTGACCACATTTCTATTCCTAGGAGTATTTTCAATATAAAAATAAAAATTATGAACATACTCAACCCATCATCTATCCCACAAGTTATGATACTTATGAGTAGAAATATAATTCAAGATTTTATGATTATAATATAAAAAACAACTCCCTAAAGAGATAGTGAAACCATGTTTTGAGAACATGAATAATCACTACCAACTCAAAATCATGTTTAGTGTAGTTATTATCATGAGGGTGTGATTGGAGATAGGTACATGACTCTTCCTATTTCTCCTAATCAAGACACACCCCAATCCTATACCTAAAGGATCACATGAACTCAATTTCAAAAGAATATATATTATTGATGATGTCAATATCACCATTTATTCAACAAAATATCTATGAATTTTTTCATTCCATTCAAACATAACACCCTACTGAGAGAAATGTGTCATTAGATATGTGAGTTTGGAAAATTATTGACCAAACTACATGAAATAACTATCCAAACCCAACAATCTCTAGATAAAAAACACATTTCTATGCTGTTTCTAGGACATTACCTTTGTATCTTTTCATGATATGTTGAGGAACCTCTTTAAGATATATCATGACACAATAACATCAATTATTAGATCTAAAACTCACACATGAAAAAAATTCCATACAATTGATTCTCTCTCATGGTTCTTAGAATGATATAGACATGATCTATGTTCTTCTCCTTTAAACTGCTCTACACCAAAATAGAATTCCTAAACATGTCCAGGAAAGACTATAAGAACCAATGAATGATCTGGTTCCCCAATTTCATAAATACCATAGATGTTTTTGTGATACCTAATGGCATAAAAAAATAATTCAAATTTCCCATATCATCACCAAAACACTATATTATTTATATCCACTTCTCAGACTCTTAAATGGTGTTAACCAAACCATAGGTCATTCATAAGAAAAAAATGAACCACTCTGTGTTAATAAAAAAATATCACTATTATTGAGAATTGATACTTTTTCACAATGGTAATATGATATAGATTTCAATAATCAAAAAACATTATGAGTAAATATCCTAAATTTTTATAAAATAGGATATGTGAATCACATGGTGACATGCTAGGATGAATAAATATCAAGGCCTCATGATCTGTAATACAGACATTACATTCAATTATCTCGATGGGATTCATATGACAACATTACATAAAAATGGGAATCTTACTCAGAAGAAGATCAATAGTGAAATAAGCCTCTATCTATGGTGGTGACCTAAAAGTATCTACAAATAACTTAGGATACACACTCGCCACATTAATAAGTGTAATGACTAAGATAGAATCAATAACTTCAATGAAAATACTCAATATTTTTCATGAAATTTTTCAAGCATAAGGAAGAACTAGCATGACCCTCCAAGATATATAATCCCACAAACCCAAAAAAAACTTGCGATAACACATTATAATATATAAAATAAACTTAATGATGATAATAGTTGATCTGGACCAGTCACACCCCCACCTCAGACACCCTTTTATTTTATTCTTCTTTTGGTCTTGCATCATCAGACACATTGGGGTTGGGGCCCCTTTTTGAAATTGATGATGTTTAATAATATTGATGGGTTTGGAACATGTGTAAGGGTACCAAATAGTTGGTTATACTCCATCTAGAAATGTCTCTAACTGGATCCTCCTCCCATGATTCTCCTCGGTGATGTAACCGATTGGTGCTCCTCTCCCCTTCTAGCTCACCTCACATCACCCATGTTGTCTACATCGCATGCCCCTCATTCCACCTCTAGTGATGTTTCTATTTTTAACACACCCCATTCTAGAAAGGCTCTATCTGGCATTGATCTCCCTTGGATTCCCCTTTATGGTTAGTTTGCCTCATGGTCCCTTACTGCAGGTGCGTTCTACCTCAATTGTTTGTTTCTTCCATTTGGTAAGCTTTCAGTTTAGGGATTCAAGTTACGATTGGTTCTATTTTGTTTATTATGGTTCTAATGATTGAATTATGGTCAAATTTATTTTTCGTGCAGTTTTATTGGAATGCGGTGGTAGTTTCGCACCAAAATATTGGGGGTTTCAGCACTAAAGGTAGTTGGTTTTGTGCATAATCCTTATTAAATGATTTATATTTCATTTTTAAATTAATATAAAATTTCCTTTGATTAAATTATTGGATGTTAATTTTCTTTTAAGGGAGCTTAATACGCAATTGATCAATTTTTTAGCACATTTATATTGAATGGAGTGCGTTTTTGATGGAAACCAATTATTAGTCTTTTATTACTGTATTATTATGTTGTGCAAGGGATGTGAATTATATTTTGACAGGTTGTTGTTGTGTGTTTTGCCTTAGAAGATTATTTTGGGTGGGATTTTGTGTTCAAAGTATGATGATATCATTTGACGTTGTTTTAAAAAAATTCAGAGGTTTATTAAAAGTTAATCTGTGGAAAAATGCTTGGATATGGTTTTTTTGTGCGTATGATTTCAAATGTTAATTTAATTATTCAAATGAGGGTACTGTTGTGTGTGTTCCATTTTTGGAAAATAATTGGAAGTGTGAAATCAATTATTGTATTAGTTTGAATTTTTTTTGTACTTGAGGTGCGTGTGTGTTGAACAAGGATTTTTTATTGGAAATGCACCAATTTGATCATGTTATCCTTGTTGTGAATTTTTCAAAATGTATAGTAAATTCTTTTAAAAGATAGAAAGTATATTATAATGTTGGTTTTTTACGTTTCATTTTAAAGTTTTTTTCCTACTTTAAATTTATTGTTTTATTGGTTCAAACCCTTGATGTGTTATTTTGAAACTTTTTATAGAATTTTTAAGGGTTTAACAGTTTTATTAAATTATTTGTGAAGTGTGTGGTCCCTGCTTTGAGGTTGGGAGTCGCCAGTTCTAAGGAAACTCACATCCATGTGCATAGGAAAGTATACATATGTATATATATTTCTGGTTCCCTCATTACATGTATAGTCATCCTTGGCATTGAATATACATGTATGGGGCCAAGTGTGCCCATTTATATATATGAAAATGCATATGTAGATGAATGAATGCTAGTATATGCATATAATAGTATGTGTAAGGATCCCATTTCACATGATCATGTCCATGCGAGTGTTTTCATATCGTTATGTGTCTTTATATGTACATAAAAGTGCATATACCTAGTGTGGAAGCAATGGATTCTAGTTAGGAATCTGTAAGGGATGATATTTTTGTTTGGTTCCACCCTGAGGTAAGTCCCCTATTCCTATTCCTTTAATTTGAATTCCACAATTGCTTACTAATTTTACAAATATTTATTATATTTATGCTATATACGCGTGCTATGAAATTGGGTTACGGTTGTTAGAAATGATTATTCCTTTATTTTAGAAATTGAAATTTATCTCTAACACCTATTAGTTTTAAGTGAGCTTTCTTGAAAAGTAATATCTTATGTGGCTTTGAATTTTCAATTAATATTTACCAAGGAATTTGGAATTTTGGATGGTTGGTTAAAGAAAAGTTTTCCATGTTTGTAATTAAGCCCATTTGTAACCTTAAGAATGATTTATGAAAAATAATTTCAATTATAATTTACAAAGGCATTTGGAAATTTGGCTGGATGGTTAAAGAAAAGTGTTCCATGTATGTAATTATACACATTTGGAACCTTAAGAATGATTTATGAAAAATAAAAACCGCTCTTGAGGCATTCCCCCTTGTTTTATAAAATCTTTTGTGTGTGGAATGTTTGATTTGGGATACGTTCCTAGTAAAGAGGATTGTGCATTATTGTGTGATGGAAAAAAATGGGATGCACTAAATGAGGGAGATCGGTGGTGAGATGTTAGATGTGTTTTTATGTAAGTAAAATGATAAGTACATATATTTTTTCTTGATAATAACTCAACACCACATGAAATAGAGAAATATGTGAATCTTTTTCATCTTGGTGTGTAGGCTAGGACTTGTACGCTAGATGATACGAAAGTGGTTTGTGTTGGTTTTGTCTAGAAGGACTGATGCTCTAACACTAACTAAATTTTTGTGATGATTGGAGACCACTATGTTTAGTGGGTGTTCCCTAAAAGTCGATCATGTATGAGAACGTATATTTTTATGGTTCATTTTCCATGTTTCACTGAGGTACGAGGATCCTAGGTCCCCAACTAACACTGTATGCTTAAATATTTCATATGGTTATTGTGATGTGATTTCCATTTCATTCATTTCATACTTGATGTCTTATTTATGAAAACAATAATTTAATATAAATTTGTTTTATTTCATTTTAAAATGAAAATGAATGATGGGAACCTATTTTGAAAATGTTGTGGGAGAGAAAATCTGTACATGAATATTCAATATTTTTTCTTGAATTTGAAAATAATGAAAAAAATTATAGTATTATGTTTTATTTTCAAACTATCATATTTTGGATTTCTTATAAAAGGAAAGGGAGTATGGAATTTTTATATCTTGGAATTCCTACTAAGTATCTTGGGCTCATTCCTACATTAATTTTCGGTTTTAGGTTCTTATGGTCTGAGATCGCTCTTTGATGAAGTGTAGTTTAGGTTCCATGGTGACCCACGATGTCACTTGTGATATGTCTCGTTTCATTGTTTATTCTTTTTTATGCTATTTTGTTCTATTTTTTCTATTTTTTTATATAACTATTCATCTTATGGTTATTTATTTTTCTTTTTTATGGGCCATTTGATTGTCGAACATTACATTTGGATGCCTGGCACTGGTTTCCAACCCATGGGGACTGGGAATGCCCTTTGGGCATTTTCATGGGCTGAATCGGGTGACCAATTCATGGTCGATTCAAGTTGGTTAGTTACAAAATGGTATTAGATGTTTGTTAACATATTTGGTTTCAGTTATTATTTGAGATGATTCAGGTTAAAAGGCAATTAGGATTTCTGGAAGTTGGGAGGTTAGTGTAGGATGTGTGTTGAGAACACTTTTCTGAACTAATCCTTTAGTCACCATGGGTAGTCCAGGACTTGAGTATTTTATCTTGGGTTGTTTTGGATTGAGTGAAGAAAATAGGGGTGAATCTGGTTATGTTGTGGCCTCATATGAGGTGTTGTCCCATGTAGAGTCCAAGGGACCGATTAAAGGTACTCTTTGTGTAATGCCTTACATAGGGAATAACTCGCCACTATGTCTTTGGGTAAGTCATATGTACTAGTTCCTTGTTCCTAGGATTTTTTGTTTGTTGTGTTTCATTTTTATCTCGGTTTATGTGAGTATGTGTTCAAGAATGAATGTGGTTTTGAAATGGAAATGGTTTTCATTCAAATGGTTCTAAATGGGTAAAGTGGTATTTTAAAGAGGAAGTGTCTCGATTTGAGAAATTGATACATGTTTGGATTTGATAAGGAAATGAAATGCTTGAACCTTATAGCTTATTATGTAGGATCACATGTGTGTGGGTGTGCCTAGTGGAACATGTCCACAGAATATGTAAGCGAGATTAGATGAATGCACATGTGAAAGTTCACAGGATTCTGTAGTTGAGTTTTAATATTAAATGGGGAATTTTGGTTTTGAAAAGTGGAAATGAATTTAGGGAACTAGATTTAGTTTAAAAGGGGGTTACTATATTTTGATAGTGGGTTGGAAATGTGTAAATTTTAATAAATAATATGAAGTGGAAGTTTTGAAGGGTTTTTTTTGTTTTTTTTTAGTTTATTTGGAATAAGAGCTAGTTATTTTGTGTTTACGATGTTTTATTATGATTTTGATTTAGGATTAGTATCGATTTCAGGTTCTGGTACCTATGTTGTTTAGGATGTGATGCCAATAAATTACACCAATGTTTCCAATGATTCATGCCGAGTTTTTGGTTCCTCTATAGTGTTTCTTATTCTTCGAGGTGATTGAGGATTGTTTGAAGTAGTGGAGTGGTTTGATAAGAGCAGAAAATGACTTTGATTGGTTGGTATCTCCTAATATTGTCAGTCCATTTTACATCAGATTTAATAGAAAATATGGTTTTGGACCATAATAGGTTGGGTGCCTCATCATCATTAGAATTTGGGGTATTGTAAAATGGTTTTTATTTTTCATGTGTGTTTCCCGTATGGAGAGGAGAGAGTACCCGAGGAACATATTTCTGAAAAATATTTCTCATCATTTTTGGCTCCATGTTTTTTGGACCATTATCATGTGTGCCACCAGTATGGCCAATTTAGGCATATTAAAACTACATGTTTTATCACCTTAAAAAAATACCACCATTGTGGTTGTTTGAATCATTGGTAGAAAGAATGATTTGGGGACCACAGGATGCAAATTTCTGGTTGTGAGGAAGGAGATGCTTCATCCATCAAGGGCCCAACCACAGGTCTTGGGATGAATCTAGTGCACAATCAGTAGTAGTAGAGGGTGTGTGGAACCTCGGTCCGGATCATGTTATCAGCTTTGGGATGGAATCCTCCAAAGTTTCTTTGTTCAATTTTTTCACCATCACAGAATCATCATATTTTTGTGGGTGTGATGAGCTCATTCTACCACAATCTGAGAGGTCTTATCTGCTCTTAGTGTGACTTCCAAATCGTTCGTTGTCCATGAAGGGTGTTGGGCCCATGAATAAATGGAACCATTCTGATTTTTGAACATGGTCTTAGATGTTTTTGTTAGGGTATTATTTGGTTTCTTGAAATTAAAGGGTAGTGCTTCAGGACCCTTTATATCTCATAGCCTATTCTTGTAGGTTAATCATAATATACTTCTTTGCATCCTCGAAAAAATAAAACATAAGAAAGGGGTGACCTCAGATGCTCAGTAAGGATAACAATATAGCAGAAACTGTGATAAATATTAATATACTTTTAAGGAAATGTGTAAGTCTAGAACCCAGGAAATTTAAACAAAAACATCAACCTAATATTTCAAAGATAAATCAAATAATTCTATTTAATTATTCACATGGATATTCTACTTGTAAAACAATCAGATGTAATATCAATAACCAATTTCATAATAATGGAATACATAATTCTAGACCTCATAACCACATAGTCAAGGCCTTGTGCCAAGACTACATAAACGATTTGGTAAAGGGCTTGTGCCAAGAAACTAGTTTTTATAATGAGACCTACCGAGGCATCAAGGAGATACAGAGGGCACCAGCCATCACTTACTAAGACCAATGTATTCCTCATATGAAAAGGATTAAACATAACTTAAATATTAATATTAAAACTTGCATACGAAATGTCATTACTTTATCAATAAGCCATGAATGGTTTAAAAATAACACATCCACAGTCCAAAATATCACAAAACCTTCAATATAGTATGAAATATTTTTATCATAATAAATCAACCTCGATCAAGAATAATATCTCTTAAAGTATGTTGACATAGTTGAAAATGAATAGTAAAAAATCATTGAGAGTAAAATACCTTTTTAATGAAAATATTTAAAAGTCTCGTTATTTATCAAGAATATGTTTAAAATATATTTTTGAATAAAATTTTCCAATACCAAATTGAATGTTTTAAAAGGAATTTCAATTTTATAACATTAATTTATAAATAAATAAAATCTTAAAACCATTTTTAAAACATGGACAATAATGAGAATGATTTAGAAGAATAAATTTTTAAAACATTTAAAATTATATTTTAGTTAGAGTTTCTAACCAAAGGAGAGATGCTTGAATACAAACAATTGAAATAATAAAAACATTATAATATCATGAGAATAATGGGATTCAAGATATAACATGTAAAAGTACATTATATACAACAAATAAAATAGAATAGGCGCATAACAATAAATAAGTTTTAATGGAATGTAAGTTGAGATGAATTCCTTTATAAATGCCATATCCTTCAGTTAAGGATAAATCAACGACATTATTATGTGTGAAAAATATTAATACACTAAATATGATTGTATATTCATTTTAAATCAATCTGAGGACATTCACACATATTAATTTAATAACAATACCAATGATTTGGATGTTTAACTCAATGAATAGAATTTTAGTTAAAATTACTATTATCATGTTCATATCGATGACTTGATAATTTATTAAGGAATTGATTTTGTATATAAAATGGATATACACATAAAGGGGAGTGTAAATTAATACATATGAAAATGAAAATTTATTTCACACATAATTTTGGAGTAATGTATTAAATGATGTTTTCATTAAACCGAATGAGTGGAAATTGAAATTTAAAATTCTCGTACTGATTTGGTAACATGTTAAATATACACCTAAAGAAAGAAGGTTCATCCGATGATGATTTAAATATACCTAAATTAATGTATATTACGCAAAGAATACAATCATGGGTAGTACATACCCAACACAAAAAGGTAATAATGGAAAATATATCATGAATCTCATGGGAATAAAATTGAGATGGAAACACCCAAACTTGAAATTTTCATTTTTATAGGGTATGTTAAACACATGTATAATAGTGTAATATTATTTATTAAATTATAAAATAACAAAATACATAAATGTGATATCATATTTGTTCTTCTAATATTTCTTTGTTAAAGATATTTCAGTAGTATCATTGTTTTGGTGGTTAACTGATTCGTTTTCCTTGATATGTTTTGTTTTTTAAGCCATGTTTGTTATGTATATGATGTATTAAATTCATATATAGAATGATATTAAGTAATTAAAAATTATTTTTAATCATAAAATAAAATTATTCTTGAATTATTACGATGGGGAATGAATGTCCTTGTGTTTGGGGCGTCAGTAAGTCGTACGTATGCACGGGGGAAAATATCATTATATTGATGGTGAAATCGTATGTAATTGGATGGTATATCATATATACATAATAATTAACATGTTATATTTAATTTTTACATCAGTTATCTTCATTATTATACCCATCCAAATAATGAAGTTTTTGAATAACAAACTACACCACGCCATGGAGACGGTACGCCATACGTATGCATGAATGGTGACTGTCATTTATAGGATAGAAAGAATAATGAATATGGTTGTACCATATTATAATAAAATAAATTTATGTAAAAGGTATTTTATTTATTAATTTTTAAGGGAATCCATAAAGGAAGAGGAAGTGGGGGACGAAAAGAACTTGAAATATGGTGGTGAAATTATTACCTCTTCTTTGGGTGTTTTCTTTTGAGTTGATCAAAAAGGCTCAATAGGTTGGATTTCTAATCAAATTAAGGACTATAGGTTGATGTTATAGATGTTTGGTGGATATTTCAGTAGGGGTTGGATGATCCAAATGGCATTGGAGGTGTGATTTTTAGAGAATGGCATGTGCCCTTTTATAAGAGGGGTGAGGGGATCTTCAGGAAAAGTTTGAAATATTATTTTATAATAAAATTATTTACGGTTTATAATGGCTCAAAAATGACTTATTTCGCGAATATGGTGGCTTTGGGTCAAAAAAATCTCAAAAAATAGGTTCTAGATAGGTTTAGGTCACCATATTATCGTTATCTTTGAGATTTAACTCTTAGTTAAATAGTTTGACATTTACCATGTCTCTTTGTATTTTTTATATTATACGGTTAATAAAAATACTATAATAGGAGCATAAAAGCCCAAGTAGTTCATTATTAATATATATAAACTTATATAAGTCCTTTGGAAAAACATTAGAATTTTAAGAATAATATATCAATTAATAATATAGTATTTGATTTAAAAACTCAATTCTGACTATTTTGACACTATTTAGTATTTGATTTTTTAGAAATCCCTAAAAACATTATCACTTTGAATAAAATTTATTCAATCAACCTAACATGTAATATTATCCATTAAAATTATAGGAATTCACCATAAGTCTCAATTTACATTTATTTGGATATTTATAATATCAATTCACTTAATATTTCATTAATAAGGTAATTATTCCATCATCATTATGTCATTAATAAATTAAATTATTTAAAATCTAAAAAGTATAAATAAAATATAATTATGTAGGAAATTATTTTATATTTCTATTGAATATTTATAGTTTAATTTATCTTATAAGTATCCCTATATTAAAAATGGTTTAGTTATTAAACATTCAATTTTACACTTTTAACTATTCTTTAAATAAAATAATAATAAATGTCTTAATCTACTCTACATAGACCAAAGAGGATCATATTTTAATTCTATGGTAGTTTTTGGTCGAATTACACTTATCCAATAGAATTTTGACTTATGTAAGGGAAATTATAATATCATTTTAACCCTTAATTACCCTATTTACTTTTAACCGTGGTAAATAAAAGTCAAAGGATAATATTCACCAAAAATTATTTTAATCTTATTTAACCACATTTTACATACTGGTGTTAACCATGCATCATTAATTTTTGGAATTCAGCTCACTGAATCAGTAAAATTATGTTTTATGAAAACTTTCAAATGCTCCTTAATGATTGGTAAAATACGGAAAATAGTTCAATTAAATTATATATATATATATATATATTAACATACTATAAAATGACTCAAACGAATTAAATTGAACATATATAGGTATTTTGTATCTATTTTTATAGAAAATAAATTTAAATAAAATATATAATTATTTATATAAAAAGTCAGTTTTGAACAATAACATGGTTTTTCTCACTATTCATCAAAAATTGAATATTTTCAGGAAAAATCAAAAAACTCACCCTAAGAAGATTTTGATATTACGAATTCAAAATTGGATTCAATTTTACCAAAATAAAAACATATAATTTACATTAATTAATTTAAAATTAATTCTTATTGTTAAAACCAAATAGTGGTTTTTGAAAAATTAAAAATTATCAAAAGATTGACATGTGTTTATGTGAAATTTAATCGTTAAATTACATATAATGACCTAATTGTATTAAATGATAAAAAATTAATATATTTATACTTCCAAACCATTCAAATGAAAAATTTATCACAATAAATTATTTTGATTAAAAAAGATATTTGAAATAAAAAATTAGTATTTTTTTCAGTATTCATCAATATATGAAAGTTATCAAAAAAGTACCAAAAATTTATACAAACTATATTTTTATGTCCAAATTATAAATAAGAACATAATTTAATTAATTCAATATATAAAAGTGTAAAATATTGGATTTAATAACAGTTTTCCTTTAAAATGTGGTAAAATTTCATTTTTTAAGAAATCATTATTTTATATGGAAAAAATTTATCGGCTCTTATATTATGTCTAAGAAAAACATAATATGGATTCTAAAATTTTATGGAATATATAAAAATCAAAATTACATTAATATTATTCATAACATTTTTTTGAACAACTAGTTTGGAAAATTGTGTTGTGATCAAACTCGGTGTTGCATGTATCACAAGCTATTGAATTACATTAATAAAAATAACATACTTTGAAATATTGTGGTGTTAATTAATTCACCTTTTTGGAAATTTTGTTCTTACAGTTTTAAAATTCGTCTTGGGATCATTGAATATCCCACATCAGAAAAAGAGTCAATAAAACTAACACATTAAAAGAAAGAAAGAGAAGTATAACGGTCACCCGAGATAACCCCTACTAGGATTCGATGTAAGAAAACATGGATATGGAAGATAAACTAAGTGTCAAGTTCTGATGGATAGTGATAAAAAACATGATCTGGAAAAAGTTTAAAATAAGAAAACCACAAACTTATGATGGGATAAACGGTTGTCAGATTCCTAGTAGGAAAAGAAAATGAACAATATTTTTTATTTTAATTACAATTTCATATTGTTGATGAATTTATTTATGATATTGACTATGAACATAAAGAGATATATTTAATTTTTAAGTAGAGTTTATTCCTTTAATAAATTTCTACCACTAACTCATCATTTTTTTTTCAAAATATAAGTATTCAATATGAATTGGTCACAACTAAAGCACTAAAATCAAATTCTAGTCAATCACATAATCCATAAAAGATAAAAACTATATTTACCTTGTCTTTATAGATTAACCAAAACCAAAATGGTTAGTACAAGATAACATAATCCCAAAAAAGATAATCATTTAGAGAAAGGAATACTAATCTTAATTTCTAAATATAAACAAATAATACCCAAAGTTCAATAAATACCATTCAATAAAAAATTGTCTTTAAAATCCCTCAATATAATCCAAATTAATATTGAGAGCCAAAACATAAAAGAATTTTCTTACGCATTCTTCCTTGTTAAATTGTATCTCCAAATAACATCGACTACTATTAAATTCACATACAGAAAATTATTTAACATAATAACATATTATCTATTATAGGTTAATCAATTCCATAAATAAATCTAATCACTATAAATCCAAAATAAAAACATAGATAAAAATACACCATTAAAACTCAAATAAAATCCCATAGTATTCTATTTTTCTTAAGCAGATAGTGTTTCCAATAGAGCGAACATCTTTAAAACTAACATTAATCAGTTAATCATCATGTCATTTTTTATACTAAGGATATCCATTTGATAAGACATAAGGTCCCAAATCAACATATTTTTTATCAATAAAATCTTTTAACTAAAAATAATTAGTCACAATAACCAGGGACATCATGTCGTCCAGGGGTAGGCGATAAATCCCAATCGTAGTTTGGTTGTGGGTTCGTTTCCCGTAGCATTGGGAGGCCCAACGGGTTTTCACATGGTCTGCATGTTGTCCTTTTTCAAAATCTATATTTTATAACATTCCAAAAATGAGATATAAATTTCAAAATAACCATAACCTAATTTCACCACAAATGATGTCTCAGACCTCGCATTTTAATCCCAAAATTTATTAACATTTAATTGTGACAATTTTATGGATTATATAAACCCAAATGGTTATTTATAATTATATCAACAATACAAATGATAATTTTTCTTAAAAATTAATTTTTACATAAAAACTTTAGGGTTAAAAATACAAGAGAAATGCCTTACATTATAATCCCATCAACAAAGAGAACTAATACTTTTTAAAAATTTCACGATCCAATTATTTCCACCTAGGTTCATCCTTTACCATGAGATTATTTTATAGAATACGGTATTAACTCGGTTAATTACTAGGTCCGATACATTTATGGAAAAGGAATTTAAATGGACTCTTGGAATCATATTTATTTTTTCCATAGTACTCATCTTTTATTCATGGAAGTTCGTTACATTATGCCATCATTTCAACCACATAAATCATTTTTTAGTTTCATTGAGACACTTCCATAGGTTTCTCCTTCCAAATTTTAGACATGATATAAATTGAGCTTTCTTTTCTCTATGGTCTCCACTACTGGAGATCTAATCATTCACCACCTTTCTCTTATTTGTTGAGTCTGGGTGTTGGTTAATATATATGTTTTTGATCATATTTTTGGAATACTAATTCGGCATGAACATGATATCTTTTACACCTATCAACATTCCATTTCATTGCTCATTTCCACCAACGTGCACACCCTGTACTTCATGTTTATTATTACTATGAATTCCATGGAATGCATCGATTGATTAACAAAAGAAAGCATAGTGAGGGTCATAAAATCATTTAGAGAATTTCATAACACCTTATTTTTAGTATAAAACTTAGTAGTATTAACCGATATTATTTATTCTTATCTTATATTAAAATCCATCAAATTGGATTGTAATGAAAATGTGAATTATTCTTAACATAACCCCTAGGAGTATCATAAACAAGAGTGAAGCAAGGCCTGTTTTCGTGTACCCGAATTCCCCATGTCAAACCTGAAACTCCTTGTTGGTGGTTTCACTCATAGGTACATATGTTCCAAATCCACCTATACCTGCCCAAATCCATACAGTGATGTATTACTTGGAAAACCCAAATAATATTTACATTACCAAAAATTTTGGATGTTTTTCTATACTAATCCCCAATGTATATCTTATGGTATTGTTTCTTAACCCAAGTATTTTATAAATCTCTCCTTCAAGGATTGTACCAAAATTACTCTAATACCAACTATAATGACCCGACCCAAGTTACCCATAATCGATGCATTATTACAAAACATTGTCTTGATATAAGTAATCATGTCCTAAAAGACCGACCATTTTAGTATCCTTGTAAGTACTGGATACATACATGTGTTTTAAATTACGTCATGAATTAAAAAAACATTGTGTCCCCTTTGAAAACAATTATATCCCTTATCCTATTCTTATAGGTTAATTTTCATATACTTCTTTGAATCCTGGGAAACATAAAACATAAGAAAAAGGTGATCTCAGATTCTCAGTAAGGATAACAATATAGCGGAAACTGTCATAAATAAAAATAAACATTTATGGAAATGTATAAGACTATAACAGAAGCCTTTTAGTATTAAATTTCAGGATAATATGGAAAAGATAAATCTAATAGTGCCATTTACTTATTCACATAGATATTCTACTAGTCGAATAATCACATGTAATATCAATAGCCAATTTTATAATGATGGAAAGCATAATTCTAGACATCATAACCACATAGTCAAGGCCTTGTGCCAAGACTACAAGTAAGATTTTGTTAAGAATTTTACCAAGGCACTAGTCTTTCTCATTATACCTATCGATGCATTGAGCAGGTATAGCGGGCTCCACCTGTCACATACTTAGCCCAATGCATTCTTCATATGAGCAGGTTTAAACATAACATAAAAATTCGTACTAAAACTAGCATACGAAATGTAAATACATTATCCATAAACCATAAATGGTATAAAATAACACTTCCGCAGTAAAACTTTTCACAAAAAATTTAATACATTATGATAGATTTTTATCATAATAAATCAACCTCGATCAATAATAATATCCCATAAATGATATGGACATAGTTGAAAATGATCAGTAAAAATCATTGAGAGAAACATTCATTTTTCATGAGACGATTTAAAAGTCACAGTATTTATCAAGAAGATGTTTAAAACGGGTTTCTGAATCATATTGTCCCATACCACATTGACACATTTAAAAGGAATTTCAGATGTAAAACATCAATGTCCATATAAATTAAACCTTAAAACCATTTTTAAAACATGGAAATTAATGAGAATGATTTAGAATATTATTTTTTTAAACATTTTAAAAGATATTTCAGTTAGAGTTCCAAAACAAATAAGAGACTCATGAATAAAAGTAATTAAGGTAATCAAAAGATTATAATATCGTAAGAATAAAGGTATTTATGATATACTCTGTCTAAGTACATTATATACACCAAATAAAAGTGAATTGGCGCATAACAACAAATAAGACATAATGGAATGTAAGTTGAGATGAATTCATTTATAAATACCATATCCTTGGGTTAAGGATAAATCAATGACATAATTAAATGTAAAAAATATAAATACACTCAATAAGATTGGATATGTAGTGTAAATCAATCATAGTACATTCACACATATTCTTGTAAAAACCACACCAATGATTTGGCTGTTTCACTCAATGAATAGAAATTGAGTTAAAATTACACTTATCTTATTTATATTGATCAGTAGAGAATTTCTCAATTGATTGATTATTATATCATAATAATATCCAAAATTAGGGGGGCGGAAATTACTACATAAGTAAATAAATAGTGATTTTACACTTAGTCTTTGAGTAAATTAATCAATGAACTTTGCATAAAACCGAATTAGTGGAAATTGAGTTTTGAAATTCCATTACCGATTTGGTAACATACGAAACATACACCCCATTAAAGAAGTATCATACAATGATGATGTAAATACCCATGTATTAAATTATATTATGCAAATAATAAAATCATGGTAAGTAGATACACTACACAAAAATTTAACAGTTGAAAATTTAACATGAATCTCACGGGAATAAAAGTTATATAAAAACCCCTTACCCTGTAATTTTCCTTAGTATAGGGTTGGTTAAACTCATGAATTATTGTGAAATCATTTTAATTAAATTTAAAAATAACCAAATTAATAAATATGATATGATATATGATCTTCTAATATTTCATTGTTAATGATATTTTAGTAGTATCATTATTTAGGTTGTTAACTGATTCGTTCTCTCTTATATGTTTTGTTATGTAAGACATGTTTGTCATGTATAGGTTGCGTTTGATTCATAAACAGAATGATTTTATGTTTTTATAAATTATTTTTAATCATAAAATGAAAATTATTCTTGAATGATTACGATGGGGAACGAATGTCATCATGTTCGTGGAGATGGTAAGTTGTACGTACACATGAGCAACAATATCATTATATTGATGGGAAAATCATCTATAATTGGATGGTATATCATATATACTGAATCCATAAAATGTTATATATATTAATTACATCAGTTATACTCATTATTATACCCATCCAAATAATGAATTGTTTGAATAGAAAAATACACCACGGTGTGGAGATTGTAAGCCGTACGAACACATATACGGTGACTTTTTCATTTATAAAATGGATAGAATAATGAATATGGTTTTACCATATTTATAATAACATTAAAGAATGTATAAGGTATTTGATTTATTATTTTATTATTTAAAACAAAAAGAATGTGGAATTGGAAGATGAAAAGGACTTGAAAGAGGGTGGTGAAATTATTACCTCTTCTTTGGGTGTTTCCATTTCAGTCGATCAAAAGGGCTCCATAGGTTGGATTTCTGATCAAATTAAGGACTATAGGTTGATTTGAGGGATGTTGGGTGGATATTTGAGTAGTGTTTGTTAGAGCCAAATGGCTTTGGATGTGTGATTTTGTGAGAAGGGGAAGTACCCTTTTATAAGAGGGGTGAGGGGGCACTTTTGTAAAAGTCTGAAATATTGTTTTATAATAAAATAATTTTCTATTTCAAATGGATAGAAAATGATTTATTTCAAGGATAAGGTGGTTATGGGATGCAAAACTCTAAAACAATGGTTTTAGACTAGTTCAGGTCACCATATTAACCTTATCTTTTAGATTTAACTCTTAGTTAAATAGTTTGACATTTACCCTTTATCTTAGTAGTTTTCTATTATATGTTTAATAAACATAATATAAGAAAAAAATAAAACCCAAAGTGGTTATTTATTAATATATATCTTATCTAAGTCTTTTTTCTGAAGCATAAATTTTTAGGAATATTATATCATTTAAAAATATAGTATTTGTTTTCAAAACACAATTATGTCAATTTTTGACACTATTTTGTATTTTTTTTAAAGCCATAAAAACGTTATCACATCAAATAAAATTTATTTAATCAAACCTAACATTTTATGTTAACCTAGATTTTTTTTGAATTAATCTCAAGTCTCAATTTACATTTATTTTGACATTTATAATATTAATTATTTTAGTATTTCATTAATAAGGTAATTACAACATCATCATTGTGTCATAAATAAATTAAACTATTTAATGTCTAAAAATTATAAATAAAATCCCATTATGTAGGAAATATTTTTTTCATTATAAATAGTATTTATAGTTTAATTTATCATATGTGTATCCCTAAAATAACTTTTTTTTATTAAACTTTCAATTTAACACTTTCAACTTGTTTTCGACAAAATATTAATAAATGCCTTATTTTGATCCATGTTGACAAAAGAGGATCATATTCAATTCCTACTGTTTTTTTGACGAATTATACTTATCCAATAGAATTAGGACATGTGTTAGGGTAATTATAAAATCATTTTTACCCTTAATTTCACTATTTAATTTTAACGGTGGAAAATAAAAGTCAAAAGTTACTATTCACCAAAAAAAATATTTTCATCTTATTGAACAAAATTTTAATTACTAATATTTAATGTTTCTATAAGATTTTTTAGATTCAACTCCTAGAAGTGTTAAAATTATGTTTTATGCATATTTTCCAATGCTATTAGATGGTGGGTAAAAGAAGGTAAAAATATCAATAAAATTTTATTTGTCAAAACTTATTATAAAATTTCTACAATGAATTTCACTGAACATATATAGGTATTATGAATATTTTTTGACATAAAATAAATTTAAATAAAATAAATAATTATTTGAATAAAAAGTCGGTTTTAAACAATAACGTATTGTTTTTCACTTTTCATCAAAAAAGGAATGTTTTCAGAAAAATACCAAAAATTTACACTATGATAATTTGGACCTTACAAATTCAAAAATTAATTCTATTTTACCAAATTAAAAACATAGATGTGGCACTAATTAATTTTAAATTTATTTCTGTTGTCAATACCAGAAATAGGGTTATTAAAAAGTAAAAACTATCAAAAGATTTACATGTGTTTATGTCAAATTTAAATGTGAAATTACTTATAATGAACTTAATTGTATTAAATGATAAAAATATAATCTAATTATACTTCCAATCAATTAAAATTCACAATTTATCACTATAAATTATTTCAATTAAATTTTTTTTTCAATTAAAATTTAGTATTTTTCAACATTCATCAAAATATGAAAGTTATCAGAAAAGAACCAAAAATTTATCAAAAATAAATTTTTATGTCTTGATTCTAAAGAAGAATTTAATTTTATTAAATTTTAAATATAAACATTTCAAATATTCATTTTCAAAAGAGTTTTCCATTAAAAGGTTGTAAAATTGCATTTGTTATAAAATACATCTTTTATCTAAAAAAAATAACTTGTTCTTATATTATGTCTAAGAAACACATAATATGGATTCCTAAATTATATGTAATTTATAAAATTCCAAATTCAGTTAATACTATTCATTATATCTTTTTGGAAGGCTATTTTGGTAAGTTGTGGTGTGCTTGAACTCATTGTTGCATGTAGCGTAAGCTATTGAATTACTTTAAAGAAAATTACTTACTATGAAATATTGGGATGTTACATGCATAGAAAAGTATATAAAAATATATATATGAGGGTTCCTCTATTACATATATAGTCATGCATGGAATAGAATATTCACATATGGGTCTAGGTGTGCCCAAGTATATATATATATATATATAAATGCATATATAGGTGATTGGCGACAAGTATATGAATATAAGAATATGTGTAAGGTTCTACTTGAACATGTTAATGTTCACCCAGGTGTTTTCATATGTTCTAGGAGAAATTATATATATGTGAAAGTGCATATTCCTACAGGGGGAGCAACAGATTCTTGTTGGAATGTGCCAAGTGCCTAAAGTTTGGTTTGGTTCTACCTTAAGGTAGGTCCCCTATTCTTATGCCATTAATTTAAATTTCATATTTTCATTCATGTTTTAAAAATATGCTATATATTTATGCTATATATATATGCTATGAAGTCTCATTGCAGTTTCTAGAAATGATTATAATTTTTTTTGAAATTATAATTTATTTCTATCATCCAATGGTCTTAAGTGACTTGTCTTGAAAAGTAATTTCCTATGTGATTTATAATTGGTAATGAATATCTCCAATGGTGTCTGTCCTTTCAGCTATTTAGTTATAAAATTTTTTCCATTATGTAATTAATCCCATTTAGAATCTTAATAATGGTTTATGAAAAATAAAATCCTCTCTTGAGGCATACCTTCTTGTTTTAGAAAATAATGTTTGTGTTGAATGTGTAATTTGTGATATGTGCCCAGTAAAAAGGCTTGTGAAATATTTTTTGACAGAAAAAGGGGGATGCTCTCAAGGAGGTAGATCAATGGTGACGGGTTAGATGTGTTTATATGAAAATAAAATGATAAGTACATAAATTTTGGCTTGATAAGAACTCACTAGCATTTGAAATGGAGAACAATGTGAAACCTGCATATCTAGGTGGTCAGACAAGGACTAGCACTTTCTATGATACATAATTGGTTCATATCAGTTTTTTCAAGAAGGATTGAAGCTACAACACTAAATAATTTTTTTTATGATTTTAGACAACTAGGTTATGGGTGTGTTCCCTACTAGTGGCTCGTTCACATTAACATAGATAGTTTGGGTTTCTATGACATGTTTCACTGATGTATGAGGGTTTTATGTCCCCAACTAACAATATCTACTTAGGTATTTTCCATGGTTCTTATATTGTGATTTCCATTTCAGTCGTTTCATACATGATACATTATTTTTGAAAATATTATTTTAATCTAAATGGGTTTTATTTCATTTTGAAATGTTAATGCATGCATGGAACATATTTTGAAAATGTAGAGGGAGAGAAATTATTTACAAGAAAATGAAAAATTGTTACATGAATTTGAAAATAATGGAAAACATTATTTTATTACATCTAATTTTCAAACTAGCCTATTTTGGATTTCTTATAAATGGAAAGGTCATAGGGAATTGTTATATCTTGGAATTATTTTTGAGCATCTCGGTGCTCACGCCTATTTTAAATTTCAGTTTCTGGGTCCTCTAGTTTGGGATCAATTATGGAGAGAGTGTTGTTTATGTTCCAGGGTGACCCATGAGGACACTTGAGGTATGTCTCATTGCTTCACTAATTCCTTCTTCTTCTGATAGTTTACTCATTTTTTTATTTTTTAGCTATTTGTTCAGTTTATTATTATTTATCATTCTTTGTTACGGGACTAATAATTCTCTATCTTTTCATTTTGATTTCAAAAACTAGTTTTCAGCTCGTGGGGACCGGGAATTCCCTTTGGTCCTTGTCGCTAGATGACTTGGCTGAAAGGTTTAGGGTCGACCTGGGCTGGTTCATGACAAGAACATTACACTAATCATCCAATATATCCTAATAATATTATCAAAGATATCCAGATCAATAACAATGAAATCCCAAGAAACATCAATGTATAATATCATCACCTAAAATGTAGGACATTTAAAAACTTGTTCAACTCTCATTCTTAAAATCATGGAGATATACAAATAAGATATCTTAAGTTATGAATGAAAACCAAACCCATCAATTAAAACTGATGATATAAAATTATTAGTTGAACATATATAAAATAATTCTAGTAGCATAGAGGATGATATAAATACTGTATCTCTACATAGTTCCAAACATAGTTCAGATTCATATAATGCATACTATGATGTGTAAAAATGTATATTCTAAACTCATTATGTTTTCTTAGTTTCTTGAACAACCCCTTAACGTGAGGATAAGATCCACCACCCCTGTAAGAAATAAAACATATAAACCCCTAGTGAGAGTGGATCTAGCCATAATAACTTGGGAAATACGACCAACAAATCACCTAATGTGATTCGATTTTCTAGAATTGTGATTTTTTGGAGTGATTCATTACAATTCAGCATGGTATAATCCAGCCTTCCACATTGATAAAAAATAACCTAAATTAATCCTAATGAATCCATTGATACTAGTCCTTATGAAAACTAAACATCTTCTCATTTCCTTTTTTGGCCAGAAGACAAATCTCGGTTTGCAACTACAATATTTGAACCTTCACCTAGACCTATTTCTATATATTTCATCCTCATCCATAAAATTTTTTTGACTACCAATAAAAAGAATTTAATACATATGAGAATTATCATCGACTAAATTTCATCCCTCAAACACATCTAGAACCTCTATGTATTATGTTATAAAGATAATGCTCCATTTGCTCCAACTCAGTGAAAGAGGTGGAATACTCCAAAGATTTATGCTCCCCTTACTATAAGGTTATTAATTTAGTAGTCTTTTCCACCCACTCCATTTCAATATAAAACCCCTGGTCAATTTTTTTTGAAATATTTCAAGGTAAGAACCTTGTGAAACTTAGCTTACAAAAGGGATTCCCCCATCTTATTCTATGTCATTGAAGAATTTACGCGGAAAACCACAATAGTGTCTTACAAAGTTTCTAGTAAATAGAAGATCCTTTCATTCCACTCAAGATAACTTTTATATTATTGGTGACTTTTGTCACCAAAGATAATTGGAGTATTGTACATAGTGAACTCTTGATCCATTATCCAATGTTCATCCTTGGAATCCGACACTAGACCAACCTAGATTATGAATAGTATAGATTATAGCTCGAGAAAAAGAATGGACCACTAGATTATTCACCTATATAACTTTTCTCATAACTTACTCACTCAAATTCAGAAAATCACTTCATAGAGGAACTGTCTAATTAATAAAAAATAATAACTAATCAGATCAATATAAAAATATCAAATTATAAGATCAAAATATAGATTCCATAACAATTCATTTTGTTAATGAGAATTTAATATCATAAAAAGGAATATATTCATTTAAATAATCATGAAATCTTGATTAATCAAATAACATCAAACACTAAGTATCAATCTTTGAAACAATCCAAAAATACCTATTGTAAGTTGGGTTCAAACACAAAATTGAGTTATCTACTTCCTTACTTTACATACTACCTAAATTATGATGGCCCAAACTCTTATCTATAGATGACCATAAAAAATCCTATTTATCTTCAAAACACTATATGTTGGGTATCGTATTAGATATCATTTTGTAATAAACTATCCCATGTCTTCAAAAAATGACATCTAAGTAATCTTGTGACAATGTTAAGAGAATATAAGAAACCAAAAAAATCTCATGTATATGTAAAATGAGAAATTCCAATAAGGTTCATAGTATAATATATATTACTCACCGATGATACATATAATTTCATTCCCAAAGGAAAAAACATAAAAGAAAAACAAATCAAACCAAGACTCCATGTGACCATCCATCACCCATAAACTATCCCACTAAGAAAAAAATGATAACCCAGATAACTAGTTGATGTAGATGATGGACATCCCTTTTTACTGATTCTTGTAAAATAAAATATAAAAACACCCAAAGGAATTTTTTTTTGTGTGAGAAAAAATCCCAAACAGATATCACCAAATAATACGTACAAATTATAATACGATTAAAATGTTAAATCAAGATTTAAAATAAAATTAGTTAATTAATAATTTTTGAAATATAACCATTTTTTAAAGAATCATTTCATTTTACTAAAATTATTTTATATTCACACAATGAAGTAATATGAAAAGTAAAAATAAGATATCATGTATTGATAATAAAATCCATCCAGGGATACACCATAAGATTAAAAAGTGAGTAACTAACCGTTAAATATACCATCTTCTGTAAAACAATGAATTAATGAAAAGGCATGATATTGAGTACGGGAATATTGGGATACCTATTGGGGCGTATAAATAAAACACTAATCCTTGCATCAAGTGAATCCGGCTGATATCAAGTCTTGTCATCGTAAGGACCCGACCATAAAACATGAAAAAATATTGAGAATTTAATCTAGATTTTATTTATTTTAATTCCAGATGCCCTTTATGATTTATTATTTTTGGTAATTAGACCATCACCGTAACATAAATAAATATTACATTAAAAAGCAGACGCTTCCAATTAGAATCCAATTATTCAACAAAAATAAAACATTTAATATATAATTTATTTTTCTGAAACATATTCACAATTTTCATCTTGTCCTTATCCTTATACCTATTCATCCTTAAATTTCTTTGAAAAAACATTTAATGGGATGAGGGAAAAATTCTCTATAACATATATTAAATGAAATAAGGAAACCCATTAGTCAACAAATACTCATAAAAAATCCATTTTCAAAATAACGTTTCAGCTCAACATAAACATTTTATTACTCAAGAAATCATCATCTATTCCAAAATATTACGATAAGAAATTTTCATTAGAAAATAAAACTCAATTTTTTTTGAAATCATGATAAACACATTAAAACCTTATAAAATGGTTATTCATTTAACCTTTAAGAAGTGTCATATACTTTCCTTTAAAATTAAGCATGTCACTACCATTTTGAAATCATAATATTTCCACAAAAATAAATATATAGAATTGATATATTACATGGTTTGCCTAGGTAATATGTTTCATATCACTCATAAAATATATCTTATAGATTTAATAACCATCATGGTTATAAATTAAATATTTTTCATACTTACAAATGGAATAACCTTCATGAAATATTTCAATAATCTTTTAATATAAATGTAATCAGTTGACTCTTAAAATTTACCAAATTCATTAGATATATATAATAGGATCACCTTTCTAATTATATAATGGAACCATACATCATCATAAATAATTTCAAGGAATAATAATATAATCATAATATGAGGTTTTTAATGCAATGTGTCCCCTACCTCGAGTCTGACACATCACATATGTTCCTCATATACTTGAATAATAAACATATGTTATATATTTACATTCTTTATAAATTTTTCTTATTTTATTACTTCTTTTATTTTATTTTATTCAATGATATATTTATTTAATTAATCAATTAATCTTATAGTGGGTGTTTCCATCATATTTGACTTATATGTCCAAAATGACTTAGGTATTAACAATGGTCAAATAGGTCTTTATTCTATCATATCATGAATAATAATAATGAAATAATTATAATTTATATACATAATTTATACTTTTAAAACCATCCATGAATAATGGTTAGGAAAAATGAACTATGTTACAATCATGGAGACAATAGGCCATATGTTCACATGAGTAACAATTTCAACTTTTAAAGATATTTATGAAAAGAAGGTATGTATTATTTTATATTTAGAGTTTTCATTATATTAAAAATCTAATATTACCTCTTTAAATATCTTTTATATATCATCCGTGTGATTCATTAATGGAAAAGATCAAATCGATTGGCGTTGGTGGTAATCCAAGCGTACGCACAAACGACATTATCATTTTTCAAAGGAACGAAACGTTAGAAAATAGATGATGTATTATATTTAAAAAATGATAAATATGTGATGAATCTACTATATATAAAATAATTACATCATTAATACCATCTTAGAAAAGAGGAAATGGAAAATAAATTACATTTGTTAAAAAAATAGTCCACCATACGTAAGAATTGACAATTTTGTTATTCATTTTATGGATGGGTAGATAGATATATGTTATGAAAATAACATAATAAAATATCAATATATTTATGGTACAGGTGCTATTTTTTAATAATGTTTGAATAATACTTTAAGGAGGTATAAGATTAAGTAAATTTAAAACACTTTGTTTAGATTTATACCACTTCTTCGAACAACAACTTAATATTTACACAAAAGGCTTCTTGGGTTGGTTTTCTGATCAAAACAGGGCCTCTAAGAAATTGAGAGGGATGTAAGGAATGGATTTTGATAGGTATTGTACAAATTATAATTCTTTTTAACTATTAGTAAGAGGGTATAGGATTTTTACTTTTATAAGTGATGGAAGGTGTACATTTGGAATTATATAATGTATTAAAGTGATATAAATAAAAAGTCAACGATAAATGAATACAAATTTATATAATTAAAATATCGGAACATGATGGGTATGAATCCTATTTTAAACTAAAATTTGAATATTTTGGTCTATGTTTTTACCCATACCTTTTTTCTGAACCTATGTTAATCCTTTTTAGGATTACCACGATAACAAGTTTTATTGATTTTTTTAGGGTAAATATAGTTAAAATAAAAGGATAATATACCCACATATGGACCATTTTTTATTTTATATTCCATATCCAAATATCATTTCTGAAGGTGGAATTTTCGGAATTTTAAATTAATTAATAAAATATTATTTGTTATAAAATATCATTTATGTCATTTTTGGAACTATTAAATTATTTAACATTGAAAACAGTATAGTGGAAAAGTAATTAGAGTATAACCATTTAACATATCCATAAGATGATATATATATATATATATATATAATTCATGAAACACAATATTTCATTCAAATTATATTAGTTATAAATTTTTCAGATACATATATTTTATTTTTCTATTAATTGAATAAATATTGTATCAGCGTTGCATAAAAAATTATTTTATTTATTTAATTAATAAAAATTATAAATAAATTACCGTGATAAAAAATAATTTATCCTTCAAATGACCATTTATAATTGATAATACATTGTTCTTATCCCTCAAATAAAATAATATATATATTAAATAAATAAAGTGATATTTTTTACTAATTTTTTTAGAAATATTATAATGGTAAAAATCAAAAACAAAATACGGACCATGTTTCCATATGTTCAAAATATGGATAAAAATATCTGAATTCCAATCATCCAATTGTTTACATTTGTTATTATTCACAATGATAAAAAATAAAATGGGTATATTTACCAAATATAGACCTCTTGATTTAAAAAATTTAACTAAATTTTCATGATACAATTTTTAGATTTTTTATAATTTAATTTAAAAATAAACCTTCAAAATTTGACTAAAACTATTTTTTTATAAAAATTTCTTTTTATATATAAATTTGTTTTTGTACTAAATTCATGTAAAATTCATTTAAAATACCATAATTATAATATAATCAACCATAATGTAATAATTATTTAAAAAAAATCCAAAATAGAATTCAACTTTTTGAATAATTTAATTAAACATAATGTTTTCAATAAAAATCATCATTTTTCCTTATTCTTTTAAAAATTAATATTCTCATATATATACCCAAATATCACCATAAGATAATTTTGATATACCTATCTCAAAAATGATATAATTTTTATAAAATACCATTTATAAATGTTCTAGAAATTAATTATAATTATCTCACATAAAAAACTATTAAAATATTTTTATAGAAGACAATTATTTAAATCATTGAATGATGTAACTAAAAATTGAGTGTCTATTTATTAATCATTAATAAATAAAGTTTGATTTATTATTACCTTTATATTTTATATAATGCTTTTAATCATTTTCATAACTTCAAATTCATCGACTATGTTATAAAGTCTAGATTTAAATAATAATATTTTTATCGTATATAAAAATTCGCTTAAAGATTAATGTTTCATGTTAAAAAATATATCGATCATAGTTTTATTTTTTATAATCCCGGTGTGTTACAATCTCTTAACCCCCCCCCCCCAAATAATAAATATATTCCTCATAATTTTTACTTGAGTTCAATAATAATACATTTGACATTTGAAAATTTTTTATTTAAATCCTACATCATAAAAAGGGTTATTAAAAATTACTTTTGAAAAATGTAAAAGTAAAGACAATGGTTATATAGAATAACACATTAATAGGATTCTAATTATGAGAAAATTAATGGGATGTGAAAATATGTAAATGGAGTGTAAATGAAATTTCAAAATTATAGTGAAGACTGATAAGAATCCTTGATCACAAAAAAAGTGATTTATAATGATAAAGTCAATGACCACACAACTATAAACTAATGGATTGTGAAAAATACAATAAATAAATTATAAATTCAAGTAATATGATATAATTTTTTTAGGATCCTTTTCCCAATGTTGATTATTTTTTTACCATTTAAACTAATATAATAAAAAAATATACTAACATGACAAGTAGATTTTTTTCCTTTATTAAATTTTCTCCTCTATATAATATTTTTCTCCAAGATATGAATATTTATGATCTATTGTTTATGAATGAATCAAAAAAATCATCTTCTAATGGATAACTTAATTCCAAAAAATATTAACAAATTTTCCTACCAATAATTACACATTAGCCAAAACCAAAATGGTTATCACTATGTAAGATAATTCAAAAAATAAATTAACACTAATATGAAGAAATAAATTATTAATCTCTAAATCCTCATTAGTAATTAAAAATTTTCAAATTATATCATTTGATAAATAAACACCCTTTAAAATTATTCAAAAAAATCATGACTAAGTTTGAAACCCAGAATTCAGAAGGATTTGATCACATCTACATCTATGATTTATTTAACATTTATCTTCAATCAAATCTTGTCACGTTTAAAGTAATAAACCCAAAACTTTATATATCCTAATTTTATAATCTTAAAAATATGATAATTAATTCCATAAAAAACGTCAATTTCTATAAAGACACATTAAAATCATATATGGTGCCAAAATATAACTCAATGTTTATCATAATATTCTTCTTACAATAATCATATAAGGTTCCCAAAAGAGTGAACATCATATGAAATAACCTTATTCACCAAATAGGGGCTCCACGGAGTTAGATTTTTCCCCTGTTGCCACCTTCATACCCTCCATCTGAGTTCGGCGGTGTCCCCTCCTCAACTTTCTGGTTTGGAGGCATTTGGAGTGCGGCTTGCATCTTTATGGGCTCGACCTAACGTTTCCAATACTAGCTACCTCCTTTCTGCCCTATCCCGAATCCATTAGGGAGTTTCACAGAGGCCTGGTGATAGTTCGTGGTCGAGTCCCATCTCTCACAGCCACGGTTCCGTGTCAATGATGGCTGCGTAGGGAGGTTAGATGTGGGATTTGAGTGCGGTTGTGGATGCAGTGACGGGATTGCAGATCTATTTCGCGACAGGTATCGTTTTCTGGCTTAATGGCATTCGGGTTGATGGCTAAGGTGACATTTTTTGATTCTTGAGTTCATTGATGTTTTATGGTTATGTATAATTTGATGTGGGTCGTGCGATGTGATTCACGGTTATTCTATTTGAATGTTAGCATCATGTGGTTTTTGATATTGGATTATTGTTTTGTGGTTCGTGAACCTCGCGACTGTTGAGTTTCTCTACGAGTAAGAAAGAAGCGTGTATGCCCTGTAATTGTTGAAGTATTAATTGTGTCCATTAATGGGGATCTATGAATGTATTGTGGGTTCTAAAATGAACTTCATTCAGGTCTGATTTGTTTGGTTTGGATATTTTTGATTCACGATGACATGGTGATGGGTTTTTACAATGGTTACGATGAGCTCTGATGTTTTCCGACAACTGGTGTGGCTTCAGATGGTGTGGAGAGGATAGAAATGTCGACGGTGGTTCTGATGATGATGTTGGCTAGTGACATGACTCATCCGGAATGGTTCTTTATGATGGTGATTTCGATGGGAATAGTGGCATGATGGATGATGAGGTTCTGATGGGTAGCAGGTGGCAGCTTGGGGCTCCATGTTTATGGAGGTTTCTCTAATTTTGAAATTAATTTGGGTGTTTCATTTTGAATTTTGAAATATGCAGTTGGATGGTTTTTGAATTTTAGTAAAGGTGGTCTACGGTTTCTGTTTTTATATATGTATGGCTCCCACTCAGACTCAAAGTGGAATTTCATAAAATACAAAAAAATGGTTTGGCAACATTAATCACTAAATAAATCATAAATCCCATGGTCATCTATATGATAAATTGTATTTTCCAAATAAATAACAACCATTAAGTATCTAAATATCAAATATCATATAACCCCTAAATGTTATAAAACATTTAAATATACCACCAAAAAACATGATATAATTATTCCGCAAATAACATTTTCACATGTTAAATGTAATAGTTACGTATGCCTCATACATCTATCAAAACATAATAAATGTTTCTCAAAGCATTCCCATTAAATAAAAAAGGGTATCTATGCCTTTAAACATATGATAAACAATAAAAATATAAACCTATGATTGTATCCATAACTCTAAAGATAAACTAAACCCAAAAATGTCCCAATCTATACAGTTTTCTAATCATTTCCCCTGATACCAACTATAAGGACCCACCCATTAAATATTACATAATCTGGAGTATTTATTCAAGAATTCATTTTATTAAATTCTTAAGGATATTTAATGTTGATAGATTTATATAATTTGTAAATTTCTATTACATATACAAATATTACATCCAAATGTTTACAATTCCACATAGTATCCTTTCCCCCACCAAATATAATTTTTAGGATATAAAAATTTTTATTATTAGGAAACATATTCATAATTTTCATTTTTATAGCATCATTATCCATAATCATCCTTAAAACATTGTGAATTATTTTAAATGTTGGATGATCTCAAAATTCATTATATGGGGCATAAAATGAAATAAGGAAACATGTTATTTTATGAATACTCATAAAATAATTTCCTTTTTTGACATAATAATTGGGCCCAAAATAACCATTTTATCACAGAAGAAACAATATTCTCCACCTGAATAATTTTGTAAACTATTTCATTATAAATAATAAAGTAAAAAATAAAACACATAATGATTTATTTTAAAAAGAATGAAAACTTTTTATAACACTTTAAAAAACATTATATATTTCTCCTTTATTTATTATCATATACATCCCATTAAAATTAAACTCATTAGTACATTTTTTAAAATAATAAAATTTCCATAAAACCCATAGAATTCATAGATAAATCACATGGGTATCATGAGGCAAAATTTTTATATTACTCTTCCAATCACTCTTACAAATGTAATAAAAATTACGATTATAAACCGAACAATAGTAATTTTTATAAATGGAATTACCATCACGGTGACAATTTGAATAACCTTCATGATAAATTCCAATAATCTCTTAGGAAAAACCTAATTGGCTATGTCTTCCGATTTACTCAATGAATTTGTGATATATAATATAATCTTATAAAAAACATTAAATCTTATAAATTAATCCAAAAATAAAATAATGGTTGTAATGGATGAAAAATATGTTAAATCCATGTTTGTTAAAATAGAACATTCATTTTATATTTATATCAAATAGTTCAATACAAAATATGAGAAAATATTTCTTTTAAAAAATATTAATAGAAATTCAAAAGTGGCATAAATTTTCATTGAAAATTCATTTAATTCTATAAAAGTACATATATAAAATAATTTTAAGAATACAGACATGGAATAAAAATTATTTTGAGAATAAATCCTTAAAATATTTTAATCATCGTTTTTAATGTAATGTGACCCTAGTTTCATGTTTTACTCAAAACATACATCCCATGTATTCGTTAATAATAAATAAATGTTAAATATTTAACAAACGAATAAAATTATTTATGTTTATTAATCCTTTTGTTTTATTTAATTCTATGTTATATTCAATTACTTAATGTCTTAAGTTCACATCAAACATTTTGATGACATTTGACTCATATGATCAAAATGGAATTGGTCGGTTGACTATGGTCAAAGAGGAAATTATTACATCCACTATAGAATAAAACTAATAAAATAATTATCATTTTTATATATCAATTACACTTTTATAACCAACCATGAATGATAATTATGAAAAATTATCTATGTTATAATCATAGAGATGGTAGGCCATGCTTACGCATGAGTCGTATTTACATTTTTCAATAATCAATATATATAGAAGGTATATAATTATAATATAATAAATATCATCTAATTTCATTAAATTATTTATATATATGATACATTTTATTGGAATCTGAAAAATGAAACACATCTCTTTTTGTATGTGGTAATCCACATGTACACACCAACAACGTTATCATTTTTCAATTGATAGAAATGAAAGAAAATAGATTATATATTATCCTTAAATAGTGATAAATATGTTAATAATATGATATATATTTATATATACATTTAATATATCATTATTTCTAACCTTGAGAGGTGGTGGTGGAAAAAATTACTTTAGTTCAAGAAATAGTAGTTAGATGTACACAAAAATCGATGATTTCTTTTCTGATTTGATGTAAGAGGAGACAATTTTAGGTTAAAAAATTAAAATAAAAACATATTGGAATATTTATGATACTGGTGATATTATTTCAACTTTTTTTAATAATATTTTAATTAGCTATAATAAAAAAACCTAAAAACGTGATTAGGACTATAACCATTGTTAGGACGACTTTTTATGGTTTACTCCAAAAGTCTTTTGAGGTTGTTTTTCTAATAAAAAAAACTAGAACATAGTAAGGTATGTCAGTAATTTATTTGGGTAGGACATGTCTAAAAAAAATTTATGTGTGAAGAAAAGTGGATAGGGGGATCCCTTGAATATGTGAGAGAAGGGGCACATTGGAAATTATATAATGTATTAAAATAATAGAAATTATTTTTAATAGTTAATTGGTTAAAAAATATCGAAATAAAATATAGGATGGTCATACTTATAAGTAATCTAATAATAAAATTGTACATGTTTATATTATATTTTTATCTATATCTTTTTTTAACTCGTGTTGACCTTTTTTGACGATTACTATGATAACAATGTTTTTTACTATTTAGGGGTCATGATAGATACTATAAATGGATAGTTAAAAAATTAGACCATGGTTGATATTTATATTCATATCCTAATATGTTATATAAATAGAGTAATTTTAAAAAATTTAAATCAAATAATAAAATATTATTTATTATAAAATTTTATTTATGTCTTTTTGGAAAATATTCATTTAATTTGACTTTTAAAACAACTTGACAGGAACGTAATTCAAATATAATCTATAAAATATTATATTTATATAAAAAACCTAGAACATAATTATTACTTCAAAATTATATAACTTCTATTATGTTTAGAATCACTTAATTTATTAATATTTTAATTAAATAAATATTTTATCAGTTTTTTGTAAAAATTCTAGGTAATTATTTAATCACTAAAATTTATAAATAAATTAATATTGTAAAAATAAATAATTTTTCCATAATATAAAAATTTAAAAAAGAAATAAATGTTCTTATCCATATCAAAAAATATTTATTGATATTAAAAGCAAGAAAGTGAAAAATTTTACATTTTCTTTTACGTGAATATATAAAGGTGAAAATCAATGAAATATAGCACCATGATTCTATTTTTAAAAAATTGGATAAAATTGGACAAGCTTCACTAATATAATATCATAGAATAATGTTTTGAGATAGTTTTTTAGTTCTAATCATATTATTTTTATTCTTATTTCCATGATTTACCCTTACTAGGCTGATAATTATTTTCTATGGTTACTATTCATAAAAATAATAAAAGAAACATATTCAAAAATTTTGTACCTCGTGATTCAAAATATGTAATTAATTGTTAAATATTCAATTCATATAATTATAAAAACTTCATTTTAAGTTAATCCCACAAAATGTGATGACAACCCATTTAAAAAATCATTTTTAAGTATAAAAATGTTTTTACAGAAAATTCAAGAATAAAATTCATTGAAAAAATTGTAGTTGGATGTTTTTTTTATAAAAATGGACAAATAAATTTTTTAAAACTACTCTAAAAATATAATTTGTTTTGTAAATATTTTAAATTAAAATTCAAATTTCAATAAAAAAATATTTTCACTATTCTTTTATAAATCAATGTTTTTATCAAAATTCAAAAATCTCACCCATGTATATTTTTGATAATCTGATCTCAAAATTTAAATAATTTTTATGAAAACTAATTCTAAAATATCCATAAATTAATTAAAATATTCTCTTACACAAATAAATTATTTTTTTAAAGAAAATGTAAATTTGAATCATAAAATAACTTTATATAAAATTGAGTGATTATTTAATAATAATTAATCAATATATATTTATATATTATAACCTTTATATTTATTAAATAATGTGTTTAATTTTTCTCCAACCGAAATTTCATCAGCTTTCTTGTAACTATCACATTTAAATAATAATATTTTTATAGTATATTCTAAATTTCTTAATACTCAATGTTGTCTTTCATGAAATCTATTGAGCATAGTATTCTTTCAATAACATTGGTTGTAACATTATCCCCAAAAAACATAATAAATTTAATCCTATAAATGTAACCATAAGCTTGGTAATAAATGTTTTGACATTTGAATATACTTTTATGGAAATTCAACTCCATAAAAATGTTTATAAAACATCATTTTGAAAATAGGGAAAAGGAAATAAAAAGGTCATCAAGAATAACACATAACTAGGTTTTCAAATAGTAAAACATTAGTGGTATTTGTGTAATGGATCAATCATTCTGGGATCATTAATTTCATGTTAGAGTGGCTGGGGGCCGTCAGAGTATGTCTAGAAGGTTTGGTGGAGCTCCAGGCATACTACAGGTGTTTGTTCATAACATGAACATTATTCACAACACGAATATGTGATTCAAAGTTTGTATAACTAGTGATTTCATAGATTGCAAGACGACTATGTTTTAGGATTCCATTAGACATATTCACATCATGAAAAGGTAATTCATGACATGTAATTAACAAAAAGTATCAACTATGAGAATTTTGGTAGATGTTGGAACTTTAGAAAGCCTATGAATTAAACATTGTGAATGATTACACAATATAAAACTAGAGAGATCTAAGATATTTAATAATCCTTTGATCATATTACTTTTCATTTAGTCATACTTTCCTCATATTGTTTTTGATAAACCCTAGGTACCTTGAGGAGACCTTCGATAACACTTATCTGTTTCTTCAATCTGTTCGTCCTGGTAGATCCCTATTGGTGATCTGTGGTGAGTTATCCTTTATTTACAATCCTTTTATCTTGTTATTATTTTGGGGATCTACAATGGTGGTCTGGTTTTGGTTTTGGATTTTAGTTGGGATAAATTTTTAGTATACCTTGATATGGTGTAGGTTCATATGTGTTTTTTTCATTTATTTGTGGTTTATGGGTGTTTCCTTTTCTATCTACAGTGTTCAACAAGATCAAAAAACTTTTTTGAGGTAGGGATTCCCACGTTTCTCACTTTTGTGTATCTTAAGTGATAGATTACTATTTTTTATCTATGGGGGATGGTTTTAGTATTCCTAATCAATATAAATAAATCAATTTAGTGATTTTTAATGGGAAAGTGGAATGATTCAAATGCTTTTAAGGAACTTATATTATTATTAAGTTATGATTGTAGTGGATTATTTCTCCACTAAAAATTGTAGCCTTCGGGGGATTTGTTTTCTCTGGTTTGATATGTATTGTAGATACCTTATTGTGTAGTTTTTGGTATAACATCTAAAATAGAAATTGGATAACCACTTACATTAGGATAATAAAATGATTTCCTCATGATTTATAGATTGTGTGAAAAATCCCCAAAAATAAAGTGAAATGTGACAAAATCACAGTTGTTAAATATTCAAAATGATCATTGATGTGTCGTGATGAGTTTTTGTGTTTTGGGGTGGATATGTGTGGCTGATATGAGTTACGGGGTGATGTGTGGTTTGTTTGGTCTTTCATTTGGGGAATTGAGGTGATGGATTGGTTTGTCTATTCATTTTTCGTGGTGATGTGATGTTTTTTTGTCCATACTTTTGGAATAATGAGGTGGTGGTTTTTCTGTCATGATTTTGGGGTTGTTGGGTTATTTTTTTTTCTGGAATTTCCTTTAGGGGGTGTGGTGATGTTTTTCCATGATTTTTGGGAATAGAGGTGATAGTTTGTTTCACCATGCTTTTGGGGTGGTAAGGAAATGGTTCAATGGGAATGATGACTTACTTATGATGTTTGGTTTCATTATTCCAGATACCTAGTTGGTGATAGAATAATTTTTTAATAATGATTGAAATTGTTTGGTTTTCGTTTGGTTAATGGGATTGAAATGATTAATGAACAAATGAATTATGGGCTATGTGGTTACTAATGATTTTGGTAAATAATGAAATTTTTGGGATGGATAATGGAATTGGTCGATGGTGTGTGATGTGTTTTGTGGTTTGTATAGTGTTATTTATTTAGTGGTGGAAATGAAATTTGGGGTGTTGTGAGTTAGATAGTGATCATCTGGACCATTTTGTTAGGCTTGTGTGTTGGAATATGTATATACTTATATATTCCATGAAATTATATACTCACCCACCTATGTCGAGTACTATGACCTGACACCAGTATATGCACACGAGAAGTTTCTTTCCAAACATCCTGGTTATAAGGATGAATGGTTGGCTACCTGCATCTTGCCACTCTCTCTTCAAGATGAGTAGATACACATAGATCGTAATGGTCGTCGGTTAGTTAGTGCACTTGCTGATGGACCAAGTGTTTTGGACGAGATGTGATATGGACATTTTGTGGGGTGGAGGCCTAGGTGTTTTCAGGTGATATGTGATTTGTTCATGTTATGTGGAATCTTATGGTAGTGTTCACTCATGGTAGTGGGTGGGTATGAGGTTGATGTCCTTCATGTATATGTTACACTACTACTATGTTTATGGTTGTGACGTGATAGACCAAGTGTCTACATGCGTGATATTATGTGAATGTGTTGTGGGGTAGTGTTATATGTTATTCGTAAGAGATAAGAGAACCAATTCATACAATTTTGGAGTGTAAAAGCATAAAATTAGTTGGAAAGTAGTGTAGGGATCCCTTTATTGTTATTATTCTTATTATGTTATTATTAATGGATTGTGTTATTTTTTTGATCATGCCATGGTGAGTTTTGGATGGATAGTTGACCTATTTAGGTGTTGTTGGTTCTACTAATTTCTCATGGGTGCATTTGTATAATTATATCACATGTGCAATAGAGACACTGGTTTTCTTACTGAGTAAACTTGTATTCAAAACCTATGTATATAAACTAGTTATTAATTTTCCAGAATAATTATATGGATCGTATCGGATAGTGGTAGGTGAGAATTTTTTTGGATAGTTGTGTGTCATTGGTTTAGATTTTGTTTTGGTTATTAACTTTTAAAAACTATGTTTTGAATCATTTTTATTAACACATGCATTGTGGGATGGTTTTTTTACTTTTTATAATATTTCATAGAGTTTCTTTTGGATCATTCATATTATCTCTAGACCCTATATTATTATAGAGGGAAATACCATCAATTTTAGGATATTTTTATACCCTTGATGTGAGCCACCAACATGAGGATTACTAGAGGTAAGAGATAGGGTTCATTATATCTCTCCCCTCATTGCGGTATCTTTGGAGGTAGGGGGTCATGAAAGAGTGGAATCAGAGGTGATGGTTGATATATAAGATGCATTTTTGAGTGTGAAATAGTGAGTATTACATGGGATTGTTTGGTATTAGTTCCAGTTGACCTTGGTGCGTGACATAGGCCAGGGAGACCAAATAGAACACTAGATTTTAGGGCCCCCATTATCCAATGCATGAATTCAAATATTATTTATCATCTATGTCAGGTGGAACTATTTATAGGGAAGGGAGATAATATTGTTATATATATCATGATGACTTGTGTTCCAATTTGAGTTGGGCTGTTTTGGGGAGGTGAAAAAATTAATTTTTATTAAAATAAATAAAAATAATTATGAAATCACTACATGGGATTCTAGAACCTTTTATATGTTGGTAGTTGATGGTTGAAATGGTTGATCTTGTGTATAAGGGTTTTATGCATCCTAGGTGTCATCATGGGGTGCCCTAGTGTTGTTCTCCCTGAAGTCAAATGGTAGTATGAGGTTGTGTATAGACCACCAGATGTTGAATTAGGTGATGCTCCATAACTAGTACACTATTTGGATGGTAAATGATATTTTAGACTTGCTGATAGGGGTGAGTTATTTTTATAAGATTCCTAAATGGTTTGGATATCCCCAATTGAGGGTGAGAGAGGTTGATATCTCAAGGAATAACATTATAAGTAGCTATGGGCACTTTGAGTTTGTAGTCCTGTTGTTCATTTTCACAACAGCACCATCAATTTTTATGGGATTTAAGAACTCATTATTCCATGAATTTCTAGACTAGTCCATATTCCTTTCCATCGAAGACATATTGATCTACTTGAAGACAAAGGAGGAGAAAGTTGATCATCTTTGAACTGTCTTGTAGGTTCTTTGATGCCACCATCATTATGGGAAGTTGTCTAAGTGTGAATTATGGATGCGAGATGTGAATTTCTTAAGCCATGAGGTGTCTTGGTTTGATGGTGAAGTAGACCTATAGAAAGTTGAGGCATTTGTTTCTTGGGTAGAACCTAAGAACATGGAATAGTTTCATAGCTTCTTGGGTCTCATGGGCTAATATATATGGTTTGTGTCTTATTTACATCAAGATTCATCCCAATTGGCCTCATTGACTAGGAAGGATCGTGTTTTTTGATTAATTATTAACGGGAAACATTCAATTACCTTAAGGGGATGTTGGTAAGTTCTCAAATGATTCATTTTTATAAGGAGGGTGTGATTTTTAAAGTGATTTGGGATTCTTCCTTCAAAGGAATGGGATGCATGTTAATAAATATGAGGGAAATTTTATCTTACATGTATAGGAAGTTATATCCTCATGAGTGTAACTATTCCACAAATGATTTTGATCTAGAAATGGTTATCACTACACTAGATTTTTTGGGGTATTACATCATTGAAAAGATATTTGTGGTCATCATGGATCACAATGGTTTGAGGTATATATTTTCTCAACATTATATTAATTTGTGGAAGTGGAGGTGGATGTATTTTCTTCTCGATTATGATTCTGATATATTCTACCCCTCAGGAAAAGGGATTGTTGTGGCCAATCCATTGAGAAAAATGTATGGAAATATGTTGTTTATGAGTCAAGGGAAGGTTGTAGAGTGATAAAGAGTTTGAAACCTTTCACTTAGACACTAGGGTGGATGATGGTAGTTATTTTTTATTTCATATGATGGTTCAGTCTTCTTTGAAGCACCATATAGTGGAGTCTCAGTGGGGAGGGTCAGAGAAAAAGGTGATGTGCAGTCATGTTGGATATAGTGATGCTAAGATGGTTGGTCGAAGGATGATCAGAACCATATTTTTTTAGTGGGAGGTTGTTAATTCTGGTTCTAATGCATGTGGTAGTTCTTTGTTAGTATCATATATCAATTTTTTTGATAGACCCATTACTATCCAAGATGTACGATGGATTAGGGATATGGTTTTGGCAGACTATAGGAAATGGGAAATGGTGACGTTTATGGAAAATTGTTTGGTTTTCCAACAGGTAAAGTTTGATCACCATGTTCTAGATGTTTTTTTGCATCTTTTTAATGTTCCTATATGGAAAATGTATAAAATATCAATTGATTTTTTATCGAAATTTTTTGAACATAGGGAGTTTGTGATTATATCTAGTTGATCATGGATTGGTTGATAAAATTAGCCCACTTGTTATTGATTTAGGTGTTAGGAATATTGGGTTCCCGTGGATAAGAGTTATGTGGTCGAGGTGGTGTGGATTCATGTAGTTCTATGGTCAATTTAGTTAGATCATGATGAAAATTTTATCTATTGAGTCTAAATGGGATTATAGTATGATTTTGGTACTCAGTTTCACATCATCACTGCCTTCAAAACTCAAACAAATGGATAGATGGATGAGACTAAAAATACACAAGATGACATGTTGTGGGAGTCCATATTATAATTTTGTGGATCATGGGAACCAAACATACATTTGGTTGAGTTTTATTCATCCATCAGCGTGGCCCCATTGGATGATTTTTATTTAAGGTCTTGTTGTTCTATGTTATTCTAGATGGAGGTTGGGGAGTTTAGATTATATGGTCTTGATATGTTGTAGAGAACAATAGAGGTGGTTCATATTGTTAATTAGAGGATGAAATAGTCAAAGGAAGAGAAAAGTCTTATGTCTATCATAGGAGGAGTCCCTTGGATTTCGAGTTTGGTGGACAAGTGTCCTTAAAGGATTCCCCTCAATAAGGGAAATGGATATTTAGAATGGAGATAAATCATTCTCCTAGTTGTTTTTGGGACCCTTGAGGTTCTCAGGAGAGTTTGTGAGTTGTATTATTGGATGGTGATTCCATCGTGGCTTTAGAGGAACCCATATGTCTTCTATATCTCTCATCTTTACTGTTATCTTTGTGTTTACTCTCCTATCATCGACTGGGGAGAGTTGGATATCGAGGAAAACATGACGTTCATGAAATTTCTAGTAATGATCTATTATTTCTAATAGAAATTTTTATGAGGATGAACCATTAATTAGGTTCATTTCTGGAGGCATGGTGGTTTGGAATTGAGTAATTGAGAATGTAAGGTGTAGATGAGTGCCTATTACCTTGAGAAATTATGAGTTATTCATTTCTCTATTTTTCTTATGATGTGATGTTTGGATCTTTCATTATTATTATTTTTTTCTTGAAATATGATGAGTGATAAGGTCAGGACATAATAAAAGGGATGTACCTTTTTCCAAATATAGATGCATCATACTATGTTATGGTGAAACCCATATAGGCAAGTCAGTAATTCCCAAAGTATATAGTATTGTGATATAGATTATAGAATTCTCTGATTCCTATTTTTGAGGAGGTGCGGTTGGTGGGTTATAGCAGTTGTTGGTTTGCTGTTTTGAGGTTAAGATAGTTATGAAATGATTGTGTGGTTGTATGGCTGTCTGAAAGGAGTTAGTTTGTGTCTAGGCAGTGTGTTTTTTGAGTGTTTAGATTAGCGTGTTTAGTTGGTTGTAACATTGAGGACTAACAATATTCTTGATACATATCTCAGAGTGTGTTATTCCAAACCATTTTACTTCTAGGATTGGTTTTGAATTCATGAGGGTGGGAATAATTTGTGAGTTATCTGATATAGAAAACCATTCCTTCCCATCCCATTACAGTGTTTTTTGGGATGTTGGAGTCATTTAAGGGATGTCTAGAGGTGTAAGTGGAGCTATAACAGCAAAAGTACTAAATGTGGTGGTTCCCAACATGAACCTTATTCATGTCATGAATATGAGGCTCATGGTTTGTACAACCAGTGAATTCATTAATTGTACATCAGATAAGGTATATGATTCAATAAAAAAGATTCATATCATAGAATTGGAATGTATGAAATTTTATTAATTATCTGCTAAGGTGACATGAATTTTGGTCGATGTTGGAATTTTGGAAAGCCATTAAATTCTATGTCTTGAAATGGGTGCACGACATAAAACTGATGGCATCCAGCTTTTTTTATTACCCTTTCAGGAAATTTATTTTCATTAATCCATACCTCACTACTCTGATTTTTGGATAATCCTAGGTTCCATGAGGAGACCTTCTATCCCTATTCTCCCTTTCATCAATCCATTGATTCTAGTGGATCACTATTGTTAATCTGGGGCATGATCTCCCCTATTTCCCTTGGTTTTTTATTCTTATCTCAGAGATCCACTGCGGTGGAGAGGTTTTGGTTTGGGTTGTGGTGTATTTTTGATAACCCTTGATTATTGTAGGTTTATTTGTGGGGTTTTCACGTGTTTGTGTTTTTAGGCATTTCTTCTTCACCCTTTGGTGTGCAGTGAGATCATACAACTTCTTTGAGGTAGTAAATCCCTTATTTCTCACTTTTTTTATCAAGTAGGATGAGTTTACTCTTTTTTATACTTGCAATCTTACATTAAATTCCATAATCATTATAAATTATTTGTTTAATTGAAATTTATGTGTAAATAAAAATGATTCTTATTATTTTACAGATTTTATTTTATTTTGTTGTTATGATTGTATAAGTTGGATGTCCCATAGAAAAGTGTAGTCATTGGGGTATTTTTTCAGTAATTTGATTTGTTTTGTGCATATATTTCTTGTGTAGTTGTTGTGATATCATCCAAAAATAAAAATTGTATGACCACATATATTTGGTTAGTAAATAATTTTCCCATGGTTTTATGTATTGTGTAATAACTCCCCTAAATAAATTATTATGTGAGAAAATTCCCGTTATTCAATTTTTCAAATGATCATTGTTGTGTTGTGATGTGTGGACATGCTATGGGGTAGATATGTGTTATTTTGATAGTATAGGGTGATGTGTGGTTTTTTCCGTTATTTTTAGTTGGCAATGTTATTTTCTATTTGGATGTTCTTTTGGGGTGGTGATGTGAAGGTTTGTTTAGTAATGATTTTCGGAGGTGGATGATGGCTTTTTTTGTCATGATTTTGTGGAAGAAAGGTGACGTTTTGTTTTACCTGATTTTAGTGTGATGTGGTGATGGTTTTATTGGTCTTGTTTTTGTGGTGGTGACTTGATAGTTCTTTTGGAATTCATTTTTTGGCAATAAGGCGATGGTTTGATGAGAATGATGAGATAATTTTAATGTGTGGTTGTTTTGTGCTTGATGTCGGGTTAGGGAAAGAATAATTTTTAATAATGGTTGAAATGGTTGAGGTTTGGTTTGGTTAATGGGTTGGAAATATTTATTGAACAAATAAATGATTGATTATGTGGTTAAGTGAGGTTATTGGTAAATTATGAAACACATGGGTTAGATAATTGCATTGGTTAGTGTTGTGTTATGTGTCTTGTGGAATGTGTGGTGTTATACATTTAGAGATCTCATCGAAAATGTGGATGTTATGATTTTTAGTGTTCATTTTGGACTAATAGGTTGGGATTGTGTGTGAATATTTATATATACTTGTATATTCCTAATGATTTATATACGGTCCCCACCCGTGTCGACAACAATGTTTTAACACCTATACTGTCACATGGGGCTGTTTCACAAATATCCTGATTATGATGACGGATGGATGGAAACCCTCTCTTTTCTACTCTCTCTTCCATGGGAGTAGATATGCACATGTCTTTAACACCCATACTATTACATGGGGTTGTTTCAAAAAAAATTATTTCTCACTACACGTTTAAATGTAAATATTTTCATAAAAATACCAAACAGTCACCATAATATAAATTTGATATATTGATATCAAAAATTATATCTTTTTATAAAATACCATTTCTAAATCTTCCATAAATTAATTATAATATTCACTCACACAAAGTAATAATTTTTTTAAAGAAAAAATATATTTAAAAAAATATATAACATTAATTAAAATTGAATTCTTATTTCCTAATCATTAATCAATAAATTTTTATTGAGTTTAAATGTTATATATACTTCATAACGTGGTTAATACTTATCTTTTTATAAAATTCATTAACTAGTTTTTAATGGTCACATTTAAATAATATTATTTTCATAGAATATCTCAATTCACTTAAGGATTAGTGTTTCATGATAAGCAAGCTATCAAGAATAATAATTATTTAAAACCTAATGGTGTTATAGTATTAGTATCACAATATAAAAGACCAATATCATTTTTGAAAACACTTATGTTGAAAGTCAATTTTCTGATAGACCCGTGGTTCCTAATGTTCTATGTTTTTTGAAAACATTGTTAACCCATTCTCTCCATTTTACAAAAAAAAATCATTATGATGCATCACTACTCCTATGATTGAATAAATATTTTATAATAAAAACCACTCATAAGGGATTTAGTAGAAAAAATATAGTAAAAAATATATCCTTAATGAAAACCCCATTTAAAACATGAATCTATTGAAGAAATACTATTCCCATATCAAATTATGAAAATAGAAGAAAAAAATCACAAGAATAAAAATTAATTCACGAGTTAAAGAATTTGGATACATACACCTATCTCTAGAAAAAAGGTAATATAATCGTCTTCAAGATGATTAGGAAAAAGTATATGAAGTCCTTGTGAGTATAGATCCACACGAAGCATATTGAATTCTCAGATTTGGCATCCTTATCCCAATTGGGTTATAATGAGGCCTGGGGATAAGTGATAATGTGAGGACTTTAGAGAAAGAGGGAGAACCGGATCAAAAGGAACATACCTTATATCTATCTATTATGAGGATTGTAAAACTAAATAAATACATTGGTAGAATCATCTAGATCACTATGGGATATTTATTGAGAGCATAGTGGGTATTAGTAGGTGATTAGACATATATAAGACCAAGGGAAAAGAGGTAAATTTTAGATTTTTTAATATTAAAATTAGGGTTCACTGTGAGAAAACTTGTGTGCCAATAGTGTGTGAACATTTTACCTTGAAAAAATGGTTCATGACTTATTTTATATGAGTTGTACGTATTGGGAAAACTATGATCAAACAATATGATTCCCTTGGATAACCACCCATAACCCTGAATGATCACATTAATGAGATGAAATATTTGACTAACCATCCCCAATACTGAATGAAGCCTATGGATCCCCTTAGTTTACACTGCATGGTTTTCCCCTGGTTATTACTTATCTTGTTTTTAAACCTGTATCTAGCATGATTACAATAAAAATATTTGTTTATACATCTGGATCTCAAAATCCTCTAGAACAACTCCACTGATAAACCAAGATTAAAATAAAGAATCCATTTAGCCTAGAAGGAAGCACAATGAAAAATATGTTTGATATATAGTTTTCATATTACTATTATCTCAATATAAATTACTAATTTTTCTTCAAATTATAATTATTTCCATCATGGATTTACTACTTTTAATTAATGAAATTCCACGTTCCCATATTCTCTTTCCTTTTACATAAATTTTCAGTTAATTAAAATTGATTGATATTTTTATAGATTATATATTGAACATATAAGACCATCAATTAAAAAACCTCTAAAAGATTTATCCCAAAAATTATTCTTCATATAAAAAATATATCACTTTTCAATTTGAAACAAATATATCCCTTATATTCACATGTTTTTTGCAAGTGTTCAATATGAAAACATTTTTAGACTATATATCTTCAAAGTCATCATCTTCCTTTTCATGTTTTGATTTTTCATTATATAGTATACTACAAGTAGATAATTTATATAATTTCATCATTAGGAATATTATTCATATATAAATTGAATTTATAGTAAAAACCGTGAAGTGATTTATTATTTTACTCATCATCTTTACATATAAACATTATTTATTTGAATAATAATAACCAAAATATTTATCAAGATACATACCACGCCTAATACCACCCTTTAATGGTATATACATTATCACATATAATGTTATTCAATTCTCCATTTTCTCTTTATTCTTCCATTTTTACGGTCTATTCTAAAATATCTTTTATAGTTTTGATATATATTGAAATAAAATATTCCAAGACAGAATCACATCAAACCATATCAAATATTTAAATAATGTAATTCCACTAACAAAACCATAAGACAATAATAAATTGAATATGTTATCCCATATAAATGAAACACAATACGTAGATATTTTTTACATCGATCTCACAGACCTATGGAGGTCATCTAGTTGACACCACATCCATAGACAGTGAGTCCATATAATGGAGTCACACCCCAAGTACCACATCATCCATGGGGTAGTTCTAGGCATGGAATATAATTTATTTATTTTATCCCCATATAAGAATTCATTTTTAGAGAGAGTTGTTAGTGATCCCCTCAGTGGATAGTGAGCCATAGTGAAGAACAAATACATGATGTTTTGATCCAAAGAAGAAAATATTATGATAAAGGGGATACGTCCAAGCAATTCATTTTTTTTGATTTCATTAAAATATACAATTAATCTATAAATATTATTATTATATATATTATTATTTATATATTTATCTATACACTTCTTAATGAATGGAATCCTTGAATAATAGTTAGATCAATAGTTCTGCATGTGTATTTTCTCATCATGATCATCAATATCTAAAGATGATCCTCAATTTGTTTGTCTTTAAACTGTTTCCAAATCTAGGATAGTATGGTCTCCTCTATAGTCGTAAAATTCTCTATAAATAACCTTTAGGAATTCCAGGATGTATATCAAAATATCTCCTCAATATATGGTGTATTATACTCTCTTAGTTCCCTTTTATAGTGGATAAAAGTTCTCAAAATATTCTATCTATCACTAATATTGGTCAAGATCGTCCTTTTTTAATAGCATAAAAAATAAAAAATAAATTATCCACATGTTAACGCATTTTGGGTCATCGAATAGACTACCTATAACACCACAATAACACCCATGATCCTCATCATTACAATCCAGACATAACTACTTCATGAATCAATTTATATCCATTACAACATTAGTTAATTATATCTATTTATCTCAAAAAAATTAAGTAAGAAACATTTATCTATTCATTAACCACGGACTAAAATAATTTTACATGATTATTGAATCATTAATGGACTATTAAGAATATTTAGGAATCAAATCCACTACATTTTTGGTATTTCCTACCGACACGGCCTCTATTACTGCTTTAATATGATAAAAACATATTGTTCAATGTAATCACTAGGATAAATTCACTTCTAAATGAACATACCCACATCATGTTTGTTTTATCCTTTTTCTATAGGAATACAAAACACCTCTTTCCTCACTAAGGTACCCCCACAACCATTTTTGACTTTAGGAATACAAAGTGTTTCTTCCCTCTCCATTTCCACAACAATAATCATTTTGGGGTGTTGGAATATAAAAATTCATTTACCAAACCATGGAAACCACTATTACATTTTTAGGATAACTATGGCTCAAAGGTAGAACCTAAACTAAACCTACCCAGTTCCATGATTTAGGGAATGAACTATGGATTTTTTCCTTAAACAGATCAATATTTAGGACATTCTAACCATCTATTGACCATGTTGACCATATCAATCATGAATACAATATAATTACTATGAAAATAACTTTTGGTCTTGCCCATTTTTATGTAGGGATACTCCTTAACTATCTTTACGAGTGCAATGGTATAAAATTGGATGTGTTGTCCATGCCATTAGCCACAAATACTCTAGAATTTCCTACACACGTCTTGGATGTATTGAATTGATTCACTAAAACTCCACCACACATATCACTATAACATGTACCCTTATAGGTTTTAGACTCGGCATTTTTGATTTTTTACAACCTACCCCTTTGTATTTATTGAAAATAATTATTTAAAAAATATCTCATAATGTCAATATATAAATTCATATCTATTTTCTACTTATTATCAATAAATACAATAGTAATGGAGGGGTTCTTCGTAAATCATATTTCTTCACAAAAGAAACTTATCTACAATGATTTAAACTATATAGAGTGGGATAAAATAACATGGTCCATATTGAAATGATCATTTCATTAAAAAACTATATGTCTATATGGGACACTAGGTGTATAAATGATAGAGATATAACTATGGATGTCTAAGATAATAAGAAAAATGAAATATGTGAAAATATATTATAGATTTCATTCTAGGGGTTTTTATAAATATGAGTAAGAATTCATAAAATTCAATAGACAATCAAATAATTCAACAACAACTATATAAATCCCCCTTTTCACTTAATGATAAACCAACACTAAAACTTGATAAATGTATTATGAAAATTCATAAAATATGAGTTTAAGGGTAATTTTTAACCTCATTCTTTAGATTTTCCAATATAACTAAAAATTGAACATTTTTTTGAATATTTATTTAGAAAATGTTCCTAAAAAATTGATATCCCCCTCAAGGGTTGCACTATTTTTCTCTTCATCATGCATATATACTCAATGCACAAATCATCATATTTTATATAAAAATGTATCTATAACATAGTACTCCTTAAATTCTATTCAATGTAACACAAATATACATGATTAACATTGAATAAGGAGGCATCACTTGTTTATTTATTGAAATAATTTAGGATGATAATTTATTATCACCCACAGAAACTAATTTAATCAAATCTCAACTCAATTTCTCATATCATTATCCGTAACAAGTTTATTTTATTATGTTCTTCCATCACCATATTATTTATGTAAATTAATTTTTTCCACCATATATTTTTGAAAAACATTATTCTATTATTTTTTTATAATAATTTTCTCAAAAACCCCCCCACTATGTTCATTCCTCATCATTGGTAAATACATATTAAACCAATATGAATAGACTTCTTGTCCATACCATCAATAACACTAACAATAAACCATAAAGTATTATCATCTCATTTGATTCAATATTTGTTAACAATGATGTTATTATTAACCTTTTAAATCCTTCATTTGAATTTGTTATTGTGGTTTAATTCAAATATTGTCTTCTTTTGGTTTGAATTATTTTTTCTTATTCTCATTTGTTTTGAAAAGTAAATTCTTACTTTAATAACCTACATTTTTATCATAGGTAGATCTATTTTTGGAATTATTAGGATAGTCTTTCCACACACGTTGGAATTATCTCTCTCAGCATCATGTGATGAATCAACTTTCAAATCAGTTATGTTGGGAAGCCTTCTCTTGGTCTATCTAACTCATGTTGATTAATGAGATTTATTTCATGTATCAAAACAAGTTATACTTAATTATGAGTAATTTTTTATTCAATATCAAATGGCATTTTTTTCAAAAAAAAAAATTAACTTGTGTGTCTAGATTTCATCAATATAGGTTGATTACTTATTCAAATGATAATCCTTTTCCTCAGCCTCCTTGTGTTTCTCCTTAAACACCATATAATTGTTTATTCAATAAGGTTTTCCATATGACATTTCCATTCCTTCATTTTTTGGGTATATTTTAGAGTCTATAAGGTCTCATTATGACTTTTTGATTTATTCTTGTTTTTAAAATCACAAACACCTTATCTCAAGGAAAACTTCATTTTACCCTATATTTTTCTTTCATAAGGAAAATTTATTTCCCCAACAAAATTCATCCTTACCATGTTTTTCATTGTTAATTATCTTGTCTAAGTATAAAATTAAGTTTCATATCTAAAACCTCAGAATCATACATTACTTAGATAATGAGAATTCTGTTTTCAGGATCCAAATTCAGGTTCTGAGTTCTTTGAATTCAATCTTCGATATTTTTAATGTTATGACTTGGATATCTCTGAATCCAGACTCTGATCTCTTCTCAATTCTATCTCTGAATTCTCTGAATTCATACTACGAACTCTTATGAGTTCTGATTTTGAGTTCTCTGAATTCTGACTTCAAACTCTTCTGAGTTCTGACTCCGAGTTCTTGGAATTTAGGTTCTGAACTTTGTAAGTTTTGATTCTGAATTCTAATGAATTCTAACTCCGAACATTGTAAGTTATGGCTCTGAATTGTCATGAACTCTGTCTCTAAAATTTATATATCATGATTTCAAATTTCTTGAAATTCAGACTTCGGAAATCTATAGTGATCATGTTCCAAATTCCATAGAAAACAAAATCTAAATATCCTTTTATTGTAGACACTGAATGTGTTTTTGGATAGACTATGAACTTTTATTTTCTTATATTCTGAATATTTGATTTTAGTTATGTAATAATATTTTTGGTTACACTTGTTTTTGTTATAAAATAATTCTGGGCTTTCAGTTACTCAATAACCATTTTTTAAGTTACACAACTACAGGTCCCTTAGAAATTCAAGGAGAAATATGACTGTTGGAGGAGGGAGCTAACCGCTGGTGTTGTGCCTATAAATTGGAGCACATTTGAAAGAGCGTGGTATACAACTTTGAAAATTTACTTTTTAAAACTGTGCTAAAAAGTTTTTGAAGTGATTTCTTGAGATAGAGGCATTTATAAACTTTCAGGATTTGTGCAGAAAGTATGAACAACTTATTAAAAATTTGCTTCATGAAAATTTGATTTGTGCAGTGGTGAGATTTCCTTGAAATAGAGACTCTGGGTTGTGAAGTTAGATGTGTTTATTTACTTACAAATCGAGGGCTTGAGGGGATAACAAGACATATACTGATCTTCAGATTGAGGGCTTGCCTGGGATTGGGTAAGACATACTTTCTTGAATGTATAAATCAATTGACCTTTATCCAGGGTTGTTGGATACCCTTCTCTTTGGGTTAAAAGAGTTAATACTTGATACTTGTAGTGTTTTAGTTTTTTTTCACTCTAATTTTAGTTGTGGAAGAAATTATATCTATCTTATTCTTCCTTAAACTTGTAATATGATTATATATGATTTTATATGCTTTACAGTACAATATTAGTCGTTGTAAACACTTGTTAAGTTTCACTTCCAGGATCACTTTTCCAGAATCAATAAAGTTATTATAATTTAGAGGTGTTGATACTTTTGTTTATGAAAATTTTCCCTGAGGATTTTTTTAAGTATAAAATTCACCCCCTCTTATATATTGAGTATATGCATCATAGTTTGATACTACAATCAGTATCATATTTATCATAATATTAATCCAAAAATTTGTATCAGAGCTAGTGACCTTGTACCCTGAACAAATCTAATAATTGGCTTTAGAGTTTTGGTTAAATCTGAACTAATCTCACGATTTGATTCATAAAAATATTCATCTCATTATTTCTACAATCATATTTTCGCAATCGGTTTCTCTAATTCACATGTTCAAATTCATTTTTTATTAGAGACACTCTTATTCTATATTTTTCTTTCTAATTAATATTTTCAATTTTTATAAACTATTATTATTAACAAGTTTTTGTGCCATGATTTTTCTTAAGATGGAATGTTTAAATATTGGATCTATAAAGAATCTAAATCCTAATAGAACGCCTATTTTTGATGGAAATGATTATGAGTACTGGAGAGATAAGATGAAGACTTTCGTTATTAACACTCGAGTTGATAACTATCTAATACTTATAGGAGACTATAAGATTCCAAAAAAAGAATTTAGAATATTTACTTATCAATAAAAATCAGAATATCAAGCAAATTTCAAAGACAGAAATATATTGTAATGTTCCATGACTAGGAACATATATAGTCAAATATCTTCATGTGAAGCTTCAAATAGTATCTAGAAGAAACATGATGTTACACATTTTGGTAATTCTAAATTTATAGAGACAAGAAGAGCTATTTTTAGAGCCGAATACCATGGCTTTAATTTTCTTTATGGAGAAACTATAAACAAGGTTCAATAAATGATTATGAATATCTTGACTAGAATACAGTATATGGGAGAAAAATTTTTAGACGATGAAGCACTTGTAGATAAAATCATATACATCATTCCAAATGAGTGGGAGTCCGACTGGATAGCAATTGATTAGAATATGAAAGTTACCCATATTTACTTAGATGAGCTGTTTGGAACACTTCTTCATCATGAGCCTATAATGAAGAGAGACTATGATAATATTAAATATAAGAATGGAAATGGATGAGTTAAATTTAAAACTACTTCTAAACATATGAAATTCAATCTCCAGAATGAGTTACTAGATAAAATTCAAAGAAAGTTACTATTCAGTCAGAATCTAGTGATACAGAAAAGATTGAGAATGAATTAGATAATCTTGCTCGGATAGTGAACAAGATAGTAGCTTAAAAGAACTTTCAGAATAAATTCAAGAAGAGAGAATACAAAGAGAAAAAAATGGGGAAGTGACTTGTTATAAATGTATAAGAACATGTCATATCAGACCAGATTTCTCTCTATTTAAAAAGAATGAAAATAAGGAAAGGAATTCAGAATGAAACAAGATGTAGTTCTATCACTCAAAGCACAAGAAAAGTCTAATAAAAAATGATACTTGCAGTGCTAGCTGTGGAGACTCTTCGGGAAGTGAATATTCTGAATATGAATCATCAACATAGAAAAATATTGGATTCATGGAAACTACTTCTTCCCCAAATACATGTTTTATGGCCATGGTACACTCTACTGAGGATTTTAAAAATGTATCTCTTGATAAGAATTACAATTTTGGAGATATTACTTCTAATGAAGATACATCATCTTTAGATGATGAAGAAATACCTTTATATGAAGAATCACCTATATTTTCCAAGTTGTGAGAAGAAAAAAATTAAAAAATTCCTATGAAATTGGAAAAGGAAAATACTAGAGAAGAAGTTCATACAAAATAGATTCCATACCTCTCTAGAGATCTTGGCGATAAAGAAGATCTTTTAGATAAACATTCTAAAGACCTTAAGGAAGTAAATTCTTCAAAGGAAAAACTTTCTAAAGATCTTAAGTATGATATTTTAAAATTAATTTTTTTTAGGAAAAATATATCTCTAAGGAAATAATTCATGTGAATAGGAATTTAGTCATCAAACGAATATCCGAAATATATTCCATTAAGAAACTTCTTGAAGACATTACTTCTGGTAAAGAAAATTTTGACAAGATTTATTCTCAAATAAAACCTCAAGGAAATACTACTGGAGTAAGTTATAATCACTGAAAACATGTTTTCAAAAACAATTATTTGATTCATTCCAGAGCCCCTTTTGGTACTAAATGACAAAGTGGTGGGCATTGGATGAAAAATTTCTCTTTGAATAATGTTCAATCTCTTGGGTTTCATAAATATTATTTCTCTAAACAAATGTCAATACCAAAATTTTGTTTTGTAACAATTCTAGATCCAAGGAAGTATGGATTCAGAAAGTCTAACTTTCTTATTTTCAGTAAAATAAAGAAGGTGCCAACAACAATAATTGGTATCTGGAAAATGGATGTTCCTGGCACTTGTCTGGTAACAAAAACTTCTTTGAAAAGATTATCAAGATTAAAGGAGGGAAAATAAATTTCGGAGATACTGCTAAGGGATAAATTAGTGGTATAGGTAACATCGTTCTTCTTGGAAAAATATTGATTTCAAATGTTTTGTTTGTTAAGGGTTATAAGCACATTCTCATTAGCATAATTAAATTATATGATGAAGGTTACCTTGTGAATTTTAGGAATGATATGTTCATTGTACCTAATTCCAAGGAAGAGTTTATTATTCCTTTCAATAGGAATGATAATGTTTACACCCTAATCATAGAAGACCTTATGAGCCAATACTTACGTTGACTTAGTGTAAAATGGAAGATCATTCTTGGTCATGGGATAGAAGGTTAGGACACTATAATCTTGGGAACCTATGAAAACTCTCTATAAAAGGAATAGTTATGGATCTACCAGAGCTTATATTTTATTCTTCAAAAGTTTGTGATCCTTGTCAATATGGAATACAACATAAGTGAAGTTTTAAATCAGTCAGTGATGTCTCAACCACTAATGCATTGTAGTTGGTGCATATGGATTATTTCTGTCCAACACAAACAGGAAGCATTAGAGGAAAATATTATGTATTTGTCTTAGTTAATGATTACAAAAGATTTATGTGGGTTTATTTTCTAGAAAAGAAATATGAAGATTTTTCATATTTCAAATGTTTTAGAGTTCAAGTAAAAAATGTGAAAACCTTCCTTTGATAATTATGTATAGTGATCATGGAAGAGAATTTCCAATTTCTGATTTTGGAACTTTTTGTTGTAGAAAAGGCATTACTCATAACTTCTCATCACCTAGAACCCCTCAACAGAATGGTGTTGTTGAATAAAGAAATAGAATTATTAAAGAGACAACAAGGACCATGTTGAGTGAGTATTCTATAGCCAAACATTTTTAGTATGAATTTTTAAGTACTGCTTGTTAAACTATAGATCAAGTTTTTATTAGACCTTTTCTTAATAAAACTCCTTATGAATTATGGAATTGTAGAAAACCTATACATTCCTACTTCAAGGTTTTTGGTTGCAAGGTATTCATTTTGCATACAAAAGATAATCTTCAAAAATTCTCACCAAAATCTGATGAAGGAAATTTCTTAGGATACTCAACAACTTCTAAGGCTTATAGAGTTTTAAATAAAAAAATTGCACTGTTGATAAAAACGTAAATGTAAAATTTGATGAAGCTGATCCATTTGTTTTTAAACAACCACAACCTACATACACGGATGTGTTTTCAATAACTGATTATAAACCTTTGTTAGAATATCCTTCTGATAAGAAAAATGTCCAAGAAGATAATTCTGAAACATTTACCCCAGAATATTTCCTACCCTTTATTGATGAACCATTTTTAAAAAACTCAAATTAGTTGCTTCTAAAGAATCATCCAAGTGATAGTATCATTGGTGATCTAAATCAACCGGTAATGATAAGAATTTCCTTATGGAATGAAGTAAAATGTCTATAATTTCATTCCTAATTAGAACAAAAAAGAACTGATGAATCTTTAGGTGATGATGATTGGATAAAAGCTATACATGATTAGCTAAATGAATTCGAAATGAATAGATTTTGGACCATGGTTGAAATACCTAAGGAAACTTCTGTTATTGGTGTAAAATGGGTCGTTAGAAATATGTGTGATGAAAATTGAATCATAGTAAGAAATAAAGCTAGATTGGTTGCTAAAGGCTATAATCAACAAGAGGAAATATAATATGATGAATCTTATGCTCTAGTAGCGAGACTTTAATCTATTCATATTTTACTTTCCTTTGCAGCATTCTACAATTTCAAACTTCCTCAAATGGATGTGAAATGTGCTTTACTTAATGGTTATGTTCAAGAGGAAGTTTTTTCTCAATAACCTCATGGTTTTGAAGATAAAAAATATCATGATCACATTTTTAGACTTACCAAAGCTTTATATGGACTTAATAAATCTCCTTGATCCTGGTATGATAGACATACAAAATTTTTTCGTCAAAATAATTATGTTAAGGGAAATGCAGATCCAACCCTTTTTATAATTAAATATAAGAAAAATGTTTTGATTGTTCAAATTTATGTTGATAACATTATATTTGGTTCAACATATCAATACATAACTGATTCATTTGCGAATCAAATGAAATCACAGTTTAAAATTATTATGATGGGTTAGTTAACATTTTTCCTTGGTTTTAAAATTTCTCAAAACCCAGAAGGAATACATATATCCCAATATAAGTATATTAAAGATATTCTTAAAAATTATGGATATGACAACACTAAGATTATTTGTGCTCTTATTGGTACCTCAAAAACTCTTGATCTTGATGAAGCTGGGAAATCAAAAGATCAAACATTTTTTAGAGGTATGATTAGAAGATTACTTAACTCGACAGCTAGTCATCCAGACTTAATTTTTAATGTATGATTATGTGATAGATATCAATACAAACCTAAGGAATCTCATTTAAAGGCAGTAAAAAAGAATTTTTCACTACATAAAGGGAACTATGGATTTATGACTCTTTTATACTTCTAGGAATGATTTTATTCTAGAAACTTTTTCGGATGCTGAATTTGGTGGATGTAGAATAGATAGAATGATTACATCTAGATCTTTTCATTACTTAGGAGATTCATTAGTTTCATGGTCACGAAAAAAGAAATACTTAGTAGCACTTTACACTACTGAAGATGAATATGTAGCAGCTGGAAATTGTTGTGCTCAAGTGTTGTGGATGCAACACAAACTCACAGACTATGGTATTAGTTTTACCAAAACATAAATTTTGTGTGATAATACTAGTGCCATTTCCTTAAGAAAAAACCATGAACATCACCGTCGTGAAAAAAACATAGATATTAGGCATCACTTTCTTAGGGATCACACACAAAAAAGAGATATCATTCTTCAATTTATCGAAACACAAAATCAAATTGCTGATATTTTCAAAAAATCCTTACCCTCAGATAGATATGAATACATTAAAAAGAAGTTAGTAATGAGAGTCATAAGTTAATACTTCTCATTAAATTTCTGTTGAAATCAATTTCCTTATAGTAATAAACTCATATTCATAGGGGGAGTACATTTTCTTGTTAGTTCAATGATTTTTTTTTTCGTATTCAGTTTTTCAAAATTTATCATAATGGAAATTTTTTCGTTGTCGGGTTTTCAAAAAGAACATTTGTAGTGAAAATTTTCATAGTCAATTTTTCATGTTTTTCCAAATGAAGATTTTTTCGTACTCCATTTTTTGTAATGTGAATTTTCATACTCGAATTTTCTTAATGGGAATTTTCATACTCAAAAATTTTGTAATGATGATTTTTGTTCACATAATTTTCATAATGATGATTTTTGTACTCAAGATTTTTGTAATGAGAATTTTCGTACTCATAATTTTTTTAATGAAGATTTTTGTACTCAAGATTTTCGTAATGAGAATATTAGTAATAATGTTTTTTCTTTTCGTAATCAGATTTTTTGTAATGAAATTTTTCTTTTCATAATCAAATTTTTTGAAATCTTAAGTACATCAAGTAGAATATTACCAATTATAAAAATTATTCCTAACAATCTGAATCGGATGTTTCATTTTTGGAGTTTTCTTAATCGTCTTTTACTTGCTGGTATTTTCTTTTGTGTTTTGAATTTTTCAGAATCTAGTTTCCTTAAATCGGAATGTTGTTATTATGAACCTCAAAAGATGATATTCTATTAAGTTTTCCTTGTAGCTATCATTTCATCCATAAGATCTAATCAAAAGTCTTCTCAACTATTGGATTGACTTTGGAAGTTAAACTGTCGCTTCAAATGCCAATATAATGGACCACCGAAGGTGATCCCACATCGGATTTCAAGCTATTGCGTGCCAGAGCTCTACCCCTATTTCAAAAGATCATTTTTAACCTCTCAATTCTTGCTCAAATCCAAATTTCTATTGAAGTTCCTTCTCAAGAGATGTCAACTGGGATGACGATTTCAGAGTAGAATATTTACAAAGAAAGGTTGGTGCATCTGAATTTATTTTCCAAGTACGATTCCATTATATCCAAGAATATCATGTTGAATGGATGGGAAAGCATTTGTATATCAATGCTTGGATCTCATGATGTAGTTTATCCAATTTTTTTGTGGAATTTTATGAATCTGTAATCTTATTCAAATAAGAAGAGAGGAGTAAGTTTTCTTTCAAAAGCTATGGAAAAACAGATTCCCTTTCATACACCAAGGCTGCTAGCTTGGTGGGGTTACCTTATGAAGGGGAAGCGGAATTCTGTTCCCATAAATTTCTGGATATACAAGGTTGATTTGTTAAGGTGAATGCTATGGAGTGTCTTATACTTTCATATGTCAAGAATCCGAATATTGCTAATTTTTTAACAAAAAATCTGATCCTTGAATTATGGGTGCATGGTTTTATTATTCTGAGAAAAGTGATTGACACACCAGGAAGAAGAGTGACATGTATATCCTAGGTTTTTTTGTGAGTATAAGGAAGATCAACTTGATGAAGCATATTCTCATTATAATTGAGAATATTAAGAATGGAAATTTTAAAGCTCAAATTATCATGTATCCAGCCATCTTATCAAAGATATTTTTTTGGTACCTTGAGTCTTTCATGATTACTTTCATTTATAAGATGAGGAATTTCGAGGTCATGTTTTAAAGTGATGATACTTTAATGAGAATGAATATTGGTATCCCAAAATATTCTAGAGAATTCTATGATATACCATAGGAAGAGGATGAATCTGCCCCGAAGAATGTAGAAGATGTTGAACCATCGAAAAAAGGAGGAAATAAGAGAATGTTTAAGGAAGTGGAAGAAGAATGGAAACCCCCGAAAGATGGAGAAATCCAATCCGCACCTCTAAAGACCAAGAAACAAAAAGCCTATCTAGATGTGGTTGTAGCCAAGTGGAGGGAAGTTAAGAAAAATCTGAAGGAAGGAGAGACATAGTTTGACTTGGGTCCTGCAGAAGCTAAGGATTTAAAAGAGAAAACAACTGATGGGCTTGAGAAGCCAGCTAAGGAATAGAAGAAAAAGAAGAAGATTTCGGAGGCTGAGATTGATCAATCCCTTCAAAGGGATACTGAGAAAGCATATGAGAATATTCTAGTACCACAATATTTCATGGAAGAAGAATTACCTATGACACCAGGGAAGAAATTTCTCACTTTGGAAAAAGTACTAGAAAAGAATGTTAAAGAAAAGGAAGGTGAGGAAGTTGTACAAGAAGAAGAAAGCAGTAGTGAAATAGAAGACCTCATAATGAAAGTTGATGACATTCCTCAGAAGGAAAGTGCATCTGATAAATATTCAATCCATACTTCTCATTCCAGATATTTAAATCTTTCTAATTCTAGGTTAGATGAAAAAGCTGAAGATGAAGTAAATAATCCCTATAAAGAAGAATGTTATAATCATAATTTCATTCACCCTGAAGATGCTGAGGCTGGAGATGAGAAAGAAAATATAGATAAGGATATAATTTTTCAGCTATCTGATAGTGAACAAGAGTCTCTGGATGAGGAATCTGTTCTGAAAACTGACAAGGGTAAACAAGTGGTTGTTGATACTCCCACTAAATCGGTTGTGAAGAAGAAAGAAGTTGGTGGAACTTTTAAGAGTGAGCTTAAGGAGCTAGATAGAGAGCCCTCACCAAGAAAAGTCTCGTATTTAGAATCATCTTCACAAGGACATGATTTCACTGTCTAGTCTTTGAAGAAGCTGGATGGCACTATTTTGATCATTCCAAGCATAAACATGAGATGTCAGATGCTCCAACACAGCATGAATCAAATATTAGATTCAGTGTCCATGGTGATGGAAAAGTGTGTCAAGATGGAGGCAGAGTTCAAATATTTCCATATCAACTACGATGCCTATAAAAGATCCTGCAAAAAACGGTTGTATGGTTAAATAAAATAGTTGATGATTTGGGAGAATTTTATGAGTTTAAATATGGGGTCAAGGAAGCTTTTGACCAGAAATATTGGAAGATCAAGGATCTCATGACTATCTTTGAGGAAAAGCTAACTATTGAGAAGAATACCTGGATTCATGAAGTAAAATATCTGAATGGGAAGTTTTATTCTATTGGTCAATGTTGGAAGAGGGAAAGGGATATTTGGATCGAGATTGAATAGAAGCTAGTTAAGAAAGATGAGTTATTGAAAGATCAAGCAGAGGCTCTGAAGGCTCAGGAAGAAAAAATCAAAGCATTAGATAAGAAAGTAGATGATCATGATCAACTCTTAAAGTAAGAAGGGGAAGACCATAAGGAAATAAAAATTCTGAATACCATAGTGAAGAAATTGATACCTAGGAGAAGGAAGGAAAATATATCCAATCTGATCTTTTTTTTATTTTCTTTCCTTGTACAAATTTTTCCTTTCTTATTGAAATTTGTGGTCGCTCGTTTTTGTTTTGATGCATTATACTAATATTTCTAGTACCATAATTTCTTTTCCATTCCCTCAAACACTTTTTAGAAAGAGAAAAGGCAGAGAAAGGAAAATAATATAAAGAAAATAAGAAATATCCCCAATTAAGGGGGAGTTTATCTAAGGGGGTTTTATCTAAGGGGGTGTTTTCAATACAAAGATATCCATATCAAATATTGCAGAAAAAATATCATTACGGAAATCTAGAATACGATCCTTAGAGATCCAAAGCCATAGGGGGAGTTATTTGTATTTATCTATGCATATATGATAAGGGAGATAAGTTTTACATTTACAGTATAGAAAAATATTTTCTATGACCTTTTAGACTTTTTCTTAAGGATTTCTGTGCTTTCCAAAAAGGGGGATATTGTTGAGTAAATAAGTTTTTCCTTATGAGTTTTCCATTCCTTCATGTTTGGGGAGATTGTAAAGTCAATAAGGTCTCCTTATGACATTACCATTAATTCTTGTTTTGAAAATCACAAACACCTTATCTTAAGGAATGTCTCATTTTACCATGTATGTTTCTTTCATAAGGAAAATTTCCTTCCCTAATGAAATTCATCATAACCATGTTTTTCATTGTTCTTTAACTTATCTATGTATAAAATTCAGTTTAATATCTAAATCCTGAGAATAATACAATACATAGAAAAAGAGAATTCTGTTTTTAGGATCTGAATTTAGGTTCTGAGTTCTATGAATTCAGACTCCGGACTTTTCTAATGTCTTACTCTAAGTTCTCTGAATTCAGACTCCCAACTCTTCTAAGATCTAACTTTGAATTCTCTGAATTCGGACTCCGAACTCTTATGAGTTCTGACTCCATGTTTTCTGAATTCAGACGTCGAACTCTTCTAAGTTCCGTCTCTGAGTTATCGGAATTTAGACTCCGAACTTTGTATGTTCTGACTCCAATTTCTCATAAATTCTGACTATGAAATTTGTATGTTCTGACTACGAATTCTTATGAACTCTAACTCTGATCTTTGTAAATCCAGATTCTGAATTTCCTTGATATTCAGACTCAACAAATCTATAGAGTTCAGGTTCGGAATTCCTTAATAAACAAAATCTTAATATCATTTTATTGAATACACCTAATTTGTTTTTGGATAGACACCAAACGTTTATTTTCTTATATTCTGAATATTTGATTTTAGTTATGTAATCATATTTTTTCTTACATTGGTTTTTGTTATAAAATGATGTCTTGATTTTAGTTACTCACTAACCGTTGTTTAAGTGACACGTGTACATGTCCCTCTAAAATTTAAGGAGAAATATTAATGTTGGAGGAGGTATCCAACCATTGGAGTAGTGCCTATAAATAAGAGCTCATTTGAAAGAGCTCGATATACAACTTTGAAATTTTACTTTTGAGAAATGTACTTAGATGTAGTTGAAGTGATTTAGAGAGAGAGAGAGAGAGAGGCTCTTATAAACCCTCAGGCTTCATGAAGAAAGTCTAAATGTCCTATTCAAACTTTCCTTCATGCATATTTGCTTGGTGCAGAGGTCTGATTTCCTTGAAATCAGATACATTGGGTTGTAAAGTCAGAGATGTCGATTTCCTTACAAGTCGAGGGATTGTGGTGATTGTATAACTGATACCGATCTTAGGATTGAGGGTTATCCTGAGTTTGAGTAAGACAGACTTTCATGAAAGTATAAATCAAGGGACCTCTATCCAGGGTTGTTGGATACCCTTCTCATTGGGTTAAAAGAGTTACTAATTATTACTTGTAGTGTTTCAGTTTTCTTTTTCACTGTAAGTTTGGCTGTAATTTTGGTTGATAAGGAAATTATAACTATAAATAATGTTATTAGAATTTAGAGGTGTTGTGAATTTTGTTTATAGAAAATTTCCTTAAGGATTTTTAAATGTATACAATTCACCACCGTCTTAAATATTGAGTATCTGTATCATAGTTTGATATAACAATCAGTATCATATCTATCATACTATCGATCCAACAATAATTTCCTTTAAATATCTTTGTAATTTTTTCAATAAAATATTCAGATATTGTTTTTAATTATTACTAAAGTTTTGTTTTCACTTCTCAATCTTTATCATTTCACGATGAGTCAAAAAAAATTCATTTTGAGAAAATAGTGTCAATTATTTATCGTAATTTCAATTTGAGCCATCATTATTACTCCAAATTATATTTCAATTTTTCATGGAATTTTCAAACATATTAATATCATCATCTTTCAATTGGGATATTATTTATCTTACGAAGTTGGTAATTTTAGATCAGAAAAATATAGAAAAATCCTTATATTCTTTTTCACAATAGTGGAGTATTCATGTTTCTCAATTAATAAAAAATTATTGTTTAATATCTTATTTAACTAAGTGGAATATTTATCAATATCTTTATCAAAAATAATTATATTCTCCATAAATATAATCTTCCAAACATCTATCTTGGATTCCTTCACATTGATGTTTTATTCACATCATTTTCTCAACATATCTTATATAACATTTTTAGTCTCTTGAAACATTACATTGATGTAAACCTTCTATGATAAATACATAATTATTCCATTTGTATTCCTTCTATATATCTATATATAACATTAATAAACTTGATTCACATTATAATTTTCAGTAATATATTGAAATTCCACTATAGAAGCCTATTTGAACTCTATGATATATGAATATATATAAAGTATTGTTTTACTCATCCAACTATCATAGTTAGTTATATACAATATATGAAAACATTTTTTATTCATAAAGTGAATATTATCTATTTTCCTTGTATATTTCGAGGCAGCCACCCTCTGATACGAATTGTTTTTATGAGATCTAATTGCATCTCTATGAGGGAGAGGTGTTGAATCAGGGATCTTTTTTATTTTATAAGTTTTTTCCATTTAAACTCTACATCAAGAAACTATTAATTTTATCGATTCAATTTTTATAATTAGAAGCCTTTTCTATTATTATAAATGAATGAATTATCAAATTCATTGTTATTTATAAGATTTTTCTAAACATGACTACTATTTAACATGTTGATCAATCCCCCCGACTTGAATTGTCTTATATTTCCACAACATCTTAGAATAGAGAATAAAATTTTTCATTTAAATTTTAGAGTTCATTAGAGGATGTACATCATTTAAAAATATGATACAAAAAATAATGTAATCTTTATCTAGTGATATCTATAGATTTTAATGAACATCCACCGCCATGAAAATATTGATCCATGGTTCTTCATGTGTACGTTCTCTTCAAGATCTATAGTTTCCAAAGATGATACTCATAGTATTATCCTACAAGGTATATCTAGTTCTAATATGGTATATATTTATCTTGAATATTTGAATTCTCATTTATATCACCTTCAATTATTATAATAATTTATCAATATATATCTTCCACACAGGGTTTATCAGACTCTATTAGTTCTGTACCATGACAGATGAATGTTCACTCCATCCACTCTATATAATTTTCATATGTGTTTATTATCATATATTAATTATAGATACATAATACCACTTAATTTATAACCATGTCTACATATTTTAGACTATCATAGAAACCACCCATAACTCCTCAATAACTCCCCTGATATCCACCATTATATTCAATCCATAACTTCCTCATAGATATTTTTTCTGTAAAATTGAATGATGAATTATTTATATTTAATTAACTATAATTACCACTTCATGTCACCTCAATATTTTGATATAATCATGGAATGCAATTAAGGCTCATGGTTATTAAATCAATTAAGGTAAATTCATGCATCATAATGATCAACTCGTCTAAATTGAGTGCTTCTCCTACAGCTTGAACAACATTGCATCTTGATCACAAACACCAATGAACTTCCACTGTAATATATAATAAACACACACATTGAAATTCCCTACTCAACATCCCATTGTAGGTTTTTCATTTTTCTAATGTAATAAAAAATGTTTCTTCCCTCACCATAGCCACTACCATTCCCATTTTTGGATATATGAATATAAAACATAACATCCCTTACCATGTGATCCACCATGACTATTTTGGGAAGTAGGAATAAGAAATTTCACTTCCCTTACCATTGGTCCCACCACACATATTTTGGGATCACTATGTCTCATAGCTGGAACCCAAACTCAACACACCATGTTCTGAGGCATAGTAACATACCCATGACAATTTTTTCATCATGCAGAGATCCACAACATAGTCACCACTTTTTGACTTTGTTAATTGACTTGATTAGAAATAAAATCTATGATACCACCATTTCTATTTGGGTCATCTCTGTACATAATGGTAGAAACCAAAACCATCACAACAATTATAATTTCATAGTCATGGAAGTTTTCTGAACACCTTCTACCATGACCTCCAAACATCTCTATTATCTCCTTTGTTTTGTTGAACTGTAGCTTTAGAACTCCACCGTAGGGATCACCACAATGTGTCCCCATCAAGATTGGCTAGATTGAGAAAACTCATATGTATCATTATAGACCTACACTTATTGAAATTTGATACAACTCATCCATTATGATTCTTAACATGATCTAATAAAAGATAACCATGTCTCTAATACCAATTTAAATTCCCCTAACAATAAATCACAAAACCTAAGGGGGTCGATATAATGTTTTCGATTTTTTTACTACATTAAAATTGTATTTTATTATATATTATACCATTATATTTTTTATATCTTTTTTACAGAATATACGTGACCCCACAAGTAATTATCAATCATAAATACAACAATATATGTAAATAATAAGGTATAATATGGTACATGGTATTATTACAATGTTAGAACTAGATTTGGAAAACTTAAACCATACCTTGATTCATTATTCACCCAGATGATGGATTTTATTATCCACTACAATATAAATTATCTGTTAAATATTACAATACTAACTCAATACTTTCCATTTACTAATAAATTAAAATTAAAAAAAGAAATGAAATAGATGTGGTTAGTCCATTGTACTTTTTCCTCAACAAAAAAGAAAAGGGAAAACATTATTTAAGAATAATAAAACAATAAATTATTTCCATAAACATGGTCATAATATAATTTATAAAATACTAACATTGTGCTTCCTTGGTGATTTATTCTCTAAAACTCAGCATTATTCCACTCATATTCTAGTGTAATATTATATTTTTGATATTTAATGTGTGATCTCAGAGATGTGTTCCATGGTAAATGTTTTTAATCATTTTGTGGTTGTATTTTCAATAGAATTATAGAGAAGCGTTCATCTTCAACCACCATTTTATTTATATTATATAAATAATCCATGGAGGAAGAAGTTATAACCCAACCTATATTTATGAGATTCAGGTTATATCTCCCCTATATATTAATATTACCCTGATCCTTTATTCCAGTCATAATATTTCGACATTATTTCATTGAAAATAAGATACATGAACCTACCTCAAGAATAAATAAATTCCTAAATTGTCCTCTTCATATATATCACCTGAGAAATACATATTCCATGATACATCCATCATATACTATGGAACAACCTTAAATTGAATATTTTCTTGTAAACCTTCAACAACATCATGATGACTACCTATACTAAGATCATCACATCAATACCCTATGATCAAAACACCACCTCATACTGCAAAGAATTATATATTTAGGAACCCCTAAAATCACTTTATTTATTCATTTATTTTCAAATAGATAGTGATCTATAAGACAACTAGGGGAATCCCCAAACAATATTTTATTCTTTAAACCAATATACTAAAAAAACCATTTAAACTTCCTAAAAACAATTTCACCTATACCAAGATTACTTATAGCCCCATCAATAGAAAAATACCCTTAACATAGCCCCATAATAGGACGAAAACAACTCATGTATTGAAAATAATTGCCTTTTTTCACCATAGAGGGAACATCCTCAATATATGCAACATCAAAAGCAACTTTTTTTCTTAGACCAAATACTTTTTCATTATATATAAATGTGACTTGAACATCCTCTTTCATATTTATCATCCATTTATATTTAAAATTATTTATTTGAGTAACTATTTTCAATCAAACTAGTTCAAGACATATTATGATGATAATTAGTCAACAAATGACCAATTGATTGACAATCCAGATATAAATATAAGAATCTCTCATTCACAATATAAAGAAAGACTCATCCTTATGGGTAAAAAAACAACATTATAAGTAATAATAGAATCATGTTCAATTTAATATATAACACTTTGAAATTTTAATATATGATTACCTTTTAATTATTCAATTTATTTGATAGCTTTCTATAGATTCAATAGTGGATAAAACTGAACCATGAAATATTTTTAAAAATATAATTATTATGAAAAATATAAATATTATTTATAATCATTAAAACCTATCCATTAAATTATAGGGAATGAATAGGGGTAACAAGATTATAAAATATATACCAAATGAAAATAATGACTACTTTAAATATGAATTAAATTCAACTATTATATCTAAATGAACCATGAAAATCTTTTTATACTTAAAAACATATATTTTGTAAAATTAGTGCTTTCATTCAAAAAACAAAATTATATTTTTATTAGATAATAATAAAATAAATTAATAATTTTAATAATATATTACTAATGAATTAATTAACAATTTATATGAATTAAGAATAAATAGTAGTTAGCATTCTTAAAAAGCTATTTTCCAATATGAATATTTTTTAACTATATTTTGAATTTTCAAATTTCAAAACATTAATATGAAAAAATAAATTCACTTATTTATTTATAATAATAATATTTTATTATAATAGTTTTTGGTATTTTATAAAAATGATGATTTTTAGGTAAATAGTATGAAATACAATTTTATAATGAATTAAACTTTCATGGAATATTGTTATGAATTGGATATTTAGGTAATATTTATCTAAGATAAAAATTTTATTTTAGATTTTATTATATGATTTTAAAAAAGTTTATTTTGATTTAAAAATTTCTATTTAATAATTTTGAGCAGAAGTAATATTTTCTAAGAAAAAAAATTAATACATTATAAATTTTTATTATAAAATAGATTTCTTTCACTTCTAAAAATTGAATTAAATAAAAATGATTCCAAGTTTGTAATAGCTAGGAAAAAATTATATAATAATGGACATTATATTTTTTTCATACAGGACATGATATCATAGGAAAAATAAGTAATCATGGTAAAAGATAATATTATAAGAGTAAAAGAAAACAAACATGTTTAAAAAATGTGTAAGAATGCATGGTGGGAGCCATTATTAACATTATAACTTCCCATATGAATTATTTATTAACGTTTTCACCAAATTACTTGGGAGTGACTTCTCATTTATGAAACGTTTTGGGTATTTACTAAAATTTCATCCCTTTGCAGTAATAAAAGGGGCTCTCCTATCCTTTCTAAAACTCACACCACAACCCCCTATTTGGGAAAATAATTCTACCAAAAACTCAATTCAACACTCTTATACACCTATGGTGTTTTTTTCTTCTCGAAATAGCATCCATTAATGTATTAACACCCTTTGGAAAGGTGATTATCCAAGAAGTGATGGATAAATTTCAAACCACTCCTTCCATTTTTTATTCCATTATATGCACTTATTATTCATAAAATTGCATTCCAAAGTACAAAAATGATAAAATAGATATAATTATTATATTGTTTACTTATTATAATGGATTAATTATCATAAACGACCCTCCTATTTTACATTAATAAAAACGAATACATGAAACGTGCATCATGCTGACTTTAGCCCCCACGACACAAAATATTTTTTTCTTTAACCACATTAAAATAGAGACACTAATGATGAATTTTATTAATATTTATTATATTTATAACATATTTTATATTCCAAAAATATATAAATATCATTCATTTATCCTATTTTATTGAAATCTTAATCGTCAACCATGCATTCGTGTGGACTTTCACCTCCACAGAACGATTGATTTTCATTTCTATTTTCTTCACAACCTCATATGATTAGTTATAGAGAATGTATTAAATTATAAATATTATTTTCAATATATATTTATGTTATATTATGAATATATTTATATCCTATTTAATTTATGATTATGATTTAATTATTGTTAATTTAATCGTTTAAAATGAGTGAACTAAGAGAGCAACGATATCTTCATTCTAAGTAATTAATTTATATAAATTTTAGTCACTCTATAATTATTATTAATTATGATATATCTAAACATTAAAAACTAAATAATACTATTATTATTCTATTATTATGGTATTATTAATAATTCACCACATAATCATCCATTAATCATGATAGGATCATCTTTGGGTATGTTTAACTACCTACATGGATGATGATAAAAAATAAAATAAGGAATAATGGTGAGAAAAAAAATTACCAATATTATTATATTACAATAATAAATCAATTATTTGATTTTTTTTCTACAAATATTATATTAAATTCTTAACTTATTAATGATGTATCATTTTCATTCACTAAAATCTATAAAGCAGTCAAACCCCAATTTCATTTCCACGCAGTATATCTGAAACTCTAGTGCAATGATATATGAGAATCATAATTAAATTTAATTTATACATTATAGAATAATAAATAATATATTAATTAGTAACATGGTATAAATTAATGGGTAATTTTCTAAATATTTAAAACAATTGAAAATGGGGAATGTTAGTAACCCCAGAAAGTTGGTATAAGCTATGAATATGAAATATACCCATAATAAATAATTATAAATTATTTAGATAAAAGGAAATATATATATAAATATTTTTATATAATATATTAGTAAAACAGATATTTTTTTACAAGATTTTATAGTTTCGTCAAATAATAAAGGAAATAAGGTTAGGGTTTCCATTTCATATCCCCTAGTCAAGACATGTTGGGTTTTATTCAACTAATTGGTTTTATGTGGTGTATATAATTTCTATATGAGATAAAAGATCATGAAATATGTTTTAGTATTATTATTTTATTTTAAATTACAACACATGTATTTTAAGGGGTTTTTTAAAGTGTTAATTAAGAAACATTGATTTTCTTGGTCACTATTATAATTCATTGAGACATGTTACATATTACACATAATGTTTCCATTGAATAGTGTAATATGAATTTACTATCCCATGAGTGTTTTATAAAAAACGTTATTTTTTTCAATGGATAATATAAGAAAAATTAATTTATTTTTTTCAAGATATTTTTAATCAAATGTTTTCCAAGTCTTAAGAGTTTTTGGTAAGTCAAATTTTGTTTTTTTACTTATGATAGTTCACATGAAAATATTTTATATTAGTTGGGTATATTATGTTCATTAATTTTTTTATTTAATATTATATAATTTTATTATTTTTACCATAAAAAACCTTTCGAATTGTTTCATTATTCATGGGGTATATTTCCTATAATGGATTTTCGTAACTCATGTATCCTTTTTTATGTATAATGTTTCATCCAAACAAATTATAGTGTTTATTTAATCTCACCATAATATTTCATTACATTTTATTTTATAATTACTTTAGGAAAAATTGTTTTTGTATAAAAATTAATATTTTGTTACTCATTTTATAATGTGAGTTTTCAATCAAGGTAATTTGAAAACAATAAAAAGGGTTTTTACATTCACCTTCAATTTTTTTTCCTTCCACTACTTATTCCTCCAACAGAATATTTATGTCCCATTAAGGTGCCATTATTAGGGGTTTTTTTGTAATATATGTTTCTAAAATGCCTTAATGTCAACTATTAAAATTTTTTCCTTTTAATTCTAAAAAAAATTCTTATTTTATATCAATGTAAAATATGTTTTCTAAAATATATTTTGTGTATTCTCTTTCATTTAATATATAATTCTAAAAATAATTTACCCTAATGGGGTCTATGTTTCATAATTTATCATATATATATATCTATATATATTATCTTTTGTGGTATTAAACTAGTGGTATCAAACAATTTCATTCTTTATCCCTTATTTTTTTGTACCATTTTAAGAATTATTTTTATAATGTTGTTTGTAATTTATATCCACACCCTCTTATTTTACCTTTTTATTACATGTAATGTGTTCTTTTGTAACCATGAAGATTATATCTATGAATGTATAATAATAATTTTATTACATCATTAACATAACTTTATACTCATTACCATATACGGTGTGAACAATTAAATTTAATAATTCATATTAGATGATGTAAAAATACAATGAACATTTATTTATTAACATGGGGAAAATTATTTGAGTTTCAACTATTTTCAATAAAATATGGATGAATATTTTATAGTTGAATAATTATTATATCACCACACTTTTAAACATCCCATGTTGTAAAAGGAGACTATTTTTAATAACTTACATGATACCCTACATTGGGGTTGAACGAACAACTGAATATTATTATATAAATGATACCATTATAACTTAGTAGTTGGAATTGTGGGAATTATAATTATTAACTAAATTATAAAAATATTGTTTACATTTGTTTATATAAATATTATTTGGTTACAAAATTGTGTAGGAAATTAAAAATAATATTGAATATAAATGACCTGTTTTTCTGAAAAAAACTATTTAAATGAAAAATTAAGTGAGTTTATAAAATAATAAAATAATTTTTATTTTATTTTTTAATTATATATATATTTAATATATTTTATTTAAGTTTTAAAATTCATCTTATATGTTTTATAGACTTAATTTATGAACAAAATAAATTTTACAGATAAAAGGAGTATTTTTATAGAAATATAGATTTATCATCTTTTAATGGAGAACAAATTTTGAATATATATTTTGCCACTTTTATATGTTATATTTTAATAAATAAGCTTATTATTTATAATATTGACATAAAAATTTACTTCAGCTGAAATTACATTATTTTTCTGATAAAATTCATATATTAATAAATCGTGAAAATACTGCATTTTTACTTCAAATATACCTTTTTGTATAATTTATTTGTATAGATAAATTAATGTTTGAAGTATTTATAAAGTATATTTATATTATTTCTTTATAATTTATTACAATTTTGGTTATTGGATGTAATTTTACATTTAAATTGGACATAAACACATGTCAATCTTTTGAAAGATTTATTTATTTATAACATGCTTTCAAGTTTTGACAACAAGAATTAATTTTAAATTAAATAATGAACATTATGGGTCTTGATTTTGAAAAAATAGGTTCCATATTTATAATCATAAAGTAAAAATTATTTATATTCGTACCTTTTATTTTTAGACATTATAAATAGTTACTTGAGTAATTTTTTATTTACCATGGTTAATGGGTAAATTTGGTAAATAAGGGTTAAAATAATATTATAACAATATAAATTACCCTAAAACATGTCCTAATCATATTCTGTTATTCATGGGCTACTGATGATATCCTTATGCTGAATGTTTTCCATTTGGGAGCCACTTGGGTGTGATAATAACATGTTATAATAATTAATATATTGTAAATAGAAATATAACATAAACATGAATCTTTAAAAAAATATAGGATACTATAATTGATAAATTTGACTATAAATATTCATTAGAAATATAAATATATATCCTAAATCATAGTATTTTATTTATAATTTTTATACATTATATAAATAAATTTATTTATGACACAATGATGATGCAGCAATTACCTTATTAATGAAAGATTCTAATATATGATATTATAATTAGTAAAATAAAATTAATTTGAAAATTTTGATTCTATACATGAATTTCATTTTATATTTTGATATCTTTTATTTGTGTTAATGTAGTTTATTCCAATTAATCATGTTGTTATGACTTTAACAATAATAAAATAATAAATAGTGTCAAAATTGACATAAATTAGTTTAAAAAAATTACAATTTTATTAAAATATATTCTAGTCATTAAAATATAAGATTTGGATAAATGTATTAAATAATTTTAAGTTTTTATTATCGATTCAATTGAGTTTATATTATCATTTTATAGAAATTATATTAACCATATAGTGTAAAAATACATGAAGACATGGTAAGAGTTAATTTATTTAACAAAGGGTTAAAGCCAAAATATAACGTTATATTTGTTACCTAAATTTGAATAAAATCTATTGGATGAGATTATATCATCCCATAATAATCTTATACTATAAATATAACACTTTTTATATTTTATAATAGAAAAATAAATTTATAATAAAATAATATTTCAAGACTTACCAAAAGTGCACCTCAACCCTCTTATAAAATGCCACTATATCTACCCAATTACTCACACATATCAAGAACCTTTAATTATAAACATTATGATAAAATATGTTCTATTAATTCCTAACCTCCTCTTATAATAGTTACCTTTGGAATTAGGAATTTCAAGAAAGCATTTTGTCTTAAATCAAAAAGAGTTACCCGATTTAGAGGTTACGTCTTCTCTCAAACTCCTTTAATTTATTGTTTTCCTTATCCAAACCCTATCTTATTTTTATTAAATTATTTTATAGAATACCAGTATAATAAATATACTAGAAATATTGTTTGTCTAAGGTTCCTACCTACACCTACCCACACCTCCATTTAATGGATATATAACATATTGCTTCTTTGTATGACGAACTACTAACTCACGAAATGATGATTGCTCAATTTTATCCTACCACCTCTCATAGTAGCCATTATTATAGAACTATATTTATATATTATATTTATTATATATAAATTGTCTCTATGATTCTATAATTTTTATTATAACATACCTTTATTCTTTCTATAATGTGTAAATATGACAATTTTATTTTAGGAAGTGTGGACTACCACCCCCTCCAAGGGATATGACTCGTTCATGCCATACATGGAACATATAAAAAAAATATTATTGATCTTAGGTAACATATATAACATATATATTATGATATAATTACAATATACCTATCTATAATTTAGTTTTGATTCTTTTAATATAACAAAGAAATAAAAGTAGCATTCATCCGTACGCACGACCTACCGTCTCCATGAAAAGTGAATTTCATTATTTATACCCAAATATTATAGATTATTATAAATAAATATTTAATGGCTATATATAATATTTAAATCATTATTACTATTATTGATATATTAGACATTTAACCACATGAACAATTTGAAATCATAAAAAATCAATTTTTATTCATGTACTGAACCTTGACAAAATGTCTGAAATAAACTTAAATAATTATGTAAATATTATATCCTAGAAATAAGTGATATAAAAGGTGTAATAAACTTGAAAAAGGTTTTGAAGAATGTATAAATTAACAATAGTTTATTTTTTAGGAACACAATGATTTTACGTGATGAGTCAGACTCAAGGTAAGGGAAATTTAACTCAATCTCCATTCAATGAGGTAAATATCCATGTAATTGGTTTTGTTTTTCCAAGAATATGTTCGACTGTATTATTATTGTCTTACAAATAATATAAACTTTTATTTGGTGTTTATATATTTCTCACACATAATTATTTCATTGATTTATTCTTAATTTAATGATATGATCTTTGAAATGGAATTATTCTCAATATCCATTACTTGAGGAATATTTGGATAATATACACCACCTTCTTTTATACAAAGTATAATAAACCAATTTTAATTATAATTTCATTTAAAATGAATATTTTTCTATAAATATTTTTAATAAATTAAAAAAGGAATGTTTATAACTTATGTGGCAACAATGACCTGTCTGCCACTAAAACCATTATTTTATATTTTATTTCCTCAATAAGATTTAATCTATTGGATAAATGGAATGGAGATACATTATTTCCTTTTAATAATTTTTTGTTATGTAAAATGGTTTTGAATTTGGATTGACTATTTCAAAATATTGAAATTATTTCTTGTGATTGCAAATGAACTTTTATTTGTGAAATTTTCATAATTGCAATATTTTATGTGTTATGATTATATAATGGTACGTGGACATTTGACAGGTGGTTATGTGATAAAACAATTGGTCGTTACATGATAAACCAATCATGAGTGGTAACATTATAGCCTTCAATTCATTTGGTATGTAAGTCATTCATATGTCTATTCCGTTTGTAAGAATGATATGTGTGGAATTTGGTCGTATGGTCATTCATTTTAAGTATTATTATGTCCCAAGTAACCTTTAATATGTTATATATTCTTTATATGGGTTTTATGGAAATATATTTATTATAAAAAAAATAAAGGGTAATCAATGAACTTACATTCCGAGAATTGTATTTTACTACTTCTTAAAGGTGAAAAGTATTACTTTATGATAAAATATTCATTATTTATATGTTTTTAAAAGAATAATAGGGTTCCTTCTTTATGTATCTCTTACTGAGATTTTTCTTCCCAACCCTACATTTGAAATTTTATTCATAGGTTTAAAATAATAACAGAGTAAAAGATGGGATTAAGAGAATATTATGATTTAATAGGAAAAGAAACCATGTATCTTTTTAAATGTTTTTTATATAAGAAATAGATACCATTGGAAGTGTCCAATTTGTACTTCAATGGTATTTCTATGTACGAGATATGGGGCCTAATTCTATAAAACACTAAACCTGAAAAGATCCTCAATGTTAATTCTTGAATAAAATGAAATATTAAGAAATGTTTAAGGTCAGGGCCTAATAGTTGGTATCAGAGGAGGGTTTATACCACTTTGAATATTAGAATGTCTTGTTAAGTGATAGAGATATAATGTGAGTTTATAAATTTTTGGTTGATAATAATATCAATATATTTTAAATCCATTTTGAGTCTTTTGAAATGAAATTTCAACATAATTAGTTGTATCTTTTGAGACATTAATTTTTGAGGTAGTTATGGGTTAGTTCCTTTAATGCTGAAAGATGAAAGGTATAGAATACCCATTGAGGTTAAAACGTGATATGGTTATTTTTGAGTATTTTATCTCATTTTTTAAAGTTATAATAATTATATAGATTTTTAAAATGGATAACACGTAGACCATGTGATAACACGTCATGTCGGACATGGTTGTGGGAAACAAACACACAACCAGAGTGTGATAGGACTTTTTTCCTACCACTAGCCTACGTAATGTTTATGGTTTATATGACTTATTATTTTAATTTAAATGGTTTTATGGATTATGAATAATTTAATTTGGGAAACATATATTTTATGGAATAGATAACCATGAGAATAGAAAATGATTTGGTGAGTAAGTGATTAATGTTATTTTTGAAGACGTTCACCATTTTGGGAACCCTATATGAAAATGTTAAATAGAATAATATAGTATTTTAATGGAGGATAAATGGTTGAATTATATTTTAGAATAATCATTTATTTTTTTGGACATATAGCGATTTGTGTTATTTATGAAAATGATTAACCAATCAGTGAGAATATGTGATTAGAAAATTACTTTTTGGTATGATACATTGTGAGTGATTTATGGATATAAATTTTTAAATTTATCCTGTAAGAATATATGATCAAATACTTCTTGAATTTTAGTTTTAAATCATAGTTTTAATTATTTTGAGGAATTTTTTGAACATTTTTTGGTTGAGTGGTCTACGTAGAACATGAGTATTACTGATGAATTTGTGGGTTTTATATTTTTTTCTACTCATAATGAATTATTTTTTTGGGGGAATTATATGATCATGTTCTAACCATTTATGTTCTGGTTAATATATCATGATAAGATCAATATATGGATAATATTTTGTTGATTAATAAGTTGATTCATCTTGAATACTCATTGTTTGGAGAAAAAAGATTTGTTTGTGGTGGAATTCGATTAGTGGATGAAACCATACATATAAATTAAGTATATTTACTTATGTTATTATTCTATGTAGTAAAATAATTCCACATCTTTATAAAAAATATCTTAAGAAAATTTTTTTGGTTACATTTCCTACTATGAAATCAAAGAACGTTTAACCGATCACAAGTTTGTGGTTTTCCAAGTGTTAAAATTATCTTGATCAGGTTTTATATCACACTCCATTAGAACTGTATGGCCAATTGTCTCTTCCATATCCATGTTTTCTAACATGTAACCCTAGTTTTTTTATCTTGGGTGAATTTTGTACTTCACTTTCTATCTATTAAAGTGGAGGTTTTATTAACCCTTTTTCCGATGTGGAATTGCATTAAAGGTATTTTTAAAATACATATCCTTGTTACCAAATACAAATCCAAATTTAGAGTACTAATGTTATTAATGGGGGTAAGATGTAACATCCCGAGTTTTAAAAAAACAATATATTCAATATCGCACATGATACGCTACATTGAGGTTAAACGAACAACTAAATATTATTATTTAAATGATATCATTATTACCTAGTAGTTTGAATGGTGGGTATGAACATAATTAATTGAATATGGAAAATATAGTTTGTATATTTTAATATAATGATATTGTTGTTACCAAACTAAGTATAAAATTATGTAAAATTCAATTTAATATAAAAGATGTGTTTTTCTGAAAACAAATATTTAATTGAAAAACAAGTGAGGTTATAAAATAATGAAATAACTATTGTTAGAATAAAATAATTAAATATATATTTAAAATATTCAATTTAATATTTAAAATTCATCTTACATGTTTTATATAAATTATATAAGAAAAAATTTAATTTTATAGATAAAAGAATAATTTTTTAAACAATATAGTTTTACAACCCTTTGATGAAGAACCTATTTTATATCATGTTTTTTTCACTTATATATGTTCTATTTGACTAAATGAAAATTCAATTTTTAATAGGGACATCAAAATTTACTTTGGATTAAATTTAGGTATTTTTCTGATAAAGAACATATTTTAATGAATAAAGAACAAAACTGTATTTTTAATTCAAAACTGCCTTTTGGTCTATTTTATTTATATTGATAGATTATCATTTGAATGGGTTTTAAAGTATAATTATATTATGTTTTTATCATTTAATCTAATTTTTTTCATTTACGTTTTATTGATTAAAAAAATAAATTTATTTATGACATAATGATGATTTAGTGATCACCTTATTAATGAATGATTCAAATAAATGATATTATAAATATTAAAATAAATGAAATATTAAAATTTTCATTCCATAAAAGGATTAAATGTATTATTAAGATATTTTATATTTGATTTAATTTATTTTGTTTGAATTATTCAACTTGGTACGACTTTAATGAAAATCAATTACTAAATAGTGTCAAAATTGACATAAATGTGTTTTTAAAACTATTAATATTTTATTAAATGATATAATTCAAATAAAAACCAAATATTTTTCACAATGACATAGATAATGTTAAAATATTCATATATAATCCACTTTAGGTTCTATTATAATTTTCTATTAACTATAATAACAATATAGTGTAATAATACAAGACGACATGGTAAGAGTTAATTAATTTAACTAACAGTTAAATCCAAAAGGTAAGGAAAAATTTGTGACATAAACATGTCTAAACCTATTAGTTCAGATTATTTTGATCCATCCTCGCCTATTTAGACTAAATATATCACATTGGAGGTACTATAATTGAAAAATAAATTCATAATAAAAAAATATTTCAAGAATTTTCAATAGTTCCCCTTCTCCCTCTTATAAAAGGATACCACCTCTACCTAGTTAGTCACATCTCTCAAGCCCTTATTCTGGACCAAATTCTGCTCAAATAAGCTACCTGCATCCCTTAATTACTCCTAAATTCCATATCATGGGAATAAAGAAATTCAAGAAATCTTTTAGTCTCAAATAAAAAAGAGTTACCTGAATTTGATGTAACTTCTTCCCTCGAACTCCTTTCATTAATTTTTTTCCATATCAAACCCCCTAACCTATTCTTATTCATTTATTTTATAATTAAACTAGCATCCTAAATATACTAGGATGTTTTTATTTTAATTTTTATACCTACACTTACATACCCCTCTATCTAATATATATATATATAACCAACTATTTTTATGTACAGTGAACTACTGCCTCGTGAAACAATGATTATTCAATTTTCTCCTACCACCTTTCATGGTGTAAATTTTTATGGAACTATATTAATATATGTTATATATTATATTTATATTGTCTATATTATTCTCTAATTTTTATTATATGATACCATTATGATTTCAATAGTTCTTATATTGGCTAGTTTCATTTTATGAAGTGTGGATTACCGCCCCCACGAAGGGATTTGACTCATTTATGTCATACATGGAATTTATAAAGGATAGAGTTAATGAAATTATGTAAACTTTATAACATAGATATTATAATTTAATTATAATACACTTATGTATCATTTAGTTTTCATTCCATCAATATAAAAAATAAATAAAAGTATTGTTCATGCATAAGTACGGGCTACCGTCTCCATGAAGGATGCATTTCATTTCATATCTCCAAATATTAGAGATTTTTAAAAATAAATATTTACTAGATATATATGATATTTAAACCATGAATTATATTCTTTATATAATGTACTTTTTATTATATGGACAATTTTTAATCACAACAATCTCATTTTATACCCTTCTACAGAACATCGACAAAACATATGATATAAACATAAATAAATATGTTATTTTTATAACATTGTAGTCAGTGATATCAAATGGAATAATAAACTTGAAAAATTTTCTCTAGAAAGTATTAGTTAACCTAATTTAATTATTTAGTAACATAATGATTTTATATGATGAGTCTAACTCAAGGTATGGGAAATCATAACTCAATCTCCATTCATTGAGTTAAATATCCATGTTATTGGTTTTTCTTTTACAATAAAATATATGAATGAAATCTAATTGTTTTACACTAAATATCCACATATATTGAGTTTATTTATATTTTTCACACAAAATTATGTCATTGATTTATCCTTAATATAATTATATGATCTTTGTAAGGGACTTCGTATCAATCTCCTTTCATTGAAGCATATGTTGATAATATACAACAAATTCTTTTATAAATTGTATAATAATCCCCTATGACTTTTAATTTCATTCAAAATGAATATTTTTCTATGAAGTTTTTTACTAACCGAAAAAAGGAATGTTTTTCACTTATACAGAGACAATGAACTCTCCGCTACTGAAACAGTTATTTTATATTTGGCTTCCTCTATACTTTTTAATGTTATTTATAGGAAAAGAAACCACTTATTCCATTTTTGGGTGTTTTGGTATTGAAAATGGTTTTGAAAGTGGATTGACTATTTCAATATCTTGAAATGATTTCCTGGGATTGCAAATGAAATTTTATTATTAAAATTTTTATAATATCAATTTTTATGTGATATGATTAAATAATTGTACATGGACATTTGATGGGTGGTTACGTGATAAACCAAAGATGGGTGGTTACATGATAAACTGTAGATGGGTGGGTTTATGATAAACCAATTATTGGTGGTCATTTTATAACCTTCAATGCAAGGGGTATGGAATTTTGTCATATGGCTATTCCATTTATAAGAATGATATGTGTGGAATTAGACCATATGGTTATTCTATTTAAGTATGATTCTGTCCCAAGTTACATTTTATATGTTATGTATTCATTATATGGGAATTATGGTAATATTTTTTTAAAAAAATAAAATAATGAGTAAGCAATGAACATATATTCAATGAATTGTATTTTAATACTTCTTAAAGGTGAAAAGTATTACATTATTATAATGTATTCATGGTTTAGATATTTTTGAAAGAGTAACTATTTTATTTTTTTATGTATCAATTAATGAGTTTTTTGTGCTTGTCTCATGTTTTGGAATATTTATTTCTGGTTTTAAAGAAAAATGGATTCATGGATGGGATTAAATAATAAGTTATTATCTAATAAGAAAATAAACCATGTTTATTTTTAAAAGTTTTTTATGGATGAAATGGATACTATTGGAAGTGTCGACATTGTATTTATATAGGTTATTATATATTACTTATGTAATAATTATCTAAATCTCTTAAATTGAAAGGATTCTCAATTTGAATTATTGATTAAAATTCAATACTATGTAATGTTTTATGAATAATAATTACACACTTATTCTTTCTATGGCTAGGTTATAAAAATTTTATCTAATTTAGTGGCATGGGGAAAAGTATTGATGATTTTTTAATGCTAAAATAGGTTGATTATATATTAAAATTTATTTTCATTTATTATATGGATAGAAATGTTTTTATTCGTTAAGATGTCCATTAGGTAATGGAATGAAAAGTCATGTTAACCATTATAGTGGACAAATTGAATATAATCATGTAAAAAGTGGGGCCCAGAATTATATTTCCCCCCCATGCATCAATATGTCTCAAGAGGAAAAACAATATGGTTTTGGGGTATATAAATTCCCATAAAATAATAGTATTGGGGCACAAGGCCTTGAAAACATATTTTTTATGTTCATTATTATGAATTCAATCATTTTTAAATAAATTCTATTTATATCCATGTTTTACTTTTTTATGTATCTATACTTCCCTAAAATATTGTTGATTATGTAATTATTTTATTTATTTATTAATGTCATATTATGTCCACCATTCATATATTTTTGGTAGATTTAGTTATATGTTTCTGTTAGTGAGAATTTTAGCTCAACAATTCCTTTTGATTCCACTATCAAATTTATGATTTAATATAGTAAGAATGACACTTTTAGAAGTATAGAACATATGGTTGAATTTGTATAAGAGGCTGATAAGTCAACATGAGTTAATGATTTTTATATATAATTGGAAATATTATTGTTTGATACAAAGAACATGGGAAATATTAGTATATGTTTTTTTTCTAATTTTCAATTTATCTAAACATAAATGTTCATAGGATATAGACAATGTAATATTTTATTAAATTTATATAACTATTGTATAGTTATTTTCATAAATATATAGTTTAATCAAATCCATAATGTTAACCATGTGTTTATGTGCACTGGATATGGGAGTGTGGTTCTGGGGTATTACAGGTTATATCACATTAGCATTTTGTTAACTTTTGGATATCAAGATATTTTTTAGGCTAATTTACAGTTTGATATATTATGATTGATCATTATTTAAAATATAGATATTTCTATTTGGGATATAAATTTATTTAATATTATGTTAATAAAAAACATTTTATTTTTGGATAAATATAAGAGAGCATTAGTGGAAATTCAATGGATAATTTAGGAAAGAATTATATGTATAAGGTGACGTCATGATGTTTTTTTAATATAGATATTATGTTGTATTACAAGAAAAGACATCTTTCTTTGGATATTATATGTTGATATATGTAGATATGTACTTATAGATGATAACCTAGAAATTTTTGTATTATGTATTAACACGATCATTAACTACTCCAAGAAAAAGATACCTAAATGCACAATTGATTTGACACTATTAGGGGATATGATTTAGTTAATTCAAATTCTCATTATAAATAATTTCGAGGGATTATGAATATTTTATGTTAGATAACAAAATAGAAAAGTAACCATAGATAACATAGTTATAAATGTAGAGATTTATTCCTCAAGGATAATATTAATTGATATATACTTTCATGGATAATGGAAATGATGGATTTTTAGAAAATAGAACTCAATGATGTTGGGGTTCAAAATATTTTATAAAAGATCATTGAAATTTGGGATCCTGATTTTTAGGATTGAGTTATGAATTATGAGAGAACCCAACTCAATGTAACATAGTAAAAACCATGAATCATATACGATAAATTGAGATTGATAATATTGGGAACATTTCTAATATATGTTTAGTTGTAATAACTATATTATAACATTATAGTTTCATAAAATAAGACATATTGAGGATATATTTTACTATTGTTATTTGAGATATGTAAATTATCATGATCATCATTCATATTAATCCTTTTGGTTTTAGAAACTGATGGCACGAGAAGGAACCATGGGTGTGAAAAAAAATAAGGACATTTCCTCAATGAAAAAATTCTTCAAAAAAGGATTTGGACTGAGAAAACACATGATTATACCAATCTATCATTCATGAAATAAGACTGATAATGTTATTATAGTTGAATTCCAAATAACACAATATAAGATAAAGATAGAGTCTCAGGAATGATCTAGTGACAATGATGATAAATAATAGAATATTCAATATCATAGATATCAAAAATGAGGTATGAAGCCTAAGGGAAATTTATTTAACGATACAAGTAAATTCTATAATTGATGTGATGAAGGCCACCATACTTAAAATTATAAGGGAAGCTAAAAATCTATAATAATATTATTTTCACTAGAAAAATAAATGGAAATTATGTAAGTCTGTGTACCAATATAATGTTAGACAAGGGAGATTGATATTAAAAACCAATAAAACAAGAAAAATACTTTTAAACGATAAATCATATATCGGACTGTGTGATTTTACTCAAGATTTTCTAGTGTCCTATATTATAATTTTTTCACTAACTTCTATGTATTTACTTTAAAAAACCGTTAGTGGTTTGACTATCATATAAATCATTTCCATGTTTTCCATGAATTTATTTTTTATGAATCTCAGTCATTATACCTTTTTACACTTCCAAGTGAAATTAGGAATTGGTTATCTCTCTTTATAAATCACTTATAATAATTTTTCATAGAGGTAGATTTCATTCAACTTTCTAAATAATCCAATTATCATTTGGTAGTGTATGATTAATTATATTTTTCCATTATAATTTATTATGTTCTTATGAGTCAAATTGGGTGGGTAAAATTTAATTATGTTGGAAATATGTAACACCCTAATATTTTAATATACAATTTCTTTTAAATAATTCAATGTTTCTGATAGCTTAATCCACACTCGACACTAAAATAAAATAGAACTGTGATATTAATTTCAAAAAAATAAATATTAAGTATGAAAATTAAAAACAATATAATGAATTAGTGGAAATGAATATATGTTAAGGAATTGTGAAATATTTATATAAAAAAATAATGGATAATTTTAATACGAATAAATTTCAATTAGTATTTAAAAGAAAATAAGAAAATCATTGTATGTGTAAGAATATTTGTTTTTCAAAATTTTATGGTTTATTTAAAGAAAATAAGAATATATTGATTAGATTAAAGTAAAATATAATGATAATATGAATAATATATTTCAAATAGAATAATTATTAATATATACGATTTATGAAGAAAGAATAGATAACTTTTAAAAAATATACTTTCCAATATTAATAACTTTATACTATATTTTTTTATTTTATTTTAATATTGAAATATTAAATTTTATAAATTTAATTTTTATAAATTAAGATAATTTTTTAATTAATCACTATAATACAATCTTGAGTAAATTTTTAGGAATTTTAAAAAATATGAATTTTTTGTGGATAATGAAAACAATTACTTTCACAAATAACAAGAATATTTTGGCATATATATAGAAATTGTAAAATCATAAAGATTATTGATAAGAAGAAATATGTATTTAATATTTGGATTTATAATTTAAAAAAATATTTATTTTTTAAAAAACTTATTTTCTATTTTAGGGACAAATTAATATTTTCTCAAAAATTATTTTAAATATATTAAACATTTTAATTTTAAAATTATATTTATCAATTTTAATAAGTGAATGAAATGAATTTTTTTCTATTTGAATTAACATGACCAAATTATATAATTAAATGAAATTTATTTTTGACCATTATGGAGAAGTAATCTTATGTAAAATTAAGTTACCTTAATAAAATCTAAACTGGTAAATGTAAGGAATCTAGTAGTAAAAGATATTAAACTTGTTTAAAAGATATATTAAGTGTTTTTTATGGCCATTAATGAAATTATCTTTTCCCATATGTATTATTTGTCAATTTTGGATCAAATTTCTAGGATGTGACTTCCCATTATTTAATATCAATGGATATTCACAAAACTATTATCCCTTTTCTCTTATAAAAATTGCTCTCCCCTCCTCACATCCACTAACACCATAGTCCATTGTGTTTATCCCATACACTATCCAAACCTATCTTAACGACTCATAAACACCTTTGTAATGTCATATTATTCTAAAAATACCACCCCATTGAGGCTTAACCCCCTTTAAAAATGAGATAATTACATATGTGTGGTATAAATTTCAAACCTATCCTTTTTTATTTTTATATGTGCTCTTATTATTCTATAAATTTCATTTCACCATTATAAAATGAAAATTTTAGTCTCATTAATACACTGATATGCAATTACAATTATGTTTCAAGAATTATCTACCCCCTATTGTATTTATATAACTGAATATTTGAATCATGGGTTGTGCAAACTACCGCCTACAAGACACAACATGTTTTATTTTACTAATCTAACATAAAAGGATATTAATAATTTTGATTTTAATTAATATTTATGAAATTTATAACAAATTATAGTTTCTTAAATGAAAAAAACGTATTTTTTTATTTCTATCATTCTATAGAGAATGGAATCATCAACCATGATCACATTTGGACTATAGCCTCCATAGAATGATTAATTTTCATCATTCATTTCATCACTGACATGAATGGATGGTTATGGGGGGTGTAATGAATGGTTAAATATTAATTTAGTCAAATCATTTACGTTTTTTAATGAAATTTTTTGAACAATTAATTATTTTATTATCCATCAAATTTTCTAAATTCATTTGTTTAAAATTAGAGAACTAAGAGAAAAATGATCTCTTCTTTCATAGTAATGACATTTTATAAACTAAAATATCTTTATAATTTATTAAAATTATTATATTTCACAATAATAAATAATATTTTAAATTAATATTTTTATATTATAATGATAATAAAACGAATATGCCTCATAATCATCCATTTATCATGGTAGGTTTATGTCTAAGTTGGTTTAACCACAAACATGAATTATGTTATGAAACTCTATCTTGGATGACTATGGGAATATAAATTCTATTATTTTTATTTAATAATAATGTAAATATTTTTACATGGTTCTTGTAATATTATTAATTTGGAATTTAATTATAATATTTTCCATATCATTTCTTTAATATAATTTTATTTTAATTATCAAAATTTGGTTTTTAATTAATTTTTATATTAGATTGCTTTCAAATTATTTTAAATCTTAATATTTTGATAAATATTTTTCATATTTTTGACTTTTATTTTTCCTATTGTTTTAAATATTAATGAATTAATAATGTTAACCTTTAACATCATTTTTTATATTTTATTTTTTCTTGGTTATTTAAATTGTGGAAAATTAAAATTTTAATGTATTATTAATTAATATATTTTTTTTTGTAAATTTTAAAACATAAATTTCAATTATTTAAAATAATTAATTTTTGAATTATTAAATGAAATATTTATTTTAATTAATTTTTATATATTTAGATTCTCAATGATTTAATTTAAATTAATTTCGATTTTTTATGTTTTTGCATTTTCATTTTGTTATATATATTAAATTCTATTTTTTATTGTCCACGTTGTAGTTTAACCATGTAACCAATTATATTTGTATCTACATATTCAATCTATAAATGATCTCCATTTCTAATTTCCAAATGATCCACCTTGAAGAGTATCAACTACAAACCCATAATTATTTTTCTACTAAAGGACCACATAACCAAATTACAACATAATCACATTTAACAGCAACTCACATATCCAAACATCAATTGATTATCATGTATCTAATTTTTATATAATAAAACACATAACCTATTTCTTGGTAATCTTCATCCATGTATCCAAATATTCATGTATGTATATTTTCACAGACACGATTCTCCCTACTACAATTGAAATATTTCAAAGTTGACAAAGATTAACATGAAGAAGATTCCACACCTAATGAAACTGAAACCATTGTTGATTTCAGTTTTAGAAATAAAGATACTCAGGCAGAGAAATAAAACCAAAAGTTATCAATATTGAGACTAAATCAATGAAACCAAAAAACCCAACTAGAATGAAACATGGATCGATGCCAAGATCAATTAAAGAATAAGAGCTTGATAACTTCTATTTTTTCAATGATACCGACCCTAGAATTTGAGTTAAACAATCTCGATAATAAGATAATTTTTTACAACATGTGTTATTAAGATAATAAAATAAAATCTTTGATGATAATGTTGCACTAAAGAATGGACCTTGATCTATAATAGTTCTTCCAGAAGCTTTTGAAGAAGCATTGACCTTATGAAGAAGATGATTAACACCATCAATTTGGATGATGATTATGATCAATCTCATAGTTTACCAAGATATGAGATCGATCATATATGATTAAGGTAAGTTGACTGGGTTTTTAAAAGTATTTAATCATGATTAATTCTCCATAGTGTACCATCTAGATCTCAATGATGGGTATTTTTGGATTTAAAAATATAACTGAAAAGGTAATGTGATGATTGAGTGAAGGTAAAACATTTGAAATTGATAATAGAGATTATTTGTAATGGCTCGGACCTCTCCGGTCCATTACTTTGTGAAAATGTGGTGTTGGATGTGTTCCGGGAGGTCAAGGTGACTTATCCCAAACACTTTGCCAAATTTCCAGTTCTGTGAACAGTGTTTCAAGTTTTATAAACAGTATCGGTAGGTGAAAAATGTTTCTATCAGTGAGGTTTAGTGAACAATGTTTCTATCAGTGACGTTCTATCGGTGGACTTCTGACGGTAGACTTGAACAGTGTTTCCAGAATGGTAACCTTCTAACGGTGACCTTATAACGGCAGGCTTGAACAGTTCTTCCAGAAGGGTAACCTTCTAAGGGTGACCTTCTAACGGTAGACTTGAACAGTGTTTCCAGAATGCTAACCTTCTAACAGTGACCTTCTAATGGTAGACCTGAATAGTGTTTCTAGAACGGTAACCTTCTAACGGTGACCTTCTAACGGTATACTTGAACAGTGTTTCCATAACGGTAACCTTCTAATGGTGACCTTCTAACGATAGACTTGAACAGTGTTTCCAGAACAATAACCTTCTAACGGTGACCATATAACGGTAGACTTGAATAGTGTTTCCAGAACAATAACCTTCTAAAGGTGGCCTTCTAACGGTAGACTTGAACAGTGTTTGCAGAATGGTAACCTTCTAACAGTGACCTTCTAACAGTGTACTTGAACATTGTTTCCAGAACAATGAGTTCTAACGGTGACCTTTTCTTTCCTTTGCCAAATTTTGAGTATGTGAACAGTGTTTCCATCTTCCTACAGTTTTGCCCCATTTGACGTTTTCTTTGATGTAAAATACATTTAAATCCTTGTTTTAAGGAATCTTAAGGCTGATTCAAATGCCATGAATCCGATATTAATTATTCCTAATGCCGGGATGTATTTACTTGGTCAAACCGCGTGGGTTAATGTGATCCATTTTCAATGGAGAATTAACCGGATCTTAAACCGTCGCATTGTTAAATCTTCAAAAAGGAACCATATATTATTCTCCCTTGTTCTTCCTCTTTGTTCTCGTCTAAGAGATAGTATAGCCTTTCAATCATTCCCTTAGGAGTTACACAATCAATTTTACTCCTAGGATTGGTTATGCTATGTTTTGATGAAACTGAGCTGTATCGATCAATCTTCGATATAAGGTATGACGTATCATCATTCTTTTGGGGATCATCTTCTCTTGTTTCTCTCTTCCATATTATACCATGTAATTTCCAAGATTCTAATGGGTTTTTCTTTGGGTTGGTTGGTACTGTCATACTATGTCATCCTCTGGTGGATGTAGTTGCTGTGATAGGAGGATCGTGACCCGTTGTGTGGATAAAGGACGTCAAGAACTCTTCGAGGTAGGGGATTCATGGCTTCTCTAATTGTATATGTGAAATCATAGAATAAGCATGATTTAGCCCTTTGGATCATAATGAAATTGACCTGATCAAATAATTGAACTGGATTACAAGAATTGGTTGATCAAATGTTGTTGCTTTATACCATGATAACAGTTTGCCTCATGTTTTGCTAAATAGAGTGATATCTTTGATTTCATTGATTTGTTATTTGTTCTTGATGGAAACTGATAAATAACGTAAAGCCAGAATTAATTGATAAGTAATTGGCTAAAGATAAAGAGGCATGTGAATGAATCCGGTTGTTTCTGTTGTTGTAGCTGTTCTAATTTGATGATAATTGAATTGGCATAGTAAGAAGGTTAAATCTTTTGTGATAGCTTACTGATTAGTTTTTTCGAAATTGGAACCTATGGATTGAATCTGTTAATTTAATATGGATTAAAGAATCACTTTTTTGATAATTTCTAAAAGGGTTCTCTGTCACCCTCTTGTTTGTTAAAGGGTCAAGAGACAATGGTTGTGAATGTTTTTTTCCTACTTATTTTGCTGTGATGTGACCTAGAAGGGGTGTTGTGATATGTGGAGGCATGGGGGACTTGTGGTTGTGGCACTGAATAATGCCTAGGGTGGTGAGATTCATCAGCTTATGCATGTGGGTGTCGGGGAGGACACCAAGGATAATGGAATGGGATGGATGTGATGGCTGGATGTTGATGTTTTTTGTTTTTTTGTTTATCTTCATTACTTTTCCCCACTGCTCAATGGAGTTGGTCTTGCTTACCCGGCTTCCAAAGGAGCCGAAGACACGTGGGGTATGCCACGTGCTTTTCCGTGTTTAGCCTCTCGAGGGAGAATGGGTATATGCACTTGCTATAGGTGGAAAAGACTCGACGGGTAGTATATCTACTCACCGTGTTGAGCCACCTTTGTGTTTAGTAGCATAAGATTCCTTTCTAGAATTCCTGGGAATATGATAAAGTAATTCTATAATGAATGTTTGATTAAATGGTGATAATCCACAGGGATGGAGATGCTGGAATTTAAGGGTGATGTGAATCGTAAAAGGAACAGTTGATTTTGAATGTGATGCCATTTCAATTTAATGTGAAATTGTTCATGGTTAATTAATTAATTACATACAGTGGAACTGATAAAATGAGAATGGAGTAATCTAATAAAGCTCTTCAAATGATTGTGTGCTTATAGGATACCTAGTCTTAAAAGTAGCATCCTAGACTCTGAGAGATGTTAGCTGCAGTTGTATCTAAGACTAGGTAATTCCCATATTATGGATGTGAGTTATATATATATTCTGTACTTGTTGTGTTTCTATATGCCACTCCACCCTGTCGGTAAGGGCAACTGACACCCTGGTGATTCTGAGCCCTGGGGGGTGTTTTCTTCATCATTTTGATGGGAGGTCGAATGGCTGACTACCCCCTTTGGCCCCGCTCTCTTCTCTTGGTAGATACATGTGCCAACAGGCACAACAATTAGTTTCCCCATATATGTGAGTAGAGGTATGTAATGTCTTGTGGTTATTTCACACACATATATTATGGATATAGTATCCTATGGACTACTATAGGTGTAACGTGTATAGGATGTGATGGCTTGAGGATCCCTACCCGATGTATGGGCTATAATGGCTTCAGGTTTAATACCCGATGTATGATAAATGTTATGCGGGCTGTGGTGGCTCCCGAAACTTACATGGTTACTTTTGGTTGTGGGGATGGTGTGGTACTTTGCCCAGGTGTCTGTGGGAAAGCATTTATGGTGCACGAGGTGCAAATTGTGCAGCTTAGCCCAGGTGTCTGTGGGAAAGCCTTTGGAGAGAGATGCACAGGATGTATGTCACTGGGGAAAAGTGGAAAACCAGTGGGGAAGTAGTAGCGGGGTACCCTAGATATTCTTTACTATATGTTATATTCTTGTCTGTGTTACTTGGTCAGAGTATCTATGGTGAGGTTAGGAACTTTGTATACCTGTTTAGGTGATTAGTTAGTTTCACTTGTTGTTCACTGGCCTTTAGCATGCTTTCTTTACTTTTTCACGAGAGGCTTGGGGTGGATCCTACTGAGTATACTGTTATACTCACCCTATGTATATATAAACTGTTTTTCAGGTCACTTGGGGCAGGTTGGAAATCAAGATGGTTACTACTAGCTTGTGGTTGTAGGAGGTGTTGTTCGGGCTGGTGGTCGCTACCATTTTACTTTCTTTTGGGTACATTTAGTTTCCCCTTTCTATTGTAGTACTTTTGCATGACATTTCATATATGTAATTGTGTTTCTTTTATAATTTAGTTCTGAGTTGGAGTTGATTGGTTTCTATCTTATATCTCTCTTCTTCATGTGTTCTCTTATAGGGTAATGCCTCCCATTTGTGTGTTTATTATACCCTCGGTGCTAGTCACCAACCTGGGGCCTACTTGAGGCGGGACTCGGGGGTCATTATCTCTCTTCTAACATTGCTGTCCCAGGAGAGGTACACTTTTTGGGGAGGGGGTCATGACGGAGTGGAATCAAAGGGAGGTTGAGAGATAGGATGGAGTTTGGAGTTAGGCACAGGTGAGGATGCATGGGATGGTAGGGCAACTGTGTCATGCATGATTAGCAAGTGAGGTAAACACTGGAGACTGTCTGAGACATAAGCATTTAGGGACCCCTATGATCTGACGTACAGAACATTATGTTTATGATGGGTACTAAACAAAGTGATACTAGTTGCAGGGTAGAGACCTAGGAAAGGACCATGAATCATTCTTATTTGCGCCTGTGTTTGAATGGGTTGACCTTAGGATAGGTTAACCTTAAATTAATAACAGAAAACAATTAATTTATTAATTTTGAGTCTTCCATATTCCAGGATTAGGAGCTCTAACAGTTTTTATTTTATAGTTATGGCTCCAGGTCGACATCCGCGTCATGGTTGCATAGAAGATGTCCAGTAGGCTGTTCCAGCAGATCGCCACCGGGTAGAGGTTGACGACGATAAAACTTGGAGGAAGACATTTTGAGATTTTCAGCACCAGAGTCTACAGAAGTACGAGGGCTCCGTTTCGAATGCAGTCACAGAAGACTGGTTGGAGGAGGTCGAGATAGGCTTCAGTTCGATTTGTGCCTGAAAGGAACACTGGGTGTCCTTGTTTGTGACGATGCTGCATGGAGTAGTGAGGCAGTGGTGGTTCTTGTTCCTCGTGGATCGTGAGGAATCAGTGATCTCATGGGAGGAGTTTCGAGACAGGTTTAGAGTCGAGTTTCTTTCTTCGACTGTGAAGGCGTCCAGTCGCCAAAAGCTTCTTACCCTTCGACATGGGAGCTCTAGTGTTCGAGAGATTGGAGTCCGTTTCAGGAACCTTCTATGATATTCTTCAGACCTATTACCAGATGAGGAGGCCAGGGCAAGGCATTCCGAGGAGGCTTTACATCCATAGATTCAGCGCCAGGTCACCCCATTTATACTGAAGACATATCTTGAGGTGCTGGTGAGGGAAGAGGTTGTTGAGAGGACTTTGTCCAGTACCGGATCATCATGAGAGGGGAATCTTCATGTTTTTTCAAGAAGTAGAGCTGTGTTCAGGGGTTCTTGGTTTTCAGGGAAGAAGAGTTTATGTTCACCTGGGGGTAGGTCCCAGCCCTTCCCATCTCGTTTCTACGGAGGCAGCAACTCTCAGGCCTATGCCAAGGGATCTGGTGCTTGTTTTTCTTGTGGTGGTCATGTTCATCAGTAGCGGGAGTGCCCAAATTTTTAGAGTAGTCATCATGCACTAGACTCTCTGCTCTAGGTTCCTCCATTGAGGCAGTTCCAGCCGAGGCAATAGCAGCAGGTTGCACCAGCATTAGATCACCATAGGGTAGATGGAGCAGGCAGAGGACAACACCATGACACTCTCCGTCCTCAGAAAGAAGAGCATGTCTGTGGTGGTGGTCGTCATCAGGGTCAGAGAGGTCATGGAGGAGGTCGTGGTCAGCTTCATTCTCCAGCGTTGCCAGCCCCAGGCGAGCCAGATGTCGTTCGAGGTACCCTTTTCTTGTTTTCTACCTTGGTGTATTCCTTGTTTGATTCAGGAGCACCAAACCCCTTCATATCACCTACCCTTGTCCATGATTTGGGACATGAGTTCGGGAGGCTTTCAGTGCCCTTGGCGTTGACTACGCCAGTTGGAGGTTGAGATGACTTGTTTGAAGTATGTAGAGACTGTGAGCTAGTGATGGGGAAACACTGCTCTTGGGGAGATTTCCTATGTTTACGAATACAACCATATGATTTCATACATGGCATGGATTGGTTATATTTGATGCAGGCTGTTGTGGATTGCTACAGGAAGATGGTCAATTTCATTTATGAAGATGGAGAGAAAGTGGTGTTTGTTGGTGAGCGAGATCCTTGAATGGGTCATAGACGAGTTCCATCCTTATCATCCATAATGGCTGAGATGATTCTGAGTTATTTAGAGGTTCAGCAGTTGGTGTTTCCTAGGGTCGTAGAGGAGTACCCTGACATCTTTCCAGAAGAGGTTGTAGCCTTACCCCCTCGACGAGAGATCGTGTTTGGGATTGAACTACAGCCCGGAGCGTCTCCTATCTCTATTTCTCCATATAGGATAGACCCTTCTGAGTTACAAGAGCTATGTATTCAGCTTGATGGTCTATTGCAGTGCGGTTTTGTTCAGCCAAGTGTGTCACCGTGGGGTGCGCCGGTTTTGTAACACCCCAAGATTTCATAGTGTGTTATTTCATCAAAATAATTCAATAACTTGCACTAAACGCAACCCTGAGTTCAATTGCACCATGACTTACAAAAAAAGCCATTAAAAGAGGTCATGAATAGTATTAACTAAATTTTAAACTTTATATAATCCTTATAATTTTAGAATCCATATTATGAGTTTCTTAGTCATAATGCAAGAACAGATTCATTTTCAGTATTGCACTTTTATCAACTTTTGATAGTGAAACCTTTTTAAATACAATATTTTAAACTTTTTGACTAAATGGAGACATCAAAAAATTTAAAATGAAACATCCCAAGCTTCCACGGTACGCTTTCCTTTGAATAAAACAGTAGCGTGTGTTGTACGCAACTTCGAGTTCTAACACACCGTAACCAATCAAACTAGATGTTATGAATAGTAATACCTACATTTTGAAGTTATATATATTTTATATTTTAAAATGGAATTCATTTTTGGATTCGGAATATCAAATTTAGCCTAAGGTGAAATTTTGGTACTTTTCGGATAACTTTCATATTTTGATGAATAGTGAAAATTACTAAATTTTAATTAAAAACAACTTTTTTAATCAAAATAATTAATAGTGATAAATTATGAATTTTAGTGGTTTTCAAGTATATTTAGAATATATTTTTACTATTTAATATAATTTTGGTCATTGGACATAATTTTACAATTAAACCGAACATAAACAAGTGTCAATCTTTTGATAGTTATTATCTCTTAAAAACACGCTTTCTGTTTTGACAGCGGGAATTAATTTTAAATTAATTTCTGCCACTTCTGTGTTTTGAATTTAGGAAAATGGATTCCATATTTGGAATCAGGATTTTCAAATTGTGTAAATAGGTAACTTTTATTTTTAGGCATTTTGAATAATTACTGCGGTAAATATTTTATTTACCATGGTTAAGGGTAAATCCGGTAAATAAGGGTTAAAAAATAATATTATAATAATACTAAATTACCCTAAAACGTGTCTTAACCCTATTGGTTGATACATGGTCGACCATGGGCATCTTTGGGTCAATTTTGGGACCCCATGGATCCACTTGTAAGTGATAATGACACTTTATTTTAATTAAGTTAAAATGAATACAAAAATGACACAAGCATATATCTTTTAGAAATACAATTGTTACATAGGGTTATATATGTTGGATTTTAGATTATAAATATTCATTAGAAATATAAAAAGATTTCGTACATAATGATATTTTATTTATAATTTTTAGACATTAAATAATTTATTTTATTTATGACACAATGATGATGTAGTAATTACTATAATAGTGAACAATTAAAATAATTGATATTATAAATACCCAAATAAATATAATATGAAACTTTTAATGAATTAAACTAATTTTCTAGGATAATATGATATATTAGGATTGATTTAATTGACTTTGTTCGAAGTAATCAATCTGTTATGAGTTTCACAAAAATCAACTATTGAATAGTGTCAAAATTGACATAAAAGAGTTCTTAAAACAAATATTATATTATTAATTGATATTAAATTCCTAAAAATCTAAGGTTCGGCCAAGAGACTTATATCATGATAGGTTCATCATTAATGTACCACTTGGGGGTCTCTCGGATGTATATAGTAAGTTTATTAACCATATTATATAAAAATACAAAGAGACATTGTAAAAGTGAAACTAATTAACTTAGAGTTAATACTTAAAGATAAGGTTTATATAAGTACCCAAACCTGTCTAAATTCTATTTGTTGAGTGCTTTTAGACCTATCCCCACCTTAACCTTTGAATAATAAGCTTTTGAGCCATTAGAAACCGAATATTAATTTATTATAAATTAATATTTCTAGCTTTTCCAAAGGTGCCCCTCACCCCTCTTATAAAAGGGCACTCCTCCTTCTCATTTCTTCACACCTTCAAAGCCTTTTGGTTCGGCCAAACTCTGCCCAAATACTCTCCCAACATCCCTCACTACAACCTAGAGGCCTTAGTTTGATCAGAAAGCCAACCTAAGGAGCCCTTTTGATCAAATCAAAAGGAAGAACTCGAAGAAGAGGTAATGATTTCACCACCTTTCTCCAAGTTCATTTCTTCTTCCACTTCCTCTTTCTTTGTTCTTAACATTCTAAAATAATAACTCCAGTATCATACATATACTGTGATGTTATTATAAATATGGTACAACCATATTCAGTATTCTATCCACCCTTTGAATAACATGTCACCATACGTGCGTACGTACGACTTACCGTCTCCACGTCGTGGTGTAATTGTTATTCAATATAATATTATTTGGATGGGTATAATAATGATGTGTAACTCATGTAAATAATAAAAATAACATCTTAATTATTCTTTATATATGATATACCATCCATTTATATATTATTTTAATATCAGAAAAATGATATTGTCGCTCGTGCGTACGTACGGACTACCGTCTCCACGAACGCGATGAGATTCATTCTCCATCGTATCCATTCAAGTATAATTATCATTTGATGATTTAAAAATGATGTTTAAGAACTAGATATCATTCTGGATATGAATAAGATACAACAACCATGGCTTATGTAACAAAACATATAAAAGAAAATGAGTAAGTTAACTCCCGAAACGACGATAATTCTAAGATATTATTAACAAATCAATGTTAAAAGATCATATATGATATCATATTATTATATATGATTCTTGTATAATTTAATAACAACTATTTCACCATTATACAGGAGTTTAACCTACCCCAACCAAGGAAAAGTACAAGGTAAGGGTTATTTCACAATCTCTTCATTATCCGAGGTTGTTTATATGTAATAATCTACTAGGATCTCTTTATCATCCACATCCATGTTTCTTAAAAATGTATTTCAAAACATTTTTACTATTTACTAGAATATGAGTTAAAGTCATTTATACCCTTTTTGACTTTTATAAGTTGTTTATAAAGGAATCTTTCGGTCGTTTTCAAAACAAGGTCCTTTTTAACCTTTTCGACAGAATTAAGGTAAGAATGTTTTTTTTAACTTATACGGCGGGTGCGGCTATTTTCCGCCGTTATAAAATCTTCAAAGCTTCCCTTACAAGATTATAAGAATATTTTCAAAGAAAATGTTTTATTTTATATGTATCTTAAATTATTTCAAAATAAAAGGAGATATTTCTTTAAAAAGAATTTTGATTTCATCTATGTCAACATCCTTTGATGGATTTTAAGATTATTTGAAGTTGATTTATTATGATACAAAACTTCTATATTGTATTGAAGGTTTTGTGATATGTTTGACTGTGGATGTGCTATTTTTATACCATTCATATTTTATGGTGAAAGTATTGACATTTCATTTTCTAGTTTTAATATGAATGTTTATGTTATGTTTAAACCTTTTCATATAGGAATGCATTGGACTTAATATGTGACGGGTGGAGCCCGCTATAGCTCCTCGATGCATCAGTAGGTCTCATGAGACAAACTAGTGTCTTGGCACAAGGCCTTGACAAAATCTTATTTGTAGTCTTGGCACGAGGCCTTGGCTATGTGGTTATGATAGTCTGGCATTATGCATTCCAACATTATGAAAGTGGTTATTGATTTTTGCATGTGATTATTCGATTAGTAGAATATCCATGTGAATAAGTAAATGGCATTATTTCATTTTATTTATGCCATACCATGTTGAAAGTTCATATTTAAAAGGCTATTGTTTTAGTTATACATTGCCTTAAATGTTTATTCTTATTTATGAAAGTTTCCGCTATATTGATATCCTTACTGGGCATTTGAGCTCACCCCTTTTCTATGTTTTATTTTTCCCAGGATGTGAAGAAGTAAGTTATGAATGACCTGCAGGGATTTTATGAGGGGTTAATAGTGTGGATTGTGGAAACATTATGTTGTTGTAGTAGTTTTTCATTTTATGATGTAATATAAAACTTATGAATATATCTAGTGTTTCCAAGGCTACTAAACCAATCGGTCTTTCGAGATTTGATCTTTCTTGTGATCATGCCAATGTTATGTAATAATGCACCAACTCTGGGTAACTAGGGTCGGGGCGTTACAGTTGGTATCAGAGGCAAAGGAGGTTGGAATGTATCCGATCCTTGGGAACTCTCACATGTGAGCGTTGGACGAAGCATGGCTCTCCGCCCAAGGGCTTCATGAGGAAATGGCTGCCACTGGGGATTGTGGTGTGTCCCGCCCAGGGGGTGTAGCTGCCCATGGAGTGCCCTGATAGGTATCAATTATAGTCCACTGGAAGTAATTCCAGACCGTTACAGTTGGTATCAGAGGAAGTTTAGTACAAACCTTGGAAGCTAGATTTAGATAAACTCTGATTAGAGCACGTAGACCTAAGATGAACTTTGAGGATTAGTATAGAAGAACTTCCTAGAATTTTGGTATTGTAGAGATTTTGTGAGTTTTCCGAGAAATACATCCATGTCTGGATACGAGCAGGTAGAGGCGGCTCTGGCACAGATGTACCTAGGGGTAAAACCCGAAAACACCGCTTTGAGCTAGACTCGAACGGGAACTGGTGCACGACAACGGGCCTTACTGCACTCTTGGTTACGACACTCCCGGGGGATATGCTTAGGATAACTCTCACTATATTTACAAATCATTATGAAGGGTTTATGAGTATATACTTCCTCAAAGAAAACATTTTTATGATTATCGATTATATCCATAAATAGTTCAATTTATGTTAAGTGTTTTATAAGTATGGGATTATGTATTTTTATTCATAAACTGATCTAGTTTATGCCATTGTTTAGAAATGGCACCCAGTAGAAGGAATGAGAACTCCAGAAATGCACATGATCCAAAGAGAAGGAAGGATCATATCTTTCATGGTCTTAAGCTAGAATTTATAAGAGAAATAGTCTCCCATGTATTATCATCATATGAAGAAATAATATCATGTGTTGATAAGATAAGTAAAGAGTTTACTGAGTCCTATGGCTTTGAAGGGAAGCAAGAGAAGAAAAGGATGGAAGAGAGAAAGATGGATAAAAGTAAGAGGGAAAAGAAGAATTTTCCCATATGTGGTAACTGTGGAAAGAAACACCCTGGAACTTGCCTGAAAGGAATGGGAGTTTGTTATAAGTGTGGAGGAAAAGGGCACAAAGTACGTGACTGCAAGGGTAAGAAAATGGTTTTAAATGTACAATGCTTCATTTGCAAGGAGTTTGGACACTACACGAACCTATGTCCCAGTCATCAGACTATGCCGCAAATGATGCTATTGGATAATAATCAAGTTATGATACTACCACAGATGAAGAGGAATGATTAGAGTTCTTATGTTGATTATGTCAATTGAGTGTTGTATCAACAATGTACTTGTTATAATAATTATGGAGTATATAAGGATTGTACTGCAGTACTATTTCATTAAGGACTTGAGATTGTGTGGAACAAAGAAAAGTGACTCAATAGAAGGTTAAATTTTTGGAAAATATATGGTTGAGAGAATGATAAATCATAATATAGTTCTGATACTGAGGTAGTGATTTTGGAATAATTTGTGATTATTTTGGATAAATTATATTGGATATTATTGACTGATTTGTATATTCCATCATTGTTGGGGTTTAAAACATTTTTGGATTAATGAAGTATATCCAGCATTCTATATGGAATAAGGGAACATGAATGTAATCAATAAGGAATATGGTAGTACATGATGAAGGTATTCATATGCTATTACAGGGTAAAAAGGATCTATATTATGTTTACCTTCCTTATAAATGTTGGACTGTGAGTTTGGATAGAAGTATTTTGGATAGTTCTAGTTTGGATTATTTTGGATTACCATAAAAGGACAACCCGGAGGTCGGGCGGCAACCCATCGCGTCCGGCAAGGCTGCGAGACTTGAACCCGCAACCGAAGGGCGACAAGGGTGTATCACCTACCACTGGCCCAAGAGATGTCCTGGATTAAATAATGTAGTTTTTTTAAAAGATCTGGTAGATGAATTATAAATTCGTTTATTTTGGAACCCTGTACGAATAGTATAAATATAATTTTTTTTACGAGTGAAAGATGAGTTTATGGTAGAAATTTATTAATGGACAAAACTCTAATTATAAAGTAAGTATATCTCCTTATGATCTTAGCCAATCTCATAAATAAATTCCTCAATATTAAGAAAAGCAACTTAGAACAAAAATGTTGTCCTAGATGGTACCTTAAATCATCACTAATTTATGGCTTTGGGATTGTTGGCCTTTTCATAGCCATGTTCTATACCACTCTCCATCAGATAATTGATGGTTAGATTTCTCTTCCATATCCATATTTTCCTACATGGAACCCTAGTATGTGTTATTTTCGGTAATCTTCATACTTTCCACTCTTTATTTTAAATAGAGGCCTCATTAATTCATTTTTCGATGTGGGATTTCAACTAAGATATTTTGAAACGTCAAAAATGTGTTATCCTAATACCCTATGTTTTGTTGAACTGATGGTATTTAAAATCATCATAGATTGATGAATTTAAGGACCTCAATTATACACTTGTTTGTGATTGATGACCTCAATCACTACCTATAAATATTTACGTTTTTACTCCGATTATATGTCTCTAATTTCCACCAATGTTCTCCTAATCGAGATCATAATTTGGTGGTGACCCTTTGATTTCTCTTTTCCTCATATTAAGACTAAATTTTAGTAACCCAATTTCCGATGTGGGTTTTCCCACAAATATATTTTCTACTTTCATCCTTTTATTTTTTAAGAACAATTTCAAATTGCGAGGACGCAATTTATTGAAGGAGGGGAGAATGTAACACCCCAAGATTTCATAGTGTGTTATTTCTTCAAAATAATTCAATAACTTGCACTACACGCAACACTGAGTTCAATTTCACCATGACTTAAAAAAAACCATTAAAAGAGGTCATGAATAGTATTAACTAAATTTTAAACTTTATATAATCCTTATAATTTTAGAATCCATATTATGAGTTTCTTAGTCATAATGCAAGAACAGATTCATTTTCAGTATTGCACTTTTATCAACTTTTGATAGTGAAACCTTTTTAAATACAATATTTTAAGCTTTTTGACTAAATGGAGACATCAAAAAATTTAAAATGAAACATCCCAAGCTTCCACGGTACGCTTTCCTTTGAATAAAACAGTAGCGTGTGTTGTACGCAACTTCGAGTTCTAACACACCGTAACCAATCAAACTAGATGTTATGAATAGTAATACCTACATTTTGAAGTTATATATATTTTATATTTTAAAATGGAATTCATTTTTGGATTCGGAATATCAAATTTAGCCTAAGGTGAAATTTTGGTACTTTTCGGATAACTTTCATATTTTGATGAATAGTGAAAATTACTAAATTTTAATTAAAAACAAATTTTTTAATCAAAATAATTAATAGTGATAAATTATGAATTTTAGTGGTTTTAAAGTATATTTAGAATATATTTTTACTATTTAATATAATTTTGGTCATTGGACATAATTTTACAATTAAACCGAACATAAACAAGTGTAAATCTTTTGATAGTTATTATCTCTTAAAAACACGCTTTTTGTTTTGACAGCGGAAATTAATTTTAAATTAATTTCTGCCACTTCTGTGTTTTGAATTTAGGAAAATGGATTCCATATTTGGAATCAGGATTTTCAAATTGTGTAAATAGGTAACTTTTATTTTTAGACATTTTGAATAATTACTGCGGTAAATATTTTATTTACCATGGTTAAGGGTAAATCCGGTAAATAAGGGTTAAAAAATAATATAATAATAATACTAAATTACCCTAAAACGTGTCTTAACCCTATTGGTTGATACATGGTCGACCATGGGCATCTTTGGGTCAATTTTGGGACCCCATGGATCCACTTGTAAGTGATAATGACACTTTATTTTAATTAAGTTAAAATGAATACAAAAATGACACAAGCATATATCTTTTAGAAAAACAATTGTTACATAGGGTTATATATGTTGGATTCTAGATTATAAATATTCATTAGAAATCTAAAAAGCTTTCCTACATAATGATATTTTATTTATAATTTTTTGACATTAAATAATGTATTTTATTTATGACACAATGATGATGTAGTAATTACTATAATAGTGAAAAATTAAAATAATTGATATTATAAATACCCAAATAAATATAATATGAAACTTTTAATGAATTAAACTAATTTTCTAGGATAATATGATATATTAGGATTGATTTAATTGACTTTGTTCGAAGTAATCAATCTGTTATGAGTTTCACAAAAATCAACTATTGAATAGTGTCAAAATTGACATAAAAGAGTTCTTAAAACAAATATTATATTATTAATTGATATTAAATTCCTAAAAATATAAGGTTCGGCCAAGAGACTTATATCGTGATAGTTTAATCATTAATGTACCACTTGGGGGTCTCTTGGATGTATATAGTAAGTTTATTAACCATATTATATAAAAATACAAAGAGACATTGTAAAAGTGAAACTAATTAACTTAGAGTTAATACTTAAAGATAAGGTTAATATAAGTACCCAAACCTGTCTAAATTCTATTGGTTGAGTGGTTTTAGACCTATCCCCACCTTAACCATTGAATAATAAGCTTTGGAGCCATTAGAAACCGAATATGAATTTGTTATAAATTAATATTTCTAGCTTTTCCAAAGGTGCCCCTCACCCCTCTTATAAAAGGGCACTCCTCCTTCTCATTTCTTCACACCTTCAAAGCCTTTTGGTTCGGCCAAAATCTGCCCAACTACTCTCCCAACATCCCTCACTACAACCTAGAGGACTTAGTTTGATCAGAAAGCCAACCTAAGGAGCCCTTTTGATCAAATCAAAAGGAAGAACTCGAAGAAGAGGTAATGATTTCACCACCCTTCTCCATGTTCATTTCTTCTTCCACTTCCTCTTTCTTTGTTCTTACCATTCTAAAATAATAACTCCAGTATCTTACATATACTGTGATGTTATTATAAATATGGTACAACCATATTCAGTATTCTATCCACCCTTTGAATAACATGTCACCATACGTGCGTACGTACGGCTTACCGTCTCCACGTCGTGGTGTAATTGTTATTCAATATAATATTATTTGGATGGGTATAATAATGATGTGTAACTCATGTAAATAATAAAAATAACATGTTAATTATTCTGTATATATGATATACCATCCATTTATATATTATTTTAATATCAAAAGAATGATATTGTCGCTCGTGCGTACGTACGGACTACCGTCTCCACGAACGCGATGAGATTCATTCTCCATCATATCCATTCAAGTATAATTATCATTTGATGATTTAAAAATGATGTTTAAGAACTAGATATCATTCTGGATATGAATAATATACAACAACCATGGCTTATGTAACAAAACATATAAAAGAAAATGAGTAAGTTAACTCCCGAAACGACGATAATTCTAAGATATTATTAACAAATCAATGTTAAAAGATCATATATGATATCATATTATTATATATGATTCTTGTATAATTTAATAACAACTATTTCACCATTATACAGGAGGTTAACCTACCCCAACCAAGGAAAAGTACAAGGTAAGGGTTATTTCACAATCTCTTCATTATCTGAGGTTGTTTATATGTAATAATCTACTAGGATCTCTTTATCATCCACATCCATGTTTCTTAAAAATGTATTTCAAAACATTTTTACTATTTACTAGAATATGAGTTAAAGTCATTTATACCCTTTTTGACTTTTATAAGTGGTTTATAAAGGAATCTTTCGGTCGTTTTCAAAACAAGGTCCTTTTTAACCTTTTCGACAGAATTAAGGTAAGAATGTTTTTTTTAACTTATACGGCGGGTGCGGCTATTTTCCGCCGTTATAAAATCTTCAAAGCTTCCCTTACAAGATTATAAGAATATTTTCAAAGAAAATGTTTTATTTTATATGTATCTTAAATTATTTCAAAATAAAAGGAGATATTTCTTTAAAAAGAATTTTGATTTCATCTATGTCAACATCCTTTGATGGATTTTAAGATTATTTGAAGTTGATTTATTATGATACAAAACTTATATATTTTATTGAAGGTTTTGTGATATGTTTGACTGTGGATGTGCTATTTTTATACCATTCATAGTTTATGGTGAAAGTATTGACATTTCATATGCTAGTTTTAATATGAATGTTTATGTTATGTTTAAACCTTTTCATATGGGAATGCATTGGACTTAATATGTGACGGGTGGAGCCCGCTATAGCTCCTCGATGCATCGGTAGGTCTCATGAGACAAACTAGTGTCTTGGCACAAGGCCTTGACAAAATCTTATTTGTAGTCTTGGCACGAGGCCTTGGATATGTGGTTATGATAGTCTGGCATTATGCATTCCAACATTATGAAAGTGGTTATTGATTTTTGCATGTGATTATTCGATTAGTAGAATATCCATGTGAATAAGTAAATGGCATTATTTCATTTTATTTATGCCATACCATGTTGAAAGTTCATATTTAAAAGGCTTTTGTTTTAGTTATACATTGCCTTAAATGTTTATTCTTATTTATGAAAGTTTCCGCTATATTGTTATCCTTACTGGGCATTTGAGCTCACCCCTTTTCTATGTTTTATTTTTCCCAGGATGTGAAGAAGTAAGTTATGAATGACCTGTAGGGATTTTATGAGGGGTTAATAGTGTGGATTGTGGAAACATTATGTTGTTGTAGTAGTTTTTCATTTTATGATGTAATATAAAACTTATGAATATATCTAGTGTTTCCAAGGCTACTAAACCAATCGGTCTTTCGAGATTTGATCTTTCTTGTGATCATGACAATGTTATGTAATAATGCACCGACTCTTGGTAACTGGGGTCGGGGCGTTACAGGTTTTGTTTGTGAAAAAGGCTGATGGCAGTTTCCGGTGTGTGTAGATTATTGTCGATTAAACAAAGTGAAAATAAACAACCGCTATCCTCTCCCATGGATTGATGACTTATTCCGTCAACTGAAGGGTGAAATTTGGTTTTCAAAGATCGACTTGCAGTCAGGATATCATCAGATGCGTGTAAAGGATGAGGATATTCCGAAGACTGCTTTCCGTTGTCATCATGGGTATTATGAGTTTGCTGTAATGCCATTCGGCATGATGAATGCACTAGATGTTTTCATGGGGTTGATGAATGTTGTGTTCCATGAATTCCTGGACAAGTTTGTGTGGTTTTCATCGATGACATCCTTGTGTACTCCACATCTGAAGAGGAGCATGCAGAGCATCTACGAGCCATTTTTTGAGTTCTTCGCCAACATCAGTTGTTTGGGAAGTTGTCGAAGTGTGAGTTTTGGGCTCAAGAAGTTCGTTTAATGGGGCATGTTGTCTCCCAATAGATAGTAACCGTGGATCTGTCGAGGATAGAAGCAGTGGTGTCTGGGGTAGCCCCCAAGACTATGTCAGAGGTGCAAATTTTCCTTGGTCTCGTAGGATATTATAGGAGGTTTGTAGCCAATTTCTCCCGAGTTGCGACTCATCTGATAGCTTTGACTAAGAAGGATCAAGTGTTCATATGGACTGATCAGTGTCAAGCAGCATTCGAGTATCTAAAGGAGAAGTTGGTAAGTGCTACAGTCCTTTTTCTTCCATCGGAGGGAGTCCAGTTTGATGTATTCTGTGATGCTTCACATCTAGGGCTAGGCTGTGTTCTCATGCAGCAATGGTCAGTTGTTTCTTATGGGTCTTGGAAGATGCGTCCCCATGAACGCAACTATGCCACCCATGATCTTGAGTTGTTAGCCTTGGTGTTTTATCTAATGTTGTGGAGGCATTACCTAATTGGTGAGCACTTTGTGGTTTTCACTGATCATAAGAGTTTGAGGTATGTTTTCTCTCTACATGACTTGAACTTGCGGCAGCGTCGGTGGATGGAGTTCTTGCAGGAATACGACTTTGAAATATCATATACACCAGGAAAAGGGAAATGTTGTAGCTGATGCACTGAACCGAATGTCACGTAATGATGTTGTGCATGAATTTGGTTATTCCTGTAGTGTAATGGAGGAACTGTCAGCTTTGCATCTTGATATGGGAGATGTTGGGGGTAGAGGTTGTCTTTTGCATATGACGGTGCAGTCATTCCTGATGCAGAATGTGGAAGAGTCTCAGTTGGGTGATCCAGAAGTGGAAGTCTGGAGAGACAGAGTTGTTTGTGGTGAGACCCATGATGGCTAGTCGGAGGATGAACAACACTGAGTGTTGTATCATGGCAGGCTTTTTGTTCCCTCGGCGATGCGCGAGACAATTCTCCAAGAGTTCCATAGTTCACCCTTGTTAGTACATCCTGGAGTGACAAAGATGTACCGATCCTTGAAGAGTCAATTTTGGTGGCTTGGGCTGAAGTGCGTGGTTGGAGAGTTTGTGTCTCGATGATTAGTCTGCCAGAAGGTGAAGGTCGAACACCGTGTTCCTGGTGGTCTTCTCCAGCAATTAGAGATTCCTCATTGGAAGTGGGAGGACATCTCAATGGACTTTGTTACAGGTTTGCCTCGAGCTCTGGGAGGACATGATGCTATATGGGTGGTAGTGGATTGTTTTACAAAATTGGCCCACTTCATAGCGATCAAGGAATCGAGCTCAGTGGAAGTTTTGTCGAGGCAGTATCTAGTGGAGGTGGCGAGACTTCATGGAGTACCTAGGACGATCATTTCTGATCGAGATCCTTGTTTTACCTCCAGGATGTGGAGAGGTCTCCAGCATGTTTTTGGCTTTCAACTGTGCCTTAGCACTGCTTTTCATCCTCAAACAGATGGTCAGACATAGCGAACAATCCATACTCTTGAAGACATGTTGCGCTCTTGTGTTCTTGATTTTGGAGGTTCATGGATGAAGCACTTACCCTTTGTAGAGTTCACTTATAACAATAGTTTTAACTCTACCATCAGTATGGCTCCGTTTGAAGCCTTGTATGGCCGGCCATGCCATTCTCCGTTGTGCTGGAATAGGGTCGGAGAGTCAACAATTCTCAGACCAGAACTAGTGCAGAATACAATAGAGATGTTTCAGGTGATTCGTGCGAGGATGAAGACAGCGCAAGATCGTCAGAAATCATTTGCTGATCAAAGAAGGAGACCCTTAGAGTTTAATGTTGGGGATCATGTGTTTCTGAAGGTGACTCCCTGTCATGGGCAGGGAAGGTTTGGTTGTGGAAGTAAGCTTTCTCCCCAGTTTGTTGGGCCTTTCGAGGTGTTAGCTCGTGTTGGAGCTCTGGTGTATCGAGTATTACTTCCCCCTCATATGAGTCGGATACATGATGTTTTCCATGTATCACAGCTCCGTCATTATCATCATGATGAAACTCGTGTTATATATTGGGGAGAGATCGATTTTGATGATGATGCAACCTTCGAGGAGTGACCTGTGGAGATCCAAGACCGCAAGGAGAAGGTGTTGTGTTGGTGTTCAATCCCCTTAGTTCTTGTCTTGTGGCGACACGGTGGCATGGAGGAGAGTACCTGGGAGCGTGAGTCACAGATACGTGCTCAGTACCCAGAGTTGTTTAATGTTTAACTCCTTTCATGTAATAATGTTTCCTTTGTGGTTAGACCTTTCATGTTTTATTTATGTACCTTTGATGTGATGTTATGATTGAATTGTTTGGGTATTCATTGTTTGTTCCCATACACTCAGATGTCTATGTTTTGTTCCAGCTTTCAAATTACTCATGGTGGTTTTCCCCTGAGAGGTATCTTATGGGGTGGTTTTTCAGACCACTCTTTTCTTCTTGGTTGGTTTTTAATTATCAAGGACGAGAATGTTTTGAGAGGTATCTAATGTAATGTCCCTGACATCTTAGGTCTATTACATTGTGAAAATGTGGTGTTGGAGGTGTTCCAGGAGGTCAAGGTGACTTATCCCCAACACTTTGTCAAATTTCCAGTTCCTTGAATAGTGTTTCCAGTTTTATGAATACTGTCGGTAGGTGAGCAATGTTTCTATCGGTGAGGATCAGTGAACAGTGTTTCTATCAGTGAGGTTCTATCGATGGTCTTCTAACGGTAGACTTGAAAAGTGTTTCTAGAAGGGTAACCTTCTAATGGTGACCTTTTAAAGGTAGACTTGAATAGTGTTTCCATAATGGTAACCTTCTATCGGTGACATTCTAACGGTAGACTTGAATAGTGTTTCCAGAATGGTAACCTTCTATCGGTGACTTTCTAATGGTAGACTTGAATTGTGTTTCCAGAACAGTAACCTTCTAACAGTGACCATCTAACGGTAGACTTGAAGAGTGTTTTCAGAATGGTAACCTTCTAACAGTGAACTTCTAACGGTAGACTTGAACTGTGTTTCCAGAATGGTAACCTTCTAACAGTGACCTTATAACGGTAGACTTGAATAGTGTTTCCAGAATGGTAACCTTCTAATGGTGACGTTCAAACAGTAGACTTGAATAGTGTTTCCATAATGGTAACCTTCTAACAGTGACCTTCTAACGGTGGAATTGAACAGTGTTTCCAGAACGGTGAGTTATAACGGTGACCTTTTCTTTCCTTTGCCAAATTTTGAGTATGTGAACATTGTTTCCAGCTTCCTACAGTTTTTCCCCATTTGACATTTCCTTTGACATAAAATACATTTAAATCCATGTTTTAAGGACTCATAAGGCCGATTCAAATGCCATAAATACTATATTAATTATTTCTAAGGTCAGGATGAATTTACTTGGTCAAACCGTGTGGGTTAATGTGATCCGTTTTTAATGGAGAATTAACCGGATCTTAAACCGTCGCCTCGTTAAAACATCAAAAAGGAACCAGATATCATTCTCCCTTGTTCTTCCTCTTTCTTCTCGACTAAGAGACACTAGAACCTTTCAATCATTCCCGTAGGAGTTGTACAATCAATCTTTACTCCTAGGATTGGTTCTACTCTGTTTTGATGCAACCGAGCTGTATTGATCAATCTTCAATATAAGGTATGTTGTATCATCATTATTTTAGGGATCATCTTCTCTTCTCCCTTACATATTATACCATGTAATTTCTAAGATTATAATGGGTTTTTCTTGGGGTTGGTTGGTACTTTCATACTGTGGCATCCTCTGGTGGATGCAGTTGTCATGAGAGGAGGATTGTGACCCATTGTGTGGATAAAGGATGTCAAGAACTCTTCGAGGTAGGGGATTCGTGGCTTCTCTAATTGTATATGTGAAATTGTAGAATTAGCATGATTTAGCCCTTTGGATCACAATTAAAATGACCTGATTAATTACTTGAACCGGATTAAAAGAATTGGTTGATCTCATGTTATTTATTTATTCCGTGATAACGGTTTGCCTCATGTTTTCCTAGATAGAGTGATATCTATGATTTCTTTGATTTTTTGTTCAATCTTGATAGAAACAGATAAATAACATAAAGAAAAAATTAATTGATAATTAATTGAATAATGATAAAGAGGCATGTGAATGAATCTGATTGTTGTCGTTGTTGTAGTTGTTCTAATTTTATGATAATTGAATTGGCATAGTAAGCATGTTAAATATTTTGTGATAGCTTACTAATTAGTTTTTCCAAAATTGGAACCTATGTATTGAATCTGTTAATTTAATATGGATTAATTAATCGCTTGTTTGATAATTTCTAAAAGGGTTCTGGGTTACCCTCTTGTTTGTTAAAGGGCCAAGAGCACAGGGTTTTGATTGTTGTTTTCCTACTGATTGTGCTGTGATGTGACCCTAAAGGGGTGTTGTGATATGTGGATGCATGGGGGACTTGTGGCTGTGGCAGTAAATGATGCCTAGGGTGGTGAGATGCATCAAATTATGCATGTGGGTGTTGGGGAGGACACCTATGGGATGGATGTGATGGCTGGATATTGGTGTTTTTGTTTTGTTGTTTATCTTCTTCACTTTTCCCCACTGATCAAGGAAACTGGCCTTTCTTACCCTCCTTCCAATGGAGGCGAAGACACGCGGGGTATGTCGTGTGCTTTCTGTGTTTAGCCTCTCGAGGGAGAATGGGTCTATGCTCTTGTTATAGGCGGCAAAGACTCGACGTGTAGTATATCTACTCACCATGTTGAGCACACTTTGTTTTTATTAGCATAGGATGCCTTTCTATAATTCCTGGAAATATGGGAAAGTAATTATATAATGAATGTTTGATTAAATGGTGATAATCCACGGGGATAGTGATGCTGGAATTTAATGGTGATGTGAATATTAAAAGGAGTAGTTGATTTTGAATGTGATTCCATTTCAATTTAATATATAATTGTTCATAGTTAATTAATTAATTACGTATAGTGGAATTGATAAAATGAGAATGGAGTAATCTAAAAGATCTCTTCAAATGATTGTGTGCTTATAGGATTCCTAGTCTTAAAAGTAGCAGCCTGGACTCTGAGAGATGTAAGCTGTAGTTGTATCTAAGACTAGGTAATGCCCATAGTGTGGATGTGAGTTATATATATATTTTGTACTTTTTGGGTTTCTATACGCTACTCCACCCTTTCGGTAAGGGAAACTGACACCCTGGGGATTCTAAGCCCTGGGGGTGTTTTCCCCAACATTCTGATGGGAGGTCGAATGGTTGACTACCCCCTTTGTCCCCACTCTCTTCTCTTGGTAGATATATGTTCCAAATGGCATAATAGTTAGTTTCCCCATTTATGTGTGTAGAGGGCGTTAATGGCTTGTGGTTATTTCACACACATATATTCTGGATATAGTATCCTATGGACTACTATAGGTGTAACGTGTATAGGATGTGATGGCTTGAGGATCCCTACTCGGTGTATGGGCTATAATGGATTTAGGTATAATACCTGATGTATGATACACGTTATGTGGGCTGTGGTGGCTCCCGGAACGTACCTGGTTACTTTTGGTTGTGAGGATGGTGTGGTGCTTCACCCAGGTGTCTGCGGGTAAGCCTTTGTGGTGCACGAGGTGCAGATTGTGGAGCTTAGCCAAGGTGTCTAAGGGAAAACCTTTGGAGAGATATACACATGACGTATGTCATTGGGGAAAAGCGGAAAACCAGTGGGGAAGTAGTAGCGGGGTACCCCTGATATTCTTTACTATATGCTATATTCTTGTATGTGTTACTTGGTGATAGTAGCCATGGTGAGGTTGGGAACTTAGTATACCTGTTTAGGTGATGAGTTTGTTTCACTTGTTGTTCAATGGGCTTTAGCACACATTCTTTACTTTTTCATGATCATTGGTACTTGAGTCAAAAATAAACCCTTTATAATTACAAGTTATTCATGTATCTATTATATCCAGAATGGTATTCATGATTTAGATATCATATATGTCATATATATCCAGTATATTCTTGCATTTATAATATTACATAATCATTTAGAGGCATGAAATGAAATGCACCATTCATGGAGACGGTAAGCCGTACATACGCATGAATGCTACTTTCATTTCTATTTCGTATTTTATAGAATGGAATCATAATGATATAAAGGTATATTATAATTCCAGTATAATATCATATATAATATCATAGTTAAATCTTTTATACGTCCCACATATGGTATTTAACGAATCAACTCACATTGAGGGGGCAGTAGTCCGCACTTCCTTAAATGAAGATATCGCGATTACCCATAATGGAAACCATAAAGGTATACCCAAAATGAATAATACAGAAGCTTAAGGAAAACATAAAAATATTATATATCATATATAAATATAGTGACATCTTAATGGACCCCTTTGAAGGTTTTAAAAGAATGTTGAACAATCATCGTTTCGGGAGGCATAAATTCACCATCCACGGAAACAGTATGTTCGTTAACCATTAGATGTAGGTGTGTGTAAGTATAGATCGAATACTTATTATAACAACATCCTAGTATATTGAGGATACTGGAGTTGTTACAAAATAAAAGAATAAAAAGAGTTTAGGGGGTTGGAGAAGCAAAATAAAACAAAAGGACTCAGAAAAGACATTACCTTAAAATCGGGTTACTCCCTTTGGTTTGAGCTCAAAGGCATCCTTGAGAAGACTTCTGCCCAAAGTGAGGCTTCAAGGAGTAAGAGAGGTAAGTGGAGAGACAAAATGGGCAGGGGTTGGCCGAGCCAAAGTCTTTGGAAGTGTGGGAATGTGGTAGAGGTGGGGGCCTTTTATAAGAGCAGAGGAGGGGCACTCTTGGAAAATAAAGAAATATTACATTATTTGAAAATGATTTTCGGATTTAAATGGTCCCAAATTGATATAATTATAGTATATGGTGATAAAAGTTCTAAATCCTCCCATAAAATAGGTTTTAGACATGTGTAGGTCATAGATTTTACATTATCTTTTCATTTTATTTAAATCCTTCATTAATGAGGTAATCGCTATATCATTATGATTTCATAAATAAATTTATTTATTTAATGTCAAAAAATTATAAAAAAAACTATGATGTAGGAAATCGTTTCATCTTTCCAATGAATGTTTATAGTAAAAAATATGTGTAACGCCCCGACCCTAGTTTCCTAGAGTCGGTGCATTATTACATAACATTGGCATGATCACAAGAAATATCAAATCTCGAAAGACCGATTGGTTTAGTAGCCTTGGAAACACTAGATATATTCATAAGTTTTACATTACATCATAAAATGAAAAACTACTACAACAAAATAATGTTTCCACAGTCCACACTATAATTTCCTCATAATATCCCTGCAGGTCATTCATAATTTACTTCTTCACTTCCTGGGAAAAATAAAACATAGAAAAGGGGTGAGCTCAAATTCCCAGTAAGGATAACAATATAGCGGAAACTTTCATAAATAAGAATAAACATTTAAGGAAATTTATAACTAAAACAAAATCCTTTTAAACTTGAACTTTCAACATGGTATGGCATAAATAAAATGAAATAATTCCATTTACTTATTCACATGGATATTCTACTAATCGAATAATCACATGCAAAATCAATAACCACTTTCATAATGTTGGAATGCATAATGCTAAACTTTAATTACTTTTCAAGGCCTCGTCCCAAGACCTTGGGGCTAACTGTAACCGGAACCCAACCCGGAGTGCCTCTAATAACCGGACACCAACCCGGAGTGCCTCTAATAACCGGACACCAACCCGGAGTGCCTCTAATAACCGGACACCAACCCGGAGTGCCTCTAATAACCGGACACCAACCCGGAGGGCTTACTTTTACCAGTCCCTAACCTGGAGGGCTTACTTTTACCAGTCCCCAACCTGGAGGGCTTACTTTAACCAGTCCCCAACCTGGAGGGCTTACTTTAACCAGTCCCCAACCTGGAACATACTTGTCCAACACATTCATATGAAGTAATGATTGAAATATAACATAAACATTCTTATTGGAACTAGCATACGAAATGTCAATACTTTCACCATAAACTATGAATGGTATAAAAATAGTACATCCACAGTCAAACATATCACAAAACCTTCAAAACAATATAGAAGTTTTGTATCATAATAAATCGACTTCAAATAATCTTAAAACCCATCAAAGGATGTTGACATAGATGAAATCAAAATTCTTTTTAAAGAAATATCTCCTTTTATTTTGAAATCATTTAAGATCCGTATAAAATCAAAAAATTTCTTTGAAAATAATCTTATAAGCTTTTAAGGGAAGCTTTGACGATTTTATAACGGCGGAAAATAACCGCACCCGCCGTATAAGTTAAAAAAACATTCTTATCTTAATTCTGTCGAAAAGGTTAAAAAGCACCTTGTTTGGAAAACGACGGAAAGATTCCCTTATAAACCTCTTATAAAAAGTCAAACAAGGGTATAAATGACTTTAACCCATATTCTTTTAAATATTAAAAATGTTTTGAAATACATTTTGAAGAAACATGGATGTGGATGATAACGAGATCCCAATAGATTATTACGTATAAACAACCTCAGATAATGAAGAGATTGTGAAATAACCCTTACCAGTTTGGTAACTTATGAAACATACATCCCATGAAAGAGGTATCATACAATGAATATGTAAGTACACATAAATTAGAGTGTATTACACAAAGGATATAATTATGGGCAGTACATACACCACAGAAAAGGTAATGGTGGCAATATGGCATGAATCTCACGGGAATAAGGAGTGAGATGAAAACCCCTTACCACGTTAATCAACTGAGTCGTATGGCCAAAAGTTAATAACCACCAAATTATTTACATAATAACAAGAATATGATAATATATATCAAATGCCAGTACACAATACACCACTTTCAATAATTTAGTGGCGAATAATGGAAATCTCACGGAATTGAATGTGAGATAAGAAAAATCCCTTACCTTGTACTTTTCCTTGGTTGGGGTAGGTTAACCTCCTGTATAATGGTGAAATAATTGTTATTAAATTATACAAGAATCACATACATTAATATGATATCATATATGTTCTTTTAACATTGCTTTATTAATAATATCTTAGTATTATCGTCGTTTCGGGTGATAATCGATTCGTTCTTCTTAAATGTTTGGTTATGTAAGACATGTTTGTAATGGATAGATTATATCTTATTCATAATAATAATGATATTAACATTATTTTTAACCCTAAAATGAGAATAAGACTTGAATGGATACGATGGAGGATGGATCTCACCGCGTTCGTGGAGACGGTAGTCCGTACGTACGCACGAACGCTACTTCCATTTAATTTTTATTTTAAAAGAATTGAATCCAAATGATACATAGCTATATTACTATTCCAGTATAATATAATATTTTATATATGTTACTTAAGTTCATTAACACCATCCTTTATATGTTCCATGTGTGGTATGAACGAGTCATATCATTTTAAGGGGGCGGTAGTCCGCACTTCCTCAAATGAAATTATCGTATGTATATAAAACATGAAACGAATAATGGTATGAAATAAAATGGAATTACAGAAGCTTATATATAAAATATATATCATTAATATCATATTTAATTATAGTTCCATCAAAATGGCCACCATGAGAGGCGGTAAGATGTATTTGAACAATCATCGTTTCGTGAGGCGTTAGTTTTCCATCCACAGAAACATTATGTTCATCATCCATTAGATGGAGTTGTGTGTATGTGTAGTTTGAATCCTTCTTATAACAACATACTAGTATATTGAGGATACTGGTGTTGTTACAAAAGAAAGGAAATAAAAAGAGTTTGGGGTTTGGAGAAGCAAAATAAATGAAAATAATTTAAGAGAAATCGTTACCTTTAATTTAGGTAACTCACTTTGGTTGGAACCAAAGGACTTCTTGAAATGCTTTCTGCCTAAGGGGAATCTTCAAGGAGGAGGAGAGGGATGTGGGGAGCTTATTTGGGCAGATTTTGGACGATCCAAGTGGCTTGAGAGGTGTGAGGAATGAGTAGAAGTGGTCTCCTTTTATAAGGGAGAAGAGGGGCTCTTTAGGAAAGAGTGAAAGTATTACTTTATAATATAATTATATTCGGTTTATAATGGTCCAAAAATCATTGAGGTCGAAGATAAGATGACTCATATTCTAAATAACATCAACCAATAAGAATTGGACAGGTTTTAGATAATATTTCAATCATTATAATCTTATTTATTTAAATGATTTATTAATGAGGTAAACATTGCATCATTATTGTGTCATTAATAATTTAAATTATTTGATGTCTAAAAATTATAAATAAAATATCATTATGTAGGAAATCTTTTTAGATTTCTAATAAATATTTATAATCGAAAATCCAACATGTATAACCCTATGTAAAAATTGTTCTTCTAAAGGATGTAAGCTTATGCCATTTTTATTTTTATTTTAACTTTATTAATATAAAGTGTCCCTACCACATAAAAGTGGATCCAAGGGGTCCCCAAATTGACCCAAGGATGCTCATGGTCGGGTATGTGTCCACCAATAAGGTTAGGACACGTTTTAGGTTAATTTTGTATTATTATAATATTATTTTTTTAACCCTTATTTACCGGATTTACCCTTAACCATGGTAAATAAAATATTTACCACAGTAATTATTCAAAATGTCTAAAAATGAAAGTTACCTATTTACACAATTTGGACATCCTGATTCCAAATATGGAATCCATTTTTCTAAATTCAAAACACAGAAGTGGCAGAAATTAATTTAAAATTAATTCCCGCTGTCAAAACAAAAAGCGTGTTTTTAAGAGGTAATAACTATCAAAAGATTGACACTTGTTTATGTTTGGTTTAATTGTAAAATTATGTACAATGACCAACATTATATTAAATGGTAAAAATATATTCTAAATATACTTTAAAACCACTCAAATTCATAATTTATCACTATTAATTATTTTGATTAAAAAAGTTGTTTTTAATTAAAATTTAGTAATTTTCACTATTCATCAAAATATGAAAGTTATCCGAAAAGTACCAAAATTTCACCATAGGCTAAATTTGATATTCCGAATCCAGAAATGAAGTCCATTTTAAAATATAAAATATATATAATTTCAAAAAGTAGGTATTACTATTCATAACGGCTAGTTTGATTGGTTGTGGTGTGTGTTAAAACTCAAGGCTGGGTACAACACACGCTACTGTATTATTCAAAGAAAGCGTACCGTGGAAGCTTGGGATGTTTCATTTTAAATTTTTGATGTCCCCATTTAGTCAAAAAGTTTAAAATATTGTATTTAAAAAGGGTTCACTATTAAAAGTTGATAAAAGTGCAATACTGAAAATGAATTTGTTCTTGCATTATATCTAAGAAACTCATAATATGGATTCTAAAATTATAATGATTATATAAAGTTTAAAATTTAGATAATACTATCCATAACCTCTTTTTAATGGTTTTTTTTTGTAAGTCATGGTGTGATTGAACTCGTTGTTGCGTGTAGTGCAAGTTATTGAATTATTTTGAAGAAATAACACACTATGAAATCTTGGGGTGTTACATTCTCCCCTCCTTCAATAAATTGTGTCCTCGCAATTTGAAATTGTTCTTCAAAAATAAAAGGTTGAAAATAGAAAATATCTTTGTGGGAAAAACCCACATCGGAAATTAGGTTACTAAAATTTAGTCTTAATATGAGGAAAAGAGAAATGAAAGAGTCACCACCAAATTATGATCTCGATTAGGAGAACATTGGTGGAAATTAGAGACATATAATTGGAGGAAAAACGTAAATATTTATAGGTAGTGATTGAGATCATCAATCACAAACAAGTGTATAATTGAGGTCCTTAAATTCATCAATCTATGATGATTTGAAATACCATCGGTTCAACAAAACATAGGGTATTAGGATAACACATTTTTGACGTTTCAAAATATCTTAGTTGAAATCCCACATTGAAAAATGAATTAATGAGGCCTCTATTTAAAATAAAGAGTCGAACGTATGAAGATTACTGAAAATAACACATACTAGGGTTCCATGTAGGAAAATATGGATATGGAAGAAAAATCTAACCATCAATTATCTGATGGAGAGTGGTAGAGAACATGGCTATGAAAAGGCCAACAATCCCAAAGCCATTATTTAGTGATGATTTAAGGTATCATCTAGGAAAACATTTTTGTTATAAGTTTCTTTTCTTAATATTGAGGAATTTATTTATGAGATTGGCTAAGATCATAAGGAGATATACTTACTTTATAATTAGTGTTTTATCCATTAATAAATTTCTCCCACAAACTCATCTTTCACTCTAAAAGATAATAGAATGTAAAAAAAATTCTATTTACACTATTCGTATAGGGTTCCAAAATAAACGAATTTATAATTCATCTACATGATATTTTAATAAAAACTACATTATTTAATCTAGGACATCTCATGGGCCAGTGGTAGGTGATACACCCTTGTCGCCCTTCGGTTGCGGGTCAAAGTCTCGCAGCCTTGCCGGACGCGACGGGTTGCCGCCCGACCTCCGGGTTGTCCTTTTATGGCAATCCAAAATAATCCAAACTAGAACTATCCAAAATACTTCTGTCCAAACTCACAGTCTAACATTTATAAGGAAGGTAAACATAATATAGATCCTTTTTACCCTGTAATAGCATATTAATACCTTCATCATGTATTACCATATTCCTTATTGATTACATTCATGCTCCCTTATTCCATATAGAATGCTGGATATACTTCATTAATCTAAAAATGTTTTAAACCCCAACAATGATGGAATATACAAATCATTAATTAGTTCCAGGGTAGTCAAGAATATCCAATATAATTTATTCAAAACAATCACATATTATTCCAAAATCACTACCTCAGTATCAGAACTATATTATGATTTATCATTCTCTCAACCATATATTTTCCAAAAATTTATCCTGCTATTGAGTCACTTTTCTTTGTTCCACACAATCTCAAGTCCTTAATGAAATAGTACTGCAGTACAATCCTTATATACTCTATGATTATTGTAACAAGTACATTGTTGATACAACACTCAATTGACATAATCAACAGAAGAACTCTAATCATTCCTCTTCATCTGTGGTAGTATCATAACTTGATTATTATCCAATAACATCATTTGCGGCATAGTCTGATGACTGGGACATAGGTTCGCGTAGTGTCCAAACTCTTTGCAAATGAAGCATTGTACATTTAAAACCATTTTCTTACCCTTGCAGTCACGTACTTTGTGCCCTTTTCCTCCACACTTATAACCAACTCCCATTCCTTTCAGGCAAGTTCCAGGGTGTTTCTTTCCACAGTTACCACATATGGGAAAATTCTTCTTTTCCCTTTTCCCTTTATCCATCTTTCTCTCTTCCATCCTTTTCATCTCTTGATTCCCTTCAAAGCCATAGGACTCAGTAAACTCTTTACTTATCTTATCAACTCATGATATTATTTCTTCATATGATGATAATACATGGGAGACTATTTCTCTTATAAATTCTAGCTTAAGACCATGAAAGATATGATCCTTCCTTCTCTTTGAATCATGTGTATTTCTGGAGTTCTCATTCCTTCTACTGGGCGCCATTTCTAAACAATGGCATAAACTAGATCAGTTTATGAATCAAAATACATAATCCCATACTTATAAAACACTTAACATAAATTGAACTATTTATGGATATAATCCATAATCATAAAAATGTTTTCTTTGTGGAATTATATACTCATAAACCCTTCATAATGATTTGTAAAGAAAATGAGAGTTATCCTAAGCATATCCCCCAGGAGTGTCGTAACCAAGAGTGCAGCAAGGCCCGTTGTCGTGCACCAGTTCCCGTTCGAGTCTAGATCAAAGCGGTGTTTTCGGGTTTTACCCCTAGGTACATCTGTGCCAGAGCCGCCTCTACCTGCTCGTATCCAGACAGGGATGTATTGCTCGGAAAACCCACAAAATCTCTACAATACCAAAATTCTAGGAAGTTCTTCTATACTAATCCTCAATGTTCATCTTAGGTCTACGTGCTCTAATCAGAGTTTATCTAAATCTAGCTTCCAAGGTTTGTACTAAACTTCCTCTGATACCAACTGTAACGCCCCGACCCTAGTTGCCTAGAGTCGGTGCCTTATTACATAACATTGGAATGATCACAAGAAAGATCAAATCTCGAAAGACCGATTGGTTTAGTAGCCTTGGAAACACTAGATATATTCATAAGTTTTACATTACATCATAAAATGAAAAACTACTACAACAACATAATGTATCCACAGTCCACACTATAATCCCCTCATAATATCCCTGCAGGTCATTCATAATTTACTTCTTCACTTCCTGGGAAAAATAAAACATAGAAAAGGGGTGAGCTCAAATGCCCAGTAAGGATAACAATATAGCAGAAACTTTCATAAATAAGAATAAACATTTAAGGAAATGTATAACTAAAACAAAAGCCTTTTAAACTTGAACTTTCAACATGGTATGGCATAAATAAAATGAAATAATGCCATTTACTTATTCACATGGATATTCTACTAATCGAATAATCACATGCAAAATCAATAACCACTTTCATAATGTTGGAATGCATAATGATAAACTTTAATTACTTTTCAAGGCCTCGTCCCAAGACCTTGGGGCTAACTGTAACCGGAACCCAACCCGGAGTGCCTCTAATAATCGGACACCAACCCGGAGTGCCTCTAATAACCGGACACCAACCCGGAGTGCCTCTAATAACCGGACACCAACCCGGAGTGCCTCTAATAACCGGACACCAACCCGGAGGGCTTACTTTTACCAGTCCCTAACCTGGAGGGCTTACTTTTACCAGTCCCCAACCTGGAGGGATTACTTTAACCAGTCCCCAACCTGGAGGGCTTACTTTAACCAGTCCCCAACCTGGAACATACTTGTCCAACACATTCATATGAAGTAAAGATTGAAATATAACATAAACATTCTTATTGGAACTAGCATACGAAATGTCAATACTTTCACCATAAACTATGAATGGTATAAAAATAGCACATCCACAGTCAAACATATCACAAAACCTTCAAAACAATATAGAAGTTTTGTATCATAATAAATCGACTTCAAATAATCTTAAAACCCATCAAAGGATGTTGACATAGATGAAATCAAAATTCTTTTTAAAGAAATATCTCCTTTTATTTTGAAATCATTTAAGATCCATATAAAATCAAACATTTTCTTTGAAAATAATCTTATAAGCTTTTAAGGGAAGCTTTGACGATTTTATAACGGCGGAAAATAACCGCACCCGCCGTATAAGTTAAAAAAAACATTCTTATCTTAATTCTGTCGAAAAGGTTAAAAAGCACCTTGTTTGGAAAACGACGGAAAGATTCCCTTATAAACCTCTTATAAAAAGTCAAACAAGGCTATAAATGACTTTAACCCATATTCTTTTAAATATTAAAAAGGTTTTGAAATTCATTTTGAAGAAACATGGATGTGGATGATAACGAGATCCCAGTAGATTATTACGTATAAACAACCTCAGATAATGAAGAGATTGTGAAATAACCCTTACCAGTTTGGTAACTTATGAAACATACATCCCATGAAAGAGGTATCATACAATGAATATGTAAGTACACATAAATTAGAGTGTATTACACAAAGGATATAATTATGGGCAGTACATACACCACACAAAAGGTAATGGTGGCAATATGGCATGAATCTCACGGGAATAAGGAGTGAGATGAAAACCCCTTACCACGTTAATCAACTGAGTCGTATGGCCAAAAGTTAATAACCACCAAATTATTTACATAATAACATGAATATGATAATATATATCAAATTCCAGTACACAATACACCACTTTCAATAATTTAGTGGCGAATAATGGAAATCTCACGGAATTGAATGTGAGATAAGAAAAATCCCATACCTTGTACTTTTCCTTGGTTGGGGTAGGTTAACCTCCTGTATAATGGTGAAATAATTGTTATTAAATTATACAAGAATCATATACATTAATATGATATAATATATGTTCTTTTAACATTGCTTTATTAATAATATCTTAGTATTATCGTCGTTTCGGGTGATAATCGATTCGTTCTTCTTAAATGTTTGGTTACGTAAGACATGTTTGTAATGGATATATTATATCTTATTCATAATCATAATGATATTAACATTATTTTTAACCCTAAAATGAGAATAATACTTGAATGGATACGATGGAGGATGGATCTCACCGCGTTCGTGGAGACGGTAGTCCGTACGTACGCACGAACGCTACTTCCATTTAATTTTTATTTTAAAAGAATTGAATCCAAATGATACATAGTTATATTACTATTCCAGTATAATATAATATTTTATATATGTTACTTAAGTTCATTAACACCATCCTTTATATGTTCCATGTGTGGTATGAACGAGTCATATCATTTTAAGGGGGCGGTAGTCCGCACTTCCTCAAATGAAATTATCGTATGTATATACAACATGAAACGAATAATGGTATGAAATAAAATGGAATTACAGAAGCTTATATATAAAATATATATCATTAATATCATATTTAATTATAGTTCCATCATAATGGCCACCATGAGAGGTGGTAAGATGTATTTGAACAATCATCGTTTCGTGAGGCGTTAGTTTGCCATCCACAGAAACATTATGTTCATCATCCATTAGATGGAGTTGTGTATATGTGTAGTTTGAATCCTTCTTATAACAACATCCTAGTATATTGAGGATACTGGTGTTGTTACAAAAGAAAGGAAATAAAAAGAGTTTGGGGGTTGGAGAAGCAAAATAAATGAAAATAATTTAAGAGAAATCGTTACCTTTAATTTAGGTAACTAACTTTGGTTGGAACCAAAGGACTTCTTGAAATGCTTTCTGCCTAAGGGGAAGCTTCAAGGAGGAGGAGAGGGATGTTGGGAGCTTATTTGGGCAGATTTTGGACGAGCCAAGTGGCTTGAGAGGTGTGAGGAATGAGTATAAGTGGTCTCCTTTTATAAGGGAGAAGAGGGGCTCTTTAGGAAAGAGTGAAAGTATTACTTTATAATATATTTATATTCGGTTTATAATGGTCCAAAAATCATTGAGGTCTAAGATAAGATGACTCATATTCTAAATAACATCAACCAATAAGAATTGGACAGGTTTTAGATAATATTTTAATCATTATAATCTTATTTATTTAAATGATTTATTAATGAGGTAAACATTACATCATTATTGTGTCATTAATAATTTAAATTATTTGATGTCTAAAAATTATAAATAAAATATCATTATGTAGGAAATATTTTTAGATTTCTAATGAATATTTATAATCGAAAATCCAACATGTATAACCCTATGTAAAAATTGTTCTTCTAAAAGATGTAAGCTTATGCCATTTTTTTTTATTTTAACTTTATTAATATAAAGTGTCCCTACCACATACAAGTGGATCCAAGGGGTCCCCAAATTGACCCAAGGATTCTCATGGTCGGGTATGTGTCCACCAATAAGGTTAGGACACGTTTTAGGTTAATTTTGTATTATTATAATATTATTTTTTAACCCTTATTTACCGGATTTACCCTTAACCATGGTAAATAAAATATTTACCACAGTAATTATTCAAAATGTCTAAAAATAAAAGTTACCTATTTACACAATTTGGACATCCTGATTCCAAATATGGAATCCATTTTTCTAAATTCAAAACACAGAAGTGGCAGAAATTAATTTAAAATTAATTCCCGCTGTCAAAACAAAAAGCGTGTTTTTAAGAGGTAATAACTATCAAAAGATTGACACTTGTTTATGTTTGGTTTAATTGTAAAATTATGTACAATGACCAACATTATATTAAATGGTAAAAATATATTCTAAATATACTTTAAAACCACTCAAATTCATAATTTATCACTATTAATTATTTTGATTAAAATAGTTGTTTTTAATTAAAATTTAGTAATTTTCACTATTCATCAAAATATGAAAGTTATCCGAAAAGTACCAAAATTTCACCTTAGGCTAAATTTGATATTCCGAATCCAGAAATGAAGTCCATTTTAAAATATAAAATATATATAATTTCAAAAAGTAGGTATTACTATTCATAACGGCTAGTTTGATTGGTTGTGGTGTGTGTTAAAACTCAAGGCTGCGTACAACACACGCTACTGTATTATTCAAAGAATGCGTACCGTGGAAGCTTGGGATGTTTCATTTTAAATTTTTGATGTCCCCATTTAGTCAAAAAGTTTAAAATATTGTATTTAAAAAGGGTTCACTGTTAAAAGTTGATAAAAGTGCAATACTGAAAATGAATTTGTTCTTGCATTATATCTAAGAAACTCATAATATGGATTCTAAAATTATAATGATTATATAAAGTTTAAAATTTAGATAATACTATCCATAACCTCTTTTGAATGGCTTTTTTTTTGTAAGTCATGGTGTGATTGAACTCGTTGTTGCGTGTATTGCAAGTTATTGAATTATTTTGAAGAAATAACACACTATGAAATCTTGGGGTGTTACAATATGACTTGTATAACTGCATTTAAAAATTGTTTTCGTAAAATATATCATGTTTGTTTCATTTTTACTTTTACATTAAATAAAACGTTATTTATGTCATTTCCCAACCAAAGTGGCTACATGGGGTCCCCAAGTTGACCCATGGCTTTTATTGGTCGTCCATGACACATACAATAAGGTTAGGACATGTGTCTAGGTCATTTCATATTATTAAAGCCTTATTTTTACCTTAAACTACACTAATTACCCCTAATCACGATTAAAAACTTAATAAGTTACTATTCACCAAAAAACTATTTTAATCTCATTGAACCACATTTTACTTATCAATGACAACCATGTATGTCGGATTTTTGAAATTCAAAACACAAAGGTGGAAAAATTTCATTTAAATGAAAAATCAGTTTCTTTAACGACCACTTAGTGATTTCACTATTCATCAAAAATTGAAGTTTTTCCGAAAAATACCAAAACTTCAACCTAAGCTAAATTTGGTATTTTGAATTCAAAAATGAGGTCTATTTTATAAAATTCAAAACATATAAGTCACATTAATTAATTTAATAATTAATTCCCGCTGTCAGAGCAAATAGCGTGTTTTTATGAAACAATAAGTATCAAAAGATTGACACTAGTTTAAGTCCGATTTCAAATTGAAGTTAATTACAATGTCCACCATAGGATTAAATTGTAAAAATCTATTATAGTTTCACTTCAAAACCAATTCAAAAGATAATCTAATCATATAAATAAATTAGATTAAAAAGTAGTTTTGATGTAAAATGCAGTATTTTTCACTATTCATTAAAAAATGAACATTGTTCGAAAAATACCAAAAATTCACACAAAGTAAATTTTGATGTCCAAATCATAAAGAATAAGTTTATTTTGACAAACATAGCTTATAAAATTGTCAAAAGATAGATTTTAAAAATGGTTTTCCATCAAAAGGCAGTAAAACAATCTTTTAAAAATATTAGTGTATTCCATGATTAAGATTGGATTTATTTTCATTTTAAGCCTCTAAAAAACTATCTAGTTAATTAATAGACATAGATAAAAATATCTATTATTCATTGCTTACATGGGATGTTACAATTAACATCCTTGATAATTGCTCTGTGATGATCAGTTATTAGACACACTCTCTAGTTTTGTGTGACATAAATGCGTATAAATTCCAAAAATCAACTCCATTATTCATAATTATACTTTTAAACAATAGTGAATGCATGTTGTAGAGGAGCATGATTAATATTTTTTATGGAAGGAATAATGACAAAACCTGTATAATTACCATAAATAAAATTTTAATCGACTTAAATGAATTATTTACAATATAGGAAAGCAGTGATACATGGCCTTAATGCCAAAAAATCCTATTGAAATTTACCTTTGACTGATCAACTCGGTGATCCAAGGAGAAATAATCAAAAGTTTCCTAATGATAAAAAATATGATTTTTTGAGGAATGAATATCATAATCTATAGTAACATTGATATGATTCATCCTTAACACCATAAACATTCAAAATTGACTTTTATTTTCCATTCCAAACATTGATGTATGCTATCATATATTTAAACACTTATTGTATTCATTCTTGATCAAGGGACACAAGAACATCCTGACATGTTCGTATCATATCTAAAATAATCATTGATATAAACTTTGTATCAATTGAAGTGTAATCCTGTGAAAATCTTGGTTGTACACAAGTGTTTGGGCCTTCTAATTTGGTTATCTTCTAATATGAAAAAAATTATCATATATTTATCTCATTTAGAATTTATGTTATGGACCATATTTATCACATTGAATGTGATTTTATTTTTTCTTCAACTCACCAACCACAAATGAAAAATATCACTCTATATGGTATTGTTTTATCATGTTTTCAAGGAAAATTTACATTCAAACACATGGCCAACATGGATGGTGTTTTTAGTTATTCAATATTCATTCCTTCTAATTCCAAGGAATTCAGTAGTTGTAGAAATAAAATCCTCATCAAAATTTTGTTTATGAGATATTCCTTCGACTAAAGAAGTCAATAGTGTATGATTATTACCACTAATTAGCAGATTCATGTCTATTATAAGAGCCTAAGAAGGTTCATTCCCCACATCACCATCACCAATATCCTCTCTTGATGCCCCACTAGATACTTCCTTGTCAAATAAACTGATATCCAGTAAATCAGAATTAAAAATATGGTTTCCGCTATATTTATTTCAAAATATTGATTATCTTCTTCAAAATTTTTTTCTATCATGGGAGTCATACAATTAGTCAATAAGCGAGAGTGTTGTGAAAGACCAACATCTATAGAGCACACAAAACATGGGGTTTTAAGTTGAATTATTTACATCATATATATTAGAAATCACCAAATATAATTCTATTAGACCATTTCTACATTGTTTTTTGAATAACAATGATGCAACCATCCAATAATCATAATTGACTAGAGGATACTCAGTGTGACCAAAATATTCAGTATATTTAATATATTGATATGTAATTAAAATAATTGATTGATATTGTAGAGACCCGAAGCCTGACGTACATGGACATTACATTACATTTGCGGAATACTTAGTACATAACAAAAACACACACACAAGGATCGTAATAGTTTAGTGACTTTGGAAACTCTAAACGTAATCTTCTAATCATGGTGAAAGATCTTCAATATCTCCCATAAAGATCTTCCCTTTTTTGCCTAAAACCTTCCTTTATATCCTGGGGAAAAGAAAACATAAAAAGGTGAGCTCAAATGCTCAGTAATGGTAAACAAAAGAAAAATCAATCACATCATATTCATAAGAACATAACATTTGGAAATATTAACCTGAAAAAGAGAGCATAATTTCATAACATGGGATAAATCATAGTAGTGAAATGAAATCCCAATAATAATAACTTAAAACATGAAACATTTTGGCATACACACATAATCATAGAGAATCATTTCTTGTTAGTCAAGACTCCTTGCCAAGACTATCTTAGTGGACAATGTCCCTTTCTGAACTGAGTCACCCTCGTTTCAGTCCTGTTTCACTGAACCGGTATAACCTACCATTCTAGTCATGTCTATCTCATGAGATATAAAACCTTTACCCAATTCATTGGAGGGAGATATAGGTCCCACCCATCTCATAATGATACCATTCTTATGTGTGCCACAAAATCATAAATCATACATCATTGCATAACCCATGTAATACAAATGGGAATCTTAAACATCATGACATCATAAAACAATTCATACAAGATAAAGGAATTCATAAAAATAATTCCATCACAACATGATCAAATCAATAATTATCTTAGATGGAAAATAATTTTGATAAAACACTTGAACTCCATTCTTGAGGAAAATATCCTTTCTTCTTCAAATTTTTTTTCCTTTCATAACATGTCATATGACATTAAAATAAAATAAGTTGATTAAAAATAAACTTGAAAACTTTTAAAGGAAGCTTCTTGGAAATAATGTTTTAAAAATCCATTCATGCCGTATAAGTTAAAAAAACAATCTTCATGCTTTTGTCGGAAAAGTCAAAAAAGTACCTCGTATGAAAAATGACAAAAGATTCCTTTCATATCTTTTACTAAAAACTCACCGAAGGGTAAAATAGGATTTAAACAATTTTAGGTGAATGGAAATAATATTACATATTGAGGAAACATGGATGTGGATGATAAAATACACCCCAGTAAATGCCAAAGTATAAACAATCTCGGATAAAAATGAGATTGTGATATTTCCCTCACCTTAGGTCCGACTTGCTTTGTAAGTGTCCGAAACTCCTGTATAATGATTTAAATCAGGTTATTGACTTAATCCAGAATCATATTCATTGTTATTATATCATATATGGTCCACTTATGACTTTATATTACCCGTTCTTTTGTAAATTCATGTTAAAGTAGCGTTTTGGGTAAAATCGTCTCATTTGTTGTTCGTGTTTTTAACTTGTAATTATTAATATGATTACTTGGATCATGATTACTTATATCCAGAATATAAAACATTATTTATATATAATATATATTCAGAATATATATATATATAATATATCGATAAATGGAATGAAATACACCGTTCATGGAGACGGTAGTCCGTACGTACGCATGAACGCTGTTTTCGTTTCCTTATTGAATTGAATGGAATTAAGTAGATGACATACATATAAATAATCATAAATCCAGTATCATTATTATGTAATATATTTCATTAGTACTTATTATATATACTTTATAATCATTCATGAATGGTTAATCATTGAGAATGAATCTCATCGCGTCGTGGAGACGGTAGTCCCTACGTACGCACGAGCGATGATATCGTTCTCATGATCGTGAACTTGTGTTGAAGTGTATGTATACTATTTCAGTATCAATATCACTTTATAATAATAATATATATTTACTCATTACACCATTATATCAATCCAATTACGGTGGTGGCGGAAAATAGATTACACCACGGCGTGGAGACGGTATTCCGTACGTACGCACGTGCGGTGATTTCCTTTTTCCGTAGGATGGATAGAAGGTTAATTAGAGTTTTTTCTCATATATAATAACATATCAGTATATAATAAATACTTATGTTATTACTTTATCATGAAACAACTAATGAAAAAGAAGTTGAAGAAGAAACAAATTGAAAAAGATTGGTAATGGATATTACCTCTTTTGGACGCGCCTTTTCTTAACCTCCATTTAAAGAACTATGGATGGTCTTTTAAGAAGACCAGGACCTCTAGGATGATAATAGGGAAGTGGATAAGAGATTTTGGAAGGGGTTGGCCGAGCTTGATGGCTCAAAGTTGTGTGAGGAAGAGAGGGAGGAGGTGCCCTTTTATAAGGGAGGAGAGGGGCACCTTTGGAATAACTAAAAATATTATTTTATTATAAAGTCCAGTATGGTATTAAATAGATCCAAATTGATTTATTTCAAGGCTAAGGTGGGTATGGGTCTAAATCTTCTCATCCAATAGAATTTATACATGTTTAGGGTCCTATTTTAACCTTACCATTTAGATTTAACATTAAGTTAAATAATTTTACTTTTACCGTGTCTTCTTGTGTTCTTACACTATATGGTTAATAAATTTACTATAAGAAGCCAAAATAACCCCAAATTGTTTATTATTAATATATATAACATTATCTGAGTCATTTGGCCGAACCTTAGATTTTTAGGAATAAAATAACAATTAATAATATAATATTTGTTTTAAAAAACTAGTTTATGTCAATTTTGACACTATTTAGTAATTGATTTTTGTGAAAATAATAACAGAATGATAAGTTCGATAAAAGTTAATTAAATCAATACTAACATGTCATATTAATCTAGAAAATTAGTGGAATTCCTAAAAAGTATTAAATTACATTTATTTTGGTATTTATAACATCAATTATGTCAATATTTCTTTAATAAGATAATTACTGCATCATCTTTGTGTCATAATTAAATTAATCTATTCGATGTCTAAAAATTACAAATAAAATACCATTATGTATTAAATCGTTTTAGCTTTCTAAGGAATATTTATAGTCGAATTTATATTATGTATAACCCTATATTAAAATTTTTTTAGTAAATAAACATTGATTTTAACTCTTTTAACTCTTCTTTGAATTAAATAATAATAAATGTCCTAATCTAATCCAAGTGGGCCTAAATGATAATATGTTTCACTTAAGGTTGTTTTTGGTCGAGATAAACTTGTCCAATAGGATTAGGACATGTGTTAGGGTAATAATAATATCATTTTTACCCTTAATTACCCTATTTACTTTTAACCGTGGTAAATAAAAGTAAAAAGTTACTATTCACCAAAAATTATTTTCTTCTCATTGAACCACATTTTACTTACTGACATCAACCGTGTCTCTCTGATTTTTGAAATTTCATTCACAGAAGCGGTAAAATTATGATTTATGAAAAAATTAATTTTTTTAACTACCACTTAGTAGTTTCACTATTCATCAAAAATTGAGGTTTTTCAGAAAAATGCCAAAATTTCACCCTAAGCTATAATTGATATTCCGAATTCAAAAATGATTTCTATTTTACAAAATTCCCAACATATAAGTTGAATTAATTAATTTTATAATTAATTTCCACTGTCACAACAAATAGCGTGTTTTTAAGAGATAATAACTATCAAAAGATTAACACATGTTTATGTCTGGTGTAAATGTGAAATTACATCCAATGACCAACATTGTATTGAATTGTGAAAATATATTCTAAATATACTTTAAAACCACTCAAATTAATAATTTATCACTATTAATTATTTCGATTAAAAAAGTTGTTTTTAATTAAAATTTAGTAATTTTAACTATTCATCAGAAAATGAAAGTTATCCGAAAAGTACCAAAATTTCACCCTAAGCTAATTTCGATATTACAAATCCAAAAATGAATTCAATTTTGAAAAATAAAATTTACAAAATTTCAAAAAGTGGTTATTACTATTCATAACAGATAGTTTTAATAATATTTTAATAGCATATTGTTGTTTAGTGAAACTCGTTATTGCGTACTACACACGCTATCGAGGAAGGTCACGATTGCGTGTAATGAAAAGAAAGTCAAGGATGCGTGTTGTGAAAGCTCCTTTTGGTGTAGCGTACAACACAAGACATTAGTGAAATTAAAAAGAATATTTTTCATAAAATCTTGGGCTGTTACATTCTACCCCCCTTAAAATGAATTTCACCCTCAAAATTCATCGGGGTTATAAATGGTTTACTATTCGAAAGTTTCTTTGATATAAACCCACATCGTAAAAAGGAATACCAAAACTAATCTTTAAAAACAAAAGTATGAAACTTAACGGTTTCCCAAATAAACTAATCACTAGGTTTCCACATAGGTAAAAATATGGATATGGATGAAAAATCTAACCATCATGTTCTGATGGAGAGTGGTAGAGAACATGGCTATGGAAAAGCCAACAATCACAAATCCATAAATTTGTGACGATCTAAGGTATCATCTGATTAATCAGATATAAGAGCACTAGGACAACATTTTTGGTTTTCAAGATCGTTTCCCTAAAGTTGAAGAATTTGAAATAGAATAAATACTTACTTTATTTTGGTACAATCTCACTGTTGTTCGTGCCTTGAACAATTTCCACTTTATCTCTTAAATAAATGAAGTTGAATTTGTTATTCGTGAAGTGTTAGCAGATCATGTGATAGAATGACTGGTCATTCCATCTGTCTCAAACAAAAGGTTAGCAAAAGTTATTAAATATACATAAGTCATTCGACAGTGCGATTAATCATATATGGTTCCTAAAATGGACTTATACTTCTTATATAATACTGCTTAATATAATAAAACTAGTTTCTAATGAACAGGGACTTCCTGTAGGCCAGTGGTAGGCGATAAAGGCCAGTCGTACTTCGGTTGTGGGTTCGATTCCCACAGCCTTGTCCGACGCGATGGGCTGTCGCCCGTCCTGCACGTTGTCCTTTTTCTAAAACTACATTACTATAACATCCCATCAATAATATCAAAAATCGTCTATCCTTAAACAATACTAACTTATGTCCAACATAATCCATTCTAATCTTTAGGCTTATCCATAATACTGCAGTCCACTATCATAATATAGTGAAAACGATTACCAGAGATTTAATATTGTCGTTGATCCCCATATATCATAAGATATGTCTTGTTGGTCTCATTCCAAACATTCAAAATGCCTTAATCATGTATTCTCTTGAATACCCATTGTACCTTAGTGAAAACATGAATGCATTTAAAAGTTAACTCTTTCCACATACCAAAATCCAAAAATTCTATATACTCAAACCATGTTATAACCTTCTCCTTATATCAGTCATGAGCTCATGAATACAATCAAACACCTCATTATGTTATTATTCCTTCATTATGCACTTATCATCTTCTTTCCAAAATATAACTGAATAACATTTCATGGTTACTAGTACCATTAATCATACACATTAAAAACTTAGGAAAGATAATAGTGTAACAATCCTTAGATGTCTCTTTATTCCATAGTATCATGAGATTACTTATACAACATTACACTTGATAAACATGTAATCATTCCACTACCTTCTTAAACCATTGACCGAGCTTCAACAATTCTTTCATCTCACATATCATTTGTAGTCTCTTCATCATCATCAACATAAATACTTCCCATATGACCATACTGATTCTCTTCATGAGACTTTCCCTTAGGTCATTGGTTTTCATAATGCCCGTACATTCCACATTTAAAACATTTAACCATTATTGATTTTGTAGCAATACCATTATCTTCATCCATGGTGTTAACTAAACCTTTTCCTTTGCACTTACTTGCTTTGTGTTCTTCTTTTCCACACCCAAAGCATCTTCCAGTTCCTTTGAAACATTCTCCTTGATGCCTCTTCCCACATGATTTACATAGGGTAAATTGAACTCTATTTCCTCTATGATCATCATGAAACTCCATCTTTCTCTTATTAGCCGAGTCAGGAAACTTACCAAATTTTACATTATTGATCATATTATAAGATTGTTGATTCGGCATAAAAATGATGTTTGGACTTCCAAATCCCATTTCATTATGAAGAATATCATTCAATTGTCCATCAAATCCTCCATTATCGTGAATCATCTTGTTTCCAACCATTTTCTAAAACCCAAAAAAAGAATAGTGTGAGAGGCAAAAATCATGCTTGGGAAAACAACATAATAAAGGTGGAGTACCCTCAATATCTAACATCTTAGGCTAAATTCTATGATCATTACCGTAGTTCTAGGACTGTATCCCATACGTATACTTATCCTTAGGGACATCCCTAAACATACCTTAGAAATATCTCTAGGGATCTAACTAACGCTTTCGTATCCTAGTTTCCAAAGGTTGACTAAACCATTCCTCTGATACCAACTGTAGAGACTCGAAGCCTGATGTACATGGACATTAAATTACATTTGTGGAATACTTAGTACATAACAAAAACACACACACAAGGATCGTAATAGTTTAGTGTCTTTGGAAACTCGGAACGTAATCTTCTAATCGTGGTGAATGATCTTTAATATCTCCCATAAAGATCTTCCCTTTTTTTACCTAAAACCTTTCTTTATATCCTGGGTAAAAGAAAACATAAAAGGGTGAGCTCAAATGCTCAGTAAGGGTAAATAAAAGAAAAATCAATCACATCATATTCATAAGAACATAACTTTTGGAAATCTTAACCTGCAAAAGAGAGCATAATTTCATAACATGGGATAAATCATAGTAGTGAAATGAAATCCCAATAATCATAACTTAAAACATGAAACTTTGTGGCATACACACATAATCATAGAAAATCATTTCTTGTTAGTCAAGACTCATTGCCAAGACTATCTTAGTGGACAATGTCCCTTTCTGAACCGAGTCACCCTCGTTTCATTCCTGTTTCACTGAACCGATATAACCTACCATTCTAGTCATGTCTATCTCATTCGATGTAAAATCTTTACCCAATGCATTGGAGGGAGATATAGGTCCCACCCATCTCATAATGATATCATTCTTATGTGTGCCACAAAATCATAAATCATACATCATTGCATAACCCATGTAATACAAATGGGAATATTAAACATCATGACATCATAAAAAAATTCATACAAGATAAAGGAATTCATAAAAATAATTCCATCACAACATGATCAAATCAATAATTATCTTAGATGGAAAATAATTTTGATAAAACACTTGAACTCTATTCTTGAGGAAAATATCCTTTATTCTTCAAAAACATTTTTCCTTTCATAACATGTCATACGACATTAAAATAAAATAAGTTGATTAAAAATAAACTTGAAAACCTGTAAAGGAAGCTTCTTGGAAATAATGTTTTAAAAATCCATTCATGCCGTATAAGTTAAAAAAACATTCTTCGTACTTTTGTCAGAAAAGTCAAAAAAGTACCTCGTATGAAAAACGACAAAGGATTCCTTTCATATCTTTTACTAAAAACTCACCGAAGGGTAAAATAGGATTTAAAAAATTTTAGGTGAATGGAATTAATATTACATATTGAGGAAACATGGATGTGGATGATAAAATACACCCCAGTAAATGCGAAAGTATAAACAATCTCGGATAAAAATGAGAATGTGATATTTCCCTTACCTTAGGTCCGACTTGCTTTGTAAGTGTCTGAACCTCCTATATAATGATTTAAATCATGTTATTGACTTATTAAAGAATCATATTAATTTTTATTATATCATATATGGTCCACTTATGACTTTATATTACTCATTCTTTTGTAAATTCATGTTAAAGTAGAGTTTTGGGTAAAATCGTCTCATTTGTCATTCGTGTTTTTAACTTGTAATTATTAATATGATTACTTGGATCATGATTACTTATATCCAGAATGTAAAACATGATTTATATATAATATATATTCATAATATATATATATATATAATATATCGATAAATGGAATGAAATACACCGTTCATGGAGACGGTGGTCCGTACGTACGCATGAACACTGTTTTCGTTTCCTTATTGAATTGTAATGGAATTAAGTAGATGACATACATATAAATGTTCATAAATCCCGTATCATTATTATGTCATATATTTCATTAGTACTTATTATATATACTTTATAATCATTCATGAATGGTTAATCATTGAGAATGAATCTCATCGCGTCGTGGAGACGGTAGTCCGTACGTACGCACGAGCGATGATATCGTTCTCATGATCGTGAACTTGTGTTGAAGTGTATGTATACTTTTTAAGTATCAATATCACTTTATAATAATCATATATAGTTACTCATTACACCATTATACCCATCCAATTACGGTGGTGGCGGAAAATAGATTACACCACGGCGTGGAGACGGTATTCCGTACGTACGCACGCGCGGTGATTTCCTTTTTCCGTAGGATGGATAGATGGTTAATTAGAGTTGTTTATTATTTATAATAACATATCTGTATATAATAAATACTGATGTTATTAATTTATCATGAAACAACTAAAGAAGAAGAAGTTGAAGAAGAAAGAAATTGAAAAAGTTCGGTAATGGATATTACCTCTTTTTGACGCGCCTTTTTTTAACCTCCACTTAAAGAACTAAGGATGGTCTTTGAATAAGACCAGGACCTCTAGGATGATACTAGGGAAGTTTATAAAAGATTTTGGCAGGGTTTGGCCGAGCTTGAAGGCTCAAAGTTGTGTGAGGAAGAGAGGGAGGAGGTGCCCTTTTATAAGGGAGGAGAGGGGCACCTTCGGAATAACAAAAAATATTATTTTATTATAAAGTCATGTTCGGTTTTAAATAGATCCAATGTGATTTATTTCAAGGCTAACGTGGGGATGGGTCGAAATCCTCTCATCCAATAGAATTTAGACAAGTTTAGGTTCCTATTTTAACCTTACCATTTAGATTTAACATTAAGTTAAATAATTTTACTTTTACCGTGTCTTCTTGTGTTCTTACACTATAAGGTTAATAAACATAAAATAAGAAGCCAAACGAACCCCAAATTGTTTATTATTAATATATATGACCGTATCTAAGTCATTTGGCCGATCCTTAGATTTTTATAAATAAAATAACAATTAATAATATAATATATGTTTTAAAAAACTATTTTATGTCAATTTTGACAGTATTTAGTAATTAATTTTTTTTTTAAAATCATAACAGAATGATAAGTTAGATAAAAGTTAATTAAATCAATACCAACATGTCATATCAACCTAGAAAATTAGTGTAATTCATAAAAAGTCTTAAATTACATTTATTTTGGTATTTATAACATCAATTATGTCAATATTTCATTAATAAGATAATTACTTCATCATCTTTGTGTCATAAATAAATTAAATTATTTGATGTCTAAAAATTACAAATAAAATACCATTATGTAGGAAATCGTTTTAGCTTTCTAGTGAATATTTATAGTCGAGTTTATATTATGTATAGCACTATATTAAAAATGTTTTAGTAAATAAACTTTCATTTTGACTCTTTTAACTCTTCTATGAATTAAATAATAATAAATGTTCTAATCTAATCCAAGTGTGCCTAAATGATAATATTTTACACTTAAGGTTGTTTTTGTTCGAGATACACTTGTCCAATAGGATTAAGACTTGTGTTAAGGTAATAATAATATCATTTTTACCCTTAATTACCCTATTTACTTTTAACCGTGGTAAATAAAAGTAAAAAGTTACTATTCACCAAAAATTATTTTTTTCTCATTGAACCACATTTTACTTACTAACATCAACCGTGTCTCTCGGATTTTTGAAATTCCATTCACAGAAGCAGTAAAATTAAGATTTATGAAAAAACTAATTTTTTTAACTACCACTTAGTAGTTTCACTATTCATCAAAAATTGATGTTTTTCAGAAAAATGCAAAAATCTCACCCTAAGATATAATTGATATTCCGAATTCAAAAATGATTTATATTTTACAAAATTCACAACATATAAGTTGCATTAATTAATTTTATAATTAATTTCTGCTGTCACAACAAATAGCGTGTTTTTAAGAGATAATAACCATCAAAAGATTAACATTTGTTTATGTCTGGTGTAAATGTGAAATTACATCCAATGACCAACATTGTATTGAATTGTAAAAATATATTCTAAATAAACTTTAAAACCACTCAAATTAATAAATTATCACTATTAATTATTTCGATTAAAAAAGTTATTTTTAATTAAAATTTAGTAATTTTCACTATTCATCAGAAAATGAAAGTTATCCGAAAAGTACCAAAATTTCACCCTAAGATAATTTCGATATTACAAATCCAAAAAAGAATTCCATTTTGAAAAATAAAATTTAAAAAATTTCAAAAAGTGGTTATTACTATTCATAACGGCTAGTTTTAATAATATTTTAATAGCATATTGTTGTTTAGTGAAACTCGTTATTGCGTACTACACACACTATCGAGGAAGGTCACGATTGCGTGTAATGCAAGGCAAGTCAAGGATGCGTGTTGTGCAAGCTCCTTTTGGTGTAGCGTACAACACAAGACATTAGTGAAATTAAAAGGAATATTTTTCATAAAATCTTGGGCTGTTACAGATATGCCCACAATTTTAACTTTATATGTATCTATTTTCAAAATTCATCTATTTTCTCACAATCATGTAGATTTTCCACTCTTCAATGTGACAAAACTATAGCAAAAACTCTACTCAGTATAAATTACCTCACAATTGTAATATATTTATGCATACATGAGCACCTAAAAAAATAATTAAATAAATATTATAAACTACATCAGGAAATTTTTAGAATTTTTAAATTGGTTATGATTAAATAATTTAATTCATCTCGAGACATTTTCTATGTATTGGTTCATCATTATTTGATAAGCCATAAAAAACCATGGGGGTCTTATAGTGCCTCTATTATCTCATATTTCAGTAAACATCAGTCTCCTTTTAGGCATGGTGTAAAATTCTAGCTTCAAACAACAACACTTCTTGTTGAACTCCATTTTATTTCAATGTTACTCACATGCAAGTTAGTGTGTCTAGGGGTGTGGGATGCATAAATTTTTTTAAGTGGACAGATAAGTCCTTATATTATTTTTTAGAGGGTTTTCACATAGGTCATTAATGATGAAAATAAAATGAGATTATTATAAATTTTATAATAAAAAACACGACATTCAATTTCAATCACACATTGGTCTGTTATCTCCATATCATGAAATTATTAAATAATAAATAATCGGATAAAAAAAATACATAATTCAATTTCCATCACACATTTGATGGTCATCGCAAGACCAGTCCACATTCTAGATTACTAACACGATTCTTTGAGATATTTGTTATGTTCTAAATATTATAACATTTCTTATAACTTTATTTAATAAATAATATATATATATAAACATATATTTATATTCAAAATTTATTTAATATTATTCACTATTACATGTGACAATCTATAACTAAAACCTTTATCGGTATAAATAACCTCACTGTTAAAGTATATTAACTGATATATGATTACAAAAAAAAATTATATATTTTTATATATTTTTAATACTACATCATCAAATGATTCACATATTTTAATTACTTACAAATCAATAAATAAGACTTTATATTGAATCCTTTTCTATATATTAGTTTATTATTTTATGTTGAACAAACTAAAACATAGGGGTGAACTCTTAAATTATCAATTATCGTATATTTCAGCAACCACCAGTCTTATTTAAAACACAAACACCTCTTGTTGAGCGCCTCTTATCAAAATATTTTTTTGTTAAAATGTTACTCACATACAATTGAGGGGGTCTAGGTGTTTGAAATACATAAATTTTTTTAGGCGAACACTTAGGTACTTACATACCTAGAGATGAATGACATCCATGTCATAACTACAGAAAATAAGATGAAATTTTTACAAATTATATAACCACATACATAGAAAAAAATACATGAAATTTCAATTATACATTATTGGGTCATCATAAGATTAGTCATCACACTATAATCTTAAAAAGATTTTTGATATGTGTATTATGTGACACATATTATATAACATTACCTATAAATATATCTAATATGTACATATTCTTTCCCATATTTAATCTTTTAAAAGTTATATTTATATATATATATATTGGTATATTCCATTTATTTACCTATATGTATAAAATATTATAATTTAAATTTATTTTACATTAGATATAATAAAAAATAATATATAAATATAAATTTATTTAAATAAAATTATTGAAATATATAAAAATTTCAATATTTTCAAATTTATATATTAATATTTTTAAATATAATTACATAAACTTTTATAAGCTATATGTTTCTAAATATAAGTATTATTAATTTATACAAAAATTCTGAAAATATTATTAATAATAAATTTATTTAAATTTATTTAATAAAAGTAATATGATAAACACTTACATAATAATGATTAAAATAAAGTATACTTATGTTATTGTTAATTATAAAAAATTACAAATGTATATATATATATTTTCGTTCATATTTATACTTTCCTAATGTTAAGTAATTATATTATATACATTATTACTTGGAATAATAATTATTTATAGGTAATATAATATAATAATATTATTTAAAATTGTTATATATAGTAAAATATTTTTATAATGTGAACAAAAATAATATTATATGTATATTTAAATAAATTTAAATATAATACTTAATATAAATTATTTTTTTAATGATATATTTTTTATAAAATATTTAGCTAATTACCTATGTGTATATAATATTATAATTCAAATTTATTTTTGTAAAACAACAAGATTTTATGATATGTATCTTTTTAAAATTAGTCTATTCTATAATATAGGTTTCACAAAACATCAAACTTAAACAAACAATGAAATACAATTAAATATCATTATTTAAATATGTCCATTATAACATAGTTGTTAAATTGGAATGAATGAATAGTATTAACCAAACTATTAAATTTTTGTATTATATATTTAATGAAATTTTTTTACCCTCATTTAAATAATTTCATAGGCATAATATAAGAATAAATCTAATTTTAAGTATAAAAAGATATATAATCTAAAAGGAAATTTTACCCCTTTTAATGGAACACATGTTTTAAAACGAAATTTTTACACTTTTATATATTATATTGAGTAAAATAATCTTTGTTTTTATATGTGTAATGTCAAAATTATATTTGGATGAAATTTTGGTATTTTTCTGAAAATATTTATTTTCCATTGAATAGTAAAAAAACCCATTTTTTTGAAACTATATTTTTTGTTATATTAATTGTTTGTTTGTTAATTGAATAGTAAATTCACCTATGAGAGTATAAATAAAATTTGGGTATCATATAAATGAAAAATTGGAATATTTACAAAATAGAATATAAAAAAAAAATTGTTTTAAAAATGGAAAATTAAATGTCGGTATCTTTTTGAAAGACAAATGTTTATTTATAATTATATAATTAATATAATTATTTAAAAGAAATTTTATTTTCCCAAAATAAATTCAAAAGTAAATATTTGGTTTTCATTGGATTATTAGATAATTTTACGAGATCTTAATTAATATTTCAAAGTGTCATAAATTTAGTTATAATTTTCAAATTAGTATTGTTCAAATAAATGATGATCTTAATTAAGAATTAAATTTATCGTATTTAGAAAATTATTTTCAAAAAATTGAGTTCATTTTTTAATTCTACATGTCATGAAATGTTTGTGGTGATTTTTTGAGATTTTTCTAAAATACTTGAATTGTTTTGAATAGTAAAATACTGTAATTTACAGTATATATGCGATATATGTTAAATACTCTATTCAATGATTTTTTATTGAAGTACGAATTATAATATATTACTTCCCTGTATATTTTATGATATTTAGTGATAAAATTAAAACTATTCATAGTCTTGAGCCAAAATAAAAAACAAATGAATAAAATAATGAGAAAACACCTTCTCTCATCCACTGTAAATAGCACCGTCACCACCTCTTCTAATCATACCTTTTTTACATTGAAACATGGCCAATTTATATCTAATACTCCTTTGAAGTATCTTCCCTATATCAAGGATTTTCTGGTCTCAACAAAAGACCAAAACCAATTTCCCTAAGGAGGCCCTCAAGTAGAAGAATTCATGATGTAAAATCCTCTTTCAATTTCATTATTTTCTTTATTCGTTCTTTTCATTTCTTATACTCTTCAAACATTATCTATCCAAACATGAATGATAACTATAGTATAATGTATATACTAAAATTTCATTAGGTTAATTGAAAATCCACCATCAATTCCCTTCTCTTCTACCTTTTATTCTGAAATTCAAAATAGCATTCGCTGGGTATTGATTTATCGCCTTCGAGGATGACAACATTTCATTTTCTTTTACCAACTTCAAAAATATATATAAATCCATTATAATGGTTGGTACATATTGTAAAAAATATTTTATAACCCTTTTTATGTTCTAAAACTTACTTTTATACACAATAATGAATAATGAAACAAAACTAGTTTGTGATGACCAAGAAACATCCAAAATAATCTAAACGATTATCACTAAGGTCATATCTAATGATTCATCCTCACACCATATAATTAAATAAATTATATAGCCATTTTATAATATATATTATCATTAATAACATATTATTTCAATTCTGGATAATTATGATCATTTTATATGAACCTCATTACTCCTATACAAGTGAACCAATCATGATAACCAAGGAAATGAACACTCCCGAATGTTGGAATTGAACTCTAAAACTCATCTAAAATTCCATATATGAACTTAATAAATTATAATAAATCAAATAAATGTAGAAAATATTATTAGTTAATTAATTAAGGGATTTATTTTGATTATTTAGGACATTAATATCTAGTGCAGAACACTTTCACAAATAATATAAGGGTTTTCTATTCTCACTTTTTTTTGAGATATATTTTATTCCCTACTATTCCTTTTGTGTGATGTATTTATAATTCCATTTGAGGTATCATAACATGAGTTTATTTATATTAATTTTATTCAATTTTTCTTTTTTATTTTCATTAATTTTATGGGGCATATGATTCGACTATTGTAAAGTAGTAAGGGTTTCTCCCCAAACAACCTTTTTCATTTGGGCTATATTTTTAATCTCATTAACCCATCATAATTCTTCATTATTTTTATATAAAAATTATAAATTTTGCGTATATGTTACAAAATCTTGTAACCTTATCATTTCATCTTTATTTTATGGGGAAAACATGTTTTATATGGTTTCATTATCAATTCCACCTAATAAGCAATCCCAATTAAAGGAAACTTACCAAAGTCATACCCATATTCAAGTACCATGAATAATATATTTTAAGACAACATTATTTTTTTGAAACCACTCTATTTATCATGAAAATCTATCATTGATAATATCTAGTTTATACAAAAAATTATGTTTTTTCCATTTTAATGACTCTTTATATTATCTATGAAACCACACTGAAGTGACTCATTTATAAAGTTTCGTAAATGCTCTTTTACATGTTTTCACTTTATTTAGAAATCATGTATGACACAATTATAATTTTATTGTGAGTCAATTTTCTTTTGGATGATATAAATGTTTATTATATTGTTTAATGATAAATACAAAATGAGTTTCCAAAAGAACTCATCTCTCCCAAATTAAAAAGGCATTTATCTTAAGAATTCATCAAAGATTTTATTAGAGTATTTTTATCTATGATTATGATTAAAATATTTAACATTTGTATGAGAAACTATTATTTAATTTTATGTTTTTTAATATATTATTCGACATATGTGGAATTAATTGAAATTAGTAAGATATAGGTAGGGCCCTTTATAGCCCCTCGATGCATCGGTATATCTCATGATACAAACTATATAGTGTTTATAACAATTTATGTATGGTGACATTCTCAAAGCCATGAATGTATGTTTATATTGTTTGACATTATTCATTCCTTCATTAGGATAATAAAAATTGATAATCCATGAGATTATTCAACTATTAAAATATACATGGTCTAGTTTCATGTTATTATTTATGGTATTATTTAATCAACTTTTATTCATTCTTAATTATGTTCAAGATTAAATTTTAATGAAATTTATTATAATTTATTCACCATGTGTTATTTTTTATATTTATGATAGCTTCCGTTTTATTTTTTACCTTTATTGAACATCTGAGATCATCCCTTTCTTATATTTTATTTTCCCCCAAGATGTGAAGATGTATTTTATGATTGACTTGAAGGGATAATCTATGATTTTATTAGTTTTTCCAGTGGAGTTACTCTATGGTTTTTACATTCATGTTGTAATGTAAAATTTATGTATGTACCTAGGTTTATAAATCTATTAATCTCTTACGTTCTTTGTGATGTGAGTCCTTGTTCTTAGTACTAATGTAATTTACGAAGGCACCATCTCTGGGCTACTATGGTCAGGGTCATTACAATTTTACATTAAATATAATATATTTAATATACATATAAATCTATTCAAATATAATTATTCACCATTTAAATTAAATATATATTTATATATAAATTAAAACAATAATATTTTCCTAAATATATTTATATTTTATACCTATCATTTCAATTATATAGACATCATATTTTAATTTCCTCAATTATTGAATTTAAATTAAACCATTCAACAAAAATATCTCTATCAAAAATGAAATCAATTAAAAATAATAATTTATACATCAATACATTTTTACATACATACGTATTAAATAAATAAATTATAAAAAATAAATAATTAAAAACAACTAGATAATTAAAATTTGAAATAGAAATTCTAACATTTTAATAGTTGGTAATATATATTTAAAATCGATATAATAGAACATAAAATAAAATTATACATCATAACAATTGAAAATTAGGGGTATAGTATATTCATAACTATAAATTATCCTAAATAGAAGGCGTAAACATTGTACATAACTCATTTGAAATAAAATTGAAGGAATCATGCACCTGAACTAGGGTTTTTATGTGTTTTTTAAATATTTTTAAAAATTGTTTTCGATCCCAGTAAAATTTAAAAAGTGGGCTCGAGAAGCATGAATCTCATTCACACTTCTAAGTCACGGTGGAGGAATCAAAAATATCATTCACCCATCCTTCATAAACACCAGGAAGGATGCATAAGTAGGGTCTATGTATCATCAGGACCAAATATCATCATCCTCCTCAGATTTTGGTTGTGAATCCTAGAAAAATTCCTTCTCAATATATATATTCAACTTGTAAGAAGGTAAAATTTCTATTTAAATTTCAAAATGTTTAATTGTGTTTATTTATTTTGATTGTATAGTTTATTTATTTAATATTTGATGTGTATAAATAAGTGTTTGTGTGTCTGATTTATTTATTTAATATGAATTATTGCATGTATGAATGTATAAATTAGTGTCTATTGTATGATTTAATTTCTGAATGAGTTATTAATTATTGTATGATATAATTTATATTGAATGTTTAGGAAAGTTAAATATGGTGTGTCAAAAATATAACTTATATTTTTGGAAATAAAATTTTTTTTAATAACTTATATATTTATAATTTAAATAGTGACTTTAATATATTTATATGTATATAAAATATGTTATTTTCAAAATAATATAAATATAAATTATAATATTTCAGAAAATATAATAAAACTGTTTTTAAATGTATATATTTTTAATTAAAATTGGGAAGTGATTATATTTATATTTATATAAAATATGTTATGTTTAAAGTAATATAAATTTAAATTATAATATTCTCTACACTAGCTAAATATTTTTTAAAAAATATATTAGTTATATTAAGTATCTTATTAAAATTTATTAAATATATATATATAAGTCTTTTTATAATGGTATAAAAAAGTTTTCTATAATTAATAATTTTAAATTTTATTAACTACAAATAATTGTTATTTTATGTAATAATGTATGAAATATATTTAATTAAATATTTGAATGTAAAAAAATGACAAAAAATTATATAAATATAATTTTATAAAATTGAAAATAACATAAGATTATATTATTTTAGTTTATTTTATGTTAGTGTAAATTATATTTAATTTATTTAATACTAATGAAAATTTTAATCAATAAATTTAAATTATTTTAATTAAAAAAAGTATTATTTCATGTAATAATGTATAAAATATATTTATTTATATTATGGAGTATAGTACAATATGAAAAAAAAATATTATATATACATATGCAAATTTATAAAATTGAGAATAACATAAATTTTTAGTATTTTAAATGGTTGTTTTCTAAGGGTAAATTTATTAGTTTTAATTAAATTTTATAAATTATATTATTAAATACATATATATATGTACATAAAAATTGGAAAATAATTTTTTTGGAAAATAGGTGTGGATATTTAATATATATTTCATCTAGTAAAAATTAATCTTATATAATATGAAAAACATTATAAGAATACCAAAAACATGTTTAGAGTACTGTGTGATGATTGATCTTAAGATTACCAACCAATACATAATTGAAATTACTTGTCTATTTATTTGTCAGTGGTTATATAATTTGTAATTATTGCATTTTCTTTTCTGAATTGATGACCAATGATTCATCCCTCACTCGGTATGTAAGGACCAGTCTGTCATTTTAAAATAATATCTGTATTTCATACCCCTAGACCCCCTCACATGCATGTGAGTAAATTTTATAATCAAAAGACAGACGATAAGAGACCTCCCAGAATAGTCATTCAAGAATAGGCATTCCATAAGTAGCATTCAAAAGGAGGGGTTGTTGTTTGATACGAGATTGGAAGATGCTGAAATATTTGAAAATAGAGACATTAAGAGTCCACCCATAAGTTTTTGTTAGTTTATCTGATAATGATAAACTAAACAACAGTAAGTCTCGAGATCATGTCATGGTTATTTATTCCTAAATAATTAAAATTTATGAAACATTTGATTATGTGGTATTAATCTATATAACGTTATATTAAATTTTTTTGGTAATAATATCTCTATAACTATACCTTAATAGTGATAAAACAGTCCATAGAAAATGTCTCAAGATCAAGTAAATTATTCAATCATAACCAATTTAAATTATTTTAAATTTTCATGTAGTATATAATATATTATTAATTTTTTTCTATGTAATCATGTCGGTGCAAATATATTACAATGGTAAGGTAATATAAACTAAGCATGATTTTAGCTATAGTTTTCCACCTATAAGTGTAGTAAATCTTCATGGTTATCTAAAATTGTATGGTGTTTGCAATTAGATTCATGGTTGGTTAAAACTAGGGTCTGATCACTCAATTACGTCAAAAACATATCGATATCTTCAATATCTATAATGTTTATGGCACACCGAGTACCTTTTAGTCGATGATGAGGATTGGATGGATGCATATTTGTTATTCAAAAAACAGTGTAGTAAAGGTCTGATGGAATCATATGTTGTGATTTGTGATATTGATGGGGTGCAATCAATGACTACAGAACCATGTTTTGTGACCACAATAAAATTTGATCCTTCACAACACTCTTATTCATTGCCTCCTATACATATGACTCATGTGCTTAAACCAAATTAAGAAGAAGATGATCATAATTTGGAAGGAAATTTAAGGGACATCCCTTTGGGTACTTTTGATACAGATAATTAATGATAATATGAGATGATCTATCTATTGAGGCATCGAATGATGTTGCGGGTGAGGGTGATGCGGGAAATAAAACATTTGAGGTTCCTATAAAAGATAGGCATCCACGAAAGGTTAATTTGGGGAATAAACATTATGAGGTTCCAATAAGAGACAGGAATCCATAACATCCACTAGTTAGTGGTAATCATCAATCAGTACTGAGTACCTTAGTTGATGCAATGTCATGTGAAAAGCATTTTTCTTGGGATTTCATTACAGTGAATTATTAATTCCATGGAATTATAGGGAATAAATTTGAATCAAATGATAACGTCATATATGTCAGGTAGGGGTTTGAAAGTAAGATTGCCATTAAAAATTTGATAAAACAATAACAGATAGACTGGAATTTCACATTTCTTCTTGATGAGTCGAAGAAGAAAAAATATCTCATTTGATGTGATAAATTATGGGTTAGAATGTGAATTATGATTATGGGAAATATATGAAAAACATTTTCCATGTTGGAAGATAACCAAATTAGAATCCCCACACACTTGTTTGCATCAAACCATGTTGCAAGATGACTATTTACATGATACATAGTTCATAACAAATATTATTATAGCTACGATACAGACATGTAATGATGTTCCATTTTCCCTTGTTCAAGAAAGAATTCAATAATTTTTTAACTATAAATATCCTACAAAAATCATGGAATGCAATACAGAAGACTATTGTAAAAGTGTATGGTTATTGGGATGAATCTTATGCAATATAGCCATAACTTATATATTTTTTCTCTCTCTACAATCATATTACTTATCAATTCGACATTGTTGAGTATGTGTCCCCCAATCTTTGAGTTGATCTATCAAAGGTGAAATTCAATAATATTTTTTGGGCATTTAGGCTACACATCACTGTTTTTTCTTACTATAAAAAAATTCGTTCCATCTGATGGAACTTTCAATTATTTCATGTATAAATTTGCTTTAATCATTTATATAATACAAAATGGTAATCATTATCCTATATCACATGCATTATCTATTGTTGAAAATTATAATTTGGAATTCTAGAGCTAGTTTTTGGCATGTGTACATCATCATGTCACACAAAACCATGGAGTGTGTCTGATATTTGATATTCATCGAGAGATTATAAAGGATATAAATAGTGATGAGGTTTCTTAGATATAACTGAACGCTTATCATCAATATTGAATTATACATATTGAAAGTAATGTGTATAAGCATTTCAAAGATGAGGAAATAAACAAGGTGATCTGCAAATAGGGTATGTTTTTCTAAACATACTTTTTAAAAAGAAAATTTAATATACTTATTAATATATTATTCTCGTATGGTTTTAGAATATAAACCCCAATAAGAAAGGTTTAAATTACATGTTAAAATTATTTGAAGGGCTAATGAAGTTGTGTATGAATATATGATGCATATTTCAAAGGAAATAGTTATTATCATATGATGGTGGAAAGAGACGTGGTCATATGACCACTAATATAGTGGAGTGCATAAATGGGGTCCTCAAGGGTGTACAAGAAATCTTGATCATATGGTTAGTGAAAGAGACATTTTATATATGTGTTCCCTACTTTGTTGAATGGTCCAACATGTCCTATCATATGATGGAAAATTGAATGTGTTTTACTCTACATTTCTAATGTGACATTGATCAGATACTATATGAGGTATTTATGATGGGGTGTTCTTACCTTTGATGGGGAAATTTTTTTTTTCATGTAAGAGAGTTCTATTAGTTGGCTACATGAACCAATGGTCAATTTCTTATGGTCATGTTGGATAACAGGTATTGTGATTGCAGCAACAGTCAGGAATTACGAAATCCATGTGCACATGATCTTGCAGCTTGTGCTTCATGAAATATATCATGGGAGCCCTATGTTTACCCGATGTATCACATGAGAACATAAGTTAACAATTATTGTGAATATTGGATGCTTTTTGGTGACATCCATTATATCCCATTTCCTGCTAATCATCCGACTATCGTCATTGATATTTCTACGTATTGTATGTTGGTTTTATTTCCAATTATGCTTTTTTCAATTCTTTCTATTTTTAATTATTCACTTCATTATACTAGGTTATTCCTTTGAAGAATAAAAAATAATACTCAAATCATAAATGAGATAGATTGTTATTGGCAATGAGGAGGGGGACTACGATGCGATGTTTGTCCCGTAGAAGGAAATACTCATAAGAGATGTCCCCATGTGGCAGGATAGAGCTCTACATCTCATCATCTATGATCAAGTATATCTATTTTATCATGAATTTTTATATTTTTTTTCATATGTGTACATTTTATTATTGAATCATTTTATTTCTAACATTCTCTATTTATGACATAATTCAATATTGCTATGTTTCATTTCTCGATTCTATCAGAAATAATTTTGTAATACTATAACTGTTAAAAAATAAACATACAAAAAAATGAATATATCATGCATCCGCATGTTCAATGTAGGTTTTTCATCACTGCTGATTTATATAAAAAACATAATAAATTAAACTTAATTGGGGACCAATAAAATAAAAAATTCATTAAATAAACCAAAAACACTGCCCAAATATATTTGTCTACCTTATTTTAATTTTTGTATTTATTTTTTTAAAAAATGTTTACAATTTTTATTGAATTCAATTTTAAAAATGTAATGATGATATCAATTTTGTAGATGGATGGTCCGCCATTGTTCGTATCCCATGATACATAGGTTTCATGTCTTATTTTAGAGGGACATCTTGTGCCTCCATTGTATGTATAAAGATATAAATATTTTCATCATATCGTACCACCTCCTGTTATCATCCCCCATCTTCGTCATGATGGATTATATAGCGTAGTGATGTGCGACATCACCTTTATCGACAATCATATCATTAATGCTCTCTTAGACTGATGGAGGCCAGAGTTATATATGTTCCATTTTATAGAGGGTGATATGACTATTTCATTATAGGATGTGTCCATTATGTTGGGTATCCCCATCGATGGTGAAACTGTGATATAATAAGCCGGAGCAGATTGGTTCAAGCATGTTTATAGATTACTGGGCATAGAGGCCCACAATAATGGAATGTTCATTGTCAGTTTTATATTATTCATGAACCAGGTAGACTATCACATCATACATCTAGCAGAGGATACAGACGAGATCGTTGTGCAGTGATTTTCACGTGCTTATATTTTGTGTTTGATCAGTGGCACGGTATTCTGTTGACCACTATACTAAATTTTCACATCTGATGTATTTGCATTTACTAAAGGATTTAGAACAGGTAGGCTGGTATAGCTGGGGGACTTCTTGTCTTGTGTATACATATAGGGTGTTATGTGGCACATTCCATATCAATTAGATGCAGATCATAAGATGCATTTTTTCTATGAATGTTGGTATAAGAGCACATACCTCGCTTAACTCCACCTTCATGTGGGCCATTACCAATAGATATTTTATCAAAGTCTCTGCAAGGATGATGGTACAGTATTCCTTCCATATAATGTATAACATAATTGTATAACTTCCTATTATTAAATTTAATTATAATAATGTTATCTATATATGGACTCAGGCACATCAAAAATAAAATACTGCTAGACTCGATGTCCACACCTACAGAATTTTGCTGGAAAACCTTCGATCATACAATGTAAGTGAGTAGTATTTATATTATTAAATATTTATTTTTTATTATACAAATCATTATTTATGAATTAATTATTCATTTTTTCTTTCAGATTAACTGGATGTCATATATTTTTTATTTCATCTATTGTCTTCCATGGTATTGTACGATATTACTTGTTACCATCTCCTACATGGTTCAATTAATTCGTTTTCATATTGTCAAGTGGCATCAGACTGACAAGGTTATGAGGTAGTTCATATTCATTCAGTAGGTTATTTTCTCACAATATCATTTACCAATACTGCATTCTCTGAAAATGTTAGAGAAGCGATACTTTGATAAGAGGAGATATCATTCCACAAATATTGATCTATGGTACAAACGACAAGAGTCTCGGTAATGAGGGGTGGGGACACTATGTTTGCATTAATTGGACAAGATGGATTATGTGTTTTGGTACTTAGGTCCCCAGTCAGATTTCTAACATGACATATACAAGGATTTCCTGAGTTGGTATCCATTATTCCTTCCACTGTTGAACACATTTTGTATTAACATTACTTAACAATATAATTTCTTCATGAAAAATTCTCATATCACTCATCTCATTGATATCTCTAATCCAATATATAGAGGCACATTTGACGATACATATTTTCACAGTGATATGGTAGTTTTTATTCCTTCCATTAACAAGATTTATCATGTCATTTTTTTGTTGAACCACATGATTCTGAGGCTGCTGAGCCTGATATAGATGTACTTGGTGGTGGTGACCTTACTATAGATACCGATGTTTCACAAGTGGAGGGTGTTCATCATGATCAGTTAGATGCTTCTCCAACTTTTCAATCACATCCATATGTAGATATAGAAGTTGGGTGGTCTGAGCTAGATGCTTTTTTACTCCTTGATATCTAGACATCTGCATTAAAAAAATTATCTTCTTCATATGTTTGTGAGAGTTCTATCTTGAGTCCACTATCCTTAGAGGCATGACAGGGTACATGCAGTGATATTTTAAGTCCTCCACCTATCATATAAGAGGTTGTGGAGGTGGCTGTCGATGATGATATTCAAGGGCAGTGTACACCAAAGCATATATATAGACAGACACAGTATGGACGCATCCCATATATGCCAGGTTGTGGGAATGAAGAGCATTTAGGTCACACACATAGATTGTGTTGATATTTGATTTATGATACATGTTGTATATTCCTTACTGTTATCATTTTTAGATTTATATTTTTTATTTATTAAGTGTCTTATAATTATCAAATTAGCTAACGAAATCAATAATTAATATTTTCTATTCATATTAATACTTTGTATTATAATTTATATATGTATAATAAATAATATAATTAAACTCATTAAAATTTATTAATAATATTAATTATCCGGAATTCAAAAACTAATGTAGATGAAAAGATCTAGGAGCTTAATGAAACCATGAAAAATATTATTGATCTCAATGATTTGAAATTGGATGTAAAATATTATAAGATCATGGAACATGAATCTTTATTAAAAAAAATAAGTTTCATGAAGAAGAATTTGAATGAATAATAAATATTTTTGAAGAGTATGTGGTTATGATTGATGATAAAAAACCACAATATGAGATATATGTAATTTGATGTTCATTTTTACAATATTGAGAGAATACATATTCATGATTTATGAAAAGAGACAATTTCTACTGGTACACAATATTTATTAGAGGATTTTAATGTCAAAATACCTTCATCATGTGATAATATTATGGATATTATGGAAAATGTTGATTTGGTATTTCTCCAGAATAAGAAACAAACATTAAGAGTGTTAAGATTGCATTATCAATGAAGGAAAATAGGGGAAAATATCCACAAAATTTAGAATTTAATGTGAATAAATCCATGTTACACAAATATAAATCATTAAAGATGTTCATATGTCCAATCATTAATACAAGAGGAATTGGAGCAACATCATTGAGAAAAAAATCCCGACCTTTCTATTCACATTTACACGTAAGGAAGATCCACAGTATTTCAATAATCATTGTTTAATTAATATATTCTTATAATTTCAGGAATTTATGATGAACCATGCTTTCAGGGGGAGAACATTAGAAGCAGTGAATGCTATCAATTCTTGATCACAAATATTAATAATTTATTATCCTTGAATGATTCCTCAATTGGTTTTCAAATATAAATAAGAAATCAGGTCATCATTAATGATTTATAAGAATGTGTTACCATATCTAAGACAATAATTATAGAGAAGATATCATCATTGATTGATCATATTTTTTCTATCCAGAATAATAAGTATTAAAAAACATCGTCTAAGGTGAAGTTATATATAGTTTCAAAACTGGATAGTCATAAGTTTAAGATGAATTCTAGTGTATTATCTAGATTGGAAAATCTTGGAAACATTAATTAAAGAGATCCACCATTATAATGATGTTTATGAGTGTTTCCTTAGAGGGGTGGAAAATGATGAAAAATGAAATTTCTGTTAGAATTAGTATATCAATTAGAATCAAATCCAAATACTATAAAATGTTTAGGAGGAACATTTTATTAAATGAAATATATTTTTCTAAATCTATCTTCAAATGATAACAAAAAAATCAACTCAATAGAAAGGGGTTGTGATTGAATTATTCAATGATGTTAGAAAAGATAATGTATGGATGTGTTCAAAGGTTGTTTATCCTTCTTTTTGTAGTTTAATGTTTTTGATATATTTGTTAATGTGAGTGCATGAGTTTTTGGGTGATTTTTCAAATAAGAGTTTCAAACCTCATTCAATATTTTCATCCTGAAATAAAATTCGATTACCCTTGATGATAATTACATGAGTTATCATTTCCTGAGGTATCATGATCAGCCGTTTCAGGACAACATTGATTCCCAAATCAAATCCTATTATTTTCAAGACCGATTATGGCTCATGTAGACTTAGAGTGAAATAATGGATGACACATTTCATAAATATGAATTGATAACATTTTTCCTTGAATTATTTACTTCATGTTAATATACGGGAGATGATGTGGAATGAATATTTGGTGACGTAAAGTGGATATATTCATATATTGAAATCATTAGTTGGAATAAAATTTGGGTGTATGGCTCTCCTGTAAAAATTGATGAACAAACACTACTGTAGATCGAGGAGTACACCAAGAACTAGTCAAGTTGATCAAAATAACCATGAACACTATTTTTAATATTTTTTATTATTTAATTAATCTGAAATAATTTTTTTTTGATATTTTATAAATATTGATGATTTTTTAATTAATATTTATTTATATTTAATTATTATTTAAAAATATTTACTATTATTTAATTAAGAATTTTACAAGAAGTGTGAAACCCGTTCATGCTTTCTCATGATGGGAGATAAAAATAAAAAATCAACATACGCTGCAGACACTCCCGCTCAAGATGGACATACCAATTTTGATTAAAAAAACAAGACAAAACAAGATAAACTGCCATGACTGGTGTTCCCCCATCGGATGGTGATGGATGATGGTAGAAGCCGCTGAAATGGATATGCCAATGAGACTCTGGGAAAGCCACATAGGCGGGCTGAAACTACCAAGCATCAGGAATTCCTCACTAGAGGTGACATTTGTTGGAACGTAGGGAAAGCCACATGGGTGGGACAGTCACCAAAGCAACATGAAATCGACATAGGTTGGGTGGTTTTCGGAGTATCGGGAATGCTGCACAGGATGACAAGTCGTCAGAGTGCCGGGAAACCAAGGATCCTGACATTGAGGTGGGGGTTGCCGCATGATGATGTCGACATGGGAGGAGAAATGTTAGAGGTGTCACACAGGGATTTAGTGTATGAGAGAGGGGGAATCCAGGCGAGGCCAACTAGATCTGGCCAAACTGGAGGCTAATTGGCAATACAAAGCCACTCATGGATCTATTGGCATGATCGGGGAAGCTATAAGCGGGAGCAACATGTAGGGAGTCACGCACAGGAGGGGGCTACAGGAGGAATGTTGTGCACACAAGGAGGGAGCCACTGTGGGTACCATTTCATGCATAGGGTGGGATTTTTCTGGTTCCATCGACTAGAGGGCGCAGTAGAGGTACGTGGATGGGGAGTCGTTTACAAGGAGGGTGATGCACAGGCTGGAGTGCGGAATAGAACCATCGCGTGATAGAGAGGCATTAAATGGGGATTCCCCATGGAGAATACGTTGTATGGAAGGAGGGGTAGTAGTTATATGTTGTGTTGGTGACATTCCATATCTGAGAGGATGGAATCAGAAATGGCTGGCAGCGAATAAGATAGTAGTTCACCGGTCAGGAGTTCCAGCACTATGACGGTGGCGACATGGATGGATCAACTAGAAGCGATTGTTGAACCATGAAGGGAGTCTTCATAGAGAAAAGAGGGGAATCCTCAAAGGTAGGGTGTAATGATGGTAGAAAACCTATGGCTCACTGTCCATGGAGGCCGCCTCCCCCCATGAGGGGAAAGAAAATACCCTAAAACCGTAGATGAAACAAAACAAATGGGATGGGGGAATCGGGTTGAGATTAGACCTCCATTGATATCATGTAGAATGAGAATACAGATAGATCCAATGGTCATGTATTCCTACTAAGGTATTCCTTGAGGTTATTTTATAATGAATACTATAGAGTACATCAGACCATCAGTCTGATGTGAGATACAGATTCCAACATTATAAAATTTGATCAACCAGTGAAAATTATTAACACATGATTGTTAAAATATATTATAACTACTAATATACCCATAATAAATAATTATAAATTGTGGATATGGAATTTAATATATAATAATAATGTCTTTGAATATATTTTTAGGGAATCTATGTTTGTTTTATAGGTGGCTAAAGTTTCTTCAACTATGCAAGGAAACATATTAACAGGTTTCTTCCCAAATTCCACTCTTTGAGACATGATAGGTATTATGTACATTATTTCATTTATGTTATATATACACAACCTATATGAGATGTAATATCATTAATTATCATTCAATAAAGGTATTTTAATTTTAATTACATTCACTTTCTCTCATGGTATTTTGATTAAAGCATTACTATGGCCACATGGGTTTTCATGGTCACAATTTTGATTCTTTGAAACATGTTATATGTTATTCACCCTTATTTGGTTCTACCATGTTATATTAATTTTCTAGACAATGATTTTTCTATACATTATTTCCTTGAAATAAATTGAATAAACTTAGATAAATCATGTTCTTTTCTTTAAATATCTTTCGACTCAAGTGATACCCCAATTGAAAGAGTTCTAGATTCCTCAATTTTGGTTCACTGAGTTATGATCGTTAACTTGAGCTTATATCATATAAGATGGGTAATTTTTTTATTTGATTGAATGATGTTGTATTGTCACAATGTATACATTTTTACCACATAAATCTTTTATCAAATGTTTCATTTCGTTGATTATGTTTCCTATAAGGGATAAAGATTACTCGAATCACCTTTCTTTGAGTTATAATGTTTCATCTTGATCTATTCCTCTCTATGCATGGGTTATCCAATACTAATATTTTGTTATATAGTTTCTAACAACCCACTTTTGGAAAAATAATTTTCAATACAATATAATGTTTTTTTGATATTCTTGTATTAGTAGTTTCAAACAAATAAATTTTGAAAACAATTAAATGGTATTTTACCATTCGATTTCAAATGTATTGTCTTCCAAAACTTATTTATCCAAGATAAACATTATTTAATTTCAGGACCACATTATTAGAGATTCCTTTTGAACATAAAATATTTAAAAGACTTTTTCATCCCATTATAAATATGTTTTTGAAAGTGACATGTTTATTTTATTTTCAGTCAATATTTAAAATGTTTTCTAAATGATCTTATATGTTTTTGTTTCCATTTCCCTTATCATTTTCTAAAGTATTTACCCAAATTAGATTTCTGTTCCATTATTTATCATAATATATATATATATATATGTTATAATTTAGAGTATTTAACTATTGGTATCAACCAATTATATTCTTAATCTCTTCTTTTGTGATACCATTAGAAGTATTCACATTACGAGAGTGTTTTCAAAATATGTGAACACCTTTATTTGTTTCCATTGCTGCACTAGGGTGGTGTTCTTTTGAAACCAACAAAATACATTCTCTATATAGATTATGATCATGTTATTCCAATATTGATTGAACTGTATATTCATTTCCTTATAGGTCCTAAACTTAAAATTTTTCAAATTTTGATTAGAGGACGTTCATCTAGAAAGAACATTTTTTAATTAACAGGTGGAAATGTATTATCATTTTGTATATAGTTATTCAAATGTACATGATTATTGAGAATTTTCTTATGTATTTTTTGACTATCCATCATCTCCCTCTTGATGGATTATAATTTTCTTGTCCTTTTTACGTTGGGGCTAAAGCCTCATTTTTAATGTGAAAGTAAATGCCTCTTTATATATGTGTAGAAGGAGACTCAATACATAGCTCATTAGCCCAAGGACTAGTGGCCCATTACATGGCCCAAATGTCTAGTGCAACATCATTATTGTTTCATCTTTCCTTCAACACCATATCAGCTTCATGCCCGCGTCATCGCCTGCCTTTGTCATTGGCTGTGTCGCCACCTTCATGGTACTTGAATAGTACATGTGCCAATCTGGGATTGAACCCCGGATCACTTGGATATGGAGGCCAGTGGCTGAGTAACACTCAGTTATGGAATTTTCCACCTTTTCCCCTTTTATTTACATCTTGAAATGTTTTAACGATTATTAACTTCTAACACTAATTGATTATGCAATGAAAATATATATTATCTATTATACCGATATTCATATCTTAATTCAGTAAGAGTTTCCTATTAGAATGGAATCAAACGTCTTATGGACTCTTACAGTGAATTAATTGGACATAATTTGATGAAATGTGGAGCTTGGAATTATATATCCCCTCAATGCATCAACAGATGTCATTTGTCAAAATATGTTAGGTATTTTTTGTATACATCTTCCCATAATAGGATAGTATCTTTGCACAAATATATGATAACATGTTTTTGATGTCCTATATTATTTATTAGATTATTATGATATCATATTCATTTATATACATATATAAAATTATTTTCATGCATATATCATGCTCTAAGATTCAGTTGATTATGGAATTTTTCTGATTATTTAATCCTTCCAAATCATGTATACCATGATTATGTTTTTGATAGATTTGGTTATATGTTTCTATTACTGCACATTTGAGATGAACCCATTATTATATTCCTATTCCCTATATTTTTAAGTAATGTAGTACACATGTAATATTTACAAGGATTAAACATGTAGATCATTTAAAAACTCATCATGAATTAAGTAGTTTCACAAATAATGAGAGAAATGTATTTAATAAAAATGAAACTGGCATTGCTACTCTATGGTTTTTCCAAACTCTCTAAAACATTAATCCTAAAATTTCTTGACAATGTATGAAATGAAATATTTTCTAAAATTCATATATCCATTGGGTAGTTATTTCAAAAAATCTATAGTATGTGTAGAAGAAAATATGTAAAGCATGTGTTTACAAGCACCAGATTCAGACACGAGGGTTTAGAGGTATCACATTATCCAAAATCTAAGACTAATTCCGAAAGTTTGATTACTCATTTTGATGATCCATCTTAATCGAAACCCTCACCAAATAAGTGATGTAAAAAACGAATTTATGAATGCCAAAGAAGCCCTATTTTTAAAAAATAAATTTGATCTAGAACTATAACCTCAAATTTCAATGGGAAAAGGGATTGAACCATGGATTATGGAAAATTACATTAATAATTTTAGGATTGAATGAATTCATTCCCAGTACTTGTGCTTCCTACATAGAATCATCATAGAGGAAATTTAAGAATAATAAAACATTCCCCTTAGGATTCTTTTTCAATTGTTAAAACTCTAGAAAAATAAATATTCCATACTAAATAGAAAAATTCATATGGATTAAATCCAAATAGGAAAATAACCCATTCATTGAGAGTGTTCATATTGATCATGGTACAATATATGAATTCATCATCAATGGAAATAAGAATATTAATAATTATTTTCCTAATGAATGAATTATAAACCAAATATGATAAATATGTGAAACTTCTCTGATGAAAACCCTTATTTAAAGAACCGTCACCCTCTATTAAATAAGATTAAATTTTATTATTGGAAACATAGACTGATGAAGATGATGTGAGGTGATTACTACCAAAAATATAAAAATTCAGATCCATTACATATCCAGAGTCACACTGGTTTCATATTTTTGATCTTTGATCTTTATGAATTACCAGAATCACACTACTTCTGTAGAATAATAATAAGAATATCCAAGTGTTTCCTGTAATCCCTTATGATGTAGAACACATATCACCACAAAATGACTCTACATCGACAAGACCTAATCAATTTTCACACATCATAATGTCTTCAACACCCAAATGATTTTTTGATAAGACACTAATATATATGTATTTATACTTATCTCAATATTATAGATCTTCTTCAAATTAATCTCACAAAGAATTATTAAATCTATCTTGATCACATGTGATTTTTAATATTCTAATATCTTCTCAATATTATCCAACCATCACGAATAACAATAGATTATATTGCAAAAATTATTCAGGTAAATGAATTGAAAAATGGATCATAGAGGAGTAAAAGTAAAAAAATATCGAGAACACAAATATTTAAGTGGTTCGAGAAGAATCAATACATCCACGAAGAGGTAGAATGTTCAAAATGATTCGGGAGCACAATTTACAGGATATCTCACAGATTTTCTAACACATGAAGCTCTATCCCAAATGGGCTAATAGGGAGAATGATACATTATTCCACCAACTGTTAGAATGTCTGATGCAAAATAGTGAAAGGCAGATGAAAGTCTACACCACTACAGTAAAAGGTGGTCATCAAAGTCAAAAGTGATACAATGACAATGGTTGGAAGTCTAAGGAGCTACAATATTGTGGACTCCAAATTATTTACGGAAATAGTTCATTTTCAGTGTTAGTCGGTTAGTTCTATAATAGTTGTTAGAGATGCTATAGTGCCCATAAAAATGGGTCGTGGAACATTGTCCCCCAGACTCCCGGAGGAGAGGCAAGTGTCCCCCTACAACCCCCTATGAACTCACCATAGAGGTCAACCTAGGGAGGATGCGTCCTGGTGCATAATATGGGCTAGAAAAATTCGAAACTACAACATCTAAAGATGATCAGACGATACCAAATCCAATAGATTTTTATTAGAACACTTGCATATTATCCTTTCTCAACTCATATTCTTCTTTCTTCTTCTTAGTAATTTCATTAGATATGTACATGAGAATCTTGGATGATATCTTTTCATCTTTTTTCATTCATAAACATAAAATGAATATTATTTTCCTTAGGATCAATTATTTATCTTCTTCTTTTTCTTTGAGAGTTCATTTATTTTCAATATCGGCGCCTTTACTCAATTCATTCTTAGTTTTTAATTGATTTCCCTATTTTTACTTTTCTATTTTTTACATAGGTCACCAATAATTATTTTCTATTCATGAATATCTATACACTACTTCAAATTCATTTTCCCCAAAAAAATTTACTACATTGTACGTGGGAGTTCTACCATGACATCATTTTCTTTTTTCCTAAACAATATCAGGTAAAATCATAGTAGCAACCTTATCTTTTTATTTTTATTTATCTTTATAGAAAAAAATATAACTTCACATTATTTTATATATTCTTCAATAAATATTATTTTAAAAATACATCCACAAAAACATACATAAAATCATTCATCCAAGAATTATAAAAATAACACAGTCGTAAAAGCTTACAGGTTGTATAATCTTCATTCATATTGAGAACATTCGCCAAAACATATAGAAACTCAAGAATTGATTCTATAGATACTATATTGTTGCTCCGCTCATAATTCATCAATTCATTCATCTTTAGATATATCTCACTCAGAAATAATTAATTTTAAACACACTTCTACTATATTCTAAGATAATATTCTATATTAAATCACACAACCCTTTAGGTTTTTGTGAAGTTTAATACTATAATGAATAGGTTATACATTGACTGTTATATTACCACATAATAATATATATTCTTCAAAAAACATATTTTTCATCTATATATTTCATAGAATATTCACTATTTGTTGACTCATGTGCAGATCCTATGGATCATAGATCATGGAATGATTACATGTATATAGATTGTATGACTCATACACAGAGTCCTTATCATTCATACATAGGTGATTGGGATCAATGAAGACATGTAAAAAATTCCATGTGACATGTAAATAGATTCATAGTTTCTCATATCTAGTTTAATTATTCATTCTATTTCTGATACACAACTCAAAAAATTACTTACTTAGTGTTTAGACATTGTCAAATTTCACCCATGCCTGTAAATTCTAGACATCATTATAATTATCTCACAATATCTTCTATTCAAATCTGGGTAAAATGCATTTCGGGAAAAACACCCCATCACTTTCATAGAATATCGAGTAATTTATAAACCATCTCAATCACAACATCATCATTATCATGTTTTTACATCATATTAAAATTTGAAGATGAAGAGTCATTTTATTTGGAGATATGAGCTATATTACATAGAAAATATAGCAACACACAATGCAGGGAAGTACTTGGTGAGACTCGAACTCAAGACCTCGTCAAGAACCTATAGGAGCTTCTACCAACAAATTTATGTTACAACAAATTACATACTCATGTTTGAGTATTTAGATAATCCCTACTACTTTATCAATTTCAATATTATTTTTTTCAAATTAGAACATCATCCTACTATTTTATAATATTGATTTCATCAAACTATAACAAGTGACACAATAAGATGGATTCTTCCTCATACTAATCATCATAAAACTACAATATTTACATTTAATCATTCTCCCCATGAAACTATCTTATTCAAATTATCTAAGCTATTATAGACTACACTAGAAGCATTTCATCAAAAGTTATAATTATATATCATTAACGCCATCTCACCAATCAACTAATCAAAGGGGATAGCTATGTAATGGATAAATCTTTAATCATCCTTTGCCAATCTGAAAAAGAACATAATTTACATGTTTAAATGAATCTTCTACACCAGTATACATCACCAATAACATAATTAATTTCTCATTGAACTTATATACAATCACAACACAAGGGGAATTTTAAACTCCACATGTTATTTTGTTCCCAATTATATAAAATTCAAAATACCTTAAAATGTAGGAGGATCATATAAATATTTCATTAGATGTATACCATTCCTCTCACTATAAATGAATTTAAATATAATTTTTGAACTTTTTTTTCTATCCCCCCATGTTCATACCATATATGCCAGGTATGATGTTTTTATCTCATTACACACATTCTTGATCTTACTCATTTTATATAATCTCCCCATTCCAGATTTGATTCTATCAATTTCACGATAGAAGGGTGGATCCACATTTTTCATTACAATGGGCCTTGAGTAATTCTAGTTTTAGTCTACATACACTATCCTGAGTTGGAAAACAAGAGTTACGTAACTAGGCATCATTTTTTTCATAAATATTTCAAATTGCGATACCAAATTTGGAATTATTTTATTAGGATATGTACAAATTAATTTTTCAACAAATATTATAACCTTCAATCATCATATAAAAAACACCAACACATTTATGTGAAAGTTTATTTTTCTCCAAATTTTTGTTAAATAATTACTCCCATTGGATAATAGTATCTAATATAATAAAGAATAAATTGGGTGACTATAAATCACAACTCTCTTAGGAATATGTATGTTAGCTACTGGGGAGCTGGGATGTTATTTTAATTATAGGGGGAAATATTGTCTATTACATTATATTAGTTAGATGCAGGATGGAAGGTAGTAGGTAGCAGTTTCATGGTTAGTAGTTGAGGAATAATAAGTAGTGGTGGGGTTTTTGGGATGGGGGGGGGAATTAATTTGGTAATTTAGCTTATCAGTAGTGAGGAACAACCCTTTGGAGGTGATTCCCTTGGCTCTACGGAGTGGAATTTTGTGGAGATCTTCCTCCCTCTCTCCCTCTCTCCTTAATTTTTTCCTTATTTCTCCTACCAACAGTAGTTCGATCACATTTCATATTTAAATACTAAATATATTATGGTCTTTACCTTCCAACCATTTTAATTCTAATGTGATAATTACTATAAGGGTTTTTTTCCTAACAATTGGTGAATCTATAGGGAAAGTCGTGTGGGAGAGATGATCGTCGAGGGAGTCGATTGCTATTCGAGAACCGCCATCGCTACTGTGAGGGTTGGAATCCTGGGAAAATTTTGTTGGAAATAGTCCCAAACTTTGGAATGAAGAATGTCTACTGTATTGAAAATTCATGCATTGGTTGTCTTTGGAGTTTTCGAACAATGATGGAGAAGATCATTGCTGCAGCGCATGACGGGTGTTTTAAGGAAGCTGCATCACCATGGACACTGCTGATTTGATCTCTAAGAATTAAACTAAGTGATTTTTGAAAATATGGAGAACTCAAAATGTTGCTAAAAAATATAATTCAGTTGTGCAAGATAATTTTTCTTTTTTTCACTTTTATGGAGTAAACTACTGTGAGACATGATCGTCGTTGAGTTGGCTGTACATAATGGAAACCAAAGTTATGCTTCTAGATATTATGGGAGAATATTTTTATTACTAGATCATCAATATAGATTGGTATTTTTAATTTCCATGGACAATAGAGGATATGAAATTACACTAGACATGACTTTTCATTGTCAGTAATGCTCTATACTGGTTTTTTTCCTGACATAATGCTACACCAAACTCATCATGCGAAATTTTTAAATTGAAGTTGTGGGAGAAATATATGATCAATGAGCAACATCCTAAAACAAGACTGAAGCTACTTGAACATGCAATGTTTTCTCTTAGTTTAGGTGTGGATTTTCAAGAAGGGTACGAAGAGGAGGAAGAAATTTTTCTTTTTTTTCCTTTATTTATATTTTTGGGAGTTGTAGTGAGTTCGTGGAAGAAAGCACAGGATTTACACAACATGTTGAAATATGTCACACCTTATACACTATGTTTTGTGGAAAATCGATTCACTAAACCTATCATATGTCCTCATGAACTCAATCAGACAGAAGACAATTTTTTAAAAACAAATGAGAATCTTGTTTTTTCTATAGTTGAATCTATTGATCTAGAAGAAAATGATCCTGAAAGATCTATGTTAAATATTTCAGATTTTGGTGTTATGCTAGCTTCTGTAATTGTTTCTATTCTAGTTGGCTACGAGCAATGTGTTTCTACAGGAAGTAGTGAGTATCTGGTTTTTCTAGTGTCAATTGAAACATTTACTATGGAATCTGTTTTCCATCTTGACTGAAATCTAATAAAGGGGAAAAGAATTGTATGTGAGACACATGAATTTGTACCACAATCCATTCATCTACTAGTTTAAATATTTCTAGTTATAGAGTTAGTAGAGAAAGGTTATAGCATGGGCGCCAATGTAGATGGATAACATGGTAGAGTGGATTACTGGTTGAGTCAGTTTACAACAGATGCTTCAAATGATATAATTAAATGACCGTGGAAGGAACTCCCAAGACCATACCATGAGATCCTTTTCCTTCCAGGGAGTTTCACACTCTATTATGTGCAAAAAAAATTTAGAAAATGACTATAGAAGGAGTGGTGGATATTTAGATGAAAATATGTGATGTTTTTTTTCTGGAATGATGTCTAAAAGATTGGGAGATCATGGATTCTTGCCACTTGGAAGCATGATGCTATCCAATAAGATATTTGGGGATTCTACTCTTTTTATTGATCCTCTAAAAATAAGTATTAAAGTTTTTTGGCATTATATAGGTTTCTAGTGACTTTAGAAAAGTTATAGTGGTATAAAAACCACCACACCAGAAGCAGTTTCATCATGGATGAAATACTGGAGTTTACGATTTTGGGAAAACAGTATATATGAGTCCATTCCAATAAGCACCAAACACCTACTTAGATCTAGGCATAGTGTGTAGGGGGTTTTTCCGCCCCACTAATGCTCTTGCTAACTTAATTGATTTTATCCATATAGATGGTGTAGTTTTGGTGTCCCAGCATAATGGAGAAAAACTGGCATGCACGAGTAGCATTACTATGGATGTAAATATTAGAACTAGTGTAGTATAGAAATTGAAGACCATGGTACCATATTATCTTGATTAACTTGTTACTACTTCAGAGATGAACTGTCTTACATTTTTTATAGCAACAGAACCATTTGAACCTTTTCATTTAGCCTCGGGGTTAAATGGGAGTTGTAAAGAAATTTTTAATAAGTGATGAGAATTCTAGAACTGAGTTAGGAACTGTTATAACCTCTTGGGGGGATTTTGATATCCTCATAATTGAGTCTTAGCGAGCAACTCTCTAACAGGGGAAAGAAAATTCATCTTCTCATGGTTGATTATTCTTAAAATCCATGCTACTTCATCCATTTCAATATTATTTTTTTCACATTAAAACATCACCCTATTATTTTATATCATTTATTTCATTATCCAATAATAAGAGACAAAATTGGATTGATTGTTCCACATATAAATCATCTTAACTCTCAAATATACACTAATATTCATTCTTCCAAAGAAACAAACTTATATAATATCTAAAGTGTTATAAACTACAATGGAAGCATTTCATTAGTACTTATAATTGCATATCATTAACACCATCACGTAAATCATTTGATCTGGAGGGATACCTATGTAGTGGAAAAATCCTCAAACATACATTATTTTATGAAAAAATATCATCCTTTCCTTGTTTTAAATAATCCTCTGCATAAGTATATATATTATTACTCCATAACCCAACACATATTGACATGATCATTGAGCATAAATATAATCACAGCACAATGTGAATTCCAAACTCCCCCTTTTAATTTGTCATTAATTCATTAAAATTAAAAATAAAATCAAATGAATGAGGTTCATGTAAATATTTCATTAGAATAATACCATTTTTTCTCCATAAATAAAATTAAATACAATTGAAGAAAATATTTTTTCTATCCACCATGTTCAGGCCATAAATTACATGTATGATATTTTTATCACAATACTTCCCCTCTTGAATATTCATCATTCTATATTCTCCACATTTCATAAGTGATTTTATCAATTCCACGATATATGGGTGAATCCACATGTTTCATCTCAATGATCCATGAGTATGTTTAGTTTTAGTCTATATACTATAACCTAATGTGTAAAATAAGATTTATTTTCCAAGGAATCAAATTTTTTCATATAAATTAAAAATGTATACCAACTATATAATTATATTATTATGAGATGTAAAAAAAAATAATTTTCATGAAATACAATGATCGTCACTCATCCTAACAAAAAAACCAAAAAATTTATGTGAAATTTGTCTTTATCCCCCTTATTGTTACACAATTACTCCTATTTGATAACTATATCCAATATAATAAAAAATAAATTAGGTGAATAAAAATAATAATTCAACATAATATTTTTGTTTAGACTTTCCAAATTACCATATTCAACAAAATATTAATGATCAATAACAACTTCTTCATTTTATAGCTCCCCTAATGTGATTCTCTATAAACATATTCATTATTGTAGTTTTCTAATAGTAATTTACCCCAAACAATTTTAATATCAATTTAAAAATATCATGTGATTTATTAAAAAAAGATAACATGATTCCAATTGAAATATTTTATATGATAGATATTACCATATGTTTTTTAGTTATTAAATCTAGTTAGGAACTCTTCTTTTTTATCAAATGATACCTTCAATTCACACCATGTAAGAACCAAAAAAATATTACGTGAAAGAGATGAGTTATCATAGAATCCTTTGTTTTTGTATAATGGTTTTCATTTCTTCCACAACATTGAAATATCTTTCATTGAGGTTAAAATGTATCATGATAACTTCTTTTTACATATATGGTCTATCTTGGGCTGCATAGTTTTTTGTACCATTAGATTTATTCTTAACTGGAATGTTATTTTCCAGTTTAGATGGTTGATAACATTCTTTATTTTTAGACTCATAAATAATTGTGGTCTCTTTTAACTCATCTATATTTGTGATTCTGCAATTTTTTGGAACACATTTATTTCTTTTTTGTGTTGGGTTCTTCAGAATTGTCTTTTTAGAACAGGATTCCAATGGTGTTTTACCTGTGTCACTTATATGATAGTTTTGACTAGAAATACATTTTATTCATATGAAAACATAATGATGATCCTATGTTTACTTCCAAACTCCCCATGGACATCCTTTTGATCAGTATTTTTTTGGAAAACTCTCAATTATAGTTTTAAACACTAATCAAATCCTATCATTTCTCTCCTAGATGGATTCAAATATTCATTTAGGATATCTCTATTTTTTCCATAAAGTCATGAAAATATTGCAATGGTTCATGGTGTGGCCTCCCATGAAAAATTAGAATCATATTTTCCTTATTTTTTTGTCACCAATATCATCTATATTTACTAGCATTTTGGGATTACATTACTCAACCTCCTTCTTCTCTAGTTTCATTCCAATGTTATTTTTGATTTTTTTTATTAATTTCATATTCTATTATTATTCTCTCTAATAATTAACATACCAATTATTCCAAGTTGGTATATACAATAAATCTTTAACGAAATGGTTGTTTCTATTGCAATATTAAAAAATATATACTTTTTTATATCGACTATAAAGTTAAAAAGACTTATTTTTCAATTAATAATGCCTTTTAATTATAGGTTTCTATGTTGCTTCATGTTTTCTCCCCCTATGTTAAGGCCATATTTGACTTGTATATGCTGACATATTATACCAGCAATGTTAGAAATTATTAACAATCCTCTAGTAGCAACAACATTTTCTACGTTTTATTAATATATCCATATTTCTGAACATTATTTTATTGGGTGGTAACCAAAATGATTTGTGTTCCATTTGGGGATTTTCTCTTCAAAACATCTCACATCCACCTTTAATAAATTTTATGATTTAACACTAATTTTTAGCACATTTGTATATATTTTTACTTTTACTCTATAAATATATACAAAATATAATTACTACCACCATATTTATCTAGATAGCGGGTTACCTTCTTCAATAAGATCAAGGTAGATTCTTCATAAAAGTATCTATAGGTTTCTATTCAAAAAAATATCCATTTTAGGGAAAAACAACTTATCATATTTTTTAAAAGTATTTATCTTCTAATATATTAAATATGGTTTATCTTGTAATGATTCTATTTTTTCAATTTTATTTCCTACTCAAGACACATAAGGTTAAGAACATTCTTTTCATCTCTTAAAAATCACAATCTGAAATTTTTATTTATCTTCAATAACTTGTTTCTTAATCATGAATTCAACTATATTCTTTTAAATATATCTCTTGTTTTCTTATTTTCATTTCAATAATATCATGTAATGATTAATTTAATTTCATTGAATTTCATATAGCATCTCAAATGATTAGATCACTTTATCAATAAAAATCATCTCATAATAAACTCATTTCAAATAGTCATCAGCTCAAAAACATCATTCATTTAAATATTGGAATGATTCATGTTTTTCTATAATATTTTTTCTAAGGTTGTTTCATATGCTACATTTTTTAGCCAATTAATCTACCATGAAATCAACTACCTTCTAAACCTTTTATTTTTCATTCTATAATATCATAATATGAGTTAACATTTATGAAATGACATCATTGACATCATCCTTAAGATATATTTTAACATTAGAATAATAAATATGAAGTGATTTAACATTAAAATCCTAATTTTCAATCTACGAACAATCCTCATTAAAGGAATAATAACCCAAATCATTATAAAAACACATACCAATATTAACAAATTTAGATAATAGTTTATCCTCCCTTACTTATAAATTTTTAATTCCATGTTTTCATATTTTTTATTCATGTTTGTCACAAAATTGACAAAAACCTATACATAATTCACTACCATAAAATTGGGTTTCCATAGCACCACCATTTAACAATGCTTTTTTTAGCACTGATAAAGGCACCCCATTTATCAGTGCTTTGATTAGTGCTGTTAAAGGGGATCCCTTTATCAGTGCCAGTAGCACTGATAAGGGGGGGATTAATCCACACTTTTTCCTAGCGCAAATAATGTGTATATTAAATGAAAGATATATTTCATAAAAAATAATATATTGATATATAAGTATATTTATATTGATATAAATATAAAATATATTTTTTAAATATGTTTTAGATAACTATAAATAAACATTTTCACTTAATATGTAAGATATGTAATGAAATTTTTTTACAAAATAACATAAAAAGTTATTAATTAATAATTATATAATTATAATCAACTAATAATAATTTAATAACATATTTAAGACACAAAAAATCAAAAATTAATAATAAATGATCTAAAATAAGTTGAAAATGTAATTCACACTTCAAACAGCCATAAATTTCGATCTTTGTGTCTGTTTATGCTCTACATCATATCAAATTGAATCTTGCAATGAGGTCAACGTGTTGTGACCCACGGGAATCTTATGCCACATGTTAGGAGGCCAAAAAGGCCCAAAATGTCTCCAAACTGAGTTTGTAGTCTAGATAGCTTATTTTTTTAACATTCGATGGATGTTTAGCCTTGTTTATGGGGGACTTCGTTCCCTTTTCAGTGGTGAATGAATTTATTTCAATGGATTACATTCATATTAATATTATGTCTTTGAAATTTTATCATTTTTCATAATGTAATTTTATTTATAATAAAATATATAACAATATATAAATATTTTCTATATATTCGCACATAAAAAATTAATTTTATAAATAAATAACTAAACATATTTACATATAAAATATATTTCCCAATATATTAGTATTATCTTAATAAGAAAATAATATCCATTTTATTTAAAATACAAATATATGAATATTTATATACCTATATAATGTGTACGTGTGTGTTTGTATGTGTGTCTATATATATATATATTTGTGTGCGTCTGTATTAACAAAATGATATATATTATCTATATATACAAAAAATATGTATATACATATTAATATATTATATTTGTAAATATATTTACATATGTATAATTATACATACATATATACATATAATATGTGTGTCTGTGTGTGTTGTATATATGTATTTGTTTGTTTATAAACACACATAAAAAGCATATTTTATAAATCCATTCAAAACTGATCTTATAAATATATATTAAAATTTGAATAAATATATTAATATATAAATATAACTATATATATATATATATTAATAAACAGATATATATATATTAATATAGGGATATATATATGTGTGTATATTAATATAACTCAATATATATATATTAATATAAATAAATAAATGTATATTAATATAAATATATATGTTAATATATATATATATTAATATAAGTGTAAATATAAATATATATAAATATAAATATATATATTAATAAATGAAAAGAAAATCAACATTGTGGTGTTGTAAAGGCATAGTCGAGCATGCAACAGGTCCCGAGTTTGAATCCTAGGGGAGGCAGGATGTGTGAGCTGTTGGGGAATAATGCCTAGCATTGTTAAATGTGATGGGGGCTCTGTTAAAGGCTTGTGGGGTGACTGGGGAGTGCGGTCTGCAGTGGGGGGAGGGGCATTATTGAAGGGGCTTCAAGCGATGTTGAATCCATCCCCTGATATGCTGAAAATATTTTTTATTTTTTTTCTTGTTTTTTAACATTTATCAGCTCTTTTTAAAAACGTTGATAAAAGGGGTCATCTAACAGCGCTATTAAAAGTGCTGATAAAGGACCCATTTATCATAACTTTTTTTACTTTTGATAAAAGGGGCCTTTATCAACACTTTTCTTAGTGATGATAAAAGGGACCCCTATCTTCACCAAGATAAAAAAAAAATTATAGCACTGTTAGTTCCATTTTATAGCGCTGATAAAGGCCATATTTGCAGTAGTGATTTTGGATATGGATGGAAATTGATTCTTCCATCACAACCTAAACTTTAACTACAATAAATATTTACATTATATCTTTCCACTAAAAAAACATTGATCCTATAACAACTATATCCAATCATTGGTAAATTAATCTCTATTATCTATTAAAATACCCTTGAGGATCAATGTAGATACCTTATAGGGTGGGTTTTTTAGGTGTTGTCTAAGTTTTTATTAAAATAAAATACATTTTTTATGATATTTTAGCCCTATGTATTTGTACCTCTATTATATTTTAGGATATTGTATATTTGATTATTATTTATTAATCCGATATACCATATGCAATGTTTGGAATAATGTAATGGATGAGAAGTGTTATTTTTACATGGTTTGGACATTATATTGGAAACAATGTCCTTTATGTGGTAAGTTATTCACCCTATTCATAAATTATCTAATCTAATATAACATAATGTGATTAAAATTAGTGTTCATAACTCCATTTCTCTCCCTATCCATACATTAATCCTCATAGTGAATAAAATATTTCCATCATCCCACTAGTGTGAAAGATTCATATTGTGAATTCGACACAAATTTAGAACCACACAAGTTCCACTACTTTAGACCGTGTATATAAATATATTTCTTTCCAGCCCTTGAAAATTATATCTACAATTAGAATAGGATGTTACATCATATAAAAGATCTGATCTCTTTCCTTGAAACATTGATTGATTAACTGCAATATGAATATCTAATACACCTCTCTCTACTCCCCCTCAATGATTATACCAACTTCATAGATCATTATTATATTCCTCTCCTTAGGAATTATCAAATTAATCTAAATCATAGATTATGTTATTTATTATAATATCTCCTTAATATTATCCATGATTTTTTTCAATAAATTATTTATAGAACAAATTCATTTGAGCATTACTCAACTCATATTCTATTATATTCTTTTTGATGCTTTTATTGGATATATAAAGAAGAATTTATTTCAGCCTCTACTTTCTTTTCATTATCCAATACTTAGATGTTTAATATAATTTTATATAGTATACAAATATTCCACTTATTCTTATTATTATTTGAGAGTTTGTTAGTTATTTATAATCAACAGTATCTATATGTTCTTCTTCTATTTTGAACTAGTATGTCGTTCTCTCCATTTTTATTTTATATTTTAGTACCCAAAAATTATTTTCTATTTTTTAATATTGAAAAATTCCATAAAATTTTATACTCATGAACTAATTTCAACAATTGATTGTATGTTGGAATTATCCCATGATCTCTTATGAATTTTCAGTCAACCGAGTGTGTCTTATAAAATGACAGGAGTACCATTCTCCTTTTCATTTCCCTTCAACTTCTTGGATAGTCATAAATTCAGTTTATTCCACATTATCCTCAATAATGATTTTTATCAAGATACTTACATTAAAATCCATATAAAATCATTAATCCAAACACTATTAAAATCACATACTCAAACTCATTTATAGGCTAGCTCTTATTGTTACATTTTTATAGATTTTATAAAAACCTATATAAACTGAAGACATATATCAAAGATATTAGTTATTCTCACACATTTTCATATTCATTAATTTTGAATAAAATCCCATAGATATATTTTATATATAATAACAACTCCATTAAATTGAAGGATAACCTTATATACTAAGTAACACTCTCTATTAATTGTTTTGATGCTCAGAAACACAAATAAAAAATTAATCATGGACTTATTTTTATTATAGGGTAAAATGTCTATTTTAGAAAAAACATATTTTTCATATACAGAATTCATAGAATTTTTACCATGCGTTGAATCATGTGCAACACCTCAGATTCATACATAGAGTAACAATCACTAGTATACATGTGAATTTGACCACATATGACTCTTATAAAAGTCTTCATAACATATAAAAAGAATCTAAGTTACTTGTATGTAGATCAATTAACCATACATTTAATCAAACACATCATTTTGAATTGATTAATATGGAGTCCTCACATTTTCAAATTTATCAAAAACTCCAAATTCTAGAATTATACACAATTAACATAGAATCCTTTCAAATTAGTTCAAGGTCATCACTATAATTCAAAGACACTTGAAGCACTTTTCTGAAATTATAAAACCATCTCAATCACATAGGCCTCATTCTTGTGTTCTAGTACTTAAATCAATACACATGTCGTAGTGATTCCATAAGCCTTAATACTTCAATAATTTCAGTAACATTCCAGTCATTGGAAATGTTCATCAATTTGATGCATTACCATTATTTGTGCATCTTATAAGTAATAGTACAGTTGGATGAATTCATCCATACAATATTCAAATTATTAATCCTATATATTAGGGTATTTAATCTCTACATACAACCATCTTATTGAGATTCCCTAAAAAAGTGTTGATTGCTCTAAAATAATTCCATTAGAATATGTTAATATATATCATTGACACGATAAAATCAATTATCTACTATGAGGTACTTTCTATGTAATATAATTCTCTTCTAATAACCTTTTAAAACATTAGACAACACAATCCATTTCATGTTCAATGTAAATTTCTTCTTATGTTTGAGGATTCAAACATCATCACCCAACATATATTGTTATGATCATTTACGAGAAATATAATCACAATCCAATGGGAACTTTACAAAATGATAATGTTACCAACACAGGATATACATAACCCTATAATGTCAAAATGAACTCACACCATAATAACCAATTATCAAATAAAACCCCAACATCCTATAGAATAAAAAATCATTTTAAATAAATGGAACACAATGAACCACTAGTAGAATAGTGAAGGTTGTATAATATTTAACCATAACATCATCCCTGTAATTAATGTATTCTTAACTTATTTAACATCAACCATTTCATATGAATATTAGCATCCTGAATCCTAAAAATAAAATCAACAAAATAACAAAATTTCAGGTTCATGTATTTAATTAAAATTTTCATCACAATGGAATTCCAATATTCTCAAAAAAGAATAGTTATCATTATATAATATTAAAACAATATTTCATTGCAGGTCAAGATGGATTATTCATAATAATATTTTTAAAATTTTCAAATAATTTATAATTAAAAAATTCTTACAATACATGAATAATAACAACATATTCATTATACACATACCATGTTTTTAATTATATGAATAATTTAGATATGTATATCTATAATGATTCATGATTAATTAAAAAATAACACAAAATATTAATAAACAAAATGAAAATCATTCCTAAAAAATGTAACTCATCCTTACCAACATATCAAATAGTTCTGTTTAAATGTTACATACATTATAATGATTACATAATGAATTATGTATTGAAATTAATAGATCTTGAGTATTTTTAAAAATAATTAGACGAAGAACATTTTCATACTTCCCAATTTAAATATTCCACCATTAATTTATTCTTGAGTAAAATATTGAATAACAATGTATAAAACATTTCATTAAGTCATGGATGTCATGTAATGTGAATATATAACTATTACATCCTTGGATATAAAAATAATCTCTCCATAAAACAATAATTTAATCCCAACCATTTCATAAATTATTAGTCAGTCAAAACACATAGAATAAAATTTATATTAAAAGGATTAGTATCTAAATCATGATGTTAAAACCTTTTCCAAAAACCTTTTTTCTTAATCAATATTATGTTATCATGAAATACTTAATTATAATTATTCTATAATGTTATATGTATCCTATTATGATCTTTTAGAAATGGTTCATTCAAAAAAACAAAAGAGAATACCATATAATTAATTAAAAAATTCAATTAAATTCCAAACAGGCTCTTATAGGATGGAAATTTATCATACATCAATACTCTTTTTAAAAAAACTATACAGATAATTTTTTGAGATTAAAAATTTAAAAATCATATTATTTCATGTATTCTTAGAATTTATAATTTATATTTCAGGAATAAATTTGTAATAAATTATGAAACATATTTATAAATAATATACAATGTCAATATATATTAAAAATAATAAACACACTAAAAATCATATATAAAATTCCCCCGTAGGCGACTAGGGTGGTAGGGGCTGGGGTGTGGGGCGCTGGTCGCAGGGTTAAGTCCTCAGGACCTGTTTTCTGGTAGCATGCATAATAATGGAACAAACGTTTAAAATCACATATAAACAAATCATATTATATTATATTATTCAACCTTACTGATTTTTATACCCGATTATGTATGCATTCTCACCAAGAAAATTTTAGTTGCGTCTCATGGTCCTTGCATCGAATTTCAGGGGCCACCATACCTATCTTCTAGCTAATAAATTTTTCATTACAATTTTGGCATCATATTCATTTTTTTTTCAAATCTATACCATATTTAATTCCCTTACTTTATTAATGGTTATAGTTAAATAAAATTTATTTCCCTAACAAGCCAATGAACAAATAAATTTTTCCTAACCCCCATTTCCACTCTATATCACAACCATAAGCATTGATACCACTATGTTATTACATAAACCAAAAGACCCCCCCCCAATCGTTGGGGGATGTGGGTGTAAACCACGAAGATGGCCTATATTTGGAAAATGTTTGGAGACTAGCACTTCTTGTTTTTATAATGAGTAAGAGTGAAATTACACTTTTATTTCTATGGAAAATGTAAACCATCCATCAATCAACTATGTATATATAATGGAAGAGTAAACATTTTCCAATACAATATATAACTATATAAAACCAAATATAATCTGCTGAATGATTATAGAATACTAATACCCTATACCAATTTACTACTACCGAACAATAATGTACACAATTAATCATGGAACTATCCATCAAAACCACTCTAGAATATTTTTCCAGTGGTGAGTAACTATGAGTACATAATTGAATCATATATCAAGTCATAACAACATATTTTTCAAATTAATTTTACATTAAAAATATATATGGAAACAACTATATAAGATAATCTTGAAACATGAATATTTTTTGTGAACCTATCACAATCAAGTGAGATGTGTCATATTTCAACAAAAACCATTCCATATAACAAACATAGCGAGACACCTATAATTTTGGAAGGGAATCTGCCTTTCCTACCTTAGAATCAAGTAGGGAACAATGTTCCCCCATTGGAATTATTCCTTTAATCTATGATATCGAGTCACATATGATGTGGGTGGGTCATCGACCTTAGGTACCCTAAACTCCCACAAGTACTAATGTTTTCTTGTTTTTAACAGTCTATAAAAGCCACACCGTAATGAAATACATGTCATTATCACATCCTACACCCTATAAACCCCATAAAAATAACTACATGAGATAGAAAATTATATTATCCAATAATCATATCACAAAAATTATAAGTCAGTACAACAATCAATCATTATAAATATAAGAAGGAATCATTTAATAACCTGAATAAATGATTATATAAGACCATAATTATTTCTATATTAATAGATATCACAATATGGAAGTTATACTACATAAAAAATGGTTTGACCAATTCCCATTCCATTATATGATTGAAAATCATCTCGTTATCATTTACACCTTTCTAATAGGTTCAAAATTAAAATATCCCAACCAATGAATTGTTCATAATTTGTCACATTCATCATTAATGCCTAGAATTGGAGAACAATATTATTAACTTAATTTACCCTTGAACCAACCATAATTACAGTTTCAATATTAATCATGTGTATATAATTCTGATTCATATTACTATAATAATAATATTTTTACATTTAGGCATGAAATTTTACAATAAATTCATGTGATTATTCCACTTGTAAAATTGTTCAGTTAGTTGTGATTGATTAATTACATTACGCATAGTCCCAAACCTTCAGATGCCCAAGAATCACATGGTAACCTTAAATAACAACATATAAGGAAACCACGACCAACACTAAATATATATAACTCTACAAGACTATAAAATATTTCATGTTCAAAGAGGAATCCCAACATAACTACAACCCCAAAATATTCTACTCATAGAACATAATCACACTCAAAACATACCTATATATCCCCCATTTTCATACTAGAGGCTCACTAAACCAATTGAAACTGAAAACACTATATGAGAATGAATCAAAAATCCATACCCACTAAAGATATCTTGAATCTAAATAGTTCTCCCAAGGTTCAAGGAATATTTCTATGAAATGTAAAAATTAATAATTATCATCTTAACTAATTATATGATCATTACTAATCACTTACTAACCTAGGATGTAATATATTTTTCACTAGGACACAATGAATAGGACAAAAGGAGTATAATATAATTATAATTCTTCCCTAAACTCTATCACAAGATATGAGAATTCAAGGAGACAAGAAACCACTCATCTTAAACAACACTCAAACCCAATAAATGCACAACTTATGTATTGAAATCAATATTCATAACAATCATCATTAATTCCATATTACCTTCCATTCAATGTTACACCTCAAGAATTTCAAATAGATTTAATATTGAATGGATGAAACACTAAGTCTCTACATAACACCAATTTGTTATAACCAAGCCAAGTAAACATTCTTTTTCCACCTCTATGATTTGAATTTAAGAAAACATACATACACAGTTGTGTTCAGTAAGATATTTAGAGTTTGATAAGTCAAACATAATTTTTGGTGAATAGTAACATACCCATATAAATAGTAATGAATAGTAATTAATTCTCAATTGGACAAAAAAAATATAAACTTCACCCATGAATGTATAAAAGTAATTTATACATCTTAAAAGATTAAAAATGATCATAGTATATGTATTGGTATTTTTGTATATCATAAATATTTTAATTTCAGTTTTATGATTAATTTAATAATTTAAAATGGAAGTGTATTCTCATAAAATGTAATCATAAATTTTTATTTTATTCTATTATGGTTATAAGATAATTTTATGGGACCCTGATTAATTTTTCAAGGCATTATAGAATGAGTTATTGTTTTAATGTGTATTTTTCAAATAAATTATAATTTTATTTAAAAATTAAATTAAAAATATTAATAAAATTATTTTAAAAAAATGGTGTTCATTTTTGAAATATTCACGTCGATAAATGGTTAGGGTGAGTTTTTGGGATTTTTCGGAAATAGTTTAATTTTTTTGAAAAGTGATATACGATAATTTACCAAATATGTTAAATAAGTGAATTTATAGATAATGCTTGAGTCATGGATGATGTAAATGACCATTGGATCAAAATAAAATTTACCTATTACTATTTTTGTCATAAGCATAAAATATAATTGATTTTCTTGAGAAAAATAATTAAATAATGAATAAAATATTCAAATTCCACTCTTCTCCTCCACTATAAAACCCCCACTAACTCCCTCTCCTATTCACTTCTCTCTTCCTTTTTACGAGTACGAATTATACTCAAATATCCTCTCAGAATCCTCCCCCTTGTCTATATTAATTTTATCTCATAAAAAGAAAAAAACCTATCCATTAAAGAGCTCTCCAAGAAAATTAAATCAAGATGTAAATTCCACTTTTCAATTTTTTTTCAAGTTCTTTTTTTATGTGGTATGTATTTATATTTTTCATACCATGTATTTATTTAAATATTATTTTGTTCCACTACTATTGTATGAGACTTGTATGAATGGGTGACCAATGTCTGCTTTTTTTTATGTTTTCTAAAACCATGTTGCATAGTCGTTATGCTGTAGAATTTGCATCTTAAAATATCTCTTTTTTTCAAGCACTATTATTTTGTTATTATCTATCAAATTAAATTAGATAATTTTTTTATATGTCATTAAAAAGACCCATTATTGTCCCTATTATGTAATAATTATTATATACTATTTTTTATCAACAAAATATTTTATGAAATTTTATGTGACTTTGTTAAGATGTTGAATGTTCCTAATGAATTTCTCAACTCTTATTTCATTTGGAGTTCCTTTCTTATCAATTTTCATTCATATAATACATTAATAAAAATATTATGATAAATCCTGTAATATAAATTTACTGAAATCTTGTTGTTAAAACGGAATAATTCATCATCATCTCCCTTATCCCATTCTGTTATACTAAAAATAAAAACACCATAGGATATGTGTAAATTTATCACATTCAAGGACGATGGGTACTCACATTCTTTTATTGTCAACAATTATGGTCATTAAAAAAATTTTATAATTTAAAAAACTATAATATATATTATTAATTATTTAATTTTTTTGAATCTTTTTTACTTGTGATATTAATTTATAAATAAAAATGAGTTAGTTGTGATAAAAAACCACCAATTAACGAAAAAAAATTTAATTAATGTTTTATATAATGATTAATCATCACTCCCAATAACCAAATGAATTTTATAAAAATATAATATTATGGTTGATAACTAATAACATACAACTTCTATTCTTGTCAACCATTCTCATTCTACATGTTTATCTGTGTATAAATATAAGTAAACCGACAATGAAAACCAAGGATGAAAACACACACAAACAATGAAATTGGATCTCTAAACCCATAAAGATGGCCATGATTGAACTTTAAAAGGTTAAAATAAATCAATTAAATAAATATTATGTTTTATAAATATTAATCAATTAATTTAATCTGGTTATCCAGAATACATAGAACATGTGAATAACACCATCAGACTTAAGGTAAGGGTTTCCTCATCTCACAACAAATTTTGTGAGACATTAATTAATCACTAATAATACTTATGTATGGTTCATGTATATAGAAATTTGATGTTTCATATAGTGAATATTTTTATTTTCATGGTATTTAATTTATAATTTTTATATTATAAATTTTTTGGCATACAAATCGAAAGATTATAATGTAGTAAGGGATTTCTACTCGAACTTCCATTTTCATTAGGGTTACTCTTCTTATCTACATACCTCAATTAAATTCTTAAATATTCTTATGAACTCATCCTAAATTATGTTTTAATGTACTATATATGTTTACTAACTATAAAAATTCTTTATTTTATGGTTATTTACATGTTTTAAAAGAATCATTCAAAATTTCGTCCAGATAAACAAACCAGATTCAAGGTAACTTCTCAAATTCATACCCTTTTCAAGTTCACAACAGAATATTTTTTAATCCACCATTATTTTTATAAAACCACTAATTTTATAATTAAAAATTATCTTGGTTCATTTCTGTTTTTTTTAAAAAAACATGCCTTTCCACATTTTAATTCTCTTTAATACTTTCCTTAAAATGCACTAATATTTTTAATTTCTAAAGAATATTAAGAAATATTTTTACATAATTTCTTATCAATTGGACATAATTTATGCCTAAAATATAATTTCAGTTTCCTTTCCTTTTATTTAATAGGATATATATGTTTTATATATTATTTCATGTTAAATAAAATGATTTTACAATATAACTCATGTTTTAAAAGTAAAAGGATTTTCCTCATATAACATTATCTTTTTTAAAATATATGCCATGTTTTCCGATCATTACATGAATGTGGTGTATGTAAATACCTTGGGTATATCCTATAAAGATTATCTTTATTATAATTAAATTCAAAGGGATTATGATTTGAATGTTTCAAGGTGGTATGGTATACTTTAGAATGTTTAAGGATTATTTCCTCAACAATTTGTTAGTGGTATCATTTAAAAATACCTTTTTCTATACTAATATTCTTTGTAGAATCATAGTGGCTGGAGCTGTTCGAGGATTTTTCTTCTATGCTGCCATTCTAAGAAATATGGGGATGAATTTCTTTAATGGGGGGGTTTAAGATCATTGACCTTATTTTCGGGTATGGGTTTTTATATTCTGTAGTTTTTGATAATATGAGGAGAATATATAAATTTAAGGAGTACATGCCGTGTACCTGATTGCCACTGGTGACCGTGTACTAGCCGTGTAATGGCCGAGTACATGGCCATGTGGGGTGACCTAGAGACCACCTAAATCAGGGGTCAGTTAAGGAAGGTACAATCCATGTACCTTTAAAGAACACACCATGTAATTTTCTTTTTAATTGTTATATCAGACCGGGGTCACTTATCAATCAAATAAACCCCTTCATTAAACAACACATTGTCTAGGATAGACCGAGGAGAATGATTCAACCAAAATCCCCCGATCGTTCATCCATTATCCGAATCGACTACCATCAATTGCATTGGAATGGCCACAATGAGTTATTCCTTCTTCTAGATCCTCCTTCTTTGATTTCTCCCCTTTCATGAGATATACTTAGTTGAATGTTTTAGACAGTTTTTGTAGATCTACCATGTTCTAGGTTGACTCGAGTGCAAATGCCAAAGTTTATCGATCGTACAATGTGGAGGTAGGCGTTAGCCGTCGAATCAACCTAGAACATGTTAGATCTACAAAAAATGTCTAAAACATTCAACTAAGGATATCTCATGAAAGGAGAGAAATCAAGGAAGGAGGATCTAGAAGAAGGAATAACTCACTGGGGCAATTCCAATACAATTGACGACAGTCGATTCGGATAATGGATGAACGATCAGGGGATTTGGGAAGAATCATTATCCTCGGTCTCTCCAAGACAATGAGTTGTTAGAAGAAGGGGTTTCTTTGAATGATATGTGACCATAGTCTGATATAAAAATTAAATGGAGAAGTACATGGCATGTTCTTTAAAGGTACATGGAGTGTACCTGCCTTAACAGACCCCTACTTTAGGTGGTCTCCAGGTCACCCCACATGGCCATGTACTCGGCCATTACACGACTAGTACACGGTCACCAACGGCAATCAGGTACACATCATGTACACCTTAAATTTATATATACTCCCCGTATTCTCAAAAACTCTAGAAAAGAAAAACCCATACCTGAAAATATGGTCCATGTTCTTAACCCCCCCTAAATAAATTCATCCCCAAATTTCCTAGAAAGGCAGCATAGAAGAAAATCCTCGAACAGCTCCAGCCACTATGAACGTACATTATGTATTATTATATAATCTACAATATGTTTTTAAATTGTTTTTTATTTGATTTAATATGGATGTTCTATCTTGATACCATTCACCATATTATTCAGAATGGTTAGTGTTTTTCTTCAATGATTATGCAATTTTATTTACATTTAATATTTTATTTTAAACATGAATGTATATATTAATTATTTTCACCCATTGAATATGAGGAATGAATTGGACATAGTATTTGATGGGTGGGGACCACTATAACCTCTCGATGCATTTGTATCTCTCATGAGACAAATAGATGTGGACTTGGATAAGGCCTTTCCCATTTTAAATATGGTTTTGTCCGAGGCCTAAATCATTTGTAGACATCTTGGACAAGGCCTTAATGGTGTGTTTTAGAATGTATAAGATATTAATTTCCTTCATTATGAAGCTATAAATTCTTAGTTCATGTGGTTATTCGACTATTATAATACCCATGATTTTTTTTATTATTTAAAAATTTACTCATCTTATATTACTACCATATTATATCCATTTTTATTTTATAAAGTCAGGTGTTTTTAGTTATTCATCATGCCTAATATTCATGTTTATGATATATTCCATTGTATTTCTTACCCTTACTGAGTATCTGATATCTACCCTTTCTAAGTTTTCTTTTTCTCAGGACATGAAGAGGTTTATTATAACTGACTTGTAGATATAATCTTGGAGTAGTGGATGTTCCCAATAAAACATATATGATGTTTTTATTTTCTAGTTGTAATGTTGAATATATGTATATATCTAGTTTTAAAAAACTATTGAACTACTCAGTCCTTCAAGATTTGATACCATGTAATATAGACAATGTATTAAAATAATGCCCCGGATTCAGGCTTCTCAGGACGGGGCGTTACTGTTGGTATTAAAGGATGTTTAGCAGAAAACATGGAAACTAGATATAGAAAAAGTAGACATGTGAACAAAAATCTATGATAATATTTGGGGATAAGAATAAAAGGATATAATAGAATTTTTTAATGGAATATATTATGTGGTTTATAAGTAAAATACATCTCTTTCTGGATAAGAACAAGTAAAGGTTGCTCTGGAACAAATGTATCTAGGGGTGAAACCCGAAAACACCGATTTGAGCTAGAATTGAATGATAACAAGTGAAAAAAATGGGCCTTTAGGCACTCAGGGTTCGAAACTCCTAGGGGATATGATTTAGTAAATTCATAAGCTTATTAAAAAAATTATAAAGAATTTATTCACCCAAAGTATCCAAAGAATATGGTTATAGGATTTATGATGCATAAATTTATGTTATGTGTTATAACAAGTATATTGATATAGAGAGTTCCCAATTTTATTAGATAATATATAATATATAATTTATTAGAAATATATCCTAGAAGAAGTAATGATAACATCACCCATACACATAATGCGAAGAGTAAGAAGGATCATATCTCTTATGGTCTTAATCCATAATTTCATAGGAAGAATGTCTCCCAAGTATCCTCATTAGATGAGGAAAAAGTATAATGTGTTAAAAAGGTATGTAAATACTTTTATAAGTATTATGGCTTTGAAGGGAAGCAAAAGAAGAAGAAGAAGAAGGTAGGCAAAAACATGGATAATGGGAAAAAGGGAAAGTTTTATGTTCCCACAAGTGATAATTGTGGAATAAAACACATTATTATATGATTAAAAGGAAAAGGAGATTGATTCAAGTGTAAAGAAAAGGCCACCTTTTTCATAATTGAATTAAAGGGAAAGAATCTTCATATATTCAATGCTTAAACTGTAAGAATATGGGGTACTACAGAAATGAATTTCCCAATTGTAATAGAAATATAGCTCTAAAAAAGAAAATGGATCAAGATAATACTATGATGTTACTACAATTGAGTTATAATAAAATAATGTATTTATGTTTTTGGATTTAAGAACTATGTTATGCTATTATTGTTATAAATAATTATGAGATATTTAATAGTTGTACAACAATACTATTTCATTACAGTTTTGTGGTCATATGATGAGTGGTACGAAAGAAAATTTATTCTATTGAAGATGAAATTTTTAGAAAAAACATTAATAATCCAAAGACAATACATAATATACATCTGATGTTGATATAATGATAAGAAAATGATTGATTTAGATAAGTAATGATTACCTTGGAACTGAATATTAACTTGTCGAGAAGTGTCATATAATACCATCGATGGAGTTTACAACACTTTTGGATTTAAGGAATATATCTAATAACATGTATCTTACATAAGGAATATAGAATAATTTATGTTTCCAATATGGGTTTTATACTAATTCAAGTTATTACCATATTTCAAGAGGATACATGATAATGTCATTCACATGTATTGAATGTGAATTTTATATATTATTATTATTGATTAAGGGTTAATGATAAGTTCATTTTAATAATTTAGAGACCTTCATTATAATGGGTTGAATCATTATATTTGGTAATTTTTAACCATTTATCAAATAGATTATGTGGATCATTGTATGGGGGTTTAGAGTTTATTGTCACTACATGATGGTTTGATTATTCTTGAATAACCATGATGCACAATTAGAATGTGTTGTTTTGTGGTAACTAATGAATTTCCCTTTCCTCTTATTAATAGGATACTTTAACCATATTATTTATGTCAGTTTATCACAAGGAAATTTTCAAGTATAAACCATTAACATTCAAATATAAACATCAAATTTCAAGTATGATTTTTTTTAAGGAGATAATGTAACACCCAGACAATTTACAAATATATTTAATATATAATTCATGAAGATTTAATATAGAATGAATGAACCACCATGTCTCTAAAAAACACCACTATATTAAATCCTAACAAAGTAAACATAATTTTTCTACCTCTGTGGTTTTAATTTAAAAAAACTGACAAACACAGTTGCGTCTGGTATGATATTTAGAGTCTAATAAAATAAACATAATTTTTATTGAATACCAACATAACATTATGAATAGAAACATAACATTATGAATTTTAATTAAAATAATTGAATAGTAAATAGGCCAAATAAATATATTTTTCACCCATGAATGTATAAATACAATTCAAACATCTTAAAAGTGAGAAAACGATCATAATATAAGTATTGGTATTTTTGTTGGTCATAAATATTTTAAATTCGATTTTAGGATTATGTTAATTATTTAAAATGGAGATTTATTTTCATAAAATTTAATCCTATTTTTTTAATTTTCTTATCATTATAATGTAATTTTTTGGGACTTTGATTAATCTTTCATGGTGTTATAAAATATGTTATTATTTTAATGTTGTTTTTTTGAATAAATTATGATTTTGTATAAAAATTATGTTAAAAATATTTAGAAAACTATTTCAAAATAATGAAGTTCATTATTGAATTATACACATTAAAAAATTGTTAGGGTGAATTTCTGGGATTTTTCTAAAATACAAGAATTTTTGGCGAATAGTAAAATTCAATAATTTAAAAAATATGCTAAATTAGTGAATATTTGCATCATTATTGATTAATGGATGATATAAATTTGAATTATTTTAAAATCACATTCACTTATTACTATTTTTGGTCACAAGCATCAAATAGTATTTCTTGTCATGAGAAAAATAATTAAATAATGACTTAAATATTCAAAATTTACTACTCTCCCAGAATATAAAACCCCCCACTCATAACCTCTTATCAACTCTCTTATTAAAGCCTTGTTCCTTGTATTAATTCCTCTCAAATATCCTCTCAAGAACCTTATCCATGTCAAGAAGCCCTTGGTATCATAAAAAGACAAAAACCTCTCCCCTAAAGAGGCTCTCAAGGAAGATTACTTGAAGAGGCAAATTCCTCATTTCATTTATTTTATCTCAAGTTGCCTTTTACGTGGTATGTATATCATGTTTTATTACCATGTTCTTTTTTTCATTTTATCCTATCATGATACTATTTTATGAGACTTTTATGAATGGGTGGCATCTATCCTCTCTCTGTTTAATTTTTTCTAAAACTAGGTTGTATAACTATTATGCTGTATAATGTTGATCTCAAAATCTCTATTTTTTCATTCATTATTATTATGTTATTCTATATTAATTTAAATTATATTATATTGGTATATTTCATCAAATATCCACATTACATTCAATTATGTATGAATTATGAGATACCATTTTTTTCTCCTCAAAATAATTGATGAATTTTAAGCGATGTCGTTAGGATGTAGAATTTTCATAAGGGATTTCTCAACATTTATTTTAAATCAAATTCTTTTGTTTTATATTTTATTTCCCCACATAATTTCATTAAAATGTTATGATAACTTATTTACCTTAAATTTACATGAATTTATAGGGTGAAAATATAATAATTCATCATCTTCTCTCCTTTCCCATTATTTTATACTAACAATGAAAACACCATACGAGAAGTGTGAATTTTTCACCTTCAAGGATGAAGGGTTTTTGATTTCTATTACCATCTTAAATTATGGTCATGAAACCATTTTTATGGTAGAAAAAGACTATAATATATATATTATAACTTATTTAAGAATTTTTTTCTTTTTTACATGTTATATTAATTTATAATTCAAATTGAGTTTGTTGCGATCTAAAACAATTAATTAACCCAAACAATTATCATTAATGTTTTATATAATGATTCATCTTAACTCCCAATAACCAAATGAATTTTATAATAATGTAATATTCTTTTTTTTCAAAAATAACATACAATATATTTTTGGTACAACCATTCTCTTCCTTCATGTTTATCCGTACATAAATATAACTAAACCGATCATAAAAACCAAGGAAGAAAACACTCCCAAACTATGAAATTGGATCATTAAACCCATCAAGAAGGAAATGAATGAAATTTATAAGGTTATAATAATTAAATTAAATAAATAATAGGTTCTATAAATATCAATTAATTAATTTAATTTTGTTATCTGGGATACAAAGATCAAATGAAGAACACCATCAGACTTAAGGTAAGGGTTCCCTCAACTCACATCCATTTTTTTGAGACATTCCTTATTCACTAAAATTACTTCTGTATGGTGTATGTATAATGAAAATTGATTTCTAATTTAATTAATCTCTTTATTATCATAGTATTTAATGTATTTTTTTATAATATTAATTTTGGGACAAACTAATTGATTGATTGCGAAGTGGTAAGGGATTTCTACCTGAACCTCTATTGTCATTCGGGTTACTCTTATACTCTACTTACCTCAATAATATACTTATTTATTATTATTTACTCCACATAAATTCTGTTTTAATGTCTTATATATGTTTACCAACAATTATAATTCTTTATTTTAGGGATTTTTACATGTTTTAAAAGGATCATTCCGTATTTCATCCCAATAAACAAACTCAATTCAAGGGAACTTCTAGAATTCTTACCCATTTCCAATTTCACACTTGAATATTTTTTAAGACACCATTATTTTTATAAAATAAATTATTTGATAATGAAAAATTATAATGGTTCATTTTTTGTTTTGATAAAAGAAACATACTTTTTTAATTTAAAATTCTTTTTAATACGTTCCGTAAAATGAACTAAAATATTTTAATTCTAAAGATAAGTACTCTTTTTACTTTATTTCACTTTAGTGGGACATAAATTATAACTAAAATATAATTTCAATTTCCTTTATGTTTATTTTCTTGGATATACATCTTTACATTCTGATTTCATGTCAAAAACAAAATATTTTCCAAAATAGCTCATGTTTCAAAAGTAAAATGATTTTCTCATCTCACATTAACTTTTATGAAATATATTCCTTGTTCACCACTAATTCCATGCATGTGGTATATGAAAAACACATAGGTATATCATATAAAGAGTCTCATTATTCTCATGATATTATAATTTATTATGATTTGAATGTTTCAAGGTGGTATATGACACTTTGGAATGTTTAAGGATTATTTCTTCAACAATTTTATACTGGTCTCCTTTAAAAATATCTTCATCTATATCAATATCCATTATTTAATCATGATCATTATTGGGAATTATCTATTATGATATCATATAAATTATTGTTTTGAAGGTTTTCTGATTAGTTTGACTATAAAATGTGCTATCATGATACTATTCACCATATTATTCTGAATGGTTAGTGTTTATGATCAACGTTTGGGGAAAGTTATTTACATTTCACATTCTAGTTTCAATATGAATGTATATGTTTATTATGTTCAACAATTTCATAAGAGGACTAAATTGGACTTAGAATGAGATGGTTGGGGACCTATATTAGATCTCGATGCATCGGTAGGTCTCATTTGAAAAATATATGTGGACTTGGTAGAGGCCTTTCCCCTTTTGAGACATGGTTTTTCCAAGGCCTTATTCATTTTTTTGAAGTATTGTGCGAGGATTTGATGTATGTTTTAGAATGTATGACATATGAGTTTGCTTCATTATGAAGAAATAAATTCATAGTTCATGTGGTTATTCAAATTGTATAATACCCATGACTATGTTTTATTATGGAAATATTTACTAACCACATATTTGTGCCATATTATGTTCATGTTTTGATTTAAATGGCATTTGTTTTTAGTTGTTAACAATTAATAATGTTTTTTTTATGATATCTTCCTCTATATTTCTTACCCTTACTTAGCATCTAAGATCACCCCTTTATTATGTTTCATTTTATTAGGACATGAAGATGTTTATTATGACTGACATGAAAGGATTATCATGGATTGGTGGATGTTCACAATAAATTTTAAATATTGTATTTATTCTCATGTTATATTAATGAACCTATATATGTATCCAATTTTCAAATACTACTAGTCTACTCGGTCCTTTGAGATTGTATTCCTTGTATTCATGCCAATGTATTAAAATAATGCATTAGCTCTGGGCTTCTTTGGATTGGGCGTTAAATTCAATTTCTTGTTACCAAATGAAAAATAGTTTCATTAATTCAATTCTATATTAACAATGTCAACCAATCTCCCTACATTCCATATATTTTCAAGGATAAAACATTATTATTAAAGGAATAAGGTTTAAATATAAATTATCAATTATGCAATTTAGAATAGGATAACCAGTTATATATCTATTCCATAACTTGTTAATAAGAAAAATCATATATCATGGCAGTGATCTTCAATGAAAAATACATGTGACAATATAAAGATGTATTACTAGTGTATAAATTTAATTAATTAAAATGATGGATTATAGTAATAAATGCATAATTGAATATCAAGATATCATAGAAAGAGGAAACACACATCATCTTATTTTCCCAAGACCAGACCAATAACACCAAGCATGAGGGAAGGGATAATATAATGGAATAATCAAATTTATTGATAGCCCTCCCCTCAGACTAAATATATGATCATGTGAAAATATTTACTGAGAAAAAAATTTATTTGAAACTACTCCCCTTACAAAATCAATTCCATTAAGCCCATGAAGAATGAGTACATAATTATTGTGTCTGAAGGTAAATTCTTATCCGGTTCGATCATTAATGAATATAGTGGAAGAAACAATTATGGCTCATTAGATTCAGTATCGAGGTTTAATTAAGAGAAAGATGGAATACCAATTTATTGATTTTAAAGGGGGGAAATATTAAAAAATAATAACTCTAATAGGTCACTTGATTGAGGAGGTATAAAAATAAAAGGATTTTGGGCTCAACTATGGTGAATTAGAAAGTTCAAAAAAAAGTCAAGAACAATTAATTTTAGATCATTAATAAAATCTGAACATCCGTTACTTCAACAAATCCATGTTATTACCAATCCGGAGAACTGAATTTAGAGACAAATGAATATGAATAAACCTTAATTTAATGTGTATGATAACATTAATTATCATTACATTTACTATAAATCACACAAATAACCACCAACACTAATTTGATAGACTCTTTATGAGAAGAGTAGGGTGATACTCCAAAATATGGGCATAAACGCACCTTGGATAAATGGGTCATAAACAAAAAAGTCTAAGTTCCAAGAGCTCAAAATAGATAAAGGGACCACATTGAATAAAATAACAATGTCCAAGAGCTATTGGAGGCATATCTAACCACTAAAATATTGGGATGAGCAATGGAAAGAGAGTAATTAAGATGGGAATTTGAATTTATGCATTATGGTTAAAACATAAGACCATGGAAAAATATCCCAAAAAATAGTATAGTGGGTAGGTTTTTCACTCAACCTATAAAATATAATGGATAGAAGATCCACAATTGGTTCATGTAAAAGTATCCTCTGGAAATCATTACTCAAATCCTATATATCAACCCCTTTAGAAAACACTATCAAACCCCTATTTCTATAAAATATTATAGAAACCATGTCATGGATGATGTATCAATCCATATAGGTCCAAAAATCAAAAAACCTAATTAATTGGACCCTAGACTACATGAAACAACACAAATCCCCACACTGTATATAAAATTCGGGAATATGATAAAATGACTGTGACAACTAGGAATCCAAGGTAATATCAATGTGATACACAACATTAACTGCAAAAAATATAATTTCATTTAGGTGGAATCTATTTGAACCACTACAAAGAGGCCTTAAACACATTTCATGTTAGTTATTAGAAAATATAAACAAATATCCTAAAACATTTTCATTCCAAATCCCCCCAAAACACCTTGTAACACCACTAACTCAGCTAAAATACCAAATCCCATAGTTTCTCCAATAATATATCCATCTTCTAGAAATATCCTACCAATTAAAAATACAAAGGAAATGGTGATGATAAATTGGAATCTTATACATTTGAATTCTTGAATGAAGGAAGTTATTGTGTGAGTGTTAAACCAAATGTAGATATAGGTTTCATATTCCATAGATGTACAATTAGAATGAACTCGACATTTACTATAATGTTTGGATCGTTTACTCAAATTATTCATCAATTTAAGGATGGTATGAAGTTCCCAAATTTCTCATATTTTTTGAAGAAATCTAAATACATTGATATTTTTTTTAAATAAGTGTCATGATCAGTTAAACTTTTATGAGGTTATATATAAATCATATGAAAATCATTAATTTAGATCATTATAAGACCCATAAGGTGTTTATCCTCTTGTATTTTTAGGAAACATTATTTTTTAGGGATATCCAATATAGGCTATATAGAATCATCATATTTGTTGTCTTCAAATTTCTATTAATAATATATATTATAATATTGTAACACATCCACATTATTATAGTCTATGGTTTCCGGATATGCATAATATATTTCCTCTCAAACTATCCTTATGGGAATACCTAGCATCTTAACACATATTCAACAATTTATATTATTATGTTTTTACTTTATAAATACTCTCTATAATAACTATACATTGTAAAACTATAAAGGTATATAGAGAAATATTTCATATTAAATTCTTCTAAAAAATTATTCTTTAGTAAGGGTACATATGGGTTATATAGTCTCTCTCTCTAGAAAAAATACATTTTCCATATTGATTAATATTACAAATTTCAATTCATTAATGACATTAGCAATATATTGTAAGACTTTTTTATATTATTGGAACATCCTTATGTTATCTATTAGTAATTTTTCAAATGTAATTTGGGAAATGAATCAGGATTCTCTTTAATCAATAATTTCAATATAGATATTTAATAAATCTATGAATATTGGATATTCTTTCTATCATCGACATGGATAAATCGCCATGATGCTTATTAATCAATGCGCAAACAACATTTATTTCTTTTTCTAGGTTATAGTTTAATGAATAATTATTGTCCTTAATAAGTTTCATATATCATGTTTGTTACATGTTAAGTGATATCTCTATGAATATATAAATGATATTATTTAGATCTATATACATTTCCCATAATTGAAAATAAAATTATAATCTCTATATATTTAATGTAAATATTATATCTACCAACATTTGATCGTGGGTGAGATAATTTTTTAAAAGGGTATTTAATTGTGATGATGTGTAAGAATTGGTCTTATCATATTTAATAAAGATCCACTATAGTCCTTTCATCAATAAATTAATATATAATGAAATCCTAATTTCAATGAGAGTAATTTTAACATTGGTTTAATAATAGATCACTCATATAGTTCTTCAAATATTCTTAAAATTATAATGTCTAAGTGAATTTCTCCCCAATTAGTTGAATCAGAATTATCCTATTGGATAATCATTAGTAATTTTTAACAAGTCACTGATAATGAAATTCTAAATAAATGAAACTATATATTTCATATATATTCACCAGTGAAAAAAATTATTTGATAGCATTGGTCAAGGAATAGTAAACAAATATCTCATCATTAGAGACAAAATTTCAATGAAAAGAAACATGATTAACCATGGATTTACTTTTTATGAATATCCTATTTAATTTATTTCCTCTTAGTGTCTCCAAAAAAATTCATAAATAATTTTCATGCAATGCATACCCTCTTCAGTATATCTAGATATCATCAGTAGATACCAATAAAAATAATTCAATATAATATTCAAAATCTATATTCATAAAATAAATATACATGGGGTGTGGATTAGTAAATCCAATATAAAAAACTATAAACTTATAATTTCAATAACAAGTATTAATTTTTATAATTGTTATATAATAATCCCTCTCTATTAATTAATGATAGATGTAATGAAGATCAGTCATTGATAAATATTGGGAATCATTAAAAGATACATATTTATTAATAAATAAGGAAGATACTCTCATATTTGATATATTTGGGTTTATAAATCCGGTATCACACTACTCATGTAGTAGTATATTAAAACCCCACAATTCCACTAGATCAACTCTCTAAGGATGTTCAAGTATGGGTCATGCATCAGGGATGAGTAAAATAATAATTAAACTTCGTTTTCTTGTGAATGTTAATGTAATTATTTAGGGTTAAAATTACTTTATTGATATTCAATAAGTTTAGTCTTCATTCACATGTTTTCATTTCCATCAATAAATGCATTTTTATTTTTATTTTATACATGAATTTCATTACAATGATATAGAGTAGGTAAATCTTGAAAATACATGGATAAAAATGTTTCCGTGATAATTACAAGCGATTAAATGTCTCCCTCACTTGATCAGTCTTCTAGTCTTTGTAGTAAATTCATGAATAGTACTTTGACAGAAATAATTTTCCATTTATTATTTAAAAATAAACCATAGGTAAAAAAATAAATTTTTAAACTATAAAATCTTCATGTATCATAATAGAAAATACTCAATTGTCTTCATTAAAAAGTATTTTCATCATGTGTTTTTATTGAAAAATATTTCATTATGGTACCATGGGTTTGTTCAAGGTTCATAACAACTATGAAAGATATAAATTAATTTTATAGATCTAAAACCAAATGATGTATTAGATGGGTAAGATTTTGTGAGAAATATAATAGAAATCAAATCATATGGGCATCAATATCTACTATTAGAATTTTATATGCTTGAACATTATTATATGGAATATTAAAAGATATATTCCACTGATTCATATTTAACATCATATTGGAAATTACACCCTTACTCACATATCAAACTTCTTTTTTTATTATGTAAATATTGAGTTTTATAACTATTATTGGAAAAAAATATAATTAGATATATGGAACTAAAATCCAATATTATTCCCCAAGATAAAAATTATTTTAAATTATATAACAAAAGATCAAAAAAACATAATATCTATAGGATCCAAAATATTATCATCTCTTCAGGAAGTGAGTGACCAATCAATGAGAGATATTGATCGGTGAACCCATTTTACTCTTGCTCATTTCTACCTCAAAAAAACTAATTAGAATAAATGGTTTAATATAAATTACTATATATTTCATAACCATCTACAAATATCACTATCCATTATTGATCTATACATAGAATGAAACCATTCCCTCATCAATACCATGGAGGTCAACAATCTAATAAAGTATAATCCCAATCATCTACACTGTAGAGAACAAATAAATGAAAAACAAAATGATAATATAAAAACCATGAAAACTTCTAAAGATAAAATCAGAACTCCTCCTTATAGTGGTAAACTAGGAACACATATCATCATCAGGGATTTAATATATACAGTGTTGACCCATCTTATACTTATTTCATGATGAATTCATGATCTGAAATGTATTCATAAATCCAAAATCATCAACTTATACTATATATACCCTCAACCAAATATATTATGTATCTAAAATTTAAACATATCATGGAGAAATAACTGTATAATAATGATTGGGAAAGGAAACTAGGGAAAGTGAAAAAATATCAGGAGAATAAGAACCCCAGGAGTAAGGGAGTTATGTACATAGATGAAATAACCTTCTTTCACAATCATAATATATCACATTCCCTATAATCACTATGAAAAGATATTTTATTATAAAACACATGGAAAAAATAGAATTGGAAGAAAAAAACATGGTATCAACAACCAAATAATCAAAAAATGGTCAAAGAAAGGATGCATAAATCCCAAACCACTATTAACACAACATGAAGGGAAACTATATCCATGATGTTACAAAGTGAATAACTATTGAGCTAAATATCTAATGGTACCAGATGTTGGGAATGTATTTCTTCAATAGTACTCCATATTATATGATGATTTTGATGGTCACAAATAGCAATTTTTTTTCTAATAATGTTATGTTAATAATGTTTCATGAATATATATCATGTTTGTATCATTGATAAAATGAAATTCTATGGGATGTGTTCAAGAAACACCATTCAAACCCTATTCTTGGGGAATGCATGTATGGATCATCATCCCTTTGTTATGATGGATATTAAGAATATGTATCAAAAAACCTACATATAGTGAATGAATGTATAGAATATCAACCCTACGTCAAATCCTAGAAACATTGTTCATACCATATGTTCGGGAAATTGAATGTATGGTTAATCAATGATACATTTGGAATTTTATATTGAATGTATGAATTCATGGATCATCATCCATATGATACATTGATACCTATGTTAAATGAAGGAGAAAGTATGGATATGGGACTATACATTGGTAAGAACCCTATACTACACTACTTAACCCTACACTACAAAATGGAACCCTACACTACACAGTTCAACCGTATGTTTGTCTAATCAACAGTAGAGTTTTAAATTCTCAATTTTTATCCATGTTTAATACAATGGTATTGGTATAATTATAGGATGATTGAATTATTATTTATGAATGATTCAAAGTTCATTATAATAAATTTAAAGAACCATATTCATCAGATAAGTCACTCATGTTCTCAATAGTTGTTACGATTCCCTTGGTCAATTATGATTTAATATTCTGTAATATTTCAAGATATTTTCATGGATCTGTTCAACTGTAAGAAAGATATTTATATTATGGAAGTATTTTCAAAGCAAGTGGTGTGGTGTGTGTGATATACCTGATATGGGTGATACAAGTTTTTTTCATTCACAAATATGATAATATTCTTGTGAATATCTTTTACAGATTAGCAACAATAATTGATCTACTATGAAATTTTCAGAATAGGTTACACATTGGATATATACATGTTATAATCACATGATTTTGTGAGATTACTACTGCTGTTTTGGGATAATCTAATTGAAGATAATTTTCAACTGAGATTGATTCATAATTTCCCTTTTTGAAGATATACATTTCTGTAGAAAAACACCCATCTACTATTGATTGATATTTCTGTAACTTTGAAGATATACCAGAACTATAAAATAATTTTTTTTTATTTATTGGATTATCAAATGCACATAATATGTTTAAGTGAAGTGTAAGATTCTTGTACTAAGCTATTGATTATCAGTTCCCTATAAAAGAACCAGAAGTCATTGCTTAGTCTTTTTATAAAGGTGTCAACATCCTGCACTTAATTATGGATTTCTGGTCTTGTGATAAGAAGACTAATCTAGTGAAATTCTCCCATCTCATAGAGAGAGTGTTTTTGGAGTGTACTATGGGATCTTTGTTACTTGAACCACTATAAATTCTTTGTGTTCATTAATTTTGTAATCCACTGCTCATATTTCATACAGAAGAAAGCACGACATACCAACACAACTCACAAAGGGAGAAAAAAGTAATAAACATGGAATATTATTGAAAAGACATAATTCACCCCATTTTGTGATACCTAGTATTATTCCAACCTAAAAATTGGTTTCATAGGATAGATTTTGAGATAAATCTAAGGAAAGATGAAAATCATAAGGTCTATACAAATTGAATTTCGATGGATGATCTAATATAATGGATGTCTATAATTTCTGATCTGTATATTAATTGTCAGAATTATGGAATCTCTAAATATCCAATGGTTATTTATAATAATAATATTGTATTCAAAGTATATTATAATATCATTACTCATTATGTGATGCTTGAAAAACCAATAACTTGGACTTCTAAAACAGAAGCTGAATATGACATCCATTCAAAAGAAATTAATTCTATTATCTATGAACATGGTCCTGATTGGGTTATTCATGTATCATAATGTGCTACTGCTTATGAAATGTGGAAATCTATTATAGTTTCTTATGATTGAAAAAAATATAATACATATGAAATATGATACTACTAAGCTAAAGTTTGACACATTTATAATATTTTATGGTGAAATAATCACTCAGATGAATGTAAGGTTAATAGAGATTTTCAATAATATTAATAACTTGGGAGAAGCCATAATTTAATCTGATTAGGCTCTAAAATTAATCAGATCAGAACATAAGTAATGGATTGGAATATCTACTGCTATTCATAAATCATCACATATAAAAAAATTTATAGTGAATGAATTTTTTGGAACACTAATGATGTATGAAGAAGAAATGAAACATGAAATTGAATATCCTAATATTGTAGTGAAAATAGAAAATAAATCCCTAAATATAACATCTCATAAGCAGTATAAAAACAAAACAACTAGAGAAAATAGAGAGAAATTTAGATTCTTAATATTTTAAAATAGAACTGGCTCATCAATCTAGAAAGTTCATAAAATTTTACAAAAAAGGCTTTAGAAAATAATTCAGTAAGGATGAGATAATCCTAGAGCAGATAGATGCTATGAATGAAAAAATTGGGTCATATCAGACCTGATTTCCCTCAACATAAAGATGTAAGAATGAAGTCAGAAAAGAGATATCACAAAAATACTGATTATGAGTATAAATTAAAAAAATGATACGAAAGTTACATGGAGTGTAAATGTTGAATCCAACAGACCCTAAAAATCTGATTCAGAAAAGGTTCCATCAAATATCAAATACAATATGTGCTTTATGGACAAAGAAGAAAGAGTACAAAATTATTACTCTACCGATTCTTGTATTGATAGTTTCTCAAATGATAAATTAACTTCCTATTATTCTATGATTGAAGAAAAATATGATTATTTATTAATGAAGCATAAATAATTGTAATAATTTCACAATGCTATTTTTGGAGAAAGACATACTAGTCTAAAACAACATCAATATTTTTTTGACAAATTCAATTATTCTATATCAAACTATATTGATCGTTAAAAAAATATTAAATAATTATTGGACGAAGTAGAGTCTTATAAAATAACTGCACTTATTTTTATGAAGGTAGAAAATGATTTAAATGGGATTAATATAAATAATGTTATTAAATGGTAGAATATTAGAATAGAAACAAGGATGAAAAATCAAAACTGTATAAGAATTATTTTGTACCCAATTCAAAAAATTCTACCAGTTATTATTGTGGAATAAAATGTCAAGTAAATAATATCTTTCATTTAAGAAATCCTCAAATTAGAGGAATTAAAATGGATTTTTTTTCTAAAATTATGTCTGAATTAAGTGATTTAAATGATATTAAATTTAATAAAATCAATATTTCTATATCATTGCTTGCTAATGACATGGGAACCAAAAAAATATGTGTACCAAAACAAATACCTATTTAAGTTCTTTGAAAAAAAAATCAATAAGAATAAAAAAACATATGGTATATGTATAGTGACTATACAAAAAATATGAGTAGAGACTCATCAAATTTTCATACACTTACTCTAATGGATGGAGGACTAGTCACTTTTGGGGAAAATTTCAAAGGAATTATTGTTGGAGTAGGAACTATTAGTGATCTAAAGGCTATCTCAGTCAATGAATAAATATACATTAAAGGGTTCAAACAAAATTTGATAAGTATTTATAAAATTTGTGATGAGGTTTTATGTTGATTTTACTGACAATTCATTCATTGTATTTTAAGATATGTTGCTTAAATTTAAATAACCATCAACTGAAAATATCTATAATTTGGATTTGAATTCCTTGTGTAAACAGAAAGTGAATTTTTTAATTGTGACGAAAAATGATTCATAGATTTGGAATAAAATAATTAGACATTGTAATATTTATGATTTACCTAAATTATCTAATAAATAGTTGGTTTTCAATTTTCCTAGTCTTAGGTTTGATAATGATAGATTATATGATGCATTCCAAATTGGGAAACAACACAAATCTTCTTTATAATTTATTAAAAAAATTCTACTTCTAAACCAATAGAGATTATCTATATAGATTTGTTTATACCATTCAAATTAGAAACTTCGGATAGTAAATTATATGATTATGTTTTAGATGATGATTATTCTTGATTTATTTGGGAATATTTTCTTAAACTCAAAATTAAATTATTAACTGTATTTTGAATATTTTTGTAAAATTGTTCAAAATGAAAAAAGAATTTAAATTATTTCATTAGGAGGTGATCATGGTGGATAATTTTAGAACCAATAAATCAATTGTTTTTTATCAAACATGGGTATTAAACACACGTTCTCTATACAAAGCTCACCTTAAAAAAATGGAAATGTTGAAAATAAAAATAGGACTATTCAAGAAATAGAAAAGACTCTGCTCAATAAAAACATTTTATCTACCAATTTTTGTGTAGAAGTTGTAAGAACAACCTATTGTACTATCGATAGAGTTAAAGAATATTTTTTAAAAAAATCCATAGGAATTTTGTAAAAATATAAAATCACAAGTAAAGTGATTTTATTTTTTTGGATACATGGTTTATACCTTGAATACTAAGGAAAACCATGGAATGTTTGATCCAAAAGTCAATGAAGGAATATCTTTATGATATTTTTCTACCTCTAAATCCTATATAGTGTTTAATAAAAATTCAAGGATTTTTGACGAATCAGTTCACGTGAAGTTTGATGAAAAAGACATTTTTTGTAAGGAGAAAGATCAAAAAGGAAAAATTATAATTTTTTTTGAAAAAATGATACATGAAAATCATAATGATGATATTGAAAATGATATTAATGAAATATAGTACCATTTAGAATAACATAAAACTAATGAACCAAAAAGTGTATTTCCAATATATACTATAACATTAAAGAACCATCCTTGAGAAACAAATATAAGTTACCTAGACACATGAATTAAAAATAAAAGAAATGTAAGAAACCTAGATAAATTTTATTCCTTTCTATATCAGTTAGTACCTATGTTTATTGAAGAATCCTTAGAATATTATAGTTGGATGTTATCAAAATAAATATAACTAAACGAATTCCAAAGGAATGAATTTTCAAATTTAATAGAAAGACCAACCAATTATCTAGTGATTTGTACTAAGTGGGAATTTATAAGTAATTAGGATGATCAAGGGATCATAACTTGAAATAAAGCTATATTTGTAGCTAAAGTATATACCTAGGAATAAGTAATTGATTGCGAAGAAACATTTTCACCTATATCTAGATTTGAAAATATTATATTCCTTTTAGACTATGCATCACATATAATTTATAAATTATATTATATGGATGTTAAATTGTGTTTTTTGAAATGATATTTAATGGAACTAGTTTATGTTGAACAACCTAATATTTTTGAAAACCCCCATAAACCAAATTTTGTTTTTAAACACATTATGGATCTCTATTGTCTTAAATAAGCACCCCGAGCTTGGTTTGAAACATTATGTACTTTTCTTTTGAAAATGGATTTACTATTAGATTATAAAATCCACAAATTTTTTTTTAAAAAAATTCATTATAATATTTCATTAGTATAAATTTATGTAGATGATGTTATTTTTTTTATCAAATAAAAATATATGTAGTAATTTTTCAAAACTAATGAGAAAATAATTTTAAATGACTATGATGGGACAGTTAAAATTTTTTTAGGATTAAATTTTTTTCAAAAATATTATATAAATGTTTTAAATCAAAATTAATATATTATTGATATTTTGAAAAAGTTTGTACTTGAAAGCAGTAAGACTTACACAACTCCTATGTGTACCAATGTAAAACTTGATTTTTAGGAAACTGGAAAATGAGTTTATGGAAAGTAATATAGATGTATGATTGATATTTTGTTATATCATACTACTCGTAGACCAAGCATTATGTTTTATGTTTTTTTTGTTCTAGATTTCATTCAAATCCTAAATAATTCCATCATACTTTTACTAAAATAATTTATAGTTATTTAATAATTATTATTTTTCAATATCTTATTTACCCCAAAACTTCTGATTTTAATATAATTTTATATTTAAATGATGACTTTGTAGGTTGTAGATTAGATTGAAAAACACCTCAGGAACATGTCACTTTTTAAGAAAATATTTAGTATCATGGTTGAGTAAGAAACAACACTTAATTTCTATATCAAAATCTGAGATAGAATATGTTTCTATTAGAAATTATTGTGCACAAGTATTATGAATGAAAAAAATACTACTATAATTTTGACTAAAGTTTAATAGTATACATATTTTATGTTATAATACTAGTGATATAAATATTTCAAAAAATCCTATAAGTCATTTTGGGACTAAGAATATTGATATAAGGAATCAACTTTTAAGAGATCATGTTATTAAAGAAAATATATTATTAGAATTCATTAATTCTGAATATCGATTAGCTAATATTTTCACTTAACCAATTCCAAGTGAAATTTTTTATTTTATCAAGGGATGTTAGGATTATTTAATTTTAAATAAATGTTTAGAAATTTATTATATTTTTAGTATATCTGTTTTATGTCAAATAATATATATATATATTGTTTTTATTTATTAATTGATCTATATTTTAATCTATTATGTATTTTTTAGTTTTAAAAAAGGATACATGTTTTAATTTATTTTTATCAGTCTTTTAAAATTAAAAAGGAATTAGTATATTTTCTATTTGATTGAGAAAATTGTAATACTTATCCATATTATCTCCTTTAACTCATTTTAATTTATAGAACCTCTATCATTAAATTTTACCAATAACCAAAAACATTGAATCTTCAATTGAAAAATATTCAGAAATGGAATCTTTAGGAAGAGCTAATGTTGTTGGTCTAAGAGAACATGTTCATAAATTAAAGTATCGTAACCATATTCAGGGAAAGGTAATAGATTTTTATCTACTAAATAAAATGGATATATTTTTAGAGAATGCTATAATATTTTCATGATTAATATCAATTTATTGTGAAAAAAATAAACTATTTATTTTTGATATAGACGTAAAAGAGTTATGTCGAAATGCTTCTTTTTGTTTTAGATCTCATGAAGACATAGTTTTATCCATGATTCATCGTGATGATTTTTCTATCTGTACAGTTCCGATTTATAGGATCATGGATTTTCCCTTAAAGGGAAAATTTAATTTTTATATATGAAATATTTGTGTTGAGAAATATAGTTAAGACAATATCATGTATTCTATTTTCAAATATAGCACTATTAAAATATGATGATAAGAGAACATAACACCAATAATCCAGTTGTGGTGAATTTTATTATGTATAGAATAGTTACAAGAATGATAGAGCTAGAGAAAGTAATTTATCAAGATATGTATATTAATTTTAATTTTCTTGAATAATAAGAATCTAAAATTCAGTAGATACATGCTATGGTATTCGAGTAATTTCTATCATAAGGACACAATGATGGGTTTACCCCTATGGAAGGATTCTAAACTTATTGTGGTTGAATCTAGTGAAGATAACAATCAACTATTTTAGAACGATATGTCATCATATTAATATTCTCAATGCTTGAATTTTGAAAAAATTGGGATTTTTCTGGAGTGATTCCAACAATCATCTAATACTAGTAGGAATAGAATAATATGAAAGGATAATGACTGGTTCACATGGGTAGAAATTTTATTTACCTACTATTGGTTCTGTGAGGCCACGAATTGATAAGAAACATAATTTAGAATTGATGAGGGAATTATTCATCATAGAAGAATAATTTCGATTATTATTTCTCAGCTAGTGGTAGTTAACCAAGATAGAGTTGAATAAGTTGTTGAGTATGAGGCTAATGTAATTGAAAATGTTGAAGAAATTTTTCAAGGGGATTATCAATCTAGAAAAATTGATCATAATGATGTTTAGGATACTCCTAGAAATCTATCTTTAGTAACTGATGATTTATTTTATACAAGAGAATATGTTTTAAGAGAGGAGGAATAATAAGTATAACTCTTGTTGTTGTTGGTCGTATAAGAGTGGAATCTCCTAACTCTTCTGAGTTGTTGGACATAAGCACTGAAGAGATGGTTCAGAATTTCAATAACGTGAATGCTCAAAATTTGACTCTAAGGAAATAACTAGAGTATTAAAATAAGAGATTTCGGGAGATGAGAATTTCAACTATTCCAAGAGAGGAGTTTGAATCCCACTAAACACAACTTAGATAAGTTCAATATTTTTTATGGGATATGTTAAAGAGTTAATCATTACTTTAGGTAGTGTGTTCATATCTTTGAAAGATGAATAGGTGAAAAGTAGAATTTTAATGAACTAAAAATTATACTAGGAAGGTAATTTAAATCTATAATGTATAGTCATCAAGATTCATTCTATACTCCTCAACCCACTTTTTCTGAACTAATATGGTGATTTAATGAAATTTTTGTTGTGATGGCTGAATTAAATAATACGTTGAACACTATCCAATGTGACAGTACACCCTTGAATGTTCTTATGGATAATAAGAGAGATTTAATCTATCAAATTATTTCCAATGAATCATGGTTTGGACCATTCATTCATCAAATTACAGATAGATTGATGACATTTTTCAATTAGAAGAGTCCATGAATGTGTACATTAAGTTGAATCAATTATAAATTTTGAATATATAACATTATTTAAGGAATATTATTTAATAGTGGATGGATGTATTAAAAAACCATTTTCATATTCTTTTAGTGAAGCCTCTTGACATTCAAGGTGTTGTTTAGACCATTTCACATTTTTCTGCAACCACTACCTATGGAGTTTCTAATGAAAAAAAATAATTTTGATCCATGCCCCTCCTTTTGAAGACTTCATTAGTTTATTTTCATATGTACTCACTATTATTAAAAATAGTTTATATTTTTCCCCTTTACATTAATTATATATTATGTGCATTTTATATTCTTTTCTCTTATTCTAATTGGGTAATTTGCATTTAAAGTTAGTCTATCGTATCACAAATCTTATTTTTAAAATAGTAAACTATAACAATCATTTATAGTTCATTGCTATATTAACTGTGGTTTATATAATATTTTCTTTTTCAATTTTTTATATCACAAAAAAGGGGATAATATTTGAGAAAAACTTATTTATATGATAAAATATTTCAATCAATATAGATATGTGCAATCCAAATGGTTTTAAAATTGTAATATTTTGAAAAATTATGTTTACAAATCCTATATTTTATATTAGTTATTTTATTTTATTTTTATCATAAAAGAGGGGGAGATTGTGGGGAATGTATTTTCATAGTAATCCTCTATATTATATGATGTTTTTATACTCACAAATACCCTTATTGGTTTTCTAATAATGTTTTGTTAAGAATGCTTCAAGAATATATATCATTTTTTTATCATTGATTTATGGAAAAGCTATAGGATGTTTTCTAGAAACATTGTTCAAACCATAAATTTGGTGAATGAACATATGGATCATTATCCCAACGCTATGCTAGATATTATGCATATCGATCAGTAACCTTATGATCAGTTAATGAATGTATAAATATCAACTCTATAATAGAGTTTGGAAACACTATTTATACCATACATTTCGGAAATTTCATGTATGGTTAGTCAATGCTATGTTTTTATTTTGAAGCTCAAAAAATGAATGTATGGATCGTTATCCCTATGTTATATTGTTCCTGATGTAACATACTGTCAAATTTATAGATAAAGAACCATATTTAGGTAGGTATTCTATGATATGAAAAGGAACCCTACACTATATAGTTCTAACATATATTTTTCTACTCAAAAATGATGTTTAAATTCATAATTTTTATCCATGTTTCATGAAACGGCTTTGAAAGAATCACATGCTTATTAAAAGTTTATTTATGACTTATTCAAAGCTAATTATTATTGATTCAATGAACCTTATTCATCAGAGAAAACGATTCCTATTATCAAGGGTAGTTATGAATCCCCTATTCAATTAAGATATCAATTTCTTAAATCTTTCAGGTTATTTTGTTGGATCTGTTCAACCGTATGAAATCTATTTATATGATCAAATTATTTTTGAATCAAGTGGTGTCGTGTGTGTGATATATGTGATATTAGTGATACATTTTTTATTCATTCACATAGAATATATTATTCTTGTGAATATCTTTTATAGATCTCCTATTATAATAGATCAACTCATTAATTTTCATAAGATTCCACACATTGGATATAAAAATATCATAATCTCATGTTGTTGTAATATTACTGCTATTGTTTTTTGATATTAAAAATGAAGATCATTTTTTAATGATATCACTTCATAATTTCTATTTATTTATTACTTTCATTTCTAAATAATAAGATTCATATACTATCAGTTTCTACAACTATAATTATGAAGATCATCCCGAACCATCAAATTAATCACTATTAATTTATTAGAGTATCAACTACTCGTAATAAATTGTGGTTAAGTTTCTTCTTTTTATACTAAGACATGGATAATTAGTTCCCTATAAAAGAACTATATGACATTGTATAGTCTTATATTAATGGTGTCAACTGCCTGCACTCAGTTGTGGAATCTAGTCTTTTGATATGAGGACAATTCTAGTAAAATTCCCCATGGCCAAAGAGAGCGATATGGTGGAGTGAATGTGGGGGGTATTTGTTCCCAGAAAGGCTATAATTTATTTGTTTTATTTCTTTCTATAATCCACTAATCATATTTCATATAGAAGAAAACACATCATCCCTACATAATTCACAAAGGAAGTCAAAGTCCAGAATTAGTGAAGACTAATGAAAATACACAATTCAATCTCCTATTGTCTTACTTTATATTATTCTTACATAACATTTGAGTCATTTCAATTCGACTTAGGTATTGGAGTCTTGATATTTTAACAAAGATACAAAATCAAATAGGAAACAAGGTTACATAGAGTAGGAAATGATATTTTGTATGGATATTAGAACTTAAAATATTAAGAGAGAATCATCACTAGGGTCCGTCATATGAATTAAATGACAGGAAATGGGTATAAAGTAAAGAATAGAGTATTTTGAAATAAAAATTTCCAAAAAAAGGGAACACGGGGAAAAACATTACTCTAAATATAGAGTTGAAAAATCAAAACATGAATTTAAAGTGTTATATCTCCAAAATAATCAATAAAAAGTATATTAATATAATTAAGTAAGGCATCAATTGAGTGACGAATCTTAAAGTGAAACCATTACTCTTTTATAAGTTAGAAATTCCCCCTATGTGATGGTTAAAAATCCTCTACTATAATTTTTTTCAATTAAAAGTAAAAGATATTTATAATTACTTCCCAATATTAATATCACATTTCAATAACTCCTCATAATATTAAAAATATTTGAGAGATTTTTTAAAGGATTTTATTTATCATATTATGGAAGTGATCAAGCCTTATTTATATATTGCATACATTTTCCAAAACATGTCTTACTGTCCTTATAATGACATCCTCATAGTCAATAAAATTTTACAATTTTTTTCCATAAATACAAGACATTCATTTCTTTATCTTCTTGATGATATATAGGGAATATGTTTTTTATGAATATTACTATTAAAAAATTCAACTCAATAAACATTATACCCTTCTTTATCTTATATTTTTGAATCAATGAGCACTAATTGATTTATCTCTTGAATTATTTTATATACCACCATGATAAAGATCTTACTTTAACTACATTAAAAATAGGGGAATATATTTTATATATACAGTATATATTTTTTAGCTACTGAAATATTAATGGTTAAATTAAAAGTTGGAGATTGATTTTGTATGAAGAGGACCAACATTAATACAAAATTTTGAGGAGAATTGTTTTTTCTTAATGGGGATGCTTTTTTCATAAACTAAGTCAGCTAAATTAATAAATGAAATGTAAAAAAGGGTTCTTCTCAGAGTCATAATAAGGGGTAGCATATAATAAAAACTATTATGAAATAAATAGGAAATATATAATATAACATGGATAAATAATCAAATTATTCCATATAATAGATAGTGAGAGCATGCTATATCAACAAAATATATAATAGAGTTACTAATTAAAAATAATAATAAATATTCAAGAATTAATAGTGATAAAATATAAAATTTTAGATATATTATCCATACCATTAAGGACTTACCCTAAATATGAAACCCATTCTCTCTACGACAAATTTTTGAGCACAATTTATAATATGATATGAATACGATATGTACCTCAAATTAGTTTTTATCTTGTGACCTATGTATTTTTCAATGGAAAAAATAATTCTCGACCCTACAAATCATATACTAAGTCTAATATTTCAATTGTATGAAATGTTTTTAGAAAAAATTAATATTATAATTTTATAAAAGGATACCATTATATAGATATATATTTTTTATCAATACATGTCATATAGATGTGATGGTTATATAGATATTCAAAATTCACCAGAAAATTTAATAGAAGGTATTTATAGGTGAATATACATGAATATAGAAGGAATTACGAGATTTTTATAGTGAAGTGGAATGTATAGTTGACAATGGTTGAGTATAGTTGGTAGAACTTAATATACATGGGTATTAATAGAAACTTATCATTGATTTAATGGGTGGTGACTATTTAAATTCTAGAAAAATACACTAATAGAAATCTAATTGTATATCATGGCATCATAATATAATGAAAATGTAAATTATTATTTTATAAATACTTATTTTTTTAATAATGCAACTTAACATTATTATATTTTAAAATATAATGAAATTCAATATAATTTTGAAATTAAAATAAATAAAAATGTTTGTGGACTCTTAAATTTATATTTCTATCATATATATTTGAGAATAAATTTATATGATCCTTAAGAGTCTCAAATCCCAATAAAAATGAAAGTAAAGATTTCTAAATACATACCACCTTATATAAATGGAAATAAACTCTTAAGATAAGTTGTAAGAGAGAAATAGAGATAATTATTAAAACCCATTTCTATCTAAAACACTTCCAAAATCTCCATGAAATGAAAAATGTTAATATATATAAGTTTAATGGTTTTTGAGGGGAGGGAAATTGGAAGGTTAGTTAGTTTTTTTTATAAAATGAGTGATAACTATTTACTAATTTTGAATCATTGGCCTATATATTTAGGTTTTGGATAACTAGACATTTATTATCTTTCACTTATTGTTAAATTGTTAAATATTTCATTTATGACCTATTTTTTTACATATAAAATTTTATGAATCTATATATGATTAATTAACTTATTTTTCTAATGCATAAAATATTTATTCATAATAAATTTCTATAAAACCATAAAATATACAGATGGATTTAGAAATGTATTTATAAGTTTTAAAAAATAATATATTATTTTAAAATATATTATTTAATTGAATGATTCTATTTTATTTTATAAAATAATAATAATATTTATCACATCAATTTTTCATAATAGCGATGTCATAATTTATACTATATGGACATAATAACTTTATTATTTAATAAAAAATTAAACTCTCTAAAAAAATTCTAAAAAATATTCGCTGTCGAATTTAGATGTGATGACACTTAATATGAATTATAATTTATGATAAAAGAATATATATTTTTGATAAATTCAATTAGAAAATAAGAACAGTTTATTTTCAATTAGTGAATTTGGAAGGAAAAATTTTAAAACTCATTTTTATTAGATTGTATATTATTATATGTTATTTTTTAATTACATTTTAAATACATAATGATTTTAATTAATTTATATTTATTAATTATGATGTTATGTATTTTATTATAAGAATTTTCTTAATGGTAAAATTAATATCACAATGACCATATTTACTATTATAATGGTCATACTCTATATTTTTATACTCTAACTATCACAATTTTCTTCCTATAAAATAACATCATTCCTACCTCCATAATTATTCACATTATTTTATTAACTTATAAAAAATAACTTATTATTATTATTTTTCCCTTCATAATATAATGTATCATATAAAATTAATGTTCTTTTATAATGTGATCCTCTATAGATTAATATTAAAATGCCACCCAATGTTATTATTTATTCTACAGTAAATTTTGTGGTCATTATAGGGAATGTAAATTTTTAATTTTTTTTCATAAATATAATTTTAAAAAATAGAATATTCATTGTTTAATGGTTATTGTGGTGACTTTTAATATACAATAATTGATATATAGGTTTTAGATTTTGTTTTTATATATGAAAATAGAGCTATTATTTATATTTCAATGAAATTAACAACCTATAAAAAAATTTCATAATACCTGTAGAAAGTGGTTTAAATATGAAAGATAATACAACAGGTACTATAGATGTTACTATAGTAGTGGTACTTCTCAAACAATTTGGGCTTTCAAACAAAAACATTAGCCTTTTCGGATAGAGGTCATCTGAGACATCAATGTCCTTTAGGCCATATGGTATCCCGACCATCAATGGTGGGAAACATGTTATATGGTGTGTTAGGGAGAATATATTGATGTAATATATAGGTGGTGTAGCATGAAGACACATATTCATCGTTGGGTGGGAAACCTAGAAAGAGGGACGCACGTGATGATGTCTGTCAAGAATAATTTCATCCTCCTGTATTTCTAAAGAGGGATGGAGTGGTGCACTACTACTATGCGCCATAGGTAAACACATATAATAAATTCATGATGAGTGGTATGTATCATTATAATTGGTAAAATGGTGTGATCACAACTAATCAGGGGTTTTACAGTGTTAAATTAGTGACATGCCATGATGTATGCAAAAAATATGGGCCTTCAGGTTATATATTTTTGTTGAATTTGTGAAAAATTAATCTTTGTATTTGGGTCATAAAGAACATTTACCTTTTATTTCTAATTATATAACAATATATATATGATAGCTAATTGTCATTCCTTATGAAGAAGGAGAAGGGGTGACCCAATATGGTTCATGGGTGTGTATGTCTTTTGTGGTCTATAATCCCCTATACCTAATATAAAATTAAATTTTGATATATATATCAACATTTAAGAAATTAAACATTATAATAAGAAGATATATAAAACTACTCAATGTTGATGAATATCGAATACACTGCAACCCTAGAAATGAAAATAAGGTTGAAGAAACATTAAGATGGAATGTTTTTTGCTACCTCTATATAATAAGGAAAGAAAATGTGTCAATATTCCAAGGATTAGTAATTTTTTTATATGCAAACTATTAGGGATGGTGAAGAATTCATCATTTAACTTGTTTATACAGAATCATATTTTCTAGAGAAGATAAGGAACTCCAAAAAAATGAAAAGGGTATATAATAGAACAATACCTACATAAATGATGGGATATTAAAGTACATAATTAATAATAATGGACTATCATAAATTTTACATAGGTTAAATAAACCTTAATTTCTAATGTTGAAGAGAGAATTAATAGATAAATATAATGGTTTAATTTACAATTAACATCCACATAACATTATGATCAATAGGGATTTAATTGAATATTTATAGAGAGATAAAATGATGCCAAATATTTCAGAGTATATATTAAGATACATTATATACCAATAAAAAATTACAAGAGTATAATTCTAAAAGATATCATGAACCCCCACCTAATAAGAATGTCAGTGTTGGATAAGAACCTAATGGAAATTATTAGTAGGATTCTGGATACATTTAGGATTAATTATGTAATTATGGTTATTATAGATTTAATATTAAGGTATGAAAAGTTCTTATAAATAAATATTAATATACACTAATATAACATTTCATGACCATATATGAATGAAGTTATAAGACTCCATACTACATCAAGATCAATCATATTGGATCATGAATCTAATTTCAAATTGAAATTTTGAAAGAATTAATAGAATTATATAAATTTTGAGATATGTTTTAAAAGTATTTATCATCCTTATATCAATTGGTAGATTATATAATGTACCTAAATATTTTAAAAAATGATTAGTTTATTCTTAGTAAACATCCAAAAAACATGATACTAGTATCTATATCTGGTAGATTTCTCATATAGAAATTTCATTAAATATAATTTAAAAATTTCATTATATGAATCCATTTATAGTAAAATTTTCATACTCTGATAAACTAGAAATATTTTATGGAAATCATGCTAATTGGTCAAGATCTCATTATGGAGAAAACGGGGAATGTGTAAGAAATGTATAATCATTGAATATTGGATAAAATTATATTAAAAATCTGTGGTGATATTTTAATAATGGACTTGGACTTTAAAATATGAGAATATTACTTACTGAATGTATCACCATTTTAGAGAGATATATGGTTTGGTTAAAAATGGAATCAATACAAAATAAACATTTTTATAATTGATAATTGAGATAGAGTTGGAGAAATTCAACATCATTTAGAATTTCCACCCATCCTATCTTAATTAAATGGAATCTTTGATTTTACTACGTTGATGGAGTATAAGACATTCCCAATGTACATAATCACAATCCTATAAATGGAATTTGATAATTAATTATAATAAAATTATCATCCCAAATAGTTTCTCTACAGTATATACCTACTGTGGTGGAATCATAAATATTTGATGGGGAATGTACATTGTAGGAATCAAAAGGTATATTTTATGTCACATGATATTATGTAGAAAATGAGTAAGATATTGCTACATTTGTTATTTGATTATTATATAACCCATATTTAGTTGATTAAAAATATTAATAGGAAATAATGCATGACCTATAAAATTACTAAAATAAATAAATAACATATTAAAATAATAATACCATTCTTTGCAAAATCAAATTACATTACAAAAAATATAAATACATTAATAATAAAAGCCTCAACTTTTACTACTGAGCACATAACCATAGAGGGTATAACCATAATATTTAACTAATGAGGATAATACTCTACAAAGAATGAAAAATATAAAGAATTTAATTTTTTAGTAAGAAAATAATAGGAAATGGAATATAAATTATTTGTGAAATGAGAGAAGAATATGATATATTTATGATATTAGAACGATGTTTATATATAAGGAATCATATAAACATTATAAGGGTAAGGATACAATTGGAATTTGACAATTGGGAATGAAATTTTTGGAATAGTGACTTCCCAAAATGAAAATTATAATCATTATACATTATTGTGTGAAATAGAATACATAAAATATTTTTGTAACAATAAAATTATAAATAATTTATATTTATTAATGAAAATTAATATAGTTATATGCATATTTCATAGTGTAATAATAATTATTATTAAAAAATATTTTTATATTTTTAACAATAAACATATAATTTTATAATAAAGGAACCATTTTATTTAATAATGAATTTACTAATGTAAAAATAATAAATTGTATTTAATTGTGTTTATGTTTACAAAAAGAACTTAATGATTTTTTAGTACTGAACATTTCATATATTTCGAGAGAGGAAAATATTTTCGTAAATAATAAATTTTGGTATGAATATATCGTAAGTATTATTATGTCATTAATTTATAAAAATTATTTAATGATAAATATTTTTTAATACATTACAAAAAAATTATTTAGTTTTATAAAAATATTTATTTAATGTATCAATATCACTTTTCAATCTTATAAAATAATTTACCAAGTCGAAATTTTAAAATTCCCCTTTAAATATACTTTATTTTATTTTAAATGTATTTTTTAGGGTAAATTTCATATTTACTATGTATGTTTTGATATAAAATGAATAATTTTCATTGATCATGTTCTAAATGTCCAAAACAATGGTTTAAAACTATGTGTAATCTATTTTATGTTTATTTTTTACTTCATATATTTCCAAATCCATATGTCCCAAAATTAACTGTATTTTATCCCTCAATTTGTTTGTATTACCGCAAATTCTCACATTTCCCTTTAGTTCAAATATAGTGATAATGGTTATCCTATCATTTTTCCTTTTAATATCCCCTCTAAAGTGTTCTTAAATATCTAATGTGTTTTTAATATATTTAATAATATACATTGCAAGAAGGGTTCAGAATCTCCTATCATTTTCATTGTATCTTTGAGATTCATTTTTTTATATAATATTATATTAGGATCAGTTATTGTAGATCCCATATTTTATTATTTTTTATATACCCCATTTCCCTCAATTTATATAATGAATTATAATTATAAATATTTTCCTAACACTATAATATATGTAAATAACTATGTATGCATTGAATTTATTTTATAACGGGTGTATTATTTATACAAATGAAACTACATATACGGATGAATAAAATAAATCTAGGATAAAATATTTTGGATAACTATTTTATTAATCTTAATATCTTTACAATTAGACCATTTATTACCAAAAAAATACTAACCTAGAGGTTTTAACATAATGAAATTTTATTTCCCAATTTGATATCAAATTGTGATTACAGATACTCATAAATACGAGGGGGATATTTTTTTTCTTTTTTTCATTCTCCAATAATTACTGAATATTATATTAAATTAAAATATACTATTAATATATTTGTATGTTTAATATTACATATTCTAATAATAAATTATAATATGTTTTATACTTTTATTCTCCATATCATTGTGGTTATACAATAGATTCTAATTTCATTCAATTTATTTCACCTAAATAGACATAGTATTCCACTTATAAGAGAACGATTTAAAATTCATAGATTCATACAAATAACCATTGATTACATTTATATGATTATTTTTGAAGTTTGTTATAAGATGTTATTTATATTGTTGACTAGTAAATGTACTTCTATGAGGAATTTATTGGGATGTATATTTAATGGTCTCAGTATAACATTATACACCCCCGTGACTCATCAGTTGGTCTTATATGATAAAATAGTTATGGAATTGTTTTTTTATGCAGATATATTTATATAAGATATTTCTTTGTCTTGATTTATATCCCAAAATTTTTTCATAATGGTTCATGTTGGGTATGGTAATTAATTTCGTGAATTTTAAAACAATTTAAATCATCTTTATTAACAAATAATCTAAAATATCCTTTTCATTAATATGTTATTATATTAAAATGAAATAATAATAAAGAGTGAAATAAGTTAATTTTTTACAGTGGTATGCGGATGCATTAAATACATGAAATCTTCTATAAAAAAACATCACTGAGGATTAATAATTTTTATTCATACATATTTCATAGTTTTCTAACATATATTTTCAAGAATTTGTTAAATGATTTTCATATTAAAAGGGATTGTTTTTAGAGCATAAAAAAGACTTATCCCTTGTCTCTATAATAATAATATAATTAATTTTCAATTAATAGATTTAATGTATTCAAATTGTAGATATATAAATAAAATCACTAAAAAAATTCATTATATTAATGATTGAATAATAATAATAATGTTTTTCCTTCTTACTTCTTACTCACAATGAACAAAACTTATTATTAGTACATAGTAATGAAAATTAGAGTACATAGATGGTTTTAATTTTCAGAGACATATTAGTCTCCTGCCTATTTTATCTTTCTAAAGTCTACTGAAACGAAATATCTATAACATTTAGAAATTATATTAGGTCAAATTAGTATATAATGCTTTTCCCCAAAAATTTAATTTATAATTGATAGTAGTATTCAAACTTCACTGATTAGAAATAGAAATAACTCAATCATACCTTCTTAAAATAATATACCCATTTATAAAAATAAACCATAAAAAATATTCCCTAATAAATAAGTAATAAAATTTATCATTTGAAAACATCTTAAATTTAAATCCTCAATTTTTACTCAATATGCTGTTCAATAAATATTCATATGTAATATTTTCATCCAAACTATTTATTGTACAAAAATATTGATGAGTAAAAAAACCATTATAAGATATATAATATTTTTCCACATTAAAAAATTTAATATATATGATATTCACTCATATATAATATTTTCATGGGGAAATGTAAAGCATAATGTTTACTTTTAATAGATAATCCTTTTTTATGACACCCATTCAATAAATATGATATTTTCTTTTGCAAATTACCCTTTACATTAGAAATGAAAAACCTTTATTGGAATATTTCCATATTCTCCTTATTTAAATATTAATACATAATAGATTTTAAAACATCATAAGATGAAAATATTTTATAATTTTCAAATGTATTGATACGTACAAAATATGATATAATTTGTATGAAATGTAATTTCATACGTAATTTTATATACTTTCCAAAAACATCCATAAGTAATATAATTATTTATCTCCAATTTAATTTGTAAGATATTAGAAATAACCAAATTTCAATAATGCGAGGTATTCATCCAGATGCATATAAATATATATAAAATATTTCATTGATATGTATGATAGAGTTTTTAATATATTATTTAACAATTTGAAAAATAAATCAACATGTAATATGAATATCATTGATAAAAAACATGAAACTGAAAAATTTAATAAAATATTAATACAGAACAACATATATAGTTAGTGTAGATTCACTAAGAAATTATGCAAGGTACTTTATGAGAATTTAAACCTATAATAAATATATATGTATATTGTAAAAAATATATATTTTCTAATAATAACACAATTATATATGATCATAAAACACATAAAATTGTATAAAAAATTTTATAGATTAACTAACAATAAATAAGAACATAGAGAGTATTAAAATATCAACAAGAATAAAATAAAAATTGAAATGATAACATTTATTCCCCATATACTACATAATTTTTTGATATCAAAATGAATGTGTGTAATTGGTTTTAATATGTTTATATAGTTCAACAAGAACATAAATTGTGAGAATATATTATTTAATTCAAAACCAATATATTATTTTATTTTAATTGAATGAAAATAGATATTCATTGTTGAAATGAAACATGTTAACATACAAATGATAATTTGAACTCTAAAAATAGTAAAAAAATTGGATCATGGTTAGATTGGTCTGAGGGTCCATTGTATTTATCAATTATTATAGGTTAGGATTGGATTGACTAGACATAATCTCAAATTATATAAAACCAATTGTTTCTTTAATAGCTTTCCTTAGGAAAAATAGTATATTTGTAAGAAATTTAGTATCATAGTTCCTATAATACATGGAAGTTGTTGTATAAATGAATATATTTGTAGCCGAAGTTGATTCAAATGTAATCACATATTAACAATTTGACAAATCAAAACTAGAGAAATCATTTTCATCATCTGTTCTTTTTAATCTAAAAATAAAACTTTATCTCTCTCATATTATAGGGAATCAATTCTTTGAAATTGGAATAAGACTTATTTGCTCTACGATTTTATAAAGTCATTTACTAGAAATTTTTAATCACGTAGTATTGTAATCCCAATTTTTGAAAAAAAAACTGATGTAATATCCATATATTTAAAAAATAAATACTATGTTAAATAACATACAAGATATGTAACAATGAGCTTAAATGAACAATGAAAAATAATTATTTAAATTTGTATCCTAAAATATAAAAATTAAATTGGAGTGAATGAATAATTTTAACATAATTATGATATATATATATATATTGGTCATTCTCTTTTCTAAGGTATTAATTTATTCCTTTTTAAAAAATAACTCTTTTTTAGTAAAGCCAATTTATTCTTACAAAATATGTGCTTTTCAAAAATGTGGGTTTTCTTGTTTTTTCATTGAATATTATAATTATTTTCTAGAAATTTTAGAATATTTCATTTGAAAAAAATAATTTCATTTTTAAATTTATCATTTTAATATCATCATATGATTAATTTATGTAGGTTTTCTGAAATGTTTGATTTTATAAAGAATATAGAAAAATAATATATTAATTGAAAATTTATTTTATTCTAAAGTAATTATAAAATAAAATTCCATTTTGGATTATTTATAAAATTTAATTAGTTATTTTTTATTAATACTATTTCAATTATAGTTTTTTGATATAAATTTTACACTTGAATTTAACATAAAACCATTTTAAACTTATAAAGGATATTTTTTTAATTTTTTTTGATGAGTTTTGCGAGATTCATATTAAATTAAATTCTAATACTTTTATTTTTTGAATTTTGATAAATTGATTAAATATTTTTAATTATAGGGTAAAAATTTAGTACAATGGTCCATTTTAATTTTTTCCAACATAAATAGTTACTTTAGTAATTTTGTTACCAAGGTAGAGGGTAAATGAGGTAATTAATGTTAGAAATAAAAATATATGGACTATAAAAAACACCAATACTTTCCATAAATTTATTTTATGAGTAAATTTCATCATTAATAATCTAATATTCAGTTATGTTAACTTTTTATTCTATTTGTATGTGATTATGACCATTGTAATGTTTTATTTAAATAAAAGTCAAAAATGATTCAATCTTGTGTTTAATAACTACAATATTTTTAACATAAGTTTAAATAGAGGATAGGTTAGATTTTAAAGATTATTTTAAAATATAAAAGGTATGTATACATCTTGGTAAAATATTTTTAATTTCTAGTGATGAACTAATTACCCAAAATGCTTACACGATAGTAAGGGAGTGATTATTCAATAAATGAAAATATGAAATATATGACATGAAAAGAATTTATAGTAATACAATATGAGATAGTTAATGTGGAAATATTTATAGATTAAAATGAAATATTAGGGGTATATTAAAATATATTTTTTATTGAACTAGTTTTATAGAAGTTATTAAAATCAATGAAATGAATATTTTTAAAAAATGACATTAATGATATGTTATAATAAATAAAACTTTATTAAATGATATAAAATTACAAAAATAGTATATTAATAAATATTACTCGGATATTATTTATAATATCAACCATAATCCATTTATGGGTCGTGTATCCATTTATAGTAACAAGATTAACCCTTAATGTATAAAAAACATTGTTGTCATGGTAAGTTCAAAATGTGTTATAGAAGGGTTAAAAGATAAGGAAAATCATGAAAACATGACTAAATTTTATTTTATTAGTATATTTTGACACATTATAATTTTAAAATTAAATACTTTTTAACCATTTTCAATTGAATATTAATTTATATTAAATTAATATTTTGAGGAATTCCAAGAGTTCCCCACCCATCTCTTATAAATATGAACCTATTATTCTCTATCCTTAACACATAAAACCATATTTTTATAAAGAAATACATATCCAAACACATTATTATAATAACTAACCTAATTATATAGGTCTTGTTTTGTGATAACATCGTCATTAGAGGGATTAAGGTGTTAATCAAAGGAATGTTTCCAAAGAAGTCGTAGTTTTTATCTGTATGTTTTAGTTTTGTTTTTTCTTCCCCTTCTTTAAAATATTCATAAACCATGATAAAATAATAAAACTAGCATCCAACATATAATAAGATATTATTATTTTAATTTAAAACCTTATATACATCTCCATACATTATCAAATGAGAATGGAATTCATTCTTCATGTATATAGCTGACTACAGTCTCACGAACTGATGAAATTCATTTGCAATCACCATCTCTCAAGAATGGTCAAATTAATTTATTTAAGTTATATATATATATAATATTCATGAAATATTTTCCAATATTTAATGATAATATAACACATATATTCATAATTTTGTATAAACTAGAAAATGATAACATATTTTATGTGTATGTGTGGACTACCACCTCTATGAATCGTTGTTATTCATTTTTCAACACCACATTACATTGATGATATAAATAATTATATTAAAAGAAATAATATTATATATATATATATAATATCACAATAATCATGTAAATAATACTTACCTTCTTTTCATATTGATTATTGAAAAAAATGGAAACGCTAATCATTCATATAGATGACCTACCCTCTCTATGATTGTAATGCAATTAAATTTTATCCTTAAAATATTTCAAAATTTCTTTTAAAAGTAAAATTTTTGTATAAAATTGATAATTACTTCTTATATTTTACTTTATAAATTATGTAATAATGAAATATTTTACAAAAAACATCCAGCCAAATTCATTTTGGACTTATGTCCCAAATATCATCAAAACAACCAACTTGAGCATAAATGATTAAATAATTATACATAAATTTGTATTAAATAAAAAAAAGGAATAATAATCATGAATAATTTTCTAAATAAAGTATAAAATTAATATATGTTTTTATATGTAATATAAAGATTTTATTTGATGATTTAGACTCAAGGTAAGTTACTTTAGCCTTGTTTCCTTTTGTTAAGGCATATTTTGAAGTTATGGACCAATATTCTTTTAGGTGTTGTACATAAAAAATAATTGAAATTTAGTATCCAAAATTCATTTATTATAATTATATTTAAAATTATTTTCAATGTTATTTATTCATTGGGTGTATGATTCAATTTTTTTTAATGTGGTGAGATACATTCTTTTATAAATAATATTTTCATGTATCCCATAAAACTATCTTTTATTCCATATCTATATTTTCTAAAAATGATTTCATGATTTTAATACTATTATCCTTTGATTGTTTAAATTAGTTTTTATACTAGTTTACGTTTTTAAATAATGTTTTAAAAGGAATATTTTTTCATTTTCCAAATGGGATAATTTGTTGCTTTTAAAAAAAAGTGTGTAAGGAATGTTTTAAAAATTATACAAAATGAGCATAATTTCACACCTTCATGACTAGTATCTGATATTAATCACTCTTTAAATGATAACGTGGTTCTTTCCTAATAATTATTTCCATTTATAATTTCCTAATTTTTATAAAATAATTCATTTCAAAATAGAAATAATATTTTACCAAAGAAATTTTCCAATCGATATTTTAAAATAACATTCCTTCAATGATTGAATATTTTCATGTCACTTGAAGTGAAAATATTGACTTCCTAAAGAATATATTGAATGATCTTTTATTCAATAAAAAATAACCTTTCCCATATTTTTTTAATTTTTGTATTTAAACTTGTTTTTAGAATAAATGTGTATTTTGATATCCGAATTTATTTTTTATATGTTTTTAAATGTGTTTTTGATAGGATTCATGATGAAAATGTGCTAAAATAATTTTTTTATGTTACATGTCCATTATATGTGAAACAAGTCATACTGATACAACTTATATAATTGGATGATCCTGAATAAAGCTTATCAGTGAGACTAGCATATCATATATGTTGGGTGTTCTTAGACAGCGGTAGGTGATCTTGAAACAACATATATGGGTGATGTATGAAAATAGTGCTCTAATGAATTTGGTAATTTTGATTGTATTAATAAACTATATGTATGGAGTTATTAAATAGGTTTCATTGAATTATTTAACTGTGATCTAGTTATTTCTATCATTTTTGATGAATTTAATACTCATAGTTTCCAAAAACTCGTTTTATTTCCTTGATATGAGTTTGAATTTTTTTGAGAAAAAATTGACTGTTTTTTTCTTAAGAAAAATATTTATTTAATTTTGTTAAATATCAGTGGGACGAATGTAAAAATTTTATGGGACTTCATAATTTTCACCAGATTAATGGTAATATTTTTTTATTCCCCTTACTGATATTTTTTGTGCTCATAACACATGCTCAAAATTCATTTCATGGGATTTAATGGATATATAAAGGAAAATAAAAAGCCAATCTAAAAGTAGTGAATAATTTTTTATAAACAATATAATTTTTTATTTTAAATATTTTATATTAATGTGAAAATTAAAACTGGATATAAGTTTCCACTTTGTAAAATATGGTATTGTAATGTAATGTTTATGAACTAATTCTATGAAACCCTAAACCTAAAATATAATTAGGAAAAGTGAATTAAAGTATATATAAAATATATTATGCTATTTATAAGGCTATGTAATTGGTATCAATGTTGGTTTTAGATAACATCAGAGGTTTGGATGATTATTTTAGCTTCAGTAAAGAGTCTTTATAATCAAAATGGTTAGCATGTTAGGGAGACTCATTTTTGTATTAAGTAAATCAAAATAGATTGATATGAAAAAATAAGTATATATTAGTGTTTATCCCCTTAAAAAGATTCTATATAATGATATTATTAATATTCTCACACTTTACATTTTGGTTTTAGTAAATGGATAATTCTAGCAGGAACCAACGTAATAATGGATGTGAAGGAAAATGTGATGTCTTTATGAAAGAGCAACCAAACAGAATTAGAGCTATAGTGAGAAATCATAATGTTATTCATAGGTAGATATTAGATGTATTGATTAACAACTTTATCCATGGTGAGTTTCATAATGAATCAAATACTATATAAATTAATCCTTGTGGAAGTTGAAGTGATAATTATCATAAAGTAAAATATATTTAATGACCTAAATGTCAAGAATTTGGAAAGAGACATAAATGAAAATGTATTAAACGAGTAGGAAGATACTTTATATATGGTAAAGGATATTTCATGGAAAAATTATGTGCTCAGTTAAAACCATGATGGGGAAAGAAGTTCGTCCTTAGGTATAAAGTGCTTATTTTAAATTTTCGGAGAATATAAATTATAAATATAGATGTCCTTGGGGGAAGGCACATAAATGGGATCAAGAAGGCCATACATGTATCTATTATGAAATAACTAATGCCATTATAGTTTAATATGAGTAAACTAAATAAAAAATAAGAATGGTATGAACTAATTATTGGATTTTTTTGACATTGTAGAATCTTAGGTCAATATTCATATTTTTGAATGTAAGAAATAATTATTAATGAATAAGATTAAAGGGAATGGATAATTTATTATATTGTTGAATGAATTATTCAGGTCTCTATATTCTAGAGTAATTATTTAGTGGTAGATTTAAGGATAACCATATGATTAAAATCATTAATACTCTTTTGATGATGGGATATCTTTGAGAGACTTTTATTGAGTTTTGATAGATTTTTGAGGTATATGTAACCCATGATTTTGTCATGTGAATGAATTATTTGATGAATAATGATATTTTCATTTAATATACATAAATTTTAAGGTATATAAATCATTAAGGGTTTATATGATCTATTATTTTTATGGAATTATGGGTGATTACATTTTTGGGAATGCAAAATGAAAGGTATCATATAACATTGAAGTTTAAAACATTTCTTTATTTTTGAATATATCAATGTTATATTTTAGGATTTTTATCACTTTTCTAGTAATGTTATCAGTATTACAATAATATAATTTTATAATAATTAAAACCCATAAGTCACATTATAACCCTTCATATATGGAAGGGTCGCGGGGTTGAACACATGACTGTAGGGAGAGAAGGGTGCAATTCCTCCCACTGGCCTACATGATGTCATAGTTAAGATGGCAATGTTTTTATACTTAAATGATTTTAAAAATATATATTAATTTTGTTTTAGAAACATATGTTTTATTATATAAATATCCATGAGATTGAAAATTTATTTTTTGATTAGGTGATTAATGTTATTTCAAAAGAAGTTCACTATTTTGGGAACATTATAGAATTAAGGAAAAAAGTGCACTATGGGGTTTTATTTGATAAATAATGGTTGAATTATATTTTAGAACAATATAAGATTTTATCATGGATTTATGGTATTTTAGTTTTTTTACTAAAATGATTAGTGTATCTGTTAAATTATATGATTATGGAATAAACATTTCCTGTATGAGAATTTATGAGTGATTGGTGATATTTAGAGAAAAATGTTAAATTTATTTTGAAAGAATATGTGACCAAATACTTATGATTTTGTGTTTCAATCTTGGTTTGAAATAACTTGATGAATTTTAAGGATAATTATTTATTTAATAATTTTGTTTTAACATTTGTTATAATTACTAAATTTTAGAGATTAATGTATTATTTATTCATCTCGTAGTTTCTTTATTTTAGGAATTATCATAACTTATAATAATTTTTTATTTTTGATTAATATATGAGGATAATACAAATATTTTGTGAATATTTTGTGGGATTATACATCACATTATATATTCATTCTAGTTCTTTATGTATGAAAAATTCATCTTCAATACTCATCATTTGTATAAAAATATTACATTGTCGTGGAAATTGATTTAATGATGAAAATATAATTGCTATGTTAGTATATGTATTTCTTTCCAGAGTCTATATTTTCAATGAATTCCAAAAATATATGAAAATGATCATCCAAAAAAATATATCTATTTACTTTTCTAATCAATAAATCAATATCGTTTTTACCCATTATAAATTTATAGTTTTGTGATGGATAACATTCTCATGGATATGTCCTCTATCACTCTCTATCGGTATATGGGATTTAGGTTTAACTTCAATATACATGTTTTCACATACCACTCATGTTCTCATACTTGTAAACCTACTATTTGTTATTCTATATGACAATTTTACATTCATTTCAGTCATATTAAGAGGATTTTTTATTCACACATTTTACAATGTGGGATTTTAAGAAAGGTTAACCCTAGTTACTGAAATCAGCATTAAATTAAAAGGATGTAATTTCTTAATGGGGGGTAGAATGTAATATCCCAAGAATTTATAAAGAAATACCCTGTTCTATAACATAAAGATATAAAACACCTATCTTAAATGAAAAATTAAATATTATTATTCAAATGTGTCAATTATAACCTATCCATTAAGTTAGTAGAAATGAATAGTATTATGGTAAACATGAACTGAATACCCTCTCAAACTGGCACCCAACCTGAATTTTCACATATTCTAAGGGGGTTCTCAACCCATTGGGATATTAAATAGCACCCATGCATCAAAAAACAAACATAGAGATGAATTTCACCCAAATTAAAGAAACAACATGGAATATAGACATAACAAACTCAAATAGTTGAAGGGATAAACATATTCCATAACTGAAAGAAGACAATGGATAAAAACACTCAAAAAAAGTCAAAACATACTAATGTAAAAGTCTAACATAAAAGGACTAATAAAATGAAAAAAATAACTACTTCATGTGATAATGTGGGGAAAACCCCACTATCTCACAACCAGCTTCGAAAAAAATAGATGAAAAAAACTGTGACACCTCACTATAGTGACTTTCCATTCTCTACATAAAAATATATATACTAGTTTGTGAAATGCCTAAGAGGTGCACAAAGTGTTATATAACATTATCATTAGGATTCCTTCTAGGTGTTCGATAACAAGTTTTTTTAAAAAAATACAAACAATTATCAACATTAAGGAAAATAGGGCATGATAATCATTACGTAGTTTTTATATAAAAATCATAGTAAATCATTTTATCTCCCCCTCTTACACATTTCCAAAATATGTTAGGTAAACTAATTTCAAAAAAATTCATATATATCAATGAAGTTAAAATAAAACAAATCATATATCACATATCATATTAAAATCAATGGTAGTACATGATAAAGTAGTAAAAGGACAATGAAAAGGTAACAACATGAAAAGGTTCACTATTGGTTAGGTTATCGTATTACTCATACTATAATCAATGACCACTTCAAAATAAATTTCTTAGAACACTAGCCTAAGTTGAGACAAAACTCCCTATTAGTGAACCCACCAATGACATCACTATCAATTCCCAACAAAACTGGCCTAGGAAATAATTTAACACCCCAAGAGTAACCACCAATTAATACATGGAGATGGCCCCATGATATATCATCAACCTAAGTAACCAAGGATTACCATGTTATATATTCTATAACAATTTCATTAAAACCATTATTTGAAAAAGATATTAGAAATACATCTCAAAATTATTAAGAAATACCTTTTTCCTTTTACCAAAATAAAGGAAAATCATTTTTTCCCAAAAACACATCCCACACACACAAATCAATCAATAAATCATTGCATTTCATTTGTAAATCAATTTATCAAACTAGATAAATACAATTTAACCAATAGAAGATACATATAGAACACATTACCTCAAACTAGCATTGTACTCACCCCAAACAAGATTCACTAACAATGAAGAATGAAAAGTCAATAATAGAGGTCCTAAAAATAATCATCACATCTCAAAATCAATTCAATAAGAAAAATGGTTGGCAAAGAGGATATATCAAAACATAACTCAAAGAAACATGCATTCCATACCACAACCAATAAAAATGTTAGCCTTTTAGGGATGATTACATAATAGATTTAAAAAATATCAAGATGATTATTATATCATATCATTATATCTATTAATACCACACAATAGTGTTATCGTGATCATCAGTAATAAAGAAATATAATGATTACTTACCCAGATAAATGCACCACAACCGCAATGGTCCCAATCACTGAACTATGTGATCTGTAAGGAGAAGAGGACTTTAAAATCACCTATGAGAGCTCATAGGTTGAGAGGTAAGAGTAATTTGGATGAATGAAAAATAAATCAGGCGTAAAGTTCCCTAAAAATGAAATGTTTGAAGATTAAATAGTGTATAATCCCTTTTCACATTGTGTAATCTATAAAACCCAAATACATTAAAAATCCCATCATCTCAGTTTAAAATCATGATTTTTACCATCACCCGACATGTAATAAATTCAAGGCATGGAATCATATCATACCTTGTACTAGTTTACAAAATCTTATTGGAAGACATTACAAAGGATGAAATTTTTTCATGATGTGTAATACTATTTCACAACATGTTATAGTTTTTTATGGTGTGTATGATCTTTATGCTCTAACACCAAATCAATACATCTTCTTGATGACCAATAAATAAAATTTAAAAACTTTACACGAAGCATATTTCTCCTAACGATATAAAAAATTCCAATTTCTCTTAAAACACAAACTAACTTTAGAGTTATCTAAACTAAGGGAGAATAAAAAAAAATACATCAACAAGCTTATTCTCAGACTCAATTAATTCAGAGAAACATACAAACTCAATATTTAGTTTATTTTCTGAAGAAAATTATATCCATCCTCAAGAGTCCCAAAATAGTCCTAGATAATGATGAAAATGAAATATAAGATGAGAAATACCATAACAGTGAGTAATAGGATGTTACATACTCTACACAAATAAGACATTCCATGATACTTGAACCATCAAATTTGACTTCCCACACAATACATTCACCTAAGAATCAATGGTCTCTATTGGTTTCTCCACAACAAAAATGTCTCGATCCAAATCAATCTCCTCCCAACTCAAAACAGAGGAGGGATTAGGAAAGTCCTTCCTAAGATATGATATCTGGAAAATATAAATAATTACTATAAAATTATTTGATAATTCCATCCAATAAGAAACCTTCCCAAGTTTCTCATTAGACTCAAATGGTATAATATATCATAGAGTAAACTTTCATTGTTTTCTATGATGACGATGACCCAATTTAGGAGAAAATTTCAAGAGAACCCGATCACCAATAGAAAAAAACAAAGTATGATACCAACAAACAAAGTATATTTTATATTGAATATGATTTTTAACTATATATTTATTTATATCCCAAATCCTTTTATACATCTTTTGAACATGACATGGCCCAAACATATAGTCATATTCCACCTCTGGCCAACAAATAGGTGATCTTCACTAGAGACCATATAAATTCCCTAAAGGATACATTATAATAATAATCTGATAATTATATTTATAATCAAAATAAATAGTCTGATATGGCTATCACATGATACATAGAAATCTAATATGCATGCATAGGGAATATCCAACAAGATAAAAATAGAATGCTATGCATGCGGATGGTAAGTTATACTAAATCTAAACTGGGTCCCCATCATCACTTGGGGACTCCTCTAGAAACATGAGGTAAACCTAGGATCCTAGTCTAAAGAAATATGAAATGGAACCTCAATTAACCTCATGATCTCATACACATAAAGTTGACCCAAATCATCAACATTATTGGGGAACCTGATTAGAATAATGTGATGTTAATTTTTCAATAGAATGATAAAAACCTAGATAAAATTCCACCCCAAGGGAGACTTTGGTAATCGGACAACAAATTCCATAGAAACATTATCCCATTTCCAAACTGGCACTGGAAGAGGCTTGAGTATGCTAAATCATTTAAAATTATAATTCTTTATCTATTGGTATGTGTAACATCATGATACATAATATATAATGTCTCACATCATACTCAACAACTAGAATCATAATCTCATGTCATAATACATCATTATAGTTCTCGGATGGATGGCCAATGTAGAAATATATAAATAATAAAAACTAAACTCTTCACAGATATTGGGGAAACAAACCAATCCCCTGAATATAGTATACCATATAATGAGAGAGACCAAACTAAAATGGTCTCCCCACTATAATGGGTTCACAAAAATCTTTTGAAATCATCATCCTACTATTGACACTATATAATTGACATAATTAGATATGATGATAACTAAAAATTATCCAAAACCAAAACTAAAACAACCTCATGAGAATTCAGGTACAACTGAGTGATGCTTCTGATAAGGTTCCACTATTTATTTAATTCCATAACATCATGTGATAGTACATTCATGTTGAGAGATAGGGGTGTCCTGACCTGACTTGGTTGGGTTAGTTTTGGTCATGTTATATGAAAAAAGCAATTGGGTTGGGTAATATTGGGTTAACCCATGCATGGATCAGGTCAGGTATTGAGTTTTCTAAATATAGACTCAACCTAACCAAATGGACCAGATGGATGAATGTATGAACAAATAACCCATCAATCACTCGATCTCTTACCCTAGACCTCCCTTCACACACATCCACTTCCTTTCCTCAAGCTTTACTCATCCTCCTCCAACCTAAACCTAGCCTCTTATTATTGGAGATACAATACTCCCTCTCTAATCTACCTTCTCTCACACTGATCGCTCACCCTATCCCCACTCTTTTCTCCTCCTTCATGATAAAAACCTACCCACTAACTATACATTTATTTTTCTTACCTCTTGAAAAACCCATACTCCATGATTATCCTCCTTCCTCCTATTCCATCTTCTTTTGTACAATGGTAAATTCACCCACCCAGATAAACATAACCCCTAACTCACCTCCTACAATTCTCTACCTCTTATTTGTATCATGAGTTTAATATGGTATGTATGTAACTCATTATTTTTTATCATTTTATTTCTTATTATAACCCCCTTAACTACTATTTTCATTTTTATTACCCCCAATCACTCAATACCGAGTTATTAATCTTCTTATTCCAAGTGTGCTCTATAGCCAGAGACTCTCTAGTGTGTCACAGGTGGGAGTATTTTGTAGGAAACTAACCTATCTTTCTCTCCATTTAAGGATGGTTTTATAGAAAATGTTCGAAATACTTCAGCTACTAGAGGAAATAAAATTCCAATGGGGTATACTTCAACTACACATTCAATTATAGAAAGAAGAGGGGGTATATTTAGAAAAATAATTGAATAAACTAAGAGTAAGTGGTCTCCTAAAAAGGAAAAAATTTCTTAAAGTGTGTGTTTCTAGAGTTTTTCAAGCACAAGATTTTTTTATAAGAATAATAGAAGGGTTGATTTTAATTATTTTGGTTATGATTATAGATTCACATCTCGCTATCATAGAACTAGTAATTTTATTGGATTTTGAAAAGGTACAAAAAAATCCTCATAAAAATCATTATTAATGTCAAACCACAATTGGTGTTTGAAATAAGCGTGAAGGTGAGGATGATGGGATGGTTAAAATTTTTGTATCGAAATTTAACCAAGAATATTATTGATTAGATCATGATAAAATGACAATCATTAATGAGTTATCATTTTAATATGTTGATAATCAAGGCATTAAATAATTAATTGAATTTTTTCAACCTCAATTTAATGTTTCACTTATAAAAATAGTTGAAATATATTTTTTACAGTTGTATTTCAATGAGAAAGAAAAATTAAAGTATATGTTTAATATGTTCTCTCATATGATGTGTCTTACCACCAACACATATAATTAAATTAAAAATATAAATTATAATACTGTGATTGAACAACTTATTAATCATAATTGTATACTAAATAAAAAATAATCTGGTTTTATCATTTTGCAGAACATAAATGGGAAAATTAGAAAAGTATTAGAACATATAGTGAAATAGTGAACGATTGAAAGGATTAATACAATTATTATAGAGAATTCTAATTCCAATAATATAGCTATCAATTACTTTTTGAGTATTTTTAATGATTATAACATGTCTGTAATCAATGAATAGTATATTCATATGATATATCGTGCACACATTTTAGACCTTATTGTTAGTGATGGGATAAAGGAAATATCAACATCAATTTATAGAATAATATTTTCTTATCAGTTTGTGAGAATTTCACCTTATAGATTGGCTCATATGAAGAGAATAAAAAACTTCCAGTAAACATGACATAATTCATGATGTTCATACTATGTTTCAGAGAAGAGTGAGAGTGTATTTATTTTTATTAATGATGATTTATGTTTTAGGAGTGATCATATTTTTGAAGGTGGGGCTACTACAACAAATGATTGGGATCATTATTTTGTATTTTTGATGTTTTCTAAAATATTTTATGATACCAATGTGGATTCATTTGGTTCTATGCAGGTGACTTATCACACTGTCTTTCATACTCATTGTGAATTTTATAGAAAAATTATGAAATTAATGAAGAGTAATGATATTACTAGGAGTGAAAGGGTATTGTAATAAAAAAGATTTTGGAAAATTATTTGTGTAACGGTTACAATTTTAATTCTATATTACTTATGGCTGTTATTTTCTATCCTTTATATAAATTAGAATATGCATGAGGTAATTTTAAAATTATGTTTTATGATGAAGACAAGAATGAGTTGATCAGTGAATTAATTGAGGTATTGAAGAATTTTTTTAGGTTTTACAAATGAATATATCCCATTACTATTGATCAAAGTGAGTGAAGTTATTATAAATATTCACATATTCATGATGATAGTAACAATAGGGAGGATGATGAGAAATATAAAGATGCATATAAATAAAAAAAAACAATTAACACCATAAAAGATTAAATTAGAAAAATATCAAGATATTGATTATTATATGGATGATTTATATGGATTTTATTTTATAAAATGGTGGAAAGGTAAGGTAAGAAATTATTATGTTCTCTCATGAATTGATATTGATATTCTAGAAATTCCAGTAACTATAGTATCTTTACAAACCACATTTAGTAAAGGATGAAAATTCCTTGATCTCATTCATAGTTTTTTTGAATCCCAATACCTTTGAGGGATAAATATTCTACCAAAATTCATTTTTAAAGTATTAACCAATTGGAATTCAAAAAAAATGAGGATAAATTAAATTTTTTGAATCATATATCATTAAAAACATTATTATTTTTTATCATTTGAAATTAATGATTATAAACCTATACTTGAAAAAGGAAAATACTAACTTGTTTCATTCTTATGTTTTGTTTTAATTGAATCCATCATTCATGATTCTTGATTGGTGTTTCAATTTCTAAAATATAATAATCAAGGATGATGGATCACTCTTCATTAAGGTATAAAATTATGATTGTTTTAAAAATTATTTGAATCATACATTTATTATAGTAAAATTGTAATGGGTCACAATATCTCTCTAATTGATAGTTTGGTACACTGGAATGTTCCTTGGGATGTCATAATATTAACTTCATTTTTTCATTGATCATATTTACACATATAATTAATTATGAACCTGACTATAAACCCTGTGAATTCCAATTTTTAGTGAGGTTTTATTGCTAAATTTATAGGAGCACATGTTCTCAAGATAAATGTGATTACTTGCAATAAAAAGTGAATTCCTATACATGTTCAATCATTACTATTTTTTGAATTCGCTAAATCGTTTCCCACATGAAATGAATCTAATTGTGTTGGGATGATCCTCTCAATATATTTGACTAAATCCATATATTTTCTCTACAATTGACTTTTGATTCTCAATTAGACTATAAAACATTTTATACTTAATGTTATTCCTAATGAACCTGTTATTTTTCTAAATGCTGCACAATACTTTTTTCTTCTCATTGATGCTTTTTTCACATACTTAATCAGGTTATTTTTATGATCAATTCATTCAATAATTTAAAATTCATTTTAATTTTAATTCAAAGTCTTGTGTTTTGAACATAAGTACTTATTTTGTGATCATTGAGATGAATTTTCATGATATTTTAATCTAATTATAACTCTACTGTATGTACATATTAATAATGAAATTCGAAATCTTTTTGAACATTTTCTGTTAAAATGAACCCTCCACATTAGAATCAATATTGGGTAGAATGTTTAAAATTAATGTGGGGGAAGGGTATATGTTTTTATTTGAAATGAATTTTCATGTACTAAAAAGCTTGATAATGTATTTCATAGAATTAAAAACTGATTATATATATTAGTGAATTGTTAATTATTCTCATTCTCTCCATAAGAACATTCAATTAACACTTTCCAATATAAATCTCTTGAAAAAAATCCTTGGTGAGGATTAGTCATTCATATTATTCTTTAAAATTGAGTATGGATTGATTTTTAACTAACTGAGATCATTTGAGTCTCCTTTTATATAAACTTTTTAATCTCATAAACTGTTTAATAAATTTTCTCTATTAATAAGTTAATGAATGAGATATTCTTTTTATAAAAATTTATTTTTAATAGATTTCTCTTTCATATAACATGAAATGTGTAATTATTTAATTTAATTATATGAATATTTTATTGGTAATTTTAAGTTGTGTATGATTTTAGTATTGGTGTAGAAATATTTTTTAAAGAAACTTTAGAAAAAGAATTAATTTTTTCCCATTTATTTTTGAAATTCCATATTCGGTCAACTTTTGATATTGAAAACTAGATTTTCACCAAATACATTTCTTTTGAGAGCGAGGTATCATGGTCTAATTTTATGAACTAATAACTTTCATGTGCATTATATTCTTTGAATCAAAACTGATATTTATTGTGGATTATGTAAACTGACATTATTTAGATTCAAGGAATGTTGTTTTTGTCTCATGTATTTTATCATAAGAGAAAAAAGGTAATGGGAGAGGGTAATGTTACAAGGTTTAATCCACATGAGAAATAAGTGTAACTGATCCAAAGATAGATCATTGGTTTCATTCAAAAATTCCATCCGATACTGTATTTATTAAGAAATAAATATGTTAACTGCAGACTCTCTCATGTAAAATTTTGTGAAGGTAAAATTTTTTTTCAACTATTATTTTACGTGAATTAGTTTATCCATGTATGATATTTTTGGTTGTATTTCTTGTTTTCACTTCACAAGCTTGTTTATTTTTTCAAGCTACTCTTAGTGATTCTTTTTGTGAATTTTACCAGATATTTTTATTTTATTTATCTATTGATCTGGTTTTATTTGTTTATTATTTTTCAAATTTAAAATTCCTACACATAATATTGGGTTTTTATATCATCCAAAAAATTTGATATCTTTTTATACCACTTTCAACTCTCTCAACATCTTTATTTTAATAATATGAAACTATTGATTTCTTTTAGATCAAATTTTTATTATGTTTTAAAAAAAATCATTATAGTAACTACTTTTTCCCCACGATAATCAATCATTATTCCCAAGTCATTAATATAAAATTTAATTACAATTCTTATCATTTATTTACATTCAATAACAGTATTTATGTATTAACTTTCCATGATTGTTCCATTATCTAAAATGAAAATTCTTCTCTCTCTTTCTCAATAAACTATACATCTATCTTTAGTTTTTATCATTTTTATTCCATACAAGATACTTCTTTAACAGACTCTACTTGTTCTTATTCATCCAAGGCATGCATCACTAATTATCATTATTTACATTAATAGTGAGTGGAAATAGTTTTCAAATAATGTTTTATGAAATAAAAATGAAGTGAATCCTTCTAATTAATGACTTCCCAATCATCATATTCAGCTTTAATATCCCTTTATTCAAGTAGTTAACCTATGAATTATGTTGTTTTAAGTGTTTTTAATAGTGTTTCTTCTAATTTGTACTCAAAATACACAATATCTAATGTGATTTCATTTTTATGTCCTTCATATAAGGGATGAACCCATGATACTGATCCTTTTTATAAGGAATTCACCCCTACCTGTTGATCCTTCATATTAGTTTTGGTTTAGATCCATCGGGTTGGTCGAGTATGAACACATATAACCCCCATAAGCATACCCGAATGGGCCGAACCTAAAACATGTCAGGTTGGGTTTGGACATTTGGCCTTGTATCATGTAACCCCACCCCCATAGGTTAGGATGGGTCAGGTCATAAACTCATGAAGCATGTGATCTAATATAACTTGAACTATTATTTTTTGGTTGGGTCATGTCGAAAAACAACCACTACCCGACCCAACCTAACCCATGGACACTCTTACTGAGAGTGTCTACAACAAAATTCCCCTCCCCTGAGGTGTATTTTATGTAAATAGAATCATATTAAGGTATTCTGCCCACTGACATTGTTTGATATTCATGTATTTTTTAGAAAACATATACCTCAAACTCATGTGGTTAGAAATTAATGTGAACCACTCCCCAAAAATATAGTTCCACCGACATTTAATCACATTCATGAATATGATAAGATCTAAATCATGATGCTGTTTATTCCTATCATTTTGTAAAATTTGATGAGAAACAAAAGCCACCAAATTATAAAACCTTATAAAAATGAAACCAAAAACAGTACTAAAATAATTATAGTGAACCACATACCCCTTCCCAAGCTCATGTAATATAAGAATTGGAGCTAATGAAAAAACACATTTTATCGCATCCAAATAATACCAACACATTGAATCCCATATTAATTTCACCCCTATCCTTGTTAGAGTAGTCAATAGTGATGCCAATTTTGAGAAATCATTGATGAAATGATTATAATATCTAATAATACCATGGAAGATTAAAATCTCAAAGATGTTATGCAGTTCATCCCATGAATAAAAAATTGTTAACTTATTTGGATCAACTGATAAGCTATGTTCAAAAAGCAGATTCCCCAAGAACATTACATCATGGATCTAGAAATGTCATTTTAAAATATTTTCATGTAAATGGAAACTCTTTAGGATCTCTAAAACAAAACTCAAATGGTGTTCATGCTTACGCATAAATGTAAACTAAACCAAAATATCATCTGTGAACACTACCAAAAAATTTCAGAGATACTCATGGAATATCTGATTCATCAAATCCATGAAAACATCTAGAGAATTTGTTTGACTAAGAAACAATACTAGATATTCTTAATGGTCATACCTTCTATTGAAATCCATATTTAGTATATCATGATTTTAAATTCTATGTTGATGATAACACAACCAAATATTGATCTTGAAAAAACACTTTTCCTCCTTCAACTAATCAAAAAAATCATCTATGTGAGGAAAAAGGATACTGTTTCTTAACCATTACCTAGTTAAACTTCAATAGTCTACACACAATCGGAGTAAACTATTTTCCTTCTTAGAAAATAGATAAGGGTTTTCCAAGATGAAACACTATGGTGAATAATACATTTCATCATTATATCATCTAATTAAATCTTGATCTCTTTTAGATATTTTGGTTCTATATGATAAGAAGGCATCACAATGGTATTCTTACCTAGAACGAGGTCAATTAGAAATTTTACATATTTCACTAGAAGAATACCATAGAAATAAACTTGTAAAATCATAGGTATGACACATTAAATAAAGAGAATATCAATAATAGAAGAAATGTAATCTTTATCAACTACTAAAACAAACATCAAACTCCTACCATCTAGGCGAGAATGTCCTACACAGCCAAAAATCAGATCTCACTCTCCCTGAAAAAAATATGAGCTCATATTTTATATAATAAATGAGATACAACAATGATAAAAATCAACCTTATCATGATGTGTGAGAAGATAATCCAAACCAATGATAATGTAAAATTGATCCAGATCAAGAATGAGGAAATCTACGACTCACTCCACCTTATATATTGATGTAAAATATGGACACTGAAACCCTTATTCTTTCATATTTTGAATAGGTTTTTCGAACTCAATAAATAAGACATAAACTATATTTTATGTTTAAAAGTATAAAAAAATGGCCAGATATAAATTAGTAGAATGAACAAATATCAAATAATTTAATTTCTAATGAATATGAAATAAAGAGGGAACCACTCAGTATATCTAGACCATAATCTTCCTCCCACATAAACATATCTATTTTATGATGTAAATTCACTCTTGTGGTCTTCAGCTAGTTCCTTGTAGCCATTGAGGAATCTTATTGCACTATAATAGCCTTTTAAGATTGCAAAAAATGACCATAATGAGGCATAGAAACATCTTGACAAAAAATGATGATGAAGAAAATAATGTCCAGAACTGTTACACATCATCACATGTGTAGGAAAAAAACATCGGGTGTTCCCATCCATTCCACACTAATATCAAGTTAGGAGACACTATTAATTGAAAATAATGGTGAGTGGGAGTCCTTTCACTAAGAACCACCCCCACCACTCCAACAGTAATTTTTCCAGTTCATATATTTCCCTTGAGACTCACTGAAGCTAACATTGGGTGGAAGATAAGGGGCATAATATCATATCACTACTACAATATTAATCTCTACTATCCTTTAACTATCCACCATATCTTCACATGTTAAAAAATTTAACACAAATACCTATGATCTAATATTTAGTCACATACCATTTAGGTATATTTGTTCCTTTAGCTGGTTATTATTTACTACTTCTAGTGAAAAATAAACCATTCAGAAAAACCAATTGGTGTATACTGATTACAAACACACACCCTATTGTAAAGAGAGGAACTCGAGAGACTTCACCATACTCTAAGAATATAGAAAAAGTACTAGAACAAGGGAGTATTGTAATAATTACAATCTAATACAACATGACTACCCACTTGTACCATAGAATTCTTGAATCTTTTATGAGTACCCTCAAGTCAGAACTCTACTCAATATATAGTGATAGTCTCTGGTTTATTTAGGATGTTAATGATATGATCAACCCTTTCAATAAATTCCTCTGCCACTTGAGTTTAATTTTTACCATTTATGGATAGTGGATTTTCTCGTAAGAACTATATTGATCAATACCATTCTCCAATAGTCCCTGGATAATCCTCAAAAACATAATTCTAGACTTTTGGAACTTTTTTGATTGATGACATGAACTCCCCCATTTATATCCTCTATGTGATTCTAATCTATATGTGAATTCCCATGAAGAGAATCTAATAAAACCTCCTAATGAACCCATTGAAGATGTATTAGAGGCATACCACTGCATACAAAATTAGAAGAAACAATGAAACAATAAAATGATCTAAATTCAAACTATAAACCCATAATTACAAAATTGAGATTATAATTATGAACTCAAAACATGTGGCACACATCCCAAAATCCCATGGAAACATTATTCCCATCATGACCAGATATAGATACATACTCACCATAACCTTCCTATCAATTCTAGAAAATCCTATCTATAGACTACCATATTTCACAATATAATAAATCTTGAGTAAAACCCACCTCTGATAACAAAACATGGAAAAACAGACCCAAATACCAACTCAAACTGGAACTCAACCTCAATTTCCACACACCTAAAGGGAGTTTCAGATCGCCATGGTCTGGAGACTAGGACATGGGTATCAAAAAATCCGTAGGGAATTATTTCACCCAGCATTAAGAAAAACAAATTATATACACATAATAGAGTGAAATAATGAAAGAGATAAACATATTCCATAACTAAAAGAAGAAAAAATAAAAGACACAACTCAAAAGTAGTCAGAACATCCCAATGTACATGTCCAACATCAAAGGACTACTAAAATAGAAAATTTAATACTCTATGTGATAGCATGGGAAACTCCAACCATATCACTATAAACAACCCTTATAAAGATAATAGAAACCTCACCACCTCACTATGCACCATGCCTTTCCCTTAATTGAAAGACATACAAACTTCAATGCATCGCTGAAGGGGTGTGCATGGTGTGAGTTAATAGGCCTAGTATGTAAAATCACAAGTAAGTAATGAATAATATATATTCATATCTATGTCTAGTAATGAATTAGATAGTGTTTTAGAGGCTTAAAATGAGAATAAATCCAATCTTAAGCATGGAATACACTAATATTTTTAAAAGATTGTTTTACTACCTTTTGATGGCAAACAATTTTTAGATCAAAATTTTGAAACCTTTATAAGCTCTATTTTTCAAAATAAACTTATTAATTATGTTTGGGACATTGAAATTTACTTTGTATATATTTTTGGTATTTTTCTGACAATGTTCATTTTTAATGAATATTGAAAAATACTGCATTTTACATCAAAACTGCTTTTCATATAATTTAATTTTATGGTTAGATTATATTTTTAATTAGTCTAAAAGTGTAATTAGAATATATGTTTACCATTTAATCCAATGGTTGTCATTATAATTAATTTTACTTTTTAATTGGGCATAAACAAGTGCCAAACTTTTCATAGATATTGTTTAAAAAAACCCCGCTATTTGTTTTGATAATTAGAATTATTTTTAAATTAATTATTGAAATTTATATGTTTAAAATTTGGTAAAATAGATTCTATATTAGGAATAATAAGGTCAAAATTATGTAATTAAGGCTCCTTGTTTTTGGACATTATGAATAGTAATGATGGTAATTATCTTTAATTTTCGTGATTAATTAGTAATCGGGTAGTTAAGGATAATAAAATAATATCCTAATAATAAAAAATCACCCCAACATGTGTCCTAATGCTACATTTTGTGTCATGGAAGACCCTGGGATTCCTTGTTCCAATCTTTGGGACCCCATGGAATTACATTTCGGTGAAAGTGACACTTTATCATTTTATTTTTAATGAAAGGAGAATATCACTAAAGATTGTATCACCCAAGTAAAAAAAATGTGCTTTGTCTATGTAAATTATCTCTTAGACTATATATATGAATTGGATATGTAAAAATATTTCCTATATCAGAGTAAATTCTTTGAAATTTTTAGACATTAAAAAATTAAATTTTTTATGACACCATGATGATGCAGCGATTATCTCATTAATGAACAATTTAAATAAAATGAAAAGATAATGTAAAATCTAAGACATAAACTTTTAAAAAACCTATTGGATGAGTATATTTAGAACCCTTATCACCTTATCCATGAAATATGTCAATGTGGGACCTTTAAAATCCGAAATTCATTTTAAAATAAAGTAACATTTCCTGACTTTCCAAGAGTGCCCCTCCTCCCTCTTATAAAAGGCCCCCACCTCTACCTCCTTAGCCACACTTCTCAAGCCACATGATCAGCCAAAAACTACTCGTTTTATCTCTCCACATCCCTCTACTCATCATATAAGCCTTACCATTGGCAAAAATCTCATCAATAAACCCTTTTAATTCAAACCATGAGGAGTTACCCGATTTAAAGCTAAAGTCTTCTCTAATGTTTTTTGTTTTATTTTGATTCTCCAACCCCCTAAACTCTTTTTATTAATTTCTATTGAAACAAAACCAGTATCATAAATATACTAGGATGTTTTTATAATTTGTATTCGAACTACATTTACACACACCTACTTCTAATGGTTAATGACCATACTGTTTCCTTGGATGACGAATTTCTGGCTCACGAAACGATGGTTGTTCAATATTCCACTAACACCTTCAATGGTGGCCATTAATATGTCACTATATTTATATATGTTATATCATATGTTTATGTTTTCTTTTATCTTCTGTATTTTTCATTTATGGAATTCCTTTATGGTTTCCATTATGTGTAAATGTGGTATCATGATTTTAGGAAGTGCGGACTATTGCCCCAACAAAGAGATTTGATTCGTTAATTACATAATTGGGACGTATAAAGGATTGAGTTAATGAAATTATAAATGATATTATACTGGAATTATGATATACCTTTATATAATTATTATTCCATTACTTTAAATAGTAAATATAAATGGAAGTAGTGTTCATGCGTACGTACGACTTACCGTATCAAGAACGGTGCATTTCATTTCATACCTCTAAATGTTATGTAATATTATAAGTACATGTATATGCTGGATATATATGATATATATGATATCTACATCATGAATATAATTCTAGAAAAAATGGATATTTTTCCACATGAAAAACTTGTAATTATAAAGAGTTATTTTTTTTCTCAAGTACCAATGATCGGCAAAACGACCATTATTAACTTAAATAATTACATAGTGTTCATGACATGTTAATAAGTTATATAAAATGATTAATGATCTTGAAAAAGGTTCTTAAGAAAGTAGAAATTAACACAAGTTTAATATTCAGGAGTTTAATGATCGATCGAGTCAAGTCGGACCTGAGGTAAGGACTTCGTCTCAATCTCCTTTCATAGAGGCATATTTTGTTTTATACACAAATTTCTTTTATACGGTGTATAAAACCCTTTGACTTTTACATTTTTTCAAAAGGAATATTTGTATACAAATCTTTTTACTAAACAACAAAAGGGAATGTTTTTGTCAAACATATGCGGTGACAAGGACTTCTCCGCCGCCGTGACCATTATTTGAGTTTCAGCTTTCTCTACAAGTCATAACTTTTTTTAAAAAAATAAGTTCCATGTTTTAATTTTCTTTTATTTTGGAATTGAAACTGGTTTTGATAATGTTTTTATCAATGTGTTATCGATGTCTTGTGATTAAAATGTGGAAATTTTATGTTTCCATTATGCGTGTTTTACGTGATACGATTATGTTATGGTTCTTGGGCATTGTTTATGAAGATGGGTGATTATGTGATAAACTAAGGGTGGGTGAGCCCGATATCTCTCTCTAATGCATTGGGTAACGCGAAGGGGTTAAACATTAAGGTTTCATTGAAGAGATTTGGGGAATCTACTGTGATGGGTATTCCAAATGTAACCATTAGGGTTACTCGCTACGTAAGAATGTTATGAATGCCTCAAGTTACCTTTATGTCTTATGATTTCTATGATTTATTCATGATTTAATGAGGTATGTTAAAGTGCTCATGTTTTATGAGTAATGTATGATTTCATTAATTCTTATGTATACATGGACTAATGTTCTCATTTCATTCTTTTATATCCCTTACTGAGTTTTTTATGCTCATCCCAAGTTTTTTAAATGTTTTTCACATTCAAGGGAAAAGTACATGATTTGTTGATAGTGTCAAGGAGGTGTCACGAAAGAATCTATGTTTTATTTTAAGTATGTATCCTTTTATGGGAAAAAAGAATATTATATTTTATGTTACCGCCTTGTTTTAATATGGAATGTAATGCATGATTTATGATCTAATTCTCTAAAAATCTAAACCTAAAAAGATCCTCAATGTGTGTTCTTGAAATATCTCAATATTAAGTAATGTTTAAGGCTGGGGCTTTATAGTTGGTATCAAAGGTCAGTTTAGATAACCATAGCAGTTAGAATTATATTAAATTATTATCCAAAAATATATTTTTTATGGTCAAATTTAAATGATATAGAATTTGAAGATTACCATGTTGCTTCATCTAAGACATGTTTGTTCATAATGGGTTTGTGCAGAGGAAACAGGGAAGCAATGCTAGGAAGGCATACAAAAGGAAATGACCATCTGAATCAGCATCCTGAGACGGTCGGAATTGGAACTGAATAGTTTGTTGCAGTAATGGTGCAATTGACTCAAGAAATAATTGGTGGTGGTATACATGCACGAGATCATCCAGATCAACCACAGAGGAACATGTCAGTGGTGGAAAATTTCATGAGGCAATATCCCCCATAATTCAGAGGATAATCTGACCCTGTGATAGTTGAAGGGTGGATTAAATCACTAGAGAAGATTTTCGATGTCATGGAGTGTTTATTAAATCAAAAGGATAGTCTTGTTATTTACCGTATCGAGGGTGAAGCAGATCAGTGGTGGTCGATGGTTAAAAATATTAGGGAAGCTAATGAGATTGATGCTCTTGACTAGGATGAATTCAATGATATGTTTCTTGAGAAGTATTTTCCTAAGGTTGTTCGACTTAGGATGGAAAAAAGATTCTTGGAATTGAGGCAATAGGATGACTTAGTGGATGCATAGGAAGAAAGGTTCAATTTATTGGTAAGGTATGCTCCAAATTTAATCTGAGGCCATGATAGTAAAATCAATCGTTTTTACTCAGGATTAAATCCAAAATATTGAAGGGCCTTGGCCTCTCATGAGATCAAAAGTTATGAAAAGTTTGTTCGATGTGATGAGAATGTGGAAATGGAGTTTTTTGATGATCAAGTGTTCTATAACAACCAACATAAGAAGAGACCGAGGTGGCAGGAGAAAGGTAAGAATTCTTCAAAAAAGGTCTGATGGTAAGAAAACTAAGTTTCCAGTTTGTGATAAATGTGGTAAAAGGCATGCTGGAAAATGTCTTTTGAATTCTGGAAAGTGCAACCAATGTGGTAATATGGGATATAAGGAACATGATTTCACTGAAAAAAATTTAAGTGATGGTAAGACCAAATTCGATTTACAGTTAGTGATATGCTCCAACTACAATGAGATGCGTCACTATGCAAACGAGTGTTTGACAAAGAGCTCAAGTGATGGGAAGCAGTTAGAATACAAGTAGAAAGGGGTGGTGAAATCCTTTTCAACTACTTCAACAGATGTTGGGCCATCAAATGAAGTGGTATCAGGTACTTGCTTTGTTTTTTCATATTATTCCAGTGTGTTTTTGGATTCAGGGTCTACACATTCTTTCATCTCTGAAAACATTTCTAGTAAAATGGGAAAACCATCTCAAGAAATGACTTCTGAACTTGTGGTAAAAACACCTAGGGGAAATATTGAGGCAAAAACAATTTATAAGAATCACTTTATGCTTATCCATGGAAAGAACGTACTTGAAAACCTTATTGTTTTACCTCTAGTAGAGTTTTTTGTTATCCTGGATATGGATTGGCTCTCTATTTACCATGCTATGATTGATTGTAGAGATAAAGGAGTATCTCTTCAGAAATTCATTCAGTTTGTGTTCAATAATGAACCCTTACTGTTGATAACATATCAAGAGGGTGAGAAACTTGTAAAAGATGGAAATGAATGTTACCTTGCACATATTTTTGAAAACAAAGGAACTGTTCAGATTAATGATATGCCAGTGGAAAATGAGTATCCTGATGTTTTTTTGATGAGTTTTCAGGAATAATACTAGATTGGGAAGTTGAATTTACTGTTGACATAGTTCTTAATGCTAATCCAATTTCAATACCCCCTTATCGAATGGCTCAAATTGAACTTTTAGAGTAGATGGAGAAATTTCAAGATTTATTAGAGAAAGGTTTCATTCAACCTATCACATCCCCATGGGGTGCTCCAGTCTTATTTTTTAAAAAGAAAGATGGTTCTATGAGACTTTACATTGATTATAGAGCCTTGAGTAACATCACTGTTAATAATAAATATCATTTTCCTCATATAGATTATTTGTTTTATCAGCTCTAAGGAGCTCAGTATTTTTCAAAGATTGACCTGAGATCAGGGTACCATCAGTTGAACATAAATGAAGGAGATATTCTAAAGAGTACGTTTCTTACAATATATGGCCATTATGAATTTGTAGTAATGCCTTTTGGGCTAACCAATGCACCAGCTGTATTCATGGACCTTATGAATAGAATTTTCCATGAGTTCTTGGATAAGTTTTGTGGTTTTTTTCATTGATGATATTTTGGTGTTTTCTAAAAGTAAAGAGGAGCATGAAAGTAATTTAAGAGTTATTTTGGAAACCTTGAAAGAAAAGATATTGTATGGGAAATTCAGAAAATGTGAGTTTTGGTTGAAACAAATTTATTTCCTTGGTCACACTATTTCTAAAGATGGGATAACTATTGATCCTGAAAAAACAAAGGCTGTGGAAGAATGGCCAAGACACACAAATGTAACCAAGATTAGTAGTATTCTTGGTTTGGCAGGCTATTACCGATGATTTTCTTTAAAAAAACATGGTTATCTAGTCCAATGACTATGCTATCTCGGAAGGGTGTTATGTTTATCTGTACAAAAGAATGTGATGATTGTTTTCAGGAATTGAAAAGAAGATTGGTGAATGATCTAGTTTTGGCACTACATTCCATGAATGGTGAGTTTGTTATCTACAGTGATACTTCATTGAATGGACTTGGTTGCGTTCTAATGCAGAATGATCTGGTAATTTCTTATGCTTAATGTTAGTTGAAAACTCATGAGGTAAATTACCCTACACATGATTTGAAATTAACTGTTGGTTTTTTCGCTTTAAAAATTTAGAGGCATCATTTGTATGGTGTAAAATGTGAAATATATACTGATCACAAAATTTTAAAGAATATATTCACTCAGAAAGAATTCAACATGAGACATAGAAAATGGCTAGAATTAGTCAAGGATTATGATTGTATAATTCATTTCAATTCGGGAAAATAAAATAAAGTGGCGTATGCTTTGAGTTGAAAAAGTAATGCTTCATTAACTAGGTTACATTTGGAACGTGATCCTTTGGTTAAGGATTTGATGAACATTGTCATAGAAGTAGTTGGTGCAGGATGTTATTTTGTTTTGTTTCAGGTATTATTGAAATCTTCTCTATCAGATAGAATTAAGCAAGAATAGAAGCAAGACAGTGAGTTGAAAAAAAAGGTAGAGCTGGTTCAGAAGGTTAAGTTTCCTGAATTCAACATTGATAATGTTTGTGTTTTGAGATTTGGGAAGAGATTTTATGTGACGTGTGATTCACAGTTGAAGAGAGAGTAGTTATTTGAAGCTCATAGTTCTCTGTTTTCAGTTCATCCTGGAAGTACTAAGATGTATAGAGATCTTCGGGAGTATTAATGGTGGGATGGAATGAAAAGAGATATTGCTGATTTTACTGTGAAGTGTTTGACTTATCAACAAGTTAATGTAGAGAAGCAGTTACAGAAGGGGATGATTCAACCTTTACTAGTACCAGAGGGGAAATGGGATAATATATCCATGGACTTCTTTGTGGGATTGCCGAAGACACCTCGAGGTAAGAATGCAATCTGGGTTATTGTTGATCGTTTGACTAAATCTGCTCATTTCCTTGCTATACGAGATACTTTTTCCCTAGATCAAATGTCTCGTTTGTATCATAAAGAGATATTCAGGTTTCATGGAGTTCCCCTCTCCATTGTATCTGATCGTGATCACATGTTGACTTCTAAATTTTTTAAAGGCCGTGAGAAGTCGTTGGGTAGAGAATTAACTATTAGTACACAATTTCATCCTCAATCAGATGGGCAGTCAGAAAGAACAATTCAGACTTTGTAGGATATGCTACGTGCTTGTTGATTGGTTTATCATGGATGTTGGGACCAACATCTTTCTTTGATTGATTTTTCTTATAATAGTAGTTTTCATTACATTATACAAATGGCACCATTTGAGGAATTATATGGGAAGCGGTGTCGAACTCCAGATTTTTGGGATGAAGTGGGTAAAAGGAAGTTTATGGGACCATAATTGGTAGAAGAGTTGGCCGAAAAAGTTCAGCCGATACAGAAACACATGAGAACAGCTTAGAGTAGGCAGAAAAGTTATGTAGACAACAGGAGGAAGGATCTCTCTTTGGAGGTAGGTGATCATGTCTTCCTCAAAGTTTTACCATGGAAAAGTGTGATACAATTTGGTAAAAAAAGAAATCTGAGTCCGAGGTTCATTGTACCATATGAAATTCTTGAGCGAGTTGGATCAGTTGCATACCGAGTAGCTTTACCTCCGAGTTTATCTCAAATACACAATTTTTTTTCATGTTTTAATGTTAAGGAAGTACATGCCAGATCCATCTCATGTTTTGAGTCCGGATGTAGTTCAGTTGGAAGAGAACCTATCTTATGAGGAACAACCGGTCTAGATTCTTGACCACAGGGAGAATGTGTTGTGGAATAAGGTGATTCATGAAGTAAATATTTTTTGAAAAAACCACATGATTGAAGAGGCAACATGGGAAATTGAAAATCAAATGAGGGATAAATACCCCCAGTTATTCGATAAGTAAATAAATTGTGGGGATGTAATTTTCTAAAGGGGGGAAAGATGTAATATCCCAATTAATTAATGAATAATAGATATTCTAAACTATGTCTAGTTATTAATTAGATAGTGTTTTAGAGGCTTAAAATGAGAATACATCCAATCTTAATCATAGAATACACTAATTTTTTTAAAAGATTATTTTACTGCCTTTTGATGGAAAACCATTTTAGATCAATATTTTGACAATTTTATAAGCTCTATTTTTCAAAATGATCTTTTCTTTATTATTGGTACATTGACATTTACTTTGGATAAAGTTTTGTTTTTTTTCTGACAATGTTTATTTTTTAATGAATTGTGAAAAATACTACATTTTACATCAAAACTACTTTTTCATCTAATTTAATTATATGGTTAGAATATATTTTTAAGTGGTCTAAAATTTTAATTATAATATATTTTTATCATTTAATCCAATGGTGGTTATTATAATTAATTTCACATTGGAATTGGGCATAAACAGGTGCCAAACTTTTCATAGATATTGTTTCAAAAAAACACGCTATTTGTTTTGACAAGAGGAATTATTTTTAAATTAATTATTGAAATTTATATGTTTGAAATTTGGTAAAATTTATTCCATATATAGAATCATAAGGTCCAAATTATTTTAATAAAGACTTTTTTGTTTTTGGACATTATGAATAGTAACGATGATAATTATCATTAATTATCGTGATTAATTAGTAATCGGGTAGTTAAGGATAATAAAATAATATCATAATTATAAAAAATGACACAAACATGTGTCTTAATTCTATATTTTGTGTTATGGCCGACCATGGGATTCTTTGTGCCAAACTGTGGGACCCCACGGAATCACTCTTAGTTGAAAGTGACACTTTATCATTTTATTTTTAAAGAAATGAGAATATCACTAAAGAATGTATCAGCCGAGTAAAACATTTTTATTTTTGTCTGTGTAAATGATATATTAGACTATAAATATTCATTGGAATGATAAAAAGATTCAATACATCATCATATTTCTTTTATAATTTTTAGACATTATATTAATGAATTTATTTATGACACCGTGATGATGCATCGATTATCTCATTAATGAACGATTTAAATTAAATGAAAAGATAATGTAAAATCTAAGACATACACTTGTCAAAAACTAATTTAATACGTATATATCTAACCCTTATAACCTTATCCTAGAAATATGCCGATTTGGGACCTTTAAAATCCAAAACTCATTTTAAAATAAAGTATCATTTCATTACATTCCAAGTATACCCCTCCTCTCTCTTATAAAAGGCCCCCATCTCTACCTCCTTACCCAGACTTCTCAAGAAATTTGCTCAGCCAAACACTACTATTTTTATCTCTCCACATCCCTGTCTTCATCACAGAAGCCTTACCTTAGGCAGAATGCTCATCAAGAAACCCGTTTGATTCAAACCGAGAGGAGTTACCCATTTTAGAGTTAAGTCTTCTCTAATGTTATTTTGTTTTATTTTTCTTAACCAGCCCCCTAACTCTTTTTATTCATTTCTTTTGTAACAAAAAAAGTATCTTAAATATACTAGGATGCTGTTATAAGATGTATTCTAGCTAAAATTACACACACCTTCATCTAATGGTTAAAGAGCATACTGTTTCTGTGGATGGAAAATTTCTGCCCAACGAAACGATGATTGTTCAATATTCTTCTAACAACTTCAAAGGTGGCCATTAAGATGTAAATATATTTATATATGATATATAACATGTTTATGTTTTCCTTAAGCTTCTGTATTTTTCATTAATGTCATACCTTTATGGTTTCCATTATGTGTAAACGCGATATCTTCATTTTAGGAAGTGTGGACTACCGCCCCCTCAAAGTTATTTGATTCGTTAATTCCATATGTGGGATGTATAAAGGATGGATTTAATGATATTATATATAATATTATACAGTAATTATAATATACCTTTATATCATTATGATTCCATTTATTTAAATAAGAAATAGAAATGGATGTAGCGTTCATGCGTACGTACGGCTTACCGTCTCCATGAACAGTGCATTTCATTTCATACCTCTAAATGTTATGTAATATAATAAATACATGTATATACTGGATATATATGATATATATGATATCTACATCATGAATATAATTCTGGATATAATGGATATTTTACCACATGAACAACTTGTAATTATAAAGATTTTATTTTTGACCCAAGTACCAATGATCGACAAAACGACCATTATTAACTTAAATAATTACATAGTGTTCATGATATGGTAAAACGTGATATAAAAGGAATTATAAACATGAAAATGGTTCTTAAAAAATTAGAAATTAACTCAAGTTTATTATTCAGGAGGTTAAAGAACGATCGAGTCAGGTCAGACCCGAGGTAAGGGTCTTCTTCTCAATCTTCTTTCATTGAGGCATATTTTGTTTTATTCACAACTTTATTTTATATGGTGTATAAACAACTTTGACTTTTACATTTATTCAAAAGGAATATTTCTATAAGAATAGTTTTACTAAATGAAAAAATGGAATGTTTTTGTCGTACTTATGTGGCGACAACGAATTCTCCACCGCCGTGACCGTTATTAGAGTTTCAGATTCCTCTACAAGTCAAAACTTTTCAAAAAAATATCATGTTTTACATTAATTTTTTTTGGAATTGAAAATGGTTCTGATAATGTTTTTTCAATGTGTTATCGATATCTTATGATTGAAATGTGGAAATGTTATGTTTTCATTATGTATGATTTATGTGATATGATTATGTTATGGTTCTTGGGCATTGTTTATGATGACAGGTGGTTCTGTGATAAACTAAGGCGAGTGAGCCCGATATAGCTCCCCAATGCATTGGGTAATGTGAAGGGGTTAAATATTAAAGTTTCTCCGAAGATATTTAAGGAATATATTGTGATAGGTATTCCAAACGTAACCATGAGAGTTACTCCCTACGTTAAAATGTTATAAATGCCTCAAGTTACCTTTATGTCTTATGATTTATATGATTTATTCATGATTTGATGAGGTATGTTAAAGTGATCATGTTTTATGAGTAAAGTAAGATTTCATTAAATCTTATGTATACATGGACTAATGTTTTCATTTCGTGCTTTTATATCCCTTACTGTGCTTTTTATGCTCATCCCATGTTTTTGAAATGATTTTCACAGGTCAAGGGAAAAGTACATGATGTGTTGATAGTGTCGAGGACGTGTCACGAATGAATCTATGTTTTATTTTAAATATGTCTCCTTTGATGGGAAAAAATAATATTGTCTTTTATGTTACCTCCTTGTTTAAATGTGGAATGTAATGCATGATTTATGATCTAATTCTCTAAAACTCTAAACCTGAAAAGATTTTCAATGTGTATTCTTTAAATATCTCAAGATTAGGTATTGTTTAAGGCTAGGGCCTTATATAGTAGGTTCTCTCCGATGTGTTTATAACAATTATATATATAAATATACAAACAATTTTCAACTTTAAATAAAACAATTCAGGATAATATTTATATTGATTTTATATCAATATCATGGAAAAATAATTTATTTCCAATTTTCCTCTTTTCAAAAATAAGAAAGGTAAAAAATATTCAAATCATTTAATATATTTTAAATTAATAAAAATAAAAAACAATGTATCAAATATTATATCAAAATCAAACTAATTACAATATAAAATATTAAAAACCCAAATAATATGAAGCATCACGAAGAGGATCGCTATAATCAAGGCAAGCAGAATACATATATTGTAATCAATGACTATTTTACAATAATATTCTTAGAGAACAATCCTATGGAACATAGGAACACATCATGATTGAAACCCCCCAAAAATGGTGTCAATATCAATTACCTAGAGAAATGAGACTAGAAAATAATGGAACAGTCCATGAGTGACCCCCCCCCCAAATAATAAATGGATGATGGAACTAAGATATACCTTATGCCTAATAATCCATGGCTTCCCATGTGCTGCAATTTATAATCCATTTCATTAAAAAATTGATATAAAACCCATTCTAGATGTATATATCCCAATTCTTTGAAAATATCTTTTTTCTTTTACCAAAACAAGTGGAAAACCAATTATTCCCAAAAACCCATTCCATACACACAAATCCGTCAATCAATCATGGAATTTTATTTATAAAATATTTTTTCAAAACTAGTGAAATAAAGTTCTTCCAAAATAGGCAAGAGACAGAACCAACTACCTTAATCAAGGGTCACACATACCAACAACATGATCTACCAACAATGAAGAAAAAAACAATAGATGTCCTAAAATCAATCCCAATATCTTATAATTGATTCAGAAATAAAAATAGTCATTGGAGAGGAAAAATCACAAAATACCTCAAATAAACTCACACGCTACACCAAAATTATCATTTTTTATCCTCTATAAGAATATCACACAATGGACTTAGAAATGATCAATAATGTTATCATCACATATCAACAGATACAATAATGTAACACAATGGTGCTACTATGATCAATGACAATAAATAAGTAGAAGGATTACTCACCCACATAAATGTACCTAAACCAAAATGGAGATCAATCATGTAATGATGTATCCAAAAATATTAAAGGTCTCTAAAATTTCTTTGGAATGATACAATATTGATATGGAAGAGGGATTCCATAGAATAAAAAATAATATAGTCGTGCAACACCTTGAAAATGGAACCCAAGATTATTACATATTGGGTAATCCCTTTTCATATTGTGTAATCCATGAAACCCAAATAGACAGAAAAACCCATTTACTAGGTGTGAAAATATTGATTTTTACCATTATAAGTCATGTAATAAATTCATGGTTTGTAACCTTGTCATGCCCTGTATCGGTTCACAACATCATTTCGTCACCCATTACATGACATGGAAATCATTCCCATTATGTAAAACCATATCACGAGGTGTAATCATTTTTCGTGGTCTGTATGTTTTTATCACTCAAAAACCAAACCATTAAATCCTATGGGAGACTAATACACAACTCGAAAACTCTTTACATGGCTTGTATTTCTCATACTGATAGAAGAAATCAAAGTTTCTCCTAAAAAACCCAAACCAACTCTGGATTTCTCAGAACTATGGGAGAACCCCAAAAATCTATTAACATCCTTATAACTAGACTCCATTAATTAAAACCTATTTTAATACTCAAAATTTGGTAAATTTCTACAAAAAATTATCTCCATCATTAGGAGTCCCAAAACAAACCCAAAAATAGAGGAAAACAATGAGTGAGAAGATAAGTACCTGAAAAGTGGGTAAAAAATTTTACAAGTATTTATTACATCAGGATATATATGATGGCATTACATATTTATAGGTTATTAATAAATTCTTAATAAATAATAACTCTATTTTTAGTAACATCATTTTATTCTTTAAAAATGTTTTATTCAAAAAATGTGTTTCCTTGATTTTTTTGAGTGGATATTATTATTAATTTCTATAGATTTTAGAAAATTTATTTGAAAAAGGTAAATATAATTATTTTATCCATGATTTCAATATTTTCCTTGGATAAATTTATTATAATTTTATTAAAATGCTGACTTTTCAATGAATAGTGAAAAATATTTATTTTTAAGGAAAATAGTATTTTATTTTAAAGTATTTTTAAAATTAAATTACATTTTGGATTAGTTTTAAAATTCATTTAGTTCCTTTTTATTAATATTAATACAAATAATGTTTTTTGATTTATGTTTTTTTATTATTTTGTATAAAAATATTTTATACATAAAAGGGATTTTTTTATAAATTTGTTTTCATTTTGTCTTGCCATTTCTGTTTTAAATAAAATTATTCCACATATTTGGTTTGAGTATTGAAAATTGGATTCTATTTTTGGAATTATTACATCCACAATTATTAAATATTTTATTTTTGTGTTCAATATGAATAACAACCTTAAAATTTTTTGTTACCAAGGTAAAGGGTAAATCATTTAACTAAAGTTATGAATAAAATGATAAGGACAATAAAACTACCCTAAAACATGCCAAAAATTTATTTTATGAGTCAATTTCTTCATATTCATAAAATATTCTTTTATATGACATTTTATTTAAATTTTTGTGTGATTATGACCTCTATAATATTTTATTCAATGAATGCTCCCAAATGACTCACTCATGTTTTAATAACTATAATATTTTTTACTTTATAATAAATATATTATAAGTTAAATTATAAAGATTATTTGTAAATATTAATGATTTATATACAATATAGTAATTTATTTTTAATTTTTATTGAATAAATAGTTACTTTAAATTTTTACACATCATTGAAGAAGTAATTATTCAATTAATGGAAACATAAAATAAATGACATTTAAAATATTTAGTGTAATAAAATATGAGATACTTAATGTGATAAAAAAAATTATATATTTACATGACATGTTAGATATATATTAAAATACTTTTTTTTCAAATTTTACTTTTTTTCAATATGTTATTTAAATCAATGTAATGAAAATATATAAAAATTGACATTATTGATATATTATTATAAATAATATTTTATTAAATGATATTAAATTAATAAAATTCTTAGATTGAGAAAATTTATAATCATATGTTTTATAATTTCATCCATGGTCCATTTATGGGCCTTTTGTCTATTTATAGTAACTATATTTACCCTTAATATATATAAAAACATTACAGTATTGGTATGTTTAAAAAGCATTAACAGATGGTTAAAACAAAAAGACAATGATAAAATAATAGTCAAAACATTAATAAATTTTTTCTTAAGAGTATATTTTGGCTCATAAGTATCTTATATTTTAAATAAAATATTTTTTATCCATTTGGAATTTATTATTCATTATATTAATTTAATATTTTGAGGAATTGCCAGAGTGCTCCTCCACTCTCTTATAAAAGGGATCCTCTTCTTCTCAAATGTTCACATATAAAAATCCATTTGGATCAATAAAAGCATGAAAAAATTCTTTAAAATAATTCCTATACTAATTATTGAGGTCTTTTTTAGGAATAAATCAAACCTTAATGTGATTTATGTGTTAATTAGAGAAATTTTTTCAAAGAAGATGTATAGCTTTATCCAAATGTTTTAGTTTTATTTTATCATAAACACTATTAAATTATACATAAACCATGATAAATTAATAAAGATTTAATCCTACATATAATAATGTGTTATTATTTTAATGGTAAATTGAATACCCATCTCTATCCTATATCAAATCTGAAAGGAATTCATTATTCATGTGTAAAATGGGGTACTGCATTGTGAGCGATGAATTTTTTATCAATAAAAATCTCACAAGACTGTTTATAATTACATATTTTAGTTATATATATTATATTAATATCATGTTTATAATTTTTTAATGATAAAATAATGCATTTTTCATTACCTTTCTATACACTAGAAATTGATAATGTCGTTCGTGCATACCTGTGGACTACCACCTCCAAAAAGTAATGTGAATCATTTTTCAACACCCCATCACTTGGATAATAAATATTATAATATTTAACTAAATTATATGATATATCTATATAGTATGAAAATAATTTAGAAAATATATAATAATAACTACCATATTTCCATAATGATCTTTGAAAAAATGTAACTGTTACTCAATCATATGTACAACCTATCATCTCCCTAATTGTAATATAATTCATTTTTAATAACCATATTTCATGATTTTATTAGAATTTATAATTTATGTACCAAAATTATAATTATTTATTGAGTATTATTCTATATATTATTGAATAATTAAATCATTTACCACAGTCAACCTACCGAAGTCATTTTGGAGTTATGCACTAAATATTATCAAAACATCCGATGTGAAATTAATTGATTAAATAATTATATATATCATTATATTAAATGAAACAAAGGAACGATAAAATAAAAAAAAAATTCTTAATCGTGTAGAAAATTATCATATTTTTGTTATTAAGGAAGATAATGATTGTATGTGATGATTTAGAATCAAGGTAGGGGACATCATCTCAATATTATTTCATTGAGGCATATTTTGATGTTATGAACAAATATAATATGATGATGTGGATATAATACCCATATTAAATTTTATATCATGAATTAATTTTTAAATTAGGTTATTTAAACATTTTTTAATGTTACTCTTTCATGGGTTTTATGATACAAATTTTTTAAAGTGGTAACTGACTTTCATTTAAAGACAATATTTTAATGTTTCCCAAAAATTTATATTTTTCATCTATATCGAATTTTTTTTTAAAAAATTAGAGATGGTTTTTATTACTCACCTAAAATTTTTTAATTCCATTTTTACCCATGTGTAATTTTTTACAACATTGATTGAAAGGAATATTTTTTTAATTTTCTAAATGATATACTTTATAGATTATCCAAAAATATTGTGAATGGAATATTTTTTTTAATTACATAGATTGATCAGATTTTCCCTTTCTCATGGATATTATTTTATTGGAAGCATCCTTTATATGATTACATGGTTATTTTCAAAAAAAAATATTCCATGATAGTTGATAATTTTTTTTTAAAATATAACTGACTTTGAAATAGAAAGGAAATTTTCCCCAAGATATGTTCTATGTGGTCTTTCAAAATCATTTCCCATCTAATATGAAATGATTTTACTTTACTTAAATTGGGTTTATTTTCCTCAATAAATTTTCCAATGATATTTTTTAAAAATAAAAACCCTTTTCCCTTTCCCTGGGTATTTTTCTATTGAAAATGAGTATTTAACTGAAATTGGTATTTTGAAATCCAAATTTTTTTTAAGTATTTTTTTGAAAGAGATTTTAATAGTTTTTATGCTTAAAAGGTTAAATAAAAAATTGGTTTTTATGGATGGTGAGAATTATGTGAATATTTTGATCGTAATATAGATTATACGATCGGTTGAGACCCATTATCGCACATAGGTGACATTGTTATAGATTATATGTTAGGTGCTCCTAGACAGCACCGAGTGAGCCTAATTACATCTTATATAATGGGTGGGAAAATATAAATCTTAAATACATTGTTTTATGTTCCTTTCATTAGAAAACAATAATTTGGGATTTACCCCGGATGTTTTATCTATGGATTTAACTAGGATCAAATTATTTCTAACATATGTGACGAATTTAATCCTTTAAGTTTTCAAAATGTGTTTTTATTTTTCATGACAGTGGTTTTAGTGTTGGTATTTGATCCAAAAGAGTGTGTGTGTTTAATTTTAAAATAATTTATTTTATATTCTCTAAGATCAATGTGGTGAAGGAAAATGTTTCATTGGATTTCAGGTTTTTCATTGCACTAAAAATTTTCATCTTTTTATGTTCTTTACTGATATTTTTATACCCATAATAGAGTGAAAATGATCATTTTACATAACTTTTCCATATTTTTTATGTCATTAAACATACAAATATAACACTATAAGGATCCAAATGTTTAGTGTCTTGGGAAAACTAGAATCACAAATAACATATTCAACATAAAGAATAAACATTTATTTAATTCCTTCTTCTCGATCTTATTATCGGAACTTGTGTACTACTTAGTACATGTAGTCACCAGAGGATATACATAAAAAAATGGTGAGCTAAAATTTCAGTAAGAAGAAATATAAGAACATGAAACAACGTAACATGGGGTGATAATAATCATAAGATCATTTATATATGTGCATGGAATGTGGAAATAGATAAAAATAAAACATCATGTCATAGTGGTTAACTACTACACATAGTTCTGAAAAAATCTTGCATCATGTTCAAAAATGATTTCAGTTTATGTCATGTGATTCATTACTTTACACAATGCATTGGAGCACTATATAATTCCGGGTGCACTCGTCACATTACAATATTTACATTATCATGCATGCCACATAGAAAATATGTTTGTATTGAACATAAAATAACCAATAGAAATAAATGGGCATCACATCATAAATCATACATTAATAAAAAATTTCATCCAAAAATAATGAGGGATTATAATTATTTACATAGAACAGTTAACCATGAGTGAAGAGTGAAACAATCTTCAAGAAGAAAAAAGGGTGTGTTTTTTTGAAAGATGTGTAATTTTGGAAATAATTAATTTTTCATAAAATCAATATGAGAAACTGTATATCCCAAAAATGGAATGATAATGATGAATAAATGTTTTTATGGCATAACGATTATTAAAATTGGTTGAAGAAGGAAACCCTAATGAAAGGGAGTTGGATTCATCAATCTCCCCTTATCTTGTGTTTGAACAATTTATTCAGTTTAAAGTAATATATAATGATATTATATTAATTAATTAACAATTCCACAGACCGTAATACATTATTTTGATTAATTATGGTTTTATAAAGTTCTTTTATAGAACTTTGGATGAGTTATAGATCTTAAATTCATTGTTTGATAGTGTTAATTTTCTTAGCTTTTATGAACAATAAACTTGTATTCATGAATGGATGATAGTTTCAAATTTGGTAAAAAATAAATAATAGTTAATATATATTATTATTGAAATTTTAGAAATGTAAATTATATTACAATTTATTTTTTTTATATACCATGAGGATGAATCATTAGATAAAATGTTAATGATAAACGATTGGATTTATTTGGCAGTTCCGGTGACAATGAAGTAGTTTTGTATTATTATTTTAAATCATGAGTTAAGAAGGATTAGAAAAATAAAATGAGATAAAATAAATATATTATGATTTTTTAAAACACTAAAATGGTTTCATGACCAGTCTATAATAAGAATATTCAAATTGAAACCCTGTTATCCTCGAATTTGATAAATTAACACATATCAGATGGTGTTTTCATTTATAGAATAAAAGGAGAGGGAAGGTGTTATTATGATGAACTATCTAATAATAATAATATTATTCTAGTATATGTATTTTACTGGAGTTATCATTAAATTTGGTTGATTGTAGGTGTGTAAGTAAAAAAATAACAGAAATTGAAAGGAAATAAATGATTCGGAAAGAGAAATTTACCTCATGAGTTTATCTCTTTTGAGAGAGTCTTTATAGGAGATGATTTGGTCTTTTAAAGAGACAATGGGCTGATGGATATGGAGAATCATCTAAGGGGGATATTTGAGTATAATTTATTTAGGTATTGAATCTTTAGAGGTGTGAAGAAATGAGGGTGGAGGGGTTGTATTTATAGTGGAGGGGAAAGGGTTTTCAGAATATTATATACATTCGTTTATCATTTCAACACGAGATAAGAAATAGTGAGGATTCATGGGAATAAAATAGTAATAAGTTCCTATGAGTTCGAATCAATGACTATTTACATCATCCATGTCACAATAATGATGTTGAAATTTTTTTATTTAGCACATTTTGTAAATTATCAAATTTTACTATTCAACAAAAATTAAAGTAATTCAGAAAAATCCAAAAAATTCACCCTAAAAATATTTTTGATGTATAGAATCCAAAAATGAACTCCTTTTTTTAAAAAAAATTCATACATCTGAAATTTTTAGTTTTTAATTAAAATCATAATTTACATTAAAAATAGATATTTTAAAATTAAAACCGATTTTATAATGCTTTCAAAAATTATGTTTTGTCTTATAATTTTTTTTTAAAACTAGAATACATAAAATTTTTAATTTATGAACATATTTTATTAAAATACATTTTATTTTCAATTAATTAATTATTTACAATTAATTATTTATGACTAAGAAAAATGCCAATACTTTCACTATGGTCATTTTGTCACTTATAAGATGCCTAAATTTTATTTATACATTCATTAGTGAGTTTAATACTATTTTGGACAATTTACTCATCATAAGGGTCATATTACTATTCCTAAGGGTAGGTTACTATTCACCAAAATTAAGTTTGTCCTATCAGACTCTAAACATCTTACTGATCATAACTGTGGATGTCTGATTTTAAAAATTCAAAACAAATAAGTGAAAAATTTATTTATAAAGGTTATATAATATATCATTTAAGCATGATGTGGAATTGTGTTTTCTAATGTGATTTTATATGATTATGAAATTAATACAACAAGGGATAAATTTCATTGATAATAGTTTGGTCTGTTATACATTCCACATATTTTAAATATTTTTCACAGGGTTTAAGGGTCGGGTAAATGAAATGAAAAAGTCAAGATGAGATTTGTGAAGACTTATTTTGAAAATAAATCATGTTTTATTTTAAATATTTTATATTTGGGGATATATTTAAACTAAAAAAGTGTCCACATTGTAAAATATGGTTTTTATGTCAATCTAATGACCTAAATCTCTAAAACTAAAAACCAAAAATATCTTTATGAAAATTAAGTTAATTTTAGTCTAAGGAAACTAGATTCTATGTTATTTATGGATGGTTCCTTACAACTAAATATTCATTCCTATAATTATATACATTATCTCTTTTAATTTCAAGTATAATTTATCAATTTACACAAGCATCCTTCAAATCCATAAGAATCTATTATTTCTATTTAGAGACAATAAGAGTTATAGTCTCAATAGGTTTAGTTCTTCGACCTTTATGAAATAAAACATAATTTCAATTAACTATGTCTTTATGAATTTATAATTCATCATGACAAAAACATTTAGATGATGATTAAAATATTATAAAAAATGTATCATTAAGTTCCTTTAAAATATAATTTTATCTATCCTCAATATTTTTAATGATTTCATTTATAGAAAATATCCATTAATTTAAAATATTCCATGTTACTTTAGATTCACTAAAAGCTTTCTATTGATTCTTCATATTTGTTGGGAAATTGTTTTAAATTAATTAAACAAAATCATTAATGTAAATTTTATTTTCCTTTTTATTTTGTGGATATTATTTCATGACATGATTAACAATAAAATGAAATTATTTATTCAATTAATGAGATTATTTCTAATTGATTATTTCGTATTGTAAATATAGAAACCTATCATTTATCATCTGATTATCTTATTAAGAAACTATGTGATCTATACTATATTATAATTACATGGATAAATGCAAATCAAAGACCTTTTTTATAGGTTTTAAATTTTTCATTATATTAGTTTATGTATTTAATGTTTACATAAGCTCATGAAAGAAAATATCATAATTTCTTGTCCATTTTAGCTACCCAAAATATATATTAAATATTTAAATCAAATGCAATTAATTTAATTAATATTTTGTTTTTTTATAAATTATCCCTTCATTTGTTTCCAACATTTGAACAAACTTTGAAAATAAATCTATAGTAAAATTTTGGGCATTCTCATCAATGTAGGAATTTTCATTATTTTTAACTATTTATTGTGAAGGTAATTTTTCACCTACAACATCACCCAGTAGAGATGGTATGTTATCTTATATTATCCTCAAATTTTTAATTAATAATTAAATATTACAAAACTTAGTGCAATCATTATAAATATTTTTACTAAAATTGGTATGAAAAAATATATTTTCAAAATTAGACTCCATGACCATAAATTTATGATTTACCTTCCCATATACCTTAGATAAGTTAACATATAAAAATAATTTATCTAAAGTTATAATTTCTTCAACTTTGAGTTCATCCGATGGATAATAAGTAAAATTAAATGGTTCTTTAGTTACATTAGACTATTCTTTCATTATCACCTTATCAAAAAATAGTTGGTATCCATGATTATTATTTAATTATTAAATCTTATTCAACCTATGAATATCATTCCTTAATAGGTACAAGTAGGTTCTTTGATATATTGAAAAATAACTTAATCATTATTAGTAAAAAAGATCCCATGTAAATATATTGATGAAATATGAATGATTTCATCCTTTTCATGGCTATATAAGTTTTTTAAAATACATTAATAAGAACCAATCTATAAAGGAAAAAATATAGTTTCATTTTCCCTTAACTAATGAAATTCTTGTATTAAATCTTCTCTCATAGACTATTTTTATTTTTCTCATTCAACATATGTATAAATGGATATATATATATATATATATATATCAAAAGAATAATATAAAACCCTCCACCCCATTGTTAACTATTAGTTTGATAATCATTGAAAGAAGATTTGGTCCATGTTCTAAATACATTCATGGATTCAACTAAATCATCCTAGTTCCAAATATATAGAGAATTATAGTTGTTAGGACTGTAATATTATCATTAACCATTTTTAAAATAATTCAGAAATTTCATTATTCTTAAATCAAAGAGATTAAATTATTTTAAAAAAATAAAAATATCAGTATAATTATCCTTTGAAATAATCAATTCTTCATTTTGTGAAAATCTATGATTTTAATTCTGAAGAAACTTGTAGCACCCCGATTCTAAAAACCTATATCTGGGGTCTACTATGCATAAGATACAAGGAATAATATTTTTAAGAACAAAATAATTTATATTCATGGAAAACTAGACCAATACCTGATTTTTCTACAATTGAAAATATATAAGAAATAGTGATATTGGTTTTAAAAAATATATTATTCGATTTAGTTTATCCATTCATATCAATCACAAAACGCTTCCTCGTATCCTGGGGAAAAAAAGTAAGAAAAAGGAAACCTCAGATGCTCAGTAAGGATAAAAATATAACTATATATATGAATAAATGAGGAATAATCAATATGTAAAGTTAAATAACTAAACCAAATTCCATTTAACCAATAACATGAGTATAATAGGGTTGGAATATATAATTTTCAAATAATTCTATATAAATAATCACATGAGCATGAAACTTAACCATGGATATTCTAAATAATTGAACAATTAGATGGAATATAAATAAAAAAAATCATAATGAGGGACTTTATAATGCAACACATATAAAACATTTCACCGAGGACCTATTCCAAGTCATCTAATATAGAAGAGGCCTTTTATAAATAAATCTATATAAATGGGTAAGGTGTTGTCTTTATCAAAATCTAGTTTTTATCATGAGAACTTTTGATGCATTAATGGGCTATAGAAGGCACTGACCACCACTTAAAAACTCTAATTCATTCCTCATATGTATGGGGTGAAACAAAATGACCATAAACATTCATATTGAAAAACTAGGATATTAAATGTTAATAATTACCACAATCAATAAACATGATAACAAACCCTTTAGACTAATATGAAAAATGGAATCAAAATAGCACATCCATAGATAAACTGGTCATAAACCATCCAAAAGAAGAATAAAGATGATATCAGTATAACATAATCAAGTGTATCATAATAAAAATAATGGTTTTATACAATTTATTAATATAAATACCAAAAAAATAGGATTTAATTTTTTTTGGAAAAATATCATTTTCATTTTAAAAATCACGTTTTTTCCCAAAAAAAATTAAAATTACATTATATATGAAAATAAAAGTAAAAATATTTTAAAATAAGTTTTAAAAAGAATTTAATTATAGTGGAAAATTATGTTCATTGTGTACACATTAAAGCAATAATTCATTTCACATTTTCATTAAAAGTTAAATGAGCAATGTTTTCAAAAAAAAACCTGAATATTTATTTCAAAAAAATGTACAAAAATAAAAATTGGGAAATATTTAATAAATTATTTTTATATGGTTAAAAATTTGTTTTTTTAAAACATGGTTCTTAATGAAAAGGGATTTCCGACTGAAGAGAGAAATAAATTCTTATTTTCAAAAAACACTTTTTCTTAATCAATTAAAGTAACAAAGAGAGGGAAAATGGTACAATTACATGAAAAATATATTTAATAACCATATTAAGAAGATATTATATTTATTTCAAATAGAGACGTATCAAATAATTCCCCAAATATATAGAGAAAAAAACAATCCCGAAAATGATGATATTGTGAAATAGACACTTACCACATTGATAAATTATTGATAATAATCCCCATTATATAAAAAACATTAAATGAAACTTTTGGTACCATTAATAGAATTAATCAATGATATAATACCAAAAAAATATAAGTATATATTCAAAAAAAATAACTAGGGAATATCACATATGTCTCACGAAAGTAAAATCGAGATAGGAATCCCTTACCTCTGGTCTGATTTAAATCTACATGTCCATAACTATTTTATAATGGTTTTAATTATTTTATTAATTTATAAAATAACCATAATCAGTTTTTAAAAACATATATGATCATATTATAACATTTTACCACCTTTTTATTAATAATATTTCATTATTTTCATTGTTACAGGTGTTAATTATGTTGTTTTCTCCTACGCGTTTTGTCATGAAAGTTATTGTTATAGTGAATTAGATATATATATATATGTATATAACATAAAAAATTATAATAATTTTTTAAATAAATTATTTATCCATTATATACTTTTTTATATCAATTTATAAAAATTTACATGGAAAATGATTCGCATCGTTTTGTGGAGATGGTAGGCAGTATGTATGCACGAGCAAAGAAATCATTCCCATAAAGAGTAAAAGGGTATGAAAGTAAGAGATATATTAATTTTAAAAAATCAAAATAAATTTATATATCTCTCATGTATTGATTAATTTTATCGTTATTACATTTAATGAAAAGTGTATTTAAAAAACGATTCACATCACTTCATAAGACTGTAGTCCGCTGTACACACGAGAGACATTATCATATTCTAAATGGAATGGAATGTAAATTATGTATATGTTATAATAATATTTAAAATGTATAATAAAATCATAAATATCATTTAAATGTGGTAAATCATTCAATATATCTATCCTTGAAAGGTGGTGATGGAAAATGAACTACATCAGTTCACGAGGTGGTAGTCCATTGTACACATGATCGATGATTTCATTTCACATTCTATGGAAGTGGAGATGGATATTTATTATGAAATAAACATAATGAAATATTATTATATAGTATATACTTGACTTATTATATTTTATGTACAATGACATAATTTAAGGGGAAAAATAACAAATAAAATGAAAGAGCTTGATATATATAATTACATTCTCTAAGAGAAACTTCCTTTGGATCTCCTCTTAATGACCCTAGGGATGGTCATTTGGGAAGAACAAAAGCTATATATTATGTACAATGATATACATAGATATATTTTTTTAGGGGTTTTTTAGACAAAGGGATTTGGGGTGTGAAATAGTGAGGGAAGGGTGTGTTCTCTTATAAGAGAGGAAAGGGAACCCTCATGGAAATCACTTGAAAAATTCCCGAAAATAATCAGAAATGATAAATTAATTCACATAAAGAAATATTATAATAAACTTAGTATTTATTTTTTATATTATAAGGTGTAAATATGGCAATAAAATAATATTTTGATATGTTAGTATTTCATTTTTAACACTTATCTTCTTAGTTTAACCCCATGGTAAACCTATTTTTACATTAACCGTAGTAATTAATTTTTATAATTTTCGCTATTCATTTATGTAAAAAATTAATTTGCCCATATTAGAAAATATAAATTATTCTTATTTAATATATGTATTCCATTTTCCCAAATTACACTCAGAGAAGTGTAAAATTTTAATTAAAAATTCTCCTCGTAGATGAGACGATAAAACATGTTTTTAAAGATAAAATGTTCAAAAGTTTACAATGTTATTAAAACAAAATTCAATATGGAAACAATAATGATGAAATATATTGGAATAATATATATATAATTTTACTATTTTTACATTCAAAAAATTGAAAATATAATTTATCTTTATAAATATTTACGCAAATAGTAGTTTTCAATTGTTGTTTTTTATTATTCACTATTCATCAGTAATTGAATCTTTTATAAAAAATCCAATAAATTCACATTGTGATTATTTTTATATTATGATTTAAAAATCAAAATTTCATTCAAATAAATTTTCTAAAAGATATAAAATTAAATTTTAAATTATTTGCGCAAAGTACAACTAGAACTACTTTAATAAAAATATAGTTATTTAGAAAATAGATATTTATCCTTTGAATGATTCTCATCTTAATTATAATAACTATTTAATCCTTGAATTTATTTTATACATGTGTAAACCATAAAATATTCATATTTTTGTTAGTACTATTCTGGACAACCAACTTAATGACTAGGTTATAATGGTCATATTTAATTATTAATATTATAATATAGTATCATGTTTCGTTTAAACCTGATGATGCATTAATAAAAATCTATCAATGCGATTGAATTTATTTAAGAATAAATGTATCATAATGTATTAAGGTGTTACATTATCTTATAATATTGTTGTTTTATGTCATATATGCTATATAACATGATGTTCCTATTGTAAAATATTGGGTTGTTACATTCTCTCCCTTAAATAAATTAAATCCTTGAAATTTAATATTGATATCAATAATAAATTACTTAACATTTGAAAATACCATTATTAAAATCCCACATCAAGTAATGTGTTGGTAAAAAATATTCATAGAAGGAGATAAAGGTAAGAAAAATAGTTATATGGAATAACACATATCTGGTTTCCAAATAGGTTAACATAGCTGGGAAGTGAAGATTTGGAAATAGAAGAAAATAGTAAGGTCCAAATATTGAAGGATCATGATAGAGATCATTGATCACAAGAAAGTGAATGATCTTATGACAAGAATTTACCATAAAACCATAAACCAAATAGTTTTGAAAAATTTCATTGATATCATCATAAATTATTGTAATAGGATATAATTTTACTTGATTCTCATTTCTCTAATGTTAATGAATTTTCACGAGAAGACATACTTTATTAATATCATTACATTTAATAATCACAATCTCTTCCTTCGATTGTTCCATGATACATTTATACATCATCTCATAAACTATGAAATAAATATAACATTTTTCTAATGAGCTTGTACCAGAGAGGTAAGGGCTCCTACATGGCATGAAAGAGACCCAATTTCAAAACCGGGTAGAGGAGACATTCTTGTGGGAACTGTAGCAGAACTGTAGTAGTACTGTAGCAGTTACTGTTTGGTACTGTAGCAGTCGGAACTATTCACCTGATTTGGGCCTTCGAGCTGCCGATTTGGTCTTACAGGTCTCAAGGGCCTTAGAATCAACAAAGGTCTTCGTGCCACAATTCCAGCAAGCCAAGAAGACCATGTAGTAGCCTAGTTCACAAAGAACAGGCCCCAGAATTGGATCAAAGCAACTAGAGTATCGGCCACTATAAGTAGAGCTAACCGGATAGGATTAATGATAGGGTATGGAAACTGCCATCGAGACCCAGCACCATACACTTTTGTATGGAGAAATGCTAGCCGATCAGCAATGCAAGGTGGGAAGATAGGTGATCAATGATGAAGAATCTATGCAAGGGAAGTGCAAGAGGGCTGGGCCTACGGGTCATGTATTGGGCATGATATGCCTATGGGACTTCGGGTCATGTATTGTGGGTCAGTTGGGCCTTGTGCCATGGTTCTACGTGTCCTGTACGGGTTCCCCTTCAACCCTTAAAAGGAGGATTATCCAAAATAAAATAAAAATAAATTATTTCGGGCCATTTGAGCATAAGATGAAATTTTTATTTACGAATCACAAACATATCACAAGATCCATAATAGAATGATAATTCATTCCTTCAATATCTACTTATAATTATATAAAAATGGATAGCAAAGGTTATTTAATATGTATATATATTCATATGGTGAAGTAATAGGTTAATCTCAAAAAAAATCCAAATTTTAACATAATCCATTTCATAAGTAGTAAACCTTATGGCCCTTCCAAAATCTTAATATACAAAACATTATAATGAAGTTCATTAAATTTCCAAAATGAACTTATCAGTAATTCCTCAGACAATATGATGTAGAACTTAATTGTCAGATACCAAACATGTGATTACCTTCATCATGTATTCTCTAGAAACATGGTAATAACTTGAATTACCATAAAACCTTATTTTAAACATGGATTCTTCACTATTAATAAAATAAAACACATATTATAATATATTGTCCTTAAATTACAAAATTATATTAACTCTATTCATGATAACATAAACCACATTGTTACCAAATCAACAATCAGTTGCAACGAATTTATTACAATCTAATTTATATTATCTATATTAATCATCTCTTTATCCCAACATCATTATCTCAAAATCAAAAATTTAGTAAGGGTTTTCTTTCTCTCAATCTGATTTTTCCAAGAATTTCCACTTTCCACTGAATCATTTTTCTTGTTCATTAGTACCATTTAACATACAATTCCAAATCCATAATGAAAAAGTATTATAGTACAATGCTTTTACATTTTAAAAATATTATAGCTAGAAAATCATTGATAAAATACTCAAATGGCGTAACTATTAAATACAAAAATAATCACATTAATCATTCCTCTTCATTTGTGGTAATAGTATAATCATGACCTTGATCCCTTAGCTTATTTTGAGGTGTATTTTCTTGATTCTTAGGCAAATAGTTTGTTTTGTGCCCTATCTCCATACAGCTGATGAATTGATCATTGGAAACTTTTTTATATCTCTTAAAAGAACGATCATAGTGGACTTTCACTCTAAAAATTTATAAAAATCTCATTCCATTTAAGCAAGTACAAGTGTGTTTATTTCCACAATTATCACTTGTTGAAAAATAATTATTTAACTTCTTCCATTTTTCCATCGTTTTCTCTGCCATCCACTTATTATCTTTCATTCCTTAGAATCTATAATACTTATATAATTACTTCCATTTCTTTTTATCATATGATACTATGTCCTTATATGATAAGAATGTTTAGAATAATAGTTCCCTTTGAAGGATTGGATTAATCCTATACAATAAAAAATAAATATTTAAATTTGGATTATATATGATGTTTGTATCATGACTTTATGACTATGTAAAGTTGTATTTATACCTAGCTACATTTTCCTTATTTCTATCTTAGATTCAATAAATGTATTTCTCAACCAACTCATTTCTCAAGGGAAAAATATTTTTCCCAGAAGGGTACCAATAAATCCTTCTCTTCCATGTCTTTTATTAACTCATCCTTTGTGTTTTCAGTTAATGACCACCATTAATACGAATATCCTGAAAGATGATAAAATTCCCTGAAAACATTATCCCTTTCACTACTTCCCAAATAGAGAAATGTATTGTCTAAGGAACTTATCCATGACTCAGCCAATAATATATTTTTAGTACCATTAAATGATTATGATTGTTGACCCATGAAACACTCAAACATAATTATTCCATGTAGTGGATTAGTATGATGATTCACATGGGAAATGCTAATACTCACAACCTAATTCAACTGCCCAAATATGGATATAATTTGATCATTTATATCCATAGATCCAACTCCATATTTATAAAATTTACCATGAGAAAATTCTTAAAACAGAGTGTGTTCTTCGATATAGTTCCCATTATTTATTCTATGATCAATTTCTAAATGATAAAATACAGTAGATTAGATCACACCATTATGAATCATATTGTATAATCCAAAAATCAAGTGAAATAATTAATATAAATTGAAAAATTTATACATAAATAACCACATAATATTAAAGATTTTTTCTTTATGGATATCTTTATTTTCAACTCCTTCATAATTATTTTTAAATAAAACCTAATTTTTTCTAAGCATATCCTCTAGGAGTATTAAACCATGTGCGAATTAAGGACCATTATTGTGCACTAGGTGATAACTATGTAAAAAAATGCACTGTTTTTTGTGTTATTACCCTTATGTATGTTTTTTCTATAAGCACATCAACATATAGTATCCAGAATAGTTTTTATTTTCTAGGAAAATCCACATAATTTCATTCTTAATTAATCTACAGGATGTTCTTCAATACCTATCATCAATGTATATCATAGGTTTATGTACCCAAATTTTTTTTTACTAAATCTAGTTCCTATTATTTTTAATTACTTCTTCTGATACCGACTTTAGCACCCCTTCCCCAGTAACATGGATTTGGTATCTACATTGTTACATTATCATAAGATACAAGTAATCAGATGCCAAAGAAGAAAATAGTTTATTAGTTGTAGTAAACTTGATGCATACTTAAAATTATCATTACAATTAAAAACATAAAATAAAAAAACTATTTTCTTTGAGAACACCATTATTCCCCTTAGAATATCACATTATATCAATCCAAAATCACTTATTAGTATTCTAGAAACAATAAAACATAATAAATGGGTGATCTCAGATGCTCAATAGAGCTAAGCATAAAACATAAGCTGTTAATAAATATGTTAAAATAAATTCGAAATCATAAATAATTAAATCACACACCCTTTAAACAATAAATTTAGTATGATATGGTAGGAATAAATAATGATCAAAATAATTCCATATAAATTATCACATGATAATGAAACATACACATGGATATTAAAACAAATCTAATAATCACATAGAATAAAAATAAATGAACTCATAATTATGAAATTCATAAAGATAGACATCTAAAAAAATTTGAGGCCTTCTTTCAAGAAATCCAATACTACCAAGTTATTTTTCCAATACATCTATATAAATGGGTTGGGCATCAGACAAAACCTAATCTATTTTGGCATATTAGACTTATTGAAGTATTGAAGGGATATAGTGGGCCTCGATCATCACTTAATAATTTCAATGCATTCCTAATATGAATTTGATGATACATAATTAATTCAAACATTGTTATTGAAAAACAATGATGTAAAATCTTAATAATTACCCTAATAAAAAAAGGATCAGAAACCATTCATAATAATATAATGAATAGTATAAAAATAGAACATTCATAGTCAAAATGATCATAAACTATACCAATTAATAATAAATATGATATTAATATAATATATCCCAATGCATCATAACTAAAATAAAGGGTTGATGTTATTGATTAATATCAATACCAAAAAAATTCCATTTAAGTTTTTGGGAAAAAACCTTTTCATTTTGAAAATCACATGTTAAAAAAAAGTAAAAAAAAATTAATGATTTTATTTAAAAACAACTTTTTAAATATTGAAAAATATGTTTCAAAACATTAACTATCAATTATGGTGGGAAATTCTGTTTATGCCACCCATATTAAATCAAATATTTCATTCAATTTTTTTGTAAAATATAAACAGGAATTGTCAGGAAAGTGAAATGAATATTTATTTATTTTTTTAAAAAATTATCATTGCGTAAAAATTTATTTAATAAATTATTTTGAAATGGTTAAAAAAGTTTTTGAAAAAAATTTATATGTAATGCATTTTGATGAAAAATGACTTCTGGACGAAGAGGAAAATAATGTCATATTTTATTTATAATATTTTTCTAAATCATTTTATGTGACAATGATTGTGAAAATGGTGTTATTAATAAAAATATTAAATTAATAACGAGAGTATATAATCATATATTGATTTAAAAAAATAAAAATAAAGTAATTCACTAAATGGAGACTTATATAAAAACAATCTAGAATAAATATGAGAATATGAAATAAATCTATACAATATTAGTAACTTTTCAATCATAAGATACTGAAAATAAATAAACTAAATTGAACATTAAATACAATGAATAAAAATTAATTATTTAAATAAAAAATGATTGATATACACCATAAAAAAGAAATATGTGGGGAATATTGTGTATGTATCACAGATGTAAAAGTGAGACGTGGAACCCTTACCTCATGTATAATTATCATTGTGAATGTCCATTAATTATGTATACTAGGTTTAAGAATGTTATTAATTTATAAAATAAACATACTCATATTTTTAATATCATATATGATTATATTATGACACTTTACTTCTTGTTTCTTAATAATATCTCATTCTTTTCATTGTTTCAGGTATTAATTCCCTGGTTTTCTCATACACATTTGATCATTGATGTTCATGTTATTATGAAATGGATATATAAATATATATATATATATATATTACATATCCAAAATTATTATAATGTTATAAATATCATTATTACCAAATATAATAAATTTTATAACCACTTATTAAGGGTTTACATGGGAAATGAATCATGTCACTTCTTAGAGACGGTAGGCCATACGTACACACGAGTGATAATATCATCCCCTTAACAATTTAAAGGGTAAAAAGTTAGTGATATAGTTATTATAAAGTATAAAAATAATATTTTATATATGAAATATATTGATTAATTTTATTCTTATTACATTCCATACAAAGCATATTTGAAAAACAAATCCCATCACTTCACAGAGCGGTAGTTCACTGTACACATGAGTGAAAATTTCGCATTTGAATGGAAATAGAATGTAAAAATGTATATGGGTTATTAAAATTAAAAAAGTATAATAATATCATAAATTTAATATATATGTTTTAAATCTATCATCATATCTTACCTTTAAAGGTTGTGATATAAAACAAACTAAATCAGTTCACAATGCAGTAGTTCGTCGTACACATGATTGATGATTTTGTTTCCCATTTGATGAAAGTGGAGGGAGATAATTATTATAAAATAAAAATAATAACCTATATATATATGTAATATAATTGTGTTATTATAATTTTATTTTTAATACATAATTGAATGTGTAAAGAGAAGAAAGAAAATGAGGGAGCTTTGATGAGATAATTACCTTCTTTAAGAGAAACCACCTTTGGATCTACTCTTAAGGACCCTGGATATGCAATACAAAAAAATGGTCACATGAGAGGGGGTTATTTATGAAATTATATGGGGTTATAACCCCTTTTAAATACATTAGTGGCAGTTGTGAGGAACCACTGCTAATGTGGCCTCTTACTTCTTTCAGTAGTGGTTTTGAGGAAGCGCTACTAATGTTATGGTGAATATAGTGGCAGTTACATTAGAGGGAGTTTAAACCCCGTAAAATGTTGACATAAACACATTGACCACCAATAGTTGGAATTATTTAGGGTAGGTTTAAATCACCCCTAATAAAGGGGTAGCCTCAAGGGCGGTTGTGAAAACTACCCATAAAGTTTTTTACATTTTTTTTTGACAACCACCCCATTCCCCAATTCACTCTCCCTTCGGTTCCCCCCATCCCTCTGGTTCCCCTCGTCGCTTACCGCACCCCAGCTCGCCTCCATACAGTGCCCCCTCTGCATAGATCCCCCATCCCATCACTCTGGTTCATGCCTCGTGAAAAACGCCCTCCGCCCTTCCCTCACACAACACCTCCCTAGCCAGCCTCCCCATAGTCCGAGTCTGCATCTGCACATCTCCCCCATCAAGTTCCGAGTCCGCCTCCACAGAGTGCCACCATTCATCCAGTTCATGGATCTTCCACGATGCACTATTCCCTCCACCCTTCTTCTACACAACGTCTGCCCAGAGAGCCCAGTATGCCTCCACACAGTGCACAACCCACCTCCAGTTCCCGCCTCTAATAAAATTTCCACTCCCACAGAAAATGGTAGTGGCTGGGAATCGAACCTACACCACCGCCGAATAACTCAGTTAGATTTCCCCCTACGCACCCCTATGGAAAATATTTTTTTATTTATACCTTACACATGAAGTTTATAATAATAAATATTATCAGGTTAATATAATTACATACAATTAAATAATAATATATAAATTGTTCACTATATTTATTTGTATATGAAATTACATATATTATATATTATATTTTTATATATCCCTTAAATATATTACCTATTATCAATGTATATATTGTACTTATATGTGTGTCTGTGTGCACGCGATAAAAATAATACTATTAATTATTATTATTATTATTATATCAATTGTTTATGCTGTAAAAATTTTATACTGATTTTATAAATACAATACATTTATTTTATGATTTATATCAAATATATATTATATTAAATACATTTATAATATATATTAATACAAATTATATATATATATATATTTATTTATTTGTTTAATATATATATATACGTATTTACTAATATATTTATATAATTTCCTTAAAAATATATTTATATAATGTCTTTCAATACATATATTTATTATTATTTATATTAATAAGTATATTTTTTATAAAGTGTATAATATAATATAAAATTAATATCTCATTATTGTTATATGAAATAGAATTCATTAAAATATTAATATTATATATAACTAATATCATATTATATATATTTATTATTATATTATTTATAATTAATATTACATTATATATAATTAATACATATTTCATATAATAAATATAATATGAAATTCTTTTTTTATTATATATAATTAATATTTATATTATATATAATCAATATTATATAAAATACAATTTATAAAAAAAATATACCTAATATTATATGAAATACAATTTTATATTACGTACAATTAATATTATATGAGATACAATTGATAAAAATATTTATATAATGTATTTCAGTACATATATTTATTATTATGTATATTAATATATATTAATATTTCAATAAATATACATTAATTTATATTTATTTTGAAAAAATTATATTTTATATAAAATTAATTATATATAATATAAAGGCATAAGCCTATTAAATAAAAATATATTTATTATTATAATAATATAATTTATGAAAACTACAAGCTTGGGTTTTTATATGATATATTTTATAATATGGTCATATAATTTGTTTAAATACATTTATATTTTGGGTTTTAATTATATATATAGGTTATGGAAGTACCATTTTTTAAACAGTGGGGGTTCAAAACCCCTTTAATCCATTAAATTAGAGTGGGTTTTGAACAACCTCTAAATTAAAGATATTAAAGTGGGGTTCTAAACCCCTTCTAAATTAATGACATTATAGTGGTTTTAGAACCCCCTCTAATTTAGAGACACAATTGGGGGTGGGAGGGTGGGGGTTGCACCCCCTCTAATTTAAAGACAGTAATGCGGGGTTTGACAGCCTTTAATTTAAAAAATTCGAGGGTATTTTGAACCCGTTCTAATTTTAGGAATTAAAGGTGGTTTTCAACCCCCTATAATTTAAGATATTATAGAGGTGTTTTCAACCCCCTCTAAAATCATTGTAGATATTAAAATTTTAAATATTTAGGGGGTAGTGGTTAACCCCTCCCCCCCTAATTTAAGAAATTAAGGGTCTTCGAAACACCCTCAAAATTCGATTATTAACAAGGGTTGTATATAATACCTCTCTAAATTTTATAGGAATTGAATTTATAGGGTGTTCATTACCCCCTCTAAATTTAATTATTTGAGGGGGGTTGTGCAGAACCCCCTCTAATGTTATAAAAAAGAAATTTAGAGGGGGTTGTGGAGAACCCCCTCTAATGTACTATTTTTTTTTGTAATGATGGTCTTTTGAGAGGAACATATAATCTATAATATATATAATGATGTTGGGTAGATATTTATTAAGGGTTTTTTGTTCCAAATTTATTTATGGGTTTCATTAAGTGAGGGGAGGGACTTATATTTTATATGTGAGGAATAAGAACGCTCTTGTTAATTACCTAGAAATTTCCTAAAAGAATCCAAAATGATTTATTAATTCATACAAAAAAGCTTCAAAATAACCTTAAGATCAATTTTTTTATATTATAGTGTTTAAATATGACCATAAAAAATATTTTGACATGTTGGTAGGTCATTTTTAACTCTTATGTTATTAGTTTAACCCCATTATAAACCCATTTTTACTTTAAATATGATAATTAATATTTACCATTTTCACAATTCAGTTTGATCAAAATTAATGTCAAAAGTATTATAAAATATTAATTATTATAAATATAATTTTGAAATAAATTTTTACAATTTCAATTGATATAATCAATGAAATTTAATTTAAAATTAACCATGCATATGCTACGAGACAACATGTATTTTAGAGAAAATGTTTAATAGATTAAAAAGTTTTATTTGTCAAAAGAGAATATAAAAATGATTCCAATGGAATTTTTTTAATAGATATATAATTTAACTAATTTTAAATTTAAATTAATTAAAAAAATAATTTCTATTAATTAATAATTTAAACAAAAAATGTTGTTTTCAATTAAAAATCTATATTTTCCACTGTTTATAAAAAATGAATTTTTTGAGAAAAATTTAAAAAATTAACCCAAAGTTAATTTTGATATTAAGATTTAGAAAATGAAGTTTAATTTTCTAAATAAATTTTATATAAGTATTAATAATTAATTTGAAATTATGTAAGGAAAGTGCTACTCGACTACCGTTTTAAAAAATACAATTTTTTGGAAAATATTTCTTTTTCTTTCAAATGATTCTTATTTTATTTATAATAACTAGATAACCATTCAATTTATTTTATATATGTGTAAAACCTAATTTTTTTATTTAGTTATTATTATTCATACCCATCAACTTAATGACTAGGTTAAAATGATCGTGTTTAAATAATAATATTTTAATAGAGTATAATGCTTCGTTTCAAACTGGTGGTGTGTGAATAACAAACTATCAAAGAGATTGAATTATTTAAAAAAATGTATCTTAAATTATTAGGGTGTTACATTCTTTTAAATTATTAGTTTTTCATGTCATATACATTATCTAACATGATGTTCTTCATTAAAAAAAATTTGGTGTTAAATAAGTGATAAACTTTCTCCCCAAAAATTACATTATATTTCTTATAATATTTAAAAACTAAATAAATTTAGAACAAAATAAATTATTCATTAATTGTTTTTAAAAAATAAACCATAATACTTTTTTTCTAATATAACTGGTTTAGATTTCCTATCACTTCTAGAAAAACCATCATCAGAACATTTTTTTCCATTATAATAAATGGATGAATGGTTGATGGGTTAAGGGATCTTAATTCAGAGAGGAATTCCTATGTCTTGAATTAAATATTATTATTTAAATATATATGATCAAATGTGAAAATATTAGAAATATAATATATTTCTCACCCCCTTAATTTTTCATGTTATAGGAACTCCAAGGAAAAAACATACAAAACCAAGTTCATCTAAGGTGAGTGGGTGGCCATAGTGTGGGAGAATCTTTGAATATTCATAGGTTTTTCCTAAAATATAGAACTATTGGTGGATTTAATCATAACATGTTTCATCGAGTCCGGAAGAATTTTCAGGTGCAAAGATCAAGGGTGGCCTTCCTGGTGGTGAGATGTTAGTGCATTTAGAATGCGAAGAATAAGGCTATTAGTGAGGGTGTTATTAGTTAATGGTTGGCCCTAGTAGAAATATCATGAATATTAACTATTTATATGAGGTTTCTCTAGAATTATGGGTAATAAAACTTCTACAAGAATGTGCATGGATGTAAAATAATCTCTCCCCTTCGTTCTATGTCTATAGCTACAATAAAGATGGGTTAAATGGGAACCACCAAATAACGGACACAAACTGAATACTAAAGAATCATGCATGCATGGATTTATATAGGGAGGTGGTGTCGTACCTGACTCTTGGGGTTTATTCGACATAGAATTATTTACTATTTATGGACATGGTGACTCCCACCTAGAAGAGGCATGTACAATGATCAATGGAATTAGCACTACCTTGATGGGAAAATACTTTTGCTATAAGTGGAAACTGATTAATTAATCATCCACAATAATCATTGTATTCATGGATGTCTCCCATGGTCCATTATCTATCATAGACAGATAAGTAATATTCTAATGAAAAACTTGGTGATGGTGATTCACACATGGATGAAGGTAATATAATGACTTATTATTTGGCTTCATGAGGCTCATATTATGATCATTTCATTTAATTCTATATATTGGGTTCTCTCCCTTAGGAATGTGCTGGATTGGTTAGGGCTGATTCACATGGTTTACATTATTTCCATCCTCCATGATTTTTTAATTTCCCCTAATTTTTTTCTATCTCTAAATTTTTATTACTTTTGATGACTATATTAAAATGAATATATTGAGATATTCATGACAATAGATAATTAAATATAATTAATATATTACATCTAAAAATATTAATATTATTATGTTACATACGTCCTAAAATCCAAAATATAATTAATTTAGATAAATATTTATGAAAAAAACTAAACTCATTTAATTTCAAACAAATCCCAATTCAGTTTTAATAAATTATAATCATATAATTAAAATTAGATTCATTAAAATTTCAAAAAACTAAAATTAAATATAAATTAATTAATATGAAATATCACATATTTTTGTGTGATATCTCAATAAATGATTCTTATAACTAATGTTACAATTCATTTAATGGATTATTATATTATTTTAACTATTGATATTAATAAAGATATCACATTTTATTGGAACATATTCAAAATTTAAACCAATATCCTTTATGAAATATTTCATATAAAAATTTTATCATAGAATAACTATATACTAATACATATTTAGCATTATTCGAAGATGACACAAAAATTTATTATTTCTTACTAGAATAAAACTAATCATCATTCCAAAAAATGGCATGTTCATGTGGTGTCGTTCCTCTAACCCCAAAAATTAGAAACATAATATGAAATTTAATCAAATCACAATTATTTACGAACATACAAATAAAGAGTCATAGATCATTTTAAATATATTATCATTCTTTTTTTATTATTCAAATGATATTTCTTAGTATTATCTATAAATCATGTTTAATTTCTTACAGAAACATAATATTTGGTGTACTTACAGTTAGATATAAGAAAACTGCTTTAATTATCTATAAAACACAGCACCCATCGGTTTCATTCCTTAAATTATATCATTATTATAATTCAAACATTTATGAATTTCATAGGATTTTATATTTTCATTTCCAAACCAGTTATGTAACTCATGTATGTTCTTTAATTCATTCATCCCATTATAAAAAAAATAATAAAATTTAAAAACAACATGTAAAATATATCTTAACCTCAAACTCATTTCAATTCGTTGTTAAATGAGTTTTAAAATTTAATTTGATTATTTTTTGTTAGTTGAACTAATAATCACATCATCAACATATATGTCAATATGAAAAATATCTAAAATGATGTTTTCTTGAATAATGTTTGACTTTACAAGACTTTAAAAAATCCAACTAATAAAATAAATGAACTACATCTAATATTCCATGATATATGTGCTTACATTAGACTATATCAATAATTTTTCTTTTTAAAAAATCTATCAGTAAAAAGGTGATTTCCAAAATAGGAGGTTGTAAAAAAAATCTATTAAAAACATATTGAAAAAATAATATTTAGATCTTATCAAGAAAATTTTATAATTCACACAAGATTCACAGATAAAATAATTATATTAGATTTTAATATTTAAAGTTTTGAAAAGGTTTCTTGATAATAATTTCATTCATATTGATTATAAACACCAGCCACTTATCTTAACTTAATTTAGGCAATCACCATTTGGTCACCTTTATTATTTATTAAACTCTAAATTTTAATTATAAAATCATAATAATATAGCATATCAACTAATTCCCCAACCATTTCCCCTCAATCTAGATTATTACTTATTGCATTTTTAAAACCCCACAATAATCATTCAAGTAATCCAATAATAGTTTAATGTTCACTAATATATATATATAATGGTGGATAATTCAACAATGTTTTTATAAAAACAAATAGTTCTAATAACATCATAAAAAATTCCAATAATAGTTTCTAAAGGGTAGTCCTTTATAGATCCAGTATTAATTGGAATCACACTCATTTATTATAATATAAACATTTGAAGAGTAGTTTATGTTTTAAATTTTTATTTATCATAAATTTTCTTATGAGAAAATTAATATTTTGCCTCATTTCATTCATAAAACCATCAATGTAATCAATGTGATTTTTCTTATGAGTATAAGAAATAAATTCATCAAACATCACATAAACTAATTCATCAAGTATTATTTTTTTAAAAACCCAATTGTATTAAAATATAGTGGAATAACCTAGAATAATTATTTCCTCATCCTTTTGATCATATTTATCATAACTATAATTGTTGTTAACGACATTATCCATGCATCTAAAAACAATATTCTATCAAACACATGGTGTTTAATATTTCACTTTTCATAGGTTTCTTCTTCAAAATAGATTTTATTATAACTATCTTAGTGATAGAACATATTGTCTTAAGATAATTAGATTAAAATGATTAAGAAAAAAAATATTTTCATCACTGTTTTCTAGAAATGTTATCTAAATTCCTATTTATCCATTTAATAATACAGTTATGTTGAAGTATTCTAGGTGTATATAATTTATGTTCAATTCCATTATTAAAAAATAATAATAATTTCAAATACACCTACTTGGTCACCTATAAAGAAATTAAATTTTGGACCATTTTTATTTTTAACTAGTTTAAATAATATCATAAAGAGAACAAAAGAATAAATTTTAATCCTTAAAATTTCAATACGTATAGATATAGAAAATTCATTAACCAATATATAAATAGAAAATTTATTGTTCTTTATGGTCCAAAAATATATATTCATATAATCTAGTCATCAAGAAGTAGAAAAAATATTGATTAATATAAAAGAATATATGTGTTGGATTCCTATTTTAATTATACTATATATACCCATTTAATCTACATTATTTAATTAAAAAAATTAATGCAGTTATAAATAACAATTTTCAAGAATAAACTATAAAATGTACTTGAATTTTATGAAAAACACAAGGTTAATGAATTTTATCCTTTAAACAATTTATATTCAATATAGGAACACCCAATTAAATTATTTTTAAATTTTCCATTAAAAATATTATGATTAATATAGATGAACTAAGGATAAGAAAGTACAATTAATAATGTTTTCATTTTTATATATGATGTAATATTTTTATTATCCCAAGCTCAATGGTATCACTATATGTGAATCAGTGATTAAAAACTATTAGATTAATCCCTTGAAAACATTTTCATTTGTTAGGGTAAATTTATTTTTTTCTTTATCAAACCAAATAACACAAAAACCAGGCTTTAGATATTTATGAGGTTAACTACTCAATGTGTGTATATCGTCCATCGAATGATCTTAAAAAACCTATGAATACATGATTCACTAATAAAATTACATGATTTCCTATGAGTAGGGAAAATAATCAAAATTCACTAAAAAGTATACAAATTTCATTAAATATCCCAAATAGATAATATATCATGAAATTGTATGATAAGTTAAAATATATGTGTAATTATTGATACATATTTCTCATTAATAATATTATCTAGTTATTGATTGTGTTGAGACATTCATTACTTCAATTAGTATTCACCATACTACATACAACAACATTACAGATTGATTATATCTTTATCATGACATTTTTCTTTAAAAAAAGGAAACAGAATGTAGAAACTTCTTCATCTCTACATATAACAACCATCTTGACCAACTCCGCTAGTTTTTTTAAAAATATTCATCAACACCATCATTTTTTCTGCTAAATAATGTATATATTAAAAAATAAGAACATGAATAATAATCTATCATATAATTCCTTCTAGACACATCGTTCAAAAATCAAAGAGAATTTATAATAATCTTAATTTAAATTTCCTAAAGAATAATGTCATTGAATTCAAAAACCTTCTCTAAATATATATTTATATATCTAATAAATAAATTTCAAAAATATTTTCTTATAATAATTTCTAAAAAAAATATTTACATTCGTCGTCATTAAAACACCAAACTATAAAATCCATTATATGAAATTTCATTCCATTAAAACATCACAAATACTTGAAATAATGTCAATAATATTCATTCCCTTAGTATTCTCAATATCATTATTCTTATGAAGTAATGTTTTAGGTAATTAATAACATGAATTGCTAAACAATGTTCATAGAACCCTCATTTTTTAACATTATTGACACCAGAATTAAATCATATTTATTACACATGCTTGATTTATGATTAAAAAATATCCATGATACTAATTTACGATTGAATAATAGTTTACTGAGAACCATCTTGGATTGATTAGAACTAAATATTCAATGTTTTAATCACTAAAATATAGTGTTAATTTCACCTCATCAAAAAACACGTTATATATTCAAATATAGAAACTTATATTTTTATATCATTTTTTTTCATTTTATGAGACTCAGTTTATGAAGACATTAATAATGTATCAACCATAATATAAAATCTACCCTCTAAGGATGCAATTATTTTATTGATAGAATAGAAATAGAGATCTTGAAAAATCCTATCGACTGCGTCAATCAGACATAGTGATAATAAAAAACCTGAAATATTAATGAATGACCACATTACCAATACACAAGTGACCACAGAATAAGTCCTAAAGTGACCACATGGAAAACTATGAAGTGGTCACTTGAATAACTATATATTAACTTCACACCCTACTCTAAAATAACTACATGCAAAGCATTCAATCTACCACATGAACAACATTGAAGCATCCAAATGATTAACTATAAAGAGAATAAATTAAAATATGGTATTGACCGCATGACCAAGTACAATGTTACTATTCATGATCATTTTGAAAGTTATATATATTTTTATATATAAACGGCTACCTCATTAAAACAACTTTAGTTATATTAACACATATAAAAAACACAACAATGATATTGAATATAGTTTCACTATTTCATTTTCACTAGTTCATGATTTCAATTTATAATAACTCATCAATAATAAAAATAAATTATTTGTGTGTTATTATAAAAGGAAACCAACCAAGAATGATTTCTAAAATATACAACTAAATTTTCTAAAAAAGACTATGTAAACTTACCATTTGATTTTTTGGAAACCCTAGAACATAGAATCGCTATATAAACTCAAGGTATTTTGAAATTCATCACAATTCAATATTTATAATCATAAAATAGAGAACTCAATATAAAAATTATGTAAATTGAATAATCATACAATCTGATCAAAAAAATAGTGATCTATATTAATACTCCATAACCCAAAGATTGAAATAATTTATTCAATAAATCATAATCATCATCATGTCACTAATACTTCTATCATGTTCTTTAAACCTAGGGTAAAAATGTTTTTATGACCAAATTCAAAACATTATTACAAAATTTCACACATTCTAAAATGGAAGATAACCCCATTTCTTTTAAAAAGACCTATCATAAATATATTCCCCAAAAAAATTAAACCATATATAAATGGATAGATATACATTATCCTATATTTCCCACATTAACTATAATATAAAAATAAAGATAATTATATGGATAGGATAGACTATATGTTAGTATTTAGTTATAATGAAACAAATTTTTATATATAGTTTTAAACAATAGTTCTTAAAAAAATTATTACATTGATCAACTTGGAAAAAATGTACATAATACATGGAATATATCAATAACAAAGAAAAATTTAAAAAATTAACTCTCTTGGAAAACTTCTTTATCATTCCATCCTACATCACCTTACAACATAGTATTTACTAGGGAAATTTATTAAAAATAATTGGTGAGAAGAAAAAATAGTAAGGTACAAACAATGAAAACAATGAATAAATGAACATCATTTGTTAGAAATGAGGCATAATATAAGGGTATGAACATAATTAAAAGATTTATAACATGATAATAATAAAATGAGTCACAACATGATCATTTTTGAATGAGGTATAACATAGAAATATAAGTATAAAATAAACATGGTATCTACATTATTCATCAATAATGTGTTATAAAATACTATACAATGTTTTTTCATGAAGGTTACATAAACATTACAAAGGAATTATTCCAATTTACCAATAACACAACATCTATAGAGATTAATTCTATATCCAATGCATTACAGTTCTATCAATGTACACCCTTCACATGTCAATAATTTTATGGGAAACATCAATCAAGAGTCATGAGAATGTATCATTTTAGCCCCCAAATAGGGATTTTTTTTCATTCATAGATATCCAAAATCAATAAAATAAAATTATATATATATATACACCCATGAATTATATTATAGTTTGGTATTCAAAGTATTAATAAATGTCATTAAAATTTAAGGAATGATATCAGTAGCATGATAGGTATAAAATTGGATTATTGAATGGGTTAAATGAGATATAATTGTATTTTATAATCAATAAGGAATAATTGTTACTATGAAGGATTGATTATGATCCCATGAAATCATAAAAACATGTAAATAAATATTAATATAACATTAATATATGTCATGGAAAACCAAGAAATTATTTCAGTAATATTATTACTATATAAAAGGATTAGGGGTTGGGATTAATGAGAGAAAAGGTATATATCTAATCAATGGAAAATAATTTTGATTATAAATAAATGTTTGATGCCTTTGGGGTGGTGAGGGATGAGAAAATGGGAGTGAGTGATATCTGAATAACTAAGAACAATGGGTTTTTAACTGAAACTAATGTTACATGGGGGTATTCATTGTATCACATGGGGGTTATGTGAATTTAGTGAGTTAGGTGAATTTGGTAGGGAAATATTGGTGAGAGATATGGGAATGACCTACCAACTCAAAAAATTAATCAATGAAGGTATATAAATAATATTTATTTATTAAAAAGTTGGTCACATTAGTTTAATAATTTTAACAGTTATTAACATTGATTAAGAATTAATAATGGTAGTCATTTTACAATTAAAATTATAAAAAAACTATTTTTTGTCAAAATATAATTGTGATAAATCTAAATTTAGAAACACTTTATTATAATTCAATTTATAAATATGATAAATTACCATTAAAATTGAAGCATATGATATGTATAAAAATATATTTTGTAGAAAAATGATGTTTAAATCATTATGTGTTCTTAATGTAATTAAATGTAAATATCCATTTAGTGTTAATTTATTTGAATATAGTTTTAAACAACAATTTAGTACCATCATTTAAAATAGATCAATTTGATTTATTTTATATTAATAATAAAATGTTTTAAAAATACTAATATATACACACATAAAACTATTTTAAGAAAATAAATAGAAAATAATATTGAATTTTTATAAAAAATATATTTTACACATAAAATGATTTATTAGTTATTTAGTTATACCAATTGTATTTTCTAACAAATTACCATTATTTCTCTTTCTAAATATATTTCATAATAAATTTAACTTAATTATATCTACTATTCTCATGGATTCTATATAGTAGTCATATTTATTTTAATAAAATGTTTTGTGGTGCATCTAAATTCATTTAAGCGAGTAGAGAAATTATAGAAACAAATTAGTTTTATTTAAGGGAATGATATATACATATAAATATATATTGTAATTTTCTTGGGAATTACATGTTATCCAACTAAGAAATTTCCCCATCCAAATTTGATCCATAATTCAGAATATGGGGATCTCTTTCCATAATTTCTATATTAGGATTCTAGGTTTATTCCTCAAACATGTGATTTTGCAACATAAAAATCACAATGGATCTGAATTCTATCATTTATGAAAATAACAACTATGGTTTTTTATACTTCCCACATAGTGGCCTGATAATCTTCTTCCTCATCTCATTGAAATGCCAAAATAGTGTTTCCTTATTCGAATAAGATTAAGATCACGTATCTTCAATGGATATTATGTCTTGGTTTTTGATTCCTCTAATTCCCATCTCCAACCATGTTTACATTGTTTGATGCTGACACTCTTCCTCTTCCTTACTACTTATCCCTCTCGTTTGTAGTTTCTCTTGTTTTTTTTGATGATGTAGATGGTTACTCAATTAGTTTTGTGGAATTTATTGGTGACTAAAGTGGGTGGGTTGTGTGGACCCCCATTCTTTTGATCTGGTTTTGTTCAGATCAGTGCATCCTCGATTATTCTATCTTTGTTATAAGCATCAGGGAGGAAAAAGATTGATGGATGATGCTGGATTGGGGTCAATCAGGATTATAATATCTTCAGGCCTTTGTAGGGTATGTTGAGGAAACATTTGGTTTGAAATTAGTGGTGGTTCTTGAATAATTTTAGGTGAAGATATATTTTTTACTTCAATTTTGTGTGAGGGGTGTTCTTTGGAGGTTATTAGGTTTCACCAGATTCTGATTCTGGTGTAGAGAAACTTCTACATCGGATGTCTGTTGTGGTTCAGTAATTCCAATGGTCTATTGTCTATGTCCATTATTATTATTGGTATCAATTTCAGTTTTAGGGAACATATTCTTTATTTTGTTTGGGTATTGGTTTGTTTGACTGGTTTCTGATGTCTTTTCATGCATTAGATTCATCCCCTATACATTTAGCAGGCATTGAATAACCTTCCAATGGATGTTGGGTGGTAAAAAATGAACAAGGGATGAGTGTGATGACACCTATCATTATCCATATGTATGTTTATATATATGGGAACCTTGCTTATTCATTTTCACTATGATATTTTTCGGGCCTTGCTTCCCATCATTTTGATAGTACAGTGGGTCCTCGCATGAATTATTGGGTGGCTGGATCTATAGAGAGATAGGTGTGCTAGAACATATCATCCCATACACCTTCCACATGTTAGTTTGGGTTGGAGGGGTTATCTTCTTCATTGTGTTGGCCCAATATGACACCACTTCTTTTCGGGAGGGGTGAGGCATCTTCATTGAATAATATCACTTTTTTGGTCTAACAGAGAGGGTAATGATGATTTATATATTTTGGTAATGATGTTTAATTTCCTTTTGAAATTCATGTATTTATTAAGGAATTTTAGTCTAATTTTTAAGGCATATGTTCCCCTATATTGTAATGGGTTCTCTCTTCTCCCAGCCATCAAAATAGGGTTTCCTTTAATTTTTTGTCCAATAAACGGTGATTTACCCCCAAACGTTTCAAAAAAAAACCACATAACCTTCACAATTTGGATAATGTTATTCCTCAATACATTTTACCTTTCATTGAGATTATATATTGTTCTATCTTCATATGAATGGAAATGTTGAAATTAAACAACATTAATGTCATGTATATGCATTGGTTCTAATATATACATTCATTTTTGGACATGTGGAATACGTCATGTATAATTTAATGATTTGGATATAGTTCGAACCAATATAAAACAACTCCAATAATTCATATAATCTTAGATATTCCCATGTATTTTGGACTCAAATTTACCTTATTCCAAAGTCTCACGAATCATTCACATTATGATACTTTGAGAGATACATGATCCGCATCAACAAATTCTATGTGCTTCCTTCAGTTTTCAAAATAAATCTTTTTATCACTATGAGAAACCTTAATGTATTAGTAGATTACATATATCTTCTCTATGGTTTATTATATAATGTATGTTCCGTACATTTTCATTTTCTATCTATATCCCAAGATGTCATAATTCTTCACATTTTCTTTTAAATTTCTTCATAATGATCAATTTAAATATTTTGGGGAAAATTTTTCCATAATAGTATTCAACAAGTGGAATATATTCGTCCAAACTACCTTAAATATCAATGACAACAACCCATAAAATATCCTATAATGTTATAACAGTTCCTTTAATTTGCCAATACTTTTATGGGTGATAGGTTGTGTATATCATAACATAAGTATTCATAGAATTTTTTGAGGCTTCTCTATTACATAAAAGTGTATTGTGTATAAAAATGAAATAAAATTGATGGTTTCTTATTATAAAGTCTCACTGCTTCTTGAATATACATGTGATAAAGGATATCAATTAAAAAAATCCTCTTATATGGTGACAAAATTCATAGAATTGGAAAATATATTAATGATTACCAATATGATATTACTACCCATTAATGATTTAATAGGGACAATAAAAACATCCATATATTTTCTCCCACATTTATAAAGGTATAGGTATTGTCTAAAAAATTCCTTAATAAGTTGATGCCCTCCCTTATATTTATATCATAGCATATATATTTCTATATGATCATAAATTACATTTTTTCGTGTTTTCCCACTAATATTGTTCACATAGATCAATATAAATTTTATTCCTCTCATAAGTATAGAGAATACAGAGTTGCGAGCTTCAAAAAAAATCAATTCATTAATTATAATATATATGTGATACATATCCATGTTTGTAAGTTTATTACTCCCTCGTGATCATGACATAAATTAGAAAACATTCCGTTTTTAATTTCTTAGTTCATATTTATTAATAATGATTATTGTGAAATAATTTGAGATGGTGTTAAGGATATCCATTCCCTCACAAAAATTATGTTCATCCTTAATATTTCCTTGAATAATGGACCACCTGAAATTCTCATCATTGTAAAAAATATTTAGTCATTCTTACTCACAACATTTGGGATATTTTTTTCTTTACCAGGGTGACAATAAATTAAAATATTATAGCCCTATAAAAGTTGTAACAATCTCCATTTTCTCATTTTCAGTTCCTCATATGTGAATGTGTACTTTAGACATTGATTATTTATATATATATCAAACTATATCCCATAGAGGTAGTTTATCAATTTCATTAAATAAAAAATCAATGAAAACTAAATTCAAACCATGGTTAAGATAGTTTTTCTCAATAAGAATTATTATTAATGATACATCAAAAATTACCATTTAATTCTATATGATAACACATCCAACTCTATTCCATGATAATCCACTATCAATGAAAGAAACTTATCCATTAGTGTATAATGTTATCATAGGGTTTCTAAATAACAAATTATTAAGTTCTTAGAATCTATCATTACATTAATTTATCCATTTGAAATTAAATCTGTCACATATTAACTTGGATACATAATTATAATTTCATTAAAAATATTCCCAAAAATTTTCTAATATCTAGTTAAAGTATGAAAAAAAATCTATGTTACTATTGTTACCAAAGGCCTCTTATCTGTTACCTTATTATTAGATGGATCCATAGAGATTAAATTTCAAGATACAAAGTATTCCATTAATTCTAATTTATAGAACCAAAATTCCAATTTACCGAATTTATAAAAATACCTTTCCTATCTGTAGAATTTAGTATATCCCTTAGGTGTACCTCATGTTTTTTATTAGATTTGGAATATAGAAAAATATTATTTATAATGTCCACCATATTTTTTTATAGGTATTCCATGAAGAATTTATTCATCAAGATAATAAATATAGTGGGAGAATTATTCAATACTATTGAAATAATAAAAAGATAATAAGGTGTGTTCCATTATAAGAAAGATATTTTTCTAGTATCCTTATTCTTTACTCTCAACTAATGATTCCCCAATCAAGGGAATTTCATAGAAAATAATTACAAACTACAAAGCTAGATGAATAAATAATCAATTCTAGGGATAGGGTATTTATTCTTTACAATGATCCAATTGTGTTCTATATAATAAATTCATAATCACATTTATCTATACATTAAATTCATAAGTAGATTGGTGTATCCCAAAGGGAGACACTTGGATGAATGAATCACTTTTACAAATGATATTTCAATTTCATCCACCATATTAAATTTTTCATTTATGTTAGGTTGTTGTGGATTTGGATATTTATATCAGTTCTAAAAAATGTTGTTGGAAATTATAAATTTTTTAAATTTAACATATCATTGGAGGCCATTATACAATTTTTCTTCCTATAACTATTTTATTTGGGATGTTGTAGTTTCTTTCCTTCATTTTCAGCATAAAATTTATTTCCCAAATTTTACTTCATCTAACTGCTTTTTTCATTATGACCACGATACCATTTTGAATCTCCAAATTACTTTTAAATTTTTAGAGTAGACATTACTACTTCTTGATAACATTAACATTATCAGATTGATAATGCTTTCTATATATTGGGCCTCATTCCTCCAAATAATTTATTAATATTCAAATAAAAAATGATGACAAAAAATGAGGTTTATCACTCAATCCATGAAAATTACATCTCATAACATCCCATTGGTTCATTCTTCTTTTCAATAATCTCTTGTAAATAAATATCATTTTTTGAGGTTTTTAGGAAGAAATATTCTATAAAATGTATTCCTGAACTCTTCCCACTCCATATCATCATCTACAGGATTTCACATTGGGTTCCCAGTTAATGTCCAAATATTATTGGATTCCCACTATATAGTAGAAATCTTATGCAACATTATATTTAATAGAATAATAGAGAACAAAAAATATAATTTCTACAAAATTGATTCATTGTTATGTAATCAACATGTTAGAAGATCTACTTAAGATGAGGGTTTATTGGTCTATGAATGATTAAACATCTAATAGTTCATGATTTTGGGGATATTAATGCTCTACATGATGGTTTTTATTATTCAAAAAATTAGATATATAATTTAACATCATCATAATGTTATAAACACAAACTTCCACTTTATTTTGAATTACACAATTGCATTTCACATTGCATTTGTTATGGGTCCTTCGATTTACCAACATGTTTCTAAAATAAGAAAAAAGTAATAAGTAAATGGATACAACAAAGAATCATTATAAATTATATAAATAATCATAATTGTAAATATTTTTTAATTTTTACATTCTAGGATAACAAAAATTTGTCTTCTCTTATTTCTGAATACAAATAACTACTCTGGTTTTTCATCCTTTATAATGGATCGTAAAAATCATTATGATTACCACAACCTATTCCTATAGAGTGTCTAGTTATGTGTGTAGTCTTAGGCCTACATATTATGTGCTAATGTGAATAATGATTCAATGGAAGCTAAACTTATTGGGGGAGATTACCCGTTTGTCCATTAATCCCACAACCACATCCAAAAGCTACTATCCATACATGTATGTATTTACCTTGTAAATCAAATAATCTACACCTAACCAAAATATAAAATTTTTTCCTATACGTGGAATTATCCCTACTATTTCCACTAATATTTACTAATCATAATCTCTACACATAACAAAACCCTTCTCTTATACAATATTTATTAATCCACATTTTCATACATAGTTGTAAACAGAATTTCATGAAAAATTTATTACACTATAAATTTTCATATGTATTTTTTTTACATTTAGTTTCTAAGAGACTAGTTAAATAGTACCTGGAATATAGGGATCACATAAGATAACATAATAATAATTATTTCTCTTGAAATGATTCACTGTTATTTCATCTTATATAACCCGATTACATAGTATTTCCTAGGTACTTTTGTAAATAAAATGGGTGATAATAAAGCCATGTTAGGGATAAAAAATGAAAACGGAGTATAAATGAATTTCATGTGTAAAACACGATACATAATATAAGAACGTGAATGTAAATAAATATATCATAACATTCTCATAACAACATTGTGAATTACATTATCATATATATATGAGGCAAAACATAGAAATGTGGATATAAAAAACAAGATATATTCATAAACATATCATCAAAGATTATCAATACATTATTGTAAAATAATATTAATTTTTTTTCACTAAGGTATGATAATAAATTAACAAGGATTTCTACCGAGGTATCATGAACATTTCATATATAAATATTAATTATTTACCCAATTTATTAGATAACTATTAGGGTGAATCCTTCACATGTCTATAAATATATTTGATACATCATGAAAAGAATATATGAATGTACCATTTTATCCCGCAATTTGGGAATCTGGTTTTCGAAAATGGATTTACCTAATAATAATAATAATAATAATAAATTTATATGGATACCCTTGAATGATATTATAGTTGTCTATTTTTAATCTAAATGTATGTAATGGAAAATAAAATAATGAATTTATAGGAATTATGGGAATACAAAATGTATTATGAACAGGGTCTAATGAGAGATAAGGGTAGTCTCTCATCAATCCAGGATCACTTGTAAAGAAAAGGATTTATTAAGAACACATGAAATTATAATAAAATTTAATTCAAAAGGATCACAACATGAAAATATAGCATGTAAGATCAAGAATTTATTTTTAAAGCATGACTACTATAAAGTAATTTATTAAGGAATGGGTTTAATTAGAGAGAAGGGTATCATGGAATAGAAAGAGCATAATTTAGATAGTAATGGTTTGATTATGGACACATGGATGCATAATAATTTTATCATAAAAATGGATTTTAGAAATTATGAAATTTTATAAAAACGAGAAGGTGGAGAACATTTTCCCTCCAAAGAAAATTCTTGAATCTTGGGAGGACACATTATATCCTTAAGAACTCCATGAGATGGATTTAGAGAAGAAGAGGGAAGGGAAATTTATGATCAATTCATTCCAGGTGGAGAGGGGTTAGAGAATGTTTGGGAGTGCGATACTTTTATAAGTTCAAGAGATAGTTTTTTCATAAAAAATGATGTTATGTGAGTTGTAAGAATGGTATCGCATGGGGGTTTGGTAGGTTTGGTGAGTTAGGTGAACTAGGTGGGAAGTATTAGTGAATCTTGTGGGATTGATCATCTTAACTAAAAAAGATATTATGGATGTCTAATACTCATTTTTATTTAGTAAAAACTGTGTCATGTTAGATTACCTATTTTAACACTTCTTAATAATGAATTAATAATAATAATGTTAATTATACTATATCTACTAATATATAATAACAATTTTTACAAACTATTAACATGTTTAATGTGAAATTGGGATCTATCTACTGTAATTAAATATCTAAATAAGATAATATTAACATTAAAATGATAGCATATAATGTGTAGAATAACTATTATTATTGAAATTGATGTTTTAATAATTATGTGTTATTAATATTATTTAACATAAATTTACCATGAGTGTTATTTATTAAATTGTAACTTTAGACATCATAACATTTTTATCATGTGAATGTGATCAATAAAATTTACATTATAAAAAATATACAATGTTTTATGAATACTAATATATACACACATTAAACAATTTTAAAAAAGACAAATAATTTAAGAATAAAAATAAATTTATTATTCTCTTAGTAATAATTATTAGACAGATTTTTTTGTATATTTTTATATATATTATTAAAATAATTTATTAAAATAATTATTTATTCTTTATATAATATGATTCATAGAAAATAAAGAGTCATTTTTTGAGAAAAAATATTTGGAATATAAAATTATTTATTGGTCATTTAGATATACCAATTGAATTTCTTAAATAATTACCATTATTTTTAATTCCATATACATTTTAAATAAAATTAACCTTAATTACAACATAAAATCTAATGGCTACTTTAATATGGTTATATTAATTTTAATTAATGGTGATTTTGTTCTCATTTGTTCAATGATATGCATAGAGAAATATAACAAAAAGATTAGATTTATTAAATAATATATATATATATATTAATATCATGTTGCATTAAAGGAGATATGTGAGGTAAACACCAAACTTCATCCTTTGGTTATAGAAATCATCAATATAAAAATTCTTGGTAAACACATAAAAAATATCCTATATTTTTGGAACATATTCCAACATAAATTAACATTTATCCATAAGATCCTTGAATTTTTTTATCTAATATCAATTTTAATTACCTATAATGAAAAAAAAAATTATTTATGAAGTTTAGCAAATATGGATTATCTTATCAAAGAATACATGGATGCTTCCCTTAAATATTTAAATATTCTAACTATATCTTAATCTATATAAACTAAGTTACAAAATGAGATTTAACCATAAATTCAGCCTTATAAGTTAATAAAATCATATAACTCTACATTGTACTTTTCCAAAAAAACCTATCACACATGAGAAAAACTCCACCAGTATTGGATCATCTATAATCCAAACATCATTCTTAATTATTATATTTATAACCAAACAAATCAGACTTTTCTTGGGTGAAAATTTTCAAACATTATTATATTATTCCCCTTATATAACTGAAAATCCTTATTTCTTCTATAAAATGATATTCAATAGGTGAACATTGATAACTATCACAAAGCGTAATAATATATAATAAATTATGCATATAAGTTGTATGATATAAGAGGCTTCAAATAACATTCCATATTTCACTGGGAGAAGAATCCTTTATTGATTATTTTAAACAGATTTGTTCCCACTGAAGTGGGTGTTGAAAATTCCTACTAGACTTCCATTCCAAACCATTTCAATATTCACATTAAATAATTAAATTGATAGAGGAAAATTTTATCCCACTATAATGTAATTTGAGATTCAAATAGTATATCATCTCCAAAATCATTGAAACTTTAATTAACATCTTCATATCTATACCACATTTCTCACATATTTATACATCATTTCTAAAAAAATGTGTTATCAAATACATATAAAATAATATAAATAGTTACCTATTTTTCATCATTAATATATATATTGTATTCCATTATTCCCTTTTTGAAATTTAAAATCTTAAAAAAGGTATATAGTTTAGAATACCAGGCTATTGGGTCTTGTTTTAAACTATATAAAGCCCCATTTGACATGAAAACACAATACTCATCTTTTCCATGAATTAAACCACATGGTTTCTCAATATGTACCACCCATTCAGATTCACGATTTTGTAGGTTTGTCATGAAATTCATATGAAAAAACATATATTACCTTTGAGATACAATATAGATATACTAAACTGTTTTTATGACTTGGAACTATTGATATAGTCTCATCAATATCCATTAATTCACTCAACCACAAATAATGTTTTATTCCAAAAGCCTTATAACTCTGGGTGGTCTAAATTTGTGAAGAATTAGGGTTTTACCACTATCAATGAGATTAAAATCATGCAGTATAGATTTCATACATTGATAAAGAGCATGAATTTCACTTGGACCCCCTTTAGTAGCTAGATTTTCTATAGAAATATTTCCCTACCGCCATGTATGTGTGAACTCCCTACAATCAGCAATGAGATAACTACACATATTGATGTAATAAAAAAATATCATGGAACACTAGAATTATCACAATGAATGACAATCAAGATCTTAGAGTTCTACATGAACAAGGAATATTTGTGGTTGTATATCCCACATAGTGAATGGAAACTAAACAAGGATCACATCTATACCAAAATGGAGTTTTAGAAACCCCAAAAGAGACAATATATAAAAAATAATACACCCGTAGCATCAATCATAATCCTTCCGCCTCTCATAACATCCAGGGTATAAGACCATTTTATATAATTCTTTATCCTAGCATAAGGTGGACTCCTCATTACTCACCTCACTTGAGAAACTCTACCACCACCATTAGTGATTACCGAAACCCTATGTAGGAGTCTACTACTGGAGGCCATGAAATCTCTATTGAATAAGAGGTAATTTAGTTCATCCACCATAAAAAACCTGCAATCTTGGAGGTTGATATGAGAGCTGATCTGGCCTTCATATTATTTTTTTTGTCTCTTAATCACCCAATATACCTTTATAAACACCATTACATGGAGTTTATCTTCTTAAGAATGATAATTTTCTCCCAAAAACCAAGTGGAATGAATACCCAGAATGAAAACTCCCTACACTGAAATACTATTTTTCGGCCCATAGAGCACCCAAGTGAAGCATGCCTATTCTCCCTCAAACAATAAGTGCTTGATTAAATCAGTTATTAGCCTCTCATAACTCATAAATTATGATGATATATGATTTACCTTTATCCAGATATTATCATTAATTAGAATGTAGTTTTTATGAATCCTTTATACAATTATGTTCATCTTCATCTAAATTTCCATAGACAAGACTTCTCTCTCCCACTTGTCAATATCATATTTGGAATGAAACAACGAATGAAACTATCAATTGTAGAATGATCCCATAGACAACACCCAGAACACAAACCTATATGGTTTATCCATTATCCGAATAATTTCATGGATAATATTAAAATACTCATCATGGGTATCCAGTATATATCATGGGTGCATAATCACCTACTTAAAAGATATCTCCTAGACTAAGAATCCAAGGAATAAGAGATAAATACCTTACCACAATTCATTCCAGTATCTAATATCACCCTTACCAATATCACATCACTCCATGTCCACTGAGGCATAAAATAGATACTCATTCTATGATCCATGATTAAGAGACTTCCCAAATGTTCCACACAACATCCCAATTTATACCTATTACTGTCATTATAAACATAGAGCATTGAAAATTCCCCTCAATGATATCCCATTTTTGTTTAGATTTTAGGCTTGGTATGGTCTTTTCAACACTTCTCAATTGAACACATAATTCTACTATAACCTTTACAATAAATTTACATGATTATTAATGACATTTACCTTCCTTCATATTATCCCAAATTAATGATTTTGTGATTTTTTAAAGATTAATGATAGAAACTTTGGGATACATAATGATTGGAAACATATTCATGGGAATAGAGGTAAGAATGACATTAAATAGTGTGATTCTACCTATGAATGAGAGAACACTATATTTCTAGTTACCAATGCGTCTAGAGATTTGATTAACTCAATTCTCAATCAACACCTTCTTGATTTTTCTTTATAAGATGAAAAATCAAAAATAATAAATCAGATAATGTATTCTTTGGAAATAGATCTTATCCTGGACGATCATTCCATAATATTCCATTCAATAATTGACGATTTAGAAACCCATTTTTGTGTGGTTGATCAGTTTCACACTCTGGTGTCCACATGCTTTCATGATATTAGTAATTCAATTGATTGATATTTTCCATCAATTCATGAAGAACATCATATCATCAAAAAACATAAAGGGGGAAACAATTATAATCCAAAGTCTATTGATAAATAGAATAATGTTCCCTCTCACTATTTCACACTATATATTCCCTTTTAGTGCATCCTGAGACAAAATGAGAAATCTTGGTGTGACTATGTCACCTTATTGTAGAACATGAACTAATATGAAGAATCAAAATAATCCTACCATTAGTTAGATTGAGTGCCACGATTAGGTATATAATTAGAATATCCTTTATCATAACCATACCATGAAGCAATAATGAGTCATGGTCATCAAAATATAGCCCCACTCCATCAGATCATATTCTTTATCTATGTACACCTTTATCATGTTTTTATTCCCAAGAGTATTTCTACTGGTATCATCTACCATCTCCTTCACAATCCCAATCTCCATATGGATGATCCAACTATACATGTAGTCATTATATTCATTAATGACTATATAGGGTAGTATGAAAAATAGAATTTTGTTAATTATGATTTTTATAATCATGTATAAAATATTTCAGAGGCATATCGGCTTATATGAGCTGAGCATCATCAATTCCTTCATAGATGGGATCTGGATTTTCATATAGGCAGAAACCGATCTAATGTTTACAATCCCTCAGATGAAATACTACACTATTTAAATCAAATAATCCTTGATAAAATCTAATGAAGAAATAAAAATTGTAGTAGAAAATATGTATATCCATGGTCAACATTCGGTATTCAAGGAAAAAATGGCATCGTTAATCTCATTTTCACCTGGGATGGACTCTATCTCATCATTTTCCAAAACTTCTTCCAGTATTGGAATGTTACACATGAAGTTATCCTTTATGTATCCCTTTAATTGTATACAATTACTTGATATGGGTTACCCCATGATAAGGTCATTGAAGTGTCTCTTAGTGATCTTTCCATCCTCTTCTGCAATACTTATATCTGTGACATCTTCAAACAAGTGGTTAACTCTTCTAGTGACCATCTTATCCTTAGAATAATCCTAAATGAAGACAATTTTTCTACCCCCTCCCTTATCCATATATCCTTTAACTTATCCCTTTCAACTATTTTAATTTTTTCTAATTTTTTAGAAAGTAGCATTTTATTTTCAACCATCAAAGAAAAAGATTCATAATCCCATCTATCCTACACCTTCACCTCCATCATTATAATATCTTATTTTATATATTATATTGAGGAGTTTTTATTGTGCCTATTGGATTTACACTACAATATTTGGTTACTTATTATCATAACATGGTCATTTATTGTTATTGATTTAACTACTGTCACTAGTAGTTCACATGAATTTTGAACAATCTATTAGAAACCTTCATCTTAGACCAAAAATTTCTAGTATAAGAAACATGATTTACTTATATCTTTCCTCATTAATTTGCATAGAATTATAGAATGGTCTAATCGTATGTACGAAAGGAAAACAAAATCAGCATATGGATAGGATTTAACACTTGGAGGTTAAAAAAATAGCGATAAAACCTACGAAAAAAATTTAGAATATTTTTCAAATATTACACTTAAAGAATACGTCCCCAATACCCGATATAAAGATGGCCATAAAATTACTATAATTACATAATGTATTTTATGGATATAGAATTATACACTACACCTCCATATTTCCTTATTAAAGAAATTATGGTATTGAAATACCCTCAAAATGGACCATATGATATTCCCTAGTTTAAATAAAGATAATTGTACCCACAATATAATCCTCCCAATGAATTCATGTATTTTATAAACAAAGGAGAAGAGGGATTTAGTTCCCACTATGGAAATAAAAGTATAAATATACCAGGTAGATACTTCAATCCATTCCATAGGGACGTTTCACCTCTAAGAAATACATATGTGGTTATTACAAGCACTCTAATGCATGAAATAAATAAATCCAAGCCCACTCTAAAAAGGGGATGTGGGATTCTACTTCAGTATGTGTTATAAAAATAAAAAGGATATGGTCATGTAATTTATAAGACGTGGACATGATTTGGAGATACTAATTTATATTACCCCATTCCCCAAATAATGTATAAAACTTTGAAAATAATTCGGGTTATAAGATGGACTTTCACAACTATTACTTAATGGAAGATGAAAATGAATTTGAATGATTAGATATCTCTATAACCTTGGACTAGGTAACCCAGACTCCTTTAATAGCATATGGGAGATAATTAGGATGAATATTCTTTGATATCACATCGGGAACCAAAAAATCTACCTCACAATTTGAATCTAATAGAGATGGAAACTCATTGAGAGTGCAAGGAATTTAGATCTAAGAATTCAACCCAATCCCCTCCTAGGGGCATCTCAAGCCTGGAGAAAAATCCAAGGGTGGATCCTCCAACGGTGGTGGGAAAAAAGTGATAACATACTAAACCACATATTTTCTAGAATCTAAATTCTTTAAAAGGTCACAAAAATATGGGAATGATTTATCAATAACCCCCTTCTATGGAAAACCATCCAGGTTGAAACCTGCCTCCACCTGTTCCAATTTATGATCCTACCACAGATCTGGTGGTTGCTCTTTAGGGGATAGTTGAACCTTTGGAAAAGGGTTGGGAGACTTGAGTTGTGGCGATATGGCCATAGATGAAGAACCAGTTTGAGGTCCATGTTTCATATTTCTCCCAAGCATTTGATATTTTTAAGGTCTCTAAGGTGAAAGAAACTGTAGACCATCACCCATGAAGGAGGACTCTCCTATCAGGCTGAATCCCACAAGAATCTCCCCTTTATCCATGTACATTCACCTAAAAATAGAAACTGAGTGTCCATGAAGATGATATACCTCATAGAACATTGGAGTAAACTAGAATAATACCCACATCCTCTATAAGAATTCTTCTCTTTCACAAATTAGAATACATGACGGTAGAGACATTGAATGGATTAATTCCATAGAATTGTGATATATTGATTAGAAAGACAAGAACAGAGTCTCCTCATAAACAAAAATAAATCAAGCTAGTGTATCATCAATTCTATGAAGATTTGAAGGAATGAGATGTGGAATAAGGAGACCATGTAACATCACTAATATTGTAACTGAGATCGATTATTTCCAAACAATCATGTCCCAAGACCACTAGAATAATGAGAACCTCGGATATACACGCACACAATCCTCCTGAAACCATGCCTTCCTGAAATCCTCTTTCGAGAAGTAGATAATCAAATAGGCATACTGCAAGATCTATTATAACACTGTAGGGAGATTAAGTCCCCACTATCTAAAAAGGGATTGAAAAAAGGAAATCAGTGTCCTATTAAGACAAAACATTTCTACAAAAGAACAAGTATTTTAATATTCACACTCTCCAAAATCAACTAATGAAATATCCATCACCGAGAACCTATCCACCACCATTGAGTATCTTCTATGAGAGTGATGCCCGATGTTTAGGAGAGATAATGAATGAAAGTAAAACTAGATGACCTAAAATAGAATCCTTGAAATAGAACAACCCTGAAGCGCTGACCAATTTAGAAATGGATAATGATTTAGTAATCCACTCATATGATGAAAAATAAATAGACTTTGATAATATTAGATGAGGAGGCACTTCCTATTCATTGGCCTTTTAAGAGGCTATGTACACAATGATAAAAAAGTTTGAAAATGGGAGAGGCATTTGAAGCATGTTATTCACTATCCAAATGAATGAATAGCACCTAGAAAGTACACAAATCAATTTGATAATAACTATTACACACAATTATTAATCTATTTCTCATTACATCACCTTTTTCATTCAATTTTTTTGAATGAACACAACATCATGATGTAATTATTTTCATTATTCTTGGGTACCAACCCCAACACATAATTCTCCCCTATCTATTCATAATTTTAATTCATGAAACCATACCATTCTTAATGATTATTTTCTTCTTCAATGTCTCTATGATCAAATTGATAAAAAAGGGATGTATTATTTTTTTCCATTATATATCTACTCGTATATACCTATTATATATGGTTCCCATTGTTGTTTTAAATTTGAAAATTACATCTTAGGCATGTATGAAATTTGTTATATTGATCTTCACCACATGAAAAAGTGTATTATTCATCTTTAACCTATACATCATTAACATTTTGATTCAACTTTAAACTTTTTTTTGTTTTTTAATGATTCATCAATATCACTGTTGGAATTTGGATTCTTATAAAAAAGATATTTAATTATATATCTCTAGATAATTAAATATATTGTATCAATTATTCATCTATTATTATCGTAATAATAATAATACCCCCTTCTGTTTGGGGGATAACCATGAAAAAATCCAATAACGCCTTTTTCACAAATTAACACATATTTTTACATTTGATTTTAATGAAACAAGTACATTTGAAAACAACAATGTACATTCAAAAAGGCGTTTTTTGTACGGTATCTCATATAGATTCATCTCATAATTTTATCTATAAAATACTAATTTTGAATATGAGATATTTATCTAATAACATGCCTAAAAATAATGAGAATTATCATTATCTATTAATAATATTCATGAAAAATATTACAATATTCTATTTATCCATTAACCCACAAAAGATTGATGAGGTGTGTTTTGATAACTAAGTTCATAATGAATTCTATGTTTTTCAAGATATCATTCAAACATGATATTGGGGTAAATAACACAATACCTATCTCTAATATCATTATAGAGTAAACACACTAATTTTCATCACTTATCCAAAAATATTTAAACCTTTTTATTGATTATAATTTATATCTCATAAAAATCATACTTAAAATTAGTGTGATGTCATATATAAAAGATAGTTAATACTTATCTCCATTTATTTCCTTCTTTCTAATATTCTAGAATATTTTTGAATGAATTTTCTCTAAAGGTTTAGATACATGAATTTCATCCTTTTATGTGAGGAATTAGTGATCACAACCCTCTGACTTGTAGAGAAAATATAATATATCCCTCTATTTATCATAGTCATAGAATGATCACCTTATATATTATTAAGTTTAATCATATTCCTTTTTTAAACCTGACCATTAATTTTGTGCCAATATTTATTCTTACGCTCTATGATAAACTATCATGTATTCTATTAATCTCCAAAACTGAAATATGTTACCCTTTCCCACATACCTCTTGTCATATTCAATCCATATTTAATCCTTTTCAGCAAAAATATATCTTTACAGAAAATATAATGTTTCAATCTTAAAAATTACACAATCTTGAATTTTTAGTCACGAATTAACTTTCATAAATTTTAATATCGTTTTTGTTTATAGTTTTAGTGAACTAGGTCATAACACTTACAAAAAAACCAATATATAAAAAAGAGAATAATTCTACCTACTATTTATTTTTTTCATGAATATAAAAAATTATAATGAAACATGTTTATATTTCAGGAAAAATACTCATGTCTTTCAAAATGACTTTTTTTATTTATTATTACTCATCCATAAACCCTATGAAAAATATTTAAAATTGTGTAATGAGCACATGAATACCATTAAGATAAATTTAATATAAATGAATGAAACCCAATAGTTTATTTTAAAACCACAATATCATAAAAATAATGTCTCCAATTAACATAATAATCCTTGAGGTTAAATAATAATTTACATACAAATGAAATAAAATTTACTTTAATATATTTTTAATAAAATAAATTAATAAAAAATTAATGGAAAATCATAATTATAATGGTCTTATAGAAAACATGATAACCCTTGAATCCAATTTTTATTAAAACATACATTTTCCCAAAAAATAGTATAATAATTCCTTTTAAAAAAGTTCATTTGATTAGATTTTTAAATTAATAGATTTCAATGAAATATCATTAGAAATAATTCAAATCCATATAGGCTCATTTGGAGATCTTCTTTATATAACCCTAGTAAGAACCCTTATATTTTAAATAACCAATAATGTAAACATCCAAAATATTTATCTAGAGAACATAGTCATTACCCAAATCATTAGAGAGATATGTCATGATCAACCATAATCAGAGCTATATCTAGATCACAAAGTATTCATAAGAAATTTTCAAGGACCATACATTTCGTAAAACATATAAAATATTTATTTTTCATCATCAAACCCATAAAAATATACTTTTTAACCCATAAGTAAAAAAAATTTATAATATTGATATATCTGTTTATATTAATACACAATTTTGAAAAATAAATTACCTAAAACAAAGAGAAAATATTTTTTCTTTGAAATATATGGAATCTTATAATGTAATCCACAAATAAAATTATCATCAAGGTTTTGGAGAATGTAATTAACATTATATTCATTAAAATAAAACATTACTTTTTTTCTTTTGTAAATAAAGTCAAAACGTTCCATATAAAATATTTTAAAATATTTATTTTAATAGCCATTTAATGAAAGTAAAAAAAGGAACATAAATAGTCAACTATAATTAATTTATTTACATATAATTATATCTATAAAATAATTTTAATAATATAGATATTGAATAAAAATATATAAAAAATAATCATTAATACATTTAAAATGATGTTTTTAAGATAGAGTGTCTCTTACCAAAAGTCTGACTCATCATACACATTATTTATCATCCAAAATAATAAAATTATATTAATTATTCTATTTTATTATGGACATTTTACTTGTTTATTGTTCCTTTTATAATATTTTTTTATAAATATACATACAATAACTTAATCAATTAAATTCACATTGGTTTTTTGATGATATTCGTATCATATGTCCTTAATTAAGTTGGTAATTTGAATATTGTCATAAGGGTAGATTTTCTATCTTATCAAAAATAATACTCACTAAATAATTAAAATTTTAATAAATCAATAATTCTATTAAAACCAATAATGAAAAAAGAACTAAATTACGATTATAGAGGCAGTAGGTCGTACATACGCATGTTTAATATTTAAATAATTCAATTAACCTGATGGAAAGATGTTAGGTATTATATGATAATTAAAGAATGATTATTATATAAAAAATAATATATTATATGATGAAATAAAATTATGAATAACAGTTATGTGATGTGGTCATGAAAACTAAATCACATCACTTTGTGGAAGTGGTAATCCAAAAAGTAATCATGAAGGAGATTATAATTTTTCAAGGGATGGAAAGGTTAGAAAAATATTTGAGGAAATATATCTTAAAAATGAATATTATGTCTTAAATATCATATATATACTTTAAATCCATCATTATATGTAGTTGTGAGAGGCATTGATGAAAAAATAATTACATCAATTCACAAGGTTGTAGACCACTATACACAGGAATGATGGATTCATTTCCAATTTGACCAAAGATGAGATTGATATTGGTTGTGGAATTAATTGAATAAAAAATTATTATATTAAATATGTTTATTTTATTATTTAATAAAGGTTTTATTATATTTAAATAAACAAGAAGAATAAATCAAACTAAAACAATCATTTAAAAGTTATACATTTTCTTCAAAAAAACCTCATTCTCTTTAAACCTTATTTCATCACTGGATTGTATTATTCCAAATATAATACATATAGAATTTGTATATGCGTTTTGGGATGGCATTTTTATATTGATTTGATAAAATAGAGTTCAAAAAAATTGTGTGTAATAGAGGATACTATGTGCCCAATTATAATTGTGGTAAGAGGCACTCTTCATATTACTTAATGTATTAAATAAATATAAATTATGTTTCATTTAAAAGTTGAATTAAATTTATAAACTTATAATATAGAATGATTATGAGTCTAAATTATCTATATTTTTTTCATGTTTAGGTAATGTTTTCACCCTTATCACATTATGTTAACCTCGAGTTAACCCTTTTTATGATTACCGTGATATCAAACATTTTCACAATTTAGGGGTCAAGAATGTTAATATAAAATGATATCTTACACGTAAAGGGTACATAGAAGATATTTGAAATAATATTATATTAAATTGGATGATTATTATATTTTTATTAATTTTAAATCATTTAATAAAGAATTTCTTATTATAAAATATCATTTATATCATTTTGGAACTATATATTTAAATTGAATTTAATGTCATAAAAATAGTGGAATTATAATATAAATTTTATTAAAAACCTAATATGTTAAATATATATATATATAATAAATGGTATATTATAACACCCCAAAGTAAATATTAATTTTAGAGTTTTATAAGTTCATTCACTTGATTTTCTTACTTCTTCATAAATCATAGTGTCAACTTTGTGTAATAATTTAAGGTAATAATTTCATTACTAAAAAAAGAAAATAACATAAAAAATAAATAAATAAAGTTCAATATAAACTTTTATATTCATAAAATATTTATATTTATTAAAATATATGATCTGACATCTTATTTAATATCATACTTTTACTATTCTATCATTGTGTTTGAATTTGGATATGTCACTTGGTATATAACACCAGAATTCATATATACATATATAATTCAGCAATAATAAATAATATTTATTAAAACTGTAATTTAAATATGTATTATGTCTCAAATATCTTCTCTATACCGCCGAATTTTACTTTTCAAGGGTTGCAAAATCACATTGTCGACATTGAAAATCGTTTTCATATTTATAATGAAATAAATACAAATTTATATGTATTGATTTATTTTGAGTAATATTTTTATTATATTATTGTACAGTATTATTGAAATAATTTTTTATTAAAATTATATCATATTTAAGTATTCATAATACCATAAAACATATCGTATTCCATATAAACATTATTTTTTTAATATTCACCAAAAAATTAACTTTTTTAAAAAAAATATCAAAAAATATTCTAGGGTTAATTTTACATGATGAATCAAAATATTAATTTAATTTCAAAAAATTATATATTCATATTTTACAAAAAAATATAAATATTATAAATTTATATAATGAAATGGAAAATAGTTCTTTGAAAATGTGTTTTTAAGACCAAAATTAGACATATAATAATTAAAAGTATATTGAAAATTCCTATGAAATTAAATATATTAAAAAAGGTTAATTATCTAAATTTATGATCAAATTAAAATCATCATTGTACCATTCAATGAAAATAAATGACAGTTCTTTGAAAATTGGTCTATTTTGTTTTAAACATAAAAATCAATATTTTTCGACACAATCCTAGATATTCATCAAAAGATAATTTTGATATGATTATTTGAAAAATTAAAATACTTTTATAAAATAAATCCTAAAATTTCTATTAATTAATTATAAAATTATCAAATTAAATAATATTAAAAATATTTTTTGAAGCATAAAATAACAATATTAGAAGTTGAGTTTTTCTTTCCTACAAATGTGTCAATATATTTGTGTTGAGTAAGACCGTTATATATATTTCATATTTATATAAACATTATTCATACCATCCAATTAAATTTATAGGTTATAACAAGAACTATAACGACCCAATATTTTCATACATAAATATTATATGCTATTTTTTATTAATATTTTTTACATTACACAATGGCACATATGAGGATCATAAAGGTATAGTGTATTTGGAAACATGAAAACATAAAAAACATGTTCATCAGTGAATGACATCATTTACCACTTACTTTTTCATATACATTACCCTCCTTATTCAAATCATAGATATTGTATTTCTTCATTGCCCAAGGAATATAAAATTAAGAAAATGTGAGTTTAGATGATTAGTATTGGTAAATAAAAGAGATATGTAATCGTAAAAATAGTATAAGGGTATGAAAAAAAATCAGGACATATCAAAACTATACACATCATATAAAAGATAAAAGTCATTAATCGTTGAATAAATATTGGTAATTCATAGGATATAAATTATAAGGAAATAAAATGAACATTAACCATGTGAAAATAACATTGTTATAAGACATAAAACTATGGAATGCGTATAAAAATAGAAAATAATTTACATAATAGTCAATTGTAAATTTAAAGGCTATCGTAGTAGAATAAACTCAATCCCCAAACCATAATATAGTAGCCAATGCTTACTCCAAAGACTCTCATAGTGGAAAAAATATACTAATGAATCATTTACATTGATTATTGTTTATTTCATCATATTTAGAGTCCCTTTTGGCGTAACCTACTTAATTTCATTATTCATGACCCGGGGAAAAGAAAACATAGAAAAGGGTGAGCTCAAATGCTCTTTAAGGGTAAAGAAAGAAAATAGCTTTCATATCATATTCATAAGAACATAACATTTTGAAAATCTTAACTTGTAAAGGAGATCATAATATCATAACATGGGATAAATCATGGTAGTGAAATGTAATCCGAATAATCATAACATAAAACATGAGGAATGCACACATAATCATAAATAATCATTTCATAGTTGTCAAGACTCATTTCCAAGACTATCCTAGCAGATAAAGTCCATTTCTGAACCGAGTTCACTCCTCGTTTCAGTCCTGTATCACTGAACTGGATTAACCTACCGTTCCAGCCATATCTGTCTCATGAGATATAAATCATAAAACAATGAATTGGAATGAGATATAGGTCCCACCCATCTCATAATGATACCATTCTTATGTGTGCCACAAGATCATAAATCATATATCATAACATAACCCATGTAATAAAAATGGGATTCTTAAACATTATTCCATCATAACATAATCCATATAATATAAAAGTACCTCATAAAAATAATTCCATAATTAATAATCAAATAAATGTAAAAATAGTGATAGAAACAAGACCCTATATTATCTTAGATGGAAAATAATTTTGATATAACACTTGAACTCCATTATTGAGGAAAATATCTTTCTACTTCAAAAACATTTTTCCTTTCTAATGATGTCATACTATTTTAAACTAAAATAAGATGATTAAAAATAATCTTGAAAACTTGTAAAGGATGTGTCATGAAAATAATTTCCTATGAAATAATACAAATCAATTCATGTTGTATAGGTTAAAAAAACATTATTCTCGTACATTGGCCGAAAAAGTCAAAAAGTACCTCATACTAAAAATGAAAAAAGATTCATTTCATATCTTGTAAAAAAAATTCAACAATGAGTAAAATTTGATTTAATTAATTTTAGGAGGATAGAAATAATATTACATATTGAGGAAACATGGATTTTGATGATAAATATTCCATAGTAAATTCTAATGTATAAACAACCTCGAATAAAAATGATATTGTGAGATTTTCCCTTACCTTAGGTTTGATATGCTTCGTACGTATCCTAACCTCCTGTATAATGATTTAAATAATGTCATTGACCTATTAAAGAATAATATTCATTGTTATTATATCATATATGGTCATATTATTATCCTCTAATTAGTAATATTTCATTGCTACTTGTTATTCAGGTGTTCATTACTTTATGTTCTTATGCGTGTTTTGTCGAATAAATTCATATTATTATTTTTAGGATATAGATAAATCTTTTAAATAATTCTATTAGTGTAATATATATAATATTTATTCATTAAATTCATTTCCATAATCATTATTCAATGAATATCATGTAGAAAGAGTCGTATCACATCGTGGAGATGGTAGGCCGTACGTACGCACGAGCAATGATATCATTCCCATGTTTGTGGAATTGTATTGAAGTGAATGATATAATATATCAGAATTAGTATCATGTCATAATAACCATATATAGTTATTCATTACACCATTATACCCATCCATGTAAGGTGGTGTTGGAAAAACAGATTACACCACAACGTGGAGATGATATTTCGTACGTACGCCCACACGGTGATTTTGTTTTTCATAGGATGAATAGAAGGGGAAATAGGGTTGTTTCATATTTATAATAACATATCAGTATATGAGTGATACTGATTTTATTACTTTATTATGAAACAACAATAGAAGAAGTAGAAGAAGAAATGAATTTTAATGAATTGGTAAAGGATATTACCTCTTCTTTGACACGCCTCTTCTAAACCTCATATAAGGGCACTAAAGATGGTCTTTGAAGAAGACCAGAACCCCTATTATGTTTCTAGGGATGTTTAGAAAGGAAATTTTAAGGTATTGGCCAAGCATTAAGGCGCTAAATTGTGTAAAGAGGAGAGGGAGGAGTTGCACTTTTAGAAGGGGGAGAAGGGCACCTTAGGAAAAACATAAAATATTATTTTCTAATAAAGTCATATTCGGTTATTAATAGCTCCAAATTGATTTATTTCTAAGAAAAGGTGTGTATTGGTCTAAATACTCTCAACTAATAGGTTTTAGACAAGTTTAGGTTACTATTTTAACCTTATCATTTAGATTTAACTCTAAGTTAAATAATTTAAATTTTACCGCGTATTCTTGTTTTCTTGCACTATATGGTTAATAAACTTACAATAACAAGTAAAAAGAACCACAAGTGTTTAATTATTAATATATATAACCTTATATAACTAATTTAGAAGAACGTTATATATTTAGGAATAATATAACAATTAATAATATAATATTTTAATAAAAACTATTTTATGTTAATTTTGAAATTATTTGGTAATTGATTATTGTGAAAATTATAACAGTGTGAATAGTTCAAAAAAAGTTAATTAAATCAATTATAACTTTTCATATTAACCTATAAAATTAGTTGAATTTATAAAAAGTCTCAAATTTCTTTTTTTTGGGTATTTATTACATCAATTATGTTAATATTTCATTAAAAAGGTAATTACTGCATCATCATTGTGTCATAATTAAATTAAATTATTTAATGTCGAAAAATTATAAATAAAATACCCTTATTTAGGAAATATTTTTATATTTTTAATGATTATTTATAGTAGAATTTATCTTTTGTATATCCCTATATTTGAAATGTTTTAGTTACTAAACTTTGATTTTAAATCTTTTAACACTTATTTAAATAAAATAATAATAAGTGTCCTAATCTAATCCATGTGGACCTAAAGGGTAATATTTTATTCCTAATGTTGTTTTAGTTCGAATTACACATATCAAATATAATTAATAATTGTGTTAGGGTAATAATAATATCATTTTTACCCTTAATTACCTTATTTACTTTTACACGTGGTAAAAAAGTAAATAGTTACTATTCACTGGAAATTATTTTTATCTTATTGACACAAATTTTACTCCTCGATATTAACCATGTCTCTCGGATTTTCGAAATTCCACTCACAGAAGTGGTAAAATTAAGTTTTATGTAAATTTTTATATTGTCCTTCGAGGTGGGTAAAAGACAGTGAAATGTTCAATAGAATTTGTATATATCTAAAATTACTATAAAATGAAAAAAATAATTATATTAAACTTATATAGGTATTATGTATCAATTTTGACATAAATTAAATTTAAATGAAATTAATAATTATTTAAAAAAATTCGGGTTTTAAATAGTAACCCAGTGTTTCCACTATTCATCAAAAATTTAACATTTTCAGAAAAATACCAAAAATTCACCCTTGGCTAATTTCGATATTCTGAATCCAAAAATGAAGTCCATTTTGAAAGGTAAAATTTATAAAATTTCAAAAAGTTTTTATTACTATCCATAACTGCTAGTTTTTATAATATATTAATAATATGACGTTGTTTAGTGAAGCTCAGTATTGCGTACAATGCAATCTATCGAGGAAGGTTGCTCCTGCGTGTAACTCTGACCAAGACAGTGTTCTGTGTAGTGAAATATTCCTTTGGTGATGCATATAACATAGAAACAGAATATTTCTCATAAAATCTCTAGTGTAACATTCTACGCATCTTAGAATGAATTATGCCCTCGAAATTCGTCACGTTGTAACAAACAGATGAGGATACCTATCCCTCATTATATCCTCAAGTTCCCATGTATATTCTTCTAATAGGTGTTTATTCTATAAAACATTCACCAAGCGAGTGGTCTTGTTATATAGGACCTTTTTTCTACGATCCAGAATTTTTATTGGCTGTTCTTCATAAGAAATATCCTTCTCCAGTTGTACAACTTCTGAGTTGAGTACATGTGAAGGATCGGGTATGTACTTTCTTAGGAGAGATACATGGAACACATCATGGACTTGAGAGAAATTTAGTGGAAGCACAAATCAGAAAGCTACCATGCCAAAACGATCCAGTATTTCAAAAGGACCAATATTCCAAGGGCTTATCTTTCACTTCTTTCCAAATCTAATTACTCTATTCCAAGGAGATATTCGTAAGAACACATTATCACCCACTTCAAACTCTTGGTCTTTTCTTCGGTTGTCGGTGTAACTTTTTTGTCGACTCTGGGTTGCTCTTATGTGTTTTCGAATAGATCAGACCTTTTCTGCCATCTCATCAACAACATCATTTCCTAATATCATTATTTCCCCAACTTCATCCTTGCAACTTGGAGTTTGGTATTTATTTCCAAAGAGATCTTCATAAGGAACCATATTAATACTGGAGTGAAAGCTATTACTATATGAAAATTCCACCAAAGGTAGGTGTTGATCCCAACCACCTTTCAAATCCATAAAACAATCTCTCAACATGTCTTCTAGAGTTTGAATTGTCCTCTCAGACTGACTGTCTGTCTGAGGATGATAAGAAGTGCTGAAACTCAACTCGGAATCCAGTGTGTACTGAAGACTTTTCCAAAACATTGAGGTAAACCTCAGATCCCTATTAGATATAATTTAAAGTGGTACTCCATGAAATCTTACCACTTCTTTAACATATATCATGGCAAGCTGATCAAGACAGAAATACTATCTAATAGCAATGAAGTGTGCCGACTTCATAAGACGATCATCTATAACCCAGATTGCATTATTGCCTTTGGATGTTTTATGAGGTCTAGTGAAAAAGTCCATAGTGATGTTTTCCCATTTCCATTCTTGTATGGGAAATGGTTGTAAAATCCCCTTAGACTTCTGTCTCACATCTTTAACTTGTTGAAAAACCATGCATTGAGAGACATATTCAGCAACATCTCTTTTCATTTCATCCCACCAGATGTACTCTTTCAGATCCCTATACATCTTCATGCTTCCAGGGTGAATAGAGAATGAAGAATTATGATCTCCATCCAATATTTCTTTCTTTAATTCTGGGATGGGAGGAACACAAACCCGATTCCTGAACCGTATTATTTCATCCCAATCAAGGTGGAATTCAGGAACATTTCTCACTTTTTTAACTCTAAATCTTATTTCTTTAACTCTTTAAACATCACATATATAGATGGTTGGACATTCATTTGAGAAAGATAATATTTCTCCCCTTCCATTATAATTCCAAGATCAATCCTTTTTAAATCCATAAAAATTTGATCTTTTTTTATCCCCATCATAGATAAGCTATCATGTTCTTGTCGACTTAATGCGTCTGCCACCTTTTTTGCTTTCTCAGGGTGGTAATGAATTGAGCAGTCGTAATCCATAATCAGCTCCTACCATATTCATTGGTGCATATTCAGGTCCTTTTTTGTGAAAATATAATTTTTACTTTTATGATCTGTATAAATATCACACCATTCACCATAAAGATAATTCCTCCAAATCTTTAATGTAATGATTACAACAACTAACTCCAAATCATAAGTTGGGTAATTTTGCTCATGGATTTTCAACTATCATGAGGCATAAGCTATCACTATATCATTTTTCATTAGAACTCACCCCAATCCCTTCTTGGATAGATCACTGTAGATTAGAAACCTTTCTCTACTACACGTCAGTGTGAGCAGACGTGCACTGGATAACCTTCTTTTAACTCCGTGAAATTCTCTTCACACTCCTCCGTCTAAACGAACTTTACACCTTTTTGAGTCATCCTGGTGAGTGGATTAGATAATCATGAAAAATATTTCACAATACATCAATAATATCCATCCAAATCAAGAAAACTTCGGATCTTAGTTACTGTTGTTGTTCTTGACCATCTTTCGATAACCTCTGTTGTTGCTGGATCCATAGATATCCCCACTTTTGAGATTATGTGACCAAAAAATGAGACTTTTTGAAGCCAAAATTCACATTTGGTAAATTTGGGACAGAGCTTCTCCTTTAGTATGTTCTTTAATATAATTATCAAGTGATCTTCATGTTTTTCCTTGCTCTTTGAATAGAGAAGAATATCGTCAATAAAGACTACCACAAACTAATCAATATAGTCTCTAAAGAGTCTATTAATTAGATCCATGAAGATAGCATGGGAATTAGTAAGACCAAATGGAATCACTATAGATTCATAGTTTCCATAACATGTACGGAAAGATGTATTTGGTATATCATCCCTTTTTACCCTTAATTTATAATACCCTGAAAGAATATCAATCATGGAAAAGTATTGATCTCCACGTAGTTGGTCAAATAAGTCATCAATGCATGGGAGGGGATATATGTTCTTGATAGTGATCTTGTTAAGTTCTCGATAATCAATGCAGAGTCTCATTGATCTATCTTTCTTCTTAACAAACAGAACAGGTGTTCCCCACGGTGATGCACTAGGTCATATGAATCCCTTATCAAGATTCTCTTGGAGTTGCTTCTTCAATTCCTGCAACTCAATTGGGGTTATTCTATAAGGTGTCTTTGAAATTGGTAAAGCACCTGGTATGAATTATATTAAAAACTCAACTTCAAGATTTGGGGGAAGACTAGGAAATTCCTCCAGAAAGACATCATCAAACTCATATACAATTGGAATATTCTTAATCTTGAGTTTCTCTCCAACCATTTGAGATAAATAACCTTCATTTAGTGGAATCAAGACCCATAAGATGGATGATATTTCCACTGGAAGGTTATGTTCATCCTTGCATCGATAGACGATCATATATTGATCTGGAATATGAAATGTGACATCCCTTATTTGGAAATTGATAAGATATCCTTATAATGAAATCCAATCCATGTCACAAATCACATCAAATTCCACTATAGGAAGGATCACAAGATTTACAGGAAGCACTTTCCCACAAACTTCAATCAGAGAAGAATTGTAATCTTTTGACGTGATCGTTGTGCCATTAGGGGTTGTCATAGCTAACTCAATATCTAATTGTTGAGGTAATACAATGATACCCTTAGAAAATTCATTATAAATAAAAGAGTGGGTGGATCTAGAATCAAATAAAACATTTGCTACTTTAGAGTGGAATGTAATTGTACCTTTCACCACTTCGTTATCGTACTCCACATCGTAGATAGAAATTGAAAGTGACATTTGTTTGTCTATGGCCTTAAGAGTTTTTTGATGTCGATCATAATCAATAAACCTTGGATTAAGGAATTGATTAGCATAATTCCCCATTTCCTTTCACTTGTAACATTGCAGTGTAGGTGGTGCATTCTGTGTAGCCTTTTCATTTTTCGCATCACTAGAAATCTTTTTCCCATCACTGTAGAATTCAAATGACCTATGACCATCCTTTCCCCATTTTAAACATTTACTTGTCCCTTTTAGAAAATTCCCTTCATGTTTCTTTCCACACTGTGAGCATAAGGGAACACTCATCTTATTTTCATTGTGGTATTTATATTTCACTTTGAATTCCATTTTCCTCTTCTTATCAAACCCATATGACTAATGGGTTACTATAATCTCCATCTCAACATTAAGAGAAAATCGAACAATTTCCTCATAGCTATTGATGTCCCTTATGGCTAATGCCCTTTGGAGACTTGGTTTTAAGACACCAACGAATCGATCGACCTTACTCTCAGGTTGGATAATAATCCCAAAAGCATACCTTTCAAGACTTGTAAAATTTTCTTTGTAGATACCAACAGATTCATCAACCTTTTTCTTTAGTTCAAGAAACTCCTTCTCCATCTTTGTTCGAAGAATAAGAGGGAAGTACTTATTGAAAAATAAGTTCTTGAACTCGTCCCATTCCATGGACTCAATTTCATCTCTTTTCCTCATTTTCTTGATAAGATTTCAACATTGATAAGCTTCACCTTACAAACGATATACTGCTAAGTTGAATTTATCATGTTCAGAACATTGAATAACAGAAAATATCTTTTCAGTGGTACTGATCTATTGTTCAGCCACTAATGGATTAGTAGACCCACTGAATGAGGGTGGACGTTGCCTCATGAAGGATTCAACAGAATGTTTCTCCTTATTTTGCTCATTTGGAAGTACTGCATAGTTCAAAGCTAGAGAATGTTGTGTGAGCATGGATACATGATTTTTTATTCCAGCTCCCATAACATTTGGCTGCTCGGGGAGACAATCATTCATTCCCCATTGCATTCAGCATTAACACGGTTCCTTCGGGTTCTAGCCATTGACTATAACCAATAAGCATTGTGTTAGGAACACTAATCATAATAGGTAAACCACATAATTAGGAATAAAATTTCACAGTTAAGGTCCTATCATATGTTATTCATAGCCATTTCTAAAACACTATGATTTTTTCATATGCTTAGACATATCCTTAGCGTTCTTACTAAGACTTTCGCATCCTAGATTCCAATGGATGACTATAACTTTCCTCTGATACCAACTATAATGACTTGTACTTTATATACATTGTTATTACTTCAGAATTTAATCATAATTATTACAAAATATAACAAAACCATGAAAGGACCATATAGGTATAGTGTTTTTATCAACTGGGAAACATAAACAACTGGTTTATAAAACTTCTACATTGTCTCTCATTTATTTCATCTAATTTAGAGCCCCTTTTGGCATAACATACTTAATACCCTTCCTCCTGACCTGGGGAAAAGAAAACATACAAAATGGTGAGCTCTAATGCATAGTAAGGGTAAAACAAGGAAATATCAATCATATCATATTCATAAGAACATATCATTTTGAAACTATAAACCTGCAAAAGAGATCTTAATATCATCACATGGGATAAATTATAGTAGTAAAATGTAATCCCAATAATCATAACATAATACATGAAAATTTGTGTCATACACACATAATCATAAATAATCATTTCTTAGTAGTCAAGGCTCATTGACAATACTATCCTAGTAGACAAATTCCATTTCTGAACCAAGTTCACTCCTCGTTTCAGTCCTGTATCACTGAACCGGATTATCCTGCTGTTACATCCATGTCTATCTCATGAGATATTAATCTTTACCCAATGAATTGGAGGGATATATAGGACCCACCCATCTCATAATGATACCATTCTTATGTGTTCCATGATATCATAAATCATACATCATAGCATAACCCATGTAATAAAAATGGGATTCTTAAACATTATGTCATCATAAAAAATCCATATAAGACAAAAGGACATCATAAAGATAATTCCATCATAAAATAATCAAATCAATATAAATATAGGGATAGAAACAGAACCCTATATTTTCTTATATTGAAAATAATTTTGATATAACGCTTGAACTCCATTCTTGAGGAAAATATCATTTCTACTTCAAAAACATTTTTCCTTTCTAAACATGTCATACTATTTTAAACTAAAAGAAGTTGATTAAAAATAAACATGAAAACTTGTAAAGGTTTATTCATGGAAATAATGTTCTATGAAATCATAAAAATCCATTCATGTTGTATATGTTTTAAAAAAAATTCTCGTGCTTTGGCCGGAAAAGTCAAAAAGTAAATCGTACTAAAAATGACAAAAGATTCCTTTCATATATTTTACATAAAATTACCCAATGAGTAAAATTGGATTTAAAAAAATTGTAATAGTATATAAATAATATTATATATTGAGGAAACATGGATGTGGATGATAAATATTCCCCAGTAAATTCTGAAGTAGAAACAATCTCCTATAAAAATGAGATTGTGAGATTTTCCCTTACCTTAGGTCTGATATGATTCGTACATATCCGAACCTCATGTATAATGATTTAAATAATTTCATTGACTAATTAAAGAATCATATTCATTGTTATGGTATCATATATGGTCATATTCGTATCCTCTTATTAGTAATATTTCATTGCTACATGTTATTCGGGTGTTCATTGATTTATGTTCTTATTTGTGTTTTGACGAATAAATTCTTATAATTATTTTTTGATTATAGATACATTATTTAAATAATGGTATTAGTATAATATATATCATATTTATTCATTCAATTAATTTATATAATCATTATTTAATGAAAATCATGTATAATTAGTCGCATCACATCGTGGAGATAGTAGGCCGTACATATGCACGAGAGATGGTATCATTCCCATGTTTGTGGAATTGTATTGAAGTGAATGATGGAATATATCTTAATTAGTATAATGTCCTAATAAACCTATATAGTTATTCATTACACCATTATTCCAATCAATGTAAGGTGGTGTCGGAAAAATAGATGGCACTACAGCGTGGAGACGATATTCCGTATGTACGCACGAGTAATGATTTTGTTTTTCGTAGGATGGATAGAAAGTGAAATAGGGTTCTTTCATATTTATAATAAAATATCAGTATATAATTGATATTGATGTTATTACTTTATTATGAAACAACAAAATAAGAATAAGTAGAAGAAGAAATGAATATGAAAGAATTGGTAAAGGATATTACCACTTCTTTGACACGCCTCTTCTAAACCTTCTATAAGGGAACTAAAGTTATTCCTTGAAGAAGACCAAAACCTCAATTATGTTTCTAGGGATGTTGAAAAGTGAAATGGGAAGGTTGTTTCCGAGCTTTAAGGCTCTAAATTGTGTAAAAAGGAGAGGGAAGAGGTGCCCTTTTATAAGAGAGGAGAGGGGCACCTTAGGAAAAACATAAAATATTGTTTTATAATAAAGTCATATTCGGTTTTTAATAGCTCCAAATTTATTTATTTCAAAGCTAATGTTGGTAGGGGTATAAATCTTCTCAACAAATAGGTTTTAGACAAGTTTAGATTAATATTTTAACATTATCATTAGATTTAAATCTAAGTTAAATAATTTAACTTTTACCTTGTCTTCTTGTTTTCTTACACTGTATGGTTAATAAAATTACAATAACAAGTCAAAAAAAACCTAATTGGTTCGTTATTAATATATATTACATTATCTAAGTCATTTTTCCGAACATTAGTTTATTTGGAATATAATAAAAATTAATAATAAAATATTTTTTTTAAAAACTATTTTATGTCAATAATGACAGTATTTGGTAATTGATTTTGGTGAAAATAATAACAGCATGATTAGTTATAAAAAAGTTAATTAAATTAAAAATAACTTGTCATATTAACCTGTAAATTTAGTTTAATTTATAAAAATTCTCAAATGGCATTTATTTGGGTATTTATAACATTATTTATTTTAATATTTCATAAATAAGGTAATTACAACAACATCGTTGATTCATAAATAAATTAAATTATTTAAGGTTTAAAAATTATAAATAAAATGCCATTATGTAGGAACTCTTTTTATATTTCTAATGAATATTTACAGTAGACTTTATCTTATGTATAAGACATTATTAAAAATGTTTTAGTTATTAAACATTGATTTTAACTATTTTAACTCTTCTTTAAATAAAATAATAATAAGTGTCCTAATCTAATCCATGTGGACCTAAAGGGTAATATATTATTCTCAAGGTTGTTTTTCGTCGAATTAAACTTATCCAATAGAATTAGGACATGTGTTAGGGTAATAATAATATCATTTTTACCCTCAATTACCAAATTTAATATTAACCGTGCTAAAAAAAGTAAAAATTTACTATTCACCAAAAAATATTTTTATCTTATTGAACCACATTTTACTCCTTGATATTAACTGTGTCCCTGAGATTTTAGAAATTCCACTCACAGAAGCGGTAAAACTTAGTTTTAGGTAAATTTTCAAATTCTCATAGGAGGTGGTAAAAAGACGGTGAAAAGTTCAATAAAATTTTAATATATCTAAAATTATTATAAAATGACTCCAATGAATTACATTGATCATATATAAGTATTATGTATCAATTTTGACCTAAAATAAATTTAAATAAAATAAATAATTACTTAAATAAAAATTTGGTTTTAAAATAGTAACCCAGTGTTTTCACTATTCATCCAAAATTGAATGTTTTAAGAAAAATACAAAAAATTCACCCTAGGATAAATTCGATATTCCGAATCTAAAAATGAAGTCCATTTTTAAAGATAAAAATTAAAAAATTGGAAAAATTGGGAATTTCTATTCATAATGTTTAGTTTATATAATATTTTAACAACATATCGTTGCTTACTGAACCTCGGTATTACGTACAACGCAAGCTATCGAGGAAGGTTGCTCCTACATGTAACGCAAGCCAAGATAGTGTTGTGTGTAGTGAAAGATTCCTTTGGTGATTCATATAACATAAATACAAAATATTTCTCATAAAATATCGGGTGTTACATTCTACCCCCCTTAAAATGAATTTTCTCCCTCAAAATTCGTCACTTTGTAACAAATAGGTGAGGATACCTATTCATCATCATATCCTCAAGTTCCAATGTAACTTTTTCTAATTGGTGGTTCCTCCAGAAAACTTTCACCAAACGAGTGGTCTTGTTTCGTAGGACTTTTTCACTATGATCAAGAATCTCTATCAACTGATCTTCATAAGAAAGAACTTGCTCCAGCGGTACAACTTCTGAACTGAGTACATGCGAAAGATCGAGTATGTACTTTCATAGTAGAGACACATGGAACAGATCATGAACTTGAGAGTGATTCAGTGGAAGCTCAAATCAGTAAGCTACCTTCCCAACACGATCCTGTATTTCAAACGGACCAATATATCTAGGGCTTAGCTTTCCCTTCTTTCCAAATCTCATTACTCTCATCCAAGGAGATATTCGTAAGAACACTTTATCTCCAACTTCAAATTGTAGGTCATTTATTCGGTTGTCTGTATAACTTTTTTGTCAACTATGATCTTCTCTTATGTTTTGTTGAATATATCAGACCTTTTCTGCCATCTCATCAATAATATCAGGCCCTAATAGCTTTCTTTCCCCAGCATCATCCCAACAAGTTGGAGTTCGTCATTTCATTCCATAGAGAGCTTCATAATGAGCCATCTGAATACGGGAGTGAAAGCTATTATTATAAGAAAATTCCACCAAAGGTATGTGTTGATCCCAACCACCATTGAAATCCATAGAACAAGCTCTCAACATGTCGTCTAGAGTTTGAATTGTCCTCTTAGACTGACTGTCTGTCTGAGGATGATAAGTAGTGCTAAAACTGAACTCTTTATACAGAGTATGCTAAAGACTTCACCAAAACTTCGAGGTAAACCTCAGATCCCGATCAGATATAATGGAATGTGTACTCCATGAAATATTACCACTACCTTAACATATATCATGGAAAGCTGATCAAGAGGGAAATCCTATCTAATAGAAATGAAGTGGGTCGACTTCGTAAGACGATCAAATATAACCCAGATAGCATTATTGCCTTTGGATGTTTTAGGAAGTCCAATGAAAATGTCCATAGTGATATTTTCCCATTTCCATTCTCGTATGGGTAATTGTTTTATCATCCCCTTAGACTTCTATCTCTCAGATTTAACTTACTGACAAACCAAGCATCGAGATACATATTCACCAATTTCTCTTTTCATGCCATCCCCCAAAATTACTCTTTCAGATCCCTATACATCTTCATGCTTCCAGGGTGAATAGAGAATGAAGAACTATGAGCATCATCCAATATTTCCCTCTTTAATTTTTGGATGGGAGGAACACAAACCCGATTCATGATCCTTTTTATTTCATCACAATCAATGTGGAATTCATGAACATTTCTCACATTCTTTTGTAACTCTAAATCTTCTTTCTGTGCCTCTTTAATATTCACATGTATAGATGGTTGAACATTCATTTGAGAAATATAAGATTTCTCCCCTTCCATTATAATTCCAAGATCCATCTTTTTCAAATCCATAAATATTCTATCTTTTGTGATCATCATCATGGATAAGCTAGCATGGTCTTGTAAACTTAAGGCATCTTCCACCTTGTTTGCTTTCCCAAGGTGGTAATTAATTGAGCAGTCGTATTCCTTAATCAGCTCCAACCAACCTCTTTGGCTCTTATTCAGCTCCTTTTGTGTGAAAATATACATTAAACTTTTATTATCAATATAAATATCACACCTTTCACAATAAATAAAATGCCTCCAAATCTTTAATTCAAGGATTACTATAGCTAACTCCAAATCATGAGTTGGGTAATTTTCCTCATGGATTTTCAACTGCTGGGAGGCATAAGCTATCACAAAATAATTTTACATAAGAACACACCCCAATACCTTCTAGGATGAATCACTGTAGATCACAAAACATTCTTCACTACAAGGCAGTGTGAGCATAGGTGTAATAGATAACCTTCTTTTTAACTCCTTGAAATTCTCATCACACTCCACCATCCATATGAAATTAACTCCTTTTCGAGTCAATCTGGTGAGTGGATTAGATAATCGTGAATAATCTTTCACAAAAAGTCGATAATATCCCACCAAAATAAGAAAAATTCGGATCTCAGTTATTGTTGTTCGTCTTGACCATATTTCAATAACCTCTGTTTTTTCTTGATCCATAGATATCCCCTATTATGAGATTATGTAACCCAAAAATGAGACTTTTTGAATCCAAAATTCCCACTTGGTAAATTGGGCATAAAACATCTCCTTTCTTAGGGTCTTTAATACAATTCTCAAGTGATCATAATTCTCTTCATTTCCCTTTGAATAGACAAGAATATCGTTTATAAATACTACCACAAACTGATCAAGATAGTCTCTAAATACTCTATTCATTAGATCCAAGAAGATAGCAAGGATATTAGTAAGACCAAATGGCATCACTATAAATTCATAGTATCCATACCTTTTATGGAAATCTGTCTTTGGTATATCCTCCCTTTTGACCCTTAATTGATGATACCCTAAACGAAGATCATTCTTGGAAAAGTATTGTGATCCGCATAGTTGGTCAAATAAGTCATCAATGCATGGGAGAGGATATTTTTTCTTGATAGTGCTCTTGTTAAGTTCTCGATAATCAATGCAGAGTCTCATTGATCCATCTTTATTCATAACAAACATAACAGGTGCTCCCCAAGGAGATGCAGTAGGGTTTATGAATCCCTTATCAAGATTCGCTTGGAGTTGCTTCTTCAATTCTTGCAACTCAATTGGGTCCATTCTATAAGGTGTCTTTGAAATAGGTAAAAAAACCTATATGAGTTTTATTGAAAACTCAACTTCACGGTTTTGTGGAAGACCAGGAAATTCCTCCAGAAAGATATCGTCAAACTCCCATACAATGTGCATATTATTAATCATGAGTTTCTCTCCAACAATTTTAGATAAATAACCTTCAATTAGTGGAATCAAGACCCATAATATGGAGGAAATATCAACTAGAAGGTTATGTTCCTACTTGCATCGATAGACAATCATAGATTGATCTAGAATTTTAAATGTGACTTCCCTTCATTGGAAATTGATATGAGATCCATATAAATGAATCCAATCCATTCTATGAATAACATCAAATTCCTCTATAGGAAGGATTACATGATTTGAAGGAAGCACTTTCCCACAAACTTCAATCAGAGAATAATTGTAAACTTTTGATGCGATCGTTGTGCCATTAGGGGTTGTCACAGTAAACTCAACATCTAATTGTTGAGGAAATATGGAGATACCCTTAGAAAATACTTTAGAAATAAAAGAGTGTGTGGATACAGAATCAAATAAAACATTTTCTACTTTAGAGTGGATTGTAAGTGTACCTTTCACCACTTCATTATCATACTCCACATCGCCGATAAACATTGCATGTGACTTTCTTTTCTCTTTGGCATTAATAGTTTGTTGACTTCAATCATCATCAATAACCCTTGGATTAGGGCATTGATTATCATAATGCCCCATGTCCTTTCACTTGTAACATTGAAGTATATGAGGTGCATTCTGTGTATCCTTTTCTTTTTTCACATCACTAGATATCCTTTTCCAATCATTGCGGCATTCAAATGCCTGATGACCCTCTTTTCCACATTTGAAACATTTACTTGTCCCTTTTAGTAAATTCCCTCCATGTTTCTTTCCACACATTGAGCATAATGAAAAACTCATATTCTTTTCAGTGTGGTCTATAGATTTCCCTTTGAATTCCATTTTCCTCCTCTTATCAAACCAATATGATTGATGGGTTACTCCAATATCCATATCAACCTTGAGAGCACATCGAACAATTTCCTCATATATATTGAAGTCCCTTATGGCTAATGCCCTTTGGAGAATTTGTTTTAAGCCACTAAAGAATCGATCGATCTTACTCTCAGGTTAGATAATAATCCTAGAAGAGTACCTTGAAAGCCTTGTAAAATTTTATTCGTATATAACAATAGATTCATCATCCTTTTTCTATAGTTCAAGATACTCCTTCTCCATCTTTGTTCGAATAATAAGAGGGAAGTACTTATTGAAAAATAAGTTCTTGAACTCGTCCCATTCCATGGACTCAATTTCATCTCTTTGCCTCGTATTCTTGATAAGATTCCACCATTCATAAGCTTCACCTTCCAAATGATATACTGCTAAGATGAATTTATCATGTTTAGAACATTGAAGAACTGAAAATAACTTTTCAGTGGTACTGATCCATTGTTCAGCCACTAATGGATCAGTAGACCCACTGAATGAGGGTGGACGCTGCCTCATGAAAAATTCAACAGAATGTTTTTCCTTCCTTTTCTCATTTGGAAGCCCTTTATGGTTCATATATTGGGAATGTTGTGTGAGCATGGCTAAATGATTTTTCATTCCAGCTCCCATAACGTTTGGTTGCTCAGGGGGACAATCATTGCATTTCCCTTCACATTCATCATTAACACAGTTCCTTCGGGATCCAGCCATTGACCAAAACAAATAAGAATAGTGTGGGAAAGAATAATCATAATAGTAAAACCACATAATCAAGAATAAAATTTCCCACTTAAGGTCTTATCATAGGTTATTAATATCCATTTCTAAAACACTATGATTTTTTCGTATGCTTAGAATATCATTAGGGTTCTTACTAAGGATTTCACATCCTAGTTTCCAAAGGCTGACTATACCTTTCCTCTGATACTAGCTATAATGACACATACATTACATACATTGTTATTACTTAATAATTGAAGCATAATTATTAAAAAATATAACAAAACCATGAATGGATCATATAGGTAGAGTGTCTTTAGAAACTGGGAAACATAAAAAACTGGTTCATAAAACATCTACATTGTCTCCCGTTTATTTCATCAAATTTAGAGTCCCTTTTGGAAAAACCTACTTAATACCCTTCCTCTTAACCTGGGGAAAGGAAAACATACAAAAGAGTGATCTCAAATACTCAATAAGGGGAAACAAAGGAAATATCAATCATATCATATTCATTAGAACATAACATTTTGAAAATCTTAACCTGCCAAAGATATCATAATATCATAACATAGGATAATTCATGGTAGTGAAATGGAATACCAATAATCATTACAAAAAACATGAAACTTTGTGGAATATAGACATAATCCTAAATAATAATTTCTTAGTAATCAAGACTCATTTCCAAGACTATCCTAGCAGACAAAGTCCATTTCTGAACCGAGTTCACTCCACGTTTCAGTCCTGTATCAATAAATCGGATTAACCTGATGTTCTAGCCATGTATATATCATGAGATATAAATCTTTACCCAATGTATTGGAGGGAGATATAGGTCCCACTCATCTTATAATGATTCCATTCTTATGTGTGAAACAATATCATAAATCATACATCATAGCATAACCCATGTAATAAAAATTGGACTATTAAACATCATGACATCATATCATAATGCATATACGATAAAAGAACATCATAAAAATAATTCCATCAATAAATAATAAAATAAATGTAAAAATAGGGACAGAAATAGAACCCCATAATATCATAGATGGAAAATAATTTTGATATAACGCTTGACCTCCATTATTGATGAAAATAACCTTTCTACTTCAAAAACATTTTTCCTTTCTAAACATGTCATACTATTTTAAACTAAAAGAATATGATTAAAAATAAAATTGAAAACATGTAAAGGAAGCTTCATGGAAATAATTTTCTGTGAAATCATAAAAATCCATTCATGCCGTATAAGATAAAAAGACATTTTTCTCGTACTTTGGCCGGAAAAGTCAAAAAAGTACCTCGTACTAAAAACGACAAAGGCTTCCATGCATATATTTTTCTATAAATTCACAAATGAGTAAAATTATATTTAAAATTTTTTAGGAGGATAGAAATAATATTACATATTGAGGAAACATGGATGTGGATGATAAATATTCCTTAGTAAATTATGAAGTAGAAACAATCTCGTATAAAAATAAGATTGCATGATTTTCCCTTACCTTAGGTCTGATATGCTTCGTACATATTCGAAACTCATGTGTAATGATTTAAATAATGTCATTGAATTATTAAAGAATCATATTCATTGTTATGATATCATATATGGCCATATTATTATCCTCTTATTAGTAATATTTCATTGATACTTGTTATTCAGGTGTTCATTGCTTTATGTTCTTATGCGTGTTTTCTCGAATAAATTCTTATTATTCTTTTTAAATTATAGATACATCATTCAAACAATTGTATTAGTATAATATATATCATATTTATTAATTCAATTCATTTATATAATCATTATTCAATGAATATCATGTAGAACGAGTCGCATCACATCGTAGAGACGGTAGGTCGTACGTACGCATGAGCGATGATATCATTCCCGTGTATGGGGAATTGTATTGAAGTGAATGATAGAATATATCATAATTAGTATCATGTCATAATAACCATATATAGTTATTCTTTACACCAATATACCAATCCATGTATGGTGGTGTTGGAAGAACAGATTACACCACAGCATAGAGACGGTATTCCGTAAGTACGCACGCACTGTGATTTTGTTTTTCGTAGGATGGATAGAAGGTGAAATAGAGTTATTTAATAATTATAATAACATATCAGTATATGAGTGATACTGATGTTATTACTTTATTATGAAACATAAAACGAAGAAGATGTGGAAGAAGAAATGAAGTTTAAAGAATTGGTAAAGGATATAACCTCTTCTTTGACGATCCTCTTCTAGACCTCTTATAAGGGCACTAAATGTGGTCTTTGAAGAAGAGCAGAACCTCTATTATGTTTCTAGGGATGTTGATAAGGTAAATAGTCAGAGATTGAAAAATCTATAAGGCTCTAAAATGTTCAAAGTGGAGAGGGAGGAGGTGCCCTTTTATAGGGGAGTAGAGGGGCACCTTACGAAAAACTTAAAATATTATATTATAATAAAGTCATATTTGGTTTCTAATAGCTCCAAATTTATTTATTTAGATGATAAGGTGGGTATGGGTCTAAATCATCTCAAAAAATATGTTTTATACAAGTTTTGGTTACTATTGTAACCTTATCATATAGATTTCACTCTAAGACAAATTATTTATCTTTTACCGTGCCTTCTTGTTTTCTTAAACTATATGGTTAATAAACATACTATAACAAGTCAAAATAACACCAAGTGGTTAATTATTAATATATATAACCTTATATAAGTCATTTGGAAAAAGATAATATTTTTAGGAATAAAATAACAATTAATAATATAATATTTGTTTTAAAAACTATTTTATGTCAATTATGAAACTATTTTGTAATTGATTTTGGTGAAAATCATAACAGAATTATTAGTTCGAAAAAATTTAATAACATAAATACTAAAATGTCATATTAACCTATAAAATTAGTTTAATTTATAAAAAGTCTCAAATTACTTTTATTTGTGTAATTATAGCATCAATTATGTAAATATTTCATTAATAAGGTAATTACTGCATCATTAATGTGTCATAAATAAATTAAAATATTTAATGTCTAAAAATTATAAATAAACTACCATTATGTAGGAAATATATTTAAATTTATAATGAATATTTATAGTCGAATTGATATTATATATAACCCAATAATAAAAATTTTTTAGTTATTAACCTTTGATTTTAACTATTTTAACTCTTTTTTACATAAAATAATTATAAGTTTCCTAATCTAATCCAAATGGATCAAAAGGGTAATATTTTATTCCTAAGGTTGTTTTTTGTCGAATTAAACTTATCAAATAGAATTAGGACATGTTTTAGGTTATAATAATATCATTTTTACCCTTAATTACCCTATTTACTTTTAACCGTGTTAAAAAAAGTAAAAAGTTAATATTCGCCAAAAATTATTTTTATCCTATTGAAACAAATTTTACTCTAATATATTAATTGTGTCTCTAAGATTTTCGAAATTCCTCTCACAGAAGTGGTAAAATTATGTTTTATTAAAATTTTCAAATTCTCCTAGGAGGTGGGTAAAAGACGGTGAAAAGTTCAATAAAATTTTTATATATCTAAAATTATAATAAAATGACTCCAATGAATTACATTGAACTTATATATGTATTATGTATCAATTTTTACATAAAATAAATTTAAATAAAATAAATAATTTTTTAAATAAAATTTTGGATTTTAAATAGTAACCTAGAGTTTTAACTATTCATCAAAAATTGAATGTTTTCAGAAAAATACTCAAAATTCACCCTAGGCTAATTTTGATATTCCGAATCAAAAAATGAAGTCCATTTTGAACGATAAAATTTATAAAATTTCAAAAAGTGGGTATTACTATTCAAAATGGCTAGTTTATAAAATATTTTAATAACATACCATTGTTTAGTGAAACTCGGTATTGCGTACAACGCAAGCTATCGAGGAAGGTCGCTCCTGCATGTAACACAATCCAAGACAGTGTTGTGTGTAGTGAAAGATTTCATTGGTGATGCATATAAAATAAAAAAATATTTCTCATAAAATTTTGGGTGTTATATATATTATATAAAAAATTAGTTCATCATTATAACTAGCAGTGATAGGTGGTGATGGAAAATGAATAACATTAGTTTATGAGGATGTAGTTTGTTGTATAAACGAATGATGACTTCTTAACCCATTTGATGGAAGATGAGAAGGATAAAGTTATTAAATTAACATAATAAAATTTTAGTGTAATTAAGACACTAATTTTTTTATATCCTTATGTTTTAATATGAGTTTAATGATGTTAAGGAAGAAATGAATTAAAATGCTCGGTTAAGGGTATTATATCTTCTCCAGTAAAATTATATTTCTTTTAATCAAAAGGAATAGTAGGTTTTCCAAATAAAAAAATATGAATTTTAGGATGGGATGAGGGGATTAAGAAATTTATTTTCGTATGTAATTTACAAAATAAAATGTTTTAGATGTGTGAAGAGGAGAGACGATGGGGTTCCCATTTATATGTGTGGTGAGTGGAACACTTTTATTTTTTGAAAAAAAATTGTGTAACCACGTTTTTAAGATAATAAAAAGCTTATAAATTGACCATTAACAGTGATATGAGATATAAGTTCTAAATATGGTAAACAAATTGGGTTTTAATATTTTTGATTCATTTTTGACAGTTATCATTTTAGTTTATCATCGGATAAACCTATATTTAATTTAATCACAATAAATGATTTTTAATATTTTCACTACTCATTATGGTAAGAAATTAAATTATCATTATTTTATAGTATATATTATAAAGATTAAGAAAATTACATACATTTTCCAAATTCCATTCACATAAGTTTAAAATGTAAATTTAAAATTAAGCCCACAGTTGCAACAAGAAACTGTGTTTCTAATGAGAAAGTGCTCACAATTATAAAACATTATTATATAAAAATTATATATATGAAATATTAAAATGATCTAAATTGTATTAATTGATATATAGTTTAAGTAATTTTATTTCTAAACCTATTTTAAACCAAAAAATAACCTTATAAATTCATTAAATATAAAATGAATTTTTCTGTAAAAACCACCTTTTCACTATTCACTAAAACATTAATATTTTTAGAATAATCCAAGAAATTCACCCAAAGATAATTTATAAATCATGATATACAAAAACTAATTTCATTTTACAAAATAATTTTGCTAAAATTTCCAAAAAAATATTTTTATTATTGTTCACAAAAATAAATAAAAAACAATTTTTTAGAGAATGATAATTTTGAAACATATTGAGACATTATTGAACAATTATGTACCATTACATAATATTTAAATTTTATTTATCAAAATTAATATCTATATTTTTAATGATTAGGTTATAATGTCCATGTTTAAACAATAATATTGATAATATATTATGGTTTGTTAAAACTCAGTGTTCCATTTAACACAAGCTATTCAATATATTAATTTTTATGTAAAATATTGATAATTATAAATATTTAGGTGTGTTATATTCTACCACCTTAAAATAAATTTCTCCCTTGAAAGGTTTCACTTTATTATAAAACAATTAGGAAAATTATGCTTCATTATTTTCTCATGTTCCTATATAGCTTCTTCCAATTAGTGGTTTCACCATAAAGCACTGACAGAAGGAGATTAAGATTTTCATATAAATTTATATTTATGATATACAATCTAAATTTGTTGATTCTCATATGAAATATCCTTCTATAATGGTATGACCTCTGAGTTCAATACAGGTGAAGGATTTGGTATGTACTATCTATGTAATGATACAAGGAACACATCATTACCATGAGAGAGGTTTAGTGGAAGCTCAAATTGATATTATAACATCCATATAAGATCATAAATTAAAAGAGATTGATAAAAAATGTATTATTTTTCCCTTCCTTCCAATTATCATTACCTTATTCTAGGGTGAAATTCTTGAAAACCCCTTGTCACCGACATCAAAATCGATGTAATGCCTATGATTTTCAACATAATTGTTTTCTAACTCTATGATTGCATGCTGTTTTCTTGGAATGGAAGTCACTATATATTAAATTTCTATAGCTTTCTTATGTCCCAATATATTTATTCCTTGAAAATTATTCATGTACATGGATCTCTACACTACTCTCTATATTGGGATTTATAAGGAGCCATCTAAATGCTCGAGTAGAAAATCTTTTTGGATGAAAATTCAACCAGAGGACGTTTTTCATAAAAAATAATTTTTAGTCCATAGAAAAAGATCTCAAAATATCCTCTATTGTTACAATTTTTTCATCATAATGACCATTTTTTATAGGATGATACACAGTACTAAAACTTAACTCTATATCAAGAGCCTGATGAAGAATTCAACAAAAAATTTAGGTACCTAGGATCCGGATCAAATAAAATTGAATGTGTTACTTAATAAAATATTAAAACATTATTTATGTATATTCTATAAATATTATAAAGATACAAGACTTATCTAATAGTTATTATGTTTCGTATGTTTGTAATGAAATCGTATACTACCTATATAAAATTATTTGCTTTATAGGTTTTGGGGAGGCTAATGAAAAAAAACCCTGGTGATGTATTAACATTTATATTATGGCATAGGTAATGGATGTAACATACCATTAGTGTATTTTCCCTCAACATTAAATCTCTTATATTCCAATAACAAAGATAAAAACTATACAATATCTCTCTTTATAACATCCCACTAAAATACTATTTCAAAAATCTATAAATCATCAAACATCGAGTATGAATAGAGAGGAAATAACTATGATCATACTATAATAACTCCTTATTAAAATACTCTATATAACTAATACATACATGGTTACTAAACCTCATCAGTCCATCATTATTATGGTTAAACTCTGTCAAATTTCAATCCATATATTGACACTATATATATTTCTTATATTCCTCTTAAATATTTACTTGGATAGATGGTTTAATATTTAATAAATCATGATAAAATTTTCATTCCTTTAGAATTTCACGATCCATCCTTTTCAAGTCCAGTAATATTATATATTTTTTTATCCTCTTCGTGGATAATCTATTATGATCCATTAGACTGAAGGTATCATCCACCATTATTCGCTTTTAAATGGTGGTAATGTATTGAGTAGTCATAATCTAAAATCACCTCTGAACATTTTCTATATCACATATTCAACTCCTTTAATGTGAATATATACATTAAAAACTAGTTATTAATATATATATATATATATATCACAGTTTTATTTAAAAATATAATTCCTCCATATATTTAAAAAAAATTTACCAAAGGTAACTCAAAATCACAATTTGGGAAATTTTTCACACGAACCTTCCTTTTTCAATAGGAATAAGATATAGCATTTTCATTCTATATAATGGAACTTTACAATCCATTATTGGATGCATCATAATATATTACAAACACTTCTACACATTAGGATAATGTAAGAAGAGTTTCTCTAACCAATCTACTATTCAGTTCTTTGATATTTTCTACACACTCATCTATCTAGAGGAACTTGTATCCCTTATAAGTTAACGCGATGAGTGGATTATATATTTAATTATAAAGTATCCACAAACCATTTATTATATTCAACTATAAAAAGAATACTATGGATCTCAATCTACATGGTTGGTATAGACCAACACTCAATAGTCTCTATCTTTTGACAAATCGACATATATACCATCTATTTATATTCTATGGCTTAAAAATTAATCATTTTTCATCTAAAATTAATGAAATTTAGTTTTCATATAATTATTCCATCCATATGGGTTGCAAGATATATTTATGATTGTAATTTATCTTTGAATAGATAAGAATATAATCTTTAAATACTACCACAAACTAATCAAGGAAATATCCGAATACTATTCCTTCAATCCATGCAGATAGTTGTGGGATTAGTTATATAGAAAAAAATCACAATATATTATATGTACATAACTTGTATTTATTGATTTCATGGGTTTATATTCCTTTTTAAACCTCAATAGATGATATAATGAATGACAGTCAATATTGAAAATGTATTGATCTCCATACATTTGATCAAATAGGTCATCAATATAGGGTATATGATACATGTTCTGGATTATTTCCTTGTTTATCACTCCATAATAAATGTAGAGTAACATATATCAATATTTGTTTTTAACAAAATAAAAAGGTTCACCCCAATGTGTCACACTTTTCAATGTGAACCCCTTTTCAAGGTTCTACAAGAGCTTTATTTTCAATTTCTATAACTCTGTTGGGGTTATTCTAAAGGGATTAATTAATGTTGGTGTGTCGGAAGGTATGTGTAATATTGAGAAATAAACTTCACATTTTTATAGAAGGATAAGAAACTCTTATAGTAGGAAAAAAAACTCTGCCACTATAGGAATATCATCAATATTGAGTTTTTAACAAACATTAGAGATAAACACCCCTCTTAAATTTAAATCAAAACCTATAAAATAGATGTGATTTATATTGTAACTTCATGTTTAATGTCGTAATGATAAAAAATCAGAAGTCGGTTTGGAATATAAAATGTGACATCACTTCCTTTGTAATTTATATTGTAATATTAAAGATAAATACAATCCAAGCCTATGATAAAATAAAATTCAACTAGAGGAAGAATGAATATAATTATAAGAATCACTCTCTTATAAACATAATCTAGAGAAGAATCGTATAATTGAGATGTGATCATCGTATCCTTAGGGGTTTTCACAACTAATTCTTTATCTAATCATTTTATTGGAATCTTTATAACCTTATAAAATTTTTCATATACGATAGAATAGGTAGATCTAGATTCAAATAAGAAATAAAAATTTCTAGAGTATATGGAAAGAATTCCTTTCAACATGACATTATAACACCACTACTAAGAAATAGTGATCACATGAGATTTAATTTTTTCTCTTGGATTAAAATGTTTATAATTTCAATCCTCATCATTAACCTTCTGATTTGGTCACCAGTTAGTATAATAATAATACCTCGTTCATTGGAATCATTAGTGTGTGGGTTGTTTAATTTTTGGTGTTTTATCTTTATTGGCATCATTAACTAACATATTCTCATCACTTCAAAATTTGATTGCTTGTTGGCCTTTCATTCTACACATAAAACCTTTACTAGTACCCTGAAAAAAAAATTCTTCATGTTTCTTCCCACACTTTGAGCATAAACGAATGGTCATATTCTTCTCTCTGTTGTTTTTATATGTTTCTTTGAATTTAATTCTGCTTTTCTTATCGATTCCAAGATATTTTTAAGTAACTCAACCCTAAATTTACAACATAATATCACAAAAATATCTCCCCATAGCTATAAAGCATCTTATTGAAAATTCCATTTAGATAATTTGTTTTAATCCATGAAAGAATCAATAAACCATATATTTGTGTTGGATGATAATACCAGAATCATGCCTCACATGTCTTCTAATTTTTATTCATGTATACCAATAGATTCATCATCCTTTTTTATTTAGGTCATGTAATCCTTTATCCATCTTTATACTATGAATATTAAGGATTTAATTATTATAAATCTATATCATGAAATTTTCCAATCCATGGAGTCAATTTAATCAAATTATCTTGTATTATTTATGAGATTCCACTATTGGTCCACTTCTTCTTCCAAAGGATAGACAACCAAAATAATTTTATCATGTTCCAAAAACTAGAGAATGGAAAATAACAATTATATGGTATTGATCTTTTTCTCAAAAACCAGTGTATCATTAGATCCAATGAAGTATGGTGGATGTTTCCTCATGAAGGACTCAACAAAATATTGTTCCCTTATTTTCTCATTTGAATGTTCATAATGATTCATGGATTAAGAAAGTAGCATGATAATGGAATTGATATTCTGTATTACATCTCCCAAAATGTTTATCTATTCAGGGGGAAAATAATTTCATTATTCTTCTCACTCATCATAAACATTGTTCCTTATATTTATATACATCTAATAAAATAAAAAACATAGATTATGAAAGAATAATAATAGTTGGAAACCACATAGTCATGAAAAATTACTTGTAGAATGATTAAATTATGAAATATTGTTTTTAATTTATAAAACCACATCTATACACCAGGTCACTCATATTCATCATCTATTTAAAACATTATGATGGTTTATAAAGTGTTTTTCAATTTATAAATCACATACCCGTTGAGTGTCAAACTAGGTGTGAAGTAAGACCCATTTTCATACACCAAGTGATGATCAAGTCCAGAAAAATGCACCCTTTTCGTAGTTATTACCCCTAAGTACCTCCATACTAAATCCACATCCACATGTATTATACATACATGGATGTAATTTTTTAGAAGCCACTCAATATATCCTTTACCACAATTCCATGACATTTTCCTATACTTTGACTCATCCTTAGACTTATCCTTTGAGGTCTCACTAATGTTTTCTCATCCAAGTTTCAAAAATATAACTAAACCTATCCTCTATTACGAACTATATCCACCCAATATTTTTATACCGAGATATTACATTATTTTCATGATGAACATTAATTAAATTACATATTCACATGCCTGAGGATCCTAAAGGTATAGTGAATTTTTGAATATGGACACATAAAAAATTGGTTCATAGGATAACTACATCATCTTCTATTATGTTCATCGTATTTTTCATTGTTATTAGAAAAAGCAGAGATAATAATTTTTTTATAACCTGGTGAAATGAAACATAATAAATGGAGAGAAAATATGCTCATTAAAGGTAACCACTAGGGATACATAAGAATAATATGAGAATAATATCATGATAACATGATAATAATTTCAGGATAACATGTGAATAAAATATTAAAACCATACCCTATATATAAAAGATCAAATTTTTGAGTCATGGCATAAATATTTGTAGTTCATAAGATATAATTAATAATTAAATCAAAGAACATGTGCCAAGAGATCATAACATTGTAATAAGACATAGAACTATAGAATACAATTAAGTATATAAAATCATTTTTATAATAGTTGTGGTTCAATACAAAGTCTATCATAGTAGAATGGGATCAGTCCCCCAAACTGTCATAGTAGTAAAGGGTCACTACCAATACTGTCATAGTAGACATATTCCCTTTTTCAACTAGGTTAACTATTCGTTAAATTATTCTATATCTTATGAGATATAATTATTTACAAAATTCATTGGAGGTAGATATTGGTTCCATACATTATATAATGAAAAACATACATATATGTTCTATGAGATCATAAAACATTCATCATATTGAAACCTAATAAAAATCAAGGGTTTGATAAACATTCCATATTAATATAACCTATTGATATGAAACAATTTTGATAATCATTTCATCATTTCATCATAGAATAACCCAAGAAAGAATAAGTGGGTTTCATTAGCATTTTATCATTTTTAACCCATGTAATAGAAATGAATATCTTGAACCTATTGACATCATATATCTAAACTATTCATAGAAAGAACAAGAATTGTATACTTGGATCATATCCCCAGTAAATAATACGTATCATTAACAATTTCATCTTATATGGGTAATTATTTTAAAATATCACTTGAAACACTTCTGATGGAAAAATGTATTTCCACTTTGAAAATCACTTTTCAAAACATAATACATTTTCATGATAATTTTATTTTAAAATAACCTTGAAAAAATATAATGGAATCATTAAATACCATTTAAAATTTTTCTTGAGGGAAATATAAATTACAATTTTAAAAGCTTTTGTCTAAACCATAAAACATTTTAAAAATTATTTTCATTGAAATTAACATTTGAAAACATAAAAATAAATCACTAAAAGTGAATTAAAAATTTTCATGTGAAAAATATCATTTGCACTATGAAATTATTTATCTAAAACCATAAACATTTTAAAATTAATGTTGTTTAAAAATAAATTTAGAAAACATATAATGGATGCTTCAAAACAAATTATGGTCCTAATGGTGTAAATCTTATTCAGGCTATACATGTTAAAATAAAGATTCATTTTATAATGTCACTAAAAGAAAAATATGTATTTTTTGAAAAATGACATAAATATTCCTTTAAAAATTAGTAAAATGGATTGAATCGGTAAAAAAAAATTTAATAAATTATTTTAATAATGTTAAAAAAAATTAAAACATATTAAAAAACATGGTTTTGGTGGAGAAATGGTTTTCAACCAAAGAGTGAAATAAAGATGATATTTCTTAAAAAATTTATTTTGATCTCTTGAGTAAATAAAGAGAGGGAAATTAAGGGAAAACATGTATTCTCATAAAATAAAATAAACTATATGATTTAGAATTAAAATTTGGTGAAATTTTATTCTGGTGAATTTATCACTAGAAGATTTATTTGTGATTTTAAAAGAAAGGAAAGCTATTCTATATGTATATTAGTCTCTTGAATATTACTTATCAAGTATAAACTATAACTTATCTCTTATTTATTCCACCGAATCAATCTCGTGTTCAGGATGTGTTCAATGTATATCTTTTATATAAGTACAGACCTGATATTTCATATGAAGTAAACATAGAGTTCCTACCACTAGATAATGATATTTATTATTAAAAAACTGAATGAAAAATTGTATCATAATGATAATATTTTATGGAACCTGACTACTCACCTCATTAATGTTTTTCATATGAATCATAAATTTGAGAACTCTTTATTGGAATCCATGAATGTGATGAAGCATAAATATTCTCATTTTTTGTATCATAGTGACATAATTTCAAAGGGTTAAATCAATTTAAGTGGGATATAATGTATCATCCCAACATTTTATGTTTATTCCAATTTAAATAAAATTGTTCTATTCGATAGTTTACTTTAGACACAACCCTGAGTCTAAATAAAATATTATTTAATATTCCATTATAACCTAGTCTTTCAATAGGAAAGTACAAATAGTAATACAAAAATTATGAATAATATTTATAACAGTTTCATATAATTCAAATTTATTTATTAATTTATCATAAATTAGTATTAAATTTTCAATATTTTCATTTTATTCTTAAAAATATGTTTTCTTAAAAAATGGGGCTTGTTAAATTTTTTTTGTTCATAAATTACAATTAATTATGAAAATTTTATGAAATTCTATTTTATGTAATTATAATAATTCATCAAATAATAATTTAAATATTATCATTTGGTAATTTTTTGGACATTTCTAAAGTGATATATTTTTTATTTGATAGTTAAAATATATATTTTTTAAAATATGTCATTTCATTTGATTATGTATATTATTTTAAAAGCCAAAATATAAATGAAATTTTTTATTCAAGTAATATAAGTATCCTTTTTATATAATTAATCTAAATTATTAAATTGTAATAAAATTTATATATTATTTCGTTATAAGTAACTTTTTTCTCCTAAATACATTTTTCTAAAAAAATATTTTTATACTCATAATATTTTTTTAATCACAATGAACCAAATTCATCTCTATTGATTAATATTTTAAATTTAATTTATATATTATATATTAAATCATATAATTTAAAATCAATTCGATTATTTTTACAGGGATAGGAATGGATGTATATTGATATTTATGCTTAAAATTTTTCTTCCTAAAAATATAATTTCACTGGGTGTTATGAACTTATTTTAAATTATATTCTCTGACATATTGAAATATAATATTATTAAATAGATTCCTTTTTTTGTCTAAATGAAGAATATAATTTAGTATGGTTGACATACAATTTTAATAAAGAATAGTAAAAGTAGTAATTTTTTGTTACCATAGTGATGGTTAAAACCAGTTTATGGGGGGGGGGGGTAAAGTACAATATAATTATAGGAATGAAACATAAACTTATTTAATTATTATTGGATGAATATTAAAATAATATATTATCAAACCTTTTATTGTAGGTCAATTTAGATCCACTTTCAAATGAAAGTGACCTTATATTTTTGAAATATTTTAAGTAATTCCATTTGTGTTCTTACCCTCACTTATAATAGGTATAAGGCCCCGGCCTTAAACCTTACTTAATATTGAATTAAATGAATAATTCACATTGAGGATCTTTTCAAGGTTTAGAGTTTTAGAGAATTATGGCATAACTATTACATCTCAAAATATTACAAAGTAGACACTTCTACTAAGTTTCCATAAAATAAAAACTCCTAAAAAGAAACATGTCTAGTTCCATGTTTTAGATAGCATGACTTTCCCTTGATCCCATCCTTGATCCAATTCCACATTAATTCTTGTGAAAAACATTTCAAATAAACTTAGGGAGAGCATAAAAAGATCATTAAGGGATACAAAAAGAAGGATAACTGTTAGTTTTTCAAAACAACAAGTAAACCATGAATACTTAAACAAAGTAATACTTTTCACCTTTATGAAGTAAAATATACTCATCATTGAATAACATATCATTACTTACCCTTTTTAAACAAAATTTTCCCATAACCCATATAAATAACTCATAACATATAAAGGTAACTTGGGACATAAACATACTTAAATGGAATAACCATACGGTCGACTCCCACACGTATCACTTAATAGTATAGCCATACGACCGACTTCCATACCCAATGCATTGGAGGTTATAATTTAACCACCCATCCTGGTATTCAAGGAACCACCCATCATATGGTTTATCACATAACCACCCGTCAAATGTCCAAGTACCATTATAAAATCAAAAGACAAAAAACAAATATAATGGAAAGAAAACATTTCAACACTTTGATCACAATATATCACTTAAATATATTGACATAACAAATCCATTATAAAAACCATTTTAAATACCAAAATACATAAAATAGTATATGGTATTTATTTCATTTTAAAAAACATCACGGCTTGTTGAGGAAGCCAAAGACCAAATAATACTCATGGTGGCGGAAAAGGTCTTTGTCCCTACGTACATTAAAAGAGACATTACTTTTTGTAGTTTTGTAAAATACTTCATAGAAAAATATTCCTTTTGTATAAAATTAAAATTCAAAGGGGTTTATACACCTTATTAATGAAGGCCTTGTATTAGAACCAAATATGCCTCCATGAAAGGAGATTGAGACGAAGTCCCTTACAAAGACGGTATCCTTGGATTAAGAATAAATCAATTACATAATTATGTGTGACAAACGAATACACCAAATATAAGTGGATATTAAGTGTAAAACAATCAGAGGTAATTCACACATATTCATAGAACGACATATTCAAGGTGTACAAGTTTATCCCAAAGAATAAAAATTGTGTTAAGATGTTCCCTTGCAAAAAATCGACAGCCTAACGGCGTCACATCAAAATTCAGAAAATGATTTGATGAGAGATAAAAAGGGTATCTCATTACTTGGACATAAAATTCACATCAATAAGGATATATAAGAATATATCCCAACATTAAATTATGTAAATTAAAAGTCCCAACAAAATATGTCTTTTAAAAAGAGGAGGGTGAAAGGTTCCCTTACCGACTTGTGTATCTTTCGAAACATACACCCCATGAAAGAAGGACAGTAAAACAATGATGTAAATACTCATAAATAAAATTATATTACACAAAGAGTAGAATAATGGGAAGTAAATATACCACTAAAATGAAATGATGGAAAATGTAGCATAAATCTCACGGGAATAAAAGTGAGATGAAAAATCCCTTACGAAAACATGGGAGCCTAACGACGCCACTTAAAACATCCAAAAATAGATTTAGGATATAAACTAGGGTCTCTCATAATATGATCATAAAAATTACATTATGAGAAATATAAAATAAAATCCCCAAACATAAGAAATATGAGCTTAATATAAATGACATGAAAGAGAGTACTTAAAAAGAAAGAGAGAGGTTGGATCCCTTACAAAACTTCGGCAGCCTAACGGCGCCACTCGAAACATCCAAAATGGATTGATGAGAGAAAATATGTTCTCTCATCATATGAACATAAAAAGTAAAGTAAAAGTAATATAAAATAACATCCCAATCATAAGAAAAATGACATTAAAAGGAATGACATAAAACAGTGTACTTAAAAAAGAAAGAGAGGGGTAGGATCTCTTACCTCACGTCTGACATGTCTTGTTCGGTTATTTATATTCCTGAATAATAAACTTTGGTCAATTTATAATTTCCTAAGGACCTCATTTAATTATTATTATTCAGTTCATATAACATATTATAATGTTATAATAGTTGTTTAATAATGTTAGTTCATATTAGAGGTTTTTGCCGATGTTTGGTACATGAATCAAAAATGAACTTGTTTTAAAATGATTACCCATGTAGTTATAAGTAAATAATTTCCAGAATAGTATTAATGATTAACATATCATATATATCCAGTATATATTAATTTTATACTATTCCATAATATTTGGAGATAAAAAATGAAAAGCACCGTTCATGGAGACGGTAGGCCGTACGTACGCATGAATGCTACTTTCGTTTTTTTGTCATATTGGAATTAACAATAAATGAGATATATATATATATATTATAATTACAGTATAATATATATGTTATATATTTCACATATGTTCATTAATTTCATTATTTATACATTCCATGTATTGCATGAACGAGTCATATCACTTGAGGGGGCGGTAGTCCACACTTCCTCATATTAAATTATCCCATTTGCACAAAATGCAAAGAATAAAGGTATGTTTTAAATATAAAATAAATAATCATATATTAAACATAAATACCATATATATAAAATATATTGACATCATAATGGCCGCCTTTAAAGGTGTTAAAATAATATTGAACAATCATCATTTCGTGAGGCATAAAATCGCCAACCACAAAAAAAGTTTGTTCTTTAACCATTAGACGAAGGTGTGATTAGGTGTAGCTCTAATACTTATCATAAAAAAATACTAGTATATTTAATATAATGGTTTTGTTAAAAAATAAAGGAATAAAACTGTTTAGGGGGTTGGAGAAGCAAAATAAAACATAAGAACAGAAGAGAAGACACTACCTTTAAATCGGGTAACTCTTTTTGATTTGAGCTCAAAGGCTTCCTTGGAAGGACATATACCAAAAGTGAGGCTTCTAAGAGTAATAGAGGGATGTGGAGAGACAAAATGGGCAGGGTTTGTCTGAGCCAAAGGTTTGATAAGTGTGGGTAAGGTGGTATAGGTGGTGGCCTTTTATAAGAGGAGAGGAGGGGCACTCTTGGAAAGTCCAAAAAAGTAACATTATTATAAATTGCTCTACGAATTTTAAAGGTTCCACAATTATATATTTCTACGATAAGGTGTTAATACTTCTAAATCCACACATACAATAGGTTTTTGAAAATTTTAGGTCTTAGATTTTACATTATCTTTTCATATTATTTAAATCGTTAAATAATGTGGTAATCACGACATCATCATGGTGTCATAAATAATTTAATTTATTTTATGAATAAAAATTATAAAAAAATATCATGATGTAGGAAATATTTTTTTCTTTCTAATGAATATTTATAGTAAAAAATATGACTTATATTACCCCATGTAATTTTTTTAGTAAAACAACACATGTTTGTGACATTTTAATTTTAACATTAAATAAAAAGTTATCCAAGTCATTTTCCTACCAAAGTGGCTTCACGAGGTCCCCAAGATGACCCATGGATTGTCTTGGTCATCCATGACTCATCCAATAAGGGTAGGACATGTTTCAAGGCCATTTCATATTACTAAAACATTATTTTTACCTTAAATTACACTAATTATCTCTAATCGCGTTTAAAAACTTAAAAGTTACTATTCACCAAAAATTTATTTTAATCCCATTGAACCAAATTTTACTTCCAAATGAAAACCATGTAATTAGGAATTTTTAAATTAAAAACACAAAGGTGGTAAAATTTCATTTAAATGAAAAATCTGTTTTTTTAAGTACCACTTAGTTGTTTCACTATTCGTCAAAATTTGATGTTTTTCAGAAAAATACCAAAAATTCACCCTAAGATATATTTTATATTCTGAATTCAAAAATTATGTCTATTTTACAAAATTAAAAACATATAATTTAAATTAATTAATTTAATAATTAATTCCCGTTGTCAGAATAAATAACGTGTTTTTATGATACAATATATATCAAAAGATTGACAATAGTTTAAGTCCAATTTCAAAGTGAAATTAATTCCAATGACCACCATTGGATTAAAAGGTAAAAATATATTCTAAATAAACGTTAATCTAAATTAAAAATATAATATATCCATATAAATAAATCAAATTAGAAGTAGGTTTTGAATTAAAATACAACATTTTCACTAAAAATGATCTTTATGGGAAAAATAACAAAAACTTACACAAATTAAATTTTGATGTCCAGATTCTAAAGAAGGATTTTATTTTGTCAAATACATCATATAAAATTGTCATAAGTATATTTAAAAAGTGTTCTCTTTCAAAAGTCGGTTAATTGACCTTTTAAAGAATATTAGAATATTTATGCTTAAAATGGATTTATTTGCATTTTAAGCATCTAACATTTGTTGGATAAAAGTAAAAATATTTGACAAACATATATAATAATTTGTTAGATAGTTCTCTTGTTTCCCTCCATTAAAATGCCTAGGTGTTAACTACCATTTCAAATAATAATATTTTTTTATTTGAGTGCAATGTAAGATTTCAATGGAACTCGTTGTCGCGTACTGGGTACGCCATCGAGCATAGTGTTCCCTTTAAAGTAATATTAATATTTTATTCACAAATATGGATAAAAATAAAAATATCATATTTTTTATTTACCTGGGGTGTTACATCCTTCCCCCCTTTTGGGAATTGTGTTCTCGCAATTTTAAAATTTGGCTCAGAAACATCATTGAAAGCCCCACATCGGAAAAAGATTAATTTAAACTATCACTTTAAAATAAAGAAAAGGAAGTACAAAGGTCACCCAAGTTAACCCATACTTGTATTCCATGTATGAAATCTTGGATATGGAAGAAAAAAAGGTTCATGTTCTGAGGGATTGTGATAGAAAACATGTCTAGGAGAAAGTTAACCACCAGAAAATCACAAACTTGTGATGGGTTAAACGGTATTGGATTCCCCAGTAGGAAAAGTTAATGGACAACATTTTTTTTAGTTACTTTTCATTGATTAATTTATTTTTTAGCTTAACTTAAACATAAGGAAACATACTTACTTGTCATGTTGACTTTCAACTTTTACTAGATTTCTTACACGAACTCATATTTTCTATAAAAGATGAGTATTTAGGATGACTTGTTTACATTAAGAGAGATATAATCAACTTATAGAGAATTAGATAATCCACAAAAGAGAACTATATACTTCCCATGTCTTTAGACATTAACCAAAACTAAAACCAAAAATGTTAGTATGAGATCAGATAATTCCCAAAAGGATAATCTTTTATAAAAAGGAAATATATTCTTAATATCCAAAATTTGACCAACAAGACCCAAAGTTCAACGAAGACCAAAAGTAAACCAAACTAATATTGAAACCCAAATATTTGAAGGATTTAATCATGTAGTCTTCCATGTTAAATCGTAACATTTATCTCCAAACAACATCAGTTTCTCTTAAAGTCTCGCATTGAAAAGTAATTCACCTAATCACATATCCTCCATGATAGGTTAATAACTCTCATAGATAACCCAAAATCAACTTACACTTAATTAATAAAATCATCTAACAAAAAATAATTAGTCAAATTAACCAGGTACATCACGTAGTCCAGTGGTAGGTGATAAATACCAGTCGCACTTTGGTTATGGGTTCGATTCCCGCAGTTTTGTCTGATGCGACGGGTTGTCACACGGTCTGTGTGTTGTCCTTTTTCCAAACTATAAAATTATTAAAACATTCCCCAACAATGAGATAAAATCTTCAAAAATAACCATTACATAATTTAACCTCAATTTTATATCATGCCTTTCACTTTCCATCATCACATATTGTAACCCATAATTACTTCAAAAGTAAGGATCATATTAACCCTAATTATTACCTTTATAATTATCACATGAACTTCCACCTCGAGTTGGTTCTCTCGTACAAGAGGAATTAGAGAAATCACCAAGGTTCAAGTGGTTGATCATGACTCTTGATAGTTGGTTTAGAATAACCATGAGATTTATCATTGAATCCCCCATTTCAACCAGTCTCTTAATCAGAGAACCACCAAAGTTTCCTTTAAACAAATTTTCACTTTGGTGCCTACTAGATCTATCCATTTACTAAAACCATAAAGGCCAGTTTGAGTATATCAACAAAACCATCATGTACTAAAGAGGAAGATAAACACTAAGATATACTTATCCAAGTTATCTCAAACTCATTCCAGCATTCAAAAATAAAAATGAATCTATCTAATATAATAACAATTGTGCATATACACAACTTGTCACTTAACACTCTAACCTCTAAAGTTATCTAAACCGACCTCTGATTCCAACTATAAGGCCCTGGACTTAAACCTTACTTCATGTTGAATTAGATTAATAATTCACATTGAGGATCTTTTGATGGTTTAGAGTTTTAGAGAATTAGGACAAAACTATTACATCTCAAAAGATTATAAAGTAGACACTTATACTAAGTTTCCATTAAATAAAAACTCCTAAAAAGAAACATGTCTAGTTCCATGTTTTAGATAGCATGACATTCCCTTGATCCCATCCTTGACCCTATTCCACAATAAGTCCTGTGAAAAACATTTCAAAAAAACTTGGGGTGAGCATAAAAAGCTCAGTAAGGGATAGACAAAAAAGGATAACTGTTAGTTTTTCATAACTACAAGTAAACCATGAATACAAAAACAAAGTAATAATTTTCACCTTTATGAAGTAAACAATACTCTTCATTGAATAAAAAATCATTACTTACCCTTTTTTAACCAAAATATTACCATAACCCATATAAAGAACACATAACATATAAAGGTAACTTGGGACATAAACATACTTAAATGGAATAACCATACTGTCGAATTCCACACATATCACTTAATGGAATAGCCATACAGCTGACTTCCATACCCAATGCATTTGAAGTTATAACTTAACCACCCATCCTAGTATTCACGACACCATCCATCATATGGTTTATCACGTAACCACACATCAAATGTCCAAGTACCATTATATAATCATAAGACAAAAAAATATGATGGAAAGAAAACATTTCCACACTTTGATCACAATATATCACATAAATATATTGACATAACAAATAAATTATAAAACCCATTTTCAATAACAAAATACATACAAGAGTATATGGTATTTATTTAAATTTAAAAATCATTGCGGCTTGTTGAGGAAGCCAAAGACCAAATAATACTCGTGGCAGCAGAAAAGGTCGTTGTGCCCGCGTACGTTTAAATAAACATTCCTTTTTATCATTTTGTAAAAGGCTTTGTAGAAAAATATTACTTTTTTATAAAATTATAATTAAAGGGGGTTTCTACGCTGTATAAATGAAAGCCTTGTATTAGAACCAAATATGCCTCAATTAAAGGAGATTGAGACGAAGTCCCTTACAAAGACGATATCCTTAGATTAAGGATAAATCATTTACATAATTATGTGTGACAAACAAATACACCAAATATAAGTTGATTTTAAGTGTAAAACAATATTATTTCATTCACACATATTCATAGAACGAAATATTCGAGGAGTACAAGTTCATCCTAAAGAATCAAAATTGGGTTAAGAAGTTCCCCTTAAAAAATTTGACAGCCTAACGGCGTCACTTCAAGATTCAGAAAATGAGTTGATGAGAGATAAAAAGGGTATATCATCACTTGGACATAAAATTTAAATAAATAAGGATATATAAGAACATATCACAACATTACAATATTTAAATTAAAATACCAAACAAAATAAGTCTTTTAAAAAGAGGAGGGTGAAATGTTCCCTTACCGACTTGGGTATCTTTCGAAACATACACCCCATGAAAGAAGGACAATACAACATTGATGTAAATAATCATAAAGCAATGTATATTACACAAAGAGTATAATAATGGGCAGTAAATATAAAACTCAAAGGAAATGGTGGCAAATGTAGCATAAATCTTACGGGAATAAAAGTGAGATGAAAAATCCCTTACGAAAACTCGGCAGCCTAACGATGCCACTTAAAACATCCAAAAACGGATTTAGGAGATCAATTAGGGTAACTCATAATATGATAAGAAAAATTACAGTATTAGTAATATAAAATAACATCCCCAAACATAATAAATATGAGCTTAAAATAAATTACTTAAAAGAGAGTACTTAAAAATAAAGAGAGAGGTTGGATCCCTTATGAAAATTTGGCAGCCTAACGGCGCCACTCAAAACATCCAAAATGGATTGATGAGAGAAAATAGGGCCTCTCATCATATGAACATAATAAGTAAAGTAATATTAATATAAAATAACATCATAATCATAAGAAATATGATCTTAAAAGGAATGACATAAAAGAGTGTACTTAAAAAAGAAAGAGAGGGGTAGGATCCCTTACCTCAAGTCCGACTTGTCTTGTTCGTTTCTTTATATTCCTGAATAATAAAAATTGGTCAATTTATAATTGCTTAATGACCTCCTTTAATTATTATTATTCAGTTAATATCACATATTATAAGGTTATAATAATTTTTTAATAATGTTAGTTCATATCAAACGTTTTTGCCGATGTTTGGTACATTAGTCAAAAATGAACTTGTTTGAAAATGATTACCCATTTAGTTATAATTAAATAATTTCCAGAATATTATTAATGACTAAAATATCATATATATCCATTAAATATTAATTTTATACTATTACATAATATTTGGAGATAAAAAATGAAAAACACCGTTCATGGAGACTGTAGGCCACACGTATGCATGAACGCTACTTTCATTTTTCTTTGTCATATTGGAATTAAAAATAAATTATATATATATATATATATTATAATTCCAGTATAATATATATGTTACATAGGTCACATATGTTCATTAATTTCATTCTTTATACATTCTATGTATTGAATGAACGAGTCACATCACTTGAGGGGGCAGTGGTCCACACTTCCTCATATGAAATTATCGCATTTTCAAAACATGCAAAGAATAAAGGTATGTTTTAAATATAAAATAAATAATAATATAGTAAAAATAAATACCATATATATAAAATATAGTGACATCATAATGGCCACCTTTAAAGGTGTTAAAAGAATATTAAACAATCCTCGTTTCGTGAGGCAGAAAATCGCCAACCACAGAAACAGTATGTTATTTAACAATTAGACGAAGGTGTGTTTAGGTGTATCTCTAATACTTATCATAAAAAAATCATAGTATATTTACGATAATGTTGTTTTTAAAAAATAAAGGAATAAAAGGAGTTTAAGGGGTTGGAGAAGCAAAAGAAAACATAAGAACACAAGAGAAGACACTACCTTTAAATCGGGGTAACTCTTTTTGATTTGTGCTCAAAGGCTTCCTTGGAAAGACGTCTGCCCAAAGTGAGGCTTATAAGAGTAATATAGGGATGTGGAGATACAAAATGGGAAGGGTTTTCCTGATCCAAAGGCTTGAGAGGTGTGTTAATGGTGGTAGAGGTGGGGGCATTTTATAAGAGGAGAGGAGGGGCACTCTTGGAAAGTCTTAAAAAGTAACATTATTATATAATGATTTTCATATTTCAAAGGTCCCACAATTTTTTATTTCTATGATAAGGTGATAATATTTCGAAATACATAGATATATTATGTTTTTGACAAGTTTAAGTCTTAGATTTTACATTATCATTTCATTTTATTTAAATCGTTAAATAATGAGGTAATCACTACATCATCATAGTGTCATAAATAATTTAATTTATTTAATATATAAAAATTATAAAAAAATATAATGATGTAGGAAATATTTTTAGCTTTCTAATGAATATTTATAGTCAAAAATATGTCTTTTATATCCCCATGTAAAAAGTATTTTATTAAAACAACACATGTTTGTGACATTTTAATTTTAACTTTAAATAAAAAGTTATTAATGTCATTTTCCTACCAAAGTGCCTTCATGGGGTCCCCAAGTTGACCCATGGATTATCTTGGTCGGACATGACTCATCCAATAAGGGTATTATATGTTTCAAGGTCATTTCATATTAGTAAAACATTATTTTTACCTTAAATTACACTAATTACCTCTTATCGCGATTAAAAACATAAAAGCTACTATTCACAAAAAAATTATTTTAATCCCATTGAACCACATTTTACTTCATAATTAAAACCGTGTATTTTTTGATTTTTTAAATTCAAAACACGGAGGTGGTAAATTTTCATTTAAATGAAAAATCATTTTTTTTATGTACCACTTAGTGGTTTCACTATTCATCAAAAATTGAAGTTTTCCAGAAAATACCAAAATTTCACCCTAAGAAATATTTGATATTCCGAATTAAAAAATGATGTCTATTTTAAAAAATTCAAAACATATAAGTTACATTAATTAATTTAATAATTAATTCCCGCTGTCAGGACAAATAGCGTGTTTTTATGAAACAATATATATCAAAAGATTGATAGTAGTTTAAGTCCAATTTCAAAGTGAAATTAATTCCAATGACCACCATTGGATTAAATGGTAAAAATATATTCTAAATACACTTTAATATCAACTAAAAATATAATCTATCCATATATATAAATCAGATTAAGAAGAGGTTTTGAATTAAAATGAAACATTTTCACTAAAAATGATCTTTATCAGAAAAAAACAAAAAATTGCACAAAGTAAATTTTGATGTCCAGATTATAAAGAAGGATTTTATTTTGTCATGTACAAAATATAATATTTTAAAAAGTATATTTAAAAATTATTCTCCATCAAAAGGTGGTTAATAGACTTTTAAATAATATTAGTATATTTATGCTTAAAATTGGATTCATTTGAATTTGACGCCTCTAACATTTATTGGATAAAAGTAAAAATATTTAACAAACATATATAATAATTTTGTAGTTAGTTTAGTTCTTTCCCACCATTATAATGGATAGGCATTAACTACCATTTAAAATAATATTATTTTTTATTAGAGTGAAACGTAAGATTTCAAAGGAACTTGTTGTCGGGTATTGGGTACGCCATCAAGCCTAGCGTTCCCTTTAAAGTAATATTAATATTTTGTTAACAAATATGAATAAATATAAAAATGTCATATTCATTATTTACCTGGGGTGTTACATCCTTCCCCCCTTTTGGGAATTGTGTCCTCACAATTTTAAAATTGGGCTCCGAAACATCATTGAAAGCCCCACATCAGAAAAAGAGTAAATTAAACTATCACTTGAAAAGAAAGAAAGGGAAGTACAAAGGTCACCCAAGTTAACCCATACTAGGATTCCATGAATGAAAACAGGGATATGGAAGAAAAAACAAAGGGTCATGTTCTGAGCGAGTGTGATAGAAAACATGTTTAGGAGAAAGTTAACCATCAGAAAATCACAAACTTGTGATGGGTTAAACGGTACTGGATTCCCCAGTAGGAAAAGTTAACAGACTGTAACACCCTGGGATTTTATGAAAAATATTCTTTTGAATTTTATTGATGTCTTCTGTTGTACGCTACACCAAAAGGATCTTTCACTACACACATCCCTGACATGGCATGCATTACACACAATTGCGACCTTCCACGATAGCGTGTGTAGTACGCAATACCGAGTTTCACTAAATGAGATATTATTATAATACTAGCCGTTATGAATTGTAATACCCACTTTTTAAAATTTTATAAATTTTATCTTTCAAAAAGGACTTCATTTTTGGATTCGGAATATCGAAATTAGATTAGGGTGAAATTTTGGTACTTTTCGGATAACTTTTATATTCTGATGAATAGTGAAAATTACTAAATTTTAATTAAAAACAACTTTTTTAATCGAAATAATTAATAGTGATAAATTATTAATTTGAGTGGTTTTAAAGTATATTTAGAATATATTTTTACAATTTAATAAAATTTTGTTCATTGGATGTAATTTCACATTTAAACCATACATAAACAAGTGTCAATCTTTTGATAGTTATTATCTCTTAAGAACACGCTATTTGTTTTGATGACGGGACTTAATTTTTAAATTAATTAATGCAACTGATATGTTTTGATTTTGTTAAAATAGACATCATTTTGATTTCATAATATCAAATATAGCTTAGGCCTAATTTTTGGTATTTTTCTGGAAACATTAATTTTTTGATGAATAGTGAAACCACTAAGTGGTAGTTTAAAAAAATGAATTTTTCATAACACTTAATTTTACCGCTTCTGTGAGTGGAATTTCAAAAATCTGAGAGACACGGTTTATTTTAGTAAGTAAAATGTGGTTCAATGAGATGAAAATAATTTTTGGTGAATAGTAACTTTTTAATTTATTTACCACGGTTAAAAGTAAATAGGGTAATTAAGGGTAAAAATGATATTATTATTACCCTAACATATTTCATAATTCTATTGGATAAGTTTAATTATACCAAAGACACCCTTAGGAATAAAATATTACCATTTAGGCCCACTTGGATTAGATTAGGACATTTATTATTAATTTATTTAAAGAAGGGTTAAAATAGTTAAAATCAAAGTTTAATAAGAAAATCATTTTTAATATAGGGTTATACATAAGATAAATTCGACTGTAAATATTCATTAGAATTCCAGCAATATTTCCTACATAATGATATTTTATTTGTAATTTTTAGACTTTATATAAGTTAATTTATTTATGACACAAATATGATGCAGTAATTATCTTATTAATGAAATATTTACATAATTGTTGTTATAAATACCCAAATAAATATAACTTGAGAATTTGTATGAATTCCACTAATTTTCTAGGTTAATATGACATGTTAGTATTGATTTAATTATCTTTTTTTGAACTAATTATTCTGTTATAAATTTTACAAAAATCAATTACTAAATAGTGTCAAAATTGACATAAACTAGTTTTTAAAACTAATAGTATATTATTAATTGTTATATTATTCCTAAAAATTTAAGGTTCAGTAAAATGACTTTCATATGTTTATATATATTAATAATAAACAACTTGGGGTTCTTTTGGATTTTTATAGTATGTTTATTAACCTTATAGTGTAAGAACAAAAAAAGACACGGTAATAGTAAAATTATCTAACTTAAAGTTAAAACTAAATGATAAGGTTAAAATATTAAACTAAACTTGTCCAAATTATATTGGATGAGAGAATTTCGACCCATCCCCACCTTAGCTACTAAATAAATAAATTTGGAGCTATTTAAAACCAAATTTGTCTTTATAATAAAATAATATTTTTAGTTATTCTAAAGGTGCCCCTCTCCTCCCTTATAAAAGGGCACCTCCTCCCTCTCTTCCATACACCACTTTGAGCCTTCAAGCTCTGCCAACCCCTACCAAATTCTCTTCTACACTCCCCTAACAACATACTAGTGGTCCTGGTCTTCTTCAAAGACCAATTTTAGTGCCATAAGAGGAGGACTCAAAGAGGCGCTTCAAAGAAGAGGTAATGTCCGTTACCGATTCTTTCAGCATTATTTCTTCTTCAACATCTTCTTCTTAGGTTGTTTTATTATGAAGTAATAACATCATTATCAATAATATACTGATATGTTATTATAAGTATGAAACAACCCTATTTCACCATATATCCATCCTACGGAAAACAAAATCACCGCGTGTGCGTACGTACGGAATACTGTCTCCACGCCGTGGTGTAATCTATTTTCCACCACCACCATACTTGGATGGGTATAATGGTGTACATAATAACTATATATGATTATGTTAAAGTGATATTTATTCTGAAATAGTATACCTACACTCCAATATAATTCCACGATCATGAGAACGATATCATCACTCGTGCGTACGTACGGACTACCGTCTCCACGACGCGATGAGATTCATTCTCCACGTTAACCATTCATGAATGATTATAATGTATTTATAATAAGTAATCATGAAATATATGACATTATAATGATACTGGATTTATGTGTATATATATGTATGTCATCTACTTAATTCCATTCAAATCAATAAGGAAACGAAAACAGTGTTCATGCGTGCGTACGACGTACCGTCTCCATGAATGGTGTATTTCATTCTATTTACTGATTTATTATATATATGTATATTGTGAATATATATTATATATAAATAATGTTTTATTTTCTGGAATTAAGTAATCATGATCTATGTAATCATATGAATAATTACAAGTCAAAAGACGGATGACAAATGAAACAATTTTACCTAAAACGCTCTTTAACATGGAATTTACAAAAGAACGGGTAATATAAAGTCATAAGTGAATAATATATGATATCATAACAATTAGTATGATTTGGTAATAAGTAAATGACATTATTTAAATCATTATACAGGAGGTTCGGACACTTACGAAACAAATTGGACCTAAGGTAAGGGAAATATCACAATCTCATTTTTATCCGAGATTGTTTATACTTTGGAATTTTTTGGGGTATATTTTATCATCCACATCTATGTTTCCTCAATATGTAATATTTTTTCCATCCACCTAAAATTTTTTATATTCAAATTTACCCTTCGGTGAGTTTTTTGTAAAATATATAAAAGGAATCTTTTGTCGTTTTTCGTACGAGGTACTTTTTGACTTTTCCGACAAAAGTACGAGAAGAATGTTTTTTTAACTTATATGGAATGGATGGATTTTTAAAACATTATTTCCAAGAAGCTTCCTTTACAAGTTTTCAAGTTTATCTTTAGTCAACTTATTTTATTTTAAAATTTTATGACATGTTTGTTTCGGTGCGGATGTGCGTCGGGTTACGCTGTTCCGCCAGGACGCGTTCGCGCGTGCACCCGTCGACCCGAGGGGATGGGCGCGCGGCTTGTGGTCCCGCAGTCCCGCTTTCCAAGGGCGGGCGGCATTCGTCCCTTATTTAGGGGCGTCTGCTCCTTGATCGAAACCGGGATGATGGGATGTCGGCTCCTCCTTCCGTGGACGTCTCCTCAGAACTCGTCGCCTAATCCGGGTCTCCCTCATAGATTTAAGAATGTTCGTGAATCTCGTTCCCGGCGCCATGTCTCCATGGACACCGGTTAATTACGCTGCTTCCGCCCGGACGCTCCAAGGAGTCTGGTCGGGGCAGCAACCTGCGGTGAGGAGACCTGGTGGCTCTGGGTGTCGGGGGCGTGCCTTAACACGGCGACTCTGCATGTCTGCCTTCCGTCCCTAATAGGGCTTCTCGAAGGCGTGATGGCCTGAGGCATCCTGCGCTTGGTGCGGGGAACTGTGTTACCTGAGGTCTTCCTCAGCTTCCCATGTTTAACACGGGGTATTCCGCGAGTTTAACGTCCAGCGGGGACGACATCGGACTGATCAACACGAGGAGTGGACCAGATGACAGAACCCCTTGCGGGGAACCTCCGACGCTGGGGCCAGCACATGGGCGGCTTCCCGAGTGAAGTGGAGTGGAATGGAATGGCATGACCCCACCGGGATGTGGCGGCCCGGGTAAGGATCAGGGTGGATGATGGAGTGAAGAGCTTGGACCCCGTAGGGGCTTCCTACGTACCGCGCGTTAGCGCGGATCAAAGTCAGCGTAGTTCGGATATACAGTTTAACGTCATGCTGGACATCGGCAAGCCGACTCACGAAGAGATCGAGGCCGCCGGGCGGAGGATTGAACCGAACCACCTCGCACAGAGGGGGATGGAACGGCCGGGTGGATCACAGTTTTACGTCATGCTGGACGTTGGCAAGCCGACTCACAAGGAGATCGAGGCTGCCTGGAGAAGGGTTAAACCGAACCACCTCGCACACAGAGGGGGATGGAACGGCCGGGTGGATCACAGTTTTACGTCATGCTGGACGTTGGCAAGCCGACTCATGAGGAGATCGAGGCGGTGGGGAAGCACAATGGAGATACACACGTGCAGTCCCCCACAGAGGCGGATTCATAGGTGAATCAACGCAAGTGTGAACCCGGGAGGGGTCCACTGATGGACGAACCGACGTAAATACGACCGGGACGACCAGGTGGTGGGCTTGAACCTCGGAGAGGCTTCCTACGTACCCTGTTTAGAAGACAGGAATAAAAGTCCACGTAGTTCATTCTGTTTGCAACACTCTACCCCCGTGGGCGAAGGCCACTCCAATCCCGACATCCCTGCAGAAACGAGCGGGTGGGGGCCACATCCAAACCGGGGGGACCCTGCGTGCGAGACACGGGATCAGGTGATGCGGACGGTTTAACGTCTTGCCGGACGAAGTACAGTTTAACGTCGTGTGTTGAGGATGAAGCGGACGGTTTAGCGTCTTGCCGGACGAAGTACAGTTTAACGTCGTGTGTTGAGGACGAAGGTGCTTGGCAGTTTAACGTCTTGCAGCGCGGACGATGGTGCAGTTTAACGTCGTGCGGGACGTAAACGCCTGGCAGTTTAACGTCTTGCAGCGCGGACGTGGCACAGTTTAACGTCATGTTGGACGTATGCAGTTTAATGTCGTGCAGGACGTTGCACAGTTTAACGTCATGTTGGACGTATGCAGTTTAACGTCGTGCAGGACGTTGAAGCCGCCGATAGGTCCGTGTCACTTCGCGCAAGCCTGGAGGGCCGCACGGAAAGACAACGCACAGTGCGGGCACCCGGGATGAGGGTCATCGGGGCGCCACGCAGGCGGGTACCCAAAGGGGGTCAAAGGGGGCGACCCTAGCGGTTTGCGCGCAAAAGAGGAGCTTTGCGCGCAATACCGCGGGTCGGCGCGCAAATGGGTGGGCTGGCGCCCAATTGGGCCAGCGCTTTGCGCGCGAATGATCGAGATTGCGCACACCGGGCTTCGGATAGCGCACGGGGGCAACGGCTCATTCTTTAATGAATGGCCACTTTGAAAATGGGGGGTGCGCGCAATCGGGATGGATTGCGCACACCCGGGGGGCAATTGCGCGCAAAAGGCTTCTTTTGCGCGCAAATGCCTTTGAGTTAAGGGTTATTCAAAGGAAAGGAGGCAAAGGGATTACGCGCGAAGGCGAACCCCGAGGCTTTCTTGCGCGAAAGAAAAGAGGTTACCTGAAGATCGGCATTGCGCGCGGAAGGGGTTGGATTGCGCGCACGAGGGACCTTTCGAATTCTGGCAACCTTCAAAACGTCGGGGGTCACCTTATATTTATAGGCAACCCCGGGCGCGGAATCCATTTCGCTGGCGCAGAATTCTCTTCACGGGCGCGGAATCGGGCCCGGCGCGCAAGGGAGTCGCGCGAGCCCCGGGCGCGCAAAATTGCGCGCCGGCCCAGCGCATTGCGCGCATCCCGGGAGGTTTGCACGCGGCTCATCAACTTTGCGCGCAGGCCTCCAAAATTCCGCGCAAGGCCTCCGGGCCCTCCGAAACGTGCTTCCGACTCCAAATATGACCTCGCTTCCCGCATCCGGAGCTTCGTTTGGGAACAACGGACTTTTCCGGTGTCTACAAAAGCCCCCCCTCGGAATCTGATCGGCGAGAGGTCGCAACGATCGGGTTCCGAGGGAGACGCCGGAATGCCGAAGTCCTGGGTGGCGCGGGACTGTGGCGCACAAAAAAGGGCGTCGGGCGCGAAATTCGCCGCTGCGGTCGCGCAAAGCGATTTCCGCGCGGCGCGGACTCCCGGCCTTGCCTATAAATAGGGGCCCTGGGTCCCCCGCACCATACAATGGCCTTCCGCGCGATAAGCATTCGAGCTCTCGTGCGCGAAATTTCCTTTTCCGGCGCAGAATTCGCCCGCTCGTCGCGCAAACCTGTCCGGGATTCTGCCTGCTTTTGCGCGAACACCCGGGGTTTTACGCGACGGACTTCCTGATTGCGCGCCGTCCACTAGGATTGCGCGCCAACTCTCAAACTTCTCTACCAGCCTCGTCCGCTCCCGCACGCTTCATCCCTTTACCCGCACGACTCCCGAAGCTTATGAGATGGCCGCGAATCAAGGAAATGAGGGGGATGCCGCCACTCGCAGAGCTGAGATGGCGACGAACGAGGAGGTCTATGGAGCCAAGGAGATTGTTTCCAGCAACCAATCCTTGTTCGACTTGCTGACGCCGGCCCAGAAGACATATCCACTGTCGGACAACCTACCGCTCTGGAACTTCGGCATCCTAGATGAGGTTTCGGTGCCAGGGTTCGAGGTTGATGCGCCACGGACCTGGGTGACTCGGGAGGACGAGCTCCCCCGCTATAACATCACCAACAATGGGCATCCTGCCAGGGAGACCAGACACTTAGATGTCTATGTCCTGAACCCGAGGACGCGAACCATCGTCGGAAGTGAGCCTACTGCGGAGAACTCTCCAGCCCTCTACTCGAGCATATATCGCCAGAGTGTCACCGACGACACCAAGGGATGGCTGAAGGACTGGGACTTGCGATCTGGGGGCAATTTCACCAGTGAGTGGGCCTGGGCATTCTGGGTACGCCACACTTGCGATCACTTCGCGGAGGAGCTGCGGTACATCGGCCTCTTTGAGGCGGTGTGGACGTCGCAGTTCCACTTCTACCAGTAGTCTGAGCTCGGGCCGGAGCTGTTCACCCGCTGGTCCCCGGATACCAACACCTTCCATCTTCACCATGGGGAGGTCGGCATTGGTATCTGGGACATCCACTGCATCGGAGGTATCCCGCTGGAGGTTTACCAGTAAGATGAGTTCCTGCCTCCGAAGAACATCTGGGAAGACAGGTCACAGACTCCCATTCTGACCTGGAATCTGCTTGACCTGGCTACGCAGCAGCTCGGGATCAAGGACTTCCAGAAGGACATAGCCTACAACGAGTGGTTCGGCCAGTTCTTGGAGCATGACCCAGCGGTCAAGATGCCAGGCAGGGGGAAGCGGTGCCCGACTGCGGCTCAGAGGAGCCGGAACGGGTCGTACTGGAGGGTCCTGGAGACGGGCGACTATCGCTCATGGGGGTACCGCGTCATCGAGGCCCGGGACCCAAATGTCCGGTACGCGGCGTTCCTGGCCGCCTTTTTGAGTGGGTGGCTCCTTCCAGTGCGGGACACGAGAATGGGCGTCCGCCCGGCAACACTGGCGATGGCGGGCGTTATGGCCGCCAACAAAAGATATAACCTCGGGGTCCCAGTGTTGGCTAAGCTGTACGCCATCCTGGGACGCATCTCACGAGGGGGGTCGCCACGAAGGATCTGTGGGCCCTTCCAATTCTTCCACGGCTGGGTGGCTGCTCACCTTGGTGGGTACACGTTTCCGAACGCCATCATTCCTCCGGGCAACGGCCTGCAACCCTCCCTGCTGAACATTGCGGGGGTCGCTCCAATGACCCTAAGTGAAGAGGGCGTGAGGATTCGGATTGGAAATCATGCCAATTTCAACTTCAGCCCGTTCCCCACTCCCGTCGGCCAGATGATCGACAATGGGCAGGGTCCGCTGGAGCAGCATGAATACTTCCTGAACATGCGGGGCGGGGTGCTCGTGGCTCGGATCGACGGGAAGGTGATCTGCGAGCCTTACGTGCCAACCCGGTTCGCCAGGCAGTTCGGGTGCCTTCAACGGATGCCGAAGAGGGTATTCACTGCTGTTCGGGAGGAGACGAACCCCGACGTCCTTCGCCAGATGTGGCTGATGTTCGTCGCCTTTGGCTCTGGCGACGTCATCACTCTCCCTCCTACCGGGGTCGACGCAGGCTTGGCAACCGAGTACGCCGAACACTGGGCCATCGCGTACCCCGAGGGGCTTCTACGGAAGCCAGTTCGGCGGCTCGAGGTCACCCGTGCGGAGACCGGGCGTCAAGGAAGGAGGCGAGGCGCCATTACACGGGGGAGAACGGAGGCGCGCCAAGCAGCGGAGCCGGCGCGAGCAGGGACTTCGGCGGCGGGCACATCGCAGGCTGCCGCTACGACCTCGGCGCCCAGAGAGGGGGCACGTGCGGTGGTCGAAGAGCGGCCCGGGAAGCAGGTAAGGCGTCTGCTCGAACCCTCCCACGATGCAGTCTTCCCGGCGCTGTGGTCGGCCTGGATGACCCTGCGGCAGTCACTGGGGACCGACGCCATCTGGCGAAAGATACTCAGAGAAGGAATCCATCTGCCAGAGGTCGGGCGCCTCCATATCGCCGACAGGGTGGACTTCAACCGGCAGTATGCGTATCTGACGTCCATGGACGAGTACGCGAGCCAACGTGGTCAGCGTGCGGAGCCATCCCTTCGGGTGAAGGTGATGCTCGGTCTAGAACCCGCTCCAGAACAGATGCCGCCGGCGGAAGATGACAGTAGCAACGACTCCGAGGAAGAGGAGGAGATGGGGGAGGATGAAGGCTCCGAGGGAAGATCCCATCAGGGGAGCCCGCGGGAGAGCGGTGAGGTGGCCGGCTCTGACAATGTTGATGTCACTGAGCTCCTCGAGGTCCGCTTCTATCCCTACTCAACCTGCTTCATCCATTCTCTTATGCAGCTTCTAACCCATTTCTCCACCTTTCTCAGGAGCGCACGGATGCTGGTCAGGCGTCCTCAGCGGGAGTATGAGAGGCGCCAGCAGGACAAGGCGGGGGCCAGACACCCATCATTGAACTGACAAGCGCTAAGGGGTCCCCTGCTGCAATTGTTCCTGCGGCGGCCGGGATAGCGGAAGATGCCGCTCTGAACTCCCGTAAGCCTCCTTACTTTACTGCTGGTGCTTGCCATTGACGATCCGTGACTAACCATGGCATGCCCCGCGCAGTGATCTCAACACTGGAGGCTCGTCGGGTTGCCGAACCCGGGCCATCCACGAGTGGACCGGCGGCAGACATGCCGCCTGCTCCGGAACAGACTTCCCGCACCGAGCCGGCCCCACCAACTGCTGATCAAGGGGCTACGGACGTCAGCGGTGCTGACATCGGAGAGAGGTCGGGGGCTGACGAGGGTGTCAACACCGCTTGGGAGAGAGAAGAAGGTTTCCCAGATGTTGGGGAACCTATCCCCCATGAGGACATCCCAGGGGCGGACCCTGCAGCAGACCTGCTGGCTGCCTTCCCTGCCTACCGACCTGCCGACCCCGAGGAGATGGACGACTCAGACGCGGAGGCGGTCGAGGAGAGCCGGATAACGCGCCGCAGGGGGTGGAAGTGCATCCAGCGCTTCCTCATGCGAGACCCATCGGAGTGGCTGGGGCGCATGGGATCACTTCAAACCTGGCTGCGCTTCCTGTGTGCCGGGGGAGCTGATTCTCAACGCCTTCATCTGACGGTCCGTGATTTCATGGCCGAAAAGATGCGCGAGAGCTGCCGGCGTGCCGACGTCGCACAGAGTCGGGACATATCGGAGAGCACGCGGGCGCTCCTCGCGGCGGAGCAGGAAGTCCGGCGTCTCGAAGGGCAGGCGGCAGAGAAGGAGGCCTTCGTCGCAGCGTGTACTGAGCTTGTGGAGCAACTATCGGCCCAACTGATCGACGCCCAGGTACAGCTGACAGAGGCGGGCCAACAGATGGTCACACTCCAAGTCGAGAGGGAGCGTGCACAGGCCAGGATCGACGAACTACGTGATGCGACCGCCGACGAGGAGAGGGCACGCAGAGAGCGAGAAGCGGCCCTGGAGGCCGCCAGCCAAAGGGTAGCGGCGTTAGAAAGACTTATCCAGCACGCTAATCCCTAGGGGCTTTGTTTTTTTCCATTCCCAGAATATTTTGCTTCCGCTACTCAATATTTTGATCCATTTGTATGAATCACCATATTTATCTGCATCTTTTGGTTTAACATGCTCGACCACAATTCATTGTCTTGCGGGAGCGTTAACCAAGCTTCAGGCATCCACAATTGGGCCTGGATTTCTAGAGAAAAGAGGGAGATCATTCCTAGGAAAGGAGACCTCAGACCCAATTAATTTATCATCCCCCCAACTCGTTCCAACACACGAGCGGGACAACGCTAGGGGCGTTGAGATTTTATCCGAACATAGGGAAATGAGAAAGGGTGAATCGCGCGTCCCGAATTCAGAAATCCACAATGGTTGGCCTTCCAGGAAATGCCCAAGACGGCAAGCGGACAATGGATCAATCGACCATACTACTGCGATAGACGGACCGAAGGTCATCATCCATATGGCAGGAGGCGGATCACATGTCATCATCAATGCCGCTTTGGGGGTTCCTTCAGGCACAAGGGTGGAAATCCAGATCAACAGGGCATGCGAAGTGTGGGGCGAAGTGACGATTTGTTCGGATAGAATCCGACGCTCTCAAAATTGCGCCACCGTGGGGAAAGCGTATTAGGCGGATGCACTAATCTGGCCGTGAATCACCCCAATTCTCAGACAGAACCTCTTTGACGAGGAAACCATCGCTTCCCATCATTGCGATGGGGCATCCCGAGCTAAATCGGGGAGAATATCACAACTGCACCACTCTACCCGAAGTCAGGCCAGACGGCCGGCGACGAGGAGGGGCTGGACTTAGCGATCCCTGAGGCTGGACCCGAGTCGAAATGCCCGGACGTTCCTACGTACTCAATCTGGCTGGAGATCAAGCCATACGTAGTTCTGTGAGTGCAGTTTAACGTCATGCAGGACGCAGAACCCCGTTTGGGGAGATCTTAGTTTAGGGTCGTAGAGCTCAGACCATAGGGGTAGATCTTAGTTTAAGGTCTTAGAGCTCGGACCATAGGGGTAGATCTTAGTTTAAGGTCTTAGAGCTCGGACCATAGGGGTAGATCTTAGTTTAAGGTCTTAGAGCTCGGACCATAGGGGGAGATCTTAGTTTAAGGTCTTAGAGCTCGGACCATAAGAACCTCAAAGTACGCCGCATCGTGGTCCCATCCCCTGGATATGCGAAGACGCACTGGGGAATAGTGTCAAGAGTGTCGAGATTTTGCCTGGTCAGAATGGGAGGTGGAAAATGTGATGTGAATCATGCGGCCATTCACTCAAGGACTGGGGGCACCGGCGTAACGATATGGGAGTACCGCCAACCGTGGCGGAAAAGAAGCAACAATATCGCACTAACCGTTGATGGAATGAGGCAGCAAACGAGCATCGACCGCTCAATCGTGGGATTCATATCGATTTGCTGCCCGAGGCCATTGGGGGCCCCAGCCCGAGTTGGTGGGAGAGCACTGAGGCATTGTGTCCAAACCGTTCACGGGGGCTCCACCCAGGGCGTAGGCGATGGGTCCGAATGAAAGGGAGCACGAAGCCTGAAAATGGTAGGAACCTGACCAAGCTAAACCTGACCCTCCTGGCAATAAACCAGAGTACTCTTGACACCAGTGGACCACTGCAAGGGGTCGAGGGACACGCCTTGAGGGTGACCCGAAGGCGGCGGATTCCCCAGAGAAGGGGGGAATCTTTAAGAGGTGGGGCTGGACCCGAAGTTTCAAACATCTGGGCGTTCCTACGTATCCCATGAGGATGGGAATCAAGCCACAAGTAGTTCTTGAAGCACGGCGCAACACAATCGGGCACCAGCGCGGGGAAGGGTGCGGGTCTGACCCTCGCACACAGAAGAAGCGGTATTTGATATTTCTTGTTTGTCCTTAAAGATGGATGGTTTTTCGTGCAGCGACATGCCTGTGATTAAGGAATCCCTGGCGTCGCCACAATAATCAAGCCATGAAAGGCATTGATGAATGGCGTGGTTATTAACCAGCGCCCAACGTGAGTGTCCCCTGAGGAGAACATCACGATCCAGTGCCGTTTCTCGTCGGGCGGCCAAGACGGTCACAGTTTACGGTCGTGTGGTAGGACCAGACAACACAGTTTAAGGTCGTGTGGTTCGGACCATGGAGGAATCCGCGTATTGCGATATGGCAGACTCAGCGGAGATGGGAACATACCCAGCCCTGCGGTCACGCACGATTCCAGGAGAAGGATCCTGGGATAGGGGTCGGCGTATGTCCATCACCCAAGGGGCAGAGATGCTAGCCTCCAGATACACTGGGCCCGAAATGCGATCGTTCGGGCGAATCCTTCCTCCTTTTGGGGACGAGGGTCCAGCTACACATGGCCCTTAGGGAGGACATCAACATATATCCTTAGTGCTCAGATCGTGGGAGCCTCGACAGACACCATTACCCTGGTTGGCCTGCCTAACGTGATAGGGTGTACTGAAGGTCAGTATGAAGAGAGTGTCGAGATTCCACTACAACGCACAAAGGCGGAGTGTGATGAGGACCGTGCGACCAATTTTCGGAGCCTAAAAGAGCCGACATGGCGATCAAGGATGTCGCTGACCATATTCGCAACACAACATCCGATCGCGTCAGCCTAGAACAGGGCAAGCAAACGAGCATCAACCGCTCAATCGCAGGATTCATATCGATTTGCGGCCCAGGACCCACCGGTAAATCAACCCGGAGTGGTAGGAGAGCACTGAGGCATTGTGTCCAAACCGCTAACGAGGATCCCTTTGAGTGAAGGCTCGAACAAGAGGAAGCGCGCGGCCCGACAAGCAACACGGGACTTGCCGGGATTGCATCCGACACTACGGGTCATAGACCAAAGTACCCAAAACATGTTAACAGATCACCGGAAAGGGTCGGAGGACTCACCCTGAGAGCAACCAAAAGACGGTAGATCCCCGTGATCAACCAAGAGACGGGGCTGGACCTGAGACACAAGCGTCCAGGCGGTCCTACGTATCCCATAAGGATGAGAATCAAGCCGTACGTAGTTCTTAAGGGGCAGTTTAACGTCATGCAGGATGATGAGGGGTGTGAGGTAGTCCTACACACGGGGGGAGGCGTACGGCGCGGCCAGTAGACCGACGTGAATGAGGACATAATCCCCCGCTCACGCCATACGCCTCGCATAAAAAGGAGGGGAACTGGGCCAGAGACCCAACGCGGGATAGGGATTCCCGGGAAATGGGGCTGGGCCTGAAACATGAATGTTCAGGCGGTCCTACGTATCCCATAAGGATGGGAATCAAGCCGCACGTAGTTCTTGAAGTGCAGTTTAACGTCGTGCAGGACGAAAAGAGAGAAAAAAGAAAGAGCAGAAGGCATCCCCCAAACGTGGGGGGGCGTACAGCGTGACGAGCAAACCGACGTGAATGAGGGCATAGCCCCGCGCTCACACCATACGCCGCACACCCGGGGGCAACTGGGCCGAAGGCCTGAGATAGGATGGAAATTCCTGAAGGATGGGGATGGGCCTGAAACATGAATGTTCAGGCGGTCCTACGTATCCCATAAGGATGGGAATCAAGCCGCACATAGTTCTTGAGAGGCAGTTTAACGTCATGCGGGACGAATGCTGAACAGTTTAACGTCTTGTAGCTCGGACGTGGTACGGTTTAACGTCGTGTTGGACGAATGCTAAACAGTTTAACGTCTTGTAGCTTGGACGAGGTACAGTTTAACTTCATGTTGGACGAAACACTTGGCAGTTTAACGTCTTGCAGCGCGGACGATATGCTAGGCAGTTTAACGTCGTGCAGCTTGGACGTATACAGTTTAACGTCGTGCAGGACGTCGGCACACTCAGACAAAGTACTTCTTGAGGAACCTAGCGTTGGTGGGAGGAGTGACACGCTCACCATCCATAGTCGCTAGGGAGTACGCGCCATTGGGATAAACTTTGTGGACGACAAGAGGTCTCTCCCACTTGGGCTCCAACTTGGGTGGCTTCCTGCCGGGGATCATTGGCGCTCTTAGAGCTAGCACTAGGTCACCCTGTAGGAAGGAGCAGAGGCGAACCTTCTTATTGAAAGCTCGAGCCATTCTTCTTTGATGCCTCTCCAGGTTGTGCAAACCGCGAAGTCTATTCTCATCCAGTGCTTCCAACTCGACTAGGCGGGCTTCAGCTGCTCTGTCCGGCGCTTGCTGGTCGTAGACCGCAGTGCGCAAGGACGGTAACTGGATCTTGATGGGCAGGACGGCCTCAGCTCCATACACCAGGGAATAAGGGGTCATCTGGGTGGAATTGCGAGTCGTCGTCCGATAAGCCCAGAGGGCGTTGGGGAGCTTGTCCGGCCAACTCTTCTTGTTCTGACCAACCATTTTTTGCAGAATGTTAGAGAGGGTTTTGATAAACGCCTCGATCTGTCCATTCGCCTGCGCATGATAGCGAGATGTATGGTTCGAGCGAATGTTGTACTTGGCGTACAACTTCTTCAACTCGGCTTCTCGGAAATTGGCTCCGTTATCCGTGAGGATAGCGTGAGGCACTCCAAATCGATGAATGATGTTGGAGGTCACGAAGTCAGCGATCGAACAGGATTTGACCTCTCTGAGCGGAATCGTTTCTGCCCATTTGGAGAAGAAGTCTGTGGCGGTCAGAATGAACCGGCACTGGCGAGCTGTCGCCGGCGGGTAGGGTCCCACAACGTCCATCCCCCAGACTACAAAGGGCCAAGAATACCTGGTGGTATGGAGAGGCTCCGGCGGCCGATGCACAAAGTTCGCATGAACCTGGCACGCATGGCACCTCCTGGCATACTCGATGCAGTCATGGATCATGGAGGGGCAGAAGTATCCCAACCTCCGAATCTGGTGGGACAGCTTCAGCCCAGTTTGATGGGCGCCGCATGAACCAGCATGAACCTCTTGCATGACTCGCGGGATCTCAACTCCCTGAAGGCAACGGAGGATAACACCATCAAATCCGCGTCTGTAGAGGATATGCTCCAGGCCGGGACTGCTCTGGAGGACAAACTGCGATGCGCGGCGTCGAACTCGCTCGCGCTCGGCCCGATCTGACGGGAGAATGCCGTGTTTAAGGTACTCAACCAAGGGCGTCCTCCAATCAGGGACTGGTTCGACTGCCATATCTGGGGTAATCGGGGCTCCGGGCGCAGGGGCAACCGCGGTGAGATTACTTACCGACGGGTCGCGATCTCCTTCCGGGATAACGGGAGCGACGAGCCTGTGGTGCGTCACGCGGACGGTCAGGTTATCCTGTTCAGGCTCTGCAAGTGACGCAGCAAGGCCGGCCAAGGCATCTGCTCGACCGTTCTGCGACCGGGGAATATGGACAATTTCTGGCCGAGAAGGGAACCGGGCCATCAGAAGGAGGGTGCACTCCAGCAATGGCACAAGTTCCGGCTTCCTGACAACATAGTCGCCATTGATCTGCTTAACAACCAGCTCGGAGTCCCCTTTCACGCACAGATGGGGCACGTCGATCTCGAGAGCTAACTCGAGGCCGGTGATGAGGGCATGGTATTCCGCCTCATTGTTGGTACAGCCCTCTGACAACAGGAAAGAGTATGGCAGTACGGCTTGCTCCGGGGTAATGAAGACGATACCCAAGCCCACTCTGTTGAGCTTAGGATTATCGAGTCTTCTACCGGTGGGGCTCCGGGAGGCACCGTCAAAGTGCATCTGCCAGCATGGATCGGCTCGATCGACCGAGAGGATGGCCTCATCAGGAAAGCCTAGATCCAGCGGCTGATCCGCAGAGGTTGGGTGAGCAGCCAGAAAGTCTGCCAATGCTTGCCCTTTGATGGCCTTCTGAGACACATACCTGATGTCGAACTGCTAGAGAATCACAGCCCACCGCGCTAGACGGCCAGTCAACATAGGCCGGCTCAGGATATATTTCAACGGGTCTACCCGAGAAACCAATTGTACCTCATGGTGCTGCAAGTAGTGCCGTAATTTCTGTACGGCAAATACGAGCGCCAGGAAGCTCTTCTCGATGGGGGAATACCTGACTTCCGCATCGAGGAGCATGCGACTGAGGTAATAGAGGCTATTCTCTGTTCCCTCGTTGTTCTTCTGGGCGAGAAGGGCGCCAAGGGACCGTTCCAGGGCGGTCACATAGAGGACCAGCGGCTTCCCGGATACAGGCGGCATCAGAACCGGAGGTTGCAGCAGGTACTGCTTGATTTCCTCGAAAGCGGTCTGACACACTTTATCCCATACATAGGTGGCACCTTTCTTCATGAGCCGAGAAAAGGGCTTACACTTGCCGGCCAGATTCGCGATGAATCGGCGTATATAGGCTAAGTGGCCTTGGAAGCCTTGCAGTTCCCGGATGTTACCTGGGGGAGGCATCTGGCTAATCGCCCTGATCTTCTCTGGGTCGATCTCAATACCCCGGTATCTTACCACAAATCCAAGGAACTTTCCGGAGGTGACCCCGAAGGCGCACTTCAACGGGTTCATCTTCAGGCAGCGAGATCGGAGGAAGCCGAACACTTTCTCAAGATCTTTGAGATGGTCCTGACGCTGGCACGATTTGACTACCAAGTCGTCGACGTAGCATTCCACCAGTGTGCCGAGGATTGGCTTGAATATGCGGTGCATCGCCCGTTGATAGGTGGCACCTGCATTCTTTAGGCCGAAAGGCATGACCCGGTAACAGAAGGTACCTTGGGGGGCCCTGAAGGCAGTGAACTCCTCATCCTCAGGGGCCATCCGAATTTGGTTGTATCCGGAGTATCCATCCATGAAGGAGAGGGCTTGGAACCCTTCCGTGGCGTCAATCAACAGCTCTGTCACTGGAAGGGGAAAATCATCCTTCGGACAGTGGCGGTTGAGATCACGGAAGTCGATGCAGACTCTGATCTGCCCGTTCTTCTTCCTGACCGGCACAATGTTGGCCAGCCATTTGGGGTACTGAACTTCCCCCACGAAGTTGGCTTTGATAAGCTTGTCAACTTCGGCCTCAACCATGGCACCGTGGAATGGGTGCATCTTCCTGGGAGGCTGCTTGAACCCGCGATGGTTCGCCGGGAGACCAAGGCGGTGGACGGCTACCTGAGGATCTAGCCCCGGCATCTCGTCATAGCCCCAAGCGAACACATCACGGTGCTGCCTGAGAAAGTCCACGTACTGCTACCGCTCCTCAGAGGGCATGGCGGCGCTGACCAATTTGGGTCTCGGATCTGCTTCGGTTCCAAGGTTCACTTGTACTAACTCATCGACCGTGGCGGAGACGCCCTCCTCAAAGGCTGGGGGTGCATCTTCCACGTCCTCTCCACTCGGGGAGGGATCGTCCACGGGAGAGACTGCGTTGGCAACTGCATTGGGGCTACCAGATCCTACTGGGCCGCTGGTGCTGGCACGGGCGGTCGTGGTCATCTCATCAGGAGACTCACAGGCCGTTGAGACCATGGCTACGTCCAACCGTTGAATCGGGAGGACGTAAGCATCATCCAAGCTTGCCCAGGGATCACTTGCAACAGAGACAGGCTCGACCTCACCTGCCAGGATCTGCTTATCCTTGCTCTTGTAATAGTCCGCATCCAGATAACGGGCTTCACATGAGGCAAAAGGAGAGGCATCTCCCTGAAGCACGCCCACTCGACCATTAAGGGAGTATTTGAGGCATTGGTGGTATAATGAGGGAACCGCCGCATGAAGGTGGATCCAGGGCCTGCCCATCAATGCGTTGTATGTAGTATCTTGAGAGACTACCATGAATTCAGTGTTGGAAACCAAATCACCGAACTGGGTCTTCAAACGTATCTTGCCGACCGGGGTTTTCTCGGTGCGGTCGTACCCCTGGATCCTGAGGTCGGAGGGAATCAAGTCATCCTCAGACAACCCCAATCTCCGGAGCGTCCGAGTGGGAATCAGGTTAATCCCGGACCCCGTGTCGACAAGACAGCGCCGGACTTCAAGGCCATTGAACTGGCCAGTAACATACAGCGGACGAATGTGCCCCTGAATAGGAGGGTCTTCATCCTTACCAGAGAACGAGATAACTGCCTGGCATTCGGCGTCCTCAATCGTTTCGGAGTGAAAGGCCTCTGCGGCCGCAACCTCTGTCTCAAACTGGAGGGGGCTCTTCAGGGCTTCAACGAGTGCCTCGCGCATCTCAGATGACATGCGCAGAGCCTCAAGGATGGAGAGTCTCGCTGGGATGTCGGCCAAGTGCTTCAGGACATCATACTTTTTGGCCAAGCGCGAGCCCCTGGTTGCAAGAGGTTGCTCTGCGGTTGGAAGCGTGACGGGCCTTGCTGGTTGGGCCGGCGGCCGACTGGTGCTTGGCGCATATTGCTGTTCATTGGTTGAAGCCCGGGAAATGGTCGTCGTACTGGGGTAAGGAGGCCGGGATGGACTCGTGGCAGGGCGGAGCTGATCGCGACACGGCTGAGGCGGTTCTGCCTGATCCCATACCACAAACAGTGGCGGAGGCGAATCCGTCATCCCCGGATGGGGGGGCTGCGCACGCTGAGCTCGGTTTTGGGCCTGCTGCCTAGTCTCAGTGGCGTGCACGGCCTGGCTGGAGGTACCAACTGCTGTGCCCCGGCGACTCCTGTTGTTGTGGTTCTTCCGACGGTGGCGACGACCGGGGACACTAGGGAGGTCCACCTGGTGTTCTTCAACGTCGGGAACCGAAAAGGGATTTACCAGCTCAACGGTATTAACCGAAGCGTACCCAATACTGTCATCGGACGAATCATTCACCACTGGGCGGATCGGAGGAGGGATCCCCATCTCCGGGGGCATGAAATCGCCGAGAGTGCGGGATAGTGGCGGAACTGGCGGGGCGCGCTCTTCCTTCTTGCGCCGCCGCCGTTTTCTCTTCTTGGAAGAGGCAGGCTGGGACGACGATGCCGAAGCAGCACCCGCAGATTCTGGGGGCTCAGGCTGATTCAAGCGCGCACGGATGATTCCATGGGCGCGAATGATCGTCTTGCGGGCCATCCAGTTCTTATACTTCTGGGACCCGCGGTCGGAGACCAGCTGCCATTCGTCCTCATTGCCGCTATCGTCATCTGATCCCACGAACACGCCCGCCACTTGTGCCGGAGCTGGGCCCAACCTGATTACATTGTTGTTAATCTGGTCTTGGAGCCAATCCTTAAACACATAGCACTGCTAGATGGTGTGCCCCAGGGCCCGATGGTAGGGGCAGTATCGGGGGTTATCCGTGAGATGTGCCTCCTCTGGCCTCCAACACTCAGGCAGTCACACAATCCTCTGCTCCAGGGCGCTCCGGAAATAACCGGGGACCTGATCCTCGTGAAATGAGTAGGTCAGGTATCGCGGGCCCCTGGGAGCGTGGTCTTGAGGAGGGGCTGGAGGGGCCTGCCGAGGAGGTGGACCCTGATTATCTCGCCTGGGTTGCGGCGGTACATTACGCGGAGGGGCCGGCCGGTTCTGAGGCTGCCGCTGCTGGGCCGGGAACTGAGCCCGTGGAGGCGGATTCCTATGAGGCTGTGGAGCTGGTCTCACCGGCAGCAGCTCCAACGGCCTGGGAGCGTCTATCTGGGCGATAGCAGCGGGCTCAGCCCTGCTGGCTCTCCTTGCAGGAATCATAGGAGGCAGTGGGTGTGCCTGGCTGGCCTGTTGCAGGGCTTCCTCAAGACGTTGAGCTTTGTCTGAGAAGTCCCTGAACCCTCCGGGGTAATTCTGAGTGATCAGGGAAGGGACCAGCTCGGCCTTGACGTTCCCGACGCACATTGTCAGCAACTGCTCCTGAGTCAGTGGCATGTCAAGGGAATACGTGAGACCCTTCCATCGGGCGACGAAGTCCGCGACTCGCTCGTCAGGCCTCTGCTTGCACTTGAAGAGGTCTGCGATACTCGTCTTCCGGGTCGTGGAACTGAACTGGTAGAGGAATTGTCTACGGAGGTCCTCCCAGCTGGTTACCGACCCGACGGGGAGATGGCTGTACCAGACAAATGCTGGCCCTTCCAGTGTCTAGACAAAGCAGCGAAGCTTAGCGGCCTCTTGCTGCGCCGGAGTCCCCAACATAGGCCCGCACCTCGAGTTGAAATGGGCCAAATTCTGTGGCGGATCTCCAGTCCCGTTGAAGGGGGCAAAAGTGGGATTCCCGAATCCCGGAGGCGCCGGCATGTCATCCACCCATGCTGGGTACGACTTGCCGTCCGGTGGGATTGCCACTTGCCGAGTCTCCAAGGCTTCCAAGCGGGCGATGAGTGCCGCCATAGGATCGTCCAGACATGGGTTCCAGTCCTGGAGAGGATCTCTAACCACGAGCGCATTGCATGGCCCTTCAATCGGGTCGTCGACCGGGTCGTCGAATTCGGCAGCTCGTGGGATGGCGGGCGGAGCGGCCCTCGGGGCAGCGGGAGGAATCCGAGCGGGGTCTCTCAGGTAGTCACGCCGCTCGGGATGGTGTGGTGAAACATAACGCGCCCTCTTGCCATAGGCGATGGCCTCTCTCCTGTCGGCGAACATGGCATAATCACGGTTGCCCGGGAGAGCCTCATCGAGGGGTGGTTGTTCCTGTCCCTGCTGTCCTGGCCTAGGATCACCGTAGTCAGGCCGCCGTTCTGCAGCGCGCTCGGTGAGGAGCTAGTCAACCAGCTTCTTCTGCTCGGCGAGCTGTTGACGTAGCGTAGCCTTCTCGGGATCCTCGTCTGCCCTCTGCATGGAGGTGGATGGGTCGGCGGGCTTTATAGCCCCGCCGTGCTCTTTACCTTTACTGACGTTTCGGCTCAACGTCAGTGCTTCAGTGGGTGCGGGGAGCCCCAGGAGGTTCCTCTGATGACGAGTAACTCTCACCGGTGGATCCAACGACAGCTTGTCTTCGGGGGAAGAGCCCCTGTCGAGAAGTTCCAAGTCGTTCCCCTCTCCCGACAGGTCAGCCATATTGACTGTTTCCGTCCCTGGGGATGTACCCTCAGGGCCACCCAGTGAATCGGGCTGTCGGCGAATCGCACTGAAGCGTAGGGCAGCGTACTCTCCCCATCCACGGATATACACGTGGGAAGTGGCTTCCTCGATAACCTTGCGGAGTACTTGAAAACACTCAACGCATCGTTGTTGGAGGGCCTCGTGGTGCCCAAATGACCCGGGGTGCCGAACCGCGGGGAGCGTGGCCAGTTCAATTTGATGGCACTGCTCACCAATATCCTCCAGGTGTACTTGACTCCCGGGGTATGGCATTTGTAGGCGGTGAAGAAGGGAGTGAGTCTCCCGGAGAGTTCGGCGGAAGCATTCGAACTCATCCGGGGTGAGCGATTCGGGTGCATCAAAGTCCGGTCCTGCGACTGGCCAAAACTTCTTAGGGAAGTTGCCCTCTGCAAGGACGGTCCAGAAGCTCCACGACTCAAACTCGGGACCCAGGTCTCCTTGGTCCTCTTCAATGGCTGGTAACGGACGGGGAACCGGCAGTGGTGCCGAGGCGGGCTGTCGGGCCGACGGGCTGGCCGGCGGTGAATACGGCGAGCAGGCCGATTGGCCTCCATATCTCGGGCCGCCCTCTGAGGGTGGCGGTGCCCTGGCTACCACATCACGATAGGACGGGCCGGCGAGTGAACATCCTGCCATAGCGTCGGTGCTCGCCGAGGGTGTACTAGATCGTGGTTCGACCGTCGGTCCCCAGAAAAGGTCTCCAGCTTCCCCGATCGAGGCAGAAGGCGCTTCCAGAGGGGCCGGTACCAACCGCAAGCTTGATCCTTGGGGGTCTACCAGGCCCTCCCTACTCCGGATATACCTTCGGATAGAATCGGTGATCATATCGATCTCTCTCTTGGGGAGTACGAGGCTGACGTGCCGCGTTCCTACCCCTGCCCCTGACTGGCGGGATTGGGGGAAGGGCTCTGTCGCCGAATCATACTCCGCCTCTGAATCAGAGAAGAGAACCGGTCGGATCTCTGTCCGGAATTCCGCAACATTCTTCCCTCGGCGTCGACGCCTTGCCTTCCTGCCTCTGGGTGGTTCTTTGGGGCATGGATGATCTCTGTCCTGGCGTCCTCCGGCCGCACTGGTGCTGGGGCCAAGAGGACTGGAAACCAAGGTGCGAGGGGCACCGGGACAGATATCAAAGGGGACGCGGGGAGAGGTGATTCCGGGCAGGCCTCCGGGCCGGGATCGGAAGGTGGGATGACCCATGCCTCCTGGATCGGCCACACGGAGTAGACCCTGTTGGTGAATAGCGCTACCGCGAGGTGGTTCGCGGTGGCTATTGCCTGTACCAGAAACCAGGAGAGTCAACCCAACCTGCCTTTGGGGTGGTCGGGGCCTCGATCCGGGTCGGGCATAGAAGTGCCCCTGCTCAGGATGCGCAGGGGCCTGGCGACTGGAGCCACCAGTGGCTTGGGCCAATGCGGCCGCTGTTGCTAGGGCCCCAAGGTGGGCATCCTCTTCCGCTCGAGCCCGACGTTGGCGTCGGGACAAACGAGTCGGGATGAGCGGCGCGGGCAGGTGGAGAGCCCGTTCTTCGACTTGAGAGGCCTGGCGGCGATGTCGCCGTGGCCTGACAGGAGCCCTCATCGCGGATCCCTGGGGCGAATCCCGGATAGGGTGGTCCCGGGCATCTTCCACCTCATCCGCATAGGGGAAGGAACTGTCGGAGCGCTCCGGGGATAAACTCCCGAAGCGGTTGGACGTCGAGGTAGGCAGCGGTGCCTCCCTGCGCGGCCCTCGGGGGCGGCGTTGGTGGCGAGGTGCAGCTCCCTCGAGGTCTAGGCGAGCCATGTCCCTGGTGGGGATGACTCCCTCTTCCTCGTATCTCCGCACCAAGTTGTTGATCACCCTTCTTTGGATGACCTCCGAGGGGGAGAGAGGGCGTGGTTGCCACGCAGCTGCGGCTGCTGGCACGGCTGTGGAACGGGCGGGACCGCGCGGAGTAGCCGCGTCGGTGTTTCCTCTACCCCTGCGCCAGTGGGCGGGTGGCGATCGGGCACTGGATTGGGCGACCTGATTTCTGAAAGCAGGGAGAAGAACCCATTAACACTGACCGGAAAAGGAATCGACAACCAACCATTAGTGCCACGACGCCTTTCGTGGGGGGGACCCAGGCCCTCGACGTCGCGAGACGGAGTGCCCGAGTTCCCTTCCTCAGCCCCTGGCGGGTAAAACTGAATGCTCGGTCGAGCAGCATCCTGGTCTTCCAACACCTCTGAAAGCTATCGATCTTCGTATTGAGGAGAAGAGATTCACGTCGGGTTCACCATTTTTCTATTTCGGTGCGGATGTGCGTCGGGTTACGCTGTTCCGCCAGGATGCGTTCGCGCGTGCACCCGTCGACCCGAGGGGATGGGCGCGCGGCTTGTGGTCCCGCAGTCCCGCTTTCCAAGGGCGGGCGGCATTCGTCCCTTATTCAGGGGCGTCTGCTCCTTGATCGAAACCGGGATGATGGGATGTCGGCTCCTCCTTCCGTGGACGTCTCCTCAGAACTCGTCGCCTAATCCGGGTCTCCCTCATAGATTTAAGAATGTTCGTGAATCTCGTTCCCGGCGCCATGTCTCCATGGACACCGGTTAATTACGCTGCTTCCGCCCGGACGCTCCAAGGAGTCTGGTCGGGGCAGCAACCTGCGGTGAGGAGACCTGGTGGCTCTGGGTGTCGGGGGCGTTCCTTAACACGGCGACTCTGCATGTCTGCCTTCCGTCCCTAATAGGGCTTCTCGATGGCGTGATGGCCTGAGGCATCCTGCGCTTGGCGCGGGGAACTGTGTTACCTGAGGTTTTCCTCAGCTTCCCATGTTTAACACGAGGTATGCCGCGAGTTTAACGTCCAGTGGGGACGTCATCGGACTGATCAACACGAGGAGTGGACCAGATGACAGAACCCCTTGCGGGGAACCTCCGACGCTGGGGCCAGCACATGGGCGGCTTCCCGAGTGAAGTGGAGTGGAATGGAATGGCATGACCCCACCGGGATGTGGCGGCCCGGGTAAGGATCAGGGTGGATGATGGAGTGAAGAGCTTGGACCCCGTAGGGGCTTCCTACGTACCGCGCGTTAGCACGGATCAAAGTCAGCGTAGTTCGGATATACAGTTTAACGTCATGCTGGACATCGGCAAGCCGACTCACGAAGAGATCGAGGCCGCCGGGCGGAGGATTGAACCGAACCACCTCGCACAGAGGGGGATGGAACGGCCGGGTGGATCACAGTTTTACGTCATGCTGGACGTTGGCAAGCCGACTCACAAGGAGATCGAGGATGCCTGGAGAAGGGTTAAACCGAACCACCTCGCACACAGAGGGGGATGGAACGGCCGGGTGGATCACAGTTTTACGTCATGCTGGACGTTGGCAAGCCGACTCACGAGGAGATCGAGGCGGTGGGGAAGCACAATGGAGATACACACGTGCAGTCCCCCACAGAGGCGGATTCATAGGTGAATCAACACAAGTGTGAACCCGGGAGGGGTCCACTAATGGACGAACCGACGTAAATACGACCGGGACGACCAGGTGGTGGGCTTGAACCTCGGAGAGGCTTCCTACGTACCCTGTTTAGAAGACATGAATCAAAGTCCACGTAGTTCATTCTTTTGCAACACTCTACCCCCGTGGGCGAAGGCCACTCCAATCCCGACATCCCTGCAGAAACGAGCGGGTGGGGGCAACATCCAAACCGGGGGGACCCTGCGTGCGAGACACGGGATCAGGTGATGCGGACGGTTTAACGTCTTGCCGGACGAAGTACAGTTTAACGTCGTGTGTTGAGGAAGAAGCGGACGGTTTAGCGTCTTTCCGGACGAAGTACAGTTTAACGTCGTCTGTTGAGGACGAAGGTGCTTGGCAGTTTAACGTCTTGCAGCGCGGACGATGGTGCAGTTTAACGTCGTGCGGGACGTAAACGCCTGGCAGTTTAACGTCTTGCAACGCGGACGTGGCACAGTTTAACGTCATGTTGGACGTATGCAGTTTAACGTCGTGCAGGACGTTGCACAGTTTAACGTCATGTTGGACGTATGCAGTTTAACATCGTGCAGGACGTTGAAGCCGCCGATAGGTTCGTGTCACTTCGCGCAAGCCTGGAGGGCCGCACGGAAAGACAACGCACAGTGAGGGCACCCGGGATGAGGGTCATCGGGGCGCCACGCAGGCGGGAACCCAAAGGGGGTCAAAGGGGGCGACCCTGGCAGTTTGCGCGCAAAAGAGGAGCTTTGCGCGCAATACCGCAGGTCGGCGCGCAAATGGGCGGGCTGGCGCCCAATTGGGCCAGCGCTTTGCGCGCGAATGATCGAGATTGCGCGCACCGGGCTTCGGATAGCGCACAGGGGCAACGGCTCATTCTTTAATGAATGGCCACTTTGAAAATGGGGGGTGCGCGCAATCGGGATGGATTGCGCGCACCAGGGGGGCAATTGCGCGCAAGAGGCTTCTTTTGTGCGCAAATGCCTTTGAGTGAAGGGTTATTCAAAGGAAAGGAGCCAAAGGGATTGTGCGCGAAGGCGAACCCCGAGGCTTTCTTGCGCGAAAGAAAAGAGGTTACTTGAAGATCGGCATTGCGCGCGGAAGGGGATGGATTGCGTGCACGAGGGACCTTTCGAATTCTGGCAACCTTCAAAACGTCGGGGGTCACCTTATATTTATAGGCAACCCCGGGCGCGGAATCCAGTTCGCGGGCGCGGAATTCTCTTCACGGGCGCGGAATCGGGCCCGGCGCGCAAGGGAGTCGCGCGAGCCCCGGGCGCGCAAAATTGCGCGCCGGCCCAGCGCATTGCGCGCATCCCGGGAGGTTTGCGCGCGTCTCATCAACTTTGCGCGCAGGCCTCCAAAATTCCGCGCAAGGCCTCCCGGCCCTCCGAAACGTGCTTCCGACTCCAAATATGACCTCGCTTCCCGCATCCGGATCTTCGTTTGGGAACAACGGACTTTTCCGGCGTCTACAATGTTAAGAAAGGAAAATGTTTTTTAAGTAGAAAGGATATTTTCCTCAAGAATGGAGTTCAAGCGTTTTATCAAAATTATTTTCCATCTATGATAATATAGGGTTCTGTTTCTATCCCTATTATTAAATTGATTTTATTATGTTTTGAAGGAATTATTTTTATGAATTCATTTATCTTATATGAATTGTTTTATGATGTCACAATGTTTAAGAATCCCATTTTTATTACATGAGTTATGCAATGATGTATGATTTATGATTTTGTGGCACACATAATAATGGTATCATTATGAGATGGGTGGGACCTATATCACCCTCCAATGTATTGGGTAAATATTTTATATCCCATGAGATAGACATGGCTGGAACGGCAGGTTAAACCGGTTCAGTAAAACATGACTGAAATGAGGAATGAACTCGGTTCAGAAATGGACTTTGTCCACTAAGATAATCTTGTAAATGAGTCTTGACTAATATGAAATGATTATCTATGATTATGTGTGTACGCCACAAAGTTTCATGTTTTAATTTATGATTATTCGGATTACATTTCACAACTATGATTTATCCCATGTTATGATATTATGATCTCTTTTGCAGGTTAAGATTTCCAAAATGTTATGTTCTTATGAATATGATGTGATTGATATTTCTTTTGTTTACCCTTAATAAGCATTGGAGCTCACCCTTTTATGTTTTCGTTTCCCTAGGATATAAAGAAAGGTTTTAGGTTAAAAAAAAGAATATCATTATGGGAGATGTTGATTATCTTTCACCACGATTAGAAGATTATATTCCGAGTTCCCAAAGACACTAAACTATTACGGTCCTTGTGTGTGTGTTTTTGTTATGTACTACGTATTCCGAAAAAGTAATGTAATTTCCAAGTACGTTAAGCTTTGGGTCTCTACATTTGGTATCAGAGGAATGGTCTAGTCATCCCTTGGATACTAGGATGCGAAAACGTTAGTGAGATCCCTAGAGATATTTCTAAGATATGTCTAGGGATGTCACTAAGGTTAAGTATAAGTAAAGGTTATAGTCCTAGACTTATAGTAACGAAATTATAATTAAACCTAGGATATTAGATGTTGATGGTACTCCCCACTGATTATGTTATTTTCCTTGTATGATTTTTTCCTCTCACATGATTCTTTTTGTGTTTTAGTCAATGGAGGGAACCAGAAGGAATTCGGTTAACATTGAATCCAATGGACAAATTTGTGACTATGAGCAACATAATTTCTTAATTCCTAGAGAGAATGTTATTATGATTATGAAAAATTAGTCATCTCGATATATGATTAACAAGGTGAAATTTAGTTGTATGCCTAATTCATCAGATAAGAGGAAGGTAGACTTTTATGCATGTTCGCATGTTGAGGAGCATAAAGAAAGGAAGATTGAGATTTCTAAAGAAGGGATGAAGAACCTTGAGGAATACCTCAAATGGAGGGACCAATGTTATCTTTGTGGAGAAAAGGGTCATAGAGTGACAGACTGTTATGGAGTTCAATGTATTATTTGTGGAGAACATGGGAATTACCCAAATCAATGCCCTGACCTAATAAGTTACTTCTAAATCAAGGAAGGACTTATTCCAAGACAATAATTGAAGAGGATGGATTGAAGTGTTTATGTATTGGTATTCATGAATAATGTTGTTGAGGTACTTTTATTGTGTATTAGAATATTTTTGTATTATTATATTGTGGTTTTCAATAATTTTATGGTACCGGTAACCATGGAATGTGATTGAGATATTTTTGAAAAAAAAGATGATATGCGCATAATGAAGGGATAAGGAAAAAATGAAATTTTTGACTGTATTCATGATCCCATGATTGATATAAGGACTAAGTGATATCATGGTTTGAGTATAAAGAATTTTGAGGATTTTGGTATGTGGAAAGAGTTAACTTTTGACAGAATTCATGTTTTCACTAAGGTTTAATGGGTATTCATTTTTCAAGAGAATACATGATTAAGGTATTCAAATGATTGGAATGTGACCAAAAAAATATATGGGGAATAATGATGGTATTCACATGCTTGGATGTTGACATTTCAAGTAATCGTTTTATTTATACTATAACCTTGGAACGAAGTATTTTAGATAATCCTAAAGATTGGAATGGATTATGTTGGACATAAGTTAGGATAGAACTTTTTTTGATATTATTGATGGGATATTATAGTAATATAACTTTAGAAAAAGGACAACCTGCAGGACGGGTGACATCCCATCGCGTTGGACAAGACTGTGGGAATCGAACCCACAACCGAAGTGCGACTGGCCTTTATCACCTAACACTGGCCTACATGATGTCCCTATTTAGTATAAATTAGTTTTATTATATTAGGTAGTATGATATATGAAGGAACCATATATGATTAATATCACTATAGATGGACTTATGTATTTTTTGACAACTTTTCTAACCTTTTGTTTCAAACAAATGGAATGACCCATCATTCTATCACATGATCTGCTAACACATCAGGAATGACAATTTCAACTTCATTTCTTTAAGAGATGAAGTGGAAATTGTCCAAATAACGACCAATGGTGAGACTATAACAAAATCACGAAAGTATTTCTTCGAATTCCAATTTCATCAACATTAGGGAAATAATCGTGAAAAACAAAAATGTTGTCCTAGTGATCTTATATCAGATGAATCAGATGGTACCTTAGATCCTCACAAATTTATGGCTTTGTTATTGATAGCTTTTCCATAGCCATGTTCTCTACCACTCTCCATCGGAACATGATGGTTAGATTTCTCTTCCATATCCATATTTTCACCTATGTGGAAACCCAGTGATTAGTTTATTTGGGTAACCGTTATGTTTCATACTTTTGTTTTTAAATATTGGTTTTGGTATTCCTTTTTACAATATGGGTTTCTATTAAAGAAACTTTCGAATAGTAAACCATTTATAACCCCGACGAGTTTCGAGGGCGAAATTAATTTTATGTGGGGTAGAATGTAACACCCTGAGATTTTATGAAAAATATTCTTTTTAATTTTATTAATGTCTTGTGTTGTACGCTACACCAAAAGGATCTTTCACTACACACATCCCTGACTTGGCTTGCATTACACGCAATTGCGACCTTCCACGATATTGTGTGTAGTACGCAATACCGAGTTTCACTAAATGAGATATTATTATAATACTAGCCGTTATGAATAGTAATACCCACTTTTTGAAATTTTATAAATATAATCTTTCAAAACAGACTTCATTTTTGGATTCTGAATATCGAAATTAGCTTAGGGTGAAATTTTGGTACTTTTCGGATAACTTTCATATTCTGATGAATAGTGAAAATTACTAAATTTTAATTAAAAACAAATATTTCAATCGAAATAATTAATAGTGATAAATTATTGATTTGAGTGTTTTTAAAGTATATTTAGAATATATTTTTACAATTTAATACAATGATGGTCATTGGATGTAATTTCACATTTAAACCAGACATAAACAAGTGTCAATCTTTTGATAGTTATTATCTCTTAAGAACACGCTATTTGTTTTGACGACGGGAATTAATTTTTAAATTAATTAATGCAACTTATATGTTTGGAATTTAGTAAAATAGACATCATTTTTGAGTTTATAATATCAAATATATCTTTGGCCTAATTTTTGGTATTTTTCTGGAAACTTTCATTTCTTGATGAATAGTGAAACCACTAAGTGGTAGTTTAAAAAATGAATTTTTCATAAAACATAATTTTACCGCTTCTGTGAGTGGAATTTCAAAAATCCGAGAGACACGGTTGATGTCAGTAAGTAAAATGTGGTTCAATGAGATGAAAATAATTTTTAGTGAATAGTAACATTTACTTTTTTTACCACATTTAAAAGTAAATAGGGTAATTAAGGGGAAAAATGATATTATTATTACCCTAAAATATGTCCTCATTCTATTGGATAAGTTTAATTCGTCCAAAAACAACCTTAGGAATAATATATGGCCATTTAGGCCCACTTGGATTAGATTAGGACATTTATTATTAATTTATTTAATGAAGGGTTAAAATAGTTAAAATCAATGTTTAATAAGAAAATCATTTTTAATATACAGTTATATATAAGATAAATTCGACTATAAATATTCATTAGAAATATAAAAATATTTCCTACATAATTTTATTTTATTTGTAATTTTTATACTTTAAATAAGTTAATTTATTTATGACACAAAGATGATGCAGTAATTATCTTATTAATGAAATATTGACATAATTGATGTTATAAATACCCAAATAAATGTAATTTGAGAATTTTTATGAATTACACAACTTTTCTAGTTTAATATGACATGTTATTATTGATTTAATTAAAAAATTTCTAAGTAATCATTTTTTTATGATTTTTACAAAAATAAATTACTAAATATGTCAATATTGACATAAAATAGTTTTTAAAACAAATATTATATTATTAATTGTTATATTATTCATAAAAATCTATTGTTCGTCCAAATGACTTAGATAAGGTTATATATATTAATAATAAACAACTTGGGGTTTGTTTGGCTTGTTATAGTAAGTTTATTAACCTTATAGTGTAAGAACACAAAAAGACACGGTAAAAGTAAAATTATCTAACATAAAGTTAAAACTAAATGATAAGGTTAAAATATTAAACTAAACCTGTCCAAATTCTATTGGATGATAGGATTTCGACCCATCCCCACCTTAGCTTCGAAAAAAATCAATTTGGAGCTATTTACAACCGAATTTGGATTTATAATAAAATAATAGTTTTAGTTATTCCAAAGGTGCCCCTCTCCTCCCTTATAAAAGGGCACCTCATCCCTCTCTTCCTCACACAACTTTGAGCCTTCAAGCTCGGCCAACCCCTGAACAATTCTCTTCTCCACTCCCCTAAAAACATCCTAGAGGTCTTGGTATTCTTCAAAGAACAATTTTAGTGCCATAAGAGGAGGACTCAAAGAGGCGCTTTATAGAAGACGTAATGTTCGTTACTGATTCTTTCAACTTTATTTCTTCTTCCACTTGTTCTTATTAGGTTGTTTTATTATGAAGTAATAACATCATTATCACTCATATACTGATATGTTTTTATAAGTATGAAACAAACCTATTTCACCATCTATCCATCCTACGGAAAATGAAATCACCGCACGTGCGTACGTTCGGAATACCGTCCCCACGCCGTGGTGTAATCTATTTTCGACCACCACCTTACTTGGATGGGTAGAATGGTGTACGTAATAACTATATATGATTATTGAAAATTGATATTGATTCTGAAATAGTATACATACACTCCAATACAATTTTACGATCATGAGAATGATATCATCGCTCGTGCGTACGTACGGACTACCGTCTCCACGACACGATGAGAATCATTCTCCACGTTAACCATTCATGAATGATTATAAAGTATATATAATAATTAATCATGAAATATATGACATAATAATGATACTAGATTTATTTGTATATATATGTATGTCATCTACTTAATTCCACTCAACTCAATAAGGAAACGCAAATAGCGTTCATGCGTACGTACGACCTACCGTCTCCCTGAACGGTGTATTTCATTCCATTTACTGATTTATTATATATATGTATATTCTGAATATATATTATATATAAATCATGTTTTATATTCTGGAATTAATTAATCATTATCTATGTAATCATATGAATAATTACAAGTCAAAACACGGACGACAAATGAAACAATTTTACCCAAAACACTCTTTAACATGGAATTTACAAAAGAACGGGTAATATAAAGTCATAAGTGAACCATATATGACATCATAACAATGAGTATGATTCTGGAATAAGTCAATGACATTATTTAAATAAATATATAGGAGGTTCAGACAGTAGCGAAGTAAATCGGACCTAAGGTAAGGGAAATATCACAATCTCATTTTTATCCGAGATTGTTTATACTTTGGAATTTACTGGGGTATATTTTATCATCAATATACATGTTTCCTCAATATGTAATATTATTTCCATCCACCTACAATTGTTTGAATCCAAAATTACCCTTCGGTGAGTTTTTAGTAAAATATATGAAAGGAATCTTTTGTCGTTTTTCGTACAAGGTACTTTTTTACTTTTTCGACAAAAGTATGAGAAGAATGTTTTATTAACATATACAGAATGAATGGATTTTTAATACAATATTTCCAAGAATATTTCTTTACATGTTTTCAAATTTATTTTAAATCAACTTCTTTTATTTTAAAATTGTAAGACATGTTAAGAAAGGAAAATGTTTTTGAAGTAGAAAGGTTATTTTCCTCAAGAATGGAGTTCAAGCGTTTTATCAAAATTATTTTCCATCTAAGATAATATAGGGTTTTGATTCTATCCATATTATTACATTGATTTGATTATGTTGTGATGGAATTATTTTTATGAATCCATTAATGTTATATGAATTGTTTTATGATGTCACAATGTTTAAGAATCCCATTTTTATTAGATGAGTTATGCAATGATGTATGATTTATGATTTTGTGCCACACATAAGAATGGTATCATTATGAGATGGGTGGGACCTATTTATACCTCCAATGAATTGGGTAAAGATTTTATATCTCATGAGATATACATGACTGGAACGGCAGGTTAAACCGGTTCAGTGAAACAGGACTGAAACGAGGAATGAACTCGGTTCAGAAATGGACTTTTTCCACTAAGATAGTCTTGGCAATGAGTCTTAACTAATAAGAAATGATTCTCTATGATTATGTGTGTACGCCACAATGTTTCTTGTATTATGTTATGATTATTGGGATTACATCTCACAACTATGATTTATCCCATGTTATGATATTATGATCTCTTTTGCGGGTGAAGATTTCCAAAATGTTATGTTCTTATGAATATGATGTGATTGATATTTATTTTGTTTACCCTTACTGAGCATTTGAGCTCCACCATTTATGTTTTCTTTTCCCTAGGATATAAAGAAAGGTTTTATGTTAAAAAAAGAATATCTTTATGGGAGATGTTGAAGATCTTTCACCACGATTAGAAGATTATATTCCGAGTTTCCAAAGACACTAAACTATTACAGTCCTTGTGTGTGTGTTTTTTTATGTACTAAGTATTCCGCAAAAGTAATGTAATGACCAAGTACATTATGCTTTGGGTCTCTACACAGACAAAATTTTTTAGTTAATTTTCATTGAGGAATTTATTTTTGAGTTTAACTAAAACATAAGTAAACATACTTACTTGTCATGTTGACTTTCAACTTTTACAAGATTTCTTACACAAACTCATATTTTCTATAAAAGACGAGTATTTAGGATGACTTGTTTACATTAAGAGAGCTATAATCAACTTCTAGAGAATTACCTAATCCACAAAAGAAAATTGTATACTTCCCATGTCTTTAGACCTTAACCAAAACTAAAACCAAAAAGGTTAGTATGAGATCAAATAATAGCCAAAAAGGATAATCCTTTATAATCATGAAATCTATTCTTAATCTCTAAAATTTTTCCAACAAGACCCAAATTTCAACGAAGACCAAAAGTAAACCAAACTAAGATTGAAACTCAAATATTTGAAGGATTTAATCACATGGTCTTCTAGGTTAAATCGTAACATTTATCTCCAAACAACATTCGTTGCTCTTAAAGTCTCGTATTGAAAAGTAATTAACCTAATCACATATCCTCCATGATAGGTTAATAATTTCCATAGATATCCCAAAATCAACTTACTCTTAATTCATAAAATCATATAACTAATAAGAATTAGTCAAACTAACTAGGGACATCACGTAGTCCAGTGGTAGGTGATAAATACCAGTCGCACTTTGGTTGTGGGTTTGATTCTCGCAGTTTTGTCCGATGCGACGGGTTGTCACACGGTCTGCGTGTTGTCCTTTTTCCAAACTATATAATTCTTAAAACATTCCCCAAAAATGAGATAAAATCTTCAAAAATAACCATAACATAATTTAACCTCAATTTTATCTCATGAATTTCTCTTTCCATCATAACATATAGTAAACCATAATTAACTCAAAAGTAAGGATCATATTAACCCTAATGGTTACGTTTATAATTATCACATGAACTTCCACATCGAGTTGGTTCTCTCATACAAGAGGCATTAGAGAACTCACCAAGGTTCAAGTGGTTGATCGTGACTCCTGATAGTTGGTTTAGAATAACTACTATATTTCTCATTGAATCCCCCATTTCAACCAGTCTCTTAATCAGAGAACCACCACAGTTTTCTTCAATCCCATTGTCACATTGGTGCCTGCTAGATCCATCCATTTACTAAAACCAGAAAGATCATTGTGAGTATATCAACAAAACCATCATGTACTAAAGAGAAAGATAAAAACTAAGATATACTTATCCATGTTATCTCAATCTCATTCCAGGATTCAAAAATAACAATGACTCTATCTAATATAATAACCATTGGGGTTATACACAACTTGTCACTTAACACTCTAACCTCTAAAGTAATCTAAACCGACCTCTGATACCAACAATAAGGCCCCCGCCTTAAACCTTAATTAATATTGAATTAAATGAATAATTCACATTGAGGATCTTTTCATGTTTTAGTGTTTTAGAGATAAAGGACATAACTATTACCTCTCATAAGATTACAAAGTATACACTTCTACTAAGTTTCCATAAAATAAAAAATCCTAAAATTAAACATGTCTAGTTCCATGTTTTAGATAGCATGACATTCCCTTGATCCCATCCTTGAACCTATTCCACATTAAGTCTCGTGAAAAACATTTCAAAAAAACTTGGGGTGAGCATAAAAGCTCAGTAAGGGATACACAAATAAGGATAACTATTAGTTTTTTCAAGCAACAAGTAAACCATGAATACTTAAACAAAGTAATACTTTTCACCTTTATGAAGTAAAAAATACTCTTCATTGAATAAGAGATCATTACATACCCTTTTGTGACCAATATATTACTATAACCCATATAAAGAACACATAACATATAAAGGTAACTTGGGACATAAACATACTTAAATGGAATAACCATACGGTCGACTTCCACACATATCACTTAATGAAATAGCTATACGGCTGACTTCCATACCCAATGCATTGGAGGATATAACCAAACCACCCGTCCTAGTATTCACGACACCACCCATCATATGGTTTATCACGTAACCACCCGCCAAATGTCCAAGTACCATTATACTCATAAGAAAATAAACAAATATAATTGAAAGAAAAAATTTCCACACATTGATCACAATATATCACTTAAATAAATTGACATAAAAAATCCATTATAAAAACCATTTTCAATCACAAAATACATAAATGATTATATGTTATTTAATTCATTTTAAAAAACATTACAGCTTGTTGAGGAAGCCAAAGACCAAATAATACTCGTGCTGGCAGAAAAGGTCGTTGTCACCACATACGTTAAAAGAAGCATTCCTTTTTGTCATTTTGTATAATGATTAATAGAAAAAGATTCCTTTTGTATAAATTTAAAATGAAATGGGGTTTATACACTGTATAAATGAATGCCTTGTGTTAGAACCAAATATGCCTCAATGAAAGGAGATTGAGACAAAGTCCCTTACAAAGACGGTATCCTAGGATTAAGGATAAATCAATTACATAATTATGTGTGACAAATGAATACACAAAATATAAGTGGATATTAAGTGTAAAACAATCAGAGGTCCATTCACACATATTCATATAATGACATATTCAAGGAGTAAATGTTTATCCCAAAGACTCAAAATTTGGTTAAGAAGTTCCCTTGCAAAAATTTGACAGCCTAACGACGTGACTTCAAAATTCAAAAAATGAGTTGATGAGAGATAAAAAGGGTATCTCATCACTTGGACATAAAATTTTCATCAATAAGGATATATAATAACATATCCCAACATTAAAATATGTAAATTAAAAGACCCATCAAAATAAGTCTTTTAAAAAGTGGAGGGTGAAAGGTTCCCTTACCGACTTGGGTATCATTCGAGACATACACCCCATGAAAGAAGGACAATAAAACATTAATGTATATACTCATAAACGAAAGTATATTACACAAAGAGTAGAATAATGGGCAGTAAAAATACCACTCAAAGGAAATGGTTGCAAATGTAACATAAATCTCACAGGAATAAAAGTGAGATGAAAAATCCCTTATATAAACTCTGCAGCCTAACGACGCCACATAAAACATCCAAAAATGGATTTAGGACATCAAATAGGGTCTCTAATAATATGATAATATAAATTAAAATATGAGGAATATAATATAACATCCCCAAACATAATAAAGATATGATTAAATGAAATTACATAAAAGGGAGTACTTAAAAATGAAGAGAGAGGTTGGATCCCTTATGAAAATTCGGCAGCCTAACAGCGCCACTCCAAACATCCAAAATGGATTGATGAGAGAAAATAGGGTATGTAATCATATGAAAATAAAAATTACAGTATGATTAATATAAATTAACATCCCAATCATAAGAAATATGAGCTTAAAAGGAATGACAAAAAAGAGTGTACTTAAAAAAGAAAGAGAGGGGTAGGATCCCTTACCTCAAGTCCGACTTGTCTTGTTCGTTTCGTTATATTCCTGGATAATAAACATTGTTCAATTTATAATTGATTATGTACCTACTTTAATGATTATTATTCAGTTCATATCACATATTATAATTTTATAATAATTGTTTAATAATGTTAGTTCATATCAGACATTTTCGCCGATGTTTGGTTCATGAGTCAAAAATGAACTTGTTTGAAAATGATTGCCCATGTAGTTATAAGTAAATCATTTACATAATAGTATTAATGATTAAAATATGATTTATATCCAGTAAATATTAATTTTAAACTATTCCATAATATTTGGAGATAAAAAATGATAAGAACCGTTCATGGAGACGGTAGACCGTATGTACGCATGAATGCTACTCTCATTTTTTCATATTGGAATTAAAAATAAATGAGAGATATATATATATATATATATATATAATTACAGTACAATATATATGTTATATAGGTCACATATGTTCATTAATTTCATTCTGTATACATTCCTTGTATTGCATGAACGAGTCACATCACTTGAGGGGGCGGTAGTCTACACTTCCTCATATGAAATTATTGCATTTGCACAACATGAAAAGAATAAAGGTATGTTTTAAATATAAAATAAAGAATAATATAGTAAACATAAATCCCATATATATAAAATACAGTGACATTATAATGGCCACATTTAAAGGTGTTGAAAGAATATTGAACAATCATCATTTCGTGAGGCAGAAAATCCACAACCACAGAAATAGTATGTTCTTTAACCATTAGACGAAGGTGTGTTTAGGTTTAGCTCTAATAATTTTCATAAAAACATCCTATTATATTGAAAATAATGGTTTTGTTACAAAATAAAGGAATAAAAAGAGTTTAGGGGGTTGGATAAGCAAAATAAAACATAAGAACACAAGAGAAGAAACTACCTTTAAATCGGGTAACTCTTTTTGATTTGAGCTCAAAGGCTTCCTTGGAAAGACTTCTTCCCAATGTGAGGATTCTAAGAGTAACAGAGGGATGTGGAGAGACAAAATGGGCAGGGGTTGGCTGATCCAAAGGCTTGAGAGGTGTGGTTAAGGTGGTACAGTTTGGGGCCTTTTATAAGAGGAGAGGAGGGGCACTCTTGGAAAGTCTTGAAAGTAACATTATTATAAAATTATATACGGATTTCCAAGGTCCCAAAATTATATATTTTGAGTATAAGGTGATACTAGTTCTAAATACACACATAAAATATGTGTTTTACTTGTTTAGGGATTATATTTTACATTATTGTTTGATTTTATTTAAATCATTAAATAATGAGGTAATCACTACATCGTCATGGTGTCATAAATAGTTTTTTTATTTAATGTATAAAATTATAAAAAAAATATCATTATGTATAAAATCTTTTTATCTTTCTAATTAATATTTATAGGCAAAAATATGACTTGTATAGCACCCTGTAAAAATTGTTTTAGTAAAATAACACATGTTTGTGGCATTTTAATTTTTACTTTAAATAAAAAGTTATTAATGTCATTTTCCTACCAAAGTAGCTTCATGGGGTCCCCAAGTTGACACATGGATTTTATTGGTCCTACATGACTCATAAAATATGGGTAGGACAAGTTTCAAGGTCATTTCATATTATTAAAACATTATTTTGACATTAAATTATATTAATTACCTCTAATCGCGGTTAAAAACTTAAAAGTTACTATTCACAAAAAAATTATATTAATATCATTGAACCACATTTTACTTCTTAATGAAAACCATGTATGTAGGATTTTTTATATTCAAAACCCAGAGGTGGTAAAATTTCATTTAAACGAAAAATCAGTTTTTTTATGTACCACATAGTGGTTTCACTATTCATCAAAAATTGATGTTTTTCAGAAAAATACCAAAAATTCTCCCAACGATATATTTGATATTCCAAATTCAAAAATGAGGTCTATTTTAAAATATTCAAAACATATAAGTTACATTAATTAATTTAATAATTAATTCCCACTGTTAGAACAAATAGCATGTTTTTATGAAACAATATATATCAAAAGATGGCCACTAGTTTAAGTCCAATTTCAAAGTGAAATTAATTACAATGACCACCATTGGATTTAATTGTAAAAATATATTCTAAATAAACTTTAATCTCAATTAAAAATATAATCTATCCATATAAATAAATTAGAATAAAAGGTGGGTTTGAATTAAAATTCAACATTTTCACTAAAAATGATCTTTATCAGAAAAATAACAAAAATTTACACAAAGTAAATTTTGATGTCTAGATTCTAAAGAAGGACTTTATTTTGTCACATTTAACATATAAAATTGTCAAAAGTATATTTAAAAAGGGTTATCCATCAAAAGGCGGTTAATCGACCTTTTAAAGAATATTGTAAGATTTATGCTTAAAATTGGATTCATTTGCATTTTACACCTCTAACATTTATTGGATAAAAGTAAAAATATTTGACAAAAATATATAATCAATTTGTAGTTAGTTCCGTTATTTCCCGCCATTATAATTCCTAGGCGTTAACTACCATTTAAAATAATAATATTTTATTATTAGAGTGCAACGTAAGATTTCAAAGGAACTCGTTGTTGCATATTGGGTACGCCATCGAGCATAGCATTCCATTTAATGTAATATTAATATTTTATTCAACAATATGGATAAATATAAAAATGTCATATTCTTTATTTACTTGGGCTGTTACAATAGGGAACCTCTTACCCTACCTTATTCACACAATTTATAATTCTAAATCAGCAATTAATTGATAAAATGGTTCTTAGAGTCCTTACATTTATTATATTTTCCATTTTTCTATCATGATACCAATATTTCAAGGATTAAGGTGAAATCCAAAGGCAGTCTTTCAAAGTAGAGGAGGATAGAGTGCTTACGAATCAAGTAAAAGATAAGGTAAGGGTTTCACATTATAATCCTATTTTAATTTGTTTAAAATTTTCAGAAATTTATATGATATACCTCTCCTAAATAATATGTCTTTTCTTATACATTGGTTATTTTTAACGATTAAATGGTTTCCTATAATTTTCTCTATTAAAGTATTCAAGAGATCAAAATAATGTTTGTAAGGTTAACCAAAATAATTTATCCCATTGTTCGAGAGTATTTTCCTTAAATATCAATAATTTTTTTAAAATATTTTCATGATTTATTTTATCATATCTTAATTATTTCATATTGTTTTTTCTACCAATATTGTAACTTTATATAGAAAAATATTTAAAATGTTTCCACCTATAATTTTCATAATTAAGAACTACTGACTTCTTACTGAAAATGTGAAAGTATTTTTTGATATTTTTTAAGATTCATTTTTATGTTTCCATTTAAATTTTTAAAATACAATTATTTCTTTAATATTTTGTTATTTTTTTGATTTTGAATAAGTGATTTCAAAATTAAGTGGGTATTTTCATCATGAATTATTCACGTAATATTTTAATGTTATTTTCACCTTTAAATTTATCCTTTTATGTTTCTTATAAATTTTTTGGGATTTTATAAAACGTTAAATTCATTATCTTTTCTATTAGGTTTATGATTATTATGATGAAATTTTATTCAACCACATTTTCTTTTCACAAGTTGGGAAATTAATAAATGATAAATAATTACTTGATCTTATGGAATTTAAAATAATAGACAATGATTATGGGATGAGTGGGTCCATTATTGGTCATGAATTAATTGGCTAAATATTAATATTATATAATCTCAGATATTTTAAAATATTTTATCTCAGGATTATAAGAGAGTACATGGTAAGTTATTCTAATCCAAAAAGAGGGTACCCTAGAGTTTATCTGAAGACTAAAATGGTAATAGGATAGGTTATCCCAAGAACAAAGCATATAAACAGTTTATTATCTAAATCCTAGTATGTAATGATTGTCTTGGTGGGTGTCTTTGACAAAATATTTCTATGATTATGATTTTCCACACATTAAACCAATATTTTATGACAAAATTGAATAAAAATGTTTTACTATCATTGATCATGTTCTTTAATTCAATTATTATTCTTGTCTAATGGATAGATAATTTTTTTACATACCTTGTGATTATGATAAAATAATAATTGGTTATAAATTTTAAATGTTAATTTCAAGTTCTCATATCCATATTCTCACACCATGCTTACATATAACCATTGATTGAAATCTTACTTATTTAATATTATTGACTATCTATGCTCTCCCTTTATTATGATTCATTTACCATTAGATTTTAATATTTTTTTTGTATGATATCACTAATATGTGTTAACATTGTGAAGAACTATATTGAATATGTTATATATATTTTTTGTTAATGTTTTTTATATATCCCATTTTCTGAAGACACTAATCCTTTAAAATTTTGCAATGGTTTTTAATGATATGTGATGTGTATTCATATAATAAGATGTAATTTTTGGTTCTCCATAATATCTTATAGTATTTTAATGGACCTCACTGATAGAGCATATGTCTGAGGATGATATGATATGGTAATGTTTAACTCCATATTCAAATATTTTTAAAACATTCTCTAGAAAATAATGGAAAACCTTAGATCCTAATTAGATAAACTAGAATGTGGTTCTACATTCATCCATTCAACTTCCTTAATGCACATCCTAGTAATATGATGTATATAAAAAATAATCTCTAATTGAAATGAAATGTAATCAATTTTTAAGGCAGTTGACTAAAACCTAAGCAACATTATTCTCTGTAGATGTATTGTGAATTTATAAGATGAAATATATCGTAATAAATTCCATTTTTTATTATGGTAAGGGTAATATTTCTAAAATATCAATAAACTTATATCTCTCAGCATTAACATAATGGTTTACCAAGAACTGAGATACATAATCTCTAATATCTCTTATAATGTTATACCTGTAGAAATGCACTTTTAGATCTCTGTAAATATTCATACATCATGGATTAATATAGAATGATAAACTATGATATTTATCCAACATCTCCTTCAAGAACATTATTGATGGGACCCATAATAGATTCATAAACCTCACCATTCCAACATAATCAATGTTTAACACAATATAATTTCTCAAAATTTTATATAGTTATACTTTGTAATTATTCATATCATTAATACTCTCATGGATTTATTGTTTAACATTAATCATAGAAATATATGATCTATCATCATTCCTCATAATTTCAATATCCACCTTCTATAAATACAAAAATATTGGATTTTGTTAAATACACATAATGGAAAAAAATCATGGTCTCACTGAAACAGATAATTACCCACCTTATTCACTTTTCCCATGTGGTACTATATTGAGACTTCATAATATTTATTCAATAATAACCATATCCTTTTGTTTCTATTCACCTCTTTCTATGTAAATATATACTACAAGATTTATTTATGATTATATATGTCACGCATTTTTCTCTAAAGATAATACCTCAATATTTTTAATGATAAAATTACTTCTTTCTCCTCCAAATCAAGAGTTGAGTAACTATTTTATAAAATTTTCAATCAGTGCAAGTCATAAGATATCACCTTATCATTAAGTATGATGATGAATTCTTGTCCCTTCATTAATTAATTAGTATAGATGAAAAACCATTTTTCATTATTTGGAAGTGTAAACACAAATTTTTTGAACAACCTTCTTTTATTTATTTTCAAAATTTTATCACATTAATATTCTTTATGGAACATGGCTCCCGACTATGTGAACATGGTAATTGGATAAGATAATCATGAGAAACTCTTCAAAAAGCATCAGTAGTATCCATCTAACCAACGAAAACATCCAATAATGGTTAATGTGGTTGGTCTATTCCATTTCTCAATCAACATATTTCCTTGAAAGATCCATTAATATACCCTTGTATGAGATTAAATGACCCAAGAATGAATATTTTTAAAACAAAAAATTAAACTTGATGATTTTGGAATACATCTTATAATTTTCTACAATCTTCAACAAAATCCCCAAATAATATACATAATCATTCATTCTATTTGAATATATATGAATAACATCTATATAGAACACATAAAAAAAATTTAATCTATAATGTCTCTTTTAAATAAATAATATAAGATAAATAGGGAATTGGTATGTTCAAATAGAATCATGAAAAATTAATTATGACAATAGCTCATATGAAAGGTTTCCATTGGTATATCCTCTTTCTTGATTCTCAATTAATGATATCTCTAATATTGTTCAATATCGGAAATGAATTGAACATTTTGTAGATGATCAAACATGTCATCAACATATGGAATATGATACTTGTTCTTGATAGTGTTATATTTATGATTCCAATTATCAATAAAAATATGCATTTTCAAATATTTCTTCTTAAAAAAAACTAAAGGTTAACCCCATATTGAATCACTATGGTATATTAATTCCTTATCGAAATACTCATGGAGTTTATTCTCCAGTTCATGATATTTAATTAATATCATGATATATGGATTATTCAAAGTAATTGTAATGACTTGTATGAGTTCTACTGAAAAAACCAACTTCACAATTTGCTGTAAGACTATGCATGTATTCAAGAAATATATTATCATAATCTTGAACAACAACAAAATAATGATCTCGAGTTTCTCTCCAACTATTTGAGAAAATTATCCATCATGAATATGTAGTAAGACACATACAATGATTTTAAAATTAAATGGTTGTTTATATTCATCCTCACACAGAATAATGATCATTAGTTGTTTCATAATTTCAAAAAAGAATTAACTTCTATAGAATATTTATGGGATCTTTATAGAGAGATTTAATCCCTTACAAAATTCACATCAAATTCAACTAGTGGGAGAATCACCTAATTTTTAGGATGAACATTACCAAAAAAAAATTATCATAGAGGATCTATATACATGAGATGTGTTCATCAAACCATATAGAGTTTTTACAATTAACTCATGATCTAATAATTTAGATAGCGATGTGATCAAATAGAAATTTCTTCTAATAAAAAAAGTTGGTATATTGTTTATCCAATAAAATATAAACAGTTTTTAGTGGATGGTTTGTGTACCTTTCACCACATTATTCTCGTCATCCACTTTAATATTTTTGATCACATTATATATACCATTTTATATTACCGTTATAGGTTTCTAATATAAAATGTTTTTATTTAACATAAAATTCATGGGGTTATTAGAATAATGTACATAATCCATTAAATAATAGAATTGGATTATGGGTGGCACATTCAGTTGTAATTTTTCACTCTTCCATTTATTCATTGGCCTCTTCATATCACTTCGACATTCTTTTTCTCGATGACCTTTATTACCACACATAAAACACTTACCAGACCCCAAAATTAAATTTCATCTATGATTATTTCAAAACATCTAACCTAAATAAAGATTAATTTTATTTCATACATTAATTTTATCATTCATTTTTTTTAAAATTTACATGATTCTTTTATCCCAAAAACCAAGAGAACACTGAGTGTATCCAATTTTCATATCAATAATGAAAAAACATCAAATGAGTTACTTATAGACTTAAAATTCTATTATAACCTATTACTTTTAGTGACTAGGTCATAAGAAACTAAAGAACAGATGAATTCTTCTTTCATGATCGATGATAAAAAATAAAGATTACCTTACATGTCTGATGAAATTTTCTTCATAGGTTTTAATGGATTCATCACCCTTCTACTTTAGTTCTAGGAATTCTCTTTAAATTTTTAGGTAATGATTTTAGGGAAAATAATCAATTTAAAATACCTTATTAAAATATTTATAGATCATGGGGATAATTTTTTCCTCTTGTATCATTTTCTTTATAAATTCCACTATTGATAAGCTTCATCATCCAAATGACACACAACCAAAATAATCTTATCAGTGTTCAAGTATTGGACATAAAATAATATACATTATGATGAATAGATCCATTTCTTTGCAATATGTGGATCAATTGAACCATGGAAAGAAGGTGTATGGTGCTACATAAAATGATCAATAGTGAGTTGTTTATTCTATTGGGTGTTTGGAAATTTAATGTTATTAATGATACCATTCATGTATTAAGAGTGTTTTGTGAGAATAACCAAATTATTTCTCATTCTATATCCTAATTAATTTGGTTTCACATAAGTATTATCATTTTATTTCCAATTACATTAAGAATTAATACTATAAATCCTTGTTCTATCCATTGACTAGGACCAAAATACATAGTGTGTTGGAATATTAATCATAATCAGTAATCATGTAATAATAAAAAATAATTTATAGTGTGTCTAAATTGTTACTTGTAGGTGAATCTAGTCTAAAACCACGTCCACTTCCCAATATCCAAATATGGATTTATTTTCATTGAAGGACACATAAACTCTACATTAACTTGGCATTAGGATGTTATCCTATATATAGATTCATCGATAGTGTTTTCAATAATTTTATATAATATTAATCCTTATATATATAGAACACTTCTCTAATACCAACTATGGTGGTTATAGAACATAAAATCATAAATTTATTTAAACTCTAACCAATAGTAAATAATAACATATTTTTCATTGGATAAACTCTTATTAACCATACATGGAATCTCATTATATTAAAGATTTAATTAGTGCATTGTATTGCTATAAAATTCCATGCCCACATATCATATTCATGTCATTTACATGATTAAATGTGCCATATAGATCATACAACATAAGGATTTATTTCATTAATTTGAATCCCATGATTGAAGAGTAAGGGATACATACATATAAATCCCTAATTATTTAATGTTAGATACGTCTAGTTTACTTACCTTGACTGAAATGGAGATAGGTATTTACTACAGAAATGTTTGGCACGGAAAATAGAAGAATAATTTTAGCTGCAAAATGGGTGTATATAAATGTTTATAGAAGTGGTGAATGCGGGATAAAGGGGTATATAATTACTTGGGAATCATATGTATTATAGATATTATGTATAAAAACATATCCCAAATTGAAAAATTTTAAATTAAAAAAATTGGCATAAAGAAGGTGTATGAATGAATAGGGGAAAGAGAGGATCCATTACCATAAAAGGGTGATTCTTAATGCTTGAAAAGGGCTTATTAAGAGTTCAGGGGAAACTTGTGATGAATATAGAGAGGTAAAGGTAGAGTAATTTTTTGCTCCAATAGTTCTGAGTAAAGGAGAATTGCAGGTTGGGTCTATCTATATTTCAAAAAAGAGGATAATTCTTTTTTAATTTCCAAACCTAGGTTTTATACTCTACATGATAAAGTAATCGAAACCCCAAACCATACCTAAATATTTTCCCGTGGTTTCTTCTGTATGAGTGGTTTTAAATATTTTATAAGGATATAAAAAACACTTTATAATAATTACCATGGTGATTTGGAAGTGATTCATGTCTATAATGAATTATTTTTAAAACCATAAAATAAAATATAGGTTATGAAAGATTCATTAAGGGATTTTAAAAGATAAAAAATAACTTATATAAAAAACATTTTAATTGAAAAAAATTTGTTTAGGGAAGATATTTATAGTAATTATTAATTCACATATCAGTTTTTATGATGTCATGATACACACTGTATATTTATTCCTTATTTAATTTTGATCAAAAAATTATACTATCATAGAAAATTATAAAAAAATCACCATTTTGTAATTTCAATATGATGAATTGAAAAATAATATTTATTTTATCCTAATAGTTCTATAAAATTAACATTTTTCACTTTTAAATCAAAAATCCACATTTACTGTAAAATAATGTTTTTATAATAAATGTATTCTGAAACGTATAATTTTTTTTACTATGTAAAAATTATATTAGCACTTATATTTGACAATATTATTTTATATAAATTTGATTTATTTAAAAAAATCTTGAAATAATCAAAATATATTTTCTGTATTAAAACAATATATTTTCCAAAATACAATTTTGGTTTCATAATATCAAAAACTAATTTTTATCAATCTTATTCTTTAATAAATATCAATTAATAGAAGATAAATATGATCATTATTTTATTAAAAAATATAAATATAATTGTTCCTACATTTGGGGTCTAGATACATATCCCCTTATAACAGTTGTGTATTCTCTAAAGAAATTCTGTGTGTGTGATATTTTCTTGGGGTGGTTAAAAGAACATAATTTTTTCTATAATATTAATGATCTTGAACTTATCCCATAAATATTTTCACTCATTCTTTATTTTTTGAATCTTAGTAATGGATTGGTTAAGGGAAAATCCCAGTGATGTTATCTCTCAAGGAAGCTAAAACAAATGGGCTTCATAGCCATGATCCTTCTAGTCATGGATATCACTTTATTTTTATTGTGTAAACTGGAATTTATCATAAAACATTATATATTAATATTAATGGTTACTGTACAATGTCTATATTATGGATAGTTATGATTCTTAACAGTATTTTAAATCTAAGTTATTATATAATTTTCCAAAAATAACCCATGTAGTGCATGTGTTTTGTTTAGCTACATTACATAATAAATAAATTACTCCTTAATAAATGAAATTTAATTTATAAAATTTCAGTTCATTATAAAATCCATTCATAACATTCAAGTTAAATGAAAACAATATTTTCAAAAATTTTCAAAATGTAAAAAAATGAGTTGTACTAAAATTGTTTCGTTAAAAATATTCCCTTTATACATTTTATATACAATTAATGGTGATTAAAATGAAAATTTTAAAATATTTCATATATAGGTTTAAAAAATCATAAAATATTTTTGAAGTTAATTTAATTTTAAGAAAATGTTCATGAATCACTAGTACAAAATACATTTTTACATCGGTTTTTTTCTTCTTAATATCAGTTTTGAGGAAACATTATTTTGAGCAATGTTAAAAATATGATTTTTTCGTCGGTTATTTAACAATTGAAATTAAAAATGGGTTTCTATGATTTTTAACACCATTTTATTAAAAAATGACGTGAAAGACCATATAAAAATGTCGTTAAAAAGACCTTTTTTACGTTGGATTTAAAAAAAGACATTAAAATTAATTTTTTACATCAGTTATTCGAAAATCGACGTTAAGAGTCATTTTTAACATTTGTTTTAAATACCCACATAAAAAATATATACCATCTTGTAAATAATTTCTTAAGCATTAATTTGATTGGTCGTAGAGCTCAATCAGAGTTACAGATCCAATGTTCTGACCATCAGAAGTTTGATATATTTTTTTAGGAAAGATCGAACAAGCCAACCCTAGCTTTTTCATAGAATGAATTATAAAATATGAAGTAGGATTTTTATTTTTACCAAGATATTAATAATTAAACATCATTATAATAAAATAATATTCCTTAAATTGTATATCAAATAAGAAAAATAAGCATAGACAATATAAATCATGGAAAAATAATTACAAATACCATGAAGATATCACAAAAAGAAAAAATTGTGGATTCATGTGGATGACCAAAGAAGTTATGTTGGTGGAATATTGATGGTTGAAATAAATGAACCTTTAATGGTATGTCAATTATTAAAACAAATCATAAAAACCATAAATCATGGATATATAATTAAAAATACCTTGATGAGATCATGGAAAGAAGAAATAATTGATTCACCTTTAATATTAAACGAGTTGAGTGGGGGGAATGATGATGGTTGAAAGAAATTATCATTAAATTATGATATTTTTATAATTATATCATATAATTTTTAGTATAAAAGAAAATGTGGTATTATAAATTTTAGGCGGCAAATGGAAATTTTGATGTCGCGATGTAAAAACATTAACATTTCACATTGACAGGATATTAAAATTATCCTTCACATCGGTTATATGATAATTGTAGTGAAAATCTATTAAACTATTCACTTATTATTCAAATTGGTTATTATATAAATTATGTGAAAATTAAATTTTCATCACTTTTACAAGATGATTATTAAATTAACGATGTGAAAAATCAATTTTCATGGGATTTTCATATTTGTTATTTAATAACCAACAATAAAAGGTATTTATCACATAGTTTATTTAATAACTATTGTGGAAACGTTTCACAAACATGTAGTTCATTTTCCAATCTTTTTTTTCATTGGTCATTGATCTCAAATGGAGTTACGTATTAAAAATAATGGCCTTCGGAAATTGGTCTTCCCGATGACTTTTTTTTAGAGATGACCAGCTTCTGATGCCCATAACATTTGATATGGAACTCTATTTGAGCTCTATGAGCTATAAAATCGAACATTGGGAAATAAAATACATGTTTTGAGAACTTTTTATGTTTTTTATTAGATAAAAAATGTGAAAAATACCTTTTAACATCAATTATTAACAAACATATGTGAAAAAGTCAGGAAAATAGACTTTTCATGTTAGTTATATAATAACCAACATGAAAAATCATAAGAATTGAATTTTTTCATGTTAGTTATTATATAACAGAATTAAATAATTTGTGAAAATGGATTTTAATACCGGTTATTTAATAACCGACATAAAAATTAAATTTTTAGATATTTTCACGTCAGTTCTAAAACCCTACGTTAGAAAATGAGACATTGAAAATAGTATTTTTAGTAGTGAATGAGAATGTAAATAAGATAAAATATTATTTAAAATATATTTTCTGAATTTTTTAAGCACCAAATAGATGGAAATGGTAATAATATGTAAATATTACATGAATATGTTGAGGAAAATAAAATATATGATGTTTTAAAAATAATATCCCTATAATTTAACTAAATAAAGATTCTAGCATATACAATTCTGAAAAGAAATTAGATTGTAAAAAAACCCCTTACCTCTTGTATCTTCATACTTTTAAAAAATTAAAATTTCATTTATTATTAATATATAATGTTATACAAATATTTGATAACCATATTAACATGTGACATACTATTTGTCATTCCATTAATATTTAAAATTAACCATTCATTATCAATTTCTTTAACAAAATTAATATCCAATTGAAAACCGGTCTCATTTCCCTACAATTGTTGGTTCTATAATTCCATTAATTTCACCTTGGTAATGGTTATTTAATATATAAATTTATTAAAATTACATAACTATCATATTTATTCATCATGTACACTTAGTATTCATATTAGGAATTAATGAAAACTGAATAATTTTGCTTCGTGGAGATAATAATCCACATATACACATGGGTGAAGTTAAAATATATCAATAGAGGAAAATTTAAGAAGGTGAAAAATATATTATATCAATATAAGAACAGTTATTTCATAAATATAATATGAAAAAATTAAATCGTTTATAATAACCATCTATAAATGGTGGTTAATAAAAATTAAATGAATTGCTTCATTAGGGGGTTGTCCATACAAATTCATAAATAATGATTTAATTTACCATTGGATGGAGAAATAGATGAATAAATGTTGTTACATATGCATAATAAAATCAATGTATATGTTAGATAAATATTAAATTATATCATAATTATGATCAAATAATTCAAGGTGTTATTTAATGAAATAAAATGAAAAAAATAAGGTAAAAGATATTGGATAGCCTCTTTTGGATTACACATTAAGATATCTAAGGATAGTATTTTGATCATACCACAAACTATATATCATGTGGATAGATGTTATTAATGCAATTGGGTAGATATTTTCTCATATAAAATGCTCATGTAGTGTGAGGAAGAGTGGAGAGGTGGTTTCCTTTTATAAGGGAGGGAGAGGACACACATGGAATTTTTCAAAATATTAAATTCTATTAATGTATTACTAAGGAAATGTGGCTCCAATGAAAACAATTTTAGAATTTATAAGGACATAATATCTAAATAAATAGATAGAAATCATTATACATGTGTTTAAGTAATTTTAACCCTTATCTGTTTTGTTTAACCCCCTCTTAATCCATTTTAACCTTTACTGTAGTATAAAAATTTTAAAACTACTAGTATTCATAATGAAAAAATGAAATTTACCTCATTATAAAATTTAAAATTATAAATCCAATAATGGATTATATTTTTTCATATTTAATATATTTATGTTTTAGATTTAAATTTAAAAACAATTCCACAAAATGCAACGATTTTTTTTAGTAATATATGTTTTTGAAAATAAACTTATACCAAAATCAAGTATAATTAATATTACATTGTAATGAATTATATTTTTACTAATTAATATATTATTATATTACATTATGATCAAATTAAAATCATAAATAGATTTTTATATTACTTTGTTTATTGAAAAAAATTATAGTTTTGAAAAAATATGTATTTCTAACCATTCATATAAAAACTATTTTCAGAAAAATAAAAAAAATTACCCTAAGATAATATTATTATTTTGATTTGAAATATGAGATTTAATATCCCAAAAAAACATAAAAAAATGGTTGTTATTGATAATATTGTTCACTCACAAAATGAATCAATACCCATTTATAATAAAACATATTTTTAACCATAAATTGACTATATTAAAGATTGATTACTTGTATAATATACATTAATCATTATAAATATTTTTCATAATTTTTTAATCCTATTCATACCTGAAATTACAATGTCTTAGTAATAATAGTTTACTAAATGAAGGTTAATTTACTGTCTAGGTTAGGTATAAAATATTCTATTGAATACATAATATCTATTTAGAAGGAATATATATATATATATATATATATCAGGGTCTTATGGATTATGAAAATATTTAGCCCCATGAAGTTAACCAAACACGTCTCAAATAACAGGGAGATGATATATGTTGTTGATATGGAACTTGTAATCTGATTAAAAAACATTGAAAACATTAATTTTTCCATCCTTATTCATATAATAAAGGACTACTGAACCCATCATGAATAATAATAGAATATAAAAACCTAATTTAAATTCACTTTTAATTGTTTCCATAGTTATTATAATTCAATATTACATATTATATATATATTATTTAATATTTTCATTAAAAAATTTATTAGGATAATTTAAATCCTTTCATCGTGATTATAGATAATAAAAGTATAACCATTATAAATATATCAACAAAATCCTAGACATTTTGAAAATATTTATTGTTTACTTTTACAGTTTCAATTTTAGTTAAATACCTTTAACCATTTGGTATCAAGAAACATATTCTATTCTTATATTCCATAGGGATTTCATGATCATCCTTTGTTTGATATAGGATTATGGTATTATTTTGTATATGAAATAATAAGTCCTATCCATGATATTAATATGTGATATATGTAGGGAGATCCAATCAATTCCAAATATCTCATCAAATTACACTCAATGAAGATTAGATATATTTTATGGAAGTAAATTCCCACAAATAGAAATCATGGAAGTGATATATATAAATTTAATGTAATCATCACACAACTTTTTAAATTCACGTTTTATTCAATATTTAATTATAATAGTGGTGAATTAATTGACGTTGAGAAATTTTTTATATAAATGAATGAATAAAACCCATATAGATATTATATTTATATTTTAGTAGTGTGTAATACATTTATAATTGAACACACTATATTAATGATCATTATTAGTAATAGTTATTAATCCATATCTTATTTTGATCAATTTTTTTTATGAACATCAATCCAAAATATCAATCAGATTGGTTCAATGGGTTAATATATTCGTTAAAACATTACAATTGAAACATTAATTTATTCGTGGGGTTTTTGGATGATTTTTTATTCCTCATTTCCTTGATTAGTCTCTTTATATCTCTTTATAAATTTGGTTCTAAATGGACATATTTTCCCCATGTAAAAAATATAATGGTTAATTTAATGTATTTTCTCATATATTTATTCTTATATTTTCATGTTGCTGGTATCTGAATCTTTTTTACTTAATGGGCTTAATCATTTGATCTTCTTAGAATATCTCTTTTCCTTTTATTATCCCCAAATTTCTTATCCTTATCAGAGTCTCCAATTTTAATTTAAACCATAAAATAAGATAAAAATTCTCTTCATATATATAATTAGAAATTATTGAAAATATTTTAATAGAAAGGGTTTCAAGGAACAAAATAATCAAAAAATTTTATATATAGAATGAGTGGAAAAATTATATATAGGTTTATGAAGTGCACTGTGTTGCATTTGTTGTCAATAAAGTATGTTGTTGATCAGAAGGTGTCGAAGAACGAATGGATGTCAAGGAGAGTCAATATGTGAATGAAAAAGGTTGTAATGGTGATGGTGATGAAGGAGAAGGCTGTGATGGTGATGGTGATGAAGGAGAATGGCCATGGTACTTAGAGGCATGTCACGTAGGAGATTCACTAAGTGGCATAGAAGATTATGGTTGAAACATTCTCCATGAATATCAGACGATTGTAGAACTGATCTTAATGTTTCAATACTTGTATCAAGATGATACTAAGTTACAACACTTCAAGAATGAATGATGATGGAGCATCATCACATCAGACGATTGAGGAGCTGATCTATAAGTTCCAAGAACTTGTATCAAGTGGATACAATGTCACAACAATGTTATAAGACCATGCATTGTCTTGACACTGCATGAGGAGTTGAAGATGATCCATCCACAAGTTCTATGTGGATGAAGTGGTTTAATGAAGTCCATTCACAATCACTTAGTGCATGATGAATTGAAGATGATCCTACTTGATCTCTGATTAGATCATTGAAGAATGTTGAAGAATTATTTGATTCAGGAGCTTCGGTTGAAGAGAACCTTCGGGATGTCCATTCTTAAATATTGAATACATGATTAAGAAGAGGAGGAATCCATTTGAAGAATAAATGAGGAAGAAGTCTTGAAGTGGCTCTCTTGATATGGCTTGATTTCATGGAGGACTTTGTTTTTGACAAAGTCTTATTCAAAACTTAGCAAAAAATTAGGCCAGCCCTGGGCACTAGGCACCACGCCCATGGGGGAACCCGTGGGGCAAGCCCAGGGCAGCAAGGCCACGCAGGGGTGTCACGCACGCGCGGCAGGGACGAATGGAGCGCGCCCGGGAGTGCATGGTGGGCGCTAGAGCACGCCCTCCGAGTGGCAAGGGTGGGCACAGAGCGCGCCCGCAGAGAGAACACGGTGTGGGGCGGCACCGTGGTGGGGGAAGTTCAATTGGAGAGTGGCAGGGAGCGGGTGGTTGATAAACCGCGTGAAAAATGGCCGCCTCTTCAATGTGGGATGCAAAAATTCGGCCAGAGTAGCTCTTCTTCACTTTATGTTCTTCAAGTATCTTCAGCAGCCTGGGATAAAGACTGATGGCCTTGCTCTCTACTTCTGCTCACTTGAGATGAACATGTCTTCTCGTCTTGCTCAAGATTTATCTCCATCTTCTCAGGATGACCTGGCCTCTCTCTTCAAGAATCTTCAACAGCCTCTGATAAGGTCTGTTGTCCTTGCTCTTCACTTCTGATCACTTCTGTTGATCAGGCTCTTCTCAATCTACTAAAAACTCAGACAACTAATATCTTTAACTTGAGTCTGGCTCAGTCTCACTTTACATCAACTTCATGAACTGAGTGCATGGCATCTTTGCCTCTTCATGCACTGACAGCATGGCTTCTCAATATTCTTCAAGAACTCTTGGCCTTGGACTCCTCACATGCACACAAGCTGGTTTGGCTTTGTTCACGTGTGCATGTGCATGCATGCAAGCATGCACTCCCCTTCTTCTTCTCTTGGTGCAATAAACCCACAAAGGGTGTAATTCATTTTATCACACACACCACTTCTCAACTTCCTTCACACACTTAATTCAATTTGTATACACACACTTGAATGTATGTTCTACTTTGGTGTGGGTTGTCTCCTCTTTTTCTTAGTGTGTACACACTTTGCACACGCTAGTCACAACCCTCGGCCTCTTCAAATGCACACACATAAAGTGTGTTCTTCTTTGTTCAAATTCACAACCAAGGCTATGGCTTATTCAATTCTTACACACACACAAAGTGTGGTCATCCACTTCACTTGGAACACACCACTTGGTGTTGTTCTTTGTGCACACACATGGCCTCGGGTCTTCCTCCTCTTGCTCACACCCGAATACCAACACCTCCACTTCCGCGTAGGGTCACAAGCAAGGATATTCTCCACTGCCTCACCACGCAAGGTGCCACTGGCCATGGGTCGCGCAAGCCATCGGGCGCGCAAGGTGCTACCGTGCAAGGGGGCACGCTACACAGAGGGGGAACGCAAGGTTGCGCTGCCCAACCTCTTCTTCTTGTCGTGCAAAGGTTTAGCGCGCAAGGGACTCCTCCAAACTCTTTCGCACAGGTATGCACAAAAGGAACACAGCTGCACAAGTGGTTTCCACGGGGCTTCGGCTTCGCGAGGCACAAAGTGCTCCGCGGGACTTCGGGTTTTCAACAAAACTTCAACAAACTATTCAAGCACCTCAGCTGCTCTTTTTATAGGCAGAGGAGGTCCAAAACTTCCGCGTGAGATAACTCCAAATCCCCGAAAGTTTCGGTTCTTTAAAATCATTCCAAATCTTTAATTTACTCTCTATTAAACATGGGTAAACTTTATAATGCACGGTCCTCACATGCATGCATTTTTTGAACACATGCAAGCCTTCTGTTTAGTCCCATCCATGCAAAGCACGAATCTGCGTGGCCTCGGCAGCTTCGTTTGCCTCGGCCTCAACCAAATTCATCATCTCATTGCATGCATTCATATTTTAATGCATGAATATGTTCGTTATGGCCAGACGATCACAATGGTGGCTTTAGCTTGATCGGAGGTGGCTGGGAGCTCGATCTCCGATGCTCAGATGGCCACTGGTTCGATGGTGGCGACGGGGAGCTTCGGGCGAGCTCAAGGAAGGAGACGAGCCTCAGAGCCGTCAGATCGAATGTTTAATGAAGCGCAATGGCCAGGATTTGATCGCGGGCAGCACAGTGAGATGTGCGGTGATGATCACATGCGAGATCAATCTTGCGGCTCAGATAAGATCGTGGCGCCGTAGATGGATCATGCGGCACAGATCAAGCACGAGATCGCTCGGACGGCCAGGATTAGATCCCGGCCGAAGTTTTGCATCCCACATCAAAGCAGTGGCCATTTTTCACGCGGTTTATCAACCAGCCGCTCCCTGCCACTCTCCAATTGAACTTCCCCCTCCACGGTGTCGCCCCGCACCGTGTTCTCTCTGTGGGCGCACTCTGCGCCCAGCCCTGCCACTCGGAGGGCGTGCTCTAGCGCCCACCATGCACTCCTGGGCGCGCTCCATTCGCCCCTTCCGTGCGGGCGTGACACCCCTGCGTGGCCCTGCCACCCCGGGCTTGCCCCACGGGTTCCCCCATGGGCGTGGTGCCTAGTGCCCACGGCTGGCCTAATTTTTGGCTAAGTTTTGAATAAGACTTTGTCAAAAACAAAGTCCTCCATGAAATCAAGCCATATCAAGAGAGCCACTTCAAGCCTTCTTCCTCATTTCTTCTTCAAATGGATTCCTCCTCTTCTTAATCATGTATTCAATATTTAAGAATAGACGTCTCGAAGGTTCTCTTCAACCGAAGCTCCTGAATCAAATAATTCTTCAACATTCTTCAATGATCCAATCAGAGATCAAGATGGATAATCTTCAATTCATCATGCAGTAAGTGATTGTTCATGGACTTCATTAAACCACTTAATCCACACAGAACTTGTGGATGGATCATCTTCAACTCTTCATGCAGCGTCAAGACAATGCATGGTCTTCTAACATTGTTGTGACATTGTATCCACTTGATACAAGTTCTTGGAACTTAAAGATCAGCTCATCAATCGTCTGATGTGATGATGCTCCATCATCATTCATTCTTGAAGTGTTGTAACTTAGTATCATCTTGATACAAGTATTGAAAAATTAAGATCAGTTCTACAATCGTCTGATATTCATGGAGAATGTTTCAACCATAATCTTCTATGCCACTTAGTTAATCTCCTAAGTGACATGCCTCTAAGTACCATGGCCATTCTCCTTCATCACCATCACCATCACAACCTTCTCCTTCAACACCATCACCATTACAGCCTTTGTCATTCACATATTGACTTTCCTTGACATCCATTCATTCTTCGACATCTTCTGATCAACAACATACTTTATTGACAAGAAATGCAACACAGTGCACTTCAATCTCCCCCTTTGTATTTTTTGTCAATATCACTAGAGCACATATTGTCAATCCAATCAGTAGAACACATATGAATGAGTCAATATGTGTGCCACACATTTCTGGGGAAATATGTCAGCTTTTCTCCCCCTTATTGGCAACCAAATGCAATGGTGTGGTGTGGTTCCTTTTCAAAATATCACTTCCTCCCTTTGAAAAGTATTTTCTTGAAAAACACTGAGACATGGATGATGTCACATGTTCTCTTTAGCAAAGAACCTTTAGTAAATCAACACTAAGTCTACTTAGGCTAACCCGGTGTAGAAAACAAGAGTGATGTAACCAAGGTACTCAATGCTGTCCAACATTCACTATACATGTGAGATCATGCTTCAAGGGGCTTGAAATTTTTCAGATATAACAATGAATTTGCTAAATCCTGCACAAATTCACAAAACTCATTAGAAAGTTCAGGTGCAAAGATAAAGCTCCCCCTTTCAACCATTTGCCTTCAATCAATACTCCCCCTTAATTGTCATGATGAATACAATTAAGAAACAAGGGATGAAAGTATGATTGGAATACCTTCAGCTTTTCCCAAGATGGTATTAAATCTTAGAATACCATCTTCTCCAGATTGGCTCCCCCTCAAGGGGTGCTCTCTATTCTACCCAAACCACTCTCCAGTTGAGAATTATCATCATCTTCAATTCCCTGCAATGTTAGAACATGTAATTACCAGAATTATAAGGGAATAAGATGGAACCTCCTTGGTTGATCAATGTGAACAACAAGGTTGAGAAGATTCTCTCAACCGAGATGCCCCATTTTCACCATTCATCACACTTGCACATCTGATCATCAATGATGATTGTGCTGGTGTGGATCTCAACACATATTCATGTGAAATATTTTGTTTCCTTTTTGCCTTAGCAATTGCCAGTGCTTCATCTTCATCTCTTTGCAGTTCTCCGGCAAGTTGCAACTGATTCGGCCATATGACTAACAAATCGTTTGGAAGTGTGGCCTCAGTTCTGGAAGTTCCACATGGTTCTTTTGATGTTGTCAAGCTAACTTTCTTAGGCAACTTGTTTTCAATAAATCCCTTATGCTTCTTCTGGATTGATTGTCTGTCTGAGTCCAGTCTGCCTCTATTGAATTTCATGGCTTGTTTATAAAGATCCATGATATGTCCTTTCTTTCCACAGTAGAAGCATGTTTTCTTCTCGGTGGTCCTTCTGGATACATCACCCTTCTTGGATTTCAAATCCAAGTACTTCTATTCCTTTGAAAAAATCTTATTGGGAGCTTTTTCAGCTTTCTTCTGCTTTCTTCCCAAGGATTCTTTCTGAGCCAGGTTCTGTGATCTTTTCTTCTTTTGAGCTCTGGATATAGTTGGGGATTGACATGTATCTTTTTGACCAATTTTGCAAACATCCCAGATGTTATCAAGAAATCCTAATCTATTTGCAGTAAACAGATGTCTCTGGACCTGTGGATGTTGCTTCTTTCCTTCTGTCTTGCTCCCCCTTGGCATGGGATTCCTTTGTGCTTTTACATTCAGTGGATTGTACCAGCAATATTTTGCACAGTGCCCATACTTATTACAACACCAACACTGACCCAAAAATTGTGACCTCTTGAGTCCTTCTTGCTGTTGGGCATTTCTCTTGAATTGTTGTGTTGTTTCAGGAGAGCTCTTTTTCTTCATCTTCTTCATCCATACTTGATCAGTGTTATTCTTACATCCTGCACTTTTTGTAGAAACACATTTAGAAACATGAGTACAAGATGGGATGGAAGGTACCTTCCTTTTAGAAGATGTTGCCCTTTTATTAGAGGATGTACTTCTTTTGGAATCATCATTCTCAAAGCACACTTATGTAGAAACATTTCTACTTTCAGCTGACTGGGAGGATTCAGCTTTGGGTGATTGCAGATTTTTCAATATCACCTCTAGTTCTATGCGTTTCATGTTAAGGGAGTTCTTCTCATCCTCAACAGTTCTTAGCCTTCCTTCCCAATTTTCTTTCAGTTGTTCTAATTGGTCTTCATGCACCTTCTTCAATTCTACTAATGAATTGTCAAGATACTTCACCATTTTGACTTTGTCTTCGAGTTGAGCATCTCTTACATTCATTAAAACTTTGTGCAAATTTTCCAGTGCATGGAAAACATCTTTGACCACAGTCTTAAAGAATTCTTTCTCAGAAAGGCTTCTTTGCAATTCTTCAGTAGTATCTTCATATCTTTCATTTCAAAGAGATACTGTTTCATCTTTAGCCTTCATTAGCTTTCTGAGAGTGTTGGTTATGCCAACCCTTTTAGCCAACTGATCTTCCATTGCATTGGCTTCTTCTTCTAGCTGTAATTTTTCTTCTTGAAGATCAAGGATGCCATTAGTAATACACATTTCCACTTCCTTGGGGACTATCTTCTGAAGATATTTTAGTGCATTTTGAAGATCATTCATTGTTCCAACTTCATCACAGCTAGGACAGGCTTTCTTCATCTTCTTTGCCTGTTTCTTCTTCCTATTTTTCAGAGTCTTGGCAGATATCTCCATTTGAGAGTATTCACTCACTTCCTCAAATCTGCACTTCATAAAGACTCCCTTGGATATTTTAGAGGTAACCTCCCTCTGATACCAATTGAATTATGTGTGTGAAGGAAGTTGAGAAGTGGTGTGTGTGATAAAACGAATTACACACTTTGTGGGTTCATTGCACCAAGAGAAGAAGAAGGGGAGTGCATGCATGAACATGCACATGTGAACAAAGCCAAACCATCTTGGGTGAATTTGAGGAGTCCAAGGCCAAGAGTTCTTGAAGAATATTGAGAAGCCATGCTGTCAGTGCATGAAGAGGCAAAGATGCCATGCACTCAGTGCATGAAGTTGATGTAAAGTGAGACTTAGCCAAACTCATGTTAAAGAGATTAGTTTTCTGAGTTTTCAGTTGATTGAGAAGAGCCTGATCAGCAGAAGTGATCAGAAATGAAGAGCAAGACCAACAGACCTTATCAGAGGCTGTTGAAGATTCTTGAAGAGAGAGGCCAGGTCATCCTGAGAAGAAGCAGATAAATCCTGAGCAAGACGAGAAGACATGTTCATCTCAAGTGAGCAGAAGTAGAGAGCAAGGCCAGCAGTCTTTATCCCAGGCTGCTGAAGATACTTGAAAAACTTAAAGTGAAGAAGAGATACTCGTGTGACTCGAGGAGCCAGGAGAAGCCCCCTGTGAGACTCAGGGTGGAAGAAGTCTTCAGTGGGATTCTGGAGCAGGCCAGTGGGACTCTGGTAACACTGTGGGACGCAGCATAAAGACCCTCCTATGGGACTCAAGATAGATACAGTGTGACTCTGTATCGACCATTGTAATACTAATAGATTATAATGGAAGAAACCATGTTGGGGTGTATAACCAACATGGCAAGGACGTAGGCCTTTGGTGCCGAACCTTGTAAATCCTTGTGTCTAGTGCCTTTACATTTACTGCATTACTCGAGGAAAGGATGAGAGATACAAGAAGAGTGGATCGAGGCCTTAACAAGCCATAGAGGTTTAATTGATAACGAATCAATTAGTAAAATGTTTTAAAGAATCACTGATTCACCCCCTCCCCCTCTCAGTGATTCACACTGATCTGGGAACTTCAGTTTATAATGTCTCATGTATATTACATCATCATAAAATATATATATTTTCTTTACATGCATAATCTCTAATAATTATCCCTTTATTTTGAGGATAAATGTTAAATGAATATGTTTACAAAAGAAATTCATAAACTCTTTCTATTTTATAGATATATTTTTTTTCCTTTATCATTATATTCTAGAATAATTGGTACCATGAATCCCCATAATCATCCAAATAATAAATACCAAAAACTATATTTTCATTTTTAGAACATTTTAGAATAAAAAATATCATTGAATACATATAAATATATTTCAAAAATAATAATATCTTTGATGATATATTAATGGAAATTGGAAAATTGTTCATATATGAAATTAAAAATTGGGCCATACTAAGTACATTTTGGAGATTGAAATGGATCAAGTTATTTTTCATTACTTGAGATAGTTGGTTATACAAATATAAAATTTTTTATAATAACTATATTATTTATTTTAATCTAATATGGTACAATCACTCCATTATCCAACAAAATAATTATTCCCATCATTCATCTTAGTAAGAGTCATTATTAAAAACCAAACAAAATTTGGAAATAAAGAATCCAAAAATATAGTTTATAAAATATTATAAATATTAAAATATTCAAAATTATTTTTTAATTATAAAACATTATTATTGATATATAATTTCATGAAGGTAATTTCACAATAGCATGAATTTGAATAATATATTATAATATAATAATTGGTAGCATCCTTGTCCATTTAATGAGTAGTGGACTTGGTGGAAGGAAAAAATATTTTTGGCTATTATAGTAACAATATAATAATTATATTAGTATTAGTTTTTATTATGTGCAATAAAATATCATGTAAATATAATAAAAATTCTATGAACAGTGATGAATTAAAATAAAACAAAGATAAGCAACTAAAATTATGGTAGATGTGAAAAACAATTAATAGACTATGTGTCCCAGTATTGAGATAATGTGCATGATGTGATTAGTTTAGGAATCCTTCATTATGCATTACATAATTTTAATTTTTAGTTAGGAAATTTCATTCTTTCCCATAGTGGAACATTTTAGTATTATAGTTTTAGTGAATTATGACATAACTCACACATAAAAAAACCAAAATAAATACAAAGTGGAAAATTTCAAATTGTATCCATTTTTAAATTAATCTAAAACATTTAAAGTAATTCATGATATATTTTACCATAATTCATTAAAACATTCAACATGAATCTTTCAATTCTTTACTCATCCATAAGCCCTATGAAAAACATAAAAAATGAGCATAAAAATCTCAATAAAAGAAATTAAAATTATGAAGTCGTTAGTCCATTGAAAAATATTATAACCCATGAAACATTTATCAAAATGTAATAATTTTCACCCCCTAAGAAGTTGTAAATATTTTCTTTTGAAAATAATCTCATTGGGTATCATTTTCTTATCAAAATATTATCATAAAACCCATAAAAAGCATAAAAACAAATAAAGGTATCTTAGGAGATTATTATAATTTTCATTATTATAAATGGAGTACCATTTGGTTGTCTCAAATACATTTCACTCTTATAAATGGAATATCTATAAAACCAATTTCCATAACCAATTTATTAGAGGTCTATTAGGGACCCCCCCCCCCCCCCTTCATTCATTTATTATAGAACCACCCCTCATTTTTTTTCATAGAACTACCTATAAAATTTCCAAGTATCATTACATTTTCATAAAAAAGAAAAGAAGGAATTTTGAAAATTTTCACTAATAAAATTTCATTTTAAATCACTAGATGTTATTTTAATATATTTAAATAATCAATCTGTTTTCATAAACCATTTTAAACAAAAAATACCCAGGAAAATGGAAAATGGGTTTTTTTAAATGTGAATGCTTGTAATGGAATAAAAATATAAAAATAGACATAAATTGTCCTTTATAATACTTTTAAATGTATGTAATAAATATATAAAATAATAACAATAATATTTACATGAAAAAAAATTTATATTATATCTTTGATCATTAAAAGTGTCCCATATCGCATTGAACATTTAAATTTTAATCCCCATGAAAGAATACAGTTTAACCAAAACCTTAAATAAGTTTATAATAAGTAAATTCATGATATTATAATTTATAATGGTTTTTATATACACATAGTATAAGAAAGTGAGTGTTTAAGATAAAAATATGCATTAATGAAAGGATATTGAGAAAAAATCTCTTATCTTGTGTCTAGTTTGTCATGTGGGTCTTTATCTTCATGGATAATAAAATTATGTTAATTATTTACTTTATTCATAAATATATTCAAGTTTATCATTAATTTAATTTCACTTATTACTATTATGTATACAACTACTTAAATAATTATGTTTTTTTTGGGTGTTTTCACTATATTTTTGTTTATGTGTCAAAAATGAATTTGGTATGCCACCTATGATCAAAGTGGTCATTATTAAAAAAATATATAGAATTATAATAATTAAATAATTATCATATTTATACATAATTATACTTTCAAAACCAATAATTTATTATGGTTTTAAAAAATGAACCAATATTATAATCGTGGAGACGATAGGCTGTACGTACACATGTACAACATTCTCATTTTTCAATGATCATTATGGAAAGAAGGTAGGTGAAATTTTTTCTTTCCAGGATGATGATTATATCATAAATTCTCATTTTATTTTTTCATATATATATATAATTATTTTATTTAAAATTAATCACATCATGTTAAGGAGACGATAGTCCACACGTCTATGATCAACATTATAACCTTTTTCACTGTGGGAAAAGGTTTATAATGAAAATGATATATTATATTTACAGAAAGGTAATTATGTCATGAATATCATATTTATGTTATGTATATCACCTAATTTTATTAAAATCATCATTAATATATTCCATGTAATGTGTGAACGTATCACATAACCTTGAGGAGGCAGTATTCCATATGTCTACAAATAATGTTATTGTAATCCCAAAAAATGTAGAGCTTGGTGGTATGTGTACATAAATATTACAAAAGTATGAATACATAATAATAATATATATATATATATATATATCATGTAAAATAGTGTGTCTATAATAATTCCCCACCATGATAGGTGGTAAAGAAAAAAACGAATGACAGTATTTCACGATGCAGTAGTTCGTCGTACACACGATCTATAATTTTGTTACCCATTTGATGGATGTGTCAGTAGGTGTTGGTATAAACCAAAACATAATAACAAATAATTATATTTATGATACTAATTTTATTTAATAATCATGGAATAATATGAATTTTATGGATTGGGAAATAAATAAAACAGAAATTCATGTTGATGATTGTTGCCTCTTTTTCAGTTAACTCCTTTTGGTTTCCATCGAAGGGTTTCCTTGGTTGGATTTATTCCCAAATTTAGGACTATACTATGTGGGTACAAATCATAGGATATTAATTTTTTAGGTTTTGGATTATCCAAATGTATTTTTAGGTGTGAATAAATGTCTGAGGGAAAGTGCATTTTTAAAGTGGAGGAGGAGTAATATTCTTATAAATATAAAAAGGTAAACACTATTTAGAGGATTACCTTACAACTTGTGGAACCTATAATGATATTTGTTTTTTAAAATAGGTTATATGGTTGAATAATGTCCATAAAATGGGTTTTTGATAGGTTTCTAGGTCATCTGGGCTTTTAAGATTAATGTTTAGCCACTTGGAAAACAATTTTTTACCTTAATTGATGTAATCAATTTTAATTTCTTTCACTAATATTTTTTATAAAAAACATTAATGAAATTATTACAAATTATAAATTATTATGATTATAAATATTGAATCCTTTTTTCCAATTTAAAAATATATAATTAGAAGAAATTAATTTAAGTTTAATCTTGTATACGAGACGACAAAATAAGTTTTAAAAGTAATAATGTTTATAGGTTTTCTATGTTTTGATATCAAAAAACACTGTAAAAATGATTCAAATAACCTAAATTAGATTAAATTTTATAAAATTTATCTAATTATAACTTAAAATAAAATCAAAATAATGTTTAACTATAAATGTAATTTATACAAAAATGATTTTTTAATTGAAATTATGTATTATTGAATATTCATCAAAATATGAAACTTCCCATAAAATACCTAAATTTCACCAAAACAAAATTTCTACATTCATATTTCAAAAGTTAAGTATAATTTCTCATATAAAACTACAATAGTTTCAAAATTATGTTTTAAAATATGCGTTCCATTGAATGATGATAAAATTTCATTTTACTAAAAATAAATCTCTTAAGCAAAAAACTTGATTTATTCTTATATTATGTCTATAAAATTTATTATGTGAATGTATTGTTTTCTAAACACGTGAAAACATAATATAGTTAGTCTTATTTATTCCCAATAACACAAAAACTAGGCGATAACTACCATATTACAAATAATATTAATATTATATTATTGTTTGGTATAACATAGTATTGCATGAAACATAATATTTTGAAAAAACTCAATATTTCATTTCATGTACACTATTAGAAAAATTAGACCTTTTATTTTGAAAATAATATTTTATTTAAAAATATTATTAAATATGAATAATACATAATATATCATTACCTAGGCTATTACATCCTTACCCCTTATGGAAATTGTGACCTCACAATTTTATTCACTTATCGAATAAGTGCAGATATTTTCCTTCATATAATTTTTTGATTCCCATGTTTCATATTAAAACTTATGATTTTTAAATAAAACCATAACCTGTTGGATTACCTTATTCCAAAACGCATTCTCTCTGTAGTCTAGAACATGAACTGGTTATTATTCATAAGAAAGATTCTTTTCCAACTAAACTACATCAAGGATAAAAAACTAATATGAATCTGGTTTATATTTCCCTAACCTTTGAACATGAAACACATTGTGCACCAGGTATTAAATTAAAGTTAAATCCCCTTGGTAGGAAACTGATCTAACTTTATCTTGGATTTCCTATTTTCTAATAAATTAGAGATTCATATTCCCCTTCTTACCAAAACACATTACATTTTTTCATGTAGAAAATCTTTGAAATACATGATCACCTACCTTGATAGAATGATATTTCCTCCAGTTATCCATATAGCTTCTCTTCCTACTACAGAATTCCCTCATGTTTTTCTGAATAAACTAGACATTCCTTATCTTTTATTCTTCAAATTATAGTCTAATAAACCTTTTTTACCTACATCATCCCAAAATGTCCATGTCTGGCACTTGGTTCAATATAATGCCTCAAATTGGGCCATATTTATACTGTATTAAAAAAATATTATCATAAGAAAACACAACCAATGATAGATGTCGTTATCAAAATATGTGATAATCCTTTGAGAATCAATGAAGAATATATTTCAAGGTCTGAATAATCTTATCAGACAATCTGTTGGATTGAGGATGAAAAGATGTACTAAATTTTAATTTAGTACCCAAAAACATCTAATGTCCTTAAAAACATTAAATGTGAACCTAGAATCATGGTCATTTACAATGGGGAGAGACACTCCATGTAACCTTGTAATCTCTTTTAGATGATTTTAAGAAATATTATTTAAAAACATTATATCTCGAATTTGAATAAAATGGGAATATTTAGTTAATCAATCAATAATAAAATAAATAACATTATTTCCTTGACAAGTCATTGAAAATACAACCATGAAATCCATTGATATATTATCCCATTTCAACTCAAGCATTGGAAAAGGTTGAAGCATCACCTTTGGTAACTATCATTCAGCTTTAAACTTATGACGAGTCAATAACACAATAGTAAATTATGAAATATAACTTTTTATTCCATACCACAATTAATACTCACAAAGGTCTCTTTACATCTTAGTGCGACCCTGATGAATGGAATATAGAGATCTATGAGCTTCATTCAATAACTCTTTCAACATGTGTTAATCATAAGGCACACATAATATTTTTCCAAATCATATAACACCTTCTCCATTAATATTAAAATGAGGAAACTTAATATTCTTAAAGTATTATACCTTTTATTTCAATGTTTGATCCACCTTTTAATCCTTCTGAATTAATTTTAACAATGTTTACTGCACTGAAACCTAAAAAATTTAGGATGGAACTACATCAATAACATCTAGTTCATAATTCATCAAATAATTAACCAAATAGGAAAAACTACAAATATTACATGGTTAATGTTTCATTACATTTTATACTCAAAGAATCATCCACATTTTTTGGTATTCTAGGATGACAATAAATCATGCAATCATAATCTTTTATAAGTTCCAAGCAACTTATTTGTCACTTGTTAAACTATTTCTGAGTGAATATATACTTCCAAAAAATTTGATCAGTATATATTTCATACTTCACACCATATAATAGATTCCCCTAAATTATTAATGAAAAAAATAATTGCTAATTTGAAATCATGTATAGGGTAATTTTACTCATGATTTTTCAACTTACATATAGGGTAAGAAATTACATTTTCCTTCTCCATCCAACCACAACAAACCCCTTTTAATAAATCATCAATTTAGATGACAAAATTACCATTTCTAGAAGGAAGTACCAAAACTGGGGCATTAACCAATATTCTTTTCAATTGAAAAAAACATCACACTCTTCTATCCAGATAAACCAAAATCCAATTATTGTTAACTTAGTCAATGGTATAGATAACTGAGAAATACATTTTAACACCAATCAGTAATAACTCACTAATAAAAAAACTATGAATCTTTGAGGCATTAGGAGGTATTGGGAAATCTCTAACAACTTTTTTTAGAAGGGTCATTTGTTATAAAATCTTAAAAAAAATATAACAAAGGAATGAAATTTTTTTCAACCAAAATTCACTCTTACTCAAATTGATATATAGTTTATTTTCTTTTAATTTTTTCAAAACAATCCTTATATTCAATTAATGTTAGTCATGTATTTTAGAATACCTCAAAATATCATCTATATAAACAACTATAATTTGATCCACATTTTGATAGAAGGGTTTATTCAAAAGATTCATAAATACAGTAGGTACATTTGATAACCAAAAATGGTGTAGCTATAAACTCATAATTCTTATATATTGTCCAAAATTATATATTTGTAATTTCATCATGATTCTCCATCAGAAGATGGTACATAGACCACATATCAATCATCAAAAAACAATGATCACCCTGATGATGATCAAAGAAATCATCTATATAAGGAATAGGATACCTGTTCTTAACGTTGATGTTATTCGAGGATTAGTAATAAATGAATTTTATCATCAAACCATCTTTAAGTTTCATAAATAAAATAAGAGAACCCCAAGGTGAAGTGTTGGCTTGGATGAAACCATAATCTAATAACTCATCCAATTTATTTTTCAATTATAAAGGTTCTACTTGCACAATTTGATTAGGGGGTTTTTAAATAGGCTTAGCATTAGTTACTTTGTCAATAGTAAACCCAACCAGTCGATCAATAATAACACCAAAAAATCATTCCAAAAAAATATCCATATATCAGATAGATAACATTCATATCCATATCTAATTAATTTCTCATTTTTTTAATATGTTATAAAATGAAATAAATCATTAAACAAAACTTCATTATCACTACAACCTATCTATATAAAGTAAAATGAATGCAAATCCATACCAAGAAGGAAATGAAAATATACTATGTCTAGTTAAACATGATTTGTAGGAAATAACATCCCACCTATGATAATATGAATATTCCTATAAATCATTGTTTCTTTAATAATTCCTTGTTTATTTTTCACCAAATGTTTTATATTAATTTCATTAGGTGATATTTTCAATTTACTTGAAATTTTCAAAGAAATGAAAGACTACGAAGATCCAGAGTGAAACAGAGCAATGAAATAATTTAAATACAAATGTAAAATACCTATCCCCACTAATTTTTCTGGAAAAAATTCAACGTTTCTAGTATAAAATGACAAATATAGACCTCTTTGTTTTTGATCATGAATATTTTCATCCCATGAAACTAACTTCAGAAAAGAATTAACATAAAGACACGTCTCATTGCAATTAAAACATCTTACTATCGAATGGTTATCTGTTAACACATTCTTTGATTCATTATGATTCTTTTTCTTACATTCACAGACCATGTGGCCAAGCATTCCTCATTGGTAACACTTACCTATCTTCATAATACATCTTATAGGTTACTTTTTACCACACTTACCACAAGATTAGAACATCATTTTATTACCCCTTAATTTATTTTTGTATGTTTCCCCATCATATTCCATCCCGATCAATTCTTACTTTCAGAAGATTGAGGAATATAAGAGTCATAAAACTCCATCTAACAATTTTTTTACCACAATTAACTACATTCTCATAACTTTCAAATTTTTTCACAACCAATGAACTTCATAGAATTGGTTTAAATCCTAAGTAAAACCATTTAATTTTGATATATGTATACCAAAAATATATATAACATATATAGGAAATATTGTGAAGCTTCCTTCATATGAAACTAAAAAATATTCATCTTTTTCCTTAATTCGAAGAATTTTTTTTCTATTTGGAGTCTAACAAACATTGAAAAATATTTATCAAGAAAAATATATTTGAATGTTAACCATTACATAGAATCAAGATTATATTTCTATTTTGTATTCTTAACTGATGACAAAAATCCATCATCTTTACCTTAAAATGATAAAAAAAAATAAGGTAAAATGGTTATGTCTAACTATCCCATGACATAAAATATCTTTTCCAAAGCATCGATCCATCCTTCGGCTGCCACCAGGTCAGATGATCTACGGAATGATAGAGGATGTTATCACGTAAAATCCTTCACTATCGCCATGTACCAATATGGTAGATATTTTTTTCTATTTAATGTAAATTAATGCGACTTATATCATATTTTAACGGATCTATCATAGAATAAAACTATATAGTTTCAATTCCAACCATCTTAGGAAACTGATTTGAAAGGATATTATAACTTCCGAGGTAATGATATAATAATTATTTTTCATATTTATTAATATTTATGAATTATATGGTAATTAATAATTAAATGGATTCTTTTCAAAATAGTGTACCAAACACACATTTATGAGTATCTCTAGAATCTAGAGTTCCACATAAGACTGTGTTATATCGAAGAATAATATATTGTAATCATTATAATTATAAGTGGTGGTTATATCCTAGACTTTGTGTCAGTTGGAATGAATATGAACAACTATATTATGTTTAAACAAGTTTATTAAAGTTTTTTACATTCATCTAATAAATTATATAAGATTAAAATAAGAATAATTCAAATTTTAAACATAAAAGATATATATTTTTAAAAGGTAGTTTTACTCCCTTTTAATGGAGAACCCATTTTAAATTAAATTTTTTATAACTTTTAAAATTTATATATGAAAATATAAACTTAATTTTGGGAATATAAATAACAAAATTTACTTTGTTTGTTTGTTTTTTGATATTTCTTTGAGACCTTTCATATTTTTATGAATATTGAAAAATAGATAATTTTACTTCGAAACTGATTTTTTGTAAAATTTATTTATATATTTCAATTATGGATTTATTTAGTTTTTGAGTATAATTAGAAAAAATTTATATCATTCAAATTAATTGAGGTCATTGGAACGAATTTCACATTGGGTTTAGATATAAAAAAATACTTAAATTTTGATCATTTCTACTTTAAACCCCAAATTTGTTTTCTCATCAGTAAGATTAAATTTTAATTAATTTATACCACATATGTAATTAAATTTTGGAAAAATGGATTCTATATCTAGAATAATCATAATTTCTAATTTATAATAAGAAATTATTATATTTTATCCAAAAATATTAGTGAGGCTAATTTAAATGAATTACAATGACTAAGAGGAAAATAAATTTAACAAAGGACTAAATCTTAATCTTAAGATCCAAAATGACCTATAAACTCCTGAAAAACCTATTTCATAATAATATTTTACCCTATACAAAATTTAATATAATTTTTACCATTATAGGAGTTACATTAAATGGGAAAAATGTCTGAATAATTCCCTTTTAAAAAATTTACATGAATGTCACTGCTCCTCTACTATAAAAACACACTCACACTTCCCATTTCATTACAAAACTTAAGCCATTTAGCTCAACCAAAACCATATAAAATAATCTCCCAACATCGCTATGAAATACCTATAAGCATCACCTTGGTAATAAATACAACCAAGGAATACCATTAGTTCAAACCAAAAGAAGTTACCTGAAAAATAGGTAACATCTTTCCACAAGTTCTTTTGTTTTATTTTCATTATACACCACCTAAATTATTCTTATTCCATTATCATATGATATCCATAGTATCCGAAATATACTAATATGTTTTTATTATAATGGTTCATTCAAAATTTTCACACACTTCAATCTAATGGGTTACAAAATTATTGTTTATATATGGAAAACTAGCACCTTACGTAATGATGTCTTTCATTTTTTCCTTTACCACATCTTATGGTTTTCAATTATGATGGAAAAAATATTTTTATATGAAATATATATATATATATATATATTATTTATGATTTACTAATACTTTTTTAATTTTTATATACACACACCTTGATTCATTCAATTTTGTGTAAATACAATAACATCGTTTGTGCATGTGTAGACTACCACATCCCCAAAATGATGCAATAAGTTCCCAAAATTCATCGAATGTATTAAGGATGGGTTTCGATAAAAATATATCGCATAAATAACATCCATATTATATTTATTACATAATTAAATATCTGTAAATATAATATATATTTTTCTTTATTACCCATTCATACACTGAAAAAGTGATAATGGTGTTCATGGATGAGTGGACAACCATCTCCTAGATGTGATTTGATTCCTTTTACACAACACTAATTATATATATATATATATGATCATAAAATATGGTATAAATGATGTAATTATAATTATGGAATGATAAATGTCACTTAACTTCTTTCTAGTATGATCATTGAAAATGGGAATGTCACTCCTTCTTATATACGACCTGACATCCCCATGAATGTAACAATGGTTCATTTTTCCTAAAAAGATTTTATGATTAGTTATAAAATTATAATTGATGTATAAATATGTTACTTATTTTATTATTATTATTTTTATATTTTTATATAATATCCCCTTTCACTATAATTTACCTAAAAATATTTTTTTAACACCTAAACTGAATATGTTCAAAACACCCGACATAGACTTAATTGTTCAATTAGTTGTATAAAACACTATTATAAGTGAAATAAAATTAATGATAAAATTAATGATAAAATAAAAAAAATTGTGAATGAAATTAAATAATTAACATAATTTTATTCTTTAAGAGGATAAAAACACACCTGACAAGTTATACTTAAGGTAATGGATTTCATCTCAGTCTAAATTCATTGAGAAATTTCTTCATGATTTGCATAATTTTTAATTTATAAAGTATATATACAGACGATTTGACATTATATATCCATAATTTATCTATTATCATGTTATTTAATATTTTTTTAAATGTTATTATTTTACGGGGATTATGATTTAAATGTTCAAAATGGTATGTGATGATTTAAATGTTTAAATATATAAATTAAAAATATTTTCTCCATACCATTATTATTTATAGTATTTAACATATTTATTTATATATATATATCAATGTATTATAAATGAAATTTATTTTTATATTATATTTCATTAAAAGGATTTCAAAATTAATATTTTTATGTATTTTATATGGAATGTTTTGTTAAAAGAAATTAGGAATATTCTATTATAAACGTACATAGTGATAACGAATTTTCTGTCACCGTGATATTATTTGATTTCTATATTCCTTTAAAATATTTAATGTTTTCTTAAAGTAAAATAAATATTTTCATTTTTCAGTTTTGTGTTTTTGGAAATGGGTTTTTAAAAAAGATTTATAATATGAATAACATGAAATGTTTTCGTAAGAGTGAAAATAAAATATTATGGGTGACATATTGAAAAATGAATTCTTTTCTGAGTTATGATTATATAATGGTTGTGGTACATATAATGGGTTCTTCCATAATAACCCATTGACATATGGTTCTAGGATAAACCAATTATTAGTGAGTCTATGATATCCTTACAATGCATTGGGTATGTAAGTCATCTGTTTTTCTATATTATTTTTTAGAGTGACATGTATGTAAGTTGACCTTATGGTTGTTCCATTAATAATATTATCAAGTAAAATGATGTCCCAAGATTCCAATATGTTTTATCTAAGACTTGCATTGGTTTTATGGTAATATTTTTATTACAAAAATGGTATGAAATGAGCTTATTTTCAAATTAAAGTATTTACTACTTCTTAAGGGTGAAAAGTATTAATCAATGTTAATGTTTTTATAGGTTTTAATATTTATCCATAGAATACAGATTTCCTTATTTTTATATCGCATACAGTGATTGTTTTGTTCATCGCACTTTTTTAATGTTTTTCATAGTACATATGTATGATTAAGGGATTATGAGAATACATTTTGACAGTTGTGAATAATTTTCATAAAATATATCATTCTTCATTTTCAATGTTTTAGAATATGGTAAAAGGATACTGTTTGGAAGTGTCCATTTTTTATTTCATGTTTTTTATGAATGAGTTATGGTATAATTCTAAAAACCTATAAACATAAAAAGTCCTTAATTGGAAAGAATGTAAAATTATTGAATCAAATCATGATTATGTAATGTTCAAGTCTGGGGCCTTATAGATACTTTTTTCTTAGTTCCATTCAACTAAAATTTCCATATTTACTCTATAGAAAACAAATATGAACAAACATAATTTATATTAACTAAGATGGTAATATTTTAATTCCATAACAATTCACAATAACTATAAAGTAAAATATTTCAAGTTAATTCTACTTATATTAACTGAAAATATAAAATGTTTTCTAAAACATTCCTTGGATTCCAAAAATGAGGAACCAATTTTAAACCTAAAATAATCTTGGGTTTTAGTCAAGGAATTAATCTCATTTATATTCATGATATTTTCAGGTTTATAGTTTTAGATAATTAGGCCACAACTCATAAAAAATACAACCAAAAAGTACATTTGGAAATTTTCGAATAGTATCCATTTTTTTATAATATAAAACTATTAAAATAAATCATGATATGTTTTATGATAAAAAATCACAACTATCAACATGAATTATTCCAATCTCTTACTAATCTTTCAGTTCAGTGAACGACATTAAAAACATGGTATGACCATTAAAATCTCAACAAGGGATATAAAAAAGAAGAAACCCATTATTCTATTGTTAAAAATTAAAACCCAATGAACCATTATGGTAAAGTAATAATTTTGACCCATAAAAAGTACTAAATACTTTCCTTTTTAAAATAAGATCATTTCATACCAGTTTTCTAAGCACAATATTACCATAAAACCCTTAGAAAGATTAAAAAATACATAAAGGCATCTTGGTACATTATTATACTTTTCATTCTTATTAATTGAATAACAATGTGTTCGAATACCATACATTTAACTCTTAAAAATGGAAAATCCATATGGCTGACTTAAATACCAAATTCATTGGGGGGCTATCATGGACCCACCTATTGTTGGATTCTTATGGAACCACAGGTCATTTTTTTATCCCGACACCACCCTTTAAATTATCATGTATCATTACATAGTCATGACACATAAAATATTCTAATTTTCATCATTTCACTAATAAAATTTAATTTTTAATCACAGGAAAATATTTTGAGCTATTGAAATAATAAATCCATTTTCAAAACCCTTTTTCAATAACATAAAACACAAAAAAAGGAGAGAGGGGTATCTTGTTCATTTTTTTTAAAAAAATATAAAGGACTGTAGAGTAAAAAAATATTAAAATAAAAACAAAATTTCTTTTATAATTATATTATAACTATATAATAAATATTAAAAATAATAATAATAATATTCACATGTAGAAAACATTTTAAAATTAAATCTTTAAATATTCAAAGGGTCCCGTACCACATTGAACATTTACATCATAATCCCTATGAAAGAATAAAATTCAACCAAAAAATTACGTAACATGACAATAAGTAAACTAATGATAGTATATTTCAAAAGGGTCTGTATATAAACCTCATTAAAAATGTGGGTGTATGACATCAAAATATTCCTCAATGGAAGGAGATTGATACGAAATCCATTACCTTGATAATGACTTGTCAAATGGGACTTTATCTTCCCAAATAATAATCTTATTATAATTATTTGATTTATTTATAAACTTTTTCAAGCTTATAATTACTTTTATTTTACTTATTACAATTTTTTGGGAAGATACTAAAATAATTAAGTTTATATAGGTTGTTTTGACCATATTTGGTTTATGTGTCAAAAAATAGCTTTGTTGGTCAACTATGGTAAAATGTGCCATTATTAAAACATATACAGAATATTAATCATTAAATAATTATCATATTTATACAGAAATTATAATTTAAAAACCAATCAGGATTTATGTTTACTAAAAAATAACTAATGTTATAATATTGGATACGTTAGGTCATACATACGCATGAGTAACGTTCTCATTTTTTAGTGATCACTATAAAAATAAAGTAAGTAAAATTTATCATTAAATAATGACCATTATATCATAAATAAAATTTTATTTTATCATATATAATTATATATATAATTATTTTTACTGAAATTAATCACATCAAATGGAGGAGGTTGTAGTCCACACGTCCAAGAACAACATTATAACTTTTTTTAGTGTGTGAAAAAGGTAATAATGAATATGATATATTATACTTAAAGAAATGTAATTATTTCTTTAATATAATATATATTATATGTATTTGACATATTTTCATTAAACCCATCCTTAATACATTCCATGTAAATTGGGAATGTATCGCATCGCTTTGAGAAGGTGGAAGTCCACACGCCCACAAATGAGGTTATCATACTCTCACCAAATAGAAAGCATTAATTTATGTGTATATAGAAATTCCAAAAGTATTCAGAAATCATAAATTCAATATATAAATATCATATAAAAATAGTGTGTCCAAAATAATTCACAACAATGAGAGGCATTAAAGGAAAAAAATGACATCGTTTTGTGACGCGGTAGTCCGTCGTACACACGAACAGTAATTTGGTTACCCATTTGATGGAAGTGAGTGTAGGTAGAAACCTTACCATACAAAATTTTCTATATATTTAGGATACTTATTTTATTATATAATAATTACTAATAATAATTTAATTGTTGGATAAATAAATAAAACATAAACGCACGTTGAAGACTGTTTCATCTTTTTCAGGTATCTTCTATGGGTTTGCACCAAATGAATTCCTTGGTTGGATTTATGGAAAAAGTTATGAATCTAGAGTGATATGATGGATTTTTTGAGCTTATTTGGAAATTTTTATACAATAAAAAGTGAATTATATGTGTTAATATATTGTAATGGCTGAGTACCTTTTTATAGAGGAGGAGGAATGACATTCTTGTAAATATATAAAGGTTAACACTATTGAAAGGTATCAATTACATCATGTTCAAAAAATAATTAAACAACTAGATATAAAGGTTATATGGTAAGATAATATCTATAAAATACTCTTTTAACAAATTTATAGGTCATTTGACTCTTAATATTAAATTTTAACCACTAAGTAAACACATTTGTACCTCAATCATTGTAATTAATATTAATTACATTAACTAATATATTTGGTAAAATACTATTTTTACCTTATTATAAAATATAATTTATTATTAATCTAAATATTGAATCCATTTTTTGAAATTAAAACTATATAAGTGTCAGAAATTAATCTCGTTGATGGGACTTCAAAGTGTGTTTTTAATGTTCAAAAGATTAAAAAAATTTCTAAGATTTTATATCTAAAATCAATATAGAAATGATTCTGATTAACTAAATTAGATTAAATCATATAAAATTTATCTTATTTTACATTAAATTAAATTCAAAATATAAGTTTACAATATAAAGAAATCAGATGAAAATGCAGTATTCAATTGAAATTCAGTGGTACATAAAATTTATCAAAATATGATACTTCGTATAAAAATACCAAAAATTAACGCAAAGTTAATTTTTATTTTTCGATTTCAAAATTGAACTCTATTTTTTCATATAAAAATTATAAAGTTGAAAATATTTTGTTTTAAATTAGGTGCGCTATTAAAAGGTGATAAAATTTCTTTTTAGAAAAATTGATACTTAATGCATAAAACTAGATATATTCTTATATTATGCCTATAAAACCTATTGAATGAATGTAAATGTTTTTATAAACATCTGTATATATAATATAGTTAGTTTTATTAATTCATTCTAAAACAATGACTATGATATAACTGCCAAATTTAAAATAATATTAAAAGTATATTATTATTTGGTATAACTAAGTCTTTCATGAAACACAAGATTTCAAAGAAACTCATTGGTTTGTATTGTGTACTCTATTGAAAAAGAATCACTTTTATTGTAAAATTACTATTTAATTAATATATATTAATAAATATAAAAAATGATTATTCTATCATTACATAGGCAACTATAAATAGTTTCCTTTTTCCAAAAAATGTACGCTTGAACATATTTTCCATATTATATCTTAATATCACCATCCTTTTTGTTCTATATTCATGATCTGTGTGAAAATTATTACTTCTTGTATGCTTCCCATTCAGTTGTAAACTAATATATTTTTTCTTGTGAATACGGGGGTTTTTTGCAGTATAATTTGTAGTGGAAATATATAAATACAAAAGGATTAATAAATATTTTAAGTGAAATAATAATTAATTTCAAAATAATTCTTCAAGAATTCCAGTTTTTTCAGGGTATATGATTTCTATCATAAATTTATGAACATAGTAACCTTAATAATTTTGTTTTTATTCATACATAGAAGAAATATTTAAAAAAATAATTAATTTTTATATTTGTTTATATTAGCTATGATATACCTAAATTCCTTAAGAGAATCACTACCCAAATTCTATAGGCCACCATTTATGTATAGCACCATCCATATTGGTGTTTTCGTTAATCAAAGGAGGTCATCTGAAGTGGAGGTATCATTTTTAATTATGTGTTTCTATTTTATTTTATTTTAAACATCCTTAAAATATTATTCCACCATGATGAAGTAATAACTCCATTAAACTAAATATAATTACAATTAATTATTTCTATATGACCATCTAAACCCAACTCCATTTCCATAAAATTGCAAAAGAATTACTCGCTCATGCATACAGCCGACTACCACATCGTAAACTGGTCTCATTTCTATCGTCATCTCCCAAGACATGTTATAATGATTTAATTGATGTTTATATAAGATATTTAGTACATATTTATTATTATTAAATAATATTATAACATTTATGTTCTTACCTTCCCATGCACATAGAAATGACAATGTCGTTCGTGCGTACGTGTGAACTACCACATCTACAAAATGATGTGATTCATTTTTCATCACCACATCAAATGGATGATATATATAATTATATTAAAATTATTAATATAATATTTATGATATTATTATAATTTTGGAAAGATAAAATAATAATTACCTTTTTCCATAATGATTGTTGAAAAATGGAAGTGTTACTCATGCGTATGTACGACCAACCTTCTCCATGATTATAACATTTTTCATTTTTCATAACCATACATAAATTTTTTAATTAGATGAATAATATATCTATAAGGCTGATTATTATTTCATGAGTATTATTCAAGACACTATGAACTTATAACTCCTTTTATTATTGACATCATACCAATTTATATTTGGACTAAATTAATCAAATATCATCAAAACATCCGATATGAACATAAATAATGATTTAATTGTTATAAAACGTTAATAAATGATATAAGAGAAATAATAAATATATAAATTTTATGAATAAGGTATATAATTAACATATTTCTATTTTTAAGGATAATAATGATTGTATGTGATGAGTCAGTCCTAGGGTGAGAGACTTTCTTTTAAAAATTCTCTTTTAATGTTCTTTTAAAAAGGTCAAAGGGGATGTTTTTTAGCTTATAAGACATGATTGGTTTCTACCTCCTTCATGATGATTTATTAATTTAATGTTTTATTTAAAAGTTTTCATAATTATTTTGAAATAAAATTGATTCATTATTATGTGTCCATTTTTTATATTTTTAGAAGTGGTTTTTACAAGAAAATGGTATTTTGAAAGATGAATGTATTTGTATAACATTTTTAAACAAAATTCAATAATTTTATACTAATATATTACGGGGGAATTTTTTTATTATTGGTTGAGTCCATTATAGCTCAAGATATGCTGGGTTGATACCCATTATAGCTCAATATATGATGGGTTGATCTCCATTATGGATCAATATATTATGGGTGAGCCCCATTATAACTCCCCAATGTATTGGGTACTCCGAAGATAGAAGTTGATCGTAAGGTTATTACAATTTTATGGGTTAATGTAATAGTGATATGGTAATTATTTCCCAATAAACCTGTATTGTATTTATGCTCATGTTAATGAGATTTTAAAAAAAAACTGGTTTAGTGGTTTTCATGTTCTCACTAGAGTAATGATTTCATTATTTATGTCCCTTAATGAAAATTTTAAATTCACCATTGAAGTTATAAATAAAATTTGGGTAACTTATAAATGAAATTTTTATATATTTATATCATAGTATAAATCAATAAATGCTTTAAAATGATAAATTAAGTATTTTATTTTTATGAAACATAAATATTTTTTTTCAATTTAATAATTAATATAATGAATCAAAAGAAAATTTGTTTTCTTATTGTATTTTTATATATTATTATTTTGTTTTCATATGGTTATAAGGTATTTTTATGTCACCATAATTAATTTTTCAAAGTGTTATAAAATTAGTTACAAATTAAAATTTATATTTTTTAAATAAATGATGATTTTAATAAAAAAATTAAATTTATCATATTTAGAAACGTATTCTCATAGAATAGATATTTTTTTATTATAAATTTTAAAATTAATAGGATTAATGATTTGCGAATTTTATGAAATGGTTGATTTTTTGGTGAATAGTGAAATATGATCATTAAAGATATAAGATAAATACACGAATTATTGAGTCATGGATGATTTTTGGATTATATAATAACCTTTTGTTCGAACTCACTTGAACTGGTTATTTTACATAGTCATAAAAATCCACACTATTACTTGTCTTATGTGAAAATATTAATTAAATGATTAAAATAAATAAACAACCAATCACCTCCAGAATAAATACCACCCTTCACCACCTCTTCACCTCACACCCTTTAAGCCTTAATGATTGTCAAATTTCTACCCAATAATCTTACCAAAACTCTTCCCCATTTCCAGGATGTTTGGGTCTTAACGATAGACCTCAACCAATTTCTCTAAGGAGGCCCTCAAAGAGAATCATTCAAGAGATAAAATCCTCTTTCACTTTAATTATTTTCATTTCACATTTTTTCATACTTATCTTTGCTTCTCTATCCAAATATGTCTGATAAATCTTGTATCTTATGTATACTATAATTTTTTTAGGTTAATTTAAAATCCACCAACATGTCATTTCTCCTCTTCCTTTTATTCTAAAAATGAAAATATCATCTGTGAGGTGTTGATTTATGACCTTATAGGATGAAAAGTTTTCATTTTAATTTTACACCTTCAATGATGGAAATAAAACATTTAAAATGGCTTAAACTGATTGAAAAATATATTTTATAACTTTTTTTTATCGAACTAACATATAAGCATAATATTAAATTATAAAACAGAACTATCTGCCGATGATAAAAAAAGTGAATTAATCTAAACTATTATCATTGATGTCTTATCTAATGATTCATCCTCATCACATATTACAAAATAAATTATATAACCATATAATCATATGAATGATCATTCAAAACATATAATTTCAATTTTAGATAATTATTCGCATTTTATATGAACCTTCACACTCTTATACAATTAAAAAAATCATGAAAAACAATAAAATAAACACTCTCGATCATTTAATTGAAGGTTATAACTCTTCTAAAATTTCATAAATGAACTTAATAAAACCATAGAAAATAAAATAAATGTATAAAAGGTTTTGAGTTAAATGATTAATTTATTTTATTTTATTATCCTAAACAATAAGATCAAGTGTTTAACACATTTATATATAAGGTAAGGGATTCTTCCAGAACATCAATTTTTCATTTGGGCAATAAATTCTACATCATACCCCAATTTAATTATTATTTTTTTAATATACTTATTAGAAAGTCTGTTTTTATGTTAAAAACTAATGTATCCAGATCATTTCATCCTTCTTTTATGGTAAATACATTATTTTATATGGTTCACTTCTTAATTCATTTCAATAATCAATCAGGATTTAAAAAGAACATCCCAGTTTCCTACATATATTCTTGTGCACTCCATAATATGTTTTAAGACACCATTTTTTAATAAAAATATAGTTTTATCATGTAAAACTATCTTTTCTCATTTCTAATTTATAAAAAATTTATTCATTTTTTTGTTTTAAATACTCTTTAGTATTTCCCTTCAACCTCACTAAAGCATCTCATTTGTAAATTTTAATTAATGCCATTTTTTCTTGTTTTAACTTCAGTTAGAAGTATTTCATGCCTCAAATATAATTGTGTTATCCTTCCATTTTATTTTATTATATATAAATATTATAATTTTATTTTATTACAAACACAATGATTTAACAAAATAACTCTTCCTTCCAAAGTAAAATGAGAATTTCTCTCAATAATTTCATGATGATTTAATTTGTGTATTTTCATCTATTTCTACACCATATATTGAATATTTTTGTTAATTTAAATTGAAATTTTATGATATCATAAACAATATTTTATGAAATGGTTTATGATCAGCTTGACACTGGATGTGCTATCTTGATACCATTCACTATATTACCCAGAATGGTTCGTGGTTATGATCACTTATTGGGGAAATACCTTTAAATTTCATACATATATGTTGTTTCTATTTCACCCTATTCATATTCATGATGAAAAATACTTTTTATGTAATAGGAAAGTCCTACTATAGCCTCTAAATGCATCAGTAGGTCTCATGAGACAAAATTGATATAGACTTGGCCAAGTATTTTTTTCATTTATTCTCATATATGGATTTGGTCTAGGTTTTAACCATTTTTTAGCTATCATTGACGAGTTCTCAATGGTATATTTCATATGTCTAGCGTTATTCATTTTCTAATTATGATATTAGTAAATTATAATCCATGTTATTTTTCAATTATTATAATATCCATGAAAAAGTTTGATTCTTATGTGATCATATATATGGACTTATATATTCATATTTTATTCCTTTTATATATTTCTCAATACTATCCTTTAACGGCATGTGTTTTAGGTTATTAATCATGTCTTATTTTTTATGTTTATTATTTCTTCCACTATATTACATTCCCTTAATAAGAATCTGAGCTCACCCTTTCTTATTTTTTTCATGATGTGATGGCGTAGATTATGAATGAATTTCAGGGATCATCTAGGGGTTTTGGGTGTTTGAAATGTAGTTTTTATATTGTATTTAATTTCAATTTATAATGTAAAACATATATATGTATATGGATTTACAAATCTACTAAACTATTTAGTCCTTTTGGATATGATTTCTTGTTCATTTTACCAATGTAATAATGTAAGACACCAACTCTGGGATAATAGTATTTACTGTTGGTATCAGAGAATATTTAGTAGAAACCTTGAAATATAGATTTAAAAAACATATATTAGGGACAATTAACCTAATATGTTATTTGAGGACAAGAATAGAATAATATCCTATAAGTTTGTTAAGGTAATGATTATGTGGATCTTCATAGAAACACATCATTGTTTGGATATTACAAGTGGATTTGGTTCTAGAATAGATGTACCTATGGGTATAAACTCTAACAAGGTGTGTCAGGATGGATTCAGCATAACCTAAAACATGACAACATGACATACTATGCCCCACGATTGACACTCCTAGGGAATATTATTTAGATAATTCTCATTTTATTTATGAACCATTATAATTTTTTTAAATTTTAATATAACCCCAAAGAAACTATGTTTTTGTTTATGGGAATAGGTATGCATAAATTTTCAATTTATGTTAAGTGTTTTTCTATTTAAATATTATGAATTATTATTTATAACAATATTTAGTGTATTTCATTGAATAGAAATGACACAAATGGGAAGGAATGGAAATTGTATCAAAGCACATAATCCATGTTTGTATTTAACTAATTTCAAAAAAATGATGTTGTAACTGATGTTATAACTAGTTTTGAAAAACATATAAATATACTTGGGTGATTGACTCAGGTTATGAATAATAACCTTAACCGTATAAATCATCCAGATCCACAATGTAGAGGAACAATTTTAGACTGCATTATGAGGCAAAAACCGACATCATTAAATGGGACTAAAAATCCATTTGTAGATATGAAATGGATATGTTCCGTAGAAAATATATTTCTTTATTTGTGAATTAATAAAATTGAGAATGTTTTCATGGAAATTTATTGTCAGTTGAGAAATGTTGACCAATTGTAGACATTGATTAAAAAAATAAAGAGGTGGAAGAAATATAAAACATAGAATAGAATGATTTTAGGGATCTTTTCTTTTAAAAATATTTCCCTCATAAACAATGAGTGGATATAAAGAGAAAATTCATGAATCTAAGGTAAATAGAATATGGGAATATTTATAAGTATAAAGCCATATTTTCAAGGTTATTAATTAATTCAATAGATTATGTACATAATAATGATCATTATTTATTTATTTTTTTATTGGATAAATCCATTGCTTAGAATATAAGTAGTCTCTAAAACCCTCTCATAATATTCAGATGTAGTCTCATGTGCTATCAATATAGATAATGATTTATCTATGTATTATGAATTTAAGGGAAAATAAGAGAAGAAGAGGGTGGAAGAGAAAAGAATGGATAAAGGGAAGTATAAAAAATTGTATTTTCTAAAATGTGATACTTGTGGAAGGAAACTGTCAGGTGCCTTCTTAAAATAAAAAGGACTTTTCTACAAGTTTGGTGAGAGAGGGCATAAGTATCATGATTTAAAGGGAAATAAATAAGCTACTATTGTTGAATGGTCTAATTGTTGGAAGACGATACACTAAGATAATTATTATCCAAAGCACCAAGGAAACTTTCCATAGAAAAGGCCAATGAAAAAATGACATGTTTATACAATCAAAACTACTTAGGTTGAAGTTACTAATGATGTGGTAGAATAAAAATTATTCATTTCATGAAACTTGTGCAATGACTTATTTTATTTTAGATCATCACATTCTTTTATATCATCCAAATTTTCCTAGAAAATTAGAAATTCTCCTTTTTTGTTTAATAAGTGAATTTTCAGCAAAAACTCTTAAGTGTAGTCTAATTGCCAAAAAAATGTGTTGGATAGCCCAATTTAGGACACATAAACGTGTTTTAGTTTGTGAAGACATCGCCATACCTATGATCCACTTTGATATAATCCTTGGTATATACTAGATTTAAAAATATGATCAAAAAATTATTGCATGAAGAAAAAAATTATGATTTGTGAGGAAGATGTATAATACCTTATCATTAGAGATGAATCTTCATCATATGAATCTTATCTAGCTCCACCCTCCACAGATCTGTTGAATTATATTCATGGGGAATAAGAACAGATAAAACCTACTGGTGAGAATGTGATCTTAAAATTTAATATGTGCCTATTATATAGGAATAAAATTATGTTTTTCTAGAGGATTCACTCAACCATCCTCAAGAGGGGGAGGGTGATTTTTCTATTTATTTAACGCCTCATGCAAGAAGAAAATCAGTGACTCCTTATAGAATGGACACTATGGAATTAGTGGAGGAAAATAATCAACTAGAGGTTTTTAGTAATAATGGATTTATTTTCCTTATCTTTTCTCCATGTGGAGCTCCTGTTATCATGATTAATAAGATAGATAGATCAATGAGGTTTTGAATTTATTATAGAGAAATAAATACAATTAAAATAAATAACAAGTCTAATATTTCTCACATTGATGATTTATTTGATCATATTAATAGACCTCAATATTTTTTGAATATTAAACATTATGCTGGATATTATCAGTTGAGTCTAAATAAAGAAGATATTCCAAAGACAAAATTTCGAATTGGGTATGAACATTAAGAGTTTATAGTAATTACATTTATACTGATAATGAACCCTCTATTTTAATGGATCTAATATATAGATTAATCATGGAATATATTGATGATTTTTTTGGTATTTATTGATTATATCATGATATACTCAAAAATATAGGACAAACATGAGAACCACAAAGACTTTTTTTAAGAATATTAGAATAAAAGACTTATATATAATGTTTAGAATTTATGAATTATCTCTTCAAATAGTTTCTTTTTATGACCATATTGTCTCTAATAATGAAATTTCAGTTTATCCTATGAAGAAAATGTCAGTTCAAGAATATCCCACACCAAATAACATAACTGAGATAAGTTGCATCATTAGTTTAGTAGGTTACTATTGATGTTTTGTTCAAAACTTTTTTGACTAACTAACCCATTCACTAAGCATACACGAAATGGGTTATGTTTATTTAGAAAATGGAATTTGAAGAATAAGTTGAAGAACTGCATAAAGTATTATTGAATGCTACTATCTTTACTCAACCATCGGGAAATAGTGTATTAGTGATTTACAGTGATGCATCGACGAAAGGACTTGATTGTTCCATTATGCAGAATGATAGAGTTATTTCATATACCTTAAGGTAGTTTAAAACTCATGAAAAGAACTATCTAACTCCTAATCATGAGTTTTCAGCTATAATATTTTCAATAAAGATAAGAAAACATTATCTATATAGTTAAATATGTGAGTTATATACATATCACAAGAGTTTGAAATATATCTTCTCAAAGAAAAAACATTTCATGATCAAAAGATTATGGCTATAGATACTCAATGATTATTATTGTTCAATACCCTAACACTCAGGGAAGGATAACAAGGTTGTATTATCATTGAGGGGGGAAGAGCCCAGAGTTCTGGAAAAAAAATGAGGATTGGAAAGTATCCTATGTATATGGAGATAGTAAAGATGGATATGAGAATTATCCATGGAAGTAAAACATCAATACTTTTTAAAATTATATCCAAACTATCATTATTAGAAAGGACTAAAAGTTGATAGTCTGATGATGAAAATTTTCAAAAAAAAATTAAGAATATAAATTATGGGAAATGGGTAGAATTAAAATTTGAAGATGTAATTTTAAAATTTGTCAAGATATTTGTCTTTCTTATATGCCCAAGATAAAAATATAATTATTAGATGATTCCCAAAGCTTAAATTTCTCTACCCACCCAAGTAGCACAAAGATTTATAGATATTTTGAGGAACATTTCAGGTGGGATAATTTGAAGCGAGAAATGTTTTATTATGTATCATTATGTTTAGTCAGTTTATAGGTTATAGATGAAAGAGAACATTTTATAGGATTCATGTAACCTATATCTATTTCTATATATAAATCTAATGACATTATAATTGATTTTTCACTTGTTTAACAAACACTCTTAGAAATAATGATGCAATAAGGTTAATTGTTGACTGGCGTACCAAATGTGACCATTTCATCTATATAACAAAATATTTTCCACTAGATCACCTTGCACGACACTATATTAGTGAAGTTCTAAGACTTGATGTTTCATCCCTTTCAATTATTTCTAATCATGATCCCTGATTTAGATCAAAATTCATGAAAATTTGTGCATATTCTTCGAATACTAAGCTATTTTGAGTATTATTTATCACTATAAAATTTAAGGGTATCCTAAAAAGACTATTAAAACATTAGAATAAATTTTGAGATCATGTTCAATTGAATTTAAAGGTATGTGGGATTAATATTTACCTTTGTTATAGTTTTACTACAATATTAGTTTCCATTCAAGTATTCAAATGACATCATATGAAGCATTATATAAAAAGAAATGTTGTACTATATATTCTTGAGATGAAGTGGGTGAGAGTAATTTCGTAGGCCCATAACTTGTGGGAGAAACAAAAATAAAGGTAAATAGTATTCATACTCTCATTAAATAATCTCAAAGTATAAAAAAGAGCTTTGCTAATAACTAGAGGATGGATTTTGAGTTTCAAGTTGGAGATCATGTTTTTGGAAGGTATATCCATGGAAGGGTGTTATATTATTTATAATTAAATGAAATTAAATCCTTGGTACATTGGAATTTTTGATATCATGGAGAGAATTGGAGATGTGGCTTACCATTTGGGGATTCCTCCTAGCCTTCCTAATGTAGCCAATATATTCGACATCTATTTGGCAAGGATGTATATGCTAGACCCAAAACATGTCGTCACTTTTGAACGAACAAAATTTTATCCTCATTTATCTTACTATGAAGAGTCAGTATAGATTATAAAGACTCAATAAAAGGTGATGGGGAATTGAATGACTCAGCTGGAAAATGTACTTGGGAAAAATCAAAATATTGAAAAGGTGATGTGGGAATAAGAGGAATTTATGATAAAGAACTACCTAAATGGTTATATGAACTGAAATTATGAAAACTTTGATGAAAAAATTTTTTAAAGGAGGGGATAATGTGACACCAAAGGATATTATGGTATGTCTCTTTTCAAATTTAACATCTTTAATTTATTTATGATTCACAAAACATTGAGTTTAAAACCATAATATACTATTAAATTTGACAGTTGAAATTGTAATGTGACCATCAGAAATAGTAATATGACCAATATAATAGTAAAATCACCAATAATGTATAATTAGTATTTGGGTATATTATAAATGAAAATATGATATATTTATATTATAGTATAATTAAATAAATACTTTGAAAATGATAAATAAATTATAGGAATTTTTGAAAAACATAGATGTTTATTTAGCGTTTTATAATTAATATAATGACTCAAAATGAAATTATATTTTTATTAAATATATTCATAAATTATTTTTTTTATGATTATAAAGTAATTTTATGAGACCTTAATTAATTTTTCAAAGTGTTATAAAATCAGTTTTAATTTTAAAATTAATTTTTTTTGAATAAATGATTATTTAAATTAAATATTAAATTAATCATATCCATAAAATTATTTTCATATAATATATTTCATTTTTTAATTATAAATTTCAAAAATATGTTTAAGTAGAGTTTTTGCGGTTTTTTTGAAGTATTTGAATTTTTGCTAAATAGTCAAATACATTAATTTACGGTATAAGATAAATACAAAAATGGTTGATTCATAGATCATGTAATCACCCTTGGATCAAAATAAAATTCACTTTTTATTATACATAATAAAAATAATCCATACTATTAATAGTCTTGATCCAAAATATTAATAAAATGATAAAAATAATAAAAAACCCCTCATTCACTATAAATTTCACCCTCACCGCCTCTTCAAATCACACCTCTTAAGCATTTAATCATGTACACTTTATTTCCAGTACCCTTCCCGAAATTATTCCCCATATTTATAAGATTCTAGTATCAACAAAAGTCCAAAACTATTTCACTAAGTAGTCCATCAAAGATAATAATTTAAGGGTTACAATCCTCTTTCACATTCTTTATTTTCATTTCACATTATTTCCTTTCATTATACTATACTCATATCCTCAATATAAACATGAATTATAACTCTAATATCTTATATATACTATAATTTTGTTATGTTAATATAAAATCCACTATCATGTCACTAATCCTCTTCCCTTTCTTCAAAAAATGGAAATATCATAAGTGAGGTGTTGATTTATCACCTTTGAGGATGGAAAGTTTCAATTTTCCATTATGACCATCAAGGATGAACACAAAAGCTCTATAATGGTTGAAACATATTATAAAATTTATATTATAATTTTATTTATGTTTTGACACTAAATTATACACATTATAATAAATAATAAAACAAACTAGCTCGTGAATATCGAAAAGACACCAAAATAATCTAAACGTAGCACTATTGTATTATCTGATGATTCGTCCATACCCCAAATAAAAAAAATGATTCATATAAACATTATATATTATTAAATATCATTAACAATATATAAGTTAAATTTTGGATAATTATTCTCATGTAGTTGTGGTTTTGTTAAGTGGTAAGCACCTCGTAATACTATATCAAGGACAGGGGATCAAAACCCCTTGGGTGAAAGTATTGTAGCATCACTATAGGAGCACTATAGTAGTATATATAAAGACTATAATAGAGGATAAAGTGTATCATTGATGACAATATAGTATTTGTGAGAACTGTTGCAAGAACCGTAGTAGTGACCATATTGTAGCAGGCTGACTAATGTTGTAGTAATATTCACTAAAGGGCCTTTGGGAAACAAATTTGAGCCTTCGTGGAAATTTAATGGTAATTAATTACCATTGGGACTAATGTCTATGTCATGGGGGTTTTTGGGCCTTTAGGCTATGTAATGGGCTTCATGTCTACTGGGCTTTCAGGCCATGTACAGAATAAAACAAGACTTAATGGGTGGGCTATCCTTAGTGGGGTTATGGACCACCTTTCCATACTATGTGTGTGGTTTCTATATGTTTAATGTAATTTTACCCCCAAACACCTAATATATATATTTATTCTCATATTATAGTAACCTCCATACTCTTATACAAGTAAATCAATCATAAAGTAACAAAATAGAGACTTCCAAGCAATGGGATTAGACGGTATAACTCATCTAAAAAACCATAAATAAACATAATAAAATCATACCAAATCATATAAATGTATAAAGGGTTCTCAATTAATCAATTATATGACTTAATTTTATTATCTAAGTCCTTAATATGATGTATTTAACACTTTCATACATAAAATAAGATATTATCCCCAAACCTCCATTATTCATTTGAGTTACACTTCTCTCTCTTACTAAAATGTAATTCTTATTTATTTTTATTCAATTACTCTAAATTCTATATATATTTTAAAATCTAATGTATCCATATCATTTAAACCTTGTTTTGTGGGAAATACATGATTTAATAAGGCTCCCATATCAATTCTTTCTCATAAGAAATATTGATTTAATGGAAATTCCCAATTTCCTACCCATTTTCAAGAGCACTCCATAATCTGTTTTATGTCATGATTATTTTTAATAAACCACTAATTTTGTAATGAAAAAATATATTTCTCATTTATAGTTTTATACAAAAGTTATGTATTTTTTTAAGGAATCTTTATAATTTTACCTTAAATTGCACTAAAGTGTCCCTTTTCTAAATTTTCTTTAATTCTCTTTTAACATGTTTTCGCTTCATTAAGAAATCATATATGCCTCAAATATAATTTCATTTTACTTCCATTAAATTTGATAGTATATACATGTTATAATAATATTTTATGAAAAGTAAAATGATTTCACAAAAGAACTCTTAAATACCATGTAAAAGGGTATTTCTTCCAACAATTCCTCGATGATTTATTATGGTATTTTCATATATTTATACATATTCTACTGACTCTTATGCTTAATTGGGATTGATCTTTTATGATATAATATACAATATTTTATTTAATCGTTTAAGATCAGGTTGATTATGGATATTCTATCTCAATACCCTTCACCATATTACATATAAATGTTATTTATTATGTTTACTGATTAGGGAGAGTTATTTAAATTTCATATGTATATGTCATTTATGTTTTACTCCATTCATATAAAAAATGAATTGGATTTAGTAAGTGATTGGAAGGGCCCACTATATCTCAATGATGCATCTATAGGTATCATTAAGTAAAACAGATATGGTCTTGGCTAAGGCCTTTTCCATTTATTCTTAGAAATGGATTTTGCTAAGGCCTAATCCAATAATTTTTAGATGTTTTGTACAACTCCAAGATCGTATGTTTCAGATGTCCACCATTATGAATTCCTTCATTATGATATTAGTAATTGATAATCCTTGTGATTATATGACTGGTATAATATCCATGGAAATGTTTCATTCTCATGTGATCATATATATGACCTTGTATATTCAGATTTTATTCCATCCATATTATTCACAAGATTATATTTTAATGGCATGTGTTTTTAGTTATTCACATTTCCTTATAGTTTATGTGTATTATATCTTTCTCTATATTTCATACCCTTACTATTCAAATGAGTTCACATGTTTCTGAAGTTTTATTTTTACCCAGGATGAGAATATGTATATTATGAATGGATTTCAAAGATGATCTCGGGGTTTTAGGTTTTTTCAATGTAGTTTCTATGTTGAATTTTAATTAAAATTTTAATGTAAAACATATGTAAGTGTCTAGTTTTCAAAATATAGTAATCTATTCCATCCTTTGGGATATAATCTCTTTATCGTAGTACAAATGTAATAATGTAAGGCACTGACACTAAGCTACTGTGGTTGGGGTTTTTACAGATTTTATTAAAGTAAAACAAACAAAACATACAAAGAAAGGTCTCATAGGAAATGTTCAACACTTTGAGATCATACATACTGATATATTTGGAACTTTTGATGTTAATTATTTCAATAAATAAAATTACTTTATCACCTTTATTGATGATTCTTCATGTTATGGATAGTGCTATTTATTTCATTTGAAATATCATGAAATAATTTCCATGTAAATTTATTTAAATGATGTAGAGATGAAATTATAAAAAAATGTTAAGTTCGTAATGACTAATAGGGTGTGTGAATATTATTAAAGATTTGATGAATATGGGAAAATCATTGGTCCATTAGTAATGTTTCTATAAAGTCAAGTCATATACGCACAATACACTATAAAAGATACACCACAACAATGGTGTATCATAATGGTGTAATATAACATTAATGGATATGGTTAAGAGTATGTTAAGTTATTATTACTTACTTTTATCATTGAGGATGTATTATTTAAAGTTTACAGTGTATTTATTAAATAGGGTTCCTAGTATAGAAGTTCCAAAATCTGCTTTTGATCTTTTGACTGGTAGGAAACCTAGTTTGAGACACCTATATGTATGGGTTTGTCTGGTAGATATAAGAGCATATAATCCAAAATAATGAAAAATAGATGCAAGAAAAAACCATTGATATTTTATTGGTTATCCATTTAATTAAAAAGGGTACAAATTTTAATTTCCTAACCATATTACATGAATTGTTGAAATTGGAAATGTATGATTTATAATTAATGGTGAATTCAGTGGGACTGAACTTATAGAAAATCTAGAAATTAATTAAGTCATAATTGAAGTTCTATTTTCTTGTATTCCAACTTCACATGTTTTTGTTCTTAATGTTACTGAATGAAAAATTAGTCAATTTGAACAACAACAGAATGATTCCCAAATTCACAATGAATAAATGGTCAATGATCCATAAGAAATTTTGTTATGAAGTTCACAAAGGGGAAGAATTTATGTTGTTTTTTATTATTATATTGTATATATGCATGAAATAGAAGGAGATATTGGCATTGATAATGATCCAGTTCCATATTCTCATGTGATCAAGTGTGATAATTGTAATAAATGGTTAGATTCCCTAAAATGTGATTTTAATTCCATATAACTAAATAAAAAATTGGACCTTATAGAATTTCTTAACGGATGTAATAGTGTTGGATGAAAATCTGTCTTCAAAACCAAATGTGACTCTCTTGGTAACCATGAACATTACAAGCTATGAATTTTTTCTAAAGGATTCACAAAAAAATATGGTATAGAATATAAGGAAACCTTCTCATCTATTTCAAAGAAATATTATTTTAGAATTATTATAGAATCAGTAGATCCGTATGATTTATAGTTACATCAAATGGATGTAAAATCATCCTTTATAAGTGGATACATAGTGTAATATGTATACATGTATCATCGAATGAGTTTTTTCATTGAAGTATTAGAACACATGGTATATAAATTAAAGACGTAAATATATGGACTTAAATAAACATCCCAAAAATGGTATATTAGGTTTAGTGACACCATTGTATATTTTATATTTAAGGAAAACATCATTTATTAATTTATATACCATAATATCAGTGGGATAAAATTTATATTCTGGATTATATATTTTGATGATATATTTTTTTCTGCAAATGATCTTTTTCTATTATGTGAGATCAAGAAATTACTCTCTAATTATTTTTAATTGACAAACACGGGATAATCCAAGTATGTGATTGGAATATAAATATTTCATAATTGAAATCACGGTTTATTGGTATTATCTCAAAATACAGACATCAAAAAAAATTTATTGAGGTTTATTATAGAAAAACATTTTCCATCACCTGTTCCAATTCAAAAAGTAGATAAATTTAATCTCAATCAGTGTCCCAAAATTTATTTGAATGAAAACAGATGGAAGGAATTCGTTATGCATATGTTTTTTTAATCTCGATGTGTGATCAAACATGAACAAGGCCAAATATTAACTTTGTGGTTGGTATATTGGGAAGATACCAAACCAATCATAGACTAGATCATTGAAGAGATGGAAATAATGTTTTGCGATATTTTCATGGAATAAAGAATCACATGATTACTTATAAAAGATATAATGATTTTGTTGTATTTAGATACTCTGATTCATAAATTTTTTTGTATTGATACAAGGAAGTCCACTTTTGTTATGTGTATCTTCTAGCTGAAATAGGAATATTATGGAAAATTTTCATGCATTTTGTTATAGATGATTTAAACATGGAATTTAAATTTATAGCCTGATTTGAAGATATACTTCAGGTAATGTGGTTGTGGATCATTATTTCAGGACATATAACTGTCAACAGTTTCATGAACCCATGAAAATTTATAGTGACAATACTACATCCATATTTTTTTCAATGAATCTTAAGTTTTCCAATGGAGCTAAGCACATGAAATTATTGTACTTATCAATTAAAAAGTATGTTAAAAAATTGAAGTTATAAATTTCACATGTTAGCATAAATATTATTATTTATGACCCTTTAATGAAAGGGTTTCCACCCAAGAAATGTTTTGTGCATGTTGAATGTATGGTCATTGTCACTGAATAGGTTTCAAATTATGTATTTACTATTATTATTATTACAATTGACACATGGAATTATAAATGTTTTGATCATGATTCTTATATTTTCAATAAGTATACGTGATTGGATTGAAAAATTATAATATACATATTGATTAATAAAGATATTATCATTGGTACTATTATATATATCCCATTTTAATTATGATACAGAAAATTTCATTGTTGTAGGAAATGGAAGGGGGAATATTAACAGTGAACATGTGACCGCCATGAATCTGGTTGACATTATCCTTAATTTTGATGACTTTTGAATACTTGATAGAATAAATATAATTTCGATTAATGACCAATTTAATTTATTAAACATCATACTATAATATCCCACCAGTTAAGTGGGAAAATGTTGGAATAACATGAGTAATATTTTGTTTAATATTATTATAATGGGGTAATGATGGATAAACATTTCAAATTGATAGACATTATAAGATGATTAAATAACCACCCATGAAACAAAATTATCCCATTTTAATTTTTTTGGTCCTTACCAATCAACTCTTACTAAAAAATCTAGTACATTCCAAAAAAACTACTACATAAGAGAGTAGTCAACAGATAAAAACCATTTTAAGTGGGAGAAAATCGAGGAGACTCCATTCCAAGAAGTTAAATTGATTAAGGTATGTCTTTTAATTTGAAAATTATATATCTTTATATATAATAAATAAAAAGATTAATGATCTTAAAATTAAATGAAATTAATTTATACTCCATTCATTAGAACTCAAAATGACATGTAGACAAACAACCATTCTTGGGGAAGATTCAGTCAATGATGTCTACCTTTGGAGAAAGACTCAGACTATGATTACTATTTTTTCAATCTCCCTTCAATAAGTGGGTCTTGATTAAATCAATTAGAGAAATATAACCACCATTCATGATTTACTTTCAATTATCAGCCTTTATGCTACCTCAATTCAATCTCCAAGAGGGAGGTAATAACATAGTAGATCTTCACAAAATCATCATCCACCAATCTGATTCACATAATCGATTCATCATAATTTTCAAATTAGTTTTTGGAGGATCAGGTTCATTTTTAGTTGCATGGATGAAAATACCCCTACATTGGCCTACATATAATTTGTTTATGTTAGCATTTGGATACATAAAGAGGTTGGAAAATATGAAACATTGTTGGTCTAAATTGTTTTATGTGGATATAGGCTCATATTGGAAATTTAACAGTTGGGAAAATTTGGTTACATGAATAACTCACTTCCAACATCACATGAATATTTTCCAATGACACTATATTAGAAATATTTATACAAGGATTCCACTGGAAATTGGGTTACATGAGCGAATTATCAATATTCTTGTATTTTATTGGGTAAAAAAATGGTTACATCATAAAATCACCATGTAAAAGCTCATAAAAATTCTATAACATTATTTTCACCTAAATATATAAGTCAATAAATGAATATAATTTCCATAAAAATCTTTAATGTTTCCAAAAAATAATTTTAAATAGATTTTTAGCATTGAATTTATTGATAAAGAATTTGAACTAATTATAAGAATTTATTTTAAACATTAAATACCTTTAATAATGAATTCATTTGATTCTATCACAAAAATTTTCAAAATCAATTTAAAAATTATAATTCAATTATAGATTCCATTAAAATAACAAATTTTTTTTAATTTTTTATGACTCATATTTTCCTAAATTCATATTTAGAAATTATTTTTGAAACATATAAGACCAGGTTCTGAGACAACGTGTGATTTTGAGGCCCGATGTACTAGGACACTTTGTTAAAAAATGTTATGTTTTTAATATCCTGCACTCATGATTTTCCTAAAAAAGTTTAATAACTATTAAACGTGTTCCCATAACAAAACATTGAAGCCATAGTTGTGTTTAGAGTAACAAATTTAGCTTATATGAGGATTAACATCGGCCAACGTGAGCCAGATGTGTAAGATAGTTTTTGGAAAAAACTATAAATATAATAATTAAATAAAAAATATTTTATTTTCAAATCCTAATAACTCATGAATAGTGACTCATATTGGAAATGTGATACCACCGTTGAGTTTTTAATGTGTTGTTTTCCAAAGAGCAACTTAACTTTATTAAATTCAGGTCGTCTATGGAAAAACCCAAAAAGTATGTAATCATCATTAATTAATTTAAAGATAAATTATTTTGTTGACGCAATGATAATTTTAAATAAAAACATCTTTATGATGAAATCCCAGGTTTAGCCACATAACACTAAGAATATTAGGGAATATCTAGGGAGAGCTTGGAGAAAGAATTCTTTAGATTCAATGATGAAAGATCAGAGAACAAATAGTTGATTTTCGTGCCAATGAGGTTGGATGATATCATCAATGAAGACAATGTAACTGTTCCTCATTAACATCTGATCTAAACTCATGGTTGGTTGTTTTATCATTGTGATCTATTTCCATTTATTAAATTAAATGATGAACATAGACTAACCCATGAATAGGTTGATCTTTTGTTCAAACTCTTGTGGGATGGGTTTATGCTTGTGAGGTTTTAATGGGAATTAGATTAGTGTGATTTCATCCACATAATTAATACTTCTCACAATAATGAATTGAGGTTGACCTGAACAAAAGACAAGATCCATTCATTAGGTGTTTTTTTATTCTCCTTTTCCCCTTGATGTTCTTCACGTTCTTTGTTATTTATTGAGCATAATGTAATTTCACCATTGATTCAGGGTTCCACAACCTGAGACCGAAGATGTGACATCACAAGGATACCATATAGTTGGGATTGAAGGCATGATGCTGTTCGACCAACATAGTGGCGTATGGAGGCGACACACGAAAATAACTCTGATCAGTTCATGATAGGCAGAATGTGGGTCCAGGCGGGCCATTGGTGGGGAGACCAGTGGTGAGCGTAGTATATGGCCAGCGTAGCCGGTCATGGTGAAGCGTGAGGTGGAGGATTGAACAATAGAACTGGAGGCAGAACGTGGTTCCTACGGGACCATGTGGGAACCACCAATGGCGCCAGCCACAGGGGAGCCGGTGGATGCAACAACTGTCTGCGTTGAATTTGGTTAGACCATGTGGGTTGTAGCATATGACAGGGTCGGCCGCGTGCGGGGAAAGGGCAGTGGCCCGTGCATGTGGGTCAGGCTAGACATGTCAGAATGCTCTAGTGACCTAATAGTATATACTTAAGAGGCCTAGTGGGCTGACTCCAGAAGGCCCAGTTGGATAATCCCAGTGGGATAGGATAGTTTAGGTTGGTTGGACAAGGTTGGGTTCGGTGGTTGGGTAGGACTCAGACCATACCCGGGCAAAACATTTTTACAAAAACAACCATAAATTCTCAATTTTGTGTCCCTTAGATGGGTTATTTATGACATTGATAATATTAAGATTCAAATGTAATTTTTAGATACATAATATTAGTTTTTTTGGAATATCACTTATGAAATAATGGCTTGATGAGTAGGTTCTCATGGAATAAGAGTGCTATGAGTAGAATAATGTGGCTGGCTATGACCGCAGGACTACATGACATACATAGACTGTGTGTCTTATCAAGATTGTGTGCCTTATAGAGACTGTGTGTATTATCAAGACTGGGTGTCTTATCATTAGTGATTTAGTTGTCCCCTATCCTACTAGGGTGTGGGTCCTCCAATCGATAAGTGGTACTTCCCAATCATGTTAGCGTGTGGGTCCCTGAGACTATGTTTCTTACTGAGGCTGGGTGTCTTATCATGATTGGGTGTCTTACCGAGATAGTGTGTCTTATCATGTGGGAGTGGGTCCTCCATTAGATATAGAGTTCACTCTTCTTTGGGAAATATTTAGAAGGAATGGACCCATTCAATTGTTGTGAATGAAACATATATAGAATTTAGAGCTCCCTCAATAAACTAAGGAGTGGTATACTCCATTCAAGAGCAATAGAAGTATCATGGGTTAGTTTGAGTAAATACTTCCTCGATGTAGGGGCAGTATTGAGGTGTGAGTTCTTCCGCTCTCTATTACTAGAGAGGCTAAACGCAATGCATTGTTTGGAGTAGTTCGGCCTCATCTATGTGAAGTGGTGAGGGGAATACCTCTTCACTTTGTTTTTCTAGCTTGCACAGGGTGCAAGGCAGTGATGACTAGACTCCTGGTGTTGGGGAATGGAGGTGGACCAAGTAAAATGTTTTCGATTGAGTGCATATCTCAGATGGGTGCCATCTTAGATGGTTGAGCTCAAGGAGTGTGTCCTCTTGGTTTATGTGTTACGATTCAAGCCTCTGTTGAGAATTTCGTTACTCACTATGAGGATGGAACCTCATGATACATAGAGTATGAGATGAATATATCTGGATGTTTTTGATATAAGTGTTGTAGACATATATCTAGGTGGAGCATATTTTACCTCATCTATTTCCGTATGGTTACTTCATGTATTTTTAAGTAGTATTATTTTTTGGTTTTAGGGTGTCTTAGTGAGTATTTATTTACTCACCCCTTCATAGTCTTTGAAATCATGTGTCGTTTCTTGTGCAGAAATTCGATGAATTGATGAAGTCTTAGGTGAAACGGGACAAGGTGCTTCTCAATGATATTATAAAATTGGGGTGTTCTCCCCTACCTTCATAAAACTATCTTTGTACCTACCCTATAGGTACGGTTTTCTACGTAAGATTTTTGGGAACATATATGTTCACTTTTACATACTCTTACTTTTGGTGGGTTTGTATTCTGGACTAGTTTACATTACATTTTTCTGTACTCGTACTCTATGGTTGGTATCATAGTGGTATGCATGCTACATTACTTTGGGTTTTTACATTTCATCATTTGGTGCTTGGAGTTGTGTGTGTTTATAGGTAATTAGAAAAATGCCTCACATTTTTGGGATATTCCTACTTGGTGATAGTCACCAACCCCTGGCTTATTGGAGGTGGGATTTGGGTTGTCATGGCCCAAGCCCCACTCAAATGGGTTGTGACATAGTGGTATCATAGCATTCCAGTTCTACATAATGATCTAGAGTCTGTGAGGTTGGTTTGGGGAAATAGTGTTAATTATTTTGAGTTTGGATTTTAGGCTAGGGAATCCAGTATTGGTGCGCCTGCCGATGTATCCATACACCAGGTCAGAATTTTACTTTTTTACTCAGTACATGAAAATAGTGGTTTCTTGGAAAAATAATGGTACATGCATCGTATAATAATGGGGTGTGTTCTCGTGTCCTTATTTAGTCAAATCATTGGGTATACTCTATCGACCATGGTACATCTTGTCATATTTCATGATACCTCTATGTCGATAGCCAACTAGTATTCCATTGTGTGATCACGAGAATGATCCAATGAGTGACGAGACAATAGTATAAGGACATATACTAGTGATAGATCCTCCATGTGGTGCACAAGTTATACCACCACCTGTAGAGAAGCAAAATGTACCCATAGTACCTGTGGATGAGGAGAACAGGATGAGCACACCTCATGAGTTTTAGTAATAGAGACCCCTCACGTTCCAAGGTGATCCCATTACAGATGTTGTTGAGGAATAGCTTGATGTGGCGATCCAATGTTTCCATCTTGTCTGGACACCATCATATCAATTGTTGGTCCTGATAGTGATCCTTCTACATGGATTAGCAGGGTGATATAGGAATTTGGATACCCAATCCTGTTATGAGAAAACACTTCCATGGGTAGATACTAATAACATTTTCATAGAAGATTCATCACCTTATAAGATATTGAATATGCATGTTTTGAATCTCTACAACTCCGGCAGGATGACATGTCAGTATCTGAGTACTCATCGAGGCATACCGAACATTCCAGGTACTCAATGGATTTGATACATGACAGGTTATTCTTGGATCGGACCCTTGACCGAGGTCTATATAGGGACATCCAAGCCATCTTTATCTCTATGTTCATTCATACTAATGATAGTTTTCTAGAGAAAACCGTTGTGGTTGAGTGTTCCTTGGCTGGAAAGATACGACTGATGGTAGTGCAAAGTGGGTAACCATGAGTAGAGACCTCAGAACCCAGAAGTTGACATTAGTCACAAAGACATGGACATGTTAAACATTTTGAGAGGAGTTCCAAGGAAATGACATCTACAACTATGGTCTCATAGATTGATTCCATTCATCCTATAGGGAGGAAATTATTTTCATGTGATGACATGGAACATCTTGATAGATAATGTCTAACTCGTCACACTACTGATAAGGAAATGGTTGATAGACCACCATAGTAGAGACCATAATAGAAACATACATATCTACAGGGCGGTGGATGTGATAGTAGAGGTGGGAGAGTTGAAGTTGGTGATATAAATTTCATCATGTTTCCACCACCACCCAATATGATCCACATTAGGCTCGGAGAGCTAGAGGAAACGGGAAGGGGAAACTGCATGCAGTTGTGGCATATGACCCAAGGGCTCCAAGAATGATTCACCATATTGTCTGTGTCAATTCTACCTTGGCTTCCATATTGATAGATATATGTTCTAATCATTCTTTTCCTACCAAAAATCTTTTTTGAGACTCAGATATTTTGGTGGAACCATTAAATCAACCCCTACTCTTGGATACTCCTATTGTAGGAGTCCCAATGATCACGCACTAGTGATATTAGTGTGGTTTGTCTCAATGAGGCTAGTGTTTTGGTTGATATATATTGGTAAAAATGTTGAGGCCTTACAAATTCAATCATGGTATGTAGTAGGTACCTATAGTTCATGCTCGGAATGACTATTTAATGTGAATAATGTGGTGTGTCTACCATGGTGGAACAAGGATCTCCTTCTTGGTGAATAGTAAACCTATGATGTATAGAATGGAAATACACAAGGGATGGTGCAGCAGAGTTATCATAAATTGTACTGAATAACCCTTAATGTAGTGGGAGTTATGATCCATCGGTGTCCTATAGTGGTGGAGAAGTTACATTGGATCTAACAAAGGTTGAGATAGAAGAATTGGCTAGAGTACCTCTAGGATTACGATATAAAGATTATATCTAATCTTGGGAGGGGTAACATGGTGAAATATTCTATCTATAGAACATCTAGTTTTCATTTTCATAATGAGAAGTCAAAGAAATTGGCCTCTTTATAGTTATACTTTATGTATGGATATGGGGAAGCTTACCTCTATTCAATGGTTGTCACCCCTCCACTCTTACAATGGGTCAGATGGGTATAGCTTTGATATAATGACTGTGAGACTTTATAGGCTCATATTTCCATAGGGCATGCTCCTGATGGATATTAAAAAGGTGTGGATTACATAATTTTTTTCAAAAGATGCGCAGTAGTACTAGTGGTGTTACGAGAGGAGGTTTTGAGGGAGTTATATAAGCCCCGTTTGGATTTACATCTACATAGGTGAAGATGTTTTTGGACCACCGACGTTAGTTCTGGTGGTAGGGAATAAAGAAGAGAGTTGTATATTTTGTCTCTTGATTCTAGGATTGATAGCAAGTGAAAAACGAGCACAAGGTTCTCATAGGTTTGACTCAACACCTCTAGTGATATAATTGAAGTGGGATGGGATATCGATGGACTTCGTAATGGGTTTACCATGTATATCTAGGGGACACGATACCATCTAGGTGATTATTGACCTAATCACCATGTTATCCCACTTCCCAGCATTTCAAAAGTAGAGTTCCAAAGAGATATTGGGATGCCTATATGTGTAGGAGATAGTTTGAATCCAAAGAGTCCCTTTGAAAATAGTTTTATATCATGATTGTTGTCTTACATCCTGACTATAGAAGGGATTGTAGGAGGCGTTTGTTACATAGTTTCACGTGATCAAAGTGTTTCACCAATAGATAGACGACCAGGCTTAGTGGAGCATTTAGGTTACTGGGGTCTTGTTATGGGATTAAATATTAAATTTTTGGATGGATTTAAGAGGATTAATAATGGGTTATCGATTCTTTGATTATGTGTTCAGTGGAGGCACAAAAATATCTAGGGTAACCCATGGTTGTAAGAGGCTTAGATTTGTGCTCAATACCCTCATTTTTTTGGGAAGCCCTTTGTATTTCAGGGATGTAAATCCCTAAGGTGGGGAGTATATAATGACTCATATTTTCTAAAATTTATTTATAGAAATTATTTGGGATAGTTACTAGACTAGGCACTGAGACAGGGTTCAATTCTACGGCATGGTGTGTCTGGGACAGTTCATAGAAAAATGTTATGTTTTTAATAGCACATGCATGCATTTTTTCTTGAAAAAGTACAATAACTCTTAAATGGGTTCCTTGATTAAAAATATTAGGGAACCATTTTGTTTAGGGCCGTGAATTTAACTTAGCTGAGTCCTAAAATCATAAACCATGGGTCGTCTATGAAAATATTTTTTGGATGTAACCATAAATAAAATAATTAAATAAAACTTATTTTATTTTCAAATTCAAATAAATCATGAATAGAGACTTGGATTGGAAATCCTATACCACTTTTGAGTTCATAATGTGGGTTTTTATCAAGGGTAGACTTAAATTTAGTCGGTTTGGGTCTTCTATGGAAAAACACAAAAATGGAATAATCTAAATTAAATAATTTAAAGACAAATTATTTTATTGACGTAGTGAAGATTTCCATTAAAACATATGTATGTTGATATACCTAGGTTAGCCATATAACATTGGGAATTCCAACGAATTGCTATGGAGAGCTTGAACAAAGAAACCTCTTGAGTGAATGATTACAGATTGATGATCGGATCGTGGATCATCGCACCAACAGTGGTGGAGTATCTTGTCAATGACGAAAATGAAATTGTTCCTCATTAACGACCGATCTAAAATAGAGGTAGGGTGTTGTTTATTTGTGAATCATTTCCCATTCAAAAATTAGACGATGAATGTAGACCAACTCATGAATAGGTTGATCCATGGTTCAATCATGTTCAAGATGGGTTTATGCTTGTGGGTTTTTTAAATTGGAATTAGATCTGTGTGATTGCATCCTCTTCGTTATTCCATCTAACAATAATGAATTGAGGATGACAAGAAAATTATCCAAGATCTTCTCTTAAAGTGAAATTTTTCATTTTATTTTCCCCTATATGTTATTCCCAATCTTCACGATTTTTTTACTGGATGGTTTTCTCACCATCCATTGACAGTACAACAAATAGAGGCTAAATATATAACATTAAAATGATTCCAAAGAGGTGTGATGGAAGGAGTTATGTTATTTGGATAACACAATGGTGCGTTGTAGCTTCAAAAAAATCATGAAAGGTGAAGTGAATCTCCAGAAGGACTGATGGTGGGGTAGCTAGAGGTGAGGGTAGGATGCGGTCAGTGATCCTAGTATAGGCAGAGCATGAGGTAGAGGATAGGCCACAGGTGGGGTGGCCAGTGGTCGAGGTAGAAAGAGGTCCTGGTGGGGCCACATGGGATCCCGTAGTGGCGTAGTCTATTATGGAGATGGAAGACGTGGGGGTTTTCTACATTAAACATGGTGGTGCCTCATTGACCAGATCATGAGGCTTGGTTGGATGTATATGGGGAAAGGGGGCTGACCTATGCGTCCGGGTCGGGTTCGATAAGCTAGACTACTCCAGCGGCCCCGCGGACTTGACACAATGTCCCAGAGGGCCAGGTATAGTTGGCCCAGTTGTCCAGATCAAGTTGGTTTGATTGTACCAGGCCAGGTCAGGATAGGTTCGACAAGTCTTTTCAAACCCATATAGGACCAAGGCCTGACCTTTTTATGAAATCAAAAATAACTATCAAACCATGTGTCTATTTGGGGATATGTTTACAACATTGGGACCCTTTTGATGATATGGTCCTTTTGATATACATCAGGTGAGTTTTTTTGGAATTTAACGTATGACCTAATGGCTTGGGAAGTAAGTTCTTCTATAATGAGTGTGTTATGAGCGGAATCTTGTGGTTGACAGTGACCTTGAGAATAGAAGACATAGAAATACATTGTGTCTTATCCAGACTATGTGTATTATAGAGACTATGTATCTTATCAAGACTGGGTGTATTAGTGTGACATAGTCGATACTCCCCTATCTTACTTGGGTGTGTGTCCACTAGTCACTGAGTGGTACTCCCCAATTGAGTTAGGGTGTGGGTCCTCGAGACTGGGTGTCTTAACGAGATTGGGTGACTTATCGAGACAGAGTGTCTTATCATGACTGGGTGTCTTACTGACATTTTGTGTCACACCGTGACCCAACAATACTCATTTATTTTCATTTATTTATTCATTTTTTATCTTATTTAGTTATGTGTGTTAGAAGGTTATAGTTTTGGTGGTTACCGAATGGAGATTCCAAATATTGATAGCCTTTTTGTTGTCACACAATTCACCCTCTCGGTTATAGAAACCATACGGTGCCCATACTCTTGGGCTCTATCACATGACAGAGTTGTTCCACATGGCTTCTGCACAGTATGGAAAATTGTGCGACCAACCCATATAAATTCCCTAGGTTTTAAAATTTGGGTTTTTATTTTATTTATGTTTTTTCAATTATTTATTTTTTTGTTTTTTCCTTTATCATCCATTATCCTTGGTGAATCTCGTCATACCCTCCTCCCTCATCCCTCCATTCACTTGCCTCCCTCCCTCTCAGCTTCCTCTTCTCCCATTGTTCCCCTAGTCACCTCGTCATCTCTCCTCCAACCTAATTGATCCAATGTTCACCCCCCATCACCCCTCCTAGTTTCAGATGAACCCTAGGATTCTATGGGTGCCATTTTTGTATGTTTTATTTCCTTTATAGTGATTGTAATGGGTCTCTCAGGTCCCCTCCTTCACGTTTCAACATCTTCTGCCGAAGAAAAAGTCGATTCAGTCTTTTTCCCCTTGTAGGTCACCGATTGGGGTGAGTTTTATCTTGTTTACTTATTAAATATATTTTTAATTGGAGCCTTTGGTAAATTTTAGAAACTCTTGCATCATTTTATTATGTTTTGGTCATCACTGTGGGGTTTCGAGTCATCAGTAGAAAATACTTATATGCATATACATGGGTAATAATGTATATATATATGTATCATCCTTGAACATATTCCCTCATGTGATGGGGAATATGTACTAGTGTCTAACTATATATGTATATATATATATATGAAAATGTATATATTTGTAGGTGAACCTGTCTCAGGTTTCCATCATCTTAACCTGCGTGCCTTGAGGTGGGTTCCTAATGCCCTGATATTTAATTAGAATTTCTATTACTACATGGTATTCTTTTAAATTTATGCCTTTTGAATATATATGAAATGAATATGATATATATATTTGATTAAAAATAATTGTTTGTGGTTCTTAAAAAGTGTTTTCTTAGATGTTTAGAATGTGAAGCGATTATTTCCAAATATGTGGGGTATTTACACTGATTTTGTTATAAACTTGTAATAGCATGTTTGTTTTTTCAATAAAGTTCCAAAGAGATTCCCAAAATGGTTTATTTGTGAACTCAAGGTTAAGTGGTGGTTCGATTTTCTTAAAAGTATTGTTTTATTTAATGTGTGATTTTATGCTTGTTTTAAATATGTAGTACCTTGGTTGTTTAGTTAAACTTTAAAACTTGTTTGGAAACATGAACGTGTTGGATGATCATGTGTTCTAATATGAAACTTACTCATTATAAGTAATTAAGCCCATTTTTCACTATAATAATGGTTTTTGAAAAAGGGAAAACCCCTTTTGAGGCATTCCCCATTGTCTAATAAAGATTTGGGAATTTAATGTTGGAATTGTGATATGTGACTAGTAAAGAGGCTTGGGAATTTTTGTGTAATGGAAAGGGTTGGGGATATACTCAAAGAGGATTATTGGTGGTTATAGGGTGAATGTTCTATTTTTTTAATAATGGAAATGATATTTTCTTATTGTTATTTTAATTAAAACTCACCTCCCCTTGAAATAGAGCACATGGGAAGCCCAGGGTACCTAGGTTAGAGTACTAGGATTAGTATGCAAGATGATTTAGAAGTTTTTGATCCCATTTTTTTCTAGAAGGTCTGATATTTCAACACTCACTAAACAAGTGAAATGATTTATGACCACTTGGAATTTGGATGTGATTCCCCTCTAGTGGCTCATGCACGAGAACATAGTAGGTTACGGTTTCTATACCACATCAGTTGTTTGTGATTTTTATACAACATTTCTCTAATGTATAAGGTTCCCCGGGCCACATTTGTTCTAGTTAACTAAATGGATTGACAATTGTGCTCTCTAATGTCATGTTGTTTGTGAAATGACATCCATTTCTGTTACTTCAAGCTTGTTTCCACCATTGTAAAATCCATGTTTTTAATTTAAACTATTTTCCTTTCATTATGGAATATTAATGAATGTTTGGAAACTATTTTTAAAATATAGTAGAATAGAAACACATTCCTAAAAAATGTAAACAGGTGATGTGATTTCGAAACTAATGAATTTTTTTTAATATGTCTTATTTTTAAACTAGAATGACTGAGTTTCTTTTCGAAGAATAGGGTTTAGGGTGTCTCTGATATTTGACATTCCTATTGTGAATCCCAGTGCTCATGCCTACTCTATTTTTCTAGTATTAGGTTCCTCTATTTGGGATCACTCCAAGATTTTTTTTTATGTTCCATGGTTAACCATGAGGTCACTTGAGGTATGTTTTTCTACTTAGTTTATTTTTTTATTATATTTTCCTATTTATTCAGTGCATGTTATTTTATTTGTCTATCATTTCTAAGATATATCATTCCCAAATTATTTATTTTGATTCCCGACACATGTTTCTTGCCTATGGGGATTGGGAACACCCATCGGGTCAGGTCATGGACCGTCTCAGCTAATCGGTTTAGGGTTGACTCGGGTTGGTTTTTGACATGGTGTGCCTTATCATGTGGAAGTAGTTACCCCATTAGATAATGAGTTTCCTTAGATGGTGGAAAAATTTATTAGGAGTGGACCTGTTCACCTAGTGTGAACAATACCTACATAGTACTTAGAGCTCCCGGGATGGACTTAGAAGAGAGCTACTCCATTCAGGGGAGACTGATGTTTCATGGGTTAGTTAGGGGTTTTACTCCATCTACTGTAAGTAAGTGGTGGGTGTGTGAAATCCTAGACATGGATTCCACATAAATGGGTGACCCAATCCTTCTGGGCCACATGGCCCCAAGAACATCTCCATGAATGTCAGAGGCTCCCGACTAGCAGCAAGGTCCTATACATGTGTTGGTGGGGAAACTATACCCTCATTAACAAAGTGTAGAATAATGGATGGGTGTAAATGTAGGTAAATAAAAGAAGAAATATAAGTTAACAGATCTCACAATGGAAAATACAGACACCAATAATAATAACTGAAACAACTGGAATAGTATTCAACAACTGGTGATATGTTATGTCACTAGAAAGTAGAACAACATGCATAAAAGACAATGGGCATAACATATTCCACAACAACTTAAAGGAAATAAAATACTATCCCCATCATCCCAATATCTAGATTAGTTATCTTTTCCCAATCTCCATCCTAAAAATTAAGCAATCAATTGTTTGAAGTCGTATGCTTCTATTTTTCAACATATTCAACCATGTAATCTTCCCCCGGTACCAAACAACGCCCGAAGAGATTGTGAGATAAATCTAAGTGGGCCACCACCAATGGATTCTATGATATCTGGCCTATGTAATGGAAATATAACAGTGTGTAAAATGAATGAGTATACAAAGTAAATAAGTATAATATAACTCAATAACCATGTACCTGCTTCCTCCCTCAAATTGTCTCCGAACATGTAAAAAATCATTATTTGATTAATTCTAGTTTATAAATAAGTCACAAATTATTAATAGTGATGTTTCCATGATTTAACAAGTAAACCTATAATTTTATTTAATAGTGCATCCCCAAGGTATTTACCAAGGCTATGTACACCTCAAGGGACTCCAACTCAGCAGTAACTGTTGCCTGCCATGGGTAATAGTGTAATTTTAAGGAGCATTATCCAAGGCATTCCACAATAAGGCGCATACCAAATCTTAGGGGATCATTTAAGGTAAAATAGGGATAAGTAAAGAAAGGGCCCTATGGTTTGTAGCCATGGAATCTACATGTCTATGCTGGATCCAAAGAGTGTATCCAGGGTATCCTATGATAATTTGAAGGGATCCTAAGGTGTCATATCGAGCATCCAAAAACAGACAAGGATCAGTATCTAGGTGGGTTTCAACCTATGCACTCTGTATCCTTGAATAGGAATGGGTTTCATGAGTGCTCATGGAATTATTTGAACAGAATCCAAGGAAAGATCATGTCTGGCCATTTCTCTTTTATTATGAAGTCATGTAATATCTCCTTTGGTTAGATTCATTCCTTTTATTAGTGTGATAAGGTCAAGTAGCATGAAAAAATTTAATCAAGTCATTTGGTTTAATTATTTCATTTCATTAGTTTAACAAGGACAGGTAGAATGCAACCATTTAATAAATTTATAAATTATTCCATAATTTATGGTTCATTCTGCTACCTTCCATTAATGTGGTAAGTGTTGTTATGGATATGCAACCAATTAGTCATTCAAATTTAATAATCAATTTCAAGAACATACCTTAGGCAAGTCAAGTGGAATGCATACATGGTACTTTCCATTATGAAATTCACAATATATGTCTAGAAAATTGATATAGTATCATTTACCCTTATGCAGGTCAAGAAAAGGCACACCCAAATGGTTGCGTAAACATGTTAAGACACTAAACAACAGCTATGGAATAACCTTCAACATGGAAGGGATGGAGTTGTGGAAATAACAACCATAAACTAATCATATATATGGAAAGAGTGTATCCATTCATTTCTAAAAATTATAATCATGGGATATTAATTCTATGAATAACAGCTAATGTAATTACTGGGCCCTACAAGACAAATCCCAAAATGATGAAATTTACAGATGAGTTATAGACCACCCACCTTAGGAGTGTATGAATCTCCTCCTTTAGTATTTCCTTTTGATTGGGCTCAAATAATAGTAGATCTTACAATAGGATAAAAATTCTCATACCCCAATATCTCGACTGAGAGAAAAAGAGAAGGAGAACAGTTCAAGAGGACTCGAGTACAAACTATTGTGTATCCAATGTGGTGAACGAAAGCTCGATCGGATCCTGAATGAAGTATATATCTTAATTCCAAGGTTGGATCTTCAAAAATCCCCAAATTGGGAGAGAAATAGGTTTACCCTACATAATCTCAGATTACGGGAGATGGAGGGAGGTTAATAGATCATTACAGGTAAAATTGTAAATTTACCTAGAAAATTGGTTTGTGCATAGTATATCTACACGATTTGAAAAAACATGTTCAATCCTTGTGAGTTTTTCAAGGAAGAAGGACACATTTCATGGTTTGGCTGTTCATCCGTGCAGAAAGTGGGAAAATTGGTTTTATCTAAAAATATCAATCTACATGGTTATCCAAACTGTGTCCTAACCATGCACTAATTGTGCGACCCGTCCAGTTTTCCCAAAAAGATGGGTTCTGGCCTCTAAAAATTCCAAAAACCCATGAGGCCTTTAGTAACTCATCGGGCATCCATATTAGGTTCAGAGAAAACATTTAGACCTAAATTTAATGGATCCACACATTAGTAAAGAAAATTCGGTACTTACAATCATCACCCCTTAAAAGAACTCTTATATGAGTTCACATTTCAAGGGTTGCGAATCACATTATAAAACCAATTCCAACCACTAAGCATGTATGTCGGCTTCCCTCTTCCACGAATCGTCCTGTACCTAGCCGTGCTTCCATATAACCCATAATTGGGGGATATAATGGCATGGGAGAGACATTGTCATCCTATCAAAGATGCATATTGGATACTCCTCAAATGATGAATTAGAAATTAAATTGACTTCCTTGGGATCAAATGTATGAGACAGATTAGTATAATACTGGAGAAGATATGAAATATGAAAGACGTAGTTCATGTCACGATACCACGAAGGTAATAACAACTAATAGGATACCAGCCTAACTATATCTAAAATATAGAATTACCCTACATAATGAGGTGACATCATTTCCTACTATCATAACGGTCTATGCCCATGCCTAGGTGATACCTGAAAAAAAACGCGATCCCTAAACATGAACTCTTAAGGATGTTGATGGAGATCGGTATAAAATTTTTTTCGCGAATGAGTTGTAGCCATATTTTTTCTAGGACTGGAAGCGAGGTATGTTGACTAAAAATTCCATAGAAACATCTTCTCATTTTTATTCTGGGACTGGAAGTGGTTGTAGCAAGCCTAAAGGTCTCTCGTGCTCTACCATCATCTGTTCACAGGTGGAGAACCTAGTGATAAAGCTTGAAATCTTACATTTAATTGTAGGCCACTTATACCTGTGCCGCATATCCCGATACATCAGGGGGATTCCTGGATTAACTGCCCATTTAGAGGCATGTGACTCATTCATCAATTATACTCTCATATCTGTAGAAACCAAGGTAAGTCCACATAGATACAAAATAACATCTTTGTTCAAAGACCAATCTAGAGGTGGGTTATCTCCAGGTATACTCTCATGGAGAACTAATCCTTCAGGATATTAAAACTTACTACTCTTCACTTTCTCAAGTATGGAATAGTTAACTTTCAAGGATGAGAGGTAATATTAATCATGACTGTCATGAAACTCTACATGTAGCTCAAGAAAAGAGGGTCATTTTCTTCCATTCATCACTATCTTCCTTTACTACTTGTGCCATATTTTTTCGACTCATTGCATCTACACCCTCATTTCCCTTCCCAAGTGTATTAGAAAGCTCAAAATCAAAGTATTGTAGATAATCCACCCATATTTATAGTCTAAGGTTAAATTCACGATGATAAAAAATATATTTGAGTCTCTTGTGGTCTGTGTACACCACAATGTTCTCACCCATAAAATAATGTCTCTAGTAATATAAGGCAAGTAAAACTGCTTCGTGATTAAGGTAGTGTGTCGGTTAATTTCTCTCATGAGGCCTCAACTACAGAGATCCAAATGCAATTACATTGTCTTCCTTCATCATCACTACTCCAAGGCTATATGTTAATCATCATAGAACATAATATAACCTTTACTTGGATTCAGATGATTCATAATAGGTGCTGATACCAGGCTCCCTTTCATCTCCTGAAAGGATTTATCACATTCTTATGATGATAAAAACATAAAAACCTTCTTTTTCAAAATAGTAAGAGTTGAATCAAGGTGAGATACTTCTTGAATGAAATTCCGGTAAAATCTTGTCTGCCCCATGATACACGATATATCAAACAATTCCATAGTATTATACTAGAAAAATACAACACTATCTTTTTCTGGGTCAATGGATTATTTTTATTCTTATATTACATGAATAAATAATTAGACTTTTTTTATCTATAAATGAAACCTAGAAATATTGGTGTAAAGATGATGTTATCTTTATGTACTCAGAACGATCCCAAGATGTTTGGCATGGTCACTATGAGTGCGATAATTCACCAATATGTCTTCCATAAAGACTACAATAACAGAATGAAAAGAGGGGTGAAAAAACATTTCATAAAATCCATGAAAATGATGGGTTCATTATTAAGAAGGAACAATATAACAAGGTACTCATACCTACCATACCAACTAGGAAAAGTTGTATGAGGTATGTCTGATGGCCTGACTCACACATGATGATAACCCGATCTCTGGTCAATCATTGAGAAGACCTTTTCTTCTATGACATGGTTAAAAAAATTATCTATTCTAGAATGTGGATAAAAATTCTTGACCATAAATTGGTTCCACATTATTTAATCCATCCATAGGCATAAGTTTTCATCTAAATTCTTGTAGAAAATAATGGGCAAACCCCGAGAGGATGTACTGGGCCATATAAAACCTGTGGCCTCTAAATCCTATAACAACTTATTGAGCTCTTGAAGCTCGGTAGTTTCCATCCTATTCATAGGAATGGAATCTTGAGCTGCTCTAGGTATAAGCTCAATTTTAAACTCTACCTCTCTCTCATGACGTAAACTAGAAAAATCATTGGGAAAGACATCCTTGAAACGATTACTAGTGAAAAAATCATTTGTAATGTCGTTTTTATTTTATTTTTTACGTTTGTTTTGTGCCGATGTTACTAAAGGTGTTGTCACAAATATTTTTATTTTACATCAGTTATAAAAAATGGCATTCTTAATCTATAATGGAAATGATTTTTGACATTAGTTTTTTAATAACCGACATGGTAAATTATTTATTACATCGGTTATTTAATAACCAATGTTAAAAAATTGTTCCAGATAAAGGTTCTTATATCGGTTATTAAATAACAGACGTCAAAAACGACAACTTCGAAGCATTTTTTATCTTAATTTTTTAAAAACGGACGTGAAAAATTCTTCGGGATGATTTTTTTGTGTTGGTTATTTAAACACTGACATAAAAAACATTATACAAAATAATTTATTTGATAACTGGCATGGAAAATAATTTGGGATGATTTATTTTATATCGGTTATTTAATAATCGATATAAAAACATTATACCACATCATGTTTTAGATAATCGATGTGGAACACAATTGCACAATAATTCATTACGTCACTCATAAAATTCTGATCTAAAAGCAAAAAAAATAAACTCGTGAAACCATTCCTCTGCACTTTCAATGCATACCTAAAACAAGCACAACCAGAGAAAAACCAGACCAAAATCGAACCAAAAAAACAAGAAAAACTTGACCAAAACCTTAAGAACCAACAAAAAAAATTAAAAACCCACATTTATGACATTTAAAAACATACAATTTAAACTAAATACAAACCTAAATCCATCCATAAAACAACCAATTACACATTTACAGTTAAAAATTTCCAAATTACATTTTACACTATAAAAAATATTGTAATACAATCAAAACAATAAAATAATTTGACCAAATCACTTGTAAGTGTTTGACCCATTATAGAAAATAAGGTTATGTGTCATAAAAGAGATAAAAATTAAAATGATATAAGTTAACACAAATAATTAATGATTCAAATGATTTATTATGAAATAGTTTATAAGGAAATCTAACCTCATCAAACTCTAAAATTGTTTTAGTTGTAATTATTTCATACATATATATTAACAAATAATTTCCACATTTGATGATGCCTTTTTGTTATTGAAATTTATATTTAAATGACTCTTTCAATTCAAAATATCATTTTTATGTAATACATCCAAAAAGTTTCAAATTATAAATCGATATTTACCTTTACATTTACATATTTGATCTTGGAAGTATTTTTATTTGTGATTATTCAAAAGTTGGATCATCCCTTGTTAGAAAATAATATAAATAAGATAAGTTTTAAATTCATTATAATATAAAAAATTAAAAAGAATTTGTACCCTACTTTTCTAAAATATTCTAAAAACTTTCTCGCACATCGCCATGGAGAGCGCATATCCAATAAAGTGTTTTATTTCATAGAAAAGCACCTAACATTGAATGGTCTCTGATATAAAAGTAAATTTAAGGTTAGTGGTTTTATGTTAAAATATAAGAACACTTTGTGAGATATATGTTTCATACCTATCACAAAAAGGAATCAACCAACACTGCATGATTATATTATGTTCAAATCTTTCAAAAATATAAATTGTTCTTTGTTCCTCATCCTATTCATGCACATTAAGGGAAATGAACTACAAGCCCATGGATACATATATATTTGTCTGATCCTTCTTCTAATAGATTTTATGAAGATACATAATACAAAATAAAAATAATTATCGATATTTACTAAATTTCTCACAGGGAATGAATTGTGTTAAGACTTTCATGGAAAAAATTCACAATGATGATTCCCATCATATTTCCAGTAACAAGGTCCATGATATCATTTTACAAAATCCCCACATATAATCCACGCCCACAAATATGAGATTCCATTGGGAATGTATAATGAGCCACCAAAAAATTGAATATCTTGGAAATCTATCAATACTGGTAGAATATGTATCTGATGTCATAAACATTTTTCATTGTTTTTGCCTATAAAAAATTTATATACCTTTAATATATTCATATAAATAATTATATAAATATATTATCATTAAAATGTGAAAATGAATTTAATATAAAAATAAAATAAAAGATATAAAATACATATACCTCTATGGTAATGGGTTATAGAAGTCTATATGGACAAACTAAAAACTGACTGATACTTTTTCCAACTATCATCACCTCATATGTATGTAACAGTACTCTATCTGATATATCTATAATATATTGTACAATGGACTATGATTCTCTACCTCTAACTATTGATGATTAAATATATCTCTTATATAATATATCATTCCATATAAAACTATATAACGGTGAGTATCATCATCATACATCTCACAATAACTACGAAGCTGTAGGGGAGGTGGGGTAGGAGAAAGATAAAAATGGGGTCCAAAGGATGAGTTGGAGGGTAAATAATGGGGTTTGGAGTTGGGGGAGTGGGAGATGCTGGCAGAGGTGGAGGATAAATAATGGGCTCTACAGGCGCAGGTCAAGGAGTGGGAGTTACAGTCTAAAAGTTTCTTTTCATGTCTGCAAACATAAACTGATATGACTCATTTATATTTTCTTCCATAGTTCCATTAATATTATAAACTTTAGCCTCCAAATATTCTATTGTTTTTTGATAAATAACTTCAATGATAGAAACTGAAGAAAATGGAAACACTTTTCTTACTGATACACCATTCTGGTATCCCAGTACATGACCTGGGTGTTTCGGGTTTTCCTAGCGCTGTATATAAAATATCTTACCTCCGATCAGCTGTAAATACACCATGCATGATTTTCTACTAAAGATAATCTTGTATAAATTAATTTAAAAATTATTTAATGTTTCAAAGTATATAAATAAGATAATTATCTTAAATAACTAAAATGAATAACATACAATATTAACATCTACAATCCTCGATTCATCGGTAATATATTTACCTTTTTCCCCATTTGAGCCCTTTTACATTTTACATGTCTAGATATAGGGGGTGGAGGGGAAACCAGTCTATAAATTGAAGAATGAGCTCTATGTTTGTTTCATTTTTTCTACCATCATTTTTTCTTCCACTAAATTATACCCTCCTCGAGATAATGTATGAGGGTATAAATTTGGAGACTAGATCTCGTGATGAGATCTCCTAGTTTTTTATATATTGAGGATAATAAATCATTAAAAAACATTAATAATATAATTATATACAAGAAAAATTATAAAAGTTTACATTTCACTTACCAAAAATGATTATTTTCTTATACTTTCAACAAATATTTTCCATATTTATTCATCTATAAAATGATATATATGACATGTATTTTCATATTAACTATGAACAAAAATGAAATTAGATGTGATGGCTGATTTTAAATCCCTCTATCTCCAAGTAGCCATCAATAAACATATCTTCTTGACTCCTCCAGTGTCAAGAATATCCAATTTCATCTGATAAGGAAGATGAAAACATATTATACTTTAAACATTTTAATATAAGTCAATCAATTGCCAATGATCATAGAGAAATTTAATCCCACAACTGAGATAGTGTCAATTTTTCCAAACTTTTCCAATAATTATAAAAAATAATTACTTTTATTTTACCATGATTTGATAAAAAATCATAAAATATTTTGCATTCGGACCTTTATGAATATCATTCTTAAAGACTCCATGACTATCCTCTTGTCTGGGCTACGGGTAAGTGATAGTTTTGGTAAATGTGTGACACCATTTTTACCAACTCTTGAACTCTTCTTTTCTATTGTGGGAGAACATGAATAATATTCAAGAACATCATGAAGTGCATGTGAATGTTCCTCCCATACATATGATCATGATTCTCATCATCATAATAATGCAGTTGATTAACTAATTGATCTGTTGTTATCCTTAAAATCAAAAAATCAAACATTAGTTAACAAATATACAATTTCAAATATTACAATACTGATGTAAACAAAAAAAATGAAAAACTAAACTATGTTACATAATGTTAAACATGAAAACATGGTAAGCATTGTAAACATGCTAAGCATGGTAAGCATGGTAATCCTAGTAAGCATGGTAATTATGGTAAGCAGGGTAAGTATGGTAACCTAGGTAACCTTGGTAAACATGGTAAATATGGTAAACAGGGAAAACATAGTAAAGTAATTATTATTCAACAAAATCAATAAATATACAAGTTACATAATGCTAAACAGGGTAAACTAAGGTAAACATGGTAAATATGGTAAAGTAAGTTTATTTCAACAAAATCAATAAATATAAAAGTTACATAATGGTAAACATTGTAAACTAAAAAAAGATAACTAAAATAAAAAAACATTTCTACTTATTAGTTTTGATACACATTTTAATAACTAAAAACACTACAATATCTAACATTTTATGAAATTAATAAATGTTAACTAGAAATAAACTTATGTTTCCTATAGTATTAGGAATGTATAAATGGATTCTTTTCACAAATTCCATCTTAATGATCATTCCTTATCGAATAAACCATGTCAACAATAGGATAATCATTACTTTCTGCTTATCTTTTCATGGAAGTAGGCATCTCACATAAATCAACATCTTCATCAAGTTGATCCTCACCAACATATTATTTTTCCTTATAAAACAATAGAACAATGCATATCCGCTTGACAGAAAACATAGAATTTTTTTTCATTTGATTCCATTATAAAATAATTAGACATGTCTTCCAATCTATTTAGATTAATAAGTGTAATTCCAAATTCATCAAGTCTGACACTATTATTTCTTATAACCCATTTGCATTTAAACACCGGAACAATAATTTTAATGTAATCAACATGAAATATTTCTTCAAAAGACTCTATAATATTCACTTGATACAGAAATTGGGTTTTTGTCTTTAGAGCTTGAAAAAGGCATTACTTCTGAAAACACTAATATCCCACTATTATGCACTGCACTTCTGTTGTTTTGAGTTTGGGTATGAAATGTATAGCCATTAATTTTATATTCCGACCATGTTATCACATTTAAACTTCGACAACCCAGTAACAATCTTAATTTCATTGACGCATCTGATCTACCGAGCATAGTCTTTTTGAACCATGGAAAAAATGTTTTTTATGCTTATTCAAAATCCAAATTTCATTCTTCTTTGGATGACATTTTTTAACTCATAAATAGTAAATGTGAAATACGGCTGAACATTATAAATTTTATTCAAGATGTATAAATATACGTTCTTTAACTATTTATCAAACAAATATTTGACTTTCGAGCCATTAATCCCCTTTCCCTTATTATTCACTCCTTCATGGTGATATAGAGGCAATCCAATGGGCTCATCCAGAGTCATGTAGCTCGTAAAAATTTTGAAAACCTCCTGCAAAAATATTTTTTCAACAACAGAGGCTTCAGTTCGATATAGATTCTTAACATACCCCTTCAATATTTTCATATAACTTTAGAAAGGATACATCCAACAACGATTTAAAGGTAAACAATGCTTTATTTCCCGAACTAGATAAACCATTAAATAAAACATTATATAAAAAAATAGTGGGGAAAAACAATTAAAATTGAAAATGTATATAAATTTATTCCTTCTACAAAATGTTCAAAGCATCCACATAAATCACCTTATTAAAAATTCAATTTAAAAAACCACACACCTTCATGATAGTCTTTCAGACATGGATGGGAAATATTCCAGGCAATGAAACTGGTAGAAGTTGTTGCATCGTGATCTGAGAGTCATGATATTTCATAACTGTCAACATCAAATCCTTCAAAAAGACAAATTTTTTTATGTTTTAATAATATCCGTGAAGCACATTGATTTAATTAATAAACTAACAAAAGTAAATTTTATCTCTATTAGATAATGTATGAAAATATGGGGGAATAAATGTTCACATTTCATCAGGTGTGGGAGCTAACTCCAAACATATTCTCATCAATAGTATGTCTAATCTTGCAATCAATCAATCTTTAGTCATTCCTTTGATAACTAACAATGTTATAATCAAACTGTCATTAATAAGATTCTCCACATGCATGACATCAATATTATTTTTCACTTCTTGATACCTCCAATATGGTAGCTCAAAAAAGGTTGATCTTTTCTTCCAAATATGTGTATAATTACCAGATTTTTGTGTCTTTCCAAATGTCACATCAAATTTTTTAACCACTTCATGATACTCATCAGTAGATAATGGTTTTGGAGAAATATCAAATTCTAGGGATCCGTTATATTCCTTTTTTAGTCTTCTATAATAGTGATCCATATTAAAAATCATTCGATGAACCATGTATACTATTTTCCCCCCATGATGCAATTGAAAATATGAAGTATGTTGTTCACAAACTGGACACGCTTTATACCCCTTCAAAGTGTATCCATAAATGTTTCCATATTATAGGAAGTCATTTATAGTGAACATAATCACTATATATAGTTGAAAATATTCCATTTTATAATAAGCATACAACCTAATACCATCCACCCATAAAAATTCCAAATCCTCTAACAATGGTGACAAGAAAACATAAATATCATTTTTGAGTAGCTTGGGATCAGAGATCATTATACTCAACATGACATATTTTTGTGAATAGGACAGAGGTCATCACGGTGCTCAAAATTATATGTATTAACATACACTAGCGCAGTGGTGTAGGATCGATCCATAGAGAATGAAGGTGACTGAATTCAAAGGTTTTATTCAAAGGTAAACTCATTTGGTGTCAATAGTGGAGGAAGTGAACATTTTTTTTACCTTTTATTTTTTAAAAGATTAGGTGGAAAGAGGATGATTAAATAAGTATTTTTACAAAGAAACTAAAATTTACACTATGTATGATAAACGAGAGAAATACAGTATATTAATAATAAACAACGAGACAAAGAAGCGAGATCAACAAAGTACTCTGAAATTTTAAACTACTGGTATGAATGAATGTTCTCTCCATATCTTATAATCGAATCACATATCAAGAATTACTGAAGAATTTCCCTCTCTAGGAAACTAAACAGGAAAAGGATTAAGTCTTGGAGTTTGCCACAATAAAACATAATTGAATTGCGAGATGTTCTTAAAAGATAACCTTTGGAAAAGAAATCGCCATAAATTTCCAATGTTTAAGTTATTAAAGATTTAAAAAATTAATTCAAGATCGACCTCACTAGTTGATATTGAAGTTTGAAATTGAAAAAAATGAAGTGTGACTGATCAAAAGATTAGAAACAAAATTAGTCTCGCCAACATATTCTAATTTCATAAAATGATAAGAAAAAGAAGATTTGATGATCCTAACCAGAAGGTTTTAAAATTATCAAGCTGAGAAAGTTCAACCTATGTTTATATTGATTAAAGTAGTGAAAAATATCCAAGAAGAGAGTACGATAAAACTAATGACAGGGGGAAGAACTCCCCAAATACTGCTATGCTCTCGGGCTCCTTGGTCTCCCGATCATCTCCAACGCTACTCTCGGATATCCTCTCTTGAGTCTGGTGTGTTCGCTTGAGTGAATGAGCGTCCTTTTTTTATAATGAGAGTCCCACTAAAATTATGCCACTACTCTACTTTTATATCCTCTGTCATCTACTTCATGTCACAACTCGCTTCCACCGACTTTACAAAGTCCCTCACTTGTGCACCGCACACGTGTGTTTTTTCACGACAGGCGCGTCACGCTATTTTTTCCCATGTAACTAACTCCAAATGAGTTAGTTTAATTTATTTAGACGTCTTCCAGTCTCTTGAATGAACCTGCACAGTTAGAACAGAAAAGTAAATAAACATTTCACTATTAAAAGATTTATTTTATAAACAAATGTTAAATGTAAAACTAAATAATTATTACTTATTTTTTAATTATGATTGATAATTAATATTCATAGTTATATATTATTATTTATTAATTTATTTAATTATGAAGTTGATTAATTAATAATTATATTAAATTAAAAGTTATGTATTTATTAAATCATTAAATTAATCTTATTATTTAAGTTTATATTTATGTTTCTTAATACTATTACTTTAATTTTATCATAATGAAAAGTTTTATTTCAATTATTACAATTTATAAAATTGTAAAAAGTTATTATAATTTATAATTATTTAATGAAGATAAATTATAATTATTATTAAAAATTTATGTTTTTATTTTTATTTTATTAAAAAGATTATACTTTTATGTTATTTAATTAATTAGATTTGTATTTTATTAATTTTTTTTAATTTATCTCTAGTATTATTATTATTATTATTTTTTTAAATAAATTTTTCAATTATTTTTTAAAATTAATCTTTAATCCCCCTCCCCTGTATTCTACTTCATCTCTGCACAAAAGGATTGAGGGTTAGGGATTTGCACTCTTCCCCAAAGAATCCCCATGGTGCAGAAGCCCTCCAGCGGCAGTGCCTCGGCCTCATCAACAGCTTCGTCTTCAAATCATGGTGGCAACAGCTCTGCTCATGTGGTGACCTCTTGGTTGAGTTGCTACAGCATAACAGCGCAGCAAATAATAGGAGGGATCGTCTAGTTTATCCCCAAAACCAGCAGCAACCTAGAGCAGGGATAGACCAACACCTCCTTGGTGCAGCCTAACTCAATCTGCGATAGAAACTCCAGGTAAAAACTCCTCCTCTTCATGACGTAGCGATGTGCTCGAATTCGGTGACCAGCATCGACTTTGTAGCATAGTGGACTCCAATTAAACAAGCAGAAAACTCTAATACTTCAATCAAATATATTCGAGTTTATAACCAAATCTGTTCAACAATTGCAATTAGGGTAGAATTGGTTCCATGAAATTTAAAAATCTGATTGGTGGTGTGTATAATAAATCTATTTTGTTTGATTCTTCTTTTGTGCGAAGTAGGTGCTGGTGCAGGTTATGGGTAGAAGCAAGGGGAGCGGTGGCGAAGGATGAAGTGTGGAACTATGTGGATATGGTGAATAGAGGAATATGTGGAATATGTGACACGGTGCCACCATGATATCAAGAGGAGACGGTGGAAAAACAGAGACACAGTAATCGAACGGTGAGACAACAAGTAGGGTTATAGTGGCAAACAAACAGTCTCACCTTAAAGGGGATACAACGTAAGGATTAAAATGGTGTCACCGTGAAATGGACCCGATGCATGATGGCAACGTGACAGAGGCGAAACCATCAACCTAGAAAATAAAGAGTAAACAAAATAAATTAAAACTTAAATAAAAAATGAACAAAATAATTAATAAAAACTAAAATCTATTTAAAACAATTGAAAATTAAGATTCAACATAAACTTAAATAAATTTATGAAACCTATTAAACATAAGTTTTATTATTATTATATTTTAAAATTAATTTGATTTCAATTATTCAATTATAAAACAAAGATATGTTATATAAAATAGCTTCTTAAACAAACTAAATTTTTAATGTTACAAAAAAGTTAATTTGTTATTATATACTTTAGTTAATTTATGAAATTAGCTTCAATAGTTTTAATAAAAGAAACATGTTAGTAAACAGAAGTTTATAAATAATGGTTTATTATAAGACAAAAAAAAAATATGTTACTCCGAATTATTAAAAATTTAATACCGGAAAAGTTAAATCATAAAAATATTATTTAATGTAGAAAAGCCAAATTAATTAATTAGTGATAACATATTAAATTAGTAGATAAAAAGAACAAACAAAATATAAAACATAGATACTATAAAATAAAGTAAAACATATATTAAAAAATTTAATGCTTAAAATACAAAATTACTTATAAAAATTGATTAATTGATAAATTTACTTATAAAAATAAAAAATTTCCAAAATTCAATATAAAGTAAAAGAATAACCAATTAAATTATTAACAAGTAGTTAAAAAGATGTGGTAAAACATGTATTTTAATGGCCACATCAAATTCCCCCACACATAAGCATTGTTTGTCCTCAAGAAATCCCATATTTTATTATCAATAAGAAATAGAAAAATGTTTTTTTTAATTTCTCAAGATGAAACATGCCCAGAAATTTGTAACAAAGGACACAAACATGTCATAAGTCTTAGAAACTAAATTTCATAAATGAATCTTTCTTAGAACAAATACTCAATGGTAGTCAAGAGAGCAATGAATCAACAAGAAATGATAGTGTCACACCTCATATGTGGTACTGCTTAGTGACTAACTTAAATCCAAGATCAAGTCCAAAGTTTAAGGGTGACAAGAGGTAAAATATATGTGGAATTAAAAAGTTAACAGAAGGAACATTATATTTTGACTCATCACTGTAGTTCCAAAAATAATTATATTTGTTTTTGTGAGTCACCTCAATGATACAACCTAAATGAATCCAATATAAACCAATTGACCCCTTCTTCATCTGGCATTCATCATTTCCCTCACCTTAATGATCTCATTTTTGAACCTAAATACATTATTTTATTTTTTCCCCGCCATGTATCATTGTTCTAAGCACCGTGAAATGCACTTATTCAGAGTGTATAGAGGGCTTATAGTGAGAAGAGACGTACCCTGCATCTAGGGTCTCAGAGACACACCATGGGATCCCAAATGCCCAAATTTCTCCAATTTCAAAATATATATATGGAAACCATTTACATTAGATCATTAAGATGATTAATTTAATAAATTAAAGAAAAGAGAGTCGCGTATGATAAAAATTGATTTTTAAATTCCAAGAGTTATTATCAAAATTCCATTAAAATGGTACCCATATTACTCTAAAAATTAGACTATAAGCCAGATTTCCACAAAATCACTAAGAAAGACAACTCAGAAATCATCCATACACGTTAATTTTTGAATCAAAGTAGCTCTTAACTACCGATCAAGGAAATGTTCTAAGGAAAAACCCAATTGAGTACAGTTTAAACCCAAAGTTATGCCAGAATTTGAAAACATTTAACAATTTTTTTCAAAAAGATGTAAGTTTCAGTGTGAATATTGGGAATCGATGGGCTTTAAATTAAGCATAGTCAAGAATTGGACCCTTTAACCACACTTAAAATCCAACTTTGTCCCCAAAGTTGATTTTTAAAAATATATAAGAACAGTTTTACAAGTAAAGTTCCAAACATATTTTTTATTTAATAATTTAATGACATGTATAAAAGGGACTGTATGAAGTTGAAAAATATTGTTCACCGCAATGAATATATTAACATTAGGTTCATTATAAAAAACCCACATTAACATCTAAGTCTAGTGAATATTTTTCCATTATAGCTCAAAAGTAGCATATAAGGTGTGGGTGCACAGTTAATTGGGTGTAATATTTTTAACAATGTATGATTCAAATGGATGTTCAATATAGCAGAAAGATGCATGCTAAACACCCAATAGACTAATCGGTTCCAATGAAAAACACAACTACCATCAAGCATATACCCACCACACTTAATTTCATGTGGTTAATTGGTTTTGAACAGACATTTGTAGTGGAAACAAATATGCAACCGAATTTTTTTAAGAAAACAGAATTTATTTTAGTGCCACAACATCTATAGCAGAATCTTTTCCTAAAAGACATGCAGTAGATTTTCAGCAAATATGTAGCATAATATCTTAATACAAAAAGAATTTTTGAGTTAGCAGAATTTTTAAAATTGTAACAAATAGAGCAGACTAAATGCAGAAAGTTAAAGTACATAGCTAACTAGGTTATTGTCCAAAAATGATCATGGGAATTCCAATACTTAGATGATAACAGTAGTATCCTCAAAACACAAATCATGAAAACCAAATACAAATAACCATCATTGAACTGTGCATAGAGAATGTAAAACAACATGACTTTATTCAAAGTATAATAAGAACAGATTTAAAAGTAAACACATAATAAATAACATGTGTTGACTCCAATGAAACACTGAATTTGAAGTCTTCAATTAGAATTTATTTAATTACAAATTTTTATTTATTTATTAACACAACAATGACCATGGGTTTCATCCTATGCAACACTAGATTTATAGTCCCCAGCCGAAATCACCTAGAAAATAACCGTAATCACTATGTGGATTTGGTTTCATTAATAGGAACCACCACATCTGTTTAGACCAATTATTTTTAATAGAAAGATGAGATTTGTGGGAAACAAGACTCAACACATTAATAACTGAATTCTTACAGCCTAAAATAACCCCTATGTATCACCCATTAATAGTTGTGGGAATATTTTAATCCACTTCTAGAATATGTTCATACATTTAATTATTTGAATACACATGATGGGACAACATAAAACTAGGTGCTTCAGAGGGTGTGGCATTATTCTCATGGACATCCCTCTTAGCTTCATCATTAAAATATTCAACCTCAAAGGTTCTCATGGGTGAGTTTTGATCAGCAAGCTCTATAGGGAATTAAATTAAGTGCTGAACTGAATCATGGACAGTGGAACACAAGTGTGATTATCCCTCTGGACTACTGTCAGTATCATGAAGAGGCTCATCGCCCTTCACAGTTGAGTATACAAGTGATAGACATGGAAGATAATTTATTTTATCACAAAATAGATTCAGGTTTAACAATGTTGTTAATATCTTCCAAAACATCTCCAAATGTTAACTCGCATTGAACATCTATTTCTTCTATCAAATCAATTCATCCTAGATCAAGTGTGTGTTCATCCAATAATTCATGTTTAAATTAAAAAATCTCACTTTCTAAAACCATTTCATTCGGGTGTTGCAATTCAATTTCAGGAGAATAATTATAAAATTTTGTTTCAATAAATTAAAAATCTAGAATGTTCAAATTAAGAAAACTCTCCTCAATTTGGTTAAAACTACGTTCCATTTCATTGCCCAATATTTTAGAAAAGTTATAACTATGAGAATATGCAAATGAAAACTCATCAGTTAGCCTTTCTTCAAATATCATTCCCTCTTCCTCATCATCCAACAATATTTCAGAAATTATTGGGTTTATAGGTTCAAAACATAGAAGTGGGGTTATCAGCTTAGGATAAAATTTTTCATATTCTATGTTTTTCAGCTTAATGTTCTCTTCCAAAGTGTTCCCAATATTTTGTTCAGAATCATTATTCACAATGTTAGATAAATTGGGTTAAGAGTTTATTACATTCATGTCTTCAGTTTCATGTTTGACTTCTACCCAAGTGACTTCATTCTCCAAATTTCAAAAGTAGTTATTTTTCTCAAAAGAAGGAATGATGAAAAGAACCGGGCAATCTCTTTCAATCTATTTTAATTCATCTTTAGAATTTTCCAACTTAGCATCATTAAAGCACTTTATTGGATTTTAAATATTATATTCTTGACACAGTGAGTTGGTTGTTTCCTGATTTAGTTCTTAGAAATAAGATTTTTCAAATTGAATGATTTCTTAACTAGTTTCATAGTAACTCTCTTCTTCTACATGATTTTCAAATCATTTATAAACAATTTATTTTTCATTTTCTTCAAATTCTTCTTATTCTCTAACCCTTTTTTGTAATTCCAAAAGCATGTTTTCAAATCATTTCATTCTTTGATCTTGGTCATGAGAATCTATAAGTTGGACTTCTTGGGTTAATTTAAACCATGTGTTCCAATTTTTCTCCCTAGCATCTAGTTTGGTTTCAACTAATTCAATTTTATCTTGTAATTCAGGAATAGATTCAAAATTTTTATCTTCTTCAATATAAACATCTTGTTGTGGCTGGTTATTGGGACACTGCCAATCAGTGTGCCCATAACCTCTGCAACATACACAGTGAGGCCTCAGATGATCCCATTTTTCATTAACATCCTTTTTAAACTAAAAACAAGTGAGATTAAACACACAACAGTTCAAAGTGAAGAATATTTTTAACAGATAACTAAAGTAGTAAGTTCTAGTTTAGAGTTTTTTAAGAAATGTTTTTTTGTTTTTTTTTGTTTTTTTTACCTTAAGAACACTCAACACTTTCCATCCCCAGAAACGATGCCAAATTGTGTATAGTTCGGAGGTTTTCACAGCCCTCAAAATTACATTATTAACCTATACTAGTAGTGTGGTTCATGGTCGATCCACAGAGAAGGCAAGTGAATGAATTCAAATGTTCTATTCAAATATAAACTACACTACTGTCTATAGTAAAAGAAGTGAAAAAAATTACTTTTTATTTTTTAAAAGATGAAGTGGAAACATGATGATGAAATAAGTATTTTTAAATAGAAACTAAATTTACTGTATGTATGATAAACTAGAGAAATACAGTATACTAGTATTAAGCAGGAAGACAAATAAGCGAGATCAACAAAGTACTCGGGAATTTTAAACAACAGGTACGAAGGAATGTTTTCTCTACAACATAAAATAGAATCAAACATCAAGAAATTCTGAAGAATTCCACTTGCTAGAAAACTCAATTGGTAGTGGATGAAGTCTTGGATTTTTCCACACTAAAACTTAATTGAACTGTGATAAGTTTTTAAAAGAAGACATTTGAAAACAAACTCACCATAAATTTCTAAAGTTTAAGTTGTTAATTAATTGAAAAATGCATTCAAGATCAACATCTCTAGTCGATATTGATGTTTGGAATTGAAAACATTGATGTGTGAACAATCAAAATATTAGAAACATAATCAGCCTCACCAACTGATTCTAATTTCATAAAAATATAAGCAAAAGAAGATTTAAAGATCATAACTAGAAGGTATTAAAATTCCCGAGCTGAGAAAGTTCAACCTATGATCATATTTATTAATGAAGTGAAAAATATCCTAGAACAGAGTACAAAAAAAAATAAGGATAGAGGGAATAACTCCCCAAATATTACTATACATTCGGGCTCCTTTGTCTCCTTCTCATCTCCAGCGCTCTTCCCGGATATCTTCTGTTAAGTCTGGTGTGTTTGTTCGAGTGAATGAGCGTCCTTTTTTTAGAATGAGAGTCCCCCTAAAATTCTGCTGCTACTCTTCTTTTATATCCTCCTTCATATACTGCATCTCAAAGCTTGATTCCACAGACTTTACAAAGTCCCTCACTTGTGCACCACACACATGTGTTTTTTCACGACAGGCACATCACAGTATTTTTTTCCAACGTAAGTAACTCCTGATGAGTTAATTTAATGTATATAGACGTCATAAAGTCTCTTGGATGAACTTGCATAGTTAGAACAGAAAAATAAATAAATATATCAATGTTAAAAGATTACTTTTATAAAAAAATGATAAATGTAAAATTAAATAATTATTACTTACTATTTTAATTATTATTGTTAATTAATCTTCTTTGTTATATATTATTATTTATTAATTTATTTAACTATGAACGTGATTAATTAATAATTGAATTAAATTAAAAGGTAATTACTTATTAAATCATTAGATTAATATTAGTATTTATTTTTAGATTTAAGTTTCTTATTATTATTACTTTAAGTTTATCAGAAAGAAACGTTTTATTTCAATTATTATAAATTCTAAAATAGTAGAAAGTTATTATAATTTAGAATTATTTAAAGAAGATAAATTATAATTATTATTAAAAATTTAAGTTTTTATTTTTATTTTATTAAAAAGATTATCCTTTGCAGTTATTTAATTAATTATTTTTTTATTTTATTAATTTTTTATTAAATTATTTGTATTATTATTATTTATTTATTTATTTTTATCTTAATTGTTCAATAATTTTTTTAAATTAAACTTTAATCCCCCTCCCCTATCTTCTTCTTCAGCTCGGCGCAAAAGGATGGAGGGGTTATGGATTTGCGCTCTTCTTCAAATAATCCCCGTGGTGCTGAAATCCACCAGCGGTGGTGCCTCGGCCTCAACAGCAGCTTTGTCTTCAATTCTTGGTGGAAAAATCTCTTCTAGTGCGGTGACCTCAAGGTTGATTCACTACTACACAATGGCGCAGCAAAAAATTTAATGGTTCATCTAGTTTTCTCCCAAAACCAGCAGTATCCTAAAGGAGGGATAGACCAACTTTTCCTCATTGCGGTCTAACACAATCTGCGGTAGCAACTCTAGGTAAAAACTCTTCCTCTTCACGACGCAGCGGTGGGTTCAAATTCGGTGACTAGCATCGACTTTGAAGTGCAGGGGATTCCAAATACAGAACTATTGAACTCTTCTACTTGAATGGAAGATATTCGATTTTGTAATCAGATCTGGTGAAGAGTTTCAATTAGGGTAGAATTATTTCCTTGAATTTTAAAAAACTGATTTGAGATGTGTGGAATAAATCTGTTGTGTTTGATTCTATTTTTCTGTGAAGAATGTGTTGTTGTGTGTGATGGTTAGAAGCAGGGGAGTGGTGGCGAAGGATGAAGCATGGAACCGTGAGGATATAGTGAGTAGAGGAATATGTGGAAGATGTGACACGGTGCTGCGATATGAAAAATAGACGGTGGAAAATTGAGACACATTAATAGAACAGTGAGACAACAAGTTGGGTTATGGTGAAAAAGACACGGTCTCACTATAAAGGGGATACGGTGTAAGGACTAAGACGGTGTCACCGTGAAATGGACACGGTGGGTGATGGCACCCTAACAGAGGTGAAACCATGAACCTGCAAAATAAATAGAGTAAATAACATAAATTAAAACTTAAAAAATGAACAAAATAATTAATAAGAACTAAACTTAATTAAAACAATTGAAAATTAAAAAACAATATAAACATAAAATTTTTTATGAAACCTATTAAACAAGAGTTATATTATTAATATATTCTAAAATAAATTTGATTTAAATTAATCAATTATAAAACAAAGTTAATTTATATAAAATAGCTAGTTAAAAAAACTAAATTCTGAATTTAACAAGCAAGTTAATTTGTTATTATACACTTAAGTTAATTTAATAAATTGGATTTAAGGGTTTTAATAAAAGAAACATGTTAATAAACTTATGTTTATAATTAACAGATTATTATAAGACAACTATAAATTATGTTATTCTAAATTATTAAAAATTTAATACAGGAAAAGTTAAATTATAACAATAATATTTAATGTACAAAAGAAAAATTAATTAATTAAATATAAAATAATAAATTAGTAGATAAATATAACTAACTAACTAAAAAACATTTTGACTATAAAATAATGTAAAACATAAATTAAAAAATTTAATTCTTAAAATACACAATTAATTATAAAAATTGATAAATTGATAAATTTATGTATAATAATAAAAAAGTGCCAAAATTCAATATAAAGTACAAGAATAACCAATTAAATTATTAAAAATTGGTTTAAAAGATGGGGTAAAACATTTATTTTTAAAGACACATCATTGCGCTTCATAAAAACATTAGAATATAGGTTATAAATTACCAATAAAACAGGTCATGAACTATATATGCTACTGAGGCTTTGATATGTATTCATTCCATCTATTCATAAACAAATTATGATATTTCGAATTTCATTTCTGAATGTAAGATATTTCTCATCAATTTTCTCCCAACGTGGAAAATCAGCTGAAGGATGCATTTTTCAATCACATATCCTCTCATTAGAATGCAATATTATCCATTTTTCATCATGTTAATAATAAAATAAATGATTAAAATGATTATTTATAAGAAGATACCAAAGTACCTTGGTAGGGATCTCTGTATTCTCTACATCATCCTGTGATTTTTCTTTCAACTTATATTCTGATGTCCCACATTTAGGACACTCTGATAGAAATTCATATTCATTCTTATATATCATAATTTCATTGAAAAATGTATGTATTTTAATTTATCCCAAACATATTAGGCATAATATTTTTTAGGCCTTATAAAGTGAAATTTGAATATCGTTGACATTTCGAAGAATGTCTTTCAAAAACTATAGCAGCTCTATAAAACCCATGTCAAACCATCCATGTTTCTCTTTCAGGTTAATCGATCTTAAAACAACAGATAAAACTGTAAAATCCATAGAACAAAGATACAATGGTTTTCAACATCATCATATAAAAAAACAATTTGTGGTTCTACATCAATAAGTTCAGCTGCAATATCATGCTTCATTTCTTCAATTTCATCAGATTTATCATCTTAAAAATCATCATCATCAGTAGATCTAACATTCATTCCAGTTTCACAATTCCAAATTGAAGGAATGATAATTGGATTTAAACCATGAATATCAGATGATCATTGATCTCTCTACTTTTCAACTTCTTCTAATCCAATTAGTTTAAGCATGCACAGAAAAACATATCATTGCTTGGAATATTTTGTTTTGAAAATTCTAAAAAGGATTGAAAACCTTCATCATGGTCATTACCCATTCGATGTGCTATAATCCATCATAAAATCATTATTACCTATAACAAATATCAAAATTATATATCCCTTTAAGATATGCCAATTTTATATTTATATGAAATATATCATATTTTGGATGTAAACGAATTTTTCATTATTAAATAATTATATGCGTATTAAAAAAATATATGCATGGAAATAATTTTAAAAAATATATATATATTTAGATATAACATTTTTATATTTATATGAAATATGACATAAATTTAAATTAACACTATTTTTAAATATAATATAAATCAAATATATGCATATTTGAAAATTAAAAAGATATTGTTTTTGAGAAATAAAATATTTTCTTGATTTCATGTAATTATGAAGGTAACATTTATTTGTTTTATCATTCTTATTGAGTTTTTTTTATAGAAAATGGTATTTTGTATGGTAGAAATTTATTTAGGTGGTAATTTGATATTGTTATGTTCTAAGACACTTATTGAAATGGATTTATATTAGAATCAAAGTATATTATTTGAAAGGAACCTAGATTGTATTGGTAAGGTGGTGAAAATATCCTATTCATGGTATGCTGACTTGTTATTTTTTGGGCTACATAGCTAATAATAAATAGATAAAAATGTTGTGCTAAATAAATAAGAAACAATAAATCAAAATACAATATTATAATATATACTAGTTGTCAGAATAAAATATATACTACATTCAACCTGACCATATAAGAAAATAATTAAATAAACAAATGGCCAAAATCATATAGGAAGACTGAGTACATATTCATCACAAAACACCCGGGAAAATATAACTTCATTTTTTCTTATCCGGAAGATGACATAATTTAATTGTTATATAGTATGACAATGGTGATATGGAATATAACCAATGTCTCCATGATATCCATATGGGGATTTTATATTTAAATGTTGATGTAGCTAACCAATGTAACATGGATCTTAATTCCCAATGATTTTAGATCAAGGATAAGAAAAATATATTCAAATAATGATAACATTAAAGATGAATCCAATATATTCCAATATTTTAAAAAACACAGAAAATGTAAATATAAGGCATCTGCAAATAATAAAGGAAAAAATTGAGGATCATGAGGCTTACTTGATTGTTTTGAGTCGATATGATAGATCTAGTGATAGTAAAGTTGATAATTGATGCTGGAAAAATATGTTTGGAGGGCACAAGTTTGAAGAATCATTTCTAGGCTTTTTGCATGAGATATATTAGTTAAAGTCACTTGATCTAAAAGTAAAAAATGACAGAATACAGGGCATGATAAATTTTTTAAATTAATTATCACATCGGTTATTTAGTAACGGATGTGATAAACTATTTTTTTATTACATTTATAATCTCAGTTATTATATTACTGGTGTATCAAAACATATTCACATCGGTTATTTTAAAACTAATGTGATAAATAAACACTCATTATTTGTTATATTGGTTATATTATAACTAACATAAAAAAATCAAATATCTGTGTTTTTTTGTTGGCCATAATATTATCAACGTGATAGATCAACTTTTATAGCTTTTCACGTCAGATATTTATAACCGAAGAAAAAAATGTTGACATGGTAAATGTTTTCTATAGTTGTGGATCCCCTACTGGGGGAAATCATCTTGTTTAAAACCTGGATACTTGATGAAGATATTTTTGGTATGGGTGATCACTCCTCTTATCATATGATGCTCGGGTCCCACTCTATCATCTTGGACATCCCACTCAACATTATGTACATAACTACTACCCTCTAGTGATATAAACGATTGCAATGGTGACAACATTCTACCAAAGAATGATAGTGGACTAACTAGTCCATCTTGAGAGTGACATCAAAACCATTCATCTCAAGAAAAAAGTGGTTCTATAAGAAAGGGTAACTAACTACCTCAAGGGAACAATCCTTACACTATATTATTCCCTCTTTTTATACCCATAACGACATATTTAGGGTCCTTACACCATAGAAAGAATATAAGTCTAGTCTGAGGCATTCTATGATATATACGAAGATAAATGAGTTTAAAGCACCTATATCCAAAAAAGAAGATACTACAGTATATTCAACTAGAATTTTAACAGGTACTTTAGAAGGCTATGGAGCCCAATCCTCATGTATTGGCTATTGTGCATGAAACAGGCTTGATCCACAACCCTATGAAATAGATGGACTACAATTATCATAACTGCTCTATTAGTCTTTCTAGTGATTTGGGGTCTGGTTACCACATCCATGATCTCCTCCTCAGTAAGACCTTCCAATGCTGTTCCAACTCCCCTTCTGATGCAGCGTAAAAGGACTCACTCCTAAAGGTGGAGATGGGACAAATACATTTCAACTCAAGGCTAGTGGAATGGTCCTATCGAAACACTAAACATTCCACATCTAGCCACAAGCCTAGAACTCCATTGGGACTTTATGAAATTGAGGACTCTTGTACACTTATTGTCCATACTGATGAAACACCAAGGAGCTATAAAAATGGGCTCTCCAGTTTTCATTACCCTAATGAGAAACTTCAAGAGAATACTTCCTACCACTAGAATAAAAACTTTTCTGATGTGGCACTCATCCTCTATGCTTGATAGTATTTCCATAAATTAGGTTGCGCTCAATTATAAGATCTTGATTGACTATAGAAAAGAGATAGGAAGGCTAAATGCATTTACCTGCTTACAGATGGTGTACTGGATCCCATTCTCAAAGCGTCTAGCATGCAAAATCTCATTATCATCATGAAGTATTGTAAATATTTGAAATGATATGAAATTTAATGCATATTTCACAACTGACATAGGAACATGCTCGAGATGCATGAACTATGTGGCTATGTCAGCTCTCAGTGTTTGAGGGACGAACTGATCATAGAAGGTGGTCTGGAAATCAACCAATAACATGCCCTGATGACAACTATGAAGGGTAATCACATCCCACTAAAGCTTGAAAAATCCTAAATAATGTCATTAAAATATTAAATCTCCACTCTAGAGAAATTTTTAGATGATCAGAGATATATATAGTGGCCTTTAACCAAGAATTATTATCCCGTAGACCTCTATTTTCTGAAAAAGTAGAAGGATTCTCCTTCTGAAACTCAAGTGTTCAATCAGCCATCAAAGACGAAAGTTATGCATCATCATTCATGGATTGTGTCAAACATAAGAAACTATCATGAAATTGGGCACCATTTCCCAAATCAAGTACAACATGTGGTTCCTCATGTGGAACTTCTTAAGGTAAAACTGGTGACTCAGGTCCCACCACTTATAGAGTATGATCGTCACCACCTTTCTGGAGTACGAAAGGAGGAAATCATAAATGAATTGTTCTAAATATTCCAAGCACATGCCTTCGGAAAAGATTGTTCAAATGGATAGCAACACTAGAGAAAGTTAAAATTATGAAAACTGACTACCCAAGGCAAACTACCCAAATAACCCACATAGACTTCCATGTATTGGAAATTTCTCATGTATATGGTTCATTTCATTTTATCATTTAATTTCTATGTTTACTCCTTTAACTTTCATAAAAATGACAAGGTGGGATAAGGATGTTCAAAAAATTCATTTTATATTTCAGTATTCACTTTATAATGGATATCCATTTTTGATGATGTAGTTCCCATACACATATCATTTTAAAAGACACCAATTTATGTCTAGCATAATTACTTGACTTTGTAAATTACCCATCACAACCCATGATGGTCTATACACCTCATGAATTGAGAAATAAAATCACTAAATCGCAACCAAAAGTAATATATTAATAAGAAAACAATCACAAAATCACTCAACAAGCACAAGCATGTCAGGTAATGAAAAAGAAGTTAAATGAAACTATATAGAATAGAAATTTGAATGAAATTTGTATTCTGTGTGCCTATATTGATTCTTATAACAATTCTCCTTTCCCTTACATTTTTGAGAAAAGAATAAAATAAAATCCTCAAATAGAGTAATAATCAACAGCACCACACAACATGTGAATCACCCAACGGTGAAATAATATCAATTGTAACAGGAAAAAGAAGAACTACCGTATGATTTTAGAAAACATGGTTTCTACCCCAAACATGGGTTCACATCACCCAAGAAGTTCTTATGACCATATCCCAAGAATTTTTAATCCTCAATATATTGTCTTCAAATAGTAAAGAATGAAAACAAACCACTACTGACACTAATTTGTGACATTTCTGACCTAGATTCCACTTCATCCGGTTCCCCAAGCCCGGTTGGCCACCTTGCCTCAAGCACATCTCCCCAAATGCCAGAGGCTGGTGACTAGTAGTAAGGGCCTAAGGTGTGTCCCTGGGAAGACTATGAACTCATTACCAAAGTGTAACATAATAGATATATGTAAAAAGATGTAAATAACATAAGTAGTATAAGAAAAAAATAAGGCACAACAGAAAATATAGACAACAATAATAATAATAGAAACAAATAGAAGAGCACTCACCAAATGATGATATGTCATGTCACTAGAAGAATGGAAAACATGGTTACAAGACAGTGGGAATAACAGTTAACACAATAGTGTAAAAGAAATAAATAACTATCCCAAGACTCCCGAGCATTGTCTCGATAATCATATATCATGATCTATATTAAATATAAAGAAATCATGTGTTTTATGATGTATTCTTCCCTTTGTCAACACCTGCAACCATGTAATCTACCCCAAGTACCAAATGGCTCTCAAAGAGGGTGTGAGATAAATCTCAGTGGGCCACCAACACCTATGTCTATAATATGTTTCCAGTGTAATGGAAATGTATTAGTGTGAAATAATTCATATATAATGTATAGTAGTACAATGTAACTCAATACCCAAGTACGTTCTTCTACCATCAACTGGTGTCTGAACATGTAAACAATTCTTTATTTGATTATTACCAGTTATTAAATAATTCACATGTTAATATTAGTGAAGGTTCTGATATGTAACTAGGAAACCTATTAAGATCATTAATAAAGAAGTCCCAAGGTAATTATTGAGGTGATGTAAACCTCAAGGGTCACCAACTCAATAATAACTTTATCCTGACATGGGTAAGAGAGTAATATAAGGATCATGTTCTAAGGAATTCCACAATAAGGTGCCTACTAAATCCAAGGTGATCATCCAAGGTAGAAGTATTCTAAGCAGAGACAGGGCCCTATGGGCTATAACCATGGGACCTACATGTCAATGTTAGATCCAAGGAGTGTATCTAAGGCATCTATTTATAATATGTAGGGATCCTACGGTATAATATCGAGCATCCAAGAAATGAAAAGGATCAGGATCTTGGTGGGTTGGAACCTAAGAAATTCATATCCATGAATCATAATGGGGCTCTGGAGTAGTCATGGTATTCTCTAATCAGAATCCAAGGCGATCTTGAGTTAGGCCATTCCTATGGGATTATGAAGCCATGCAATATCTCCTTCAGAACAATCCTTTCCTTTCATTAGTGTGATAAGGTCATGTAGAAAGAAACTATTTTATCAAGTCATTTGTTTCAATCATTTCATTTTATTAGTGTGATAAGGACAAGTTCCATGGGACCATTTAATCTATTTAAGAAATATTCCCTAATTTAAGGTTCATTATCATACCTTCGAGTAATTCAGGTTAAAAATAATATGACAGGGACTAAAAATTATCCAAAAATGAGAAATTTATATATTTTATAAGTGGTTTTATACCATAATCATCCAAAATATTAATTTATGAAAATTTTGTTCAATTTTTTATAGAAATTTTATTGTATAATTTTTAGGTAAATATAAAGTAAAAAATTCCACTCACTTGATTTTAATATCTATAATATAATTTTTATATGGATAAAAATAACATATGTTATGTTATGAATTTTTATTTGAATGATAAATGAATTTTTTTATCATGGTAATTTTTTTAAAATTTTACTCACTAAATAGTCACATAAAATTTATACACAACTCTGACACTGTGCTTGTGCAAGTAGTAGAAAAAATAAAAATTTTAAAAACATTCAAAGTAATATTAATTGATTGATTTTTATTTTACAGAATATTGTATAGGTAAATAGAACATATACTAAATGTTTTAATTTCATTTACATTAATTCATTTTCTATCATTTTTTTGAAAGTAAAATTAATTTAATTTTTCTAAATATAGAATTAATAATTTATTACAATAATTTTTTTTATTAAATTATTTAAAATTATTAAAAATTATATATGGGTCCCAAATAATGGAATATGGTGTAAAATAACAACAATGGCCCATTCGCGTAAAATATTCCATATTTTTTAACATTGATGCCTCTATTAATGTAAAAAAATTGATATCACATTAATTTTTAAAAGGGTTATCAAAGGGTTAAAACAAATTATTATGGGTAATAAATTATCTAAAATATTAAAACTTTAATTGGATTAAATTTTTTTTATCCATACTCATAAGGTATTCTAATAATATCAATTATCTAAATTTTCACCTGAAACATTTATATTAATTAAATAATTTTATAAATTCTAATAATTCTTCTACCATCACTTATAAAATAGAAACCCCTTCCCCCTCTTCTATACACATCAATAGCCTTTATTCATCCAATACCTTCGGAAATAAAATCAGTAAATCACATAAAAATCACTAAATAAAATAATTTGGGAAGAATTATATCTTTTAGGGAATAAGGTGTAATTGAAATGTGGGTTTCTGAAGAATAAGTATAGATTCTAATAGAATGTTTTAGTTTTATTTATTCTTCAACCTCTCCCAAATCTTCTTCCAGCTTGATGAAAAAATAAAAAAAGTATCATAAAAATTATAATATGTTTTAATATTAATTTCATAACCTATATCAATATATTTCAATAACATATATCCAAATCCTCTTCATTTAAATTAGAAAAAACCACCATTTATTGTGTATGGGGGAATATCGCCTCGTGAACCAATGAAATTAGTTTTCCATAAATACCTCTCCTAGTTTGTTAAAATGATGGATTTAATTTATATATATATATATGATATTAATGATATTAATATCACTCTATAATGATAAAATATCATCTCTTTTTTTACCTTTCCATGCATTGAAACAAATAACATTGGTAATGCTTTAATGCAGATTAACTTCTCCCAGATGCGATGTGATTTATTTTTAATAGCAACATCACATGCATAATATATATATATGTATTTAAAGAAATTATTTCTATTTATTATATATTAATTAGTCTATAAATATAAAAATTCACTTACCCTCTTTCCATAATGATCATTGAAGAATAGAAACATTACTCATGTGAATGTTTTACTTATGGTCTAAATGATCACAACATAGTTCAATTATGATAACCATAATTCATGGTTGGTTCTAAAAGTATAATCTCTGTATAATTTTTTTTGGTATTTAATTATTATTATTATGGATATTATGGAAGAATTACCACTTTTACCATGCTCAACTTATCGATGTAATTTTGATGTTATGAACCGAAAATCATCGAAATACTCGATGCGGACTTAACTAAATATTTAATTAAATATGTAATTGAAATAAATGGAATAAATGGTTATATTATAAAGGAATAAATTTATAATGGGTTATTGTGAAATTAAAAAATTTATAATTTTTTATTCTACAAGAGCTAAAAGATATTCATGACAAGTCAAGACATGAGGTAAGAGATTTTACCTCAATTTCCTTCTATGGAGGATTATTTTAATATTATAATTTTTTTATGGTATATATTTTTCCCTTAATTCATTTTATATCATAAATCATTAAAAATTCATGTTATTTCAAGTTACAGTTCAAAGTATTTCATCCACATAGATTTAACTCTATTTTTACCAAGTGGTTAGGGGTTCATAAGTAAATTTTCATTCATTGGGTTATATCACTTCATTCGTTGATTAAATTATTTTAGATTATGTGATAAATTTAATATTTTTTGTATTATTTTTATTTTTTTAAATCTATTTTAATTTCAAATAAATTATCCATTTATTAATTCTCAATTTAATGAAATGGCCTTTGATATAATTATTTATCTAGAATTATCTTTTTATTATATATTTTTATGTTATAAACCAATTTTACATTATGATGTGTATATAATACCCCTTTCAAATGTTATATAAGATATATTATTATCTTCATAAAATTTAGTGATTCATTCAAAGTTATTAGTTCTTTCCATTTATGATTCAAAAGATACAAAATGTGGTAAGGGGTATATATTTTAATCCCAATTTAAAAAGATTTTTTTTATGAATAAAATTCCATTTTGTAAATTATATGATAATTATTCCAAACCCCATTTTAAATTATCTTATGATTTTTTTTATATTATTGATTTGAAGTACCAATTTCCTCTATTTAATACTCTAAATTGCTCAAAAATTGTTTCCAAGAAAATCCAATCTTATTTCTCATCTTTCAGTCTGAAATCATTTTCCCTCCATATACATATTTTATGAAAATGTTTGAAAAAAAAATTTATACTATTATTCAATTATTTTTTAAAGTCATTTTTAACCACGTAATAATTTTAAATGTTTTTTTAATCTTTATCTCATTTTCTAAATAATGTATGTTTTACTATATGTGTGAAAAATTAATTTTTTGAATAATTACACCATGAACAAAATTTCATGCCATCATGGGCCTTCAATATATTCTTGATTACCTTAAAATTTTCAAATTTTTTTAGTGAACATGTTTTTCAAAATATTCTAGAAAATTTTAGTTTTAAAAATTGATATTCAATGTGGAAAGGGAATTTTCCTCAAAAATTATTATAATGTTATTTTTATGGTATTACTATTCATATATGAAAAAAACACCTTGATGTTATCTATATTCCACTAGGGAAATTTTTTAATTATACCATCCTTATTCATTCTTTATATGGTTTATTATTATTTAAAATAGATTGTCATATAACCCATTTCTATTCCACAATTAAATAATAATATGAATGAAGAATGGTTTTTGTTATATTAAAAATTAAATCCTTCATGTGTTATGATTATTTTATGGTTATTGGGTATTTTTATGATGATTAGTATGACTTATATAGCTCATAATTATGGTAAATCCTGATATATCTCTCTAATGCATTGGGTAGTGATAATAGAGATGAAAGGATAAAAGTAAATCCCGACTAGAAAAAATGTTATATAGTTAACAGAATACTACTAAGAGATTTTGGGTATTAACTAGTTAATGTTATCTTATCTATCAAAGTTGTTTAAGAGTTATCTCAAGATAATTTTCCTAGATACTAACACATATTCTTTATACTTACTATGACGTTCTAATGGTTCAATTGATCATGATTTACATGACATGGATCTTCATTATTGATTACTATAACGATTTGTAACACCAAGATATTTTATTAGATGAAATTTCATGGAATTTATTTTTTGAATAAATTTAATTTATTCAATTGACTTCTTTAGATTAAACACGTAGTATCAAAAAACTATTGTATACTATTAATATTGTAATTAAAACAAGTCCATTATAATTAGAACGTTAAACATAATTTTATGAATATGAATAATTATGTTTTCAAAATATAGTATAATAATTTAATATAAAGAAAATATATTTATAAATAATAAATTACGTTTTGGTAATGTCTTTATACGCTTCGAAAATGAATTTTCTCTAAAAAAGCATTTCTTTTATTTTTTATTTTGTGAAAAAATGGAAAAAATATTTTGACCCATATAAAATAATGTATTTGAAAAAATAAAATTCATTTACAAATTCATCATGAAAAAATTATCTTATGTTTAATTATTTATATTTTTTTTGAAAATATTAATTTTTCAATGAATTGTGAAAAAATACAGTTCCTTCATTAAAAATTACCATTTCATTTTAAGATTATATATGGTTATTTTTTTAAATAAACTGTTATATAAGTAATATTAGGTCAATTATATATTTATTAACCCAAATTATGTTATTGGAATCCATTTAGTGTTGAATTTAAATATTCAATATTTTTAAACATTTGAATGTTTTTTCGTTGGAAACCAGCTATTTCATTACACATGCATGTTTAAATTTAAAAAATAAATTTCCAATATATATGATTTGAATTTATAAAAATGTATTCCATGGATTTTAAAATAATAATTAACATTATAAAACAAGTTAAATTTAAATTCTTCCAATAATTTATATTAAGAGTAGTAAAAATTAATTAATACGGTTAAGGTAATAATGTGTTCATCGGGGGATAATATATAAAATAATTGTAATTGGACCAATTAAACTTGTAAAAATTTTATTTTATAGCCCTTTTTTTACCTTATACATCTAAAATTAAAGTATAATTTTATTTTTAATCATTTTTCTTGGGAATTAATTTATCATTTAGGATTCTATTGGTGAATTTCCAAGTTATTTCCAAGAAGATCCCCTTTTCCCACATATAAAAGGGAACCACTTTGCTTCAATTATTAGAACCTATAAATATATATATTTCATCCAAAAATTTAAAAAATACCTTCCTAAAATGCTTTGATACATTCTATAGGTGGTGGTACTCCCAAAATACTAACACTAGGGGCTTATAAAGATATCAAAAGGTGGTACTTCTTAGCGAAGGTAGTTATCTTCTCTCTGATTCTTCTTTTTATTTATTATTTTTCAACATTAAATTGTTTATTAACACTTACAAATATAATGAAAATATTATATTCAATATACATGGATATTATTATTTTAATTTTATAACCTATATCCATTACCTCTTCCATCGAATGGGAAATAAAATTTTTGATCATGTGTACCGTATACTACTGTCCGACATACCGATGTAGTTCATTTTAGATAACCACCATTATATTTGGATATAACTATTGATTTAAAATATTTATATGAAATTTATTACATTAATATAATTTTTTAATTATTATAACACATATACTTTATTTCTTTCCATTCCGTGGTGGATACGATAATGATGCTCATGTGTACAGCAGACTACTGCCTCATGAACTGATGTGATTAATTTTCATATACACATTAAACTAAAGGTATTAATGATAAATTTAATTAATATATGTGATATATAGAACATAATAGTTATTATAGATAATTTTTTATGATGATTTTATTTCATCATTCGAGAAGATTGAAACAACATTCATGTGTTTGTACGACCTATTGTCTCCACGCACGATGTATTTCATTTTATATCTATAACCATTATGTATTTATATAAATATATATAATTAATATTTATGATATTTATATCATGTTTATAATTTTTTATATGATTATCCCCTGATAAAATTAAAAGGATTGATGATAACAAATCAAAACATTAATGAAATGAAAATCAGTTATTACCCGAACTAGGAATCTAACAAGGAATTATAAATAAATGGTTATCAAAAAGTTATATTTCAAAAATAAATTTTATTATATATATTAATTGCTCTAAAATAGATATATTTTAAACATATATTTATGATGTACTATTTTTTAATATGCATGACATAATTCAAGACTTAAGGTACATGATTTTTGTCTAAATTTTTCTACTTTGGTACATAAGTTTTGTTATCCACATACCCTCTTTTAATTGGTGTTTTTATTCCATATGAACATGTTATATAATTTTTTTTATTTTCATTATATTTAATGTCTAATGTAATGTTATATTTTTCAGGGGGATTATGATACAGTTGTTAATTATGTGGTAAATATTTTATGATATATCTCTCCTAAAAACTTATAATTACTTTTACTCTCGTTATTTCATGGGGATAATTGTGTAACATTATTATTAATCTCTTTATGAAATCAAGAGACCAAAATAATTTCTTTAAGGGAAGATCGACATTATGTCTCTCTTTAAATGAGGTTTTTACTTTTCTCAAAAATATTTTTCTTTAAAATTTTACCCTTGTAATTAATTTTCTAAAATTGGATTAAAAAGGGAACGTCTTGTCATTTTTGGAATGATTAAATTTATAAACATTATACAAAGTGTGAAAGGCATGTTTTCATTTAACATGTATGATATGAATGAAATTTTATATAACCATGAACGTTATTTTCATATAATAATATTTTATAATATTACAATGTAATTTATAATGGAAATGATTTAAAAACTTCTATATGAATTTTCCAGTCTAAAAAATGTGGTTTTCATAATAAAATTTTATTTTCCACAATAAATTTTTTGATGACCTCTTTAGATAATTTCTATTTATCATAAAAAATATACCTTATCATTTCTTATTAATAAATCGGTATATAATAAAAGTATTCAAAATATATACTTTCTCGTGGTGGTTTATCTTTATGATGAATTAATGAAATTTTTATGAGACCAGTTTGCATTCTATGGCATATGATATGATGAATGATCTATGATCTTATATAACACAAATCTATGGATTGTATAATGCCTAGGAAAGGTATCTATTAAATTAATGAATTGATTATTAATTAATGAAATATGATCTCAATGGGTACATGAGAACTTATCTAGAGCCTAATAAAAGTGGGTACACATGAGGATATCTCAATTTTGAAGAATCTACATGGGTGAGAATCCCAATCCCAACAAGTTATGAATATATTAGTAGATAATTGTGACATAATATTTTCTATCCTTATGTGTGTTCCATGAAATAATGTCTTATACCAATGTTATGACTCATGGATTATGTACCTTGATTAAATTATGATTCATGTCTTATGAAATTCCCTGATTTTTAATGAATCGTGTTTGTGATCTATTTTATTTTGTGAAATTTTTTCCAAAACATTTATCTATAGGTTCTCATACCCTTATTCTCATGTTATATTGATTTATCCCTTATGTAACATTACTTATCATATTCGACCAACCTATCTTATGTTTCTTTGCCTGAGGTTATGAAGATAAGTATTATATATGATATGTCTAATTAGGGAGATAGTTTTTAGTAACTAATTGGGAGATGATGTAGTTGACTTATGAACCAAATTCCTATGTTTCCAAGTTTCCAATGTAACTAGAAATAAATGGGATTGGTTGTGGATAATTATGTTATGTAATAAATAATCCATCAAATAAGAATTAATATCTATATAAGAATAGTGTGTGTCTCTATAGTTTCTTTCAAATCATGTTTTAGTTATCCTTTAAGAACTAGGACAAGATATATTAATGTATGGTTATAAGGATAATATAGGGTATATGAAAATATCTTGGAATTTTGGAAAAGGATATAGGGAGTGGTTTCTCAGAAACTACATCTATGTTTGGATTGTAAAAGTGGGAGTAGTTCTTACACCAAGGTACCTCGTGGTAATAACTCTAAAAATGGAGTGTCAATATTGACTCAAACATCTCATGGTATAATACAAAAAACCTTAATGAAAACGTTGTTTGAAACACCTGATGAAAATTTATTTGAAAACAAAATGATATTTAGGAACCATCATGGATGATTATAATAATAACCATGAACATCCTTGGTAAAGCCTACGGTGTTGCAGATTAAAATGAGGCATCATTATTTAATATAACATAAAAAGTATTTATCATGACTATATGATTTTCTATTATGATTATTGTTTATCACACAATGATTTTTGGTTTTACACAATGGAAAAAATCTGATGGAATCATGTTAATGCTAAATGTAATAGAAAATGTAATGAATTTCTTCTTGAAGAACCAAATGTTATGAGAGTTGAATAGGAAATATCATTGATATTATCAAATAACATTATCATGATTTGAACCTAGATAAACTTCCAAATGAAAACACGTGGAAAAAATGATTTATTAATTCATTCATTAGTCAACAGTAATTTTATTTTAGTGGTTCCACTGATCATTTTGTTTATGAGAATTATCATTGAAAAGATATTTTCCATTATCCAGTATTTAGAGGATGAAAAAAGTCTTTTTGGAAGTCTATTATCTAGAAGGAGAAGCAAATAAATAGTGTACTCTCATCAAGAATACATGGTAGTAAGATGAAATTGACTTCATTGAGTTAGATTTATTTAAGAGATTATATTTCAATATGAACTTCAATTATATTAGTCATAGGAAAATAGGGAAGGAATTGCTTGAGAAAAATAATAATAATGATAAATTCATTGGTGTGTGTGAGGAAACTTTTACGTGACTTGAGAGGTACACTTTAGGAAATATCACACAACATTAAATTATGGTTGATTGATTCTTTATTATCTTAAAAACAATTCTATGAATTGTGTTATCATTAAAGGACTTCAATAGATATTGATAAATCATTAGATATTCTATCAAGGCTGAAATGGTTATTACAGTAAACCATTAATATCATGGTTTTGAAATGAAAAGGAAGAAATAGTTTAATGGAAATTCTAAATACCATGAAGAGAAGAAGATGATCTTTCCTTGATTACAAAAGTGTGGAAGGAAACATGGATTCCATTTTCAAAAGGAGACAACTAAAAGTTTTATGTGTGCAAAGCAATTTCATCAATAAGTAGAATATTTGAGTGATGGGATGAAGTTAGAACATTATATGAATAATGAGAAATAACCACATAATGAACATACCACACTTAATTGTATTATATTTAAGAAGTTTGGGCATTATTCTAACATGTTCCCAAATCTGAGGGATGATGGAAATTAATAAAATCAGTAAACATTAAAGGTAATAATTAAAGTGAAATATCAAGAAATCACTATTTCATACAAGGGGACTAAAAACTATGTGGTTAAAGGTAAACTTAATATCTAATATATAACTACTAATGTCTTGTTTCCCTCTATATCAAACAACTATTTTATCTCTGAAAAATAAGATAAGGGTATAAAAATAACACCAAAAAATTATATATTGAATTTGTAGTGAAAAAACTTAATGGTGTGATGATCGCAACATAAGTATATGATTCCTATCTTGTTGATGTTTATGTAAATGTGATCCTTTTAAATCTTTTAAATCCTCCAATTATTGAATAAGATGTTATATTAGGAATAAATTGAATTTATCTACATAAATCTCAAATATATTTTCATGTAATGGAATTCAATTTTTATATTCCAAACAAACCTATGATCATCTATTAAGGAGATGTTAAGTATAAACATATAATGGAAATAACATCCATTGTGTTGGTTTTTATTTATATTCAATTTGAGAAGTTATCACATATAGTTGGGTAGATTCTCAACATCAATGATATTCCTTTTTATATGGGTTTATTGAAGTCTACGTAAGGTTTAATTAATTTAAATGATAGTAGAGTGTAACACCCTAGGATTTTATTCCTGAATATTTTATGAAATATTTTTTTTGAATAAATTTAATCCGTTCCTTATCTTAGATTACATGCAACACCTTGTTTTAAAAAACTATTATATGATGCTAATATTATTATTTAAAAAACACTGTTATAACAAAGAAGTTAAAAATGAAAGTTTTAATAATAATAAACTCATTTTGAAAATTAAGTATAAATATTTTAGTTAACATTAATATATTTATAAATAAAAACATAATATTTGGTAATGTGTTTATATTATTCAAAAATACTTTTTCTCTAATTTTATTGTGAATGAATGATAATTTTTTAATCATTTAAAAAAATTAATTTATAAAATAAAATTCCTTTTCGAAATATTCATGTCAAATTTTTCAATGGTTTTTATTTTTGGTTTTCTTAGAAATGTTTAATTTGTATGGATAACGAATAAATGGCGGGGTTTCATTAAAAACTACTTTTTCATTTAATGATTTTATAAATTTTATTTTTTAAAATTTTTTTTAAAATAAAATTCAGTTAAATTCTATATTTATTAATCCAATTTAGATTACTGTAATAAATTTCATAATGAATTTCGATATACAATGTTTTTAATATTTTGAATGTTTCTCTATGGAAACCCATTATTTCATCATGTCTATAAGTTTAATTTTAATTTAAAATTATCTAGTTATATAAATTGAATTTTTAAAAGTGGATTAAATATTTTAAATAGTAATATTTAATATTATCTATTAATTTCAAATTAAATATTTACCATAATGTATTGTTAAAATACTAAAAATTAATTAATGCAATTAAGATAAAAAGGGATTAAAGGGGTTTAATATATAAAGATAAGTTTTATTTTTCTAATTTATCTTATCAGAATATTAAAGTATAGTAATATTTAGTCTTTATACATCCCTAATTATAATATTATTTCATTTGGAACCATTTTCCTGTGGAATTACTTTATTATTATGGATTCCTTTAAGATATTTCCAATTAATTCCCATGAAGGTTCCCTTTCACCACTTATAAAAAGGGCCCAACCTCCCTTCACCTATTCAGAAATATCAATCAATATAGTTCATAAAAACCCATAAATCATTTTTACGATTCACAATTATATACATTCAAGTGTTTTTTACTCTGTAAATACCATCACAGTGGTCCTTAATAAGTGATCCAAAGGAGGCTCTTCTATGATAAGGTAATTGTCTTCACAAAGCTTCTGCATTTTCATTATTATTTTTCTTCATAAAATTATGTATTAAAAATTAAAATATAATAACCAAATAATCTCCCATAGAGTGAGATGTTATAATATTATTTTAATATCTTATATTGATCACCTATTCAATCAAATGGTAATGGAAACCGTTGATCATGTGTATGATGGACTACCACCACACAAACTGATGTAGTTTTTTTTCCATCATCATCTTTAAAGAGTAGATGTAATGATGGTTAAAAAATATTTATATTATATTTGTAACATTAATTTATTTTTCAATAATGATGTTACAAATAATTTATTTCTCTCTATTTCTTGGGTGATATGACAATAGTGCTCATGTGTACGACACACTACTTCACCACGAGGCGATGGTATTCATTTTAAAATACTATTTATATAGAAGGAATAAATGAAATAATAAATAATATATGTTATATATATCACATAATAATTACTATTTTTGGTAGATATAATGTTTTCATTGGTTTTATTCAATCCTTCGAGAAAACAGGAACAATGTTCATGCGTACGTACAACTTACTATCTTCGTGTATGATGTATTTAATTTTTTATCAATAAATATCTAATTAAAATTTTTTATATTTAAATTTTTGTTATAATTTTTCAGATAATGAATACATTATCAAATTAAAAGTACTGATAATACCAAATCAAAACATACAAGAAAAGCATAGTAATTATTACCAAATTGTGATTTTAACAAGGAATTATTAATAATAGTTGATAAATGTAAAAAGTATACCCTATATGGTATTATATATATATATATGTATGGTTATTTAATATATTTATAATGAACCTGTATTTATTATAATGTAGGTTCGAAATTGTATGAAGACATTTGATACTTATGGTAAGATATTTTTTTCTCAATTTGTCTTCTCTAGGACAGAACTTATGTTACGCACCTACCTTATTTTATTTGGGGAATATATTACCTTATGAAAATTTTATATCAAGAATTTTCTAATTTAAATTATATTTATTATTTAATTTTATTTTATTCATTCATGGTTCTTATGATACAAATGTTACTAATTTTGTAAATATTTAATGTTACAATCTCATTGATTATAATGATTATTTATTATTAGGCTTACAATAATGAAATATTATGATATATCTCTCATGAAATTCATTTATTTAATTATCCTTTTTTCATTTCAATAAAATTAATGTGTTAATTTCATTTTCATCTCTTTATCTACTCAAGATACAAATATAAGTTTTCAAGGGAAAAATGAATTTATATCTCTCTTCTATAAAAACCCCTTTTCTATCCATATATATATACCCCAAAAAGTTATAAAGTATTTTTTTACTTTTATAAAAAAATTCAATATCCAATTACAGTATTTTTACAAATTACAAAATGGTTTAAAAGTATTTCTCCTATCATTTTTCGAATAAGTTAATTTTATAATTTTTACCAAAGTGTGAAAAGAAGTTTCTCTTTTAACTTGTAATGAATGAACTTAAAATTACAATGTAATGAAAATTATTTGATTGGAATATTAATTTAAAATATTTCATGGTTATTTTTAAATTAAATGTATTTTTACATTACTTTATTAATTTACTAGTCTTGAAAATTTTATTTCTAAAAGTAATTGTTATTTTCCTCATGAATGTTTTTAATGATCTCTTTAAAAAATTACTATTTAAGAGTATCAACCACCCTTATTATTTATTATTCATTAATTAGGGTATAATCTGATTATACCTCCTTATTATTTCTATAGATATTTTATTTCTAGGATTAATTGATGAAATTTTTATGAGACCAATCTCATTTCAATGAGTTATGATAATATAGATGTTTTATGAGCATATGAGATTTATTTTTTTGGATTATGTGATGGGTGGGACCTATATATTAATAAAATTACTTGGGAAATGATTAATGTTATATGAGTTCAAGAGTTAAATGGTAGTTTTCCCAATCATGAAAGAATATTGTACAGGTGAAGTTATCTAAAGCCTGAATAAGGTACATGGGTGATGAGAACAAGCCTAAAATGTTATTAATATCTTGGTAGATACCCTTCAGAAAATATTATCTAGCCTTATGCTTATTCCAAAAATATTTCATATGTAAATGTTATCATATCATGGATTGTGTACATTGGATCATTTATGATTCATATCTCATAAACTAAATGATTTATATCATGACTCGTGTTTATGATATATATTATATATGATATGTTTTTTCAAATATTATCCACCTTTATTCACACCCTTATTCATATGATATATTGATATCTCCCTCATTTACCCTTACTAAGAATATAAGCTCACCCTTTCTTAAATTTATTCTCCATAGGTTATAAAGAAATGTATTATGTGTGATATATATATATCTTTTTTTGAGGAACTAAGTTGGAGAATATGGAGTTCACTTATGAGCCATTTGTTTATGTTTCCACATTTCCAATGTTACTATACCTAAATGATTTTTGTGTGGATTGTTATGTTATGTAATAAAAGTTTCATCTAATAATGTTTAATATCTATGTATCAAAATTCTATGTCAATATACTCTTTCCATGATTAAAAATTAATTCTGCATTACATGTTTTATGATCCAGGTTTTGAGACGTATGAATTCACTTAAGATATGCCCATGAACATTGATTATGTAATCATAACATTATGCACATATAATGTTCATTGATTTTGTTTAGTTGTTAATGATTATATTTACCCTTACTAAGAAATAAATGTCATGATTCTTATGTTTCATTTTTTATAGGTTATGATCAATAGGGTTAAATATTTTATCACTACAAATGTTTCATATGTAGAGAATTATATAGGAGACATTGAAGCCTAATTTGGATATAATAAAATCTATTAATAGTTTGTAAATTCTCAATTGAGGACATGAGTATTATTTATGTAGGAGTTTGTCCTAATTTTTAAAAACTATAAAGCTTTGATTTCATTAGGTATGTGAGTGATCCAACATTTACTTTTGATATTTTAAGTATTAGATGACTAAAATTGGGTTATATTTATAGGTATTGGAATCCAAAAATGTAAAGATAGTTTTTTTACTAGAACATGGAGTGGGAATCTATTGCTATTATTGTTGGTATCATATTATGATTTGGAAAACTTTTTTCATTATGATGTTTTAATGAGAGTTAAATTTAAGAGTTACACATAACATCATGAGATTATAAGCTTAAGGATTATCATAATTTCAAGGAGATAGACATATTCTATTAAGGTTTTATGTGATAAAATTCAAATATGACTAACATTAATTTTGGATTCATTTATTTTAATTTAACACTTGGGTATAACATGGGTATAATTGAAAATGTTTTTTTAGGAAAAATGTTTTTATCTTTTGTGGACATAAGTTTAAACATATTTCTAAAAATTTTGGTTTATCTTATTTTTTATGTTGAGGAAATTTTGGGTTGTTATTATTTGGGAACATATGAAATAGATAACAATGGGATTGAAAATATATTGGGGGGACTATGGGACTAATTATAATTTTAAAGAAGGTCATTATTTTTGGCAAGATTATATGAATAAGGTAGGCATAATATTATGGGATTTTAATTGAGGAATAATGGTGGAATTATAATTTGGAAGAACATATGATTGTAAGGTTGATTTATTTTGAATCATATTATTTATATAAATAATTATCTTAAATTAGAGAATATATGATTAGAAAATCATACATATTTTATGATAATTTATGAGTGATAGATTCTATTTGGAGATAAATGTTAAATTTTTATTAGAATAATATGTGATAAAATAATTCTATTAACTATGTTTCAATCATAAACAATAATATTTTGATGATTTTTTTGGATATTTATTTATGGAAGTAATTAGTTTGAACATTGGTAATTATTATTTAATTTTACATATTTATGTATAACTTATTCATATAAATGTATATTCATTATAAAAATTATCTTAACTTATGAAAACGAATTTGGTTCGGTTTAATTTATCAATATTTGAGAAATATATTGTTATCCTTTTTTGGGTATGAGATCCTTTAAAATTTTATTTTTGTGTTCTAATCTTGAAAAATTAATCTCGAATAATCATTATTTATATAAATTGATAATAATGTTGAGGAAATTAATTAAAGGATGAAATTATTAATCTAAAGTTGGAATATTTTATTATGTATTTAGTATAGATGTTATAGATATTCCTCAACTCCTTGAAAAATAATATTGAAACAGAAATCTTAACTTGTTACCTTTTTTTCTATTGAATAGATGGTCTTTGCAACCCTAATTATTTTATCTTTTTTTTTCAATAACTTTTACAAGATCATTCTATTTATTGGGATCAATGTTTGGTATAACTCTCTTTCATTATTTAGACATTAATTTCCCCCATGTCCATATATTAACTTTTAATTAATGTTCTTTTATTTGGAAACCACCTTATGGGTTATTCAAGATTACCCTCATATTTTTCTTTTCCACTTTTCAGGAGGATTCTTTATAAACAAATTATATAATGTGAGTTTTTAGTTAATGTGTTAAAAAATGTGAAACCATTGATTTTTGAGCTGAATTAAAAATTGTGAGGAAGTAATTTAGTAAATATGATGGAGAATATAACATACCAATATTTTAAAAAGGAATGTATGAGTGATAGTATATAATAAATGAAACAACAAGCTCAAACCAACCATGAAAAATTATTATTTAAATGTTATTGTTATAACCTCACTATTAAATTAGAGGTTGTGATTAGGATTAATTAAATTATATATATATATACTAATCAAAAAATTTATTTATTAAATATTTTGAAATAAGTGCTACTTTTTTTAGTAAAGTAATTTTATATTTCAAAAGTATGATTTCATCAAAAATTATTTTTATTGATTATTGTGAGAAAATATTAAAATTATTTTTTAGTTGGTTTATAAATTTTCTTTATTAAAAATATATATTTCTTGAAATTATCTTGTCAAAATTTACTTACGGAAAATATTTGAGATTTTTATGGAATGATTGATTTTTCAATGAATAGTGAAAATATAGATTTTTGAGAACTATTTCTTCATATAATTAAATAAGGTTTTCAAAAAGTACCATTTTATCATAGAGTGAAAAATATACACCTTAATTATAAATAATATAATTAATTATATAGGAATTACTATAATAAATGAATTCAGTATAAGTTCATTTTTTGGGTTAATAATGTGTTTCTCTAAAAAATCGTTTTATTATTACATTTAATACATTAATATTAATATTTATTTCCTTAACTTAAAAGATATGAATTTTAAAAATTCATTAAATATTTTTAATTATAATTTAAAAATTTTAAAAATACATTATTTTTATTTTTTCATTATGAATGGGAAATGTAGAAAATATTTGACTCCATTGTATAGGTAAATCATTTAATTAAGGATAAAAATAATTTTATAATGAATAAAATTAGCATAAAAATTAATTTAATCTTTTTTATGAGTGCGTGTTGACCATACTCATATATTATTCACATATGAGGAATTTGTTCAAATTTATCTTCGAAAATTAGTAACGTATTATTTTCTGTATATATATATAGTCAAAATGTCACTCTATTTCCATTCATATCAATAATATTTGGTTACATGTATAAAAAAATTTTGATCAGTAATAGTTTTATTAAAATGTAAATTAGTTTTTTTCATGTTAATTTATTTAGTATTTTTTGTGATGAAAAAAGTTCTTCAATGATTACACAACACCGACATAGAGTTTTTTGCAAGGAGTAAAAAATCATATAAATAGTTTTAAAAACTATAAAAGTAATAATTATTAACTCAGATTTAGTGTAACATGTTTTTTATAGAAAAGAATAACATATTATTATACATTGAATGGGTTATATTCCAATTCCTTTTCATTCATATTGTATTCAATTTCAAATTGAATGAATAATTCAAAAAAATCATTAATAATATTATATAATAATAAACATTTTTTTAAAATTTATTAAAATTATATTAAAAAATATCTTTATAAAAGTGAATAGGATATGGTTTAAAATTTAAACCATTGGATACATTTACTTTTTTACAACTTTACTGAGTTCTTTAGTATAAAAAACAATAATACCACATTAATTATCAAAATGGTTAACAATATTTATAGTTAAGAGATAAGGGTGAAAACCTAAACTACACATGACCAAATATTAGGAGATAAAAATTTTACATATCGTACTTATAATATAATATAATCCTATTTATTTAAATCCATTATTTCAGTAAGATAAATTTATATAAATTTAATATATTAAAAAATTCTAAAAATTTCCCTCCACTTCAATATAAAAAGACATCCACTCTCCTTTTCTCTCCACTCGTCAATAGAATTTTGATTTGTCCACTTCATACACAAATATTTTTCTAGAAAAAAATGTTGGATCGAATATGTATGTATCTATGCCTATTAGATGGAACAATACAAGAGGGGGGTGAATTATAGGTTTAAAAAAACCTTTGAGTTTTAGCAACTATGAGATTAGTTTAAATGATCTTAAACTAATACAAATACAAACACCCAAAATTGTATTGAATATAAAAAGGTATGACGTATTATAATAATAATGAAATGTAAAACAATTGTATTCAAGATGAACACAATAATCAGAGTAATATAAAGATGAATGATTCTACCTTAAAGTGTATAGAATCAATCAATACAATATGTAATAGAATTATTGTAATTGAAACAATTACAATTGAATATGTAAATAAGAAAGGAAACAATAAAAATTCCTTTCTAATACAAGTAACAGTGGAAATGTAAAAGTATTACAATTCTTTTGACCCAAAGAGAAGGGTTATCCTTTCACCTAGGATAAAAGGTCTGTCTCACCGACACCTTGGTGAGCCCTCTATATGAAGATCGGTACATCCGTCTGCCTATCCCTGGCAGCCCTCGATACGATGATCGGTTCGTCTGTCTGCCTATCCCTGGGGGCCCTCGATACAATGATCGGTTCGTCTGTCTGCCTATCCCCGGTAGGCCTCGATACGATGATTGGTTCATCTGTCTGCCTATCCTCGCCATCCCTCGATTTTGTAGGTAATCAGTACCTCTGTCTTTCAATCACTTGAAAACCCTCGATATGATTATCGGATGCACAAAGCACAAGGCATGAGAGAAATCACAACATCTCTCTCTAGAAAAAAGTATCACAATTGTATCAGGATTGTTCTCAGTTGTTAAATCCTTGCTCTCAGCTTCAAATGACCTCCTATTTATAGGCCTCGGGTTCCAACGGTCACATCTCCTCCAATGGTCATATTTCTCAGAAAAACTCAGAGGGACTTGGACACCTGGAATCATAATGTTCATATTAAAACAGAAAGGATAACATTGTTTTGATTAGTTCGTAACTAACTCAACGACATCGTTTTGGTTAGAACAAGATATATGAATAAGATAAACATGAGTATGATTTATAATGAAGCATTTGTTTTTGACAAAGTACCAACACAAGTATGTAATGAAAGATATGAGAAGCAGAGTCAATACAATTTCCACATTCAGTACGATCAGTATGATCAATACGATCAGCATGGTCAGTATGATCAGCATGGTCATTATGATCAGTATGTCCAGTACGATCAGCATGATTAGTACGATCAGTATGTTGAGTACGATCATCATGGTCAGTACGATCAGCATGGTCAGTATGATCAGCATGATCAGTACGATATGATGGACATGGTTAGTATGATTAACAATACATTTGTGATTTCCAAAACAAAACATACAAGTCAAAAGAGGAATTTTGACTCAACAAAACATACCATGTTCTATATGACTTATTTTGTGTATAATACCAAACATGAAAAGATTATGGTGTAATGAGAAGGAGGTTTTCCGAGAATGAGGTATATATTTTGACCGATTGTAGTAGTTTTATTTTATCTTATACCTCCTTCAAGTATTATTCAATCATGATTAAAAAATAATACTAGTATCTTCTATTAACTAATATTTTATTAAGTTAATGGAATATTCTATATCCATCTCCTATTCTATAAAATGGGAATAAAATATATTATTCGTGTATATGGAGGAATAATGTCTCGGAAACTGACGCAATTCATTTTCCATCACCTCCTATCATGGTTGAATATAGTAATGTATTTTAATGAATATTTATAATATTTATGAAATAATTATCATTCTGTAAAAAAAAATATCATCTATTTTCACACTTTTCCACCCATTAAAAATTATCATGTTGTTCATGCGTACATGTTGATTAGCTCCTCCACGATGCGAAGTGAATCATTATTCATAACCACATCAAATAGATGGAATATATAAGGTTAGGTTAAAAATTAATATGTTATATATGATATAAAAAAATTATATAGAGGAAAAATAATACTTAACTTCTTTCAATAATTAATGTTGAAAAATTTAAACATTACTCATGTGTAATTAAAACCGATTATCTCAATTATCGTAATGTCATTTATTTTTCATAACTATTCTCCATGGTAGTTTTTAGAAATATAATTTATTTATAAAAATTATTATTATTTCCTGATTATTTTGTTTATATTATGTAACAATTATCTCTTTAATGATGATTAACATACCAAAAACACTATGACGTTATGAATCAAACATCATTAAAATTCATGATGTGCTCTTTACCGATTATGTATTTGAATATGTCATTGAAATAAATTAAATAAATGGTTTAATATTGAAATATATAAACTTTTAAAGGTTTTGAATAATTAAATAATTGATAAGTTTTTATTATACATTAGCTAAAGGACATATATTGAATTTCTAGGTTCAAGGTATGGGATTTAATCTCATTCTACATTCATTGATACATATTTTAATATTATGCCCTAATTTCATTATTTGGGGAATATGTTTTCCCATTCACTTGTTATATCATGAATAAATCATATATAATGTTATTTTATGTTACAATTCAAATTATTTCTTCAAAGAAGACTTGACATGAATATTACCAAGTGCTAATGGATTTCTAACTCATTTTCCCTAATTGGGATATATCACCTATTTAATTGATTATTTTATATAATGATTATGTGCCCAATAGAATTTTTATTATTTATTTTTTATTTCCACTTTTTTTATTTGGCTTTAAAAAATTTTCACATAATTTATGCATTTATTAATTCTTAATTCAATGATATTATCTTTAAAAATGTTATTCATCTAAAGTTTTAATTGTTTGGGTAATATGATTATATTATGTACCCATATTATTTAGTGAGGTGTATGTAATAACTTTATTACATTATATATCATTAATATACTTAGGTTAATGATATTTAATTATTACTTTTATGCTATTCATTCATAGAGTTTTTTAATCAAAAGTTTTCAATGTGGTGAGGAGTTTATGTCTCAATACCATTTTAATAAGGAATGTTTATGCTCTAATTTAATTTTAGGAAATCATATAATTGTTGTTTGATAATCCCATTTCATTTTTATTATTATCTATATATTTTTATAATTTTTTTGTTTATTTATGAATTTCATCTCTTTGGTAATCTAAATTGTTTATAAAGTTTTTTAAGAAAATAAGACCTCATTTCTTCCCTTTCAGTCATTTTTTTCTTCCATATCCATATTTTCAATTTTTTCATAAATGTTTTCACTATTATTAAATGTTTATTATAGAATTTTTTATGTTAGAATTTATTTAAAACTTTTATAAGGAATATTCTTTTCATTTTCTAATCGAGGTACTTGTTTAGTATATTTGTGAAAAAATATTCTTTTTAACAATTACAACATTTATGGAATTTAACAGCATCAAGAATACTCAAATTTTTTATTTTTAATTTTAAAATTTCCATGGTTATTTTCAAATAAATGTTTTTCAATAATATTCTATATATTTTATGTTTTCAAAATTTATTTTCAACGTGGAAGGATTATTTTCTTGAAGAATGTTTTTAATGTTATTTTTTTAGTATTTATAATAATTAATGATAAAACCCATTGATGTTACATAGTATACATTGGAGATATGTTATAATTATATCATTCATATTATTTCTCTGGATGAAATATGTTTGTTTCAAATATATTTTCAAGGAACTCATTCCTATTCCATATGTAAATCAATCTTTAAAAATTGTTATTATTATGTTTAAAATGAATGTTTTCATGTTTTATGACTATATTTTTGTTCCTTGAAGTAAATTATATTAACGGATGATACTAATATATCTCTTCAATTTATTGGGTAATTATGTTGGAATTAGATAAATATAAGTCACTCCTAAGAGTTGACAGAGTAAACCGGTTATTTTGTGACACTAAATTGTTTTTGGGTATTAACTAAGTATGGTTTTCCCGTCTATTAGGGTTCGTATAATGGTTTCATTAACATAATTCTTCAATATATGCAGACATTTTCTTTATACATAATATGAATTTTTAATGTTTTCATAGATCAGGAGTGACTTAATATGACTCATGGTTTTTGATTCATATGAGTCTATCATTTTTTTAAATATATTTCATTACCAAATTATTTATTTTATTGATTATTATAGTTTTGAATTATCTTATGTTATGATCATGGACATTAATTATGTTCTTATTAACTTATTCTCTACTTATGTTCACAGATTCAATTCAAATGTCAATCCTTATATTTACCTGTACTAGGAAATTGATCTCACCCTTCTTATGTTTCCTTTTCACCAAGTTAGGATGAATGGTGTTAAATTAATTTTTTTTTCAATAACGGTTTCTTGTGTAGATAATTTTATTGGAGATGTTGAATACATATTGTAAAATTAGAAAATTTGGGTATAGTTAAAAACATTCTCACTTGAGAACATTTGAATTGTATAGGTAAGAGTATATCCCAATTCACTGAAACTATAAAAATAAAAATTCATTTGGTATATAATTGATCTAATATTTCATTTTGATGTTATATTTTTTGGATGTATTATATTGTTTCATGTTTAACAGTATGAAATCTATAAATATAGAGATGATTTTTTAACATAGGATCTGACTCTGTGGCTCCTAGGATATTATATCCTTGAACTCATATATAATGATAGTTTGGTTTCAAAATATCAAATTATTTTTTCCATCAAATTTAGTTGATATAGGTTTTTTATAAATAAAGAAAATTAATTCCCAAAATAACATAAAATTCAACTTTATGAAGGATAATTGGATTTATAAGAAGCGACTTCCCACAATATTTAATTAGAGATGAACTAGAGACCTGAGATGAAATCATCACACATTAGGAATCATAACAACCAATTAAATATATAATCATTTAAGAGGTAATCTAATACCCTTAGAAAAATGCACTAATATAAAAGGTTCAGTATATCGAAAGTCAAATCCAGCATTATTAGTTCTAGAGTGGGTGGTAAGTGTATATTTCACTACATTTTTATCTTACCACACATTGGAAATGGTCGTCACATGATTTTTCCCATTGTCATAAGTCTTAATAGGATGTTGAAATTGATAATAATCATTAAACCTAATCATTGAGAAACATTTAGTATAATTCACATTCTCTTATATTTAAAACACTTCAGTCTAATTGGGGAATTCTATGGATATTTTTCTCAAATCATGTCATTAGTTCTATTCATCCCATCAAATCAACATTTTATTACACGGTGACCTTCCTTTACACATTTAAAAAACTTCATATCCCCAATTATAATTTTTCTTCCATGATTATTTCTATATTTATATCATAGTATAAGAGTCACATTCTTCCCTAAAGGGTATTTTTATTATAATTACCTTTTGATTTCATCATTGTATTGTTATCAAAACCATGAGACTGATGGGTGAATATGATCTCCAATTCTACAATGAGAGAAAATCGAAGGATTTATTCATTTCTACTGAAGCATATTAAAGATAACGACTTTTAATGGCTTTCTTTGACTACATTAGAGAATTAATCGATATTTATTTATGGTTAGATGATAATAAAAAATTCATACCTAACAATTATTTTAAAATTTTACTCATAGGTACAGATGAATTTATTATCATTCTTCTTCAGTTATAGAGTTCCCTTTTCTATTTTCATATTAAGAATGTTATAAAATTAATTGTTGAAAAAACATTCTAGACTCATCCCACTAGAAAGATTAAATTTCATCATATTTCATTGTGTACTTGATAAGTTCAAAGCATAGATATTATTCTCCTTTCTAATGATATACAAGAAGAAGAAAAATTCATAATCTAACTATTGAATAAAAATAATATATTTTTAATGTACTTCTCCATTTTTCATTACATAGTGGATCATTAGACCCACTGAACAAAGGTGTAAGTTTCATTATAAAGGAATCATCTATTCTTTATTCCATAATTTTTTAATCTCAACATGATTCATGGATTGATAATTTTTAGTAAGCATTGAAATGAAATTTTTAATTCCATGTCTCATAAAAATTAGTTTCACGGGAAATAAAATCTTTTCATTTCATACAACATTCATACCTAGTCTAATTCGTTAAAGTTCCATAGATGGAATAAAAACAAAAATAATAAAATGAGAAATAAAAATCATATTGAGAAGCAACACACAAATGAAAATAATTTATTGGATATCAAAATTATGATATATTATATTAATTTTGTGGAACCTTATGTTTAAACTAGGTTATATGGGGTCATCATATATTTAAATCCATCATAGTTTCACATATGAAAAATTTGAAATAAACTAAAAATATCCCCTAAGAGTGTCTATACTTGTGTGAAATATTAAAACAAATCATCATTCATTTATGATGATAGACTAAATTCCCCGTAAAAACTTTTCCATGCTTTTCCTCTTAGTGTATATATGTCACACCAAGATCAACATTGCTATATCCTAAAAGGTTATTATTTTCAATGAAAACACACTTCATTATTTCCCAAAACATACGCTGTTCTACAATACATTTTCATATGTTATGTTTTATTACTAATTCTTTCTTATCAATTTTTATAAATATAACCATAACTTTCTCTAAAACCAACTCAGTTGACCCAAGCATCACATATGAAACTATTACATTATATTTGATGAATATTCATTACATATAAATATTATCCACTGAAAACCATAAATGTGTATTGTATTTGGAAACATGGATATGTAAAAATATAGAACAAAAAAATGTCTATAATATCTCCCATTATGTTATTAACAACTATAAAACTTTTTATATATAGTATCTCAAGCCTCTAACATGTCTTGTTATATAATTTTGAACATGAATATCAAAAAAAAATCATAGAATCCAATTTTCTAATTTCTTTAGCTGTTTGGTTTCATAATATAAACCTGAAACTAAGAGTAAAACATATTTACTTTAACATCTGTAATGTTCTCTTAGATCCCTTTAAACATATAAAACTACATCGGATAACTTGAGAATTACATCAATTAAAGGGATGATATATAAATACTTTTAGGGGAATAAACACTATTAATAATCATATCATGTTACTCAAATGGAATGTTATTATACCATAAAAGTAAAATATCACGAATAATATCATGAGAGGATGACACAATGAATATGGAATAATAAGATCATTACATCATATGAATGTGGAAAAAACATAAAACAATAAATATTCATAAGTAACATCTATCCACCGATACAATATCACATGGTGGATAGAGTCTCATCATATACCAGGTTTAATCAGTAATCACATACATATAATCCCACAAGACATATACATTACCAAATGAATTGGTGTTCTATATAATTGAACCCATCATAACATATACATGAAAATGTGTCCCACATAAGTAATTTAAAAAAATGAATAAACATACAAATTAATGATGGTAATAAATGGGTCATATAAACTTTTCTTATAACAAAACCATATAGAATATCATCATAAATTACATGAAAAAGAAATAAATATTTTTAGACTTTTTTTGAAAAATAATGAATCATAGTACATGAAAATTAGTATAAGTGAATTTAACACATAAAATATAGTGGTTAAATTATATTGTAAATATTTCATTTAAGAGTGATTTTAGGAAAAATGGTAACAAATAATTTAAAAGGCTGGGAGAATAGTAGTTTCCATAAAATTATAAAAGAACACAAAAATTATTTCCAAAATTAAAGTAGTTTTAAAACCTCAGTTTAAGGTTCAAAATATTTCTTTGATTTGTACTTGAAATTAGTAAGTTAATCAAAGAAGTACCCTTTGATCGTCTCCCCTTACTAAATGAAATTGATAAGGGATGCATTGAAACAGGTATATACACATCAAGGAATAATGAATCAAACATTGTTAATATGAATTGTAAATATAAATATATATATATATATATATAATAAATACTCATCATATAATAATAAAAGAGATATATTTTTTGGTAATGGGAGAAAAATCATAACCCACAATAAAATAAGATAGTTCAGGTAAAATCTACACATTCTGTCTATAGTCATTATGAACATGAAACTAATATAATAAATAATAAAAATATATTCATTCATTAATTAATTTTTAAAATTTACTTCTATATAAAATTTTTAATAATTATATTATGTTCATTAAAAAAATTATTGATATACAATTTTTAATTTTATTGTTCCAAGAGCATTGGTTTCATGATTCCATAGACAGATAACATGTAGAAAATTATTGATGTCCTTATAAAACAAGAATAAAACTCCAAATGTGGAATGAAATAATATTCATGTTATTCAAAAAATTAAAATGATCCTAAATAACCATTATTGTTCCAACATAAGGCTACTTCTTTTTGTATAGACATTGTAATTATAAGCTTAGTTCATTTGGGTTGTTTTTTTAATATTGAACTAGATTTTTCATAATTAAATAAATAATTTCTTTTGTTTTTCAGAACATTAAAAAATATATTATATACTTTTTATTATAATATTTAACTATAATATTATTTTTATAACCATCCTTGATGTTTGTAGTGAAAAACGAAGTATGCTGTTCACGGAGGTAGTGAAATAACTATATTATAAACAAAACTTTCATTTTAGATTCAATTTATGTGGGTATAGAAGATATATGTTACACCCTAATAAAAATATTTATTTATATTTGGGATAATTAATTTAAAATTTATTTTGTTATGAAAAACATATGTAGGTGGTAGAATAAGAGTGAAATTAAAATAATTTTAGTTGATAATTAACCTCTCTATTTGGTTTTCTCCTCTTAGGTTACACTTTCATGCTCTTTATATTACTATTTAGTGATACCAAGGATTATAGAGATATGGGGATAGTTATGAGGAGAAATTTTGGTATGTATTGGTTAATATCAATGGCTTAAATGGTGTGTGGAGAATGGGTGAAATTTATAATGGGAGGGGCGGTGAGTTTTTTATTATTATATTTATTAGTATGTTATTTTGCCTCATGACTATAGGAATTGATGAATCTTGTGGCTATATAAAATAAATATTTCATGTTAGTTGAAACAAATGGGTTCTTACATGTTTTTATATATCATTAGTCATTTATTTATCATATAATGTTAAATGTTTTTTTCATGTCTCAGTATTCATCAAATATTCAGCTATTTTATATAAATATAAAAAATCAAACAGTCATTTTTCGATATATATATATATTAAAAATTTAAATTAATTTTTACGAATATATTTTAATACCTATTATAAATTTAAATTTTCATTAAATTACATATTTATATAAGGAATATGAATTTTAATGTTATGATCACTATTCTCACATTTAAAAAGTTACATATAGTATCAGATAATTATATTATCATTAAAATATAATTATTTTAATTTATAAATAGTTTTATGAAAATAAACTTCTTGTAAAATCAATTGTTTTATTAATATAAATCATTTATGTTTCATAAAAATAAAAAAAAACTTATTTTATAATTTTTTAAAAATTTAATTCTTTGTATCATTATATAAATATGTTATATTCTCATTTTTTAAGATAAAAAAATAAAACACATTTATATTTATGTATGCCATTCTAATGGTAATGTTACTATTACTTATGGTTATATTAACATTCCAACTCTCATATTACTATTCCAATTGTCTAATTTCTAATAGTTATATGGGCTCCCTACCTTCAATAAAACCATATATATTTCATTTATTCTTCATTCACATATAATTTCCCTAAATTTATTTACATTTTAATTTTCAACATGACTATTATATTACTAATATAATATTTTATTTATAAAGTGTTTCTCTTGATTGCGATTATTTATGTGGATTGTGTAGATCTAATTTTTTTATAATATTTAATTTATATTTTATTTTTTATCCCATTGTAATATTTTAAATTCTTAAGGAAAAATTTATTCTTAAAATATAATGATAAAGTTGACATAAAAAAATTCATGTAGTTTTAATTATGTGTTACTTGTGATTTATAAAATAATTTATTATTAAGAATGTCACAATTATATAAATAAAAAGTAAAGTCCGCTGTTAAAATTATTGGACATCACATTATTCCCCCGTAATTAATTTTATCCTCAAAATTAAATCTCACATAATAATCAAAATAATATATTAGTGTAATTATGTTTCACTTCTTTCTATGGTTACAATTTACCCTTTTTATACTTTTGGTTCAACAAGAATACTTTGACCAGTTGAGTTGTATGAGTTTGTCAAACATTATATCAGTTGTCAATGATTTTTAACTGTTTATTCCTATAATAGAGATCATTTTCTATCTCTAAAACCTCCAAATTTATTAAATGTGATATATTTTGTATGTATTCTCTCACAAGGGATTAATATATCATATAATGTACTTAAGAAAGTATTGATGGTACTATTAATCGATAAACCACAATACTAATGTGATCAGTAATCTCTATGGGACCTATGTATATAGGAATTATATTTCCATTCTTCTAAAATTAACTTAACCAATTTCATGGAGAAAAAATGATCATTTTTTATCCAAACTAAATCTCATAAACTCATTAACTATTTCTTATATAACTCTTCTATCAAAATTAAAGTTTCCTTGATGTAAATCAGAGTGATCCAAGCCATCTCTAACAATTCACTGAAAGTTTCTTATCCAACAATCTTGATCTCACCAAATTTATACCAGAAAGCATTTGTTCTAAATATGTCCCCTTAAAGGGATATATATAGATCCATTTGGAATCCTTACTAAAATATATTATTATACAACAACTCCAACAATTGAAGATATTAATATCATCCTCCATTGATGTCCATAAAACATGCTCTCAACATGTCCTTATGTGAACTGATGGATAAGTCATATTTAAATCATTTTGGTGGTGATAAACAATATGAAAGATCAACTCAAGGTTTAGATCATGATTAAGATATTTCTAGAAAATAGATTTAAACCTTTGATCTCGATCAGATACAGTCAATTTTAGGGTTCCATACAGGGTCACAAATTATTCAATTTATATCCTTATAGAGAGAAAAACTAAGAAGTCCTATAGAATTATAATCAAGTTATAAATCATTGTAATAAATTTCACCATAACCTATAAAAAATTGATTACATATAATTTATATATAAGACCAGTGAAAAGTAAATGAAGATTATTACTCATTTCTATGTAGGTATTGGTATTGGTTTCATAGCCCCTATGATGTTTTCTTTTCCACCTTCACTTTCTATGAAAACATGCACATTGATGTATATTCCATGAATTTATTTTTTATATTTTCCAACAATTGTTATCAAGTATATCTTGATACAATTTGATACTCTATGGGTTAATGAAGAAGGTTAAACTATGTGTATCATTAAACATATCCTTTTTTATCTTAGTATTTCATGATATCCATGGTCCTTAACCAAATCCTAATACTCCTTCTTCATAATTTTTGACCTAATAGGATTTAACTTTTCTTAAGGTTTCAAGCATATTCTATATTACAACATAATCCATTTTATCATACATTATCTTCTGAAGAAGGGATATTTGAGAAATAATTTTTGAAATGAATTATAATATTCCATCCAGTATGGTTCCCCAATATATTCTTTTAAGGTTAAAGATGATTATTTCCCTCTCAATCATTATCAGGGATAATGTTGTAGGATCATTTATATATAGAGAATATTCTATATTATTTCCCCTCAAAGAATAGTAATATATTAAGCAGTCATAGTCCTTGATCATCTCCATCCTTCTTAACAGGTTCATACTAATATCCTATGGTGTAAATATATAATTTAGGCTATTATGATACATATATATTTCAAACTTATATCCTTGGATATAATTTCACCATATTTTCAATGTGAGGATTAATAATACTATCATTATATCATGTGTTGGATTTTTATACTAATAAAATTTTAACTACCTTAAGATATCGTCTATCACATTGTAATTTTTCATCATTACATAACCCAATCCCCTTTTAAGCATCTCTATATGAAGATGTAATTTTATCCACTTGAGGATAGTGTTTGGAATTTTTTATTTTTAATAATTTTTTTCATTTCCATGAATCTCCCTTGAAATTTATTTATTCTATGTAAATTTTATTCTATTCCTAGTTAGCTTGGATAAGAAGTTTGAAAATCATGTGAAGTTTGTCATAAATCATTGGTAACAACTAGTTTGCCTAATGACACTATGAATAAATATTAAATATTATTATATAATAAATTACTGATTTGGATTTATTATAGATGGATCTATATATGTCACAATTCTTGTGATAACATGTCACAAGAATGATACATCCTCCCACTAGAACTCACATTTAATGTTCTTTTCATATACCAACTCCTTTCATAATTTATTTTGAACATTATTAAAATTATCCTCATGATCTCATAACATTTGGAGTATGTCATCATATCATGTATAAATACTACCAAACCTTTTTGACGTACACACAATAGACTATATTCAATAATTATATAAATATTTGTTGATCATTAGTGAGTCTAAATAGAATCTTTGTCAATAAATAGCTTCTATATCATGTTCTAAAGTTAGTATTCATAATATATTACTTATTTACCTTTAATTGGTGATATCCCAACTTAAATTACACCTTATTAAAGTAGAATGTATTAAATATTTAATCTAAAAAGATATCAATTTGTAGAAAGGGATACATTTTATTTATTAAAATATTATTGAGGTCATGTTAATAAATTAATAGGATCATTGAACTGTAATTCATCTTGATGATGATGACTATCAGAGACCATGGTCAAGAACATGAGAATATAAATACCCTTTCTATATTCTCTTATATCCATTTATTTATTTCCTCATTCTCAATATTAATCATTATCTATAGAGTCTTTGATATGGTAATGGCTCCGGGAATAAATTCAATTGAGAACTCAACCACTCATTAAGGAATAAGAACATGAAACTCTAAATGGAATACATCAGTATAGTCTCCAAAAATTATCATGTCTTCAATTATTATTCTATACAATGAATCATTCATTTATTCTTGAAATTATTTCTCTATAAGAAATAATATCTATACTTGATAAGAAAATTCTAAATGAGATTCATCCTCCTACATACACAAGTATAAATCCAATGGAAGAATCAGGATATTTAACGTGATCTTCCTATCCTAAAAATTCATTTTGTCTTTATAAATAGGAAATCAATTCATTCCCAATATAGAATAAGAATACAATAATGAATGTATAAAAAATATTTAATTGGACATTTATTATAGAAAATAATGACTTTGGAGGAGTTATATATTTATTATGAAATATATTTTTTTAGTCTAACAGATATATCATGCCCCATATTGTATGGTGGTGTTTGACTCGTTTTTCTAAACATGAATGATGTGAAAGATTATATAGAGGAAAAATAATATAGGACATTTGATGATAATGAATGGATAATATGTACACCATTCAATACTTGATTCTGGTTCTTGTAATTTATGATATCCAAAAGTAACATCTAGATTAGAATACAAAAATAAAATAAAACTTATTAAAATTAAAAAATGAACATATATAAAATAAAATATAAATAAAAAGTATATCTTAACTTATTAGTCTCTAGGATAAAGTCTATGTTATCCATGTTAATTTGATTATTAGTTTTTTAAAACAAAACTATATTTAATCCCTATATAATATTTCGTAATGGGATTTTGACATTGGGAAAGAATATTACCTGTGATTGTTAAACCAACATTACATAAAAAAATATTTCTCATGGACTAGGTAATGGTCTATTTAATAAAAAACAATCCTTTTAATTTTTATTACCTATAAGTAAATATTTCCTAGATCTAAATCAACCTATAGTATCTTTCCAAGAAAGTAATTTCTTGACAACAACTTGATCTACACTTCACCAAAACTCCAATATATTTTAAAATACATAGAATTTTTCCTATGGGATTCACTAATATATTATTTTCATAATGATAAAAAAATATTTTAATTTTTTTATACCCAAAATATAATCTTAAGACTTTGACACATATTATTACCTGATTTATATCAATAATATATTATAAGTATAACCCATGAATCTTGGGGACTAGTGTCTATGGATGACTAGGTTCAAAAATACATTAACATAAAACTAAGGGTAAAACATAATTATTTTAATTTCCATAATGCTATCTTGGATACTTTTGAGATTCCAAATTCTCTTAGGATAACCAAGGGAATGCATCAAAAAAAGGGTTGAGTTCTAAATCCTTGTATGGGGAAAACATGATGAAGAAGAATAATGTATGAGTAAAGAGTTATAAATTGATAATACAAAAGGATAAATCTCAAGGATCAAAATATATTGTCATGAAATAAAAAATATAGAATCATACAATCATAGAAACATTGGAATCTAGAAAAAATATAAAAAATTACATCAACATAAGTCAAAGACAACCAGCAAGTCAACATCACATTATAAATAAAAGATATAAATTATTTAGATTACTCCGTATTCAAATAAAAATAATCTCATGAGATATAATAATTACCATTCATTATATTTTTCTCTAGTTTCACCAATCATAAAATATACTTGAATATTTGTGTGATGTAATGAAATCAAACAAAGGTCATAAACATTGGAAGAACAGATGGAAAAAATAAGTTACATAATATTGTCTTATAACATATCCAAAAATTCATATCATAAGGAATTCCATGAAAAAATTGGTGTAATATAATGTATAAAATTATAAATAAATAAAAACCTATATGAAAATAAAATCTACCCATGTTAATTGTATTCGGAAAATGAAGTGGAAAATTAATTTTTGAAGTATTGATTTTAATATGGGTTTTAGAAATAGGGTAAAGAATCGTTGAATATGGTAAAGGAATAATATTTTCCATAAAAATAAAATAACTTAAGTTTGATAATATAAACAAATTATGGTTTTCTTAATCCATGGATGGTTAAAAAAATTAATTTAGTCGTACTTGAAATGAGGATGTTAAACTAATATGTTTGTTTTGATTGAATTCCCTAATAAATGAAATTGAGAAGGGAACCCTCAAAACATTTATATCTCAACTGGGGAATGTTTAATAAAAATAGGAATATATATGTGTAATAAATATATTAATAATATTTAATAATTGGATAATAAGAATATCTTGAAAAAATGAGGATAGAAAGAGATAATTCATAGCCCAAATAAAAATTGGTGATTAGGAGAGATCCCTTAACATATGTCATGAATCGATCTTCACTTGCACATGGAATTTTGAATAATGAAATTAAATTATTAAATTACATAATTTAGAGTCTTTTACACATATATTTAATTTATTAAAAATATATTATTTTTATTTACCACCATTTTAATGATTTCAATCGTTTAATTTTCATGTTTTGAGGGTGTTTGTTTCATGGTTTGATGGTTGGATCACTTGTTGATAATTATTGAAGGCCTTGTAAAATGGTACTATATCACTATAAGTGAAATTAAATAATATTCATACACTTAAATACATTAAATGGTCCGAAAAATAAATTTTATTTCTAATATATGGATGATTCATATAGTATTGGTGTTATCGTTATAGGTTTAATTCATTTTCACAATTTTAATGACCATCAAGATCTGGATTTAGTTAATTTAATACAATGATCATTAACCAATTATAGAGAAAGGAATAAAAATTATATATATATATATATATATATGATAACAAAATTTATCTATAAATTTTTTTTAACCATCCTAGAATGTGGTGGATAAAAAATAATTGCATTGTTAATGGAGGTGTTGATCCAACCATATTGTATACATCATTTTCATTTTAGAATAAATTAAATAGGGGGAAGAATATGGATACTATAAAAATTAACAACATATTAATATATTTTAAAAAATAATGATATGATATACTGGTGAATGGGAAACATATGGGGGGTCATAAGAAAATAATAAAATTAAAATATATTTGTTGGATGATTTTCATCTACTTTTGGCTATATCCTTTTAGGATACTGCTTAAGGATACTTATAATCAACATTGGTGAGACTAGGGATTCAAGGGATATGGATAGATAGAATAAGCGAATGTTGGTCAGATTTTGAGTATCCTCCATGTCTAAGAATGTATGTTGAGAAGGGGTAATTATATAACAAACTGACCTGAATACCCACATAAACAAGTACCCGAACCAATCTTCCATATTCCATGAAGGGAATTCCCAACCCCCATGGGCTAGAGACAAGAACCCATGAATCTAACAAAATTTATGGAATTATTTCACCATACTTGAAGAGAAAAAATTTCACGTATATAAAATAGAGGAAAAACATTACAATATAATTATATGACATATTAGAAAACAAATAATGAAAACAAAACAAATCTAGAGAAGAAGAAAACATTAACTATAATTCTAACCAAAAATGAATACAAAAAATAGGAAAATCATCTACTCAATGTGATAGTGTGGTTGGGATCCCACCATATCACCACAAGATACCCAACTCATTTGATATAAAATGTCACCACCTCACAGTGGGGCCATTCCTTTCCCCGTATCAAAATAAATACAAACGTCAATGCACCGTTAATGGGTATGAAATGTGTGATATAATGGGATAAATAGTATCCCACTCATGAGTTCCATATTAGTCTTCTTAACATTAATCCAAGCATGGTCAACATTACGGAAAATGATGTATGATAAATGTTTAATAGTTTTTATATCAAAATCCTGGATAAATAGTTTAATTTTATGTTTTACCACATTTAAAATTATATAAGGTAAATCAGTTTCAAATAATTTCATAGATATATATCAAAATGGATATATAAAGTCAATATATTTCATAAATCATATATTATATCAAATCCATGGATTTATAAAAAAAACAGTACAAACCAAAGACGAAGAAGAGGTAATGTCCTTCTAGGGATCACTCTAGGTTATGATATATAGAATAATCATACCTAACATAGAAAATAATATATAAATAAATCTATAAGACATATTCATAATATCTAGAGATAATAGGAACACCCTAATAAGTGAATCCACTAAACTGTTCCAACAAGTCCATAGAACAACAAGCCTAGGGAGTAGAAGAAAGCCCCATGAGAAAACCCACAGACAGTGGACAAGACCTATTACTATATCATCCACAAAAGTTCACTAATATTCCTATGTTCTATATTTTTCAAAACATTTTATAAAATCTTTTCCATCAAACCATTATTTTAATAAAAAATTCTAAAACAATTTCACAATGATATGAAAGCCCTTTTTAATTTTCAAAACATCTGGAAAACCATAGTTTATTAAAAACCAGTTACATAAAAAACTCATATCATTCAATTTCATTTAAAAATAAAATTTTCCTAAATACAAAAGCAATTCAGTTCACCAACATAGGATATAGACATAACCACGTACCTCAAATCTCGGGTTTTACATGCCCAAAAAGGGAACCCCCAACAAGAAGAATGAATCAAAAAAATAGAGGACCAAGAATCAATCCAAACCACATAGAATTTATTCAATTTAAAAAATGGGTTGGAATTGAAGAGGAAACAACACATAAATCAATAATATGAACCCATTGCACCATATCCAATAATGGAAACAACCCCCTAAATAAGATTGATCAATGGATCTAGAGAGAAACAAGTGGAAACATCACCCTAGTTCAATAGTTTTTAAAACACATTGAAAAAGTGAAAACATGATCAATGTGATGAAATATAATAAAGGATTACTCACTATCAGAGATGAAATCCAACCACAGTGGTGATCAATCAGCGAACTAATCAATCCTGATCGAATTTAGGCTCCCAAAATTCTCAGATAATGCATATAGGTTAAGAGGAATGAATGAAAAGTATGTCAATGAATCCCATTAAAATCTGACCTCCTGATACATACATGATGCGTAACCCCTATACATGATATTTAATCTATAGGGCTCAAGTAATCCAAAAAAGACGGACTCCTTTATATTAATAACTGATATTTTAACATTACATGTCTTGTAACCATTACACGATGTGTACTCCTTTAATACTATGTATATAGTTCATGATATGTGTTCAGAAACCAAGCACACATCATTTAACCCCTTTACCTGATAGGTAATCAATTAGTATAAAGCAGAGAATCTAGATTTTTACACAAACCTACATACCAACTAGGGAATTATTTGAACATGGGGAGGACCCCTCCATGACATTAACACATTTATACCTGGACACCGTTAACTAAAAAAAAGTTATATCCCTGATATTTTGGTCATTTTTTTAAGAAAATATCCTATATCCTCAGGATTCCCAAGACACGCACAATTTGTAATGTCCAAAACTAGGTTCCACATACTAGTTCCACGGTCTAGTTAGTTATAAGACCTCAAGCATGCCTCCCCATAATCCAGAGTCTTCCAACTAGCAGTGAGGGTCTAATATATCAACTTGGGGAGACTATACCCTCTATTTGAAATTATAACAATAATAAAAATAAAAAATAAGATACTAACAATGAGCATAATTCAATAACTAGAACAACAAGTACAACATTATGACCCAAAATAGAAAACAATATCCATAAATAATAGATATTTTATACGCAATAAGTGTCAAGTGTTAAAATGACAACCCAAAATAAAGACATAGGAAAATACCCAAATAGGGTCATAAAAAAATCCATGTTCCCTTGTCTATTCTCTATCCAGACATAACATTTAATATAGGGAACTTTCCCTTACACTACCCCCACAAAGATGAAGTCTATTCAGGTACTGATCAGGCAGCCCGAGTAGGGTGAGAGTAAAACTCAGTAGACCAACACCATCGGTGTTTAGAAAAATATCTAGGCAAAGATACTGTATGAAATTTTATAAATAATAACGTATAATTCACAATGAAAATAGTTATTACATTTCATCATTTATTAATTTAAAATGTATTCCCTTGGGTTTCCGAGGACACCTGAACCATCTACACCTTCTTTATCATGTTTTGGAGTCTAAAACGTATCACATAGAGAATTAAAAATTAATTAGAACACATGGGGTTTCATAATTCATTTCATTCCATATGACAACATATTTATTTGGAAACATGGAACAAACCCTCTCTTATAGGCATACAATGTCATGTCTAACAACTCGTGGGTATTTGGATCCTATGTCCCTATCCCACACCACAATGTCACATGGGTATTTAGATCCCCATTCTCTATCCCAAAATCACAATCATAAATGGTTATTTCGAGCCTCATTCCATCCCCCACACTTCAATGGCATGTATGGGTATTCAGAGATTCAATCCCTGAACCACACTCTCTAACACATATGGGTATTCAAAGACTCAATCTCTATCCCACACTCAGTATCATATATGGGTATTTGAGGCCCCGTTCCATGGCCCACACTCCTATATCAATAAATCAAAAATATATCACATATATTAAATCATTCAAATTTAATCAACATTAAGCCATTTTATAAATATTTCACATCTTGATATAAAAATTTGATTTATCACAACAAACATGATTCTTCAATTTAATTACACAGAATAATTTCCATAATTCACAATTAAACAAATTTTCATTGATTAATTCATATAAACCATCAACCAATTGAGGTTAATCCAATCATTTCATAATCATCATTTTCCATTAATTCATAATCAAATTAATTGTTTTATTAAAAATCCTAAATTCCTATCAACTCCACATACACAATTTTCTATTAATTAATTAACCATTTAATTAATCCAATTACTCTATTTCTGATTTCAGCAATTTTAACACAATTCATTATCTCATGTAAATTAAATTAGATCAATTAAATATCTAATGTAATTTAAAAATTATAGAAATTGAAATTTAGAAATTACATACACATAATTAAATCAAGACTTGGGATTCACAATTTAGGCCACCTAGCGGAAGATCATTTTTGTGCACTCACATATAGAAATCTATAATTGAAGAAGTACAACCAAGATCCTAATGAAGAATGATATCTAAAATAAAGATATAGATCCACAATAAAAATAATTTGGATTTAAAAACCTGTATCCAAAACCATCACCAATAATGTAAGAACATCACCCTTTATCCAGAAAGAGAAACATGAGAGAGATATATAATTAAGAATGAACTACATACTACAGAAAGTGTATATCACTGAAAAATATATTTTTTTCTTCAATAAATGATGTTATAAATCTTTGGAAGTCTTATGGGAGCCTATAAAATTATTATGAATCTATTTAAGTAAATGTGTTGGAGATTAGGGGTTACTACCAGGAGGTTTAGTATTTTATTTAAATTTTTTGGGGGATTAAATTTTCACATGCACAGTTTCCTATGTAAGGAAAATAGTTTGGCCAAACCATGTGTCTAACTATTCACCTCATTTAAGGGAGTCATAATGTTACTATGAGAAGGGTGAATACATTGAAAAAATATGTGCTAGCCATACAAATCCTCTCTGTTTGGGTTCACACAACTTGCTGTAATTTTACCTACAAAAATTCCCAAATTATTAGCCAAACATGATATAATTGAGAAAAAGTAAAATGAGTACCTATAAATGATCATGATGCATATCCAGAAAAGTTAAGGGTCTTAAAATCTCTCAACCTTATAATAGTTTATCCTTAATTGGTACTCCCATGAATCTATAAGATCGAAAGTCAAAAACGTTGGGCAACATAGCCCAAAAATCAACTTCTCCCTCATGTTTTTTCTCTTGAAGACAAACATGTTTCCGCAATACAAAAATTGTTGGCATGGCCTTTCCCTGTAATACTTTCCCACTGCAATCCAACACACATATCGAATGCTCCTCAAAGGACACGTTAGTCTTAGTCTCCAAATCATATTCATAGATCACATGAGATGGGTTGGGGTGATACCATTGAAATTGTGACACATGAAAAATTTAAGGAATTACACTATACTACTAAGGAAGATCCAATCATTATGTTACTATCTAGATTATCTCCATAACCTCAAATGGTTCAACAAACATGGGAACAATTATCCCTTCCTTTGAATCCTACAGTGACCAAATCTAGGAGACACTTTTAGGAGAAAATGATCACCCATGATAATTCATTGGGTCATCGACGTCTTTCCATATAAAAATTATATCTACTATGAGTTGTAGCCATATGTTTATGATTAAAGTGTACAAGTTCTAACATATCTTGCATGATACTCAGTCCCAACACCTCCGGCTAACCTACCTCTATCTAATATAGAGGTGATCTAAAAGGACTACCACAAAGAGTATTATATGGTTTCATTTGTATAGGTTTTTGGTAATTGTTTTTATAGGTTAACTCCATTGAAGCCTGGACCTTCTCCTAGGACACACTAATGTCTATCACACATGCCCAAAGCATATCCTCCAACACATGTATAGTATGTTGTAACACAGTAATTTTTTCTAGTCCTTTTTTCTGATTAAATAAAACATTAAATTTATATTTCAATGCACTAAGTCAAACATTCCTTTCACATGGAACCAAATTCTCATAATTTACATGCAACGCTAACTTGGAATATGATACACACAATACTGAGTTTCGATGAAACATATCTTTTTTTTATAATTTTTTAATTGAGATAGTTGTAACCTAAATGTTAAAATTAGTTATATGAGTAGTAATAACTAATTTTAAAATATATTTTATAATATTTTTATATAGATAAAACTTATTAATAATAAAAGATATGATTTTTTGGTAAAGTCCATTAATGTTTAAAAATGTATTTATATCGAATGAACCTCTTTTAATACCCTTCTCTTAAAAAATAAAATATTAATTTAGACACATTTAGAAATTAAATTTGATAAAATAAACATCAATTTTTAATTTTTAATTTTTAAATGAAACTAGGGTGAATTCATGGGATTTTTAAAACAAACGTAATTTTCAGATGAATAGTGAAAACAAGGTTTTTTAATTCAAAACTACATTTTTATATAATTTATTTATAATGTTAAATTATATTTTAAATTTTTTTCATAGATTATTGAGAGAATATTTTTAAATACTAATTTAATGTTGGTAATTGGAACCACTTTCAAATTGAAATTGAATAAAAAAACATAGAAAACGTTTGATAATTTCTACTTTGAAAACCCGCATTGTCGTGCCAATTGTGGGACTAATTATAATTTTATTTATTCCACATATGTGATTAGAATTTTGAAAAATAGTTTCCATAATTGGAATAGACATAATTTATAATGTCTAATAATTTCAAAATTATTTGACCAAAATGATTATTGAACGTGATTAAAATTAATTACATAAGTTAAGAGAACAACTACGTTAATAAACTACTAAACTTTAAATATAAGACCCAAACTTACCTAAACACTTTCCCATAACCCATTGGATGGGAATTATTCGGCCATATACTCTCCATTATTGAGTTTTATTGGGTTTGATGTGCCTTTTGTTAGGAAAAAATGTGGGTACACCTAACCTTTTTTTTTAAATGCAATGTGCATACTTTCCCATACCTATAAAAGGCCACCACCTATAACAACTTCCTCACACATCTCAAGACCCTTCTCTCACCCAAACACTACTAAAATAAACTCCCAAATTCTCCACCTTCCTCCTAGAAGCCTTCCATTTAGAATAAAAAACTCAAAGAATCATTTTAGAACAAATCAAAAGGAGATACCTGATTAAGAAGAAGCTTGTATGAGTATGAAGAGAGTTAATACACATGGTAATTGGATTTCATCTCATTTTTTATTTTCATGAGATACATGCTATGTTTTCCACTATTTAATTTTGTACGGTGTATGCAATTCCCATGATTCAATTCAATGAATTTTATACCTAAATTTATGTGAATTAACATATCTCGTTTATGAACATTCATTCATGGGGTTTAAGTTTCAAAAGTTACCAAATCAGTAAAAACATGTTGTCCCAAATTGTCTTCTTTGAGACTCATGTTTTATTATGCACCTAAACTATTTTTCAAGGTTTATATACTTCAATTTTTTATGTTATATCATGAATCTTTTTATTTTGATGATTTTTTAAGGATCATGTAATTTAATTTTTTTTACATGGAGAGTATGATCCCATGTTACCAATTTATAAGTGTTTATTAAGACAATCCCATCACTTTTCAATATTTTTAATGTTTATACATCCTCTGATCAAATATTTAGTTCTATCACATAAGAATACTCATTATTTTACTTCTCCTCTATTTATTCAAGATATCCTCTTATGTTAGTATCACTTTTTACATTCATTATTAATTAAGAAAATGTTTTTATGTAATGTATGATAGTCTCTCTCTATTTTTTAAGAATTCTATTGTGTTTAAAAAAACATGTTTTCGAAAATGTTTTCAAAAATGTTTTCAAAGTACCCTTTAATATTATTTTCCAGGGAAAATGATTCTGAAATTGTTTAATTGTTTTCAAAGCATCATTTATAATTTTCCAAATATATTTTCAATGAAAAAGGTATTAAAATGGTTTTATGTTATTAAAAGCATTTTTTTCAAAGAGGAAAGGATATTTTCCTCATGAACTATTTTTAAAAGACCTTTTAGAATTATTTCGCATATAAGATAATATCCACTGGTGTTAATCATGCATTTATGTAGAAATTATTCAATGTTTCCATTGATATGATTTCTTTAAATGGATTATGTTTTGATGGCATGATGTAGGTGAAACTTGTATCTCCTTCATGGGTTATATGATTTTCAAAACTAGTTCTTTCCATGGGTTATGTTTATGGTCAAATGAATGTGAAATATATCTCTTTACATAGGGTATGATATTATTACATGTTTGTAATGCCCAATCCATTTCATGGGTTATGTTTATGTTGAAATTATTATGAAACATGTCTCTTTAGAAAGGTTATGATATGAATACATGTCTATTATACCGATTTCATTTCATGGGTTACGATGTGACTATTTCTGATCATGTGGAACATGTATGAATGATTTCAAAATGATATGGTTGGGGCATATAACTATGTTCAATTCATTGGGTAATGATTTATATCTTAAGAGAGAGACTAATACGGACTTGGTAATGATCCATGACTACTAAGATGTCCATGGTATTGAACTATGACAACCAAGATGGTATGAGGAGTGAACCCATGCTACCAATATGGCCATTGGAGTGAACAATTAATTCCACAATAGTATGGGTAGTGAACCTATACTTCCAATATGGTATTGTAAGTGATTCCTTAGATACTATGGAAATCATACTATATGATTATGTGTCTTTTACAATTAAATATTTTATTCATATGTTATGATTTAATGTATTATGCTCTTTATATAATTATGATTCATTACTTATGAACAACCAATATTTATTCTATGATTCCTATTATGATATTTGATATGAAGGGTATGGTATTCTATTTTCATGATCACAGTCTCATATTTATATGTTAATGTTTATTCATTCAATTCTCCCTTGTTTACCCTTAATGAGAAGCTCAGATCACCAGTTTTTATGTTCCCTTTCCCCCGGGTTATGATGAAATGTATTATGTTTGATGTGTCTAAGAAGGCTGCTTGAAATGATGAACCTACGGGGAGATGATTTAGCTCATTTATATAACATTTTTTGTGTTTCCATGATTCCAAAGTCACTATACCAATTAGAGTCTATGGGCATCTATTTTTATTATGTATAAGTACCCTAAAAAAGTTATGTAATGTTTATGGATGAAATGTGATGGTCTCTATAGTTGGTATCAGAGAAAATGTATAGTTAACCATTGAAAGCGATGATGAGAAAATATTAGTGAGTACTCTAAGGACATGTATAGGAATAATTTTAAGGATATGTTTATGTATATGAAAATGTCCCTAATTTTTGGAGAAGGATAGAGTGAGTGATTTACAAGAAATAAATCAATGTTTAGATACTACAAGTGGATGTGGATATAGAACCGATGCACCTAGTGGAGAAAATATTCAAATATGTTATGGGCCTAACTTAGGGTAATTTGGTACACAATAACTGGCCATGCTACACACCTAGTTTTACACTCCCAATGGATATTCTTTTGGAATTCACAAACTATTCACAAAACGTTTTGAAGCATTTAAATATAATTTTGATATGAATAAACTAGGATAAACATAAGGTTTTACAGATTATGGAAGGTGCCATAATTTAGAAATCATATAGAGGATTTATCTTGATTATGGGGTTCCTTATTATTATAACTATTTATTACTCTATACATTAAGATTTAGTTAATGGCTTGAACTCGAAGAAATCGTGTTATTGGTGATTGCGATGGAAAATTTAATGAGTATACACATGAGAAACCAAATGATACGGGAGTTAGAATAAAAAGACTCATTGTTATGCTCACAAGTCTTTCTGAAGCTATGAATCATGGTGGACTTCCAAATGAGAAAAGGAGGGAACAACATTATATAGACTCTTTCATGATGAAAAATACACATTATTTCTGAGGTTCATTTGATACACTTGTTTCTAAACAATGGACCAGTACTATAGAAAAGATATTCTCTGTTCATCAATGTTTAAATCATGATAAAGTCATTCAAGATGTTTATCTGTTTGAAGGAGAAATAGACCAGTCATGGACACTAATCAAGAATATAAGTAATAAAGTTGATATTGAATCCATAGATTGGGATGAGTTCAAGAACTTATTTTTCAATATATACTTTCTTTAATTATTCATTCCTATATATAAAAAGTGTAACACCCGAGACTTTTATGAGAAATAATTTGTTTTTATGTTATAAAAATCATAAAAGGAATCTTTCACTACACACAACACTATCTTGTCTTGCTTTACACATAACCACGGCCTTCCTCGATAGCTTGTGTCATACGCAATACCGAGTTTCACTAAACAATGATATGCTATTAAAATATTATTAAAACTAGCCATTATGAATAGTAATAACCACTTTTTGAAATTTTATGAATTTTATTTTTCAAAATTGACTTCATTTTTGGATTCGGAATATCGAAATTACCTTTGGGTGAATTTTTGGTACTTTTCCGATAACTTTCATATTATGATGAATAGTGAAAATTACTAAATTTTAATTAAAAACAACTTTTTAATAGAAATAATTAATAGTGATAAATTATTAATTTGAGTGGTTTTAAATTATATTTAGAATATATTTTCACCATTTAATACAATTTTGGTAACAAAATTTAATTTAAAATTTAAACCAAACATAAACAAGTGTCAATCTTTGGATATTTATTATTTCTTAAAAACACGCTGTTTGTTTTGATGACGAGAATTAATTTTTAAATTAATTAATGTAACTGATATGTTTTGAATTTGGTAAAATATAAATCATTTTTGAATTCGTAATATCAAATATAGCTTATGCCTATTTTTTGGTATTTTTCTGGAAACTTTCTTTTTTTAATGAATAGTGAAACCACTAAGTGGTAGTTAAAAAACTGAATTTTTCATAAAACATAAATTTACCGGTTCTGTGAGTGGAATTTCGAAAATCCGAGAGACACGGTAAATATTAAGGACTAAAATGCGATTCAATGAGATGAAAATAATTTTTGGTGAATAGTAACTTTTTACTTTTTTTACCACGGTTAAAAGTAAATAGGGTAAATAATGGTAAAAATGATATTATTATTACCCTAACACATGTCTTAATTCTATTGGATAAGTTTAATTCTACCAAAAACAACCTTAGTAATAACATATGACCATTTAGGCCCACTTGGATTATATTTGGACAATTATTATTAAATTATTTAAAGAAGGGTTAAAATAGTTAAAATCAATGTTTAATAACTAAATAATTCTTAATATAGGTTTATACATAAGAAAAATTCAACTATAAATATTCATTAGAAATATAAAAAGATTTCCTACATAATGTTACTTCATTTGTAATTTTTAGACATTAAATAATTAAATTTATTTATGACACAAAGATGATACAGTAATTATCTTATTAATGAAATATTGACATAATTGATGTTATAAATACCCAAATAAATGTAATTTGTGACTTTTTTTGAATTACACTAATTTTATAGGTTAATATGACATGTTAGTATTGATTTAATTAACTTTTTTCGAACTAATCATTCTGTTATGATTTTAACAAAAATCAATTACTAAATATTTTCAAAATTGACATAAAATACATTTTAAAACAAATATTATATTATTAATTGTTATTTTATTCCTAAAAATATATGGTTCGGCCAAATGACTTAGATAAGGTTATATATGTTAATAATAAACAACTTGGGGTTCTTGTGGCTTTTTATAGTAAGTTTATTACCCTTTTAGTGTAAGAACACAAAAAGACACGGTAAAAGTAAAATTATCTAACTTAAAGTTAAATATAAATGATAAGGTTAAAATAGGAACCTAAACTTGTCTAAATTATATTGGATGAGATGATTTCGACCCATACCCACCTTAGCTTTGAAATATATCAATTTTGAGCTATTAAAAACCGAATTTGACTTTATAATAAAATAATATTGTTTTGTTATTCCAAAGGTGCCCCTCTCCTCCCTTATTAAAGGGAACCTCCTCCCTCTCCCCCTCACACCAATTTGAGCCTTCATGCTCGGCCTACCCCTACCAATTTATCCTCTCCACTACCCTAGTATCATCTTATAGGTCCTGGTCTTCTTCAAATACAAATTGTAGTGCCCTAAGAGGAGGACTCAAAGAGGCGTTTCAAAGAAGAGGTAATGCATGTTACTGATTCTTTCATCTTTATTTCTTCTTACACTTCTTCTTATTTAGTTGTTTCATTATTAAGTAATAACATTAGTATCAATAATATACTGATATATTTTTATATGTATGAAACAACCCTATTTCACCATCTATCCATCCTATGGAAAATGAAATCACCGCGCGTACGTACGTACGGAATACCATCTCCACGTCGTGGTGTAATCTATTTTACCCCACTACCTTCGTTGGATGGGTATAATGGTGTAAATAATAACTATATATGATTACTGTAATGTGATATTGATTCTGAAATAGTATACATACACTCCAACACAATTCCACGATCATGAGAACAATATCATCACTCGTGCGTACGTACGGAATACCGTCTCCACGATGTGATGCGACTCATTCTATATGATCTTCATTGAATAATGAATATATAAATGAATTGAATGAATTAATATGATATATATTACAATAATAACGTTTTTTAAATGAGTTATCTATAAACTAAAGTGAAGAATAAGAATTTATTCGACAAAACACACATAAGAACAAAAAGTAATAAACACCCGAATAACATGTAGTAATGAAATATTACTAATTAGAAGATAAGAATATGACCATATATGATATCATAACAATAAGTATGATTCTGGAATAAGTCAATAAAATTATTTAAATCATTATACAGGAGGTTCGGACACTTACGAAGAAAATCGGACCTAAGGTAAGGGAAATATCAAAATCTCATTTTTATCTAAGATTGTTTATACTTTGGAATTTACTAGGGTGTACTTTATCATCCACATCCATGTTTCCTCAATATGTAATATTATTTCCATCCACCTACAATTGTTTAAATCCAATTTTACACTTCGGTGAGTGTTTAGTAAAGGATATGAAAGGAATCTTTTGTCGTTTTTTGTACGAGGTACTTTTTGTCTTTTCCGACAAAAGTACGAGAAGAATGTTTTTTTTAACTTATACGGCATGAATGGATTTTTAAAACATTATTTCCAAGAAGCTTCCTCTACAAGTTTTCAAGTTTAATTTTAATCAACTTATTTTAGTTTAGAATTTTATGACATGTTAACAAAGGAAAAGTGTTTTTGATGAAGAAAGGATATTTTCCTCAAGAATGGAGTTCAAGTGTTTTATCAAAATTATTTTCCATATAAGATAATATAGGGTTCAGTTTCTATACCTATTTTTACATTGATTTTATTATGTTATGATGGAAATATTTTTATAATTTCGTTTTATCATATATGGATTATGTTATGATGACATGATGTTTAACATTCCCATTTTTATTACATGGGTTATGCAATGATGTATAATTTTGTGGCACACATAAGAATGGTATAATTATGAGATGGGTGGGACCTATATCTCTCTCCAATGCATTGGGTGAATATTTTATATCTCATGAGATAGACATGGCTGGAACGGCAGGTTAAACCAGTTCAGTGAAACAGGACTGAAACGACGAATGAACTCGGTTCATAAATGGACTTTGTCCACTAAGATAGTATTGGCAATGAGTCTTGACTAATAAGAAATGATTATCTATGATTATGCGTGTATGCCACAATGTTCCATGTTTTATGTTATGATTATTGGGATCACATTTTACTTCTATGATTTATCCCAACGTATGAAATTATGATTTCTTTTCCAGGTTAAGATTTCCAAAATGTTATGTTCATGATGTGATTGATTTTTCTTTTGTTTACCCTTACTGAGCATTTGAGCTCACCCTTTTGTATGTTTTCTTTCCCCTAGGTCAAGAAGAAGGTTATTAGGTAAGATATGCCAAAAGGGACTATAGATATGATGAAATAAATGGGATACAGTGTAGACGCTTTATGAACCAGTTGTTTGTGTTTCCCAGTTTCTAATGCCACTATACCTATACGGTCCTTCCATTGTTTTGTTATATGTTGTAATAAGTATGCTTTAATTTTGAAGTTTTAACAATGTATGTAAAGTATGGGTCGTTATAGTTGGTATCAGAGGAAAGATATAGTAAAACTTTGGAAACTAGGATGTGAAAGCCTTAGTAAGAATCATAAGGATAAGTCTAAGCATAGAACACAATCTTAGTGTTTTAGAAATGGCCATGAATAACCTATGATAAGACCTTAAGTGTGAAATTTTATTCTTGATTATGTGGTTTTCCTATTCTAATTATTGTTGCTCACACTATTCTTCTTGGTTTTAGTCAATGGCTGGAACCCGAAGGATCCGTGTTAATGCGAAATGCGACGGGAAATGCAATGATTATCCCCTTGAGCAACCATACGTTATGGTAAATGGAATGAAAAATCTTGTATCCATGCTCACACAACTTTCTCAAACTATTAATCATGCAGGACTTCCAAACTAGCAAAGGAAGGAGCAACATTCTGTTGAATCCTTCATGAGGCAGCACCAACCCTCATTCAGCGGGTCTACTGATCCATTAGTTTCTGAACAATGGATCAGTACTACTGAAAAGATATTTTCAGTTCTTCAATATTCTGAACATGATAAAGTCATCTTAGCAGTGTATCATTTGGAAGGTGATGCTAATCAATGGTGGAATATTATCAAGAATATGAGGCCAAGAGATGAAATTGAGTCCATGGAATGGGATGAGTTCAAGAACATATTTTTTAATAAGTACTTCCCTCATATTCTCCAAAAAAATATGGTGAAAGAGTTTCTTGAACTGAAGAAAAAGGATGATGAATCTATTGGTACCTATGAAGCAAATTTTACAAGACTTGCAAGGTACACTTCTGGAATTATTATCCAACCTGAGAGTAAGATCGATCGATTCTTTAGTGGCTTAAAACCAAGTCTTCGAAGGGTGTTAGTCGTAAGGGACTTTAATAGCTACGAGGAAATCGTTCAATGTCCTCTCAAAATTGAGATGGAGATTGGAGTAACCCATCAATAATATGGGTTTGATATGAAGATGAAAATGGACTTCAAAGGAAAATCTAAAGAGCACACTGAAAAGAAGATGAGCTTTCCCTTATGCTCAAAGTGTGCAAAGAAACATGGAGGGAGTTGTCTTAAAGGGACAATTAAATGTTTCAAATGTATAAAGGAAGGTCATCGGGCATTTGAATGATGCAATGATGGGATGAAGATGTCTAATGATGCAAACAAAGGAAGGGATACACAGAATGAACCTACTACACTTCAATGTTTCAAGTGCAAGGATATGGGGAATTATTCCAATCAATGCCCAAATCCAAGGGTTGATGATGATGGTCGATGTCAACAAACTCTTAAGGCTAAAGACAAAGGAATGTCACATGAAATTTCTATCAGCGATGTGGAGTTTGATAATGATGTTGTGAAAGGTACACTTACCATCCACTCTAAAGTAGATAATGTTTTATTTGATTTTGGATCCACCCCCTCTTTTATTTCTGATGAATTTTTTAAGGGTATCACTGTATTACCTCAAAATTTAGATGTAGAGTTAGCTGTGACAACCCCTAATGGTACAACAGTCGCATCAAAAGATAATAATTCTTCTCTGATTGATGTTTGTGGGAAAGTGCTTCCTGAAAATCTTGTGATCCTTCCTATAGTGGAATTTAATGTGATTCTTGGAATGGATTGGCTTTCTTTATATGGAGCTCATATCAATTGCCAAATAAGGGAAGTCACATTTCATATTCCAGATCAATCTATGATCATCTATCGATGCAAGGATGAACATAACCTTCCAGTGGAAATATCTTCTATCTTATGGGTCTTGATTCCACTAAATGAAGGTTATTTATCTCAAATGGTTGGTGAGAAACTCAGGATTAAGAATATGCCCATTGTACGGGAGTTTGATGATGTCTATCCGGAGGAATTGTCCAGTCTTCCAACAAATCGTGAAGTTGAGTTTTCAATAGAACTCGTACCAGGTGCTTTGCCTATTGTAAATACACCTTATAGAATGGCCCCAATTGAGTTGCAGGAATTGAAGAAGAAACTCCAAGAGAATATTGATGAGGGATTAATACGCCCTAGTTCATCACCTTGGGGAGCACCTATTCTGTTTGTTAAGAAGAAAGATGGATCAATGAGACTCTGCATTGATTATCGAGAACTTAACAAGGTCAGTATCAAGAACAAATATCCTCTCCCGTGCATTGATGACTTATTTGACCAACTACGCGGAGCTCAATACTTTTCCAAGATTGATCTTCATTCAGGGTATCATCAATTAAGGGTCAAAAGGGAGGTATACCAAAGATGGATTTCTGTACAAGGTATGGACACTACGAATTTATAGTGATGTCATTTGGTCTTACTAATGCCCCTATTATCTTTATGGATCTGATGAATAGAGTCTTTAGAGACTATCTTGATCCGTTTCTAGTAGTCTTTATAGATGATATTATTGTATATTCAAAGAGCAAGGAAGAACACGAAGATCACTTGAGAATTATATTGAAGACCCTAAGAAAGGAGAAGCTTTATGCCAAATTTTCCAAGTGTTAATTTTGGCTTCAAAGAGGTTCATTTTTGGGTCACATAATCTCAAAAGATGGGATATCTGTGGATCCAGTAAAAACAGAGGTTATCAAAAGATGGTCGAGACCAACAACAGTAACTGAGATCTGATGTTTTCATGGTTTGGCGGGATATTACCGACGATTTGTGAAAGATTTTTCACGATTATCTAATTCACTCACCAAGTTTACTCATAAAGGAGTTAATTTTGTCTGGATAGAGGAATGTGAAGATAATTTCAAGGAGTTGAAAAGATGGTTATCCAGTGCACCTGTGCTCACACTTCCTTGTAGTAAAGAAAGGTTTGTGATCTACAATGATGCATCCAAGAAGGGATTGGGGTGTGTTCTTTTGAAAAATGATATAGTGAAATCTTATGCCTCATGACAATTGAAAATACATGAGAAAAATTACCCAACTCATGATTTGGAGTTAGATGCGGTAATATTTGCATTAATGATTTGGAGGTATTATCTTTTTGGTAAAAGGTGTGATATTTATGCTGATCATAAAAGTTTAAAGTATATTTTCACACAAAAGGAGCTGAATATGCGCCAAAGAATATGGTTGGAGCTGATTAAGGATTACGACTGCTCAATTCATTACCACCCTGGGAAAGCAAACAAGGTGGAAGATGCATTAAGTCGACAAGAACATGCTTTCTTATCCATGATAAGGATCACAAAAGATCCAATATTTATGGATTTACAAAGGATAGATCATGGAATTATAATGGAAGGGGAAAATTTTTATCTTTCTCAAATGAATGTTCAACCATCTATACATGTGAAGATTAAAGAGGCACAAAAAGAAGATGTCAAGTTACAAAAGAAGGTGAGAAATGTTCCTGAATTCAACCTTGATTGTGATGGGATAATAATGTTCAGGAATCAGGTTTGTGTTCCTCCCATCCCGGAATTAAAGAAGGAGCTGCTGGATGAGGCTCATAGTTCTTCATTCTCTATTCATCTAGGAAGCATGAAGATGTATAGGGACCTGAAAGAGTACTTCTGGTGGGATGGCATGAAAATAGATGTTTCCGAATATGTCTCTCGATGCTTGGTTTGTCAGCAAGTTAAAGCTGAGAGATAGAAGTCTAAGGGGATGTTACAACCATTACCCATACCAGAATGGAAATGGGAAAACATCACTATGGACTTTGTCACAGGACTTCCTAAAAAATCCAAAGGCAATAATGCTATCTGGGTCATAGTTGATCGTCTTAGAAAGTCTACACACTTCATTGCTATTAGAGATGATTTCTCTCTGCATCAGCATGCCAGGATATATGTAAAGGAAGTGGTAAGATTGCATAGAGTACACCTTTCTATTATATCTGATCGATATCTGAGGTTTACCTCAATGTTCTGGCGAAGTCTTCAGCATACTCTGGATACAAAGTTGAGTTTCAGCACTACTTATCATCCTCAGACAGACGGTGAGTCTGAGAGAACAATTCAAACTCTAAAAGATATGTTGAGAGATTGCTCTATGGATTTCAAAGGTGGTTGGGATCAACACCTACCTTTGGTGGAATTGTTTTATAATAATAGCTTTCTCTCCAGTATTCAGATGTCTCTTTATGAATCTCTCTATGGAATGAAATGCAGGACTCCAACTTGTTGGGATGAAGTTGGAGAAAGAAATCTATTAGGACCTGATATTGTTGATGAGATGTCAGAAAAGGTCCGACCTAGGTATATCGGTCCTTTCAAAATACTAGATCATGCTGGGAAGTTAGCTTACCGATTGTCACTTACACCGAATCTCTCTCAATTTCACGATTTGTTCCATGTATCTCTCTTGAGAAATTACATACCTGATCCTTCACATGTACTCAGCTCAAAAGTTGTACCTCTGGAACAAGATCTTTCTTATGAAGAACATCTGACAGCGATTCTGGATCGTAGCTAAAAAGTCCTACGGAACAAGACCACTCACATGGTGAAACTTTTATGGAGGAACCACCAATTAGAGGAAGCTACATGATAGCTTGAGGATATGATGAGGGAGAGGTATCCTCATCGTTTTGTTACAAAGTGATGAATTTCGAGGGTGAAATTCATTTTAAGGGGGGTAGAATGTAACACCCGATACTTTTATGATAAATATTTTGTTTTTATGTTATATAGATCATAAAAGAAATATTTCACTACACACAACACTAGCTTGTCTTGCTTTACACGCAACCGCGACCTTCCTCGATAGCTTGCGTAGTACGCAATACCGAGTTTCACTAAACAACGATATGCTATTAAAATATTATTAAAACTAGCCGTTATGAATAGTAATAACCACTTTTTGAAATTTTATGAATTTTATTTTTCAAAATGGACTTCATTTTTGGATTTGGAATATCGAAATTAGCTTAGGGTGATTTTTTGGTACTTTTCCGATAACTTTTATATTCTGATGAATAGTGAAAATTACTAAATTTTAATTAAAAAAAACTTTTTTAATCAAAATAATTAATAGTGATAAGTTATTAATTTGAGTGGTTCTAAACTATATTTAGAATATATTTTTACCATTTAATACAATTTTGGTCATTGAATGTAATTTCACATTTAAACCAAACATAAACAAATGTCAATCTTTTGATAGTTATTATCTCTTAAAAACACCCTATTTTTTTTGACGACGAGAATTAATTTTTTAAATTAATTAATGTGACTGATAGGTTTTGAATTAGTTAAAGTAGACATCATTTTTGTATTCATAATATCAAATATAGCTTAGGCCTAATTTTTCGTATTTTTCTGGAAACTTTCATTTTTTGATGAATAGTGAAACCACTATGTGGTAGTTAAAAAAATGAATTTTTCATAAAACATAATTTTACCAGTTCTGTGAGTGGAATTTCAAAAATCCGAGAGAAACAGTTAATATCAAGGACTAAAATGTGGTTCAATGAGATGAAAATAATTTTTGATGAATAGTAACTTTTTACTTTTTTTACCACGGTTACAAGAAAATAGGATAAATAAGGGTAAAAATGATATTATTATTACCCTAAAACATGTCCTAATTCTATTGGATAAGTGTAATTCGACCAGAAACAACCATAGGAATAAAATATGAACATTTAGGCCCACTTGGATTATATTAGGACATTTATTAATAATTTATTTAAAGAAGGGTTAAAATAGTTAAAATCAAAGTTTAATAACTAAATATTTTTTAATATAGGTTTATACATAAGAACAATTCGACTATAAATATTCATTAGACACATAAAAAGATTTCCTAAATAATGGTACTTTATTTGTAATTTTTAGACATTAAATAATGTAATTTATTTATGACACAATGATGATACAGTAATTATCTTATTTGTGAAATATTGACATAATTGATGTTATAAATACCCAAATAAATGTAATTTTTGACTTTTTTTGAATTACACTAATTTTATAGGTTAATATGACATGTTAGTATTGATTTAATTAACCTTTTTTGAACTAATCATTCTGTTATGATTTTAACAAAAATCAATTACGAAATAGTGTCAAAATTGACATAAAATAGATTTTAAAACAAATATTATATTATTAATTGTTATTTTATTCCTAAAAATATATGGTTCGGCCAAATGACTTAGTTAAGGTTATATATGTTAATAATAAACATCTTGGGGTTTGTGTGGCGTTTTATAGTATGTTTATTAACCTTATAGTGTAAGAACACAAAAAGACACGGTAAAAGTAAAATTATCTAACTTAAAGTTAAATATAAATGATAAGGGAAAAATAGGAACCTAAACTTGTCTAAATTATATTGGATGAGAGGATTTCGACCCATCCCCACCTTAGCTTCGAAATATATCAATTTGGAGATATTAAAAACAGAATTTGACTTTATAATAAAATAATATTTTTTTTGTTATTCCAAAGGTGCCCCTCTCCTCCCTTATAAAACGGCACCTCCTCCCTCTCCTCTTCACACCAATTTGAGCGTTAAAGCTCGGACAAACCCTACCAATTTCTCCTATACACTTCCCTAGAAGCATCCTAGAGGTCCTGGTCTTCTTCAAACACCAATTTTAGTGCCCTAAGAGGAGGTCTTAAAGAGGCGCTTCAAAGAAGAGGTAATGCCCGTTACCGATTCTTACATCTTTATTTCTTCTTCCACTTATTCTTCTTTAGTTTTTTCATTATGAAGTAATAACATAAGTATCACTCATATAGTGATAGGTTATTATAAGTATGAAACAACCCTATTTCACCATCTATCCAACCTATGGAAAATGAAATCACCGCGCGTGCGTACGTACGGAATACCGTCTCCACGCCACGGTGTAATCTATTTCCCCCCACCACCTTACATGGATGGGTATAATGTTTTAAATAATAACTATATATTATTATTGTAGTGTGATATTGATTCTGAAATAGTATACATACACTCCAACACAATTACACGATCATGGGAACGATATCGTCGCTCGTGCGTACGTACGGAATACCGTCTCCATGATGTCATGCGACTCGTTCTTTATGATCTTCATTGCATAATGATTATATAAATGAATTGAATGAATTAATATGATATATATTATACTAATACCATTCTGTAAATGAGGTATCTATAACCTAAAGAGAAGAATAAGAATTTATTCGAGAAAACACACATAAGAACAAAAAGTAATAAACACCTGAATAACAAGTAGTAATGATATATTACTAATAAGAAGCTAAGAATATAACCATATATGATATCATAACAATAATTATGATTCTTTAATAGTTCAATAACAGTATTTAAATCATTATACAGGAGGTTTGGACACTTACGAAGAAAATCAGACCTAAGGTAAGGGAAATATCACAATCTCATTTTTATCTGAGATTGTTTATACTTTGGAATTTACTCGGGTGTATTTTATCATCCACATCCATGTTTACTCAATATGTAATATTATTTTCATCCACCTACAATGTTTTAAATCCAATTTTACCCTTCGGTGAGTTTTTAGTAAAAGATATGAAAGGAATCTTTTGTCGTTTTTCATACGATGTACTTTTTGACTTTTCCGTCAAAAGTACGAGAAGAATGTTTTTTTAACTTATATGGCATGAATGGATTTTTAAAACATTATTTCCAAGAAGATTACTCTATAAGTCTTCAATTTTATTTTTAATCAACTTCTTTTAGTTTAGAATTGTATGACATGTTAAGAAAGGAAAAGTGTTTTTGAAGTAGAACGAATATTTTCCTCAAGAATGGAGTTCAAGTGTTTTATCAATATTATTTTCCATCTAAGATAATATAGGGTTCAGTTTCTATCCCTATTTTTACATTGATTTGATTATGTTATGATGGAATTATTTTTATGATGTCCTTTTATCTTATATGGATTATGTTATGATGGCATGATGTTTAAGATTACCATTTTTATTACATGGGTTATGTAATGATGTATAATTTTGTGGCAGACCTAAGAATGGTATCATTATGAGATGGGTGGGACCTATATCTCCCTCCAATGCATTGGGTAAAGATTTTATATCTCATGAGATATACATGGCTGGAACGGAAGGTTAAACAGGTTCAGTGAAACAATACTGAAACGAAGAATGAACTCGGTTCAGAAATGGACTTTGTCCACTAAGATAGTCTTGGAAATGAGTCTTGACTAATAAGAAATGATTATCTATGATTATGTGTGTATGTAACAATGTTTCCTATTTTATGTTATGATTATTGGGATTACATTTCACTTCTATGATTTATCCCATTGTATGAAAATATGATTTCTTTTGCAGGTTATGATTTCCAAAATGTTATGTTCATGATGTGATTGATTTTTCTTTTGTTTACCCTTACTGAGCATTTGAGCTCACCCTTTTGTATGTTTTCTTTCCCCCAGGTCAGGAAGAAGGTTATTATGTAAGATATTCCAAAAGAGACTATAGATATGATGAAATAAATGGGAGACAATGTGGACGCTTTATGAACCAGTTGTTTATGTTTCCAATTTTCTAAAGACACTATACCTATATGGTCCTTCCATTGTTTTGATATATGTTGTAATAAGTATGATTCAACATTGAAGTTTTAACAATGTATGTATTGTATGGGTTATTATAAAAAGTGTTACTTTAGTTGACGCAATGGGATGATGAATCTATTGGTACCTACGAGGTTGATTTCATGAGACAGGTGAGGTTCGTTTCAATAATTATGATCCAACGGGAATGTAAAGTTGATTGGTTCTTTAGTGGATTAAATCCAAGTATCATAAGGGTGTCGGTCATAAGAGACGTTAGTTGCTACAAATATATTGTGCATTGTGCATTCAATGTTTAAATAGAGGTTGGAGTCACATATCAATGTCATGGTTTTGACAAGAAAAATAAGATGGAGTTTAAAGTAAAATCTAAAAACCATGAAGATGAGAAGATGAGATTTTCATTATCCTCTATGTGTGGGAAGAATCATGGACGAAATCTCCTTCAGAGGTATAATAAATGTTTTATGTGTGGGAGGGAAGTCCATAGGGTATTTGATTGTCAATGTAATGGAAAGAAGTTATATAACTTTATGAATTGGGAAAAATAACCACAGAATGAACCTCCCATGAGTTAGTGCTACAAGTGTAAGGAGAATGTGCATTATAAAAACCACTACCAAAACCCATGGGCTGGTGAGGATGATAGATATCTGTAACCTCTAAATCTGAGGGGTAAAGGGAAATCTCATGCAATCACTATTTATGATGAGGGGTGTGATAAAGAAGTAATGAAAGGTATATTTATCAACCACTCTAGAACCACTAATTTCATATTTTATTTTGGACCCACCAACTCTATCATATCTAAAGAAATTATGAAGGGTGTAAATATTCCTAAAAAAATTTAGATGTGTAATTAGTAGTGTAAACCCATAATGCCACTATGATTTCATATCAATTCTATAATTCCTCTCCAGTTGTTGTTTTTGTGAATGAACTTCCTGCAAATCATTGAATTCTTACTTTGGTCAAATTTGATGTCATATTAGGCATAAATTTTATTTTTTTCATTAATCTCACATCAATTTTCAAGAAAGGGAAGTTATATTTGATAATTCCAAACCTATTATGTTCATCCATCAATGTGATGAAAATAATTAACTTTATGTGGATATCACATCTAGTGTATGGGTATTAGTTCACATTAAAATGGGTTTTTTATCTCAAATGGTTGGGTAAAAGATCAACATCTATAATATTCATATTGTTTGGTATTTTGTGGATGTATTTCTAGTAGAGTTTCCTAGTCTTCCACCAAAACATGATGTTTACTTCTCAATAGAAATTATACCTAGATCCACAGAAATTTCAAAGACTCCTAATAAAATGTCCCCAATTGAGTTTCATTTATTGAAGAATAAACTCTTTTAAAACGTTTATAATGGATTAATTATTCCATGTGTGTGGCCTTGGGGTTCAACCGTTCTTTTTGTGAAAAATAAAGAAGGATCAATGTGACTCTTTGTTGATTATCAGGAGTTGAACAAGATCATAATCAACACTAAGTATCCATATCCCGGTATTGATGACTTGTTTGATCAACTATGTGCAGGTCAATACTTTTCTATGATTTACCTTCATTATAGATATCATCAGTTGAGGGTCAAGAAAGAGGATAATCCCATGATGACATTCCATAAAATGTATAGTCTCTATGAAAATATAGTGATACCTTTTGGTCTTACTCATTCCCTTGTTATCTTCATGGATTTAATGAATAGAGTCTATATAGATTACCTCGATATTTTTGTGGAAATAATTATAGTTAATATTATTATTTATTCAAAGAGATCGGAAGAGCATGAAGAAGCTATATAAAAGAGTTACAAAGTTTGAATTTTGGATAAAAAATGTTTCATTTTTTGGGTCACATAATCTCAAGAGATGGTATAGAAGTAGATCCATCAACGATTAAAAATATTGAATGATGTCCTGGACCAACCAAAAAAGCGGAGATCTATTTATTTCATGGTTTAGCTCGATATTTTCGACAACTTACGGATAATTTCACCCAACTATCTAATCCATTAATGAAGATAACTCACAAGGGAGTCATGTTTTTTTTAGATGAATGTGAATAAAATTTCAAGGAACTCAAGAGAAAGTTGGTAATCGCACATATTCATACATTAACGTATAGTGAAGAAGGGTTTACAATTTATAGAGATACATCCAAGAAGGGGTTGTTATGTGTTCTTATATATAATTTCATTATTTTATTATATGTGTCACGATAGATTAATATTCATGAGAAAAATTACCCAACTCATGATTTGAAGTTTTCAATAGTAAATTTTTAATTAAATATATGGGGGAATTCAATTTATGTAGAAAAGTGTGATATATATACGAATCATAAAGGTATAAAATATATATCCACACAGTATGAGTTGAACATGCACCCAAAAAGATGGTTACAGTTGGAAAATGATTATGACTGCTCAATACATTACCACCATGGGAAAGTAAACAAGGTGGTTGATGCTTTGAGTCAGACAGACCATCCGAGGTTATCCATGATGAGGATCACAAAAGATCCAATATTTATGGATTTGGAAGGAATGGATATAGAAATCATAAATTTAGGGGAAGAATCTTATTTTTCTCAAATGAATGTCCAACCGCCTATATAAGTAAATATAAAGGAGACATAGAAGTAAGATAAATAGATGAAAAAAAAAGTCATAAATGTTCCTGCGTTTATGCTTAATCAGGGTGGAATGATATATTTCATGAACCTTGTATTTGTTCCTTCCATACCATAGTTGTAGAAGGATCTATTTGAGAAAGCAAATAGTTCATCATTATCTATTCACCATATAAGTAAAAATATTTATAAGGACTTGAAAGAATACATCTAGTAAGATGAAATGAAGAAAGATATTGTCAATTTTGTATCTCATTGTCTAGTAGGCCTTAAATGTAAGGTCTAATCAAAAAATTGTAAAGGTATATTTCATCCATTTCCCATAACAGAGTGGAAATGGGATAACATAACTGTGGATTTTATCATTGGACTACCCAAATCATCAAAATGGTTTAATTCTATATGGGTGATAATCAATCACCTTACTAACTTAGCACACATAATTTCTATCAGAGAAGATTTCTATTTGGATTAGATTTCCTAGATAAATATATTAACAATGTGGTAATTTTTCATGGATTACCACATTCCATTGTACTATATTAGGATTTTTGGTTTACCTCAATGTATTTGTGAATTATTCAATAATAACTTGATATGAAGTTGATTTTCATCATTGCTTATCATACTCTGACAGATGGTCAGTTTGATAGAACAATTAACACCCTATAGGAAATGTTGAGATATTTTTTATATTTCAGAGGTAGTTGGGATCAAAACATTCTTTTAGTTGAGTTTTCTTAGAACAATAGATATAACTCAAGCATTCATGGGGAACTGTATGAATTCCTCTATGGTAATAAATGTATAGCTCCAACGAGTTGGGATGATGACAGAGAAATAAATATTTTTTGACCTGAAATCACTAAAGAAATGATTGGAATGTTAGAACCATTCAGTATCATATCAAGACATCATAAATTTGGGATAAATGGTATATTGATAACCCTCGATATGATCTAGGATTTCAAGTTGGTGAAAATGTGTTTCTATTAATATCACCATTGAAGAAAGTTATGTAATTCGTGAAGAAAGGGAAACTAATCCCCTAGTACATTAATCCCATAGATATTATTGATTTTATTGTGATAGTAGTCTATCACTTGGATCATCCTCCAAATCTATCTTAAGTTCATGATGTGTTCCAGGTATCTTTTATGAGGAAGTACATACCTGTCTCTTCACATGAACTGAACTCAGAGGTCATACCACTGGATTAGGATCTTTCTTATGAGGAACAACCTGTTGAAATTTTGGACAGATCAAATAATGTTATACTAAACAATACCACTCACCTAGTAAATGTTTTAGGGAGAAATAAATAGTTATAATAAGCTATGTGGGATCTTTAGGATATTCTGAAGTATAAGTATACTCATTTTTCTACCTGAGTGATGAATTTTGATGGTGAAATTCATTTTAAGGGCGGTGGAATGAACACCCGGAGTTTTTTAAATGTTTTTTTAATAAATTAAACATTAATTTATATCACTAAATTCACTAAGTAAAAAAATTTCTTCCACATGGAACCAAATTCTTGTATGTTACATGAAACACTGACTTGGTACACGATACACACAACACTGAGTTTCTATGAAACATCTCTTTTTTTATAATTATTTAAATGAGAAAATTGTAAAAATTAATCCAATTTGGTCATTGGAACCAATTTCACAATGAACTGCATATAAAAACATAGAAATCTTTTGATCATTTTCATGTTTAAAACATGCATTGTTGACCCAATGATGAGAATAATTTTAATTTTATTTTTACCACTTGTATTATTATAATTTTGAAAAATGGTTTTCGTTTTGGGAATTATCATAATTTTTAATTTTTAATTTGTTCAACTTGGTTTTTACTAAAAATAATTGAGAATGTGATTAAAATTAATTATATTAGTTAAGAAAACAATAAGGTTAAAAAGTACTAATCCTTATATATAAGAACCATATTGAACAAAAAAAATTTCCAACAACAATTTTATATCTATTATTTAACCATTATCCTTCCATTATTGAGTTACTTTTTTTGGTTTTGTATGCCTTTTGTTAGGTAAAAACGTGGGTACACCTAAGTTGTTTTATAAAAATACCATGTGTGTCCTCTCCCTTCCCAATAAAAGGGCACCACATCTACCCACTTTCTTACACCTCTAAATCCCCCTTTATCATCCAAAATTTTATCAAATAAATCCTCTATTCCATCCCTTCATTCTAGAAGGCATCCCTTACGAATAAAAAAACTCAAGGAAGCCTTTTCGCACAAACCCGAAAGAGTTGCCTAATTAATAGGAATATTGTATGAGTACAAAGAGAGTCAAGACACAATGTTAGGGGATTTCAACTCACTTTTTATTCCCATAAGATACATGCATTGTTCTCAACTCTTTCCTTTTATGTGATGTATGTGCTGACTATGATTGTATTATATGTATATTATAACTAAATTTATGGGTATTAACATATCCCTTTTGGGAACTTTCATTAATAGGGGTTTAGGTTCAAATGATACCAAATCGATAAAAAAATTGTCTTAATTTTCCTTTTTTGAGAGTAATGTTATTTTATAAACCAAAAATCCTTTTTTGAGGCGTATATACTTACATTTTATATGTTATATCAATAATAATTTTTTAATGATATTTTATGCTTCATTTAATTTTCTTTTATTACATTGAATGTATGATCTCATGTTACCAAGTTATAAGAGTTTATTGAGAAAATCTCATCGCTTTTCAAGAATGTTTACATTTATTTTCCATTGATGAAATATTTTGATCCATCGCTCAAGAATAGTCACAGGTTTCCTTATCCTCTATTTATTCAAGATATTATCACATGTTAGTACCACATTTTAAACTATTTGGTAATTAAGATAATGTTTCTAAGTAAAATATGATTGTCTCTCTCTCTCTTTGGTCAGAATACTATTGTGTTCAAAAAACCATGTTTTCTAAAATCATTTAAAAATATCAATAAAATAAATTTGAGGAAAAATTTGTTTTAAAATTATTTTATTATTTTCAAATATTTTTTTATATGTTTTCAAATTTATTTTTAAATAAAAAGGATTTTAAAATTTTTAATGTTATAAAAATCATTTTTTTTAAAAGAAATGATATTTTCCTCGTGAAAAATTTTTAAATGTCATTAAAAATAATTTCCCATATACGGTAACATCCATTAGTGTTACTCGTGCCTTTGTGGGAAATTTATTCAATGTTTCTAGTCAAATTATTTATCTAAATGGATTATGTTTTGATTGAATGATGTTTATGAAACATGTATCACTTTCATGGGATGAATGCTTTTGAATACTATTTCTTTACATGGATTATTTTTATGGTGAAATGATTATTAAATTTATCTCTTTACATAGGTTTTCATATGATTACATTTTTATAAAACCCAATTCATTTCATGGGTTATGATATGACTATTTATGATCATGTGGCATATGAAATAATAATTTCACTATGATATTGGACCTATATCTCCCTCCAATACACTTGGGTAAAGATTTATATCTCCTGAGATAGACTATATTGGTCATGATAATGAACCTTGACTATGAAGATGGCCATGAGAGTTATTCATGACAACCAAGATGGTAAGAGGAGTGAAATCTTGAAACCAAGATAGCCATAGGGGTGAACCATGACTACCTAGATTGTATGGGGAGTGAACCTATACAACAAAAATGGTATTGGAAGCTATTCCTTGGATAATATGAAAATAATAATACATTCTTATGTTTCTCCAACAATTTTATTTTCTATTCCTATGTTATAATTTAATGGATTATTCTCTTTATTTCATTATGATTCAAATATTATGAACTAACAATCCTTATACAATGATTTATATAATGATATTTGATATATAAGGTATGATCTTATATTTTCTTGATCACATTATTATACCCTTATGATCAGGTTTATGCTTACTTGTCTCCCTTTTTTATCCTTTCGGAGCATCTAAGCTCACCTCTTTTTATGATACCTTTACCCCATGTTATGATGATATGTATTATGATTGAGGTATCTAAGAGGGTTTCTCGTCTAGGATAACCTAGTGGGAGATGATGTCGGTCATTTATATACCAGTTTTTATGTTTCCATGTTTCGAAATACATTAGAGCAATTATGGTCTTTGGTAGTCTGTTTATATAATGTCTAAGTATTCTGAATTTAATTCTCCGACACCAGTTACCCAGAGTTAATGCATTATTAAATAACATTGGCATGATCACAAGGGACCAAATCCCGAAACACCGATCAGTTTAGTATCCTTTTATGTACTAGATACATTCATAATTTTTAAATTACATTATAAAATAAAAAACTACAACATCGTCTCCATCGACCACATTCATATCCCTTAGACTATCCCTGCAAGTCATCCAAAATACACTTTTTTACATCCTGGAAAAAATAATACATAGAAAGGGGTGAGCTCAGATTCTTAGAAAAGATAACAATATAGAGGAAACTTCCATAAATAAGCATAAATAGTTAATGAAATGTATAAGAATAAAAAAAAAGCCTTTTAAACTTAAACATTATCATAATATGGAAAATATAAATCAAATAATTCCATTTTATTATTTACATGGATATTCTACTAGTCAAATAATCACATGAAATATAAATATCCAATTTCGTAATGATGGAATGCATAATGCCAGACTTCATAACCACATATTCAAGGCCTTGTCCCAAGACTACAAATAATATTTTGTCAATACCTTATTCCAATACACAAGTTTGTCTCATGAAACCTACCGAGGCATCAAAAAGCTATATCGGGATCCACATGTCACTTACTAAGTCCAATGTATTCGTTATTTGAAAAGGTTGAAACATAACATAAACATTCATATTAAAACATGAATACGGAATGTTAATACATTAACTATAAAACATGAATAGTATAAAAATAACACATCAAAAATCAAACATATTACCAAAATTTAAATTCAATATGGATGATTTGTATCATAATGATCCAATTTTAAACAAGTGTAAAATCCATCAAAGGATGTTGACAAAGATGAAATCAAAACTATTTGAGAGAAATATCTATTTTTTAATCATTTATAAGTCACATAATTATAAAAATAATTATTGAAAATATTCTTATAACATTATAGGGGAAGCTTAGAAGATGTTACAACATAGGAAAATATCTGAACCCATCGTTTATGTTAAAAAAACATTCTTACCTTATTTTTTTCAAAAAGGTCATAAAGTACCTTGTTTGGAAAATGATGGAAAGATTAATTTCAAAACATATATGGTTGAATAAGGGTATAAATGTCATTAAACCATATTCTAGTATATAGAAAACAATGTTTTTGAATAAAAATTTAAGGAAAACACTGATGTGAATGATAAAGAGGTCCTAGTAGATACTTACATATTAACATCCTAAGATAAGTAAGGAGATTGTAGAATTAACCATTACCTTATAGATTTCCTTGGTCAAGTGTATGTTAACCTCATTTATATATTTAAATCATATTTATTATATTATATAAGAATCATATACATAAATATGATATCATATATGATCTTCTAATATTGTTTTTTAATAATATTTTAGAAGTATCATCGTTTCGGGTGTTAACTGATTAATTTTCCTTTATATACTTGGTTATTTAAGAAATATTTTTTATGAATAGGATGTATTTGATCCATATACATAATGATATTAATTTAATTAATTTTTTTTTTAACCATAAAAGATAAATTATTCTTGAATGACTACAATGGGAAATGACTCTAATCGTGTTCGTGGAGATGGAAATCTGTATATGCACGAGCGATAATATCATTATATTGATGGAGAAATAATATGTAATTTGATGGTATATAATATATAAAGAATCATTAACATGTTATATTTATTATTAAATCAGTTGTACTCATTATTATTCCCATCCAAATAATGAAATGTATGAATAACAAACTACACCACAACGTGGAGACGGTTAGTCGTACGTACACACGTATAGTAAGTTTTTCATTCATAGGATCGATAAATAAATAATATTGTTGTACCATATTTATAATAACATCATCGTATTTAGGAGGTATTTGAGTTATTATTTTTGTTTGGAAACAACCAAGAAAGAGGATGTGGAGAAGAAAAAAACTTGAAAATAGGTGGTGAAATATTTTTCCTATTCTTCAGGTGTTTCATTTTGAGTTGATCAAAAGGGATCCTAAAGTTGTTATTCAGATCAATGTAAGGCCAATATATTGATGTGAGGGATGTTGGAAAGATATTTGGGGAGAGTTTGGCCGATCCAAATCCCTTTGGTGGTGTGAATTTGAGATAAGGATAAATGCCCTTTTATAAGAGAGGTGAGGATCCCTTTAGAAAAAGCCTGAAATATTATTTTATAATATAATCATTTTTAATTTCTAATGAATAAAAAATGATTTATTTAGAGGATAATGTGGGGATGTGTCGAAAACCACTCAACCAATAGGTTTTAAATAGTTTTAGGTCACCATATTAACCTTATCATTTAGATTTAACTCTTAGTTAAATAGTTTCACATTTACCATGTCTCTTTATATTTTTATATTATATGGTTAATAAACACACTATAACAGGCCAAAAAAACCCCAAGTGGTTAATTATTAATATATAAAACCTTATCTATGTTCTTTGGAAGAACCATATATTTTTAAAAATATTATATCAATTAATAATATAGTATTTCATTTTAAGTCAATTATGTCAATTTTGACACTATTAAGTATCTGGTTTTTGTGAAAATCATAATAGCATGATTACATAAAAAAAATTATTTAATAGATTCTAACATTTCATATTAACATTTAAAATTAGTGGAAGTCATCAAAAGTATCAAATTACATTTTTTGTATATTTATAATATCAATTATTTTAATCATTCATTAATAAGGTAATTACTGCATCATCATTGTGTCCTAAATAAATTAAATTATTTAATGTCTAAAAATAACAAAAATAAAATAAAATTATGTAGGAAATAGTTTTAGATTTCTAATGAATATTTATAGTAGAAAATATATTATGTATAATCCAATATTAAAAATGGTTTAGTTATTAAACTATCAATTTAACACTTTTAACTCTTCTTTAAAAAAAAAATAATAAATTTCCTAATATAATCCATGTAGACCAAAGGGGGTAATATTTTATTCATAAGGTTTTATTTGGTCTAATTACACTTATTCAATAGAATTAGGACATGTTTTTTGGTAATTATAATATCATTTTTACCCTTAGTTACCCTATTTACTTTTAACCGCGGTAAATAAAAGTTAAAAGTTACTATTCAAAAAAATTAGTTTCATCTTATTGAACAACATTTTCATTATTGAAATTAATCGTGTCTCTATGATTCATTAAATTCAACTCACAGAAGCGATAAAAGTATGTTTTATGAAAATTTTCATATTCTCATAGAAGGTGGGTAAAAGATGGTAAAAAGTTCAATAAAATTTTATATATCTAAACTTTTTATAAAATGACTCCAATTAATTACATTGAAAATATATAGTTTATATGTATCTATTTTGACCTAAAATAAATTAAAATAAAATAACTAATTACTTAAATAAAAATTCAGTTTTAAACAATAACGCAGTGTTTTATCACTATTCATCAAAAATTGATAGTTTTTTAGAAAAATACCAAAAATTCACCCTAGTCTAATTTTTATGTTATAAATTCAAAAATGAATTCCATATTAAAAAATACAATTTATAAAATTTCAAAAATATGGTATTACTATTCATAAGGGATAGTTCGATTAGTCGTGGAGTGTTAAAACTCCATGTTGTGTACAACGCACACTACTGTATTATTCAAAGGGAAACGTATCATGGAAGCATGGGGTGTTATATTTCCCCTCCTTAAAATAATTTTTTCCTCAAAATTTGTAGAATATTATTAAATAAAAATATTGAGAGGGTCTTCATCATAAGTTCCTCAGGATCCCACATTGTTTATTCCATCTTATGGTTTCTCCATAGAACTTTTACCAGACAAGTCGTCCAGTTTCTCTACGCATATTCACTGGTATCAAGAATTATGATAGGCTCTTCGCAATAAGACATATTGGGTTCCAGTTCTTTTTATTCATAGGTACGTACATGCATTGCGTCAGGCATGTATTTTCTTAATAGTGAAATGTGGAACACATCAAGAACTTTAGAGAGACTTGGAGGCATTTCCAAATGATAATCTACAACTCTAATTCGTTCAAAATTTTTGAAAGGTATGATGTACCTAGGACTCAATTTACCCTTCTTACCTAATTTTATAACAACCTTCCATGGAGATACCTTCAGGAAAACATGATCTCCTATAAAAAATTCTAAATCCTTCCTTTGGTTATCAGCATAGCTCTTTTCCCAACTTTGAGCTGCATTGACGTGGGTTTGGATAATCATCACATTTCCCATTTTTTCTTCAACATGTTCCAGGCTTACGAGTTTTGTTTCACCAATATCATCCCAAAATGTTGGTGTGCGACATCTCATTCCATATAACGCTTCATATGGTGCCATCTGAATATATGAATTGAAGCTATTTTTATAGGAAAATTATTCCATATGTAAATATTTAGCCCACATACCTTGAAAGACAAGTGGGAAAGATATCAACATGCCTTCTAAGGATTTAATAGTCTGTTCTGATTGTCCATCGGTTTGAGGGGGGGTAGGCAGTTCTCAAACTAAGTTCTGTATCTAAGTCCTTCTGAAGACTTTTCAAAAATCATTATATAAAACGGGGATCATGATCAGAAACAATTGATAGGGGTACACCATGAAGTCTTACAAAATCATCAACATATAGTCTTTCTAGACGTTCAAGTGGTAAATCATCTCATATAGCAAGAAAATATGATGACTTGGTAAGACAATCAACAATGACCCTTATTGCATCATTATTCTATGAGTCTTTGGTAGCCCTAGGACAAAGTACATTTTAATTATATCTCATTTCCACTAAGGTATGGGAACGATTTTCATGAATCCTCCAGGTTGATTCCTTCCCGCTTTCACTTATTGACAAACCATACATCTTGACACAAAATATACAATCTCCCACTTAATGTTGTCCCACAAAAAATGTTCCTTCAAATATCTATACATCTTGGTGTTCAGAGAGTGTATAGAAAAATTGGAGTTATGAGAATCATCCAACATTTCTCTTTCTAGATCAGGTATGTTAGGAACACGAAGTCTTTTTCAATATATTAAAAGTCCATCGTCATATATGAAGTCACTCAATCTCCCATCATTCAGAGCTTTAAGCTTCTTTTCAAACTCCTCATAATCATTCTAGGAATTATTTATCCTTTCTAGTAAATATGGTTTGGCCACCATTTGAAAAAGTATTGATGTTTAACCATCCATGGTTATTACCATATCCATCTTTACTAGATCCATGAATATAGGATCCCTTTCAACTCTCATCTTGTTCGAAACTCCATGATCCTTTATCCTCAAAACATATGCCACCTTATTTGCCTCCCCCAGGTTGTAATGTATAGTGAAATCATAATCCTTGAGTTGTTTATTCTATTGTATTTTCCTGATGTTGAGTTATTTATGTGAGAAAATATAATTCAAACTCTTGTGATCAATATAAATCTCACATTTTTCACCATACAGATTGTGTCTCCAAATTTTCAGAGAAAAGATTAAAGCTACTAACTCAAGATCAGGAGTAGGATAGTTTTGATCATTAATTTTTAACTATCATAATGCATAGTTAATAACTCTATCATTTTGCATATGGACACAACCAAGTCCTTTCTTTGAAACATCACTATAATTAAGAACCACATTATTCCCTGATGGTAGAGTCAATATAAGAGCATTGACTAATCTTCTTTTGAGATCTTCAAAATATTCTCCACACTCTTTTGCCCAAACAAATTTAACCCCTTTACAAGTGATCTTGGTTAATGGGTTACACAATCAGGAAACTTTTTGGATGAAACGTCGATAATAACCAGCTGAACCAATAAAACTACATGCCTCAGTTATACTCTTTGGTGCTAGTCATTCAATGATTGCCTTTGTCTTTGAAGTATTAATAGAGATTCCAACATTAGAGACAATATGGACAAGAAAATAAATCTCTTTAAGATAGAATTCACACTTTCTAAACATCCCATATAATTCATTTCTTCTAAGAGTCATTATAATAATTCACTATTTATTTTCATGATATTCATAGATTATTTAGTATACCTAGATATCATCAATAAATACATCTATAAAGACATTAATGTATTCCTTGAAAAAACTATTCACCAGATCTATAAAAACATAAGGTGCATTAGTTAGTCCAAAAGGAATTACTATAAATTCATAATTCCCATAACTAGTTTGAAATAATGTCTTTGGAATGTCTTCCTTCATTACACACAACTGATGATATGCAGATCAAAGTTTAAAATTTGAAAAATATTGAGCTCCATAAAGTTGATCGAATAAATCATCAATGAGAGTTAGGGGATACTTGTTCTTTGTTGTTATAACATTTATATCCCTATTGTCAATGCACAACCTCATATATATGTCTTTATTCTTAAAAAGGACAGGGGCTCCCAATGGAGAAATGATAGGTATGACACTTTCCATGTTATTCAATTCATCTACTTGTTTATTTAGATCCACTAATTCCACAGTGGATATTCTATAAGGGGTCTTTGATATGGGCCTTGAAACAAGAATTAAGTCAATAGAAAACTCAATTTCTCATTCTGGAGGATGTCCAAGTAAATACTTATGAAATATGTCAACATATTCTTAAACAATAGGTACTTCCTCTATTAGAACATTGTTTCCTCTCCCGTAGTTATTTCATTCTCTTCCTCCCCAATAACTGAATATAGTAGAGCTACTAGGGGTGGATAAAGATAACAACCTCATTGTGACATTTCTACTCTAATGATAAGTTAGTCCTTATCATCATCGAAAATTATAACCTCCTTCATCTTATAGAAAAATTTTGCATCATGGTCTGAAATCCAATCCATACCAAGTATTATATCAAATTCAATCATGGGTATGACGATGAGATCAGCAGATAAAAAACATTTTTATGACCTAATGGGATCATATTCACAAAACTATATTGCGATGATACTACCCTTATTATTTTTGACTGACAAATCCCTTGTTAAGTGAAATTGGAAATAACTAATTTTCTTAGCAAACTGGTAAGATATGAAACAATGTCATGATCTTGAATCAAATAAAGCATTGGATAAACTTGAGAAAACCAATTAATTACCTACCACCATGTCTTTTAGAGCTTCATCCATAGTAATATTGATCGTATAATCATTGACTTGCTCCCTTGGCCTTTTATGTGGTATGTTTTGTTAGATCTTAGCACATTTGTTTTCATAATGCCCATTTTCTCTACAAATTGTAGCATTCAAAATTTACAGCATCTTTCTTCCCCTTATAATCACGAGCTTGGTGGCTTTTTTCACCACACTTATAACATAATCCCATTCCCTTCAGGCAAGTACCGGGGTGTTTCTTCCCACATAAACCATAGGATGGATATTCAATGTTTCCCTTCATCCTCTTATTTCCATTTCTACAGTGTTTAGCTGGTCTATTTTTTGCTTTCATTGATTTGATGTTTTAAGACTTTTAGAATTCCTTTTCTCTCTTGAGAGAAGATGAGACAATATCTTCGTATGATGATAAGGATTATGAGACTAATTATCAATGAATAATTGGTTTTAACCCATCACGAAAATCGATCAATATTACTCCTTAGTTTATGTATATAATCTTCTACATGCCTTCCTTACCTTGTAAAGTTATCCTCATACTTTACGACATTCTCATCCTCTTTTTTCCTCAGACTTAGAAATTGTCTTTCCATATCGACTTGATGGGCATGAGAAAATTATTTTTCTATGAAAATATCTTTAAACTCCCTCTATTAATTTTTCTATAATTCATCATCTTCCTTTGTGTTTTGGATTAATTACTAGCAATGATCTGCATCTCCCATGAGGTGATAAACTGCAATGACAATTTTTTAGCTTTCGCTACTACCCATAGAATTAAATATTATCTCTAAGGAACTTATCCATTGCTCATCTAAAAATGGATTTATACTCCCATTTAATGTTGGTGGTTGTTTCCTTATGAAGCTGTCTAAAATTGATCCTCCACATTGTGGATCAGGGTGCTTCATACAGGTAAGGTTATTATTCATAACTAGAGTGAGTTGTCCCATTATGGTGATAAGATGATCACCACCAGTTGCATCACCAGCTCCACTATAATTATATTGAGTAAGAGGGAAATCCCTACATGGATTATGTGTGTTGATACGGTTTTCATTCCTTCCACTATGCACCATTTCTAAAAAATGGCCTACATTAGATTAGTTTATGAATCACAATACCTAATTACAATCCTATAAAACACATAACATAAATTGAACTATTTATGGATATAATCCTTAATCATAAAAAAAAATCCATTGATGATGTAATACACATAAATCCTTCATATGTTTTTGTAAAAAAATGAGAATTATCTTAATTATATCCCCTAGTAGTGTTGTAACCAATTATGCAGCAAGACCCATTTTTATGCACCGGTTCTTGCTCGAGTCTAGCTCAATGTGTTATTTTCGGGTTTTAACCCTAGGTACATCTGTGCCAGAGCCATCTCTATCTTCTCATATCTAAACAGAGATGTATTACATGGAATACTCACAAAACATCTATATTACAAAAATTATAGTAAGTTCTTATATACTAATCCTCAAAGATTATCTTATGGTAATGTTATCTAATCATATTTTTTCTAAATCTAGCTTCCATGTTTTGTACAAAATTTCCTTTGATAGCAACTATAATTCCCCAACCCTAGTTACCCAAATTCAGAGCATTATTACATAACTTTTTCATGATTATAAGTGATCAAATCCTAAATGACTGATCGGTTTAGTAGCATTAGAAGTACGGGATACATTCATATGTTTTACATTACATTATAAAATGAATAACAACAACAGCATTGTCACTATCGACCACATTAATATCTCATAGACTACACCTATAGGTTATTCATAATATAATTCTTTATATCCTTGGAAAAATAAAACATAAAAAGGGGTGAGCTCATATTCTCAGTGAGGATACCAATATAGAGTAAACATTCATAAATAAGCATAAAAATTTAAAGCAATGTATAAGACTAAAACATAATCCTTTAAACTAAAAATTCAGCATAATATGTAAAATATAAATCAAAAAATTATATTTATTTATTCACATAGATATTCTACTAGTCGAATAATAACATGAAACATCAATAAACAATTTTATAATGATGGAATGTATAATGAAAGACTTCATAACCACATAGTCCATGCCTTTTGGAAAGACTAAAAATAATATTTTGTCAAGGCCATATGCCAAGACACTAGTTTGTCTCATGAGACCTACCAATGCATCGAGGATATATCGCGGGCTCCACCCATCACTTAATTAGTACAATGCATTTTTCATATATAAATGTTGAAACATAACATAAACCTTCATTTAAAACTAGCATTCGAAATATTAATACTTTAACTATAAAACATTAATGGTATAAAAATAGCACATCCACAATCAAACATGTCACAAAACATTCAATTCAATATGTATTATTTGTATCATATTGAATCAATTTCAAAAAAGTGTAAAATCAATAAATGGATGTTGACATAGATGAAATAAAAACTATTTGAGAGAAATATTGTAGAGACCCGAAGCTTGACGTACATGGACATTACATTACTTTTGCGGAATACTTAGTACATAACAAAAACACACACACAAGGATCGTAATAGTTTAGTGTCTTTGGAAACTCGGAATATAATCTTCTAATCGTGGTGAAAGATCTTCAATATCTATCGTAAAGATATTCCCTTTTTTTTACCTAAAACCTTTCTTTATATCCTGGGGAAAAGAAAACATAAAAGGGTGAGCTCAAATGCTCAGTAAGGGTAAGAAAAAGAAAAAAATCAATCACATCATATTCATAAGAACATAACTTTTGGAAATCTTAACCTGCAAAAGAGAGCATAATTTCATATCATGGGATAAATCATAGTAGTGAAATGAAATCCCAATAAGCCTAAATTAAAACATGAAACTTTTTGGCATACACACATAATCATAGAGAATCATTTCTTGTTAGTCATGACTCATTTCCAAGACTATCTTAGTGGACAAAGTCCCTTTCTGAATCGAGTCACCCTCGTTTCAGTCCTGTTTCACTGAATCGGTATAACCTACCATTCCAGCCATGTCTATCTCATGAGATATAAAATATTTACCCAATGCATTGGAGGAATATATAGGTCCCAATCATCTCATAATGATACCATTCTTATGTGTGCCACAAAATCATAAATCATACATCATTTCATAACCCATGTAATACAAATGGAAATCATAAACATCATGACATCATAAAACAATTCATATAAGATAACGGAATTCATAAAAATAATTCCATCACAACATAATCAAATAAATGTAATAATAGGGATAAAAACAGAACCCTTTATTATCTTAGATGGAAAATAATTTTGATAAAACAATTGAACTCCATTCTTGAGGAAAATATCTTTCTTCTTCAAAAACATTTTTTCCTTTCTTAACATGTCATACAATTTTAAACTAAAAAAAAGTTGATTAAAAATAAACATGAAAACTTGTAAAGGAAGCTTCTTGGAAATAATGTTTTAAAAATCCATTCATGTCGTATAAGTTAAAAAAACATTCTTCTTGTACTTTTGTCGGAAAAGTCAAAAAGTACCACGTACGAAAAACGACAAAAGATTCCTTTCATATCCTTTACTAAAAACTCACCGAAGGGTAAAATTGGATTTAAACAATTGTAGGTGGATGGAAATAATATTAAATATTGAGTAAACATGGATGTGGATGATAATATACACACCAGTAAATACCAAAGTATAAACAATCTCAGATAAAAATGAGATTGTGATATTTCCCTTAACTTAGGTTCGACTTGCTTTGTAAGTGTCCGAACCTCCTGTATAATGATTTAATTCATGTTATTGACTTATTCCAGAATCATATTCATTGTTATTATATCATATATGGTCCACTTATGACTTTATATTACCTGTTCTTTTGTAAATTCATGTTAAAGTAGCGTTTTGGGTAAAATCGTCTCATTTGTCGTTCGTGTTTTTAACTTGTAATTATTCATATGATTACTTAGATAATGATTAATTAATTACAGAATATAAAACATGATTTATATATATATATTCAGAATATATATATATATAATAAATCAGTAAATGGAAAGAAATACACCGTTCAGGGAGACGGTAGTCCGTACCTACGCATGAACGCTGTTTTCGTTTCCTTATTGAATTGAATGGAATTAAGTAGATGAAATAAATATAAATATAAATAATTCCAGTATCATTATTAGGTCATATATTTCATTAGTACTTATTATATATACTTTATAATCACTCATGAATTGTTAATCATTGAGAACGAATCTCATCGCGTCGTGGAGAGGGTAGTCTGTACGTACGCACGAGTGATGATATCGTTCCCATGGTCGTGGAATTGTGTTGAAGTGTATGTATACTATTTCAGTATCAATATAAATTTATAATAATCATATATAGTTACTCATTACACCTTTATACGCATCCAATTAAGGTGGTGGCGGAAAATAGATTACACCACGGCGTGGAGACGGTATTCCGTACGTACGCACGCGTGGTGATTTCCTTTTTCCGTAGGATGGATAGAAGGTTAATTAGAGTTTTTTCATATTTATAATAACATATCAGTATATAATAAATACTGATGTTATTACTTTATCATGAAAAAACTAAAGAAGAAGAAGTTGAAGAAGAAAGAAATTGAAAAAGATTGGTAATGGATATTACCTCTTTTTGACGCGCCTTTTCTTAGCCTCCACTTAAAGAACTAAGGATGGTCTTTGAAGAATACAAGGACCTCTAGGATGATACTAGGGAAGTGGAGAGGAGAAAATGGCAGGGGTTGGCCGAGATTGAGTGCTCAAATTGGTGTGAGGAGGAGGGGGAGGAGGTGCCCTTTTATAAGGGAGGAGAGGGGCACCTTAGGAATATCTCAAAATATTATTTTATATTAAAGTCAAAATCGGTTTATAATGGTTCCAAAGGGTCTTATTTCGAAGATAAAGTGGGGATGTGTCGAAATCCTATCAACCAATAGGATTTAGACAAGTTTAGGGTATTATTTTATCCTTATCAATTAGATTTAACTCTGAGTTGAATAATTTAATTTTTACCGTGTCTTTTTTTTTCTTTCACTATATGATTAATAAACTTACTATAACATGCCAAAAGAACCCCAAATTGTTTATTATTAATATATATATCCTTATCTAAGTCATTTGGCCGAACCTTAGATTTTTAGGAATAAAATAACAATTAGTAATGTAATATTTGATTTAAAAACTATTTTGTGTCAATTTTGACACTATTTGATAAATGATTTTTGTGAAAGTCATAACAGAATTATATGTTCGAACCAAGTTGATTAAATCAACACTAATATTTCATAGTAACCTAGAAAATTAGTTTAATTCATAAAAAGTCTCAAATTACATTTATTTTGGTGTTTATAACATCAATTATGTCAATATTTCATTAATAAGATAATTACTGCATCATCTTTGTGTCATAAATAAATTAACTTATATGATGTCTAAAAATTAAAAATAAAATACCATTATGTAGGAAATCTTTTTATCTTTCTAATGAATATTTAAAATCGAATTTATCTTATGTATAACCCTATATTAAAAATGTTTTAGTAAATAAACTTTGATTTTAACTCTTTTAACTCTTCTTTGAATTAAATAATAATAAATGTCCTAATCTAATCCAAGTGGGCCTAAATGATAATATTTTACACTTATGGTTGTTTTTGGTCGAGATAAACTTGTCTAATAGTATTAGGACATGTGTTAGGGTAATATTAATATCATTGTTACCCTTAATTACCCTATTTACTTTTAACCGTGGTAAATAAAAGTAAAAAGTTACTATTCACCAAAAATTATTTTCATCTCATTGAACCACATTTTACTTTCTGACATCAACCGTGTCTCTCGGATTTTTGAAATTCCATTCACAGAAGCGGTAAAATTATGTTTTATGAAAAATTCAGTTTTTAACTACCACTTAGTAGTTTCACTATTCATCAAAAATTGATGTTTTTCAGAACAATGCCAAAATTTCATCCTAAGCTATATTTCATATTCCGAATTCAAAAATGAAGTCTATTTTACCAAATTCATAACATAGAAGTTTCATTAATTAATTTTATAATTAAATCCCACTGTTAAAACAAATAGCGTGTTTTTAAGAAACAATATCTATCAAAATATTGACACTTGTTTATGTCTCGTTTAAATGTGAAATTACATCCAATGGCCAACATTGTATTAAATTGTAAAAATATATTCTAAATATACTTTAAAACCACTCAAATTAATAATTTATCACTATTAATTATTTTTATTAAAAAAGTTGTTTTTAATTATAATTTAGTAATTTTCACTATTCATCAGAATATGAAAGTTATCCGAAAAGTACCAAAATTTCACGTTAGGCTAAATTCGATACTCTGAATCCAAAAATGAAGTCCATTTTGAGAGCTAAAATTTCTAAAATTTTAAGAGGTGGTTATTACTATTCATAACGGCTAGTTATAATAATATTTTAATAGCATATCGTTGTTCAGTGAAACTCGGTATTGCGTACTACACACGCTATCGAAGAAGGTCGTGATTGCGTGTAATGCAAGGCAAGTCAAGGATATGTGTTGTGCAAGCTCCTTTTGGTGTAGCGTACAACACAAGACATTAATAAAATTAAAAAGAATATTTTTCATAAAATCTCGGGCTGTTACATTCTACCCCCCTTAAAATGAATTTCGCCCTCGAAATTTGATGGGGTTATAAATGGTTTACTATTCGAAAGTTTCATTAATAGAAACCCACATCGTAAAAGAACACCAAAACTTGGCTTTAAAAACTAAAGTATGAAATGTAACGATTACCCAAATAAACTAATCACTGGGTTTCCACATAGGTGAAAATATGGATATGGAAGAGAAATCTAACCATCATGTTCTGATGGAGAGTGGTAGAGAACATGGCTATGGAAAAGCCATCAATCACAAATCCGTAGATTTGTGATGATATAAGGTACCATCTGATTCATCAGGTATAAGATCACTAGGACAACATTTTTGGTTTTCAATATCATTTCCATAAAGTTGAAAATTTGCTTAGAATAAATACTTACTTTATTTTGGTACAATCTCACTGTTGTTCGTGCCTTGAACAATTTCCACTTAATCTCTTAAATAAATGAAGTTGAATTTGTTATTCGTGAAGTGTTAGCATATCATGTGATAGAATGATGGGTCATTCCATCTGTCTCAAACAAAAGGTTAGCAAAAATTATATACATAAGTCGATCTATAGTGAGATTAATCATATATGGTTCTTAAAATGGACATATACTTCATATATCATACTACTTAATATAATAAAACTAGTTTCTACTAAACAGGGACTTCCTGTAGGCCAGTGGTAGGTGATAAAGGCCAGTCGCACTTCGGTTGTGGGTTCGATTCCCACGGCCTTGTCTGACGCCATGGGCTGTCGCCCATCCTGCAGGTTGTCCTTTTTCTAAAACTATATTACTATAACATCCCATCAATAATATCGAAAAAAAAAATTTAACCTTAAACAATACTAACTTATGTCCAACATAATCCATTCCAATCTTTAGGCTTATCCATAATATTGCAGTCCACTCTCATAACATAGTGAAAACGATTACCAGAGATTTAACACCACCATCGATCCCCATATATCATAAGATATGTTTTGTTGGTCACATTCCAAACATTCAAAGTCCTTAATCATGTATTATCTTGAATACCTTAATGAAAACATGAATGCAGTTAAAAGTTAACACTTTCCACGTAGAAAAATCTTCAAAATTCTATATACTCAAACCATGATATCACTTAGTCCTTATATCAATCATGAGCTCATGAATACTGTTAAACATTTCATTTTCTCATTTTCCCTTCATTATGCGCATATCATCTTATTTCCAAAAATATCTCAATTACATTAAATACCACATTAGACCAACACATAAATATTCCAATACTCCATGATACAATATTATTTTGGAATCCCATTACATAAACACTAAATCATTCCACCACATCGTTTTCATATTCAACATCGCCAATAGTGATCGCATGTGACTTCCCTTTGTCCTTTTCCTTCAGTGGTTTCTCATGTTGATCATCACTAACCCTTGGATTAGGGCATTTATTAGCATAATGCCCCCATTTCCTTGCACTTGAAGCATTGAAGTGTTGGTGGTGCGTTCTCTGCTGTGTTTGCTTTATTCACATCATTAGAAACCCTTTTTCAATTACTTCGACACTCAGCTGCTCGATGACCTTCTTTTCCACACTTAAAACATTTTCTAGTCCCTTTAAGACAATCTCCACCATGCTTCTTTCCACACTTTATGCATAAGGAAACATTCATATTCTTTTCACCATTATTCTGAGATTTCTCCTTGAACTCGATCTTTCGTTTCTTGTCAAAACAATGTGATGGATATGTAATACCAACTTCCATTTCTACCTTGATAGCACAACGCACAATTTCTCCATAGCTACTGAAGTCTCTTATAGCTAATGCCCTTCGAAGACTTGGTTTTAAGCCACTGAAAAATCGATCAACTTTACTTTCAGGTTGGATGATAATGCCAGATGCATACCTTGCATGTCTTGTAAAATTCACTTCGTATATACCAACAGATTCATCATCCTTTTTCTTTAGTTCAAGAAACTCCTTCTCCATCTTTGTTCGAAGAATACGAGGGAAGTACTTACTGAAAAACAAGTTCTTGAACTCGTCCCATTCCATGGACTCAATTTCCTCTCTTGGCATCGTATTCTTGATAAGATTCCACCATTGATCAGCTTCACCTTCCAAACGATATACTGCTAAGATGACTTTATCATGTTTAGAACATTGAAGAACTGAAAATATCTTTTCAGTAGTACTGATCCATTGTTCAGCAAAAAGTGGATCAGAAGACCCACTGAAAGAAGGTGGACGTTGCCTCATGAAGGACTCAATAGAATATTGTTCCCTTCTCTGCTCATTTGGAAATCCAGAATGATTCATATCTTGTGAAGGTATAGCAATAAGATTTTGCACTCCATCTCCCATAACATTTGTTTGTTCAGGAGGACAATCATAGCATTGTCCATTGCATTGATCAACACGGTTCCTTCGGGTTCCATCCATCGTCTAAAACCCAAAAAGAATAGTGTGAGAGGAAAAAATCATGCTAGGGAAAACAACATTATAAAGGGGGAGTATCTTCAATATCTAACATCTTAGGTTTAATTCTATGATCGTTAGCATAATTCTAGTACTATAACCTATATGTATACTTAACCTTAGGGACATCCCTAGACATACCTTAGAAATATATCTAGGGATCTCACTAAAGTTCTCGCATCCTAGTTTCCAAAGGTTGACTAAACCTTTCCTCTGATACCAACTGTAGAGACCCGAAGCTTGACGTACATGGACATTACATTACTTTTTCGGAATACATAGTACATAACAAAAAGACACACACAAGGATTGTAATAGTTTAGTGTCTTTGGAAACTCGGAATATAATCTTCTAATCGTGGTGAAAGATCTTCAATATCTCCCATAAAGATCTTCCCTTTTTTTACCTAAAACCTTTCTTTATATCCTGGGGAAAAGAAAACATAAAAGGGTGAGCTCAAATGCTCATTAAGGGTAAGAAAAAGAAAAAAATCAATCACATCATATTCATAAGAACATAACTTTTGGAAATCGTACCCTGCAAAAGAGAGCATAATTTCATATCATGGGATAAATCATAGTAGTGAAATGAAATCCCAATAAGAATAACTTAAAACATGAAACTTTGTGGCATACCCACATAATCATAGAGAATCATTTCTTGTTAGTCATGACTCATTTCCATGACTATCTTAGTGGACAAAGTCTTTTTCTGAAACGAGTCACCCTCGTTTCAGTCCTGTTTCACTGAACCGGTATAACCTACCATTCTAGCCATGTCTATCTCATGAGATATAAAATCTTTACCCAATGAATTGGAGGGAGATATAGGTCCCACCCATCTCATAATGATATCATTCTTATGTGTGCCACAAAATCATAAATCATACATCATTGCATAACCTATGTAATACAAATGGAAATCTTAAACATCATGACATCATAAAACAATTCATATAAGATAAAGGAATTCATCAAAATAATTCCATCACAACATAATCAAATCAATGTAATAATAGGGATAAAAACAGAACCCTTTATTATTTTAGATGGAAAATAATTTTGATAAAACACTTGAACTCCATTCTTGAGGAAAATATCTTTCTTCTTCAAAAACATTTTTTCCGTTCTTAACATGTCATACAATTTTAAACTAAAAAAAAGTTGATTAAAAATAAACTTGAAAACTTGTAAAGGAAGCTTCTTGGAAATAATGTTTTAAAAATCTATCCATGCCGTATAAGTTAAAAAAACATTCTTCTCGTACTTTTGTCGCAAAAGTCAAAAAGTACCTCGTACAAAAAACGACAAAAGATTCCTTTCATATCCTTTACTAAAAACTCACCGAAGGGTAAAATTGGATTTAAACAATTGTAGGTGGATGGAAATAATATTACATATTGAGTAAACATGGATGTGCATGATAAAATACACCCCAGTAAATACCAAAGTATAAACAATCTCGGATAAAAATGAGATTGTGATATTTCCCTTACCTTAGGTCCGACTTGCTTTGTAAGTGTCTGAACCTCCTGTATAATGATTTAAATCATGTTATTGACTTATTCCAGAATCATATTCATTGTTATTATATCATATATGGTCCACTTATGACATTATATTACCCGTTCTTTTGTAAATTCATGTTAAAGTAGCGTTTTGTGTAAAATCGTCTCATTTGTCGTTCGTGTTTTTAACTTGTAATTATTCATATGATTACTTAGATCATGAGTACTTAATTACAGAATATAAAACATGATTTATATATATATATATATATTCAGAATATACATATATAATAAATCAGTAAATGGAAAAAATTACACAGTTCATGGAGACGGTAGTCCGTACGTACACATGAACGCTGTTTTCGTTTCCTTATTGAATTGAATGGAATTAAGTAGATGACATTCATATAAATATAAATAATTCCAGTATCATTATTAGGTAATATATTTGATTAGTACTTATTATATATACTTTATAATCACTCATGAATGGTTAATCATTGAGAATGAATCTCATCGCATCGTGGAGACGGTAGTCCGTACGTACGCACGAGCGATGATATCATTCCCATGGTCGTGGAATTGTGTTGAAGTGTATGTATACTATTTCAGTATCAATATCAATTTATAATAATCATATATAGTTACTCATTACACCTTTATACCCATCCAATTAAGGTGGTGGCGGAAAATAGATTACACCACGGCGTGGAGACGGTATTACGTACGTACGCACGCGCGGTGATTTCCTTTTTCCGTAGGATGGATAGAAAGTTAATTAGAGTTTTTTCATATTAATAATAACATATCAGAATATAATAAATACTGATGTTATTACATTATCATGAAAAAACTAAAGAAAAAGAAGTTGAAGAAGAAAGAAATTGAAAAAGATCAGTAATGGATATTACCTCTTTTTGACGCGCCTTTTCTTAGCCTCCACTTAAAGAACTAAGGATGGTCTTTGAAGAAGACCAAGACCTCTAGGATGATACTAGGGAAGTGCAGAGGATAAAATGGCAGGGGTTGGCCGAGCTTGAGTGCTCAAATTGGTGTGAGGAGGAGGGGGAGGAGGTTCCCTTTTATAAGGGAGGAGAGGGGCACCTTAGGAATATCTCAAAATATTATTTTATATTAAAGTCAAAATCGGTTTATAATGGTTCCAAAGGGTCTTATTTAGAAGATAAAGTTGGGATGGGTCTAAATAATATCAACCAATATGATTTAGACATGTTTAGGGTATTATTTTATCCTTATCAATTAGATTTAACTCTAAGTTAAATAATTTAACTTTTACCGTGTCTTTTTGTTTTCTTTCTCTATATGGTTAATACACTTACAATAACATGCCAAAAGAACCCCAAATTGTTTATTATTAATATATATATTCTTATTTAAGTCATTTGGCCGAACCTTAGATTTTTAGGAATAAAATAACAATTAGTAATATAATATTTGATTTAAAAACTATTTTGTGTCAATTTTGACACTATTTGATATATGATTTTTGTGAAAGTCATAACAGAATTATATGTTGGAACCAAGTTGATTAAATCAACACTAATATATCATAGTAACCATGAAAATTAGTGGAATTCATAAAAAGTCTCAAATTACATTTATTTTGGTGTTTATAACATCAATTATGTCAATATTTCATTAATAAGATAATTAATGCATCATCTTTGTGTCATAAATAAATTAACTTATTTGATGTCTAAAAATGAAAAATAAAATACCATTATGTAGGATATTTTTTTAGCTTTCTAATGAATATTTAAAATCGAATTGATCTTATGAATAACCCTATATTAAAAATGTTTTACTAAATAAAATTTGATTTTAACTCTTTTAACTCTTCTTTGAATTAAATAATAATAAATGTCCTAATCTAATCCAAGTGGGCCTAAATGATAATATTTTACACTTAAGGTTGTTTTTGGTCGAGATACACTTGTCTAATAGGATTAGGACATGTGTTAGGGTAATATTAATATCATTGTTACCCTTAATTACCCTATTTACTTTTAACCGTGGTAAATAAAAGTAAAAAGTTACTATTCACCAAAAATAATTTTCATCTCATTGAACCAAATTTTAATTACTGACATCAATCGTGTCTCTCGGATTTTTGAAATTCCATTCACAGAAGTGGTAAAATAATGTTTTATGAAAAATTCAGTTTTTTAACTACCACTTAGTAGTTTCACTATTTATCAAAAATTGATGTTTTTCAGAACAATGCCAAAATTTCATCCTAAGCTATATTTCATATTCCGAATTCAAAAATGAAGTCTATTTTACCAAATTCATAACATAGAAGTTTAATTAATTAATTTTATAATTAAATCCCATGGTTAAAAAAAATAGTGTGTTTTTAAGAAACAATATCTATCAAAAGATTGACACTTGTTTATGTCTCGTTTAAATGTGAAATTACATCCAATGACCAACATTGTATTAAATTGTAAAAATATATTCTAAATATACTTTAAAACCACTCAAATTAATAATTTATCACTATTAATTATTTTGATTAAAAAAGTTGTTTTTAATTATAATTTAGTAATTCTCACTATTCATCAGAATATGAAAGTTATCTGAAAAGTACCAAAATTTCACCTTAGGCTAAATTAGATACTCTGAATCCAAAAATGAAGTCCATTTTGAGAGCTAAAATTTATAAAATTTTATGAGGTGGTTATTACTATTCATAACGGCTAGTTATAATAATATTTTAATAGCATATCGTTGTTCAGTGAAACTCGGTATTGCGTACTACACACGCTATCGAAGAAGGACGCGATTGCGTGTAATGCAAGGCAATTCAAGGATATGTGTTGTGCAAGCTCCTTTTGCTGTAGCGTACAACACAAGACATTAATAAAATTAAAAAGAATATTTTTCATAAAATCTCGGGCTGTTACATTCTACCCCCCTTAAAATTAATTTCGCCCTCGAAATTCGTCGGGGTCATAAATGGTTTACTATTCTAAAGTTTCTTTAATAGAAACCCACATTGTAAAAAAAATACCAAAACTTGGCTTTAAAAACTAATGTATGAAATGTAACGATTACCCAAATAAACTAATCACTGGGTTTCCACATAGGAGAAAATATGGATATGGAAGAGAAATCTAACCATCATGTTCTGATGGAGAGTGGTAGAGAACATGGCTATGGAAAAGACAGTAATCAGAAATCCGTATATTTTTTATGATATAAGGTACCATCTGATTTATCAGGTATAAGATCACTAGGACAACATTTTTGGTTTTCAAGATCATTTCCTTAAAGTTGAAAATTTGCTTAGAATAAAAACTTACTTTATTTTGGTACAATCTCACTGTCGTTCATGCCTTGAACAATTTCCACTTCATCTCTTAAATAAATGAAGTTGAATTTTTTATTCGTGAAGTGTTAGCAGATCATGTGATAGAATGACGGGTCATTCCATATTTCTAAAACAAAAGGTTAGCAAAAATTATATACATAAGTCGATCTATAGTGAGATTAATCATATATGGTTCCTAAAATGGACTTATACTTCATATATCATAATACTTAATATAATAAAACTAGTTTCTACTAAACAGGGACTTCCTGTAGGCCAGTGGTAGCTGATAAAGGCCAGTCGCACTTCGGTTGTGGGTTCGATTCCCACGGCCTTGTCTGACGCCATGGGCTGTCGCCCATCCTACAGGTTGTCCTTTTTCTAAAACTATATTACTATAACATCCCATCAATAATATCGAAAAAAACTTTTATACTTAAACAATACTAACTTATGTCCAACATAATCCATTCCAATCTTTAGGCTTATCCATAATATTGCAGTCCACTCTCATAACATAGTGAAAACGATTACCAGAGATTTAACACCACTTTCGATCCCCATATATCATAATATATGTTTTGTTGGTCACATTCCAAACATTCAAAGTCCTTAATCATGTATTCTCTTGAATACCTTAATGAAAACATGAATGCGGTTAAAAGTTAACACTTTCCACAAAGCAAAATCCTCAAAATTCTATATACTCAAACCATGATATCACTTAGTCCTTATATAAATCATGAGCTCATGAATACTGTTAAACATTTCATTTTCTCGTTTTCCCTTCATTATGCGCATATCATCTTATTTCCAAAAATATCTCAATTACATTGAATACCACATTAGACCAATACATAAATATTCCAATACTCCATGATACAATATTATTTTGGAATCCCATTACATAAACACTTAATCATTCCACCACATCGTTTTCATATTCAACATCGCCAATAGTGATCGCATGTGACTTCCCTTTGTCCTTTGCCTTCAGTGGTTGCTCATGTTGATCATCACTAACCCTTGGATTAGGGCATTTATTAGCATAATGCCCCCATTTCCTTGCACTTGAAGCATTGAAGTGTTGGTGGTGCGTTCTCTGCAGTGTTTTCTTTATTCACATCATTAGAAACCCTTTTTCCATTACTTCGACACTCAGCTGCTCGATGACATTCTTTTCCAAATTTAAAACATTTTCTAGTCCCTTTAAGACAATCTCCACCATGCTTCTTTCCACACTTTGTGCATAAGGAAACATTCATCTTATTTTCACCATTATTCTGAGATTTCTCCTTGAACTCCATCTTTCGTTTCTTGTCAAAACCATGAGATGGATATGTAATACCAACTTCCATTTCTACCTTGATAGAACAACGAACAATTTCTTCGTAGCTACTGAATTCTCTTATAGCTAATGCCCTTCGAAGACTTGGTTTTAAGCCACTGAAAAATCGATCAACTTTACTTTCAGGTTGGATGATAATGCCAGATGCATACCTTGCAAGTCTTGTAAAATTCGCTTCGTATATACCAACAGATTCATCATCCTTTTGCTTTAGTTCAAGAAACTCCTTCTCCATCTTTGTTCGAAGAATATGAGGGAAGTACTTACTAAAAAACAAGTTCTTGAACTCGTCCCATTCCATGGACTCAATTTCATATCTTGGCCTCGTATTCTTGATAAGATTCCACCATTGATCAGCTTCACCTTCCAAACGATATACTGCTTAGATGACTTTATCATGTTCAGAACATTGAAGAACTGAAAATATCTTTTTAGTAGTACTGATCCATTGTTCAGCAAAAAGTGGATCAGAAGACCCACTAAAAGAAGGTGGACGTTGCCTCATGAAGTACTCAATAGAATATTGTTCCCTTCTCTGCTCATTTGGAAGTCCAGAATGATTCATAGCTTGTGAGAGTATAGAAATAAGATTTTGCACTCTATCTCCCATAACATTTGTTTGTTCAGGAGGACAATCATTGCATTGTCCATTGCATTGATCAACAGGGTTCCTTCGGGTTCCATCCATCGTCTAAAACACAAAAAGAATAGTGTGAGAGGAAAAAATCATGCTAGAGAAAACAACATTATAAAGGGGGAGTATCTTCAATATCTAACATCTTAGGTTTAATTCTATGATCGTTAGCATAATTCTAGTACTATAACCTATACGTATACTTAACCTTAGGGACATCCCGAGACGTACCTTAGAAATATCTCTAGGGATCTCACTAAAGTTCTCGCATCCTAGTTTCCAAAGGTTGACTAAACCTTTCCTCTGATACCAACTGTAGAGACCCGAAGCTTGACGTACATGGACATTACATTACTTTTGCGGAATACTTAGTACATAACAAAAACACACACACAAGGATTGTAATAGTTTAGTGTCTTTGGAAACTCGAAATATAATCTTCTAATCGTGGTGAAAGATCTTCAATATCTCCCATAAAGATCTTCCCTTTTTTTACCTAAAACCTTTCTTTATATCCTGGGGAAAAGAAAACATAAAAGGGTAAGCTCAAATGCTCAGTAAGGGTAAGCAAAAGAAAAAAATCAATCACATCATATTCATTAGAACATATCTTTTGGAAATATTAACCTGGAAAAGAGAGCATAATTTCATATCATGGGATAAATCATAGTAGTGAAATGAAATCCCAATAAGCATAACTTAAAACATGAAACTTTGTGGCATACACACGTAATCATAGAGAATCATTTCTTGTTAGTCATGACTCATTTCCAAGACTATCTTAGTGGACAAAGTCCCTTTCTGAATCGAGTCACCCTCGTTTCAGTCCTGTTTCACTGAACCGGTATAACCTACCATTCCATCCAAGTCTATCTCATGAGATATAAAATCTTTACCCAATGCATTGGAGGGAGATATAGGTCCCACCCATCTCATAATGATACCATTCTTATGTGTGCCACAAAATCATAAATCATACATCATTGCATAACCCATGTAATACAAATGGAAATCTTAAACATCATGACATCATAAAATAATTCATATAAGATAAAGGAATTCATAAAAATAATTCCATCACAACATAATCAAATCAATGTAATAATAGGGATAAAAATAGAACCCTTTATTATTTTAGATGGAATATAATTTTGATAAAACACTTGAACTCCATTCCTGAGGAATATATCTTTCTTCTTCAAAAACATTTTTTACTTTCTTAACATGTCATACAATTTTAAACTAAAAAAAAGTTGATTAAAAATAAACTTGAAAACTTGTAAAGGAAGCTTCTTGGAAATAATGTTTTAAAAATCCATTCATGCCGTATAAGTTAAAAAAAATTCTTCTCGTACTTTTGTCGGAAAAGTCAAAAAGTACCTCGTACAAAAAACGACAAAAGATTCCTTTCATATCGTTTACTAAAAACTCACCGAAGGGTAAAATTGGATTTAATCAATTGTAGGTGGATGGAAATAATATTACATATTTAGTAAACATGGATGTGCATGATAAAATACACCCCAGTAAATACCTATGTATAAACAGTCTCGGATAAAAATGAGATTGTGATATTTCCCTTACCTTAGGTCCGACTTGCTTTGTAAGTTACCGAACCTCCTGTATAATGATTTAAATCATGTTATTGACTTATTCCAGAATCATATTCATTGTTATTATATCATATATGGTCCACTTATGACATTATATTACCTGTTCTTTTCTAAATTCAAGTTAAAGTAGCGTTTTGGGTAAAATCGTCTCATTTGTCGTTCGTGTTTTTAACTTGTAATTATTCATATGATTACTTAGATCATGATTACATAATTACAAAATATAAAACATGATTTATATATATATATATTCAGAATATACATATATAATAAATTAGTAAATGGAAAAAATTACACCGTTCATGGAGACGGTAGTCCGTACGTACGCATGAACGCTGTTTTCGTTTCCTTATTGAATTGAATGGAATTAAGTACATGACATACATATAAATATAAATAATTCCAGTATCATTATTAGGTCATATATTTCATTAGTACTTATTATATATAATTTATAATCACTCATGAATGGTTAATCATTGAGAATGAATCTCATCGCGTCGTGGAGACGGTAGTCCGTACTTACGCACGAGCGATGATATCGTTCCCATGGTCGTGGAATTGGGTTGAAGTGTATTTATATTATTTCAGTATCAATATAAATTTATAAAAATAATATATAGTTACTCATTACACCTTTATACCCATCCAATTAAGGTGGTGGCGGAAAATAGATTACACCACAGCGTGGAGACGGTATTCCGTACGTACGCACGCGTGGTGATTTCCTTTTTCCGTAGGATGGATAGAAGGTTAATTAGAGTTGTTTCATATTTATAATAACATATCAGTATATAAGAAATACTGATGTTATTACTTTATCATGAAACAACTAAATAAGAAGAAGTTTAAGAAGAAAGAAATTGAAAAAGATCGGTAATGGATATTACCTCTTTTTGACGCGCCTTTTCTTAGCCTCCACTTAAAGAACTAAGGATGGTCTTTGAAGAAGACCAGGACCTCAAGGATGATACTAGGGAAGTGAAGAGGAGAAAATGGCAGGGATTGGCCGAGCTTGAGTGCTCAAATTGGTGTGAGGAGGAGGGGGAGGAGGTGCCCTTTTATAAGGGAGGAGAGGGGCACCTTAGGAATATCTCAAAATATTATTTTATATTAAAGTAAAAATCGGTTTATAATGGTTCCAAAGGGTCTTATTTCAAAGATAAAGTGGGAATGGGTCGAAATCCTATCAACCAATAGGATTTAGACAAGTTTAGGGTATTGTTTTAACCTTATCAATTAGATTTAACTCTAAGTTAAATAATTTAACTTTTACCGTGTCTTTTTGTTTTCTTTCACTATATGGTTAATACACTTACTATAACATGCCAAAAGAACCATAAATTGTTTATTATTAATATATATATCATTATCTAAGTCATTTGGCCGAACCTTATATTTTTATGAATAAAATAACAATTAGTAATATAATATTTGATTTAAGAACTATTTTGTGTCAATTTTGACACTATTTGATATATGATTTTTGTAAAAGTCATAACAGAATTATATGTTCGAACCAAGTTGATTTAATAAACGCTAATATATCATAGTAACCTATAAAATTAGTGGAATTCATAAAACGTCTCAAATTACATTTATTTTGGTGTTTATAACATCAATTATGTCAATATTTCATTAATAAGATAATTATTGCATCATGTTTCTGTCATAAATAAATTAACTTATTTAATGTCTAAAAATTAAAAATAAAATTCCATTATGTAGGAAATATTTTTATATTTCTAATTAATATTTACAATCGAATTTATCTTATGTATAACCCTATATTAAAAATGTTTTAGTAAATAAACTTTGATTTTAACTCTTTTAACTCTTCCTTGAATTAAATAATAATAAATGTCCTAATCTAATCCAAGTGGACCTAAATGATAATATTTTACACTTAAGGATGTTTTTGGTCGAGATACACTTGTCCAATAGGATTAGGACATGTGTTAGGGTAATATTAATATCATTGTTACCCATAATTACCCTATTTACTTTTAACCGTGGTAAATAAAAGTAAAAAGTTACTATTCACCCAAAATTATTTTCATCTCATTGAACCACATTTTACTTACTGACATCAACTGTGTCTCTAAGATTTTTGAAATTCCATTCACAGAAGCGGTAAAATTACGTTTTATGAAAAATTCAGTTTTTAACTACCACTAAGTAGTTTCACTATTCATCAAAAATTGATGTTTTTCAGAACAATGCCAAAATTTCATCCTAAGGTATATTTCATATTCCGAATTCAAAAATGAAGTCTATTTTACCAAATTCATAACATTGAAGTTGCATTAATTAATTTTATAATTAAATCCCGCTGTTAAAACAAATAGCGTGTTTTTAAGAGACAATATCTATCAAAAGATTGACACTTGTTTATGTCTGGTTTAAATGTGAAATTACATCCAATGACCAACATTGTATTAAATTGTAAAAATATATTCTAAATATAATTTTAAACCACTCAAATTAATAATTTATCACTATTAATTATTTTGATTAAAAAAGTTGTTTTTAATTATAATTTAGTAATATTCACTATTCTTCAGAATATGAAAGTTATCCGAAAAGTACCAAAATTTCACCTTAGGCTAAATTCGATACTCTGAATCCAAAAATGAAGTCCATTTTGAGAGCTAAAATTTCTAAAATTTTAAAAGGTGGTCATTACTATTCATAACGGTAGTTATAATAATATTTTAAAAGCATATCGTTGTTTAGTGAAACTCGGTATTGCGTACTACACATGCTATCGAGGAAGGTCGCGATTGCGTGTAATGCAAGGAAAGTCAAGGATGTGTGTTGTGCAAGCTCCTTTTGGTGTAGCGTACAACACAAGACTTTAATAAAATTAAGAAGAATATTTTTCATAAAATCTCGGGCTGTTACAAATATCTCATTATTTTTTCATGAAATCATTTAGAAGTCAAATAATTAATAAAGGAAACATTTATTTTGAAAATATTATTCTAATATTTTAATGGAATCTTTGACAATTTTATACCGGTGGAAAATATCCACACCCAGCGTATAAGTTAAAAAACATTCTTGTCTTAATTTTATCGAAAAGGTCATAATGTACCTTGTTTGGAAAATGACAGAAAGATTCCTTTCAAAACATATAAGGCCAAATAAGGGTAAAAATAACTTTAACCCATAGTCTAGTAAATAGTAAAAATGTTTTAAATTACATTTTTAAGAAAACATGGATTTTGATGATAATGATATACCAGTAGATACATATGTATTAACAGCCTTAGATAAGTATAGAGATTGTAGAATTAACCCATACCTTGTAATTTTCCTTTTTTGAGGGTATGTTAACCTCTGGTGTAGTAGTTAAATCATTTTTATAAAATTATACAAGAATCATATTCATAAATATGATATCATACCTGATCTTAAAATATTTTTTTCTTAATAATATTTTAGTAGTATCATCATTTCAGGTGTAAATTGATTTGTTTTCCTTTATATACATGGTTACGTAACCTATGTTTGTTATAAATAGGATGTATTTGATACATATCCAGAATGGTATTCAGTTTATTAAACATTATTTTTAATAATAAAATAAAAATTATTCTAGAATGATTACGATGGGAAATGAATCTCACCGCGTTCGTGGAGATGACAATTTGTAAGTACGCACGAGCGACAATATCGTTATATTGATGGTGAAATAATATTTAATTGGATGGTATATGATATATAAAGAATAATTTACATTTTATATTTTTTATTTATAGTAGTAATATTCATTATTATACACATCAAAATAATGAAGTGTTTGAATAAAAAACTGTACCACGACGTAGAGATGATAAGCCGTCGTACGCACGTATGGTGACTTTGTCATTCAAATGATTGACAGAATTATGAATATGATTGGACCATATTTATAATAACATCAAATTATATAAGAGGTGCTATAGTAATTATTTTAGTATGGAAAAAATTATAAAAGAAGAAGTAGAATGAGAAACGATATTGAAAAGGGGGGGTGAAATTATTACCTTTTCTTCGGGTGTTTCCTTTTGAGTTGATCAAAATGGCTCCATAGGTTGGATTTTGGATCAATGTAATGCCTATAGGTTGGATTGAGGGAAGTTGTAAGGATATTTGGGGGGTTTTTGGCCGATCCAAATGGCATTGGAGGTGTTATTTTGAGAAAATGGGAAGTTCCCTTTTATAAATGAGGTGAGGGTCACTTTAGGAAAAGCTAGAAATATTATTTTATAATAAAATCATTTTCAGTTTATAATGGCTAAAAAAAATTTATTTTAAGGAAAATGAGGTATGTTTTGAAAACCTCTCATCTAATATGTTTTATATTGGTTTAGGTCACCATATTAACCTTATCTTTTAGATTTAACTCTTAGTTTAATAGTTTGACATTTTTCATGTCTCTTTGTAATTTTATATTATATGGTTAATAAACTTACTATAAATATACAAGAGAACACCACATGGTTAATTATTAGTATATATATTACCTTATTTATGTTACTTGGATGATGTGTATATTTTTAATAATATTATTTCAATTAATAATATATATTAGTTTTAAAAGCTAAATTATGTCAATTTTGACAATATCTAGTATTTCGTTTTGGTGAAAATAATAAAATCATCATTACTTCGAATAAAAATTATTTCATCAACCCCAAAATTCCATATAAACCTATAAAGTTAGTGTAATTCATCAAAATTCTCAAAATACATTAATTTGGATATTTATAATATCAATTATTTTTATCATTCATTAATAAGGTAATTTTTGCATCATCATTGTGTCATAAATAAAATAAATTATATAATTTCTAAAAATTATAAATAAAATATCATTATGTAGTAAATATATTTATATTTATAATTAATAATTATAGTTGAAATTATCGTATGTATAACCCTATATAAAAAATGGTTTAGTTAATAAACATTGAATTTAACACTTTTAACTCTTCTTTAAATAAATTAATAATAAATGTCATAATCTAGTACAAGTGGACCAAAGGGGGTCCAATGATATTCCTAAGGGTTTTTTCGGTCAAATTACACATATCCAATAGAATTAATACATGTTTCAGGGTAATTATATTATCATTTTTACCCTTAATTGCCCTCTTTAATTTTAAGAGTGGTAAATAAAAGCCAAAAGTTACTATTCAAAAAAAAATTCCATCTTATTGAACAACATTTTTCTTACTGATATTAATCATGTGTCTATGATTTTTTAAATTTAACTCAGGGAAGTGGTAATATTATGTTATATGCAAATTTTTAAATTCTCCTAGAAGGTGGGAAAAGATAGTAAAAAGTTAAATAAAATTTAATAAATCTAAACTTATTATAAAATTACTCAATCCAATTACATTGAACATATATAGGTATTATATATATATTTTGACCTACAACAAATTAAAATAAAATATCCAATTATGTAAATAAGAATTCATTTTTAAACAATAACGTAGTGTTTTCACTATTCATCAAAAATTGAAAGTTTTCATAAAAACACCGAAAATTCAGCCTAAGTTAATTTCAATATTCCAAATTCAAAAATAAAGTCCATATTGAAAAATTAGATTTATAATATTTCAAAATGTGGGTATTACTATTCATAATGGCTAGTTCCGTTGGTCGTGGTGTGTTAAAAGTCAATGTTGCATACAGCACAAGCTACAACATTATTCAAAGGGAAACACACTATGGAAGCTTGGGATGTTACAACAAAAACATTATATAATTTTTATGTTTGAAAAAAGTGGGTCATTATATATGCTCCAACTGATCTTTGGTATGTGTGTGGAATTCCATACTCAGTAAGAACTATCTACCAAGCACCTTCTGTAATACTTTCCAGAAGCATGAATAAAATAAGAATCACATTCTAAAACTGTACTCTATAGAACCCCATGGAAATAGTCTATCTTTCGAACATAGAAATAACCAAAAGGATCAAATGATAAAGTATCCCTTATCAGTATGAAATATATTATATCAGTCAACTAGTCAACAATCACCCAAATACTTCCATTCTTTCGAGGTGTCCTAGGGGGCCACCAAACAGACCATAGTAATATCATCCCAGTAACATTCTTGTATGGGAAACAACTATGGTAAACCACCAAGTCACTGATGCTCGACCTTCACCTATTAGTAGGTGTAGAACCGCATCATAAACCCTAATATCTTTATTTTCATTCCTATCCATGAATACTATCATCAGAAGTCAAAATACATTTTGGTCAAACGTGGATGCACTACCCACTTCAAGCCTTGAAATTCACACATCATCTCATATCACAGAAATGAGGGCACAAAAACCCAATTCCTAACATATATGATCTCATCTTCATCTATAGTCTAATCATAATTTGACTCACAACCTTTAAGGATTTCCCTCAAGGCTAAAAATTTTGGATCCTCATTCTACCTTTACCTAATCTTACATAAATAGTATACTCAACTAGAAATTATATAAGAGTCATATTCACCTATCCTTGTTTAACCATAACATGGATCTCAGCTAGTATGGTCAATATTTTTCAATAAACACTAAATTCCTAAACTACCTTAGTTGGAGTAGTCCTACATAAAGAATCAATAACACATTTACCTTCCTAGTCATATATGATTGCTTAAAATAAAAAGAATTCAAATAATCAATGAAACTCCACTACCGGAGATTTGAATATCATTGTGAAAATATATACTTTAATCTCTTATGATAATTACACATAGAAAGGTTTTATCCTAATTGATATTTCCACCAACACTTCAAGGCATAAATTGTGGAATCTAATATGAGGTTGTGTGCGGGGTAATTCTATTCATGTGGCGTCAACTACATTGTCCAATAGTCTATAAATTGATCTCCCTTCATCAACACCACTCCAATACCTATCCCATAAGTGTCAAAAAAATACCAAATAATTCTAACATGGGTCAGGTCAGATCAATATTGGTGTTGTTTTCAGGTGATTCTTCAAATCTGGGAAATCATTCTCACATACTCTCAACTATTCATACTTTTTCCCATTCATGGTCAAGCCCAAAAGTGATTCTAATAATGGGAAATGTACTGGATGGACCTTTGATTTTATCATGATAACCCAGAAAGCTACGGATATAAAAAAACAATCTTGGGATACTCCCATGAAGAAACTTCTTTAACATTATTTGGGACAGTTGACACTCCTTCCTTCATGATTATGTGACCCAATAAATATACTTGATCAATCTAGAAATGGAACTTATATTTCATGGAGTATAGTTGATGCTCTCTCAGTGTAATCAAGATGATGTCAATATATAGGGAATGATTTTTATGAGACATGGAATACAACAACATTTTATCCACAAAAACTACCAAAAATTGATCCAAGGATGAAAGATTCTATTCACCAGGTCCATAAACACTTATAGAGGATTTTTAAACCAAACGAAATCACAACAAACTCATCTAGGTCATAACTAGTTCTGAAGTTAGTTTGATGTATTTCATAATTCCAGAATCTCAATTGATGATACCATAATCTCAAGTTAATCTTGAAGAAAACATAGGCTTCCCTCAACTGGTCAAATAGATCATAGATATACAGAAGAGTATAATGATTCTTCACTAACATATGGTTCAAATTATGATAATAAATACACAAGAACAAGGTTCCATAATCCATCATTTCAAAAAAAAACTAGATAAACCCAAGATGATGTACATGAATGAATAAACCCCTTATCCATAAATAGTTTCAGTTTAGTCTTATGATCTTGAATCTATATTGGTTCTATTCTGTTGGTGGAATAAAAACTGAAAAAAAACTAAAACATTAGCTCAATATTAAATTCCACATCTCTCTCAAGTGGTATCTCTGAGAAGATTTCGGAACGAAAAACATGGAACCCATACACTGTTGGTGGAATGAAATCATTATTTACACCTCTTTCATACATTAATAGACTAGAAACTTGTGTAGTGATCTCCCCTAATCGTGGATGAACTGGCCCTACACCACATTCTTATATATCCCATACTCCATGGTGTAAATAATTGTCACCCTCATGAGACGTATTATTCACTCATATTTGTTAAAAAACAACTTTCTATAGATATTCCACCAACCAGTACCTACTAATAATTAAGTCAAAGCATGAAATATCGAGGATATAAAGATCCCAACTAAAATTACACTCCCCAAACTCAAGATAAACCGCCTGCAGAAACATACGTATCTTGACCATACTCCCAAAGGTCTATCTATCATCTTAACCCCAAACCCAAACTCCACATTCAGACTAAACCAGTTGACATGTTGTTTATATACAAAATAAATAGATGATACAATATCAAATAAGGAACTTGGTATCATAGAATCTATAAGAATAATACCTCTACCCATTGATTTTCTAGCCTTTCTATTCACCAGTAAAGGTAGAATGAAATGAAACTATCCTTCACATCTTCCATGTGACAATGTATGAGTCCCCTAATCTAAAACACACTACTGATACATGCACTATTTCACAGAACCACCAGGTATAGTGCCTCTACAACCATGGCCATTATAACTCCAACTTTTAGATTGATACAATGTAGAAGATCCCCTTAACACACTCTAGATCTTCCTAGATACTCCATAACTACCCATTTATCATGGGTTCCTCCACAAACTCTACATATTTCCCATCATTTCTCAATCTCAAATCTCTAACAGCATTTAGGGAAAATGTCTACAAAGGTTGGTCAACCTACTGCACTAGTGGAAATGAACTCTGGTAAGATCCTGAGTAACTGATCCTTTCCCCTTGACACTCTTCTTTCCTAAGACCAATGCAACATTATCATATTGAATATTCCCATCCTTTGAATATGTATCTTTTGATGATCTAATAGAAACCATGTACCCTCCACTGAAATCCACTATCATGTTTCCCTAAGCAATGTGGTCCTGATCCACAACCTCAGTAAACTTATTTAGCTAAAATATTTTATCTTGGGACATAATATCACAATTAATTCTATCATGTAAATTCATTCCCATATCTATCTCATCCCCTTCCAACACTACATAAAAGTACTTCAAGTTCATAAAGTGACCAGCATAGAACATCATGGACATACTCCCCTAGGTCAACCACAGGAAATCAACTTCTCTCTCCAATCTCAGTGTATCTGGATAAAAGTTCTCTTGGAACTTCATTAAAAATTCCTTCTATACCATACCATATGACAATAAAATCTGAGCCCGAACATTTTAACAACACTTCACTAATACTCATAACATTCAAGTAGTCAAATCAAGAATCTTCTCAATAGGTGACTCTAAATAGTCAAGTATAGTTTAGATGGACTCAATCTATAACTCATCCACCTCAAGTCCACCCTCACTAGTAAATGTTAGAGGGAGTTGTAACTAAAACTCTCATGTCAGGCTAGATAGACTATTCACAACCTGATCTAGGTATCTCCCAATAAACAGAATGATGTGATAAATGTTCTAACAGAACCTATCTCTGCCTCTTTCACCCGACACTATCATCGCCTCAGGTTCCACTATTGGTGGATCATTTCATTCCAGAAACTCTAATATTCCTATCAATAAGTGTCATTGTGATGGTATATCTCTAAAATTGGAAACACACATCTCATGACATATTAGACATCATTAAAACACTTAACAAGAGGGATTTATATAATTACATTACATGTCACTCCCTTTCTCTTCCACATGGTCAAAATCGTGGTGCAAGCACTACCATTAACCATTCTACATCTATGTCATGCTTAACCAAGAGTAAACCCATTATTATTATTTAAGTCTCATTAGAAACCCATTTATTCACATCTTGTATAATGTTTCCACTTTTGATTTCACATTAGGCACCTATTCAAGTTCAATTTCACAAGCAAAAAAAACCTTTCAAAATAAACCACTTATCCAAAAACCAATTTTAATTTGTGATCCTCAAATGATGCATGTCACATAATATTACTAAGTGCCTTAAATGATGAATTCATAATCAAATATCATTATGTATTGTTTCCTAAGCCAAATATTAGAAATTTTTTAGAAAGAGTAAGTTAACATAAATTGTGAATCACTAAATGTTATTTAACATCTAATTGTAACCATAAAAAAACAATAAAATGAATCCCACCCTGGGTACTTTGATTTCACCCTCATACACAGGTTAGTTACTTCCAGGCATGATATATTAACCACGATCTGACTCATCCTATTCTTCTATCTACATTTCCTAAATAGTATGGTTAAATAAAAAAGAAAATAAATGTCATTTGATAACACTTTGTGACGTCCTGATCAGGGTACCATATACCGGTGTCCTAAGCCAGTCGGTTATGTATCCTTAGGAATTCCTCCATGTATGTCAGAGGCTACAGACTAGATGTGAAGGTCAAATATATCATCTTATAGATACTATACCATGTTTTTTAATATATCACAATACCAAAAATAACCAATAAAAAACATAATAATCCAATAACTAGAAAAACCAGTATCACGTGATGAACCAAATATGAAAACAATATCCACATCTAAATAGTACATAGGTCACCCGCAATAAGATTCAAGTCTCAAAATGAAAACCAAAACTAATGATATAGAAAAATACGCCAATCATGTCCCAACACTTATTTCGGTTCCATCATAAATTCTCCATCCTGAATTGAACATCATACAAAGGGCCCTTTCCCTTATCCTATCATGAAAACAAGAAGTCAATTTTGGTACTAATCATGATTCCTGAGTTTGTTGTTAGTAAAACAAAAGAGGCCACCACCAATGGTATCTAAAACCATATCCATTAAATAAAATAATATGTGGTTTTAGAAAGAATAATGTACTATTCATAATGTAAATAGTTATCACATTTCATTATTCTTTAATTAACCACATAAAACACTATATTCCTAAGGACTCATGAACCCTCTATACCTACTTCTATCCACACTAGAGTTTGAACCATATCAGACATTTAATTCAAAATTCATTATAACACATGGGATTTAATTATCCATTTCATTCCATCTCACATCATGGTCATTTAAAACTATAGTCCAAAACTAATCTCATGGGCATGGAACATTGTGTCTAACACCCCATTGGTATTCGGATCCTATGTCCATATCCCACTACTCAATGTAAAATGGGTATTTGGGGCCTCAATCCCTATCCCATAGTCACTATCACAAATAGGTATTTAAAGCCTCAACCACTATCCCATGACTCAATTTCATGTAAAGGTATTTTAAGCCTCATCCACATGCCCACACTCTCTAACACATATGGGTATTTGGAGACCCAATACCTATCCCACACTCTCTATCACATATGCTCAGTCCCTATCCCACACTCATATATAAATCAATCACACACATATATCACATATATCACATCATTCAAGGTAAATCAACATTAAACCTTTTTAACAACATTCAACATCCCCATAGACCATTACAATTTATTAAAAAACATGGTTCTTAAATTTAATTACATTGAATAATATGAACAACCCACCATTAAGAAAATTTTCATTGTTTAAATAATATAACCCATTTACCCATTAAGATTAAGAAATCCATCTCACAATCACCATTGTCAATTAATTCATAAGCACATTAATTTTCCAAATACACAATCCCAAAATCCCATAAAATCCACAATCACAATATTACATTAGTTAATTAACTAATTAATTTATCTAATTCCACCAATTCTAATTGCCACAATTTTAACTGAATTCACTATCACATGGAAATCAAATTAATTCAATTCAATCTCCAATGAAATTTCCCAATCATAGAAACTGAAATTTAACAATTACATACAAATAATTAAATATAGACTATGGGATTCGTAGTTTAGACCACCATACATGACATTGTTGATGGAATCTCTCAAAATAAAATCCCCAATTCAAGCAGAAAAACTATGATCATGATGAAAAATGAGATCTAATATAAAAACCTTGATCCATGATCAAAAGGATCCAGATATGCTAAACCTATATCCAAACCCATCACCCACAAAGTAAAACCATCCCCTTTTTATCTAAAAAGAGAAATATGAGACATATAAATCTAATTAATAAGAAAACACATACAAGGAGAGGTGCAGATCTCTCAATGGATCTTTGATTCCTCGTGAACAGAGCTTGGAAAACCTTAGAACTCATTTGTGAGCCTCTGAAATTTTCAAGAATCAATTTTATTCATAGAGGGTGTGATTAGGGATTAATCCATGGGGTTAAAGAATTTATATTAATTTTTAGGGGGATTAAATTTTTGCACAAACAGTTTCCTGTACGATCCACAAAATTTACCCTAATCATTCACCTCCTCTAAGGGATTCACAGAGTTACTACTATAAGGCTACAAAATTTGACAAAACATGTTACATCCATTTAAATGCTCTATGTTTTGGATTACATTGTTATTTGGCCTGGTTGCACGATTTGGGAAAACCATGTGACAACCGTTCAATTCCCCACCTTCTTAAAAAATTATCCAATTTCCCCGAAAAAAATATCCAAGTTAATAACCAAGAACGATATGAACAAAAAAAATTACCACATGTAAAAAATCATGATACAACATCAAAAAAGGCTGGAATCTTCCAAAATTATAGATGAAAACAAAAAAAGATAATGTAATATGTTAAAAGTAGATAAATAGATGTCACAAACTCCCCAACATATGAATTTCCATCCCTAGAAAGTCATGTTGAAGAATGAAGTATAGTAAAGTGGTGAGGCCACAACTCCCTCATTAAAAAATTGTGTTCCATAGTCTCATGTAAATTTTATCTCTTCCACTATAACACTTATAACAATAGAATAGACTTCCCACCTAAGGCTTTCACTTGAGATTGAACGATCTCAACTAGCTCATCAACAATAGAAAAATATTTCTATAACATAATCTCCTCCCAACTAAGAATTTGAGTGGGATATGGATGGTATTTCCTGAGTTATGATACATGTAATACATTATGAATTCTTATTAACTAAATTTATAATTCTTACCGATAGGAAACCCTCCCAACATAATCGATAATATCAAATGGACCAACATATCTCAGATCCAACATTCCCTATTTTCCAATACAACAGTGACCCAATCGATGAGAAACATTAAATAAAACCCATCCATCAATCAAAAACTCCAAAGGATGACTTTGTTGATCCATATAATAACTATGATGACTTTTCACTCTAACTGGATGCTAATGTATATCTGGAATCCTCATGAATGTATCCTGAAAAAACATTGTCCCACAAAAGAAGCTTCACCACACTATACCCCACAAAGAGGATATCTTAATGGAAAAACATAAAAAGACTCTAATATAATCATTCCTATTGATGGATGATAAATTTTTTATAAGACAACTCAACTAATCCTAGATGTCTCTCTCAAGATCCATTGAAATATAAGACATAAGAACAATGAATATCCTCGAAATTTGAATAGAAATCTCTATCTGGTCGTTTTTCTATGGGTGATAAGTTGAACTCAATCTAACCCAAGTCCCTATCAAAGTTGAAACTCAATTTGAGATATCATTGATGAACCATTAATAGTATCCAACAAGACCACTATTTCTTCGAATCTCAAATAAACCTCGTTGTTATTCATATGAAAAAATAAACATTAACTTTTCCAGGTAAAATCATAAGACATAATCAGTAATCACATGCCCTAATAAATTAACTTCTTGGATCAATAATTTCATTTTGAATGATTTCTATAGAAATGGTGACTCTTCAATATCTCCAAAACGAAATTCTGATGGTGCTCATGCTCATATATTGAATAAAAAATGGAATCCACATACACCACTACAAAGTATCAAGACACCGAATGAATATCTGATTAATAAAATATTTGAATACTAATGTACTTATTTTCAGACCAAAAGGCATTAAAATATATTGATAATGGCCATAAAAACTCTTGAAATATTACTTCGGTATATCAGACTCCCGAACCCTGAGCTTAGGATAACCCGACAAAAGATCAATATTTGAGAACTACTTCCCCCTTCAACTGATAAAAAAATAATACACATGAGGATAAGTATACTTCTTGTTAGTTGTTACGTAATTCAAATTCTGATAATTCATACATAATAAGAGTTAACTCTCCAGCTTCATAGAAAAGAGAATCGGGGCTGCCCGAGGTCAAACACTAGGGTGAAAAAATCCCTTCACCACCAAATCGTCCAACTAAATATTGAGTTGTTTAATATTCTCTAGTTCAATATGATGTGACGTTTTTGATATCAGATATGTACTTGGCCCCAGATTAATCGTAACCTCTACCCCTTCTTTAGAGGAATCATAGATAAATTTTCTGGGAAAACATTAGGATAGTCTCTAACAAAAGAGATAATATCAAAAAAAAATTTATCATCGAGAAAAACTACTATAACATAAAATAAACACTTGAGATCTAGGAAGGAAGTTCCTTCCAAACTAGAAATCGAATCCCACTCTCCCTAAAACACCAGGTAGAAACAATTTTCCACAAAAAAACAAGACATTTCTATGATAACAATCATCCTTAGCATGAAGGGAAATGAGCCAATCCATCCTGATAATGATGTCAGACATACAAAAATCAAGAATAAGAAAATCCAAATATAACACTTTTTCAGATATCAATAACACATGATATGGACACCAAAAACCATGAAATATCCTCTTCTAAATATGTTTTTATCACTCCAAAACAAAAGAAAATAGAATTCATTGTATGTTTAATCATATCAAAAAACGACTAGATATAAATGAGTGGGAAGATACAATATAATATAAAGAAACTCATATCTAAGATTCAATAAAGATAGTACCTCTCACTAGGAGAATCATTCATCAGAAATGGAGAGAGAGAACATGCCTCACGCGGCCGTAGTTTCACAAAATCCTTTGTCTTTTCATACTTCAGATTCATCTACGATTAGAATCCCATCATCAGTAACCTTTGATCCTAGCCCCATAAAAGCAGCGATATTTAGATCCTTCTATATAGATGGAAATATTCCAAAATTAAAGGAAGCCCTATGTGGTTTTTCTCAGAGTTAGAGATTTTTTTGTTTTCATGAAATTCAATCATATTCCCCGTTGATTTGTAGTATTTATTCAGGTTTGATTGTGGAGATTCCATCAGAGACGTATGAAGAGGCGTATGACTGTCTCAAATGGACTCTTGTTTCATTATTTGGATCAAAAATTCTGTCTTTATCGCTATTCATGAAGTTTGTGAATTATTGGGGCCATTCTTCTACAGTAAAGATTTCTTCAGTACATCGGGTTTCGTTCTATTTAATCTTTAATTCTTAGTTGGATTTCATTCATTCTTGGTGCAATGCTCCCTAAATCATGGGTTATTGGCATTTTAATTTGGCCCGATGGTCGATTGATGGGAATAAAGGGAGGGAAAGTCCTCAGGGGGTGGTGTGGATTTCTCTTCCAGGTTTTCCTCTACCGATGCATAATGAGTCTATTATTATGGGCATTGGGGATTCCCTTAGAGGGTTTATTTTTGTGGATAACAAAACACATGGTTAGGATAATGTCTCTACTGAAAGGATTTGTGTTGAATTAGACTTGTATGCACCTCTTCTGAATAATATATCCTTGAAATTAAAGGAATCGATTGATTGGAAATAGGATATTCTTTATCCGGTGCTACCAAGTTTTTTTTTATCATTTTTCTTTATAAGGCCATTCAATTCAAGTTTGCAATAAGTGAAAACGAGGTAATTTCAGTCATACGGAGACTGTAATGGAAAAATTTAATGAGTCATCTGATGATATATCTATGGAGATTGGGAAATATTATCCTATATCTCTTGAACAAACATACAGAGAGGATGTGAATGACCACTATAAAAATCATTTTTTGTCCAAAATTACTGATATATCTGATGATGATACTATGGAATTTGAGAAGGTTAATCCTGTAACCTTTGAAAAATCATGCAAATAATATTATGGCATTCATTGAATTTTCCAAACCTTGGTGTATACCATTTGAGGTGGATTTTATAAGGGTAGCCAGGGTGAGTGTTTTATCATATTTTGGTATTAATTCTCAAGGTTTCATGTTGTCATGGGCAAGGATGGAGAAGCAGTCAATGGTCGGCACAATGATGCATCTTTTTCCTCTGGTGTCTAGAAGAGTGGTTATCCAAGTTAGAGATGATATTGTAATAGTGACTGGTAGAGGTGGGGAGTCATGTAAATTACTATTAAATGACAATAAAACATGGTCTTCATCTGAAGTAAAACCGGAGGACGATAGGGGAAATGATTCTATTGTTCATGTCTATGAAAATTATGGAAACTACTCTCCTTTGAACAAGATGGGAGGGAGATTTCGAAGGAGACTTTCATTTTTGGCTTCTCCTAAGAAATATTCTTTAGCCCTAGAAAATGGAGTATGTACAAGAGAAAAGCTATCGTCTATGTATGAGTTTTTATATTCTCATTCTAATGTGACCAAGATTCATGTGGTCAAATCCAATATAAATATGTTATAATGATTCCATTCCTAATATGGAATGCCTGTGGCATTGGTACACAGTTTTAGACAGATTTTCTAGCCAGGGAAATATAAAAACACAAGGTTTTTATTGATGCTGTTCTGTAACACAATAAGAACATGTCGGGAGTAAATGAGTTTTCTTATAAACTCAGAATGCATACTAGTTTACATGCATAACCATATTATTATCATATATGGAATTTTTGGAAGTAGGAAATGGTGTTGGATCTGATTAAAGCTGGTGATCAGTATATTATGGTAAAAGTCAATATAAGTGTGGAGTTGATGTATATATCCTTTCATTATGGGAGTTGTGATTCTCAAAGATGAGAGGTTTTTTGGTAGTATTTGTATAGATTTTATTTGTAGGAATTCACGTGATTTGTTTAGGGTATATTAACATTATTTCCGAACCAGATGAGAGTAATGTTCGTGGTATATTTCCTCATATGGCTATCATTAGTTCTGGTCAATTGATACTGGGTAAAGTGCTTATGGTCAGGGGTTATTCCAATGATTATTTTACTTGGTGTAACAACCAGAAAGGTGATCGTAGATGTTGGAGTCTGTTGGATGGGTGTTTGGAGAATCCTCATGCTGTTGAAAGGTTTCCCATTGCTATGGGGGAACATCTTGTTCATGGTATCTCAGACCATTCACCACTCTTAATTTCTTTCCCTCAAAGACAGGATGGTATTGAGAAGTTTGTATTCTATAATCACCAGGCTAGTGTACATCAGTATCAAAAGTTGGTTAATGATATCTTGGGAGACGATATTCAAGGCTATGTTTGGGTTACTTTACATAACATGATGATGTGTTCGAAGAAAAAAATTCATGTCTAGGAAAAGATTATTCCTCCTTTGGAACAAGATGTTTAAATTTTAAAATAGGAAGTCGGTAGATTGGAGAGAGCCCTTGAGGATGCATGGGATGAGGAAAATTATAAGGTGTTGTATACTAAGAAAAACCTGTTAGCTGATCTGGTTTTAAAATAGGAACATGTTGCAAGGGAAGGTGCATGAGTGAAATGGCTTTGTAAAGGTGGTAAAAAATAATCCAATTTTCATTCTTTCATTAAATAAAGTATGAGGTTATTTAAACTAAATATTCTGATTGAAGATGGTTCTTACTCGGATGATAGAGAGGTTATTGGAAATATGGATTTTTTTTTAAAAAAAAATACTTGCAGTTCCAAATCCGAATATGATAAATGGACATCCTAGAGACAATTCTGAGTTTTTTTTTGTGATTCCCAACATGATGTCTGAAAATGAAAATGATGTGTTAGAAGCCATTCCAAATGAAAGGGAGATTTACGATTCTATGATGGGTCTTGATCCAGAAAGTTCTCCAGGTCCAGATAGTTTTCTTGGATCATTTAATAGGTTGTATTGGGAGATTCTAAAATCTAATATCATTATGGCCCTTCAAGATTTCTTTCGGGATGGTTCTTTACCAAAAGTGGTGGGGGCTACCACTTTGGTGATGCTCCCTGAAATTAAAAACCCTGTTTCTATTATTGATTATTGGATGGTAAGTATGTGTAATTTTCCTTATAATATTTTTCAAGTATTTTCAAAATTTGGCTTTCCAAGTATGTTCCTTAATGGGTTTCCTTAGAGAAACATGGTTTTATTAAAGGTTGTTCCAGTTAGGATGTAGTGGATTTGGCCCAAGAAATGATTTTGGATATTAACTTCAAAAATCATGGATCAAATATGGCTTTGAAGTTTGATATGAAAAAAGCTTATGACAGAATGGAATGGGGCTTTATCAACAGGGTTATCAAAGGTATGGGACTTTCCTCTTGGTCTATGTATATAATTTTTATATGTTTTAGCTCTTCTGGTATACCGGTTTCAATCATGGGGTGAATATATGGTATCTTCAAGTATTATCATGGTCTTAGACAAGCGGATCCAATTTCTCTGACTTTATTTATTATTATTCAAGATACAATAACTTGCATTATTAACAAAAAAAATTCTTGCTAATATCATTCGCTGTATGCATGGAAAACATTCTTGGGATGTAGTGGAGGAGCGAACTTTGTGAGGGAAGATTATATCCTCTAAAGGGACTAGTTATGAGGTAAATCCTATTTCAAATGGATCTCCCATATGGTTTGTAATGTAGGAGTTTCTTCTGATTATTTGTAAATATTCAAGATGGATTTTAGGGAAGGTGGGTTTTATTTTTGGTTTAAAAACAAGTCAGGTTCAATTTTGGGCTATCTGAGATATCTTGGACCATTAATTTCCTTCAAGGAGGCCAGTGTATATATTAGTTTTATTAATGAAATTCTGGAGGAGGGTCAAAGGGAGGTTTTTTATGATATTATTTTAAATTTTGATATGGATATGTGTGTGTTTACTGCTTCCAATACAGGGGCGTTCTCTTTATATGACTTCAACTCGATCTCGACTCCTCAAGGGAAGCATGATAAAATGGAATAAAAATGTATGGTGTAGTTTTATTCCAACAAAATTCATCTTTCGTGTATGGAAAATAAGAAACCAAGATATTTATAGAGATGAGAAAGTGAGGAATATAGGAATTAACCTAGCCTCTAAATGTCATTGCTGCAAGTTATACAAGGAGGAAGACACTAATCACCTTATCTTTGAAAGCGATTGTGCCAGAGGAGTATGGAGATTATTTTGGGGGTATATGAGTATTTTTTCCATTGATCATGATGAATATTATTTTATGGAAATATGGTTCCTTTATATTAAAGGATAGAGACTAGAAAAAATGGCCAGAGCTGTAATATTAAGTGTGGGTTGTTGTTGCATCTGGTGGGAAAGGAACAAGGCCTGGTTTGAAGGTATTATTTCCACGGAAAGGTCTGTTGTTATGAGGATGAGATCATTTCTGATTTATCTAGTTAATAGTCATAATAAATGGAATGATGATCTGTCTTTGAGATACTTGTAGGGGAATGTTTCTATGATTTAGTAGCCTGTTAATGGGATATGAGGGAATTCGGTCTAGTGGATGGCTCCAAACACAGGTTTGAAGTTGAATTTTGATGGTTCCTATTTTCTTGGGAATATGCGAGGAGGAGGGGTGGTTTGTGATATAGGGGGAGTTTACTTCTTGCATATTCTTCATATATTTAGAGGGGAAATTCAATTCAAGAAGAAGCTGAAGCTGTGCAGATGGCTCTTGTTTGGTGCGTCTAGAAAAAAATTATTCTCAGTCTGGCTGAAACTGATTATTTAATTGTTCATGAAGAAATTAATCGTATAATTCTAGCTCCTTTGTTGATATCATACTCTATAAAGAAGTGAAAATCTATCCTCAACAACACCAACATTTAAATTTTTTATGTGCGACAGGAGGGCAACAAAGCGGCTAATTATCTTACTTCATTGGTATTGGTGGATCAAGGTAATCAGGTCATTTGTTTTTCTAGTTCTTTGAAATTGGATTTGGAGGGGGTTAATTTGATTAAGGGGGATCAATTGGGTCTCCCTTATTTTTGGCCTACCGAGATGGTTTTTCTGCTTTGTTTTCATCTTTGTTGAATTCATCATTAATGTAGTTTTTTCTATCTATAATAAAAATGCAATTTTGAATGAATGAATGGTACCTCTCACTATCACTAAACCTTCATTTACCTCTTCTAGAAAATCATCTACTAATTAAAGGTGTTTCACTCTTATATCATATGGGTGGAACCCTATAGTCTTTGAAGCATATGTTTGTGCTGTAGTAGCCTTTAGAGTCGATGATCCATCAATATATTAATGTTTGAACATAGCCTAATAGAAATGATACAATGACCATACCTCCCACAATAGTTACACATAATTTTCGTTTAATTAAATTAATTTCAGGTGTTCCAAACATTTCCACACTAATAGAAATAAAGGGGCTTTCTTCTAGCTATATCTGGTGGTATCGAAGAGGCCTGCTACGGAGAACCGCATCCACCATAGATGTAGTGATATTTCCACCTTCTATTTTCCATGGTGCACTACTAAATCTCCTAATAGGAATAATTGAAGATGAATAATATCCAACCATTTATATCATATTCATTTCATCCATCACATCCATGTACACTATATTTTCATAGGTTGAAAGCTTCGGTATAAATACATGCAATCAGATATATTGTCAAAAACCCTATTGGTACCTTTTAACATTCATCTATCAATTTTTAAAAAACTATAGTGTTTAATTAACTAGCTACGCAATACAATTAGTGTACACAAAAACTGAATGATCTCCCTACTATAAAAATAGGAACTCCGTAGGCTTCACCATCATCAGTGACTCTGGACAAAACCGCTAGATAAAGAGAGTCATAAAAACATTCCAGTCCAAGAGCACATGCATATTTTTCGGTACCATGGAATTCTATTATCTCTTTCTAGTACTCTTATGTTTGAATAATAAAAAATTCACTTTGATACTCTTAGGTTTACCTATAACATATCGTTACCAACATTCTAGTAATTATCATAACTTTTCTTTTTTTTCTACATTAATTATGTGCATCTTGAGACTCTTGATGACGGAGATCATTTTCAAAGAAAAATGTCGTAATGTTCTGAGATATATGTCTATATGAATTAGTGGATTCTAGGAAGAAATGTGTAAATGTATTAGTGGGGTTATCCTATAGTTTAGAAAATTTTTGAGTTGTTTTGGGGTTTTTTTGTAAGAATCTTGATTTTATACTATGTATTGGGATATTACATGAAATGTAAAAGGGTTAGATGATTTCTAAATGGTCTCAAACAGAATTCATTAACTTTTTACATAGTGTTAAAGAAGAAAATTATGTGCAATGGTTACATGATGTTTAATTTTAAATAATCGAGTTTTAATAAAAAGGCATCATGTTTTTTCAGTGCACATGAGTCCCATGGATTACACGATTTGTAAAGGGGTTACACATCATGTAACTATCTGGAGGATTTTATTTAGGGTGATGCATAAACTGATATTTCATTTATTCTTCCTTATCCATCCTTTCTCTCAAACTAGAGACTTTATACAGTGATTTTGGTAGCCTCAATTTGATCTATATTGTATTGTTTGGTGATTGATCACTATTGCAGTTGGATTGAATCTCTCAGGGTGATAAATCCTTTATAAATTTTTTTTATCACAGTAGCATTGTTTCATTACATCATTAGATTCATTTAACCATGTTGAAGTTTCCTCTTGTTTCCCTCTATATCCATTTCAAGATTTTGTTATGGGGCGATTTCCCTTATTGGTTGTGGTGTGTCAGGTGCACATTCTTGAGGTATGTGTTGTTTCATCTTCTCTTATACATATTTTATTAAATTGAATCAATTTTAACAATCTTGGATTGATTCTAGGGTATTCATTGTCATTGTTTCGTTTTTCTTATTGGTGTATCCCTCTTTTAGGTGTGGTCAACCCGAGTTTTGAGGTAGGCGATTCCATCTCTAGCCTATGTCAGTGAAATGAATTTCCCGTATTTTTGATAAATTTTTTTATTAAATGAAATTATATAATATGACTGTTTTTTTTTTGTGTTTTCAGAACTAAATTTTTATAATAGATGGTTTCCCACTAGTCTTGATAAATGGAAAATTGTTTTCAAAGATTTGTGAAATGGTTTTCAAAGCATGGTTTGATGGAAATGGTTTGATGAATTGGTTTGTAAAAATATATCATATGGTAATCCTTGGGTACTTATATGAAAGGTATAGTAATATATCATATCCATTGGGGGTGTCTTCTCATGGGGATTTACTCTAATCCTTAGTCCCGTTGTTTGAGGGACTTGTTAGTCATGTTGAATGGTTCACTTGCTGGGGTATTCCTTTAAACTCTAGCCTCGATAAATATGTCTATTTTCTTGATGTACACATGATTTTTTATGTTAGGTAAAAGCTTTGTAGCTATCAATACCATGTTTGATCCTTGATCGGACATTACATATGCTTCTTCTTTTGGTTTGTACTAATTTTCTTATAATTACACGAATTTTAACTGATAAGTTATTCATGATTTGGTTTTACTTGATATATGTATATAATATTATTTAAAAAAAAATTTACACTATTTATTTAGAAATGTGGAAAAGGGAAAATAAAAAATTTATTCCAAGATTTTTATATTGAAACTATTAAAAGGTTATTATTATTCATTTTTATAATAGTTTTTAATTATTAGTTTATTATTTAGAGACTTGATATGGAACACCTAGGTGGGATCCTACTGATCTGGTTAGTTCAAACCCTGTGTACCCAATTGGTGGTGTGTAGAGCTCTGTATGACATTTGATGTTGGTAAATAAATATTGTCATAGTGAGCTGTTTAGGTTCTTTGTCTGCGATGTTGGATAGATAGTGGTGAGATGGTGGGTGCTTGACTAAAAAATCACATGGAGTTGTTGTTTTTTCTATTTTGGCAGTCTTTTCTGGTTTGACCTATAGTTGGAGATTATTTCCACTCGTGTGTTATTTGGTTTCCCCTTTATCATTTCAATTATGGCATATATTTACCATTAACACTGTTGTATCTATTGTATATTTGTTCCATATTGGTGCTTCATGTTGGGTGAAATACTTTCCAATGATTGATGTTTCATGCTTAGGTTCTAGTTTCCTACTAGTGGTGATTTAAAACATTATTTGTGTATATGAATGATTAGTTTAGGTACTAGTTTGACAGGTTATTAGTTTTTGTTCATTACAAAGTGTTTTCAATGGAGGTATATCCTCAAGATTCTTTGTGTTGTGAAGTTTTGTAGAGTAGAGATAGTATGGTTTAAAATTGAGAGGTATATTATGGTGAGTGACTAAACAACTCTCACTATAATGAAACTCATGCTACCATGGAATTATAGGATGTGTGACACATTTTTTCAGTTTTCAAATTTAATTTCAATTTTTTTCTTATCGGTTTTCTAATTTGAAATATGATTTTTCTATTTTCTGATATTTTATTTTGTTTTACTGTGAAAAAATATGCCTTTAATACTTGTTTTTTTAGTTCATTATGAGGGTTCAGTTGATGCTCATCAAGTTAATCAAAAATGGATCATAATTTTATCGTGGTTATTATGAGAGTAGATCTTGTTATTAAACAGTATGTGCCATAAGCTCAAAACACAGCTGTTGAGGTTCAACTAGGAGTTTTCAGAGAAAGATATCGATCACTGGAGTTCTTATGTGAGAATCCACAATTATTTAAAGTTACAAATGAACATCAAGATACAGAGGACTAGATTGAAAACTTTTATTATATATTTGACTTCCTAGATACACCTGATAGTATCAAGTTGATGTAAAAAAAATTCATACATAAGGGTTCTAGAAAAAATTATTGTGCTTCCATGGTATAGGTGGATAGTCATGTGGGCTTGGACTAAACGGGTTTTAGGACTCTATTATTCAAGAAGCTTTTTCCAAAGTCACTAATGATGAAAAATTCTCTAGAGTTCCTCTCTTTTCATATGGGATATATTTTATTATTAGAATACACCAATCAGTATAAAGAGTGGTTTTTTTTTCACCAGAGGTTGTGAAGAATGACCAGCTGAAAGCTCAAAAGTACTTGCAAGGTTTTCAATTAGATATAAGAATACAAGTATTTAAAATGAATCTTTTGACCTATGAGGAGATATTTAACATGAATATGATTGATAAAATGATTATGGGTGTCAATTTTGGATATTCTTCTCCTTCTCTTCCACTTAGTGGCAGCATTAGTGGCACTCTATGGAAAAAGAGATTGTTTAAAAATCACCGCAATAGTGGTGGAGGTAGTTCTCATTTACAGGCCTCATTGGCACCTCTAGTTCTAGATAATAGTGTGACTATACCTATCAACCAGCGTGGTGAGGATAGGGACACCGTCAATTCATGTACATCACCTTCAAATATATATAACAGTTTTGGACATTATGGTAATCTTCAACATTTCTGTCAAGGGATGTATGAACCTAAATATGTCCATGGATTTTCAGCTCTAAAGGTTACTATGGCATAATTAGATGATTCAAATACTATAGTGATATAGACATAAGTATCATGACTGAATCACATTTATGTAGTAGATGAGTTTCTGGTGGAGGTAGATGCAGGTCTAGTGATAGTGAGAGGTACCATATTTATTGTATCCTTATTATAAGATGGTTTTTTTATATTGGTTCTCCCCACTCATTTATATATAGTCGTTTCTTGATAAAATTATCCTCCCAATGTATCTAATGTCCTTTTTTATAGAGTTAGAGACACATATTGGAATGATAAAAGAATATGGGTTTCATTTTCCTTTATCTATGATATTTAAAACTGATGCAGAGCTAGACTAGGATTATCTTGTTCTTTATTTAGATTTGTTGGATTTTATCATTAGGATGGATTTTCTTGTTTCTCATCATGAATTTTTTTATTGTTGTCATCATCATGTATCACTTCATGGGGTCGATGGGAGATCATAGGGTTTTTTAAAAGAGTAGGATCTGGGGTCTGATCGCGCAGGACGTTCCCACCCGGAGATTAGGATATTGTTGTCTGCTGTTGTTGTTGTCCCTGATGACATGTCTTTTGTTGTTGATCATCTCACTATTCTTAATGAAATTCATGATCTTTTCCTAGATAATGTATCCAATAATCTTACATATAGTTATGTAGAGTTTATATTTGATATGGTTTTACGTATGTGTCTAATATTGATACATTCTTATCGAATATTTCCAATGGAGCTAAAATAAGTCAAGATTTAACATGACTACCTGATAGAAAATGGTTTTGTTTTCCCTAATGTTTTTACATGGGAAAACCTTGTGCTCTTTTCAAAGAAGGAAGATGTCTCCCTCTGATTATGTTTATATTATATGATGTTGAACAGGGAAGTAGTTAATAACATGTATCATTTACCTCTTGTAAATGATTTGTTTTATTAGTTAAAGACTGAAAATTAGTTTTCAATTATTGAACGTCATTCTGATTGTTATCAGCTCAGATTTTGGGAGCCTGATACACTAAATACATCTCTGAAGGGTAGGTATGGACATTATGAATATCAAATGATGTAGTGTGGATTAAAAAATTCTAAGGCCGTTTTTATGGATTTGATGAATCTAATATTCCATATTTATTTCAATACATTTTTAGTAGTGTTCAAGGATAAAATTTTGGTTTATTTGGGATCTAAGTGGATCACAAGCACAATATGATTTTGGTTTTAGAAATCCATAGGAGCTATCACTGTTGTGGAATTTTTTTGAAATGAAACTTTTTGATCTTATAAGTGAATTAATTGGGGCATTTTATTTCTATGAATTTATTATCAGTTGTTGTTGGAAATGTTAGAGATATCTTGTTGTAGGAAGAGCCACAAAATTTCATTGAGATTCAGAAATTTTTTAGTCTTACTAGATACTATTGATGGTTCATCAAGTATATCTCAAAGTTTGTATCACCTTTGGCATATATTACCATGAATGGGGTGAAATTAATATTGGATAAAAAGTGTCGATATTAATTTGATGTGCTAAAAATAATTTGGACATTAGATACAGTTATGAATTTAGTTGAGCCCAATATGGGGTATGTTGATTTTTCTGATGTTTTTTGTTGTGGGTTAGGTTATTTTCTCATGTAGGATGATCAAGTGGTAGCTTATGGCTATCATAACCTTTGACCAAATTAGAAGAATTTTCCCACTAATTATTTAGAGCTTCCTCAGTGATGCCTAAAATTAAGTGTGGAAGCATTATATATATGGGAAAAAGGTTTGTTGTCCTTTTTGAATATAAGAGTGGGAGTAATATATTTTCTCATAAAAATATATATCTTAGAAAAATAATAAGGGTTGAATACCATTAGAATTTGTATTTTGATATCAGATATACCCTAGGGAAATGGAATGTTGTTCAATCCACAATTAGTATGAAATTTCCCTCAAAATATGTTTTGGAATCAAAGGAAGAGTAGAACCTTATGTGGCATTTTTTTTCTATTGAATTTTGGATTCTTGGGAGGATATTTGAATTTTGGTTCTAATCGGTGTTCAGTTATCATCATATCTCATTGAGTCTATCCTGAAGAGTGAGTTACAATATGATGAGTTTGAAGGAATTTGAGAAACCTGATATGGTGGGCAGACCGTTTTCTATTAGTCTCCCTATTTATATGGTATTCTTAGTTAAGGGGATCAGTTTTTGATCACCACTTATATGAGGACCTCAGTTTCTATATTTTTATAGTTCTACATAATTCTTTCATTAGGTCAATTCAAAGATGTATAATGACTTGAGATGATGAATCAGGTTTTTGAGTATGATGCGTGACATTTCGGGTTATGTGTCCCACAATTACAATTTCCAATAGATAAAGGTATTAAATTTGAAACCATATTGTTTCCTTTAGACTATTTGGGTTCTTGTTTTGAAATGGAAAAGGTACCAATAGATATTGTTATTGGATTACCATGTACTCCTTGAGGGAGAAATGTTATCTGAGTGGTGATTGATTTTTTAAAAAATTATTATTATTTCATATGAATCAATGAAACTAAAAATGTTAATGAATTGGGTAAGCTAAATGTGAAGGGAATTATGAGGATACATAGGGTTCCTTATACATTTATTTTAGATAGGGATCCTATGTTTACTTTGAGGTTCAGGATAATTCTCCAAGAGGCGATGAGAATTCTGTTCAGATTGAGTAAAACATATCATCCATAGAATGATAGTCAGATAGAGCATTCTATTTAGATCTTGGAGGATATTCATTGTGCTCGTGTCTATGATTTTGATAGATCTTTTGATATCTATCTGGGACTAGATAAGTTTTATTATAATAATATATATTGGTAATCAATCACAATGGTTCAATTTGAGGATTTTTATGGTCCCCATGAAGATCACTTCATTGTTAGTAAGAGAGGGTAAAGCTTCATTAGTGTGAGAGAGTTTAGATTATGTAACATCTATGGGGATTAAAGATATACATTGACCTATTGTTATAGTATAAGGTATGTAAAACTCTTACACAAATAAAAGGAAACATCATTTATAGTGTTTCTTAAGTGACTGAGTGTTCTTGAATATGTCTTCTTAGTTTGGTCACTATTGTCTTAGAAAAAGGGGATGTAGGATCCAAGATACATTAGACCATTTAAATTAACTAAGAAGCTTGGGAATGTTTCTTATTAGTTACAAGTTCCAATTTAGTTCATAGACATTCCTAAGTTTTTCTATGTATCATAGATCAAGAAATATCATCCATATCCCTCCCATGTACTGATTTAGAAAGAGATTGATTTAGATCCAGATGTTTCTTTTGTTGAGTAGCTAGTTTAGATTGATGAATTTCAAGTGAAACTCTTCCTTGGAAATTCTATTCTGTATGTTATAGTGGTATGATATAAAGTCTCAAATTCTTTTAAGTGTTGGGAGTGAATGTTATTGATGAAGTAGTAGTGGCCTCACCTTTTTACTATAATTTATTTTTCCAAATGATTTCCTGAGGAAAAAAATTATAATAGTGGGGAGTTTGTAACACCTCATTATCCACTTTTAGATAATTCCTTTATATTTTATTGTTTTCTACTTTAATTGGGTACATCATTGGAATCCCAAGGATGGAGAAAATGTTCTAAGACAAATGACCAAGATTTTAGGGATATATGTTTTTTTTAATTAATAGAGTTCGGGTATAAATTTTTTAATTGATTGTTGGGGTTCCCCCAATGTTTAGAAAACCCCATATTTTTTAGGGATTTTGTATAAGAATCAAGATTTTTTTCAGTTAATAGGGATATTATAAGGAATTTAAGGGCGTCACAAAATGTGTACTTGGTCACCACACACAATTCATGAACTGTGTACACAACGTGAAAGGAGTACATTCTATGTAATAGATACAAAACATGTAATGTTAAATTATTGGTTTTTAACGAAACGGTTTTATAGTTTTCGGCATACTTGTACCTCGTGTAATACATAACATGTAAAGGGATTACAAATCATGTAACTATTGGGAATTCATATTTTATGGTGTTGTATTAACTCAATTTTCATTCATTCTTCTACATTCTTCCATTCTCTTCACCTATAACCCTTAACTATTGATTTTAGGGAGCTTCTATTTGATTAAAATTGATTCGTTCAGCAATTTACCAAATCTATATTTAGATTTCATTTCTCCAGGTGAGTAATTATTTGTTATTCTTAATTTATTTGATCAAGGGAGCATAGTTTCATTGTGTAATCAGATCTGCTAACATGTGGTGATGTTTTCTTCTGTTTCTCTTTAGATATGTTTTCTTGTCCTATTCCATGATCTGTTTCCCTTATTGTTGTGGTGCGGAAGGCATGATTTTTTAATATAAATTTTCTTCATCTTCAACACCAAAAATGTTTTTAATATTGAATAAATTATAAGAGGTGTATATTATTTCTAGTTCCTCTATTTTCATTGGTTAATTATTTTTATCAGTGGATACATTTTTTGGGCTTGTGTGACTTGTGTTTAGAGGTCTATGGTTCCTCCTATAGGATATTTTGGGGAATTTTCTAACTCCTATTTTTGGTTAATTGTTTTATTAAATCAAATGGAATGATATGACTTATTTGTTTTGTGTGTGTAGAACTACTTTTTTATAAATGAAATTACTCCCCTACTTTTGAAAAATGGAAAAGTTTTTTCAAAGCATTATGATATGATTTGTGAAATATTTTTAAAAGGATGGTTTGATATATAATGTTTGGGAATTTTTTTGGAAAATATAACACATGGGATTCCTTGGGTACTTATGTAATGACCCACATTTTTTAACCAAGGTAAAATTCTAAGGGAATTTGAATTTAGGAATTCACTAGGCATACCATTATTTGAAATGATCATTATAGGATAATTCCATTTTTTGGAACACTTAAATGTGTTTTTTTATACCTGTGTAATGTTCTGAGGGGTCCCTTGGGTGCTCCCTTGAATATCAGGAGCACTGATCCTAAAAACTCATAGGTATGGGTGGTCTGAATAGGGGGCAGAGTTTGTCTAAAACTATGTGGACCAACCAGCAAACGATGTGGCTTTAGTTTGAAAGATGAAGTTCCCCTCATGGGATACACAAGATTTACCAAAATAATTCTCCCAACCCATATAGTTAGTTCCACTTAGGTATTACTAATACACTATTCATTTCATGCATGGTGTATGGTTAGGGTAACCGTGTGGTTTAAACACTATGAGGTTGGGTTCAGAGGTAGTATGATCCACACTGTTGGGAGATGGTTTGGCCTACTGTGTGACCAAAAAATGTTAATTTATTTTTAGGATAAAATTAATATTTTACCCTTAATGGGGTGAAATATTTTTTCCCTATTTATTTGTCTTCTTTATTCCTCCTCCTCCTACCGCATTGGGCTCCCCTAGAGTCATTGGTTCTCCAACTTCCTCTCCAATCAAAGCACGGAGAAAAATCTACGATCTAGACTCTAAATCAAACACCGTCAATATTTATGGAAATAATTTGTTAAACTATCAAATCCAATATAATCCCTTTTAAGCTTCTCTTCACCTCTTTCGCACTATTTTGGAACATTCTCAATTTCCATATTTTTTGGGATAATTTCTATTTATTTTAATTCTTACAAACCATGCCAAATAAAATATTTATATTAGAAGAGTGGGTCATCCTATGGCGGAGGTAGGAGGTCTATGAATTTTTCCTCAACTTCTATTGATTTATAAATGTTTCCATTGTTCAACATGCAGAATTTTTTAAAGAGTCTCCTTAATATTGAGTTCTTCATATCAAATTTATCATTGTGACATGTTATATAACTATTGATCCATGTTTGTAATTTTAGATATTGTATAATCATTATACGTACACCCCTTGGATATGACATGTTTAATTTACCTTTATAATTAAATTATAAAATTCCAATAATTCATTCTATGCATTCATCTTGGATCAATAATGGGATTGTACCTTGTATAAACTTTCCCAAAAGTGAATGTAACCTACTAAGTGCCATGTTGAATCCTTGAAAATTGAATTTCAATGTTGTATGGTTTTTCTCAAAAATTATTATTTAATTCCAACTAATTTATAACTCTTATATTTGATGCTTAATTGTGTTCAATTAATTTACTAAGGAAATATTTCATTTTTATGAGAAAATCCATCACGTGAGGTGCACTATCTTCTAAATTACAATGTGGGTTTTTTTATGTTTTATATCTTGTTTGACCATATGGAATTGTCTTTTCCAATGCCTTATATTTCTTTTAGAAATATAATAAGCTTGATATATGGTCTTTATTGATGTTCTAAAATGGTATTTCCCTCCTTTCATACCAGTGCACCTTCTATGTACTTGATATGACCAATACTTTATTAAACAACTAATGGTTCAAGATACACTAATGGTATTGTATTTTTTATTAAATGGGATTGACCAAGTGGGTAATTTCCCAATTTTATCATTTAATATTATAAGTTCTTATTTGAGACTTGTTAATTGATTTTTTGTGTTTTGATAGATTCAAGGGCATGTCATTATTTGAAATGTTTATTCATGAGGGGTTTTCCTTTTCTTTGAGTTGATTTATATGAATATAATGGATTGTAAAGGGCGTGGATCATTAAATATGGTCTTAGTTCATTGAAGGAATTAAATTAATTAATATAATAAAATATTGAGTGGCCATTAAAGGACACAATATTTGATCATGTATCATAAAATTCATAGAGTGAAATGTTATTCCATGATTACAATGGATTGTGAAATGTAAATCATGAGAGGTAATGACTCATTTATGTTTAATATAAATATGATTATGCATTGATGTAGGTCATGGAATTATTGTAAGGGTACTATTGATAATGAGGGTGTTATGCTCCCCTACATCATGTTTTTATCATGATGTCTCACACCTATGATATTAGTGGAAGGTTGGAATGGTGCACCACGTCTTTTATGAGTGTTGAAATGATGGGAGACTCACTACTATTTGAGTGTTCACATTACGGAACACTCCCCATATTGATTGAAGAGCATGAAGTCACCCACTTATTAGGATATTTGGGATGTGTAACCTATTTTCTGAGATTATATGCTTCTTTGGGCTGGTTATAGATGACTTAGTTATGCCCTAATCCATACAGAACCCAATATTCAATGTATATAGATACTTACATTCACACATACTTGGTTCATGCATGTGAATACAATATATAACTAAACTATGTGTGTGTATATATATATATTAATATCTATATAGTTATTGGTCAGACACTCTTTCTGGACATGTGACGAAGTAGGTAGATCCTCCAAGTGTCCTTTTAGAAGTTGAGTGGACTGTTGTTTATTTATTTAGTCTGTTTATTTATTCATACCTTATACACAATACATTTCTTTTTATTCACAGATTGGAATTAGTTGTAGACACTGTGGGTGGAAACCTAATGGGATTTTTATCTCACACCATGCTCAGGGCACTATTGCATTGGGATACTCGAGTAGTTCTCTTGTTCATAGGACCATGGTTGTTTATTGTGTTGTTTTTCTTGTACCTAAGAGTTTGCAGTAGAGGAATGAGTTGCATCTCTTGATGATATTGAAGATTTCCCTAAGGGATTTTCAACTTTTATTTATTCATGTATTTCACTGTATCATATTGCTGGATATATGTATACTATTTTAATTTTCATATAATCATCAGGACATGCATGCATATATTGTATCATGGCATTGGCCATATTTTATATTCTATTTATATTATTTTTCCACTACTATATCTTTAATATATTACTTCTCCTGCTATTTTGGTTTCTTTATATTATATTATATCGCTGTGATACTCAGGTATTAATGGTATAGTCTCCCTATTATCACCTCCTAGGACCCTCACTATTAGTATTCATCCTCTATCATATGGGGAGGCACAATTGAGGCTATGTGACCCACTGGTCTAGCTGCCTGTTTAGTTTTCAGTCTGGTTAGGATGTTATGAAGTGACATTAGGGCCTGTATTTTTCATTTGTCCTTCTGTTTTGGGCTGGTATATAGGAGACTATGAACATGACGGAACTTGGTAAATATTAATGTCTAGGAATGATCACCCCATCCATAGGGAAATGTCTAGGTGGCTAGTGATGGGACTTATTGTTCATATTGTTTGTTATTATAGTTGATATGATTTCACCTTGAGTGAATGTTATATATTCTATAGATTATTGGTTTATAAAATTTATGTTATTTTACCCTTGGACTAGTATGTCATTGAAGTAACATTACATGCATCATTATATTCATGCATAACTTCACATTCCATGCATATTTCATTCCATGTAGTTGCATTAATAGGTTCCCTGCTAAGTATTATTGTGTTCCTTGAGTGTTATACCATGATTTTGTTTATTAAAAAGTGTGTTATATATCATGTTAGGTATTTTAATTAATTTTTTTTTTTTATCCTATTTAGGTATTTCATCTCCATGACTATATATATAACATGCTTGGGTGATTTATTAAGCAAGCTAAACTACTGCCTGATTATTTATCATTTCATTCCCTTGTATCGTGCTTCTATGTTTATTTGAATGATTCTCTATGTTTACTATATATAATAAAATTCTAGTTTTGTTTTGATATATATATATATATATATATATATGGTTTAATTGGTTGAATTTATTAGCTGTAATTAAATGGGAACCAGTTTTCAATAGTGTGGGGTATGGGTTCCTTATAAATAGAAAAAGGTAACCCATGTACTCAAACCACTATTGAGATTTATACATATTCAAAGACCCTTGTTAAAATTTTAATGCTATTAATGTTAAAATGTTAAGTGAAATGGTTTTGGTTAAATTGGAGGTAGTCTAATGTATATAAAATGTATGGGAGATTTATAAACTCGAGATGGAAACCCATATAATTGAACCATGTTATATAGACAGGATATATTATGAAATTTTTTTAAATGTAAATTCTATTTATTTCTTAATTTGAAATGTTTTGGTTTCTTCTAAAATGGCATATCATCCTACCACACAGGAATGGATATCTATATGGCTTAATTATAAATCTCACAATTGGGTCGAATTAAGTTATTTGGGGCATGTTTCTTATGATATAACCCACTATAGGTGTTTACAACATTAAAAATTCAAAATATGCTATTTGGTTGCATTCTGATGAACCCATGCTAGATTAAACAGACCTTCATTGGTCTTATTTTCTTTACTAAGGACTTTAATTTTACCAATTATACTTGATGCTCAGTTTTAAATCTTTTAAATGCTTTAATATTTAATGTGAATCAATGTAGTGACTTTGAAATGGAATGTGAAGTAGTGCCCTTAATTTTAAACCATCATGTAAGGGTAGTTTAAACCTTCTCCTTGAGTTTCCTTGGAATGGAAACGTAAGGGTTTTCCATTAGCCTCTTATTATTTTTAACAATATTTTAAATGATAGTATATTCAACCTAGTGTATTTGTGTGCATGAACTAATGATAGGGTTGATGCTTTTGATTTCATACGGGTTTAGCCTGTAGTTGGTGGAACCCTTATATCTTGAATTCCTTTCGTATGTAATGATTTTTATGATGTTTTCTTCTGTTTATGTCTCATTTTCCTTATTAAGAATATTATTTTTTAAATTACACCCTTTTTCATATGGGTGGTTATGGTATCCTTGTCCTTTTATTTCAACAGTGAGCATCAAACAATTATATATTTCAGTAGGTTAGAAATGTCTTGTGCATGGTCATCCACTTAGTTGGTCTCTTAACCCAAGTTATTTTTCCTTGAGTGATTTGGGAGGTCATAAATTTGTTTTAAAGTCATATGGGATGGAATGACCTTGAAACAATTTTTAATATAGTCCACCTGATACATAGAGTCATAGGGAGGAAAATTTATGGTAAAAATCAAATATGTTTCCTCTTTCTTTTAAACCTTGGGGTAGTTTGCATCAATATATATGTTTTTCCCGTTGAGTGGTAAAATAATGTAACAAAATGGTTGTGTTTAGTATAATCCTTGACCCTTTTTTATTGTGTATGTCCATAGGTCATCTCTAGAGTAGAGTGACCGGTGTGTTAAAGGAATCTAATTCGCCCTAATTATCAGGTTGAATTCTTCAATGGATACAGTGTTTTGACACTCCAGTTAGGTTGAATTTGGATTCCATGTCCAATTATTGGACATCTTTAGTGTGTATCAGAGGAGTGCCACGTTTTCATTTAAAGTGAAACAGATATAGAATTCTTATGAGCAGCTCGTCTATGTATCTTTTGATGGATAGGAAACTCCTATGGTGGGAATACATTGGTCAGTTCTTTGAAATATGGTTCCTTCCATGTGGAAGGAACACAACTAAGGAGGTCCATTTTTAAATGGTTAGTCTTAGTTGAATTCCATTGAGGTTTGTGAGTTTCAAATCATGTTGGTTCTTTCTCAACAACATGACATTGACGTTGTTGGATTTGTTTTCAGAACTTGAGAAACTCCATTTTTCAGGGATGTACATTAGTGGTTGAGTTTGACTAATTTCGAAATGCGTCAGGTGGTAAAGGAATCATGGTTTTATTAATATATATGTGTTAGTAGGTGAATCCAAGCATCATTCAAGGGAATTTGACCACTAATGGTTTGACAGATATTCTTCGTGATCATGGGTAACTTCTTAGTGTATAATACTTAACGAATAGCATGACCCTATCTTGACATTGTTTTTGATACACTAAGACAAAATAATTCTAACACCACACTAATGTTTTAAAGAATTTAGTCTTGATGGTTTATATCTATAAGAGTTTCACTCTGGACATGTAGTTTTTATCTCGAAATGCTTAGTCCTGAGTGATACTTGTGCTTTTGAGTACGAACATCTTGGAATAGATCAAGGACACCAAACATTTTACTCTACCATGACTGTCAGGTGGATGCTTCTATGGGCTCAAAAGTTGTTTTGAAATGGATTATTTTCTTACTACTAACGTCTCACTCATAAACATAGAGGATGGAATACATTGGGTTAGTTCTTTACACTCTAGATTGATGAATCGAATATTATCATTGACTTTTTTAGGCTCATAGTTGATTTTTAAAAATTGGTGAATATTCTAGTGGGATGGATGTGGGATACACTCCTTGTTCATGTTGTTTCATGACATTTTAAATACCCAATTTATATTTTGATCTATAAATTTCACCAGAAGTCAGGTAAGAGATTCCAAGGTAGTGTTCATTATAAATTCTAGATGAATTGGGGTAATTTATTACGGTTCAATTTGTAAAACAGTGGTATTATATGTTGATAATTTTTTTGATTGGTTATCTAGAGGTGGATCGACTCATTATCTCTCTTTTCTGATGCATACAATCATGAGAAAACATTTTTAAGAACCCCTTCAGGTTAAGGTGGGTGTGGTCTAAAAGGTCGACATTGTATTTTGATTAAAGAGTGCAAGAAAATTTTTCTTTAGTTTAATCAGCACTCAACTGTTTATTTAAGATGAGGTCACTATTATTACCTCATAAGTTATTGAGTTATCCAATTAAATGAAATCACATCGGTAGCGTCTCTTGAATGATCATAGGTGTTCTATGTAATGTAATTCTGAAGGTGGAGGTACCATGGATCGAAATTAGACCCTTTTGAAGTTATGACCCATCGTGGGAAGCACAGTCGACCTTATTTTTAACAAAACAGTGAAGTTATTGTGTCTCTATCTAAATAGGATGGTGTAAGCACCATCTCATTGGTTCATTTGGAAAATGAGCATTGGCTCGGGTTCTGATAGCCTGAGTTTCATGTGATTATGATGTGATCTGTGGTACGTTGTTCATTTTGTAATGTAACATATTCATTTGAATGATACATCATGTACCCTATAGGTCGAGGGACATTTTCATTATTCTCAAAGTTGTCTTGAGGACGAGAGGTTATAAGTTGGGGATGTTGTAACAACCTTTTTTTACCAAGAAAAAATTACAAGGGAATTTGAATTTTGGAATTTACTATATGCGTCGTTCATTACACCAAGATTCAAAACATAATTTTGAAAGAATTTACACTTCAATGTGTTGTTTTCAGACTTGTGTAAATACCTAAGGGGTTCCTTGGCTGCTCTTCTGAGTTTTAGGAGTTCTAGGCCCTGAAAATAATAGGTTTGGGTGTTCTGAATAGGTTCCATGGTTTTTCTAAAACTGTGTGTCCCTCAGTAGAAAATTTTGTTGATGTAGTTGGAGAGTAGAAGTTCATTAGATGGTCTATCCACAGTTTAAAAAAATTGTGCACCTATCCAACATGGTTAGTGCTACTTAGGTAGTATTTATTCACTATTCATCTCATGGTAGGTGCATGGTTTTGGTAACCATGCTTGAAAACCCATGAAAGGTTGAGATCTTAGGTAGTTGAAGTGACACAGTTGTCACATGATTTGGCCAACCATGTGGCCAAACCTTATGGACAAATGATGTGACATTGTTTTTATAGTAATGTTTCTATTTTACCCTCAATGAGGTTAAATATTTTTTCCTACTTTTTTTCTTCTTCCACTTTCCACCCCCTCTAGCCACATGGGGCTTCCCTGGAGACATGGGTTCTCCCTATTCCTCTCTAATCTAGGCATGGAGATAACTCTTGGATTCAGAGTCCGAATAGAATGTTTTGAGTCTCTATAGATGCCCGTCGGTAATCTATAAAATCATCTCTAATACATTTATATTTTCATTGCGCCTCAATTTCACAATTTTGGTGCAAGATAATTTTCCCTTATTTATGGTGAATGCTTATTCCATATATTTCTTCCAAACTGAACCAAAAAAGAGATTCAAATTTTACAAGTGAGTCATCTTAAAAAGGAAGTTGGTGGTTTGCATATTTCTACATAATTTCTATTAATTTATAAATTTTTATGTTGTTTTGTACATTATATTTTTGAGAGAATCTATGTTATAATGTGTTTTTCATATCAAATTGATCATCAGTCTTGTTATATACATATAAATCCTTGTTTGGAATTTTAGAGATTGGATACCCCTTATAGAGACACCCCATGGGCATCAAAGTTAAATTTAACTTTATAATTAAATGAAAAATTTACCAGAATACCATCTAAGAATTCACCTTGGATTAATAATGGTATTGTCCCATGTAGACAATTTCTAAATAGAGAATATTTTATCCCAAGTTCAACATTGATTCCTTAAAAATTAAATTTCCAAATTTTTTAGGTTTTATAAAATTTTTATTTAATTTGAAATGAGTTAAAAGTCTTGTATTTGATTCTTAGTTATGTTCAATGAATTTTTTGGTAAAAAATTCCAAGTTTTTATAATAAAATCATCAGATGAGTTGTGTTTTCTCCGAAATTATAATGTTGTGTTTTATGTTTTAAATAATTTTTGGGATTATGGAATTGTGTTTTACAATGCCTTCTAGTATTGTAAGATTTATTGAATGCTTAAGAAATGGTCTTTATTGATGTTATAAATTGAAGTTTCTCATCTTTTATATAAAATTTCATTTAAAGTAGTTCACCTTATAATTGTAAAGGGGATGGATTATTCAATATGGTATTACTTCATTTAATTAATTAAATTATTTAATATAAGTAAATTAGGAAAGGGTGGCAGGGCCATGTCGTTTGATCATGTATAATTAAATGATTAAATCGAACTGATATGCATTGATTATAATGGCTTGATAAATGTAAATCATGAGAGGTAATTCCTCATGGATGTTAATTATAATTATGATTAAAACTTGATGTAGGACATCAAATGATAGTAAGGGTTATGTTGAGCATAAAGGTATCACGCTCCCTTATACCAGGTGTTGAGAATGACATCTCACACCAGTGATACTAGTTGATAGTGGACATTGTTCACCAAGTCCTTTTTGATTGTTGACATGACAACTCATGCACTACCATTCATATGTTGACATGATGGAACACTCAACATCTCAAGTGATGAGCATGAAATATCCGACTAATTTTGAGATGCAGTGAATGTAACCTATTTCATTATATAATCTAATTATTTAAACTAGTTATGGATGACTGAGTTACGCACTAGTCCTGCCATCACAAAGTATTATAGGTGTATGGAAAGTTAAATACGCATTTTCATAACTCATATAAAAGGTTGATATATATAATTAAGCTATATATATTATTAATATATATATATATAGTCACTAGTCAAAAACTCTTTTTGGACATGATTTGAAGTAGGTATCCATTAGTTGTCCTTCTAGAATTGGAGTGGGCTATTGTTTATTTATTTAGCCTATTTATTTATTCATACTGACTGCATGCTAATTTAGTTAATATTAAAATATTGGAATCTATTTTAGACACCATGGGTGGTATCATACTTGGATTTATATCTCACACCCTACTCAGGACACCATTTCACATAGGTACCCAATTAGATATCTTGTTCACAAGACCATTTTTAATTGCTTCTGCAATTTTTCTTGTACTGAGGATTTAAGAGTTTATGAATGATCCATAGCTTACGATTCTCTTGGATATCTCCCTTAGGGATTTTTTCTCTTTTCTTTATTCATGTATTTCACTGTATTATATTTCAGACTATATGTCAACTACTTCAGTTTTTATATCCTCATCAGTACATGCATATAACTATTTTATCTCATCATTGGACATCTTTTACATTTAGGTTATATTAGTTTTCAACTATTCTGTTTTTTTATTGATAATTCATCTATAGTAATATATTTCTATTCGGACATACCACTGTGCAACTTTGATCATGAGTGTATAGTCTCCCAACTATCACCTCCTTAGACACTTTTTGTTAGTCGGCATCCTCTGCCGTATGGGGAGGCATTCGTGAGGTAGTGTGACTCACTAGTCCAGCTACTAGTTTAATGGTCATTTGAGTAGGAAAGTTACAACTTATGTGGAAGTTATAATAATAGGTCTCATCCATTATCAGAGGGTTTCCTCGTGTGGCATCCCACTACTACCTAGGCCTATTATTCTGGGGACTCATTAGACTTGATAGGGGGACACTTTATGGGTTGTTCCTCTAATCTCTAGACTTGATGCATATGTATACTTGTTTGATGTGTATTTGATATTATATGTTAGGTACGACTTTCCTAGATATATTGACCATGTGTTATTCTTGGTGTGATGTTACCAATTCGTTTTCTTCTCTTTTGTAATTTTTTAGTTATACAACCATGGATTATATATGATATTTGATAAATTATTTGGTTTGACTTGATATATATATATATATATATATATTGATATATATATATATATATGAAATGCTTTCATAATTTTTTACCTACTTCATTTAAAAATGTTAAAAAGGGGTAAATTAAATTATTTTTACATGATTTTGATATAAAAACTTTTAAACTGTTTTCGTGGCTTGTTTTCTTTAAAGATGATCATACATGGATTATTATTTAGATACAGTATGTGGGACACCTAGGAAGGATCCAACTATTACTCATATCTCACACCCTGTGTACCCATTTAGTGGTTCACAGTCCATTGTACATATTTCGATGTTGTGAAAAAAATGCTTTGTAGTGAGGAGATAATGTTTCTTGTCAGTTGAGTTGTGTATGTGGTGGTGAGAAGGTGGAATAATTACAACACTATCACAATAAGAAGATGTTCTCCTAGTTTTGGTATTCCAGTGTGGCTTTGACTATACTTGGATATGGTTTTTATTCATGAGTTTCTTGGATTCCACTGTTTGTTTTTTGTTATGGAATATATTTATCTTTTCCATTATTGTATTTATTATATATATGTTTCATGTTGTTTCTTCAGTTTGGGATAAATAATTCCCTATCATTTTTATTTGGTACATGAATTCCATTTTCATTCCCATGGGGATCGGGAACTCCCTTAGAGTATGCGATAGATCTAGTCAGGTATAAGTTTGAGAGGGTATTCCGGTTAGTCTGTCACAAAGTGGTATTAGAGTAGGTCTATCCAACATGGGTAAAATTACTTCAAAAGTCAAAATAGGATATTAAATACATTCTTTTATGAATTTTATTTAAATTATTTACATGAAATAAATACATTCATGACTGAAGATGGAATGAATGTTGGTTTTTCATAAAATCATTCTTTTGGATTCCTGAGTACTAAAGATAAGAAGAGTAAGTGCGAGAATTTATTCACTAAAAATAAATTTATGATAAGAAAGATCATAAATTTTTTGAAATATAGATCATATATTTTCTTGATTGTAAATTTAATCATTATCAATCCCTGGTAAAACTTATATTTTAGCATAAAATCCTTACAACATGTTTGACTTGGATCATAAACACTATATCATCCTATATATTAAATTATTTTTTATTATACATATATACCATAAAAACATACATAAATATAATATTTTATATGATCCCATAATAATATTTAAACACCCATTTATTAGAAATTTTTTATTTAAATCATCATTTCCATGTGATAACTATTGTTTTCATGAATATTTTTGTTCAGCAGTTATGGTCCTTGTACATTGATTATGGTAAAATAATCACCAAAATTTTAATCATGATATAAATATCAAATAATTGTATTAAATTAATATTTATAACAATATATACATTATTTATATAAGAAAATTATTTATACCATTCATGGATATGTTTGTCTATACATACGCATGAAAGTTGTATTCAAGTTATAATAAAAACATTGAAAGATAGATAAATATTATTTCACCATTATAGAAAAATAATAATCTCATTAATATTATATATTATAATTAAATTAATCATTAAATCTTTAAATGTGAGGTGGTGGTGGAAAAATGATCTTATCATTACATGGAGGTTGTAGTCGACACATACTCACAACAGATGCTTTCATTTTCCATTAGATAGAAAATATGTGGAAAAAGATTTTCCAACACTATTATATTATCTATGAATATATTTGATACTGGAAAAATAATTTAATGATGAATAAAATTGGTTTATATGATATGTATGTTAATATAAAACTAAAAGATCATGACTAAGATTTATACCTCTTCTTTGAGAGTCCTTGTTTGGCTTACACATTAAGCCTTGAATGAGTGGTCTTAAAAGAAAACTAGATGATCTAGATAAAATATAAATTATCATGAAATGTTTTATCAAGGATAGAGTGATAAATATATCTCAAAAAAATTTAATAAGGGTGGAGAGGACGTTCCCTTTTATATATGAGAAAGTGGGCATCCATAGAATTACTTAAATGATTTGAATGTATTTAATGTATTTTTAATCTATGATGAATCCAAATGACCAATAATTTGAAGGTAAGATAATATAGGGAAATTATTTCACCATAAAATATGAATTTGAAAATCTTATGTTACAATATACCACTTATCTATTGGTTTAAATCCCCTCAACATAAACCCATTTCATCCTTAACCATTGAAGCAAATAATTACTATTTTTACTATTAATTATGTAAACAATTAAAGGGGACTCATGAAAAAATCTAATAATGATAATTAAAAATACATATTTTATTTTATCATGTTCATTTTAAATATTTGGATGAATTTAATTTTGAAATAATCCTGAAACTAGCAAAGAAAACCCATTTTTATAAAAATTTAATTTCTAATCATAAAGATTAATATAACTTAATTCCATTCCAAGTATAATATATCAAATGAATGTTAAAATTATTTAATTAATATATATTAATAAAATTTAATAAAATCTAATAATCCAAAATGATCTATTTAGTTTTTTAATTTAAAAACCTATTGCACACATATTTTTTTCTATGAAAACCATATTTTCATAATTTTAATTATTTTATCTTCACTAAGAATTTTTCTATAACTAAAGTATATATTTTTATTCATTTATTAAAAATAAATTTCATTAAAATTTATTTTAAATTATAATACATAACAAGTAGAGATATACATTTCTACAAAAATATGTATTTATTCATTAGATGACATTATTAAAAGTTCAATGATTATTTCATAAAAATTGATAAATATATTTGAATTTAGGAAAATATATATATACATATATATATATATATATATATATATATATATCTTAATGTGTTTTATTAAATTATTAGACACTAATTCAATGTCTATTATATAATGGTATATTCTATCACAATTTCATTTAGACATGGGGTTTCTTTTAAACCAAGCTACGAAATACTTCATGTTTATTTCGAAGGAAATACATATAATACTATAGGGTGTTACAAAAATCATACATGTTTTGTAAGATAGAAAATAAAAATAATATAAATTATAATGTGACAATTTATAGAATAAAAATATCACATAATAATAAAAAATTTAACGTAGTTATAAAAAACACAATCAAGATTTATTAATACGGAAATCCATGACCAGTTTTAGAAATTATTCATTGTAATGGCTTCAAAATGAAATAAAATAATGGTAAAAAATTATCTACATAAAGAATTATGGGGGAAACTAAGGTTAATAAGGCCAAGACCATCATAAGATCCTCATAATCTAGTTTTCTGAACCATTAATAACTTTTTTGTTGCACAAGCCACTTTAGATTACCATTCTAAATGCATATTGGTAGGACCATTAATATCGTAAATTTTTTAGTTGTGTTACTTCTTAATCCAATGGTAAGGTAGGTAATACCATTCGTAGTCCAACTTTTCTTAAAATTCCCAACTAATAATCCAGGGTTCAAAAGAATCTATCAAAGGGAGGTAAGGAAACAATTTTAATAATCATCAATCATAATTCAATAATAAAAAAATAATTTATGACAATTTCATTCCCTCGTATGACTTAAATTACCCCTATAATATTTTGTCCCTATTTAACTAACATTATCATTAAACCATAACTGACTGCATATCAAAATATAAAAAGGGTTACATAATGTGCATCAAAATGGGGCCTGATAAAATAGTGTGTCTTGTCTTAAGAAACCTATTAATAAAATTATTTTACATTCCATTGATTTTAATTTTTCCTTGGAAATATATAAAACCACATATTTTTAACTATTCTCAAATATATTATTAATAGGAAATGGGAATTCACTATTGGAAAAGCACATGAATTTGGTAATAATTATTAAGATTCCCAACTGGTGTTAAACATTTAATAAACTATATTAAAATCAAAAAAACATAATTAAAAATATATAAAACCAAGGAAAATATCAAATAGAAATAATAAAATCTAGAAAAAAAATTCACTACCATCCAAATAAACCCTTAAACAAAGAAAACAACCATAAATCCCACGAAATATTACATGATAAATCATTTCTAAATCATATGGTTGTCAAAAAAATACATTGAAAATTAATTTTTTTAATATATTTTAAAAAAAAGGAATGAATTTAAATCATTTTAATTTTTTGTAACTTTGGAACCATTAAAAATTCATTTCCAGGTCCTGCTTCTAAAACCCCATCATTTTGAACTAACATATCTTCATTAACACAATCCTTTAGAATAAATTGTAATTGAAAACGTAATTTTTTATTCCAAAATACCAATATGATTGAATATGATTTTTATTATGAAAATAACTACATTAATATGGAGAAAATATTTCTCCTTCAATGAAAAATTCAAGATTAGTTCTGTTGAGAATTTCTGCATCCCCTATATATTAAATTCCCCCTACTTAGATGAACCCTGACATCATGTTCATCCAAAAAGGCTATTAGGGGGTGGAAAATAATATAAAGTTGAATAAATGCAATGAAGTATGAGATTAAAAAAGGAAGGATAAAAAAATTAATACTTACCTCAACCAATCTTGAAGACATCCACCATAGAGACAAGGATAATGTAGTGAATCTCACACAATAAGTCTCATAATCATCTAATTCAAGGAGGAGAATAAATAAAGGTTTCCCCTTATTAAAGGCACAAAAATTACATAATTTACCCTTAGAGAGAAGTTTTAATTCTTTATAGTCATGGTATATATAAAAATGTCAAAACCAACAATTCTCCCCCAGGAAAAAAATTTTTTATGGCCCATTCACTTTTCTTAAATGGTTTACAAAACCATGTGTTCTATAAAAAGCTATGAAAATTCCCAATTTTTCCCCTAAACTCAAAAAAAAATTGTTGAAGAATATAAATTATGTATTAAATTTTGTAATTGTAATTGGGGTGTGAAAAGATTCCAAATTATACTACTATATGTCCTTAAAAGTTATGGTGGAATTTAGAAGAACAAAAATCTTACCCTGGAATGAGGTAATAAAAATATTAAATGAATATGAGATACTAGGTGATAAATAGTTTCCAAAATACACAAGGTCTGAAAAAGATAACCAATTACAAATATATATTTGATATATGATAATAATCAATTTAATATGAGGTCCCAAAATTAGACAAGGTCAATAATCCATCATGATGGAAATTCATTATCATCCCCTACAACCTATGTCAATACTCTATATAACTCTCTGAACTAATGGAATCTAAATGAATGATATCACATGTTGAATTTGAAACACTAGATATATCACTAAATGGGAGATACATACTATAGTTCCCCCCACCATTAATGGTTTCGCATTAATATAATGAAATAGATATGGTCACACTTTCATTGAAGTAACACTACAAAGAGGACAAACATCTACCAAGGAGACATATTATTCCCACCAAAAATATAGTTTATTGATTTTGTAAGAATGTGAACATTGAACCTTCCTATGTGAATGTGATTTCATCCTAGTTCATTTACCAAAAAGCATTGTAAAAAACATGATGAAATGAAACAAATTTTGATTTATGTTATAATTTCCCATAAAATAACTCTAAAACATCATGGTATGTCCAATGAATCCTTTCATGGTTTCAAGATACCGAATGTTTCATTAATTTCTTGATAAATAGGAAGATACTAGATGATATATATATCTTTCTCAACCAAAATATTCCATGTCTGGGTCAAGTCATTGATTGGGAATATCATAGTCAAAAATTAAAAATAATTACGCTAGTAGAAATATTTCCATACAAATATTCCGCACTCCACAAACTCCATTATAGAGAAAAAATAAAAACAATAATAGAACTCAATAATTATCAAGTGAATATTTAAACCACACAATAAAAATATGATCCAAACAAATCATAAGAAAATAAAAATAAAAATGAAATATACCCAATATATAAGAAAGACACTCCTTTAGAAAATATTTTCATGTCTATAAATCCCATTTTATACCAAATTAATCAATTCTAAACACTCAAAGGATAATTTTTTTTTATGGAAATACATTTTATATAAAAATTTATAATAGTTTTAAAAACCATTCCCCCCTTTCCATTTCAAAATAAATTAAATCTTTTTTTGCCTCATGAACATAAATATTTATAACCTAAATAAACATTACCCAACAAAACCTGCAATCATTATTTTAATCAAACATCACCAAATACCCAAAAAATATTTTTTAACCGTTTTTAATATAATAATAAAAAAATTAGAAAAAAAATAAAAAAGAGTTAAAATGAAAAAATAAATAAGAAGGATGAAAAACTGTATAATGTTTTACTCTATGGTTTGGAGAATGGTGCACTAACCATGTGGTTGATTTTATAAATATTGTATAAATAAGATTCACTGGCTCAACATGAGTTTAGAAACCATTAATGAAAATATATTATTTATTTTTCTTCCCCTATCCTCTCCCAATAACCAACCAAACCTCAAAACTAACCTTAAAACAAAAAAAACAAAAAACCCAACAATTAAAAACAATATATACAAAAAAAGATAAAAACATGATTTCAATATATTGATCATAGATACACTTCAAAACTCATATTTCATCATAATATGTGGTGATAATTCACCAATATTTGATTTACCACTTTAGTTATAAAAATTATATATGTCATCTATAACACATTCTTAATAAAAAAACATCATATCATACCATTTTTTTATAACCAACTCCAACCAACCAAGTGATGTGTCATTCTTCCCCAATTTGGTTTGTGACAAATATACTATTAGAATCCAATTATATTTTCAATTATATAGTAATATTATAATCCATTAGGATATAATAATTCTATTATCGTCCATTTCCTCTTTGAGTTCATAGTATTGGCATTAACTATCATTATATCAATCAAATTCAAAAATGATCACACACTAGGTGATTAAGATTATAATGCATTATAAAACAAATTTAAAGATTAAATGAATTAAATATATTCTATACTATATAATAATTAGAAATTATTAATAATATGAACCCTGCTATGTAACTAAAAATTTCTGTATATAAAAAAAAAATTGAAAATAAATATATAAATAAATCTCTATGATCATCTATATAAGAATATCCCCCTTTAATGGGTTTTATAACTATCATCTATTTTATACATCCCTTATTATATTAATATCTCCAAATTATACTTTAGATGAGTTATAATAAGACATGGTTATCTATTCACATGGACAAGGTTGATTAGGATCATTAATTGTATATAAAAAAGTTAACTTCTCCCCTATCAAAATGTATAAACATTTCCCACATTCTAATCAAATCTCTTTTCAATATCTTGTGTAATATTTATATATATCCTTAATACCTAGTAATCATAAGATGAAAATGAATATACATTTATTTTCTTATTTCATGTCCACTATGAATCTTTACAGGACATCCATTGTGCTCAATGAGTTTCCACTATTAATTTCCGCAAATATAAGAATTTATGATTATTTAATACTGTATTGGGATTTCTGGAAATAAATAATAAAATAAATTAATAATTTTATAATCAATTTCTTTCATATATTGAAAATTTAATCCAATGTAGGATTTAAAAAATTTCTATATTGAGATTTTAAAAAGAAATAAAATTATTGAACTCTTTTTGAATGAATACATAGAAATAATATATTTTAATAATTCCTTATGTTTTGTCCCCTAAATAGTAATTTTATATCCTAGAATGGTTTAATATTCATTTCAAATTCTGTGAGAAATTTTCACAACAATATCGAATACATTCATAAAGTATTTTTTTTATGTTCATCTTGTTTCTATTGTTAGTTTGTGGATGATGTCAAAAGAAACAACATTCTGGGCATTTAGTTAAATGTAATATTTATTGGATTCAATGAATTTTGATATATTTAGTTTTGAACTTATTCTTTAATTTAAATAAAAATACTGAAAATAATTATCTTGGGATTATACAACTTATGTTTAATATACACTACATTTCATATATGGTTTTTGTGAGAAATTATTGAATGTTAATGATCAGATTCATTCACTATATCATTATTAGAGATAATATATTTTTTAAATGTTCTTTTGAATTGAGTAGTGATGCTTGAAAATATATACCTTGGTGAACTCTTAATATCTTTTATAATATAAGTTATTATAGTAGTTCTTTGTTGCGTAGTTATTCATTCAATTTTTTTATATCTATTTCAAGGAGTTTTGATATGAAAAGTAAATTTTATAGTTAAATAAATAATTAGTTGACCCTAATAATAACATTGTACTATATTAATTTCTTTTTTAGAACTCTATCAAATATAAAATTATATTTTATTCAATTAATATAATACAATTATCTTCTTTTCATTAATTATCATTCAAATCCTTTTGTGAATTTATCAATGTCATTATATATCTATATAGACTTTGAATGAATTATTTTATGAAAATAAATTTTCTAAATTCTTCTCTTATTAATAGAATATCCTAAAACTAAAAGTCAATTGTATAAATATAAATACTAACTAAAATATAAACAAATCTAACTTGTAACGTATATAAAATATATTATTGATAAAATATTCATTTTTTCAACCTATGACTCTTCTGTATTAGATTAATACATATCTTATTTGTCCATTAATGATTTATATCATAAAAAATTAATTTTCATAATTAATTATCAAAATTTAACAAAACCTTATTTTTATAATTTGTGATATAACCCATATATAGAAAACATATATTTTAATATTGTTTCTTTATTATATATCACACATAATAATAATATCACAAATAGAGAATTCAATTGTATAATGTCATTCTATATTACCTACATATCAATATTATTATTTCATTTAACATAAATTTTATCCTTTATATCATGTTCATGTGATTTTCCTCAAGACATATCAAATGTTATAATCTCCATTGTTCCATGAAAAAATGAAAATTTATAAAAAATGTGTTCTCAGAATCTCATTATCAAGTAAAACATATCATATATCAATTGATTATATAAGGGTGATCATTAAGAAAACTATAAATAGAGAGATATAAAATATCACTATTGGTATGGAAACATCAGACTGGCACATTAGAATAACATAATAAATAATACCCAATTGATCTTGAACAATGGAAATATAATCAAGAATCCTTATATAATGATATAAAATTAAAAATAATATATGACATAAATAATCATAGGACAATATAATCATGTGTCAGATCATACTAAATATACAATTATAACATAGAATACTAGAATGATAACTCATATACCATAATAGAGTGGACAAGGTTCACTACTCTTCTCCCATAATACATTTATCTCAAGTAATGTAAACCATTACCTAATGAAATTGGGTAATATATAATCATGAAAAAATCCATCACATAAATATATCATTAATTTTTTTCCACATCTACATGATAACAATCATAAAAACCTAAAACTAAAAAATATAGTTATACATTGAAAATTATGAAGATTAGAAAATATTTCTCAAAATATATATGATAATTATCACCTTTTTAAAATGAAATGGGATGCTAAAATGATTTTATATTGCTAAATAATCATAATAACCACAAATTAATTAAAATAAATAGGGTTATAAGATTAAAAAATACTTAGTGTTATATAATAAATTTTAATGATATCAAATAATAATATAAATTATATTTTAATATTATAGTTTTTTTTGAAAAAAATTTGTATGAATATATGATTTTAAAATGACTGGAAAATATATAAAATGTTTTGGTTTACTATTAAAAAAGAATTCATAACAATCATTATAATTTAAATTGAAGAATGTTTTTTGTAAAATAACTAACATTGTAGCATAATGTATGATATAGAAAATGGATCATTTCCCACAATTATATATAAGTCAAAATTATAGGAATGTGTCATTATAATGTTATAAATATTATTTAAAATATCCATAATTGAATTTTTATAAAAAAACATATAAATAAAAGTGAATTATTCCAAACAAGGGGAGAGATAATTCTTATTAAATTCACATAATCGGGACACTCTCTAATGTTCATATACCCCCATTATAAGAAATATAGTTTTTAATTAATTATTTGAAATCGTTATTCATATTTAATACAATAGAAATCCCTAATTATCTTACATAAATGTCACACATTATTAGATGAATATTTAATACATATATTCATCATGTATGCTCAATCTGTAAAGGTTTAGTGTCATTGCAACATGTATACATATAAAATAGGTATATAAATGTTCTATAAGATTTCTCATTTTGTACATCCCAACTTTCACCCTTATTTGAAATATCATACTTAAAACATTCTTCTTAACATTGGAAAAGGAAACATATAAATTCGTGAAGTCATATCCTAAATATGGGGTAACATAAAAGTTAAAAATATACGGTCTTAAATGATTGTAAAACATGAATAATGGTGTAAAAAATTATATTAAAATAACAAAAACATAATAAATATTTCAAGGATGATTAATCAAGAATCAGGGAATTATTATCTATCATAATAGATTAAATTAGTTTTATGTCACGACCCGCCTTCACCAAAAGGAGGGAAGAGTCAGCGGATTGCCAGGCCCTTCCTTCTTTAAGTTGAAGGAGAGATAATGACCCCCGAAACCCGCCTTCAATAGGTCCCGGAGTGGCGACTAGCACCAAGGGTATAGAAAATTTTCGCAAATGGAAGGCATTACCCTTTTTATTATTTAGGATCGGGAAAAAGGAAAAGTCGACCTCCCAAAAAGGAAAAGAAACAAGTTTATATAAATGAACCCAAATAAAGTCCCCATGCATGTTTAAACAGTTTACAACAAGGTACAAGTACAAAAGAAAAAGAAAGCTCTCAAGTACAATACCAAAAGAAAAAAAAGGTACGACAACAGCGACAACTCCAACTATCTGACTAATAGGGTCCCGCGCAGCCCTGGTAGTCCTCCTGGAAACCTGAAAGTAAACGTAGGGTGAGCATACAAGTACACTCAGTAGGGAAAACCAAGACTCTCGTGCACAAGTGGGGGAACGTACTAAAGTCCCGTGAGAAAAGAGTGAACCAAACAACTAACAAGGCAAACTATCCATCCCAGGCCTCACCAAGGCTCACTCCCCAAATAACGCAAGTCAAGTAGTATATATAATAAGAGCACATCGATGTTTGGGTACCCCGCGCCACTTCCCCACTGGTTATTGAGACATCCTACGCATCGGACCAATCCCGCCATTCTCACCGCAGTCCCACTGCCACACCCGCCCGCACACACCTGGGCCACCACCACACGCAGTCCCACTGCCAAATCCCGCCCGCACACACCTGGGCCACAACCACACGCAGTCCCACTGCCAAATCCCACCCGCACACACCTGGGCCTCAACTGTCACAAGTAACCATGCCTGCAACACCTAGGCTAGAACAACCACCGCTACGCCCGAAGACACCTGGGCTAAAGGATCCACTTCCATGCCCGAAAACACCTGGGCCTCATCCCGAAGACACTTGGGAAACCACCTGCCGCACACACCTGGCCAACCACCACAACACCCTGCCCGATGGTTCTTGGGCTAATAATGGACTTCAGGCCATCACAGCCTGCCCGAAGGTACTTGGGCTATCCGGGAAAGGGAGCAGAAAAGGAGCTAATAACCAGCCACTAAGTATAGTGTTGGGAAAAACACCCTTCCCCCATAAATGGGGGTGTTCGGCACTAAGAGCTCAACTTGGGTGGGGCGCGAATAAGAAACACAAAGCTACAAGTATAGATATAGGTAACAAACACTCACCCAAAACTTAGGTTTTCCTGGCCAACCTACAGAACACAATACCACAGCGTCCGAGTCACAATTCACGACCCTTGCCCACAAAACCATTTGTCCCATTCTTGTTTCACGTTCAGTCAAAATGTTCAATTAATTTTAAGCACTACTGGGCAACTACCATAAGCATAACCAAGGAAAACGTCAAAGCATAGATCTACCAAAACACTCACACCCGGTTCTGCCAACAGAGGATCTCTCCCCAATTTGTGATAAAAACTCACAACCACTGAAACCATGCCAACAGGAGATCCCATCCCCCAAATTCACAGCCACCGAGAGTATAAAAAGAACAGGGGATACCATCCCCTCCCACATTTCCAGCAAACAGCCCGAAGGGAAAACAACCACTAACCACTACCAACACAAGTCAGGGATTTTCATATTTAAACGATTTAACACACTCCATGATTTCAAATTCCGTGTGTTCTAACCGGGAGTTATCACAGAAGGGCCGATCCTGGTGCTTTCAATTATTCAGCCGGATATACGTGGTTAACCAATTTTACAGCAGGAGTTCACAATTTCAGCAACCCATTTAAAACATCATGAGGTGATTCAAGTGCACACACACGACCACCAACGGCCTCAATTTTCAGAAAACATAAACCAGTACAACAAAAGGGATGATCACAAGATAAAGCATAACAACGATCACAACCCCTTCCCCTTCTTCCTTTAGAACTTCGTTTATTATCTTCATTAGGGTTTGGTTCAACCAATTCCATAGGAACAAAAGTAACGCCCACCCCGCATGATACACAAAAGTGAGAGACGAGAGAAATTCCCTACCTGTTGATAGATGATCGACGTTTAGGCCGGGGGCGCGGAACTTTACGGATAACGACGCGGCGGTCCCGATGCACCAGAAGAGCCACGATCGAAGTAGGGGGGGAAACCACGACCTAACCCTTAATTATAAGAGCTGGGGACGGTTGAGATGAAACACAAAACCACGGAAGACGAGGGAGTCGTGGGTTGACCACGTGGCTTGACTCATCATTAATGGCACTGGGTGGTTTTAACCGACCCACGAATTAATGAAGCATTTAATTAAAACCTTTGTGCACGTTTCGGATTCCCAAGACATTTTTAACAAGGCAGAATAGGGTTTAAAACCCTATTTGCGAAAAAGGAACGTTACTGGAACAACTTGGCAAGGCCGGCCGACGTCGGCCGGTCTCACCGATCGGTCTCACCGATCGGTCTCTCCGATCGGTCTCGCCGATCGGTACCCCGCAAGGAAACCGGATTTTTTTGGCAAAGGAAGGGACCAAGGGGGGTCTGGGTCATCACATCAGATACCTCTTAAATGATTCTCATCCCCGAGAATCAAAACAAACCAGAAGGAAAGAGAGGATCCGAACAACCATCTTCGAAGATACCTCTTAGGAGTGGACCCCCGCTAATTGAAAACACTCCCTCTCAAGAACCAAGCAACATACCACGCCAAACTGCCCGGTCATGTGGGTTTGGGGAGTTCCCCTCCCCCATGTCAAGATATTATCCGCTTTGGGCGGCACTGACTCGTCCGAACGGGTTTAATCGCATCCACCTTAATGCGTCCTGATTAGGGGTCGGGTTTCCCCTTCCCTTTAGCCGGGGCTTTCCACACATAACAGAGGAAAGGAACTAGCACATTTCATAGACAAAAAGGTCAAACGTTCTGTCACAACAGGCACCAAAGGTTCAAAGCTCAGAACAACTCGGGGTATTGGGCACGCATTTGTGCTTCCCTCTCCCACGTGCTCTCTTCGAGGCCGCCATGTCTCCACAACACACGAACCAGGCCGACGGTTCGTCCACGGAGCACTTTCTCCTTGCGATCCTCGATTCTGACTGGCCGTTCCTCGAAGGTCGCGTCTCCTCCCACATCTAGCTCTCCCCAGTTGATGACATGAGAGTCATCATGTAAGTACTGACGAAGCTGGGAGATATGGAAGACGTCATGGACCCTCTCCAACTGAGGTGGTAGGGCCAGCTGATATGCTACCTCGCCAACTCGCCTCAGCACCTCGAAAGGTCCGATGAACCTAGGGGAGAGCTTACTCCCCTTTCCGAACCTCCGCTGCCCCCGTCGAGGGGAAACCTTCAAAAACACATGATCTCCCACCTCGAACTTCAGGGGCCTCCTCCGACGATCAGCATAAGATTTCTGCCGATCCTGAGCTGCTTTCATCCTCTCCTGCACTAGCTGGACTTTCTCCGTGGTGCTCTGCACTACTTCTGGTCCAAGAGTACCAGTCCCACCAACCTCTGCCCAGCATAAGGGTGAACGACATGTTCTTCCATACAAAGCCTCAAAAGGAGCCATGCCAATAGTAGAGTGAAAACTGTTGTTGTAGGCAAACTCTACTAAAGGCAAGTGTCGTACCCATGATCCTCCGAAATCCAGAACACATGCTCGCAGCATGTCCTCCAAGGTCTGGATAGTCCGCTCTGTCTGCCCATCAGTCTGAGGGTGAAAAGCAGTGCTAAGGCGTAGTTGGGTGCCAAAAGCATGTTGTAACCCCTTCTAGACTCGTGAGGTGAATCGAGTGTCCCGATCTGAGACGATCGTTTTCGGAACTCCATGCAAACGCACCACCTCATCCACGTACCTCTGTGCTAAGGTACTCACGGGTCCTGACTCCTTGATAGCCAAGAAGTGAGCAGATTTTGTCAATCGATCCACCACTACCCAGATAGCATCATGCCCGCCCTGAGCTCTGGGTAGTCCCATGACGAAGTCCATCGAGACGTCGTCCCACTTCCACTTGGGAACATCTAGAGGATGCAACAGACCACCAGGAACACGGTGTTCAGCCTTCACCTGCTGACACACCAGGCATTTAGCCACGAACTCTGCCACTGCCCGTTTCACCCCGGGCCACCAAAACTCTCCCCTCAGGCCTTGGTACATTTTCGAAACACCCGGATGTACTGCTAAGGCTGAGCTATGGAACTCACGAAGGACTTCATCATGCATCACCTCTGGAACAAACAACCTCCGATGAAAGAGCATCCGACGTCGGCTGTCCTCCGACCATCCTTCCGGGGCGTTCCCCTGATCGATACGATCCCGCAACACTTCCACCTCAAGATCTCCCCACTGAGACTCTTCCACTAGCTGCAACAAAGAGGAATGTACCGTCATCTGAAACAAACAGCCTCTATTACCTTCCACCCTTGCATCCAAGTGCAAGGCAGCTAATTCCCCCATCGCCCTCCAAGAATCAGCAGATTCCCGAACCACCTCCTGATGCGGCTTCCTGCTCAGGGCATCAGCCACAACGTTTCCCTTACCTTCAGTGTATGAGATCTCAAAGTCGTAGTCCTGGAGAAACTCGACCCACCTCCGTTGTCGCAAGTTCAAGTCACGCTGGGAGAAGATATAGCGCAAGCTTTTGTGATCGGTGAAGACCAAAAAGCGCTCCCCAAAGAGGTAATGTCGCCACAGCTTTAATGCGAACACTACCGCTGCAAGATCCAGGTCATGGGTGGCATAGTTCCGCTCATGGGGGTGTAGCTGCCTGGATCCGTAAGAGATCACCCCTTGTCGCTGCATCAATACGCACCCCAGGCCCCGTCCCGAAGCATCACAGAATACCTCATAGGCCATCCCTTCTTCTGGCAATCTCAACACTGGGGCACTAACCAGTTTTTCTTTTAGGTAGCTGAAGGACGACTCACACTGCTCGCTCCACATGAAAACCTGGTCCTTCTTGGTCAAAGCCGTCAAAGGGGCTGCTACCCGGGAGAAGTTGGGTACGAATCTCCGGTAGTAGCCCGCCAGTCCGAGGAAACTCCGAACTTCCGCCACATTCTTGGGTGCTGCCCAAGAAACAATTGCCTCAACCTTTGATGGGTCGACTGCTACTCCCTGCTCAGACACTACATGTCCGAGGAAGTGCACTTCTCGTGCCCAGAACTTGCACTTTGACAACCTTTCATAGAGCTGGTGCTGTCGGAGGACCTCCAAAACCGTCCTCAGGTGCTCTGCATGGTCCTCTTATGACTTTGAATAGATCAGGATATCGTCGATGAACACCACCACAAACCGATCCAGGTACTCCCGAAAGATGGAGTTCATAAGCCCCATGAACACGGCCGGGGCGTTCGTAACACCAAAGGGCATGACCACGAACTCGAAGTGCCCATACCTGCACCTGAACGCCATCTTCGGGACGTCGCTATCCTTCACCCTCAGCTGGTGGTACCCGGATCGCAGGTCGATCTTCGAGAACCATCCTGCCCCCTTCAGCTGGTCGAAAAGATCATCTATCCTCGGAAGAGGGTAGCGGTTCTTGATCGTTACCTGATTCAGCCTCCTGTAATCGATGCACAACCTGAGGCCACCATCTGCCTTCTTTGAGAACAAGACTGGGGCACCCCACGGTGATGCACTTGGACGAACATAACCCCTCTTCATCAGATCGTCAATCTGTATCCGCAATTCCCGTAGCTCTGAAGGTGCCATCCGGTAAGGAGCCATCGAGATTGGTCGAGATCCGGGCTGCAGGTCTATCCCGAACTCGATGTCACGTCGAGGGGGTAGAGTCGTCACCTCCTCAGAAAAGACATCCATAAATTCACGAACGATCTCTGGTACTTCCACCATTTCCTCATCTGTTGATTCTATCGTCAGTTCGGTCAACAAGGAGAGGAGAGGTTCCTCCCTCCTATTTCCCTTCGGACAGCTCCGCTCGCCAGTGAAAGTAACACGCTGGCCGTCCAAACCGGAGAACACCACCCTCCCTTGGAAACAGTCGATGACGGCGCACACAGAAAATAGCCAGTCGATGCCTAGGATGACATTGTACGGCCGAATCTGTAGCAGAAGGAGATCCTTAACCGACTGATGTGGCCCCAACATCAGTCTACATCCCCGACAAACGAACAGCAAGTCGGTCTGACCTCCAACTGGTGTGCTCAACACCAGGGGCACTGGAAGTCTCTCGGCATCTAGACCCAAGGCGCGGGCTAGACTGGGTGCAACAAAGGAGTGCGAAGCTCCGGTATCGAACAAAGCATAAGCAAGAGTGCTAAACACACTGATCGTACCTCGAACAACCTCTGGCCCTGCTGGAACTGTTGCTTCTGCGGCGTGTAATTGTCCACGCCCAGCTCCCCTGCCCCTCGGCTGTCGGCCACCTCCCCAACCACGCCCTGGTCGAGGTCCCTGGGGAGCGCCCTGAGGTCGGCCTCCCCCTCCTATGTCTGTCTGCGGAGGAGCGGGAGCTTGCTGTCCCTGCTGCTGCTGCTGGAAGGGTCTGGCTGGGAACTGCTGCTGCGGCGGACGCTGGGGATGACTGCCACTGCTGTACTGCACCCGATCGGGGCACTGACTCCGAAGATGTCCAGGGCTCCCGCAGATGAAGCACCGTGGTCCCGAGCCTGAAGGAAAAGAACGTGGGCCAGGGGATCGAAACTGAAACTGCTGCGGCCTGCTCCCTGCGGGTCGGAACCTGGAGGGTCCCGATGCCGGAGGCCTCGTGCTGACGGCCTTCCCCTTCGATGGTCCTAGCTGGATCCCTTCTCGTGACAGTCCGCCTAGAGCGTGCATCCTTTCCACCACTTCGGCCTTCTTCTGAACCTATAAGTATGTCGGAAGGGTAAAGGGGGTAACAGCATACTGGAGGGAGGGTCGGAGCGCCTCCTCCAAACGTCTTGCCCGAGACTCCTCATCGGGAAAGAGGTCCGGGGCAAAACGCAGGAGGTCCTTGAACTTGATTCCAAGTTCCCTCACGGACATGCTCCCCTGCTGGAGGGAGAGTAGCTCCTGCCTCTTCTCCACCTTCATTGTCGAGGAGAGGAACTCCGCCCGGAACTCCCTATCGAAGTCCGCCCAAGCAACCTCAGACTCCCTCCTACTCCCCAGGTGAAGCATCCACCACTGACGTGTCGCTCCTCGCATCTGGCTAACAGCCAGAGGAACCCAGTACTCCGTCGGGGCCCGAATCAGGCCGAAGGCTATGACTAGCTCCTCCAGCCAGCCTTCCGTCTTCATGTCGGAGGTGCTGCCCTCATATTTCTCGAGGGCCTGTCGCTGAAAGGCTCGAAGAGTCTTCTGCCACTGGTCGTCCTCTTCCTCCCGATCAGCTCTCTGCCGATTGGCCAAAGTATTCTCAGGAGTCTCGATCGCCTGTACCACACGTGGTCGCCTTCCAGGTGCCATACCTGCAAGGTAAACAAGGAATGCCTAAGCCCAGTAGTGCAAAGAAAACCGTTCTCAAAACTTGTTAAGATTTAATTTATTCTTAATTTCCCAAGACATCCCAGAAACACAAAAACACAAGTCATTTATGATGCATGTACCTTTCCTAGGGTCTCTACCCTGCAATCAGTGTGGCCTCACTTGGTCGTTCGGTAGGTCCAGAGTCCTTGCATCGGATCACGGGGGCCCTAAAATCCCGTGTCCTAGCCGGTCCTCCCTGGCCTAATTCACGCACCAAGGTCACCCAACGTTGTTGCCTTACCATCCCATGCAATCCTTACTGTGCCTAACTCCAGACTCCGTCCTATCTCTCAACCTGCCTCTGATACCATTCTGTCACGACCCGCCTTCACCAAAAGGAGGGAAGAGTCAGCGGATTGCCAGGCCCTTCCTTCTTAAAGTCGAAGGAGAGATAATGACCCCCGAAACCCGCCTTCAATAGGTCCCGGAGTGGCGACTAGCACCAAGGGTATAGAAAATTTTCGCAAATGGAAGGCATTACCCTTTTTATTATTTAGGATCGGGAAAAAGGACAAGTCGACCTCCCAAAAAGGAAACGAAACAAGTTTATATAAATGAACCCAAATAAAGTCCCCATGCATGTTTAAACAGTTTACAACAAGGTACAAGTACAAAAGAAAAAGAAAGCTCTCAAGTACAATACCAAAAGAAAACAAAGGTACGACAACAGCGACAACTCCAACTATCCGACTAATAGGGTCCCGCGCAGCCCTGGTAGTCCTCCTGGAAACCTGAAAGTAAACGTAGGGTGAGCATACAAGTACACTCAGTAGGGAAAACCAAGACTCTCGTGCACAAGTGGGGGAACGTACTAAAGTCCCGTGAGAAAAGAGTGAACCAAACAACTAACAAGGCAAACTATCCATCCCAGGCCTCACCAAGGCTCACTCCCTAAATAACGCAAGTCAAGTAGTATATATAATAAGAGCACATCGATGTTTGGGTACCCCGCGCCACTTCCCCACTGGTTATTGAGACATCCTACGCATCGGACCAATCCCGCCATTCTCACCGCAGTCCCACTTCCACACCCGCCCGCACACACCTGGGCCACCACCACACGCAGTCCCACTGCCAAATCCCACCCGCACACACCTGGGCCACAACCACACGCAGTCCCACTGCCAAATCCCACCCGCACACACCTGGGCCTCAACTGTCACAAGTAACCATGCCTGCAACACCTAGGCCAGAACAACCACCGCTACGCCCGAAGACACCTGGGCTAAAGGATCCACTGCCACGCCCGAAAACACATGGGCCTCATCCCCAAGACACTTGGGAAACCACCTGCCGCACACACCTGGCCAACCACCACAACACCCTGCCCGATGGTTCTTGGGCTAATAATGGACTTCGGGCCATCACAGCCTGCCCGAAGGTACTTGGGCTATCCGGGAAAGGGAGCAGAAAAGGAGCTAATAACCAGCCACTAAGTATAGTGTTGGGAAAAACACCCTTCCCCCATAAATGGGGGTGTTCGGCACTAAGAGCTCAACTTGGGTGGGGCGCGAATAAGAAACACAAAGCTACAAGTATAGATATAGGTAACAAACACTCACCCAAAACTTAGGTTTTCCTGGCCAACCTACAGAACACAATACCACAGCGTCCGAGTCACAATTCACGACCCTTGCCCACAAAACCATTTGTCCCATTCTTGTTTCACGTTCAGTCAAAATGTTCAATTAATTTTAAGCACTACTGGGCAACTACCATAAGCATAACCAAGGAAAACGTCAAAGCATAGATCAACCAAAACACTCACACCCGGTTCTGCCAACAGAGGATCTCTCCCCAATTTGTGATAAAAACTCACAACCACTGAAACCATGCCAACAGGAGATCCCATCCCCCAAATTCACAGCCACCGAGAGTATAAAAAGAACAGGGGATCCCATCCCCTCCCACATTTCCAGCAAACAGCCCGAAGGGAAAACAACCACTAACCACTACCAACACAAGTCAGGGATTTTCAGATTTAAACGATTTAACACACTCCATGATTTCAAATTCCGTGTGTTCTAACCAGGAGTTATCACAGAAGGGCCGATCCTGGTGCTTTCAATTATTCAGCCGGATATACGTGGTTAACCAATTTCACAGCAGGAGTTCACAATTTCAGCAACCCATTTAAAACATCATGAGGGGATTCAAGTGCACACACACGACCACCAACGGCCTCAATTTTCAGAAAACATAAACCAGTACAACAAAAGGGATGATCACAAGATAAAGCATAACAACGATCACAACCCCTTCCCCTTCTTCCTTTAGAACTTCGTTTATTATCTTCATTAGGGTTTGGTTCAACCAATTCCATAGGAACAAAAGTAACGCCCACCCCGCATGATACACAAAAGTGAGAGACGAGAGAAATTCCCTACCTGTTGATAGATGATCGACGTTTAGGCCGGGGGCGCGGAACTTTACGGATAACGACGCGGCGGTCCCGATGCACCAGAAGAGCCACAATCGAAGAAGGGGGGGGGAAACCACGGCCTAACCCTTAATTATAAGAGCTGGGGACGGTTGAGATGAAACACAAAACCACGGAAGACGAGGGAGTCGTGGGTTGACCACGTGGCTTGACTCATCATTAATGGCACTGGGTGGTTTTAACCGACCCATGAATTAATGAAGCATTTAATTAAAACCTTTGTGCGTGTTTCGGATTCCCAAGACATTTTTAACAAGGCAGAATAGGGTTTAAAACCCTATTTGCGAAAAAGGAACGTTACTGGAACAACTTGGCAAGGCCGGCCGACGTCGGCCGGTCTCACCGATCCGTCTCACCGATCGGTACCCCGCAAGGAAACCGGATTTTTTTGGCAAAGGAAGGGACCAAGGGGGGTCTGGGTCATCACATTTTATGAGTGTGGAATAATCAATAATCAACCATGTTCCATGAGAAAAGTACATAAGAATATGTTATAAGTTTTTGGAATTCACAAAATGAATGGAAATAATTTCCATAGATTAGTGTAACTTCCAATGCAATCTTAATGTATTAGGTTCACTCTGGGTCCCATCATTTCATTAGATAAAGATTACTATCAAGACAATATAATTAGAAAAAGTCCCTTACTGAATGTGGTTCCCTCCCTATTCTAGTTCATATTATCTCATGATATATCCATATTTATCCAATGAATTGGAGGGTATGTAATTTTGTCACCACACATCAAATAATGAACACCATATATATGTGTTCAACTAAATTATAAAACATCAATCAAAATATTATATCATAACCCATGGAAATGATACAATTTTCTAAAAATTTAATCATCATCATAATCATAAAACATATATAGAATGAATTAATATAGTATCATTTTATCATATCCAATTTAATTCATAAGAACCATCAAATAAATGTTTTTATAGCTTAACACACTTTTATGATATCATTGCATCAATTCCTGAGAAATATAACCCTCTGATTTGAAATAACTTTTATAAAATTTTAAAATTTGAAAAATATTAAGGAAACAATTTTATTTACAAAAAAAATATAGACATGTAATGTAATATTAAATGTAAATAAAATTCACAAATTAATTAAAATAAAATCATTCATACATTGTATGTTGAAATAAAAATTACTTTCATGTCATTAGAAAAAAGTAAAATTACCTACTTCAGAAAAAAAATAAGAATATTCCTTTAAAAATATTGAAAATAAAACATTATTAAATGTAAAATTAATAACTATTTTCAGTATAATTAAGAAATTATTGAAAATAGTTTACGTAAAATTTACTCTTTGGAAAAAAGATTCCATACCAAAGAGAGAAGTAAATTCACTTTTCATTATAAGTATTCGTTCAGTTTCATGAGCACATAAAGAGATAAAAGTGAAATAAAAACATGAAATATATCAAAATAACTAAAGGAGAGTAAAATATATTTGTTTTTTTAGATATAGATAAAATAATTTCATCATCATAAATATATGTATAAACAAAAAAGTTAAAAATTAGATTTTAATATACAACCCCTACCTCAATTATGTATTTTATCACAAGCACTCTAACATCATGTATAATAACATTAAATTTATTATTATTACATATAGTAAACATATTTATACATATAATATCATACATGGGTTTAATATAACATTTTTCACATATTCATTAATAATATTTCGTTATCATCATCATTTTGGGTGTTAACTTCTTTGTTTTTTTATAGGTTTTGTATCAAAATTAATAGTCCCTATGCATTGATAATGATTAATTTATAAAAATAAAATAAAAAATTATATAAATCAAATTTATACTCATTATATAAATATATATAACCATTTATATATTGTGGTGATAAAAAATTAGTTATATCACTACGTGGAGGGGTAGTCTGTACAAAAACACGGGTGACATATTAACTTTTTGACGGAAAGCATGAATGTTATTAAAATTATAATAAAACTTTACCAAATAATTATTATATTATTAATATAATATATAACCATTAAATCCATTATAATAACTATATATTAAATATGGTAATGAGAAATGAATCATATCACTACTGGAGGTTGTAGTCCACATTTATGCCTAGGAAATACATTATTCTCCAAAATGTTTGAGAAGAGTTGGTAAATGGCTATGGAATAATCATAATATAATCTATGTCTATTTATTATACCATATTGATTAAATTTTTAAGGATACAACACTTTTATAGGATGTAGAAAAATAAATAATTTTAAAATATCTCACTTAATATTTTTACCTCTTCTTTGAGACGACTCATTATCTTGCACTATAATCCTTGATGGATGGGTTATAGAAGATGTATTTAAATTAAAAGATGAAATGAAATAATATAATAATGCTTTTATAATGAATTTATAATTATAAAAACTTTAAATTGTGTTAATATTGGGGGATAACAAGTTCCCTTTTATAATTAATGGGAGGGATACACATGGAATTTACTAAAAGATTTCAATGATATTAGGTCACCTTCCATTGAATGTGGGTCAAAATTAAAATTAATTAAAAAAACGAAATATATGGTTAAAATAACCCCAAATAATAATATTTACACTGGTTTATTAATAAATAATTCCGTTATTACTTGGTTTAAGCCCTTTGTAAATTCGTTTTAACCATTACACCAGTAATAAAATTTTACAGTTTTTACAACTCAATATGAAAAAATTTACGTTGATACTATAATATTATATTAATTATTATGATTAATATTATTTATTATATTTTAAAAAATTTAATTTCTAAATTTCACAAAACATAATTTTAAATAAGTGAACAAAAGTAAATAAAAACTTGTTTTAGAGAAATTAATTTTTAAGAATAAAACATAACATACTTCCACCCCATGAATTGTAAATATCATAAAATGTTTGTTATTATATATGATTTAAAATATAATATATAAATATAATAAAAACTTTTAATTAATATATGTTAATTTAATTTATTATGATAAAAACATAATGCTTTTTTAAAAACCTTTTTTAGAAAAAAGTGTCTCCAAACACACAAATGAACATACACCAAAATAATATATAATTATGATTCATATATAAATAATTTCAATATTTATAATTAATGTAGTATTATGTTATATTATTTCAAAAATAAAAACTTATTTGTAGTTTTACACGAAAAATTGATAGTTTTTACCAAAATTAATATTTTTCACTATTAATTGCATAATAATGTTTTTTAAAAAAGTATTAAATATTAACCTTTATATTTTATTGACATGATGATTTCAAAAAAATTATTATTTATTAAAAATAATATTTCTAATTTGTTTATAAATTAATTATAATATTAGTGTGTGAAAAATGAAATAAAATACAATTTTTTAAGAAAACTCTTTTTCCAAGCATAAAAAGACATTACAAAAATTCAGTATTTATGTTTTTAATTAATAAATAAATTTTTATTATTTAAATTATTTTGTCATAATGGTTTTATTAATATTAATATAATAAAATTTAACATCTGCATTATAATTTATTACTTTTTTATGATTCATTTTGACTCGAGGTTGCGTGTATGGAAAGCTATCAGATACATTATGTTTATATCAAAAGAAATACCTATATAATCATGGGGTGTTACATTATACCACCACTAAAATTAATTTATACCATGTAATTATAACAATCCTATTCAGAATATATGATATATCTAATTCATCACATCCTTGGTTCGCATATAGCTTCTTGAAAATTATAATTCATGCAAAGAAAATTAACCTGGTGAGTATTCGCATTCTAGAGAACATTATCTCTATAATCAAATATAAATACCTTTTGTTCTTCATATAAATGATCATACTCTAGTTCCACATCCATTGAATTCAGTATATGTGATGGTTTAATTATGAGCATACTTATGATAGACACATGAAACACATCATGGACTTCAATAAGGTTTGGTTGGAGTGCCAAGAGATATAAAATTGTCCCAATAAAATAAAGAATATCAAAATGACTAATAAAAATAATAAAAATATTTGTCTTATTTTGTAATTCGATACAATTATTCAATGTGAATATTGATAGGAATAACTTCCCAAAAACATTAAATTTTTTATCATGCCGATGATTTTTAGCATTACTTTTCAGTAGTAATTGATCATATTTGATGTATTTTTGAATGGATCTCACCATGTTTGTAATTTATTCATCTAAATTAGGTCACAAATGTATATTTTCTCCAACATCATCCTAACATGTCATAGTTCAATAGTTATTTCCATATATGAATTTATTATGATCCATCATAAGCTCAAATGGAAGTTATTGTTGTTAAAAATCCATACTAGATAGATGAGATGATTTCAACCACCATTTAAATATAGAGAATATGATCTAATGATATCCCAGAGGATTTTAATAGTCCTATCTGAATAATACAAAATTTAAGGACGATAAGAAGTTATGGAAAATTACTTTGCATCTAGATCTTGCTGATGAAATATATAGATCATTGAATTAAACCTTATATATCAATTAGATACAATGGAATAAGTGTAATCCATGAAACCATAAAAATTCTTTAAGGTATGTCTTATAATTTTGATCAATAGAGAAATAGTCTTTGATATTTAAATACTTTTTTGACTTCATAATGCGGTTGACTAAAACCTAAATATAATTATGGCCATTTTAAATTTTTGGGAGTTCGATGACAATGTATATGGTGATGTTTTCAAATTTTAATTTTAGTGTGGTTAATAGTTATAACATGCCCTTAAACATCTCTCCCTTATATTTAAATTTATGGAAAATCAAGCACTGAAATATATACTCTGCAATATTTACCTGATTATTATCCCACCATAAATACTCTTTAAAATATTTATACATAATCATAATTATAGGACTATGACACCCTTTGGGTCATTGATATGCCTTAATCAAGACTTTATTTTTCTATTTTCGTGTCTGGGAAGATTTAATAGATTAGAACATGAAAAAAGGGAAAATTTAGAGAAAATGGAAAGGCACATGTTTAAGGTGCCCAATTATTTTAACCATGTTGTAACCATGCCGTATGACTCAGTGAGGTTCCAGTGGAATTTTTCACGGTATTCACATGGTTATAAATATAGTGTTCTGTTCCCTATGAACTATAATGGGTCCTTGGAGGTTTACCAAGGGTGTCACTTGGTTTGAGAATGTCTTTCCCAAACAGTGCGGCCCATAGTGAAAATCAAGCACCATTTGGATACAAAGGGTTTCTTGGTTGGACCTAAGATAAACTAACCATGATGCTAAATCATTCCCCCACCCAGAATGGAAATTAGGGGTGCACGATTAAACCACATGGTTAGTTTAACTATGGGGGAAACTCCATGAAACCATGTGATCCTCTTTTAAACTGTTACAAATTTAGATTTTACCCATTTTACCTTGGTAGTTTTAAAACCTAATCACCCCATAATCTCATTTTGGAATATCATAAAACATATACAGTGCATTTTGGGTCTCTCCTTTTTTATTCTAGTTTGAATTCATTCACACAAAATTGATCAGATCATGGAATCTTAGGTTATTAAAATATTTTCTCCTTTACTTTGAAGATCCTTGCAATATCTCTTCAACTCCAATGTCATGGAACCAAAATGGGATGTTCATTCCTGATCTATGGGGTTTTATAATGTATTGAAAATTTTCATATATATATATATCTATGTACATATATATATGATCCTGAGGACCTAATCTACTATTCCCATATCACTGTTTTCGAAGGATAATTGTTCTACCCCTATTTTGAGGTAGGTGTTTATATATAATGGGTTAATTCTATGAATTTAATATCTTTATTTAAAAATTAATTTATGTTATTTAGTAAATTAAATTTATTTGTGGTATCAAGGTTTTTCTTGGATATATATATAGGTTATTAGTGGGGATATGCTTTAAATACAGGTTTTTTCACACAAAGTGTTTGATTAAATTCTTAAATGGTGGTTTTGATTCAGAAATTGGTTTTAGAAGAGCAAAACAGATTGTAAAGGATTTTAAATTTTTTAATAAATTGTGTACGTGGTTTAGAAATGGATTTTTACAAACATGGGTCATTGGGAGCCTTTTGTGTGTCCGGAATGGGGAAAAAGTGACCCTAGTGTCTGTGGCACCACTATGGGATTCTTTTGAGATATTAATGGAATTCGGAAGGACACAATGTTGGTTAGTACCAACTTATTAATTTTTTAATGACTTTTATATCTAGTCTGTATTCTTATGTTTTAGTGACCAAATATGGAGTTCTTATTCATTTATGTATTTTTTCATGAATTTTTGGCCCCATGTTTTCCCATTAAATTATATAAAATAGTTTCACATGAAGAATTATTACACATATTTTCATGTACATTATTACCTTATAGTGTATGTATATGAATAACTATTTTATCACATATACGTTTCATATTCCATTACTATTATAGGTGAAAGGATTTTATGAAAACTAAAGGAAAATTACTTACAAATATGTACTGATTTATGAACATTCTTTGTAAATATGTTTTTTTATAATCCCAAACCATTTAATTCATGATATTGGTTCATGTATAGACTCTTTTGTGGTATCCTATTGGGATTGTTTCTCACAACCAACCTTCTTAAGTAGGTGTCTGTATGTATTGTATAATAGGTTCCAATTAAATGGATGGGAACCATATACTATGATATAATCTATTATTATTTCTTCCTTTGGTACAAGTTGGATTAGAGGTAATGATTGGTGATATAGTGACATGTTTCTCTTGTCTAATATATATTATTATGTTTTAGACTATTTTTACTATAATTTATATATTTGGTTTTATCTCTTTTTGTACTCTAGTTGTATTATTGGTTATGTTTATATTCAAGACTTGTTTCTATTATCTTTTTTATAACTCACCAGGACTGTCCATATTGGTTAGCCAATTTAGATGACTCTTGTTGATCTGTTAAAATTTGGAATCAGAGGGATGCTCATCTTGAAGTTTATTACCACTACCTTAGTTTGGTTCTATGTCCTCGGTAAAAATTAGTTAGGACCATCATAATTTTGGTAGTAAGTGTAGAAGGGTGACTGACTAGCTCACTTTCTAATCAATACCTGGTTTACCATTTGTGGATTTTATTTTTACCGGTTTTGAAACTTTTAATTCATGGTCATGTGAATAAACTAGATGGAGAGTTTTTAAAATTACGTTTTCCATATTAAATATTTGTTTTTTATTCTTGTAATTCTTGATTTCTTTATATTATTGATGTTTTAAAGCATGGATTGGAATTCTAGAAGTCGGTATGAATATTATTGGTCATGATCTAAAGCTGATAGTTAATTTCCTTATGCTTAACATAAAATTCATTCAATTAAAGATCTTCCAAATATGAGAAAATATTCAATGAGATCGGTGAATCCTCTAGTGGATGCTTCTTTGGTTGAGGTGATAATCTGTTCAATTTAGAATCTTTTTCAATAGGGTTTTGGACTGTCTGGTCATTGGGTGGATTATGGTTTTGAATTCAATGAGAATTTTCCACCCATATATTATGGCGATAGGTTACCAAAAAAATATGAGAATGGGATTTAGAATATTATAAGGGCCTTAAAATTCAATAAAACTCTTGAGGACTCTTTGATGGGTTTCACCAAATAAATCCACTTACTAGGATTTTATCTAACCAATTTTTGATGTATATCCTCATTTGACTACTTTTACTAAGGAGAAGTCAAGATCCAATGAGAAGATAGAGAAGAAGTGATTAAATAAATGTTTACGTGTATGTTGTAAATGTTATGTATCCTCATATTTTACCCAAGACACTAAACCATTAGATCCTCAAGGTGTATTATTTTTATGTTGAATTAAAATATTTTAAATATAATGTAATAAAATCAGGGTTGTTATATTTGGTACCAGAGGAATGAATTAGTTAATTTGGGAATTAGAATTAGTGAACCCTAGAGAAAAACTCTAGTATGAGACTAAGTACTAATATGGAAACAAGTATCTGTTCTAAGCCTAGGGATCCCATGAGATATGATTTTAGTGTAAATTAATGAAATGAATTATTTATTTATTCCTGACCTTTTTACTTATGTTTTCTTATAACCTTTTCTACTTAATAAAATGGTGGGAACTAGGACAATCCATGACAAAAACCCTTGAGGGGTACAATGAAATGATTTCCCGAATGACATCCCCAATTCTTTGGGAGGTGTAGTCCAAAACATCATGGTGATGTTTACCCTGTTGTCTCGGGTTATGAATAACAACCTGAATAATATGGAACATCCCCCTTCACCTAAGAGGGAGAAACTAGTTATCCAGTGTTTTATATAGAAATGACCACTGATTTTTAGTGGATCTTCTGATCTAGTAGTTGTGCAACATTTGGTCAATTCGATAGAGAAGAAAATTTTTGTGCCCCAATGTTCTGAGATGGAAAAGGTGACTCTACCCATTTATTATCTCGATGGAGAGGCCGGCCAATGGTGGGATTTAATTAAGAACACCTAGATGAGAGATGAAATTAAAGAGATGGAGTGGGAAGAATTTAAGATATAATTTTCTAAAAATATTTCCCATGATCTTTTTATTTGAAGATGGAGAAAGAATTAATATAGCTAAAGAATAAGGAAGGAAAATAAATCAGGGACTATGAAGCGAATTTCAAAAGGCTGTAAAGGTATAATTTGGGATTTTTTATCAACAATGATAGCATAATTGATAGATTCATTAGTGGATTAAAACCATACATTTGGAAGGATCATGGTATTTGAGACTTTGGGAGTTACAAATAAGTAGTTCAATGTGCTCTTCAAGTGGATATAGAGTTTGGAGAATTATCCCATTACTAAGGAAATAAGAAATAAAATATAGAGTTTCATTTATGAGGATATAATGAGAAATGTAGAGAGAAACCTAAACAACCCACAAGTCAAAAATGTTGGAAGAATCATTATGGTAACTGCCTCAAAGAGATGAGGAAGTCTTTTAGGTGTGGGAGAGAAGGAAACAATGATCAATAGTATAGAAAACAAATGACAAGGAAATAGAATGTTGTGGAGGAAATGAGGGCACCACCTAGGGTCCAATGCTACAACTGTAGGGAGAAAGGGTACTATGAAAGTTAGTGCACTAAACCTTGATCCCTCTTGGTTAATCGGTATTATCAGCCAGAAAAAACAATGTTGCAAGGTAAGGCTTATTCAAACACTACTGTGGAAGTGGATCCAAAAAATTATGTCATAAAAGGTACACATAATATTCAATCAAGTATGGAAAAGTTCTTATTTGATTCTGGTACTATACATTCTTTAATATCCCGAATGATTTATAAAACTATATAATCAAATCCCTAAAACCATTAAGCAGTGAAATATGTAAAAACACCATATGTTGATGTCATTGAAACCTAAGTGTTGGAATCCTCTTCTATTAGTATATGTGGTAAGATTATTCAATTGAATCTCATGATACCTCCCTTTGTGGAATTTGATGCTATAATGGGAATGGATTAGCTCTCCTTATATGGAGCACATATAAATTTTCGAAAAAGGGGAATATCTTTTCATATTACGAACTGTCCCATTCTCTAATAAAAATAAAATGAATATCATGAATATCCTTTCAAAAATCCATAAATATGTGGGTGCTGATTCCATGAGAGGAGGCACACCTCTCTCAAATGGTTGAGTCAATGGAAAGTGTCAACCAAGTGTAAATTCCCATCATGAGGGAATATAGTGATGTATTTCTCAAATAGTTTCTAATAAGTCTCCCAGATCATGATGTAGATTTCAACATAGAACTCATACCCACAGCTACTCCTATCTCAATGTGTTCCTATAAGATGGCTCTAATCAAACTAGTGTAGTTAAAGAAGAAGCTGGACAATCAATTGGATAAAGGGTTTATACACCCTCGTGAATCATCTTGGGGTGCGCCAGCTCTCAATCTGAAGAAGAAGGATGGATCAATATAGTTGTGTATCGAATATGGGGAACTCAACAAGACCGCCATAAATAACAAGTATCCTTTCTAAAAGATTCATGACATGTTTGATCAGTTATGAGGATCTAAATACTTCTTAATGGTGAATATTTGTCCTAGATATCATCAGCTAAAGGGGATGAAGGAAGATATTCAGAAGGCAACCTTCTATATAAGTAATATGCACTATGAGTTTCTCTTTATTCCATTCAGACTTATTAATTCCCTTAAAATACTCATGGATTTGATGAATAGACTCTTTGGACATTACCTCGACAAATATTTGGAAGTTTTTTCCAATTATATTCTCATATACTCTAAGAGAAATGATGAACATAAAGAATATCTAATACTTGTGTTGGTGGCAATGAGAATGGAGAAGTTATACACCATGTTTAGAAATAGTGACTTTTAAATGAAACAAGTCACATTCTTGGTACATGTAATCACAAGTGACAAACATTCTATGGGCACTTCAAAAACAAATGGTATCGAGGAATGCCCTATACCCCTAGTGTCATAGAAATACATAGATTTCTTGGATTATTGGGGAACTATCGATGTTTTGTGAAAACATTATCATGATTTTAAATCCCATTAAAAAAGTTAACAATGAAATGGGTACAATATATCTGGATGTAAGAATGTGAGGGAAGCTTCAAGGTGAAAAATAGACGGCTCGTCACTGCACATGTAATCACATCACCGAAGAGAGGGAAAATTTTTGTGATATACAGTGATTATTTGAAGAGAGTCTTCGGTTGTGTACTCATGAAAAATGATAGTTTGATAGCCTATTCCTCACGGAAGTTAATGATCTATGATCAAAACTACCTGAAAAATGATCTAGAGCTAACAGCTATGATTTTGTCCTTGAAAATATAGAAACACTACCTCTATAGTGGGAAGTGTGAAATATACAGCAATCAAAAGAGTCTAATGTATATATTCACACAAAAGTAGAAAAATGTGTGTTAAATTAGATGGTTAGATCTAATAAATGATTATGATTTCTCTATTCACCATCATCCTAGAAAGTCGAACAAGGTCATTGATGCTCTACGAAAAGACACTCCTACCCTATCCATTATGCAGATTCAGAAAGACTCTATCTTCATGGATATAAAAAGGATGTATTTAGAAATTATAACAGTTGTGAATACATCATACCTATCCCAAATTGTTTCCCAATGATCTATCCATTAAAAGATTATGGAGGAACAAAGGGATGATCTGGAGTTAAAGAAAGGTGAATGAAGTAAAAGAAGTGAAGATGAAAGTGGTCCATATCAAAGATGATGGTGTGATTCAGTTTGGAACATAGCTTTCTGTACCATCATTGCCCAGGATAAATAAGGAGTTATTGGACAATGAACATAACAAAAATTTCTCTATCCATCATGGTATCACCAATATGTACCATGATCTCTGAGAACACTTATGGTGGGATAACATGAAGAATGATATTTCTGAATACATCTCAACGTTCAGTATATGCTAGGAAGATAAATTTGAGTAACAATAGTCAAAAGGGATGATGAAACCATTGCCTATACCAATGTGGATATGGAAGAATGTCACTATGGACATTGTTACTAGTCTCCCAAAGACATCCAAAGGAAATATTGTGATATGGGTTGTGATGGACCGACTAACCAAGACTAGCCACATTATTTCTATTTGGTAATATCTCTATCTTGAACAACATGATATGATATATGTGAAGGATGTGGTGATACTACATGTGGTTCCACTCTTGATTGTCTCTAATAATGATCCATGGTTCATATCTATATTCTAGAGAATTCTTCTATATTCCTTGAGTGCTGAATTGAATTTTAGCATGGATTATCATCCCCAAACATATGGCCAATATGAAATAACTAATCATTTCCTTTTTTTTAGGAGCCTGTTAATTAGAATTAAATGGTGGATGGGATCAGTATCTCCCATCGGTTGTGTTCTCATACAAAAATAGCTTCCATTTGAGTATTCAGATGGCTCCAAATGATGATTTATATGGAAAGTGATGTAGAACTCTAATGTTTTGGGATGAAATTAGAGAAAGAAATCTATTTGAATGTTATATTTTAAAAGAGAAGGTCGAGAAGGTTCAAGTCATCCAGAAACATATCAATGATTCTGAGAGATGAAAAAAGATCTATTCTGAAAACTGTCAAAGGGACTTGAAGTTTTCCATTAAAGATAAAGTCTTTTTTTGAATATCACTATAGAAGAGAGTTAGGTGGTTTGGAATGAAAGGGAAAATATGCACAAGGAACATTGGTCCCTTTGATATCAATGACCAAATATGATTCATGGCCTATCAGATTTCACTTTCACCAAATATGGATCATTTTCATGAAGTGTTTCATGTATCACTCTTGGGGATGTACAAACTGGATCCCCCACATGTACTGAACTCAGAGGTGGTACAGCTTGAAGATGATCTCTCTTATAAGAAGTATTTAGTATAGAGTATAAAATGGAGAGAAAATTTTCTACGCAACAAGACAACTCACCTTGTCAAAGTGTTGTGGATGAACCATAAGTATGAAGAAGGAATTTGGGAACTAAAGGATGCGATGAAGGAGAGGTACTCTAACGTGTTTATGCCAAACAAAATTTCAAGGGAGATATTTCAAAAGGGTGGATGAATGTAATGACCCAAACTTTTATCAATGCAATTTCTCCCTTATTTAGTAATTTAATAATCATATAAAATATCATTAGGAAACACAATGTCTCATCATTCTTAAATAAACTACTATATATCCTTTAACCCCAAATTTTACTCATCTATGTTTTGAATTTTAAAATTCCTCCTACACGGTTACGATCAGTACTTAATTTTTTGGTGAATAGTAACCTACCCTTATGAATATTAGCATACCCTTATGAATAGTAATTTGACTCTTATGAATAGTATGTCATCCAAAATAATGAAAACATCACCCATGAATGTAACATTAAAATTTAGGCATCTTATAAGTGACAATATGACCACAGTAAATGTATTTGTATTTTTGTAAATAATTATTAATTAATTAATTAATTTAAATGATTTTTTTTTTCAAAAATGTGTTTTTAAATGAAAATTTTTATTTTTTCTAGTTTTATGAAAATTTTATATGACCTTATATAATTTTTGAATCATTATATAATCAGTTTTAATTTAAAATCTATTTTTTCAAATAAATTGTGAATTTAATTAAAAATTAATATTATCATATTTAGAGAATTATTTTTGAAAAATAGAATTCATTTTTTGATTCCAAGGGTTGAAAAAATTATAGGGATATTTTTTTAGTTTTTTCTATAATACTTTAATTTTTGATGAATAGTGGAATTTGATAATTTACAAAATATGCTAATGAAATAAATTTCTACATCATGCTTCAGTTCTGGATGATGTAAATGTCCATTTATTTGAACTAAAATAAACGTATTACCAATCTTAGTAACAATAATCTCTAGTATTTCTTGTCCTATGGAGAAATAATAAATTAATGAATATAATATTAAGAAAACCCTTCTCTCGTCCAGTATAAATATCACCCCTCATAGCCTCATTTCTTCACACCAATAATGCTTCAAGACATAAACAATTATACCCAAATCATCCACAAATATTCTTCCCATATTCCATCATCCCTTTTTCTCCTCAAAATAAAAATTCATCTTCCCTAAAGAGGATCTCAAAAGTGATAAACTCAAGAGGTAAATTCCCATTTCTGATTCTTTTATTTTCTTTCATGTTCCTTTATTTTCTTTTTCTTTTCTCACCTCCATTGACCCAAATGGAATGATAACTCCATTAAAAAACATGTAATGGAATTATTTTATTATAATAGGATATTTCATCCCAATCTCTCATTCCACCTCCTTTTATACGAAAAAAGAAAATACCGCTCGAGATGTGTTAATTTATCACATTCAAGGACGACATGTTTTAAATTTGAATTACCATCTAAGAGAATTGTCATGAAAACATTTTCATGGTTTAGCCAAATAATAAATTGTTTATTTTATCTTGTGTGATGTTTTTCAATCCTTATACACTCATGATATAAAATAATACAAAACAGGTTCATTGTGAGAAAAACAGCCAAATTAATCCAAGCGTTTATCATTAAAATTTTATCTAATGATTCATCCTCATGGAATATAATAAATTAATTATAAGATAATTTATATCTCCTGAATGTCACTAATAATATATATTAACAATTTTGTATGTTTAACCACATTTGAGATGAACATACATTCATGAATACAAGTGAACTGTTCATAAAAGCTAAGAAAATTAACATTTTCGAACAATGAATTTAAGATCTATAACTCATCCCAAGGTATATAAAAGAACATAATAAAACCATAAAGAATAAAATTAATGTATTAAAGATATATAACTTTTAATAAAATGAATATAATGTCATTATAGAATACATTAATGTGTATAAATCATTCAGACCCAAGGTAAGTGGAATTCTCAAACCCAACTTAATTTCTTTGGTTTTTCCCTCATTCACTCCATTTTCAATATGAGTATTCCTTAAAAATAATTTATTCATCATTATCTATAATTTTCGGGTATATACATGTTTTATAGTTGTGATTATTTTAAACAGAATGTTTTTGAAAAGAACTCTTCTTTTAAAAACACACCTTTTACTTCTCACTCAAGGTTGATGGTTCTATGTCAAAAATGTTATACCCTCTTTCTTTTGGGAACCTAATTTTTATGATTATATACTTTATGAAATTAAATAAATTTAATTTTTATTGGTTATTTATGTCCAATATTGATATATTTTCTATGTGTCATGCGTGATACTGATAATTTTATGATATGGCTGGTGCCCCCAGAAATATACAGTGCAATGTAAATGTAATAATGTGACGGGTGATACCAAAAATTATATAGCACTCAAATTCATTGGGTTAAGTCATTAATCTCATGAATTAAAGTGAATTATTTATGAACATGATGCTACCTTTTTTCACAACTATGTGTTGTAGTAGACCACTAAGACATGATGTATCATTTTTATGCATTTCTGCATTCCAAGTCATTTCTTAATGTTTCCTCTCATGATTAGGATCTTATTAATATATTATGATGATAAAGATTATGATCATCACATATTATATTGTATCATGTTTTTTTCTATCCCCTTACTGGTCTTTTTTCTCACTACTTTTTTATGTATATCCAAATGTGACTAATTATACTAAGAAGAAGTCTAGAGCCTATAGAAAGCTATAGAGGAAGGAATTAAATTAAGGATTATGTTTATGTTGTGAAATATATGTATGGACCTAGTTTTCCCAAGACAATAAACCTTTATATCTACATGGTGTAATATATTCATGTTTTATTAGAATTATGTAAAAGTAATGTTACAAAATCAGTGTTGATGTATCACTCATAAGAATTCAAAATGGTTTACTTTAGTACAATAATGTTTCTAAGATTGATTATAATTTTACATAACTCCAACATATTCAATTTAATTTCAAAATGGTTTCCATCACAAACAAAAAATATAATCCTAATGATTATTCTAAAATAATTTTTTTTTTATTAATTTGATGTGGCACTGTTTGATTTTTGAAATGTTTTATAGAGGATGTAAAAAACTAATTATGGAACTAAAAATGTATTGGAAACATGGTGGGATTTAAATTTGTGATACATATATATGTCCCTATAGGGTCTTGTGAGTTTTTTTTAATTTTTTAAAAGAAAAATATTTGATTCACATAAGAGGGATATCATAGTTGATAAATTGGATTGTCTTCTTGTGAAATTGTTTGATATGTATCATTATTCTATCTTGTTAAATACTCACATACATTTGGGAATGGAACGTGAGAATCTTGGGTACCTATTCAAATAGGATAACACTAGTTTCTAGGTCAATTGTAAAGGCCATAGGGTCTCCTATGCAGGAGTATGGTTGAATACAAACTTAATGATGTGAGGTGGATTATTACCATTGAACCTTGAGTGTGTCCCTACCATATTTAACTCATGGGAAGGTTTATGTTCAATCACCGAGATTTGACCAAAATAGATACCAAATTACCTATTTATGCATGAATTTCCCATGGTGGTTTCTGTCATTTAATATAATTTTATAAGTTAATATATTTTAAATTCTCTTCCAACTCATTTTCATCACTATTAATAAAACATTAAAAAGTAGGTTTCACTTTACTTTATTTTATAGTTTCGTTCTACTATGATATCTTTATTTTATTCTCCATACTATGACATATTTTTGGAACTGGTTATACTTTATAAAGAATTTACAAAAGTGTATTTCATTCTTAAAATATCTTTTGTAATTATAATTGAAAGTAGTTTATAATAAAATAGTATCATGATACTTGTTTTTTATAAAATATTTTAAAATAATTTTTTATATTTCATATATTCAAACTAGAATTTATTTTATTTATATTTTAAAATATGGAATATGTAGTTATTTTTTAGTATCCCCATATGGTAATTTTAAGGATAAAACCTATTTTTTTTATCATTTTCTATTTCTGGTTCTTCCAAAACTCTGGTTCATAGATGGAGTGTGAGTGGTTACATTGTTTAATGTAACCTGTAAGATCATATAGATGTATGTGTAGTAGTTATTTAGTTATTTTCTAATTCTAGTGTTTATTTTTTTTAGGTTTTTAATTATTTATTTTTATATTGTTTTTTTGGGATAAATCATTAACAATTAACATGAATTTGTTGCTCGAAACTAGTATCCAACCCAGGAGAACGGAAAATTCCTTTAAGTCCTTGGTGAGGGCCAGATCAGGTTCCTAGTTCAGGGTTGACCCAATTTCATTTTGGATAAATGGTATTCGGGGAATACGACATTTTTATTTGGGTATTTATTGTAGTTTTAAGGTAGTATTTTTGGGATTCAAGTGGCCAGTCATGTGTAGGTGTTTAATTTCCACATATTAAGAGAAATGCTTTATTTTCTAATGTGGTTAAGGATGGTTGAGCCTCAAAATTATACCTTGGATCTCTGATGTTTTTTTGTATTCTTTGTTTTTTATTTAGTTACGTTGATTATAATAGAGAATTGGTGGATTTTTTCAGGATTCACAATGTTTGGAGTTATTTTTTGGAGGAATTTAGGGGGTTCATGGTTACTATGCATAGTATAGAAACCATCTGTAGACCATGAATTTACCTTTATTTACCACTATTGAACGTGCATGGTTGGTTCATGGTCTAAAAAAATATGGTTTGACCATGCATAATAGACTGTCATTTATAATTTTGTAATTTTAGTTATTTGGGTGTTAGGATTCTTTTTCTTATTCTTGGTGTAGTTTTAAGATGATTTTTGGGTGTTACCCCTAGGTATTAACAAAGTCGTTATATTAATGAAAAATGGAATTCTAAAACAAATAGTTTTTTAAAATAAATAGAATATGTATTGGATTTATAATTTTTTTTGGAAATTATTAATGGAAAATGGAATTGAGTTGGTGGAAAATGGAAATTTTAAATTTTTCAGGTTTATCCTAAAGAGTGGCCTAACAATTGAATTACCTATTCTTTTCACTTCAAATTTGTTATTATTTATAAATTACCACATATATGGGTGTTTTTATGGTAATTGAATTATTATTTTTGTGAATTTGGGTGAATGTAAGAGGGTTTATGGGTGTATTCATATGTATGTCAGGTTTCATGGGATATCATTGGAAATCCTTTGAATTAGAATGTTTGATTTATTTTTTTCATCCATCTTCTAAAAAATGTAATTTCAATGTTTTGACGAGTGATTTTTCTTGGATATTTTATTTTATTGGAGGTATTTGTTTTTCTTAGATATGGATTGGTGGTTTTGGTTATGTTTGATTAATTGTGTTTTGTGTTTTAGGTTTTGTATTATAATTAGAACATTGAGTTCTTATTTGTTATGAGTTTTGATTGATTTTTGTGCTTATTGTATTCATAATATGCCCCGAAAACATCTCATTGAAGGGTGTATGGTTGGACTTTATGGTTTTTTATTTTATTATCTAGGTTCAGGTCAATTTTGGGAATCTATGGTGGTCATCATTAGTGTTTTGACCCTGTGAAATTTCAATTGGTTGGAGTCTTAGAGGAAATAATGAAAAAGAGTTTCTTTGTGTATCTTCATTGAAAATTCTTTCCTACATATAAATTTATTGGAATATCTGGAGCCTTTCTAGATATTGAACCATATTTTAGTCTTTTGGGTTCAGTACCCCATCATCAACTGAGAAATAGAAGGTTCTAGTTAGGGATTACTAGCTCCAAATGAAAATGTATCAATGACTTCATGATATTATGGATTTATTCAAGGGAATAAAAGTGAATATTATCATGTGTTAGAGGATATTTTATGTTAGAGGATGTTGATCCAACTTTTTTGTTTCTAACATTGGAGGGGAAACATATTACATTTTTCCTTATTGGGGTTTTTGGGTTTTGGAGGACATTTTTTTATAGGGAATCTTGGTAGATTGTTTTGGGGTATTTTTGGATGATATATTATGGATATTAGTTGTAATCATGATAATAGTATATGTTTTCTTGAGATTTATATGTTCGTGACTTGTAAATGGGTACTCTTGAAGGGCTAGAATTCTTTTTGAACTATTTATGTAGCTTTAGTGGTGATTTATTTAATATGTACTGACTGTTTGGAAATTATATAATGGATGGTTGGGTTTATGTGGTCTTTCATTGGAACAAAATGTTATTTTTACTGGATTTTATCCTTTTTTATTTTCTAGATTTTATATTCTTTTAGAAATTAGTTGTTTTGTGGGAGTATCCTATTGGGAAATATGAATATCTACACCTATTGAATAATATGTTTCTATTTCTCGGTATCTATTATCATATAGTTTGAATCCTGTAAGGACCATTTGTATTCTAACATGAGAAAACTGACGTTTTTCTAGAGTTATAAAATGATGGTGAGAGCACCATAACATGAACTCATTATGAACTATATCTTCAAAGATTTCACAATTGGGAAATGTATTATTTCTATCCCAGACGACCTCAATTATAATTGCTTGTTTAGCGAGTCATGTTATTGATGCTCATGGAGATCCAAAAAAGACTAATATAGATTTTATAGTGTTTTTTATGTTATGGTTTAGGGAGTTACTTGTCATATGAGTGAGTTTGTCTATTTGAGTTCCTTATTTTATTCATTTCATCATATAGTTTTTGGTATGTAGTACATTAATTCATTTATCTAGACATAAAAATTATTCCTTATAGAAGGTATTACTAAATTATTTCGATTCTATATTTTCTAGTTTTGGATGGAAATAATTCTTTTGATTATTGATATCTTATTTGTAGAGTTTTCATTTTGGGTGTTGAATCAATATTGATTAGATCTCAGCTATCAGGACCTTTTTTGGATTTTTGGGGAAGAAATTTATAATGGTGGGAGAAATATCACATACTAAGTGTGATTTTCTAGTGTTTTCCATTTATTTTTCTCTCCTTTTATTCTATAGATCTTCTAGTTGGTTTCTACTAAATCCATGAGTTTGTTGATGGGTTAGAGGTTGGCACAATGTTTGCACACAATTAAGAGAAACAATGTTCTTATATAGGGAAAATCATATGGATGATATAGTGGCTCTATCAAGGCCACATGGTCAGGTGTAAAGCCATGAAAAAAACCCCATATATCTTATGTGACCTAAATAGAGGGAATATTAAGGTTAGTAGATGATCTGGAAGATCAAATGACCAAACAGTATAGCCTATCAGAGATTTAAACAAATATGAAAACAATAATAATATTATATTATTTTAACTTTTCACCTCTTCCTAACCCCATTACTAGTAATTCTCCACCCCTCCCCTTCCTATGTACCATGTTCCTAGAAAGGATAAATCTCATCCATGTGCCTCCCACCCTCCTATAACTCCTTTGATCATAACTTCTTTTCATTCTATTTTCTTTTTAAATCCTCTATGATGAATATTTAACATGATCCCCTCTAATTCCCCTCTATTTTCATGGTGCTTTTTTTCCTTTATAGATGGTGTGACCTAGATAAAACCTTACACGATTTTTGTATTTATTTAATTGATTCTGGAAAATTTGGTTTTTTTACTCTGATTATGGCTGGTTCATGTGGAATCCAATGAAGGGATAATTTTCTCTAATGAATATGGGTAGAGTTTCCCATGATTTACTTTATAGATCTATTTAAATTTGGGATTTAAATTTTTTTGGGTTCTCATAAATTTCTATTGTTCGTTGGACCACTTTGAGGTGGATTTGATCCACAATTGTTGATGGAGATTTTCATATTCATTTTTAGGTAGTCATATATAAAAGAGATTTATTTGTACATATTCACTCATGGAAGTGTTAGTATATATAAAGGGACAAGTGGAACTTGTGTGTGTGTGTGTGTGTGTAAGTGTAAGGGATTATTCGACATTGTTTGTGTTATTCTCAATCTCTCTTACTTCTGTGGACCTCTTTGAAGTCATTTCATGTGTTCATCATCAATGGGGACATGTTTTGACACATGGTGCCTATATATAATTATTTAATTTTAAATCTAGGGTTTCTTGGTATTTGCAATGTGTGATTTTAATGTTATGTGAAATGTATATTCTATGTAAATTCTTTTTTTGTGAAATTTCTTCTCACTTGCTTTCATTGTATTATCATAATATTTAAAAATGGTGTTATTTTTCTTAATAATGTTTTGAAGCTTGTTTATAATTTTTTAGCACTCCAAATATTCAACTGGATTTCCAAATGTTTTACATACTAAAATTGTGGATGCAAAAAGGAACGTTTAATAAAAATGTGTTTTTATTAAAATGATAAGTCCTTGTTAGAACATTGAAAATCATTATGGAATATATAAAACACTTTATAAGTCATACACCTCATATTGTAAATGTGATGTGTGTAAAATGTTTGATATGTATGTATACTCAGTAAGGGAGTTTGTGATTTGGGTATTTTGAAATATAAAAAGGGGTATTTCATAAGAGAAAGATCAAAAATGAGAAATTGAATTTTTTTATTGTGAAAAAATGAGATATATATATATTCTACATTGATAAATATTGACCTATATTTGAGAATGGAACATGATAATTTTGGGTACCTAGGCAGGTAGGATTGGACAAGTATCTAGGCGATATTGAATGGACTTAGCCTGGGTGTCCCAACCAGTATTACAATTAAACACTAACTTGATGATGTGAGATAGATTTTTACAATTGGACCTTAGGTGTTTCTCCTCAAATTGCTCAGAAACATGATGGTTTATTTTAAATCATAAAGATACAATAAACCTATATAGAAACTAACCAAGCTATATATAAACTTCACATTATTCTATCTATCTTTTAGAACTATTTTATAAGGAATCATATTTTAAATTCACATCTATCTAGTTTTCCTCTTTATGGATAAAATGATAAAAACCATGTTTCATTTTCCTTTTTATTCTATATTTAATAAAAAATGATATGTTTTTATTTCTTTTATAATAAGACACATTTATAGAACTGGTTATCCGTTAAAAAGAATTTAATGAAATTCCATTCATGCTTTGATAATTATTTTGGATATTTGATGGGATGTAGTTTTTCATTAAATGGAATATTTTTACTTTTTTTCTTAAAATATTTGAAAACACTATCTTTATATGCCTTTTTTAGACAAGAATGATTTCATTTTCTCATTAATGGGGAGCCATAGGGTATTGTTTCTTCATTACATCCCTATAGGGAATTTTAAATATCAAACATATATTCTTTATCTTTTTTCTATTCCCGGTCCATCCCCATCGATGGTTCAATCATAGATTGATATTAGTTCCCTTGTTGGAGGTGACCTCTTAGGTCACAACTAGGTCAATGTAGTAGTTCTTCACTTATTTTTTTTTATAGTATTTATTTTCTTTATTTTGTTTTTTTATTTATTTTTTTTCTTATGAGATAAATCAATCCCCATTGAGTTTAATTTGATGAGTCACACTTGTTTTCATCCTAAAATGATTTAAAATGCCTATAAGGCCACATTGCGAGCTCTACGGTATCCTTATTCTGGGTTAACATGGGTTGGTTCTTGATAAATACTATACATTTATATTTGATCATACCTATTACAAACCCAAATTCATTACTATACCATTAATCCATTTCTAAAACCAAAATTCTTAGTATGACCATCAAGAATTATTAATCATACTGATCAATCATGAAAACTCATTCATAGTATGTATAAATACTTACAACTTGTATTCAATCTATGTAACATTAATTTTATCATAGGTTGTCCATGGTCAATATATATTCAAATCAATAATAATGGATCATTAGAAAAATTTGGTTTAACCTGATTATAATCTAGAGAGTGTCAAAATAGTTTCAAAGAAAGGAAATATTCACTTTGAACTTGAATTATTGAATTGATATACTCAACCCACAATTTTTTAAGTTATTACACCATGATCCATATATTAAAATAACACATCGCATTTTTCTATACAAAGATGTATGCTTTTCTATGAAAACAATACTCCATTCACTAGAATAACTAGTGATTTTTTCTTATATATTGTCGCATGATAAAGGTTCTCACTAATGGGATCTCATTATTGATTCTAAATATAACTAACCATTTTTATAATACCTCCTATAATGACTCATTATTTTATATATATATATATATTATATATTATTAGATGAATTTTCATAATATATAATTAGATTCAACACTAGAATCATACAGTTCTAATTTTATTAGAGACATGGAATCATATATAAATGTGACATAATAGATCTACATCATTTCCCAATATGTTACTCATAACTAGAACCCTTCTTAGATATTTCATGCATCAAACTATTCTTCTTATCCTGATAAAAAGAAACATATAAAATAGTGATTTACATGGCTAAGTAAGGGTAAACTCATGTATGATGATAACATAATATAAGAATAAGGAAAAATTTTATAAAAAATATATAATTTTATAAAATCATTTACATATCTACGGATCACATCCAAGACTATCATAGTAGACTAGTATCACTTCCCATTCCATCATTTCCTTATACAAAGTTCACTCCCAATATTATCTTATTAGAATATTTCCCTTACTAAAGTAGTTTCAATATCAATTTCATTCCTTTTTATCTCAATAAATATTCATATTAAACCAATGGATTGGAAGTATATATAATTTTTGGCCCACCCATTATATAATTAATATCTTAAATACGTTTTCCACAACATCAAAGAACAATTCATCATAATTTAACATCATAACTTCAATAAGTCTATTATATTAATAAATATCATAATCATAATCACAAACCATCAAAAAAATAAATAACTATATTAAAATTGTATCATATCCCTAACAAAAATAAATAAATGTCATAAGATTTTATTATGTATGAAAAAACATTTTAACGATCGATTAAATAATTTATTGAGTTAAATTAACTTCTCATTAAAAATCACAAACATAAGATCAAAAAAGATACAAAATTTTAAAGATAAAATATCAATGAAAAAACCATTTTATATTATAATGAATGAATAAAATTAATTAATAGTCATGAATGTGAGAAATTAAAACCGTTCATATGATTTACATTACAAAAATCCTTACACATTTTTAGTAAAAAAACCAAATCTTCATAACATTGAAAATGAAATGAATATTACTTTAAATTTTTTTATTGAATTTCAAAAATAAGTAAAAGTTATGTTAATAAATATTTTGTTAATAATGACATCATTATTCAAAACAATTAAATAAAATTTGGAAATAAAAGAATAGATTCTAGATCAATTTGATAAATAATGTTGGATTTCCATAAAAACGTTCTCTTAGCCTCTTGAGTATGAAAAAAGATAAAAATAAATGAAAAAAAATTAATCTCTAGAAATAATAGAGATGAATAAATTATATATGTTTTTGGAGAGGTATTTCAAATAATTTCATCATTATAAATTTAAGCATAAACAATCATTATAAAATTGAGATTGTAAAAAAACCTTATCCTCCTGTCTGTGCTTCCTTATAAGAAATCTAACTTCATATATATCAAATTTAAATTTATTATAATTTTATGTGAGTACCATATTAAATCATATAATTCCATATATTGTTTTATTATAACATATTATCACCTTTTTATTAGCCATCATTCATTATCATCATCATTTTTTGTGTTAATTACTTTTCATCATGTATGTTTTGGTTTGGTAGTTATGGTCCTTGAATTTCGATCATGGTTAATTTTTATCTATAATTTTTATCATTATATAAATTTCATATATATTCACTATATACATATTTATAATCAATCACATAATACATTAATGAAAAATAAATTACATCAGAATGTGGTGGTGGTTTTTTGTACGTATACATGAGTGATTTATTCAACTTCTCAATAGATGAAAAAATAAAGATAAATGACCATTAATATTTCTAGAAATATTAATATATCATATATAAAAATTAAATCCCATATAAAAACATCCATGAATGATAGTGATTGAAAATGAATCACAACACTTTATGGAGGTGGTAGTCCACATGTACGCATAAGTGATCCTTTCATCTCCCATTTTTTTGGAGAATTGGTTGTAAATGGTTGTTAAATAATAATACAAACATATAAATATAATTATGATATTAAGATCATACTTTTTAATGGATACAACAATTACATAGAATGTAGAATATGAAATAAAATTGAAATTCCTCTATTAAGATTTATGTATCTTCAATGGGAGTCCTCTTTGGATTAAACATTATTCCATAAAGGATTAAAATTAATAGAATAAAAAATATATATGATAAATTAAAGGTATATATAATGGTTTTTTTATCATGTCATTTTAGATCTATAATGCTCAAATTTGGTGAATATGTTTTGAGAAGAGGTTCCCATTTATAAGTGAGCGGAGGAACACACATGGAATTTCATAAAACATATCCATGATATAAGGTCTATTTTAAATGAATGTGGATCTAAATGTAATTTTATTAATAGTTAGGATGATATAATATTGAATATATATTCGAACTATATGAATTATACATGTCTTGGGGGAAATCTGACCATTATCTCTTGGTTTAACCCCCACAAAACGTGTTTTAACCTTAATTGCAGTAACACATTTTACTTTTTTTACTATCCACTATGAAAAAATATAGTTTAGACTATTAAATTATCATAATTATGGTGATTCAAAATATTTACACCGTTTTAAAACTTTCAATATCTCTATACGAATGAATTTATTATTAAATATGTGTTCATAGTACATTGAAAACTCATTTTATAAAATACATTTTTTATCATAAAACAAGACGTACTTACATTTTAGGCATTAAATATATATTAAAATAAATTTTAAAATATATAATTTAATATATAATATATAAATTTCTATAAACTATTAATTAATATAGATTAATTAAATTAATTTATAGAAAAGCATATTGCGGGCATAGAAAAAAATAGAAAAATAAGGTTTCAATCACAAATATTAACTTTCCACAAAAAAAATTATAATGATGACACAAATATAATTAATTAGATTATTTTTAATTAAAAAATAACTATTTTTCTTTATTATATTATTATAGGAAAAAATTGAACCATTAATTGAAATGAAATGAATATTTTTATAGATGTTCATATTTTTTCAATATTAACTAAAAAATAAAATATTTTAGAAAAACTCCATTCAATTCCCTATAAAATAATATTAACCATATTATTTACAAATGAATATTAATATCCTTGAATCATAATTATATTACATTAAGAAATTAACTATAATTTCTGTGCGTGGAAAATGATATAAAAATATATTTTTGATGAAAATTTAGTTTTTAACACTGAAATTGCACTTCAGAGAATTGAGTATTTATTTATTATGAATTTGTCAATAAATCATATTATTTAAAATATTTTTCCATTATATAGTTATTATTTTTAATACCTACCAATATAATGTATTTTTATAATGTAATAATTTATTATGGTCCAATTCTATCTCAGGTTGTGTGTTTGGAAATCCATCAAATATTTCTAGTTAATTTCAATGGAAATAAATGTAAAATAATTGGGTGTTACCAATATTATTTAAATTAAGAAATAATTTCAATTTTTACGTTTTAATTGTATAATCATAGTAATATTTAATTCTATGACATGAACAATTTTGAATGTTCTAATTTGGTTTTGATAAGTTGCTATCAATTATCATTCTTCATTCATACTTCTATAATCTAATGAATTTTATTTTTAATAGAAGAAAAAATAAATTAATATTTTAAAACTATAAATTATGATATATTGATGTTTCTAGAATACATTTTATGAAGATGGAAATTGAATCTATAGTTTAAAATAATTTATAAAATAATATCGTGTTATTTAAATAAAGGAGTTAATAATAATTTCAGAATTCATGAATAATAAACATTAAACAATTTCGACATTAATAGAAAATTTTAAATCAATGTAACTTTTAAAAAACATCCATGCCAGAAATTAGGAATATATTATAGCATCATTCTTGTATAGGGATGAACTGGATGAAATAAGAACAAGTTATAACAAATGAATGAGTAAGTTTGTGTTTTTATTTAATTTTAACATAAATTTATAATAATTAAAATTATATTAATTATACATTATTATAATATTAGATGATATATAATAACCATTATTAATAAAAGTTAATTGAAAATATAGAGAAAAATGCATTACATAGTTGGATAAAATCACATCTTTTCCTAACAAATTTTTTATAAAGATTTAAAAAATAATTATCATGATTAAATTATCCCAAAAAAATTATATCAGAATTATAATATAATATTTCATAGATAATGGGAAGGAAACCAAACAATATTTTTCGTCTGAAATGTGTAGGGTGAGGTAGATAATTTTATTGAAGTGTTTCCATGCCATATATACTAATAATTTATTTTAATGGATAAGGAATTGAATTATTAGATAAAATTACCCATATATAGAAATAATTGGTTTTACATCCCATAATAATATGTTTTTATAAAATATTATATAAATTTAAACAATATTTTTAACATATAATATATTATAGCACATTTACTATTTTTAAATATTTCACTATTCACAATAATATTTTTTTCCAAAAACTGAAATTTACAATATATCCAAATTTCAATATCCAGATTCAAAATATGAAATACATTTTTATCAAATCAAATTATAAATATAATAAATTTAAAATTTATTTGAAATACATAATTTTTAGAAGAATCTATTTTTTTATAAATAATATTGCTTCTAATTTAATAAAAATTATATTATTACTCATTAACATTTATTAATTACTTTATGGATATTAAATAAAACATTGAATGTTGAATTTATATTTTTATTACAATATTCACTTATAGTAAAAGATTATATGGCTATTTTAACAATTTCAATACACTCATTGGTGATAAGCTTTAGTAAAACATATATATATACCAGCAACAATATTAGAAATATATTTTAAAAACTTATAATATTAAACCCTATATACTTAAAAATAAATTATTTACTCTATTCCACATTACAACCAAAAACCTATTATATGAAATTTCATTCTCAATATATATGTGGGTAGTTTATAAATAAAGAATATTATAATTACATTTCATGCTCACCCATAAAAAATAAGAATTTTTTTTACATTAACATGGGATGTTACAAAAGATGTATAAATTGTTTGATCTTGATTTTTTCATGGATTATGGATCCATTAATTTTTAGTTTAAAACATCCTCTTTGTTTAAATGAAAGTGTTTAATTGTTAAGGAAATTTGTTCAGAGTGTCTGGGTTTCTTTTTATACTGGAGTTTCGGTGTTTTGGGAAACAAAATGATCTGCATGGTTAGTTGTAACTGTACGACCTAAATATGTGACCCATATATAAGTGGAGCACAGTTAAACAAACCATGTGAGGGAGGCCACAATACCATGTGAAAGACTGTAGAATTGTTGTAGAGATGAAACACATGGTTAGTGAATAATATTTCTAACCATGCACCTAGACTTTTTTTGGGGTGTGCCACCTTGTCACAACCCTTCCCATGGGGCCCGTTCCATGACTACCCCAAGCCCGCCTTCCACTGGCCTCGAGCTGGAGACTAGCACCAAAGGCATAATTCCCTAAAACTGAGAAGGTGTGGCCTTTATAACCTGTAAACACACATACAAGCAAGCACACAACTGGATAAGAAACACTATGTAAACTATATAACAATAGAGTGTGGAATGTAAAAGATTCCAGAATATAAGCCAAACTAAAAAGTACAAGTACAATTGTGATATAATACAACTGATGAAAAGGTAAAGACAGCTACTGGATCATCCTCCATGATTCCATCCTGAAGTGTAGGTACAGATCACATCCTCGGCACTCCACATCTGACTGTCTCCTCCGTGTACCGACTCACCGTATAGTCCACCTCCAGGTACCGTCCAGTCCGGGTACTCTCAGCCTCAGTCAGCGGTGTCTGTCATCTTCATCAAACATAATAATGTGCGGGCATAACCCATGCAGGGGTGAGTATAACGATACTCATTAGGGAATCCGAGACCCTCAAGGTCTCAATAAAGCCACCAAGGATAAACAACAAATAATGAAATCAAAAGATAACCCTACTGAGGTATATGACAATACATATACCTAAGTTATCTTGTGACCCATCTCAATCATGAAGAAAACACAGAAAAACTAACTCAGCTCAAACCAAGATTTTATTCTAGGGGGTATTATAAAATAATATCCCCAGTCACATTGTCGAAACATCGCCTACTGGAGAACTCCTCCTCTATCGAGTAAAGTGGGCCTATCGTGACCCCAAACGCGCTTCCCACTAACCTTTGAATGTAGAGGTACTCCTCCTATCGAGTACCATGGATCAGCTACATCACCATGCATACTTCCCACCATGGGTGTACCATGTTACCAAGCACTCTCCCACTTATAGCCTCCTAAGGTACTCATCCTATCGAGTAATGTGGGTCTGCCCCGACACCAAGGTGCTCCCCACTGTGGGTTTTCCGCGACAACAAGGTGCTCCCCATGGGGCATGTCAAGTCACTCTGAGTTATAATGGTAATCAGTCATCAGGTCTCAGTCTGCTTCTAGGTCTCCACACTATGCTCGCTCATCGTCGGGAGGATCCGCTCCATGAGCTACTGGTCGATACTCCAACTGTCACGAAGATCCACAATGAAGTATCTCAAAGCACCACCACGTCAAGGGGGTCTCTACACAATAGACGACACGTCAATCAGACGTCTGATCTGTGAGTTATTAGCCTTTTAGTTCCAGGGGGCCGGTTGGATTTGTGCTCGATCCAACCTGACTGTACCTCAACTATACCCAAAACTCCATTAGGGTATACTCAAATGAAACGCCTCTGTCGAAGATTTCTAGCGCCACTAATGGTTCGGAAAACGGATGTCTAGTGCCAAAGATAAGGCTAAAAGAATGTAAATGGGTTGTAGTGGGCCCGGGTCCGGTCCGACCAGGCCCAACCTGGCACGGTTAGACCTGGTTCAGGTCGACGCAGCCCGACCTGCTGGGTCCGGCCCGGCCCATGATGTGGCTTGGTCCACTAGGGACCTGGTATGCCATGAGGGCTATGAGGGGTCGTGGAGCCCCGCGGGTGCCACAGAGCGGCTCCATCGTGGGGGAGCCACGAGGGAATGTGGCTGGTTTCGCTAGGGCGCCCAGGGGGGATAGTTTGGATGGGGTGGTGTGAGGCCGCGGGGCCGGTTCGGCAGGGGCACAACAAGGGGCGCATGTCGGTTTGGCACAGTCACTGCGAGGGGTGCACGCCGTTTCGGTCGGGGTACCGCGAGGGGCGCGGTCCGGTTCGACTGGGGCGCTGCGAGAGTTGCAATATGGTTCATCCGGGCGCCACGAGGAGCGTGGGCCGGTTCGGCCAGGGCACCGCGAGGGGCATGGGCCGGTTCCACCGGGGCGTCACAAGGGGCGTGGGTCGGTTCGGCCGGGGCGCCGCGAGGGGCGTCGGCCGGTTCAGCCGGGGAGCCACGAGGGGCGGGGGCGGTTCGGCCGGGGCGCTGCGAGGGGCGTCGGCCGGTTCGGCTGGGGCGCCGCGAGGGGCGCGGGCCGGTTCGACCGGGGCGCCGAGATGGGCGCGTGCCGGTTCGGCCGGGGCGCCAGGAGCGGCGCGGGCCGGTCCGGCCAGGGCGCCGCGAGGGGCGCGGGCCGGTTCGGCCAGGGCGCCGCGTGGGGCGCGGGCCGGTTCGGCCAGGGCGCCGCGTGGGGCGCGGGCCGGTTCGGCCGGGGCGCCGCATGGGGCGCGGCCCGGTGCGGCCGGGGTGCCGTGTGGGGTGCGGGCCGGTTCGGCCGGGGCGCCGCAAGGGGCGCGGGCCGGTTCGGCCGGGGCGCCGCGAGGGGCACGGGCCGGTTCGGCCGGGGCGCCGCGAGGGGCGTGGTCCAGTTCGGTGGGACACTCTGAGGGGAGCAGAACGGTTCGTCCGGGGGGGCCATGAACAGCAAGGGCCTGTTCATCTGGGGCGTCACGAGGGGCATGGGCCAGTTCAGCCAGGGCGCCACGAGGAGCGCCAGCCGGTTCGACCGGGGCGCCGCGATGGGCGCGGGCCAATTTGTCTGGGGTGCAGCGAGTGGTGCGGGCCGGTTTTCCCGGGGCACTGTGAGGGGTAAAGGAGGCTCTTCTTGGGGTGGCATCATGGCTCGTTGGCTCAGCACGACAGTTGTTCGACGACGGCGTGGAGCGGCAGAGGTCGCGGGTGGTGTAGTGTCGTTGCCTTTGTCACCATCCTCTATTTCGAAGAACACACCGAAGAAGAATGGTGGAGGGGTCGGGATGTGTTTGTTTGCCCTACACCCTCCACGTTTAAAGTGGTAGCATTTGGCTCAACAATATAGAAAAACGATGTAGATCAATCTTTATAACCATCGCAATGATTCTTTCCCAAATCGCAAAATAAATCAATGAAAGTATTATCACGCAAATAATCCCCCTACCTTTGTTCGCATGATGTTGTTGGCAGAACACGAAATGAGGTGAAGTTTTCGATGTTATTCTTATCTATTACACACCAAAAAATCCGGGTTTGTGCGTCGTTTCTTCTTAGTCAAAGATGTGGACATCCCATATCGGAAGAAGTTCCGAGGAAGAAGGTCGAAGGAGGGAAGCGTTCTTCGTCGGTGGATCGTTCCTCATTAGAGAGCATAATCTTCCATGTGTTGGGCATCGAGGAACTTTACTAGCACATCGTCGCTTGGTGAATTGGTCCCAAATCCTCCCCCCATGCTCCATATATATAAGAGATGGTGAGAGTTATGTAACGATCGTGGAATTTATGACGGTTCATTTTTTAGGAACATTCCTAAATTCCAACAACACTGTTACGTAATATTAAAAAATGGTCTTGCCAATTAATTTACAGTGGCATAATAAAGTGGTGCGTTGGCACAATTTAATGTAGAGGAAGTCAAGAGGCTCCCCCACATTAATGTGGGGGGTGATAGTTTCTCTCAATGAAAGGGGGTTTTTGTCCGAGGTAGTTCCCACCACCATAACCTTTCATGAGAGGTTATGGTTCGGGTGGTCCCCACCACCATAACCTCTCATGAGAGGATAGGGTCTGGTGGTCCCCACACCTCAACATCCACATAGAGGTTTAGTTCCAGTGGACCAACCTCCTAACACCCACATCGATGTTGCAAATAAAAATAAAAATGTCATACACATGATTTTTATTTTATTCATACACAAAAAACCCAAAAATTAACTTTTACCCTCGACCAACTACCGTCGAGGTGAAAGTCTTATTATGATAATATCGACGCTGCAAGTTCAATGGTGCCGCAGATTTCAATGTTGAGCACTAGTTCAGAAGATAGAAAATTCGCTCGCACTTTTAATGAACGTACCTAAAAAAAGTTCAGAAATTCATTCTGTGCACTCTGGGACTCAGAATCATGCGTTGTCTATTTTCATGGACTCATAAAATTACCATATATTAAAAAAAATACTTGAAAGTTTCGGTTCTTTATATTCTCCCCACCTCAGGCTTTACGTCCTCGTAGTCCACAACTCAAATGAAGTAAACAAGTGGTGGTACGGAGCACGAATCTGAGCCACCAGCTCACATGTTCTCTCTTGGAAGTTCTCGTGCTGCCAAAATACGTGCACCAGAGGTATCGACCGTCAACGAAAGACCCACTCCGGTCAATCCTTAATCTCTATTAGAACCTCCTTATATGTTTCTCCACTGTCGACATCCATCTTTCCATGGTCGATGATGTGAGAATGGTTGTGCGTGTATCTTCTCATCGGGGATACGTGGAAGACGTCATGCACCTGGTGCAATTGAGGTGGAAGAGATAAGCGGTATGCCACCTCACCAACTCTGCTGAGGACCTGAAAAGGACTGATTAATCTCAGAGATAACTTGTCGCCTCGGCCAAATATCTATAAACCTCATCTAGGTGAGACTAGTAGAAAGACGTGGTCTCCATCCTCGAACTCTAGAGGTATCCGTCTCCTATCAGGATATGACTTCTGTCTGCTTTCTACAGTCTTCATCCACTTCTGGGTGATTTGAACCTTCTCCGTGGTAGTATGTACAATCTTTGGTCCCATTAGTGGTGACTCCCCTAGGTTAGTCCAGCACAATGGTGATCTACAAGGTCGCTCGTACAATGCCTCAAAAGGTGCCAACTAAATAGTGGAGTGATAACTGTTGTTGTACGCAAACTCCACCAAAGGCATGTGATCCTCCCAGCTGCAACCTATGTCAAGGACAAAAGCACGAAGTATGTCCTCAAGGGTCCAAATGGTCCGCTCGGTCTGACCATCCATCTGAGGATGGAAGGCAGTTCTCAAATGAAGCTACATCCTGAAAGCCTCCTGCAACCACTTCCATAGTTGGGAAGTAAAATGTGTATCACGATCGGAGACAATCGTCATAGGTACTCCATGTGGCCACACAATCTCCAACACAGAGAGGCATCACATGATCTCTATTGAACCCTGCTCTCTGACCGGTAGGAAGTAGGCCAACTAAGTGAGTTAGTCGACGATCACCCAAATCAAGTCATGTCCCCTAGATGTATGTGGAAGACCCATCACAAAGTCCATGCATATCCCATACCACATCCACTATGAGACCTCTAAAGGATAAACCAAGCTTACTGGTACCTGATTCTTCACCTTCACTTTCTAACAAGTGAGACATCGAGAGACAAACTCAGAAATTTCTTTCTTCATTCCCAGCCACCAGTTCTATCATCAGATATCCTGGTACATCTTCGCCACTCCTGGATATACCTCTAGAGGTTATGTGTGGAACTCCCCCAGAACATTCTCTTGAAGTGACACTGGTACCATGGTACATCTTCTGAAAAGGTTGACGTGCTCCCCACCTTTAAAAAATCCTTCGGGTGCATGTCTTGTGGATATATGAGCACGTCCTGTCTCGCAGTCAGCGTCCCCACGCTCTGTCTATCTGACTCGCTAAAGATATGAGGGAGTGACCGTAAGAGACTATAAAAAAGATTATCTATCTCTGTCCATAAATGATATCTGCAAAGTGACCAGCTACTCCGTCACCTCACCTAGAAGATGTATACCAGATCTCCTACTGAGTGGATTTACAACAACGTTCCCCTTCCTTGGAGTATAGACTATCTCGAAGTCATAGTCCTGGGGGAACTCAATCAAATTCCATTGTCTCAGGTTTCGGTCCTTCATGGAGAAGATATACCAGAGACTCTTGTGATCAGAGTACACTGTAAAACGCTCACTAATTAGATAGTTCTACAATTTCTTAAAGGAAAAGACCACTGCTGGAAACTCCAGGTCCTATGTTGTGTAGTTCTCCTCATGTTGTCTCAGCTGTCGAGAACCATATGTGATCATTCCTCACTCCTACATCAGGAAACATCCAAGTCATGTCTCTGCTGCGTCATGGTAAACTACATACCCTATGCCCTCCTCTGGAAGATTCAAGATGGGGGCACTAGTAAGTTCTACCTCAGCTCTTGAAAACTCAACTGGCATCTCTATGAGCACACAAAGTGTTTCCCCTTTTTCTTCAAGGATGATAGAGGTGTTGCAAATCTAGAGAAATATGGAACAAACTAGCAATAGTATCCAGCCAATCCCAGCAAACTTCGTACCTCTGTCACTCTCCTGGGTGGCTCCCAAGAATGTACCGCCTAAATCTTTGCTGGATCTACTACAAATCCAGCCTCCGATATGACATGTTCCAAATAGTGAACCTCTCAGATCTAAAACTAGCACTTCGAGAGCTTACCATAAAGTTGGTGCTCTCATAGTGTGTCTATTACTACCAGTAAATGATATGAATGATCCTCCTCAGTAGACGAGTAAATCAGAATGTCGTCGGTGAAGACTATGACAAAAAGATAGAGGTATGGCTGAAAGATCATGTTCATGAGTTTCATGAACACTACTGGAGCATTGGATACACCGAATAGAATAACCAAGAACTCAAAATGGTCATACAGACACCTAAAGGCCATCTTCTGCACATCCTCATCTCGTACTCTAAGATGGTGATAACTTGATCTGAGGTCTATCTTCGAGAACCATCATGATCCCTAGAGCTGATCAAAGAGGTCGTCAATCCTCGCGAGTGGTTACTTGTTCTTCATGGTCATCTTGTTCAGGCGCTGATATTCAACACAAATCCTCAAGCTCCCATCCGCCTTCTTGACGAACAGAATCGGGGCTGGCCAAGGAGAAACAATGGGCAAAATGAATCCCTTCCCCTGCAAGTCCTCCAACTGTAACCACAGCTCAAGAATCTCTACGAGAGCCCTCTGATATGCTGGTGTATATATCAGTTCCATACCGAGGTACAAGTCAATGTAAAAGTCCATCTCTCTATGAGGAGGTAGACCTGGGACATCATTAGGGAAAACATCTATGTACTGGTCCACCACAACAGGATTAATCGCACTACCACAAAAATAGTTTTTCCCAGTGCCAACATTTATCAGTGCTAACGAAAAAGCATTGATAAAGGGGGGCCTTTATAAGCACTAAACAAGCACTCATAAAAACACCCCTTTATCGACACTTTTTTTACCGCTGATAAAGGTACCCCCTTTATCAGTTCTTTTTTAGGAGTGGTGATAAAGGGGGCATTTATCTGCTCTTTTAAAAGCGCTGATAAAGGGTCGACCTCAAAAAAAATTAATTAAAAATAACATATTAATATATCAATATATCAATATAGTTATATTGATATAAATATAATATATATTTAGATTAGTATAAATATACATTTACACTTAATATACTTAATATATAAGATATTTAGTTAAAATGGATTATAAAAAAATTAAAAAGAAATTTAATTAATAATTTGCTAATTATTATGGAGTAATAGTCATTTAATAACAATTTGAAGATTAGAAAATAAAATAATAAAAAAAGATAAATAATATGTTGAAAACGCAACTCGAAATTCAAATGGCCATAACTTTTGATTCGGGTGTCCATTTGAGCTCTACCATATATCAAATAGAAACCTACGATGAGCTCTACATTGCTGTAAACCAGGGGTACACCGATCATGGTTTTTTAGGCCAAAAGAGGCCCATAAGGCTTTCTAAACTGAGTTTTTAGTCGGGGTACCCCGATTTTTTAACATTTTGTGGGTTTTCAACCTCATTTAAGAGGGTATTAATGGATTTTTTTGTGGGGAATTAATTTATTCCAAGTTATTACATTCATATTGATATTATATCTTTGAAATTTCATCGTTTTTTATAATTCACTTCTATTTATAATCAAATATATAAAAATATATACATATTTTTAATATATTCACACATAAAAATTTAATTATAAATATAAATAATAAAATATATTAGATTTATCTAAATAATAACTAATAACCATTTTATTTAAAATATAGATATATGAATATTTATATACCTATATATTAATTTAATTATATATATATAATTTAATCTAACTATATATATATATATATATATTAATATAACTACATATATATATATATTAATATTACAACAAATATATATATTAATATCACTATAAATATATATATATATCGCTATATGTATATATATTAATTTAACTATATATATATATATATTAATATAACTATAACTATATATATATATTAATATATATATATATATTACTATTCGAATAAATATAAATAAAAAAAATATAGAAATAGAGATATATATTAATATAACTATATATATATATTAATATGACTATATATATTAATATAACTATGTATATATTTTAATATAAGTATATATATTATAATATAACTATATCTATTAATATATATATATATATATTACTATACGAATAAATATAACTAAATATAAAAATATTTATATATAGAGATATCATGAAATGGAAAAAAAATAAAAATATAGAAGTGGTAAGGGGTTAAGCACGCAGGGGGGAGGTCTCAAGTTCAAATTCTGGTGGAGGCAGGGGCATGTGCGCATGGGGGAATAGGGGAGAAATCACTAATAAAGGGTGGAGGGGTGCCTGAGTGCTGTAGGGGGGAAAAAGCATTGGAAAAGGGGGGATCAATCGCTATAAAATCCCCCCCCCCCCTGATTGGCATTATTTTTTTAATTTTTTTTAATTTTTTGTAATTTTTTTTATTTTTTTTAATTTTTTACCTTTTATCATCATTTTTAAAAAATGCTGATAAAAGGGTCCTTTTATCAGCACTAAAATGAAAGCACTGATAAAGGAAGCGCTTATAAGTGGGTCTTTTATCAGCGCTAAAAAAAAGAACTGATAAAGGACCCTTTTATCAACGCTTTGTTTTAGGGCTGATAAATGACCCCTTTTATCAGCGCTGATAAAAGGGGTCTTTATCAGCACTTTTTGGAGCACTGAAAAGGGGACCCCCCCCCCATCTACGCCATCTTTAACAGCGCTTTTCTAGCGCTGTTAAAGGCCATTTTTAGCACTGATAAAAGGTGTAATTGTAGTAGTGTCAGACTCTCCACATCAACAGTTGTGAGGGAATGGCTAGTCAACTGATGAGTGATCAGTTGCACACTCCTCTGAGCATGTCCATCCTATGCTTCAAAGGCTCCCTTCTCACTAGTGAAGGTAAACCTCGTCCCGTCCATGTGGACAAACAGCACTTTGCGCCTAATACTGTCAATCGGAGCATGGACTGTAGATAACCAGTTCATACAAAAGATGATGTCATAAGGCCTCTATGACACTACTCTGAGATCTCATTCCAAGATCTCACCTCCTAGAGTAAGCTCGCACTGCCGGGATGAGGGTGTAATCGACGAATCCACTCTTGTAGGAGTCTCTAGCTATAAGGATTGTGCCAATGGTTTTGTCAGAATCTCCGAGCTTTGAGTGAGGATTTTGGAAATAATAGAATGACTGGAACCTGTGTTTATATGTTCTACAACTATGGTGGAGTAGACATAGATCATACCTCGAATCATCTTAGGAGCTCCATGATCATAATCCTTAGCTACTTGGAGCTATGAACTCCTCTGTCCACCTGCTCCCTGTAGTTGGGGTGGACCTCATGGTGGTGGTTCGCGGTAATATCTCAAATTGTTTCCCTCTCCTAGTTGCATGACCAGCTCCTCTTCCACATCTACCTGCTCAATACAAAACACCTCGATCGAACCTCTATATCTTCCTGGGCATTCCTTCGACCATCTTGCTGATCATCCGAAAGGTTGGTCCAACAGTCATGAGCCAGGTCACCCTACCCTCCGCTTGTGAAATATTGACTGCTCCTGGCATGTCTGTCTCTTCATTGGGTGCCCCGCACAATCGATCCTAAGTCATGCGGTCGTCCACCTGTAGGTCTAGTTCTCTTGGACCTCTGTGATGCCTGCCTACTGCCATCTTCAAAAGACTCTGCAACGTGATGAATGGTAGTGAGTCTCGCAACTGGTGACTTCTTAGTAAGGATACTCTCCAGTAATAGGTCTCTCACTAACACCCCATCTTGCGTCAGGATGCTATGTTAGATCATAACACCCCTGATCTCACACCTGATCCCCTTCTCGAAGGTTTGGTCCCTAAAAAATGTGTCTCGCACCATATATGTGGATTATCGTGAGAGGTCAATGAACCTCGATGAGTACTGAGCTACAGTCATACTACCCTGCTGCAGACAAAGTAGCTCCTAAATGGTCACTGCATGAAGATTTACCAGAACAAACTCTTCCCAAAATAGGCTCTCGATGTCTTCCTAGAGAAGCGTCACCTCGTCATGAATCTAGAGCATCAAGCTCCACCATCTTCCTGCTCCTGCCTATAGTAGGCTGGCAGAAACGATCACCATGAGGTCTACTGGTGTCCCTACCATTCAGAAAACTCTCACCACAACCTCCATCCAATCTTCACCCGCCTATGGGTCTATCTATCCCCTGAACTTGGGTGGCCTCTGGCGCTAGAACTCATGCAATGCACTCAAACGACATGCACCGTCTACTGCTAGGGCTGGTGGCATTGGTGGCCCAACGGGGAGTGGTATCGTCGGTGCCTCTTCTAGAAAAGGGCCCTGTTCTGAGGCCTTGTCGCTCTATGGGCTATCAGTGCATACAAATCTCGTAACTCAAGACACTTGTCTATGTGGAGGAATTCTGAAAAGAAACAGGTACGCTACAGTTAAAATTTATACCTTGTGAGATGACCTGGTGAGATGACTTGAAGAAAACTTTTGAAAACACATAAACAGTTAATGTTTTCATGCACAGATTCGGAAATCAGAAGTCAGGGTCCTAGGGTATGGATTCATCGGCTGGTGCACTGACTCTAGATTCCCTGAACTGAAAACCACACTCACTACACTTAACACTATTGCTTCACAGAAAAGATCAGATTCTTATGTTCTGCGGTAAAACTGACTACTCTAATTCCAATTTGTCATGACTCATCCCCTAGGGCCCATTCCATGACTACCCCAAGCCTACCTTCTATAGGAAAGGGGTTTGTGACTAAAACCAAAGGCATAATTCCCTAAAACTATGAAGGCATTGCCTTTATAACCTCTAAAAACACACACAAGAAATCACACAACTAGATAATAAACAGTAACTAAACTATATAACAAAAGATTGCTGAAAGTAAAAGGGGCCATAATAAAAGCCCAACTGGAAAGTACAAGTACTATTGTGATTCAATACAACTGAAGAAAAGGGAAAGAAAACTCATAGATCATCCTCTATGGTTCCTACCTAAAGGGTAGGTACAGATCGCCTACTCAGAAATCCATGTCCAACCATCTATTCCATGTACCGACTCGTCATATGGATCAACTCCAGGTATCATCCAGTCCTGGTACTCTTATCCCTAGTCAGCGTTGTCTATCATCTGCCTCCAATACAATAAGGTGCAAGCATAGCCCTTGCGGGGGTGATTATAACGTTACTCAGTAGGGACCCTGAGACCCTCACGGTCTCACAAAATTCACCCAGGATAAACCAAAAAGAATGAAATCAATAGATAACCCTACTTCAGTATATTCCCATATATATACCTAAGTTATCATGTGTTCCATATCAATATTGAGGAAAGCACAGAAAAACTGACTCAGCTCAAACCAGGAATTTATTATTGGGATTAGAATCAAGTAACATCCCTAGTCACATTGTTGAAAACTCTTCTTCTAGGGAACTCCTCCTCTATTGAGTACAATGGGAATACTATGACACCAAGCGCGCTTCTCAATAACCTTGGACTGCTGTGGTACTCCTCCAATAGAATACCGTGGATCTGCCGCTTCACCGACTGCGCTCCCCACTATGGGTCTGCCGCATCACCCAGTGTGCTCACCCTCGTAGCCTGCTAAGGTACTTCTCCTGTCGAGTATTGTGGGTCTGCCGCGACACCAAGGCGCCCACCACTGTGGTTTTATCGTAACACCAAGGCACTCCCCACTGGGCAAGTCGAGTCACTCAAAGTTATAACGGTTAGTAATCGTCAGGTCGCAGCCAGCTACAAGGTCTCTGCACTATGCCCGCTCGTCTCTGAGAGGATCTTCTCCATAAGCTACTGGTTGATACTCGAATTGTCACGAAGTTCCACGAAAAAGTATCTCAATGGACTGATACGTCAAGGGGGTCTCTACGCAACAGAAGGCGCATCAATCAGACTCCTGTTATGTGAGTTATTAGCCTTTTAGTTCTTGGGGCTCAGTTGGATTCGTGCTCGATCCAACCTGACCGTACCTCAACAATACCCAAAACTCTAGTAGGGAATACTCAAAGGGACAGTCTCGCTCCATACTTTCAGTGACGCTGACGGTTCATTAAATGGACGTCTGGTGACAATGATATGGCTGAAGTAGTGTAAATTGGTCTTAGTGGTCCAAGGGGTACTGCGAGGGTACCACGAGGGCATGGCGCCGGTCTGGCTGGGGCACCACAGAGGAGGGTTCAGCCAGGGCTTTGTGAGGGTCACTGGTCAGTTCAGTCGGGACACCGCGAGGGGTGTGGGCCGCTTCTGCTGGGGCACCGCGAGGGGCGTGGTTCGTTTTTGGCGAGGCACCGTGAGGGGCACGGGCCGGTTCAGCCAGAACACCGCAAGTGGCACGGGTCGGTTCAGCCGGGGCACCATGAGGGGAAAAGACAGCTCAGATCAGGGCGGTGGCATGGCTCGGCGCCTTGGCATAGTGGTGGTTCAGCGGTGGCACGGAGTGGCGTAGCTCGCGGGTGGCGGAGCACCGTTGTCTTTGTCTCCTTCCTATATTTTGAAGAACACACAAATGAATAATGGCGGATGGTTCGGGCTGTGTTTGTTTAGCATGCACCCTTCGCCTTTAGACTGGTAGCATTTGGGTCAACAAGAAATAAGAACGATGAACTTCAAAATTTACAACCTCTGCAATGATTCTATCTGTACCCACAAAATAACAAAAGGAATGTATTATCACGTAAATAAACCCCCTATCTTTGTTTTCTTGATATCGTTGGCGCAATAAATAAAGAGGTGAAGTTGTCGACATTCGTCTCATCCGCCACACACCTCCAATTCTTGGCGTGTGCGTCGGTTCTTCATAGTCGATGATGTGGACATCCCATGCCAGAAGAATTCCTAAGGAAGAAGGTCGTATGAGGTCAGTGTTCTTCGTGGATGGAGCGTTCTTCGTTGGAAAGCGTAGTCCTCCAACTTTTGGGCGTCGCGGAACATTACCATCACTTCGTCTCTTGGTGAAGCCATCCCAAATCCTCATCCCAAGCTCCATTTATATAGGAGAGGGAAAGATGAATGTAATTATTGTGGAATTTATGATGTTTCATTTATTAGTAACCTTCCAAAATTCCAATGAAGCTATTACTTAATATTTAAAAAGAGTGAAGACAATTAATTTACATTTGCATAATAAAGTGGTGTGTTGGTAATATTTAATGTGGAGGAAGTCAAGAGGCTCCTCCACATTAATGAGGGGGGTTCAGAGTTTCTCTCAACTAAAGGGGGGGTTTTGTCTCGGTTAGATCCCACCACCATAACCTCTCATTGGAGGTTATGGTTCGGGTGGTCCCCACCACTATAACCTCTCATGAAAGGCTAACGTCTGGTGGTCCTCACACCACAACATCCACATAGAGGTTTAGTTCCAGTAGACCCCACCTCTTAACACCAACATGGCTGTTTCAAATAAAAATAAAAATGACATACACTATTATTTTTATTTTATTCTTACTCCAAAAAACCAAAAACTAACTTTCACCCTTGACCATCTATCATCGAGGTGAAAGTCTTCGTAAGTGAATATCGGTACTGCGTGTTCAATGGTGCCCTCAGATTTTAATTCCAAGCCCCAGATCAAAAGTTAAAAAACCCCACTCTCACATTTACTGATCATACCTGAAAAAAAATTTCAGAAATTCATTCTGGGCACTCCAGGCCTCAGAATCACGCGCTGTTAGTTTTCACGGACTCCAAAAATTACCATATATTTAAAACAACATGGAAATTATGGGTCTTTACACACCTGTAAAATGTTGTCACATGGTTAGTGTATGTTTTGACCAACCATATGGCCAAAATATGCACCCTTCTAAAAGAGGATAAACTATTTTTCTCCCACTTCTTCTATTTCAATTTCCTCTTTCATTTGTTTTAACATTCATTCATAACAGCTCTCCCACACCACTCAATCTCCCTTATCCCTTTCTATAGGCTTTGTTCCTCCCCTATAATTTGACAATAAAATATATCTTGATCTATCATATTAGAATCATATCAGTGATCTCTTCAATCCACTTCTTTCCTTTCTTTGTTACTTTTTCTATATAGAATGATAAATATGTATGGGCTAATATTCCATATTTTTTTGGTCTTCATATTTTCTTTCTAATCTCCCATTATTTTCCAAATAAGATTCCAAAACTATGTAAGGAGTCTTCTACTAGCATAAGGTTATTGGTCTAGTAATTTTCCATAAAACTATACTTTTTAAATACCATGTTTTGTGATGCCAAAATGCAGAACTTTCTATGAATTACCTCAAAAATATGAATTATCCCAGTTGAATCTTCATCAATGTTAGAAAATATTTAACACACTTATATACCCATTGATTAGTGAAACCTCTAGAGGTATGCTTATAGAATTACCCATATATTATTAATTCTTATGTCACGAAACCACCTTCTATGTGGCCTTAGATTGAATCATAAATGAACTTATAAATTTGAATTCAATTGAAGTGAATTGTACGACCATGTCACTAGAACCATATTTATGATGTAGGGTAATACCTTTACTGAAATATTTGTAAAATTTGTTCTATTATTACACATGATACTCAAGAATGGAGTCCCTTATTACACATGATTATATAAACATTGCGTCTATTTTTAGATAAGAAAACCAGGAATGGAATCCCTTACTACACATGATAGATGAGCATGGTGTCCCTTATAATATATTATACTCAAACATAGAAAACCTTATTATTCAGGATACTCTGGCCTGGAATCCATTTTTAATCAATGAAACATGTGGGCATGGTGACCCATATTTAAAATATGAGACTCTTTTAATTGTACATAGTCAAATGAATTTCACCTCAAGTCTTGGATCGTACTACATGTATATATATATATGTCTATGTAGGTTATTAAAAATATATTACATATATAAATGGTGACACATAATCATATATATCCTGACTTAGGATGTTTCAGCTAGAGTCAGTTGGGTATCATTTCGAAACCTTGGCAGACTTGTATATAAATTTCATTACTTCTTATTAATTGTTATACCTGCACATTACCTATTTTATATACACTAGTTTCATCATACTAGAAGTTTTTTTTGGTTTCCTACATGTTATATCACTCACCCTTTAGTAACACTAATTTTTACCTGGACAAACTTCATAGAAACATTTTCAGATAAAGGAAATTTTCCAACTATGGATGCCTGATTTTTGTACTTGGATGGAGTACATGATAAGATGATCAAATGTATGATTGTGATTCCACTAGGGGTCGATTTTAAACTTTAATTATTTTTTGTATCATGGTATATATTATAGTTTCTCTATCTCTCTATATTCCAATTTTTTATAGCTTGCATACAAGACATCATTTATTAGGTTTCCTTATCCATTATCAATTCTACTTGTTTTATTTAACTAGGTAGTTGAATTCATTTATATTATTCTTTATTATATACTTCTGTTGTTATAAATTTTTTATAGCACAATCTTCCACTCTAACCATGAGGGTAAAATATTACCAATTCACCACTTAATTCCCTCACCTGTATTCAGTATCCTTTGGAAGATGGACGGATGAACTTGAGGCCATGTGGCCCTCTAGGCCCAATTACTTATAAGTTAACTAGGTCCAAGGTGTTACAAAGTTGTATCAGAGGGTTTAATTTCCTTGAATTACTCTAGTGTGATGGTAGAAAAGTTGAAATATTTTTTGAAATTTGGTAATGATAATGTTCTTGGGAACAACTAACCCATGAAAAAAGAAAAATACAACATACCTATGATTTGGTTTAATGTTTTGTATTTATCTCATTAAAGTTGTAATGATTTAACCTTCAGTTGGCACTCCTAATTTGTGGGGTTGATCATTAATATTTTGTATTTTATTTTTATCCATCTTATAGTATGTAAAATAGGTAGCATATCTGTAATTATTATAGGTACACGAGGATTCACATGTAACACATATTAAATGCAACGTTTATATTACTATGTAAATTTATGACTTCTTATTGGTGGTTCCTTGACTATTATATTTGTAAATATGTTATTTTTATTACAGATACAAAATAATATTATTAATTTAAATGATTGAATCAACATAAGTGGTTTTCCCATATAAGTAGATGGTGGAACCTTAAATAACCAATTTTCAAGTGTTTAATATATGTAACCATGGTTATAACAGTTGAAACAATAGTTTATTTAAATTAAATTGACTGAAAATTTAACTTATAAAGAAAAAAATTAATAAATATTTAATAGTGATTCATCAAATCAAATCAACATATAATAATTGTAATATCATGATACATGATGTAAGGACCAGTTTACAAAAACATGACATACCAATTGAAACATAAAATTATATATCATTATAATTTTACAATGGTCACTCAACTAACTAGGCCATGATTTGTATAAAAATAAATGAGTTATAAAATGAATAAATTCAAATTCTAAAATGAAGCATTTTCTATTAAATGATTCTTCCAATTGAAATTTAAAGGGAAACTCCATATATCAGGAACTCTGTTATATTATGTGAGACCATGAACCTAACTAGACCTAATTAGTGGGTAGTGGGGAGATTATTTCATGATCTCTATGATCATTTATATATAAAAAACTATATTTTTGAGAATTTATATGGTTTTTTGATCTTTTCATTGAAAATATTATACTTGTACTATAAATTTATCCACAATTGTTTTCCATTAAATATGTTTTGAGGAATGTGTTTGGTACTTAATAATAATTCTAACTTGAACATCTCAATCTATATGGGAGGAAGGTTGTGATGACCATGATCTGGAGGTTTTCAACCCCAAGCCATCAGTATTACCTCCAATTGTGCCACCTATATAACCTCATGTTTTCCTAAAATGGGTGTTGATACTCAGTTTTAAGAGGTCTTACTATATTTGATGAAGTCCAAGTAGGGATCCTCAAAACCATACATTACTATGGTAGAGTGGAAAAAAGAGTTTTAGGATCAGTATCCACAAACATTCATAGGAGATGGTAGCCCCTAGGATGTTATATCATGTCTAGAGGCCATGCTATCAATATTCGATCAATTAATGATTCCTTTGGAGATGAGGGTTAAGATAAAATCCTATATGTTTTGTGATTATGTTACATATTGTGGGATGTTATCACCTAGGCTAATCGACATCATGTTATGGTCTTGTCAGGAATTCAGTTAGACCTCAATGACAATGTCTTCTTTTAGATGCTAAGAGAAGACCAAGGTAGAGAGTTTATGCATCTAAAGAAGGGTTCTATGTATAGTATGGAATATTTTTATTGATTCAAAGATCTTAAATATTTCTCACCATCAAATTCAAGTGAGCAGTTGTTAAAAGCATGGTGATTTTAGTACGAGACTGCATACTCTATCTGATCGTAGGTGAATGTCTTCTGGTTGACCAATTACTATGTGATTGAAATACATAACCACATCACTGAATGAAACCTAAGAAAACATGGTGGCATGGGATATGGTATTCTAATACTGAGATTGAGATGTGGTTTATTAAGTTATAGGGAGAATGGCCTTGAGTCTGAAAATGGGGGAAATGGAATTTAGATTAAAGTCACTGATAGATATGTTGTGGGTCAATAGTGTAGAGAATCATAGAAGAAGAACCTATACTGTCCTAAAGACCCCATTGGGTGATGAGGCAACGTCAGGATGGGGAATCTTCAGTGTTTTTTCAAAAACATTTCATATGTTTCTAATGGGAGAGGACCCACACTAGATACACCTTGCGAAGTGGGATCTATGGATTCTCTCCACATAGGTAGTTAGAGTACTACCAGTCTTTCAGGATGAGGAGGTGGTTGAGGCTAGAGGATCTAGAAACAAGGATTATAGTTCCTGGATAGAATACCTTCTCGGTGTGGTTAGGTTGTATATCTGATCCATAATTCTAGCCATGTTTATGTCGTACAACCTATACCCGAGGAGAAAATAATTAGACCATCCACTATTCAAGGTATGATTATAGTAGCCTCAAGTATAGTGTATGTTATATTTAACACAGGTTCTTCCCATTCCATTATATCTATGGAAATTGTTATGACTCTTAGTCTCAAGAATAAGTTGTTATGTGTTGTGATCAAACTAAATACTCCACTTGTGGTCCAACTATAATTTTTAATATAATCCAAGGAATTCCTCTTGAGTTAGGTTGTTATCATTTCATGTGGGACCTCTTTGTCATCAAGATGAAAGGTTTTTATATCATTCTTGATATAAAATATTTATTTCCAGACCATGTGATTGACCATTCATATCATCAAAGGGTGTCATTTACAGTGTCGTTGAATGGATGTTATACTAATAGAAGTGAATGGGATGTATATGCAATGTAATGTTGAGACCCAGGTTCCACACACTGGTGCCCCTAGATGGTTGGTCATATGTCCACAAGTGCATCTACCCCTATGCCATATGTAACACCCCGAGCTTCCACGATACGCTTCTCATTCAATAATGCAATAGCTTGCATTGTACGCAAGTTCGAGTTCTAAAACACCGCGACTAATCAAAGTAGCCGTTATGAATAGTAATAACCACCTTTTAAAATTATAGAAATTTTATATTTCAAAATGGACTTCATTTTTGTATTCGTAATATCGAAATTAGCCTATGTTGAATTTTTGGTATTTTTCTGAGAACTTCTAATTTTTTATGAATAGTGAAAATTACTTAAAAACAACTTTTTTAATCAAAATAATTTATAGTGATAAATTATAATATTTAGTGGTTTTAAAGTATAATTAGAATATATTTTTACCATTTTATCCAATGGTGGTCATTAGAATTAATTTAACATTGAAATTGGACATAAACAATTGCCAATCTTTTGATATAAATTGTTTCTTAAAAACACGCTATTTGTTGTGACAGCGGGAATTAATTATAAAATTAATTAATGAAACTTATATGTTTGGAATTTTGTAAAATAGACATCATTTTTGAATTCGGAATATCAATTATAGCTTATGGTGAAATTTTGGCATTGTTCTGAAAAAACTTCAATTTTTGATGAATAGTGAAACCACTAAGTGGTAGTTAAATAACTGATTTTTCGTTTAAATGAAATATTACCACTTCTGTGATTTGATTTTCAAAAATCTGACATACATGGTTGTCATTAAGAAGTAAAATGTGGTTCAATGATATTAAAATAATTTTTTGGTGAATAGTAATTTTTAAGTTCTTAATCGCGATTAGAGGTAATTAGTGTAGTTTAAGGTACAAATAATGTTATAATAATATGAGATGAGCATGACACATGTCCTACTACTATTGGATGAGTAATGGTCGACCAAGACAACCCATGGGTCAACTTGGGGACCCCATGGAGCCACATTAGTTGGAAAATGACATTAATATATATTTATTTAATGTTAAAATTAAATTGACACAAACATGAGTTGTTTTACTAAAACAGTTTTTAACTGGGGTTACACAAGTCCAAATTTTGATTATAAATATTCATTATAAAGCTAAAAAGATTTTCTACATCATAGTATTTTTTTAATAATTTTTAGACATTAAATAAATTAAATTATTTATGACATCATTATGATGCAGTGATGACCTCATTATTTAACGATTTAAATAAAATGGGAAGATAATGCAAAATCCAAGGCTTACACTTGTCCAAAGCCAATTGGATGAGGATATTTCGAACCCTTATCACCTTATCCTCGAATTATATAAGTGTGGGTCCTTTATAATCCTAAAATAATTGTGTAATAATGTAACATTTCAATCTTTCCAAAAGAGCCCCTCCTCTCCTCTTATAAAAGGCCCCCACCTCTCCCACCTAATTTACACTTTCAAGCCATTTTGCTCGGCCAACCTCTGCCCAAATACTCTCCCAACTTCCCCCTCTTACTCCTAGAAGCCTCACTTTGGGCAGAACTCTTCCCAAGGAAGCCTTTGGCTCAAATCAAAAAGAGGTACCCGATTTTTAGGTAATGTCTTCTCTAATGTTGTTTTGTTTTGTTTTTCTTCTCCAACCCCCTAAACTATTTTTATTCATTTCTTTTGTAACAACACCAGTATCATCAATATACTAGGATGTTGTTATAAGATGTTTTCGAGCTACACATACACACACCTACATCTAATGGTTAAAGAACATACAGTTTCTGTGGATGGCGAATTTCTGCCTCACGAAATGATGATTATTCAACACTCATATAACACCTTCAAAGGTGGCCATTAAGATGTCACTATATTTATATATGATATATATATTATGTTTATGTTTTACTTATGCTTCTGTATTTCTAATTTATGTCATACTTTATGATTTCCATTATGGGTAAAACGCGATAATTTCATTTTAGGAAGTGCGGACTACCGCCCCCTCAAAGTGATTTGAATCGTTAATGCCATATGTGGGATGTATAAAGGATGGAGTAAATGGTATTATACACTATATTATACTGGAATTATATTATATACTTATATCATTATGATTTTGTTCCATTAAATATGAAATAGAAATGAAAGTAGCGTTCATGCGTACGTACGGCGTACCGTCTCCATGAACGGTGCATTTCATTTCTTACCTCTAAATGTTACGTAATATTATAAATGAATGTATATACTGGATATATAAGATATATATGACATCTAAATCATGAATATAATTATGGATATAATGGATATTCTACCACATAAACAACTTGTAATTATAAGAAGTTTATTATTGACTCAAGTACCAAAGATCGACAAAACGACCGTTGTTAACTTAAAAAATTACATAATGTTAATAACATTGTAATAAGTGATATAAAAAGGATAATGAAATTAAAAATGGCTCTTAATAAGGTATATATTAACTCTAGTTTATTATTCAGGAGGTTAAAGAACGGTTGAGTCAAGTCGGACACGAGGTAAGGGAATTTCTTAACCCAACTTCCATTCTTTGGGTTAATCTCCTACTTTAAAATTATGTCATGATATTATTATGTCCTATTTTGTATTTTTACGTTCTTTATGTGTACCTATAGTGAATACACATAATAGATCTATTTTATTTTAAAAATGATCTTTTTAAGAACTTCGTCTCAATCTCCTTTCATTGAGGCATATTTGGTTTTATACACAACTTTCATTTATACGGTGTATAAACCCCTTTGACTTTTATGTTTATTCAAAAGGAATCTTTTTATACGAAGTGTTTTACTAAACGACAAAAAGGAATGTTTTTCTTTCCGTACATATGCGGCGACAACGACTTCTCCACCGCCGTGACCATTATTTGAGTTTCGGATTCCTCTACAAGCCATCATTTTTTTAATGAAAAATAAATACAAAGTTTTAACTTTCTTTTATTTTGGTATTGAAAATGGTTTTGAAAGCATTTTTATTATATCAATGTGTTGTATTTATATCATTTGATTGAAATGTGGAAATGTTATGTTTCCTTTATGCATGTTTTATGTGATACAATTATGTTATGGTTTATGATATGTTTAAACCTATTCATATGAGGAATGCATTGGACTTAATAAGTGACGGGTGGAGCCCGCTATAGCTCCTCGATGCATCGGTAGGTATCATGAGACAACTAGACGTGGAATTGGCCGAGGCCCTTTCCCAATTTGATTTATGGTTTTGGCCGAGGCCTTAATCATTTTAGATGTCTTGGCCGAGGCCTTGACAAAATGTTTCAGAATGTCTGGCATTATGCATTCTCTCATTATGAAAGTGGTTATTGTTATTACATGTGATTATTCGACCAGTAGAATATCCATGTGAAGAAGTGAATGGCATTATCTCATTTTACTTTTTCCATATTATGTTGAAGTTCATGTTTAAAAGGCTTTTGTTTTATTTATACATTGCCTTAATTGTTAATGATTATTTATGAAAGCTTCCGCAATATTCTTATCCTTACTGAGCATCTGAGCTCACCCCTTTCAATGTTTTAATATTTTCCAGGATGTGAAGAAGTATTTTATGAATGACCTGCAGGGATAGTCAAAAGAGGATATGAGTGTGGAATATGAAGACTTTGTTATTAGTTTTTCACTTTATGATGTAATGTAACATTTATGAATGTATCTACTGTTTTCAAGGCTACTAATCTAATCGGTCTTTCGAGACTTGATCTTTTGTGATCATGCCAATGTTACGAAGTAATGCACCGACTCTGGGTAGCTGGGGTTGGGTTGTTACAGTTGGTATCAGAGGTAGTTTAGTACTAACCTTGGAAGCTAGATTTAGATAAAATCTGATTAGAGCACGTAGACCTAAGATGAACTTTGAGGATTAGTATAGAAGAACTTCCTAGAATTATGGTATTGTAGAGATTTTGTGAGTTTTCTGAGCAATACATCCCTGTCTGGATACGAGCAGGTAGAGGCGGCTCTGGCACAGATGTTCCTAGGGGTAAAACTCGAAAAAAACGCTTTGAGCTAGACTCGAACGAGAACTGGTGCACGACAACGGGCCTTGCTGCACTCTTGGTTACGACACTCCCGGGGGATATGTTTAGGATAATTCTCATTTTCTTTACAAACCACTATAAAGGGTTATGAGTATATACTTTCTCAAAGGAAACATTTCTTTTTATGATTATGGATTATATCCATAAATAGTTCAATTTATGTTAACTGTTTTATAAGTATGGGATTATGTATTTTGATTCATAAACTGATCTAGTTTATGCAATTGTTTAGAAATGGCGCCTAGTGGAAGAAATGGAAACCGTATCAATGCGCGCACTCCATGTAGGGATTGCCCTCCTGCTCAAGATAATTATAGTGGGTCTGGTGATGCAACTGGTGACGATCATCTAATCACCATACTGGGACAACTTACTCAGGTTATGAATAATAACCTTACTCGTATGGAGCACCCTGATCCGCAACGTGGAGGATCAATGCTAGACCGTTTCATGAGGCAACAACCACCAACCTTCAATGGGGGTACAAATCCGTTAGTAACTGAGCAATTGGATAAACTCCTTAGAGAAAATATTCAATGCCTTGGGGAGTATCGAAAGGGAGAAGGTTGTCATGGCAGTTTACCGCCTCACTGGAGATGCCGATCAGTGGTGGTCGCTGATTCAAAACACAAAGGAAGATGATGACGTATCGAATATGGAATGGAGGGAGTTCAAAGAGCTTTTCTTAGAAAAATACTTTCCTCGTGACCATCGAGCAGATATGGAAAGGAAATTTTTGAGTTTGAGGCAGAAGGAGGATGAGAATGTCGCAAAGTATGAGGCTAACTTTACAAGGTTAGCGAGGCATGCTACCGATTATATATGTAACCCAAGGAGTAAGATTGATCGTTTCTTTGATGGGTTAAAACCATTTCTCCGTCGATCATTAGTATCACAATCATTCTCATCATACGAAGATATTGTCTCGTGTGCTATCAAGACAGAAAAGGAATTCTCTATGTCTTATGAAAACAAAGTAAAGCAAGAGAAGAAGAGAACGGTGGAACAAGAGACAGATAAAGGGAAAAAGGGAAAGAAGGATTTTCCATTATGTGATAATTGTGGGAAGAATCACCCTGGTACGTGCCTAAAAGGAATGGGAGTTTGTTATAAATGTGGAGAAAAGGGTCACCAGGCTCGTGATTGCAAGGGAAAGAAAGAGGCTGTCAAATTTGAATGCTACAATTGTAGGGAAATGGGGAATTATGCAAATGAATATCCGAAGCGTCAAGGAAACTTACCTCAGAAAAGGCCAAGGGATCAAGGACAATCTTATGATGTTACTACAGTTGAAGAAGATTAATTGATGTATTAGTGCTTTTGGACTCAAGGATTATATTCTGGTTATAAGAATAATGTGATATATATAAAGATTGTACTGCAGTACTTTTTGATTTCAGTAAGGTTTTAATATGATAAGGTAATCATATTTTTATTATGTGACAATAAGAGAAACTTTTCTTTGTTTGGGGAATCTGATGTTACAATTGATTTTGGAATTTAGAGACATTTTAGAGAAAGTCCGGACGAAGGTATTTTGGATAACTATAAAGGTTGGAATGGATTAAGTTGAACTTTGGATAGTATTGTTTAAGGTTAAAACATTTATGAAGATTATGTTTGGAATAGTATAGTACTATATTTTTAAGAAAAGGACAACCTGCAGGGTGGGGCATAACCCGTCGCGTCAGACAAAGCTGCAGGAATCGAACCCACAACCATAGTGCGACAAGCCTTTATTTCCTACCACTAGCCTACATGAAGTCCCTGGTTATTACAAAATCGTTTTACTAATCTAAATGGTATGTGTTAACATTTGGAACCTTATACAATTAGGATAAATAGAATATTTTTGAGTTCCATTACCATTTGGAGTAAAAGTTGTGTTTGTGGTAAAAATATATTAACGAATGAAAGTATACATAACAAGTATGTATATTCCCTTACGTTCTTAGTAAATCTTTTAAATAAATTCCTCAACATTATAAAAGGTAACTTAAAACAAAAATGTTGTCGGTTAACTTTTCCAACTGGGGATTCAATGACCGTTTAATTAATCACAAGTTTGTGATTTTCTTGTGGTTAAACTTCCTCCTAATCCTATTTTCTATAACTCTCCATCAGACCTTGATGGTTTGTTTTTCTTCCATATCCATATTTTCATAGAATCCTAGAATGGGCTATATCGGGTGACCTTTGTACTTATCTTGCTTTCTTTTAATGTTATATATTTATTAACCTTATTTCCGATGTGGGTTTTCTTCAAAGGTATTTTATCTTTTCGACCTTTTATTATCAAAGAAAAATTTCAAATTGCGAGGACGCAATTTATTGAAGGAGGGGAGAATGTACCACCACGAGCTTCCACGATACGCTTCTCATTCAATAATGCAATAGCTTTCATTGTACGCAAGTTCGAGTTCTAAAACACCGCGACTAATCAAAGTAGCCGTTATGAATAGTAATAACCACCTTTTAAAATTATAGAAATTTTATATTTTAAAATGGACTTCATTTTTGTATTCGTAATATCGAAATTAGCCTATGTTGAATTTTTGGAATTTTTCTGAGAACTTCTAATTTTTTATGAATAGTGAAAATTACTTAAAAACAACTTTTTTAATCAAAATAATTTATAGTGATAAATTATAATATTTAGTGGTTTTAAAGTATAATTAGAATATATTTTTACCATTTTATCCAATGGTGGTCATTAGAATTAATTTAACATTGAAATTGCACATAAACAATTGCCAATCTTTTGATATAAATTGTTTCTTAAAAACACGCTATTTGTTGTGACAGCGGGAATTAATTATAAAATTAATTAATGAAACTTATATGTTTGTAATTTTGTAAAATAGACATCATTTTTGAAATCGGAATATCAATTATAGCTTAGGGTGAAATTTTGGCATTGTTCTGAAAAAACTTCAATTTTTGATGAATAGTGAAACCACTAAGTGGTAGTTAAATAACTGATTTTTCATTTAAATGAAATATTACCACTTCTGTGATTTGATTTTAAAAAATACGACATACATGGTTGTCATTAAGAAGTAAAATGTGGTTCAATGAGATTAAAATAATTTTTTGGTGAATAGTAACTTTTAAGTTCTTAATCGCGATTAGAGGTAATTAGTGTAGTTTAAGGTACAAATAATGTTATAATAATATGAGATGAGAATGAAACTTGTCCTACTCCTATTGGATGAGTCATGTCAGACCAAGACAACCAATGGGTCAACTTGGGGACCCCATGTAGCCACTTTAGTTGGAAAATGACATTAATATATATTTATTTAATATTATAATTAAATTGACACAAACATGAGTTGTTTTACTAAAACAATTTTTAAGTGGGGTTACACAAGTCCAAATTTTGATTATAAATATTAATTAGAAAGATAAAAAGATTTCCTACATCATAGTATTTTTTTATAATTTTTAGACATTAAATAAATTAAATTATTTATGACATCATTATGATGAAGCGATGACCTCATTATTTAACGATTTAAATTAAATGGGAAGATAATGCAAAATCCAAGGCTTAAAATTGTCCAAAGACAATTGGATGAGGATATTTAGAACCCTTATCACCTTAGCCTAGAATTATATAAGTGTGGGACCTTTAGAATCCGAAAATCATTGTGTAATAATGTAACATTTCAATCTTTCCAAAAGAGCCCCTCCTCTCCTCTTATAAAAGGCCCCCACATCTCCCACCTCATTTACACTTTCAAGCCATTTGGCTCGGCCAACCTCTGCCCAAATACTCTCCCAACTTCCCCCTCTTACTCCTAGAAGCCTCACTTTGGGCAGAAATCTTCCCAAGGAAGCCTTTGGCTCAAATCAATAAGAGGTACCCGATTTTTAGGTAATGTCTTCTCTAATGTTGTTTTGTTTTGTTTTTCTTCTCCAACCCCCAAAACTATTTTTATTCATTTATTTTGTAACAACACTAGTATCCTCAATATACTAGGATGTTGTTATAAGATGGATTCGAGCTACACTTACACACACCTACATCTAATGGTTAAAGAACATACGGTTTCTGTGGATGGAGAATTTCTGCCTCACGAAACGATGATTGTTCAACACTCATATAACACCTTCAAAGGTGGCCATTAAGATGTCACTATATTTATATATGATATATATATTATGTTTATGTTTTACTTATGCTTCTGTATTTCTCATTTATGGCATACTTTATGATTTCCATTATGGGTAAAACGCGATAATTTCATTTTAGGAAGTGCGGACTACCGCCCCCTCAAAGTGATTTGAATCGTTAATGCCATATGTGGGATGTATAAAGGATGGCGTAAATGGTATTATACACTATATTATACTGGAATTATATTATACACTTATATAATTATGATTTTGTTCCATTAAATATGAAATAGAAATGAAAGTAGCGTTCATGCGTATGTACGGCTTACCGTCTCCATGAACGGTGCATTTTATTTCTTACCTATAAATGTTACGTAATATTATAAATGAATGTATATACTGGATATATAAGATATATATGACATATAAATCATGAATATAATTATGGAGATAATGGATATTCTACCACATAAACAACTTGTAATTATAAGAAGTTTATTATTGACTCAAGTACCAAAGATCGACAAAACGACCGTTATTAACTTAAATAATTACATAATGTTCATAACATTGTAATAAGTGATATAAAAAGGATAATGAAATTAAAAATGGCTCTTAATAAGGTATATATTAACTCTAGTTTATTATTCAGGAGGTTAAAGAACGGTTGAGTCAATTCGGACACGAGGTAAGGGAATTTCTTAACCCAACTTCCATTCTTTGGGTTAATCTCCTACTTTAAAATTATGTCATGATATTATTATGTCCTATTTTGTATTTTTACGTTCTTTATGTGTACCTATAGTGAATACACATAATAGATCTATTTTATTTTAAAAATGATCTTTTTAAGAACTTCGTCTCAATCTCCTTTCATTGAGGCATATTTTGTTTTATACACAACATTCTTTTATACGGTGTATAAACCCCTTTGACATTTATGTTTATTCAAAAGGAATCGTTTTATACGAAGCGTTTTACTAAACGACAAAAAGGAATGTTTTTCTTTCCGTACATATGCGGCGACAACGACTTCTCCACCGTCGTGACCATTATTTGAGTTTCGGCTTCCTCTACAAGCCATCATTTTTTTTAATGAAAAATAAATACAAAGTTTTAACTTTCTTTTATTTTGGTATTGAAAATGGTTTTGAAAGCATTTTTATTATATCAATGTGTTGTATTTATATCTTTTGATTGAAATGTGGAAATGTTATGTTTCCTTTATGCATGTTTTATGTGATACGATTATGTTATGGTTTATGATATGTTTAAACCTATTCATATGAGGAATGCATTGGACTTAATAAGTGACGGGTGGTGCCCGCTATAGCTCCTCAATGCATCGGTAGGTCTCATGAGACAACTAGACGTGGAATTGGCCGAGGCCCTTTCCCAATTTGATTTATGGTTTTGGCCGAGGCCTTAATCATTTTAGATGTCTTGGTCGAGGCCTTGACAAAATGTTTCAGAATGTCTGGCATTATGCATTCCCTCATTATGAAAGTGGTTATTGTTATTGCATGTGATTATTCCACCAGTACAATATCCATGTGAAGAAGTGAATGGCATTATCTCATTTTAATTTTTCCATATTATGTTGAAGTTCATGTTTAAAAGGCTTTTTTTTATTTATACATTTCCTTAATTGTTAATGATTATTTATGAAAGCTTCCGCAATATTGTTATCCTTACTGAGCATCTGAGCTCACCCCTTTCAATGTTTTAATATTTTCCAGGATGTGAAGAAGTATTTTATGAATGACCTGCAGGGATAGTCAGAAGAGGATATGAGTGTGGACTATGAAGACTTTGTTATTAGTTTTTCACTTTATGATGTAATGTAACATTTATGAATGTATCTAGTGTTTCCAAGGCTACTAAACTAATCGGTCTTTCGAGACTTGATCTTTTGTGATCATGCCAATGTTACAAAGTAATGCACCGACTCTGGGTAGCTGGGGTCGGGGTGTTACACCATAGGTTACTGAATAAAAGCGAGGGTGTAATATCTATCATTGGGAGGATATACCCCCTTCTATAAGGTAAAAAAATAGATAAAATAAATAGAAAATAACCAAATAATAATATAACATAACCAGACAGTACCTATATCACAAGATGGCCCAAAAAAAGTTATATAATATCAAAACCAATTGTATATATGCTATGAAAAATTACATGCCATGTATGAAAATGAAACTCAATGTAATGACACTATCAATTCCCAGGTAGGCACCGAACCATGTTCGGATCCCTTATCCATACTTCAACCTTGACGTCCATCTAACATATTTCCATTTCCTTTAACTTGTCCTACGATCATGTAATTTATTCGAGTGCCAATCAGGTACCCCGGGTAGGGTGTAAGTACAACTCAGTTGGCCACCGCCAATGGAATCTCAAACAATATCATGTCAATAAAAGTGTATGAAGTTGTACCGATAAATAAGAACAATGCGTAAATAAATAATTATTCCATTATCATATTATTTTTTATTTAACCACATAAACTTTCTCGGTTCCCGAGGACACCCAAACCTCAATACGTGCTTCAGCCCACGTCAGAGTCGACACTATCCTCAAAGGATATTATATCATATAATTCCACTTTTACCATTCTATATCCCATCTTAGTCTCATATTTCAATTATAAAAATTCTAAATCTCATGTCATATCTTATAATTCCATTGTTACCATTATATATCTCAATTATCATATGAATTCCATTATTACCATTCTAGATCAAAATTCTCATATAGATTCCATTATTATCGGCCATCATTTCATTAATTAATTAACCAATTTAATTAATGATCATCAACACATTAATTAACTCAAAAATTAATTAATCATCTCAATCTCATTACTAATTCAAAAATTAGTTTATAACCTCAATTCCCTTAATTAAATTCTTAATTAACTAATCAAAATCTATAATCATAATAATCCCATAATTAATACAAAAAGTCATTATTCAACTCATAATCTCATTATCCTACAAGTAATTCATCAATTAATTATTCAAATCACATTCCCAATATCCAATAATTAATTTATCAATTAATAATACAAATCACAATACCAGTATCCCTTAATTAATTCTTAAATTATTTATAAAATTCACAATCCAATTACCCCATAATTAATTCATCAATTAATTATACAACTTACAATTCAATATTCCATAATTAATTCAGCAATTAATTATTTCCCCAAATCATGCAATTTCAATACATTGATAATTAATTCAATAATTAAATATTTAATTCACCATTTTCATAATCACAACGATCCAATAGTTATTTAAATAAATAATTATTCTAAATCAACAATCATAATGTCATATCAATCAATTTATTCACCAATTAATTATTCACATCAATTCCATTAATTAAGTCCACAAATAATTAATCTCATTTAATCCCATAAATTATTTCTCCAATTAAATTTCCATGCCAAATTCCATTAATTAATTTACAATTAATTAATCAAATTTAACAACTTAAATTAATTCTTCAATTACCTATCCATGTTAAATTAAATTAATTAATTCACAATTAATTAATCTCATTTAATCTGTTAAATTATTTATACAATTAATTGGATATGTCAAATTATATTAATTGGTTCTCAATTAATTAGTCCCATTTAATCCCTTCAATTAATACGATTATTAATTATACATGTAAAATTTTATTAGTTAATTCACTATTAATAAATCACATTTAATCCAATTATTTAATCCAACAATTAAATAATCACATTACTCCATTAATTAATTTATCAATTAATTAATCCCTTCAAATCCATTATTTAATTCAATAATTAATTAATCGCATTACTCTATTTATTATTTCGTCAATTAATTAATCCCAACAATACCATCATTTAATTTAATAATTATATATTCACATTAATACATTAATTAATTAATGAAATAATTAATCACATCAAACTAATTATTTAATTCAAAAATTAAAAAATCATATTCATCTATTAATCAGTTCATCATTTAATTAATCCCATGAGACCATTATTTAATTAAACAATTAAATAATAATATTAATCCATTAATTAATTGATCTATTAATTAATCCATCCAATCCCATTATTTAAATCAACAATTAAATAATCATATTACTCCATTAATTAATTCAACATTTAATTTATCCCTTTAAACCAATTATTTAATTCAATATTAAATAGTAATATTAATCCATTACTTAATTCATTTATTAGATAACCCCTTCAAATCCATTATTTAAATTGAAAATTAACTAATCATATTACACCATTAATTAATTTTATAATTGATTATTCCAACTTAAACAATTTAATAACCCCAATAAATTAATTAATTAATTTTTATATCTCAATCAAATCAATATCCCCAATTAATTACTCAATTCAAGAATCTAAATCATCCCTAATTAATTCACCAATTAATTACTCAATTCCAGATCTATAATTAAAATATAACCAATTCACTGATTTATCTCAATTAATTTAATCACCAAATTAATTAATTATAGAATGAACACAATTTCTAAACATCAAATATATAATATATAATTAAATACACATAATAAAAATAAATACTTTTGGATATGAATTATAAACCACCTACCTCAAGAATGACGATGAATGCTCACAAACAAATATCCCCAAATTGAACAAAATCAATCAAGAATTTGTCGAAGATGGTGATTTAGATCTGAATCCTAAATCCACGATTAAGAATGTCATGATATAATACACATAGATCCAGATCTAGAACCAAAAGCAGATAAACATACCTATTTTATTTAGGAAGAGGATCAGAAGAGAATGGGATATCTAAATAGAAAGAAACCAATTATATGGGAGAATCAGATCCTCAATCCGGACATTGAATTGTCATGAATAGAGGTCAGGAGCCCAAGGAAATAAGTCGAGAGCCTCCAAAATTGAGAGGAATCATTAGGGGAGGAGTGGGGGTCAATTTGGGGTTAATATAGGTGTTTAGGTAATTAAAAAACTAATTTTTAGGTTAACTTAAATTGTGTGCATGGTTTGTTGGGTAGGGGCACACGATTTCCTCTAACTATGAACCTTAACCGTGTGCCTCTTCTTGGTGGGGGGAGGGGGGGGGGTTCATGGTTTCTCTTTTAGGTTTCATGGTTTTCAAACCCTATATATCTAGGTTTTATTAGTTTACTAGCTCAGGGAAAATAGTTTAGGAAAAATAGTGGGACAACCATGCAATGACCTCTTTCTTTCAAAATTTTAAAACTTCTCCAAAAACTCCCCAAAAATAATCCTAAACACATATTACTCAAAACTAGAAAAAAGAGTACTGTAAAAAATTATGAGACATCTCTAAAAAAATTGGGTCTTACAATCTCCCTACTTTATAACACCTCATTTTAAAGCTATATTCTCTTACATCTCTAGTATTCCAAGTCAAAAAAGATTGGGTAATCATTACCTCTTATTTGTTTTCTCTCTCCCATGTTTCCTCCTAAACCCGCCAATATTTTCGTAATACACCAACCATCATCATAGTCATTCCCCACAACACTTTGACACTGATTTCCAACACACATAATGGATTCCCCTCAAATGACTCATTGGTCTCAATCTTAACTTCAACAACATGCCCAAAACGTTTTCCAACTCACCATGCCTAACAACAACAATAACAACACCACAAATTTAAACTCATCCTTGACAAAAAACACTACTTAGAAAACTGTATATCTACAAACTTGTGGGTCCACAAGGCCATTCTTTGAGGAATTTAAACATAATCCTTATAGGTTCTTAATTTATAAACTATCGATTCCACGCCTCCCACGATATAGATCCATATATACTGCTTCATAAGATCAACCTCTAGGAGTCCCCATATCCATCCAAAATTAATTAAGTTATGTAGGCATAAAGAAAGATATTTCTCAGCATACTCAAGAAGATGATAAGGTAATGGGAATGATCATAACTAATTAAAAGTAAGATAAGAAATTGTTTGTGAATATAAAAAAATACTATATCACATATGTTACGTCCCATTGTGGAAACACCTTATGATTTTGATGTTTGTGTCCTTCCCTTCTTCCCTACATATCACCACATCAATCCAAAACCAGATGGTCCCTCGCACACCCTACAACTATGTTCTAAAATTAGGTAATTCTCATGACCCAACTCATCTTGTATATAGGTCATGGATAAAAAATAGTAAATCATTTTCATTATTAAAGTTTCTAATTTAGATATCAAATTATTCTCATATTGCATAATTTTATTACATTAAATTTCATTTTGGACACCATTTTCTATTTAATTTCACAATAACAGAAAGATATATCTATTTCAAAAACATACACATAAATATTTTTCCTATGTGTTCCTAGAATGATGCATGTCACAAAATAATCTGGATTTCCAAGAATGATGTGTGAGACTCAACTCTTGCTCTATAATGGTCCATGAGTCAAATATCATGAAACCTCTAAAACAATTAAAATCACACAACCACACAAGTGTTTCTCCCAAGGTGAAATAATATTCAACTATAACATCAAATAATAATAACAAAAATTCCACCCTAGTCACTTGGTTTCACCCCCGTACATGGGTTAGTATGTAATTTCCTAGATCTAGATTCCACAAAACTGGTGCTATGTACCTAGTTGGTAACATAACCTCAAGCGCATTTCCCAAAACACCAGAGACTTATTACTAGTAGTGAGGGCCTAGGGTGTGATTGTTCGGATACTATTCCCTAGTTTAAGGAGTGTAACATAGTGGAAAAATAATGTACAATAATTGAAGTAGTAAATACCATAAGACTGAAACAAACAATTGAATATTGATAATAAAGATAACCATAAGTCATAACATTAATAAGATGATTATTCCAATCAAATGTTCTAAGAAACCATCCTAAACAAGATACCCTACAATTAAATACAAAATACAACACAAAGGAAAATAAATAAAAAATAAAAATTAGAAGCATCACAAGACTTAGATTGCTCTTAGGCTCTCCTACTCGTAAAAAACAATTCGAGTACCTATTGAAGGCTTCTTGTCCTTATCGACACCTGAACAAATATAACATGTTTGGCTAAAAAACATTACCGAAATAGTACATGAGAAAAAATATCAGTAGGAAACCACCCAAGATATATGCCTATATTCCCGGGATTATATGCAATATGTAGTTTACAAAAAGATAAATAGGTAAACATGGAGGTACCCAAAAGTAAAAAATATTACAAGTCTTATTCATTTTTATATTATGTTCATGTTCATTAAAAATTTTGATTACATTGAATTGTAAACATCTTGAGATCCGGCCTAAGCATGAATATCCCCCATATCAAGTAAGAAAAACTGATGTCTTAAAAGCCCATATAAATAGTTATAAGGGAATATAGAATCAAATCTTGTGATTTCTCTTGGAAGACACATCATAAGGCATTTCATAAGATATTCAGTTCAACACATCACCCACAGGCATAACACACCCCTTTCCATATGCATAACCAATCCTCTCTTTTTGGAACAACCAATCCTCACCTACAAGAATAAAAAATCCTCACCCGATATTACGACACAAAATCACCCGCGGGCATAGAACTACCTCACCCAGAGGCTTAGAACATAACAAAAACACATGTATATTAAACTATTACTTGGAAAACATTGATCAACTTGCGTGGGAAATTCATAAAAAAGCCTAACATGTAATCTAACAATTACAAGACATAACAATTATTTATCTCACATGGTTAAAGATTTAATTGACCAAAATTAATTTTAAAATACCCTTAAAAGGGAAAACAATGCATGCCTAAAGGAATCCTAGGCAGAAATGGAAAAATATTGGTTATTTGAGGGAAACACACCCATGGGGAGTCCCTTGATAAAACACAGCAATCTCAAAATGATTCAATTTGTATTATTATTCACAAAAATATAATTAGGAATCAACATGAGACAAAATATAATTAAAGAGAAACCCTAAAAATGGGCATGCAGTGCTACGAAACATGTAAACCACTTGAAAATTATAGAAAGGTATAAGACCACCAACCTTATTTGATAGTAGATAGGTTGTCCAGTATGAAGTCCTGATTCAACCTGGTTTGGATGAAATTTGAAGAATGGATGATGAACAAGAATATAGAGCTTGTAAGACTAAATAAATATAGCACAATAATTGTTCTGAAGAATCAAGAATAACTAAAAAGGAATTGAGTAATTACGAATACAGTTCTAATGAGATAGACCATGCTCGAATCTGTGTCCGAATGGATTCTAAAACTAAAAAACTATTTTATATCATTTTTGGGAATCAAGAATGAGAGAAAAACTATTGTGCATCAAAATATGAGGTCACTACATCTTTTATGAAAACCCCTACTCAGAAAGTACACGACGTGTACCCCAAGTACATGACATATACCAGGCCTAAAAACATTTTTTTCATTTTCTCCCTTTTATTCCCAATAACTACCCAACTGACCCATGGACCATCTTAGGGTTTATGGAAAAAGTAAATATCCATACCTTAAAAAAAGAATTGGGTTCTTTCAAACTCACCCCATTAAATCAATTCATCCCCAAATTACCCTTCCAAGGGTGGTAAAGAAATATCTGAGAGTAAATTTGGCCAGTGAGCACATACATCAGCCTCCCTCTCCTAGGTCTCATCCTACACTCATCCATGATACAATACCACCAATATTAGGGTAACTTACCAGCCTGGGAGAAACATTATGCTCTGGTCAATGATAAGAATTAGATTCTTCTAAAAGTATACATAAACCTGAATCTCAACATCCTCAGGATGAAAAATGTGAGACGATTAAGAATTATTATAGTGCAAATGAGGTATGTTGAAGATTTAGTGCAAGGATCAGTATCTTTGAGGTAACTACAACTGATAGGCAATAGATCCAACTCTCTCCATAATCTCAAATGGTCCAACATATCATGGTGAATGTTTACCTTATCTACTGATCTGCAAGTGTCCCAGTCTTAGTGAAACACTCAAGAAAACATGTTCCCCAACCTAAAACTCTAGAGATCATTTGTGATGATCATCATAATATTTCTGAAAATAATACACAGTATCCATCCACTTCATAATCAACTAGAACTTCTTAGAAGTCTCCTTCACAAGATGTTGTCCCAGTAAAGCTGCCTCTCCCACCTCCAGCCAACACAAGGGTGATCAGTATGAACTACTATAAAACTAATCATAAGATTCCATATCTATATTCTCCTTGAAATTTTTATTTGAGGAAAATTCAACCATGATGATTTTCTTCTCCCAAGACCCCCCAATGTCTATGTCGCATTCCCACAGTATTTCCTCCATCATTGTATCATATTCTATAATTTTCCATCAGTCTGAGGGTGGTATGTTGTACTTAGAAGAACCTGTGTACCTAGATCCCTCTGAAAACTATACCATAAACGAGGTGTAAAGCAGGCATACCTATTTGAAATGATAGAACAAGGGACCCCATGAAGTCGTGCCACATTAAGAATATACTTCTTCCCAATATCATCAACACCAATGGTCTCCTTGATCAACAATAAGTGAGTGACCTTCATGGGCCTGTCAACCACCATACACGCAACACCATTATATCTGGGTGACCTTAGTAACCCATTCACAAAATCCATCAAGAATTCATCTCATTTCCACTCCAGAATAGGTAACAACTATAAAAGTTTGGTAGGCCACTGATGTTCCACCTTCACCTGTTGACTGGTGGAACACCTTGTAAAAAATCCCGCCACCCATCTCTATATACCTGGCCACTAATACTGATGGAAAAATTGTTATACATATTTGTAACTCCGAGATTCACTCCCTAAGATGAATCATGAAACTCCCCATCAACTCCTCACATATGTCCACTGGAACCCAGAAACTTCTATGGATATGAATGATCTCATCATCACCCAACATTCAACCAGGAGGTGGATCCTCATCTGCTACACTCTTCTGCAAGACTAAGCCCTCAAAATTTGATATTTGACACATCCTCACTCTGTCCCGTAGGGTAGAACTCATAGCTGTAGAAGGTGGTAAAGTTAATCCTTGACTTTCATGAACATCCTAATGCATCTCAGAGAACAAGGACATAAGCTTCCACTCACCCCTGGCCTCCTTCACCACCTATATATGAGTCCTTCTACTCAAAGAATCATCCACTACATTTCCTTTCCTAGGGGTGTAGGAAAGCTCAAAATTGAAAAACTGAAGGTATTCGAACCACCTTCATTGTCTCAAATTTAGTTCACCCAGATTAAAGATGTATTTGAAGCTTTTGTAATTAACCTACATCCCAGAATTCTATCTAAACAAATACTATCTCCAACTGTGCAACACAATTACAATAACAGCTAACTCCAAATCATGTGTTGGGTAATTCATCTCGTGAGGCCTCAACTGAAGATACCTATACGCTGCAACTTGATATTCATGAAATCTCACTTCCCCCATAACAATACCTAAAGTGTCATAGTATAAAATATAACTCTTTCCCTTATCTGAGAGTATTAAGACTTGGGAAGATGTTAGTCCCTCCCTGTAGCTCCTTAAAATCTATCTCGTAAGCATCTGACCACACAATCTTTACACCCTTCTTAGTCAAGATCGTCAGCTATGCTTCTAAGCATGTGAAGTCTAGTGTAAAATTATTGTAGTACACATATAACCCCAAGAAACTCTGTATCTAAAAAAAATTCTTTGGAGGTTCCTAATAAACTACTTCCCTCACCTTCTCTAGGTCCACTAACACTCTGATATCCGAGATAATGCAGCCTTGGAAGCAAATATTGTCCATCCAAAGTGGTACATGGTGAGATTAGAATATAAATAATGTTCTCTTAGTGTTTTAAAAATGATCTCAAGATGGTTGGAATGGGTGTGTTAATTACGAGAATAAACCAAGATATCATCCCCAAAAACTACCACAAAAGAATCTATGTATGGATGAAACACTCAGTTCATTAGCACCATGAAAACTACGGGCGCATTCATGAGACTAAATGGTATAACTAGATACTCAAATAGACTATACCTACTACGAGATTTTTTACGAGGTTTTTCTATAGGTCGAACATATACCAGGTGATATCCTGACCTGAAGTCAATTTTTTAGAACACCTAGGTTCCTCGAAGCTGACCAAGACGGTCATCTAACCATGGAATGGGATACCAATTTTTAACAATTATGAAGTTCAGTTTCTGATATTTCATGCATAGCCTGAGGGTACCATCTACCTTTTTGCAAAAAGACTGGTGAACCCCATGGAGAACTATTTGGTCGAATAAACCCCTTTGCCTCTAAATCCTATATCTGCCTCTTAAGCTCATGCAGCTCTGTAATTTCCATCCTATATGGGGGAATGGATACCAGTGCAGCTCCATGAATTTTCTCGATCAGGAACTCCACCTCTCTCACTTGAGGTAACCCTGAAATGTAATATGGGGAAACATCCATGAAACTATAAACCACTAGAGGGAAATCTGTCTAACAAGTCCCCTATTCATCCAGATATTGACTCACTATCTGGGTTATCATTCCACCCAAACCTCTATTTTATGGTCTAGCTCTTCATGAAAAGACATCAGATTCTCCTTTGTGTAGAAAATATCTTCCCTATAGTGATGTGAAACTCACCCTATAGTGATAGAAATCGAAATTGGATCAAAAAGTAACCAAACAATCCATTCAGAGAATGAAATAAATGCATGTCATCTCTAAGACATATAGATCCCATAAGAAGTGACACACCCCAACCTCAAGAGGGAACTCCTTACACTAACGTACACCTGCCATTCTTATCCATAACGGAGTGTCTAGTTCCATAACATCATCAGAAGAGAAAACATAGAGCCTAAGGCTCTCTACAATGGTAAAAATATAAAACTATGTGAAACCCCTATATCAAAGAGTGAAGAAGATAAAACGGAGGTGACTAGACTAGTACCTCTGATAGTAGAGGCTCTATGATCCTACTCATATTGGGTTTGTTGCACTGCATAGGTCTGACTGATAACACGATCATGCGACACTAGCTGGCTACCCTGAGCTGATCCACCCTCATGTTGATGAATCCCTATGGTATGACTACCAATTCAATGAACACCAGCTCTTCTTGAACTCCCTGACACACCCCAACTACCAGTTTGAGGAGAATCCACTTACCCTGCTCTTGAACAAGGAGTCAGTGTAGAACCTCTCTCACTAGATGTCAGTTGAAAGGACCTTAGAAGGACTGTAGATGGACCATATTCCCACAAGATTGACACTCGATTGGTTCCATCAATCATTGTGGTCTCATATTCCCAGCTCTACCACAATGGTAGCACCTTTCTTGGCTACCCATAAAAAATATTATGACTGGTCATATAACAATGAGAAAGCACCATGCCACACTTCTTTCTATCGGTCGATACATTACAAGATATCGATGTTGAACCACCCGGGTTCACACCTCCATCTCCTAATAAATTATGTTTTTTAATAAAGACATAATTCACAATGGAATATACAGATGGAAACCTGGGAATGTTCACCTAAAATCGAATGATGTACCTGAGACCATCCTCAAATATCCTAACACTCGATGTCTTCTCACCCATCATAATAGGTGTGAATATATAAAGATCAATGAAATGGTGTGTGTTGTCCATCACTAACATAGAACCATGCTCTATATTCATGAACTCTTGGCCTCTATTGGCCCTCAACGTCTTGAGAAAATAGTAGTTATAGAATACCGTCTAAAAAACTCCTCATGCCATGTCCTGATAACTCTCTGTCTGAGTAGTGACATCCCACAACCTCACGGATAATCTGGCATAATATAAGTCATGAGCATGACCCTCCTCTCACGAGACATCTCTTGACGCTCAAAGATATAAATATGTCTTTCTACCATGACTCTACAGCCTATGGTCCACCATCCCATAAAAACATTGGTGGATGATGTAGCTGAAATACTCGGGTCAGTTCTGCCATATACATAGTAGGCAAAGGTACTCCCTAGAATGTTTTCATAAACCTCATTAAGCCTTATCTGAGTAAGTCATCTGAATCTAAATCTAGTATACCAAATGGTTCTGAAACTGGTATTACTAGAGGATGCACTAGTAGCTCGTGTTGCACCGTATCCAAAGTATAGTCATATCCTTCCTCACAGCGCACCACTCGATGTTGTCATGGTGGCATGTTTCTACAAGGACAATAACAAGCCTCAAAAAAGAGCATATCTCAATAGTGTAGGACATGTAAAAACCATCCTAAAATATAAGTAAAATCACAACCTACTCTTAATTCCATAACTATATAAATAAAATTCTAGGAAGCTCATGAAACTATGCCCCATGCCCACTCAAAACTCAGGTCTAGGTCAAGTATCTATCCATTAGTTCATGTTTCCATTTCCATTTCACATTTGGTCTTTCTTGAAATTACACCAAGGGTTTACCAATTAAAAATCCAAGGGGGCCCATAACACCTCGTGAACCCAAAACATGGCTCTCAATCAAACCATACAAATAACAAGTTCATTTAAGCCTTTTTCATTTCATTTTTGTGTCGTTTTCTTATTCATAAGAAACAATTATTCTTATGGATTGAAAGACTACATCAGATATTTATCTACTACACCCAACTAACACAACAACATGAAAAACTATCACCTCAACTATCACCACATTATTTAATAAATAAGGCATCCTAAATGGCATGGAATAATTCATGGCATGTGATTCTAACAAGTGTATGTATGATGCATGGTATGAAACACCGTCATATCATTATGTTGAAACTAAAATAGAACCAATAATTTGATCAAAATTAATAGGAGAAATCAATAATGTCACCCCACGGTGAAATAAAATCAACTATAATAGTCAAAATCTAGAAAATCATAACTCAATTTGAGGAAATTTGGATTCACCATGTACATGGGGTAGCGACTCTCAGGCACAATTTATTACCAAATTAATTTTTTTCCTATCCCTGTATATTGTCACTAAATAGTAAGTCGAACCAAAATGAACTACTCTAATACCACTTCGTAACGTCCCAGATACGGATTCCACTGAACTGGTGCTCCATACTCGGTTGGACAATAGAATTAATAGAATTTCGCCAAATTCCAGCGGTTGGGGACTAGCAGTGATGCCCTAGGGTGTGATAGTGGGGAAACTATTCCCTCATTTCCAGAGTGTGACACATCATAACAATAATATAAAATATTAGATACAGTAAATACAATAAAACTGAAACAAACAATAGAGGATGATAATAATGATAACCTGATGTCATAACATACAAAAGATGATGATTCCTATCACATGTTTTAAGAAAGAAACCAAAATAGCGTATACTATACTCAGATAAAAAATACAATACCAATGTAAATAAATACCAAAGAAAACTCAGAATTATCACATGCCTCGGCTTGGTCTCATGCTCTCCTACTCCTAAATAAAAAATCAAGAACCTGTAGAAGGGTTTTTTCCTTTATTAAAACCTACAACAATATAATCTATTAGGATCCAATATCATGCTCCAAACAGGGTGTGAAAAAAAATCTCAGTATAAAACCACCCAAGATCTGTGCATATCTGCCAGTGAGTATATGCAACAGGTAGTGTAAAAAATGAAAAGTAGTAAACTTGGATGTACTCAAAAGTAAACAATCATACAAGCCATTTTCCCATTTATATTATGTTCAAGTTCATTAATCATTTTAATTGCATTCAATTGTGAAAATCTTGATATCCATCCTTATCCCGATAATCCCATGTATCAAGTAAGAACAAAAAATGACTCAAAATGACATCTTAACTGTTATAAGGGAAGACTGAATCCAAGATTGTGATTTGTCTTGGAAGAGGCCTCATAAGTCTTTCTATAAGATATTCAGTTCAAAACATCTCCCATGGGCATAGAAAAAAAACATGCCTGAAGGCATAACATAAGCCCACTCACATGAATAACCTATCCTCACCCATATCCATAACCAATCCTCACCCGTATGCATGGAAAAACATCACCCAAAACCATAGAACCACCTCACCCATAGGAATAACACATAAAAATCACACATGTAGATTAAACTATTACATGGAGAACGTTGAACAAATCATGTGGGAAATTCATAATACAAGCGTAACATGTAATCTAAAAATTACAAGGCTTAACAAATGTTTATATCACATGGGTAAAAATATAATTTACCAAAATTCATTATAAACAACTCTTAAAAGGAACAAAAATGCATTCCCAAAATAATCCTAGTTCGAAATAGATAAATATTGGTTATCTGAGGGAAATACACCATGGGGTGTCCCTTAATCAAACTTTACTAGATCTAAATGTTTCTATTCATATAATTTATCACCTAGACAACTTTAGGCATAATCACAGGTCAAAATCTCAACAAAGTGACACCCTAAAATGGGTGTTTGGCACTCCGGAACATATAAAACACAAGACAATTAGTTAAAGGCACAAGACCACCTACATCAACTCATTAGTACATAGCTCATCCAATATCAAGTCCTGATTCATCATGGTTTGAATGAAATCTAAATAATGTACAAAGAATGAGAAAACAATGCATATGATCTTAAATCCTAATATTGTAGTCATTGTTTTGAAGAATAAAGAATGACTAAAAAAGAATAGAGTAATTACATATGCAGTTTCAATGAGACAAACCACTCTCGAATCAAAGTCTAGACGACTTATAAAACAAAAAAACCATTTTAGATAATTTTTGGGTTTTAAAAATCAGTGAAAAAATGATGTGCGTGAAAGTATGAGGCTATAACCACTTTTATAAAAAAACACATTGTTCAAGTACACGATGTGTTGGTACACGGATTCTACCCCATGTACATGGTGTGAACCTGGCCTACATTTGTTTTTCTATATTTGTATCCCCTTAATTCCCAATAACAACCTAACCGGCCCATGGCCCATCTTAGGGTTTAAGCCAAAGGAACGATATGTACCTTAAAAGAATAATCTGATTTTTACATAGAAACTCTTAATTATGTGCTCATAACCAAGTTCTGACTCTTAATAGTCTACAATATACCTTTCACAAAGATTAATACAAAATAAAATAAAATAAAATAGGGCTTTAATATAAATTTGTAATGTCCTGGCCCGGGTGCAACACACCGGTTCCTTAAGCCAGTCGGTTAGTGGACCTCAAGCGCGCCTTCCCGCATACTAGAGGCTGCAGGATAGCATTGAGGGTTTAATATCAGTCACAGGGAGACTAATACCCTCTTTTTTGGATTAAAAACATACAGAAATATATAGAGAAAATCCAAATAAATATATATTATAACCAAACAATACCAGTATCACAAGATGAACCAAAACTATAAATACAATAATCCAACAAAAAGTATATATGCAATGAAAATTTATATTTTATGTTTCAAAATGAAACTTAATGTAAATACAATGAAGAATCCCAAGTAGTTCCCAAACCATGTCCAGTTCCCAAATACATGACACATCCTAGTCATCTATCTATCATAGGGCCTTTTCCCTTAAATTATCTTGCAACAATGTAATTTATTCAGGTACTGATCAGCCAGCCCATGTAGGGTGTCAGTACAACTCAGCGGGACACCGCCAATGGTTTTTAAAACAGTATACATTAAATGGAATTGTATAGAATTGAATAAAGAAATAACCACAATTCTTAAATGAATGACTATCACGTTATCAAATTATTCTTTACTTAACCATATAAACTCCCCAGCTTCCTGAGGAAACTCAAACTTCAATAACTGTTTCAGCCCACGTCAGTGTCTACAATATCCCCAAGGGATATTAAATCATAGAATGTCACTATAACCATTATATATATTGTCTCAATATCATAATTCCATTATTAACAGCCTAGATCTCATATCATATCTCAGAATTCTATTGTTACCATTCTAGATCTCAATTCCCAAATGAATTCCATCATTACCGTTCATCATTTCATTAATTAATCAAACAATTAATTATTTATCTCTATCTATTAATTAACTCGGCAACAAATTAATAATATCAATCCCATTACTAATTCAAAATTAGTTTATCCCATCAATTACCTTAATTAATTACTTAATTAATTAACTAAAATATACTATCACATTAATCTAAAAATTAATTCATCAATTAATTAATTAAGACACAATATTTTTATCCTATAATTAATTTATCAATTAATTATTCAAATCACAATCACATTACCCCATAATTAATTAATAAATTAATTATACAAATCACAATCCCATTATCCTACTATATATTCATCTATTAATTGTACAAATTACAATTAAATATTCCATAATTAATTCAACAATTAATTATTCCCCAAAATCCCACTATTTCAATACACCAATACTTAATTCAACAATTAAGTTTCCAATTCACCATTTTGATAATCACAATGATTCATTAAATAATTAAATAAGGAACTAATCTAAATCAACAATCATAATACTACACCCATCAATTAATTCACCAATTAATTTTTCATAATAATTCCATTAATTAATTCTATAATTAATTAATCACACTCAATTATTTCTATTCATTCACCAATTAATTATCTATTTTAAATTCAATTAATTAATTCATATTTAATTAATCACATTTAATTAATTCAATTAGTTCTACAATTAATTTTCCATGTTAAATTCTAATAATTATTTCATTATTAAATAATCACATTTAACCCCTTCAATTAATTTTCAAAGTAATTATCCACATCAAATTCTATTGATTAATTAAAATTTAATTAATCAAATTTAGTTCTTTTAATTAATTCAACAAACTAATTTTCCCTGGGAAATTCTATTAATTAATTATTATTTAATTAATCACCTTGAATCCCACTATATATTTAAACAAAAAATAATCAAATTACTCCATTAATTAATTATTCAATTAATTAATCCCTTCAATCACATTATTTATTTCAAAAATATATAATCGCATTCCGCCAATAATTAATTCATCAATTAATTAATACCATCAATCTTGTCATTCAATTCAAAAAATAAATATTCACATTACTCCATTAATTAATTCATTAATCATTAATCCTATTGAACCCAATATTTAATTAAACAATTAAATAATCATTTTACTAAATTATTTAATTAATCACTTAATTAATCTCTACAACTGATTATTTATTTCATCAATTAAATAATCATATTACACCATTGATTAATTCATTGATTGATAAATCCCTTCAAACCCATTATTTAATTCAACAATTGAATAATCATATTACTCAATCAATTAATCTACCGATGAATTAATACCTTCAAAACTATTATATAATTCAAGAATTAATTAATCATATTACTTAATTATTTATTTATTAGATTAATTAATCCCTTAAGGCCCATTATTTAATTCAATAATTAAATAATCACATTACTACATTAATTAATTATTCATGCTTAATCAATTTAATAAAACCAATTAATTCATTTATTAATTTTTCAATCTCAATAAATTCAATATCCCAAAATTAATTACACAATTCAATAATCCCATTAATCTCTAATTAAATCCCTAATTAATTACTCAATTTGTGATCTAAAATTCTAATATCAACAATTTCACAATTTATCTGAATTAATTAAATCAAAAAATTAATTAATTATTTCAAGAAGTAAATTGCTAAAAATAAAATTTAAATTCTACAATTACATACACTTAATATAAATAAATACTTAAGGATATGAATTATAGACAACCTTCCTTAAGATTGGTGAAGAGAACTTGGAAACAAATATCCTCAAATTGAACGGAAACAATCAAGAACACATCAAAGTATGAGATTTATATCTAAATACTAAATCTATAATTAAGTGGATTAAGATAAAATAAACAAAGATATAGATCTAGAACCAAAAATGGATAAACATCACTCTTTTAAATGGTAAAATGAGAGGAAGAGAATGATAGATCTATGTATGAATAATGGACTTACCCAGGTGGTGGAGATCCTCAATTCAAAAGTTGAATTGTAAAGAAACATAGTTGAGATCCCAATAAAATCATCCAAGATCCTCCAAAATTGATTAAAATCATTAAGGGATGAGTAGGGGTCGATTTGGGGTTTATATAGGGGATTAAATAATTAAAAATATAATATTTTGTTCAACTTAAATCCCACACATGGTTTTCTTAGTAGAGGTGAATGATTTCCTCTAGCCTTGTGCCTTATCCATGTCATTCTTCTAGTGGGGTTCACAGTTTGAAAAACCATGCACCATCTGTGAAAAAACCTCTATATACAAGGTTGCACTTTTTTTGGGCTAGGGATCATGGTTTGGGAAAATCGTGTGTCATCCTTGAATTTCCCTATTTCTTAGAAAACATTAAAATATCACCCAAAAACTACCTTGCAATTAACCCAAACAAGGAGTACACAAAACATGAAACACATTACTTCAAAATACCTAAATATATTTTAAAAAGTCAAAATCATACATGAAATTTGAGTTAGACATTAGCATTATTGGAAGGGTGGAGTGATAATCCAAATTAATATTTTTTATCAGGATGATTAGGGAACATGATGTATATATTTCACTCTTGTAATAGATCAATTATACGATGTTTTCCCTAATGTTTTTTAAGAAAAATCTTGAGAGACAGTGGTGGAGTCTACTATTGAGCTACTTTCAGAAGGAGCATCATTATCTATTTCTCTTTAAAATATGGCTACTTCTAAGTTGTTGGATCTAAAGAGGTGTACATATTAATTTAAAGATAAGGGTTTTATATAACACAATACATTACTATGAGCTTCACATGTGATTTCTTCCTAGAAACTAGTCATTAAACTCAGTCATTTCTTGGATTACCAAAAATTCAATTAACATTTAATTAAGAACTAGTATCTCATACCTTTTATTGATGACTCATTTTACCAACTCTAAAGAGCTCAAGTTTTCTCAATGATGGATTTGAGGTTGGGATATCATCATGTGAGTTTTAAGACATTAGATATATCATGTATAGAATTCCATAATAGATATGGATTGTATGAGTATTTGGTTATTCAGTTTAGTATCGTGAATGCAACAGAAACATTCCTTCATATAATAAATCAATTTTTCCACACATAGTGGGATTTATTTATGGTTATATTTGGGGATAAAATATTGGTTTACTTTCACACTTAACACAACATTGAAAAACTTCTTGAGATGATAATAAAAACAATGAGATAAAACTATCTATAGGTGAAGATTAGAAAATGAAACTTTTGGATTGATAATTTCCACGTCATAGGTCACATCATATTAGAATTAGGGTTATTCGTAGACCTAATGATAGTGATATCTAGGGTTTCCCAGTATAATCAGAAGAAGATATTTGATATATAGATATTATTAAGGCTAGTGGGATATTATATATGCCTTATATATGATTTCACATGCCTTGTAGCACCACTCACATGATATACCACGTATAGTGTTTAGTTTATGTGGTCTGAAGCATGGAGTGAGAATTTAATGAATTGAAAAGATATTGAAATTAGTATTGATCATTATTATACCTAATCTAGGTAGAAGTTAAACAATTTATTATGATGTAACAGGTATTGGGATGAGATATTTTATAAAACAATAATATTGAGTCATGGTATACGAGCTTCACCCGTTGATTGCCGATGACCCGAATTACTCGAAGCATGATATTAGGTTAACTTTTTTTGGTCCATTCCTTGGTATTTTAGAGGAATTTATCATTGGGAGAATGATTAAATTTATACAAATATCAATAAAATACTTAAATATATCTTTAAAAAGTTTGCATAAATCATAGACAATAATTATGGGTTCAATACCTACCATAACTTGATTTCTATATTACCTATGTACGTGATGAAGGAAATGTCATGGTAGATCCCCTTAGTTAGAGGTGTAATGAACTAACCCTAGTTACCCAGAGTCGGTGCATTATTACATAACATTCTAATGATTACAAGGGATCAAGTCTTGAAATATCTATTAGTTTAGTACTCATTATATTAATAGATAAAAACTTAAGTTTTACATTACATCATGAGATAATAACAATAACAAAATTTTGTACCCTTTGAACACACTTATATCGCTTAGCCTATCCCTACAGGTCAACCATAAAATACTTGTTCAAATCTGGGGAAAAATAAAGCATATAACGGGGTGAGATCAGATGCTCAGTAAGGATAACAATATAAACGAAACATTCTTAAATAAGAATAAACATTTAAGGTAATGTATAAGAGTATAAAGAAATCCTTTTAAAATTAAACTTTTGCATAATATGGAAAATATAAATCAAATAATTCCATTTACTTATTCATGTGGATATTCTTGTTGTCGAATAATCACATGAAATATCAAAATAAAATTTCATATTGATGGAATGCATAATACCGGACATCATAACCACATATTCAGGGACTCGTGCCAAGACTACAAATAAGATTTTTTCAATTCCTTGTGCAAAAACACTAGTTTGTCTCATGATAACTACATATGCATTGAGGATATATAGTAGGCTCCACCCATCACTAACTGAGTCTAATGTATTCCTATATTAAATCGTTGAAACATAATAAAAACATTTGTATTAATACTATCATACAAAATTTTAATACTTTATCCATAAAGCATGAATGGTATAAAAATAACACATCCACAATCAAACATATCACAAAACATTCTATACAATTTGGAAGATTGTATCATAATAAATAAACATCAAAAAAGTGTAAAAACTATCAATGGATGTTGACATAAATGAAATCATAACTATTTGAGAGAAATATCTCTTTCTATTTTGAAATCATTCAAAAGTCACATAATTATTTAAGAAAACATTTATTTTGAAAATATTCTTATAATACTTTAAGGGATTCTTTGATGATGTTATAATGGTGGAAAATATCTACACTCTCCTAATAAGTTAAAAAATAATTCTTTCCTTAATTTTTATGAAAAGGTCGTAATGGATATTGTTTGGAAAACAATGAAAACATTTCTTTATAAAAACTATACAAAAAGTAAAACAATGGTATAAATGAGTTTAATCCATATTCTAGGAAATACAAAAAATGTATTGAAATGCATTTTTAAGAATCATGGATGTGGATGATAAAGAGGTCCAAGTAGATACTCACGTATAAACAACCTCGGATAATGAAGAGATTGTGGAATTAACCCTTACCTTGTACTTTGACATGGTCGATGGTATATTAACATACTATATAATTGTTAAATCATTGTTATTAAATTATAAAATAACCACATACGTAAATATGATATCATATATAATCTTCTAATATTTCATTGTTGATAATATTTTAGTAGTATCATTGTTTCTGGTGTTAACTGATTTGTTTTAATTTATATGTTTTGTTATGTACGTCATGTGATTTATGGATATGATTTATTTGATTCATATCCAAAATGATATTATTTTCATAAACATTATTTTTTAGTCAAAAAAGTTAATTTATTTTTGAATGGTTATGATGGGGAATGAATCTCATCACGTTCATGGAGACGGTAATATGTACGTACGCACAAGCAATAATACCAATCTATTTATGATGAAATAGTATGTACTTGTATAGAATATCATATACACATAATACTTAACATGTAATATTTCTTATTGACATCAGTTATACTCATTATTATACCCATCCAAATAATGAATTGTTTGAATAACAAACTACAACACGACATGGAGACGATAAGTTGTACGTATGCACCTGTGGTGATTTGAAATTCAGAGGATGAATTGAATATTGAATATGGCTGTGAAATATTTATAATAACATCACATTATGTTTAAGGTACTCGAGTTATTATTTTGGTATGGAAACAACAAATAAAGAGGAAGTGGAAGAAGAAATGAACTTTGAAAGAGGTGGTAAAACTATTACCTCTTCTTCGGGTGTTTCCTTTTTAGTTGATCAAAAGGGCTCCATAGGTTGGATTTATGATCAATTTAATGACTCTAGGTATAATTGAGGGTTTTTTGAAGGATATTTTAGTAGTTTTTGGTAGATCCAAATGGATTTGGAGGTGTGATTGTGAGAGAAGGGGATGTACTCTTTTATAAGAGATGTAAGTGTCACTTTAGGAAAACCTTGAAATATTATTTTATTATAAAATAATATTCAATGTATATTGGATCAAAAATAATTTATTTATTTCCGAAGGTGGGGATTGGTCTAAAACCTCTCAACCAATAGGTTTTAGATATGTTTATGTTACCTTATTACCCTTATCATTTAGATTTATCCCTTAGTTAAATAGTTTGTTGATTACCATGTATTCATGTATTATTATAAAAATAGTTAATAAACATACTATTAAATGACAATAGAACCCAACATGGTCCATTAATGACATATCTATTATTATATTAGTCTTTTGGTTGAACCATATATTTTTAAGACTATTATATCATTTAATAATATAGTATTTGTTTTAAAAACTCATTTATGTCAATTTTTACACTAATTAGTATTTTATTTTTTCAATGACGCAACAAATTGATTACTTTTAAAAAACATCATTTAATCAACCCTAACAGGTCATATTAACCTATAAAATTCGCTTAATTCTTCAAAAAATTCAATTTACATCTATTTGGATATTTATAATGTCAATTATTTTAATATTTAGTTAATAATGTAATTAATGTATCATCATTGCATCATAAATAAATTAAATTATTTAATGTATAAAAACTATAAATAAAATACCATTATTTAGAAAATCGTTTTAGCATTCTAATTAATATTTATAGTTGAATTTATCTTATGTATAACCCTATATTAAATATGGATTAGTTATTAAAATTTGAATTTAACCCTTTTAACTATTCTTTAAGTAAAATAATAATAAATGTCCTAATGAAATCCAAGTGGACCAAAAGGATCATATTTATTTTAATAAATTTTATGTTTGTCTAAATACAGTTATATAAAATAATTATGACATGTCTTAAGGTAATTATAAAATCATTTTTACATTTAATTGCCCAATTTAATTTAAACCGTGGTTAATAAAAGTCAAAATTTATGATTCACCAAAAATTATTTTCATCCTATTGAACCACATTTTACTTACTGATTTCAACCATGACTCTCCTATTTTTGAAATTAAATTCATAAATGTTGTAAAATTACATTTTATGCAAATTTAAAATTACACTTTGAAGGTGGCTAAAGGACGATAAAAAGTTCAATCAAATTTTTTATATCTAATATTATTATAAAATGACTCCAATGAATTACGTTTAAGATATATAAGTATTATGTACCTATTTACCCCTAATTTAAATTTAAATAAAATAACTAATTATTTAAATTAAAAATCAGTTTTAAACAATAACGCAGTGTATTTCAATATTAATCAAAAATATAATGTTTTCAGAAAAATACAAAAAAAAATCACCTTAAGATAATTTTATTATTAAAAATTCAAAAATGAAGACCATTTTTAAAAATAAAATTTCATAATATAGGTATTACTATTAATAATGGCTAGTTTGATTGGTCGTGGTGTGTTAAAACTCCAATTTGTGTACAATGCAGGCTATTGTATTATTCAAAGGGAAACGTATCATAGAAACTTGGGATGTTACATTCTTCCCTCTTTCAAATAATTTTGTCCTCAAAATTTCTAGAATACTACTGTATAAAAAGATTCGGGTGGTTCATCATAAGTTCATCGGGTTCCCCCATTTCATCTTCCATATTAGGGTTTCTCTATACAACTTTCTCCAGACGTGTCGTGCGGTTTCTCAGCACTTGTTCTCTATTATAAAGAATTATGATAGGTTGTTCACAATAAGACAGGTTGGGTTCTAGTTATATTTCATCATATTTGAGCACATGTGTTAGGTCAAGCATGTATTTTCTTAATAGTGATACATAGAACATGTCATGAACTTTAGAGAGACTTGGTGGCATTTCTAAATGATAATCTATAACTCCAATTCGTTCTAGAATTTAGAAATGTCCAATGTACCTGGGACTAAATTTACCCTTCTTACCAAATCATATTAAACCATTTCATCTAGATACCTTCATGAAAACATTATCTCCTCTTAAAATTGAATCCCTTTATTTGGTTATTAGTAGATCTCTTTTGGCTACATTGAGCTTCTTTGATATGGGTTTGGATAACCTTCATCTTTTCCATTGTTTCCTCAAAATGGTCTAGGTCTATGAGTTTTCTTTCACAAAAATCATCCCAACATGTTGGTGTGTGACATTTATTTTCATAAAACACCTCATATGGTGCCATTTGAAAACTCAAATGGAAGCTATTATTATATAAAACTTATTCCAAAGGTAAATATCGATCTCACATACCTTGAAAATAAAGTGAGAATAATCTTAACTTGTCTTCTAATGATTGAATAGTCTGTTCTGATAGTCCATCAGTTCGAGGGTGGTTGGCATTGCTCAAACAAAATTCAGTATCCAAGGCCTTCTAAAGACTTTTCCAGAATCATGATGTGAAACAGGGTTCACGATAAGAAACAATCGATTGGGGTACACTATGAAGTCTTAAAACTTATTAATATATATTCTTACTAAATGTTAAAGTTGTAAATTTTCTTTTATAGCAAGAAGATTTGCTGACATGGTAAGACAATCAACAATGACCCATATTACATCATTACTTCAAAGATTATTATATAGCCCCATGACAATTCCATCTTAATATGATCCCATTTCAACATAGGTTTGGGAAGAGGTTTCATGACTCCTCTTTGATGTTGTCTTCTGACTTTCACTTGTTGACAAACCATAAATCCTAAAACATAATCAGAAATCTCTCTCTTCATGTTGTCCCACCAAAAATGCTCCTTAAAATATCTATAAATCTTAGTGCTTCCATGGTTTACATAGAAATTTGATCTATGAGAATCATCCAACAATTCATTTTTTAGATCAAGTATGTCAGGAACACAAATTCTCTTCCCCAATTTCAAAACCTCATCTTCATATATGAATTTGATCAGTATCCCAACATTCACAACATTAGTTTTATTTTTAACCTCCTCATCATTAGTATAAGAACTCTTTATCCTTTCTAGTAAATATGGTTTTGCATCCATTTGAAAAATTATTGATGTTTCACCTTCCATGGTTATTCTCATATCCATATTTTCTAGATCTATGAAAATTGGATCCCTTTAAACTCTCATCTTGTTAAAAAATTCATGATCCTTTTTTCTCTAAACATGTGACACTTTATTTTCATTCCCCGGGTAGTAGTTTATAGTGCAATCATAATCCTTGAGTATTTAAACCCATCGTCTTTGCCTCATGTTGAGATATTATTGTGAGAAAATATACTTCAAAATATTTTGATCGCTATATATCTCACATTTTTCACCATAGAGATAGTGTCTTCATATCTTCAAAGTAATGATTACATTTTCTAACTCATTATCATGAGTTGGATAGTTTTGTTAATTAATTTATAATAGTTGTGATGCATAGGTAATAACCATATCATTATGGAATAGGACACAACAATGTTCTTTCATTGAAGCATCCCTGTAAATAACAAACCCATCATTTCTCGATGGTAGAGTCCAAAAAATAGAATTGAATAATCTTCTCTTCAGTTCTTTAAAACATTATTCCCAATCTTTTTTCCAAACTAATTTAACCCCTTTACGTGTGATCTTTGTTAATAGGTTTTCCAACCGGGAAAAACACTGGATGAAATACGAATAATAACATGGTAAACCAAAAAAACTGTTTGATTCAGTTATACTGGTCAGTACTGGCCATTATTGTATTTTTCTTTTCTTTTAAGGATGGATATAGACTCCTCCCTTAGAGAAAATATGGCCAAGGAAAGAAATTTTTGAAGCTAGAATTCAAACTTGCTAAACTTACCATATAATTCATTTATTCTAAGGGTTTTCCGAATAGTGCACAAGTGATTTTCATTATATTCATATATTTTTGAGTATACCAAGATATAATCTATAAATAATAATACAAAGTCATCAAGATATTACATGAGAACTCTATTCATTATATCCATGAAAATAGAGGGTTCATTATTCAGTTCAAAAGGCATTACTGTAAACTCGTAATGCCAGCACCTAGTTTGAAATGATGTTTTTGGAATGTCTTCCTTCTTCACACAAAATTGATGATATCCAGATCGAAGTTCAATAATTGATAAATATTGAGATATATGATGTTGATTGAATAAATCATCAACAAGAGGAAGGGGATACTTGTTCTTTATTGTTATAGCAATGATCTCCAAGTAGTCAGTGCAAAACCTCATAGATCCATCTTTCTTCTTAACAAAAAGAATAGGGGCTCCCCATGGTGTTACACTTGGGAGAATAAAACTCTTACTACTCAATTCCTATAGTTGTTTCTTTAGTTAAACTAATTTTACATTGTACGTTCTATAAGGGGTATTCGATGTGGGCCTTGAATGAGAAATTAAATCAATGGAAAACTCAATTTCTCATTCTAGAGGATGCCAAATTAAATCCTCCTGAAACATGTCAACATATTCATGAACAGTATGTACATCCTCTATATGAACATTATTTTACTCACCCATAATTATTTCATTCTCTTCCTCCCCAATAATTGAATTTAGTAGAGATACTAAGGGTGGGTCTTGATAAGAATCAAGTGGTGACGTTTCTTATTTAAATATAAGGTACTCCTTATCATCATCAAAAATTGTAACCTCTTTCTTCATATAATAAATTTTCGTATCATCGTCTGAAATCCAATCCATTCTGAGGATTATATCAAATTCAATAATGGGTATGACGATGAGATCCGAAGATAAAGAACAGTTATATGCCCTAATGGGAACTTATTCACAAAACCTTGTTGCAAGGATACTTCGTTTATGAGTTTTTACTAACAACTCCCTTGTTAAATAAAATTTAAAATATCTAATTTTCTTAGAAAACATAGAAGATATGAAACAATACAATTATCCAGAATCTAATAAAGCATTGGATATACTTGGGAAACCATTAAATTACCAGTCACCATGTCTTTCAGAGCTTCAACCTCAGCAGCTATGATCGCATATGCTTGGCCTTGCCCTCTTTCCCTTTTTTGAGGTAACATTCCTTGGCACTTAGGACATTCATTTCCATAATTATTTGTTTCTCTAAAATTATAGAATTCAACATTAGAAACATATTTATTTCCCTTTCAATCACAATCTTGGTGGCATTTTGTAACACACTTATAACAGACTCACATTCCCCTCAGGCAAGTACCAGGGTCCTTCTGTCCACATTTATCGCATGATTGATATTCAACTTTTCCCTCATTCCCCTTATTTACATTTCTAGAGTGTTCAGTAAATCTCTTCTTCTATTTCTTTGCTTTAAGGTCATAAGTCTTAGAGAATTCATTTTCTATCATGATAGCGCATGAGAAAATATTTTTGTATGATGAGAAGTATAGTGAGACTAACTCTTGACAGATAAATTGTTTTAACCCATCAATGAATCAATCGATCCTACTCCTTGGGTTTCGTATAAAATATGTTGTGTGCCTTGCTAACCATGTAAAGTTAGCCTCATACAATGTGACATTATCATCCTCTATTTACCTCTGACTTAGAAATTGTCTTTCCATATATGCCTGATGGTAATGAAGAAATTATTTTTCTAATAAAAGCACTTTAAACTCCATCCATTACACATTTGATACTTCTTCATCCTCATTTTTTTTTTGAATTAATTACCACCATTGATCTGTATCTCTCATGAGGCGATGAACTACAATGACAACTTTTTCCCTTTCTCTACTCCCCAAATAATTAAATAGTTTTTCAAAGGAACTAAGCTATTGATATGCCACAAATGGATTTGTAGTCCCATTGAGTTTTAGTGGTTGTTACCTCATGAAGTGTTCTAACATTGATACTCTACATTGTAGAATAGCCTGCTCCATATGGGTAAGGGTATTATTCATAACCGGATTGAGTTTTCCTAGAATGGAGATACGATGATCTCCACCAGTTGAATCACCATCTCCACTATAATTCTCTTGAGTTGGAGGGAAATTCCTAGTAGATTACGTGTGTTGAGACAATTTACATTCCTTCCCCTAGGCGCCATTTCTAAAAAATGGAATACACTAGATTAGTTTAGGAATCACTATACATAATTCCAAACTTGTAAATCACTTAAAATAAATTGAATAGTTTATGGATATAATCCATAATCATAAAAATGTTTTATTTGAGGAGGTATATACTCATAAATCCTTCATAATTGTTTGTAAAGAAAATGTTAATTATCCTAAGCATATCCCTCAAGAGTGTCATAACCAATAGGGCAGCAACGCCCATTGTCGTGTACCATGATACCTCGTGTCAAGACCAAAACTCCTTTTCGGAGTTTTCACTCCTAGGTACATCCATGCCAGAACTGCCTCTACATGCTCGTATCCAGAAAGAGATGTATTTCTTGGAAAACTCACAAAATCTCTACATTTCCAAAATTTTAGGATGTTGTTCTATACTAATCCACAAATTCTATCATAGGTTAATGTTGTCTAATAATATTTTTTCTAAATATAGCTTCCACATTTTGTACTAAACTTTCTCGGATAAAAAATGCAACTCCTCAACCCTAGTTATCCAGAGTTATTTCATTATTAAATAACATTGGCTTGATCATAAGGGATCATGCCCCGAAAGATCGATCAGTTTAGATGCCTTAGAATTACTAGATACAAACATAGGTTTTATATTACATCATGAGATAAGAATATCAAACAAATTTTTACCCCATTGAACACACTTATATACCATTGGCTATCCCAATAGGTAAAACATAAAATACTTCTTCACATATTGGAAAAAATAAAACATAGAAAGCGGTGAGCTTAGATGCTCAATAAGGATAACAATATAACAGAAACATTCATCAATAAACATAAACATTTAGGGCTATGTATAACACTATAACAAAAGCCATTAAAATTTAAACTTCACCATAATATGGAAAATATAAATCAAATAACAACATTTACTTATTCACATGGACATTCTACTAGTCGAATAATCACATGAAATATCAATAGACAATTTCATATTGATGGAATGCATAATGTTGGACATCATAACCTCATAGTCAAGGCCTATTTCCAAGAATACAAATAATTGTTTTTCAAGGCCTTGTGAAAATACACTAGTTTGTCTCATGAGACCTATAGATGCATCAAGAAGCTATAGTGGGCTCCACCATTCACTTACTATGTCCAATTCATTCCTCATATGAAAAGGTTGAAACATAAAATAAACATTCGTATTAAAACAATCTTATGAAATGTTAATATTTAACCATAAACCATAAATGGTATAAAAATAACACATCTATAGTCAAACATATCACAAAACCTTCAAATCAACATGGAAGATTTTATCATAATAAATCAACTTCATAAAAGTGTAACATCCATCAAACAATATTGACATAGATGAAATCAAAACTATTTGAGATTAATATCTATTTCTATTTTGGAATCAATTAAAAGTCACATAATTATAAAAGAAACAAATTATTTGGAACATATTCTTATAATCTTATAAGGGAACCTTCAAATATGTTATAACGGCATAAAATAGCTGCACTCCCTATATAAGATAAAAACATTATTTCCTTAATTTTGTTGAAAAGGACGTAAAGGACCTTTTTTAGAAAAGGACGGAAAGATTCCTTTGTAAAAATTATATAAAAATTCAAAAAAGGGTATAAATTAATGTAATAAATAGTCTAGGAAATTGAAAAAATGATTTGAAATTCATTTTGTCTGAAACACGGATGTGGATGTTAAATAGGTCATAGTGTATACTCATGTATAAACAAACTCGGATAATGAAGAGATTGTAGAATTAACCCTTACTATGTACTTTTCCTTGGATGAGGGTATTTTAACCTCCTTTATAAAAGTTAAATAATTTTTATTAAATTATACAAGAACAACATTCATAAATATGATTTCATATATGATCTTCTAATATATCTTTATTAATAATATTTCAGTAGTATCATTGTTTTTTGTGTTAACTGATTCATTTTACTTTATATGTTTTGTTGTGTTAGTCATGTTTGTTAGGGATAATATGTATTTTATTATTATCTATAATGATATAAAATTGTTAAAATTTATTTTTTAATCATAAAATTAAATTTTTTCTTGAATGGTTACGATGGGGAATTAATCTCATCATGTTCATGGAGATGGTAATCCGTACGTACACACGAGCGATAATAGCATTATATTGATGATGAAATCATATGTAATTTTATGGTATATTATATTTAAAGAATACTTAACATGTTATAATTATTATTAAATTATTTATACTCATTATTATACCCATCCAAATAATGAAGTGTTTGAATAACAAACTACACCACGACGTGGAGATGGTAATATGTACATATTCACGTATGGTGATTTGTCATTCATAGGATGGATAGAATAATGAATATGGTTGTAAAATATTTACAATAACAACATAGTATGTATAATGTACTGGATTTATTATTTTGGTATGAAAACCACAAAGAAAGGGAAAGTTGAAGAAGAAAAGAACATTGATAGAGGTGGTGAAATTATCACCTCTTCTTCCGATGTTGCCTTTTGAGTTAATCAAAATGGCTCCATAGGTTGGATTTCTAATCAACATAAGGCCTCTAAGTCGAAGTGAGGGTAGTTGGGACGATATTTGGGTAGGGGTTGGATGAACTAAATGGCTTTGGAGGTATGATTTTAAAATAATGGAATGTTCCATTTTATAAGATTGGTGAGGGTCACTTCAAGAAAACCTTGAAATATTATTTTATTATATAATAATATTAAGTTTATAATCGCTAAAAAATTATTTATTTCGAGGATAAGGTATGGATAGGTTGAAAAAATCTTAACCAATAGGTTTTAGACAGGTTTAGGTCACCATACTAACATTATCTTTTAGATTTAACTCTTAGTTAAATAGTTTACCTTTTACCATGTATTCTTGTATTATTATAATAAATGGTTAATAAACATACTATAATATTCCAAGAGAACCCAAAGTGGTTCATTAATGACATATCTATTATTATATAAGTCCTTTTTTCCAAACCGTAGATTTTGAGAACTATTATATCATTTAATAATATAGTATTTGTTTTAAAAACTCATTCATGTCAATTTTGACACTATTTAGAATTTTATTTTTGTTAAAGTCCTAACAACATTAATACGTCAAAAAAATTTATTTTATAAACCCTAAAATGACATATTAACCTATAAAATTCTTTTATTTCATCTAAAGTCTCAATTTACATTTATTGGGGTATTTATAATATCAATTATTTTAATATTTCATTAATAAGGTAATTTTTTCATCATCATTGTGTCATAAATAAATTAAATTTTTTCATGTCTAAAAATTATATATAAAATACATTTATGTAGGAAATAGTTTTATATTTAAAAAAAATATTTATAGTCTAATTTTTATTTTGTATAACTCTATATTAAATATGGTTTACTTACTAAAATTTGAATTTTACGCTTTAGACTCTTCTTTAAATAAAATAATAATAAATGACCAAATCTAATCCAAGTGGACCAAAAGGGTCATATTATATTTATAAGTTAGATTTTATGTGATATACACTTATCCAATAGAATTAGGACATGTTTTAAGGTAATTAAAATATTATTTTTACCTTTAATTACTCTTTTTACTTTTAACCATGGTAAATAAAAGTCAAATGTTACTATTCGCTAAAAAGTTATTTTCATCTTATTGAACCACATTTTACTTACTGATGTCAAATGTGTCTCTTGTATTTTTAAAATTCAATTCACAAAAGTGGTAAAATTACGCTTTATTCAAATTTTCAAATGCACCTATAAGGTAGTTAAAAGACGGAAAAAAGTTCAATAAAATTTTATATATCTAATATTATTATAAAACGACTCAAATGAATTAAATTGAACATATATAAGTATTATGTATATATTTATAAACAATATAAATTTAAATAAAATAACTTATTATTTATATTAAAAGTCAATTTTATACAATAACGCAGTGTTTTTCAATATTCATTAAAAATTGAAAGTTTTCAGAAAAATACCAAGAATTAACCCTAAGCTAGTTTCGATATTATTAATTCAAATTGAAGTCCATTTTAAAAAATATAATTTATAAAATTTTAAAAATCAGGTATTACTATTTATAATGACTAGTTTTATTGGTTGTGGTGTGTTAAAACTCCAAGTTGTGTACAACTAAATCTATTGTATTATGCAAAGGGAAACGTATCATAGAAGCTTGGGGTGTTACAGGAGGACTTAGAAACATACAGTTCATGAGGCGAGTAGTGAGTTTTAGTTGATGGACCTATTTTCTATGATTCACTTAGTGGTTCATTAGTTTTACATACACCCTATTATTATAGCTTTTCTAATGACCCTCCTCACTCTTGGATAATGTGATAATAAGGATACATTATAATACCGAGGGGTTAGTTATAAAAAGGAGTGTTTCATAAGAGGACACATCTCTTAGTTGTGTCATTGGTGGTGATCAAATATTTTCTATCCATGGATGCATTTGCGTTCCAACATATGTATGATAGTAATTAATGTGGGAGTCTAAGGACTCTTCATGGGTAGTATATCATGGCATTTACTTGTTGTATCGTGACTTACACCACCAGTATTGATGATTGGGGATAAAAATTAAGTTACTAATTTTATCACTTAGTGTTCCTCCTATTATAATGTGAGGGTAGTATAGTATAAGATAGTAGGGTTTTACATCCACTGTCCATTCTAGATAAAATTGCAAGGATATTACTATGGATTTCTGGATGGATATGACTAGGTCACCTTGAGGTAGTGACGTAGTATGTGCCGTCATTTATAGGCTGATGAAGGTTTCACATTTATTAATGATTAGAGAGACATTCTAATCTAGGAAGGATATATTTCTAGGAGATAATATTCATGTATGTATCTCCATGTACTATTTTATCAAATATGGATACTCTCTTTACATCATAGTTCTAGAAGTGGTAATTGAAGGCACAAGGTTCAAATGTACTTCTAAGTACATCCAATCACCCACAGACTCATGGTCAATGTATATGTATTATTTAGATATGGGATCACATGCTTTGAGCATGTGTCTTGGATTTGAGAGGTTATTAAGAGAATTAACTAATGAACACTAAATTTGTTTATATTATCATATTCTGTGTATTTATATTAATGGTACCTTATGTGGCCAGTATCACTCAACCATGTGCTAGTTACCAGAAAGAGATTCAACACTACTCAGACCTTGTCTCATTTAGCCGAAATTAATGTAGGTAAAACTTATTAGAAAATATATGGTCACAAATTAATCTGGGTAGAAGACATATTTCGATAGTCATTGATGACAAATATAGTTTTTGGTGGGACATTGGGTCTCCTTATGTGATTCTCTAAGTTTGGTTCATAGAAATATTATAAGAAATAAAAAGTTCTCAACTCATTATGTTGGTCATTTTGGGATCTAGGAAACAGTTAGGATGGTATCTTATCAGATATATATACATTAGAGTTATTGTTCCATGCATGAAATATTAAATATATGGCACATTTGTTGTTACCCTTCAAAACTATATTATACTTATGATAGTGAGGATATTGATTTAGAATATGAGTCTTCCTTTGAGGAATATCCTATCGAGATTTTTGACCATAGCATGAAGGTCGTCCGAGGTAGTTAGTTCATTTGGTACCGGTGCAATGGTATCATAGCTTTGTATATGATGAAACAGTTGAGTGAGAGTCTGACATACATGATCAATGGATGGAGTTTTTATAAGATGAAAAAACCATCCATTGAAGGAAAACATAGGGATGAGTTATATTAATGATGGGATATTGATTGATCTCATTTTTTTCTCGTAAGGTAAAAATTCATTTATTTTCATTTTAAATCCTTATTTCATGTCTAAATGAATTTTTTTATAGTTAAGTATGGTTTCATTTTTGTTTGGGGCATGTGAGGATCCTAGAACTATAGTTTTTGGAGAAATTTTTGAGGTGCATGGTTGGTGCATAGTAAGTTGTAATCATGTATCCTAGTCATGTAGACCATATATAGAAGGATAAAATTATGATAATCCATGTGAGGGTGGACGCGTGACTATTCAGAAAATTGTAGACTTCATGCAGATATTTAAAACATAGTTAACACATGGTTTTTCTAACCATGCACAAAGTCATGAAAGGTGGTGTTCCACTTCGACAGTGGTGGTGAATGATTTTGGGAAATTGTACAACAAAACTGTGTTTCCATTTAAAATAAGTGAAATAATATTTTTCCACCTTCTTCTATTTAACACACCACTTCCTTTTTTGCTTCCACTTTCATATACAGTAAGTCTCCCCCTCCACTCAAGCTCCCTTCTCACACTCTCATAGTCATAGAACCTCCTCACGTATACGACATCAGAATCACTCATTGTCTATCATATTGGAAGGATAGATATAAGCTATTTAATCACCTTTCTTACTTTCTATGCTATATTTTACATATGTAATTCTGAATCTGTGTAATCTATAGTTCCCTATTTTAAGAGTGTTTATATATTATTTAGGTTTATCCTATTTGAGAATGTATTAGAGGCCAATACTAGATGAGGAGTCGTCTTCCACCATAAGGTAAGTGGTCTAGAAAATGTCCTTAAAATTATTGTTTCTATATAATATTCAATATGATAACAGTTATCCAAACATTCTATGTGTTTTATAAAAAAATACAAGTTCTACAAACGGAATTGTAAACCATGTTATAAATGCTTCCCTATACTCTATTCCCCTTAAATTAGTGCCACCTCTTTGGGTGTTCTCACGGAATTTCCCAAATTTTATGATTTACTATGTTACCAACCCAACATCTATATGGTATTATATTGACTCTTAAATGAAATTAATATATTGAATTAATTTCACGTGAATGTAATGATGTCACAATACCATTATGTACATTATGTATTATGACCCTGAATAAATGAAAAGTAAAATATAATCCCTTACTACGCATGATACTCGGGCATGGTGTCCCTGGTTGCACATGATATCCAAGCATGAAATCCCTTACTACACATGATTATCAGACATAGCATCCATTATTCCACATGGTACTCGGGCCTGGTGTCCCTTACTACACATTACACTAGGGCATGGTATCCCTTATTATTCTTAATACCCTAGTATCAAATCCGTTTTTATTCTATGAGACATTAGAGATTGATGACCCTTATTTAAAATATGAGACACTTATAATTATTCATAGACACCTGATTTGTTCCTTGGGTCCTAGATAATACTACATTTACATATATATGATTATATATGATGTTATATATATAGTAAATATATATATATATATATATATATATGAATACCTATATGCAGAGTGGCACATAATTTGAGATATCTTTGTATAATCGAAAGAAGTTAGAGTTAGTCACGTATCCTTTATGAACCTAAGTTAACATATTTATAGTTTTTATTACATCAAATTTATTGTTATAACATTAAACTACTAATTTTCTATACACTCTCTGATCATACAAGATGAAATTGGTGATGTCTATTGAGTGTATCTTATACCCTATTGGGTCACTAATTGGTACATGGACAGACTTCATGGATACAAGTTTGGGAAAAAGAAAGTGTTCATCTATGGATGCCTGATTTCTATGAATGTATAGAGTATAAGAGATAACAAAAAATAATATGATCATGATTCTACTAGCAATATATTTTAGTATTTTGTTCATTTTTTGTAGCATATTTTATATTCATGTTTCTCTATCTCTTTCTATTGCCCTTTATTATAGCATGCAGACATGAAAGCATTTATTATTTGACTTGGGGCATTATCGATTTCAATTTTTTTATTTATCTATAAGTTTGAATATTTTTCTCTTTCTATTTATATTATGATTTTGTTGTTATCCATTTTTTATACTAATGTGATTCAATCTGATCAGGGGGTATAGTATCCCTACTGCACCGTCATAGAACCTAACTTCAAGTGGATAGCCTCGTGCATTTGTGGAGGCTCAGTTGAGGCCATGTGGCCCACTGGGTCTAGTTAATTATGAGAGAAATTAGTCTAGGATGTCACACAAATATACTCCATACAATTTAAAATATTACAATAAAAAAAATAGAAAAAATAATAACATAATAACATTATATTCTTATACATGATGTACAAAAAAAATTATGATAAACCAAAACACAACTGTAAAAAAAACAATAAATTTTTAATAACAAAGTAATTTTAATAATGAACAATATAAATCATTAAAGAAAATTATATTTAATTATGAATGATGAATATAAGATGAATTTATTGGAATTGTGAATGTTTTATGACCATTAAAAATATTATTGTTTGATATAAATTTGACCATTATAAAAATAAAATTATCATTAAAATAGAAACATAACTGATTTTCATTGAAAACTAATATTTTGGAAACTTAGTAAGTAAAAATAAAATCAATTTATACAATTATAAAATTTCATGAAAATAATATGTATGATAAAGTAAATATTTAACCTAATAAATGAGTGTTTATACATTTATAAAAGAAAAATATGTTTTATATTGATTGGAATAAATTAGTATGATAAATTGAAAAAATAATAATTAAAGATTATTTTCTAAAATTCTTTTACAAAAAGATTTTCATTTTCATTTTTATTTTATTATATTTCTATGATATCACAAATAATTTTAGTATGGTTCTAGAAAGAAAAAAAATCTCAAAATTTCGTTTTTTTTAATAAATTATTTTTTAAAATTTTTTAATACTTTTTGAAAAATAACTTCACAAAATAGATGCCATTTTTTTAATCATCATGTTGAAATTTGGTCATGGTGGGTATTTTTTTAAGTTTCATAGATTGTATAATATATAAGTGAATAATAAAATATAGAATAATTACTGTATAAGAACTATTTTTGAAAGTACAATATATGAATGAAATATTTATGTTTCTATTAGCTGGATGAACATTTTAATTTTTTATTGATGATTAACCCTCAATCCACTTACTATATAATCACATTTTTGTTTATTATTTGGTGATAAATAATTTTATTGAAACATTTTATTATAGACCACCCCTCCCCTCCACTTTTAAGAATAACCCTTACCTGCTATACTAATCATTATAAAATAATCATATTATTTGTTATAAAATAATCCAAAATCCAACCTTATGGATTTGAACTCATTATATGTCCATCTTTTGAAGGCATAATTAAATTAACAAAGGAGTTGGACGATGGAGTAATGAAAGAAATCACAATCTTTATTTATCATTTAAATTTCATTAAATAATATTCTTTCAAACCATTAAAAAAAATTTATTTGTATATTTATTAAAATATATATTATTATTCTACATTAATATTAAGATTAAAATAATATAATTAAAATAAATTGAAAAAAACATCCTTTCGATAATCATGTATCTTTCTATAAGGATGCTTTTAATCAACTATTAGCTTTTTCGTAGATGATAATAATAAATAAAAGTATTAATAAATATGGAATTAATAATGAATTTATAATATGAAAGATTTATTAGAATCTAAAATTAATTATTAAACTAATTAAAACCAAAAATGTTTATAATTATATGTAAAACTCCTAAAATGAATAAATTATTTTGGTTATAACATGTATACTCACTGAAATATGATTATGTAAAGTTATTTATATATATTTTAAATAATTTTAACTTATATAATGAAATGAAAAACATATAATATTTATTCTTGAGTTATAGACCAGTTTCATAAGTTCATCCATCATTTTCATTACACTGATGTGACCTAGGAACATTGAAACAATCATCCAAAAGTGGGTGAACAATAATACAACATATAAATTAAATAACAATAAATAACCATGAAAAAAATATAATACATAAAATATACGTAAATAACATTTTTAATCAAATATTTAATTTTTTTATTTTATTTTTCCTGAGTATAGTCATGAATTCTATAAAGAGTTGCAATTCTATCTAATGAAACTCCAAAAACAATATCGTTTCCATTTAAATTATGAATCCCTTCTCTTAACCTGTATATATCCAAATCCAATTAAAATTTACTTATTCAGTATTATATATCTATGTGTTACATACATATAGTCATATTTTTGTTCCATTTATTTGGTGGGATTATAAATTATTATTAAGTCCCCTTCCCTATCCATTAATTATATTGAATTTGATTAAATAAGGGTTTTATATTTTTTCACTCATTTTATAATTATGTTTTAGAGGTTTTCTTAATATTTAATTAATAAAAAGACCAATTATTTTTCGTAAAAATATTCTTATTCACTTTTGGATTTATGAAAAAGAATACACGTTTATTTCCTTGAATTATGTTTATCCAATTCTCAAAACATGATCTAAGTATTTCAATACCACAACTAAATAAACAAAATTTTCTCCTGATATCTCTTTTATATGACTTATATAATTTGGAATTATATTTATTTTTTATAAATAAAAATCTAAATTAACTTATTTCCCTATTTTTATGGGAATCTTTATGATATATAATTTTTTTCTAATTTAAGAAGTGATTGTGTAACTTATTTCCTTCTCGTGTTTTTTTTCATATGAGTGTTAAATATAGTTGATTTACTTTTTAGAACACATATATTTTTTCCAATTTTTTATTTGATGAGTGGGTCCAAAATTTTATATCCCGGATGAATTAGGTTGTGTTTTTATCTCATGAGATACCATTAATGTTTCATTGGAGGTAAACATAACACATTATTTTATGTTTTCCAAGAAATGAACCTTGACATAATATTATGATTTCATGTTTTATGATTTTAATAAAATATTATGATTAAATTATCTTACGATATCATCTCAATTATAACAAGAATTTATAGGAATATATATGATCCACCTCTCTTATAGCATTACATTATATATCCTGACTGAAATGTTATAGTTCATTTTCATATTTTCTCAGTTAAATGGATTTATAATGTCACCTTTTTTTATGCATGAACTCATGACATCATTAATAGTAGAAAAACAATAAATACATTTAGGTTTGAATTAAGGATATAAAAATATAAATGATATAGTTTATATTAATGTTCTGGAATTTGGTATATAATCTAATAAAAATAATCTTTTTGATTTACTAGTTTTGATTGATATATTTTTATATTAAAAATCATATAATAAAATATTTAAAATATTTTATCTATAATAGTTAGTCTCAAATAATAGTATAATAACATTCGTGGATTTTTTAGAATGCCTAATATGAAAAAAATATTCTAAACTTTATTGAAACATATATGTTCATTAATGAAGATTAACATGTCATTTAAGAGTTATTCATTCTATATTCCAACTTTATCTTTTAATATTCATATTTATATTAGTATTCATTTCTCAAACATTATAGTGGATTTAGAATTAGATAATAAAAAACAATAAAGAAATGGTTTTCATATTAAAGAATTAATAATTTTAAATGTCTTATGTTGATATAGTTTAACATATTCATTCATATCATGCATATAGAGTTGATATAAAAAAATTATCAGGAATCAAATTTTGAGTTATTAGTTAAAATGTAATATAGTGAAATCATTTAATAGTGAGTATATAATTATTCTAAAATTAATATTTTTTCATATTAATAACCTAATAAATGATGTTATACTCTACTGGTAGATTTCAATGCTACATTAGGCATAGAATAATTATATTTATATATTTATATATAACATTATTTTACATTATAAGAGAATAAATATCAGTATCATGGATCATCATCCAATGAAATACTAGTGAATAGTTGATGATTAATGTATATTTAATAAACTATCTAAATTTTTTATATTTTTTCCCTTTGACAAAGCATATATAACAAATTTTATTGAGATGAAGGATATGAACATCCTTAACGATATACCAATTACAATTGAATATACACATATATTCCTTGAGATATTTATCATTTTGTTTCATGATTAAAAATTCTATTCATCAATTGAAAACATACTCAAATCTCTTCCATTATGTATTCATCCAAAAAATCTAACACCCACTGAACTTGTATAACTGAAAAAACAATTATAATAGAATCCTAGAAAAGGATTCAAAAAACCACATTCTTAGTAATGGGGTGCACTAATAAGAATTTTAATGAAGAAATATGGGTCAACAAATCCCTTATATGATTATCGGGAACTCAAGAATATCTTGATAATAATAATTATATACTATCATGGATAGATGAATAAATGCATCAAATACAAGGGGATAAATAATTATCAGATGTGGGTATATGGTTAGGTTATCATCAATTGATAAAGAAAAAGTGGATATTCCCAAGATTAACCCTATTATAATATATAGATACTATATGTTTTACGGATACCCTTTTATCTCAAGAATTGTAAAACAATTTTCATGGATGTGACAGTTATAGTGTTTATATTTAACATTGAATATTTTTATTGGTATCTATAAATGATATTCTCACACACTCTAAAGGTAATAATGAATAAGAGAATACTTTGAGTAAAATTATAAGGACATAGACATAAAAAATAAATATCTCCATTGAAAAATTAATTTTAATTAATTCCCTAATATATTTTTTGAATTATATTTTTATAAAATTAGGTTATCACCCTTACATAAAAAACATTAACAACATAATTTGTACTCTTCCACTTAGTATAATATTTTTTCACAATAAAAATCATTGAAGATGTATCATGTTATTGTCTCATGATATCATCACAATTTTCATCTTGACATCAACCATGTATATATCCATAATTATAACTATTTGAACAACCATTTAAAAAATGGTATTAGAAAACAAATATTATCAAAGGGAATAGAATAAGAATGAAATTATCATGTTACTCAATCAATAATTATAATAAAATTCTTTTCAAAATAATCTTGATTCTCATATTAATAATTTTATTACCCTATAAATCTATTTTTCTTCCCAAATATTTTCATAAAAGAGTTTATAAAAAATTTTAATTAAAAAATAAATATCATAAAAAAAATTCACTCATCAAAAAATTATAATAAATTTTCAAAAGTTATACATTTTACCCGTAAGACGTAGAAAATAGTATCCTTTAAAAAACCTCATTATCTTTCATTGTTAAATTATAAGATTTTAAAAAAACCATAAAAGTAATCAATAAATCATGTAGGTGAATTGTGGAATAATTTTCCATATCAATATTAGAAATTTTATAACCAATATGGTGAGCATCCATCATACTTATATAGAGAACACAATAATTTCCCAATTCATTGGAGGGCTATAATGGACCAACCCATTGTTGGTTTGTAAAATAACCACTAATAAATGGTTTTTAATAGAACCACCCATTAATAGTTTATAAAAAAAACCAATCAATAAAAAAATTCCCATGAACTATAACATAATTGTAATTCCTGAAAAACAAATTTAATATTTTATTAAGGAAGACACCACCTAGAGAATAATAGAAACCAAAATACATCATGTGAAAAAATTATGGAGGCCAAGATATCCCCATTTAATAATCTCTCTACAGTAATTAGAAAGGTAAATTTAACTTCAGTGTATAATAAGAGACTTGTCCAAGATTCTTTTAGAATCAAGATATCCCATTTTGTAATTCCCCTCACACCAAGTGTGTGGGATCATAGGACCAGGTTGAAGTATTCATCAATAGTTTTTTTACATAAGAAATGTTACTATGGAAGAGGAAATGTCCCAAAAAGAACTAATCAACTAACATTGAACCCAAATAAATAACATATAGATTTAAATTGTTCGATTAGAATATGGTTAAATAAAAAACAGTGTTTAAGACCCATCGATAAGTGAATTACCCTTTCTATAGAAAGCATAAAAATCTCAAATGTTTAATCCCTAGAATACACATATAATACCCACTCCATGTATAATTCCTTAAAATAAATAACCATCCATGTTCATATAGATATGACGGATAGAAAGTTTTCCATAAAATCCATAAATCAGTACTAATAATGGGAGCTAACTAGTTTGGGAGAGACATGAACATGGGAATGACGCTGACAACCGATGAAGGAGAAGTAATCCTAATGAGTATGAAAAAAAAATTCCACACTATAAAATAAAACTTCTTAGATGAACTTATATGAGTTTAACACCATTATGGAGACAATAATTAGGCCTAAAACAAATAAACCAACACCCTATGTTGAATAAGTCCATGTGATCTAATTAATCCTTGAAAAAATAGAAATCATTAAAGTAAGAGGACACGAATAGACTGATGTATCAAAACTAGGTATTATCACCCGTAATTCCCAATATATAGAACCGTAAGTGTCTCTCCCACTATACTTAATGAATTTTTTTGATTGATTCCATGTTATCCCTTCCACAGAAGGCATAATTATAATACAAGGAAATAACATTCATTTTCACTTTTAAATCCATAGATATTTCCGGGTTAGGATCACATAATAAAATAAAGTTCATTTTTAGGGAAATATTTTCACTAAAATAGATCATTCTAGGTATCCTACCCTTATAATGAATGAATAATAATTTTTTACCTAGAAATTTTAAAATAACATGAGGGAGTTAATGTGATGATTAAAAAATACATCTCTTCAGTAATTTAGAGCATGGGTGAAGGGATATTTGATCCTCATCAAGAATAGCTAAAATGAAATCTGCGTGCAAGATAGAATACCTAAAACAAATATTAGGGACTTAAAATATGGATAATATAAAAGTCTATCTAGCTCAATTAACTTTCTAATATCCAATATCTCTCTTTGAAAAAAATCCAATATAAGCTTTATTATATTATAGTAATGGGGATCTGCAAACCATTTGAATGATGTGATCACTTCTCTTCCAAATCTAGAAAAGATTCAAGAGACTATCCAAATTTTTTATTAATAAATATTTCCCATAGGGACTAGATTGAAATATATTCCCATGAAACTTTATAATGTATTTATTTTAAGGACTCGTAAATTAAATTTATAATGATACATCCCTCTTCATAAGGCCTCTACATCCTAGAAAAACAATCTCAATTATGTGTTCCCACTTTTTGGAGTCCCAAATTAAATTTTTAATTATTTCGTCGATATAGAAGATAAAAGACTTAGGGGATGGAATGAATTAAATAATATACATGGAGATGTATGAGAGTAAATTATTTAAAAGTCTGATTATTCTACCAAAATAAATGAAGTATATCTTCTTATTGGTGACCCGACCCATAATCATTTTTGTAATTCCTTCATAAAATTGTATAAATATTTCATTACTAGACATAAGAGCACCAAAATATTTCAATGGGGGTGCCTTTAGAAAATTCTGAGCCCATTTTAAATAGCCTTATGTTTTCATAAAGATAATTTTTAAGAATATAATCAATTAAATTTGTGAAACAATTATTTTTTCTACTCTTATTATAGTATTAATTGTAGATTTCATTGAATTTTGTATGGAGTTTCTTCTATCATTGACGAGGAAAATCATATCATCTGAAAAGTATAAATAGGAAATCCAAAAGAAATCTGAACTACCATTAAATAAATTTACCAATAATCTCGAAAATTCATCATTGATATATCTACTTTGCATATAATGGGATAAAATACATAATCCTAACACATGATATAAATAAAATATATGATGATGATGGGTCTAAATCACATAATAAAATAATATTAGAAAAATTTATATTATAGTTTCCCTTATCTATATGTTTTAACCCTTATTAATCGTATTTATAATTGTGGCGATATCAATATGGTTTACCCAATTGGGGTCATGAATGTTACTATAATGGGAATAATGACCCATAAATGGAAAATGATTGATATTTTCATCAATATAACATTGAACTATATGAATATAAATTTTTTAGGAACATTAAATAATTTAATAAAACATTTTTCTATTATAAAATGTCATTATTATCATATTTGGAACTATTAATTTATTTTTTACTTTGAAATAACAAATTAATAAAGGAATTAAAAATTAATCATTTGACACATACATAATATGGTAAATTCATATAATGAACATGTCACATATTATCTCACAAAAATATATTAATTTTTAACTTTTTTAAAATCACTTACTTGATTTTTCTACTACTTCTACAAGCACTGAGTGAGCGTCGTGTAAACATTTTCAGTAATTTCTAATTCAAAAAAAAATTAAAAATAAATTACCATGATAAAGAAGTAATAAATATTTAATGTAAAATTTATAAATTAAAATAAGAATATTATACCAATCAAAAAATATTATAGATATTAAATAAAGAGAGTGAAGTTTTTAACTTTATCTATTAATTAAATATTATCATTTTCAAAATAAACCATAAATAGAAAAAGTAATATTATTTATTTTTGGGATATTGGTGTCAAAAGAGACATTCCTAATGAACTTAAATCTTGTTTTGAATGAATTTTAAACCTTATCACATTTTAAACCATAATTAACACATTTTAACTTTACCGAGATAGCAAAAAAAAATTATGTTAATATTAATAATAACCAAAAAAATATGGAAATATTTTTAAAATTTCTATCCATTGATTCTAAATATGGATTCCTTTTTTCAAGATTCTATTTCTAGAATATATTAAATTAATTTCAAATTGAACCCAAAAAATGTGATGAAAATGGGTTTTCCTTAAAATACCATTAAAGTATAATTTTTTTTACCAAATTCAAGTAAAAAAATTTAAAAATACCAAATATGGAATTTTTTTAAATAAAAATGAAATAATTAAATTTTAAAACTAATCCAATATATATATTAACATTTTAAAAAGATCAAAATAAATTATAATTTCACATAAAAATCCATTTTCACTTTCCATTAAAATCGAAATCTTTTCAGAAACATCAAAACAAATCAACCTAAAGTAATTATGATACTATGATTTCAAAATTTTTGTTTATTTTTTAAAATTAAAATTGACAAATTTAATGATCATTTATTTAAATAAAACCTTATTAATTTGGAATAAAACTATTTCCTATTATATTAGAAAATTTCTTAATAAGTATACAGTTAATATATCCAAATAAAATCTAATTAATTAATATTACTAAGATAAGAAAATTATTTATTCTAACATTAAATAGATTAATATTTTCTCCCCCCCCCCATTTGGAAACTTCAACCTCATAATATTTTTAATCACTTAAAGAAGTGTCTATAACTTTTATTCCCAGAATTTTCCAACACGCATGTCTCTTCATCAATCATATAACATTTTCACAAAACCTTAAATATCTGAATGAGGTTATTCTATAAGACCTACTATCTATGGTCAAGAATATGGATAGGTTATTCCATATATGTATGTTTTTCTTTCAACTGAACTACTTTAGGGATCAAAATGTGATATGCATCTGGAACATGTTTTCTTGACAACAAAATAATAAACATGTCATGTATGTGAGAAAAAATAGAATCAAGGACAAAAAATGGAAAACAATGTAGATTTATATTAGATTTAATATTTTCCAATAAAACATGGACTTATATTTCCATTTATTACCAAAAGTCATTACACTTTTACATGAGGAAACCATAATAAAAAAATTACCACATACCTCAAATGAAAGGACATTTCTATGATTATATGCATAATTATTATACCAAATATATGTTATATTCAAGAACTCGTGAATATTATTTACCTTTGCAGCCAATTCTTCTACCAATTGAGGTCCCAAGAATTTGTATTCCTTGATTTGTTCACAACAATATTGATTCAAACATCTCTTTCAATATAATTCTCCAAAAACACTCATAACTATACAAGAATAAAACCTATTATTATAAAAAAATAACCAATGTAATATTTATATCCCAAGATCCCTGATAATACATTGAATTATATAGAAGAATATCCTAAAATATTTGAATCATTAACTATTAATTTTAATTTTATTGAGGATGAAATCTATAATGAAATTTAATTTATTACACAATGACTTTTGTTGTCCTTTAAATAAATTTGAGCTTAATATGGGATCTCAATTAGATACCATAGAATATGGGAATCCATGTAATATAATTATCTTAGTAATTTAATATTTAGATGTTTTATCCAAATTTATTTTATCAAGAAGGGGATTAAAATAATAAGATTTAGTTAACTAATCAACAATTAATCAAATTTTATTGTTAGCTTGATATGTCTGTTAGTAATCCCCCAATTAAATGAAAATATTTATTTTCCTATTTTTATTATAGAATTGGAAGAAGGTGAAGAATACCCTTTTGTAATTATCAATTGTCTATAACTATTTAAAATTAAAGTATTTCATAGTAAAATAAGAAATATATTTCTTAAATATTTTCCATAATAAAGTATTTATATGGTCTCTATAAATTTATATACTACCTTAATGAAAAAAATGGTTAGATATAAGCCTCAGTAAATAGTTATTTCTTCTAATTAATGTCAAATTAACCACATAAAGAAATTAAAAATAAAAAATACCTTATTTCCAGAAAGAAATTAATGAAACATAACATTCTTTACAAATTATACAATCTTTTATAACTCATAGTCTTCTTCCAAAGATGGTATAATGTTTTTTGATAGAGATGATATTACTAACAGTTGAAACATGGAAAAGGGAGATATTTCATGCACATTTTCCTTGAAAAAATTCATAAAATAGTAATCCAAAGTACCATATTCTAAACATAGCATAGTTTTTGATGAATTATTTTTTTGGCTCAAAGAATGAACTATTATGTTTTCTCTACCAGGATGGTAATGAATTGTGAATTTTTAATCCTTTATAAGTTTTTATTTTGTCTTCTCCATCATGTCCAACTATTACTAAGTTAATATATTATTCAAACATTGATAATTTGTATATATTTCTATCTCTACTCCATATAAATGATGTATATCCATTTTAAAACCAAAAATTGTAGCCACCAGTCCAAAGTCATCGGCAGGATAATTTTTCCCCTAAGGTTTTAATTGATATGAAAAAAAAAACAAATTATATGATAATTATGCACTAATACACAACCCAATACCTTAAATGAAGCATTTTTAGAGATAATATTTTCATAATTTCTAAATGTATGGGATCCTAATATAATATTCATTAGTATTCTTTTAAATTCCTAAAAATATTCATTGTATTCTTTTTTCCAGATGAACATAACTAATTTTCATGTTAAATTGGTTAGTGATCACGAATGATATGCGATTGCTTCCACAAATATTCATTAATAGACTACTAACAAATGGAATTTATGAATCCCAATATTAATTTATGGTCATGGTAATTTATCAACCACTTTATTTTTAGAAGGATTGATAGTTATTCTATATTTACTTATTGTATGTCCATGGAGTGAAATTTACTATACCAAAAAACTACAACTGTTAGTTTTTTTGTAAAAAAAATTTATTTTAGGTTTTACAAAAAAATTATTAGATGTTATTAATGATCCTAATAACGTTTCTTATAAATCAAAATATCATTAATAAACATATTTAAAAAGTTATCTATTTTTTGATGTAAAAATAAATTTATAATATCCATTAATACTGCATTGGAATTTTTCAACAAAATAGGCATAAAAACTCATAATTCATATATGTAGTATGAAATGATATTCTAAGAATATAATACCCATTTACCATTGGATAATGTTACCCTAACCTTATATCATCCTTAAACATATACTTATCCCAGTAGATAATATCAAAAAAATTATCTATATGAGGAAGAAGATACTTATTGTCAATATAAATATTTATTTAATTATATATAATCAATGAACATAATCTTTAAAAGATCGTTATTTTGAATAAATAAAATAGGGGAAATCCATTTTGAATTAGAATGATAAATTAACCCTTTATACAAATACTCATAAACAAGTATTGAATTCATGAAGTTTTACTTAATACATTAAATGAAAAGGTTTATATATTTACTTAGATTTAAAAAAAATTTCAACAGTATATTTAACCTTCCAATCAGAAGTAACACAAGGAAACTCATCAGTATAAACATCTAGGTATTATTTCTCTAGAATCACATAATTATTCTAAATTGATCCATTATTTTTAATAATTGAATAATGGTAACTTAATTTCTAAATCTTAACAGTTTTGAGCTTCTTGATTTTTTTATAAATGGTATTATTTTCTTTATATATAAAATTATAATCTCAATTTGGAGACTAATTTTATTTTCTCTCCAATATACCGAATATAGATAAACTAAAATCCATTCTATACCAAGAATAATCGAAAAATCATTAATGGGGAATATAAATAGGTTTTATGGTAAAACCATTCAACTTATTATAATAAGAGTTTTTTTAAATACTTATTTCCTTTATAATTACTCAATATTTCTTCACTATAATTCATGACATCATTTCTTGAGGTGGTATTTTTATTTTAAAAAAATATAGACCATAAATAAGTTATAGGTTCAAATTAAAAAGGAATTATCAATATCAAAATAAATAAATAACATACATATTATTACTTTGTTTGACATCCCAATATCCACAGAAGTCATTACAAAATATTTCACTAAAAAAATTCTTATATTCATGTCTCTTACTATCATTCAAAGTCTTCCTTATACATTTATATTTATAATTATCCATCTTATTATATTTAAAACCCCTTACTAACTACTTTTAAAAATTAGTCTTACCACTACCATGAACTTTTTCTTAACAATCATGGTATATTTTACTAAACATACACCATCATAAGAAATCCCTAGATTTATTAAGATATTACCCAAGGGGCATTTTGCCATCCCTATTAAAACACTAGATACTTTGTTTTATTAATATTATATTTCTTTGATGAATCATTTTTTATTTACTTCAAATGGAATAACTTTTTCTTATTATTTTCATAAAACACCTGATCATCATAAAAATACATTTACAGCTTCATAGAATTGTGACTGTTGTTTTGATACAAGTTTTATTTTTATGTTTCCAAATATCTTCTTTATCACGGATTCAATCATGATAAAAATAAATTAATATTACTATCAATATAAATGATAAAATTAAGTGTATACCTTGAAAATCAGGTGATGTTTTCTTCATATGTGGCCACTCAATATTACTCTTTTTTATCAAATCCAATAAGTTATTTTCCTCTATAATTTGAACAAGATTTGAAAAAATATTTCTCAAGGATTATTTTTTAAATTAATTCCAATATAACGAAAAAATCACTTCTTTATCTCTGTTATTGATAACTATTGACCAATAGTGGTTGGATTCTCATTTAAAATGGTAAATAGAATGCGTTATATTTTGATGATCTGAACAACCTATGAATTCTAATATCATTTCAGTGGATTTAGTAAATCTATCATATACAACTAGGTAAGATGATCTATTATATACCGTTGGGTGTTGTCTCGTTAAATGTTTTACAATCAATATGTTCATTTGTGGTAGACATGAATTCTCTCAAGTATAGATACCACATCCATTTATATCTTGTGTCAATAGATCCATTAAAAAAACAAAAATGTTCCAATTTTAACCATTCCATGTTAGGTATTTGGAAGGATATTATACTCATGGTGGAATCCTACTTCAGCTTACTTGTTTCCTCTATAAAAAACGATTCCGAACAAACATATTTTAGATAAACTGATATGTTTATCTTCAAATTCTATATAATTATAACTATAAAATTTTACTTTTTAAGCGTATTATTATACCTCCTAAAATTTTATAAACATTTAATCTTTTACCAACTATAGAGACTCATATATATATAAAATATATTGTACTGTCATTAGATAATAATTAATTTTCATTCATTCATGTATATTTTTATGTTTAGTTTTTTAGAAAATGTGTTCATCACAATTAAGTGAAAAACATTACATCATAATGTTGAAATTTTCACTCAATATACATCTTCCCAAAATACATTACTTTTAAGATATATCATATTTTATTTTCATTACATATCTTCATGGTTTCATCCTTATATTATCCTTGTCCCTACCCATCCTTAAAATCCTATGAAATGATTTTTAAAATGTTGGATGAAAAAAAAATCTCAATAAGGGATATATAAAAAGAATGAATGAAACTAATTAGTAATTCAATACATATAATATCATGACGTTTTCAAAATAAACTTAGCCTCATAATAAAAAATTTATTACCAAATAAACCAACTTCCCTACCAAAAATATATTTAAAAAAGTAATTAATAAATAATATTGAAAATAAAAATCGAAATGGTTTCTTTGAAATCATTAAAAACTAATTAAAACATTTCAAAAAGATATAAATTTTACCCATAAGAAGTATAAAATACTTTCCATTAAACACAATTTAATTACCTTACCTAGTGAAGTCATAATATTTCTACAATGAACATACAAAGGAATAAAAAATCATATAGGTTAGTATGAGCATAATTTTCCATATCACTCTTATAAATGGAATTTCTAATACATTTTACTCCATTTTTAATTATCTAGAGACCATAATTATTTTCTAATTCATTGGAGGGATACCACAAGGCCACCCAACCTTGGATTATAACATTACTACCAACCCATGGTTTATAAAAAACCAAACATCCTTAATCTATAACAGAATGACCCCTAAATGTTCAAAAATTCCATAAACCATAACATAATCATAACAATTTAAATCTTTCATATATATAAAAATATTTTGTACAACAATAAGGAAAAAATATTTCTATATTTCAAACGTTCAATTACATTTAAAACACTTTTTAAAATAACCAAAAAATAAAAAAGGATGATTTATTCTTTGAATAAAACATGAAATTATAAAAAAGAAAAAAAATATAAAATAATGTCTGTGGTAGTGGTAAAATCCATTAATATAGAATATTTTAAATTAGATCGTCCGTTCTACATTTTTTAAATAAATTTTAAATGTTATTTATAAATATATAGAGATATTACTTTTGAAAACCATTGAAGAATTAAATATAAGGAATAAAATTCCATTTATAATTATTTACCTTCCTTCCATAAAATAATTTCATGGATATGGACATCGAGGAACAATATTCTGAAAATAAATTAATAAATTAATTATAATGACTTTTTAAGTTAAAGTATCCAATTCATTGAGTATGATTCATCAGGTGTGTTCCTTATCATCCTATATAATAAAATCATGTTAATTATTCACATTCTTAATTAAATTTTTCAATTTTATTTTTATTTTTATTTAAAATAATTCCATGTTTTATCCAATTATTTAATCAATTATGTTCTCGTCGAATTGTTTTATGATATTCGACTAATATTTAAAAAAAAACTTTGTAAATATAACTCAGGGACAATATAGCATTATTTAACTATTTTTTTAATAAAAATAATTCCATAATTATAAATTTTAAACCTAAATAATAATTTTAAAACCAACCATCAAAATATGGTTAAGAAAATATAACTACTTTATAATCACAGAGATTGTAGGTCACCCGTACCCAGGTGTATCATCTTCATTTTTCAATGACCATGATATAAAGAAATTAAGTGTTATTTATTATTTATATAATGATATTTTTCAAAAAAAAATATAATATTATTACTTTAAATATGTGTATATAAACTATCCATGCAATGTAGTGATAAAACATGAATCACGTCGCTTCGTCGAGGTGGTAATCCACAAGTATGCCCAAACAACATTATTATTTTTTAACAGATGGATATGTATGAAATTATAAGATATATTATCTTTAAATAATTATGAATATTCCAGGAAAATCATACATATATATACATTAAATTTTTTATTATAACCTTCTGTGAGAGGCAGTGGTGAAAAATGAATTTCATCACTTCATGTGTAGAATTCCACCATACACAAGAATATTGGTTTTGTTTACCATTAGATGGAATAAGTAAGTGTATATAGTTTAGTAAATTAACATAAAAAATATTAGTAAATGGGATATAATTGTTTTATAATTTTATTATGTTTGACGAATATATAAATGAGGAAGAATAAGAAAGAATCACTCAGTTAAGAACTATACATTTGCTTCTTAAAATCTCTTTAGAATTATATATGAAGCCTTCCTAGATTACTTATATGATAATTAAAATTCATCTAGGAGATGGGGATGGTTTTAAGGAAGGTATTTGGGAATTTCTTGGATAACATAGAGTGATAAAAAGGCACAACGAAGAGAAGAGAGGTGCTTCCGTTTTATAAGCAAGGGCATGTGTACTCTTCGATTTTCATAATGTATTATATTAATATAAATTATTATTCATTGTAAAATAGATCCAAATTGATATAATTTAAATTTATGATGATTAAAGTCCAAAATAAACTCATCCAGTAAATGTTTTCAAAACTAATTTTATGTTACTACACTTATATCTCTAATTTAATCTACTGTTAACCCTTTTGAAAATTACATATTTATCCTTTTTTACACATTAACTGTTATTAAAGATAATATAAAAGAAAAAATGACCAATTAATCGAACATGAATGCAATTTTAATCTAAATCCCATTAACTAGTCCAAATATCGAATTTTTCAAATATTAAATCATTTAATAAAACATTTTTTATTATGAGATATCATTAATGTCAGTTTTGGAACTATTCAAATAATTTGACATTGAAAAAAACTACAAAAAAGTAATTTGAATAAAATCCTATAGAAAATATCTACTATTTTATATATATCTAAAAACATCTTGTGAAACTTTAACAACAAAAAAAATTAGTTTTTTTTAAATCATTTACTATGTTTTTGTACTACTTGCATGAGCACCGAGACATCATTGTGTAATAATGTAGGGTAATTATTTCATCATTAAAAAGTAATAATAAATTACCTTGATAAATAAAATTCATCATTATTTAAAATAAAAATATATTTTTAAACATATATTATGTTTATTCTTTTTATAAAAGATTAAAAATATTTAAGAAAGAGAATGACATTCATTACTTTGTACTTTAAATATTATAACGGTAAAAATAATAGTTAATAAAAAGGTAATATTTTATAATGTTGTATGATTATGGAATAAATATAATAATTAAATGAAACTATGTCATGTTTTTTGAATGAATCTTAAGCCTTATCACATTAGTTTTAAGCCTAAAAAATGATTTTACCTTTATCAAGGTAACAAAATGTAAATATTCTTACTATTGAAAATAACAAAAAATAAAATTCTAATATTTACCAAAAAAAATACATTTATTATATATATAGAATTTATTTTTCATGATTCTCTTTCTATAAGTGGCAGAATTAAATTTAATATTAAACTATCAAAATGAAAAGAAAAACTATTTTTAACAAAAATATCTTTTTAATTATGAAAAGGTTTATATACCAAATTTATGTGTGAAAATAATTTCAAATATAGTAATTGGATTTTAAATTAAAAAGAACTAATAAAAATTTAAAATCAATCAAATTTAGTGTGGGAATTCCCAAATACTTTACATGAAGTTATGGTTTATAATAAATATAATTCTTTTTTACTCTGCATTAAAAATAATATTTTTTAGAAGACACAAAAATATTCATCTTAAGATAATGTTCACATTATGTTTTCAAAAAATATATTTATTTTTCCAGATTATAATTATAATATATTAAAATAAATTTTATATATTAAACTCAAAATTAGCAAGAATAAATCTACTTTCTTTTTGACTGGAAAATTATTTAATATTATTATAGTGAATGTATCTATATAAAATCATATAAATGAATATTAATATTCAAATAAATTATGTATTATATAATTAAATTAGTTTTTACAATAATACTAGGTACTAAGAAAATAGATTCTATTTTTGGGTCTAAATATATAATTACATCTGTTCCAGTCCTTTAGTTTTTAAACTCACAAACTCTTTCATAAATACATGATAATTATTTTTTATATACAAAGTTTTTTATAATTTTTTTTATAAAAATTATACATTTACCTTACTTAAAAATAGTTCTAATGTGTTCATGAATACAAACTTACTTCCTTTAATATAATTATAATAATATGTATGGGATCGATATTTATCGGACACACCTTTATAAGATTAGATTTAAGATATTCTGTATTTTCTTCATACTGAAAAAGTATTTATAATCAAAATTATATCAGAACTGATAAACATTGGATTCATACTCATAAAAATTATTATAATTACATCTATAAGGAATCCCATCCGACTACCTATGTATAAATTATGAATATATAAATCTAATTTCTACCATACTGAAAGACCTTAAACATTATAACTGTGAAAAAATTGATATTAGACTTTCTTATATGATACCGACATTCAAGTTACTTCTATCCAATTAAATGAAACAAACTCAGGAAAATATTACTGTTGGAAGGAAATATGATCGTTAGGGATTTGACTATAAATACCCAGTTATTCAATAAGTTTGAATGTAACATCCAATGTATTTATAAAATAATAATTTTTTTCATTAAAATTAATGAATTAGATATTAATTTGACATTAAGAGGATGATTTTTCCTAAAGAATACTTGACATGAAACCATGTGTTTCTCCTAAATCTTACGTTGCACAAAAATTTGAGTTATACTCAAAAATGATAAAATACTAATTTTATTATTTTGAATAGTTGTTAAGGCATATATGTTGTATTTATGTGAATGAACAGAACTAACTAAAATATTATTAAAAATATTTTCTAAATGTTTTTACATTTATCTAATAAATTTTAGAGGCTTATTATGCAAAATGAATACAATTTTATTTAAAAAAATACTCTTATATTTTTAAATGGTTATTTTACTACCTTTTGATGGAGAACCCTTATTACAAATAATTTTTGTCACTTTTATATGTTCTATTTGATAAAAAAAGGCTTCATATTTTGAATGATGAAAACAAAATTTATATTTGTTGAAATTTTGGTATTTTTTTATGAAATTCATATTTTAATAAAAAGTGAAAAATACTCTATTATAATTAAAAATTGTCTTTTTCATATAATTTATTTATATAGTTATATTGCAATTTTAATTTGTTTTACAGTGTAATTTATTTACCTTTTTATCATTTATTCCATTTTTTGTCATTTTAATTAATTTCACATTTAAATTATACATAAACTCATGTCAATCTTCTGATAGTTTTTACTTCTTAAAAACTCGATTTATGTTTTTCAATATGTGAATTAATTTTAAATTATTTAATTCAACTTATATGTTTTGAATATGGAAAAATGTATTCCATCTTTTTAATTATATGGTCCAAATTATTTAAATAGGAACCTTTTATTTTTGTAAATTAAGAATAGTACCTTAAGTAATTATTTTTATTTACTATAGTTAAAGGGAAAATTAGGAAAATAATGGTAAAAATGATATTATAATAACATAAAAATATCCTAACACATATCCTAATTGTAACACCCCAGGTAAATAAAGAATATGACATTTACATATTTATCCATATTTGTGAATAAAGTATTAATATTACTTTAAAGGGTTGCTATTCTCGATGGCGTACCCAACACGCAACAACGAGTTTCATGGGAATCTTACGTTGCACTCTAATAATAAAATAATATTATTTTAAATGGTAGTTAACATGTAGCCGTTGTAATGGTGGGAATGGATATAAATAACTAAAATATGATTATATATGTTTTTAAATGTTTTTACATTTATCCAATAAAGGATAGAGGCTTAAAATACAGAAAGAATTCAATTTTAGGTGTATATGCCCTAGTTTTCACTGAAGGTTCACTTATCACCTTTTGATGTTGAACCATCATTAAATATAGTTTTTTTCACTCTTAAACATTCTTTTGGACCAAATAAAACTCTTATTATGAATCGGGACATCAAAATTTACTTTGTGTAAATTTTTGGTATCTTTCCGATAAAGTTCATTTTTTTAATGAATAGTGTAAAATGTTGTATTTTAATTCAAAACATCTTTTTAATCTAATTTATTTATATGATTAGATTATCTTTTGAATTGGTTTTAAAGTTAAATTAGAATATATTTTTACCATTAAATCCAATAGTGGTCGTTGGAATTAATTTCACTTTGAAATCAGACTTAAACTAGTGTCAATCTTTGGATACTTATTGTTTCATAAAAACACGCTATTTGCTCTGACAGCGGGAATTAATTATTAAATTAATTAATGTGACTAATATTTTTTGAATTTTGTAAAATGGAATTCATTTTTGAATTCGGAATATCAAATATAGCTTAGGGTGAAGTTTTGGTATTTTTCTAAAAAACTCCAATTTTTGATGAATAGTGAAACAACTAAGTGGTAATCAAGCAAACTGATTTTTCAGTTAAATGAAAGTTTACCACTAATGTGTATTGAATTTTGAAAATCAGACATACATGGTTGTCATTAGTATGTAAAATGTGGTTCAATGGGAAGAAAATAATTTTTTTGGTGAATAGTAACTTTTTTTCATTAATCGCGATTAGAGGTAATTAGCGTAGTTTAAGGTAAAAATGATATTATAAGAATGTAAAAACACCATGACACTTGTCCTACACCTATTGGGTGAGTCATGGACGACCAATACAAGCCATTCTCCAACATGGGGACCCCATGGAGCCACTTTAGTTGGAAAATGACAATAATATATTTTTATTTAATGTTAAAATTAAATTGACACAAACATGAGTTGTTTTACTAAAACAATTTTTAAGTAGGGTTACACAAGTCCAAATTTTGATTATAAATAGTAATTGGAAATATAAAAAGATTTCCTACATCATAGTATTTTGTTTATAATTTTTAGACATTAAATAAATTAAATTATTTATGACATAATAATGATGCAGTGATGACATCATTATTTGACGATTTAAATAAAATGGAAAGATAATATAAAATCTATGAACTACACATGTACAACACTTATTCTATGGGTGTATTTAGAACCCTTATCACATTATCCACGAATTATATCAATGTGGGACCTTTAAAAACCGAAACACATTTTTAAATAAAGTAATATTTCTTTACTTTCCAAAAGTGCCCCTCCTCTCCTCTTATAAAAGGACCCCACCTCTACCACCTTACACACTCTCCTCAAGCCTTTGGCTCGGCCAACCCCTGCCCAATTACTCTCTCCACATCCCTATACTCATCCTAGTGGATTCCCTTTGGGCAGAATCCTTTCAAAGGAAGCCTTTAGGCTCAAATCAAAAGGAGTCACACTTTTAAAGGTAATTCATTCTCTCATGTTCATTTGTTTTATTTTGTTTCTCCAACCCCCTAAACTCTTCTTATTTACTTCTTTTGTAACAACACCAGTATATTCAATATACTAGGATTTTGTTATAATATTTATTTGAGCTACACTCTCACACAACTACATTAAATGGTTAAAGAACATACGGTTTCCGTGGATGGCGAAATTCTGCCTCCCGAAACGATGATTGTTCAATACTCATTTAACACCTTCAAAGGTGGTCCTTATGATGTCACTATTTTTATATATGATATATAATTATGTTTATTTTTTCTTTAATCTTCCGTATTTTTCATTTTGGTCATACCTTTATGGTTTACATTATGGGTAAACACGATATCTTCATTTAAGGAAGTGCGGACTACCGCCCCCTCAAAGTGATGTGATTCGTTAATTCCATATGTGAGACGTGTAAAGGATGGATTTAAAGTTATTATATATGATGTTATACTGGAATTATAATATACCTCTATATAATTATTATTTCTTTCCATTAAAGTATGAGATAGAAATGAAAGTAGTGTTCATGTGTATGTACGGCTTACCGTCTCCATGAACGGTGCATTTCATTTCTTATCCCCAAATGTAATGTACTATTAAAAGTACATGTATATAATGGATATATATAATTAATGATATATCTAAATGATGAATATAATTCTGGAATTAAAATATACATACCTCTCATTTAGTTTTAATTCCATTAATATGACAATGAAATGAAAGTAGCGTTCATGCGTACGTACGGATTACCGTCTCCATAAACGGTGCATTTCATTTCTTACCTCTAAATGATTATGTAATATTATAAATACATGTATATGCTGGATATATATGATACACATTATATCCAAATCGTGAATTTCATTCTGGATATAAAGAAACTTTGACCACACGAACAACATGTAATTGTAAGAAGTCCACTTTCGACTTAAGAACCAAATATTGACAAAACAAACATTATTAACATAAATGGTTACATAATGTTTATAACATGGTAATAAGTGATATAAAAGGAATAATGAACTTTAAAAATGTTCTTAATCAAATATAAATTAACTCAAGTTTATTATTCAGGACGTTAAAGAACGATCGAGTCAAGTCGGACCCAAGGTAAGGGACTTCGTCTCAATCTCCTTTCATTGAGGCATATTTCATTTTATACACAACTTTCTTTTATACGGTGTATAATCCCCTTTGAATTTTACTTTTATACAAAAGGAATCTTTTTCTATGAAGCGTTTTACAAAACGAAAAAAAGGAATGTTTCTTTTAACGTACGCGGCGACAACGACCTTTTCCACCGCCGCGAGTATTATTTGGTCTTTGGCTTTCTCAACAAGCCGTAATGTTTTTAGAATAAAATAAATACCATATACTCTTTTATGTATTTTGGAATTAAAAATGTTTTTGGAAAAGGATTCTATTATGTCAATATATTTATGATATATTGTGGTTGAAATGTGGAAATGTTATCATTCCTTTATATTGGTTTTCTGTTTTATGATTTTATACTAGTACATGGACATTTTAATGGGTGGTTATGTTATAAACCATATGACGGGTGGTGCCGTGAATACCAGAATGGGTGGTTACATTATAACCTCCAATGAATTGGGTATGGAAGTCAGCCGTATGGCTATTCCATTAAGTGTGTATGGAAATTGGCCGTATGGCTATTCCATTAAGTGATATGTGTGGGAGTCGACCGTATGGTTATTCCACTTAAGTATGTTTATGTCCCAAGTTACCTTTATATGTGTTATGTGTTCTTTATATGGGTTTTATGGTAATACTTTGGTTAAAAAAAGGTAAGTAATGATATTTTATTCAGTGAAGAGTTTTTTACTACTTCATAATGGTGAAAAGTATTACCTTGATAATGTATACATGGTTTACTTTTTGTTTTGATAAACTAACAGTTTTTATTCTTTGTGTATCCCTTACTGAGTTTTTATGCTCATCCCAAGTTTTTGAAATGTTTTTCACAGGACTTAGCATGGAATAGGGTCAAGGATGGGATCAAGGGAAAGTCATGCTACCTAAAACATGAAACTAGACATGTTTCTTTTTAAGAGTTTTCATTTTATGGAAATTTAGTAGAAGATACTACTTTGTAATCTTTTGAGATGTAATATTTATGTCTTAATTCTCTAAAACTCTAAACCTGAAAATATCCTCAATGTGAATTATTCATTTAATTCAATTTTAAGTAAGTTTTAAGGCTGGGGCCTTATAGTTGGTATCAGAGGTCGGTTTAGATAACTTTAGAGGTTAGGGTATTCTTTAAGCATAAGTGACATTACCATAATGGTTAGGATTTTAGACAGAGTCCTAGTTTTAGATAAAGTGAATGAGTAAGAATATCTTAGTGTTTATCTTCCTCATTAGTACATGATGGTTTTGTTGTTATACTCACACTGACCATTTTTGGTTTTAGTAAATGGCTGGATGTAGCAGGCACCAAGGTAACGGTGGATGTGAAGGAAACTGTGACAGTTTTCTGAGCGAGCAACTGCATGATATGGGAGCTGTAATGAGAACTCTTGTGTTTATCCTCAACCAACTATCTAGAGTTATGATTGACCACCTAAACCTTGGTGATTTCTATAAGGCATCATGTATGCGAGAAACAAATCCCTACGGAACTACAGGTAATAATCATAAAGGTAAGTGTGTTCAAAAACCTATGTGTCAAAGATGTGGAAAGAAACACCTTGGGAAATGTTTCTAAGGGACAGAAATATGCTATAGATTTGGAAATTAAGGTCATAAAGAAAGAATCTGCCATGGAAAAAGGAAGCATCCAGTTGACTCGAGGAAAGGGAAAGAAGTTCTTTCTGAGGGATCAATTGAATGTTTTAAATGTGGTGTGCATGGTCATTATGAAAACACATGTCCTATGAAGAAGTTTCGTGAATGGGGTCACCAAGAGCGTACAAATGTTCGTTTACCACTACCTAATGCCATTTCGATTGAGGATGAAGAAACTGACAATGACCAATCAAAGGTATGTATTATTTCATGACTATTATTTTCCTATTTTGGAATCTTAGGATATGATTCATGATTTTGTTTGTAGGAAAGAGGTATTTCGGAATAAGTTGGAAAGGAATGGTTAATGGATCATGAAGAATGTTGAATGAGTAAGATTTCAACATATAAGGGCTTCAAGAGTTATGGTGAAATTCTTAAGAGTATTAAGTCTCTTTTGATGATGGGGTTACATTAGAAGACTTTTTATATTATGTGTAACCCTGATGTTTAATATATGAAATTTTATTCAAGGAATAGTTATCTCTTCTTTTGTGGACATAGTTATAAAGAACCATTTGGGTTTATATGATCCTTACTTTTGAGGTAATTATGGGTTACTATATGTTATGATTGAAGTGAAAGGCATGAGATAAAATTGATGTTAAATTATGTTATAGTTATTTTTGATGATTTTATCCCTTTTTGGGGAATGATTTAAGAATTATATAGTTTTGGAAAAATGACAACACGTAGACCATGTGACAACCCGTCGCGTCCGACAAAGCTGCGGGAATCGAACCCACAACCAAAGTGCGACTGGTATTTATCGCCTACCACTGGACTACGTGAAGTCCCTGGTTAGTTTGACTGATTCTTTTTAGTTATATGATTTTATGAATTAAGAGTAAGTTGATTTTGGGTTATTTATGAAAATGATTAACTTATCATGGAGGATATGTGATTAGGATAATTACTTTTCCATGCGAGACTTTAAGAGCAACTGATTTTGTTTGGAGATAAATGTTACGATTTAACTTGGAAGACTATGTGACTAAATCCTTCAAATGTTTGGGTTTCAATCTTAGATTTCTTTACGTTGAGGAATTTTTATGGACAAATTTGTTTATCGGATGGTCCTCGTTGAACTTTGGATTTTGTTGGACAAATTTTGGAGATTAAGAATAGATTTTCTTTCTAATGGGTTATCCTTTTCTGGGTTATCTGATCTTGTACTAATATTTGGGGTTTTGTTTTTGGTTAAAGTCTAAAGACATGGGAAGTATATAGTTCTCTTTTTTTGGGTTAGGTAATTCTCTAGAAGTTGATTATAGTACTCTTAAATTGAACAAGTCTTCCTAAATACTCGCCTTTTGGAGAAAATATGAGTTTGTGTAAGGAATCTAATAAAAGTTGAGAGTCAACATGATAAGTGATTATGTTTCCTTATGAAAAAATTCCTCAATAAAAAGTAACTTAAAACAAAAAAAATTTCTATTAACTTTTCCTACTGGGGAATCGAATACCGTTTAACCCATCACAAGTTTGTGATTCTCTCATGGTTAACTTTCTCCTAAACATGTTTTCTATCACTCTCCATCAGAACATGACCCTATGTTTTCTCCTCCATGTCCATGTTTTCATACTTGGAATCCTAGTATGGGTTAACTCGGCTGACCTTTGTACTTATCATTCTTTATTTTAAAGTGATTGTTTTACCGACTCTTGTGCCTATGTTGGACGTTCAAGGATGTTTCCAAGCTCAATTTTAAAAATTGAGAGGACGCAATTCCCAAAAGGGGGGAAGGATGTAACAGCCCAGGTAAAAAAAGAATATGACATTTTCATATTTATACATATTTTTTATTAAATTATTAATATTACTTTAAAGGGTTGCTATGCTCGATGGCGTACCCAACACGCAACAACGAGTTTATTGGGAATCTTACGTTGCACTCTAATAATAAAATAATATTATTTTAAATGGTAGTTAACATGTAGCCGTTGTAATGGAGAGAATGGAAAGAAATAACTAAAATATTCTTATATATGTTTTTAAATGTTTTTACATTTATCCAATAAAGGATAGAGGCTTAAAATACGGAAAGAATTCAATTTTAGGCGTATATGCCCTAGTTTTCACTAAAGGTTCACTTATCACCTTTTGATGTTGAACCATCATTAAATATAGTTTTGTTCACTCTTAAACATTTTTTTGGACCAAATATAACTCTTATTAAGAATCGGGACATCAAAATTTACTTTGTGTAAATTTTTGGTATCTTTCCGATAAAGTTCATTTTTTTAATGAATAGTGTAAAATGTTGTATTTTAATGAAAACCTCTTTTTAATATAATTTATTTATATGATTATATTATCATTTGAATTGGTTTTAAAGTTAAATTAGAATATATTTTTACCATTAAATACAATAGTGGCAGTTGGAATTAATTTCACTTTGAAATCAGACTTAAACTAGTGTCAATCTTTTGATACTTATTGTTTCATAAAAACACGCTATTTGCTCTGACAGTGGGAATTAATTATTAAATTAATTAATGTGACTAATATTTTTTGAATTTTGTAAAATGGACTTCAATTTTGAATTCGGAATATCAAATATAGCTTAGGGTGAAGTTTTGGTATTTTTCTGAAAAACTCCAATTTTTGATGAATAGTGAAACCACTAAGTGGTAATCAAACAAACTGATTTTTCAGTTAAATGAAAGTTTACCACTAATGTCTATTGAATTTTGAAAATCCGACATACATGGTTGTCATTAGTATGTAAAATGTGGTTCAATGGGATGAAAATAATTTTTTTGGTGAATAGTATCTTTTTTTCATTAATCGCGATTAGAGGTAATTAGTGTAGTTTAAGGTAAAAATGATATTATAAGAATGTGAAAACACCATTAAACTTGTCCTAAACCTATTGGGTGAGTCATGGCCGACCAAGAAAATCCATGGGCAAACTTGGGGACCCCATGGAGCCACTTTAGTTGGAAAATGACAATAATATATTTTTATTTAATGTTAAAATTAAATTGACACAAACATGAGTTGTTTTACTAAATAACTTTTTAAATATGGTTACACAAGTCAAAATTTTGATTATAAATAGTAATTGGAAAGATAAAAAGATTTCTTACATCATAGTAATTTTTTATAATTTTTAGACATTAAATAAATTAAATTATTTATGACATAATAATGATGCAGTGATGACATCATTATTTGACGATTTAAATAAAATGGAAAGATAATGTAAAATATATGAACTACACATGTACAACACTTATTCTATGGGTGGATTTAGAACCCTTATCACCTTATCCACGAATTATATCAATGTGGGACCTTTAAAAACCGAAACACATTTTTAAATAAAGTAATATTTCTTTACTTTCCAAAAGTGCCCCTCCTCTCCTCTTATAAAAGGCCCCCACCTCTACCACCTTACACACACTCCTCAAGCCTTTGGCTCGGCCAACCCCTACCCAATTACTCTCTCCACATCCCTCTCCTAATCCTAGTGTATTCCCTTTGGGCATAATCCTTTCAAAGAAAGCCTTTAGGCTCAAATCAAAAGGAGTCACACTTTTAAAGGTAATTCATTCTCTCATGTTCATTTGTTTTATTTTGTTTCTCCAACCCCCTAAACTCTTTTTATTTACTTCTTTTGTAACAACAAAAGTATCTTCAATATACTATTATGTTGTTATAAGATTTATTTGAGCTACACTCTCACACAACTACATCAAATGGTTAAAGAACATACGGTTTCCGTGGATGGCAAAATTCTGCCTCCCGAAACGATGATTGTTCAATACTCATTTAACACCTTCAAAGGTGGCCATTATGATGTCACTATTTTTATATATGATATATAATTATGTTTATGTTTTCTTTAAGCTTCTATATTTTTCATTTTGGGCATACCTTTATTGTTTCCATTATGGGTAAACATGATATCTTCATTTAAGGAAGTGCGGACTACCGCCCCCTCAAAGTGATGTGATTCGTTAATCCCATATGTGGGACGTGTAAAGGATGGATTTAAAGTTATTATATATGATGTTATACTGGAATTATAATATACCTCTATATCATTATTATTTCTTTCCATTAAAGTATGATATATAAATGAAAGTAGCGTTCATGCGTACGTACGGCTTACCGTCTCTATGAACGGTGCATTTCATTTCTTATCCCCAAATGTAATGTACTATTATAAGTACATGTATATAATGGATATATATAATTAATTATATATCTAAATGATGAATATAATTTTGGAATTAAAATATACATACCTCTCATTTAGTTTTAATTCCATTAATATGACAAAGAAATGACAGTAGCGTTCATGCATACGTACGGCTTACGTCTCCATGAACGGTGCATTTCATTTCTTACCTCTAAATGATTATGTAATATTATAAATACATGTATATGCTGGATATATATGATACATATTATATCCAAATCGGGAATTTCATTCTGGATATAAATAACCTTTGACCACACGAACAACATGTAATTGTAAGAAGTCCACTTTCGACTTTAGAACCAAATATTGAAAAAACAAACATTATTAACTTAAATGGTTACATAATGTTTATAACATGGAAATAAGTGATATAAAAGGAATAATGAACTTGAAAAAGGTTCTTAAACAACTATAAATTAACTCAAGTTTATTATTCAGGAGATTAAAGAACTACCGAGTCAAGTCGGACCCGAGGTAAGGGACTTCGTCTCAATCTCCTTTCATTGAGGCATATTTCGTTTTATACACAACATTCTTTTATACGGTGTATAAACCCCTTTGACTTTTACTTTTATACAAAAGAAATCTTTTTCTACAAAGAGTTTTACAAAACGACAAAAAGGAATGTTTCTTTTAACGTACGTGGTGACAACGACCTTTTCTGCCGCCGCGAGTATTATTTGCTCTTTGGCTTTCTCAACAAGCCGTAATGTTTTTAGAATAAAATAAATACCATATACTCTTTTATGTATTTTGGTATTGAAAATGGTTTTGAAAGAGGATTCTATTATGTCAATATATTTATGATATATTGTGGTTGAAATGTGGAAATGTTATCATTCCTTTATATTGGTTTTATGTTTTATAATTTTATACTGGTACTTGGACATTTTAACGGGTGGTGCCGTGAATACCAGGACGGGTGGTTACGTTATAACCTCCAATGCATTGGGTATGGAAGTCGGCAGTATGGTTATTCCATTAAGTATGTATGGAAATTGGCCTTATGGCTATTCCATTAAGTGATATGTGTGGGAGTCGACCGTATGGTTATTCCACTTAAGTATGTTTATGTCCCACGTTACCTTTATATATGTAATGTGTTCTTTATATGGGTTTTATGGTAATCCTTTGGTTACAAAATGGTAAGTAATGATATTTTATTCAGTGAAGAGTTTTTTACTACTTCATAAAGGTGGAGAGTATTACCTTGATAAAGTATACATGGTTTACTTTTTTTTTGATAAACTAACAGTTTTTATTCTTTGTGTATCCCTTACTGAGTTTTTATGCTCATCCCAAGTTTTTGAAATGTTTTTCACAGGACTTAGAGTGGAATATGGTCAAGGATGGGATCAAGGGACAGTCATGCTACCTAAAACATGAAACTGGACATGTTTCTTTTTAAGAGTTTTCATTTTATGGAAATTTAGTAGAAGAGACTACTTTGTAATCTTTTGAGATGTAATAGTTATGTCCTAATTCTCTAAAACTCTAAACCTGAAAAGATCCTCAATGTGAATTATTCATTTAATTCAATTTTAAGTAAGGTTTATGGCAGGGGCCTTATACTAATAATATTGTATGAGTCATGGGTGACCAAAAAAATCCATAGTCTGAACCTTTGGCTTTTAGGATCCACTTGGGTGTGATAATTACATGTTATAGTAATTAATTTAATGTAAAATGAAATATAAAATAAACTTATATCTTTTTAATAAAACAATTTCAATATAGGGTAATATAACTAAAATATTTGACTATAAATACACATTACAAATATAAAAAAATAAATACATCACGGTATTTTATTTATAATTTTTATACATTACATAAATAAATTTATTTATGACACAATAATGATACATTTACTACCATATTAATGAACGATTGTAATAAATGATATTTTAAATACAAATATAAATATAATTTGAATATTTTGATTCCATCCTAAATTTATTTGGATTATAGTGAAAATTTATCTTATATTTAATATAGTTTTTTAAAATTCATCAAGATGTTAGGGATTCAAAAAAATCAATTACTTAATAGTGTCAAACTTGAAAAAAATTGTTCTTAAAACAAATACTATTTTATTAAATGATATAATAGTCATAAAAAAATAATATTCGGTAAAAATACTTAGATAATGTTAAAGTTTTCATTAATGATCCACTTGAGTTCCTCTTGGAATGTTATCATAACTATATTAACTATTTAGTGTAAAAATACAAGAATACACGGTAAGAGATAACTTATTTAACTAAGAGTTAAAGCCAAAATATAATGTTAATTTTGTTGCCTAAACATTTCTAAAACCTATTGGTTGAGAGTATATAAACCCATAAACACCTTATTCTATAATTTTATCACATTAGATCTATTATAATTCAATAATCATTTTATAATAAATTAATATATCAATACTTTTTTAAAGTGCCCATCCTCCCTCTTATAAAAGACCACCATGTCCACAAACTTACACACACCTCTAAAGACCCTTGGATTATAAAAATGCTTCTAAAATATGCCCCCAAAATCACTACATTCCTAATTTATGCCTTACCTTGGGTAGAACAAAATTCAAGAAATCCTTTTTGATGAAATCATATGGAGTTACCCGATTTAGAGGTAACATCTTCTCTCAAGATCCATTAATTTATTTTCCTCATCCCAACCCACCAACCCCTATTTATTCCATTATTTTATAAAAAAATTATTCTCAATATAATCGGATGTTTTTATGTTAAGGGTTCAACATACACTTACACGCACCTGCATCTAATGGATATAGAATATATTGTTTACATGTACAATGAACTATTACCTCACAAAATGATGATTATTCAATTTTCTCCTACCACCTATAATGGTGGAAATTATGATGGAACTGTATTTATATTTTTTATATATAATATTTATATTTTTCTACGTTTTTTTAATTTTTTTACAATATACCTTTATACGTTCCATAATGTGTAAATGCGATAATTTTATTTGAGAAGTGTGGACTACGGCCCCCTCAAGGTGATATGACTCGTTCATACCATACATGGAACATATAAATTATGGATTTAATGAGCTTATGTATCATATATAACATATATATTTTACTTTAATTATAATATACCTATATATCATTTAGTTTACATTCATTTAAAATGAAAAAGAAATGAAAGTAGCATTCATGCATACGTACAACCTACCATCCCCATGAACAGTTTATTTCATTTATTATCTACAAATGGTATGGACTTTTATAAATACATAAATACTGAATATATATTATATTTAAATCACAAATTTCATTCTGGAGATAATTGACATATGACCACAACGACAATTTTCATCTAAACAATTTCATTTTTGACCCAAGTACTGAACATCGACAAAACATCCGATATTAACTAAAAAAATTAAATAATTATCATAACATGATATTAAGTGAAATAAAATGATTGATAAACTTGAAAAATGTTTTGAATCAAGTATAAATTAACCTATGTTTATTATTCTAGAAATTAAATAAAGAACAAGACAATTCAGACTCAAGTTAAGGGACTACATATCAATCTTTTTTCATTGAGGCATTTTTTTGATAATATACACCTCCTTCTTTTATATGGTGTATAATAATCCCCTTTTTCTTTTCATTTCTTGAAATAGTTTTCAAAAGTATTTCTTTTTTATTAAATGTTTTACTAAATGTAAAAATGAATGTTTTTAACATATGTGGTGACAACAACCTTTCTTCCATCATAACTATTATTTAGTATTTGGATTCCCCTACAAGTCATAATGTTTTTAAAAAGAAAAGTAAATACCATAAATGGTTTTGGTAATGTATTGATAATTTGAATATCTTGAAATAAGTTTTTATGATTGTATTGTAGAAATGTTATTTTTTCTTTTATGCTTGTTCTTGTGTTTTTATTGTGTTTTAGTTCTTGGACATTTCTTATGTATATGGGTGGTTCTGTGATAACCATGTGTGAGTGAGCCCTTGATAGCCCCCCAATGCATTGGGTAATATGAAAAGGTTAAAATTTAAGGATTATCCCAAGAGATTTAGAGAATATAATATGATGGGAATTCTAAATTTAACAATGAAGGTTACTCCCTATGTAGTTGTCAAGGCTTCAATGTAAATATGATGTTAATTCCACAAATTACTTTTTGATTAATGATTTTTATGAATTTTTCATGATTCATATTAATTCATGAGTTTATTAATATACAAGGACTATCATTTTATATCCATATTTTATCCCTTACTATGTTTATTTGCTCATCCCAAGTGTTTAAAATTTTTTCATAGGTTATAATGATGAGTAACAGAATAGAAGAATGAGAGAATATTTTTATTATGAAAACAAATCATGTTTTATTTTTTCCAAACCATTTAATTTATTGGGAAAAAATAGATACCATTTTGATAGTATCCTCGTATATGATTGTCATATGATATTTATTAATAATGGCCTAATTTTCTAAAATTATAAACATGAAAAGATCATCAATGTGAATTATCTATTTAACACAATATTTTGTAATGTTTATGGTTGGGGCCTTATAGTTGGAATCATAGATCAATTAAGATAAATTTAAGGGTTAGGATATTTTTAATAGAACATCAATAAATTATTTTACTTTATGGTCAAATTGAAATAGAATTTGGGGATTACCATGTTACATTGTCTAATATATTTCTGTTCAGAATTGTTTTCCCCAAAGGAAACAAGGAAGTTGTGATAGGATGAAATTTAGAGGAAAACACCATTCCAAATCAGTAACGAGAGATGCTCAGAATCAGAACTAAACCGTTTGTTGTAGTGATGGCACTTTTGCATCAGGCTATAAATGGAGGTAGTATCCATGAACGAGATCAAACTGACCAACCACATAGGAACATGTTCGTAGTGGAACATTTCATGAGGAAACATCCTCCATCATTTAGAGGATCATTTTACCCTAGTCTATCTGAATAGTGGATTAAGTTCCTTGAAAATATTTTCGATATCTTTAGTTTTTCAGAAAATAAAAAGGTTAGTCTTTGTGTTTATTGGTTCGAAGGTGAATATGTTAAGTGGTGTTCAATGGTTAAGAATATCATGTATAGTGAGGATATTGATTCTCTTGATTGGGATGGATTCAAAGGTATGTTTCTTGACAAATATTTCCCTTGGGTATTTCAACATAGAATGGGAAAACAATTCTTGGAATTGAGGTAGGAGGATGACTCAATTGCTACTTAAGAATAAAAATTCACTCGATTGGGAAGGTATGATCCAAATTTCCTAAGGTATCATGATAGTAAAATCAATCATTTTTACTCAGGATTTAATCCAATGTATCAAAGGTAATTTGATTCTTGTGAGTTAAAAAGTTATGAAAAACTTTTTCAATGTGTGGAGAAGGTGTAAATGGAGTTTTTTGATGATCATGTGTTCTTTGAAAAAAAGAATAATAAGATCTCTAGATGGTTTCCCAAAAGAGAAAAGTCTTCAAGAAATTGTTATGGTATGAAAATTAAGTTTACAATTTTTTAAAATTGTTGAAAGAAGCACATATGGGAAGGCATTATGAATTCTAGTAAGTGCTTTTGGTATGGGAAAATGGAAAATATGGCTCATAACTAAACTAAAAAATATAATCGTAATAAAAAATATGATATACATTTAGTGAAATTTTTTAAATATAATAAGATGGTTTATTATGTTGACGAGTGTCCGATGAATAATTTGAATTGTGTGAAGTATCTGGACTACAAGTAAAACCGTGTGGTGAAATCCTTTGCAACTACTTCAGCAGATGTTGGGACATCAAATGAATTGGTATTAGGTACATTTTATGTTTATTTGGATTATGTCAATGTGTTGATTTATTCTAGGTAAACACATTATTTAATTTTTTATAAATTCTATAGTTAATTGGGAATTCCATCTAAATAATGAATCTAGAACTTATTGTAAAAACCACTCGCAGAATGTTGAGAGATAAAGAAATTATAACAATCTTCCAATCCTTGTCTATGAAATGAATCCACCTAAAAACCTTGTTGTTTTTTCTACAGTATATTTTGATGTTATTATGGGTATACATTGGCTTTCTATTTACCATGATAAGATTATCTGTAGAGATTAAAAATTTTATTTTCAAAAAGAAATTAATTTTTTGTAAAACAATGAGACCTTACCATTTAAAACATATCAGGAAGCTCAGAAACAAGTAAAATATGTAATGAATTTTACCTTGCACATATTTTTGAATATATAGGAACTCTTCATATTAATGATTTTCCAGTGGTAAAATAGTACCGTGATGTTTTTCTTGATGACTGTTCTGGTATTATACCTAATCGAGAAGTTGAATTTACTATTAACTCAGTTCCTTATGAAAATAAAATTTCAAAATATCTATATCAAATGGGTAAAATCGAACTTTTAGATTTAAATAATCAATTAAAGTATTTATTAAATAAATATTTCATTCGACCGAGCGCATCACCATGGGGGTGCTTCTATCTTGTTTTTTAAAAATGAAGAAGGATCAATGAGACATTAAATTGATTATAGAGCCTCAAATAACATCACCATTAAGAATAGGTATACTTTCTCTCATATTGATGATCTGTTTGATCAGCTCCAAGGAGCTCAGAATGTTTTTAAGGTTGACATGAGTTCGTGGAACAATCAGTTGAAAATAAATGAAGAAGACATTATGAAGACTGTGTTTCATTATAAATATGGCTATTATGAATTTTTATTTATGATATTTGGGATAAATAATGAACCTACTTTATTGGTGGATATTATAAAAATAATATTCCATGAGTTCTTGGATAATTTTCTCGTGGTGTTTATTTATTATATTTGCTATAATTTAAAATTAAAGAGGAGTATGAATTCTTTTTAAGAGTTTTATTGAAATCTGTAAAAGAAAATAAATTTTATGGTAAATATTTCAAGTGTGAGTTTTTGTTACAACAAATTTCATTCCTCGGTCACATTATTTCTAAAGATTGCATAACTGTTGATCACACAAAAATAAAAGTTGTTGAAGAATAGGAACTACCTACAAATATAACTGAGATTCATAGTTTTCATGGTTTAGCTGGTTACTATCATAGGTTGGTAGAAAAGTTTTCATGTTTATCTAGCCTATTTACTGTGTTAACTTGAAAAATTATTAAGTTCATCTAGACAAAAGAACATGAAGAATATTTTCATTAATTGAAAAGAAGATTGCTGAATGCTTCTGTTTTGGAACTGCCTTCCAAAAATGGTGTATTTATTATCTATAGTGATGATTCATTGAAAAGACATTGTATATTCAAAATGCATAATGATCATGAAATTTATTATGTTTCACTTATTTTGAAAATTCATGAGTGAAATTACTTTACACATGATTTGGATTTAACTATTTTTGTGTTTTTCATTAAAATTTTAGAGGAGTCATTGGTATGGAGTAAAATTTGAAATATATACTATTAATACCCAGCCTTAAAATATTACATAATATTTAATTTTAGTCAAGAACATAAATTTTTAACACATTGTGGATCTTTTTGGATTTAGATATTTAGAGTGATAGGATATCTTACGTACATAACATTCCACATTCATACCAATATGATACAATTAAAAACAGAATCCATTTTTTTAATGTATAAAACATTAAAACATAAAACATAATTTATTTAAAAAAACATTAACATTTATGATGAATACACTCTTACTCAAACCCATCCTTATATCCTATGAAAAACATTTAAAAACATGGGCTGAGTACAAAACTTAGTAAGGTATTTAAAGAGAGAAATCATTAGTCCAGTGATAACATAAAAAAACAATAAAACCTATATCATAAAAACATGAATTAAAATAATACTCATGTAGTTTCCTTGGGATACATTTACCATGTCATTCTTATATTCACCCTTACACTTGGAATAACCATTTGGCCAACTTCCATCTCCATAGTACCCAATCCGTTGGAGAGCTATAACGGGGCTCACCCGTTATATCGTGATCTATAATGGGCTCCACCAAATATATATTGAGATATAATGGGGCTCATCCATCATATCTTGAGCTATAATGGGCTCAACCAGACATAAATAATTTCCAAGGAACATTCTAGGAATAAAACGTTTCTTAACTCATATACGCCCTTGAGAAAAACACATTCACATTTGAAAATACACTTTTCTCAGAAAAACATCACTCAAAAAACATAAAATTTCCACAAATGATAATGAAAAATTTTTATTAAAAAACCATATAAAAATATAAGGGAGACAATATTGTAATAAAATATCATGAAATTTGAAGAGTACACTCATGTTCAAAAAATAAACTATTTGTATTTTATAAATGAGACATTTAAAAGGATTTTAAGAGGGATGTCCTTTACAAATACCATAACATTGAAGAGAGAATTCATTAAATTAATTAAATATGTATATATAGTGTAAATAAAGACAATAAAACATTATATAATCAAATTACATTTCATAAGTCATCATATCATGATAAAAACTTTTGAAGATGATTGTTAAACCAAAGAAAAAATATAGGGTTTAAAATTCATTTATGAAATTTTTGCACAGTATCAAGTGTACATGGGAGGGATTAATGAAATATAAGGGGATACCTCAACATCGATATATAAAAATGGAAGTTTTGGGGAGGTTCTAAAATGTACCCCATCATTTGGAATTAAAAATAAAATGACACAACATAGTGGAGATACATGAGTAAAATTGAGAGAGAGATAATCACTTACCACGGTTTGACTTCCATAAACGAGTTTAAACCTTTTTTATAATGGTTATAATAGTTATATGATGATTTAAAAAGCATTTTAGTGTTTTTAACATCTTATATTAAAACTTTATAACATCATTTCTCCCATTCATTAATAATACTTTGCTATTCCTCTTGTTTCAGGTGCGTTCATTATAGGATTTCCATGAGCAGTTTCTAGTCGACTTTTATGTCGATTATAAAGGAAACTCCAAAAGTGGAATGAAATGGTATTTAAATGTTTCTATAACCTTAATTGTACAATTTTTAATTTTAATTATAATTTTATAAAGATTCATTTTTTAAACATTAATTATGTTCGTTTGGATCATTTTAGTGGTTCTTTGATAATAACAGTCTCATTTTTTTATAAATTAAAATCATGTTTAAAAAATGATAATAGAACTATGTATGAGAAATAATAAATATATTTTAACCTATTTCAACCAAAATAATTGTTTTGTGGTTATAATTTAAGGAATTAAATATAATTGAAATCCCATCGTCCACGATGTCAGTAATTCGACACATCATGAACAATTTGTTTATTCCTTTAATAAGTGGGAGAGGAGAAAAAGAATGATGTTGAATTTTCCATGAAAATGAGAACATAAAAAATATAAAATATTTCTGGGGAATTCATTCCTCTTGTATAATAGGAATGTAATAGACGATAATAAATAAAAATGAAAGGAAATGAAAACACATGAAAAAAGAAGGGGGTTTCTTACCTTTTGATCTCTTCTCCTTGAGATCCTCCATAAGGCCTTTGATTTTGGCCTTTGGTTGATACCAGTAGGTCTTGGACGTGGGGAAGGAGGCTAGGGAAAAAATTTGGAATAAATTAGACTATGAAAAAGGCTTGAGAGGTGAGTTCTGGTAATTGGAGTGAGAGGGGTTATTTATACAAGAGGAGGGGTGTTTTTAAAATAAAATATTAAATAAAATAATATATCAAATGTTAGACTTTTACGAGTAGTTATTTTAAAAAATAAATCATATATTAATATAATATAATTTTTTAGACATTAAATCGTCTTTATAACTCGAATTCATTAATTTTTTAAAATGAAATTGAAAAGAAAATGAAAATGATACTTTAAGGAATCACTTTTTGACTTCACGTTTTGGAAACTTCTTTTTATGTTGAGAAATTGAGTTTATTTTATTTTGAAAAAACATTTATGAAATTAAATATAACATGTCCAGATATTAAGTTTAGAAAGTTTACGTCATCATTACACCATGAATGATGTAATTTAAGATATACCAGTTATGGGAAAAACTGTATTCTTACTATTCACCCAGAAATTGAGATATTCTGGAAAATCCCAAAAATAAAATCAAACCCTTTTTCAGTGTGTAGAATCAAAAAATGAAATCCATTTTTCTAAACTAATTATCTAAATATGATTAATTTAGTTTTTAATTAAAATCATAATCAACATGAAAAATACAGATTTTAAATTTACAACTGATTTTATATTGCTTTCAAAAATTAAATGTAGGTCTTATAAAATTATCTTAAAGCCCAAAATACATATAATTGTAAATATATGAAAACATTTTAGAAAATAAATTTTATTCTAAATAAATTAATAAATTATAATTAATTATTTATGACTTACAAAAACACCAATACTTTTACTATTGTCAAATTATCACTTATAAGATGCCAAAATTTTATTTAATCATTCATGGGTAAGGTTAATATTTTTTTGGATGTTTTACTATTCATAACGGTTATACTAATATTTATACGATAGGTTACTATTCATAATAGTAGGGTACTATTCATCAAAAAAAATTAAGTTTGTCCTATCAGACTCCAAACAACTTACTAATTACAACCATGTATGTCTGATTTTTAAAATTCAAAACAAAGAAGTGGAAAATTAAGTTTAATGTTAATTATCTTATAAGTTCCTGGGTTGTTACATATACTAACAATAAATTTTTGAAGTGTATATTTACACATAAAGAATTGAACATTATATAGAGAAGATGGTTGTGATTAATGAAGTATTATGATTGCATAATTCATTACTATCCTAGAAAAGAAAAAAATGGTTGATGCTTTGAGTCGTAAAACTAATGCTACATTAACCATGTTATGTTAAGAATATAGCCCTTTGAATAATGTTTTAATGAAATTTGACATGGAAGTTGATAGTGCAGAGAAGTCCTCTCTTTTATTTTAGGTTTCAGTGTAATTGTCTCTATCATATGTGATTAATCATTCATAGAAGGAAGAAAATGAGTTGTAGAAAAAGGTACAGTTTGTTTTGAAGGGTATGTTACCAGAATTTTAAATTTATAAATATTATTTTTTGAGGTTTGGAAATATATTACGTGTGGATTGTGATTCAAAGTTGAAGAAATAGTTTTTATGTAAAGCACAAGGTTCTTCATTTTCAACTCATCCTTGTATTACAAAGATTTACAAAGATCAACGGGAGTATTACTAGTGGGATGGAATGAAAATAGATATTATTGGATTTTCTATAAAGCCTTTTAATTGTTAATAGGTTAATTCATAGGGTTAGTTACCAAAATGTAAGCTTCAACATTTGTTAGTACCAGAGTGGGAATGGGAAAATATATCCATGTATTTTTTTATTGGAATACCAAATCCTTCTCGAGGATAGAATGTCAGTTGGGTTATTATAAATAGATTGACTAAATATTATCATCATATTCTTATTCGATAAAAATTATCACTAGATCCAATTTCACGGTTTTATATTAATGGGATAGTCAGGTTCCACAAAGATCCCCACTCAATTTTATCTAATCATGATTCCAAATTCACTTCTAACTATTGGACAGGCCTTTAGAAGTCATTGGAAACTGAATTAAATTTCATTATAGATTTTCATATTCAATTAGATGGGTAATAATAAAGAAAGAATTCAGAAATTAGAAGATATTCTATGTACTTGATCAATTTATTACCAAGTATTTTGGTATCAACATCTTTCTTAGGTTGAGTTTTCTTATAACAATAGTTTTTATTCCACTATTCATATGGCTTCATTTGAGGAATTATATGGAAAGTGGTGTCGAACTCCATATTTTTTATATGATATAAGTGAAAGAAAGTTAATGGTACCATAATTGGTAGAAGATATGGAAAAACATTCAGGTGATTTAGAAGCTAATGGGGATAGCATAGAGCGGGAAAAAAAGTTATCTGAATAACCAGATGGAGGATCTTTCATTCGAGTTAGGTGATCATATTTTTCTCAAATTTCTCCATGGAAATGTTTGATGTGTTTTGGTAAGAATGGAAGGTTAAGTCTGTAGTTCAATGGACCTTATGAATCTTGAAGAAATTTGGATCAGTTGCCTACAAAATGTTCTTACCTCCAAGTTTATCCTTGGTATAAAATGTTTTTTATATTTCAATGTTGAGAAAGTATTTTTCGGATCCATCACATTTTTTAAGCCCAGAGGTAGTTTATTTGGAAAATAATATTTCTTATAAGGAACATCACAGACAGATTCTTGACCATAGAGGGAAAGTGTTGATGAATAATGTGATTCATCAGGAAAATGTTTTGTGGAAAACTGAAATGGTTGAAGAGGAAATTTTTGAGTCAACAAGGTTTCGTTATGACTTTTCCATTCCTTTTTGTTTTGAAAATAAAAACCACTCTATCTTAAGGCAAATTTCATTCTCCATAAGCTTCATCTCGATAAGAAAAATTTTTCATCCCCAAGAAAATTTATCCTTACCTTTTTTTCATTGTTCATTTTTTTAATCTCTCTAAATCTAACTCTTTTTATTTCTAAGTGTAAAATTCATTTTTACATGTAAAACATCAGAATTCAAAAAATACTTAGATATAGAGTATTCTATTTTTAGGATCCAAACTTATATTCCTAATTCTCTATAATATAGACTCTGAATTCTCTGAAATTCAGACACCGAATTCTTTGAAATTCAGACACCAAATTCTCTAAAATTTAGACTCTAAATTCCCTAAAATTCAGACTCTGAATTCTATGAAATTATGAATCCGAATTCTCCGAAATTCAGACTCTAAATTCTCTAAAATTCAAAATCCAAAATCTTTGAAATTCACTTTTCGAATTCATTTGAATTCATATTCTGAATTCCATAGATTTCAGACACCAAAATTCCTCAGAATTCAGGTTTTGAATTTCTCATAATTCAGACTCTGAATTACACAAAATTCAGACTCTGAATTCTGTAGAATTATGACTCCAAAAACTATAGAATTCTAATTCTTAATTCCTTGAGAAACAAAATCTGAATATACTTGTAATATATACTCAGAAGGTTTACATTCTTAGACTCTGAATTTTATTTTATCCTTACACTCAGAAAAATTTAATATAGTTTAGTAACCATATTTTACATACTCTTGTTTGAGTTATAAAACAATTTCATGCATTCTTTTTCTAACAAAATGTTGTTTGAGTGACAAGTGTGTAGGTCCCTCTGAAATTCAAGGGAAAATATATTCATTGGAGTAGGAAGTTGATCATTTAATATGCGTATATAAATAAGAGCGTGTCTTAATGAGCTCAATATTGTTATAGAACTCTAGATATTACATGCTGAAGTGATTTCTAGAGATATACTCTCATGCTTTTTGCATACTGAACATCTTGTTCAGAATTTCGTCGTGCGTCTCTAAATGTAGTTGAATACATTCAAGTTCGTTCAGGGATAAGAAGACAGAGGTTCCAACTTCCTTGAAGTTTGAGGACTCTCGGGGAAATAAATACAGACTCTGATATTTTTATCGAGGGCCTGCCATTTTCTGGGTAAGACAGACTTTCTTGAAATTATAAATCAAGTAACCTTTATCCATGGTTGTTGGAAACCCTTCTCTTTGGGTTAAAATATTTCTTACTTGTTACTTGTATTGTTTCAAGATTTTTTCCATTGAATTTTGATTTATAAAGAATGTATAACTATCTTATACTTTCTTATACTTGTACTATAATTAGTAAGATTATATATTCTTTAAGGTAGAATCATTATCTATGTAATCATTTCATAAGTTTCATTTCCAGAACCACATTTCCAGAATCAATCATTTTTTTAGAACTAAAAGGTCTTGTGGATTTACCTTGTTTAACTTTGTTTAACATTACAAGATTTAAAAAATTTAAAGGAATTTTTTAAAGTATACAACTCACCCCCCCCCCTTTTTATATTGAACATCTACATTCATCATTTCGGTCCTAAAATTGGTATTAAAGGAGGAATTTGAAATACTTATATTCGCATATAATTTTTCTTTCTTAAGTTTTTAATTGTTCTATATTTTCCTTGCTTATGATATTTTAATCCATGTTTACAAACTTTTATTAGTAACAAGTTTTTGTGGAAATATTTTTTTTCCTTTATGGTGGCAGGAATGAATGTGGGTTTAATTGAAAATATTAATCCTATTAGACAACCAATTTTTAATGGGAATGATTTTGAATATTTGAGAGATCATATGAAGAATTTTTTTATTAACACTGGAGTGGAAAACTTTGTTATGCTTACTGTAGAATACATGACTCTTGATAAAGAAGTTAGAACTTTTACTAATGAAGAGAAGTAAAAATATCAACATAACTACAAGGTAAGAAATATATTGTTGTGTTCCATGACTGGGAATATATATAGCCATATTTCTTCTTGTGAAGCTTCAAATTGTATTTGGAAGAATCTTGATGTAACTAATTTTGGAGCTTCTAATGTTATTGAAACTAGAAGAGATATACATAGAGCTGTGTACCATGGTTTCTTCTTTCCTTATATAGAACCTATATGTAAGGTACAACAATGATTTATGACTATCGTCAACATCTTACAATACATGGGTAAAAAATGTTTGGATGATGAGACACTTGTAGACATTATTATAGACATATATCATAATGAGTGGGAATCAAAGAGAAAAGCTATTGATGATAATAGGAAAGTCTCACAGATTACTTTTGATGAGATTCTTAGAACTCTTCTTCAACATTAGACTAGAATAAAGAGAGATGATGACAATTTTATGAAAAAATAATAGGAATGAAAGTGTTGCTTCTAAAATTACATCAATTCATATGAAAGCCAAGATCCCTGAAAGATTTACGAGATCTAAATCCCAGAAGGTCACTGTTTTATCTGAATCAAGTGAAAGTGAACATTCTGAGAATGAAATAGCTAATCTTTCTCAAAGGATGAACGAGATAGATGGGAAGAAATACTTTTAGTATAGATAAAATAATAAATTAAGAAAGGATATGATATAATCTAAAGTCAATTTTTCTGAATGCAAAAGAGTTGGGCATATAAGGCCAGATTGTCTTATACATAAGATAAAAGATAGAAAGGAAAATAATTTTTAAAGGAATAGAAAAAATTACTACAAAGCTAAAGCAAAGAAGGTCTTGAAAGCTAATGACACCTACAGTTCTATTGGTGAAGTCTCTTCTGATGAATCCTCAGAATATGAATCTTTTAGACAGAAGAATCTTGATTTACCTGCCAAGTTACCTATTGAAAATCATTGTTTAATGGATAAGGTACACAATTCTGAATCCATAAAATATGTATCAATCAATACTAATTATAGTGATAGTAAATATTATAAATCCTTGGATGAAGAATATTATTCTAATAAATATTATACTTTACCTACTTATAAAAACTTTTCTAGGTTTGATGAGCTCCTTGAGAATGAAAATTCAAAAGTCATGAAAAATCATGCTAAGGAATATTTTAGGATTTCTATTCTTACTAAGGAAATATCAAATCTTTCTAAAGATATTCATAAGAAAACCGTTGATTATGAATGTATTTCAAAAACCATTAAGGAATTTAATTCTGATAAGGATAATCTTTTTAAGGATCTAGAAAAAGTAATTACTAAGAAAAATGTTTTTGAGCCTAACTCTAGTGCTAAATCTGATGTTTTTAAGGATAAGAACTTAGTTATTAAAAAAAAGTCAAAACAATTTTCCTTGAGGAAGTGTTTATCAAACATTTCCTTATGGAAGGAAAACATTGAAAAGATGTATACCCAAATTCGAACTCGAAGGAATAATTCTAGTTTTGGTTATACTAGTTCAAAACTGATTTTTAGTAACAATTATTTTGTTCCTCAAAGTGCTCTTTTCTGCACTAAATTTCATTGTGGTGGGAATTGGGAAAAAACTGTTCCTTAAACAAAACTCAGTCTTTTGGTTTTCATAAAGCTTATTTTTCCATGAAAATGTGCTTTCCTAAAATTTTTCTTTCTGAAGTTTCATTATCCAAGAAATTTTGGGTTATGAAAGTCTAAAACTCTTATTTTCAGGAAAATAAAGATAGAACCAACAGCAATACATGGTATATGGATAGTGTATGTTCCCGGCATATGACAGGTCACAAAAACTTCATTGAAAATATTATCAAGATGAAAGGAGGAAAAGTGACTATTGAAGATAATGCAAAAGGACATATCATTCTTCAATTTTTCAGAACTTGAGATCAACATTCTAGTATTTTTACAAAATAATTACCCTTCAATAGAATTGAATACAATAAATAGAGGTTAGGAATGATAACCATAAGGTAATCTTCCTTATTAACTTCTTATTGAAACCTATCTCTTTAAAGTAAGAAACTCTTTTTCATAGGGGGAGTACATTTCCCTATCAGTTAAACTAAAATTTTTTACTGTAAAAATTTTCATAATGAATATTTTCATACATAAAATATTTGTAATGAATATTTTCATCCATAAAATTTTCGAAATAAAAATTTTCATACTAAATTTTTTTTGTAAAAATTTTCTTCTTACTAAAAATTTTTGTAATGGGGTTTTTCGTATTTAAAATATTCGTAAAAAAAATTTCATAGTAAAATTTTTCGTAGTCAAAATTTTTTTAATGAAGATTTTTGTACGTAAAATTTTTGAAATGAATATTTACATATTTAAATTTTTTGTAATAAATATTTTTATACATAACATTTTCGTAGTGAAGTTTTTTGTATTTAAAATTTTCAAAATAAAAATTATCGTGGTAAAATTTTTCATAGTCAAAATTTTTGTAGTATAATGTTTTTTTTGTAATAAAATTTCAGAATATAATGTCTTGTAAGAAAAAAATTCCCATTATAAATATTTTTCCTAAGAAATCCAAAAGGTATGATTTATCTCCATAAGTTTTCATAATCAACCTTTTTTACTTACTGTTATTTTATTCTATTTTAAGAGAAATCTTTTGTATTCATTTTAATTTTTCGTAAATCTTTTTTCTCTTAAATCCTCAAAAGATTGGATTGGACCAAATTTTCTTGTTGCGGCTATCATCTCAACTGTCAGATCTTTTCATGGTGCTTTCAACTATTAGATCAATCGGGGAATCTGAACGATCACATTGATTGCTTATATAAAGGACCACCCAATGGTAGTCCCAAATCAAAATCATGCCTTCGCGTGCTAAAGATCTGGCCCTCTAACATGAGCTTTTTTCTGATCTTCAAGGTTTCCTCAATTTTGAATGTCTGTTGAAGCATCGTCTCAAAAAAAATCATTTGTAAAGGAAATCTCTGAATGGAAGATTTACAGTGAAAGGTTGGTTTATCCAGATTTATTTGCAAAGTATGATTCCAGTATCTCTAAAAATATCAATCTCAATGTATAGGAGAGTTTATAGAATTTTGAAACCAAAAGCACAAGATTTGGTCTATCTGGAGTTGTTATTAGAGTTCTATTAGACAGTATCTTTCTTCAAGGAAGAAGACAAACACAAGCTCTCATTCAAGTGTTATGGATAGACATATTCCCTTTATTACACTAAGAATGATATTTTTATTGGAATACCTTATGAAGGGGAAGGTGAGTTCTGTACTCACAAGCTACCTAATGTTCAAGGAAGTTTAGATTAGTTGAAGTCCATGGCTTGCCTTGGTCTTTTAGAAGTAAAGACTCTGAAGATTCTTCATATATCTATGAACATAAGTATTCTTGAACTATTAGTTCAAGTTTTTATAATTCCGAGTAAAAGAGACATGGATACTTTGAAGAAAATTGATGTGTATGTTTTGAATTTCCTGGTGAATTTAAGAAAGATAAATTTGGATAAGTACATTCTGGTTATGATTGAGAATATCAGAAATTGAAATTTGAAATCTCAAATTATAATGTATCTAGCCATTCTATTAAAGATCATTGTTCGTTGTTTAAAATCCTATAAAAATCTTTAATGATCTAAGTCAATAAATTGACAAGTCATGTTGTGGAGTGATGAAACCTTGAGAAGGATGATAGTTGGATTTCGTAAGGAATCCAAGGAATTTTATGATTTTCCAGAAGTGGAGGTAGAAGCCATATCAAATAAAGAGGAAGTGTATGAGACATCCAAAAGGGGTGGAAGGAAGAGAAAGGTAGAGGAAGTTAAAAGAAAGGAAAAACCCCAGAGGCTATGGAAACTTAATCTGCACCTCCAAAGATAAAGAAGATAAAAGGATATCCTGATGAGGCTGTGGAAAAGTGGAGGGACGAAAAGAAGAACAGGAAGGAAGGGTAACCTATGTTTGGCCTCAGCCCTACTAAGACAAAAACATTGAAGGAAAAGACGGAAGAGAATATAGAAAAGGAAAAATATAAAATAAGCAAATGAAGAAGTTGTTTGAAGCTGAGATAGTACTAACCCTTCTAAAGGCTGCTAAGAAATACTCTGAAAATATTATTTTACTGGAGTCATTTATTCAAGAACCACTTCTTGAAACTCCAGGAAAGAAGTTTCTAATTCTGTAAAAACATCATGAAGTGGTATTTGAAGAAGAATAATTAAAAGAATAGGAAGGAGAAGGCAGTGGTGACTTTGAATATGTTTTAAAGAATGTAGAGGAATATCTTGAGAAGGAAATCCCCTCTGAGAAATTATAATTATAAACCTCTCAAGCCGAATCTTCAAAGCATGCTACTCTTGGGAAGGATGAAGAGATTGGTGAAGATGAAGAAAATAAACTATCTGGGGAGGAAAGCATCGATAATGATTTTATTCACCCAAAGGATGTTGAGGAAGGAGCTGAAAAAGAAAAAATTGATGAAGAAAAAATTGATCATCTCTCTGATAGTAAACATGAATCTCTTGGTCAAGAGGAAGTCATTCCAAAAGCTGATAAGGGATAATATGTGGTAGTTGATACACCTAGAAAATCTGTAGTGAAGAAGAAAGAAGTTGGTACTTCTTCAAAGAGGAATCATGTGGAGTTAGAAAAACAATCCTCACCAAACCAAGTCTCAGATTCTGAATCATCCTCTCTCATACATGACTTTGTAGATCAGAATTTGAAAAAGCTTGTTGGGACTATTCCATTATTCCCCAGTATAGACTCGAGATTTCATTTGCTTCCGAGTTCATCAAATCAAAAATCGGATTCAGGATCCATGGTGATGGATTAGTGTGTTAAACTCGAGGCATACATAAAGACATTTCTTATTAGCTATGAATATTATAAAAGATCATAAAAAAATATGACAATCTGATCGAGGATGAAAATTTAATAGATGATACTTCTTTATGAATTCCAAGAAAGTGTCAAGGATACTTTTGACACTGAAGATGTGAAGTTCAAGGATCTCACTAATAGTTTTGAGGAAAAGATAACTCTAGAACTGACTTCTCAGATGCAAGAACTGAATGATCTGAATGTGAAATTGAATTCAGTTGCTCAGAGTTGGAAAAAAGAAAGGGATCTAAAAATTGAGATAGAAGAGAAGCTTGTCAAGATGGAAGAAGTCTTGAAGGGTCAGGCAGAATCTCTTAAGGCTCAGGAAGAAAAAATCAAATCCATAGAGAAGAAAACAGAAGATCAGGATCAGCTTCATAAATGTATAGATGAGGATCACAAGGAACTCAAGAAGCTCAAAACCATAGTGAATAAATTGATGTCGAAGGAGAAGGAATGATAATTTCATTCTAAACCCGATCTTTTTTTGTATTTTTTTATACATATTCTTCCAATCATAATTAAATTTTTAGATGTTAAATATATTTGTTTGTCTAGTACTAATATTTCAGGTACCATATTTCTTTTTCTATTACCTTTAATATTTTTTGAAAATCACAAATGGGGAGAAAGGAATGTCAGAAATATTATTAAGAAAAGAAAAAAAATCCCTAACTAAGGTGGAGTTCATCTAAGGGGAGTTTTCAACATGAAGATTTTCGTATGCAATAAAATGAAAAATATCATTCATGAAATTCATGAATATGATATTTAAGGTTTACAAGGCCTAAGGGGGAGTTAGTCATATTCAATTTGATCCATAAGTAAAGGGAGATAATTTTTATTTCAAGTCCATAAAATTTCTAAGTCCTTATATTCTTTCTCTTAAGGATGTTTGTGCTTTCCAAAAGGGGGGAGACTGTTGAGTCAATAAGGTTTCCTTATGACTCTCCCATTCTATTATGTTTTGAAAATCACAAACACTCTATCTTAAGGAAAATTTTATTTTCTATAAGTTTCATCTCGAAAAAGAAATTTTTCCTTCCTTAAGGAAATTTATCCTTACCTTGTTATCATTGATAATTTTTTTAGTCTCTCTAAATATAACTCTATTTATTTATAAGTGTAAAATTCAGCTTCACATCTAAATCCTCGGAATTCTATAAATACTTAGATATAGAGTATTCTGTATTCCGGATCTGAATTCGGACACCAAATTCTCTGAAATATGGACTCTAAATTCTATGATATTAAAACTTAAAATTCTATGAAATTCAGACTCCGAATTTTCTGAAATTTAGACTCTGAATTCTATGAAATTCAAACTATGAATTCTCTAAAATTCAGACTCGGAATTCTCTAAAATTCAAACCCTGAATTTTCTAAAATTCTGAATCTGAATTCTTTGAAATTCAGGCTCTAGATTACTTAGAATTTAGACTCTGAAATTTCTATGAATTCCGATTCTAATTTCCTCAGAATTCCATCTTCGAATTCCTCATAATTTAGACTCTGAATTCCTCAGAATTCAAACCCCTAATTACTCAGAATTCCGACTCATAATTCTTCAAAATTCAAACTCAAAATTCCTTATAATTTTGATTCCAAAAACTAGAGAATTCTGATTCCGATTTCCCTAAGAAATAGAATTATAATATACCTATAATATAGACTCTGAAGGACATCATTCTTAGACTCTAGATTCTATTTTTTCCTTACACTCCAAAAAATTGAATTTGGTTGAGAAAACATATTTTACATACTCTTGGATGAGTTATAAAATGATTGCATGCATTCTGTTTCTAACCAACCATTGTTTGAGTGACATGTGTATAGGTCCCTCCAAAATTCATGGAATAATATGACCATTGGAGGATGGAGTTGACTGTTGGAAATGTGCCTATAGATAGGTGATCATTTGAATGAGCTCAACACTGTTCTAGAACTCTAGAGATTACATACTGAAGTGATTTATAGAGAGAGACTTTCATGATTTTTTCATACTAATCATCTTGTTTAGAATTTATTCGTGCGACTCCGAATGTAGCTGAGTACATTCAAGGGCTTCAGGGGAAAGGAAAATACTGGTTCTGACCACATTGATGTTCGAGGAATTTCGAGGATAGAAAGATAGAATCCAATATTCGTATCGAGGTATTACCCTGGTTTGGGTAAGATAGACTTTCATGAAAGTATAAATCATGGGAACTTTATCCATGGTTGTTGGATACCCTTCTCTTTGGGCTAAAATATTTCTTACGTATTACCTGTATTGTTTCATGTTTTTTTACAATTTAATTTTGACTGATAAAGAAAGTATAACTATCGTATAATTTCTTATACTTTTATTCATATTACTTTGATTCTATACGATTTAAGGTTAAATCTTTATCTTTGTAAACATTCCTTAAGTTTCATTTTCGAAAACACATTTCTAGAATCTAACAGGTCTTTAGAACTAAGTGTTCTTATGAATTAACCTTGTTTAACTTTATTAAACATTACAATATATAAAAGCTCAAAAGGAATTTTTTAAAGAATACAATTCACCCCCCCCCCTCTTGTATATTGAGCATCTACATTCATCATTTGAATCTTATAGCAATGTGGGAATCTTAAAATTCCATGAGGAAGAAATACCCCCCCCCCCATTATTTGATTACTAATTAAAAATGTGGGGACGTAATTTATAAAAGGGGAAGAATGTAACATCACAAGTATTTATAGAATAATAAATTTTCATTAATATTTATGAATTAGATATTAATTTTACATTACTGGGATTCTTTTTCGGATAGCGTACTCAACAGTCAACAATGATTTTCTCAGAAATCTTTTGTTGCACACAACTTTGAGTTATATTGAAAAGTGATACAACACTGATATTATTATTTTAAATAGTTTTTAATTCCTAGACATTTTATTTCCAGGAATGAACAGAACTAACTACAATATTATTACACATGTTTGTTAAATGTTTTATCATTTATCCAATTAATTTTATAGGATGAAAATGAAAATGAATCGAATTTTAATCATAAAATACACTATTTTTAAAAGGTTTTTTACCACCTTTTGATAGAGAACCCTTTTTAAAAATATTTTTTCACTTTTATATATTCTATTTTTCAAAATAAACATCTTATTTGGATTAAATACATCAAAATTTACCTTGGTTTAAATTTTGTAATTTTTCTAATGAAAACCATATTTAAATTAATAGTGAAAAATACATCATTTTAATTCAAAAGTACCATTTCGTCAAATTTATTTATATATTATTTTGTCCTTTTAATTAGGTTTTAAGTATAATTGGATTATTCTTTTATAATTTAATCTGATTTTTTTATTTTATGTAATTTCACATTTAAATTGGAAATAAAAACATGTCAATCTTTTAATAGTTTTTACTTCTTAAAAACCCCCTTTCTGGTTTTAGTAGTGAGAATTAATTTTTAATTAATTAATGAATCTTCTATATTTTCAATTAGGAAAAAACGATTCTATATTTGTAATCATAATTTCTAAATTATGTAGATATATACCTTTTGTTTTTTAACATTAAGAATAGTATCTTCAATAATTATTTTTATTTGATATAATTAAAGTGTAAATGAGGTAAATAAGGGTAAAAATAATATTATATTAACATATATCTACCATAAAATTTGTCTTAATCATATTTTATTATTCATGGGTGACTAGAACAATTCTTAGGCTGATGTTTTGGCATTTGGGAGCCACATGGTTTTGATAATGATATGTTATAATAATGAATTTAAAGTAAAGAGAAATATTACATAAGCTAGTATCTTTTTACTAAAACAATTTTAATATTAGGATATATAACAGATATATTTAACTATAAATAGTAACTATAAAGATGAAAATATTTCATACATCCTGGTTGTTTATTCATTTTTTTTAGATATTAAATAAATAAACTTAGTTATGACACAATGGTGATGCAGTGATTACCTTATTAATGAGAGATTCAAATAATTGATATTATAAATATTAAAATATATGTAATATGAAAATTTTGATGCAATAAAAAAATTATTGATTATTATTAAAAGATATCTTTCAGTTAATGTAGTTATTTTGAATGGATAATATTGTTATGGCTTTAACAGAAATCAATTACTAAATTGTGTCAAAATTGACATAAATGAGTTTTTAAAACAAATACTATTTTATTAAATGATATTATAATCATAGAAATATAATATTCAGCCCACATACACATATAATGTTATAAAACTATTTAATTATCCACTTGAGTTTTTATTGGAATTTTATAGTAACTATATTGACTATATATAATATAAAAATACAATAAGGCATGGTAAGAGTTAATTTTTTTAAGAGGTTGGTTCCTTGGTCAATGAACAAAGAAAAAAATCTATTATTAAAAAATGGTATTACATGAGTGTAAAAGAGTGGATTATTTAACAATATCTATCATAAAGTGGAATAAAATCAACGTGGCAGTCATACAACCATGTGGTGACATGTTTGACATCTATATTTGCAAGAGCATCCACCATTATGTTCACTTCACGAAAGGCATGAATATTAATGTATTTAAAGTCCATAAGTGAATGAAGACAGTCTATGCAGTGTGTTTTAAGAGGCAACATGAGGTGCATCACTCCATTCCAAATGGCTTAAACAATGGTAGTCGAGTCACTTTCAATCTAGATGTTGTTCCAACAAAGTTTCTTGGTGATGTAAATAGAATAAATCAATATCATAATTTTATCCTCTAGAGTCGAAGAGTTTCCACAAGTTCCATAGAAACATCCAAGAACCTTTCGGTGTGATTTCTAAAAATAGCACTCCAACCCGAAGGACCCTAGTTTCCATTTGAAGCCCTGTCGACATTCACATTAATCCAAACTAGGATTGGATCTTTCTAGAACACTTCAAAAGTGAGTCTAGGTTAAGGATAAATACTGTTAACCCCAGTCTGATGAACAATCCCAAATTCGATCACTATATTATTGCTAAAAATCTTTAGTATTAAAGTAGCTTCCAAATTGGCTATGAAGATCTGCATCTGACCTACATGTATACTAAGTGAGTAGTTGTTATGAATAATATAATTCCTATCATACTAGAGTACATGAAGAAGTTTCATAATGGTAGTTAAGAAGAGGTTCTTCATTTGATGAGAGGATTGAATATCCGCACAACATTGAAGACGATATTTGATTAATTCATTAAATAACCATCTGCACTCAAAAAGGTCATACACATAATTCCAAAAGGTTGTTGCAGTAGCACAAGAAAGAAAAAGTTGGTTAAATTATTTTTGATATTTATTACAAAGATGGAATTTAGAGAAAATCTATATCCCAAAATACGGAAGAAAAGTGTCAGTGGGAATCATCTTGTGGGAAATATGCCCAACCAGAGTGAATCTCAATGGTTTTACCAATAATTTATTAAAAATAATTTCCAACTAAATGTGTTTTCATAATTAATAAAACCTTGGTTGTAAAAAAAATTTCAGCCGATAATGTCATTATGATCAGGTTCACAAATTAAAAAAATCATCAGGGAATGAAAAAGGGTTTTTGTTAAGGACATGATTGACGTTGTTAGGAAAATTATGGTTGTGAGAGGTAAAAACCTCATTGATGGTATAATTAGATTGATCAAGAAGTTGATTATGAGATATCATAGATATGATTTGAGAACCAGCCCATTTGTCGAGCTAGAAATTAATGGAAGAGTCTCTGCTCACCATCCATCGATATTTAGACATGATGTTGGAAAAATCATTCTTAATAGAAGATAAATGGAAGATCTCATGTAATTCAAATATCCATTCTTCATTTTGTAAAGAAATCTATTTTTAAGGAATGAAATGGAGTAAGAGCTATTATAAAATAGGTTTCAAGTGAGTGTGTCTTGTAAAGAAACATTAAAGAGTTTTAGATTTATGATACCAAGACCACCCTTCTCCAGAGGTTTGCAATATGTAGCCCAAGGGATAGTCACCAGTTTATTTTTTAGCATGCTTCCGCTCAAAACAATTTTTTTGATGACTATTTTAATATGTTTAATAAGACCAGTAGGCCATTGATAAATCATTAAAGATTAGACTATTTGAGAAACAATAAAAGATTTAATAAGACAAATCCTTTAAGCCATAGAGAGGAACTTTTCTTTCCAATATGAATGTTGGTGGAGAATTTTCTCAATAGTTTTAGATAAGTAACAAGCTTTTGGTATTCCCAAGAAAATGGGAACACCATGATAGGTGAAGGGAATAGATTCTTATTTAATACCAAAATCATTGATAATATTAGATTTTTTATTAGCAGGAAACCCTTTCTGAAAAAAGGTTATGAATTTGTTACAATTCATTATTGGAACAAAAATGTATTCATAGTGTGAGAGAGTGCATTTGATATTTTGAATATTCCATTTTTTCCCATGTAAAATAAAAATAATATCATTCGCATATAAATGGTGTGTGGTAACATTAAAATTCCTAGAATCCCTAATCAGTTTAAGATTTTTTTTCTTGACCATTAGACTGATTAATATTCTTTGGTAATCTTCCACAATTGCAAAAACAATGTTAGAGAGAGGGTGACCTTTTCTAACACCTTTTGTGCATTTAAATTAACCATTTCGAGATCCATTAACTAGGATGGATATATTGACCAAGTTGAAATGAGTTTTAATTCTATTTATGAAGGAATCATTAAATACAATGTTTTGAATGAACTTGAATATTAAACTCCAATAAATGGTATCAATGTCCTTCCAGATATCAAGTTTAATGGAAATATTACTGCCCCTGTTAGTTCTATTTAATAAGTTAATACATTCTAATGCATGACAAATGCAATCTTTAATAAACCCGCCTTTAACAAAGCAAAATTGTTTACAAGAAACTATTTTATTTATAATATAACATCATCTATTGGCTAGTAGTTTGGTGATAATTTTATATAGGGTATTTATTAAAGCAATGGGTTGGAATTTTTGATGTTCTGAGGCATTATCTACTTTGGGTTCAAGGAGAGAAACTGGGCATTCAACCCATGAGGAAACATACTACTAGAGAAGAATTTCATAACTACCCAACAAACATCAGCTTGAATGAAATCCCAAAAATGATGATAGAAGCCATTATTAAAACCATCATGGCCCGAAGAACTATCAGGATTTAAACTAAATATAGTGTCTCTGATCTCATGATCAAGTAGTGTGCTAGTAAGAAATTAATTTTCCTTGTAATTGAACACACCTGGAATAACATTATGAAGAATATCTTTGTTAGTGTAAGGTCTATTGAATATATCTTAAAAATAATATACAGTATGATTGGAAATGCTCTTCTCCATGTCAAATAGGTTTTCTCTATTTATTAGGAAGGCAAGAGGTCTATTATATTTCGTGATTCAACGAAGGGAGTTATAATATTTAGTGTTTCTGTCACCATATGTGATCCATTGGGTTATGAAAATTTATTTTCTCAAGTTATCATTAAAGGTGAAAAAGGAAACAAGTTTCACAGTAATATTGATTTCATGTTGTGGTTCAGTGAAACAATTGGTGATAGTTGTGGTGTTTTGATGTTTGGTAAGCTCTTCTCCCAAATGATGAATGCCACTATCAATATGATTGGATTTGGTGCTACACCAACCTTTAAGAATCTATTTGAGATTTTTTTAATTTAGTGGTACAAGAAAATACATCATTGTGGTGTTTCATATAAGACCAAGAAGTTTTAATAATGTTAACATGGTTAGGGTAAGAAGACCAAGTGTAGTTAAATCTTAAGGGAAGTGAAATCATCTGGTGTATTCTAATAAGATTGACCTAGATATGATACTATTCGGAATGAATTTTAGTAATGATAATGCTAGAAATGGTGTTCCAGATATCCAAAGCTATGTCATTTGTGACATCTATGTCTAGTTTTCTATCCACCACCCTATTATAGTGTCTTCGATAATGCATATATTTGGCACCAGTAAGATTAATTTCAAAAAGGTTGTTAGCCTCAATAGAAGATTTAATCTCCCTTGAAGAAATAATGGTGTGAATTGGTCCCAGTTTCTCACTTGGGGAAATAATAGCATTAAATTAACTAACCACTAACCAAGGTTCATGAAAACTATTGCTTAATAATGACAAGTCATTCCAAAGTTTTCTTCTATCATGGTATCTATTCATAGCATAGATAATAGAACAATACATATGTGAGTGGTCAATAGTAAAATCAAAAGTGAACTCCTTCTCAAATGTATGGGAAATATTAACATTCTAGAGAGTAAATTGAGTGAATATCCAAAGAGTTTCAATAGAATAAAATTTTTTACAAGCACCTAAGAAGCTATAAATTGATTGAAAAAGTTGAGAAAAACAAGTGGATAAACATATCTTAGGTTCAATAATTTCAAAAATAATATGATGATGTGAATTAATAAATATTTTTAAAACAATAAAAGTGTCAGAGTTCAAAATTCCCTGACAATTCCAAAAAAATATTCATTAGTACCTATTTTGGGGGTTAAACCCACCCCCCCCCCCCCATTTACTATTACCTAAACCCTTACTCATGGAAGATCTTCTTGGGGATCTTCTTACGCTCTGCTGGGACTTCATTACCTATATACTCCTAGTAACAATATGATAAATTTTGGTAGTATCTACATTTGCCTCTTCTTTAAAATAATCCTACAATATAAGATCTATAAGAGTAATTGATTTTCTGTTTTTTAAAACTGTCAAAGAGAGCTCAACCTGGGATTTGGTCATGTCATTTCCTTGTAGAGAAGAGATTGAGTTTGAAGTGTAGTGGGTGGCTTTATTTGAATCAGTGGAATACATGTCACTGCCTACACCTGATCATGAAATTATGGGGCAGCACTTGACCTCGATTGTAGTTGGAGAACTATTTTGTTCAGTAATATTAGTATGATGAGGCTCCAAAATAGCAGCATTTATAGTGATATCATCATTTTCATGTAAGGAATAATGGGTTCTCTAGACCTGAGAATGAATAAGGTCCCCTTTCCCATCAGTTGTGAAAGACTAAGGTCCCCTCATCCTGCTTATAAAAGGCCACCAACTCCACCCCCTTACTCAAACCACTCTGGCCACATGGATCGTAAAAATTCTACTAGAATAAGCTCTTAATATCACTCCCTTCCTCCTATAAGCCATAAAATGGGCATAAGTTAATTCAATAAATAATATTGGTTCAAATCAAAATAAATTACTCGATTTAGAGGTAGCGTATTCTCTCAATCTCCTTTCATTTATTTTCCTTCTCAAACCCCATATCCTTAGTGTATTCCATTATTTAATAGAAAAAAATAGTATTCTCAGTATACTATAATGTTTTTGTATGATTTTTTTGACCAACACATACACACACATCATTTAAATGGATATATAAAATATTGTTTCTATGTACGACGAACAACTTTCTCACAAAATGATGATTGTTAAAATTTCTCATACCACCTCTCATGGTGTCCATTATGATGAAACTATATTTATATATGATATATATTCTATTTATATTTTCACTATGATTATTTATTTTTTATTTAAAATATAACTTTATGCTTTCAATAATGTATAAATAGGATAATTTCATTTGAGGAAGTGTGGACTACCACCCCCACAAAGTGATTTTAATCATTCATGATGTACAATGAAACATATTAAAGATGATTTTAATGAACATATATAAAAAATGTAACATATATATTGTACTATAATTATAATATAAAAATGTATCATTTAGTTTTCATTCATTTTATATGACCACGAAATGAAAGTAGCGATCATGCGTACATATGGCCTAATGTCTCCATGAACGGTGCGTTTCTTTTCTTATATACAAACGTTATGGACCCTTATAAATAAATTAAAATTGTATATATATGATATTCAAATCAATAATTTAATTCTGAAGATAATGGACATATGACCACATGGAAAATTTTCATCCAAACCATTTCATTTTTGACTCCAGTACCTAACATCGCCAAAATGTCCAACAAGAACTCCAATAATTAAATAGTTGTTATAACATGATAATATGTGGAATTAAATGAATTATAAATGTGAAAAAGGTTCGGAAGAAACTATAAATAAACCTAATTTTATTATCCATTAAATTAAATAATGAACAATACAATTCAGACTCAAGGTAAGGGTCTTCATCTCAATCACCGTTCATTGAGGTATATTTTATATTATAGACCTCCCCATTTTATACGATGTATAATAAACCCCTTTTACTTTTAATTTCATTCAACGGCTTTCCAAATGATGCTTTTTCTATGAAGCATTTTACTAAAAAACAAAAAGGAATGTTTTTTATCATATATGAAAACAACATCCTTTCTGTCACCATAATAATTATTTGTTATTTGGATTACTCTACAATTTGTAATGTTTTCAGAAAAAAGTACATACCATATTCTTTTTTAGGTATTTTGGTATTGAAAATGGTTTTGATAATGGATTGACTATATCAATATCATGAAATGACTTCTTTTGATTGTAATATTGAAATGTTATTTTCCATTAAGCTTGTTCATGTGTTAGGATTATCTTATGGTTCGTGGGAATTTCTTAGATATATGGGTTGTTCCATGTTGAAATGAGGGTGGGTGAGCCCGTTATTTCTCTCTAATGCATTGTGTAATGTGGCGGAGCTAAATTTTAAGGTTTCTCCTAAGATATTTACAAAATATACTGGCATTGGTATTCCAAACATAACCATGAAGGTTACACCCTATGTAGGTGTAAAAGATACAATATAAGTATGATATAAATTCCATAAGTTACCTTTATGATTTATAATTTTTCATATGTTTTCATGATTATTATGAATTCATGTGTCTATAAATATCCATGGAAAACCATTTTCGTTCTTTATTTTATCCCTTACTAAGTTTTTATGCTCATCCCAAGTGTTTATAATATTTTAATGGGGTATAATTATGAGTAACATAAAGGAAGCAGTAAAGAAGATTTTTATCAAGAAAATAAATCATGTTTTATTTTTTTAAGGGTTTCTTTTAGTGAGAAAATGGATACCATTTTGATATTTTCCTCTTGTATGGATATAGAATGATATTTATTAATAGTTTCTAAGTTCTATAAAACACTAATATTGAAAAGATCCTCAATGTGAATTCTTGATTTAACTCGATATTATGTAATATTTATGGATATGGCCTTGTAGTTGGTATCATTGGTCTGTTTAGATAACATTGAGTGCTAAGATATTTTTAATAGAATATCCATAAATTATTTTTACTTTATGGTCAAAATGAAATAGAATTTGAGCATTACCATTTTCTTAATCTATGATATGTATTCAGAATAGTTTTCCATAGAATAAATAGGGAATCTATACTGTGATGACATCCTAAGAAAAACAACATTCCAAATTCACAACTTGACATGGTTGGAATCAGAACTAAGAAGTTGGTTGAAGTGATGGAATAGTTGACTTATGATATAAATAGAGGTGGTATCTATGCAAAAGATCATCCAGATCAACCATAGAATAATATGTTGATATTGGATCATTTCATGATGCAACATCCCCTATCATTTAGAGAATCATCTAACCATGTTCTTATTGAAGAGTGGATTAAATCCCTAGAAAATATTTTCGATGGCATGGGGTGTTTATAAAATAAAAAGGTTAGTCTTGATTTTTACCATTTTGAAGTAAAATCAAATCAGTGGTGGTTTATGGTTAGGAATAACAAGGATGGTGAAGATATTTATGCTCTTTATTGGGATAAATTCAAAGGTATGTTTCTTGAGAAATATTTTCTGAAGGCAGTTTGACTTATAATGAAAAATAAAATCATGGAATTGATGTAGGAGGATGACTCAGTGGATGTATATGAAGAAAAATTCACCTGACAAAAAAGGGATGCTCAATATTTTATATGGTATCTTGAAATTAAAATAAATTATTTTTACATAGGGTTAAATCCAATTTATCTATAGGAATTGGCTTTTCGTGAGTTCTAAATTTATTAAAAACTTGTTCGATGGGTGGAGAAGTTATAAATGGAGTTTTTCGATGATTATTTGTTCATTGAAAACATGTATAATAAGAATTCTAGATGGAAGACCAAAGGAAAATACCATCAAAAAATTCCAATGGTAAGAAACTTAATTTCAAAAATTGTGAAAAATATTGTAAAAATCACACAAGGGAATGTCTTTTTAATTATGGTATGTTCTTAGGTTGTGGTAAAATTTGTCATAAGGCTTGTAACTACATTAAAAAACATAATGGTATGAAAAAATCAGATATGTAGTCAGTGAATTGTTTTAATTGAAATGATATGGGACATTATGTGAATGAGTGCCTGATGAAGAATTTGAATGATGGGAAGTAGCTGGAATGTAAGCAAAAAAGTGTGGGGAAATTATTTACTACTCCTTCAAAAGATGTTGGGATATTAATTGAAGTGGTATTAGGTATATTTTTTATTTATTCAGATTATTCTAATGGGTTTTTTGATTCTGAGTCTACACATTCTTTCATTTATGAGAAATTTTCTAGTAAATTTAGCATTCCATATCAAGAAATGAATATAAATCTTATGGTAAGAACACCAGGGGGAAATGTTGAGATGAAAAGAAATTATAATAATCTTTATGTCCTTATATGTGGATAGATTAGACCTATAAACATTATTTTTTTACCTCTAGTAGATGTTGATGTTATTCTGGGTATGAATTATATTTATTTTTTCTATGATTGGATTGACATAAAATATTGAGCAGTTAATTTTAGGAAAAGATTTCTGTTTTTGTATAACAAAGAACCCTTACTATTGATAACATATTAGGGAGATGATAAAATGATTAAATATGGAATTGAATGTCACCATAAACCTATTGTTAAAAATATAGGAACTGTTCAGATTAATGATGTTCTAGTGATAAATGAGTATCTTGATGATTTTTCTGGTGATTTTATTCATATTATACCTTATTGGGATTTTTAATTTACAATTGACATGGTTCCTAATGATAATACAATTTCAAAACCCCCTTATCTAATGGCTCAAATTTATCTTTTATATTTAAAGAAGAAATTGCATGAGTTTTTAGATAAAGGTTTAATTCAACCTAGAACATCACCATGGTGTGACCCTATCTTGTTTGATAAAAAAATATGGTTCAATGATACTTTTCATTGATTGTAGATCCTTAAAGAACAAAACTGTTAAGAAAAAGTATCATTTTCCTCACATCTATGATTTTTTGATCATCCCAAGGGAGCTCAATATTTTTCAAAGGTTGACTTGTGGTCGGGGTAAAATAAATTGAATTTAATAGAACCTGACATTCTAAAGACCGCATTTCATACTAGATATTACCATTATGAATTTTATGTTAGGGTTTTTGGGTTATCTAATGCACCTACTATATTCATGGATCTTATGAAAAAAATATTCCATGAGTTCTTGTATAAGTTTTTGGTTTTGTTTATTTATGATATTTTGATATATTTTAAATTAAGCAGGCTCATGAAAGTCATTTAATGTATTTCTTGAAAACCTTTAATGAAAAAAACTATGTGGTAAAATAAGAAAGTGTGAGTTTTGGTTACAAAAAAATCATTCCTTGGTCACATTTTTTCTAAAGATGGAATAACTATTTATCCTAATAAAACCCATGTTGTTGAAGAATGGGAAAGACCAACAAATATATTTGAGATTCATAGAATTATTGGAATAGAAGATTGTTTTTAGATGTTTTTTTGATAAGTGTACATTCTTATCTAGCCCACTGACTAAGTTAACTCAAAAAGGTGTTATGTTCATCTTGAAAAAAAATCTGATGAATGTTTTTCGGAATTGAAAAGAAGATTTGTGAATGATCTGTTTTTGGAAATACCGTCTAGAAATGGTGAATTTGTTATCTACAGTGATGCTTCATTATATGGACTTGGCTATTTCTTAAGAAAGAATGATCTTGTAATTTATTTTTCTTCATGTCAGTTGAACACTCATGAGTTAAATTACCATACACATGATTTGTAATTATCAAATGTTTTTCATTCTTTAAAATTTTGTATGAATAATTTGTGTGACTAAAAGGTGAAATATATACTGACTATAAAAGATTGAAGTATATATTTTCTCAGAAATAATTTAAAATAAGATAGAGAATAAGGATAGAATTAATCAAGTATTATGATTATAGAATTCATTACCGTCTTTGAAAATCAATCAAAGTGGTTGATGCTTTGAGTCGGAAAAGTAATTCTACATTAACAATTTTATTTTTGGAACATGACCCTTTTATTAATGATTATATGAAATTTTGAATGCAAGTTGTTGGTGGAGAAAAAAAATTTATTTTGTTTCTAGTTGTAGTGAAATAATCTATATCTAACAAAATAAAGCAAGTGAATAAGGAATATAGTGAGTTGAAGAAAAAGGTAGAGTTGGTTCAGAAGGGTAATTCGCCTAAATTTAACATTGATAAAGATTTTGTTTTAAGGTTTAGAAAGATACTATGTTTTCCTTTTGATTCACAGTTGAATAATGAGTTGTTATATGATTCTCATAGTTCTCGGTTTATAGTTAATCCCAGCAGTACTAATATGTTTAATGACATTCAGACGTATTACCCATGAGATGGAATGAAAAGAGATATTTCTTACTTTACTATGATTTGTTTGACATGTAAAAAGGTTGAAGTAGAGAAGGAGTTACTAAAAGGGATGCTTCATAATTTTTCAGTACCAGAGTGAAAATGGGAAAATATATTAATGGATTTCATAGTGGGATTAACAAGACTTATCTAGGTAATAATTCCATTTGGGTTATTACTGATAGATTGAATAAATCTTCTCATTTTCTTCCTATTTGAGATACATTGTCTCTATATCATCTTTCATTGTTTTATCTTAAAGATATAGTCAAAATACATGTGGATCCCACATCCATTGTATCTAATCATGATCCTATGATCACTTATATCTTTTTGAAAGGCCTTTATAATTCATTGAGAACTAAATTAAATTTCATTACAGCTTTTCATCCTCAATTATATGGGAATTCAGAACAAAAAATTCAGACCTTAGAAGATATGCTATATTATTTTTAATAAATTACCAAGGATGTAAGGATAAAAATATTTATTTAGTTTATTTTCCTTATAATAAGAGTTTTCATTCCACTATTTAGATAGGACCATTGTTGGCATTATATGGAAAGCAGTGTAGAACTCCAAAATTTTGGGATGAAGTAGGTGAAAAGACATTAATGGGACCATAATTGGTAGAAGATATTGAAGAAAATGATTTTTTGATTCATAATCACATGAGGATTTCTTAGAGAAGCAATAAAAGTAAAGAGGATACCCAGAAGAAGGATAATTATTTTGAGGTTGGTGATCATGTCTTTCTCAAGGTTTAACCATGAAAAAGTGTGATGAATTTTGGTAATAAGGTAAAGATGAATCCGTGGTTCTATGGAATCTATGAAATCCTAGAGAATGTTGGATCAATTTCCTATATAGTGGGTTTACCTACATTTTATCCGATCATATTTGAATGTTGATAAAGTATTTTTTGGGTCCATCTCATGTTTTGAGTCTATAGGTAGTTTAGTTGGAAGAGAATCCTTCTTATGAGGAACAGATAGTACAAATTCCTGACCATAGAGAGCAAGTGTTGCAGAATAAGGTGTTTCATCAGGTAAATGTTTTTTTGGAAAACTATATGGTCAAAGAGGAAACATGGAAATCTAGAAATGATATGAGGTATAAAAAACCCACTTATTTGATATGTAAATAAAATTACGGGGACGCAATTTCCAAAATGAGAGAACTATGGAAAATACCTTGTATTTACAGAATAATAATATTTCCTTAATATTTATTCATTGGATATTAATTTTACATTAAGGGGATTATTTTTCTGATAGTTTTCTTAATATGCACCAAAAGGATTCCTTGGAATCTTACATTGCACACAACATTGAGTTGTATAGAAAAATGATACAATACAAATATTATTATTTAAAATGGTAGATAACGCCTATATTTTTTATTAGCAGTAATAAGAAGAACAAACTAAGGTATTATTATATGTTTTTCTTAAATGTTTTTATATTTATCCAACAAAATTTCAAATTTTAAAATAAGAATAAATTCAATTTTAAAAATAAAATACTCTAATATTTTTAAAAAGTTTTTTTATTAACTTATGATGGAGAACCCCTTTTGAAAATAGTTTTTGTAACTTTTATATGTTCTATTTAAAAAATAAAATTCTTATTTGGAAGTGGTACATAAAAATTTACCTTCGTTGAAATTTTCATATTTTTCTGATGAATTTCATATTTTAATGTGTAGTGAAAAATATTGCATTTTAATTCAAAAATGTGTTTTCTTATAATTTATTTATATAGTTATGTTGTCCATTTAATTGGTTTTAAACTTTAATTGGATTATTTTTTTATCATTTAATCCAATTTTTGTGTTTGGAAGTAATTTCACATTTAAATTAGACATTAACACATGTCAATATTTTGATTGTTTTAACTTCTTAAAAACCCGCTTTTTGGTTTTGAAAATGAGAATTAATATTAAACTAATTAATGAAACTTATAATTTTTTAATTTTAATAAATTGATTCCATATTTGGAATCATATGTTCTTAATTATTTGAATATTTACCTTTTAATTTATGACATTATAAATTGTAATTTCAATAATTATCTTTATTTACCACAGTTAAAGGGTATATTTGGTAAATAAGGGAAAATTATATTATAATAACATAAAACTACCCTAACTCATGTCTTAATCATATTTAATGAGTCATGGGAGACCAAAAATCCTTACTTATAACTTTTTGGCATTTGGGAGCCACTTGGGTTTGATAATGACATGTTATAATAATTAATTTAAAGCAAAAAGAAATATATCACAAACATGTATCTTTTTACTAAAACAATTTTAATATTGGGTTATAGAACAAATATATTTGACTAAAAATATTCATTATAAATATAAATAAATTCCTATATAATGTTATTTTATTTATAATTTTTATACATTGAATGAATAATTTTATTATGTCATAACGATGATGCAGTGATTACATTATTAATGAAAATTTTAAATAAATGATATTATAAATAATAAAAATAAATGAAATTTGAAACTTTTTGATTCCATACAAAAATTTTATGGACGATTATGACATCTTATATTTCAGTTAATTTAGTTTGTTTTAATGAATCAAGTTATTATGGATTTATCCAAAATCATTTACTAAATAGTGTCAAAATTGACATAAATGAGTTTTTAAAATAAATACTATTTTATTAAATGATATAATAGTAATAAAAAAATAATAATCATCTAACTGAACAAGATAGTGTTAAAAATTTCATTAATTATGCACATGAGGTTCTCTTGACATTTTATAGAAACTATATTAACCATATAATATGAAAATACGAGAAGATATGGTAGGATATAATTTATTTAACTAAGCGTTAAAGCCAAAAGATATGGTTAAATTTCTGACCTAAACTTGTCTAAAACCTATTTTTTGATATTGTTTCTATGAATTTTCATATTATACTTTAAATATACAACATTGGATCGATTATAATTCAAAAATAAATTTATAATAAAACAATATTTTAAGACTTTCTTAAAGTTCCCCTCATCCCTCTTATAAAAGGTCACTAACTCTACCAACTTAGTCATGCATCTCATTCCCCTTGGATAATCCAAATTCTAAAAATATATTCTCCCAAAATTCCTACCTTCCTCTTATAATACTTACCTTTCTATAAGGCAATTCAAGAATGTATTTTGTCTCAAATCAAAAGGAGTTTCAATATTTAGAGATAACATCTTATCTCGAGATCCATTCATTTATTTTCCTTATCCAACACCCTAACCTCTCTTTATTCCATTATTTTATAAAAAAATTGTTATAAATATACTAGAATAATTTTATGCTGATTTTTAGACCTAGACTTATACGCAACTCCATCTAATGGATATATAACATATTGTTTCTATGTACCGAGAACTAATGCCTCACGAAATGATGATTGTTCAATTTTATTGTACCACCTCTCACAGTTGATATTATGATAGAAATGTATTTATATATGATATATATTATATTTTTATTGTCCCTATTCTAATGTAATTATTATTTATGACATACCTTTATGCTTTCCATAATGTGTAAATACAATAATTTCATTTGAGGAAGTGTGGACTGCCACCCCCTCAAAGTGATATGACTCATTCATTCCATACATAAAATGTACAAAGGGTGGAATTAATGAACTAATGTAACATATATAACATAAGTATTATACTGTAATTATAATATACCCATTTATTATTTAGTTTCAATTCCTTTAATATGGAATAGACATGAATGTAGCGTTCAAGCGTACACACGACCTGCTGTATCACTGAACAATGCCTTTCATTTTTTATCACTAAATGTTATAGACTATTATAAATATATATATATTGGATATATATGATATTTAAATCAATAATATAATTCTTTAGATAATGTATGTATGACCACGTGGACAATTTTTATCAAAACACATACATTTTTTTCTCGAGTACAGAGCATCAAGAAAATGTCTCATATAAACTCAAATAATTAACTAATTTTTATACAGGGGTAATAAGTGATATAAAATGAATGATAAACTTGAAAAATATTATGAATAAATTATATGTTAACCAATTTTTATTATTCATGAAATTAATGAATTAACATGATATGTCGGGCTCAAGGTAAGGGACTTCCTCTCAATCTCATTTCATTGAGGCATATTTTGATAATATACTCCTCTTTATTTAATACATTGTAAAATAAACCCCTTTGACATTTAATTTCGTTAACATATTTTCAAATGAATCCTTTTTCTATAAAGCTTTTTACAGAATAAAAAAAAGGAATGTTTTTTAACATAAGTGGCGACAACAACCATTCCACCGCCATAACCATTATTTGGTATTTGGATTCCTCTAAAAGTCATAATGTTTTAAAAAAGTAAATATAATATTATTCTTTATATATTTTGGAATTGAAAATGGTTTTGATAATGGATTTAGTATATCAATATTTTGAAATGACGTATTATGATTTCAATTTGGAAATATTATTTTTCCTTTATGCTTGTTCATGTATCACAACTAAAAAAAGATGCTACTGACACAGACCTATAGCCATGGTTCTATAGCCTATAGCCACAATTTTAAAATTGTGGCTATAGGCCAATATTTTTAAGTCATGTAGCCACAGTTTTTCAAAATCGGGTCTATAGGGTTCTCGCGCTTCCTCAAGAAAAAAATTACTGCCAAATATTTGATGGGAAGATCTACCACCATAGTTTTCAAGCGATTCCCATGGTTTATATATATATATATATATAATTATATATATATATATACATGAATCATTTTATGGTGTAGTTGCGGGTGACATTGATTTGCAAAGAAAAGGTACAATGATCAAAACTTATCAGTGACTTTTTTTAGGCTACTGCCACATTTTACCGACACAATAGCCATGACTTAAATTTTTTCCATTGGTCAACCACCAATGTGGACAATTTTGATCCCTATTTCCATGTTTTTCAAAACCGTGGAAATAGTTCAGCCCTACTTCCACAAAGATAGTATCCATGATTGGCCAAAACCTTTTCCATAGGCTACAACCACAGTTATGGGGCCTATTCCCATGGTTTGGAACCGTGGAAATATGTTTTTTTTCTAGTTGTGTGTTATTATTATGTTATGGTTATTGGGAATTTCTTATGTATATGGGTGGTTATGTGTTAAACTAAGGGTGGGTGAGCCTGTGAAAGCTCTCCAATGCATTGGGTAATTTAATAAGGGTAAATGTTAAGGTTTCTCTTAAGTGATTTAAGGAATATACTATGATAGTTATTCCAAACACAACCATGGAGGTTACTCTCTATGTATCTATGAAAGCTACAATGTATGTATGATTTTAATACCACATATGACAATTATTATTTATTATTTCTTTGAACATTTCATGATTCTTATGAATTCATGGGTTTATAAATATCCATGGACTACCGTTTTCTTTCCTTATTTTATCTGTTATTGAGTTTTTGTACTCATCCTATGTGTTTAGAATGATTTCATAGGGTGTAAAGATTATTAAGAGAAATGAAGATGTTAAGAATATTTTTATTATCAAAAGAAATCATGTTTTTTTAAAGGTGTTTACAAAACTAGGAAAAAATGGATAATGTTTTAAAGTATCCTCTTGTATTATTATGGGATGATCTGTATTAATAATGGACTCATTTTCTAAAACTATAATCCTAAAAATATCTGCAATGTGAATTCTTTATTTAACTCAAGATTAGGTAATGTTTAAGGAAAGGGCCTTATACTGAATTCATGACACATTATGAATACTATTCTGATTTTTCTACTTTGAGGGTCCTCTAAAATTTTTCAAATGCATGAATTGTTTATGCCTACACTTATGTAATTTTCTTTATAGTATTTTCTAAATGAATAAATGTCCAGTTTGTCTTATTTATAAACTTTTTTATATTTTTTATGAATTCGATCAATTAATATGATCAAGGTCTTTCAGGGATAGAAAGGAAAATAACATGATCTACTTGATCAAGGGCCCGCGGGTATAGTGTGACAGAGCCATTCCATTAGATCGAGGGCTAATGAGGATAGTAAATAATAAAAATAGATCATTTTATCGAGGGATTTCCCTATTGAGGAAAGAAATAATTTCTTGAAAGTTTAAAATAAGGGATACATTTAGCCATGGTTTTTGGTTACCTTTCTCTTAAGTTTAAAATAGAAATAATAATTTTTAAATAACTGTAAGTCATTATTATGTTGTTGTAATTAATTTACATGTTTATTCAATATCTACCTAATTCCACAGTTCATATAAGTTTATATTTTATCATAACATCTCTAATTATGTTAAAAAACATAAAAACATTATATAATAATCTATGAATCTAAAACATACTGAATTAATCATATATATCTTGAGTTAGATATTTTTACTCTATTTATATTGAATCTATTATGATTACTATTTTCATACTCTGATTTTATCATAACTTAAATTATATTTATGCATTTATATAATCGGTCTAAGGGCCAGGTATGAATTCGATCCTATTACATAAATAGGTATTGAAAATTGTTTAGTATAACATTTTTTAAATAATATTTTTTAAAAAAAATTCAACCCCTCTTTTAATTGATCCATATAGAATTTATTATGTTGATCCTAATAACCAAACAATCATTTTTATATCAAAAAATTGGTATTATAGTAGGTTACCACTGAATATATACTTTAATTTTTTATATTCTTTATTATTGTATGTTTTGTTTAAATTTTGTTACAAAATTTTGTTTTATAAATATTTTTTTACTCAAACATGTATTGCGAAAAAGAATTTGTGTGTATATTTTTGATAGATAGTAGGAATAAATATTATACCCATATAAAATATAAATCCTATTAGACAACCAATTTCTGATGATAATGACTATGCGTAATAGTGGGATATAATGAATACTTTCCTAATAAACAGAGAAGTGGATAATTTTTCATGATGACTATAAAATAAAAAACCCTAATAAGAATGTTATGTCCTTTAAAAATCAATATAAATAAGAATATAATAATAATTATAGAGTCATAAAGACTTTGTTGTTCTCAATTACTAGAAGTATCTAACATGAAATTTCATCATGTCAAGTTGAAAATATTATTTGGAAGAATTTAGAATTTACTCATTCTAGAACATCAAAAGTTATTGAAACAAGGAGAGATATGTTAAGTTCCAAATATAAATCTTTTTAATTTTTTACCTGGAGAACCTATTTCTAAAATTTATCAAAGGTTTATTACAATCATATAAAATTTACAATATCATGGAGAGAAATGTTCAGAAGATGGAAATCTTCTGGATAAAATCCTTTATATAATTACCAATGAATGTGAATAAAAAATAACTTCTACTGATGATACAAGGATGTTGAAAATTTATACAATTGAGGAAATAATTGGTATTGTTATGAATTATGAGGGTATATTTATGAGAGATTTTGATAAAGACAATGATAATAATGGAGGTGTTTCTTTCAATACTACAACAATTCCATCTAATGTTCAAACATTTGAAAAAGTTGTTAAGTCTTCCAAAAAGAAGAGAGTTTTTATCCACTTTAATTCATGTGGTTTAGAACACTAAGAAGAAGAATTATCTATTCTTTCTATAAGGTTGAAAAATATATTTGGTAAGAAATAATTTTCATATTGATATAAGAAATGTATCAAGGATTGGAATGAAAAGAATGATTTTGATGTCACTTGATATGTGTGTAAGGAAGTTGGACACATTAGACCCAATTTTACAGAGATCAAAAGGAAATATAAAAATTGAATACATTATGATAAGAATAATAAATATTATTACAAGACTAAAGGAATAATATTCCTTGATGCTAATTATTCCTAGATCTCATTTGGGGTAGATTCCTCAGATAAATCTTCTGAAAAAAATATTTCTAGCTATAGGATAATTGGTCTTCTTTCTAAAATTACAAAAGAAAATATTTTTCTTCCGGATAAGGTATGAACAGATAAGAACCCAACATATGTATCATTAAATGAAAATTATAATGAATCTGGTGTTGAGATAAATTCTAAATATTTTGATGAAGAATATTCCTTAGAAGGGGAAAATATTTTACATTCTTTTGATGAAGTTTCTCATTTTTCTAAACTCCTTGAAAATGAAAATTTTAACGTCAGTAAAAACATGATAAATAAATTCAATGATAAATTTTTTTAAAAAATAATTATTTGAACTTTCTAAATATATTGATAATAAATTTTTTGAAATAAAATCTATTTCAAAATATATAGAAAAATTTATTTCTAAAAAACATGATTTTAAAACTTGTTTGGATAAAAGCAATTATAAAAATAATACTTGTAAGAATAAAAATTTATTTTTAAAACTAAAATATAAAATTTATTCCTAGAAGAAACATTTATAAAAATTTACCACTAGTAAAGAAATATTTTATAAGAGTTATAATCAAATATTTACTCATCGTACTAGTTCAGGAATGGGTTATTCTCATAAAAATCCTATTTTTAGTAATAACTATTTTGTTCTAAAAAGAGACCCCTTTTGTACTAAATTTAAAATTGTAATATATTGGAAGAAAAATTTAACTTATAATAAATCCAAATCCCTATGTTTCCAAATATCCTATTTTTAAAAACTAATGTGGGCTCCAAAATGTTTGATTGCTGACATTTTTAGGCCCAAGATGGTTTGGGTTTCAAAAGTCTAATATTTTTGTTTTCAAAAATATAAATATGGTAGAAACAAAAACAAATACCTATTACACGGATAGTGGGTGTTCTATAACTATTACTAGTCACAAGTACTTCTTTTAAAACATTATCAAAATGAACGGATGAAAAGTTTCCTTTAGAGATAATTCTTAAGAGAGATTATCAGTATATGTAATTTTTTTCTCCTTGGTAAAGATTTAATTTCAAATTTTTTATTTGTTAAAGGTCTTAAGAAAAACCTTATAATATTAATTAAATAATTTTAGGAAGGATACCATGTGAATTTTACATTTTATAAATGTGTATTACATAATTCCAAGGATGAATAAATTGTTATTTTTTGAATTGGCATAAGAATGTTTGTATACTTAACCTATAAGACCTTAAGAGATAATAATATCCTTGCCTAAGTGATATAGAAGATCACTCTTGGATATGGAATAAATTAATTGGACATTTTTACCATAGAAACATTTGAAAACTATCTATGAAAATAATTGTTAAGGATCTACCAGATCTTAGGTTTGATTCTTCAAAATTTTGTGTCCCTTGTCAATACGGTAAGAAACATAACTCCAGTTTTAAATATATTATTGAATTATCAACAACTAATGCTTTATAGTTAGTAAACATGTATTTATTATATCCTACACAAACATGAAGTATTGGGGGGATGTATTATGTATTTCTCTTGGTTGATGATTACACTAGATACACTTGGGTCTATTTTCTAGCATTGAAATTTGAAGCATTTTTTTATTTTAGAACTTTTTTATCCAAAGTTAAAAATAAAAAAATTATTCCCTTTATATATATTCATAGTGATCAAGGTGGAGAATTTTTAAATTATTATTTTGAAACTTCTTGTAGTAAAAAAGGCATTACATCTAACTTTTCATCTCCAAGAACCCCTCAATTAAATGTTACTCTTAAAAGAAGAAATCGTATTCTTCAAGAAATAATAAGAACCATGTTGATTGAATACTTAATTGCAAAATATTTCTAGTTTTAAGTAGTTAATAATATTATTTATACTATAAATTGAGTTTTAATAAGTCCCTCCCTAAATAAAACCCTATATTAATTGTGTACAAGTATAAAAAGAAATGTTTCTTGCATTCGTGTTTTTTTAACGCCAAATGTTCATCCAGAATACAAAAGATAGCTTATATAAATTCAAACTCAAATCTGATGAAAGAATATTTTTATGTTATTTTACTACTTATATGGAATTTTGAGTTTTCAATAAAAATTATTTTACTATTGAGGAAATACTACATGTTTTTTTATGAAATATAACCTTTTTTTAGCATCCCCAACAAACATCCTCCTCAGATGTGTTTTCAAAAAATAATTTGCAAACTTTGTTAGAAAATTATTCTTATACGTAAAATACACATTACAGAGTTTCTAAAGGAATTACTCAAGAATGTTTTCTATCTTATATTTATGAATAGGTTTTTAAAAACACTATAAATCACTTCTTTCTTAGGAATCATAATAGTATTATAATCATGGAAGATATTGATGAACATGTTAGGATAATAATATCCTTATGGAATAAAATAGAATATCGATATTTCCTTTCACAATTTTTACCTAAAATTCTTGATGAGGGTTTTGGTGATAGGGATTTGATTATGTAAATGAATATTGAAATAAATGAATTAGATATGAACAATGTTTAGAACTTTGACGAACAACCTAAGAAAACATCTATAATTGGAGAAAAATCATATTTTAGAATAAAAAATGTTATTAAAATAGAATAGTTATTAGAAATAAAAAATAACATGTTATTAAGGTTTATAACCAATGAAAAGGAATATAATATGAATAAACATATGAACTATTATCTAGAATTGGATCTTTTCATATTCCACTAGCATGTGAAGAATTATTTACCTTCAAACATCTTAAAATATATGTGAAGTGCGATTTCCATAACTGATATGTTTTAGACAATATTTTTGATGAAAAACTCCTAGTTTTGAAAATAAAAAACATCCTAATCAGGTTTATATACTTTAAAAATCCTTATAATGAACTAAATTTTTTTTTAGATCTTGGTATGATAGATCAAAAAGATTTTTATTACACAAAAATTATGTTAAGGGAACAACTGATTCAGGTATTATTATAAATATATTTAATAAAAATATTATTATTCTTAAAATATTTTTTGATGAATTATATTCTGATCAAATCAAAAATCTTTATCATATTATATTTTGGATATTATGAAATCTAAGTTTTAGATGAGTATGATGGGTGAGATAACATAATTTCTTTGCTTTAAAATTTCTCAACAACCAGAAGGCACTTTTATATCTCAACAAAATCATATAAAATGTCTTCTTAAAAATTTTGGATACAATACCACTAAATGTATTAGTATTTAAACAGAAACCTAAAATACACCTTATCGTAATGAGGTTGGGAAACCAGTTGATCAAACATGTTTTAGAGGTATGATATAATGTTTACTATACTATATATCTAGTCATCCTAACATAATGTTTTTAGAATGATTTTGTTCAATGTATTAGTAAAATCTAATGTAATCCCATTAAAAATATTTAAAATTAATTTTTCATTATCTTATGGGATTTATGAATTTACCAATTGTCTATTCGTCTAAAAATGTTTTTGAATAAATTTTTTTTGGTGATGACAATTGTGGTTGTAGAATGGATTGGAAAAGAAAATTTGGAACTTGTCATTTCTTAAGAGAGTCACTAGTTTCTTGGTCTTTTAAGAAACATCACTCGATAGCACTTTCCACTACTGAAGATGAATATGTGGAAGATGGAAGTTGTTGTGCCTAAGTATTTCAAATGAAATATTCACTCAATGACTATGGCATGAGTTTTAATAAAACTGAAATACTATGTGATAATAATAATTACATTGAATTAAGTGAAAACCCTATACATTATTCCCATTAAAAACACATAGATATTAGAAATAACTTTATTAGGGCTCAAACAAAAAAAGGATATATCATTTTATAATTCAGTAGAACACAAGAACAATATTATGATATTCTTAAAAATCAATACTAAATGAAATATTTGAATACATTAAACAAAAACTAAAAATGATTAATGTAATTTAATCATTCATATATACTTCTTTTTTTTAAACCATCTCCTTACATGAAGTCACTCCTTTTTATATGAGGAGTACATATGACTATTGGTTTTTTTAAAATCTCTTAAAATTATAATCTTATAGATTTTGTACTAATATTTTTTTTGAATTTAGTATTCTAAAAAGAACCATTAGATGTAGAAAACTCTACAAATTTTCCAAACCTTTGTTTTCAAAACATTTTGGATTCATAAAGTTTTCATGATGAGTTTATTTTATCAGATTATATTTTTACATCTAAAAACTAATTTATGTTTTCATTCAAAACTTTTACATTTATTTTTAATATTAAAACTATTATGTTTAGTTTCTATCATAATCTTAATATTTTACAAAAATTAAGAAGAATATCATTATCATACTGATAAAGTTTTAAAAATATGAAAGGTATTATTCTTATCTTTTAACATTATTTCAATATATTCATTGTATTTTCTATGGTTATAATTATTTTAGATTTATTAAAAACATTATTTTGTTTTTCAAAAAAAAATTCATATTCACTAAAAATATGATAATATATTTTAAAATCCTCAAGAGTTGAAATTTTATTAAATCTTGTTCGGATATATCTAAGCTGTTAAATTAGATAAAATATTATCCATTCGATTATATCTTTAATATAAACTACCATCTAATTACATATATAAGGGGGTACACCATGTCCCACATCGTATATTCACAAGATCCTTGCCCCAAAGTGCTACCTCATTAAAAAATTTCCTGTTCAGTTATCGAAACCTCCAGTCTAAATGTCATAATTTCCTATTTCGTCTCTAAATACAATGCCCACAATAAAGGATTATGAAAAATGGTTTAACTTTTGATTAAGGTTTGTTTAGAAAATATTGTTTGATAATAATAATTCAATTTTGAAGAAAATCAGATAATTTTAAGGATAGGAATCGTTGTGTGTGACAAACCCTGACGGGGATCAAGATTTAGTATTCCTAGTTCTACCGCAATAATTTATTAAATTAGTGGGGTTACAAGTTGTGATGGAAAACAAATGATTTTCTTCCCAATTTATGGAAAAGGTTATGAAATATCTTATAGAATAAGACCTATATTCTATGGAATTCCTTTGGAAGGATAAGCCTTCTGACATTATCCTTAGTTTCCTGGTTATCTTGGATCCTTTGACAAAAAAAATGAAAATAATTATTTGTTGGTTCATTAAGAGAAGGTTAGAAAATTTCATCACCAAACAGGTAACAATAATATTATTTCATTATGTATAGAACGGTTATTAATACTGAGAAAAGGAGTTTGTGATCCCTAAAAAGTTATTGATGTATTTAGCATGGATTAATTGGTAAATATAGGGGAAATAGATCTAATGGGATATATTTTTATTACTATTAGAAAAATAATATCCATTTCAATTAAGTCTCATATTATTATGTTCCCAGTTATGCTAACAAAGTTAATGCTTGAGTTCTTGAAGACATTCAATGTGGAAATTAAGTCAAAGTCAATGAAATTAAAAATAATTCTAATTATTTATAATATTCTCAAAAGAGGGAAGTATATTTTTTGTGAAGAAACAAATGAGTTTGATTACTAGTTAGTTGAAACTAATTTGGAAGAAAAAATGTTTTATGAAACCAAAGAAAAGTGTTCGAAATAAAAAAGGTGATCAAGATGATCAGGTATATAAAACAAAAGCTAAAACTTCTTCACCAAAGAACATCATGAAACAGAATAATGTTCCAAAATAAGTAGTTTAAGAGTGAAGAAATAAAATAACTTAAAGGAAACAAGAAGATCCTTTGTTTGGAATCGGCCTAGCCAAATATTTTTTTATTAGATTATATAGTTATGAAACCCAATAAAAAGATAAAATGAAAGGAAACAAATGTGGAATAATCTAGCGGAAAGAATAATATATTATTTCAGGAAAGGTGTGGAATAATTCTCATCCAATGTTGTGTTTTCTTCCTCAAATGTGGATTCCAAATTATCATTTCATGAAACTAAATTTTTTCATTTAGATGTTTCTTCAGCTACTAATAATTGAAATTCTATATTTGTTTATTAATTTGTACCATATTAATTTCATAAAAAAAATCCTAATTGATACCTACTAGTAAGGTCAATTTAAGATAAAAAGATCATCTCTATGAGGAGTTTCATAAATATATAGATGAAATTGATATATTAGTTTATGCCTTAGAAAAATCTAAAAAATGTCAAGAAAACGAGGAAATAGAATATGAAGAAGTAAAAGAATAAGAAGTCGTTGTAGTAAAAGAAGAAGATGGTGATGATGGTGATGAAAGAAGTGAAATTAATAAACTCGATAGAAATAAAGAATATGAAATTTATAAGAATAAAAATAAATAGAAAGATGAAGATGTTCAGTCTGAGATGTTTTCTATAAGAACATCTGAAGATTCATCATTATAGTAACCCTCTAGATTTCAACACAAAAAAATAAAAATGTCTCAAGAAGAAAAACTATCCATTAGTTAAAGGAACTAAATCATCATCCAATAGGGATGACATAGACATAAATTCAAAAAACATAATATGATAAAGAACATTATGATATAATAAATTATTATGAAGTTATAATTCAAATTTCTAATGGAAACCAGGTTGGAAAAAAGTTGAAAATTTAGCATCAAAGAAAGATAAAGAAGGGAATGGTAAATAAATAGAAACTGAAACAATCCATACAGAACATCCTAACATTTATATATTTGATTATGTGGATATGATTATAGTTCAAGTAGTTCATTATATTGTTCATGATTTAAAAATAATTGATGATAAAATTACATGAATTCACAGACTAGAAGCCAAAGTTGACATGGCTCTTGAAAATTAGATTCATAAATTGGAGTCAGTCAAATTATTATCTGTTAGAGTATACTGAAGTTAGTATGAGCTTAAAATTATTCAATAAATTTCTCAAGATCATCATAAACCAGATAAAAATGTTTTGAAATGGTCTAAAAATATTAATATTTAAATCAAGATGCATGAAGATTCCATTAAAGATTTTATGAAAAAAATGAACGAATTTACAAAATCTTTTAATGGGTTATCCGAAAGTACATCAGACAGGGTGAAGTTTGGAGATAAATTCAATAATATGATGGATATCTAGAATCAAGAAGTGAAATAAATTAAGTATAAAATGAAATAATTGGGCATAGATATTTCATGGCTCAAAATTTACAAATATGAAATCATCAGTTTGAAGAATCGGATTAAGGTTTTGGAAGAAAGACATTAGATCTAAGAAGAAAAAAATGTTCCCAATATGAATTAATTGAATGCCTTTTAGAAGAAACAAAAGAGTTAAAAAAATATGAAGAAAATTGTGAGATCATTGATGATGAAAAAAGATTAAATATTTTTTCATAGAACTATTATTGTGTGTATATATATATTTGTTAATTAATGAAATAATTTTTCATATAATTATAAATTATTATAATATACTCCAATTCAGATTGGTTGAACATTATTTAATTTATTTTAGTTGATCAAGAACATCATTGTTCAATTTTGTATATATGTTTTTCTATTCCTTTTCCAAAAAAAAAATACCTTTCCCCATTATTTCTGAAAATCACAAAGGGGAATAATTTTATAGAAAGGGGAAGATGGTTTAATTGAGGTAGGGAAAAACCTTCATATGGTAGATTTTTAAAAAGAGAGAAAAATTACATAAAAATGAATATGATCCAGATGAAGAGTTTGTATCCAAAGTGGGAGTTAGTCATATTTATCTTTATATTCTTATGAGTTTTAAAACTCAAGGAGATATAAGTTTTTAATTATATATATGATATTATTAAAAGATATTGAAAATATATTTTTCAAATTCATTTATATTTATGATTTGTGTTTTTTTCTTTTCAAAAAGGGAGAGATTGTTGAGTCAATAGTTATACTTATATATTTCTCATTCCTTTAGTTTTTAAAATCACAAACTCTTTCTTAAATTCTAGATTACTAAATTTTAATTTCCAATATTTTTTAGAATTTTTTTATATAACATATAATATTAACATGCTTAAAATTAGTTATAAATTATTCATGTATTTAAAAATAATTTCTTCATTAGAATTATCATAATGGGTATAGGCTTGATAAATATTGAAATCACTTTTATAATACCAGATTTAATAGTTCCTATCTTGGTTTAATACTAAAAATGACTATATAATCGTAATAATATTGGAATAGATAAACATCATATTCATACTCATAAGGATTATCATAAATACATCTGTATGGAAGTCTATGAAACTGACTATTTTTAAATTATAAATATGAAAAACTGATTTCTATAGTAATGGAATACCTTTTACACTATAATGGTGTAAAAAAGTACATTGGATTTCTATTATGATATATCCATTCAACTTCCATCTATCCAAGTTATTGAAAAAATATTATATAAATATGACCATTGGAATGAAATATTACCATTCTTTATTTTCTTATAAATATCCAATCATTCGATGAGTTTGAATCCAAGAAACATTATGAATACACGGTTAAATTTTTTTTTTGTGAGAGCTCCAAAAATTGTCAAAATCATGAACAATGTGTTCTTATGATTTTTAAATTTGTATAGAGTCATTTTTGTTCTAAAGGATCCATTTTTTCTTTATTAGAGCCATTTTCAAATGGACTTTGCATCCGATTTGTGAATATGATCGTGGGTTTGTGGGGATAGAAAGATAAAGAATATGATGCTCTTGATCAAGGTAAAATGAAGATAGTGTCAAAGATACAATCCATCAGATCAATGGATACTGAGGATTGGAAGACATAGAAACCAATCAATGTATTGAGGACTCTCCTTTACAAGGAAAGACAAATATTCTTGTAAGTATAAAATAATAGATACCTTTAGTCCGGGCTTCTGGCTCTCTTACTCTTAAAATTAATAGATAACTATTCATTTTTAAATACATATAAGTCATTTTTACATTTTTGTTATTATTATACCTTCTTATTACATGTTTTTAATTCTACTGTTTATATATGTTTAGATTTTATCATAACAACAATCATTACAATAAACACAATATATTTTATTAATCGAATCTTCCTTGAATATAAAACATACTAAATTAATTTTAAATATCATGAATATGATCTATTTACTCTAATTAGAATAAATCTATAATGATTAAGATTATAATACTCTAATTTTTTCATAACCAAAAATATTATGATACGTTGATATAGTTTTAATGAGGGCTAAATCCCAATCCAATCCTTTTATATAATGAGGTATTGTGATATTTTTTACATAAACCCTTTAAAACTAAAGTTTTTAAAACTAAAATTCTCCCCCTCTTGTAATTGACCAATCTAGAATATATTATTTTGAACCTAATAACAATATATATAATATTGATATCCCGCAAAAATATGGATAGTACTATAAAAGATATTTCTGGATGGAGAAGGTAACATTCATTAGACATGTTAAAAAATATAAAAGGATATATATAGATCCGTCCATGATAATGATAATTTAGGAATATAATAAAACCACATTTAAAACTAAAATATATATTTTTAATGTATTTTCTGGGAACTATTTTCTGTTTTTGTGGAAATTATCATGATTTTCAAACCCATAGACCAATCTAACTCATATAAGAGCACATTTTATTTAAATGGTTGAATGTAAAGGGAGCTTCATGAAGATGAATAAACTGATAATCACTATAAATATACTCTCCCAAACCATAATTGGTGATGTATTTGTGACCAAAAATGAAACATTAAATAAGGTATTTGTGTTTTTTCATAAGAAAAATGGTTAAGTGGTAGAATATTCAATAATATAGTTGAATATCTATATGCAATACGATCCTACTCATGGTTTTGAGTTGGTTGTTGTAGTATAACCATAAAATACATTGTTCAATTATCTTAATCGTGTTTTGTGTAAAAAATATATAGATCATAAGATATTTATGCATATAGCAACATGGAAAGAGGTAAACATAAAAAATGATTATTGATTAATTTGATCAAGGTCAATAACTAGTCAATCCATTAATATAAGGTGAATTAGAATTACATGGACGATTCTATATGTAAAAAATTTCATGAAAACAACACCAAGATGCTGATTGGTATGGATAAAAACATAATTTACATGTGATGGATGAATATTGGAATCATAATGAAAGGAATGGAGTCCTTCATTACATAATTGATTCATCAAAAATAAATTTTGGAGAAATTTAAAAATCTCAAACTAGAATTGTGGAGATTGGAAATAAGGTAGATTTTATAAATAATGGGAAACAATGGAAGATCGAAATTTCTAAAGAATGTTTTTTGTGATTTGGTACATGATTATAAATACTATAAAAGTTCATGATTGTGAATAAACTATTGAATGATTCTCAAATTTTAATATCCACTATCCAACAATGAAGGATAATGATTTATAGAGATCCTAGAGGGAATATTGGACAATATGATGAATTAAATTAATGAATATAGTTAAAATTATAGTGTATACTAAAATGTGATGGAATAAAATAAAAAATATTATAGGATGATAAACCTATTACCAAATCTGATATAGAAATGGGAGAAAAAAACCCTTAGATGCTTTCATAGTTCTTTTGATGACATCCAAAATAAATAATTCAATATTATTTATAGTGGATAATCTTATATATAATACACACATTATCACCATTTTATAAGACATAATACTCACTGAATAATCAATGAAATAAATTATATAAATTTGAGTTTTTATGAAAAACATTATTAATTAAAAATAATTAATATCTAAGGTTCAAAACAATGTTCTAAAAAAATAAATATACCATGACCATAGATTTGAACATCATTTGGTCCAATACCCCCATTAGTTATTTCCGATCCAAATTAATTTTCTATAAACATTAGGATGTGTTGATGGATTACTATAACTACTTTAGTAGAGGCTGGGATATATTTCTTCCAATTATCGAGTACTCATATAATTGAGATCTACAGTTAATTAAAATATTTCAGAAATGTTGTCAACTTTTCTTGAACGTACATTTTATCATCATTTGATCCTATAAACCATATAATTCTGTCCAATATAAAAGTATTATCCAGAACATTGATGATATGTTGAGGTATTTTTATACAAACATTAGAGAATGTTGGTATATATATCTTTCTATTATTGAGTACTCATAAAACAATTCATCAACTAGATAATTCATATTTCAACATTCAAATATCAATATGGGAAGAAATTTATACCTACTATATATAAGTATCAACTTGAAGACTATAACATATAGGGATAAAAAGTATTGGAATAAATTTTAGAGAAGGTTAACTCTATAAGAAATAATTTATTGTAGAAGAAATTCGACATAACATCTAAACTAATAATTATAAATGATACCAATTGTTTATAGTTATTTATAATATTTCTATTTATATATGTCCACAAAATAGAGTCATGTGTTTTGGGAATAAGGTAATATTATGTCCCCTATATATTCACCTTATTGAGATTCTTGATCACAAAAGAGTTTTGGGAGATCTAACAGGACCCTAAAAACATGTATTAAGTGCATTATATCTTTCTTATATCACTCTTTAAAAAGTACATCATAGTCCCCACACATATACAAAATCATGTGTTTTTAAATTTGGAAAATTTTATATCTTATGATGAGTAAATGGGGAAGATATTGGAAAGTTGAGAAAATGTGTCACACATCATGACAACTCACCTTATCAAAGTTGTTTTTTAATCCACAATTATAGAGTGAAAATATTTTCACTTGATTAATCAATGAAAAAGAAGTAAAATCTTATGTTTTTATCTTAAATTGTGACAGAAATATTTTTATAGAAATTTCCAAATAATGGAGGAATGTATTGACCTAGACTATTCTATATTAAATTTACCTCTCAAAATATAATTGGTTTATTTATGAATAATGTATAGTATAATTAGATTATAAGAACTACAATAAAAAAGAGTAATGCATTATCACGTTAATAAAAAAATTCGATATGATGAAAATATATTCTCTATAAAATTGAAAATAATAGAAACTAATAAAGATATTTTTTTCATGGTATCTAGGACTAGTATGGACACACAACTAAACATCATATGATAATTAAACTAAATTCTATACATGTAATGAAAATTAAAAAAAATTAATAAAGGTAAATATAAATTCTGATTTATAAAATCAAAAAACAATGAAGAGTACTTTTGAAAAATTCCTCCAATCTCCAACACCTATTTCAGATACTACAAATCAATTGTATTAGACACTCTATTTCATGGAAATTTAATCAATTCTTAAATATTTATTTTTATTTATTTATTTATACACTACATTATATTATAAAAAATGAAATGCATTAAAATTCATTATAATCATTTCATAAACAAATTATTAGGTTCCCATAAATAAATATGAATATTGTTCAATGAATGGCTATAAATGTTATGATAATCAATACACATTTTCAAGGATATCGACTCACCACAATTTTGTAAAAAAATTACAATTTATAATTAAAGATTCTTAGTAATTTTACCAACCATATTGAGATGATAAACATATCTCTCTCATATAAAACACTTTTTTCCATTTCATTATGGTTATTATTCATTATCATGTAATTTTTATTTTATAAATTCTTATGAATTCAATTAATATCTTTTATAATTAATGTAGGGTATACTATTTAATATATCAAATTAGAAAATATTTTTTATTTCTAGTATATATATATATATATATTAAATTATTTATTATGTTTGTATAATTTTTTGTATGAACAAATATCAATATAAATTTAACATATAATCAAATATATTTAAGTAAGAAGTGATCATAGATCAAATAATAAATATTAAAAAGTCCATGACACAATTATAAATTGTCTTTAGTAGTTGGTGTGATTTAAATTGGAATGGGGGAATCCTTTTGATATTGTTTCCATGGGATAAATAAATGATTATTAATTAATGGAATAAATTATTCCCAACTGAGGATGTGAATAAAAATTCAAATTTAAATCCTATGATTTTATATATAGGTTATCATTTTTGACAAGTATGATAAGTATATGTTTTTTATATGATATTTGTGTTAGTAAAGGATTTCTTGAAATGATAATAAACATGTGATGATTCATGCCATCAAATTATCACATGATAAGTATGAATTTAATAGTATCTAGATGTATTAGTAATTATGAAATATATAATAATCATGTTTCTTGTAATGGCCCGACCCTCTATAGCCCATTACTTTTTTAAAATAAGATGTTCTAAATGTTCTAGGAGAAAATAGTAGCTCATTTCATGAGTTTTTCTAACTTCCCATTATTTTTTCTTTTAATGACTTAAGGCATCGGTGTTTGTGACTCAGGGTGTCTGTGTTAGTGAGTCAGGGTTTCAGTATCAGTGAGTTAGGGTGCCAGTGTCAGTGAGTTAGGGAATTGTTGTCGGTGACTTAGGGCGTCGGTGTTGGTGACTCAAGGTGTCAGTTTTGGTGATTCAGGGCATCAGTGTCAGTGATTCAGGTCATCGGTGTTAGTTATTCGGAGCATTAGTAATGGTGACTCAGGGCGTCAATGTCGGTGAGTTTGGGTGTCGGTGTCGGTGACTCAGGGCATTAGTGTCAGTGAGTTAGCATGTCGGTGAGTCATGTGCTGGTAGGTCGTTTCGGTGGCTTAGCATTGGCAGATTCCTTTTCATGACACACCCATCATTGACTCACTATTGGTGACTTACCCATTAGTGACTCATTTCCAGTTTTTCCCATTTTTTCATGTTTCACCCCCTTACATTTTATTTGATGTAAATTCAGTTTAAATATTTTTGGGGATTTTATAAGTGTGTTTCGAAGAATTTTCATTACACATTAATATCTTAATGATCAAGGTAATGTTAGATATTCATACCATGTAATATTGACCATAATCCCATGTTAGTAACTTTTGAAACTATTTCTCGTCCTGTTAATATAAAAACTATCCCTTCTAAATCGATATATTGTTTTCCCCATGTGTGTTAGTTCTCTCTTGTAATGCCTAGAGCCTTCCATCCCCATGGATTCTTTTTTTGTTCTATAGACATCGATCAAATTTACCTTAGATTTTTTCTTGTTGTTCATGTAAACCTTGGTTTTTAACGTAAGGAATAGTTGTTGACCATCTTGTTTTCCAAGAAGGTATTTTCCTTCATATCTCCTCTATTTTTGTTTCATGTGGGGTGGGAGTAGTAATTTTTCTTTTTGGATACTTCCAAATCCATATATATTAACAAGATAAATGCTAATAAAAACTTGTTAGCGGGTTGGGAGTGGATTGATGTCGATTGGCTATTTTAATTTGTTATCTTTGTTGATGATGTGAATTATTGTGGTCGTATGGCTTCTGAAAATCATGTCCATTGGTGGGCATTGTCTATGCATGGGTGATGCTTTATAACTGTTGTTGTTTACTTGTGAATAATTGGTGTAAATATCAATCTTATTAATAATGTATTCCTAGTTAAATGAAATGAATTACCCAGGATGAAAACCCTTGTGTGATCACCCATGTTTATCAAAGTGGATTTAAAGAACAATGTTTATGAAATCTGAATACATCATGTTTGATAGGCGTATTTGTGTGTTCTGCCCGATATGGTTTTGTGACTTGTGTGGGTTGTGTGGTGCTATTGTTGGGAGGAAAGTTGTGGGTACAGTGGTGGAAAGAGTAGTTGGTTCTATAAGTTGGTTTGGATTATGTGTGTAGTAGGGGTTGTGGTTTAGTGGTGGTTGTTGTGGGATTTGTGTATTGGGTGGTACGGGTGGTGTATTAGTATATAAGTTTGATTGATTGATTGTCGAATGGACGAACTTGTTATATAGTGGCACTGCATCGAGGAAGTGGTTGGGGAGCATAAGTTCATGACTGAGTTGCCATGATTTCTTGTCTATGGGTGTTTCGGGTGTGGTTTTGTTCTGTAGAACGGCTATTGGGTTTGGTTGTGAGGGCACGAAATGAGATGGATAACATTGAATAATTATAGTTTTTAATGGTTGAAGTGGTGTTTAGGAAAGGGGGAGTGCAGTGGGACTGTATGATGGTGGTCTCTGTTGTTTTTGTGAATGGTTGTTAAAATGGATTCCTCATCATGGTCCCTCTTTCATTGTTTGACATAGTAGTCTTCAGTATATTTTAGAATTCTAGAAGGGGTTGTAGATGATGTTCTTGTTGTTGAGTCAATAAGGTTCTCCTTATGACTTTTCCATTCCTTCTTATTTGGAAAATCACAACCACCTTATACTTAATAAAATCAATATTTTACTTCCATAAGAAATATTTTCTTCTTTACAAAAATTTACCCTAACCTAGATTTTCTTATATTTATCAATATTTTTCATAAGTACAAAAACCGGATTTATATCCAAAACCCTGAAATCATATAATGTCATGAATTGGAGTATTATTTTTTTAGGATCCGAATTCTGAATGTGAACTGTAATGAAGTTCCACTCCGAATTGTGGATGCGAACTTTCTTGAGTTCGACTCCGAACTCTTATGATGTTAGACTCCAAACATTCATGATTTTGACTCCAAACTCTTATGAAGTTCGACTCCGAACATTAATTAGTTTGACTCCGAACTCTTATGATGTTCGACTCCTAACTTTCATGAGTTTGACTCCAAACTCTTATGAAGTTCGACTCCGAACATTCATGAGTTCAACTCCGAACTCTTATGAAGTTTGACTTCGAACATTTATCAGTTCGACTTCGAACTCTGTATGTTCAAATTCTGAACTCTAGTGAAACCAGACTCCGAACTTCTTTAGAAATTCAGACTCCAGACTTCTACATAATTAAGGTTCCGAATTCCTATAAAAAATAATCCGAATATCCTTTTAATTATAGACTCCGAATTCCATTTTGGATAGACTCCGAACATTTATTTTCTTATATTCTGAATTCTAGTTTTGATTATGCTTACACTTGTTTTATTAATAAATGATGTTGTGCATTCAGTTATACGTGTTTTTTATAAAACAATGTCGTCCATTCTGTTTCTAACTAACCGTAGGTTGAGTGACACATGTACAGGTCCCTCTGAATATTAAAGAAAATATTACCGTTGGAGGAGGGAACCAACTATTCCAACTGAGCCTATAAATAGGAGCTCATTTGAAGGAGCTCAACACTTACACAGAAGTTGTTCACTCTATAGACCACATGCTATTAAGGTGATTTCTAGAGAGAGAAGCTTCTCATGCCTTGTGCGTACTGAAACACTCGTTCATAATTGCTTTGTGTGACTCCGAATGTTGGTGATTACATTTGAGGGCTTCCGGGGATAGGAAGACATAGGTTCCCACTACCTTGAAGTTTGAGGGATTCCTTGCTAAGGAAGATAGAGGTTCCAACTACCTTGAAGTTGAGGGCTTATGGGGATAGAAAGACAGAGACACAAATCTTCATATCGAGGTCTTACCCTGGTGTGGGTAAGACAGACTTGCTTGAAAGTATAAATTAAGGGTCCTTTATCCAAGGTTGTTGGATACCCTTCTCTTTGGGTTATAAGATTTATATCTTTTAACTAGTAGTCTTACTACTTGTTTTCCACTGCATTTCTTATTGTAAGGAAAGTATAACATTATTGTATTTCCATACACATGTACTCTGATTAGTTTATATTCTATACGCTTTAAGGTAGAATCTCATATTGTAAACTTTGGTTATGTTTTAATTTCCAGATCCATAATTCTTGAACCTGTTTTCAGAATCACTTTCCAGATTCAAGAAAGTGCATAGAACTAGAAGTTTGTAACATCATACCCTGATCCAATTCTCCTATTGGTGTTAGAGTTGTTATGAATTTTCTTAATTTAACTTTGTTAAACTTATATCATTATTTGTTTAAATAAATTTTTAAAGTGTACAATTCACCCCCCCCCCCCTCTTGTATATTGATCATCTACATCATTATTGTGATCCTATAATTGGTATCAGAGCAGGTTAACTCAAACCCCAAGGGTTTGGTTCAATCTGATTCAATCTCACGATTAGATTTAGAATAAAATATTCAGATTCATATTTTTTGGACTCATAAAGTTCGGATTCATCTTTTGCTTACATCTACTAATGTTTTTTTTGTTACACATAATATTCAGAGTTAATTTTCCAAAGTCATATTATTTTCTCAGATTCATATATTTTCTTTCATTACAAACTCTTTTTTCTAACAATTTTGGTTGCCAAAGTTTTTCTTAGAGATGGAAGGTATCAATATTGGTTTAATCTAAAATCTAAATCCTAAAAGGCCACCAATTTTTGATTGAAATGATTATGAATACTGGAGAGATCGAATGAAGACTTTTGTAATCAATACTAGACTAGAAAATTTTGTTATTCTTACTAGTGGTTATAAAATTTTCGATAAGGAAGTATGTTCTTTCACAAACCAAGAGAAGCATGATTATCAATTAAACTACACGGTACGCAATACTCAACTATGTTCAATGACTAGGATCATATATAGCCAAATTTATTCATGTGAAATAGCTAACTGTATATGAATGAAACTTGAAGTCACACATTTTGGTACATCTAAATTGATAGAGATAAGAAAAGCTATGCAGAGAGCAGAATATCATGGTTTCAATTTTCATTATGGAGAACTCATTTGAAAAGTGCAACAAAGGATTATGACAATCGTAAACAGTCTACAATCTATTGGAGAGAAAGGTCTAGATGATGAATCACTAGTTGACAAGATCATTAATATTATGCTCAATGAGTGGGAATCAAAGAGGACATCCATTGATGAAAACAGGAAGGTCACTCAAATTTCGTTAGACGAACTATTTCGAACTCTTATTCAACATGAAACAAGAATGAAGAGAGATGCTGACAACATCAAATAGAAGAATGGAAATGGTACTTTTTCTTTTACAACAACATAAAATCTTATGAAGGCTAAGACTCCTGAGAGAGTAACTAGATCCAAGTCTAATAAGGTGGTTATTCAATCAGAATCTAGTGATAGTGATGTCTCAGAGAATGAGATAGCAAATCTTTCTTAAAGGATGAACAAGATAGCTAGTCAGATAAATTTCCATTCCAAGTATAAGAAAAAGGAAAGGAAAGATAGGAAATATGGAGAAGTTACTTGTTATGAAAGCAAGAGAGCTTGAAATATTAGACCAGATTGTGCCTTGCTCATAAAGAAAGAATGAAAAGAAAGACATTCTGAAAGGAATCGAAAGAATTATTATAAAACCAAAGCTAAGAATGTTCTGAAAGATAATGAAACCTTGAGTGCTAGTGGTGGTGACTCTTCAGATGAATCTTCTGATTATGAATCTTCGGGACAGAAGAATCTTGGTCTTATAGCTATATTACCTATTAACAATAATTGCTTCATGGCTAAGGTATGAAATGCTGAATCATTGACAATGATTCCTTAAATTATAATGATAGTAAATATTTTAACTCTTCGGATGAAGAATCATCTCTTGATGAAGAAAATACTTTACCTACCTATGAAGAAGTTTCTAGGTTTGCTGAACTTCTTATGATTTAGAACTCTAAACTCAATAAAAATCCTGACAAGGCAAACTCTAGGAATACTATTCTCACAAAATAAATATCATATCTTTCTAAATATCTTGATAGGAAAAATGCTGATTTTATAAGTATTTCAAAAAATCTTGAGGAAGTAAATTCTGAGAAGAATAAACATTCTAAAGACCTAGAAAAATTAATTTCTATCAAAAGTATTTTTGAGCCTAGCACTATTTTCAAACCTAATGATTTTGATGACAAAAAATTGGTTAGAAAACTCAAGACTGATATTTTTTCCATAAATAAGTGTTTATCAAACTTTACTCATGGTAAAGAAAATTTTGATAAGATGTATTCACAAATATGACCTTTAAGAAACAAATCTGGATTTGGTTATACCCATGAAAAACCAATTTTTAGTAACAACTATTTTGTTCCATAATGTGCCCCATTTTTTACCAAGTGTCAATGTGGTGGTCACTGGGAAAAGAATTTCTCTTTAAACAAAACCCAATATCTAGGGTTTCATAAGGCTTATTTTTCTAGGAAGATGTGAGTGCCCAAAATTTTTTATCTGGAAATCTCAGATCCAAAAAAGTTTGGATTCCGAAAGTCTAATTATTTTCTCATTTTTAGGAAGATAAAAGAAATACCAACAACAATACTTGGTACATCGATAGTGAATATTCCCAGAACATGACTGGTAACAAAAACTATTTCAAAAAGATGATCAAGACGAAAGGAGGAAAAGTAACTTTCAGAGATAATGCTCAGGGAGAAATTGTTGGTATAGGTAATATGGTTCATCTTGGTAAAACATTAATTTCAAACGTTTTATTTTTTAAGGTTCTAAAGCACAATTTCATTTGTATATGTCAATTATTTGATGAAGGTTACCTTGTGAATTTTAGGAAGGATAAGTTCTTAGTACACAATTCCAAGGAAGAGTTTATTCTCTCTGCCAATAGGAAAGAGAATGTTTAAACTTTGAACTTAGAAGACCTTAGGAGCCAAGATTTAACTTTCCTAAGTGGAATGGATGATCATTCTTGGTTATGTCATAGAATATTAGGTCACTATAACCTTAGGAATTTATGTAAACTATCTAAGAAGAAAGTAGTTAAGGATCTACCGGAGCTTAGATTTGATTCTTCTAAAGTTTGTGATACTTGTTAATATGGTAAGCAACATAAATCTAGTTTTAAATCAATTGGTGAAGTCTCAACAACTGATGCATTATAGTTAGTGCACATGGATCTTTTTGGTCCAACAGAAACTGGAAGCATTAGAGGAAAATACTATGTATTCATACTAGTTGATGACTATACTAGATTTACATGAGTCTATTTTCTAGCAAAGAAGTCTGAAGATTTTTCTTATTTTAAAAGTTTTAGAGCCCAAGTTAAAAATGAGAAAACCCTTCCACTGAAAACTATTCATAGTGATCATGGAGGAGAATTTAAAAATTCTGATTTTGAAACTTTTTGTAGTGGAAAAGGTATTACTCGAAACATTTCAGCACCTAGAACTCCTTAACCAAATGGTGTAGTTGAAAGAAGAAATAGAATTCTTCAAGAGATAACTAGAACCATGTTGAGGGAATATTCTATAGCTAGTCATTTTTGGGCTGAAGCTGTAAGTACTTCTTGTTATAGTATAAATCGAGTTTTGGTTAGACCATTTCTTAATAAAACTCTTTATGAGTTATGGAATGGTGGAAAACCTAAGAATTCCTACTTCATGGTTTTTGGTTTCAAGGTATTCATCGTGAATACTATAGATAATCTACATAAATTTGCACCAAAATCTGATGAAGTAATTTTCTTAGGCTACTCCACACCTTCTAAGGCTTATAGAGTTTTCAATAGAAACACTTATACTGTTGAGGAAACAGTGCATGTAAAATTTGAAGAATCTGATCCTTTTGTTTTTAAACCACCCCAACCACAATCCTCAGATGTGTTTTCAAAAACTAATTATCAAACTTTGTTAGAAGATCCTTCTGATAAGGAAAATTTTCAAAAAGATACTTCTGAAACATTTACCCTAGAAGACATTCTACCCTATGTGGATGAACAGGTTTTACAAAACCCAAACTAGGTGTTTCATAAGAATCATCCTTGTGATAGTATCATTGGTGATGTAAATCAACCAGTAAGGACCAGAAGTTCCTTGATAAATGAAGTAGAACATCTATCATTTCTTTACCAATTAGAACCAAAAATCACTGATGAAGCATTAGGTGATGATGATTGGATCAAATCCATACAAGATGAACTAAATGAATTTTAAAGGAATAAATTCTGGACCTTGGTTGAAAGACCTAAAAAAACTTCTATTATTGGAGTAAAGTGGGTCTTCAGAAATAAGTGTGATGAAAATGTGGTCATTGTTAGAAATAAAGCTAGACTAGTTGCTAAAGGCTATAATCATCAAGAGGTTACATTCTATGAAGCAACCTATGCTCCAGTAGATAGACTTGAATCTATTCGTATGTTACTTTCCTTTACAGCATTCTTCAATTTTAAACTTTTTCAAATGGATGTGAAATGTTCTTTTCTTAACGGTTATGTTCAAGAGGAATTTTTTGTTGAATAACCTCCTAGATTTGAAGATACAAAACATCCTGATCATGTTTACAGTCATACTAAAGTTTCGTATGGCCTTAAACAAGCCCCACGATCTTGGTATGATAGACTTACAGGATTTTTGCTTCAAAAAAACTATGTTAAGGGAAATTAATATCTAACCCTTTTTATAAAGAAAGATAATAAAAATGTTTTGAGTGTTCAAATTTATGTTGATGACATTATATTTGGTTCAACTCAGTAATCATTAACTGATTCTTTTTCAAGTCTAATGAAATCTAAGTTTGAAATGAGTATGATGGGAGAGTTAACATTTTTTCTTGATTTTCATGTTTCTCAAAAACCAGAAGGAACCTATATATCTCAACATAAGTATATTAAATATCTTCTTAAAAAGTATGGGTTTGACAACAATAAGAGTATAAATACTTATATTGGTACTTCAAACGCACTTGATCTTGATGAGGATGGGAAACCAGTAGATCAAGCATCTTTTAGAGGTATGATAGGAAGTCTACTTTACTTGACAGCTAGTCGACCAGAATTAATGTTTTCAGTATGCTTATGTACAAGATTTCAATCCATTCCTAAGGAATCTCATTTAAAGGCGGTGACAAAAAAATTCCGCTACTTAAAAGGAACCATGGATCTAGGATTATTTTATACTTCTGGAAATGATTTTGTTTTAAAAAGATTTTCGGATGGTGACATTGGTGGTTATAGAATGGATAGAAAAAGTACATCAGGAACACGTCATTTCATAGGAGATTCATTAGTTTCTTGGTCATGCAAATAGAAACACTCAGTATCACTCTCCACTGTTGAAGCTGAATATGTAGCAGCTGGAAGATGTTGTGCTCAAGTGTTGTGGATACAATATACACTCACAGATTATGGCTTGAGTTTTAGTAAGACTCAAATTTTGTGTGATAACACAAGTTCCATTTCCCTTAGTAAAAACCCTACACATCACTCTCGTGCAAAGCACATAGATATTAGGCATCACTTTCTTAGGGATCACACTCATAAAGGTGATATCATTCTTCAGTTTATCAAAACACAAGATCAACTTGCTGATATTTCGAAAAAATATTTACCCTCCGATAGATTTTAATACATTAAAAAGAAGTTAGGAATGATAACTGTGAGGTAATCCTTATTCATTAACTTCCTGTTGAATAATTCTCCTTATATTAATAAACTCGTTTTCATAGGGGGAGTACATTTGTGTGCTAGTTTAACCAAAATTTTCGTTGACAATTTTTTTCTTCATTTGTAACTAAACTTTTTCGTAACAAGTTTTTGTAAATTCCCTGAATGGAAATTCTCGGAATGGAAATTTTCGGAATGGAAACTCTCAGAATGAAATTTTTGGAACGGAGATTTTCATAATGAATTTTCTGGAACTAAGAATTTTTGTAATTAATTTTCCGGAACTAAGAACTTTCGTAATGATATTTTTGTACTGGAACTTTTGTAATGAGATTTTTGTACTGAAAATTTCATAATGATATTTTCGTAATGCAATATTTGTAATGAGATTTTTGTACTGGAACATTCCTAATGATATTTTCGTACTGGAACTTTCGTAATGATATTTTCGTACTGGAACATTCGTAATGAGATTCTCATAATGAATTTTCCATAATTAGAATTTTCGTAATGAACTTTCATAATGAGAATTTTTTGTAATGTTTTTAAAGAAGAAAATTACCAATTATGAACAATATTTCTAGCCAATCCAAATGGTATGATTTCCTAACATAAATTTTCATAGTCATATTTTTCATGCTGGTATTTTCCTATGAGTTTTAAAATTATTCAGATTCTAGTTTTCCATAAATCTGAATGCTTTTCTTAAAAACCTTAAAAGGTCGGAGTCAAGTTTTCCTTGCGGTATTGTTCTCAACTGTCAGATCAGATCAAAAATATTATCAACCGTTAGGTGTTTTTTGGAAGACCAAAGTACACCTCCATCTGCTATATAAATGGGACACTCAAAGTCATCCCACGTCGATTTTTCAAGCTCTCGCATCTCGAATCCCTACATCTATTCTTAAGGACTGTTCTGATCTTTGCAAAGTTGTTCCGAATCTTTCAAATCTCTTCGTTCCGAATGTCTGTTGAAGCAACATCCTAAGATATGTCTATCTCAAAACCAATATCAAAGTGGTTAGTTTTTACAGAAAGGTTAGTGCATCTATATTTCTATATGTTCGATTCCCTTATATCAAATAATATAAGATTGAATGGATGGGAGGATGTTTGATTTGCAATGTCAGATAAAAAGGATTCGGTTTATACTGATTTGCTATTTAAGTTCTATGAGTCTGTTTCCTTCCAAAAGAAACATGGCAGAGAGTGGTTTTCGTTCAAGTCTTATGGGAAGACTTACAAGTTATCTTACACCAAGGCCGCGAGCTTGGTTGGTTTATCCTATGAAGGGGAAGCTGAGTTTTGATCACATAAGCTTCCAGATGAGCAAGGAAGTTTCAAAAATGCGAAGGCATTGAAATGTCTTGGACTTAAGAATGCTATGAAGGCTAAGATTGCTCATCTCACTCCGAACAATAGAATTATACAGTTGTGGGTCAATGTTTTTCTTGTACCAAGAAGGGGTGACAAGGATAATATGAAGAGATGTGATATCTATGTATTAGATTTTTTGGTAAATCTAAGAAATATAAATTTGATGAGGCATGTTCGGATTACAATCAAGAACATAAAGGAAGGAAACCTAAGAGCTCAGATAATCATATTCCATTCCTTACTATCTAAGCTGATAGTTCGGTGTTTAGAATCCTTCAATATTGCATGGAAATCAAAAGTCCGAAATTTTAAGCTTATTCTGGTTAGTGATGATACATTGAAGAGGATGAAGATGGGTTTTTCTACTGAATCCAAAGAATTCTATCCTTTATCTGTGGAAGAGTCTGAGACAGCTCAGAAAGATACACAGACTCCAGAACCATCTATAAAGGCATGGAAGAAGAGAAATCTTAATGAAGTTGATACTGAAGACATAACTCTCAAAGATAAGGAAACTGAGTCTGGTCCCTCCAAGCCGAAGAAGCAGAAAACATATACAGATGAAGTGGCAGCCAAGTGGAGGGAAGAAAAAGAGAAGAGGAAAGAAGGGGATCCACAGTTTGGATTGGACCCTGCAGAGGCTAAGGCATTAAAAGAGAAAGCTGCTGATGTGTTATAAAAAGAAGAAAAAGAGAAGAATTTGAAAAAGATGTTGTCTAAAGCTGAGTTGGTGCAATCTCTGTTAAGAGATACTGAAATAGCTTCTGAGCAGATTCCGGTTCTGGAAACCTTCATTACTGACCCATTACCAGAGACTCCTTGTAAAAAATACTTCACTCCGAAAAAATATAAGGATAAATAAGTGGTTTTTGAAGAATAAAAAGAAGTTGAGGAAGAAGTAGAGGAAGAGGTTGAAGAAGGAAAAGAGGAAGAAGATGGAAGTGAAGATTTGGATGCCTTGATCAAGCAAGTAGAGGATTATCAAGATAAGGCAGAATCTACAATGTTAGATACTCCAGGAAAGGTAGTTGAGAAAGATAGTAAGGATGATGATAAGCAACAACAATAAGAAGAAATTGTTTTGTATGATGAGGAAGAATCCTATGAGAAGGATTTTCAAGAGGAAGGAGTAGAAAAAGAAAAACAAGATGAAGATCAGATTATTCATGTTTCTGAATTCGAGGAAGAATATCCTAATGAGGAACCAATTCCAAAAGCTGACAAGGGGAAGAAAGTTCTAATGGATACTCAAACAAAAGAAATTTTCAGGAATAAGGAGGTTGGTGGTTCTTCTAAAAGGAAACTGGTGCCAGTTAAAGAAGAACAATCTCCATGTAAATTACCTTATTCGGAGTCATCAGATCATGGTCATGATTTTGTGGTGGAATCCTTGAAGATGTTGGTGGACACCATTCTGATTATTCCAACTATAGACTCCAGATTTCAGATGATGCAACAGAGTATGAATCAGAAATCAGATTCTTTATCCATGGTCATGGATAAGTGTGTGAATATAGAAGATGATCATAGAAGCTTTCTTATCAATTATAATGTGCACCAGAAGTCTTGCAGAAAAACAACTATGTGGTCTAAGATAGTTGAAGAAGACATGGCTAACTATGATAATTTTCAGAATGAGGTGAAAGATGATTTTGACACTGAGGATAAAAAGATTAAGAATCTTCAGGATGAGCTAATCATTGAGAAAATCTCTCAGAGTCAACAAGTGAAGGAAATGAATGATAAGGCTAACTCTCTTGCACAAAATTTTATAAGCGATATAAATCTCCTAATTGAGCTTGAGAAAAGACTAGTAAAGAATGATGAGCTAGTGAAGATGCAGCAAGAGTCCATGAAGGCTCAGGCAGAAGACTTGAAATCCCAGGAAGAAAGGATAAAATCCTTGGAGAGGCAAGTTTAGGAAGACCAAAGAGACTTGAAGAATCTCAAAACATTATTATATAAGCTGATCCCAAAGGAAAAGGAAGACAAATTAATTCACTCCGATCTTTTATTGTATTTGTCTTTCTTTGTATGAATTTTCTCAACTCTAATGAAAATTTGGTTGGTTGTATCTTGTTATATGATAATGTTTCAAGTACCATATTTTCTTCTCCATTCACTTCAATTCTTTTTAAAAATCACAAAGGGGGAGAAGGAAAAAGAACTACTCCTAAGGGGGAGAAAGAAAAATTTTAAATGAAGAGGAAAAATTTCTAAGTGAAATATCCTTAAAGGGGGAGTTTCTCACTATGATGTTATTCATTCCCATGATAATGAAAACACCACTCCGGAAATTTAGAATACAATCCTTAGAGTTTCAATTCCTAAGAGGGAGTTAGTTTTATTCACTATCATCCATGAACAAAGGGAGATAAGTTTTAATTTCAAATTCTAATGAAATTTTTCAAAGACCTTATATTCATTTTCATAAGGATGTTTCTGTTTTCCAAAAGGGGGGAGATTGTTGAGTCAATATGGTTCTCCTTATGACTTTTCCATTCCTTCTTATTTTGAAAATCAAAAACACCTTATACTTAAGCAAATCGATATTTTACATCCATAATGAAGATCTTCTTCTTTATGAAAATTTACCCTAACCTAGATTTTCATATACTTATCAGTATTTTTTTTAATTACAAAAAACGGATTCATATCCAAAACCCCGGAATCATATAATGTCATGAATTGGAGTATTCTATTTTTTAGATCTGAATTCTGAATGTGAACTGTAATGATTTTCAACTCCAAATTCTGGATGCGAACATTCTTGTGTTCGACTCCAAACTCTTATGAAGTTCGACCCCAAAATTTCATGAGTTCGACTCCGAACTCTTATGAAGTTCGACTCTGAACATTCATGAGTTCGACTCCAAACTCTTATAAAGTTTGAATCTGAACTTTCATGAGTTCGACTCCAAACTCTTATGAAGTTTGACTCCAAACATTCATGAGTTCAAATCCGAACTCTTATAAAGTTCGAATCTGAACTTTTTTCAGTTTGACTTCGAACTCTATAAGTTCATATTTTCAACTCTATTGAAACCATATTCCAAATTTCATTAAAAATTCAGACTCCATACTTCTACATAATTCAGGTTCCGAATTCCTATAAAACAGAATCCATATATCCTTTTTATTATAGACTATGAATTCTATTTTGTCTAGACTCTGAACTTTTATTTTCTTACATTCTGAATTCTAGTTTTGCTTATTCTTACACTTGTTTCATTATAAAATGATGTTGTGCATTAATTTATACTTGTTTTGTTATAAAATGATGTCATCAATTCTGTTTCTAACTAACTGTTGGTTGAGTGACATGTGTACAGGTCCCTCCTAATTTTAACGAAAATATGACCATTGGAGGAGGGAGACAACCATTCCAATCGAGCCTATAAATAAGAGCTCATTTGAAATAGCTCGACACTTACACAGAAGTTTTTCACTCTAGAGACCACACGTTGTTAAGGTGATTTCTAGAGAGAGAATCTTTTCATTCCTTGTGCGTACTGAACTTCTCGTTCAGAATTTCTTAGTGTGATTTGAATGTTGGTGATTACATTCGAGGGCTTCTAGGGATAAGAAGACAGAGGTGCTGACTACCTTGAAGATCGAGGGCTTCCTTGCTGAGGAAGACAGAGGTTCCAACTACCTTGAAGTTGAGGGCTTGTGGGGATAGCAAGACAGAGATACCGATCTTCGTATCGAGGGCTTACCCTGGTGTGGATAAGATAGACTTTCATGAAAGTATAAATCAAGGGACCTTTATCCAAAGTTTTTGGATACCCTTCTCTTTGGGTTATAATATTTATATCTTGTAACTAGTAGTCTTACTACTTTTTTTTCACTGCATTTTGTATTATAAAAAAAGTATAACATTCTTGTATTTCCTTACACTTGTACTCTGATTAGTTTATATTCTATACGCTTTAAGGTAGAATCTCATATTGTAATCGTTGGTTAAGTTTTAATTTCTGGTTCCATATTTCTGGAACCTGTTCTCAGAATCACCTTCCTGATTCAAGCATATTCATAGAACTAGAAGTTTTTAACTTCATACCTTGTTCTAATTATCATATTGGTGTTAGAGGTGTTGTGAATTTTCTTAGTTTAACTTTGTTAAACTTACATCTTTCTTTGTTTAAAGAAATTTTTAAAGTGTACAATTCACCCCCCCCCCTCCCCCTCATGTATATTGAGCATCTACATCATTATTTCGATTCTACAATTGTTAGCTTCTCGGGTAGGGAATAAATAAATAAATAAATTGAATTATAATGCATAATGAAAACTGGTAAAAAGAAAGGGGTGTGTTTCTGTTTTGGATTTTGGGTATTGTGTGGTTGTTCATGTATGGGTAGCAGTAAAGGTGGTTTTGTGTGGTCGGGTTGTATGTTTGGAATCCCATAGGATGGGCTGAGTGTTTTGTACCTATATTTATATACTTATATTTCTTTATGTTTTCTATATACACCCCACCCGTGTTGACCACTATATTCTAAAAACCCCGATTACTGTAGGGGGAGGGTGTCTTTCTGAACATCCTAGTGGGTGGATGGATGGCTGGATATTGGATATTCTATTCTCCCTCTTGAGGGAATTTACCAACTAGGAATCTTCAGGAAGGCTGTAATGGATTGAGGTTTGTTACCAGATCAACAATACTGGTTATGATAGAGGTAGTTTGTTTCCCTGGGGTCTTCGCAATGATGGTTAGGTGTTTTAAGGTTGGGTGTGGAATGTGTGAGGCCCTTGTTTTTGTAGGCATGATTGTGATGAGGTAGTGGCCTAGGTGTCTGGGGGTAGGAATGCAGTTTGATTTTTGTTCCGAGTGTGTATGGGAAGGTTGTGGAAGTGGGGCTTGTAGAAGGGGTAGATGCGTCTAGATTCTACAGTTAACTAATGGGATGTGGTGCAGGGTAACCAAATATAGATGTGATTATTATATTACCTTACATGAATTCCTTTACTTGGTGAGTTTACTTTGGTATGTTTGGGTGGTCCGTATTCCTTGATATGTGATATTGGGGTGAATTTTTTTCTCATAGGGGAATTAGTATGATTCTCCCACTTGTTCTAGGGTGACTTTGGTTTATCTCTACTGATTATACTTTTATTCTCACCCTATGTATCAGAGGTGATGGTTGAGAGATAGGATGGATTTTAGAGATAGGAATAGTGAGGATTGCATGGGTTGTTAGGGAAACAATATTTGACAATCTTAGTTCATGAAATTTGTTAGGGATGACTGGCTAGGACATGGGATTTTAAGGCCCCCCTTAATTAGATACAAGGACTCTGAGATAACCGAACGAACGTGTGAGGCGACACTATTTTTGGGGTAGAGACGCTGGAGAAAGGTACAGGCATCAAGATGACTTGTGTTAAGATTTTTTTGGGTGTTTTTAGAAAATTAAAACAAAAAAAGAGTTAAAATGATCCTACTATATTCCATACTACACAGGGTTAGGAGTTCTTTGTCTTCCATTCACCTATGGTTCTGAGATGTCGCTTGTATGTGGTACAAGCAGTCTAGAAGGTCTGCAAGATATTCCAGTTGACCAGTACAGGGTTAATCTAGTGGAGGAGGATGATCATTGGGAAAAGACACTTCATTCTTTCCAGCGATAAAATCTGGGAAAGAATGGGGGAATTTTCTCAGACATGGAGATGGAGGGCTATCTTAAGGAGGTGGTGATCACTTTTATCTTGATATGTGATTTAATAGAGTATTGGGTTACTCTGTAGGTGATATTGATGATCAGAGAAGTGTTTCAATGGTGTACGCTTTACCTCAGGAAGAGGGAAGACATTGATGTTCTATGTGTAGACTTTGAGAAGAGGTTCTAGGCGTAATTCCTTTCTTCATCAATGAAAGTTGAGAAGAGGCAGCAAATACTCTCCCACCAGCAGGGGGTCATGTTGGTGACGGAATTGGAGATCATGTTCTAGGATCTCTTGTGATCTTCTCCGCATCTCTTTTCCAGATGAGGAGTCTCAGGAGAGGCGCTAAGAGGAGGCACTACATCATTCTCTTTAGTATGCAGTTACTCCCTTCACTCTGCTGACATACATAGAGGTTCATAAGAAGGATGAAGTGGTTTAAAAGATCAAATTCTAAGAAGATATACTGTGAGAGGGAAGTCAGTCGCGCTCTTCAAAGGGGGATGTTGTTAACAGAAAGTCTCTGACGTTAGGGAAATCTAGTTTTCGGCTAATGGGGATCCAACCTCAGAAGTTTTATTTCTGACGCTCTGGTCCTCGTCATTTTCCCACAGGCCTTGGCTGAAGTATTTTTCTTAAGGAGGCAATGGGAACCTCAAGGGACACTACCTGACTTGAGATTAGTATGGTGTAGGTGGGAATGTTCAACAACTGCCTCAGTATTAGTTTTCATCCATGCCTTTCCAGCATTAGGGATAGGAGTCCCTTACTCCACCAATGGTGGATGGTTAAAGAAGAGCCTGAACTCAAGTTTTTCCTCAGGGAACTCAACCGGGGTGTGGTCAGGGAGGTGGTGGATAGCCTAGGGGCTTAGGGTTAAGCCGTGGGGAGTTACACACCACAGAGGCAGCAGTTCCAGCAAGTCCGGAGATTGTTTGAGGATCAATCTGTTTATTTACTACACTTACTGGAGTTATGATTGATTATATAGCTTCACATTCCTTCTTTTCACCCAGTCTGGACCATTCCTTATAACTAGATATTTAGGTTCTTTTTATTCCTCAGATGTTTTATAACACCAATTGGAGGTTAGACCGTCATTTTTGATGTTTTTTTGGGATTTAGACTGATGTTGGGGCTGCATTAGTCTTGTAGGGATCTCTTTTTTCTATTGATGCAGCCATATGATGTAATACTTCACATCGACTGGTTGTATTCTGCGCATGCTATTATTGACTCTTTATGGATGAGAGTCATGTCTTCATATTTGGGTCGAAAACATGTGGATTCCATTGGAAAGGGGAGTTTTCATATGGGAAGTTAGCACCTAGAGGCTCTTCTTTCCACTGTTAGCTGAGATGTCAGTGGGATTGATGGATGCTAAGATGGTGGAGGTTCTGGGTGTTTTCAGAGGGTTTATGGATTTTATCCCCGGGGAGATTATGAATCTAACACATCCATGCGGTGTTGAGTTTGGTATGGACTTATAACTCAATGCTAGTGAAACGTTTATGGGACATTATCAGATGGAACCTTCTATGTTATAGGAGATGTAGATTTAGATTGACGATCTGATGAAGAAGGATTTCATCAAACCAAGTGTGTTGTCGTGGGGTGCTTCGGTCTTATTGGAGAAGAAGGAAGACTGTGGTTTGAGGTTGTGGATAGACAACAAGAGACTAAATCACAGACGATCAATAACTATTAACCTATCCTGAGAATATATGGTCTTTTCTACCAGCTGAGGGGATAAGGTTAGTTCTCTAAGACCAATATGTGGTCTGGGTGCCACTAGTTAAGGGTGGATGAGGGTGACAAGCTGAATACTGCTTTCAGGTGCATGTATGGGCACTTCTTGTTCATAGTTATGTTGCTCGGTGTTACGAACACACCAGTCATGTTCATGGGGATTATGAACTCCTCTTATTGTGATTTATTGGACTAGATCCTCATTATATTCATCATAAACATCCTATTTTAATAAAATTCAAAGGAGGAGCATACCAAGCATCTCAGGACTATCTTAGAGGTCCTTTGTCACTACCATATCTACAGAAATATGTCTATGTAAAAATTGTGGATAAGGGAGGTCGACTTCCATGGACATATTGTGTCTCAACAGGGTGTATTAGTGGAACCATCGAAGGTTGAGGCAGTTGTTTCTTGGGTAGAACCTAATAATGTGGAAGGGGTTCACGATTCTCTCAGTCTCGTAGCCTACTACTAGAGATTCATACCTGATTTCTCTCTTGTAGTAACTCTATTGAAATCTATGACTAGAAAAGGCCAAGATTTTTTATGGAAATAGCAGTGTGGGATAGAATTTGGCTATCTAAAAGGTAGGTTGGTCATTTATCCAATGGTCAGGCTTCCAGAAGAAGGGGTGATGTTCGATGTGTTTTCCAATGCTTCCTACCAAAGCATGGGGTGTGTGATGATGTAGTAATGGGGATTAATCTCTTATAAGTCAAGGAAGTTATGTCCCAATTAATTTAATTATTCCACCAATGATCTAAAACTATAATCTGATGTGTTCATACTAAATTTGTGGCGGCCTTACCTCATTGGGGAGCACATTGTGGTCTTCATGGATCACAAGAGCTTGACATACACTTTCTCTCAGTGAGGCCTGAACATGAAGCATCAGAGGTGGATTGATTTTTCCAATATTATGATTTTGAGATCTCCTAAAACTTAGGAAAGCGAAATTTTGTGGCCGATTCTTTGGGAAGGATGTAGTAGAAGGAGGTAGTTTAGGAATCTGTATATTATTGGAGAGAAATGGGGGAGTTCATTGCTTTGCGCATGGATTCGTAAATGGATAGAGGTAGAAGGTTATTATTTTAGATTAAGGTACATCCATTTATAAGGTAGAAGGTGAGGGAGTCCCATTGGGAAGACTCAGAGGTTGAGGTGATTTGGGATTTCTTTGACGAGGGTGATGCTCTCAGGGGATGGTCGGAGGATTGTCAGAATCATATGTTGTTACATGGAAGCTATTTTTTCTTGAGTCAGTACATGAGGATGTTCTTAATTAAATTCATATATCGCCCATTAAGGTACACCAAGTAGTTTCTAGATATACTAGGGTTTGAGGGAACAGTTTTGGTGGCCCTGGATGAAGCAGGAAGTGGCATAGTTTGTGGTAAAATGTTTGGTGTTACAGAAAGAGAAGGTTGAGAACCATGTTTCTGATGGTCTTGTCATACCCTAGATTTAACTGAGTGGAGGTCTAAAAACATTTCAATGGAGTTATTTAAATTAATACAAATGGATTAGGTAGGGTGTGATTCTATTTGGGTAGTAGTGGATCAGTTGATGAAATCAGATCACTTCTTAGTGATCAAGGACTCGATCACAACAGATGCCTTTGCACAGAGGTATGTGTTTCAGGTGGTGTGACTGCATGGGGTTTTGAGATACATTTTATCAGATTTTCTTTCATATTTTATGTCATTATTTTGGAGGGTATTGCAGCATTCCTTTGGCACCCAGTTACGCCTCAGCACTACTTTCCATCCCCAAACGAATGAACCTATAAAGAGGACCATCCAGACATTGGAGGACATGATATGGGTATGTGTTCTTGAAATTAGTGGGACTTGGGTGCATAATTTTTCCTTGGTAGGTTTCTCTTACAATAATTTTTATCACTATTCTAATGTCATGGCTTTGTTCTATGTTCTATATGGGAGGTCATGTCATTCACCCTTATGCGGGACAGAAGTTGGGGAGGCATCTATTCTTCGTCTGGATATGGTGTAGAGTATGAACGAGAAGAAGTATCATGTACGTGAGAGGGTGAATGTAGAATAGGACTAACAGAAGTCATATGTTGAACATCGGAGGAGGCCTCTAGATTTCGAATTTTTGAACCATGTGTTTTTGAAGGTTTCCCCTCAACGTGAGTAGTGAAGGCTGGACAGAGGGAGTAAGATTTCTCATAAGTTCGTCGGACACATATAGGTGTTGGGATGAGTTGCAATGGTGGCATGTCAACTGGAATTTCTACCGTTGTTGGGGATTATCCAGGAATTCTTTAATGTCTCTCAACTTCATCGTTATCTTTACGATGAACCCCATGTCTTTGATTGGGGAGAGTTGGACATCGAGGACGACATAGTGTTCGTGGAGCGACCAGTGGCGATCTAGGATCATCATGGGAAGGCGTTTCATGGATGGACTAATCCATTGGTTCATGTGTTTTAGAGGAATGGTGGTATGGATGAGATTACTTGATAGATAGAGACGTAGATGCGTGCCCAGTACCCAAAGTTGTTCTCTATTTTCCGAAGTGTTTTTCCTTATGTTGTAATGCTTGAACTTGTTTTCTATGATATAGTTTGTTACAATTTTATGTGACATGCTAAAAATTCCTAACATTTGAGGAGGGGGGACCTGGTCCTTAATCCAGACGCATTAATGTGGATGTGATTAAACTCGTGCAGGCAAGTCATTATAACCAAAAGCTGATAATATCTTGACATGGGGAAAGTAATTACCTAATTCATGTTTCTATAGAGTTGGTGCTTGGGTGGGATATCTTGTGGATGTTTTGGTTAGAAAATCTAGGAGGTGGTGTTCTTGGATGTTGAGATTTCACTTCATCTTTCGAAAAGCACACTGTGGCTTACCCTTGATAGGTATCTTAGAGGTTGGATATTCAGAACCCACTTTATTATCAGTTTTGTTTGGAAATTATTGAGGGAGATAATGGTTTGAGAGGAATCTAATGTAATATCTCATACCTCTATGGTCTATTACATTGTCAAAATCTAGTGTTCGGGATGTTTTGGGAGGCAATCATAGCTTATATAATGATTTTTTTTAATTTTACACTTCTTTTTCTATCAGTGACTCAGGGTGTCAATGTCAGCGACTTCGGGAGTCGATGCTGGTGGGTTAGGGTGTGGGTGTCAGTGAGTTGGGTGTATATTTTGGTGAATCAGGGTATCAGTGTTCGTAACTCAGGGCATCGGTGTTGGTGAATAAGGGCATCAGTATTGGTGAGTCAAGGCATCAGTGTCAGCAATTCATGTCATCGGTGTTGGTGATTCGGGACGTCGGTGTTGGTGAATTAGGGTGTCAGTGTTGGTGAGTCAGGGAATCAGTGTTGGTTACTAAATTCAATGGTGTCAGTTAGTTAGGGTGTCGATGAGTTAGGCATCGGAAGGTCACATCGATGGATTTCTTTCGCTGACTCACCGATCAATGGCTAACTGTTGGTGACTCACCCATCAGTGACTCATTTCCATTTTTCCCAATTTTTCTATATTTACCCCTCTTAAGTTTTATTTTAAATAAGTCACATTTAATGCGTTATTTGTTCCTTTATAATGAATTTTCAATGATATTAAATTTGTCTTTAATATCCTAACACTATAGGGGGTTTTGAGTTATTCAAACGGCGTAATATTGACCACGATCCCATGTTAATTACTTTTTAACCTATTTCTCATCTATTAATATAAGATCTAGCCTTTCTCAATTAGGATCTTTTTTTTCTTGTGTGTTTCCATTTTCTCTTGTAATTCCTAGAGTCTTCCCTCCTCATGGATCTAACTATTGTGTTTTAGCCATCGATCGAGTTTTCCATAGAGTTTTTCCTTGGAGTTTTCTTGTTTCTCAAACAACCCTCTATTTTTTATTGAAGGAAGATTTTTTGATCATCTGCTTTTCTGAGTAGGGATTTTAGTTCATATCACTTTTATTTGTGTATCATGAGGGGTGGCCATAGTAATTTTACTTTTTAAGGCTTCCAAATCCAAATATTTTAACAAGATAAATGCTAATACAAACTTGTTATTGGGTTTGGCGTAGATTGATGTTGATCACATGTTTTATTTTGTTATATTTATTGATGTTGTGAACTATTATGGGAATATGGATTTTGAAAATCATGTGTTTTGGTATTATTTTTCTATTCATGGGAGGTGGTTTATAAATGTTGTTTTTCCTTTTGAATAATTGTTTTAAATATCAATATGAATAATCACGTTTACCCAGTTGAATGAAATGGATGCCCCAGGATAAAAACCCTTTTGTGACAACCCTTTTTTTACCAAAGAGGATTTAAATAATAGTTTTTCGAAAATCTGAATACATCATGTTTGATAGGCATGTCTGTGTGTTGTTTTCTATTAGGTTTCGTGACTTTTGGGGGATGTGTGATGTTGTGGTTGGGAGCACAGTTGTGGGTTCAGGGGTGGACAGAGGAGTTGGTTATTTGAGTTGGTTTGGTTTGTGTGTGAAGCAGGGTTGTGGTTTAGTGGTGATTGATGTGGGATTTGTGTATGGGGTTGTATAGTAGGGTAATTTGTATCTTAGTTTGATTGATTGATTGTGGAATGGATATAGCAGTTATGTAGTGGGACTACATATGGGTTGTGGTTGGGAAGTGGGGCTTCAGGACTAGATTGTCATGATTTCATTTTTATATGTGTTATTGGTGTGTTTTCTTGTGTATCAAGGCTTCTAGTTTTGGTTGTAAGGGGATGAATTGAGTGGAAACATGGAAGAATGATAATTAGTAGTGGTTTAATGAGTGTTTAGAAAAGGGGTGTGTGTAGTGGTACTGCAATCTGGTTGTCTCTATTTTTTTATTAATGGGTGTTAAAATGTATTAATTTACAAGGTCTCTCTTTCCATTTTCGACATTAAAGTGTTTATTTGATTTTATCCTTCTAAAAATAGTTTTGGATTGTGTGCTTGTTATCTACCTAGGTGGGGAATAAATAAATAAATGAATGGAATTATAATTCATAATTTGAACTGGTTAAATGAAAGGGATGGTTTGATTTTTTGATTGTAGATGTTATGGGGATTTTCATGTATGGGTAGCAAAACAGGTAGTTTTTTGGTTGGATGGTTATATGTTTGGAATCCTATTGGATGGGATGAGTTTTTGGTACTTATATTTATATAATTTTAGTTCCTTGTGTTTTCTATATGCACCCACCTATATTGAGAACCTTGTGTCGAACACCCCAATCGTTATTGGGGAGGTTCTATTTCCCAACATCTTAGTGGGAGGATGGATGGCTGGATATTAGCTCTTCCCTACTCTCTCTTCTAGGAAATTGACATCTAAGACTATCCAGGAAGGCTATAATGGCTTGTGTTTTATTACCATATGATGGAACTGGTTGTGAGAAAGGTGGTTTGTTACCCATGTGTCTTCAGGATGAGGCCCATGAGTTTTCAGGAAGGATGTGGGATCTGTAAGGCCTAGGAGTTTGCGGGAAGGATTGCGATGAGGTAGTGGCCCATAAGTCTGCAGAAATGAATGCAGTGTGGTTTGTGGCCCAGGTGTGTACGGGAAGGTTGTGGAAGTGGAGTTTTGGGAATGGGTAGATGCATCAGGATTCTCCAGATAACCAGTGGGAAGTGTTGCAGGGTACCCCAATATGGTTTCACTTATTAAATTACATTACTTGATTTGCGTTACTTGGTGATTGTTCCTTGGTGAGGTTGGGTGGTGGTAATCTTTGATAGGTGTTGTTGGGTTGTGTTGTTTTCTCATTGGGTCATTAGTATGTTTCTCCCACTTGTGCATGAGTGACATTGATTTATCCATATTGAGTATTCTTTTATGTTCATCATATGTATATAGAACTATTTTTAGGTTTCCAGTGAGATTATGCGGACTGTGATAGATCATACTAGCTCGAGCGTTGGGGATGGTTGTTGTTTCGCTGCTTAGTTTTATTTTGGTACGTAATTTGGAGTATTCCTTGTATTTATAGCATTTTTTACATTAAACATTCATGTGGAATGGATTTTGGTCTATATATATATATATATATATATATATATATATTGGAGTTGTTTTATGCGGATACATCTAATCTACTAATCCTGTTTTCATTAAAAAGGGTTATTCCTCCAATTTTGTTTGAACATTTACCTACCCTTGGTGTCATCCTCCACCCTAGGGCCTATTAGAGGTGGGAATCGGAGTTCATCATCTCTCATTCATCTTGATGAATTAAGGTCTTGTCATATCATTATCCATCCCCTCATCTTCAAGATAGTTGGTCGTGACATTTCATTCTCTGGAGAAAGAAATAAATGGGAGGAAATATGTTAAAATAAATTTTAATATCTGCATGTTTAATTCACATTCACATATGAATAAAAATAATTAATATGTTCTATAATTTTATAAACAAGTAATTGAGCCTAAGATCACTAAAAATTAAAATATATTGGATTATATAAAAAATTAAAAATAAATTTACTCATACCAAAAAATTATCCAAGATATAAAATCACTAACATTGAGAAGACAAATATTTTTTGAAATAAATAACATTATAGTATAAAATAATTCGTATAATATAATATAGGAAAGATTAATAGTAAAGAAATATGTTATTAATGAAAAAAACAACATTAATAATAATAAAACTCAATGATAATGAATAACAAGAACAATGGAAATAAATTAAGTGGGTTATAACCGATTAAGATCCTAATAAAATCAATATGATTCAGAACAAAACTAAGAATCTCTAATTAACATGTTTTTTAAAATAAATTCTATGAGTTTATATACAAAAAATGGTGTATATAGATGCATAACTATCCTTACAAAGAATATAACCAATTTTTTTTGAAGGTAATTGTATGAGTATGAAATGATTATAGAGAACTTAAATACACAACATTATAGGATATATGAGTTATTATTAAGTTTAATAAATATAATTAACGCATAAAATATATTACAAAATTACATGGGATATAGTATGTAATACAAGGTATTGATAAAATATGATTTTATTTTTGTAGTTTAAGGATATGAAGCTAAATAATATTTTAATATTATTTTAATTATTTAAATCAACATTTATCACTCCAAGTACATGATAATCTATAGTTTTATTTCATAGAGTAATATTTTGTTTAATGATAGTATAATTTTATGTGATGTTTCTCTTCTAGTAATAAATTAGAATAAAATAAATATATTCCTATGTGGGTTTTCCTAGGATTAAAGGACAATTGTATGGAAATAATTTAATATAATTAATGGGAAATTAAATTTTAGATATTTTGGAGATCATATATCATCTAAAATTCATTATTTCTAAGATATTATTCAATTGGTAGAAATAATCACCACCCATATTGGATCGTTTTCCTCAGAATTATTTTTACATGTGGGGAGAGAGGTTCTTTAAAAAGTTATCCTAAACACATTTTTACAGTATTGAAGTCATATTATTACTCTTATATAATCTATTCATAAAATTATTAAGGATCAATGTTATATTATTAATACTTATGAGAAGGATATTTTAATGAATTAATTTATTTCATAGAACAAATGAGAATTCATATATATATATATGTGTGTGTGTGTGTGTGTGTGTCCATTATACTTTGAAAACTATAATTTTTCTCATGATATAACTATTTTGAACGATGGGTTTCATAAAAGAATACTTATGGGTTTTTTGGATTCGCCAATACTATTATTACGGTTATATTTTCTTATTTATTCCTACTAAAACCTCATTATTATTTTTATTTAAGGGAATTATAAAATTTTGTATTAAGGACATTATTTTTTCAATGTTTTTTTATCATTTTATCATATGTAATGAAAATAAAAATATTTTTTCATTACATTTGAAATTGGAAGTAATTTTTTCTAGTAATCCATTGTGACGCACCAGAATTAGATTTGGTTATTTGGGGTATAATAATTAATCCTTAAAAGAGGTCTATTGTGTGGTTTTTAGTGAAATATAAACAATTTACAAGTTTCATATTTATGAAATTTAAAACTATTGAATCAATTTTATGAATGATTATTTATTTTGTTCCAGAAAGTAGAGATTATATTTTTATTTAACTTCATGTTACCCCATATTTCTTTTCACTATTACCTAATATGTATTTATATGGTATCGTAAATATGAGATTAATTTATAAATTTTTTTGAATTAATATAGTTTATTATATACCGTTATCCATTCATGCAGTAGCATTAATGGTTGGGTTGCTTTCCCGACATTGAAATCTTGAAATTTAACTATTTTTCTCATTTTGTTGAGAAATTTTATATTCTTTTTATTCATAATGAACAGTATTTATCTCTATGAATAATTATGTCATGAATTAATAAAAAATTGATACTCATTAAAATAGAATATATATAATGTTTCTCAACATTAAATTCATTTCTAATTTTTTTCATTCATAATACTTTGTTGGTTTTATGAAGGTTTTTTTATCATAGACCTTCTAAATCTAATAGAGAATATAGTGTTAATATTATTTTTCAGGATAATTTTTTATCATTGTTTTTTATGAGGTTTTTTATTATTATTAATATTTTTTATGTTCATTATTTTTAGGTATAAGGGATGCAATTTCAAATATTATTATGGATGAGTGTGGATTGATATTATATTTCTTTATATCATGTGAGTCACTATTATGGTTTCACATACACTACTGGTTTGTTGTGGGTTTAATGAGGTTAAATCATTCCCTTATACATGATTTTTACCTTCATTACTCTCTCTTAGAAAGTTATTATAAGGACCCAGCCTTAAACATTACTTAATATTGAATTAATTGAATAATTTCCATTGAGGATCTTTTCAGGTTTGGAGGTTTAGAGAATTAGATCATAACTATTACATCTCAAAAGATTACACAGTAGACACTTCTAAAAAGTTTCCTTTTTTTCAAAACATGAAACCAAAAAAAAAGTCATTTATAGTTCCATGTTTAAGAAAGCATTAATTTTCCTCGATCCCATCCTTGACCCTATTCCACATTATGTCCTGTGAAAAATATTTCAAAAAAACTTGGGGTGGTCATAAAAATCTCAGTAAGGGATACACAAAGAGGGAAAACTGTTATTTTTTTCAAAACAATAAGTAAACCATGAATAATTTATCAAAGAAATAATTTTCACCTTTATGGAGTAGTAAATACTCTTTACTGAATAAAATATCATTACTTACCCTTTTGTAACAAAAATATTACCATAAAACCCATATAAAGAACACATAACATATTAAGGTAACTTGGGATATAAACATACTTAAATGGAATAACCATACGGTCGACTTCCACACTAATCACATAATGGAATAGTCATACGGCCAACTTCCATACCCAATGCATTGGAGTTTATAACGTAACCACCCATCCTGGTATTCACAGCACCACCTGTCATATGGTTTATCACGTAACCACCCATCAAATTTGCAAGTACCATTATAAAATCATAAGACATAAAACAAATATACTGTAAAGAAAACATTTCCACAATTTGATCACAATATATCACTTAAATATATTGACATAAAAAATCCATTATAAAAACCATTTTCAATACCAAAATACATAAAATATTATAGGGTATTTATTTCATTTTAAAAACAATACAACTTGTTGAGGAACCCAAAGACCAAATAATACTTGCAGCGGCAGAAAAGGTTGTTGTCACCGCGTATGTTAAAAGAAACATTCATTTTTGTCATTTTATAAAACGCTTCGTAGAAAAAGATTCTTTTTGTATAAAACTAAAAGTAAAAGTTGTTTATACACCGTATAAAAGAAACCATTGTATTAGAACAAAATATGCCTCAAAAAATGAGATTGAGACGAAGTCCATTACCTCGTGTCCGACGTGACTTGATAGCTCTTTAATCTCCTGAATAAGCTTAAGTTTATTTCTACTTGGTTAAGAACATTTTTCAAGTTTATTATTCCTTTTATATAACTTATTTCCATGTTATAAATGTTATGTAATAATTTATGTTAATAATGTTCGTTTTGTCGATATCTGGTTCATAAGTCAAAAATGGACTTCTCACAATTACATGTTTCTCATGTGGTCAAAGTTTCATTATATCCAGAATGATATTCAAGATTTAGATATCATATATATCCAGAATATACACGTATTTATAATAGTACATAACATTTAGAGGTAAGAAATGAAATGCACCATTCATGGAGACGGTAAGCCGTACGTACGCATGAACGCTACATTCATTTATATTTCATATTTAATGGTTTGAAATCATAATTATATAAGGGTATATTATAATTCCAGTATAACATCATATATAATAATATTAACTCCATCCTTTATACATCCCACATATGGCATTAACGAATCAAATCACTTTGAGGGGGCGGTAGTCCGCACTTCCTAAAATGAAATTATCGTGTTTACCCACAATGGAAACCATAACGGTATTAAACAAATGAAAAATACAGAAGCATAAGGAAAACATAAACATAATATATATCATATATAAATAGAGTGACATCTTAATGGCCACTCTGAAAGGTGTTAAAAGAAGATTGAACAATCATCGTTTCATGAGGCAGGAAATCACCAACCACAGAAACAGTATGTTCTTTAACCATTATAAATAGGTGTGTGTAGGTAGATCTAATCCTTCTCATAAAAACATCCTAGTATATTGACTATACTTTTTTTGTTACAAAATAAAGGAATAAAAAGAGTTTAGGGGTTGGATAAGAAAAATAAAACATAAGAACACAAGAGAAGACACTACCTTTAAATCGGGTAACTCTTTTTGATTTGAGCTCAAAGGCTTCCTTGAAAAAACTTCTGCCCAATGTGAGGATTCTAGGAGTAATATAGGGATGTGGAGAGACAAAATGGGCAGGGGTTAGACGATCCAAAGACTTGAGAGGTGTGGGTAAGGTGGTAGTGGTGGGTGCCTTTTATAAGAGGAGAGGAGGGGCACTCTTGGAAAGTTATAAAAGGTTACTTTATTATAAAATGCTTATCGAATTTTAAAGGTCCCAAAATTATATATTTCTAGGATAAGGTTATAAGAGTTAGAAATCCCCCCATCCAATATATTTTTTACAAATGTAGGTCTTAGATTTTACATTATCTTTTCATTTTATTTAAATCATTAAATAATGAGGTAATCGTTGCATCATCATGGTGTCGTAAATAATTTAATTTATATAAAGTCTAAAAATTATAAAAAAAACAATCATGATATAAAAAATATTTTTAGATTTATAATGAATATTTATAATAAAAAATATAACTTGTATAACCCCATTTAAAAACTATTTTAGTAAAACAACAAATGTTTGTGACATTTTTATTTTAACAATAAATAAAAAGTTATTAATCTAATTTTCCTACCAAAGTGGATCCATGGGGTCCCCAAGTTGACCCATGGATTTTCTTGGTCGGTCATGACACATCCAATAATGTTAGTGCATCTGTCAAGGTCATTTGATATTATTAAAAAATTATTTTTTCCTTAAATTACACTAATTACCTCTAATCGCGATTAAAACCATAAAAGTTACTATTCACCAAAAAATTACATTATTCCCATTGAACCACATTTCACATCCTAATGAAAACATTGTATGTCAAATTTTTGAAATTCACAACACAGAGGTGGCAAAATTTCATTTAAATGAAAAAACAGTTTTTTAAGTACCACTTACTGGTTTCACTATTCATCAAAAATTGATGTTTTTCAGAATAATACCAAAACATCACCCTAAGCTATATTTGATATTCCGAATTCAAAAATGATGTCTATTTTACAAAATTCAGAACCTATAAGTTTCATCAATTAATTTAATAATTAATTCCCGCTGTGAGGACAAATATCGTGTTTTTATGAAACAATAGATATCAAAAGATTGACACTAGTTTAAGTCCAATTTCAAAGTGAAATTAATTCCACTGACCACTATTGGATTAAATGGTAAAAATATATTCTAATTTTACTTTATAACCAATTCAAAAGATAATGTAATCAAATAAATAAATTATATTAAAAAGAGGGTTTTAATTAAAATACAACATTTTTTACTATTCATTAAAAATGAACTTTATCAGAAAAATACAAAAACATTACACAAAGTAAATTTTGATGTCCTGACTCTAAAAAAGAATTTTATTTGGTCCAATATAATGTGTAAGAGTGACCAAAACTATATTTAAATAGGGTTCTCCATCAAAAGGTGATAGTTCGACCTTTTAGTGAATATTAGAGTATATATGCCTAAAATTGAATTCTTTTCATATTTTAAGCCTTTATCCTTTATTTGAAAAATGTAAAAACATATAACAGACATATATAATCATATTTTAGTTATTTCTATTCATTCCTGTCAATACAACGGCTACTTGTTAACTACTATTTAAAATAATATTATATTATTACTAGTGTACAACGTAAGATTTCAAAGAGTCTCTTTGTTGCATATCGGGTACACTATCAAACATAGTAACCCCTTTAAAGTAAAATAAATATTTAATTTGCAAATATTAATAAATATTAAAATGTTTTATTCTTTATTTAACTGGGATTTTACATCCTTCCCCCCTTTTGGGAATTTCATCCTCGCAATTCACTTATCAAAATAAATGGGGGTATTTATCCCTCATAGAATTTTCAGATTCCCACGTTGCCTCTTAAACCATATGGTTTTCCAAAAAAACATTAACCTAGTGAATTACCTTATTCCGCAACACTTTCTCTCGATGGTCAAGAAGTTGGACTGGTTTTTCTTCTAGCATATACTTTCTCAACATCGAAACATGAAAAACATTGTGTACCTGAGATAAACTCAGAGGTAAAGCCACTCGGTAAGCAACTGATCTAACTTTATCTAGATTTTCATATGTTCTAATGAACCTTGGAATCAGCTTTCCTTTTTTACCAAATCACATCACACTTTTCCATGGTGAATCATTGAAAAAAACATGATCACTTACCTCGAAAGATAGATCCATCCTCGAGTTATCCGCATAACTCTTCTGCCTACTCTAAGCTGTTCTCATGTGTTTCTGAATCAACTGAACTTTTTCTGCTATCTCATCTACCAATTCTGGTCCCATCAGCTTCGTTTCACCCACTTCATCCCAAAAAGCTGGAGTAGGACACCGCTTCCCATATAATGCCTCAAATGGAGCCATCTGTATACTGGAATGAAAAGTGTTGTTTTAAGAAATCTCAACCAAAGAAAGATGTTGGTCTAAACTTCCCTGACAATCCATCGAACAAGCACGCAGCATATCCTCCAAAGTCTGGATTGTTCGTTCTGACTGCCCATATGATTGAGGATGAAAAGCTGTATTAAAATTTAATTCAGTACCCAATGACTTCTGAAGGCCTTTCCAAAATTTATAAGTAAACCTGAAATCATGATCAGATACAATGGATAGGGGAACTCCATGAAACCTGACTATCTCATTAAGAAAAAATCGAGAAAGTTTATCTAGAGAAAAAGTATCTCGAATAGGAAGGAAATGAGCAGATTTAGTCAAGCGATCAACAATAACCCAGATTGTCGTATTACCTTGAGATGTCTTCGATAATCACACAACAAAGTCCATGGATATATTTTCCCATTTCCACTCAGGCACTAGTAAAGGATAAAGCATCCGTTTTGGTAACTGCCGCTCTACTTTAACATGCTGACAAGTCAAACACTTCACAGTAAAATCAGCAATATCTCTTTTCATTCCATCCCACTAGTAATAATCCCACAGATCTCTGTACATATTAGTACTACCAGGATGAACTGAAAACGGGGAACTGTGAGCCTCACATAACAACTCATTCTTCATCTGTGAATCACCAGTAACACATAATCTCTTCCCAAACCTCAAAACACAATAATTATCAATATTAAATTCAGGCAACTTACCCTTCTAAACCAGCTCTATCTTTTTATGTAACCCACCGTCTTTCTTCTGCGCTTGCTTAATTCTGTCTCATAGAGATGATCTCACTGATACCTAAAACAAAACAGATTAACTTCCTTCACCAATAACTTCTATGCTAAAGTTCATAAAATCAAGAACCACAGGATCATGTGCAAAACATATCATGGTTAATGAAGCATTACTTTTTCGACTCAAAGCATCAGCCACATTATTTTGTTTTCCCAGATGGTAATGAATTGTACAATCATAATCCTTGATTAATGCTAGCCATCTCCTCTGTCTCATGTTCAATTGTTTCTGATTGAATATATACTTTAAACTTTTGTGATCAATATATATTTCACACTTTACTCCATACAAATGATGCCTCCAAATTATTAGAGAAAAATAATAGCAATTAATTCTAAGTCATGTGTAGAGTAATTTACCTCATGAGTTTTCAACTCACGAGAAGCATATGTAATTACCTCATCATTCGGCATAAGGACACAGTCAAGTCCCTTCAATGAAGCAACACTGTATATAACAAACTCACCATTCCTAGAAGGAAGTTCCAAAACTAGAGCATTCAGCAATCTTCTTTTCAACTCCTGAAAACAATCATCACATTCTTTTGTCCAGATAAACTTAACACCCTTCCGAGTTAGCTTAGTCATTGGACTAGATAACCGTGAAAACTTTTCAACAAACCTTCGGTAGTAACCTGCCAAACCAAGAAAACTATAGATCTTGGTTACACTTGTGGGTCTTGGCCACTCTTCAACAACTATTTTTTTAGCAGGATCAATAGTTATGCAATGTTTTGAAACAATGTGACCAAGGAAAGAAATTTTTTGTAACTAGAACTCACACTTCTTGAATTTTCCATACAGTTTCTTTTCTTTTAAGATTTGCAAGATAACCCTTAAATGACTTTTATTCACCTCTTTACTTTTAGAAAACATCAAAATATCATCAATAAAAACAACCATAATTTTTCACCTGAGTCAACTAAGCTATCAATGTAACAAATTGTTTAGTTATGATTCTGACCATCTCAGGATACTGATTTGAATGGTCATTTCCCTTTGTATGCCTTCCCATAAAATCTGTTATGTTTCCTCTATGAAAACCCATTCTTAACATAGAAATATCTTAAGAGAAGCAATATGGTAATCCTCAAATGCTATATCATTTCAATCATACCATAAATTAATTTATAATTTAATAATTTTCTAACTCCTAAAGTTGTCTAAATCGACCTCTGATACCAACTATAAGGCCCCGGCCTTAAACATTACTTAATATTGAATTAAATTAACAATTCCCATTGAGGATCATTTCAGGTTTAGAGTTTTAGATAATTAGATCATAACTATTAAATCTCGATAGATTACACAGTAGACACTTCTACAAAGTTTCCTTTTTTTCAAAACATGAACTCCAAAAAAAATTCATTTCTAGTTCCATTTTTAAAAAAGAATGAATTTTCCTCGATCCCATCCTTGACCCTATTCCACATTATGTCCTGTGAAAATCATTTCAAAAAAAACTTGGGGTGAGCATAAAAATCTTAATAAGGGATACAGAAAGAAGGAAAACGGTTAGTTTTTTTAAACCAATAAGTAAACCATGAATACTTTATCAAAGTAATACTTTTCATCTTTATGGAGTAGTAAATACTCTTCACTGAATAAAATATCTTTACTTACCCTTTTGTAACCAAAATATTACTATTAAACCCATATAATGAACACATAACATATAAAGGTAACTTGAGACATAAATATACTTAAATGGAATAACCATACGGTCGACTTCCACACTTATCACTTAATGGAATACACATACGGCAGACTTCCATACCCAATGCATTGGAGGTTATAACGTAACCACAAGTCCTGGTATTCACGGCACCACCTGTCATATGGTTTATCATGTAACCACCCGTCAAATTTCCAAGTACCATTATAAAATCATAATACATAAAACAAATATAATGGAAAGAAAAAATTTCCACACTTTGATCACAATATATCACTTAAATATATTTAAATAAAAAATCCATCATAAAAACCATTTTCAATACCCAAATAAATAAAATAGTATATGGTATTTATTTCATTTTAAAAACATTTTGTTGAGGAAGCCAAATACCAAATAATACTCGCGGCGGCAGAAAAGGTCGTTTTCACCGCGTAAGTTAAAAAAAATTCCTTTTTTCCGTTTTGTAAAATGCTTCATAGAAAAATATTCCATTTGTATAAAAATAAAATTAAAAGGGGTTTATAAATCGTATAAAAGAAAGCCTTGTATTAGAACAAAATATTCCTCAATGAAAGGAGATTGAGACGAAGTCCCTTACCTCGTGTCTGACATGACTCGATTTCTCTTTAATCCCCTAAATAATAAACTAAAGTTAATTTATACTTGTTTAAGAACCTTTTTAAAGTTTATTATTCCTTTTATATAACTTATTACCATGTTCTAAATGTTATTTAATCATTTAAGTTAATAATGTTTGTTTTGTCGATATCTGGTTCATAAGTCAAAAATGGACTTCTCACAATTACATGTTGTTCATGTGGTCAAAGGATCATTATATACAGAATGATATTCATGATTTTTATATCATATATATCATATATATCTATTATATACATGTATTTATAATATTACATAACATATAGAGGTAAGAAATGAAATGCACCGTTTATGGAGACGGTAAGTCGAACGTACGCATGAACGCTACTTTCATTTCTATTTATTATTTAATGGAGTGAAATAATAATGATATAAGGGTATATTATAATTCCAGTATAAAATCATATATAATAACATTAACTCCATCATTTATACGTCCCACATATGGCATTAATGAATCAAATCACTTTAAGGGGGAGGTAGTCCGCACTTCCTAAAATGAAATTATCGTGCTTACCCATAATGGAAACCATAAAGGTATGACACAAATGAAAAATATAGAAGCATAAGGAAAACATAAACATAATATATGTCATATATAAATATAGTGACATCTTAATGGCCACCATGAAAGGTGTTAAAAGAATATTGAACAATCATCGCATCGTGAGGCAGAAAATCGCCAACCACAGAAACAGTATGTTCTTGAACCATTAGACGAAGATGTGTGTAGGTTTAGCTATAATCATTATCATAACAACATCCTAGTATATTGAAGATACTAGTGTTGTTACAAAATAAGGAAGAAAAAGAGTTTAAGAGGATGGAGAAGCAAAATAAAACATAAGAACACAATAGAAGACACTACCTTTAAATCGGGTAACTCTTTTTGATTTGAGCTCAAAGGCTTCCTTGGAAAGACTTATTCCCAAAGTGAGTATTCTAGGAGTAATATAAGGATGTGGAGAGACAAAATTGGAAGGGTTTCGCTAAGACAAAGGCTTGAGAGGAGTGGGTAAGGTGGTATAGGTGTGGGCCTTTTATAAGAGGAGAGGAGGGGCACTCTTGGAAAGTTATAAACGTTACTTTATTATAAAATGCTTTTAGGATTTTAAAGGTCCCAAAATTTTATATTTCGAGGATAAGGTGATAAGAGTTTGAAATCCACCCATCCAATAGGTTTTTGACATGTACAGGTCTTAGATTTTACATTATCTTTTCATGTTATTTAAATCGTTAAATAATGAGGTAATCACTGCATCATCGTGGTGGCATAAATAATTTAATTTATTTAATGTCTAAAAATTATAAAAAAAATATCATGATGTTGGAAATCTTTTCAGATTTCTAATGAATATTTATAGTAGAAAATATGAATTGTATAACCCCATTTAAAAATTTTATTAGTAAAACAACACATGTTTGTGACATTTTTATTTTAACGTGAAATAAAAATTTATTAATGTCATTTTCCTACCAAAGTGGCTCCATGGGGTCCCCAAGTTGACCCATGTATTTTCGTGGTCTTCCATGAAACATACAATAAGGGTAGGACATGTTTCAAGGTCATTTCATTTTATAAAAACATTATTTTTACCCTAAATTACCCTGATTACCTCTAATCGCAATTAAAAACTTAAAAGTTTCTATTCACAAAAAAATTATTTTAATCCCATTGAAACACATTTTACTTCTTAATGACACCCATGTATGTTGGATTTTTGAAATTCAAAACATAGAGGTGGTAAAATTTCATTTAAACAAAAAATCGTTTTTTAAGTACCACTTAGTGGTTTCACTATTCATCAAAAAATGAAGTTTTTCAGAAAAATACCAAAACATCACCCTAAGCTATATTTGATATTCCGAATTAAAAGATGATGTCTATTTTAAAAAATTCATAACATATAATTTACATCAATTAATTTAATAACTAATTCCCATTGTCAAGACAAATAGCGTGTTTTTATGAAACAATATATATCAAAAGATTGGCACTAGTTTAAGTCCAATTTCAAAGTGAAATTAAATCCAATGACCACTATTGGATTAAATGGTAAAAATATATTATAATTTCACTTTAGAACCGATTCAAAAGATAATATAACCATATAAATAAATTATATTAAAAACAGGTTTTTAATTAAAATAGAACATTTTTCACTATTCATTAAAAAATCAACTTTATCGGAAAAATACCAAATATTTACACAAAGTAAATTTTGATGTCCCGATTCTAAGGAAGAATTTTATTTGGTCCAATAGAATGTATAAGAGTGACCATAACTATATTTAAATAGGGTTCTCCATCAAAAGGAGATATTTGGACCTTTTAGTGAATATTAGAGTATATATGCCTAAAATTGAATTCTTTTCATATTTTAAGCCATTATACTTTATTGGATAAATGTAAAAAAATTTAAAAAAACATATATAATCATATTTTAGTTAATTCTATTCATTTCTTCCAATACAATGGCTACGTGTTAACTACCATTTAAAATAATATTATTTTATTACTAGTGTGCAACGTAAGATTTCAAAGAATCTCTTTGTTGTGTATCGGGTACGCTATCGAACATAGCAACCCCTTTAAAGTAAAATTAATATTTAATTAGAAAATATTAATAAATATGAAATTTTTTTGTTCTTTATTTACCTGGGATGTTACAGTTATTATTGAAATAATGTTCACTGAGTTGATGGACACTGTGAATTTTACACTATGTTTTTTACAATAAATCATTGGTTTCTACTCTCGTTCACCTCTATCTCGTATATTGGTAAACTTATGATATGATTAACATTGAGAGGGGTATATGAAGTGAATCAATGTTAGATACTTTTATAATTCAATTAAATCATTATCTATATCTATCCATATAGTTATTTAGGTACTGGATCTATCACGCTTGAACACCTTTGGTTTGAAATAAAACACTAAATTAGGCATTAAAAACATAAATAGACACATGAATTTGTCTAAATGGTTTTCCACTAATATGGGTCACTACATCCCTAGTGTTCGATGGTTGTCATCCCAATCAAACATAACATATCAATTATTATTGAGACCTATATAGGGAAATGAAATATCTTGGGACCTGTATTCCTTGACAGAACAAGGTACAATGTATTTAATATGTTGTATATATTAGGATTTGTAACTATCTGTGACCATATTTATAGATCACATGATTTTTCTAGGAAACAATGAAGTGATTATCAATGTGACTTCAGTCTCTTCAATGTAATTAAACAGTTCCCCCCTAATTAATCTAATAATATAATTCTAAGAGAATTATATGATAATATAAATAAATTATGGTATATGTGTATAATTTTTTGGTATCTATATGATTAATCATTAACCTTTAATTCCTTATATAGAAACATTCTGATACTTTTTCTTCATTGTTCTTCTTAATTAATAGAAATAAAATTCAAATCAGAGTATAATCCCACAAAACATTGACATAGATAAAATTAAAAATATAGTAACCATAGTATACATTTTATCATCATTGAATTCATTGAATATATATTCATAAAACAGAAAAATATTTATTCCATAATATTTATTTATTTAATTCTCCTATATTTCAAGTCTTCTTGATTTATTTTAACTGATCATGATAAATCATAGATTGATTATTCAAATTATTCAGTAACATAACTCCACATGATAATAAAATTTATCCCCTTCTTCTCTCTCATATGTGTCTCCACAAAACCCAAATTCACTAAAACGCATAAACTTCATAAATTCATAAAATATTATTATATCTATATCAAGATCATTCTCAAATTGTGGGTAATTTTGTTTTTTCTTGAGCATGACCTAGAATCATGTATCACAATATGGAATAACTGACTATCTTACTCGATCACACCACCAGATATTTATAACACGATAACCTATATGATTCGTTTCATTAAAACACAATTCAAAATGCATTGTGGAATGGAAATCGCATCCCTACATGGATGGATATCAACCTAAATAACTTTCTTTGTATAGATGTTCATTTTTAGTCTTGTTTGCAATGTAACTCTTCTCTCCATAGTGTAGAAGTCTTCAGTCACTTCCCTATTCTTTGTCATAAAGTTTTATATCCTAAATCATGATATTAATATTTATTCATGACATTATAACACTAATGATTACCAATCTTCAACCATGACATAATATTTTTTATTGATATTTCATCATGGAAATATGAATAATTTTACAATGGAATAATAATTATATATGAAATATAAATATATATGTATCACTATGGCATGTCATGACTATCATTTATATTAATATAAGGTTTTTACAATTTTTAAATTATTATATAAGCCCCAAAAATTCCAAACAATTATAATTAATAAATATTATGAATTCTCTTGGGAAAATATCATTCAATCAAAAAGGACAAATGTATTATACAGTGATTCTCTAAAAAATATATATTCATTGAAGTTGTGTATTTATAATATTATGGGAGTATAATAAAATTTTATAATATATAAAATATATCATACACCACATTGTAATTTATTTATTATCTAAATTTTGTTTCTTTTCTAGAATATTGCATACCATATAAAATATGTTATGTATCATTTTAATCTTCCATGGAAATTTTAAATCATTAGACTTTATCATTCAAAAAATATTTACTTATATACATATGGTTTTAGTAAATTTATCATATTTGAAGAACATACAGTGTAACAATAACATATATTTTATAGATATAACACTTATCGGTAACTAATATTTTTTAAAAACTTCTTAAAATATTGATTTTCTTTATTAAATAGATCATCTACAAATAATACATCAACACTCAATTCTATATGTTTTTTACTCATAATCATTCCAAAAAATCTACCTAATTTTATTCTCCACATGAATTTTATAGAAAATAACCTTAATCATCATATAGATTCTCTAACTAAATATCTATTGTGCAAAAAAAAATTGATATTAACTCCAATACTTCCAAACATTTTTGACAATGAAAGTTACAAATAACCAAAAAAACATCCCAAAAATAAAGGATAATAAATCATATCCAATGGTATCATTTCATAATATTTTTCATAAGTTTATTATAAACTCTTTATTTAATCTACTTTACCACATAAAAAAAATTAGAAACTTACTGATATGATTCAAGGTGTTTCATTGATCATCATTAAACATTCAAAATCAAAACTATAATGACACCATAAAAATGAACATCAACATTATTCTCATCAATCTTATTTTAAATTATATTCATCCTCTATTATTTTATGCTTAAACACATATTTAAATCATTCATAAAACATTGAAATATATGAATAAAATAAAATTCAATAGATATTTTGTAGAATAATATACCCCATTGTAAGTTTGTTCAATTAAGATATTGATAATGTATATCATCATGTTTGTTCTCATATTCTCTTTATATATAATTATTTTATATTTTCTTTACTCTAACAATTATTTATAATAAATAAATCCAATATTATATAGTTAAATATAAATTCACTTATGAAATGTGGATTCAATCAATACACTAAAAACCTACAAGATCCATGTCCAATATTGAAAACAAGAGAGTCTAATCTGGGAAAAAACATGTTTATAAATCAAAAGAATCAGATAAAAACATGTATTTTCCTCAGGGGAATTCTAAATATTTACAAAATAGGTAAAAATATTATCAATTGATGAATTTTTTCAAATGGTAATCACAATATGAATTCATGCACACATATTAACACATAGATAGTCACTTTCAATAGTAAAAAATTAAAATTTAATATTTAGAAATCATTTTTGTTTCCATTTACCATTATTTTTTTTCAAATCATTAATAAAACCTATTTATTCCCCTTTAAAACAATATATATAATTTTTAAATAAGTAGGAGAGAATATACAAGAAAATGTTCTCAAATACAATTTTACAACACTATGTAGAAATCTATATTTGTATGTATTATAATATTTTTGAACATTCTGAGAAAAAACTCCCAACAAGGAATAATCTCAAACTTCACTTCACCAAGGTTGATATTTTCATTATATATTCATCATAATATTATATGGTATAATAACATCCATAGTAGTGTCTAGTTATCTTTTTTTTAAATCATTTCAATTTTATTTTTCTCGAGAGAACATCCATAAACACACATTCCATTTATAGATATAAAAAAATACCACAAAATTGACTATAAAATAAGATTGACTTTCATATATCATTAGTAAGATTAAATGTTTTATAGTTTTTTATCATGCAAGATAATTATTTCATTTTCACTCCATATTTTGGTGAACACTTCATGAATTGATTTATATTCTTTCATATAGTGACATAGAGATGTATGTTCTTTTTTAATTTACTCTCAATTTATTAGAGGGGAGTCTTTCACTTACAACCATCCATTTCATAAAATTAATAAATTTTTCCATATGTAATGTTATTATTAATGTTTAATTGAGAATTATATATTTTCTCACCATGTTTGAAAATGAGAAAATCCGGTATCCACCATCCACAACGCCATTATGATAATTTTTTCATCATTTGTTAAAAACAAATCATGAAAATATGTATCTTATTATAGTATATTTTTTTTCCTATCCTACAATCAAATATATGGGGTTCTTAAATTTTTTAATCTATGTCTTATTTTTTAGGACAAATGATTTTACATTCATTATATACATATTTTGTTGGTCAGGATCTTCCTCAAGGGTTCTAAATAATTTTATTAGCTAAAATGATGATTTTATTTCATTCATGGATTGATAAATTATTTTTATTAAAATTTATTCCATTCATACCAATACTCATATATCACATATAAAATACCATGGTTTGTACTATTCGTTAATAGTAGAAGATACTTATTTTTTTTTAGTGTGTAATTAATTGTTGTCATAATTCATGAAATACTGTTGGTAAATTTATTTTTTAATAACCTAATTAATTATATCCTATTTTATTTTATTAAATTTTATTTTTTGTCATATTTTTTGGGTGTTTTTTAATATTATTATTTTATTTTAAAATACAGGCATCTTAACTATGACTAGCTCTATTACATCTTCCATAGAAGTGTTAAATTCATTGAGAATATATTGATTTAGAAAGATTCTTATCTCTCTTTATAGGATTTTTTATTATCTTGTAATTTATCATTTTGATAAATTCAACCTCTTTATTCAAGAATATAATATATTAGACCATTAATCATATGACTTATGACCAAACATATCATAGTACAAGTAGTTACAAAAAATACATGATTTCAAATCTTTAACAAATGTCTCGCCCAAATTTAATTCTTGTTGTTTTTTGATGAATTTCATTACTGATCTGGGATTACATTGGGGAATAGAATATTCTAAACTTAAATTCATCCACTGAAAATTTAGAGTAGAGTTTTTTATTTAAATATTAATCTTTATATTCAGAAAATTATATCTAGAACCTAAAATTTTTATATATCCAGATTTATCAAAAACATGTCTTTATTGAATAGATTTCATATTTTGTTTGATATCATAACAAATTGATAATTAAATGATATCGAGTTATTTTTTCAATAGCTTGTTTTATTTTTAAAAAATATTCTTCATTGGAAAATATATGGAAATATAACTCCTATTGACATGTAATAAAGACTATACATTACACAATATCATATGTTTTTAACATATTATCTATATTTAGGGAGTTCGTGAAAAAGGATATTATCCTCAAACTCAATAGTAATCAATATCTTATAACATTTAAACCTGAGGATTTCAAAATAATCATCCTGAATTTATTTCATCTCTTTTATCATATTGTCAATCATAACAATAATATTTGATTTTATATCAAGTTATTCATTTTTTAATTAAATGATACTCTTTTTCTATTCTTACAATTAATTGGAATCCTCTTTATGTATTTATATGGATTTATCTCTCATTAATATTTAAAAAAATCCATTATAAAAATAGATCATTTTCCATTAGGATCCAATAATATACAATTTTTGGAAATTCATTTCTTAAAGATACCTATAGTCATCATTACCTTTAATACCTAATCTTATTCTCTCTTCTTATATTCCATTTTAATAGAGCTGATTATCTCATACTTGTCATCAAAATATATATATATTAAATTTTAATTTTCATCAAAAAGTTATTATAAGGTCTTCATAAAAATAAAATATATAATCATTTAATTATTTTTAGGTATGATGTTATATACATGTTATTGTCTTATCATAGAGAAAATATAGAAAATATAATTTTATCTCCCCATCTTCAAATGAGATCATTGAAATATAAGAGGTAAAAATATTTTCAATATCCTTTATAGTTGAATCAATAATTTGTTGTATTTTACTCATGAATATTTTATTTTTATGGGGATTTGTGTATGGGAAAACTGATTCTTCATCTTATTTTATAATAAGGGTATACTATTTCTATCTTATTTAATTATTTCATGTTTTTATGAGATTATTGTGGGAGATTGTGTGGCTACTATTTTTAGTTATATCATATCTAAAATTGTACTAAATAATGAATATTTGATTAGAAATTGTAAAAAAAACATTAAATATTAAAATCATGATATAGATCAGAATCCAATCATAGGTGTAACTTTATGACCTGATACCACTTGATATTACTGCATAATATGTGTCTAAGGATGATAATGGATGAATCTGTGTCGGTATATTTTACGATTAAATTAAATCATCCTTATTTGTTTCTACACACCTTTTATAGAATGGATCTCTCACTCTATTTCACCTTTGGTTTGTAAAAATGTATTTAAGTTAAAAATAAAAAAATAAAAAGATACTAGATATTAAAAATTATTTTTTATTTTAGAATGGATGATTATATCCCTATAACATACTTTATTGGGGTAGGTTTTATTTTGAGCATAGAGATGTTTTTTTTTATTCAGTTGGCATAGATGTCGATCAGTGGATTGAAAAGGGTTTTAGAAATTTCATAGTGTGACATGTGGAAGAACACATCATGATATAAGATGTTTTGAGCTTGGGAAATATATTTGTACCATGGACAATACCAATACACAGAATATAGGTAACAATTTCATGTGTGGGGTGTGGGGAATATTTATGTTAAATGTGGATAATTATTCTACACCATGTAATCATTATGGAAATGGCGAGTAAAAAGACTAATGATACACCATTACATAGATATTTATTATATATAGATCCTTGTTATATAATGATCAAGATGACTACAGGAATAGTGGACACCCACCAAATCATTGTGTTATCATTTTTAGAATGTCAAATTGATGAATAATCCTCTTTTTATTCTGAGGTGGTTATAACTATTTATTACGGATCCTAGGATCATTAAATTATGTTTATTAATTACCTTTGGCTATGTTATGCCTTTTCAACATCTATAATTTGTTTCTATGGTTTTATATTTAGTTGCATCTAGGGAGATCATTGAATGGAATTTTTTCACCCATGATTCTTCAAAAATTCATCTCATACATCCATTTTTTTCTTCAATTGGAGTTCTATATGTGTGATAATTCAAGATGTATTTGGTTATTATTTAATTAAGTTGACAAATATATATTTGAATTGGAAATTCGTGACTTTGGATAGTTGGTTTTTTCCACCTTCTTATCTCTCTAAATAAATACCTCTCTTTCTCCCTCTCTGTCCAAGGGATCCCTTGATAATGAAAAATTACCAAGTGTTTGTTAGTAGGATGTCTCATGGATTCTCTTGTTAAATGGACCTTTATTTCTCACACATTTCAAATTGGTTTTGAAATTACTAATTACATTATATATGATTTTATGAAATATGAATTTTTAGGATATCTAAATCAAATTAAAGTTCCACTTTTTCATGTTGATTAAAAGTGATTTAAAGTTAGGTTATATTTGATGATAATTGATTTTAGGTAAACTTTTTTTTGAGGAAAAGTTATTTCAAATAATTATTTATATTGAGGAAAAGTTTATTCAAATTATGTTGTATTTTTATAAAAAGTGATTTCAATGATTTTTTGGGAAATTTAATGACCTACAACTATAGGTGATGAATGTTGATTTCACTAAATCAGTTAGCCTCTATATAATAAAATCACATTGAAACCTAGGGGACATAATGGGTTGTTGATTTGGGATAAAAACATTTGGTATGGTTTGTTACTATGGTTATATGATTATAACTTTAATGTAACTCTTTTTTTCATGACACTATCAATGGGTTCACATATTGTAGTTTTCTTCCACACATAGGCCCATTTATCTATAGACTTGTGCACACATAAGTCATTACCATTCACCATAGTGTGAGGATCCTAGATAGATCATACATAAACTGACCTTTCATACATTACCATCATTCAATTCATTGATGATTCTTAAATGGGTTTCTATGGAATAAAATGTATCACCTTCAAATTATCATTGAAAGAAAAGGGATTATCTAAAATTGATTCTAAAATTGGATTTTTTATAATGATATATCAACTATTTGATAAAGGTTGAGTTTATACATTTTATCTGAAAATTATAAATTTTATAATTCATACCTGGGGTTTTCTTAAGAAAATCAACATTTTTATAATGGATGTTTATGAAAGAATTTGTGGGATCTTACATAGACTATTTTTATCACACCCTAAATACACATTTGCACATGTTTGGACCCTGTTTTATCTAATGTATTAATAAGAATTGCAGTGTAGAGTGGGGTGAGTATATGTGATATTAGGGTGTAGGAATTTAGTTGGTGATATAGTGTGATGAGGAGTAATACATCACATTGAGATAAGATGTAAACCTTCTTGGGGGTATCACTTTATCATTTTAGGTTTGAATCAAGTATTTACGAATTATTTTATTTTATGATTTTGAAATTGTATTAAAATATAATTTAATTTCTAAATATTCCACATGTTGGTTTTTAATGTCATTTGGTATAAATATTTCACAAAGGATATATGTCAATGCCCTAGTGCATGTTTCTAAGCCATGGGGATTGGGAATTACCTTAATGCATTTTGATGGGCCCACATGGTTATCTATTTTATGGTTGAATTGATTTTGTTCATGAAAAATTAACATTAGAGTTGAGGTCGGTTGTGTATGAATTTTGTTTCATGGGAGTTATTGGTAAATTAGAGTTCTAAAAACACTTTATATGATTGGGTAACCTTTGTTGAGTGGTTTCTCTCACATAAGGGTATTATTTATTTTTGAAACAAAATTTTTATCTGTAGAATGAGAGGAAAGGAGTGATGTAAATTTTCCATTCATCATAGTTGGTAGTTCATGATTTAATAAGAAAATATTATGTGGAGAATTTTTTATTATTGATAAGATTGAAATTATATTTAGATGACTCTGTCTCACATTATTGTACCTATCAGAATATTAATACCTAATGGAATAAATCCTTCAAGATTACTTCCTACCTTTCTGGTTCCCACCAATAAATTGGAAGAGCAATCCAAGTATTTCATAATTGGGAAACCATAGAATTTTAGAGGGAGTAATTACATATTGAGGTGATTGATCCACAATCAATGGTCCCTCACTTCATTTCATTTCAAGAAACTAAAATTATTATGTATTTTGGGAAGCACAATATTTATGAGATCATGGGGATCCATGGCGTACCATTTTCTATCACTTTACTTATAGATCCATGATTTACCAATCCATTTTTTGAAATACCACCATGAGGGGACTAGTTCTATGGTTAAGTAAATCTTTTAATTCCATTCCAAGAAAATTATACATATTGAGAAATTTATTCAGATTTTATAAATTAATATTATTTCTTGTATTTTGTAAATTCAAGGATCCTAGGATAGATGTTATGGGATTTTCATGTTTTTATTGAAAAATAGATATCATCCTATAATTAAAATAGAAAATAATAATTCTATATATTTTAACCCCTATAAATCACCTTATTTTTTGAAAATTGTGGGTGAACCTTCACTTGTTGAACTAATCTATTCTCAAGAGACAACTGTGATGTTACATATTTTTTTCATTTGATGATGCTAGTTCATAGTAAAAAATATTATTTTGATCATTGGAACAATTATCTATAATTTTCAATTAGTGAAATTCTTTTATAGAAGGATTCATATTTATTGGGTAACCATTGGCTTGTGAAGTAGGAAATTTTATCTCCATGATACTTGGGACCTTTTGAGATCATAGTGATAATTGGGAAGGTGGATTACAAGAAGTTATGAAATCTCTGTTGAATTCGATCAATGATTCATTCTATATATGTCATATTAAAAGAGACAATCATTATCTATCTATGTTCTAAACTTTTAAGATCATATATTTTACAAAACATTAGTTGTTGAAAGACTGGTTCATGTTGTTGGTTCTTTGGAAAAGCTCTTTCTTGTAAATTATATTCCATTGGAAAATATTTTCTAGAATCATGGAATGGATTCTCATGATTCATGGGAATGAGATTAGATTGTATGTGATAAATTTCCTTATATATTTTTGAAATAAACTTCTATAAAAAAATTGTATAAGGACACAAAGTGTTATAGTGGGTGTCTATCACATCTTGGTTAAAATTATATTCTATATTGAGCATTGAGATGATTTTTTTGGGTTTTAGGATATGTTAGTTTTTTTTAATGATATAAAAAGGGTTTTAGTATTTATTAGGGAAATAATGTTTTGACTACATCATGGTCCAATATATATTGTGCTTGTAAATCACTAATGTACAATGGATAATACCAATACACCTAGTGCAAGGCATGGTCAAGAGAATTGGGCATAGAGAATCCTCTTATAAATAACGGCTAGTTCGACCCCACCATGTTGTGGTTCAAGGAAAGTGAGTCCAATATGGAAAATGTATGTACCATAATAAGGTTAGTCAGTGTGACATTCTCATCAGTGGTGCACGATCAATACCACCACGAGTGTGATAAACACTAACCACATCATTATTTTATGGGATAAAAAATATAAATGTAAAAATCATCCACCTAGCCTTTCAAAAGATTTCCTAACCATCAATTAGGTTGTTTGAAATCTTTAAGAGGGAATTATTAAAGCCATTTGGCTAGGAATTATATCTATTTAACCTCTCTAATTAATTTATATGGATCTAGATTCATCCAATTCTTAGTATATTTTTCAATAAAATTTCAAAAATCATATTTAATCTTAAGTAAAACTTATCCTTCATTGTTTTTATCCTATTAGAGTTCTTATATTGTGATCAGTATATAAGAATGTGGTAATACATTCCCAACATTAATCTATATGTCTTTAAATTAGGTATTTATAGATTTAGTTTTTATATATGTATATTTTTTATCTATATGTATCTATATTTATATAATGTTTTTGTGTATACCTTGATCACTGGAAAATAAAAATATTTTTGAGGTAGCTAATATCCTAAAAGAACTTATTCTATAGACCTTTATTGATGGCATATTTTATAATGATATTTATATTATTAAAGGCATGATTTACGATTTAATAAAGGTTCATGTTGTTAATATCTAAATGGAATGGAATTTACACATTGTCTTTTGATGAATATTTATTTTAAATAATGTTATCTTCGATAATAAGTGTTTTCAAAGAATTTCATATTCTGAGAAAACTTTTATGGAAGGAATGTTTAATTTTGAGGAAATGTTATTTGAAAGTATGTAATATTTTGATGAAAAATGATTTCAGTTATTGGTATATAAATTAAAATGGACCCAAACTGTAGGCGATGAATTCTAACTGAATTGAATTGGTTGGACTCAATAAAGGCAGAGAACATGGGAACTTGGGGTACATTGGAGTGGGTGGTTTTTGGACAAACACACTAGGAATAGATTGTTTTCTCATGCATAGATATATGATTAAAATTATGACCAAACTCTCTTTTACATGAAACTATCCATGGGTTCACATATCATTTTTTATCTCTCCAAAAGCCTATTATTCATGGTTCATGTGCATGCATTATTCATGAATATTCACTGATGTCTACTGACCCTTTCTTACCATGACCAAAACTATAATAGGATACATTTCAATGTTTTAAATTCATTCATGATTATTTAAATGTTTTTAAATGAAATGAAACGAAATAACATGAAATATGTTTTAAGGAAAGGGGTTTTATCTAATAATTATTTAAAGAAAATAATAACTAATAAATGTTCTATAAATTGATTAAAAATGGGTAAATATCCATGTTTTATAAAAAAAGTGTAAATATATATTTTACATGAATTGGTTTTTATTAAATGGGGTTATTTTTATTTTATTTTTATAAATTATTATTATGAGAATCTAGATATAATCCTTCTATGACTGCATTTCTCACACCCCTCATACAAATTCAAGTTTGTGTAGACCTTGTTTTATAGAATTCAAGAAATTTCAAGGAGTTTTATGATAGTGGTGGGTATAATTTTTAGATAGGTGTGGGGGTTTGATTGGAGACATTGGGTAATGTTGAAACATGCATCACATGAAGAGAGATTGTAATAATTATTGGGTGTTTGGATTTATCAGTTTGGTTTTAGATCATTTATATAACTTTGGGTGTATTTTACACTTTTGAAATTATATTGACATATTGAATTCTTTTCATATAATTCACCTTCGTAGTTTTGACATCTTTTGGGAGAAAAAATTCCATAAGGAAGTAAATTGATTCTCAAGTGCTTTTCACCGACCCATGGGGGCTGGTAAAACCATTTTGGTCATTCCATAGGCTGACTCAACTCTCTAATTTTTGGATCACCTGAATGGGTCTGTCATGCCCAAATGTATAGTCGGTGTTATCCCACTCACTCATAGGTTTTTCTTAATTATCATAATGATAGTCACACAATGGTAATCCATTGGACTCATATTTAAGGAAACAACCATATAAAATGGATAAACCATCTTTTAGATTTCATGATTTCTCACTATCCTAAAATTTCTTTCATGATAATAAAATTCCACATACACCTCTTAAAATGATTAGTAGTATATTTCACCCAAACGTGTACTAAAAAACTACTAATAAATATAAAATTTATATACTGACATGGTACCAACTAATAATTACTAATTTCAAAAACCCATAATACTTTTTCAGTAACAAAAATTGAGTCATAAGAATAGTGAGCTAAAATGTTCCACAAGGATAACATACAATAAAAGATTTAACAGATAAGTAGTTTTGAGAAATATGGAATGCAAAATAATAAATAAATATTCCTTATAATAAAAAACATGATGATAAAATGCATCCATAGATAAGATAACAATGTAAATAATCACATGAATATCAATAATTGACTATATAATGAGGAAATGAATCATTCTAGACATATTAATCTTATCATTAATGCCCCTCAACCAAGAAATCATACATAAAATCAAGGTCTATTTTTCAAGATATCTTGTTTACCATCAAGTACATTCAACACATCCAACATACATATAAATACTTTGATTTCTTCATTTATTACATTAGAATACTATATAGTTTATTTTTTGAGCTAGTAGCTGAGACGACATGATATTCTGAAGTCCAATGAGCCCAAATTTAATATTTTAATTTTTTCAATAATATTAATAAAAAATTCAAAAAAAAAACTTGAAAAACTAGAAGAACTCTTAAATGGAATATTTTATTGGTAATCAGAGGCCTCTATAGAGTCAAATGCGTGGGATTTATCATAAGCATGACATAACCTTAGAGAATATAAGAGGCTCAGTTTCTTATCAGTAATGGGATAATTTTTAAATAAATAAAAGAAAATAAATTTATTTATTTTATTTATTTTTAATAACCTAATACTTCTTATAAATACATGGTTATGATGAGATGTCATGGATAACTTCGTAACAAGGTAGATCTAGAAGAATATTAGAGTAGTGAATTCATGTAGAATGACATGAGATTGTATCAAGATCAAATATCCGTATGCCACCAGAATTCATGGATATCACTAGTGATGGAAAAGTATGACCATTCTACATCAGTGATTGATCCAAAATCTATGTAGGGTGTTTGATTTTTTTTATTTTCATCATGTTATTTGTCATAATCGAACACAAATAAATTCCATGAACAAGAATTGAATCACACATTTATGGTTGATTTTATTTATGATTTATTTATTTTTCATTGATTATTTTCCCTCTTTAGTCATCTAATTCATCAAAAAATTAATCAAGGCCTAAAATAAAAAAGGATGTGGTTCGTTACTGAGATCTTATGTTTTGTGGATTTATCCATCGTTTAATTTCACATTCATCACTGTAAATTTCTTTAGCCCATGGTTAGATGAAATACCCATTATTCAATCATTTCATGGTTGTTCTCTAATTAAATAGATTGATACAATGTGTATTAAATAAAATCTTATGTGTGATTGAGGTGTGATGGTGATGGAATATGATCATAGGTGGATCAAAATAGATCAATGGATATCGTTCATCTCGGTTCAATTATGTGGCTATAGCTGATGCATGTGGGTGATTCCTGAGTGGTTTTTAAGGCCATATCCCAACAATATTCTATGGAAGTGGAATAATGACTGTATATCCACAATTCTAAGCTACAAGAAAAATAATGAAATAGAATATAGTGATGCAACTAAGAACGTACAAGTAATAGGAATTCCTTGGCTACATGACATTTAATTCTAAACTACACACTGTGTGAGGTACTTTATTCAGCTCTAGGGTTTCCATAGGGAATATAAGGATCACATGCCATGTAGTCCCTACCGCACACCATGTGACCTTCCATTGATAGCTCATCATGTATCCCATGTTTTATTAGTAGTTACAAAACCAAGTACATGGGGTGGTCCATAGGTAGGCCATGAGTATACAGATATGGATAGACGATACACATAGTGTATCAGAAGACCTCCACAAACCATGTACAAATTTTCACATGTTGTGTATATTTATATTTACATTCTATGTGAGGCATCACCACACAGGAATAATAATAGTTATCTAGAAATATCATGTACCCCTATTATACGTTGTTAACCCCATTTAAGGGTGTTTAAGGCCCTTTATTTCTTTAGTGTTGGACAATTATTGGTTGAGTGTGTTTTATTGCTCCATACCCTCAAGCATACAGTGAGAAAATATGTCAAAATATCTATATCGGTTCATATTTGGTTGGATGAGTGTTAGATAGAGCTTTTTTCCTCCATGAAATCGTAGGGTAATCCTTTAGTATTTCTTCTAATACCCTAGGTGGGGTTTATGGAATTGACATGACCTCCATGAATGGGGTGTTAATTCTCCATCAAGAAGTACATTTTTGTAGGGTTCTTAGTATAGTTCTTATATGTTCCTCTACAAAGAGGGTTAATCTATATTGGGTATTTGGTGTCCCTCGATAGTCCTAGGTGTAATCTGGTATCTTAGTATTATATTCCCCAGAGACTAGTGATTATTCCTTGGTAGGGTCCAATGATCATGATCTCTTGAATGAGTGTCTCCGACAATAGAATGGCTTATAGAGTGGGTTATCCCAGAATAATCATTTCCTATAATCTTCGAGAATAATTGTTTGGATGGTTGTTTCGTTGAGAATTCCCAGAGATGAGGTTTGTTTTATGAGTATATCAAGGAGTTTTTTCATTGCTTTCAATATCCTTGTTATAAACTGACTATTATTGATTCTATGTGTTTCATATTTTTGGTTGTCTAATTTGGTTTTGTTATATTGAAATCGACATGGGACCATCTTACATTTGTCGTATCTTATGAAAATGATGACATATTAGATAGTTTCATGGGGGGAAATGGATCTGGTGTATCATAGCATAATCTAAGAAGATATATGTTTTTTCTATTGGCTTAATTTGATAGTAGTCTTCACCTTATTAATAGGTCAAACTCTCAGATGTTTTTTATGGAATTTTATTTGGCCTATTTATCTATTTCAGTTCATTATTTTTGTACAATTAATGTGAGATTATAGATGTATATATGAATTAGTTTTAGTTTTTTTAAATTTTATCATAGTGTGGTCTTGGATATGTTTTCATCTATATAGGTACATTAGAATAATTCCTCTCATGTGTGTGATATACCTACAATGTTATGGTCGCTAACATCATGCCTATTGGAGGCGGGAAAAAGATAGTTGAAGTACGGACCACATTAGGCCAGTCCATGACAATGTTTTATCAGAGTAGTCGGATCAACCTATAGGATCAGAGTACGTCAGATTGGTTTTTGTTTTATGGAAACAATGTTATGTTTTTTGAGTTCGTATTTTATGCTAGGGACTCTAGTGTTGATGGTGTGGGTGACGTATCCATACACCCGGACTTTTATCACTATCTATTGGACTTGATACTTATAGAAATTGGTTGCATAGAAAAATTTGGTAAATGAATATTATAGAAAGAAGCGGTGTTTTCCATTATCTTCTTGAGTAAACTCCCCAGATACACTCTTTAACCATGGTATATATTGTTTATTTTATGATGGATCTACAAAGATATCCTACTAGGCTTCCATTTCATGATCAAAAATTCTATCCAATTAGTTATAAGGCTTTATTACAAGGGCATGTACAAGACATAGTACCTCCAGGTGGGTTACCAAATACATCACCACCTTATGAGTAGTAGTTATCACTAGTAGTTCCCGCTAAGGATAAACATAGGCCGAGGGAACTACATGACTCCTAGAAGAATTAAGATCCTAGGTTTTGGGGTGATCTAGGCCACATGGTGGATAAGGAATTTCTTGAGTAATTCACTCAAGTTTTCATCCTTGTGGGAATAATTTTATGTTATATGGTGGTCTATGTGGATAGTTTTATTCAGGTATCCACTAGAAAATACGAGATTCTAGGGACTTCGTCACATTATGAGACAAATCTATCCTAGTTGGACTTCGGGTGTCTCGTCATGGAAGAGTTTTATCTTGCTACATCATGATCGTTGTACATAAAGGAGATTATATATTTCTACTAGGTAAATATGACCATGAATGAGTATTTTGAGAGGTTTATTGATCTCTCATGAGACTCCATGGATATGGTAAGAGATCTATTAGTTAAATCATGGGCCATTATGTTGTTATTAAATTGAGATGTAATGGATTTACTGATATCGCTTTCAATTCTAACGTATGCTAATGTGCTTGAGTGGGCCTTATTAGTAGAGAGCTTTCTAGAAGAGAAGGTTATGATAATGGTTAATGTTAGTGGAAACCTAGGAGTTGATACCTAAGTAGAAGGTTACCAATGATTGATGAAGGGATCCAGGCATGTTAGACTCTTTAGGATAAAATCCTAGGAAAAGGGATCGGTGGTTCATGGCTATTAGGATATCTCAAATCATCTAAGGGAGAGTCAGTGTTTCATCTATTATTGTCAGGTACATATTTCATGGGATTTTTCAACCCATCATATAAATGATCAAAACATAGCTGAGTTACTCCTCAGGACAAGATACAAGAAAAAACCTGGAGGTTAGAAAGGAGGAATATGTGGTATATGGGTAGGTAGAGCTGAAGGAGATGGTCAGAGGTTTCGCTGACCACCACCAACACCTTGAGTTGTCCATTCTAGGCTTTAGGATATGGTGGAAATGTAAAAGGATAGCAGTAGGATAAATAGTTCTAAGAACATGAGGCTCTAGTAATGATACAAGGTATGATCTATGTATCTTCTACTACATATGAAGTAGTGATAATCATAGTTTTGGGTCATTCATTTCCTTACTCTTCTCTATTTTGAGTCGTAAAAATTCTAACTGATCCCTCAACTTGACCTTTTTTCTTGCAGTCTCTGATAGGAGGCGACTCATTGATTTCACACTTCTTACTATAGTGTGATTTGATGCTTGGAGGTAATATATTTTTATGTGATCTTTTTGTAGTATTTATGAGGCCATATAAATTCATCTTAGGTAAGTACTAAATATCCACAATACATTATTATATTTACTATTTCTGGTAGAGGATGTGGTGTGCTTGTAGTGATGGAATGTGTTTTTCTTTTTATGGGTAAAAGGATACCCTACAAGAGAAGGGAGGGCCCAAGAATGGGTGAGTACAGCTACTCATTTATATGTTGGGTTGAATGAATATTAGAACAGTGGATTCTATGGGATATTAATTCCCTATGGTGGTGGTGAAATTTGAGGAAGTCATTCCTAAGGATGTTCCAAGAATACCTATTTACTGAGAAATGTACTTATGCATCGAATTACACCCTAGTTTGGCCTTTATATGAATAACATCTTTTCATATTTCTTCTAAAGATACTCATTATATGAGTGTGTATATTGAGGTTATTTATATAAATGGATTTTTGAGACCCAATGTTTACTCTAGATATCCCTAGTGTTGTCTTCCAAGAAGGAAGATGAGAGATTAAGTTTAAGTGCAGATCATCGATGATTTAATAAGGTGATTGTTAAGAATAAATATACACTAACGAGGATTGATGGCCTCTTCAATCAGTTGATAGGTACATGATGGATATCTGAGTTTGAACTTAGATATTCTATCACTAGCTATGAGTATGAGTTGATGATATAAAATAGAAAACATTCAGATGTCCCTAGAGTCACTATGAGTACTTTTTGATGTACGTTGTTATGATAAAAATCCCAATAGTGTTAATGGGACTGATGAACTAGATCTTTCATTTATTATTAGACTGGTTAGTTGTGGTCTTCATAGATAATATCATAGATTACTAGGAAACTGTGGAGGAGAACCCGATACACTTGAGGGTGGTCATGAACACACTCATAGATAACTATATTCATAATAAGATCTCAAAGATTTTGTTTTGGTTGTGAGAGGTCGAATTCTAAGGACACATCATCTGAGAAGAATGAGTGGTAGTGAACTTAGAGAAGGTTAAGTTATTTCTAGCTTGGGATCCACCAAAGAGAGTTTCTATGGTTCATAGTTTCATTTTTTTGGTAGGGTAATATAGAATTAATTAACCTAATTTCTAAATATTTACAACATTCTTAATAGCTCTAACCAAAAATGGGATGTCTTTAGTGTGAATAGAAAGTTACAACAATTTTTTTAGTTGTTTAGTATGGCGTTGACGATGCCCCAATCTTGAGATTACTATAGGAGGGTGATAGTATTTTTTGTTATGTAATTACCTAGGGACTGAACATGGTTTTTTCCGAATGAATTGGTAGGAAGTGATTTCATATGGGTCTAGATAGTTGAGACCATAGGGAATAGCTACATAACCCATGATCTTGCCCTACCAGTGGTAGTCTTCAACCTAATGATGTTGCTACACAACCAAATCAGTGAGTGATTTATTGTCTACTTGTACCATAATAGTCTCAAATATATATTATCTCTGAAGGATCATAACTTGAGCGATTAACCATTGCTATAGTTCCTCTAGGAAAATGACTCCAATATTTTCTATACTTAAGGGAAGGTAAATATGGTGGAATACACTCTTGATAGGGGATCTTATTCTCATTGTTTTGGCTAAGGTGTTAGAGAAGATAGAATCATTTTAGTATTCCATTGTTTACAAGGATGATTCTTCATATTTTCAGTCAATGGTTGTCACCCCATCACTTCAATATTATGTTAAAGAAGTTCATCATGGAGATACTGAATGTGAGACCTTATGTACTCAGATATCCATTAGACGTACTCCTTATGAATTTTTTAATAGTGGGGATTATGTTTTCCTTTTAAGAGGACAGAAAATGGTATTGGTGATGTTGTGGAAGGAGGTGATTATGTATTTTTATATATCCCCTTTATTGGTACATCAATGTTTTCAAAATATGTACACAGACCACTAACATCATGTTTGGTAGACATGAATGAAGCATGGTGTTGGAGATCTTGTCTCCTGATACCTCACTTATCAGTAAGTGATGGTTAATCACTAAGATCCAGTGGGTTTAAATCAACCCATTGAGGTTCTAGAGTGGAAGTGGTATGATATATCCATGTAAATATTAATATGGTCACTATATACGTCTAAGGGATATGATTCTATTTAGTTCATCATAAACTGATTCACTAATTCAACCCACTTTCATGATTTGAGAGAAGAGTTCAGTAGAGAGATCAAGGAACCTTTATATTTTGGACATATTTTGGATCCATGGAGTTCCCAAAATAACCATTTTAGGTCATGATTCTCACTTCATTTCAATATTATGGAGAGGATTGAAAAATTCTTTTGGTATATAGTTTCATTAGATCATATAATTTCACCCCCAGATGGAGGAATAGACTAAGCACACAATTCACGTCTTAGATAACATGTTTGGGGTTTTCATGTTCAATTTTTTCCATAATAGGGAGGATCTCATACCCTTGGTGGAGTTATTATACTACAAAAAATACCATTCCACCATCAATATGGCACCATTCTTGGCCTTTTATGGGTGAAAATGTAGGGAACCACTTTTTGGGACTGATCTAGGTGTATTAGCACTCATGAGACCAAATTTGGTGAATTTTATGACAGAGAATGTGAACATAATAGATGAGAGGATGAGGATTGAATATATCCATCATAAGCCCATTGTGGACCAATGAAAAGGCCAATGGAGTTCGAGGAGGGAAACCATGTGTACCTGTGTGTATCACTTTAACAAAAATTATGGAGATTTGGTCAGGGTGGAAAGTTATCTCCAAGATTCATCAGCCCTTTCTATATAGTATATAGATTTGGAGAGGTTTCATAATACTTAACTCAACCACCATAGTTAGACCTGGCATATGATGACTTCCACGTGTTGCAACTGAGGAGGTATGTGCATGACGCGTCACTTTTTATCCACCGGGGAGAGATGGACATCGAGTATGTGGATACCATTACTGAGTACCTAGTATAAATTAAGGATCAGTTGGATAGAATCCTTTTGGTGGGATATACTCCCCTATTTCATGTCCGATAGATATATGAGAATATTCAAGAGAGCACCTGGGAGTGGGAGACCCCGATGAAAACTCAATACCCTCATACTATTTAGTATGTTCTTCGGCTTCCAAAGAAAAAATCCTTCATTTTTGGAGAATATAATTACTCAAAATTTTTCATGTATTAATTAATAATATTATATGAATTATTCATAGAGATAGATGCTGAGATAGTGGGATATTACAAGGCTAAGTGATTCCAATATTAATATTTCAAAATATTTAATAATATTAACACCATGTGCATGTAGTTTTCATGAAAAAAGTCTAATAACTATTAAAAAGGATCATATCATAAATCTTAGGTCATAGCAAAGTCCATAGCATTGGTGTTACCCTATATACAATATGATCATGGAGCACATTAGATACTCGAGTTGGGATCGTTTGTGGGTTAATTTTAAAATAAATTAATTAAATTAATTGTTAATATTTTGTGACCTAAGGATTCTTATAAATTCATGGTCATGATGAGTTCTTAGATTTATACACCTAATAAAAAACATCAAGAGGACCATTGGAGGAGATAATTATTGGTGAATGATATCATACCAGATCAAGATTGGTGATCGTTTCACAATTTGAGTTCATGGATCTCACCAATGATGGAAACACATGTCTTTTATCTATCATGGATTGATCCAAAATCTAGTTATGATGTATGATTTTTGTTATTTACAAACTGTTATTTATCCTGATTGAACGTGTATCAATTCCATGAACAATAATTGATTCATGAATTAATGGTTTATTTTATTTATGGATGACTTATTTTTCATTGATTATTTTCCTTCTTTGTTCATCTAATTCATTTGCAGTGGATCGAGACCAAAAAATAATAGTGGAAAATGTTCATTCCTTACATCTCAAGGTTTATGAATTTCCCCCTATTTCATTATACATACATCATTTGCAATTTTTTTGACCCGCAGTTTGATGAAATACACAGTATTTTATCAATACACAACCAATATTTAACACAAAGGATTGATACTACAGGTTTGGCTTCTGATAGAGGGCGTGATCAATGTGAAATGACAATATAGTATGATCAAAGGAAGATTAGAATGGACCAATGGATCATCTTCAACCTAGTTCGATGGTGTGACCATGGATGATGACTGCAGGTATTTCTAGAGTGGTTTTGATGACTGGATACCAATAATCAATGATAGAAGAGGACGAACAACCTAAGAACCATGATTCTTATATGGATTCACTACTATGATTTTGTAGATTATGAAGTAGGGAATAACCCTTGGGTATTGAAAATTTATGGGTTACACTACATGTAATACATCTCTACACACCATGTTCGACACTTTATTTAGCTCTAGGGTTTTCATAGCTAAGATAAAGATCACAAATCATGTGGTTCCTACTGCACACTGTGTAACCTTCACCTGGAATATCATCTTATAACTCTGGGTGAATGGGTATTTATAGTTTTCATTACACAGGGTGGTATATGGGTAGGACATGAGTACATGGTAAAAGATATATTGCACGGGCAAGGATTCGGTTGACCTATATATTTCATATACACATTGTAATACATCATGTATATGGATGTTTATATTCCATGTGATGTATCACCACATGAGAAGGCTAGGGGTTGGATAAAAACATTGTGTACCCCTAGTATACACCATGAACCACCTTTAAGGTTGTTTGGAGCCCTTTGTTTCTTTTATATTGGACTAGTATCTGTTGAGGGTGTTCCCTTAGTCTATACACTTAGGGTACATTGCTGCATTATATCCACAGTTCGGGATTGTGATCCCCTCTAGAGGATGAGTCTCATATAGAGTTTTAATGTGACTTCAAGATACCATGTGTGATCGTATATCGTAAGTTCTTATAACCTAGGTGGGGTTCATTGAATTGGAATGAACTCTGAGAATGGGGTATTTATACTCCATGTAGAAGAACATATCACTAGATTTTTTGTTAACCTTGACATATGATCCCCTACATAGAGGTTTGCTGATGATTCGTCTCGTGGTGTCCCCCAACGTTCTTGGGTGTGATCCCCTATCTTTGTATCAAGGACTTCAGAGAAAAATGATTTTTATTGAATGGGGACCATCAATCATTACCTATTGGATGAGTGTCTCTCATGATAATATGGATCATGGAGTGGGTTCTACCAGAATGGAAACTACCTATAAGATTTGATCAGAATCATGTGGATGGCAATTTGGTTGAGACCACCTAGAGGTGCAGTGTCTTTTAGGTGTATGTATGGGTGTTTTTAATTTTAATATTATATAATTATCATGAGATAATTATACTTGATTATATGTTTTTGTTTTTGTTTTTGGTGTATACTACTTGGTATTATTATACGCACACCTACATTAGCATTTCCTACGCATTTCATGTATGTATTATGTAGATGATAGCCTATTTGATAGTGTATTGGGAGGATCGGGATCTAGTAGAGAAAAACACGAGCTATAAATATTGATGTGTTTTCTGGGTGGTTTACTTTTATAGTATTCCTTACCTTTTGAGTAGGTTGGACTCTTTGTAGATTTTTTTGGGATTGTATTTGTACCCTATATTGTTTTCAATACAATATTTTTATACTCTATTTGTGGGATTATAGATATATGCATGAATTAGTTTTAGTTTTTTTATATTTAATCATTGTATGGGTTTGGATATTCTTGTGTCTATATAAGTTCATTATGATAATTCCTCCCATGTGTGTGAACTGTTTACTTGGCGTTGATCACTAACCCCTAGCCTATTAAATGATAGCTTGGGGTATCCATGGATCGGGCCCCGTCGGGTTAAGTCAGGACATTACAGACCATCAAGGCCTCTCTACCAATACATATAACATATTTTCTGTAACAACTCGAATCTGGAGCCCCTCCACTGGTGACCCATACCCGGTTCACCACATGACCTCAAGCATGTTTCCCCAAACGCCAGAGGCTGCCGACTAGCAGAAAGGGCCTTGGTGAGTCAGTGGGTAAACTATGCCCTCATTCGGTAAGGTATACAAGGTAAGAAAACAACAATAATCAGCGGAAGCCGTAACAACATCCATAACAACAGAAACCAAACAGCGGAAGCAATGTAGATATACAACTATGATGACAACGATGCAGTAGGTAAAAGTATCTAAGGAAAACAGCAAACACAACAACGTGATGAAATACAACTGAAACCAAGTGTAAAAGAAACAAAGTAAGCTCCTCAGCATCACGAGCCCGGCTCGGTCCCATGCTCCCCAGCTCCTGATGCAGTCAAGATCCTGAAGTAGAAGGGCGCTTTCCCTTATCTATACCTATAGCAACAAAGTCTGCTTGGGCCCAAAAGTATGGCCTAAATAGGGTGTGAGATACAATCCTAGTATGCAATCACCCATATATTTGTGCCTAACAGTCAATGAAAACATGGAAGTAGTAAAATAAGAAGCAGTAACAGAAAATCACAAGCAGCTACAATCCACAGTTCTAACAAGTAAAGCACACAACTAAGAAGTCAACAACAGGAAGAAAACAGGTAACCCTCTGGGTAGCTCTCACAGTCTAACCCCTGTGGTTCAAACTCTAAGGACAAGGAACCCTCTGGGAGGCACACACAGTCTCACCCCTTTGGATCAGCTAAGTAATTAAGCAGACTCTCTATAGAATCACTCACCGTCAATTCCCCCTATAGTCTCGTATCATGCTAAAGGCTCTCTGGGAAAGCACTCAACGTCAATTCCACATATGGCCCACATCGTGGATCTACAAACTCTCTGGGGAAGCACTCAAGGTCAATTCCCCCTATAGTCTCGCATCGTAATTGAAACACACTCTGAAAAAGCCCTTCCGTCAATTCTCCCTTTGGTCTACTACTATAGGTTCTCACAGTCTTGAGTATAACTAAACATGCTCAGCGCGCGTGTCATTCAAGTAAACCTAAATAACTACATGGCTATCAACTAACGCTCAATAGTATTACAAAAGAGACAGTTCCACTATCCTACAACAAGGTATGGCAAATGGAAAAATGCCCAATAGGAAAACAAGCATGGAAAAGCAACTTGAACACAAAAACAATTTCTCAAATCACAAGCAATAACCTCTACTAAAGAAAACAAGCAAAGCAGGAAAATAGCAGGGGCAAAACAAGAAACACGCAATACCCCATTCAAGGGTATTGGTGGAATTTTCACATAAAACTCATAAACTTTCTACGAAAAGGCAAAAACCACCTACCTTGATCCTAGGAGATCGATATAGGTGAAACTCAACAACAGATTCCCCTTGGAATGACATAGACCTGAGAAAACGCACAAAATCCTCAACCTACGATAACATGGAAAATCGAAGGAATCAATAAACAAGGCTAAAGTAGAAGGAATAACTCACTGCTGTGATTCCAATGTAATTGACCGTGCTCAAATCGGAGAAAAGACGGTGAGGCAGGAGCCCGTCGAAGATCCGGATGTACGCTCGCTCTCGGATGGATGAAAACTGAAGAAGAAGATGAATCTAGGGGTTAGACGTGACCCTGGTCCGTTTAATGAAAAAAAAGTACACGGTTTCTAATTCTTGAGTACATGGCGTATACTTCAATTTTTCTGTACTTCGAAATAACCGGCCTCCACCTCATCCATACACACCGTATGTGTGGCCTGGGCACGGGTAGCGCACGGCTTCGAGCCGGGGAAGAGTACACGGCATGTACTCAGAAAGTACACGGCGTGTACTTCTGAAATTTCCAGAAAATTTATTTTCCTTAAAAACTCTAGAAAACAGGAAAACATACCTGAATGAAGATCTGGGTTCTTACAAACTTCCCCCTTAAATAAATTTGTCTCTGAATTTCCCTAACGAGGTGGAGAAGAAGAAACCTCGAACCGCTCCGTCCATTGCAATCGTACATCGGCCTCCCTCTCCTAGGTCTTGTCATGTACTCGTCTGTGCTGCCATAGCACTCGTACCAGAGAAACAGACCGCCTGCAGAGAACCTTCGTACTATGATCGATAATCCGGATAAGATGTTCCTCGAACGACGCATCCGCTTCAAGCACGACTTCCTTGGGCTGAAAGACGTGAGATGGGTCTGAAAAGTAACGTCGGAGCTGAGAGACGTGGAAGACGTTGTGCATGGACTGATACCTCTGAGGTAGCTGAAACCGATAGGCGACCGGCCCCACTCTATCCAAGACCTCAAATGGCCCGACGTACCATGATGAAAGCTTACACTGTCTCTGAATTCTTCTGTGTCAAAACCTCGGTGCGACACGTTGGAAAACCTGATCACCGACCTCAAACTCCAGAAGTCACCTCCGTTGATCAGCATAAGACTTTTGTCGAGACTGCGCTGTATCCATCCTCGTCCAAATCAGCTCTATCTGCTCTGAAGTCTCCTGAACAAGATGAGGTCCCAGCAAGGCTGCCTCTCCTGCCTCCAGCCAGCATAAGGGTGATCAGCATGGCCTACCGTACAAAACCTCGTATGGTGCCATCTGAATGGTCTCCTGGAAACTGTTTTTGTAGGCGAACTCCACCAGAGGAATATGCTTCTTCCAAGAACCTCCAAAGTCAAGGATGAAAGCTCGGAGCATATCCTCAAGCACCTGGATTGTGTGCTTGGATTGGCCATCAGTCTGGGGATGGTGATGTACTCAAAAGTACCTGTGTACCCAAGGCCTTCTGAATTCCCTGCCAGAACCGAAAGGTAAATCACGCATCTCTGTCTGAAACAATAGAGCACAGAAATCCATGCAGACGAATGATCTCTCTGATGTAATGTCTTCCCAGATCATCGACACTGAAGGTCTCCTTGATCGGCAAAAGTGAGCAACCTTCGTAAGCCAATCGATGACCACCCAAACAGCATCATTTCCCCGAGGCAATCTCGGAAACCCAGTCACGAAGTCCATCGCAATATCGTTCCGCTTCCACTCCGGAATGGGTAACTGTTGTAAGATCCCCGCTGGTCATTGATGCTCTGCTTTCACCTACTTACAAGTAGAATATCTCTTGACAAAACCAGAAACATCCTTCTTCATACCTGGCCACCAGTATTGGTGATGAAGGTCCTGATACATCTTGGTGAAGCCAGGATGAACTGCCCAAACAGAGGAATGGAAATCCTACATCAGCTCCTCACGTATGTCAGCTGGCATCCATACGCATCCTTGGAAACGCAAGATCTCATCCTCACCCACTGTCCATCCAAGAAGAGGGTCTTCCCTTAACACACTCTCCCGCCAGACTAAGCCTTCTGAGTCTGATAGTTGCCTCATTTGTACCCGACCGAGTAGGATGAAGGTAACAGCTACATAAGATATAAAATTTTGTCCCCGTCTGTCGTGCACCTCCAGATGCATCTCAGAGAACAGATCCATCATTTTCCACTCACTACTACTCTCCTGAAATGCCTGATCTGAGTTCTCCTGCTCAACGTGTTTGCCACTGCGTTGCCTTTTCCTAGCGTATAGGCATGCTCGAAATCAAAATAATGAAGGTACTCGGCCCACCTGTGCTGCCTCAGATTTAGATCACGCTGAGTGAAGATATATTTGAGACTCTTGAGGTCAGTGAAGACCACAAAGTTCCCTCCCAGAAGACAGTGTCTCCAACAGCGCAAGGCATGAACAATAGCTGCTAACTCTAGATCATCCGTAGGGTAGTTCCTCTCATGTGGCCTCAACTACTAAGACCCATACACAACAAATCCATCTCCATGCATAAGCACAGCTCCCAGCCCGATACCTGAAGCATCATAGTAAACAGTGTATTTCTTGCCTGGCTCTGGCAAGACTAGTATCGGTGCTGATGTCAGCCTCCCTTTCAGCTACTGAAAGGCTGACTCACAAGAATATGACCATAAGAACTTCGCCCCCATCTTGGTAAAACCTGTCAAAGGTGCTTCTAGATGAGAAAAGTTCCGAATGAAGCATCTATAGTATTTATCCAGCCCTAGGAAACTTCGTCCCTCAAAGACGTTCTTCGGATGCTCCTAATAAACTACAGCTCTCAATTTTTCTGGGTCCACTGATACTCCTGCCTCTAAGATTATGTGACCCATGAAGTGAATATGATCCATCTAGAAGTGGCACTTCGAGAGTTTAGCATAAAGTCGATGCTCTCTCAGTGTACTCAGAATGATCTCAAGATGGGTGGCATAGTCGTGTCGATTGTGAGAGTACTCCAAGATATCTTCCACGGAGACCACAACGAAGGAATCCAAGTAAATATGGAACACTCTTTTCATCAGAGCCATGAAAACTGCAGGCGCGTTCGTGAGACCGAATAGCATGACTGTATACTCGTAAAGACCGTACCTTCTCTTGAAGGCTTTGAGAGGTATATCTGATGGTCTAACACACAACTGATGATAACCAGACCTCAAGTCGATCTTCAAGAACACCCGGGCTCCTAGAAGCTGATCGAAAAGGTCATCAATTCGTGGAAAGGGATATCAGTTCTTGAATGTCAACTGGTTCAACTTCCGATAATCCACACAAAGCCGAAGGGACCGTTTTCCTTCTTCGCAAACAGAAAAGGCGAACCCAAATGAGAAGTACTCGGTCGGATGAAACCCTTAGCCTGTAGCTCCTCCAACTTCTTCTTGAGCTCCTACAACTCAGGTGTGTCCATCCTATAGGGAGGAATGGACACCGGTGACACTCCTGGAATGAGCTCAATAGAGCAGTCTACCTCACGCTCCGGAGGCAAACCCGAAAAGTCCTCTGGAAAGACATCCCAAAAGCGATCCACCACTGGAGGAAAGAACAACTGTGGAGTCCCCTGATCATCCAGATAAAGACTAGCAATCTGGGTTGTCACCCCTCCCAGCCCAAGATGCTCGAGTCCCACCCGACTTGTACAAACATCCCATTAGCCTCTATGAGAAAAGATTCACCCTCTGGTGAGATCAAACTGATTCTGTGGAGATAACAGTCAATGACTGCCTGTAAGGGAATCAACCAATCTATGCTGAGGATGACATCATAGCCTGTAAACTCTAAAACATAAAGATCTCATAAGAAGTGATACCCTACCACCTCGAGAGGGCACTCTCTACACTGGCGTACACTAGATGTCCTCGTTCCCAAAGGTGTGTCTAGCGTCAATGAGTTGGCATAAGAAAATATGGAGAGTCCAAGGCTCTCCACAACAGAAACAAAGATAAAACTATGCGTAGCACCAGTATCAAAAAGGGCTAAAGATAAAACTGAGGCTACTAAAATCATGACTTGAACAGTAGAAGGGCCGGTATCTTGCTCAAAATAAGTCTACTCCACGGTGAATGACTGGCCCATGTCGTGGCCCTGCTCCCCTGGCTGACCACTCTTGGCTGAACCTCCCTGCAGATGCTAAGGAACTGGTGGCTGACTGCCACAACCTCGACCTCCACCTTGGACCAAATGGCTGGAAGAACTCCAAATTTCTAACTGGTGAGAAACTGGTGGTGCTGCTCCTGAATGAGGATTCATGGAAGAACTCCGGTCACCAGCTACTGGTGAGAATACCTGGCAGAAACGTTGAAGGTGACCCATCTTGCCACAAGATCAGAACTCCACGGGGTCTCTCTGGCACTGCAGCCTCATGTGCCCTGTTCAGCCACACTGATAGCATGTCACGTGGCAGCCTGATGATGCGTCTCGCTTCCTCAAATCGCTTCATGTAGGCTCTCTACGGCGCTTCTTGCTGTCATATGAAGGAAAGCTAGCTCTGGAAGCAGAACCGCCTTGGATTGCAGCTCCAAACTCTCTCAGATTGTGCTCTACAATCAATGCCTAGTTGACGATGGAAGTAATGGAAGTCATCAAGAAGATGTTCACCTACGAGCTAATCTCTCGCCTGAGTCCATCCTCAAACTTCCTCGCCAAGAACACCCCACTCCCATCCCGAAGGGGTGTAAAATGCTGCAGCTCAGTGAAATGAGAGGAATACTCCATGAGAGATAGATCACCCTGCTCTAAGCTCTTGAACTCCTGGTCTCAATTGTCCCTCAGGGTCTCTGGGTAGAAGTAGTCATATAACACACGCTGGAACTCCTCCCAAGTCATATCCTGTTATTGACCCGCCTGTGAGACCATGTCCCACCACCTCTTGGCAGAGTCTTGGAGTATGTAGGTGGCGAGATTGACCCGCCTCTCTGGAGGCGTCTACAGATGCTCGAAGATAGTCAGCATGGCTTCCAGCCATGACTGTGCAGCCTGAGGTCCTCCCTCCCCCAAGAACGTGGGAGGATGCTGCTGCTGAAAGACACGCATCAAGTCTTCCATAGACGAGGCAGGAGGCGGTGCTCCCTGGATGGCATGCATCATCCTCATGAAGCCTTCCCTAAACTGCGCATCAGCGCCCACGACTGGTATAACAACCGGTGCCAAGGCTGGCTCGGCCAGGGGATCAACAGGGAGTCCCTGATCAGCCATGTCTGGCGTCTGATCACTGCCTGACGACAGACATACGACCGGAGGACGTCTCGTAGGCATAGCTCTGAAAGATCAAAAGCACACCTTAGATCAGGAAAACAAGGACAGAGGACACAAGGGTACAAAATGGAAATAGGGGAAGAAAAACACAAAAGATTGAAAAACAAGACTACACGGCATGTATAAAACTACACGGCGTGTCTTTTCAAGCCACTGACATGGGTGTGTGCTCTCACCCTACAAGTCGTGTACACTTCAAACAACACAGCGTGTTGACCCCCAACACACGACATGTACTTGGAACTATTATCCTGCCCGAGTTCCTTACACAGCTAACCCACACGGTCCGACATAACCCAAGACCACATGGCGTGTTCGAAACAAATATGGTGTGCACAAGAAAAGGCTTCGGCGGTCTGTGTTGTTGAGTACATGGCCGTCTACATGGCTAGACCTTACACAGCGTGCTCCGAGAAAACACGGTGTGTATAGGCGAAGGAGACACTGTCCCGTGTTTCTCGTGACATGGTCAGGTACCTAGTCAAGACTACATGGCGTGTTCCGAACAAACACGGCATGTGGAAAGGAAAGTAACACAGGCCCATGTTGTTCATGACACGGCCTGGTACCTGGACAAGACTACACAGCGGGTTCCCTAAGGACACGGCGTGTTCTACCCGAGATTCCACGTCCCGTGTTGTTAGTGACATGGCCGGGTACACAGCTCATTACAACACGGCGTGTACCTACCATACACGGTGTGTTCCTAAAGTTACTTTCACGACACCGTGTTCTGCTCACATGATTAATGACATGGCTTGAAAACTACACGGCATGTATCCAAAAAGTACACACCGTGTATTCTGGGTTTTTCTAGGCAGTAGCTCAAAGGCTGCACAGAATTCCAAAAACACTAAAAACAAGGCGTAAAAGTGCCAAATTCTGATATGTGAGGGCCCATAACACCTCAAGAACCAAAATTTGGCATTCACTTTAAACAGAGAACAAAACAACCAATTTTCTAAAATAACAGTCGAGAATCTGTCAAGCAACTATCACAACAGCATGGATAATCTACACAAGGTCTATCACAACAGCATGCAATCGCTAATGCACCCTAGATGGCATGGAAGGAATGCATGGCATGTGATTCCTACAAGTTTCTATATGATGCATGAGACGACATACCCTCATCTCATCAGGTTGTGACAGAACTTGAACCACAATCTCAAAACAGTAATAGCACAAGCCATGTGAATCACTCTAGGTGAAATCAGATCAACTATAACATTTCAAAACCAGCAAACTGCAATTAATGAGGTAGTATGGCCTTTCCATGTACACTGGTTAGCTACTCCCAAGCATAGATTAATTAGAAGTACTGAATCTATCCTATCTATGGCTAAGGTCTCCAAACAGTAAAGCAAGAGAAAATAACTCCTTTGATACCACTTTGTAACGGCCCGAATCCGGAGCCCCTCCACTGGTGCCCCGTACTAGGTTCGCCACATGAACTCAAGCGCATTTCCCCAAACGCCAGAGGCTGCTAACAAGTAGTGAGGGCCTTGGTGAGTCGGTGGGGAAACTATGCCCTCATTCGGTAAGGTATATAATATAAGAAAACAACAAAAATCAGCGGAAGCAGTAACAACATGCATAACAACAGAAACCAAACAGCGGAAGCAATGTAGATATATAACTATGATGACAACTTGTTTGGACTTTCTTTGTGCAGACTTCGATCGTGCTGATCATGGGCTTATGAGTTTTGAAGACAGAGGATCTGATTTCCTTCTAAATAAAGTGCTTGCAGGGATGGAAAGACAGATACCGATCTTCAGATTGAGGGATTACCTGGGTATGGGTAAGATAGTCTTTCAAGAAAGTATAAATCAAGGTACATTTATCCTGGTTGTTGGATACCCTTCTCTTTAGGTTAAAGGAATCTTATTATTACTTGTTTACTATTACAAATTGTTTTAATTCTACTATTGTATGTTAACATTATTAATGTTCGGAAGTATAACATTCTTATACTTTGAAATTATGTTACTCTATTTATATTACAGATTCTATATACTTTAAGGTAGAATCTTTCTTTTAAGAAATTAGAAATGGTTTCTTTAAGAGGTCTTGTGATTGTTTGTTTAACCTTGTTAAACATATCATTAAAGATTCCAAAGGGAATTTTTAAAGTATACAATTCACCCCCCCCCCCGTCTTGTATTTGAGCATCTCGTTTTTATATATTTGATCCTACAAATTGTATCAAAGGTTGGATACCTCATACCATGAATCAATCTAACAATTTATATCAGATGAGGTCTTTGAAATACTTATATTCACATATAACTTTTCTGGTTCATTTTTTCCTTTTATTAAGTTCTTAATATTTGTTTTTAAACTTTTACTACTAATAGGTTTTTTGGAATGAAATTATTTTTATAATGGACGGAATTCATGTTGGATATTTAGATATTCTCAATCCAACTAGACTGCTGATATTTGAGGGAAATGACTATGAGTACTAGAGAGATAGAATGAAGACCTTTTGAGAAAAACACAGATTTAGACAACAAAATTATGTTAACTGGAGATTATAAGATTTCTAATAAGGATCTTAGAACTTTTACAAATCCAAAATAGGTGGAATACCAGCTGAACATTAAGGTATGTAATACCTTCCTATGTTCTATGACTAGAAATATATATAGCCCGATTTCATCTGGTGAAGTTGAAAATAGTATTTTGAAGAAGCTTGAAGTAACTCACTTTGGAACTTCAAAATTCATTGAAACTAGAAGACCATTTCTCAGAACTGAGTATCATGGTTTCTGATTTCCATTATGGAGAACCCGTATGAAAGGTACAACAAAGATTTATGACTATTTTCAATAGATTATGATCAATGGGTGAGAATGGTTTAGATGATTATTCTCTCGTAGACAAAATAATTTACATCATGCCTAATGAATTTTAATCCAAGAGGAATATTATAAATGAAAATAGAAAAGTTACTCATATTTCTCTTGATGAACTATTTGGAACTCTTCAACATAAAACCTGTATGAAGAGTGGTGCTGATAATATTGAGAAGAAGAATGTAAATGAAGGTGTTACTTTTACAACTACTTAAAATCATATGAAATCCAAGACTCCTGAGATAATTACAAGATCTGAATCTGAAAAGGTTGTTGTTCAATTTGAATCTAGTGAAAGTGAAGCTTCAGATAATGAATTACTTAATCTTTCTCAGAGGATGAACAAGATTGTTGGGCAGAAGAACATTCAATATTGATACAAGTAGAAAGATGGAAAATATAATAAATATGGAGAAGTGACATGCTATGAATGTAGAAGAATTGGTCATATTAGACCTAATTTTCCCCTGTTAAAGAAGAGAGACAAGAAGGACAGGAATTCTGAAAGAAAAAATAGGAAGTTCTACATATCAAAGCATAAAAAAGTCTTGAAAGCCAATAACACTTGGGGTGCCAGTGTTGGAGATTCTTATGATGATTTTTTCATACTATGAATCTTCTGGGAAAATGAATATTGGTCTAATAGAAAAAGATCCATTTAAAAATCATTGTCTTGTGGATAAGGTACAAAATACTGAATCCTTAACCTATATGTATTTAAGTGAAAATGTTCCAGATAAAGGTTTTTATTTAGATGAATAATCTTCTTCTTCAGATAAGGATAATGATTTTCCTTCCTATGAGGAAGTTTCTAGATTTTATAAGTTGTCAGAAAAGAAAAATTGTAATGTTTATAAGAAACTTGATAAAGAAAATTCTAGAGAATAAATTTTAACAAAAGAAATTTTAGAACATTCAAAATATCTTGATGAGAAAAATGATGTTTTAAAAAGTCTTTCTATGAAACATGAGGAAGTTAATTCTTAAAAGGATATACTTTATAAGGATCTTAAAGTTATGCTTTTAGAAAAATATGTTTTAGAGAATAAACTTAACTCTAAATCTATTATTCTTGAGGATATAAATTTAGTCCTGAGACTAAAATCTGAAATATTTTCCTTGAAGAAACTTCTTGAAAATTTAGCTTCTGGTATGGAAATGTTTGACAATATTTATTCTCATATATGAACTCATGGTAATAATCTGGGATTAGGTTATTCTCATGGAAAACCTATTTTTAGAAATAATAATTTTGTTCAATCCAGAGCCCCTTTTTTGTACTAAATGCCAATGTGGTGGGCATTGGAAGAAAAAAATTTCTTTAAATAAAGTTCAATCTCTTGGGTTTCATAAAGCATATTTTTCTAAAAAAATTTGGTTACCCAATCTTTTATTATCAAATAGTTTCGAATCCTAGCATGTTTGGATTCCGAAAGCCTAAATATTTCTTTTTCAAGAAAATGAAGTAAGTACCAACAACCTATGGTACATGGATAGTGGATTTTTCTGGCACATGATTGGTAAAAAAGACTATTTGAAGAGGATTTTAAAAACAAAATGTGGAAAAGTAACTTTTGGTGATAACTCTCAAAGAGAAATTATCGGTATAGGTAACATTATTATTCTTAGTGAAACTGTAATTTAAAATGTTATTTTTGTAAAAGGCCTTAGGAACAACCTCATAAGCATAAGTCGATTATGTGAGGAAGGTTACCTTGTGAATTTTAGAAATGGTAAATTTTTAGTTCAAAATTTCAAGGGTGAGTTTATTTTCTTTTCCCTTCAGCATGAGAATCTGTACACCTTAAACCTAGAATACCTTAGAAGTCAATATCTAAAATTATTTAGTGCATTTGAAGATCAATTTTGGATTTGTAATAGGATACTAGGACACTATAACTTAAGGAATATTTGTAAGCTTTCTAAGAAAGAAATTATTCAGGATCTACCAGAAATTAATTTTAATTTGTCAAATTTCTGTGATCCTTGTCAATATAGAAAGCAACATAAATCTAGATTTAAATCTATATGTTATGTTACAACTTCTAACACCTTACTGTTAGTGCACATGGATTTATTTGGTCCAACACAAACTGGAAGTATTGGAGTCAAATACTTTGTCTTTTTCATAGTTGAGGACTACAATAGATTTACATAGGTCTATTTTCTTGCAAAAAAATTTGATGCTTTTTCTTATCTCAAAATATTTAAAGATCAAGTTAAAAATGAGAAAACCCTACCTTTGATAACTATTCCTTGTGATCATGGAGGAATATTTGAAAATTTTTATTTTGAAACTTTTTGTAGTAAAAATGTATTACTCACAACTTCTCAGCTCCAAGAACTCCTCAAAAAAATGGTGTTGACGAAAGAAGAAATTCCATTCTTCAAGAGATGACAAGAAACACGTATAGTGAATATTATATAACTATGTATTTTTGGGCTCAAGTTGTAATTACTGCTTGTTATACTATAAATCAAGTTTTAATAAGATTTTTTCTTAATAAAACACCTTATGAGTTGTGGACTGGCAAAAAACCAAAGGTTTCTTACATCAATGTTTTTTGTTGCAAAGTATTTATCCTAAATACCGAGGATAACTTACATAAATTTTCACCCAAATCAGATGAAGGATTTTTATTAGGTTACTCTACTAACTCTAATGCATATAGAGTTTTTAATAAAAACACTTGCACTATGGATGAAATAGTACATGTTAATTTTGATGAAAATGATCCTTTCGTTTTCAAACAGCCTGAATATTTTCTGGATTTTTTTTCCAAAACTGATCACCAACATTTGATATAATATCATTCAGATAAGGATAATGTTCATGAAAATATTTCTAAAACATTTACTCCTGATGATTTTTTAACTTACGTTGATGAAAAGGTTTTTCAAAATCCAAGTCAGTTGTTACTTATGAATCATCCCAATGGTATTATGATTGGAAATGTTAATCAACCATTAGGAACTATATTTTCTTTAAGGAATGAAGTTTAAAATGTTGTATTTCTCTCCCAATTTGAACCAAATAATTGTAAAGAATCCTTGGGTGATAAAGATTGGATAAAGTCTATGCAATATGAACTCAATGAATTCGTAATAAATCATGTTTGGAACTTTCTCGAGAAACCTAAGGAAACATCTGTTATTGGGGTAAAATGGGTTTTTTGAAACAAATGCAATGAAAATAGTGTTATTGTTAGAAATAAGGAAAGATTATTTTCAAAAGTTTATAACTAATAAGAAGGTATTAACTATTAAAAAACTTATGCTCCTGTAGAAAGACTTTAATCTATTCATATTCTTCTATCCTTTACAGCATTCTTTATTTTTACACTCTATCAAATGGATGTTAAGTGTGGGTTTATTAATGGTTATGTATAGGAGAAGTTATATGTAGATCAACCCCCTGGATTTGATGATACAAAATATCCTAATCATGATTATAAACATACAAAAGATTTATATAGACTTAAATAAGCCCTTACATCTTGGTATGATAGACTTTCATGATTTTTGCTTTAAAATAACTATGTTAAGGGAACTTCATATCCAACCCTTCTCATTAATAAAAATAATAAAGGTGTTTTAATTGTTCAAATTTATATTTATGACATTATATTTAGATCAACTTGGAAATCCTTAACTGATTCCTTTGAAAATCTAATGAAATCTGAGTTTGAGATGAGTATGATGGGTGAGTTAACTTTTTTTCATGGATTTGAAATTTCACAAAAACAAAGGGAACATACATATCTCAACATAACTGTATCAAATATATTTTAAATAATTTCAGGTATGACTACACTAAGAGTATAAATACTCTTATTGGAACATCTAATACTCTTGATATTTATGAATCAGGGAAACCTATAGATCAAAAATCTTATAGAGGGATGATAGGAAGCTTACCGTACTTAACAACTAGTCGACCTGACATAATGTTCTCAATATGATTATGTGCAAGATCTTAAGAAAATCTTAAATAATCACATTTAAAATATGTAAAAACAATTTTATGGTATATAAAGGTAACTTTAAATTTTGGTCTATTTTATTCCTATGGAAATAAATTTTGAACTAAAATGTTTTTCGGATACTGGATTTGGTGGTTGTAAAATGGATAGAAAAATAATATATGTAACTTGTCATTTTATAAAAAATTCTTTAGTTTCTTGGTCTTTCAAGAAACAAAATTCTGTAGAACTTTCCACTACTAAAACTGAATATGTAGAAGTTGTAATTTGTTGTGCCCAAGTGTTGTGGATGCAACACACACTCACAGACTATGGTATGAGTTTTACTAAGACTCAAATCATGTATGATAACACAAGTTCCATTTCCCTAACTAAAATCCCTGCACATCACTCTCATACAAAGCACATAGATATTAGACATCACTTTCTTAGGGATCACACACTTAAAAAAGATATTATTCTTCAATTCATTGGAATGCAGGAGAATCTTGCGGATATTTTCACAAAACCTCAACCTTCTGATATATTTGAATACATTAAATAGAATCTACGAATGATTTCTGTAAGGTAGTCATTCATATCTAATTCTTGTTTAAATCAATTCTTAATATTTAATTACTCATTATTTCAGGGGGACTACATATTTTTGTTTATTTTTCTTTCATTAAACTCTTTTTCTTTCCATTGAAAATTTAGAATTTGATAATTTTGAATTTGAAAATTTCGGATTTGAAAATTTCATATTTGAAAATTTCAGATTTAAAAAGTTGGTATTTGAAAAGTTCAGAATTAAAAATTCCAATAAAAATTCTTATTATCCCAATAAATATCTCTGAGTACTCCAAAAGGTAATCTTTCATACTCTTTAATTTCTTTATCTTATGTTTTAGTTGTTGGTATTTCAAAATTTCTTAAATTCCGGTTTACCTTACTTCAAAAAATCAAAATTCTTATTTTCTATATCCATTATCAATCATCAAATCAGATCAGGTCTTTTCATCCGTCTGATTATCTTATAAAAGTTGAAAATTCATAGCTATGTCTATATAAGGGGTTCCTAGTTTTCAAGTATCACGCCATATTTACTATTCTCAGTGCCGAAGTTCTGTTTCCATCAAAGATTTCATTCTGAAGTTCTCCATCACCCTGAATGACTCTGGAATCCTTAGCAGATCAGATGCTAGTTATCAAGGAGATTACAGACTGGTCAATCATTAGGGAAAGGTTAATGTGCCCTGTGTTCTTTGAAAAATATGACTCCCTTATTTCTACGGTGATAAGATCTAATAGATGAGAAATCATCTATGTGGATATGGAGAAATATCAGGATCCAGTTTCTCCTAACCTCTTTATTCAATTCTATGAATCTTTCACCTTCATTCAAAATAATGGTAAGGATTTGTTTAAGTTCAAATTTAATGATAAATCATATGCAGTCCCCTACAAGAAGGCGGCAAATGCTCTTAACATACCATATGAAGGGGAGGATATTTTTTTCTCTCAGAAACTCCATGAGAAGGAAGGTTCTTTTGAGAAGGTCAAAGCTTTATATTTTTTCGTCTTATGTATGTTAAGAATCTGAAGATTACAAATCTTACAACAAACCACAAGATGGTGGCTCTCTCGATACAAAGATTTCTTATTCCAAGAACGGAAGATAAGGATTCTCTAAGGATTTGTGATATCTTTCTTTTATGTTTTCTTGTAAACTTAAGTAAGATCAACTTGGTGAAGTACTTCTTTCTCACTATCCAAGAAAAAAAGGTGGAACCATCAGATCTCATATCCTTATGTATCCAGCAACTATTTCCAAGATAATTGTTATGTGTCTTCAAGAACTGAATGTTCCATGTCGATCAGTCTCGAATGATTTCAAGATTTTGTTGCTAAGTGATGACACTCTAAAGAGGATGAAGGTAGAGTTTATTCCAAAATTGCAAAACATTAAAGAAATGGCTGTCCATAACAAGGGTGATATTCCAGAATCTACATATTTTGTTCCTAATTAAAGAAAACTTGATGAACCGAGCTTGCTAGTACCAGTTCCAGTTGTTCAGGTTTCATCGCCTCCTCCTGCAATGAAACAAAAATCTTATTCATATTTAATAGTTACAAAGTGGAGAGAAATGGTAGATTCTATAAAGGAAGGAGATCCTTCTTTTGGCCTAAATCCTGTAGAGGCTAAGGCCTTAAAAATTAAGCAATCTAAAAATCTTGAGAATGAAAATAATGAGAAGATGTTAAAGAAGAAATCTTTGGAAGAGAAAGTTTTTCAATCTCTTCTAAAAGCTGTAGAAACGAAATCTCAGTAAGTACCTGAATCTCAAGTTTTTCATAAGAAACTAGTGGCTACTCTAGAAATCCAGAAATCTTAGAAAGTACTAGATTTATCAAAACCAGTTCAGGAAATGGAAGATCAGATAATCCAAGATGATGATGATGATATTTTAAGGGAAGTGGAAGATTATGTTGGAACTCCTTAGAGTTCAGTTTCTAAATCTCTTTCAATATAACAAGTCGAAGAACAAATTGAAGAAGAACTTAAGGAAAAAATTTAATTTGAGGAAGAGGCTGAAGTTGAAGGTTGAGAAGCAGTTCATTTTGAACTAAAAGAATAAGTAGAGAAAGAAAAGGTTGAACAACAAGATGAAGAACAGGAATAATTTCCAGAAGAATGGGGACAAGGAGGATATAAACATCATGAGTTTGAAAAAGAAGAATATGAATATGGAGATCTAAATATTTTCCAGTTTTCAGATGAAAAATCTCTAATTTGAGACCCTGTTAAAGTCATAAACGTGCTGATTGCTTCATCTGATAATGAAACACCTCATAACTCCTCTAAGAGAATAGAGAGACAAGATTCCTTAACTCCAAGAGGAGTTGAGAAAGGAAAATATGTTTCAGGATCCAAGTGATCATTATCTGTCGAAAATGATTTTGTCAAGATATCTTTATGAAAGTTGGTTAGCACCATTCCGGTTCTTGCAAACATAGATGACCAGAGTCAAATGATGCAAGAAACCCTGAATCAAAAGGCAGAATCGACCAATTTGCTTATGGACATGGTGTTCAATAAAGAAGTAGACTTTAGTAATCTCTTTATTGACTACAAAGATCAGACGGTGACTTGTAAGAATGTCTTTAACCGTACCAAAACAATCAAAAAAAGAGCTAAGACAGTTTGTTGACTTAATGGATTCAACAAAAGGATCTTTTAGTACTTGTGAAACTGAGTTCAACAAGGTCAAGACATAAATTTCTGAGAAATCTAGTCAACTCATATCTATTGCTCGATCTGTTATCAGTGAGAAGGACGTTAGAGCCGAATTAGAGAGAAAGGTGGCTACTCAAGAAGATAGGATCGTGTATTTATAAAATTAGAATCAAGATAATGAGATCCTGTTGAAAATTTTTGAATAAGATCACACGGAAGTGAAGAAACTCAAAGCCTTAATAAGGAATATGTTGTCTGAGCAGAAGAAGAATGGATTACTTTTTACATTCCGATGTTTTGTGTTAATGTAAAATTATTTCTAAAATTATCAATAAGTTTCTTGCATATATTTTTTTTCAAATGTATGCGTGTTTAATCATACAGGTACATCTTATACTTCCCCATTCCTTTTCCTCTTTTTTAAAATCACAAACAGGGAGAGTTTATTAAAAGGAAGAATTTAATCTCTGAGAAGGATAATCTAGTTTGCAGGAGTAATGAAAGAAATGATATTTTCTAGGTAAGGTGGAGTTTTCTTTTAAGAAGAAATGGTTATCTAAGGGGGAGATAATCCCTTAAGAAAACCCGACATCAAAGATCATGAATACGATCCTTGGAAAACATAACCTAAGGGGGGAGTTAGTCATATTCATCCAAAATATTATTCAAAAGGAGAGATACATTTTTTTTCTTACCTATTTATCTAAGACTATATATTCTTCCTTAGAAATGTTTTTTGTGCTTTCCAAAAAGGGGGATATTGTTGAGTCAATAAGGATATCTTATGACTTCTCCATTCCTTATGTTTTTATGTTTTTAACATCACAAATAGTTTTTCTTCAGTTCTAAATAATTTTGAAGTTCTGTATTTTTTTCTTAAAGATCTGGAATTTTCATTCCGTTATGCTTATAGATATATCAGTACATTTTTTTCATTCTATTAAACTTAAAAATCTTTCATTCTGATTTTCCAATCTGTTATACTTACAGATCTGTCATTACGATTTGTCTTTCAGTTTTTATGATTTTGATTTTCGTATATATATGATGCCAATCATCAATACCAATCTTGTTGTATATATGATGCAGATCTTCAAAACTGATTCTGGTGTATATATGATGCCAATCTTCAAAACCAATTATAGTGTATATATGATGCTGATCTTCATGATACAGAATCCAGTGTATAAGTGACTCCTATTTTATGATTCCGGTTCTGAAATAAACGAGATACCTATTTTAAAATCTGATTTACTTTACCCTATGATTCTTTTGTATTGATAATGTATTTATTAAGAATATATCTTCTTGATAATTTTAGAGTTTCCAAATTTATCATTCCAATGATATCGGATTCTATGTTCTCTTATACATAACATTTATCCTTAACTTAATGTCATTTCTGTTACTTAAAATGATCTCATACAATCTGTTATAAACTAATCATTGTATGTCTGCCACGTATTCAGGTCCCTCCGATATTTAATAAAAAATATGTCTGTTGGAGAGTAGCCAACCGTTGGGAAGATTTTCCTATAAATACAAGCTCATTTGAACGAGCAAAAAAACTTCAACTTTGACAACTGACTTTGATGAGAAAAAGTTTTAAAGTGATTTCTAGAGAGAGAGGCTCTTAAAACTCTTAGTGATTCATGAGGATTTCATGAACAACTTGATCATGAGTGAAAAACTTGTTCATACTTTCTTTGTGAAGACTCTATTCATGCTGATTGTGGACTTATGGGTTTGGAAGACAGAGGTTCTGATTCCCTTCTAAATTGAGGGCTTGCGGGGATAGCAAGACAGATACCAATCTTCCGATTGAGGGATTACCTAGGTTTGGGTAAGATATCCTTTATTGAAAGTATAAATCAAGGGACCTTTATCCATGGTTGTTGGATACCCTTCTCTTTGGGTTAAATTAATCTTATTGTTACTTGTTTACTTTTAAAAGTTGTTTTAATTTCGCTGTTGTATGTTAACTTTGTTAACGTTAGGAAGTATAACTTTCATATACTTTGAAATTTTGTTACTCTAATTATATTACATATTCAATATGCTTTAAGGTAGTATATTTCTTTTAAGAAATTAGAAAATGTTTCTTTAAGATGTCTTGTGAATGTTTGTTTAACCTTGTTAAACTTAACTTTAAATGTTCCAAAGGTAATTTTTAAAGTATACAATTCACCCCCATCTTGTATTTGAGCATCTAATTTTTCATATTCGATCCTACATGTGTAAGTTGAGGTCAAACTATTTTCATAAAAAATACTAGTATATTTAGGATACATGTGTTTTCACACATTAATGGAATAAAGATAGTGGAGGTAGTGAAGAAGTACTATAAAGGAAAGGATCTTGAAAAAGACGTTACCTCTTTATCAGGTAACCAATTTTAGTTTATGCCAAAATGCTTCCTTGAAAATATTTATGCCAAAAGGGAGGATTCAAGGTAGAACGAAAGATTATTGGAAGGTTAAATGGGAAGATATTGGATGTAATTAAGAGGTTTGACAGGTTTGAGTAATTGTTATAGGTGGTGGCCTTTTATAGGGAAGGAAAACGACTCACACGGAACTTTTAGAAAGAAGTTAGGTGTCCTCATGCTATTACCTAAAAACCGTCGTAAAAAACCTACCAAACTTAATAATTGAATTTTCTTAGGTTAAATAGGGACATTCAATATGTTTTAGAAAAGATTCTACATCATTTGGGCCCTTATTTTTAAGGTTTGAGCCATAATTAATCTTCATTTTTCCTTAACTATTGTGATTAATTATAAACACTTTTTCATATCACTTTTGTAAAAAATTAAAATGTTCTCATTAGAATAAAAAAATATCCTGAATACAATTTTTTATGTAAAATTTTCGAAATTCATTTTACAGAATAGGAAAAATTGAGATTAGTGATAATCCCGCAAAGATTACGAAATAACTGGTTTTTAAAGTAGAAAAATGTTCAAAAGTTTGTTAAGATTTTATATTCAATTTCAAATTGGAATTCATTATAATGAATTAAATTTTATTAATATATTTAATAATTATTTAATTTTACTTTAAAACAATGTTATAATATCATTTACTTTTAATAATTAATTAAACAAAAGGATGTTTTAAACTAAAAAGCACCATTATTCACTATTCACAAAAAAGAAGTTTCTCAGAAAAATCCCAAAAATTCATCCTAGAATAATTTCAAGATTATGAATTACAAAATGATGTTTATTTTATCAAATTAAATTTCTAAATTTGTCTAAAATTAATTTCATTATTGCAGGTGGTTCATTCAAAAAATTATAATTTTTAACAGAGAATGACTTTCCCAAAAACAATATCTTTCATTATCATTATTTTTTATTCATATAAATAGATTATAAAAAATATTTTAAAATTATTTATTACTATTCATATAACTATGTATAATAGTTGGGTTATAATTATATTATTTAAATAATTAAACAAATAAAAGAGATTTTTTATAGAAACTCAATGTTGCGTGTATCGTATGCCAACTCAGAGTTGTGTGCAGCACAAGACAAGTTGGTAATGCATGTAGCGTAAGACAAGTCTATATTGCATGTTAAATGAATGTTTTACTTAGTGTTTAAATATATATATATATATATATATATATATTATTATTTCCAATTTCATGTGAAATGAAAAATATCAAAAAGATAAATTAATTCTAATTTTTTTAACAAAATCTCAGGGTGGTACATTATACCTATCATAAAATGAATTTCTACATTGAAATTCATCTAGGTTATCAAAGGTATTATACTTCAATGTTTCTTTCATAGGATCCCACATCATAAAAATGGATACTAAATTTTCCTTTAAAAAGGAAATTTTGAGCCATAACGGCTACCCAAAGTAACTCATTACATGATTCCCATATAGAAGAACTTAGGCAGGATGCGAACACATGGAAATGGAAGAGAAATCTTACCATCAAGTTCTGACGAAGAGTGATAGAGAACAAGGTCTATAAAAAGTTAACATTCAAAAATCCATAAATATTTTACGACCTAAGGGACCTACTTCTTCATTATAAATATAGTTATAGGATAAAAGTTTTGGTTTTAAGATACTTTTTTACCAATGTTTAAGAATTTTCAAGAAAATATATACTTATATGATTTTAGGAAAATATAACCCTTTGTTGTTTTTTGATCCACTTCACCTATTTCCCTAAAAAGGGAAGGTGAATTTTACATTCCTCGAGTACAAACTGATCATGAGATCCATGATATAACATCTCATTTTCAATCAGTTATCATCAACACAAATTATTTGGGACAAGATATTCAATATGCATAAATCTTCATAGGGAGACATAACACTTTAATCTTACTAACTTAGTCTAATTCGTAAATTCAACATTCCATAAATGGTTAATATTATAAACCATCTAAAATATGAAAATAAAAAACAATAGAATTAGTGTCATGAAATCATCTTAACATTGATTCCCATGTGTATCACAATGTATCACTTAGTTGTCGCATTCCAAACATGGGAATACTCTCATCGTATATTCTCTTGAAACAAGAAAACAACCTTATTTACCATAAGTCATTTTATAAAACATACATTATATATTATTGCAGTGATTACTGGATAAATTATTTTAATACAATAAGTTATAAACTCCATCCTTATTGACAAAGAACACTTTTTCAATAATTATTTCCATGGTAATTCATACTATCCAATTTACTTATTAATATCTTTCATATCTTTATCCAAACAAAATTATCTCGTTTTTAGGAAATAAATAAGGGTTACCTTCCCTTAATCAAAATATCGACATCCCAAGAAATTACTTTTATCTATCTTTGTCACCATCAACTACATCCGTTTTAATCCTTAATGAAAACTTATACAAATAATACATGCACATATCTTGATTCATATAACATAATCTTTGAATTCCAAAAAAAATACTTCATTAACCCAACATTATTATTAAACCATTACTCATGCTTCATAAACTTACTCTTTAATACATCTTTCCTAAAATATAAAATATAATTCATTTCTTATAGTTCCTCAACCTCAATATAATCATTTTTTTATGATCAATGTAAACAATACTAGAAGAAAATAACATACCTTTCATGTTTCATTTTTTGATCTCTTTACCTTCAAAAGTTTAAGCAATACTCATACAAACTTCCTTATACTCCTTATGATATTTCCACTTGGGAATTTAATTTTCATAGTGCCAATATTTTTCACATATGAAACATTCAATATAAACCATGTTCCTTTAAGATCTCTCTATTTATATAAACCATAAAGCATGGGGTGATTAAAAAATATCATTAAAGAAAACCACATAATGAAGAAAAATTCCATACAGGATGTCTAAACTATTAAACCCTAGGTTCATTGTAGGATATAAATAAAATAATTAGATTTAAATCCTTTATAATGGTTCATTAAGAGTTTGTGAATTCCCAAATCATATCCCCTAGGAGTGTCAAACCAGGTGTGAACCAAGGCCCATTGTCGTGTACCAAGTTACCTCAAGTCAAGCTCAGAACATCTTATTAGAGTTGTTTCCCCTAAGTACATCTATGCCAGAGAAACATCCACTAATATAATTCATATAAGGATGTATTGATAGGAAACTATTCACTCTATCCTTTACCAAAATTCTAGTACATTTTCTTAAAAGTTAACTCATCCTTATACTTATCCTTAGAGACATACCTATACATATCCTTAGAAATATACCTAGGGATATCACAAAAGATATATCATACTATTTTCTAAAGGTTGAATAAACCTTTCTTATGATAAAGAAAATAGTTATCTAGATTTGATATTCATGAATATTACATCATTTTAGATGAATATTCAGTACGTTTCAAAAAAAATACATGCATAAGAACATTAATAGTTTAGGGTATTTGTAAAATTGGAAATAAAATATTCTATCCCAGTAAATGATCTTCATCATATCCCATAAAGATCTCCACCGTTTGTACTTATACCAAAAACATTCTTTGTAAGCTGGACAAAGGAATCATAAAAAACAGGTGAGCTCCAATTCTCAGTAATGATGAATAATGAAAATCTATACGCCTAACATGAACATACGGGTATGAAAATGTGATCACAAAATTAGAAGATCATACACTGCATAATGAAGTTCATGAACATGAGTTGTGGTATACATCTTAGCTGTTAATAAGACATGAATCATAAGTAATTAAATATCATGATCCATGAAATTTTTACTAAGGAATAAAACATTGGATTTTTTTTCATTCATATAAGAATAAAAAACGTTTATGAAAAGAATACATACCAAGACCTTTGTAACATCTTAGGATTTGGCTACAACCCATGTTCCTTATTCGGTCTTGGGATAAAAACACATGTACCCACTTTCTTTTAGGATTGGGCTACAACCCATTTACCTTCTTTTGGATTGGGATAACAACCCATGTACCCAATTTCTTTTAGTCTTGGGCTAAAACTCATGTACCTTATTCTAGCTTGGGCTAACCAACAGTGTACCCGCATTCTTTAAGGCTTGGTCTACAACCCATATATCTTCTTCGGGCATGGGATAACAACCCCTATACCCACTTTATTTTAGGCTTGGGCTACGACCCATGTACCTTCTTACTTTCGGTGATAGGTTACAACCCATATACCCTATTTATCTTCAGGCATGGGCATCAACCCCTATACCCTATTTCTTTTAAGATTGGGATACAACCCATAAACACTATTTATTTTTACCTTGGGCTAAAACTTGTGCACCCTTTGATCTCATATAAAAATTTTCATTGCCCGATGCATTAGAGTGAGACATATTTCCTACCCATCTCATATTAAAGTCATTCAAACAAGTTCCATAAGATAATAAAACATTCATCATATCATAAACCATAAAAATATAATGGTTTTATAAACATCAAATAATAATCCATGAAATGAAATGTGTATCATTAATGTTTCATCACATCATAACATATGAAAATATATAGGTTTCATAATCTATTTATGAATTTGTAACCTAATAAAGAGAAACATATTTTGTAAACATATAACCCATGAATAAGAAACTTGTTTCATAAATACCATGACATTAAGTATATCCCATTCATAGAAATGATATGAATGGAACCTTTAGATAATTTCTTAAATGGGAATGAGTAACATAAATAGATGTCATATTATAGGTAAAATAGTTTTTAAATATATTTCAAAAACATTTCTTCAGGGAAATATATTTTATTCTTTGAAAAAGTTTTTTTAATACATAAAACCATTTAAAAATAATTTTCTTAGAAAATACCTTCAAAACATAGTGAAATTATTTTGAAAACCTTTTTCCTTGAAAATTAATTTTAAAAACAATTTCTTAAATATTAACCCTTTAAAATTTAAAAATGAATCTTCAAAGGAATGATGGTGGGTAAATCTATACATGTAATACTAGGTAAAAAGAATATTCCTTTCACACAGTAAAAATGTTATAAGGAATGAATTGTTCAGAAAGTTACAAGAATATTCCCTTGTAGGTATTGGTAAATGAAAAAAAAGGTTAAATTATCATTTAAAGTATATAATATAATGTATAATATTCTTGCAAACCCACTTTTTGAATGCATAGATTTACAACCGAAGGGATGGTAATATTTTTGATATCTTGAAAACACTTTCATAACAATCTTTTGGACCAAAGAGTACAAAAATAGTTACAATACATGATTATATCCTAGATAAACATAGGAGAAAAAATATTGAATTTCTTTGAGATTTGGATTATAATATTTCATCAAATGAATCATAAACATTAACAATCTTGAAAAGCAATGAGATTGCCTCAATAAACTCTAATAACATGGTAACTTGGGATCAAAATCTCCATGTAATAAATTAAATTACATGAAGCATAAAAAATAATTAACTGATTTATATTCCTAATATAACATGTAAAATATAATTATATACTCCTTGAAGAAAGATTTTATGTGTATAAAAAAACATGAGTCACAATGAAGGAAAATTGAGACAAAACTATTTTACCAATTTGGTAACTTTTGAAAATTAAACCCCATGAATAAAGGATCATAAAATGGACATGTTAATACCAAAAAATTAAATTATAGGATACATATAATACAATCACGGTCAGTACATAAACCACACAAAAGGAAAGAGTGGTGAACATAGCTTGTATCGCATGGAAATTAAAAGTGAGATAAGGTATCCTTACCTTGTGTCTTGACTATCTCTATACTCATGCAAGATTCATGTATAATAAATATAAGTTTGTTATATTTATTTTTCAGAATAATATTCCTATATATTATACCATATATTTTTTTATTATGACTTTATATTACTCTCTTGTTAACGATCCTATGTTAAGATTTCACTTTGGGTAATATTCACTTTGTTCTCTGCATGTGTCTTAATTTTTTATATCACCTATTGTAATACATATATATGGATTCCAGAATATAAATAATTATATGAATATAATTTATATATATTATATTTATATTATAATAATCTATAGAATAAATAATAAAAATAATGAATACACTATTCACAGAGATGGTAAGTCATACGTCTGCATGAATTTTGTTTTCATTTTTATTGGTGTACTGAAAAAAAAATTATGTGAATGAAATATGTGTATATATATATATGTATGTATATATGTATATAAATATATGTCAATATATATATATATATATCATTTTTTAGATGCATTATTATATTATATAAATCATATATTTTCCTTAAACCCATCCTGAATACATTCAATGTGATGTGTGAACGAATGGCATCGCTTTGATGAGGCTATAGTACACACTTCCTCAAAAGAAATTATCATATTAACACCTATTGGAAGGTAAATATACTTTGTTTTGTAAAAGGAATAAATAAGATTAAATACATCATAAATATAATATATTAAATATATAATAGATTGTTCATCATAATTTCCACCATGATATGGGGTAAATGAAAAATGAACAATCAATGTTTTGTGAGGCAATAATTCACCACACATAGAAACATTATGTTCAATATCTATTAGATGGGGGTGTGTATAAGTTTAGGTCGAAAAAAATTCATAAAAAAATCATATTATATGTAGGATACTGGATCTTTCACACAATAATGGAGTAAATATATTGTATGGAGTGAGGAATTGAAATAAATGAAAGGATTTTAGAAGAAGATATTACCTCTTAATCGGGTAACTCCTTTTACTTTATACCAAAAGGATTTTTTGAGATTATTTATACCCAAAGGATGGTTTTAAGGTATAAGTTAGGATTTTTAAAAGGATACATGGAAATATCTTAGACTAAATTAATATGTTTTAGAGGTGTGAGGAATGGGTAGAGGTGGTGGGCTTTTATTGGGAAGGAAAAGAACTCACATTGAATTTTTAGAAACATGGTAGGTGTCCACATGTTATTACAAAGGAAAAGTTTTAAAAAACAAACCAAACACAATAAACGTTGATTTATGGTGTAAATATGGAATTATAATGCGTTTTGGACAAATTTATAGGTCATTTGGGCCCATAATTTTAAGGTTTTGTACCTAATTAAGCTTAATTTTTCCTTAACAGATTTGATTAATTTTAATCAGTTTTGCTAATCACATTGGTCAAAAATTTACATAGTCTTATTAGAATCCAAATATTATCTTGAATACAATGGTGTATTTCATATTTTTGAAATTCTTTTCTTAGATGAGTCCAAATTTAGATTAGTGTTAATCCCGCACACGGGACGAAATAACGGGTTTTTAAAGTAGAAATTTGTTCAAAAGTTTGTTAAGATTGTATATTCAATTTAAAAGTGTTACTGATAATAATGAAATAAATTTTATTAATATATGTAATATTTATTTAATTTTACATTAAAAAAAGTTTATAATACCTCTTAGTATTAATAATTAATTAAACAAAAAGGCAGTTTTTATCTTAAAAATTATTATTTTTAACTATTCATCAAAAAATGAAGTTTCTTAGAAAAATCCAAAAAATAACCCTAGCATTATTTCAATGTTAATAATTACAAAATGGTGTTTTGCATTTTAATATTCAATTTATAAATGTGTCTAAAATTAATTTCATTATTGCAGGAGTTTCATTCAAGAAATCAGTATTTTTAACAAAAAACGACTTGACCAAAAATATTATCTTCTCTTATGAATATGTTTTATTTATATAAATTGGTTATAAAAAATATTTTAAAATTATTTATTACTATTAATATTACCATGTTTAATTTATAGGTTATAATTTTCTTATTTAAATAATTAAATCAAATAAAAGAGATGTTTCACAGAAACTCAGTGTTGTGTGTATCATATACCAACTCAGAGTTGTGTGCAGTGCAAGTCAAGTTGGTATTTCATGTAGTGAAAGACAAGTTGGTATTACATGTAAAATTAATGTTTGAATTATTTTTTTAATATATATATATATATAACTATTTCCAATGTCACGTTAAGTGAAATATATCGAAAAGATAAATGAATTTGAAAATAAATTCACAGAATCTCAGGGTGTTATAGAACCTAATGGATCTGTCTACTTTGGCTCATATCCAGCAGGAGTTTCAGATCATATAAAATATATATATAATAATAGTATATGTAATATATATATATATATTGAATCTACCTATATTAACCAAGTACGTGCGGATGTAATTGACCATATAACTAGAATACTAGTGTTGGCTAGATTGGGGTGTAAATCAAACCTCCATAAATAGTATAAATGAGCCTATCATCTGAAGAAATAGAGTACACTCTCTATAACCCAATAGAGTTAGAGACACAATGCAAAAACACTCGTGATGGTGAATGATTCATCATGGAATCAATCTAATCATAGAAAGTGGTGCATAAATCCTACTGCCCATATAGTATCATTGGTATGAGATGACATACTCCACATGTGATGGAAGGGGTTTGATTATCCACCTTTCTAAAATTTTCCTTACCATTGTATCTCAACCTCCATAAAGGTGTATTGTAATTATTACTAGCATGAGTAATTAACTCAAAATCGGTTCTTTTACCATACCCACGAGTATACATAATAGTCATAATCACTCATAATATAATACATAATTAATAAACACTTACACATTTCATTAGCATAGTTCAATTCCAATATAGAATTACATTCATAATAAGAATTTAGAATACCATAAAAATAGAATTTTCTTACTACACTTCCTAAACAATTTCCTTGAATTCATCCAAATAATTTAGAGAAGGGAAAAATCATGATTATCCATCCTCTTTATTCAAGAAAATTAAACATAACCAACCCATTAAATTTAGTAAGACAAGGAAATTGAGTTTCGAAGTCCCAAGTGTCAAAGGGAAGGTGTCATTGGAAACATTGAATATGCCTACTTAGTAAATTCCAAACAAAGGAGGTCCAAACACCTAAGAGACGAGTTCGAGTACCTTTAATACTCAGGACTAAAGGGAGAGTTCAATTAAAAGATTATCTGAAATTTACAAGGGAGTTCCAACATTATAATATAATCATCCATAGTGGCCAATTTTAGTTGTCACACCCATGGGGTGGTCATATAAGGTGTGTACATCCTATGAACTACCAAAAAAGACTCCATAAGTGCATAATAAGATGAAATGGTCAATTTGATATAATTTAATCAATATATAGGAGATGATCGGCAAAAGATGACATGTTAAAGAATGGTATAACTTTGAAGTGACAAAACTAGAAAGGAATACAACATAACCACCTATCTCAAGGCTATACACAACACCTCACTTGTTATCAGCCCCATATTTAAAGGAGGTTGGAATAGATCTGAGAAAAATTCCAATTCCTTGAAAATAGGGAAAATGATCCTACACCTAAATAGTGTGATAGATATGAAGTAAAAATGAAATAGAAAGAAAGAGAATATGGGAGACCACTGAGACGGATCTGATACATTCAAGTAATTGAGAAACAAACATCGTATGACCCATATGTTCCCACTATATAAAACCACATAGTTTGATGAATACCATGTTTCCTAGGATGCACAGTTAAAACTAATCATGTGACCAATTTATTAGGCCCATTTTCCAAAACCCGTGGCTCCAAACAATCCCCAGATGCTCCTAAAACAATCCTTAATCCATAGTTCACCTTTACCATGATTAAAAAAAGGATTCATGTTGAAAAAAAATTAATACCTTCATGAAAAGAAGGGTTGTTACAACCTCCCATCCTTAAATAAACACATCCCCAAGTTTCCCTTATGTGTGTAAAGAGGCATTATCAGCAAAGAATTCCAAACACCAAGATCATATATCAGCTTCATATTCCAAGGTATCATATTATACCTAGCCATCTTCCCATAGAACCTATTCAAGAGGAACTGACCTACCTCAGTATGTATTCATGCTATGATCCAAAAAACACATTGGATACTCCTCAAAGGAAAAATCCATATCTAGTTCAACCTCATCAGTTGAAATACATGTGATAGGTATGGATTGTATAGGCAAAGATGAGATACATGAAAGATATCATTCATAGATAGATATCTCATTGTAACTACAAACTGGTAAGCCACTCTTCTAATCCATTTTACAACCTTTAAGGGACCATCAAAACTCAGTGAGAGCTTTCCCAAATTCTGAGTACATATATAGCCCAACCTAGGTGAGAATTTCAATAAAACATGGTCTCCAAATTCGACCTTGACAGGTAGTTGGCATCAATTAGCCTATGACTGCTATCTGAATTGAGCTATCATCATGTGATTTCTAATCATTTGGACCTTCTCTGTAGTCTCCTAAACAAGAAAAGGTCAAAGAATATCTTTTTACCCTACCTCTAGCAGTCACATAGGTGCAAGACAAGTCATGCCATATAAGTATTCATGAGGATCCATATCCATGGTATCCAAGGAGATATTATTTTAAGTGAACTCAACATGGGGAAGTTGATTCTCCCAAGACCCTTTAATGTTAATGACTTATGAATGGAAGATGTCCTCTATCACCTGAATTGTATGATCTATTTTTTCATTCATCTATTGGTGATAGGCCATGCTCAGAAGCACCTGGGTACCCAATGTCTTGGGCCACCCCTTCCCTAATCATGATGTGAAGTGAGAATATCTATCATAAATGATAGAATGAGGAGATTAATGAAGTTAGATAACTTCTCTGACATATAACCTTCCTAGATCATCTAACAAGAAGGCCTATCAGACAAGTAATAATTATGAACCCTTCGTCAAATGACCAATGAAAACCCATATTGTATTATTTATATGAGGGGATCTTGGTAGACAAGTCAATAAGTCCATTGAAATGTCATCCCATTTCCACTCAAAAATAGATAATGAATGTAAATTCCCAACCAGTCACTAATTTCTTTCCTTCACCTACTGACAGGTGGAAAAACTAGTGATTAAGTCAAAATATCCCATTTTATAATAGGCTGCCAATATTAAAATCATATATCTTCATACATTTTGGTGGAACCAGGGTGTAATGTCCATGTTGAGATGTTAAATTCTCATATCACATCCTCTCTGATGTCTGATGGGACCCATACACACCCCTAGAAAAGTAGTGTATCAACCTTATCCACAGTCTAACCTGATGATGTAGCATCATTTGAAACACTTTCCCATACGGAAAGTCCTTCAAGATCAGATGTTTGTCTCAACCTTACCCATTCTGGGATATTAGAGGTCACTTCTAAGGATGAGAGCATAGACTAGCCATGATCCTCCTTAACCTCAATAGGAATGTCTAAGAAAAAGGACATAAGCACCCATCTCATACTGGATTCATGAACTGCAAAATCCTCAGACATTTGGGTCATATAATTAGCTACTGAATTTCAAATATAAGGTGTGAAGGAAAGATCAAAATCAAATAACTATAAGTACTCAACCAACATGTGTTGTCTGAGATTCATATCCCATAGAGTAAAGATTCACTTGAGACTTTTGTGATCTTTGAACACCAAAAAACACACTCCAAGTAAATTGTATCTCCAAATGTGTACATAATGAACTATAGCAGCTATATCAGGGTCATGTGTTGGGTAATTCCACTAATAAGGCCTCAACTAATGATACTTGAATGTAAAAAATTGCTATTCATGCTTCAGAATAGGACCAATCCTGATACCTAATGTGTCATAGTATATAATATAGATCATAACTGGCTCTGGAATAATTAGTATCGGTGCTGAAGTAAAATGGCCTTCCAAATCTTGAATGTTTACTTCATAAGCTTTTGAAAATATGAATTTCATATCCTTTTTTGTCATTCATGTAAGCAGGGATGCAAGGCATGAGAAATATTCGATAATGTGTGTTTAATATCCATATACCCCAAATAAATTATGACTATAAACTACTTTCTTTGGATAATCCCAAGAAACAACAGCTCTCACTTCCCATGGGTCTACTAAATCTCCTAACTCCGAGATGATGTGACCAAGGAAGTGTATTTTTCAACCTGAAAGTGGAATTTACTAAGCTCAATAGAGAGTTGATGTTTTCTCAGTGTATTTAGAATGATATTAAGATGGGTTCTATGGTCATGTATGTAGTGTTAATACAATAAGATATCCCCAATAAAGGAAATATTTAATGAATCTAGATACAAGTAGAAAACCCGATTCATAAGATCCATGAAGACAACATGTGAGTTCGTTATTCTGAATTACATGAACGGGAAATCATATAAACCATAAATACTTATGAATGGTGTGTGAAGTATGTATGAATTCTTATCATACACATGATGATAGCCCAACCTCAAATATATATTTGAAAACACCTTAGCTCCCAAGATTTAATCATAGAGGTTGTCTCTTCTAGGAAGTGGACATTGGTTCCTCCTTATGAGTTGATTCAAATTATGTTAATCCATGCTGAGCCTAAGGGTATCATATGCCTTCATGAAAAAAAACTATTGGTGAACCCTAAGAAGTTGTGGTGCGGAATATAATTTCTTCAGTCTCCTGATCCTAATATTTCTTCTTGAGCTTAAGAATATATTTGTGAACCATCCTATAAGGAGAAATGATCACAGGTGTTGCTCCTATCACAAGGTCAATAGTAAACACTAACTTTAACACCAAATGAATACAAGATAATTATTCATGAAATATGTCTTTGAATTGATCCTCTACATGATGAAAAATAATGGACTATAAAAATTGTTCATTAAGGAAAATACTAGTGGTCCGAACTATAAAATATCCCAGCCTCTGCTACTCGGGTCTACCTCTAGTCACACTAAAATTCGATTCACCATTATGAACGTGCCTCTCACCCTATGGTGATGTAAATGTCACCCTCTAATGACAGTATTCAATATGGGATCAATAGGTAACTAACCAATTTTTCATAATGATTACATAAAAGCATGTCATTTTGAGGATGAATAGATTCCACACAAAATTTTAACCTCTTATCTCAATGGGAAGACCATTACAATGACAAACTCCCGTTGAATTTGTACTTAATGGTGTGTCTAGAATCATAACACCACGATAGTGCTCAATATGGATGCACATACTCTCTGTAATTACATCATATATAAATGAGTGAGACACGATTATGTAAAAAAAATTAGACACTAAAGTGGAGTCTACTATAATTGTACCACCTAGGGTATATGTTATGATGCTCTCCACCTCTATCAAAGGTTGGAATACGTGTAACAAGCCCGTATTGTAGTCCTGAGTCACTGCCTGACTATCATGTGAAAGCCCGCCCTATTGGCATTGACAATCATAAGCTTGAATCCCTCTACCTAGACCACCACTGAATCCGTATTGGATGGTGGTATTCCATCTCCCTTCCTGATGTGATCCTAATAATCCAGCTCCTAATCGAGGAGTAGGGGCGGATCCCTGCTTTCTAGGTTCTTGAAGGAAAGTCTTTTAGAAATGATGAATTTGTCCAATCCTTCCATATCCTCTGCACTTGACTGGATAAAGTGAGAACTATGGGTTTTTATCACCTATCTTCCTACACTGCTAACATATTAAAAAGAAATGTATGTGAGGAACTTTACTACGGCTACCTCCATGAGTAGCTTCAAAAAGCCTATTTTTCCTAGAAGATGTACCCCTGAAAGATCTAGGTGCTGAACTTCTTTGACTCACTCCTTCTTCTTCCCTCAATTTCCACTCAATAATAAGGATCTGGATGATGATTTCAAAAATATTGATTAATCTAAACATGTTGACATGTGATCAAATGGAATATATCAACCCATCCACGAATCGCCTAATGTTTATAATATATTCTTCAACTAGCGTACGAGCAAACCATTGTAGTTCTGTGAAAAAAGACGATAATTCCATGACTATCATAATCATCAAATACAGGTTCATGAATTCTCTAGTTTTATCAGCCCTCAGAGTATGGGTAAATAATTTTCCATATAATATAGTTTGGAAGTCGACTCAGGCCATATTAAACTGTTGATCCACCTAACTGATAACATCCAACCATAAATTTGTAGAAAATCATACCATATCCACAGATAACGTGATCCTCTACTCTGGAGGAATCTGTAGATTCTTGTATGTATAAAATATTTCTTAAATCCAATACTTTGAAAGATGAGGTCTTCCATTCCCCGAAAATGTGGGAGGATGGTAATACTATAACTCTCAAGTCAACTCCCTCATGCTCAAGGTTGGTTGAACTAATCCTTGAATATTCTAAAGCATATGAATAAAAACCTCTTAGAACTATGTTTTAGTGAAAATATAATGTATAGTATGTGGTTCTATAGATGGAACTACAACAATAATCTTTGGTGGCTTGTGGACCACCACCATAGGAGCAAGGTCCTAACTGCCTTGAGGGAATGCAACCAAAGGATGTCGTGGTGGGAAAATGTTACAATGCAAAAAAATACACCTCAAAAGATATTTAAGAAACTAAAATATTTCATTTAAGAAACTCTGATAGGTGTAAAGCCTTTATCTGAAGAGATCATACTCCTCTGCCTACTCTTAAATCTTGGACTGATTAATAGATAAAGACCATAATAGACCATAAAGACATAATAGACAAACAATACCAACTACTAAGTGTAGTTTTATGACCAAGGATCAATTTCAAATATATAGAAGATATTTATATTTAATTTATATGTCATATAAATTTTAAAATTTTACTTCATCAAACATTGGAATCAATTTAAAATGGTTGAATCAGATGGTTTTCCATTTTCCGATTCATAAGGGCACATACACCTTATGAATCAAAACATGGAATCCATTCAGCTTACACCATAACAGGTTCCATCCCATGTGACCAACGTTCCATGGCTCAACATTCCATAATTTACTACTTATTTTGTTTTCTCTAACATATTATGGAAACATGTTTAGCTTAAGGTAGGCTCCTTAAGTATTAATTATTCTTTCCAATCTATGTAGGAAGATTCAGTACAATTCAATATAATCAAGGCACTAATAATATGTGAAATGAATATTAATTATGAAAATAGGCATAGCATGAAAAAAAATGCATGTAATATTAGTCCTAATGTACCTAATAATGATGAATGGTCTACAATTCCCTCATTTCATTAGGGCTAGTAAGTAAATAATAATTTCAATAAAACTAATTTAAATAATATTATAAATAAAGTGTGTCACCAAATGGTGAAGTCGCACAAATTATAAATGGAATAACCAATAAATGAAATTACCCATCAGAGGCATTTTGGGTTTCCCATGTACATGGTTTAGCTACGTCTATGCATAGGGTAAATTCTAAACCCATTTAACTCATAGTATCTTTTCTAACACCAAAACATTAAGACATAGAAATAAATTATATGATGCCACTTTGCAACATCCCTACCCGAGATCCACTTAATCCATTCCTCAAGCTGTTGGGTCACATGGCTTCAAGTATGCCTCCCCATATGCTAGAGATAGCCAACTAAGAGAGATAGGGTAATAGTTGTACAGTGGGGAGACTATACCCTAATATCATAATGCCACAATAGATGCAATCAATAATAAAAAATAATAGAAGCATATAATAAATATTCAGAGTCAAAAAATTGTGAAATAATACCTAGATAACTAAATAATTAAACAAAAAAACAAAATAGATAATCGAGCAATTGATAATAACATCCAAAGCCTCTAAGGAAGTGTCAGATACATGGTACATGGTATGCTGATATAATAGTGGAACATGGGGGAGGAATAGAAGAATGCTATAAAAAAATACTAAGTCAACAAAGCTGCTTCACAAGCATCCTGAGCTAATACCTGATCCTCTACTCCTAAACTCCATCTAAGCCATAAATATCATCAATATATAGTAGGGCCTTTCCCCTTGTTTTTAACTTCATAAATATAATCTTCTCAAGTACCAAAGGCTACCCGAGTAGGGTGTGATATAAAATTATTAGTAGGCTACCACCAACAGTGTCCACGTGCAATCCTTGTAGTGACCATAACTAAATAGTGTGTTGGTATAACCAAATAAGAAGGAAATTTAGAAATAAATAAATAACCATTGCACATAGGTTCCCAAGGGACACCTGATAGCTCTACCGGTATCATCCCTTAGTAGAGAGGAGTGTCGGATCATATACCTCATCTATATATAATATTATTATAATATATATATATATATATATATATATATATATATATTATCCACATATATGAATGGAGAACATTAGAATGTAAGTGTCCATGTACCTAGAATACTAATGCTGGCCAGATAGGGTCTTAACTCAGACATCCATAACAATCCTAAACGAGCCTATAGGATAAAGTAATATGGTACGTTCCCTACATCCCAATAGAGTGAGAGACAACATGCATCAACACTCAAGATGGTGAATGATCTATCATGAAATCACTCTAGTCATGGAACATTGTGTGTAAAGCCCAACGCTTATAGAGTATCACTAGTGTGAAATTCCATACACCACACCTGATTTAAGGGAGGATGATTATCTTCCATGTTCAATAGTTCCTTAACATTATATCACAACCTATATTAAGGTGTATTATAATTATAACTGGAATGGGGAATTACCTCACCTCGCTCTCTTTTACCAAACCCACATGTTTATTGAATGGGAATAATCATTCATAATATAATACATAAGTCATAACCTCTTATTCAATTCTTTATAAAAGTTCAACCCCATTCAATCATTACAATTCTTAATAAACATTTAGCAAATCATAACAATTACATGACCATACCAATCATTATAAAACATTTCCTTTATTTCATCCAATTCATTTAATGAATGAAAACCATCATGTTTTTTCCATCCTCCATATTCAATACCATTTAACATAACCAACCCATTAAATTTATTAAGACATGGAAACTACATTTAAAATGCATAACTGTTAATTTGAAGGTTTCATGGGAAAAGTTTCATATGCCTACCTGGGAAATTAAAAACATTGGAGCTCCAAACACCTAATATGTACCTTGGACTACCTTTAATAATAATTTATAAACAGAGAGTTCATTTAAAAGATAAATCTAAAGGTACAATAGAGTTCCATCATTTTAAGAAAATTATCCATAATGGGAAATTTTACTTGGAACACCCATAGGGTGTCCATATAAGGTGCATAAAACATATGAAATATCAAAAAAGGGTTAATAGGTGCATAATAAGATGAAATGATAAATTTTATATGAAGAAATTAATATAAAGGGGAATCTCATCAATGTACCGTTTGCGACACAATGTTTTAAAAATGAAGTGATGAATCTCAAAGGGAAAACAATGAAAACACCTACCTCAAGGCCTTAGATGATGCCTCACTCAATATAAACCATAGATTTATAGTAGGTTGGAAGATATCTGAGAAAATATCCAATTCCATTAATATACCCACACCTAAATAGCATGACATATCTGAAGGAAAACTAAAATAGGAAGTAAGATACTATGGGAGATTACCAAGATAGATCTAATGATTCTGACGAATCAAAAAATGGAAACCAGATGAGAGTTATACATGAAAACCAAGATTTAGGTATTCTTGATCTCATAAAGTGGAGAAAAACCAAGGGTATAAACTAGAGGGAGAAGAAGAAATAGAAAATCGAGTTATAATAATTAGTGGATAGAAAAATAGACTTTTCACCCCAAATTGTGGGGTGCATGGCTTAGGAACACATTATGAAAACCGTGCGAAATTAGTGTGATATGCCTCTATCTTGAAAACCACCAATACCACATTGACATGAAACTAGGAATGTATGGTTATAGACTAAAGGTATGGCCTACATATTTCCATTTTCTACAACTATATGGTTTTATAAAAACCGTGTGGCATGGGATACAAAGTTAAAACTAACTATGCATCCCGGTTCTTTAGCCCATTTTCTGCAACTCCAGGCTTTAAAAATCCTCATATTCTCTTAATACCTTCCATAGTCCGTATTACTCTATTGCCATGATTAAAAAAATATTAAAAATGAAAAACAAATGAACCATACCTTCCTAAAAAGACAGGTCATTGAATTATCATTCATGGATGAGGATGTTCGCAGACACTAACAAGTGGTGTTTAGAATTTTCAATGGTTGGAAAGAAATGATTATAAATTATATTTTATCATTACAAAAACAAAATTATATTATAAATATCATAATTACTCATTAAATACATCTATGAAAACTCAAATGTGTGGCAGTGCTAAAAATGAAATTCCTCACATCATGGAGGTGGCAGTGTGGGTGTACACCTAGGAATCAATTTCAATTTTCAGCAGAACAAAATTATAATATCAAAGAATCTACATTCCCAAATACTAAGAAAAAATAATCATTACATTTATTTATTTGATACTAATAAGCATGTTCTAATTTTCCCCTTTTATAAAATACAATATTTAATGAAAATATTGGGTAACTTACATTCCCAATGACCTTTTGGTTTATAGATATAGAAAATCAGCACATAATCTTGCATAAAAATACCCAAGTCTTTAAGTGATAATTTTTCACACAATAACTTTCTTCTTGTAATCCATATTATGTCTTAATCATCACCCACATAAAACCCCTATAGATATATCTATAATAAATTTTTCCTTTTTAACATGGGGAAAAGAATCATAATAACAGTGAGCTCAAATTCCTAGAAAGTGTAAACAAAAGAATTAACAATTGAATATATTTGATCAGAACAAGATGAGAATGATGTCATCAAGACATATATAATGTTTATGAGTTTAAAATAAGATGATGATTATAAATCCAATCCAAGAATATAAAAAATGAGGCATGGGATAATAATTTAATAATAGATAACAGACATACAAGACAACAATCACGATCCATGTGAAAATACACTACTACCAAACCGGCCTTTAAACTTGTTGTTATTTATCAGGGCTAGAAGAAACCACTGATAAATGACATATTTATCAGTGCTAAAGAAATAACTAAAAAATTTAACCTTTTATTAGTGATTTAATTTTATCACTGATAAAGGAAACCATTATCAGTGCTTTATTTTTTAGCATTGATAAAGGGTATCCTTTATCAGTGATTTATTTTTATCACTGATAAAGGGTATGATTTTGAGCACTTTATGTTTAGTGCTAAAAAATATTTCTTTCATAAACACATTTTTAGCGCAGATAAAATGAAATAATGAAATAAATAAAATATAAAAAATGTGTTTATTAAAAAATATTACAAATTTTATTAATTAAATAATTGTTGATAAAAATTAATTTATTGATTATACTTTATTAAATATTAAACATTTTATTAATTAGATAATTATGATAATTAATGTTATTAAATTTTATATATTAAAAATATAGATATATATTAATGTATATAAATATGATTTATATACTATAAAATATTTATGCACTTTACACTAAATTTTCATATATTTATTGAATAATGATATATAATTAAAAATTAATATTAACTAAAAATATTTACTAATTGCATAGTACTCAACATATAATTGAATGTCGTTTTATTTTTCAATTTAATATAGATCAAATGTGTGTTATATTGATTTCACAAATACATAATTAATGGATTCTTATATACAATATGCACACATATAGAACATATCCATTTTTTCAGTATTGTTAAAGTGTACCTATATTCTTACTTTATTCAATTTCAAAAAATTTAATCATATATGTGTTTACTGAAAATTAGATATTCATTACCAAAGTTAAAAATATATCTGAAAAAAAAATTATAAATAAATTTATTTATAAATGTACATTCACTATAATGATACAATTATATATTTAAAATTATAAATTAATAAATATTTTTTAATAGTATTTATATAATTGTACATCAATAATTATGTTTATTTAAATAATTATTAAATTTATAATAAAATTAAATAGATGATGAATATATCTACAATATTTATATTTATATATATTTATTAAATATATATATGAATAATTATATATAGATATATATATATAGTGATATAAATAATATTCTTAAAATATTTCTATATTTATAAATAAATAATTTTAAAATAAATATAAATATATTTATAAAGTTATATATTTACTATATTTATATTTATATATATTTGTAGAGTATTTATATATATTTTAAAAAATATAATTATTATTATAATTATAAATCCTTTTACAGAACTTCAGTATTAAGTATTGCTAAAAGAATATTTATCAACACTTTTTCCACACTAATAAAGTTGAGGGTTATCAGTGCTAAACAAAGAACTGATAAAATGAATATTTATCTATGTTGATATAATAAGCGCGGAAAAAATTTCTCTTTATTAGTGCTTATTGGTAGTCGCTGATAAAAGTGTCCCGATATATTTTGGAAACCCTAACCATTTGTGAACTCATCTTGATATAGAATCTTTCCATGGAATCAACCCACTACTACATCTCCTCATTGATAAATTGAATGTCTAATCACACCACTAGACTACCTATGAACATCTCATCTGTCATTTGAAGAGGGTCTCAGATTATCTTTCACCTATTTTGGTGGGCCTTCCGATTTTACTTATGTATTTTTGGTTTCATTTTTTGATTTCTTCTTTTACAATTTGTTTATGATCCATTGTTTATGATCATTTGTTTATGATTTCTTTGTGAAACATTGTTTAGAGAATAAATTGTGGTCATTTGTTTATATTTACTACTATTTTATGATCTGTTGTTTATATCTGACAATGAACCTTTGATTTATTCATTATTGTTTTACTACTATGTTTTATATCTTCTTACAAAAAAAATTTGTATATATGTATATAAATGTGTATTAATGTTCATGTATATTCTTGTTTATTGACTATTAATTTTGGGCACATTGGTGGTTCCCTAATAATTATATATATGTTGACACCTTTTATGCACCCCTTAGTGGACATGCTGCTTTAGATGCTATTTTTTTTAGAACCAAGTTAGTGGGGTGATGTATGTTTCCCTACTAGTTATTTGTTTCATAGGATCTATTTCCTCTTAGAATTAACTATAGTCATTAGTTTTTTATAGAGAATATTTAAAGGTGTCATCCCTAGTTAAGAACATCTGGATTTATCACATCAAGACTTCACTTTTTGAATCATTATAGGGCCTTTAGTCTACAATACATTTGAATATCAAGTTTTTACCTATTTGATATCAATTATAGACTATAAGTGAGTGAGTTTTTATACTAGTGTGACATGTATGTGTGTCTATATAGCAACCATATCATTTATTTCCAAAATTGTTTGTCTAAAAGGTATAACTATATAGAGTAATGTTAATATTGGGTCTGCATGTCCATTGACCCCAAGGGTCATGCTAGAATTTTTTTCAAACTCCGGTACTAATTGTTTCTATTTGGGGGGCCTCCCATTTATGGTTGCTTACACCTAGTTTTTAAACCATTATTTAGTGCCATTGAGGTATGTTAGCGGTCATAAGATGATTTGATCTGGTGTTTTTTGGGTAATTCATGTTAGGTTTATTACAATATTAATATTATAGTTTACACCTATAAACTTTAGTGACAATATCATTTATTTAATGCCTTTATCTCCCTCTATTATTTAAAATTCTAACAACCCTTATTATTGTATTTGTAATATATAAGTTCTCAGATATTCTATTAGAAAATATCCATATTTCCTTTATTAGAATTGTATATAACTTTCACTCTTAATAATGAATATATTATGTGTATTTATTTAAATATTGTATAAAATTAATCATTTATGATCCCAATAGGATAAATATTAGCCAAAAACTAAGGCATGATAATAATTTGACAAATGAATATGAATATGGAGTTAAAGAGTTCATCATGATTGCAAGAGAGCATGCATACAACCATTCTAAAATCATCTGTCTGTGTTTACATAGTTGTTATTCAAGACAAATTAGTCTGGAAGAGTTGGAAGAACATTTGATTTTTCACAGAATAGATCAAATCTATAAATTTTGGACTAAACATAGAGAAAAACTGAATGTGGACAATGATTGGGATGATAGTATGGTTTATGAATCATTTTATATGAATAAATTTTCAAAAGATGATGGAGATCACATGGAATAAATGACAATGGAAATTGAAGATGACCTTCATGATTGTCCTATGTTGTTTGAGGAGTCAAATAGTTGTTCCAAGAAATCATTTTATATTAGTTTTAATAAACACACAACATTTTTATTTGTATTGAAGTTATATAATTTGAAAGCTGGAAATGGATGGAGTGACACCAAATTTATACAAGTACTTGTTCTTCTGAAAGATATGCTACCAGAATAAAACGAACTACCATGTCTAACATATGACACTAAAAGAATATTTCGTTCAATGGGCATGATTTAAAAAAATATATGTGATAGTTCGAATGATTTCATATTTTTTCTCAAGGACCATGAATCCCTAATCTATTTTTGTAAGTGTGGCACATATCTATACAAGAAAAATGAATAAAGTCCTTAAACAAAATTTATGGTACTTTCCAATTATTCCACTATTTAGAATACTATATGGATGTTAGAAAACAGCAAAACAATTAACATGGAATGCAGTTGCATGAATTAATGATGGGAACATGTGTCATCCATCAGATTCTCAGTGGTGGAATAAAATTGATTATGAGTTTCCAGAATTTTATATGATCTAAGAGACATTCATTGTAACACCCTGACCCTCGTTACCTAGAGTCGGTGCATTATTTTAATACATTATCATTATTATAAGGAATCAAGTCCCGAAAGTCCGATCAGTTTAGAAGTCTTGTAAAATGGATTACATACATGGATGTTACATTACACTTCATAAAATAAAACACAACATAAATGATCCTTTGATAATTCCATTAATACTCAAGCTTAACCCTGCTTATTAATTATAATACACTTCTTGGAATCCTGATAAAATTAAAACATATAAGTGGTGACCTGAGATACTCAATAAGGATAACAATATAACAGAAACTTTCATAAATAAGCATAAACATTTAAGGATATGTATAAGACTAAAAAATCCTTTTTAAACTTAAACTTCAGCAAAATATGGCAAAGATACAATAAATTTATGCCATTTACTTAATAACATGGATATTCTACTAGTTGAATAATCACATGAAATATCAATAGCCACTTTCATAATGATGGAATGCATAATTCCAGACTATCATAACCACATAGTCAAGCCCTTGTGCCAATACTACAAATAAGATTTTTTTCAAGGCCTTGTTCCAAGACACTAGTTTGTCTCATGACACCTACTGATGAATCGAGGAGATATAGTGGGCTCCACCCATCACTTACTAAGTCCATTGCATTCCTTATATGAAAGGGTTTAAACAAAACATAAACATTCGTATTAAAACTGGGATACTAAATGTCAATACATTACCCATAAACCATGAATGGTATAAAAATAACACATCCACAGTCAAACATATCACAAAACCTTCAATACAATATGGAAGATTTGTATCATAATAAATCAACTTCAAACAAGTTTAAAATCCATTAAAGTATTGTGACATAGATGAAAATGATTTGTAAAACTATTTGAGAGAAATATCCCTTTTTTATGAAAACATTTAAAAGTAAAAAAAAATAGAAAGGAAGACATTTAAATACATTTTTGAATCAAAGTGTCCCATAACAATTTGAAACTTTTGAAAGTAATTAACATTTTAAAACATTCATGTCCATTTAAATAAATCCTTAAAACCATTTTGAAAACATGGACATTAATGAAAATGGTTTAGAAAAATAAATCGATAAAACATTTAAAATTATGTTTTAGTAAAAATAACCATAAAATAATCCCTTTTAAAACTATTTTATGAAACATGTACATGGATAATAAATATGTCCCCATACATACTTAGGTAAAAACAACCTCGGATAATAATGAGATTGTGAAATTAACCCTTACCAATTTGGTAACTTACTAAACATACCCCCTATGAAAGAATTATCATACAATGAATATGTAAATACACATAAATTAAAGTGTATTACACAAAAAATACAATTATGGACAGTAAATACACCACACAAAAGGTAACAGTGGCAATATGGCATGAATCTCATAGGAATAAGGAGTGAGATGAAAACCCCTTACCTTGCACTTTCCATTAGTCGAGGGTAAGTTTAACCTCTTGTATGAAGATCATAGTACGTTATTAAAGTATTCCAGAACCATATTAGTATTTATGATATCATACATGATTCATTAATGACTTTATAATACTCATTTAATTATAATTTCAATGTTAAATTAACATTTCGGGTAATAATCGTTTTCTTTATCGTACGTGTTTTAACTTGTTACTATTGATTGTATCACTTAGACCAATATTTAAATAATTACAGAGTATAAAACATGATTTATATATCATATATATTTATAAAATAAATATGTAGAACAGACATATATTTGAAATGAAAAACACAGTTTATGGAGACGGTAGTCCGTACGTACGCATAAACGTTGTTTCCTTTTTCATATCGTATCAAACGGAACTATGTGAATAAGATATATGTAAGTAAATATATATATAAATATATGTATCTATATTGTAATTTTTATGTCATATATTACATACTTATTAGTAATATATACTTTTATAATTTTCGATGAATTGTGCTCGTGGAAATGAATCTCATTGCGTTGTGGAGACAGTAATACGTACGTACGCACGAGCGACAATGTCATTTCCTTAAAGGTGTCGAATTGGATGGTATATTAATTTTATAGATACATTATCATCTTATTTTCATTATTTATATACATATTACTCATCATTATATCCATCAAAATAACATAGTTTTGGATAACAAATTGCACCATGACGTGGAGACGGTAAGCCGTACATACGCACGCATGGTGACATTATCATTCATAAGATGGATATAATAATGAATATAGTTGTTCCATATTTATAATAACATCACAGTATATATAATATACTGGAGTTATTATTTTATAATGGAAACAACAAAGAAATAGTAAGTGGAAGAATAAGAGAACTTGAAAGAGGGTGGTGAAATCATTACCTCTTCTTCGGGTTCTTCCTTTTGATTTGATAAAAAGGGCTCATTAGGTTGGATTTATGACCAAAGGAATGCCTCTAGAATGAATTTATGAGAGTTTGGAGGATATTTGGTCATGTTTTGGCTGAGTCAAATGGCTTTGGAGGTGTGAATTTGAGAGAAGGGGAAGTTCCCTTTTATAAGAGGGGTGAGGGGCACCTTTGGAAAAACTTAAAATATTATTTTATAATAAATTCATATTGGGATTATAATGGTTCCAAATGAATTTATTTAGAGACTTAGATGTTTATTGGTATAAATACTCTCAACTAATAGGTTTTAGACAAGTTTAGGTCACTATTTTAACCTTATCTTATAGATTTTACTCTTAGTTAAATAGTTTAACTTTTACCGTGTCTTCTTGTATTCTTACTCTATATGGTCAGTAAACTTACTCTAAACTTCCAGGAGAACCTCAAGTGGCTCATTAATAACATATATAATATTATTTAAGCACTTTTTCCAAACTATACATTTTTATGAATATTATATCAACCAATAATAAAGTATTTGTTTAAAATATTAATTTATGTCAATTTTGACACTATTTGGTATTTTGTTTTTGTGAAAGTCGTCACAAATAGATTACTTCTAAAAATATACATTTAATTATCCATAACATGTCATATTCACCTATAAAATTCGTTTATGTCATATAAACTTTGAAATTATATTTATTTTAATATTTATAATTTCATTTATTTGATTCTTTCATTAATAAGGTAATTAATGCATCATCAATGTGTCATAAATAAAATTAATTATTTATTGTCTAAAAATTTTAAAGAAAATATCATGATGTAGTAAATCTCATTAACTTTTGAAATAGATTTTATAGTCAAAATTATTACTTATATAAGACCATATAAAAATTAATTACTAAAACCTTTTTGTTTATGTCAATTTTGTCTTTACTTTATATTAATTAATCTAAAGTGTCATTATCATTCATAAGTGGCTCCATGAGGTCCCAAAATCGACCCAAGGAAGAACATGGTCGTAAATTACTCATACAATAAGTTTAAGACATGTTTTAATGTTATTTGGAATTATTACAATATTCTTTTTTCCTTGCATTACCCTATTTACCTTTAGTCGCGGTAAATAAAAGTCAAATTTTACTATTCACAAAAAATTATTTTCATCTTATTGAACAAAATTTTACTTACTGAGGTTAACCATGTCTCTCGGAATTTTGAAAATCCACTCACAGAAGTGGTAAAATTAAGTTTTATGTGAATTTTCAAATACTCCTAGGATGTGAGTAAAAGAAGGTGAAAAGTTCAATAAAATTTTTATATATTTAAAATTATTATATACTGACTCCAATGAATTAAATTGAATTTATATAGGTATTATATTTCTATTTTTACCTAAAATAAATTTAAATAAAATAAATAATTATTTAAATAAAAATCTTGTTTTTAAACAATAACTCAATGTTTTTTACTATTCATTAAAAATTGAAAGTTTTCAGAAAAATACCAAAAATTCACCCTAGGCTAATTTCAATATTCCAAATACAAAAATGATTTCTATTTTACCAAATTAAAAATATATAAGTTTCATTTATTAATTTAAAATTAATTTTTGTTGTTAAAACCAGAAGGCGTACTTTTAAGAAATAATAACTATCAAACGATTGACACTTGTTTTTGTCCAATTTCAATGTAAAATTACATACAATGACCAGCGTTAGATTCAATGGTAAAAATATAATCTATTTATACTTCCAAACCATTAAAATGTATTATTTAATACTATAAAGTATTCTTATTAAAAAATTTGTGTTCAGTGAAAATATAGTATTTTTCACTATTCACCCAAATATGAAAGTTATTATGAAAACACAAAACATTTATTGAAACTAAATTATTATGTCTCAATTATAAAGAAAAAACTTATCATGTAAAATTGAATATATAATAGTTTCAAATATTACATTTAAAAAGGGTTCTCTATTAAAAGGCGGAAAAATAGCATTTTTTTAAAAATACTTCATTAATCTGAAAAAAAAATTTATTGTTCTTACATTATGTCTAAGAAACTCATAATATGGATTATAAAATTATAAGTATTATACAAAGTTCAAAATTCAGTTAATAATATTCATAACTATTTTTGAACATCTAGTTTAGTAAGTCGTGGTGCGCTTGAACTCAGTGTTGCGTGTAGTGCCAGTTATTGAATTACTTTTAAGAAATAACATACTATGAAATCTTGGGGTGTAACATTCTTCCCTCCATCAACAAACTGTGTCCTCGCAATTTGAAATTTTTCTTCAAAAATAAAAGGTTGAAAATAGAAAATACCTTTGTGGGAAAACCCACGTCAGAAATTGGCTTAATAAAATTTAGACTTAATAATAGGAAAAGGGGAATGAAAAAGTCACCACCAAATTATGATCTCGAATAGGATAACATTGGTGGAAATTAGATACACATAATTTTAGGAAAAACGTAAATATTTATAGGGAGTGATTGAGGTCATCAGTCACAAACAATTGTAGAATTGAGGGGTTAAAAGCCATCAATCTATGATAATTTAAAATAACATCGTTTCAACGCAACATAAGGTATTAGGATAACACATCTTTAGTTTTAAGATTCCTTACCTAAATTTTAAGAATTTATTTCTTCGTAGAATAAGATAAGAAATATATATATATATATATACTTGACAAGTAGAGTTTCATCCTTCAACTAATTCCTACCACAAACTCATCTTTCACTCCAAATGATATCAAAAATATATATATTTACCTAAATCGTATAAGGTTCCAAAAATAATGAATTTATAATTCATTTTTCGGACTATTTCAAAAAAAACTAAATTATAAAAACTAGTACATCACGTAGTCCAGTCGTAGGTGATGCACCTTTTTCTCTCTTCAGTTGAGGGTTCAAGTCTCGCGGCCTTGCCGGATGTGACTAATTGCCGCCCGACTTCTGGGTTGTCCTTTTTATAATAATCCATAAATAACCTTAACAATAGTATCTAATTTCAAACATAATCCATTCCAACCTTTATAATTATCTGAAATTCTTATATCTAAACTCTCATTCCAAAATTTATAAGTAAGATAAACACAATTAGGATTCTTTTTCCCATGTAATAACAAGTTAACACCTTCATCATTTATTATTTAAAAACATGGTAACATCCTGAATTACCATAAAACCTTAATGATTATATTCAAGCTCCCTTATTCCTTATAGAATACTGGATATACTCCTATCCAAAAAAATTTGTAAACTCCAAAAATAATGGAATATATAAACAATTAATTAGTTTCATGGAAGTAAAGAATATCCAATATAATTTATCCAAATCAACCATCTCTTATTCCAAAATCACTACCTCATTATCAGGACCATATAAAAGATTACCTTTTCTTTAACCATTTATTTTCCAGAAATTGTATATTACTATTTAGTCACTTTTTATAGAACCATATAATCTCAAATCCTCAATAAAATAGTACTGCAGTACAATCCTTATTTATATTTATAGTTCATGTAACTAGTATATTGTTGATAAACCACTCAAATGAAATAATTATATAATAACAACATAAGAACACTAGTCATTATTATTCATCATAGGTAGTATCATAACATTATTATTATCCAATAACATCATTTGTAGTATACTCTTATGAATGGGACATTGATTCGCGTAGTGTCTCAAAGCCTATCAGATGAAGCATTTTGCACTTGAAATTTTTTTCTTACCCGTGAAATCACGTACATGGTGTCCTTTTTTCCACACTTATAACAAACTCTCATTCCCTTCAAGCATTTACCAAGGTGATTCATTCCACATTTATCACATATTGGAAAATACTTCTTTTCCTTGTTCCCTTTATCCATCTTTCTTTCTACCATCCCTTTCTTCGGTGGCTTCCCTTCAAAGACATAAGATTTAGGTAATTATTTACTGATCTTATTAACACATGATAATATTTATTCATATGATGAAAATATGTGTGAGACTATTTCCTTTCTAAATGTTGGCTTAATACCATGAATGATATGACCCTTCTTACTCATTGGATCATATGTATTGATGGATTTCTCATTCTTTCTCCTGGGCGCCATTTCTAAACAATTCCATACACTATGCCAGTTTATAAATCGCAATTCATAATTCCAAACATGTAAAATACCGAACATAAATTGAAAATTTTATGGATATAATCCATAATAACAAAAATGCTTTCCTTGAGGAGGTATATACTCATAAACCCTTCATATTGGTTTGTAAAGAAAACGATAATTCTCCTAAGAAAATCCCCCGAGAGTGTCGTAACCAAGATTGCAGCAAGAATCGTTGTCCAGCACCAGTTCCCATTCAATTCTAGCTCAAAGTAGCGTTTTCGGGTTTACCCCTAGGTACATCTGTGCCAGATCTACCTCTACGTGCTCATATCTAGATAGGGATGTATTTTCTTAGAAAACTCACAAAATCTCTACATTAACAAAATTCTAGAAAGTCCTTCTATACTAATCCTCAAAGTCAATTTTAGGTCTATGTGCACTAATCAGAGTTTATCTAAATCTAGCTTCCAAGGATATTGCTAAACTTACTCAGATACCAACTATAATTCCATGACCCCAGTTACCCAGAGTCGTTTCATTATTTTAATACAATGGCATGATTACAAAGAATCATGTCCCAAAAGACTGATCTGTTTAGCAATCTTGGAAAATGGATTACATACATGGATGGTACATTACACTTTAGAAAATAAAATGCAACATAAATGATCCTTTGAGAATGCCATTAATCCTCTAGCTTGACCCTGCTTATCAATCATAATACACTTTGTAGAATCCTGAGAAAATTAAAACATAGAAAGGGGTGAGCTCAGATTCTCAGTAAGGATAACAATATAGCAGAAACATTCATAAATAAGTATAAACATTTAATGAAAGGTATAACACTAAAACAAAAGCCTTTTTGAAATTAAACTTCAGCATAATATGGAAAAGATACAATAAAATAATTCCATTTACTTATTCACATTGATATTCTACTATTCGAATAATCACATGCAATATCAATAGCCACTTTCATAATAATGGAATGCATAATGCCAGACTATCATAACCACACAGTCAAGGCCTTGTGCCAAGACTAATAATAATATTTTGTCAAGGCCTTATTCCAAGACACTAGTTTGTCTCATGAGACCTACCGATGCATTGAGGAGCTATAGCGGGCTCCACCCGTCACTTACTAAGTCCAATGCATTACTCATATGAAATGTTTTAAACATAACGTAAACATTCATATTAAAACTGGCATACTGAATGTCAATACTTTACACATAAACCATTAATGGTATAAAAATAACACATCTACAGTAAAACATATCACAAAACCTTCAATACAATATGGAAGATTTGTATCATAATAAATCAACTTCAAGCAAGTTTAAAATCCATTAAAGGATTTTGACATATATGAAAATGATTCGTAAAACTCTTTGAGATAAGTATCATTTTTTCATGAAAACATGTAAATGTCACACAATTTAGAAAGGAAGACATTTAAATACGTTTTTGAATCAATTTTTCCCATACCAATTAGAAACTTTTTAATTTAAATAACATTTTAAAACATTCATGCCCTTTTAAATAAATCCTTAAAACCGTTTTAAAAACATGGACATTAATGAGAATGGTTTAGAAGAATAAATCTTAAAAACATTTAAAATGATGTTTCAGTAAAAAGTACCTTAAAACAATCCCTTTGAAAATTATTTTATGAAACATGGACCTGGATGATAAATATTTCCCCGTAGATACTTACGTAAAAACAACCTCGGATAATAATGAGATTTCGAAATTATCCCTTCCCAATTTGGTAACTTACGAAACATACTACCTATGAAAGAAGTATCATAAAATGAATATTTAAATACACATAAATTAAATTGTATTACTCAAAGAATACAATTATGTTCAGTACATACACCACACAAAAGGTAATAGTGGCAATATGGCATGAATCTCACGGGAATAAAGAGTGAGATGAAAACCCCTTACATTGCACTTTCCTTTAGTCGAGGGTAAGTTTAACCTCCTCTATGAAGATATTAGTGTGTTATTAAAGAATTCCATAACCATATTAGTATTTATGATATCATACATGATTCATTAATGACTTTATAGTACCCATTTAATAATAATTTCCATGTTAAATTAACATTTCGAGTAATAATTTCTTTCTTTATCGTACGTGTTTTAACGTCTTACTCTTGATTGTATCACTTAGACCAAGATTTAAATACTTCAAGAATATAAAACATGATTTATATATCATATATATTTATAATATAACTATGTCTAAGAGACATATATATGTAATGAAAAACACCGTTTATGGAGACGGTAGTTTATACGTATGCATAAACGTTGTTTCCGTTTTCATGTCGTATTGAACGGGACTAAGTGAACAAGATATATGTAAGTACATATATATATAAATATATGTATCTCAAGTAGAATTATTATTTCATATATTACATACTTATTAGCAATATATATTTTATAATCGTCGATGAATGGTGATTGTGGAAATGAGTCTCATTGCGTCGTGGAGACGGTAATCCGTACGTATGCACGAGCGACAATATAATTTTATTAATGGTGTGTAATTGGATGGTATATTAATTTTACACAGACATTATCATGTTATTTTAATTATTTATATACATATTATCATTATATCCATCCAAATAACATAGTGTTGAATAACAAATTACACCACGGCGTGGAGACGGTAAGTCGTTCATACGCACGCATGGTGACATTATCATTCATAAGATGGATAGAATAATGAATATAGTTGTTCCATATTTATAATAACATCACACTATATATAATATAATGGTGTTATTATTTTAGAATGTAAACAATAAAGAAAGAGTAACTGGAAGAATAAGAGAACTTGAAAGAGGGTGGTGAAATCATTACCTCTTCATCGGGTTCTTCCTTTTGATTTGATCAAAAGGGATCATTAGGTTGGATTTTTTACAAAAGGAAGGCCTATAGGATGAATTTAGGATAGTTGGGAGGATATTTGGGCAGGATTTGGCTGAGACAAATGGTTTTGGATGTGTGAATATGAGAGAAGGGGAGGTGCCCTTTTATCAGATGGGTGGGGGCACCTTTGAAAAAACATAAAATATTATTTTATAATAAACTCATATTTTGTTTATAATCGTTCCAAATGAATTTATTTAAAGACATAGGTTGTTATGGGTCAAAATAATTTCAACCAATATGTTTTATACAAGTTTATGTTTCCATTTCAACCTTATCTTTTATATTTAACTCTTAGTTTTAAAGTCTTACTTTTACCGTATCTTCTTGTATTCTTACTCTATATGGTTAATAAACATACTCTAAACATCTAAGAGAACCTCAAGTGGATCATTAATGACATATATAATATTATTTAAGCCATTTGGCCGAACCATAAATTTTTAGGAATATTATATCAACCAATAATATAGTATTTGTTTTAAATATTAATTTATGTCAATTTTGAAACTATTTGGTATTTTGTTTTTTTGAAAGTCATCACAACTTGATTACTTCAAACAAGATACATTGAATCATCCCTAACATGTCATATTAACCTAAAAAATTCGTTGATGTCATAAAAACGTTGAAATTATATTAATTTTAATATTTATAATACCATTTATTTGATTCATTCATTAATAAGCTAATTACTGCATCATCATTGTGTCATAAATAAAATTAATTAATTATTGTCTAAAATTTATAAAAAATATAACATGATTTATTAAATCTCTTTATATTTTTAAAGAGCTTTTATAGTCAAAATTATTACTTATATAACACCATATAAAAATTAATTACTAAAATATTTTTGTTTATGTCAATTTTGTCTTTACATAAAATTAATTAATCTAAGGTGTCATTATCATTCATAGGTGGCTCCATGGTGTCAAAAAATTGAACCACGGATTAACATGGTCATTCATTACTCATAAAATAAGTTTAAGACATGTGTTAAGGTAATTTTTAATTATTACAATATTCTTTTTACCTTGAATTACCTTATTTACCTTTAACCGTGGTAAATAAAAGTCAAAAGGTACTATTCACCAAAAATTATTTTCATCTTATTGAACCACATTTTTCTTACTGAGGTTAACCTTTTCTCTTGTATTTTTGAAATTCCACTCACAGAAGTGGTAAAATAAGGTTTTATGTGAATTTTCAAATTCTCCTAGGAGGTGGGTAAAAGGCGGTGAAAAGTTCAATAAAATTTTTATATATCTAAAATTATTATAAACTAACTCTATTGAACTACATTGAATTAATATAGGTATTATCTATATATTTTGACCTAAAATATATTTAAATAAAATAAATAATTATTTAAATAAAAAGCTGGTTTTTAAACAATAACTCAGTGTTTTCCACTATTCATCAAAAATTGAAAGTTTTCAGAAAATACCAAAAATTCACCCTTTGATAATTTCGATATTCAGAATAAAAAAATTATTTCTATTTTACCAAATTCAAAACATAGAAGTTTCATTTATTAATTTAAAATTAATTCCTGTTTTCAAAACCTAAAGGCGTATATTTAAGAAATAATAACTATCAAAAGATTGACACTTGATTATATCCAATTTCAATGTAAAATTACTTACAATAACCATAATTGGATTAAATGGTAAAAATATAATCTATTTATACTTCTAAACCATTAAAATTTATAATTTAACACTATACATTATTTTGATTAAAAAAGTGGTTTTCTGTTAAAATATAGTATTTTTCACTATTAATGAAAATATGAAAGTTATCAGAAGAACACCCAAGATTTACTAAAACTAAATTATTATGTCCCAATTCTAAATAAAAAGTTTATTTTGTAAAATTTAATATATAAAAGTTTCAAATATTTTATTTAAAAAGGGTTCTCCATTAAAATGCGGTAAAATTGCATTTTTTGAAAAATACTTCTTTTATCTGAAAAAAATGTATTTGTTCTTACATTATGTCTAAGAAACTCGTAATATGGACTCTAAAATTATAAAGATTATATAAAGTGAAAAATTCAGTTAATACTATTCATAAATGCTTTCGAACAGCTAGTTTGGTAAGTCGTAGTGCACTTGAACTCAGTGTTGCGTGTAGTGCAAATTATTGAATTATTTGACGAAATAATGTACTATTAAATCTTAGGGTGTTACATTCGTCTTGAATTATCAATAGATTGAATAAATCCTTTTGGTGTATAGAGTACTACTCACATTACATAGACTATCATGTTGGAAAATTATAACATTCTTCAATGGTTATGCACGAAGCACAAATACATTGTGTTGTCACTGCTTATATCTGGATGAAAGCAACCCGGTAATGATATTGATTTTTATTTGTCTTTATTGATCATAGATCTAAAATTGATATGGATAAATGTGTTACAATGTATGATCCTCATATAAGCTTAGAATTCATATTTAAGGACATATTGTATAAAACAATAAATGATTCCCCGCTTATGGAAATTTATCAAGCTATAAGATTAAAGGCATTTTGGGGTGTCTCATTTGTGAAAAATGCACATACTCAATTTGGTTGAAACATTCCTCAAGGACTGTGTTTTTAGGACACTGAAAATTATTACCTCGATAAAATAAACACTGATAATGGATGAGAACATTATATGTGAATATTGAACTATTTACAAACCTGTCTCTAGCAATGGGTGATCAATAGTAAAAAAAAGTAAAAAAGATTTAAACTATTTTGGTCAACCATTTTATAAAAACCTTACAAATTTGGGTTAGAAGAAGAGATCAATTTTCATGGAATTACAGTATTGGAATTTTTTTTAGGATAGAAATTTTATTCATTTCATGCATGTAGAAAAAAATGTATTTGATAGTTTTGTTTCCACGTTACTAAAAGTTCCAATAAAAATTTATGATGTAATCATGGCTGTTTTGGACAAGATTAAAATTGGGATAAAGTAAGAGTTGGCAGTAGAGAAGGGTAAAATATAACATCCCAAGTAAAGAAATAATAATACATTTTCATAATTATTAATATCTTTGAATTTAATATTAATTTTACTTTAAAGGGGTTGCTATGTTCGATGGGGTAACCGATACGTAACAACGAGTTTCTTTGAAATCTTACGTTGCACACAAGGCTGAGTCATATTAAAAATATAATATAATATTATTATTTTAAATGGTAGTCAACGCTTAGTCTTTTTAATGGAGGGAATGAAAAAAACTAACTAAAATATTAATATACATGATTGTTAAAGACTTATATATTTATCCAATAAAATTTAAAGGCTTAAAATGTGAATGAATCTAATTTTAAGCATAATTTACTTTAAAAGGTTGATTTACTGCCTTTTGATGGTGAACCCTCTTTAAATCTGGTTTTGTTCACTTTTATATTTTCTATTTGACCAAATAATATTCTTTTTTAGAATCGGGAAATCAAAATTTACTTTGTGTAAATTTGTGGAATTTTTCTGATAATATTCAATTTTTAAATGAATAGTGAAAAAGACTATATTTTAATTGAAAACTACCTTTTAATATAATTTATTTATACGGATATATTATCTTTTTAATTGTTTTTAAAGTTTAATTAGACTATACTTTTTTATTTATTCCAATTTTGGTCATTAAAATTAATTTCACTTTGAAATTGGACATAAACAAGTGTCAATCTTTTGAGAGTTATTATTTCTTAAAAACGCGGTTTTGATTTGACAACGGGAAATAATTTTAAATTAATTAATGAAACTTTTATGTATTGAATTTAGTAAAATAGACATCATTTTTGAATTCTGAATATCAAATATATTTTGGGGTGAATTTTTCGTATTTTTCTGAAAAAAACTTCAATCTTTAATTAATTGTGAAACCACTAAGTTGTAGTTAAAAATATAGATTTTTTATTTAAATGAAATTTTACCCCTTATATGTATTGAATTTAGAAAATAAAACAAACATGGTTGTTATTAGTATGTAAAATGTGGTTCAATAAGATGAAAATAATTTTTTTGTGAATAGTAACGTTTGACTTTTATTTACCACGGTTAAAGGTAATTAGGGTAAATTAAAGTAAACAGAATATCATAATAATAAAAAATTACATTAACACTTGTTCTAACTTTATTGGATGATTCATGTCCAACCATGGTCATCCTTTGGTCTATTTTGGGACTCCATTGAGCCACTTAAGAGTGATAATGACACTTTATTTTAGTTAACTTAAAATAAAGGCAAAATGACATAAACAAATATCTTTTGGTAAATTAAGTTTTACATAAGGTTATATAAGTTATATTTTTGACAAAAAATATTATTTGGAAAGATAAAAATATTTCCTACATCATGGTTTTTTTTCTATAATTTTTAGACATCAAATAAATAAAATTATTTTTGACGCAATAATGATAATGTGTTTACAACATTAATAAATGATTTAAATTAATAAGATTATGAAGATTAAAATAATATCTAAAACCTATCCAACTTTTATTGGATGATATTATTTTGACCATGATTCATCTTATATTTGACTTTAATTTTTTTTGGAACTTTAGAAACAAAAAATTATTATATAATAAAATAATATTTTTACACTTTCCTAAAGATCCCACTTCCCCCTCATAAAAATCCCTCACTTCTAACCCATTTATCACACTTCTAAAGCCCCTTTTCTCTTCCAACCCCTACACAAATAATCTCTCAAGATCACTCTATTCCACTTAGAAGACTTAATTTAGGCATAAGGCTCTTCAATAAGTCCTTTTGGTTCAAACCAAAGGGAGTTTCTTTTCTTTTATTTTACTTCTCGAACCCCAAAAATATTTTTATTCCTTTTTTTATAACAACACAGATATTTTTAATATACTAGGATGTTTTTATGAGAAGGATTCAAACTAAACATACAAACACATTCATCTAATGGGTAAAGAACATATTTTTTCTTTGGATGGTAAACTAACTCCTCATGAAACAATGATTTTTCAATTATCTACAACCGCCTCTCATTATGGAAATTAAGATGCAACTGTATTTATATATGATAAATATTATGTTTATTATTATTTATTCTTCTGTATTTTTCATTTATCTCGTACCTTTATGGTTTCTATAATGTGTAAACGCGATAATTTCATTTGAGGAAGTGGATACTACCACCCCCTAAAAGTGATATGACTCATTAATTCAATATGTGAGACATATAAAGGATGGAATTGATGATATTATATATGATATTATACTATAATTATAATATACCTATGTATCATTATGTTTTAATTCCATTAAAATATGAAATAGAAATGGAAGTGGCGTTCATGCGTACGTACGACTTACCATCTCCCTGAATGGCGCATTTAATTTCTTACCTCCAAATGTTATGTACGGTTATAAATACATTTATATATATATATATACTGGATATATAATTTATTAATGACATATAAATCCTTAATACCATTCTGAATATAATGGATATTTGACCACATGAATTACATGTAATTATCAGAAGTTCATTTTTGACTCAAGTACCAAATATCGACAAAATGATCATTATTAACTTAAATGGTTACATTATGTTTATTATTCAAGAGATTAAAGAATGAAAGGGTCAAGTCAGACATGAGTTAAGGGACATTGTCTCAATCCCCTTTCATTGAAGTATATTCTATTTTAATACAAGAATTTTTTTATACACTGTATAAACACCTTTTATTTTTCATTTCATTCAAATGGAATCTTTTTTGATGAATCATTTTACTAAATAACATAAAATAATATTTTTTTAACGTCAGCGGTGACAAAAACCTTACCGCATCTGCGAGTATTATTTGATCTATGGCTTCCTTAACAAGCCATAATGTTTTTAAAAGTAAAATAAATACCTTATACTCTTTTATGAATTTAGTATTGAAATGGTTTAGATAATAGATTTGTCATGTCAATATATTTAAATAATATATTTTGATTGAAATGTGGAAATGTTATATGTCCTTTGTGTTTATTTTTTATAAATACGTTATGGTTCTTGGGCATTGTTTACAAATACATGTGGTTCTATGATAATCCTACGGTGGGTGAGCCCGAGATAGCTCTCCAATGCATTAGATAACGTGACGGAAGTAAATGTGAATGTTTTTCCTAATAGATTTAGGGAATATATTGTGATTGGTATTCCAAATGTAACTCATACGTAGCTATGAAATATACAACGTAAGTATGTTATGAATGCCACAAGTTACCTTTATGATTTGTGTTTACTATGTAAATATTATGATTTCTTGAGGTATGTAAAAGAGATTATTTTATGTATGTATTGATGAACTAATATTTTCTTTCTTTGTTGTATAACCCTTACTGGGATTTTTATGCTCATCCCATGTTTTGAAATGTTTTTTACAGGACTTAAAGATGAATTGGGTCATGGATAGGATCAAGGAAAAGTCATTCTTTATAAAACATGGATCTAGACATGACTCTTTTTTTCAAAAGTTTATATTTAGTGAAAAAAAAGGAAATTGAGTAGAACTGTCTACTTTATAATTCTTGATATGTAATATAATATTTAAGGCCTATTTCTCTAAAACACTAAACTTTAAATGATCCTAACTATGAATTATTCATTTAATTCAATGTTATCTAATTTTTTAAGGTTGGACCTTATAGTTTGTATCAATGTTCAGTTTAGATAACATTAGAAGTCAGGGTATTGTTAAATTAATGTCCATAATTTAATTTATGGTAATATTAAAATGATATAGCATTTACAAATAACCATATTGCTTCGCCTATGATATTTCGGTGTTCATAATGGTTTTCCACATAGGAAATAGGCAGCAATGTTGGAGAAGGCATACAGAGGGGAATAACCTTCCAAATCAGCAACCTGAGATGGTCAGAATCAGAACTGAATAGTTTCTTGCAGTGATGGAATAGTTTTCTTAAGATATAAATGGTGGTGGTATCCATGCATGAGATTAGACAGACCAACCATAGAGGAACATGTTAGTAGTGGAGCATTTCACGAGGCAACATCCCCCCATTATTTAGAGTATCATCTGACCCTGTGCTAGCATAAGGGTGAATTAAAGCACTGTAGATGATTTTTGATGTTATGGGGTGTTTATAATATCAAAATATAAGTCTCTTTGTTTACCGTTTTGAAGGTGAAGCTGATCAGTGGTGGTCTATGGTGAAAAATATCATGGATTGTGAGGATATTGATAATCTTTATTGGGATGAATTAAAATGTATGTTTCTTGAGAAATATTTTCCTATGCTAGTTCATCTTAGGATGGAAAAGCAATTCCTGGAATTGAGGCAGGAGGATGACTTAGTGGCTAATTATAAAGAAACATTCACTTGACTGGCAAGATATGCTCCAAATTTCATACAAGATCTTGATAGTAAAATCAACCATTTTTACTCAAGATTAAATCCATTGTATCAAAGGGCTTTAGCTTCTCGTGCATTCAAAAGTTATGAAAAAAAAATCGATATGCATAGAAGGTGGAAATGGAGTATGCATATGATCAAGTTTTCTTTAAAAAAACAGAATAAGAGGTCAAGGTGACATGTGAAAGGGAAGAACTCATAAAAAAAGTCTAATGGTAAGAAACTTAAGTTTAAAGTTTGTAAAAATTATGGTAAAAAGTATACTGGGGAATCACTTTTGAATTTTGGAAAGTGCTACCGATGTGGTAAAATGGGACATAATGCTCATAATTGAACTGAAAAAGATTAGGGTAATGGTAAGACAAAATCTGATTTAAAATCAGTAAAATGTTGTATGTGGAATTAAATGGGTCATTATGAAAATGAGGGTCCAACTAAGAACTCAACTGAGGGAAAGCATCTAGACTAGAAGACAAAAGGGGTGGGGAAGTCCTTTGAAACTACTTCAGTATATGTTGGGCCATCAAATAAAGTAGTATCATGTACACTATTTGTTTTTTTAGATTATGCCAACGTGTTGTTTGATTCAGGGTCTACACACTCCTTCATTTCTGAGAATTTTTCTAGTAAATTGGGAATTCCATCTCCAGATTTAAATCTTGAACTTATGGTAAAAACGCCTGGAAGAAATGTTGAGACAAAAATAAATTATAAGAACCTTCCTATCCTTGTGTGCATAAAGAATATACCTACAAACCTTATTATTTTGCCTCTAGTAGAGTTTGATGTTATTTTGGGTATGGATTGGAATTATTTTAATCAAACTAAGATTAACTAAAGAGATAATGAGGTTTCCATTCAGAAATATTTTCATTTTGTGTAGAAGAATGAACCCTTACTTTTAATAACATATCAAGAAGCTAAGAAACTAGTAAAAGATGGAAATGAATGTAACCTTTCACGTATTATTTAAAATGAAGGATATGTGCATATTAATGATGTTCCAGTGGTAAATGAGTACCTTGATGTTTTTTCTGATGAGTTTCTTGGTATTATACCTAATCGAGAAGTTGAATTTACTATTGACTTAGTTCCTGATGTTAATAAAATTTCAAAACCCCATTATCGAATGGCTCAAATTGAAATTTTAGAGTAAAAGAATAAATTTCTAGAGTTATTAGATAAAGGTTTCATTCAACCTAGCATATCACCATTGGGTGATCCTGTCTTATTTATAAAAAAGAAATATGGTTCAGTGAGACTTTGCATTGATTATAGATCATTAAATAACATCACTATTAAGAAAAAGTATCATTTTATTCATTTCAATGATTTGTTTGATCATCTCAAGGGAGCATAGTATTTTTCAAAGATTGATTTGAGTTCGAGGTACCATCATTTGAAAGTAAAGGAAGAAGACACTCCAAATACATTGTTTCGTACAATATTTGGCTATTATGAATTTGTAGTTATTTATTTTGGGTTAACAAATGCACCTACTGTATTCATGGATCTTATGGATAGAATTTTATGTGAGTCTTTGGATATGTTTCTGGTTGTGTTCATTGATGATATTTTTTTTATTTTAAAGTAAATAAGATCATGAAAGTCATTTAAGGGTTGTCTTGCAAACATTAAAAGAAAATAAACAATATAGAAAATTCAACAAGTATAAGTTTTGGTTACAAAAAATTTCTTTCCTTGGTCACATTATTTCAAAAAAATGGAATAACTATTGATCCTGCTAAAACAAAAGTTATAGAAGATTGTATAAGACCCACAAATATAACTGAGATCCATAGTTTTCTTGTTTTGGTAGGTTACTATTGGAGGTTTGAAGAAACTATTTCACAGTTATCTAGTCTAATGACTAAGTTAACTCGAAAAGGTGTTAAGTTCATCTAGAAAAAAGAATGTGATGATTGTTTTCAAGAATTGAAAAAAAGATTGGTGAATGCTCCAGTTTTGGCACTACCTTCCAAAAATGGTGAGTTAGTTATTTATAGTGACACTTTGTTGAAAGGAATTGGTCGTGTCCTTATACATAATGATCAGGTAATTTCTTATTCTTCACATCAGTCGAAACCTCAGGAATTAAATTACCCAACACATGATTTGGAATTAGCTATAGTTGTTTTTTGATTTAAAAATTTGGAGGCATCATTTATATGGATTAAAATGTGAAATATATACTGGCCACAAAAGTATAAAGTATATATTCACTCAGAAATAATTAAACATGAGATAGAGGAGATGGGTGGAATTAATCAAGGATTATGATTGCATGATCCTTTACCATGCGGGAAAATCAAATAAAGTGGGTGATTCTTTGAGTTGAAAAAAGTAATGCTTCATTAACCATTCTAGGTTTGGAACGAGATCCATTGGTTTTTTATTTGATGAACTTTGGAATATAAGTTATTGGTTCCGTAAATTATTACGTTTTGTTTCGGGTGTTAGTGAAATCGTCTCTCGTAGAAATAATTAATCAAGCGCAGAAGGAAGACAGTGAGTTGCAAAAAAATGCAGAGTTGGTTCAGAATGGTAAGTTTCCTAAATTTAACATTGATAATGATTGTGTTTTGTGATTTGGAAGGAGGTAATGTGTGCCATGTGATTAACAGTTTAAGAATGAGTTGTTATGTGAAGCTTGCAGTTCCCCATTTTTAGTTCATCCTAGAAGCACTAAGATGTACATAGATCTTCGGGAGTATTACCGGTGGGATGGAATGAAAAGAGATATTGCTGATTTTACTATGAATTGTTTGACTTGTCAGTAGGTTAAAGCAGAGCTGCAGTTATCGAAAGGGATGCTTCAGTATTTACTGATACCAGAGTGGAACTGGGAAAATATATCCATAGACATCATTGTGGGAATATCGAAGACATCTTGAGGTAATAATTCAATCTAGGTTATTGTTGATTGATTGACTAAATATGCTCATTTACTTCCTATTCAAGATACTTTGTCTCTAGATTAACTTTCTCGGTTGTATGTTAAAGAGATAGCTAGGTTGCATGGAGTTCCTCTCTCTATTGTATCTGATCGGTATCCCAGGTTTTCTTTTAACTTTTGGAAAGGCCTTCAGAATTCGTTGGGTACTGAATTAAATTTTAGTACATCTTTTCATCCTCAATCAGATGGGAAGTCAAAACGAACAATTCAGACCATAAGGGATATGTTATGTGCTTGTTCACTGGATTACCAAGGAAGTTGGGACCAACATATTTATTTGGTTGAACTTTCATATAATAAAATTTTTCATTCCATTATATAGATGGCTCCATTTGAGGTATTATCTGGGAAGCGGTGTCAAACTCCATCTTTATAGGATAAAGTAGGTGAAAGGATGTTGATGTCTCCTGAATTGGTTCAAAAGATGGCAGAAATGGTTCAGTTGATTCAGAAGCACATGAGAACAGCTCAGAGCAGGTAGAAAAGTTTTGATGATAATCGGTGGAAGGATCTTTCTTTTGAGGTAGGTGATCATGTCTTTCTCAAACTTTTTCCATGGAAAAGTGTGATGTGTTTTGGTAAGAAGGGAAAGTTGGGTCTGAGGTTCATTGGACCTTATGAAATCTTGGATAAATTAAGATCAGTTGGGTACAAAGTGGATTTACGTCCAAGTTTATCCCACATACACAATGTTTTTCATGTTTCAATGTTGAGAAAGTATATGCCCGATCTATCTCATATTTTGAGCCAGGCGATAGTTGAGTTGGAATAGAATCTCTCTTATGAGAAACAACCGGTCAAGATTCATGACCAAAGAGAGCAAGTGTTGTGGAATAAGTTAATTCACCAGGTAAAGGTTTTGTGATAAAACTATATGGTTGAAAAAGGAAATGTGGGAATCTGAAAATTCTATGAGAGATAAATACCCCCACTTATTTGATAAGTGAATAAAAATTGTGTGGACGCTGTTTCCTAAAGGGGGTGGTTGTAACATCCCAAGTAAATAAAGAATAATAAATTTTCATAATTATTAATATCTTTGAATTAAATATTAATTTTACTTTAAATGGGTTGTTATTTTCGATGGGGTACCTGATACGCAACAACTGGTTTCTTTGAAATATTACATTGCACACAAGGCTGAGTCATACTAAAAATAATATAATATTATTATTTTAAATTGTAGTTAACGCCTAGCCATTATAATGGAGATAATGAACAAAACTAAATACAATATGAATATATATGTTTTTTAAATGTATATACATTTATCCAATAAAAGTTAGAGGCTTAAAATGACAATGAATCTAATTTAAAGAATAATTTACTTTAAAAGGTTGATTTTCCGCCTTTTGAGGGAGAACCCTCTTTAAATATAGTTTTGGTCACTTTTTTATATTCCATTTGACCATATAAAATTCATATTTAAATTGGGACATCAAAATTTACTTTGGATAAATTTTTGGTATTTTTCTGATAAAATTCATTTTTTTAATGAATAGTGAAAAGTACTGTATTTTAATTCGAAACTTCATATAATATAATTTATTTAAATGGTTAGATTATCTTTTTAATTGGTTTTAAAGTGTAATTAGATTATAGTTTTATCATTCAATCCAATTTTTGTCATTGAAGTATTTTCACATTGAAATTGGAAATAAACAAGTGTCAATCTTTTGATAGTTATTATTTCTTAAAAACACGCTTTTTGTTTTGACAACGGGAATTAATTTTAAATTAATTAATGAAACTTCTATGTATTGAATTTTTTAAAATAGAAATAATTTTTAATTCGCGATATAAACTATATCTTAGGTTTAATTTTTGGTATTTTTCTGAAAAACATCAATTTTGATGAATAGTGAAACCAGCAAGTAGTAGTAAAAAATCTGACTTTTTAATTTAAATGAAATTTTAACACTTATGTAAATTGAATTTTAAAAATCCAAAATACATGGTTGTCATTATTATTTAAAATTTTGTTCAATAAGATAAAAATAATTTTTTGTGAATAGTAACTTTTGACTTTTATTTACCATTATTAAAGGTAAATATGGTATTTCAAGGTAAAAAGAATATCATAATAGTAAAATATTATCTTAACACATGTCATAACATTATTGGATGAGTCATGTTAGACCATGGAAAATCTTGGGTCTATTTTTTGACCCCATGGAGCCACTTAATTGTGATAATTACACTTTATTTTAATTAACATAAAGAAAAGAAAAAAATGACATAAACAAATATCTTTTAGTAAATTAATTTTTACATAAGGTCATATAAGTAATCTTTTGGACTATAAATATTTTTTAAAAAATATAAAATTATTTCCTACATCATGGTATTTTCTATATAATTTTTAGATATCAAATAAATAAAAGTATTTTGGAAACAATAATTATGTTGTGTTTACCTCATTAATAAATGATTTAAATAAATAAGATTATAATGATTAAAATAATATACAAAACCTATATAATTCTTATTGTATGATTTTATTTCCATCATTAGTAATCTTTTCATTGACTTTAATTAGTTTTTTCCCCTTATAAACCGAAAATCATTTTATAATAAATTAATATTTTCACACTTTCCTAAAGAGCCCATCCTCTCCCTTATAAAAAGCCCACACCTCTAACACATTCCCCACACATCTCAATCCCCTTGTATCATCCAACCCCTACCCAAATAATCTCTAAATATCCCTCTATTACACTTAGAATCCTTAACATAGGCATAAGGCACTTCAAGAAGTCCTTTTGGTTCAAACCAAAGGGAGTTACCCGAATTAAAGGAAACAGTTTCTCTTAAATTATTTTTTTTATTTTAATTCTCAAACCCATAAAATATTTTTATTCCATTTTTTGTAACAACACTAGTATTATTTATATACTAGGATTTATTTATGAGAATTATTTGAACTACACATACACACACCTCCATCTAATGGGTAAAGAACATACTGTTTCTGTGGATGGAAAACTAATGCCTCACGAAACGATGATTGTTCAATTATCTTCTACTAACTCTCATGGTGGACATTAATATGGAACTATATTCATATATGATACATATTTTGTTTATGTTTTCTTTATTCATTTTTATTTTTCATTTATATCATACCTTTATGGTTTCCATAATGGGTAAACGTGATAATTTTATTTGCAGAAGTGCAGACTACTGCCCCTTCAAAGTGATATGACTCATTAATGCCATATGTGGGATGTATAAAGGATGGATTTAATGATATTATATATTATATTATACAGAAATTATCATATACCTATGTATCATTATGTTTTAATTCTATTAAAATAAGAAATAGAAATGGAAGTAGCGTTAATGCGTACGTACAGATTACCGTCTCCATTAATGGTGCATTTTATTTCTTACCTCCAAATGTTATGTACTGTTAGAAATACATATATATATATATGTATATATATATACTGGATATATAAGATATATATGATATCTAAATCATTAATACCATTCTGGAGAAAATATATATTTGACCACATTAACACCTTGTAATTATAAGAAGTTCATTTTTACCCAAGCACCAAATATCGACAAAATGACCATTATTAACTTAGATAATTACATAATGTTTATAAAATGGTAATATTTGATATAAAATTAATAATAAACTTTAAAAATGATTTTAAGCAAGTATAAATTACCTTTAGTTTATTATTCAGGATATTAAAGAATAAACGGGTCAAGTCAGACTGAGGTAAGGGACTTCATCTCAATCTCCTTTCATTGAGGCATATTTTGTTTTAATACATGAATTTCTTTTATACACTATATAAACACCTTTTAAATTTAATTTCATTCAAGGGGAATCTTTTTCTAGGAATCGTTTTATTGAATAACAAAAAAAAAAGAATGTTTATTTTTAATATAAGCATTGACAACGACCTTTCCGCTGCCGTGAGTATTATTTTATCTATGGCTTCCTTAACAAGTCGTGATGTTTTTAAAAGGAAAATAAATACCATATACTATTTTATGTATTTTTTCATTAAAATGGTTTTTATAATAGATTTTTTATTTCAAAATATTTAAATGACATATTGGGATTGAAATGTGGAAATGTAATCTTTTCTTTTGTGTTTGTTTTTTATGAATATGTTATGGTTCTTGGGCATTGTTTATGTATACGGGTGGTTCAGTGATAAAATTAGTGTGGGTTATCCCAATATATCTCTACAATTCATTGGGTAATGTGGTGGAGGTAAACATGAATGTTTCTTCTAAGATATTTAGGGAATATACTGTGATGGGTAGTCTAAATGTAACTCCCTATGTAGCTATGAAAGCTACAATGTAAGTATGTTATGGATGCCACAAGTTACCCTTATGATTTGTGTTTACTATATAAATTTTAGGATTTCATGTGGTATGTTAAAGAGATTATGTTATGTATTTATTGATAATCAAATTTTTTCTTTCTTTGTTTTATAACCCTTACTGCGCTTTTTATGCTCATCCCAAGATTTGAAATGTGTTTCAAAGGACTTAAGGTTGAATAGGGTCAAGGATGGGATCAAGGAATATTCATCCTGTCTAAAACATGGAACTAGACATGAATCATTTTTTCAAGAGTTTTTATTTTGTGAAAAAATGGAAACTGAGTAGAAGTGTCTACTTTATAATTATTGAGATGAAATTTAATAGTTCTGGCCTAAATCTCTACAACTCTAATCTTGAAAAGATCCTCAATGAGACATATTCATTTAATTCAAGATTATGTAATGTTTTAAGGCCATGTACTTATATAAAAGTGGAATTATCTTCTTCTAGTAGATTACACTCTATCTAGATAAGAAAATTTTCAATTTTTAATTTTCCTTATGAGTGTAAAAGATCCACAGCGGTGTTGATCAAATATCAATAATTTCGTGTTAATGACTAATTTTAAGTTATAATGACTAAAATCATGAGACTGTCATATTTTTATGCAATATTTAATTCATGTCTCTTTCTATTGCATTCTACCTCTATATGTACAACATACATTAACCAGACTCTACTTCTTTTTCAAAGCAATGTGCAGTAAATTTTTTGACCTGGAAAAGTTTCCAATCATGTATAAAAAAATTCAATAATATTATGTGAATTATAAATTTTCTTCTCACCATAGTTATTTAATATAATGGTCCACCTGATAGTTCAATTGGTAAGAGAGGCTCAACTATATAGTCATCTCCATTATAGATGAACGTACCCCATTGAACGGTATATGAATATTTTGAAAGGGTATGTCTAGAATCTAATTTTTCCATAATGTTATATTGAAGAATAATATATTATTGAAGAATCTATTTAATTCTATACTGATTACCTATTAGATGTTGAAACATTAGTCTCCTAAAGTCTTGCCACCTTGAATGCCTTATGGGGGAAAGGATTTCTAGAAGATATGTTGTTACAATTACCTAGATAGTGTGGGAGCAAGCACGTCTTTACAGATTTTATAATAGTGAAGGTGTTTATCCATACATTTAATCCCACAAATACATTCTTAGATATTTGAATCCATTAAGGTCTGATAGATGTATATCAGATTTACATAATTAACATTTTATAGGATGGTTTAGAGATCAAATTTATATGTAGATATTTGAAAATATGAATTCAATTACTGAATGACTTCATTGGTTATCCATAGGACTGAATGAAAATTTTGTATCTTACACTTGGTTTTTTATCAGTGTTTATACATTCTATACAAAAGAACAAGATGACTTCATAATGATGTAAAAGAGTGGTGTTATTCTTGTGACTAAACCAATGCATTTAACTAGTTCCAAGAATATTAATCCAATTTATGAAAATATGTCACATTTTGGCATTATCTAATAGATATACAAGTTATATTATATAACATTTCAAGTGATTATTTTCTATTTCAAATGGTTTAACAATATCAATGGATTGAAAGTTGATGAAATGGGATTTGTGAAGGTGAATTTCAGTATAGAAGTAGAAAAAGATGAGTTGTTCGTAATGGAATCACAAGTAGTGCAATTATTTTCTGTCTCTGATCAAACAAATAGGAATTGGTCAATTTTACTCTTGGAGACTAAATGTAATATTGAGACAGCTGAAAATTCAATCAAGGATGACCCTTTCATTGGGATATCATAATCAGTTCATGCCAATCCCAATGTATAAAATGTAATATATGTTATATGGGACCATAAAGAGAGGATTTGGATTCTCAAAAGAGGAACCAAATCCTTGAAACCTTAAAAAAAGAAAGAAAGTTCAATGAGAAGGAAAATTTTTTTTTTAATATATTATGTTTTTTCACATAATATTATATGTTCTCTAATGAATTAACATAATCTAAATTAAACGATTGACTACTCATAAAGACAGTGTCTTCTTCACATGGTGATGTTACCAATCCATCGAAAGAACAAACTATAATGAAGGAAACCCTTTGGATAGATGAAAATGTAATCTTACGATATACTATCTCAATTTTACCAAAAATATATATAATGAAATGTTTATTTAATTTTAATTATTCCTTGTAATTTTTTTTTATTTTAGAATATTTTTATCCCTCTGTCATGCCTTTGTAAGAAGATAAATGATGTTGTCTTTTCTCAATTACAGTGGTAATCTTGATATTTTCATAGTAAAATCAGTGTCCATAGAATTAATGTATTATTTAATATTTATGTTTAATTTATTTATTTTTATCATTACGCATAATAATTTTTTTCTTGTACAGGTGGATTTGGTTTTTTGAGTTGAGGTGGTTTGTTCGAAACTGCGCATGTAGTGTTGGAATTTTGACAAATAATGTCAATGGAAATCATAATAACATTGATAGTTAGGATTTTTTTAATGTATGTAATGGTTTTTATTTATGTAATTTTATAAACTAGTGTTTAAAATGTCTATAATATAGTGTGTGTTTTATATAATTTGTGTTGTAAATTTCATTTCATTTAAATTATATATTGGGACTTGTTCTTGTTGATATCTGGTGTTTTTTTGGTGTGTTTATGGTGTTGTGGTTTACTTTAAGATCACACTGTAGTGGTGTGTAGTGTGTTGTTAGAGAACATGAAAGTATGGCCCTTTATCAGTTCTTTTAGAAGCATTAATAAAGAAAACAATTATCATTTCTTTTAAAAGTCATGATAAAGGAGACATATTAGTGCTTCTAATAGTAGTAACAATGTTCTAATTTATCTATGCTTCTTTCAGCACTGATAAAATGCCTTTATCGATGCTAAATTAAAGTGATGATAAATGATACCTTTATTAGAAATTTTTTAAGAACTGATAAATGACCCCTTCATCAGTATATTTCATCCCTGAAAAAAGTCCTAGCCTTTTAACATTTCTCACATTATAAGTGATTCTCTAGCACTAAAAAAGGCAATTTCTAGTGTTGTTAAAGGCTTGTTTTATAGTAGTGATACTCCATGATCCTATAAAACCTTAAAATTCATTTTAAGAATAAAGAAACTATTTTGGGAACATGGAACCTCAAATAGTCATTGTTAAAACACTTAAAATTGATAATTCCAAAATTCACATAGACGTTACACAAAATAGATAACTCTTCCATCTCTTAGGAGATACTCATGTAAAGTCAACTCCATCATCTATTACCAGGAACCTTAAACTTCCAAATTCATTTTATCTTAAGAGTAACATCCAAAATTTAACTCTTTCATATATTAATCTTAACATACAATAAATAACATTGTCAATTCTCACAGTGCATTAGATGGTTATTGCAGACCCAACCATCCATATTTTTAACAGAACCACCCATAGATAATTCAAAAAACATCCATGTACTTTACAATTCTTTAATAATTTATAATCTTTCACTTTTAAAAATAACACTCATGAATGAAATAATCATTCTTTTTATCTTGATTAACTAGTGGAAAAGATACATGTTTCATGAAAATATTTTTGAAAAATAATAAGACAACCATATAAATATTAATAATTGTATCATTGGAACAAAACCTATTGAATCGGATGCAAATAACAAGGTATGTTTCCACAATTGAAATATATATATATAATGACATTTAATTTATTTCTTTTAAAGGAGGAAAAATATCCTTTCCTTTGATAATATTTTTTCTAAAAATTACTTGTATATTGAGAGAAAAATTTATTTGGTAATAATAATGGAAACATGTAAAGGAAACTATAAATAAAATAATAGTTATGATGGTGGAAAAATTAATTAATTTGGAAAAAGTTAAAACAATAGTCTCTTTCACTCTTTCGGTAAAAAAAATTTTTTTTGAAAAATGGGCAAAATATTTCATTTCAACCCTTATAAATAAATTCAATTATATTTTAAAATTACATAAAACAATCATGTATTTATAAAAATTTACATTCATGAAACTATTTCAAATATCTTGAATATATAAGAGAGAACATTACTAACCACAAAATCAAATATGGTCATATTTTCCTTAAAAAATTATTTTGATATACTTAAGAACCTAAGAAATTAAAATGAATGGAAACCCCATAAACCATAGAAATAGAAAATGTTTAAGAGTAGATATGTAGTTCAGTAAATTAAGATCATTTAATTTCACAAAAAAGAAACATTATCATAAACAATCTTCAAAAGAAATTAGATTATAACATAAAGCCTTTACCGCTTTTCTAACATTCAAATAGAAAGTAATTAAAATAAATAATACGATATGTCACTCTAAATCCCATGAATGACATGATGTAATATGTCATTATTCATTTTTAGGACATTATATACAAATTACAATGAAATAATGGGAATGAAATGGAGAATATTTTATGAAAATTTGATTGATACAATGTGATCCTAGTAAAGATCATAACATTGAAATTGATAAATAATCCTTGAAGTCATCATGTGAATGTATGTTTGTTCTCATAAAAATTATAAATACACCAAAAAATAATTTATAGATCAATTCATACATAACCATGGAATAAAAACAATAATGAATAAGTGTTATATGCCAATGAAAAAAAATTGGTTTAGGAAACCCCTTACCCCGAGTGTCAATATTTTATGTATATACCATAACTCATGTATAAAAAACATATATTATTTATCTAAATATTTGTGAACCATTTTCAGGTGTATTTCCTTATCATTAAACCATTTATTCCATTTATCTCAATGACATATGTATTTCAAATTTGGTTAATTCCACATCAAGTGTTTTGAGGATGTTTAGTTCATAATTTCAAAATGAATTTTATAGGTTTATTGTGTTAAAATGGGTCAATGTTCCATATTATATAGAATAATATTTTTTATATAATTATAATTTTTATATATCTAATAAATTTTTTTATCTAACAACAAAATGAAGTCATGAAAATAAAAATACATCATCTCCCAAGGTTGTAGTCTACACGTACACACGAGTGATGTTTTCACATTTCATTGGATGAAACATAATGGAATTAAATAAAATATTATATTAATAAAATAATAAAAATGTCATAAATATCAAATTACCTTATTAAATACTTCACTATTACCATCCATGAGCATCACAATTTGAAAAAAAAAATACATTGCGACATGGAGATATTAGTTTGTACCAACACTTGTGTGATGATTCCACTTTTGGTTATTTGAATGGTATAAAGATTGATGATATGTTAAATTTATATAATCATAAATATTTTATGAATGTTATACTTATTAATTAAATCCATCATAAAAACTATTAATGAAGTGTTTTGGTGAGAAACAAAATTCATTAGTTTACAAGATAGTGGTCCATACATACGCACGAATGATGGGTTTATTTCCCATTTATTAGAAAAAAGACATGAATAAGGTTATGAGAGGAACATAATAACATCAAAGTAAATTATAGATATTTATTATATTATATTTTTATGGTTAGGATATAATTAAAGGTGGTAGAACATAAAAAAATAAAGATTATTGGTTGAGAAGATTACCTCTTCTTTGTAGAACCTCCTTTGGATCGCTCTTTATATACCATAGATAGTGTCCTTTAAAAATAAAAGAAACTATATGATATTCTTAAATAAGTTCACAAGAGATTTTGGTAGAGGTTGGTCATGCTCTGCAGCTCATGAATTGTAAGGATCACACGATAGTTTGTGTCTATTTATAAAAGAGGAGAGGGGAACCCTTGGAAATAATTAATGTATTAAATTGATATAAATTAATCTTCATATCAATGTGGAACTAAATTTGTATAATTTTTTCATAGGGTGATTATAAGTAAAAATAATATCATCTGTTAAAATTAATAAATACTTAATATACGCACTGAACCTGGACTCTTAGTTTTAATCCCTCTATAAACCATTTTAATTATTACCGTTATAAAAATATTTTTACAAATTATGGGTCTAGAATGCTAATATGAAATGAAAAGTAATGAATAAGTGTAATGTTTTTTAAATTCTAGACTATAGCACATTATAATGGTCAAGTAATATATTTTTATGAATTTTAATCATTCATTTAAATAATTTTTGACATAAAAGACCATTAAAGTAATTTTCATGAATACTCACATAATAAGAAATAAAAAATATATAAATAGACTGATGTAACTAAATTAAAAATACTTAACACATCACCAATACATTATTTTTTTCTAAAAATTATTGCAATACCCTAACATACTCCAAAATATTACTTTTTGTAGTTTTTTAAATAATTGAATTCATTTTTCTGATGCTTCCATATTAAATGTGTCAGCATTGTGTAAGAATTTAATGTAATTATTTAATAACTAAATATTAAAAAATCAACCATATTTAAATAAATTTATTCATATTTAATATATTTTTTATAACCATTCATAATATTTTTGTCCTTATCTCAAAATATTATAGATAATATAAGTAAAAAGGAGACATTTTTGAATTTTCCACAACAAAAAATATTATAAAGTTACTTGTCCAATTAAAATAGAAATAAAATTCCATATATTTTTTTATATAAAAGTTCTATTTAGAATTAAAAAATTCCAATGAAATATGTTCAACTATATTGATTATTTGGAAGCCATATTTCGTAGTTTAAACCTCATTTTACCAGTTTTACTCATACCTTGGTGTCAATATTTTAAAGAAGGTAACTATACAGTATAACCAAAAAAAGTTTTAATATTTAAATTATGAGGACCTTTTGATTCCAAATATTTAATCCATTTTATCAAATTAAATACCTATAAGTGGATGAACCTAATTTAAAAATTAAACTTCAAATTCCAATGAAATATATTTTTTTAAAAATAATATATATATATATATATATATATTATTTTATACAAAGCATACATATAATATCAATTAAAATGACATTAATTTGATCGTTAATTATAAATAAAAGTAACTAATATTAATAAATCAATTCCAAAAAACTTAAATATTAAATTTTTGAATGGAAAATATTGTTTTTTTACAATCAATACTCTATTTACTATTCACTAAAAACTAATATTTTCAAAAAAAATCACAATATATCATCCTAAAATAATTTTTATATGATAATTTTAAAAATGGTATCATTTTTATAAATAAATTCTAAATATGGAAGAAATTAATTATTCAATTCACTCTAAGAAACAAAAAAAAATCAATTTTGATTAAAATTTTCTTTTCAATCATAAAATGAATTTACTAAAAAATGTGTATCAATTTTTTAGGATTTATTAAATAAAATTTCAATGAGTAGGCCAAATATATATATATATATATATTTATATTTTTATATCAAATTTATTTTACTAATATTCAAATCCTAAAATTTAACTTTTAGGTAATCTGGATGGCCAGAAGTCCATTTTTTGTGTTATTGATAATCCCCCTTTTAAGGGTTGAAGGGGAACCCTTAAATGACCTATTGGCCCAATGTAACAGCTCAAGATTTTATGAAAAATATTCTTTTTAATTTCACTAATGTCTTGTGTTGTATGCTACAAGGAGCTTTCACAACACGCATCCTTGACTTGCCTTGCATTACACGCAATTGCGACCTTCCTTGATAGCGTGTGTAGTACGTAATACTGAGTTTCACTAAACAACGATATGCTATTAAAATATTATTAAAACTAGCCGTTAAGAATAGTAATAACCACCTTTTAAAATTGTAGAAATTTTAGCTCTCAAAATGGACTTCATTTTTGGATTCTGAGTATCGAATTTAGCCTAAGGTGAAATTTTGGTACTTTTCGGATAACTTTCATATTTTAATGAATAGTGAAAATTACTAAATTATAATTAAAAACAAATTTTTTAACCGAAATAATTAATAGTGATAAATTATTAATTTTAGTGGTCTGAAAGTATATTTAGAATATATTTTTACAATTCAATACAATATTGGTTATTGGATGTAATTTCACATTTACACCAGACATAAACAAGTGTAAATCTTTTGATAGTTATTATCTCTTAAAAACATGCTATTTGTTGTGACAGCGGAAGTTAATTATAAAATTAATTAACGTAACTTATATGTTGTGAATTTTGTAAAATAGAAATCATTTTTGAATTCGGAATATCAATTATAGCTTAGGGTGAAATTTCGGCATTTTTCTGAAAAACTTCGATTTTTGATGAATAGTGAAACTACTAAGTGGTAGTTAAAAAAATTAATTTTTTCATAAATCTTAATTTTACCGCTTCTGTGAATGGAATTTCAAAAATCCGAGAGACATGGTTGATATCAGTAAGTAAAATGTGGTTCAATGAGATGAAAATAATTTTTGGTGAATAGTAACTTTTTACTTTTATTTACCACGGTTAAAAGTAAATAGGGTAATTAAGGGTAAGAATGATATTAATATTACCCTAAAACATGTCCTAATTCTATTGGACAAGTGTATCTCGACCAAAAACAACCTTAAGTGTAAAATATTATCATTTAGGCCCACTTGGATTAGATTAGGACATTTATTATTATTTAATTTAAAGAAGAGTTAAAAGAGTTAAAATCAATGTTTATTTACTAAAACATTTTTAATATGGGGTTATACATAAGATAAATTCGACTATAAATATTAATTAGAAAGCTAAAAAGATTTAATACATAATTGTATTTTATTTGTAATTTTTAGACTTTAAATAATTTAATTTATTTGTGACACAACAATGATGCAGTAATTACCTTTTTAAGACAAATTAACATAATTGATGTTATAAATGCCCAAATAAATGTAATTTGAGACTTTTTATGAATTTAACTAATTTTCTAGGTTAATATGACATGTTAGTATTTATTTAATTAACTTTTTTAGAACTTATCATTCTGTTATGAGTTTCACAAAAATCAATTACTAAATAGTGTCAAAATTGACATAAAATAGTTTTTAAAACAAATATTATATTATTAATTGTTATTTTATTCCTAAAAATATAAGGTTCGTCCAAATGACTTAGATAAGGTTATATATATTAATAATAAACAATTTCGGGTTCGTTTGGCTTCCTATAGTATGTTTATTAACCTTATAGTGTAAGAACACAAGAAGACACGGTAAAAGTAAAATTATTTAACTTAATGTTAAATATAAATAATAAGGTTAAAATAGGAACCTAAACTTGTCTAAATTCTATTGTATGTGAGGATTTTGATCCATACCCACCTTAGCCTAGAAATAAATCAATTTGGAGCTATTTAAAACCGAACTTGACTTTATAATAAAAAAATATTTTTAGTTATTCCAAAGGTGCCCCTCTCCTCCCTTATAAAAGGGCACCTCCTCCCTCTCTTCCTCACACAACTTTGATCCTTCAAACTAGGCCAAACCCTGCCCAATTCTCCTCTACACTTCCATAGAAACATCTTAGAGGTTCTGGTCTTCCTCAATGACCAATTTTAGTGCCCTAAGAGGAGGTCTCAAAGAGGCGCTTCAAAGAAGAGGTAATTTCCGTTACCGATTCTTTCAACTTTATTTCTTCTTCCACTTATTCTTCTTAGGTTGTTTCATTATGAAGTAATGACATCAGTATCACTCATATACGGATATGTTATTATAATTATGAAACAACCCTATTTCACCATCTATCCATCCTACGGAAAACAAAATCACCGCGCGTGCGTACGTACGGAATACCGTCTCCACACCGTGGTGTAATCTGTTTTTCCACCAACACCTTACATGGATGGGTATTATGGTGTAAAGTATAACTATACATAGATATTATAACATCATAATGATTCTGATATATTGTATCATCCACTCCAATTCTATTCAATAATTATGGAAATGATATCATCGCTCGTGCATACATACGGACTACCGTCTCCACGACGCGATGAGATTCATTCTCCATGTTAACCATTTAAGAATGATTATAAAGTATATATAAGAAATAATAATGAAATATATGACATTATAAAGCTACTTTATTTATGTGTATATATATTTATGTCATCTACTTAATTCCACTCAATTAAATAAGGAAACGAAAACAGCGTTCATGCATACGTACGGCCTACCGTCTCCATGAACGGTGTTTTTATTTCCATTTATCAATCCATAATATATATGTATATTCTGAATATATATTATATATAAATCATGTTTTATATTCTATAATTAAGTAATATTGATCTAAGTAATCATATGAATAATTACAAGTTAAAACACGAATGACAAATGAGACGATTTTACCCAAAACGCTACTTTAACATGAATTTACAAAAGAACGGGTAATATAAAGTCATAAGTGAATTATATATGATATAATAACAATGAATATGATTCTGTAATAATTCAATGACATTATTTAAATCATTATACAGGAGGTTCGGACACTTACGAAGCAAATCGGACCTAAGGTAAGGGAAATATCACAATCTCATTTTTATCCGAGATTGTTTATACTTTAGTATTTACTGGGCTGTATTTTATCATCCACTTCTATGTTTCCTCAATATGTAATTTTTATATCCTTATACAATAGTTTATATCCAATTTTACCCTTCGCTGAGTTTTTAGTAAAAGTTATGAAAGGAATCTTTTGTCGTTTTTCGTACGAGGTACTTTTTTGACTTTTCCGACAAAAGTACGAAGAATGTTTTTTTTAACTTATACGGCATGAATAGATTTTTAAAACATTATTTCCAAGAAGCTTCCTTTACATGTTTTCAAGTTTATTTTTAATCAACTTCTTTTAGTTTAGATTTGTATGACATGTTAAGAAAGGAAATGTATTTTTGAAGTAGAAAGGATATTTTCCTCAAGAATGAAGTTCAGGAGTTTTATCAAAATTATTTTCCATCTAAGATAATAATGGGTTCTATTTTTATCCCTATTATTACATTGATTTGATTATGTTGTGATGGAATTATTTTTATGAATTCTTTTATCTTATATGAATTGTTTTATGATGTCATGTTGTTTAAGAATCCCATTTTTTTACATGGGTTATGAAATGATGTATGGTTTATGATTTTGTGGCACACATAAGAATGGTATCATTATGAGATGGGTGGGACCTATATCTCCCTCCAATTCATTGGGTAAATATTTTATATCTCATGAGATAGACATGGATGGAATGGTAGGTTATACAGGTTCAGTTAAACAGGATTGAAACGAGGGTGACTTGGTTCAGAAAGGGACTTTGTCCACTAAGATAGTCTTGGCAATGAGTCTTGACTAACAAGAAATGATTCTCTATGATTATGTGTGTATTACACAAAGTTTCATGTTTTATGTTATGATTATTGGGATTTCATTTCACTACTATGATTTATCCCTTGTTTTGAAATTATGCTCTCTTTTGCAGGTTAAGATTTCCAAAATGTTATGTTCTTATGAAAATGTTGTGATTGATATTTCTTTTGTTTACCCTTACTGAGCATTTGAGCTCACCCTTTTATGTTTTCTTTTCCCCAGGATACAAAGAAAGGTTTTAGGTAAAAAAAAGGGAAGATCTTTATGGGACATTTTGAAGATCTTTCACCACGATTAGAAGATTATATTCCGAGTTTCCAAAGACACTAAACTATTACGGTCCTTGTGTGGGTGTTTTTGTTATGTACTAAGTATTCCTCAAAAGTAATGTATTGTACATGTACGTCAAACTTCGGGTCTCTACAGTTGGTATCAGAGGAAAGGTTTAGTCAACCTTTGGAAACTAGGATGTGAGAACGTTAGTGAGATCCCTAGAAATATTTCTAAGGTATGTCTAGGGATGTCCATAAGGATAAGTATACGTATAGGATATAGTCCTAGAACTATGGTAATGATATTAGATTAAACCAAAGATGTTAGATATTTAAGTTACTCCCCCTTTATTATGATTATTGCCTCTCACACTATTCTTTTTGGGTTTTAGAAAATGGCTAGAAACAAGATGATTCACGATAATGGAGGATATTATGGACAATGGAATGATATTCTTCTTGAGTAACCAAATGAAATGGGATTTGGAAGTCCAAACATCATTATTATGCCGAATCAGCAATCTCATAATATGATCAATAAAGTAAAATTTTGTAAGTTTCCTGACTCGGCTAATAAGAGAATGATAGAGTTTCATGATGATCATAGAGGAAAGAAAGTTCAATTTTCCCTATGTAAATCATGTGGGAAGAGGCATCAAGGAGAATGTTTCAAATGAACTGGAAGATGCTTTGGGTGTGGAATAGAAGGACACAAAGTTAGTAAGTGCAAAGGAAAAGGTTCAGTTAACACCAGGGATGAGGATAATGGTATTGCTACGACATCAACAATGGTTAAATGTTTTAAATGTGGAATGTACGGGCATTATGCAAACCAATGCCCTAAGGGAAAGTCTCGTGAAGAGAATCAGTATGGTAATATGGGTATTATTTATGTGTATGATGATGAAGAGACTACAAATGATATTTGAGATGAAAGAATTGTTGAAGCTCGGTCAATGGTTTAAGAATGTAGTGTAATGATTACATGTTTATCATGTGTAATGTTGTATAAGTAATCTCATGCTACTATGGAATAAAGAGACATCTATGGATTGTTACACTGTTGTCTTTCCTTGAGTTTTGAAAGTGTATTCAGATATTTTTGGGATGTAGATGATATGCGCATAATGAAGGGATAAGGAGAAAATTAAATGTTTGATAGTATTCATGAGCTCATGACTAATATAAGGAGAAGGTTATATCATGGTTTGAGTATATAGAATTTTTGGATTTTGGTATGTAGAAAGAGTTAACTTTTGACTGAATTCATGTTTTCACTAAGGTTCAATGGGTATTCATTTTTCAAGAGAATACATCATTAAGGTATTCACATGATTGGAATGTGACCAACAAGATATATGGGGGATAAATTATGGTATTCACATGCTTGGTTGACAACATTTCAAGTAATCGTTTTCTTTATACTATGAGGTTGGACCGAAGTATCTTAGATAAGACAAAAGATTAGAATGGATTGTGTTGGACATAAGTTAGGATAAAAAGTTTTTTTTCAATATTATTGATGGGATGTTATAGTAATATAGCTTTAGAAAAAGGACAACCTACAGGACGGGTGACAGCCCATCGCGTCGGACAAGGCTGTGGGAATCGAACCCACAACCAAAGTGCGACTGGCCTTTATCGCCTACCACTGGCCTACAGTGTGTCCCTGTTTAGTAGAAACTAGTTTTAGTTTATTAAGAGGTATGATATATGAAGTATAAGTTCATTTTTGGAACCATATACGATTAACCATAAGATGGACTTATAACTTTTGCTAACCTTTTGTTTGAAACAGATGGAATGACCCATCATTCTATCACATGATCTGCTAACACATCACGAATGACAAATTTAACTTCATTTCTTTAAGAGATGAAGAGGAAATTGTCCAAAGAACGACAAACGGTGAGACGATACCAAAATCACGAAAGTATTTCTTCTAATTCCAATTTCATCAACTTTAGGGAAATGATCTTGAAAACCAAAAATGTTGTCTTAGTGCTCTTATATCTGATGAATCAGATGGTACCTTAGATCATCACAAATTTATGGCTTTGTGATTTCTAGATTTTCCATAGCCATGTTCTCTACCACTCTCCATCAGAACATGATGGTTAGATTTCTCTTCCATATCCATATTTTCACCTATGTGGAAACCCAGTGATTAGTTTATTTGGGTAACCGTTACGTTTCATACTTTTGTTTTTAAAGATTGGTTTTTCTATTCCTTTTTACGATGTGGGTTTCTATTAAAGAAACTTTCTAATAGTAAACCATTTATAACCCCAACGAATTTCGAGGGAGAAATTCATTTTAAGGGGGGTAGAATGTAACAGCCCAAGATTTTATGAAAAATATTCTTTTTAATTTCACTAATGTCTTGTGTTGTATACTACAAGGAGCTTGCACAACACGCATCCTTGACTTGCCTTGCATTACACGCAATTGCGACCTTCCTTGATAGCGTGTCTAGTACGTAATACTGAGTTTCACTAAACAACGATATGCTATTAAAATATTATTAAAACTAGCTGTTAAGAATAGTAATAACCACCTTTTAAAATTTTATAAATTTTAGCTCTCAAAATGGACTTCATTTTTGGATTAGGAGTATCAAATTTATCCTAAGGTGAAATTTTGGTACTTTTCGGATAACTTTCATATTATGATGAATAGTGAAAATTACTAAATTATAATTAAAAACAACTTTTTTAACTGAAATAATTAATAGTGATAAATTATTAATTTGAGTGGTTTTAAAGTATATTTAGAATATATTTTTCCAATTCAATACAATGTTGGTTATTGGATGTAATTTCACATTTACACCAGACATAAACAAGTGTTAATCTTTTGATAGTTATTATCTCTTTAAAACACGCTATTTGTTGTGACAGCGGAAATTAATTATAAAATTAATTAATGCAACTTATATGTTGGTAATTTTGTAAAATATAAATCATTTTTGAATTCGGAATATCAATAATAGCTTAGGGTAAAATTTTGGCATTTTTCTGAAAAACTTTAATTTTTGATGAATAGTGAAACTACTAAGTGGTAGTTAAAAACAAAATTTCATAAATCTTAATTTTACCGCTTCTGTGAATGGAATTTCAAAAATCTGAGAGACACGGTTGATGTTAGTAATTAAAATGTGGTTCAATGAGATGAAAATAATTTTTGGTGAATAGTAACTTTTTACCTTTATTTACCACGGTTAAAAGTAAATAGGGTAATTAAGGGTAAGAATGACATTAATATTACCCTAACACATGTCCTAATTCTATTGGACAAGTTTATCTCCACCAAAAACAACCTTAAGTGTAAAATATTATCATTAAGGCCCACTTGGATTAGATTAGGACATTTATTATTACTTAATTTAAAGAAGAGTTAAAAGAGTTAAAATCAAAGTTTATTTACTAAAAAAATTTTAATATGGGGTTATACAAAAGATAAATTCGACTATAAATATTCATTAGAAATATAAGAAGATATCCTACATAATGGTAGTTTATTTGTAATTTTTAGACTTTAAATAATTTAATTTATTTATGACACAACAATGATGGAGTTATTACCTTTTAAAAAACAATTAACATAATTGATGTTATAAATGCCCAAATAAATGTAATTTGAGACTTTTTATGAATTCCAATAATTTTATAGGTTAATATGACATGTTAGTATTGATTTAATTAACTTTGTTATAACTTATCATTCTGTTATGATTTTCACAAAAATCAATTACTAAATAGTGTCAAAATTGACATAAAATAGTTTTTAAAACAAATATTATATAATTAATTGTTATTTTATTCCTAAAAATCTAAGGTTCGGAAAAACAACTTAGATAGGGTTATATATATTAATAATAAACAATTTGGGGTTCGTTGGGCTTCTTATAGTAAGTTTATTAACCTTATAGTGTAAGAACATAAGAAGACACGGTAAGAGTAAAATTATTTAACTTAATGTTAAATCTAAATGATAAGGTTAAAATAGGAACCTAAACTTTTATAAATTCTCTTGGATGAGAGGATTACGATCCATCCCCACCTTAGCCTCTAAATAAATCAATTTGGAGCTATTTAAAACCGAACATGACTTTATAATAAAATAATATTTTTAGTTATTCCAAAGGTGCCCCGCTCCTCCCTTATAAAAGGGCACCTCCTCCCTCTCTTCCTCACACAACTTTGAGCCTTCAAGATCAGCCAACCCCTGCCCTAATCTCCTCTCCACTTTTCTAGCAACATCCTAGAGGTTCTGGTCTTCCTCAAAGACCAATTTTAGTGCCCTAAGAGGAGGTCTCAAAGAGGCGCTTCAAAGAAGAGGTAATTTCCGTTACCGATTCTTTCAGCTTTATTTCTTCTTCCACTTATTCTTATTAGGTTGTTTCATTATGAAGTAATAACATCAGTATCACTCATATACGTATATGTTATTATAAGTATGAAACAACCCTATTTCACCATCTATCCATCCTACGGAAAACAAAATCACCGCGCGTGCGTACGTACGGAATACCATCTCCACGCCGTGGTGTAATCTGTTTTTCCACCAACACCTTACATGGATGGGTATTATGGTGTAAAGTATAACTATACATAGTTATTATAACATCATAATTATTCTGATATATTGTATCATCCACTCCAATTCAATTAAATAATTATGGAAATGATATCATCGCTCGTGCGTACGTACGGACTACCGTCTCCACGACGCGATGAGATTCATTCTCCATGTTAACCATTTAAGAATAATTATAAAGTATATATAAGAAATAATAATGAAATATATGACATTATAAAGCTACAGGATTTGTGTGTATATATATGTATGTCATCTACTTAATTCCACTCAATTCAATAAGGAAACGAAAACAGCGTTCATGCGTACGTACGGCCTACCGTCTCCATGAATGGTGTATTTCTTTCCATTTATCAATCCATTATATATATGTATATTCTGAATATATATTATATATAAATCATGTTTTATATTCTATAATTAGGTAATAATGATCTAAGTAATCATATGAATAATTACAAGTTAAAAAACGAATGACAAATGAGATGATTTTACCCAAAACGCTACTTTAACATGAATTTACAAAAGAACGGGAAATATAAAGTCATAAGTGAACCATATATGATATAATAACAATGAATATGATTCTGTAATAAGTCAATGACATTATTTAAATCATTATACAGGAGGTTCGGACACTTACGAAGAAAATCGGACCTAAGGTAAGGGAAATATCACAATCTCATTTTTATCCGAGATTGTTTATACTTTAGTATTTACTGGGGTGTATTTTATCATCCACTTCCATGTTTCCTCAATATGTAATTTTTATATCCTTCTACAATAGTTTATATCCAATTTTACCCTTTAGTGAGTTTTTAGTAAAAGTTATGAAAGGAATCTTTTGTCGTTTTTCGTACGAGGTACTTTTTTGACTTTTCCGACAAAAGTACGAAGAATGTTTTTTTTAACTTATATGGCATGAATGTATTTTTAAAACATTATTTCCAAGAAGCTTCATTTACATGTTTTCAAGTTTATTTTTAATCAACTTCTTTTAGTTTAGAATTGTATGACATGTTAAGAAAGTAAATGTATTTTTGAAGTAGAAAGGATATTTTCCTCAAGAATGAAGTTCAAGAGTTTTATCAAAATTATTTTCCATCTAAGATAATAAAGGGTTCTATTTTTATCCCTATTATTACATTGATTTGATTATGTTGTGATGGAATTATTTTTATGAATTCTTTTATCTTATATGAATTGTTTTATGATGTCATGTTGTTTAAGAATCCCATTTTTATTACATGGGTTATGAAATGATGTATGGTTTATGATTTTGTGGCACACATAAGAATGGTATCATTATGAGATGGGTGGGACCTATATCTCCCTCCAATGCATTGGGTGAATATTTTATATCTCATGAGATAGACATGGCTGGAATGGTAGGTTATACCGGTTCAGTGAAACAGGACTGAAACGAGGGTGACTCGGTTCAGAAAGGGACTTGGTCCACTAAGATAGTCTTGACAATGAGTCTTGACTAACAAGAAATGATTCTCTATGATTATGTGTGTATGCCACAAAGTTTCATGTTTTAAGTTATGATTATTGGGATTTCCTTTCACTACTATGATTTATCCCATGTTATGAAATTATGCTCTCTTTTGCAGGTTAAGATTTCCAAAATGTTATGTTCTTATGAAAATGTTGTGATTGATATATCTTTTGTTTACCCTTACTGAGCATTTGATCTCACCCTTTTATGTTTTCTTTTCCCCAGGATATAAAGAAAGGTTTTAGGTTAAAAAAAGGGAAGATCTTTATGGGAGATTTTGAAGATCTTTCACCACGATTAGAAGATTATATTCCGAGTTTCCAAAGACACTAAACTATTACGGTCCTTGTGTGTGTGTTTTTGTTATGTACTAAGTATTCCGAAAAAGTAATGTATTGTACATGTACGTCTAGATTCGGGTCTCTACACCCAAGGCATAAGGCCCGACACAGACTAAAGGCTGATACATGACCCGAAGTCCCAAAGGAAAACTATTCGCATTACATGACCCATATTCCCAACCCACTAGAACTACCCATCCTCGTCTTCTGCATCATTGATCGCCTAGCTCCCCACATGGAATTGCTAATCGACTAGCATTAACCTAAACAAAGCTCCATTGTGCCAGGTTCCATTGGCAGTTTCCATACCCTCTCATTCATCCAATATGGTTAGCTCTGCATCTAGTGACAACTACTCTTTCTCTAATCCTCTTCTAGGGCATGATCTATGTAAACTAGGCTACTCTATGGTCTACGTGGCCCAAAGGCCTTTGATGGCCCAAAGGCCCTGAGACCCATCGGCCCAAACAAGTTCCCCAAAGGCCCAAATTGGGTGAATAGTTTTGACTGCTATAGTACCAAATAGTACCGGCAACAGAACCTGCTACAAGACTGCTACAATACCCCGTAACTTTTCCCCCACCTGGTTTCCAACCTCAGACTCTTGTATGCCATGAAGGATCCCTTACCACTTGGGTACAGGATCATTGGCTTATCTACTAGGTCATAATTTTAATATTTGAATAAAAAAATTCACAAGCATTAAATATCATTTTTTGTATTGTATACTCTATAAAACATAGTATTATAATAAAATATTTGGTCATTATATTCACCCCACCCCCTTTATAAATTATGCCCTATAAATTTTATCATGAGCTTATTCATTCAAGTGATTAATACTTTAAAATCTCTTTGATTAAATCACATATTGTAAAAATGTATAATAAAACTTCATTTTGAAAAGGGGAACTGTGAAATGGGAATTTCACCTACTATAACACATAATCAATTTTAAAAATATGGAGCACATTTTAAGTAAGTCAAAATATGAATTTGGATAAGAAAATTAATTTTCATATAATGATGGAGAGTATTATAGATTTTGATCATGATATGGTTAATGACTATAAAATCAAAAATTAATAATAGAGTAATATGATAATAAATTAATCAGAAATAACTATAGAATGATTTTTTTATTTTTTGAGGGATTATTTCATTATTATATCAATGAATTTTGGAAAATATACTTAACTAATATTATTCAAATCCATAAAAACAATTTCATCCTCTAGTTTCATGTTTTAAAATTTTCCCATCATTATCTCATCCGATATTCCATCTAATGCGTATCCCAAAAGAATATTTCTCATTCCTAAATCATCAAATCTTAACATATCATAGTCCCTATAAAAGGATAAAAATATATTCATCATATATTTACTAAATCCATAATGTCTATCACAGGATAATATAGTACCCAAAATAAATAATCCTTCATATGAAGAAATAATACATTTAACTCAAAAATTTAAACAATAAGATAAATTTTCCAATATAGATAATGTCGTAAAAAAATAAACCATATCCTGAGTAAACTTAATAACAAAAACATTATATAGTGTTTTATCTTTTATCATTGTATCGTACCATGAAGCCTACAACTATAAAATATAATGGCATTCTTCTAAATTAGTCCATTATTTTAAACAAAAGGGTTACCTCAATCTAATAAAAAATATCCTCGAATATCAATATTTAACTAAAATAAAAATCACATAAAACATCAAATAAAATCTCTATACATTTTAACATTTGATCAACTATGAAATTATTAACCCATAATTATATACATAACTCATAATTTAACATCACATGAAAACACCCTAATGTCCAATTTTATCTAAATCCTTCTTTACTACCAACTATAACATACTCGAACCCACATAACCAAATTGAGTGATAAAAATAATATTTAAATTTCATAAATTGATACCAATAAATGTTATATAATTCTATCAATCCAAAACATACAATATAAAATAGAATAATTTTATCACTTACATTCTTAAGGCCCTTCCTATATTCGAGTATCAGAGAATTAGAGAAAAATCTTACATAACAATACCCATGTATTTATGTGAAAAAAATACACTATATTAATATTTATTATTACATATTTTGTATTCATCATCCCTTATAAAAACCCTACATGAAATATCCTACATAAAATAATTATTTATATGATGAGGAAGATAAACATAATAAGGGTGAGCTAAAATTATCAATAAGGTAAACATAGTCCTTAACAATTGAATATCTTTTATGATTACAAGATGATAATAAGGGTATAATAATATATTCATAGTTTATTATATTAACATATGAGAAATAATCTCCATAAAAATATTGAACATAAATATTTAGGCATGGAATAAATAATTAACATTAGATGTGTGAGATATGTGTCAACAATCATGATCCATTTAAAAAAAATCCTTGATCAAAGGAAAGAATAGAATATATTGAAAGAATAAATATCATATTAATCCAACATGAAACATCAAATATTCATCATTGAATCACAAAAATAGGTTAATTACAAAAATATACTCGATGTAACTTACAAAAGTTAACTTAGTCATCTCTTAGGATTTTATCATATTCAATAAAATCCATCATGTCATAGGAGTAAATTTTAATAGTTAAACCCATATTCTCTTAAAAGTAACTTATAATAGTTAAATGTTTCAACTCATAAGTGTAACTTACAATATTTAACTCCACCACAATACGAAATTAATTTAAGGGATTTAATAAAACTATCCATCCTTGGTTTATAACATAATAATAAGTCAATCATCCATATATATGTTCATGTTCTGTAAAAAACATAACATTTAAAAGCATTATCTATTCATTATAACACACTTTAAAACATTTATTCGTAAGTTGAAAGAAAACACATACTTCAATAATCTATTTAAAAAATCATAAACCATATATATAAAGAATAAGGATGGTACAATTCTTACATAACCCATTTAATAATATAAATAAAATAACGGGTTCCTCCAGATATGTGAAATACCTTTAAGAAGAACATTTATGATAATTCTTTGAAAATCGAGAAAACATCCATTTATATTGAAAACATTTCAAATAAAAATTCTATTAATATATGAAAAAAATATTTGGAAATAACCATAGAAACATCTAATATAAAAATAATCTAAAATAATAGTTATAAAGAATAGAAAATCCATTTATTTAGTAAATTTTATAACAAAGATCCCTTCCAAACTTATGGTAAAAACTGAAAGTAACATGTTTCTAAAAAGAAAAATTTATTCTTATTAAACCGTAGTAATTAAATTAAAATATATTTTAATATTACTTCATTCAAAAATTAATTAATATAAATTTAAATGCTTCAAATAATTTTAAGATCATGAAAATGGAAGATAAAATATATCTGACCAAAAATAGAAATAAGGTCAGTGTTTCCATAAAAAAGTTTGTTTTATCTCCTTAAATTTCAGAGATAGGTAAAATAAAATAATTAATTTAAATAGAAAAAATAACCAGATGATAAGGATATATCCGATGTTCATGAAATTAACATCATAAAATTACCCTCAAAGGAAACATAAACATAAAAAAATCATAAAAAGAAATTAGACTGCAATATTAACCTTCGTACACTAATGTATATTTAAAATATAAAGTAATTTAACAAAATAATTTCATATGGATATATAAATCCCATTAATTTAATTAATTAAAATTTAAAAAATCATTAATGGGGTAATAATTAAACTATACATATGAAACCTGGTTCATGACATTAAACATATTAGGAAAAAAATAAGATTAAGAAACATAATTCCCTTTAATGATCATAAATTCTGGATTTATAATTAATCCATGAAGTGATTATGTAAAAATATGTAAATAATTATAAAAATATTTTAAATACATCATAAAATAGTTTATAGATCAATTCACATGTATATTTTTCATAAGAATGTCAATGAGGAAGTGTTATAACCCAATGAAAGTAAATTAAGTTAATAAGCCACATACCTCGAGATTCATTTTTCTATATATGTCCTTTAAATAATTTAAAATGTCATGACCCATCCTTGGGGCCCGTTTCGTGACTACCCCAAGCCTACCTTCCATAGGCCAGGGGCTGGCGACTAGCACCAAAAGCATAAATCCTGAGAAAAGGGAAGGCATTGCCATTATATAAGTAAAAAAACACAATAGAGAACGCAAGATGAAGTAAACACTAAGTAAACTGAGTACAAAAGTAAGTGATGAAAAGTAAATGGGCCAGAATACAAACCCAACTGAGTACAACTGAAAAGAAGGTACATCAGCAGTAAAGTAAATCAGCAACCACTAAGTCGTCCTCCGGCTATCCCACTTAAAGGGTGGGCATAGATGGTCTCCTCAGCTCCTCAGGTCTGGCATTCCACTCCACGTACGTCCTGCTTGATAGTCCACCTCCGGATATCATCCCACTCCTCAAGCCTCATTCACGATCAACACTGTCTGTCGTTTGCAACCAATACCATGTAGTGTGGGCATAGCCCGTGCAGGGGTGAGTATACAATACTCAGTAGGGACCCCGAGACCCCTTAAGGTCTCCCAGAATCATCAAAAGATAAACCAAAAAGGAAAGATACAAACACGAAGTATCAACTAACTCTACTTAGGTATATGCCCATATATATACCTAATTTATCAATTCTAGTTCAGCTCCAACTCATGAGCCCAAGTAAAACCCAATCCACACAGGAAAGTACAACCTAATCCGAACAGGAAATAAAGTCAATCATATCGATGATATTGATTGAAAGTCAAGACTCAGCTCACACGGGTATACTACTCACAAAGAGGGGTGGAGATGATAGATGTATCCTCTGAATCATCTCCCCTGCCGAACCCACGTAGGATCCAAGTACAGAAGTTGTCACTGTCAAACCCACATATTATCCTAGTATAGTAACCATCGTTGTCGAAACCACGTAGGATCCAAGTACATTTATCCTCACTTCCGAACCCACGTAGGATCCAATTATAGTCGTCATCGTCGTCGAACCCATGAAGGATCCCATCACGGTAGTCGTCGCAGTCGCAGCCAGCTCTAGGGTTCCCGCACACAGCATACTCAATTCCAGGAGGGTCCTCTCCTCGAGTCAAAGGGGTGGATACATCAACTATCACGAAGACCAGAGATGATGTATCACAATGTTCTCTCCCACTTCATAGTGAAAAAACCAAGCATAACATGCCCAAGTCACGGAGAACAAGACAACCAAGCCATTTTCCTAAAGTACATGGCGTGTAGGTAAACTATACATGATGTTTCATCAGACACCAGGTACTACCCATGTGAAATGGCTCGTGTCATGGGGCTGGTCGTGTAAAAAGTGAGTACACAGCGTGTGGTATGGTTACACGCTGTGTCTTTAGTCCAAGGGTACTGTTCGTGTACCACAGCCCATGTTGAAGGGTTGTTCATGTAAAAAGTAATTACATGGCGTGTGGTATGGTGACATGCCGTGTACAAACTTCTAGGGTCAGTTTCTTGTACGCTGGCCATGCCTGGCCGTGTGGTGGAGTACCTGCCCATGTACTCCACCCCGTGTCCGTTTATTCCCAGAATACACATAGAGTCATTAAAAAGTCACTTCTACCATGGTGTAGGTAGTACATGCCATGCCTCTTGGCTATACAGTTCGGCCCGTGTCCGTGTATCTCCCAAATTACACGCCAAGCCTCACAAAGCCGCTTCTGCATTTCTATGAAGTGAATACACTCCGTGTTACTTGGTCGTGTATTGTTGTTTGTCTTCGTGTATTTTCCCTGAATACATGCCATGTTACTTGGTCGTGTATTTTTGTCAGTGTCCGTGTATTTTCCCTGAATACACACCATGTCCAACGAAGCCTCCTATGACAAACAGTGTGGAGAGTACATGTCGTGTGTCTAGAGTCACATGTCGTGTGTTACTTTTCTAATATCCTAAACAGAAGATACTGTACGCTTGTACTACACGGCGTGTGCTTCTGGTGGACACGCCGTGTATTCTGGAATTTTCCAGAAATGATTCCTCTGACCAGCACGCCTCCCGAGGTGTATGTTCTTCATTTCGATAATCCAATTTCTACAAAACTTCTACTTTTAGGTCTCCCCGATGCTCTGAGGCCGTTTACAATGTTTTCAGGCCTCCGATCGGCTCTGAAAACATAACTTGATACACCGCTCAAGAACCCTTGAATAACTCCACAAATTCACAAGAACGGCAGAGGAATCGGTCCACATTATTTTGGTATGGTCCCTTCCGCATTAGTCTGATAACAAGTGGTTTAAGAGGAACATAAACATGGAATAAAAACCAATCACTACCCAATCCAAACACACCCCTACCTCGAAGGAAGTCTGCGGTTGTCAAACGCCACGGACGATGGCGTCGCTGGTGAATTCCCGCATTGTCGGTGTCTCCTCCCTTGTCACGGAGGAAGAAGAAGATAGAGAAACCGATCCACCGAGTTGATGTTCTTCATTGGAGAGTTGACATTCTTCGTTGGAGATATGGAATTATTTATTGAAGAAGAAGTTCTTCTAAAGGAACTAGAGCTCTCTCTTCCAATTCTCAACACAATGATCCAACCCACAAATAAAATAAGGCTCCTCCTTATTTTATTAAAACATTCCATGCATCCAAAAACTCAAAATTCAAACACTTAATTCAATTAATTGAAGAGGTTCAATTAATTAAATTAATGTGTGTTGTCATTTTTAAAGTGGGAGAGGAGAAGTCACCCAATTAATTACATGGGTTCTAATGGGGGTGTTTAGGGACTGTGAAGGGTTGGGGCTCGTGTGGCCGCCACCTCACATTTATCCTCACATGGGTAGTTAGGATGATTGTGGGTCCCACCCTAACTCTCCCACGTAGGTAAAAACTACCTTAGGAAAATAAATAAAATTTTAACACAATTTTATTTTACTTTTCATTTAATCCATTTTTTTTAACAACACCTCCCGAGCAGGCACATCTTCAGTAAAGGTCCTATTATGCAATTATCGGTGCTACAGTTCCATCGGTGCCCTAGGATTTCAATTCCTAGCACCGGTTCAAACGATATAAAAACCCGCTCGTTTGTTTACTGAACGTACCTAAGCTAAACTTCAGAAACTGATTCTAGGCACATTGGGCCTCAGAATAAGGTGCTGTCAGAAACTGCGTACTCGTAAAATACCAGATAATTTTTTAAAAAAATTCCTTAAAATTTATGATTCTATACATTACTCCCACCTCAGGGCTTTACGTCCCCGTAAAGCTACCTCATAAACTACGGAAACAAATGAGGGTATTGTGCATGCATTTGAGGCTACTTCTCCCATGTGCTCTCCTGGAGGTTCCCATGCTACCACCTGATGCACACAAGAGGAATCGACCATCCATGTAGGACATACTCCTATCGATCCTCAATCTCCACCGAGACCTCCGCATTATTCCCCCCATCATCGTTGTCCAGCTCCCTGTGGTCAATGATATGCATCAGGTCGGGCACGTATCTCCTCACCTGAGATACGTGGAAGACGTCGTGCACCCGATGCAACTGAGGTGGAAGAGCCTGGAGATAAGCCCCCTCACCTATCCTATTGAGAACTTGGAATGTTCCAATGAAGCATTGAGATAACATGTCACCCTGTCCCAATCTCTGTAATCCACGTCGAGGTGAGACCCGTAAGAAAATGTGGTCGCTTTCCTCGAACTTCAGTGGTCTCTGCCTCCTGTCAGCATAGGACTTATATCGGCTCTAAGCAGTCCTCGTCTGCTCCTGGATGATCTGAACCTTCTCTGTCATAGCCTGAACCATCTCGGGTTCTACGAGTGCTGACTCCCTAGGGTCCGTCCAGCATAGAGGTGATCTACAAGGTTGGTCGTACAATGCCTCGTATGGTGCCATCTCGATGGTGGAGTGGTATCTGTTGTTTTACGCAAACTCCACCAAGGGTAGGTGATCCTCCCAGCTGTGACCAAAGTCAAGGACACATGCACGGAGCATATCCTAGAGTGTTTGAATGGTCCTCTCCATCTGGCCATCCATCTGAGGATGAAAGGTGGTGCTCAGACGTAGCCGTGTCCCAAATGCCTCCTACAACCCCTTCCAAAGGTGGGATGTAAAGCGAGCGTCTCGATCGGAGAATATAGACGATGGCACCCCATGAAGTCATACGATCTTATGAACATAGAGGCGTCCCAAGATCTCCACTGAGCCTTTCTCTCTGATAGATAAGAAGTGGGCCGACATGGTGAGTCGGTCCAAAATCACACAGATTGAGTCGTGTCCTCTAGATGTACGTGGAAGACCTGTCACAAAATCCATAAATAACCTATCCCACTTCCACTCTGGAACCTCTAGGGGTTGTACCAAACCTGTCGGCACCTGGTGCTCCACCTTCACTTGTTGGCAGGTGAGGCATCGAGAAACAAACCCTGCCACAACCTTCTTCATACCCGGCCACCAGTGTTGTCGTCTGAGATCCTGGTATATCTTCTTCACTTCGGGATGTACCGCCAAAGGGGAAGTGTGAAACTCCCTCAGGACCTCCTCCTGTAATGCAGCTGGTACTATGGTACTTCCCCTGTAATGTATGACGTGCTCTCCTCCCACAGAAAATCCATCAGGTGTCTGTCCTGTGGATATCATTGCGCGTCGCATCTCACAGTCAACGTCCCCACGATGTGCCTCTCTGACATGTTGATGTAATGGAGGAGTGAATGTGAGTAACTGTAGAAAGGCTGCTCCATCTCTATCCACAAAGGATATCTGCAACGTGGCTAGCTACTCTATCGCCTTTCCATGTAGCTGAATTCCCGATCTCCTACTGAGAGCATCAGCTACTACGTTCCCCTTCACAAGAGTATAGACTATCTCAAAGTCATAGTATTGGAGGAATTCGAGACATCTTCGCTGTCTCAGGTTCAGGTCCTTCTACAGGAAGATGTACATGAGACTATGGTGGTCAGAGTAGACTATAAAGCACTCTCCCATGAGATAGTGTCACCACATCTTCAAGGCGAAGACCACTGCTGCTAACTCCAGGTCATGAGTAGCATAAATCTGATCTTACTGTCTCAACTATCAGGAACCATAGGAAATCACTATCCACTCTTGCATCAGGACACACCTGATTCTGGTCCCTGATGCATCACAGTAAACTACGTACCCTAGTCCCTCTTCTGGTAGCCTCAAGATGGGTGCACTGGTCAATCTCTGTCTCAACTCTTGGAAGCTCTGCTGACATCTATCTAACCACACGAAGGGTTTACCCTTCTTCATCAAAGCTGAAAGTGGTGCTGCAACTTTGGAAAAGTCTGGCAAAAATCTCCAATAGTACCCTACCAGACCTAGGAAACTCCGCACCTCTGTCACGCTCCTGGGTGGGTCCCAAGATAGTACTGCCTCGATCTTCGTAGGATCCACCACAAATCCCACCTCAGAGTTGACATTCCCCAAGAAGTGGACCTATCAAATCCATAACTGACACTTCAAGAGATTACCATAAAGTTGCAGATCTCAGAGTGTATCTAGTACAACCCACAAGTGGTAGGCGTGCTCCTCCTCAGTAGTTGAGTAAATCAATATATCATCGATGAAGACTATGACAAACCGATCGAGGTAATGATGGAATATCATCTTCATGAGACTCATGAACACTGCGGGAGCATTGGTTATGCTGAAAGGCATAACCAAGAACTCATAGTGGCCATACCGACACCTGAAGGTCGTCTTCCGCACATCCTTGTCTCGAACTCTAAGTCGGTGATATCCTGACCTGAGGTCTATCTTCGAGAACCATCATGCTCCCTTGAGCTGATCAAAGAGGTCGTCAATCCTTGGAAGTGGATACTTGTTCTTTACGGTCACCTGATTCAGGCAACGGTAGTCGACACATAGTCGTAATCTCCCATCCGCCTTCTTGGTGAATAAAATCGGAGAAGCCCAGCGTGAAACACTGGGTCAGATGAATCCCTTGCCCTACAAGTCCTCCAGCTGTACCCGTAGCTCGCAAAGCCCAGCAGCAGACATGCGATATACTGGCATAGATATTGGGGTTATCCTGGGATACAGGTAAATGTAGAATTCTACCTCTCTGCGAGGCGGTAGTCCTGGAACATCGTTAGGGAAAACATCTGCATACTGATCCACCACAATAGGAAAACTCGGATTCCGCACATCAACTGCTCCAAGGATGAGACTAGCCAGCTGATTTGTAATCGGTTTCCCTCTCCTCTGCGTAAGTCCATCCTATGCTGTAAAGGCTCCCTTCTCACCGGTGAAGGTGAACCTGCTCCCATCTATACAGACACACCTCACTTTGTACCTAAAATAGTCGATCTGAGCATGGACTGTAGATAACCAATCCATGCCCAAGATGACTTCGTAAGGCCTCGATGCTGCTACAAGAAGATCCCACCCGAAGCTATCACCTTCTATAGTAATCTCACACTTCCGGTACCAGTGTGTAATCATTGAGTTTACTCTCGTAGGAGTCTCTAGCCTTAAGGATCGAGCCAACAACTCCATCGGAATCTACGAGCTCCGAACAGGGGCAGCGGAAATAAAAGAATGACTTGCTCCTGTGTCTATAAGAACTGAAGCAAGGGTAGAGTAGACACATATAGTACCTTGAATCATCTCAGGTGAACCATTGTCGTAGGCCTTCATTGCCTGATTCTGAGCCTGCCTTTGCGCGCCAGCTCCCTGTGGTCGGGGTGGACCTCCTGGTGGTGGTGGGGGTAGAGCCCTGAAGCGTCGTCCACCACCTGCTGCTCTGCCAGCTCCTCTACCTCATCCGCCTGCTCCCTGCGGACCACCACGGTCGAACCTCTACCTCTACCTGGGTGGTCCCTCAACCATCTGCTACTCCTCTGCATGGCAGGTCGGGCAGTCACGATCCATGTGGCTCTGCCCGCTGCATGCATAGCACTGCCTGCCCCTCGAATGATTGGCTCTGCTGCATGTGCCCCACACCTCCGAACCAGTATACTGAGGTCACCCACTTGATGTCCTAGTCCGATTAGACCTCTGCGACATCTGTCTACTTCCGGATGTAGAAGAATATGCTACGTGTCGCCCTGCGGTAGGTCTCGCTGCTGGTGTAGGCTCAACAAGAAATCTCTCTACAAGAAGGGCTCACTCCAGTACTCCTGCCTGCGTCGGAATGCTGAGGGAGATCATCAAAGCTCTGATCTCATGACTCAATCCCTTCTTGAAGGTCCTAGCCCAGAAGAATGGTTCTCGTACCATGTTCATGGATTAGCGCGAGAGGTCGGTAAATCTCGCCAAGTACTAGGCTACAATCATGCTGCTCTACCGCAGCTGTAGTAACTCCTGGATAAGCACCGCATGGAGGGTGGTTGGAACAAATCTGAGCGAAAGAGGCTCTCAAAGTCCATCCAAAGTATTGATGCCTCATCATACACCTGGAGCATCAGGTTCCACCATCAACCTGCTGCTGTGTGCAGGAGAACGCCACAAGTATTACCATGAAGTTAGCTGGTGTCCCTACTAATCTAAAAACTCAAACGATAGCCTCTAGCCAATCCTCGGCTGCCTGAGGGTCCGTATCTTCGTGAAACCTAGGTGGCCTCTGATGCTGAAACTCAAGTAGTGCACTGAGGACATGTGCACTCTCAACAGCTGGGGTTGGGGGAATCGGTGGCCCGGCGGGTAGAGGTACCGTCGGTGCATCCTCTATAATGGAGCCCTGCACCGAGGCATCGTTGCTCGATGGGCTTCTATCTATCACAAAGCTCGGAACCCTATCTGGATATAATCATGGGGAAATCCTGAAATAAACAGGGGTGTCACGGTTAATACAGTATACCTGGTGAGATGACATAAAGTAATCACTAAGAAAACATTTGAAACACACATGCAATCAATTTTTTCATGCACTGAGTTGGAAATCAGAAGTCAGGGTCCTGATGTATGCATATGTCAGTCATGGCACCAACACTGGACTCCTTGGACTAATAACCACACTCAATACCCTTAACACTATTGCTTCACAAGAAGAAATTATCAGAGTCCTAAGTTCTACGGTAGGACTGACTCCTCTGATAACAATTTGTCACGACCCATTCTCGGGGCCCATGCTGTGACTACCCCAAGCCCGACTTCCATAGGCCAGGGGCTGGCGACTAACACCAAAGGCGTAAATCCCAATAAAAGGGAAGGAATTTCCTTTATATAAGTAAACAAACACAACAGAGAACGGAAGATGATGTAAACACTATGTAAACTGAGTACAAAAGTAAGTGCTGAAAAGTAAATGGGCCAGAATAAAAACTCAACTGGAAGTACAGTACATCTGAAAAGAAGGTACAACAACATTAAAGTAAATCAGCAACCACAGAGTCATCCTCCAAATATCCCACCTGAAGGGTGGGTATAGATGGTCTCCTCAGCTCCTCGGGTCCGTCCGTCCACTCCACATACGTCCCACCTGATAGTCCACATCCAGATATCATCCCTCACCACAAGCGTCATCCACGATCAGCGTTGTTTGTTGTCTGAAACCAACACCACGTAGTGCGGGCATATCCCATGCAGGGGTGAGTATACAATACTCAGTTGGGCCCCCCCGAGACCCCTGAAGTTCTCCCAGAATCCTCAAAGGACAAACCACAAAGGAAAGATACAAACACGAAGTATCAACCAACTCTACTTAGGTATACGCCCTTAGATATACCTAAGTCATCAATTCTAGTTCGGCTCCAACTCACGAGCCCAAGTACAACCCAGTCTACATAGGAAAGCACAACCCAATCCACACAGGAATGAAAGTCAATCACATCAATGATATTGATTTAAAGTCAAGACTCAACTCACACAGGTATACTACTCACGAAGAGGGGTGGAGATGACGGATGTAGCCTCTGAATCATCTCCCCTACCGAACCCACGTAGGATCCAAGTAAAAAATTCGTCATTGCCGAACCCATGTAGGATCATAGTATAGTAACTGTCACTGCCGATCCCATGTAGGATCCAAGTATAGTCATCCTCACTACCGAACCCACGTAAGATCCAAGTACAGTCGTCATCGTCATCGAACCCATAGAGGATCCCAGAAAGGTAGTCATCGTAGTCGCAACCAGCTCTAGGGTTCCCGCACACAGCATACTCGATTCCAGGAGGGTCTGCTCCTCGAGTCAAATGGGTGGATACATCAACTGTCACGAAGAACAGAGATTATGTATCCCAACGTTCTGTCCCACGTCATAGGGGAAAAACCAAGCAGAACGTGGCCAAGTCACAGAGAACAAGACAACCAATCCATTTTCCTAAAGTACGTGGCGTTTAGGTAATCTATACACACTGTGTCATCAGACACCGGGTACTGCCCATGTGAAACAGATCGTGTCATGGGGATGGTCATGTAAAAAGTGAGTACACGGCATGGGGTAAGGTTACACACCATGTCTTCAGTCCACGAGTAGTGTCTGTGTACCACAGCCCGTGTCGAAGGGTTGTTCGCGTAAAAAGTAAGTAAACGGCGTGTGGTATGGTGACACACCGTGTCGAAACTTCTGGGGTCAGCTCGATGTACACTGGCCATGCCTGGCCATGTGGTTGAGTACCTGCCTGTGTACTCCACCCCATGTTTGTGTATTCCCGGAATACATGCCTAGTCATCAGAAAGCCACTTCTGCTATGGTGAAGGTAGTACACGTCGTGCCTCTTGGTCGTGTGGTTATGCCCGTGTCTGTGTATCTCCCAAATTACATGCCAAGCCTCGTGAAGCCGCTTCTTCCTTTCTATGAAGTGAATACACACCGTGTTACATGGCTGTGTATTGTTGTCCGTGTCCCTGTATTTTCCCTGAATACACTCCATGTTACTTGGCCATGTATTACTATATGTGTCCATGTATTTTCCCTGAATACACACCATATCCAACAAATCCTCCTCTGACAAACAGTGTGGAGAGTACACGCCGTGTGTCTAGAGTCACATGACGTGTGTTACTTTTCTAACGTCTAAAATGGAAGCTATAGTACGCTTTTACTACACGACGTGTACTTCTGTTGTACCTGTCGTGTATTCTAGAATTTTCCAGAAACAATGCCTCTAACCAGTACACCTACTGAGGTGTCTGTTCTTTGTTTTGATGATCTGATTTCTACAAAACTTTCGTTTCTAGGTCGCCCCAATGCTCTGAGGCCGTTTACGATGTTTTCGGGCCTCCGATCGGCTCCGAAAACATAACATGATTCAACGTAAAAGAATTCTTGAAGAACTCCACAAATTCACAAGAACTTGGGAGGAATCGGTTCGTGTTAGTTTGGTCTGGTCCCTTCCGCATTAGTAAGATAACAAGTGGTTTAAGAGGAACATCAACATGGAAGAAAAACCAATCATTATCCAATCCAAACACACCCCTACCTCGAAGGAAGTTCGCAGTTCTCAAGCGCCACCGACGATGGCGTCGTTGGCGAATTCCCGCATCGTCGGTGTCTCCTCCCTTGTCACGGAGGAAGAAGAAGATAGAGAAACCGAGCTGCTGAGTTGACGTTCTTTGTCGTAGAGTTGACGTTCTTCGTTGGAGAGTTTCCATTCTTCGTTGATGAAGAATTTCATCCAAAGGAACTAGAGCTCTCTCCTCCAATTCCCAACACAACGATCCAACCCACAAATAAAATAAGGCTCCTCCTTATTTTATTAAAACATGCCATGCATTAAAAAACTCAAAATTAAAACACTTAATTTAATTAATTGAAGAGGTTCAATTAATTAAATTAATGTGTGTTGGCATTATTAAAGTGGGAGAAGAGAAGTCACCCAATTAATTACAAGGGCTTTAATAGGGGGTTTTAGGGAATGTGAAGGGTTGGGACTCGTACGGGCCCCACCTCACATTTATCCTCACATGGGTAGTTAGGATGCATGTGGGTCCCACCCTAACTGCCCCATGTAGGTTAAAACTACCTTAGGAAAAGTAATAAAATTGTAACACAATTTTGTTTTACTTTTCATTTAATCCACACTTTTTAACAACTCCTCCTGAGCAGACGCATCTTCGGTAAAGGTCCCCTTAAGCAATTATCAGCGCTGTAGTTCCATCGATGCCCTCAGTTTTCAATTCCGAGCACCCGTTCAAATGATAGAAAAAACCGCTCATTTTTTTACTGAACATACCCGAGCTAAACTTTAGAAACTGATTCCGGGAACACTGGGCATCAGAATCAGGTCCTGTCAGAAACTGAGTACTCATAAAATCACAAAGAATTATTAAAACAAATTCCTTGAAATTTACCAGTCTTTACAAAAAATTAACATATATTAATTATATAATTATTTAATAAACTCTTATAGTATTAATCCCTTATCATTAATCCTTTTATTTCATTTATTTCAATGACTTATTTAATTACATAATTGATTAATTCCATGTTAGGGGTTTTGATGAAATTCAGTTCATAATTGAAAAATGTATTTGGTAGATTAAATTTTAGTCCAAGAGTACATTATTGAATAATATATTAAAATATAATAATTAAATAATTATCATTTCTATATATTAAAAAAAATTAGATTCATCATTGAAATGAGTCAATGAAAAACAATATACTTCAGCTCATGGGGTGGTTGTGTTCCCGTACACAAGAGTGAGATGTTTAGAATTTAATTGACATAAAATAGATAATTCCTATAAAATATTACATTAAAAATATTTAAAATGATATAAATATCAAATACCATCATTAATGTTTTCCACATGACCGTCCATGAGATCCTTTTTTAATGATATACATCGATACTTGGAGATGGTAGTTAATAATTACTCACATGAAAAGACTCCATTTTTATCAATTGTAATGTTTCCAAGATGCATGATATATTTTATTTTTAGATTAATTATTATTTTTGGAACATAATATATATAAATTAAATCCATTATAACTCCCATACATGAAAGGAAATTACAAAAAAAAGAAATTCATTGGATAGTGAGGCTAGTGTCCACATGTACATGTGAATAATGGTTTTTTCCTATTTGATTGAAAAAAGAGGTAAATAAGGTTATTAAATTAACATAATAACAAATTACCATATTTTACATAGTTATTTTATAATATTTAATTTTTATTATATAATTGAAGAATGTAGAAGAAGAAGCAAAATGAAAATGCTCGGTTGGGATGATTACCTCCCCTTTGAAGAACCTCTTTTATATCTCTCTATATGGTTCTTACTAATTTTATTTTAAGAATAAAAATGAATATGGAACATATATAAACATTTTAAAAAGATTTTTTGATAGTTTATGCTCTATATATGTTGTTCAAGAAGTGTGAGTAACAAAGGAGAGTTGGAGCCCTTATATAAGAGTGGAGAGGGGAACCCTATGAATAACTTAAACTATTAAATTATTATACATTTATTTTCATGTTCAAGTCATATCAAATTTTATTATTTATAATATAGGGTAAATATATGTTGTAATAATATAATATTATTAAATTTATATATGATTATGTATGGCTTTAACCATTTTCTCATAGTTTTATCCTCACGTCAATCATTTTATTGATTACCTTGAAAATAATATTTTTATATATTATCGGTCCATAAAGTTATTAAAAAGGTAAAAGTTACCCATAAGTTATAATTTTTTATATTATTCACCATATCCCATTAAAATTAAAAAAATTAAAATATTTTTAAAATTTTTGATTAAATTAAGAAAATATCACTTAACATAAAATACAATTGAAGTAATTTTCATGACTATTCACATTATTTCACAGTAAAAAATATCAATGATGTATTTTAGTTATAATATAAACTTTTATAAAATCACTAAAACATTATATTTATCTAAAAAAAATTGGAACACCATAACATAGAATAAAATGTTACTTTTATACTATTTAAAACAATTTACTTGATTATTCTATTGCTTGCACAAACACTTTATAGTCTTTTCATTAGCATTGAATCAAATTATTTATACAACAAAATTTAAAAATAAATTAACATTATAAGACAAATTATTTTATATTTAAAATAAAATTTTATATCCATTCATAACATGGTTTTATCCCTATCATAAAATATTATAGTTATTAAAAGTAAGTAAGATGCATTTTTGAATTTTCCATTACTTAAAATAATAGTATTTTTAAAAAAATACACTAAAATTACATATTATATAAAATTTGAAGTGGTGGTTGAATTAAACTCTCAGAATTATATATATCCAAGATTTTCAAGGATTTTGAATCCTTGTTTTTTAGTTTTATCCTTGTTCTAACTATTTTACTCTTACCACAGTGACACAATTTTTATTATGGTTGTTATTCATTATGAAAAAATATATAGTTCAAATAATTAATAATTTTGGACATGATCATTCCGAATTTTTAATCCAATATATGAAATAAATCTATACAATTAGAATAAATATCTTTTAAAATAAACACACAAAATGTGATGAAAAAACGTTTTCCAAAAAGATACATTTTAAAGATTAAAAAAATATACAAAAAATAAGCATAATGTAAATTTCATTTTCATAAATTGTATTATGATTAGTGAGAATGAACTTCGTAAATTTTAAAATAAATTAAAAAAATGTAGCATTGTAAATGATTCAATATAAAAAACATTTCTCTATAAAATAGGCACTTTTGTAACTATTCCAAAAAAATTAACTTGAACATTAATATCCTAAAATTTCATCATAATATAATTTTGATACAATGATTTCAAAAATTATATCTTTTTTATATAATAAAATCTAAACATATGACATAAATTAATTATAATATTCAATCATAAAAAAACATATTGTTTTTGGATGAAAATGTATTTTTAGAGCTTCAAAATACTTTAAAATTTTTAAAAGCCAAATTCCAATTAAGTAAATTGAAAATTTTAGTTGAGTTGTAAATTTATATATATTTTTTATAATAACTTTAATTATATTCATATCCACCAGTACAATGGATAGTTTATGATGGTCACATTTAAATAATAATATTCTATAGTCTTCAAAGCTCGGTGTTACGTGTTGTATATGATATCTAACGTATTTTTCTTGTAAAATAATAAGGTATAAATAAAACACATTTGACCATAATTTATTATATATAAAATTAATTATATCATTAATATTATACATATTCATTAAATTCACCCTTATAACTATCCATGATAGGCGAGGATGGAATTAGAACCGGGTGCTTCCTAGATGAGGTAGACCACAACGATGTTTTTTATTTTCCCTCAGATCCATAGGACAAACAAAATTGTTGTAAAATTAACATAGAAACATTTATGTATACTAAATATATTTACTCCTATATGTTAATATGGTTATTTAATATTTTCTTGAGTTCTATGAAATTAAAAGCATAGACAATTTTGGTTAGAACATAAACATCTTTCTTGGAAAATATTCTTTTGGGAACAAATTAATTATTCTTATTTTATAATTATGGTAAGTTCATAACATATAAGTCAATGATTAGGTTATTTAAAAGTTATTTTTCTAGATGATGGTTTAGATATGATAATAAATTTTTCTATACATGTGGGAATGGGAGGTTACCATTTATATATAAGAAGAGTGGCACCCTTACAATGACTCTTAGTATAAAAATAATATAAATTCATTTATCATAAAATGGTAAAAATTAAAAAATTATATATGATAGGATATGTTTGGGTCTAAATCTAGTGCAGAAAATAAATTTAGTCTTGTTTTAGTGATATTTGCATAATTCTTTATTTCTTTAACACACTCGTTAACTCTTTTATCCCTTACCATAGTGAGAAACATTTTACCACTGTAACTATTCAATATGGTTAAAATTGAAAAAATACATAATAAATAAATTTAATAGTATGATTCAATATATGTAATACATTTTAAATGATTAAATTTTGATATTTAGTGAAAACTAATTCCAATATATGTACACAAACTGAAATGAAAATGGTTCGTTAGAAATAAGTATTTTTAAGAAAAAAGACGAATATCTTCCCAAATATATTAAATAATTGATTCTAATTACAAGTATTGTTTTATAATTTCAAAAACTAGTATTATTTTACATTAAAAAAATTGCAAATAGATTAAAAAATTTTAATTACATGGATAATGAAAAGAAATAAATATTTCTTTTATTAGAAGAAAACATTCTTAAGTTTTTCAAATGAATTTCTAAATGAAACATAATAATTTTTAACTGGTTTATTTTTTTATAAAATATATATTTTTATATTATAAATACTTATGTAATATAATTTTAATTATTATAAAATATTAATAAAAGATACATTATGTGCAAAAAAATATTTAATCACTAATTTCATTCTAATTAAAACTTTAAGAAGAAGAAAAATCCCTTGAGAAAATTTTCATATTTTGAATGAAAAAATGAATTTAATTTAATAAAATTTATATTTAAAAAATATTGTTTTTATATTAAATTTAAAAAAAATAATTGAAAACAAATTTTAATGAAAATTTATCGTTCCGAGCTTTAGGTATTCTTAATATTATTTCATAATATTTTATAATTAATTTTATTTTAATATATTTGTTCATAAATTGGTATATTTTAGAATTTTTTAGTTTATTAAAATAAATAACACTTGGAACCCCATTGATTAAAAAATACCCTATTTAATCATTGAATTTTTTTAGTCATTCCACATTGATAATTTATATTCTAATTAGTATATTTCATTAGTTAAAAAAATTAATGCAATGTTAATATTATAATTGATTATTATTTTTATGTTTACTAATTATTTATTGTAATAAGTGAAAATTATTTTTAGTTATATGTTTCATGTAGCATAAAATATCAAACTTAATAATATATAATGGGATTTACATTATATGACATTTAAATGAATTGAATCATCAAAATTTAATATGTTATTACCAAAAAGAATGAATTATATTATAAAAAAAACTATTTTATCCTCATAATTAATTTCGGAGAAAATACATGAAAATTTATTATATATTATTTAAATATTTATAAAACTATATATGTATCATTATAAGATTCTTACATTTGAGTGAGTTTCAAAAATAATACCATGATAACATAGTGATATTTTCCTCATAATGCTCAATATAATTTTCTATCTCTTTCTTGAGTAGAGGAATTGATTTTTCATCAATATAGAGAATATAAAAAATACACTAACATTATTTACATTCATTTCATAAGAATAATTTCATCTATCAGTAGTGTTTTGAAAAATATCCCCCCTCTTCTTCATTTCATATTATAAATGACAAATAACCATGATTAAATTTTCATCTAAGATTCACAAAAATTAACATTAAATAAATTATAAGATCCACAGAAATATAATAAGTCATTCCTCATATCTCAACATATTTATTGAAACCAAAATGGTTATCACATGTTAAGACAACACTCAATACGAATAAACTCTTTTTGTGAAGAAGTAATGAATTAATATATATATAATAAACAATAAAAACCATTGGTAAACTTAAATAATTTCTGAAAACTCTTAAAAATATTATATAAATTGTTTAAAACAAAATAATAATAAATATTTAATAAACAAAATCTTTATCTCATAAAATTAATAGACCTCAATAATAATTAAAATCATCACAAAAATCAATTAAATCCATAATCCCAATAATATAAAAATAAATCAACCCCAAAATAACTTGAATCACATTGATATTGAATCAACCCCAATATTACTTAAATCATCCCACTTTTTTTAAAATATGTATTGATTGATTTAATTCTCAAACAACATTTTTTAGGGATATTACCCATAAGTGCATCTGTATCGGATCCCATATCAACTGTTTGGTATCCAAACAAGCATTTTATTGCAAGGAAACCCCAAAATCATTATATTATGCATATTTAATGTTTTTTTTCTTAAATGAAGACTTATCCATATGGTTTTCAAAAATTATTTATCATCATGATCCCTAAAAAATTTAATATATTTTGTCAATTAATACACCTCAACAATAAATCACATACCTACCAGAATGTTTATCTATATAATGTAACTTATAAAAAACAATAGAAAACTTATTGCATAATTATATACAAGATTCTAATACAATTCTAACTCCTAATGTTATATGACCCCCACTTTTATACCAAACATAACACCATAAAACTCAATATCCTAAATATAGTGCTAAAAAATATTCTTAACCTACTATATTGATACCAACTAATGAGACACAATTATAACCATCCACAATTAAAAAATTAAAAAAAAATGTAGTCACGTATACGTCCTAAATACCATTTTTGTTTTAAATAATAAGATAATTAAGAAAACCATTGCATAAAAAACCCCATATATTTCTCCCTCAAATGGATATTTTTCTTTTATACCCATGTTTTTTTATTTCCTAATATGTCTTTGACATCTCTTATAAATTCAATGCAAATGAAACACACCCACACCCAAAAAGATAGATATATCATATATATTATATTTGATCAAAACATGGGTAATTATAAATATAAAATTTTAAATTCCCAGGCCACATTAACCTAGATCTGGTGGTTACTAGATTACATAGGCACTATAAATAATTAACCACATCCCAAAGTAACTAATAGTTTAGTAATCTTAGAAAAAAAATCATACATTTATTTAAAATTACATTTGAACTCATGAAATAATAAAAATTATTTTCTTTGAGAACACCATTATTCTATTCATAATATCCTTATATATCATTTATAATAATCTTCCTTAAATCCTAGATAAAACAATCATTATAAAGTTGTGAGATCATATACCCAATAAGGGTATGCGTATAGTGGATTATAATAAGGTCTGGATAATTTGGGAAGAAGAAAATGATACTAAAATAATTCTACGTATATAAACACAAGAACTTTGAAATTCTATATTGATTTCATAATATATAAAATAATAACATGGATATTAATTAATAATTTCATAATTATGGAATGCATAATATTTGACATAGAAAACGTAACATGTGGACTCATTCCAAGGCACAATACATAAATGGGTAAGGCATTAGAAAAATACTCTGTATAGTTTTTCTCATGAGAGATTCCATTTCATATAGGGCTTATATAATTTCATAACCCACCTACCACAGAATAAGTTTAATGAATTCACTATATAAATAAATAATAAAACATAAATAACATGCCATAAAAATCCATAACTTCCCATATTTGAAGAACAAAAACACAAAATACCAATGTCTTCTTTAGTGAAAAAAATCATTAATAAACCATAGAAATATTGTGGATGTTTTCATTTGATTATATCCTCATCATATGATTTAACAATGTATTTGGAAAAAGATGAAAATATATTCAAATGATCATGGGAAACTTTCTTGAGGAAAATACCATTTTCCCTTTAAAATCACTTCCTTAAAGTCTGTAATATTTCACAAATATTATGGAAAAACATTCATTGAAAATTAAATTGTAAAATTATAATATAAGAATACAATAAATCACAATTCATGAGGTAAGGTAATTATTCTCATGGTGTAAAAGTGAAAATTAATTATTCCTTTTATATAATTGTAAAAAAGTAAAAAGGTATCTCATTCAAAAAACAGAAACATGATTCCATTTAAAACAGTTTTTAAAAATTAAAACATGGGTTAAAAAATGTTTAATGAATAATTATTGAATATTAAAAAGATCCTTTATATATTTTATAGAAAATATGGACATGTAAGAAAATTATTTTTAACCGAGTAGAAAAACGATGTCAGTTTTTCTTATAGATAATGTTCCAGTATCTTGAATACTTAAAGAGATAAAATATAAATTAAAAATAATAATTTATATAAAAATAAATAGTTAGAGAAAATATATTGATTTTAATATATAAATATAATATAATTTTATTTATAGATATATAAACATTAAAAATCTAAAATAATGATGAGATTGTAAAATAAAACCTTACCTCTGGTCCAAATTCATTTTTATGTGTTTGAAACTCATTTATAAAAATAATATAAGTTTATTATAAATATATTAAAAAACCATATTGATATATATCATACCATATAAGATTTACTTATAACATTTTATCACTCGATTATTAATAATTAATTATTAAAACACTATTTAGGTTGATAACAACTTCATTTTTATTATATGTGTTTGTTCAATAGTTTTGGTCCTTGTACATTGATCATGGTTAAATAATCCCTAGAATGGTAATAATGATATTAATATAATATAAATTCATTTTATATTTATATATAGTCATCTATAAAATCTATATATTTTAAAAATTAACTACACTATTCATAGATACTAAAGGTCATACATATGCTTGAATGTTTTTTTATTTTTGATAGATAGAACGTAAGAAAGGTAAATAATAAGTCACCTATATAGAATCATTTAAAGATCATATATCTCATATATATTCATTAAATTTATCTTTATTACCATACATTTCAAAACATAATGGAAAACATATTACATCACTTTGTAGAGGCGGTAGTCCACACATACACATGAGAGACAATATCGTTTTCCAATTGATTAGAAGGTAAGAAGGTCAATATGATATTATAATTAAAAACTCATAATTATTTCATAAATTATATATATATATATTAAATCAATCATTATAACCATACATGATTGGAAGTGATGGAAAAATAATTACATCAGTTCACAAGGTGGTATTCCACCACACACACGATTAGAGGTTCTCTTTCACATTTTATAGAAGAGGGGATGCATATAGTTTATTCCATGAATAGACAACCACTTTCGGTTTGTACATAAAGTATTCTTATTATGGTATTATGATCAGAAAATTGACTCCAATTTATTGATAGGTATATAAATAATTTATATTTTTATGTATTTTCCAAACCAAAAGGCTATTTAGGTTTAAGAAAAAGAGGGTAGGACGTGACTTTTATAAGTTGTAGGTAATAACATTTTTGTAAATACCGAAAAATACAAAATAATTGGATGTTACTATCAAAACAAGTGACTAAAAAATTTATAAATTATGGATTTGTGGGATTATAAATTTTATCTGCACCTCCACCATTACAAAATTAGTTTTTAAAAAATTTAATTCTCATCACCTCTAAGGTTACTCACTTTTAGAATTTTTCTTTCCACCAGAGTAACAAGTTTTTTTAATTAGGTAATTAATTATTTAATCATAAAACTATCATGTTAAATATTACATAATATATACCTAATGATTCTAAATATTTTATCTAATTTATCAGATAAAAACAATGACTGTGAAAAAATAATTTTATCTCATGCACATGTAATTCTCAATTCCTCATTTTAAACGTAACAACTAGAATTAGTATTTACTGTTTTTAGTATTAATTATAAAAAATTTAATTTTACCATATTGGTTATTATTATTTATCATGATTCCAAATATGTTATAAATTTTGTTCAAATTAAATTCATATAAGTGACATAATTTAATTTAAAATTAAACTCGTGAATGCGACAAAAATTTGTTTTCTAAAGAAAATGTTTTCTTATGTATAACAAGATTTTATAAAAAAAATTAAAGATAATATTTCTTATAATGAAATAAATTTTATTAATAATATTATTATTTATATAATTTTATATTTTGAACCATTTTAATATAAAATTATATTTTTTTAATTCTTTAGATGAAAAAAAAAGTTTATTAAAAATAATCATTTTTATCTATTTATCAAAATATTAATATTTTCATAAAACTATAAAAACAATTCACTATAATATAATTTCAATAATTATATTTAAAAAACTAATTTAATTTTCACAAAAAAAATTATAAAACTTTAATGAATTCCTTTTAAATTAAGTTTTCAAAGTGAGACAAAAGTGTTTTTTATAATAAAAACTGAATTTTTAAGCATAAAACCAGATTTATTATTATCCTACTCCTAGAAAAACCATTATTTTAATGATAAAAGATTTTTTGGAATATATATTATATAAATTTTATTAATATTATTCACTAATAGTGAATAATTTTTTTTGATAATATAAAAACACATTGTCCTCACAGAAAAATTGTTTTTCATAAAAATATATTTTTTACATTTATATGATTTTTATTTTCATTTATAATAAATTGATAAAAAATGAATTTATTTTATACAAGTGTTAACTATATGTTTTTCATATTATATTTAGTTCTATTCATGTTCTTCAAACCAATTACTATTTTATCATGGTATATTATGTTACGGTTTATTTAGACTCGAGGTTTTGTGCATCAAAAGATATCAAAGAGGTTAAATTTATTTACCAATAAATATATCATAAACCCCCAAGGTGATATAATAATGGTGATATAAAATTCTATATATGTTCATATTAAAATTTTTTATTTCATATAGAAACAAACTTGTGTAATTTACAAGAGTAAATATTCAATTAATGTTCCATATAATCAATAAATTGTGAAAAAATGTATATGTTGAAAAATAAGAATATAAATAATCATGTTAAAATAATTAATTATATTCATAGTGATGGAATCTATAATACTGAAAATATTAATCTTAACATAAATGGCCATCACTAAAGTCATATTACATACATTCAATCCCTCCATACAAAAACATCATACACACCATCAAGGAATATCAACCATGACATCTTAGATACCATCAAGGCCACACAACGAATAAATATTATATATTATCAAGGAATCTCAAACATGACATTAAAAATGATATAAGTTTGAATCCAATAATAAATACTCATTTTTTACATATATCTTGAGGCCCACATGACATGTCTAAGGGAAATAATATACCCCACTTATCTCATATGCATATCCAATAAATTAATCATATATAATACATCATCAATATACTTTGTCAATCAATATGTATCTATATTTAATTAATTATATAGATTGTCAATAATTACCTAGTACATGGTATACCTACCATATATGTTAATAATCATCCATATCTGACTAATATACTTTCATATTGTCAATATTTTCCTAGTAAACAACTTAAAAAACTCTCCTGGAAAACATAAAAATATGATATATGTATAAGATGGTGTTTAACCATTATAGAGTAATGCTTATATAGTAAATTCCAAAATAGAAATAATTTAGATTAAATCAATGTTTATAATGAACATGGATATAATGGAGACAATCAATTCATCAGAAATTAATTTGTTTTAGTAAATAAAATTCCTTTGGAAATTTTATAGAAAATGGAAGCAGAGGTTTTTAGAATACTTTTCCATTAATGGTTTCGTAAAATTATATAAAAAATGAAGATTAAATCAACATATAAAACTATTTAAAAGATATTTAAAGATTAAATTTAATATATTATTTGTAATATAATGTATAATATCTAAATCATGAAAATAAATTATTCTTAATTACGAAAATTTTATGTGAAAGACAAAAACATATAGAAGTAGAATAAAATACCATTTCAATGAATTTAAGAAAATAATATTATTTTGTTTTCAAAACCTATATCAATTATTTTAATATAAATTAAATTAGAAAAAACCAATAAAAGGAATCCAAATCAAAAATAATTTTCATCACTATGGTAAATCCCTATTTACTGAAAATGATTAAAAATATATTCTTTTTATACTTTTGTAAGGAAATTAAAAAAATTAATTGATTAGAAATGATAAAAAAATTAATAATTTGTAATAGATATTAAAAATTAACATAAATAAAATTTTAATAAGATATTAAGTTATAGAAAATATCATTCATGATGAAAAAAATACAGATATGGGGGGGGGAAGATCCTCAACAAAAATTAAGAATAAGGATGACCTTTTAAAAAACATTGTTTCGATAGATTTAAGTATAGAAAAGAGAGATATCATAATGAATACATAAAAATATCATAAAAAATCAACACAATAATATATATATATATATATTTGGTTTAGTAGAGTATGAACATCAATATGTTTAATTGAAATTGAAAAATAAACAATCTCAATAAAGAGTGTGATTGTGCAACAAACCCATATGGATTTTATAACTCTTGAATAAAACAATCTTGGCAAAGGGAACATGAAATTGAACTTCATTTAACATGACTATATGTTAATTATTATGAAATATTTTTTAATATGTAGTATATACACAATATAAATAAAAATAAATGAATGATTTAAAGAATGTCTCGAAGAAAGAGATTTGAGATGATAAACCATAGACTTGGATTCCTCCTTGGTTAGATACATTAAAAACTAATTTATAAAAAAAAATATTATTATTAATATATATCAGATCATTATTTATATCATTAATTATGGATATTCTTCATTTATAACATCCAATTACCAGTAACCCTAAATTCTTTGTAAAAATAAATTATTTTGGTGTAAAATTTTATGTATATATTGATTCTGAGGTTCATTTACTTTCACATTAGACTAAGTTTCATCATCTTCAACATATTAATAACATAATATATAACCTATTTATATAGTAAATACACAATTATAACCATTTTAGTATGGTTCTTATGAAAAATGAAATATGTCATTTAGTGATTTGGTCGTCTGCATGTAAGCTTGGGTAACGTTTTCAATTTTAAATAGATAGAATTAAAGGATGTTAAATAATAATTTATATTTTAAAAATCATTATAATTTCAAGAATATAATATTTAAATACATCCATAAAAAACCATGTGATATAGTGAAAAAAATCAAGTGCATTTAATCATGGAGAAGGTGGTTTTTATATACATAAAGGCGATGGTATAATTTTTCATTGGATTGAATGGAAGGAAGATAAAAAATAATTTATCATTTTTGAATCAAAATTATTTAATAATTATATTATATTTCCATTAAATACAATTTTGTAACCATCTATGAGAGTTTTTAAAGAAAATTTATACTATTCGTTTCATAGAGCATGCAGTTCACATGTATGTATGGGGAAGTTTCTTTATTTCTTACATGATTTATAAGAGCTAAAAATGGATGTGAAATTAACATAAAAAATCCATGTAGTATAAATTCTGATTTCATTATGTTATTTTCTTTATAGTTAATTTTTATGGGGATTTAAAATTTTAAAATATTAAATAGTTCGGTAAAAAGAGAAACATATTATCTTGAAAAAATCCTTTTATAAACACCTTGAAAATTATTATATGGGTATTTTATAATGGTAAAAAACTTTATGTCATGTGTACCAATTTTGAAAATGTAATTGTGAAGTAACTGATTGAACTAAGGTTTAAGATCTCATCATTTTCTAGGTACGTCCTTCTTCAAGTTTTTGTTGAATGTATTTTGTTTAGGGTTTCCTTTTTCATTGGAAATGGTGGTCAAGTCTTTTTATGTAACACCCCTAGCTTCCACGGTACATTTTCCTTTGAACAATACAGTAGCTTGTGTTGTACGCAACTTCGAGTTCAAACACATTGCGACCAATCAAACTAGTCATTATGAATAGTAATACCCACTTTTTAAAAATTTATCAATTTTATCTTTCAAAATGAAATTCATTTTTGGGTTCGTAATATCAAAATTAGTTTGGTGTGAAATTTTGGTATTTTTCTGAAAACATTTATTTTTTTATGAATAGTGAAAAATGCTAAATTATAATCAAAAACAAATTTTTTAATAAAATAAATTATATTGTTTAATTATACTATTGAGTTGTTTTTAAGTATAATTAGATTATATTTTTACCATTTAATCCATTGTTGGTCATTGGACTTAATTTCACATTTAAACTGGACATAAGCAGGTGTCAATCTTTTGATAATTATTATTTCTAAAAAACACACTTTTTGTTTGGACAACGTGAATTAATTTTAAATTAATTTTTTCCACATATGTGTTATTAATTTAAAAAAATGGATTCCATATTTAGATTCTGGAGGTCCAAATTTTTTAAATAGTTAATTTTATTTTAATAGGTTTTGAATAATTACTTCGGTAAATATTTTATTTACCGAATTAAAGGGTAAATCCGGTAAATAAGGGTAAAAAATTATATTATAATAATATTAAATTACCCTAACATGTGTTATAACCCTATTGGATGATACATGATCGACCATGGGAATCCTTGGGTCGATTTTGGGACCCCATGGAGCCACTTGTAAGTGATAAGGACACTTTATATTAATTAAGTTAAAGTAAATACAAAAATAACATAAGCATATATCTTGTAGTAGAACAATTTTTATATAGGGTTATATATGTTATCTATTAGACTATAATTATTCATTATAAAGATAAAAATATTCCTTAGATAATGGTATTTTATTTATAATTTTTATAGATTGAATAAATAAATTTATTTATGACATAATGATGATGCAGTATTTTCTTTATTAATGAAAGAATCAGATAAATGGTATTATAGATGTTAAAATAAATATAATATGAAAGTTTTGATCTCATAAACAAATTTTATAGGTTAATTAAGCCTGTTATTATTTATTACATGATTCTTTTTAGAATTAATAATACTATTAGGAATTTAACAAAAACAAAATACCAAATAGTGTCAAAATTGACATAAACGAATTTTTAAAACACATATTATATTATTAATTGATATTCTAATCTTAAAAATATAAGGCTTGAAAAAGGAAATAAATAATATTATATATGTTATTAATGAACCAATTTAGTTTCACTTTGATGTTTATAGTATGTTTATTAACTATATAATATAAAAATACAAAGAGACATGGTAAATGTCAAACTAATTAACTAACAGTTAAATCTAAAAGATAAGGTTAATATAGTAACCCAAACCTATATAAAACCTATTTTTTGAGTATATTTCAACCCATAACCTCCTTATCCTAGAAATAAATTATTTTGGAGCCATTAGAAACCAAAAATGATTTTATTATAAAATAGTACTTCAATCTTTTCCTAAGGTTCCCCTCAACCCTCTTATAAAAGGGCACTTCCCCTTATCTCAAATAAACACCTTCAAAGCCATTTGGATCGGCCAAAACCTGCCCAAATATTTTCTAACTATCCTCCCTTCGTTTTAGAGGCCTTCCTTTAGTCAGAAAGCCAACCTAAGGAGCCCTTTTGATCAAACCAAAAGAAGAACCTGAATAAGAGGTAAATATTTCATCACCTCTTTCAAGTTCCTTTCTTCTTCAAAATCCTATTTCTTTTTTTTTACATTATAAAATAATAACTCCAGTATCTTCTATATAATTTGATGTTTTTATAAATATGGTACAACCATATTCATTATTCTATCCATCATTTTAATGACATTCCATCATATGTGTGTACGTACGGCTTACCGTTTCCACGTCATGGTGTAGTTATTATTCAAAACATTATTATTTGGATGGGTATAATAATAATGTATAATTGATATAAATAATAATTATAACATTATAATTATTCTCTATATATGATATAACATCCAATTATATATTATTTTAATATCAAAAGAATGATATTTTCGCTTGTGCGGAGGTATGGATTACTGTCTCCACGAACACGATGAGATTCATTCCCCATCTTATCCATTCAAAACTAATTTTCATTTGATTATTAAAAATAATGTTTAAAGACTTGATATCAATTTGAATATTAATAAGATATAACCCATCCATAATTAATATGACTCACATAACAAATAATATAAATGAAAATGAATCATTTAACACCCGAAACAACGATAATACTACAATATTATTAACAAATCAATATTAGAAGATCATATATGATGTCATATTAATGTATATGGTTCTTGTATAATTTAATAACAATTATTTCACTGTTATACAAGATGTTAACCTATCCTAGACCAAGGAAAATAACAAGGTAATGGTTAATTTTACAATCTCTTCATTATCAGAGGTAGTTTATATGTAATTATCAATTGGAACCTATTTATCATCCACATCTGTGCTTCGGAAAATTTTATTCAAAACATTATTACTATTTACTAGAAAATGGGTTAAAGTCATTTATACCCTCATTTTACCTTATATGTTCTGAAATTAATCTTTCCATTGTTTTCTAAACAAGGTAGTTTATGACCTTTTTGACAAAATTAAGGTAATAATGTTTTTTTAACATATACGGAAGGTGCGGCTATTTTCTTCCATTATTACATAATCAAATATTCCCTTACAAGCTTATAATAATATTTCCAAAATAAATGTTATCTGTTATAATTATATGAATTCTAAATGACTTAAAAATAGAAAGATATATTTCTCTAAAAAATGTTTTGATTTCATCTTTGTCAACATCCTTTGATGGATTTTAAGCTTATATGAAGTTGATTTATTATGATACAAAACATCCATATTATATTGAAGGTTTTGTGATATGTTTGACTATGGATGTGTTATTTTTACACCATTCATGGTTTATAGATATTGTATTGACATTTCATATGCTAGTTTTAATATGACTATTAGTGTTATCTTTAAACCTTTTCATATGAGGAATGCATTGGACTTAGTATGTGACGGGTGGAGCCCGCTATAGCTCCTCGATGCATCGGTAGGCCTCATGAGACAAACTAGTGTCTTGGAACAAGGCCATGACAAAATCATATTTTTAGTCTTGGCACAAGGCCTTGACTATGTGGTTATGAAGTCTGGCATTAGGCATTCCATCATTATAAAAGTGGCTATTGATATTTCTGGTGATTATTCGACGAGTAGAATATCCATGTGAATAATTAAATGGAATTATTTAATTTTATATTTTCCATATTATGTTGAAGTTGAAGTTTAAAAGGCTTTTGTTTTAGTATTATTCATTGCCTTAAATTTGTATGATTATTTTTAATGTTTCTGCTATATTGTTATCCTTACTCAGCATCTGAGCTCACCCCTTTCTATGTTTTATTTTTACCAGTATTTGAAAAGTATTTTATGACTGACCTACAGGGATATTCTTAGGGGATATGAGTGTGTTCCATGGAAATAATGTTTTTGTAGTTTTTCATTTTATAATGTAATGTAAAACTCATGAATGTATCTTGTATTTCCAAGGATACTAAGCTGATAGAGATTTCAGGACATGATTTCCTTATATCATGACATTGTTATGTAATAATGCACACACTCTGGGTAACTGGGGTCGGGGCATTACAGTTGGTATCAGAGGAAGTTTAGTACAAACCTTGGAATCTGGATTTAGATAAACTCAGATTAGAGCACATTACCCTAAGATAGACTTTGAGGATTAGTATATAAGAACTTATTAGATTTTGGTATTGTAGATATTTTATGAGCTTTCCAAAAAATAAATCTCTGTCTGGATACAAAAAGGTAGAGGCGGCTCTGGAACAGATGTACCTTCTGGTTAAACCTGAAAACACTGCTTTGAGCTAGACTCAAAAAAGAACTGGTGCACGACAACAGGCCTTGCTGAACTCTTGGTTATGACACTCTGAGGGGATATTCTTAAGAAAAGTATCATTTTCATTACAAATAATTATGAAGGGTTTATGCGTATATACTACCTAAAAGAAAACATCTTTATGATTATGGATTATATCCATAAACTGTTTAGTTTATGGTATGTTTTTTACAAGTTTGGAATTATTTATTTCAATTCATAAACTAATCTAGTTTATGCCATTGTTTAGAAATGGTTCCTAGTGGAAGGAATGGAAACCATATCAATGCACGTAATCCATGTAGGGATTTCCCTCCTAATAAAGATAATTATAGTGCAACTGGTGAAACAACTGGTGTTGATCATCTTATCACCATACTGGGACAACTCACTTAGGTTATGAATAATAATCTTGCCCGTATGAAGAACCCAGATCCACAGTGTGGAGGATCAATGTTAGATTGCTTCATGATGAAACCACCACCAACATTCAATGGGAGTACAAATCCATTAGTAGTGGAGCAATGGATAAATTCCTTAGAGAAAATATTCCACATCTTGGGGAGTAGTGAAAGGGAAAAAGTTGTCAGGGTAGTTTACCGCCTCACTAGAGATTCTGATCAATGGTGGTCATTGATTCAAAACACAAAGAAAGATGATAAAGTATCAAATATTGAATAGGGAGAGTTTAAAGATATTTTCTTACAAAATTACTTTCCTCATGACCATCGAGCAGATATGGAAAGACAATTTCTGAGTCTGTGGAAAAAGGAGGATGAGAATGTCGCAAAGTATGAAGCTAACATTACAAGGTTAGCGAGGCATGCTTCAAATTATATGCATAACCAAATAAGTAAGATTGATTGTTTCTTTGATGGGTTAAAACCATTTCTCTATCGAGCATTAGTCTCATAGTCCTTATTTTCATACGAAGATATTGTCTCATGTGCTATCAAGATAGAACAAAAATCTCTAAGTCTAATGACTTTAAAGCAAAGAAAGAGAAGAAGAGATTTGTTGAACACTCTGGAAATTGAAATAAGGGGAAGAAAGTAAAAGTTGAATATCCATCCTGTAGTAAATGTAGGAAGAAACACCTCATCACTTGCCTAAAGGGAATGGGAGTCTGTTACAAGTGTGGTGAAAAAGGCCACTAAGCTCATGATTGCAAGGGGAAAAAAGAGTCTATCAATGTTGAATTCTACAATTGTACAGAAAGGGGGAATTATTCAATTGAATATACTATGTGCCAAAAAAAACGTACCTTATAAAAGACCAAGGGATCAAGTAAAATCTTATATATCACTACTATAGAGGTTGAAGCTCCAAAAAACATGGTGGCAGGTAATTTAATGGTTTCCTCAAGTTTAGAAAATGCTTTATTTGATTCTAGATCATCGCATTGTTTCATATCTTCCCAGTTTTCTATGAAAATTAGATATTTCCAATTTGATTTAACAAGGGTGTTTTTAGTCAAAAATCTTAAGGGAAGTATCATTGCACCAAAGTTTTGTAAACTAGTCCCCATTAGGAAATATAAATGTTCTTTATCTGCTGATCTTGTCATCATACCCCTGATTTAATTTTATATAATCCTTGGTATAGATTGGATTTTGGACCATGATGCAAAAATTTATTGTAAGAATAAGGAGGTTACTATTTTAGATGATGATGAAAATGAACACGTTATCTTTAGAGAAAAATCATCAACACCTAATTATAATCTAAACCCACACCCAGTAGCTCAACTAAATTCAATTATTAGAGACGAAGAGAATGAAATAATTTTGGGTGAGAAAAATAATGTTCAAATAGAATATGTATCTATTATGAAGGAATATGTTTATGTGTTTCTAGAATATTTACCTGGACATCCTCCAGAATGAGAAATTGAGTTTTCCATTGATTTAATTCCTGGTTCAAGGCCAATATTAAAGACCCCTTATATAATGTCCCATGTGGAATTAGTGGAACTAAAGAAACGACTAGAGGAATTGAGTAACAATGTATTTATTCACCCTAGTTTTTCTCCATTGGGAGCCCCTATCCTTTTTGTTAAGAGGAAAGATGGATCTATGAGGTTGTGCATTGACTATCGGGAGATCAATGCTATAACAATAAAGACAAAGTATCCCCTACCTAACATTGATGATTTATTCGACCAACTTCATAAATCTCAATATTTTTCAAAGATTGAACTTCGATCTGGATATCATCAGTTGTGTGTGAAGAATGAATACATTCCGAAGAAAGCATTTCGAACCAGGTACGGGCATTACGATTTTATAGTAATGCCTTTTGGATTGACTAATGAACCCTCTGTCTTCATGGACTTAATGAATAAAGTTTTCAAGGAATATCTTGATGAATTTTTTGTGGTATTTATTGATGATATCTTGGTATACTCTAAGAGATACGAAGATCATGAAAATCACTTACGCATTATCCTGAAGACTCTTAGAAGAAATGAATTATATGGGAAGTTTAACAAGTGTGAATTCTGGATTCAATAGATTTCTTTTCTTGGCCATATTTTCTATAAAGATAGAATATTTGTTGATCCTTCAAAGGCCAAGGAAATCCATGAATAGCCAACACTGAAGAGTATAACTGAGGTACATAGTTTTATTGGTTTAGAAGGTTATTATCGGCATTTCGTCTATAATGTTTCCCAATTGGCTAACCCATTAACCAAGCTCACACGTAAAGGGGTAAAATTTGTTTGGACAATAGAGTGTTAAGAATGTTTTGAATAACTGAAGAGAATATTAGGTAATGCTCTTATATTGACTCTACTATCAGGGAATGATGGGTTTGTTATTTATAGTGATGCTTCAAATAAATGACGCGGTTGTGTCTTTATGCAGAATGATAGAGTTATTGCCTCTGCATCATGACAGCTAAAAATTCATGAGAAAAACTATCCTACTAATGATCATGAGTTAGAAGCTGTAATATTTTCTTTGAAGATATGGAGATATTATCTATATGGTGAAAAATGTGATATTTATACTGATCACAAGAGTTTAAAGTTTATTTTCTCCCCAAAAGAACTCAACATGAGGCAAAGGTGATGACTTGAACTACTCAAGGATTATGATTTCACTATTAACTACCACCTGGGGAAGGAGAATAAGGTGGTAGATGCTTTGAGTAGAAGGGATCATGGAGTTTTAAACAAGATGAGAGTTGAAAAGGATCACATATACATGGATCTAGTAAATATGGATATGGGAATAACCATGGAAGGTGAAACATCAATTCTTTTTCAAATGGTTTCCAAACCATATTTATTATAAAGGATAAAAAGTTCCTAGGATGATGAGGAGGAGTTTCTAAAGAAGATTAAAGCTTTTAATGATGGGAGATTGAGTGACTTCGTATATGAAGATGGGATTTTAAAATTTGGGAAAAGAATGTGTGTTCCTGATATAGCTGATCGAAAAAGAGAATTGCTGGATGATTCTCATAGCCTCAATTTCTATATACACCCTGGGAGCACCAATATGTATTGAGATATGAAGGAACATTTTTGGTGGGACAACATGAAGAGGGAGATTGCTGAGTTTGTGTCAAGATGTATGAATTGTCAACAAGTGAAAGTTATAAGGCAACATCCTCGAAGAGTCATGAAACCGCTTCCCATACCTAAATAGAAGTGGGATAATATTACAATGGACTTTGTCATGTGGCTACCAAGTACTCCTAGAAGGAATGATGAAATATGGGTCATTATTGATCATCTTAGCAAGTCAGCACTTTTTCTTGCTATAAGAGAAAATTTATCGCTTGAACGTTTAGTAATACTGTATATTAATGAAGTTGTATGACTTCATGGAGTACCCCTATCGATTGTTTCTAATATTGATCCCCTTTTTACATCATGATTCGGGAAACTTATTCAGAAAGCCCTGGATACTGAACTTTGTTTGAGCACTGCCTACCACCCTCAAACTAATAGACAATCAGAATGGACTATTCAAGCCTTATAAGTCATGTGGAGATCTTTCCCACTTGACATTAAAGGTATGTGGGATCAATATTTACCTCTGGTAGAATTTTCTTATAACAATAGCTTCCATTCAAGTATTCAGATGGCCCCATATGAAGTGTTATACGGAAAGAGATGTCGCACACCAACCTATTAGGATGATGTTGGTGAAAGAAAACTCATAGGCCTAGAAATTTTTGAAGAAATGATGGAAAAGGTGAAGTTAATTCAAACCCACATCAAAGTAGCTCAAATTTGGCAGAAGAGATATGCTAATAACTGAAGGAAGGATTTGGAATTTCCAATAGGGGATCCTATTTTCTTGAAGGTATCTCCATGTAAGGGTGTTATACATTTCAGTAAGAAGGATAAATTGAGTCCCACGTACATCAGACCTTTCGAAATTCTAGAGAAAATTGGGGTGGTAGCTTACTGTTTGGTCATGCCGCCAAGTCTCTCCAAAGTTCATGATGTGTTCTATGTATCACTATTGAGAAAATACATGCCTGACTCAATGCATGTACTTACCTATGAGGAATTAGAACTGAAACCTGATCTATCTTATTGTGAAAAACCTATCAAGGTTCTTGATATAAGAGAACAAGTGTTGAGAAACAGGACGACTCGTCTGGTAAAAATTCTATGGAGAAACCATAAGATAGAACAGGCAATGTGGGAACACAAGGAACTTATGATGAAGAACCACCTGAATCCTTTTATGCAGTAATATTTTAAAATTTTTAGGACAAAATTATTTGAAGGAGGGGAGAATGTAACACCCCAAGCTTCCACAGTACTTTTCCCTTTGAATAATACAGTAGCTTGTATTGTATGCAACTTCGAGTTCAAACACATTGCGACCAATCAAACTAGTCGTTATGAATAGTAATACCCAATTTTTAAAATTTTATGAATTTTATCTTTTAAAATGGACTTCATTTTTGGGTTTGTAATATCTAAATTAGCTTATGGTGAATTTTCGGTATTTTTCTGAAAACATTCTGTTTTTTGATGAATAGTGAAAATGCAAATTTTTAATTAAAAATAACTTTTTTAATCAAAAGAATTTATACTGATGAATTATTATACTGAGTTGTTCTTGTGTATATTTAGATTATATTTTTACCATTTAATCTAATTTTTTGTCATTGGACGTAATTTCACATTTAAACTGGACATAAACAAGTGTCAATATTTTGATAGTTATTATTTCTTAAAAACACGCTTTTTGTTTTGACAAAAAAAATTAATTTTAAATTAATTTCTGCCACTTTTGTGTTTTGAATTTAGAAAAATGGATTCCATATTTAGAATAAGGAGGGCCAATTTGTGTAAATAGTTAACTTTTATTTTTAGACATTTTGAATAATTACATCGGTAAATATTTTATTTACCATGGTTAAAGGGAAAATCCGGTATATGAGGGTAAAAAAATAATATTATAATAATAATAATTACCCTAACACGTGTTATAACACTATTTTCTAATACATTTACAACCATGGTCATCCTTGGGTCAATTTTGGGACCCCATAGAGCCACTTGTAAGTGATAATGACACATTATATTAATTAAGTTAACATAAATACAAAAATGGCATAAGTATATATCTTTTAGTAAAACAATTTTTAAATAAGGTTATATATGTTATCTCTTTGACAATAAATATTAATTATAAATATAAAAATATTCTCTACATAATGGTATTTTATTTATAATTTTTAGACATTGAATAATTAAATTTATTTATGACACAATGATGATGCAGTATTTTCCTTATTAATGAAAGAATCAAATAAATGGTATTATATATATTAATATAAAATTAATTTGAATGTTTTGATGCCATAAACAAATTTTATAGGTTATATTTACTTTTTATGATTGATTAAATGTATTTTTTTTCCTAAGTAATAATGCTGTAAGGAATTTAACAAAAACAAAATAGAAAATAGTGTCAAAATTGACATAAAAAGTTTTAAACACCAATATTATATTATTAATTGATATTCTATTTCTAAAAATATAAATTTTGGCCAAAGGTCTTAAATAATATTATATATGTCATTAATTAACCACTTGAGTCACTCTTGGATGTTTATAGTAAGTTTATTAACCATATAATATAAAAATACAAAGAGACATGGTAAATGTCAAACTAATTATCTAAGAGTAAAATCTAAAAGATAAGGTCAATATAGTGACTCGAACCTGTCTAAAAAATATTGGTCAAGTAGGTTTAAACCCATCCCCACCTTATCCTAGAAATAAATAATTCTGGATCCATTATAAACTGAAAAGGATTTTATTATAAAATAATATTTCAATCTTTTCTGAAGGTGCCCCTCACCCCTCTTACAAAAGTTCACTTCACCTTCTCTCAAATTCACACCTTCAAATCTGTTTGTCTCAGCCAAATTCTGACCAAATATCCTCTCAACTATCCTACCATAATTCTAGAGGCCTTCCTTTTATCAGAATGTCAATATAATGATCCCTTTTGATCAAATTTAAAGGTAGAACCAAAAGAAGAGGTAAATATTTCATCACCTCTTTCAAGTTCCATTCTTCTTCCACATCCCCTTTCTTTGTTGTTTCAATTATAAAATAATAAATACAGTATCTTATATATACTATGATTTTATTATAAATATGGTACAACTATATTCATTATTCTATTGATCCTTTTAATGACATGTCACCGTATGTGCGTATGTTCGGCTTACTGTCTCCATGTCGTGGTGTATTTGTTATTAAATACATTATTATTTGGATGGGTATAATAATGATGTATAATTGATGTAATTAATAAATATAAAATTATAATGATTTTGTATATATGATATAACATCTAATTATATATTATATTAATACCAAAATAATGATATTGTCGCTCGTGCGTACGTACGGATTCCCGTCTCCACGAACGCGATGAGATTCATTCCCCATCGTATCCATTCAAGACAAATTTTCATTTGATGATTAAAAATAATGTTTAAATACTTTATATAATTCTAGATATAAATAAGATACATCCAATCCATAATGAATATGACTCACATAACTAATAATATAAAGTAAAATGAATCAGTTAACACTTGAAGCAACGATAATACTAAAATATTTTTAACAAAGTAATTTTAGAAGATCCTATATGATATCATATTAATGTGTATGGTTCTTATGTAATTTAATAATAATGATTTCACCATTATACATGAGGTTAACCTACCCTCTACCAAGGAAAATAACAATGTAAGGGTTAATTTCACAATCTCTTCATTATTCGAGGTTGTTTATACGTAATTAGCTACTGGGACCTCTTTATCATCCACATCCATGCTTCTTAAAAATGTATTTCAAAATATTATTAATATTTACTATATATTTGGTTAAATTCATTTATACCCTTATTTTACCTTATATTTTCGGAAAGTAATCTTTCCATCGTTTTCCAAACAAGGTACTTTATGACCATTTCGACAAAATTACGGTAAGAATGTTTTTTTCAACTTATACAGCGAGTGAGGCTATTTTCTGCCTTTATAACATCATCAAAGCCTCCCTTAAAAGCTTATAAATATATTTCCAAAATAAATTTTTTATTTTATAATTATATGAATTTTAAATGATTTCTAAATAGAAACAGATATTTCTCTAAAAGAGGTTTTGATTTCATCAATGTTAACACCCTTTGATGTATTTGAAGCTTATTTGAAGTTGATTTATTATGATACAAAACATCCATATTGTATTGAAGGTTTTGTGATATGTTCGATAGTGGATGTGTTATTTTTACACCGTTCATTTTTTATGGATAATGTATTGAAATTTCGTATGCTAGTTTTAATACTAATTTTTATGCTATGTTTAAACCTTTTCATTTGAGGAATGCATTGCACTTAGTATGTGACAGGTGGAGCCCACTATAGCTCCTCGATGTATCGGTAGGTCTCATGAGACAAACTAGTGTCTTGGAACAAGGCCTTGACAAAATCTTATTTGTAGTCTTGGCACAAGGCCTTGACTATATGCTTATGATGTCTAACATTATGCATTCTATCATTATTGAAGTGGATATTGATATTGCATGTGATTATTCGACTAGTATAATATACATGTGAATAAATAAGTGGAATTATTTTATTTTATATTTTCCATATTATTCTCAAGTTCAAGTTCAAAAGGATTTTGTTTGAGTCTTATACATTGCCTTAAATGTTTGTTCTTATTTATGAAAGTTTCTGCTATATTGTTATCCTTACTAAGAATCTGAGCTTACCCATTTCTATGTTTTATTTTTCCCAGGATTTGAAGAAGTATTTTATGACTAACCTTCAGGGATAAAATGAGGAGATTTGAGTGTGTTCTATGGAAATAATGTTTTTTTAGTTTTTCATTTTATAATGTATTGTATAAGTCATGTATGTATCTTGTATTTCCAAGGAAACTATACGGTTTGGCCTTTCAGGACATGATTTCCTTGTATCATGCCAGTGTTATATAATAATGCACCGACTCTGGGTAACTGGGGTTGGGGTGTTACATGTTTGGATATGAATATATTTTGTTATATAAAATGAAGTAAGGTTTAGGGATATAAGTTTTATTAAATTAATGGACCTGGTTATAAATGTGTTGATTTGGATTATGAGGGTCTCAGGTGAGTTTGGAAGGCTTAGGAGGTGGCACGATATTTTTTGTAGATGAAGGGATTAAATATTACTGTTATAAATTTACTTTCTAAGTAAATTTATTACAAAATATATAATTTATGATAGAAAAAATCAATTAAATGTGTTTAGTATGTGAAAATAATACACACCATGAAACCATTACTTGATGCGTAATGATCTAGTATGGTTAAATTCAACTGAGGGTACACAAATTTCATCATAACTTGTAATTAAATAATTACACACCATATAATATATTTGCATGCCATATATTTCTATGTCTATGTGGTTTTGAATCCATGATCTCTTATGTTTTTATTCCAAATGTATACAATCTTTTCCTTCTAAATCCTTATGCATTTTCCTAGTGATTTGGAGCAGCTTCCCCCATTCTAGAAATCCAGATCTAGCTATCAATATCTAGTATGTTGTTTTTATTTGTTTTCCCCCTATATTTTTCTTATTTCTTATTACAAAGTTGCAATGTTTTTACTTTCATGTAAATTGGTGTTGATCTAGATGTTGTGTGATCTGGTCCTTCTTGCAATCTTCAATGCCTTCGTTCTAGTTTGTGTAACCCATTTGAATCATTGCGGTAATCACCGGTTTAAGGTAGGTGGTATAAAACCTAACCCAATGGTATTTTTAAATTCATTAGTATATGAAATATTGATAATTGTGCTTAAAAAACTTCATTAATTAATTTAATGATTAATAATGATAAATCTTTTGTGGGGTTATTCATTGGATCCCTTTTGATTTAATGTTTTTGAAACCTAGCTTGTGGTTTCCCATTGGGTTAGCCTACTATGGAATAATACTGAATTGGATAATTATTTAAAGTGTGTTTAGCATGACATGGGACTGGATGTTTTTTCTTCGGATAGATTCACCTTAAAATTTTTTGATTGATTATTAAAATGGGTGTGTTTGATACGATATGTTTGGGTGAAAATTGGCATGTTAGTGGTTTATGACTCACATGATAAATGAAATGTGTAATTGATTGACATGTGTAAATTTCAAGAATTGACCAATGAGGTTGATGATATGATATTTTTATATCCTTTTTTTTAAGAAATGTGTTTTGATTCGTGCTATAATTCTTATATAGAGGGCTTTGCCTATTTTCATTGTTTAATGCTTATATATCAGTCTTGGTCCAATTGCATGAAGTAATGGTTATATAAAAGTCATGACTTGTCTTCATACAATAATTATTATATAGAGATCTTGGCACAGTTTCATGTAATAATGCTTATAAATGGGACTATTTTAGGGATTATAAAATGATTATAAAGAGGTATTCACCTAGATTCTCAAATTCTTATGTAGAGGGTTTCATTATTATTGTGAGTATACTTTGATTTTTGGTTAGGATTGCCATTATTTTTCTTTAATCTCAGAGTTCTATCATCATGGTGATGAAATAGGTAGATTTGGGTATTATATTAATTCATTAATTAATACACTTATTTATCACTTAATTGAATCCAAATATTTATAATAATGGTTTATTTAGAAATTGTGGTATTAACCTACTGGGTTTTACTCACACCCTATTTGGACCACAATTTGGAACCCGAGAAGATTATATGGTTGCAGATTCAGATAGGGGTAAATATCCTTGTAGTTGATTCTTACTTACCTGATGGGTTGTATTATGGTGGAAAAACTGACATGGGGTTTGAGAATAGGGTATTTAAGTAATTTTTTTCAACTTGTTCTTTATTTATATTAATTTCCCTTAAACATGTAGATACATTCCATCCCATCACTACAATGATTATTATTTTATTTATTGGTTCTTTCCTTACTACCTTGTTTAATGTTTTATAGTTTCCTCTAGCTGTTAATCTAATGTTTATTATTATTTTTTATTTATTCTATATTTTAACTCTTTAGCAAGGACTCCCTACTATATACTATTCACCCCCATTTCTATTCAATATACTCTAACATGTGAGGAGGTACTCTTGAGCACCCATAACAATCTATATTTGACCATGTGAGAGAGTTCTAGATTAGGGTATGTTACAAAGTGGTATCAGAGGATAAGTTTTTTATTTTTTATTTCCTTACTATTTGGGGAAAGGTAGAAAGGTTTTTTAGGATGTGTCTACACATGGAAATGAGGTCAATAATGGGAGTATCTAACCCATGTATGTGGGAAAATATGACTACTCAGGTATGGGATTGTTGTTCATGATGTTCACTTATTACAATTTGATGTTATTTCACCTAGGGTGATTCACATGTTGTGTGACATTATTGTTTCATTAGATTTATACTCATGAACAGGTATAGGGTCATGTGAGTATTCATGCATCATGATAAGATCATATGGATATATCATGACATTAATTGTTCATTATGGAGACATATTTATTGTATGTGATATATTTTCCTACATGAGTGGTGAAATGAGATCCATATTATACCTGATAAATGAATTGAAATAACTTTCATGTCTTTCTAAAACACTTATAATCCAATTTTAGAGATACCATGAGCTAGTGATTTTCTATTGATGTATCCTATTAAGGTTGACCATGTATTTAGATAGGGATTAAAAGAGTGTGTTTGTATTGTAGTGAAAATTACTCCTTGTCATCTTTGAGTTGAGAATATAGATATCGTAAATCAACATGCTACTAAAGTATTTAACCTAATGCTTCATATTGATAAAAATAATTAGATAGATTTTAATTTTCATGACATCTTCTTGAGGGTCATGTCATCCATAGAAAGGGAGTTCGGTCACACTATACTTTTGATATCTCGGCTGATGAGAGAGTTTCAGTTGTAGAATCCACCAACATTCAATGGGGTGGGAGGTACTCAACCAAACAATTTTTTATTGAGTCAGTCTACATGTTCTTCAAGAACCTCGAACCACCCTCATATAGGAGGGTAAACCTTATAACATATATTCTTCACAAACCACCCAATCATGGGTGGTAAATTCTATAGAGATATGAATAGTGAGATGATTTATCCTGGAAGGACTTTTCAGTGCCATTTTGTATCCCCATCTATCTAGAGATTTTGAGGGATGAGAAGATCTGTGATTTCATGAACTTGATTTAGGAAGGAATTTCAATGATGGACTATGTTGGATGTTTCATCGATTTGCAGTACCTTATGCCATATTCAGCTTCTGATGAGATCTCTCAGGTGAAAAGTTTTCACAATTAGATTTTCTATGAGAAAATATCATAGGTGAATGAATTTCAGTTGATTCTCTTCTCAAATCCGATGAAACAGGAACTCATGACAGAAGAAAATTTTAGAGAGGCCCTGAGTAGAGACCATGATTTTTTAGTATGGAGAACTATAATTTATTCTTATGGTAGAAAGAAGTTCCTATATGAAAGTAATCACCTATGAAATCATTTATATATTAGTCAGGGCATTAGGAAACCATCTCAAAATAGGTTTTTTTTAGTGATAACAGTGTGAAATGTTTTTCTACAAGTGGCCTTAGTGTATGTACCCTTATTTAGAGTTACATTCCTATTGTGTGATGGGTTACATTTAGAGGTTTTTAGTGGTATGCATTAGTAAAGAATTTTTGGGGGATTGGGACCTGTACCATAGTCTGGGAAGGATTCAACTACCCCTTAGTAGATAGGCAGTTGGAGTTCTATGGGATTTTCAGGTTGAGGAAAGGGATGTGATACCACATTGTAGTTGTGTCAACACTGAGTAGAGGGAATATATGAGTGTATTCAGACTGGATGTTAGTGTAGAGGGAAAATTCAGTTTCACTTTATTCACATTACTCCAGTTTGTGCAGATGCATGACCTTCTACCATCAGAGGTGAGATACATGTCTTTTATACAATTTCATGAGTTTTTATGATACAGAAGAATAAAATTTATTTTTTCTAATCATTTTACAAATGGTTTGGGATTGGTGGGGTAATATTTGATGGTTTCTTTATAATCAAAACATCATTGGGAGTGTGTCCATATAATATCAAATGTTTCAGGGTGTGTTCTCTAAAATTAGGTTAGTACCATTTCTTTTTTGAACTATTAGTACTAGAAATGAAAGGATTATTTTTTTATTATTACTATGTATTGACTCTTTTTATACTAGTCTCATATCAACTATTATCAGAGTAGAGTTACCTTCATACCTATTTAAAGAGGTAGGTATTTTCACCAGGGTGAGTGGTATCTTTATGTTGGTTATACAGGACTAATTCAGTGTATATTGGATTATCTCATGGATCAAATAGTATGTATTTTTCTTGATCAAATAGTATGTATTTTTCTTCACATATGTGTAGATTATGGGAGATTGAACAAGATGATGATAAAGAACCAATATCCTCTTCCACACATCAATGATATCATTGACCGTTTGATAGGTGAGAAGATATTATCTAAGATTTATTTGGGATCATTATATAACCATTTTAGATACATACAATTGTATATACCTTAGACTAAATATTTTAGAAGGTATCACATGTATGAGTTCATAGTGTTTCCATTTGGTTTAACGAATGCATAAATGGTATTCATGTGCTTCATGAATCATATCTTTAATCCTTTTATTGAACAGTTTGTTTTTTTTTTTCAAAAAATTGTAATGTACCATTAGTCTATAGATTATTATTCCCAATATCTTTATATATTCTTGAGTACATTGACATAGCATCAATGTTATTCCAAGATTAATAAACACAGTTTCTGGATTGATAATGTGAACTTCTTGGGCAATTTCATCTCTGAGGTAGGAGTGTTAGTGGTAATAGAGAAGGTTTCATCCATGGTATCTTGGAAGAAACCCTATAATGTCTCTAAGATTATATTTTTTGGGGTTTAGATGGTTTTTAGAGGTTCTTTATCCATTATTTCTCCCATATCGAAGCACTGATATCAGGGAATACTGAGAAGGGGACGAATTTTGTCTGGTCATATTCTTGTGAGAGATATTTTTTAGAATTAAAGAGAAAGATGAACATAGAATCAATCCTCACATTACATGTCCTAGATAAATCATATAGCATGAATATTGATGCATTAGGAGTTGAAATCGTAGAATTTCTGATGTAGAGGGACTGGGTGGCTTCCTATAGATGAGACCGCCTGAGAGGGATTATCTTAATCATGATTTGGAGTTATCTATAGTTGTAAATTCCTTGAGATATTGGAGAAATAATCTATTGGATGAGAGGTTTTGGGGGTACACAAACCAAAAGATCCCCAGGCATGTCTCTTCTTTGTGATACCTCAACCATCAACATCGGTGGTGGGTAGAGTATATGTAGTCTCTCTACGTTGATATTAATTATACACTAGATAATGAAAATTTAGTTTCTGATTCCTTGAGTTGGAAGACACAGAAAGAGGTTGTGTGGGAGTCCGGAAATTATTAGTGGATGATGAAACTCTCTGTAGATATGAAAAAAAGATATCCAGGAGTTCCAGGGTTGAGTAGCTCTAATTTCATCATTTATCAAACATGTTCTTCTTGACTAGGTCAATATAGAAAATTTATCTTATTTGGAGGGATTAGTTTTGAGAGACATCTTATATGGTGGGGAGACAACACCAGGGTGGTTTATTAGCATCATAAATTCTATTCTCTTCTGTGGTTCAGTATGGGTTTATATAGATGTGTGTGATGATATTATGATATATTTTCATGATTCCATATCAGTCGTACACCCTTGTTTTCCAAATAATTATTACGATCTACATAGAACGTACTAGGGGATAAGAATGAAGAATGAGGTAGTGGTATTTTTAGTGAGGTGTTTAATTAGTTAGTAGGTGAATGCTAAGAATCTGAGGCCATATGGTATTTTGTATCCTCTACCTATTCTGAAGTTAAAACGGGATGATGTCAGTATGGATTTTGGGATAAGAATACCTAGGACCCCTCATAAGAACGATTCAATCTTGGTTACGACGGATTGAATGAAGAAGGTGTTCCACTTCTTTCTTATCGGTGAGACCGTCACTGTTGATGATATGGGAAGTCTCTACATGTTTGATATAGTTCGGTTTAATGGTATTCTAAGGAGTGTATTTTCTTATATAGATCCTCATTTCACATCATGGTTCTGAAAGTGTATTATAAAGGCTTTGTGATCGTAGGTTCATTTGAGGATATCCTATCTACCATAGACAGATGGTCAATTTGAGAGGACTCTTAAAAATCTATAGGATATTTTATAAGCCTATTTTTTGATTTTTGGGGTTTTTTTAAGTATCATATGGAACTAATAGAGTTTTAATGTGATAATAGATTCTAGGCATCAATCCAAATGGAACATTTTGAGGCTCTTTTGGTCAGGCCATGTCGTTTTTCTTATTTTTTTGGTTGAAGGAAGGTGGGTTAGTTCTTGTTGGACCCCGTATCTTGCATTACATTTTTGTACAAGTTCATTCGATCAGGAGACTCCAGGTCACCATAGAGAGTAGGAAAAAAATCTTATGAAGATCATCAAATATGAACTCTTGAGATTTATATTTTCCATCATGTCTTGTTTCAGGTTTTTACTAGGTTAGGTATATTTTGTATCATTAAATAGGGAAACCTGGTGCCCATTTTTCTCAGTTCATTTGAGATAGTGGAAAGGGTATGTCCAGTGTCATACCCATTATCCCTTATATAGTGGTATAGTTCCATGATCCTTGTGTTTCATGTGTCACATATTTGGATATATAAATCATGACTCTTATAATGTGGTATACTTTGTGGAAATAAATATTGGTGTAAATGTGTCCTCTGATGAGAATTTCATATGAATTGTGGACCGTAGTGAGAAGTTTCTATGCGTCAGGCCTATACATCTGGTTTTAGTTCTTCAATGACACAAACATGTTAAATAGTTGACCTATGAGGGGGAGTATGATTTATGAACATAGTTTCCATACATATTCAATGATTCCACAAAATGATGCTTATCTCATCTCATGAACAAGATGTTATGTAGTGGCCAGCTTGTATTATCCTACTTTTATCCAGGTAAGACCTCCTGGATTTTTTTTCATAAATCCTATTTTGTTTAGGTTTTAAATTGTCTTTAAACCTTGGTGGTTGAGTCTCATTCAGAGAAGGAGAGTTTTTATATTAAAAAATGTCCTAGTGTGTTGGTTTTAAATATTGGAGTGTGGGTATAGACATGTTAATGGGATTACAAGGGTTTCTTGTGAGATTGGAAGACATTAGAGGTGGTTTGTGATTTTATTTATAATTATGGATTAAATATTTTTTAAATACATTTACACACTATGTAAAGGAATTACATGACATGTAACTATTATCAATAAGGATCTATGAAATGGGATTAGGATGTGAAAATAACACCTGCCATGAAACTAGTAAATGGTGTGCAGTGTTTGAGAAGAGTTAAATTCATCCAAGGTGACAACATTTTAGAGTGCCTCATAAATAAATAATTACACACCTTGTAATAAATTTACATGTTGTTTATTTTTTGGTTTGGGTGGTTTTAATGACACAAGTGATTATGTTTTTCTTCCATCCACATATATCCTACCCCCCCCCCCCCCCACGATCCATAGACATTTTCTAGTTTATTTTGGAACATAATACTCTATTCTAAATAACTCACTAATGTGATCAATCTATGGTTGGTTGTTTTTCTTTGGTTTCACCCTCTACTATACATGTTTTTCATTAAAAAAGTGTAATATTTTGACCTCTATGAAAATATGTTTTGATCTGGATCCAATTTGATTTTGTCCTTTATGCAATATTTAATACCTTTGTTCTATTGGGTGTTACTTAGTTAAATCGTTTATGTATTATCCTTTTGAAGTTAGGTGGTTTAAAACATAACCCTATGGTATTTCGAATTGATTAAGTATGTAAAATATTGTTAATTTTTCCAACAAAACATATGAATTAATTAATTTAATTATGAATAATAATAAATCATGTGTGGTATTATTTATTTCATACCTTTGGATTCAATCATTCCATGACCTGGCTTGTGGATACCAGTTGGGTGATCCTACACAAGAATAATAATGAAATGAATAGTTTTTTAAAGTGTGTTTAACATGAAATGTGACATCATGTTATTTTCATGGATTATATTCCCCATGAAGAATGGTTAAATTTATAATTGGAGTTGTTATGTTCGATATGATATGATTGGGAGAAAACTGGCATGTTAATCATTTAAGGCCATCTTGGTCAATGAAATGTGTAATTGAAAAGAAAAGGTTTATATTTAGAATTAACAAATGAGGATAATGATATGATATTGTTATGTCCTTGTGATTATGACATGATTTGTGATTGATTTAGTAATTCCTGTATAGTGATCTTAAACCAGTTTCATGTTGTAATTCTTATATAGTGTGTTTGACCTAATTTCATGTTGTAATGATTATATAGTAGTTTTGACATAGTTTCATGCTATAATTATTATGTAGACATCTTGACCCAGGCTACTGAAATTCTTAAGGCTATTCTTGAGAGGTTGAAATTCATATATAGGGGGTCTTTGCTAGATGCCTAAACTTTTATACAAGTGTATTTTCCTAGTTGTTTTGATTATTCCATGGTTTGTGGTTATGGTTTGTATGGTTATGCTATATGATCAAAAATTTACCATAATGTTTCCTAAATAGGTTGATTATTATATTATATTAATTAATTAGTTAATAAAACTAGTTATCCCCTTATTCTATACATTTATTTATTAGATTTGTTTTGTTTATACAATGTGGTATTGACCTACTGAGTTTTACTCACACTCTATTTGGGCCTCCATTTGGTACCCAAAAATATTACATGGATGGAGGATTAAAAAGGAAAAGAGACCTTATAATTTATTTTTTCTTACTGGATGGGTTTTATAATGGAGGTGGTACTGACATGGGGTTTGGGTATGGGGTCTTTGAGTTATTTTATCAGGTTTTTCTTTATATTAATTACATTTAATCTAAAATTTTGACACATTCCATCCTTCCATTACATTGATTATTATTTTATATATTGGTTATTCCTTTACTTACCAATTGTATGTTGTACTATTTATTCATTATCTATTACTTTTATATTTTTTATTATAGTTCAGTCCTATTATATTATTACTCAGTACTAGGGGTTATAGTCTCCCTACTATATTCTTTACACCCATGTTGGTAGTCGATAGCCTCTGGCCTATGGGGAGGTATACTTGAGGTACTATAACTAACATAATTTTTCCACATGAGAGAGTGATGGATTTGGGGATGTTATATATGGTTCTCATGTGTTGTAGAGAAGTGAGAAGAGGAGGGTTCCTTTTTGATGTTAGGGGAGAGGCACCCTTTTAAATACCCTAAACAATAAAACAATATAAAGTCAATATTATGGGAATATGGAAGAAAATGGTCATACATTAAAAAAATAATACACTATAATGTAAAATTAAACTTAAAAAATCATATTCAGAATATACTTTTCGACATTTGAATCTAAAACTCCTATTTTACCCCCTTTTATCCCTTTTAACACTTACCATGGTGAATTATTTTTACCCTATTTACTATTAAATAAGAAAAATGAAATGAGAATTATATCATAATTTGAATTTTCTATTTAGAGATATATAATTCATTTTTCATGAATCAGTTGAGAGTGTTGATAAAAATTAATTTTAATATATGTAAGAAAAATGCATAAAAAAAATTTAAAAATATTTTCAATCGTAAAAATTTATTTATGATAAATTCAGGTGTAGAATTGATAATCATGGAGAAAATTTAGTTATGAAAATTAAAGTATAATTTTTTATAATAAATATAATTAAAAACTGAATATAACTTTATAATAAAATAATTATATAAAGGTTTAAAAAAATTTTATTGTTAGAATAAAACAGAACTTTGATTTTAAATTTTCAAATATAGATTTCTAATTTCAACCAAATTTTTTAAAGTGGTTAATTTTAATTATTATATATATTGGGGGAAAAATAATTTTTTTAATATTTTTCATTATTCTTTTACCATAATTATAAAAGTAACAATTTTAATAGAAAATTTATTCCCCACTATTAACCAAAATACCATTCAGTTTAGAAAAATCCAAAAAAAATTACCCAAAGATACTTGTGAAATGGTCTACTAAAAAATGAATATTATATAATAAAAACAAAATTATATAATATATAAATTTATCATTTAAATTAAAATATTAAATATAATAGAAAATATTTTTCTTATTGAACTTACATATTTAATCACCATGTGTTATTAAGGATATTTCACATAGACTTTTACATAATAAAAAGTTAATATATGAGTTCATAGATTGAAATATTTAAAAAATAATCATTCTATTAATATAGAAAAAACTTTAAAATAAAATCATTTAAAAATACTCATTTTAAACATGGAATAATTTAAAACATATCACATTAATTATTTATTTTCTAATAATTAAATTTCTTCAGTCAAAACAAAATAATAAAATGCCAGTATCAAATTTGATTACTATAAATATATTTTCAAAAGGATCATTATAATATTTCAAGAATTGTCTTGGTTTGGAATATAATATAATGTAATCTATTGAACATGGTCTTTTTTAGAGGAAAATTATATATTAGAATCTCATGTTGTTAATGAAAGGGTATCTAAATTCATATTAACAGACATTAATAGTTTTGGTATCATTCCCATAATTACTATACTATAAAGGTATAGTAAGATAATCTTTAGACCTTATGATATATAAATATCATATCTTGACTCTCTTAATGATTCTTATTAACATCTAATGTATTCTACACATACATGGTCATACATCATCTTCTTATTTCATCATTAATACAATTGAATAATGTTCATAGAAACATTGGACCTCCCAATACATAAATTCACTAAATATTAAAATAATATATACATAAATACGCTTTTATTTTCCAAGGACTTCTCCCAATATACATTCACTATATTAATGAATATTATTTCCAGGATATTATTCACTTTAATTTCTATTCATTTTTAGTGTTAGGATTATTATGAATCTATCATGATAAATAATATTTTAATTATCTTCAAGACATGGCCTCTTAACACTTAATGGTAACCAAAATTATAATAGTCTTTCATATCATCTATAATAACAAAATACTATTTAGTATTTATAAATTTTATATATATTAAGACATGTAATGTTGTTATCATATTGTAGATCAAATAATCCAAACATGGAGCATATTGATTTTTGTAATAGAACAACGTGGCATATCCTATAATTGTGTAGATAAACTAACTTTATTTATTTATCACAATTCTGAATACTAACAACATTATATTATGAAATAATAATCTTCTCATAATAGTTTTCATAACTATGTAGGTCATGGAAATATCATCATGATGTTTATGGATCTCAACTTCATGAATAATCATTATTTGGTGTTTCAATTTTAGTAATATTTATAGATTAAAAAATCTCTCAATTACTAAGAAATCATCATTGTATTCATAATTATTCATTCTAGGATAATTTTATTAAATTGTGGTTATAAAATTTTGTTTTTATTTTATATAATTAATTATCATAAGATTATCTTATTGATTTAATAATTCATCTAGGAATTTTACCCATGAAATTAGAATATTTCTTACGAGGAATTATCCTTACATATGAAATATTAATACTAATGTATTAATTTTTAATGTATCAAATATATTATGTGTGTATATAAGTTTTTTTATATTATAATATTATAGTATAAGCTCCAAAACATTACTTATATATTCACTAAAAAATATTATATCTTAGAATAATATTATGTACTTTAGTACTACAACAATAGTTTGAAAAATCACATTCAATCAAGAGAATCACATATATCATCATATGATTCTATTAAAAAGTTATGTATTGTTTATTTATATATTATTTATAGTATTTTTTGAGTGGAAAAAAATTACATAATATGAAACATATTTAACGTAGCTTGAGGTGGTTTATTCCTAGCTAAATTTGTAATTTTCTATATAAAACTTCATATCATATGAAATATTTTATTTATCTATATAAAATTATAAAAATATTACCACTAATTTTACTAATCTAACCTGTGAATTCCCTAACAAGTATACTTATAGTTTTGGGAACATTCATGTTGTAAAATAACTTATAAGATAAACATAACCTAAAAATTTAATAATTAAAAATTCATGGAAACAAAAATATATTAAAAAATATAAAAATATAGAAAATAATTATTATCCATATCTTCTAAATATAAAAATTTAATATTCATCTCCAAATTTGGGTGACTTCTGATGGTTTAAAAATCTTGGATAATTTTATTCTTCTCATGTAATATCACATAAAAAAACATTATCTTCCCCTAACATTGTTGAATAAATATCCCTTATGAAAAATAATGTTTTTTTAACTCGAACACTAATATAAATTTTACAAAAATGAAAGGAAATTAATAAAAACTTTTCAAAATGTCAATGGGTCATTAAGTATATGCACTTAATTTGTAGTATCTGACACTATTTATCATATTATTATGAAAAAACATCACTATAATATTACATTAAATAAAAATAATGGTATCAACTACATATGATGTTCACTGTGATTTTTTTATTAGTTGTGAAATTTTCAAAATGCCACATATAATGGATCTTTTTTGGGGGGAACATCAAACTAGTTATCTCAATAAGATTTTCAACTCCATGAATAACACAATCTATTATAATTTAATAAATGTTGACATATAGAGTTCCCAAATTATTATTATGTTTATATTTGTTTTAAATTATTTTTTTAATAGGTACATCTTGAAATTTAGAGGTTGAGGTTGAATCATCCAAATCAATAATATGAGGATGTTGACCATGAATTTTTGAAAACAAAATAGTAGAGTTGTTTTACTTGAATATATGATTAGATATATTCAGGATTATAGCCTAAACATGTGAGTTTTGATGATGTGTAATTTTAGAAAAAGACGATTGATGAATATGTTTACGATTTGGGGAGAAGGATCATAATCATCAACATTTTTTAAGTGTTGATAGTGAAGAAGGATACTGAAATAGACTCTTGAAAAATATTATAAAGTTTTTATAAATAAAAATTTAAAATCTAGTTCAATGGTTGGAGGAAAGATAGATTATTTTCAATAAAAACCATATTAGAATGATATATTATGATGTGTATTAAATTAAATGATGAAAATCAGTTGGATTAAGGAAGAAGATGTTAGATATTATTCATATTGTTCTATTGTAGTGATGTTTTTGAAATATATCTAACATGATTTTTGAATACAATGAAATAAATTTTAACTCATATTGAGGATCTTTGAAATTTTTCAAAAAATTTCCAAATTTATTTCTTGTGCTTAATGTTTTTTAGAGTGATTTAAGATTCCCAAAGATGATTTAGTGATGATTTTTTTTCATTTAGTGAAATATATAATTATGAGGTTGATGGAAAAATTACTAACACATGAGTTTATAAGGGTTATAGGGTGACTACTGATGAGTAATTAAATAAATTTTTAGAATCATTCATTAAATAAAAAATGTAAAAACAAGATTTGGAAAAGATATCCCAGCTTAAATAGATTAATTCCAAAATTTTAATGAGTCGTAAATATTTTAAAAGAAAATATGTATACTTTAAAAGAGTTAATATCTATAATAGAATATTTAATATGGAGTTTAGAAGGGTAATATATCAATTTTTAAGGTTTATTCCCTTAGTTAAATTCCAATAATTATAATGGATGGAAACTTCTATTCCATTAATTTAATAATCTGATGAAAAATAAATCTAATAATATTAATTATGTGTTTAAAGATAAAACAATCATGATGTTTTTTGAATCCATGGTTCAAGATTTATTTTTGGGAAGACTATTGTGAAATGTGTGGGAGGTGATCGTTATTATATTAATTTGAGAATTATAATTATGAACATTTAAATAACAACATTCTTTATAAATGTTGATTTAAATTTATTTCCGACCAAACTATTATAAAGTTGTTTTACATAATAATAAAATAATTTATGATTAAATATAATTGGATTATATAAGGTTCACCACTCTAACAAAATGAAAATTAAATTAGGGTAAATTTAAAAAAAAGTAATTAATACTAAAAAATTGGAAAACTGGATTTAGTAATTTTGGAATCCAAAATCTGAAGAGGCTTGTGTTTTTTCAAATGAATTAAATATTAGTATCCCATTTGATATTCAATAAAAATATTAGATGATTATAAAATGACATTCTACAATTATCTCAAATGAAATATTATGATCATATTTTAATTTAAATACTATCACATTATAAATTAAAATTGAATTCCATAATGGGTATATTCCATATAAATTTTTATACAATAAAAGTGATTGAATTATTTTTTGATTCTATGAAATATTTTTAAAATTAGGAATCTAAGACATACTGATATAATTAAATGGGTGATTTATTTGATTAGTAGTAAATGTGATAGAAATAAATAAAATGGAATTATTATAATACTATTGGATACATTATGTTGAATCCATAATATTATTTTTGTGTTTGAGGAGAAAAATACTTATTCTCTCTTTGTAACAAATTTAATACAATAAACCATAAATTTCATGATATAAAAAATTATTTCCTTATAATATATCCCCACTAGCTTTTTTGTTTTGGTTTACTATAGAATATTTTAACCATCATATGAAATAAAAAAATATCCACAAAGAGTATATTTGTTTATAATAAAATTTTCTATAACTAACACACTTACACATAATTAAATTAGATAAAATCATTTGAAAACATGTGATGAGAAAATAAATATCTATAAATGATATAAGAAGAAATGAAACATCAAAGTCTACTGAAAAACATGAAAAATAATAAATATACGTTCCTTTTTATATAATAAACATTAAAATCAAATAATAATATAAATTTCCCTAAAATAATATTCCTTCCCTAATTAGTTTCAAAAAACATCTCATAAGAATTTAATTGGGAAGAAAATATAATCTTGAAGGTTACATGGGAAAGTATATCCATATCACTCCTATAATGACCTTCTAAATGACCCTTAAAATAAAATAACTTCACTATTATATTCTAGTATTATTTATTTGGAAAATAAACCATTACCCAATAATTGGAAGACTATATAAGAACCAAACATCATGATATATATTTTCTAAAAACTAAGGAATATATAAATTACCTAGGGGTTTTTTCATTAATCATAATACACATAAGATTATTTATATGAACAAATAAGCTTAAGTATTTATATTTATAACATATAAATAATAATAAATATCATTTGAATAAATATATATTTAAATTAAAAAAAATTCATAGAATAATAGGAATTTAATTTACTTTTGAAACCTATAAAAACATGAAAATAAGCCTCATAATGAAGAAAATACATGATGATACTAAATATAAATATAGTCATTAAACATTAAAGAAAAAAATTCATTCACACCATTATAAATAATGTAAAAATGATTTATATAAAAATCGTAAAAAATATTCATTTTTAAACCATTATAATGAATGAAAACTATAATATAAAACTACATTAAGAAATCATTAAATTAAAGATAATAACAATATTTAATGAATATGGAAGTGGATGAAAAATATTTGAAACTTCAAGTCCCAACTCATTTCATAAGTCCAATACCCTTTTGTGTAAAAAATTATATTAATTTTTTCACATATAAAAAAAATCATGTTCATTTCCTTATAAATACTACTTTTGTTTTATTTTTGTTGTGATTTATTTATTTACTAAATCATTTTTGGTATTTTTTGGTTCATTAAGAAAATTTTTCCAAAACAAATTGTGTATATTATACAAGGTAATATAGGTTATAACATAGTTCCATAATCTCAATAATTTTCAAGATATATATTATTTATCCTTCAAAAACTTGATGATTTTGAAACCTTGATAAGTTTTCCAATACATATTCAAATATCAAAACCTCTCTTGGTATGCTCGTTTAGGATGTTAAATTTTACCCTAAGGATTTATTGTTAATATAATTTATATAATATCCATAATATATTTCAAAAACCTGATTCATGTTTTAAATATAATATTTATTCATTAAATTAATTTTTATAACAATATATATAATATGATGATGAAAAATGAAATATGGAATTTCTAGAGGTAGATGTCAAACACAACATGGGTGAAATTTTCAGTTTATAAATGTTAGAATTGAGGTAGATAATGGTTGTTACATTAATATAATAACATTAAAATATACTAATGATTCATATTTTATTATATTAGGGTGGGTTTAATAAATTTTTTGGTGGTGAAATAAGAAATAAACTTCAATGAAACCCATTAAAACCAATTATTTATTCTTTGCCTATTATCATTTAGGCTTATCCTTATTACATCCTAAGTGATATTTTAGTGGGGATAAAACTATTTGTAATTGTATATTATAAATTATTTTTCTTTCTTTGTTTTGTTAAATTACACCTATATAATATTTAATACATTCAATTTGGTTTAAATATTAATTATTATATTTAATATGTATTCTTATTTTTTCTTAAGAAAGGGTTATTTCTTATTATCATATTTTCATTTATTGTATAATATTTAATTAAATTTTAAAAATTATAGTCTCTTATTAATTGATTATTTTTATATGTAATTCCAATGGTATTTTGTTTCTACTTTATTTAGTATTCTTGTATTATTCTTGGTGTTTCTTCTTTATATCAATTTTTTAACTATTTTCTGGTGTTTTCCTTTAATAGTTTCTTTATTCAAAAATTTTATACAGTATTCCTTTTAATTTAAAAAATGGTAATAGATTTTATAAAACATTATTGATATTTTTTTTAGATTATTTAATAAATAAAAGTGTCATTTTATTTTTATACAATTTAAATATATTGTTCCAACAAATTTTCATAAGTTTGTAGTGAGAAACCATTGGACTCACAATGGGGTGTCATTAGAGACCATTTGAAATCCAACTGTGAGTCATATTTTATTGCTCTCTTAAAACCATGTTGTGATATTATGATTGTATATGTTTTTAATTTTCATTAAATCATTTTATATTTTCTTAAAATAAAAATAGTACGTAAAACTGTGTTTTGAAACCACCAGAAATATTCCAACGTTGGATCCCTAACGCACCACCATACATCCAGTGGTGAGTCATGAAACACCATTATATAAAAATTTATTTCCAATTTTTTTAAATTATCATTATTAGTTAATGTTTTAAAATTTTATTATATTGTTAAATGATTAATATTTTATGTTGAAATATTCTTGAAACTGTGTTTAAAATTAATTATATCATTTTTTCAATGACAAGGGTTCATGTAGATTATTATTCATAATGCTTTGTTTTTCACATCATTCTGATGTTTGTCTTATATATAGAAGTTTTTTATTATTTCATTTAATTTTAATTTTTGAATTTTTTCCACAATATTACTCGTAATATATTAAATGATTATTTTAATATTTCATTAAAAATATTTTTTCTGACTATGTTTTATGTGAAGAATAAATTTAATATAATTAATGTAATGGATATATTATTTTTATTATTATATAAAAAAAGTCATGAAGAGATTCAATAATGAAATGCTGCTATATATCTCAGATTTAATTCTTTAGGAGAATTCGTTAAGAATAAAAACAAATGAACCCATGCAGATCAAAAAAATCACATTCAAAAATCCATTTGATGATAATACGGTCAGACATTCCTGTTACTCCTAAAAAATTCAAAGAGAAATATATTTGAGTGATTGTTATTTCACCGCCATCATAAAATATCATTATTATTTATATTTCCCATACCTTTCTGATCAAGGAAGAAGAGATTTATCGAACTTCTTTTTCATCTACACAAGTTCTTGTTTCATTTCTTTTTTTTTTTTTTGTATTATTTTCTCCGCTATAATTCTTTTAATCTCATGTTTGTATTATAGATTCTAATTTAATATTTTCCCTTCCAAAATCTATTGTTGGGTTATTCTTCCCATATAAATATAATTTCATGTTATTCCTCGTAGACAAAAGGTAAGAAGTTTGTGACTCCTTATAAAATCATGAGTTATACCTCTAGGTGAAAAAAGTTACGTGGCGTTATACCACCAGGTGAAAAAGGTTGGTTTATAATTCTTTTAATTGGTTTATTACTACTAGTAATAAATTATGTATATATTTCACACTAGTCTCCACAAGGGGTAGAGGATATTGAAGAGAGGACTGGGATCTTGAGATCATAATATCTACAAAAATTACTTTTCTTTATTTTTTAAATTCCACTACATCATTTAACACTAATATAAATCTAATAAATTTGTATTTGTATAAATAAATAAATAAAAATATTCACCCCCCCCCCCTCTAGTCACATTTTCTATACCAAGAGCTCTAACAATTGGTATTACAAAGTGGTTCATGTTTAAGTATTTGTTTTAAATTTTTTATGTTATATATTTCTAAACTAACCATTATCATAGAAATAATCATCAAAGTTAAAATCCTCTGCTCTATTATGGCTAATCAGGAATTCAAGATGTTGAATCTTTTCAGACCACCTTACTTAAATGGAAGTGATTATATCTACTGGAAAGAAAGAATGCATGTATTCTTTAAAAACAATAGCATTGAATATTGAGGTATTTTTTATAAACCTTATAAATTACAATATTTTTAACTAGAAACTCTTACTAGTTATAATCCTACTAAATGTGTTTTAAATTATAAAGCCATGGATTTCTTTTATTTTTTGTTAAGTATAATTCTGTGTAGTTATATTTCATCTTTCATGATTACTTATGAAATTTGGAGGACTTTTCAAGTTTCTCATCAAGGTACTAAAAAGTTATATAGTACTATGTTAGGAATACATAGAGATGAATTTAAAGAGTTCAAGATGAAAAAACAAGAAATTATAAATGAGATGTACAATAGATTCACAAATCTTGTCAACAGCATGGTTGATTTGGGTGAAACCATGAAGAATGAATTGAAGGACCCAAGGACACCCTAAGAGGGGAGGGGTGATTCAGGGTGACAACTTTTTCTTTTAATGTGATGGATCCTGTTCCCAGGTTGGTAGGAACTTGTTGAACCTATATGATGAATATGATCAGAAAGCAAACATCCACATGCACAGAGATGACACGGCACTTTTTTACTTGGTTCACCACTAAGGGCTATGTCCAAGGAGCATACACCGACAATTTGTCGGGCATACCAAATTCCAATAATCTTCACTAGTTGTGGATTACAAAGGTTCAGGCACAGTCACTTTTTCCCAGGATCACTACCTTTACAAAGGTTCAGGGATATCTCACTGCTTCCCTCAGGTCACTCTTGTTGACTCCCCCTAGCTCACTGCCTTGGTGAAGTCTCACTCAGTTTATAGACGTGATGGTCTCTTCATCATTGCATAAGAATACATCCTCTGTTGTATGTAGATGCTCTATTGAAGTCCAATTCTCACCAAGAAGATGAATCTCACTTTTCGCTGAGGGTACCGGGTGATCTTCTAGCTTTCGTACAGCTTCAAGAGGACATATGTACATTAACAACCTTGGTGCACTTCTCCAAGCCCGGCACGCAAGTTTCAATCCCGGCACGCAAGTCACTTGCGCGGTACTATTTCGGCGTGCAGGTGACACCAACCCACTTGCGCGAAACTGCCTCTTTCAACTCTAAAATTGCGCGACGTTGCGCCTTTAACTCCCCAACTGCCTTGGTCGTGCAACCAACAACTGGTGCACAGCCTCTACTTGCGCGACCCAAAAACCACTTGCACGACTCAACTACTTGTGCGATGAGAGATTCAAAAAATCTCTAAGTCTTGAACTCCATTATTTATGAGGAGGGGGTCCTCTATTTATAGGCAAACTGGACCCCCTGCATGGTGGCGCGCAAGTCTTCCCTCGGTGCGCAGGTTCCGACGCACAGCTCATCCTCCCTAGCCTCTGTCGCGCTACTCACTTGCATGACCACACAAATACTTGCGTGACATTCTTTCCTTTTCCATATTTTGAAGTTATGATCTTGAAAAACAATAGGCACGCAAGTCTCCAGTCCTCCTAGGAATTGGTGCTCAAGTCTCTTTATGGTGCACAGGTCACTTGCGCGACCAGCCCAAAACTTGCGCAGCCCTTATCCCATTTCCATTTTCCCATGTTCTGATCTTGAAAAACATATGGCGTGCATGTTTCCTCTTCATCAAGTAAACGGTGTGCAAGTCTCTTTTCCAAAAACACTTTTCTCCATTTGTTGATTTTCAGGCCCAAAAATTTGGAAAACACTAGGAAACGGTGCCACCGTCAATACTGTTGTCTGCTTGAACTGTATGATCTCTTTACTAGTACACATTATGAACTTCCACTGAGGATTGACAACAAACACAAATCATAATCCAAATCGTGCATAGAAGACCATGGTTCCACCAATCTCCCCCTTTGGGTTTGTTGAAAATCAGAAAATAAATTCAATAGATCTGCATCCATGTGCAAACCAAAAACGCAAGAATCAACTTAGCCAACACTCTAAGTCTACATGAAAATTGCTTGATATAGAAAATAAGAGAGGAAGCTTGGATGGGGTTCCAGTGTTTTGGAATTCTCAATGATGCCCATGAATCATTACATGATCGATGAAATCCTTCTTATCCTTCTCATCCTATCAGTGACACTAAATTCGCATTGTTTCACAGGAGCATTATATGCCTGAAAATTCTTGAATTTATTCCTTTATCCCCCATTGACAATAAACCTGAATCTTGGACACCCTGATAAGGGAGGGGTGAATCAGGCTGACAACTTTTTCATTTAAAATGATGGATCTTGTTACCACGTTGGTAGGAACTTGTAAAACATGTATGATGGATATGATCAGTAATGAAACATTCACATGCAATGAGATGACACAGGTATTTTTACTTGGTTCACCACTAAGGGCTACGTCCAAGGAGCATACGCCGACAGGTTGTCAGTCATACCAAAATCCACTATGCTTCACTAGTTGTAGTTTACAAAGGTTTGGGAACAGTCACTCTATCCCAGGCTCACTGCCTTTACAAAAGTTCAGGGATAGCTCTCTGCATCCCTCGGGTCACTCCTGTTGACTCCCCCTTGCTCGCTTCCGTTGGTGAAGTCTCGCTCAGTTTATATACGTGAAGGTATCTTCAATAGATAGACATGAATTTCTTTGTCTCCTATTCATCTTGAGACTTTTCTTGCATCAGGGTTCAGAGTTGATGCTCTTTTCAGTTCAATCCTTCTTCTTTAGTGCAATGACTGAATGCACTAGATCCACTTGTCTTCGTTTGCCTGAATCACAATCACTAATGTGATTGCTCAATAAATGATGATCAGATCACTTGGCATTGTCAGAATCAGTTCACCATGTATGCATGAGATAATGCATGTATCATTTAGATTTATTCTTCAATCTCACTTTGCACCGTACGTATCGGGCAACATTCCAGCTTTCGTGCAGCTCCAAAAAGACCGGTGGGATTTAGTAGTACTTGGCATTCTTCTCCAAGCCCGGCGAGCAAGTCTCAATATGGCGCACAAGTCTTCGGCGCGCAGGTCCAAATTGGCACGCAAGTATCACCAAACCAACTGCGTGACACAACCTTCCTCAACTTCTAACATGCGCGACTCACTTCCTTTCTCGCCCAAACCGCCTTGGGCGCGCAACCAACAATTGGCGTGCAGCTTCAAATACTGGCGCGCAAGTCCACCTATACGACCACACAATACTTGCGCAAATTCCACACCTATGCGACGGGAGCTCTTGTTTTTCTATGTGTTGAACTCCATGGGAAATGAGGAGGGGTGGTCCCGTATTTATAGGCAATTTGACCACCCTGCGCGATGACACGCATGTCAACCATCGGCGTGTAATTCTCAACGCGCAGGTCTCTTCCCCTGCTAGTTACTTGCATGAACATCTTCCAAACTTGCGCGAACCTCTTTCCTTTGACAAATTTTGATCTTCTGATCTTGAAAAACCATAGGCACACAAGTTAGCAAGCTTCCAAGGAATCGGCACGCAAGTCTCTTCACGGTGTGCAAGTCACCTACGCGACCTCACCAAAACTTGCACGACCCTTATCCCTTTGCCAAATTTTGATGATATTCAAAAACATATGGCGTTCAAGTTTTCTATACTCTAAGACCTCGATGTGAAAGTCCCTTTTCCAAAAACACTTTTCTTTATTTGTCGATTTTCAGGCCCAAAAATTTGGCAAACACTGGGAAACGGTGCCACCTTGTATCTGCTCTTTTTGTCCGCCTCCAGATCTTCCATTCCTTTGTTGATGTTCCTTTAATAAAACATGGATCATTATCCACAGTCCTTGAACTCGACATGCCACCATGGAATCTTCTTTGTCAACAAATTTGTATGTCGTTTGTTTGCTTTGTCAACAAGCACGATCACCTCAAATGCACTTCTTTTTGGTGATCTGTATCCTTCATAAACTCTTCTTCTTTTATCAAAAACTCCACTATTGTGATATGTATTCTTTTAAGGAATAACTTTAGCATAATCATCTTCTATGACAATGTGATGTGCCTGGCTATCTCATAATTCCAATCCCTGCACGGCCATCATAGAATTCCAATCATTTGCACATTGTCTTCTTCATCAACCATTATGATCTACTTCATGAAAACAATATGATTTAATTCGTCAAGAAGTCTCTTGCATGGTTCTCATGAAATCGTGAGTAATTGCATTGTATTCATCAAAAACCCATGGTTCTCATGCAATCATGAGGAATTGCATGGTCTTCATCAAAACCCATGGTTCTCATGCAATAAGGAGGAATTGCATGGTCTTCATCCAAAAACCCCATTCTTCTTTAATCATCCTCAGATGGATTACACCTCACATTCTTCATTGTTGTAAACAATGTATCACCTTTGACACATGTTCTTTGAACTTATGATCATTACAAAAATCGTCTGAATTACCATTAATCCATTTCATTGGAGTACTTCTTGATCTCCCCCTTTGGGTTTGTTGTCAATCAGAAAATAAATTCAATAGATCTACATCCATGTGCAAACCAAAAACAAAAGAATCAACTCAGCCAACACTCTAAGTCTACGTGAGCAATTCTCGGGTAGAAAACAAGAGAGGAAGCTTGAATAGGGTTCCAGTGTTTTGTAATTCTCAATGATGCCCAAGAATCATTACATGATCGATGAAATCCTTCTTATCCTTCTCATCCTATCAGTGAAACTGAATTCTCATTGTGTCACAGGAGCACTATATGCCTGAAAATTCTTGAATTTATTCCTTTCTCCCCCATTGACAATAAACCTGAAGCTTGTTATTTGTTCATTTTTCATCTCAAACTATACTCCCCCTGGATAGTATCTCCCCCACAAACCTGCATCACATCAATAAATAGATAAAAACAGTTATCATAATCGGGGAGAGGGGTATCGCGTAACCTCCTTATGCACTGGGAGGTGGCTGAACACCAAGGTTCAACTGATGCTTTTCAAACACAGCCACGAACAGTGGCTTGGTTAGGATATCAGCCACTTGCTCATCATTTCCCACATGATCCATTCTAATCACCCCTTGTTCAAATTTTTCTTTGATAAAGTGATACCTAATTTCAATATGTTTCGTACGGGAATGTTGAATAGGATTCTTTGAAAGTTCAATTGTGCTCTTGTTATCACAGTAAATCACCATTGGTTGCTTTACCTCATCACCAATATCTGTTAATTGTTGCTTCATCCATAGTAGTTGAGTGCATGCCTTTGCGGCAGAGATATACTCAGCTTCAGTAGTACTAAGAGAAGTACTTTCTTGTTTCTTGATCAACCATCCAACACATTTCTGCCCAATATAGAAGGCTCCCCCACTAGTGGACTTTCTGTCTACTACATCACCATCCCAGTCAGCATCAGAAAATGTTGATAATTCATTGTCCCTGCCTGCAGCAAAAAAAAAACCCGAAGTTATGTGTACCTTGAATGTACCTCATGATTCTTTTTACTACCGCCATATGTTCCTCCTTTGGATTACTCTGAAAGCAGGCCGCAAGGTATGTAGCAAAGACAATATCTGGTTGTGTCGCTGTCAGGTACAGTAGGCTCCCAATGATCCTCCTGTACATGGTGGGATCAACAGAGTCCCCATCCTCGTGCTTTCCAAGTTTAGTTCCAACTGCAATTGGAGTTAACATTGGTTTGGAGTCTAGCATATAAAACTTCTTCAGTAGCTCTCTTGTATATTTTTCCTGAGAAATGATAGTGTATTCCTTCTTTTGAATCACCTGCATCCCCAAGAAATATGTAAGCTCCCCAATCATAGACATTTAAAATTATGATTTCATGTGGTTCGCAAATTCATCCACTGATTTCTGACTACTGCCACCAAATATGATATCATCAATATAGACTAGAACCATGAATTGATCTTTTAGAGAATTCTTCACATAGAGATTGTGATCTACTCTTCCTATTTTTAATTCCAGCTTCTTGAGATATGAATCCAGCTGTGAGTACCACTCCCATGGTGCGTGCTTCAAACCATATAGAGCTTTCTTCAGTTTGAAGACCTTTGTTTCATCAGTACCTAAAACAAAGCCCACTGGTTGTTCAGTGTAGACTTCTTCTTTGAGTACACCATTCAAGAATTTTGTCTTGACATCCATTTGATATACTTTATATCCTCTTTGGAGTGCCATGGTATTGAAAAACCTAATTGACTCCAATCTAGACACTGGTGAAAAGGTTTCTTCGACATGAATGCCTTCAATCTGGGAGTATCCTTTACATACCAGTCGTGCCTTATTTCTAATGACACTTCCATGCTCATCAAACTTATTTTTGAAGATCCATTTGGTACCAATCACATTGTGACCTTTGGGTCTCTAGACAAGATCCCATGTCTGATTCTTGTCAATCTGATCTAATTAATCATTCATGACTTTCACCCAAGATTCATCATTTGCAGCTTCCTCGAATGAGGATGGCTCTACAACTGACAGAAATTCAAATTGTGTGTTATTCCTCATCTTTCTTGTTTGAGTGGGTGCACTCATGTCTCCAATTATGTTGGATAGATCAATATCATCTCTTCAATTTCTCCTGTGAGGTTCAGTTGCATTCTCTTCAGCCACAGTTTCTTCTTCAAATTCTTCTTCTGAGTCAACATCCTGATGTGACTGCTGAGTGTTTTGTACAACTTCCTCTATTTTTTCATTTGTATTTTCTTCACGTTAAATTTCTTCCTGACTTTCTATCACATCAGCATATGACATCCTTGAAGCATTTGTGGTTTTCTCTTCAATTATCTTAACATCACTGCTTTCCAAAATCCTTTCTAAACACTTGTTGAAACATTTGTAGGCTTTGCTGTTCATTGAGTAACTGAGGAAAATTCCTTCATCTGCATTTTTTCCATACTTACCTTGTTTTCCTTCTTTGTTCTTGATGAAGCATTTACTTCCAAAGTCACGAAAGTATTTTAAAGAGGGATTCTATCCGTTCCACAATTCATATGGTGTTTTCGTCTCACCCATATAAAGTCATGTTCGATTATGAATGTACATTGCAGCTTGAACAACCTCTTTCCAGTAATGTCGTGGAATAAGACTCTCAATCAGCATAGTTCATGCCATGTTGTTCACCTGTCGATTCCTACGTCCAACAACTCCATTTTGTTGTGGAGTTCTCATAACAGCTACATCATACTACATCCCATGCTTCTACAGATAATTTTCAAATTAAATGGATGTGTATTCTCCTCCATTGTCAGATCGCAACACTTTGATTGTTCGTCCAGTATCATTCTTGGCGATTCGCCGATATGTTTTCATGCAATCAAGGACATGTCGTTTCCTGTGGATGACCATCACACATGCCATTATACCGTAATCATCTATTAAAAGGACAAAGTACCTTTCTCCATGAGTTCCAGCAACATTTATCGGCCCACATACATCTGTATGACTCAGATCAAGAAGGTGAGATTCCCTTTTCTTCTATGGCCGATATGAATTGTAGACCAGTTTCCAACGAATGCAAGCATCAAAAGATTTTTCAAGCTCATGCTTTAGGTTGGGAATGTCCATGACAATTATCAATTTTGATATTTTATCCATGTATTGTTGATTGATGTGTCCCAGTTTCTGATGCCACAAATTTTTTTCTTCTTCAACAGTCATGTAACAGACATTTTCTTCACTATCAACCTGATACAAGTTGCCTTCTGTTCTGCATCCCTTCATAAGTGAATTTCCTGTCTCTCCTTTGATAGTGTAGCCTTTCTGATTAAAAGTAACTATAATTCTCGATTCACAGAGTTGACTCGCGCTGAGGATATTATGACGTAGGCCATCTGTGTAAAGGACTTCAGTCTTCTTTAGTTCTCCATTAGCTAATTCTGTACTTCCACTCCCTTTGATTTTTAGAGCTCCATCATTACCAAATCGTACTGTACCATCAACCATCCTTTTGATATCCTTTAACAGGCTGACATTACGTGTCATATAAGATGAACAACCTCTATCTAGAATCCAGGTACTGTTGTTCTTTGTAGCTTTAAGGGACACCTCTGCAAGGTTGAATTTCTCAATCCTCTCTATTCAGATAGCTTCTTGCCTCTTCGCAATAAGACAAGGTATGGCCCAGATAGCCATGGAACTGAAACTTCATGAGAGTAAATGTCTTCTCACTTGAATTTATCCACATACCTTCTTCCTTAGGAGAATAGTTAGATTGTCTATCATTTCTGAATTTTTGAGGATAATTTTCAGTTATCCTTTTAGTTTGGATTGAGGTTTCCTTTTTCAGCACTTTACGCAACATTTCAACATGTTCAACTTTCAACTTATCTTTCTTTTGGATCTTTTCACTTCCAGCAGTTGATGTCTCAGCCTCACGGCCAATTCCACTCTTTCCCACGCAAGCGGGTCTTTGATCACTCAAGATTTTTCCAACCCTATCTGAACCACACTTGGCTCTTACCAGTAATTCTGCATCTAAGAATCTTCCAAACTATATTTTCTTCCTTGATTCTTTTGGAATTGATTCAGTCTCAAGTTTACTCCTTAGAGTAACAAATTCCTCCTCAAGACCCTCAATGGTCTTGGAATTTTCATCTATTCTGAAGGTGAGGTCATTGATGACGTTTTCCTGCTCTTCAATTCTCAGCTTCAGATCCACTACATCATCATTGCTTTCAATTATTTTAGACTTTACCTCAACAAATTCTTCCAGTCGTTCAATTTCAACTTCAAGTTAATCAATGTATTCAGTTGATTCTTCTAGAATTGATTTCCACTTATTTCAACTCTTACATTTAGTCTTAAGCTTATTAACCGCATCCTTAAGTTGCATCTCGGGATTTACACAAGTTCTCAGTTGTTTTTCTCCACCAGTATCTTCTGACTTTTCAACAGTGGCCATCATGGAAGCATGGTTCCCAGTTTTGAATTCTAGTTCTTCTTCATCACATAATTCATTATCATCTTCTTCCTCTTCACAGACCATACTCTTCCTTTGAATTTTCTTTCCGGATTTTAAGTATCCCTTTTTGAAGAACCTTCTCTAAGGATTCTCAAAGCTTTCATCTTCACTATCTTCACCACTGATCTTTCTTGTGCACTGGAAGGCAATGTGCCCAACATTTCCACAACAAAAACATGTGAGAGGTAACTTCCCTTTGAATTTCCATTTTCCCTTCTGGAACTTATTTTCAATGAGAGAAATAATTTCTTTTTCTTCGTCATCTTCACCACTACTGTCTTTTGATATTTTTAGTTTATCCCTAGCCACGAATTCCATTTCCTTGCTCACATGAGTCATAACATCTTCTTGTTTGACTCTCATTTCATATGCTACCAAGTTGCTCAGTAGATCATCCAGAGAAAGTTTGGAATGATCTCTTTCCTAAAGAGCTGACACCTTTGCATTGTACATAGGTGGAAGTATTCTTAATATTTTCTTTACAATATCAATGTCTTTGATTTCTTCTCCAAGACCCCGAATTGCTCCAACCACTTCAGTAATTTGATTGAAGAATGAGTCTGCATTCTCATCTGGATGCTTCTTCAGATATTCAAACCGATTGTGCAGCACTTGTAGTTTCGCCTCCTTCACTTTTCTATCTCCTTCATAAATATTCTCGAGTTTATCCCACATGGATTTTGTTGAGGTTCAATTCATCACCTTTAGGTAGATCTGATCTGAAAGGGCTGTAGTGAGTGAATTTTGTGCCTTAGAATCTGCATCAAGAATTTTCCTGTATGTTTCAGTCATAGCCAGGCATGTTGGATCAGTGACCTGTATTCCTTGAACAGTAGAAAAAAGAACTCCCATTCCAAGAGATCTTAGATGAGATCTCATTCTATTCTTCCGGATCTGGAAATTATTTCCATCGAAGTGAGGGACTCCCCTGACATTGATTTCATTCTCCATGACGATAAAGGACAGATTCAACACCAGCAAACTTTAACCTCTGATACCACTTGAAGGACCCAGGGACACCCTGAGAGGGGAGGGGTGAATCAGGGTGACAACTTTTTCTTTTAATTTGATGGATCTTGTTCCCACATTGGTAGGAACTTGTTGAACCTGTATAATGAATATGATCAGAAAGCAAACATTCACATGCACAGAGATGACACATCACTTTTTTACTTGGTTCACCACTAAGGGATACGTCTAATAAGCATACGCCAAAAAGTTTTTGGTCATACCAAATTCCACTAATCTTTACTAAGTATGGATTAAAAAGGTTCGGGCATAGTCACTCTGTCTTAGGCTCACTGCCTTTACAAAGGTTCAGGGATAGCTCACTGCTTCCCTCGGGTCACTCCCATTGACTCCCCCTGGCTCACTTCCCTTGGTGAAGTCACACTCAGTTTATAGACGTGAATGTATCTTCATCATTGCATAAGATTGCATCCTCCATTGTATATAGATGTTTTATTGAAGTCCAATTCTCACCAGAAGATGAATCTAACTTTGCGCTGAGGGTACCGGGTGATCTTCCAGCTTTCGTGCAGCTTCAAGAGGACAGATGAACTTTAAAAACACTGGCGCGCTTCTCCAAGCCCGGCGCACAAGTCACTTTCATGGTACTAATTTGGTGTGCAGGTGACACCAGCCCACTCGCGTGACACTGCCTCTTTCAACTCTGAACTTGCGGGACATTGCGTCGTTAACTCCCCAACTGCCTTGGTCGCGCAACCAACAACCGGTGCGCAGACTCCACATGCGCGACCCAGCAACCACTTGGGCAACTCAACTACTTGCGCAATGAGAGCTTGAAAAAATCTCTAATTCTTGAACTCCATTTGTTATGAGGAGGGGGTCCTCTATTTATAGGAAAACAGGACCCCCTGCGCGGTGGCGCGCAAGTCTTCCCTCAGCGCGTAGGTTCCAGCGCGCAGCTCATCCTCTATAGCCTCTCTTGCGCTACTCACTTGCGCGACCACACAAATACTTGTGCGACCTTCTTTCCTTTTCCATATTTTGAAGTTATGATCTTGAAAAACAAGAGGCGCACAAGTTTCCAGTCCTCCTAGGCATTGGCGTGCAAGTCTCTTTACGGCGCGCAGGTCACTTGTGCGACCAGCCCAAAACTTGCGCAGCCCTTATCCCTTGTCCATTTTCCCATGTTCTAATCTTGAAAAACATATGGCACGCAAGTTTTCTCTTCATCAAGTACACGGCGCACAAGTCTCTTTTCCAAAAACACTTTTCTCCATTTGTCGATTTTCAGGCCCAAAAATTTGGCAAACACTGGGAAACGGTGCCACCTTCAATACTGTTGTCTGTTGAACTGTATTATCTCTTTGTTGGTACACATTCTGAACTTCCACTGAGGATTGACAACAAACAATAATCATACTTCAAATCATTCATAGAAGACCATGGTTCCAACATGAATCCCCAACTGAATGACTATTGTGAGCTCTATACAAAATATGGAACTCAATGAAAGTTGATATTGAAGAAATCATGTAATTTAATTAATATTCTATGGATGAACTGGTAGGATCATTATAACAATATGATCTTGAATTGAAGAATGGTAATACTAATGATCTTGATAATAGAAAAGGTATATCATTTAAATAAAATATAAATGTTATTACTAACTATTTCGATTTTGAGTTTGAAAAAAGTGAGAAGAATGAAATTTCAAAATTCACCGAAGCATTTTACAAGTACATTAAGGGTAAGAGAGGATTTAAGAAGCTTCGTAGAAGTTATTATATAATGGATAATATATTGAATAATAAAATATATAATAACAAAAAATACTATGCTTTGAAATTAATTTGTTATGACTATAAGAAAATGGGGCACATAAAATCAAATTGTCCCAGGCTAAAAACATAATGAAAGGACAAGAAATAAAAAATGAACAAAGAAAGGCTTATCATGTTGGATGTAGTTGTATAGAAGAGTCGAACTCAATTGTTGTTGGTTCTGAAAGTGAAAATGAATCTACAAATATTTGTTTAATGGCTTCTACTATGAATGAGTTACATTCTGAAACTTATTACAGTTCGGAATATAAAACTGACATTGAAAATGAAGTTAATTAATTAAATGATCAAAATGAGAAATTTCAAAGTGACATATTAGGAATGGTTGAACTGTACAAGGAATTAAATGGATAAAATAAAAACAATATAAAATAAAATAAAAAAATTAATGATTCCATTTAATATAATATAGAATAAAAAGATGATTGATTCTGGATTGATAAAATTCAATGATGAGAGTGTTAAGATTAAATATTTCTTGTCAAAAAATTATGAATATCAACACAAAATATTAAAGTTAGTTTTTTTAAGATTTATATAAACTTTAAAAGGAATGAAAACATCATAAACATGAAAAATAATAAACTGAAACATTCTAGATCTTGTTCAAATATGAAAATTTTTTATTACCAAGAAGTTTTTCAAAAAGAGAATTGAAACCTTAAAAATTAAATCATATGTTCAAAAAACGTTTTCTATCCTTGTTCGGGGATAAGATAAATTTGATAAAATAATGTCTATGAATAAACTCAGATATGGTAAAAGGGTTTATGCTTATAATTTTTAGATTTCTTAGATGTATAGAAATTATTTTATGAAAATAATAAATTTAAATATTTAAAATGTTTCATTATTTAAGTGTAACATTAAATGGAATTATGAAAATGAATGTTATTTAAAGTATACTCAGTCTTTAGGGAATACTAAGACTTTCATTTATTAAAATATGACTTCTGGATTACCATACTATAAATGTAACACATTTTTATGGGTACCAAAATATTTTTCTACTAATCTAGTTGGACCCAAAAAAGTCTAGGTAACAAAACAACCATACTTTTTATTTTTTTAAAGAAAGTATTCCTAAAAATTTCTAAAGTCTTATGGTTAATGGACAGGCATGCACTCCAAAAGGATGTTTCAAATCTATTGAACATAATTTGTTCACGATGTAAATATGAGCTCATTTTTAAATAATAATACATACTATCTATTATAACATAATTTAATTCACAACAATACAAAATTTTTGATATTTTTTGTAAATCATTTTAACTCTGATTAAAGGAATCTGATTTAAATTTTATCTATTTTTACTTATCATGTAAAAGATTTGATGTTTACATAGTTAAAATTTTAGTTCTGAATATAATGATTATATGTTTTATATCTTATAAAGTGTTATAAATGCATTGTTATATCTTTCATTATGTATATATGAATTTATAGTGAGTTACCCATTTTTTATATTTTAAATATTTTACTTCTTTTTTATTTTTAAAAAAGTTTTCAAAAAATTTGTTTATGCAAAAGAAAAATTCTTTAATATTTTTGAAATGATTTTTAAACAATATATCTGGGAAGTTTTTAATAAATTTATAAATACCATATGTGAATTATATTTCATCATTTAATTATTATTACTTGAAATTTATATTTGGAATTTTGAATTATTTTAAATAATCAATTTATTTTAAAATTGATTTAATTTTGATAATAAAATATTTTTTGTTGATTTGTTTTAAAATATAATTGTTATATTCTTATACTATGGGTCAGTTTTATTTTTTATTCCTAGAAACCTTAAAAGGAAATAAAGTTTTTATTTATTTTGGAAATTATTTTATAATATTTATTTTTTTCATGAAAATCAGTGTTTCATTAAATGTAACTATGTTTTGTTCATTGCTTGTGTTTTAAATTTTAATATATAAAAAATGTTAATTTTCTATTTTGTGTAAATGATATATTAAATACTAATCAAAATATTTTATTGATAATTAGATCATTCAGGTTAAATAATTTCTTTTCTAAAATAACACTATCTTAATTCTTCATTAATTGAATATTGTAATTTTTCACTTTTATAGTGGTTGGTTTTTTTAAAACAGTGTATAAATTTAATATTATAATATATGTTTTTGAATTGGGTATAATAAAACATTAACTATTTATTTATATAATTACAATTTTTAGAAATATATTCAATTTTTTTATGTATTCATTGAATTAATGTTATTTATTATATTCTGATTACTTTTTATTAAGTAACACTTTTATTTGAACAATGCATTTTTTGGTTTATATTTTTGTATTTCTGTATCTCATTATTATTTTCTAATTTTCATAAATTATAATTAGTTCATAATGTTTGAAAAAAATTATTGAATAAGAACAAGGTATTTCATTTATATTAATGTAATTTTTGATAAATTTAAAAAATAGGGAGAATTGTTTTAATGATTTAATAATTTTCTTTTGGAGTTATTTAAAAATTTAATAATTATTCTGTTTTATAATTTACAATAATAGGGAGATGGTTTTTAATTGGGTATTATAAATTATTTTTCTCTCTTTAATTTGATAAATTAAAACTATATAATATTTAATAAATTCTATTTGGTTTAAATATTATTTATTATTTTTAATATGTATTCATATTTTTTCTGTAAGAATGGGTTATTTATTATTATCATATTTTAATTTATGGTATAATATTTAATTAAATTTTCAAAAACATAATATCTTATTCAATTTTTTTATATGTAATTATAACAGTATGTTGTTCATCCTTTTTATCTTCTTATCTAGTTCCTAGTGTTTTGTTTTTATATCCTCTGTTTATCTATTTATTGGTGTTTTCCTTTGAAAATGGATTTATTCAAAACAAATATGCAGTATTAATTTTAATTAAAAACAAGGAATTAGATTTTTTAGACATGTTTGATATTATGTTTTTAGATTTTTTAACCAATAAAAGTGTCAATTTATTTTTCTTAAACTTCAATATGTTTTTCCAATAATTTTTTATAAGTCTTCAGTGAGACATCGTTGGACTCAAAATGGTGTGTCATGAGACACTATTGGAAATCCAATAGTGAGTCATATTTTATTACTACCTTTTAACCCTTTGATGATATTATGATTGTAAATAATTTTAATTTGGATTAAATCATTTATTTTTTTATTAAATTGACAACAGTATATAAAACTGTTTTTTACAACACTATAAATTTTCCAATTGTGTGTCACTGACACACTGCCAGAAATCCAACAACGATTCATGACACACCGTTAGTTCAAAAAAATCCAATTTTTTATATTTTCATTATCATTAAATGTTATTAAATTTAATGACCTTATTAAATGTTTAATATTTTATGATTGAATATGGTTGGAAATTTTTTAAAATTAATTGTAGATTTTCCAATGAAATGGACTCATATAGATTAATATTCATGATTCTCTATTTTTCACATCATTCTGATGCATTCCATATATATAGAATTTTATTATTATCCCATTTAATTTTTATTTGGTAATTGTTTAATAAATATTACTTGTAATATATTAACAATTATTTTAATATTTCATTAACAATATTTTGTCTCGATATGTTTTATGTGCAAAATTACGGTAAAATAATTAATGTAATAGTCATGTTATTTTTATTATTCAGAATAAAAAAATATGAAGATATTTAATAGTGAAATGATCATATAGATCTTAGATTAAATTCTTCCAGATAATGATTCAAGAATAAAATAAAATTTACCCATGTAGATCAAAAAATATTTTCACATTCGATAATTCATTCAGTGATAATATGTTTAGACATTTCCTACTCCACCCAAATAATTTAAATAGAATATTCTTCTACTAATTTTTATTTCTCCTTGATCATATAATATCATAGTCTTCCACATTTTTCATACCTTTGTGATCAAGGAAGGAGATCTGCATCAAAATTCTTTATCATCTGTGCAAGTTCTTGTTTCATTTGTTTTGTATTTTTCTTCTCCATTATTATTCTTCCAATCTCTTATTTGTATCCTATAGTTTGTTTAATATTTTCCCTTACAAAATATTATATTGGATTATTATTCCCATATAAAAATATGGTCAGGTTATTCCTCTCAAAAAAAAAGGTATGAAGGTTTTGACTCCTTATAATTTCAGGGGTTATACCTCTATGTGAAAAAGTAATGTCGGGTTATACCACCATGTGAAAAAGATACATCTTTAATTATTGTAATCAGGTTATTAATCCCATTCCAAGTTAAGGATATAGTGAATACTAGTCTCCCCTAGGAGTATAGGATATTTAAGAGAGGACTAGGATCTTGATATCTTAACCTCCATAAAAATCACTTTTGTTAATTGTTTTCTTTATACAGAATCATTTTACACTAATATAACTATAATAAATTTTCATTTTCATTAATAAATAAAACTTGACAATTCACCCCCCATTTAGTCACTTTTTCCTTACAAAGAGAACTATCAAAAACCCCTTTGATGTTAGAATATGGGTTGGGTAAGTATTTTTTTATATTTTCTAATAAAATATGCTCAATATTTATCGATAATTGGAATGGTGGATGGGTACTTTTATAGATTATGGGGGTCAAATTTCTGTAATATTAATTTTTTAATTCAAATAGGGGAATTTATTATCAAGTAATATGGATATAATATGGATAATAATTTAAAATAGTTTATTTGGAGGTTGATAAATCCTCTTTAAACCAATTTAATTTTATTTTTGGGATATTTTTTATCCCATCCTATGTTTCAAATATTTTACTACATTTAACCATTATTGAGTTAACTAACTATTACCCTATCTAAAAATTAAAAACAAAACATTATGTGGAAAACAATTACCTAATTTAAACATAATTATTAATATTTTTAAAATCATTTTACATGTTTCATTTTCTAGATATTGTTGAAATTTTTTTATAAAAGTATGTTTAATTCTTCAAATATTGTTTTTTGAAAATCTAATTTTAACACAAAAACATGAATCTAAACCACAATCGGTAGATTGGTGATAATTTTTATATTTAGTGGTTTTATGGTTAAAACTTATGTGTTTTGACCATTTAAAATCATTTCAAATTTGAATGGATAGTTATGAATAAATTAATTAAGGAGAAACAACACAAAAAAATTTCTTTTTTAAAAACAATATCACTTAGGTTCCCAAATATCCATAACAATTTCCTAAATTTAAAACATTATTTTTACATGATTTATTTTATTTCATAAATACATACTTTTCATGATTTTTTTGCGAATTTTTTGTGATTCCTTTTTCAAAATTGTGTGATAAATTTTACTGTATATGTAAGATAAATTATTTATCCGCATTAAACTATTTTTTTAGAAAAACACAATTAAATTTCACCCTAATATATTATTGATTTACAGAATAGAAAAAATATATTCATTTTATCAAATTCAACTTCTAAAATTTAGAAAACTTTTATTGAAAATTCATATATCAGAATGAAAAAAATAGAAATAATAAAAGAAACATTACATTCCAAATGAAAATTCATATTCTTCTTATGTTTCTCTGTAAAATTATATTGAACGATATATTAAAAATTGATCCATATAATTAATATGAATAAAATATATAATTTATTCATTAAAAAAATACATGGGTGGTCATATTCTCCCCCATTAATGAAATTTTATCCTTATAATTTATTCACAAATAAAGATGTGGGACTATTTTTCTATCATACATATTTAAGATTATGATGTTTCTTCTTCATTCATAAGATTATTTAAAAAAACATTAACTAGACGAGTAACCTTATTTAAAAAAACCAATACTCTGTGATTATAAATCTAAACTGGTTTTTCTCTGGAAGAAATAGTTTCCGTTAAAAGTACCACTTAAGATTTTAATACATAATATGCATAAATTTCGTACATCCCTAATAATGAAAAATTAATCACATCATGTATCAAAAATAATCATGGAGATATGACTACTCACTATGAAACTGATCCCACTTTTTCAACAATTTCATATGGACCAACACACTATTAGATTAATTTACCCTTCTTACTAAAACATATGAAACCTTTTATTGAGATATTTTAAGGGAAACTTGATCCTCTACCTCATGATAATGTTCATTTATCCATTTTTATTCATACATATTATATCATTTATAATAATCCCTAATATAGTGTGGGATCTTCTTTAAATTTTCAACAATATCTTTCACTAATTTATACACTAATAATTTCCACTCATAGATATCATAAAAATATATTGGAGTCTAATAATGATTTATAGATAATTTATAAAATGGATCAATATGAATATAATGATGAAATATATTATTATAAAAATATTTTAAAAAAGAATGGTTTTTGTCCAATCATCGTTAATAATCAAATAAAAATTATAGGATCATATAAACTAGTGATTTTTTATCCACTCTAGTTTTTTATATGATTCAGAATGAAAATATATATTGGAATGTGAAGAGAACAGGTTCATCTTTGATGAATTAATTATGTCTTTTTTGTCATATATCATAATGTCAATATATGTGAAGATTTATATAAGGAGTTGTGGATGATTGTAATGGTAATTCTTGGATAATTGTTAATTTTTTATTTAATTTCATTGGATGTCATGCTTGGAAATTTATTATTCATATATAATAGGATGTTCCTCTTAAATATCTCTTCTTATTATTTCTATTATGACGTATTTTATACTGATATAAAATGGAAAAGACATGTTTCAATAAGGAAATATTGTTTTCAAAAAGTTTAGATGATAAGATGTAACTTGAATTGTGTATTGGAGGAGTTGATATGGATTTTTGGAATTTAATGATAAGCTTATATGGTTTTTTTTATTTCTATTTACTGTTATTATATAATCCTCATACAAAAAATAAGGGTCAACCCACAACCAACCCAAGCTGGCCTCAACCAAGGAATGAGTGGGACCTTGAGGTTAACCATGACCATGAGAATCTTGATCCATCCAACATGTAGGTGGGTGGGGAAATTTATTGGAACTAGTGGAGCATGATCATGTATTAGGACCATAGATATCATCATCACATGTTCTAGGCTAGAAAATCCAATGAATGAGTGGAGGCATCACCACCATATAGGTCGGCACGATGGCAGGGGGGTTAGGATTCTTGACTAACCATAGGCATGAATTTTCTTGTAATCTTAAGTAAAAACACATTGCTGTTTTGATGTGGGATAAAAGTATGGGGTCCCTATTCACTATCTACATCAACAATTAGATAGAACATGAGGCATCTGATCTAGTCATCTTATTCATATGAAGACTATATGATCACATGGGAGAACTCTTCTTCCACCCATGAGCTACTCATTCACATTCGAACACCATGTGTATGAGGGTTATGAAGATCATGCTCCTTCACATTTGGATTCCATGAGGGGGGTTCAAAGATACTTCATAAGGCCATAAAAACCATAAAATTATAATTTACACATTGTAATTTAATGATTTTAATTGGCAATTGATTTGAGAGAAGGATATTCATGGGGATAATTGAATCGCGAATAAATTCCTCACAGATATAGCTTCAAACATGCATGATTTCTTCTCGATGAATAAAATTATCGTGAGAATCCAAAAATGACATCCTTTGTGGATGAGGTGCTTCATGAGTGGTGTTTCTTCAGTATAATGGTTCTATATTATGGTACATCACAAACAATTCTTTATGGTGAATTATTTTGAGGGTTTTAATGAAGTTTATGGTGATTTCCTTTGTAGATAGTGGTTCATGATGAAGATGGTTGGAAAATAGGTTCAATTAACAGTTGATGTTATTGATGGATATAAATTTATTACATTTTCGTATGCAATGAATAATTATACATGAAGAATAATACTTGAAGTATGTGGTGATGGTAAATAATTTTCTTTGCATATGAAATAGTTTTTGGGTGATATGGTTTGCAGATGACGTTTATTCAGTAACAATTACAGACTTTTATGAACTAATTTAAACTGTTATACATGATGGAAGTAGTATTTTGTGATAACTACACAAAATATCTGATGTTTTCTTTGAATATAAATATCCGGTCGTTCCTTGGATAAAAAGGTGTTTCATAGACAGGTGATGTATTTTGATAAACACAAAGACATGATAAGTCTCACTAATATTCAACGCATGGAATTTGTGAGAAATTTATTCGATGCTCACAATGTTGAGATATTTATTATGAAGAAATTAAAATATTTAGAAGTAATTTTCCAATAGTATATTATATTAAAACTAACAATTCATGAAGTTATATATAAATATGCATACAATACATGGAATTAAATTTTTTTGTAATAAATTTATATACTAAAATTCTACAGAAAGTGTTATGTGATGTTTATTTTTTATATTTAAGTTGTTAATAAGAATATAATATTATATATCTAAATTGATATCGACTTAGTATTAAAGAATATTGATTAATTTTATATTATAAAAGATCCTCCTTGTATAAAAACCCATAAAGAAGTTTTGTGCACTACTTTCATATAAAAAGTGAGGTGGGGTCTTCATCATTTGAAGATAAAATAATCCTGAAAATTTGATACACTAAGTTAACTGATGAAATATAGGTGATATGATATTTGTGAGGAATAATACCATGCTTTGGAAAGGTTCTTAGATAGTACATGGTAAAGTGTGATAAAATTGTCTCATGGAGTAAGATTGGCAGATTATTTTAAAGTGTATCAATCCTTAATGGAAGGAAGAAGTCCCTTGTGTGGAATCGAGAGCAGGAAGTCTCTTGTGTGGTTCAGGAGAAAAAGTCTACAATGTGGATTCTAGAGTAGGTTTGTGCGTATTATGGAAACACTATGGGATGTAGTATAAATAACCTCCCATAATGATTCAGTATAGATACAGTGTGAATATGTACATACCATTGTAATTTATTATAATATTATAGTGGATAATACTTGTATTGGTGAATAAAAAAATGAAAATAAGTAGGTCTTTATACCAATGCTTGTAAATCCTTATGGTATGTGCCTTTTTGTTTAAACATTAATCATGGTAATTTTTAGAGACACAAGAAGAGTATATTAAGGCATTAATCATCCAAGAAAATTTAATTGAAGAAAAACTATTTGTAAAAAAAGGAAAAGGGATCACTGATTCACCCCCTCTCCCTCTCAGGGATCTCACTCTGATTTGGGAAATTTAATTGGTATCAGAGCCAGATTTACCTCTAAAAGATCCAACAGAATTACAAGGATATAAAATATACATTTTTTAAATAGTAAAAGTATTCCCATGTTTTTTGGTGAGAATTATCATCGCTGAAAAAATAGGATGATACCATATCTTGTATAACTTGGTTTAGATGTGAGAGATGTAGTTACAATTTGATGTCCACCCTATATTTAGAATGATATCTTTAATATTTAATATATTAGGAACAAAGATATGGATAGAAAGGGTAAAAATTAATTTATTATGTATTTTTCATAAAGGTATACATTATTGCGACGGGTATCAAAATCGCCAAGTAAATCTAAAACAAACTAAGAAGTAATTATGAAGGAAAACCTAAAGTTAAAGAATTTAATCTATAAATATTGAGAATAAGATTTAAAGATATTGAAATAGGTGATGATGAAAGTGTTGATGAATAATTTAGTAGAGTAAATGAGATTATTAGTAGCATCAAAGGTTTTAGGGAGAATCTAGATGATTCAAGCATTGTGAAGAAACCAATTGGAAAAATTCTAAATAGATTTGATTTTAAAGTTTATGAATTGGAAGACCGAGGAGATCTATTAGTGTATGAACTCCATAAAATTATCAAATAATATGAAATGAGAAAAATATTATCTTTTGAGAATAAATAAAATAATGTTATAGAATTCAAATCCATGATAAAAGGTTAAACTAGATTTGATGAGACACCATAATAAATTATTTTATGATCAGGAAAATGAAGTTGAATATAATCAAATGAGAGCCTATTGTACAAGGATATATAACAATGATAAAAGATAAAAATGGAAGAATTCACTGAATTGATTCAACTGTGATGGGTTTAGGTGTTTTTCATATGACTCGTCAAAGAAGAAAGCCAATGTCACCAAATCAAATTAGGAATTAGACTACCACAAGAAAAAATATCTGAAATACAAAAAGTTTGACTATAACATGAAGAAGAATAAGTATTCAAAGAAAAGATATATGATTATCAGGGAAATTGATGAATAATCATCATATAGTGGGATAGTAGTTGAAAACCCTTCTTGAAATCAGATGTGTTTTATGAGAAAACCAAAATACATAAAGACATATTCAGGGGTGAAAGTGGTGAATCAAGGACTAATCAATAATGTTATTGAAATATAACATAGAAGCTAATATTGAGAATAATATAAAGATTAAGAAATGGAGAAAAAAACTTAAAATGGAAAATGAAGAAGGTGTTAAGAAATAAAAGACACATAATTATGAGATGAGGGAATTTGTAAATAAGGTAGATGAGAATAAAAGGAAACTAAAAAATTATTAATAAAATTAATTTATAAGAGAATAATTAAAAATATATGATACTAATTTCATAGAATAAAGAAAAAAATATGTTTAAGATAGCTGAACATGAATAAATATTTAATAATCTTGATAAAAAACTTATTGCGAAAGAGGTAGAACTATTTAAGACACGATCCTTGTGTCTCTCGTCTCAAAGTAAGATGAATAAGATAAAATAATACTTCATAGATGTTTTTGAGCTTAAGTTTGAATCTTCCAATGAAATTGAGAGGAAGGGACCACCAAAAAGTATTTATTTTTCACCTAATGAATATCAAAATATATATTTTATTTCTACGAAAGCGTGTTTAATATAAAATAAAAAATCCAGATCGACCAAAACAACTAATTAGAAAACATTTTCTATAATGGAATTCTATAATAATTCATCCATAAGGTTTCCTCCTAACCCAAAACACCCAAAATCTATGAATAGACAACAATAAAAAAATTTATATAATAGTTATTATACATCTAAAGGATAAAATTTTATAGAATACTGACAATGTTTTAGAGTGTTTAGTCATAAAAATGAGTTATGTTAGTTCAACATGTTCCTAAAAAAAATGAGGCATGAATCAAGAGGGAGGAATGTTAAAAAATTATATCAAATTTTCCAAAAGTGAATATTGTGACCAAGAAACCATCCAATTTTTTATCGTGGAAAAAAATTTCATTCTTTAAGGATGTGTTTGGAAGATGTGGTCAAGAAGGTTACAATATTGAGAAATGTAGAGCTAAATCACCAAATTAAATTCTATACAACATATGAATGAAGATAATATAGATGGTGAATGAATTAATAGTAACCAGTGTATTTTTTAGAAACTCAATGAATATGGGGACATCGTGATAGAATGTTTAGTTATCTAGCTTGATCATCATTTCAAGGCTAAAAAATGGATAATGAAAAAAAAATTAAGTAAAAGTAAATCAGGTGGTAATGTTCAAATAATTCAAAATTTAGAAGAAGCCATCGACATATGATGACTTGAAAATAATTGAGTGTGTAAGGTGTGAAAAAACTGGATATGGTGAAAAACATTGTATGAGAATTTTGATTACCCAAAAAGAAGTCTTAGAAAAAGTGGAAAGTAAAAAACCAATGCTTCTAATACTTAGAAGTAATTTGAATCCATATTAAAAGTTCCAACTTATTAGGAAAGATCAATAACACCTTCCAAGGAATATAAAAGGAAAAATAAGTACAAATTGTGAGGAAGCTCTTAGTTTGAATTTTTTATCTGACACATTAACATATCCCTTCTCATTCCCTTATATATTTGTGTGTTTTAGAAACTAAAAAATCTTGAAATTAAAGGGTGTGTTTGAGGATATCAGTTGTGTAAAACATTATGAGATTATATATCATGGATTCTACTGACTTCTATATAATTTAAGAAAAGTGTGTATCCCTTTATGGGGTGAATTGATGAGAGAAAGCTATAAAATCATGACAACATATTTAATATAGAACCTATAAATATCAAATAAGGTTCTTTTCTCTTAATCTACTTTAGGAAAAACATTCTATCTTGAAGGAAAACGGTATAATCAATGAGATTAATATCAAAGAGGGTTGTATTCCCTTTAAATACCTTGGGGTTCCCATATTTTGAGGTAGACCCAAAGCAAGCTATTTCTCTAACATTGTCAATCAAATTCATAATAATCTTTCTACATGGAAGGGAAAATATATTTCCATGGTATGGAGAGTTTGTCTTGTCAAGCCTTTCATTGTATCTAAATTGGCCTAATCGATGATGTTCTATAATTGGTTGGCTAGTCTCATTAAAAAAATGAATGTTTACATCAAAAAAATTGTTTGGATAGGTAGCGCATTGGACAGGAAACTTGTGAATATTCCTTAGTCCAAATGTTGTAAACCATTAGACCGGGGTGGTCTTATTATTAAAAACATCAAACTCTTTAATGAGACCCTTCAAGATAAATTAACTTGGAACCTCGTTCACAATGACTCCCCCTAGATTTATTTCATCAAAAATAGGTTCCTTGATAGATTGAAAAGAGGTAACAAGAATTTCCGGACTTCTTCCTCTCGGCCTCTATCAGAAAAATGTCTGATAATATTTTTTCTAATTCTTGATGGATGGTCTCTAAAAACTCCTCCTTGAGATTCTGGTTGGAAAACTGGATTTTTTCTCCTCCCATATCTTTTATTCCCCTTAAACATATACCTGTAAATATCGACACCACTATTGAAAATGTTCTAATTCCCATATTGATACTCTTCCTGATAATTTCATTCAAATTATTGATAATTACCCCTTTTCTATCTTGGAGGATCTTTTTACTTGGGAACCTTCTCATAATGGGATGCTTAATTCAAAAAATTTATATAATCACTACTTTCATAACTCTGAAAATGACCTTAATTGGATTAAATATTTCCATAAGTATTGAATTAAACCCTCAAGACTCACTCTTATTTAGTGTCTTTCCTACAATAAGGTTCCCATTGATTCTTGTCTGCAAATTTTTGAAATCTAGTTTTTCTCAAAATAGAGACTTTGCAATCAACCTAGAGAAGATACTAATAACTTCTTTCTATCTTATACTACCATCAATACCCTTTGGAACTATATTTTTGACATTTTTTATTGCATATGGCCGAATCATGACTCTATAAATGCCTAGCAAAAGTGAAGTGTTAATATGGATAACTCCCAACAAATCAGGATCTTTTTTCTTCTTAGGTTTGTGGAGATTCTTAATGTGATCTGGTATGATAGAAATGAAATTCTTCACAATAATTTCTCACTCAACCTTAATGTAAGTAGAATTTTGATTTGCATCGCTATTCGAGAAGCGTCATTGATTTAGAAAGGGATTTTCAACAACTCTATAGTATATTTTATGACCTTGAGACGTCTATAGGTTGATCCCATTTTCATATAGCCAAGACGCACCTTTATGTTTTTTTGGAGACCAATGCTCCTAGAGTGGATTAAAATCAACGGGGATAGGGCCTCTAAAGCCAATCCAGGACCCATAGGTTGTGTCACCATCTCTAAGAATCACCTTGGTCAGATAGTTGGTTTCTTTTTTGGATGATGTGGTATTGAAACCTCTATAGAAGATGAAATGTTGAGTGTGATTCATGCCATCTATTTCTCCTTACACCAATGTTGGAACAACTTGTGGATTGAAATAGATTCTACTACTGTAGTGTAAGAAATTTGGAAGGTCCTTATTCATTTATCTTGGCTGCTTACTACACGGTGGATGGATTTTCTTCACTCTCTCTAAAACATCAACTATATTTCAACACATACCTACTGAGAGGTGAATATGGTTGCTTATGGTATCTTCAAAAAGAAAGTTGCCCATGACATAACCTGGCTGGAGGATCTCCAAGATATCTTCCTTCCCCTATAAGTTAAATATTTTTAAATGATTTTATCTTTTAGACTCATGTAATATCTTTTTCTTAAATAAAATTTTATTTGGTATTCTGACCAAAGCATCACCTTCTCTAAAAAATTAATCATAAAAAATAAAGGGAGTTCTTGATTGATGTTAAGATAAAACAAATGGGGAGTTATATCATTTTTACTCGGACTTTCTAATCTATTTGTTGAAGTATGTGCTGGATATAGTATTTCATTCATGAATTTGATTATTTCAAATCCTTTTAAATGATAATTGATGATTCACTATCATTATTTCACATGCATTGTTTTTATAGAAAACATAGATAATTTTGGTTGTAACTCTCTTTTTTCTACACCAGGTTAGCCCATATAGAATTAGAGATGATTAACTAAAATATATTTGCTAAGAGAATCATGTGAGATAATCCCTCTCATCGAAGTGATCATTAAATTTTTATATAAGAGAGATTATAATTCGTTTTAGAAGAAAAATGAGTATAGAAGACTCTATTTTCTTATTGAATCTATTGTCAGTAAGGGGGAGAAAATAATGACTTTATAAAGTGAAGAAGTGTCGATGACAAATAAAAAGGGGGAGATTGAAGAGAACATGTTCATGGTTGATGTTTGAATGTTGTGTTTGTTGTCAGTATATCATAAAGTTAGTATATATGAAAGACTTATATGAGGATATGCTGATGCATTCTATGGTGATGCCTGTAGAATTTGTATGGATAAAGTGGTGATGGTTGGGGAATTTTTATAGATACATCTACTAGAATTGGATGTCACTCTTGGAAAAATATTATTTATATGGCATTTGATTTCATGCTTGCATAGTTCATCATGGTATTAATATTATGATGATTGTTGTGATTATTTTCAATGTAAAATACATGTTTTACTATGGACGCATTATTTTTAAAAACATTTAGATGATATGAAGGAAGTTTTATTTTGGATTTGAGAACTTAAGACTGTTTCTAGGAAATTGATGACTAAATTATATGGATTTTTTCTTAGTATTTAAAATTATTATAGAAGCCTCATAAAAAAATGTCCAAACCAGGATCAGCCCAACCCAACCTCAAATAAGGAATTTGTGGGACCCAAAGGTCAATAATGCCCATTAGTGGCTAGCTCAACCCAATATGATGGCAGATAGGGCAGTGTATAGGCCCCAAGGGAGTAGACCCATGTATAGGGAATGTGGAGAGAATGAACACATACATGCATTGGATGGGCCATGAGATCCCATGAGAGAGAGGAGGAAACACCACCATGCATGGTAACATTGTGACATGGGGGTTGGGATTTATCACTGATCCTATACATGAGTTTTATTCTATGTTTAAATACAAGATGTGGTTTTGATGTGGGAAAACAATACACAAATATTTTTCACCCTCCACAAAAAAACAATTGGATAGGTCATGAGGAACCTGATCTGATTAGCTTCTTCAAACGAGGACCGTTTGACCACACAGGACAACAAATCTTCCTATTGTGTGATACTCTATTATAGTAAACCACCTCATGTATTTTGGTTCTAAAGATCAAGAAATTGAAAGCTCAGATTCCATGTGGGAGATTTGAAGATACTTCAGAAGGTAGTAAAAATAAGAAATGTACAATTTCTTCAAAAAACTGAAAATTTATTTTGATGATGAGTGCATTGAGAGAAGTCAATTTGAGAATATTATTGCCTCATTGATGAATTCCTCACATATAGATTTTATGTCTTGTAGGATTGTATCATGATTAATACAATTACCTTGATCATCCAAAAATGATGTCTTTTGTAGATAAGGTGATTTGTTGATGGTTTTTCTTTATGATAATGGTTCATGGTATTGGAAAATAATAGAAAATGAATTGTGGTAAACTTATTCCTTGGTTTCTATGTAGGCCTGGTGAATTCCTTTATAGACAGAGGATCGCAATGAATATGGTTTGTGGACATGTTCATTTTGCAGTTGATGTTATTGATTAACAAAAGTGTTGTAAATAGAAGCATGAGATGAATAATTCTATATGAAGAATAATACATTCATTATGAAATGACTATAAATAATGTTTTTTTAGGATTAAATGGTTCACTAATGAAGTGGTTTTCAGATGAGGTGTAGGCTAGAGGATTGAGGACTTTGATGAATAGTGTTAAACTATTATGCATGATGGTAGTATTATCGTGTGATAACTATAAAAAATAATGTATTTTTTTATAAATATCAGGTTGTATATTTGAAAAAAGGTGTTGCGCTAATGGGTGAAATATTTTGGGAAACTTAGAGAAGTGAGAATTATCTGTTATATTCAATGCTCAGAATTTCTAAGAAAATTATTTGACACTCACGGTGTTAAGATATTTCTTGTAATGAAATAAAAAAAATACATGTTAGTTTGTAACAATATAATAGAGTGAAGATGCCAGTTTTTTAGGTGATATATAAATTTTCAGACAGTTCATGAAATAAATTTTGTACTCTAAATTGATATGCTAAAATTCTACACTGATTGCAATGTGATAACTATTTTGGAGACTAATTTCAGGGAGTATATCATAAGATTATATATCCGAGTTAGTAGTAACTTGGTATTCAAGAAGATTGATTAAGTTGATATTGTGAAATATCCTCATTTAATATAAATTTTGGATGAATTTTTTCACTATTTTTACATAATATGTGTGGCAGGGTATTCATCAGTTAAATAAAGAATCAGCACGAGCCTTTGATGCACTAAGGAAATTGATCAAATACAAATGATCAAATATTTTTGAGAAATAAAAGCAAGCATTTCAATAGTTCATGAAGTTTACATGGTAAAGAATTATCCCAAAAAATCATGGAGTAAGATCAACCACAAATATACAATGGATCGAGCCTTGAAAAAAGGAATATGTCTCCCATGTGGATTCGGGATAAATAAGTGTCATGTGTGATTCAGAAGTATAAGTATTCAATGTGGATTATAGAGCATGCCATTGTGGATTCTAGTAACACTAAAAACCTTCTTTTCTGATTTAGGATCGATACAATGTGACTTTATATCTACCATTGTAATTTATTATAGGATTATAGTTAGGAAATCCATATTTGGTAGAATAACCAACACAACAAGGATAAGGTCTTTGTATATATCCTTGTAAATCCTTATGTTATGTACATTTGTATTTATAGAATTATTTGAGGTAAATTTGTGATAAATAAGAAGAGTAGATCAATAATTTAATCATCCCAAAATATTTAATTTAAAAAATACAATTTCTATAATGAAAAGGGGATCACTTACTCACACCCTCCCCCTCTCAGTGATCTCACACTATTCTAGAGACCTCAAATGGAACTTAGTAATGAACTAAGTATGAAGTCCCTTCTATAAATTTTATTTAAACCATGGATAATGATATGATTCATTTAATAGAGGGATTCCATGTAACATTACAATTAATTTCAGATAATTTGTAGAAATATTATCCAAATTCATTTTATCTTCAATAAAAATAAAATTAGTAGATTAAGTTAAATGGTCAACCATAACTAATATATCATTATGACCCTGAGAAGTCCTTGAAAATTCTAAAATTTAATAAATGGATATATATTACCATATCAATTTTATAGTTGTAAATAGATAAATCCTACCCTTATGTAGTTGTCTTTTGTCATTAACATTTTGAAAATTCAAATACTTCAATGTATAATAAAAAATATCTCTCTTTATTCCATACCCACAAATATATTCCTGAATATATTTATAAATTTTTTGTGATGTTGGGATGAACATAGCATAGAGTTTTTTTATTCACCCTCAATTATTTAATTTTAAATTTATATTCATGTGGTAAACATAACTTCATTCAGATTTATATGACACATTCTTTTTCAATATTATTCTCCGGAAAAAAATAATATTTTGTAAAATTCATTTTAACCATGATATTCCCTCTGAGAATGTTTAATTATATATATTAATGATTATTGTAACATCACAGACTCCAAAAACATATATTTAGTATTTATATTAAATTATTTTTACAAAATAAAAGAGTTCTTAAAGGATACAATAGTTTAGTAATTTGGGAAGACAAGATGCATTCATTAATAAAATTTAAAAATAGAAGACACAAGAAAACTCTTTGTGAGTACATTATTATTATTTATATCATTTCATTGAAAATTAAAAATAGTTGTTCTATATGATTCATGGGAAAGGAAAAAACTAAATGTGATCTCAAATGATTGGTAATGGTACCACACAATAGAATATATTATAACATAATCTTGGAAAACATGACATGGAATGAATAAATTAATAACATGAATCCGCAATCAAATAAAATAGAGGGAATAATATAACCAGGGATAGAAATGAAAATAAATATATCATCTTTATAACAATAACTAGTTCTTTAGAGAAAAAATCCATCATGTTAGACATCTATTTCTATACCATATGCTAAGACATCTTGATCTTACCATCTAGGGAACACCTTGTTCTGTGTTGGTATATGCTAAAATACCTAAACATGGTTGTCTTATGAGACCTACTGATGTATCTAAAGGGTATATAATGTCATGTCCCACCTATCACTTATTTTTTTCCTAATTCATTCATCATATTAGAAAATGAATTATCAAATCTTAATAAACTTTTTCAATAATTATCTATATTGGAAAATCAATACACTAAATGGAAATAATTTTCCCCATATAAATAAATGTGATAACATGATCATAATTCATATATATAAAAAGATCATATGTTTAAACAATACATATTCAACATTCAAATAATCATATATATATTACAATAACAAAATATAAAATCTCATTACTTTTCCACAACTCAATAATATTTATAACATAATCATAACTCATTCGAAGAGAGAAGGATAATGGTTATACAATAAGTAGTTGACTTAAAAATAATAATATGTATTAGAAAATTAATATATTAAATGAAAATACATTTCTCCGTGATAATAAAAGGAATAAAAATAACATAATCGATCCAGACTGATAGAGTGGATAGTTAAACAACACCTCATTTTCATAAAATCTATGGGGTATTATCAATGAAAAAAGAAGATCCCTAATCAATGTTATAAATATATAATTTTATTGGATGGTACTTTTAGTGAGTTGGGATATAAATAAAAATAGTAATTTAGTTTAGTAATTTGACTGGTATGATAAATCGTTCATCAAGGTCCATAGATAGCGTGTGAATATACAGAGTAATCTCCCCTAAGAGTGTCTATCTGGCTGTGTAGTCTTCAACCCAAAATCATGAATTTGGGTGATGATTGAGTAAATTATTCAACCAAACCCTTTTTAGGTTTTTATCCATTTTTTCATATATACCACAACCATATCTTCTTGTCGGTATATAGAAATAGAATTCATTGATTATAAATCCACACACTCTTTACTTTACAAAAAATTGAGAATTTTTTGAGTTATGACAGACTTCAAAAAAATTAATATAGAAAAACCTCATTTTCAATATATCAAATTCATGTTAAATCCATAAAATTAAAATCCTGATGGAATTATAATAAATGTTTGTAATTGATCATTGAAGGGTGGATTGTGAGCCCTTATACCAACATAATAATGAAATATGGAAAATCTATAATGAGATAATATTAGTAGTATTTTCTTAACCAAATATCAAATTGGAGATTATACTATTAAATTATAATAAAAAAATATTTTTAAATGTTTTATATCAAAATTATTTAAATTAAAATTTAAATAAAATAATTTGAAACCCCTCCCTTCGTTAGTATATTCTTAAATCATGGGAGGAATCCTTAGAACCTTAGGAAATCCAAGAGAGGGATTTAGTGGGGGAGATGGAAGGAAAATTAATGATCAAATAAATTTTAGTGGAGTTGATTGAGAGAATGTACGGGAGTGAGAATCTTTTATAGGTGAAAAATAGGGTCATTTTCTTATAAACTAGTGTTAAGTAATTGGTATGAAAGGAATCACAAGGGTGTTGTGAGGGTTAAGTGATTTTGGTGGGGAAATTATAGGTGTGAATTTTGGATATCATATTTGTGCCTAATAATGTTTTATAGAAGGTGTATATGACCATTTATTTTTTATATTTCTAGATACCACATTTACACATTTACCTTTATTAATCATGATTAAAAATAACCATGTTAATTATTTTTTTACTAAAAATATATAATGGACCTTCTAAAAAATATCAATTTTATAAATTCTAATTTGGGGTCTATATAAATAAAATAAATTTCTAAATTTGACCCTCTTAATTATTAATTTATATCTTCTAATATAAGAATAACTATTTTATACAAAAAAATTCCTATATATATATTTTGTGTTTTTATTGTAATTTATAATTAATAATTAATTAAATGAGTGATTATATTTTATTTACATGTTTAAAAAACATTTTATAGACATATTTGGTGTATAATAATCTAATATATATAGATATATGTTATATAACACTTATAAAATAAATTATTTGAAAAAACATTGTTACTTTCCCCATGGTAATTAATTATTTTCGTATGTAATTTATTTTAAATAATTAATAATAAGATTCAAATAGTTACATAATTTAGTCTTACATATTCTAAATATATTTTCCATTTATTCAAATAAAATAGACATGCGTAGGAAAAAATAATTTTTTACATTTCATTCATAAAATGATTTTTTAGAAAAAAGTGTATTTTTAATAATGAAAGTTATGTTTATGGTAATATTATCTATGGTATTAATTTTCATGACATAAATTGGATTTAAAAAATTATATAAGTATTATGTATAATTTAATGAATTCCAAAAAGAAATTTAAAAGAAATAATATATAATTAAATTTAAAAACAAAAACATTGTCTTTTATTAGAAATTTTGCTTTGTTCATACAATTTTAGACATTAGTTTTATAATTTAAGAATAGTATTTTAAAAACTAATAGTTTATGCTTTAAAAAATTATTTTATGATTTAAAATGTTTTATAAACTTCTAGGTATTTATAATATAAATTAATGTTATAGTTTTTATAAAAAATTTATTTTTTACTATTAACTTAAAAATAAACTATTTTAGAAAAATCAAAAAAAACATCTTAGGATAAAATATTAATGAAGACTTATAATATGATTTTTTTTAAGTTTAATTTCAAAAATTTAAAAATTGAACTATTAAATGTACTCTATAAAAATGTCTCTATAGGGTGGACATTGTGGGATTGTCCAGGATATGGTTTTTAGCTGCTACAGTTGGGTATCTAGTAATACAATCTTCCACATTATTTAATTTCATCCTAAAAATTTAGGTATGTATTATCTATTTAAAAATGTGGATATTAATTCCTTGTGACTAATTTAGGCTCCAAAGCTTCCTCTTCTATTTTTTTATTTCTCCTGATGACTTTCACTAATCATGTTTTCTGATTTCGCAACACTTTCACTCGACTGTTAAGAATATAGAAATTTTTTTATTACAAAAAACATTATTCTGAAAATCTACTCCCTCTAATGTGATAACATGCATTGGATCATGAATTCATTTACTCATTATTCAAACATGAATTCCATAAAATAATTTATAATGGTTGAGCGGCATAAACAGTCACTAAGATACATTGCAAATTCGTTCTAGTATTTCAGAAGGCCTAATTTTCCTAGGGATTAACTTCTCCTTTTAATAAAATCATGCAACTCCCATATATGGTGAATCATTCAGAAATTCATTATCACCAACTTGAAATTGAAATTATTTCCTTCAATTATTTGTATATATTGTTTCTTTCTTATGGGATTCATTAATATAATCATGAATAGTATTTATACACAAAACTAATTTCTTCCATAATCTTTAGACCTACAAAATTTTCTTCTCTAAAATTGTGCGATAGAACCTCTTCTTATACATTGATTCATGGTGCCATATGGATTATTTAATTGAATTTATAATTATATGAAAATTACACCAAAGGAATATATTCATACTTCATATATCAAGAGTTATGAGAACATGATATCAATATATATTACAATTTTTTGATAGTATTTTTATATTTCCCATCAGTTTAGGGATGATAGAAGATTCTTAAATGTATCTCCTTTTCTAGATCCCTTTGAATACACTTCCAAATTTTTGATCTGAACTAAAGGCTATAATTGGATAAAATTGATAGATATTCATCATAAATACTTATATTTTTATTGATATAGATATGGAAAGACACCCAATGGGTAGATCCTCTCTTATCTCCAATAAATGTGTTGAATTAGTAAGATGATCAAAAACGATCAATAGAGCATTGTTCTTCTATAGATTCTTTGGGATTCCAATGAAAATTTTCACTTTATTATTATTCCACTTATATATAGCTATGATAATAGATTTCATGACTCCCTTAGTATGTTCTAACCCATCCTTTAACTATTTTAATTCTAGAAATCTGGACACATTTTCCATAGTTTCACACCTCAACAATCCCACTAGAAATGTCCACAAAAATCCCAATACATCATTGGGATACTAAAGTGTATAGAGAAATTTTTTCTGTGTGATTTATCTAGATGTTCCCTTATTAACCTAGTACAGATGAAACATATATCCTCCATAAAAACATCTATAGTGTACCTCAATGGGTGACTTCTAACAATATCATAATATTTAATTTTTTAACCATACATTGTAATTCCTCTCACTACTATTCAGAATTCTATATCACCTCTAGTTAGAATGGTTTTGAAATAGTATAGAAAAATAATGATTTCTCCCATTTCCTAAAAATAAAAATTTCCACATTTATTAGATTTATATATTTAAGTTACTTATTAGTACTAATAGTGGTTAGAACTACAGTATCCCTCTTAATCAATGCATCCACCACTTTATGTTCATTTTTATATTGATATTTTATTGAGAATTCATACTCCATGAGTTATTCCAACTATAGTTTTTATATTATTTTAATCTCCATTTGAGATAATATATATATCAAACTATTCTAGTTGATATATATTTCACAAATTTCACTATTTTAGTAGTGTATGCATTTTTCAAAGAAATAATTACCTCTTCCAGCTCAAGTTCATTGATTGTATAATTATGATCATTGATTTTCAATTGAATTGATGTGTTGTAAATCACCCTTACATTCATCAAAAGGATACAACCATGTCCTTTATTTCATGCATCAATATATATCACAAATCCTTCATAACCTAATGGTATAGTTTACATTAGTTCATTAGTCAGTCACCTATTCATCTATTCAAAAACAATTCCCACATTCAATTGACAATTTGAATTTATCTCCTTTACATGTTAACAAGGTTAACATGTAGGGAAATTGGGTGGAATCTTGAATGGACCACCAATAGTAACCTACTAAACTAATGGAAGCATTGGATCATGGTTATCTTCATTATTATAGGTAATTTTTTATTATAATTTACTTTGAAGAATCAATAGATATTCTGTACGTCAAGATAATTTTGAAAACAAAAAAATCATTGATCCAAAATTCACCCATATTATATTTCTTTTATAATTTATTTTTTCTTAGGGTCACCAGAATTATTTTAAGATGACTAGAATACCCTTAATTACAATTATATTATATCAAGATATCATTAATTAACACTACAAACAAAAATATCAAGATAATACGTGAATAATTTATTCATCATATTCAGAAGGATATAAGTATTATTAGATAATCCAAAATCCATTACTATAAAATCAAAATGTCAATACATTTTTCAAAATGTCAATACATTTTTCAAAATGTAATCTTCGGTATATCGTCCATATTTAGCCTTAGATGATGATAACCATAAAAAGGATCTATCCTTGAAAATTATTGGGAATATTTAGGATGATAAAATAAATAATCAAAATGTGGTAAATGATACTTATTCTTTATAGTAATTAAACTGATCTCTCAATAGTCAATTCATAATATTATAAACTAACCCTTTATTATCTTGAATAAAAAATAGAAACACCTTGGTTAAACACTAGAGAATATAAATCCTATATAAGAAATTGCATTAATTTTTCTATTACAATCCAAAACATCCACTAGTTCTATTCTATATGGTATTTTAGATATATTACTTTCATCAATAATGAGTTTAATGTAGAATTCAACATAATTTTTTGGTGGATGACAAGGTAATGTTTCATAAAAAACATCAAAGACATTTTTTATGATGGGTACACATTCAATATTTATGATTTACTTCTAATTTAGAGATAGTGTTTTCTCTTCCTACTAATCATAAATTTATTTATTTGGTTCTCTATAGACCTCTTCTTCTCCATATTTTCATTAAAGATATTATTTTTGGAGAATTAAATATATATATTAATAGAACATGAAATTATATATTCATATGATGAAAATTTCTGAGAGACTAATAAAATCTAAAGCATTTAATATATCCCACTAATGTTATGTTGAATCATCCATTTTAGTATATATTTATCAAAAATATCATGTCTATATGACCACAAAAACATATCCTCATAACCACATACAATTTCCACCTCATTCAGTTTGGGATTGAAGAATTCCATTTCCATTTCATTACATTTCTCATGAAGAAAGTATTTTCCATTGAATGTCCCCTCAAAAGTTCTCTAATTTCTAAGCACTATGTCTACTTCCTCATTAGTGTTTTGAAATTTCACCCACCATTTTGATATATCTCCCTTAAAAAGATAGATTGTCATGATGAATTTTTTTATTTTCACAACTTCTCACAGTGAGAAATATCTTCCCAAAGGTATTGATCCATTTTTTAACTTCCAATGGATTATTAGTTTCAACATGTGTTGGATATTTATGTCACACGAAGTATTCCAAACTAGCTACACATTATATTGTAATGACATGTCACCCTCTGTGGGTGAGATTATATTTCATAACCTGGTTCAATATCCCTAAAATACTTATGATCTAATTATCCCCAAATCCATATTTGTTGAATTTATTAGGGGAAACATCCATACATTTACTATGGTTATTGGTATGATTCACATTAATCTAATTAGATTCCATCTCTCCAAAAATAACTATCTATTGATATTTTATTATAAGGTATAATTTATATTATATTTTTTAGAGACTTCACCAGAATTAATGAAGTTTATTCATAGTGCTTGTGTTGTATACCTAGGTTACATCAACTCTAGTAACCATGGTTCTTAATAAACATCCTCTGATACCAAATGTAATTTCTAGAACTTCTGAAACCAAATCCAATTGTTATATTTATGTTTTTAAGGAATTAAAGAGTTCTTGAAGGGTAAAATATTTTATCAGTCTTATAAGATTAGATACATATTTAAATTATACTCAAAAATAAAAGATAAAACATGAAAATTTTGTGAAAACATGATTATATATTTCATCTTTTACATGAAAATTACACACATTTTTCCTCAAGGTTTAAAATGGAAAATAAAAAAAATAAGGGTGAGCTCAAATACTCGGTATTGGGTAACATAAAACGGATACTATTATGACATAAACATGGAACATGTGATATGGAAATAATTATTAAATAATATGAAGACATAATTTACTAACACTAGGAGAACAATATAACAGTGTAAATTATTTGAAAAAAAATAAATCACATGGATATCAATAAGTGGTTCCTTAGCGATGAAATGAATAATTTCGAGAAGCTAATTTCATACCATAACACAATATGTCGTGATCATAGACCAAAATTATATTACCATAATAGAAACATCTTATTCTAGGTAGAAACACACCTAAATACAAAAAAATGTTTGTATCATGAAATGTACTAATTAATATAGGTTACATATAATGTTAATCCTCACATGTCACTTATTTATGTCTAATAAATTTTTAATATGATAAAATTAATAAACATTTCATTATTAACTTTTCCAATAATATTTCCATTTGATTAACAATATACAGAATTAAAATATTTTTATATGTTTAATAAGAAGGATAAAATTATAATAATTTATCTAGAGGAAGAAGGTGTATGTTTAGAAAATACATAATCAATTTTCCAATAATAATTAATATTAAAATAAAATATATAAAATACCAATATTCTTCCCATATCAATAAAGGTTATATAATTATTATAACCCATTTAGAGATATAAGGACGATGGTTAAACAATACATAGTAGACATTCTAATTATCATCCATGTTAGAATAAAAAATTCTAGAATGTGAATACTTTCCCCCATATCAGTTAAATTGATATCATGATCATCATAAATAATGAGAATCTAGAAGGTTAAATAATGCATAATCAACATAGTATATATGGGGTATTCTCAATGTAAATGGAATTATCCTTATCAAATAAATAGAGATAAGGTAGCAATGATGGTGACTTTTACTTTTTTGGGTTGTTAATATAATATAGTAATTGAGTTTAATAGTTTACAGTGGTATGAGAAATCCTTCTTTGTGGTTCTTAAAGAGTGTGTGAATATACCAAATCAAATCCCCAAGGATTCTCTATCCAGGTGTGTAGTCTTTATCCCATTAATCATGCATCAATCTGATTGCTGGTTTAATGCATCAACTAATAATTTTCAGGGTGTTTACCCATAAGTTTACATGTTCTACAGTGGAATCCACTTATATGTTTCTAGATATAAGATCATGAACTATTATAGATTTTCCTCGACTTTAATTACAAGTACTATTTTCCCTTTTTTGGGTTTATAATTTTTGGTTTTTACCTTGGGGTGTTTTTTGGTGAAAGTATAGAATTTTGGGAGGATGTGGGGAAATTCATGGTTGGTGCATGGTTTTCCCTAACGTTCACCTATAAAAGAAAACTATGCAAACCCAAACACAAGAGATTCACATGGCTGGTGCATGGTTTTTCAAACTTTACGCCCTAAAATTAGTAATTATATAAACCATATAGAGGTGGTTCATAGTTTGGCGCATGGTTAGGGAAAACCATGATCCCTATATAAGAAATTTTGCGCATGGAAAATTAAACCCTCAAAAATTAGATTAAAATTTATCAACCCCCCCCCCCCCACCACAGCCTTAACCCTAATTCTACCCAACAAGACCCCAATTGTTTTATATTATTTTTGGAGGTTCCCTGATAGATTTTAAGTCCTTGCAACCTTTATTCTTTACAATTTGATTCCTAGATTGAATATTTTTACCTCTCCTAGTAAGATAATCTCATCCCAATTAGTTTCCTCCCTCTCTCCCATCATTATATTATATTTTAAAGGGATGAGTTTTTTCAATTTTGATTAATCTAGATCTAGGTTTTGGTAGATATCATCCATTTGATATTATATATAGGTTTTGTATCTAGATATCATTCTTCATTGTGATGTTGAATGTTCTGCTTCAAATTGGGTTTTTCTACTAGCGAGCATCCATCAATGATATTTAGGTAGGTAGTCTAAATTCAATTCCCATAGTACTATATTCCAATTTCATGTATGTATTTTGGAATTTCAATTGGAATATTAGACAATTGAATATATAATTAAATTCATTAATTAATTAATGGAATCATGAAATCTATTAATTGATTTTCCTTGTGATTATGAGATTATTTGAACATGGGAGAATTGAATTCAAGGATTGTGATTATGTAATTGGTGGAATGGGATTAATTAATTGGTTAATTAATTAATTAAATGTCGTGATTAGGGAATTGGTGGTAAATTGGGAATGTGTATTTGGGAAATTAATTTTATTTTGAATAAATTGAAAATGGGAATTATGATATCATTTACTTAACCATTAATGGTTTTAGGGGTTATAAAATATTAATATAGAGAAAATGTTTTAATGGTAAATTGGTCATTTTGTTCCATGTGATTAAAGCATTGAACTATGATTTGTTTTGATAGTTGAAATGGTATATCATGTTGTGAAATGTGATAAGATTGTTAATTTTGATTGATTGATTTGATATATGTGATTTATGTATGATTTATTGATATTCAAGTGTGGGATAGGGAATGATTCTCAAAATACCCATATATGGTAAATTAGTGTGGGACATGCACTGCGGATCCAAATACCCATATATGAAAAATGAGTGTGGGACAGGGACTAAGGATACAAATACCCATATGAGATAGCAAGTATGGGATAGGGAGTGAGGCTCTAAATGAACATGTGACATTGATGTGTGGGATGGGGAAAAAGGCTCTAAATACCCATGTGGTGTTAGAAACAACATTCTATACCCAAGAGATTGGAATTATACCGTGGATCCAAATGACTGTGACATGAAATGGAATAAAATAGATAATGAAATACAATGTGTTATAATTTATTATGTATTCCCTATGTGATATGGTTTAGACACCTAAACATTTATAAGAAGGTATTAAGGGTTCATGTGTCCTCGAGAACCCAAGTGTTTATGTGTCTAATTAAAAAATGATAAAATGTGATAACTCATTACTTTATGAATTTTGTATTATTATTTATAAAACATCATACATTGTTATTGAATGGATGTTTTTTAGATGTAATTAGTGGTAGACAATTTATTTATACTCACACCCTACTTGGAATGCCTAATTGGTACATGAATATAGTTCATGTTACGGGAAATGACAAGGGAAAGAACCCTATTTTATATGGCTGATATGGGATAATGAGAGCATGGTGGAACCATATATGGTGTTAGGGCCAACATTAGAGTTTTTAGTGACTTTATTTAGGGGTTTTGTTTTTACACTTCTCTCTTATTATAATATGGAATATCTATTATTTTGTTTTGGATGTTATATTGTTGTTTTGTTTCAGCATGTGAAATTTTTCTTTTAATGTTATGCCATTCAGTTTAGTTTTTTAGGTGACTTTTGATTATTTATTTCTATTGTTGTTCTACTTTGATAAATAGGGTATATTCTTCCCATGATCAAAATTAGACACTCACTTCTATTTAGTAGTCTTTAGAGTGTGGGAAGGAGTTTCTGATGTCATGTAAACAAATATCTCTAGGTACTAGTGTGTGGCATCGAGGAATGGATTTTACAAAGTGGTATCTAATGATATTTATTTTATTTTTATTTTTTATTATTATTTTGTATAGTTAGATATGATAATATGATGATTCATTACTTGGTTAAGAGCTTGTGAATTGGAATATATAACACATTTATGAGTGTAAAACCAAAGAACCTATGTTTTTACTATTGTTATTGATCTGTGTTGTTACAGTTGCATGTTATTTTAGTTGGAGTGATTCACCTGTTGTGTGATGTGAAAATTGTTTTTGAGAATTTTTTATATTTTAATTGTGTACCGGTGTGGCATGAGGGTTTGGTAGTGATGTTTAATTATAGGAAATCAAAACTATTATGTTACACACATCATTTTAGGAATGCATGGGAAAAATAGGTTTTGAATAAGTTTTCTAAATTGTAGTGTTTCTCTTTTCTTGGGTAATTTAATTAAAAATGTAAATGATATGGATTTTAAAATTGTAAAATGATTTATAATGTAGAAATGGGTGTCTAATGAGAAACTCATAAAATGGGAATTCTTTTACCTTATGTTAACCATGAATTAGATGTAGAATGGTTAAGGGTAGTGGTAGTACCTCGGTTTTGATTGTATGGATTGAATAGAGAAATGTGTAGTTATAGATTAATGTGAATCCACTTTATTAATGTGTTAATGTTGTTTTTTTCAAATGAGACATGTGTTTTTTATTTTAAAAATATACCTCCATGATGATTCTTATTGAGGGTAGGATAAGAGGACATGGTTGGACATGATCTATTAGTAGTGGAACCTAAGGAACTGATATTACTGGGTGAAGGGGTTAGAGAGAAGTTATATGATAACTTTTCTCTATTCATGTAGTTTTTAGAGAGAGGCCCTAATCGGGTTGTGAAGGGAATATCTAGAATAACATGGGAGTTTTAGTTACAAAACCCTTTGAATTTTACTAGAGAGGGTGGATCGAAGGAAGCTAGGTTCTAGATTCAGTTTATCCACACTATACTTGGCAATTTAGAAACTCCTGCTGAGAAGAGGATCATGTTGGATACTTACATATCATGATGGTCAGGGAAGTGGTAGTAGGATGTTCTATCTCTGACTTGACATGATTATGATATGGTATGTAAGGAGTTTTTTGGGGAAGTTACTAGAGAACTTTTATCTAGATAAACTAATATATGAGAGAATATGTGAGTTCATGTGGTTGACTCAAGGAAGTATGTATCTGATGAACTATGACGGTCACTTTACTGACTTGAATAACTTTACCAGTGTTCTTTTCCATAAGTGTGGTAGGCCAAGCCACTTTTGTAGAATTTTTCTCAGACTAATGGAAGATTTTTGAGCTTACAGACGGATGGGACATCTATAGAGGATCTTCTGGAACCCATGAAATGTGGTTATTGATGGATATAAAGGGAAGAACTAGAGTGTGGGAATGGTATCTTATACAGTGTATCATTCTAATAGTTGGAGTCCTACTGGCCATGGTGGAAGTACAAGTAGATGTGTTGCTTATAGAAAAGAGCATCTGTATTAGTAGAGTGGTTCATCTCTAGGGGATTAGAATGTATCATAGGGAATAGGGGTAGGATTGTTTCACGACCTTCATCCTATACATTTCTATAGTGAGATAGGACCATCGATAGTTAAAGGTACTATTATTGTATATTATACACTTTCTAGTGCTTTATTTGATAATGGTGCCTCTTATTCTTTTCTATCTTCACAACTTGTGGATGGGTTGACCCTGGCAGGTGAGTTCTTGAGTGGGGTTATGAAGATAGATACACCTTTGGGAGTATGGTTGAGATAAAACTGTTTGGGAAAGGGTTGTTCTCTCAAGGTTAGAGAGTATCATTTCATTTTGGATCTTTAAATCCTTAATCTATCAGGCTTTAACCAAATTATAGGTATGGACTGGTTAGTAACATACCGATACCACATTTATTATTACAAAATGAGAGTGGATTTATGTTTCCTGAGGGTGAAATTATGTTCACTATGGAGAGTGGGATATCCAAGTAGGTCATTTAGGTCTTGTTGATCAGCAACTGGGGGAGCTCACTACCATGGTTGCTAGTCTTTTGTTGGATGATGGGGGTGTGAATCATGATGTATTTCCACCTAAAGTGGATTATTTTTAGGATGTGGTTCCTAAAAAATTATTAGGTTTTAACCATTATATAGATATATAATATACAATCAATCTCATGTAGGGGCTAATCGAGTTTCTAATACACCATACATAATGGAACCAATAGAAATTCAAGAGATCAAAGCTCGGCTGGGATAGTTGATAGATAAGGGGTTTATCTATCCATGTACACCACCTTGGGGTTCTCTAGTCTTATTTTCAAAGAGTTATGGTGAGATTTTGAACTTATATGTAAATTACTAGATGTTTAATCAGATGATAATAAAGAACTGGAATCAGATTTCATATATCGGCGATCTGTTTGACTAGTTGAGGGGAGATTGTTTTTTCTCCAAGATCTATGTGATATTGGGGTATCACTAGCTGAGAGTTTGACCTTATAATATACTAATGAATAATTTCTGAAGCCAGTATGTCCTTTATGAGTTTTTTATGATGTTTTTTGGGATAATAAATGCACCAGAATTGTTTATTTACTTGATGAATTGAAACTTCCACCCATACCTAGATTAGTTTTTGGTTGTGTTTGTGGATTACATCTTGGAGTACACCAAGACTCATAATGATAATGCCCAAAATATTGACATCTTTTTTAGTACACTAAGAGATCATTTTCTATACTCCATGGAATTTAAATGTAAACAATGGATTGATAAGGTACACTTCTTAGGTAACATTTCTTAGAGTAATGTGTGTCAGTTAACATAGATTAGGTGTGAGCATTGGTTTCTTGGGAGCAACCCAATAATGATTTCAATATCTACAATTTCTGAGGATTGGAGTTCTATTATCAAAGGTTCATTCTAGAAATTTCCCACTTGGATGCTCCTCTTTTTGTATTTCCCAAGAAGGATATAAATATTAAATGGTATGGATCATGTTATAAATCCTTCAATAAGTTCAATAACAATTTGACAATAGAACCAATCTTGATCCTACCCAATCCCGAGGAGGAGTATATAGTATCCTGTGAAGCTTTTGGGATTGGTATTGGAGATATGTTGATACAGGGATATTGAGTTGTGGAATATGGGTCTCATTAGTTGAGGCCCCATGAATGTAAATACACTACAAAAAACCTTAACTTGGTAGTATTTTTTTATGCCTTAGAGTGTTGACGGAATTATATATTGGGTGAGAAATTTACTATGAATAATAATCACAAGATCTTAAAGTATATCTCTTTGAAATGATACTTGAATCTTAGAAAATAGATATGGATTGATTATATTAAATCATTCTAATTTCATATAGAATATATTCTTGTGAAGGGAAACAAACTTGTTGATGCTTTAATAAGACAATATCATTCAGATTTAGTTCATGAGTCTATTTTTGAGTGTAAAATGATGAATTTACTTGTTGAGATGAATTTTTTGGTTTAGTAGGTCCATAAACATATCACTCTCATATTAATTTTATACGGTTTGAAAATTTTGAGATTCATTAGAGATAGATAATATGTGGAATCAGATTCTTTGGCATTGAGGGGAAGCCTTGAAGATGTGGAGTTATATTTAGGTTGGACCATTGACGAGGACAAGATCATCTATGTCATGAATTGGGTTGTAGTGCCTATGAGTATACAAGAATAGATGATACATGAATTTGATGACTTAATGTGTGTGATGTATCTAGGTGTGAAAATAATTTTCCATGATCTATGACATCAGTTTTTCTAACTAGAAATGAAAAAGGAAATAACAGGGTTCGTGACATGATGTTACACCTGTCAACAGGTGAAGGTTGTGCATCAATGGTCTGGTGGTTTTCTATAGCCATTTATCATTATGAAATGGAAGTGTGATGAAGTTACAATGGACTTTGTGGTGGGTCTCCTAGTGATGCCTTAGAAAAATGATTCTATTTGGGTGCTTGTCGACCAACTGACGAAAGTGCAACACTTATTTCATATATGAGAGACTTTCATAATAGATCAGTTGGGGTGTGTGTACATTATGGAAAAAACCCATCTGAACGGGGGTTTCATGGATTATTTTCTAAGATCATGACACCATATTTACATTGTTCTTCTATAAGGGATTGTAGAGGGTACTTGGTACACAGGTTTTGTTGAGTACGAATTTCCACCCATAAACTGATGGGAAGTCGAAGTATGCTATATAGGTGCTTGAGGATACTTGTTAGGTGTTTTTTCTTAAATTTAGTGGATCTTGGGAGAATAATTAAGAATTAGTGGTGTTTTATATAAAATAGTTATAAAGAAACTATATATAAGTCACCATATGATTATATTTATAATAGGCTATGCAGATCACCTCAATGTTGGATGGAGGTAGGTTAGTCGGGGCTATTGGTATTGAGACTCATATAGGATAGGTCAGAGCATGTTTAGTTGATTCCGAAACGTATGAAAATGGATTAGAGTATATATAAGTCGTATTTTTATAGATATTTATTACCCCTATAGTTTATAGTGAGTGATTGTGTGTTCCTTCATGTGTCATATAGATTGGGTCACCATATGAATTAGAGGCAGGGAAAGTTGGCACCCAGGATTGTTGAAACATTTAGGTTGTGTAGAGAATTAAGTCAGTGGAATACCAATTTTCTCTTCCACAGAGGTATAGTTCTATGCATGATGTTTTTTTGTGTGTCATATCTTTGGTGGTATCATCCCAACACTTCTCATGTGATTGATATAATGATGTTGAGCTTTAGTCTGATGCATCCTTTGAAGAGAATCTGGTATGTGTGTTGGATCGGAGTGAGAAAATTTTCAAGTAAATACCATGTAGATATTTTAAGTATTATGGAAACATTTTCATGTTCATGATGAAACTTAGGAAAGAGAATTAGATAAGTGGGCTAAGTTGCTTGATCTTTTTAACTTGGAATCTTAGATATGATTCGGAATACAACACGGGGAAAGGCTATTATAATGTAGGGAGATTATAAGATCCTGACCTTTTTTGGATATGTATCTTTTCTGTTTATAGGTACTCTTTTTCTTTTTTTTAGAATATCATATTTTGGGTTTTTATTTGGGGTGTTTTTGGGTGAAGATGGAGAATTTTAAAATGATATAGAGTAGTGCACGATTGGTGCATGGTTTTTCCTAACATATTCCTGGTATAAAAAACCATATGAACCAAAACATAGGGGGTTTTCATTACTGGCACATGGTTTTTTAAACTATGTTCCCTCCTATTGGTAACTATGGAACCCCCATAGAGGATGAACATGGTTAGGTTAATAATTAGGGAAAATCATGCACCCTATTCAAGAAACCATGTGCGCGGTAAATTAAACCTGTGAAAATTATATTAAAAAATCTTAAACCCCCTTATAATTCACCCTAATTAATCTTAAGTCATCCCTAAACTATTTCACTCATTTTTTGGTTCACAGATGGATTACAAGGTGTGTAACCTCCTTTATTAACAATTTAATTCCCGTATTGAATATTTGAACCTATCCTAATAATAAATTCTCATCTTTATAGGTTTCCTCCCTCCCTCCATCATTCCCCAATATTTTTAATGGAGGATTTCCTTCATTGGTGATGGATCTAGATCTATGTTTTGTTAGATCAAATCTATTTAGTCTTGGACCTAGGTTTTGGATCTAGATATCATTCTTCATTGTCGAATTGAACCTTATGCTCTAAAATGGGGTTTTACATTTTCAAGTGTCCGTCAACGATCTTGATGAAGCTAATCTAAATTCATTTACCATATTATAGAATTATAATTATCTATATGTATTATGGGATTTCAATTGGTACATATTACAAATTTAATCTTGAATTTAATAGATTAATAGATTAATTAATTTATCGAATCAATAAATTTATTAACTGATTTGTCATGTGATTAAGAGATGAGATAAACTTGAGAAAATTGAGTTTGGTAATTATGATTATGAAATTGGTGGAATGATATTAATTAATTAGTTAATTAATATATAAAATGTTGTAATTTTGGAATTAATGGGAAATTGGGATTATGTATTTGGTCATTAAAAGTGATTATGAATTAATTGAAAAAGATAATTGTGTGATGTTTGAGTTGACTATTAATGTGTTAATGGGTTATAAGATTAAAATATTCAAAAAGTGGTTTAAATGTTAATTGAACATTTTATGTCGTGCAATTAATGTATTGAACTATGAGTTATTTTGATAGTTGAAATGGTATATCAGGATGTGAAATGTGATAAGCGGATTAATGTTGATTAACCTCGATTGATGTGATATATGTGATTTATATGTGATTGATTGAGATATGAGTGTGTGATAGGGACTAAGTCCACAAATACCCATATATGATAATTGAGTATGGGAAAAGGACTAAGTCTCCAAATACCCCTATGAGATAGAGAGTATGGTACAGATATAGAGGCTCCATATATCCATTCGACATTAAGGTGTGGGATAAGAAAAAAAGGCTCCAAATGGCCACAGGGTGTTAGACACGTTGTTTTGTGACCATGTGAATGGCATTGAAGCATGGAGCTAAATGACCATGATGTGAAATGGAATGAAATGGAAAATGAAATCCCATGTGTTATAATGAATTTTTTACTCCCTATGTGATATGGTTCTTACTCCATCCTAGGAAAATGTAGGTATTGAGGGTTTGGGTGTCCTTGGGAACCCGTGGGTTTATGAGGTTAATTAAATAATGATAAAATTTGATAACTATTTACTTTATGTATTGTACATTATTCTTTATACAACTACATACACTGTTATTGATTGGATGTGGTTTTAGACGTAGTGGTTGGTGGCCTACTAATTTGTAATCACACCCTCCTCGGGATGCTTGATCGGTACTTGAATAGACTTCATCTTGCAGGACAAGATAAGGGAAAGAGACCTATGTTAAAAGGATGATATGGGATAAAAAATGGATGAGGAAACTAGACTTGGTGTTTAGAACATCTTGGGAGTTATAAGTTTATTTATTTTGGGTTTTTCATTTTTACTCTTGACACATATTACAGTATAGAATATCGTCATTTTTCCTTCCTAGGTTGTATTATTGTTTTCATTCATCATGTGAAATTGGTACTTTTTTTATGAAATTCAGTTTGGTTTTGATTTTAATATTTTTTATTTATTTCCAAAATTTTGATACTTTGATTATAAGTTTATTTCATCCTCATTATTGATATTGGACCCTCGCTTCTAGTTGGTAGCCTCTGGCATATGGGGAGGCATTCCTAAGGTCAAGTAACTGACCATCTCAGGGCACTAGTGTGTGGCACCCAATTTGAACATTACAGTAGAGAGGGGTACCATTCCATGGAAAACAATAAAATCTTCACATTCAAAAATTTTATGATTTTTAAGTGTTATGAAGACTTAAGAAAAATATTTAATGATAAGAAATAATAATCTAAAAATTCAAAATGGGTTTCAATTCAATTAAATTAAATGAATGATTAAACTAAAATAATGGTGTGTAATTAATAATGGAAGGGGGAAATGAGTTCCCTTATGTTGGAATAACAAAAAAATTGAAAAAGGATTTAATGATAGGGGATAAAGAGTCCCTGGATATAAAAATATCAAATGATAGATAATTTGATGAAATTAAAATAAAAAATATTTGGAAATATTATTATAACAACATAATTTCATTTAAAATGGAATGAGATGGATTGGAAGAACATACCATCATTAGAAGATTATCAGTGCTTGAGAGGATAGCTTGGAACCTTAATAACTCTTTGGGACGAATTTATAGAGGTAGAGTTATGGTAAATTTATGATAAATGAATTTTGGTAGTGGTGTATGGGAGAATGGGTGGGATTTAACTCTTTTTATAGTTGAAAAATATGTATTCTCACCAAAAATGGTGTCAGGAAACAAGTTGTAATGGAATCACATGAGTGTTAGGTGGGTTAGTTGGGTTAGGTGTGTTATGCAGTTAAATGGTATGTGATACATGTCGGTATGATTGTCATATAGAATAAGGATTTTATAAGGTCTATTTATCCTTTAAATTATTGAAAATTCGAGATACCTCATTTTCCGATTTTACCCATATTATTAACGATTAAAAATAACCATGGTAATTATTTTATTACGAAACATATAATATGAACCTTCATACCAAATTTTATTTGTGATGAATCTTAATTTTGGTTCCATTAATCCTAATTAAATTTATAAATATAATATGATTAATTTTTGAATTAAACGATAATATATCTTAAAAATTTATTATATAAAAATAAATTTATATATATTAAGTGTTTATTATTATTAATTCATATTTATAGTAATTTAAGTTTGGTTTAGATACATTTTTTATGTGTTTAACATCATGTTATGTTTATATTTTAATTTAGAATAATCTAATTTATTTAGATAATCATTATATGACCCATATAAAATTAATTATTTGGAAACAACCATTTTACGTTTATAGTAAAAATTGATCATTATCATAAGTAATTTATTCTTAATGATTCAAAATAAGATTAAAATTAATAATTTTTTTGGTCATACTAATTCTAGATATATTTCTAATTTTATCAAATAAAATAAACATATATTGGGAAAATTAACTTTTTACATTTGAACGCAAAAAAATCATTTTGTTGAATAAGTGTAGCTTTAAGTATAAAAATTATCTCTAGATTAAAATTGTAGATGCTTTATATTTTCGTAAAATAAATTTAATAAGGAATCCAATGAAATCCAAAACGGGAATTTTATAAAAAAAATTAATTAAAATAAAATACCAAAAACATTTTCTATCATTGCAAAATATTATAAAAGATCATAATCTTTTTGACATAGTCTTATAAATTAATAATAGTATTTAAAAAATATGCAGTTTTAATCCATAAATACATTATTTACCATCTAAAAGGTTCATAAAATTTCTAGGCCTTTCTAACCAAAAGGGTCTAGGAGCAAGGAGAATCCACCACTACCAAAATTTATTAATCAAAATTAAAATAATGACATCATAAGGGGTTTTTAGAAGTCTGGAATACAATCTACTATGCACATTTGCCTCAACATAACATGATCATGACTCTAGTGTAAAAAATATCATCCTAAGAATGGTCCTGAAATGACCTTCTTTGAGAAACCATAAAAAACATGATTATCCTCAATGTAAACATGTGTTACAACAAGAGAGAAATCACTAGTGAGATGAAGACATTTGATCTAAGGTGATAACATTTTTAATGGAAAAATCTTTGTCCGACTCCTCAGAATGTAAACTGCCACAGTCAAGTTAGATTCCAACTAGATACATCTCCTACCATAATGGATAGTGGATTTTATGACCTTAATCATGTCCCAAAACTCAGAATCAAAGGAACATCTAGGCCCAAATTAATGGTAGAATCATCCTTTAATGAATCCTCGATGGGTATGGAAGACAACACCTCAACCTAAAGGTTACATTTCACCTGACGCCACCCCATCCACATTATATTTCATCCAAGAAACAATTAGTGGTATCCACCTAATTGAATTCAAAACCAAAGGTTTTCTGATCCTACCGGGAACACCAAAACTTTAAAAATAATGAGATCATTCATGTCATTATTCATACATATAGTTTTTTTTTTTTGAGGAATTGATGATAGCCTTGTATATCTCCCATACTCTTTCATGAATGTTTGAAGATTTATTCTCAACTAAAATACCATTTATTGCTTTATAGAAAAAATCATGCGCAACATCAGCAACAACTAGCAGCATGAACATGATTTTATCGCAACATATAGTAGTATTAATAGATTCTAACATGGCCTCATTGCTTCAAATTTTGAGTTTACAACCATTCATGGTCTTCATGTAGTTCCATAACCTATAGGTGAAATTAAAAGTGAAAAAAAACATGATCAATGATTTCATGAGCTATAATAAAAAAGGTTAAATACTGAAACTATTTGGAGTCCATTTTTCAGGTTGTTGTGCACATTAATCCTCCTCTTCTAGATCTGGAAGATGAGTATGAAATATTAATGGTAAATATAGGAAATCCTAAAATCCATTAGCCACTGAGGGTTCAATGTGTGACCATCACACATATTTCTATACCATGATCTGGGTTTGAGGTTGCAAGTGGGGTGTGGCTAACAAATACAAGTGTCTTTGTCAATGTATAAATACCTTTGTATTTATGATTGAAAGTACATTGAAATAAAATCATAGTAGTTCTTGTTTTTATCATTGAGGTCATCAGTGTATTTTTTACTGAGTTCAGGGGTTATATCCACAGCCTCCTGAATGGGGATGGCCAGCCAAGGGGTGTTCTAGAAATTTAAACTAGACTGTTAACATATGATCTATCTTGAGTAGTGCATAAGGTTATTGTAGATGTATTTTAGAGATGTCCAAATCGAAGAGGGAAGATATAAATAATTTCCATCATGAATTTTATAGATTAAATAAATTAATTAAAACTTTATTGAATTTTCATTATAATTATGGAGGCTTCAAGTTAATTTTTTCAATATAGCTTCATTAAAAATTCTAAGATCTTTAATGCCTAAACCTTCTATATCAACGGGCATGATAAAATCATTCCAGGATATCGTGATAAGATTTATCTCATGAGTAGATTCAATCCATATAAAGATTTTAGTCATCCCTAAGAGTTATTTGAGATTATCATTGGGCAATCTATAGATAGAGAACACATACACAAACATGGAAGTTATCACTGAGTTGACAAGGCAGATTTTTCCCACTTGAGTCATGAATTTCCCTTTCCATATCGATGTCTGAGCAATAATTATGGAATATATATTTTCATGTAATAACATTTTTACTCTTCCCCATAGCAGTGGAATCCAGAGATAGTTAAAGGGTTGAGAGCCTATCCTCACCCTAAGAGACCCAGCAACTCTGCCTTTCTTGGTTATGGAAACCTCTTCTCTAAATTGAAAAAATTATTTATTCAAAAAACTGTCTTGGCTAGAAAAATCTTCATAATTCCCAAATATTGGTTTAATTAAAGAAACATTTTTAAATGATCTTTCCTAAACAATAGGATATAATTACTATAAAATAGAAGATAAGGGTCATGAAGTCCCCTCCTAGGCCTGATTTGGCTATATAATTCATCCTGGTTAAGATCAATGAGACAAAGGCATAAAAAGTCATCATAAAGAGAAAATATGATGCCAAAAGGGGTACCATTTCCTAACACCCCTTGAGCATTCAAAGTATCCCCTTAGAGATCCATTAATGAGGATTGATAGTTTATAACTCTTTAATATTGTGTGTATAATGTTGATAAACATTTTGGAGAAGACATGAATTTTAATAATAGAAAGAAAAAATATCCATTTAATCATGTCAAAAGCCTTGAAGATGTAAATATTTAGAGAAATATTTCCCTATTTTACCTTTTTCGTCACGATATCGATATATTCAGAGTTAGTGGTAATATTAGTCTTAATATTCCTTCTAGATACAAATCCAAATTGACTCAGAGTTATGATTCCCTTGGAAATATTCCCTAGCTGTATGAATAATGTCTCTTTGGGATGATTATTATGGGATAGTTTTGGATATAGTGTTTACTAGCTATTGTAGGGCCTCATGTAAGATAATGGTTGTACTGATACATGATCCAATAGATAAGAGTATTTAAAATATACAATATCCATCTTAACATTGATTATATCGTTAAATATTTAATCATTCTTGAGTAATAATATATTAAATGTTGTATTATCCTTTTGAATTAAGAAATATGCTACTTTTTTTATAGTATATGGATTATTTTTAATGATAAAATTATAGTCCTTCATTAGTTCTAACCATCTTTTCCTCCTCATGTGAAATAATTTTTGATTAATTATATACTCTAAAATTTAGAGATTCATACATATATCATAATTTTATATATATAAATGATACCTGCAAATTTTTAAGGAAACAATCACCACAACATGTTCAAGATCATGTATTGGATCTTTTTTTTCTCAAAACATTTTGATTATTGAGATATATATAAAATTATCTAATCCTTTTTCATGATAACACAACCAAGGCCTTTAAATAATGATCATTATTAATATAAAATTCCTTTTTTCAGGATGGAAGGAAAAATTTCAGAACATTATCCAATATTCTAATACATTATTAAAATCTTTCACTCTATTCCATTATCCAACTTAATTTAACTCCCATTCAAGTTAAAAAGATTAATGGGTTGTCTGACCGTGAAATATTTTCAACAAACCATTTATAATGCCCCATTAGTAAAATAAATCATTGAATCCTGAAGACACTTGTATGAATATTTCGTTATTACACCACTTTAGTTTTATAAGAATCAATTATTATACTATATGTAGTTACAATATGCTAAGGAATGAATTTTACTGATACCAAAATTCATATTTTCTAAATTTTCCTTAAAACAAAAATAAATTTTATTTAAAGATTTGTATAGTTATCCTTAGGTATTTTTCACAATCTTGATAATTGTTATAAAATATTCCAAAATATCATCAAATAATACCAACAAGAATTTAACTAAAAAAATAGAATGAATTATTTATTATATCCATAAATATAGAAGGTTATTTTATCAACCTAATGGGAATAACCATTATCTCATAATGGTTATACATAGTTCAAAATGTAATCCATAGATTATCCTTTTCCTTTAGCTTCACCTGATTTTATCTTGACCTGAGGTCAATTATTGAAAAATATTGAGCTTCTGGAAGATGATAAAACAAATAATAAATCTAAAAGAAAGTATGAATGTTGTTTATATCAATTTTATAAAGTTGTCAATAATATTCTCAAATAATCATAGAACTATCTTTAATTTGAAAAAAAATTAATCATCCTAAGGTAAAGTTCTTGGGTGGATGAAACGCTTATCACATAATTATTAAACTTTGTTTTTAAAATTCTAATAGGTCAACAAGAGTCATTCTATAAATACATTGAAATTTCATTAGTATTAGTAACTATGTTGATGATGAAATATACATTTCAATTAAGAATAAAACAAGTTAAACCAATAGAAAATAAATCCTAATATTCATTTATCATAGACACATTACTAATTTGTATAGTTCCATTATTTTAAATTATATTTTAATTTTAACTCTCACCCTTATAGTAGTCAAATTATAATCTTCTTGATATGTTTTCATTAGTATGAACTCATTCTCATATACAAAAAAAAATCATTCTAATAATTAAATATAACTTCTTTTTTTCTGAAATATATCTTACCATGATATCCTAAAAACCATATTATACAAATGATTATATTAAACATCAGAATAGTTATGAAAATAAAATTATTTTTATGATAAATGTTGAAAAAATCACCCAATATTGTGGTTTTGTGTTTATTGTTATTTTTTAAAATGTTTGATGTTTTTTAAAAAGGTTTTTTGTTAGACGAGGCATGTAGTTATCTTTATTTTGGGAGAACTTGGGTAAAAAGAAGATTTTGTGTGAATTTCTTAAAGGATCAAATAAATAATGAATTTCATAAAGGATCGCATAGGGAGTGAATGTACTAAAGAATCAAATATATCTCAAAGTTACAAAGGATTACATATAAGAGTATAAGTCCTATAGGATCACACAAATTGTGTTTTTATTGCCAAGGTGGACAAGTCTCACTTATGATCATGTGAGTTGACAGAGGTCATATGATTTCATCATGTGATATTTTTGAGAATAATAGGATGTCATGATGGGTGAAAATAATTCCCTTGAAGACATTGTATGATTATCAAGGGATTTCATGAAGGATTTATTTGAATCAATATAAGATAATATTGTTGATCACATTATTATCATTGGATATCATGATTGGCTCACACAACGTACTTGAAAACAATTTCCCTATCCATAATTTGAGTCAACAGATCTTGCGATGGATTTATGTGAACATATTGTGAAATTTGGTATTTGATCATAAAAAGTTCTTGTGAAATATGGTATGTGGTCACCGAAAGCACTTGGGACATGCGGCAACTCAAAGAGGTCTAATGTGAATGAAAACAAAATCATAATAAGTGAATAAGGTCGTTCTATAATGACATGGAATGGATATATGATCACATATTTTATAGTTATAGTGGTGGATTTATGAATATAAATAAACCATATCCCATCCTTAAGAAAAAAAATAGTTTTTTTTTCTTATGTGTTCAGATATGAAGAAAAATTATTTCACATGGGTAGAACAAAATCATTCACTAGAGTCTCGTGATCCATATAATGTGTAAAATGTATTGCAAAGGGGTTCGATTAAGGTATCATGGAAATAGAAGTATGTGTTGTTTGTTTCACACATATAAATACCATTTGGTGTCACACGATCTAACAAACCAAAACTGGGTCCCTCAAGTCAGAGTCACTTGACTCGTGTGAGAAGAAGATGGTGTGGTAAAGGGGACTCACAAACGAGTCTTGTGATGGGAGTTAGGTGTTAGGAATTTTTTTGGCATAGGATGGACCATCAAAGATACACGATCTTCATAAAAAGAACATGGTCTCATGATCCTGATAAGAATAATCAATTCTTGCACTACTGCCACATAATTGTTTTTATTTGAATAGGGACTCGTGAAGGGGTATTGTAAAGGAGTCTTTGTAAGGTGTATTTCACAAGGGTTTCAAAAAATGATATTACATAAGAAGATATGAACCAGGGTTACCCTATGAATAGTACCATTATAATAACTATATTTGGAAGAAAAAAAAAGAATATGAGGAATATTCTAAAACTGACAATGTTTTCATAAATAATTTATTCACTTCTACATCCAAGTCAGTGAATATAAGAATAATGTTCTGCATTAAATAAAGTGTATGTATTTTTAGAAACATTCTTGAATGTGGAAGGAAAATAATCTATTGATAAACATGATATTTTTGGGAGGTGTTTCCTTAATATATCATAGAAAGTTTATGCACAATGGGATGTTCACATTAAGGATTTAAAGGACAACATGCTTTCTTAAGTCATCTATCTTACATTCACAGTATCTCTCAAAAATATAATATATTGTCCAATTCCCTATATGCCAATTGTTTTCATCTAATGCAGTGATCGTGATAGGTAAGTGTGGGGGGAACTAATCTAGGGGAGATATTTTATCTACCCCAAACAATGTAACAAAATTGATCCCAGGTAAGAGTGACTAATCCTAAAACAACAAAAGTGTTCTTGGAGGATTAGGTAAATTATCAAATTGCATTTTTAATATTCTTAAATAAATCCTAGTGAAGGTAAAGCAAGTAATAATATGTGTTTCATTGTGATTTATTTATTTTTTAATACTATATGAAAAATAATAAAATATATTCGAAAAGGATAAGATCAATATAAACAATAAATTGAAAAATATGTTACCCTTGTAATAAATATTTCATGATCTAGTGGGGTGATAATAATTTTCAAAATAATATCTACAACCAAGTCCACCCCCATATAAAGTATTCATTCCCCTTTTGGGTATAAAATTTATTATTGGAGTATATTTTCCTATTATTTTATTTTATTTTTCTAAACTTTTGGTGTTCCATGTAAAATGGAATAACATCAAATAAGAAGCATAAGTCTGATGGAATTCCTCAGTGTGAATGTGTTTATGGAAGGATTATCATTCTATTGAAGGAAGCAAAAAATGTACTAAGGAATTTTTTTAATGAATCATATAGTGAAACTATTTACTCATTCAATAATTCTATATAAATTAGTTACAAACATGATACTCCAAGTGATTCCAAAACAACTAATTATAAAGAAATTCTATGAAGGATAAATGTGTATGTTTTCCACATAAAAACAAAATTGTATAAAAACATAATGAATAAAATATGTCCCTTGATATCTATTCCAAGAATATAAAATTTAATCCAAAAATCTAAATGGTTTAAATAAAAAACTCATGCAAGTTTACACTGCTCTTTGAGTGAAAAATGATTCCAAATATGAAGAACTAACATTGATGTTTAGGAAGATCTAAAATATTAAAGATGCTATAAAGGGAAAATATAAAATTAAAATAAATTAATAATTTAGAATACATAAATGATACTTTCTACACAACTTTTAATAATTGGTAGTGTATAATCCAAATCAATAATAAGACAATGCATGCTTTGAAGATTAGGTTTCTCAAATGAATTCTAAAATAAAAGAGTTAGTTGAAATGGGGGATAATATCTCTCATGAATTTCTAGATGATATGACTAGTGGTAATATTATAAAGAGATAACATAATTCTTATCATCAATCAAGGGAACAGATAATTCAATAATTTAGATAAGAGATAGAATCAGTCAAGAAAGAACTGGGGAAAATCTAATTCAAAAGGTAAACCTAAATCGAAGGTTGTGTTTCATTTATTATTCAACTATCCTTCATCATTTAAGAATTAATTGAAATGATAATATTATATTTCTAATTAAAAACATTATTTTATTATCTTAAGAAAAATTTCATGTATTTTTTTAAATATGGAATTTTCTAGGAAGAAGACTCTCTTATGCATGAGTGGAAGAGAACAGTGAATAGTTGAAAAAATTTGGAAAATTTTCAAACTACTATAAATAAGTATAAAAATTCATTTTCAGGATGTAGTGACATCATGTGTTATTTATTTAGGATTCATGGATATATTTCATGTTTTTTATGCTTTAAAATATATTTCATGATGTGGAGATTGATATATTACTGAATATGGGGAAAATAGGCTACTTAAAAAGGTATAAAAGAAAATATATTAGAAGAAAGTATCCATTAAATGGTTCTATTATGGGAGACTATGACAAACCATGAGTATGCTTCATTAATCATGAGGGATCAATGTTAGAAGATGAACTCTAGATTCATCAATATTACAACCGAGAAATAAGGAAGCGATAAATTTATTTAATGGTAGATGTTTTATATGTGATAACCAAGGGTATTTGGAATGATATTATAGATGGAAGAAATAAGGGAATGTAAATGAACCCAAAAGTGGATCCCTAACTTTGGTGTTGTATAAAAAGACAGTATATATTTTAAGAAAACATGCTAAGTTGAAAAATAGGTTCAATCCCGTAGAGTAAATTTATGGAGCTCAACAAAAGGATTACCATGTACCTCTTCCTCTATACTCATAGATGTTATCTTGAAAAGAATGTGTCGAAAATTGGAAGAAAATTGGATGAGAATCACCAATTGTGACTAATAATATAGTGCATTCAGTGAAAGAATTACTCCGAACAAGAAAGGGTAATATTAATCAGATAACTAGTAAAAGATAAATGAATAAATAATGGAATGAAAAATTAAAATGTAACTGGATAAGGTCATGATGTTAAGACAATATAAATATCCCTCTAATATAAAAGTAATCAAGAGTAGACAATTTTTTAGAGAACTCCTCCTTAGAGAATGTATCATGAAATACGGTGTATAGATGAAGCGTTAAAGAAGAAATTACTTATAGTGGGTTTAAACCCAAAATTGTGAAAATTAAAATCCTACATAACCTACATATTAGAAGAATAATGATCCGGCACTTAGTGAAAATCTTGAAAAATTGAAAAAACATTTAATTTTGGTTTGGTAGTTGGAAAAAAAATTGAAAGTGTACAAATTCATTGAAAAAATATTAAACCATTGGTCCATTAGGATCAACCACAATACTCTTCTTGATAATTCCACATGTACCCCTCTCACCATTCACTTAACTATTTCTAAATTTTTTTGAAGTGTTACCGACATAAGGGAGAGATGTGATCCATGTGTTTTGTGTTCGGAAAGGGAAAAGATTCAAATTATGAATGGTGATAAATGAAATATGAGGAATCAAAAAAATATAATATTTATATAATATCATATTCTGTAAAAATTATTTCACAAAAATATGGGTTTTAAAATCTATATCTATAAGTTTCATGCTTTGGAAGAGAAAGATTATATGATGAAGACTATTATTTGAAACTAATTAGTTTTCAAAGCTTCACATGAATGATCTATTGGTTCCTTAACACATTGAGTATTCAACCATTAATACCACGACTAACTTAAATTTCTATGTTTCCACTGATATAAAACATATTGATGAAAAGAATCTACATTCATGTATTTTATGATTATATTTTTTCTAATAGTTTGGTATCAGCTGACTATTTTCAAGATACTAAGATATTTCAATAGAAAATCCTCGTCACTTCCAACAAGTTGTCTCTCTATTTTAAATAGTAATTCAACATATAGATTTAGATAAAAAATTGATATTAATGATATATATTAGTCTAAAGTTTGTGGATTTTAGGGAGATATTGTGACTCGGTCTCTAGTTTATATAACCTAATCTAATAAGAGATTTATTTGAATAATATGATAAAGTCGTGTTTTTAGCATCAATGGAAGTAAGTGAGTGACATGGAAGGTGTTTTTTATTGTTGGTTGAGAATATTTTTTTAAATAAAGTCTCAAATTAGTCATATTTTAGGATCTTTTAGTGAATAAATTTCAAAAGAAAATTTTACTTCCTAAAAATCGATCAATAGTGAGTAGTTATAATGAATAATATGGCTATGAGATTGAAACTTATGAACTCGATCATAGTTCCAATATTAAGTAGTTAAATGGAGTCAATGATCAAATTGAAAATAGTTGACATAGCTAGGTTTTCATTCGATGTCCACCACTGATGTCACATGGGGAAAGTAAGAGTTAATGGACAAAGGGGGACACCAATATCTCTTTATCTGGATTTCATTATCTATATGAATAAAATTTATTACATCATTATTTTTCATATTATTGAAAATATAATTCCATGAGACCATAAATTAATTGGGATTAAATTCATAGATTAAAGAACCCAGTATGGAATTCTATGAGAAACATGGAGATTGAAGTGAAGTCTCTGATCAATATCAATTATGATAATTCAAGTGTTTTAAATAATAGAAAAAAACCATTTTATCACTCAAATACAAAGAACATTGAAATAAAATATTACTTCATCTAGTAGATTGTGGAGCATGGTATTTTGAAGTTAGAGTATGTTTATACTAAAACACAATTTGAAGACATCTTGATGAATGGATTACCAAATTAACATTTAAATGGTCTTGGCTGGATCATGGAATTTAGTTGACTCCACACACATAAAATGTATGGATGTGGGATGCCCTATACCCATTTGATGTTGTTTTTCCCTTATGTGATGATATGTGTTCTTTACCATGTTCTAGTCCATGGAGGAGTGACCTTTGGGTTCATTTACATAGGTTGTACAAATTATTGATTAAGGTATGGGAGAATATGAAAGGTGGTGTGGAAAAACAGGGGGAGTTTTAAAATATGGTGATGTTGAATATGGCCTATAAATGAAGAAGAGTCATGAAAAAGAGTATTGTTTGGGTTCATTATTTGAGCATTTTACATGTTCATGTTATGAAGTGATATAAAGGGTTGCGCTTGGTTTATCTTTTGGTGTCAAGAAGTTTTCCAAATTTAGGTTTGAGAACATAGTGATTCATCAATGAACATTTCATTCTGATCTTGTTTATCGTGCTAAATGTGACTCATGTGTTCTTAGAGTACGTTTTAATAAATTACTTTCTCACTATCTATGTATGAATAAGTAAAATTGTTTTAGATTTTCAGGATTTTTCGACAAGTTATTTCTTGATGTTTTGAGGTGTTTTCAATAAACCCAAATGGGGATATTGTTGGATAAAATACCCCTTTATTGCCTTTTTGGGGTTGATTTTTCTAGTTGGCAGGTTTTTATATTGTTTCTGAATGATGTTTTTCATATGACATGTGAAGATGTCTATGTTTTGGGAGGACATGTCTAAAAAAGTATTGGAATGATTGTCCTAAACGATCATATATTTATTAAATTACCTATATGGTTATGTTGATCCCATATTTCTTGAAGGATCACATGGAGTATTTACATACCAAAAGAGAACATGTAAGTACATAATTACTAAAGGATTAAACTTTGTGTATTTGTATGGACAAGGTGGATATGTCACATTTACGATCATGAAATATTAAAAAGATGATGTGATTTCATCACATGATCCACGAGAATATAAAATCATATCACAATGAGATCAAGTGATACACTTGAAGAAATTTTATGATCATCAAGTGGTCTCATGAAAGATTCATGGGAAGCATTGGATGAAAATGTTGTTGACCAAATTATTTTTATTGGATCTAATGATAGGATCAAACCAAGTGCTTGAACATAATGTCAATGAACATCGTGTGAATATCAATGGATTTCATGATGGAGTCACATGAAATGCTTGTGACATGAAGAAGGTGATAACATGAAGTTTCAGAAACATGAATTAGGTTATCATGAGAAGTGATTTCAATATGTGATATGTAATAAAAGTTAATTGAAAATTAGAAACCAATCATGTGAAGTGCATATGGAAGATTGATGAAGTGGTGTAAGAGAAATTTGATAGAGAGTTTTATATTTAAGAATGTGAATTTATTCTTATAAATACCCCCACAATGTGTACTTAAGAAAAAAATAGATGTTTTATTATGTGGTTTGAACTGAAGAAAAAGTATTTCACTTGAAAAAAATGACTTCAATCAGAGTCTCATGATATGTGTAATTAATAGAAAGTCCCAAAAAAGGTTGTTTTGAAGGTATATTTTGAAGTATATATTGGGCATTTCACACATTGGTATACCATTTAGTGTCACATGACCCAAATAACTAGAACACATTCATGTTCTAGAGTTACACAATTTCTATGAACAGAAGAAGGACTTGCAATGAGATCTCATGATGGGGTCATGTGAAGGGATTTATGTGATGAGTGTTTTTTTACATACGAATACCCACTAACTGACTGAAAATTATATTTTTATTGGATTTTGAAAACCACTTTTTGGGTGAGCGGGAACCATACATGGGATTAGCAGACTACTGAAATCCAGAAACTGCGAAGATGAAAATCACATTTGATTCAAAATTCAAAAAAATTCCAATGCACCACCTCGGGACATGGATCAATCAAGCCGCGCCCCTGACGCCATCATCAATGTCATAACATCAACACCATTAGTAGAATATAGAAAGCATCAACACCTTGGAAACTTTTGTCGTCGCCACCCATTGAAAGCATCATCACCGTCATACCCACTGAAGTCACAGGATCTGCATAACCAAAACAAGGTCTTGTGATTAGAATAATAACATTTCATGTTAGAGTCACGTGATCCCTATGATCTGATTATGGAATTATGATGGGTTCTTATGAAGGGGTCATGGTAAGTGGTATTGTACAAGGGTTACACACTAGGGTCTGATGCAATGATATAAATGTTAGTGTTACCATGTGAATAGTACCATTTTAATATCTAAATTTTGAATAAGAAGAAGAATAATAAAGGGTATCTACACCTACAAACAAAATTTTTAGAAGCATTTTATCCACTACTACATTGAAGGAAGTGAAAGGAATAATTATGTATTTTATTATAGAAAGTGAAAGGATATCTAGAATAATTCTAGAAAGAGGAATAATTTTAATCTCTTTAAAATATTTTCAAAGTGAGGAGGATTTTCCATGAAATCTCATGGAAAGGTTATTCTCAATGTTACATTCACATCATGGATATGATAGATCACATGATGCTTAAAAGAACCTATATTATATTTTGGGTAACTCTCAGAAATAGAAGATATTTTTCATTGGCCCATGTGACAAAACAATTCCTCCTAAATTAGTTAGAATAATAGGGAAGTGTGAGGGGAGTGATATGGATAAATATTTCATGTACACCAAACATTGTAAAGGAAGTGGGATCATACAAGAGTGACCAAGACGAACCAATAGTTGTGCACCTTCCTTGATTTGGTACATTAGAACATTGCCTTTTTATGTTACTTGGATGTATCCTAGCTATGGGGAACATGGTACACACTTGGGCTGGTGGGGGCCACCATCTGGGTGTCGGTGTTAGCAACACAAGTTTTATCACACATGAGCCTTATCCCAGTTGGTTAGGACTCCTTAAGTGCAACCAAGAGACCCAGGATCAAATCCATGATGAAGCTAATTTTCGGTATTGTAGCAGTACTAGAGCAGTTACTGTAGCAGGTACTGTAGCAGGTACTGTAGCAGTAACTGTGCAGAAATGTACAAGGTACTGTAGAGGGATCTATTGTAGGCACTCTTTAGCACTATAGTAGCCGGGAATATTCCCCCATTTGGGCCTTCAGGCCACCGATTTGGTCCTCGATCCCTTTAAGGCCTTCGGGCCACCCAGGCCTTTGGGTCAGTAAGGCCTTCAGGCCACCTCAAGGCCTTCGGGCCACCTTAAATGCATATGCAAACCAGAAAACCTACAAAGAACAAGCTTCAGAAAGAGGAGGAGCAAGGAGATTTCACCATAGAAGAAGCTAAATGGATTGCAAGAATGAGAGGGTATGGAACCTGCCATCAGGACAAGCCGGTGCATGCAGGGGAATGCCTATCCGAATAGCCATGCGAAGGTGGAGAGATAATTTCACAATGAAGATGTTGGGGAGGAGTAGTTCCAAGTAGTTAGTCTGGGTTGTATGTAATGTTTTAAGCCTATGGGCAACGAATTCCTCTAAGGCCTATGGGCCATGTAATACTTATGCCTATGGGCCTTATAGGGGTTCCACCTCACCCCTTGAAAGGTGGATTATCAAAAATCAATAAAAAATGAAGGCCTATGGGCCATTGGAGAAACACAAAATAGAAAAATAAGTGAACCTTATAATAAATAGTTTAGTTTTTTTTTGGGGAAAGATAATTTTGAAATGAATATCCATAATTTGATTCACCCTCTCTATCTTAAGGTATATAAGACCCTTTTAGAAATACTATAAAGTTATTTCATAGATAAATATAAAAAAAATTATAAATCCTTGTTTTTTTAGTTATCGACCAAAACTTTTTACTAAAATTTATCCCTTCATTTTATGAGGTAGTATTTCAACATTACATGGAAATTTCATAGAATTTAAATAATTTTTAGATCGTGAAATAAACATGACAATGGAATAATTTGAGTAAAAATTTATATACTTGTATCCACTTCATTTTCTAGAGAAACATTAGTCGTAGTAGTATCAAATGATGTTCCAATACCATACTACATATGACGATGATGATTTTCACCCCTCATATATATCTTTTAACACACAATACTATAATGGATCATATCATTGAAATAATAAAATCACTTCATTCAAATTATTATTAGTTTGACCATTGATCATTTCATTATAGTTTTAAGAAAAATTTCAAATTTTACCAAACCAAAATATATTTTGTGATCCTGTGAGATCCCCCAAAAATTATTATTTACAAATCCTAGAAAAAAATAAATTGAATTCTCTAAAATTCATATTTAATTATGGATAAATTCTCTATTTTTTCCACCATCACCACTTATTATCCTTATTGTTATGTTGTTTATAAACTCCAACTAAATACATATAGGCCTTCTCAAAATAATACACAATTCCATCATAATATTCCCTTTCATCAGTAAAAACCTATTTCCTAAATGTTTCTTTAATCCTGTAAAAGATCTATAAATTTTAATTTCAGGATCTAGAATTAAATTTGTTTTATAATTAACCATTTTTATCAAAAATTTTTCATAATAATCATCTAATTGATCCTCCTACTTCTTTAACTGCAATAAATTTATTTCCATCATAGTTCTAAAAGGATTAAGAAAAACATTTTTATTAAAATGATTTATAAACACCTCTCAATCCAATGGATCAATCTCATTGTTATAATTTTTATTATTAATCAAATAACCCCACTAATTTGTTTTACCTTGATGGAAAAAAATAGAAAGTGTAACAATTTTATTCTATAAATAACTCAATGCTTCAAATCTCATCTCCAATGCATTGATCCATATTTTAGTTATAACTAGTCCTTATCTTCTTCCAAATTACTGAGGATGTCTTCATATAAATTGACCCAATATTTAAATGTTCCTATATATAGAATTTAGTCCATTTGATTCATGGGTACCATCACTTAATCACTGAATTAATTGATTTAAAAAATCATCCAACAATATAGCTCCACCTTCAACCATTTTGGGTTGCTGATTTAGAAGGATATTTTCCTCATATTTCAATACCACATCCTTTCCCCTTTTTCCCTCAAAGAAATAATATTATATAATAAAAATATATTAGGTTATTAAAATTTGTAATCTTTATAGTAATCATTAACTCTATAATTATAATATAAAAATAAATTCATATCCTTAAATAGTATATTCCAATCTCTAAATCTTTTTATACCTTATTATGATACCAATTATGAATTTGGAAACATAATAAATGCATAATTTCATGATTTAGAGAAATTATTCCATTCTATTATATACCCATAACCATTTAGGTTTATCATTTTACAAAATCATTGATTTCCTTATAATAACAAATAGAATAAATATAGAAAATGTAAATTTTATCCGCAAAAAATTATTTCTAAATAGATACTCATATAAAATTTATGACATGGTCTGTTGATTCAATAAAAGTATCAAAAAATAAGAGATTGAACTGGGTATATATTTTAAAAATCATTAAATAATATAAAAAATTGAAACAAGAGATAAAAAAATAAATATTAGTAAATGATAAAGAAATAAAATAATTAATAAATTATAAATTATTAATAATAATGAGAAATTTTTCCATTTTTACATTATAAACATTGATACAGAATGTTCACTTACATACCCATAAAGTTAAATTCACAGTAAAAATATTTTTATAAAATATCTCATAAAAATGTGAATAGAAAAAATATAATCATGAAGTATATATAAGACATTATTTTCATATCACTCATACAATCATAGTAAAATATATGATATAATGTAATAAATACACCCATTAATTCCACCATAATTTATCAAGATAATAAATTATTATATAATATATTTGAGGTGTATATAGAATTCTTCTATCATCCTATATAATTAATATTAACCACAAAAATAATTAAAGACATTTTAGATTTAAATTCCATAAAAACATTCATTTTAAAAAATCAACATAATTACTTATAATTACTATATAATAATATGAAAAAATATCATTTTTTTGATATAATTTTAAAATGAGCAATTCTCAGAGCCATGAAAAATGAATTTATTTTTTGAAACCCATTAAATTATGAAAGTTATGATTTATAATGAGGAAACAACATGATTCTGGGAAAATTATTTAAAGCAATAAATGTTAAAAAAATTCACTCTATTATTAAGTAAAAAATGTATAATATTTTAAAAAAATTAAAAAAATTAAACCTTTATAAATAAATAAAATTATAATTTATAATAAATTTAATAAATAATTTATTTTTAAGTAAGATAATTTTTGATAGAATTTATACATGTTGTTAAAAGAGTTAAAGGAAAGTCATTAAAACATATCAACAATGGTATAAAATAAAAATCTCATACCATGATTCCTAAGTCGTTTTGTACATTATTTAACCTCATGAGTAATAATATTATGTTATACAATTACTTCATTGAGAAAAAAAATATTTTCATTCCCTTATAATTATTTATTTCATGTTATCTGTTGTCATTTTTAATTTATTTACTATACCGACATTAGTCATTTTTTGGTCATCTGATCAATTCATCAAAAACTATTTTTTATGATAATTTTAGTCATAAGGGTTTCAAAAATTGTTCATCATCTCTAAATTTTAGAAGATATATTTTAATAAAAATTCTATATGAAATTTATTTCTATATTTCGATTGGTTTTTCAAAATATAATCAAATTAAAAAAAGGTGATGGTATGCACGTTTTATGCTGTTAAATTTTACAATAACCAATTTTTTTTAAAATTATGATTTGAATTTCAGGAAAATATTCCCATAAGAAAAATCTTGTTTTAAATTTAAAATTTATTCATTGAATAGTTTTTTCAAACAATCTATGTAATGTGGAATTTAAAAATGACATATAACATCCATAAAGGTGGTTTTCACTATGTAATATGGGAAATGTTTTCATATTCTATTGGTTATGAGGGAGGAATATAATGTTTTTTACATTAAAATAATAAAATATAATTATAATGATGATACTAATTTTATTATATTAAAATTTGTAATAAATTTGGAGTGGGTGTAAGAATAAAAAAAATTAAAAAACCTGATTAACACAATTATCACTTCTTTAGATATCCTCCTTTAGGAATCTACTCAAGCCTTCTATGATTTGTCTTTTTGTGATACTAGAACCTATAAGACATGGGAAAAGGATTTGGTGAATTCTCTTTTTAGGTTTTGATTGATTCAATTTATATATATGGTATTTTAAATACTTCTTCTATATATTTCAATTATTTATTACCTACCAATTTGACTTTTTATGTAAAATTGTATGATTTTTTTATTATTGATAAATTTTAGCCTATATTGTGAAAATTTATTAACTCTCAATTTTTTAGGTTTCTAAAACTTTATTATTTTTTGTATAACTATTTGTAACCTAATCTAAATTATGACATTTTTATTTCATGGATTCTTTTTGTAGAGGGATTTATTTTTTACCATTAGAGAAATATAATATTCTAATTTAATAAAGCCCGAATAGTTCGTAAAACATTGAAATGATTTTGGAATAAATATTTTCTCGCACCTACATAAAGTAGTAATTATTGAGCTATAAAACATTAAATTTTTTTATTAAAGTTTTATTAATATTATAACAAAAAAAATTAAATTTTAAAGAAAAACATAATAATTTAGGGAATTAGTGTGTCCATCAATGTGGAGGATGTTGAATAATATTTTAGGACGAAAATATTTTCCAACATAAAAAAAATAAATTCCTCTACATTTGTGAAAAAGAGGATATTATTTAGGATTATGAAAAATATAGAGAGAGAAAATATTCAGGAAGGAAGATTTATGATATTCATCCATTTATTATGACAAATGTGTGTCAACTATTGATGGACTAAAATTGGAGGGAATATTAGTGAAACCCTTTTTCTATAAATTAAAGTGTCCACTTCCATTTGAATAGGATGGTTATAGAGTTATGAGGGATGTAAGTATAATGTATTCTATAGAATAGTTGTTCTGATAGAGTTAATAATCCATGATGGTCTGACCTCCATATGGTTATGGAAGTGGATATCTAAAGCATGTCCCTTTATGATTAATGGGTATTTAATTGTAAACTAGTTTTATTTATTTTCACTCCAAATATTTCTTCATGATTTTAGGAGGTGTATTTTCCTTCACAAAACCAATTTATTTAATTTTTTCTAGATTTTATCACAATTTATGACAAAAAACTAATATCAGTGTTGTTTAAACATCTTTGGGTGAGGTCTCCCCATTGAACACAATAGGTTCAATTAGATTCAATTATTATAATACCCATGGGAAATTGAATCCATTTATTAAGGGGATAAACACCCATATTAGAGGTATATATATAGTTTCTAGGAATATTAGGTGTTCCCTTTGAGGCATTATGGTTATCATTACGAAATATAATTTTATGTTTCATCTGTAGACAATTAAAAATAAATGTCCAAGGATCATATTTTTTCAATGTTTTTATCCTTAGGATGTATTTTTCAATAATATCTAATTATGTTCTATAACTTCTAACATTAATTTATAAAATTATTAATATTTAGTTTACTTTGACACGGATAACATTTTCTAATACAATAATTTATATACATAAATAAAACAATCAAAAATATAAAACAGAGCTTATAATACCTTTGTGAGAAAAACCCATGGTCACCATTATAAAACATTTTAAATGGTAAACTATTTATTTAGGTAAAATGGATAAATTCTCACCATTATTGAGATTAAAATGTTGTATGGAGATGTGTGGTTGTGAAATAGTACTTTTATAGATGAAAAGGGAGATAAATTTGAAATTTTAATTTGATGTTATAAAAATTGGAAGTTATATTAAAGGAAATTAGTTCCCATGTTGATAGTAAATGATAATATATAAGGGAGTTATTTTGAAATCCTATGTACACAAATTTAATGAAAATTTTCTTTGATATTTTGTTACTTTATCCCATAGTTTATTAATTTTGTGATATTTTACCCTCCCCGAGCCGACTAACATTTATTATAGAAAATTATTTTTTTGAATAAAAATGAAATATAACATATGAAATAATTTTAAAATTATGGTATAATTTTTTAAAACCATTTTACATGATTCACTTTCTATATGTGTAAAAATTTTATTTTAATAAAATTACGCTTTTCACATAAAAACTATTTTTAGGAAATAAATTTTTAAAGCAAAAAAATGAAACTACACGATAATAATTTATAGTATTTATGCCAATGAAATTTAATTTTTATTGATAGAAAATAATACATTTTTGAATTTTAATTAATTTGAAAATGAAATGGATCGTTGTGAATACATAGTTAAAGAAAAGAAGAAAAATATATTTTTATTAGAAAAATATATCACATAAGTTCTAAAGTGTAAAACATGGGAATATATGTTTAAAATATTATTTATAAATGTATTATTTTACAAAATAGAAAAAAAATTCTATAAAAAAACTTTTGTATGAATTTTTATGTCATTAATATATCATGATGATTCCAAAAATGCTACAGTTTTTGTCAAAATTTGTATTCTTCTATATTCTCCAAATAATGAATATTTTTTGAAAAATTAAATGACATAAACCTAAGATAATTTTTATTTGTTGAATTCATAAATGGTGTTCATTTTATCAAATTATAATTCAAAATTTTAGAAAAAAATAAACAAAAACCAATATAAAATAGAAAACAGTTATAGTTAAAGAAAAATTCAATTCCTCTTTGGAATGAAAAATCATATTACAGTTCATAACATGATAAAAAAATTTATAATGTAATATTAATATGGATAAATATAATTAATATTAATATGTTATCAAATTTATTCATTGTGAAAAAAAACTTGTGTTACCAAATTCTTTGGGGAATAGAGATGGAGGATAATGACAATGAAGTCATTGAATGAATATGTGGTTTTTTAGGATATCATTTAAATCAATGAAATATTTTCATATAGTAATATGTGAAATTAAACTAGAATATTATATATTATAGAGGGGTATAAAATTATAATAGTGTCTCTCAGAACACAAAAAGGATAGAACATGTGAGCTCTCTATAAGAATATGAAAAACATGATATCATTCTATAATTAAAGATCATCTGGGTATCTATATAGAAGATAAAAAATAATTATTTATATTGATAATATCTTATTGTTTTATGTTAAAATATATTTCAAATAGAAAATGTGACAATTTATTGTATAGAAACATTTGTAAATAAATAATGAATAATAAGTTTGAATGAAAGACTGACATTGTTATTGGTATTCCAATCTATATTTTAATCCTTTATAATTGAGGTTCTACTAGTTACTTAGCGACCATAATAGATCAAGATTGAGAGAATACTTTTGGGAGATACCAAGAAATATATAAGAGAATGGTAATTTCTATAGACTACTTTTTATTTTACGATTATTAAATATCTAAAGGTAGTTTAACATTATTCTTGAGGAGAAATAGATCTAATGACATTTATGAAGTGAAATCTAATGCTAAATGATGATACAATACGTGATGATTGAGGTTTGTATGACTAGTCACAAATACTGAAATCTAGGTGGGTATGATAAATATAAGGGAAATGGGATACTTTAAAATTATTTTATGTGCTATAGGATTAAATGATATAAGAATCCCTATGGATTGTAATATAAAAACTTATGTTCTGGAATATTCATTACAAACTAACTATAATTGATATAAATATTATTATTTTAAATTATATGACTTATACACCCTAATTATAGTTAGGATTAGGTTTCCCACATTAGGGGAAAAATATATAAACCTAATGAGTAATTTTAATTTAATTTTATATCATTTCATATGGTTTTTGTATACATAGAAATAGACAAAAAGATAAATTTGTTTTAACCAAAAATATAATTTTAAATAAAAATTAGAGTATAATTATTTTATATAGTACATATAATTTAGTAAATTTTGGATGAAACTGGTCAAATCCACCTATCATGCATATCCACAAGATCCAATTGGAAAATTAATTGGTTTCATAGCCAAGTCACCCTATGACGAGATCTTCAATCTATTGAATCATGTTTTTTATCAAAATATTAACTACAAATAGGAAAAGTTTTTAGAACTACCTTAGATTGAAATTTTATATTTCAATTAATTTATTCAAATTATAAAAATCTCAACCAATATCCTAAAACACATATTGATAATATAGGAAAATAATCATACAAAATTCTAAATGGACAAAAAATAAACATTGCTCGTTGATCGTATTCAGATTGATATTATTAAATAGAAATATTTTGAAATTGATTCTTGTAATGAAATGAGTACATGATATTGTAACACCCCAATGTTTTATAAAAAATTAAATTCATGAAACTTTTTTTAAGTAGATATTTATAACTATCCTTTAAACATAATTTTTCTTCTTCTATGTTTTGAATTTTGAAAAACGGTCATGTACAATTCTGTTTGTTAAGTTATTTGGATTTTGATGGAACCAACTTGTTTTTTTTTTGAATAGTAACATAACCTTATTAATAGTAATATGACCCCAATGAATATTAAATTTTATTATTATTTTATTACTTTAAGGATTTAATATAAGGACATCTTGGTTAATTTTTCAATGTGATATAATAGCAGTTATAGAATAAAAATTGTTACTTTTTGAATTATGTATGATTTTATTTAAAAATAAATTAATAATATTTAGAAAATAATTTTCAAAAAATGTAGTTCATTTTTGAATTCTACATGTCAAAAAATGGTTTGGGTGAATTTTTGGGATTTTCTGAAATAGTTCAATTTTTAGTGAATAGTAAAAATACAAATTTGAGTTTTCGGTAAGTTTAATGACATGATTAATAATGTAATAATGATGTAATAATTCTAGTTGACTTGTGTATAGTAAAATAATATATTAGGTGTCCCAAGTGGCTAATACCATTGGAAAATACCATGGTAAAGCCCTCGGTTTTTCAAATACCATTAATGAGGTGTCCCACGGAAAATAATAAAATATTCTATCACTTTTTCTAAAAATACCAACCCATTCCTTTATTCCATTCATTAAAAATTCCTACTCAAAGAATATCTAGATTTATTACCTCCCTATTAATCCTCACAATTTTTCCTCTGGCCCCCAAGTTCCGAACCTTCAAGTCTTAGGAGTTACTCTTCAAGGTTAGAGAATTTTCTACTTCTTTATTTTTTTCTATTCAAGTACTATCTTATGCAGTATAAATTTCAATATTCCATACCATGTTCTTATTTATATTTTATTCTATCTCTATACTATATTATGATTCATTTATGGATTTTGACCCATTTCCCATCTATTTTTAATGTTTTCTAAAGCCATGTTTCATAGTCGTTAGGCTGCCAAATTTTCATAAGGGGATTCTCAACTATTCTTTTATTCAGAGTTCCTTTATTTTCTTATTGATTCCTCAAATCCCCTTATAAAAGAGTCATGAATGATATAGTATCTTATATATTCTGTATTTTATCATTCATATGTAATATTCACCATGATACTTCTTCTCCTCTCCCACTTATTCAAGAAATTAAAACATTGTCTATGATGTGTCATTTTACCGACATTGTGGACGATGTGATTTCAAATATCTTTTACTTCCATCAAGACTAGTCATAAAACCATTTTTATGGTTAAACCATATTATAATTTATGTATTATATCTTATATATATTTCTGGAATCATTTTGTACACATGTGATTAATTTATAAAACCAAATGAGTTCTTTATGATCAAAGAATTGCAAAAATGACTTAAACAAATATCAATATGGATTTAATATTCATAATGACATTTGTCTCTCCTGCGTGAGAGCATATCCCTCCTAGGAATTCCCAGTATTTCAGTTCTTAGTCTGTCTGGTTTCCGGCGGCGCCATCTCCTTTCACGCACCCTGCCTGAAGTATGCGCTGGTCGCTCTTCCTCAGCTTCGAGGTCTCTAGTTCCTTCCTCCTTGCTGTGTCTCTCCCCTTCTCTTCACTGCGAGATCTCGTGTTCTGCCTCCTTTCCCCTTTGCCCGCTCCCGGGTTCCACTGTCTGTGTTCTGGAAGGAGATGTTTTATCCTTCATCTTCTTGACTTGGACCTCAGGCATTGGATCATGCCTCCCTCGGGGCCCTGGTTTTCCGTCCGTCGTCGCCCCCCTCGTTAGCTTCAGATTTGCGTGAGGGAATGCGTCGCCAGATCCCCACCCTCCTTCTTCCCCGGCACTTCAGATCAGTGTGACCTTGGCTCCTAGCTTCACCATCCTCTTGAGGAATTCCTCCTTTCTGCAAGTCCCCTTCGGAGTCAGATCCTTATGCTCAGAGTCTCGAGGCAAACTCAAATTCAAGGATTTTTTTCCGTTTTCGTTTCTTCTTCCCGCCACCGTGGAGTGGGTTTCGTACTGTTTCAGGTTTTCGGTCTCCTTGATTCGCGAAGTGTCCTCTGCGAAGTGGTTCTAACTTTAGAAGCTCCCCCTACCGGAAACCTTGAGTTTGACGTTTTCTTCACCCTTTTGGTTCATCTCCCTGCTGTTGCGAAGTGGGCGTTGTTCTATAGTCAGATTTGTTCTCCTTGATTCGCGAAGTCTCTACTGCAAAATGGTATTGACTCGCGAAGCTCCTTCCGCGACGATTCTCTGTGCTGAGAGACCATGAAGCGGCTATCGCTAAGTGATCTAATACGTGAATTCTCCTCCATAAACTGGTTTGGACTCATGAAGCTCCTTCCGCGATGATTCACTACGCCGAGAGACTGCGAAGTGGCTGTCGCGAAGTGGTCTGATTCGCGAAGTGCCTCCCATGAGGTTCTTCCATGCTATATGTCCGTGAAGCATCTGATGCGATGAGAAAGTAGTTGGGTTTTGTTCCAATTGGTGGGGTGTGTACTACGCTAAAGGTGGGTACTGGTGGGCGTAAGGCCATCCCCTTGTGGTGTTTGTGAAGCTCAGCTGCGAAGTGGCATGTTGCGGGCCTGGTGTGCAATGTGTCGTCGTGAAGCATTTGTTATGTTGTAAAGGCTGAAGGTCCGTCGGGGGTGTTACCCAGCGAATATCGGTGTGAGATGTGGTGTGAGTTTCTTGGGTACGGCCAACCAAGAGATACATTTGACGGTGTTGGTCATGAAGCTTGGCCAGGGGTGTGATTCGTGGCAGGAGGCCACATTGGGTCCTACGGTTTTTGGATCCTCTCGTTGCACCAGATGTTGACTCAAGTGAGGGCTGTGGAGCTTCAAAAACATCGGCCCCATTGGAGGCTTGCGAAATATTTCGTGCACTATGGATGCGGAATTGGTTAATCAATGGAAGAGGTTTTCCCTGATGGATAAAGAAAAGGAGACAATTGAGGCACGGAGAAATGAAGATACACTCCTAGAAAAGCGCTTATCTCTTCTTGTGGTGGGAAAATTCGTGGAAAACATATCGGTTAATCAGGGGGATCTCAAAAACACTCTATAGAATATCTGGAAACTTGAGGGAGGAGTGGATATACGGGAAGCGTGGATCAACCGCTTCGTCTTTGAGTTCTCTAACGAGAAAGATAGGGACAAAACATTGCGCGGAAGACCGTGGTCCTTCGATATTCAACTCTTCCTGATGGAAGAATTCAAAGGGGGGACAATATCCAGCGAGTGATTTTAACCCATTCCCCCTTCTGGATACAAATTAAAGGTATCCCCTTCCATGCAAGAACGGATCGTACTATGAGGAGAATTGGGGACAGTTTAGGGAATTTTCTTGAATGGGACAAGTCAAACCCAATACAATGGGGCCTCGAGTTTCAAGTACAGGTGGATATTGATGTGTTAGATCCACTGATGAGGGGAATGTTCTTAAAGATTTAAGATACCAATTTTTGGATATCATTCGAGTTTGAGAAACTCCCAATCTTCTACTTTTACTGTGGTCGCCTTGGCCATCTGGAAAAAACATGCACCACTAAACATAAGAGTGTTGCGGCTAACACTTTCCTCCAGTATGGCCCCTGGCTCTGTGCCAAAACTCAGAAATATGCTTTCATATCTGAGACGTAAAAACAAAAAGACCGTGACCGTCTCACATTGGCACATTCCAGCCTGACAAACCCCATACCTAAAAATGTCTTAATGCCTGGGCCAAAAAATTTCCCAAAGGATGGTCCTCCCACTCAGGGAGAAGTTGGAACTCAGAGCGAAGCTGGAGCTCAACCTAAACCCCTGAGGGACAATTCTCCAACATCGGCAAAGTTGGTGACGATGCAACAAAAATCACCGTAAAATTTCTCAAAGCCAATGTTGATTCATGTTGAACCACTAGATCTGGACCCTGACTCACCATTGACCACAGCTGTAACTCTTACAATGAAGGTCCATGGAATTTCGAGCCCTCCACTAATGGGTCCAATCACCCGCCAAACGTGGAAAAGGGGGCAACAAGGTGAGAGTGATGGGTACACAGAAGATCCAAAACTCAAGGTGAGGAAGAGACAAAGTGATACATGTCAATCAGGAAGAAACCTCACCAAAAGAAGGAAAACAAAAAATGGAGAAGCAAGTTCGGAGAAACCAGAGGCGGAGGTAGGAGAGACCCAGCCCCGCCTAGAGAAATGATTGTCTTATGTTGGAACTGTCATGGGCTTGGAAACCCTCGAACGGTTCGCATGCTTCAGCGCAATTGCGCTCAAAGTCGCCCCGATATAGTTTTCCTGTCTGAAACTATACTGGAATGTAAGGACACCAATGGTATTTCTCTGAAGTGCGGCTTCCAAGGCTAATTCCTAGTTCCTAGATAAGGCCACTTCGGGGGACTCTGTCTCCTTTGGAAGGACAGTGTCGACGTTAAAATTTAGTCCTTTTCCCCGTACCATGTGATAGCGACTATTCTTACAGACCTTCACCCATATGGCCCTCAACTGAGACCTTCACCCACATGGCCCTCAATTCAGAAGGCACTCGTATCACTGAGCGTCTTGATATATTTTTGGGCTCTACTGATTGGATTAATCTGTTCAGCATGTTTCATATCGACCACATGGCCCTCAACTACTCGTACCACTGTCCAATCCTCATTGACTGTGCACGTGGTGAACGTACTAGACAGTTTAGAAGACCCTTCAGATTTGAGAGATTCTGGTCAAAAGATCAGGAATGTGAAGAGGTGATCTAATAAAGCTGGAAATGTACTCATTAGGATATTTTCCTCAACCTCCAATACATCGCATTGATCTGAGGTCATGGAGCAATAAGAAATTATGACACCCTGACCGCCACTGCAGCGTCCTTGAAAAGAGACTGAACATTCTCCTAAAACAATCCACATCAAATGGAAACCTCTCTAAGATTGGCACCACACAAAGAGAGATGGACACTGCTCTACGTATCAAGGAAAGCTTCTGGGTTATGTGCACGCGGGAAAACCATATTAAATAAGAGGACGCTAACACCCGGTATTTTCACCAAAAATCCTCATCCAGGCGTCGAAAAAAATCTATTACTTGAAAAACAAAACCCGATGGAAGCAAAGTTTCTGAAACCAATGGTATTCACGAGGACTTGACTGGATTTTTTCAGAACATCTTCTCTGTAAGAACCCCTTTCATGTCTACTGAGGTGGAAGAATGTATCAGACCTGTGATCATTAAAGAGATCAATAGGAAGCTCCCCAAATATGTGACAGATGACGAGATATGCTTGGCTCTGAAACATCTTCATCCCACCAAGGATCTGGGACCATATGGGTTCCACGACCTCTTTTTTAAGAAATACTGGCACATAATCGGTCCTGACATCTGCAATATGATTAAAAATATCTGGTCTGGGAACACCAGCATTGCGGTCATCAATGAAACGGTCCTCGTTCTCATCCCCAAAATCAAGAAAACTGTGGTGATCCCTGACTTTCTACCTATCATCCTCTGTAATGTCTCTTACAAGATCTTCTCAAAGATCCTTGTCAAGTGGTTGCGACCTTGGCTACCAGATATTGTCTCATAAAATCAGATTGCCTTCGTGGCAAATAGACTGATCACTAATAATGCGATTGTGGCCCATGAAGTGTTCCACTCTATGAAATCACGCTACATGGAAAAAAGAGGAACCATGGCCTGGAAATTGGATATGTCCAAGGCCTATGATAGAGTGGAATGGAACTTCCTAAGATCCCTTATACAGAAAATGGGTTTTTGCGCTAAATGGACAGATATGGTCATGAACTGCATTTCGACTGTCTCTTTTAAAATCAAGGTCAATGGGGAGCTCATCAGAAAATTCACCCCATATCGAGGCCTTCGCCGGGGAGACTCTCTCTCCCCTTTTCTCTTCATCCTGGTGTCTGACATGTTTTCTAATCTTATTTCCAAGGCTGTTTCCTCTAAGTCTATTCATGGGACAAAAGTCTTCCGAGTTGGCCCTCCAGTGTCACATATCTTTTTCACTAACAACTACCTCCTTTTTTCTAGAGCAACAATTAATGAATGCTGGGTAATTTGACAGACTATTCACCAGTATGAGAGGGCGTCTGGTCAAATAATCAATCATGGTAAATCTGAAAAGTCCTTCAGTACAAGGGTGCCTCTTTCTAAGAGGGATGAACTTTTCGCATCAGCTGGCATCCATATGGTTGTTAAACATAAAAAGTATCTCGGTCTTCCCACGGTGATTGGCCGATTTAAAAAATAAATCTTCTCATCCATCATGGACAGGATTGAGGCTAAAATTCAAGGCTGGGCCCCAAAAAGAATTTCGAATGCTGGCAAAGAGACCCTCATCAAAGCTATCATCCAATCTGTCCCCATCTACTTTATGTCCCTTTTTAAGCTCTCGGTGGCCATCACTGATCAGATCTACACACATACTGCCAATTTCTGGTGGGGGAAGCATGATGGAAGGAATCGACCCCATTGGATGTCCTGGGAGAAGCTCTACAAACCCAAATCAGAGGGTGGGATGGGGTTTCGGAATCTTCCTCTCTTCAACGACATGCTTTTGGCCAAGCAATGATGGTTCCTTATTAATCATCCATCATCTCTATGTGCGCAAGTTCTATGAGCTAAGTACTTTCCCCAGACAGAATTTCATGCTTCCTCTCTTGGTCCTCATCCTAGATTCCTCTAGAGAAGCATCTGGGGGGCTAAAAAGCTCCTAGATAAAGGATTGGGATGGAGGATTGGGACAGGCTCATCTGTTGAAATTTGGTCTGATCCCTGGCTTGTTGATAAGGATGGTTCACAGGCTACATCCCCTACCCAACCAGGTCTGGAAGATGCCACTGTCAGCTGCCTCCTTTCTTGACCAAGGACAGGGGTGGTGCTTGGATAATATCCTTCAATGGTTTAACGAAAGATATCAAAGAATTATCCTCAGCATCCCCTGGGTTCCAGACGTAGGCCCTGACCGTCGCTTCTGGATCAATGACATTTCGGGCGATTACACGGTGAGATCCAGCTACAGACTTTCTCATGGTATCCACCCAGTAGGCAGGGATGAGGGTCATTAGAAATCGATCTGGTCTCTCAACGTCCCCCAAAAAATTCGTCATTTTTGGTGGAAAGTCTGTACGGGCAGTCTCCCAACAATGAGCCTTCTCATTTTTCTACATATGGCCAGCACCGCCTTTTGCCCTTTCTGTCCAAACACTCCTTAAACCCCTCTGCATGCTATCATTTTCTGCCCAGGAGCTAAGGAAATCTGGAATCAATAGGGCCCGGCTTCTACTGCTTCGCTGGCATTGGCCTCTGACCTTCTTGATTTCTGACACGTTGGTGCTCCTCTCTCTCCCCGGCTGATGTTGGTTCACTCTGTACTTTGGCCTGGATTATTTGGGTCCAGCACAACGACGTTGTTTTTCATCATGCCCACAGACCCCCCAAATTTTGGATTGATCGAGCTACTTCTTGGATTGATGTTTGCGAAGGCCACAACGGATTTTCTCTATCAGGTGTCTCCCCCACCCCTCCTATTCCTTGGAATCCCCCAATGAAAGGTATTCTCAAGATTAATGTGGATGCGTCGCTTCCAAAAGCAGGGCTTGTTTCCCTCAGCCTCCTTTCCCGAAATCATATGGGGAAATCCTTGCTGCTAAGTATGAACCACATCAGACATTCTGGGAACCGTCAGTCACTGAAGCCACAGCCATCCTTGCTGGTATGATGCTTTATATTGAATGTGGTTGGGGTGACATCATCATTGAGTCTGACTATATTTCTGTTATCGATGCTATCAATCACAACGATGGAGGACTCCAGTCGTTTGGCACCATTGTCAGTAGAATTCTCACACTTTGCCAACGCTTCTCATTGTGCACCTTCTCATTCACCAAAAGGGAAGGAAACAATGCAGCCCATAAACTGGTATCCTTAGGCCCATTCGGTACTAACCAACTCTGGCTGGACAATTTCTCTTCATGGATTCGTGCATGTACTTCTACTAATCTTTGTCATTAATGTTATATGCTTTTATCAAAAAAAATTCATGTAAGAATTCAAAATGATAAAAGGTATAATTTATGGTTCTAGAAACGTGTAAATACTACTCAATTTCAATTATGGATTTCACTACTAATCACAAATAATATCCATCATGAACCGATCATGGAAACCATGTAAAGAACACACCCAAATCCATGTAAATAACAAAATATTACTAATAAATGTGTTGAATGATGTTGTAAAATGATCATATAAGGTGTTATAAACATTAATATGTTTCATTTAAATGTTAATAACACACTTTTAACCATTATACAATAGGTTTAAACACTTTTTTATTAAGAAGAACTAGAGGTAAGGGAATTCTTAACCCAATTTCCAATTCTTGGGATAACCTTCTACTTTATCCATTATGTTGCATTAAGATTATTGGTGTGATGAATTTTTGTTTTTATTATGTTGTATTATGTGTATTTACAGAGTATAAACATGTCCATTATATTTTATTAATCCTCACTCCATTTATATTTTAAGGGACTTTCCATAAAAAATCCTTTTAAAACTCTCTTTAATAAATTTCAAAAGGATTATTTTTATATGTATATGGAATGAGTGGTTTATTCTTATTTTCAAGATAATTTATTACCATGATATGTTCCTTGAACATTATTTATGTTGGTTTTATACCATTATATTATAATATATGTTGGTTTGAGCCAGTTATAGCTCAAGATATAACAGGTGAGCCCCATTATAGATATCTAATGCATTGGGTACTCTAGAGATGGAATTTGAGCAAAATGTTATTACATGTGTAAGGGTAAATGTAAGAGTGATATGGTAAATATTTACCAAGGAAACTACATTATGTTTCTGTGCATATGAGTTTTTAAGATTATGGGTTTTATTGGTTTTTTATGTTATAACATGACTAACCATATCTTTCTTTATATACCTTACTGAGTTTTATACTCATACCAAGTTTTTTAGAACAAAATCATAGGATATAAGGATGTGAAAGAGAAATAAGGGAGTTGTGATGTTTGATATAGAGTTTTTTCAAATAAACCATGTTTTAAGTTTTAATGTTTTATGATTTGAAAAAAAAATGGATACTGCTTTTTGTAGTATCCTCTTTGTCAGAATGTGGTATGTTATGTATGTAAGATATCCTAATTATTTAAAATACTAGACCCAAAAAGATCCTCATTGTGTAATAATGTAATTTCTCTTCTAATACTTAATATTAAGTAATGTTTTAAGGTTTGGTCTTTATAGTTGGTATTAGAGGACGGTTTAAATAATTGTATGGGTTAGGATTATGTAAAAAGAATACCATAAATTATTTTTTCCTCTATAGTAATTTGAACTGTTATATAATTTAAGGATTACCATATTGCTTCATCTAAGTTATGTCTCTTCATAATGGTTTTCCACATAAAAAATAGGGAAGCTGAAGTAGAAAATCTCCAAGAGGTTGATGGTTGTACAAATCTATTGCCCCGAATGGTGGGAATCAGAACCGAGTTGTTTGTGACAACAATGGATCAGTTGACTCAAGAATTAAACGGCGGTGGTATCTATGTTAGATAGGAACATGATCTAATATGAAGAGACATGTCTTTTGTGGATCATTTTATGAGGTAACATCCTCTAACATTTAGTGGAACCAGAGATTCAGTGATAGCCGAAGTATGGATCAATTCTCTAGAAAAGATATTTGATATAATGGGATGATTGAAATTTCAAAATGTAATACTTCCCATTTATTTTTTGGAAGGTGAATTCGATCAATGGTGGTCTTTGGTTTAGAATATGAGAGATAGAGATGATCTCGATAGTCTGGAATGGGGTGATTTTAAGAGTCGTTTTTGGAAAAATATCTTCCCAAAACTATTCGACTTATAATGGAGAAGAAATTCATGGAAGTAAAGAAAAAATTTATAATTCCATGGAAATATATGAAGAAAATTTTATAATACGTTCCAGGTATGTACTAGATTTTACTCATAATTTTGATAGTAAAATTAATAGATTGTACTCTAGTTTAAAACCATTTTTGTGAAGATATTTGGCTTCATTAGAGTTTAAAATCTATGAGAATCTTTTTCATTGTGATGAAAAAGTGTAGTTAGAGTTTGCTGACATGTATGTGCCTCATCAGGACAATAATAAGAAGAGTTCAGGTTGGTAGGCTTTGGGTAAGAATTTGTCAAAAAAATATGGAGGTAAGAAAATCAATTTTCCTTCTTGTGAAATGTGTGGTAAAAGGCATCTTGGTGAATGTATTATAAATTCTAGGAAATGCTACCGATGTGGAATTTTTGGACAGATGTCATGTGATTTTAAAGAAAAATAATCCAAAATTTAATGAGAACTGATGGTGAGATGCTTTAACTATAATGAATTGGGTCATTTTGCAAATGTTTTTCTGAATCTAGTCACTCAAGCAGGGAATCGGAAATATTGGAAGAAGAAGGGTTAGGTAAATTTATTTGAAACCACTTCAGTAGATGTTTATCTGTCAAATGAGGTGATTTGAGGTACATTTCTTGTTTTTAGAGATTTCACAAATGTGTTGTTTGATTCAGGGTATACACATTCCTTCATTTATGAGAAATTTTCTAAAAAATTGGGAATTCAACCTCATGAAAGGAAACCGGATATCATGTTAAAAACACTTGGAGGAAAAATTGTGGAAAAAATAAATTATAAGAATCTACCTATCCTTGTCTGTGGAAATAGTTTACCTGCAAACCTTTTTGTTTTGGTTGTGGTATAGTATTATGTTATCCTGGGTATGGACTTACTCTCTTTTTTTTATTCTAAAGATATATTTCATAAAAAAAGAAGTTATTTTTTCAAAAGAAATTTATTTGGGGTATAATAATGAACCCATACCATTGATTACTTATCAGGAAGCTAAGAAACTGATAAATGATGGAAAATAAATTTATCTTTCTCATATTTTCAAAGAAAATAGATCTATCCAGATTAATAATGTACCGGTGGTAAATGAATACCTAGATGTTTTTTCTGATGATTTTCCTAGTTTTATTCCTAATCAAGAGCTTGTGTTTACTATTGAATTTTTATCTGATTCTAATACACTTTCTAAACCCCCTTATCTAATAGCCCAAATGAAACTTATGGAATTAAAAAAGAAGTTGCAGGATTTATTAGATAAAGGCTTCATCAGACCTAGCACTTCACCATGGGGTGCTCATGTCTTCTTTATTAAGAAGAATGATGGTTCAATGAGACTTTGCATCGATTATTGATCCTTGAATAACATTACTATTAATAAAAAGTATCTTTTTCCTCATATCGATTATTTGTTTGATCAGCTCTAGGGAGCACAATATTTTTAGAAGGTTGACCTAAGTTTGGGGTACCGTTTGTTAAAAGTAAAGAATGAAGACATCTCGAAGACTTCATTCTGTACTAGTTTTGGTCATTATGAATTTTTAGTTATTCATTTTGGGTTAAATAATGAACCTGTTGTATTCATGTATCTTATTAATAGAATACTTCATGAGTTCTTGGATAGGTTTGTGTTTGTGTTTATTAGTGACATTCTGGTATATTCTAGAAGTGAATAGGATCATGAAAAACATCTAAGGGTTGTTTTAAAAACCTTAAAATAAAATAAATTGTATGGAAAATTCATAAAGTGTGATTTCTGGTTGAAAAGAATTTCTTTTCTTGGGAACATTGTAAATAAGAATGAAATAACAGTTGATCTTTCCAAAACAAAAGTGGTTGATGAAGGGAGAAGACCAACAAATATTATAGAGATTCATAGTTTTCTTGGATTTTCATGTTATTACCGAGGGTTTGTTAAAAACTTTACACAATTATCTATCCTGTTAAATAAGTTAAAATGAAAAGGGGTTAAATTTTTTTGGATGGAAGAATGTGATGTTTGTTTTTAAGAATTGAAGAAGAGATTGGTGAGTGTTTCAGTTTTTGTCTTGCCTTCCCGAAATGGTGAGTGTGTCATCTACAGTGATGCTTCATTGAAGGGACATGGTTGTGTTCTGATATATAATGATCAGGTAATTTCTTATTCTTTAGGAAAACTAAATCCTCATGAGTTAATTTATCCATCCCATGATTTGGAATGGGTAGCTTTGGTTTTTTCATTGAAATTTTAGAGGCACCACTTATACGGAGCCAAATGTCAAATATATACTGACCATAAAAGTCTAAAGTATATATTCACTTAGAAGGAATTAAACATGAGGAAGAAAATATGGATTGAACTTATAAAGGATTATGATTGCATGATCATTTACCATCTGGTAAAATCAAACAAATTGGATGATTCCTTGAGTCAAAAACATCATGCATCATTAACCATGTCACGTAAGTCACATGATCCCTTGATTAATGATTTTATGAATTTTGTCTTAGAAGATGTTCGTGCAAAAAATACCTTTGTTTTGTTTCAGGTTTCTATGCAGTCATCATTATCATATAGAATTAATAAAGCACAGAAGGTAAACCGTGAGCTATAGGAAAAGGTAGAATTGGTTAAAATGGATATGTTTATAGAATTTAACCTTGATAAAGATTGTGTGTTAAGATTTTGAAAAATTTTGTGTGTGAATTGTGATTCCCAGTTGAACAAGTATTTGTTATGTGAAGCTCATATTCTCCCTTTTCAATTTATCCTGGCTGTACTAAGATGTACACGACCATATGGAGTATTATTGGTGAAATAGAATGAAAAGGGATATTTCTGATTTTACCATGAAATGTTTGACATGTCAATAGGTTAAAGAAGAGTGGACGTTTCCAAAGGGGATGCTTTAGCCTTTTAAAATTCCAGAGTGGAAATGGGGGAATGTATCCATGAACTTTTTCGTGGTACTACATAATAATTATCGAGGTAATAATGTGATTTGGGTTATTATTGATTGGATGAAAAAATATGCACACTTCCTTTCTATTTGAGATACAATGTCGTTGGATCAGCTTTCTCAACTGTACCTCAAAGATATTTTCAGGTTACACGGATTTCCTCTTTCCATTGTATCTTATTGGGATCCTAGGTTGACATCTAATTTTTAGAAGGGACTTCAAAATTCGTTGGGAACATAATTAAATTTTAGTGTGACTATTCATCCTCAATCAGATGGGCAGTCAGAACAAAATATTCAGACATTGGAGAATATGCTTTGAGCTTGTTAAATGGACTTCTAGGGAAGTTGGGATCAACATATTTCTTTAGTTGAGTTTTCTTATAATAACAGTTTTCATTCCAGTATCTAGATGGATCCTTTTGAGACATTGTATGGGAAGTAGTGTCAAACTCTAGCTTTTTGGGATGAAGTTGAGGAAAGGAAGTTAATAGGACCAAAGTTAGTAGAGGAAGTGGCTGAGAAAGTGAATATGATCTAGTATCACATGATGACAGCTCAGATCAGTCAAAATAATTATGCATAAAATAGAAGGAAAGACTTCCCTTTCGAGGTAGGTGGCCATGTTTTCCTTAAAATACCTCCTTGGAAAAGTGCGATGTGTTTTTATTAGAAAGGAAATATAATCCTGCAGTTCATTGGCCCTTTTGAAATCCTAGAGAAATTTAGACCAGTTTCATACTGAGTAGCTTTGACTTGGATTTTATCTCAGGTACAAAATGTTTTTCATGTTTTGATGTTGATAAAATATGTTCCATACCCATCTCTATTCTTGATCCCAGAAGCAATTCAGCTAAAATAGAACCTATATTATAAAGAGAAACCAGTTCAAATTCTTGATCGAAAGGAATAGGTATTTCGGAATATGGTAATCCACCAGGAAAAAGTATTGTGGAGAAACAACATGGTTGAAAAAGTAACAAGGAAATCTTAAAATTATATAAGGGAAAGGTAACCTCACCTATTTAATGAGTAAATAAAATTATGAGGATGCAATTTCTAGAAAGTGTGGATAATGTAACACCCCAAGATTTTAAAAAATAAATTAAATTCATTAAACTTTATTTTAATTAGATATTTATAACTAACTTTTAAAAATAATTTTTCATCTTCTTTCTTTTGAATTTCAATAAATGGTAATCTACAATTGTGTTCAGTAAGTTATTTAGAGTCTGATGGAAATAAATTTTTTTTGGGGAATAGTAACATACCCTTATGAATAGTAATATGAATAGTAATATGAACCTAATGAATAGTAAATTGTATTATTATTTTATTTTCTTAAGGATTTAAGATAATGATATCTTAGTTAATTTCTCAATGTGTTATAAAAGCAGTTATAGAATTAAAATTGTTAATGTTTTAATTAAGTATGATTTTATTTAAAAATAAAATTAATTATATTTAAAAACTTATTATCAATCAAAAGAGTTCATTTTTTAATTCTATACATCGAAAAATGGTAAGGGTGAATTTTTGGTATTTTTCTGAAATAGTTGAATTTTCAATGAATAGTAAAAAAAATACAATTTTGAGCTTTTGATAAGATTAATGAAATAATTAATTATGTAATAATGAATTAATAATGAAGTAATAATTATGGTTGAATGTTTTATAGTAGAATAAGATATGAGGTGTCTCATGTGGCTAATACTATTGGAAAATACCATGGTCAAGCCCATGCTTTTTCAAATACCACTAATGAGGTGTCCCTTGGAAATTAATAAAATATTCCCTCGCATTTGGAATAAATACCAACCCATTCCTTTATTCCATTAATTAAAAATTCCTCCTCAAAAAAGATCCTCCCTTATTACCTCCCTAGTAATCCTACCATGGTTTCCTCATTCCCCAAAGGTCCTAACCTTCAATTCTTATTAGTTAATCTTCATTGTAAGAGAATTTTAAATTTCTTTCTTTTTTTCATTCAAGTTCACTTTGATATGGTATAACATTAAAGTTTCCATACCATGTTATTATTTTAATTTTATTCTGTCTATATACTATATTATGATTCATTTATGGATGGGTGACTTTTTTCCTCTCTCTTTTTAATGTTTTCTAAAGCCATGTTGCATAGTCATTAGGCTGTCGAATTTTTGTAAGGGATTTCCCAACTATTCTTTTATTTTGAGTTACTTTATTTTATTATTGTTTCCTTATCTCCCCTTATCCCATACGAATGAATGATTTATAATCTTACATATTATGTATTTGATCATGTTTATGAAATATTCTATATTATACTTGTTCTCCTCTCCCACTTATTCGATAAATTAAAACACCGTTCATGATGTGTCGATTTACCGAGATCGTGGACGATGTGATTTCAAATTTATTTTACTTCCTTAAATACTAGTAATGAAACCATTTTTATGGTTGAAAAGGATTATAATATATTTATTATATCTTATATAAGGTTATGGAATCATTTTACACATATGTAATTAATTTATAAAACAATATGAGTTCTTTAAGATCGAAGAACTTCAAAAATGACTTAAACAAGTATCAATAAGGATTTAACTTATAAATCATATTCATGTCAGAATTCAAAATGATAAAAGTTATAATTTATGGTTATATAAACATGTAAATACCACTTCATTACAATTCTGGAGTTCCACTTCTACGCAAAAAGAATATCCATCATGAACTGATCGTGGAAACTATGTAGATAACACACCTGAAGCCATGTAAATAACAAAATATTACTAATAAATGTGTCCAATGATGTTGTAAAATGATCATATGTGGTCTTATAAACATTAATAAGTTTCATTAAGATGTTAATAACACTATTTTAACCATTATACAATAGGTTTAGACATGTTTTAATAGGAAGAACCTCAGGTAAGGGAATTCTTAACCCAATTTCCAATCATTGGGTTACCCTTCTACTTTATCCATTATGTTGAATTAAGATTATTGGTGTGATGAATTTTTGTTTATATTTTATTGTATTATTTGTATTTATATTTTATACACATGTCCATTCCATTCTATTAATTCTTACTCCATTTATATTTTAAGGGACTGTCCATTAAAAATCCTTTTAAAACTCTCTTTAATAAATTTCAAAAAGATTGTTTTTATACGTATATCGAATGAGTGGTTTCTTATCATTTTCAAGATACTTTATTACCATGATATGTTCCATGGACATTATTTATGTTGGGTTAATCCCATTATATCTCAATATATGTTGGGTTGAGCCCATTATAGCTCAAGATATGATGACTGAGCCCCATTATAGCTCTCCAATGTATTGGGTACTCCAAAGATGGAAGTTGACCAAACGTTTATTACATGTGTACGGGTGAATGTAAGAGTGAAATGGTAAATATTTTCCAAGGAAACTGTAACACCCCAGGTAAATAAAGAATATGAAATTTTCATATTTATCCATATTTTTGAATAAAGTATTAATATTACTTTAAAGGGTTTCTATACTCGATGGCGTACCCAACACGCAACAACGAGTTTCTTGGGAATCTTACGTTGCACTCTAATAATAAAATAATATTATTTTAAATGGTAGTTAACATGTAGCCGTTGTAATGGCATGAATGGATAGAAATAACTAAAATATGATTATATATGTTTTTAAATGATTTTACATTTATCCAATAAAGGATAGAGGCTTAAAATACGGAAAGAATTCAATTTTAGGCGTATATGCCCTAGTTTTCACTAAAGGTTCACTTATCACCTTTTGATGTTGAACCATCATTAAATATAGTTTTGTTCACTATTAAACATTCTTTTGGACCAAATAAAACTCTTATTAAGAATCGGGACATCAAAATTTACTTTGTGTAAATTTTTGGTATCTTTCTGATAAAGTTCATTTTTTTAATGAATAGTGTAAAATGTTGTATTTTAATTCAAAACCTCTTTTTAATATAATTTATTTATATGATTAGATTATCTTTTGAATTGGTTTTAAAGTTAAATTAGAATATATTTTTACCATTAAATCTAATACTGGTCGTTGGAATTAATTTCACTTTGAAATCAGACTTAAACTAGTGTCAATCTTTTGATACTTATTGTTTCATAAAAACACGCTATTTGCTCTGACATCGGGAATTAATTATTAAATTAATTAATCTTACTTATAAGTTTTTAATTTTGTAAAATAGACTTCATTTTTGAATTCGGAATATCAAATATAGCTTATGGTGAATTTTTGGGATTTTTCTGAAAAACTTCAATTTTTGATGAATAGTGAAACCATTAAGTGGTACTTATAAAAACTGATTTTTCCGTTTAAATGAAATTTTGTCATCTTTGTGTTTTGAATTTCAAAAATCCGACATACATGGTTGTCATTAAGAAGTAAAATGTGGTTCAATGGGATAAAAATAATTTTTTGGTGAATAGTAACTTATTAAGTTTTTAATTGCGATTAGTGGTAATTAGTGTAGTTTAAGGTAAAAATAATGCTTTAATAATATGAAATGACCTAGACACATGTCCCAACCTTTTTGGTTGTGTCACGGCCGACCAAGAAAAGCCATGGGGCAACTTGGGGACCCCATGGAGCCACTTTAGTTGGAAAATGACAATAATATATTTCTATTTAATGTTAAAATTAAATTGACACAAACATGAGTTGTTTTACTAAAACAATTTTTAAGTGGGGTTACACAAGTCCAAATTTTGATTATAAATAGTAATTGGAAATCTAAAAACATTTACTACATCATAGTAATTTTTTTATAATTTTTAGACATTAAATAAAATAAATTATTTATTCATAATAATGATGCAGCGATGACATCATTATTTGACGATTTAAATAAAATGGAATGATAATGTAAAATCTATGAACTACACATGTCCAAAACTTATTGGATGGGTGGATTTAGAACCCTTATCACCTTATCCACGAATTATATCAATTTGGGACCTTTTGAAACCGAAACACATTTTCAAATAAATTAATATTTCTTACTTTCCAAAAGTGCCCCTCATCTCCTCTTATAAAAGGCCCCCACGTCAACCTCATTTCACACACTCCTCAAGCCTTTGGCTCGGCAAACCCCTTCCAATTTACTCTCTCCACATCCCTCTCCTCATACTAGAGGATTCCCTTTGGGCATAATCCTTTCAATGTAAGCCTTTAGGCTCAAATCAAAAGGAGTCACACTTTTAAAGGTAATTCATTTTCTCATGTTCATTTGTTTTTTTTTTGTTTCTCCAACCCCCTAAACTCTTTTTATTTACTTCTTTTGTAACAACAACAGTATCTTCAATATACTAGGATGTTGTTATAAGATTTATTTGAGCTACACTCTCACACAACTACATCAAATGGTTAAAGAACATACGGTTTCCGTGGATGGCGAAATTCTGCCTCCCGAAACGATGATTGTTCAATACTCATTTAACACCTTCAAAGGTGTCCATTATGATGTCAATATTTTTATATATGATATATAATTATGTTTATTTTTTCTTTAAGCTTCTTTATTTTTCATTTTGGGCATACCATTATGGTTTCCATTATGGGTAAACACGATATCTTCATTTAAGGAAGTGCGGACTACCGCCCCCTCAAAGTGATGTGATTCGTTAATGCCATATGTGGGATGTGTAAAGGATGGATTTAAAGTTATTATATATGATGTTATACTGGAATTATAATATACCTCTATATCATTATTATTTCTTTCCATTAAAGTATGAGATAGAAATGAAATTAGTGTTCATGCGTACGTACGGCTTACCGTCTCCATGAACGGTGCATTTCATTTCTTATCCCCAAATGTAATGTAATATTAAAAGTACATGTATATAATGGATATATATAATTAATGATATATCTAAATGATGAATATAATTCTGGAATTAAAATATACATACCTCTCATTTAGTTTTAATTCCATTAATATGACAAAGAAATGAAAGTAGCGTTCATGCGTACGTACGGATTACCATCTCTATGAACGGTGCATTTCATTTATTACCTCTAAATGATTATGTAATATCATAAATACATGTATATTCTGGATATATATGATACATATTATATCCAAATCGGTAATTTCATTCTGTATATAAAGAACCTTTGACCACACGAACAACATGTAATTGTAAGAAGTCCACATTCGACTTAAGAACCAAATATTGACAAAACAAACATTATTAACTTAAATGGTTACATAATGTTTATAACATGGAAATAAGTGATATAAAAGGAATAATGAACTTTAAAAAGGTTCTTAATCAAGTATAAATTAACTCAAGTTTATTATTCAGGACGTTAAAGAACGATCGAGTCAAGTCAGACCCGGGGTAAGGGACTTCGTCTCAATCTCCTTTCATTGAGGCATATTTCGTTTTATACACAACTTTCCTTTATACGGTGTATAAACCCCTTTGACATTTACTATTATACAAAAGGAATCTTTTTCTACGAAGCGTTTTACAAAATGACAAAAAGGAATGTTTCTTTTAACGTACGCGGCGACAACGACCTTTTCCGCCGCCGCGAGTATTATTTGGTCTTTGGATTTCTCAACAAGCCATAATGTTTTTAGAATAAAATAAATACCATATACTCTTTTATGTATTTTGGTATTGAAAATGGTTTTGAAAAAGGAATCTATTATGTCAATATATTTATGATATATTGTGGTTGAAATGTGGAAATTTTATCATTCCTTTATATTGGTTTTATGTTTTATGATTTTATACTGGTACATGGACATTTTAACGGGTGGTTACATTGTAAACCACATGACGGGTGGTGTCGTGAATACCAGGACGGGTGGTTACGTTATAACCTCCAATGCATTGGGTATGAAAGTCGGCCGTATGGCTATTCCATTAAGTATGTATGGAAATTGGCCGTATGGCTATTCCATTAAGTGATATGTGTGGGAGTCGACTGTATGGTTATTCCACTTAAGTATGTTTATGTCCCAAGTTACCTTTATATATGTTATGTGTTCTTTATATGGGTTTTATGGTAATCCTTTGGTTACAAAAAGGTAATTAATGATATTTTATTCAGTGAAGAGTTTTTTACTACTTCATAAAGGTGAAAAGTATTACCTTGATAAAGTATACATGGTTTACTTTTTGTTTTGATAAACTAACAGTTTTTATTCTTTGTGTATCCCTTACTGAGTTTTTATGCTCATCCCAAGTTTTTTAAATGTTTTTCACAGGACTTAGCGTGGAATAGGGTCAAGGATGGGATCAAGGGAAAGTCATGCTACCTAAAACATGAAACTAGACATGTTTCTTTTTAAGAGTTTTCATTTTATGTAAATTTAGTAGAAGAGACTACTTTGTAATCTTTTGAGATGTAATAGTTATGTCCTAATTCTCTAAAACTCTAAACCTGAAAAGATCCTCAATGTGAATTATTCATTTAATTCAATTTTGAGTAAGGTTTAAGGCCGGGGCCTTATAGTTGGTATCAGAGGTCGGTTTAGATAACTTTAGAGGTTAGGGTATTCTCTAAGCATAAGTGACATTACCATAATGGTTAGGATTTCAGAAAGAGTACTAGTTTTAGATAAAGTGAATGAGTAAGTATATATTAGTGTTTATCTTCCTCATTAGTACATGATGGTTATGTTGATATACTCACACTGACCTTTTTGGTTTTAGTAAATGGCTGGATCTGGCAGGCACTAAAGTGACAATGGGTTTGACGGAAACTATGGTGGTTCTCTGATTAAGATACTGGATGAGATGGGGGATTCAATGAGGAATCTCATGGTTGTTCTAAACCAAATATCAAGGAGTCATGATCAACCACTTGAACCTTGGTATGTTCTATAATGCATCATGTACAAGATGACCAATCGATGTGGAAGTTCAGGTAATAATTAAAAAGGTAACCATTAGGGTTTATATGATCCTTAGTTTTTAGGTAATTATGGGTTACTCTATGATATGATGGAAAATGAAAGGAATGAGATAAACTTGAGGTTAAAATATGTTATGATTATTTTTGAATAATTTATCTCATTTTGGGGAATGTTTTAAGAATTATATAGTTTTGGAAAAAGTACAACACGCAGACCGTGTGACAACCCGTCGCGTCGGACAAAGCTGCGGGAATCGAACCCACAACCAAAGTGTGACTGGTATTTATCGCCTACCACTGGACTACGTGAAGTCCCTGGTTAGTTTGACCGATTCTTTTTAGTTATATGATTTTATGAATTAAGAGTAAGTTGATTTTGGGTTATTTATGAAAATGATTAACCTATCATGGAGGATATGTGATTAGGTTAATTACTTTTCAAAACAAGACTTTAGGAGCAACTGATATTGTTTGGAGATAAATGTTATGATTTATCTTGGAAGACTATGCGACTAAATCCTTCAAATATTTGGGTTTCAATCTTCTATTGGTTTACTTTGAATAATTTTATGGACAAATTGATTATAGAATGGTCCTCGTTGAACTTTGGGTTTTGTTGGACAAATTTTGGAGATTAAAAATAGATTTTCTTTTTAATGGGTTATCCTTTTCTGGATTATCTGACCTTGTACTAGCCTTTTTGGTTTTGGTTTTGGTTAAAGTCTAAAGACATGGGAAGTATATAGTTCTCTTTTGTGGATTAGGTGATTCTCTAGAAGTTGATTATAGTACTCTTAATGCGAACAAGTCTCCCTAAATACTCGTCTTTTGGAAAAAATATGAGTTTAATTAAGGAATCTAGTAAAAGTTGAAAGTCAACATGATAAGTGATTATGTTTCCTTATGAATAAATTCCTCAATAAAAAATAACTTAAAACAAAAATGTTTTCTATTATATTTTCCTACTGGGGAACCCAACACCGTTTAACCCATCACAAGTTTGTGATTTTCTTATTGTTAACTTTCTCCGAAACATGTTTTCTATCACTCTCCATCAGAACATGACCCTATTTTTTCTCCTCCATGTCCATGTTTTCCTACATGGAATCATAGTATGGGTTAACTCGGGTGACCTTTGTACTTTCATTCTTTATTTTAATGTGATTGTTTTACCGACTCTTGTTCCGATGTGGGACGTTCAAGGATGTTTCCAAGCTCAATTTTAAAAATTGCGAGGACGCAATTCCCAAAAGGGGGGAAGGATGTAACACCCCAGGTAAATAAAGAATATGAAATTTTCATATTTATCCATATTTGTGAATAAAGTATTAATATTACTTTAAAGGGTTGCTATGCTCGATGGCGTACCCAACATGCAACAACGAGTTTCTTGGGAATCTTACGTTGCACTCTAATAATAAAATAATATTATTTTAAATGGTAGTTAACATGTAGCCGTTGTAATGGAGGGAATGGATAGAAATAACTAAAATATGATTATATATGTTTTTAAATGTTTTTACATTTATCCAATAAAGGATAGAGGCTTAAAATACGGAAAGAATTCAATTTTAGGCGTATATGCCCTAGTTTTCACTAAAGGTTCACTTATCACCTTTTGATGTTGAACCATTATTAAATATAGTTTTGTTCACTCTTAAACATTCTTTTGGACGAAATAAAACTCTTATTAAGAATCGGGACATCAAAATTTACTTTGTGTAAATTTTTGGTATCTTTCCGATAAAGTTCATTTTTTTAATGAATACTGTAAAATGTTGTATTTTAATTCAAAACCTCTTTTTAATCTAATTTATTTATATGATTTGATTATCTTTTGAATTTGTTTTAAAGTTAAATTTGAATATATTTTTACCATTAAATCCAATAGTGGTTGTTGGAATTAATTTCACTTTGAAATCAGACTTAAACCAGTGTCAATCTTTTGATACCTATTGTTTCATAAAAACACGCTATTTGCTCTGACAGCGGGAATTAATTATTAAATTAATTAATATTACTTATATGTTTTTAATTTTTTAAAATAGACTTCATTTTTGAATTTGGAATATCAAATATAGCTTATGGTGAATTTTTGGGATTTTTCTGAAAAACTTCAATTTTTGATGAATAGTGAAACCACTAAGTGGTACTTATAAAAACTGATTTTTCCGTTTAAATGAAATTTTGCCATCTTTGTGTTTTGAATTTCAAAAATCCGAGATACATGGTTGTCATTAAGAAGTAAAATGTGGTTCAATGGGATAAAAATAATTTTTTGGTGAATAGTAACTTATTAAGTTTTTAATCGCGATTAGTGGTAATTAGTGTAGTTTAAGGTAAAAATAATGTTGTAATAATATGAAATGACCTAGACACATGTCCCAACCTTATTGTTTGTGTCACGGCCGACCAAGAAAAGCCATGGGTCAACTTGGGGACCCCATGGAGCCACTTTAGTTGGAAAATGACAATAATATATTTCAATTTAATGATAAAATTAAATTGACACAAACATGAGTTGTTTTACTAAACAAAATTTTAAGTGGGGTTACACAAGTCCAAATTTTGATTATAAATAGTCATTGGAAAGCTAAAATCATTTACTACATCATAGTAATTTTTTTATAATTTTTAGACATTAAATAAAATAAATTATTTATGACATAATAATGATGCAGCGATGACATCATTATTTGACGATTTAAATAAAATGGAATGATAATGTAAAATCTATGAACTACACATGTCCAAAACTTATTGTATGGGTGGATTTCGAACCCTTATCACCTTATACACGAATTATATGAATGTGGGACCTTTTGAAACCGAAACACATTTTCAAATAAAGTAATATTTCTTACATTCCAAAAGTGCCCCTCCTCTCCTCTTATAAAAGGCCCCCACCTCTACCTCATTTCACACACTCCTCAAGCCTTTGGCTCATCCAAATCCTGCCCATTTACTCTCTCCACATCCCTGTCCTCATACTAGAGGATTACCATTGGGCAGAATCCTTTCAAAGGAAGCCTTTAGGCTCAAATCAAAAGGAGTCACACTTTTATAGGTAATTCATTCTCTCATGTTCATTTGTTTTATTTTGTTTCTCCAACCCCCTAAAATCTTTTTATTTACTTCTTTTGTAACAACACCAGTATCTTCAATATAATAGGATGTTGTTATAAGATTTATTTGAGCTAAACTCTCACACAACTACATCAAATGGTTAAAGAAGATACGGTTTCCGTGGATGTCGAAATTCTGCCTCCTGAAACGATGATTGTTCAATACTCATTTAACACCTTCAAAGGTGGCCATTATGATGTCAATATTTTTATATATGATATATAGTTATGTTTATTTTTTCTTTAAGCTTATGTATTTTTCATTTTGGGCATACCTTTATGGTTTCCATTATGGGTAAACACGATATCTTCATTTAAGGAAGTGCGGACTACCGCCCCCTCAAAGTGATGTGATTCGTTAATGCCATATGTGGGATGTGTAAAGGATGGATTTAAAGTTATTATATATGATTTTATACTGGAATTATAATATACCTCTATATCATTATTATTTCTTTCCATTAAAGTATGAGATAGAAATGAAAGTAGCGTTCATGCGTACATACGGCTTACCGTCTCCATGAACGGTGCATTTCATTTCTTATCCCCAAATGTAATGTACTATTAAAAGTACATGTATATAATGGATATATATAATTAATGATATATCTAAATGATGAATATAATTCTGGAATTAAAATATACATACCTCTCATTTAGTTTTAATTCCATTAATATGACAAAGAAATGAAAGTAGCGTTCATGCGTACGTACGGATTACCGTCTCCATAAACGGTGCATTTCATTTCTTACGTATAAATGATTATGTAATATTATAAATAATTGTATATGATGGATATATATGATACATATTATATCCAAATCAGTAATTTAATTCTGGATATAAAGAACCTTTGACCACACGAACAACATGTAATTGTAAGAAGTCCACTTTCGACTTAAGAACCAAATATTGACAAAACAAACATTATTAACTTAAATGGTTACATGATGTTTATAACATGGAAATAAGTGATATAAATGAAATAATGAACTTTAAAAAGGTTCTTAATCAAGTATAAATTAACTCAAGTTTATTATTCAGGACGTTAAAGAACGATCGAGTCAAGTCGGACCCGAGGTAAGGGACTTCGTCTCAATCTCCTTTCATTGAGGCATATTTCATTTTATACACAACTTTCTTTTATATGGTGTATAAAACCCTTTGACTTTTACTTTTATACAAAATGAATCTTTTTCTATGAAGCGTTTTACAAAACGACAAAAATGGAATGTTTCTTTTAACATACGCGGCGACAACGACCTTTTCCTCCGCCGCGAGTTTTATTTGGTCTTTGGCTTTCTCAACAAGCCTTAATGTTTTTAGAATAAAATAAATACCATATACTCTTTTATGTATTTTGGTATTGAAAATGGTTTTGAAAAAGGATTCTATTATGTCAATATATTTATGATATATTGTGGTTGAAATGTGGAAATGTTATCATTCCTTTATATTGGTTTTATGTTTTATGATTTTATACTGGTACTTGGACATTTTAACGGGTGGTTACATTATAAACCATATGACGGGTGGTGCCGTGAATACCAGGACGGGTGGTTACGTTATAACCTCCAATGCATTGGGTATGGAAGTCGGTCGTATGGCTATTCCATTAAGTATGTATGGAAATTGGCCATATGGCTATTCCATTAAGTGATATGTGTGGGAGTCGACCGTATGGTTATTCCACTTAAGTATGTTTATGTTCCAATTTACCTTTATATATGTTATGTGTTCTTTATATGGGTTTTATGGTAATCCTTTGGTTACAAAAAGGTAAGTAATGATATTTTATTCAGTGAAGAGTTTTTTACTACTTCATAAAGGTGAAAAGTATTACCTTGATAAAGTATACATGGTTTACTTTTTGTTTTGATAAACTAACAGTTTTTATTCTTTGTGTATTCGTTACTGAGTTTTTATGCTCATCCCAAGTTTTCGAAATGTTTTTCACAGGAATTAGCGTGGAATAGGGTCAAGGGTGGGATCAAGGGAAAGTCATGCTACCTAAAACATGAAACTAGACATGTTTCTTTTTAAGAGTTTTCATTTTATGGAAATTTAGTAGAAGAGACTACTTTGTAATCTTTTGAGATGTAATAGTTATGTTCTAATTCTCTAAAACTCTAAACCTGAAAAGATCCTCAATGTGAATTATTCATTTAATTCAATTTTAAGTAAGGTTTAGGGCTGGGGCCTTATAGAAACTAAATGATATTTCTATGCATATGAGTTTTTATGATTATGGGTTTTATTGGATTTTATGTTATCACTTGACTAACGATTTCTTTCTTTATGTCCCTTACTGAGTTTTATACTCGTCCCATTTTTTTTAAGAAATCACACGATATAAGGATGGGTAAGAGAAATAATGGAGTCGTGATGTTTGATATGGATTGTTTTCAAAGAAATCATGTTTTCAGTTTTAATTTTTAATGTTTTGAAAAAATGGATATGGTTTTAGAAGTATCCAATTTGTCGGAATGTGGTATGTTATGCATGTAAGATATCATAATTCTTTAAAACTATAAACCCAAAAAGATCCTAATTGTGTAATAATGTATGTTCTTGTCAAATAATCAGGATTAAGTAATTTTTTAAGGTCAATTCTATAAATATGATGAATTTAAAGTGAATGTTCATGAATAATATCTTGTTAATTTTTTCTATTATATATAGTGTTATAGTAAAATGTTATCCACGTATGATTTTATATATTTAAATGTACACATAAAGTGTCTAAAGGGAAAAAAACCTAGCTTTAATATTAAGTTGGTGAAATGTAAATACACTAATTAAAAAATTAAGTAGAAAAAATGCTGTAAAAATATATAAAGGTAGGGATTAATAAGTTTCACATTGAAATAAAAAACATTACATGATTAATTAATAATATTAATAATAATTTTTTGAGAATATTTTTAGTGTGAAAGTGTTTTCTTAGGTTATACATGGATTTAAGAAATTACATTATGATTCTATGAATGTTAATGAATCGTAATTAGAGACTAAAGAAAAGAGAACAAAAGAGATGGATAATTCCCTTATATAAAAATGTATAAATCGTAGAGATCAAATTCCAAATATAAATAGTTAATTTAATGATAAATTGAACTCTCTGTTGGTTTAGAGTAATAAACATTGTATAATATGCCTTAAAATAGATGTAATGATGGTAAATATGGAATCGATTTTAGAATAATCATCTAAAATACTTGAGAAAATAATTATCTCATACATGTATCGGAAATTAGTTTTACTTCAATAAAGAAAAAAATTCTGTAAAAATATTTTGAGACCCTTTGGAGACCCATATATAGAATCTCATGGATGAAGGTATCCCATAACCCAATAAATGTTTTATGTACTAATATACTTTCACTTTCTAGTATAAAATTGAAATCAGTATATAGAAAAAAATTGGTGATGAAAAATTCTAAAAAAATATAGGACATCATAAAGTATTTAATTAATCCTATCTATGTTGATTATCTCCCCAATAGAAGATCAAAAGAAAATTGTTGTTATAAAAAATAACTAGAAGATAATTTTGGTTATTCTATATATAACTCAAATTAAAGATGACTTTTATGTCATTATTGGTTCCACTATAGGTTTGAGAACATTCTATTTAGTGATTTGACAACATGGTAGTATGTTGAAACAGTATAAGGTCTATAATTAGCCCCACCATTGGTGGTGGGGTGGTAAGGGTTTGGTGGGGTGAGGGGCAGGTCGCGGGGTCAAGTCCCCGGGCTTGCGTCTTAATGTAATTTTCTTCCTTGCGTGTGTGCCGCTTTCGCGGTTGTACCCAATTTTTTTATAAGGTCTATAATTATGGTGAGGGTATCATATGTTAGGAGAAAACCTTCTGGACCAAACCAATTCAAAATAAATAAGTATAATATTTCTTAGAGTAAAAAGTATATTTATTTTGAATATTTTTATTAGAAATAAAACATAGGTGACTATTATTATAAATAGTATTGGATTGTAAAAGCCTGGAAATATCTAATACAGATGTAAGGAGAAGACTACAATAGAAAAGGAAGCATGTGGAAAAAGATGATATAACTTTATTCGGGTAAAAAAATAAGGTTTATCCATAAAGTGCACCAAATAATAAATATGAAAATTATGTTCAACCTTAAAGGAAGATATAATTTTACAATGATACTAAATTTTGAAAACGGGTAAACTATAAGAATACTATGAATATCAAATTAAAATATCGAAATATAGAATAAAAAAGATATGAATTCATCTAAAAAATAGATACCAAGTTTGGAATTTTTATTTGTATCCTTTATTAAAAGTTTGATAGGATTCCAAATAAGATCAAATAATATAATTCGGATGATTCTTATAGAAGTGAAAAAGAATCTATAAAAATTCCAATAAAATTTATGAAATGGATGGATAAATAAAAATACTATTAAATAATGAATGTAAAGTAAAAAATATCTCATAGAATGAAGACTAATACTATAAAATCAGATTAAACACAATGTAAAATGTTGTGAATACTTCTAGTAAGTTCTTATGAACTTTTTAAAAAATGTTAGAAATAACTAATAATATTGTATAATTTTTAAAATATAAACTTATATTAATTTCTAAAATAAGGATGGAATATATAACTATGATTAATGGTGAAAATGATAATAATACCATGCTAAAAAAGGTTAAATTATTTAAAAAATCAAAGGATGAATAAAAAATTAGATTTCCTCAATATTTAGAGCAATAAAAATTAATTTTACAGTTAATATCCAAGTCTCATACATTTTTCTCACATTATATAACTAATGGATTTCCACATTATCTGACCACATGACTATTTAAACTAAATTTTACTATAATTTTATGGTGAATAAAAAATTTATAACAGATTGAATGTTTTGATGTTTATTAATTATAGAAGAATAATCCATCATAGTAATTATCAATTTATATCTTATTAACTTGATGAATCAGAACATGTTAAATATCTCAATTTTTATTAGGAATCAACTTGTGTCCAAAATTATTAGAGATTATATCTAATGAAAAAAATAAAGATTAATTTTAAAGTATAGTATACAATAAGGGAGAAAATAGTTTCTTCTATGACTAGAGTTTTTCATTTTTTTGATTAATCTATAATTTATGAAAACCCCTTTAAAAGTTAATATGATATATTATTTCAACTAAAATTATTCTATTTATCATTTATGTTTTTCATATATCAAGGGGGTGGATTCCTAACAAAAAGGGGACACAACATCCTTCCACCATATTTTTTGATGTGTCTTTTGATGTTTAGTATATATTCAAAAAAATTGTTTAAAATATGGTTGTACATTCTCTAAGAAATTGAATTTTTCTTTAGTGTCAAATAGTTTAATGTAAATTTTATATTTTATTTTGTAAATTGATTACTCTTAATTTATAGACTAGGTTATCCTCGGTAGAAATAAGGTTGATTAGCTGATGGTATATATCTAGGATAAATTTCATTCCACTAATTTCTTATATCAAATTTATTGGTTCACTCAAAAAGTTGGAAGAAAAAAATGATGGGGAAAAAAGTAGAGAATATATTGATTTAAGAAAAGATATTGATAATATGAGAAGTCCTTACCATATATTTGTTATATCAAAAAGGTAGAGAAAACATTTTCCATTTAGATTTTTTTCAATAAGTGGTAGATGTAAATTGATTTGGAAACCTATGCATATATACATTATCTCATTAGACATAGTTAATGGTATTTAAAAAAAATAAATGTATTATATTTAAGTTCTAAAACTAATGTGATGGATTTATTTTTTTAATTAATCAATATATAAATGTGTATGTATTGATGTTGGTGGATGGAGGAAGAATATATAAAAGTATTAAGATGATGATTATACACATGTATTTGGGCTAAAAATAGTAGACATGTTTTTCTAAAATATATTGAAGGAATGATTCGTGATATAATACTTAATATTTTACAACTAATTATTTTTACTTTATGTAAATCAAGATAAATATTGGTGTTTTATATATGAGGATAAGGAGGATATTATATTATATTTTATAAGTGAATCTAGTGTGCATGTTGGTTGTTGAACTGGTTTATTGAAACAATATATTAAATTATCATTAAATAAAATAATTAATTTATATCAATGATTAGAGGAAATATGGTTTATTTTATGGACAAACCATCTAGGATTTATCTTGAAGGAATTAAACTAAATAAAATAATGATAATCCCTAATATGAAGGACAAAGTTTTTGTATATGAAGAAATAATTTCAGAGTAAGTGAGGTTATGGATGTACTCTGACCTAAGAATTAATTATGTTTAATGAAATTGGTAATTAGTTTTAATATATTTTAAAAATATCATGAATTTTCCTTAGTCATTTTATTTATTTTAAGATATATAGGATGGATTTCAGAAGCCAAAATTTAAATTAATGATGTTCTTAATTTATTTGATAAAATACAGAATTATTATATAGGGGATAATAAAATTCTATATCCTGGGTTCAAAAGATTAACTGTGTGAATTTAGAAGATTCATTTAGGACTTCAGAAGAGTTTTTAAAGATTTTAGAAAAGTAAAATCAATCGTCAAAAGAGGTATCATGACATTATTAGAGTAATTTCACACATCATGAGAGTCATTCCATGTTCTTAAGGGTGTATCGGGAATTTATACTAGTCATTGGACACATTGTTAGAGTAAATGAATAAATTTAAGAAGTATTGTGGGACCAAAAAGGTGTAATTATCCACATCAGAATAGTCAGTTATGAGTTTCAAATGATATCACAACACTTTGGATGACTTTTTACACTATTTTGTGAAATCAAAATGAATAAAATATGATTCTAAATAATAAAATGTACTTGAAAAAATATATTTGATGATGTTAAAGTTTTGGTTCAAGAAAAATAATCATGATTCACTATCATAAATTGATTCCATAATTTATTTGTGTAAGAATAAATTGGTATGATATTGAGGAGGTATTTATTATATGAATGTGACATTTTGAAATATAATAATTATAAAATTAATCTTTTATCAAGGTTGAATTAAATTTTTTGATGACTAAACTATTATTTAATGTTTTATCAATAAAAATTTTCTTTAGTTAATGATTAATGTTTTAGAAAGAGAATCACTACACTACAAAATTAAGCTTAATGTATGATAAATAGTTGAGAAGATAATTATCCAAGAAATGTGGAAATTTATCAGATATTTTTTAACAAAAATAAATTATTCAAATTATTGTGCTATTATTAAATGAATAAATATTGAATAACCATTTTTGATTAAATATAAAGATTTAAAATATCGATAAGTCTTGTACTTTATTGATTGAAAATGTATGACTTTAATAATATTGATATTCAGAGACTACCAATGTGTAATAGAAAGAGCCACATCAAAACATGTGTGTGTTGTATTATTTTCATACATAACTATTTATTGCTTCATTTTTAAGAGATATGGATATTTTTTTAGATGAACTCACTAAAACCAACTACTTGAATCAAATTAAATATTTATTTATCCTATATAATATGGGAAATAAATGTAAACATGTATTTTTGTAATATATCTGGAGAGATTTAGTTATAGTAAGAAAGAATATTTTTTAATTTTAGTTAAAATATAAGTGTTTTCCTTGAGGAAATGAAATAAGAGATCATGGGGAGAAATAAATTCCATTAATATTTTTTTTAGGATATCATGATAATAGATAAAATGTTTTCATTTTTTTAATATGTAAAATTATCTTAGAGTATAAAAGATGGGAAAAGAGAGAGAATGATATGAGTGACTTATATAACACTTGAATATAAGAACCCAAAAATATTTTTGTGAGATGATTAAGAACCTAATATAGTTATGTAGGGGAATGTAATCTGAATATATAGGATAAATATGAATCCAAATTGAATATATTGAACATATGTTGTGTGTCAAAGAAGAAGAGAAAGAGAATACCAACATGTAACACTATATAATCTATAAATAGTGAGAATTATTGAATAGGTGGACGTTTGAGAGAAAAACTAACTCTACTACTAATATTATTAACTAAGTGTTGATCCATTATGATTAGGGAGTTGTTCGATACTTATTGACCATAGGATCTCAATATTGGGATAATCCTATGAATAAATTTCATGGATGATAAAGAAGAAATACTATTTGCCATATGATGATGAGGATATAGTGACATATTATATTAAAATAATATTTACATTTTAAATATAATTTTTTGTGTAACTAGACATGAATACTTAATTCCATTGGAATTATAGAAATGGATGCATATTTAGTTGTTCTTTATATGTGAGATGCATTATATCCCTAGATGTTTCCAGACTCTTAGTGAAATGTAGTGTAAAGACTTGGGATTAAGTTATTTCATTCTGAAGACATTTTAATTGATATCATAATTATTAGTTACAATCTATGACTTAGACATCCAAATAAGAGAAATAGTTTATTCCCCTAAACTAAGGCTAAATTATATAAAATCACTATTTTCTAATTTTAAATTTTGTTACTACATTTCATGTGATTATAAACTAATTGTTAATAGAAAATATTATACATTTTTCATAACTATATTTCATGTGATTATGGACTAATTGATAATATAAAATATTATATGTTTTTTAGAATTGATAATTTAGGTTCATGTTACAAATGTGTAAAATAGATTTTAAGGAGTTCTTATAAAATGGTCAATATTGGAAAATATATATTTTCCACCACTCGCAGGTGCCTTTTTCTAGTCCACTTGGGCTACCAATGTTAGGACTGCATTCATCAAGAATATTAAAAAAAATACAAAAAATATGGGGGTATAACATTTATGATAGAGGTTATGTGATTATTGTAATGTTTCTTCTAGTTTTTTTATTCTTGGTTGTATGCCTTCTCATTTTATAATTCATTTCTTATGAAAAATCATGGGAGTAAAATTAGTTTTTTTTATTATTTCTCTTATATTTTTTATAAAAAATATATTGTTCAATATAAAAATATATAATTATTTTTTACTAAGTGCATCAATGTAACACCCCGAGATTTTATGAAAAATATTCTTTTTAATTTCATTAATGTCTTGTGTTGTACGCTACACCAAAATAAGCTTGCACAACACGCATCCTTGACTTGCCTTGCATTACATGCAATCACGACCTTCCTCGATAGCGTGTGTAGTACACAATACCAAGTTTCACTAAACAACGATATGCTATTAAAATATTATTAAAACTAGCCGTTATGCATAGTAATAACCACTTTTTGAAATTTTGTAAATTTTAGTTTTCAAAATTGACTTCATTTTTGGATTCGGAGTATCGAATTTAGCCTAAGGTGAAATTTTGGTACTTTTCGGATAACTTTCATATTCTGATGAATAGTGAAAATTACTAAATTTTAATTAAAAACAACTTTTTTAATCGAAATAATTAATAGTGATAAATTTTTAATTTGAGTGGTTTTAAAGTATATTTGGAATATATTTTTACAATTTAATACAATGATGGTCATTGGATGTAATTACACATTTAAACCAGTTATAAACAAGTGCCAATCTTTTGATAGTTATTATCTCTTAAAAACACGCCATTTGTTTTGACGATGGGAATTAATTTTTAAATTAGTTAATGTAACTGATATGTTTTTAATTTGGTAAAATAGACATCATTTTTGAGATCATAAAATCAAATATAGCTTAGGCCTAATTTTTGATATTTTTCTGGAAACTTTCATTTTTTGATGAATAGTGAAACCACTAAGTGGTAGTAAAAAAATGAATTTTTCATAAAACTTAATTTTACCACTTTTATGAGTGGAATTTAAAAAATCTGAGAGACACGGTTGATGTCAGTATGTAAAATTTGGTTCAATGAGATGAAAATAATTTTTGATGAATAGTAACTTTTTACTTTTTTTACCACAGTTAAAAGTAAATAGGGTAATTAAGGGTAAAAATGATATTATTATTACCCTAAAACATGTCCTAATTCTATTGGATAAGTTTAATTCGACCAAAAACAACCTTAGGAATAAAATATGACCATTTATGCCCACTTGGATTAGATTAGGACATTTATTATTATTTAATTCAAAGAAGAGTTAAAAGAGTTAAAATCATAGTTTATTTACTAAAACATTTTTAATATAGGGTTATACATAAGATAAATTTGATTGTAAACATTCATTAGAAATATAATAAGATTTCATACATAATTATATTTTATTTATAATTTTTAGACATTAAATAAATTAATTTATTTATGACACAATGATGATGCAGTAATTACCATAATAGTAAAAATTATAATAATTGATATTATAAATACCCAAATAAATATAATTTGAGAACTTTTATGAATTCCACTAATCATATAGGTTAATATGACATGTTAGTATTGATTTAATTAACTTTTTTCGAACTAATCATTCTGTTATGATTTTCACAAAAATCAATTACTAAATAGTGTCAAAATTGACATAAAATAGTTTTTAAAACAAATATTATATTATTAATTCTTATTTTATTCCTAAAAATTTAAGGTTCGGACAAATGACTTAGATAAGGTTATATATATTAATAATAAACAACTTGGGGTTATTTTGGCTTCTTATAGTAATTTTATTAACCATATAGTGTAAGAACACAAGAAGACACGGTAAAAGTAAAATTATTTAACTTAAGGTTAAATCTAAATGATAAGGTTAAAATAGGAACCTAAAATTGTCTAAATTCTATTTGATGAGAGGATTTCGATCCATCCCCACCTTAGCTTCTAAATAAATCAATTTGGAGCTATTTTAAACCGAGTATGACTTTATAATAAAATAATATTTTTAGTTTTCCAAAGGATCCCCTCTCCTCCCTTATAAAAGGGAACCTCCTCCCTCTCTTCCTAACACAACTTTGAGCCTTCAAGCTCAGCCAACCCCTTCCAAATTATCTTCTCCACTTCCCTAGAAACATCCTAGAGGTCCTGGTCTTCTTCAAAGACCAATTTTAGTTCCCTAAGAGGAAGACTCAAAGAGGCGCTTCAAAGAAGAGGTAATGTCCTTTACCGATTCGTTCATCTTTATTTCTTCTTACACTTATTCTTCTTAGGTTGTTTCATTATGAAGTAATAACATCAGTATCACTCATATACTGATATGTTATTATAAGTATGAAACAAACTTATTTCACCATCTACCCATCCTACGGAAAACGAAATCACCGCGCGTGCGTACGTACGGAATACCGTCTCCACACCGTGGTGTAATCTATTTTCCATCACCACCTTACTTGGATGGGTATAATGGTGTGAATAAAAACTATATATGATTATTTTAAAGTGATATTAATTCTGAAATAGTATACATACACTCCAATACAATTCCAAGATCATGAGAATGATATCATCGCTCGTGCGTACTTACGGACTACCGTCTCCACGACGCGATGAGATTCATTCTCCACATTAACCATTCATGAATGATTATAAAGTATATATAATAAGTAATAATGAAATATCAGACATAATAATGATACTGGATTTATGTGTATATATATGTATGTCATCTACTTAATTCCATTCAACTCAATAAGGAAAAGAAAACAGCGTTCATGCGTACGTACGGTCTACCGTCTCTATGAACAGTGTATTTTTTTCCATTTACTGATCTATTATATATATATATATATATTGAATATATATTATATATAAATCATGTTTTATATTCTGGAATTAATTAATCATGATCTAAGTAATCATATGAATAATTACAAGTCAAAACACGAATCACAAATGAAACGATTTTACCCAAAACGCTCTTTAACATGGAATTTACAAAAGAACGGGTAATATAAAGCCATAAGTTAACCATATATGATATCATAACTATGAGTATGATTCTGGAATAAGTCAATGACATTATTTAAATCATTATATAGGAGGTTCGGACACATACGAAGCAAATTGGACCTAAGGTAAGGGAAATATCACAATCTCATTTTTATCCGAGATTGTTTATACTTCAGAAATTGCTGGGGTGTATTTTATCATCCACATCCATGTTTCCTAAATATGTAATATTATTTCCATCCACCTAAAATTGTTTAAATCCAATTTTACCCTTTGGTGAGTTTTTAGTAAAAGATATGAAAGGAATCTTTTTTCGTTTTTCGTACGAGGTACTTTTTGACTTTTCCGACAAAACTACGAGAAGAATATTTTTTTAACTTATACGGCATGAAAGGATTTTTAAGATTTTATAAAGCCATATTTTCATGAAGCTTCCTCAAAAAGATTTCATGACTATTTTCAAGAAAATCCTTTTATTTTAAAAATTAATGACATTTTGTGAAAAGAAAGTGATTTTAAAGAAGAAAGGATATTTTCCTCAAGAATTCATTTCAAGTGTTTTATCAAAACCATTTTCCATATAAAATGAAATTATTTCATATGTGTATGTTTTAAGTATAATGTATCTTTAATTTACATGGTTTCACTTTTCTTACTATGAAATTATATCCATTTGTTTTATATGGATTATGAAATGGTGGGATGATGTTTATGAAACCCATTTTATTCTTTGGGTTATGATGAATGTTTTAAGTTTATTTTGTGGCACAAGTAATAATGATTTCACTATGAGATGGGTGGGACCTATATCTCCCTCCAATTCATTGGGTAAGATTTATATCTCATGAGATAGACATGGCTGGAACGGTAGGTTAAATCGGTTCAGTAATACAGGACTGGAATGAGGAGTGAACTCGATTCAGAAAGGGACTTTGTCCACTAAGATGGTCTTGGAAGCAATTACTTGGCTACTATGGAAATAATATCATGTTCTTAATGGTTACCACAATTACATGTTTTATTCCCATGCTATTTTATCATTCTTAATGTTTCTTTGTGATCTATGCCTTACGTACTTCCATGTTTTATGTCATTGCTCAAACTTTTGATGTTTAAACATTATGTTCATGTTTTTAAGTTCAAATGTATATGGTATGTTTTATTTTATCCATGCTTACCCTTACTGAGCATTTGAGCTCACCCTTTTTATGTTTTATTTTCCCCAGGATATAAAGAAAGGTTTTAGGTATGAAAAAAAAGGGAAGATCTTTATGGAAAATGTTGAAGATCTTTCACCACGATTAGAAGATTACGTTCCAAGTTTCCAAAGACACTAAACTATTACGGTCCTTGTGTGTGTGTTTTTGTTATGTACTAAGTATTCCGCAAAAGTAATGTAATGTCCATGTACGTCAAGCTTCGGGTCGCTACAATCAAAGTGTCTTTACAAGGTTGTTCACGTAGTGAAGAATGGTATTAAAGAGTAATTACAGGATTTAGGAAAACAAAAAATGATCCAAAAGTGTAAAGAAATTTTTATTGAATTTGGTATATTTTGAACCATGTAGAGATAAAATATCATATGAATGATGGGATATTTTATTAATGATTTTAGTAAAGTAAAGGAAATGAAGAGTGAAAGATGATTTATGTAAAATTTAAAAATATAATTTTTTAATTTTTAACCAATCTTTCCATCCTATATAATTAATTTTTTATCATTATCATTGAAATTATTATTCATTCACTTATGATGCCTAATTTTTGTCTTCATAACTCCATGAATTTAAAGTTTTCTATAATAATACAAATAATTTAAATCCTATAAAAATCATGGGATGAGAAAACATGTCACAATAATTTAATTATTATTCCAATGAAAATTTTTATTATACATTCAATTAGGTTATAAAAATAGTTAAGAAAAATAAATGAATTTTTATAATTGTATTTGAAATATAAGATTTACCTTATTATGTTTTATTTTTACAATTAAATTTTTTCTCATAATTCAAACATTATCCAAACTCACTTTATATAAGAAAATTATATGGATTGTTATTATTTTAATGATTCAAATTGTTTTTAAAAATATAGTAAATTATAATAGTTTTATATACTAGAATTATAAAAAATATAAAAAATAATGTGGATGTTAGATTGGTTACAAAATAAATACACAACTATTAGTAGAGGAGTCATCAACGAAATGTTTTGAAAAAGTAATTTTTAAAAATTATATAAACTAAATTATTTTCAACTCGTAGTTTAAAACCTATTAAAAGTGAATAAAATAAAAATTAAATTAAATAAATCAAATAAATTTTAATATAATAAGAGAATTATCTTTTAATAAATGGTGTCTATAATGTGAAGAATAAATAGAAGACATTGTTAAAGTGGTCACGGATTCAAGATTTATTTGACTTCCAGTGCTTTGAGAATTGGAGTAAAACAACTTCTCATTTACCATTATCTAAATAATAACTGAACTAGAAAATATAAATTTTAATAATATATATTTATAGAGTTTTTTAAATTTTAGGGTTATAAAATATATTATATTGAATGATTAAAATCTATAAAAAATGAATCCCTATTTTTATAATACTGAATTGAGCATAAAAAACTAAACAAGATAATAAATATTATGAATGAAATATTATTAATTCAGTCCTCTATATTTTATAATGATTTCATCCAAATCTAAGAAATGGTAAAAATGTTTGGGGATAAACAATTCAGTGATATCTGGATTGAAAAATTTAGTACAGTGTTGGATTCTGTGCCCATTTTATCCATCAAAACATATAAAAAATTATGAGTTATTTAAATTAAAAATATTGAAGAAAAAAATTTTAATTCTTTTAAAAAATTTCAAATTTAAAATTGAAATAAAATAATTTAATGATAAAAAATTTTATTGTTTTTAAAAGGGATAAATTGAAATATTTTAGAAACTTTTAAATTCATAAACTAAATTTTTTATTAAATAATCACATAAAATGAAATATAGATTAATTAAATAATTTATTTTCAATAAAATATTCAGTAGAATCATGGGGTTTAAAGTATCACTCACATAAATACTTGACTCGTGTGTAATGATCAAATATCCATATTAAATATACTACAATAATAAATAATGAGAAAATTTTCTAAAATATAAAACAATATATAATTTCATTATGAAAATTTTATAAAAAAAATATTTTCTTTCAACAAAATATCTATATATATAAATTATAAAATATAATAAATCTATCCATGACCAAATCACAATAAACCACACATTGAAATTCCCGTCACTTTTTTGATAAAATAAATTTATTCTAAAGATATAGTCATAATTGGAAAATGAATAAATCACCATATGCTTGTACAAGTTCTCATTTCAACACACCATAATATTTAAATCTATATAAAGATATATGTGTTTAAGGGGAGGTTTTTTTCATCTCTAATGGTTGGTGGGTAAAAAGATTTAAAATTTAAATTCTTAACTTAGGATATAAAACACTAAAATAAAATTCCATGAAAATTCCAATGGAACCACATGAAATATACCTCAAAAAATTTCCAAAATTAAATATTACTCAACCTTATTTATGTCATGGACCACGACTCATTCAGTAAATAAAATGAATAAGTTATTACTTGTTGATGAATTTTTTTATTTTTTCATTTTTTTCTCTTTCATTAATGAAGATGATAAGACAAATGTATAAAATGAATGAATGAAATTTGATGAAATTTTATTATTTATTTTATAATTTCATGAGTCATAAATATATATATAATTAATAATGTAATATCATCTTTATTTTTTATCTTTTTATTCAATTTTATATATAAGAATATGATGAAAGTTAGTAAAGAATAATGGATAAAATAAATTAATATACATTCCTCTATTAGAATATAAGAACATTGAAACATTCCTCACAAAGTCATTCATGATGCATATTCCCATAGAACGCACATAAAAGTAATTTATCCCAAAATAAAACATTAAATAATCTTGAAAAAATATTAAGAGTAATATAATTTAATGATAAACTCTCTGGTATTATGGTTTAAATATATAAATAAATCTATTTTATCTAAGTTAATAGAAAAGAATGATGTAATTTTTTAGATTAATGTTAAAAATATTGTCTTGAAAATGTAGTACCTAAATTACAATTAGAACATTTCATGTACTCTAAAGAACTGAAAGAGAAATAATTACAACTTCTAGTTTTTATACAAGTTCCATGATTCTCTCATCAGGGTGACGGTATTGGGTGATTATGTATAAAAGTTTTAATAATATTACCCTAGACTAAAAAATTAATTTTTTAGAGATTTTTATGTATATGGATTCTAAAAAAAATGTTAAACACGAATTTTTTTTTGAATTAATATTGAAGTAAAAATATCAATGTCAAAATCATTTTTTTAAATCATGTAAATCAATAAAAATACATTCATGAGTGAAAATTATTATGGATAATCATTTAACCTAATGTTTCCAAAAAACTTAAAATTTTAATGAAAGTTATAAATATATTCAATTGAAACACACAAAAATTCAAAATAATCCACATAAAATTTCATTATTTCTCACACCCTTAAAATGGTTCATTATCCTCAATTTGACCTTATGAAATGATGTTTGTACATGACACAAAAAAATATAAATCATGATAAATGATTTAAATGTGAGAATAAGCGATAGTGTATGTTTTTATCTTTTCTGGATGGGTTTAATATTTCTACTACTACCTAATATGATTAAGAAGTTCCAAAAAGGAATAAAAAAGTGACATGTAAATTGTATCTCAGAAAAATTAAATATAAACCTAAAAAAAATTAAAAAAATTAAAACTTATCTTACCTACCCATAAGAAATCAATTTAAACAATATATATAGAGGAAATTGTTGAAATACATCTAAAATATTAAAGAGTTATGGTCTCTTTATTTTGGTCAATCAAAACATGGTATCACCTATTCTCCCCCAAAATTCCTTCATATCATCTTGATAAATGGTAGAGTCCATTGAGTATTAAATGTTAATTATTAGAACTGTCTTTTAAATGGATTTCCCTTTGGAAATGTTTCTTAATGGTATTCCTTGTGTTTTTCATCTTTCTCAAATTCCTCATTAAATTATTCAAAGGGTACCTCTATATTTTCATCAAAATGATTCAATCTATTTTTAGGGTCCTTTTTTTCATCCAAAGAATAAAACAATTATATTTTTTTTGAATTTTAAAAAAAGGGATATTAGTATAAATTTCAGTAATAAAAATATCACAATTTATTTATTAATTATATATAAAATCATAATATAATTATTCCAAAAAAATATCCTTTTCTTCATGTAGTTATATAAAAATGAAATTGGAAGGTTTGGATTCTGGGTAAATATAAAAATTCTCATCAAATTCATGTATTACCTCATCATCAATGACCATCAAAATTATGTATTCATTTTATATCTAATATTGCTCCCTTCATAATAGCCTCTAGTTCTCCTATAATGATGTAGTCATCTTAGAAATTTATGTTGTCAGCTCAACCAATATTATTTTATAAATAAACAATTAATCTTAATGTTCTACTAAAATTTCAACATAATTTATCATCAATGGATGATTTTAGTTTGGATTTTATTTTTTTTAATGTATTTTATTTGTTATATTCATAGAACACCAAAATTTCATATTTTGTTTTTTTGGATTTATATGCATCACTAAGGAAAACTCCCCATAATTCATTATATAATGGTTTTGTGGTGGTTACAAGTATTATTGTGAAATCTAGGAAATTAGTTGTTGATGTTCATATAATTGAGTGTAGTTCCCTTGGGTGTAACTTCTCGGATTTTCCATGAATTGTTTTTATATATTATAAGGATAATTTTCAAGACTAGGCACAGAGAGAGAGTCTGATTCTAAGCCCTAATGTTCTTAGAATAAATGATTGAAACATATTAATTATATTAAATAAAACATGCTCATGGTTTACATGAAAATGTGTAATAACAATCGAGCGGGGTCCTAGATTTGGAATACAAGGGCACCGTGGAGATTAGAATATAGGTTTTACCCTAGGATCAATATAACCTTTTCATTTAGATCCAATTATGAAAAACAATCATGGGTGTAAGTGAATAATAAAAAATAAATTAATTAATTTGTTTTGTTTTATTTTATTTTATTTTTTTGATTAAGAGACCATGTTTCCTATAAATCCATAGTTATATCTTTTGTGTTAAGGGTTTCAACTTAACCATAAAATCCTAGAGACCATTGGATGAGAGGTTTCTTTGATAATGATGGTGGATTTGGACATGATTGTGGATCATTGAACCAATGGACTTAATGGATATTATCAATGATGGAAACACATAAATATTATTCATTAAAAATTTATTAAAACATCTTGTATAATGTTTTATTTTGTGTTTTCCATCATGTTCCTTAATCTCGGATGAATTCAGATCAATTCCACTGACTAAATTGATATGTGCATCATCTATATATTTAAATTGATGGAATTAAAATTATTCATTATGTTCATTCCTCTATGATTTTATTCTTTTTATGAAAATTAATAGAGTCCAAACGAACAAAGTAAAAGGTTCATTTCTAACATTTGATTTCTTTTGGATTGATTTCCTTGTTTATCACATGTTCATCATGTGTGTTTATTTTTGTCCCATAGTTCAATGAATACCAAGTATTTGGTCATCGTATAACTTTTATTTAGAGAAATGTATCGATACTATGGGTGGGGTTTGTGAATGAGTGTTTAATTGTAGTGAGATAATGATAGAGGATAATCATCTGAGGATCAGAAAAGATTATAGGTGTCCATTAAAATCAATTTTGACAAGGTAGATATGGATGTTGTGTGCAGACATTTCCTGAGCATATTTGAAGCCCTGAATCTTGTCTTCTAGTGACTATAGGCTTGGGAAACCCATGATCTATAAGTTACAGCAAGGTTGGCAGGAACTAGGAATTATAGAAAAATGTAAAAAACACAACATGAATATTGAGATCACATTCCAAGTGGGACCCCTCGCTACGGTGTTTGGGTTTCAAATAGAGTTAAATATCACAGGCAGTGTGACATGGTCACACATAATGTTTCTCCTTCTTGATGGATCAGTGTCTACATCAAAAGGTACCTAGACGTGACTAGGAGTACATGGGCATAGACATGCCTTGTACCCCAACACATACATGGAAAGGTGTACATAGACTAGTACAAAGGCATGACCAGTGGTTCCTAAACATGACTATACAAAATGGGAAGGTTCTTGAAGACCTTTACATGCCATGTGTTTCAATCACATAGTATTTATGTATAGGTTTACATGTCATGTGAGGTTTTACCACGCAGGAAGATTATGGGATTCTTGGGCATGTCGTGTACCCTCAGTACACACCAGGTACCACCTTAAAGGGTGTTTCTTTCCTTTCATTTATTTATTCTCAGATAATCATGGTCGAGTGTGCTCCATTTTTTCATTCCCTCTAGGGTAAATTTTGAAATTACATCAACATCATAGAAATGTGATCCCCTCTATAGGATGAGTCTTAGATAGAGTTTTTGGCATCCCTCTGTGAGAATGGAGTGTGATCCCATATAATATTTATACCCTAGTTTGGGGTTTTAGAATCGTCATAACCTCCTTGAATAGAAAAATAATCCGCCATATTGAAATCCATATCTATAGGGTCTGTGGAATTTTGGGAATACAATCCACTCTATAGCGGGTTGATTCAGATTGAGTTTGTGGTGTCCCTTAGTGATTTTGGGTGTGACCCCCCATCTGAGTAATAAGTTCTTATGAGACCAGTGATCCTTTATATGTTGAGTCAATAAGGTTTCCTTATAACTTTTAAGTTTCTCTATGTTTTGAAAATCACGAACAATTTATCTTAAGGCAAATTATATTTTCCCTAAGGATTATTTTCATAATGAAAATTTTCCTTCTCTAAGGAAATTTTTATCCTTACCTGTGTTTTCATTATTCATTTTATAGTCTCTCTAAATCCAACTCATTTTATTACTAAGGAAAATTTTGGTTTCACATATGAAACCTCATGAACCTATAAATACTTAGATATAGAGTATTCTATTTTCAGACTCTGAATTATCTGATATTCAGACTCCAAATTCTATGAAATTCAGACTCAAAATTCTTTAAAATTGAGACTCCGAATTCTCATAATTCAGACTCTGAATTCATTAGAATTTGGACTCTGAATTCCACAAAATTCAGATTCTGAATTCATTGGAATTCAGACTCTAAAATCTATATAATTCAGATTCTGAATTCTTTGTAAAACATAATCCTAATATCCATGTCTTATAGACTCAAAATGATTATTTGGTTAGATTCTGATATCCATTTTTCTTTGACTCTGAGAAATAGATTTGGTTAAGCAATTTCATTTTTTATATATTTGTTATGAACTTATGTCATAAAATATGTTTCAAACTAACTATTTTTTGAGTAACATGTGTATAGGTCCCTCGGAGATTCAAGAACAAATATGACTTTTGGAGGAGGGAGTCGACCATATGATAAGTTCCTATAAATAAGATCTCATTTGATCGATCTCACACACTGATCCATCAATCTAGAGATTCCAGGCGGTTAAAGTGATTTATAGAGAGAGATACTCTCATTCTTTGTGCATTCTGAACATCTTGTTCATATTTTTTAGTGCGACTCTGATTTTTTCTGAGTACAATAAAGATCTTTCAGGGATAGTAACACATAGGTGTTGACTACCATAAATATCGAGGTCTTACAGGGATAGAAAGATAGATTCTGATATTCCTATCGAGGGATTACCCTGGTGTGGTTAAAACAGAATTTCTTTAAGTATAAATCAAGGGACCATTATTCGAGGTTGTTGGATACCCTACTCTTTGGGTTAAAAGATTTCATACTTGTTACATTTTTTGTTTCAAGTTTACTTTCATTGTATTTTGATAAAGGGAGAAATTATAACATTATTATACTTTCATATTCTTTTATATAATTTGATAAGTAAGATTCTATATGCTTTAAGGTAGAATATTGTCCTTGTAAACATTCCTTAAGTTTCATTTTTGGTAAAATATTTTCATAACCTTTCAAGTTTGATTAATAGAACTAAAATAGGTCTTGTGAATTGACCTTGTTTAACTTTGTTAAACATAGTTTTCATTAAGGTTAAAAATTAATGTTGATAAACGTACAATCCCCCCCCCCCCTCTTTTAATTAATAATCTACATCATTATTTTGATCCTACAATTGGTATCAGATCATGTCTCTTAATAAATTATATTCAAATATAATATTTCTTATCGAAGTCTTCCTTGTTCTAAATTTTATTGCTTAACTTTTCTTGCATAATTTTTTAATTGAGATTTTTTTTTACAAACTTTTTCTATTAACAAGTTGTTGTGGAAAGATATTTTTTTATAGAATTTCAGGAATGAATGTTGGTTTAATTGATAATGTAAATCCTACCAGACCACTTATTTTTTATGGTAATGATTTTGAATACTGGAGATAACGTATTAAGACTTTTTTTATTAATACTGGAGTGGAAAATTTTATAATGCTTACTGGAGATTTCAAAATTTCTGACAAGGAATTTAAATCCTTCACCAACCAAGAAAAGTCATAATATCAACTAAATTACATGGTAAGAAATAATTTTTTGTGTTATATGACTAAGAATATATATAGTCAAATTTCTTCTTGTGAAGCTGTTAATTTCATATATAATTAATTAGAAGTTACACATTTTGGTACATCCAAAGTTATAGAGACTAGAAGAGCTATACTTAGAGAATAATATCATCGATTTCTATTTCCCTATGGAGAACCAGTTTGAAAAGTGCAACAAAGATTTATGACTATTGTCAACAGTTTACAATCTATGGGAGAGAAAGGTCTTGATTATGAATCTCTTGTAGAAAATATTTTTGATATTATGTCTATTGAGTGGGAATCCAAAAGAACAGCTATTGATGAGAATAGGAAAGTGTCTCAAATTACTCTTGATGTGATTTTTGGAAATATTCTTCAACATAAGACAAGAATAAAAAAGAGATATTGATATGAATAAGAAGAAAAATTGTAATAGAAGTGTATCCTTTACTACAACTAAATCTAAGACTATGGAAAGGGTTAAAATATCTAAGTCTAAGAAAGTCATTGTTTTATCTAAATCTAGTGAAAGTGAACATTCTAAGAATGAGATATCTAATCTTTCTCTAAGGATGAACAAGATAGTTGGAAAGAAAGACTTTTAGTATATATATAAGAAGAAATAAAGAAAGACATGAAAGACTTGGAAGTCACTTGCTATGAATGGAAAATAGTAGGGCATATAAGGCCTGATTGTCATATGCTTAAGAAAAAGGATAGGAAAGAAAATTATTCTAAGAGAAATAGAAATAATTATTATAATACTAAGGAAAAATGATGTTTTGAGGTCTAATAACACCTGGAGTGCTAGTGGTGGTGACTCATCAGATGAATCCTCAGAGTATGAATGTTCTGAATAGAATAATCTTGGTTTACTATCCAAAATACCGATTGAAAATCATTGTCTAATGGATAAGTCACACGATGCTATATCTATTACTAATGTATATTTGAATGAAAATTATACTGATAATAAATACTATAAATCTTTAGATGATGAGTCCTCCTCATCAGAATATAATACATTACCTTCTTATGAATAAGTGTTTATGTTTTCTAAACTTATTGAGAATAAAAATTCTAAACTCAAGAAAAATCTTGATAAGGAAGAATCTAGATTATCTATTTTAACCAAAGAAGTATAAGATCATTCTAAAGATCTTGATAATAAAAATTTTTGATTTTGAAAGTATTTCTAAAAACCTTGAGGAAGTTAATTCTGATAAGGATAAACATTCTAAGGATCATGAAAATGTAATTTCTATGAAAAATATTTTAGAGGCTAAATCTTGTGCTAAAACAAAAGTTTTTTAGGATAAAAATATTATTATTAAAGGAAAGTCAAAAAAAAATTTCCTTAAGGAAATGTCTATCAGATTTTACCCTAGGTGAGGAAAATTTTGACAAGATGTATTCCCAAATTCGACCTTTAAAAAAGAGTTTTTGGATTTGGTTATACTGATTCTAAACTATTTTTTAGTAATAACTATTTTGTTCCCCAAATTGCACCATTTTTTCACTAAATGTTAGTGTGATGGAAATTGGGTGAAAAATTGTTCTTTAAACAAAACTCAATCTTTAGATTTTCATAAAGATTAATTTTCAAAAAAAATTTGGATACCTAAAATTTTTCTTTCTAAAATTTTTGGATCCAAGAAAGATTGAATTCTGAAAGTCTAATTATTATTTTTTCGATAAAATAAAGAACGTACCAACAGAAATACAAGGTACATGGATAGTGGATTTTCCTGGCATAGGACTGGTAACAAAATTTCTTTGAAAATGTTATCAGGATGAAAGGAGGAAAAGTGACTTTCATAGATAATTCTTAGGGAGAAATTATTGGTATAGGTAACATTGTTTTTCTTAGAAAAACATTAATTTAAAATGATTTATTTGTTAAGGGTGTTAAGCACAACCACATTATCATAAGTCAATTATGTGATGAAGGTTGCATTGTAAATTTTAGTAATGATAAATTTTTAGTACAAAATTTCAAGGAAGAGATTATTATTTATTCCCACATGAAAGAGAATGTATACACAATAAACTTGGAATACATTTGAAGCCAAGATCTACCTTGACTTAGTGAAATGGAAGATCAATCTTGGTTATGTAATAGAAGGTTAGAACAATGTAACCTTAAGAACCTATGTAAACTCTCAAACAAAAGACTAGTCAAGGATATACCGGATCTTAGATTTTATTCTTCAAAATTTTGTGATCCTTGTCAATTTTTAAAGCAACATAAATCATGTTTTAAACCAATCGGTGAAATCTCAACTTCTAATGCATTACATTTAGTGCATATGGATCTTTTTGGTCCGACACAAACTAGAAGTATTAGAGGAAAATATTATGTATTTTTCTTAGTTGATGATTACACTATATTTACATGGGTCTATTTTCTAAAAATTAATTTTGAAGCTTTTTCTTATTTCAAAATTTTTAGTGCCCAAGTTAAAAATGAGAAAAACCTTCCATTAATAACTATTCATATTGATCGTGGAGGAGAATTTCTAAATTTAGATATTGAATCTTTTTGTAGTAAAAAGGAAATTACTCATAACTTCTCGTCTCTAAGAAATAATTAATAGAATCATGTTTTTGAAAGAAGAAATCATATTCTTCAAGATATAACTTGAGCCATGTTGAGTTAATATTCTATAACGAAACACTTTTGGGATGAAACTGTAATTACTTCTTGTTATACTATAAATCAAGCTTTTATTAGACCTTTTTGTTACAAAAAACCTTATGAATTGTGGAATGGTAGAAAACCTAGACATTCATACTTCAATGTATTTGGTTTCAAATTATTCATTCTGAATACTAAAGAATTTGATGAAACTGATCCTTTTATTTTTAAACAACCCAAACCTACATCCTCATATGTGTTTTGAAAAACCGATTATCAACCATTGGAAAAAGATCCTTATAATAAATAAAATGTTCAATAAAATATTTTTGAAGCATTTAACCCATAATATTTCCTATAATATGTTGATGAATAGGTTTTACAAAACCCAAATCAGTTTTTTCTTAAGAGTCATCCTAGTGATAGTATCATTGGTGATGTAAATCAACCTGTAAGGACTATAAGTTCTTAAAGAAATGAAGTAGAACATATAGAATTCATTTCCCAATTAAAACTAAAAATCACTTATGAAGCTTTAGGTGGTGATGATTGGATAAAGTCCATATAAGATGAGCTAAATGAATTTGAAAGAAACAAAGTCTAGACCTTGGTTGAAATGCCTAAGTAAATTTCTGTTATTGGATTAAAATGGGTCTTCAGAAATAAGTTCGATGAAAATGGAATCATTGTAAGAAATAAAGCTAGATTATTTTCTAAAGGCTATAATAAACAATAAAGAATAGACTATAAAGAAACTTATTCCCTATTAGCTAGACTTGAATCTATTCATATTTTACTTTCCTTTGCATCATTATTTAATTTCAAACTTTTTCAAATGGATGTAAAATGTACTTTTCTTAAAAGATATGTTCAAGAGAAAGTTTTTTTTGAACAACCTTTGGGGTTTGAAGACACAAAACATCTGGAACATGTTTTCAAACTTACCAATGCTTTATCTGGAATTAAACAAGCCCCTATAACTTGGAATGATAGTCTTATAGGATTTTTTCTATAAAACAATTATGTTAAGGGAACTGGTGATCCAATCCTTTTTAAAAATAAAGATAAGAAAAAAAATTGATTGTTCAAATTTATGTTGATAACATTATATTTGGTTCAACTTAGAAACCTTTAACTAATTCTTTTGTGCATCTGATAAAATCTGAGTTTTAAATGAGTGTGATGGGTGAGTTAACATTTTTCCTAGGTTTTTCAAATCCCTTAAAAACTATAAGGAACTTATATATCTCAACATAATTATATTAAATTTATACTTAACAAGTATGGATATGAAAACACTAAAAGTATAAGTACTTAAATCGGTACCTAAAATTCTCTTGATCTTGAAAAATCAAGGAAACTAGTAGATCAAAAATAATTTAGAGGTTTGATAGGAAGTTTACTATACTTGACAGCTAGTCATCCAGATTTAATATTTTATGTATGATTATGTGAAAGATATCAATATAATCCTAAGAAGTCTCATTTAAAATAAGAAAAAAATAATTTTTCTATATTTAAAAGGAACCAAGGATTTTGGACTCTTTTATACTTCTGGAAATGATTTTGTCTTAAAAAGTTTTTTAGATGCTGACTTCAGTGGGTGTATAATATATAAGAAAAGTATATCTAAAAATTGTCATTTATTAGGAGATTCATTGGTTTCTTGGTCATGCAAAAAGAAACACTCAGTGATGGCTATTCTAGCTAGCTATCAGAAGTTAGTTATCACATGTTCTTTCGTAGTGACACTTATAGTCCGAGGAGGAGGAAAGGCCATCGTGGTGGGAAGAAAGGATATAAGGATTATTCTTACCTACCTTTACTAATAGAGACCTGATCTTCATGGATATTGAAGGCCCAAGTGAAGGAAGGGGCTCTCAACTTCAATGGAAATGTACCGCGGGCAGGGGATGTGGTAGCTCTAGTTGAGGGGGAAGCTCCCATTAAGAATGTAATATAGATTTCACGCACAGATTATGAGCAACCTGTGGAGATACTACTACATTCCAGAGAAGAAATGGAGGAGTAATCTCTTGTAACCGGTGATTCTATGGATTTGGGTGCTAAAAATATGGAAATGAATGTTCAGTTGGGCACTAAAAGGGAACATAAGGACTGGATTGACAAAAAAATTACATCCTAGTAAGAGGTATCAATGCGGGGAAAATCAATAAAGAGGAATACTTGCAAGTGTAGGACAGACTGGTGCGTCGATTTGAAGACCTCATAAAGGATGATCCAGAAACATCGGTAAGATCTTTGTTCTGGGAACTTATTAAGGATAAAAATTTCAATAGGCTTAAATTTTCCTTTAACAACTATGTTTTTTCTTGGGGTTTCTCACTTTTTCCTTAAAAGTGTATCTAATTTATAATAAAAAATGAAGTTGGGAGTAGCAGTTGGAAGTTGTTGTGCTCAAGTGTTGTGGATTCAACACACACTCACAGACCATGGCATGAGTTTTACCGAAACACGTATATTGTATGATAACACTGGTGCCATTTACCTAAGAAAAATCACTTCACATAACTCTCTATCGAAAAACATAGATATTAGGCATCACTTTCTTAGGGATCAGACACAAAAAGGGGATATCATTCTTTAATTTATCTTAATGCAAGAACACTTGCAAATATTTTCAAAAAACAAATTCCAATAGTTTTGAAGACATTAAACAAAAGTTATCAATGACAATAGTAAGGTACTCTTCTATATTAACATTTTGTTTAAACTTATCTCCTTTCATTAAGGAACTCATTTTCAAAAGGGGAGTATATTATCTTGGTAGTTTAAAATTTTTCGTAGTTTAAATTTTTCATAGTTAAAATTGTTCTTAGTAAAAATATTTCTTAGTCAAAAAATTTTAGTCAAAAATTTTCGTAGTTAACATTTTTCATAGATTAAAATTTTTTGTAGTTAAAATTTTTCTTAGTTCAAAATTTTGTGTAGTAAAAATTTTTCATTGGAAATTTTTTTTCATAGTTAAAATTTATCGCAGTTTAAATTTTTCTTAGTCAAAATTTTTTCATAGTCATGATTTTTGTAGTTAAAATTTTTCATAGTTAAAATTTTTCGTAGTTAAAATTTTTCTTAGTTAAAATTTTTCGTAGTCAAAATTTTTCATAGTTAAAATTTTTCTTAGTTTAAATTTTTTTTGTAGTAGAAATTTTTTGTATTCAAATTTTTTCATAGTTAAAATTTTGCGTAGTTAAAATTTTTCACAGTAAAAATTTTTCATAGTTTAAATATTTTTCTATCTAAATTTTTCATAGTTTAAATTTTTTGTAGTTAAAATTTTTCGTACTTAGTAGTCAAAATTTTTCTGTACTTAAAATTTTTCTTATTCAAATATTTTCATAGTCTAAAATTTCACAATTTTAAAAATTTCATTTCTTTAATAAAATTTTCTCTAATCTAAAAGTTCTTTAAGAATATTTTTCCTCATTACTTATAATTTTCCTAGAAATCAAGACGGTATGTTTCCTTACTTAAATTTTCAAAATCAAATTATACTTTTTGGTATTTCTCTCTTGTTTTAAGAAAAAATTTCAGATTCACTTTCCTTAAATATGTTTTTTTATCTTAAAAACCTAAAAATATTAGAATCTTCCAAAATCCTTCTTTGGATTTCATCTCATCTGTTAGATCATTTCAATATAGTTTCAACTATGGGATTAATCAGGGAATATGAACTGTCATCTCAACGTCAATATAAATACCCCCCCCCCCAATGGTTTTCCCACATCGGTTTTCAAGCCTAGCGTGCTGAATCTCTCCCTCTCTACTTAATCATCGTTCGGTTTTTTGATCTTATTAACTTTGAATGTATTTAGAAGAATCCTCACAGAAGAAAATATCATCAACTAATGAAATTTATAAATGGAAAATATACAGAGAAAGGTTAGTTGATCGGAAGTTCTTTACAAAGTATGATTCTATCATTTCAAAGTATATCAAGTTGAATGGTTGGGAAAGCTTGTGTGTAGAAAAACAAAAAGGACAGGATCTGGTTTATCCAGAGTTACTTATTGATTTCTATGAATCTATAAGTTTTTTTAATGAATGTGGGAGAGATAATTTATCATTAAAAACTTATGGAAACACTTATTTTATTTCCTACATTAAGGTGATTGTATCATTAGAATAGTGTATGAAGGAGAATCCATTTTTTTCAACCAAAAACTAACTGATCAAGCAAGAAGTTTTAATAAAGAAAAGGTTATAGAGTGCCTCAGACTCAAAGGAGTGAAAAATATAAAGATAAACCATCTCTCTACTAACTTCAGAATTTTAGTTTTATGAGTTCAAGGATTTCTCATTTCGATAAAAGGTGACAAGGACTCCTTAAAGAAAATTGAAATCTATGTTTTGGATTTTTTTAATCAACCTGATAAAGATAAACTTAATGGAGTACATATTTCTAACAATTGTAAATATCAAAAATCTCACCATCAAATCATAGATAATTATATATCCAATGATCTTATCTAAGATTATTGTCTTATTCCTAGAATCATTCAAAATACCACGTAGTTCAAAGCCCAGATCCTTTAATTTCCTATTTTATAGTGATGATACTTTGAGGAGGATGAAGTTTGGTAACAATGAAAAATCCAGAGAAATTTCTGACTTGTCAAAAAGTGAGATCGAAGCCTCATCCAAAAATTCAGAAGTATCTAAGACTTCCAAGAAGGGTGGAAAAAAATAGAAAACTGAAGGAACCGGAAGCTAAGGAAAAAACTCCTACAGTTCGTGAAACCCAATCAGCACCTCCAAAATATAAGAAGAAAAAGACCTATCCAGATGAAGTTGTTGCTAAGTGGAGATAACAAAAGAAGAATAAGAAGGTATTAGAACCTAGCTTTGGCTTGGATCTTGCTGAGGAAAAAGCATAAAAGATTAAGGCTGTTGAAAAACATGAGAAACAATAAAAAGAGAAGAAGCAAAATAATAAAATGTCTGAAGCTGAGATTTTTCAATCTCTTCTCAAGTCTACTGAGAAAGATTCTAAGAAGATTCAGGTACCATAAATTTTTCTCAATAAACTAGTACAAGTAGAGACTCTGGGAATGAATATGGTCATTCAAAAACCTGATGAAGAGAAATATTTTGTGCAGGAAAAGGAAGTAGAAGGAGAAGAAGAGAAATGAATTGATGAAACATATGATATGATAAGAAAAGTTAAATAATATCAATATAAGGAGAGTCCTTCTAATAAATTATCAATCCGGACTTCCCAGGCTGAATCTTCCAAAATTTTTACCCTAGTAAATGGTGATAAAGGCCAATAAAAAGTAAACAAACCATAAAAATAATAGAGTAGTAACCATGATTTTTTTCAACCATAGGACCTAGTGGAAGATGTTAAAAAGGAAAAGGCTGAGTAAGATAAGATAGTCCAACTATTAGATAGTGAACATAAATCACCAAATGCTGCTGAAATCATTATGAGAGCTAATAAAGGAAAGAATTTTGTAGCTGATACACCTAAAAAGGCAGTGGTTTCTAACAAATATATTGGTGGATCTTCAAAAAAAAAGGTTCTTGACAGAGAGAGCGAATCCTCATAAATAAGAGAATCTGATTCAAAATTGTCTTCTATGAGACATAATTTTTTGGTTCAATCCCTGAAGAAATTTGTTGATATAATTCCCTTATTTACAAGTATTGACTCAAGTTGTCAGATGCTTCATCATTCATTTAATCCAAAATAGGATTGTGTTTCCATGCTTATAGACAAATTGATCAGGCTTGAGGCTGATTTTAAATCCTTACTTATTGGGTATGATGCGCACTGGAGGTTGTTCAAGGATATTATTAAATGGTCTAAGAATATAATTGAAGAGATGATAATATTTTATGAATTTCAATATAATGTTAAGGATTATTTTGATACCGAATATTTCAAGATCAGAGACCTTACTATAAGTTTGGATGAGAAGCTTAATCTTGAACAAATAGTTTGGAAGTAGGAAGTCATTGATCTGAATGGGAAACATAATTCAGTTGTTTGAATATAGAGAGGGAAAGAGATCTCAAAATTGAGTTTGAAAAAAATCTCAGTAATCATGAAGATATTTTGAAGACTCAGGAAGAAATTCTTAAGGCTCAGGAAGAAAAAATTGAAGCTTTAGAGAAGAAAAATGAAGATCAGGATGAACTTCTCAAACATTTTGAAGAGGATCACAAGGATCCTAAGAAGTTGAAGAGCATTTTTAAGAAGATTATTCTAGAGGAAAAATAAGTATGATTTTTCCTTAACTCTAATATTTTTTTGTATTACCTTTCTTGTACAAATTTTTTCCAATCATAATGAACATTTTGGTGATTCTTCATGTGTTTTGTTGTATGGTACTAATATTTCAGGTACCATATTTTTTTCCATTCTCTCTATTACTTTTTGAAAATCATAAATGGGGAGAAAGGAATTATAAAAAATAGTACTAATTAATGAAGATAATTTCCTAAGTAAGGGGGGGTCTATCTAGGGGAAAGTTTTATCAAAGAATATTTCCCTATGAAAGAAAAAGAAAAATCTCTTTAAGGAAGTTAGAAATACAATCCTTAGGGATTTAAAAACCTTAGGGGGAGTTATTCATATTCATCATGATTCATAAGTAAAGGTAGATAAGGTTTTTTTCATTTATAATGAAAAATTCTAAGTCCTAATATTATTTTTCTAAGGATGTTTGTTCTTTACAAAAATGGAGAGATTGTTGAGTCAATAAGGTTTCCTTATTACTTTTCTATTTCTCCATGTTTTGAAAATCACAAAAACTTTATCTTAAGGAAAATAATATTTTCCCTAAGGATTATTTTCATATGGAAAATTTCCCTTCTCTAAGGAAATTTGTATCCTTACCTCTGTTTTTATTATTCATTTCATAGTAACACTAAATCCAACTCATTTTATTACTAAAGAAAAAATTCAGTTTCACATATAAAACCACTAAATCTTATAAATACTTAGATATAGAGTATTTTCTTTTTAGAATCTGAATTATCTGGTATTTAGACACTGAATTATATAAAATTCAGACTCCGAATTCTCTGAAATTCACACTTTGAATTCTCAAAATATCCATGTCTTATAGACTTCGAATTATTATTTGGTTAGATTCCAATTTCGATTTTTTCCATAGACTCTGAAAAATATATTTGTTTAAGAAATTTAATTTTCCTTATACTTGTTATGAAACGATGTCATAAAATTTGTTTCTAACGAACCATTGTTTGAGTGACATGTGTAAAGGTCCCTTCGAGATTAGAAAAATATTACCATTGAAGGATAGATCTGATCATTGGATAAGTTTTTATAAATAGGATATCATTTGAATGAGCTCACACATTGATCTATCAATATAGAGATTGCATGTTGCTAAAGTGATTACTAGAGAGAGACTCTCATGCTTTATGCATATTGAACATCTTATTCGGATTTCTTAGTGCGACTTTGATTGTTGTTGAGTACAATCGAGGGATTTCGGGGAAAGGAAGAGAGAGTTGTTGACTACCTTAAAGATCGAGGACTTTCAGGGATAGCAAGATATATTTTCATATTCCTATCGAGGGATTACCCTAGTATGGTTAAGACATACATTCTTGAAATTATAAATCAATGGACCTTTATCCAAGGTTGTTGGATACCCTACTCTTTGGGTTAAAATATTTCATACTTTTTACTTGTTTTGTTTCTGTTTATTTCCATTGTATTTTGATAAATGACAAAAGTATAACCTTATTATACTATTGTATTATTTTAATTACTCTGATAAGTAGGATTCTATATGCATTAAGGTAGAATCTTTTCCTAGTAAACTTTCCTTAAGTTTCATTTTTCGAACCATATTTCTAGAACCTAGAAAGTTTGTTTAATATAACTAAAAGATGTCTTGTGAATTTACCCTGTTTAACTTTGTTAAACATAGTTTTCCTTAGGGTTAAAAATTAAAGTTTTTAAACTTAAAATTCACCCCCTCCCCCTCTTGTAATTTAGAATATACATCGTTATTTTGATCCTACATATTGGGTGAGGCCCAATGATATTGAAATATTGTTTTAGTGTCTCTAGTGATATCATGGTTAAAGGAGTGGATTATCCTAGATTGAGAATTTCTTTGAGAAGGATCCTATGATTGGTAGTTGGTTGTGACATACCGGTGGCATTTTTCCCTTTATGTGTATATCTTAGTGATCATAGTATGCATTGATTATTATATCCTTTTATCTAGATGACCATACTTGGTTAGTTGTTTTTATTTTTTTTCTGTATCCTACAAGGTATTGTTATACTCACCCCTGTATGGGTTATTCAAACACATGTTGTGTCTTGTGTAGACAAAATCCCCTTTGACTGTTTCATGGGTTGATGCAGAGTAGGTGGATTATAGCTTGATCTTGACAAACTGATGTTTTTATGGAGATTGTATTTGATCATATTCCTCACCATTGGAGCAGGTTAGAGTATTTATGGTTTTCGGTTGGGTTTTTTTCCCTTTTCCACTTTCGTTAGTGTATTTTCCTACTATGGTTTTAATATTATAGATCTATTCTTGCATTGGGTTATTTTTTACATTTAAATATGTTTTGGTCTGGGATATGTGTGTGTGTATATAAGTACTTTAGGAAAATTCCTCCCATTAGAGGTATATTCTTTCTCGGTGTTGGTCACTTGCCCCTGTCCTATTGAAGGAAGACTTGGGGTAGTCGAGGGATAGATTCTAGTGGGTTAGTTCATGACATTGTTTTATTGGAAAAGTTGGTTCTATATTAAGACTGAAGTGGTGATATTTTTTTTGGGAAAAATGTTTAGTTTTTCTAGTTCAGACTTCAGTATAGGGACTCCAATTTTGGTGCGAGAGCCGACATATGCATACACTAGACCTCTAATTACCAACCTTTTGACTAAGTAAAAAAAATTGGTTGAAGTGAAAACATTGAAACATGCATCATATAGAAATGGGTTATGTTTTACATGTCCTTCTTTAGACATCTCCCCATTTATACTCTTTGAACATGGCACATCTTGTTTTATTTCAGGATGTTTCAACGATGATAGAAAGCTTGGATTCCATTGACTCATCAGAAATATGATCTATTGAGTGATGAGGAATCAGTATAGGGGGTTATATAAGAGATATAACATCTGAGTGGATTAATATCTATACCACTACCCATTGACTAGAATCTAGTGATGATTGTTTGAGGAGAGGACACACATAGTCTATGTGTGTAGTACAAGTTTTAGAGGTAGTGACCTCCCATGTTTCCATGTGAGAAGGACCCCCAGGTGGATAAGTACTTCCTAGGGGAAATCACTCATGTTTTTTACCTTGTGAGGATGTAGAAATATCAGCTAGAGGTCCTATTGATGAGTTTTATTCATGGATTTTTTTGGGTGATGGTAAACATTAGTGACTTAGTCAGACAATAAGACAACTCTCTTCTAGTCAGACTTTGATAATCTCTTCAGTGAGGAGTTCTACCTAGCCACATTGTGATCGGTACTTATATAGAATAATCTTCATATTCAACAGGGCAATTAAACCATGGATGATTACTTAGTGAGGTTTATAGGTCTCTCTCTTTAATCCATGGATATGTTTCAGGATCCGTTCTTCAAAGCACAGAACATTGAGTGAGGATTGTGTTCTGAAAACTGAGTTATAGTGGAATCCCATTGAATTCTCACATATTTTGAGGTACATTAGAGGGACTTGGTGGTGGAGACTTTCCTGTAAGATCATTAATAGATAGTGGGTGATGATAGTGGGAACCCATGAGCTGAGACCTCAACAGTATGTAACCGATGATATTCAATGTTATCTAAGCATATAAAATTCTTCTGGATACAATCCTAGGAGACAGGGTTAGTGGTACATGGTTTTCAAGATGGCTTGAATTAGCAGAGAGATAGGTGGTGTTTCTCCTTTAGTGGTTGGAGACATATGGATTGTAATTTTATGACCCATCGTACTGTTGATCAAGTGATAGTTTAGGGACCGTTGAGATAGAGGAAGTGGTAGGAGCGGAGTGATCCATAAGGAAACAGACATGGAAGAGGGGTAGTATAGTATAAGGAGGTGGTTGGAGTTTGGACCTTTTACTACCACCACCCCTAAGTTTTTTAATCAATGCTCAGTGAAATAGTAGTCAGGGATATGGCCAATTGCAGGCTATATATGCCTAATACCCTATGGCTCTAGAGATGATATGAGGTATTATATGTATACTTTCTACATTATCGACAGTATCATTAGAAATAGGTTTGATTCATTCTATTTTTTCCACTTTTATGGTTTAGGATATAGAGATATTAGTAAATCCATTGGCTCGACCCTTGTTATTGGAGATTCCGATAGGAGGTGACTCAGCTATTTCAAGCTTGTGTCGATAGTGTGATATGACACTTGGTGACAATATTTTTGTATGCAATCTCTTTATATAAATGATGAGGCCCCATGAAATCATCTTAGCTATATACTAGCTAGCCCTAGTTCTTGAACATATCAACTATTTTAGGCAGAGTATGTGGCGTTTCTATAGTGAAGGAATGAGGTTTTCCCTTACGAGTTAAAAGGGACCCTTGATAGAGAATTACATGCTCTGTCAAAGGAGAGTTCTTCTAATTACTCACCAGTTGGATATAATTTTACCTAGAGTATTTGATTCAATGATATCTAAGTTACATATAGTGGTGGCAGAGTACATGGAAATCTTTATTGAGGATGTTCCAAGCTTACCTCCCCACGAAGATCTAGACTTATACATTGAATTTTACCCAAATATGGCCTATATATCTTCACCATCGTATCATATGTCTCCCATAGAGGTTTGTGATATTAGGGTGTAGTTATATGAATTGTAAGAGAATTGATTTGTGAGACCTAGGGTTTCCCCATGGGCAGCCCTAGTGTCGTACACCAGTAAGGAGGACGAGATCTTGAGGTAATGCATGGACTATCGATGATTGAACTAGGTGACCATGAAGAATAAGAATCCACTACCTAGGATAAAATACATATTTGATCAGTTGATAGGGTAGAGATGGTTCTCAAAGATTTTCCTCAGACCAGGAAATCATCGGTTGTGATTACTGGATGAGGACATACCAATGATGGAATTCAGATGTTTCTATGATCACTATGAGTACTTGGTGGTTCTGTTCAGTGTGATGAATTCCCCATCAGTGTTCACAAGACACATGAACCAGTTCTTTAATCCATTGTTAGACCAGTTCATGGTGGTCTTCATAGATGAAACCCTAGTTTTATTGACATCCAAGAAAGAGCACATGAGACACTTGAGGATGATACTATACACACACCGAGAGCACTAGTTTTATGGGATCTTCTCAAAGTGTTAGGTTTGGACTCAATGGGTCCACTTATTTGGACACGTCATCTTAATGTTAGGAGTAGCAGTGGACCAAACAAAGGTTTTGGTCATGCTAGATTTGGAGCCACCCGAGAGTGTTACCGAGGTGTGAATTTTACTTGTTTTTGTAGGGTACTGTCATAGGGTCGTACCTGATTTCTCTAGATTTGAAGCATCATTGACATCATTGACCTAGAATGGAATAATTTTGTGTTGAATTAAATGTGATAGCAGTGAATTCAAGAGTTGATATATAGGTTTATGAGAGGTCATATATTGAGATTTCCAAAGGAGGGTATTAAGTTTGTAGTGTTCAATAATGGATTAGGGAACAGGCTTGGTTTTTTATAATGTAGAGAAAGGTAGTTACTGGGTATGGTTAATGTTATTTGATACCACATGAGGATAACTACATGACCCATGATATTGAGCTAATAGAGGTAGTATTCATATTGAATATGTAGTGACACAAACTGATGGGATAGTGATTTACAGTGTATTACAACTATAAGAGTCCCAAGTACATCTTCTCTCAGAATGATCTTAACTTGAGGAAGAGGAAATGAATAGAGTCCCTACAGGACTATAACTTTGTGATTTTAGATTCTCATGGGAAGGGGAAATTTTTGGAAGATTCTCTCATCTTGAGATATTTTTCTCAGTTGTTGGTTGAGGCGTTAAAGAATTTAGCCTCATTTCAGTTGTCCTTAGTCAAAAGGGGTGGTGCTTTATATCTTTAGTTGATGGTTTTTACCCCACTATTTTTACAATGTGTGAGGGATACTTAGTGTGGAGATACAAATTGTGATACCCTACATACTTAAATATCCACTAGACATTCTCTTGATGGATATTTTTAGGTTGGGGATAATCCTATCGTTTTTGGGGATGGATGATGGTACCTTTGACATTGTGGGAGGACGTGATGAAGGAGTTTCATAAATCCATTTTTAGTACATACTAGTGTGGACATGATGTAAGACTTTGAGAATTATTTGAAGTATCATCTACCCTTAGTGGGCTTTATATACAACAATAGAAACCATTCTAATATTGGTACGACACCATTCAAGGCTTTGTATGGGAGAACTGATAGGTCACCAGTTTGTTGGATATCGTAGTGGTTCAGCACTCATGGGTGTAGAGTTGGTATGAGGTATTATAGAGAAGGTTAATATCATCTAAGAGTGGAAGAGGATTGCACAGATCCATTAAAAGTCTAATATAGACTGACAATAGAGATCTATGGAGTTCTATGTGGGAGACCATGTGTTCTTGAGGGTATCACCTCAAAATGGATTGTAGATATTGAGATGGGGAGATAAGTTATCTCTAATATTCATTGTTCCATTCAAGATACTATATAGAGTTGGAAAGGTACTATACTACTTATCTCTATAGTCATAGTTGGACTGTGTACGCATTGTCTTCCACATGTTGCAGTTGAGGAGGTACGTGCACATCCTGTAACATTTTATTGAATAAGGTGAGCTAGAAATCGAGAATGGGGTTACCTTTACTGAGTACCTTGTAGAGATTGGGGATCTTGAAGAGAGGGTCCTTCATGGGTGATCGATTCCCCTGGTGCACATTCATTGGAAGCATGGGAATCATCAAGAGAGAACCTGGGATTAGGAGACCTAGATGTGATCCCAGTTCCCTCATCTTTTTGAGTAGGTTATTATATTTTTGAGATGAAAATACCTAAGTATGGGAGAATATAATGGATCAAGTTTTCCATTTATTATTTTTTTGATATTATATGGATAATTTTAGAGAGAAAGAGTTGAGACAGTGTGTGATTCTAAGGCCCGTGAGGCCCAGAATAAATTTTTGAAATATATTTAATATACCAAATATAACACATACATAGTTTACATAAAAAAAAGTAAAATAACTCTTAAACAAAGACCAAAATTAAGAATCTGAATGCACTATTGGGTTCAGAACATGGTTTTTACCATATTTATGATGAAAACATTGTCATCATGAGTCATTTATAAAAATAATTATTGAAGGTGTAAATGAATAAAATAAAATAAGAAAATAACTTTTTTTGATCTAGTGACCATGTTTTCTATAAATTCTGGTTTAAAATTTGTTTTAGGGTTGGCTGTTAAACCCTATATACCAATATACTATTGAAGGAGAGCCTTCATGGAAAATGATGATAGATTAGGACTAGATCATGGATATTTGCACTAATGAAGTTTGTGGATCTCATCAAAGATGGTAACATAGAACCGTTTTTTCATCAATAAATGATCCAAACTATAGGTGGAACGTTTTATTTATGTTTTCTATCACATTCCATAATCCCAGATTAATGTGGATCAAATCAATTAAAACAATTGATACTTGCATCATTGGTGGATATATATTGATGGAATTATAATTGTTCATTATGTTTAATCCGCTATGATTGTTTTATTTCTATTAATAAATCAAGTATGAATATAAAAAAGGCTGAGGTTTTTTCCTCATGTTTGATGTATTTTGGATTTCATCCCTCATTCATCACATGTTCATAATAGGCAGTTTTTTTGGACCATGGATTGACAAATAATAGGTATTTAGTTGTTAAGTGACCGTTCTTCAGCGTAATATATCAATATTGTAGGTGTATTTCTTGAAATAGAGTTTTATTTTGGTTTAATGAAGATGTAGTAATATCGGAGGTGTATTGGAATAAATTGATGCAATCCCTTAAAATTGGTGTCAATGATGCAGCTATGGATGGTGAGAGAGAACATTTATCGAGTGTATTCGAAGACCTAAATCCTAATATTTGGTGACTGGAGGCTTGTAATACCCTTGATTGTCATGTTTTTGTGTGGTTAGAATCTCTAACAACACAGCATATGATGTATAAGTGGACCCATGGATTCTATAACATCCTAAGAAATAATTTGTGTATTTTGGGACTACACAGCATGTGGGACCCCCTGAATGTGGCGATAGAGTTTCAGCTAGAGTTAAATATTATACGGCATGTGATATATTCACACACCATGTGACCCCTTTTTGATGGATCAAAATTCACTTCAGTAGGTACACATACAAGACCAGGAGTACACAGTAAAGGACACACCCTATACTTAGACATAGACATTAAAAGGTTTATATGTAATAGTACACATGAATTACTAACAGTACATGGACATTGCAAAACAATATAGGTTGGTGTCATGAGACCTATATATTTGATGTGTTTCACTCAAACATTGTGTTTTTTGGAGGTTTACATTCTATGTGAGTTGTTACCACAGGAGCAGACATGTGGATAGTTGAACACTCCATGTACCCTCAGTACACACTATGTACCCCATAAAGGGTGTTTATAGCCCTTAGTTTCATTATTTTAGACCATTATTGGTTTATTGTGTTCCTTTATTCCATTACCTCAAGGATATAGTGAGACATTACATCCACATCATAGGATTATGATCCCCTTTGGAACATGATTCTTAGATTGAGTTCATGGTTTCCCTCTGTGAGAATGGAGAGTGATCTTTTGTCCTCTTTATAACCAAGTTTGGGTTTATGGAATTAGTATGACCTCTTTGATTAGGGTGTTGATCCTATATCTATAAGTCCATATTAGCAGGGTTTGTGGAATCATTATTATAAAATCCCCTATGTAGTAGTTTGATCTAGACAGAGTTCGTGGTGTCACCCTATAGTTCTGGGAATGACCTCCTACTTGAGTATCAGGGTCTTATGAGATGAGTGAGATTTATTGTATAGAAACCAATTATCTTGGTCTCTTTTTTTATTATCTCTGGTGATAACATAGATCATGGAGTGGATTATCCTAAAATGATAATTGCTTCGAGAAGAATCTTATAGATGGCAGTCGGTGGTGACCACCGGGTGGCACCATGTCCTTCCTGAGTATATTTTGGTCTTTATTTTATTCATTCATTGTCATATCCTAATATTTATCTTACTATAACTGGTTTTTTGGGTATATAATTTTTGGGGGTGTCCTAATAATTATTGTTATACTTACCTTTTATTGAGATCTTCTGGCACGTGTCATGTCGTGTACATATAAACACCCTTTTAATAGTGCCCTGAGGGGAAACATAATAGGTAGAGAATATCATGATCTTGAAAGACCGAGGTGTTTTTTAGGATATTTTATTTGATCATAGTTTTCATCCTCAGAGAAGTTTGGAATCTCTATAGTTTTTGTTTGGTCTTTTATTTGACCCATTTTTTTACATTTAGTGCTTTACAATCATACTCTGGCAGTGGGATAATAGATGTATGTATTCATTGGGTTTAATTGTTTTACATATAAGAATTGTTCATCCTTGGAGATGTTTTCTTGTGTCTAAGTACAATAGATTAATGTATGATCTTCATACTTGATGTTTTTCAGTATCCCCAGACCTATTGGAGGAGAGATTGGGGTAGTCAAAGGTCAGACCCCTGTGAGTCGGGTTGTGACACTTGGTATGATAAATATTAAACATCATGTTAATAGTTTTAATAGTTCACTTACCACCATGAAAATAGTTCCATATTGATAAATAATATCATTGGTGATCCAAATATTATTTTCCCCTAATTCAGTTAGTTTTTGAACTAGTCTGTTCACTTAAGGTGTAATTTTGTTAAAACAAATTACAGGAATGATGAAAAACACATAGAAATTTTTAAAAATAGTAGTGAAAATGGGGTAATTTTTGTGTTATTGAATAAAAGTGAAATAAAACCCATAAATATGTGGGTGAATTTCATTGAATTATTGTGAATTGTGAAAAAAAAAGTAGAAGATGATTTTTTTTATTCAAGAAATTTATTTTCTAACATGAAACCAATTTAACCCTCCCTTATAATTAATTTTTCATCATTATAATTGAAATTATTTTTAAAAAAATTATTATACCCAAATATATTATATTGTGAACCCCTTGAAAATAATTTGTCCAAATCCAAGTGAAAAAATGAAATCCAAGGATAATCCTCCAATGAGCAGTCATGGAATTATGGTTTTGTTATCATTTCAAAGAAAAAAGTTAATATGTGTTCAATTTGGGAACCATTATACTCTAAAGTTTTGATTGATTTGAGTTATGGTATTTTTTTCAAACATTTGAAATATATACTAATTTGACTCATATATCCAATTAAAATTGAATTCACATAAGCCACACTTTACATGACCTCACTTGCAATATTCTAATTTTTTTACAACATTAAAATTTAATGATTAAAATAAATTATCCAAATATAATGAATTAAACAATTTAATGATATTTATATTAAACATAATCAACTAATTATGGTTTGTGTTAAATCTATAATAAAATAAATTCTATTCCATTGGTTGATAGTTCGTTATAAGAGCATTATGAATATGAAATGGTATGTAAAGTTATAACCCAATTCCATTTCTACTCCTATCATTTATCTGAAATGAAGAAAATTAAAGAGGAAGAAAATTAAATAAAATAATAGAAATGGAATAAAAGAAGGTAATTATACTAAATTAAAGTAAATGTATTATATAAAGAATAAGAATAAAAATATCATTGAAGAGATCCTTAAATCAATAGTAACTTCTCCAGGTCTGTGTGTGGCCTGAACAGAGCTTTGGAGACATATTATCGCTTGAACGGCCATATAGTCAACAAAACTAAGAGTAACTTCTATATCTCTAACACATGCTCTGACAGGCGTATCCTCAATGTGGGTAGCATCCTGGGTATGAACAATGGAAATCTTCCCATGCTGTATCTGGGAGCCCCAATCTCAATGAGGCCTCTGTGTATCCATGATTTTGACTCTATAGTTTGTAAAATCGTAGAGAGGGTTCTTAACTAGAAGAGCTGGTACCTATCCTTCGGAGGCAGGATCTCCTTGGTAAATAGTGTTCTCAAGGACACCATAATTCACACTCTTTCCTCTATTAAGGTCTCCAAGGGAGTTACCCACAACCTGGATAGGATTTTTTCTAGCTTCATTTGGGACCCCAAGAATGAGGGGAGAAGGCACTGGGTTTCTAGGAATGGGATGGCGCAACCTATCAAGGAAGGTGGTATCAGCATCCAAAATCTCGAGGATTCCCTCACCTGCATGCATGAGAAAATGGCATGGGAAGTGCTGGAGAATCGTACGTTATGGGGTATGAACATGCATGCATGCTATGTTGGGAATGGGGGTGGTAGGGTCAGGCAGGCTTCCCCTTTCTGGCATGAGATTTTCCCCCTAGTGAACTACCTCATACCTTACGCTCATTGGATCATCGGAATACGGGACACCTCCTTCTGGCATGACAACTGGTGTGGGGAGGAAATTGGGTACCCGGGGTGCCCTGTTACCACCATTTCCTTCCATGAGGCCATCAAACACCCGCCTTTCATCAGTGTTTTCCATGACACAAACCAAGAGTATCTCTTTCACCTCATTGACATGACCACGGCTCCCCATCGGTGTGTGTTCACCCTATCCCCATCTGGATTCTTCACGTCCAAAGACTATCGTCGGGTGTCTTTCATGCAAGCGGCAGAGGATTATTGGAGCGATGTGTTGTGGGATAAAGATATCCCCACAAAATATAACTTCTATACATGGAGAATCTGTCACAGAGCCATTCCTACAAATGAGAAAATCAAAAGGTGCAGGGTGAGCATGGCCTCTAAATGCGTTTGTTGTAACCAGCACAAGGAGGAAAATTCGGATCATTTGTTCTTTGAAAGTGAATGGGCGAGTGAGGTGTGGACATTCTTTGCTGATTTTACTGGATTTTCTATTCAAGCCATGGAAGATCAGTCCTTCCATACACGATTGTTTCACATCTTGGGTGATGTGGGTCCGGAGAAAATAGCATGTACTTTGGTGCTTTATGCTGGATGCTGGAGTTTGTGGCAGACTCGGAATGTGTACTTGCATGAAGTGGTGGCCTCCTCTGTTAGAACCATCATCTTTCAAACTAAGATCCTACTACATGATATGGTTTGTGTTCTCAGCACCTGGAGGGAGGCTCCCACCCTTCAGCGATTTCTTCCTATCATGCGTAATCCCTCTCCGGCCCTTGCTTCGCCCTCTGGTATTTGGGTTTGATGGACCACCCCTTATCACGGTTTCAAGCTCAACACTGACGGATCCTATCTTGCAGGTACCATAAGTGGCGGGGGTCTTGTTTGTGATTGCAACAGCTCGGTCATTTTTTCATTCTCCATCTGGTTGGTCTAGGGCACACCTCTTCTTGCAGAGGTGAAGACCATGCCGGCAGGTCTCCAAGTGTGCATCCAAAGGGGTGTGGCTATAGTGGTGGTGGAAACTAATTCCATGCTCATCTCTAATGCTCTCCAGGGCCTCGGAAGTGTTTCTTGGTCTATCGAGCACATCATCTGGAAGTGTCAGGGTTTCCTTGGAAACAACACAAAAGTGTCCTATAACTTGCACGAGGGAAATAAAGTCACCTACTACCTTACTTCAACAGCCTATTCAGGTCTAGAGGCTTTTCTTTTTCACACTCCCCAAAGTATGAAACCAATGGAGATCAACATTATTAGAGTGGATTCTCTAGGTCATCATCATTTTAGACGTTCTTAGTCACATTCCCTTGGTTGTTAGTGGTGTTTTTCCTCCTTTGAATAAATGTTTTCATGATGATAATGATAAATATAGTGGAATAAATTCTCCACTTCTATTAGTATACTAATACTTGATCTAGCTCTTAAATTTTTTTATAATACATATTTATATAGTATAGGGGATATTAGGGTTACAATACTCATGAAGTGGAATGTTTAAAATCAATTCCAAATTTATAAATATTTATGTACCATATGTTTGGCCACCAAAAATATTTTCATAGATATGGATATTTTTGAAAAAAATTCCTTTACATCTTGACATATAATTTTTGTAATTATTTTAAGAAAATCTATGTGAGTATGTGAATAGTTTCGACCAAACAATGATGTGATATCCAAATTGAAGAATCTTGTACAATATGGAATTCAAGGCATTTTTTCACCATTTAAAATAGTACTCTTGCATGAGGACTTAAAATAAAAAATATGGAAGATTCAAATAAATTTTTTTCAATGTATTTTTAAAAATACTCATACATTATCTCATTTCTTAATAGTTTAGTATTTAATAGTGAATATAAAAATAAATCAGTTTTCTTCAAAAAATATTATTTATAAGATTAAATTTACATTAATAGTTATTTATAATTATATATAAAATGATATCAAAGATAAAAAAACTATCTCCCCGAATAATAACATGAAATCTAATTGACTAGATCGTCACTGAATGATCCATATATTTATTACATATCCTATAGAATATTATATATTGTAAAGTGGACTTGTCTTCATAGTCACTTATTATTTCTTCATAATCCCCTTTTTATGTCATGTTTGGTAATAAAAAAACATGCTTAGGTTCATATATTAAAATATTTTACTATTATAATAGAAATAATTTCTTTCTTAAATTGAATGTTTCAAATTTTTATTGAATGGGGCTTCAGAAGGTTATCAAAATGTACATCACATTGGAATAAAATTAATGATATCCCATAATTCATCAACTAAAAAAATCATACAATATTTCATTAGAAAAACTTATCTATCACATAATTTTTAATAGGAATATTTAACAACAAATGAGGTCATTGCATCAACATCTGATGTCTCATTGTCTCTTTGTTTTTGAAATTCTAGTATAATCCTATATTTATATCAAAATTTTAGAATGTATATATTTTAATGTCTAATGATGAAAAATTTTATTTCGATAAAATTTAATTTTATGTGACACCTCCATGTAATTGAAAAATATATCACAACCTCTATCCATGGAATGAGAAATTCAATACCGATGGAACTTAACCACAAGAAAAATGTAATATAATTTTCCAATTAAAGATAAAAAATCCATCTAAATGTTATAAAATTTTTCCTTAATAACACCATAAGTAGATCTAGAACCATTACATTTAGTTTTATATATATTAACATTCACCCATTATATAAGAGAAATGAAAATAGCTAATTGTAATCTAGAAGGGGAACCATTATGTGATGAATATTAAACATTAGAGAAATAAATATAAAGAAATAAGTCAATAAATATATTTTCTAGACCCTTTCTAACCAATATAGTAGTTAAGGAAGATAACAATGAGTAATTTATATAATGAATAAATAGATCTAAATCGAATTTAATTTCATGAAATACATATTTCATATTAAACTAAAACAAGGATGGTGAGGTTACATCATCCATTAAGTATATATTAACAATTAAAATAAAAAATGTTCAATAAGAAAATTGAATTTTAAGAAATTATATCAAATATATATAGTATTTCTAAATGGATTGGATTTCTCCTTCAAGATCTCCCAACTAGGTCTCATTCTTTATGTGATTAGAAAATGATCACCAAGATTCTGAGGGTTCAACATTTTTGAACCATTCCTTAGTGATTTTTTATTTGAGTTTTGAAGTCATCGATACTAGGGATGGTTTTTTATTTCTATATCTGGTTCTATATCATATCTTTCATTTGACATGGATCGATATTTTTTTGGATGGGTCACTAGTGATGGAGAGACTTCATGTGGGAGAAAATATGGTTTGGGTATCTTGATGTCTGGTGATGTTTTGGTTTTATAGATATGATATTTTTCAATTTATTTTGACCCATTTAATCATTCTCTAAATATTGTTTAGGGATAGGTATTTGTTTTGTATTGTTCCTATCATCAACACATGGTTTTTATTGTCAATTTTCTTTTCCTTCCCATGATGTTACTTCCCTATCCATTATATTGACCTCATTCTGATCAAGATCTAGTTCATTTTCTATCATGATATATGGTGGTATAGATAGGTGATGGTGGTTCATTATCAGTGGGGATGTTGATAGATGTGTGTTATAGGAAATTGAATATATGCACGTAGGTAGTTGTTTGGCCAGTCAGATGTCCAATGTTAGTGCCATTCAATGAAATACTTCATTTTTATTTTCTTATAGTCCAAACATTAGTGTGTAATAGTCTTTATAAAAATGGGATTTTAGGCCTCTAAAAACACTAAGAAATGTTCATTTGGGCCTTTGTTCCATGCTATATTTTGGTATTTCATGTTCATATTCATTGGGTTCATATACTTGTAATGTGATCCTCATTAACTCATTTCAAAAGTGTCTCAATTTATCTTATATATTATTAATAATGTGTCTTTTACAAACTAACTTCACAGATTTATATTACATTTACAAATAAATCCTCAATGAATTTATCCAAGAGCTATATAAAAAATAAATATCTACATTTTTATTATATACAACAACATCATAGGATCGCTTTGAAGAGATCATGGTGCACTAATTGAGAATGGAATAATTTATTTCAAAATACTTACTTTATATATACCATAAAAGAATACTGAATTTCTCAGGAATGTACTTAATAAAATTTTAACTATTTACTTATTTTTTATAATAAATGAATAGTAATTTCATATGAATATTTTTTGATGTTTAAAAATTAGTATCTATTATAGTAAAAATTATCATCTTCTTATGAAATACAAATATGTAACAAATATGTAACATTGTTTTTCTCCTAATATAATTAATATTGTCTTTGAGAAATGAATTAAATAATATATCCTCAATTAATTCTACATTTGTTGAAGGAAAAATAATTAAATATTATAGATTTTAAATCAATATTATCAATGTATAAAATAAAATCTATATTTTTTATAATCTATATTTACTTTTGGGTAATAAATGGTAGTTCTCACAATAAATAATTTTATAATAATGAGGATTATTTCCCTTTTTTGGATCTATACCCTAATGAATGGGAATAATTTTCACACATAAACCATAATATGGTTATATTATATATTATAATGTATAAAATAAATAGAGAGGGTTAACTATGTTTGGAAACCCAAGGAGATTGGGACATCCTTCTAAAAATGAGAGAAAAACTCTTTTTTTATACATTAGGACATATACTTTCATAATGAATCCCATAATAAATAGTTAAATATTTTTTTTACTATATATATAGGACTATTAAATAAATTTATATTTTCATATAGGGAATACAACTATAAATCAATGAAATTTTTCTCTAGGTAGACATATATATTATGTTTGAATAAAGTTTTATTATTAAAAAACATTAAACAATGTTTTCAAAAAATGAATTTTCATGTGTTTGTATATCAAAGAAAAAAAAAATTTTAAAGATAATTTTATTTTGGTTTTACCTTAAAATAATTCAATTAAATATTATATCTAATATAAATGGTATATTGAATCCATAACGCCACCTATTGTTGGGTTTCATTATTTTCACTTCATTATCCATTTGTATTCAATAGTTTTATAAATTACTATATAGATAATTGTTTTCAATATAAAATAGTTTAATTTTCACCCCAAATAACAAGATTGGATTAAAAATTATATATAATTTCCATAATAAATGAATAACCATCATTTATTATATCAGAGGATAAAAAAATTCATCTTGGTAAATAATAACTAGAATTGATGAAAATTGATCTCCATATCAATAACCCATCATTGGATTAATAAAAAAAGATAATACCTATTTAGAAGTTACAAAAACCAGGATAAGTTATGGATCAAAAGAAAAGTTAATAACACTACGATAAGAAGAATATTTATTTTAGCACTAGAAACTAATGTTGAAATTCCATCATATCATATACCTTTTCAATGTACACCATATCCATTACATTATCATAGAGACATTTTAAAGTAAATAAATCATATTTATTATTATAAACTATCAACACTAAATATATAATGACTTCTCTAATAGTCATATTGATACTCTAAAACCATCATTGGGGGTGTTTGAGTATATATTTCTTCAATCGGTAGTGATATAAATTTATAAAAAATGGTTTACATAATGATTTAACAAAACTATTGAAAGTAATATTGATTCAAAACGTTTTCATTATATATGATATAGGTCATATTAAATTCTATAGGTTTATTTCCCCTAAAAGGGAGATTAATATTTCTACAAATATATATTCATCAATAATATTTTTGGTATAAATGTATAGAAACCCTAATAATCCCTATAATGAACCAGAACTGTAATATCATATTGAATTAAATTTTTTATTATATTAATTTCATATAAAATATATCTAATAAACCTATTTTTAATATTAGTTATTTTATTTATGAAACAATTATGAAATAGAGGGATATGAATTTAATTTTAAATTTGAATAAGATAATCCCTTACTTATAACATGAGGATATAATAAAATAAAGTCACATGAAGAAAAACTAATTTCAATGGGTAAATTTTCAAAGAATCTATCATCTCTTCAGATATTAAAAATTGTTAATAAAATAATATTTTAGATATGTTCATGGAATAAAGTAGTGTATTTATCTAAAAACATTATCCCTTAAAATCTTGATACTTCATGAGAAATTCAATTTTACATTAATACAAAACCAAAAAAAATATGTTTCTATTTAAAAATTATTAATGAAAATAGTTCTCAACATAGTGAAGTCATGAGGACAGGTCACACTCATGAATTTAAAATTTTATATCTTTAATTATTGAATTTATATATACAATATAAATTTCAATGGATTAAACAGACTTATTCTCAATAAAATTTCATATCTTATTAACTAGGGATGGTTGATCAACTCTAGGTATTTACCATGATGTTGTAACATGAAATAGATAACCATCCTCCAATACTACATATATTATGAAATTCATAACCATTAAAAATAGGGAGTGAGTCCCCAAATCTAAAGTGTAATTACATTTACCAATATAGGGTGTGATGAAAGTGAGTCACTAGAATATAGGTAAATCATTGAGACACTTTAATATAATATAATATGTGACATAATGTCACTATTAAATGATAATTTTTCTCTTTATTACTAAACCAAGGGAATATGTATCCATTCTATATGATGTCATGTAATTGATAATTAATGGATCTTAACCTTTCCATTGAATTCATTAAGATTATTCCACCGTCATTATTTTATATGAAATTTTTCATATAATTATAATCTCTTATCAATAAATAAAGAAATGGTACCTAAAAATATAAGAATATAATTTTTTAAATAAAAATAATGTTTCCACATAACAATTTCCACAAATATCCATAATAAAAAACATATTATTATAGGAATTCACTTAAAGAAAATTGTATTGTTCCATGATGTTAATTAGATCAATATATAAATTATTATTTTTTATGATATACTAATGGTTATATATAGGTGTTTAATATGATTAGTTATGATTGTTCTTTTTTATGTAATGGAATATAATCCAATATGTTTCTCTATTCCAGAAGAATAATCACAAAAAATATGATGGTACAAACATCTTTGGTGAATTACTCACACATCAAAGGGAAACCAATTCCTCTATGATTCTAAAAACATTTAAAAATTTAATGAAATAATAATTGATACTTATATTATTTATTATCTCGCATTAAAAATCATTAAAATTGTATTGAAAACAGTCCTCCTATTTCTTACAATTAACTAATCATGTTTAAATTTTATCGAGAAAGGGATGTGATCATTTATTCTAATATAATTATATCACAAAATTTTTTGTCATATCTTTTGACAAGTATTATAGGTATGGAAACATCTATATGAAAAAACAATCTAAAATAATTTACTATACCAAAATGGAGTTACGAAAAAAATTTCTATGAATATATGGGGGTTCTATATCACCAACCAAACATACAATTTACTCTAGAGAAGATACAAAATTTTGATCCCCTATTTTTCATCATATGAATTATTGTAAAGAATCATTGAATACACAATCATTAGGAAACACGGAAAATAAATAAGGTGTAACCAATTAATTTATTAACATCGTTAGGCTATTATATAAAAGTTAACTCTTGTAGGACTCGTAATTTCATTACCCACAACATTATAACTATTTTCTCACTACTCCTTGATAATATTTTAAGTCAATTTTGATTATTTAAAAAAATATAGATAGGTGGGGATAAAAAACAATAACACAATAAAATATATTAGTGCTATCTAAAGAATTAACCTTGTAATAAACCTTTTATAAATGAACTTACAAAACAACTAATTGAATAACCTAGTTTTATTTGTCTCCCAAGAGTTTCTCTATTTTATTATCTTACATTACAATATTTTTTCTAATAGAAGTAGTGTTGGATTTTTCCTGATATATTATCTCTATTTCACATCCTTTACTTGTTTTATAGAAATGAAAATTTAATGATCATTCCTTTACATATTTAATTATGAATAAAAAGATCAATAAACTGATGATATAGCAGAATTTGAACCATTATTGTTTGTTTATCGTTTGGTAGAAAACACATGAAATACATACCATATAAATTTCATTAGGAACTATACATTTCTTTAGATAAAATTTTATTTTATAATGTTTTTTCAGTGAAAAAATTTTATTTTTCACAATATTATGATATTTTTATGTTGAATGATCGTTTTGGATACCCATCTACATGAAAATTATACTAAAAAATTGTTGCATCTATTTCCTTGAATGATAATTTGTATGAAATAATATCCCATGTAATAAAATAAACACTGAAGAAATATAAAAATTTAAAAATATATTGGAATATACAGTTAATGAGTCTAAATTTCCCTTAATTATGAATCACTACCTATATAAATATACTAATCCAATTTGAAAATAAAAAATAGTAATTTATTTAAACATTTTCATTATATTACTTGGATATTTCGGTTTCAAATCTGTTAAAGTATATCTAATTATATGAGACTGATTAATGTGTCTAATTGAACCTATAAACATTAGGCCCAAAGATAAACAATTAACGTTTTGAAAATCATTACTAAAATACACCTATAATATATTTCAAAACATATTTTTCTATTCTGGAAAAATTATGCTTATTAAATTTTTTAAAAAAACATAATATGATTGATACATTTAATTTTATTTTATTAATGTATTATTATTGTTAATTTATATTTTAAATTGAATAAATAGAGGTGAATTCATAGAAAGTTTTTTCATGCTAGTTGTTCATGGAATAGATAAAACTATAATCATCTTCATAGCTATAATAATTATGTGATAAAATCATTTTTCCATGTTGATGATCCAAACAATTGTTACACTATTCTACACATAAATTTCTTAAAAATTATTTATAAATAAACATTTCTATGAACATTATGTGAATTTTTATTTAAAATAATAATTTTCCTCATGAAACATCTACTAACATTCAATTTTTTCGATTATAGGTCTATATGAAGGTGAAATTGAGGATTCTCTATTAATGTCTATTTGATCTTTCATAGTGATATCTCTTAATAAAATCAATAAAAAGTGATTTAATTATTATATCATTGACTTATGGATATATCCATGTCTCTTTCTTATTTTACCTTGAAAACTATCCAATTGAGGCTCAATGTTATCAAGTCTATAACACTACATGTTTTAATTATTTTATATCATTTTAAATGTTATAGATTTGATTTAGTCAATCCCAGAAGTTCACATAATGGTTATGGAATTTGGATTTACTATAAATAAAAACATTTAGTAAATAGGACATGTTACTTTTTGTGATATTGAATAATTTAAGAGGAATTTAATATTTTTTACGATTGATTTTTAAATGATATTTTATGAGTTGGGTTAATTCTTAAATTCTTCCAATGAATGAGAATTTGAAATAAATTATTCAAGAATAAAGTTTTCATTTATGAATGATTTTTTACTTTAATAAAAAAAACTTATCATTGGGTGTTACTAAATATATGATTTTATATATATTAATTTATATTTATAATAATTTTATGATTATTAATTTAATATAAAAATTTTAAATTTATATTTCTTAGAATTTTTGGGATAATTATTTCTTGTTAGTGTGAAATTAAAATTTAAATTCACTGTTCTTAATGAATCTAACATTTATCCAAAGGGATGAAACCTCTTTTGGAGAATCTATTAAGTTGAGAAATGATAAAGATAATCAGGGTATAAAAGAAAAAATAAAAATATTGAATTATGTGGATGAATGAATGTTGATTAATACATTTTTTTCCATGCTAGTGATGAAAATATAGAAAACATGGACATACTATTATATTATGCTTTACGTTTACTCATAATGAGGGATGTATTCGATAATAATGTATTTACATTATATTTTGAGAAAAATTTGGATTTTACATCGTTTGGAGATGAATTTGATTTTCTAATGGATTTTAAGGAATGAATGAATTTTTTAATGGGTTACTGAAAATTGAGATTATCTATTCTGATTTAGTTAAAATAGTGTTTTCAAATCCATTATGAATATGATATTTTTTCATAGAATTTCAGAAAATCTATTCTTTACAAGAAAAAAATCATAAATAAAATGTGATTTCATAATTTTATAAATCCCTCAAAGTTTTCCAATTCTAAAAATTATTGAACTTATAAACTTATTATTATACCATATTTTGGAATAGATATATATGTGGATAAGTTAAATGTTTGAGTTTTATATTATTTCAATTTCTTATTATACATAATCATTGAATATTTAAATTTCTGGTACATTGTAGAGTGTTATATTCCTTGATGGAAATCATGTTGATTATATACATACCCCTTAAATATATAATTTAATGGACATATAGAAATTATTTTTTTGGGGTTCAATATAGGGTAATTATTTTTTCCACGTCAGGGGTGAGTAGATGATATACATTGATTTTATACCAAATAATATGGTGGCTAAGTGTTTGAACATTGTATTTTAGTATTCCATATGTCTCAATTTTTTTTATTGATTTTATATGAGAGGAAATTTATATTCTAGTTATTTGTTTAAATAATTCCATATAAATAAATATTATATTCACATATATGAATTAATTTTTATGTATGTGAGATAAAATTAGACTACTAGTTAAAAACCATTATTTTTAGAGGTATGTATTTGATGTTATGTGGTACCCAAACTTAGGCCTCTCAATTCAGGATATTAGTTAAGAGTGCTAAGATAGTATATGTATGAATATTTTTAAGATAGTTCTTAGGAATTTGGGTAATAATAGAAAATAATATATTTTGGGCATGATATGAAAAAAAATAAAAGGAATTTCAAATAATTTTTTCATGAAAACCAAATTATCAAGATGTCCAAGGAGAGGAATGTGTAGTAAAAACATAATTTGATTGTTATTTGTGAAGTTTTGATCTACATTGAGGAGAATAAAATAGGATTTAAAGCATCATAGTAGGCATGGTATGGAATTTCATTAAATTAAAGTTTTTTAATGAAAATCATTTTTATTATATGAAAACGGATTTCCAAATACATGATTATTTCTTAACATCAAAATGATATTTTAGTAATGAAAGGTTTTTTTAAGAGGATTAAATTGTAGATAATGGTAGTAAATTATGGATCCTCTATCCCTTACAGTATACTCTCATTAGTTCTAGGGTCTGTTGAGAGACTCTTAGGTTTTCACCACTTATCTTAAATAGTACAATACACTCTCATGCTAGCTTAATTACTTCCACTTTATTTTTATTCATTTATCATTTGTGAATAATTTTAACTAGAAAATCAATGTTTACATTTGATGTAATAAACTCAAACCTAAACTCTTTAACCTGATGCAAAAAACATAAATATAAAAATTATAGATTTTGAAAAAATAAATGTGACACAATTTCACCCATCCAAAAAATACATCATGAAAATGAAATATGGTATCATATAGATACCCAATGACCATTTTGTATTAGTGTTTTATAGAATTATGAGAAACTCTTACATAATAATACTCATGTCTTTAAGTGATCATTCTACACAATATACCCATCTTTTAAATTACCATATTTATTCTTCATCATTGTTCCTAGTCATCCTTAAAACTCTTAAAAAAATTTAAAATGTTAGATGTGCATAAACAACTCAATACGGGACATAAAGAGAGATAAGGAAACTCATTAGTCCATGAATAATCATAAAATATTTCCCTTTTTAAAATTAAATTTTGGGCTAAAGAAAATTAAAACAAAAAATATACTTGTTTTCGCAAAGAGTTTCATCAAAAAAATTATTTGAAATATTAAATGAAAAACCTCACTAAGTATTCTTTTAAATCATTATTAAATAATGAAAACTTTTTCACAAAGTTATAATTTTCACACTCAATAAGTAACAAATACTTTTATTTAGAAATAATATTCTTAGCTCACCTTGATAAATAATAAGGCATTGGTAAACCATAGAGAATATAAATAATTAAATAAGGTAACTTGGTACATCATTTTCCATGTCACTATTAAAAATTGAATAACCAATACGGTCAACTTCTATCAAAATTCCCCATAAAACCCAATTAATTAGGGGCCTATAACAGACCAAATAGTCTTTGGTTTATAAGGTAACCACTCATACATGGTTTATAATAGAACAACCTATTATTGGTTTATAATAGAACCACATATCCATGTTTTAAAAAATAACCACCAATTTAATTGCCCATTATTTCAAAATAGAAAATTATGTTCCATGACGTATGTGATACACAACACCGAACAGAAACAAACAATGATTATTTAAATATGACTATTTGAAACTTTCCATTAAATTTTTTTATATGTGTAGGATTTAATAATTTATTAAATATATATATATATATATCATAAATATATTGATAAATTATTAGTAAATAATTAATCAATTTTAGTTATTGCCTTTTTATTCTTTGAAATATGTTTTTATTAAAAATGACTTTTATTTATTTTTATAGAAAAAATATTATATTTGTTTTATATAAAATATATAAATTTAATTTGATAAAATGATATTTTTTTTTTGAAATCAGTATATCATAATTAACTTATGGTGAAATTTTGGGATTTCTCAGAAAATATAGATTTTTTTATGAATAGTGAAACCACCATTTTAATGTAAAATTGTCCTTTATTTTGATAAATGAATTAATTTAATTGTAAAATTATTGTTTTAATTTTAATTCAAGTTAAAATAAGTATTATTGTCTATATAAATTCAATTAATTACTTTTAAATCATATTTATTCTGGATTTATTACAAGTTTATTATTTAGATTATGAACACATTTCTCTGAAAACTATTTTAAATTGAATAATGTTACTACATTATAATTAAATAAAATAACCCCTAATTATAAATTATTTAAATTAAATTTATAGATCTCATATCTATATTTATTAATTAAAATTAAAATAACTAAGATTACTAGTTATAGAGTTAAAGTAAAATCTTGTTTTATTAAAAATTCAATTTTTCAGTAAACCGCTTTACATCGTGCTTGTGTGTATATTTTAAATTAATTTACTCCACATATGTAAATTGAATTTGATTAAAATTATTAAATATTTTTAATAAACATAATTAATAGTAGGTAATAAGTTCAACTAAATTTATGTACAATTTGAATAATAACCATATTAAATATTTATTACTATAGTAGAAGTAAAATATATTAATTAACGATAAAAATAATAATAATAATAATAACTTTAAAAAGTCTTAAAAAATTAACCCCAATAGTATGAATATTGATATTTATTTTTCATTGAAAATATGATTATATTTATTCTTTATTATTTTTAATTTATAAATGGTTAAGTAATTAGTTTGATAAAAAATAATATTTTAATATGATAAAACACAAATTGTATTTTTAATTATTGTGAAATTTCAATTAAGGAATTTATATTGATGAAGTAGCGTATTTTTGAAATAAATAATATTTTAATGCATTATTATTATTAAATAAGTTTTATCAAATATAAATGATAATATTATTTTCATAAAGTCTAATGTTATTTTTTTAAGGGTTTGAAAAATGTTATTGTCAAAAAACCCCTCATTTCTCAAAAAATACTTATTATTATTTTTAAAAGTGAAAATAAATACACTTAGAAAATTATTTATATAAAAAATTATTTTTTGAATCATAATTTAGAAATTATCCAACGGTGAATTTTTTATAATTTTCCAAGACAACTGAATTTTTAGGTAAAAATAAAATATGGTATAAATATATAGTGTGTATTAGGACATCATAATGAAAAAAATTAATGTAATAAATACTATAAATGGTATCCAAGACCAAATATATGTTTTAACTTTAAAATAATTTCATTTTATGTTTGTTATATTAATTTTATAAATTCCTTTTGAACCCTCGAAAACCATTATTATTTTTTAAATTTTTAAAATAATTTATTTAAGAGTATGACTCACTTCACATCATCAAGTGTATTATTTTATTGATTTAGAAAACTAGCCTTATAAAATCAAAAAAGGAACTCCCATTTGGTAGAAACCCTGGCCAAAATACATGGTAAGGTTTGTGCTTTTTTATTTTATTATATAGAGTCCAAAACCAAAGTTTGAGAAATATTAAAGAAATATCAACTAATTTCTTATATAAAACCACACATTCTCCCATTTCTATTCATGAAAATACTTGTATTATGTAATTACTCTTTCATTACCTCTCTAGAGTCATCCCAAGGTTCCCCTAAGCTATTAAGAAGTTCTTCCCAAGAATTTGGGGTCACACACTCAAGTATGGGATCCTCTCATTCCCATCTTTATTAAATTTTCTTTATTATTGTATGCCTTATATTTTACAATTCATAATGTTACTATATGTATTTACATGTCCCTGTTACTACCCATTTTATGTCCAAATGATGATATACGCATTTCACTCCAATCATCCCATTTTATGACTTTTTATGTAAGGTCGTTATGCTGATGAAATTTCACAGTGATTTTCCATGTCAAAACAATTATGTAGTGAATACCATACAACATTACCATCAAGTAAGTTCATATTTATAAACTAATACTTATTTTACTCAGTAATTACATGTATTTATTCAATGCTCCTTGATATTCGGATAAATTATGATGAATAATGAATCAATGTTGTGTGATTTATGTGTAAAACGTAAGCATGATAATGAAATACAAGTGATAGATACACCCAGAATTATATAGTGTTCTGATTAATTGGGTAATGTTTAGTCTCATGAGATGACATAATGAGATATATATTGAACCTGATTCCCTTATGGTAATTTTTCCATCATAATGTCTTGTCAGTTAGCATTGAACTATGTTTATGATGTACTGTTTTAAGTTTCTTCCACATTCCCTGTGTTTATTTTATTATTATCATGCTATATCATGCATCATTATTCATGTTTATGATTCTCACACCTTTTATAACCCATTGATATGCCTATATTATAATATGTATTATCATTTTCATGTTATTCCATGTTTATTCTCTTATAGGGTTTTATAGCTCACCCTTTTCTTATGTTTCTCCTTATATTATCCAATTTAGTTTTAAGTATGATCATGTTAAGGAAGTTTTAAATTAAAATGATATATTTTATATTTAAGTTATTATTTAATGTACCTAATCTCCAAATACACAATACATCTCAATCATCTAGCTGTATTATGTGTAATATTATGTAATAAATCGTGATTTAATGTGAAATAAAGGGAAGGGATTTCATAGTTTATATCAAATAAAAAGTTTAGTTATTTTTGGTATTAGTATTAGAAAAATATATGAATATCATTTAGGATAATACTATGTATAATAAAACATAGCAAAATTTTGGTAATTGTAGATTAATTGTTTTATAAAGAAAATACATTCCTTTTTTAAAACTAAAAGTTTATATGGATCTAGAACTGTTGTACATAGGGTTAAAACCCAAAAAAGACTACATTGAGATATACTCAACCAAGAATTGGTTTATGATAATGGGCCTTACTGAACAGCTAGTTTGACACTTTTATGGAATATTCCTTGGTAAATTCATAAGATAATTATAAAAAATTATTCAGGGAACAAAAAAAATACCCATAATAATATATATTATAAAATAGATCATTGATAACCAAGATTTAAGACTAATAATTAATTAGATAATAAATTATATGGCATTTATATGTTAACCCTTTTAATGTTAATTGACTTCCCATTTTAGTGTTCAATAGTTTAAAAGTATCCATCCATAATTTTAACTGTATTCTAGTAAATGGATGGACATAGAAAGAAATTAGGTCATATTTAAATTACAAGGACACAATTTATTAAATGAGGTAAGAATTTAACACTCTGAGTTTTTAAAATATAAAATTAGGTTCGGTAGTGTATGTGATACACAACACTGAACCCAAGAAAATGATGATTATTTAAATATTCATGTTTTAAAATTTAAGTCAAATTTGTGTATATGTTTAGGATTAAAAATTTTAACAAATATATAAATATATATAATCTAAATATATGGATAAATTCTTAATAAATAATCAATAGATTTTTGTTAATGTCTTTTTTCTTCAAAATATGTTCTCTTCATTATTGAGTTTTATTTGTTTTTATGAAAAAATTATTATTTTTATTTTCTAGAACATTTAGAAATTTTATTTGATAAAATGAGATCCATTTTTATATCATTACATAAAAATTAACATTGGGTGAATATTTGGGATTTTTGTGGAAAATATTGATTTTTTAGTGAATAGTGAAACCATGGTTTTTATGTGAAATTTTCATTTTATTTGATAAATGAATTAAATTAAAAGTAAAATAATTATTTCAATTTTATTTCAAGTTAAATTAGTTATTATTTTGTTATATTTAATTCAATTAATTGTATTTAAATCATCTTTACTTGAGATTTTATTATAAGTTTTTTGTTAGTATTAAAAACAGATTTTTCTGAAAACTGTTTTAAAATGGATAATGTTTCTCCAATATAATTAATTAAAAAAACCTAATTAATATGACTTAAATTTAATTTTTATATTAAATATATATATTTATAAATATAAATATATATATTGAAGAATACTATTTATAGTGTTAAAGTAAAATCTTGTTTTACTTGAAAAATGCATTTTACCTAAAACTGCTTTCCATCATTCTTACAGGTATATTTTAAATTAATTTACTCCCCCTATGTGAATTTATTTTGATTAAATAGATTCCATATTTTGAACCATCATAATTAATATTGGGTAATAAAATTAGCACAATTTTTTGTACAATTTGAATAATAACCATAGTAAATATTTATTACCACAATAAAAATAAAAATGGTTAATTAAGGATAAAATAAAAATATTAATAATAATGATGATTTGACAATGACTAAAAAATTTAACCTAATATTATGAAGTTTTTTATTTCATTTTCATTGAAATTATAATTATATTTATTCCTTATTCTTTTTAGTTTATAAATGATTAAGTAATGAGTGTGATAAAAAATTATATTTTGATATGATAAAATAATTATATTTTCATGTAATGTAAAATTTCAATTAAGAAATAATTTTTTATGAATTATTTGATTTTTTTCATAATTAATAATTTAATAAAATATTATTTTGAAATAATTTTTATAAATTATAAATGAATATATTATTTTTATTAATTCAAATGTAATTTTTATAAGGGTTCGATAACTACTATTGTCATAAAAAATAAGCATTTATTAATAAATGTTGATCTTATTTTTAAATTTAAAATACACATATTTATAAAAAAAATAGATAAAATGAATATTATTTTTTGAATCATAATATCGAAATTATCCAACAGTTATTTTTTCATAATTTCCAGAGAGTCAATTTCTTTGGTAAAAATTAAATACGATATAAATATATAGTGTGTATTATGACATCATAATGATCCAAACATGGTGTAATAAATACTATAAAGTGTATAAAAAACCAAATATATGTTTTACCCTTAAAATAATGCGATTTATGTTAACTTTATTAATTATATAAATCCTTTATGAATCCTCCAAACCGAGTAATATATTTTAAGGTTTTAAAATCATTTTTTAGGAGTATGAATCACTTCAACATCATCAAGGGTATTATTTTATTATTTTTATCTATTGGACTTATAAAATAATGAAAACCAATACCATTTTTCACAAATCATGTGAAAAAACAAAGGTAATGTTTGTGTTTTTTGTGGTTTTATTATATCGATCCCAAAACCTTTGTTTGAGAAATATTAAAGAAATATCAATTCATTTCTTATATAAACCCACCCAATCTCCCATTTATATTAAATAAAAATCAATTTAGCACGTTCTTAATCTTCCCACCTATATCTAGAGTCCCCCAATGGTTCCCCCAAGCTCTCAAGAAGCTCCTCCCAATCATTTGGAGTCACATAGTCAAGTAATGTATCCTCTCATTCTCCTCTTTATTTAAGTTTCCTTATTATCTTATAACTTCTATTTTATAATAAATATTTTTGAGATATTTCTTTATATGTCCCTATTACGTCCAATTTTATGCCCAAATTATTATATACCTCTTTCTCTCTCATCAACCCATTTTATGAGTTTTTAAGTGACATTATTATAATTCCAAAATCTCACCATGATTTTTCATGCCAAAACAATTGTGTAGTGAATATCATACCCAATTCTTATCAAGGTTTTTTACTATTGGACGCTATTAATTCTTTTAATTTGGACTTACATGTATTTATTCCACACTCCATAATCGTGTGATAAATTATAATGATGAATAAATCCAGGTTTTATGATATATGTGGCACACTTAATCATGAGAATTAAATGAATGTGAGGAGTGCACCAAGAATTATATAGAAATATGATTCATTGGTTAATTTTTAGCCTTATGAAACATCATGTTGGGCCAGGGAGTGAACCTGATTGCTTTATAGGACCTTCTACATCATGATGTATTGGTAGTTATCCTTGACCAATTTTTATAATGTAGTGCTTTATGTTGTTTCAATATGTCCATTATTTCGTTTATGATTATCAAATTATATCATGGATCATTATTCATTTTTATGATTATCACCCATTTTATTACCCCACTTATATGCCTATTTTTTAACATGTATTATCATCATCATGTTATTCCATGTTTATTTCTTTATTTTGCTTTATATTTCACCCTTTTCTTACGTATTTCCCCAAGTTATCCCGTGAAATTTTAAGTATGATCATGTTAAATAATTTTTCAATAAAGATGATGTATGTCCTTTTTATGCTATTATGTAATGTACATAATAACCAAATACTCTAGAATTCTTGATCTTATGGGTTGTATTATGTGAAATTTTATTTAATAAATCATTAATTAATGTGAAATAAGGTGAAGGGTTATCATAAACCATCATCATAAAAAATTTCCAATAACTATAACAAAATCTAAACACAAGATACCTTTTAAATTTGTAAAACTATTCCTCTCACCCATAAAAAACATTTCTTGATATCGAAATTTATATTCCATTTAAAATTGACTTTTAAAAATACCCATAACATTGGTTTGTTGGGTTTTTCTTTGAATAAAACATAGTACATTAAAAAGGAATAATATTGGTAACATCAACTGGAATTACTGTCAAAGATGTATATGTTATAATAAAACAATCTTTTTTCTTCTTATAAATAAATCCCCAACATTTCATATAAAATATTTTAAAATATTCATTTTAAAATACATTGAAGTAAATTCAAAATAAAATTAATATGGAATATATAATTAATTTATATGAATATCAATACATCCAAAAAATAATTTTAATAATATGGACATTTAGGGTAATGATTTAAAAAATAAATCTTTAAAACATTTAAAATGCAGGTTTTAAAGTGAAGCATCCTTTACTCATAGGCTAACTAATCCTATATGGTCCTTATCATCCAAAATAAAAAAAATTATTTTAATTATTTAAAATAAAAGACTCTTTTTAATGTTTATTATTCCTTTTACCATGATATAATCAATTACTTAATCAATTAAGTTCAGGTCAGGCATTTTGATGATATTCAATTCATATTTCCAAAATGTCTTTGGTATGATGACTATGATCAAATAGGTTATTATTCAACTTTTTCAGTATAATAATCATTCCATAATTATAAATTTTATGTATCAACTATACCTTTAATACCAAACATTAAATATGGTCTTGAAAAATGAACTATGTTACAATCAATGAGACAATAGGTCGTAGGTATGCAAGAGTAACGTCTCCATTTTTCAGAGATCATTACAAAAATATGGAAAGTATTGTTTGATGATTAAAATTTTATTATTATATCATAAATATAAAAACATATATTTAAATAAAAATATATATATAATCCATGTTATGTGGTGATAAAAAATTAGTCACATCGCTTCATGGAGGGGGTAGTCCACACCTATGCATGAATGACATTATCATTTTTCAATGAATAGAAGGGTGATAAAATAGATGAAAATTTACTTTAAAACAATTATATTTATTCCCTAAATATCACATATATATATATATATGCATTAAATTCATCATTATAACCATCCTTAAGATGCGGTGATGGAAAATGATTCACATCGTTTCGCGAAGCGATATTCCTCAATACACAAAAATGATGGGTTCGTTTCCCATTTTATAGAAGAGAATAGGGATATAGGTTATTAAATTAACTTGAAAACATACCATGATAAGGAATAAAATTGTGTTTTTATTTTATCATATTCGAAGAACATTATAATGAGTAAGAATATTAAATAAAATTAAAACTTTCGATTAAAATCTATACCTATTATTTGGACAACTATGAAATATTTACATATTAATCCCTCAAAGGTTGAAATTATATGTAAACTGAGACATCTATAATTTGGTTAGTTATTTTATCAATTGATTTGGTAATGTTTTAGATGAAACAAATTTTTTTTAAATTATTAATAAAGGAGAAGAGGAGGTTCCCATTAATAAGCGATGGGAGGGGAATTCATGGAATTTATTAAAGTAATTAATTAATATAAAATAATTATGTCATGACCCGTCCTTGGGCCCATGTCGTGACTACCCCAAGCCCACCTTCCATAGGCCTGGGGCTGGCGACTAGCACCAAAGGCGTAAATCCTGGTAATAAAGGGAAGGCATTGCCTTTATAAAAGTAAAAAAACACAATAGAGTACGCAAGTGAAGTAAGCACTAAGTAAAACAGAGTACAAAAGTAAGTTCTGGAAAGTAAATGGGCCAATATAAAAACCCAACTGAAAGTATAGTAAAACTGAGAAAGAAAGTATAACATCTGTAAAGTAAAGTTGCAACCACCGAGTCATCCTCTGGGAATCCCACCTGAAGGGTGGGTACAAATAGTCTCATCGGTACCTCGGGTCCTTCTGTCCGCTCCGTGTACGTCCCGCTAGGTGGTTCACCTCCGGATACCATCCAGCTCCACAAGCCTCAACTATGATCAGTGTTGTCCATCGTCTGCAACCAAAACAACGTAGTGCGGGCATTGCCCATGCAGGGATGAGTATAACGATACTCAGTAGGGACCTCGAGACCCCCGAAGGTCTCCCAGAATCCACGAAGGATAAACCACAAAGGAAAGATACAAAAACGAAGTATCAAACAACTCTACTTTGGTATATGCCCATACATATACCTTAGTCATCAATCTCTGTTCGGCTCCAACATCCGAGCCCAAGCACAATCCGGTCCACACAGGAAAGAACTCAATCACATAAATGATAATTATTTAAAGACAAGACTCATCTCACATAGGTATACTACTCATGAAAAGAGGTGGAGATGATTAGATGTAGCCTCTGAATCATCTCCTCTACCGAACCCACGTAGGATCCAAGTACAGAAGTTGTCACTGGCGAACCCACGTAGGATCCAAGTACAGTAACCATCGCTTCTGAACCCACGTAAGATCCAAGTACATTCGTCATCGTTGCCGAACCCACGAAGGATCCAAGTACAGTCATCCTCGCTACCGAACCCACGTAGGATTCAAGTACAGTCGTCATCGTTGTCGAACCCACGAAGGATCCCATCACAGTAGTCATTGCAGTCATAGCCAGCTCTAGGGTTCCCGCACACAGCGTCCTCGATTCCGGGAGGGTCTGCTCCACGAGTAAAGGGGTTCGATACATCACCTGTCACGAAGACCAGAGTTGATGTATCACGAAGTTCAGTCTCGTCAAAAGGAACTCAACTCGACAGATGGAGCATCAATCGGACACCCGTTTGAGAGATATTGGCTTTCTCGTTCTAGGGGCCCGGTAAGAAATATGCTCGTTCCAAAACCATTCATTTACCAAATATGACCAAAACTCACATAGATTATCTCAAAAGGACCGCCTCGTCAGAAGGATCGCAGTGTCGTAGATGGTGTGTTGATGAGATGCACGGTCTTTAAGTTGTTCACGTTTAAGTGAATAACGGGTCTAGCCCGTTAAGCCCAATGGTTGGCGGGTCGGGTCACCCAGTTTTGGCGAATCCAACCTGGTAGGGGTGTCGGACCGGCCTGAAGATTCATGCATCCCGGTACGAGAGGGCGGGCCCGGCCCATAGGGGCGTGGCCCGGCCCGGTGGGGCGCGGCCCAGCCCAGCTCGTCCAGCTGGCCATGTGGTCCGAGGGGGGTACAGCCCCCCAGCTACCCAAACCGGTGACGCCAAGTGGCACCGGCCTCCCTAACCGCCTGGCTGGCCTTCTAGCACAAGCGTCCCACATGGTCAGGTCACGGCTCATCTGGTGTAGTGCCCTCCTGGCTCCGCATCTTTGCTTCACCCGGCCGGCTGACGGGTCGGCCAGTCCTTCCGCCGAAGCGAGCCGCGAAGCGGGCCGTGGTTCCTTCTGCACAGCCATTGCGACAGCGCCGGCTTCCTCCACCATGTTCCCAGCACTTTGCGACGGTGTTTTGCTTCCTCCACTATGGCCGCTTGGCCCCTTCTTTCTTTGCGTGTGTGACGGCGGCCCTTGCGCCACCGGCCTCTTCCGCATTCTGCCTCCGGTCGCCGATACCAAAAATAAACATGATCAAGCGGAGGGTCGTCGGGCCGTCTTTTTTCATCTTGCGCCCTCGCGTTAAGCGATAGCAATAGGTAAGACAAACAAAGATGTTCAATGACAAACGAGGCACAATTTTAATCCATTAAAATTGAACTTAATTCCCTAACTCGATAATTGATGTCGTATGATGGGCGTCGTGGAAGGCGTCGTCATGGGGTGAGGATTCGTAGATGACGTCGGAGTGCGTCTGAGGAGGAAGCGGCATCTCCTCACTTGACGCGGAGAAGAGAAAGGAAGGTTCTTCATCGTTCTTTGTGGAACCGGTGTTCTTTTTTGAAGAAGTCGTCATTCTTCATCGGAGCAGAAAACTATTCTATCAAGAGATCTCTCCCTTAACACAACTAAATCCCCCCCCCAAATAAAGCTACTCCTATTATTTTATTAACACAAGCCATTTAAAATTCAAACATTCAAACACTTAATTAAGAATTTGGAGGATTCAATTTATTAATTAAGGTGTTGACATGAATTAATGGGAGAGGAGAAGGTGAGGAGATCTCATAAATATGGGAGAGTTGTCAACATTAAACAAGGGAGTTTAATGGGGGTTTATGAGAGTTATGGGAAGTTCAAGGATTTAGGTCATGTGTGGGCCCCACCCCACAAATATCCTCTCATGGGAGGTTATGTGGGTGTGGGTCCCACCTCTAACTCCCTTTGGGAGGAAATAACAACCCACCATAAATTAAATTGTGCTACACCAATTTTATTTATTTTAAACTAATTCCCCAAAAATAAATTCTCAACCCGCTTAAAACACAACTGTGGTAAAGGTCCCCTTAAGCAATTACTGGCACTGCGAGTTCATCGGTGCCCTCAGATTTCAATTCCGAGTACCAGTTCAAAATATAGAAAAACTCGCTCGTTCTTTTACTGAACGTACCCAAGCTAAATTTCATAAATTGATTCTGGGCACACCGGGCCTTGGAATCAAGTGTCGTCAAAAGCCACAGACTCGTAAAATTACAAAGTATTTAAGAAAAAAATTTCATTAAATTTACAGGTCTTTACATTACTCCCACTTCAGGGATTTACATCCCCGTAAATCTACAACATAAACTAGGGAAACAAATGAGGGTACTGAGCACGCATCTGAGCCTCCCGCTCCCATGTGCTCTTCTGGAGGTTCTCATGCTTCCAACGAATGCACACCAGAGTAATCATCCATCCATGTAGGACCCTCTCTTATCAATCTTAGATCTCCATTAGGACCTCCGTGAATGTAGCCCCATCATCATTTTCCATCTCCCCATGATCAATGATGTGGGTCGGGTCATGCATGTATCTCCTCAGCTGAGATATGTGGAAGAAGTCATGCACCCAGTGCAACTGAGGTGGAAGGTCCAGGCGGTAATCCACCTCGCCTACTATACTGAGGACCTAGAAAGGCCCAATGAAATGTGGAGATAACTTGTCACCCCAGCCAAGTCTTTGTAATCCACGTCATGGTGAGACCTATAAGAAAACGTGGTCACCATCCTCTAACTCCCGTGGTCTCTGTCTCTAATCAGCATAGGACTTTTGTCTGCTCTGTGCAGTCCTCATCCACTCCTGGATGATCTGCACCTTCTCCATCATAGCCTAAACCATCTCTGGTCCTAAAAGTGCTGACTCCCCATGGTTAGTCCAGCACAGAGGTGATCTGCAAGGTCGGTCGTACAGTGCCTCGTATGGTGTCATCCCGATGGTGGAGTGGTAGCTGTTGTTGTACGCAAACTTCACCAAGGGTAGGTGATCCTCCCAACTGTGACCAAATTCAAGGAAACATGCAAATATCATGTCCTCGAGATTCTGAATGGTCCTCTCCATCTGGCCATCCATCTGAGGATGAAAGGTGGTGCTCAGGCGTAACTGCATCCCAAATGCCTCCTATAACCCCTTCCAAAGCTGGGAAGTAAATAGAGCGTCTCGATCTGAGATGATAGATGATGGAACACCATGAAGTCGTACAATCTCCTAAATATAGAGGAATCTCAAGATCTCTACTGAGCCCTGCTCTCTGATCGGAAGGAAGTGGGCCGACTTGCTGAGTTGGTCTACGATCACCCAGATAGAGTCGTGTCCTCTGGAAGTACGTGGAATCATCATCACGAAATCCATGGCTATCCTGTCCCACATCCACTCCGGAAACTCCAAGGGTTGTACCAAGCTTTCTGGTACCCGGTGCTCCGCCTTCACTATCTAGCAACTGAGGCATCGTGAAACAAACTCTGCTACATCCTTCTTCATACCAGGCCTCCAGTGCTGTCGTCTGAGGTCCTGGTACATCTTCGTCACTCCAGGATTTACCGCTAGAGGGGAAGTGTGAAACTCCCTCAGTAATTCTTCCTGCAGTGCAACTGGTACCAAGGTACATCCCCTAAAGAGGATGACGTGTTCTCCTCCTTTAAAAAATCCATCAAGCGTCTGCCCTGTGGAAATCTAAGCAAGTCGTGTCTCACAGTCAACATCCTCAAGTTGTGCCTATCTGATCCGCTGAAGTAGTGGAGGAGTGACTGTGAGGGACTATAGAAAATCTACCTCATCTCTATCCATGAAGGATATCTACAAAGCGGTTAACTGCTTTGTCGCCTCTCCAAGTAGCTGAATGCTCGATCTCCTACTGAGAGCATCAGCTACTACGTTCCCCTTACCAGGAGTATAGACTATCTCAAATTCATAGTCCTGGAGGAACTCGATCCATCGCCAGTGTCTCAGGTTCAGGTCCTTCTGTGAGAAAATGTACCTAAGACTCTAGTGGTCAGAATAGACTGTGAAGCGCTCGCCCATCAGATAGTGCCACCACATCTTCAAGGAAAAGACCACTACTGCTAACTCCAGGTCATGGGTAGTGTATTTCTACTTGTGTTTCCTCAACTGTCGTGAACCATAGGCGATCACTACCTTCTCCTACATCAGGACACGTCTAAGTCTGGTCCCTGATGCCCTCCTCTGGTAACCTCACTATGGGTGCACTGGTCAATCTCTGTCTTAGCTCTTGAAAGCTCTGCTGACATCTATCTGACCACATGAAGGGTTTACCCTTCTTAGTCAATACTGAAATAGGTGATGAAACTCTGGAGAAGTCTGGCACAAATCTCCTATAGTACCCAGCCAGTCCCAGAAAACTATGAACCTATTTAATGCTCTTGGGTGGCTCCAAAGAAAGTACTGCCTCGATCTTTACAGGATCCACCACCACTCTCGCCTTCGAGATGATGTGTCAAAAGAAGTGAACCTCTCGAATCCAGAACTGGCACATCAATATCTTACCATAAATTTGGTGATCTTGGAGTGTATCCAGTACAACCCGCAAGTGGTAGGCGTGCTCCTCCTCAGTAGTCGAGTAGATCAATATGTCGTCAATGAAGACTACGACAAACCGATCGAGGTAAGGCTGGAAGATCCTGTTCATCAGACTCCTAAACACTTCTGGTAAGTTGGTCACACCGAAGGGCATAACTAAGAACCCATAATGGTTGTACCAACACCTAAAGGTCATCTTCTGCATATCCTCATCTCGAACTCTGAGCTGGTGATAGCCTGACCTGAGGTCTATCTTCGAGAACCATAGTGCTCTCTTGAGCTGATAAAAGAGGCCTTAAATCCCCGAGAGTGGATAATTATTCTTCACGGTCACCTGATTCTGGAGATGGTAGTCGACACACAGTCATAAGCTCCTATCCGCCTTCTTAGCGAATAAAATGAGAGAATACCAGGGTGAAACACTGGGTCAGATGAATCCCTTTCCCTTCAAGTCCTCCAGTTGTACCCACAACTCATGAAGCTTGACGGGTGCCATCCGATATGCTGGAGTATATATCGCTGTTTTCTCGGGTTATAGGTCAATGTAGAAATCTACCTCTCTGTGAGGAGGTAGTCCTGGAATGTCATCAGAAAAAACGTATGTATACTGATCCACCACAATAGTAAAACTCGGACTCCGCACATCAACTACTCCTACGATGAGACTAGCCAACTGATGTGTGATCGGATGCCCTATCCATTGCGTAAGTCCATCCTATGTTGCAAAGGCTCCCTTCTCACCAGTGAAGGTGAACCTACTCCCATCTGTGCGGACACACCGCACTTTGGGCCTAATTCAGTCAATCTGAGCATGGAATGTACTCAACCAGTCCATACCCAATATGACATCGTAAGGCCTCTACGCCACTACAAGAAGATCCCAGCCAAAGCTCTCACCTCCTATAGTAAGCTCACATTATCGGCACTAGTGTGTAATCATCGAGTCTGCTTCCGTAGGAGTCTCTAGCCGTAAAGATCGAGCCAACGGCTCTGTCGGAATCTCCGAGCTCCGAACAAGGGAATAGGCAATAAAATAATGACTCGCTCATGTGTCTATAAGAACTGTAGCAAGGGAGGAGTAGACACAGACAGTACCTCGAATCATCTTAGGTGTGCCGTGGTTGTAGGCCTCGACTGCCTGGAGCTGAGCCTGGCCCTGTCTGCTAGCTCCCTGTGATCGGGGTGGTCCTCCTGGTGGTGGTGGTGGTAGAGACTCAAAGATTCATCCACCACCCGCTGCTCGGTCAGCTCCTCTTCCTCGTCCTTTTGCTCCTTGTGGACCGTCACGGTCGAACCTCTACCTCTGCCTGGGAGGTCCCTCCACTGTCTGATACTCGTCTGCATGGCGGGCCAGGCAGTCACGAGCCATGTGGCACTGCCCGCCAAATGCATAGAACTTCCTGCCCCTCATATGGCTAGATCTGCTTCATGTGCCCCACACATCCAAACCAGTATCCTGAGGTCGGCCACCAGATGGCTCGGTCTGCTTGGACCTCTACGACATATGTCTACTACCGACTGTATAAGTCTCCGCTATGTGTTGTCATGCGATGGGTCTCACTGCTGGCGTCATCTCAGCAAGAAAGCTCTCCACAAGAATGGATCACTCCAGAACTCCTTCCTGTATCGGAATGCTGAGGGAGATCATTGAAGCCCTGATCTCATGCCTCAGTCCCGGCTCAAAGGTTTGGGCCTGGAAGAATGGGTCTCGTACCATGTCCATGGAGTATCACGAGAGGTCGATAAATCTCATCGAGTACTGGGCTACTGTCATGCTGCCCTACTGTAGATGTAGTAACTCCTGTATGCGCACCGCACAGAGGGTGGCTGGAACAAACTCCGAAGGGAAGAGGCTCTCGAAGTCCGTTGAAAGTAGTGATGCCTCATCGTGCACCTGGGGCATCAGGATCCACCATCTACCTACTGCTACGTGCAGGAGACTCGCGGCAAGGATCACCTTAAGGTCTGATGGTGTCCCTACCAATCTTGAGACCATGACGATAGCCTCTAGCCAATCCTCGGTTGCTTGAGGGTCTGTCTCTCCACGGAACCTGGGAGTCCTTTGTTGCTGAAACTTGTGCAGTGCACTCAGGTGGCGTGCACTCTCTACTACTAGGGATGGTGGTATCAGTGGCACAGCGGGTAGTGGTACCACTAGTGCCTCTGTTGTAATGTGGTCATGAACCGAGGCCTTGTCGCTCAGTGGGCTGCCATCTCGCACATAGCTCATAACCCTAGTTGGCTGCCTTCGTGGGGTCATCATGAAAAGAAACAAGTGTGCCACGGTCAAACAGTATACCTGGTGAGCTAACACAAAGTAATCACAAAGAAAACTTTTGAAACACACATGCAATCAGTGTTTTCAAGCACTGAGTCAGAAATCAAAAGACAAGGTCCTGGTGTATGGATACGTCGGCCGCCGCACTGACACTTGACTCCCTGGACTAAAAACTGCACTCAATAATCTTAACACTATTGCTTCATAGAAAGAAATTATCAGAGTACTGAGTTATGCAGTAGAACTGACACCTCTGATACTAATTTGTCATGACCCGTCCTCTGGGCCCGTTCCGTGAATACCCCAAGCCCGCCTTCCATAGGCCAGGGGCTGTATACTAGCACCAAAGGCGTAAATCCCCATAAAAAGGGAAGGAATTTCCTTTATAAAAGTAAAAAACCACAACATAGTATGCAGGTGAAGTAAGCACTAAGTAAAACTGAGTACAAAAGTAAGTGTTGGAAAGTAAATGGGCCAGTATACAAACCCAACTGAAAGTACAGTACAACTGAGAATGAAAGTACAACAACTGTAAAGTAAAGCAACAACCACCGAGTCGTCCTCCGAGAATCCCACCTAAATGGTGGGTACATATAGTCTCGCTGGTACCTCGGGTCCATCCATCCGCTCCGTGTACGTCCCTATAGGTGGTCCACCTCTGGATACCGTCCAGCTCCATAATCCTCAAATACGATCAGTGATGTCCGTCGTCTGCAACCAAAACAACATAGTGCGGGAATTGCCCGTGCAGGGGTGAGTATAACGATACTCAGTAGGGACCCCGAGACCCCCGAAGGTCTCCCAGAATCCACGAAGGATAAACCAAAAAGGAAAGATACAAACACGAAGTATCAACCAACTCTACTTAGGTATATGCCCATACATATACCTAAGTAATCAATCTCAGTTTGGCTCCAACTTCCGAGCACAAGCACAATCTGGTCCACCCAGGAAAGAAGTCAATCACATCAATGTTAATTATTTAAAGACAATACTCATCTCACACAAGTATACTACTCATGAAGAGGGGTGGAGATGATTAGATGTAGCCTCTGAATCATCTCCTTTGCAGAACCCACGTAGGATCCAAGTACAGATGTCGTCACTGCCGAACCCACGTAGGATCCAAGTACAGTAACCATCACTGCCGAACCCACGTAGGATCCAAGTACAGTCGTCATCATTGCCGAACCCACAGAGGATCCAAGTACAGTTTTCATCACAGTCAAACCCACGTAGGATCCAAGTACAGTCATTATCGTTGTCGAAGCCACGGAGGATCCCAGCACAGTAGTCGCCGCAATCGCAACCAGCTCTAGGATTCCCGCACACAACATGCTCGATTTTGGGAGGGTATGCTCCTCGAGTAAAGTGGGTCGATAGATAAACTATCACAAAGTCTAGATTTTATGTATCCTGAAGTTCTGTCTCGTCAAAAGAAACTCAACACGATAGACAGCGCGTCAATTAGACGCCCGGTCTGAGAGATATTGGCTTTTTCATTCCAAGAGCCTGGTTGGAAATATACTCGTTCCAAACCTAGACGTTTACCAAAGATGCCCAAAACTAACTTGTAGAATCCCAAAAGTACCGCCTCATTGAAAGGATCACATTGTCGTAGACGGCGCGTCGATCAGACGTGTGATCTTTAAGTTATTCACGTTTAAGTGAATAACGGGCCTCACCCGTTAAGCCCAGTGGCTGGCAGGTCAGGTCACCCAGTTTTGGTGGGTCCAACCTGGTAGGGGTGTCGGACCGGCCCGAAGATTTGTGCAGCCCAGCCTGAGGGGTGCGACCTGGCCCGTGAGGGCGCAGCCCGGCCCGAAGTAGCGCGGCCCGGCCCATCTCCGCTCGGGCCGACCCGGCGCGGCCCGGCTGGGCGTGACCCGGCGGGGCGCAGCCCAAAGGTCGAGTGGTTCGAGGGGGGGTGGACCTCAGCTGCCCGAACCAGCGGCGCCAAGCGGCGCTGCCCTCCCTAACCAGTCAGCTAGATTCAGTCGGCCTTCTGGAAAAAGTGGCCAACACGGGCGGGCTGCTGCTCATCCGGCACGGCTCCCTCCTGGCGTCGCGGCTTTGCTTCGCCCGACCAGCCGATGGGTCGGCCGGTCCTTCCGCTGAAGCAGGCCGCAGTTCCTTCCACACATCCGGCGTGACGGTGCCAGCTTCCTCAGCCGCGTTCCCAATACGACGTGACGGCTTCGTGCTTCCTCCGACGCGACCGCTTGGCCACGGATTTCATTGTGTGTGCGACGGCAGCCATTGCGCCACCATCCTCTTCTGCGTTCCACCTCCGGTCGCCGATACCAAAAATAAACAAGATCAAACGGAGGGTCACTGGGTCGTCTTCGTTCGGCCCTTGCCCTCCACATTAATCGATAGCGATAGGTCAGACAAACAAAGATGTTCAACAACAAATGGGGCACAATTTTAATCCATTAAAATTGAACTTAATTCCCTACCTCGATTATTGATGTCGTTCGACGGGCGTCACGGAAGATGGTGTCATGGGGTGAGGATTCGTAGACGACGTCAGAGTGTGTTCGAGGAGGAAGCGGTATCTCCTCACTTGTTGCAGAGAAGAGAAAGGATGGTGCATCATCATTCTTCGTGGAACCAGCGTTCTTCATTGAATAAGTCGTCGTTCTTCATCGGAGAAGAAAATTATTCTCTCATGATCTCTCTCCCTTAACACAATGAAAGCCCCCCCCCCAAAATAAAATAATAAGATACTCCTGTTATTTTATTAACAGAAGCCATTTAAAATTCAAACATTAAAACACATAATTAATAAATTGGAGGATTCAATTTATTAATTAAGGCGTTGGAATGAATTAATGAGAGAGGAGAAGGTAAGGAGATCTCATAAATATGGGATAGCTTTCAACATTAAACAAGGGAGTTTAATGGGGGTTTGTGAGAGTTATGGGAATTTCAAGGGTTTAGGTCTCGTGTGGGCATCATCCCACAAATATCCTCTCATGGGAGATTATGTGGGTGTGGGCCCCACCTCTAACTCCCTTTGGGAGGAAATATCCACCAACCATAAAATAAAATTGTGATACATAAATTTTATTTATTTTAAACTAATTCCCCAAAAATTAATTCTCAACCCGCCTAAAACACAACTACGGTAAAGGTCCCCTTAAGCAATTACCGGCGCTGCGAGTTCATCGGTTCCCTCGAATTTCAATTCCGAGCACTAGTTTAAAAGATAGAAAAACTCGCTCGTTCGTTTACTGAACATACCAAAGCTAAACATTATAAATTTATTCTGGGAACACCGGGCCTCAGAATCAAGTGCCATCAAAAGCCACAGACTCTTAAAATTCCCAAGTATTTATGAAAAAAATTTCCTTGAAATTTCCGGGTCTTTACATATTATCACTAAAAAATTGCTCCAAATTGATATAATTATAATATAATATGTGAATGGGTCTAAATAAACTCAATCAATAAGATATAGACAAGTTTAGATTATTCTCTCACCCATATCTCTTTTTTAACCACTCCTTAACCATTTTTTCAATTACCATGATAACAAAACTTTTTACTCTTTAGGGGAAATGAAATATTCTATAAAAGGAAAATTGGACATTAAAATGATCATAATTGATATTTTAAATTATATCCAATTAATTTTTCCAAATATAATATTTTTTAGTAATTTTAAATATTTTAATAAAATATTTCTTATTATAAATTGCAATTAATGTCATTTTGAAGAACAATTTACATAATTTGACTTGAAAACAACTTGAAATCAATAGAAGTTAAAATATAATCACTTAACACTTTCATATAATGTAACTTTTATATAAAAATTTCATGTAACACAAAACATCACTCAAAATATCACTTTTAGAGTTTTTAAAATTATTTACTTATTTTTTCTAAAGTTTTCATAAGCACTGTGTCGACATCGTCTAAGAATTTTTGTTAATTATTTCATCACTAAAAATTATAAAAAAAATCCATTCATATTTTAAATAATTATTTATAATAAAAAATTTTATCCCTATCACAAAATATTATGTATATTAAAAAAAGAGTAAAATTTTTACTTTATCCATTGCTTAAATATTATAAAGGACAAAATCAAAGGTAAATGAAAATGGTAATATTTTTGAATTTTGGATGTTTATAGATGAAATAGACTCAAAAAAATAAATTAAAGTAAGTTTTAGGGTCCATCTTAATCTTTATCATATAATTATTGACATTAATTACTTGACATACCATTAATGAGGTGAAAAAATCTAAATATGGGAACTATTCATAATATCAAAATATAAAAAGGGTTTTATCTTCCAAATTTGGACCTCATAATTTCAAACATGGAGTCAACTTTTTAGGATTCAATTCCAGTAATTTTTATAATTTAATTTTAATTTTAACCCTCAAAACGTGTTGAAAATGATTTTATAGAAAAATACCTTTTCAAGTTTAAAAATATTTTTATACAAAATTTAAATATAATATTGATTCTAATAATATTTATGGGATTATTTTTTATTTAATGGAAATAACTACATTTTATAATTAATATAATGTTTTATTTCATTTTTAATTACTTTAATAGTAAATATATTTGTCATTAAAAAATAGTATTTTTCACTATTCATTGAAAAATCAATCTCAATAGAAAATTATAAAAAAATATAAGATAATTTTTAAATGATGATTAAAAATTTGATATCCTTTTTATAAAATATTATTCTAGAAGTTACACAATTTTATTATAATATTTTCTCACTAAATGAAATAAAAAATCCTTTTGATGAAATCATATTTTAGTAGTATAAAATTCCTTCACTGGAAAATTGAATTCTTATTTACTACTCATTAAAAAATAAATTTGTATGGAGTATGAGATTTATACGTATTTCATAAATTTTTATCACTCTTCATACCAACTAATTAAATGGCTAGTTTATAACTAACACATTTAAATAATAATATTTCTAAAACATAACCAAATTCGCTTAAAGATCGGTTTTATATATTAATAAATATATAGAGCATGGTATTCTTCACAAAAAAACTCAGGGTGTTGCATTTCCCAAAACCCATTAATAAATTACTTTTCAAAAATTTTAACATGATCTTGGTAATCAAGGCTCTGACACTTTAAAATACATTTTTTCAAAACCTATACTGTAAAAATGGTTAACAAATCTTCTTATTTAAAAGAAGGAAAGAGAAATATAAAGGCTATATGGAAAAACACATAATTAGGCTTCAAAATAGTTTTAAATTAGTGATATATGAAAATATTCACATGGAAAAGTTGGTGATATCCAAATAATTATGGATAGATATAGATATCATTTATCATAAGAGAGTTAATCATCATGATTAATTTAATGACCTCAAGACAATATGCTAAAGAAATGTGAAAAGGACATCAATTCACTAGAAATGAAGGAAATATGATTTGTTTTTCAAGATCATTTTCTTAGGTTTGAAGAATTATTTTACCATCTAGACTAATAAATTAAGGAAATATACTTATATTATAGGTATAATTTAATATTTTAATCAATTTCCACTAAATTCTCATCTTTTTTCTCCAAATAATGAATGTTAAAGGTTAATATTTGATAGATAATACACTAAAAACTACTAATAGATCAAATAATATATAGGTTATTCAACCTTTATTTATACATTAACCAAAACCAAAATGGTTATCAAAAGTTATGATAAACCCAAAAATTAATAAACATTTATATAAAGAAATAATACAATAATCTAAAAAAATCAACAGTAAGGCCCAAAGTTAAAAGAAAACCATTATTTAAATAATTAAACTTAAATTTCATCAAAATATTATTTAAAAAGTTTAAAACCAAAAAATAATAAGGTATTTATCACAAATTCTTCCAAGATTAATTTAATAATCATCCCCTTAATATAATAATCTCCGAAATATGCTAATCATTTCCATTGGTAACCTTAATGACTGTAAAGAAAAATAAATTTATATATACTTATAAAAGAATATTCAGCCTTTATTCCTCAAATAAAGTTGAATATATCCAAAATTATTTCCATTTTACTTAATCATAAAAGGTTCCCAAAAAAGATAACTTCTTACAAAATAACATTAATAACTTGAGTACCAAATAAATTTTCAATTAAATGGTTATATATACAAAAAAAGTATCTTCCAAAAATGTGATAACACTTTTATCCCAATTATCTATAATTACCTCAACATCAAAGATATTATTATACTTAATGTGTATCAATATCATTCAACTTATTTTCATAATATAAAAAATTAATTCTACCTAAAATAACCTTTCATTAAAGAAAATGTTAATTATAAGGAATACATATACCTGAAACGTCTATTTAGACTCCAAAAAGTCTCTAAGGTACTCCCATAATAATAAACATAAAATTAGTACTGGTGATTTTACATTTATTATCAACATCATATCTAAAACTATATAATAACTCTTAAATTCAAAAAAATAGAAAACTTATTTATTCAACATTAATAATAATATATTAACCATGATTTCCAATCTTATTACTTAATACATCCTTCCTATAAAAAAATTTGAACCATATCCTAATAGTCAACATTATCAAAACAAAGCAAAAATATAACGCATACCTTTTATATGTCATTCTCAGTTTCTTATCTTCAACTATAATGGAATTAGTCATTGCTAAAAAATTATCTATAAAGTCTTTCTAATATTAATCTTGAGATTTCCCCCTAGGTAATCAATTTTATTGACACCCATTCTCGGATAATTTTATAAAAATTAGTTTATTCTATGGGAATAACTTTATTCCCCCTCATGGTTTTAACAAAACTCTTCATTTTCCCTTGGAAGGTCATTTCCTTATGATATCCTTTAGAACATGAAAAATATATCCCTATTCTTTTAAAACATTTCCCTCAGTGATTCATCCAATAATCATGACACATAGTATGTTCAATATTTTTATCATTATGATAATTATCACCTAAAATTACATGGAACTTCATTTATCTATTATTTTGTGTGTTATAAAACTCACCTAGGTTAGGGTTATTAATAATAACTCATGATGGATGGATACGAATAACCCCAAGAGTTTTCAATATATCTTTAATTCTATTCGGTTTCTTTTTTATAAAACCAATACATTGTTCTTCACATTTCTTATTAGTTTTTCTCCTACTAGTTCCATCCATTTACAAAAAAAATGTTACAATGAGTATATAAACAAAATTATAATAAAACATCTTATGAGGAGGATAAAAACTAAGATATTCTTAACAATATAATTATTTATTCAAATCTTCCTACTTACCCAAAAAAATCATTCTAACATACTAAATAATGTCATTATATAGGAACATCATCATAAGATAAAATAATATCATAACCTATAAAGTTATCTAAACAATTAATCTAGTACCAAATGTGATATCCTTCTACACATGCTTATATATTTGGTTCCAAAAATAGAAACATTTCATTTCTATATTTGATACTAATTAATGTGCCCAAATTTCAACCATCCAAAACATATAAAACAAAAAAGTATTATTCTATCACTAACATACCAAAGTAATTTTTAGGTTTAGAGTATTATATAATTAGGGTAAACTATTAAATAACAATACTCAATTCTTTATGTCATCATTATTCCCATTATACCAATATTTTATTTTTCCATATTAAGTTTTTATAATTGATCAAAATCATACTTAAAATAGAGTGAAAAACATTTGAAATCATGGTATGTGAATAAAATAATTTGTAAGCGACAAAAAAAATAAATAAGAAAATTTTTTAGTCTATTAATACTCATAAAAAAAATTCCTATGTCAAAATAAGTTTTTTCTTAAAATAAGGACTTTTTTATTTGAGAAATAAACTTCTCTATCTAAATCATTTCATTAAATATTTCATTATAATTATTAATGTTTAAAATAAAACAAATTATATTTTCTTATAAATCATGATAAAAATTAACATTGATTCACAAATTTATAGGTTTTACTGTTAAGATACAGCAAATACATTCCTTTAAACAAAATATCATTACCTTACATTGTGAAATCATTAAAATTATATAAAAACATATAAATAATAAATAAATCAAGAATTTAACATGGGAAATAATTTTCTATATCACTCTTAAAAATTTAATTAACAATAAGGTAAAATTTTATCATAATTATTTGGATAATCCAATTAATTAGAGGGCTATAATAAACCCACCTATATTATGTTTCTAACATAACCACACTTCCTTTGTTTATAATGGAACCATATTTATCCTTGATTTATAATAAGACCACCCATTTAGGGTTGATTATACAACCACATGTGATCAAAAATAATTTCAAATAACAAAAAAGTAATCTTGAGACATTAAATGTTTCATTATAATAAAAATATTCAATACACCGATAAGAAAATAATATCCAAACATCAAAATATCCATACCCTTAAAACCCCTTTATTAAAATACCTAGAACATAGGTAAGTATGGGTTTTAATTTAATAAAATATGTAATATTATATATTAATCCAAATATGAAATAATAGTTATAATATATAGGAAAAATGTAGATGTCCTATATATTAAAATAGAACATTCTTCTTTTATTTGTTGAATAATTTAAAAGAATTATGTATAAAATATGTAAAAACATGTAATTTTAGAAAATTTGAATGAAATTTAAAATATACCTTAAATTTTCTTTTGTATTTATTAATATCCATATAAAAAATCCATAATATAATTTTAGGAATATTTACATGGAAGATAAAGACTTAGAAAATAAATCATTAAAATATTTAAAATGAGGTTTTTAAAGTAAAGTGTCCCTTAACTCAAGTCTGAATCGTCAAATGTGTTCCTAAATTATTAAATAATAGACATATTAAAATTACTTACTTTATTAGGAACGTTTTTTAGGTTTATCATTCCTTTAAACATGATATAACTAATTACTTTTTCAATTAAGTTTACATCAGACGTCTGGATGATATTCGACTCAAATGTCGAAAATGACTTCAGAAGGATCACTATGGTGATAGGGTTCCTTAACCACCATATAAATAATAACAATAATTAAATAAATATAATATTTATATATTAATTATACTTTTAAACCCATCTATGAATGATGGTTATGAAAAATGAACTATGTTACAATCTTAGAGATGGTAGGTCGTATGTACCCATGATTAAAGTTACCATTTTTCAGCGATCATTATGGAAATAAGTAATGTATTATTTTAGATTTATATATTTATAATTATATAATTATCACCATATTATATCTATTTTTAATTTATACATATAATTCATCCAATTTTGTGAGAAAAATCGAATTAAATTGCTTCGTGGAGGTGGTAGTCCACAGGTTTGTAAGAACAATGTTATAATTTTTCATTGAATGGAAATGAAATAAAATAGATGATACATAAAATTCATATAATCTTAATAATTTAATTAATATCACATATATAAATTAAATTCATCATTATAACCATCTATGAGATGTGTTTATTGAAAAAAGATTACATCGATTCATGAGGTCGGGGTCCATTGTACACATGGATGGTAGTTTTATTTCTCATTTGATGGAGGAGAGATTAATATTGGTCATCACATTAACATAAAAACGTTCTATATATATTAAATATACAAGGGTTGTTGTTTTATGGTTTTTTAAGAATATATGTAGGAGTAATAAGAATAAATAAAACTAAAACTTCAGATTAAAAGCTACACCTCTTCCTTGGACATCCTTCATTGTTTTACATATTAATCCTTATAAGGTTCATATTATTCCAAAACTATTTTTTAAGGGATTATAGAAATGTATTTGTCTAGGTATTTTTTAAACTAATTGGTTCTTGAATAGTGATGAAATGAGTAGAGGATGTTCCCTTTAGTAAGTGAGGTGTGGAGAATTCTTGTAATTTCACAAATTATTAAATTAATATAATTTAATTATCATAGTGGAATATTTCTATATTAAAATAATTAGATGATAAAAATAATATGGGTATAAATCCTTTCATAAATTTTTTTTACAATTTTATACTATATTTTCACTCTTATCTCATTGTTTTAACACCATTAATGATGTTGACAATTACCATGATAACAAATTTGTTTACTCATTACGGGTCCAAACAGTTGTTATAAAGGGAAAAGTTTAAACTAAAAGGGCCATGGTTATTATTTTCAACCACATCCCATTCAATTTTAAAATAATGATTTTTAGGAATTATAGATCAAAAAATAAGATATTTTTTATTATAAAACTTAATTATTATAATTTTCAAGAATTATTTATATAATTTTACTTTAAAAAACTTGATAAAAATAAATTAGAATATAATACATTCACATATGCTTAAGAAGTTATTTATTTTTGATAAAATTTTATTTACACCTAAACTCACTTAAACTATATCAAATTTAGAGTTCTTATAATGTTTAGATTAATTTTCTATTCTTTTCATAAGAATTATTTTAGCATTGTGTAAGCATTGAAGGTGATTATTTCATCACTAAAAATTAAAAAAAAATAACCTCCTAAAAAATTAAATAATATTTAAAATAACTATTTATAAAAAAAAATAATTTTTTATCCTTTTAAAAAATATTATAGATATTAAAAATAAGAGGGTGAAATTTTTCACTTTATTGTTTACTTAAATATTATAAATTTTAAACAAAATGATTAAAATTTCATCTTTATAAAGTTTATATATATATGGATTAAATATGCTCATAAAATGAAACTAATTCAAGTATTAAGGTCATTTTTTAGCCCTTGTCACATAATTTTTAACATTAATTACCTAAATTACCCTTACTAAGGTGACAAAAATTAACTATGGTGACTAATTATAATTACCAAACATAAAAGGGACATATTTAACAAATTTGTAAATCCTGATTAAAAATATTGAATAAAATTTTAAATATTAAATTCCTATAATTTGTATAAATTAATTGAAAATTAAACTCGCAAAATATGATGAAAATCTATTTTCCATAAAATACCTTTTTAAGTATAAAAATATTTTTATACCAAATTAAAGTATAATGTTTGCTCTAATAAAATTTATTTTATAATATTTAATAAAAATTAACAAATTTAATTTTAAAACTAATCTTAAGTATAATTTTACTTTTTGATTACTTGAAAACAAAATACAGTTTTGAATAAAATAGAGTATTTTTTAATATTCCTTGAAAAAACAATATTTTCATAAAAATACTAAAATTTCACCATAAGATAATTTGGATATAATGATTTCAAAAAATTTATAGTTTTTATCAAATATTATTTCAAAACGTTCAATAAATTTATTAAAATATTTTCTCATGGAATAAATTTTTTTTAGAAGATAACATATTCTTAATGAATAAAATTACCTTACCATAAATTTGAGAGATAATTTATGAATAATTAAAAAACACAATTATATTGAGTATGATATTTATATATAATTTATAATGTGGTTAATCCAATTAATACTCTCCAATTCAATAGCTAGGTTATAACAATCAAATTTAAATAATAATATTTTTATAGTATATCCCAATTCACTTAATACTCATTTTTGCATGATTAGTAGTATATTGAGTATTATGTTCTTTTAAAAAATCAGGGAGTTAAATTTGACCATTTTGTCTCTCAATGTATGATATTTGTTATAAGTGGGTAATCCTTGTTATTTTTGTCTTCAATTAAGTTATAGTTTATTAAATAGAAGTAAATATTTCATGATAAGATTACTATATTTTATTGAGTGTCTATTTCTCATTATACTAGCATTTTTTCTTAAATGGTTTATTTCAACCCCATTTAACATGGGAATCAAATATTTCTCTTGATTATATGCTCAATAGTCTTAGAGGTTCACTTATATCCCTCATTGGTTTATCATGACCCAAGTTGAAAAAGGAGTCATTATGCACAATTTTTATGGTGAAATATGGTATTAAATGCACTGTATTTAAGTTTCTAGGAGTGGTGTGGCATTTATTGGTAATGTGTAGAGTTGTGAGATTCTTAAACAATAGTGTAACCTATGGGTAGTGAATCATTATGGTTGTCATTTTTTGGCAGGATTGATTGTGTATGTCTAATTATTGGTTATATTTTTCTCTCTATATATTCTTAGTCATATATTTTATTATGGAGTTATATCTCATTTTATATCTCTCGTATTATAATACTATGGTTTCTATAGATTTTATAATTTTTTTAATTATTTTAGTTTTACAAATCAGAATGGTTTTCATGGTTTTCAACTATGGTTAAAGATAATTGGGGAGAGCGTATAGTTGGATTAATGTAGAAATATTTTTTTACTATAAAGACTTATTTATAGGGTTTATTTGTTGTATTTTTATTGTAAAAAATGATGAAATGATTAATGAGGGATATCTTAACTCTCTATTTGTGGAATTTCTTTTATAATCATTGTGAGTTGTGTTTTGTGATAATATTCTGCGATGATGTATGGTGGTTGATATTTAACCAACATTGAGTTCCTAATGATAATGATATCTATGAGGATATTGGGTTGTAGTTATACACTATCTTATATTAATTGGTTTCTATTGATGGATATAATAAAAGAGGTATATTGTGATGTAAAGGGTGGTTTTTCTTATGCATCTTTTCAATGTGTTGAATATTCCCCTCCAATAACCAACAAGTGAACTTATATTCTTATAGTATCTGAGTGGTTCAAACCCCTTGTTGTTACCATTTAATATCATTGTGAATTCAATTGGTTTATTTGTATTATATAACATTTATTTTTATATTTATGATTTATTTTGGTGTTTTAGGATATTTATCGTGGTTTGTAAGAGTTCCCACTAAAATCGTAAAATTGGATTGATATAAAAATTAAAAAAAAATAGAGAGAGTTGGGAAAAATTTACATATAAAAATTATCGAGGGGAATTTAAATCCACATAAATTTATTATAGATGGGGAATTTTTAAAGTTGTTAACGATAGTGAGATCATGTATTTTTAAATGTTTTTTATGTGATATAGAATAGTTTTCATAGGAGATAACTTTCAGGACATGGGTGAGGAATTAGAGAAGTTGGATATACCCCTCTAGACACTCATCATATAATGACTTGATCCTTAAACATACACTTTTACATTATTCATAAAATATTGTCTCAAAAACTACACACCATTGATATATAGGTATAATTTAGTTGGAATATTATATACATAAATTAAACATCATAATCATAAACTCAACATATCTATTTTAAACTCCAAATGGTGCACCAACTCTCATAGTTCCTCTAAAAATGTATGGGATATCCTAGGGAAAATATACAATGTAAAGGGTGATCTAGAAATCATAGAAAGGGAATAAACATGATAGAAGAGTATGAAATGGGAGGTATAACATGATATCCTAAATAAAATGATCATAAACATGGAATCATGGCATAACGAAATGATAACCTAGGAGCATAGAGTATAAATATAACAACCCAATAATTTTACACATATTATTACATGACATTTAACAAAAAAATCCATAAAATTATAACCCAAACATTGAGAGGCCAACTTTCTTTGGAAGAATATATTCATAATACATAAAAGTGACACTAAAATAAAACTTTTTATTTAATTATCCATAATGAGATCATAAATCACTTTGAGGACCTAAACATTATGGGATAACATGGGGAATATATAGACATAAATAGTATGATAAAAAAACCTATAAGGGAATAAAAATAAAAATGAAAAAAAATATATGAGTCAAATGTATAGCATGATATCATAAATGAGATAGATCATGAGTAATCACATAAAATAATAATATAAATAGCATGGTTTCATAAGACTATGGAATCATAGGAAATGTAGAAGGAACATATAACATGAAATTAACATGGGTAAAGGCTGAGTACCTAGACAATATCACTTGGTGGAAAAAGTCCTGAATGGATTAGGATTACTCCCTAATCACATACATAATGCCTCATTAGAGTTAATATTTACCCAATTTATTAGAGTTATATCTTATTTCACCCATAATAAAATTTTCTTGATTATGTGTTCCATAAATTTAAGTCAATAATAATATATAAACATAATAATCACCTATGGAAAGAAATGGTTTTCATAATCTTGTCTCAAATCATCATCAAAATAAATATTATAATCAAGTAATTTTATATATTAACATAAGGAATGTATTACCCCATCTAAGAAACTAAGAAAAATAATGGTATATATGTGAGAGACATATATACATAATTTAAAGTCAATCTATAACATCAAAGGTTGTCTTCATTGATCAAAATGTATTTAAAATATTACATGGAAAATTTTCAGGAAATTACAGTTTTCACTATAAAATCACATGAAAAAATTTCGAAAATTTACAAAATATTATAGAAAACAATTTCTCTAAAGATAAAAATTGAAACTTATAAATAAATCTTTAATGTATTTATTTTTCATAATGGTGGGTAATTCCATACATGGTTTGTAAGTTTAAAAAACATTCCTTTCACACTATTAGTAAAAAGTTTAAAATGGACCTCTATATAGAAATGACATGAATATTACTTTAAACCATTTTTTTAAATTAAAACATTAGTAAAAATTAATTTAAAAAATAATTTTGATAAATATAAATATATTTTGAAAAATTAAGTTTATAGAAGAAAAGGGGTTTTTAAATTAAGAGAGAAATGAAATATTCCTTTCTTAAAAATAATTCACAATAATTTTAAGTACCAAATATAGGGAAATGGTACTATTACTCGAAAAACTCATGAATAAATAGTGGATAATAAAATTAATGGTTTTTATTATAAAATTATTAAATAATATCCTATAATGAGAATTTAAGAATAAATAGTCCCGATTAAAATGCGATTAAAATATAAACACTTACTTCTTTAGTAACTTTTGAATAAAAAATCCCATGAATGAATTAAATAAATTTGAACATAAAATATCACGAATTATGAATGATTAAATAAATAATATTTAATATTCCAGTATATAAAATATTTAAAATGAATTTTTGTATAAAAGAACATGTTTCTCAAAAAATGATGTTTTGAGATGAAACCATTAACTCAAATCCAGATATTATTGTATTTTTTATTTATCTACTTTATCTTTTAATTACATGTTTAATTACAAAAATAGTAATTTCCACGTCAAGTGTTATGTGGATTCTTAGTTCCTAATTTCAAAATTGAATCAGTGCATTCACCTTGGTCAAAAGGAATAATTATTTAATAATATATAGAATAATAATCAGGATATAAATTTCATTTTTTTGAATAAATTATAATTTCAAAAATATCCATGAATTATGGTTGTGAAAAAATAACTATGTTACAATCATAGAGATAGTAGGTCGTACATACACATATGTAATGTTTCCATTTTTTCAATGATCGTGATATAAATTAGTTAAGAGTTATTTTACTTTCCATAATGATCATAATATTATAAATATAATATTATTTTATTAAATATACTTACATATACCATCATTATTATGAAATAATATAAAAATGAATAGTATCGTTTTGTGAGTTGGTAGTCAACCATACACAAAAATGATGTTATTAGTTTTTCAGGGACGGTAAGGTGTGAAATTATATTATATTTTAAATATATTTAATTAATAACATTTCATGAATATCATTTATAAATATTATATTCATCATCTTGAATTGACATGAGGTGTGATGATGGAAAATGAATTACATCATTTTGCAATGACGTAGTCTGCCGTACACACAAACAATGGTTTTGTTTCCCATTTTATAGATGTAGATATAGATAAATATTATTCCATAAACATAATTACGTCTCAGTATATATGATACTTGTTTTATTAAATTGTATTTTCTATGAAATAACTGAATGTGGAAAAAAGAAGTAAAAAAAGGAGCTCTATAAAGATGACTACCATCGCTAAGAGTAACCTCCTGTGAATCACTTGTTTAGGAACCTAAGGTTGGACTTTTAGGAATAAAAAAATATTATAATATGTATAATGATTTAAGGATATATTTATATTATTTGTTGTTGAGGAAAATTTCTTGAGAGGTGCAATTAAGTGAGTGGAGTGGGTGCCCTTTTATAATTGAGGAGGAGTGAAATTTTTGTAAACACCTAAAACTATTTAACAATGGGAAGTCACACTTAAGAAAAGTGAAGAAAATTTAAAAATAAATTATTTTAGTATATACAAGGAAGATAAAAACATCTAAAATTCAAAATAAACACATTTTAAACATTTTATTCCATTAACATCTTTATTTTAAAACCCTAGTAAATAATTATTAACATTAATTGTGGTAAAAATTCATTACTATTTTTACTATTCATTATGAAAAAAACTTAAGTTGATCATATTATATAATAAAAATTATGATGATTAAAAATATAGAATACATTTTTTTAGATACAATTTATTTAAGTGGAAGAGTTTAGTTTAATGGTAGTTTTTTAAGAAATGCATTTTTCAAGAATTAAATGTTATTATAATAAATATATGACAAGTAATAATAATTAAAATAATTTAATTTCATATTTATATATATATATAGTAAATTTCATTCAAATCATTCCTCATTGGGGGTTATTTTAAATAGTTAAAGTGGAGAAAATTTATACACATTAAAATTGTTTTCATAAAAAATGTGTTTTAATCCCTAAAAATACACTAATACTAAACTTCAGTATAACAATGATTTGAATATAATTAATTGGATCAAATTTAACTAAGTAATAATTAATTTACCTTAAAATAATATTAAAATAATTATAACAATTTAAATTAATTTATTTATTAAAACTATATGGCAGTTTTACAGAAAACTAGTATTTTCACTATTCATTAAAAATCATTCCTTTTTCGAACAAATCCCAAAATATTACCTGAATTTAATATTGATAAGAAAAAATAAAAATGATATTCATTTTATGAAATAAATTTTCTAAAAGTTCCATAAATTAATTATAACATTTTCTCACAAAGAGTAATAAAACAATTTGAGGGATACATATTTTTTATAGAATAAAATATATTTGATAAAAGTTAGGCTCTTATTTATTAATAATTTATCAATAAATTTATATTGATTAGGAAAATTATATATATTTAACAAAGTAGGGTTGTAAATTTAAATTTCAATATAATGGAAGCGAGGTATTAAGTAAAAAAATATTTATCATTTAACAATTTTAATCATGATAAAAATAAAATATTTAATAATTAAAAAACTTTTTAGAACTAATAATTCAACGCTATTTAGAAATATAGAACCCATCGTGCATGGATGCATAGTCCCCACATATTCATGTTGATGTTTTTATTTTATTTTTTTTTTGAATGGTTTTGGAGGATAGAATAAATGTGAAAAAATTATTATAATAACAAAAAATCATATGATTAAAAAAATTATCATAATCTAAGGGATATGTGTTATAATATATGGTATAATAAATAGATAATATGAATTAGAGTTATGAAAGACTCGATTACTTTTTCACGACTTTGAACTCTCTTGAAATTCATTCAGAAAAATATGAATTTAGGCTATCGTATGATGAAAATATTCCTGAGTATGTTTATGGGAATTATATTATAGGTAAATATGTTATATATTCAAGAATAAGTCAAATGTTAGGTGATTAATGGAAGAAGGTGGTAGTGGCCTTCATTTATAAATTATGAAAATGGATATTTCCCTATAAAAGGATATTATATTTGGAGTAAGAATGGTAGTGCATAAATGATAAGTGATTTATGTGAGGTATGGTTGGTGAGACATGGGTTTCATAATTTTAAACCTAAAAATGGGTACAAGAAGATCTAATGGTTAGTTAAACATAAAAAAAAATTAAGTAACTCTAGATTAAACCATTAAAATTATTACTGACTGAAAACTAACATTTTTATTAATTTATGAAAAAACCATCGTACAGAGGAAACCACAAGAAAAATCATAGTGGTCTAAAGTAATGACAACCCATAACATCATTGGAAACAAATTTAAACCCCTCTTAAGGAAAAGAACCTAAGAAAAATAAAGAACACATTCTCTGGTTTGATGATGCCATAGACGCCAAAAAAATCTGCCACCATGTTCCCCTCCTGCCATGTATGAGAAACCTTCATATTATTACCTCTGAGAAAATTTCATTTTTTGATAGTGTAAGATATGTTCCAAGGATACGACCCTTACCTAACAGTGCATTAAATAATAGCATGGAATCTGTCTCCACCATTTGGATGTTTATCTGCCTTTGACTGCATAACTCCATCCCAGCAACCATGGACAAAGCCTCAACATGTATAACATCTCCTCTCCTGAAAAAGGTAGCAAACACTGGAACAACAGAACCCCTTTGGTCCCTTATGACCCTGCCACCATGCATCTCCCCCCTAATTAAGTACCCATCCGTATTGAGTTTGAGACCCTAGCCTGGAGTATGCCATCGTACCCATCGGCCCTACCCAGAAATCCCCAACTGACTATTGACTAAGAGGTTCGGGACTGAAGAACATACAAATGGAGAAGAAAGTCAATAGGGGCACAATTGAATCAGATTGAGAATAATATTATTCATTTTAATGTAAATAATTACTTGAGATACCGAGCTGTTTTTGTGTTGTGAATCGTTCCTAGCCTGCCAGATGGTCCAGCATCCTGCAATCAGTATTATAGTCCTGGCCTTCCTCTCAGCCTCGTGAGAACCCGCTCCTCTAAACCCCGAACACAAGAAGTTTTCCTGTTCCTCTTCAGATGCATCCCATCCAAAGAATGCCCCAAAAGTATGTCATATCCCTTTATCCCATTCACTATTATAAAATAAATGCCCCACAGTTTCTTAGTTTGGGGACCTACAACACCAACACCTAGAATCCATATTTACACCCAAATGCTTCAAATTCTCATTAGGAGGAAGATCTTTGTTCCTCACATGCCACAATAATAAATTATATTTGGAGGTTAACTCCTTACACCACAAAGTGAACACCCACTGATCTTCAGTTGAAATGTCCCTCATAATTTGAGCGAACTCTTTAATGGAAAAAATACCTAACATCAAACCAGTGAATTTGAGTTTATCTGGAATATCACTAGTATCAATGTTATTAAAAACAACATGCTTATCCTCATCAAGAATGGCCTTGATGAACCTGGGATTACCGCTGGCCTCACTGAAGGATATGTCTGGGTGGGACAACACGGTAAATACAGCCTACCCGCCCCCCAGTATTGGTTCCAGAAATTTATGTTCCTTATACCCACTAACCACCGAGAGTACTATTGCAAAATTTCCATGTAAGGGTGAATCAAATTCCATATCCTGCATGGCCTCAATCTCTGATCAAAAATATTCTGATCATAAATGTCATGTATAGTCTTTCCCCAAAGAGAGCATCCTTCCATAGCCTTCCACGCAAGATTTTCATGGAACCCCCTCATGGTTGAGAAAACACTCCTCAGGTTGATATCCCCATCTAAAAGGGGTCTTGCAAGACTTTTCCCTGATGCCCAATGACGTCTACCTTCCATCTGAGCATCCCATATGAAGGACACAATAATCTTATCCAGATTTGAAGTCACACTCTTGGGAACCTTCACTGTGGATAGAATGTGCATGGTAATGGAAAACAGGACATTGTTAACTAATGTAATGTTACCTCCAAAGGATAGAAATATATTTTTACAGTTGAAAATGTGACCAAAGATCTTGTTAATTATTTTATCAAAATGATGAACCCTGAGGGAGGGAGGACTAACCGAAGCACAAGGTACTCCATGGGAAAAATGCCTCTCTCCATACTCAATCTTTCCCCCACATCCCTCACCCTACTTTTGGAGACGTTCCTGATTATGTAAAAGGTGATTTTCTCTTTATTAATCATATGCCCACTCCACTTGCTATATTCCCCAAGAATCCCATTCAACCCCTACACTGACCAACTACTGCCATTAACAATAAAATTGTGTCATCTGTTAAAATCAAGTGAGATATCCCCCATGTTTCATGTAACACCCCAAGATTTCATAGTATGTAATTTCTTCAAAAACATTCAATAACTTACACTACACACAACACCGAGTTCAAGAACACCACGACTTACCAAACTAGTCATTAAAAAGAGGTTATGAATAGTATTAACTAAATTTGGAACATTATATAATCCTTATAATTTTCAAATCCATATTATGAGTTTCTTAGACATAATAAAAAAATCATTTTTTTAAATAAAAGAATTATTTTTTAAAAAAATGCAATTTTACCACCTTTTAATGTCGAACCCTTTTTAAATCCAATATTTTAAACTTTTATATATTAAATTTGACAAAATAAAATTCTTCTTTAGAATCGGGACATAAGAATTTAGTTTCAATAAATTTTTGTTGTTTTTCTGATAACTTTCATATTTGGGTGAATAGTGAAAAATACTATATTTTAACTGAAAACAACTTTTTTAATCAAAATAATTTGTAGTGTTAAATTATACATTTTAATGGTTTGGAAGTATAAATATATTATATTTTTACCATTCAGTCCAATGTTATTCATTGGAAAGAATTTCACTATGAAATTGAACATAAACAGGTATCTATCTTTTGTTAGTTATTATTTCTTAAAAACACGCTTTTTTGGTTTTGACAACAGGAATTAATTTTAAATCAATAAATGAAACTTACATGTTTTGAATTTTGTGAAATAGATTATTTTTTTAATTTAAAATATCAAAATTATCTTAGGGTGAAATTTTTATATTTTTCTGAAAACATTCAATTTTTTATGAATAGTTAAAAACACTGAGTTATTGGTTAAAACTGACTTTTTATTTAAATAATTATTTATTTTATTTAAAATTATTTTAGTTTAAAATAGATACATAATAACTATATAATTTCAATATAATACATTGGAGTCATTTTATAATAATTTTCGATATATAAAAATTTTATTAAACTTTTTACCGTCTTTTATCCAACTCCTAGAAGCATTTGCAAATTTGAATAAAACTTAATTTTACCACTTGTGTGAGTTGAATTTAAAAAATCATAGATACATGGTTAACCTCAGTAAGAAAAATTTTCTTCAATAAGATGAAAATAATTTTTGGTGAATAGTAACTTTTGACTTTTATTTACCGCGGTTAAAGGTAAATAGGGTAATTCAAGGTAAAAAGAATATTATAATAATAAAAATTACCTTAAAACTTGTAATAACCTTATTGGATGAGTCATGGCCGACCATGGGCATCGTTGGGTTGATTTTGGGACCCCATGGAGCCACTTATGAATGAAAATAACACTCTATTTTAATTAACTTAAAGTAAAGGCAAAAATGACATAAACAAATGTCTTTTAGTAAATCAATTTTTACATGGGTTAATATAAGTCATCTTTTATAATATAAATATTAATTTTAAATCTAAAAATATTTCCTACATTATGTTATTTTTTATAATTTTTAAACATCAAATAAATTAAATTATTTATGACACAATAATGATGTAGTATTTACCTCATTAATAAATGATTTAAATAAATAAGATTATTAATATTAAAAATATATCCAAAACCTGTCCAATTCTTATTGGATGATTTTATTTCTACCATGAGTCATCTTATCTTTGACTTTAATTATTTTTGTACCTTTATAAACCGAATATCACTATATAATAAAATAATATTTTCACACTTTCCTAAAGAGCCCCTCCTACCCCTTATAAAAGGACACCACTTCTAACCCATTCCACACACCTCTAAATCCCCTTGAATCATAAAAACCTTACCCAAATAAGCTCTAAATATCCTTATCTTACACCTAGAATCCTTACCTTAGGCAGAAGTCACTTAAAAAAGTCATTCTGGTTCAAACCAAAGGAAGTTACCCAAATTAAAGGTATCGGTTTCTCTTAAATTATTTTGTTATATTTTGTTATATTCTTCTTCTCCAACCCCCATAAACTATTTTTATTCCTTTATTTTATGACAACACGAGTATCCTAAATATACTAGGATGTTTTTATGAGAAGGATTCTAACTACACTTACACACACCACTATCTAATGGGTGAAGAACAAATTGTTTCTGTGGTTGGAAAACTAATGCCTCATGAAATGATGATTGTTCAATTATATCCTACCGCCTCTCATGGTGGATATTAATATGGAACTGTATTTATATATGATATATATATTATGTTTATGTTTTCTTTTTGCTTCTGTATTTTCCATTTATATCATTCCTTTATGGTTTCCATTATGGGTAAAATGTGATAATTTCATTTGTGGAAGTGCGAACTACCGCCCCCTCAAAGTGATATGACTCGTTAATGAATTATGTGGGATGTATAACATATGGATTTAATGATATTATATTTTATATTATACTGGAATTATAATATAACTATGTATCATTATTTTTTAATTCCATTAAAATATAAAATAGAAATGAAAGTAGCATTCAAGCGTACGTACGGCTTACCGTCTCCATGAAGATGCATTTCATTTATTATCTCCAAATGTTATGTACTATTATAAATACATATATATATTGTAAATATATGATATATATGAAATATAAATTAGTAATATCATTCTATATATAATGGACGTTTTACCACTGCATAATTTATAATTATAACAAGTTCATTTTTTACTCAAGTTCTGAACCTCGACAAAATGTACGATATGAACTCAAATAATTAACTAATTGTTATAGCAAGGTAATAAGTGATATTAAAGTAATAATAAAATTTAAAATGTTCTTAAGAAAGTAGAAATTAACTTAATTTTATTATTCAAGAAGAACAAGGTACATACGAGCGAGTCAAGTCGGACACGTGGTAAGGGGTTTCTTATCTCACTTTTAATTCCGTGAGAGTTCCATTATTGACCACTTATTTATTGAATGTGGTGTATTTTGTACTAAACTTTGATATATATTATCATGATTATATTTATATTCATGAAATTTTGTGATTCATTTGGTGGTTATTGACTATTTTTCATACGTCTCGATTGTTTACAACGTGGTAAGGGTTATTTCCTCAATCTCATTATTATCCAAGATTGTTCATGTGTAAGTATTTTCTGGGACATACTTATCATAGATACCCATATTTTATAAAAATTATTTCAAAAGTAATATTTTAAGGTTTTATGGGAGGGTCTATTTAACTAGATCATCATTTTAAATGTTTTAAACATTTATCTTTCTAAACCCTTTTAATTAATGTCCATGTTTTAAAAATGATTTTAAGGATTTATTTATATGGACATGAATGTTTTCAAATGATAATTATTTTAAAAAGTTTCAAAGTGGTTTGGGACACTTTGATTCAAAAATCCCTTTTAAATGACTACCTTTATAAATTGTGAGAATTTTAAACGATTCCATGAAAAAGGGGTATTTCTCTCAAATCATTTTACTGATCATTTTCATCTATGTCAACATCCTTTAATGGATTTTAAACTTTTTTTAATTTGATTTATTATGATACAAATATTCCACATTGTATTAAATTTTTTTTAATATTTTTTACTGTGGGTGTGTTATTTTTATACCATTCATGGTTTATGGATAAAGTATTGAAATTTCGTATTCTAGTTTTAATACGAATGTTTATGTTATATTTCAACCTTTTCTTATGATGAATGTATTGTACTAGTATGTTCTAGGTTGGGGACTGGTAAAAGTAATCCCTCTAGTTTGGGGTCTGGTTATAGTAGACCCTCCAGGTTGGAGTCAGGTTACAGAGGCTTTTTGGGTTAGAGTCCGATTATAGAGGCTCTCCAGGATGGAGTTCCGTTACATAGGCTCTCTGAGTTTGGGTCTGATTATAGTTATCCCTTAGGTCCTGGCATGAGGCCTTGACACAAAAATTAAATTCTTGTACAATACATTCCATCATTATGAAATTAGTTTTTAATTGTGATTACTCGACTAGTATAATATCCTTGTGAATGTTTATATGGTAATATTTGATTTATTTTTTCCATATTATGTTCAAGTTTATGTTTAAAAGGATTTTGTTTTATTACACATATTTCCTTAAAAGTTTATAGCTTCTGATAAATTATTTACCCTTACTGAGCATCTGAGCTCACCCCTTTCTTATGTTTTATTTTCCCAGGAAATGAAGAAGTTAGTTTTGACTGACTTTCAGGCATAATCTAAGAGTCTTGGACATTTCTAATGGAATAAATTACTGTTATTTTTCTTTTCAAGTTGTAATGTTGAACTTCATGTATGTAATCTATTTTCCAAGACTGCTAAACTAATCGGTCCTTCAGGACATGATTCCTTTTAATCGTGCCAATGTTATTTAATAATCCACCAACTATGGGTAACTGGGGTCAGGGCATTACATTGAAGGCCTATTATGATAAGAGAGAACTTTCCCCGTGTTGAGACCTTGGTTAATAAAAACGCTAAAAGCATTTTGAGAGATAATAAAAAGAGTGGGAGACAATGTATCCCCCTATCGAAGACCATAGAAAGCTTTGAAAAAACCAAATTTCTTTCCCATAAACGAAAAATAAATCCATGCCGAACTGAAGGAGCGGAAAATCAAGTTAGTAGTCCATGTTGAGAACCCCATGCAGGCCAAGACTCTGAGAATAAAACCCCATTCCACTATATTATAATCCTTTATTATATCTAACTTAACCACCAAATTTCCCTCGAAAGACCTCTTATTAATTCTAATCACCATTTCTTGGGCTACACTAACAGCACCCTGAATTGACCTCCCTTTAATGAAACCATGTTATTCCGAGTCCATCCAAGAATCCAGATGAAAATCCAATATCTTGTTGAGAATGATGGCCAAAGTCTTTTATGGGATTTTACACATACTAATAAGTCGGTACTAATCAATGGAATGAGGATTACCCACCCTAGGAATAAGAACCATCTTTGTTGCACAAGAAATTTGTGGCAGATCCCCACCCTGAAAGAAGTCCTGAACAGCTCACACAAAATCCACTTTGAAACATTCCCCTGAAACCCTATAAAAAGAACCAGGGAATCCATCTGGCCCTAGAGAAATCTATGTGTTCAAAGACCAAATTTCTTTACAAATTGCATCCTCATATGGAGTCCTCCTCAAGACCACATTAATATCTATAGAGACGCATCTAGGAATGCCTTCAAAAAGATCAGAATTACCATGTGGATACCCCCTTCTATATTTAGATTGGGTACATCCAGTAAATATTTGGTAGCCCCATTAATCATGGCCCCTACATCATCATGGTCACTGGACTAGTATCTATCTTCTCTTCGAATATTAGGCTGCTTAACCTCGCGACGTTCTCTAATGCAAGCATTAAAGTATCTAGATTTTTTATCCACCTCAGGAAGCCATATGATTCTTGCTCCCTCTCTATCCAGCTTCTCCTATATCAAAAGACTATCAGTAAGTAGATTCTTTCTAACTCTAAGATCATTGAACAAATACTCATCCCACTCTTGTTCCAGATGATCTTCCATGACTTCCACCTCTTTACTTATTTTAACCAAGTCCTGATCACGAGCAGGGATCTTATTTTTCCAGGACCAAAGTAGAATCTTTATCCATCTCAGCTTATTGTGAAAATTAATCCACAGATTCCCCTGATGATGTAAACCCCACGATTCCCTAACCACGTCAAATAATTTTGGTTCCTCCATCCACATTTTAGAGAACAGAACATACTCCTCCCTTGAAGACCTTGTTCCTAGAGAAATAAGAAGTGGATAATGGTCATAAATACATCGAACCAGATGAGTAACTTTTGAGTATGGGAACATAGTTATAGCTGCCTTGTTCATTAGGCATCAATCAAGGTGACAGTAGGTTCGAATCTCTCCTTACAGATTATTACACCATATGAAACTACTACCATCATAGCCTGCATCTAGCAGGCTATTCCTGTCCATGAACTAAACAAATGCATGACTAGCATTCCTAGGAAAATTACATCCCCCTTTATTCTCTTCAGGACATGCGATAATGCTAAAATCACCCCCAATAATACAGGGTCCATCTTAAATATTAACACATTCTAACTCACTCCATAATGCCTCTCTGTCCGGGGCATTTCATTTCGTGTAGATGAAGGAAAATAAAAATGCATGATTCCCTACTTTAATTTTAGTAGTCAAAGACTAGTCTGACGTACTCTGAAGATCAATCAGCACATGATCCTTCAAAAATAGCCATATATATGAGTTAGGAGGATCCTCGTGAATAAATCCAAGAACCTTGAGGCTATGATCATACTCATTGATCTTACTGGAAGACTGTTTTGGCTCCAGAATAGCTACCATAGAAACTTGATTACTACTAAACAAATTGAAGATAAATTCGGACTTCACCCTGGCCCCAATACCACGGGTTTTCCTTATTAAAACTTTATACATTGAGACACGCCCATCTAGATTTTGCACTAGACTCTTAGATATTTACATGAACAGGCATGGTGGCACCTACCTGTACACCATATTTATCTTGAGATTGAGTTCGAATACCTACATGCACCTGTGGGGATATTGCCCCTAGAGAAACCACACCATTAAAACAGGCATTGAGAGAAGCTTCTATAGAATCAAAGGCCTGCCCTTCCATTAAATTCTGATCCATCATCGGAACCACTGGAGGAGAGAGAGAAGGGGAAGTAGGAGGAAGTGGATCTGGTGAATACAGAGGGAAGGGCACCACTGGAAGAGAAGAAAAGTCCAGAGAGAGATGCTCCCTAGATAAAGAGGGCTGAGAGACTTCATGAACAAACAGGCATGACTCTACCATTATGATCTATGAGATGAAAATGGAATCCAGAATCCAATTATACACAGACAGAGAAAGCCACCAAGAAAAATCTCTGAGAGTCACCCCCATGGAAGAATGATCGTCCTCTGGTGTAAGATCCTGGTTTTTGGAAAGGTATATTTTGTTTATGTTTTTGGTTGAACCCTTTGACTTTGGGACTTTAAAAGGTTTCTTGAAAGTGTGAGAGGCCTTGGGGGTGTTCCGGGGGCTCGGGGCATGAAAAAAGGGAAGTCTGGGAAAAGCAACCAAGGCGCACGGCCTGCGCACGGTCAGCCAAACTGTGTGGCCTGCCCAGACTAAGTCGCGTGACCCAACCTTTTCTGTACAGAAGCGAGATCATAGTTTGCTCATGGTTAGCCAAACTGTGTGGCTAAATCGTGCGACTCCCCCTCCTCTGGGCAGTGGCGTGCACACGGTTTGCACATGGTTTTCCAAACCGTGCGGCTAAACCATGCGGCCACTTAAAGTTGGAAAATTTACAAAATTGTCACTCTGGGCTTTATAACCCCAACTCAGTATTTTCCTCCCATATTCTCCTCTTCACCCTAGGTGTGGACCAAGCCTCCCAATGACTCCAAGAGATCAAACTCCTTCAATTCTAAGGCGTTTTTGGTGTCGTTGGTTGCGGATCGAAGCTCCGGGTAAGGCTAATCTCATCCTTGGTTTTTTTCTTGGTTTAGGGTTTTTATCTTTTCTCTCTCTCATTCCGAAGCTCTAAAACCCTATCTTTTGGGTGATTTTTAGGTTGAATCTCCAAATGTTGGTCGGATCAAGGTCTAAGGACTCGATTGACGGTGTGTTCAACCACGGTTACGAGGTAGGTGGTCTAAAATTTATATCCCATGGTTAGTTAGGGTTTTGTGCATGTTTAGTTGTGTTCTTTCTTTCCTATGGTTATGTTTTGGATAACCTTGGCATGTTTGGTGATAATGGTGTTTAAAATGAAAAATGGGAACCCTCACGATCCCCGTGGGATGTGTTGGGATAGACTTGACCTAATTGGGGCCATCCATGGGATGTGCCGACATTTCCTGGATTTAGGGATTGATATTAAACAAGTGACCTTGTTGAAATGAATTGTAGAGCCCTTGAAGAATATGTTGGCATGATTGGTTGAACTTGGAATAGAAGTTAGGTGATGCACCTAGACTTGGAAATAACCTAAGGGTTAATTGGAATGGGTTGACTGGTTGATTCATGGGAATGATGAACGGGTTAAATGGGTTAATGTGTAAACTGATTAAAGACCATAATGGGATGAATTATTGGTCTAGTGTTGAATGATTAGTTAGATAGGAATAACACATGGGAATTGGTTTAATGGTTAATTGATGTGAAATGGTAATGTGTTAATGGGTTAAGGCATGATGTGAATTTTTCATGTGTTGTGAATGCTTTGTCCAAGGGGAAATGTTATGGATGGTTGATGGTTACTTATATATAAGCATGTGCACATGGCTTGATAGTGTGGGGTATGACTGAGGCTCTACACCCATGGGTCGAGTGAAGACTGATTCTCTGAACTCCACCCTAAATGCACGGGGTAGGGATAGGATTGATGCTCTGTTTCCCTATCAGTTGCATCCACCCAGACTGAGGATTCGAGGTGAGGATATGGTTGTTATGAGGGAGTTAGTCCTAGTGAGATAGGATAATGATGTGTTTACTCTCTTGTATGTGATTTTTGTCCTTAGACCCATGTAACATAATGTATGTGTTTAACCCATTGAAATGTGATGAAATGGTAAGTGATGGTCAATGTTAATAAATGAATAGTAATGGAATGGAAATGGTTTTGGCTCTAAACTGGTTAATGGCACCTTAAATAATTACTTGGAAATTATCATTCATTTAATTTTTGCATGCACTACCTGTTTGTACTGGATATTTTGTAAACACTGTTGGTGGTGGCCTACTGATTTGTACTCACACCCTGCTCGGGCCATCGTTGGGTACCTGAGAAGACTTCATGTTTGCAGATCAGGAGAAAGGCAAGGTTCCTTGCTAGATAGTGAGTGGCATGGATAGCACTTATTGGAGGATCCAGACTTGGAGTCGGGACAATTTTGGGGATTTTGGTCGTTGTCCTTATTTTGGGCTTTTGTTCACTTTTTCACTTGTAGTATGACATGGCATATGTAATGTTGGAATTGGTTGTTGCTCAAGTTTCTTGTTTATTGATTATTTTTTCTGATATTGGTTGTTTCTGTTGTGGCTTACTCTGATAAAAATGAGGTATAGTCTCCCCACTTGACTACATAGACCCATGCTGCTAGTCGGCAGCCTTTGGTGTATGGGGAGGTGCGCTTAAGGTCATGTAACCACCCAACTCAGACCACCGGTTAGTGGATTCTAGGTCAGGGATGTTACAAAGTGGTATCAGAGGAGGTCTTTTTTCTCCTTCTCTGAGGTCTTGTTATTTAGTATTGGTAGCCAAGGGTTAAGACGTGTCGGGCCTTGGTAATGATCTCGTGCTTGGGAGTAGTTAACCCATGTACGAGGGAAAACCCAAGTCACCCTGGGTGGGAAATGTTGTTCTTGGTTGTATGTTGTTATAGTTGATGATATTTCCCCATTGTGTGATATACATGTGGTTTGATGTGACTATTTTATGATATTTGGCTCGTGGTCTTAACTGCATGAGGGTTTGCATTCATGCATCATTGTAGGCACCTAGGGAGATAGGTGACATGCATTGTGTTAGGCACACGCACGGGGTGGGTGTGTGAGGAAAGAAGGTAGGGTGTATCATGCATTTCATGAAACCAATAAATGAGGAGAAGAATGAAATAAAACAAATGGGTAAATAGTGTTTAACAAAATATAAGGGTTTGAAATGAAGTGGAAAATTTTTGGTAAAATGTTGTGTGAGTTTGGTGGTAGTGAATGGTTGTTTACCCCATGGGGACGATGGCCCGCAGTAGGGATGGTCGGGGTGGTGAATTTTAGGTGTTAATGTCATTGAATTAGTAGATGAAAATGGGTTTTTGTAGCGAGTAAGAGCTTTTTTATGAAGTCGTGAAAGTTTTGTGGTATGCGTGCTAAATCTCGTGCTTGGCAATGTAAAGAGATGCCACCACGATGTCGGTTGCCAGTTGGGCAACGGGAGGATGTTTCTTCGAACACTCCTCCGGTAGAAGATCAATAAAATGCAGTGATCAATGAAGGTAGAGAAGACCAGTTCTAAGAGAAATTGGCTCGCCTTATGCATATGATGGATCGGGACCCAGGGTGGGTTTCACCGAGTATGTTTGAGCTGACCAGGGAATTCCAAATACAGCACCCTCCGACATTCACCAGAGATGGTGGGCCAGAGGCAGCTGAGTTCTGGTTAGAGTCAGTCCAGACGATATTGGATCATCTAGAGACCCCTGTCGAAAAGCGAGTAAAGATGGCCGTTTACATGTTGCGGGGCCAGGCTAGGCGTTGGTGGGACATCCAAGCTCAAACCGAGCAGGCTGAGGGGATTTCATGGAAGGTTTTTTAGGAGAAGTTTCTGGAGAATTTCTACCTAGAGACTTTGAGGCAGGAGCGGGCTGTAGAATTTATGCACTTGACTCAGGGATCGCTATCGGTGATAGACTATGATATTCGCTTCACTGATCTGTGATGCTTTGTCCTAGTTTTAATCAGGGATGAGGCAATGGTAGGAAGGCATTTCCAGTATGGTCTGAGACATGAGATCAGGTCTCAAGTAAATATCTTTCTCTTAAAGAGGTTCACAGAGGTAGTATATCAGGCACTGATCTCGGAAGGAAACCTAAAGGGAGATTCGGGTAGTGGGCTTGTGGTGTCATTGGGACAGACGAGCGGTGCATCTACCGAAGGTCGAAAGCGACTCCATGAGAGGTCACAGTATGGTGGAAGTGTGAAACGTTGATGGAATAGAGGGTCTACCTCTCAAAATGGGAACCATGTGTTTTTTTATCAGTGCGGCAGGTCGGGGAACATGTGTGGTCAGTGTCCTCGACCTCTAGTTGAGTGTCGTTCATGCAGCAAGATGGGGCATGTGCAGAGGTTCTGCAGGAACCCGCGGCAGATGGGTGAGCATGATGATGAAAAGCAGATACCGGGTGCGAGTTGAGGATATCAAGCAATGCAAGGGATGTTCCTTGTAAGTTGGTGGGATTTGTTTTCTATGGGACTTGTTCATTCTCGAGATGTCAGGGTTTGACCTAATATTGGGAATGGATTGGTTGGTGTTGTATCGGGCGCACATAGACTATTATTGTTACAGAGTATCGTTTAGGTTGCTTGAGGGTGACTCTTATGTCCACCGTGGTGAATGGGATGTTCGAGAAGGGCATGTGGGGACGTTTTGTCAACAGATGAGTGGAATCACGGCTCAATTGTCATGTCTCATGCTTGATGATGATGAGGGAGGGGAAAACCTAGTTTTCCTCCTGTGGTGGATTGGTTTCAGGATGTGTTTCCTGAGGATTTCTCGGGGTTGCCACCCAAGAGGGATGTTGAGTTCATGATCGAGTTGCTTCCAGGAGTGGATCCAGTTTCTATTCTGCCATACCGAATGGAAACAGAAGAACTCCAGGAACTAAAGGTTCAGCTAGAGGAGTTGGAGTGTAAGGGGTTTATCCATCCTAGTACGTCTCCTTGGGGATCTCCCGTGCTTTTTGCAAAGAAGGTCGATCTGTCGTTGAGGCTATGTGTTGATTATCGAAGGTTAAATAAGATGACTGTGAAAAATCGGTACCCTCTTCCTAGAATTGATGACCTATTTGATCATTTTAGGGGTGAATCGGTGTTTTCTAAGATTGATCTGAGGTCGGGTTATCACCAGTTGAGGGTGAGGTCTTCTGACATACCACGGATAGCTTTCCGAAGTCGGTACGAGTCGTTTGAGTTTTTGGTAATGCCTTTCAGCTTAACCAATGCACCGGCGGTGTTTATGGCATTGATGAACCAGATTTTTCATCCCTATCTAGACTGGTTTGTGGTTGTCTTTGTTAATGATATCTTAGTGTACTCGAAAACTCATGACGATCATGCCCAACATCTTAACATCGTCTTGGGTATACTAAGAGAGCATCGGTTGTACACCAAGCTATACAAGTGTCAATTATGGATAGGTGAGGTGCATTTTATGGGTCACATCATCTCGGAGGCAGGTGTGACAGTGGATCCAAAGAAAGTGCAGGCAGTTTTATCTTGGGAGCATCCCAATAGTGTTTCTGATGTTCGAGGTTTTCTGGTTTTGGTCGAGTATTACCGAAGGTTCATTTAGGATTTATCTTGCTTGGAAGCACCACTCTTGGGCTTGACCGGGAAGGGAATCGGGTTCGAGTGGTCTAGGGATTGTGAGAATGCTTCCCAAGATTTGAAGAAGCGGCTGATGACCACACCTATCTTGATCTTACCTGAGCCGGGTAAGAAGTATATCGTGTTTTGTGATGTGTCCGGAATCGGAATTGGGGCTCTGTTGATGCAAGGTGAGTAGGTTGTGGATTACGAGTCAAGGCAGCTGAGACCCCATGAGCAGAACTATCCCACTCATTACCTTGAGATGGCTGCAGTAGTGTACTCTTTGAAGTGCTGGAGGCACTATCTGTTGGGAGAACGGTTTACTGTGTTTACCGACCATAAGAGTTTAAAGTACATCTTCTCACAACGGGATATGAATCTTCAGCAGCAAAGATGGGTTGAATATCTCTAGTCTTTTGATATTGAGTAAGTGTACATTCTAGGAAAGGGGAACAGTGTTGCTGATGCTCTGAGTAGGAAGGTTCAGAATTAGGCAGTTCAGGAGTCCAGCACCGAGTGGAAGGTGATGGCCTTGTTTCCAGAGATGCACCTGGAGATGCATGAGGAGAATGGTCACGTAACTCTTTCTTCCTTAACAATGGAGTCGACGCTTTTGAGTCTAGTTAAGTAAGGTCAATTTTATGATCCTAAGTTTTTTATCATGAAGGAAAATCATAAAGGTGGGGAGCTACCTTTTTTCTGGGCCATCGGCATGGATGGTGTTGTTCGTGTTCGTGATCGTGTGGTTGTGCCAAAGTGTGTGCGGGAAGATTTGATGCGAGAGTTCCATGCATCAAGGTAGGTAGTGCATCCTGGTTTGACCAAGATGTACAGTGATCTCCGAAGGCAGTTTTGGTGGCCTGGAATGAAAAAGGAAGTTGCGGCCCTTGTGGCACAGTGTCATACATGTCAGCAGGTGAAGGCCGAGCATCAACGCCCAGGTGGATTGTTGCATCCATTTCCCATTCCTAAATGGAAGTGGGATGATGTAATGATGGATTTTTTCATGGGTCTTCCGAGGATGCCACAAAAGAATTATGTAATCTGGGTGGTTGTGGATCGGTTAATAAAAGTGTCACATTTCTTACCGATTCAGGAGACCTTCATAGTCGACCAGTTGGGTGATTTGTACGTTCGGGAGATAGTGCGGTTGCATGGGGTACCGCAAGCCATAGTTTCAGACTGATATCCGTGTTTTATGTCGTGCTTCTAGAAAGGGTTTCAGAAGGTGCTTGGTACGCAGGTGTTTTTGAGTATGGCTTTGCACCCGCAGATGGACGGGCAGTCGGAGCGTATGATCCAAGTGTTGGAATACATGTTGAGAGCTTGTGTCTTGGACTTTGGTGGTTCTTCGGAGAGGAACCTATCATTGGTTGAGTTTTCCTACAACAACAATTTTCAGGCTACAATTCAGATGGAACCATTTGAAGCGCTTTATGGGAGACCATGTAGATCTCTGTTGTGTTGGCTAGAGGCCGGTGAATCTGAGTTGTTGGGGCCGAGTCTCACGTAAGAGACTTCAGAGAGATTCCAGTTGATCATGAAGTGAATTTCTATGTCCTAGAGTACGTAGAAGTCATATGCAGATTGGAGGCGGAGACCCCTTGAGTTTGGGGTGGGTGATAAAGTGTTCCTTCGGGTGTCGCCAAGGTTAGGTCACCGTCGGATACGAAAGCAAGGTAAGTTGGCGCCCAGGTATGTGGGAACTTTTGAGATTTTGGAGAGGATCAGACAAGTGGATTACCGATTGGCTCTTCTACAGTGGTATAGTGGGATGCATGATGTGTTTCATGTGTCGCAGATTCGACGGTATCACCGTCACCCATCTCAGGTGGTTGATGTTGAGGACGTGGAGCTTGAGGCAGATGCGTCCTTTGAGAAGCATTTGATTCGTGTGGTGGATCGTAGTGAAAAGGTCTTATGAGGAAAGGTTGTGCCATTAGTGCGAGTATTATGGTAGCATGGGAAAGTTTAGGAATAAACATGGGAGCGGGAATCAGATATGCGGGCTAAGTGGCCCGAACTCTTCTCTTCGGTGGAGCAATGAGGCTTGGAAGCTCGGCTCAAGGACCATCCATTATAAGGTGGGGAGGTTGTAAGATCCTGGTTTTTAGAAAGGTATGTTTTGTTGTGTTTTGGGTTGAACCCTTTTCCTTTGGGACTTTAAAAGGTTTATTGGAAGTGTGAGAGGCCTTGGGGGTGTTCCAGGAGCTCGGCGCACAGAAGAAGGGAAGTCTGGGCAAAGCAGACCAAGGCGCACGGCCTGCGCACGGTCAGCCAAACCGTGCGGCCTTCCCAGACTAAGTTGTGAAACCCTCCCTCCTCTGGAAAAAAGCAAGCACACGGTTTGTGCACGGTTTTCCAAACCGTGCAGCTAAATCGTGTGACACCCCCTCCTCTGGGCAGTGGCGTGCGCACGGTTTGCGCACAGTTTTCCAAATCGTGCAGCTAAACTGTGCGGCCACTTAAAGTTGGAAAATTTATAAAATTTCCACTCCGATCTTTATAACCCCAACTCGGGATTTTCCTCCCTTCTTATCATCTTCACCCTAGGTGTGGACCAAGCCTCCCAAGGACTCCAAAAGATCAAACTCCTTCAATTCTAAGGCGTTTTTTGTGCCATTGGTTTCGGATCGAAGATCCGTGGAAGGCTAATCCCATCCTTGGTTCTTTTCTTGGTTTAGGGTTTGTATCTTTTCTCTCTCTCATTCTAAATATCTAAAACCATATCTTTGGGTGAGTTTTAGGTTGAAGCTCCAAAGGTTGGTCGCATCAAGGTCTAAAGACTCGATTGAGGGTGAGTTCAACCGTGGTTACGAGGTAGGTGGTCTAAAAGTTATATCCCATGGTTAATTAGGGTTTTTTTCATGTTTAGTTGTGTTCTTTATTTCCTTTTGTTATGTTTTGGATAACGTTGGAATGATTGGTGATAATGGTGTTTAAAATGGCAAATGGTAACCCTCATGATCCCTGTGGTATGTGTTGGGATTGACTTGACCTAATTGGGGCTATCCATGAGATGTGTCGGCATTTCCCGAATTTAGGGATTGATATTAAACAAGTGACCTTGTTGAAATGAATTATAGAGCCATTGAAAAATATGTTGGAATGATCGGTTGAACTTGTAATAGAAGTTAGGTGATGTACCTAGACTTGTCAATAACCTAAGGGTTAATTTGAATGGGTTGACTGGTTGATTCATGGGAACGATGAACGGGTTAAATGGGTTAATGTGCAAACTGATTAAAGACCATAATGGGATGAATTATGGGTCTAGTGTTGAATGCTTATTGAGATAGGAATAACACATGGGAATTGGTTTAATGGTTAAATGATGTGAAATGGTAATGTATTAATAGGTTAAGGCATGATGTGAATTTCCCATGTGTTGTGAATGATTTGTCCATGGGGAAATGGTATGGATGGTTTATTGTTACATATATATAAGCATGTGCACATGGCTTGGTAGTGTGGGGTATGACTGAGGCTCTACACCCATGGGTCAAGTGAAGACTGATGCTCTGAACTCCACCCTAAATGCACGGGGTAGGGATAGGACTGATGCTCTGTTTCGCTATCAGTTGCATCCACCCGGATTGAGGCTTCGAGGTGAGGATATGGTTGCTATGAGGGAGTTAGTCCTAGTGAGATAGGATAATGATGTGTTTACCCTCTTGCATGTGATTGTTGGCCTTAGATCCATGTAACATAATGTATGTGTTTAACCCATGGAAATGTGATAAAATAGTAAGTGATGGTCAATGGTAATAAATGAATGGTAATGGAATGGCAATGGTTTTGGATCTAAACTAGTTAATATCACCTTAAGTAATTACATGTAAATTATCATTCATTTACTATTTCCATGCACTACCTATTTGTACTATATATTTTGTAGACACCGTTAGTGGTGTCCTACTGAGTTGTACTCACACCCTACTCGGGCCGCCGTTGGGTACCCGAGTAGACTTCATGTTTGCAGGTCAGGAGAAAGGAAAGGGTCCTTTCTAGATAGTGAGTGGCATGGGTAGCACTTGGTGGAGGATCCAGACTTGGAGTCGGGACCACTTTGGGGATTTTGGCCGTTGTCCTTATTTTGGGCTTTTGTTCACTTTTTCACTTGTAGTATGACATGGAATATGTAATGTTGGAATTGGTTGTTGCTCAAGTTGTTTGTTTATTGAATATTGTTTCCGCTATTGGTTGTTTCTGTTGTGGTTTACTTTGATAAAAAGGGGGTATAGTCTCCCCACTTGACTACATAGACCCCTGATACTAGTCGGCAGCCTTTGGCATACGGGGAGGCACTCTTAAGGTCATGTAACCACCCGGCTCGGAGCACCAGTTGGTGGCTTCCAGGTTAGGGACGTTACATCTAGAACCTAAACCCTCGAAACCATTCCAGAGCTGGGATGGACTAGAATGAGATCGTGAGAGGAGGAAGAACCACTGGAATCAACAAAAAACTTTATTGGAAGAGGATGCCTCTGAAGTCTGAATATAGGGGAACAAACCAATCCCTTTTCCCTGGTCGCGCCCCTCAGAGCTTGAAGGGAACTGAGATTGAGAATGCTGAGGAGAAGGCCTTGATGACTCCTTAGGATTAAAAACCTCCCTTTGATCTTTGCGTCAAAATTGTATAGAGTGACCTAAAAAGTTGTAGAGATTTCAAAACCTGGGAAAGGCGGGGTAAACCATAATTTTATGACGATCCATCATCCCTTCGATCCTGATCACTAGATGGTCCTAGTGTAGTTGAGAAAAATCCATCTCCACACAAATCCTTGCAACCGAAGCATTCTCTATATGATAATTCTTTTCATCAACGCACAAAAAACACCCCAGTGAATCCTCGATTGCCTTAAAGAAAGACTCATTCATGAAGGGGATGGATAACCCTGTAAGCGAGATCCAGACCGCCGCCTTGGTACATTCTCAACCAATATGAGCGTCCATTGACCATCTTGAAAGGGATAACCTCCATCGCCCCATGGAGCATGGGATCATGCACCCATCCTTCATGAAGTCTACCCTAGAAGCCAGGACGATGTAGAAAGCCTTCTGATCCAGAATAGAAACTATCGTCAGCAGATACAGACCCCATATTCTGACGCAATCCTGGATAAAAGAAAGTGAAGTTTTGTCGGTGCGAAAACATGCTACAAAAGTCTACTAGAGATCCGAAGATGTAGCAGTGAAGGACTCCGCCGAAATCTCAAGAACGGGGGATCCATCCTCTGAGAAGGAAACCAAAGGATCAGCTAACAAAAAACCCTTGTTCAGAGTAACTCTCGGTTCAGGACGAAAAAGCTCCTCCTTGAAAGAGGGCTGAGGGGGATGAGCCAAGCTGCTACCGATCATCGGAGAACCACATGCAGAAGAGGGAAAACCCTCCAAGGGAAAAAGAGAAATGGGTGAGAGAAATTTGGAACCCATTGGTGTCTCTATTTCCCTGATTCATATTAATCTTATTACTCATAATTAATTATTAATCATTTCTATTATTTAATTACTTAAAATTTAAGAAGTGATTTAATAAATAAAATCAACATGATTATTCAACAATTTTAATCAATTTAAAATGATTCATTTCATAAATATGAATTAGTATGATTTCAAATAGAACACACATAGAAAATGATAATTTTTTTTAAATAAAAGTGTTTTTTTAAACTTTAAAGTTATGTTTAAGATAAAAAAATTTGGTTACTAGTTTAAATGGTAATTATTGATTAATTATAAAAAAGGAAGGTTATTTGACATTAATATAAATCAATAAATTTATTTTAACAAAATATTAATTAATTAAAGGAAAAGATATATAACAGCTTTCTTTATTAAATTAATCTTTTACTTTTGATGAAAAACATTGGCCATGGGTTTTCAAAATTCGAATAATATTTTAAAATGAATTATATTTTTTCTTAATTTTATTATTTATTACATAAATGGATTTATTATAGTATGTTTCATTTCAATATATTAATAAACTCATTAAACTTATAATTTTCATAAAACCCAAATTTTTTACAAAAGAAATCATTTTTTTGGAAATACTAAAAAATACTATTATGTAATATTTGATATTAAATTTTCAAAAATAAAGTTAATTTTTACTTATTATTTTTTTAAAATTTATAAATTTAAAATTTAATAGAAAATAAAAAATTTAATGATATAATTGTTCAATTTAAAAATGTCCTTCTAAAATAATATATATTTATAATATTATTTTGTACTAAATTTTTAATTTTAAATAAATTTAATTTTTTAAATAATATAATGATATCATATATATTATTATTTTAATATTTTAAATATTATCACTTTAATTCACTAATTTATCATGACCTTCATTCTAGTGCATGTAATGAAATAAATTAAATTTAGTATTAATTAATGAAAAAATATATATACTAAAATATCAGGATGTTAAATTCTTCCCCCTTAATAAAATTTTCTCTTGAAATTTTATTTCAAATAGTAATATGAAAACATAATATGGTAATTTTAAATTATGGTCTCTCCATGTTCTCATGTTTCCTCTTAATACATATGGATTCTTTAATATATATTGAATATGTGATTTTTCATGTCATGTAGAACATTTTATCTATGGTCCAAGATTATCACCAAATCCTCCTAATAAGATATAATATATTGTAGTTTTACAACCTATGGATTCAATACATGTGAGGGGTCAGTTATTTAATTAGTCAATGGGGATATGTGGAACACAACATATACTTTGTTTAGGTTTGGAGGGATTACTAGTTTAATTTCCATAGCTCTGATGCAGTCAAGGATATTAAATGTGATAATGTATGTCAATATTAACTTCCCTTTATTCCCAAAACATATCACACTATTCTTTGTAGATATTCAGAGAATAAATTTATCAATATCCTTTAATTATAGGTCTCATTAATGGTCATCAGTATGAATCTTCTGTCGAATATGAACTTATTTGATGTGATGTTGAATGTTCTTGACCTTTTCTAAAAAAATGAATATATCATGCTATAAATAAAATTATTTTTCCTACACTAACCTATCAAGTATGTGTTCTACATCTCTTCCAATAGAGGTCTGTATAGGATGCCAATTGGATGGTCAAGTAAAAATTGTTGTCCTGGGAGAAATCATCCAAATGATTATTTTCTTACTAAACTCCTTATAAGTCTACAGAGAAAAATATCAACATATACTCAAGTGTCTAGTTCTTTTTATCATAATGGGAATCATTTTGGGTTTTATAGGCCATATTAAATGTAAAATCTATGCTTATATCATGAAATAGAATCTTATTGAACATTCAGATGAACCTCGTATCTCAATCTAATATAATTGATAGCGGTTTATGATGAAAATTAAGTATTACTCTAATACATATCATTTTAGGGTGGTTGAGTGATATTTCCTATGAAATGTTAATTAAGTGAGAAATACTTGTAAGAAGATCTACCACAACCCATATATCAATATTTTATTTTGATGTATTTGGATAACACATGACAAAATCAATAGTTATTATTTCCCATTTCAATGTAAGTATAAACAAATATTGTATTATATCTTAGGATTTTTTACTCTCAACTTCCACATGATGACACTTGAGGCACATTTATGTATATTCTAAAACTTTATTCTTCATATTGTCCCCCCAATAATTCTCTCATAATATACTATAAATATTTTTTCTTCATATGTGTATAGAGAATTTCAAGTTATGATAATCATTTAGTATCTAGTTAAAATATAGTTTTTAGGGTATAAAAATTCATTTCCCAAATCATAAAACTCACCTATAAAAAAATTTAACTTTAAGGTTTTTTCCTTCCTCCTGGTATACAACTTCTTCTGTGTCTTCACAACATATTTATTATCTCTCTTAATATTCTCATGTAGTGATGGATGAGAAATCATTTGAGAATAGTGGTATGATATTCCTTTTATTATAACTCTCATGTCCATCATTTTCATGTCTATTAAGATCAATTCCTTTTCAATCCTCATTATAGATAATGTTATGGGATCCATTCAATAAAGATGATCTACCATAGTTTTTATTTTCTATGAGATTTATGGTTTGGGTAGTCATATTCCTCAACCATATTTATCCATCTTCACTGGTTTTTATGATTCTCCTTATTTGTGTATATATATTTTAGACTCTTATGAGCCCTATATATTTCACACTTCTCCTCATAAAGATAATGTGTCCACATCATCATTGTGAAAATAACTCCATCAAACTAAAAATCTTACCTTGTAAAGTTCCACTAATAATATACTAATATACCATATAATAGGATATAACCTCATAATAACTCATCATTACACATCCAAATTCATTATTTTAAGTATAATTTTATACTAAAAACACTCTCTAATTTTGGGTAGTGTAAGTATTGTGTTAGTGATAATCCTCTTCCTATTTCATTGAATCCACATTTTCAATAATTTTTCCAATAAAAATTTAATCCATTGTGATTTTAAATAGATATAGGGTTTTAAAATCATGATATGTTTCTCAAAAATCATTTATAATACACATCTAGTCCAAGGAAACTATATATCACTATTAAAGATGTTGTTCATGTCCAATCCTTAGTTATGATTGTCTTATAAGGTTCTATAGATATCCCTTTTTTGGTTACATCATGCCTAAGTAATTTCACATGCTTCATCAAAAACAAAAATTTACTATATATTTCATATAACTTCTCATTTATTATTGTATTAAGAATAGTACTCAAATTCTCTTCATGTTCCACCTAACTCTAGGAGTATATAATAATATAATATTACAATACTAAAACAAAATTTTAAAGGTAATATCTAAATACTCTATCCATAAAGACCATAAATATATATATATATAATTTGTTATTATGAAATCTAGAACTATGAGGTCATAGTTCATGTACCTTGTACAAAATGAGGTCTTAGGAATATCCTCTTTTATCACCATAAGTTGATGAAATATTTCATGAAGGTCCACCTTATAGAACTACATAGATCTATGAAACCGATTAAATAATTCATCAATCCATGTAAATATATACTTATAATTTTTTATGATATTATTGAGTTCATGAAAATCAATTTAGATTCGTATCGACCCATCTTTCTTCTTTACAAAGATAACTGGTTCACCCCATGGTGAAGCACCTGATCATATGAAACCCTTGTATAAATTTTCTTTTAATTGTTTCTTAAATTCATCTAATTAAATTTGGATCATTCTATATAGTGTTATAGATATTATAAAATACCTTTCTATAATTTCAATTGAGAACATATCATCTCAATAAGGGGTAATATTAGTCAACACATTAGTAAATACATTAGCATTCTCCCTTCTAGTATAGATATCTTCAGGTGAAGTACCCTCCTTTGATTAAATCATCTGATATAGATAATATTTCTCATAAATAAATAATATCCACACCACTAGATATCATTAAAATTAATATTAATCCTTATCCATAAAATAATATTGAATTAGAGGACAATCTGGGATATGGAATGTGATTTCATTTTCCCAATAGTCGAGTTGAGATCTATATAGTGAAATATTATCTAGTCCTAATATAATATCAAATTATGATAAAGTATTTTTGAAAATTTCCACTGGGAGATTCATCCCACAATTAAATTTTATATAATACATATTTAATTGATATGAAATAATCACTCATTTATCAACTTTTATAGAAAAATTAACCTCAATGATTTGTGGTGATGTTTGAATAGTTGTGGCAAACTTTCATGACTTGGAAGAATACATAAATCGAAAATGAAATATTAGATTAAAAATTCATGGATGAAAAATTATTATTCCTATCAACACATATTTGTCTTTATTAACCTCTATAGTTGTGATAGCATGATCCCACCCTTAATCTTTGGGACTTAGAGGTTATTGTCATGAGTTATCTTTGACAACCCTTGGCTTAGAGCATTGATTTTTATAATGTCCATGATCCTTGAAATTGTAACACTAGAAAATATAATTAATATTGATATATACATTTATTATTCGATCAAAAGATTGGTATTTTCTTACTCACTTCAACACGCATTGGCTTGATGCCCATACTTTCTATATTTTAATCACTTATTGGTCCTATTGAGATAGTTTAGAGAATATTTCTTCCCACCCCTTTGATAGGTTAGATGCTTGACCTTCTTACTGCCATGTGTTTTATCTAGTGATTCCCCTAGTTTTGTCTTCTTTCTGATTTTCTATCTCTAATACCTTGAGAACCACAAATTTCTATCTCCATATTGAGATAACAACAAATAATTTCTTTATAATTTTATATTTAACAAACTATCTTTGATTTTTGAATTTTATGAATCAACCAGTATAGAAATGGTAAATTTTTATTTTAGTGATCATAACATTTTTGAAATTATACCATGAAATTCTCGAGAAGTTCATGTCATACGACATAATAGATTCATCTTCTTTTAATTGAGTGCAAGAAAACCCCTATTTATTTTATGAAAAACTGTGATTGGGGAATAATTATTGGTAAAAATACTCTAAAATTCATCATAAACCATGTATTTTATGTCATCGTGAATATTATTATTCTTTATTAGTATCTACCCTATATTATTTTTTTCTTCATGGTGATAAAAAACCAGTATAAAATTAACTTTCTCATAGAATTAACAAAGTTAATCTACTATTTATCAATTATCTGATCAGTAACTCCACTAAATGTTAGAGTCCTCTATAACATAAAGGAATCAACTGATTATTTCCCTATCATAGGGTTTTTCATGTTATTATTATTATTTCTTATATCCCGAGTCAACTGTTCATGTGTAACCATGAAGTACTGCCATCATGTTAGGAATTTAATTAGGATAATTATCACATTACCCGTAACCCATATTTTTATCTCGATTCCTCTAGTGACCATCCGTTTTCTAACATGATAGAATTAAATATACGATAATAAATATATTAATAAATTTTTACAAGGTAAACCTTAAACATAAGAGGATAAACTCATATATAATGAAAAAATCTTATCATATAAATCTTTATGTTTCAATATAGGTTATCCATATCTATCTATGAATTTATTCCTCAAATATTGACTAAATACTAAATTCTATAAAGTATTTTTATATCCTTTATTGTGGTTTTTAAAGATAATTTTAATTAACTAAATCATATCCCCTTAGAGTTCCAGACTAGATGGTCTGTAAGGAACCATTAAAACTACACCAGAATAGTGTGTAAGATATACACGACCACATATTTTTGGGGATATTACCCCTATCTGCATCTATTTAAAAACCAAATCCATATATTGTATCCATAATAGGATTTATTTCATGAAAAAATAATCTTTAACATAGAAATAATTTAGGATCATATCCTATTCTTAAGAATATCCATAGGGTCTTCACTAATGTTCTCTAACCCTAATCTCCAAATAAAACAACAATTTACTCTAATACAAACTATAACAACTCCAAACATAACATAATTTTTTACATGATTAATAATGTAATCTTATAACAAATAAACACTAAGGATAAATAGGTCTAGTGTCTTTATAATATTATATACATATATATAAAATCTTAAACAAAAACTCAATATCATTATTTAAAACTCAAAATGGTTCTCCTAATCTAATTATTTCTTTAAAAATGCATGGGATATACTATAGAAATATATATAATGAAAATATTGAGCTAGAAATATCAGTAAGTGAATAAACATGATAAAGGAATATGAAATGGGAGGCATAAAATGATATCATAAATAGAATGATCATAATAATAGAATCGTGGAATAAGGAAATTATGACTTAAGACAATAGAGAAAAAATAATCATATCATAAGAGAATGGAATAATTTTAATGTAGAAACAATATAAACATGACATCTTAAGCATATTCCAAGGCTCCCACCTTGTAAACATAATATTGTAGGCTAGGAAAACTTCAACTCACATAGTTTTCTAGGCTCACTTCCAACACACCATGATATATCAAGAGATGGAAACATTACCAAATGTATTATATGGATATCTAATTCTCGTCCCACTCATCGCATAAAAAATATCATATATATGTGTTCTTCATGATAAAAATATACGATACATATATCACATACATGGTAAAAACACAAAAGAAAGAACCTGGTTATATGATCAGGTATCATAGAATATATGAATGATATGAAATAGGGATTATCATGAGAATAAGGAATCACATTCATTTGGACATTAATATATCAAATGAATATAATTCATTATCAAGGATTCCCATAGTGGTAAAATACATGATAAATTTGGATAATTAATCATAAAAACTAACCACTTTGGTTATTCTTTTCGAAATAATCAATTTATATTTTAAATAAATGGGATCATAATATTATTTTAAAATTTTTATTTAACTATGTGGGTTCTAAAAAATAATTATTATTTTTAAAATTTATTAATTGTTTAAAAAAATAAAGGTGGTGATGGTTGATTGGAATTAAAAATTTGAAAATCCCCTTAAATAGGGCTTCCTAAAATATGAATATTTTGAAATAAATTTAAATATGTATAAACCATTAAATGGAAGAGATATTAAATTATTCATATATTAAAGTGAAATGAATACATAAATATAAAAATTAGATGAGATTAATTTGGAATTGAAGCGATAAAAGAAATAAAAAGGTATAACATGTATGTTTTGAGGGGAGTACATATAATCTCTTATGTATTTGCCTAAACATTTTATTCACATTCACTAAACCTCCAATATAATTAATTTATGTTTGTTAAAAACATTAAAACTAAAATTATTCATATATAATTTGTTTATTAGGTTCAATATAGTTTCATGATTTTCTCATTTTTAAATATTTTCCACTTATATTAGTTACTCGATGTGGTTCGATTATTTTTTACATGAATATCTTAGCATGTTTACCATGGTTATATTTATTTTTATAATAGATTAAAAAAACCAAAATATCATTAATTATTCAAATATAATTTCTTTAAATCAAAATGATTTTTAGAAATAAATTATTGGTAGTAATGGAAAACATAAAATCTCATTATATGAAGGAGGTAATCCGCACATACACACAGTCAACAATTTTACTTTCCCTAAAATAGGAGGGTGTTATAAAGGAAAAATTCTATATCAAATAATAATAATAGTAATAATAATAAAAATAAAATGTTGATTCATTGATAAAAAATTTATATCTCTCAATGAATCTCAGGTAAGAAAATTTATACTTGTTATGTAAGGGGGTGGTAGTCCACATATACACATAACAACATTATTAGTCTTCAAATTTTTTGGAGGAAGCAATTGAATTGATATTCCATTATTATAATAGTATACCAACATATCAATAATAATATTGTTATAATACCCTTATTTATATAATATATTATAGGTGGTTAGTGATATAATGAATACGAAATGTTATTAAATACCTGATACTATCATCGAGACTTAGATATTTCTATTGAAACTCTTATTAAAAATGGATATGTTGGGATATCACTTGGTGACCAGGGGATTTAGGTAATGTAAGGTACTTCTATTAAATGTAATTAAAGAATATTATAAAGATTAATTCGAACTGTAGGTGAATTGCATATGGGGTAGAATTGGTCACCTTTTAAAATGAATAAAATGGTATATTATAAGGTAATGGAAGTTAATTAAGGTGTAAGAATGTTTGTTCCTATATGTTATATGATTTAATTTTGTTATGGTTTGTGAGACATGTGAGTATGGATTTAAAGAATAACATATAGGTTCATGAAAGTTTAAAGTTCATGTAAACCTAGAATAATTTTACCCACTTTAAATTATAAATTTAAAAACATATTAGTCATAATTAAATATTAATCATGTTATTTATTTTTTTATAACATATATATGTAGAAAAATAATAAAAAAATTTAACATGATGATTCAAAGTTTGGACTCCATTTAACCTAATTAATTTTTTATATATGAGAAGATATTTTATCAAATTAAACCCAATTAACTTATAATTTTATTCAAATTATAAAATTAATTTTTTCATTACTTTTATGTATAAGGTAATTTTTTGTTATTTGTTTTCATAATAGAAAATAATTCATTATAAAACCAATGAAATTTGAGTAAAATTTAAATGACCTCATATCTTAATTTAATGAAATAATAATTACTTAAAAGAAAATATATAAAGTAGTTTTATTTATTAAATTATCCTTTTACTATAGTTATAAAATGTTGGTCATGAGTTTTCTGAGTTTATAAAATATTTTAGAATGTATATGGTTTTTTTCCTTTTGTTTCATATTTGATCACTTAAATGGTTTAATTTCATTCAAATCATTATAATATATTGATAAAGTCATGAAAATAATAATTTATGTTAAAACAACATTTTTGACAAAAAAGTGACATTTTCAGAAAATGGTAAAAAATATCATACTAGTAAATTTTGATATTCTAAATTCCAAAATAATGTTAATTTTATCTAATTATATTAATATATATATATATTATAAAAATACTAAAAATAAAGAAAAATTATTTTATTTAAAAATGTCATTCTTAAAATTTATGTGTTTATAATAATATTTTTTACCAAATTTATAATTTGAAATAAATATAATATTTAATTTAATATATATATATATATATAATAGGTCATAATAATGATCTTTTGAGATTATTAATTTAATTCACTAATGTTTCATAACCTTCATTCTCATGTGTGTAAATAATGATATCGAACATAGTATTATTTCAAAGAAAAATATATACTGAAATCTTAGATGGTTACACATATAGTGTAATATGTTTATAAGATTATCTAAGGTATTTATAGTGATTCTAATTTAGATTGAGTATCATAAAAGTATTGAGACTCAATTTTTATGATGCATGATATACCAATATTCAATGGTGTTGTCAGGAACAATAATAAAGAATAGTGCTTAGAGATGTGTACTTATATCTTCTAGTTCATAAGTGTGTCTGAGCCCTACATCATGTGTTTTGAAGTTTCTAGCTATTGGGAACTTTCATGGATTTAATTTTAGTATATTATGAAATAAACATTGCATTATGATATTTATTATAAGGGGTCCCATAATATTGTTAATGGTTACTACTTCCCATTAAATCCAATGTTGGATATAGAAAATGATATTTTATTCTTCATGAACTATAGATTATGTATTATGGAATATTTAGAGAAATTCATTATGCTTGTAAAGTATGTTTTTTAGGGTTAGTGATAAATTAAAACCTCAAGGAATGATTGTTTGAAACGATGTTTTATCAAGAGATATTGTCAATTTTATAAGACTTAAATCTATATACCTATGTCAAGACAGTGAGTGGCATGGAATCAATGGAGGTATATACAATTTATATAAGTAATTTGAATTCATTTCTTATACAAATGTGTGGAAGGATTAATTATTTTAGTCGTAAGAAGTCAATGAGAATTAACTTCTAATGTATTCATATTAAGTCATATTCATTGGTTTATAAGTGAATGGTGTGATTAAAATTAATTAATTATGTTGAATTGGTTATTTTAAGTCCAAATTATTGAATCCACTTTACATATTTCATTGATATATTAATTTATGACGATAAATAATATTTTATATTTGGTTCTCATGAGTGAGTAGTGGTGGTAAATATATCTAAGTTGTGGGATTGAGAATATAGGTCGATGTACTACCATATGATATATTATGGAATCAATGAAGAGGTGGAATTAGAATTTAAAAAGATACTTTTTATGCATAAAATGTGTCATGTGAAATTATTCAATAAAAATATAAAATCAAAGTAGGTTAAGGTGAATGTAAAACTAACTATCATTAATGATCCTATCATAAAAATATATATACCTTATTTTGTAATATATTTTAAAAATGAAACACATTCATCTATCACATAATAATAAGATGATTTTTTGGATTTATAATGGATTTAATATCATATTCAATGGTAATGGACACTACATCATGAGATAGAAGTAAACATTTATTTATGAGTACATCCAATACTATTATGATTTGGAAAATATAAATATAATTGTTATTTTTTATAGTATTTATATAAATATATGAAATAATACTTTCTAATGATTAGATAATTATGTTTAAATCACCAATAAACATCTATAACAAGTGTATTATCATTATAGAATCCACTCGGACAACCATGCATTATTAGGACAGACATATATTCAAGAGAGTTGCATAGGCCCAATAGATGGTGTAGATTTAGCTAAGTAATCATAATTGGTATGCTTAGTGATTGGTTGGACAAAAGGAATGAATCCTCATCTATGTAATAGGGTATTGGATTAGTATCAAGTTTTTTTACAGAATGATTTATATATATTAAATATAAGGAGGGTTATATAGTTTTCAATTTACATAAACCTTTGTAAAATATTATTTCATTATTTTACTATAGTATTTGACTAATGCATTTGTGTGAACTAATAATGATTATATATTAGTCTTAGTATAATGGGTTTATTTTATATGGTGTTAGTCCTTATGAGACACTAATTTTATTATCTAAAAAATATGATGGTAATATAGTTATTTTTTATTAGAATGGAAATCACATAACCATGAAAAATATCCTCCTCATAGAATTTATGATATGATTAAATTGTTGATGGTGGTGATTAGTTTTTAATTATCAATGTCAGTTATTTTGACATAAATTATGGATTGGGGAAGAAAACATTTTAAAAATAGATTTATGATGTCTATATTTATATTGTGTGTTAATTTGTAACATTTTTAATTACCAATGAAAATTAGTATTTGATGAAAAGATAAGTATTATTTTCTATAAATTGATGTATTAACTTTTTATAATAAGTTTGAATGAAATCATTAATTATTCAAGGATTAATGATGATCGTGGTGGAAATCTTGATTTTTTTAGAGAATCTATGGAAAAAATATTTTATTCTAAATTTAGTACTTTAAATTTTAAAAATAAAAGTGGTGAAATTATCTTGTCTCGTGGTTTAATAATATGGCATATATATTTATAATATTAGGTTTCTGGGATTGGTGTCATGAAAAATATTGAAAAATGTATATGAAATATTATATTTTATCTGTTTGAATTGTTATCATGGGTGTTTAATATAGGATTTTATGAAATTGAATTTATTTATAAAAATATTTAATCTGGATGGAGATATGTTTGATTGGAATTTGATATATATTGATTCAATTTAAAATATGAGGCGGTGGAATTAATTCTCTATAATTACTATTATCTATGAATTGGTTGTTTTGAATAAATTTTTTATGATAAATTATCAATGGTATTTTTATGTATCTTAATAAATGAGAGATAGATGAATTACCCTACACCTAGAATTAAATTATAATTTATTTCATTAATTTAATGAATTTTAGTCGACACATATTCATTGAATAGTTTGTGGTATATAAAAATTAGGAGAGTATAATTTAAATTTTTATCAAAAAAGAAATCATGGAGGAAAATTTGGGTTTTGTGGAATATTATTAAAGAATTTACATTGATTCCTTTTACACACTCAATAACATAATTATGTTATGGGTTCCTTGATTACAAAAACCATGACTCTATAAGTGATGAAATACTTAGAGTAGTTGACTTTGATGGGTTTCCTAGAATAATTTTTCATAGTTGTGACATAGAAAAAATATGGTGTTATCCTCTATATCATTAATGTAATATCCATATTGGGAAAAAATGTGAGAGAAATCATATTAAATAAGGAAGAATATAGATGGGTGAAAATTTACTTAAATTGCTATGAAACCATTAAATGGTGGAAAGTTATAGTGAATCATAATCATTATTTAATTGGAATAGTGTTGGTTCCAATGGATCATAAGAGTGATATTCTGAATTATATTTACCATTTTAGTTCAGCATTAAATACTAAAGCTACCAAGATTTATCATGAAATCATATAATAGTTCAATTTTGTTTTAATTAATAAGGTTATTGAACTAATTGATTAAAATCATATTACATTCCATCATTTATAGGATAATTATCAATGACCTATGAGGTTTTTATCACCTTCATATATTATAATATGTAAATTATAAGATTTTTCCTGGCAATTCTAATTGATTTTTTGAGGTCAAAATAGTTTCTGTTAGTGTAGAGGATATTGTAGATTTTATTATAAATTTACATATTTAAATTATATGATACAATTTCACATGATTTTCTTGGAAAACATTATGTCAAATAGGTGATCAGATTTAATGGTGCTCCATAGTCTATTATTCACAAATTTTATATTATTTATTCCCATAATGAATCTCCAACATACTCTATAATTTTTTAAAAATAAATTTAATGTTGATTAAGTTATTTAATCCCCACAATAATGTAAATACCATGAATATTATACATTTTTATCATGATATTATTTGATATTGTGTTCTTAATTTTGGAATTTAATACCCTCTAAGTTTAATATATATTACATTAAACAATATCTAATTAAATAGAGGGTGATATATGCAACACAAAAGTAATATGAATAACATTTTATTAAAATTAAAGGTATTCATAAATATATTATTAATATAATATTTTAAAACAATTAAACTAATTCTCATTGTTAAATGATTTGAAATAAATTTAAGAGTACTTTATTTTTAAAATGGTTGTATTTCTATAGATAAATTTTTTATTTACATTTTTATTTTAATATAAAAAGAGAATAGATGTATCTAAAAATTTTAATTTTTGTGTAATTAAATCCATTTCTAAATTCATTATATCAAATTATGTTGAAGGTAAATTGTTTATATTTTTAGAAAATAGTTGATGTTTCTATGAATAGTGAAAATACTAATTTTATAAATAATATCACCTTTAGGACATTATTATTATATAATAATGACATAAATTTCTTATAACATTTTTTACAAAAACTTATTTATTTAATAATTATTATAATTAATTTATAAATATTATATTTATAAAAAATATTATTTTATAATTTGGATGCCTAAAAAATTATTCAAATAAAAAATATTTTTATTTCATTGATTTTTATTATTTTTTATATGGTTACTTTAATTTTTATTTAATTTTATTGTAAAATAATTCTCCTTTCATTTTTAATAAACCATTTAATTCTATGAGAATTTCAATTATACCAAATTTTGGTTAAAATAATTAATGCTTAAAATAATTTTTTTCTAAAAATGATTCATCATTGCTTTTTTTAATCTTATAATAAAAGTAAATTTTTATAGATTTATAAATTTAATCATAGAAATGGATTCCATATTTTTAGTCTTTATGTTAACCATGTTTAATGAGTTTTATTTCATTTTTAGTCATAATGAATTTTTACCATGGAAGGAGTTTTTCCTCAAAGTAAAGGTTAAAATAGCTAAAGAGATTGTTGATCTAAGAGATATGATTTCAAATATATTAAAAACATGTAGAAGTATTATTTTTAAATTTATTTTTTACTATAACTTATCCATTTTTTCAAATTAGAATAAATTAGAGCAACATTACATTATAAATAAATTTATTTTTTTACGTTATTTATATTTACAATAGTGAAACACCACTAATTTATATAAGTACACTTACTATATTAAATTATACACACTAATTATGCATTGTACCACAACCAATCTATTCTTAAATACCATGAATAATATTATCCAAACATTCTACTAATTTGGGTCTCACTAAAATATCACTCATAAAAGACTAAATGTGTAAGACAAAGTATCATTACACCAAAATCCGTGTTTAGCAGCGGTTTTTTAGTTGCGGTTTAACAAATCGCCATTTAATTTTTTTGAAATAATTTAGCGGTGGTTTATTAAAAACCACTGATAAAACTTTTATTTTTTCCACAAACCCGACATTTATCCCCCGACCCCCCCCCCCCCCCACTCCCACGACCCCCCCGACCCCTGGAAGCCCTGCCCTCACTACACCATGTCGTCAGTCCCGAGCCTCGCCGCCCCTCACCGTGCCTCACCTCCGATCGCAAGCCTCACCGCCCCTCACCGTGCCTCGCCTCCGATCCTGATCCCCACTGCCCCTCGCTCCCTTCGGTCATATATATTGTGTCTTATAACATCTCGGATCATCAAAAAACATATACTGATTAATCAAGGTACCTTCTTCTTCCCGTTTTCTCTATCATTTTCTATTTTTGTTTAGATGTTCATTCATTTTGACCCCTCTATTTTTGAATAATATCTGATTGAGGTTTGGTTTTTCTTACCGTGGTTAGGATATTTTATTTTTTCCTTTGACTGTTATGATGTTTTATCAACCAATTCTTATTTGGTAATCACAGTTCTCCGGGAACATCTAATCATGGTAGGGGATTCTCCTACCCTCTTGTTTACTAAATTTGTTTTAAGTGTATACTTTTTTCATAATTATTTTGGAAATTATGGGTTTGTGTAACAAGATAATAAATTTTCCTAATCCAAATTGAATGATAAGTTTTTTATTCACATGAATTCACTAATTTTTATGTTATTTCAAATGGAATTATGTTTTCTTTATAATGTTTCTGGAAATAATTTTATTTTCAGAGTTGTAATTTTGTTAGAATTTGTTATAATTTCAAAACCATGCTTCTATTAACTATTTCAAATCTGAGTAAATAAAAATTTTAGATCATATAAATTTATAATGAATTTGTTTCGATGGAAATATAGAATTACATCAAAATAAAAAACTTAATAATTATGAAATGTAATGAATTACATTTTTTTAAATTTGAAAAGTGGTATTGTGCATGCTAATATATCATTTATATGTTTATGTAATTGATGAATTTTTTGTGCTTTATGTGGTCCCTATGGGGATTTCACCCATAGAGGTGGTAATTAGGTTTGAGTTAAAGTGTATTGTTCAGTGAAAAAATGGTTGGTTGGAATGATATGTGATGTTGGATGATGTGTGATATAGTTGTGTGATGATCATGGTTGTGGTGATGATGTGTGATGCAGGAGCATGGATTTGGTATGTGAATTATTTACGGGGTTTTGTATTGGCTTGGTTGTTTCCTAATAGTTATAGATTTATTGAAAAGTCTCATTATCAAATTAAATGAACTTCACATGTATTAATTTTATTTGGGATGGAAATAAATGGATGATATAATAGTAAATGGGATAATAATGATTAATTCACTGCACAAAAAGTAGTGTTTAGCAGCGGTTTTTTAGCGGTGAATTATTAAAAACCTTCGCTAAAACTTTTATTTTTATAAAAAAACCAGACACTTCTCCCCTACCACCCCCCCCCCCCCATCCCTACTCCCCTGGCCCCTTTGACCCCCCCCCCCCCCCCCCCGACCCCCCAAAGCCCTACCCTCCTCATGCCTCATCGTCGGTGTCAAGCCTTTCTTCCCCTCGTCATCGGTCCCTACCCTCACCTCCACCCCCCAACCCTCGTTGACCCTCACCACCAGTACCAAGACTCTTTCCCTATCTGGAATATTTTGGATTTGTCTTAAGCATTGTGTGTTCTATAACCTGTATATTATTTAGAATGAGATTTGTATGCTTGACTACTACATTACTATATTTTATTTATGAAAATCCAAAATTATTTTAAACAATTATACAAAATATTGGTTTCTATTAATGATATTGTATTGTTATGAAAGTGTATAGTGAAAAGGTGCGTTGTGTTTTCCTATAGAGCATGTTTAATTTTTTATATGAATAAATTATAATAATATATTTTTTTGATATTAAATATTCCAAATCATTTAATATAGGGAATGTTTATTGTTTTGATATGAATATTTTCTATGGTTATGATGTAGAGAATGTTTAGTGTGTAAATATAGAAAACTTTGTGTTTCTATATCATTAATTTATTTCATTCTGATTACCTTAGGTTTCCTTATTTTAAATTTCACAGGTATAACCTTGATTTTTTTATGAATATCATATGAAACATTTGGGAATTATTTTATAGGTTTCAGCTTGAAACTTGTCTACTTGATACACATAGAGGTATATCTATATGTATATCAAGTTCCTCCATAAGAAAAGTCATGACCTTATATAGAGGAAGGATTACATATATGTATAAGAGTATTGATATATATTTTTTATACAAAAAAAATTTCTATCATATGCAATTATGAGGCCTCCTAAGTAAATATGATAAACATATAGTTCCTTTTTATTAGAAGATGATGAAAACTACATAAAAATGATATTAATAAAATTCCATCACATTGTAAGATGCAGTCTCTTAGCTAGGATGATTATAGAAATGCACACAGAGATATTGATATATGTAAATATATATATGTACACTGTTTCCCATATAGGATGGGTTTTGACATAAATCCGTGATGGAAAGGTCCATCATGGTATAAAAGTACACTATATATATTTTAAGCACATATAAAAGCATATTTGGATGATGTTGATGAAAAAATTTAGTGTCCAAATAAATTATATTATATTTAACTATAGATTATTAGTATTATTATGTTATTCAGTTTCCATAAATCATTATCTAAAAAGAAGAGGTGGTTGAATGAGTAATCTCAACTCTTATGGGTTGTGTGGTTATATATATTAAAATGTATATTGGAGGAGAGAAATTGGTTTTACCTTACAATTATACTTAATAGAAATATATCTAACTAGTCATTCGAAATTTACCCTACTCAATTACGCTAGTTCATATTTGTATTGGTTGAATATATTTTTTTAAGATATTTTCAATTTCCTTAAGTAGTGAGTGACCAATGGATGTAGTCAAACATTTTTATTTCAATTTGTATAAGGAATATTATGTTGTTGGTACCAGGTACCTCATTATAGTTACCAGATTTTTAGAATTAATTTGATTTTGTGAGCTCATTTAATCATCTTTAGAGTGGTTAATTTCTCAGTTGAACACCTCATTAACATGTCACATGAAGTCATTATGATTCTCTATATAATCTTCAAAGTTCGAATCATGCTGGTCCTCTAATCAATTATTGAAATTGGATTGTGGTACTTTTTTCAATGATTTATTAAAAGAATATTTTTATTGAAAATGTATTTCAACATGTAATTTTCCTCTTGGGTCTCTTAATGGTTTATAAATGAAAAATGTAACTCTTTTACACAACATTTTCCTCACAACTAGACTTTATGGATTCTAATTATCCTTTTAAAATGCTTCATTTCTTACCATATGTATTTATATAGGAAAACATTATTTAACATATTCATATTTTTTTAACTAGTGTATACGAATCTCTTTTCCTATTTATTAATAGGTATGTGTTTTAATTTTTTTACTAATGTGTAGGCACATTGGGATATATATAGATAAAAGTTGTATCACATTACTGTGGAACAACCCTCAGTATGCTAAGGGTTTAGAAGAGTTTTTATATTTTTTAATTTCCTATCGATCCGTTAATGGGAGAATAATATTTCCATGTCCAAAATGTAAAATTATAAGATGGTTTAAGAGAGATGAAGTTTATGAACACGTGATTTTGAAGAAATTACCTACTCAATATTTTTGTTGGATTTGGTATGCAGAATCAAATGTTACAGAAAGGTTGATCACTAATGTTAATCCACAGAATGAGCTCCCAAATTCATCGATAATGGACAATGAAATTCAAAACCTTATAAATGATGCATTCAACATTTCAAGACACCAACATGAACATCAAAACATATATAAATAACCAATTGAGGGTAATGCAAATAGAAACATGACAAGTCATGTTTTTGAGACTATAGGGAAACCAAATCAAGATTGTAACATATCATTGGATCCTACTTTTTATTTTGTGGAGAATAATGCAACATAAAAAATTCACTGAGTAGACAGATGCATTTCATGGTTTAGTTGACAATTAGAATCAATAGTTTTATAGTGGATGTTTGAAATGATCAAAATGTTCTTTTCTGCTGAAGTTATACCACATCAAATGCCTATGTGGAATTACAAATAAGGCTATGTACATGTTATTAGAATTTTTTCATGATGAATTTCCTATAGTAAAGATCCTTGAGTCTTTTTATGATATGAAAAAATTGTTAACAGACTTAGTATGAATTATAAAAAAATTCATGCATGTACCAATGATTATATGCTTTATTGGGGAGAGGATCCAAGCATATTTTATTGAAAATAATGTTCTTCTTATAGATGGTAGTCTATGGGTGATTTTAGAAGTTTGAATCAATATACTACCATTAGGAAGAAGAAAATAAACACACCAAAAATGTTTTTTTTACTTTCCTTTAAATCCTTGATTGTAAAGATTATTCATGTCATCAAACCAAACACATGAAGTGGCATTCTATAGATAATAACAATGGAGGGTTAATGTGATAGCCAAAAAATTCACAATCTTGAAATTAATTTTATTCATTAAATCCATATTTCTTATCAGATCTTAGGAATGATCGATTGGGATTGTTTACCGATGGATTCAACCCATTTGGGACTTTGAGTACCATTTATATCATTTGGATGGTTGTTTTGATCCCTTACAATCTGCCTATGTGGATGTGTATGAAAAAAATTCTTTTATCATTTCAATGATTATTCCTAGAAAAAATGCCTAGAAATGATATTGATGTATACTTGCATCCTTTAATTGAATAATTAAAAGAGTTCTGGAGAAATGGTGTTGATACATATGATGCATCTTTTAGAACAATGTTCAAAATGCATGTTACTTTAATGTAGACCATTAGTGACTTCACTGGACTTGAGAATTTAGCTAGTTGGACCACTTACACGGGTTTTTATTTTTCTATTTGTAACTGTAAATTCCCAGCAATCCTGTGTAAATTTTTTTTTATACATGGTATTTTTACGAGACCGTGAAAGTTTACGGCGCTTGATTCTGAGGCCCGGTGTTCCCAGAATAAATTTTTGAAGTTTTTTTTGGGTACGTTCAGTAAACGTACGAGCGGGTTTTTATAACTTTTGAACCGGCGCATGGAATTAAAATCCGAGAGCACCATTGAACTCCCAGTGGTGGTATTCAGTTAATAATACTTTCACTTCAATGGCAGTGAGTCGAGGATAAAAGTTAGTTTTTGGGTTTTTGTGTGAAGTAATAAAATAAAGTAAGCTCACTTTAATTTATTTTTAACCGCAATGTGGAGGTTGGGTGGTTAAAACCTCATCATGGGAGTTGGAGTTGGGACCACCACACCTTAACCTCCCTTGGGAGGTTATGGTTGTGGGGCCCACCCGAGCATGACCTACTGTGAAATGTTATGACATGGGGACCACACGAGGCTTAACCCCCAATTAATGGAGGAGGTTAAAACCTCCTCGACTCCCTGTTAAATGGGGAGAAACCCCTTGAACTTATCTACCTTAATGGAGCCAACTCCCCTTTAATTTAATTTGTGCCACCTCTCAAGCATTAATTAGGGGAGCTGAGTTAATTAATCAATTCTCTCTTTTGAATTGTTATGCCAACTCCACCCCATTAATTAAATGAGTCAACTCATTTAATTAAATCACTCTATTTGAATTTATTCCAAAGAACATAATAGATCTTAATCTATTATTTGGCTACGATTTCATTTTGGGTGGAGAGGAGAAAAAGGGGGAACTTGGGAGAAATATTGGGAGAAGCCTCCCAAAAAAGAATGCTTCCAACGAAGAACACCTTCGAAAATAAAGAAAGATCTTCCTCGACTTCTTCCTCAGAACCCCCTTCAACGTGGGATGTCTTCGACCGATCATTCCTCCTAATTTTCATCAACAAACCGACGGAGCCCGGGATTGGGAGAGCGCGACGAACGTACCGAACGGCGAACTCTTTCATTCACTTTATGCGACACCATCAACAAATGATGACCGGCAATCAAAAGGTAGGGGTATATTACTTGATGATGTTATACCTTTTCTTATCTTCTTCATCGGATAAAAAGGGTTTGTTGCAGATGTGTTAATGATCAACTACTTATCTTGTTGATCCAATTGATATCTCCCTAAATGCGGAGGGTGTGGGCCAACCTAATATGGCCTGACATCCGCCGTCATTTTTCCTTCTTGTGGCATTCTATGGCATGGCGATGTAACAACGACGAGGTGACGGAGACAGAAACGATAAAATCCACACTACTTGTGGCCTTCTTGAACCATGTCGCCCCCGTGGCATCCCGTATTACCTCCAGTCGAGCTCGCGCACTGCTCGCACCCCGCCGACCTCCCCGTGCGCTGCCCGCGCACCCCGCAGCATGCCCGTGCACTGCTCGTGCCCCACCAGCCTCACTTCCCACCCCACGATCTGCCTTCATGCTGCCCGTGCCCCCACGGCCTACCCCCGTGCTGCCCGTGCACCCCACCGGCCTACACACGCACTGCTCGCGCCCTGCCCGCGCGCCCAGCGGCCTGCCCGCGCGCCCATCCGTCCTACCCGCGCGCTGCCCGTGCCCCGCATGGCCTGCCTGCGCTCTGACTGGCGCCCTTCTAGACTACCTGCGCCCCGGTTGGCCTACTCATTCCTACACCGGTGCCCCGCACAACCTTTTTTCACCCCGGATCCTGTCTGAACAGGCAGAGCCACACCGGCCACCCGAGCCAGCCCGCGGCGTCTTTCGCGGTGTTGCTGGCCGAACCAGATCATCTTTTTGGGCTGAGCCGCCCAAGCCACGCCCAACATAGTGCTGGCCCAACCGGCCCCGGCCTCATGTCCAAGATGCCTATGCGGCAACCTTCGGGTCGAACTGCCCCTACAGTCTGTTGGGCTGGGCCCAACGGACAAGGCCGAACCTAGCGGGCTGACCTTCCCAACGGGCTGGGTTAGACCCAGCGGGTCTGACCAGGTTGACCCAAACCGGGTCGGCCTAGTCTGGGGTGGGCCGAGTCGGTCTGATCGAGTCGGACCGGGCCCAGTCCCATTACTGACCCTGTTACTTTCTTTTGGCCATATATTTGGCACCGGACGTCCGTCTGACAAACCTTCAATGATGCTGGTATCCTTGGAATGCGATGGTCCCTTTGAGAATACCCCACTAGAGTTCGGGGTAATGTTGAGATACGGTCAGGTTGGATTGTACACGAATCCAACCTAGCCCCTGGGATAAAAACGCTTATAACTCATAGATCAGGCATCCGATTGACGCGTCGTCAGTTACGTTGAGACCCCTATGACGAGTTCGACCTTTGTGATACTTATACATGGGAATTTGTGGAATTTGATGTATCAAAACAAGGATTGAGGAGCGGAACCTCTTGGAATCAATCGTTCTTTGTGGAAACCTTGTGGCTGGCTATGCTCTGACAACTATTCCTGGATCATGTGTTTGTCTGACCGTTCTAACTTTTGTTCCTAGATCAAGTGTTGGTCCAACAGAATAGCTAGTCCTGGATCATGTGTTGGCCTGACAACTCTAACGACAATTCCTGGATCATGTGTTGGTCCGACAATTTTGACTTCTGTTCCTGGATCATGTGTTGGTCTGAGAGAATAGCTGGTCCTGGATCATGTGTTGGTCCAATAGCTCCAACTTCTGTTCCTGGATCCTGTGTGGGTCTGAAAGTTCTAACTTCTAGTCCTGGATCTTGTGTGGGTCTGACAGCTTCGATAATTCAGTGGCTGTATTTGATCATCTCTATCTCTCTACATAAGTTATATACCTGTGTGAGCTGAGTCAGTGACTTCTGTGTTTTCCTCGTGATTGAGATGGGTTACTTGATAACTTAGGTATATGCATGGGCATATACCTAAGTAATGGCTATCTGTTGATTTCTTACTCTATAGTTTTTCCTTGGTGGAATTTTAGAGACCTTGGTGGTCTTGGGGTCCCTATTGAGTATCGTTATACGCACCCCTTCATGGGCTATGCCTGCACCTCGTTGTGTTGGATGCAGACGACGGACAACACTAATGGAGGATGAGAGCACCAAGACTGGACGGTACTCGGAGGTGGACCTTACGACAAGTCGGTACACGGAGGAGACTAATGGAAATGGAGTGCTAAGGAGGCTATCTGTACCTACCCTTCAGGTAGGATCCATGGGGGACGTTTTAGGAGCTAATTTTCACCTTTCAGTTGTTTAACTTTCTTCAGTTGTACTTGTTTCCAGTCTCCTTGTAATTTAAAGTTGGGCTTGTATTTCTGGCCCCTTTACTTTTCAGCACTCATTTTTTATACAGTCTTACTTAGTTTTTTACTTCCATCTTACTCTGTTTTGTGTGTTTCTAGTTTATAAAGGTAATGCCTTCCCAGTTTTAGAGATTTAGGCCTTTGGTGCTAGTCTCCATCCCCTGGCCTATGGAAGGCGGTCTTGGGGTAGTCACGGCATGAGCCCCGAGGGATGGGTCGTGACAAATTGGTATCAGAGGGAGGTTTTACCACAAAACTCTGGACTCTGATCTATTTTTCTGTGAAGAAATAGTGTTAATGGTACTAAGTGTGGTTTTCAGTTTAGGGAGTCCAGTGTTGGTGCAGTGATCGACGTATCCAAATAACAAGACTCTGACTTCTGATATCCAACGCAGTGCACAAAAACACTGATTGTGTGTGTGTTTTCAAGAGTTTTCTTTATGATATCTTGGGTCATCTCACTAGGTATAACTAATTGACCGTGGAGCACCTGTTTCTTTTCAGGATGCCTCCACGTAGACAGCCAGTCAGGGTTCTGGGAGATGTATGAGATGGAATCCCACCGAGCAACGAGGCCTCAGTATTGGGCCCCATCATTGCGGAGGCACCAGTGGTACCACTACCTGTTGGGACACCGATAACACCAGCCCCAATAGCAGAGAGTGCACGCCACTTGAGCACATTGCACGAGTTCTAGCACCAGAGGCTGCCCAGGTTCAGGGGTGAGACAGACCTGCAGGCAGCTGAGGATTGGTTAGAGGTTGTGGTGAGAGTTTTCAAACTGGTAGGGACACCAGCCGACCTTATGGTGATCCTTGTTGTGAGTCTCCTTCAGGCAGCAGCAGTCATATGGTGGAGTCTGATGCTCTAGGTGCATGATGAGGCGACACTACTCTGGTAAGACTTTGAGAGCCTATTTCGGGCGGATTTTATCCTATCCACCCTACGTGCAGTGCAGAAACAAGAGCTACTTCATCTACAGTAGGGCATCATTACAGTGGCATAGTACTCAGTGAGGTTCACTGACCTCTCGCGTTACTCCACCGATATGGTGTGGGGCCCTTTCTTTAGGGCCCAGACCTTCAAGCAGGGGCTTAGACAGGAGATCAGAGTGTCGATGATCTCACTGAGCATCCCAACACATGAAAGAGTGTTAGAGAGATCCCTCCTAGTAGAGGGTTTCCTAGGTGTACAGTCTCCATTAGTGAGACCCACCACTAATCGACATGCAGAGGAGTATTCTCCAGCTAGTAGTAGACAGATATCGCAGAGGTCCAAGACGACCAGGCCATCTAGTGAATGACCTGAGGATATGGGTTCAGTTGTGTGGGGCACACGAGACAGATCCAGTCATGCCAGGAGCGGGCAATGTTACACCTTCGGCGGGCAGGGTCACATGGATCGTGATTGTCTGACCCACCATCCAGATGATCAGTAGACAGTTGAAGGACCTCCCAGGTAAAGGCAGAGATTCGATCGAGGCGCTTCGTAAGGAGCAGGCGGACGTGGAAGAGGAGTTTTCCGTGCAGTTGGCGGTGGATGACATTTCGAGGTGTTACCGCCACCACCACCAAGAGGTCCACCCCGACCACAAGGAGTAAGTGGACAGGCGAGAGCTCAGCTTCAGGCAGCTGAACCATATGACCATAGCGCTCCGGAGATGATTTGAGGTACGATCTGTGTCTACTCCTCCTTGGCTGTAGTTCTTATAGACATAGGTTCCAGTCACTCTTTCATTTACACTTCCCTCATTTGGAGCATAGAGATTCTGACGAAGCTGTTGGCTCGATCCTTACGGCTAGAGACTTTTACAGGAGTATACTCGATTATTACGCACTGGTTCCGACAGTGTGAGCTTACTCTAGGAGGTGAGAGCTTCAGATGGGATCTCATCGTAGAGGCATCGAGGCCTTACAACGTCATCTTGGGTATGGACTGGTTATCTACAGTCCATTCATAGATCGACTGTATTAGGCGCAAAGTGATATGTGTCTACACAGATGGGACCAGGTTTACCTTCACCGGTGAGAAGGGATCCTTTCCAGCGCAAGACAGACTTACACGGAGGAGGGTGCAGCCGATCACTCATCAGTTGGCCTGACTTACCCTCGGAGCAGTTGATGTGGAGAGTCTGAGTTATCCTATAGTGGTGGACCAGTATGCAGATGTTTTCCCTGACTATGTTCCAGGACTACCTCCTCATAAAGAGGTTGACTTCTACATTGATCTATACCCCAGTACGGCAAAAATATCTACTCCAGCATATCGGATGGCTCCCGCTGAGCTTCGTGAGCTGCAGGTAAAGCTGGAGGACTTGCAATAGAAGGGATTCATCTAGCCTAGTGTTTCTCCCTGGGCAGCTCCGATTATATTCGCCAAGAAGGAGGATGGGGGCTTGAGGCTTTATGTCGACTACCGTCTCCTGAACTAGGTGACCATGAAGAACAAGTATGCACTCTTGAGGATTGATGACCTCATTCATCAGTTGAAGGGATCACGGTAGTTCTCAAAGATAGACCTTAGATCAGGCTATCACCAGCTTAGATTTTGAGACAAGGATGTGAAGAATACGACCTTCAAATGTTGGTATGTCCACTACGAGTTCTTGGTTAAGAATTTCAGTGTAGAAAACTCTCCAGTAGTATTCATGGGACTCATGAATAGGATCTTCTAGCTATACCTCGATCACTTTTTCATAGTCTTCATTGACGACATTCTGATCTAATCGACTACATAGGAGGAGCATGCTTGCCCTTTTCAGGTAGTACTGGACACACTCCAAGAGCACCAGCTTTATAGTAAGCTCTTGAAGTTCCAGTTCTGGATCCGAGAGGTTCACTTTTTGGGACATTTTATCTTAGAGGATAGAGTTGCAGTGGATCCGGTGAAGATTGAGGTGGTAATTTCTTAGGAGCCACCCAGGAGTGTGATGAAGGTACAAAGTTTCCTGGTTTTGGCGGGTTACTACCGTAGGTTCATAACAGAATTTTCCAGAGTTGTAGCACCACTATTAGCCTTGAAAAAAAAAGGTTAAACACTTCGTGTGGTCGGAGAGATGCCATCAGAGCTTTTAGGAGCTGAGGTAGAGGCTGACTAGTGCCCCCATCTTGAGGCTTCCAGAAAAAGGCTTAGGGTGCATAGTCTACTACGATGCATCAGGGACCAGACTCGGGTGTGTCCTAATACAAGAGCTATCAGTGATCGCATATGGTTCTCAGCAGCTGAGATAGCATGAGAAGAACTATGCTAGCCATGACTTTTAGTTAGCCGCAGTGTTCTTCACTTTGAAGATATGGAGACACTCTCTTATGGGTGAACATTTTATCATGTACTCCAATCACAAGAGTCTCTAGTATATCTTCTCTCAGACAGAACTGAATCTGAGACAACATTGTTGGCTTGAGTTCCTCTAGGATTATGACTTCGAGACAGTCTATACTCCTATGAAGGGGAATGTTGTTGCGGATGCGCTCAGCAAGAGATCTGGTATACAGCTTCTAGGAGAGGAGACAGAGCAGCAGGATGTTTTACAGATATCCTTTATGGATAGAGATAGAGAAGCCTTCCTTCAGTATCTTACAGTCACTCCTCTACTTCTTTAGCGAGTCAGGGAGGCACAGCTTGGGGATGCTGACTGTGAGACACGACGTGCTCAGATATCCATAGGGCAGGCACCTGATGGATTTTCTGAAGGTGGGGAGCACGTCATTATATTCAGAGGACGTACCTTGGTACTGGTGGAACTTCAGGAGGATGTGTTGAGGGAGTTACACACATCCCCTATAGCGGTACATCCAGAATTGGAAAAGATGTACCAGGACCTTCGATGACAGCACTGCTTTCCAGGTATGAAGAAGGTTGTAGTGGAGTTTGTCTCTCGGTGCCTCACTTGTCAGCAACTGAAGGTGGAGCACCAGGTACCAGGAGGCTTGTTTCAGCCTTTAGAGGTTCCAAATTGGAAGTGGTATGGTATATCCATGGACTTCGTGATGGTTCTTCCACATATATCCAGGGGAGATGAATCGATTTGGGTGAACATTGAACGACTCACCAAGTTGGCCCACTACCTATCAATCAGAGAGTGGGGCTCAATAGAGAGCTTGGGATGCCTCTATGTGCAGGATATTGTGTGGCTACATAGAGTACCATCTTTTATTTTCTCTGATCATGACGCATGGTTTACTTCCCAGCTATGGAAGGGGTTGCAGGAGGCTTTTGGGATACAGCTGCATCTGAGCATTGTCTTTCATCCTCAGACGGATGGCCAAACTGAGAGGACCATTCTAACCCTCAAAGAAATTATACGTGCTTGTGTCCTCGACTTCGATCATAGCTGGGAGGATCACTTTCCATTGGTGGAGTTTTCATACAACAACAGCTATCACTCCACCATAGGGATGGCACCTTTTGAGGCGTTGTATGGACGACCTTGTAGATCACCTTTGTGCTAGACTAACCCAGGGGAGTCAGCACTAGTGGGACCAGAGATGGTACGGGCTACCATAGAGAAGGTGCAGATCATCCAGGAGTGGATGAAGACTGCACAGAGCAGGCAGAAGTCATATGGTAATATGAGAAGGAGACCTCTGGAGTTCGAGGATGGTGACCACGTCTTTCTACAGGTCTCACCTCGACGAGGTCTACAGAGATTTGGCCAAGGTGGAAAGTTATCTTCGAGGTTCATCGGACCTTTCTAGGTCCTTAGCAGAGTTGGCGAGGAGGCATACCACTTAGCTCTTCTACCTCAGTTGCACAGGGTGCACAACGTCTTCCATGTATATCAGCTGAGGAGATACATGCATGACCCTTCTCACATCATCGACCATGGAGAGCTAGACGTCGACGATGGGGAGAGTTTTACAGAGATTACAGTGGAGATTGAGGATCGACAGGATCAGGTTCTACGTGACCGGTTGATACCTCTGGTGCATGTTCATTGGAAACACGGGAACCTCCAGGATAGAACATGGGAGCGGGAGGCACAGATGCATGCTCAATACCCCCATTTGTTCCCTTACTTCGAGTTTTAGATTAGGGATACGTAAATCCATGAGGTGGGGAGAATTTAAAGACCCATAAATCCCATGGAATTTTTTTAATACATTGGATTTTTATGAGACACGAAAGTTTACAGTGCTTGATTCCGAGGCCCAGTGTGCCCGGAATCAATTTTTGAAGTTTTGTTCGGGAACGTTCAGTAAACGTATGAGAAGGTTTTTATAACATTTGAACCGACGCTCGGAATTAAAATCCAAGAGCACCATTTAACTCACAACGCTGGAATTATCTTAAGAATACTTTCACTTCGACGACAGTGAGTCGAGGATAAAAGTTAGTTTTTGGGTTTTTGTGTGAAGTAATAAAATAAAGTAAGCTCACTTTATTTTATTTTTAACCGCCATGTGATGGTTGGGTGGTTAAAACCTCCTCATGGGAGTTGGAGTTGGGACCACCACACCTTAACCTCCCTTGGGAGGTTATGGTGGTGGGTCCCACATGACCATTACCTCCTGGGAGATGTTATAACGTGGGGACCACACGAGACTTAACCCCCTATTAATGGAGGACGGTAAAACCTCCTCAAATCCCCATTAAATGGGGAGAAACCCCTTGACCTTCTCCACCTTAATAGAGCCAACTACCCTTTAATTTAATTTTTTCCACCTCTCAAGCATTAATTAGGGGAGATGACTTAATTAATTAATTATCTCTTTTGAATTGTTATGCCAACTCCACCCCATTAATTAAATGAGTCAACTCATTTAATTAAATCTGTCAATTTGAATTTACGCCAATGAACATAATAGATCCTAATCTATTATTTGGATATGATTTCATTTTGGGTAGAGTGGAGAGAAAGGAGGAACTTGGGAGAAATATTGGGAGAAGGCTCCCATTGAAGAACGCTTCCAATGAATAACACCTTAGAAAATGAAGAACGATCTTTCTTGACTTCTTCCTCGGAACCCCCCTTCGACGCGGGATGTCTTCAAACGATCTTTACTCCTCATCATCGTCAACAAACTGATGCAGCCCAGGATTGGGAGAGTGTGACGAACACAAAGAACGGTGAACTTCTTCATTCCCTTTCCGCGACACCGTCAACGAATGATGACCGACAATCAAATGGTAGGGGATATATTACTTAATGATGTTATAGCTTTTATTATCTTCTTCATTAGATAGAAAGGGTTTGTTGCGGACCTATTAATGATCAACTTCCTATCTTGTTGATCCAATTGATACCTCCCTAAATGCGGAGGGTGCGGTCCAACCTAACATGGCCTGACATCCTCCATCATTTTTCCTTCTTGTGGCATTCTTCGGCATGGTGATTTAACAACGAAGAGGCGATGGAGACGGCAACGACAAAGGTCGCGCTACTCACGGCCTCTGTGAACCGCACCACCCCCGCAGCGTCCTGTACTGCCTCCAGCTGAGCCCGCGTGCTGCCCACACCCCGTCAGCATCCCCGCGCACCCCGCGGTCTGCCCGCGTGCTACCTGTGACCCCACGGCCTACCCATGCGCTACGCGCGCACCCCACTGGCCTTCCCAGAAGATGCTCGCACCTCGCAGGCCTAACCGCTCCCTACCCGACGCCCTGCGGCCTGCCTGCGCCCTGCCTGGCACCCTTCCAGCCTGCTCGTGCCCTGCGGGGCATACCCACGCCCTGCCCGGCGCCTTGCGTAGCCTCCCTGCGCCCCAGCTCCTGGCCGAACCGGCCGAGCCACACCGGCCACCCAAGCCAGCCTGCGGCGTCCTTCACGGCATCGCTGGTCGAACTGTCTCAGCTTTCCGAGCCAAGCCGCCTGAGTCGCGCCCACGTGGTACTGGCCGAACCAGCCTCAGCCTTTGGGCCAAGCCACCAACATGGAGACCTTTGGGTCGAACTGCCCCTACAGTCCGCTGGGTCGGGCCCGGCCGACTGGGTCGAACCTAGCGGGCTGACCCTCCCAACGGGCCAGGTCATACCCAGTGGGTCTGACCGGGTCGGCCCAGTCTGGGTTGGGCCGAGTTGGTCCAACTGGGTTAGACCGGGACCAGGCCCATTACCGACCCTGTTACTTTCTTTTAGCCATATCTTTGGCACCGAACATCCGTCTGAAGAACCGTCAGTGGCACTGGTATCCTTGGAACGCGATGGTCCCTTTGATAATACCCCACTAGAGTTCGGGGTAATGTTGAGATACGGTCAAGTTGGATGGTACATGAATCTAACTAGGCCCACAGGACAAAAAGGATTATAACTCACATACCGGACGTCCGATTGACATTCCGTCAGATGGGTTGAGACCCCTATGACGAGACGGACCTTTGTGATACTTCTACATGGGACTTTATGGAAGTTTATGTATTGACACTTGTTTTGAAGAGAGGACCCTCCCATAATCAAGCATACTTTTGTGAAACCATGTGTCTAGATGTACTCTGACGACTGTTCCTGGATCATGTGTTGGTCTAACAGTTTTGTCTTTAATTCCTGGAACATGTGTTAGTCCGATAGAATAGCTGGTCCTGGATCATGTGTTGGTCCGACAGCTCTGACAACTATTCCTGGATCATGTGTTGGTCCAACAGTTTTGACTTTTGTTCCTAGATCATGTGTTGGTCTGACAGAATAGCTGGTCCTGGATCATGTGTTGGTCTGATAGCTCCAACATCTATTCCTAGATCCTGTGTGGGTCTGATAGTTCTAATTGCTGGTCCTGGATCCTATGTGGGTCTGAAAGATTAGATGATTCAGTGGCTATATCTGATTATCTCTATCTCTCTACATAAGTTGTATACCTGTGTGAGCTGATTCTGTGACTTCTGTGTTTTCCTCGTGATTAAGATGGGTTAATTTATAACCTAGGTATATGTATGGGCATATACCTATGTAATGGATATCCATTGATTTCTTACTCTGTAGTTTTTCCTATGTGGATTTTGAGATACCATGGTGGTCTTAGGGTCCCTAATGAGTATCGTTATACTCACCCCTGCACGGGCTATGCCTGCACCTCGTTGTGTTGGATGCAGATGACGGACAACGCTGACGGAGGCTGAGAGCACTAGGACTGGATGGTACTCAGAGGTGGACCCTACGACGAGTTGGTACACGAAGGATACTGACGGATGCGGAGTGCTGAGGAGGCTATCTGTACCTACCCTTCTGTTAGGATCTGTGGTGGACGTTATAGGATCTTCTTTTCACCTTTCAATTGTTTACCTTTCTTCGGTTGTACTTGTTTCTAGTCTCCTTTTACTTTACAGTTGGGCTTGTATTTCTGGTCCATTTACTTTTCAGCACTCATTTTGTATACGGTTTTACTTAGTGTTTTACTTCCAACTTACTCTATTGTGTGTGTTTCCAATTTATAAAGGAAATTCCTTCCCAGTTTTAGGGATTTACGCCTTTAGTGCTAGTCGCTAGCCCCTGGCCTATAGAAGGCGGGCTTAAGGTAGTCACGGCCTAGGTCCTGGGGGACAGGTCATGACAGTAACTTCGATTTTGAGCCTGAACGGCTACCTCACAGAAGAAAATGGTTATTCTTTTGTCATAAAAGATTTCTCAATGCATCTCATAGATTTTAGTAGAAAAATTTAAACTTCAATGGTTTCATTGATCATAGATTACCTCCAAAGTTTTTACAGGTTCTAAAATATTGGCACCACTTGGAAATGTTGAAATAGAATTGGGGAAGGTGCATAATTTAAATGATAGTTGGAAAAAAGTTCTAAGTGGATCATCAAGTGAAATTGGAACAAAAAAATGGAAGAAAAAAATATATTCTTCGAACATCCATATTGGGAATTTATTTTTTGTGGCATAATATTGATGTGATGCATATGGGAAGAATTTTTGTGATAATTTGATCTTCACATTGCTTAATGATCATGGAATGTCAAAAGATCAACTCAATGCTCGGAAAGACTTACAAGCAATGAACATAAAGCATGATCTCTATCCAGATGATAATAGATAGTATGATTCAACAATTTTTCTAATGAAAAATATGAATAAATATACATTCCTTTGAGTTTTAAAAAATGTGAAGGTATCTGATGGGTATTAAAGTATAATCACAAGTAGTGTTGAATTAAAGAATCATAGGTTACATGGATTGAAAATCCACAATTCACATATTTTGATACAGTATTTACTTTCATTGGAATTTCATATATTATTACCTGAAAAGGTTACTACTATTGTTCTCCAATTCTGCACATTTTTTAGAAAACTATGTGAGAAAACTCTACATCTATTTCAGCTTGAAAAAACATCAGGATAGATTTGTATCGATACTTTTTGCAATGGAGATGATCTTTCCTCCATTGTTTTTTCTTCCATGACGCATTGTACTATGCATTTAGTAGAGGAAGCTAAATTAAGAGGCCCCATACATTATCAATGGATGTATCCAATTGTGAGGTACTTTATTTATATGTTTTCATTTCATTAAACAATTATTGTCACTTCATCAAATACATAATTATGTTTTTTTGTTTAATTTTACATATATCTTGGTAATTTTAAATCATACATGAAAAATAAAGCTCAGCTTGAAGGCTCTATTTCTAAAGAATATTAGGCAGAGGAGTGTCTTACATTTTGTTCTAGATACTTGGATGATATTGAGACAAGATTCAATCGATTTGGATATGTTAACAACACATTGACTCAATTTTAAATACATGGGAAATAAAAAATCTTTCCTATTATTGGTCTATCAGTTTAGAGGAGCTCAAATGTTACACTAATAGAAATAGAATTATTGCAGGAACATAGATATGTTCTACTAAATAGTGAAATTGAAAATCCAATTATTGAGGATTTGAGGATACAAACAAAGATAAAAATGATACGACAAACACAAAATGAGAAATATATAACAAAAGATGTTAATAAAGAGATTTTAGAATAGTTTTCATGACGTGTAAGTTCATAAATATTACAATCAATAAAAATATTAGTTTTATACATATATTTTTTAAATCAAATAATGTATATTAATTTTTTTAGATCATGAATACTGATACTTGAGAAGATTTTTCAGAAGATTTAAAGTTTCTTACTCAAGGTCCTCTAAAACAAGCTAGAAAGTTCGATGCTTGCAATGTGAATGGATTTAGATTCCATACGGTTGATCGGGAAGAGGGTTTTAAAACACATAATAGTGTCATATTTATGTTTTCTGAAGTGTAATACTATGGAAAGTTTACTGATATTGTCAAATTAAATTACCACATAAATTTTTCAGTTTTTTTATTCAAATGCAATTGGGTGGATACTATCAGGGGTGTTAAAAGAGATTCCTGTAAATTTACTTCTGTGACCTTCTCTCGCTGGATGGATGTTGGTGAATGTGAACTATATGATCTGTATATCTTATCATCATAAGAAAAAAATTTATATTATTTGAAAGATGTCATGAATGAAGGGTTGGGTTTTGTTCCTCGTGTAAAAAAATATACTTGTATGATATGGTTGATGAAATGGATGATTTGACCTCTGACATTGAATCACATCAACAATAAGAAGTAGAATTATTTATCCATCATGATATTGAAAATATTAGTATTTCAAGAGTGGATAAAGTAGATGAAGTAATGATGGAGCAGGAAACCGATATTATTGAAGGAGAAAATGATTTTATGTGCAATTATCCATTCATTTATCAACCACTTATTTCATTTGTACAGTCATTCATTATCATTGTTATATATTTTTTTTTATTAGTACTGTGCATATATTATCATTTCTATTTTTATATATATGAATTTTTCAAAATATATGTTGTGAAATTAATTTTATTTGACTAAATGATAGAAATTCCAAGGAGGAAGTGTTATACTCACACTACGGGGTCCAAGAGTTTTTTTAGAAGCCGATCAAACCAGGTAATATTTTCATTAGTATAAATATTTATTAGAAAATTTTATCTATTTAATATATTAAATTGTTGATTTATCTTTTTTTAATAAAGTCACAGAGTTTATGCCACCAAGCATCCCAAACAGAAGTGTGGTAGAATGTTCATAAAAAAGCTGATGGGAGTTTTGTAAATGAGTATCCAAAGAAGTTGGCTTATGAATTCACTTTTTCATTATAATAACTTATTATTAATTGTCACTATGTTAATATATATTTCTTATAATATGAATGATATTTTATTTATGGGTAAAAATTAAAGAACTATGCGATTTCAATCCCAAACGGTCCTACTCGGTCTCCCAGGATAACCCAGTTGGAAAAGTCCTTGGGAAGGAGCATCCTTGTCGAGTGCACAGCATGGGTTTGGGCCCATTACCATCTGAGGTATTTGGTAGGCAAACAAGGATTCAAAGTGATGACTGTTAGTGAGAAGGTAAATCATACAACTTCAAAATCATTTAGTTCAAAAACATTTATTGATTTTAAGTTTAAATATAAATATACAACATTGTTTAATTTTCAATATAATTGTCTTATAGGTTTCAGTAGCGGAAATTAGATATGGATATGGAGAGGGTGACGAGTAGAGTTCATCATTGGGAAATGATTAGTGGATAGGTTTTTTCATGTATCAGTACGTTCCATGTGGGTATTTTTTATCTTTTTCTTATATTTTAGATGGGATCGGGACAACAGGTTCCCTATATATGTGTTGTATAACCATGTGTCTATATATTGTGTTTCAAATGCCTCTAGAGATTTAAATTTCTTTTTGATCATATATGATGTTTAGTTTCTCATTTATCTTTTTCATATAGGTTTATCTGAATATTATATTCTACTATTTACCACTTTCTTTTCATGGTACCTTACTAAGTATGTTTATATTCACACCTGTATGGGCTTTGCATGCATGATTTTTTTTCTATACATACAACTGGTAGATGGTGTCCTTATTGGACCTATTATCTATGGAACACAGAATTAAGTGGAGTTACTAACCATGTTTGATGATCAGATTTAAAGATCTTGAGTTTCGAACTCCTCTTCTTTTCTCTTTCAGTTGTTTCTATATTGGGACCTACATTCCTTCTTCTTGGTTAGGCATGTATTTTATGCTTTTCCTTTCCTATACATTTATCTATCTCATTTTTTTTGTATTTCCTAGAAGTTATTACATAAATTTTTTACACCGATGTGTTTTATTTTATTATACCTATGTAGTATTTCATGGATTTGAGTGTGTGTGTGTGTGTGTGTGTGTGTTCACGTACAATATGATAAATACTCTCACTTCAATGGTATTCTTACTCTGTGCTTATTACCATCTCTTTAACTACTGGGGGTGAATATGTGGTGTCCCTCTTAGCTTACTGGTGTCACAAGTAGGGTTCCTATAGGTCAATTCATGACAAAAAACCCCATGGTTTCTACTAAGACCGTAATCTCTATCTAACCCTAGCCATTACATGAAATTTTATACCCTTTTCCAAATCTAAAATCAAGACCCAGTCCTACTGACCAAGGATCATTCTATGTTATCTTTCCCCAAACTAAAGTCTTATATCACTTATCCATACAATGATATCCCAATCCTATAACATATAGGATAACCCCTAACTATCAGACCCTCTGTTCTATTAGTATCCTCTTGTTTTCACCTTCTTGGTTAGATCTTAATAATTATGTGTTGGGTGATCTCCCTTTGGAGAGATTTTTGTGCTCTATTTGTGCATGGACCTGGTTTTTTGAGCTTTGTCTTGTTGCTCTTGGATTGGTCGTGGGGATGTAATCAGGTAACTTAGACTATGTGGATTCTTTTCATACTAGGAACATTGAGGCATCTATGTTGTTTTTCATGATCTCCTCAAGGGGTGGGGTCATTTTTGGAAGTCCTAGGATTTCATAAATTATTTACCCATTGTATAAATCCAAGTCAGTTTTAATCCTCACTTGTGGAATTTTAGATCATTTATGGATATTTAGGGTGATTACTCTTTTGGATAATCATTTATTATTGTTTTTGAATAATTAATGACCATTTTTATGAAAATGGTATTTATGATGGATGGTTTTTTATTGAGAATTATTTCCTTATTATTAAATTAATTTATCTTATTTGTAATTTTGGTGGATTTAGTTTTAACATGTGAAGCCTCATTTTAATGAAAGTATGTTGATTCTTTATAGCTACTTTTAAATGTACTAAATATATTTTTTCTTTATAAATGTGTTTTGTAATATTTTAAAGAATAAATGTGCTTTTAATGATAAATGTATTGATAAATGTATTGATTCTTTAAATGTATTAAGAAATGTGTTGATTCTTTCAATGTATTGATAAATGTATTATTGATTATTTCAATGTGTTGATTCTTTCAATGTATTTATATATTATTAATTATTTTAATGTGATGTGTCTTGTTTGATTCTTTCAATGTATTGAGAAATGTATTATTTATTTCAATTTGTTGTTTTCCTTAGTTAATTTATTGATTCTTTATGTTTTAGTGACAATCAACATATGTCAATTCTTTAGTTTTAACATGTGTGTTTTCCTTGTACGTTGATGATATATTTTATGATCTTGTAAAATATTCAATGTTTCTATTATATTGTTCTAGATGCAGGTTCTAGGGCTAGAGAACTTTTAGCTTGTTTTTTTTAATTCATGATTTAGCAGCGGTTTAAACCGCCGCAAGATTTTTTTTGATGTGGTTTAAACCGCTGAAATATTATGGTATTTTTTTTGGACGGCGGTTAAAAATGCTGCTAAATATGAAAAAAAATTACTTAGTAGTGGTTTTATCTATTTTAGTAGCTTTTTTTGGTAAAAATTTCAGACTATAGCGGCAGTTAAAAACTATCGCTAGATCACTATTATTTTTTTAAGTGAAAACCATCGCTAAAACTAGAAAAACTACCGTAAAATATGAATTTTACGACACTTTCCAAAAACCGATGCTAAATGGAAGGAACCTTCGCCTATTGAATGCCAACACAAATTTTAGCAGTGGGTTTTTGAAACTGTCACAGAACCATGTAGTGGCAGCTTAAACCGTTGTTAAATGGGCATTTTTTTCGTAGTGGATGATATCCAAGGAGGATGTATAAGACTTTACTAAATATTTTAAAGTTTTTTTATTCTTCTAAGACATTAAAATTCATTATAAAAATACTAATACAATTAAATAGTTAACTTTAATATTTTCAAATTATAATATTATAACTGAAAAACTATTTTATTCCTCCTTTTAATCCTATTGTAAATGAAAACATCCCTCATGCATACATGTAGAATACCACATCCATGAAGAGATGTGTTTATTTTTATTCCAACACCTCACATGGAAGGTAATAAATATTAATCTAATTGTTATATATGATATTATAAAATAAAATTATTCTATAATCATATGATATTGTCTACCTTGTTACTATTACTTCCTTTGGAAAGTGATAAAGTCACCCATGTGTATGTGTGGACTACCACCTCCAATAAGCGATGTAATTATTTTTCCCTTTTCACCATAAATGGATTTTCAAAAGTAGGGATTAAATTAATAAATATTATAATTATAGTATTATTTTGATTCTATAATGGTAACTTATTACATTTTCATCCATTAGAAAAAGGAAATCGTGCTTGTGTATATGTGTAGACTACCAAATTTATAAACAATGTATCTCATATTTGATTATCACCTTATATGGATTATTTCAAGAGTATATTAAATGTATGAAAATTTTAATTTTAATATTTTTTATTCTATATATGATAATATTAGAAAAACTTTGACCACGATCAACACACTAAGTTGTTGTAGACCAGACGACCACAAAATGTTTAACATGAATTTAACTGATTTAGTAACAAATATATATATATATATATATATATATATATGATATAATGAATAATGATAATGGAATAAACCTTATAAATTTTATTATATTTTTAAATTATTAATATAATTTTATTATTCAGGAGTTGAAGAACATACAAAACAAGTTGTGACTAGAGGTAAGGGAATTATCGTTCCAATTTCATTTCATTGATATTTATTTAATTTTAAACAAAATATTTCTTTTATGAGTTTTATAAAAAAAATATTGAATCTTTATTTCATAAATTTACTAATATTAGAGTGGTATAAAAATCTCTATTGGGTACCCTCCTTTAATGTTCTTATGATATAAAAGTTACAATAGAAAAGTGATATTTCTTTAAAAAATATTTTTATATATTTTAAAATATTTTTCTTATATATCCTTGTTCTTTTAAATATTTCATGAATTTTTTAGTTTTTAAATAAATAATTATTAAATGAAATTTTAAAATAATATTTACATAGTTTTTCAAGTATTAAACAAAATCTTTTCAATGTTTCCATACAGGTTATTTTTTACAACATTACAAAAGCACAATGAGAATGTTTTATAAAATTTACTACATGATTTTATTTTTTGGACATCATAGTTATCCTTAATTATCATGATTCATCTATAAGTTTTAATATTTAATAATATAATATCTTATTCCCATTTTTAAAAAAATCAAGAGAAAAGTATATTTTTTATTTATTTTTATGAGATAATATAAAATGATTTTTATTATGGGCTTTAAATCCAAATATTTTGTATTATATGAGGGAAATGAATGATTTTAGGTTTTTTCATGTTATGGTACCTATAAAGTTCTTTTTATTATGGGTGGGTCTAATATATCTCTCCAATTCATTGGTAAACAACGTGTTCTTGAGAAGTGACATGTATAATTAATCAGAAAAGTTATTTGTTTTTAAAGGTTCTAATAAGGGATATTATAACGGTGATTGTAAGGATAATTTCAGTAAATTTATAATTGAGATTTCAAATCAATATATGATTATTTTAATTGAAATATTTTCATTTCATGATCTATGTAAGTAGGCTTGTGAAATTTTTTCCCTTCTAAAGTTTAAAAGTCTATTTTTCCTAGAAAAACATTTTCAGGAGTTATTATGTTATCAAAAGAAACTATCACTGTTAAGATTTTGAATTTATAATTTCTAATAAATAATTAATGAAAAAAAATTAAATAATTTTCATTTCATGAGTAATTATATGATTATTTTAGCTCAAAGTTTATTTTATAAAATAGAAAAATTCATTATGGATTATCATGTTTTTTCAAAGGGATTAATTATTTTTATTTTATTTTATGTCACTTAATTAGATTTATTTTTATTATCCCACAAATTAAGATATTTTTTACAATACCCAAGGACATATAAAAATTATATAATTCTCAAGGGTTACATGTATTGGATGGATAAAATTTTTCTTAAAAATAATAGGATTATAAACATAAGAATCTATTTTTCAAACAAAATGTACACTAAGTGGATGTTTCAAATTTGTTATATAATGGTTTTTCTATTTCTTATAAACTCTAAAATTAAATGGTCCAATAAATTTAATCCATTGAAAATGTTTTTATAAATCATGTAATTATGAGTTATTTAAGATATAAGGAGTTTGAGTTCGTATTAAACACAATGTGTAATGGTTATGATTTTCATACAAGATCTTGATATGTGGGTCTAAGGTATTATATTTTTTATTAATAAAAAATGTAATAACATTATATGATTGGATGTTGTGATAATGGAAAACTTTATAGGTTAATATAATTTTTTGGGATCATATGTTAAATGTATTCTATAACATTAATGCTCAGTATGTTAAGGATATGTATAATTAATTTTTACATAATCAAAAAAGTTTCTTAAAAGGTGACATATTTACATAAATCATAGTATTTATTTTATTTATAAGATGGTTTATATTATTTTATTTGATATACTCACAGTAATCATTTTGGTTTTATTAAATGGAATGAACTAGTTAAAACCATGTAATAATATATATAAAGGACCATGTTGTGGTTTTCTAAATGAGCAACCAAATAATATTGGACCTCAAGTGATAAATAATATGTATATGCCTAAACAACTATCTAGAGTCATGAATAACATTATTAACCTTGGTGACTTTTTTACTGAACTAAATAGAACCAAAATTTTGTTTAAACAATTTCCATGTGATAAATATAATGAAGGTAAAAAACATTAAACTACCTATGGATCAAAAATATGCAATGAAACCAAGTTAAATTTCTCAAATGTGCTAATTTTTTCTTATGTGTTATTTAAAAGAATAGAGAAATAAAAATCCAAATAAAAATGAAAAATTCAATTAATATAATGAATGGGAATAATGTTACTACTATTGTATAACTAATAATAGAATATTTTATTTGTGGGTAGTATGGTCATTTTTAAAATATATTCCCTACATTTAAATATTGATAATGGGATCATAAAATTCACACAAATAAAGGTTTATGAGAGACATATATTGTTATAATTCATGAATAAGAAATTATGAAAGGAATTTTAAAGGTATGAATTATTTAAATTATTTTGATTATGATTAATGTAGGAAACAAGATTTGATTGATATTTATGAATCCAAGTAAATGATTCATATTATTCTTTTTAGGAAGTAATTATTAATAAACATGTTAGATAATCATGATTAATGGTTTAGGATGAAATTTTATGATTGAAGTATCTATATATAAGGATTAAAAATATATTATTTAGACTTATTTTCCATATAGATTAATATAAATTATGAATTATAATATTTTCGATGGTATAGTTTTCATTTTTAGAAATAATGTGATTTTGAGGGGATTATTTATTTTTTATGAAACATTTATTCGTATTTAATATATTGTTGATGTATATGTAATCCTTAAGATTATCATGGGATTTTATATGAATATTATTTGTGTGTAATTTTATTATATTGAGGATAAAATATGAATGTTTTAGAAACCCATTAAGATTAATATGATCTTTTATATAATGTAATTTATAGCTAATTAGTACAGAGGGTTATTATATTTTTGGTAACATGTGTTTTATAATATAGATAATTGTGGGATTAAAAATTTATTTAGTGATTTAGTGGTTAATGTTATTCTAGAATAATATCACTATATTTTTTAGAAACATTATAGGAATCAAGGTAAATGTGATATTTTTTCAAATATTATATTTTATGTCAAAGTTGTTGACATTAATTAAATAGTAAATCTTGAGATAAATTTTAAATAGAAATATTATTTTATTATGGATCTCTATTAATTTAGTGTATTTTTTTTAAATGATTATCATATTTTTAAGACTTTATTATTAGGGTATATACATTTTTTGGTTTGTGACAGTATGGGTGATTAATGTTTTTTAGAGACAAATATAAAGTTTATTTTGGAATAATGTGTGACAAAATCATTATAATATTTGGTTTTCAATATTTTTATACAATATTTTTATTTTTCTAGGGATATTTATTTATGGAGTGATTTAAGTTAAACTTTCTATGTTATTATTTAAGTTTTTTAGATTAATTTTTATTTCTTCAAATATAGGTTTATTCATATTACATTTTTTATTATATTGTGATAAAAATATTTTTGTGGTTAAATTGTAGAAACATGAGGAAGATATTTCCATCCTTTTATGGATATTCAAATAAAAATTTAATTTTACTGCATTAGGAATGAACAATTCATCATAAATATTTATAATTTATAATATGATATGAAAATTAGAAGTAAAAATTCCTGAAGTATAATGAAAGGATAAAATTATGCTTATGGTATTCAATAGAAAAAGTATGTATTTCCCCCTCTTATTCTATATATTGATGATAAAATAATGAAAAAACTATTAAAAAAGGGAGAAAATTCTATCATGTATTTTAAGGAAAAAATCTCTCAAAAATTGAGGTATTATTTATGAAACTTCAAAAGTACAATTATGATAATGGTGAAATAATGGATCAAGAAATATATAAGAAGTGATTAGATTTATATTATTAATATATGATTTATTTTTATTTCCAAAATTATTTTTTTGATGTGCACTAAATGGAATATTTTTTCAACTTATGGATATTAATATACCACTTATAATTCATTCTTGTTGGTCTAAGTGAGTATCTCAAGAGAGGATGAATTGATTACCCAATTAAAATTTATATCAAAAAAGGTTTAAATAAAATCCCTCAGTTTAATTAAAATAGAACAGTTAATCAAAATAACATATTGATATAAGTTTTGATATTTCAAAGTATTCCTCAAAGATTGATTAAGTCACATTTAAAATAATTATTAAAACTAATTTAACTATTTAAATTAATTTAATCAATCCAAACCCTATATAAACACTAATTAAGATTAACTATCAAAGTTATGGGTTTGTTCTCAATTTAAAAAATCAATTTAAAGTATAGGAAAAAAAAACAAAACACATAACAGAATACAATAAAAGAGGTTTATTCTCAAGATGAGACATAATCCCCTCCACCTGGAAAGCACCTTATACTAAGAGTATTATATAAAATAATATTTTGACCCACAACATGGATCATGTACACAATAGAAAAGTTTTTCAGGTCACGTAAGAGCTCTTCTAAAATAATTGTGGCTGAAATTCAACTACATTCCATATAGGGGCCTCTTCCACAATACATGGGTAAATATGAGTAAAAAGAGTTCATAAGATATCGAGTATATTCTAGTTAAATATTAGGAGACATTATGAAATTTTAAAATAGATTAAGTGAACACTAATCATAATTTAAAGACAATAAATAGAAAGAGTAAATGAAAATAACTAGAATGAATGTGTTGATCTATCTGATATTATCTATAGCTTGTGAATCTTTGAACGTAGCTTGAAATGAGGCTCAAGTCATGTTTATAAATTTTTTATTAAAACAAAGTGTTGTGAACTCTTTTATTCATAATTTTGAAGGAATTAAATGTTCTTTAAACTCCACTCTTTCTCTATAGGACGTAAGTAATACGTAGCATGTAGGATCCTTCATAAAGTTTCTCTTTTTTTTTCTTGTAATATGTTTTCATCTCACTTCATGTGTGTTTATTTCTCCCTCAATAAATTTTATAACATCTATCTAAACACATGAGAGATTCTTCTCCTTATTTTAACAATAGTATGTAGGAAGAATCTTTCATATCCTCTTCACCTCATACCAGAAGACTGACATAGACTATAATGAAGGTTGAAAATTTTTTAAGAACAATAATTAAAATAAGTTTTGGTAGGATTTTTTATAATATATATGTTAGAGATATTTAATTAAAAAAAATATAATAGTGGTAGTGTATGGTGAGACAATATCTGGTAGTGACTATAGCTAGTAGTGACTTAGACCAGTGGATATTCATTATCAATGATGACTTGTCTTGATGGTAGGTCATTCCAACAAATTTTCAAATTTCCATTCTAGTAGTAGGTCATATTCAAAAGTGATTGAAGTTTAGTGCTAGGTATTTCTAACATATAGCCAATTTTTTCATCCTAATAGTGATTATATCTGGAATTAATTCTTTCCCAGAATTTTGCAAAAATCTATTCTTGGAGTGAAAAATAGCTGACAATGGGTGTTTCTAATACATATCCAAATTTTCATTCGAGTGACATCTTGAATGGTGAGTCATTTCTGATGATGATTCATCCTTAGTAGTGAATCATCATAAACAGTGAGTCATACTTAACCAAATTTCTCCAATATGCATTATAATGTAAAATTCTTCCATAAATCATAAAACTCATTAATATCATAACAAACAATATTTTATGATCATTAAAACAAATGTTCCAATAATCTCTCCATTTTTTATGATGAAGAATCCTATAATTTTATAATAAATAAATTGAATAGGCTGAGGTGTTATAATAAGTGAATTTTAAAACTGAAATAGTATCAAAGGTAGTAAGAAGAAAACAGATTATATCAAAGGATGAAATTGAAATACATGTGTTATAAAATATAGAGAAAAAGAATGGAATCTAGGGAATAGTACTGTAAAATGAAAGAAATAAATTCCATAGATTCATTTTCACCATTTTGGGATTATCAAAAAGTGAGAATAAAATTTGAAATGTACAGAAATAAAATAAGAGTAAAATATAATTTCTATAGAAACTAAAGAAAAGTACATCAGAGGGATACAAAAAAAGTTAAGAAAAATAACATATCCCCATAAAAGACTAAAATCATAATTCCAACGCTCTTTGGGATGATTTTAAGGATTATGAAATGCTTTTACCTTCCCTTTTTTCTAATTAGAAGGTTATATAGGTGAGGATGAGGGAACTCAATGGGTAGGAGAAGGGACATCAGTTATAGAGGGGTCATATGAGATGTAATAGGGATGGCATCCTGATCCACCAATGTATTTTTAGAAAAATAAAAAAAATGGTTTCATAGTATTTATTAAATCCATAATTATATTTCAACCTCTCTCCATAGCACTTAATTAATCCTTATTTTCATACATGAATAATATAAGCACTGGATTCACGACCTTTAACTGATTCACTTTCACTTTAAACTCTTGAGTCATAGGAGGCAACCTCTTACTTTAAAAAACAATCATAAAATGACAATTTAGATTATTATTATTTTATATATTTTAAGGATAATACTTTATGGATTTTGTGATGTTATATTTATAGCTATCATGTCTTTTATAAACTGTCTGACCATCATATGCACATGATCAAAATTATGTCTGATTTTTCTCAAAGTCTCATGAGGTACTTCAATAACATCACTTGAAGAAACTTGAAAATATTCTATCACAATAGATCTGATCATCTCAATGTCAACACAAGGAGGATCACGTGATGAATAAGTGATGTTAAGTATGATTTTTTATCCTTTATATAAAATCGTTCCTAGATTCAGCAAAGGAGGACTTCATATCTTCTATAGTAGATCTCAAAAATTCCATCTCACTTGCTAACTTTCCATTTTACACCTCTAATTCTCTAATATGAAGCATCATCTTGGGATGAATATATTTAATCAAAAGTAAAAACATATGTCTTGCATCATTGTCAATGATTTTGGAAACCAAAAATTTTTTATTTTTAAGCAAAACACCAAAATTAGAGATAGGATTTTCTCTTAAAGAATATAATTCACGTTTGGTGACAACATCAACAATAATATTAAGAACTATCGTTATAGGTAAAGATATATGTGAAATGTTTGGTCTAAGAATATTATAAGAAAACCTCTGCAACTCACCAAGAGTATCATCATGCTCTACTAAGTATAAAATATGATCTCTTGCCTCAAGAAGATTAGTTCCACTATTGTTTAGTGGAAAACCATGAAACTTATCTTTTTCCTCTAATATTGGATCCATCCAACTTCTAGAAGACTTGTTGTAAGTCTTAAAAACTATAGGCTCTGTATCTGTAGACAAAGCCACAGCTAGTAGAACACTCATATGTACCTCTGATATTTACTTAACCAATATTTTCTCATCTATTAACTATTAAAAAATAGTCCATTCATTAGTCATCGGTTCATCATCTACAGGATCTCTGTGGTATCTACCAACTGCAGGATCAACTTTATGACTTTCCATACTTGGGAATTCCTCCCCCTCAACTGATGCTTACTTTTATGAACTATATTATTCCATATCATTAACAAGTCTTGTTCATTCATCAGATCTAGTAATAGATACATGTGAATAAGAGATAATTGTCTGAAGCATATCAACATCCTCAACACTAACTTAGACACTAAGACCATTAGAACCTATATCACTTTCAATTTGATATCTATATACTTTTATATCTCCTTTATCTTCCTCATCTTCTCATCCTCCTCCTTCTTCATCTTCTTCATCATCATCAAAATTTTCTCCATCATTCTCATCAAAGTATTTGGAAGAACTCTTGAAAATTTCCTCACCATATATTTCTATTTCTTCCTCCTATAATGATTATTTTAATAGTTTCTATCTTAGAGTATGTGTCTTTGGTTGAATATGATCACTAAAATATTTACTTGGGGAGATCTAAGGTAAATTTGAGTCACTAATTATATCCACATAAAATTCATCTTTATTATCATTAGAAGTGGTAGGCTCCTCATCAAAATACACAAAAAATTAATCTTTCTCCAAGATAGGGTCTATAAGATCTGTTGGTCTAGAAAAATTGTAAAATAGATTGAAATCATCATATATTCTATCACTATCATCAACCCACTAATTATTTTATGGATTCCAACTAATTTTCATCCTTTTACAAATTATCCTTATAATGAAAAAATCTATAAAGTCTACTACTGATTCTTCACCTTCATCAAAACGAACTTTGGCCTATAGAATAGATGAAATAAACATGGGGTATATTAAATAATTTGATCAAGAAGAAGTCTTGTGAATCTCTATCATGTAAAGCATCAGATATCTAGAAAAGTTTATATTCTCTCCACTTTTCATAAGAAATAGAAGATAAACATCCTAATACCTCATGGTGGAAAATTCTACCTTCCTTGGGAAAAGAATTTTCTGGATAAATTTGAAAAGAAACCCGCATTCACCATCATTTTCAGAGTCAACTAGTATTGTAACTATCCCATCACCAGTTAACCCAGAAAAGGAATATTCATAGAAAAAGTTTTCATTTTCATCTAGAATGATTCCTTGATAATCATTTTCAACTCCTTTATAAGTAAAATTCAAACATCCTTCCCTTTATCAGAAATAATGGAAAACTTTTCTACCATTGATCTTGATTCTTATTCAATATTTACTTTATGATATGATAAACTCAAATAAATGATAAAACTGATACACCAACATAGGATAGAAGGTCCTCTGGTTAGATGAAAAAAATTCATCCCATCCATAATGTAACATCCCAAGTAATTAATGAATAATAGATATTTTTATCTATGTCTATTAATTATTAAGATAGTGTTTTAGAGGCTTAAAATGAAAATAAATCCAATCTTAAGCATGGAATACACTAATATTCTTAAAAGATTGTTTTACTGCCTTATGATGGAAAACCCTTTTTAAATATATGTTTTGAAAATTTTATAAACTATGTTTGTCAAAATAAACTTATTCTTTATGATTGGGACATCAAAATTTACTTTGTGTGAATTTTTGGTATTTTTCTGACAATGTTCATTTTTAACGAATAGTGAAAAATACTGCATTTTACATCAAAACTGCTTTTTAATCTAATTTATTTATATGATTAGATTATCTTTTGAATTGGTCTTAATGTGTAATATGAATATATTTTTACCATTTAATCCAATGGTGGTCATTGGAATCAATTTCACTTTGAAATTGGACTTAAACTAGTGTCAATCTTTTGATACTTATTGTTTCATAAAAACACGCTATTTTCTCTAACAGCGGGAATTAATTATTAAATTAATTAATGTGACTTATATGTATTAAATTTTTTAAAATAGACTTCATTTTTGAATTCGGAATATCAAATATAGCATAGGGTGAATTTTTGGTAATTTTCTAAACAACTTCAATTTTTTGATGAATAGTGAAACCACTAAGTGGTAGTTAAAGAAACTGATTTTTTGTTTAAATGAAACTTTGCCACTTTTGTGTTTCTAATTTCAAAAATCTGACATACATGGTTGTCATTAAGAATTAAAATGTGGTTCAATGGGATTAAAATAATTTTTTGGTGAATAGTAACTTATTAAGTTTTTAATCGCGATTAGTGGTAATTAGGGTAGTTTAAGGTATAAATAATGATTTAATAATATGAAATGACCTAGACACATGTTCCAACCTTATTGGTTTTTTCATGGCCGACCAATAAAAGCCATGGGTCAACTTTGGGACCCCATGGAGACACTTTGGTTGGGAAATGACATAAATAACTTTTTATTAAATGTTAAAGTAAAAATGACACAAACATAATATGTTTTACGAAAACAATTTTTACATGGGGTTATAAAGATCAGATTTTTGATTATAAATAGTAATTGGAAAGCTAAGAAGATTTAATATATCATAGTATTTTGTTTATAATTTTTAGACATTAAATAAATTAAATTATTTATGACATAATAATGATGCAGCGATGACATCATTATTTGACGATTTAAATAAAATGGAAAGATAATGTAAAATCTATGAACTACACATGTCCAAAACCAATTGTATGAGTGGATTTAGAACTCTTATCACCTTATACACGAATTATATCAATGTGGGACCTTTTAAAACCGAAACACATTTTCAAATAAAGTAATATTTCTTTACTTTCCAAAAGTGCCTCTCCTCTCATCTTATAAAAGGCACCCACCTCTACCGCATTTCACACACTCATAAAGCCTTTGGCTTGGCCAACCCCTGCCCATTTACTCTATCCACATCCCTATCCTCATCCTAGAGGATTAACTTTGGGCAGAATCCTTTCAAAGGAATCCTTTAGGCTCAAATCAAAAGGAGTTACACTTTTAAAGGTAATTCATTCTCTCATGTTCATTTGTTTTATTTTGTTTCTCCAACCCCCTAAAATCTTTTTATTTAATTATTTTGTAACAACACCAGTATATTCAATATACTAGTATGTTGTTATAAGATTTATTTGAGCTACACTCTCACACAACTACATCAAATGGTTAAAGAACATACGGTTTCCGTGGATGGTGAAATTCTGCCTCCCGAAACGATGATTGTTCAATACTCATTTAACACCTTCAAAGGTGGCCATTATGATGTCACTATTTTTATATATGATATATAATATGTTTATGTTTTCCTTAAGCTTCTGTTTTCTTCATTTTGGGCATACCTTTATGGTTTCCATTATGGGTAAACACGATATCTTCATTTTAGGAAGTGCGGACTACCGCCCCCTGAAAGTGATTTGATTCGTTAATACCATATGTGGGATGTGTAAAGGATAAAGTTAATGATATTATATATGTTATTATACTGGAATTATAATATACTCTTATATCATTATGATTCCATTCCAGAAAATAAGAAATAGAAATGGAAGTAGCGTTCATGCGTACGTACGGCTTACCGTCTCCATGAACGGTGCATTTCATTTTTTACCTCTAAATGTGATGTAATATTATAAATACATGTATATGATGAATATATATGATATATATGTTATCCAAATAATTAATATCATTCTAGATATAATGAACCTTTGAACAAATTAACAACATGTAAGTGTAAGAAGTCTATTTTTGACTTAAGAACCAAATACCGACAAAATGAACATTATTAACCTAAATGATTACATGATGTTCATAACATGGTATAAAAGGAATAATGAACTTGAAAAAGGTTCATAAGAAAGTAGAGATTAACTCAAGTTTATTATTCAGGACATTAAATAATGATCGAGTCAAGTCGGACCCGAGGTATGGGACTTCGTCTCAATCTCCTTTCGTTGAGGCATATTTTATCTTATTCACAACTTTCTTTTATACGGTGTATAAACCCCTTTGACTTTGACATTTATTCAAAAGGAATCTTTTTTATACGAAGCGTTTACTAAACGACAAAAGGGAATGTTTTTGTCGTACGTATGCGGCGACAACGACTTCTCCGCCGTCGTGACCGCTATTTGAGTTTTGGCTTCCTCTACAAGCCATACCTTCTTTTTAAAAGAAAAATAAATACCATGTTTTACTTTTCTTTTATTTTGGTATTGAAAATGGTTTTCATAATGTTTTTATATCAATGTGTTGTATTGATATCTTGTGATTGAAAGGTGGATAGGTTATGTTTCCTTTATGCATGTTTTATGTGATATGAATTATGTTATGGTTCTTGGGCATTATTATGAAGATGGGTGGTTCCGTGATAAACTAAGGGCGGGTGAGCCCGATATAGCTCTCCAATGCATTGGGTAACGCGAAGGAGTGAAACGTTAAGGTTTTCCGAAGAGATTTTATGGAATATATTGTGATGGGTATTCCAAACGTAACCAAGAGGGTTACTCCCTACGTAAGAATGATATGAATGCCTCAAGTTACCTTTATGTCTTATGATTTCTATGATTTATTCATGATTTGATGAGGTATGTTAAAGTGCTTATGTTTTATGGGTAAAGTATGATTTCATTCTTATGTATATATGTTCTCATGTTTCCTTTCCATGTTTTTATAACCCATACTGAGCTTTTTATGCTCATCCCAAGTTTTTTTGAAATAATTTTCACAGGTCAAGGGAAGGTACATGATATGATAATAGTGTCAAGGAAGTGTCAAGAAAGAATCCATGTTTTATTTTAAATGTGTGTCCATTGATGGGAATGAAGAATACTATCTTTATGTAACCACTTTGTTTATATGTGGAATGTAATGAAAGTTTTTTGATCTAATTCTCTAAAACTCTAAACCCGAAAAGATCCTCAAGATTAAGTAAGGTTTAAGGATGGGGCCTTATAATTGGTATCATAGGTCGGTTTAGATAACTTTAGGAGTTATAATTCTATTAAAATATTATCCAAAAATATTTTTTTTGAAATGATATAGCATTTAAAGATTACCATGTTGCTTCATCTAAGACATGTTTGTTCAGAATGGTTTTTCGCAGAGGAAACAGGGAAGCAGTGCTAGGAAGGCATACAGAAGGAAATAACCTTCCGAATCAGCATCCTGAGATGGTCGGAATTGGAACTGAACAGTTTGTTGTAGTAATGGCGCAGTTGACTCAGGCTATAAATGGTGGTGGTATCCATGCACGAGATCATCCAGATCAACCGCAGAGGAACATGTCGGTGGTGGAACATTTCATGAGGCAACATCCACCATCATTCAGAGGATCATCTGACCCTGTGCTAGCTGAAGGGTGGATTAAAGCACTGGAGAATATTTTCGATGTCATGGGGTGTTCAGACAATCAAAAGGTTTGTCTTTCTATTTACCGTTTGGAGGGTGAAGCAGATCAGTGGTGGTCTATGGTTAAAAATATCAGGGACACTGATGAGATTGATGCTCTTGACTGGGATGAATTCAAAGGTATGTTTCTTGAGAAGTATTTTTCTAAGGATGTTCGACTTAGGATGGAAAAGCAATTCTTGGAATTGAGGCAAGAGGAAGACTCAATGGCTGCCTATGAAGAAAGGTTCACTCGATTGGCAAGGTATGCTCCAAATTTTATCCGAGACCTTGATAGTAAAATCAATCGTTTTTACTCAGGATTAAAGCCAAAATATCGAAGGGCATTAGCTTCTCGTGAGTTTAAAAGTTATGAAAAGCTTATTCGATGTGCTGAGAAGGTGGAAATGGAGTTTTCCGATGACCAAGTGTTCTATAACAACCAGTAGAATAAGAGACCGAGGTGGCAGGAGAAAGGTAAGAATTCTTCAAAAAAGTCTAATGGTAAGAGAACTAAGTTTCCAGTTTGTGATAAATGTGGCAAAAGGCATGCTGGGGAATGTCTTCTGAATTTTGTAAAGTGCTACTGATGTGGTAAGATGGGAAATAAGGCTCGTGATTGCACTGAAAAGGATCAAGGTGAAGGTAAGAACAAATTTTATTTACAGTTAGTGAAATGTTATAAGTGCAATGAGATGGGTCACTATGCAAACGAGTGTCCGGCAAAGAGCTTGAGTGATGGGAAGCAGTTATACTACAAGCAGAAAGGGGTGGTGAAATCCTTTGCAACTACTTCAGCAGATGTCAGGCCATCACATGAAGTTTTATCAGGTACTTTGTTTGTTTTTTCAGATTATGCCAGTGTGTTTTTTGATTCGGGGTCTACACATTCTTTCATCTCTGAAACCTTTTCTAGTAAAATGGGAATACCATCTCAAGAAATGACTCCTGAACTTTTGGTAAAAACACCTGGGGGAAATGTTGAGGAAAAAAGAATTTATAATAATCTTCTTATCCTTATCTGTGGAAAGAACCTACTTGCAAACCTTATTGTTCTACCTCTAGTAGAGTTTGATGTTATCCTGGGTATGGATTGGATCACTATTTACCATGCTAAGATTGACTGTAGAGCTAAAGAAGTTTCTTTTCAGAAAGACTTTCAGTTTGTTTACAGGAATGAACCCTTACTTTTGATAACATATCAAGAGGCCGAGAAACTTGTAAAAGATGGAAATGAATGTTACCTTGCACACATCATTGAAAATAAAGGAACTATTCATATTAATGATGTGCCAGTGGTAAATGAGTATCCTGATGTTTTTCCTGATGAGTTGCTTGGAATAATACCAGATCGGGAAGTTGAGTTTACTGTTGACATAGTTCCTGATGCTAATCCAATTTCAAAACCCCCTTATCGAATGGCACAAATTGAACTTTTAGAGTTGAAGGAGAAATTGCAAGATTTATTAGAAAAAGGTTTCATTAGACCTAGAACATCACCATGGGGTGTTCCTGTTTTATTTGTTAAAAAGAAAGATGGTTTTATGATACTTTGCATTGATTATAGAGCCTTGAATAATATCACTGTTAAGAACAAATATCCTTTTCCTCATATCGATGATTTGTTTGATCAGCTCCAGGGAGCTCAGTTTTTTTCAAATATTGACCTGAGATCGGGGTACCATCAGCTGAAGGTAAAGGAGGTAGATATTCCGAAGACCGCGTTTCGTATGAGATATGGCCATTATGAATTTGTAGTAATGCCTTTTGGGCTAACCAATGCACCTGTTGTATTCATGGACTTAATGAATAGAATTTTCCATGAGTTCTTGGATAAGTTTGTGGTGGTTTTCATTGATGATATTTTGGTGTTTTCTAAAAGTAAAGAGGAGCATAAAAGACATTTAAGGGTTATCTTGCAAACCTTAAAAGAAAAGAAATTGTATGGGAAATTCAGCAAGTGTGAGTTTTGGTTGCAACAAATTTCTTTCCTTGGTCACATTGTTTCTAAAGATGGAATAACTGTTGATCCTGCAAAAACAAAAGTTGTGGAAGAATGGCCAAGACCCACAAATGTAACTGAGATTCGTAGCTTCCTTGGTTTGGCGGGCTATTACCGAAGGTTTGTTAGAAATTTTTCACGGTTATCTAGTCCAATGACTAAGCTAACTCTGAAGGGTGTTAAGTTTATCTGGACAAAAGAATGTGATGATTGTTTTCAGGAATTGAAAAGAAGATTGGTGAATGCTCCAGTTTTGGCACTTCCTTCCAGGAATGGTGAGTTTGTTATATACAGTGATGCTTCATTGAAAGGACTTGGTTGCGTCCTAATGCAGAATGATCAGGTAATTGCTTATGCTTCACGACAGTTGAAAACTCATGAGGTAAATTACCCTACACATGATTTGGAATTAGCTGCTATTGTTTTCGCTTTAAAAATTTGGAGGCATCATTTGTATGGAGTAAAGTGTGAAATATATACCGATCACAAAAGTTTAAAGTATATATTCACTCAGAAAGAGTTAAACATGAGACAGAGGATATGGATAGAATTAATCAAGGATTATGATTGTACAATTGATTACCATCTGGGAAAAGCAAATAAAGTGGTTGATGCTTTGAGTCGAAAAAGTAATGCTTCATTAAAAATGTTGCGTTTGGAACGTGATCCTTTGGTTAAGGATTTTATGAACTTTGGCATAGAAGTTGTTGGTGCAGGAAGTCCTTCTGTTTTGTTTCAGGTATCAGTGATATCTTCTCTATCAAATAGAATCAAGCAAGCACAGAAGCAAGACAGTGAGTTACAGAAAAAGGTAGAGCTGGTTCAGAAAGGTAAGTTGCCTAAATTCAACATTGATAATGATTGTGTTTTGAGATTTGGTAAGAGATTGTGTGTGCCTTGTGATTCACAGTTGAAGAGAGAGTTGTTATGTGAAGCTCATAGTTCTCCATTTTCAGTTCATCTGGGCAGTACTAAGATGTATAGAGATCTGTGGGAGTATTACTAGTGGGATGGAATGAAAAGAGACATTGCTGATTTTACTGTGAAGTGTTTGACATGTCAACAGGTTAAAGCATAGTGGCAGTTACCGAAAGGGATGCTTCAGCCTTTACCAGTGCTAGAGTGGAAATGGGAGAATATATCCATGGACTTTGTTGTTGGATTACCGAAGACATCTCGAGGTAATAATGCAATCTGGGTTATTGTTGATCGCTTGACCAAATCTGCTCATTTCCTTGCTATACGAGATACTTTCTCTCTTGATCAAATTTCCCGTTTGTATCTTAAAGAGATAGTCAGGTTACATGTAGTTCCTCTCTCCATTGTATCAAATCGTGATCCCAGGTTTACTTATAACTTTTGGAAAGGCCTTCAGAAGTCGATGGGTACTGAATTAAATTTTAGTACAGCTTTTCATCCTCAATCAGATGGGTAGTCAGAACGAAAAATTCAGACAGTGGAGGATATGCTACGAGCTTTTTCTATGGATTATCAGGGAAGTTGGGACCAACATCTTTATTTGTTTGAATTTTCATATAATAACAGTTTTCATTCCAGTATACAGATGGCACCATTTCAGGCATTATATGGGAAGCGGTGTCGAACTCCAGCTTTCTGGGATGAAGTGGGTGAAAGGAAGTTGATGGGACCAGAATTGGTAGAAGAGATGGTAGAAAAAGTTCAGATGATTCAGAAACACATGAGAACAGCTCCGAGCAGGCAGAAGAGTTATGCGGATAACCGGAGGAAGGATCTATCTTTCGAGGTAGGTGATCATGTTTTTCTCAAGGTTTCTCCTTGGAAAAGTGTGATGAGATTTGGTAAGAAAGGAAATCTGAGTCCAAGGTTTATTGGACCATATGAAATTCTGGAGGGAGTTGGATCAGTTGCATACCGAGTGGCTTTACCTCCGAGTTTATCTCAGGTACACAATGTTTTTCACATTTTGATGTTGAGAAAGTATATGCTAGATCCATCTCATGTTTTGAGTCCAGAGGTAGTTCAGCTGGAAGAGAACCTATCTTATGAGGAACAACTAGTCCAGATTCTTGACCAAAGGGAGCAAGTGTTACAGAATAAGGTGATTCACTCGGTAAAGGTTTTGTGGAAAAACCACATGATTGAAGAGGCAACATGGGAATCTGAAAATGCAATGAGGGATAAGTACCCCCATTTATTCGATAAGTAAATAAATTGCGGGGATGCAATTTTCTAAAGGGGGGAAGGATGTAACATCGCAAGTAAGTAATGAATAATAGATATTTTTATCTATGTCTATTAATGATTAAGATAGTGTTTTAGAGGCTTAAAATGAAAATAAATCCAATCTTAAGCATGGAATACACTAATATTCTTAAAAGATTGTTTTACTGCCTTATGATGGAAAACCCTTTTTAAATCTATCTTTTGACAATTTTATAAACTATGTTTGTCAAAATAAACTTATTCTTTATGATTGGGACATCAAAATTTACTTTGTGTGAATTTTTGGTATTTTTCTGACAATGTTCATTTTTAACAAATAGTGAAAAATACTGCATTTTACATCAAAACTGCTTTTTAATATAATTTATTTATATGATTAGATTATCTTTTGAATTGGTCTTAATGTGTAATATGAATATATTTTTACCATTTAATCCAATGGTGGTCATTGGAATCAATTTCACTTTGAAATTGGACTTAAACTAGTGTCAATCTTTTGATACTTATTGTTTCATAAAAACACGTTATTTGCTCTGACAGCGGGAATTAATTATTAAATTAATTAATGTGACTTATATGTATTGAATTTTTTAAAATAGACTTCATTTTTGAATTCGGAATATCAAATATAGCATAGGGTGAATTTTTGGTAATTTTCTGAACAACTTCAATTTTTGATGAATAGTGAAACCACTAAGTGGTAGTTAAAGAAACTGATTTTTCGTTTAAATGAAACTTTGCCACTTTTGTGTTTTTAATTTCAAAAATCCGACATACATGGTTGTCATTAAGAAGTAAAATGTGGTTCAATGGGATTAAAATAATTTTTTGGTGAATAGTAACTTATTAAGTTTTTAATCGCGATTAGTGGTAATTAGGGTAGTTTAAGGTATAAATAATGCTTTAATAATATGAAATGACCTAGACACATGTTCCAACCTTATTGGTTGTGTCATGCCCGACCAAGAAAAGCCATGGGTCAACTTGGGGACCCCATGGAGACACTTTGGTTGGAAAATGACATAAATAACTTTTTATTAAATGTTAAAGTAAAAATGACACAAACATAATATGTTTTACGAAAACAATTTTGACATGGGGTTATAAAGATCAGATTTTTGATTATAAATATTAATTGGAAAGCTAAAAAGATTTAATACATCATAGTATTTTTTTTATAATTTTTAGACATTAAATAAATTAAATTATTTATCACATAATAATGATGCAGTGATGACATCATTATTTGACGATTTAAATAAAATGGAAAGATAATGTAAACTTTATGAACTACACATGTCCAAAACCAATTGGATGAGTGGATTTAGAACCCTTATCACCTTATCGACGAATTATTTCAATGTGGGACCTTTTAAAACCGAAACACATTTTCAAATAAAGTAATATTTCTTTACTTTCCAAAAGTGACCCTCCTCTCCTCTTATAAAAAGCCCCCACCTCTACCTCATTTCACACACTCTTCAAGCCTTTGGCTCGGCCAACCCCTTCCCCTTTACTCTCTCCACATCCCTCTCCTCATCCTAGAGGATTCCCTTTGGACAGAATCCTTTCAAAGGAAGCCTTTAGGCTCAAATCAAAAGGAGTTATACTTTTAAAGGTAATTCATTCTCTCATGTTCATTTGTATTATTTTGTTTCTCCAACCCCCTAAACTCTTTTTATTTACTTCTTTTGTAAAAACACCAGTATCTTCAATATACTAGGATGTTGTTATAAGATTTATTTGAGCTACACTCTCACACAACTACATCAAATGGTTAAAGAACATACGGTTTCCGTGGATGGCGAAATTCTGCCTCCCGAAATGATGATTGTTCAATACTCATTTAACACCTTCAAAGGTGGCCATTATGATGTAACTATTTTTATATATGATATATAATATGTTTATTTTTTCCTTAAGCTTCTTTGTTTCATTTTGGGCATACCTTTATGGTTTCCATTATGGGTAAACACGATATCTTCATTTTAGGAAGTGCGGACTACCGCCCCCTGAAAGTGATTTGATTCGTTAATACCATATGTGGGATGTGTAAAGGATAAAGTTAATGATATTATATATGTTATTATACTGGAATTATAATATACTCTTATATCATTATGATTCCATTCCAGAAAATACGAAATAGAAATGGAAGTAGCGTTCATGCGTACGTACGGCTTACCGTCTCCATGAACGGTGCATTTCATTTCTTACCTCTAAATGTGATGTAATATTATAAATACATGTATATGATGAAAATATATGATATATATATTATCAAAATATTTAATATCATTCTGGATATAATGAACCTTTGACCAAATTAACAACATGTAAGTGTAAGAAGTCTATTTTTGACTTAAGAACCAAATACCGACAAAATGAACATTATTAACTTAAATGATTACATGATATTCATAACATGGTATAAAAGGAATAATGAACTTGAAAAAGGTTCATAAGAAAGTAGAGATTATCTCAAGTTTATTATTCAGGACATTAAAGAACGATTGAGTCAAGTCGGACCCGAGGTATGGGACTTCGTCTCAATCTCTTTTCGTTGAGGCATATTTTATCTTATTCACAACTTTCTTTTATACGGTGTATAAAACCCTTTGACTTTGACATTTATTCAAAAGGAATCTTTTTTATACGAAGCGTTTACTAAACGAAAAAAGGGAATGTTTTTGTCGTACGTATGCGGCGACAACGACTTCTCCGCCGTCGTGACCGTTATTTGAGTTTCGGCTTCCTCTACAAGCCATACCTTCTTTTTAAAAGAAAAATAAATACCATGTTTTACTTTTCTTTTATTTTGGTATTTAAAGTGGTTTTCATAATGTTTTTATATCAATGTGTTTTATTGATATCTTGTGATTCAAAGGTGGATATGTTATGTTTCCTTTATGCATGTTTTATGTGATATGAATTATGTTATGGTTCTTGGGCATTATTATGAAGACAGGTGGTTCTGTGATAAACTAAGGGCGGGTGAGCCCGATATATCTCTCCAATGCATTGGGTAACGCGAAGGAGTGAATCGTTAAGGTTTCTCCGAAGAGATTTTAGGGAATATACTGTGATGGGTATTCCAAACGTAACCAAAAGGGTTACTCCCTACGTAAGAATGTTATGAATGCCTCAAGTTACCTTTATATCTTATGATTTCTATGATTTATTCATGATTTGATGAGGTATGTTAAAGTGCTTATGTTTTATGGGTAATGTATGATTTCATTATTATGTATATATGTACCCATGTTTCATTTCCATGTTTTTATAACCCATACTGAGCTTTTTATGCTCATCCCAAGTTTTTTTGAAATGATTTTCACAGGTCAAGGGAAGGTACATGATATGATGATAGTGTCAAGGAAGTGTCAAGAAAGAATCCATGTTTTATTTTAAATGTGTTTCCATTGATTGTAATGAAGAATACTATCTTTATGTAACCACTTTGTTTATATGTGGAATGTAATGCAAGTTTTATGATCTAATTCTCTAAAACTCTAAACTCGAAAAGATCCTCAAGATTAAGTAAGGTTTAAGGCTGGGGCCTTATACATAATTATATAGAACTCTGAGAACTAAAGAGTTTCTCAAAAGTAACTAATGTAATTGAAGTTCCTTTTGAGGAACAACTATAAGCCTATCAACCTTGAGGTTCACCGGTAAAAAAACAAAGTAGTTCGATTCATCTTTTTTCATCCTAGACAAACGTGAAATTTATGGAGAATACTCTAAAATAATCTTCACACTAACAATGAAATTTGGTTAGGAAGGTTTGGGACAAGGAAAAGGAAGGTCGAAAATTTTGGGGAAAGGGTTGTGACAAGTTTTGGGAGCAATGGTGTGAGGGATCTAAGAGTTGGAATTAGACGAGTTCTAATTTTATATCATTTAAGGATTCTGTAATTTTAAAATCGAAAAAGAGAATAAAATTTGAAACAAATAAAAATTAAATAAATAAATTATATATAAAGATAAATCAAGAATTACAATATAAAAATAAAAAAATAAAAATAAAGGAAAAAATGGTTTCCAATTGTAGGTAAAACCAATAGTGAGTAACTCAACGGTGAGTAATTAAATAGTGAGAAATTATAAAATTGAGTAAAACTCAATGGTGTGTCTCCAAAAATTCAAATTAACTAAAGTTAGTCATGCCAAAATCATGTTTGATGTAGTTAATTATCTCATAATTCAAAATATTAGTGAAAATATTAGCAAGCTGAGGTTCTGTACCAATGTATTCAAGATTTATATCAACCTTCTGAAAATGATCACCCAAAAACTAATGTGTTACATCAATATATTTTGTTATAGAGTTAGATACATGGTTCTTAGAAATATCAATAGCACTTAGGTTGTCAAAATTATAGGTACATGTTGGAATTGATATATATAGTCTATAAATTTGTGTTTCGTCCATAAAATTTTTTAACATCAGCTACTTGTAACTATGTATTCAGCTTCAGTAGTTGAAACTGCAAAAAAAATTTGTTTTATACTACACCAAGATACTAGAGACTTACCGAAAAGTCAAAAAGTTTTAGAAGTGATTTTTCTATCAAAATTAAAACCCCAAAAATCAATATCTGAATAAATAACTAAGTCAAATTCTTGTCCTCTAGGGTAGAAAAATCCTAAATTAGTTGTATATTTGATGTATTTGAAAATTATTTTTACAGAAACTAAGTGTGATTCTTTTGGGGTTTCTTGAAAAAAATAACACATACACACACTAAACATATTTTTAGGCCAACTTATAGTGAGTTAGATAATATATACAATCATACCTCTATAACTTGATTGATCCATTGATTTCCCAGATTCATCCATATACAACTTAGATGAATTACTCATAGGAGTGTCACTGCTCTTAGTATTATCTAATCCAAAACATTTTAAAATATCTTTTCTATAATTACATTTATTTAAAATAATTATATCCTTATTTTGAAAAATATGAAAACCGAGAAAGAATTTCACTTCACCCATTAAAATCATTTGAAACTCATTCTAAATCATTTTTGAAAAATTAGTACATAAATAATTTTTAGAAGATCCAAAAATAATATCATCTATATTAATTTGAACAAATAAAACATATTTGGAACTCTTTTTATAAATAGGTTAGGATAAGATATACCTTTTGAAAATACTTTTGAAATATGAAATGAGCTGAGCCTATCATACCAAGTTCTAGGATCTTGTTTCATACCATATAAATCTTATTTAAATTTAAAAACATGATTTGGAAAATAAGGGTTTTGAAATTAAGGGGTTTGTTCAAAAAAATAATCTTTAACTATATATCCATTCAAGAATGAAATTTTGGCACAAATTTGATATAGTTTTAAAGTTAGATGTGTTATATACGATAAAATTATTCTAATGGCTTCAAGTATGGATATAGGTGCAAAGGTTTCTTCATGCTCTATGACATCTTCTTGACTATACCCTTGTGTAACTATTCAATCCTCATTCTTTACCATTGTACCAGATTCCTAAAAATTATTTCTAAAAACTCATTTAATTCCTATAATAAATGTTTATTTGGTTCTATCAACGAGTTTCCAAACTTTATTTCTTTTAAATTGATTTAGTTTTTTCATATCCATTAACTAAAATTCATCATTAGTTGAATCATTTATGTTCTTAGGTGCAATATCTAACAAGAAAGATTGATGTTAAACATTATTTATTATAGAAGATCTAGTTTGTGAACCTTTATATGTGTCTCTAATAATAAAATCTAAAGGATGATATTTAAGATTCCTAACTTATATAGAAAAATAAGGGAATATCACCTCAGGGTCCTCTAGAGGTTTAGGTTCATTATTTAGAAGTTCCTTTGGACTAGATAATTTTTATGCATGTTTTTCAACAGCATCAAAAGGTTTGGAATTTATATTCATAGTGTATAAATCAACCTCAATGTATTTTAAAGAAGCCTTACTCTCATGTGGACCTGTATCATCAAATTTTACACGGAAAAAATCTTCCACTATCTTGGTTATTTTGTTAAAAACTCTATAGGATTTACTAGAGGTTTAATAACTAAAGAAAATTACTTCATCAATTTTGGAGGAACTATTATCAATATTATCCTTAATTATAAGATTAAAGTCTTTGAAACCGAAAAATATAAATTAATTGACAATATAATTTCTATTATTCTAGAGTTCTTAAGGGGTTTTCTTTAAGATATTTCTAATAAAAACTAGATTTATTATATAGAAGATTTTATTCATAGCCTCTTCCCTAAAGAATGTAGGTAATTCATATTCATTAAGAATATCCCGAGTTATTTCTTGAACTATTCTATTTCTTGTTTCTATAACTCCATTCTGTCGAGGGGTCCTAGGAGTAGAAAATTTATGACGATATCTATTTTTTCATAAACAAATATCAAAAGTATTAATTTTAAAACTTAGGTCCATGTTTACATATTAAGGTATTAATTCTAAATCGACTTAGGTTTTCTATAGATATAGCATACTTGGTAAAGTAAGAGAAACATTCACTTTTTTATCTAAAAACAACATCCAAGTATACCTAGAAAAATCATCTTCATGTACATAGACATAGTGATTACCATATTAACTAGAAAATCTATATGGTATAAAAAATTTCGTTTGAACCAACTCAAGAGGTTGGGAATTTGAAACCTCTTTATTTGATTTAAAAGAAATATTATATTGTTTCCCTTTGTGGTACGACTTACAGACTTTACCATTTGGGATTTCATGTTTGGGAAGATCTATGACTAACCCTTTTATAGTAATCTTTATAAGTGAGTGAATGATACAACGACCTAATCTCTTATGAAAATTATATGATTTTCTTTGAAAGGCACTTACGAAAAAATATATTTTTAGAAATTAAAGAATCATGATTAACAGCATAAAATTTATCATTTCATAATGTATTAAATGCTAATTCATTTTTATAACTAAAAACATTGTAAGAATTATTTTCAAAATTCACATGAAAACCATCATCACATAATTTTGAGATGATAATAATGTTATATTTTAAACCATCAACAAAAAGTACTTTAGAAATTAAAACTGAGTTGGTGTTTCGAATTTAGCCAAGGACAATGATATTTCCTTTAGAATTGTCACCAAATGTGACATGAATACCATCAACCTTTATGAGGTGCTTTAATCTTGAGTAGTATTTTTTCATATGTATGGAATTACCATTGTTCAAGTACTATATATTTCAATATGATCTCTTTAATAATCCTTCCAAAAAAATGTTTATACCAAGAATTATTTTTGAACCCAGATATTCTTGGGTCCATATATGTTAGTGATTAGGGCCTTTGGAACCCATATTTTTGAAATATGTTTCTTATAATAATATTGTAATATCCTTGAAATAAAAATATTATTTGTTCATATTGAAAAATAACTAGCAGCAAAATTTCCAAATTTATAATTAGGAACAAATGAGCTCTTAACAACTCTTCTCTGTCCAGGTTGGTAACCTAGACTTGTAATGTATTTATGATAATTTTTCCTAATATTTGAGTTAGAGTTTATATTAAATTTTTAAATATTTCTAAATCATTATTAAGTTAATCATTTGATAATTTAATTTCAGAATTTTATTTTAATAATTGATAATTATTTTCCTTTTCAATCGTGAGAGAAGATTTAACATTAATAGATAAAAAATGTTATTTATTTAGAACATTTTATTTTTATTTAAGCTAATTAAAAGTATCCTTAATCATATTTTATTATTCAAAAATTTATTCCTTTCACATGTCATCATCATTTTAATTTTCACAATGATCATAATTAAGTATATATGACACAACTGGTACCACAAACATTTTCTATGAATTACTTGTTTTCTATGTCAGGATTCCCTTCAAGAGTCAAGTTAAAGTCATTGGAGCTATACTCAAAATCACTCCATGTGTATTTAATTTATTCTTTATAAATTATTTACTTCCATTGTACTTCTTCTTGTATTTTAATTTGGGATAGTCAGCCTTAAAATTCCCTTTTCTCTTATACTCATTGTATGTAATCTCATTTCAGTTTTCGTCTCTTTTCCAGTCCTTTTTTCAAGTTCCTCTATTACCATACTTTACATTGTAGCATGGTTTATTGAAGATGTTTTTCTTATTGTAAAATCTCTTATTCCTCCTGGATAGATGGTCCATTTACTCATCACTATCAGCTGGTGGTTTCTCATCATAAGAGCTTTCAACATGTTCCTTTTACATTTATTTCTGTTTGGATACAGTAGAATTGAAAGCTAATGATTTTATTTTAGGTTCATAATCTTATTAATGAGTTACCTTACACTCTTCCTCATACATTATCAACTTCTCAATCAATTCCTTGAAAGGTAGTTTACTTTTGTCTCCGGATTTCAATATAGACATGGATGTCTCTCCCCATCTCTCTAGAATAAATCTCACAAATCACATAATTTGGTCTTTATGTGACATTGGATTCCCCAAGCAGCTCATTGTATTAACTATACCATTGAAATTAAGATACATATCATAAATTATATCATCAGGTTTTATTCGGAATAAATCATATTTTATTGTATACGTATTAAATATCATTTATTTAACATTGGTTGTTCCTTCAGGAGAAATAGATAAAGTATCCCAAATTTCATAACCAGATTTACTATAAGATATTATATTGAAATATACATATCATAAATCATAGTAAAGGGAATTAATAACTTTGAAATTATTATTATAATAAATCTTAGTATATTCATCCAAATTTTTTATAAGAGTCTTAGGTGACACCTACTTATCCCCTTCAACAGACTAAATTTCAAAGCTCATACCCTCTATAAGTATTTTCATATTTATTTTCCATGCATCATAATTTTTTCCATTAAAGAAAGATGGTTTTTTGGTAGCATAACCTTTTTTTCTATTATCCATTTAATAAATTAAATTTATAATTGATAAAAAATTAATATATTTAAGACACATATAAAGTCACAGTTTAACAGTTTTAAAAATACATTAATAAAAAATGTTGGTTAGAGTGAGTATCTCAAGAGGGGGTGAATTAAATACCTAATAATAATTTCTATCAATAATAGGTTTAATTAAAATCCACCAATTTAATTAAAATATCCTAGATAATCAAAATATAAGATCGATATAAGATTGGATATTTTAAAATATTTATCAATGATTGATTCAGTATCAAGTAAAATAATTACGAAAACTAATTAAACTTTGGAAATAAATTTAATCAACAAGAACAATATATAAACACTAATTAATACTAACAATCAAAGTTGTGGTTTTTTTAATTTTTAAAAAATCATTTTAAGGAATATAAATAAAAATACACACAACAGAATAAAATAAAATAGGTTCATTCTCATGTTGAGACTTAATACTATCCCCTTGAAAATCACCTACTTTTAAGAAGATTATATGAAATAATATTTTTATCTACATCTAGGAACGGGTATACAACATCAAAGGTGTGTTGATCATGCATGACCTCTTCTAAAACAACTGTGGGTATAAAATAACTAAATTCCACACATGGACCCCTTTTAAAACATGTTGGTAAATAGAAGTAAAAATATTTGAAAATATACCAAGTGTCTCCCAGTTAGAGCTCAGGAAACAGTTCTAATGTTTAAAATAGAGTAATAAAAAACTGATCTTAATGAATAGATAATAAATATTAATAGTAAATGAAAATAAGTAGAACAAATGTGTTGCTATGTTTGATATGTTATGTATCTTTTGACTCTTTGAATATAGTTTGACATGAGGCCTGGGTCATGTTTCTGAAATTTTCAGTAGAATATTGTGTCATAAATGATTTTGTTTCAACTATGGAATGAACTAAATGTTCTGTAAGATCCACTATTTATCTTTTGGATGTAAGAAAGATGTAGTGTGTAAGCTCATTTAGAAATTGGTTTTTTTATGGTCATGTAATATGCTTTCAGATCTCTTAAAATGGGTGTATATGTCTCTATCTATAACTTGTATATCATATATCTATCCTGAAAAGGGAGAATTCTCCTTTTTTTAACCGCAGAATGTAGGAAGAATAATCTATATCCTCTGAAACACATATTGGATGAATAAAACATACTATAATTAATCTCTATAATAGTTAAAGAAAAATCAGTAAAATAAGTTTTGGAATTAAATTCTATAATATAGATATTAGATATATTTAATTTAAAAAACTTAATAGTGTTGGAGAGTCCTCTTGAATGGTGATACAATCTCAAAAGGTGAATTGAGTTGGAATTGACTTAGTTTTTTGATGATTCATGCTCAATGGGGACTCATATTGAGGGTAGGTCCTTCCAAAACTTTCTAAAATTTTCATTCTGGTGGTAGGTCATCCTCAACGGTGACTTAGGTCTAGCGGTGGGTCTTTCTGACACTTATCTAAGTTATTCATCCTAGTAGTGTTTTTTCTATAACATTTATTCTTTCACATACTTTACTAAAAAACCATTTTGGTGGTGATACATTGCTGATGGTTGGTGTTTCCAATAGTAATTCAATTTTTCATTTGAGTGGCATCCTCAATGATGGGTCAGGTCTGACGGTTAGTAATCCCTAGCGGTGACTCATCTTCAACGGTGTCCAAATTTCACTAATCTTCCTTATAATATTAAATGATTTAGTAAAAAATAAAACTCATTAATATCATATTAAACATGATTTTGTGACCATTAAAAAATTGGTTCTAACACTTATCATTTACTCTATTTTAAGGTTTTATTATGAATTTTCACTTTAAATTAATTGTTTTTAAATTCATCTTTCACTACATAAAATTTAATTTGTAATTTTTTTTATCCCAAATCAATTTGACCTGAGGTACAAATTGTATGTTTGAATTTTTTTATTAGGTAAAGTTGTAAAATCCTGAGATTTCAGTGTGTGTCGCCTTAAATAAATATCTTATTGAATATCTCATCATATAAATAACACCAAAATAAATTGAATAATAAATTATAAAAAGGAATTATAAAAATCAATAAATTATAAATATAAAATATGTAAAAAAAATTACAACTTAGTGTCAAATTATATGAAACTACATTAAGAACAATTTATGTTTAAAATCGTAATTTTCCTATGAAAGTGGGTTTTCATTATATTTTTTATTTTCATTTAAATTATAAATTTATTAATTTTAAAACATTAATTTTGAAAAATGAAATTCATTTTCAAATTAAATTTGTAAAAATATGAAATGGATGATGTTTTGGGGTTCTTCTGAAATGGATGTTTTTTGGGTGAATAGTTAAAAATTATGATTTTATAAATATTATCACTTTTATGACATTTTTATGAAATAATAAACAAATTAATGTCTATGAGACCTTATTTATAGATAAAAATTTTATTTAATAAGTATCATAATGAATTTAAATATGTAACATTTAACTTGTAAATCTATTTTTGACATTTTGGAATTCAAAGAAATATATTTATTCCAATATTTTTTTGGTTGTATTATATTAGTAAAATAAGTTTCATTTAATTTAAACTAATCAATGTTTTTCATTTTAATAATCACTAAATTTTATTTTGGTGTAAAATCATTTTTATACTAAAAAGACATTCTTCTAAAAATTGTTTATCTATTCATTTTTTTAAAATTATATTAAAAGACATTTTTACCAATTAATGAAATTAAATACAAATAAGTGGATTCTATATTTGGAATCAGATTTATTGATGTTGGTAATTAGTTTATCTAGTTTTTTTCATAATTAATATTTACCATATTAAATGTTTTTCACAATGGGAATGGTTAAAACATTAAATAGAGGAGGGGAGGTAAGAGATATGGTTTCAAATATCTAGATTATTAGTATAAATATGATTGGATGAGTGAATATCAACATTAATTTATCCTATAATCAATATTTAACTATATTTCATCTATGTTTCATGTGAATGAAATTTATTGTGTTTTAATGTTCTTAATATTTAAAAGGGTTCCACTCCTCTCACTTATAAAATAGAACATCCTATCCTCACATGTACACATAAAGTAAGAACTATAGAAAAAAATCTTAAAAAATACATTCTAAACTCCCCTCCCCTAGTATTATAGATATGGGTATCATAATAATAAAAATCCTTTAAGGTATAAGGTTAAATCCAAATGAAGATATCCCAAGAGGAAGTATATGTCTTAAATAAATTATTTCATGTTTATTACATCTTATACCTCATTCATACCTATTATTACAATAAAAATATAATTAATACATTAAATTAACTATAAAAATGTAATTATTTTAATGGAATAACTATTTTCTTTGAAAATTCCTTCCCATGTGAAATTAATACATTTCTCATGAATACTTGTGGAATACCACCTCTATGAAGTGATGTGTTTCATTTTTCATCACCACCTCATAGGGATTGTTATAAATATATTTTTAATTGATATAAATTAAAATATGATATAATTATTTTCTTTAATAATAAGATATTATCTACCCAACTACCCTCTAATTCGTTGTAAAATGATAACATCGCTCGTGTGTATGTGTGGATTACCCTCTAAATGAAGCGATGTGATTCATTTTTCATTTTCTCCATGCATGTCCATTCATATGGATGGATTTTAAGAATATATATGTGTGTGTGTATGTGTGTGTGTGTGTGTGTTTGTGTGATATTTATAACATTATTATGATAATATAATTTTAAACCATGACCATTATTATTTCCTTTGTATTTATTAAAAAATAAAAATTTCACTAATGTGAATGTATGGACTACAACATCAATGATTGACTCTTATATTTTTTGATTTTGAAATTACATGGATGTTTTAAATTAACATTAAATTCAAAAACATGTTAATTATAAAATTTATAAGACTCTAGATATTTTTTAACCATGACCCCTTTGAAAATTTTCAACACAGCAAAGCTATTTTAAACCGAACAACCCAAAAACATCTGGGTGAATCAAACCGATTTAGAAACACAAAATAAAATTTCAATAAGTGAAGTAAACGAAATAATGATAATGAAATAAATTATTTTTTTTAAATAATATAAATAATTAATAAAATTATACTATCCTGGAGATAGAGAAAAAGAGAAAGAAATTGCGATTTGAGGAAACATATTACTCATTTCAATTTTATTTCATTGATACATTTATCATTTTCTAAAAATGTTTTATTTTGAGTGGTGTATAAATTACCATATTGAAGAATTTTATAATTAATTTACTAAAATAAAAGTGTATTACAAATACTATTCATTTTTATCTTAAATTTTTTTATGATTTAAATGTTCCTAAAGATATATGGAATTTTTCTCTAAGACCATATTTTAATTTTTTTAAAACACATTCTAATCCATAAAAATGTTCTTATATATGTTTTTTCAGGTTATTTTTTATACAAATTACTGTTAATGTCCCCTTGAAAATATTTTTTACAATCTTTAAAAATTTTATAAATATAAAAATTTTCAATGTTTTCTATATGGGTTAATTTTTAATTTCTTTGAAAAAGTGAAAAGAAAATGTTTTTTAACATTTACTGAGTGACTGTTTTTTAAAGTTATCATTTTAATAAATAATTATAAAGTATAATAAATAATATTTAATTATTTTTTAAATTAAATTCTTATTATAATTTCTCAATAAATTTTTTGTCTTTAAATTATTATCAAGAGTATTTTTTTTATTTTTATGAGATAAATAAATGTACTTTTCCTTATCGTCTATAATTCTAAATTAAATTCTTGTTATGATTAAAATTAACTAATTTATATGTTTAATAAATGTATTGTACATGGTAATTTTATATGATGATGGTTCTATTGTATATAGATCTATCATTTATTATGTAATGATATGCTCTCGAAAAGATACATGTGGAATTATGTATGATAGTTATTCCTTTGTAAGGGTTCCTGTAAGGGTTTTTCAATGAGGGATTGTATGAATAATGTACCAAGATGCACACATGGGTTTTCAATGAGCCTTATGATTTTTTAATTGTATTTTTTTTATTTTATGAGGTAAACAAATGGATTTGTGAAAGCTTTTGACCATCTAAAGGTAAATTGTATGTTTTTTGATAGAAAAAGGTCTTCATGTGTTCTTAGGTTTTCTCAAGTAACTATAATGGTTATTATTTTAATATTATGATTGGTAAAAAATAGTTTATCACAATATTTTGAAATAATTATTATTTAATGATTAAGTAAATAATTATTTGATATCAATGATTATTCTTTAAAAAGATAAACTTCCTTATTTATTTTCTTGTTTTCCCAAATAGATTAACAGATTTATAATCCTTTATCTCAATTATTTATTTTTTTTCTCTTTCAATTGTATATAATGCTTACCACATGGAATAAAGATGTATAGAAATTACAGAAATTAATTGGTGACATGTCTTATATGAACTAAAAGTTTCATGATTGAAATAGGGACAAAACATAAGAACCTATTTTGTGGAAAAAATGTATACATTATGGAATTTTTCACATTATTATGTAATTGTTTTCTTAATCCAATAAATCTTTAATCCTAAAATTTCCTAGAAATGTAATAGAGTGAAACCCTTTTTATAAATTATCTAATTATGGGTTTTTCAAGATATGAGGTGTTATATTTTGAATTAAATCCTATTTTTAATGAGTTTATTTTTTCAAATGGATCATTATGTATGGGTGTAAGACATTTTAAAGAATATCTTAGAAAGAATTTTTTTCTAATAATGTTTTTAATTCTTATAATAATTATATTAATTATTTTTAGAAGAATCATTTGAGGAATTAAATAGTCATACAGGTTATTTATAGGAGAATTGGGATGGGAATTTTGAGAATTCTATAATGGGGCATTATGTTATACATGAAACATTTCATGTGTTTAAACTAATATTAATGTGTATGATTAGCCATCGAGCCCGTACCCGAGTGGTAAGGGATCCTGCTTGGCATCCAAGAGACCCGGGTTCAAAACCGGGCGGAGGCGAATTTTTGGGGGTACTGTAGCAGTACTGTAGCAGTTACTATTAGGTAATGTAGCAGTTACTGTTCGGTACTGTAGCAGCTGGAACTATTCACCTGATTTGGGCCTTCGGGCCATCGGTTTGGGCCTACGGGTCTCCAGAGCCTTCTGGTCATCAAAGGCCTTCAGGCCACAGGGCCTTCAGGTCACATAGACCATGGAGTAGCCCAGTTCACACAGAACAGGCCCCAGAAGAGGATCAGGGTAGTAGGAGTAGCAACCACTAAATACAGAGCTAATTGGATTGGAAGAACGAGAGGGTATGGCAGCCACCATCGGGACCAGGCAACGTGCAGCTTTGACCGGGGAAATGCTAGCCGATCAGCAATGCAAGGTAAGGAGCTAATGTGATCAATGATGCAAGATGCTGGGGAGGGGCAGTTCTAGTGGGTTGGGCCTATGGGTCATGTATGGACATGGTATGCCTCTGGGCCTTCGGGTCATGTATTGCGAGTCATGTCAGGCCTTGTGCCTTGGGTCTACGGGTCATGTACGGGTTCCCCTTGAACCCTTAAAAGGGGGATTATCTATAATAAAATAAAAAAGAAGGCCTTCAGACCATTCGGAGTAATGTGTATGATTATATAAAAAATTAATCAAAAATAATGCATTGAAATTTTATAAAGATCCTTGATTTCTCATGTTTCAAATCTTGTTTATTTTTAGAAAATTTCTAGGATGGGAAATTGGACAGTTGTGAAATAAATATATTTTATTCTATGGTATTTGGGGCCTTATAATAATTTTAATAAGGTTATGGAAGTATCATATCACTTGTTTTTTTGATAATGTTATGAATTTATTCATAACATTTTCCATATTTCTCAATAGAAGAGGTGATAACTGAATCCATATTATATGTTGATATAATGGAAGGACAAATAATAACCTGATGATTATTATGTGGTGAACTAATTTTGATTGTTTAATATATAGATATAATTGAAAATTTATATAATATTTTTTACTATTTTAATGGTATAACCCCATGATCTAATATGAGACTCATTAGAGATATCCATAGGTGAAAGAGATCTAAAGAAAGTTATTAAATTTATATGGAACCGTGTGAGTTTTTAGAGATTAAATATACTATATTAGGGATAAATTTGATTCCACAAATCTAATAGGTGGGTATTTTTTATTTTATGATTTTTCTAGGATATATATTAATGTATTTAAAGAAATTTTGAGAGTCACATGATTAATAGGGATGGCATCCTGATCCACCAATGTAGTTTTAGAAAATTAAAAAAATGGTTTCATAGTATTTATTAAATCCATAATGATATTTCCACCTCTATCCACAACACTTAATGAATCCTTTTATTCATCCATGAATAACATAAGCACTAGAGTCACGACCTTTAACTGATTCACTTTCACTTTAAACTCTTGTGTCATAGGAGGCGACCACTTATTTTTATAAAGAAACATAAAGTGATAATTTAGATTATGATTAGTGTATATCCTTTAAATATAATACTTCATGGATTTTGTGATGGTATCTTTATTAGGTATCATTTCTTCCATAAACTGCATGACCATCATATGCACATGATCACAATTATGTCTGATTTTGCTCAAATTCTCATGAGGTAGTTCAATAACATCACTTGAAGAAACTTGAAAATATTCTCTCACAATAGATCTGATCATCTCAATGTCAACAAAAGGAGTATCATGTGATGAATAAGTGATGGAAGTATGATTTTTTATCCTTTATAGAAAATCGTTCATGGATTCAGCAAAAGATGACTTCATATCTTCTATAGTAGATCTCAAAAATTCCATCTCACTTGTTAACCTTCTTTTTTCCACCTCTAATTCTCTAATATAAAACATCATCATGGGATGAATATACTGAATCACAAGTAAAAAACATATGTCTTGCATCCTTTTCAATGATTTTGGTAACCAAAAAAGTTTTATTTTTAAGAAAAACACCAAAATAAGAGATAGTATTTTCTCTTAAAGAATATAATTTACATTTAGTGACAACATCAACTATAATATTAAGAACAATAGTTTTAGGAAAAGATAAATGTGAAATGGTTGGTCCGAGAATATTATAAGAAAACCTATGCAACTCACCAACAATATCATCCTAGTATACTAAGTATAAAATAGGATCTCTTTCCTCAAGAAGATTAGTCCCACCATTGTTTAGTGGAAACCCATGAAACTTATCTCGTTCCTCTAATATTGGATCCATCCAACTGCCAGAATACTTGCTATAAGTCTCAAAAACTATAGTCTCTGTAGCTGTAGACAAAACCATATCTAGTACAACACTCATATGTACCTCTGATATCTACTTAACCAATATTTTCTCCTCTATTAACTATTCAAAAATAGTTCATTCATCAGTCATCAGTTCATAATCTACAGGATCATTGTGGTATCTACCAACTGTAGGGTCAACTGGATGACTTTCCATACTTGGGAATTCCTCCCCCTCAACTAATGCTTCCTTTTATGAACTATATTTGTCCATATCATTAACAATTCTTGGTCATTCATCAGATCTAGTAATATATATACATGTGGATAAGAGATAAGTGTATCAGGAATATCAACATCCTCAACACTAACTTAGATACTAAGACCATTATAACCTCCATCACTTTCAATTTGATCTCTATATACTATTATATCTCCTTCATCTTCCTCATATTCTACTCTTCCTCCTCCTTCATCTTCTTCATCCTTGTCACAAATTTCATCAACATTCCCATCAAAGGATTTTAAAGAACTCTTGAAAATTTCCTCACCATATATTTATATTTCTTCCTCTTATAATTATTATTTTAAGAGTTTCAATCTTATAGTATGTGTCCTTGGTTGACTATGATCACTAAAATATTTACCTGGGTAGCTCTGAGGTAAATTTGGGTCACTACCTATATCCACATAAAATTCCTATTTCTTGTCATTAGAAGTGGTATACTCCTCATCAAAATACACAAAAAAATTAATCTTACTCCAAGACAGAGTCTACAAGATCTATTGGTCGAGAATAATTGTAAAATATATTCAAATCATCATATATTCTATCACTATCATCAACCCACTAATTATATTATGGATTCCAAATAATTTTTTTCCTTCTATAAATTATCCTTGTAATGAAAAAACTTATAAAGTCCAATATTGATTCTTCACCTTAGTCAACTCGTACTTTGGCCTATAGTATAGATGAAATAAACATGGGGTATATTAAGGAATTGGGTCTAGAAGAAGGCTTGATAATCTCCATCATGTAAAGCATCACATATCTAGACAAGTTGATATTCTCTCCACTTTTCATAAGACATAGAAGATAAACATCCTAATACCTCATGGTGGAAAAATCAACCTTCCTTGGGAAAAGAATATGATGGATAAAATTTAAAAGAAACCCGTATTCACCATCATTTTCATAGGCAAATAGTCTTATAACTATCTCGTCACCAGTTAACTCAGAAAAGAAATATTCTTGGAAAAGATTTCATTTTCATCTGGAATTCTTCCTTGATAATCATTTTCAAATCCTTTATAAGTAAAATTCAAACATCTTTCCCTCTATCTGAAAGAATGGAAAACTTTTCTACCCTTGATCGTGCTTCTTATTCAATCTTCATTTTACTACATGATAAACTCAAATAAATGATAAAACTAATACACCATCATAGGATAGAAGGGCCTCTGGTTAGATGAAAACAATTCATCCCATCCATCATTATATAGAACTCTAATAACTAAAGAGTTTCTCAAAATTAACTAATGAAATTGAACTTCTTTTTTAGGAATAACTATAAGCTTATCAACCTTGAGGTTCACCGGTAAAAAAACAAAGTGGTTCGATTCATCTTTTTTCATCTTAGAAAAATGTGAAATTTATGGAGAATACTCTAAAATACTCTTCAAACTAACAATTAAATTTGGTTAGTAAGGTTTGAGAGAAGGAAAAGGAAGGTCTAATTTTGGGGGAAAGGGTTGTGACCAGGTTTGGGAGCAATGGTGTGAGGGGGCTGAGAGTTGGAATTAGACAGGTTCTAATTTTATATCATTTAAGGATTTTGAAATTTTAAAATCCAAATAGGGAATAAAATCTGAATCAAATAAAAATTAAATAAATAAATAATATATAAATATAAATCAAGAATGACAATATAAAAAAAATTACAAAGGAAACAAATGTTTCCAATGGTAGGTAAAACCAATAGTGAGTAACTCAATGGTGAGTAATTAAATGGTTATAAATTACAAAATTGATTAAAACTCAATGGTGTGTCCCAAAAAATTCAAATTAACTAAATTTAGTCATGCCAAAATCATGTTTGATGAAGTTAATTCTCTCATAATTCAAAATACTAGTGAAAATATCAGCAAGTTGATGCTCTATACCAATGTATTCAAGATTTATATCAACCTTCTGAAAATGATCACCCAAAAACTAATGTGTTACATCAATATATTTTGTTATAGAGTTATATATATGGTTTTTAGAAATATTAATATCACTTATGTTGTCCATAATTATAGGTATGTGTTGGAATTGATATATATAGTCTAGAAATTTTTGTTTCATCCATAAAATTATTTCACAACAGCTACTTGAAACTATGTATTCAACTTCAGCAGTTGAAACTGCAACAAAATTTTGTTTTAAACTACACCAATATACTAGAGACTTACCGAAAAGTCGATGATTTTTAGAGGCGATTTTTCTATAAAAATTAAAACCACAAAAATAAACATATGAATAAATAACTATGTCAAATTCTTGTCCTATAGGGTAGAATAATCCTAAATTAGCTGTATATTTGATGTATATGAAAATTATTTTTACAGAAACTAAGTGTGACTCTTTTGGGGTTTCTTGAAAACAAGAACACATACACACACTAAACATAATGTCAGGCCAACTAATATTCAGGTAGAGAATACATCCAATCATTCCTCTATAACTTGATTGATCCACTGATTTCCCAGATTCATCAAGATACAACTTAGATGAAGTACTCAAAAGAGTGTCGCTACTCTTAGGGTTATCCAATAAAAAACATTTTAAAATATATTTTTTATATTTACATTGATTTAAAACAATTATATCCTTATTTTAAAAAATATTAAAACCAAGAAAAAATTTCATTTCACCCATTAAACTCATTTGAAACTCATTCTACATCATTTTTGAAAAATCAGTACATAAATAACTTTTAGAAGATCCAAAAATAATATCATCTGTATTAATTAAAACAAATAAAATATCTTTGGAACTCTTTTTATAAACATATTAGGTTAATATATACCTTTTGAAAATACTTTTGAAATATGAAAAGATCTGAGCCTATCATACTAAGCTCTAGGATCTTGTTTCATACCATATAAATCTATTTTAAATTTAAAAACATGATTTGGGAAATGTGGGTTTGGAAATTAAGGTGTTTTTTCTAAAAAATCATCCTCAACTACATATCCATTCATGAATGAAATTTTGACATCAATTTGATATAGTTTTAAATTTAGATGTGTTATATACGATAGAAGTATTCTAATGGATTCAAGTATAGATATAGGTGAAAAGGATTCTTTTTGTTCTATTCCATCTTCTAGACTATACCCTTGTGTAACCAGTCTATCTTCATTCCTTACCATTGTACCAGATTCATAAAACTTATTTCTAAAAACTCATTTAGTGCCTATAGTCAACGTTTCTTTGGTTCTATCAATGATTTTCCAAACTTTATTTCTTTCAAATTGATTTATTTCTTTCATATCCATTACCTAAAATTCATCATTAGTTGAATCATTTATGTTTTTAGGTTCTAGATCTAACAAGAAACCTTGATGTTAAACATTCTTTATTATAGAATATCTAGTTTGTGAACCTTTATATGTGTCTCTAATAATAGAATATAAAGGATGGAATTTAAGATTCATAACTTATCTAGAAAAATAAGGGAAGGTCACCTTAGGGTCCTCTACAGGCTCAGGTTCTTTCTCTAGAAGTTCCTTTGGACTAGATAATTTTTATGCATGTTTTTCAGCAGCATCAAAAGGTTTCAAATTTATATTCATAGTGGATAAATTAACCTCAATATATTTTAAATAATTTTTACTCTCATGTGGATCTGTATCATTAAATTTTACATGGACAAAATCTTCCACGGTCTTGGTTATTTTGTTAAAAACTCTATAGGATTTACTAGAATTTTAATAACCAAATAAAATTTATTCATTAATTTTAGAGGAAATATTATCAATATTATCCTTAATTTTAAGATTAAAATCTTTGAAACTAAAAACTATAAATTAATTGACCATATAATTTCTATTATTCTAACGTTTTTAAGTGGTTTTGTTTAAGATATTTCTATTAAAAACTAAATTTATTATATAGAGGATTGTATTCACAGCCTCTTCCCAAAATTATGTAGGTAAGTCATATTCATTAAGAATATCCTGAGTTATTTCTTGAACTATTCTATTTATTCATTCTATAACTCCATTCTGTCGAGGGGTCCTAGGAGTAGAAAATTTATGACGATATATATTTTGTGATAAAGAAATATCCAAAGTATTGATTCTCAAACTCAATTCCATGGTTACATATTAAGTTATTAATTCTAAATCCACTTAGGTTTTCTATAGATATAGTATACTTGGTAAAGTAAGAGAAACCTTTACTTTTTTATCTAAAAACAACATCCAAGTATACCTAGAAAAATCAACTTCAATTACATAGACATAGTAATTTCCATATAAACTAGAAACTCTATATGGTATAAAAAAATTCATTTGAACCAACTCAAGAGTTTGGGAAGTTGAAACCTATTTATTTTATTTAAAAGAAATATTATATTGTTTCCCTTTTTGGTACGGTTTACAAACTTTATCATTTGGGATTTCAATTTTGGGTAGATCTATGACTAACCCTTTTCTAGTAATATCTCTAAGTGAGTGAATGATACAATGGCCTAATCTCTTATGACAATTTCAAAATTGTCTATGAAAGGCACTTATGAAAAAAAAAATTAGAAATCAAAGAATCATGATTAACAGCATAAAAATTCTCATTTAATAATGTATTAAATTCCAATCCATATTTATAACTAAAAAAATTTTAAGAATTATTTTCAAAAATCACATTAAAACCATTATAACATAATTTTGAGATGATAATAATGTTATATTTTAAACTATAAAAAAAGTACTTTAGAAATTAAAAATGAGTTGGTGTTGCCAATTTGGACAAGGCCAATGATATTTCCTTTAGAATTGTCACCAAATGTGACATGAAAACCATCAAAATTTATGAGGTGCTTGAAGCTTGAGTAGTATACTATCATATGTATGGAATAACCATTATTCAAGTACCATATATTTCTATATGATCTCTTTAAGAATCCTTTCAAAAAAAATTATTATACTAAGAATTATTTTTGAACCCAAATATTCTTGGGTACATATAGGTTAGTGATTAGGGCCTTTGGAACCCATATTTTTTAAATATGTTTCTTATAATAATATTGTAATATCCTTGAAATAAAAATATTATTTGTTCATATTGAAAAATAACTAGCAGCAGAATTTCCAAATTTAGACTTAGGAACAAATGTGCTCTTAACAACTCTTCTCTATCCAGGTTGGTAACCTAGACTTATAATGTATTTATGATAATTTTTCCTAATATTTGAGTTAGAGATTATATTCCATTTTTAAATATTTATAAATCATTCTTAATTTGATAATTTGATAATTTAAGTTCAGAATTGTATTTTAATAATTGAGAATTCTTTTCCTTTTCTATATTGAGAGAAGATTTAACATTAATAGATAAAACATGTTATTTCTTCAGAACTTTTTATTTTTATTTAAGTTCCTTAAATGTATCCTTAATCATATTTTATTATTCAAACATTTATTCCTTTCACATGTCATCATCATTTTAATTTTCACAATGATTGAAATTAAGTATAGATGACACAGTTGGTACCTAACAAACATTTTCTATGAACTACATGTTGTCTATGTCAGGATTCTCTTCACGATTTGAGTCAATGTCACTAGAGATATACTGAATATCACTTTGTGTGTATTTCATTACTTCTTTATACATTCTTTACTTGTCATCATACTTCTTCTTGTATTTTAATTTGGGATAGTCAGCCTTAACATGCCTTTTTCTCTTATATTCATAGTATGTAATCTCATTTGATTTTTCATCTCTTTTACAGTCCTTTTTTCAAGTTCCTCTATTACCATAATTTACTTTGTAGCATGGTTTCTTGAATATGTTTTTCTTATTGTAAAATTTCTTAATCCTCCTGGATAGATGGTCCATTTCCTCATCACTATCATCTGGTGGTTTCTCATCACAAGAGCTTTCAACATATTCCTTTTCCTTTTATTTATGTTTGGATACAGTAGACTTGAAATCTACTGATTTTATTTTAGGTTCATCATATTCTTAATGATTTACCTTACACTATTCCTCATACATTATCAACTTCGAAATAATTTCCTTGAAAGGTAGTTTACTTTTGTCTTAGGATTTCAATATAGACATGGATGTCTCTCCCCATCTCTCTAGAAGGAATCTCACCAGTCACATAATTTGGTCTTTATGTGACATTGGATTCCCCAAGGAGCTCATTGTATTGACGATCCCATTGAAATTAAGATACATATCATAAATTATCGCATCAGTTTTCATTCTGAATAAATCAAATTTTATTGTATATGTATTAAATATCATTCATTTAACATTGGTTGTTCCTTTATGGGAAAAATATAAAATATCCCAAATTTCATAACCAGTTTTACTATAAGATATTATATTGAAATATCCATATCATAAAGCATAGTAAATGGAATTCATAACTTTGAAATTTTTATTATAATAAAACTTAGTAGAATCATCCCAATTTTTTATAAGAGTCTTAGGTGACACCTACTTATCCCCTACAGTAGACTAAATTTCAAAGTTCATACCCTCTATAAGTATTTTCATATTTATTTTCAACAGGTCATAATTATTTCCATTAAAGAAAGATGGTTTTTTGGTAACATAACCTTTTTTATATTATCCATTTAATAAATTAAATTTACAATTGACAAAAAAATTAATATATTTAAGACACATAAAAAGTCAAAGTTGAACAGTTTTGAAAATACATTAATAAAAAATATTGGTTAGAGTGAGTATCTCAAGAGGGGGTGAATTTAATACCCAATAAAAATTTCTATCAAAAATAAGTTTAAAAAAATCCACCAATTTAATTAAAATATCCTAGATAATCAAAATAAAATATCGATATAAGATTGGATATTTTAAAAGATTTATCAATGATTGATTCAGTCTCAAGTAAAATAATTATGAAATGTAATTTAACTTTGGAAATCAATTTACTCAATAAGAACAATATATAAACACTAATTAAGACTAACTATCAAAGTTGTTGTTTTTTCAATTTAAAACAAATTCATTTTATGGAATATAAATAAAAAACACACAGCATAAAAAAATAGGATCATTCTCATGCTGAGACTTAATCCTATCCACTTAAAACACACCTACCTTCATGAATATTATATGAAATAATCTTTTGATCCACAACTCAGATCTGGTATACAACATCAAAGGTGTGTTGGTCATGCATGACCTATTCCAAAACAATTGTGGGTATAAAACAGCTAAATTCAACACATGGACCACTTCTAAAAAATGTTGGTAAATAGGAGTAAAAATATTTGAAAAGATACCAAGTGTCTCCCAGTTAGAGATCAGGACACAGTGCTAAAGTTTAAAATAGAGTAATGAAAAACTGATCTTATTGAAAAGATAATAAATATAAAGAGTAAATAAAAATAAGTAGAACAAATGTGTTGCTATGTTTGATATGTTATGTAGCTTTTGACTCTTTGAATGTAGTTTGACATGAGTCCTGAGTCATATTTCTGAAATTTTAAGTAAAATAGAGTTTCATAAATGATTTTGTTTTAACTATGGAAGGAACTAAATATTCTATAATATACACTATTTATCTTTTGGATGTAAGAAAGATTCATTGTGTAAGCTCGTTTAGAAATTGGTTTTGTTATGGTCATGTAATATGTCTTCAGATTGCTTAAAATGGGCATATATGTCTATATCTATAACTTGTATATCATATATCTCTCCGGACAAGGGATACTTCTCCTTATTTTAATAGTAGAATGAACAAAGAATAATTTGGATCCCTTTAACCTCATACTGGATGACTAAAACATATTATAATGAATCTCTATAATAGTTAAAGAAAAATCATTAAAATAAGTTCTTTAATTAAATTATATAATATAGCTATTAGATATATTTTATTCAATAAACTGAATATTTTTGGAAAGTCCTCTTGAATGGTGATACAATCTCCATAGGTGACTTGAGTTGGCATTGACTTAGTTTTTCGGTGAGTTATGCTCAATGGGGACTCGTCTTGAGGGCAGGTCCTTCCAAAACTTTCTAAAATTTCCATTCTGGTGGTAGGTCATCCTCAACGGTGACTCAGGTCTAGTGGTGGGTCTTTATGACACTTAGCCAAGTTATTAATCCTAGCAGTTTCTTGTCTATAACATTGATTCTTTCTCATACCTTACTAAAAATCCATTTTTGTGGTGATACATTGCTGATGGTGGGTGTTTCCAATAGTAATCCAATTTTTCATTTGAGTGGCATCTTCAACAATGGGTCAGGTCTGACGGTTAGTCATCCCTAGCGGTGACTCATCTTCAACAGTGTCCAAATTTCACTAACCTTCATTATAACTTTAAATTATTTAATAAAACATAAAACTCATTAATATGATATTAAACATGATTTTGGGATCATTAAAAAACTAGTTCGAACACTTCTTATTTACTCTATTTTAAGGTTTTATTATGAAGTTTCAATTTAAATTAATTGTTTTAAAATTCATCTTCCACTACATAAAATTGACTTGGTAATTTTTTTATCCCAGATCGATTTGACATGAGATACAAATTGTATGTTTGAATTTTTTTTATTAGGTAAAGTTGTAAAATACTGAGATTTCAGTGTGTGTTTCCTTAAATAAATATCTTATTGAAAATATCATTATATAAATAATAACAAACTAAATTGAATAATAAATTATAAAAATGAATTATAAAAATCAATAAATTATAAATATAAAATTTGTAAAAAAATTACACCTTAGTGTTAAATTATATGAAACTACATTAAGAACACTTTATGTTTAAAATCGTAATTTTTCAATGAAAGTGGGTTTTCATTATATTTTTTATTTTCATTTAAATTATAAATTTATTAATTTTAAATCATTAATTTTAAAAAATGAAATTCATTTTTAAATTAATTTTGTAAAAATATGAAATCGATAATGTTTTGGGGTTCTTCTGAAATGGATGGTTTGGGGGTGAATAGTTAGAAATTATGATTTTATAAATATTATCACTTTTATGACATTTTTATGAAATAATAAACAATTTAATGTCTATGAGATCTTACTTATAGATAAAATTTATATTTAATATGTATCATAATGAATTTAAATATGTAACATTTAACTTGTAAATCTATTTTTGACATTTTGGAATTCAAAGAAATATATTTATTCAAATATTTTTTTGGTTTTATTCTATTAGTAAAATAAGTTTCATTTGATTTAACCTAATAAATTTTTTTCATTTTAATAATCATTAAATTTTATTTTGGTGTAAAATCATTTTTATACTAAAATGGAATTCTTCTAAAAATTGTTTATCTATTCATTTTTTTAAAATTACATTCAAAGACCTTTTTACCAATTATTGAAATTAAATACAAATAAATAGATTCTGTATTTGGAATCAGATTTATTGATGTTGGTAATTAGTTTATCTATATTTTTTTCATAATTAATATTTACCATGTTAAATGTTTTTCACCATGGTAATGGTTAAAAACATTAAATAGAGGAGGGTAGGTAAGAGATATGGTTTCAAATATCTAGATTATTAGTATAAATGTGTCTGGATGAGTGAATATCAACATTAATTTATCTTATCATCAATATTTAACTATATTTGAACTATGTTTCATGTGAATGAAATTTATTGTATTTTAATGTTCTTAATATTTAAAAGGGTTCCACTCCTCTCACTTATAAAATGGAACATCATATCCTCACATGTACACATAAAGTAAGAACAGTAGAAACAAAATCTAAAAAAATACATTCTAAACTCCCCTCCCCTAGTATTATAGATTTGGGTCTCATAATAATAAAAATCATTTAAGGTATAAGGTTAAATCCAAATAAAGATATCTGAGGTGGAATTATGTGTCTTAAATAAATTATTTCATGTTAATTAAATATTTTACCTCATTCATACCTATTATTACAAAAAAAATATAATTAATCCATTAAATTAACTATAAAAATGTTATTATATTAATGTAATAACTATTTTCTTTGACAATTCCTTCCCATGTGAAATTAATACATTGCTCAAGCATACTTGCTGAATACCACCTCCATGAAGTGATGTATTTCATTTTTCATCACCACCACATAGGGATTGTTATAAATATATTTTTAATTGATATAAATTAAAATATGATATAATTATTTTCTTTAATAATAAGATATTATCTACCCAAATACCCTCTAATTCTTTGGAAAATGATATCGTCACTCATGTATATGTGTGGACTACCTCCTAAATAAAGTGATGTGATTCATTTTTCATTTTCTCCATGCATGTCCAGTCATAAGGATGGATTTTAAGAATATATATCTGTGTGTGTGTGTTTTTTTGATATTTATAACATTATTGTGATAATATAATTTTAAACCATGACCATTATTATTTCCTTTGTATTTATTAAAAAATGAAAAATTTGCTAATGTACATGTATGGACTAGAACATCATGGAATGACTCGTATATTTTTTGATTGTAAAATTACATGGATGTTTTAAATGAACATTAAATTAAAAAACATGTTAATTATAAAATTTATAAGACTCTAGAGATTTTTTAACCATGACCCCTTTGAAAATTATCAACACAGCAAAGCTATTTTAAACTGAACGACCCAAAAACATCTGGGTTAATCAAAATGATTTAGAAACACAAAAGAAAATTTCTATAAGTGAAGTAAAATAAATAATGATAATGAAATAAAAAAAATTTAAAATAATATAAATAACTAATAAAATTATACTATCTTGAAGATAAAGAAAAAGTGAAAGGAATTGTTATTTGAAGAAATGTATTACTCATTTCAATTTTATTTCATTGAGACATTTATCATTTTTAAAAAAAAATTATTTTGAGTGTTGTATAAATTACCATATTGATGAATTTTATAATTAATTTACTAAAATAAAAGTTTATTAAAAATACTTCTCATGTTTTATCTTAAATATTTTTATGATTTAAATGTCCCTAAAGATATATGAAATTTTTCTCTAACACCGTATTTTAAATTTTTTAAACACATTATGATCCTTATAAATGTTATTATAAATGTTTTTTCATGTTATTTTTTATACAAATTACTATTAATGTCCCCTTGAAAATATTCTTTACAATCTTTAAAAATATTTTAAAAATGAAAATTTTTCAATGTTTTGTATATGGGTTTTTTTTACTTTCTTCGAAAAAGTGAAAAGAAAATGTTTTTTTAACATTTACTGAGTGACTATTTTTTAAAGTTATATTTTTAATAAATAAATATAAAGTATAATAAATAATATTTAATTATTTTTTAAATGAATATCCTGTTACGATTTCTCAATAAATTTTTGGTCTTTAAATTATTATCTAGAGTATTTTTTATTATTTTTATTAGATAAATAAATGTACTTTTCCTTATCGTCTATAATTATAAATTAAATTCTTGTTATGATTGAAATAAAATAATTTATATGTTTAATAAATGTATTGTGCATGGTAATTTTATATGATTATGGTTCTATTGGATATAGATCTATCATTTATTAAGTAATGATATGCTCTCGAAAAGATACATGTGGAATTATGTATGATAGTTACTCCTTTGTAAGGGTTCCCGTAAGGGTTTTTCTATGGGAGATTGTATGGATAATGTACCAAGATACACACATGGGTTTTCAATGATCCTTATGATTTTTAAATTAAATTGTTTTTATTTTATGAGGGAAATAAATGGATTTGTGAAAACTTTTGACCATATAAAGGTAAACTGTATGTTTTTTATAGAAAAATGTCTTCATGTGTTCTTAGGTTTTCTCAAGTAAATATAATGGTTATTATTTTAATATTATGATTGGTAAAAAATATTTTATCACAATATTTTTTAATAATTATTATTTAATGATTATGTAAATAATTATTTGAGATCAATGATTATTTTTTAAAAAGATAAACTTCCTTATTGATTTTCTTGTTTTCCCTAATAGATTAATAGATTTATAATCCATTATCTCAAGTATTTATTTATTTTCTCATTCAATTGTATCTAATGATTGTCACATGGAATAAAGATGTATAGAAATTATAGAAATTAATTGGTGATGCATCTTATATGAAGTAAAAGTTTCATGATTAAAATAGGGACAAAACATAAGAACCTATTTTGTGGAAAAAAATGTATACATTATGGAATTTTCCACATTATTATGTAATTGTTTTCTTAATTAAATAAATATTTAATCCTAAAATTTCCTAGAAATGTAATAAATCAAAACCCTTTTTATGAATTATCTACTTATGGGTTTTTTAGGATATGGGGTGTTACATTTTGAATTAAATCCAATTTTTAATTAGTTTAGTTTTTCAAATTGATCCTTGTATACGACTGTAAATAATTTTAAAGAATATATTAGAAGGAATTTTTTCTAATAATGGATTTAAGTTTTATAATAATTTTATTCATTATTTTTAGAATATTCATTTGAGGAATTAAATAGTCATCCAGGTTATTTATAGGTGAATTTGGATGGGAATTTTGAGAATTCTATAATGGGGACTTCTATTATACATTAAACATTTCATGTGTTTAAACTAATATTAATGTGTATGATTATATAAAAAATTAATCAAGAATAATGCATTGAAATTTTATAAAGAGCCTTGATTTCTCATGTTTCAAATCTTGTTTATTTTTAGAAAATTTCTATGATGGAAAATTGGATAGTTGTGAAATAAATATAATTTATATTACAGTATTTTAGGCCTTCTAATAATTTTAATATGGTTATTTAAGTATCATATCACTTGTTTTAGTGATAATGTTATGAATTTCTTTATAACATTTTCCATGATTCTCAATAAAAGAGGTAATAACTGAGTCCATATTGTATGTTGATATAATGGAAGTATAAATAAGAACCTGATGATTGTTATGTGGTGAAATAATTTTGATTCTTTAATATATAGATATAATTGAAAATTTATATAATATTTTATACTATTTTAATGGTATAACCCCATGATCTAATATGAGACTCATTAGAGATATCCATAGGTGAAAGAGAACTAAATAAAGTTATTAAATTTATATAGAACAATGTGAATTTTTAGGGATTAAATATACTATATTAGGGATAAATTTGATTCCCCAAATCTAATAGGTGGGTTTTTTTAAGTTTATAATTTTTCTAGGATATATATTAATGTATTTAAAGAAATTTTGAGAGGCACGTGATTAATATATTGGTTAGGATAACTATATAAACAATCATTGTATGCTATAAATAAATCTAATATATTCTACATAGTGGGGGACATGGTTTTTCAATCTATTCAAGATAATAATGAAGCATCAAATTTGAAATTTATAATGATAACATGTTTATATGGATCATTTTCCAAAATATTTGTGCTAAAAGTTCTTTCATGGTAGTGAAATGAATTTTTCAACCTAAAGACTTGATAAAAAATTTCTTTCAAGATTGTTTGGATATAATGATTCTTTGAGGGGTGAAATTGGGTTATGACCATTAGTTAAAAATAGTTTTTTTATGGGTGTTTATATTAACATTATATCAAATATGTGGCTATTATGATTAAATTAATTCATGGGTATATAGATGTCTCATTTCTATTATCTAATGTAATTTATTAGATCTATCTAAAGTGACATCATATTTTTTATCATATAGATTTGATTTAAGTTATGTTATTCATCTTGTTTTGGGATTTGATGGATTCGTTTGTACTACATTACATTCATGTTATGGAATTGAGATTGTTTGGATATTGTAAAACCTAGGTTGGTGGAACTAATCTATTTTATGATTGTTTTGAAGAGAAAGACATTAAAATGATGAATTTGGTTCATCCTGGTGATTGATTGTGAGGTGTTCAATTTTTTTCACAACCACTGTCTTCAAGTTACAGTTTTCATTTTTAACAAAAATACCCAATAGTTCCCCCATCCATAATTGGGTACAAACCTGATTTCTAAAGGTAGGTGGTCATTTTGAGTTTCAGACCCAAAAACACTTAGGGAATCCAATTGTTTGATAGGATTGTAGTTTAGTCTCATCACACCCTATTGGGGGATGTTTTTTCCTTTGCTAGGACTCTCTTATAGATTTAAGATATGTTTATGAATCACTTCATAATTCCAATATGAAACATGTTACCTTAATAAAATGATTATAGTTTAATCCCTTTTATGGGAACAAAATTATCATAGGTCAACCCCCATTATATGCATAATAAGGAGATCTCATTAGTGAATCCATTTGTATATATCCTAGGTTCTTCATCCATGTGATTTTGATTAATTGTTTCTTATATTCTCAATTTGTATAACCAGTCCATTCAGAATTTGCTTCCATGTAGGGAGGTGGTTTATATTATGAGGAGAAGACTGAGAAATTATGAGGAATCCTACATATCTTGTGTATTGTAGGATTCAAAACTCACATAGTTCATTAAACTCTTGAAATTTAATGTCATGTAAATAGGACATATGTGTAGGCATGTAGGCACAAAATATTTGAGCTCGATTCTTGAGGATACATCCTACGTATCCTAGTTATATAAGAAATAAGAGTTGTCATAGTTCATTAATTCCCCTGAGACTGACCCCAAGGTATATTCCATCATATGGGAGGTTTTTTTATATGATGACTTTCATTGAGGATTACATACTGGGATTTCCCTAGCTTGTGAAGATTCATGATGTGAATGGCGTGACTATCACATATCCCTATTCCCATGTGTTCAATTCTCAATATGAGAAACAAGGAATAATAAGTAATATAATTCATTTCATATAGATTCAGGGTTTATGTACTAGGAAAACACTTAGAATAATCAATACAGAACATGAGCCTCTTTAAGGCATCTTATGTATCCTTATTATAGAAGGAATCAGAATATTTATAGTTCAATGGTTTCTCAACCTACTGGGGGATGAGGTATATAATCAGCTAATGTGAATGATTGGGTCTCATTGGTTGAAATGTTTGATATATGGTGGGACTAATACTAAAATGGGTTCCCATTTGAGTTTATTCTCAGGCATTAAGAATAATTCCTATATATCCTAGTTATGAAGAGAATCAGAATCCTTGTAGTTAAATTGATCGAGGCTTACACACTGAGGTTTTCATTATAATGTGGGACATATCATATTCTCCCATTACTTGGGGATTACAAACTAACATTTCACATAATAGTTAGAGGCTTAAAACATGAATGATATGATCATTACAACTCCTTAAGCCTATGTGATCTATAATCGGTTTGAGAAACAAGGGATAGTAAGTAATTGATCTCATCATTTATGAATGCAGGACTTAATTTATGGGACTTACCTTTAGATTCTTAATATAGATATCAAGCCTCAAGAATGAGTCTAATGTTTAATTTTTATAGAAGGAATCAGATTTATCGTAGTTTAGTTGATTGGGGCTTACACACTGAAGTTTCCCTTACAATTAGGTCTTACACACTGAGGTTTCTTGGTGTATCTGGACTTCTTGTCTTCCTAATATGTGTTGATTTCCCACTCAACATTTCTTTATTATCCCCTCGACATGTCGGAGGATTTCTTCCAGACATACCCTAAGTCAATCACATGACCCAGTTGACCTATAAAATATACATTCACATTTCCTAGATGGAAAGTGTTGGGGGCATCAAATGATCATCTATGACTTGTTTGGAGGACCTTGCAACACCTATCCAACTGCCCCTAGAATTTATTATATGATTCTAGCTGGCATCTCTAGAGGGAATCACATGACCCAACTCATATGACTTGGTGTCATCACAAATGATGGCAACACACTTGGAGGATATCTTAAGAGTCAATGACACATTTCTCAGAGGGTGTTTCATATCCTAACTGAATATTCATGGGTCATCGTGAGATTTGGATGGCTAGCCCAATGGGTGTTGCAAGATCCAGTTTACATACCCCGAGTGCTATCGCAATACCCAGATGACATGTTTCGGTGCCTCCATATGGGTTGGGTGAAATATTTTAAAGATACTACAAGTATTGGATGGAAAGTCTGGAGGGCTTCATGGGACTAGGGTTCCATGCTTGAGGGGTTCCATGTGACTTTATTTGACATGTCCAAAGTACTTCTCATGATCCAAGTTGTATACTAAAGGAGCTATGTGAGATATGGTCATAATATACTAGTGTTTTTGAATAACTTGGGTGGTTCAAGCAAAGCACATGAGGATTAGTGCATATATTTTTCACATAATTCTCCCATATTAAGTCTTTATTCTAGCCTTTTTATTGTGAATTCCTTATATTTTTCAATTGTTATGTTGTTTTAAGTCTCGCATGATCTAGTAGATACATGGGATGTTCATCATGTGACCCACCATAGGTCCTTCCCATAATCTATGACTGATCACATGAATTTCATAAACAATCCAAATGATTTATATAATTGTTCCCTAGATCTTACCCAAAGGGAATATTTTCTGATGGTAAGATCAGCTACTCCGAGAAATCGGATCTAGTGCCTGGGGAGTCCATGTCTAGATTTAAACAATATAACCCTTTCTTTTATGCAAGGATGGGGGGTTTATATGCCTCACCACCATAGTTTTTCACCTTTTTGGGTGGATTATATCTCTCAAATCCATGATGGAGTTGTTGGAGGGCCTTGGTGTCATGTGTCTTTCATATGGTCCTTATTTTAATCAATCTAGGGGTGTCATGTGTCTTTCAACAACGGCCAAAAAATCCCATAAACACCTCCTTTATAGGATTAATTTCAATAATGTTGACTTGTTGAATCATACAAACATTCCAATGGGATTTCATATTATTATACTGACATGTACTAGGGCCATCGTGAGATTAAGGTTCCTATCAAAAGTCCTTCGCATGATCTTGGGTGAATTTTTTGGGACATTCTATGATATAATGGTGGCTTATTGGGGGGGCTTTGTGAAATCGTGACAAAATTTTGAGGAATCTTGAGAGACCATGACGTATATTTCCTAGGCACATCATGAGAGTTTTATGTTAATGAGAGGCTCCTCACATTCTCTTTATTTCATTTTTTTCAATGTTTGGGGATTTTTATAGTTGTATGAATGTCTTTCAAGAAACCCACTCTACCTATTGGTGATGTTTCGGGTGAAAAAAAAGGTCCTATGGAGAAGTGAAAACATTTTATGTATAATTACACCCATATGTCCTTATAGAGCCAATGGGGGAGTGCGAGGTCACATGGACATACTCGAGGACCTTCACGTGATGAGGATGGAATGCCATAGGTATTTTGTAAGTAAGGAAAACATATCATCAAGGCCTTTCGATGTCATTTGAATCACTTGGGTCATCTCACGTGATTTTTATGACTGAAATAAGCTCTCACCTCCTTCCCTTTTTATTTAATTTTTTTATTTCAAAAAGGCTATGGATCTCACAAGTTAGATTTAATGTATTCAAGGATAACCATTCTCCCCATCAGTGATACATCACGTGAGTTTTATAACTAAAAGAGGCTACCACCCTTTGTATATTTTTATCATATTTTTTAAGGAATTATAGATGGTTTTTCAGGAATCCATCATTTTTCAATTCACATGTCCTGGGGCTTCTCACCTTATAGCCACCGCATGACCATTGGTTTTATGGGGTGCCTTCGCAAAAGAAAGAGTTTTCAAAGGGTATGTGTGAGTCCTCTTGTATGCTATGTGATGCGTATAACTATCTAAATCATCTTTTGTTGGTCATGGAATCGTGTGTATCCTGGGGGTTCATGTGAACTGCGTAATCATGGCCACCTTCCTCTTACTTTTATTTTTAAGGAAAATAATACAAATACTTGGGTGTTCATTTATTTGTGGATTTTTTAATTTTCATACATTGGGAATCAACAAATCCCCCCTACAAGCGATGTTCATTGGGACAAGGGATCAGTTATAAGAAAAGTAAATTGCCTCCAGAGAATTGGGAATTATCTCCAATCAATGACTTTATATGTCCTAGAGGAAGAATGCTCTATCCATTTTTTGAATCCAATAATCTTGGAGAGAGTAGATTTCCTATCAATAAAGATTTTTTTATTTTATCTCTAAACTTCTGTTTATTTTGTTTAGTATACTTTAGCTTGGACCTTTTGTGGTTCTAGTTTAGGATCTTTTAGCTTGGACCTTATATCGCATTAGTTTAGGGTCTTTTATATTGGAAATTTTACCACCTATGTTTAGGATCTTTTATCTCTAACCTTCTATCCCAGTAGTTTATGGTCTTTTAGCTCAAACATTATATTACTGTAGTTTAAGATTATTTATCTTAGACCATCTATCACTGTAGTTTATGGTCTTTTATCTTAGACCTTATGTCACTTTAGTTTAGGGTCTTTTAGATAAGACCTCCAATCACTATAGTTTAGTTTCTTTTATCCCAGACCTACTATAGTTGTAGTTTAGGGTTTTTAACTCAAACCTGATATGATTGCAGTTTAGTGTGTTTTATATTGGACTTGTTATCACTATAGTTTATGTTATCTTATCTCAGACATTATATCACTATAGTTTAGGGTATTTTAGCTCAAACCTGATATCCCTTTAGTTTAGTGTCTTTTATATCAGGCCTACTGTCTCCATAGTTTAGGGTCTTTTATCACAAACCTGATCAATGATCATGGAATATGGTGCAGACATTTCATGGGTAACCCAAAACACTCTTGTGTGTTGATCTCTACCATAGTGTTCTCGAGATCACAAGGATCATAGATCCATTCCTATAAAGAGGGGATTCCTTTGGTTGGTATTTCAAGGAGCTTATGTATTGGTATCATTTTTAAAATAGTGGTGTCACCACTCTTTTCCGAGGGTAATAGAATATTTATGGAGGTAATATTGGTTTAGGGTAAAATACTAGGGATTTTAGGTCCACCTACATAACTGAAGTATGAGTAATGTAATTCATAACCCTAAAGTTTGAGTTTCTGAATGTGGGATGGGGAAGACATGTCGGGGATGAACCATAACACCCTAAGGTGCCAGGATCTTCAGCGGTGTTTCTAAGGATCACAATAAATGAATCTCCTTTCTTGAAAGTAAGATATGCCTCTAGTTGATGGGTCAAAGCCCTTATGTATCGATATCATGGACAATAAAATATGATTTCCACTCATTTACAAGGTACATGAAAGATTTTTTAAGACTCACACATCTAGATGATGAGGTTGGGTATGGAGGAAAGCTATCTATGAAGGGTTCTAGAACCCTAGGGAAGTTCATATGTTAATATTTAATCTCAATACTAATGCCATGTGGTTTGGAATTATAAGGTGTGGGACATCAAAGGATTGAGAATGAAGCGTCACATTCCTTCTTTGAGAAAGGGTAAAAAAATATGGTGACATAATGTCAAGGATTTCAAATCTACTCCGACAGTTTGTTATAGGAATTTTAAATCATGGCCTGAAGTGGTTGGGGTCAAGAAGATGATATGGGAAAATCATAACAAGAATTTCCCAAAATACGATGAGATGTTGAGTTCTATTTTAGTGATTTCAGTGCTCACAAGGATCAGAAATCTATTTTTGTAGAGTGGTGCATTTCTTTGATGACCATAGGGGGATATACATGTGCCATATGTATACATGTATAGTCAAACAAAGAGTCCCTTGATGTCAGGCATCTTTTCCAAGGTCCATGGAAGGTTTTGGTGATCTTAATCACTCAAATAATGAAGTGTTATTTGTGTAATGTGTAATATCCAAGAAGGGTTTGAGCACCCTAAAATTTGTGTCACTTCCTAGAGAACATATTATCATTGTGAGGAGATGTGAGAAACCATAAATCAAACTATTTCCTAAAACAGGGTGTACAATGAGCATAGAATGACTTTTACTAGGGCTACAGAGTAGAACCTATGATATTCATGCCTTATTTATTTGCACCCTAATTTTTTCTTAAACTCTAGAGATGAATAATTTTGAGAGAAAGACTTTACTTTTTCTCAGGCTACCCATTTTTTTTAATCCTAATAATTTTTGTACCTCTTTCTCTGGTAGTTTAAATTCTAATGATTTTTACCATTGTATAAAGTTTAAGTTTGTGAATCATATGGAAAAAATATAGGGATTGATATATAGGATCCTAATTAGGTTACCCATGGTTAGTATTACTTCATCATTGTTCTGAGTAGGGGATGAAAATATTGAAAATCATAGATCGAGTTTCTCATTTCAAGAGTAATGGTATGGGATAATCATACTAGGGATAACCCAAATTACACTGAGGTGATGATTTATTCTTTAATAATGGATGATATCAAAAGGATCAGAAATCCATTTTTTCATAGTAACGCATTTTTTTGACAACCATAGGTGAATATGCAAGATCCATAGGCATACGTGCATAGTCAAACAAAGGGTCTCTTGAAGTCGGGTATCTTTTCCAAGGTCCATGGAAGTTTTTTGGAAACTAGAAGAACTCAAGACAGGAATTATGATTTATCGATTGAGGTTATTAAAAGATGACAGAATCACCCCATACTCTATATGACTAGGGTAGGTCTCTCATGGTCCGTTGAAGAGGGATGAAAAATGGTTGATGGTCTACATAGTTTATCATTATTTAGTTGGGACAAATTTATCTTTGTGTAGTTTAAAGTAATTTTTTAAGGAAGCTTTCCATGAATTTTATCATCGTGTGGTAAGTATTTTTTCATTATCTAGTTTTAATGTCATTTGATCGGGACATTTTACTTTCATTTTAACTTCATGCGGTAAGGATGTGGTAACTAATGTGAAAAATCATGCAAGACATATTATATATGAAAGAAGTCCGTACATATATCTAATTCATACATAGAAAAAGTGAGCTTGTATGACCTATCCTCTATGAAGTTTGGGGTGAATTTTCTATTAATTATTGTAGCTGGACACAAGATTTGAGATCTAAGTATCACTACATATCTTGTGATGGAAGGAATCAAGCCACACTTAGTTCTTTAATGGGAAACTCTTTGTGCAGGTATGACTCGTATGCTGAGGTGGGCATTGTTTCTGATGATTTTTACAGGTGGACCCTGGATTAGAAATATGGGAGTCACTATGTATCCCGTGATGATATGAGTCAAGCCACATGTAGTTCCTAAGGATGGAATTCCATGTGTAAGTATAGACTATACACATATAGGTGGAATTTAATATTTATTATGAATGGTCCCAGTATTATGGATCTGGGCATCACTATATATCATACAGTGTCAGGAATCAAGTCACTCATACTTCTTGAATAGTGGCGTGGTAGGATACCAACACCAACAATAGTGATCCTCTTAGGTGGGGTCCATGATAATGTTAAGTTATATGTTTTATAAAGTGTTGGGAAAAAATCCCTCAAGGTATCATTGAAGCATTTTTGAGGCGATTGTGTTTGTTGACAAAGTGAACATCTGCGTTGTGATTATTGACAATACAAACCATGACATACAAATTTGTTGACAAAGAGGATTTCATGATGTAATGTGAGTTCAAGAGCTATGATTAATGATCCATGTTTGATTCAAGAACTTCAACAAAGAGATGAATGATCTGGAGGCGGTACAAAAAGAACAGATACAAGATGGCGCCGTTTTCCAGTGTTTGTCAAATTTTTGGGCCTGAAAATCGACAAATAAAGAAAAGTGGTTTTTGGAAAAGTGACTTGCACGCCATGTACATGAAGTCTTGGAAACTTGAACACCATATTCTTTTCAATATCAGATCATCAAAATATATCAATGGGATAAGGTTCGTACAAGTTTTGGTGAGGTCGTGCAGGTGACTTGCGCGCCGAGAAAGGTACTTGCACACCGATGCCTTGGAAGCTTGAGAACTTGCACGCCTATGGTTTTCCAAGATCTGAAGATCAAAATATGGCTAATGAAAGAGGTTCTCACAAGTTTGGAAGTGGGTCACGCAAGTGACTTGTAGGGGAAGAGACATGCGTGTCGAGACTTGCGCGCTGAGGGTTTACTTGCGCGCCATCGTGCAGGGTGGTCAATTTGCCTATAAATACTGGACCACCCCTCCTCATTCTCAACCGGAGTTCAACACTTTGAGAAATCAGATCTCCCGTCACGCAGGTGTGGTGGTCGCACAAGTGGTGTGTGGGTCATGCAAGTGAAGTTTCACGTTGATGGTTGAAGTTGCGCGCCAGTGTGAGAAGTTGCGCGCTGGTTGGAAGTTGCGCGCCAATATTGGTTTGGGCATAAAAGGAAGAGAGTTGAGCAAGTTTGGAGTTGGGGAAGATTGTGTCGTGCAAGTTTCTGAGGTGGACTTGTGCACCCGTTCTGACTTGTGCGCCGATACTTGCATGCCGAGATAGACTTGTGCACCAAGTAAGGTTTATTTCTAGCAGTGATTTTCGGGCTATGTGGAAACTGGAAGTTTTCCCGATACCTTTGGTGAAAAGAGATATTCATCTACAGGTGAAAGTTATACTTCAATAGAGCATCTACATACAGAAAAAGATGCATTCCTTCATGCAAATGAAGATACCTACAGGTCTATAAACTGTGAGTGGATTCCTTCTAAGAGCAGTGAGAAAAGGAAGAGAAAGAAGGTGATCCTCTTCACCGGCAGTGAGCCAGAGAGAGAGAAACAGGGAGTAACCCTTTGGGAAAGCAGTGAGATGACCCTAAAACCTTGTAAAGGCAGTGAGCCTGGGATAGAGTGACTGTGCCTGAACATTGTAATCCACATCTAGTGAAGTATAGTGGAATTTGGTATGACCGGAAACCTGTCATCGTATGCTCCTTGGATGTAGCCCTTAGCGGTGAACCAAGTAAAATTGTTTGTGTCCTGTGCTTGCTTTACTTTCTGTTTATATTGTGCAATAGGAAAGAGAGATAAGAGTTTTTTTCTTAACAACGAATCAAGATCAGAACGGTCTTTAATTTTAAATTAGTCATACCCTGATTCACCCCCGATCTCAGGGTATTCAGCCTTGTGGACCTAAAAATTGGTATCAAAGGGAAGGGTTGATATTTTTTCTTCTCTCGATGGAGGTCACTAATCATAGAGGGATTTCGATCTTCGACGAATGTAATTTTCAGATATGGAAGAATCGAATGCAACACTATTTCTGATCTTTGGGAATGGATGTATTTTCAGCAGCTATGCATGGTATCACAGCTGATATTACTAGTGGTGCATTATCAAAAGCTGAGCATAAAGATTTGGATGTTGATGCCAAAGAAATCAATGCCTTAGGGGGAGCCCTTTAAAATCCCATCTATACAAAGGTGATGTCATTAAAAACATCACATTCCATGTGGGAAAAGCTTTTGAATATTTATGAAGGGGATACAAAAGTCAGAGAGGCAAAGCTGCAAGTGTTGTGGAACAAGTATGAAGATCTAATAATGAACTCGAATGAGTCTGTTGATGCATTCTTTGACAGGGTAAATGCTGTTGTAGAAGACATGTGAGGTCTTGGTGAGATTATTAAAGACATTAAAATTGTAAAGCGCATCTTGAGAAAACTTCCACCTCGGTTCAATCCGAAAGTTTCTATTTTGGAAGATAAAGATCTGAAAGAGCTGACATTGGATAACCTGCATAGCACTCTTGTTGCGTATGAAATGATAAATGATGATAACGAAGCTGTGGAAATGGGGAAATCTAAATAGGTGGAATTTCAGGCCATGAAGAAGCTCACTATTGAAGATTCTCAAGAGGAAGAAGAGATAGATGAGGTGATGTCATTCCTTTCTTCAAATTTTCAAAGAGGAAAAGGAAAGTTTAAAGGAAAACTTCCACTAGAATGCTTTCGATGTGGAAAGTTTGGTCATCTTGCTGCAAGATTCCCCAAAAAGTCTCAAGAAGAAAATGATGAAGATGAAGTTGAAAATCCCAAGAAGAAATCTTCAGCCTATGTGAAAGGGAAGAAGCAGTTCAAGAGAAATTTCTTCAAGAGGAAGAATATTCTTTCATAAGAAATAGACAGTTCAGATGAGTCTGAGGATAAAGAGGTTAAGGAGTTTATAAATTGTAAAGATCATAGACAAAATGCTATGGTAGCAGTCGTCGGTAGTTCTCAGGAAAAGGAAGAAACTGATGTTGGATAAGAGGAAGAAGAAGTTGAAGGAAGAGTTGATATGGAAGCTGAATTGGAAGAAAATCTTGAGGAGATAGATTTTTGGAGAGCAAAAACAAAGAAACCCAATAAATTTGTTCGTGATGCCAAACTCTATATGCAGCAGCAGGAAGATGAGAAGTCTGAGTTGATGGAAGAAATTGAAAAACTCAAGTTATCAACACCAGAGAACTCAAAATCAGTTAGTGAGTATAAGATCAATATTGAAGAACATAAAAGGGAGATCGCTGGCTTGAACAGAAAAGTGAAAGATCACGTCAAGCATATTGAAGAGCTTGAAGAAGAAGTTGTCAGTCTACGGAGAAAAGTTAAAGACCAGGAAAAGCCTTTGATTCCCAATATAGTCTTGGGAAATAAGATCATTCCGAAGACTGAAAAGATGAAATAGGCGCCCAATATTTCAGTAGGAAAGAACCAGTAATTTAGCTCAATTGTTAAGGCTGATTCAGGGCTTGATCATAAAGAAAAATATGTGGCAATTGAAGTCAAACCGCAAGCACCCGTCCCGAGATTGAAGATTGATTTGGGCACAAAGAAAAATCAGAATATTCATAGATCCCATGGGGAAACTCGGAGTGTTGAAGTGTCACGAAGGAATGCACCATATATCAGGTGTTATTATTGTGGGAAGATGGTACATTCACAGTATGTGTGTTCCATAGCCAAGAGATATCAAAGGGAATAAGAATAGTGGTGGCAGCCAAACAGATAATGTTTTTCCAGAACATATTTTGAAGGACACTATTTTTGGTGTGAAGGATTTGGGAACATGGCTAGGTACTGTACTTCGACCATTCAGAGAAATGTGCCAAAGTAGAATCAAAATGTTCGTAAGCAGTAGATCAATAAACCGATAGGTGAGCTAAAAATGCAGAATAGATTTGCAGCTTTGCAAGATGAGGATGGTCCATCATACTCTGAGAAAGAACAGAAGTCTCAATCCATGCCAAGTGTGAAAGAAAAAGTATGGACCAAGAAGAAGAAAAATGAGAAGGTCGTGGTGGAAGAGATTGCCCTTAAAGAATCAGATCGATCTGGTGTGTGGATCCTTGACATTGGTTGCACATACCACATGACGGGTAATAAGGATCTTGTTACAGGCATAAAATATGACAAAGAAGGAGTTGTCAAATTTGGAAATGATGAAGTCCTGAAGATTGTTGGCTCAGGGAAAGCCAAATTTGGGGGAAAAGAAATGAGATGTGCTGATGTCTTGGTAATAGAGGGTCTTAGTCATAACTTACTCAGTGTCAGTCAACTATGTGACTCTAGGCACTCTATCCGATTTACCAAGAAGATGTGTGTTGTGAAAGAAAAAGATGGAGCAGTTGTTCTGTAGGGAAAAAGTACAAAGAGAAATCTCTACCTTGTAGGTGGGGAAGAAGATACATGCCTTTTATCGAGAGAGGAAGAAAACCAGCTGTGGCATAAGCGACTTGGTCATCTATTCCAACCATCTATGGAGGATCTCATAAAATGTGATGTTGATAGGGACCTTCCCAAACTATCACGTGATCGCACTCATACGTGTGATTCTTTCCAACAATGGAAAATCATCAGAAAGACATACAGGCCAAAGGAACATAAATCAACTAGAGTGCTCGAATTGGTTCATGCTGATGTATGTGGACATACCTCACCACGAGCTATAAATGGGAAAAGGTACTATGTTCTATTAATTGATGATTATAGAAGAATGGCATGGGTATTTGTCATTACCCATAAGACAGAGGTGTTCAGTTGTATAAAACAGTACAAGAGGGAATCATAAAGGATGCTTGGGCAGGAAATTTTAAAGTTCCGTACAGATAACGGTACAAAATTCACAAACAGTCAAGTGGAAGAATATCTCGAGAAACACGGGATAAGGCATCAAGTTTCATCAGTGAGAACTCCCCAACATAATGGAGTGGTTGAAAGGAGAAATCGGATCATCAAAAACATGGCCAGAACGATGCTTATTGATAAAGACCTACTAGAGAAATTTTGGAAGGAAGTAGTTTTGACATCGGTCTATGTTTCGAATAGGTCTATGTTGTGTCCGAAGCAAGGGAAGACTTCGTATGAACTATGGTACAGAAAGAAGACAACATTGAAATACTTTCAAATCTTTGGAATTAAGTGTTTCATTCTCAACAAAGAAAATCACAGGAAGTTTGAGGCATGAAGAAATGAGGGGATATTCCTTGGCTACTCAGGGAAAAGTAAAGAATATAAATGCTTCAACAAAAGGCTGGGAAAAATTGTTGGAGAGCAATGATGTCACTATAGTCAAAAATTAACAGAATGGTCAACAACCTAGTGAATAGTTTTTTGATGAAAGTGATGATGAGTTAAGTGAAACAGGGGGAGTAGAAGTGGCAGAGGCTGACTCAGAAGAAGATACTGATGATGAACAAGAAAGTTTCAAGTCTTTGTCTGCATGGAAGCCAAAAGTTGAGCTGAAATTGATAGGAAAAATATCATTGGTGATCAGACAACTCCAGTTCAGACTCGAAGAATGAAATAATTACAGAAAACATTGTTTTTGTCTCAGGTGAAGCCGAAATGTTTTTCTGATGTAGCTGAAGATGAAAACTGGGTTCAGGCTATGAATGAAGTGCTTGATCAGATTGAGAAGAACCAAACATGGGAGATTGTTTCGAGGCCAGTAGACAAGAATGTCATCAGGACTAAATGGTTCTATCGAAACAAGGTGAATTAAGATGGAAATGTGATTCGAAACAAATCATGGATAGTGTGCAAGGGATACTCCCAGATATACGGAATAGATGTAGATGAGACATTTGCACCAGTTTCAAGGCTAGATACAATCAGATTATTTTTGGACATAGCAGTGCAAAAAAAGTTCAAAGTATTCCAGATGGATGTCAAATCTGCATTTCTAAATGGGGTTCTGAAAGAAGAGGTGTACATTGAGCAGCCATATGGTTTTCTTATTCATGAGAATGAGAACAAAATTTGTAGGCTGAAGAAGGAATTGTATGGGTTGAAACAAGCACCGAGAGCATGGTACTCAAGGCTTGATCAGTACTTGAAGAAGCTTGGTTTCCAGTGTGGTGGAGTTGATTACAATCTCTATTTCAACAACAGTAGTAATCAAAGGATGATGGTTCTGGTCTATGTTGATGACATAATATTTGGTGGATCAGATGAAGCTTAGTGCAGACAGTTTTCTGAATTCATGAAAAATGAGTTTAAAGGTCAATGATTGGAGAGCTAATGTTTTTCCTTTGTCTAAAGGTGACACAATGAAGGAATGGAACATTCATTTCTCAATCTAAATATGCCAAGGAAGTCTTGAGAAGGTTTGGAATGGACAATTACAAGGATATGAAGACTCTGGTTGCTACCCAGATGAAATTATCCAAAGATGAGGATGGAAAGGCAGTTAATATCACATAATACAGGCAAATTATTGGATGTCTGTTGTACTTAACCATAACAAGGCCTGATATTGTTTTCGCCACATGCCAAGCAGCGAGATATCAAAGTAATCCCAAGGAAATCCAAATGCTTGTAGTGAAAAGAATACTTCGGTATATCAAGGGCACCATGGATTTCGGTTTGACATATAATGACAAATCTCAGATAGAGTTATTGGGATATACTGATGCAGAGTGGGCCGGTTCAGCAGATGATAGAAAATCAACATCAGGTGGTGCATTCTATCTTGGTGGATTGTGTATTTCTTAGCTTAGCAAGAATCAAGATTGAATTTCATTGAGCACTGCGGAATCTGAGTATATTGAGGCCACTCAAGGATGCACACAGTTATTATGGATGAAGCAGCAGCTTGAAGATATGGGAGTTGAAGTGAAGTCTCCGATCGGAATCTAGTGTGATAACTCAAGTGCTATAAACCATAGCAAAAATCCCGTCCATCACTCAAGGACAAAGTACATTGAGATAAAGTATCATTTTATCAAGGAGAATGTTGAGCACGGAATCGTGAAGTTGGAGTATGTGCCTACAGAGCTACAGGTTGCAGACATTCTGACAAAGGCCTTATCCAAGGATGCTTTTGAGATGCATCGACTGGCTCTGGGAGTTCAGTCGATTCCCCACACTTGAAATAGTGTGGATGTGGAACCTCCCCCTCTCCCCGAGATATGATGTGTTTTTCTCTAATGTTCTGATTTGTTCTCTACTCTGTTACAGACTGCAAAGGAGTTCCCTTTGGGTTCGTTGAAAAAGGGGGATAAATTAGTGATTGTTCAAGGGGAAGACAATGTGGAGATTTGATAAATCATGAATGATATGGGGAGAAGCTGACAAGTGGAGTAGCCAGATAGGGGGAGTTAAATCTTGTTGAACGTGCTTAGCCAGAGCTTAGCTTGGACATCATAGGAAATAGGGATAAAGAGGTTTTGAAGCTGACAAGGGATGAAACTGTGACCAGAAAGGGGGAGAGTATTAAATATGACGATGCTAGAAGTGATTGATCAAAGCATAGATATCACGACAACTGAGGATTGTGATAAAAGCATAAGAGAAGAGTGGTGTTGTAATATGGTATGAATATTTCCAAAAATTGGTATCAGTGAAGTATCAACAATTGGTATCAATTTGGCAATTGGTATCAGTTTGGTGTCAACAGTGGATGTCAAAGATGAAGTGATTCATTGATAAAATTTCCATTTACTCTTGTTTCTCACGCCGAGCATTGCTCATGTGGGCTTAGAGTATGTGTTGATTAAATCCTTGATCTCTATCAGAATTACAAAAGGCGAATGGTGGATGAAGTATTAATGTTGTATATTTTTATGGAAGAGTTTTCAACAAACCCAAAGGGGGAGATTTTTGGGAAAAAATCCCTCAAGGTATCATTGAAGCATTTTTGAGGTGATTGTGTTTGTTGACAAAGTGAACATCTGTGTTGTGATTGTTGACAATACAAACCATGACATACAGATTTGTTGAAAAAGAGGATTTCATGATGGAATGTCGAGTTCAAGAGCTGTGATTAATGATCAATGTTTGATTCAAGAACGTCAACAAAGAGATGGATTATCTGGAGGCGGTACAAAAAGAACAGATATAATATGGCATCATTTTCCAGTGTGCCAAATTTTTGGGCCTGAAAATTGACAAATAATGAAAAGTGTTTTTTGGAAAAGGGAATTTCACGCTGTGTATATGAAGGCTTGAAAACTTGCACACCATATGCTTTTCTAGATCAGATCATCAAAATATCGCAATGGGATAAGGTTCGCGCAAGCTTTTGTGAGATCGCGCAGGTGACTTGCACGCCGAGAAAGATACTTGCTCGCTGATTCCTTGGAAGATTGAGAACTTGAGAGCCTATGGTTTTACAAGATCTGAAGATCAAAATATGGAAAAGGAAAGAGGTTCGCGCAAGTTTGGAAGTGGGTTGCACAAGTGACTTGCAGGGGAAGAGACCTGTGCGCCAAGACTTGTGCGCTGAGTGTTGACTTGCATGTCGTCACGCAGGGTGGTCAATTTGCCTATAAATACTGGACCACCCCTCCTCATTCTCAAACAGAGTTCAAAACTTTGAGAAATCAGAGCTCCCGTCGCGCAGGTGTGGTGGTTGCGCAAGTGGTGTGTGGGTCGCGCAAGTGAAGTTGTGCGCCGGTGGTTGAAGTTGCGCGCCAGTGTGAGAAGTTGCGCGCTGGTTGGCAGTTGCGCGCCAATATTGGTTTGGGCATAAAAGGAAGAGATTCGCGCAAGTTTGGAGTTGGGGAATATTGTGCCGCGCAAGTGTCTGAGGTGGAATTGCGCGCCCGTTGTGACTTCTGCGCCGATACTTGCCCACTGAGATAGACTTGGGCGCCAAGTAAGGTTTATTTCCAGCAGTGATTTTCGGGCTGCATGGAAGCTGTAAGTTTTCCCGATACCTTCGGTGCAAAGAGATATTCATATACGGGTGAAAGTTGTACTTCAACAGAGCATCTACATACAGAAGAAGATGCATTCCTTCATGAAAATGAAGAGACCTACAGGTCTATAAACTGTGAGTGGATTCCTTGTAAGAGCAGTGAGCAAAGGAAGAGAAAGAAGGTGATCCTCTCCACCGGCAGTGAGCCAGAGAGAGAGAAACATGGAGTGACCCTTGGAAATCAATGATCTGACCCTAAAACCTTGTAAAGGCAGCAAGCCTGGGATAGAGTGACTGTGCCCGAACATTGTAATCCACATCTAGTGAAGTATAGTGGAATTTGGTACGACCAGAAACCTGTCGGCATATGCTCCTTGGACGTAGCCCTTAGCGGTGAACCAAGTATAATTGTTGTGTCCTGTGCTTGCTTTACTTTCTATTTATATTGTGCAACAGGAAAGAGAGAGAAGATTTTTTTTCTTAACAGCGAATCAAGATCAGAACGGGCTTTAATTTTAAATTAGTTATACCCTGATTCACCCCCCCCCCCCTCTCAGGGTATTCAGCCTTGTGGACCTAACAAAAAGTGACATCAACCATGTAGTTTTACATCATGTGGTGAGGACTCATGGTATTTTTTTACGGACTTACATTCGTGAACACGTTGAGTGTGTATTAATCTCTTATATATTGTTTGTGTGGGGAATCTATTACTGAAACTCTTAAGCTCAAATGAGATATACTCGGTGTGATAAACAAGGAATGAAAAAGGGTTCCTCTCACTATAGAGAGGAAATTAAATATGGGAAAAGGGGATTTTCTATCTTGTGGTTGCTAGGCCGATATAGGCTCAAGGAGTCCCAATGTATCTCATTGAAAACAAGAATCAATTCATACATAGTTATTGAAAACCCCAAACAGTTTAATGTGGTGTGGAATGTAAATATTTCATGAAGTTTAAAGGAAATGTGGTAAAGACATTTGTCGTACAGTTTAACATTACGTGGTAAGGATGAGGATTAGCTAATGTGAAGGGAGATAAAGCATCAGTAGTTCCATATAGTTTAACATCATATAGTGGAGATTAACGATTCCATGCATTGAATATCGTCATGCAGTTTAATTTTATGCGGTAAGGATGAATTTGTATAATTTAATGTCATGTAACTAAGATGGTGAATTTTTTACAATTAAAATTCTTTCTTCTAGGAAAACTCCTATGTAGTTTAATGTCATGCGGTGAAGATGAGGATCACCTGACATGAAATTATTGGAATATTGTGGCTGGGAAAAGATTAGAGGTTTGAGGTTCACTACTTATCCTATGATAGAAGAAATCATACAACATGTATTTATTGAAATCTGATGTAGTTTAATGTCGTGCAGAAAGGAGATTCATCATTCATTTTAATTTCATGCAGTAAGGATGAGTTTCATGAAATTTAACATCATGTGGTAAGAAATAAAGACATCATGAATCTTAATGCATTTATACCACAATGACTGTTATCCATTTTAAATGTCATATAGTGTGAACAGATTTGTATAGTTTAACACCATGTAACTGGGATGAATAATACGATACATTTAAAGTCTTGAAACCAGGAAATAGAATATCATGCAGTTTTATGTCTTTCCAATAGAATGATTATATGTTTGATGATAGATATTCAAAGTTTTTTTTATAAACCTCATATTAGTTAGGGGTGTGACACTCTCCCCATCCATTGTGGACAATGATTTAGCTCTATTGTGATAGATCATATGTATGATGTAAGGCCCTTACCATTTGGGTTACAACTTCAAAGACTTCCTACCTAGTATCATTTGGGTCCTAAGGTCCAACACCAGTTCTCCTTTTAGGATTGAATGGTTTTTAAAATTCTTATTAAAGGATCTTGTGATCAGATTCTGATGGACTCTATGATTTTAAAATGTATGCAACCTATTTTGATTGAGTTGATCCAATTCATCCAGGAAGTTTTATGATTTTTCATAATCTGATAATTATCCATAAATGGCTATTTGAAGTGAAGAAAATAGGTTTTCTATGGGTAACACTACCTCGGTCCATATACTAATTAGTATGTTGTTTCTTGTGTAGCAGTACATTTAGTGGTATGGTAGGACCATAAATCATGGGGGAGTTTATCTAGTCAGTACGTCTTATCCTTTTTCACCATATTTCAGAGTATATTTAACAAATCCTTATTGAAGGACTCTATTTGTCCATTTTCCGACACATGATAGTGGGATGAGTGATGTAACTCAATATTGTACTTCTATTACAGTCTCTTTAACTTGGTATAATAGAAGTTGGTGTCGTTGATCATAAATATTGTGTGAGGGACCCTGAACCTAGTTATAATATGGGACTTTATGAAGATGATTATATTATTCTTCCCGAAATATTTTAGGGTTATTTTCTCAACCCATATGGAAATGAATCTAGTAGCAGTATGGATGTACTTGAACTACTTATCTCTAGCTGGGGAGTATGGCCCAACCACATCCATTCCCCAAACACAAAATGACCAGGAATATTTATTTATATGTAGAAATTATATGGGTTGATGGATGATGTTTTCATGGATCTAGAACAAATGAAATTTCTTGGTGAATTCCACATAGTCATGTATCATAGTCTTTTAGTAATAGACCAACCCACTAGTTTTATGGGAGATCATGTTCCCAGATTTATTAGCACCAAAGGAGCCTGCATGTACATCTTAAATGATGGAAAGAATTTGTCCTTATTCTATGCATATGAGGAGGATTCATTCAAATCCACACGTTTAGAGGTACTTTTGTTCATTTGAGAAACTCTCCAGGGTATTTTTTTCTATATAAATCTGGATTTGTTCCCTTTTAGCTCGATCGTCTAGGAGAGATCCATTTTGTAGATAACTGATTATGGGTTCCATCCATCTAGGGGTGGATGTCGGTTCATCATGTTCTATGGAGGTGTTGACCTGGTTTATTTCTAATATATTATATATGATGATATGCAAGAACATTCTTCAGTTCGTGATACTAACTTTTTTATCTCTGGAATTAGGATCTTCCAAGACTATGGCTACATTATTCAAAGCATCAACGTGATCATTCTATGATCAGAAAAAAATGGGATCAAAATGGAAATATTCCATCAGTACCCTAACATAGCCAGTGATATGGAATATTTTTTCCTTTTTTATGGAATATTATCCATTTATCTACTTTATCACTAGTTATGAATCCTATTTTATGTTTAGTTAGGATATTTTTAGCTTTAGGGGTATTTCTATCCCATCTATGAGGCTTATTATAGTGATGTGTTATTCATGTAGATTTCAGATAGTGAGAAAGAGTAGGAAAAAATGATCTATTTGGAGATACAAACACAATCCCTAGATCAACCAAATTGATTTTAGGATTTTCCATCCTTTTTCTAATAAGAATCTGGGAGGATCCATCAAAATACATATCCCATGTGTTGGGAGTGTCATGGGTAAAAAAATCATCTGGAAGCTCGGTTTCCACCGATGTATTTTTCAGGGTAGGATGTTTTATGAGGAAATCATCTATCAATTTCTATTTCATAGATTTCTATGATACAAAATGAATTTCATATTACTTCAGAATGATATCCCATTGGTCCAAGGTCCCAATCAACATAGGACAACTTATGATTTAATTAGGATGATCAGTATAAGATTCCATATGGACTTTTTGGTGCTACAATTAATTCCTCATCTTTTTAACTATGAAGATGAGTGTGAGGATTTTCTCCTTGATATTAGAGTATTGAGTCTCAATGCATAGCATCATTCAAATGAGGTATTAGAGAATTTTCTCACTCCCTACATAATTTTTCTATATGAGGAGGGTACCCAGTAGGCATTCCATGGTAGACACATACATGATTAGTGTCCTCCCTTCTACCAAAGGCTTTAGAACTATTTGGTCTAGTATATAATTCTAGAGGATTTAGAAAGTTTCTTGGAAGACATATTCCCACTGATAGGTGATTCTATTCTTCATTAACTTGGTGATAGGGATAGCTTTTACCACCAGGTTGGCTATAATTTTCCAAATTTAGGAAAGGTTCCCTTAGAATCCCATCAGTTATTTTAGATATATTGGGGAAACATTTCTAATATATCACTAGTATTTTTTGGGACTACCAAAATGCTGTAGTGGAATACCATGAAGCCAAGGAAATTCCTTGACATTTCCCCAAAGGAACATTTCAGTGGATTCATCTTCAGAATGTGATGTCACAAATTTATGAAGACTATATGTAGATCTATGAAAAGATAACATTGCTGATGGGATTTGACCACTTGTACATTGAAATAACATTAGGATATTCTTACCAAGAATGGATTAATGATATGATTCATGGCACGCTGATATATAGATCCAACATTCTCCAATCCAAAATGCATGACCTGACTGAAAAAGATCCAATGAGGTGCTCTCAAGGAAGTGACTTCCTCATATTCAAGGTATATATTTATCTTAGTGTACCCTAAATACACTTCAATAAAGTAATGGTCTTAAAATATATCTATTTCATTAATATATAGTTCTGTGATCAGAAATGGGAAATCATCCTTTGGGTAGTGTCGATTAATGTCTTTGAAATTGATGTAGATCATAATCTTCCCATTCTTTTTCTTTATAGGGATGATGTTGGTGATCTATATTGGGTATTCCACTTCTTGTAAAATGTTTTATTAGATCTATTTTTCAACTTATGCCTCTAAAATTGTGGCATGAGAGGGTTTTATCCTCCTACATTCTTTATTGAAGCCTCGACACTCATAAGTTAAGATGAGATGGTATGTAGTCACATATGGATTCAGTCTGAGAATTTTTGTGTACTTCCAAGTGAAAACATATCAGTGTTGCTTCAGAAATTAGATTTAAATATCTTTCTCTCTGACATTCCTGACAACACTAATTACTGTAGGCCTCGGTTTTCCTATGTTTCATGAATTATCTTCCTGATCTCATCGATAGTGGTGGAGAAACCTTCCTCAAATGTAGGAGGGGAGTTACTGAGGTCATCCTCTAATTCATCCACCTATGAGTCTATGGAGGCATTCTCAAATAAATAAGAAAATCTGGGGTAATATCTATCACTGTTAATGTGAGAGGGGCCATTAGAAGAAACATGATCTTCCCCTGGTATGTGAGTCATTTTAGAGAGATTCCAGAGATGATTGTCTTTTAAACTATTGCTAGGGATAGAAGGTTCTTGGACCTTTGGGACCAATTCTATCACCTAAACCATATTTATGGGGAGCACATAGTCACTATCAGTCATAATCTAGGAACTTATAGGGGAAGTCCCCTAGACATTGGGTGATGAAACATGTATTTCATTATCCACTATTAGTTTTTTCCCTCCCCTTTTATTAAAATATGATTTATCTTATGTGGATTCACATGTCTTGAATTTTGAACTATCACCAATAGAAGGTTCTTGGACCTTTGGGACCAAGTCTATCACCTAAACCATATTTATGGGGAGCACATAGTCACTGTCAATCATAATCTAGGAACTTATAGGGGAAGTCCCCTAGACATTGGGTGATAAAACATGTATTTTATCATCCACTATTAGTTTTTTCCCTCCCATTTTATTAAAATATTATTTATCTTATGTGGATACACATGTCTTGAATTTAGAACTATCACCATATAGTTTTTTGAACTTTCCATCAATGGAGTACTTCATACATTGATGAAATGTTGAATTTACCACCATGTGTCTATGAAGAAAGGGCATGCCAAGTAGAAAATTGTATGTAGTGTCTTACTGAATAACCATAAACTCGGTATTATATGTGGGGTCCCCAAATTGATCGTTGAGTTTAATCATCCAAATAGGTATTTCATATTTCTTATAATGCCCTTAAATGGTCATATTTATTGGATAAAAATTCCCTTCTCTATATCCTAAAAGTTGAACGGTATGAATTGTGGTTAGGATAATCTTGGAACCATTATCAATTAGATACCACTAGACATCAAAATTATTGAGTATTACTAAAACATATAAAGGTCTGATGTTCCCATATATGACCTCTTCTTGATTTTGTTCAGTGAACGAGATAGAAACACAACATTCTGATGGCATAGTCTCCAATAGATAAACCTTGTCTGTAGTTACTTGTATCTCAAATTCATGTGGGCTCTGGAGGGATTCATTGAGTTCCTCCCTGAATTCTTTAGATAGAAGGATCACATCTAGGATTGACAGCTTGGATGGAGAAACTACCAGCTATTTCATAATTTTGTACTTTTTTATAGATGTTGGAATATCTTGATGTGGGGTTTCTCCTTGATATGTGGCTCACGGGCTAAGTAATATTAGGTGGATGGTCTAGGTTCTTGTGCATAGTTCGAGGGAGCTTTTCCTTCAAGTTGAATAGGACATTATGGCCTTCCCCTTTGCCTCAGATAATTGGATAATCAAACCCCATATAGGCATCTATGTAAGAAAACTAGGTGTGAACGACTATTAGAGGGTTTCAGTATGACTCCAAGTCACTTTTGGAATAACTATAGCACTTTCCCATGGATCTTAGATGCATATATATCCTTTGTGGGGACGTTGTAAAATATTTACTTTGACCAAGACAACATTTTCCCCATTATTTTCATTTACTACGCATGTGGCCTCACATATCATGGTTATGTATGGGAAACTCATATTCCAATCCATATTCATCATTATAGAAGTGTTCTGTCAAGTGTATCATGTTGATAGAACCAAAAATGAGCTCTTCATATGATGAATATTCTATTTGGTTGGGTTGTGCCCGTGCATTAGATGTTTCATGGAAGAAATATGAAATTAGTTAGATCTTAAATTTGAGGAGAATATGACACATACTCTTATGTTTCTTCCATATTTAAATGGCCACACCCATCTTCAGAAGAAATATCTTATGTCACTTTATTAAGTATTGGAGCTATTTTGGGTCTATGCAACTTTTCTCTAAGGGTGACATGATCTTGGTCAACTATTTTTCAATTCATCTAGTTATATAATTTTTACCAATTCCTAGATAATAATTTCTTCCAATAACATTATACTTCTAACTAGGAAACAGTTATGAAGGCCACCTTCTCAAAGGATTTATCTAACACGATCTATCAAAAATCATCCAATATTTGAAGGACATATTTGAATACAAAGTGGTCCTATATATTATGACCCAACCTTCTATGGAAAGGGGAGTATTTAGGATGTTCGGTGAGGTTGACCTCACTGGGTTTCCTATATAGTGGTAGCTTGATCAGGTTATTGTCCATGGATTCAAAGAAATAATCAAGGCCTTGTTCATTTTTGAAGGACTGTGATTTATTCATCAATTCTTCAAATTCTCAGTGACTTTGATTTCTATATGCTTCTAGAAGAGGGAGATTTTGTGGTTGACGCTACTCGAAAGAAGGTTCTGGGAAGTTTGGGACCTACCTAGGTGCTTGGATGGGCACTTCTATTGCCTTGAGAGTGATAGAAGAAAATTTTTCTTCGCCAAGTCATTCCCCCTATGATAAGGGAATGAGACAGTTTTTGGATCTGGTTTACTAAATGGAATCCTGAAGACTTTGTGTCATTTCTAAAAACTCTCAAAACCTACCTAGATAATTCTTTGGGATTAGAGGTGTCTGCAACTCATCCCATCTATATTCAGCATAGATTTATAGAAATTTTTCTTGCAAGAGAGGGATGTTGAGTGAATAGGGTAAACCTTTTCATCTGTATATGAAGTTAGGTAGCCTTTATTTTTCAAATTTTTAAAAAAAAATCTTGTAGAAAATTTTCATTATCCTCGGTGTGGAGTTCAACTGATAAAGGAAATGACGAAGATGGTTTTCCCATCCTGTAATGGATCTTTTTGGAATCCTTATGTACCAAACAAAGTTTATCCCTATCAAGTTCTATACAAAACAAGTTTGATTTGTTTCCTCTTATTGATATCAAGGTCTCATCATTGTCTCACATATGGATATGAAGTGTGTGAGATAATTTTAGAGGTTTCCTACACTATCAAAAGTGGAGGAGTTTGGATTGAAGAAATTGGGTGGAGGCAAAGTATCATCTACCCATTTGGGATATAGCTTCCTCTTAGGCTATATAGGTGCACATATCCCTTCTATGGCTTCTATTCGAGTATAAAGGGACCCGATGACATTATGATGCTCTGGGGGTACTACTATCCTGATGTCTACTGTCTACGGGGAGATGGAGGGGGTCAATGAGGTGGTAATTCTTTCATCTCCTACCAATTATCGTTTCATCCTAAGACTTCATGATCACCCTAGATAGGGAGTGGATGTCACTAAAATGTAGGGAATTCGTGATCATTTTTTACTTACTCATTTATATAGACTAAATACCTAGATTTGGAGTCGTCCTAATTCTCAGATACCTCCCTTTCTAGAGGATTGACTATGGGAGTGAGAATATCTATCTTTGATTGCAGATGATACCTAGTCATAATATTACCCCTGAGTAGCTCCTCGTTGAGTGGTTTAAGATTGTGTATCTCACTATTATATCATGAAAAATGTCTTCCCATTGAAGGGACCACAAATCTTCTAGATGGTGAATGGGATGTAGCCACACATTTCAATTATTCTTTGGAAGTGTTCTTCCAAAGAGGTGGAAACTTTGTATTCATAGGTTCCATATTTTGGATCCTTCTTTGGTTCAGGGTGCATACAACCTCAATTGGTGCATCCAGATCACCCTCCTCTTAGGGTACATGTTCCATGTTGTGGACCTTTGTATTTTTATCTTGAACCACCATTTATAATGAGTTTAATGTGAAAACAGAGTCATATCAAGAAACAGTGGTTTCCACATTACTTTCTATGAAACAAGATGATTCTGCACTACCTTAATTATGGTCTTTATTCGAACCCTTGGACATATTGGGTTTTTTTTTATTGAGATCCCGGTGGGGGTATGGTCACCTTCTCTGTATGATAATCCCATATTTTTCTATAAACTATGACCTTGAGGGAGTTTCTTATCATGTTTGTTGAATGGGCCCCAAGTAGTAGAGGTTTGTCTTGCAGGGGTGGAATAGGTGGGATACCAACTATTGATATTTACCTACCAACCTGAAGAAGACTGATTCCCTATGTGGTGATGATGATGATGAAAATTCCCCCAGCCTAGTAGATTAGGGGCTATTCAGGGCCACAATTGGCATTAATTGATCCTATTTTCTAGGATCTAATTATTCTAGTTTTGAATTTGGTGACTCTTGAGATAGACATTGAGATATATATGCCCCCATCATAGTGGGGTAAGGTTGATTTAGGATCAATGTTGACTTTCCAAGGACTATCTTGGGGGATGATGAACCTGGTGATGATAATTGAGATATAAATTCCCCTAGCCTAGCGAGTTAGGGTTTTTTTTCAGCTACTTGTGATGTATATTGAATCCTCTCAAGAATTCATGATCTGTTAGGTGGATGTGGTAGAAGATATTCTACTATACCAATGGGATGGGTCTGCTCATGGATGGTTGATATGGAAGCTACTACTACGTCCCATTTGATGCATCACAATTGTGATCAAATAGGATCTAGGTGCAATGGAAGCCTATGATGGGAATCATTTATTATGGAAAGTTGTATGGTTGATCACAACACCAGTATCTGTGTCTAAAAATGCATTCCCATTTCTTTAAGGGGGAATTTTAAATTTCTTTCAACTATCATATCCCTTTGTTCATGGGGTTTGGTCATCATTTAAGTGGGGGGATTCTGTTGTAGGGACCAACTGAATCATGTGTTTCTTAGTCTCTGATTTCTCCAGATTTTATGAAATTACAGGATGTTTTATCTTAAGGGCTCTATTGTTATAGGGTAATAATGAATTTAAATTCTCCATATTTCTCCCATCCTTGGATTCACAAATCAGATGATGATATAGAAATCAGTCGTCATAGGGTTTTCACAATGCTAATCCAAGAACTACGTATTCATTTATCCCGATCTTCCACTCGTGGGTTCCAAGCTATGAAAACGGTGGACATATCTAGCTAAAAACATAGTGTATTAATGATATGAATGTGATACTAGTATCCTAGATATGTGAGATGTCTTTCCTTCAATCACTAATGAGTAGCCCAAATATTTTGGCATTCATAAGCCATACGCTCCTTTTCTATCTCATCTGGGACCTCATAATCCTAAGTGAAGAGGTTCCAAACATGATGGGGAGATTGTTTTTTCCTAACTCTCTCCATATGTAAATGTTGGCCTCCTCTTCATCATACATAAACACCTTCATCCAATTATACCATAGAAGATGAATCTGAGGGTCACCTACTGACTATAGTGGAGTGCCATTAGAAGTTGATGAGGAACTATATGTGGTCAACCCAAATATTTTGTGTACCTCTCTGTAAAAAGGCATTTGATTTTCAAAAAAATCTCCATATTAATGTGTATGGGAATGGGGATAATTTCCTTGTCCATGGAAGATATCAACATGGGAAGGTTGACCATGATGGATTTCAGAAGTACAGTCCCTACAATCCCTCTCCACACTACCATGAGGAGGACTATCATGGTAATGATTGTCTTCTACTTTAGGTGAAGAGTTGATGGACCCTTGTGGTGTTGAGAATGTGTCTCGACCAACCTCAAGGACACTATTATTTACCATATTTGAAATATGTTTCACATTTTACATCATGGTTGGAATATGTTGACCTACCTTTTGGGATTGTGAACTTATATGAGCTTACTGTATGATGTTTTCCAGAACTTGTTTCTAACCATCTATTTTTGCGAGAGTATGAGCTCGTTACTGAGAAGCTATTTGAATATACTGATTATATTCCACATTATTGATAGGAATATAAGCCTATATCTAGGAATGTTCCATTCTCACTTGGTGAGCCTCAGTAATAATGAGTGTATGAGCCCGATCTAGTGCCTTTAGAATATGATTCTGGACTTTTTTACCGGTAATATGAGCCTTTACCGATTCATGTGATGCTCTTACTTGGTGAGCCCTGGTTGGTGACAGAATATGATCATGGTCCAAAAATAAATTCAACACTAGAATATGCTGATGGACCACTAGAATATGTAATGGGAAATTATTCTCCTCCTGTATTTCCTTGGAATGATGATGTTGCAGTCATTCGTTGGAAGAAGTATAAATATGCACCTAGCTTCTGTGATCTGCTAGAATATGTCGGACAGATTCACTAATAGGAACATTAGCCTCTACTGAGGAATGTGTCATTCTGACATGGTTATCCTCAGCCAAAATGGGGATATAATATCGATCCTAGGCCTTTGGATTATGTGATGTTATTAATATTTTCATGGCTTATTATATACTCCCTTTACTTATTTTATATGAAATGCGTGTAATTTGTGTGAAATATTAATGTTTCAATACTAAGTATAATTTATGAGCATTTTTAGAAGTAGTCCAATTGAGTCGTTTTACTATTTTATTTATAAATATCACCCTAATAATCCAAATTGTGTGGTTATTGTTTTTTATTATTCCTATTTAAATATCAAACATTTCATTAGAAGGGATTGTGGGCCAATTCTGCCATTTGAAGGCTCATATGGACCACACAAGAGGGCCCACAGAATCTGTGAGGAAACTGGACCATCAATGAATATTGAATTACTGGGATCAATATAGAATTAAAAATTCATTAATTATCCTCAAACATTCTTATAACAATTCAAGGAGTAATGGATAAAAATTTCAGGGCCCAACTCTAAGAACAAGGGGACCAACTAATGCTTTGAAGTCCAGCCCACCATTCTGTCCGGGAATTAAAATCCAGACACTGTTCATTATATATCTCATGATGTAATCATCAAACCAAGCTGATATTTTTCAGTGTCAAAGAGGAGATATAAATGGCCGACTTTTTTGAATAAATAATTCGTATTTGAAGGAATATTCCTACACAAAAACTCATTTACATTTTGGACTTATAAATTTTGGATTGAAATGGAAAGATTAACTTTGTTTAATAAACCAGCCATAACTTTTTCTACTTAAGTAAAATGGCCTCCAAATTTTCAGATTAGACATAGGAGATATTTATCTACAAATTTCAAGAATATAATATCTTGATATTAGGTTGTCTAATTTATCAAATGGGTGATGAAAATGTAGGGGTGGTTTTGGAATGCAAACAGCCCACAACATTGGGCTATAAATACATCCCCCTCCTCTCCTTGCATAGAGTTGGAATTTTAGAGCAAATGAGGATATTTTGGCACGACCAAGGATCTAAAAAAGGCTTGGGAGGATCTTCTATACTAAATTTTTTACTTTATAAACCATTCCTCCTTACTTCCTTTCATTTACTTTTTTGTTGTTCATCGTTTGTAATTGTGTAAGTGTTTGTGTTTTGTAATTCTGTTTTAATGAATGTTTATTCTTAAATATCTCTTATTATCATTCAAATTCTGTAGTTTAATATTAATGTTTTTAAAATATTTTAAATATAGTTGAATCTCCTTCCTTTCTTTCACTTTTTAATTCAATCTAAAGTTTGTTTTTAATTCTGATCACCCTTCGTGTGTGTGTGTGTGTTCGACGCACAAATATTTTCTTATCCCTTTTTTCCTTATCTTCATAATTTATCATCATAATAATTATAACCAGATTAATAATAATTTAAATGGATGAGTAAATATACCATTAGGGTGAGATATAATTTGGGGATATTAAGTGATTGAGAGCTTTTGCTCGTTGAGTATTCTTTGAGTTAATATTGTGTATATTGAACTTTATATGTCATGTATTAATGACATGTTTTGTTTAATATGTGGATTACATGGATAATTGGAATCAAAAATACACTACCATAAATAATTAATGGTAATGATTATAACCTTATGTTAAGTTACAGCTTGGATTAAAGCTTTAACACTTGGGAATTCTGATCAAAATCATCTTGTGAAGTGGGTATCAATTTAATGCAATATAAATCAAAGCTCAAGGATATCATAAGCTGAAATCCCCAATAATGAACTCACCCAAATCTTTATCAATTTGTTAAGTAAAAAATCATTCATAAATTATTTCAATTAATCTTTGAAAACAAACCCCCCAATCAAAATACAATCAACTAAAAGCAAACGACTATTAAAAAGTATCATCACTGAGGATTCAACCCGAGGGATTCTATACACATTAGTAGAGCATCGAAACTTTGACCGGTCGATAAGAGACAATCAGCCGCATGATTCAAATGGATCCATTATCGGGGATGGTTCAATTAAATAGACTTTATTTTCTAGTTATTTTAAAAATAAAAAAAAAATTATTGAAAAAAAACACAAATAAAAACCCTCATTCCTCATAAATATCATAAACAGCAAACACAAAGAAAAAAACTATCTTCATATTTCTTCCAAATCTCTCTGAATCCCCGTCACCTCCCAAACAATCCCTCAGATTTTTTTGACCCTAAAATTGAGTGAACACTCCCCCAACTTAGGAGGAACTTAAGAGATTATCAACTCATTTAAGAACCAGTCATTGTCCAACCAGTTGAATTAGATATGGCTAATCCTAGGGAACAAACACTTAAAGAACTTGTTTTCCCTGATATGAATTACAAACCTATTGGTATTCAATATACAAACATAGAGGCTGAATTTGAACTCAAATCAGGTTTGATTCATCTTCTCCCTTATTTCCACAGGCTAGCCGCTGAGGATCCACATCTTATTCTTAATGAGTTCCAAGTGGTGTGCTCTACCATGAAGCCTCAAGGGGTTTCTGAGCAACAAATCAAACTCTGAGAATTCCCTTTCTCCCTAGATAACACTACTAAGTCATGGCTCTACTACCTTCATTCTGGTTCCATATCCATATAGAATTACATTAAGTAACTCTTCTTAGAGAAATTCTTTCCTGCTTCTCGTACTACTTCTATCTGAAAGGAAATAAGTGGTATTCATCAATTCCCAAGTGAATCACTCCATGAGTACTGGGAGAGGTTCAAAAAGCTTGTTGCAACCTGACCACACCACCAAATCCCTAACCAACTCTTGATCCAATACTTGTATGAGGGTTTATTGGCTATGGAGAGAACTCTCATTGATGTCATAAGTAGTGTTACCCTTGTTGATAAAACTCCTGCAGCTGCAAAAGATCTCATAAGAATCATGGCTATGAACACACAACAATTCCATACTCAAGCACATGCTCAAGTCAAACAAGCCTAAGATATACAGTCTATAGAGCTGAACAAGTTAAAATAGTGGATCAGTGAACTTATAGGTCTTGTGCGACAACTAGTTGTGGCTACCAAATCCCCAACTTCATATTCTCCACAATCAATGTTTCATGGACCTATCAAAAACTATGGAATCTGTAACTCTCCATATCATCCAACTGACACATGTCTACAACTTCAAGAGGATCAATCTGATTCATATGGACAAATAGAACTCAATGCATTATATGCTCAGAGGAACCCCAACCCTCAACAATCCGGTCAGTTCATTAGAAACTTCAACCAACCTCACTCTGAGCCCTTCTCTTCTTCCTATAACCAAGGCCTGAGGTATGGTAATCCGATATATCATCCCCCTGAATTCCCTCCTCAAAACCCAAACTAGTCTTAATATGGTCAAGGTGTTGGTAACTTCCAACAACCTTACCCTTTTGTTCATCAACCTCAAAGGATCAATCCTCCTCCTGGATTCTACTATCCTAGTGAGCCTTCCCAATTCCCAAACCAATACAATCACTTTCCCAAGAACCAAAATCAAGGTAATCCAAATATCGAACAAGCTTATTCTTCTAAGAAAACATGGGAAAGCTTTGTTGAAGATCTTCCTTCCTTCACCTGTTCTAGTCTCAAGAACATTGAAACCCAAATTAGTCAACTTTTATCCCACCTGATCCAGCAACAATAATCAAATTCTTCCCAACTCCCAGCTCAACCATTACCCAACCCCAAGGGTAATGTAAGTACAATTTCACTTAGATCGGGAAAGAAAATTTCTATTCCTCATGTTGATTCCTCCAACCCTCCTTTGAATGTTGACCTAGAAAATGAAAAGAATAATAAATATCAAAAGGAACCTGAAGACATTCCCTTTTCTCCTTCTATTTTACTTAGAAACCCAATTCCTTTTCCTCAATCCATTTTTAAGCTAAATAAGTCCTTTAAACCTGATCTTGAAATTCTTGACATGTTTAGACATATTGAAGTGAACATTCCCCTATTAGATGTCATTAAACAAATCCCTACGTATTACAAGTTTCTTAAGGAATTTTTCACCCACAAGTGGCAACTTAGGACCTTTGAAAATATTTCCACCCAATAGTCCATTCCTATAAAGTGTAAAGATCCAGGGACATTTACAATTCCATGCCAAATTGGAAGTTCCATCTTTGATGATGCACTCATAGACCTAGGTGTCTCAATTAATGTCATGCCAAAATATATATTCTCCAACCTTGGTATAGATACCTTACATCTAAAAGTTTTTTCATTCAGTTATCCAATCAAAGCACTGCTAGTCCTGAGGGTATAATTGAGGATGTCCTTGTTCGTGTCAATGATCTCATCTTCCCTTTTGATTTCCATGTCCTTGACATAGAAGGTGAGACGAACTCTTCTTGTTATCCCCTAATTATAAGAAGACCATTTCTCATGACTGCTAGAACTAAGATTGATGTCCATTCAGACATCTTATCCATGGAATTTGGTGACCAACTGGTCAAGTTCAACATTTTCCAAGCCATTAGATACCCATTTGAGGATTACTCTACATTTTCAATCCATGCTTCTGAGGATACTTCTGAGAGTCAATTGAACCCCATTCCATCATGTTCATCATGTTCTAATGAGAAAGGATCTTGTGAAATTTGTACCATGATTAACCAAGTTATAAATGGTGAAGTTGATGTTGACCTCTCATTCATAGACTCCATCAATCTAGAGGATCTTGAAAACTCTCTTGAATCCCACATCAACTCTGGTCTCTACTGCTCCACCTTGGACAGTATTAAGGAAAATGAATCTGAAGCAACTAAAGTCCCTTCATTCATTCCTGAGATGTCTAACCCAAAAATGAGATATGATACTGATCTAAAACCTCTTACTGAACACTTGAAATATGCATAACTTTTCCATGATCACTCTTATCCTGTCATTATCTCTTCGACCCAAGTGATACTTTACACATTAGTAGAGCATCAGAACTTTGACCGGTCGATAGGCGACAATTAGCCGTTCATTTCATTATGTTACTAGTATTCTTCGACAGTAATATGAGCCTATCCTAAGGCATATTCCCCTTTTACAGGTTGAACCCTAGCCAGAATGGAATGGGCCAAATCCTAGGCCTTTGGAATATATTGCAAGACTTTTTCGATATGCATGTTCCCCTATCCCGAGGAATGTACCACTCTCACATAATAAGACCCAATTGGAATGAGAATATGATCATGGTTTGATGCCTCCTACTTTATCGGAATATAATGATAATCCTTTTGGATGGGAGTAAGAATGTGGGCTTGCTACGGAGAAACCACTTGTTCACAATGATCAATGTTCTTAACTTCATTGGATCTAGGGATAGTAATATGTGTCTATCATGGTATATATACTAGGTCTAAATATGTTAGAGGAGTTTTTTAGCAATTACTAAGATGTATTTTCATTTTAGAAAAGTGTGTGTAGGGATATAGGCATTCATATTTTCCATCTCCACTATGTACTAGAATATGTATTCGATTGAATAAAGAATATGATCCCACATATTTTTTCCTTATTCCACTAAAATAAGTTAAGGGACTTTGTGTATGGGGGTAGGGACATGAACCTCCCCCATGCCTACTTTAGAGGTATGGCCTAAGACTTTTTCCGAGTGAGCAGGGATAAGATCTTGGATAGTGGTTACTAATGGATAATGATGGAAGACATCATTAGTGATAGTGGGTATATGAACCCACTCAAAGATATCCTTCATCATCCTCACTCTATGTGTCTTCCTTGATGGTCATGAATGAGCATTAGTGGTGGGAGTGTGTTTGTTGGTACCCTTATCAAGTGACTGGTGGGTACTAGTGTGATGGTGCTGGAGATAGTGGATAACAGGAGGCCTCCTCAATGGAACCTGAACTAGGAGGGATTCATATTTGACTCATTGATTCACCTTCATCCAAGATTGAAATTGGTGATTTCTACACTCTAGGGATGATAAGTACCCAAAGCAGTAGGCTATAAAAATAAGGGCCACTGAACTAGCTGTAGATTTCCCTATACAATGTATACTCATTAGCTTTAGTGATTGGACACCCTCGCAAGTAGTCTCCATGGCCGGGACTGTACCATGTTGATGGTACTCTTGAACTATAATGTTCGCCACTTAACATTGAATCTATTATAAGGTGAGATCATTTTTGTGACCCACGAGTGTTTCATCCACATTTGACTTGCCAGAATGATCACTGGATGATTACATTATCTTGAATTGGGATTATTTTTATGAGATAAGTATCTTTAGTCACGCAGACACCATGGAACAAGTTCACCTATTAGTGAAATATTGTATAAATGATATACTAAATCAGATATGAATTCTTAAAAAAAATCCTTTTATACCCGATATAAAAATTCTATACACATGGACTTTTCAATATTAGGATTGACTTATTTCATGAAAACACTGATTATAGAGGATCATCTATATAATTTATATAACGCCCCAACCCCAGTTACCCAGAGTCGGTGCATTATTACATAACATTGGCACGATCACAAGAAAGATCAAATCTTGAAAGACCGATTAGTTTATTAGCCTTGGAATAACTAGATACATTCATAAAGTTTTACATTACATCATAAAAATGAAAACTACAAAAACATAGTCTCCATAGTCTACACTCTTATCCCCTCATACTATCCCTGTAGGTCATTCATAATTTACTTCTTCACATCCTGGGAAAAATAAAACATAGAAAAGGGGTGGGCTCAAATGCTCAGTAAGGATGACAATATAGTGGAAACTTTCATAAATAAGAATAAACATTTAAGGCAATGTATAACTAAAACAAAAGCCTTTTAAACTTGAACTTCAACATAGTATGTAAAAAATAAAATAAAATAATGCCATTTACTTATTCACATGGATATTATACTAATCAAAAAATCACATGCAATATCAATAACCACTTTCATAATGATGAAATGCATAATGCCAGACTATCATAACCACATAGCCAAGGCCTCGTGCCAAGACTAAAAATAAGATTTTGTCAAGGCCTTGTGCCAAGACACTAGTTTGTCTCATGAGACCTACCGATGCATCGAGGAGCTATAGCGGGCTCCACCCATCACATATTAAGTCCAATGCATTCCTCATATGAACAGGTTTAAAACTAACATAAATATTCATATTAAAACTAGCATACAAAATGTCAATACTTTCACCATAAACCATGAATGGTATAAAAATAACACATACACAGTCAAACATATCACAAAACCTTCAATACAATATGGAAGTTTTGTTTCATAATAAAACAACTTCAAATAAGCTTAAAATCCATCAAAGGATGTTGACATAGATGAAATCAAAAATCTTTTTAGAGAAATATCTCTTTCTTTTTTTTGAAATCATTTAAGAGTCATATATTTATAAAATAAAACATTTTATTTGAAAATATTCTTATAATCTTGTAAGGGAAGATATGATGATTTTATAACGGTGGAAAATAGCCGCACCCTTCGTATAAGTTAAAAAATCATTCTTACCTTAATTCTATCGAAAAGGTTAAAAAGGACCTTGTTTGGAAAATGAAGGAAAGATTCCTTTATAAACCACTTATAAAAGTCAAAAAGGGTATAAATGACTTTAACCCATATTCTAGTAAATAGTAAAAATGTTTTGAAATACATTTTTAAGAAACATGGATGTGGATGATAAAGAAGTCCCAGTAGATTATTACGTATAAACAACCTCGGATAATGAAGAGATTGCGAAATAAACCCTTACCTTGTACTTTTCCTTGATTGGGGGTAGGTTAACCTCCTGTATAATGGTGAAATAATTGTTATTAAATTATACAATAATCATATACATTAATATGATATCATATATGATCTTTTAACATTGCTTTGTTAATAATATCTTAGAATTATCATCGTTTCGTGTGTTAACTTACTCATTTTCTTTTATATGTTTTGTTACATATGTCATGTTTGTTATGGATAGGTTGTATATTATTCATATCCAGAGTTATATAAAGTCCTTAAACATTATTTTTAAATCATCAAATGATAATTATACTTGAATGGATACGATGGAGAATGAATCTCATCGCGTTTGTGGAGACGGTAGTCCGTACGTACGCACGAGCGACAATATCATTATTTTGATATTAAAAAAATATATAATTGGATGGTATATCATATATACAGAATCTTTATTATGTTATATTTATTATTTACATGAATTAAAAATCATTATTATACCCATCCAAATAATAATATATTGAATGACAATTACACCACGACAAGGAGACGGTAATCCGTACGTACGCACGTATGGTGACATGTCATTCAAAGGATGGATAGAATACTGAATATGGTTGTACCATATTTATAATAATATTACAGTATATAGGAGATACTGGATTCATTATTTTATAATGATAATAACAAAGAAAGAAGAATTTGAAGAAGAAATGAATTTGAAAAAGGGTGGTGAAAACATTACCTCTTCTTCAGGTTCTTCCTTTTGATTTGATCAAAAGGGATCCTTAGGTTGGATTTCTGATCAAACTAAGGCCTCTACGTTTTAGTTAGGGAATTTGAGAGAGTATTTTGGCAGGGTTTGGCCAAACCAAAAGGCTTTGAAGGTGTGAATTAATGATAAGGGGGAGTTCCCTTTTATAAGAGGGGTGAGGGGCACCTTTGGAAAAGCTAGAAATATTATTTTATAATAAATTCATATTCAATTTCTAATGGCTCCAAATTTGATTATTTAAATTTTAAGGTGGGTATGGGTCTAAAACCACTCAACCAATAGAATTTAGACAGGTTTGGGTCATTATATTAACCTTATCTTTTAGTTTTTAACTCATAGTTAATTAGTTTGACACTTACCATGTCACTTTGTATTTTTATATTATATAGTTAATAAACTTACTATATACCTCCAAGAGACCCCCAAGTGGTCCATTAATAATACACCTATCCTGATATAAGTCTCTTGGCCGAACCTTAGATTTTTAAGAATTTAATATCAATTAATAATATAATATTTGTTTTAAAAACTCTTTTATGTCAATTTTGACACTATTTGGAAAATTGATTTTTGTGAAAATCATAACAGAATGATTACTCCAAAAAAAGTTAATTAAATAAATACTAACATGTCATATTAACCTATAAAATTAGTGTAATTCATAAAAAGTCTCAAATTATATTTATTTGGGTATTTATAATATCAATTATTTTAATTTTTCCCTATTATGGTAATTACTGCATCATCATTGTGTCATAAATAAATTAAATTATTTAATGTATAAAAATTATAAATAAAATATAATTATGTAGGAAATTATTTTAGTTTTGTAATGAATATTTATAATCTAATTTATCTTATGTGTAACCCTATATTAAAAATGTTTTAGTAAATAAACTTTGATTTTAACTCTTTTAACTCTTCTTTGAATTAAATAATAATAAATGTCCTAATCTAATCCAAGTGGACCTAAATGATAATATTTTATTCCTAAGGTTGTTTTTGGTCGAGATACACTTGTCCAATAGAATTAGGACATGTGTTAGGGTAATATTAATATCATTTTTACCCTTAATTACCCTATTTACTTTTAACCGTGGTAAATAAAAGTAAAAAGTTACTATTCCCCAAAAATTATTTTCATCTCATTGAACCACATTTTACTCCTTGATATTAATTGTGTGTCTCAGATTTTGGAAATTCCACTCACAGAAGCGGTAAAATTAAGTTTTATGAAAAAATCAGTTTTTTAACTACCACTTAGTGGTTTCACTATTCATCAAAAAATGAAGTTTTTCAGAAAAATACCGAAAATTCACCCTATGCTAATTTCGATATTCCAAATCCAAAAATGAAGTCAATTTTGAAAAACAAAATTTATAAATTTCAAAAAGTGGGTATTACTATTCATAACGGCTAGTTTGATTGGTTGTGGTGTGTTAGAACTCGATGTTGCGTACAACACACGCTATTGCATTATTCAAAGAGAAGCGTACCGTAGAAGCTTGGGGTGTTACATTCTCCCCTCATTCAAATAATTTTTTCCTCAAAATTTCTAGAATACTACCGCATGAAAAGACTCGGGTGGTTCTTCATCATAAGTTCCTCGGGTTCCCACGTTGCCTCTTCCATCTTATGGTTTCTCCACAAGACTTTTACCAGACGAGTCGTCCGGTTTCTCAGTACTTGTTCTCTCGTATCAAAAATCTTGACGGGCTCTTCGCAATAAGATAGATCGGGTTCCAGTTCTAATTCCGCATAGGTGAGTACATGCGTTGGGTCTGGCATGTATTTCCTCAACAGAGATACGTGGAACACATCGTGAACTTTGGAGAGACTTGGCAGCATTGTCAATCGGTAAGCTACAGCCCCAATTCGTTCTAGAATTTCGAAAGGTTCGATGTACCTGGGACTCAATTTACCTTTCTTACCAAAATGTATGACTCCCTTCCATGGAGATACCTTCAAGAAAACATGATCACTGACTTGAAATTCCAAATCCTTCCTTCGATTATCGACATAGCTCTTCTGCCTACTTTGGGCTTCTTTGATATGGTTTTGGATTACCTTCACCTTTTCCATCATTTCCTCCACCAGTTCTGGGCCTACAAGTTTTCTTTCTCCAATGTCATCCCAACAGGTTGGTGTGAGACATCTCTTTCTGTATAACGCTTCATATGGTGCCATCTGAATACTCGAATGGAAGCTATTGTTATAGGAAAATTCTACCAGAGGTAAATATTGATCCCACATACCCTGAAAGTCAAGTGAACAGGATCTCAACATGTCTTATAAGGTTTGAATAGTTCGTTCTGATTGTCCATCTATTTGAGGGTGGTAGGAAATGCTCAAATGAAGTTCAGTATCCAGGGATTTCTGAAGACTTTTCCAGAATCTTGAAGTAAAACGGGGATCACGATCAGAAACAATCGATAGGGGTACTCCATGAAGTCTCACAACTTCTTTAATATATAGTCTTGCTAGTCGTTCAAGTGGTAAATCTTCCCTTATAGAAATAAAATGTGATGACTTGGTAAGACGATCAACAATGACCCATGTTGCATTGTTCCTTCTTGGAGTCTTTGGTAGTCCCATGATAAAGCCCATCGTGATATTGTCCCATTTCCACTCTGGTATGGGAAAAGGTTGCATGACTCCTCCAGGCTGTTTCCTTCCAGCTTTCACTTGTTGAAAAACAATACATCTTGACAAAAAATCATCAATCTCCCTCTTCATGTTGTCCCACCAAAAATGTTCCTTCAAATCTCTATACATTTTAGTGCTCCCATGGTGTATAGAGAAATTGGAACTATGAGCATCATCCAGCAATTCCATTTTTAGATCAGGTATATCAGGAACACAAAGCCTCTTCCCGAATTTCAAAATTCCTTCTTCATATACAAAGTCTCTCAATCTCCCATCATTCATAGCTTTAATCTTCTTTTGAAATTCTTCATCATCGGTCTGAGAACTCTTAATCCTTTCTAGTAAAGATGGTTTGGAAACCATTTGAAAAAGCATTGATGTTTCACCTTCCCTGGTTATTCCCATGTCCATCTTCACTAGATCCATGAAAATTGGATCCCTTTCAATTCTCATATTGTTCAAAACTCCATGGTCTTTTCTGATCAAAGCATCTGCCACCTTGTTTGCTTTCCTCGGGTGGTAGTGTATCGTACAATCATAATCCTTGAGTAATTCAAGCCATCTCCTTTGCCTCATGTTGAGTTATTTTTGTGAGAAAAAATACTTGAAACTCTTGTGATTAGTATAAATCTCACATTTTTCACCATAGAGGTAGTGCCTCCATATCTCCAAAGGAAATATCATAGCTGCTAACTCGAGATAATGAGTAGGATAGTTTTGTTCATGAATTTTCAACTGTCGTGATGCATAGGCAATAACCCTATCATTCTGCATAAGGACACAACCAAGTCCTTTCTTCGATGCATCACTATAAATAACAAACCCATCATTCCCTGATGGTATAGTCAATATAGGAGCATTGACTAATCTTCTCTTCAGTTCTTCGAAACATTCTTCACACTCTTTTGTCCAAAAAAAATTAATCCCTTTACGTGTGAGATTTGTTAATGGGTTAGCCAACTGGGAAAAATTCTGGACGAAACATCGATAATAACCTGCTAAACCAATAAAACTGTGTACCTCAGTTATACTCGTCATTGTAGGCCATTCTTGGATTGCCTTGGTCTTAGAAGGATCAACAGAGATTCCATCTTTAGAGACAATATGGCCAAGAAAAGAAATCTCCTGAATCCAGAATTCACACTTGCTAAACTTCTCATATAATTCATGTCTTCTCAGAGTCTTCAAGATAATGCGCAAGTGATTTTCATGATCTTTGTAACTTTTGGAGTATACCAAGATATCATCAACAAATACCACCACAAATTCATCGAGATATTCCTTGAAAACTCTATTCATCAGATCCATGAATACAGAAGGTGCATTAGTCAATCCAAAAGGCATTACTATAAACTCGTAATGCCTGTACCTAGTTTGAAATGTTGTCTTCGGAATGTCTTCCTTATTCACACACAACTGAAGGTATCCAGATCGAAGGTCAATATTTGAAAAGTATTAAGCTCCATGCAGTTGGTCAAATAAATCATTAATTCGAGGTAGGGGATACTTGTTCTTTATTATTATAGCATTGATCTCCCGGTAGTTGATTCATAACCTCATAGACCCATCTTTCTTTTTAACAAAAAGAACAGGGGCTCCCCATGGAGAAACACTAGGGTGAATAAATCCCTTATTACTCAATTCCTCTAGTTGTTTCTTTAGTTCAACTAATTCTACAGTGGCCATTCTATAAGGGTTCTTCGATATAGGCCTTGATCCAGGAATTAAATCAATGGAAAACTAAACTTCTCGTTCTATAGGATGTCCAGGTAAATCTTCCAAAAACACATCTACATATTCTTTCACAATAGGTACATCCTCTATTTGAACATTCCTTTCCTCACCCACTGTAATTTCATTTTCTTCCTCCCCAATAATTGAATTTAGTTGAGCTACTTGGGGTGGATCTAGATAAGAATTAGGTGGTGACAATTCTGCTCTAAAGATAAGGTGTTCCTTATCATCATCATAAAAAATCGTAACCTCCTTCTTACAATAAATATTCACATCATGGTCCGAAAGCCAATCCATACCAAGGATTATATCAAACTCAATAATAGGTATGATGATGAGATTCGCAGATAAATAACATTTATGTGCTCTAATGGGGACTAATTCACAAAACTTTGTTGCAATGATACTTCACTTAGGAGTTTTAACTGAAAACTCCCTTGTTAAATAAAATTGGAAATATCTAATTTTCTTAGCAAACTGGGAAGATATGAAACAATGTGATGATCCACAATCAAATATTACATTTTCTAAACTTGAGGAAACCATTAAATTACCTTCCACCACATCTTTCGGAGCTTCTACCTCAGCAGTAGTGATAGCATAAGCTTGGCCTTGATCCCTTGGCCTTTTCTGAGTTAAGTTCCCCTGACGCTTAGTACATTCATTTGCATAATGTCCCATCTCTCTGAAATTGTAACATTTAACATCGGTAGCTTCCTTCTTCCCCTTGCAATCACGAGCATAGTGGCCTTTTTCACCACACTTTTAACAGACTCCCATTCATTTTAAGCAAGTACTGGGGTGTTTCTTCCCACATTTACTACAGGATGGATATTCAACTTTTCCCTTCTTCCCCTTACTTCCATTACCATATTGATCAGAAGATCTCTTCTTCTCTTGATTTTCTTTAAAGTCATAAGACTTAGAAAATTCCTTTTCTGTCTTGATAGCACATGAGACAATGTCTTCGTACGACGAGAAGGATTGTGAGACTAATGCTCGACAGAGAAATGGTTTTAACCCATCAAAGAAACAATCAATATTACTTCTTGGGTTACGTATATAATCTCCAGCATACCTTTCTAACCTTGTAAAGTTATCCTCATACTTTGCGACATTCTCATCCTCCTTTTGTCTCAGACTCATAAATTTCCTTTCCATATATGCTCGATGGTTGTGAGGAAAGTATTTTTCTAAAAACAGATCTTTGAACTTTCTTCATTCTATATTTGATACTTCATCATCTTCCTTCGTGTTTTGAATCAATGACCACCATTGATCAGCATCTCCAGTGAGGCGATAAACTGCCATGATAACTTTTTCCCTTTCACTACTCCCCAAAGCCTGAAATATTTTCTCAAGGGAATTTATCCATTGCTCAGCTACTAAGGGATTTGTACTCCCATTGAATGTTGGTGGTTGTTTCCTCATGAAGTGATCTAACATTGATCCTCTATGTTGTGGATCAGGGTGCTCCATACGGGTAAGGTTATTATTCATAACCTAAGTGAGTTGTCCCAGTATGGTGATTAGCTGATCGGCACCAGTTGCATCACCAGCTCCACTATAATTATCTTGAGCATAAGGGAAATACCTACATTGAGTGAGTGCATTGATATGGTTTCCATTTATTCCACTAGGCGCCATTTCTAAATAATGGCATAAACTAGATCAGTTTATGAATCAAAATACATAATTCTATACTTATAAAACACTTAAAATAAATTGAACTATTTATGGATATAATCCATAATCATAAAAATGTTTTCTATGTGTAAGTATATACTCATAAACCCTTCATAATGATTTTTAAATAAATGAGAGTTATCCTAAGCATATCCCCCGGGTGTGTCGTAACCAAGAGTGCAGCAAGGCCCATTGTCGTGCACCAGTTCCAATTCGAGTCTAGCTCAAAGCGGTGTTTTCGGGTTTTACCCCTAGGTACATCTGTGCCAGATCTTCCTCTACCTGCTCGTATCCATACAGGGATGTATTTCTCGGAAAACTCACAAAATATCTACAATACCAAAATTCTAGGAAGTTCTTCTATACTAATCCTCAAGGTCCATATTAAATCTATGTTCTCTAATCAGAGTTTATTTAAATATAGATTCCAAGGTTTGTACTAAACTTCCTCTGATACCAACTGTAACGCCCCGACCCCAGTTACCCAGAGTCGGTGCATTATTACATAACATTGGCATGATCACAAGAAAGATCAAATATCGAAAGACCTATTAGTTTAGTAGCCTTAGAATAACTAGATATATTCATAAAGTTTTACATTACATCATAAAAATGAAAACTACAACAACACAGTCTCCATAGTCCACACTCTTATCCCCTCATACTATCCCTGCAGGTCATTCATAATTTACTTCTTTACATCCTGGGAAAAATAAAACATAGAAAAGGGGTGAGCTCAAATGCCCAGTAAGGATGACAATATAGCGGAAACTTTCATAAATAAGAATAAACATTTAAGGCAATGTATATGTTAAAAAAAATCCTTTTAAACTTGAAATTCAACATATTATGGAAAAAATAAAATGAAATAATTCCATTTACATATTCACATGGATATTTTACTAATTGAATAATCACATGCAATATCAATAACCACTTTCATAATAATGGAATGCATAATGTCAGAATATCATAACCACATAGCCAAGGACTCATGCCAAGACTACAAATAAGATTTTGTCAAGGCCTTGTGCCAAGACACTAGTTTGTCTTATGATACCTACCGATGCATCGAGGAGCTATAGCGGGCTCCACCCGTTACATATTAAGTCCAATGCATTCCTCATATGAATAGGTTTAAACATAACATAAACATTCGTATTAAAACTAGCATACAAAATGTCAATACTTTCACCATAAACCATGAATGGTATAAAAATAACACATCCATAGTCAAACATATCACAAAACCTTCAATACAATATGGAAGTTTTGTTTCATAATAAATCAACTTCAAATAAGCTTAAAATCCATCAAAGGATGTTGACATAGATGAAATCAAAAATCTTTTTAGAGAAATATCTCTTTCTTTTTTTTGAAATGATTTAAGAGTCATATATTTATAAAATAAAACATTTTCTTTGAAAATAGTTTTATAATCTTGTAAGGGAATCTTAGACGATTTTATAATGGCAGAAAATAGTTGCACCTGCCGTATAAGTTAAAAAAACATTCTTACCTTAATTCTATCGAAAAGGTTAAAAAGGACCTTGTTTGGAAAATGATGGAAAGATTTTTTTATAAACCACTTATAAAAGTCAACAAGGGTATAAAGGAATTTAACCCATATTCTAGTAAATATTAAAAATGTTTTGAAATACATTTTTAATAAACATGGATGTGGATGATAAAGAAGTCCCAGTAGATTATTACGTATAAACAACCTCGGATAATGAAGAGATTGCGAAATAAACCCTTACCTTGTACTTTTCCTTGGTTGGGGGTAGATTAACCTCCTTTATAATGGTGAGATAATTGTTATTAAATTATACAAGAATCATATACATTAATATGATATCATATATGATCTTTTAACATTGATTTGTTAATAATATCTTAGAATTATCGTCGTTTCGGGTGTTAACTTACTCTTTTTTTTATATGTTTTGTTACATATGTTGTGTTTTTTATGGATTGGTTGTATCTTATTCATATCCATAATTATATCAAGTCCTTAAACATTATTTTTAAATCATCAAATGATAATTATACTTTAATGGATACGATGGAGAATGAATCTCATCGCGTTCGTGGAGACGGTAGTCCGTACGTACGCACGAGCGACAATATAATTCTTTTGATATTAAAATAATATATAATTGGATGGTATATAATATATAAAGAATCATTATAATGTTATATTTATTATTTACATGAATTAAAAATCATTATTATACCCATCCAAATAATAATATATTGAATAACAATTACACCACGACGTGGAGACGGTAAGTCGTACGTACGCACGTATGGTGACATGTCATTCAAAGGATGGATAGAATACTAAATATGGTTATACCATATTTATAATAATATTAAAGTATATAGGATATACTGGATTCATTATTTTATAATGGTAATAACAAAGAAAGAATAAGTTTAAGAAGAAATAAATTTGAAAAAGGGTGGTGAAAACATTACCTCTTCTTCGGGTTCTTCCTTTTGATTTGATCAAAAGGGATCTTTAGGTTGGCTTTATAACCAAAATAAGGCATCTAGGTTTTATTGAGGGAAGTTTAGAGAGTATTTTGTCAGGGGTTGGTCGAACCAAAAGGCTTTGAAGGTGTAAATTAATGAGAATGGGTAGTTCCCTTTTATAAGAGGGGTGAGGGGCACCTTTGGAAAAGATGGAAATATTATTTTATAATAAATTCATATTCGGTTTATAATAGCTCAAAAGTGGATTATTTATAGTTTAATGTGGGTATGTGTCAAAAACCACTCATAAAATAGAATTTATAAAGGTTTGGGTCATTATATTAACCTTATCTTTTAGTTTTAACTCTTAGTTAATTAGTTTGACACTTACCATGTCACTTTGTATTTTTATATTATATAGTTAATAAACTTACTATATACCTCCAAGGGACCCCCAGGTGGTCCATTAATGATATACATATCATGAGATAAGTCTCTTGGCCGAACCTTATATTTTTAGAAATTGAATATTAATTAATAATATAATATTTGTTTTAAAAACTCTTTTATGTCAATTTTGACACTATTTGGAAAATTGATTTTTGTGAAAATTATAACAGAATTATTACTTAAAAAAAAGTTAATTAAATCAATACTAACATGTCATATTAACCTATAAAATTAGTTTAATTCATAAAAAGTCTCAAATTATATTTATTTGGGTATTTATAATATCAATTATTTTAATTTTTCGCTATTATGGTAATTACTGCATCAGAATTTTTTCATAAATAAAATAAATTATTTAATGTATAAAAATTATAAATAAAATATAATTATCTAGGAAATATTTTTATATTTCTAATGAATATTTATAATCGATTTTATCTTATGTTTAACCCTATATTAAAAATGTTTTAGTAAATAAACTTTGATTTTAACTCTTTTAACTCTTCTTCGAATTAAATAATAATAAATGTCCTAATCTAATCCAAGTGGACCTAAATGATAATATTTTATTCCTAAGATTGTTTTTAGTCGAGATACACTTGTCCAATAGAATTAGGACATGTGTTAGGGTAATATTAATATCATTTGTACCCTTAATTACCCTATTTACTTTTAACTGTGGTAAATAAAAGTAAAAAGTTACTATTCACCAAAAATTATTTTCATCTCATTGAACCATATTTTACTCCTTGATATTAACCGTTTCTATCAGATTTTCAAAATTCCACTCACAGAAGCGGTAAAATTAATTTTTATGAAAAATTCAGTTTTTTAACTACCACTTAGTGGTTTCACTATTCATCAAAAAATGAAGTTTTTCAGAAAAATACCAAAAATTCAACCTAGGATAATTTCGATATTCCAAATCCAAAAATGAAGTACATTTTGAAAAATAAAATTTATAAATTTCAAAAGGTGGGTATTACTATTCATAACGGGTAGTTTGATTGGTTGTGGTGTGTTAGAACTCGATGTTGCATACAACACACGTTATTTCATTATTCAAAGAGAAGCGTACTGTAGAAGCTTGGGGTGTTACAATTTATGTTGGTTAGACTATCTTTGTTTTTGTAGGATATGAAAAACAAAGTTTCGTGACTCATGATTTACCCTTCATTATGTTATTACATAGATTCACACCAGGTTATCCATTTTTTGTGTATAGTGTGAAACAAATGGCCCTAGGGATGATAACCAATCATATTTTTATTTGAGAGATTCATAGAGGGTTTAAAAAAATTACATATAGTTTTCAAACAAAACAACCTAACAGATGATAACCAGATAATTTTGTTATTTTATAAATTCATTTCAGGTTCACTATTTTTTCAATGGAAATGACTTCAAAATTGTGAATGTGGTTCATCCCAATGATTTATTGTGAGGGGTTCAATTTCTTTCACAATAACATTCATCGGATTACCATTTTCTTTCTTAATAGAAACTCCCAATTATTTCCCCATACATAACTAGGTATAGACCTACTTTCCAAAGTTCGGTGGTCAGTTGGGATTTTAGACCCAACAACACTTACGAAGTTATATTGGTCAATTTAATGGGAGTTCGGGCTCATCATACCATGTTGGTGGAATTTTTTTCATTCTTATGGACTCTCTTATAGATTTAAGATATGTTCTATAATCTCTTACTAATTCTTATATGAAACTATTTACCCTAACAAATTCATCATAGGTCAATACCATTTATGTGCACAAAATGATCATAGTTTTAACCCTTTTTGTTTAGAATAAGGGGATCTCATTAGTGAATCCATCTGTATGTATCTGAGATTCATCATCCATTTCTCAATGAAGATTTACTTCTTATATGTTGAATCCATATAACAAAGAACTTTTAAACTTTCCACCATATAGGGAGGCCACTAATATACTAAGGAGAAGATTGAGCCATTATGAGTTACCCTATGTATCCTACTTATTATAGGAATCAAAAACCTTATAGTTCATTAAACCTATGTAGTTTAACATCATTTGAAGAGGACATATGTATGGGAACTTAGGCACTAAATATTAGAGCTCGAGTCTAAAGGAGACAACCTATGTATCCTGGTTATAGTAGGAATTAGAGTTATATTAGTTCATTCACACCCTTAGTACCATCCCCATGGTATATGTCATAATATGGTAGGGTTGTTTATATCATGACACTCATTAGGGATTACATACTGATATTTCCTTGTATGGTGGAGATTCATTATGTGAATGATGTGACTATCCCATATATCTAATCCCACCTGATCTATTATCAATGTAAGAAATAAGCGATAGTAAGTAATTATCTTTATTTCATGTGGATGCAGGGCTTATATAATGGTAAAGCCCTTAGGATACTCAATATGGAACTCAGGCCTCAAGGAAATGTCATATGTATCCTGGTTATGGAAGGAATAAAAATCCTCATAGTTCAATTATTTCTCCATCCACTGGGGGTGAGGTATATGATCTTCCCATGGGTATGATTGGGTGTTAGAGACATGGAATGAATTATACCAAAATGGGTTCCCATCTTAGTTTGGAATCCAGACTTAGGAAGGCATCCTATGTATTCTGGTTATGGAAGGAATCTAAATCCTTGTAGTTCAATTAATCAGGGCTTACACACTAAGTATGACCTTATAATATAAGAAATATCATATTATACCATTGTTTCAAGATTACACACTAACATTTTACTTAATATACATAAGTTTATAATGTTAATTATATGATCATTTCAAATCCCTAGGCCCATATGAGCTATGGTTGGTGTGAGAAATAAGGGATAGAAAGTAATAAATCTCATCATTTATGAATATGCGACATATTTGTTGGGACTTACCTTTAGATTATTAATAAGACCTTGAGCCTCAGGAAGGAATCCAACATATCCTAGTTATATCAGGAATTGGATTTATCGTAGTTCAGTTAATTGGGGCTTACACATGGAGGTTTCCCTTATAATAAGGGCTTAGACACTGAGGTTTCCCTATGGATATAGCTTTCTTTTCTTCATGACATGATTTTATTGTCTACTCAACATGCCTTGATTTTATTCTTTACATGACATAGGATTACTTCCTTACATTACCTAAGACTATCACATGACCCAGTCGACCTATCCAAGGGAAATTTCATATCCTAGATGACATGTGTTAAGGACATCGCATGATCAAGACTTAATTTTACAAAGTCCCTCACGATACCTGGCTGAAAGACCCTGGAAGCCATCGCATGATCCTGGATGGAAGTATAGAGGGATTCGCATGATCTGGATGACATGACATGGGGTCATCTTCAAAGATGGATGAATCACTTAGAGGGTGTCGTGAGAGTCAATGTGACAAGTCTTGGAGGGTGATACATGTCATGGATAACTTGTATAGGGGTCATTGTGAGATCTGGATGACATTCCTAGAAGGTGTTGTAAGATCCAGTTGACATACACAGTTTATATCATGAGACCTAGATAAAATTTATCACTTCATCTATATGGTTTGGGTGATATATCTGAAGGAAACCACAAGGTATGGATGGTGAGCTTGAAGGGCTTTGTGAGAATAGAGTGGTATACCTGATGGTGACACGTGACTTGTTTTGACATGTCCAAAAAACTTCTCATGGTCCAAATTGTATACCAAAGGAACACCACATGATATGGGCTACATATCATAGTTATATAACTTGACCTGGGTGGTTTATGTGAAACCCATAAGGATTAGCGCATATAATTTTGATGTAAGTCTCCCATATTTAGTATTTGTGCTGGCCTTATGTTATTAATGTATTATATTTATTCATTGTTAAATTTTTTTTGTCTCATGTGATCTAGAAGATATATGGTATTTTCTATTCATAACTCACTAGATGTCCTTCACATTATCTATGAGTGATCATGTGATGTTTCTATGTATGATGTATGATTTCTCTTATTGTTCCCAAGATCTTACCTGACGGGTAGGTTTTCTGATTGCGAGATCAGCGGATTCAAGAAATATAGTCTAGTGGATGATCCATCCATGTCTGGATGAAAAATATAATACTTTATGTAATGTTGGGTGGGGGATTTATAGGCCTCACCACCACAGTTTTTCACCACTTCATGTGTCACATATCACATGAAATTTAAGCTGGAGTCGGTGGAGGGCCTCGACGTTAGGCATATTTTGTGAAGTCGTACCATGAATCACTCTAGGGTTGTCTCATGTCTTTTAGTGACCACAATACCATCCCATTAACGCCTCCTTTATTATATTACTTCTAATAAAGGGGGTCATGTAAAATTATGTAGACATGAAAAGGGACTTTCTTATTATCCAAATGACATGTCCAAGGGTCTTCATGATATCAGGGTGCATGTCAAAATGTTGTATCATGTTCTTAGGTGACTTGTATCTAAATTTCCACAAGAAAAGGATGGCTTGTTAAGGGGCCTTTGAGAAATCATGCTAGCTTATCAAGGGGCCTTACTAGAACATATTTCTGATATCCTGGGTGCATCATGAGAATTTTACCATAGTTAGAGGCTTTCATCATTCATCTATTTATTTCCTTCATTTACTTTTTAAAGGTTGGGGATTTCATGAGGTTGTATGAATGTTGTATAAAACAACCATTGTACCTCTTGGTGATGTGACATGCAACCAAAAAGGTTCATGTGGATATGCGTGATCATTTTAAGGAAAATTCAATCAGTTTTTTCTTATTGATCCAAAGAGAAAGCATGATCTTGCATTGACATACCTGAGACCCTTCGTGTGATGACGATATCATGCCAGTGGGATTTCATGAGATGAGGAGGACATATCATTGGGGTTTTTCAGTGTAATTCGAATCTCTATGGATATGTCATAGGGTTTTTATGACCACAAGAGAATCATGTATCCTCCCATTTTATTTCATTTTTTAATTTTAAAAAGTATGGGTATCTCGTGAGTTGGATTGAATGTTGTCAAGGAAAACTACTCTCCCCATCAATGATATGTCACATATGTTTTAAGACCACAAGAGGATCCCACCATCTAGATATTTTTCTCCTAATTTTGAAGAGAATTCGTATAGTTTCTCAGAAGTCCAATAGTCTTCAATTCATGAGACCTAGGGGAGCTCTCCTAGAATCCACCACATAACCAATGGTTGTTTGGGGTGCCTTCACAAGAGAAGAAGGTCTTTTCCAAAGGGGATGTGCAGGATCTTATGCAGGCTATGAACAGTGCATAACCATATGAATACTTTTTCTACTAGTCATAACATTTCATGTTTTCTGGGGGTTTATATGAACCGTGTGATCATGGACTCATTATTCTTCCTTTACCTTGTGGGGAAAATAATACCCATACTAAAGTATTTATTCCTTTTTTGATTTTTTGATGCTCATTTGGTGGGCATCAACAATGATATTAGATAATTTCATAAACTTGTTGATTTATTTGGATGGTGTTTAAATAAAATATTATGATATGAATGGTATCATGATTTTTAAAAAATAATGCATACATTTGAAAAAATGAATATTTTTTTAGAGTATGAATTTATTTACATTATCTTTGTAGCTCTAAAATATTGATTGAAAATAGGGGTATTCCATAAATTGATATTGTTTTTTTTATTTATAGATATTTTGAATGATGAATTGATTATGAATTGTGTACTAAAACATCTATTTGGTATTTCATGGACTTTTCTCATATCTTGTGAGTGCATGTGATAAATATTTTTTTAAGATCTATTTTTTGAAACTTTTGGATCCATATGTAGTGATGTGAAGAAGAATTGAGTGTAAATTATGGTGGTAAAGTATGATGAGAAATATAGACTAAATAAAATAGTCACTATAGTGTTTGTTCTCTATATATGAATGGTGGTTCAATATTTGGAAAATAAATCATGAAACAAAAATATAATAAATTTTTATTCTCCTTCTTATTCTTTTCAAGTATTCCATATGATTGGGGATATTTTAGAAAATAGAAACTATCTAATTGAATTTTCTATAAATTTTTTTTTTAATTGAAATATGGGTTTTTATATTGGATTTAGTGGGAAATGGGATTTTTTAATGGGTTATAAAAACATTTCTTTTATTATATTTTTAGAGAACATAAAATTGTCAATAGTTTTTGAGATTTGTATATTTTCAAAGAAACTTAAAAAAAGGAATTTTTTGATAATTCTGTATTCATAAATAAAACATGAATTGGGAATTTTTAAAATCATTCATCGTTATTGTTTATATAATATTATTGAAATTTTAAATAAATTCTAACGTGTAGTTTTGGATAAAAATTTATTAACCTAACTAAAACGTCCCAAATCAATAAAAAATGATTTATCAATATTTTTTAGCATTAAATATTTGAATTTTCCATGAGTGTAATTATGTTATTGTTATTAAGGAAATTAGGGTGAGTTTATATTGAAACCATAAATGTGAACTTTGGTAGACATGTTGATATGATTTGACCAGTTATATGTAATGATGAAACATTTTTCCTTCTTTGTGATGGGCTATAGTTCCATGTAAGAGTTATGTTATAGGAAATTGTAGGTTTTCATTAAAAAACATTATATTATTATTACATGTATCTATTTTGTTATTTTATAAATTAATGTTTTCAAATATGTTTTCTTCCTCAAATATTTTGTTTTAAAATATTTCATTTAGTAAAAATTTACATTTAGATGAACATTTTTAGATTTTCTTTACTTGATGGAAATTCAATCACCATATTATAAATTATACCTCACCAATTTTCAACAACTCCCAGTGATTGGGGAGGATAATTAACACAATTTTTCATTATGTATTGGGTATCTATGTTTGAGATACCTAGTTATGGATTTATAAATTTTGATGGTTATAGAGATAATTATTGTTCCCTTATAAAATATTTAAATCCTCTATGTGTGATTTAAATTATAGGAGTGATGGGAAAAGATGATATTTGATCAAGTATGGTAGAAAATGGCTAAGATAGGGTATAATTATAAAAGTTTTAGTCTTGTTCATAATGGATTTATATGTATTATTAAAGTCCCTATCTCACTTCTTGGGATGATCAAAGTCACCATCACATATAATTTTAAAGGATTCACAATGGAAATTAATATTTTTTAACATAAATATCATTTTTTCAAAAAAGGTGCAGTGCTTTATTTTTCACTTTAGAAAAAAAATTATAGTTTTTTTATTATCAATGTAATGAATATGATTATGTAGTAGAAATTTATTGTGTGGTGTAGATATATGTACTAGAAAATTGTTTCCAATGATAAAATGCTTCTATGAGAAAATTGATCGATTGAGTACATTAACCATGTATAAAATTTTGTGTTATTTAATTAACACAACACTACTATATGAATAAAATTACATAGAATTTCACATGAGTTTCATTAACCCATACCACTAGTTTTATCATTCCTAGAGTTGTGTTGTATAATATTCCCTTTTAATCTTTACCTTATCCAAGTTGTCACTTATAGAAACACTTAAAAGTATTTTATTCACATCCTTTAAATATATTAAATCTATAATAGTTATTTTTAATGGTATAAAATATTAAATATAGAGACATAAAAAATTAAATATTAAATATTGGTATAATTAATATTACATTGTTTAGACCACCTTTTATTTCCTGCTTGGATAGACGATGACATGGTGAATTTTATCTCTCCATGGTTAAATTTATTACAATTGAAATAGTATATAATAACAACTGCACTCTTCTTTTTTATCCTACCCAAATAGAATATTAAATATTTCTTTATTTTATGATAATAGTATTTTAAGTTTAAAAATCCATATATATTTTCCAAACATTCAATAATTAATAAAAAAAATAAGATTTATGGGTTATAAAAATCGTTACCTATGATATGTTCATAAAATATTTCACTATAATAAGTAAATGTTTGGAATCTAATGAGACTCCATGGATTGATATATAAGAGTGAGGATGGTTTTTGATTTATGAGAAACCAAATATTGAGGTTTTTTTATTTTTTAGAAACAAAATATTGATAAAATCCTCTGGAAAAAAATTCTCATTCACTAAAATAGTATTTAGAATTAACTATATTTTTTCTAGAAAATCATAATGAAGAGCGGATACATCACAATTTTTAGTGATTCTTGTATATCAATGATTCCATATCAAGATGAAGCATATTGGACTATTCTCTATGATAATTATCATGATCATGGAAAGGTGAATGGTTATTCCATATTTAAAATTAATATGAAATTTTGTTATTTTTTTCCTTCATTCCAGTTTGAATGGAATATTATATGGAATTATTGGTTATTTTTACTAATTTCCAATATGTTTAGATAAGTTTTTTCCCGTATATGACCCTTATTTACTATGTAATCACTTTGATAAATTGTTTATTTAACATTATTTTTTAATATTGAGTTATATACCATTTAAAAACTATATATAGTTATAAATAAATATTATAAATGTATATATAATAATTATTAACACATCCCTAATATATTTTTAATTATCATATTCTTTTTACAGTATGAATTTTATATCTATACAAATGTAAAAAATAATTCATTTTTGTCATGTTACTTTAAAATATATATTTCAAATACATTATATACTCTATTAAAATTAACTAAAAAAAGGTATACATGTTGTTAAACTGAAATATCTAGGAACATCAATTATTATAAAAATCATTGATTCAATGTTAAATATTATTTAAACTATAAAATGAATTATGTTAAATGTAAAAATTCATGTAGCATAAATATATAATTATTAGATTTTATTTAATCCAGTTGTATCATTGAGGCCTATGTTGGACATGTTCATACTCAATTTAGAAATTTCAAGCATTAATAATTTCCTGCTCGATAACGATAAAACTAGTTTCTTTTTAGACTTAATATGATTAAATTATTAAATGTTAATAATTTTTGTATTGATCATTTTTTTAATGAATATCATGATATATTTTATTTTTTCATTTTTAGTTAAAAGGGAAATTATCTCCATTAAATTAATTAATATTGTTTTTTATGTTGATTTTGATTTTAAAAAAAATAAACACACATATATTTTTTGATTCCAAACAATAAAACTTAAAAAATAAAATATTTATAACATTATAATAGTCATAATAATTGTCTTATCCCATTGATTAAATCATACATTAACTTTTAATAATAATAACAATAATAATGGAATATTTTTAATTTTTAAACATGATATCTATAATAAAAATATGCTAATATCCTATGTATAATTTTAAGTAATTTATATATATGTTAAAAAAATATCTAATAATATAATTATAAAAAAAATTAACTATTTCTATACTTATATATATAGGTTAAATTTCTATTTCTAGGTTCATAATTTCTAAATTTCACCTTCTTTTCTACATATCATAAAGAACTGAACCAAAACTCATATTTGGTTTTGATAAATTATAATATTTCCTAAAAATTAAAAGATGGTAACAATTACTATAATCATTGAAAATATTTTTTCATTGTTATTAAATGAAAAAACATTTAGGCACATTTTATTTTCAATCATTCATTGATGCATTGTAAACTACTTTTTAGTTAATAAAATATAATATTTTTATAAATGATTTTTTTCATACAGGTGTGCCTGGATTTTATTTAGTTGATAATTATTATATATAATTTATCTATGTTCTAGGTATATATATACATAATTTAGTCCATTAATCCAAATATTATAATATTTTTAATAGAGATACTTGGCCCATTCTATGAATACCCTTCAAGAAATATGATGAAATTATTTTACAATGTTTCAAAAAAATGAATAATTTTTTTATGGATGAAATAAAATTAACTATCACATTTAATTTTATTATAAAAAAAATATTTTAAAAAATAATAATAAGAATATTCTCCCACCAGATATATCCATGGGATTATGGTTCTTTTTTCATGATTTCAATGATATTATGGTTGTGTTATAGATAATTTTCTCCAGATCATTATCACTGTAATAAAAATATCATGACATAATAATTGAAAAATATGTGAGATTACCAGGTTAACCTATATTAAAAATCAGATTCCTAGGGTGGTGTATATAATTTTAGGGGGACTTCAATACATTTTGTAACCATATTTTTTGTGATTTATTCTATCTATTAAAAAATAAAAAAAATAAAAACATCATTGTAATTTTATTATAATTATAAATTCCATAGAACCAATACAATGATATCTCTCTTAAATATATGAGGAATATAGTTTCTTGTATACTCATATGAAATTAAAATATAAATTTGGAATCTAAACCCATCATTATATGTTTATAAAAAATATATTTACATAGCTTAAGGAATCTAATATACAATCCATTGAGCCCATGTTTTTCCAACATAAAGGTCATATTTATTATTTGGTACTGCAAGAGTGGAAAATTTATTTGACCTAAAATGGAATGAGATTTAAACACAACCAATGTTGTAGGAACTATGATTTCTTCACATAACTAAATTCAATAAAAAATTGATTCAAAATATTTATTTTAGATATTTCCTAAGATTATAAAAAATGATCCAATATCAAATTTTACATATAAAAATTACCTAACATATATATAATGATTGAATTATTTAATATAAATTATCCATATTATTTCACTCCCACCAGATTAATATTCTTCTACAAAGATGAAAATTTATTATCTTCTAATAATTTTGTAAATATATCTACTACATGTCCATTAGAGGATATGAATCATATTTGAAGAAAATTATGAGAATATATATATATATATTAGGTTCATGGGGGTACAATTACTTTAAAACACACACACCACACACACATATCAGAAATGTAGGCCATATCCCCCCTAAGGGGATATCCCACCCATCAATACTTATTTATTTTATACATGGCCCATAGGTATAGTGGGTGTGAATACCATAACATGGACTGAAATCCCATTGCAACGTCTTTCATGTATCACCAGGCTTGTGGCATGCCTTCATCACCCCCTTCATACGTCATCATCTGCATCGCCACCTTTATAGTACTATAATAGTACCATCGCTCAACAAGGCTTGAACCCAGGAACTCCTGGGTTACAAGAAAGAGCCTTTATCACTCGAGTACAGGCTCATTTGTCTTATTAGAATATATTCTATTAACAAAGTGGATGTAATTTTTAAATTATTTTTAAATGTGTGAAAAAATGTATTTTATAATAGATAGATAGATCCCAGTTGTTGAAAAAAATTCATGGTAGTCAAGGTTGAAAATTTTCAACCCATAAAATTAGTAAAAAAATTCAAATTATTTTTATTATATTGTTATATTGTGGATTATATTCTAACAATATATTTTTATTTTATAAAATTATATAGTTTCTTAAGTTCCATGACATTAAATTTCAATAAAAGGATTATATTACCTTTGATAAATCATTGATCATATCGAACATTTTCTCGATCTAATTAAATAAAAAAATAAGAATAGAGATAAGTGTAAACATTTTAAAAAAAATTAAATTCAATATAGAAATTATACCATAATAATATCTAAACTACACTTAAATTACTTTCTATTATTGAGACTAGTAACTAATATCCAATATTAACTAAATTGGATTACTTTTTCAGGTGATGGTAAAATATTATAATGCATTTTTTGATGCCTTATATTTTTAGGGGTATAAAAATAATATAAATAATTTAATTTATCAAATTATTATGATGGGTTATATTTTGAATATGTCTTTGAAGTAATGTATCGAGAGTTGGACCCCTTAATTGAGGTGTTTTATACAAGGAATGAGGCTCAAAAACTATCCTATAGGCTTGAAAGGACTTAGGGTTGGGTTGGTATGGTATATGTATCCTTGGTGGTATATTGATGGATTTTTTCAACAATAGTTATCATGTGGCCCAATTCCAACTAGCCAGTGGATCATTAATTAAAATTGGTTTTTAGGAATGAGATTGAGGCTCAAAAATCAATATAACCTTGGTTTGACTTGAACAGGACATTATAGTCTTTTTCTGAATTAGTGTACTTTAGAAATAAAATTGGAAATATTTATAGTAGAGTTAGGGGGTCCTCAATACATTCCATATATAATTGTTTAAAAAATTATCATGCATGTGATGTGTAGTTTTTCCACCAAGTTAATTATCCTATATCACTAAAAACATGTTGTCAGATATAAATTGGTTGGTCAATAGAAATTAAATGGTAATTTAATATAAATTTTAGAACATATGTAAATTCTTGGGTTTAAATGAGGAAAGTGACAAGTCCACTGAGGACCTTAGGCACTGGCATGAATCCATGGATGCTAATTTCTAAGTCTTAGAATGAAAGGATACCCAGATGCCTAGAAAAATATAATATAGGTTGTAACCTAACTTGAGATGGATGACTCTAGTAGGATACATAATGAACATTGGGATGTGATTGGCTGAAGTTGAAAAATCATAGGAAAATTGGAGACAGATATAGTGATCTAACCACTGGAGTGACCTTGAATATATATATATGGTCCTTGAATTATCTCTCGAGACTAACACTAGTGAGGTGTACCCTCGCAGTTTATAAGGTTGTATGATGACACGATGATAGTGATGGTTGGGAGGACCTTCATGCTTTGAGCGTTCACATGAAAGACAAGTTGTGTCCAAGGATCCCAAATGGGATTCAAATCTTATGGATTGACCTAGAGAACCCAAGTGGGTTCCCTCATGATAAACCAACACAATGAAGGTGTGTTACGGACATGGGTAGATGTGGAAATGTGTTTCAACTTAGAAACCATAAAAAATATATCATCCCAAGGGATTATAGAAAATTATGTTGGGTTTAAGAATTTGACTGAACCCTATAATATATATATTCCTTCCCCTTAGTATTTTTTATGTAGCTATAGAGGCCCATATGTATTTTATAGGACCTATCCTATGGGCCTGATGTGATGTGATGGAAATGTAATTGATACCTTGAGGTGTTAATTGAGATCTATCATTGGTAATAATATGATAAATATGTTATTCAACTTGACTATGATTACATCACCATTAATTCCTAGTGTGTATCCATGGATATGGATGTTGATCCACGTATAGAATTCTTAGGGAACTTGGATTCATCCTCAGTTCATTAGAGAAGTCCATAGATGCCACAATTACCTAGGATGTATAGAATATCTAGGATCTAGTGGCATAGGTTTTGGGGGTTATTATTATGTTGTATATTTTTATGAGATTCCTAGGACACCCCTACAATCATTCCAGTAGATCTGGATTATAATACATATACCAAATTTGGATTCCCAATATTCCTAGAATCCAGCTGTTTGGCATGGTGACATTAAGATGACTCTGATTCAATAATTTCTTAGGATACCTAGGTATTATCTTTTTTCCATTAATTATATTTGTATTTTGGGGATATGATAATGATTGTTGGGATATGGATGTTGATAATTTCAAGATGAGCTATTGGTAATTTGACCCTTATTATTTAGGATACCTAGGTTACACCCTAGGATTGGGTATTTATATAGAGGAACGTTAATCAAAATGTTCTTAGAGACACACCATCACTAGCCAAAGATGGTAAGATAAATCAGGGTCATAGAACTAATGATCTAAAATGGTGTGGTGTTTGGTACATGGTACGGTGTGATCTACATTTTTTTATTTTAGACATTCCATCATCAAGATGATGCAATTATTATGGTTTTTTTTAGATTTTTATTTACATTGATCATGTAACTGCATATATCATTGCATTACCAATTATGCACAAGACTCTGTTGATGGTAACCTACTAAGTTTTATACTTGTAACCTACTTGAATAGCCATGGAATATGGGTGCATGAGAATATTTACACTTAGATATTGGTACATTTTGGTCTAGGTCCTATAATTATACAATCGAGCTAATGCAACTTGAGTGGAAAATGGAGAATGTAGATGAGGCTTGAGAAAAGAGATTGGCCTCTATTGGATCAATTTTTTTATTTATCTTCAATATATGTGTGATCGGCTTGGTGGATGATCGAGCTTGTATGATGATATATATTTTATCACAACACATGTTATTATTTTCAAATTATTATTTTTATTCATGATCTAATGGTTATGGAATATTATTGATACTTTTTTATTTTTTTTATTTTTTTCACTTTGATATAGGGGATATAGTCTCCATAAGGTACCTTCTTTGACCCCTAAAACTATTCAGAAGCCTCTAGAATATGTGGAGGTATTCCTAATGCCATGTGGGATTTTAATTTGGTTATTATTCTAAGTGATCTAGGTCATGGTGCTACAAAATTTAATTAGACAATCATTTTATTTTATTTTTTTAATTTTTTTGACACTATAGTCAAGATAAAGGAATGTGTTGAATCTTTTGATAGATATCCATCATGTGTGTCATAGAAAACAATTTTTTTAATAATTCCTATTTATTAGGGATAATATTTAGGTCCTATATTTTCACAATTATGGTTGATATGATTTTCACATCACGTGACTCACATGGATTTATGAGATTTATTATTTGATATACATTTGGATCTTACCACATAGAGGCAACAGATGTTTTATCCAGCATGATTAGGAAAATAATATTTGTATGACATGTATAAATGTTTGAATAATTTTGTCACATATGAGAGGCATGATTGTTTAATGTTCTAGTATCTACTTATAGGTTATATTCCCATATATTAAATTATTGATATTCTACTCATATAAGCTGACATGTATATGAATTTCCTTCTTATTAATGTTTATATTGATGGATGTTGAGATGATCATAATAATAATGACATGGTACCATGTTTTACAAAACATGGAGTGAGCCAAATATGTCAATTTAGTCGTTAGATTTCTTTGTAAAAAACCCCATGTGGATCGTTAGCATTTTGGTATGGTTACCTAATGTATTAGTAAATAAATATATGGTGTTTTCTCATATAGAATAAAATGACACTATTAATAGATAAAAATAATTTTTTTGGTTTCTTTAAAAATATTTTCAGGTAATATGTTGTCAGTTATGTAAGTGATGATAAGCAAGATCTCGATTATCAAGTGAACAATCCAGTAGGTGGATTCTAAGTGAAATTAGATGCCTAGTAGGTGATTTTGTTTGGAATGTGATACCAATTATAAATATATGAGACCCAATTGGTAAATTTATTACACACTATGAGGTGTAACCTTTCTTGATCCATGAATTTTGGGTTAGGTTGGATACCCAGATACCCCTGGTATTGAGTCGAGACTTGGTGAGTCGATGATGTGTACAGTCGAGGGAAACCCATGAAGGGGTTGGCATGTGATTTTGAGTTCCCCAAAGATAGAATGGTTTGGTTAGTTTGATTTAGATCGTACCAGTACATATGAGGTATTGTCTAGGTTTTGGAAAATTATTTATTAACCTTTGTGGTTTTATCAGAGTATTATTATGGCTGCAAGCAGTTCAGTATGTGATCCATATAGAGTTTCTTAGTATTGTGACTAGCATTAATTGGTAAGAATATTTGGGTACCTGAAACTAATGGATTATTATGTTCCTTAGTGGTATCATGATAGTGCCAGTATATTCTTGTATTTTTGGGAATGATGTTTGTAGGTGATCGATCATGAAATGAACAATGGAACAATAGAAGTTCCAATTTTGAAATGGAGTTCCAAGGGTTCTCTGTTTAGATGAAATGGATGTTCCACATAGAAAGGTAGGTATTTTAGGATCTTCATCTCTATTATATTGGTGTGAAACTTATGGGAGAATGATTAATGTTTTCTATAGTTTGGTGGTATTAGAGCATACACTCATTCATTTGCAGATGAGATCGAGGTAGTGCATACACAAGATACATAAGATGTTATTGAATTGGTTAGGGGCTATGTGTGGTCCATGGAAAGATGAGTTTTAAGGACATGACCAGGAGATAATATTGTTAGTTATTATCTTAAAAATTTAGGTTTTCCAATAAATATATGTGATAAATTGAATGAAAATCATATGGTAATAGTATTGTTCTAAGTTTGACCTAGATTAAACCTTAAATAGTTGATGTAGTTCTTGATCATGGATCGGGAGGAATGAGATGTGTGAGATGATATAACCTACTGTGGTGGTTCTCAAGGAGTAGTAAAATTAAATACATATAGAGGGGAGTGAACCATTTTAAACTTTATGGTGATGAACCTAATTTGAATTGAATTTTAGTTAAATGCATGGATAGAATTAGAGTGGGATATGAACATTATATAAGTTAGGTTTTAAGTTTTTCACTCAGTAATGAGTGAAAATTTATAAAATTATAATTATGTTCATTAATGGATGGTTTTTGGGTTATAATGATCATAAATTTGGTTTAGTAGTGTGATGGATAAGATCCTCTTATAGTAGGGAGTGTGATGTCAGTTGTGGGTAGTATGACCCTCATACTGGAAGGGTCATGGGTGTGTGGAATTATTCAATGGATTATTTTTAGGGTACTTGGATTTAAATAGATAAATAAATATGAACATAACTAGATTCATCAATGAATCCCAATTATAGACCTGGATGTGATATTAGGTAGAGTATATGCATTGGTTTGGGGATCAGGATAAATTTATATGATCTGAGTGTTGTTGTATTAGATGTGTGTTGGTTCTTAGGGAATGGTAGAGTACGAAGATGAAAACGGTTGAATGTTGTATAAAATTTAGGATTCAAATCATACTTATGTATAGATATCATTGATCATAATTAAATGATCATGAAATGGATAGGGTTTAGGGAATCATGACCATGAAAATAGTTAGTTATTTGGTGGATGGTGTTGGTCATTTTTAGGAGAGGTTGTCCATAGGTGGTATGATCAGTGGTTTTACATATCATGGGACTTGTGGGGATATGAACTACATTATATAGATAATTTGGATGATATTTTCATATTTTAGAAAACCTTCTATAATTTTATGGAGAATTTGTTGTGGTTGTGTTGTTCTTAAAGTTTTAAGGGAAGTATATTTTGAATTTGAAATGAGAATTGAGAGTTGGTACTAGTTATTAGATAGTGTTCATGCATGTGTTGATGTATGGTGTACAGGGTTCATGTTGAGGGGGGTCAATGGACCACTGAGAGTATGGTTAAATAAATAGTTCTGATGGTATTGAGGTATTGAGGTTCACAATTAGCCTCTTTTAGATGGGTCATATGGTGGGGAGTATCATAATCTAGAAGAATAATTAGAAAAATACATTTCAGTGTCTGTAGTTTTATGGTTTTAAGAGAGAATTGTCTCATTACATTAATAAGGAATTTTATTTATGGCTCATGTTTTGTTTAGTTAAATAAAGAATGTTGGAATTTGACTTGGGAAGCATTTAGGGTTTCCATGTATATATTCATCAATTTGAATGGGAAATGATGACACAGGTAAGTCAAGATAAGTGATGGGATGATCAATGATACTTTTCTTTGATGAGAAGTGTTATGGGGGTAATTTCAATACTCTATGTTTTTACTTTCTTTAAAATTTTAAAAGGAATTTAAATTTTAGAATTTGGTGTATCTGAAAAATTTTGAACTAGTCTTTGAAATAATTTCTGATTAATTAGAATACCACAAAGATTTGTTTTATACATTTAATGAGCTTCAGAAGGTTTCTTGGGGGCTAAAAATTTCTCTAGGATAGTCCAAGACAACTGTTGTAGATACCATCGTTGATGGCTATCGTCACCACTATCTTTCTGGTTTCAAAGTATTGAATATCATATGGATTTTTAAAAGGAAGAATTGACATTTTTTCTCAATAATGTTTTTTGAGGGAATCCACTCCTTATCCTTTCCATTTTTCCACATGGACCAAGGGGTCTCTCTCACTTCCCCTCTTTAGTTCCCCATTACATTGGGGTCTTTTGGGTAGTGATTTATTGTGTATTGGGGTGAGTCTCCATCTCTAATGATCTTCCTTCTTATTTTTCTTCCAATTTTATTATTTTTATTTTCTCTAGTTATGTTTATTGATTAAAATTATATTAGAGAATGGTGGAATCACACCATGATGATGAAAATTTTATTCTTCTTATGATGAAGGGATCCTATGATGTTGTTTACATGTTTTCACTTTTCATTTTGGTTGAAGTATCAAATGACACAAATTTATATAGGTTTTAATATTTAAATTTGATAAATTATTCATATGAAATAGTGTTGCAAGATAGGTATTTGTTTGGGAATGGTGTAGAGAGTCCGGTGTAGCCCTCCCATGAGTGGTTTTCAGAGGTTACATTAAGAGTTCTATGCTCGGTGAATTAATCATAGTTATTCCATGTTTTTTAAGTTGTCAAATCAATTTTAGATTGTTAATTAATTTCTAAGTCATTTATAATTAATTATTATTGCTGCTTGGGTACTGGATAGGGGATTGATCATCAAAGTGACAATTTTTTGGAGTTGGACATACCTAATTGGGAATTTGAAGATCCATTGACCATTGGAAATAATAATCAATGCTACCAACATGCGGTAGGTGGTCCTCATAACATTCCCCATGGCACTATTTCATTTTTTATGATGTGTGTAATGTGTGGTCGTGCCACCAAGGGCACTAACCCATCTCATTAAAAAGTATTTGTTTAATTTAAATTGTATAGATAATATAAACTAAATTTATATTTAATTTATATTTATTAACTTATGTAAATTACATGGATGAAATGAGTTAGTTACCAAGTTTATTAAGGACCTTAGGCACTCGCTTCACACATTGGATACCAATGTCTAATTCGTAGACTTAGAGGATACCCAAAAAACTAGACATCTCTAAAAAGGGGTTTAATGTGATTAGAGATGGATTACCATGTAGGTCTAATAAATTCCTTTAGGATGTGTTGGTCCTAGGTGGATAGTCCATAGGTAGGTAGGACATGGATCTAATGAGCTGATCAACTAGAGTGATCTAGGATATTGAGATGTACATTAAGATATCTCTTCAGACTCACACCAATGATCCATACCCTAATAAATTTCATTATTTGAATGGGTATTAATGGTAACATGTAACACACTAATATTTTATGAAGTTTTTTTCAAATAAATTTAATTTCATTGATATCTTTCATTACATGCAACACTGAGTTTTAACAAACTGTAACATAGTTTTAATATTATTAAAACAATATCATTACAACCTAGCCATTAAATTTGGAGTTATGAATTTAAATAACCAAATTTTTAAAATTAAGTATAATTTTTTATATAAATAAAACATATTTTTTAATAAGTACTTAAATTTTAGTAATTGTTTAATATTCTTGAAAAATACATTATTCTCAAAAAATGATTTTAATTTCCTTTTGGTGTACAAATAATAAAATTAAATTTCCACCATTTGTAAAATAAATTTTAAAAAATTATATTCATTTCATAAATTAAAATTTAAAAATTATCTTAGATTTAAATTTTGATAATTTTCTGAGAATATTAATTTTTCCTTAAATGATGAAAAATAATAACTTTTATCAAAAACTGATTTTCATCCAAAGCATTTACAAGTTACATTTTTTAAATATGTTTTTAAATGTATAATTAGATAAAATATTTTATTATTAATCCAATGTAGTTCATTTTAATAAATTTCATATTGAATTTTTATATGAAGTTTTTTTATACCTATGAAAACGTTTTCTTTGGAAAACCACTTTTTCATTACGTCTACAAGTTTAATTTTAAATTAACTTATACCACTTCGATGAGTTAAAATTTTAAAATGAATTCATTATTTGGAATAATAATAATAGATATTATATAATATCATTAATGTAATATTTTATCATAATGAATAAAAAAATTAAAAAAATTACCACGGTTATGGTTAAAATGGGTTTATGATGGATTAAAATTAAAATGTAAGGGTAAAAATGACCCAAACACCTATAAAATTCTAATTTTATTTCTATATATCAACCTCAAACCATATAAGGTTCATTAATTATCAATTTTAGAGCCTTGGGGAATTAGTAAAATGTGTCTATACCTTTTTTATTTAAAAAATTCCATGTGTGTCTTCTCCACCACTTATAAAAGGGCACCAACTCTCCTCTCATGTTCACACATCCAAATCATTTTTATCATGAAATAATTTCCCAAATATATTCCCTAATTAATTAATTATTTCTTATAGTAATTATTTTTATTATTAATCTCTAATAATAGTAATTTATGTGTAAACATAAAGGGATTCTCTGAAGAATAGGTATATTGATTAACTATGTGTTTTGATTTTATTTATTCTTATACATAATTAAAATTTTTATAAATATAATGATATAATAGCATAATTATCTCCCATATAATTAAATATTATTAAATTCATGTAATTACATATATCTATCATCTCATCTATCATATGGGAAATGAAACTATCAATCATGTGTACAACAGACTACAACCATGTGAACCAATTAATTCATTTTCCATCACTGCCAAACATGGTTGGATATGATGAAAAGTTTTACATATTAATATTATATTTTTAAAATAATTATACTTATGTAATTATAAAATCACATATATCTTCTTTCATTCCAATATGTTGGAAAATGATAACATTTCTCATGTGTATGTGCAGACTACCGGCTCCACGAAACACAATGATACATTTTTCAATTTACTTTGATAAATATGGTAATAAGTATTTATTTAATGAATATATATTATTTAAATTATATAAAAAATATTCTTTAGTTCTTAATTAACATTTACATTCTTTTTTTTATCCTTTAAGAAAATTTAAATGGTGTTCATGCGTAGGTACGACCTATCATCTCCATGAATGATTAAATTAATTTTAAATCAATAACTTTTATGGATGAATATAAATATATATATAATGAAGATATGTAATATTTATATAATTATTAATATTATTTAAGTAATGTAACCATGATCAATGTACAAGGAAAGAAACAACTGAACTAAAATATACCTGAAAAACGAAGTAGTTATAACCCAAAACAGGGATTTTAACAAAGAATTTTTGATAAATTAGAAATAAAAGTATATAATTAAATCATATAGGGTATGATACATATGATTATGGCACTATAATAGATTTAAAAAAAAACTTTTATTTGTTTGTTTTTTAAGATATTTAATATGAAAGTCGATACTTCAGGTGTGGGATTTTCGTCTCACTTTTATTTTTGTGGGACACATGCTATACTCACCACTTTTTATGGTTTATACAATAAATATTAATGTATTTAGTAATAATTATAATGAAATTTATATTTATTTAAATATTCATCTAATATTATTTCTTTTATAGGGATAATTATTTAAATTTTATCAAATTCGTAAGGGTTTTATGATACAGTCAAATTATTTATTGTGATTGTTTGTGATTATGAATAAAATGATTAAATAAAATGATTTATTATGAAATAAACCCATTAATTTTATTATTCTATATTTATTTTATGATAATAAATTCTTTCATTTTAATTTCCTCTATTAAATAACTAAAGAGACAAAAAGAAAATTTTTAAGGAAATTGATTTTTTTTATCTCTTCGATTGAAAATCCATTTTCTTTAATGTAAATGTATTATAAAAAATTAAATTATGTTTTTAATATTATACAGTTATTTTTTAAATAAATTTTATCTCGTGTATTAATTTTTTTATAAACATTTAAAAGGAATCTACTTATTGTTTTCTGATCAAGAAACTTTTTGACTTTTTACTCAAAATGTGAAACGAATCATTGTTTTAACAATCATGACATTAAAATAATTTTTTGCTTTCATAGACACTAGATGATATATATCTTTCGTTATCATATTCCATGTTTATTCTGAAAGAATAATTTTTATTCAATATTTGGGAAAAATTTATATTTTAAATATGTGATTTCAAAGTGAAAATGATATTTTCCTCAAGAAATATTCTAAGTTATCTTTCAAAATAATTTTAAATCTATGATGACATCCTTTGATGTTACTTAATATTTACTAGGGATATTTTATAATTATACCATCCATATTATTTCTCTTAATGTTTTAGATTTGTGATAAAAATATGTTTATGAAACCCATTCTTTTCCCATGAGTTATGCTATGATTAAAACATAAAATTTCTTCCAAATATATTCATTTTACATGAGTAATTATATAATGGAAAATGATTTTTTATGGAAGTTGTTTATTTTCCATGGTTTATTTCATGATTAAATGTTTATGAAACAAATTTTTTTTCAATGTTTTTAATATGTTAAATGTTTTATGATTTTGTGGAATACATATGCTTGATATAATTATTGGACTGGTGGTACCAATATCTCCCTTTAATGCATTGGGTAATGATTAATGTTTTATGATATTTATGGGTACATAGGATATTTTCCCATGTGAAAAATATGGTATATAAGATGTTATCTAAATCCTTAAAGATGGTATATGGGGGGTTATTCCAATACCTTAAGAGGGTACATTGGATTTTATCCTAATCCCTAAAGATGGTATATGATATTTTATCACAAGATTTAAAGAGTATACATGGGAGGTTATCCGAAGAAAAAAATAGGGTTCATGAGAGGTTTCCCCAAGACTGAATAATGTACATTGGTTATTAACCCAAGCCTAACATGTCATAAATTTCTTAATTTATGACCTTAACATAATATTTATTATTCTTATGTTCATTCTACGAGTATATGTCTTATTCTAATGTTAAGTTCTCATACATTATATTCTTTGATTCTATTATGATTCATATATTAAGAACCATCAGGATTTATTTCATGACTGGATTTTATGATCTTTGAAAAAGTAGGAATAGATGTTTTAAATTAATGGTCATGATCGTGTACCCTTATGCTTGTCTTATTCTTTTATATGATCATCATTGTATATCTTTAATGTTTACCCTTTCTGATCATATGAGATCCCTATTTCTTATATTTCCTTTACCTAGTTCAAGGAGAATGTATTTAAGTTTGGTATATCTGTAATTAGTACTAGATTTTATTATCATTATGAGGGATATTGAGGGTCTTTAATTAAATGAGAATAATTTTAATATATTCACCAAAGACAATAAACCTATATGGTTCTTATGTGTGTATGTTTTAATTGTATTAAATATTAATCTAAAAATGTATAATATCTATGCAGGAAAATTCTAGGTCATTATAATTCATATCATAGGATAGGTTTAGTTATCCTTTAGAAACTTGGATAAAAAAAATTAGTGAGAAACCTAGGGATAATTTTAAGGATCATTCTAAGTATAGTAAAATGTTCTAGAATTTTAGTGAAAGATTAATCAAGTGGTTTCCAAGAAAAAAACAACCCTGTATAGATACTATAAGTCGATGTGGATATGGAACGGTTGTACCAAGACATAATAACACTAAAAATGGTGTATTGGGTTTTGACTCAATCAGCAACCAGTGCATGATAATGGGCCTTACTGTACACCAGGTTTGATATGCCTAGGGGATCTATTTTGGAAATACACAAACTCTTTATGAACAATTATAAAGTATTTGAATAGATAATGACTATACATGACTTATTTTAAACCTAAGGCTTCCTATACTGAAAATAAGTTGTCATGATTTAGAAATCATATAAATGATTATTTATGTTTAATCACTCTAATTAATAATGATTGATGATCACAAAAAAACATTGTTTTTATTATGGGATTGAATATAGAATGATGAAGATGAGGTGGAAATAAGTATAGTCAAATATTGAAGTACCCTTTTTGATATTACTTATATGAATTCCTTTATACCATGAAATGTATATAGGAATGTTATTTTCTATACTAAATTATTAGATGTTGAATTAATATTGAATACTCCTAATGGTATGATGATCACATCTCAAGTATATGATTCATATCTAGTTGAATATGTTGGGATTGTGATTCTTGAAAATATTTTTATTCTCCCTATAGTTGAATATGATGTTATATTAGGAATGGATTGTCTTTCTCTATATAAATAATACGTTAATTTACAAGGAATGGAAGTCACATATGATATTACAAACCAACCTATAATCATATATCAACGTGATCATTAATATGAATATCTTATGAAAATCAAATTCATTGTATGGGTCTTGATTCCTTTTCAATAGGGGAATTTATCTAAGATGATTAGGGATAAACTAAAAATAAAAAATAAACCTATTGTGTATGATTTTTGAGGCCATCCCAAAATATTTCCATAGTCTCCCCTTGAGTAGTGTGGTTTATTTCTCAATACTGGTGATACATATATTTTAAAGACTCCCTATAGAATAGAACCAATTGAGTTACAGGAACTGTGGAAGAGACTCATGGATAATCTTGACAAGGGACTAATTTGGAAAAGTGTATCACCATGGGGTGTACCAATTATTTTTTTAAATAAAATAGGTGGATTGATGCAATGATGAATTGATTACTAAGAACTAAACAAGATCAAAATCAAGAAAACATATCCTATAACCCAAATTAATTACTTGTTTGATTAACTATGCAGAGCTCAATACTTTTCTAAGATTGACCTTTATTCTATATATCATCAATTGAGGGTCAATAAAGAGGATATACCCAATATAACATGCTATAGAAGGCATGGACATTATGAATATATAACTATGCCATTTGGTCTTACTAATTCCCCTGATATTTTCATAGAATTTATGATTACCTAAATCAGTTTGTTCTTGTCTTAATAGATGATATTCTAATATATTTAGATGGAAAGTAAGAGAAACATGATCACTTGAGGATTGTACTGAAGACCCTAAGGAAGGAGAATTTGTATGAAAAATTTATGAATTGGGAATTTTTTATAAAAAAATATTCATTTTTGGGTCATATAATCTCAAGTGAGGGTATGTCGATGGATCCATCAAAGACATAGGCTTTTGAACATTAGAACAGACTAACCATGGTTTCTAAGGTCTATTGTTTTCTTGTTTTGGATGTATATTAACAATTCATTATTGATAATTTCTCATGAATATCTAATATACTCACTATTTTAACTTGTAAGAGAGTTGAATTCACTAATGTGATGAAAACTTCCCAGAACTAAAGAGAATCTTAGTTTATACACCCGTGATTACATTACCTTATAGTGGGGATTGGTATGTAATCTATAGTGATGCATCGAAGAACCTATTGGGATGTGTTCTCATATTGAATGATATGGATATATATTATGCCTCCCAAAAATTGATGGGTTAGGAGAGAAATCACCCAACTCATGATTTGGAGATAGTTGTCGTAATTTTTTTCATTAAATATTTAAAGGTCTTATCTTTATTGAAAGGGTGTAATATATATACTAATCATAAATGATTAACATATATATTAAAAAATAATGAGTTGAATATACATTAGAGTAGATGACTGGAACTAATGGAAGATTATTACCTCCTAATAGATTACCACCTTGGTAAAGTTAACAAGGTGGCTGATGCTTTGAGTTGAATGGATCATTCTAGATTATCTATGATGAGGATCAAGAAATATCCAATATTTATGGATTTAAAAATAATGAATCTCAAAATATTGAAGTAAGGGGAGATAACATATATTTCTTAAATGAGTGTTCAACCATTTATCCATGGGTTGATTAATGGGGTATATAAGGATGATGTATAGCTATAGAAGAATGTTATAAATATTCATGAGTTTATCCATGATTATGATGGAATAATAAGGTTCAATAATCATGTACATATTCCATCCATACTCAATTTAAAGAAGGATATGTTAAAGTAATCTCATATATCTTCATTATATATTCATCATGATTGTAAAGTTATGTATAGATATTAAAAAGAGTATTTATGGTGGGATGGAAAGTATAGAGATATTGAAGGGTTTTTATTTGAGAACATGGTATGTAAAAAATTTATGGCTAGTAGAAAAAAGTGTAGGTGGATATTCAAACCATACCCATACAATAATGGAAAGGGGAAAACATCACTATGGATTTTTTTCATTAGAATCCCCAAACCATCTAAAGGTAATAATATTATATGGGTTATAGTTGATCACATTACAAAGTAAATACATTTCATTTTTATCAAAGGATTTTTTTTCTAGATCATATTTATAAGATATACATTATTTTTTAGGGTTTCATGGAGTACCACATTCTATTTTATCTTATTAGGATCAAAGGTTTTCCTCGATGTTCTGGAGAAGTCCTCAATAGGCTTTAGATATAGAGTTAAGTTTTAGCACAACTTATCATACTCAGATAGATGGTGAGTTTTAAAGAAAAATTAAAACTATAGAGGATATTATATGATCTTTTTCTATGTATTTAAAAGGTTGTTGGGATCAAAATCTTCCTGTAGTTTGGTTATCATAAAAAAATAACTTTCACTCGATCATTCAGATTTATCGTTATGGTTACTTATATGAAAGGATGTGTAGAAATAAAATGTTTTGGGATGATTTTGTATAATGATATCTATTAGTAATATATATGGATGAAGAAATGGAATATAATGTTATATCCATTCAGGAATACATATTGGATACACAAATTCAATAGAAAAGTTTTGCTGATCACTGTTGATGTGATCTAAATTTTGAATTTGGTGAGAACTTGTTTCTATGAATTTCCATATGTAAGAAGGTTATGAGATTCAGAAATAAAGTATATATGAGACCTATGTATATTTACCCTTCTAGGATTCTAGATCAAGTAGGGATTATTTATTATCACTTTGCGCATCCACCAAACCTCTCAAGTCAACAAGGATTTCCATATATATTTCTTAAAGAAGTAAATACTTGTCCCTTTACATATACTAAACTCAAAGAAAATACTAATATATCATGATATCTCCTATAAAAAATCATATCAAGATCTTGTATAGTTGACATAAAGTGCTATAAAATAATACCACTCTCCTAGTAAATGTCTTGTGGAAAAACCACCAGCTTGAAGAAGCTGCATGGTAACCTGGGGATATTATGAGGTAAAAGTATCATTAATTGATTGTATCAAAGATTTTTAATTTTAAGGAAAAAAATTAAATTTAAGGTTGGTATTATTTAACACCAATAGTTTTTATGAAATATTTTTTTAAAATAAATTTAATTTCTCTGATAACTTGAGTTACACGCACACCGAGTTTTAAGGAACCTTAATATACTTTTAATATTATATAAACATGTCTACTATAACTTAGTAATTAAATTTGGTTGTATAGATAAGAATAAATATATTTTTAAATTTTTTATAATTTTTTTATATAAAAAATATATTTATAAAAAGTACCTAATTTTTTTAAAGTCTTTATATGATTTGAAAATACATTTTTCTCAATAATTGATTTTCATTTCCATTTTGTGAACAAATAATAAAATTAATTTTTTCAAATTTTTTAAAATTTATTTTTAAAAAATTAACTTCATTTTTTAAATTAACATGTAAAAAATATCCTATAGTTAAATTTTGAGAATTTTCTAAAAAGATAAAATTTTCGATGAATAGTGAGAAATATTGATTTTTATTAACTAAATTTTTATATAAATAATTTATAGCTTACATATTGTTTTAATATTTTATTTTAAGTATACTTAGTTTATTTTTGTTATTATTAATCAAATTTAATTCATTTTAATCAATAATATATTTAATTTTGATATTAAAACTTCATATACTTATGAAAAAAAATTATTCCAAAACCTCTTTTTCATCATGTGTGCAGGATTAATTTTAAATTATATTCTTCCACATATATGAATAAATTTTATAGATTTGGATTCAATATTTTTAATAATTATATTACAATTTAAACTTAATTTTTTATCATAATTAATATTAAAAACTTTAAAAAGTAGTTATCATAGTTTGGGTTAAAATGTTTTTAATGATGATTAAACTAAAAATATATGAGTTAAAATGAAAAAAAAAATTGTTTAATTACAATTTTATTTTGATATATAGACCTTATATAATCTATGGTTTAATAATGGGCCATTTTTATCCTATTTTCATGTGTAAAATGTGTGTGTGCAATTTTCTTTTCAAAAATTCCAAGTCTGTCTTATCCTTAACATATAAAATGAAACCCCATATCATCTCATATTCACACTTAAAAACCTTTTTTTTATAAAATAAATACAAAAATATCTTATTTACTTCCATCCCCATTTCTTAGTGTCTTTTTTTTATTTGGAAACTCTTCTAATAAGGATTTAGGTGTAAACCTAAAGGGGTTCTCCGAAGAAGATGTGTAGTCCTTAACCAGGATTTTTCATTTTATTTTTTCTTCCACCTCTTTAAAATATTTTTGAATAATGATAATAGAATAACATACCTAAATAACATGTTCATATATTTTATTATGTTATTTTAATAACCTATATCCATATCCTCTTCTATTAAACACGAAATGAAATCGTTGATCGTATGTATATCATACTACTTCATTGCGAACTGATGTAATTCATTTTCCATCAACACCTATAAAGGTTGTATATGATGATGGATTTAATATATATATTTGTGTTTTTGTGTGTGTTTGTGTGATATTAATGATATAATTATAATTCTAGAATTATAATATCACATATACCTTATTACCTTCCTATTCATGAGAAAATGATAACATCGCTCGTGCTTACATGTGGACTACCGCCTCCACGAAATGATGTGATTATTTTTTAATTATATTTTTACATGTATGGTAATAAAGATATATTTAGTGAATATATATGATATATATGATATTATAATTATTAATTAAAGTTGAATTAACATTTTCCTTTTATTCTTTTCATCCTTTGAGAAAATAGAAACAACCTTCATGGATACATATGACATACCATCTCCATGAGGGATATAATTCATTTTATATGTCAAAATTTTATGGATGGATATAAATATTTATATAATAGATATATATTACATTTATATAATTTATAAAATTCCATATATAATTTTAAAATGATCAATACACAATGACCAAAAATACTTAACCAAAATATACGTGAAAAACAAAGCAAATATCGCTTGAAACAGAGATTTTAACAAAGAACTGTTAATAAAAAGGTTATAAATGGTTATAAGAAAATAATATATGGTATGATACATATGATTATTCTTCTATAATATATCTATTATAAACCTATAATTATTATATAGGTTTTTTTGATGTGTCTGAATAAAGATGAGAGTTAAGGTAAGATATTTTCATCTCACTTTTATTTCTGTAGGACACAATCTATATTCACCACTTTTTCGTTTTTTGGTGTATATAATTATAATTAATTTATTCAATGATAATTTAAATTAAATTTATGGTTATTTATATATCCATATAAGGTTATTTTTGTGATGAGGCCTGTGATTGAAAAGTTACCAATGTAGTTAGGGTTTTGAGATATAATCTCATTATTTGTCAGGATTGATAATGATTGTGTATAACATGATTAATTATTATGATATATCCCTCAATAAAGAAATAAATTTTTTTATTATAGGGTTATTTCTAAGTACTTCAAGATTTTCATTCAATTTATCTCTTTAAGAACTAAATATAGAAAAATAATTTTTTAATAAAACTTGATTTTATTTATCTCTTTAGTATAAATTGTTTTTTTCTTGAATTTCCATCTTCTCAAAAAATGTTTTAAGAATTTTATTAATATTTAAAAATTTATTTTTAAATACATTTTTACATATGATTATATTTTTTTAAAAATATTCAAAAAATTATTCTTATAGTTTTCTAAATGATGAAATTTTTAACGTTTTAAAGAAAATGTGAAAGGAATATTAAATTAAACAAACATAGAATGATCATAATTTTATTTCATCATGACCACTCAATGTTTTAAACCTAACTTAACATGTTTCCAAGGATAATTTAAAAGAATTTTTTTAATTAATATATGGGAATTTATTAGATTTTAAATAATTGGTTTCAATGTGAAAAGGCTATTTTCCTTAGGAAATGCTTCAAGAGATATTTCAAAATAATTTTCCATATAAGATGAAATCATTTAGTTTTATTTAATGGTTATTATAGATATTATATTATTATTATATCCTTATCCATTATCTAGATGTGTTTTTTATGAGGACAAGGTGTTTATGAAACCCATTCCTTTTCAACATGTTATACAATGATGAAAAGGTAATTTTTTTTAAACATGTTAATTTTCAATGGGTTATGATATGATTAAAAGTTGAAATTTTTAAAAAATATATTTTTGTTTTCATGGAGTATTCCATGATGAAATTTTTATGAAATTTTTATGAAATTATTTTCTTTTCATGTATTCTAATATGATGAATGTTTTATGATCTTTTAAAATATAATATAACATTTTCATTATGTGATGGGTGGGACCTATATCTATGTAAAATTATTTAAGTAATGATTAATTTTCTATTAGATAAAAGGGTACATGGGTGGTTATTTAAATCCCAAAATAGGGTAAATGAGAGTTTATCCCTAGCCTGAAATAAGGTATACATGAGGTTATCCCAATCCATAAAGAGTGTACATGGGAGGTTTTCCCAAGCCCGAAAGAGGGTACTTGGGATATTATCTCAACATCGATTGAGGATACATGGGAGGTTATCCCATACCAAAAAGAGGTTTAATCAGAGGTTATCCCAAGCCCAAAAGATGGTATATGGATGGATATCCCAATATTGAAAGATGTTACACGAGTTTTTATCCCAAGTTTGACGCAAGTGCAAAAGTGGTTATCCCAATCTTTGTATGTTTTGAATATATTAGTGGATAGAATTGACATAGGATTTTATATAATTATAAGTATGCCACAATATATGTCTTATTCCAATGTTATGTTCTCATGATTCATGTTATTTTATTCCATTATGGTTCATGTATTATGAACTACCATGATTTGTTCCATGCCACATGTTTATGATATTTGAAATATCAGTTATGAGCATTGTTAAGTTATGGTTATGATCACATACCCTTATAATTATCTTATGATTTCACTAGATAACCAATTGATATCTCCCATGTTTACCCTTATTTAGCATCTAATCTCATCAAATCCATTATTTCTTTTCCCCTGGTCACGGAGAAAGGTTTTAAGTAGGGTATGACTATAAAACGTAAAAAATTGTATGATATTTATGTGGGATGTTGAATATTTTTCATGAAATAAGAAGATTGTTTATCTAGTATCAAAATACAATAAACATATATGGTCCTTGGGTGTGTATTTGTGAATTGTATTAAATATTTTTTGGTAAATATATAATATCTATTTATTTAAAGCTTGGGTCATTATATAATGTGTGTAACCTTAATTCCCATATAATCATGTGATCCATAGAGATAGTGGATAGTGGTTGTATGTTTAGTAAGTTTGATAACCCATATGTTATATATATTCCTTCACCTTGGTATTTTTTATGTAACTATATAGGCACAAATATATTTTTTGGGATCTTACTTATGGACCTAATTAAATGTGATGGAAACATTATAAATTCTCATAAGTGCTACCCAGAATCTATCATTTGTCCTTTTTTATACTAATATAAAACATATTGGATGTGATGATGTCATTGTGGATTCATGGTGTGTATACAAGGATCCAACTATTGAGCCACATGAAGAATAATCAGGATGCAGGGATTCGATATTGGGTCTACATGGGACAACATAGATGCCATGGGTCCATAGAATTCAAAGAATATATAGGATTCATCCTTGTAGACTTAGGGGAATATTTTAAGGATGGTTTTTTTAAGATATAACTAGGTTAACCCTAGGATGATCCTAGTTGATCATAATGAAATAATACATACCTAATTTGGTGTCCAAATATTTCTAGGATCGGACTTGTTGGCATGGTGACATAGATACAATTCTAATTCAGTGATTATTTTGGGATGGATAGGATTCAGTTTCATGGAATTAATTATACCCAGTGTTTGGAGGGATGCCTAGGATGCATGTGATCAGTTTTTTGAGCCATTCTCCATATGATAATGGCTTTTGGGGACTATTTATTTCAAATTCATGGGTTATTCCCTATTATTTATAATTTATATATAGGACCAATCATTATGGCGTTCTTAGAGACACCACGATACTAGATAAAGAAGGTATTTTAAATTAGGTCCAAAAAACTATGGATTGAAAATCATTTGTTACTGGGTACAAGGGTGGGGAAAACCCATATGACGTGCTCTGAGATATTAAACCATTTTTCTAAAGAAATTATTTTGGGTTTTCTGATTATTTGTTTTTGGTAGTTTATTTATTCTAAGAATATCACTTACACATATCATTGAATTTATGGTTATGTATGGGGACACATTGATAGTTCCATACTATGTTTTATAATCACTCCATACTTAGTGTGATGTTGAACTTGTGTACCCAAAAAAATTTATTATCAAATCATGGTATGTTTTTTGGATGTGGTATGGCATTATGTGATCGAACTGGTGCAGCTTGAGTGGGACCAGCATATTGGAGGTGAAAACTATGTATAGTGACAGGATTATAATGTTTTTATTTTTTTTATCCTTTATCTATGTGTAATAGGACCATTAGGTAATTTTTCTTGAATGTAGGTATTTATTCTTATCCACCTCATGTCATTACTATTGTATTTTTATTTATCTATGTTCTATTATGATTATGGGTTGTTCTTAGTACATGGTTTTTTTATTTAGAACTCTGATACTTGGGATATAGTATCCCTTTTTGTACCTCCTTTGACCCTTTAAAATATTTAGTATCCTTTGGAATATAGTTAGGAGTGGCATAGGTTATGTAGCAGTCTGATCCGATTACTATTTATAGTGAGCATGGATAGGGTATTACACGGTTACTATTCCTTTACACTTAAATTCATCAACTATAATGTGTTTCTTGTAAGTATGTTAGATAATTTTTATAATGTATCTATTGTTTAATTCAATATATTACAATTACCTATGTCTATACGATGTTATGGATGAGTCAAAAAATTTCACTGGGTAAGAACTACTTCTTATGTCTTTTTCCTACATTGAAATATAATATGTAATGGATGATCAAAGAATTTATGATTGTATATAATTTTTAAAACATTTCCTAAAACTAACATATTGAATACGTAGAATAATATTAAAATATTATATAATATAATAATTTTAAATGAGAATATAAATTATTATACTATAATTATTTTATATAAACTATTACCTATTCAATACAACTATTATAAAATCCAATTCTAAGAGATTTGAATTAAATATTGAATACAATTATCAAAATTCATGTATGTATTCATAATTTTTTTCATGATTAAACACATAATATTGATGAATAATTTTTTTAATAAGGTTGTCGTTCTATAAATAGTAAATTTTCATAGAACACATTTAAAAATGAATTTTTATATTTTTTTCGTCAAATTAAAATATATATAGATATCAATATATCGGATGAGAACAAAAATAACATGATTCATAACAAGAAAAAGTACATATTCATAATCATGTTCATATAATTTTTTAACTCTTATTGGTACTAACTATAATATTTATTGTATCATAGGTTTTTAACCATGATATATCACTAGAATTATTTCATTAAATTTTATTAATTAATTTCCTTTTTAGAACTAGTTTCTACATTCAATTTTTCATAAGGGAGTTTTAATACTCATAAATATATTTTTTTTAAATTATTATTCATTGATAATTGATAAAATCTATTGGTTAAGAGGTGATTTTGGATATAAGAAATTTTTTTTAAGTATTATAATAGATATTATCATCAATATGTTGAATTAGGTGTAGAATTTTTTTCATTTTAAATTTTTTAATATGAATACATGACTATTAAAATTTTTAAACTAGTGTAAAAGAAATGTCAGTGTCATCATAAACCATAAAATTCTAAATTTGTGTATAATAATCATTAAAAATTATTATAAGATATAAAAAATGTATAATAATATTCCTAAACTTTCTAGTATATTTATTAATGGGGGTTGAAATGTTATTTTTAGGATCTATGATAATATTTTGTTACACATCATCTAATTTTAATGGTGTGAAAGGATATAGGAAATTTTTTGAGGTAAAATATATTCCTAAAAACTACATATCAAGTGATATAAACAAATACTAGGAATGTTTCAAGAAAAAATTATCATTATTGATCATTACATTAACTAATGAATGCCTATATTTCACATTAAAATTAAATCATATGAAAATTATAGAGATATATGACCGACTAGCATAAACATACAATGTTCATGAGTATCTTATAACTTGGTATTAATCATATAATAATCTTAAAAGGAGTACACGTAATTATAAATCTAATAGTGAGTATGTTAGTTAAACCCCATACCTCAAATTATACCTCATTTTATCACAAATAATAAATATTTTATGAAGTATACAACTGCATTTGATGAATTTTATCTTATTATTTCATATGACATAAAACATTATTAATATTAAAATAAAAAAATATATTTTATGTTTGGAAAAAATATCAAAAAACTTTTATTGAATGAAAAACATGTTGACTATGTAATTTTTTATTGTAAATATTTTCTCTACTGTGTATTTTCTATAATATAGAGTTATTTTTAGGTTAAATTTTAAAAAACCTTCATTAAATCATGGGTCTAATTTTATGTTGGTCCATTGAATAGACCTTGAAAAAAAATTAGTCATAATTTAAGTAATATATATATATATATATATATATCAATATAAAAAAATTTATGTTATAAAAAATTCAAAACAATAATAAATTTCACTTGAAAGGACCAAAAAATAATTTAATGTTTTTAATGGAAAATTTGATGTGTATTTATATTAGATCCATTAGAAACTAGAATGTGGTATTTGTAATTGTACACCTATTTGGTATTTGATCTTATACATTTATTTGGAAAATTATTTATTAAATCGATTCCAACATATATGTCCAAGTTAATGTTATAGTTTAGACTTGTTTCTGTAATAACAAGAAACATTTTCCCTATATGATAGGAGTAATTGAAAGAATTTTTAGTAATCAGTGATTATTGAACATGCTTTATAAACACATCAAATAAAAATCAAATATAATTTTTTCATTATAAAAGAACATCTATGTAAAACTCTACTAAAAAATCACTGAACTTATCACATCCTCTTTATTCACCCCTATATACTATATTCAATAAGTATATTCTTATTTTATATATAGAATTTTTTTCTATACAAATATATTTGATTAATATATGTCTATAATGATAATTTATTGATACTATGTCCAATATAATTGTCTTCATCATCTTTAATGAATGAAATTTGGAGTCCAATCTACCTTGTATATTGGTTATAACCTCTTTCTCTTAAAGATGATATCCTGAAAATAGTATGGTTTCCATGAGTACCATAAACTTTTGGATATATATAGATGACAGAATTTCCTCCTAACTAGTGGTTGATAATTATAGTTTAATAGGGAAAACTATTTCGGATTATTGGGAAAAAATGTTATATACGGCTCTACCCACATGAAGAGAGGTGGGGAGAAAATTTTAGTCTCTTTGAACATAATTAAAAATTTTCATTTGGAACTATTTATACTTTCCTCATGATAATATAAAATATATTCGTAAATGATGTTGTGACTTTTAGTCAGACTATACAAACCATTGATAATAAATCTGTGAAGATATGATATTATTGGATTAAATTTCATTACATCATTTAACAAAAGGGATCCATATAATTTAAATCATTTTTTGCATAACTAATGTTACACTTGATCAATAAATAACATATATTCCACCACCATATCACACAATGGGTATAAAATGTTTTGGGTTTTTTCGGGGAAAAAATATATTTAAATTTTTAGGGTAAAATACATTAAAAAATAAATCACATATTATATGAATACCTCTAATAGAAGATGTATAATGTTTGATTATTTAATATTCATTTCATGAATATAGTATTTCCATGATTATTTAAGGCCTAAATTTATCCATACACCATTACCATAAAATCAAAATTATAATTTATTTATTTATTTATTTTTATATAAATAATTATATATGTATAGAGAATATTATAAAAAATTTATAAGTAATATTATTTTTAGAATTATATTTCATAATGTAATTCAAAAATAATAATAACGAAATCACATCCAAATGGCCTTAAGGCCTTCATTTTTATTGATTTTTTGATAACCCCCCTTTCAAGGGATGAGGGGGAACCTGTGCAAGGCATGTAGGCTTAGTGATTACATTTCCCATAGGCTTAAGAGAAATTACATGACCTGGAGGTCTTATGGAATTCAACCAGACTATAACTACAAGGAACTACCCCTCCCTAGAATCTGCATCATGATGGTGGCTCTCCACCTTCACATGGTCATCTGGCTAAGCTTCTCGTGCAAGCACAGGCTGGTCCCGATGGCGTAACAATACCCTCTCATTCTTCCAAATCCATTGGTTTTTCTCTAGTGAGTGTGCCTACACTGAATCCTCCTCTAGGGTCACTCCTTCTTTTATATAGTCTTTATAGAGAAACTCCATTGTCCTGAAGGCCTTGAGGTGGCTCTAAGACCTTAAAGGTGGCATGAAATCCCTACTGAGATGAAGGCCTGGGTGGCCTGAAGGACTGTGTGGCCCGAAGGCCTTAATGACTCCAAGGCCAAATCAGTATCCCAAGGTGAATAGTTCCGGCTGCAGTAGTACCTAATAGTTCCTACTATAGTGACTGCTACAATACCTGCTATAGTACTGATTAGAAACTAAATTAGGATAATATTCATTGTTAATATACATAATATTCATGTTCTTTATTATTCATAAACACCATTTCAGTTCATTTTACACTTTAAACATCATTTCACATTATGATTGTAATACCTTCTTAAAATGAACTATTATGTGGTACATTTTTTAACATCATTTGAAGTACCCAATGATTAATCTGATTATACATATTTTAATTTGATATTTTTGGAAATTTATCTAAACTCCAATATGAACATGTTTCATTCGGGGATCAATGGATAATTCATGGAAGAAGATGGGGATATTTTTTTGATGAAAGGAAGCAATTCTAGAGAAGGCAGATTGGACACCAGCCCACTGATGAGATGGCGGGGCCCAACATACAGTCCCAATTGTGGGATTCTAGAAGAAATTTATAGGAACAAATAACTCTTTATGATCCAATGCTAATTTGGCATTCATGTTTTCCATTTAGGCGGCCCAAGTTAGAGATAAAATTCTAGGCCAGATTCTGCGGCCCCGAAAAACAGCCTACCAATTAAATCATATCTCGAAAACCATCACTCCTTTTGGGGTACTATTTTACAAGCTATTAGGGGACATAAGGATATTAATTTAAGTCTTCTATGGACCACCAAAATTCGGTCATCTAGAAGGTGTTTCATGCGCCTTTGTTTGGTGGATGCAAGTTGGATGCCTTTTCGGGTCAAGGGTGGAAAGTATTCTCTCCCTTACTTTCCACCCACCTATGGCCTACCGAAATTAATTTAGGAGACTTGGACTGTTGGAGGATCGACCCAAGGGCTCAAAAATTCCTATTTAAGTCAGTGGTGTTGGAAGATTAAAGAATCTTTTGGTGCTTTGTTCAATTGTAATGTTATGCTGCAATTTTGTTGTCTCAAATTTGTCTTTCACATGTAAGTTGTTCAATTCACTTTAGTTTCTTAATAAAAGTTATTCTTCTACTCTTATTATGTTGTTCTTAATATCTCTTTGATACCGTTGGATCAAGGTGTGAATTTATTCACACCAAACCTTGTGAAATTATTCACACAACGGTGGAGTGATCATTTTATTTTTATTGTTCTCTTTACTTCTCCATTTCCTCCCTCATGAGTCTACTTTCTGCTTCCATTGAAACCATGGGATCAATGGAGGGGTAACCCACTTATGGGTTGATCCAAGGGAGTAGAAAGGTTCGTATTGGATGTTATTTATTATCCCATTAATGTATAATAACTTCTTTAATTGAGATTTTTATTTGATGATTTTTAATCTCCATCGTCCTTGTTGAATTTAAGACCACATGCTTCAAGTGATAATACAAACCTTTACCTTGAAGTGATCAAAACTTTGATCCTTAAAGTGTATAGGTGATTAGTATTAAAGGGTGTAGGCATTAAACCAGTATGTGATGATGTTGTTTTGTCTCCTTAAATGAACCCATCTCAAATATAAGAAATTGAAATCATTAAAAAGGAAATACGTCCAATTCACCCCGAACGATAACCTAGGATCAACTCATTCTTTTAAATTGAATTCACTTAAGTAACTTAGATTTCCTTTAAAACCATCTAAAATCAACCCAAGTTGTCCACCTCATATCCAAAAATAGTCCATAGAATATACGTGTCTATAGGTTACTTCTTAGGTCTCTGAGGATTCGACAACCCAAGCTAAACTACAAGGACCATCCTACCTTATTCTCTTGGGTAAATTTGAGAGAGAATAAAATTTTGGTGCTATTGCCGAGGACCCAAGTAAGTCATCTAAACACCCATTATATTCTTCCACATTTCTTCTTTTCTCATCCAAATTCTCTTATCTTTTCCCTTTCTCATTTTTTTTCTTTTGGCGCATGTCCGCCTACACCTGTGATCAATCAAACCGTCTTGTTAGGGTGGATAGTCCTGGGGTTGGAGAGTCAAGTACACCAAAGTAACTCTTTCCATTAGATCCTAATATTCCTAACACACCCAAGTCAAAAATTGAGCCCATTTCAATTGAAAGTCTTCAAAGAAACTAACTCATAAACCCAGATGGGAACCAAAATGGAAACCCAAATGAGGCAGCCCCAAACTTGGGGAATGTGGTCGATCAAACCATGAATGACTACCTCACACCTTCTTGGACCAATGCCCCCTCATGCATTAGACACAATTACCTATGAGATTCCAACTACATATTTAAACCTCATGTCCTAAACCATCTTCCCACATTCCATGGAATGGAGTCCGAGATGCCCTACCTTCACATTAAGGAGTCAATGACATTGTAGAAACCATGTGTCCCCCACATCAACTAGAATCAGCTAAGATGAGGCTATTTCCTTTTTCTTTAAAGTATTGAGCTAAAAATTGGCTAAACAATTTGAGACCATCATCCATAAACTCTTTGGACCAACTACAAAGAGAATTCTACAAAAAATACTTTCCCCACCACAAAACAATTGCACTTAAAAAGAGTTTCCAAAAAAAATTTGAAAAAGAGGGAGAGTCATTCTATGAAACATGGGAGAGGTTCAAAGACACTCTAAACATGGTTCCACACCATGTTTTTTCTATTACTGAACAAGTGAGAATTTTCTATGAAGGTTTGGGTCCAGGTAACAAACAATTCATTGACATGATGTGTAATGGAACCTTTAAAAACAAAGCCCCAAATGATGCTTACGAGTATCTAGAAAGCCTTTCTGAACAAAACCAAACATAGGGAACTTCACCTTATTCTAAAAAGACATAAAAAACTACTGGAATTCATACACTTAGAGAAGAGGAAAGCATTAGGGATAAACTCGCAGCACTCTCTAGGAAGTTTGAAGAAATAGACCTTAGGAAAGTCCATGAAATCCAAACTGTTGACCCTGTTTGCACAATTTGTGACAAACATGACCACAAGATAGACAACTGCCCAACCATTATATCCATCAAGGATGTTCTTTTAGGAGGACCCCCAGCGGAAGTAAATTCTTTGAACTTTCAAAAGCCTCAATACCAAAACAACTTCAACCCAAGGTATAACGACCACCCAGGATTCTGCTAGAAAGATAACCAACAACCTAGCCAACCACAGGGACAAAATCCTTACCCCCATCAGAACTACCAATCCCATAACCAGTTCTAAACCCAACCTATCCAACACCAACAGCCACCAGTCCATTTTCAACAAACCATCCCACCTCTAAAATATCCCCCCGGGATAAACCAATCTTCTCAAGAACCAACCCAAACTGTTCCACAAAGCCTACTAGAACAACTGTGCAAACAAATGGATAGGATGAACTCAGAATTCTCTTCCCTAAAACAATAACTTCAAACCATCAAAACTGGAAAGGCACCCATGCCTACTCAAGAGGTTCCATCCTTAAATTCAAGGGGAGAGTCAAGTTGTGCTCAAATAACTCATAAACAACTAAAGGTTGTGACTATTTTAAGAAGTGGGAAATCAATTGAGAAACCTGAACAACTAATTCAGAACCCACCTGAGGATTCAAACTTGAATGAAAATTCAAATGAACCACAAGATCAAACTGAGGAAACTGATAACAATGTGAAAGAAAAAACTCTTCAACAAAAAACCCCACAACCTGCACCATTTCCTCAACGCATGAGGGGGAAACCCAAGCCTGAACTGAATGAAACATTGAGGGAAATCTTCTCACAAGTCAAGCTGAACATTCCCCTTCTCGATGCCATCCAAATCATACCTTCCTACTCAAAGTACCTTAAGGAATTGTGCACTTTTAAAAGAAAATTTTAACATAAAAACCAAGTCCTTTTGGCTGCTAATGTGAGTACCACCATTCAAGGGACCATTACTCCTAAGTTGAAAGACCGAGGTTTCCATTACATCAATTTTGAACTAGGAGAAATCAAAGTTGTCAAGGCCTTGTGTGACCTAGGTGCTAGTGTCAATCTCATCCCATATGTTGTGTACTACTAGTTAGGCCTAGAAGAGCTCCAACCCACATCTGTCACGCTTCAGCTTGTTGATCGTAGCATTTGGGTTCCAAAGAGGATTTTAAAGGAAGTTCTGGTAAAGGTTGAAAACTTAATCTACCTTGCTGACTTCATTGTCCTTGACAACCATCCAAACTTAGGAAATAAGGAACAAACCCCAATCATCCTTGGTCATCCTTTCCTTGTAACAATCAACTCTGTTATCCGAGTTCGAAATGGGAACATGACCATCACCTTTGGGAACATGAGTCTAGACTTGAACATCTATAATGCAATCTCACAAATAGGGGATGACGAGGACATTCATGAAGTAAACATGATAGGAAGCATTGATAATGAATCCATAGAACATCAAGGAATATTTGATGAATGTTTAAGTCAGGATGAGATTGATTTCCTTTGTTCATATGAAGGAAGTTTATCTCCTTGGCTTGAATCATTTTCAAATTTCTCTTATAATGAAGTCTTAGGTCCAAAAATCAGTGAAACCTTTCAAGAAACCACTTTTATGGAGACCACTCCAATTTCCTTCCCTAAATCTGATCAAGCCAATCTAGTAGCTAAAACTTTTACTTGTGGGGAATCAATCATATCTAAAACTCTAAAAAAATAAATTGAACTTGATCCAATGTCCCAATATTCTGTTGAAATTTCGAACCATCCTGATCTTGAATTGAAGGAACTTCCCACTAAACTCAAGTATGCTTTCCTAGGGGACAATCAAACACATCCTATTTTCATTTCTTCTTCTCTTGAATCCAATCATGAAAGGATGATTCTATATGTCCTTAGGAAGCATAATAAAGCCATTGGTTGGACCCTTTCTGATATTCCTGGGATTAGCCCACTTATCAGGACTCATAGGATTGTTCTGAAATCTGATTCAAAGCCATGTCATCAACCTCAATGGTGACTCAATCCTAATCTCATGGAGGTAGTAAGGAAAGAACTTCTGAAATTGTTAAAAGCTGGTATCATATATCCCATAGCTGAGATTGAATGGGTGAGCCCAATCCAAGTGGTTCCAAAAAAGGCTGGAATCACAGTGATAACCAATAAGGATGGAGAGATTCTTCCAACAAGGGTGAGTAGTGGATGGAGGGTCTGCATTGACTATAGGAAGTTAAACTCATTCACCAAGAAGGACCATTTCCCCTTACCATTCATTGACCAAGTCCTTGAGAGAGTGGTAGGTCATGAGTTCTACTGTTTCTTAGATGGGTACTTGGGGTATAATCAAATTGAGGTCTCCCTAGAGGTTCAAGGGAAGACTACATTCACATGTCCATTCAATACCTTTTCCTTCAAACGCATGCCCTTTGGTTTATGCAATGCTCCTGGAACCTTCCAGCGGTGCATGATGGGAATCTTCTCAGACATGGTAGGGGATTTTCTTGAGGTCTTCATGGATGACTTCTCTATGTTTGGGGATAATTTTGAGGGATGTGTACGGAATGTAGATAGAGCCTTGTCAAGATGTGAAGAAAAAAATATGGTCCTAAACTGGGAAAAATGCCATTTCATGGTTAAATAGGGACTAGTTCTAGGCCATCTAGTCTCAAGTAGGGGGATTGAAGTTGATAAATCCAAGGTTGACATCATTTTTCACCTTCCATCACCCAAAACTGTCAAGGAAGTGAGGTCTTTCTTAGGACATGCTGGTTCCTATAGAAGATTCATCAAGGAATTTAGTTCAATATCTTGTCCCCTTTGTTCTCTCCTAGTAAAGGATGCTCCATTTTTTTAGACAGAAAGCTGTGAGGGTTCATTCTCAACCCTCAAATCCTCTCTCACCTCTCCTCCCATTATGAAATATTTAATTTGGAACCTTCCTTTTGAACTTATGTGTGATGCCAGTGACTTTTCCGTTGGAGCTGTGTTAGGAAAACGCTGGGATAAAACTCTTTATTTCATTGCTTATGCAAGAAAATCCTTAAATGATTCCCAAATAAACTACACCACTACTGAGAAAGAGTTGCTTGCTATTGTGTTTTCCTTAGAGAAGTTTAGGTCCTACCTCTTAGGATCCCCCATCACTGTGTTCACTGACCATTCTGCACTAAAATACCTCTTCCAAAAACAAGATGCTAAGGCTAGACTGATTAGGTGGGTTGTTCTCTTACAAGAATTTGACCTCACAATCAAGGATAAAAAGAGCGTTGAAAATTTTGTAGCCGATCACCTCTCTAGGATGGAATTCAAAGACAACTCAAATCACCTTTTTGTGTCTGATTCATTTTGTGATGAACACCTATACTATGTGAGTGACTGCCCTTGGTATGCCGACATAGCCAATTTCTTAGTTACAGGAGTCATTCCAAAATTCTTAGGGACTCAAGATCAAAATAAATTTCTTTCTGATGTTAGACATTATGTGTTTGATGATCCATACCTCTATAAGTTATACCCTGACCAAGTCATTAGGAGGTGTGTTCCAGAATCTGAACAAGAGTCCATCCTTAAATTCTATCATAGTGAGGCATGTGAAGGTCACTTCCTCTAAGAAAACATCTGCTAAGATTCTTTAATGTGGTCTTTTCTGGCCAACCCTCTCAAGGGACTCCTACACATTTTGTTAAAGTTGTCCTAGGTGTCAACATGTAGGGTCCATCACAAAAAGGAATCAAATGCCACTCACTCCCATCTTAGTGGTTGAAATCTTTGACTGTTGGGGAATTGATTTCATGGGTCCCTTCCCAAAATCTAGGGGATACCTCTATATACTCTTATCTGTTGATTATTTCTCAAAATGGGTTGAGGCCATTCCCACTAAGTCCAATGATCATAAATTTGTGATTCGATTTCTGAAAGAGAATATATTTTCTCGATTTGGAATTCCTAGGGCTATAATCAGTGGTCGAGGAACCCATTTCTGCAACCACCCATTCTCTTCACTCATGTCTAAGTATGGTATTTCTCATAAAGTGTCCACTTCATACCATCCTCAAACCAATGGTCAAGCTGAGTTAGCGAATAGGGAGATTAAACAAATTCTTGAGAAAACTTTCAATCCTTCTAGGAAATATTGGTCTGAGAAACTCTTAGATTCTCTTTGGGCATATCGTACAGCATTCAAAACCATCCTAGGAATGTCACCATATAGGTTGGTTTATGGAAAATCATGCCATTTACCTGTTGAAATTGAGCATAAGGCCTTTTGGGAAATTAAGAAAATGGATTATGACCTCTCATTGGCCGGAACAAAAAGGAAATTAGATCTCAATAAACTGGAGGAACTAAGGATAGAGGCTTATAAAAATTCAAGGATCAATAAAGCTAGAGTTCAAGCCTACCAATCTAGGAATATCAAGGTCAAAAATTTTGAACCGGGAAAACTTGTGCTCTTGTATAGTTAAAAACTTCATTTACACCTGGGAAAGTTAAGGTCTAGATGGTCAGGAACTTTCATAGTGCATTATGTGTACCCCCATGGGGCAGTAGAGATTCAAGATCCCACAAGTGGTTACATTTTCAAGGTCAATGGTCAAAGGTTAAAACCATTCATTGAATCATTCAATAAATAGGAAATAGAGGTTGAGTTAAATTGAGCCAACCTATGAACCAGGAAAAAATTGATAGATTTAGGATCTATGTCGGGCTAACGATGTTAAACAAAGCGCTGCATGGGAGGCAACCCATGGTTTTCAAGTTTCCTATCATTTTATTGTTTTAATAAAATTTATATTTTAATTAATCATTTTTATATTTAAAAAAATAGACTTTTGACCTGTTCTTCTATTATGAGTATGGATGTGTATGAAAGGGGAGCACCATATTTATCCGTGTCACGTGGTGTGATCCTTGAGTAATGCCTTACCCAGAAATTTAAAAAGAAGACAATGTATCATCAGTTTGTTTTATTTTAATGTTTTTATAGGTTAAAATAAAAATACAAAAAAAATAATATAATAATAATAATAATAATTCCACATCGTAGGTCATGGGGCAAACCCCGTTACAGCCGGTGAAGCCGTGGGGATTTGAACCCAGGATCGAAGGGAGACAGGGGCGCGCACTTACCACTGACCTATGGATTTTTTTGCTTCCTTATTCTATAATTTTTTTATATATACTTATATTTTACTTTCTTTATTATATAAATATATATATATATATTGTTTTTTTTCTGTTTTTTTCATTTTTTTTTCTTTCTCTACTAGGGAACTCTGCAAGTGACATGGATATCAAAGGATTAAAAGGGAGCAGCAAGATTTTCAACTTCAACCACCAGGTGACTTCATTCCATGATCCTCATTTTCAATTTCCTTTTTGAACATCCATTATCTGCCTCTACTCCTTCTAATTTTTTATTTCTTCAAACACTGGGGACAGTGTTGTTTTAAGTTGGGGGGAGATAAAATAAAAAAAATTCTTTTGTGTCAAAAAAAATGAATGATTTGAAAAACAAATGTGTAAATGGAAGGAAAAAATCCTTTAACTTTGAACATGGTAATACACATTGCACACTTTGAAACTGAATATCAAATAATTTATCATACCCTGATTCTGATTTTAATCCTTGTATAATTTCATGAGCATAGATTTTGGAAAGTGTGGTTGTCCAATGTGATATCTCATCGTTTATATTTTCATCCAAAAAAAATCACAATGAACGTCCTTTGGATAGTGGGGTATTAGTTTAAGTTCATGGGGTCTCCTAAATAAATAGCATAGTTTTGGTGATCATTTTATGTTAATATGAGTATTAAAAAAAATTATTAAAAAAAAATGCGCGTAGAGCAATGAAATGACCTAATGTGTGGCTTTCGGCACTTGGGGATCGTGACTCCATAGTTGTCTGGCCCAGAGTTAGTAATTTTATCTCTATTTTTGGTAATTTGAATTTGTTTTTGACTGAGTTAACTCGATATGATTCCCAAGTATGTGGGCTTCACTTGGTGCCCTAAGGACTTTGAGCCTGGGAGTCATCAGCAAAGTCTCGCTACAGGGGTTGACTCTTTTGAGTGCAACTTCAATTACCATGGAAAAATTGAAAAAAAACAAAAACAAAAACAAAAAAAATACAAAAAAAATACAATAAAAAAATGAATACTCATCTTAATATTGAAATGAGATTCCACCTAGTGCTTCCATCATTCCCCCCTTGAATAAAAATGAACCCCCATGTCTATTGTGATGCACAACACATCCTCATACTTAATTGATATTGGATGAAATATGGAAATAAATTTGAACAAAGTAATGGGCTTGGTATTGGGATCTGCTTATGAAACTATCTTGTATTAAAATATTTTTATGGGTTTCATGATTGTTTGGTATAAGGGTTTCTGGTGATCATTGGGTATTAAAATGTTTTTGGAAAAGGGAATTCAAATTTCATATTATTGAGATATATTTTGCTCGGGACTAGCAAAACTCAAGTTGGGGGTGTGATTAGCCACTAAATGAGGCTAATATTCATTGTTAATATACATAATATTCATTTTATTTATTATTCATAAACACCATTTTAGTGCATTTTACACTTTTAACATCATTTCACATTATGATTGTAATACCTTCTTAAAATGCACTATTATGTGGTACATTTTTTAACATCATTTTAAGTACCCAATGATTCATCTGATTATACATATTTTAATTTTATATTTTTTTAAATTGATCTACACTCCAATATTAACATTTTTCATTCTGGGATCAATGGATAATTCATGAAAGAATATGGGGATATTTTTTGATGAAAAGAAGCAATTCTAGAGAAGGTAGATTGGACACCATCCCACTGATGAGATGGTGGGGCCCAACATACAGTCCCAATTAATCCCAAATTTCTTGGAATGGTAGAGGAAATGTATAGGAACAAATAATTCTTCATAATAAAATGCTAATTCTGCCTCCATGGTGTCCATTTAGACGTCTCAAGTTAGAGATAAAATTCTGGGCCAGATTCTGCGGCCCAGAAAAACAGCCCACCAATTAAACCATATCTCGAAAACCATAACTCCTTTTGGGCTGATATTTTACAGGCTGTTAGGGAACATCCGTAGATTAATTTACTTCTTCTATGGACTACCAAAATTCGGTCATCTAGAAGGTGTTTCATGCGCCTCTGTTTGGTGGATGCAAGCTGGATGCCTTTTCGGGTCAAGGGTGGAAAGTCTTCTCTCCCTTACTTTCCACCCACCTATGGCCTACCACAATTAATTTAGGAGACTTGGACTATTGTAGTCTCGACCCAAGGGCTCAAAATGCCTATTTAAGGCAGTGGTGTTATAGTATTAAATAATCTTTTGGTGCTTTGTTCAATTGTAATGTTATGCTGCAATTTTGTTGTCTCAAATTTTTCTTTCACATGTAAGTTGTTCAATTCACTTTAGTTTCTTAATAAAAGTTCTTATTCTACTCTTATTCTATTGTTCATCATATCACTTTTATATCGTTGGATCAAGGTTTGAATTTATTCACACCAAACCTTGTGAAATTATTCACACAACGGTGGAGTGATCATTTTATTTTTGTTGTTCTCTTAACTTCTTCATTTCCTCCCTCATGAGTCTACTTTCTACTTCCATTGAAACCATGGGATCAATGGAGGGATAACCCACTTATGGGTTGATACAAGGGAGTAGAAAGGGGCTTGATTGGATATTATTTATCACCCCATTAATTTATAATCACTTCTTTAATTGAGATTTTTATTTGATGATTTTTAAACTCCATCATCCTTGTTGAATTTAAGGCCACACGCTTCAAGTGATAATACGAACCTTTACCTTGAAGTGCTCAAAGCTTTGATCCTTAAAGTGTATAGGTGATTAGTATTAAAGGGTGTAGGCATTAAACCAGTAAGTTATGATGTTTTTTTATCTTTTTAAATTAACCCATCTCAAATATAAGAAATTGAAATCATTAAAAAGGAAATACGTCCAATCCACCCCGAGCGATAACCTAGGATCAACTCATTCTTTTAAATTGAATTCACTTAAGTCTCTTAGAGTTCATTTAAACCCATATAAAATCAACCCAAGTTGGCCACTTCATATCCAAAAACAGTCCATAGAATGTACGTGTCTATAGGTTACTTCTTAGGTCTCTGAGGATTCGACAACCCAAGATAAACTACAAGGACCTTCCTACCTTATTCTCTTGGGTAAATTTGAGTGAGAATCAAGTATCCTGAAAATATGCCTCTGCCTGGTTCAAACCTGGGTCTCGTGGATGCACCTAAGGATACCACACCAACTGGTCTGAGGCTCACGTGTATAATAACAAAATCACATGTTCTCTAAAATTATGGTATATTGTTTAATGAAATTTCTTAGGTAATTATGGTGTCATGGACCAATTATGGGAAACTTGGTTTAGCATATTTTATGAGTTTTTGATTTTGGGATTTGAAACACCCATTTTTGTGGATTTTTGTTAAATAAAGGAACATATTCCACCTTGATCTGAGTTTTAGTGGGTGTATTTTTTTTGTGGGGTATTTATATGAATCTCGATGACAAAAATGTTTGTTTCAATGGTTTGAATCCAATTATTCCACATTTATGGGGTTCTTATGCCATAAAAATGTTTTTGAGGAATGGTTGAAATGGTGAGGATTATAGGGCTATTCCATGGTGGCTCCTAACTGGAGTCAAGGTTCAATGTTGAAACATCTATTTAGAACACCATTATGTCATGGTAGAGGACAACCACGATTTTAAATCAAGTGGAATAATAAATTGAATTAGTTTTATATGCCATTTTAAATGATTAAGATATTTAATCACTTTAATTGACCCTATTATGATGTGGTGTTTTATTCCATGCTTGGTGGAAGGGCATCTAACAAAAATAATAAATATGTTTCTATTAAATCCATTGGATTAACATATCTCTATTCACTCAAGCCATAATAAAAATTTTCCTATGCTTTTTTATTCCTAATCTACCTCTTTATATATATGAACTCTTCCTATAAGATATCAATATCTCCATTATAATATATTTTTTCCCTATCCCTTCATATTTATTCATTCTTATACTTAATCGCTTCCCATTAATCCTATTATATATGGATTTTTTATTGAATATTTTCTTATTTTTGAGGATCATGTTCATCGTATTAATGGTTGTAACATCTGGCTATATTCAATGTATAATTTAAAAAATATTAGTTTTTTATCATCAGTTCCACTTTGTTCATATACTATTATTGTTGTATCATAAATTGAGGTTAAGTAATTGATATCGTTATATTTTATATGATTATGCAATTATCAATCCTATGCATTCATAGGCATAATGTGTAAAATTAACCTTAAAAATTATATTTAAATAGAAATAATGGAAACAAAACAGGAGTTGTGACTCAAATATTCTGTATACATAACCAAGTTATTGATTATATGTTATTTACTAGAAATATTGATAAACTATTATATGTGATATTGTTATATTTTTCAATTTCTTAAACCTACTCATAATTGGTTATTTAGATAATAAATATAATATATTTAATTTCATAAAATCATAAAATTTATATGAAGTTGTAATGGTATAGGTTTCTTTACATAAAGTGTTTCTTATTTATGTATGATATATATAAGTTGAGTTCTATTATAATTAAAGATACATGATACTCTATTTTTTGTTATTAATTCTATAACTATAATGTTTTTTATAAGTGATATAGTTAAATGAAATTTATAAGTGTTATATTATTGTTATTTTGGAAGAGGTGATGATGTACTGTTTATGGATGATAATATGTTATCGATATTAATATATATTAATGTTGATGATAATGTTGTAGAGTTATTGATATTAGGAAATGGTGTAATTCATGTTGAATGTTTTGGAATGATATATTGTGGTTGTTTCTATTATGATACACTATTGGTGATGTTGTCGTGATTGGGTTTGTTGTTGATATAGGTTTGAATAGTGTTTAATGTATTCATGTTAGAGTTTCCTAAAAATTATTTATGATTAATGAAATAATTAAAAAATAGATATAAAATATGGTAAAGGTGATTTATTATGAAATAAGTGATTTATTTTAGTGGTGAAATTAGTTAGAGGTTTTTGTGATGTTGATGTGAAACATTGATAGTGGTGGTCATGGAATTACAATAATATGTTGTAGACCTTAGAATGGGTATCTGTAAAATTTTATATTAATTATATTTTATTCATTTTTAACACATAATAACACGAGTTATATAATTAAACTGAAATTCATTTGAGTTTTAGGATTTTATTGTTTTCCCCAACATCATGGTTTTTATAGATAATGATTTACAAATACCCTCTATTTCAAACTCTCTTTAAGACATGGAACTAGTTTTCATGGATTGAGGATATATGGTTATGCTACATATACAAAGTGTGAGAATATATAGAATGATAAAGTCAAGAGTAAAATATCCCTCATTAATATGTTCCTTATCAGTAGATGTTATATTGATGTGGTAGAGAAGTTTTATGGATATGATGTTATAGTTTTGGTTATGTGGTTATAGTTGAGATGTGATATGAGTGAATATGTGGCTATGTTGATATAAAGGGGATAAGGTCACCATGATGTATATTTTTGGGGTGTGAGGGTAACTAGCTTATTGGGGAAGTCGATGTGGGGTACCTTCTTATATATTTTCCAATATAGTATATTATAATACACATATTTATATTTGGGTGTGTTATCCTTGATGAGGATTGGGGAATAGTTGACCAAGTTAGGCAATGTGTTTGTTTTAGTTTAGGATTCTTTAATATATCCATTTGATGTTTTGGGGATCATCTTATTGTGTAAACGTTTTTACACAAATAAATAAATATATATATATATATGTGGTTTTTTGGTCTGTTGGATGAGAACTATGAATGAGGTGGATGTTAATAACTGGTGGTGGTTATTAGCTTTATCTTTTGTTTAAAAAGATTCTTCTATAGAATATCTTAAGGGTATCTATTTTGAGATTTTATTTTATTTATAAAATAATATTAATAACAAATATTATTTGATCTATTATATTATAAATTCAAATAATGTTTCATTATATTGTTTTGGAAATATAAAGAAAATTCCACCCATTTTTTCACTTTTATTCCCTCAGTGCTAGTCTCTGACTCATGAACTATTGGAGGACAGAATGGATGGTCCCACCTATTTTTATATCCATTATAGGTGTAGTTTTAGTAGAGGGAATAATTAGAGTAATATATGAGAATTTGGATAAGATATAGTATGGTATTTAGTGTAATTTTATACTCTAGATTCCATGGTATTTATAGAAATAAAACATCGATAAAACATAATATATATAGTGGGAAAGAGATACTATCTTTGATAGAGGAGGTAAGGTCCCCATTAATCTAACAAATCTAACCAAATATACTAAATATTATATATGTGATGGTTCAGAATGATGTTTATAGACATAGATATGGTTCGTGTATCATATTTTTTCAATCAAATGACTAAATTGGGAAGCTATTGTGAAAATAAAATGATGATAAAGAAATATTTTCAATTGATTCCACATTCACTATATTATTAGTCTTTATTCTCCTTATAATTATATCTCAACATCATTAGCCTCATGAGGTTTTTTAATATCGACTGGATGTTGATTTTTTAGTAGGTCATCGAAGAGATGATTTTATTGATGAAGTATTATGGAGATTTATGATACAAAAGTTTTATCATTAGAGAATACCCATGAATAAAATTATTTATTCAGATTAGGAGGATGAGATATTTATAGTATCTAAAAAATGTGACCTTATAAATTATATGAATTAGTGAAAATATTTCATGACAATACATACCATTGATAGTTTAGGTTTAAAGTTTTAGATAATTATGATAAATCAATAACTAAAAAATAATTTTATTTGTATAAATTGTTCAATTTTTCCATCATATACAAAATAGAAATATCAAAAGTCAGTCTTCAATATCTCCCACAAATTCACCACATCTAAAACTACTCTATGAATTACATACTATTCCTATATTCATAACATTGGGAAATGAAAACATATGAATGGGTTAGATTAGATTCCCAATAAGGGTAAACATAAATGATAACATTAAAATATTATAATAAATCATAATATTAGCATATTTTTATAATAAAGATATATAAAAACTAATACTTATGAAAACATAGATCATAAATCACCAGTAATGTTGAAATAATTAACATAACATAATGTGTGAATCAAAAGATTTTGTAAACATTAGTGCATGAAAATGATCCATGAGAGCCTAATAACGACATACAAAAATAGATAATAGTTTAAAATAAACAAATACATCAGAAAATATATCATTTAAAACACATCTTAACCATAATTATATTTATGTACAAACATGTGAGAATAGATTTACCTCAATTATACTCAATAAAAACCTTTTGAATATAGATTAACCACAATTATACCAATGAACAACCATGTGAGAATAGCTAAAATGAATTTATACCCTTTTAAATCCTTGTTCTAATAGCTAAACTACAATCATACACATGCACAACATTGTGAGCATATATAGGATGCAATTATACCCATGCACCAAATCATTATATAATTAGATTTAGAACCTTAACCAATATAATGATGGGTAATTTAATAAACCTCTCATATTTATCTATACATATTGGTTCCAAATAAAATAAAATCATTCATATTTTCATAGATAAACCATATCAAGATAATGGATTTCATTCACACATCCTAAAGAAACCATTTAATGAAAATGGTTTTCATATCCTTTTCAAATGGGTTCACTTAGGTAAATCATTCATAATTACAAAAATAATCCTAACATAAATAAACAAATTTAAAATATTTTTTTATTAAATGCATTCATTTAACATTCTTGGTAAATACCATTCAATCAAAACAATAAATAATATGTTATTTAACAAGAATATGTAAAGGGTGTATAGTTGAGAAAATAATATTCTTTATTCAAACTGTATATATTGAATCTAGGTTAAAATACTTTAATAAAAGGAATCTAGAATATGGTATTCATAGAAAAAATGATATATATGAAAAAATAAATTTATTCAACAAAAATGATTATGCATGATAAAGGTAGAGATGGATAATTTTTCTAAATTAGAATTACATAACATAATAAATCTAAATAAAGAATGTGGATGGACACATTTGAAAAATATCCTCAATAAAGTATAATAAATGTTAAAGGACAATTACATAAATGAAAAATAATTTAATTAATTTGTAGATAAATAAATTTGGAAATAATAAATATCCTTGATCTTTTGAAATAATTTTTTAAAATATATTTTTTAAATATTGTATAGAAATAAATTTTCTTTCAATATCCATGGGAATATAGAGATAAATATTCATGTAAATATATAAAGGTGACTTAAAGGTACATTCCCATGGGAAACATTAAAATAGATCTCTTTCAACGTATTAATAAAGTTTTACGGTTATATGAAACATTAAAAAGTTCTTTTAAAAAATATGACATGAAAATTTTGGAAAAAAAATTATTTTGAAAAAGATACATCAATAAATTATTCCTAGAAAAAACATAATGATTTTCAAATGAAATGTGGGGTGTAATTTTTTTTGAATATCATTGTTTCAAAACCCTCATTGAAAAAAGTTCATTAGATTTTCCATTTTAAATGAAGTAAATAAAATTATTATAATCATATAAAATAATCCATATTAACATTCCAAAAAAAGGATTAGAAAATTAGTGGGAATAAAAATTTAGAGATAGAAAAAATGATTTATTAGATAGAATGGTAGTTATTCTTACCGTTATACTTTTATTTTGGAAATTTTTTATCAAATAAGTTATTATTTTTTATGAGAATTAATTTTTCATAGAAAAAAATGAATTACCATCTAAAATAATTTAATGTAATGATAAATGAATTATTTTAATGTATACACAATTAAGAAATAATATGACCCAATATATCAAAATTTGAGATGATGAATCCCTGGTGACATTCAAAAACATTATTGAGAAACCCTTGAAGAATGTGATATCAATTGAAACATTAAATACCTTGAAAATTAATTTAATAATGATAAAAAATATTAAAGTGGTAGTGTATATACCTTTCCAAAGAAAACATGGTCTATAATAAGAAGTATGTCTCATGGAGTGAAAATTTTAGAAAATAAAACCCTATTACTTGAGTAACATTTTAATCAAAACCCCTTGAATGATAGGGATTGTAATTAAACATTAAATATATTGATTAAAATTCAATACATAATATTATATATCAAATAGAATTTATTTTCACATTATAAATGAAATTTGGTTCATAATAAAAAAAATGTGTCAAAGGAAGGAATTTGAAATGAAAAACCTTATAAAGTTATTAATCTTTTTGTCAAATCAAATGAGTGAAGGATCATGGAATAAAAAATTAAACATTAAGAAATAAATGAATCATGATAAAAAATGATAATGGGTATTTAATTCACTATGTGAAATAAATATTATTGTGTAATATAAATAAGTCTCATGGATTTCAAATATGTGACAAAGAAACCTATACCATGTTCCAGATTTGTTCTGTGCATTCTCTTAAATTCTAGAATAGTAAAATAATTTTTATTAGATACCTTTTTTTGAACCTTCTTCTTATATATTCCATTTAATATATTCCATTTATTGTTATTTTCTAATTTTTCATTATTTTTTTTCTTATGTTTTCATGAATGTTGAACCGAAATTGAATTATTTTTGTTATTTTACTGATTGAATATGATATTTTAATAATAAGATAAATAATTAATATTTAAATTTGACAACTAAAAAACAATAATTATTTTATTATTAACTTATAATAACATTATTATTTTTGTTCCCATTTTCATTCATGATATAGTATTATATCATTCTTCAAGTAGGTTGTTAAACATTAACAAATATGAACACGGTATATCCTAATGGGTGAGTATGGTTAAGGACATGTATAAATACAATATAATAAAAGAATATATATATTATTTTTGGTTTTATATGTTATTTAAACTCATATTATATTATTTTGGAAATGATATAAAAACATAATGAAAATAGAAAATGATACTCAGTGGGGGCGTTAGTCCACACAACGCACGTTTAACATTCTTTTTTTTATATGTGGATGGAAATTGATAGATAAATTTTGATAAATAAATATAATATCAAATGAGTATATTAATAATTCCTAGGCCATTATATAACTATTTCTATTATAGTTTTGGAAAATAAAAAATTAATAAGAAATGGTAAGGAGTAAGTAATACTCAATTTGGTACCTTGAACTTATCTTGGAAGTCTTCTTGGAAATGAAGGTCTTAAACTAAATTATGGTGACCAATGAAATATAAAAATAAAATAAGATTATTTCAGATGAAAAAATGGTATAATTTAATGATTAAATTATATATAATGGGTTTGTAATTATGGGGGAGGTGTCTTCTTTTATAAGTGATTAAAGTTATAGTTTGTTTAAACAAAATTACTATTCAATGATATCATTTGACTATTCTTTTGTCAAAGTCTCAAAAATAAATTATAAATTATTGAACATAAATATAAATTAATATCTATTATTTATAATAGAATTAACTTTTCTTAAATCCCAATTTTTTTTTAGGTTTATAGTTTTAGACAATTAGGAAAAACTCTTACATAGAACATCGATACATTACAAGTGGACACTTCTATAATGTATTCATTTTATCATAAATGAAATCACTTTAAAATAAAATATAATTTATTTTTAGGATTAATTATCACAATTTTAATCCTTACTTCATCCATGTCCCTAATCATCCTCAAAACCTATGAAAATCATTTTAAAATTTTGAATGAGCATAAAAATCTCAGTAAGGGACATAAAAAGAGGAAAATTGTTATTCTATTGATAAGCATGATAACCTATGAAAATTTTAACATTATCTAAATGATCATTGATAAGTTGAAATAAATCCTTTTAACATGAAAATAATATAATTTTTTTCTTAAATAAAAAATTAAAACTTATAGAAAGAAAATAAAAACCATTTTTGGAAATGTAAAGCTTTGCATTCATCACCCATGTCTAAAATAATTGGAGCCTAATTAAATACATAAGTGGAACATCCTTGGTAACTCACTCATTCTTTTTGGTAAATACAAGGAACATTACCCAATAAATTGGAGCACTATCTAAGTACACTCATCATTTAATATGTATCGGGATCACCCGATGCTATCTGGGAGCACCCAACATATAAGTTATATCAAGCTCTCACATGAGATATAATGGGGTTTAACCATTCACATAAGAATAATTAGGATCACCCATTTTGCATATAATTATCACGTACAATATAAAACATTTTATACTTGAATATTTTAATCATAAAATCATTTAAAAACTCTTTTAAACCCATATGAAAAACACATTTTGATATCAAAATACCCTTCTTAATTAGAAACACATTTCCAATACCAAAATTCATATAAAAATGGAAAGAATTTTATTCTTTGAAAAATTTATCATTGAAACATTCTTGAGAAAAATAACCTTCTAAATTCATGTAACATCAATGGATTCCATCTTTGATTGAAAACGACTTTGAAAGATCACTTCGAACATTTCTTGAGGATAAAATCCTTTCCATTTTAAAAACACTTATTTAAAAATAGTTCGACTATAAGGGAAAAAATTTTCTTTGAAAATATCCTCATAAAATTTTAAAGGAATCATCAATGAAAATTTTATTCATGATAGTGTGAATGGATATTCATGGTGTATAAGTTAAAAAACATTTATTTAATACTTTTATTGGAAAAGTCACAAAGTACATCGCTTGGAAAATGACCAAAATATTACTTTCAAACTATTTTTAAAAAAGTTAACATGGGTAAAAATGACTTCAAAAAACCATTGGAGAATAGTAAAAACCCTCATTGATTATTTTGTAAACATGTATATGGAATAAAAATAGAGTTTTAAGGGAAACATTAAAAGATGATATTTAAAATAAAGTCCCTTACATTAAGCTTGACTCATCTCAAATGTTCTCTGTATTCCTGAATAAAAAACCTATGTTATTTTATTTACTTTATTAAGAACATTTTAAATTTATTGATTCCTTTATATCATTTAATATCATGTTATATATATTTTCTTTATCAATTAAGTTTATTTCAGACATTTATGATGATATTTAGCTCATATGTCAGAAATGGATTTAATAAGATTAATATGGTCAAGGTGTTTATTAATACACCATATATTGAATAATAATCATAAAATAATTATCATTTTAATAAATCAATTTACTTTTAAAAACCACGATAAAATATGGTTATGAATAATAAACTATGTTATAATAAGGGAGACACTAGTTCATGCGTACACTTGAGTAACTTTTTCATATCTCAACAGTAATTATGGAAAGTAGAGAAGTAGTATTTTTTATTTAAAAATGATAATAATCTCACAAATATAATATTAATTATTTATATATAATTATTTATACCATTCATGTGTTTTGGTGATGAAAAAAAATCACATCGCTTTATGGAGGTGGTAATTCACACGTACACATGAATGACGTTATCATTTTCTAGTGTATTGAAATTGAATCAAATATGTGTTATATTATCTTTAAAAAATGATAAATATATAATTAAAATCATATATAACACATAAATCTACCATTATAACCATTATTTAGAGATAGTGATGGAAAACGAATTACATCAGTTCGCGAGGCGGTACTCCACCTTACACATGAATAGAGAATTACTTTACCATTTAATGGATGTTGGAGATACATATAGGTTATTCACTTAACATAATAATATATCCTTATATTTATGATACTGTTTTTATTAATTTAGGATGGTTGAATAAGATTTTAATGAGGTGAAATAAGAAATAAAACTAAGACATGCGAATAAAAGCTATACTGCATCTTTAGAAAACATACTTTTCTTAACACTTTAAGACCCATGTGATTTGGATTATTCCAAATATATGGCCTATATAATGATGGTGTTGATAAAAATATTGTATTTGGTAAGGTATATTCTAAACCAATTGAGTTATGATGTGTGAAGGATTGAGAATAATAACTTCCCTTTTATAAGAGAGGGGATGGGCACTCTTGGAATTTCCCAAAATATTAAATTATTATAAATTAATGTTCAATTAAAATTGGATAAAAACTAATTTATTTATAATATAGTATTATTATGGGTTTATATAATCACATAAAATAAAAATTATACATGATTTGAAAATATATTTACCCTTATATTTTGGTTTTGACCCCTCATTAACATCTTTCACACTTACCCTGACAATAATTATTTTTTCTCTTTGAGGGTCAAGATAAAAACTATAAATTGTAAAAATTCATATTAATGTAACATGGTTGATATTATAAACTATATAATAATAAATTTTTCTAATATATGATTTTTAATAATTTTATATCATTTAATAAAATATTATTTAATAAAAAATATCATTAAAGTCAATTTTTTAAAAAAAGCATTACTGTTATTTTAATAACATTGGGAAAAAAGTAAAATTAGAACCAAATATTTTATCATATCATTTTAATTTCATGGTAATATTTAAAATTCATGGATCAATTTATTTATCTCAAATTATTTTACTTTTAATATTTTAATTTCATTTATTTGATTTTTTCATTAATTGAATAATATTTGTGTCAACACTCTATAATTTTTTAAAGTATGTATTTCATCAAAAAAATTAAAAATAAAGTAAAATTATGAAGATAAATATTTCATAGTTCAATATACTATTTATAACTAAATATATCACCCTTTCATCCAATGGTAAATTTATTATTATTATTAAAAATAAGAGAGTGACATTTTTTTACTTTACTTTGAATAAAATATTATAAAGGTCATAATCACATCCAAATGGAAATAAAAAGTCATATATTATACCTTTCTAAGATAATGTATTGGATATAATCATCTAATAAAATTTATCCATTTTTTTGGTTGATTTTATAGTCATTATTGTATCATTTGTAACCTTTAATTACTCAATTTATTTCTAGCTATAGTAAAATAAAATTAATATGGTCTCTATTCATATAGAAAAAACTAAAATTGCAATATTTAAAAAATTTGGACCTAGAAATTTTAGATATAGAATTAATTTCTAAAAATAAAAAATAAGTGGCGTAATTTAAATTAAAATTAATCTCCAAACACGTGATGAAAAATAGTTTTTTCAAAAAAAATGACCTTTTAAGTGTAACACCCCAACCCCAGAAGCTCAGAGTCGGTGCATTATTTTATTTCATTGTAATTTTTATAAGGAATAAAATCCCGAAGGACCATTCAGTTGAGAAGTCATGGAAATCTAGATTACATACATGATTCTCATAATTCATTGGGAAACAGGAATTATAAGAATGATACATAAAAAAAATTCATCCTTGTATTCTTATTAAATTACTTCTTCTTCATGACATAGGGAAAGGAAATATAATAAGGGTTAGCTCAAATTCTTAGTAAGGGTAAGTAAAGAGGAAACAATAATGAATCAATAGGAATAAATTAAATAAAAAGGTAAATAACTGATAACACGTGCAATTTAAATAACTAGATAAGGCAATATAAATATAAAAAGATAAGAAACTAAAACTCATGTAATCTATATCAATAAAATTAGAATAAAATGTATCTATAGATATGTCAACACAAAATCTTATGGATAAATGATAATTGAAACTAAGGTAAAATGTATCCATAGATATGTCAATGAAAAATCTCATGGATGAATAATAATGGAATCTAAATGTGGGAAATTCTTAATTATTGGATACCATGTTTCCTAGGTACATGGTAACTTTACAGTCAAGACCTTTCACAATAAGGTTTACAGTATGTAGGGTAAAAACCCATCTGATTAGCCAAATGATTCATCTCATGAGACTACTAATACATCAAGGGGTTATCTATAACCAGGACCCACTCATTTTGTACCAGTACAAATCATTTCTCATATTCATGAACAATGTTCCTTATCAAAATGTATCTTTATTGAATAGAAGATACATATTTATCAATAATTCCCTAGTTAATAAAATAACAGTGAAAGTGAACACTTTATGTAAAATGATATATGGTTTAGAAAATAATAATATCCATTGTGTGATAATATGGATATTCAAGTTAATTTAAAATAAAAAATTATTAAAATAAACCAATTGTTTTCCAAATAAAGTTAACAATCACAAAAGGAAGTGATATTTCAAAGATACTCATTAAGAATATGTTTTCAGAAATTAATCATTAAACATCCCAAAAGTGTCCCATACCACTTGACACAATTATGTTTATCTTATTATAATATAAATATAATCTTTATTAAAATTTTTTGTATACTTTTTTCGAAATTCAATTCATAGAAGTGGGAAAATTAATATTAATGCTAATCTCACAGACGTACGAATTAACTAGTTTTAGTAGAAAAATGTTCAAAAGTTTGTTATGTTTTTATATTCAATTTCAAGGTGAAATCGATTATAATGAAGTAAATTATAATAATATATTTATAATTAATCTAATTTTACCTTAAAAAATTAATATATAACTTACCATTAATAATTATTTAAACAAAAAAGCAGTTTTTTATAAAATGCAGTATTTTTTCACTATTCTTAAAAAAATGATGTTTCTTAAAAAATACCAAAAAATAACCCTAAGATATTTTTTACATTATGAATTAAAAAATTATGTTTATTTTATAATATTAAATTCATAAATGTGTCATGATTCAGATTTAAAATTGGTACACTATTAAAAGGTATTAAAAATGCCTTAATAAAAATATAGGTTTTTATGTGTAAATTGGGCTTGTTGTTATAGTATGCTTATAAAATAAATTGGATGAATATAAAAAATATATTATTGAATATATAAAATATAAATTTCATTAAAATCATTAACTAATTGTTTTTAATTAGGTTAATTAAGATAAAACTCTTTTGGAAGCATAAAAATAATAATATTTATTTTTATATCCAATTGGTTCTTATTTTCGTTTATCATTAATTGATAACCCATGAATTAATTTTATATTTATATAAACCATAAATTTTCATAATTTAGTTAATTATTTTTACAACCACTATCATTTTGGGTATATTCCTTTGATTATTCAGACATTCATTTTCATAATGTTACATTTCCTTGTAGTTGAATCGTTATATGTTGGAAACCTTTTTCTTATCCTTGAAACCAAAATCACGGTGCCCTTTATTTCTACACATGTAGAAAACCCTCATTCCATTTAATTAAGTACCATGGTGTTTCTTTCCACAATTATCACATGTGGGAAAATCCTTTTTTCCCTCTTTCCCTTTATCCATCTTTTTCACTTCCATCCACTTGTTCTCTTGCTTCCCTTCAAATCCATAGGACTTGGAGAATTCATTAATTATCTTGTTAACACATGATATTATTTCCTCACATTATTAGAATACTTGGGAGACTATCTCCATTCAAAATGTTTGCTTAAGACCATGAAAGATATGATCCTTCTTCAGATCACATGCATTGGTGTATTTCTCATTCCTTCTTCTATGCACCATTTATAAATAATTTTATATAATGGATTAGATGTTAAAATTATTAAATATATATAATTCGAAATATGGTATAGAAATTAACATAAATTTATGTATCGTGAATCCTAGAATCATAAACTTTAGTTACTTTTGGGGAAAACATTACTTTTAAGTCCTTCATAATGGTAGATAATGAAAATGTGAACTAACCAAAGCATATCCCCTAAGAGTGTAAAACTAGGTGCACAGTAAGGATTTTTTTGTGTACTAGGTTACCCTAAGTCAGACCTAGAACAATTTTTATGAGTTATTACTCCTAGGTACATCTGTTTTAGAACCACATCCGCTTGTAGTATCCAGACAGGTATGTTTTTCTTAGAATACCCACATAGTCACTACCTTACAAAAATTCTAGGATGTTCATGTATACTTATCCTTAATGTCTAACTTTGGGTTGTTCTCCCTAATCTAAGTTTTATAAATCTAGTTTCCAAGGTTACTGTAAAACATCCTTTGATACTAACTGTAACACCCCAACCCTAGAAGCATGGAGTCGGTGTATTATTTTATTTAATTGGCATTGTTACAAGGAATCAAATCCTAAAGGACCATTCAATTAGCTGTATTGGACAACCATATTACATACATGATACCCATAATGCATTGGTAAATATGAATTAAAAGAATGATACATAAAAAAATGAAAATAAACTACTTCCTTGAAGGATTATAGAAATAATCCTTCTTCATGACCAGGAGAAAGGAAACATAATAAGGGTGAGCTCAAATGATCAGTAAGGGTAAGTAAAGTGGAAGAAATAATGAATCAATAGAAATAAATTAACATGGAAAGGTAAATAAATGATAACACATATCATTCAAATAACTAGATAAGGAAATATAAATATATAAAGGTAAGAAAATAAAAATCATGAAATCTAAATCAATAAAATGAGAATGAAATATATCCATAGATATGTCGACGTAAAATCTAATGGATGAATAATAACTGAAACTATGGTCAAATGTATCCATATATATATCGACATAAAATATCATGAATGAATAATAACTGAATCTCAATGATTTAAATGATTAATTATTATATTCCATATTTTCTAGGTATATGGTACTTTTACCGTCAAGACCTTTCACAAGAAGGTTTAAAACATGTAATGTAAAAATCGATCTGATTGGCCAAATGATTCATCTCATGAGAATACTGATGCATCGGTGGGATATCTATAACCAAACCCCACCTGTTTCATACCAATCTAAAGAATTTCTCATATTCATGAATAAATTTCCTTATCAAAATGTATTTCTATTGAATAGAAGATATATATTTATCAATAATTCCCCAGTTAATCAAATAACTATCAGAGTAAACACCATATGTAAAATGATATATGGTTTAGGAAATAATAATATCCCTTATGTGAGAATATGGATATTCAAGTTAATTTCCGATAAAAAATTATTACAATAATGTGATTGTTTCTCAGATAAAGTTAATAATCATAAAAGGAAATGAGATTTCAAATATAATCATTAAGAATATGTTTTAGGGAATTGATCATTAATCATCCCAAATTGTCTTATACCACTTGAAAATTTTAATTCATAATACCCATGAAGGAAATTTTTTCATACCATGAAGAAAAATGATTTATGATATAATTTATAAAAGTGTTAGTAGATAAACTATACAAAATAAGTGTGTGGTGTGTATGGTGTGTGTCTTAAGAAAAGAAAAGTAAGATGAGAATCTCTTACCTTGTGTTTCTTTTTGGGTGAACGTCCTTTAACATCTTGTAAAATAAATCTATGTTAATTTTATACATTATTGAGAAACATTTTCATTATTATCATTACTTTTTATTAAATTATTTCTATTTTGTATAAAACTATTTAAAGAATTATATTTACATCATGTGCTTTGACCAAATTTGGTTTATGTGTCAAAAACAAATTTGGTAGGTCAACTATGGTCAAATGGGAAAATATATAACATCTATAGAATAATAATCATGACATAATTATCATATTTATTCATAAATTATAATTATAAAATAAATCATTAAATATTGTTATGAAAAATTAACTAACATTACAATCATGGAGACAGTAGGTCGTATGTACACATGAGTAACGTTCTCATTTTTTCAATGATCGTTATGGAAATAAGGTAAGTAGAATTATATCTTTCCAGAATGATCATAATATCATTAATACCATATAATTTAGTCATATATACATATATATATATATATAATTCTCATTATGTAAAATGAATCACATCATTTTTAGGAGGCAGTGGTCCACACGTCCACAATCGACATTATCACTTTTTTGTGTGTAAAAGGATAATAAAGAAAATGATATATATATATATATATATATATTAAAAGAAAGGTAATTATTTCATGAATATAATATTAAATCTATTTATATCTCATATTTTCAATTATAATCATCATTTATACATTTTATGTATTGTGTGAATGAATCGCATCACTTTAAGGGGGTGGTAGTCCACACTTCCTCAAACGATGTTATCATATTAACACAAAATGGAAAGTATAAGGTTATGTGTTTTAAAAGAATTAAAGAAGATTAAATACATAATAAATATCATATATAATATATATATATATATAAACAGTGTTTCCATAATAATTTCCAATCATGAATGTTGGAAATTGAAAAATGAACAATCATCATTTCGTGAGGCTGCAGTTCGTCATACACGGAAATAGTATGTTTGTTACCCATTAAATGGAGGTTTGTATAAGTTTAGGTAGAAATATTAACATAAAAAATACTATTGTATTGACAATACTAGTTTTTTATTTAATAATATAATAAGAAGATTATATGGGTTGAAGAATGGAAATGGAACTAAAAAATCGTGAGAGAAGATGTTACCTCTTAATCAGGTAACTTCTTTTGCTTTGAACCAAAAGCTTCCTTGGATTGATTTCTTCTAAATGGTAGGATTATATGATTAGGGGAGGAATTTTGGGAGACTAATTGTGCAGATCTTTTCTAAACATAATAGGTTTGAGGGGTCTGAAGAAGTGGGAGAGATGGTGGCCTTTTATAGGGAAGGAAAAGGACTCACTTGGAATTTTTGAAATCAAGTTAGGTATAAACATGTTCTTACCAAATAAAAATTCATAAAAAACCATACAAACTAAATAATTTAAGTTTCAAGGATGATATATTTCTAGAAAATTGGATTTGGATAAGTTTCTAGGTCATTTTAGCCCTTAAATTAATGGTTTAGTCTTTTATTAAGCATAATTTTTCCTCAATTACTATAATTAACATTAATCACATTCACTAATTATTTTTGTAAAAAATTAAGTTTTATATTATTATACTCTAAATATAATCTTGAATAAAAAATTTTATTTATGTTTTTCAAAATTTAATTCATAGATTCTGGAAAATTAAGATTAATGCTAATCTCATAGACATACGAATTAACTAGTTTTAGTAGAAAAATGTTCAAAAGTTTATTGTGCTTTTTATATTCAATTTCAAAGTTAAATTGATTATAATGAACTAAATTGTATTAATATATGTATAATTGATCCAATTTTACCTGAAAATAAATTAATATATAATCTAACATTAATAATTATTTAAATGAAAAGGCAGTTTTTAACTAAAATGTAGTATTTTTTCACTATTCATCAAAAAATGTATTTTCTCTAAAAAAATACAAACTATTCACCCTAAGATAATTTTGAGATTATATATTCAAAAATTAAGTTTATTTTATCAAATTAAATTCATAAATGTGTCAAAATTCAGATTTAAAATAGGTGTGTCATTAAAAGATGGTAAAAATGCCTTAATAAAAATATAGGTTTTTATGTGTAAAATTGGGTTTGTTCTTATCTTATTCTTATAAAATGAATTGGATGAATGTAAAAAAATTATTATTGAATATATAACATATTTATTTAATTAAAATCATTATCTAATTTTATTTAATTAGGTTTATTAAGACAAAACTCCTTTGGAAGCATAAATATAATAATATTTCTTTTTATATCCAATTGGTTCTTATTTTTGTTTTTCATTAATTGATAACCCGTGAATTTATTTTATATTCATATAAACTATAAATATTTACAACTCAGTTAATACCATTTATAACTGCTAACATAATTACTATGTTATATCATATTATATTAAATAATAATATGGGGCTCTCTCCTCCTAGGGTTCTCCCCAGTAGCGTTGTCTTCTGCTCTGCTATCTCTGGTACTCTCTTCTCTCTGCTCAGCTCGATAGGATTCGATCTCTCTAGGTTCTATTCTCCTTTTCTTTCGCTAATTATGATCTCCTCTGCCTATTTCACCTTCCCTGGATTTGTGAATACTCTAGCCACCTTTTTTCACTCTGGCCTCAAGCTCCACCACTCCTCTCCAAGTTGGATTTGGAGTGGTGGGAACACCGAGGATTTGGGATAGTGTTTTGGCATTTTAGGGTCCTCTCAGCATCTCGGTTATTCTTCATTTAGGGTTTCATCCCCTATTTTCTTTCTAGGGTTTCATCCCCTCACATCAATTTTCTTTTTATGGTCCTTCCCTTGTTCTTTCTAGGGTCCAATCTAGTTTCTTCATTATCACTCTCGGTGGTTTTGGGTTGTCATTGGTTGAGGGTTTTTATCTTTTTTTATTGTTTGATGTTGGTGTTGTATGGTGATGTTGTGATGATTTTGGGTGGAGCTTGTGTCGCGATGAGGATGGAAGCGGCAAAGGTGATCATCAACAGGATGGCGTCTGGACAAGTTCTTCCTTGTTTTGGAATCTTCGTTGGATCTGGTTTTTTGCAGAATGTGTTTTTCTTGGATTTTGAGAGCTCCATCCCACGTTTTTAGAGGTTTTCGGTGAATTTTGTTCACTGAGGGTTTTGTGGTTTGTGGCCAGTGTCGTGGTTGCATCAGTGGGCTACTCAAGGAGGTTGATTCTATGCTTTGCTTTGTTTAAGTTTTTATTCTAGTTTTTATTTCCCTGGTTCATGGTATCTTGGTTGAAGATGTGGATTTTCTTCAGTGACTAAGGCATTTATGTTCTTCTAGAGATGGTGGTCGGTGTGTTGTGATTTCTTCGGTGATGGCGAGGCTGAGTTCGATTCTGACGTTGATGATGATGATGGTAGGTAAATATGTGACTGATGGTGCTTGTGTGATGTGGGTTGGCTTATAGTCTGAGAAGCCCATTTGAATTTCTAATTTTTGAATGTTAAAATCTTTTGTGGTGTCTTGAATTTCATATTTTTTGGGTGGGATCTTTGTTGTGGGTTTTAATGGGGTTTTCTTGGTTGGTTTTGTATTGGTTTACTTTGTCTTTGGTTCACACTTACCCCTTTAAAAGTGTCATTAGAAAATAAAAATATAAATTGGTGGAAAATACCACACTACTATTGGAATAAAATTATTCAATGATCACTAAAATAATAATATTTTAATAATTCATTTTTATTTGGTGAAACTCAGTCTTGTGTGTAATGCAAGCTATCGAGGAAGGTTGCTCTTGCGTGTAACGCAAGCTAAATCAGTGTTGCGTGTATATATAGAATCATTTTTAAATATTAAATATATTATAAATTACCTAGGTATTATATTCCCTTACATGATTGGTGTCTAGTGTCATACACACTATCAAATACATGGTTATTACTTTATAATTTTTGGGTGTTACATTAAGTATAAAATGTTTTCATGCTAAATTCATGTTTAAAATTCATTTAAAAATACATAATTAGATTATTTTAAATAAAAATTATACAATTAAATTCAAAAATATAATTTTCCTTTATAAATACATTAAAATAAAATACATTTATTAATTAAAAATCAGTATTTTTCACTATTCCTTTAAAGATTAATATATTCAAAAAATTCTTAATAATTAAAAATAAGAAAAAAATCATGTTCATTTCAAATATGAAACAAATTTTTACAAACATATTTTATATAAATTTTTATGAATTAATTATAGTATTCACAAATAAAAAAATGAAAACCATTTTTTATGAAAACATATTTTTAAGGACTAAAATTAATTTACTAAAAATTATGTGATTATTTTATAAGAATTTTCTAGTTAATTAATATTTAGTGGGAAATTTTTGTTTGTTTATAAATCAATTATTCTTATTTATTCTACCCCCAATTAATGACTAAGTATTAACAGTCACATTTAAATAATAATATTTCATCGTTCATTTAAGCTCGATATTGTGAATATTTTACACTATCAAACATAGTATCAACTTCTAAAATATCATTATATTTCATTATCCCTTATTTAAGAAATCACATACTTCCCATTTTAATGGGGGCTCAAAAACTTGGGTTTGACTTTTCAAAATACCATTTTGATCCCCAAATAGTAAAAAGGGTATATAAAAGTCTTCCTGAAATGAGAGAAAGTGATGTATCAAACTCAAATGGAATAAAAAATTAGTACATTTACAAGTTATAGAACATAAGTGGGTAGTGAAAAAAATGGATATATAAGAATGGCCAAACTCTCAATGACTAATAGAGAGTGATAGATAACATTTTTAGGAGGAAGTTAATGATCATAAAATCTTAAATCTATGATGGGTAAAAAGGCCATTGATTTCTCAAAAATAAAAGTAAATGGATAAAAAAATTTAAAATAATTTTCTCAAATAAAATGAATTATTCTAATTCATATACAGAGAACCTAAGTAAATAAAATTCAATTTCAATAATAATATCATATTTTAATCAATTTCTACAATAAAAATATTTTTTTCTCCAAATGATGATTATTTGAGATGATGTTATTTTAATTTTTTCTTCATAAACTAGAATCAAATTATATAGATCATAAAAATCAAAATAAGGATAAAAATATATTCCTCCTATATTTAGGCATTAACAAAAACTAAAATTGTTAGCACAAGGTAAAATACTTCCCAAAAGAATAAACCTTCGGATGAAGAAAAATAATTTAATCTCCAAAATTAAATAGTAACCCCTAAATTCCATTATGGATCATTCAAAAAAATTAATTCTTTTTAAAATTACACAAAAATAATCTAGGATAAGATTTAAAATCCAAAATTATGAAGGATTTTATCTTAGATTCATCCATGATAAATTTAATATTTATCTCTAAATAAAATCAATAACTCTTAGTGTCTCATACTAAAAATAAAATTTCTCTAATTGTATAATCTCATAGATATGACAGTAATTTCTATAAATAATATAAATAAACATAAGCTGGAATAAAATCATATATGTTCCAAAATATAAATAATCATTTATTTCTCAAATAAAATATGATAGTACTCTATTTACCTTAATACTACAATGCTCCCCAAAGTAATCATAATATTCTTTAGAAATAATAATAATCACATAATAAAAAAATACATTTCCATTTAATGATTATATATACAATAAAACATATGTTCCTAAAAATGAACTTAACTTTAATCTTTCCCATCATTCAAATAAAGGAAAAAAACTCCATACTAACCCAGACATCATGTAGGTCTATGGTAGTTGATACACCCTTTTCTCTATTCAGTTGTGGGATCTTGCCTCACAACCTTACTAGATGCAACGAGTTATCACCCATCTTGAGAGATGTCATTTTTCTATAATAATATTAATATAATATTTTTAACATTTCTAAAAATTTGATTAACATCCTAAAAAATAACCTTAATATATTAAACATTATTGAAATTTATTAACCTCAAATGTTATATCATAACTTTCATATTTCATCCCCAAAATGTAATAACCCATAATTACCTCAAAATAAAAGATCATATAATCCCTAAAGTTTACCCATACCATATAACATATGTCCATGAAATGAAAAGAACTGTAAGATCATGTATTTTTTTAAGTATGACTCTATCTGAGTTTTTTGTTAAAATTATTTTGTTTGTGTTTGTCCTCGTCTGCAAACCTTGGTGGCTATGTTTCCATCATTGATACCTTTTTTTGAACAAATGTAGTATTAGGTTGTGAGGAAACTTTAGACAAACACTGAGGATCCACATGGAGAGCTTTATTGGGGAAAAATAATTAAAGTCTAAATATGTATGTTTATCTGAATTAATGGAGTCCTGGTAAATGGGTTAAGTGTTTCATGGGTTCATGGTATGTTGAAAAGATTTAAAGGGGGTTTAGGTAGTTTATAAGGAAAATGGGATAAAATACCATCTTCAGAACAACACACCATGTAAATGGATTATGCGTCGTGTAATATTTAGGTGTTTTTTATAAAATATTCTTAGGTGATGAGTTTTTTTGGAAAATCCCATTAAAATTATTTACACATCATGTAACTATACTACATGTCGTGTAATTCCCTGACCTGATGTTTTAAAGTATATTTTGCGGTTGAAGTTTCATTCTAATTTGATACAACCTTCTCCTCTTAACCCTAGGGAACCTTCTAAGTGATTTTGGTGTTCCAAACTTCCTTCTGGATGTCCTGATAATACCTTTGACCCCCTATAAGTGATTTTGGTATAATTTCTCCATTCTCTTCATTGGTTCTCCAACCGTTGTGGTGAAATCATTTGACCATGTGAATTTTTGGTTTTGATCTTCATCATTTTTTATCTAGGAACCTCTTTTCGATCATCTCCACCTTCTTCCTCATGGGATTTTTCTATTGGAATCATTGTTGGACCTTTAGTAAAATTTAGGGGGTCTAATCTTAACCCTATTGTTAGATAATCACCAAGTATATGAAATATTGTGATTTATCCAATTTAATGTACACCCAAATCAATTAAATTATTAATAGTATTATTCCTTGGAGTCCTATGGTTCCAATTGGATTTTAACCTATCATATAACTACCCATTGAGTGAGAAAACCTTGAATAAAATTGAATTTTCTAGTGTATTAAAGCGTGTTTTTCATGAAATGATACCTTAAGTTACTGATTCATATAGATTACCTTAGTTCTATATTAATGCTTATTTTTTTGACTGTTGATCAATTTTAATATAAATTAAAATGGTATATGAATAATAAATGATAATTCTCATAATTAGCCATTGAGATTTATGATGTGATATTTTAATATCCATGTTTTATGACACGATTGGTGTTCACTATTGAAATGATTATATATCAGGCTTGGAACCAGAACATGCACACTTATATACTCTAATGATGATATTGAGCGGGCTCTTCCAAGTCCCATACTATAATGCTTATAGGGATTTGACCTAGATGTTGTAATGCTTATTGGGATTTATCCCATATTGTTGTGACTATACCATGGTTATATGGTTCTGGATGGCATGGTCCTGTGACATGCTCCAAGATATTCTATCATGGTGCCGAAGTAAGTTATTTTACCATGGTAGTATGGTTGTGGTTGGAATGGGTGTAAGACATGATCAGAGATATTATGGCATGAAGCCAAAGCAGGTTGTTGTATTTTATTAATTTTTTAATTAATTAAAAAAATAGTTTATCTCTTTATTACAGACACATCTTATCAGAAAGCTTTTTTTAGACATGGTGATGTTTACATACTAAGTTATACCCACACCCTATTCAGGCTGTCGTTTGGTACCCAAGAAAATTACATGGATGTAGGTTTGGACAAGGGAAAATGATCAAGTCGTTGATTGTTTTCTCACTGGATGGGCTAGAGTTTGGAGGTTGGACCAATATAGGGTATGGAACCGAGGACTGTTGAGTCTTTGTTGAATCTTATAGTATTTTACTTGTATTTTTTCTATCATGAAATTCAGTTAAATTATTTCACATCATTACATTATTACTGTTATTATTTATTGATTATTCATTTGGATTTTATTATTGGTTTCTATATTGTGTATACATTGATTACTTTCGTTTATATGGCTTGTTTTTTATGCAATTACAATTCATGCCCGGGGGTATAGTCTCCCCACCATATATTTCACACCACCATTTCTAATAGACAGCTTATGTCATACAGGGAGGCACACTTGATATCTCATAACCAACCCTTTTTGGCTGCATGAAAGAATGCCAGATTGGGGGACATTAGAAGGTGGTATCAAAGGAGTAAGTTTTCTTTTCCTCTTATTTACTATTTGGTAAAGGTAGAAAGAATACTAGTGTTGTTATAGTGGGTTTCCCTAGACCCAACTATACAATACATTTGATTACCATATCATGTGTACAGTTAGATATACATGATATATTCTTACCATTATATTGTATACTTTTCTGCATTCACTATTGAAATGGTAATGTCTATAGATTAATTGTTGTGTCAAAAAGTTATAGCAGATTCTTGGATATAATGAGAACCGCGAGATATTATGACATTAATCTTAAACAAAGGTCCAATGGTCTAGATACATCTTACTGAGTGGACACATTACATGTTTGAGTATCATGTGGTGGTGGCTCGTAAGCATTGAGACTTCTTCCCATAAAGTTCGCACTTGGTGATCTCTAGTAGTGAGATCGTGAGGACAGAGCCACCAATATGAACACCATATGTTTTGGGTGTCATTGGTTGTTCCTATCTACAGACATGTGTATTGGTCTCCTGACTTGAGATCATTATCAATGTGTGACATTTGATCACATACATTGAAATAAGGAAAAAACCATGATAATGATATCATAGCGAGGTAACTTGTGTTGGTTGCGTCATTGGTGGTATGACATTGGTTTAGTGGTCAAGAAAGGATTTGTCGCTTCCAGGTTAAGTAAGTAATATATTTTGGGCCTCATTGATCAAGATGGTAGTACCTTCATAAGACTATGGGCATGGTAGTCGAGGGTAAATCTGTCTAGTTAGATCAACAAACAATAAATCAAGAAAAGAGCGATGACACGGGGTGTGCGTCCTGCATTATGAGATATTAAAGACAGAGAGATTATATTAAATAGTGCATGTTCATCTGTGTTGTTTTCATTGTTATGACTTTAATTATTTTTTTAGGGGTCATGATGGGTTGCTAGATCCTGCTATTGGTATGTGAATGGTAGTCACTGTTATCGAGATAAGGGTCTAGAGGGTCACACACAATAGCATGGTTATCCCCACAACATCGGCCCGGGTTATGTCCAAGGAGATACAATCACTAAAGTAATAAATAAATTCATATTAATCATGTTAATAATAATTGACATTGAATTTATTTATTAAATGTATTTACAAGTTTTAAGGTAAACACATTAAAATATTTTTTTTGAATGAATATTAGTTTAAAATATTCAACGTACATTTAATATTTTCGGGAACATCGAGTCGAGTTAATGGATCGATTATTATCATGTAATATATTTATTAAATTATAAAAAAGTAATAATATTATTTATGAATCAGTAACGTAGTCATAATATGTCGTTAATAGTGTGTTAATTATTTGGGTGCCGATGAGGCAATTCCAGGTAATTAAAAACACACTATAAATAGAGGAGAGGGACTCGCCATGCATTATTTAATTCCCCGCTCTCTCTCTTCTAATCTCTCCTGTATCCTAGAGGTAGTGACTCTGAATCCAAGCCATCATATCAAACATACTCTTGTGCATCATAAGAAAGGTGATGCAGTGAGCGTCCGGGCATCAAAGGTGTCATTGGAACTTTGTGCTAGCACTTGGGTTTCAATGTTCGGCATTCCTATAGATATTTGAAGAATTCGTGGACGATTTAGAGGAATTCGGTTGTGAATTCTTTGATTAGCGATCACCAACAGCGAGAAGATGTCGAGAACAGCTTTGAATACAACAATTTATTTTTATGGTTATTTTTGTGCTTAAAGTTCATCACATGGGATCCACGGGTGATAATCGTGCAACGCTCTGCCGCCGCATACGAGTTCATATCGATCGTTGATGGAAAATTTTCAAAATCTCATCTTTTGAAGATTCTGCTATGTGATCAGTACCTTCAATTGGTATTAGAGTGATGCATGAAATTTTTAAGCAAAAAAAAAACAAATTTACATTAATCTGTGAAGATGGCATCATTCCGATCCAAACGTTGTAGATTTTGTGAAAATCTGACATCGAATGACCATGTTACGACCATCCAAAGTTGTAAGTACTGATTGAAAATTGAAAACCCATTTCACAAGTTATTTATGAAGAAAATATATTTTTAATATATATATATTATTTAATTTGGAAGAAGTTTATGGAAGAGACGGTTTCTGATAAACAAGGTTATCCCCAAACACCTGCCACCCGGAATAGTGTTTACTCACCTGAAGAAATTCTACCGGTGTGTAGAATTTGTTTATAAAAAAATTAGTATTAATTTGATTTATTATGGATAATTGTATATACTTTTGAAAAAAATTATATAAAAAAATAAATGTGGAAAAACTAAAGTAGCGGATGGCGTGGCTACGTGCTCGGTCGCCGCCCACGTCTGGCGAAGTAACCCGGCGACAGTCGACGCCATTCCTGCTGCGAAGCTCGCCCGCGACTGACCTCTGTTCAAGGGATCCTGTCAACCGACTGCCGCCATCCGTCAATAGCCGGATCGGCTCCCACACGCGCCTTCTGCGGGCCTCCCGACTGCCGCTTGGATTCCCATTCCAATGTATGAGGGTGGAGCCGCCCCTTACGAGCCATCTCGGGTGCCCCACGCTACCCCTTGTGTGAGGTATCCGACCCTGCCCTGTTGTTTTTGAGATCAATTCCATTCAATTGGATCCATATTTGTTTTTGGCGGGTTGGTCCAGTCCTGAACGGGCTTGTGCGGGATTTTCTGGGTCCGAACATCCCTGCACGGGGTTTGCAAGGCCTGGAATGGACCTACGCGGATTCAGGTGACCCAAACGGGCCTTGCTCGGGCATTTGGAGGTCCTACTATTTTTTATAATAAAAAAAATAAGTAATTAATTTAATTTTTGTTCTAAAATAAATTAATGAAATATTAATTTATGGTTTAAAATTTGTTTTGAGGGTAAAATTAATTTAATTTTTACTATTAAAATTAAATAAATAAATAAATTTAATTTTTTGTTTTAAATTAAATTAATTAATGGGACCAAATGACATAAATATTGAATTAAAATAAAAGTGAGTTTTAATTTAATAAAACCACTCTTGAGTATGATTTAATGAAAGTTTGATTTTAATTCTTCATTAAATTTTAAATATGCGAGTTTAATGCTTATTGACGGATCACGAGGCTTGGACCGACCAATGTATGTCTTGTGCATTTTTGTCTATTTATTTATTTACTACAATAGTGTTTAATAATTAATTTTTTAAATGGCGATATTTGAATCATCTAAGCGTCATTATATGTATAGGGGCATGCACGTCCATATGAGATGCATTTTATACTCCTGAGACTCACTCTCTTGCGAGTGAGTATTGTTTCATAATGAAGGGATGAGGAGAGACGCATTTCGCACTGAGTTACGACGATGCACCAGACATGAGTTCGATGCATTGGATGGGTGAGCGTTGCAATTCGAGACGCAAGTGAGGCAGTAATACCCCTAGGGTATAAGTTGATCCATTATTCACTTAATAGATTGACCATTCGTATCGACTCACGATCATGTCGTCATTTTATTTTTGCATGATTTATTTATTTATTGTATGTGTTGTTTAAGCGCGAACACGTAGAATAATAAACAAAAATGCACAAAAAATGAACATGTGATGCGATGAATATTTTCTATTTATTTCATATTTAGTTGTGAGTGAGATCACATAACATATGATAATAAGATAGAAAATTATTTCTTACATCACATAAAAACAATAAAACCCTCAAAGAAATATTAAGTTGTAACCAACTTCCGTCATTCGACTTTGAACAAAACTAGGTATTCGGGGTGCTCATCATGCCATAGCGGAGAGTTCCTCTTACCACCACAGAGTTTTTATCAAAGTGGTGGGTTGACTTAACTAATGTGATAGTAAGGATTATCCATAGGTAACTTGTTGTCATTTTAGAGGCAAACGTTGATTAAATCATGTTATGATTTTAAAAGCTAAGACTTCTCTCAACGGATCAAGGAACCGTGAATAAATGCAGTCACTCAGTCAAATTCCTTCCTTGAATCCTCCAAGTAATGACATAACCAAAACTTTAGACTATGAGGGAGGTTTAGGGATCCTTACCACTAGAATACTCAAATGATAGAGTATTCATATTCTAGCACATATAGTCCCTAGAATTCGATAAAATAATGAGTGATATTTAATGATTTAATTAATTAATCAATAATGTCTAAAATAAAAATCAGATAAAAAGTACTATTCTTTATAGTTTTTTTTGTAGAAAAAGGAAAGACATACCACAAGAAATACTAAGATAAATAACGGACAATGTAAATGAACATTCTGGGATGAGTTTTCAATAGTAGCACATGCACTTGCACAAAATACTATGATATTGGAAATTTTAGGTGCCGGTGTCCCCAATACCTATTATGCCACCTCAAGAAGCGAGACTGTAAAATTTATTACAGGCGACTCTAGTACAGAGCATATGATTGTTTTGTCATTATGCTATCATCAACATCTGATTCTATTTGTGGTCACTGCATCAGGACATCGATGATATAACATGAAGTCTCATATATGAGAAGTATGCAAGGAGAAAGTGAAGCACATATATGAATAGGTAATGATCACATTGAATCTATTTAAATTGAAAGACGAATTATGATCTTTCGATACATATTATTTTAATATTATTTTCACCAACTAACTCGAGTCTCGTTTTAGCTTACAAAATGAACAATATTGAGTAAACTCTTCATTACCTATTTAGGTAAGGATCCCCAAGTAAATAAGAATATAAAAGACTGATTAATCATTATTTTTTATGGATAAAAACATGAAAGACAATGAGAAAATGCCAATGAAAAGTAATTCCAAAATCATATTCGCAATGTCCTTGAATGAAATGGGTATTAACAGGAGGTTATTTGCATTGCATATCATGAAATAATTTTATGGATGTTTAAATACAATAAACTAAATCGGTGAAGCAGGTACCCAATTCTTCTTCAGGTATATTCATCAATTTAAAATTAATGTTTCAATATTACTTCTTAGGTATTAAATACATTATGTCTTTAAAAAATGTGTATTTAAATACAGTAACCAAGTAAGTATTGAAACGTTACTTGAAGTTAGGTGTATTCTCCAAGTGGCTAAGAAGGGGTTATTCTTATGTCAGTGGTGAGAAGTATACAACTTCAATATTTCTAGGTGAATGATTCTCATGAAACTATTATTGAGTTTAACCAAAACATTTATCTCATGTGTCCTTTGGACATAATGATACATTATTCCAGGTTTATGAATGAATGTTGTTTGTGGTATTTCATACTCAATCAATCACTACTGGAAAACTGGGCTATTGCCACGGACCTATAGCCACAGTTTTTCAAAATTGTAGCTATATTTATTTATATCATGGATATAACCACAGTTTACATGGGCTATAGCCATGGTTTTTTTCACCGTGGCAATAGACCCTATAGCCACGATGGACAACCGTGTGAGCTATTACAATGATTTTCAAAACTGTGGCAATAGACCTTATAGCCACAGTTTAAAATGTGGCTATGTCCTCTTAAAAATCTGGTTATAGGTCTATTTTTTTATGGCTATAGCCACGATTTTCCTAAACCATGCCTATATTTTTTTTTATTTTCTATAGCCACAGTTCATCAAAACCATGACTATAGGTCTTCTGCCCTTGCGCAGGAAAAAAATTAACCTATGAAAAAATGGCAGGAATGTCTATAGCCACAGTTTACATTCTATAGCCACGATTCTTAATAATATATATATATATATATACACACACAAAGGCATCCGTGGTGCAGTGGTAAGGGGATAGGATCAGATAGTAGAGGTAAGGAGATTGAAATCGGCTGGGCACTATTTATTTTAAATCTATAGCCACGGTTTACATGGGCTATAACCATAGTCTAAACCGTGGCTATAGACCTATAACCATGTGGACAACCATGTGAGCTATTTCCATGGTTTCCAAAACTGTGGAAATAGACCCTATAGCCACAGTTTCCAAAACCATGGCAATAGACCCTATAGCCATGGTTTAAACTATGGCTATAGCCTTGTAAAACCATGGCTATATCCCTTTTCTATAGCCATGCCAATGGGTTCCACAACCAGTAAAACCATGGCTATAACTTATAGCCACAATTTTGACCCCTATAGCCACAATTTTGAACTGTGGCTATAGCTGAAATTTCTACTTGTGAATAGTTCATTGATACTTGAATCATAGGCAATAAGTGATGAATATAAAATGAAAGACTTTTATACCCAGTTGTGGAAAGATAATTCTACAACAAGTAAGACTAAAATTGGATATCAAGTTTTTACCCATTTCTGTATTTAGGATTGGTAAAGCTAAACACCTTTTGTATTATCGGCGTCTTTAGTTTGGACAAAAAAACCTTTAAAAATAAAGGTATTCCACAAAGCCTTCATAATTGGTTCAGATAGAGAGTGTGAACTATTCCAAGGGTAAACTATAGGTATATATACCTCATAATATTACTTTAGGTAATTAAGGAATGGTAATGTGAAGTATATTCATGGTTATAAGAAACGAGTTGCTTCGGACCGGCATGCCAAAGAACATCTTGACCAAGCAATATCGATCAATATAATGCAGTGTGGAGTAATTCCTAAACACACATTACATTATCTACATCATGACATTTGTTGGTCGGAGTAGAGTGCTCAAGAGGGCGGTAAATTGAGTATCTATTTAAAATTTTTGTTTAAAAGATATTCCTAAAAGGTTTTCCCAATAAAGTTAAATACAACCCTAGTTAATCAAGGTTATACTGTTATAAAAGTTTGACTATTTAAATAACTTCTTATAAGATTTATTAATTCTCAGTAATCTTAATAATGGTTATTAACATTACTTTTGAAGTTATTATAATAAAAAAAATACAATTATAACATCTTTCTGAGACTAACTATCAAAGTAAATTTAGTGATTTCTAAATTATACAATAAAGCAGTAAAATAGAGAAGAATAAATTAAGTAACATAGTGGATATAAAACAAGTGGTTCAGTCTCAAGCCTAGACCTAATCCACTCCACTTGGTGATCACCTACCACCAAGCGGTTTATATAAATAAACTAGATACACAGCCTGTATCGGGCTTTACAACAGTGCACAAGGCTGTCCAGGTCACATGACCTCTTTCACAGTTCTTCATGGGTACAAACTACCAGCCACACAGGGACCTCTTCCACACTTATCTGTGGGTATGCACAAGTGTAAAAAGATATTTGAGAAAGGATATCTTATATCCTTCAGTTTAACACAAGAGATAGTGTGTGTTATTATACAGATACACACACTTCTCGAATGATATGAAAAATGATACACAGCAGAGCAAAGATGATGAGATAGGGTTAGAAGTGCTCTGAGTGTTTTTCTAAGAAGCTCTTGACTTCTGAGATGAAGCAGATGCAGAAATCGAGTCCTTATATGGAAAATAGAGTATCGTAAGTCAGCTAGACCTGGCTCGTGTTCTTCATGGTGTTGATAGTGCGAAGATTTCCTCAACTCTGGGATTTGAGTATAATTCGCGTGTTCTTTATTAGCGTCGAGTTTCATGTGTCGGTTCTATTCTCATGAAATCTCTAAGTGTTTCTTCGTTGTTGTGCTCAAGCCCTCTTGCATGTTCTTTTTATTTCTGGGCCACACTTCTCTTTTATTTTGGAGTGCATGTGTTGAATTGAACAGGTTGCATGCATTCTACAGCTCGTACCTCATACTGTCAGGTGACATGTCTACAAAGAAAAATTAATTATGTCAGTGCATTTAAAACTTCAAATATGACAGTTATAAATTAAATAGAGAGATGACAAAATAGATTAAGAAACAATGTCATAATTTATTTATTAACGGTGTCTCCATGAACCAGTGTCTTCTTGAAACGATGTCTCATGGTCATGATGTGTCTGGTTGTAGTGTGTCTGGTCATAGTGTCTGGTTCACAGTGTCTGGTTCATGGTGTGTCTGATTCACATTGTCTGGTTCACGGTGTATGGTTCACAGTGTGTCTGATTCACAGTGTCTGGTTCACGGTGTGTCTGGTCATGATGTCTGGTTCTTTTTCCAGAAAAACATAACTGGTGGTAGACTCACGGTGTCTCAGACTTAGCCAAATATCTGTATTCAGACTTAACCAGTGATATTCATAGAATGGATTAGACTTAATCATTCATCAAATAAATCGTTATAAAATACATCAAATATAGTGTACAATAATCAGACTGAATATATAACAATTAAGATCTTGGATAGATTTACATAAAGAATAGGATACTAATCATCTGTATATTATTTGAGACAGATTATAGGATTACTAGGATTTACGTAATATATATGATTTGTGATTATTAAAAAATGATTGATACATGAGGAGTCCAATAATCTCCCCTTTTTTGATGATCACAAATCATGTGTATTTAGAGTGTATTTGTCTCTAATATAAACTACATATTTCACTAACCTTACTTTGGGGGTTCATATTTCTCCCCTTTTTCTTTAGTGTGCATATTTCTCCCCCTTTTGGGATCATCCAAAAGAGTGAAGTAAGACATGGACAATAAAAGAGAATAATGCATTAGATAAAAAGAGTGTTAATACAAACAGTAAACAGGAAAACAAATGCAACAACATCCCTATCAAAAGATAGTAGTCATTGTTCTTCATCACTGGCTGGTCTTTTCTTTTCCCTTAGCTGCAACATCAGAAGGTAAAGGAAGACCTTCAAATACAGAAGGGGCCAAGGTAGGAGTAGTAGAAGGCCGAGGAAACTGTTGTTCAAGGATTACAGACCGGATCTGACTCAGGGCCTGACTGACAGACATAGATGTGGAGGCTAGGGTAGAGGTCAAGGTAGGCTAACCAGATCTCAGAGGTGCAACTGCAGGGCCACAATGGCAGTACTCTGAACATTAAGATAAGTCCCCAGAATCTTGATAAAGTCATAAATGATTTCACCACCATACTGTATGGATTTTTCAAAGTCATCATTGTTCTCCATAAACTTGTCCAACAATCTAGTGAACTCTGTGAGCTTTTGGACTTGAGTCTTGAAATCTTGAGTAATCGGAGGAATCCTCAGATTTTCCACAAGATACTTGAAGTGATTTGTCATGTCAATCTTAGAGAAGATCTGATTGAAGTATAAGTACAATTTCTTTTCAATTTATTACTGAGCATCATTAGCAATCTTGGAATGGATTCTTACCAAATCAAGAACTCTATCACTGTTATTGATGACTTCAGAGAGAGATTCTTTATTAAAACCACTAAGAATAGCCTGAAGTTCTTCTTTGATAATGGTTCTAAGCAGATCACTATTTAAAGAAGGTTGAGAAGATTTTCCAAAGGCATTAGAAGTAGTGACAGCTGAGGTAAGATATTTCAGTTGATTTAGTACTTTCTAAAGGCACCCCTTATACTCATCAGTTAACTTTTTTAATTCCAATTACAAGATCACGTATCTCTTGAACAATTTTCTTATCCCTTTCAGCTACCTTATTAGCTAAGGAAGTCAAATGAGGTTGAATCAGTGAGGCTACTTCCTGTGGGGTTTGAGTAACAATATCCTCAATAGGATGAGAAGCAGGTTCTGGTCTCAAGTTCATCACTTTTTTCATATTGTCAACCATACCTCTTAGAGTCTTTACTTTATCAATGAGCAGTTTATTCTCAACTCTGACTTCCTGAATCTCATGAAGCATCTTGGGTTGAATCTTCCATATGATTTTCTACAGCAACAGTGAAGCATATTTTCACTCAAATTTGTTACAGGAGCTGGTTGGGTATTCCATATATTTTCAACCCCATCCAAAAGGGTAGCTCCAAATTCTTTTAGGTCATCCTTATTTACCGAGGTTGGAGGTTCTTGTTAAGGCTCAGAGATAGAAGATGAGACAGGATCAGGTTCTTGGGTAGAAAATGCTTCAGGAGAAGATGCCATTTTCAATTGAAACATAGTAGAAAGGTCAAGACCTTTGACTGAGACTTCTTGTGAGTCATTCAAATCATAATAAATGGGATACTTATACCATGTGTCCACTAAAATTCGATCAATTGGATTTTTCACTTTAGTAGATTCCAGACTGAAGGGATTCTCCCCCTCAACAGGTGCATCTTCCTCAACATTGAGTGCTTTAGATCCTTGATCTATGTGCACGATGTCATCCCTAATTTCCTTAACCATTTATTTTAGAGCCAATTGAAAGTCTTGATCCATTTTCTCTTCAGCATAAAGAATGACTTCAGGAACAACTTGTTCCTCTAGGATCTCCTCAAGTGAAAATTCTTGCATAACAGGGAGATCTTCTTCTATATTTTGTCCCACATCATCCTTCTCGGTTACCTTAGAAACAGAGTCTTGTTCTACAAGTTCCTCACCAGAAGTTTCTTGTATAAGAGACAAATTTTATTCTATATGCTCTTCTATAACTTCCTTTTCTCTTTAAACAGCAACAGATTCTTCTTCAGCAGTGGGTTGTTTTTCCAAATCAATAACCTTTTCAGTAACATGCACTTCTTTCTCAGCTAAGTCCTAAAGAACAGGTTCATTTTATTCCTCATTCAAGATAGTTTTTGTTGTAGGAGAAACAACCTCTTCTTCTTCTTCTTCTTCTTCAGAATACTCAACAACTTCATCTGGTTCCAAACCAGGATCAGAAATACCTTTAGGTCTAGAAGAGTGTTCCACTGGATTAAACTTTTCATAGACACTATCATTATCTTCCACCCATTCCCTTTTCCAAGGATTCCAATTGATTTTTATTCTCTTTATAATAACTTTTGAAAGAAAGAACTCATAATCCTTGATAACTTCTTTATTTGGTCCAACTAATCCTTTGGCATGAAGCATGGATGAGATAAGCCAAGAATAAAATAGGGAGGTTGACTTATAAGTGTTTTTGATCAACTCATACATATGGTGTATAACATACTTGCAAAGATTGATCTTATGTCCATTATTCACGAGATATATCAAAAATACATCATGATATTTGAGTACAGCAAAATCACCTTTTTTTTGGGGCTAATTAAATTCTGAATAAACTTGAATAGAAGTCTAGATTCTCCATCTAGCTCGGCAGCGATGACTCTCCTCTTGGTTCCATTTCTAGTTAAACTCCTCAAAGAATTTTCCAATACAAAGCATTCACTTGGAGGTGGATGACCTCCTTGGTAGTCCACAAAAATACCTTCACGAGGTATCCTAAGGAATGAAACCCATAACCTCAAAGAAAAAGTGCATCTCTGGCCATTTATCCAACTTATTACAACATAACCAACTTCAGAATCAAAAGAAAATTGTACATACTGATAAAATTGTGCAACTAGCTTCTGGTAGATAGGCCTATCCTCCTTGGTAAACCAATCTAGCCAACCTTGATCTATTATCACTTTTAACACCAAATACATAATCATCATAAGACACGTAGGTCATATCTCTTTCTCAGGTAATACTATTAGGTTTACCATATTGGGATTCAGAGGACCCTCGGGTGTTAACTTAGGCGCGATCTTCCTCTTCTTCTTTGAACTGCGTTTCTTAGGAGTCAACGATGAAGGGAATTTCATCCTGGACATTCACCAAAGGTTCGAGAGAGAGAAGGGTTGAAGAGGGGTTATGGTATGAGAGAATAGAAGATAGCTCGAGTGAAGAATGAGTGAAAATTCTGTTATTTTATCATTTAGGAATACTAATCGTCGCAAAAACAAAAATGTGGGAATATAAAAAGGTAAAAAGATGAAATACCGCGATACAGATTCTAATTTATAAATAAAACAATAAGGCATCTTTACAGTGATATAGTAACTGAATCTCACAGTGAGATAGTAATAGGCATTCACGGTGAGACTGTAATCAATTTTCATGGTGGGATCGTAACAGTGTGATTTATAGACTGTGCGACCATATTGTTTGAGACAGTAAGTGTCAGAAAATAAGCAAGAAATAGTAACTATGGGACTATAAATATGAAACAGTAAGTCTTAGGATAGTAAGATATGAAACAATAAGATATGAAATAGTAAGATATGAAACAGTAAGATATGAAATAGTAAGATATGAAACAATATGATATGAAATAGTAAGACATGAAACGGTAAGATATCTACTTAACGTTTATCATTCCCAATTCATGTATGATGTAACTTATTCTTTCAGAATTTAATGGTTTGGTGAATATATCAGCAAGATGATATTCAATTCCAATGAATTCCAAAGTGATATCACCTTTTTGATAATGATCTCTCAAAAAGTGTTGTCTTACATCAATATGCTTTGTCCTAGAGTGTGAAATAGGATTTTTTGATATGTTAATAGCACTTATATTGTCACAATTTATAGGTACCTTCCTGAATTGATATCCATAATCTAGTAATGTGTATTTCATCCAAAAAATTCGTGCACATCAACTACCAGTAGCTATGTTTTCAGCTTCTGCAGTAGATAATGCAACGAAGTTTTGTTTCTTACTACACTATGATACTAGTGACTCTCCTAAAATGTTACATTTTCCAGTGGTTCTTTTTCTATCTAACTTACAACCACCGAAGTCAGCATCGGAATAACTAACTAATTCAAATGATTGTCCTTTGGGATAAAACAGTCCTAGATTGGGTGTATGCTTGAGGTATTTGAAAATTCTCTTAACAACATTTAAATGACATTCCTTAGGATTTTCTTGAAAACGAGCACACATACACATACTAAACATAATTCCAGGTCGACTAGCAGTTAAATTGAGTAAGCTTCCAATCATTCCTTTGTAAGTGGTTTGATCAACAGATTTTCCATCTTCATCAAGATCCAACTTACACGTATTACTCATTAGAGTGTCACTACTTTTATTACTATCCAAACCAAAACATTTTATAATATCTCTAGTATATTTTCTTTGATTTAAAATAATACCATCATTATTTTGAAAGATTTGAAATCTAAGAAATAATTTTAGTTCACCCATTAAACTCATTTAAAATTCATTTTTCATAATTTTAGAAAAATCAATACATAAATAATTTCTTGAAGATCCAAAGATAATGTCATCTACATAGATTTGAACAACTAAAACATATTTGGAAATTCGTTTTATAAAAAGGGTAAGATCAACTATTCCTTTCGTAAAACCTTTGGAAATAAAGAAAGTACTTAATCTATCATACCAAGCTCTTGGAGCATGTTTTAAACCATATAAAGTTTTTGATAACTTAAAAATATGATTCAGAAAACGAGGGTTTGTAAAACCAGGGGGTTGTTCAACAAAGACATCCTCAGCTATATACCCATTTAGGAATGCACTCTTATCATCCATTTGATATAGTTTGAAATTAAGATGTGCTGCATAATCAAGCAGAATTCTGATGGATTCAAGTCTAGCTATTGGTGCAAAGGTCTCTTCATAGTCAATTCCTTCTTCTTGACTGTAGCCTTGTGCAACCAATATAGCCTTGTTTCTAACTATGTTACCAGCTTCATCTACCTTATTACTAAACACCCATTTAGTGCCTATGGTGAATGTATCTTTTGTTCTTTCGACAAGTTTACAAACTTTGTTCCTTTCAAACTGATTAAGTTCTTCTTGCATAGCCATCACCCAAAATTTGCCATTGATAGCATCATTAATGTTTTTAGGTTCAAGTTGTGACAAGAAGACTTGATGTTCAACTTGATTTCTAAGAGATGATCTAGTTTGAGTTCCTTTGTCTATGTTTCCTACAACAACATCTAATGGATGGTTCTTAAGAGTTATAATAGCTCTAAAAAAGAAAGGGCTAGTGATTTCAGGTTCATTAACAGGTTCAGGCTCATTATGACTCGAGTCTAAGAAATTTCCAGAACTAGAAGTTTTCAAAGATTCTTTCACGGAATGGTTTGAGGATTTTGAATTAATATCTAGATTTGAAACACCATCCTCTAAATTCTCTAGAGTGGTATTAGGCTCATGTGGATATGTTTCATTGAATTTTAGATGGATATATTCTTCTACACATTTAGTTCTTTTATTAAACACTCTATAGGCTTTACTAGAGATGGAATATCCTAAAAATATTCCTTCATCACTCTTGGATGCAAATTTGTCAATATTGTCCTTAGTATTAAGGATATATACTTTGCAACCAAAAACATTGAAGTATCTAACTTTGGGTTTTCTATTGTTCCATAACTCATAAGGGGTTTTCTTAAGAACAGGTCTAATCAATACTTTATTGATTATATAGCATGATATATTTACAGCTTCAGCCCAAAAATAAATAGGTAGGCCATACTCACTAAGCATGGTTCTAGAAATATCTTTAGGCTTTTATTTCTTCTTTCTACAACTACATTTTGTTGAGGTTTTCTAGGGGTATAGAAATTATGACTATATCTATTTTGTGAGCAAAAGGATTCAAACTCTTGGTTTTCAAACCCACGACCATGATCACTTCTCAAGGTCTTAATTCTATGTCCACTAAGATTTTCTACAGACTTGGAGTATTTAATAAAGTAAGAATATGATTCATTTTTGTGGGCTAGAAAGTATACCTAAGTATATCTTGAAAAATCATCTACAAGAACATAAATATAGTGCTTCCCATTTAAACTAGAAACTCTAGATGGTCCAAACAAATCCATGTGAACTAGTTCGATAGGTTGAGAAGTTGACACTTCTTTCTTTGATTTTAAGGAAAGTTTGTGTTGCTTTATCTTTTGACAGAGATTACACACTTTATCATTTGGAAACAAAAGTTTGGGTAGGTCTTTGACCAAGCCTTTTCTAGTCATCTTTCTAAGGGAGTGAGTGTTATAGTGTCCTAGTATCCTTTTCCAAAGCCAAGAATCTTTATGAAATACACTTAAACATGAATCATTTTGAGAAGATAAAGAATCTAAGTTAACAGAATAAACATTTTCATTTCTTAAAGGAGAAAACACTAATTCATCTTTAGAATTAAAAACATTTCAACCATCATTTTAAAATTTTACATGAAATACATCATCACATAATTGTGAAATACTAAGAAGATTATATTTCAATCCATCAACAAACAGTACTTTAGAAATCAAAACTGAGTTAGAGTTACTGATTTGGATGAGGCCAATAATCTTTCCTTTGGCATTGTCACTAAAAGTGACATGTCCTCCATCAATTTTTATCAAATTCTTGAAGTATGAGTAGTCTCCTATTATGTGTCTTGAATACCCACTATCCAAGTACCATAAGATCTTACAAGAACTCTTTAAGCAACTTTCCTACACAATGATTAAGTAAAATAAGATTTTGGTACCCATACTTGTTTAGGTCTAGTAATATTAGTGATAAGTGCTTTGGGAACCTATATATTCCTCACGGGTTTCCTAAAATCATTATGTAAGGTATTTGAAAAATAAACTCTATTTGGTCCATAAAAACTTGAAACAGTATAGAATGTATCATAACTTGGACTAGTTGATTTGTTTCCAGAACTGGGAGTAAAGTTGTACACCCTTGATTTAGAAACAAAGTTTGTTCTTCCAAAATTTCTTTTGTGAGGTTGATAGCCAATACCAGTTGGATATTTAGGGAAAATATGTTTACCTAGCATCTGAATAAGAGTATTTTTACCATTAGTAAACTTTTCTAAGTCTTTCTTCAATTGCTCATTAGACATTTTTAGTTCATTGTTCTCCTTGAGCAGTTGAGCATTTTTCTCTTTTTTAGTTGTGAGTTCAAATTTATCAGTCATAATAAGAGCATGATGTTTCTTCAAAGATTTATATTTATCTTTTAGTTCATTGTATGTCTATTCAAGAATATTATAGTATTCAAACATATCTTCATTAGAAATATTTTAAAAGTCACTCTCATCTCCATAATAGTATGAATTATGTACAGGAGAGTCCAGGGTTACCTTAGATGTGTTTTTCATAAAACAAATATTGGCTTTTTGAGCCTGTTCATCATCTGAAGATTCTGAGTCACTTGAACCGTCCTCAGAAGCACTCTATGTTGCTTTCATTTCCTTTTTATACTTTCTGTATTTGACCTCAAATTTATTTTTGCACTTGATCTTTGGATAATTAACCTTGATATGTCCTTTGCGCTTACATTCATAGCAGAAAATCTCATCAGTCTTGTCACTTCTTTCCCAATCCTTCTTCCAACTTCCTTTTTGATCATATTTTCCCTTGAAGTTAGGCTTTCTGAAAAAGTTATTCTTATTATAAAATCTCTTGAATATTCTGGATAATTGAGCCATCTCCTCATCACTGTTAGGTGATGATTGCTCACTGTTGGAACATTCTATAGAATCTTCCAAATTCCCTTTGTCTTTGTGTTTAGAGGTGGTGGTTTTGAACACAACTAATTTTCTTTTAGGTTCATCCTCCTCTTCCTTGTTGAATTTTAGATCCTCTTCATACATTATCAGTTTTCCAATGAGTTCTTTTATAGGTAGATTAATTATTTCTCATGATTCTCTAATAGAGACAGAGGTTCCTCTCCATCCATCAGGCAGAAATCTGAGAATTCTCATGATCTGTTCCTTAGCAGTGACTTCTCTTCCAAGAGAAATCATTGTGTGGAAACTTTCATTGAACCTGAGATACATGTCATAAATAGGATCATCAGGTTTCATTTTAAATTTATCATATTTAATAGTATAGGTATTAAGTCTCATTTCTTTCACACAAGATGTTCCTTAATGTGAAACAGATAAGGTATCCCAAATTTCAGGAGCAGTTTTACAAGCATAGATTCTATTAAATTCCTCATCTCTTAAAGAGTAGTATAAAGCATTCAAAACTTTGAAATTGTTATTTAAGGCAGTTTTGGAAGGTTCATCCCAAGTGATTCTATCAGTAGCAGGAATCTTATATTCATCTATAATTGAAGACCAAATTTCAAAACCCATTCATTCTAAATGCATTTTCATTTTGATTTTCCATTGAGTATAATTGGTTCTATTAAAGAATGGCGGTTTTTTCATTGCAAAACCTTCCAATATATTATCCATAATAAATAAATAACTTAAAATATATAGAAATTTAGAATTAACAAAAATTAACAGATCTTTAAAGTACAACTACAATCACAATTGAATAAAGTTAAAAATAGAGTCTTAATAGGATTAAAAAACAAGACTCTGATACCAAATGTTGGTCAGAGTAGAGTACTCAAGAGGGGGGGGGGGGTGAATTGAGTATCTATTTACAATTTATGTTTAAAATATATTCCTAAAATGTTTCCCTAATATAGTTAAATATATCGCTAGTTAATCAAGGTTATACTGTTATGAAAGTTTGACTATTTAAATAACTTCTTAGAAGATGGATTAATTATCAGTAATCTTAATACTAGTTATTAGAATTACTTTTGAAGCTATTGTAATAAGAAAATGCAATTATATATTCTTTCCATGATTAACTATCAAAGTAAATTTAGTGATTTCTAAATTTTACAATAAAGCAGTAAAACAGAGAAGACTAAATTAAGTAACACAGTAGATATAAAATAAGTGGTTCAGTCTCAAGCCAAGAACTAATCCACTCCACTTGGTGATCAACTTACACCAAGTAGTTTATATAAATAAACTAGATACACATCCTGTATCAGGCTTTACAACAGTGTACAAGACTGTCTAGATCACACGACCTCTTCCACAGTTCTTCATGGGTACAAACTACCAGGCCACATAGGGACCTCTTCCACACATATCTGTGGGTATACACAAGTGTAAAAATATGTTTGATAAAGGATATCTTATATCCTTCAGTTTAATGTAGGATAAAATGTGTGTTATTATACAAATACACACACACTGATCGAAAGATAAGAAAAATGATACACAAGAGAGAATAGATGATGAGATAGGGTTATAAGTGCTCTGTGTGTTTTTCTATGAAACTCTGGACTTTTGAGATGATGCAGATGTAGAAATCGAGTCCTGATATAGAAAACAAAGGATCACAAGTTAGCTATATCTTGATCATGTTCTTCATGGTGTTGAAAGTGTGAAGATGTCCTCAACTCTGGGATTCGAGTATGCTTCGTGTGTTCTTCAGTAGTGTTGAGTTTCATGTGTCAGTTATTTTCTCAAGAAATATCTAAGTGTTTCTTCGTTGTCGTTCTTACACCTGCTTGCATGCTCTTTTTGTTTCTGGGCCGCACTTCTCTTTTATTTTGGAGTGCATGTGTTGAAACCGACAGGTTTCATGTATTCTACACCTTGTACCTCATACTGTCAGGAAACATGTATACAAAGAAACATTAATTATGTCAGTTCATTTAAAACTTCAAATATGACCATTAGAAATTAAATAGAGAGACGAAAAAATAGATTAAGAAATGTTGTGACGGTTTATTTGTAAACGGTGTCTCCATGAACTAGTGTCTTCTTAAAATAGTGTCTAATGGTCATAGTGTGTCTGGTTGCGATGTGTCTGCTCATATTGTCTAGTCACGATGTTTGGTTCACAGTGTCTAGTTCACGTTGTGTCTAATTCATGGTGTCTGATTCACGGTGTCTGGTTCACGGTGTGTCTGATTAATGGTGTCTGGTTCCTTTGGCAGAAAAACATAACCGATGACAGACTCACAATGTCTCAGACTTAGCCAAATATTTGTATTCAAACTTTAGCAGTGATATTCATAGAATAGATTATACTTAATCATTCATCAAAGAAACCGTTATAATTTAAATCAAATATAGTGTGCATTAATCAGACTGAATATATAACAATTAATATCTTGGATAGATTTACTTAAAGCATAGGATACTAATCATCTGTATATGATTTGAGATAGATTACATGATTACTAGGCTTTAAAGAATATATATGATTTGTGATTATTAAAACATGATTGATACATGAGGAGTCCAACAACATTGATTTCAAAGAGGATGATTGATGATGAAGTCTTACATGTTAACATTGATAAAAAATTTAGTGTGAAAAAATTCCAACATGCACATTTTATACATTATATATATGATGTAGGTAGTATCAATGTTGCAAATTTGAGAAACATCCATTATATTTCATGAAATGATTTGGAAATAAAGGCCATATCCCATAACCATATGCTTACCATAATGATAAATGGATATCATATGAGTCATAGTATGATGTAAATCCATTATGTCATAAGGTCATGTGTTTGGATGCAAAGAGTTTTTAGGATATAAACAAACTTGCATCAAGATAAAAACAATGTTCATCATAGTAATTATCCTAAATATTTATTAGGATATTACATAAATACTTAAGATAGAAAAGTGTTATTCAAGACTACATTTATATATAAGGGTTCACATATTTACCATAGATAATTGGAGGAAGATTGACTTAGTTTTATTAAATGCTAGAGATGCACATATAGTTGGTATATAAACTAGTTCCACAAGTGAACATGGAATAGGAATGTTCCAGAGACACTTCGTAGGAGGGGTAAAACCATAGCGACGGTTTTTTTTTCATCATGATATATGATCCATTATTCATTGAGAATAATTATTACTACAAGTAATCAATATATGAAAATTAGTTAAGACTGACAAAAATTGATTATAATTCAATGATGGATTCTATATATAAAAATTTAAAAGGGATTATTATTATGAATACCATGATGGGTATTCATGTGATACGATACATGGATGTTACAAGAGTAGTACCAATAAGGCTCGATTGGTTATTTTAAGTCATCCTACCTATTTCCATTAGGATTTTACCTATCATAGCTACGTTCTATGATCATTTTATTTGGAATTGGTTGTCATGAATAACATTCATGGATGGTGTCTATATGGAACTACCAAAAAGGTATGGTCACATCACATAATGTTGATAAAGTTTACATGTTACTTAAATCTAGTTTAGGATTGAATTAAGAAACTAGATCATAGAATATTTGTTTGGAATGAATCATTTACATGTGCCTATAAGAGGTTAGTGGGATTTCCATTATTTTCACATGAAATATGTTCAACAACATTTGTAAAAATATATTGGTCTAACAGTTATTTAAAGACCAGGATAAAATATATTCTCCAGTGACTAACTTAAAGTAGCAACCTAAGTTCTAGGGAATAACATCTACTAAGGTAGATTTAACGGTTTCTTGGACCTAACCAATCATACATATTATGACATGATATTGAAAAATACAAGTTGGAACAATTCAAGGGAATAATTATTGAAAGTGTCACATGGAATATATCCATCTAGGTTGAAATGTCCAGGACATGGGAGGAGATTAACATGGTCAGTTGGATTCTGTATGCTTTGGCGATGGATCAATCACATACACCATGATATGTAAAAAATTGATATTTCCATGATATACTTTATATTAGGCAGATATCAGTTATATTCAGGATCACTATAAGGGATGTTGTTAGAACTATATGATTATAATTCGAAAAGTAAAAAATATATATAATTGGTAAGTGGAGAAGAAAGGATACTAGTTTTCAGTGGACACAAAGTAGTCTTCCTTAGATCCATGTGATCTAGTATCACAGTTATGCTAAGGTGACCAGGGAGACAAGTTCATACAATCCACTGGTAGCCATACCTACAAATACCATGTACATTTTGACTTATTAAGAAGCTAAGAAGTAGTTAAAAAGAATGATTTATTCTAGTTCATGGAATTGAACCTAGTAATTAAGGTATTATCATAATGCAAATTATGATATTATAACTAGCCAAGAAGTCAAGTTATGATAGATGAAAAAAGGGATATACTTGGGGATACTATCTCTTGAGAAGTTTTAATCAAGGAGGTGAGGTTTCATATATCAGAATAGACATGTAGTGAAAATGTGGAAAACCTAGAAACTAAATCCATGACTCAGTAGAAACATGATTTTAATCATGCGAGAGCTAACAAGTATGGTTAACAAGTTGGCTCTAGTGAAAGTGGGAGTGTTGTTATAGTGGGTTACCTATACCTAACTATAAATTACTTTTTATTACCATATCATGTATACAATTAGATATACATGATGTATTTTACCATTATAATGTCGAATTTTCTACAACCACGATTGAAATGGTATTTTTCATAGATTAATTGTCATATAAAAATGTCATAGAAGATCTCATGATATAATTATAACATTGAGATACTATGACATTGATCTTAAATAATGGTCCAATGGTCTAGATAAATTTTAATGACTAGAAATAGTATATTTTTGACAATTAGGTGTTGGGAGATCATAAGTATTGAGACTTCTTCTCATGAAGTTCACACATGGTGATCTCTAGTGATGAGGTCATGAGGACATACCCGCCAATTGGAACACCACATGTTTTAGGTGTCATTGGTTTTTTCTATCTATGGAAATGGGTATTAGTCTCCTAACCTGATATCATTATCAATTTGTTCCATTTTATCATGTACTTTGATGCATGGAAACAACCATGATAATAAAATCATGGCAAGGTATCTTGTGTTGGGTGCGTCATTGCTGGTATGACATTGGTTTAATGACCAAGAAAGTATTTTTCACTTCTAGGTTAAGGAAGTAATATATATCAGGCCTCATTGATCAGGATGGTAGTACCTTAATAAGAATATGGATGTGGTAGTTGATCACAAATCCATCCAGTTAGATCAACAAACAATAAAGAAAGAAAAGACAATGACACAGGTGTGCATCCTTCTTTATGAGATATTAAAGAAAAAGAGATTATATTACATAGTATGTGTCCATAGGTTAGTTGTCATTACTATGACTTTACTTATTTCTTTAGAGTCCCTGATGGGTTTCTAGATTCCTCTCTTGGTTTATGAATAGTATTCACTGCTATCAAGATAAGGGACTAGTGTGACACACACAATTGCGTATTCAAGAATCCACCCTATTCAGTTGAATAGGTATATATGACATAGAGGGACCCACCACAGTGGTCTGAGTTTTTTCCAAGTAGATACGATCACCAAAGTAATAAATAAATTCATATTGTTCAATTTAAGAATAATTTTCATTGAATTTATTTATTAAATGTATGTAAAATTTTTAAGTTAAATACATGAAATTATTATTTGAACAAATATTAGTTTAAAATATTCGAGGTTCATTTAATATTTACAGAAACATTGAGCTGAGTTAATAGCTCGATTATTATAACATAATATATTTATTATATTATAAGAATGTGATAATAATATCTATGACTCTATAAAGTAGTCATAATATGTTGTTTATAGTGGGTTAATTATTTGGTGGCTGGTGAGGCAATTTCGGGTAATTGAAAACACACTATAAATAGAGGAGTGGGGCTCTCCATGCACTATTCATCATCATACATCTCTCTATTATTCTCTCTCTCACATCTTAGAGAGATAGAGGATATGTATCCAAGTCATAAGATCGATCTTATTCTCATGCATCACATACAAGGTGAGGTGGTGATTGTCAGAGCATCAAAGGTGTCGTCAGAAATCCACTCTAGCACCCATATTTTGATGATCGGTGTCCTCAATTTTTTTTGAAGTGCATGTGGAAGACCTAGAGGAATTTGGATTATGATTCATTGAGTAGCGATTACTAATGATGAGTAGACGTTGAGCATGACTACATATCCAACAAGGTATTTTTATGGGTTTTGTGCTTAAAATTCCCCATGTGGGATCCTCGGGTGGTAATCAGGAAATGCTTTGCTACTGCCGATGAGTTCATGTCTATTTTTGGTGGACAATATTTAAAATAAAATCTTTCAAGGTTTACAATACATGTAAAGTACCTTCAAATAGGATGTGTCAGGAATTGGAAATGAGATTGTGCATGTGAATAGTTAACACATATATGGGGAAAATATGAGTGCCTAGAGATGGGATTGTTGTTCGTACTGTTTGATTGTTACAACTGATGATAATTCACCTTAGGTGATTCACATGTAGTTTGAGGTTATTGGTTTATGATTTTACTATTTCTCGAGATTTGTACTCGTGTATCGGTATGGTGTGAGAAGAGGATACATGCATTATAATAGGAAAATAAGGATATATTGACATGAACTGTTCATGATAGGGGAATATCTATTTTTTCATGTGATATATACTTGTCTATTGAACTATGATATGAGATATATGTTTCACTATATAAATTAAATGAATTTATGTGTCATTATAAAACATTTTTAAGCCATTAATAGAGAGACCAAGAGTCATATTTTCTCTATTATAGTCACCTGTTGAGGTTTAAATTGTTGCTAGCCAGTGATCTAAGATGTGTGTTTGTCTTGTAGAGAAAATGCCCCATCTTCATCATTGCCTTGAGCATCAAAAGAGTGGAAATAATAATTCTCCTAAAAAATATAAAATATAGCTTCTTGTAGTTCCTGAGGATTATATGGATGTTCAATATTGTGAGCGATTCCTAAGGGTCATGTGATCCCTAGAAGTGGAGACTATTTATATGGTGCTTTTGATGTCTGACATGACAAGAGTGTTTTAAATGCAACCTTCTCTTACATTTCAAAGGGAAAGAGGACCCCAGGTAGTGGAGTTATGGATCGATCCAGTCCAGATAACCTTCAAGCATCTTGAGACCCTCACAGATATGATGGACAAGATTGATTCATATATGCTTCATGGATTTACCATGCATTGGTGTGATATTCTAGAGGAAGATTAGAATTAGGATGAGTTATCATGGAAGGACATCAAGATGAATTTTCTGATCCATTTCTATCTTGGGATGTTTAGGGATGAAAACAATCACAAGTTCAGGAATCTGACATAGGAGGGAATGTTAGTGATGAACTATGAAGGACTTTTCAATGAACTATAGTGATTTTCACCATCATTGGTTGATGACGAGATCTCTAGGGTAAGATGTTTTCTGGATGGTCTTTATTATGAGATTAGTTCATAGGTTAATGTTTTTCATCTGAGCAGTTTTGAGGACATGATAAACTAGTCACTCATCATAGAATGGAATCTGAGAGAGGACCCAAGTAGTGGTCATGATGATTCAGTAATGAAAAGAGGGATTTATTCCTCAAGTAAAAAGAATCACTGCTTTGACTATTTCATCTATGGTAGTAGTGGGAAAATCAGTCTGGGTAGTTGGAAGAAACTGTCTCAGAACATTGTTCCGTTCCAGTGATATCAGTTTGGAAAGATCGGCCAAAAGTGCCCGTAGTGTCCTCCCTCCGTAGTTGAATGTTTGTATTTTCATAAGACTGGATCATCTTCAGAGGTTTTGTATAAAATTTCCATAGAAGACATATATCAGGAGATCATGACATGAACTCGAGTCTGGAAGGGGCTCAATAACCCCTCAGCAGGCTATTAGCTAGAGTTCCACTAGATGGTCTGGCCTAGGAATAGGATGTGGTACCCTAGTGCAGAAGTAGTTATACTAAGCAAGAGAAAAAGATCCGGGTATTCAAGCTAGAACCCATGGTAAAGGGATAAGTTATTTTCATGTTATGTTGACTACTTCGACTATTTTGGATGCATGAACATCTACTGTCAGATGAAAAATTATTATTCTGTATACCTTATCTAGTGTTTTGTTTCACACAAGAACATCACGTTATTTTCTATCTTTAATTTTTCCAAATGGGTTGGGATTGGATGCAGAAATATTTAGTGGTTCTTTGACCATAGAAACACTATTTGAAGTTTGGTTATAGAATATCAAATGTTTCATGGTGTGCTATCTAGAGATTGATGGTTACCATTACTTTTGAGAACTGTTTTTACTAGAAATGATAGTTTTCAATTTGATTCATGGTATGGATTGTCTAGTCATATAATAGGATCATATCGACTATTATAGTCGTAGAGTTACCTTTCTATCTCTAGATAGAGGTAGTTATTCTCACCAAGGTGAGAGGGATCTTCATTCTTGTAACACCCCAAAGACTTGTGTTTCACATAATGGTAACTTATATAATTTATGTGGTCTATTAATCAAACGAAACTTATTTCTTATAAAATAATAATATGATACAATGGAGTAAAGTACACAAAACATACACAAGGAGTTTAATTCAAATAAGAACATCGTAGTGTTTACAACAAACTGATATTAACAAGGGAAATTAAGCTAACCAAAGATACCAATTAAAAACCCTATTAATATTACAGGGAGACCACTCAAAATAATGAGAACCTCGAGAATACGATATGGGGCCATAGTATCCATCATAAAAAAACATAAGAATGGACGAAGCCAATGCAGCCACACTAAGCACCAAAGGTATGATGCTAACCATTTTCTTCAATCAACTTGAGTTTTAGGACACCGAAAGTCTTGTATTTATAAGACACTAATCTGAATGTTTCCATGGGGTGACCATAGGATACTAACAACTATAAATATAGTCGTTGGACACGTTGGATAATTAATTGAAAACCTGGTATATTTAGTTCTTCAAATATGTGTATATTTGATTTGAATTATATAATTATAATTTTATAATGCAGTTATTCATGACATCTAAGATTGTTATTTTAAAATATCTCGATGACATCATTTTGCGCTATTTTAGCTAAGCATATAGTTACATAAACCATTATATGAATAATTATATGGGTTATATATATATATACACAAATATATGACAATTATTAGATTATAAATTGGATTAATGCTTCATAATATTATTAAAATTCTTAATATATAATAAAATTATTTTAATAGAATGATTAAAAATGTACCAATATGAATGACATGTTGATAAAAATTATTGTTATATTGAATCATATAATAAATGTGTAATATTACATTTCAAAATTTTAAATTATGATTATTATAAAACATATCCAATTATCAATCTAGTTTATAACATTATAAGTATGTAGCATGAAATATATGAATATATATTTTATAAAAATATTTAAAAATAATAACTTTCACTTTTATAAGTATTGATAAAATAAGTTTAATATATTATTAGTTATGTTTCACTTTTGACTTTTTCATGTTATTAATAATATATGATAATAGAATAAAGATAAAGTATAAATAATATTAACAATATTATAATAAAAAAATAGATTGATTGTTTAAAAACAAAAGTGAAGGAATCCCGTAGGAACTTGTGATCCACATAAGGAGGAAAAAAACCAAAAAAAAGAAAGAAAAAGGGGGAAATCATGTGCAGGGTTTGTGAACCAAAAAAAGAGTCTGTGGGTCTGCGTCGCGCTCCATCACTGGAGGTATCGAGCAAGTCGGGCGAGTGGGGTCATGCCGCTAGGGAGGAACTCGGGGGAGTCTCAGCCTCGATTTCATGGGATGCTGTCCAGGTCAAGTTGAGGCGCGACCCTGCGATGGTGTCTGAGTGGTGGAGTCGAGTAAGGTCCGGTGTTGCAGATGTTGAGCAGGAGGCTGGTAGGGTTTCAGCAGGCGGGTTCATCCATGAGGCGCCGTCGGGTTCAAGGAGCCGGAGGCGCGACCCTGTTGTGGTGAACCGTGGATAGCTGAGTGGTTCCAGTGGTGATCGTGCGAACCAGGTTGAGGTTGTGCTTCATCAATGTCCGGTTAGGGTTTCGTTTTTTTCTTCAGACCTAGCAGGGTAGGTAATCCATTTCGGATTTAAGTTTTGTCTTTCTCTGTTCACTGGTGGAATAATGATCTATTATTTCTGTTTAAATTTTTTGAATGGATTTAATCCATTTATGTCATCTTCAGTTCCATTTTATATTCATACGTCATTGTTTTATAGATAAAGAATTTTTTCTGCTTTGATTTGGTCCGTCCATTTTAGTTAGGTCACAATATAAATATATATGTTTATTATAATTATCTCAACAAGATACAGATATATATATACTATAGGAGAGTTTTAAAGGGATGGGGGCTACTGCTCACCATTAGAAATATTCACTCTAATAAGGTCCTGCACACACGTTTGGGGTTCTTCCATACCCAACCTGAGAGCTACAACCACTTTGTGAATCTGAGCCCTGCTACAAGGCAATTGGCATATAAAAAATGTAAGGGATTTATATTTTTCCTTATTTTGGTTTCTTTGAGGGTATATACGTATCTTTATATATATTTTCATGAAAGTAAAACCTTGCAGTTTAGTTTAAATAAATTCTTCTGTGTTGATTCGGGCTTTCAGGTTTTTGGGTTCGGATGGTATAAAATATGTAACGGAGATTATTTTCAAGTTTTAATTTTGTATAAAGGATCAATTTAATTTTTTTTATTATACAAGTTATGTTTTATTTGTATATGTAAGGGTTTAACATACTTTGTCTTTCCTTTGCAAACCATGTTGTTATAACATTTTATATGTGTGTCTATATACACACACACATATATAACTTATTATTTTATGTATACATAGGGTTATGTTTTAATATTATTCATTAAATGTATATTTATAAGGGTTTAGTTAATTTGATCAACCTTGTCATCTATTTACAAAGGTATACACATATATATACTTGTGTATAAATGTTTATATGAGCCTAAATAACATATTATTTTCCGAACTGAGTTATGATTTTAAAATCTATGTGTTGAAAGGGTGTTAATTGTTTTTCCCAAACCATGTTATTATAAAATGTTATATGTGTGTATATATATACACACACATATATATAACTTATTATTTTATGTGTACATAAGTTAAGGGTCATTTTTATTTTCTGCATAATTGGACATACACACATAATTCAATTTTATTTTTATTTTATGATATCAAAGATGTTTTACAATCTTTAAATAAAGGCTTGGTTGTGAATAAAGTTTTGGGTTCAAATGGATTGTTATATTTATTACACATACACCCATATAGTTTTAATTCACCCAGTTTTAATTCTATCAAGTGATGGTTTGAAATTATGTTTTAAAAATGTAAGGGGGCTTTTCTCTTCCTTTTTCATGCACACCAGGTTATATATATATATATATTTATATGTTTCTTTTATATATATATACATATATATGGGTGTATTCAACTATAATAAAACTGTCATCTCCTCCCTTACCTTCTTTTTTGAGGATAATAAGTTGGTTTTGAACGTTTTTATGTTTCTATTTTTTTATGCAAAACAAGTTTATATGTGCGTATATACAAATACAGTATATATATATATATAGGTATATAAGTATGTACCATGTATATATATATATATATCCTAAGTCATTTTACAACATTCCATTTTCCAAGGTTAATCATGTTTTAAAAATCCTATAAGTGTGAAAGGAATTTTTCCCCTTAGATTTCATGCAGATTAAGTTTTACATATATATTTATATATTGTATAATTGTAAATATATGCTGATGGTTTTTCAATTAAAAATTCTAAACTTCTAACCCTCTATCATACCCTCGGGTTTTCAAGATCCATATTTTTTAAGAGAAGTTCTTTTGAGTCTTCTTTCAAAATTAATTTCCTTTAAGGTTGGGATATAATATATATATGGATATATGAGTAAACTTAAATACTTTTACTATGAAATTATGGTTTTCGAGGCCTAAATCCTATGTATATAATACTGAGTTCCATGCTTGGGAAAGAGTTTAAATTTGTGGTCGTGTGAATTTTAGTTTTACAGATTTTACAAACAGTTACTATAAATTTATATATATACATGTATAGTTTGTATAAGTATAATTTTAAAATTAAGTACATGGATAGAAATGATGATCCAAACCTTCAACATGTATTCGCATACTCCATAATTTTATTTTCAAAGTTCAATTACACAATGTCAAGGAGTTTTGTAAATTTTTTCTTTGTAATAACTTTGGAGAAAAATGTTAAAGTAGAGAATCTTGCTGTGTCTTCTTGAACTTAAAACCAAGGCCTTATATTCTTTGTAAAATAATGATATCATGTACCAGTATATATCCACTTAGGTCCAATTACTCATATGTATATACACTCGCATCTGTGAACCATTTATCAACATGTTTTGTGGGTGATGCCTATGACTCCTTGGAATATCTTCCTTATGAATTAATTATGGGTGCATCACTGATACTTAACACATTGTATTATGCATGTACCACTTTTTCATCAAGCATATGTTTCCTTAGTAGTTTCCATATCATATTTTGTGTGTTATACCTGAAATGATGATCACCAAATAATAATTAATGAATCTAATAACCCCTTATTTGGAGTGGTATGGGACACCCCAAATAACAACACCTTAATCAGGTATCCGAGGTGGTATGGGACGCTTTGGATACATAGACCCATAAAACTTAAGAGGATCGTATTGGACGTATTATGTGACAGGTGGGGCCCGCTATAGACCGTAGATGCATCGGTAGGTCTCATGAGAAAAATCACGATCATGGCATGAGGTCTAGAAACAGTTACGGTTCGGGTGAAATTCCCGGACAGAGATGATTATGGTCTTGGCACAAGGCCTTGACATAGTATGGCATTATTCCCTCCTCTTAATGTTTTAGTAAGTAACCAACCACAGGATTTTTCTGACTAGTAGGATATCCCTTGTTCAGAGCCTATTGTATGCACAGATAAATTAAATGCATTGACATGTTATGTTTCAGAAATTTTGGCCTTGGTACATTTTACAGCAGGTTTTATATCTCCTCATGTGAGAAATTATGGATAAGTTTATCATTATATGTGCACCACTTTATGTTACAACATTTTTGATTATGTATTGTGAACTCAGATATTTTCTTTCTAGTAAATTGCATAACCCTACATGCTTTACATAAGCACTTTATTTCCCTTTTTAAAACTGTGAACTCTGATCATGTTTTTTTTTCAAATTTTTAGTTAAAAGTTTTTTTTTGTATTCCAAGATTAATTGATTTTCTTTAGGAAAAGGTTTAGGTTTACTTTAAACAGTTATTTTAAAGTAATGGAAGTTTTATTTACTTATTTTCAAATGTTTTTAAAACCCCTTACTGGGCATTCATTGCTCACCCTACGTTTTAAATGAAAAAATTTCAGATATCAGTCATGTCTTCATTGAAGTTTCAAAAAGAAGCTGGTTTCCCAGAACCTGAACCTCACGATCCTCTGTAGCATGGGACATGATGTGATATTTGTAAATGAATTTAATGTAATAATTATGGTACATCATGTCTCATGGGCACCGGATCCGAGCACTCAGGGGATGGGGCTGTCTTAGTTGGTATTAGAGGATAGGTTCAGACAATTCTAAAAACCAGGTAATAAAAAATATATAGCTATGACTGAACCTTACTAAGTGATTTTATTATAACTTTCAGATGGAAGATGAAAATGTGCCTACCAATCTACTATCACTCCCCAATAAGTCCCTAGAAACCATTGTGTCTTTAGCTATCCAAGAGAATTTTCTTTACTATTCTCATATCCGCATGATGTGCAAACACCTGCATGATGTGTCAAACTCACATCGGGTGCTTCAACTACACCGTGGGTTAGGATTTGATTACATTATTATGATGATGAACCAATTCACCTCCTATGTACATCAGGGAAGGTACCATTAGGGAATTTTCAGAGTGTTCATGGCAGGTGAGGACATTGGCTTTATGGCCCTCGACACTTTTCAAGATGCTGCTACTGCCAGAGACCTCCGAGCAGCCTATCTTTTTCAAATATTGAACTACGGAGTCTGGGGCTAGTTGTTGGACTTTGGAATGTTAAAATATGAGTCCACCCGACTGACTTATAGGAAAAAAGTATATTTTGATGTCTCCCAACTTCACACCCCTCATTCCACACTCAGGAGATGTCACAGGTGTCTCCACGAGTTTAACCCAGAATGCTCAGCCTATGTTTGGTTTGAGGAGATAGGGAGTTTTGCTTCTCAGTGTGGAGTTTGTGTAGTAGATCATTAGGGGAACTCAGGCACTAATGTTTAGTAATAAACTTGTGTTTTATTGAAATATTATATTTCCCATTCATGTATTTACTTTATCTGAACTTTCAAAGTAAATTCTCATGAACATGTTTTCAGATGGCTAGACGAATATATATCTCATCCTTACCCAATGAGATATTAGAGGATATCTTAATCAGAACTTGCACTGTGGACTACCCTTTTTTCCTCAACCTGTGAGGATCGTGTCAACGTATATTTGTCTTGTCTAACAGCCTTGAGATCCTTCGTTCCTGTCAAGAGAATGACCATGTATTCCACTCTATTTCCATTAACCAACTTCCCAGTTATAGGCAAATGGGTAGATACTTTGAGGGTATTTTTCAGTGTTTCACCTTGGCACAAAATTTTTCTACGAGAGCATGTTTTCTAGTGGCTGACCAAGATGGGAAAATCAAAGCAGCCATTATGTTCCAGATCCTAAACCTCAGTCTGTTTAACCGCATCATTCCAATCGAATATCTCGAGAGAAATGTAGTCTGGCAAGGCATCAAAGAATATGTCCATTCGGACATCTCTGAACTTTGTACCTCTTGAGCCTCACTATGGAAACCTAAGTGTAGAATGTATATTCCGGAGTTCAAAAAGTATTGCTCGAGGTGTATCTAGGCTAGAGAAGCAGAGGAACTCAGTACCAACCTGGGTATTCCGTTTACCAAGCCGAATCTCTCATTTTGGTGATTATAATCATCTGAGAGTTTCTTTTCCAGTTTATGAATAGAATTTCAATGACACAATTATTTATAGGGGGAATAATGTAATTCCCCAAAGACTTGTGCTTCACATAATGGTAACTTATATAATTTATGTGGTCTATTAATTGAACGGAACTTATTTCTTATAAAATAATAATGTGATGCAATGGATTAAAGCACACGAAACAGACACAAGGAGTTTTATTCAAATAAGAGAACCGTATTGTTTACAAAAAACTGAGATTAACAAGGGAAATTAAGCTAACCAAATATAAAAATTAAAAACCCTATTAATATTACAGGGAGGCCACTCAGAACAACGAGAACCCCGAGAAGACTATAGGGTTCCTTAGTATCCATCATAACGAACATAAGAATGGCCGAAACCACCGAAACCACTCTAAGAACCAAAGGTATGACACAAACCATTTTCTTTAATCAAATTGAGTTTTAGGACACCCAAAGTCTTAGATTTATAAGACACTAATCTGACTGTTGCCTCGAGGTGACCATAGAATACTAACGGCTATAAATATAGCCATTGTCCACATTGGATAATTAATTGAAAACCTTGTATATTTAGTTCTTCAAATATGTGTATATCTGATTTGAATTATATAATTGTAATTTTATAATGCAGTTATTCATGACATCGAAGATTTTTATTTTAAAATATCTTGAGGATATCATTTTGTGCTATTTTAGCTAAGCATATAGTTACATAAACCATTATATGAATAATTATATGGGTTTTATATATATATATATACAAAGATATGACAATTATTAGATTATAAATTGGATTAATTCTTCATAATATTATTAGCATTATTAATATATAATAAAATTATTTTAATAGAATGATTAAAAATGTACCAATATGAATGATATGTTGATAAAAATTATTGTTATATTGAATCATATAATAAATATGTGTAATATGAAATTTCAAAATTTCAAATTAATATTATTATAATACATATCCAATTATCAATCTAGTTTATAAAACTATAAGTATGTAGCATGAAATATATGAATATATATTTTATAAAAATATTTAAAAATAATAACTTTCATTTTTAAAAGTATTGATAAAATAAGTTTAATATATTATTAGTTATGTTTAACTTTTGACTTTTTCATGTTATTAATAATATATGATAATAGAATAAAGATAAAGTAGAAATAATATTAACAATATTATAATAATAAAATAGATTGATTGTTTTAAAAAAAGTGAAGGAATCCTGTAGGAACTTGTGATCCATATAAGGAGGGAAACAACAAAAAAAAGAAAGAAAAATGGGGAAATCATGTGCAGGGTTTGTGAACAAAAAAAAAGAGTGAGTCTGTGGGTGTGAGTCACGCTCCGGTGCTGGAGGTCTCGAGCAGGTCAGGCGAGTGGGGTCATGACGCTAGGGAGGACCATGGGGGAGTCTCAACCTCGGTTTTGTGGGACACTGTCCAGGTCGAGTCGAGGCGCGGCCCTGCGATGGTGTCCGAGTGGTGGAGTCGAGCATGGTTCGGTGTTGCGAACATCGAGCAGGAGGCTGGTAGGGTTTCAGCAGGCGGGTTCATCCATGAGGTGCCGTCAGATTCAAGGAGTAGGAGGCGCGACCCTGCTATGGTGAACCGTGGATAGCCGAGTGGTTCCAATGGTGATCGTGTGAACTAGGTTGAGGTCGTGCTTCGTCAACATCTGCTTATGATTTCATTTTTTTTTCAGACCTAGCAGGGTAGGTAATCCATTTCAGATTTAAGTTTTGTCTTTATCTGTTCACCGGTGGACTAAGGATTAATTATTTCTATTTAAACTTTTTGAATATATTTAATCCGTTTATGTCCTATTCAATTACATTTTATATTAATACGTCATTGTTTTATAGATAAATAATTTTGTCTGCTTTGATTTGGTATGTCCATTTTAGTTAGGTCACAATATAAATATATATGTTTATTATAATTCTCTCAACAAGTTAGAGATATATATATATACTATAGGAGTGTTTTAAATGGATGAGGTCTACTGCTCTCAATCAAAATTCTTCACTCTAATAAGGTCCTACACATGTGTTTGGGGTTCTTCCATACCCAACCTAAGATCTACAACCCCTTCATGAATCCGAGTCTTGCTACAAGGAAATTGGCATATAAAAAATGTAAGGGATTTATATTTTTCCTTGTTTTGGTTTCTTTGAGGGTATATACGTATCTTTATATATATTTTAATGAAATTAAAACCTTACAGTTTAGTTTAAAGAAATTCTTCTGTGTTGATTCAAGCTTTTGGGTTTTTGGGTTCAGATGGTATAAAAGATGTAAGGGAGATTATTTTCAAGTTTTAATTTTGCATAAAGGATCAATTTAATTATTTTTATTATAAAATTTATGTTTTATTTTTATATGTAAGGTTTTAATATAATTTGTCTTTCCTTTGAAAACCATGTTGTTATAAAACGTTATATGTGTGTACACACACACACACACACACATATAACTTATTATTTTATGTGTACATAGGGTTATGTTTTAATATTCTTCATTAAATGTATATTTATATGGGTTTAGTTAATTTGATCAACCTTGTCATATATTTACAAAGGTATACACATATATATACTTGTGTATAAATGTTGATATTAACCTAAATAACATATTATTTTCCGAACTGGGTTATGATTTTAAAATATATTTTTTGAAAGGGTGTTAATTTTTTCCCAAACCATGTTGTTATAAAATGTTATATGTGTGTATACACACACACACACACACACACACACACACACACGCACACACACACACACACAACTTATTATTTTATGTGTACATAAGTTAAGGGTCATTTTTATTTTCTGCATAATCGGAGATACACACATAATTCCATTTTATTTCTATTTTATGATATCAAAGATGTTTTACAATATTTAAATAATTACTTGGTTGCGAATAAAGTTTTAGGTAAAAATGGATTGGTATATTTATTACACATACACCCATATAGTTTTAATTCACCCAGTTTTAATTTTATCAAGTGATGGTTTGCAATTATGTTTCAAAAATGTAAGGGGGATTTTCTCTTCATTTTTATGAAAACCAGGTTATATATATATATATGTATATGTTTCTTTTATATATATATATATAAATATATATGGGTGTATTCAACTATAATAAAACCCTCATCTACCCCCTTACCTTCTGTTTTGAGGTTAATAAGTGGGTTTTGAATGTTTTTATGTTTCTATTTTTATGCAAAACAAGTTTATATGTGCATATATACAAATATAGTATATTTATATATATATAAGTATATAATTACATACCATGTATATATATATATATATATTCTAATTCAGTTTACAACCTTCCATTTTCTAAGGTTAATCATGTTTTAAAAATCCTATAAGTGTGAAAGGAATTTTTCTCCTTAGATTTCATGAAGATTAAGTTTTACATATATATGTATATATTGTAAAATTTTAAATACATGATGATGGTGTTTCAATTAAAAATTCTGAACTTTTAACCCTCTATCATACCCTCGGGTTTTCAAGATCCATATGTTTTAAGAGAAGTTATTTTGAGTCTTCTTTCAAAAATCATTTCCTTTAAGGTTGTGGTATAATATATATATGGATATATGAGTAAAATTAAATACTTTTACAATGAAATTATGGTTTTTGAGGCCTAAATCCTATGTAGAAAATACTAACTTACATGCTTAGGAAAGAGTTTAAATTTGTGGTCGTGCAAATTTTAGTTCTATAGATTTTAAAAACAGTTACTATAAATTTATATATATACATGTATAGGTTGTATAAGTATAATTTTAAAACTAAGTACATGGCTAGAAATGATGATACAAACCTTCAACATGTATACACATACTCCATAATTTCATTTTCAAAGTTCAATTCCACAATTTCAAGGAGTTCTGTAAATTTTTCCTTTGCAATAACTTTAAAGAAAAATGATAAAGTAGAAAATCTTGCTGTGTCTTCTTGAACTTCAAACCAAGGCCTTATGTTCTTTTTAAAATAATGATACCATGTACCAGTATATACCCACTTTGGTCCAATTAATCGTATGTATATACACTCGCATCTACAAACCATTTATCATCATGTTTTGTGGGTGGTGTCTGTGACTCCTTGGAAGATCCTCCTTATGAATTAATTATGGGTGCATCACTGATACTTAGCACATTGAATTATGCATGTACCAATTTGTCATCAAGAATGTGTTTAATTAGTAGTTTCCATATCATATTTTGTGCGTTCTGCCTAAAATGATTATCACCAAATAATAATTAATGAATCTAATAACCCGTTATTTGGAGTGGTATGTGACACCCCAAATAACAACACCTTAATTAGGTATCTGAGGTGGTATGGGATGCTTTGGATACATAGCCCCCTAAAACTTAAGATGATCATATTGGACGTATTATGTGATGGGTGGAGCCTGATATAGTCCCTCGATGCATCGGTAGGTCTCATGAGACAAATCATGGTCATGGAATGAGGCCTGGAAACAGTTACATTTCTGGTGAAGTTACTGGACATAGATGATTATGGTCTTAGAACGAGGCCTTGACACAGTCTGGCATTATACCCTCCTCTTAATGTTTTAGTAAGTGACCAACCATGGGATTTTTCTGACTAGTAGGATATCCCTAGTTCAGAGCCAATTGTATACATAGATATATTAAATGCATTGACATGTTATGTTTCATGAATTTTGGATTTGGTCTATTTATCAGTAGGTTTTATGTCTCCTCATGTGAGAAATTATGGATAAGTTTATCATGATATGTGAACCAGTTTATGTTACAACATTTTTGATTATTTCTTGTGCACTCAGAGCTTGTCTTTCTAGTAAATTGCATAACCCTGCATGCTTTACACATGCACTTTATTTCCCTTTTTAGAACTGCGAACTCTGATCATGTTTTTTTACCAATTTTTAGTTGAAAGTTTTATTTTATTCCAAGATTAATTGATTTTCTTTAGGAAAATGTTTAGGTTTACTTTCAATAGTTATTTTCAAGTAATGGAAGTTTTATTTCCTTATTTTCAAATGTTTTTAAAACCCCTTACTGGGCATTCTTTGCTCACCCTACGTTTTAAATGAAAATTTTTTAGGTATTAATCATGTCTTCATTGAAGTTTCAAAAAGCAGCTGGTTTCCCAGAACTTGAACCTCATGATCCTTTGTAGCATGGGACATGATGTTATATTTGTAAATGAATGTAATGTAATAATTATGGTACATCATGTCTCATGGGCACTGGCTCCAGGCACTCGGAGGCTGGGGCTGTCTTAAGTCTGGTCATGAAGGACCAATTTAGTGTAGATTAGATTGTCTCACGTTTTAGATAGTCGGTCTTGATCTAGATGATAGTGGAATCTAGAAATATTATTTTCATCAAGTAGTATTATATTTTTAGTATTTTTTTCCTAATGAGTTCTATGTCTTACCACTTTAGCGAGAGATCATTTTCATGGTTGAGTTGGTTCTGGGAGGAGATCCAGTTTCTATCCCACCTTGCAGAATGGAAGCAGTAGAGCATCATGAGTTGAATGTTTGGGCATGGGGGGGGGGGGGGTAAAAATTGGTATAAAATATCCCAACGATTTACCAAACCATTTGGTAGTGTGGCGTTAGGGTACACATATACCAAATGTTTATAAATAACCATTGATATAGGGTATACAACTTCCAATTTCACAACGGTTTCTTAGAACCATTGGGATGGATAACTACCAAAGGTTTAAAACTATTGGTTTATAAAGGAAACAATGTAATAACAATGGTTTAGTAACCGTTGGTATATATTCTTTGCAATGGTAATACATAACCATCGGAAAACACATGCTCTTTCAGCACTATACCAACGGTTATAAACCATTGGTATAATATTCACCCAGATTTGCAGCTCCATAGCAACTCTAGTATTGCACACATAGACCTGCACATAGAAGCCAATATACAGAACAAAAACTTTCACACAAAAACCTACACACAGAAGCCAATATACAGAAGCCTCTAATATTTCATACACCAGCCTCCAACATAGCATACATTGCACAAACCACAATCATATGAAAAAACTCTACAATACCATATACAAATATCTCTAAAAACTCTAAAATAACATATACATAATTTTAAAAAGTAATAACAACTTCACATTTTTATTCCATTTGAGGGGGTTCTAGCATGTGTGGTTACCCGGAAAAAAGAACATACCTCACTCAAAGGAATCTATTAAACATACCTCACCCATGGATACGAGATGTTCTAGATAGTGGGATGTTACCTACTATATTTTGTTTGAGATGAAACCTCAGGAGCTGTGAGATATTATCTTATATCATAATTTCTCATAACCCTTGTATGTTTATAACTAACCTGAGATTGGGTAGGGTGGTTGAGTTTAAAATTGTATAAGTATTAAACCCTAGAGCAAGTGTCTTTGAACTTAGTGATGATGGTAATGGGTGTGTATCTATGGGTTTGTGTGACTTAGGGGAAGTAGTTGTCCTTAGAATATAAGATGTTGAGTGTTTTAGAATAGGGGTAAGAGTTATTCACATGATAAGTGGATTGTGTGAGGCTGGACTAAAGGGACTAGTTTTGAGAGACCAATGATCTATAAGCACATATTAGGATTGTGTTTAGTGAGTGGGTTTGGTGATTGAGGATATCCATGAAAGGGATCAACCTGATATCATAGGCGTTTTAGATGTGTAGGCAACATGTAGATGTTTTAGCATATGGAATCAATGAATAGAGGTGTTATCAAGTATATTATGTTGTTAGGGTGATGAATTAGTTTTCTTAAGGAAGGTGACTTGAGTGCTAGTGCTTTGGTATTGAGGTTGGTATTGGAGGGAAGGATCATTTGGATTCCTAAACCTGAGATTATTTTTTATTCTTTTAAGTGTGGTGTGAGAATAGGTGTACACTTGAGTATTTAAAATGAAATCGTATGTTATTTGTTATTGAGGTGGTTGTATCCCTAGTGTGGCATTTGGTCTAATAGAAAAGTGCTTAGAGTTATTCCTCTTATAGTTAAACTAACATGCTAAAGGGAATCTTAGTAATTCAAGTTTAAAAATATGTCACAGAATGGCATGTGACCCCTATGTTTTAATGAAAATTAGTTATTAAACACTCTATATTCACGGGTATTGGGAAATTTTGATGAAATTATTGTGGGTGTGGTGACCTGAAACTTTAGACGAGAATAAGGGGAGTTTCATGGAATGAGAATCACATGTGAGATAGATCTTATTATATGTTGTGGGTGTTGTTATCAGAATCCAGAAACATATAGTAAATTATGTTTTCACTATCTCTTAGGTGATAGAGGGATGACCACACCCAATCTTTGAGTTTTTAAATTAATGGATCACGGTTCATGGAGGTTGAGAGTTTGGTCTAATGAAGCGAAGGTAATAACACTCTTATGGTGGGGAGTGATGTATTAGTTATGGTCATGTGACCCTTGTGATGAGAGGGCCACGAGAGTGTGGAGCTGACCATGGGATGGAATGATAACATTATGATACTGTTGAATAAGTGGACCCAAATACATTAGGATTCTATGGTGAATTCCATGTATTAATGGAGATGTGATATTAGGTGGAGTCTGAGCATGGGTGTTGGATTTAGGATGGTTTATGATAATACAACAGAGGAGATCACATGGGGAATTGGGTAAAAATATTGGTGTGGTTACTTAAATTACCATGGGGTTCATTTAGTCTTAAAGTCATTATGATTGGATATTTAGGTAGTGTGTATGTAGTGAAATCCTAATGTTTTCAAGAAGGGTTTTCTGATGTATATTTGACTAGTGTTTTTGTGAGAGATATATTATGATGATATGAAAAATACATCAGGTAAATCTATTTGGGTATGAAGGGTGTGTTTTGAGAGTTGGATAGGGATTTTTTAGGAATATATAAAGTGTTTAGGCTTTTCCCGGATGGTGAAGGAATGCCAATTTTAGCATGAAAAAGAGAATAAAGTGTTGATACTAGTGTAATGATAGAGTTCTTGCACATGTCTATGTGAGGGGAATTGATAACCACACTGAGTGGGTTGGTGGACCACTAGAATCATGTCATGGTAGTAAATTCCAATGGTGGGAGGAACCATATCTTGGAATTAGCCCTATTACTAAGGTTCTATATTGGGGAGAACCACAAAATTAATAATTAATTGGGGATAATTCTCAAGTTAAGAATAATGGTGACTCACCAATGGTTAGAGAAGGGGTTCCCTTTAAAAATATTTCTCAAGATAGCATGAATAAATCTTCTAGGATAGAAGAATATGAAAAGGGTAATAGAAGTAAGGACTATCTGAGAAGGATGAACTCCATTGACCAGTCCTTATTATCACTAGAAACTAGGATGGATTTCATGATTTTCCAATCAGTATGATAAGAAACCACAACCCCACCAACCCACTACAGCCACCACACCTTGTAGCTCCCATAACCCCCAACCCGTTGCCAGAACCCCCCTCCCCCACACCCCTTCAACCCCCTACCCCCTACACAACCCCCCAACACAACCACCCTAATCCACTACAACCCCATCCCATAGCCCCCACCCCTACATCCCCCTACCTGCACATGGTCTCCCTGGATAACCCACACCCCCACTCCCCACCTACATAGCCCGCCCCCTCCCTAGACATCCCACACCCCCACTCCTTTACATGCGAACCTTGTGGTTACTCCTAACTGTATGGGTAAACCATGAAACACCCAAAAAACTTCAAAACTATAATATTACAATCCAAATATCACTAGTTCTTGGAATGGCCCAACATATGATAAAATAAAACAACATAATCACTAAAATGATGCTAACTAACTGAGGGACTTGAATCAAGATTGCAACGAAACTGAATAAAAAAATCCAAAATAAATGGAGGAAAAAGATGTAATGGATATTCAGTCACAACAAATAATCAAACATAAAATCTCAGTAATATCAGTCACAAAAAATCATCAAACATCAAATCTCAGAAATATCAGTCAAAAATTTAATGGATCATTCTATCCCTCATCACCATCATCATTATCCTCATCCTTGTCCTCATCTCTATCCCCATCATCGTCCCCTCCCTCATACCCATCCTCGTCCTCATCTTTGTCCCCATAATTGTCCCCTCCCTCATCCCCATCCTCATCACCATACTCATACTTGGCCTCCTCCTCATCCACCTCCTCGCCCTCATCCTCCGCCTCAGCCTCCTCCTTTCCCTTGTCCTCGATATCATCCTCTCCCTCAGCCTCTTCCTCACCATTTCTAGGAACCACATCATCTTGACAACCACAAGAACCACCACCTAGTGCACTATATAATTAATGCATCGACGACATATATGAATCACAAGCCGCACTAGCCTCTGGTGGAAGTGATGGACATAAAACTTGCATCAATTTCATGAATTCAGCATTTTCCCTTTCAACTCATTCTTCCACCTATGTGGCCCTTTTTTCAGCCTATTCTGCCTATGCCTTAACCTTTTCCAACTCGGTGGAAGTAAAGCAGATACCTAAAGAGGGCCAATACCTCATCAGAACTATACACTTTTTAGGTTGGTAGTGTACTCTTCTGTGACATCTTGACCCGGGTACCACTGAGCGGTGCCCCGAGTCGGTTGGCCACATTCCCTTAAGCGCGCATCCCCATATGATAGAGGGTACCGACTAGTAGTGAGGGTCTAGTAAGTTAGTCTTAGAGAGACTATACCCTCTTTTATCAGAATAATACACTAACAAAATCAAATAGAAATAACCAAGTGCCGAAGCGTATAAATAACTAGAACAAATCCATGTCATATGATAACCAAAACATGAAAATACACTACTCAACTGAAAGGTAAAACATGCCATGACAATGAAAATGTCAAGTGTCTACAATGCAACTCAAAGTAAAGACACAACGACTCCAAAGTGGGTCCCAAACCACATCTAGTTTCCTCTCCCATGCTCAAATCACAAATAAAAACCTATCCTAGGGCCTTTCCTTTATCATTTCATGAAACAAAAAATCCTACTTGGGTGCTGATCAGGTGGCCTGAATAGGGTGTGAGTACAACTCAGTAGGCCACCACTAACGGTGTCTAAAACAAGTCTAGTCAAAATATAGTGCATGCAGTTATATGAATCAATTCATACAATTCATAATTTAAATAGTTATCACATTGTCATTTAATCTTTAATCATCACATTAGGCCAAGTTCAATTCATATTTTCTATTGGAATCATCATTCATTATCATTAATCATTTGGTGTAGGTCATCATGCCTAGCACCCCAAATCTTAGTTTAATCATCATTCATTATCATCATTCATTGGTGTAGGTCTTCATGCCTAGCACCACAATCTCATTGAGTGTAGGTTGTTATTCCTATCACTACTTTTCTCATTCGGTGTAGGTCATCATGCCTTGCACCCCATAATCTAAATATTGGATAACTATTGGGGAGGAACGCCATGTCCAAGTCCCAAATTCTAATTGGTCTAGAAATACATGTCCAAAACCACAAAAATCTCATCCATTTAATCATTATTTAGTACATAAATTTTTTCCACATTATTACATTACTAATCCAACAATTAGTTAAAGATTTCAATGGCCATTAGTTAACTCAACAATGAACTAAGCACATAACAAATTAATTAATTCATCAATTAATTAATCAATCAACACAATTCTATTTCCATAATTAATTATCCATATAAAATCTCACTTGTCATAATTAATTCAGACAATTAATTATCCTATATCAATATAATTTCACATAATTAATTCTCACAATTAATTATATTTGGTCAACATCATGTCACATAATTAATTCTCACAATTAATTATCTTACATATCCAAAAATTATATAATAATTAATTCCCCCAATTAATTATCTTTTTCAAAATAAATTAAATATCTCAATTACCAAATCTCAACCCATAACACATCTCCAAAATATCTATTTGGGAACCCCCCTTCATTTGTTCCATGCTTCAATTATCAATTAACCATTGAGGAAAACTCCATCCAATTCCACTTTCCTAATTACTCCAATTTAGGAAATCATTTATCAAGGGAATCTAGAAAATCATAAACTCACATTCACATATCATAAATCATGACTATGGGAGTTCAATTTAGACTACCTACCTCAGTTTATTGTTGGATATTAGCCCAATGGAAATCCCTAAAATCTGAGCGGCACAACTTCATTGATCAAGCTCCAGAACTAAATTCCTAAACCAGAATTAAGTTGAAAGGAATCAAGATCTTGAAAATATAGATCTATATCCATAATCATAGATCTAGATATCAACCCTTAGGTTTAGATCCATGAAATCATGGGATATATTTCATGAAAAGATCTGGAAAAGATAGAGGAAAGAATGAGAGAAGAAACGAGATGAAATCCACTTACCAGAAAGAGAGAGGATCTTCGATTCGAGCTTTCAATCTTAAATAATGGTGTTCATATCACCTTTAAATCCCTATATAAGGCTTTGGGAACACCTAGAAATTATCAATCCCGATCCTAGGTCGAAATAGAGAGGTTTTGGGGGTTCAGGTGGTTTTAAAACCAATTTTCGGAATAAATTGATCTGAGTGCACAATTTCACCTGGGAATCCACATGGTTAGGCCAAACCGTACACCAACTGTGTGGTATTCCACTACCCGCACAGCTTGATGGAACATGATTAGGAAAACCGTGCGCCAATCATGCCAATCTCCACTATCAACACAGTTATCTTGTGCACAATTTGGCCAAACCGTGTGCAAATCGTGCACAACTCCCTGTCTTTCAAAATTACTTAAAACATTACCCAAACACACCCTAGGTCATACCCCAACCCAAAGAAACTTAAATAACCACAAAAAGTACCTAAATTCATGCCTGAGATTGCTCTAGAAATGACTAGTATCTTACAATCTCCCTACCTTATAAGAGCTCGTCCTTGAGCTTCACTCCTGAAATTCTCTAAGATTCTGATCCTAAGAGATTGGGCCAATGAGGCATCATATATGATTCCCGTTACCAAGTTTCCTCTTAAACACTTCCATGTTTCCATAACACATGAACTAACTGCACAATATTTCCTCATAACACTTTATCATTTTGACCCATCACACATATCAGATGCTTCTCAAAGGATACATTTATATCGAGGTCAACCTCTCCCACATAAATCACATGAGAAGGGTCAGGGTGATACCTCTGTAGTTGTGACACATTGAAAAAATCATGAATAGCACTTAATTTCTTTATAAGTGCTAATCGGTATGCCACCGACCCGATTCTATCCAGTACCTCAAACGGTCCTATTACCTGGGTACCAACTTGCCCTGACTTTGTATCATGTGGTGACCAAATCTATGAGACACCCATATAAATAAACTATAACCCTCTATAAAATCTAGGGGTTGTCTCTTCCTATCATCATATGACTTCTGTCTACTCTGATCCATAGCCACATGCTTCTGAATCAACTGCACCTGCTCCGATGTCTCTTGAAAAAGACTCGGTCCCAACAGCTCTGACTCACCCACCTCTAACCAACATAACAGAGATCTAAAAGGTCTAATATAAAGTGCCTCATATGGTTCCATCTGTATAGTTTTCTGATAACTATTGTTATAGTATAAATCCACTAAATCCAAGTGCTTCTTGAAAGAACCACCAAAGTCAAGTACACATGCTCACAACATATCCTCCAATGCTTGTATGGTACACTCTGACTACCCATCTGTATGTGGGTGGAAGGCCTCACTTAACAAAACTTGTGTACCAAGCGCCTTCTGTAATCCTTGTCAGAAGCATGAAGTAAAGCGTGAATAATGATATGAAACTATAGTTCATGGAACCCCATGAAAACGAACTGTCTGTCTCACATACAGTTCTCCCAACTGCTCTAATGTAAAGTTTTCCTTGATAGTAAATAAGTGTAATACCTTCATTAGTCGATCCAAAATGAACTAAATAACATCATTCTTCCTAAGTGTATTTGGATGTCCTACCATGAAATCCATAGTCACGTCATCCCACTTCCATTATAGAATAGGAAATGACTGTAAAAGGCCTCTAGGTCGTTGATGCTCTGCTTTCACCTATTGATAGGTGAAACATCTTGTTATGAACCTTGATATATCCTTCTTTATGCCTAGCCACCAAAACTATTTTCATAGGCCATGATACATTTTTTTCACCCCAGGATGTACCTCCCACTTTGAGGCATGAAATTATCACATGAGTTCTTCTCGCATACCCGTAGGTACAACAACCTAATTTTTCACATAGATGACCTCATCCTCATATATTATCTAGTCTGAAGGTGTCTCCCCACCTTCAAAAATTTCCTTCAAGGATAAAAACTCTGGATCCTCATACAACCTATCCATGATTCGTCTCAAGAGTGTAGAATCCACTACTACAGAAACCAGAGTTATCCTCTCCTGAGTCTCCAGAACTACCACATCATTTTTTCTAGAAAAGTCATCATCTTCCACTCTGCACTCGACTCATGTACCGAATGAGTCTGAGTTTTCCTACTCAAGGAATCAGCCACACTATTACCCTTCTCGGGTGTATATGATAGTTCAAAACTGAAGGACTGCATATACTCCACCCATCATCGCTTCCGAAGATTCAATTCACACTGTGAAAAGATATACTTAAATCTTTTGTTATCTGTAAAAACTATAAACTTCTCACCCAAAAGATAGTGTCACCAAAAATTAAGAGTGTAAACCACTACTGCTAAATCGAGGTCATGCGTAGGTTAATTCCATTCATGTGGACTCAATATCCAAGACCCATGAGCAATGAATCTATCCCCTTGCATAAAAAAATCTCCATGTCTGACCCCATAAGTGGAACAATACACCATGTTCTCCTCACCCGACTCAAGTAAGATCAAAATTGGTGCCGATGTCAAGCACTTCAGCAACTCCTAGAAAGCATTCTTACATGCTACTGTCCAATCAAACTTTTTCCCTTTCTTTATCAAACTTGTTAGAGGTGCTTCCAAATGGGAAAAATTCTTGGATGAACCTCCTGTAATATCCAACTAACCCCAAAAATATTTTTATATCATAAAAATTCTTGGGATTCTCCGAAGAAACCACTGCCAGCACTTTTTCTAGGTCCATTGCGACACATTATTTCGAGATGATGTGACCCAAAAAGTGTAATCTATCAATAAAAAAATATAATTTAGATAGCTTGGGATATAGATGATTCTCTATTAGTGTACCTAGGATGATGTTAAGATGTTGGGCATGATCATCATGAGTCTTAGAGTACACCAAGATGTAGTCCACAAACACCACCAAAAATTGATCTAAATATGGGTAAAAGATCTTGTTCATCAAGGCCATAAACACTAATGGAAAAATTTCCAACCCAAACGGAATTATGACAAACTCATAATGGCCATACCTACTTCTAAAAGTAGTTATTGGTATATTAGAAGTCCGAAATCTCACCTAATGACACCCTACTTTCAGATCAATCTTTGAGAACAAAAAAGACACCTTTAGCGGATCAAACTGATCATCAATATGCGGAAGAGGATATAGGTTCTTCACAGTCATTTTATTCAACTTCTGGTAATCGACACACAAGAATAAACTCTTTCCAAACTTCTTTAAAAAAAATAGGTGATCCCCAAGGCGAAGTACTTGGATGAATAAACCATTTATCCTCTAACTCCTCCAACTGCATTTTGAGATGTTGAAGCTCAGTCGGTGCCATTCTGTAAGGTGGAATAGATACTAGATCAGCCCTTGAAATGAGTTCAATAGTGAATTCCACATCTCTATCAGGTGGAAACCCTAAAAAGTCTTCAAAAAATACACCCAGAAATAGTTCTACTACTGGTGGAAGGACGTCTTGCTTACCTCTTCCATCATCCAACAAAAGACTAGTAACTTGGGCTGTGAGCTCTCCCAATTGCTGAGTAATTGGACCAACTCGTCCTGCATGGATATTTCATTCTCCATGAAGAACATAGATATTCAAAAGGAAATGATACTCTCTAATCTCTAGAGAACATACCTTGCATAAACAGATATCCCTACTCTGTGTTCCCAATGGTGTATCGATATTCATCATCCCGCTTACAAACTCCACCTCTAGGATCAATCCATTAAGAAGGTTTATAGGTATAAAGGAATGGGAGGCACTAGTATCAAACAAGGAACTATTTAAAGTGAAAGAAACTAGAATAGTACCTCTCACTATTGATGGGCCAACCTCATTCTCCACAAGTGTAGGCTACAATGCATGTAACTGTCTTGCCCCTCTTTCCTGTGGTGTTGTCTGACTCCTCTAAGCATCCCCACTTTGCTGATATGGGCACTCATACCCTAAAGTAGCACATCTAATGCCTCTACCACCTCTTCCAGTAAAACTCCAGCTACTAGACCTATATGGTGTAGAAGACCCCCTTACCACACTCTGACTCTGAGTAGCTGCTCCCTCAGCACCAATTCGTTGCTGCTTCCCGCAGAACTTCTATAGGTACCCCATATTGCCACAAAACCGAAACTCCACTGGTGGTCAAGGAAAATGTGTATGATAGTTTCCCTACCAACCGCACTAGTGGAAAATAACATGAGAAAGATCCAGTAAAACTGTTCCTCCTGAATTTCCACCTTGCTTTCCACTGTCCGAACTAAGATTCTCGTAGAGGCACTTCCTGCTCTCAGAAGGTACATTGATTTATTGTCCAGTGATAGCTACCTATCTAGTACTAGAATCCTCCTTTCGGTTACCCTTTGAAATTATAGCATGATTAAACACTTTTGAGAATTTCTTGAGCCTAAAGATATTCACCTGGTACTTAATTTCACACTTATGTCCGTCCTGATATCATTTGGCCGAAGAAGCCTCATCTGCCGCCAAAAATGGAGAAAAACACTGTAAATCTATGAAACGTCCAGCATACTCCATTATGAACATGATTCTATGGTTCATATTCATAAACTAGAAATACATCTCTTGACTTAGTGTGTCTGGATAAAAGTGCTCTAAGAACTTCTCCAGAAAGTCCTTCCATAACATCTTGTTAGTTTGTCCAGATCATACCTGAATGTCCCACCAATGCTTCGTTGAACCCCATAACATATAAGTTGAAAAATTGACCCTCTTCTCGGTTATAGTCTTAAAATGGTCAAATATCATCTCTATGGATTCAATACAGAATTCAACTCCCATAGGTCTACCCTTACCAGTAAAAGTAAAAGGGTGTTGTAGCTGAAACACTTTTTCAACTCAGACGTGCTTTTATGAACCTGCCCTTGGTCTCTATCCATGAACTGAATGAAACAAGAAAAATTATCTTGTAACTGTTCTCCTTATTCCTAAGCTTGCACCAATAGTGCCTCAAGCTCCCTATCAGGATATTTGTTCTAGGCCATACCCCTTGGTCTCTCCCTCAACAAGCGTCATGGAGGCATATCTATACAAAGACAAACACATGTCTTAGGTCTCATAACGCAACATCAAAAAATTTACGTAAGAGGAGAAACTAACACAACAAGTTCTAACATGCACCCCCTTTTTTTCCTTTTTTTGACACGCGGTCAACATTGAGGCCTTATCATTACCCTTAACCATCCTACTCCTTGGTCTTGGTTAACAAGGGTACATTCATTCTCATTAATTAATTCAACCATTAATTAACCACATTATCTTAAATTAATTAATTCAATAATTAATTAATTTCTCATAATCAATTAAAAAATAAAGGTTCTCATTAGAAACCCATTTATTCTCATCTTGCATAATTATTTCAATCTCACAACAAGGAAAAACAGTTCAAGTTCAACAACTTACCCATAACCCGTTTTCCTGCAAGTGCCTAGGATAATTCATGTCACACCAACCCTGAGTGCCTAGAATAATTCATGTAGACTCAACTATCATTCCTCTTTAGGCCACAATTGAAAATTCAACATTTAAAAAAAAATATATCACATCACACCACAAGTGAATCACCCAAGGTGAAATAATATCCAATTGTAACAACAAAAAACAATCACAATAATCCCACCCTGAGTACATAGATTTTCCCCCGTATATGGGTTTGAAACTCCCATGTATGAGCTCACTACCAAGCCTCAAATATTCCAAGTCTCCTATATACCTTTCCCAAAATAGTAAGACAAAAGAATAAGAAAGAAAATAAAACCCCTTTGATACCACTTTGTGATGTCCCAACCTGAGTGCCACTGAGCGGTGCCCCAATCCGGTTGGCCACATGCCCTAAACTGCACCTCCCCATACGCCATAGGGTGATCACTAGCATCGAGGGTCTAGTAAGTCAGTCTTGGGAAGACTATACCCTCTTTTATCTGAATAAAACACTAATGGAAGAAAATTGAAATAACTAAGTGCAAAAGTGTATAAATAACCAAAACAAATCTGTGTCATATGATAACCAAACCATGAAAATACACTACTCAAATAAAAGGTAAAACATGACATGGCAATGCAAATGACCAGTGTCTATAATGAAATTCAAAGTAAATACACAACAACTCCAAAATAGGTCCTGAACCACATATGGTTCCCTCTCCCATGCTCCAATCCAAAAAAAACCTATCCCAGGGCCTTTCCCTTATCATGTCCTATAAAAAAAAGTCCACATGGGTGCTGATCAGGTGGCCCAAATATGGTGGGAGTATAGCTTAGTAGGCCACCACCAACGGTGTTTAAAATGAGTCCAATCAAAAGATAGTGCATGCAGTAATATGAACCAAATAAATACAATGAATAATTTAAACAATTATCACATTTTAATTTAGTCTTTAATCATCACATTTTTCCAAGTTCAATTCATATTTCCCATTTGAAACATCATTCATTATCATTAATCATCTGGTGTAGGTCATCATGTCTAGAACCCCAAACCTCTGTTTAATCATCATTCATTGTTATCATTCATTGGTGTAGGTCATCATGCCTAGCACCCCATAATATCAAGCTTGGTTAACTATTGGGGAGGAACACGATGTCCAAGTCCCAACTTCAAATTGGTCTAGAACTCCATGTTTAGCACCACAAAAATCTCATCCATTTAATCATTCTTTAATACATAAGAATTTTCCACATTATTCCATTAATAATCCAACAATTAGTTAAACATTTCAAATTCCATTATTTAACTTAACAATTAACTAATCACATAACCCATTAATTAATTAATTAATTAATTAATTAATCAATCAACATAGTTCCCTTTCCATAATTAATTCTTCACTATTAATTATCCATATCAAATCTAACTTTTCACAATTAATTATCACAATTAATTATCATAGATCAAAATCATGTCACATAATTAATTCTCACAATTAATTATATTTGGTCAACATCATGACACATAATTAATTTTCACAATTAATTATCTTACATAGCCAAACATCACATCTTAATTAATTACCCTAATTAATTATCTTTTCACAATTAATTAAATATCTAAATTACCAAATCTCAACCCATAAAAAATATCTAAAATATCTATTTGGGAAACCCCCTTCATTTTTTCCATGATTCAACTATCAATTAACAACCAAGGCAAACTCTATCCAATTCCACTTTCCTAATTACTCCAATTTAGGAAATCATTTTTCAAGGGAATATAGAAAATCATAAACTCATTCACATATCATAAATCATGACTATGGGAGTTAGATTTCAACCAACTACCTTGGTTTATTGATGAAAGTTATCCCAATAGAAATCCCCAAAATCCGAGTGGGAAAACGTCATCGATCAAGCTCCAGATCAAAATTCCTAAACCAGAATTAAGATCAAAGGCATCAAGATCTAGAAAATATAGGTCTAGATCCACAATCCTAGATCTAGATCTCAAACCTTAGGTTTATATCCATGAAAATGGGGAATATATTCATGAAAATATCTATATAAGATAGAGGAAAGAATGGGAGAATCAAAAAGATGAAATTCACTTACCGGGAAGAGAGTTGATCTTCAATATGAGATTTAGATCTCAAATAACGGCGTTCATATCACCTTAAAATCCCTATAAGAAGGCTTTGGGAACACATAGAAATTTTCATGCCCAATAATAGGTTTAAATATAGAGGTTTTGGGGGTTCGGGTGGGTTTAAAACCAATTTTCGGAATAAACTACTCCACGCGCACGGTTTCACCTGGGAATCCGCATGGTTAGTCCAAACCATGTGCCAACCGTGAAGTCTTCCACTACCCAAATGGCTTGATGGTGCACAGTTAGGTAAATAGTGTACCAACCATGCCAACCTCTACTGTATTCATCGTTAGCTTGCACATGGTTTGGCCAAACCATGAGCAAACTGTGCACAACCCCCTGTCTTCCCAAATTCCTTAAAACTTCACCCAAACACACTCTATGTCATAAACCAGAACAAATGAACTTAAATTAAAAAAAAAATGTACCTGAAATAATGCCTGAAATTACTCCAGAAAAGGACGGGATCTTACATCTTCCAGATTTCTCATCTCCCAACACCTGATGTAAATGATCATTTGGCCCAAAATTGTCAGGTTCCTGAGAATCAAGAGCCTCCAAAGTAGTCTTTTACAAATTTAAATATATTATTAAGTAAAATAATAGATATTATAATTTTAAATCATCAAATTAAAACTTAAAATCTGGTGTTGTGTCACTTTGTTAACAACACTTCCATATTTTTTCTTTCTACTGGAAAAAACAGTTTTTCTCGAGGCACACATCCTTTAATATTCAATTTATGCCTATTCAATGAAATTGAATGTAGGAAACCATAATTGAAAATAAGTTACCAATAAAAAATTTCATGACTAAATTTATATAAAACTTTAGAAATTGAATAAATTATAGAGGAATCAATAGAAAGTGAAAGTACTAAAAAAAATTATAAACTATCAAATCTTCTTCCTCTCATGATTTTACGTCATTGTACGCCTTAAGGTGTGAAGGTATTTTTTAGCATCAATGTTTTGTTTATTATTTATGGATGATTTCTAAATAAAATTCAATAATAAAAAACGCAGTATTAATGAATATCATGAAAATTTTCATTTAAAAATCTCAAATGTGATTAATACCTTAAACTTTGTAGTCATCCAATGAGTAATCATTTTTCGATACTGTTCTATTGAGCATTCATCCATGAAATGTATCACCTCCAACTCTGTTCCAACTTTAGCATGCCAACCAATATACAACTCATGTTTGTAGCCTCTCCAAATATAACCTAATTCCTTTAGACGTGCTGTCTGTGCACCCTCAAAATCGTGGAAATTAAACCCAAGATGACACAAAAATATTAATTTATACAAATAAAAAAAATAATATATTACATTAAATACAACATATTTTTTTACCCATATCTGTGACCAAGAATTATCACTGACTTTATTTGACAACTTTTTCCATGAGAGTTGGCTGACGGGAATGATGTCGGAGTATTTGGAAAGCGTCACCAAAAAAACTCTGACATTGCATCCCTATTTTTTTACCATTTGATTATCTTAATTGAAGTCCACCATCAACTGCATGCGGTGGTTCCACACCTCATGCATGCGTGTGCACCCCCACTCCTACCTCTTATCAGTAGATGTATCAATTATGAAAGAAAAAAAATATATCAATACATGTTATAATGAAAAATAAATTATGATATAAAAATTTGTTAGGGTTCTATAAATATACCTACGGAAGTCTAATCAGTGGGCTCTGCTGGATCCGCAGAAACTGAAGGAACATCTAGTACAGGTGGAGTGGGTCTCAGTTTATGCTTTGTAAGAATATACTCTGGTAGAGCAGGAGTCAAAGAATATGGAATATAAAAGCTCATAGAGAAGGAAGTAGAAGTAAATGAAGAATGCATGGATGGCTAGCCAATTTCCCGATATGGATGGGGAGTGGGAATCATCATAAGATGTGGTAAATATGGGTGAAGAGGATCAAATGAAAAGGGTAGTGAAAACATGGGAGGCCTAAATATCCCATGTGTCCCCTAATGAAACACTGGTATCATAATGTGGGATAGATGGTACATTAGTGGGAGGGTTAGGGTCTAATCGGCTATGACAACTAGATCTTCTAGCTCTCATACCACCCTCGCTCGTACCACTGACCTGAGAATTGTGGCCACTACTAGGATCCTCATCAAATAACTATCACATGAGTGGTGGATCCTGAAAAAATGTTTTAAAAAAATTAATCATAGGAAATTATATGTTATTTAAATATATATATTTGAAATAAATTACTAACAACATGAACTAGTGGAGGAATTCCCATCTCAGTCATGCGACGGTTGTTGTCCGTCATCCTTTTTCATCGCATCTCTTCAATTGATTTCATTTACTGCATTTGAAAAAAAATATGGAAGTAATTAGAAAATGATAAATAATGTGTAACCCAAAAAAATATAATAGAGGGGATATGGGGATTTATGGGTTCTGGGGTCAAGCATCCATGGTCAATAAAACATTGAAATTTTAAGCAAGTTAGAAATATTGGTTTCGTAGTTTTGAATATAGTTCAATTCCAAATTAGAAAATTCAATTCAAATAAAACTGCAACCAATATTGAAAATTGACATTAAGGTCAAGTCAGATACAACATATTTGTAGTCAATATTAAATAAATTTGAATAGTACCAACCTTAACAACCCAAGTCGAGCTAAACCAAAAGAATTGAGAACATGGATGGATGATTCTATATATTTCCCACCACAATGTCAGGTTCACAGTAAACTTTGAAAACTGAGCTATTGGAGTACTCAAAAGTAATAAATGGATTGGTTCCAATGTAATTAGGGATGGTTTCAATTCCATCATCACCATCATCAAAAATATTTCTTGGAATTACTTCAATAATGACACCAAATTCAGGTAAAAAATGATATTTGACATAAAAAACTCATTTCCCCATTAATGCCAATACATATGGTTCATCGGTATCAAGAGTGTGAGTCATATCAATTACTCAAAATCCATAATCATGAATAAATGTGCCCTGCCTCATCATTGAATCAAACCATTGACATTTTATCATAGTGACTTATCCATGAGAGTAATAATCCAATATTATTATTTTTTCAATGACTCCATAATAACATACATTTTCAAATCAATGTCTACTATCTGATGCATTGGAATAAAAGTATGTTGTGGAAGTAACCATAACACCATAATGTTGTATTATATTGTTCTTTTCTCATTCAGTGATAATAAATCTTCTCCCATTGATAATAATTAATTTACAATACTGAACCACAATATTAGGACCAAAAGTCAAAGATCTTATTTCCTCAGAGATAAAGTGAATAGAAAAACTCAATACCTAAAATATAAATGAATATTAAACTTAATTAAATATTGATTTAATTATTTTGAATAGTAATATTTTTACCTTCAATTTTAACCAAGAAAAAAACAGTTTTCTATACAAAGTCTCTCTCCTTATCAAAGATAAAGAACAACACTTTTTATTTATCATTGACCTATGTTCTATATAGATAAAAATATGAATAGTTTAACATATATGTAAGATATACATATTCAATTTACATACCTATCGTAGTCATCAAACAAATAAAAGTTGAACAAAACTGTGCGATGTGTCATCTCCCTCTCTTCAAGGATTAATGTTGCCAATGTATATAATCCATGAATTCCTTCTGTTTGAGGAAGTGATGGAAATCTGGGTTCAATTTTCTCATACAATTATTATTTGTTTCTCATTGGTCTGTTCATTCTTGTAGAAAGATCAGACAAATACACAGAGCAGAAATCCATACATTCTTGAGCAAAGTAATTGTTCATGATAGAACCTTTGAGATGATTCCTGTTTTGGACATAAGACTTTAATGTGTATATATTTATTTCAGTTGGATACATCCAAAAAAAATAAATAGGTCCTCTGAGAATTATTTTAGTTGGAATATGGATAGTTAGATGCATCATTCATGTGAAAAATGATGGGGGAAATATTTTCTCTAACTCAAAAAAAATTAATGGGGTATTTGCCAACATTTTTTGCAAGGAATACTTGGAAAACTTCTTAGCACAAAGATCTCTAAATAAATGGAACAAATGAATAGAAACCACCCTTACATTATATGAAAAAAGATGACAGATTTCTATTGGAATCAACTCATTCATAAGGATATGATAATCACGAGTCTTCAAATATTTTAGCTTTAACTCTCTTCTATTGACCTATTTAGATATGTTACTTGAATAGACATAAGGAACTTTAATAGTATCTATTACTTCCATAAATTGATTTTTTTCTATAGATGTCATCACATAAGAAGCACGTGGAACTTGCAATTTATTTTCAATGATACACACAAGATTCAATTTTGGTATGATGCCCCAATCCACCAAGCTACACCAATATCATAAATCATCTTTTGTATTTCCATTAACATTTAGAAGAATCAAAAGCAAAATTTCACATATATTATTTTCATTGTTCATTATGTATAATCAATGACGTAACTAATTGGTTGAAAAATAAGGAAAATCAAAGAAGATAATCCTATTATTCCAATTGTAATAGGTTTTAGTGGAAACATTATTTCTATTTCTAGATTTAATTTGACCCTTCCTGAATGAAAAAACTAAAATCTTTCAATTCATTAAGCACATCAGTTCTAGACATACCCTGAGGTGGATCATCAGTCTCCATGGTATTGTCAAATCTTTGATGATTATTTCTATATGGATTTTACATTTTCAAGAATCGTCGATGTCCCATAAAACTGAAACTACAATGATGTTTCATTCTTCTAGATCATGTATTCTTCATACAAATAGGACATTATAGTTTTCCATTCGTGCTTCATCCATAAATCATTGCATAAGCAAGAAAATCATTGATCATACACATAAGCACATCATGTATATGAGATATGTATTTAGAACATGCATCATATTTACACACACATATATCCCAAATAAAATTAAAATCTTTTATTAAGGGTTTCATGTATACATCTATATCATTGTCAGTATCAGAAGGTCCAAATATGAGTATACTCATGAAAGTGAAAGGTTTTTTCTTACAAAACCATGGGGGAAGGTTATAAATGTGTATAAAAACCAGCCATGTGTTGTGAGGAGTAAGCATCTGCCCAAATGGATTAAAACTGTCACATGAAAGATCCAGCCTCGCATTATGCACGTCAACTACAAAATCAGGATATCGAGCATCAAATCACTACCATGAAAATCCATCTGCAGGGTGAACCAACTCATCATTAGTCTTCTTTCTCTCGGTATCATTCCATCACACTTTTATTGATATTTCATCAGACATAAAAAGATTCTAGAGTCTAGGGATCAATGGAAAGTGCCAAATTACTTTCCGTGTCACATGGGATGGTGTTCCATCAGCTTTTTTCTTCTATTGGGATGTGCCACATTTTATAAAATCATTTGATTCAGCAGTTTCCTCCCTGAATAAAATGCAATATTTCGGTCAAGCATGAATTTTGTTTCTTGAAAATACAAGTTCTTCAACTAACTTCCATTCCATATAGTGGTTAGAGGGAATATATTCATCATCTAGAAGTAAGTACTTTAAGAAGGTAAGAATTTAATCGATTGTAGTATTAGAAATCCCATACAAAGTTTCCCATGAAACAATCAGATTAAAAATTCCATCCTTTTAATTTTACCACATTGTCGATATACTGGAGTTGTGGTAGCATCATTCAATTTTTCACCATAATAACATCATCATTTTCATTATATGAATCATGTGTGGTCATATAGAAGACTTATTGATTCAAAATGATTTCTTTTTCATGATAAAGAATAAACATAAACTGGTTATATAACAAATTCTCTAATCCACTCATCTCATTTGGATCATCAGCATTTTGATATTTCATTTTCTCCCTATTATGATACCACACATAGTAGTTTGATTTAAAACCATATTTGGTTATGTGGTAGCTGACTTCTTCACGGCTCTACCAAGGTATAAAAATACAATTGTAATATGGGAAGTGTATGTGTCCACTATCTGAAGCATTGTGAAATGAAAAATCTAAAAATATCACCAAAATTGTTTAAAAAATTTCTTGAGATCTGATTAGTTTCATACATCTAACTTCTATCCATTCTTCAAAAAAATTATTATAAGTAATTTTTTCAAAAGAAATTCAATAATATTGAAGTTTAATTGAAAATATATTTAGGTAAACAAGAATTGTTCACTTTATATATAACCTCAACTGACACACTACTCTATATGAGAATCATAATATAAAAGAAAACAAAATACTATATTTATAACAAAATACTATAAATTAATATAATTCTATGAAATTGAATTCAATTATAAATATAATACCATGATAGTTGTGCATATTGAGAGAACATATATAATCTATGGGATAATTTTGAAAGTCCTATACATCTTGTGTCAAAGAGAAGGATAGATTTCAAATCCATGAGCCTTTGAAGGAAGAATAAATCAAGAATATTTTTTGAAGATTTAAAATAGAAAATATTACCTATTACTGAAGATCATAGAGAATCTATATTTTCAATATGGAATATTTTACTCAAATGATATTTTGTGTCAATTTATAATGAAAGTTGAAAAAGATGAAAGTAGTGGATTTTGAAAGAACTTGCATAAACTGTGTGATAATTCTTAGAGATCAATACATCATATATCAAAGAAAGAGAGATATTTTTAATTTGGGAGACATTGAAGGATAAGAAGCATGTTTTTCTTGAGTATTCATAGATTTTAGGAAGAACTATACCCCTTGAGATATTTTATGTGTAGTGTATTCAATTCAAAATTCAATACATACATAATTAAATTCTGTATAACACATATAGAATTGAATTAAGAATTTAAAATGTATTTAGATATAAAGATTGACTAATACTCTTTCTATGATTATGTGATCTATCTCCTCCATCCGTATCCTCTATATGATTTCTAGACATGGGAATTGAACTAACTACTATTTTGTATAAACCTAAATGATGTATGTTTTAACTTCATCGAGATCAAACTATCAAGTATTACTAAGTTGTGTAATAATAATCGAGTTCCTTTCAAGGAAGTTCATCTTATTCAAGTTTCATTTATTGGTTTTGAATCATTGGTTCAGCTTAAAACCAGGAATGAGGTTGGGGTACTAAAAATTCACCTGTGTCTTTCTTTGATAATGTGTGATGGAACTGAATAGAAGTGGGAATTCTATTGGAGTTATAGAATCTTGTACAATATAATGATTCATATGGTGGGGAGCTCCATGATTCATCAGGAGGAATCCTTTTAGGACACTATGGTGCGTTCATTTATACAATTGTAGTGATTGTGGTATCAAATTTGGGTGAAAATGATCTTTTGGATCATCTTATGGTGTTCATGCTTGGAGTCATACTAGAAAGTGTGATGGGGGGTCTCTAGGGGGGTGGGGCTGGGGGGGTGGATGTCTAGGGTGTTGGGGTGTGTAGTGGGGTGGGGGCTGTCTAGGGGGGGTGGGGTGTGTGTGTGTGTGTGTGGGGGGGGGGGGGGTCTTTAGGGGGTGTCTAGGGGAGGTTGGGGGGGGGGGATGTCCAGGGGGTGGGGGTCTGTAGGGGGTGTTGGGGCTATCTAGTTAGTGGGGGGGGGGGGGGGGTTTGTAGGGGGGTGTCCAGGGGGAGGTGGGGGGGGGGGTGTCCAGGGGGGATGTCTAGGGGGTGGGGGGTTGTCCAACGGGGTGGGGGGGGGATGTCCAGGGGGTGGGGGTGTCTGGGGGGGATGTCTTAGGGGTGGGGGTGTGCAGGGGTGGTTGGGGGGTTGTCTAGGGGGTTGGGGGATGTCCATGGGGTAGGGGTGTGCATGGGGGTTGGGGGCCTGTCCAAGGGGGTGGGGGGTTGTCCAGGGTGTGGGGGTGTCTAGTGGGAAGGGGGGGTGTCTAGTGGGGGGGATTTCTAGGGTGTGTGTGTGTGTGTGTGGGGGGGGGGGGCTATCTATGGGGTGGGGGGGTCTGAAAGGGGGGTGTTTGGGGGGGGGGTGTCCAAGAGGGGTGGGTGGTGAGAAGGGGGGTGGGGGGATGTCTAGGGGAGTGGGGGTGTGTAGTGGGGTGGGGGGTTGTCTAGTGGGGTGGGTGGGGGTGGGGGTGTCCAGGGGGTGGGGGGGCTCTCTATGGGGGTGGGGGATATCCATGGGGTGGGGGTGTGAGGGGGGGGGGGGGGTGTCCAAGGGGGTGGGGGGCTTCCTTGGGGGGTGGGTGGTGTGTAGGGGGTGGGGGGATGTCTAGAGGGTGGGGGCTGTCCAAGGGGGATATCCGGGGGGGGGGGGGGGGTCTACAGGGGTCTGTAGGGGGGTGGGGGGGTTTATCCTAGGGGGTAGGTTTCCAGGGGGTTGGGGTGTGAAGGGGGGTGGGGGGGGGGGGGGGTCTGCAGGGGGGGTGAATCAGTGTGGGTCGAAAAGTAGAGTTAGCACCTCAAGAGGACTTCAAACCCACTCTTGGAGCTTTAGTCTCACATCTCAACCATTTTATAAAAATACTTTATCAGTTACTGAGGTTCAACACACTTTTCCATTTCAATACAATAAAAATTTAATGTTCATCAAATCTATTTAATAGCATTAAAATTCCACTTTAACCATTTCTCATTTTCAAACAGTATCACCTCTTCTACCAAGGTCCCCACAGTCCATTAAAACTAAAACATGGATCAAATAAAACCTAACCCTGTTATCATGGCCTAAAACTACAAAAAAATATAAAATTTTAAAATCATATTGAATCCATTTTTTAAAACACGAGTCCTCCAATTTGAAAAATCTAAACCATGCCTCTGGGAATTCATTCCCATTTCTCCCCATTTAAAAGACCAATTAATGAATTTTCAAAAAAAAGGGAATCATGACCTCATTTCAAATCATCATTTAGAATATAATAATGAACCCATTTTTCAAATCCCTTTGAGGTCAATACCTCCTTTTAAAGTATTATCCACTTTCAAAACATCATTTTATTTTATTGAAAACCATATCAATATTTAAATCCAAAACAAATCATTTAAACAATTTTAAAATCCTCAGAGGAATTTTCATTAAAACATAACACATTAAAACAATTTAATTTAGTCTCTAAAAACTGACAACCTACTTATTACCAAGATCTACCCATTTATTCTTTAATCATTTAACTAATTCATCCAATAAACTTAATTGGGTTAAGCTTTTATCTGAACCACATTACCATTTCTATAAATGGAACTCTCCATAGGTGGCCATATGTTTGGTCTAATTAATACCAACAGATCCAATGGAATTTATGAGAATTATAAAGAACCAATTTAAAGAAAATGGGAATCTACATTGCAACGAAAACAAACCAAAGAATATAAAATAAATGAAGTTAGACATACTGATTTGTAGTGTAAGAACAAAAATTAATTGAATGAAAGATATATGATTGGTTGGAAAGTAGAGTTATCACCTCAAGATCCAGTTGGTAAGTAGGGTTCGTAGTAGCATGGGGCTATCCTTTAGGAAAAAATGTTCGAGGTCGGTTTTGGAGGCTGTTTCCCACGTGGGATTTGGGGATTTTCTATCCCAACGGTTGATATAAACCATTAGAAAAAGAAAATATATACAAACTATTTTATCAAACCATTGGTAAAACCTTTCATAAAACCATGTATACCAATGATTTTCTATAACCGTTGGTAAATGATCCTTATTCCAATGGTTTTTTAAACTGTTGGGAATAAAGTGTTGGTATAGGTGGGATTTACACCAGTGAAACCTAGTATATATCCTTGAGGCTCTTCAGTTCTCTTTTAAAAAGTGTTTTACATTTATTTTCGCTTATGTGTGGATTATCAGAGGTTGAACCAGATGACATTCAAGAACTGATATCCTCTTCCATGCATTGATGGTTTATTAGATTAGATGAGAGGTGATAAGATCTTCTCTATGTTTAATTTTAGATTAGGATAATATTAGTTGAGAGTGAGATTATTATAAATACTTCATATTTCTTTTAGAAGAATATATTTCATTAATGAATTTGTAGTGATGTCATTTGGTTTGACCAAAACACATGCAGTATTCATGGATTTGATGAGTAGGATATTTCACCCTTTTCTAGATCAGTTTTCTATGTTTTTTTTCAAAGATATATTAGTGTACTCATAGTCAAAATAAGATCATGAAAAAGGTCTTGACATCATCCTGAGTACACTAAGAGAGAGTCAACATTATTCCAAGCTAACCAAATGAAGTTTCTAGATTAATAAAGTTCACTTCTTGGGCCATGTAATCTCTAAGGCAGAAGTGTTAGTGGACCCAAAGAAAGTTGAATCCATGATATCTTGGGAACAACCCAATAATGCCTTTTAGATTCATAAATTTCAGATTTTATTAGGTTATTATTGGCCCTTTATCCAAGATTTCTCATTTTTCATAGGACCAATTTCTATATTGGCCAATAAAATGATGATGTTTACTTGGTCTGATTATTACAAGAGATATTTTCTAGAGATGAAAGGAAGGATGACCTCATAACCTATCCTCACTTTACCCATTATAGGTAAATAATATACTATTTAATGTGACACATTTGGAGTCAGACTCAGAGAAGTTCTAATACAGGAAGATCGAGTGGTTACTTACGGAACTAGGCAGTTGATACCACATGATAAGAATTATTCTACTCATAATATTGATCTATTAGCAGTGTTAAATTCCCTAAGATGTTATAGAAACTATATCATCAAAATAGGTTTGTGGTATACACAGATCATAAGAGCCTCAGGTACATATTTTCTCAATGAGACTTGAACCTTTGATAGAGGAGGTTGGTCGTGTATCTATAGTATTTTGAATTTGAGTTGGTGCATACACCTGGAATAGGAAACATAGTTGCTGATTATTTGAGACAAAATACACAAAAAGAGGCAGTATGAGAGTCTTGTGATGAGTGGTGGATAATTTTCCTCTTTTAATACAGACATTTAGATGTTCAAGACTCTAAAGGATGAGTAGATATGACTTCGATATCTATTATACTAGTGATTTTGGACTGAATTAAGACTGTCCAGTTATTTGATCCAAGGTCCTAGTTATTAAAGGAAAATTATATGGTGGGGAGACACCATCAGGATAGTCTCTTAATATTGGAAATTATATTCTTTTAAATGGTTGAGTATGGGTTCCTAGGGGATTATGCGAGGAGATGAGGAGGGAATTTAATTCTTCTAGATGGGATGTTTATCCTAGTTTGAAAATATGTATCATGATCTCCATAGATTGTACTTTTGGTTGTGAATAAAGAAAGAGGTAGAAATATTTGTGTCTAGATGCATCAATTTTCATTAGGTGAAAGATGAGCATCAAAGGAAACCTGGGATTTTGCATCCTTTTACCACTGCTTAGTTAAAATGGGATGATGCCATAATGGATTTATTGACAGGATGACTCCAGAAAATACATAAAAATGATGTTGTATGGGTGATTTTGGATTGAACGATAAAGGTATCACACTTATTACCTATCAGGGAGACCTTAAAAATTGATGATCTGGGTATTCTGTATATGTGAGAGGTTTTTTGGTTAAACGGTGTTTTGAGGTGTATGGTTTTAGAAATATATCATAATTTCACATCGCATTTATGGCCAAGTCATCAAAAGGATCCGAGTTCATGGGTTCTTTTGAGCATATCCTATCATTTATATACTGATGGTGAATCTGAGCAGACTATCTAGGCTGTGTTGGATATGTTATGAGATTTTGTTTCATATTTTGGTGGTTTATGGGTGAAACATATGACACTCATGGAGTTTGATTATAATTAAAGATTATAGTCATCAGTAGAAATGGAAAATTTTGAGGATATGTATGTCAGGCCATGCTATTCACCCATATGTTGGATGGAGTCAGGTGTGTCAGTAGTTGTTGGGTATAGTTTCATGCATGAGACATCTAAGCAAGATCAGTTGATCAAACAACTATTAGTGACTAAAAAAATCTAGAAGAAATCATATGATGACCATCGAAGATGACCTCTAATGTTTGGGGTTAGCCATTAGGTTTTATTTTAGGTGTCACCTAGATTGGGGAAACACTATATTACAAAATATCGAAAGCCAGTAGCCTGTTTTGTTGGGTTGTTCGAGATAGTATCAAGGGTCAATCCATTGAGATACCGTTTATCTCTTCCAAAACTCTATAGTGCCATGAAGGTTGTGTTACACATGTTTTAGCTATGGATATATCATCCAGACTCTTCCTATGTGATAGACATAGAATAAATCAAGCTTTGTGATGATGCGACCTTTGGGGAGCATCTGCTACAGTTTTTCGACTATAGTGAGAAATATATTCGAGGTTGGACTATATCGTTGGTTCGAATGTAGTGGAACCATGGGAAATTTCATGATGAGACCTGGGAGAGGGAGTGTAACATGTGATCATAGTTGATTGAATTATTCACTAATACCTTACAGTAAAACTTGGAGTAGCTCAAGGATGAGATGTTATGGTTGGGAAGTTTTAAAATCTTATCTTTTTCTAGGTACATCTCTCTCGTAGTTTTTCATTAAAATTACTTTTTGAGTACGTCCTCATATTAAAAAATTTTAGTTATGTTTATATCATGGTTAAATGTCATTTTAATTAAAAAAGTATTTAATTGCAAGGAAACTTGAGAAAACCAGAGAGGATCCACATGGAGAGATATTTTAGGGAAGGTGACATAAATTCTAAAGATGCATGTTTATTTGAATTAATTGAGTTTGGTTAAATAGGTTAAGTGATTAATGCATTCTTGGTATGTTTAGAATATTTAAAGGGGGTTCAGGTTTTTTATAAGGAAAATGGGATGAGAAAAACCTACAGGACATTTACAAACCGTGTAAATGTATTACATGTCATGTAATGTTTAGGTGTTTTTAATAAAATAATCTGAGGTGATAGGTATTTCAACACATAAAATTAACAATATTTACACGATGTGTAACTACATTACACACCGTTTAATTCCCTTACCTGATTTTTTAAAGTATGTTGTGCAGTTTAGTTTTCATTCTAATTTTCTAAAACCCTCTCCTTTCGACCATAGGGAACCTTCTAGGTGATATAGGAGTTCTAACCTTTTTTTGGGCATTCTGATAATACCTTCAATCCCTAGTATGTTGTTTTTCATAGTTTTCCCTTCTATCTCTTGGTTGACCAACATTTGTAGTGAAATCCTTTGAACATGTGTGTTGTTGTGTTTGATCATGACCAGTTTTGATATAAGAACCTCTTTGTGATCATCTACACCTTATTTCTCTTGGGTATTTTCTATTGGAAGCATTATTGGATCATCAATTAATGGTAAAGGGTTTTAATATCAACCCTACAGTTTGATAATTTCCATGTATATGAAATATTGTGATTTATCCAGTGTAACATGCTCCCGAGTAAAATAAATAATGAATGATATTATTACTTGAAGTCCATTGGTTGCAATTTCCTTATGACTTGGCTTATGAATACTTTTTGGGTGAGAAAAACTTAAATAAAATTGAATTGGATAATTAATTAAACTATTTTTTGAATGAATTGAGACATTAGGTAATTTCTTGATATAAAATACCTATGTTAAAGCTTACTACTTATTTTTTTAATTATTGATCAATTATGATATAAATGAAAGTGGTATATGAAAGACCAATGGTAATTCACATAATTAACTATTGATATTTATGATGTGATATTTTGATATCCATGTTGTATAATAGGACTTGTGTCCCTTGATAAAATTATTATATATTGGGATTTGAAGAGGCACATGAACACTTATATGATGTAATTTTGATATTGAGTAGGCTCAACCCAGTCCCATGTTATAATGATTATAGTGAGTGAGATCTGTCTAGTCTGATAATGTAATGATTATAGGGGTTTGAATCAGATATTATAATGCTTATAGGGATTTGACCTGAATTGTTGTGACTATAAAATGATTATATGGTTTTGAGTGGAATGATCATACGATAGGATCTGAGATATTACAGTATGTCACTAAAGCTGGTTATTTTATTGTAGTTATATGGTTGTTGTTGGCATGGTTGTAATACATGCTCAGAGGTATTCCAGCATGGAGTGAAAGAAGTTTTTTGTATTTTGTTAATTTTTTAATTAATCAATACACCTATTTATCTCTTTATTACGTAGAATTATTATCATATTAGTTTGTTTAGACATAGTGGTGTTGACCTACTGAGTTATACTCACACCCTATTCAGGCCGTCGTTTGGTACCTGAGCAGATTATGTGGATGCAGGTTTGGACAAGGTAAAAGGATGTTGATGTTGATTGTTTTCTTGCTGTATTTGCTGGAGTTTGGAGGTGAGACCAAAATTGGGTTCAGGACCATGGATTATTGATCCTTTGTTGGTTATTCTAGTATTTTACTTGTATTGTTTATATCATGACATTTAGTTACATTCCGACATGCCATTACATTATTATTTTTAATATTTATTTATTATTCAGTTGGATTTTATTATTAGTTTACAGTATGTATATACTTTGATTACTTTTATTTATATGGAATATTTCTAATACTATGACACTTCATACTAGGGGTATAGTCTCCCCACTATAAATTTAATACCCCCACTGCTATTCGAAAGCCTCTAGCTTACGGGGAGGCACACATGGGGTAATGTAACCAACCCTTTTTGGCCATGTGAGAGAGTTCCAGATCAGGGGACCTTACAATATCATTCTTCCTCAACTAATTTTTTCACATGATAAACTTAAGGGTTAACTATACATCAAATATCTATCAAAACTCAATATTAAATGCCCACACCCCCAAGAGAGTATTAATTATTTTAAACATATGATCGTCCATAAATCTACCACTACATCATAACTCACGAAAGAAGAAAAATTAATAATTCAACATTACTAATAAAATCCTACCGATGATATTCCATCTTATTACTTGAATCTTATTTCCCACAAAAAATCATATGAATCATGTACTAAGATTCAAAAATGTTGAAAAATAAGCCAAGAAATAATCCATATCTTCCATATTTAATTTTCATTCTCCTCATATTTAACTATAATGGATTTAGGTATTTATAATTATATATATATATATATATATATACACAGTTTTTCTTATCCTATTCATGCGCCACCCCCAGGACATTAATTTGTATAATTTTTATTCTCCATAAATTTAAAACATTAAATTTATACCTTGGGAAGAACTTCTTTCCCCATCATTGAGTTATCTAAATGATTCTATTTTCTTTGGAAGATTATTACTTTATGACCACCCTTACCACATATAAAACATCTTCCTATTCCTTTAAGAAATTTTCCTTGGTGCTTATTTCCACATTCATCAATATAAAATGTTGAATATATTTACCATTTGGATCATTAACACCTGATCTTCAATAAGGCTTCATTTCTCTCATACTTGATGCATTGGGAAACATACAAAGTTTTAGGTTGTTTATCATTACTTATAATAGTTGGTTAAGAATAACCATAATATTTATCACTATATTTCCTATTCTGTTCGGTTTATTTTTTATAAAATCACCACATTTTTCTTTAGATCCATTGTTTCTTTGGTTCTTGATATATCCAACCATTTAATACAAACCATAAGTTTAGTATGAGTATATAAAATTTACCATCTTATGAGGAGGATAAATACTAAGACATCCTTATACAAGTTATCTTAAACTCTTTCAATTTACCCAAAATAACTATGATTTTCCCTAACATAATGACCAATATGGTTATATAGTACTTGTAACATAGGATTAAATAACATCCTAACCTAAAATTATCCCTAAACCCCTCTATAAAAAAACTATGAGGACCAGACCTTAAAAATAACATAATCTTGACTCTATAGACTAAAATTCACTTTATTTCATTCCCAATGATCTTTTAGGTTTGGATTTTTAGAGAATTAAAAAAAATGTCATATTGTAAAACCATACATTATAAGTGGGAAATTATACTCAGTATCTATTTTCCAAAAAAAACAAAACTCCTTAAATTAAAGTATTATTATTTTTTCATGAAAAACATTTACAATTTTCATCATGAATTAATCCATGTACCTACTCATCCTTATAACATATGAAAACATTTTAAAATGTGGAATGAGTATGAAAATATTAGAAAGGGATATAAAAAGAAGGGAATTATTAGTCTAATGAAAAACATGAAAATATATGAAATATTTTCCATTATCTCAATGATTTTTTACCTGATAAAATAAATAATTTCCACATCAAAATCACACACATTATTTTCTCAAATAGAAACATTAAAACTCATATCATGAAAATAAAACCTCGTTTTGGATACCTAGAACACTACATTCATCACCCATGTTAGAAATAACGGGATCCTAGTTAAATCTATAAGAGAATCCTCCATGGTAACTCACTCCTTATTGTCTATTAAGAGAATGAACATTACCTAATGCATTGGGGTACTCCCTGGGTACAACCATCATATAAGTTATATAAGGATCACTCGACTTTATCTTGGTGCACCGAACATATAAGTTGAATTGGGCTCACCCATGAACTATAATGAGGCTCAACCCTTCACATAAACTTTATTGGCCTAACCCATTTCACTTATTATGATCAAGTACCATATAAAATATTTTTTTTATAACTTTTCATCATGTAACCTTTGAATAACTTGTTTTAACCCAAATTTAAAATACATTTGGATATAAAAATACACTTCAAATTTTAAAACACAATTTTAATACCGAAATACCCAAAAAGGGAAAGAGGGGTTTCTTTTGAAGAAATGATCATTGATTTTTTTTAAGGGAAATAAATTTTTCACTTTAATTATCAACAATATATTTCATCATCGATAAAAAATGATTTTAAAATATCACCAAGGAACATTTCTTGGGGAAAATATCCTTTCCATTTTAAAAACACATATATTAAAAAAACTAAACAATTTTAAAGAAAAAAATTATATTTGAAAATAACCTTGTAATGTTATAAAGAAGATTCAACGAAAATATTAGTTATGATAGTGGTAAAGGTTATTTATTCTGTAAAAGTTCAAAAACATTAATTTCATACTTTTTTCAAAATAATCACAAAGTAACTCATTTGTAAAATGACAAAAATATTCCATTCAAACTATTTTGTAAAAACACAACATGTGTAAAAATGAATTTAAAAATAATAGGATAATATTTAAATCATTATTTAATGCATTTTTTTATAAAATATGGATATGGAATAAAAATAGTGTTTTCTGGAAAACTTCAAAAGATTATTTTTAAAAGAAATCCATTTACATTGAGTCATACTCACCACATATGTTCTTTTTCTTCATCAATAAAAAACTTATATTATTTTTCAATATTCTTAAGAGCATTTTTCAAGTTCATTATTCATTTTTTTCATTTAAAACCATGATATATATAATTACATAAACATTTATGTTCATGTTTGATGGTCTATTGATAAGAGTATCATATATTAGAAATGAATTTAGTATATTGACTATGATCATGGTGGTAATTACTAAACCATCTATATAATTATAAGTCATAATTATATTTTTTATAGATAAATTAAACTTTTAAAACCAACTATAAAATAATGATATAGAAAATGAACTATGCTAAAATCACAGAGATGATAGGCCATATGTATGCAAGAGTAACATTTCCATTTTCAACGATCATTATGGAAAGAAGTTAAGTATTATTTTATCTTTATATAATAATAATTATATAATAAATATCACATTACTTTATTATATATACTTATATTTATCATCCATGTTATGTGGTGATGAAAAACGAATCACATCGCTTTGTGGAGGTGGTAGTCCACACATATGCACGAATGACATTATCATTTTCCAGTATATGCAAAGGTAAATATTATTTGTTATATTAAATTTTAATAATGATAAATATTTTATGAATTTAATATATATAACAAAAATTTATCATTATAACCATTATATATGTACAGTGATGAAATACAAATTAAATCAGTTCACGATGTGGTAGTCTGCTGTAAACAGGAAAGATTAATTCCTTTCCCATTTGATGGATGTTAGAGATTGATATTGGTTATTTAATTAACATAATAACATCCAATTAGATGAATTTTACAAGTGATGTTATATTATAATGGTTGAAAAATATTTTAAGGACATTGAAGAAGAAATAAAACTAAAACACGTGAATAGAAACTACACCAAATCTTTGTAAAATTTCATTTTCTTAACAACTTAAGACCTATAATATTTTTATTATGCCCAAAATAAAGCATAAATAACAAGGTAAATGATTCTAGGAAGTCATTTGGATAGGTATTGTCCAATAGAAATGGTTTTTGAAGTGTTAATGACTGAGAAGAAGAGACTCCCTTTTATAATAGAGGGGAGTGGAACTCTCGATATTTTTCAAAATATCAATTTAATATATATATATATATATTTCAATTTTAAATAGATAAAAACAAATTTATTTTTTAAAATATAATTAGAATGGGTATAAATACACTCATAAAATAAAAAATATCACGTTTTGACTGTATATTTACCCTTATCCTTTGGTTTTAACCACTTGTTAACCCTTTCACATTTACCATGACAACAATGATTTTTACTAATTGATAGTCAATATAATTACAATAAATGGATAAGAGGCCCATAAATGGAATATGGTTGATATTTCCCAACATATGTTAATCAATTCTCTTAATATTATATTTTTATAAATTTTATACCATTTAATTAAATATTGTTTGTTATAAAATATCATTAATATCAATTTTTAGAAATATTCATTACATTGATTTTAATAACACAAAGTAAACACGTATAATTGGATAAAAATATTTTATAATATTCATAAAATGTAATTTTCATATATTAAATTTTTGGACAATATTATTTATCTCATGTTACATTACTTTTAATATTTATAATGTAATTTATTTTAATTTTTTTTATTAATTGAATAATTACTTAGTCAATGTTTTGTAATTATTTAAGTTAGTTATATCTTCACTAAAAGTTAAAAATAAATTCACATGATGAATATAAATAATTTATATTTCAAAATAATATTTATAACTGAACATATATTATGTTTTTTTCCATGTAAAATATATTATAGTTAACAAAAACAAGTGGGTCACTTTATAGACTATTCTTTAAATAAAATATTATAAAGGTAATAATCAAATAAAAATAGAAAAATAAGGTCATATGTTAGAAATTTTTATGATTATGAATGATATATAAATTTACAATAATATATAGGAATGTGTTATGGTGATTTTATTGTCCTTATCATATCATTTTTAACCATTAATTACCAAATTTACTTGTAACCATGTTATCAAATATTATTAGGGTTACTATTTGTATTGACTAAAAAAATAAAAGAGAAATATTTAATAAATATAAAACAACATATTTAAAGTACATATTTTTTTTTGAAAATTCAAAACACAACATTGTTATAATTTAATTTAAAATTAATCCGGCAATATGTGATGAAAAGCTGCTTTTAAGAAAAAATTTCTATTTATGTATAAAATGTTTTTATATTGAATTAAAGCTTAAAATTATTTTAAAATAAAATATTTGTATTATTTTCAATAAAAGTAATATAATCAAATTATAAAATTTTATTTTATTTTATAAATCCATTAAAAGAAGATATAGTTTTTAATTAAAAATTAATATTTTTCACTACACATTTAAAAATAATATTTTCAGAAATTTTTCAAAAAACCATAAAAATATATTTTTGAAATTAAAATTTAAAAACTGATATTATTTTTTTAAAATTAATTTTGTAAAATTTAAATAAATTAATTATATTTTTTAGTAATAAAAAGAAAGAAAAACAATTTTTTAAGAAAAATATTTTTAAACAATAAAATGAATTTACTAAAAATTATGTTATTTTTGTATAATCATTTAATAATAAATTTATATTGACTAGAAAATTTATATTTATTTTATAAATTAGTTATTCCTTCTGATACCCACCAAATTAATGGACAGGTTATAACAATGACATTTAAATAATAATGTTTCATTTTTCGTTTAATCTTAGTGTTGTGTATATTGTAAGCTATCAAAAAATAGTATGCCCTTTTAAAATATAGAGATTTTAAATTTATAATTAATTTATTTTTGGTGTAATTGAGTAAATTAATCCTCAACCATGTAATTCCATAGATTTTTTATACACATTTGAAGTCATATGTTATTATATTTTAACTATTATCTTTTCTATTTTTACCAGGGTAACTAGTTTTTACCAAAGTAACATATATTTTTATAAACCAATAAAATAACCCCTCCTTTAAGTTTTGGATTTTATAAACCTAAATTTAATATCCATTTAAAGCTACCTTATTTCTAACTTTGATAAATTTAACTTTTGTATTAAATCATTTTATATATAGAACAACATTTTCTTGTTCAAAATCTGCATTTTAAACATTATACATTCTTAAACTTATTTAGAATTTTTTAACAATTAAATGATTTTTATTATAATTAGATATTTGTTTAAAAATTATATAATAGTATTCATTTAAAATAAGTTAATTTAATTTATTAGAGAAAAATTACTCAATATTAATAAAATAATTCTTTGTAAATGGTAGTGTTACCATTATCAAATACGATACCTTTAATCATTGTAATTATAAATTTATTCCCAAAAATTAAATTTACATTATTAAATAATATGATAATATTGATATAATATTTTAGATCAATTTTTTTTATTTGATGTTTATAAGTGATGCAAAATAATTTTTTTAATATTAGTGGATACATTATTTTTAGAGTAAAACATTACTTATGTTACAAAAAATGATATACCTTGGTTTTATAAATCAAAACTAGTTATTATTAATTAATTATTTTAATTATAAATTTTTATATAATTTATATTAAATTTTTTCAAAAAAATCTAAGTGAATCATGTATTATGGAAAAGTTGTAAAAGTAATGATTTTAGAAAAATTGTTAATTTTATGATATTCACAAAAAATAAACCGTTTAAAAAATTTCCAAAAATTTATTCATAATTTAATATTGAAATGATGAATATTAAATAATATTTAATTTTTAAAAATTAATTTTTATAATTTTAGTATTTTAATTTTAAAGAAAATTATAAATTTTTTATGAAATAATGTTTTTATTAAAAAATATCCTTCTGGATTATTAACCATTCTCAATCATATTTCCCATAATTTATAAATTAATTTAGTATTAACCAATTATTTATATCTAATATACTAATCAATAATTTACTATAATATTATTAGAATATAAATTCACATCTTAGTAAAAGATAATGTTTATAAAAATACATTTATAAGATTAAAATGATCTTATTAGACATTTTAGTTATAAAAATTGATATTTATTCATATTAATGGTTTCCTTTATTTTATTTCTATAAATATTTTCTAAAATGTTACTCCCATTCATTCCCACTAATTTAGAATATAGGTTTTAATAGTTAAACATAAATATTTATAATTTATCTAAATATATCGTAGTTTTATTTTAGTTCCCTGTTATGTGTGGAGAAAGCGATCAAGAACATTTTTTATTGAAGGAAAATGTATAGTGAAATCTAAATTCATTACATTCCCCACCATAAATAAAATGTTTCCATCTAATTTGAATTTTTGCTCATTGAATACTATAGGTGAGCATATTCTCCTATAAAATTTTGGAAAAAATACTCATTAAGAATGAGTCATGATATCATAACATAGGCATAAGAATATGTATAAGATTATGGAATAAAAATATGTACAAGAAAATATATCATTTGGAACACTGATTAACCATAATTATGTAAATTCATAGAAGTTTGAGAATTTTATAACAACAATTACACTCATTCATAACCCTGTGAGCATATATCATCCACAATAATTCCCACACATAAACACGTGAGAAAAGATAAACCAAAACAACACCCACACACAAAATTTTGAGTATAGATACCCTGCAATTATACCCATGTAGAACCTTGTGATCATAGCTAAAAAAACAACCACTAAAAAATCATTAACTCAGGAGAATCAAACCTCCACCAATACATTGGATGATGATATATGACCCCACCCATCATCATCCATATATATTTGTTCCACTTAAAATAAAATCATTAATCTTATCATAAATGATATTGGGAAAGAAAATGGGTTTTATTCAACACATCATAATGCGCACATGGAATGAAAATTGTTTTCATATCCTTTTTATGTGGATTCACATAAGAAAATCATTCATAATTACAAAAAATAATTATAACATGATAAAACCATTGAATACAAATGGGTATACAATGACATCATATAATATTTTATGTAATTTCCAACTAAACAAGAAAATAAAGATTATGGTATTTACACTATATAGGTAAATGGTATATGGTTAACAGAAAAATTTACCTCAATCATTAAATTTATGGAATTTTGGTGAATACCATTAATTCAATGGAATCAAGAATTGTGTATTCATAGAGAGCAATTAAAATAAAAAATATACTTATACACTGAAAACAATTAGGAAAGACAATGGCAGTGATAGATTATTTCTCAAAAAGAGAATGTCAGTATATAATCTATCTAGATAAAGAATGTATATAGTTAAATATAAAAATAATCCTAAAATAATCACATGATATTTCAAAGTATAATTACTTATATGAAAAATAAATTTATGGATATTTGAAAAAAATCAATTTGTAAATAAAAATATCTGTGGTCGTTTGAAATAATTTAAAAGAGAAATGTAACAACCCTAACTTTAGTATCCCAGAGCTGGTGGAAACATTATTAAATTATCATAGATATAGGGGATATAATATTTAAGTGAAAATAATTTTAGTATTCTTGGAGAACTAGATACATACATGATACCAATTTTATATTGGTAATTGAATATAAAACACAACAAAATAAAATGTTCGTCATCTATGAAAGTCTTTCAAATATATAATCTACATATCATGGGGAAAGGAAACAAAATAAAGGTGAGTTAAAATTCTAAATAAGGGTGAGTGCAATAGAATTTTTTTAACAAATAAGGCATAATCAATATGGTAAGGTAAATAATAGAGAACACATTCCATTTATTCAATAACTTGAGCATAAAATGCATCCATATATAATATCAATTCATTAATGTAATGGATAATAACAATTAAAATATCATTAAAGGAAATTAATAATATTATAAATAATGATCTCATACATAATGATATATATACCATTAATACATTATGATAAGATAGTTTTATCAATGTGTAGGTATACACCAAGAATAAATTTAATTTGGAAAACTTATTTTCCAAAAGAAACTTGTTGATGAATCGAGAAATATCTATAACTAGGCCCCACCAATCACTTAATGTCCAATTAATTCCACATATATTTAATGATAAATTCAATTTATAAAAAATATAACATATCAATAAATATTCATACATAGTATGTAATATGGATTTATCAATATTTTCACCATTAAATAAATTAACATTCTTTGTAAAAAACCATATGAAAAATAGTATATGGTTTAGGAAAAAAATATCCATGATACAAATAATATAGACATTTAATAAAAATTTAATGTCTAATGATTACAAGAAAGTGAATGTTTCTTGATAAAGTTAACAACCAAAAAGTTAATAATAGATAAGAGATGTCTATCGATTCATTAAAAATATAAATTTTATAAAAATATAAAATCCTTTATAAAAATAAATAAAATGGTATTTAAATATTTAAATCAAACTGAATCAATGACAAGGAATATATATAGATTAAATATACAAAAATATAAGAAGTATATATTCCATAATTAAAATAAATATAAGAAACCAAAGAAACTCAAAGCAGCTACAAAAATACAAGAGAAAGACCAACCACAAATGACAAAAAAATAGGAAGACAAGTTCCCTATGTGATAGAGTGGGAAAATACTCATCATAGCACTATCTAGCTACCAAAATGAAATTGAAAGACCCACTAACTCAGTGCGGTGCCTTGAATTTCCCTATATAAAAATAAATACAAAGGTCTATGTACCACTGAAGATGTGTTCAGGGTGTGAACTATCGGTCTCAGTAACATCCCACCAAAGTGTTCCATAAAAATATATATACAAAAATTAAAGTGATATCATTTTCATGTAAAATATGGCATGATAAATAATAAAGAAATTTTATCAGAAGCATGGTAAATATTTTCCTCTTTATAAAAATTCAAAAAAGGAAGGTTAATCAATTTAAAGAATATTTTCAATTTTTATTCATAAAAATCCAAAGAATGAAAATCATATCCAAAACAATATAAATCTAGGATTAGGTAAATCATGCTAAGGAACTCAACATATCATGCTAAAAGACTAGACAAACCACAAAAAATGTCCAGTGCACAATAAGTCCCTAGAACACAGGCCTAAGGAGCATAGAAACACCCTATGAGTGAACCTCTTAACAATATCAAACATGTTCCTAAAATAACAGGATCAGGGATCATATAAATGTCCCATGAGAAAATTACCTAATGGTAACATGGATAATGATACTAAACTAAACCTTTCACTGATTTACCCAAGGATTCCCATGTGCTACATTTCATAAATCATTCCAATTTTTTGAAAATACCCCTTTTTTCTATTTTAACATAAACTAGGGAAAACCCACCCTCTATCACCAATCCATTTACATACACAAATAAAATCATTCCAATATATTTTTAAATCAATTCATAAGAAGAGAAATAGAAATAAAGTTCATCAACATTGGTTAGAGAATAAACCACCAACCTCAAAACTTGGTGTCACACACACCCACCAAGAATCCATTAGAAACAGAATGGACTAATGGAAAAGGTGGTAATATAATCAATCTACACATCTTAGAATTGATAAAATTCAACAAAAGGGTTGGAAGATAAGAGGAAATCACACATACCTCAAGAACACACACCCACTACACCACAACCAACAAAGAGAACAACCCCCATACTAAGATTTCACCATGAATCTTGAAGATAAAAAATCATGTTACCACTACAGATCAACTAATATGATAACACAATTACAAAACACTATCGAGATCAAGAAAACAAAGTAGAAGAAAGGTTTACTCAATAGGAGAGATATAACCTAATTTCTACAGTGATCCAACGCCGAACAGATCAATCTAAAATGAATGAAGACTCACAAAATCAATGGAGAGCCCTTCTAGGTTGAGTCAAAATTGAGTTGTTGTAGAATTAAATAAAATATCATTCTTATGACACCCTAAAAAGACCTTATTTGGAATTTACATGATTTTTAATAAATTTACACACTATGTAATCCATGATGATTGAGTTGGCCGAAAACCCAGTCACCTTTTTAATTAAAACCAATATTTTAGCATTACACATCATGTAACCATTACACCGTGTGTAATCCTTTCATTTCATGTACATGTCTCATGAATTTTGTCTAAAAACCAAGTACATGTCCTACAACCCCTTTACTCATCGTGTAATCTCCAACATATAGTAGAAAACTCCATATCTAGATAGGGTTCTCTACATACTCAGGAAGAACCCCACAAATCCATTAAACCATTTATAAAAATATTCAACTAATTTAGAAAAATTGCAATCCCCAAACTTTAATTTATTTTACCCAACAGATTCTCTTAATCCCTGTGAGTCCTAAGATGCACCCAATTAATTATTAAAATAAGAAAAGAGAAGGGAATTACCTGAAAGAAGGTAACAGGATGTTACAGACTCCCCAAAATAAGACTTTCCATCCCTAGGAAGCATTTTGGAAGAAAGAAGTCTAGTAAAGAGATGAGGCCACAACTACCTAATCAACGATTCAAACTCCCAAGTCTCATGAGAATCTAATTCATGTAGCCATTACACTCTAACCAATGAAATCAAATTCCCAAATAAGAATTTCATTTGAGAGTCAATGATCTCAATAGGCTTCCCCATAACAGAATCATCTAACACTAATTGAATCTCCTCCCAACTCAGACAATAATAGGGATCATGATGATACTTCCTGAGATGTGATATGTGGAAACAAATTAGGAATATAAGTCAACTGATTTGGAAATTCTAACGAATAAGAAACCTACCCAAGATGATCAATGACCTCAAACAGTCCCAAATATCTTGGATCCCACTTTCCTTATTTTCTCAGATGGCAGTGACCCAACCAAGGAGAAACTTTAAAGAAAACCTGATCACCTACTGACATGCCAAAACAAATAATTTAATTAGAATGGGATACATTCAGACTAGTATTTATATTTTTCCCATATGACACTTTCTACAATGAAATAATATAGTGACCATGTGGGGTCGAACCCACAAGGAGCATTTCTACAGGTAGAGAGCTAGGAATTTGAACCTGTTTTGTTAGATTCATCAAAAATTGGTTTGGGATTGGGAATAATTAAAGATATTGGGTTTGGTATAAAACCCAATAAGAAGGTGGGGATTTGGATCAATTTTAGTGTTCAGATAAAAAGGATAATATCGATCTTATCTTGGAATGATCCTAAGGATTAGGTTGTAAGGTGGGGTAAAGATCACTCATTGTTTATAGTCAAACCCACTATATCTATATAAGACGAAACTATCCCTTTGTCTGGATAGAGATAACAACCTAGATGAATTAGTCCTAGCTTCCATGGAAGAATGTATTTCAGGCTAATGGTTATAGTCAACTCTAATCCAATCATGTCATGTTCGTTCATTTAAACATCCCATGGTCAGGTTTTCTTAAAATAATTGAAGAAACCATTATTATGGGACCTGATTACTGGGATTATAATTACCATGTTATGTTTTAGAGATTCATTTATGTTTAGAACAACCCTACTCTTGAGCCTTACCCTGAGAAGATTATCCGCTCTTGTTGGTAATAAATGAGATCAAAGAAATAATTATAAACATTATTGAGAGATTAAAAAAATAAAATAAAAAAAATTACAAGAAGGGTTTCAAGAATCAATAATTTTTCAATCAGATTAGATAATAAATTAATCAAAAACTTACTTGAAATTTTAAACAAGAAGAAACGTATGGAGAATCCACTGTTGAATGGAAGAGATGATGTTAAACAGATGTTGAAAGGTGAACGAAAATGAACGAAATATAAAATGAGTTGGGGAATAATAAAATATGCTTGGATTTAATAAAAATGGTATAAAAAAGTGTATAGTTTTAAATTGGGAGAGAAAATAAAGAAGAAATATGAGAGATAACCAGATAAAAACTAGAGAAATTGAAGAAAAAAAATGGTTTTGCACTGCTCTATGGAAGTTGAAAAGTAAATAGTTAGGATATTACATGAAGTGTAAACATTTCACATCATTTAATCTTGATCTATAGTTTTATCATATTATTTTTGATATGACATGAATCATAGCCTCAATCTTTGATATTTAGATATTTGACTCATCTCACAATGTGTAACTATTCTTCACAACGTGCTTCTTCTTATGACTGGAACATTAAATGGGAATTGAAAGTCAAACATCACATGATGTGTATTGAAGATTCACATAATGTAATTGTTTCATGGATTTTAATTTCTTACTAACTTTTTTCACAACTTGTGACATACTGTGAGTGATGACTACATGTCATGTAAGAGATTTTTCTGATGTGTAATGATAATTTTTGGCTATTTTCCTCTTCTTTTGCTTTAGAGTCATGCAAAAAAATCTATTCAATAATCAACACATACCCGATGATTTATTGAGTAAAACATGAATAATTATACATTAAAAGAAAAAAAATTTGTATATAATCTCATATTATCAAATTACCCCACATTTGAACAATTTCTTTTCCTCAAGGAAAAATCATCTCAAAAGGGATTCCAAACTATTTTTTTTAAATAAGAATTATTTATTAAAACCATGAAAATAAAAAAATAGTATGTGTAGAAAAAGTTAGTATTCCAGAATCAATCTTGCAGACAAAATTAGTAATTTATTATAGTTTAGTTCTTTATTTAGGATCTCAATCTTTTAATTACAATCTCAAATATGTTTTTTAAATTCCATACCCATTTTGTAATTTACCTCAAAATTATTTTTCTGTCAGAACTCAAGGTAAAAAAGTAAATGGATTTATAATCATACCCCATATACAAGTTCCTTACAAAAGGATTTAATTTGTTCTACCACATCCACTTTATAAAGAAAAATACAAAATTAATCATGAGTGATTCAACAAAAATGTGAAAATGACTTCGAGGATAAGGGAAGGTGGGTAAAAATTGGAAATGAAACTCAAAAGGAAGGTATGCCCGAACATTTAATGCATGATAAGAGAAAATAGTTCATTGATACGGTTCCTTAAAGATTCAACAGTATACATTCTCTAAATTTATCCAACTAGATCCATAAGTGTATCAAGTATGAATGAAAAATGTACCATGTTTCTTTATTTTATTTTATTTTAATTTATTTTCTTAAAGTATTGATTAGTTCAAATCACACATCAATATCATAACTAAATATAATCCTTTATAAGATTCATTTGTATGGAAATTATGATTTTTGAACTTCCTAATACACAACCCAAAATCCATTTATTTTTATTTTTTCATTTTTAAAAGGAACAAGATAGGCATAAAATGAAAAAAATACACATGGATCATAACAAATTAGTCTGGTAAGAACTGAAATACATCTTATCAATCAAAACATCCCGTGTCTATTATCTGATAATTCAACCACACTTGTTCAAAGTATAATCTTGCATAAAACCAAGAGCCGGTTAGGAAGGGGAAATATTCTTGGAATATTTGTCTCCTAAACAAACCATTCATGGAAACTATAGAATAAATGATAAACAAATTTAAGGTGGGTTTTAGAAAAAATTTTCTCAAAAAATACTATATCAATCATTTTAAAATTATATTTTGTTAGTCATGGCCTCAACAAGATCTCAATGGAAGTTTTGATAGGTTTACATGTCCCAGGTGTCACACATGAAATATGCTCAAAATAGAAGATGAAATTTGTGGCTCAGAATCCTCTCAGGAATAGGAGTAAATAAGAAAAATTAGAAATCACTTAGGGTATAAAATTAAGAAATAAATTTATCAAGATAAATTTAAAAAATGTTGAATTTGAATTAAATTACTAAACTCATCAATCATTTTAAAAATATAAATATAAAAAAAACTTGTATTTCAACAATTCCCTTATTAACATTATCTTTTATTTAAATGGGTGTAATAATTTTTCAGGTTTAAAGGATGCTTCTAATGAAAAATGTCACCTATATAAATTAAAAGAAGCATTAATCCATGTGTATCGATATTAAAGCTTAAGAAATACACCCCCACACATAAAATGAGACAGTGTCTGCAATATCCTAGAAAGTTCTATGGGATAGGTATGAAACATAATATGTATAAAAATGAAATGTAATTATATGGAATTGATAGCTCCTTATAATGAGTGGCATTCCATGGGAAAACTTGTTGAATCTTGATTTTTGAATTGGGATTCCTTTATAATGGGTTAGAAAAACAAACCCTTCACTAGAAAAAACATTAGTTCATAGGGTTTAATCATTTTTAAGTAGTAATATGGGAAGGTGCACATAATGAATAGTAATTAAATAAATCTTAGATAAATGCCTATATGTGTGTACAATAAGGTTCAAAGTGACCTATGACTTAAAAGAAAATTATAATACTATAAAATCAGAAAAAATTTTAAATAAAAATAATGAATAAAACAAATGAAATATGGGTTTACCCCATAAAGTGCTAAAAAATTAATCGGCATATAGATGGATGAACAAAAGAATCAATAAAAAGTGGTCCATATTCTCACAATTCCTCTATCGCCTGCGAGAACTAGTGTCCATGTTCTCGAGATCACGTGGATTCTTGGAAGTATTAACCATATCAAGAGTGTACTAAACATGAATCTAGTGGGGGAAGGAATAGAATATGTGCTCTTTATGGTAGTAATGGAAGCTGAGAATGAATATCTAGTGAAAGATCCTCAAGTTGATGCTCGACATCAGCGAGTTTCTAATTCATCTATAGTATGAGGGAATATGGTGATAAAATAGTCTCATCAATAACCATAAATGAGGAAGAATAGATATACATGGATACTATAACAATGTAATGAAATAAAAATAATCCAATAAATTGTGAAACAAATTTTTTATCCCACATACAAAATAAGTGCCATGACACATCTGAAAAATGGAATATAGAAAATACAAAATTTTGATCACCTAGGCAATGTAAACAAATGAGAGCGGGGACTTTGATATAATAATAGTAATCAATATCATCTAGCTACTCATCAAAAGTCTACTCCTGAACAAGGGGTGGTTGCAGCCTACCCACCAAATAGATAACTGTAATAGAGTAATGGGCTCACAAATCTACTTCTAGAGGTGGTACCGTGGTGATGGATGATGTATTAGTAGCTAGTAGTGGTGAGGTACTGATCTAAGGTTTGGCCATAGATATGGTAGCTGGATCAATGAATGAATCCTCGATAGATGGGAGTGATGTTGGGACCTTGTCCCTCCCAGCCTGCTCTTCTAGAAACTGTTTCTATGAAGTAGGATCTATTAGATCAGATTGAAGGTCATCTAGTGTGGTGGTTGGGGTAGGAATGGTGGATGAAGAAGGGTCAGAAGAGGCTAATGGATGAGAGGCTATGATGGATGGTGGTGGTGGAGGGGTGTTAAAATGGGATAACTCTACAAAGTGGATTCCTAGGTGTTGTGTAATATAACATAGATTATATAGGATGAAATGGTTTATAGACCAGAGATCTACTAGATAGGATTTGATAGGTGGAATAGTGGGAAATGTGGTGGTGGTAGGCTAGGGGAAATGGGTGGTTTTTGGAGTGGGTATGGAATTGGGAGTAACATGGGATGGACTGGAGGTATAGGTGTTATGGGTGGTGGCTATAGATGATGTGGCTAGAGTAGGTGTAGGTTTAGCTAAATGATCTCCAGGTGCCTCATTAGTAGCTTCAAAGTATCCTGGAACCCATCGGTAGATGTCACCGTCTTTGGTCAGCAGATGCATATTATATAGAAATAGGGATTTGATGGACTCTAAGGTACCGAGAGAGGTGAGTGGAAGGGTGGAAATAGAAACACCGATATTATAGGCTAAATGGATAATAAAGGATCCACCCATCAATGTACCTCAAATCCACTGTACATGTTCTTTGTAGAATATGGTGAAATTTGACCCAATGTTGATGGTAGAGCCTCCCATGGTAGCATCAATGATTATGATTTCTAAATATCTAATACTACCATGAGATTCAGCATGAGAAAATTAGGAATGCATTAATGATCGATAAATAATGCGGAGCGTTATACCTCTCATCTATGTGGATTTGGTAATATGAGGATTATGCTTAGTGTGATCATTTCAAGAAATTATCCTTAATAGTAATTTTTCAATTAACTTTCATGAATAAATCTATAAGGTTAGGAATACCTATAATGTGGTGAATTCATCAAAATAAATGCCAATCCCAAAGTGAAACTCCATAAAAAATTGCTGATGCAGTTCTCTTCATAGTCAGAAGAGGTGGTTGTTGAGGGATACCTATAAAATGGCATGGAACTCGAGGAAAAACTTCTAGTAAGTCTCCTTGAACACATTGAAAATGTTGGTGATGTGCAAGAGGTCAAAGAGATGGAGGTAATCTTGGATGATGTGCAGGTATGCAAAGACATAGAATTCTAGAGTTTTATTGGTCCTCATTCCCTTTTCCTGTAGACGATTTAGTGAAACATGGCGGTGGGGGTTGGAAAAATGAATGATTGGGGGATGGTGGGGGTGATTTACAACCTATGAGTCACTATACATGGAGTGGGAATCCTAAAGGGAATATTTTTATTTGGAGGCTAGATTGGAGGTGGAAGAGGAAGATACATGGGGTGATGAAGGTGTAAAAACCCTTCAACGCATGATCTGAGGTGGATTGTCATGGTCTAATATGGATTTAACATGAGGAGTTCACAATGTCTTAGTACGTGCCATTACATGTACAATTTTAATTAGTATAGAGGAGTGGTCGAAGGAGGAGGAGTTAGGGGGAAAGGGTGTAACCAGTAGGAGAGGGGTGCGAGGTGGGAGGAGTGTTCATCGTGAACCCTAGGTTCATAACCTAAATAGACCACAAAAATTACAAGATGTGTATTTTGGTACAAGACGTGTAATATATGAATTAAATAATTTTAGGTGGTGAATCATACAAATTGTATAATTTTATTAGAGGACATTTTATTGGTGCTTTTTACATACATTGGAACTCGAGCCTAGTCCCTTTATCCTAGAATACACCAAGACATCCTAAGACTTATTCTATCCTAATCTAACCTACAATCACCTAAAATGGGTTTCCTTATAGTCAGTGCTTCATTCATCACCAATAGTTTTACTTAGTGGTACTCAAATGAATTTTAAAGTGATGAAATATACTTTTTGGAGTGGCTCTTGATAAATATTCAATCAATGTCCATTGAATTTGAATTTCGGTTCTCCTCCTTTCTAAATTTCGATGGTCCCATAAGGGAATACTTGTACAACCTCGAAGGGTCCTGACCATCTTGATTTCAGATTCTTTGGGAATTTTTTTAATATTGAGTTGAATAATAATACCTTATTCCTTAGTATAAAAATGTGTCACACTATGTAATAATCGTGCAATGTCTTGGTTTTATCTTTATAAATTTTGGAATTTTCATATATTTCCTTTCATATATCTTATAGTTCATCCAACTATAGCATCCTAACTTCCCCAACCTTTTGAGAATCTAGATTCTACCTTTTAATTTCCCAATATGAGTGATGGTCTAGTTATACAGGAAAATAATAAGGATTTATGTACACTAATCAGAATAGAGTGGTGCTGATGTGTGTTTTGTATAAAATGTGGTATACCCATAGTGTATCATCTAACTTTATAATCCAGTACTTTTGACTTTTTTTTTATGGAATTTTGAAGGATTTTTTTGATTTCCTTGGTTGATAATTCAACTTTCCCGCTTTTTGGGTGGTAGGGAGTGCCTTTTTTATATAGGATTATATACTTCTCTAGTATTCCATTAATATATTGATTGGTAAAATGTGTTCCTAGATCACTTAACAGTAGTTTGGGAAATCCAAATCTTGAAAACAAATTTTTCTTTAAGAAATTCTTGACCACTTTTGTGGTGTCATTATTGGTAGCTTTAGATTCTACCCATTTCAAGATGTAGGAAACACCAACAAGGATATAAAACTTTTCATGTGAGTTTGGGAATGGCCCCAATATGTCTATTCCCCACACATCTATGATTTTAACATCCATTAATGGGTTTTGGGGAATTTCATTTCTTTTCCCAATGGTGCCAATTTATTGGAACCGATCACAGCTTTGATAATAATCTCTTGTATCCTTGTGAAGTGTGGATTAAAAGAGTCCGATTTAAAGAAATTTTTCTACTATGTATTCTGGTCTATGATTCCATCTAGTTGGTGTTGCGTGAAACATGTCTAACACATTTTAGATCTCATTTTCTGGGATGAAGCATCATATTAATCCATCAACACAGTGCTTAAAAAGTAACGACCCATCCTAGCAGTAAAGTGAAATTTCTACTAAAAATATACTCATTTTCTAGTAGGAGAGGTATGGGTAAAGTTATCCCATTGAGATATATTTTCCAATGTCTAAAAACCATGGTTGTGCCTTTTTGTTTATGCTGAAGAGAGTTTCATCGGGTAAGTCAACCTCAATTTCCAAAGTATCTTCTTTTTTATGACGGGAAATTAGAGTATGGATAGAGATCCCCAACACCATTCTCCATTACATTTGTGTATTAGATGATGATGTAAAATTATTACAATAATAAGATTCACTATATCAATCTTGGTTTGTCATAATTTTTATTCATTAAATATTTCAGGGTAGCATTATGAGTGTACAAAATCACTTTTGACACATCTAAGTTAGAGAGAAACTTTTCAAATATATAGATCACTTCTTGGAGTTATTTTAGGTGGACGTGTTGTTTACCTGATATTTATTCAATGTTTGAATTCTATAATAGATGGGACAAAAATGTAGGTTGATCAACTGCCCTAAGACAATGCCCATATAGAAGTAAGGTGTGTCTCACATCAATTTAAAGTTTTTCCCAATCTGTTGAAATGAAAATTAGAGCGTCCACCATGAATTTAATTAAAATGTTTAATGCCCATTAATACTATTTTGTGAACTAAAAAATCTATATCCTTTAATAATATGTGTTTTATAGGGTAGGAAACTATTGAAAAAATCATTCATGAATCAACAGTAGAATCTGACATGTCATATAAATCTTTTCATTCTTTTAACTATTGAGGGATTAGGTAAATATTTGATCACATTTATTTTTGTAGGATCAACTTACATGCCATCCTTGGAGATTTTTTTCCAAGGACAATGAATCCTTGAACCATAAAATATATTTTTTCTCAGTTGAAAACTAAAAAATTCTCTTCACATTGATGCATGAGGAGGATGATTCAGGTGATGAAAATTATATCCAACTCTCAGCGGACAGTTTAGATCGTTTCCAAGGGAAAGGACCTCACAACCCAATAAGGAAGAAGGGAAAAAAAGGAAAACATGACTTAGAGAAATGAATTGTGGTCCAGGGGAAAAAAACCCAAGGGACACAAAGAATACTATCACTTGCCTAAACCGATGGAAACCAGGTTGGCGAAGAAGGGTGGAAACAAGGAAAGAAAAGACTTACACAAAGGGAAAAGTGGAGATACAAGAAGAGAACCAAGAGTGATGGAAGAAGAGGTAGGGTTTTCTGAAGCTCATCCTCCACTCCAAGGAAGAAATGATGGAAAAATTCCTTCGGCCCAACACCTCAAATGAAGAAATTTTAAGAATTTATGAAAGAAGGTTGAAAGTTTATGACACCGAGGAGCAAGAAGTCTGGATAGACAAGAAACATCGAATCATAGACCGGGGTTTCAACCAATGCAAAATCAACTTGGAGGAATTAATTTAGAAAATAGATAGAATGGTTACTCACCTTGAAGAACTTATCAGCGAGGATCCATACACCCAGGTTAGTACTATGTACTGGGAATTATATATATTTCTTGACTCAAATAATAGTAGTCTTGTGTTTAATCATTTTGTGAGCTCTTTCAGTACGTAGTGATTTTTGTTCTGAAAACATTGGTTTCCCACCTATCCTTAAAGTGGATTAATAAAAATTTATATTGGAGGAGGTATTACACATACCAAATTACATGTCACTGTAGGAAAAGGGAACATATGGAAATTTGAATTTTGTTTTGGAGTAATCATGTAGGTCAAATGAAATATGATTGTATCCTGAATATCTGTACAGTAAATAATAAAATTCATGTCCTGTGAGTAATTACAACATTTGATCAATTAAAGAAAGGGGAAATGTATTTTCTAAGTTACTATATTTATGTTCTTGTAGTCCATGTATAATCTCTATCCAGTGATGATGTGAGTTGAAATCAATTCATTTTCATTATTTGTGACCACTGCGAGACCACCTTTATTTAGAATTACTTATAACAGACTCACCCAATTGCTATCAAAGATTGAATAAATTATTCCAGCATTCATAATTTTCATTAATTCATTTTTAAATAAAATTTTTATTGGTGGGGTGAGTTTACTCTAGGGATAAAATTTGGGTTTTTAATTTTCTACCAATAAAATTTTACGAGTGCATAATGTGGGATTGATCCCTTTTATGTTAGTCACTCCATAAGAAATTGAATTTTTATATTTTTTTAGAGATTAATAATTTTTATTAGTGTGGATGTGTCATCTCTAAGTTAATAATGACTATAAGTGAAGTTGTTATCTCTAGAAAAGAATACTTGAGTGTGATTATGAGAGGTTTTAACTTCATTATTAGTGTCTAAATGACTGAGGGTATGAAAGGTGGGATCATACCCCTTGTGAGAATTTCTATGTAGTTTTTTTCTAAATCTCATAATCCTATAATTTTTTAGGCTAAATCTTATCATTGTCATCCTCAATGTTCATGTAGTCATTATTTTCTTCTATGAGAAAAATAACTTGGAATTAAGAAGAATCATCTGGTTGTTTTTCTACTATCACTAGGTCAAAAACTACTTTTTCATCACCTACCTTGAATATTAGTCTCCCTTGATTCTAATCAATCATTTATTTACTAGTGGATAGAAATGTTTGACCTAAAATAATGGTAATGTATCCTTCTACATCCATGCCCAAAATAAGGAAGTCTATTAGAAAAATAAATTTACTAATTTTAAATAAAATATCATCAAGATTTCCTCAAGTATACATAACTAATCAGTCACCTAATTTTAGTTCTACACTATTTATATTGAGTTCCTCGAGTCTCAGCTTGTGAAATAAACTCATTGGAATAAGGTTAATGTTAGATCTAAAGTTATATAGAGCTCTTCCAAAGTTTCATTCTCTTATGGTGCATGGAATTGAGAAGCTTTCAGGATTTCTCATTTTGGATGTAATTTTCTACTGAATATAAGTAGTACACTTTTTATTAAAAGAAATGACTCCCAAGTCTTACATTTTCCTCTTATTTGAAATAATTTCCTTGAAATTTTTTACATAGGAAGTCATTTGAGTAATAGCTTTATAAAAAGGGAAGTTGATGAGAAATTTCTTAAACATCTCAAAAAATTACTTATAGTTTCCTTAGATCATTCCCTGCCCCATTCTTTCCAAAAATGGGAGAGGTTGTTTTTTGGCTGGTTATGAAATGTAGACATACTCTTTGGGTTTCTCTTGTATTGGTACTTTTTTCTGAGGTGGTGATATTAGAGGGTTCTCCTGATAATTTTGATCGACTCTTTTGTTTTCATCCTCTTAAATGAATGTTGATGGTTTCTTATGTTCCTCAAATTTTTTCTCTTCTACTCCACATGGTTTTTGAAATTATATAACTTTTCCTCTATTTAGTACCACTACCTTCACCTCTTCCTCTGGGTATGTATCGATATTACTAGGTAGTTTACCTTGAAATCTCTCTGACATGGTTTTTATGATATAATGCATTTTATTTACAAGATTTTAGAGTCTAAACCTTTTATTTTTCATTTATTTATTTTATTTTTATCCTATGATATTCCTTTTGATCAAAGGGTGTGAGAAAAATTTCCAAGTTAGTTTGAAGAGGCGTAGCTGGTTATGGTGGCCTTTGTGGAGCAGGTTGAAATTTTTTCCCCTAGGAAGGAATAGTAGTTGAGGAAATTGTTTTGGTGCCTTCAAAACATGATTCATAGGTGGATAGGTTGACAGGCCTTGATTCCTAAGTGGTTTTTGGCCACATCTATACTGGTAGTAACCTTGGTTATTTTTTTCATCTGTTGATCCAGACTCTATTGAAAATATTGTTGTGGTTAATGGTATTGTTTATTTTATTTATTGTAATTAATATAATTACAATCTTTGTCTTATTGATAATTTACTCATGAACTACAGTATTGATATGAGTGTGTAGCAACACATATTTAGAATTATTGAATTTACATGGAAAGAGCAGTAAGAGGAGGTGGTGAAGGTATCTGAAATGATTTCCACTTCTTACTCAAGGAATCTACTTGTACAACAAGAGGGGTGTTATCTTCAACTCGGTGGATTACATGATAATACAATCCATGATATCTATTACATAGGATGGCATTATGAAAGAACTCATCTAGTAGTGCATGACCTACTTCAGGTGTTTTTATCCTAAAGCCGCTATCAACGATGACATCAACCACTGTACGAGTGGTTGGTTGGATACCTTGATATTTTTTTTCTAGAGCCATACATCTAGTCCATGATGTGTAAATTTATGTGTAAGTTCATTAAGTGATCCCATGATTCCTAGGTTAATTATCCATCTGTTTGTTCAAAGTGTTGGATGTCATTATAATGATTCCAAGTTCGTATAGGTGGAAAATATTTATCCATAAAATTCATTTCTAGTTCATCCCATTTCATGGTCAATAATGTAGATTGACTATTAAGATAATCTTTGGATCTATTTCTCATGGATAATGGGAATTTAAATAATCAGAATGCATATGAGGATACTCCTTATTTTCCAAATATATCACAAACTTCCAGTAAGTTGGAGATGTGTTTTTGAGGATCCATGATATGATGTCTACTGAAATGACCAACGTTATGGATCATAATGATGAGTCAAAGTTAGATTTCAAAAGTATGGTTCTAGATAGAAGTGCACACAATGCTTGGCGTGACACTATTGTTGGATGAAAAGACGTAATCCACAATGGTGTTATCTAGTTGTGTGATGGGTTGTTATTCTTGAAGTGATGGTGGTGCATACTGCACATTTGGTGGTTGGGACCCATAGGATTGATTTGGTCTACCATGCCTGAACAATGGGGTGAAGAAATGTTACTTTTAGTTTTTGGTCCAAAGGTAAGCAGTTCTTGTGAGTCAAAAATAATTAATCAAGTAAGAGGGCCCAAACACATGAAATAGACCTTATAAATAAGGGCACATTGGAATTAAAAGATATAGTATAAATAATGAAATGGTAACGGGGATAGGTGAGGTAATCTAGGGTTTATGATGAAGGTTCCTATGCCTAAACATAGAAAAACCAATTCCATGACAACAAAATTAAAATTTGGTATGCCTGTATGAGTCGTTTAATTTACACAGACTGTGGTCAGATTAGAATTTATATTTTTCTCAAACTACACTTCCTACAATGATTTAGTATAGTGCCAGTGCAGGGTCGATCTCACGAGGAGCGTTTAGGCAGGAAATAAACCAGGAATTTGAACACGTGGTGTTAGAGTCCTCAAAAATTGTTTTTGGTTTGGGATTGATTAAATCTATTGGTTTTGGTATAGAAATAAAGAAGAAGGTATGGATAAGGATCAATTTTTATGTTTAGTTATAAAGGATAATTTGGATCTTAACTTGGAATGGTCCCCAAACTTTGGCTGTGAAGCGATACAAAGATAACTTGTTTCTTATAGGAAAACCAACTAGATCTATATAAGATGAAATAATCCCATGACCCAGATATAGATAAAAACCTAGATTAATTTATAAAATATTCTATTTAATAAATTACCATAGGCTAACAGTTATAGTATACTCTAATCCAATCAAGTCAGGTTTGTTCATTTAAACATCCCATAGTTATGTCTGCTTAAAATGATAGATTAAAAAATTGTTATGTGACCAAATTACTATCATTATAATTAAAAATTTATGAATTATAGATTCATTTATGTTTAGAAAACCTATAATCTTGACCCTTACCCTGGGCATTTTATCTGATAATGATGGTAATCATTTAGATCAATGAAACAATTATAAACACGATTGGAAGATTAAGAAAAAAATTAAAATACAGTAGTTTGCAAGAAGGGTTTAAAGAATATATAAGTTTTTAATCATATTAAACAATAATTCAATAAACCACTTAATTTTAAAATTACACAAGCAATAACTTATGTCACAACCACTATCAAATGGAAATGGTAATGTTAAACAGACACTGGCCGGTGAATAGGGATGATCGGAATATAGAACATGTTGTAAAAAATAAACAATTATAGTATTTAATCAAAATGGTAGAAAATATGTCTATATTTGAGTTGTGAGAGAAAATAAGGATAAAATTTGAGAGATAATTAGAGGAAAATGAGTGAAATTTAAGAGAAAAAATTGTTTTTCACTACTGCACGCGCACTAGAATGTAAATAGTCAGGTTATTACATAACATGTAAACATATAATGTTGGGTAATCTTGATCCATGGTTTTCTTTGAGTATCTTAGTATGGTGTGAATCTCATCCTAAATATTTGAGATTTGGAGATTTGAATCATCTCATAATGTGTAACTTCTCTTTATAACTTTATTCTTTATATGACTTGAACTTTAAGAGGGAATTGAAATTCAAACATTATATAACATGTATTGAAGATTCATGTTGAATAATCATTTAATGGATTGTAGTATATTAAAAACATGATTCACTACTTGTGACATGCTATGAATGACAACTACAAATCGTACAAGTGATTTTCATGACATGTAATGATAATTTTTTATAGTTTATTAAGATTTTACTTTAGAGTTCTGAAAACCAAATATATGCAATAATACACATATAATTGGTGAATTATTGAATAAAAATGAATAATTATTAATTAAATGACTCCAAAATGTTTATACAATTTCATCTTATCACCTATGGAAAACTCAAAAGGATGAATCCATTGACCCACAAAAGATTTTTTCCAACTATGTGTTATAACCAGACACTAATGTATAACCTGAATCTTCATAGACATCTCTTGAACCAAAATCGGTCCCACCAAATAATCTTCACCCACCTAGTCCCAACAAAGAGTTGACCTACATAGGTGACCATACAAACCCTAAAAGTGATCCATTTTGATTGATGATTGAAAACTGTTATTTTAGGAAAACTCAACCAGTCCCAGATAGCTATCACAAGATCCACCAAAATCCAAGACACATGAATATAGAATATCATCTAGAATAAAAATAACATGGTACATATAATTTTTTTCTATGGATGATAAGATGTAATTAGTATTTTTTGATTCCCCATCACCTCTTGGAGACTTCTTCAAAACCTCAATGTAAACCTAGGATCCCTATCTGAAACAAAAACTAAAGGAACCACATGAAAACTAATGACTTCTTATACATACAACTTACCTATATCTTTAACTTTTGTGGTGTCTTTGATCATAATGTAATGAGATGAATTTTTTATATAATAAATCACGATAGAGATAGAATTACTCCCTTATGGAGTCTATGGTAATACGAAAACAAATTCCATGGATACCACAACCCATTTATAAATTAGAACTATAAGAGGATAAAGAAAACCATAAGGTTTTACAATTCCCTATCTTTATCTATTAGTAGGTGTAGCAGCAAGACACATAATAATCAATGTCATGCTTCACACCTAGCCACCTGAACTTCCAAATCATGTATTAATACATCTTCATAGTGACCAGATGAATGGACCATAAAGAATAATGAAATTATCAAAAAACTAAACTCATCATAGACTTTGGAACTATAAACCAATCCCCCAAACTGAGAATACCATTAGAAGAGAGACCAACCAGGAATAGTCTCCCCACGATACATGGTTTTTAGAATTATTATGAACTTGATATCATGCTTATGATTTTATGGAATCAAATAAAGGATAGATGATGATAACATAACTCTAGTAAGAACCATACCTGAAACATCCTTATGATCATGAAGATACAATTGAGAAAAAAACCCCATAAGGTTCCACTTATCCTTTGATTCTAAAACAACTTGTGATAGAACTTTCTTGATAAGATAATCGACAACGACATTACACTTCCTTGGGTTTTATGAAATATTGAAGTCAATAATCTAAAGTTATTACACACACAACCTCTATATGAGATTCAGGTCATTCTAAGAGAAGAAATATATCAAAATCTTATGGTTAGAAAATATTATGAACCGTTCCCCAAAAAGATAGTTACACAAATACTAACTATAACAATCTCTAAATCATAAGTGGGGTAATTCTACTCATGTGGTATAATATAAAGAGATCCATAAGCTACCACATGATCATTCTATATAAGAACACAACCAAAACTATCCCCCTAAGCATCACATAAAATCACATACCCCTTACTAGAACCAGGTAAGATCATAACAGGAGCTGATGTTAGAATTCATTTCAAATCATCGAAAGAAGACTGAAACATTTAATCCCATTTTAATTTCACATCATTCCTAGTAATATAAGTCAAAGGTGACACCAAATTAGAGAAATTATTGAAAAACCATCGATAGTATCCAGCAATACCAAGGAATCTTATTATCTCAATGGCATTCTGTTGATCTTCCCATGAAAAAAAATCCTTTACCATATCAGGATCAAAAAATAATCCATGATCAGAGATCACATTCCCTAATAATTTCAACTATTAATTCAAGAAGTTTCATTTTTAAATATTTCCAAACAAATGATGAATTATTTGGATTTTGAAAAGAAAACTCAGATGGTGCTAATTAATATGCTCAGATCTCGAGTAAACCAAAATTTTATCTAAGAACTCTACTAAAAAAGATTCTAGACAATGATTCAATATTTTATTCATCAAATACATAAAAACTATAGTAGTTTTAGTCCTAACAAATGACATCACAATATATTTGTAATGGACATACCTACTTTGTAAAGCCGTTTTTAGTATATTAGACTCTCAAACTCAATGTTAATGATAACTCGACTGAAGATATATCATTGAAAACCATATTTTAACTTTTAACTAATAAAAAATTCATCCACATGAGGTAAAAGATACTTGTTCTTGACCATTACTCTATTAAAATTATGATAGTCTACACACAATCAGAGTGAACCACATGCCTTCTTGGGAAATAACACTAGGGATTCCCATGGAGAAACCCTATGGCAAACAAAACCCCTTTTCACAAGAGTTTCAAAAAAAAAATCTTGATCTATTTCAACTCTAAGGGTGCTATATAATAATAAGTTATCGATATTGGATGCGTACCTAGAACCTGGTCAATTGTAAAATCTCCCTCCCTCTCTAGTGGAATACTGGTGAAATTGTATGGGAAAATTTCATGAAAACTACTAAAAACTGCTAGAAGATCAAAAATAAAATAAAAGTCATCAGACTCAACTAAATTAATAGACAAAAACTCCTGAGATCTGGGAAGGAAGGTCCTCTATGGCCATCCCTCAGATCCCACTCTCCCAAAAACAACTGTGATCTCCTCTCAGCTATAAGAAATGAGTCATTCTGATGATAAAAAGCAACCTTTTCTCAATGAGGAAAGATATACTCTCTCCTAATGATTACATAAAATAGATCCAGATCAAGACCAAGAAAATCCCAGACTAGCACTGTATTAGGTATCGATAACACACAATATTGGACATCATAACATCTAATATTTCCTCATCAAAAATGGTGTATATAACTCCATAATAAATAATATTAGTTTTGATGGAAGGTTAATAATATCAACAAAATGGATAGATATGAATAAGTGGGAAGAACTAGCATCAAATAAAGCAATCACTACTGGGGATTCAATAAAGACTGCACCTCTCACTATCACTGGAAACATTTCTACCTCTATTCTAAAATCATATAATATGTGAAGGTACTTAACTACTAAGTCTTGTGTCTAGAGATCAGTAGTATTTGAAGTATCTGAATGTGCTGCAATAGCTTTTAGAGTAGACTATCCCCAAAAATATAGAGGTATAGACATAACCGGATAGAAATGCTGTAGATGACCATAACATCCACAACTATTAAAGATATTTTGAAGTATATAAAAAGAGCACCACATGTTTCTGACCATTCCTCACTGATAGGATTCCATAGTTACACCACTATCTATAACTATAGGTGCTGAAGAGGCCTGCTTCCAAGAATCACCTCCACCACTACGAAAGTGATCTTGTTACTACATCTTTTCCCTAAGGCACCATTGAAGATGGCACAAGGTGGAAAAGAAGGGGTGGATTATAAAACCTTGTATACTATATTAAAATATTCCGTCATAGATATATCTACTATCTCCACATAGGTCGATAGATTCATAATAAATACCTGTTATCTGATATCTGATCACAAAACCAGCAGGTACTTATGAAATTTCAATTTCTCATTCCTTACAACCTCTGGTGGAAAATGAACCAGCTTAGCAAACCAATTGGCGTATGATGAAACCATATTCTCTCCCTACTATTAATAGAGTAACTATATAGATTTATCCATCATTATTGACTATGGATAAAACTACTATAAGAAGAGATAATTGAAACCCTTCTAGTCCAAACCCACATGCTTATTTGCCTATACCATTTAATCCCACCAACTCTTGCTAAGACCCAAAAATATTAATCCTATACACTTTACCATGATATTATCAGGTTTCTCCAGAGTTTTGTAGACCTCATAAATATTTTCAAGCCAGTTATTCTCCTCTTGTGAATCAATCTTACCTTTAAATGGCAGTGGATTCCCATGCATGAAGTCTTGTGATCGATCCTTGTCTCCTCCAGCTCCAAGATATACCTCATTAAAAATTTTATGATCATATGGAACATTATGGTTGAATATATAAACTCCACACATGGTTACCTTAATTTTGACCCATAGGAAAATTCCCATGAGGAGAATCACCTACACCCTTCTGAGGAATTGAAAAAACTTGTCTCGAAGGTATACTGCTACACACCGAATCAAAATAAATGATCATACAACCAAGTAATATGAGTTAAAACTAGAAAAATCATAATAAAAATATGATATTATCAATAATAACCCAAAACTGGAGACACACATCCCAACATACCATGGTAACTTGAGTATCATCGTGATAAGAGATGGTCAGACACTCACCATAATCTACCTCTGAAGTCTGAAAAATCCTATCTCTAGTCTACCAGATTCCCTAACACAAAGACTCTTGAGTAAATACCACCTATGATACCAAATTGTAATGAATAAACCTGAATACCCTCTCAAAAGGGTACCAAATTCAACCTGTCACATACCTGAAGAGAATTCCAGATACCCATAGGCTGGAGACTAGCAACCAGGTTTTAAAAAACAACCATAGGGAATGATTTCAACCAACCTGAAGCAATGAAATGGATAAAATATAGATAAAATAGACAATAGTGGAAGAAGTATATATATCATAATTGAAAAAATTAGTGGAAACCAAAGAAACTCAATGTAGAAACAAACCTTTATGAGAATCTATAACCAAAAAGGACAAAAAAAACATGGAAAAATTTCTCCATGTGATAACATAGAAAACCCACACAATATCACCATATAGCTACCCAAACCCTACTAAAAGAAAACCCTGATACCTCACTATGACGGTTTTTCTTTCCATACATTGAAATATATACTATGTTATATGAACCACTGATGAAGTGCGATGGGTGTGCACTAACCAGAATAATAGGATCCCACCCATGTGCTCTATAACTTTTCTTAGTACAACAATTCATGTATGCTCATTTTTATATAAATTTTTTGATGATAATTAGTGATTTTTTCATCAAAATCATGGTAAATATTTACATTTTTCAACCAATTCCAAAATAATGGATTGTATATCAATTTAATTTATAATTTTCATTAACATTAATCAAAAAACAAAAAATGAATATCATATCCCAAATAGTATAAAACCCAGCATAGGTAAGTTACACCAAGGAACTCAAGAGGTTAGGCTATCAGACTACTCATAGCATAAAAAATGAATAGTAAAAAATAGGTCCATTGAACATAGGCCTAAGGATCATAGAAGCACCCCATTAGTGAACCTCTAAACAATGTAAAACAAGTCCCAGAATAATAGTCCTATGGAGTAAAGAAAATCCCCTTGAAAAACTCCCCTAATAGAAACATAGATGATGGACCTAAGCTAAAATTTCCACCTATGTACTCAAGGATTCCCATTTTTTTCATTTCATAAATCATTAAAATGATTTGAAAATACCCCCTTTTCCCCATTTTACAAAAAACTAGGAAAAATAACCTTCTATAAAAAATCCATTTACAACACAAAATAATCATTACAATTTATTTATAAATCAAATAATAAAAAGAGAAAGAGAAATATAGTTCATCAACACAATCTATAGATAAAACCACCTACCTCCAAACTTGGGGTCACAGACACCCAAAAAGGATCCACCAACAAGAGAACAAAAATATGAAAATGTAGTCCCTAGAATTAATATAAAAATCTTATAATTGATCCAATTCAACAAAAGGATTGGAAGAGAAGTGTAAACAAAAAATACATTAAGAATGAACACCCTTCCCACTATAACCAACAAAGGTAACGAACCTCAAAACAATATCACATCATGAATCTTGAAGAGAAACAAAATTAATCCCCATTACAGATCAATAGATCTGATAATGAAACTAAATGATGATACCATGATCATTGAAATGGAGAATAAGAAGTTCCTACTCACTTGAAGAGACAAGACCAACCATCTATTGTGATCTAATGTTGAATGGATCCATCCTGAATGAATGGAGACTCCCAAAATCATAGGAAAATCCTTTAAGGTTGAGAGAAAAAAGAGATGCAAGAGAATAAAATGAAATACCATTCGCATGACAACCCAAAAAATATGTTCTCATGAATTTAAATAGTGTGTAATACAATTATAGATCATGTAATCCATGAATATTAAGTATGTAGAAAAAATCATTATTGATTTAATTAAAACTGATCTTTTAGCATTTCATGTCATGTAACCATTAAATGGCGTATAATCCTTTCATGATGTGTACACATCTCACAAATTTTGTTTAGAGACCATGTAGAAATCAATTAACCCTCTACTCATTGTATAATCACCCTTCATACTAAAGAAAACTCTTGAACTAACTCGGGCATTCCCCATTCTTGGGAAGAACCCTATAAAGGCATTAACCCATTTATACCTAGATTCCATTAATTCAAACAAAAAACCATTAGAAATAGTTTATTCATTTTCCCTAACAAATTATATCTATCCAAAAGAGTCCTATGATACACCCAATTAAAGAGGAACATAATAAAAGAGAAGGGAATTACCCGAAAGTGGGTAGCAGGATGATATAATGAGAGTTATTCATACTAATGATATACTTTTATTTTGGAATTTTTTTTATAAAAGAATTGGTTTTTTATGATGATAAGTAATTTTACCATATAAAAAATGAAATAACATATAAAATAGGGTAAGATAAGAATCAATGAATTATATTAATACTCAAGTAAGAATTAATATGAACCAATATATCAAAAATTAAGTCGATGAAACCCTAAAGACTGTAGAAAAATTCCATTGAGAACCCATTTAAGGATATGATATAAAATGAAATATAAAAAAATAATCAATAATTAAGAAATAATGAAACTAAATATTAAATGGGTAGAGGATAAAACTTTCTAATGAAATAATTATGTATAATAAGAAGTATGTCTCAAGGAGTGAATATTAGGGACAAGAGACCCTTACAACATGAGTAAAATTTTAATATAAATAACTTGAAAGAGAGGCCTCATAATTTAACATCAAATATCAAGATGAAAATATAATTTAATATATGATATAGTAAATAGATAGTATGGGGACCTTAGAATGTAAATTAGGTGAAAAATATAAAACATGTCTCAACGGAAGGATGTTGAGATGAAAAACCATTAAAATTTTGTAATTATTATGTCAAAACCCCATGAGAGAATTAACATGGAATAAAAAATTTAACATCATGAAATATAATGCAATAATGAAAAAAAATTATAACAATGATTTATGTTTACCATGAAAAGGAATACATGTTCTATACGATAAACCCATCTCAAGGAATTCAAATTTCAAATAATGAATCCCCTACCTTGTTCCAAATTCATTCTATGCATGTGCTTAAAAAACTAAATAATAAAATTAAATATATTATATATATTAATATAAACACTATTTATGTAAATTTAATTTAATATAAACCATTTATTATCATTTTTTATATATTTAATATATATATTTCTTATGTTAGTGTGAAAGTTGAATCAATGTCTATTTCAACGAAGGGTTTTCAAAGTTAGAAACATAATTTTTTTTAAATACATACTGGGATGATCATAGAGTTTTTATTCCAAGTAAACATACTTTATAGGTGGAATCATTGTTGAAGGTGGTGTTATTTCCATGTTTTTCTATATTTTTTTGGGTAAAAAATTAAAAGTAAGGAACACTTTTTATGAAAGATGGATATTTAGGTATGCCTACTAAAATATATCTAAGGTATGGTGAAGTGTGTCCAATTGTTTCTTATAAAATGTTCAAGGGTCCCATTCTATGCTAATGTGTATAGCGATACTCAGTTTGAATCCTCAATAATGGTATTTTTTAATAGTTAATTGTTTTTATTTTATTTGTCTTTTTAATGGGGGGTCAATTGGTAGAGCTTAATTAAATTGATTAATGGTTGATGTTTGATTTTAAGAGTTTATAAATATTGGGGTGAGTTAATTATTGGGTATTTTATGCTTAGATATACTTTATCTTTTCTTTATAGTGCATTAAATTAACACCCACTTCACCAGATGGTTTTGATTGAAATTCCCAAGTGATGAGGCTTTAGTCCAATCCTTAACATTACCTAGGTTTATAATATCAATAAAAAAATGTATATGGTGGTAGTGTATGTATTGTTGTAATTATCCTAGCAATTCAAATTTAGAAAAAAACATGTCATTAATGAATGACATTTTAAGTACAACATATACAATTTTAACGTAAAGAAACTCAACAAGAAAAAGCCCTTAATCACTTAAAATCCCCAAATCATGACTCAAACAAATAGAAAATTTACTCATCCATTTATATGGTTATTAATGTGGTTTAATATATTTATGGAGATAAGCCATAATAAAGTAAAAATAATTAGATATGAAAAGAGTAGTGCACTGAACACACACACATGAATAATAAAGAGTTAAAAACAGACATTTGAATGAATGAGAATGCAATAAAAGGGAGTGATTTTAAAATTTATTTAAATTTTTTTAAGAACATTAATAATAAAAAATAGAGGGTGGATTATAATAAGAAAAAATTATAAAGAAACATGTATCAAAATAGAATTACAAACATAAACACTTATGAGATTAAAAATGAAGAAGTATGCAAACACAAATAAAAAGAAGAACGGGGGAATCAATTCTCAAGTAGAAACTTGAGTATGGATGATCCTACCAAGAATTTTGAAGATCCTTGGTCATGCAAAACTATCCTCCTGTTCTCCAAAATTCCAACCCATTGCATGGAGAGGATGGGGATGTATTTATAACCCAAGGCGGTGGACTATTTTCTTAACAAATCTGCACCTCCACTTGGCTCGCCAATTTGATAACTCTGACATCATATTATTGAAAAATATTCTTATTAAAAGTTGTAGATATTAATGTTGAAAGTACAACTTAAATATTTTGACTCCATTGTACTAAATGAGCCAATGTTATGGCGGTTTGAATAAACAATTTTAATCTATACATTTCTATCCAGGTTTTTTAGAAGGCCAAACTGTAAATGGGGTTTTCAATGAGGGGATAACCTAAAATCCAAACCATTTCATCTACAAAGACTACCACCTATATATTTTCTGTCAAACTATAAAATCTAAGATTTATTTTATGTTTATAAAGATAAAATTCATTGATTACGTGCTGATTTTAATTCCCAAACAGAATGGTGGGTTGGACATCAAAGTATCATTTAGGAACCTTTTTCATTGAGTCAGGACTTGAAATTTTTATCCATTATTATTTTTTAAATTAAAGAATATATTTATAAGTTTCATAAAATTTGGGCTATTGGATTGTGCATAGAAATTGTATCATTGTGACTGGACCATATTCTTCATAGATTCTTTGGGATTTCTTATGTAGACCATATAACCCTTTAAATGGACTAATTAGACAAAATATAGTTTCATGATTTGTAGGAAATATAATAATTATGACTAAAAAACAATAATAATATAATTTAGATAAGTAGGGTGAGAGTTATAATTAAAAGAGTAAGCTGACTCGATTGAATTAATTTAAATAATTCTCAAAAAATATATTTAGTATTAAATCATGGGTATTTCACCCCAATTATGCTCTTTTACATGAAAATTAATAAAGGGAGTATACAAAATGTTATAAATAAATGAGAAAAATCAACTCCCACACACTTAGTCTTGTACATTTCCTCATGTGAAACAAATATAAAAACATAAAAAAATCATTCTCACTTTCCAAAAAATTATTAAAATTTTGTTTTATTCAATCACGAATCATGGGAGGTTTAGAATAGTTCACTCATCCATAATGAATTCCACCAAAAAATGTTATAGTAATTATGTTTAAAAAACAATTCATTTTTCATGCTCAAAATTAGAAATGGAAAATGTAGGCACTCATAAATTACTCCTTTCATGATGATAAAAATTTATTTCTAGAGGTTCACCCATTCCCCAAACAAAAGTTAAAATCTTAGAGTTTGAAATAGATATAATATTCTATTACCTATCCTAAGTTTCAAAATAATCAAGAGGTATTTATAGTAGTTTTCTATGGATATGGGATGGAAGGAATATAATGTCCATAAGATAGGAAAATAGGTGTAAAACATTGACATGGAAAAGGAAATGCAAAATTTGAAATAATACATGGAAGGTTATCAAAAAACATATTTATAATGAAATTATTGTGTGAAGTATGACAAAAAAGAGATCGAAGAAATTTGAAGGTGATTAAAAGGTGAAATATGTACATGATACAAAACTTCTCCCAATGACACAAGAATATATAATGAAAGTGCTATTTTTTTTAAAGTTTAACTTGAGAAAAATATAAATCTCATTACCCAAACCATGTTTTATCTCCTCACGACACTAATTTTAATAGTTATAACAATATCAAAGGTTGGGTAAGATTAAATTTTGACCTTCCCAAGTCCAAACATTTTTTTGTTTTTTTATTTCATTATTTAGAAAACTTTTTAATAATATGTAATAAAATACATAAATGAAAATTAATCCCCCAAACTCACTGAATGAAAACCTCTCCCTGAAAATGAAATTGATTATTTCCATTAAGCGTATGATAAATTGTAGAAAATTAAGAAATAGATACCCAATATTAAAACCATTCCCCCACAATTAAATTTCAAAAATTCATCTAATAAGAATCCATATATATATTAGGTGGAATAATTTATTGGGCTTGTAATGTGGATATCAAAAATAAGGTTTTCATAGGCTTGAAGGTGTTTTTAAATGGAGGATCATTGTAAGGGTAAATGTAGGATATTTTTCTATTATAATTTTCATGTGGTTAAGAGAATTACTCTTTTATATTAATGAACACAAATATAGGAAATTTAAATCAAAGGTCCACAAGCTCATGACTCACACTCAGGGGTAAAAATCACATAAAATCAAAATATGGTCATTAGAGACCTTGGAAAGAAAGATAATGTTATTATTCAGAGTTGGGAAAGAAGCATTTTCTAAATAATAAATAGAGCATTCGATTTTTTTTTGGTTTGACATAATATTCTTTATCTAAATTTTTGACAAAAATACAAAATTTTTGATATTAAAACATGTCTTTTAACTCCCCAAAATGGTTGGAATTTTTTTTGAATATTGGATGGTATGTAATTTCAAATATTTTTTCATAATTTGTTTAGTTTCTTCATTTTAGTTTTTTAGTTTTTTATAAAAACACACACACACACAAGGGAAAGTGTAAATAAAATATTAGATGAGGAAAGTGTTAAAAAAATGATAATGAGGGAGTAAGAAGAAGAAGAAGAGAGATAGAGAAGTGGAGTTACAGGGAAAGAGGAACCCCTATTTTGGATTTGGTGGGTCACCATCTCCATCCTGTGGTGGGTCAAGTGTAGAAGTTTGGGATCTGATAGAAGTCAATGTGGTTCTCGGGATGTCTGTCCTCTCATGGTGATGCATTAACTGATTTCCATTAACCATGAATGTCCTTTTGGAAGATGGTCTTGGATATGTAGTGTCCCAAATGGGTAAACATTAGTAATAATAAAAGGACCTTCCCAATGAGAATTAGGCTTACTTGGGTGAATCCAAAATTGAGAATTGAAGAGAATTACCTTTTCACCTTCATGAAATACCTTTTATAGGATGTGTTTTTCATGGAGTACCTTGAAATTTTCTTTTTTGAGATTGGAATACACATAGGAATCAAGTCAATGATCCTCCAATTCAGTTAACTAAAACAATATTTCTTTTATAGTTTTTTCACAATCAAAATTACATGTTTTCACCACTCAAAATGAAATATATTGGATTTAAATTGGCAAATGACATGTTTTACAGAATACTATCCTAAATAGAGACATCCCAATGGGGGTTTTTATAGGCAGTTCAATAAGACAAAAGTGCTTCACCAAGTCTTTCAGGCCAGTATTTTTTGTTGGGATTTACAATTCTCTCAATCACTCTTTTCACTTATCTATTAGAAAGTTTATACATGCCATTTTTTTGGGATTGATATGGAATTGAAGTTTCATATACAACCCCATTATATTTCAGATGATATTTCATGGTCTGATTATATAGATGAGTTCCTAGGTCACTTATTAAGGAATGTTGTGTACCAAACTGGTGGAAAATGTGGGTTTTTAGGAACTCACTAACAGTATGTGAATTATACTTTCTAGTGGGGTTGGCCTCGACACACCTAGAAACATAATCGAACATAAGGAGAATGTATGAGTATCCATTTGAAGGGGGGAATGGTCCCATGAAATCTATTCCCAAAACATTGAAGATCTCATAAAAGATTAAGGGATTTTGGGGAATTTAATTTCTTTTGTAAATTGTGACAAACGTTTGGCAAGTGGGACATGATTGATAGAACTCATGTGAGTCCTTAAAGAGTGACGTATAGAAGAATATAGAGTCGAGGAACTTTTGCGAGGTCCTTTGTGGTCCGAAGTGGTCACTAATAGGCATTGAGTAAAAAACTTACAAGATAGAGGAATGTTCATCTTCATCGAAACATATTCTAATTACCATGTCATCCATAGTTTTCCAAAGTTTTTTATCTTCCGAAAAATAAAATTTTGAATCAATTTTCAACTTCACTTGTTTTGTTTTCAATTTTTTTAGGAAAAAACTAACAACCAAGTAGTTTACAATCGGGGAATACCAAAGTAACTTTGGAGTGATAGATGATAGGTGTTCAATTGGAAATTTAGGATTAATTATTTTAGAATGAGAAGAATTATATATTATACTCAGGTGATCATCTAGAGGATTTTCTTTTCCATTTATATCTTTAATCATAATTTCAAACTCTTATAGAATTAGGATCCATCTTATTAACCTCAATTTAGAATCAATTTTCTTAAGTAGGAACTTCAAATATGAATCATCAATAAAAATTATGATTTTGTTACCTAAGATATAGGGCCAGAATTTATCTAAGGAAAAAACCACAGCTAAAAGTTTCTTTTAAGTCATAGTGTAGTGATATTGAGTTTCATCCAATGTTTTGAGGCATAATATATGGCATGAATATTTTTTTTTATCTTTTTTGACCTAGAACGACCCCAGTTGACCCATATGAAGAATGACACATCATTTCAAAGGGTAAGGAACAATCTGGGGGTTGGATTATCAGGGCAGATGTAAGTATAAATTTGAGTTCAATGAAGGCTCTCTTTTAAGATTCATGGAAATTGAATGCGACATAAGTTTGAGTATACAAGTGAGTGGGAGGTAAATCCTACTAATATTATGGATGAATCACTGATAGAAACCAACATGAAAAAGAAATTAATGGATGTCTTGAACAGATGTGGGTTTAGGAAGTGATTGGATCAATTAAATTTTGGAAGGACCTACTTCAATGACCTCTTGTGAAAAAACATTCCCTAGAATGATCCCATTTGTAACCATGAAGTGACATTTTTTAAAATTCATCACAAGGTTACATTTGAAACACTTTTGAAGGAGTAGAGAGAGTGAATTAAAGAAGGATTTAAATGAATCACCATAAATTGTAAAGTCATCCATGAATACATCTATTCAATGCTCAATGAATTCAGAAAAGATACTTATCATAAAAATTTGTAATTTTGTAGGATCATTACAAAGGAAAAAAGGCATTCTTCTATATTCATATGTTTCAAAGGGGCACATGAAAGTAGTATTTTCTTTGTATTGAGGTGCTATTGGGATTTGGAAGTAGCTGATATATCCATAAAGAAAGAAATATTGTTACTTTCCTGCTAATAATTCTAGAAATTGATTATGTAAAGGAAGAGGGTAGTGATTTTTTCATGTTTCAGAAGTCAATTTATGGTAGTCAATGCACACATGACATTTTTTTCACTAGAGTTGTGAAAAAATACCCATTTTATTTTAGACAACATTTATCCCACCCTTCTTCGGTACCATTTGAATTGAACTAACCCATTACTTGTCATAAATTGGGTAGATAATGCCATATTGAAGAATCTTGGTGTTCTTTTCCCTAACTACTACAAGGATGAGTGGATTGAGTCTTCTTGGTAATTGTCTGATTGGCTTGGAAGAATCCTTAATATGGATGTGATGCTTGCAACAAGAAGGTTTTATTCCTGGTATGCCTTCTAGGATCCAACCTAAGGCATATTTTTTCCTCTAACACCTGAAAAAGTTTGGAATCCTCTATTTCAGTAAGTGTAGAAGATACAATGATAGGATAAGAGTGATCATGGGATAGGAATGCATATTTTAGGTGTGTAGGAAGAGGTTTTAGATTAGTCTCATCTTTCATTTATGGGATATAAAATCAAGGAATGGATTAAGGGACATCATTTATTTTTGATTAACTTTCCTTAATATTGTAAAAGGTGGAATATTAGAGATCTGAGTTTATATGGGATTCAAGAGACTTTTCAAAATCTTTAAGATTGATGGAGTATATGAATGAAAGGTGAGCATAAAATTCCCCATTTTGACTTGGTTAATCATGGTACAAATTTTAAAAGCTCCACTCTCATTAGAACATGATGAACATGATATAATAGGGTTCAATTGACTCTTAAAAGTTTCCTTAGAAGCATGGATTGAGAATAAAGAGTGATCGTTTTGTGGGTATCACATGGATTGAAAAATGTTGAACTTGACCAGTTGGTCACCAAATTCCTTGGATAATATGACCACATGGAAGTAAATATTAGTTCTAGATGTTAAGAGGAATGTTCTTCCTAGAATTAGGGGAGATAAAAAAGAGGTAATCTCACCTTCCATGTCAAGGAAAAAGGAATCAGTTGGGAAGATAATATCATTAACATGGACAAGGACATCCTTGATTATTACCTTAGGACTAGCAGTGTTTTGATTGGATAACTAGATGAAAACACCTGTTGGATGTAAGGGACTTAGACCAAGGTTGGTAAAGATGGATTTAGAAATGAAATTTATCGAGGCTCAAATGTCTATGAGTACATCACAGAAGTTTGAACATCCTATTTGGCATAGAACTATTATGGTCCCAAGATCTTTTCACTTCACGGGTATGGACACTTGGGTAGAAACATTTACAAAGGTCCTAAGTTTCCTCTTATGGGTTAATAACTACTTAAGAAACTTGGTATACTTAGGAAATTTTTTGATGGAATCTAAGAGGGGAATGGTCACTTCAACACTTCTAAACATATTGAGCACTTCAGGATCAAGTTCAAAGGATTTATTTTTCTTAGAAATGGATTGAGGAAAAGGAATTGAGTTTATTAGAGTAATGGAAGGAGGTGAGAGAGTGTATTTAGGTTCATTTTCTGGTTTTTTATTCTTTTCATTTCCCAGATCAACATTTAAAGGGGAGTTAGAGGACTAATCATGAGGCATATCAATTTTCTTTCCTGATCAATATGTAATTGAACTTACATTACCCTTGGGGTTGGGTAATGGTTAAGCTAGTATTTTGGAAGAATTTGGTATTTTTTGTTGGCTTTGGTGGTATTAAAGTTAGAAAATTTTGGTTTTAATGTTTTTGAGGATAGAACATGTGAAGGAGGAATGATATTCCAATAAACTTTCCCATGGTTTCTTGGAAGAAGTGGCTTATCCCAAAATGGTATTTCCTTGATTTTAGTTCTTGGGAAAGTTATTTTATTGGATTGGGAATTGTGAATTCCCATTAGGATAGTGGAATACAAGAGGAGAAAGACAAGGATTGATCCTTTGAGGTTGAGGAACAAAAGGATAAGGTTGTTGGAAGTTACCAACACCTTGAACATATTGTAATTGGTTTGGGTTTTGAGGAGGGAATTAAGGGGGATGATATATGAGATTATTATACCTCAAGAATGTGTTATAGGTTTAAGAGAAGAGATTAGAGTGAGCTTAGTTGAAGTTTCTAATAAACTGACATGATAATTGAGGGCTGGTGTTCCTCTGAGGATATATTGCATTAAGCTCTATTGGACTAGAAGAATCATATAGTTAATATATAATTTGTAGAAATATTTCTATTAGATGAGTATGTGAGGTACGTATTCCAGAATTTTGGATGGTTCTAGGGAACATAGATTGTCAAGAAGATGAGGTTGAGGATTGGAAAACCAAAACTAGTTGACATAGAAGACCTGTAAGTTCACTCATTCACTCTGTCATCTTGCTCTACTATATGGATTTATTATATTGGACTTGTTTTAATTGAGAATGTGCTCCGGTATGGAATTTCTGAATTTTTGTAGCCATTTAGCTTATGATATCTCATGTATCTAAAGTAGTTTTTTCAACAAGAGAACCACCACTGGAAACATCAATAAGAGTTCTCTCCATAGGAAATAACCCCTCATAGAAGTATTATATCAAGATATGGTCATGGATTTGGTGATTTGGGAAGGTTTACATAAGAATTTTTAACCTCTCCCAATACTCATGGAGTGATTAATTAGGGAATTGATTAATAACACTTATTTCTTTTCAGATCAAAGCAGTACAAGAAGAAGGAATGAATTTATCTAAAAAGGTTCACTTTCGGTCATTCCATGTGGTTATAGAACCAAGAGGGAGGTATTAGATCCGTGACTTGGTGGAATCTATATAAGGAGAAAGGGATTTCTCAAAGTTTTATTTGTTCTTCAAAAACCCCTCGAGGCTTCATGGTAGAGAAAACCACATGGAACTCTTTGAGATGATGTTGTGGATCCTCACTGGCTAGCCCATGAAAATGAAGTAAAAGATGAATCAAAGATGATTTAAGTTTGAAATCAAAATCTATGTTGGGATATTTAATACTAAGGGGTTGGTAATTAATATTTGGTGAATTGAGTTATTTAAGTGTTTGTTCCCTAAGATTTTTCATATCTATTTCAATTGGTTGGAAAATGATTGGATATTGAGTGATTTGATTATCCCTAATGTTACTCCTAAGTTGGAAAAGAGTTTTCTCTATTTTAGGGTCAAATACATCCTAGGGATTTTTTGGGAGGATATTATGCATTCAAATAAGTTTTTAAGGATAAAAATATGTGTTTTTATTTTTGATTTTTTTCATAATTTTTTGGTTTATTTTTTTTATTTTTTTTGTTTGTTTAAAAAAAATCCAAAACTACTAACTAATTAAAGCATCATCACTAGAAACAATGACATTTTAATCATAGCCGATTGACATCTATTGACCATTCAAGGGTTTGGTGCTTTTCTAATGTGTATATCAGCACTCGGGTTAAATCCTCAATGATGGTACTTTTTAATAGTTGATTGTTTTTTTCTTGTTTTTTTAATGGGGGGTTTGATTGTAGAGATTAATTAAATTGTTTAATGAATGATGTTTTATTTGAAGAGTTAATAAAAACTGGAGTGATTTAATTATTGGGGATTTTATTATTAAGATATCCTTGAGAACTTATTTATATTTAATTAAATTAACACCCACCCTGTAAGATGATTTTGATCAGAATTACCATGTGTTGAGTATTTAGTCCAAGGATTAACTTATCTCAGGGTTCTAATATTAATTAAAACTTGTTTATTGTAGTGTATTTATGGTTGAAATAATCCATAGAATCCACATGTTAAAAAACATGTTATTAATCCATGAAAGTTTATGTTCAACATACATAATGTAAACCCAAAGAATACTCAAAGGAAAAAATCCCTTAATCACTTAATATCCCCAAATCATGACTCACCCTAATAGTATATTTACTCATCCATTGATATGGTTATTAATATATTTTAATATTATTATGGTTATTAGTTAATATAAAGTGAAAAGAATAGGATAAGAATTGAGTAGTGCGCCGAACACACACACAAACAATGAAGAGAGTAAAAACAGACATTCGATTAAATGAGAAAGAAATAGAAGGGAGTGATTTTCAACATTATTTAAAAACATTCCATAACATTAATATTATAAAACATAGGGAAAATGATAATAAGATATAATTATAAAGAAATATGAATTAAAATAGAATTTTAAACACAAACACTTACAAGATTACAAATGAATATGAATGTAAAAGTAAATAAAAAGAAGAATAAAGGAATGGTATCTCAAGTAGAAACATGATTATGGAAGATAATCCTAATAATTTAGTTGAGAATTGGTTGTGACAAACTATCATCATTTTATCTGAAATAATAACCCATTACAATGAGAGGAGGGGGATGTATTTATTGACCAAGGTGGTTGTCTGTTTGCTTTCCAAATCTGCCCCTCCACTTGGATCGCCAATTTGATAATACCGAAAACCGAATCGGGAGAAATATTATAATTCAAAGATGTATATCTGAATGTTGAAATTATACCCTAAATATTTTGTGTCCATTGAACTATATGATCCAAATTAATGGAATTTTGAATAAACAATTTTAATCTATCCATTTCTATCCAGGTTTTTAGAAGCCCGAAATATGAATGGGTTTTTGAATAGAAATATGCCCTCAAATACGAACCATTTATTATAAAAAGTAATCCAACTATATATTTTATTTTATAAAGTAAAATATCAACTCCATTTGAATAATATTTCAAGAGAAAAGTCATATATTTTCTACTAATTTTAATTCCCAGGAAGAATGGTGGGATAGATTTCAAAAAATAATTTGGGCCTATTTTTGGTGGATTTGGGCCCTAAAATTTGTATCCATGATTTTTTTGGATATTAAAATATATATTCAGGAGTTTAATAAAATTTGGACATCTTAATTGATCCCATGAATTTTATCATCATGGATATTTTAGTTTCTTCACAGATTCTTTGGACCTTTTTTTGTGGAAAGTATGACCCTTCAAATGGATTAATTGGCCCAAAATCTAGTTTAATGATTTATAGGAAATAGAACCAGGAAACTGAAAAATAATAATAATATAATTTTCAAAATTATGCTCAGATTTATAATTAAAATAGTAAATATACTTGATTTGATCAATTCAAATAATGCCCAAAAATTATATTTAGTATTAAAACATGGGTATTTCACACCAATTATGTACTTTTACATGAAAATTAATAAAGTTAGTAGAAAACAAGTTATGAATAAATGAATAAAATCATATGGTCTTCATTATTTTTTGGTTACATGATGCTATATTTTTATTTAAATATGGATTTCCATAAATTACTTATAAAAATATGGAAAATAAATGGTATTCAGTAATGTTTGATGTTTTATAAAAGTTTTTTTTGTTAATGTTTGATTATTTTCAAACAAGAATGATTATCAAAGGATGTTTAGGCCATCAATGGAATATTATTCATTACATGATGATGATATGTTTCATGAGAGGAAAATTTCCCTAAAAATTTCACAAAGAAAGCATGTTTCATGAACATGAATAAATATTTTAATGAAAATGAGGTGGTGATATTGAATGTTTCATAAAGGGGAGTAAATGTATATTAATTGAATAATACTCATAACATGAGAATAAAACAAGTTTTTGAGAAGGGAAAATCACTATTATATCAAAATGGTCTTATGTGAATGTAATTATTATGATAATCATAAAGATTACATGAAAAAATGTTTCATGAAAATAATTTTTGAGAAATAATTTATGCTAAGTAATTTTATTGATGGAGTTTTGTGATAGTTGAGTGTTTCATGATAGTAAGTAATTTCATGAGTTTTGGTATTTTTTTGAAATTATAGAGTTCATAAAAAGGGTGTAGTTTCTTAAAATATGATATTCTTTGAAATAAAAAATAAGGTTTCACAAAAAAGGGTGTTTCAAGAAAGATAATTACACAAGCATACTTGAATTTTGGAAAATATTTTGGGGTGTGATAAATAATTAAAAGTGGAATTAAATGATGTAAAAAATCACCTTTATGTGCTTTGACATGGAAGTGACCATCAATTCAATAGACTGATAAAGATTTTATCCATTGTATTGATCAAGGGGGAGTTTATGGAAGTGATCTGAGGGAGATCATCTACTATTTCTAATTATTTTAAATATAGTGCATATAGAATGGTGTGAACATATCAGAAAATTTGTAATCCATAATATCTAGTTATGCTTATTCAATTTAGGTATAACCGACACACTTTCGATGTATACTCCTTGGACTAGCCCTTAGAGGTGAACCAAGTAATATTGTTATGTTTTGTTTTTATTTCTGTATAGGTGTATATGATAAATGCATGATTCTCTCCAGATTGTTTGTTAAATTCCTACCAACATGGGGAAAATATTCATCTCATCCATACAAAACGTTTACAAACTGATTTACCCCAACCTTTTAAAATGTTTGAGGGTATTATAATTGGTGTCAAAGATATGTTATAGGAGTAATATATATCCTATGTTTTCTTTTTATGGAGAACTCTATGAATATTAGGGGATTCCCATTTTTTATCAAAGAAACTGCTTGATTTGGAATGTTGTAATGAGATATCATCTAAAATATCTTGGTATTTCTGTTCTCTATGCCATAGTTGAATTTTAGGTTAGTGATGCTACATGTTTTTTGATGGCTAAAATAGAATGGAAAATGATCGATGGAGATTCTAAAGCTCAAAGTTCTCTTACCATGGCACTATATGATGAAATAAATTTAATGGAGAGGAGTTTTAGTACATCCAATTAAAAATTATAGAAACTAGAAAATATATGTAAAGTCAACAATATAGTTAATGAGGGCAAACTACAAGTTTTTCACAATAATTTTATTTATCTGAAAATACATTCAAATGAAAATGAAGATTGTTTATTTAATTGAATTACAAATTTGTTTGAAAAATTTAAGGAATTGAGAATGAAATTATGGATTTTTATATTGTGATAAAAATCATGAGAAGTGTTTGATCTCTGTACAATCCAAAAATATCATCCCTTAAGGGAGGTGATATGTCTATGATTTATGTTGAGGATATGCTAAGCAGTCTAGTAGAATATGAAATGAGAGTGAAACCATATGATCAAAAAATCATGTAATCAAGGAAATATAATTCTAACCCATGAAAAAACATGAAATTTTAAAATTTAGTGCTAATTTATATGATGTTGATGATGGAATCCTTTAAATTTTTCCATAGAATACCATAGAGTAAAAAGAATATTTTAAGGAAAGCTTCTTTTGGATTCTTTTCGGTATGGTAATTTAGGGCACATAACCTCTTGGTTCTTAAGAAAAATTTATGATATAGAAAGTAATGAAAAAAAATATACATAGGCATCATAGAAGGTTTCCACAAAATTGAGGCTTCATATTAGGAAATAAATTATAGTATAAGAGATTAGTTTTCAAATAGGAACAAGAAGATAAATAAATTTGGGAGGATGTAAATATGATGTAAAAAATTCCTTGATGGCTATAGTTGAAAAGGTGGAACCTACAAAAGATAAATACAACTAGTCAAATGGTGTTATCAATATAAAGGTGTATCTTGAGTTTTCTATTAATGATATTTACATTCAAGGAAATAAAAATAAAATGATTTGAGATTTGTTAAAAGATTCATCAAATTATATAGATCAACTTTAAGAAGAGGTTGATCGACTTCAAGGAGAGGTTGATGAACATTTGAAAAATCCAAAAATATTGGAAGTGGTTCTGGAGTTTAAACTAAGGATTTAAGAGAAGGAAATATTTATCAATTACCTTACATTGATTTTGGAGTTAAATTAAAATATAGTTGAGGTAATTGAATAAGAAGTAATTTCTTTAAGAAGTGAACTAGAAACTGATTCAAAATCGATGGAAATAAAGAAAAAATTATAGTTAGGATGGTTTTTAGACGCAAATATTTTGGAAAAATTTAAAAAATTTCCTGAAGGAGTAGGGAAATCCTTAGATGATAAAATATATAAATTTATTAGAAGTGGAATTGAATATGTTATAAAAACATCAAATCCTGGAAATGGGATGAGAAAAAATAAAGGGAAGAAGAAATATGGATGAATCAAAAAGGAACCTAATGCCCTAATAGAGACAACATCAAATGAAACAGACAAGAGAGATAAAAATAATCCTAAATTATCCATAGATGTTACCAGATCAAAGAACTATACAAGATAAGGGTAAATATGGATGAATGGATGTGGGAACATATTTCCTCTTATGAAATGTCAATACTATAGATTTTTGGGCCATACCATGTCTTAGTATGAAGAGAAAAGGATCTATCTGAATGGTGATGAACATAATAGTCAACAAAGGAGAATGAGACCACATCCTTAATAATATCTAAAAAATAATTTCTATGGATATTATTTTCAATGTTTATGCTTTTTCCATAAATATAATCATTATAGGAAGATTAAAGGAGGGAACCATAACTACAGATCTACAAGACAAGTCAATACTGGTCAACCAAGAAGAATTATCCATGAAAATAAGTGTTATTATCTAGAAGAATAATATTAGTATGATTCAACCATGGATTTTAAAAAGGGAGTGGATATGAAATTAAATAACTCCACCCAACCAGTTATCTCATGGTAGTAAAAGAAGAATATTGAGAAATACAACCTGACAGAGATCACTCTCAATTCTATAAACAATATTATCACATAGATTCTTGATAGAAGATCCTCATCCCACATGACAAGAAATGAGAATATTCTGAAAAATGTTAACCCAAGGGTTAATGGAACAGTGAAGTTTGATAACTATGGTTCCTAAAATATCAATGGAAATGAAAATATAAAATTAAAAAATGAATATCTAATGAGAAAATAAGTTGTCTACATGGATGTATTGCATTATAATCTCCTGAGTGTGAGTAACTATATGACTCAGGACAAGTAGTTAAATTTAATCAGAAAGGGTGTTCCATTAATGGATATATGGCTAGGTTACTCATGAATTGTTAGAGGATAGGTGATAATAATTACTATGTATACAATAAAAAAAACACTTAATTTCTATAAATTGAAGAGGAAAAGAACTTATACTATCAGAGGCTAGGTTACATTAATCAACATAACATGGAAAAATTATTCATAATAAAGGATTTTTTGATATTCCCAACCTAAATCATGGTCAAAAAAATAAATCTAATGTTTGAATTTGAGGAAAGAAGGACTGAAAATCTTATTGGACAAGGAAAAAAAAGTATAAATCTTCTACATTTATTCCACCTAGAGGTGTATGAACCAATGAATATGGTTGGAACATATGGAGAGAGCTAATTAATTATTTTTGTTGATTATTATAGTATATTATAATGTGTTATATTTATGTATCATTAACGAGAATTGATTGACTATATAAAGAGATATCTCTAAATATTTTATAATGAAACCGGATACACGTTTAGGACATTATGATCTAAAAATGGAACAAAATACACATCCATTGAATTTTAAAATTACCTCAAAAAATGTGTGATCATGAATGAGGAATCTTCAGTGAGAACACCTCTAAAAAATGGGTTTTTTAACACATAAATTTATAGGTCAATAATAAATCCAAAACTCTGGGGATTGAGGGTTGTATTTCTCATCATTACTTGAAACAGTCCGTTCAAGTTATAATTTAAATTCAAAATCAAACACGTTTGAGTCTAGAATAGGACATGACACATTGTGAGTTATGACATGGAAGGAAACCACCACTAAAGTATTTTCATGTTTTTGGATGTAAATGCTTCATCTTAAATAAGTAAAGAAGTAAGGGAAAGTTTTGTGATGTTATAGATGAAGGAATATTCATTGGATACTCAGTAAAGAGTAAGCCTATAAATTCTGCAATGATCACCAAATAAAGATTATGGATAGAAACGAGGATAAAAAATTAATAACTTAAGGAGATCATATGTTGATATAATTGTAAATGATACATAATGTGGGAAAGGGGAAGATTAAAATACAAAAATAATGGAAGTCTTGACCAATATTTAGGGGTATGAAAATTATAATGATTCAAAAGTAGAATAAAAATAGGAAACCATTGCTGAAGAAACTCTACTGAAAATCACAGAAGAAATATAAGAGAAAAATTTGATCAATCCAACCACATTAGGGAATTGACAATGCCTACATAGATAAGGAGAATGAGGAGTGAAGTATATTATTATCCCCTATCAATTATTTAACCAACCTTGTTTGAAGAATAAATGAAGGATAAATCATGGGTTAAGTCTATGAATAGGGAACTGGATCATTTTGACAAATACCGGACTTGGGATATTGTTAAGAGACAAAAAAAGAACAATGTGATTGGAACAATGTGGATCTTCAATTTTTTTGATGATCTAGGAAAGGTGATAATAAATAGTACATAATTTTTTTTAAAGTTTATGCACATATCGAAGGCATAAATATTGAAGAATGTTTTTTCAACAGTAGATCAATTGTATTTTATTAGGTTCTTCCTATCCATGTAAATTAAAATACAACACAATTTTTATATGATGGATGATAAAACAACATTATTAATTATTGTTCTTGAATAATAAGTCTACATTGAACAAGAAGTGGTATTTATGATTGGAAATTATGAATATTATATAAGTATATTTATTTTATAAATCAAGAACCATAAGCATTGTATTATTAACATAATTCTTATCTGAATAACCTATAATTTAAAATAGAAGGCATCAACCATAATCTCTATATTAATAATTATCAAGGGGATTAATTTATTGTGATTATTTATTTGGATGAAATTATACTTGGATGTAGTAGGTATGTATTTGTTGAATAATTTTCTATTAACATGAAATCAAAATTTGAAATGTCTATCATTGGTGAAATCACCTACCTTTTGGAGATGCATGTTATTTAAAAGAAAGAACACACCACCATTTCTCAAGAAATTCAATATGAATGGATCAAAACCAATTTTTACTATAATTATGGTTGGGAAAAAACTAAGAAAACATAATATAGGGAAATATGTGGATCAAAACATGTACTAGAGAATCATTAAAATCTTATTATTTCTAACTTCAACATGGCCATATATCATCTTTTTAACATGTCTAGTGAATCAATTCCAATCTAATCCAAAGGAAATCATTTTTTAGTAGTTACAAATAATCATAAGGTATATTCAGGATACTCTTAAATTTTTGTTACACTCTATAGCTGGAAGGGATAATGAATTATCAACATTCTTTGATGTTGATTGGGATGGAGATGCGGTGGATCTAAAGTCCAAAAGTGGGGGTTCATTTATTATTGGAATTAAATGTGGAGGCTATATGAGTAAGAAATAATAGATCAAATATCTTAGTACAACTAAAGAAGTGTATATATCTATGAAAAATGAACTCAACTATTCTTGAAAAAGGAACAACATACTTATATTAGTGATGAGGTGAAATAGCCAATGGAGATACATTGTGACTACACGATCATGATCGAGATTATGAAAAATATTTTCCAACACTCTCATACTAAAAATATGAAGAACATATATCACATCATCAAATAAAAATTTGAAAAATGTGTAATTAAAATAGATCATTTTGGAACTAATGATCATGTGGATGAAATCTTGACTAAGCCTTTGGCTGCACCAATGATTGAGAAATATCTATTCAACATCGGTGTTCAACCAGATCCCATTTCATGAGGAAGTTATTTTTTTTACTCTATCCCTATTCATAGTTATTATTTTAATATCATTGTGGAAGTGATGTAGTTCTCAGGGGGATATAGGATCCAGTGAATGTTGTTTATGAGCATTATGTGACATAGAAAATCTCTTTGGGTTTATTTCCAGGGGGTGAAATTTATTCGAATATGGATTGAAGTGGTTTATAAGAATGTTCGGTGGCATATCAAGTCATGAAATTATCTCTTTCAACTATTTTTTATACACCTAGATATTCTCACATAGAAATACCATTATGGATGAGTTAATCTTTGCCTATCAAATTTTTGTTTGAGGTTGGTGCTTTAATGAACTTATCTACATATTTCTAAGAAAAATAATGGAGGAGATTATTGGTATAAATAGTTTTTGAATCTATAAATAGATTTTTTATTGTCAATCAATAATGGGTTAATCAAGGAGTTTTCAAGAAAAGTGATATTACGGTGAATATAGATTCAAAGTTGAATATGGAATCATTTCCCAGTGTTTTCCAAATATTTGGGGTCTAAAATTTTGAGTAAGGGACAAGTTTTGTAAAAGATGGATATCTAGGTAAATCTATTGAAAATATACAATGGTATCAACTTTGTGAAATATTAGTTTCATGAAGGAACATGTTTTGAGAAATATGGATTTTTAGGACTACCTCATAAAAATATGGAAAAGTCATGGAATTCATGAAAGTCTAATGTTTTTTGAAAGTTTGGTGTCATGAAGTATTGGAAATTTGTGAAAAATATTGTTTTTAGAATGAATGATAGTAATTTATGTAATTATAAGAATATTTATGAATGGAAAGTATTTCTAAATGCTTCGTCATGACAGTGAGTTTCATAAAAAAAAGATTTGAAAAAAGGCAGTGGTGATATTGAATGTCTCATAAAGGGTAGGGAATTTCTATAAATAGGAATCTTATCATTAGTTTATCATATAATATGTTTTGATAAATGTTTTATCTCTCTATTTTCATGAAGTTATTACACAAACATAATTATTATGTAAATCAAGAACATTATGTGAAAAAATGTTTATGAAAATAATGGATGAGAAGTAATTGATGCTAAGGCATTTTAGAGAATGAATTTTGGGAATGTTTATAGTTCTGTGACAATAATGAGTTTTTTATTATTATTATGAGTTTTACAAAAGGTGGGAGTTTTATGAAAAGCTATAGTTTTGAAAATGATGAATGCTCTTTGAAAGAAAAATGGAGTTTCATGAAAAAGGGTGTTTCATGAAAGATACTTATGTGAATATACTTAAACTTAGGAAAGTATTGTGGAATTTATTAAAGCATCATAAGTGGACCTGCATGATGAAATACGTAACTTTCATGTTCTTTGATTTGGAAGTTACATTCAGGTTTACAAATACAAAAAATAATTAACATAAAGTAGTGAGAAAGGGGGAGTCAATGGAATTAATTTGAGGGAGGAAGTATGTTATCCCAAATATTATTATAAAAGTATTATTCCTGGTATAGATTGGTCATGGATAAAAAAATTAAATCCATAATTATAAGGATCCGACCTTAAAACATTAAATAATATTGAATTAAATGAATAATTCACATTAAGGATATTTTTAGGTTTAGAGTTTTACAGAATTAGGACATAACTATTACATCTCAAAAGAATAAAAAGTAGAAATTTCTACTCAGTTTCCATTTTTTTCACAAAATAAAACCTCTCATGAAAAAGATTCATGTCTATTTCCATGTTTTAGATATCATGACTTTTCCTGGATCCCATCCTTGACCTAATTCTTTAATCCCTGTGAAAACATTTCAAAAAAAAACTTGGGATGAGCATAAAAAGCTCAGTTAGGGTTATAAAAAAAGAATTAAAACATTAGTTTATCATTATATACATAACATAAGATCTATAACATACCTTATGAAATCATAAGATTTATGAATAACACATAGAAAACATAATTCGTAAAGGTAACTTGTGGCATCCATATCATACTTACATTGTAGCTATAATAGCTACATAGGGAGTTACATTTGGAATACCCATCACAGTATGTTCCCCAAATATATTAGGAGAAACATTCACGTTTACCTCTGTCAAGTTATCCAATGAATTTGAGAGCTATCTCAGGCTCACCTGCCCTTGGTTTATCATGGAACCACCCATATACATAAACAATTCCCAAGAACCATAACATATTTATAACAAATAAAACAAATATAAAGGAAAAGATAATATTTCCACATTCCAATCACAATATATCATTTAAATATATTGACATAAAAAATCAATTATCAAAACCATATTCAATACCAAAATACATAATAGAGTATATGGTATTTATTTTCCTTTTAAAAAACATTTTGGCTTGTTAAGAAAGCCAAAGATCAAATAATACCCGCGTTGCCAGAAAGGTCGTTGTTACCGTGTACGTTAAAAAAACATTCCTTTTTTTTTTGTTTAGTAAAATACTTCATAGAAAAAGATTCCCTTTGAATGAAATGAAAATTCAAAGGTGTTTATACATAGTAGAAAATAAAGTTGTGTATAAAACAAAATATACCTCAATGAAAGGATATTGAGACGAAGTCCCTTACCTCGTGTCCGACTTGACCCGTTCGTTCTTTAATCCCCTGAATAATAAACTAAAGTTAATTTATACTTTCTTAAGAACCTTTTTCAAGGTTATTATTCTTTTTATATCACTTATTAGCATGTTATAAACATTATTTAATCATTTAAGTTAATAATGGTCATTTTGTTGATATTTTGTACTTGAGTCAAAAATAGACTTCTTATTACTACAAGTTGTACATGTAGTAAAAAGTTCATTATATCCAGAATTATATTCATTATTTAGATATAATATATATCATATATATCCAGTATATACATGTATTCATATTAGTACATAAAATTTGGAGGTAATAAATCAAATGCACCGTTCAGGGAGACGGTAAGCCGTACGTATGCAGGAACGCTACTTTCATTTACATTTCATATTTTGATGGAATGAAAATGTAATGATACATATGTATATTATAATTCCAGTATAATATCATATATAATATCATTAAATACATCCTTTATACGTCCTACATAAGACATTAACGAGTCATATCACTTTGAGGGGGAGATAGTCCGCACTTCCTAAAATGAAATTATCACATTTACCTATTATGGAAACCATACAAGTATGCTATAAATGAAAAATACAGAAGCATAAAGAAAGCATAAACATAATATATATCATATATAAATACAGTTCCATCAAAATTACCACCATTAGAGGTGGTGGGAAGTAATTGAACAATCATCGTTTCGCGAGGCAGTAGTTCACCGTCCACAGAAACAATATGTTCTTTACCCATTTGATAGAGGTGTGTGTAAGTGTAGTTCAAATAATTCTCATAAAAATATACTAGTACATTGAGGATACTGTTTTTGTTATAAAATAATGTAATAAAAGAGTTTAGGGGGTTGGAGAAGTAAAATAAAACAAATGAACTTAAGAGAAGGCATTAACTATAAATCGGGTAACTCCCTTTGGTTTAAACCCAAAGGGTTTCTTGAAGTGCTTTCTACCTAAGGTAAGGATTCTAGGATAAAGATAGGGATCTTGGGATTTTATTGGAGTAGAGGTTGGATGAGCCAATGGCTTGAGAAGTGTGAGAAATTGGTATGAAGTGAGGGCTTTTAATAAGGGAGAGGAGGGGCTCTTTTGGAACAATTGAAAATATTATTTTACTATATAATGATTTTAGGTTTCTAAAGGTCCCAAAAACGTTAAATTAAAATATAATGTAGCCCATGTTCTAAATAAAATCATCCAATAACAATTGGAAAAGTTTTGGATATTTATTTTTAATTTTTATCTTCTTATTTATTTAAATCATTCATTAATGACGTAAACATAGCATCATCATTGTATCATAAATAATTTTATTTATTTGATGTCTAAAAAATTACAAAACAAATTACCATGATATAGGAAATATTATTATCTTTCTAATGAATATATATAGTCAAATATATCAATTATATAACCCCACATTAAATTTTTTTTAGTAAAATAATACAAGTTTATGGAATTTTTATTTTTTACTTTAACTAAAAAGTTAATTATGTCATTATCTTACCCAAGTGGATCCATGGGGTCCCAAAATTGAACCATGGATTATCTTGGTCGGCCATGACTCAACCAATAAGGTTAGGACAAGTGTAAAGGTAATTTTATATTATTATAACATTATTTTTACCTTAATTACCCTAATTACCTTTAATCGCAGTTAATAAAAGTCAAAAATTACTATTTACCAAATATTATTTTTATCCCATTGAACCAAATTTTACTTAATAATGACACCCATGTATGTCGTATTTTTGAAATTAAATTCACAGAAGTGGTAAAATTTTATTTAAATGATAAATTCTGTTTTTTTAACTACTACTTAGTGGTTTCACTATTCATCAAAAATTGAAGGTTTTCAGAAAAATTTCAAAAATTCACCCTAAGATAAATTTGATATTAAGAGTTAAAAAATGATGTATATTATAAAAAATTCAAATCATAGAAGGTGCATTAATTAATTTAAAATTAATTCCTGTTGTCAAAATAAATAGCATGTTTTTAAGAAACAATAACTATCAAATGATTGATACTTGTTAATGTCCAATTTCAAAGTGAAATTACTTCCAATGACCAAAATTGGATTAAATGGTAAAAATATAATCTATTTACACTTTAAAACCAATTAAAAAGATAATTTAACTATATAAATAAATTATATTAAAAGTCAGTTTTTAATTAAAATACAAAATTTTCATTATTCATTAAAAAATGAACTTTGTCGGAAAAAACAAAAAATTTACACAAAGTAAATTTTGATGTCCCGATTCTAAAAAAGAATTTTATTTTGTCAAATAGAACATATAATAGTGAGAAAAAATATATTTAAAAAGGGTTCTCCATCAAGAGGAGGTAAATCGACCTTTTAAATAATATTAGAGTATTTATACTTAAAATCAGTTTCTTTCTTATTTTAAGCCTCTAAGATTTATTGGATAAATGTAAAAGCATTTAAAAAACATATATAATCATATTTTAGTTAGTTCTATTCATTCATTCCAATACAATGGCTAGGAATTAACTACCATTTAAAATAATAATATTATATTGTTAGTGTGCAATGTATGATTTCAATGAAACCCGTTGTTGTGTATCGGGTACGCCATCGAACATAGAAACCCATTTAAAGTAAAGTTAAATTTTTAATGAAAAAATATTAATAAATATGAACAATGTCTTATTATTTATTTACCTAGGATGTTACATCCTTCCCCCTTTTGGAAATTGCGTCCTCACAATTTTTATTCACTTATCAAATAAGTGGGGATATTTATCCCTCATAGCGTTTTCAGATTCCCACGTTGCCTCTTCAACCATATGGTTTTCACACAAAACCTTTACCTATTGAATTACCTTATTCCACAACACTTGCTCTCTATGGTCAAGAATCTGGATTGGTTGTTCTTAATAAGAGAGATTCTCTTCCAACTGAGCTACCTCTAGACTTAAAACATGAGATGGATCTGGCATATACTTTCTCAACATTGAAATATGAAAAAAATTGTGTACCTGGGATAAAATTGGAGGTAAAGCCACTATATATTCAACTGATCCAACTTTCTACAAGATTTCATAAGTTCCAATGAACCTCAGACTCAAGTTTCCCTTCTTACCAAAACTATTTACACTTTTCCATGGAGAAAATTTGTAAAAGACATGATCACCTACCTCAAAAGATAGATCCTTACTTCAGTTATCTGCATAACTTTTTTGCTGACTCTGATCTGTTTTCATGTGCTTCTAAATCAACTGAACTTTCACAGCCATCTCCTTCACCAATTCTGGTCCCATCAGTTTCCTTTCACCAATTTCACCCCAAAAAGTTGGATTTTTACACCACTTTCCATAAAATTACTCAAACAGAGCCATCTGTATACTGGAAAAAAAATTGTTATTATAAGAAAATTCAACCAAAGAAAGATTCTGGTCCGAAATTCCCTGATAATCCATCGAGAAAGTAAGTATCATATCTTCTAAGATATGAATTGTTCGTTCTGACTGCCCATCTAATAGAGGATGAAATGTTGTACTAAAATTTAATTTAGTACCCAAGGAATTATGAAGGCATTTCCAAAAGTTAGAAGTAAACCTGGGATTACGATCAGATAAAATAGAGGGGAATTCCATGAAACCTGATTATCTCCTTAACATAAAACTGAGAAAGTTGATTTAGAGACAAAGTATCCCGAATAGGAAAGAAGTGAGAAGATTTAGTAAACTGGTCAACAATAACCCAGATTGCATTATTACCTCAAGATGTCTTTGGTAATCACACAACAAAGTCCATAGATAAATTTTCCCATTTCCACTTTGGCACTTGTAAAGACTGAAGCATCCCTTTCGGCAACTACTGCTCTGCTTTAACATGTTGAAAAGTTAAACACTTCACAGTAAACTCAACAATATCTCGCTTCATTCCATCCCACCAGTAATACTCCTAAATATCTCTGTACATCTTAGTACTACTAGGATGAACTAAAAATAGAGAAATATAAGCTTCACATAACAACTCATTCTTCAACTATGAATCACAAGGCACACATAATATCTTTTTAAACCTCAAAACACAATCATTATCAATGTTAAATTCAGGAAACTTACCCTTCTGAACCAAATCTACCTTTTTCTGCAACTCGCTGTCTTCCTTATACGCTTGCTAAATTCTGTCTAATAGAGATGATCTCACTAACACTTGAAACAAAATAGAAGAACTTCCAGCACCAACAACTTCTATACCAAATTTCATCAAATCAAAAACCAAAGGATATCGTTCCAAACGTAGCATGGTTAATGAAGAATTACTTTTTTCGACTAAAAGCATCAGCCACTTTATTTTCTTTTCCCAGGAGGTAAAGGATCATGAAATCATAATCCTTCATTAATTACAACCATCTCCACTATCTCATGTTCAATTATTTCTAAGTGAATACATACTTTAAAATTTTGTGGTCAGTATATATTTTACATTTTACTCAATACAAATGATGTGTCCAAATTTTTAAAGAAAAACAACAGAAGCTAATTCCAAATCATGTGTAGGGTAATTTAAATCATGAGGTTTCAGCTGACGTGAAGCATAAGAAATTACCTAATCATTCTGCATAAGGACACAACCAAGTCCTTTCAATGAAGCATCATTGTAGATAACAAAATCACCATTTCTGGAAGGTAATGACAAAATGGGAGCATTCACCAATCTTCTTTTCAATTCCCGAAAACAAACATCACATTCCTTTTTCCAAGTGAACTTAACACCTTTTCGAGTTAATTTAGACATTGGAATAGATAACCATGCAAAATTCTCAAAAAACCTCTGATAATAACCTGCCAAACCAAGAACACTACGAATCTCGGTTATATTTGTAGGTCTTGGACATTCTTCAGCAACTTTTGTTTTAGAAGGATCAACAGTTATGCCATTTTTTGAAACAATGTGACCAAGGAAAGAAATTTTTTTTCACCAAAACTCACACTTGCTAAATTTTACATACAGTTTCTTTTCTTTTAAGGTTTTTAAGACAACCCTTAAATGTATTTCATGTTACTCTTTAATTTTTGAAAAAAACAAAATATCATCAATGAACACAACCACAAACTTATCCAAGAACTCATGGAAAATTATATTCATAAGATCCATGAATATTGCAGGTGCATTGGTTAACCCAAAAGGCATGAATAAAAATTCATAATGGCCACATCTAGTACAAAACATAGTCTTCGGAATATCTGCTTCTTTTACTTTCAACTGATTATACCCCGACCTCCAATCAATCTTCGAAAAATACTGAGCTCCCTGGAGCTGATCAAACAAATCATCAATATGAGGCAAAGGATACTTGTTCTTATCAGTGATGTTATTCAATGCTCTATAATCAATGCAAAGTCTCATTGAAACATATTTATTTTTGACAAAAAATACAGGAGCACCCCATGGTGATGTGCTAGGTCAAATGAAACCTTTATCTAATAACTCATAAAATTGATTCTTTAACTCTAAAAGTTCAATTTGAGCCATTCGATAAGGGGGTTTTGAAATTGGATTAGAAATAGGAACTAAGTCAATAGTAAATTCAACTTCCTGATCAGGTATAATACCAGAAAACTCATAAGAAAAAACATCAAGGTTCTCATTTACCACTAGGACATCATTAATCTGAATAGTTCCTTTGTTTTCAATAATATGTGCAAGGTTATATTCATTTCCATCTTTTAGCAGTTTCTCGGCTTCCTGATATGTTATCAAAAGTAAGGTTTCATTCTTGTACACAAATTGAAAATATTTCTGAAATGAAACCTTTTTAGCTCTGCATTCAATCTTAGCATGATAAACAGAAAGCCAATCCATACCCAGAATAAAATCAAACTCTACTAGAGACAAAACAATAAGGTTTGTAGGTAGATTTTTTTTGCACATAAGGATATGAAGGTTCTTATAAATTCTTTTTGTCTCAACATTTCCTTCTGGGTGTTTTTACCATAAGTTCATGATTCATATCTTGAGATGAAATTAAAAATTTACTAGAAAATTTCTCAGAAATGAAAGAGTGTGTAGACCCTGAATCAAAAAACACATTGGCATAATATGAACAAACAAATAGTGTACCTGATACAACTTCATTTGACAGCCCAACATCTACTGAAGTAGTTGCAAAGGATTTCACCAACCCTTTCTACTTGTAGTCTAGTTTCTTTCCCTTAGTTCGGTTCTTATTAGGATACTCCTTTGTATAATGACCCATTTTATTCCACTTAAAACATCTTACTAATTGTAAATCAGATTTTGTCTTACCATTACCCTGATATTTTTCAGTGAAATTATGAGCCATATGTCCCATTTTACTGCATCAGTAGAACTTAATAGAATTCAAAATACATTCCCCAGCATTATTTTTACCACAATTTTTACAAACTGTAAACTTAATTTTCTTACCATTAGACTTTTTTGAAGAGTTCTCCCTTTCGCTTGCCACCTGGACCTCTTATTCTGTTGTTTTTCAAAGAACACTTGATCATCAGCAAAGTCCATTTCCACCTTCTCCGCACATCGAACAAGTTTTTCATAACATTTGAACTCACGATAATCTAAATCCCTTTGATACTTTGGATTTAATCCTGAGTAAAAATGGTTGATTTTACTATCAAGATCTCATATGAAATTGGGAGCATAACTTGCCAGTCGAGTGAATTTTGCTTCATAAGCCGCCACTGAGTCATCCTCCAAACTCAATTCCAGGAATTGTTTTTCAATACTAAGTTGAACAACCTTAGGAAAATATTTCTCAAGGAACATACCTTTGAATTTATCCCAATAAAGTGCATCAATATTCTCACTATCCTCGATATTTTCTAGCATCGACCACCCCTGATCAGCTTCACCTTCAACACGGTAAACAATGAGACTAACCTTTTGATGTTCTGAACATCCCATGAAATCAAAAATTTTCTCCAGTTCTTTAATCCATCCTTCAGCTATCACAGGGTCAGATGATCCTCTGAATGATGGGGGATGCTGCCTCATGAAATTCTCCACTACTGAAATGTTCCTTTACAGTTATTTTGGCTGATCTCGTGCATGGATACCAACACCATTTATAGCCAGAGTCAACTGTGGCATTACTGCAAAAAACTATTCAGTTTTGATTCTGACCATCTTAAGTTGCTGATTTGGAAGGTTGTCTTCCTCCAGATGTCTTCCCAACATGGATTCCCTATTTCATCTGCAGAAAACCATTATGAATACAAAAATATCTTAGGTGAAGTAACATGGTAATATTTAAATGCTATATCATTTCAATCTTATCATAAATTAATTTATGGATATTAATTTAACAGTACCCTAACTTCTAAAGTTGTCTAAACTGACCTTTAATACCAACTATAAAGACCCACCCTTAAAACATTACATAATATTGAATTAAATGAATAATTCACATTGAGTATCCTTTTAGGTTTATTGTTTTAGAGAATTAGGACATAACTATTAAATCTAAAAAGAATACAAAGTAGACACTTCTACTCAGTTTCCATTTTTTACACAAAATAAAAACTCTCTTGAAAAATTTTCATGTCTAGTTCCATGTTTTAGACATCATGACTTTTCCTGGATCCCATCCTTGACCCTATTCATTAATCCCTGTGAAAAAAATTTCAAAAAAAAAAAAACATTGGATGAGAATAAATAGCTCATTAAGGGTTATAAAACACAAGATGAAAACATTAGTTCATCATTACATACATAATATAAGATATTTAACATACCTCTTGAAATCGTAAGATTTATGAATAACACATAGAAAACATAAGTCATAAAGGTAATTTTTGGCATCTATATCATACTTACATTGTAGCTATCACAACTACATAGGGAGTTACATTTGGAATACCCATCACAGTATATTCCCTAAATCCATTAGGAGAAAAATTCACATTTACCTCTGTCACGTTACCCAATGCATTGGAGAGTTATCTTGGGCTCACCTTCCATAGGTTTATCACGGAACCACCCATATACGTAAACAATTTCCAAGAACCATAACATATTCATAACACATAAAACAAACATAAAGTAAAAGATAACATTTCTACATTCCAATCACAATATATCATTTAAATATATTGAAATAATAAATCCATTATCAAAACCATATTCAATTACAAAACACATAAAAGAGTATATGGTATTTATTTTCCTTTTAAAAAAAATTTCAGCTTGTTAAGGAAGTCAAAGATCAAATAATACTCATAGTGTAAGAAAGGTCATTGTTACCGCGTATGTTAAAAAAACATCCCTTTTTTTCATTTAGTAAAATACTTCGTAGAAAAATATTCCATTTTAATGAAATGAAACGTTAAAGGTGTTTATACACCGTATAAAAGAAAGTCGTGTATAAAACAAAATATGCCTCAATGAAAGGAGATTGAGACGAAGTCCCTTACCTCGTGTCTGATTTGACCCATTCATTCTTTAATATCTTGAATAATAAACTAAAGTCAATTTATATTAGATTAAGAACATTTTTCAAGTTTATTATTCCTTTTATATCACTTATTTCTATATTATAAATATTATGTAATCATTTAAGTTAATAATGGTTGTTTTATCAATATTTCATACTTGAGTCAAAAATGGACTTCTTATTACTACAAGTTGTACATGTGGTAAAAATTTCATTATATCCAGAATCATATTCATTATTTAGATATCATATATATCATATATATCCAGTATATACATGTTTTTATATTAGTACATAACATTTGGAGGTAAGAAAAGAAATGCACCGTTCATGAAGACGGTAAGTCATACGTACGCATGAACGCTACTTTCATTTCCATTTTGTATTTCAATGGAATGAAAATGTAATGATACATATGTATATTATAATTCCAGTAAAATATCATATATAATATCATTAACTTCATCCTTTATATGTCCCACATAGGGCATTAACAAGTCATATCACTTTGAGAGGGCGGTAGTCCGCACTTCCTAAAATAAAATTATCGCGTTTACCTATTATGGAAACCATAAAGGTATGATATAAATAAAAAATACAGAAGAATAAAGAAAAAATAAACATAATATATATCATATATAAATACAGTTCCATCACAATGGCCACCATGAGAGGCGGTAGGAAATAATTGAACAATCATTGTTTCGTGAGGCAGTAGTTCGCAGTCCAAAGAAACAATATGTTCTTTACCCATTTAATAGAGGAGTGTGTAAGTTTTGTTTGAATCATTATCATAACAACATCCTTTTATATTTATGATACTGGTGTTTTTATAAAATAATAGAATAAAAGAGTTTATGGGGTTGGAGAAGTAAAATAAAACAAAATAACTTAAGAGAAGACGTTACCTTTAAATCGGGTAACTCCCTTTGGATTGAACCAAAAGGGTTTCTTGAAGTGCTTTCTACATAAGTTAGGGCTTCTAGGATTAAGATAGGGATCTTGGGAGCTTATTGTAGTAGATTTTGGACGATCCAAGGGCTTGAGAAGTGTGAGAAATGGGTAATAAGTGAGGGATTTTTATAAGGGAGAGGATGGGCTCTTTTGGAAAGATTGATAATATTATTTTATTATATAATTATTTTCGGTTTCCAAAGGTCCCAAAAACATTAAAGTCAAAGATAAGGTGGACCATGCTCGAAATAAAATCATCCAATAATAATTGGACAAGTTTTGGATATTGTTTAATTTTTATCTTCACATTTATTTAAATAATTCATTAATAACATAAACACTGCATCATCATTGTGTCATAAATAATTTTATTTATTTGAAGTCTGAAAATTATAAAAAAATTTATAATTATATAGAAAATATTTTTATCTTTATAATGAATATTTATTGTCAAATATAACAATTATATAACCCCACGTTAATTTTTTTAGTAAAACAATACATGTTTATGGCATTTTTATTTTTACTTTAACTAAAAAGTTATTTATGTCATTATCTTACCCAAGTGGCTCCATGGGGTCCCCAAATCGACCCATGAATTTTCATGGTCAGCCATGAATCAACCAATAAAGTTAGGACAAGTTTCAAGGTAATTTTATATTATTATAACATTATTTTTACCTTAATTAACCTAATTACATTTAATCGTGGTTAATAAAATCAAAAATTACTGTTCACCAAAAATTATTTTCATCCCATTGAACCACATTTTACTTAATAATGACAACCATGTATGTCGAATTTTTAAAATTCAACTCACAGAAGTGGTAAACTTTCTTTTAAATGAAAAACTCAGTTTTTTTAACTACTACTTAGTAGTTTCACTATTTATCAAAAATTGAAGGTTTTTAGAAAAATTTCAAAAATTAACCCTAATATAAATTTAATATTATGAATTAAAAAATGATGTCTATTTTAAAAAATTAAAAACATATAAGGTGCATTAATTAATTTAAAATTAATCTCTGTTGCCAAAACAAATAGCGTGTTTTTAAGAAACTATAACTATCAAAAGATTGATACTTGTTAATGGCCAATTTAAAAGTGAAATTACTTACAATGGTCAAAATTGGATTAAATGGTAAAAATATAATATATTTACACTTTAAAACCAATTAAACGATAATTTAACCATATAAATAAATTAGATTAAAAGGCGGTTTTGAATTAAAATACAACATTTTCACTATTCAACAAAAAATGAACTTTATCGGAAAAATACAAAAAATTTACAAAAAGTAAATTTTGATGTCCCAATTATAAAAAAAGAATTTTATTTTGTCAAATAGAACATATAAGAGTGACAAAAACTAGATTCAAAAAGGGTTCTCCATCAAAAGGCTGTAAATCAACCTTTTGAAGAATATTAGAGTATTTATGCTTAAAATCAGATTCTTTCTTATTTTAAGCCTCTAAAATTTATTGGATAAACATAAAAACATTTAACAAACATGTATAATCATATTTTAGTTAGTTCTATTCATTCTTGCCAATAAAACGACTAGGCGTTAACTACCATTTAAAATAATAATATTATATTGTTAGTGTGAAACGTAAGATTTCAAAGAAACCCGTTGTTGCGTATTAGGTACGCCCTCGAACATTGAAACCCCATTAAAGTAAAGTTAAATTTTTAATTCAAAAATATTAATAAATATGAACAATGTATTATTCTTTATTTACCTGGGATGTTACAATAATATCTAGTGAATCATAGTGGATTCTAGTAAGACCGACACATCATCAGTATATGATCCTTGGACATTCCCTTAGTGGTGAACTAAGTAAAACAACTGTGTTGTGTTTCCATTTCTGTATATGGATGTTTGATAATTACAAGATTCCATTAAATAAGTTTAATATTTTCCGAAAAACTTTGGGACAATACTAGTCTCATTATTAGAACAAGTTGATATCCTAATTCTCCCCTCCCTTCTAATAGTGTTCCATGCTATTATAAGGTCTTCTCATTTTGGTGATTTCAGCGATCTAATATGATAATTTTTTATTATTTTTAATGAATAATATAATCATTAAAAAACAAATAAATAATTATTCTTTTCTTATTAAGGTATAATGACATTTTTATTTTTGTTCAAATAGCCATCCATGATATAATTTTTTATAATTGTTCAAGTAGGTGGTTAAACATACCCCAAACACTAACATGCTATATCTTGATGGGTCAGTTTTGTTAAATAAGTATATAATATCATTATAATATAATAATACTAATATTATTTATAGTTTTTATTCTAGTGAGTCATATTTTAAGTATTATTAATGTTGAAATAAAATCAATATGAAAAAAATTACTTCGTGTTGGTGGTATTCCCCATAACATATAGTTAATGATCTTTTGATTTTATAAGGGAAAGAAAATGAATATGTTTTCCAATAATATAATTACAGACAATTATTATAATGATATTGAGGTTATTATATAACTATTGTTGATATTGGTATAGAAAAGAAACAATAAATAACAAATGACATGGAATGAGTAATACTCACTTGGGTAACCTGAACAATATCTTGGATGTCTCCTTAGAATTTAAGGGAATAAGCTAAATTATATAGATCAAATTATTATGAAAATGATATTCGATTCTATTAGGATAAAATTTTCAGTTTTTTAAGAAGAAATTAGAATAAATGGGTTTATTATTAAGTGGAATAACTATCTCCATTTATAAGTGAAGAAAATGGAACTTTTGTTAATAAAATTTATTTTTAATGATATCATTTCACAATTCTAGGGTTCATGAATAAAAATGTTATAAATAATAGATTATGGTGGGTCAATGGATATATCAAGCCTAATTAAGTATGAAACCAAATCTATTAAACTTTTTGAAAGCATTTTGTTATTATATTTTCAGTTTTAGCTTTTTTCTACATAGGTAACTAGTTTTCAAAAAAGTTACATATGATTTACTAAACACATAATCAAACCCTGTCAGAGAATATTTATGTTATGAGAATAAATTTAATCTACATTTAATATATTTTAATTTATATATTATGTAAGATCAAATTTTAAATTAAAACATTTTATATCTCGATAAACAGTTTTTTGTTTGAAAAATCATCTTTTAACCATTATATTCACTTAAAATTATTTAAAAAAAGAAATAAATTATATAAGTGTTAATATAGATATATATGTGTATACAAATAATATAAGTCTTCATTTAAAATATATTAATTTAACTTATTAGGTAAAAATTTCACAATATCAATTTAAAAAAACATTAAAAACAATAGTTTTACCATTATCATGGCCATTATCATTAATCATTGTAATCATACATTTACACCCAGAAATTAAATTTACCATATTAAATAACATGATAATCTATATATAAAATATTGAATCAATATTACTATATTTAATTTCAATAAGAAAATAAAACTTTTTTTCTTTATAAGTGAATAAATCAGTTTCTAGTATAAAATGATACTTATGTTCCTAATAAGAAATATTAGAGTTTTATAATTAGAAGAGAGTAATATTAAATTATTTATTTTACATATAAATTTGTATATTATTTATATAAATATGTTTCATTTTTTTAATTCTCATATTATGATAATTTCATGAAAGAGGCCGTTTTGTTAATATCAATATTTTTTTCACTATTACCCTAAAAATGAACATTTTTAAAAAACTAAAATTTAACTTTATCTAATTTTAAAATTTTGAATCTAAAATTTAATTTTTTCTTAAAAAAATTCAAATTCTAAAAGTTTTTAATTTAACATATACATAAAAACATAACTATATTATGAAAAAAATGAGTTTTATATGAAAATATACTTTTAGAATATTAACCATTTTCATTCAATTTTCCATTAATTTACTATTTAAAATAGTTTTAACCAATTATTCCTATCAAAAATATTCTATCATTATTAACCACATTTTTTGGAATAAAAATTAATACCAAAATAAAATTAATATCTTGAAAAATCAATTCTATGTTTAAAATGACCTTATTATTCATTTTAGATATACCAATTGAATATTATTTATACTAAAATTAGAATTTATTTTTTTTCTATAAAAATTATTTAAAGTAGTTACTCTTATTCATTCATTCTAGTTGAAAATTTCAGTTTTAATAGTCATACATAAATATTAATATTTTATTCTAAATATATTATTATTTCAATCTAGTTTTGTTTTATGTGTGGATTAATCTATCAAACACATTTCTTACATAAGAATATTATATTGGGAATTATTATGCTGTCATAACATGGAATGAGAAGGTAGAGATTTATTTTAGTCTAATGTCAACTAAAATGGATTTTAGGATTATGTTAGACATTATCATGTTGTGAGGGGATTCTAATTATTGGTTGATCTTATTTCATTTCCATCACATTAAGAAAGAGGAATCATTTATGATTATGAACAATTCATTTTATATGAGTTACTATTATTAGATTGTAATGTTTCATGATGATAGGACTTTTATTATCTATATATGACGTTTGGAGTTTAGTTTTTTGAAATTATTCATTATACCTTTGATTTTATTCTTGATAAATAGATTCAATTAAGAAATTATTATGAGTTAAATATGTTTATATATGCAGTATCTAACAACCCCATAAACAATATTGATGTATAATGATATACTAGTGATGGGATTTTTAATATATAATATTATAGTATAGATTATATTATCATGAGATTGATGTAATTGGAGTTTCATGATGAGTAGGGATTCAGATTGAGAATCTATTCTGATCATGTTTTTTATGTTTTTCTACTTGGGATTATATAATATAACTATTCCCCTCATTTTATAGTTTTTTTATTTTAGAAACCACAACTATAAGTTATAGTGTGTTGTGAATTTTCTATAGAGGTATATTTTTCATTTGACCTTCCATGGTTTTTGGAAAGGACCTATATTGCTACTTTAGGTAAAACATTTACTAAATTTTAATCTGAGGCCCTATCAGTAAATATTTCATCCATATTTTTTATAAAAATGTGAAATTGTATAAGGAATAGAATTTACTTATGATGTTCCACATCCTTAGGGACAATGTGATGATCATGTTTTGGGTGATGGTGGTCATCCAGGTCAGGGAGGTTGAGGATCACTGTGTGATCAGATATGAGACCTGTTGTTTCTAGTGTCATGAAAACCATATAACCTATATATTACTATCATTAAACCATAGTATATTCTTAGACTAATTTTTGGTACATCACACTTTTTCACTACAAAATCCCTCATCAGATCAATAGGGATCTGGGTGGAGATAATTTATGTTCCCATGAAACTGAGACTTCAATTATGTGGTTAGCTTAACAAATTTTAAGTGTTTTGGATTCATGAATTGTTAATGGGGACATAGTATTAATTAATATATTTCATCATGTTGTAGATACAATAATCTAATTTCATACTTTTAATCAATTATATATAATTATTATTATTTGGTATTGAATTTTTAGGGTAGAATGAAATCAATGATGTAAATAGATAGAATTTTATATTCATTGAAAAGTGGGAGTATTAGATGGGATGAAGTCATGAAGAATCTAGTTATTATAATTTTAAAGAGTTAAGGTTAGGGTAAATAATTTTATAGGCCTTGGTGTTTCTAAATATTCTAGAGGAGTTCCCATATGTGTTTGTTTATGTGGTTGAGAACTCATCCCATTAACATGATATTATCCTTAAGAAAGATATTCATTATGGTGTCTCTCATATTTTAATTCATCCTTGAAGGATTTAACAATTTGAGTAATGAGAATAGTGTATTCATATCAATGATTTGTTATAAAAGGGTTTCATTTGGACCCATATGTCTTTTAAGGGCTATTTGAGTATATTCAGGAATATTTATGATATAAATATAAGGCTATGTGTTGTCTAAAAATGGTTAAATTAGTTGATGGTGGTGAAATTTTTTCCCAATTCAAGGATTTATAATTTATTCAATTTTTTAAAAAATAGTATCTTGTTCTCAATGATTTGAATGTAGTCCAAATATAATAAAATGATGTTATGATTGTATGAATTCTGAAATTATATCTTTATATGTACTTATGTGTGATTTTGTTTCATGGTATTTTGTTTTGGACTAATAATCACTCTATCTACATTCATGGTGTTTATGAAATCTAAAATTTTTTAGTTCCTTGATGAGGGTGTATTTTTGTTGTTGATGAAATCCTAATATATCAATAACTAGAGTGGTATTATAATAATCATTTGAGCAGTTTTTAGGGTTACTTGATGAAATTATCTGTATACTCAGTGATCCATGTGTTTTTTTGATAGAAAATGTTTATTTTTAATGGATAGTTTTATCATTTTAAGGAGTGTAAGTTGATCCTTTAATAATTGATGCTATTTTTTATTTGAAGGATACCCATAATTTTTTAGGGGTTATATATTTCCTTATCTATTTATTCTATTATAAGTGGTTTCTATATGACTTTTCTATTATTATATACTCATATATTTTTTTTCTAGGGAAGATAAGGACTTCATATGGGTAGATCAATGTGGTAATAAATTTGAGTTTCTAAATGAGAAGTTGAATAGTACAAAAGTTTATTGACTTATAGTGGCATGTGTCATGTTTATGTTTTTATATAATACTTCACATTTTGTTTTTTGTTATATTTTTTTATTAGTAAAGGGAGGTCATCTCCAATGGGTCTTGAATTTTATGATCACATGAATGTAATAATGATACTCATGATCTTAATAATTCAGTGGTTGTGTTTTAATTTATGGGTTCTATGGAACTATATTATCAGATATTGTTTTATGATCATCACATATCACAAGAGACTATTTTATATCCTCTATTATTATTATTTGAATAAAAGTTATTTACAAATGATATGATTCTTATTGAATTATGTCATCGATATTAGTTATACCCTTAAGAATGGTATGGTTATAGATGTTGTGCTATGTAATAATTAATGTAGTGATATTTCATTAGAGTGTAGAGATGTGTAGAGGAAGAATGTGGTGCTACCAGTTTTTATTCTCTATGTTGAAGAAGATAATGATAAAAGTTCTCTATATTAGACAAAATAAAAGAATTCATTGATAATATAGTGGGATGACTCTACACTAGGAGATCATGTGGTAGATTTTCCATAGGATTACATTGTCTTTGTATATTAACCTAAGGTATTATCATATGATGTTTTTTATTTGGTGTTATTTCATGTGAATCTATTTATATATTAGGGGTGTGGGGGGGGGGGGGTCTTATGAGTTCCATTACTCAGCATTAGTAATGAATCCCATAATTACTAATATTTTTCACACATCAAGTATTTAGTTATATTAGACAATGATGAATAATTCAATAGTAGATTTCATGTTTTGAGTTAAGGATTTACAAAAATTAAATACTAGTCATAATTATTTTGTTTGTTATTTATTTTAATTTGATGTTTCTAGATAGAAAAGGGATGAAGTTTGATGGTTTTTACTATTTTCCCTTGATCTCTTTGTGTATGTGGTGTTATATTTTTGAATATTGATTAGCTGAAAATTCTAGATCATTTTATTGGAAATCATGGAGTTTTTCATGATGGATGCCTTTTCAAGACTATAAGTAGGATAGGTCTTCTATGTTCTTGGGTGTACAAGGATTACTATATTTAAATATTATTATGATAGTACCTTGTGACTGTGGAAGGTAATTTAGTATGTTTTTTATCTCAATTATTCTTTAACACTACATTGTATCATTATACAGATGGCCAAACTGAGTATAATTTATAATCATTGAAGGAAATATTGTATACTTGTGATATAGTTTCTGAAGTTATGTGGGCAATGAACTAACTATTTTTTTTTAGTTTTTACAAACCCATATTATTTTAAATGTATTTTTAATATTAATATATTTATGTTTCCCATATTGGAAAAATGTACAAAATAAAAAACATGAAAAAATATTTTTAGGAATTTTCAATCTACAATAAACATTACATATATACTATAAATAAACACTATAAAATTATAAATATTATTAGAAGATAATAAAAAAAAATAAAACATATAAATAGAGTTAAAAAGTTCATAGTTATGGGTTCTCTTATAAATATCATGCATATGAAAAGGATTGCAAACTAAGTACAAATCATTAGAAATATGTTTGGAACTTTGTACAAGGACTAGAGAATATAGATATACCTATATATAAATGATGAATATAGGAAATAATATGTATATATATTAATTATAAAGGAAATTGGTCAATTTATGTAGTAACATGGAATTCAAAATAGAAACATAACTTTTAGAGTAGTAATATGACAACTTAAATAGTAAAGTTACAAGTGTACGATATAAATAATAAATAAAATATGTTTATATATATATATTTTAATTATATAAAATAAAAAATAAATTATTACCACTAAATGAAATTGTAAATATATATTTTCAAAAATACATTTTAAAAAATACAATAAAATAAATTTTATATAAATATATAAATATTAACATTACATAATATAGAAAATAAATTTGAAAAGATTAATTTGGTTTATGGATTTAGAAAAAAATTATCCAATAGATATTTTTTGAAATTTTTTAAAAAACTAGATTTTTTTGTTAATATTAAAGAAGAGTTTTTCAATTACTTCATGATTTATAATAGAATAATATTATCATGATGAAATGAAAAACTTAAAAAATGTGTGATCAATAAAAAATACTTTTAATAAGATAAGTAATTTTTTATGAAATATTAAAGTAAATTTCCAAAACACGAAAGTAATTTCTAATTACTTAAAAGAAATTTTACATCGAAACATTTTACATTTTCCTATGTTCGTTATTGAGAAAAATAATTCTAGAGTTTAAATGTAAAAAATTAAACAAAATTCAATTACTTTTCATCCTTGATTATTCACACAATTAAAAATAAAACTATTTATTATATTTTAGATGATATAATATATTATTATTTATTTTTACAAAAAAATCCCTCCCCATAAATAATAAATAAATTCACCCACCTCCATAGAAAATGACACTTTAAATCCTTTTAATTAAAAAATACTTTTTAAAATATATTTACATCAACTTAAATGTATCCAAAGGGTTGTACAAGTATAAAACCTAAAAACCCCATTAAGGTATGATTGATTTTAGAAAAAAGAGAATCCTTAAGAATGAGTTAACTATTATTTATTTTTCCATTAATTTTTCATTATTTTATTCTATAATTCCTATACCTACTCTTAATGAAATCAATTACCAAAATTAATGTTTATATCTAAATTAAATAAATTTTATCATATTGTAGTATAATTATTATTAAAGATTTTTAATATATAAATTATCTATATCTAAACATATTTGTTATTATTTTAGTTATGTTTCTTCTTCCCTCCATGGAATATAGTATTTTATGACATAATTTAATGAAAGAAGTCATGTTTTCCCTTCAAATTGTGGGAACCTAAATGATTTTTTATTTAAGTATACCTTATGCCGTTATTATGAGATTTTTTATTTCTCATAGGTTTATATATTCTTATACATGACATATGTATCCATTTTATTTGTAATTTATTTTTATAAGAATATTATTACATGATAAGATGAATAAAAATAATATATGCATCCAATGCATTGGGTAATGTTATAGATCCCATGGGACCATTATCAGTCTACATGATGTAGTATTGTCTTACTTGAATGTTACACATGGAAATGATATTCATAACCATATAAATAATTATGAAATTACTTTAAAGTAAGACACAATTTATGATTTTCATTTTTATGATGTTTATATGTCCTCTAAATGTAACACATATTTTTTTTATAATTATGATCCTATTCATAAAATATGATGATGATGGTTTTTTCTCATCAATGTACTCGTGATTATTTAGGTGTTATGTTTTCTCCTATTATTCCTCCCCTTATTAGGCTTTTAGATCACATTATAATTTCTTTAATTCCATAGCTAATCACATGTTTTATGTGAAATAATAAAGCTAATTTTTGGAATATAATAAAACATTTAAATAAATATTTATGGATAACTAATCCATAAACATACTTTATTTCCTGATTTTTAACATAAATTAAAAAAAATTCATGCTAATGATATATAGATATAGTTTCTTTCTAATATTTGACATATAAATTAATTATTTTAAATAAAAATACATTATATTTATTAAAAACTATACATAGTTCTTCTAACTCCCAAAGAGATTCTAAATCTACATTTAATATACTAGGGAAAATATATATGGAAAAGGAAAATCTAGAAATCCTAGTATAAGAGTAAACATTACCATAAAGCATAACATGGGAGTTAAAAGATATAATATGATATCAGGAATAAGATAATAGTAAGTGTAGAAACATGGAATAAGGAAATGACATCATAAGAACATGGAATCAAAAACATGTAATGACAACATGATACATGAAATCATAAACATAATTTAAGGGTTACTCTCAAGAGTATTATACTTAATTATACAATGTACCATGGTTAATTAGGTACAATCCCTAATCCATCACATAACATATCATGAGATATAAATCATTACAATATACATTAGAGGGATATATAATTAAATACCCATCCATGACATAAATGAAAATCATACATATGTGTACCACATGAGGAAAATAAAGAAAAAATAAATCCTAAGAATGATAAAACCCACGAGAAGAAAGTAGTTCTAAATATTATTATAGGAATAAATAAAGGAAAAATCATAAGTATTCAATAAAAAGAAGGAAATAAATAATTTAAACTTTCATCATTTAAAAAATGACATAACTCATGAACATGTATATCCAATCTAGAAAATTCTTTATAATGATATATGAGAATAAATAATAAAAATAAACCACTTGTGTCTTTCTTTGTGAAACTTGTACATGAACTCTTTGAAGAAGGAATGACCATATTTTTCTCTATAAAACCCAAAATTGATCCAATAGGGTTATAATTAAAATTTAATGGATTTTATAAGATATTAATTGTTTTAAAACTTTGTGTAGGGGTTATTCTTGACACGAATAATGAAATATGCAAGTTACCATAAATCGGGTTTAGTTAAAAGTAGGAATTTATCTCAAAACTAAAAACATGAATATCCTAAGAACATAAAATTATATTTACTAGGTATATATTTAAGGGAAATATATATTAAAATAATTGTGCTAATTGATAATAACATTATATAAAATGGAAAAAATGAATGATAATTCACAATCAATAAGTCGCAAAGGAGGTATTGAGGATTTCTTACTATGTCCTAAAACATGTTTTTTTTGGAAATACCACATCCTAAAAAACATAATAGAATATTATTTTTAATTTTTTTTAGGTAAACATAATTCTGACATGATATAACACTTAATTATATTTCCAAATAAAATGGTTAACATTGTAAGGAGGGAAAATTATTGGCAAAGTGGGGAAACCATTATTTAAATATAAGGAAATTATTCTTAACATATTTTTATTTTATTGAATGATTAGACTCACTAGTATGGAATATTTGAATAAAATTGATATCTAAAAATATAAATAGGGTATACAATTTGAACTGAAAGATGAAATTTAATTAGAAACATTAGAATACAAGTAATCATATTGAGTTATAAGATACCCTTATATTTTAGGGAAGATACGAGTCATAGCTCATGAAAAGGGAGTGTGTGAATAGAGGTGATGTTTCCATATTCCATAATATATTTAGAAATTTTAAGTCCTATAGACTATAGATACACCATACTAATGAACATTTGTGCATAATATCAAATCATGCCTTAGTGAAGGGTGATTGATATAAAACCCTAACAATTTAAAAAGTAGTCAAATAAAAAACTCTTAAGGGAGAGTAATAATGATTATTAAGTTCAAATGCCATGAATAATGATAACTAATTATATTTTAAATCCATGTTTTGTAAATAAACCATCTAAATGAAAATTGTATCATAAAAGAAAACATTTCTCAATGATGGAAATTTTTAGATGACACCCTTAACGCTTTAATAAATTTTTAATAAAAAGTTATTAAATATTGGGTAATAAAATGGTTATGAAAACCCTATTAAATAATAAATTATTATAAAATAAATTTTGAGAAATTACATAAACCTTATAAATAAAAAATTGGTTCACAACATTTAAACATGTCTCAATTAAGAGAAATTGATAGGATAACCCTCACCTTTTTTGAAATTTGATATTTACACACACCTTATTTCATGAATAATCAAATTAACATGATTATATAACTTATTATAAACCTTATTCTCATCTATTATATTTAATATGTTCCATTAATCATCATATGTAATTTATTTAAGATGTGGTTTTATTTTCCTTATTAGTTACATGATGTTATTCAATCATTTTTTAATAACTCTTTATATATGTTTACTATGGTATAAGTTATCATAAAATAGTTTCATAATATCCATAGTTTTAATAGATTTATGGAAATAATATTTTTTTATTTAACTTTTTTTTATGTCTAACCATTATACGGGGTGATAACATGTGAAACTCATTTCTTTTTGTGAAAATAGTTCTAACATACACAAGAATAATGATTCCATTTCTAAAAAAATGAGAGTAAAATAAAGAGTATAAAATATTTACATTTTATAATATTAATTATATTATATATATCATATATATTCAATATATCCTATTTTAATACATTAATGTTGATGATATAAAATAGAACAGTTCGGTTTATGGAGGTGATAGTCCATGCAACGAAGAAAATACAATTTTTTTTCTTAGTTGATGGTGAAAAATTAATAATTGATATTATATTAATATAAAAATATATTAGTATAATAATGATACCTCTATCATTATATTTCTAGGTATATAAGATATTTGAATGAGTAATATTAAATATAAAATGTTACAAAGAAGGTAATACTTATTTTGGAGACCCAATCTTCTCTTTTAAATTTCCTTAAAATTGAATAACTTATTATAAATTCTATAGACCATGAGAATAATGAAGAGAAAATGAATTCTTGAAGGTAGTTTGGGAATTGTTTCAATTGAAATACAAATTGGAAGTGTATCCATCGAGTGGTGGAAGTGATCCCCTTTTAATAGCGAATAAAAGGAAATGTTTAGTAATACCCATTACCCTTACATGGTATCACTATAATATTCTATGGTCAATGCCTCAAAAAATTCATAATAATGGTGTTTTGAGTTATATTGGGTCAATAAATACTTAATAAATACTTTCAACAATTTATTTATACATTTTTAACTATATAATTTATATTTTATATAAAAATAAAGTGTAACCTTTACTAACAAATATTTATGTTTAAAAAATAAATTTAATATCCATTAAAAATAATTAAAATTAAATATACGAGAAAATAAAATTTTAATATAAAATATATAATATATAAAAATAGGTTTTGTAGAAAAATGATTTTTTTGAGTTTTTAATAGTAATTAGTATTGATTAAAATTAAATGAGATTTATTTTACATATATATGATTTAAAAATAAAATTATATTTATAATTTTGATAAAATAAATTTTAGTCAATAAATAATAAAAATATGACATAAATAAAATAATTCATTAAAAAACAGTTTTCCATTATCCTGGTAATTAACTCGATTCCTTTTAATATTAACATTTTTACCTAAAAATGGAAATTTTTATATAATTTTGAAACGTTGAACTCAAATAGGAAACAAACTTGTTTTGTATTTTAGTTTTGAAGGTGATAACATCTAAATTTTTTTAAGCTTGTAAAAATAGTTTTTAGAGTGAAATATTTATTGAGTTTAAAAAATGATTAAAAAATGATTTATAAATTAAAAATACTTTTTAAATGATTTATGATAATTATTAGACATATATTTTTATATAAAAATGGTTTCATAACCATTTATTTCATTCTTGTATCATAAAAGTGATAGTTTTTAGGAAAATCCAAATTTTTACTATTTGTGGAAAAATCTATAATTTTAGAAAAATATCAACAATTAATATTATGAAAATATTGATATAACAAATTAAAATAATGAATTTTATTATATAAATTTAAAATTATAATATTTATATATTTAAATTTTCAAAAATGATACAAATTATACATAAAATGACCTTTATTGTATATTGGAATTTTAATCATTATGTGTTGTTAATATTATTTTTTATCACTTTCTAATTTAGGTTATGTTAATATATTAGTTCATATATAATAATAATTTATGTTTTGAATTTATATTATTAGGAAAAAATAAAAAAACTTTTTAAAATATTTATTTGTAAATAAATATTACATTTATACTTATGAAATACTATTATTTAATTAATTATATTGTAAAATATACCTTTTACTACTCCATTGATATTGAAATATTTGTTTATATTTTATATATACAACATATAATATTTTAGGTAATAATAAAAATAATTTTCTATAATACAAGATTCATTACATTAACCCCGTAAAATAAATCACATCCTCCTAATTTAAATTAGTACTTAATAACAATGTTAGATAAGGGTATCTATAAGGTGACATTATATTTCATTTCTAGAGTGATATTCAGCTTAAAAAAATCAGAAACATATCTTTTTCAATAGAATTTTATTATCCCTTATGTTATGTTTTCTATAAACTTTTAATCCAAGAGAATATCATTATTTATTATAGAGACTCACATTATATAATTAACTAATTGGTGGAAATAATAACCCCTTCATAGAATATCATAGGATGATATGAAATTTGATCTCTTTATTCCAAATAATTTATTGTCTTTGTGGGGAGAACCAATGCATTTCAAAATTTACATTAAATTTATCAAGGATAATATTATTTTCCTATAATACATCCCCATAAAAAAATACTTGGGATACAATAATTACACCACTATAAGTTTTTATTAATAATTCCACATATATACATTGAGGTGAAAATTTGATTTTATTATAAAATATATTAAGTACAATGTAGTGGGTTTAACAAAATTAAAAAATAATTCTCATAGTTATTGAGTTGATGATCAATGTTCCCCACTCGACATCATTTTCATAACTTGATTCCATAGTTACAATTGCATTGGTTTTATCTTGATCCCAATTAATTGAATTTTGTTGATTCCTATAATTATTATTATCCTTTATATTATTTCATTTACTTTGATAATTTCCATTTTTTCACACATAAGGAATTGGATCATTAGTGGTTTTTATGGATACATGCATTACACTCCCATCGTATTAACTGACCTCTCCATATTACTATGTTAGTTTGATGCTCAATGAACACCTATTCCAATAGTAAATCATTTTCTTGTCCCCTTGATGAAATAACATTGGTGCTACTTCCCATATTTTTTATAAGAAGAAAATTGATTATTGTTTATTTTATCATCTTTATTTCCTAAGTTTTCATGAGCCTCCATCCTTATCTTCTTTACAACACTCATGTTTTTAAAAATAGTTACATTGTTAATTATGATTTTTGATTGCTAGTTATGAATGATCACTTTATTTCCTAGGACGTCTCAAATTTGAATGGGCTGATCATTGAGGTAATCATCACATTTTCCATGAAACCAAATGTTTACTTAGATCCTTCTAATTCTATCTATCACTAAAACCATAAGGGTTAACATGAGTGATTAACATGGAACATATCACAGATATTATCACAATTAATGAAATAAAAGTGAGTAAACCTTAAAACCATTTACCCATTTTCATCATCATGTTGTCCCATAATTCAATTAGTTTAACCTATATCTATATTGATTTATCCTAGGTTATGTTAATATGGATAATCTTATACTTATCAAACTAGTGGTTAAATGTAACTAAAAAATGAATCATTCATTATGTTTCCCAATGTGTATATGATCTAAAAAATCATATCCACTTAGAGTGTCAAAATAGGTTTGAAATCAGGAATATTTTCCATACACTAGGTGTGGATTCAGTTAATTCAAAAAACACCCTTTTCAGGGGTTGTTACCACTACATACATCATTTATAGAGAATGTATCCACTTTTATTATCCATACAGGGATGTATTTGCAGGAAAACCACAGATTACATACTTTACCGAAAAGTAAGGATGTTATCCTATACTTATCATATCATATATACTTCTCCCTAGAGAATGTATCCATACAGGGATGTATTTGTAAAATATATTACAAATTTTTTATTAGAAAATAAATTTAATCTCTATTAAATCTTATTGAATTTATAAATATTATTAAATTATATTTTAAATTAAAATATTTATTATATAAAAAATTTATTTTGAAAAAATGACAATTTTCCATTACGTGTTCCTAAATTTATTTAGTATTTAACAAAAATTGAATGAGTTTTGATATATATATATTGGTTTTAAACATAATATTAGGTTTAATATTAAAATTATATCAATTTTAGAGATTAAATAATGAAAATCATGATATTTATAAAAATATAAAAAACAGTTTTTACCATTATTGAGGTAATTAACAATAATCTTTCTAATATCATCTTTATGACTAAAAAATGAACATGTTATCTAATAGTTAAATTTTGAACTCAAATATTAAATACATTTTTATATTAATTTTATAAAACTGATAAATTATATTTTTTATTATAATCATGTAAAAACAATTTTAAGTTTGAAATATTACATGGGATTCAAAATTATTAATCATGCGACTAATAAATTTAGCAAAGTATTTTAAAATGTTATATTTTAAATATTTAACATTTATTTTGTATATAAAAGGGTTTAATGATATTTTAACTAATTATTATATTATAAAATATATAATTTTTTTTCAAAATTAATATGTTTACTATTCACTAAAAAGATCAATTATTTTAGAATAATATAAAATACTCATCTTAGGATAATATTGATATAATGAATTAAAAAATATGCTTGTTTTAAAATATTTAAATTAAAAATTTATATCTTTATCTTTTAAAATAAGGATATAAATTATAAATAAAACATCTTTTGTGGGAAAGTGGTGTTTCCAAGCATTATGTGTTCTTAATATTATTTCATATCTATTTATAATTTAAATGATGTTGGTTTATTTTTTAATATATATATTTTTTATTTTATACATTTAGTTTATTAGAAAATAAAAGAAAATTATTAATAAAATAGTTCTTTGGAAAATAAATCTTACTTTTATATTAAATACACTTCAATAAATACCATTAATTAATTATTTATATTCAAAAATTTAATTTTTACAACTCCATTGAAATTGAAATATTTATTTGAATTTTATATATACATCACAACATATTTTAAATAATAATGATAATAATAATACAAATGGATCCTAAAATATAGGGCATTAAAAAATTAATCTTCTTATGCATTTGTTTGGGTCTGACTAACCTCATGACTAGAAGTCAATGTACAAGAACTTACATATGTGAAATAAAATTATCATAACCTCTATTCAAAATGAATCCTATGTATATGATACACATGAATTCATAAGCCAAAAACCCTCAAGCGTAGTATTCTTCCCCCTAGGGTTTCCTCATGACGGCGCGACTCCTTCTGACCCGTCTCCTTCTCAGTTTGCCTCAAATTTCTTTCCCCTTGGGTTTCATCATGATGGCGCTGCTCCTTCAAGCTTGTTTCTTTCTCCAATTCCTCTGCTCTGCCATTCTTTCTCTCCTCTCCTTGGATTCAGGTATTTGTTCTGTTGAGGTTCATTCATCTTTCATGGTGTTGCTATCGAAGGTGGTTCGCTGTAGAAGCCTTAGACCGCTCCGACTTGCTCTAATCTTGTGTTCCACCACACCTCTTCAGGACGCATTTGGAGCTATGGTTCATCTTGGTTTTGGTATTTTTGGTTCGGCGGTTGATGGTTTTCAGATGCGCTCCTATGTCGGCTTGTTCTCCTCTTCGGCTCTTGTTTTAGTCTCGTCGGGATGTCATCGTTCAGAGCCCTCTGCCATTCAAACCTCTACCCTAACTTTAAGTCCCTCAACTTCTCTCCTGGTCAGATCTAGAGCGGTGGATTTTTAGAGGTTTTGGGAGGTGAGTTTTGATGGCCGACGGTGCCCCTTGCGCGACATACTCAGTGTTTCTTCTTCCTTGATGTTCAGGTTTCGGCATCATCACTGGGTTGTTTTGGTTTCTTTCAGATTTTTCCCTCAATTCATCTATGAAGGATTGGTGCTTATTCTACTAAAATTTGTGTTGATCATTCTCATGTGGTGAGTTCATTCTGTAAATTGGGTGTTTTGGGGGAAGATGATTGAATGAATTCGGCGTTATAGTGTGGCATTTGGATGGTGTGAATGATGGACGATGTTCTGTTGGTATAGTGTTTGCCGGTGGTTATGTTTTCTGGAGATGGGTGTAGTGACTGCGACAACGGTGTTGAGTGGATGGCATGACAACAGATCGACGTTTGGTAGGGATGACAACGACGTGATGATGCCTACTGTGTTGTGATAATGACGGTGTCAGCGAGTTTACCGGCAGTGCGTGATTTGCGGGATTTAGTTCCCGAGGTTGTGCCTTTTCTATTTTGAATTTTGAATTGGGACCTAGCTTTTGAATTCTGGTATTGTATGGTGTACCATGTTTCCCACTTTTCCAAGTGGGTTTTATGAAAATACAAAAAGAAATTGATTTAGTAATGAAAAGAAAAAGAACACCCCTAGTATTTTATGTAGTTTTGAGTTGGTCATAATCCACATTTGGAGAATTCTGTAATAAATTTATTTTAAAAGATGAATATTATTATAATATTGAACACTATTGTACATACCATTCCACCTTAAAAATATACAAGAGTCCACTGAGTACAATTAGTTCCACCACCTTACTATCCTTGTGGGGTGTTTTACCACTCGTATCAGATCATCAATTGTATACCTCCAGTCAATAAAAGGAACCCATCCACTTAACTTATTCTTCCAGTGATCCATACGCCTTTATAAATATAACCTAACCCACCAGAAAAATGTATGACCTAGGGTAGTTATAAAATATATTAGCCACCCCAAATCAAACTCAAATTTGTTAAGGTATGGTTAAAAGAATCAATAATGCATGTCACAAAAAATGGAGACCTTATCTTATATAAAATAGAAATAGATACAAAACTAAAATGAATAAAATAAGAAAAAATTAAAATGATACAAATATAAATATATTAAATTCATACAATATATGTATAAGACCATATATGTGGGTAAAAAACCAAATATGAAAATACTTGAGTAAAAATATATTTTAGAAAAGCCTTTTATTTGACAGATATAAGGCAATGAAATTATCTATAACACTACATGTCATCATGGAATTATCTCCCACTCCAATAGTAATTTCCCCCAACATGAACCACAATGCACCGTCATATGCCTCCAATCATCATTAGGCATCTTCTACAAACAACCCACACTATATCCACAATTACTGAGACAATATCTCAACCATGTATCCCCAAAATAGACACAATATGTATGAAAAAGGTCCATGTTAGGGGGAGAATAAAAATATGAAAAATAACACAAAAAAATGAAATACAATCAAAAAAGGAATCTCAATGATCTTGTATTAGAGTGTAACTTGGTCTAACATAAGTAAAAATACTATAGATATTCTCTACAAATAGATTTCATGATGACATAGAGAATCCCTATCTATCTAATCTCCCCATACTAAATATCAATACCTCATGGGAAGTCACAATGTTTAAAGTAATGAAGTATCTTGATTCTAAATCATATAATGTAACTATGAATCACATATAAATTAATATCAAGAATTCATAAAATTGAACCCCATTTCTCATATATTTCTAAACACTACCATGATAATATATAAAAGAGAACCACTCCTCATCCATGAATTCACATCAGTCAATGAAGTGATACAACCTATCATATGAATCCTTAATTATAGTGTCATTTTTCTAGAAACTAAAAGGGGAAAACACACCTATACTAAGTGTAATAGTTTTCTATGGGAGTTTTAAACTATACTACCATGAACTCCTAGTTTATAAGAAAAACTCTTTCACCTTAAAAAAATGTAGTGGGTTAATTTTGTGTCATTAAGGAAAAATAATTAGTCAAGGGAGTTTCATCCCTAATATAGGATCTCACGTCTTGACTGAGCTCTTATCTAGGAGTAATATGATGGATCTCATGTCCTCGTTAAATGGTTGGAATAATAACCATAGCTATATACCTACACAATGATAGATGACTCATGATCTAAGTAGGTGGATAGAATATAGTCCCTACTTATAAGATAATATAAAGTATCCCATTACCCATGTATGTAAGGGTAATAACGAACCTACCTATAATCATACATGTTGATAGTGAATATCATGCCCTAGTTATATAGTCTAAAGGAATACCAACCCTAACTATATAATGAGAATACTATGATAATCATTCCATAATCCTTGTAATTGACCCTATGGTATGAAAAAAATGGAATATATTTCCTTCTATTTGTATTTTAATTTCCAAATAGAATATTCCATCAAAATATGCATGGATAAATAATCAGGATAATCTATTTATTTTCAATAAATGGTCATCTATTGAATTCTAGTTGAAAAACTCTCAGGCATTGAAAAAAATACATGTGGATTATTTTAAGCACACCCTATAGTTTATTAGGGTAGGGGGAGGGTGTTCTTGTTAGGTGTGTTTCCATCCATGAGCATGGATCCCATAAGAATAACTGATCAACTATCAAATGGGTTAATTCGGAAGACCAGACCCTCCTTAGCATCCCACCCATTCATAACTTCTCCCACCTCTTATAGTAGGATCACCATTATACACAATTTGAATTAGATAATCAAGGACAGAAGACTAGAAACCTTGTCCAAGGATCTTTCATTCTAATCAATATCCATCATTACTATGAGATTTCTTTTTCTAGGGATACCATATAAGTCCCCTATTGCACCATCAACTGTTTTTTCTCCTAAAATAATCTATACACTAGGATCAAACTCTATAATTGTATCACTTCCACCACACAACATCATCTTATCCACAAAAACACTACTTTCAACTTATCTATAACCATGCACCACTTCCACCTTCTCCCTCCTTTAATGACACAACACTATATATACTAAGTCACCACATAGATATCACTACCTCCCATTTATGTTTTTGGAAATATCTTTGACTGAATACCCCTATTTCTTCCTATTAGATTGAGAGTAAGTGATAGAGTGAGAATTCACCATAGGGAGATAAGGGGGAAATGAGAAAAAATTATTTTGCAACCTTATTATTTACATTCACTCCATAATCTGTTTAAAAAAATGCATGAATTTTTTATAACCATATAAAATAAAAATTTTGATGTTGTAGAGAAATTAATCCATAAAAGGTATCAAAATATCGTAGTGGGGGTAAGATTAAGTACCAGAATAATTACTAAGACTAAAAAAAAATTATTATCTTGGGAGAATAAATAATTCTAGCTCCTCAATTTGGATATAGAATTCATGAATAGTAGAGGAAAACAATAAGAAATTGATACCTCTATGGTTGATCTCCATCACCTCATTACTTCAACGCATAAATGATTTATTTTATCAAATCTACATTATATAGTATTTTCATATGGTTTGATGTCATTTCCATGTGATCTATTCATGATTCAACCTCCCATCTCTCCCTCCCTCTATGATCTATACTGATAGAAGGAACATTTAACCCTAGAGAAAAATCAAAACTAAGGATTCATAGATTTCTCATAATGTTTCTCCAAAATTAATTAATTCAATAATTAATTAAATATAATAAATTTAATAATTAATGAACCAATAATAGAAAACACCTAAGAGTCAAATTTTGAATGAAACTAACACCACTCTTAGGGAAACAACAAAATTATGGGAAAAAATATAGTATTAGGTTTACCATTTGTGGTCCCATATTGATGATATAATAAATTCATCAAAAATTCATGTGTCTTGGATAATAAATATTTTATTTTTCATATATTATTATCTAGGTATAAAAATTCTTAAAACTAAATATTGTCAAAGCATAGGTGTAATTACCTCACCCCATGATCAATGGAACCATCATAAACATTTTTTTGGTTTCCTGAGAAGGTATGTTAACTATTATTATGTTTATTTTGTACCAAGATTTGTAAACTCAATACTACACTATGTGTTGACTAATAAAATTTTAGTTTACTATATACTTCCCACATAGTCCTTTTATTCATCAAAAAATAAATTACTAGAGTGATTTATCAAGGAATATTAGAAGAAAACCCCATGAAAAATACCAATGTCAAACGAACCATTTCCACTTTTCAAATCTTGAGCTCCTTTAAGAGTAATCAGTTCCCAATGTCACAAGAGGGGAACATACTCTTTCATTCGTGAGGTTACACACTCTATCTCATCCAAAAATAAGTCATACATTGTATCATGGATCTCTATTAGGTGATTATTGAACTTATTTTATTCCCCAAAACCATTATGATCATTAATAGCATCATAAATCATAGTAACAATGAATGAATAACCATAAAATTCCACCTCAAAACATTATAATCAAAATTATACCAATTAAGGGACCAATTCCATCCCAATAGGTAACATAATTTCTAAAAAGTTTCCATATTATTTAAATTCATATTTCAATACTCCATCAATTATTGATTTAAAATTTTCACCACTAACATATGAAAAGATTGATAGTTGTGTTATCCTCAAGGTTAATATCATATTATCTACTATCTTATTTTAAAAACAGAAGAACATCATTGTTCCCAGATCATGTAAAGAGAGAAACATCAATATAATTTTAAAAACACTTTACTAATATTTATTATAATGATATATTTTCATTCTAATAACCAACATAATCTTTACACTATCAAAAATAAAATAGTAGTTCAGTAATCTATTTTTAATGGAAGAAAACAGTGAGAATATTTGGGATAACCCTAATCTTAGAAAATATTTCCAAATTACCCCACTACAATTTGGGTTCCCAATCCACCAAAATATGAATCATATAGTCCTGACAGCTTAGATGAACAAATTTATTTTATCCGTAGGACCTTGGATGACACTAAATATTACTTGAGTGATTGATGACCACATACCCTAATGAAAACATCCTCACCCACTACTTTATAGTATATACCAATTGATGTGGATTCCTATAGTAAACTTTTGGTCACAACAAGGAGAAAAACATGATCAACTAATGAATCTCTTATTGAGAATTTCTATAAATATATATCATGGGAACACTTTGGAAAAATAATTATCTTCATTTAGAAGAGTATGACATGCTCCCCACATATAATGAAACCCTTCATGTACATTACAAGATACAATCCTCTCACAATGGAGAACTACTTAAAAATAACTGTTGTGGATGTATATTATAGGTATGAAGAGAAATGGTTTAAAATATTAATCAATGGTTAGATATGTTTCCATCCCAATCCTAAGAAGAACTATCTGATGAAATATTATAAAAAACCACTTTCATAATATCAAAGAATATATCTAAGTTGAATTTTCTACCATCAATCCTCTATTATGTCACATTGATCTCAAAAAATTCCTTGATTTTAACATCCTAAAGACCATCGTCAGTCCAAATATTGACATTAAAAACTACATTTGTTTTATGAAAAACTCATGCTATCCTGGTAAAACTTGTGATATCATCAAATTACATTTTAGATCCACTATGATCCCTATTAAATAATAGTTTAGTTTATATTATCTATAAATTCCAAAACTGTTATCATCACCAAACTCAACAAAATTTGAATGCCACCTATGGATGTTGATAAAATTCATATATTGGATTATCATCAGGGGATGAATATGTGTTAACCTTTTTAAGAATTTTTTTTATTACTCCACATATATTAAAAAATAATTTATCATCCTTATGCACAGTGAAAAAATACATTCTTAACAGCTATTGGGTTACTGAATTAAACATTTATAAAGTGAATTATATATGAAATACCAATGGGGAATCCTTTATACAACTAAAAGAGTGACCCACCACATTCATCCAACTGCGAATCACTGTGTAGTATTATCATTGGTAGCCTATATATATATATATAGATATAGTTAACATGTTAACCCATATCTACCATGAAGGAATCATTAGAATGTCCCCTTTCACAATTAAGGAAAAAATCACTTCACTTAAATGATTGTGTGAGAGATGGTCTCCATCAATGGATTTATTCTATATTTCCATGGTTTATCCAGTAATTACACTAGATTCCTAAACTACCAAATACATTTTAAAGTATGAATAGCTAATCCATGTAATGAATTTTAAAATGATCCATGAATAATGTATGTGAGTAATAATTTGATTTACACTTACAATCATATAATCATTTTCATCCCCAAATCATGTCATCCCATAACTATGAATAGAATAACTATGTATTGGAAATGAACTAACCCATGGTTTCCATTATAAGAGATGATTGATTCATCATCTATCTCAAAATCATCTTATCTTCCCAGATTATCCACCAAATAACTCCTTGGCTATCAAAATGTTTTGTAATAAGGATGTTCTCAACCTCATCGCTACCTCCAATTTGGCGGTCCATCCAATGGATCTATCCGACTATTCTAGGGTAGAAAATTTATCATTCTACTAATTTTGGGAGATATTTTCAGGAAGAATATATCAACCTGAAAATTATTGATCAGTTAAATCTTTCATTGATGGAATTATAGATAAACACAACCAATAAATGAAAAATATTCATCTAAATTATCCTTTGCATATATTGATCAAGAAAACATGATCACAAATCATGTTTATAGAATAAATCATGAGTTCCATGGTCATCTATGAGTACTCATACTAGGTAATGCTACCATGAATGAGAAAAAAAATCCAATGATAAAAATACAACCTAGAGAAGGGATGAAATTCCAACCATGTTATCAAAAGACCATTATAAGTTAAATAAATTAATTATCCTCTAAAAAATCATCATACTTTATAGGGAGATAAGTATGTGATTTTTTACCTTCTTAGAAGATTTTAAAAATAGATGGTAATGTGAGTCCCATAGTTTATTAAACCCACTTCCACATGAGTAACATACACCCCTCATAGAAGAATGAGGTATCTCACATCAATTGAATTTAGAAAATGAAACTTATATGTTTTATAGAAAAAATTATTTAGGAATAACATAAACTTTATAAGAATGATATACACTAATACCAATGAACAATGAAACAACCTTAGATCATGTGGGAAAATATATCTTAGTCAAGACTTAAAAAATAATGACGACCACTCCCTAAATGGTGGTGGAAGTGAAACACCCTATGATTTTGTAAAATATTTATTTTTTCAAATTAATTTATTAATTTTGATATTTATCATTTCAGGTAAAACTTAAAATATATTTTTCTAAAATTAAATCACTAATTCAGAATTTCATTATATGGTACAACAAGTTAATCTTGTACTACATACATCACCGACATGGCATGTGTTACACACAACACTAAGTTTCTACGAAACATAATTTTTTTGTAATAGTTGTTTAAATAAGATAATTATAACCTCTCCATTAAACATATTAATATGAATAGTAATAAATAATTTTAAAATATTATTTATATTTTTTTATATTAATAAAATAAAATATAATTTTTTTTAAAGTCATTATATGTTTAAAAAAAACTTTATCTCAAATAAACTAATTTTCATGAAATTATATGAAAAACAATAAAATTAATTTTATACACACATAGAAATTTAATTTGAAAAAAAACTTCATTTTTAATATAGAATTTTGAATTTAGTTTAGGGTATTTGTTTTGTGATTTTTCAGGGAAATAACATTTTTGATGAATAGTGAAAAATACTAAATTTAAATTCTAAACATCCTTTTCATCTAATTTATTTATATAGTTAAGATATATTTTAATTTTATGTTAAGTTATAATTAGATCAAATATAAATTAATAAATCTAATTAAGTTAATTGGAACCAATTTTATATTGAAATTTTATATAAAAAATTAGCAAACTTTTGATCATTTTTACTTTAAAAACCTATAGTGTCGTCCCGACTGTGAGATTAATTTTAAATTAATTTATTTCACATATGAGATTATAATTTGGAAAAATAGATTACATATTTTTATTCAAAATAATTTATAATTTATAATAATTTCAAATTAGTTTTTGACTAAATATATTAGTGAATATAGTTAAAATTAATTACAACGATTAAGGTAAAATTAAGCTTAACAAGGGAGTAAACCTTAAACATAATGGTCCATATGACTTAAAAACTTTAAAATACCCATTTAATGGAAATATTATGGAAATTAACCATATATTCGTGAGTTTGGATGGTTTTGGATGACTTTTTTTGGGTAAAAATGTGGGTACATCTAACTTGTTTTCAAAATTGCCAAGTGTGTCCCATCCCTTAACTATAAAAGGCCACCACATATACCACTTCTTCACACCTACCAAACCACTTAGGTTCTACGAAGATATTTATAATTCACTCCCACTATCCCTCCCTTCATCCTTTAATCCTACCTTTTGGTAGAAATTAGTGCAAGGAATCCCTTTTTTGAAAACAAAAAGGGAGTTACCCAAAGAAGAGGTGACATCCTCCCTCAAGAGACTTTATTTTATTTTCATTCTCCAACCCTATAAAATAACTATTATATTATTATAAAAGAAATATTATCCTTAATATATATAGGTTTTTTATTCTATGGTTTCAACCTACACTTACAAATACTTCTATCTAATGGGTAACAAATATACTGTTTTATGTGTACAGTGAACTACCTCCTCCTGAAACAATGATTGTTCTTTTTTCCTTTAATACCATTCATGGTTTGGAATTATGATAGAAATAATCTTTATATATGTTATATATGATAATTATTATGTCTTTAAGATTATGTAATTTTTTACTACACATATTGTTACACCTTCCATTACGTGTAAATATGATATTTGTTTTGAGGAAGTGTGGACTTCCGCCCCCTCAAATCGACGTGATTCATTAACACACTATATGGAATGTATTAAGGATGGGATTAGTGAAAATATGTGTTATATATGAAATAATAATGCTACTATAATGTTTTTATATATACATATATGTCATTTAATTTTTTTTTTAAATTTCAATATTACAAATAAAAATGGAAACAACCTTCATGTGTACGTACGACCTACCGTCTCTATAAACGGTGTATTCCATTTCATTATTATATATTCTATAGATTATTATAATACAAATATAGTGAATACAAATGATATATATATCATTTTTTACATAATTTATTTCATAATATATGTATAAGGACCAATGACATAAAAAAGAAAGACACATGTGATAAACAAAGAGAATATTACCCAAAGCGTAACCTTAACTTGAAGTTGATAACAAGGGGGTAATATAAAGTTATAATAAAACAAAATATGGAATTAGATATAATGATATGGTTCTATGATATATTTATAATAAAATTAAATTTATTATACATGAGGATTCAATGAGTATGATGAGAGTCAAGACACAAGTTAAGGGGATTTTATCTCACATTTTTATTTCAGTGAGATACATGCCTCATTAACCACTCATTTAGTTTTTTTCATGTTTATACTTATAATGGGTGAATTATATTTTTATTATAATTAATTTTATGGGTATTTACATATCCATTTGATGATATTTATTTTAGGAGTGTTATGTTTCAAAAGTTCCCAAATCGGTAAAGTAACTTTCTCTCAATTTGGCTTCTTTGAGACACATGCCATTTTATACACCAATATATTTCTATGATATGTATGTAATAACTTTTGAAATGTTATATCATGAATACAATTATTTTAATAATATTTTAAGCATCATGTAATTTAATTTTCTTACTTGGAGAGTATGATCCCAAGTTACCATGTGGTAAGAGTTTATTGTAACAATATCATCGTTTATCAGGATTGTTTATGATTATACTTCATTTGATGAGATATTATCATACATATCTCAATAAAAACTATGAATTATATTATCCTATGGTTTTCAATGATATCTTTATGTATTATTATGATTTATTCATTCTATTTTACTAAAATAACCAATAATTTTTTATTGAAATATGAATTTATTTCACCTTTCAGTCAGAAATCTATGTTCTTTCAAAACTATGTTTCTAAAAATGTTTTAAAAAAACGATTCAACATTATACTATTATTTTTAAATGAAAATTTTACCCACGTTTATCCTTTTACAAATTGGTTTTAAAAAATGAATCCTATTGTAATTTTAAAATCAAGTTACTTTTCTAAAATTTTAAGGTAAAAAAGGAATGTTCGACATGTACATACTTACCCACCAGCATGTAATTAATTTTCTTGAAGCTTACTTTTATTAATTTTTTTTAAAATAAAATGTTTTCTTAATATTCTGATTTTTTTTATTTTAAGAGGCTTTTAATGAAAAATCTTTTCTTGAAAAGTTTTTTGTTTAAAAAGTATTTTAAATGATTTTTCAAGAATCCTTTGTATGTTTTCAAAAGGTTATTTTTCATAGAAAATGAATTTAACAATTTCAAGATTTCTTTATATGTTTTAAATTTTAATTTCTATAAAAGGTGTTTTAAAAAGTTTTTAATCTTCCTTTGAAAGTTTTCAAATTATTTTCAATGAAAAATGTTTTTATTTTTTTCAAGATTATTTTATATGTTTTCATTGAAAGAGGTTTCAAAATGATTTGAATAATTTTTTAAAAGTTTGAAAAGTATTATAAAATAAAATGGGTTTCAAAAGGTTTTATGTTTTAAGAATACCTTTCTAATTAATAATAGAGATTTTCATCAAGAAATGATTTTAAGATATATGTAAAAATTATTTCCCATCCAAGATAACATCTATTATGTTACTCATGAATTTCTAGGAAATGATCCAAAGGTTCCGTTTATATTATTTCTCGGAATGGTTTATGTTTTTATGGAATAATTTTGATGGAAAATTGTTTCTCAGTCATGAGTTATATGTTTATAAAACTCATTACCCTTCAATGGGTTATTTGATTATGAAACCCATTTCACTTCAACAGGTTGTACCATGATAAATGCTAATGAATCCCGCTTCCTTTAATGGGTTATTATAGAATGAGATTATCATGAAACATATATATTTTCTATAGGTTATGAATTTATGAAATGTTGATTATACCGATTTCATTTAATGGTTTATGATATTATTTTTATGAAACCTATCTCTTTTATTGGATTATGATATGATGAAAATTTTATTATCTTATGGCACTTGTATGTATGATTTTATCTTTTTATGGTTGGTACATATATCTTCCTCTAATGAATTGGGAAAAGATAAATGTTTTATGAAATAAATAGGGTACACAGGAGGGAATACCAAGCCTAAATCCAGAGGGCATCTTAAGCCCAAAACAATAGGGAACACAGGTACACATCCCATGCCCAAAATAAGAGTGTACACAGGAGGACATCTCAGGCCTAAAAAAACAGGGTACATGGGACGCCATCCCATTCCTAAAGCAGGTACACATGTTATTACCCCAATACTAACATTATTTGAAGGTCCTATTTGGAAGCCTTGACATATGATTTTTTATGTTTATGTGTATTAGATGAATTCCATGTCTATATTATATGTTAAGATTCCATGTATTATGATATTGATTCCATTATGATTCACGAGTTATGAAATAATAACCTTTATTCTATGATTAATATTTATGATATGAAGGGTATTCTATTATAGTGTTATGGTCATATTCTCAAAACCCTATTCTCATGTTTATATTTATATGTATCTCTTGTTTACCCTTACTGAGAATCTAAGATGACCCCTTTTTATGATTACTTCCATATATTATGAAGATATGTATTATATTTTATCTATATAAGAAGGGAACTAGTCAAGAAGAACCTAGTGGGATATAATGTAGCACACTTATGTACAAGTGTTTATGTTTCAGTGTTTCCTAATTAACTAAACTAATATGGTCTTTGGCCATCTGTTTGTATAATGTTTTATGTATTATAAAAAATTGATGTAATATATATGGATGAAAATCAAAGGTTGTTATAGTTGGTATTAGAGAAAAGTTTTATTCAACCAATAGAAACTAGAATGAGAAAACTTTAGTGATATCCCTAGGTATATTTATAAGGATATATGTAGGGATGTATCTAAGGATAAGTATATGGTTGAGTTATCATTTAGGAAAAATTATTGGGATTTTGGTAAAGGATAGAGTTAGTGGTTTCCTAGAAATGCATCCCTATCTAGATACTATAAGTGGACGTGATTCTGTAACATATTTACTATGGTGTAACCACTCTAACAAGGTGTGTCAGGCCTTACTCGGTGTAACCAGGTAGATAACAATGAGCCTTACTACATATGTGGTTTGACACTCCTGGGGGATATTATTTTGAAATTCACAAACTATTTTTGAAAAATCATGAAGGTTTTAAATGGATTTTTTCTATGAATAAACTAGGATAAATCTAAGGTTTCATAGTTTAATAAAGCATGTGTCATTATTTGAAATCTTATAAATAATTTTTAATGATTATATGGATTTCTACTATGATAAGTGTATCTCACCCTATGATTTCTGGTTTTAGTCAATAGTAGGAACTAGAAGGAACTAGATTGAAATTAAATGTTTTAGACATAGAAAGTAAGGTCATTAAGAAAATATAATTTATAACAGTAAATCTCATAAATAGAATTAGGAAGGTCTATGAGTATTGGTGATACTACTGAAGATAAAGGGCCGCAAGTGACATGCAGATGGTTTGGGATGTTCTTGTAGTAATATTTACATTAAACATAAGAAGAATGATTGGATTGAGTTTGATTAACCTTAAGACTTGATGCATATTTCACATTCTATGAAAGGAGTATTAAGGGATAAGATGGAGAATAATGAGTAATGGTTTAAAATTAAACTTAGATAATTGAAGTGTATATGTTTTTGAAATCAAAGATCATTTCATATGAATCATGAAATATATATGTATTTTCATTATAAGTTTTTCATTAACGATTTTAAAAGATTTTTTGAATGGTGTTAGTGAGGTAGAAAAGTGATTTCATAGAAATGTGATATTTTGATTAAGGGAAGGAAACCCTTAATTTATTCCTAATTTTGAGATAATGAAATTTGGATAATGATATGTTGGATATGAATAAATAAATTGGATAGTAATAATTAACTCAGAACTAATAAATTATTTGTTTAAAAATTATTCTATGTTATCATGGATGATGTATGAAATGCCTTGGATTTAAAGAATATATCCAGTAATATTTGGAATGAGTAAGCATACACGTTTTCAAAAGTATTTATGGTAATTTATGTTATTAACATGTTTTTTAGAGAATATAAGATGAGGGTATTCACATCTTAGCAATGTGGAAACTAAGAGATACTATATGATATATGGGGAATCAGTGTTAAGATGGTTTTGTTACCTTGTTTCCAATGTTTTGTATTTACATCTTCTGGAAGAGTTATAATGTCAATCATTTATGGAATTTATTTTGTTAAACTTCAAATGATGTTTGAGAGATTAATTTAATATCTAAACATATGAGGACTTATATATGTTGGAATACCTGTGGTGACCATTTTTATGTGATGTTATTTAAAGGAATATAGAATGACTTATCATTATATTTATAGATATCATGATCTGTGAGTTCTTCCAGAATGAAAAATTCACCTCATTACCTAGAGTAATAGATAGAGTGGTAATTGATCATGGAAATACCAAAGGGTTAGTTTGTACATATTAAAAAGAATTAAATCAAGTAAGTATATCTCCTTGTCTTCCAAGAAAGTAAAATAATTCCTTGATCTAGGAAAATGATATTGAAAAAGTATTTTTATAGAACATTTATTTCTAATGAATCAAATGGAACTATAGATCATCATAGATTTATGGTTTTGTGATCATGTACTTCTACTGATCAATGCTATCTATCGATCACAATCAAAACTTAATTATTATTTTCCTCTTCTATGTCCATGTTTTCACTTGCCACTTATGTTCTCTAATGTGGAAACCTAGTTATATGTTACTTTGGGTAATCGTTATGTTTCCAACTTCAACTTTTAAAAGAAATTTCAATTATTGATTTTTATGATTTAGTTTTCTATAAAAGTAAATTTCTAGTATTAAACCTTTGATAACCCAGATGAATTTAGTGAGTGAATTTCATTTTAAGGGGGGCATAATGTTACACCCAGAGATTTTGCGAATTATTTTTTTCTAATTAATTTATTATTTTGGATATTTATTCTTTCACATAACATTGAAGTTTTCTTAATATTTAATAACTAAGTCAGACTTTATTTATATGATACAATAAGGCAAGATTTTGCTACACTAAAGACCGACTTTGCGTGCATTACACATAACACCGAGTTTCTATGAAACATCATTTTATTGTTATAATTATTTAAACAAAATAATTATAACCTAGAAGATAAACTTAGAAATATAAATATTAATAACTACATTTCAAATATTATATATAATTTTTTATATAAATAAATCATAATATAATTTTTTGTAATGTTTTTATAAGTTTTAAAACACTATTTTCTCAAATGAACTTCTCTTTATGTAATTCTATAAAAACAAATAAAATTTAATTTTGAAACATTTAAGAATTTTATTTTATAAAATAAAAATCACCATTGAATATTTAATTTCAAATTTAGATTTGGCATATTTTTTTTGGATTTTCTCTAAGACGTCATTTTTTGGATGAATAGTGAAAAATATTGAATTTTAATTCAAAACATCCTTCTAATATAATTTATTTATATAGTTAAACTATATTTTAATTTAGTTTTAAAGTATAATTAGATCAAATATACATTAATAAATACAATTTAGTATATTGTAAGAAATTTCACATTAAAAATGAATATTAAATCTTTGCAAACTTTTAATAATGTTTACTTTAAAAACCAGGAGTACCATCCTGACTGCAGGATTCAGTTTTATTTAATTTATAACATTCATTATAATTTGGAAAATTTTATTATATATTTTTAATATGTATAATTTATAATTTCTAAAAATTTAAAGTTAATTTTTTACAAAAAATATTAGTGAATGCAGTAAAAATTAATTTACCACGATTAAGTTTTAATTAAGCTTAACAAGGGAATAAATATTAAATTTAATGGCCAAAATGTACTATAAACCTATTAAAAATTCATTTTATGGATATATTTATGACATAAAACTTCCATTATTGAGTTTTTTTAGTTTTTTATAAGTATTTTTAGGTAAGAATGTGGGCACACCCAACCTGTTTTCAAAAATTGCATGTGTGTCCCCTCCCTTGCCTATAAAAGGCCACCACCTCTCCCACTTCATCACACCTCTAAAACCATATAGGATCACCTAATAGCTTCCTAATTTACTCCCCATTATCCCTACCTTATTTATTCAATACTTCCTTTTATAAATAAATCAATCCAATGAATCCCTTTTGTAAAAACCAAAAATGGAGTTACCCAAAGATGTGGTAACATCCTCCCTTAAGATTCATTATATTATTTTCATTATCCACCCCCTAAACTATCCCTATTCCATGATTATAAAATAACAATAGTATCATAAATATACTAATATGTTTTTATTCTATGTTTTTGAACTACACTTAAACACAATTTCACCTAATGGGTAACATACTGTTTATGTGTATGACGAACTACCACCTCACAAAATGATGATTGTTCGTTATTACCTTACCTCCTTTCACAGTTGGGAACTATGATGGAAAAAATATTTATATATTATTTACATGATACTTATTATTTATTTATTCTTTTAGTAATTCTTTTATAGCACATTTATTTATACATTCAATTTTGTGTAAATATGATAATTTTGTTTGAGGAAGTGTGGACTATCGCCCCCTCAAAGAGATGTGATTCGTTCACACACTATATGGAATATATTAAGGATTTTTTTAGTGATATTATGTGATATATGTGACATAAAAATTATACTTTAATGATATTATATATAAATATATTTCATTTACTTTTTTTACTTTCAATATTACAAATAAAAATGGTAACAACATTCATTCATACGTACAGATTACCGTCTCCGTGAACCGTGTCTTCCATTTCACACTTCTATATTCTATAGATTATAATAATACCAATATAATTAATATAAATTAAATTTATATCATTGTTTAAATTCTTGAAATCATGATATATGTATAAGGACCAAATAAACAACAAATTAATACACATGTGCAAAAAAAAGTGAATATTACCCGAAGTGTAACCTTAACATGAAATTGTTAACAAGCGGGTAATATAAAGTCATATTAAAACCACATATGGTATTGCATGTAATAATATTGTTATTTTATAGATGTATAATAAAATTATATTTATTATACATGAGGGTTGAACTAGTATGACAAGGGTCATGACACAATGTAAGTGGATTTCATCTCACTTATTATTTATGTGAGATACATGCCTTATTCACAACTCATTTCATTTGTGTTATGTGTATACTTAAAATTAATGTATTATATGATTATTATAAAAAATTTTATTGGAATTTATATAGCCATTTTATGATATTTATATCATGGGGGTTATGTTTCAAAAGTTACCAAATCTTTAAAGTAATGTTTTCTCAATTTTCTTTATTTGAGACACATGCCATGTTATGCACCTATATTTTCCACAAGGTGTATGTAATGAATTTTGAAATTTTATATAATTAATCTCCTTATTTTAATAATATTTTATGATTCATTTAATTTTATTTTCTTATGTGGAGAGTATGATCTAAAGTTACTATGTGGTAGGAGTTTGTTGAAACAATCTCGTCATTTATAAGGATTTATTATGATTATTGTAGAGACCCAAATCTTGAAGTACATAGAAATTACATTACTTTTTTGGAATACTTAATACATAACAAAAACAAACACCGAAGGACCGTAATAGTTTAGTGTCTTTGGAAACTCATAACAAAATCTTCTAATCGTGGTGAAAGATCTTCAACATCTCCCATAAAGATCTTTCCTTTTTTTTCTTACCTGAAACATTTATTTATATCCAGGGGAAAAGAAAACATAAAAAGGGTGAGCTCAAATGCTCAGTAAGGGTAAACATAGAGAACATAAAACAATCCATACACATTTGAATGCAAAAACATGAATATAAAATATAAACATCAAAATCTTGAGCAAATACATAAATCTTGGAAGTACGTAAGGCATATATCATAATGGAGCATCAATCCTTATAAAATATATTGAAAATAAAACTTGTAATTATGGAAAAACATTAATCACATGATATGATTTCCCTATCAGCCAAGGCATTGCTACAAAGACCATCTTAGTGGACAAAGTCCCTTTCTGAATCGAGTTCACTCCTCGTTTCGGTCCTGTAACACTGAACCGGATTAACTTACCGTTCCAACCATGTCTATCTCAATAGATATAAATCTTTACCCAATTCATTGGACGGAGATATAGGTCCCACCCATCTCACAAGGAAATCATTCTTTCAGGTGCCAAAAAATAAACATACATCATTCATAATAACCCAATGAATAAAATGGGTTTCATAAACATCATTCCATCATAACATAATCCATATAAAATAAATAAATATCATTTCACCATAAGAAAAATAAAAAAATTTAAATAATAGATACATTATACTTGAATCATAAACATACTTAATAATGTCATCTTAGATGGAAAATAGTTTTGATAACACATTTGAAATGAATTCTTGATGAAAATATCCTTTATTCTTCAAAATAATTTTCTTTTCACAAAATTCCATGAAATTTTAAAAGAAAAGGGTTTTTTTGAAAATAATCATGCAATATTGTAGAGGAAACTTCATGAAAATGAGGCATTATGAAACCGTAAAAATCTATTCACGCCGTATAATTTAAAAATAACATTCTCCTCGTACCTTTGTCAGAAAAGTAAAAAAGTTTCTCGTGTGGTAAAAAAGTAAGATTCCTTTCATAACATGTGGTAAAATTCAAAAATGGCTAGAAATGAAATTAATTATACATTAAAACATTTTTAGAAAACATGGACATGGATGATAACAAAACCCCCAGTAAATACTTACGAATAAACAATCTCGGATAAAAACGAGATTGGAAAAGTTATCCCTTACCTTAGGTCTGATATGATTCATACATATCCGAACCTCCTATATAATGATTTAAATAATTTCATTGACTTATTATAGAATCATATTCACTTTTATTATATCATATATGGTTCACTTATGACTTTATATTACCCATTCTTTTGTAAATTCCATGTTAAAGCATTGTTTTGGGTAAAATCGTTTTATTAATCGTACGTGTTTGGACTTGTTGTTATTGATATTATTATTACTTATATCATGATTTACTTACTTAAAGAATGTAAATAATGATATATATATCATATATATTCAGTATATAAATATATATATAATAGATAGATAAATGAAATGTAATAAACCATTCATGGAGACGGTAGGCCGTACGTACGCATGAACGCTATTTTCGTTTCCGTATTGAATTGAATGAAATTAAGTAGATGAAAGACATATATATATACATAAATATAGTATCATTATTATGTCATATATTTCATGATTACTTATTATATATACTTTATAATCATTCTTGAATTGTTAACATGGAAAATGAATCTCATCACGTCGTGGAGACTGTAATCCGTACGTACGCACAAACAATGATATCATTCGCATAATTATTGAATTGAATTGGAGTGGATGATATAATATCTCATAATCAGTATTATGTTATAATAACTCTATATATTTATTCTTTACTCCATTATACCCATCCAAGTATGGTGGTGGTGGAAAAACAGATTACACCAGGGCGTGGAGACGGTATTCCGTACGTACGCACGCGCGGTGATTTCATTTTCTATAGGATGGATAGAAGGTGAAATTATGTTGTTTCATATTTATAATAAGATATAAGTATATAAGTAATACTGAATTTATTACTTTATAATGAAACAACTAAATAAGAAGAAGTTGAGGAAGAAAGAAACTTGAAAGAATCGTTAGAGGAGATTACTTCTTCTTCACCGCACCTCCTTTAAACTTCTTCTTAGGGCACTAGAGTTGGTCTTTTGAGAAGACCAGAACCTCTATGATATAACTATAAAAGTTTATAAGAGGAATTGGCAGGGGTTTTCAGAGATTCAAGGCTCAAAAGGGTGTGAAGAGAATAGGGAAGGGGTGCCCTTTTTATAAGGGAGGAGAGGGGCACCTTTGGAAAAACATAAAATATTATTTTATAATACAATAATATTCGGTTTATAATAGCTCCAAATTAATTTATTTAGAATATAAAGTGGGTATAGGTCGAAATACGCTCAACCAATATGTTTTAGAAAAGTTTAGGTTACTATTTTAACCTTATCTTTTAGATTTAACTCTAAGTTAAATAATTTAACTTTTACCGTGTCTTCTTGTTTTCTTACACTATATGGTTAATAAACTTACTATAAAAAGTAAAACGAACCCCAAGTGGTTTATTATTAATATATATAACCTTATCTAAGTCATTTGGATGAACGTTAGATTTTTAGGAATATAATAACAATTAATAATATAATATTTATTTTAAAAACTATTTTATGTCAATTTTGACACTATTTGGTAAATTATTTTTGTGAAAATCATAACAGCATGGTCAGTTCTAAAAAAGTTAATTAAATAAATAATAACATATTATATTAACCTAGAAAACTATTGTAATTCATAAAATTCTCAAATTACATTTATTTGGGTATTTATAACATCAATTATGTTAATATTTCATTAATAAGGTAATTACTTCATCATCATTGTTTCATAAATAAATTAAGTTATTTAATGTATAAAAATTATAAATAAAATAAAATTATGTAGAAAATATATTTATATTTCTAATTAATATTTATAGTTGAATTTACCTTATGTATAACCTTATATTAAAAATGATTTAGTCATTAAAATTTGATTTTAACTATTTTAACCCTTCTTTAAATAAATTAATAATAAATGTCCTAATCTAATCCAAGTGGACCTAAATGGTCATATTTTACTCCTAAGGTTGTTTCCAGTCGAATTACACATATCCAATAGAATTATTACATGTTTTAGGGTAATAATAACATCATTTTTACCCTTAATTACCATATTTACTTTTAACCGTGGTAAATTAAAGTAAAAAGTTACTGTTCACCAAAAATTATTTTTATCTTATTGAACCAAATTTTAAAACATGATATTAACCGTGTCTCTTGGAATTTTGAAATTCCACTCACATAAGTGGTAAAATTAAGTTTTATTTAAGTTTGCAAAAAGCTCCTAGGAGGTAGGTAAAAGACTGTGAAAAGTTCAATAAAAGTTTTATATATCTAAAATTATTATAAAATGACTCCAATGAACTACATTGAACTTATATAGGTATTATGTATCAATTTTTACCTAAAATAAATTCAAATAAAATAAAAAATTATTTAAATAAAAAGTTGGTTTGTAAATAGTAACCCAGTGTTTTCACTATTCATCAAAAATTGAAAGTTTTCAGAAAAATACCAAAAATTTACCCTAGGATAATTTCGATATTCAAAATCCGAAAATGAAGTCCATTTTGAAAGATAAAATTTATAAAATTTAAAAAATGGGGTATTACTATTCATAACGGCTAGTTTATATAATATTTTAATAGCATATCTTTGTTTAGTGAAACTCGATATTGTGTACAACACACGCTATCGTGGAAGGTCGCGATTGTGTGTAATGTAAGCTAAGTCAGGGTTGCATGTTGTAAAATACTCCTTCGTTGTTTTGTATAATATAATCCAACCATATTTTATTTATACATTGAATATATATATATATATATATATATACACACTCAATGCTGCGTAAAATGACTACTATCAAACGAACATGAAATTGTGTGTTACATAATCCAAGAATAGTGTTGCGTACACTGCAATCTAATACGGTGTTGCGTATAACACAAGATAATCTTGGTGTAGCGTACAACACAAGACATCAATGAAATTAAAAAGAATAATCCTCATAAAATCTCGGGTTGTTACATTCTACCCCCCTTAAAATGAATTTCGGCCTCGAACTTCGTCAGGGTTTTAAATGGTTTACTACTTGATAGTTTCTTTCATAGAAACATACCTCGTAAAAAGGAATACTAAAACATTATTTTAAAAAGGGAATTTAAATCATAACGGTCACACAAAGTAACTCATTATTGGGTTTCCACATAGGACAACATAGGTGAAAATATGGATATGGAAGAGAAATATAACCATCAAGTTCTGATGGAGAGTGGTATGGAACATGGCTATGAAAAAGACATCAATCACAAATCCATAGATTTGTGATGATTTGAGGTACCATCTAATTAATTGGATATGAGGACATTAGGACAACATGTTTCATTTTTAAGATCATTCCCCTAAAGTTGAAGAATAATTAAAAGAAATACTTACTTGATTTTGGTACAATCTCATTGTTGTTTGTTCCTTGAACAATTTCCACATCATCTCTTAAATAAATGAAGTTGAATTTGTATTTCGTGATGTGTTATCATATCATGCGATAAAATGATGGGTCATTCCATCTGTCTCAAACAAAAGGTTAACAAAAGTTATCAAATATACATAAGTCCATATATGGTGAGGTTAATCATATATGATTCCAAAAAATGGACTTATACTTCATCTATCATACTTCTTAATATAATAAAACTAGTTTCTAAAAACCAGGGACTTCCTGTTGGCCAGTGGTAGGCGATAAAGGCCTGTCGCACTTTGGTTGTGGGTTCGATTCCCACAGCCTTGTCCGACGCGACGAGTTTTTGCCCATCCTGCAGGTTGTCCTTTTTCTAAAAATACATTATTATAACATTCCATCAATAATATCGTAAAAATTTCTATCCTTAAACAATACTAACTTATGTCTTACATAATCCATTCCAATCTTTAGGTTTATCGAAAATACTTCTGTCTAAGCTCATAGTATAAAGAAAACAATTACTAGAAATGTTATCTACTGAGCATGTGAATACCATCATTTATCCCTCATATATTATATGATATATCTTTTTGGTCACATTCCAAACATGTGAATACCTTAATCATGTATTCTATTGCAACATTAATTACCATAGAACCTTAGTTGAAAACAGGAATGCTGTCAAAAGTTAACTCATTCCACATACCAAAATCCCAAAATTTCTATATACTCAAACCATGATATCACTTTGTCCTTATATCAGTCATGAGCTCATGAATACTATCAAAATTTCATTTTCTCTTTATCCCTTCATTATGCTCATATCATCTTCATTCCAAAAATATATTAATAACCTTTCATGGTTACCAATACCATTAAACATATACTTTCAAATACTTTAGAAAAAATGATAGTATAACAATCCTTAGATGTCTCTTTATTCTATAGTACCATTAAATTACCTATACAACATAACTCTTGATAAACATACAATCATTCCATGACCTTCTTAAACCATTGACCAAGCTTCAACACTTATTTTATCTCATATATCATTTGTAGTCTCCTCATCATCATCCACATAAATACTAACCATATGACCATGCTTATTCTCTTCATGAGATTTTACCTTAGGGCATTGGTTTTCATAATGCCCATACATTCCACATTTAATTTTTTTATAATTTTTGATGTCATAGCAATACCATTATCCTTCTCCATGGTGTTAACTGAACCTTTTCCTTTAAACTTACTGGATTTGTATCCTTCTTTTTCACACCCAAAGCATCTTCGAGTTCCTTTGAAACATTCTCCTTGATGCCTCTTCCCACATGATTTACAAGAGAGAAATTGATCTTTCTTTCCTCTATTATCATCATGAAACTCCATCTTTCTCTTATTAGCTGGGTCGGGAAACATACCAAATTTTAGATTATTGATCATATTATGATATTGATGATTAGGCATAATAAATATTTGTAGACTTCTAGATCCAATTTCATTGGGTTGCTCATGAATAATATCATTCCATTGTCCATCATATCCTCCATTATCGTGAATCTTCCAGTTTCCAGCCATTTTCTAAAACCCAAAAAGAATAGAGTGAGAGGCAAAAATCATGCTAGGGAAAACAATGTAATAAGGGGGGGGGGGTACCATCCATATCTAATATCTTAGGTTAAATTATATGATCGTTACCATAATTCTAGGACTATAACCTATACATATACTTATCCTTAGGGACATCCCTAGACATACCTTAGAAATATCTCTAGGGATTTCACTAAAGTTTTCGCATCCAAGTTTCCAAAGGTTAACTAAAAATTTCCTCTGATACCAACTGTAGAGACCCAAAGCAGGACGTACATAGATATTACATTACTTTTACAGAATACTTAATACATAACAAAAACAAACACCGAAGAACCGTAATAGTTTAGTGTCTTTGGAAACTCGGAACAAAATCTTCTAATCATGGTGAAAGATCTTCAACATCTCCCATAAAGATCTTTCCTTTTTTTTCTTACCTAAAACCTTTCTTTATATCCTGGGGAAAAGAAAACATAAAAAGGGTGAGCTCAAATGCTCAGTAAGGGTAAACATAGAGAACATAAAACAATCTATAAACATTTGAATGCAAAAACTTGAACATAAAATCTAAACATCAAAATCTTGAGCAAAGACATAAATCTTAGAAGTACATAATACATATATCATAATATAACAACAATCCTGATAAAATAGCTTGAAAATAAAACTTGTAATTGTGGAAAAACATTAATCACATGATATGATTTCCATATTATCCAAGGCATTGCTGCCAAGACCATCTTAGTGGAAAAAGTCGCTTTCTAAATCGAGTTCACTCCTCATTTCAGTCCTGTAACACTGAACCAGATTAAATTACCATTCCAACAATGTCTATCTCATGAGATATAAATATTTACCCAATTCATTGGAGGGAGATATAGGTTCCACCCATCTCATAATTAAATTATTCTTTCGTGTGACACAAAATAAACATACATCATTCCTAATAACCCAACGAATAAAATGGGTTTCATAAACATCATTCCATCATAACATAATCTATATAAAATAAATGGATATAATTTCATCATAAGAAAAATCAAACCATGTAAATAATAGATACATTATACTTGAAACATAAACATACTTAATAATGTCATCTTATATGGAAAATAGTTTTGATAAAACACTTGAAATGAATTCTTGAAGAAAATATCCTTTATTCTTCAAAATAATTTTCTTTTCACAAAATGCCATGAAATTTTAAAATAAAAGTGTTTTGTTGAAAATAATCATGAAACATTGTATAGGAATATTTATGAAAATGAGGCGTTATGAAACCGTAAAAATCTGTTCACGCCGTATAATTTAAAAATAACATTCTCCTTGTACTTTTGTCGAAAAAGTCAAAAAGTTTCTCATGTGGTAAAAAAGAAAAATTTCATTTAATAACATGTGGTAAAATTAAAAAATGGCTAAAAAGGAAATTAAACATACATGATTTTTTTATAAAACATGGACATGGATGATAACAAAAACCCCAGTAAATAATTACAATTAAACAATCTCGGATAAAAACGAGATTGGAAAAGTTATCCCTTACCTTAGGTCCGATATGCTTCGTACATATCCAAAAATCCTGTATAATGATTTAAAAAATGTCATTGACTTATTATAGAATCATATTAATTGTTATTATATCATATATGGTTCACTTATGACTTTATATTACCAATTCTTTTGTAAATTCCATGTTAAAGCATCGTTTTGGGTAAAATCGTTTTATTTATCGTACGTGTTTGGACTTGTTGTTATTGATATTATTATTACTTATATCATGATTTACTTACTTCTAGAATTTAAATAATTATATATATATCACATATATTCAGTATATATATATATATAATAGATAGATAAATGAAATGAAATACACCGTTCATGGAGACGGTAGGCCGTACGTACGCATGAACGCTGTTTTCATTTCCTTATTGAATTGAATGAAATTAAGTAGATGACATACATATATATATACATAAATCCAGTAGCATTATTATGTCATGTATTTCATGATTACTTATTATATATACTTTATAATCATTCTTGAATTGTTAACATGGAAAATGAATTTCATCGCGTCGTAGAGACGGTAATCCGTACGTACGCACGAGCGATGATATCATTTCCGTAACTATTGAATTGAATTGGAGTGTATGATATAATATATCATAATCATTATTATGTTATAATAAATCTATATAGTTATTATTTAAACCATTGTACCCATCCAATTTAGGTGGTGGTGGAAAAAAAGATTACACCACGGCGTGGAGACGATATTCCGTACGTATGCACGCGCAGTGATTTAGTTTTCCATAGGATGGATAGAAGGTGAAATGGGGTTGTTTCATATTTATAATAACATATAATTATATAAGTAATACTGATGTTATTACTTTATAATGAAACAACTAAATAAGAAGAAGTTAAGGAAGAAAGAAACTTGAAAGAATCGTTAGAAGATATTACCTCTTCTTCGATGCACCTCCTTTAACCTTCTTCTTAGGGCACTAGAGTCGGTCTTTTGGGAAGACTAGAATCTCTATGATATAACTATAAAGGTTGATAAGAGTAATTTTTAGGGGTTCGCCGAGCTTCAAGGCTCAGAAGGATGTGAAGAGAAGAGGAAAGGGGTTCCCTTTTATAAGGGAGGAGAGGGGCACCTTTGGAAAAACTTAAAATATTATTTTATAATAAAGTCATATTTGGTTTATAATAGATCCAAATTGATTTATTTTGAAAATAAATTTGGTATGGGTCAAAATAATCTCTACCAATAGGTTTTAGACAAGTTTAGGTTACTATTTTAACCTTATCATTTAGATTTAACTCTAAGTTATATAATTTAACTTTTACCGTGTCTTCTTGTTTTATGACACTATATGGTCAATAAGCTTATTATAACAAGCCAAAAGAACCCCAAGTGGTTCATTATTAATATATATAACCTTATCTAATTCATTTGGACGAAACTTATATTTTTAGTAATATAATAACAATGAATAATATAATATTTGTTTTAAAAACTATTTTATGTCAATTTTGACACTATTTGGTAATTGATTTTTGTGAAAATCATAACAGCATGATCAGTTCAAAAAAATTTAATTAAATCAATAATAAAATGTCATATTAACCTAGAAAATTAATGGAATTCATAAAAGTCTCAAATTACATTTATTTGGGTATTTATAACATCAATTATGTTAATATTTCATTAATAAGGTAATTACTGCATCATCATTATGTTAAAAATAAATTAAATTATTTAATGTCTAAAAATTGTAAATAAAATACCATTATGTAGGAAATCATTTTATATTTATAATTAATATTTATAGTTTAATTTATCTTATGTATAACCCTATATTAAAAATTATTGAGTTATTAAACTTTGATTTTAACTATTTTAACCCTTTTTAAATAAATTAATAATAAATGTCCTAATCTAATATAAGTGGACCTAAATGGTCATAATTTATTCCTAAGGTTGTTTTTAGTCGAATTACACATATCAAATAGAATTTGGACATGTTTTAGGGTAATAATAATATCATTTTTACCCTTAATTACCCTATTTACTTTTAACTGTGGTAAATAAAAGTAAAAAGTTACTATTTAAATTTTTTTTTTATATTATTGAACCACATTTTACTCCCTGATATTAACCGTGTCTCTCATATTTTTAAAATTCCACTCACAAAAGTGGTAAAATTAAGTTCAATGTAAGTTTGCAAAAAGCTCATAGGAGGTAGGTAAAAGACTGTGAAAAGTTCATTAAAATTTTTATATATCTAAAATTATTATAAAAAGACTCTAATGAACTACATTGAACTTATATAGGTATTATGTATCAATTTTTATCTAAAATAAATTTAAATAAAATAAATAATTATTTAAATAAAAAGTCGGTTTTTAAATAGTAACCCAGTGTTTTCACTATTCATCAAAAATTGAAAGTTTTCAGAAAAATACCTAAAAATTACCCTAGGGTAATTTCAATATTCTGAATCAAAAAATGAAGTCCATTTTGAAAGATAAAATTTATAAAATTCCAAAAAGTCGGTATTACTATTCATAACTACTAGTTTATATAATATTTTAATAGCATATCTTTGTTTAGTGAAACTCGGTATTGCGTACAACACACGCTATTGTGGAAGGTTGCGATTGCATGTAATGTAAGCTAAGTCAGGGTTGCTTGTTGTGAAAGACTTCTTCATTGATTTGTATAACAGAATCCAACCATATTTCATTTATACATTGAATATATATATATATATACACTCAATGTTGCGTAAAATGACTACTATCAAACGAACTTGAAATTGTGTGTTACACAATCCAAGAATAGTGTTGCATATACTGCAAGCTAATACGGTGTTGTGTATAGCGCAAGATAATATTGGTGTAGCGTACAACACAAGACATCAATGAAATTAAAAATAATAATCCTCATAAAATCTCGGGTTGTTACATTCTACCCCCCTTAAAATGAATTTCGCCCTCGAAATTCGTCGGGGTTATAAATGGTTTACTACATGAAAGTTTCTTTCATAGAAACCCACCTCGTAAAAAGGAATACTAAAACTTCATTTTAAAAAGGGAATTTAGAATCATAACGGTCACCCAATGTAACTCAGTATTGGGTTTCCACATAGGACAACATAGGTGAAAATATGGATATGGAAGAGAAATTTAACCATCAAGTTCTGATGGAGAGTGGTATAAGAACATGGCTATGAACAAGACATCAATCACAAAGCCATAAATTTGGGTTGATTTAAGGTACCATCTAATTCATCGGATATGAGGACATTAGGACAACATTTTTGGTTTTCAAGATCATTCCCCTAAAGTTGAAGAATAATTAAAAGAAATACTTACTTGATTTTGGTACAATATCACTGTTGTTTGTGCCTTGAACAATTTCCACATCATCTCTTAAATAAATGAAGTTGAATTTGTCTTCTGAGATGTGTTAGCATATCTTGCGATAGAATGATGGGTCATTTCATCTATCTCAAACAAAAGGTTATAAAAAGTTTTCAAATATACATAAGTCCATATATGGTGAGGTTAATCGTATATGATTCCAAAAATAGATTTATACTTCATCTGTTATACTGCTTAATATAAGAAAACTAGTTTCTACTAGCCAGAGACTTCCTGTTGGCCAGTTTTAGGCGATAAAGGCCTGTCACACTTTGGTTGTGGGTTTGATTCCCACAACCTTGTCCGACACGATGGGTTGTTGCCCATCCTGCAGGTTGTCCTTTTTCTAAAAATACATTATTATAACATCCCATCAATAATATCGAAAAAAGTTCTATCCTTAGACAACACTAACTTATGTCTAACATAACCCATTCCAATATTTAGGTTTATCTAAAATACTTTTGTTCAAGATCATAGTATAAAGAAAACAATTATTAGAAATGTTATCTACTGAGCATGTGAATACCATCATTTATTTCCCATATATCATATGATATATCTTTTTGGTTACATTCCAAACATGTGAATACCTTAATCATGTATTATATTGCAACATGAATTACCATAGAACCTTAGTTGAAAACATGAATGCTGTCATAAGTTAACTCATTCTACATACCAAAATCCAAAATTTTTTATATACTCAAACCATGATATCACTTTTTCCTTATATCAGTCATGAGCTCATGAATACTATCAAAATTTCATTTTCTCTTTATCCCTTCATTATGCGCATATCATCTTCTTTCCAAAAATATCTGAATAACCTTTCATGGTTACCAGTACCATTCAACATATACTTTCAAATACATTAAAAAAAAACGATAGTGTAACAATCCTAAAATGTTTCTTTATTCCATAGTACCATTAAATTACCCATACAACATAACTCTTGATAAACATACAATCATTCCACTAACTTCTTAAACCTTTGACCAAGCTTCAACACTTCTATTATCTCATATATCATTTGTAGTCTCCTCATAATCATCCACATAAATACTACCCATATGACCATGCTGATTCTCTTCATGAGATTTTACCTTAGGGCATTGGTTTGCATTATGCCCATACATTCCACATTTAAAACATTTTATAATTTTTGATGTCGTAGAAATTCCATTATCCTTCTCCATGGTGTTAACTGAACCTTTTCCTTTGGAATTATTGGATTTGTGTCCTTCTTTTCCACACCCAAATCATCTTACAGTTCCTTTGAAACATTCTCCTTGATTCCTCTTCCCACATGATTTACATGAGATAAATTGAACTTTCTTTCCTCTATGATCATCATGAAACTCCATCTTTCTCTAATTAGATGAGTCGGGAAACATAACAAAGTTGAGATTATTGATCATATTATGAGATTGCTGATTAGGCATAATAACTATATATGGACTTCCATATCCAATTTCATTTGGTTGCTCATGAAGAATATCATTCCATTGTCCATCATATCCTCTATTATCGTGAATCTTCCGATTTCCAGCCATTTTCTAAAACCCAAAAAGAATAGAGTGAGAGGAAAAAATCATGCTAGGGAAAACAACGTAATAAAGGGGGGGTACCATCAATATCTAACATATTAGGTTAAATTCTAAGATTGTTACCGTAATTCTAGGACTATAACCTATACATATACGTATCCTTAGGGACATCCCTAGACATACCTTATAAATATCTCTAGGGATTTCATTAATGTTTTCGCATCCTAGTTTTCAAAGGTTAACTAAACCTTTCCTCTGATACCAACTGTAGAGACCCAAAGCTTGACGTACATAGACATTACATTACTTTTCTAGAATAATTAATACATAACAAAAACAAACACCGAATGACCATAATAGTTTAGTGTCTTTGGAAACTCAGAACAAAATCTTCTAATCGTGGTGAAAGATCTTCAACATCTCCCATAAATATCTTTCATTTTTTTTATTACCTAAAACCTTTATTTATATCCTAGGGAAAATAAAACATAAAAAGGGTGAGCTCAAATGGTCAGTAAGGGTAAACATAGAAAACACAAAACAATCCATAAACATTTGAATGAAAAAACTTGAACATAAAATCTGAACATCAAAATCTTGAGAAAAGACATAAATCTTGGAAGTACGTAAGGCATATATCATAATGGAACATCAATCCTGATAAAATAGATTGAAAATAAAACTTTTAATTGTGGAAAAAAATTAATCACATGATATGATTTCCATAGAAGCCAAGACATTGCCGCCAAGACCATCTTAGTGGACAAAGTCTCTTTCTGAATCGAGTTCAATCCTCGTTTCAGTCCTGTAACACTGAACTGGATTAACTTACCGTTCCAGCCATGTCGATATCATGAGATATAAATCTTTACCCAATGCATTGAATGGAGATATAGTTCCCACCCATCTCATAATGAAATCATTCTTTCGTGTGCCACAAAATAAACATACGCCATTCATAATAACCCAACGAATAAAATGGGTTTCATAAACATCATTCCATAATAACATAATCCATATAAAAGAAATGGATATAATTTCATCATAATAAAAATCAAACCATGTAAATAATTGATACATTATAATTGAAACATAAACATACTTAATAATGTCATCTTAGATGGAAAATAGTTTTGATAAAACACTTGAAATGAATTCTTGAAAAAAATATCCTTTATTCTTCAAAATCATTTTATTTTCACAAAATGCCATGAAATTTAAAAAAAAGGGTTTTGTTGAAAATAATCATACAATCTTATAGAGGAATCTTCATGAAAATGAGGCGTTATGAAACCGTAAAAATCCGTCCATGCTGTATAATTTAAAAATAACATTCTCCTCGTACTTTTGTCAGAAAAGTTAAAAAGTTTCTCGTGTGGTAAAAAAGTAGGATTCCTTTCATAACATGTGGTAAAATTAAAAAATGGCTAAAAAGGACATTAAACATACATGAATTTTTTTTTAGAAAACATGGACATGGATGATAACAAAAACCCTAGTAAATACTTTTAAATAAACAATCTCGGATAAAAACGAGATTGGAAAAGTTATCCCTTACCTTAGGTCCGATATGCTTCGTACGTATCCAAAACTCCTGTATAATGATTTAAATAAGGTAATTGACTTATTACAGAATCATATTCATTGTTATTATATCATATATGGTTCACTTATGACTTTATATTACCCTTTATTTTGTAAATTCCATGTCAAAGCATCGTTTTGGGTAAAATCGTTTTATTTGTCATACGTGTTTGGACTTGCTGTTATTGATATTATTATAACTTATATCATGATTTAATTACTTCCATAATGTAAATAATTATGTATATATCATATATATTCAGTATATAAATATATATAATAGACAGATAAATGAAATGAAATACATCATTCATGGAGACGGTATGCCGTACGTACGTATGAACGCTATTTTCATTTCCTTATTTAATTGAATGAAATTAAGTAGATGACATACATATATATATACATAAATCCAGTATAATTATTAGTTCATATATTTCATTATTACTTATTATATATACTTTATAATCATTCTTGAATTGTTAACATGGAAAATGAATCTCATCGCGTCTTGGAAACGATAATCTGTACGTACGCACGGGCGATGATATCATTCCCATAATTATTGAATTGAATTGGAGTGAATGATATAATATCTCATAATCATTATTATGTTATAATAACTCTATATAGTTATTCTTTACAACATTATACCCATCCAAGTAAGGTGGTGGTGGAAAAACAGATTACACCACGGCGTGGAGACGGTATTCCGTACGTACGCACACGTGATGATTTCTTTTTCCGTAGGATGGATATAAGGTTAAATGGGGTTTTTTTATATTTATAATAACATATAAGTATATAAGTAATACTTATGTTATTACTTTATAATGAAACAACTAAAGAAGAATAAGTCAAATAATAAAGGAACTTGAAAGAATCATTAGAAGAGATTACCTCTTCTTCGACGCACCTCTTTTAAACTTCTTCTTAGGGCACTAGAGTTGGTCTTTTAAGAAGACCAAAAACTATATCATATAACTATAAAGGTTTATAATAGGAATTTTCAGCGGTTTGATGAGCTTAAAGGCTCAAAAGGGTATCAAGAGAAGAGGGAAGGGGTGCCCTTTTTATAAGGGAGGAGAGAGGCACCTTTGAAAAAACTTAAAATATTATTTTATAATAAAGTCATATTCGGTTAATAATAGATCAAAATTGATTTATTTCTAAGATAAAGTGGGTATGGGTAGAAAACCTCTCAACCAATATGTTTTAGACAAGTTTAGGATTCTATTTTAACCTTATCTCTTAGATTTAACTCTAAGTTAAATAATTCAACTTTTACTGTGTCTTCTTGTTTTCTTACACTATATGGTTAATAAATTTACTATAACAAGCCAAAAGAACCCCAAGTGGTTTATTATTAATATATATAACCATATCTAAGTCATTTGGCCGATCCTTGGATTTTTAGGAATATAATAACAATTAATAATATAATATTTTTTTAAAAACTATTTTATGTCAATTTTGACACTATTTGGTAAATGATTTTTGTGAAAATCATAACAGCATGATTAGTTAGAAAAAAGTTAATTAAATCAATAATAACATGTTATATTAACCTAAAAAATTAGTGTAATTCATAAAATTCTATAATTACATTTATTTGGGTATTTATAACATCAATTATGCTAATATTTCATTAATAAGTTAATTACTGCATCATCATTGTGTCATATATAAATTAAATTATTTAAAGTCTAAATATTTTAAATAAAATAAAATTATGTAGGAAATATTTTTATCTTTATAATGAATATTTATAGTCGAATTTATCTTATGTATAACCCTATATTAAAAATGATTTAGTTATTAAACTTTGATTTTAACTATTTTAACCCTTCTTTAAATAAATTAATAATAAATGTCCTAATCTAATCCAAGTGGACCTAAATGGTCATATTTTATTCATAAAGTTGTTTTTTTGTCGAATTACACATATTCAATAGAATTATGACATGTGTTAGGGTAATAATAATATCATTTTTACCTTTAATTACCCTATTTACTTTTAACCGTGGTAAATAAAAGTAAAAAGTTACTATTTACCAAAAATTATTTTTATCTTATTGAACCAAATTTTACTCCCTGATATTAACCATGTTTCTCAGATTTTTAAAATTCCACTCACAAAAGCGGTAAAATTAAGTTTTATGTAAGTTTGCAAAAAGCTCCTAGGAGGTAGGTAAAAAATGGTGAAAAGTTCAATAAAATTTTTATATATCTAAAATTATTATAAAATGACTCTAATTAACTACATTGAACTTATATAGGTATTATGTATCAATTATTACCTAAAATAAATTTAAATAAGATAAACAATTATTTAAATAAAAAGTCAGTTTTTAAATAGTAACCCAGTGTTTTCACTATTCATCAAAAATTGAAAGTTTTCAGAAAAATACCAAAAATTTACCCTAGGCTAATTTCGATATTCTGAATCCAAAAATGAAGTCCATTTTGAAAGATAAAATTTATTAAATTCCAAAAAGTGGGTATTACTGTTCATAACGACTAGTTTATATAATATTTTAATAGCATATCTTTGTTTAGTGAAACTCGATATTGCGTACAAAACACGCTATCGTGGAAGGTCGCGATTGCGTGTAATGTAAGCTATGTCAGGGTTGCATGTTGTGAAATACTCCTTTGTTGTTTTTTATAAAATAATCCAAAAATATTTCATTTATACATTGAATATATATATATATATATACACACACACTCAATGTTGCGTAAAATGACTACTATTAAACGAACTTGAAATTGTGTGTTACACAATCCAAGAATAGTGTTGCGTATACTGCAAGCTAATACGGTGTTGCATATAGCGCAATATAATCTTGGTGTAGCGTATAACACAAGAAATCAATGAAATTAAAAAGAATAATCCTTATAAAATCTTGGGTTGTTACAATTATACTTCCTTTAATGAAATATTATGATACATCTCATAAGAAAACTCATGAATTATATTATCCTCTATTTTTACATGATATATTATTTTATTAGTACAATTTTTTCATTATTTGGTACTTAAGATAACTAAGAGAATGTTTTTATAGAAATTTGACTGTATTTATCCTTTCGGTCAAAAATTTGTGTTCTTTAAAAACAGTGCTTCTATTGTTTTTTCAAAAATGATTTTATATTATACTATGATTTTTAAAGTAAATTTTTACCCATGTTTTACCTTTTAAAAAATGGTTTAAAAAATGAATCTTCTTTTTGTTTTATGATCAAGGAACTTTTCTGAAATTTTAAGAAAGAAAAAGAGTGTTCGACATGTATGAACTTACCGTCCATTATGACCATTATTTACTTAAAGATTCCTTTTTTCATAAGATTATTTTTTTAAAGAAGATTTTTTCATAATATTTAGTATTTTTTTATTTTAAGTGTCTTTCAAATAAAAATGGTTTTAAAAAAATATTTATGTTTAAAAATTATTTCAAATAATTTTCAAAGAATCATTTTTTTGTTTTAAAAAGTTTATTTTCAATGAAAAAGATTTAAATTATTTCAAGATTACTTTATATGTTTTCAAAGATATTTTTTATAAAAGGGTTTTTAAAATGATTTCAAGATTACTTTATAATTTTTAAAATTATTTTCAAAGAAAAATATTTTCAAAATGTTTCCAAGCTTCTTTTATATGTTTTCAAGGAAAGAGGTTTTCAAAATGATTTCAAGCCTTCTTTCTTCATTTTCAAAGTAATTTAAAAGAAAATGGTTTTAAAAAGGGTTTATTTTTTAAAAATACTTTTACAAATAAGAAAGTATATTTTCCTAAATAAATGTTTGTAAAAGATATTTCAAAATTATTTCCCATATAGGATAACAGCTGTTGATGTTACTTATTCCTTTCTGGGAAATGATCAAAATGTTACATTCATATTATTTCTCTAAATGGGTTTTGTTTTTATATAATTATGTTCATGAATACCCATTTATCTTTAATGAGTTATATTTTTATGAAACTCATTCCTCTTCCATGGGTTACATGATTACGAAATCCATTTCACTATAGTGGGTTATACCATGATGAATGATTATGAAACCCAATTTATTTCCCAAATTATTCTAGGATGAAATGATTATTAATTATATATATTTTCCATAGGTTATAATATGATTAAATATTTATGATACCCATTTCATTTCATGGGTTATAACATGATGTTTTTGAATCCCATCCCTTATTATGGGTCATGATACATGTAACATCCCAAGTAAATAAAGAAAAATAAATTTTCATATTTATTAATATTTGTGAATTAAATATTAAATTTAATTTTAAGGGGGCGCTATGTTTTATGGCTTACCTGATATGTAACAATAGGTTCCCTTGAAATCTTACGTTGCACACTAATAATATTATATTATTAGTTTAAATGGTAGTTAACGCCTAGCCGTTGTATAGGTGAGAATGAATATAGATAAAAAAAATATGATTATAAATGTTTTTTAAATGTTTTTACAATTATCCAATAAAAGTTAGGGGCTTAAAACATTAATTAATCTAATTTTAAGCCTAAATACTCTAATATTCACTAAAAGGTCAATTTACTGCCTTTTGATGGTGAACCCTATTTAAATCTAGTTTTGGTCATTTTTATATGTTCTATTTGACAAAATAAAATTCTTATTTAGATTCGGGACATCAAAATTTACTTTGGGTAATTTTTTTGGTATTTTTCTGGTAAAGTTCATTTTTTAATAAATAGTGAAAAATACTGTATTTTTATTCAAAAGTGTCTTTTAATATAATTTATTTATATGGTTATATTATCTTTTTAATTGGTTTTAAAGTTTAATTAGATTATATTTTTACCAATTAATCCAATGTTGGTCATTGGAATTAATTTCACTTTGAAAATGGACATAAACAAGTGTTTATCTTTTGATAGTTATTGTTTCTTAAAAACATGCTATTTGTTTTGACAACGAGAATTAATTTTAAATCAAATAATGAAAATTATTTGTTTTTAATTTGGTAAAATAAATACCATTTTTGAATTTGTAATATCAAATATAGCTTAGGCTGAAGTTTTGTTATTTTTCTGAAAAACTTCAATTTTTTATGAATATTGAAACCACTTAGTAGTAGCTAAAAAACTGATTTTTTCATTTAAATAAAATTTTACCACTTATGTAAATTGATTTTAGAAAATTCAACATACATGGTTGTTATTATTAAGTAAAAGTTGGTTCAATAAGATGAAAATATTTTTTGGTGAATAGTAACTTTTGACTTTTATTTACCGCAGTTAAAGGTAAATAGGGTAATTCAAGGTAAAAAGAATATCATAATTATACAAGATTACATAGCACTTGTTCTAACCTTATTGGTTGAGTCATTTACGACCATGGTCATCTTTTGGTCGATTTGGGGACCCCATGGTGCCACTTGGGAGTGATAATGACACTTTAGATTAATTAACTTAAAGTAATGATAAAAATGACACAAACAAATATATTTCAGTAAATAAATTTTTACCTGGGGATATATAAGCTATCCTTTTGACTATAAATTTTCATTGAAAATATAAAAATATTTCCTACATCATGTTATTTTGTTTATAATTTTTAGACATTAAATAAATTAAATTATTTATGACACAATAATGATGCAGTATTTACATCAATAATAAAATATTTAAATAAATAAGATCATAAATATTAAAACAATATCCAAAACCTGTCCAATTATTATTGGATTATTTTATTTTACCATGAGTCATTTTATCTTATACTTTAATTAGTTTTGGGCCTTTAGAAACCGAATATCATTATATAATAAAATAATATTTTCACGCATTCCTAAAGAGCCCCTCCCCCCTTATAAAAATACCTCACTTCTTACTCATTCCTCACAATTATCACGCCCCTAGGATCATCCAAAACCTGACCAAATAAGCTCCATCTCCATATCCTAGAAGCCTTACCTTTGGCAGAAGGCACTTCAAAAAGTCCTTTTGGTTCAAACCCAAGGGAGTTTCCCAAATTTAAGGTAACGATTCCTCTTAAATTATTTTATTTTATTTTATTTCTCCAACCCCTAAACTATTTTTACCCCCTTATTTTATAACAACACCATTATAAAAAATATACTAGGATTTTGTTTTTATAATTATTTGAACTACACTCACACACACCTTCATCTAATGGGTGAAGAACATACTGTTTCTGTGGACAGAAAACTAACTCCTCACAAAATGATGATTGTTCGATTCTCTTCTACTACCTCTTATGGTGGCCATTAAGATGGAACTATATTTATATATTATATATATTATGTTTATGTTTTTTTATTCTTCTATAATTTACATTTATATCCTACATTTATGGTTTCCATAATGGGTAAATGCGATAATTTTATTTGAGAAAGTGCGGACTACCACCCCCTCAAAGTGATATGACTCGTTAATGCCATATGTGGGACATATAAAGGGTATTGTTAATGATATTATATATGATATTATACTATAATTATAATATAACAATGTATCATTATGTTTCAATTCCATTAAAGTATGAAATAGAAGTGAAAGTAGTGTTCATGCGTACGTACGGCTTACCGTCTCCATGAACGATGCATTCCTTTTATTTTCTCCAAAATGTTATGTACTGTTATAAATACATATATATATTGGATATATATGATTTATATGATATCTAAATCATTAATATCATTTTGAAGATAATGTACTATTGACCACATGGACAACTTGTAATTATATGGTGTTCATTTGAGACTCAAGTACAAAGTATCAACAAAACAACCATTATTAACTTAAATGATTACATAATGTTTATAACATGGTAATAAGTGATATAAAAGGAATAATAAACTTTAAAAAGGTTCTTAAGTAAGTACAAATTATCTTTAGTTTATTATTCAGGATATTAATGAATGAATGGGTCAAGTCGGACACGAGGTAAGGGACTTCATCTCAATCTCCATTCATTGAGGCATATTTGGTTTTAATACACGACTTTATTTTATACGCTGTATAAAAAGATTTGAATTTTCATTTCATTCAAAGGGAATATTTTTCTACGAATAATTTTACTAAAAGGCAAAAAAAGAATGTTTCTTTTTTAACGTAAGTGGTGAAAATGAACTTTCCGCCGCCGCGAGTATTATTTGATCTTTGGCTTCATTAACAAGCTGTAATGCTTTTAAAAGGAAAATAAAATTCCTTATACTATTTTATCTATTTTGGTATTAAAAATTGTTTTTATAATGTATTTTTTATGTCAATATATTTAAATTATATATTTTTATTGAAATGTGGAAATGCTATCTTTCCTTTATGTTTGTTTTATGTGTTACGAATATGTTATGGTTCTTGGGCATTGTTTCGTATACGGGTGGTTCCGTGATAAACCTAGGGTGGGTGAGCTCGAGATAGCTCTCCAATGCATTGAGTAATGCGACAGAGGTAAAAATGAATGTTTCTCCTAAGAGATTTATGGAATATACTATGATGGGTATTCCAACATAACTCCATATGTAGCTGTGATAACTACAATGTAAGTATGATATGAATTCCATAAGTACCTTTATCATTTGTGATTACTATGTGTCATTCAAAAATATTTGGTTTTCTTGATGTAATTAAAAGAGTTAATGTTTTGTATGTATTGATGGACTATTGATTTCTTTCTTATTTTATAACCCTTACTAAGCTTTTTTATGTTTACCCCAAGTTTTGAAAGGTTTTTCACAGGACTTAAAGGTGAATAGGGTCAAGGACAGGATCAAGGAAAAGTCTTGCTGTCTAAAACATAGAACTAGACATGAATCTTTTTTCAAGAGTTTTTATTTTATGAAAAAATGGATATTGAGTAGAATTATCTACATGTAATATTCATGTATTTATGTAAATGTTATGACCTAAATCTATGATACTCTAAACCTAAAAAGATTCTCAATGTGAATTATTCATTTAATTCAAGAGTATGTAATATTTTAAGGCTGTGGACTTATAGTTGGTATCAAAGGAAGGTTTAGACAACTTTTGGAGTTAGATTATAGTTAAATTAATATCCATAAATTATTTTAGTTTAAGTTATTATTGAAATGATATAGCATTTACATATTACCATATTGCTTCATCTACGCTATTTCTATGTTCAGAATGGTTTTCCGCAGAGGAAATGGGGCAGCTATGTTGGGACGACATCAGGAGAAATAAAACCTTCAAAATAAGCACCCTGAGATGGTCAGAATCAGAACAGAACAATTTTTTTGTAGTGATGGCATAGTTGACTCAAGCATTAAATGGTGGTTGTATCCATGCACAAGATCAGCCATATCAACTACATAGGAACATGTCAGTAGTGGAGCATTTCATGAGGCAACATCCCCTGTCATTCAGAGGATCATCTGACCATGTTCTAGCAGAAGGGTGGATTAAAGCACTAGAGAAATTTTTTTATGTCATGGGGTGTTTATAACATCAAAAGGTTAGTCTTGTTGTTTACCATTTTGAAGGTGAAGGTGATCAGTGGTGGTCAATAGTGAAAAATATCCGGGATAGTGAGGACATTGATGCTCTTTATTAGGATGAATTCAAAGGTATGTTTCTTGAGAAATATTTTCTTAAGATGGTTCATCTTAGAATAGAAAAACCATTCCTAGAATTGAGGTAGGAGGATGACTCGGTGGCTTCTTATGAATCTAAATTCACTCGACTGGAATGGTATGCTCCAAATTTCATATGATATCTTGATAGTAAAATCAACCATTTTTACTCAGGATTAAATCAAAAGTATCAAAGGGCTTTAACATCTCGTGAGTTAAAAAGTTATGAAAAACTTGTTCGTTGTGCTGAGAAGGTGGAAATGGAGTTTTTCAATGACCAAGTTTTCTTTGAAAAACAACAGAATAAGAGGTCGAGGTGGCATGTGAAAGGAAAAAACTCTTCAAAAAAGTCTTATGGTAAGAAACTTAAGTTTAAATTTTTGTGAAAATTGTGGTAAAAAGCATGATGGGGAATATCTTTTGAATTCTTTTAAGTGCTACTGAATTGGTAAAATGGGATATAAGGCTCGAAATTTCACTGAAAAAGATCAGGTTAATATTAAGACAAAATCCAATTTACAGTCAGTAAAATGTTTTAAGTGCAATGTAATGGGTCATTATGAAAATGAGTGTCCCACAAAGAAATACACTGGGTTAAGGAACCCCTACTATAAGTAGAAATGGTTGGTGAAATCCTTTACAACTACTTCTGTAGATGTTTGGCCATCAGATGAAGTAGTATCAGGTACACTATTTGTTTGTTCAGATTATACCAATGTGTTGTTTGATTCAAGGTATACACATTCATTCATTTAAGAGAAGTTTTCTAGTAAATTGGGAATTCCATTTCAAGATATGAATTCTGAACTTATTTTAAAACACCAGGGGGAAATTTTGAGACAAAAAGAAATTATAAGAACCTTTCTGTCCTTGTGTGCGGGAATAATCTACCTAAAAACCTTATTTTTTTCCTCTAGTAGAGTTTGATGTTATTTTGGGTACGGATTGGATTTCTGTTTTTCATTCTAATATTTACTGTAGAACTAAAGAGGTTTCTTTTCATAAAGATTTTCAGTTTTTGTACAATAATGAACCCTTGATTTTGATAACATATAAAGATGCTGAGAAACTAGTAACAGATGGAAATGAATTTTACCTTGCTCACATTGTTGAAAATAAAGGATGTGTTGAGACTAATGATGTTCCAATGGTAAATGAGTTACCTTATGTTTTTCTTGATGATTTTCCTGGTATTATACCTGATTGGGAAGTTGAATTTACTGTTGACTTAGTTCCTGATGCTAATCCAATTTCAAAACCCCCTTATCGAATGGTTCAAATTAAACTTTTAGAGTTAAAAAAGCAATTGAATGAGTTATTAGATAAAGGTTTCATTCAACCTGGCACAACACCATGGGGTGATCCTATCTTATTTGTTAAAAAGAAAGATGGTTCAATGAGACTTTTCATTGACTATAGAGAATTTAATAACATCACTGTTAAGAACAAGTAGCCTTTGCCTCATATCAAGGATTTGTTTGATTAGCTCCAGGGAGCTCAATATTTATTGAAGATTTATTTGAGGTCGGGGTACCATCAGTTGAAATTAAAGGAAGCAAACATTATAAAGACCATATTTCATACTAGATATGGCCATTATGAATTTTTAGTTATGCTTTTGGGTTTAACCAATGCACCTCCTGTATTCATTGATCTTTTGAATATAATTTTCTGTGAGTTCATGGATAAGTTTTTGGTTGTGTTCATTGATGATATTTTGGTTTATTCCAAAAGTAAATAGGAACATGAAATTCATTTAACGGTTGTCTTGAAAACCTTAAATGAAAAGAAACTATTTGGGAAATTCAGTATGTGTGAGTTTTTGTTACAGAAAATTTCTTTCCTTTGTCACATTGTTTCAAAAAATGGCATAACTATTGATCCTACCAAAACAAAGGTCATTGAAGATTGGGAAAGACCCACAAATATAACTGAGATCCGTAGTTTTCATGGTTTATTAGGTTATTATGGGAGGTTTTTTGGGAATTTCTCACGGTTATCTAGACCACTGACTAAGTTAACTCGAAAAGGTGTTAAGTTCATTTGGGAAAAAGAATGTGATAATTGTTTTCAGGAATTGAAAAGAGGATTGGTGAATGCTCCAGTTTTGGCACTGCCTTCTAGAAATGGTGAGTTTGTTATTTACAGTGATGCTTCCTTAAAAGGACTTGGATGTGTCCTTATGCAGAATGATCAGGTAATTTATTACGCTTCACGTCATTTGAAACCTAATGAGTTAAATTACCCTACAAATCATTTGGAATTATCTGCTGTTGTTTTTTTCTTTAAAAATTTAGAGGCATCATTTTTATGGAGTAAAATGTGAAATATATACTGACCACAAAAGTTTAAGTATATATTTACTCAGAAATAATTGAATATGAGAAAGAGGAGATGGCTGGAATTAATCAAGGATTATGATTGCACGATCCTTTACTATATGGGAAAATCAAATAAAGTGGACGATTCTTTGAGAAAAAAATAATGCTTCATTAACCATGCTACTTTTGGAACGAGATCCTTTGGTTTTTGATTTGATAAAATTTGGCCTAGAATTTGTTGGTGTAGGAAATTCTTCTGTTTTGTTTTAGGTGTTAGTGAAATCATCTCTATCAGACAGAATTAAGAAATCATAGAAGGAAGACAGTGAGTTATAGAAAAAGGTAGAGTTGGTTCTGAATGGTAAGTTGCCTAAATTTAACGTTGATAATGATTGTGTTTTGAGGTTTGGGAAAATATTATGTGTGCCTCGTGATTCACAGTTGAAGAATGAGTTGTTACGTGAAGCTCATAGTTCCCCATTTTCAGTTAATCCTGGTAGTACTAAGATGCAAAGAGATCTTTGGGAGTATTACTAGTGGGATGGAATAGAAAGAGATATTTATGATTTTACTGTGAAGTGTTTGACTTGTCAGCAGGTTAAAGTAGAGCGACAATTGTCGAATGGGATTCTTCAGTATTTACCGATGCTAGAGTGGAAATGTGAAAATATATCCATGGACTTAATTGTGGGATTACCAAATACATCTCGAGGTAATAATGCAATATAGGTTATTATTGACCAGTTGACTAAATGTCCTCATTTCCTTCCTATTCAAGATACTTTGTCTCTAGATCAAATTTCTCAGTTGTATGTTATAGATATAGTCAGGTTACATGGTGTTCCCCTCTCCATTGTATCTGATCATTATCCCAGGTTTACTTCTAACTTTTGGAAAGGATTTCAGAAGTCATTGGATACTGAATTAAATTTTAGAATAGCTTTTCATCCGCAATTATATGGGCAGTCAGAATGAAAAATTTAAACCTTGGAGGATATCCTACATGCTTGTTCACTGGATTACCAGGGAAGTTGGGACCAACATATTTCTTTGGTTTAATTTTCTTATAATTAAAATTTTCATTCCAGTATACATATGGCTCCATTTGAGGCATTATATGGAAAGCATTGTTGAAATCCAGCATTTTGGGATGAAGTAGGTGAAAGGAAGCTGATGGGACCAAAATTGGAAGAAGAGATGGCAGAAAAGGTTCAATTGATTTATAAGTACATTAGAACAGCTCAGAGCATGCATAAACGTTATGCAGATAACCAGAGGAAGGATCTATCTTTTGAGGTAGGTGATCATGTCTTTCTCAAATTTTCTCCATGGAAAATTGTGATGCATTTTGGTAAGAAGGGAAAGTTGAGTTAAAGGTATATTGGACCCAATGAAATCTTGGAGAAAGTTGGATCAATTTCTTACAGAGTGGATTTACCGCTAAATTTATCTCAGGTACACAATTTTTTTCATGTTTCAATGTTGAGAAAGTATATTACAGATCCATATCATGTTTTAAGTCTAGAGGTAGTTCATTTGGAAGAGAATCTCTCTTATGAGGAACAACCAGTCCAGATTCTTGAGCAAAGAGAGAAAGTGTTGCGTAATAAGGTAATTCAACAGGTAAAGGTTTTGTGTAAAAACATATGGTTGAAGAGGTAACATGGGAATTTGAATTTTTTAGGGATAAATACCCCCATTTATTTGATAAGTGAATAAAATTACGAGGACACAATTTCCAAAAGGGGGGAAGGATGTAACATCCCAGGTAAATAAAGAGATAATACATTTTCATAATTATTCATATTTTTGAATTAAATATTAATTTTACTTTTAAGGGGTTGATATGCTCGATGGCGTACCTGATATGCAACAACAAGCTTCTTTGATATCTTACGTTGCACACTAATAATATAATATTATTATTTTAAATGGTAGTTAATGCCTAGCTGTTGTATTAGTGGGAATGAATATAACTAACTATAATATGATTATAAATGTTTTTTAAATGTTTTTACATTTATCTAATAAAATTTATGGCTTAAAATATTAATGAATCTAATTTTAAGCATAAATACTCTAATATTCACGAAAAGGTCGATTTACCACCTTTTGATGGTGAAACCTCTTTAAATATAGTTTTGGTCATTTTTATATGTCCTATTTGACATAATATAATTATTTTTTAGATTCGGGACATCAAAATTTACTTTGGGTAAATTTTTGGTATTTTTATGGTAAAGTTCATTTTTTAATGAATAGTGAAAAATACTATATTTTTATTCAAAAGTGTCTTTAAATCTAATATATATATATGTTTATATTATCTTTTTAGTTGGTTTAAAAGTTTAATTAGATTATATTTTTACCAATTAGTCCAATTTTGGTTAGTTAAATTAATTTCACTTTGAAATTGGACATAAACAAGTGTCGATCTTTTGATAGTTATTGTTTCTTAAAAACACGCTATTTGTTTTGACAATGAGAATTAATTTTAAATTAATTAATGAAAATTATATGTTTTTAATTTGGTAAAATAGAAATCATTTTTGAATTTGGAATATCAAATATAACTTAGGATGATGTTTTGGTATATTTATGAAAAACTTCAATTTTTTATGAATAGTGAAACCACTTAGTAGTAGTTAAATAACTGATTTTTTCATTTAAATAAAATTATAACACTTATGTGAGTTGATTTTAGAAAATAATACCTACATGGTTCTTATTAATGAGTAAAATGTGGTTCAATAAGAAGAAAATAATTTTTTGTGAATAGTAACTTTTGGCTTTTATTTACCGCGGTTAAAGGTAAATAGGGTAATTCAAGGTAAAAAGAATATCATAATAATACAAAATTACTTAACACTTGTTATAAATTTATTGTTTGAGTCATTTATAACCATGGGCATCTTTGGGTCAATTTTGGGACCCCATGGAGCCACTTGGGAGTGATAATGACACTTTAGATTAATTAACTTAAAGTAATGATAAAAATGACACAAACAAATATCTTTCAGTAAATACATTTTTAAATGAGGATATATAAGATATCCTTTCGACTATAAATTTTCATTGGAAATATAAAAATATTTCCTACATCATGGTATTTTTTTTATAATTTTTAAGATTCAAATAAATTAAATTATTTATGACACAATAATGATGCAAAATTTACATCATTAATAAAAGATTTAAATAAATGTGATTATAAATTTTAAAACAATATCCAAAACCTGTCTAATTCTCATCGGTTGATTTTTTTACCACGATTCATTTTATCTTAGACTTTAATTAGTTTGGGCCTTTAGAATGCGAATACCATTATATAATAAAATAATATTTTCACACATTCATAAAGAGCCTCTCCTCCCCCTTATAAAAATCCCTCACTTATTACTCATTTATCACAATTCTCAAGCCCCTTGGATCATCCAAACCATGGAAAAATAATCTCTCAATATCCCTCTTCTTCTCTTAGAAGACTTAGCTTTGGCAGAAGGCACATCAAGAATTCCTTTTTGGTTCAAACCAAAGGGAGTTACCCAAATTTAAGGTAACAATTCCTCTTAACTTATTTTATTTTATTTTACTTCTCCAACCCCTAAAATATTTTTATTCCTTTATTTTATAACAAAAATGGTATCCTAAATATACTAGTATGTTGTTTTGAGAAGGATTTTAACAACAATTACACACACCTCCATCTAATGGGTGAAGAACATACTGTTTCTGTGGATGGAAAACTAACGCCTCACGAATCAAAGATTGTTCGATTATCTCCTACCGCCTCTCATGGTGGCCATTAAGATGAAACTATATTTATATATGATATATATTATGTTTATGTTTTCTTTATGCTTCTATATTTTACATTTATATCCTACCTTTATGGTTTCCATAATTGGTAAACGCGATAATTTCCTTTGAGGAAGTGCAGACTACCGCCCCCTCAAAGTGATATAACTCGTTAATGCCATATGTGGGATATATAAAAGATAGTGTTAATGATATTATATATGTTATTATATTGGAATTATAATATACCTATGCATCATTATGTTTTAATTCCATTAAATTATAAAATATAAATGAAAGTAGCGTTCCTGCGTACGTACGACTTACCGTCTCCAGGATCGGTGCATTTCATTTCTTATATCCAAAATGTTATGCAATGTTATATATATATATATATACTAGATATATATGATTTATATGATATCTAAATCATGAATATAATCTTGGAGATAAAGGACTATTGACCACATGGACAACTTGTAGTTATATGGTGTTTATTTGCGACTCAAGTACCAAATATCGACAAAAAAACCATTATTAACTTAAATGATTATGTAATGTTTATAACATGGTAATAAGTGATATAAAAGGAATAATAAACTTTAAAAAGGTTCTTAATCAAGTATAAATTAAATTTAGTTTATTATTCAGGATATTAAAGAACGAACGGGTCAAGTCGGACATGAGGTAAGGGACTTCGTCTCAATCTCCATTCATTGAGTCATATTTAGTTTTAATACACGACTTTATTTTATACGTTGTATAAACAACTTTTAATTTTCATTTCATTAAAAGAGAATCTTTTTCAATGAAGCGTTTTACTAAACGACAAAAAAATAATGTTTCTTTTTTAACGTAATTGATGACAATGACCTTTCCGCTGCCATGAGTATTATTTGATCTTTGGCTTCCTTAACAAGGTATAATGTTTTTAAAAGGAAAATAAAATACCATATATTATTTTATGTATTTTGGTATTGAAAATGGTTTTTATAATGGATTTGTTATGTTAATATATATAAATGATATATTTTGATTGAAATGTGGAAATTTTATCTTTCTTTTATGTTTGTTTTATGTGTTACGAATATGTTATGGTTCTTGGGCATTGTTACAGATACGGTTGGTTCTGTGATAAACCTAGGGCGGGTGAGCCCGAGATGGCTCTCCAAAGCATTGGGTAACATGACTGAGGTAAATGTGAATATTTATCCTAAGAGATTTAGGGAATATACTGTGATGGGTATTCCAACGTAACTCCCTATATAGATATGATAGCTACAATGTAAGTATGATATGAATTCCATAAGTACCTTTATGATTTGTGATTACTATGTGTCATTCATAAATATTATATTTCCATGAGGTAAGTAAAAGAGTTTATGTTTTGTATGTATTGATGAACTAATGATTTCTTTCTTATTTTATAACCCTTACTGAGCTTTTTTATGCTTATCCCATGTTTTGAAATGTTCTTCACAGGACATAAAGGTGAATAGGGTCAAGGATGGGATCAAGGAAAAGTCTTTCTATCTAAAACATGGAACTAGACATGACTCTTTTTTTCAAGAGTTTTTATTTAATTAAAAAATTGATATTGAGTAGAATTTTCTACATGTAATATTCATGTTGTTATGTAAATGTTATGAACTAACTCATTAAAACTCTAAACCTAAAAATATCCGCAATGTGAATAATTCATTTAATTTAAGATTATGTAATGTTTTAAGGCCGGGGCCATATACTTGGTTTCAAATGAAGGTTTAGATAACTTTAGGAGTAAGAATATAGTTAAATTAATATCCATAAATTATTTTAGTTTAAGTTATGATTGAAAAGATATAGAATTTATAGATTACCATGTTTCTTCACCTAAGCTATTTCTGTGTTCAGAATAGTTTTCCATAGAGGAAACAGGGAAACTATGTTGGGACAACATCAAGAGGAAGACAACCTTCCAAATCAGCAACCTGAGATGGTCGGAATCGAAACTAAACAGATTTTTTCAGTGATGGAACAATTGACATAGGCTATAAATGGTGGTGGTATCCATGCATGAGATCAACCAGATCAACCACAGAGTAACTTTTCAGTAGTGGAGCATTTCATGAGGCAATACCCCCCATCATTTAGAGGATAATATGAACCTATTATATTAGAAGGGAGTATTAAAGCATTAGAGAATATTTTTGATGTCATGGGGTGTTCAAAACGTTAAAAGGTTAGTCTTTCTATTTATCTTTTTGAAGGTGAAGCTGATCAGTGGTGGTCGACGGTGAAAAATATCAGGGATAGTGAGGAGATTGATGCTCTTGATTGGGATGAATTCAATGATATGTTTCTTGAGAAATATATTCCTAAGGTGGTTCATCATAGAGTGGAAAAACAATTCCTGGAATTGATGTTGGAGGATGACTCAGTGGCTGTTTATGAAGCAAAATTCACTCGATTGGAAATGTATGATCCAAATTTCATATGAGATATTGATAGTAAAATCAACTGTTTTTACTCTAGATTAAATCCAAAGTATCGAAGGGATTTAGAATATCATGAGTTCAAAAGTTATGAAAAACTTTTTCATTGTTCGAGGTGGCAGGAAAAAGGGAAAAACTCTTCAAAACAGTCTGATGGTAAGAAAATGAAGTTTACAATTTGTGAAAATTGTGGTAAAAAGCATGCTGGGGAATGTATTTTGAATTTTTCTAAGTGTTAACGATGTGGTAAAATGGGACATAAGGCTCGATATTTCACTGAAAATGATCAGGTTAATAGCAAGACATAATCCAATTTACTTCCAGTAAAATGTTTTAAGTGCAATGAAATGGGTCATTATGAAAATGAGTGTCCAAAGAAGTACTCAACTTAGAGAAATAAGATAGACTAAAACCAGAAAGGGGTGGGGAAATACATTGAAACTACTTCAGTAAATGTTGGGCCATCAAATGAAGTAGTATCAGGTACACTGTTTGTTTGTTCAGATTATGCCAATGTGTTGTTTGATTCAGGGTCTACACATTCGTTCATTTCAGAGAAGTTTTCTAGTAAATTGGGAATTCCATCTCCAGATATGAATACTGAAATTATGGTAAAACATCAGGGGGAAATGTTGCGACAAAAAGAAATTATAAGAACCTTACTATCCTTGTGTGTGGGAAGAATCTACCAAAAAACCTTATTGTTTTTCCTCTAGTAGAGTTTGATGTTATTTTGGGTATGGATTGGATTTCTGTTTATCATGCTAAGATTGACTGCAGAGCTAAAGAGTTTTCTTTTCAGAAATATTTTTAGTTTGTGTACAAGAAGGAACCCTTGATTTTGATAACATATCAGGATGTTTAGAAACTAGTAAAATATATAAAATAATGTTACCTTGCCCATATTGTTGAAAATAAAGGAAGTGTTGAGACCAATGATGTGCCAATGGTAAATGAGCACCTTGATTTTTTTCCTGATGAGTCTCCCTGTATCATACATGATCAAGAAGTTCAATTTACTATTTGCTTAGCTCCTGATGCTAAACCAATTTCAAAACCCCATTATCAAATGGCACAAATTGAACTTTTAGAGTTAAGAAGAAATAATAGGAGTTGTTAGATAAAGGTTTCATTTGACCTAGCACATTGCCATGGGGTGCCCCTGTCTTATTTATTAAAAATAAAGATAGTTCAATGAGACTTTAAATTGATTATAGAGCATTGAATAAAATCACTATTAAGAACAAGTATCCTTTACCTCATATTGATTATTTTTTGATCAGCTCCAGGGAGCTCAGTATTTTTTGAAGATTGATTTGAGGCCGGGGTACCATCAGTTGAAAGTAATGGAAGGATACATTCCAAAGACCACATTTCGTACTAGATATGACCATTTTAAATTTGTATTTACGCCTTGTTGTTTAACCAATTCACCTGCTGTATTCATGGATCTTAGGAATAGAATTTTCCATGATTTCTTGGATAAGTTTGTGGTTGTGTTCATTAATGATATTTTGGTTTATTCAAAAAGTAAATAGGAACATGAAAGTCATTTAAGGGTTGTCGTGAAAACCTTAAAAGAAAAGAAACTGTTTGGAAAATTCAGTAAGTGTGAGTTTTGGTTACAAAAAATTTCTTTCCTTGGTCACATTATTTAAAAAAATGGCATAACTGTATATCCTCCTAAAATAAAGGTTGTTGAAGAATGTCCAAGACCCACAAATATAACTAAGATCTGTAGTTTTCTTGGTTTATCAGGTTTTTACTGGAGGTTTGTTGAGAATTTTGCACGGTTATCTAGCCCAATGACTAAGTTAGCTCAAAATGGTGTTAAGTTTATTTGGACAAAAGAATGTGATGATTGTTTTCAGGAATTTAAAAGATTATTAGTGAATGATCCAGTTTTGGAACTTCCTTCCAAAAATGGTGAGTTTGTTATTTACAATGATGATTCGTTGAAAGGACTTGGATGCATCCTTATAAAGAATGATCAGGTAATTGCTTACGCTTTACGTCTGTTGAAGCCTCATGAGTTAAATTACCCTACACATGATTTGGAATTAGTTGCTGTTGTTTTTGATTTAAAAATTTGGAGGCATCATTTGTATGGAGTAAAATGTTAAATATATACTGGCCAAAAATGTTTTAAGTATATATTCACTCAGGAATAATTGAACATAAGATAGAGGTTATGGTTGGAATTAATCAAGGATTATGATTTCACAATCCTTTACCATCCGAAAAAATCAATTAAAGTGGATGATTCTTTGAGTCAAAAAAGTAATGCTTCGTTAACCATGCTAAATTTGGAACGAGATCCTTTGGTTTTTGATTTGATAAACTTTGGTATAAAATTTTTTGGTGGATGAAATTATTATATTTTTTTTATGTGTCAGTGAAATAATCTCTATCAGACAGAATTAATCAAGAATAGAATAAAGACAGTGAGTTAGAGAAAAGGGTAGAGTTGGTTCACAATTGTAAGTTGCCTGAATTTTACTTTGATAATGATTGTGTTTTACGGTTTGGAAAAATATTATGTGTGCCTTGTGATTCACAGTTGAAGAATGAGTTGTTATCTGTAGATCATAGTTCCCCATTTTCAGTTCATATAAGAAATACTAAGATGTACAGAGATCTTTAGGATTATTACTGGTGGGATGGAATAAAAAGTGATATTGCTGATTTTATTGTGAAGTGTTTGAATTTTCAGCAGGTTAAAGCAGAGAAGAAGTTACCGAGAGGGATGCTTCAGTCTTTACTAGTGCCAGAGTGGAAATGAGAAAATATATCCATGGACTTAATTGTGGGATTACCAAATACATCTCTAGGTAATAATGCAATATGGATTATTGTTGATAGGTTGACTAAATATACTAATTTTCTTCCTATTCAAGATACTTTGTCTCTAGATCAACTTTATCTGTTGTATGTTAAAGAGATAGTTAGGTTACATGGTGTTACCCTTTCTATTGTATCTGATCATTATCCAAGGTTTACTTCTAACTTTTGGAAAGGACTTCAGAATTCATTGGGTATTGAATTAAATTTTAGTACAAAATTTCATCCGAAATCAGATGGGAAGTCAGAACGAACAATTCAGACCTTGGAGGATATGCTACGTGCTTGTTCACTAGATTACCAAGGAAGTTGATACCTACATATTTCTTTGGTTGAATTCTATTATAATAAACGTTTTCATTCTAGTATATAGATGGCTCTATTTGAGGCATTATATGGAAAGCATTGTTGAAATATAGCATTTTGGGATGAAGTAGGTGAAAGGAAGCTGATGGGACCAAAATTGGTAGAAGAGATGGTAGAAAAGGTTCAGTTGATTCAGAAGCACATGAGAACGGCTTAGAACAAGCAGAAAAGTTTTGCTAATAATCGGAGGAAGGATCTATCTTTTGAGGTAGGTGATCATATCTTTCTCAATGTTTCTCTATGGAAAAGTGTGGTGCGTTTTGGTAAGAAGGGAAAGATGAGTTTGAGGTTCATTGGACCCTATGAAATCTTGGAGAATGTTGGATCAGTTGCTTATAGAGTGTCTTTAACTCCAAATTTATCTCAGGTACACAATGTTTTTCATGTTTCAATGTTGAGTAAGTATATTCCAGATCTATCTCATGTTTTGAGCCTAGAGGTAGTTCAGTTGGAAGAGAATCTCTCTTATAAGGAACAACCGTTCTAGATTCTTGACTGTAGAGATCATGTGTTGCGAATAAGGAAATTCACCAGGTAAAGGTTTTGTGGAGAAATCTTATGGTTGAAGAGGCGATGTGGAAGTCTAAAAATTCTATGTGGGATAAATACCCCCAATTATTTGATAAATCAAAAAATTTGCAAGGACGCAATTCCCAAAAGGGGAGAAGGATGTAACATCCTAGGTAAATAAAGAATTATAAATTTTCATATTTATTAATATTTGTGAACTAAATATTAATTTTTATTTAAATGGAAACTATGTTCAATGGCTTACCTGATACACAATAACATGTTTCATTGAAATCTTACATTGCACACTTATAATATAATATTATTATTTTAAATAGTAGTTAACACCTAAACATTATATTTGAGGGACTGAATAGAACTAACTAAAATATTATTATAAACTTTTTTTAATATTTTTTACATTTATCCAATAAAAGTTAGGGGGTTAAAATATGAATAAATCTAATTTTAAGCATAAATACTCTAATATTCACGAAAAGGTCGATTTACCGCCTTTTAATGGTGAGCCCTCTTTAAATATAGTTTTGGTCATTTTTATATGTTCTATTTGAAAAAATAAAATTTTTCTTAATATTTCGGACATCAAAATTTACTTTGGGTAATTTTTTGGTATTTTTCTAGTAAAGTTCATTTTTTAATGAATAGTGAAAAATACTGTATTTTTATTCAAAAGTGTCTTTTAATATAATTTATTTATATGATTATATTATCTTTTTAATTGGTTTTAAAGTGTAATTATATTATATTTTTACCAATTATTATAATGTTGGTCAGCAGAATTAATTTCACTTTGAAATTGGACATAAACAAGTGTCAATCTTTTGATAGTTATTGTTTCTTAAAAACACGCTATTTGTTTTGACAATGAGAATTAATTTTAAATTAATTAATGCAACTTATTTGTTTTAAATTTGGTAAAATAGACATCATTTTTGAATTTCGAATATCAAATATATCTTAGGCTGAATTTTTGGTATTTTTCTGAAAAACTTCAATTTTTGATGAATAGTGAAACCACTTAGTAGTAGTTAAAAAACTGACTTTTTCATTGAAATGAAATTTTACCACTTCTGTGAATTGAATTTATAATATAAAACATACATGGTTGTTATTAGTAAGTAAAATTTGGTTCCATAAGATGAAAATAATTTTTGGCGAATAGTATATTTTGACTTTTATTTACGGTGGTTAAAGGTAAATAGGGTAATTCAAGGTAAAAAGAATATCATAATAATACAAAATTACCTTAAAACTTTTTCTAACCTTATTTTTTGAGTAATTTACGAACATGGTCATATTTGGGTCGATTTTGGGACCCCATGGACCCACTTGGGTGTGATAATGACACTATAGATTAATTAACTTAAAGTAATGATAAAAAATGAGACAAAAAATATCTTTTAGTAAATAAATTGTTACATGGGGTTATATAAGCTATCCTTTCGACTATAAATATTCATTGTAAATATAAAAATATTTCCCAAATCATGGTTGTTTGATTATAATTTTTAGACATCAAATAAATTAAATTATTTATGACATAATAATGATGCAGTATTTACCTCATTAAAAAAAGATTTAAATAAATAAGATTATAAATATAAAAAAAATATCCAAAACCTATACAATTTTTATTGGATGATTCTATTTAGAACATAAGTCATCTTATATTCTACTTTAATTAGTTTTGGACCTTTTGAAAACGATTTTCATTATATAATAAACTAATATTTTCACACTTTCTTGAAGAGCCCCTCCGCCCCTTATAAAAATCCCTCAATTCTTACTCATTCCTGACACCTCTCAAGCCCCTTGGATTTTCCAAACCATGAAAAAATAAGCTCTCAATAACCCTCTCCTCCTCTTAGAATTATTACCTTAGGCACAAGGCACGTCAATAAGTCTTTTTTGTTCAAACCAAAGGGAGTTACCCAAATTAAAGGTAAAGATTCCTCTTAACTTATTTTCTTTTATTTTACTTCTCCAACCCCTAATATCTTTTTAGTACTTTATTTTAAAACAAAAGCAGTGTCATTAATATACTAGGATGTTTTTATGAGAATTATTTGAACTACACTTACACACACCTCCATCTAATGGGTGAAGAACATACTGTTTCTGTGGATGACAAACTAACGCCTCAAGAAACTATGATTGTTCGATTATCTTCTACCGCCTCTCATTGTGGCCATTAATATGGAATAGTATTAATATATGATATATATTACTTTTATTTTTTCTTTATGCTTCTTTATTTTAAATTTATACCTGACCTTTATGGTTTCCATAATAGGTAAATGCGATAATTTCATTTGAGGAAGTGTGGACTACCGCCTCCTCAAATTGATATGACTCATTAATGCGATATGTGGGATGTATAAAAGATAGTGTTAATGATATTATATATTATATTATATTGTAATTATAATATACCTTTGTATTATTATGTTTTAATTCCATTAAAGTACAAAACTCCAAATGAAAGTAGCATTCATGTGTACGTACGACTTACCGTCTCCATGATCGGTGCATTTTATTTCTTATCTCCAAAATGTTATGTACTATTATAAATACATATATATACTGGATATATATGATGTATATGATATCTAAATCATGAATATCATTCTGGAGATAATGGACTATTGACCCTATGGACAACTTGTAATTATATGGTGTTCATTTGTGACCTAAGTACCAAATATCGAAAAAACAACCATTATTAACTTAAATAATTACATAATGTTTATAACATGGTAATAAGTGATATAAAAGGAATAATAAACATTAAAAAGGCTCTTAAGCAAGTAGAAATTAACTTTAGTTTATTATTCAGGATATTAAAGAACGAACGGGTCAAGTCAGACATGAGGTAAGGGAATTTATCTCAATCTCCATTCATTGAGGCATATTTTGTTTTAATACACAACTTTCCTTTAAATACTATGTAAAAAACTTAGAGTTTTCATTTCATTCAAAGGAAATCTTTTTCTATGAATCATTTTACTAAAAAAAATAATGTTTCTTTTTTAATGTAGGTGGTGACAACAACCTTTCCACCGCCGCGAGTATTATTTGATATTTGGCTTATTTAACAATCCATAATGTTTTTAAAAGTAAAGTAAAATACCGTATAATCTTTTATGTATTTTGGTATTGAAAATGGTTTTGATAATGGATTTTTATGTCAATATATTTAAATGATATATTTTGATTGAAATGTGGAAATGTTATCTTTCCTTTATGTTTGTTTTATGTGTTACAAATATGTTATGGTTCTTGGGAATTATAACATATACGGGTGGTTCTGTGATAAGCCTAGGGAGGGTGAGCTTGAGATTTCTCACCAATGCATTGGGTAACGTGACAGAGGTAAACGCGGATATTTCTCCTAATAGATTTAGGGAATATACTGTGATGGGTATTCCAACATAACTTCCTATGTAGCTATGATAGCTACAATGTAAGTATGATATGAATGCTATAAGTACCTTTATGATTTGTGATTACTATGTGTCACTCATTAATCTTATGTTTTCATGAGGTAATTAAAAGAGTTTATGTTTTTTATGTATTTATGGACTAATTATTTATTTTTTATTTTATAACCCTTACTAAGCTTTTTTATGCTCATATCATGTTTTGAAATGTTTTTTCACAGGACTTTAAGGTGAATAGGTTCAAGGATGAGATCAAGGAAAATTCTTTCTGTCTAAAACATGGAACTAGACATGAATCTTTTTTTCAAAAGTTTTTATTTTATGAAAAAAATGGACACTGAGTAGAATTGTCTACATATAATATTCATGTTGTTATGTAAATATTATGACCTAACTCTCTAGAACTCTAAACCTGAAAAGGTCCTCAATGTCAATTATTCATTTAATTCAAGATTATGTAATGGTTTAAGGCCGAGGGATTATAATACGATTCAGGTTTTATTATATTATGGTATATGTATGTATGATTTTATCATGTGATGGGTGGGACCCATATCTCCCTCCAATACATTGGGTAATGATAAATGTTTTAGGAGCTCAAGAGTTACACGAGAGGGAATCCCAAGCCCAAAATAAGATGGAATCTTGATCCTAAAACCAGAGGGTATATGTGTGGACATCCCAAGCCCGAAATAATAGAATACATAGGTGCAAATCCCAATCTTGAAATGAGAGGGTACATGAGAGGGAATCCCAAGCCTAAAGCCGGTAAACATGATTTTATCCCAATACTAACATGTTGTGATGGTCTTGTTTGTAAGCCTTGACATATTATTTTCTCTGTTTCTATATATTCCACAAATTCCATGTCTTACTCCTATGTTATGATTTAATGTCTTATGATCTTGGTTATATTATGATTCATGCCCTATCAATTACCAACCTTTATGAAATGATTCTTGTTTATGATATACAGGTTATAATCTTTTGATGGTATGATCACGTTCTCATACCACTATGCACATGTTAATTCTTACATGTCTCCCTTGTTTTCCCTTTTTTAGCATATGAGGTTACTCATTTTTATATTTACTTCCCCGAGTTATGAAGATATATATTATATGTGATGTTTCTAAGAAGGGTACTTGTCAAGAATAACCTAGTAGGAGATAATATAGCTCACTTATGTAACATTGATTATGTTTCTATGTTTCCAAAGGCACTAAACTAATATGGTCTTTGGGCATCTATTTGTATTATGTTTTAAGTATTCTCTAAAATTGATGTAATATTTATGTATGAAAAGTGATGGTCATTATAGGAAGGGCCTATGTACTGTCATGAGTTCCTCACAGCATTATAAAAAATGGATATCAGTTGGTTTATGTAACATCCTATTTTAATTCAGTATTAGGGTTGTGATGACATTTTGTACTAACCTAATGTATAGACAGGGTACACCAAACATGAAGCCCAACCTATTATGGAGGTGGGACATGACGATCTTATAATCTGATCTAGCTCTATTCATTGAAACTTCTAAGATATATTTCATTAATCCTTTCAGTATAATCTTAGTCACTTTAAACATCCTTATGATTATCCTTCTAGAATGAATATGTGGAAGGTAAGAACATGGCTTGTAGTTGATTGATTACCACACAATTTCTCGGTATACGATTATCTAAAATATCTTGTACATTTTTTATATAATTGAATACTCCTATTATACTCATGAAAACATGTTAATTACACATTGGTGGTTTCTTACTATGATTATTACTAGTAACCTACATGAAAATATAAATCTACATGTGGAATTTATTTTCTGGGATCTAGGAAAGTGAAAGGGACCATGGAACATGTTTCCAATGTTTTTTCAGGGCCGCGCATGATGCACTTTTTTGTTTCCATGTATTCACAATTTACAAAGGCAAGTGGATTTAATCACATTCAATGATGATGTATTCTCGTTTATTAAATTGGGTTGATGGGATGTTGGTTTCTAATTCCATGGATTCCTCCTTGGAGATCATTAACTAGTTATGATCTCCCTTATAGAGTTATGTCATGTTCGTGGAACTCATTCCTGGTGCCATCTCTTTGTGGATGTTGGTTAATTACACTGCTTATATCGAGAAGGGAAGCACTCTTTGATCAGGATAGTATTCACATTGGGAATCTTTGGGAACGTCTAGATGAAGGGTGCATTGGTCACATGTAAATCTTATTATTATGAGGAAATCTCATATGAGGAATTTTAAGGCGTGGAAACTAAGGCATCCTATGTCGATCAAGATATAAAAATACCAGGTTCGTAATTCCTCCTAGGATTTTTACCCCAAGTATCACATACATATTCATAAGGTATGTGTTTTGGGTTAGGTCACAAGTTATATGTACCATGGAGATAGATCAAGATGTATAGTTAAGATGGATCAAGGAAAGAGTTTAATGTCATGTAGATACATGTATAGGGTAAATGTATTGTGGGGAAAAAGATGGGTGAAAGATTGATGTATTGTAGATATTAGTTGGGTGAAAGTATAATTTCTTGTTGGGATATTATGGATGATCAGAATTCCCTATGACATGGATCAAGGATATGTGTCCCTAGAAAAAAAGACATCACACCATAAAGGTTTACTAATGGATTTTAATGCCTCATGGAATCAAACCCAAGGTGGATGGATCAAATAATCCATTGAGATATATCCAGAAGGTTGACCAGAACACCCCATGAGTTTGATTAGGTATAAATTTATTGGAATACCCCTTGGGGTTAATTTGGAATGAATGGATCAAATTCCCCTTGAGATGAAACTAGGAGGTGTGTCCCTTGGATGGATGAGGTCAAAACAGAAATGTTTACTGGTGTATGGAAAGGCCCCACAGATGAAAACCTAGGATGGATGGATCAAAGAATCACTTGAGACAGATCTAAAAGGTTAATCAGAATACCTCATGAGGTAGATATGGAGGAAAGGATCATAAAACCCCTTGAGGTGAATAAAAAATGAATGGATCAAGATTCCCTTAAGATGAATCCTGGTATTGTGTTAATATGAGGGATTATTTCACACTTGAATGGTTTACCATTGGATGGGAATTCCCCATGGAGGTGTACCCAGGGAGTATGGATAAAAAATCCCTTAATATGGATAGTAATGGATGATCAGAACACCCCTTTAGGTGGATAAGGGAGGTACTTTCCTAGTAAGAAGAACCTAAGTTTATCATTGCTTGGTATTGAACCTCTTGGAGGCATCCTACATACCCTATTTAGAATACATGGGTAAAAACCCATGTAGTATGATGATGTAGTTTAAGGCCATGTAATAGAAATGAACCATGCAGTTTGATTTCATGTGGTAATGACGCTCGTGTTATAAAAGGAGTGTCGACAAGTGATGGTGTGGGGATTACGTGTTGATTATTCCCTTCACAATATGATTTCTCTTGGTTGTAATGGTGTGGGGATTACACATTGATCTTTCAAGAGTATCTCATTCCATGTTTGGGTAGGCAATGTGCAGACCATCAAATTACAATCATTAATGGAACATCTTATAATTATTGCGCAGGGTAAAACAATAATTTTAGGTCATGTGTTGAGGTTGTTATTGGGAAGTTTAATGTCATATAAATAAGACATGGAACTAGGAAGTATTACATCATGTAGATCTGATGTTGGTGGACTCACTCTTATACCCTAGGTATTATGTGAACACCATTCATGCACCTTTCAGTGGGGCATGGATTTACCACTGATAGGGTAAAAATATGGGAGGAGTGGAAAATATTGAGGTCCACATTGTGGAACCTATGTTGAGTAGTAGTAGGGGTTATGATACCTATTTTGAGAAGAAATAGGTTGGTGGGAGGCTCAATCCAAAATTGGGGTAATGAGGGCTAACCAGAATTGGAAGAATGAGAGGGTATGGCTTTGCCATCGATATCGAGCCCATCTAGCTTTTCATAGGATATATAGCTGACCATCCCTGAAAAGGTGGAGTGCTGATATCATGACATATGTTGGGGAGGATTAGTTATAAGTTTTTTTGTCTGGGTTATTCCCTCTAAGAACTACGGGTCATGTAATATTCTCTAAGCCTTCAGGCCTTGTAAGGGTTCCACCTCACCCCTTGAAAGTTGGATTATCAAAATAATAAAAAATGAAGGCCTTCAGGCCATACTGACTGACCTAATGTGGCCTTATTCCTTCATGAAGAGTGTAGGTCTTCATGAAAATAATATCCACCTAGTTTTGAGGATCTTAAGAACACAAGGAATTAGATTTCATGAAGCCTGGATACCTTGAGTGATCCATTACAGTTTGGTTCATGATCCGTAGAAGGATTATGAATCGAGATCAATGTTGGAATTTTGAAGGCTACGAATTTTCCCCAAAATATCATAATGAAGGGTGTATTTATAGGAAATGGGTTTCATGAATATTGGTGGATTTCACGAAAAGATACAAGATTAATAAAAGAGGCACAACATCACGAGTCTGAATGTCATACACATGAAGACACCATCAACCATTCATGTGGTGGTGAAGTTTCCTATGATGCAAAAAATCCCTACAGGGAGGTTTACTATCAAGTATTCATTAAATCACGAAAGAGACACTCTTCTAGGTAACTTCATGAGCTTTGTTTGTTCGTGATGGGGATGGGCTTCATGAAGCATGCCCTTTTTAGCGGGTTTGGGAAATTTTGGCATGTATTTTCTCCAAGTTGGACATACCTTCCTCAAATATTCTTAGGGTACACTTATTTTAGTTTTAATAAATCCTACCTTATAATGAGAGATAATAGGGAAAAGGAGGATTTGATTTTAAGGGAGAATCACTAAAAATTGGAAATCAACTCCACTTAGTGAATCTCACTCGTGAAGCTTGCTCACAGAAGCCTCATCGTGAATCCCATCAAGAATCATGGGTAGTCCTACTCATTTAAATAGTTAAGGGGGTGGGGGTTAAAGGAAATGAACTTATATGATGATAAAATATATTTTCTATCATTTCATGATGATATTAATCTCAGAAAACATTATCCACCAATGCTACAAAGAGAACCAAATCTTTGATCTTTTCTCTATGAACACTTCTTAGTGAACCAAAAATCTTGAACCCTATCTTCTTGAACTAATCCCTATGAACTAGGTCTGCATGAACAATATCTATGAACAAACTTCATGAAATATCTTTTCAAACCAGAGTCAATGAACAATTAATTACTATATCTAATGAAATCTCAAGAAGTCAAGACTGATGCTACTATGAGGGAATACATCGATGGGAACCTCATGATTTGGGAAATTTTCTGAAGAACCTCTGATCATGATTCATTTATAGAACAAAAAAAAAGAGTCTTATATTGAGTACCCATTGTTTAAAAGGTTTTATATATATGGATTCAGATTGATAGATGAGGTCTTTATCCAGGAGGTGAGGAGAGACGAACCAACCAACTAGTTGAGTGGAATATTAGGGAAGTACCAGTGGCATAGGGACGATGCAAGGTATATCTTGGAGGACCATCCACCAATCATAGTAGACTATCTATATAGTTAGATCAATAATGTTTATGGGGAGAATATGGAAGTCTATGAATCCTCACCAAAATATGTGAATATCGTCAGGGTAGGTTTGAGGGATCCAAATAAGGAATGGAATGGTGGCCATGATCTAAGCTTGGTCAACTACTTCACTGATGAGTAGGCTTGGTCATAAAGTTCATGAACGTCATGTGTTGAGTTTGAGGAAAAACTTAAGATAGTAGGACTTTATAAAGTAACATGGGATTCATAGTTTCACATATATTATACCCAAGAAATCGTGCCTTAGATTTTGATTAGGTGGTCTCCAGGGATCGACAAGTTCCATCAACAACATGGGGAGTTTAGATTCATCCAATGAGATCATCATCAAATAGTGGGGATCCCAATTGTAGGGGTGAAGTATGATGAGTTCCTCCCCTTAGAGAATGTATTTGGGGACCAAGAGTAGCTACCAGATCTAGATATGGTGCTTCTAGATCTAGTACAGGGAACCAACGAAGAGAATCTAGGGATGAGGGACATTTTATTTAAGTAGTGGGTTGGGTACTTTCTGAATGAACCAATAGTAGATCTAGTAGGGTGAAGATCCATCAAAAAAAGCTACTAATGAGGCCCTAAACATGTCCCATAGTATATTAATAGGAAAATAGGAGATCTAACTGGAATATTCAAGAGGCGAGATAGTGATAGTTTTGGGGATACAGTATAAATCCTAGAGTGAAACCTATAATCAAGATGGATGGGTTTATTTTTGTACTGATTTGGTGAAGGATTCTTACTATGAGGGATGCACATATAGGGGTGAAGCCGTGAACCTTCATCCAAGGGTTGATGCTTGCATTGAGGTATCACATCAATCTATCTGTCCCAGTATTGGTGAATTTGTACAAAATACTTCACCACATCAGTGAAGGGAGGACCCCTCTATGTGTGTTTGTGGGAATCTACACATTTTTTACAACTAGGTGGCCACACATAAGGTGGAATGTGAGTAACCAAACCCTATTTCTCCTAAAAAAACTTATGGACGATGATCAAAAATATCATGGGGAGTCTCCCATTCAAGCTGGGTATTATGGAAGTTATAGATAAGGTCAGGCTGGTGGAGTGTTTCATATTTCACCTATTTCCCCTTCCAATGGGGATGATGACTGATGAAGGTACATGAAAAGTTGAGCATAGACTGTACATCATGGATTTTATATGTTGGGTACTGAGGGTGAGGGTTAGCCATGCGCCAATCCATGAGTTTTTCAACCCACATTGGTTTGTAAGGCAGTTCGAGTGTCTATAGAGGATGATATTGAAGTATTACTAAGTGTTTCATCATGGGTCTCACACTTTAGTACTGAGGAGAATTTGGTGAATTCTCACACATGAGGATAGAAAGACGCCGAATGAGATGCCACCACCTGCCACAACATATAGAATTTTCCATGGATAGCGTACATGCTAGGGAAATGCTGATACAATGGGACACCTGAGCCAATGAAGGGGTGGCCTATGAACTGTAGGGTGGGGGAAGAATGGTGTCTAGTGCACGTCATGGAGGTAGAGCTGGACCAATGGGTAGGGCAAAAACAGTGGGTCCTACAGTTTATGGGCTCAAATAGAGAAGATTCGTAGAGAGATGAACAAAATGGGAATAATTCTCTTGGGGAAGTGATAGAATGAAGAAGGTCAACCTTATGAGGAAACCTTGAGGACATTTGTTTCGGAACATAGGAAACAACTACATCACATGGATGTCCTCAGTGACAATGCCTTTCCCAATGTTTGATACTATGGGGATATTTATAAGAAATTAGGAAACACTTGTAGGATATAGAGGTAGATGAATTGAAATAGAATACATTTCACTTGGATTATTCATTTCAAAAATAGACTCTATGTGTCCCAAGATGAGGTGGAGAGATACATAGAAGAGTTGGAGGACCAGGTCTATTATTGGGCCACTGTGTTCCCTTTGACTAACTGGGAAAGGGTCTTGCTGGACATGAAATTTTCCCCATAGATATTGGTAGAAGATCTAGATGTGCACACTTCTATTTTAGAGGATTCAAATGATTCCAAGTGAAGTTAATAATTTTGAGGCTCTTCCATTGAAGGAAGAACTGCAACTAAAAGGTAAATATCTGGACTTTATGTGCCTTAAATATAACCTAATCTTAGAACTATTTCCTAATTCTTTTTCACTTATGCAGGAATCAAACAAAGATGAGGGAGAGGTTTGTGATAGACTTGAAAAGGTGGGATATGAGACCTTAACTCACAAAGGGGTGAATGGGGGGTTCCTTCCTGTTGTTGTAGTATTAAGCAATCAATCATTGATGCCTGCAATTAGGGCATCCATTATGGAAGAAACCTTACTTGGGGAGCTACCTATGAACTTCCAGGTTCTCCTCACTAGACAATGCATTTCATGAAATTCTCTTCTTATTTTATTCCCTTGAATATATTTCCTTTCCTTCATATAATTGTCTAACACATTTTGAAATGGCAGTTCAAATGGTGTTTAGAACTCGTACATCAGCACCAACACATATGTTAGTAGTTCCTGATTATAAGGTAGTTATGGAATCTGTTTCTATCCCACCAGAAATCGAAACACCTCAAGATTTCATAGCGCGTTATTTCTTCAAAGTAATTCAATAACTTTCACTACACGCAATACCAAGTTTAAGCGCACCACGACTCACCAAATTAGCCGTTCAAAAGTGGTTATGAATATTATTAACTAAAATTTGAACTTTATATAATTATTATAATTTTAGAATCCATATTATGAGTTTTTTATACATAATATAAGAACAAAATAATTTTTTTAGATAAAAGAAGTATTTTTCAAAAGAAATGCACTTTTACTGAATTTTAACAGTGAACCTTTTTAAATCCAATATTTGAAACTTTTATATATTCAATTTGACAAAATGAACTTCTTCTTTAGAATTGGGACATAAGAATTTAGTTTCAATAAATTTTTGGTGTTTTTCTGATAACTTTTATATTTGGGAAAATAGTGAAAATACTATATTTTAACAGAAAACAAATTTTATAATAAAAATAATTTATAGTGTTAAATTATAAATTTGAGTGTTTTTAATGTATAATTATATTATATTTTTACCATTTAATTAAATATTGTTCATTGGGAGTAATTTCACTTTAAAATTGCACATAAACAAGTGTCAATCTTTTGATAGTTATTATTTCTTAAAAACCCGCCTTTTGATTTTGACAACTGGAATTAATTTTAAATTAATTAATGCAAATTATATGTTTTATATTTGGTAAAATAGATATAATTTTCAGATTTGGAATATCAAAATTATCTTAGGGTGAATTATTGGAATTTTTCTGAAAACTTTAAATTTTTGATGAATAGTGAAAACACTGAGTTATTGGTTAAAACCGACATTTAATTTAAATAATTATTTATTTTATTTAATTTTATTTTAGGTAAAGATATATAAATTAATACCTATATAAGTTAAATGTAATTCATTGGAGTCATTTTATATTAATTCTAGATATATAAAATTTTATTGAACTTTTTACCGTCTTTTACCCACCTCCTAGGAGCTTTTGTAAATTTTCATAAAACTTAATTTTACTGATTTTGTGAGTGTAATTTCAAATATAAAAGAGACACAGTTGATATCATTAAGTAAAATGTGGTTCAATGAGATGAAAATATTTTTTGGTTATTAGTAACCTTTTACTTTTATTTGCAACGGTTAAAAGTAAATATGGTAATTAAGGGTAAAAATGATATAAATATTACCCTAACACATGTCCTAATTCAATTGGAAAAGTGTATCTCGACCAAAAAAACCTTAGGAATAAAATATTATCATTTAGGTCCACTTGGATTAGATTACGACATTTATTACTATTTAATACAAAGAAGAGTTAAAAGAGTTAAAATCAATGTTTAATAACTAAAACATTTTTAATATATGGTTATACATAAGATAAATTCAAATATAAATATTAATTATAAAGATAAAAATATTTCCTACATAATGATATTTTATTTATATTTTTTAGACATTAAATAATGTAATTTATCTTTGACACAATGATGATGCAGTAATTATTTAATTAATGAAATATTAAAATAATTGATATTATAAATATCCAAATAAATGTAATTTGAGACTTTTTATAAATTCCACTAATTTTATAAGATAATATGACATCTTAGAATTTATTTAATTAGATTTTTTAGTAGTAATAATGCTGTTATAATTTTCAAAAAAATCAAATTCAAAATTGCGTCAAAATTAACATAAAAGAGTTTTTAAAACAAATATTATATTATTAATTGATATTATATTCCTAAAAATATATGGTTCAGAAAAAAGACTTATATAATTATATATTTATCATTAATGAACCACTTGAGGTTATATTGGAAGTATATAGTAAGTTTATTAACTATATAATATAAAAAAACAGAGACACGGTAAATGTCAAACTATTTAATTAAGTGTTAAATATAAATGATAAGGTTAATATAGTAACCCAAACCGGCCTAAAACCTATTGGTTGAGTGTATTTGGACCCATACCCGCTTTAGTCTATAAATAAATCAAAATTGAGCCATTATAAACTGAATATGAATTTATTATAAAATAATATTTTAAGTTTTTCCTAAGGTGCCCCTCACCCCACTTATAAAAGGGAACTCCCCCTTCTCACTAATTCACACCTTCAAATCCTTTTGGATCAGACAAAACCTACCCAAATACCCTCTTAAATTCCCTAAATTCATCCTAGAGGCCTTAATTTAGTCATAAATCCAACTTAAGTAGCCCTTTTGATCAAATCAAAAGGAAGAACCTGAAGAAGAGGTAATGATTTCACCACCCTCTTTCAAGTTCATTTCTTCTTCCACTTCTTCTTTCGTTGTTATTTCCATTATAAAATAATAACTCCAGTATATTATATATACTGTGATGTTATTAAAAATATTTTACAACCATATTCAGTATTCTATCCATCCTTTGAATTACATGTCACCATATGTGCGTACGTACGACCTACCATCTCCATGTCGGGGTGTAATTGTTATTCAATACATTATTATTTGGATGGGTATAATAATGATTTGTAATTGATGTAAATAATATCTATAACTTGATAATTATTCTGTATATATTATATACCATCCAATTATATATTATTTTAATATCGAAAAATTATATTATCGCTCGTGCGTACGTACGGATTACCGTTTCCATGAATGCGATGAGATTCATTACCCATCGTATCCTTTCAAGACTAATTTTCATTTGATGATTAAAAATAATGTTTAAAGACTTGATATCATTCTGGATATGAATAAGATACATCCCATCCATAAAAAATATGACTCACATAACAAATAATATAAAGTAAAACGAATCTGTTAAACACCCGAAACGACGATAATACTAAGATATTATTAACAAAGCAATGTTAAAAGATCATATATGATATAATATTAATTTATATGATTATTTTATAATTTAATAAAAATTATTTCACAATTATACATGAGGTTAACCTACCCTCGACCAAGGAAAAGTACAAGGTAAGGGGTTTTCATCTCACTCCTTATTCCCGTGAGATTCATGCCATATTTCCACTATTACCTTTTGTGTGGTGTATGTACTGCCCATAATTGTATTTTTTTGTGTAATACACATTAATATATGTGTACTTACATATTCATTGTATGATACTTCTTTCATGGGGTGTATGTTTCTTAAGTTACCAAATGGCTAAGGGTTAATTTCATAATCTCATTATTATCCGAGGTTGTTTTTACGTAAGTATCTACTGAGACATATTTATTATCCATGTCCATGTTTCATAAAAGTGTTTTTAAAGGGATTATTTTTAAGGTAAGTTTTACTAAAACATCATTTTAAATGTTTTAAATATTTATTATTTTAAATAATTCCCATTAATGTCCATGTTTTCAAAATGATTTTTAAGGATTTATTTATATGGACATGAATGTTTTAAAAATGTTAATTACTTTTAAAAGTTTCAAAGTGGTACGGGAAACTTTGATTCAAAAATATCTCTAAATGTCTTCCTTTATAAATTTTGTAACTTTTAAATGTTTTCATGAAAAGGAGATATTTTTCTCAAATATTTTTACAAAAAATTTTAATATATGTCAACATCCTTTGATGGATTTTAAGCTTATTTTAAGTTGATTTACTATGATACAAAACTTCCATATTTTATTGAAGGTTTTGTGATATGTTTGACTGTGGATTTTTTATTTATTCACCATTCATGGTTTATGGATAAAGTACCAAAATTTTGTATGATAGTTTTAATATGAATGTTTATGTTATGTTTAAACCTTTTCGTATGAGGAATGCATTGGACTTAGTAAGTGATAGGTGGAGACCGCTATAGCTCCTCGATGCATTGGTAGGTCTCATGAGACAAACTAGTGTCTTGGCACAAGGCCTTGAAAAAATATTATTTGTAGTCTTGGAATAAGGCCTTGACTATGTGGTTATGACAGTTTGGAATTATGCATTACATCATTATGAAAGTGGTTATTGATATTGAATGTGATTATTAGACTAGTAGAATATCCATGTGAATAAGAAAATGGCATTATTTAATTTTATTTTTTCCATATTATGCTGAAGTTCAAGTTTAAAAGGATTTTGTTTTAGTTATACATTGCCTTAAATGTTTATTATTATTTATGAATGTTTATGCTATATTGTTATCCTTACTAAGAATATGATCTCACCCTTTCTATGTTTTATTTTTCCCAGGATGTGAAGATGTATTTTATGACTGACCTGCAGGGATAGTATGAGGGGATATGAGGTTGGATTATGGAGACTATGTTATTGTAGTTTTTCACTTTATGATGTAATGTAAGACTTATGAATGTATCTAGTGCTTCCAAGGCTACTAATCTAATAGGTCTTTCGAGACTTGATCTTTTGTGATCATGCCAATATTATATAATAATGCACCGACTCTTGGTAACTAGGGTCAGGGCATTACAGTTGGTATTAGAGGAAGTTTAGTACAAACCTTGGAAGCTAGATTTAGTTAAACTCTGATTAGAGCGCATAGAACTAAGATGGACTTTGAGGATTAATATAGAATAACTTGCTAGAATTTTGGTATTATAGAGATTTTGTGAGTTTTCTGAGCAATACATCCCTGTTTGGATATGAGAAGGTAGAGGCGGCACTGGAACAGATTTACCTAGGGGTAAAACCTGAAAACACCACTTTGAGCTTGACTCGAACGAGAACTAGTGCACGACAACGGGCCTTGCGGCACTCTCAGTTACGATAATCCCAGGGGATATGCTTAGGATAATTCTCATTTTATTTACAAATCATAATGAATGGTTTATGAGTATATACTTACTCAAAGAAAACATCTTTATGTTTATGGATTATATCTATAAACCATTCAATTTATGTTAGGTATTTTATAAGTTTGGAATTATTCATTGCAATTCATAAACTGACCTAGTTTTTACCATTGTATATAAATGGTTCCCAATAGAAGGAATGTGAACTCTTGGAATACGTATAATCCAAAGAGTAAGAAGGATCATATATTTCATGGTATTAAGCCAACATTTAGAAGGGAAATAGTCTCCCAATGTATTCTCAACATATGAAGAAAAAGTATCATGTGTTAATAAGATAAGTAAAGAATTCTCTGAGTCCTATGGCTTTGAAGGGAAGTAAGAGAAGAAAAGGATGAAAGAGATAAAGATGGATAAAGGGAAGAGGGAAAAGAATAATTTTCCCATATGTGATAATTGTGGGAAGAAACACCCTGGAACTTGACTGAAGGGAATGAGAGTTTTTTATAAGTGTGGAGAAAAAGGACACCAAGTATGTGACTGAAAGGGTAAGAAAAAGGTTTAAAATTTACAATGCTTCATCTGCAAGGATTTGGGACACTACGCAAACCAATGTCCAAATCATCAGAGTATGGCCCAAATGATGCTATTGGATAATAATCAAGTTATGATACTACCACAGATGAGGATGAATGATTAGAGTTCTTATGTTGTTATTAAAGAATTATGTCATTTGAGTTTTGTATCAATGGTGTATTGGTTATAATAATTATGGAGTATATAAGGATTGTACTGCATTAATATTTCATTAAGAACTTGAGATTGTGTGGAACCAAGAAAAGTGACTCAATAGCAGGTTAAATTTTTGGAAAATATATGATGAGAGAAGGATAAACCATAATATGGTTCTCATATAAAGGTAGTGATTTTGGAATAATACATGATTGATTTGGATAAATTATATTGGATATTCTTGACTACCTCAAAAACTAATTAATGATTTGTATATTATATCATTGTTGTATTTTACAACATTTTTGGGTAGAAGGAGTATATCTAGTATTCTATAAAGAAAAAGGGAGAATGAATGTAATCAATAAGGTTTTGTGGTAATTCAGGATGTCTTAGTGTTTTAAAAGAATACATGATGAAGGTGTTCACATGTTATTACGTGGAAAAAAGGATCTTCATTGTGTTTTCCTCCCTTATAAATTTTGGACTGTGAGTTTGGACAGAAGTATTTTGGATAAGTCTAGTTTTAGAGTATTTTTGTATTTCCATAAAAAGGACAACCTGGAGGTCGGGCGACATCTCATCGTGTACGGAAAGGCCATGAGACTTGAACCTGCAACCGAAGGGAGACAAGGGTGTATCACCTATCACCGACCCACATGATGCCCTAGATTAAAAAATGTAGTTTTTTAAAGGGTATTATAGATGAATTATAAATTCATTTTTTTAAACCCTATAAGAATAAGATAAATAGAATATTTTTTTAAGTTCTATTATCTTTTAGATTGAAAAATGAATTTGTGGTAGAAATTAGTTAAAGGATGGAACTCTACTTGTCAAGTATATATATATATATATATATATATATATATATATTTCTTCTCTTATTTTATGATGAAATTAATTCATTAACATTAGGGAAGAGATATTAAAACCAAAAATGTGTTATCCTAATACCTTACATTTTGTTGAACCGATGGTATTTCAAATCATCATTGATTGATGAGTTTAAGGCCATCAATTTTGCACTTGTTTGTGATTGATGACCTCAATGATTACCTATAAATATTTATTTTTTCCTCCAATTATATGTCTCTAATTTCCACCAATGTTCTCTTAATTGAGATCATAATTTAGTGGTGACTTTTTCATTCCCCTTTTCCTCTTATTAAGACTAAATTTTATTAACCCATTTTCCAATGTGGGTTTTCCCACAAAGGTATTTTCTATTTTCAACATTTTTTTTCGAAGAACAATTTCAAATAGCAAGGATGAAATTTATTGAAGGATGGAAGAATGTAATACCCCAATATTTCATAGTGCGTTATTTCTTCAAAGTAATTCAATAACTTGCACTACACGCAACACCGAGTTAAAGCGCACCACGACTCACCAAACTAGCCGTTCAAAAATGGTTATGAATAGTATTAAATAAATTTTTAAATTTATATAGTCATTATAATTTTACAATCCATATTATGAGTTTTTTATACATAATGTAAGAACAAATTAATTTTTTTCAGATAAAAGAAGTATTTTTCAAAAAAATGCACTTTTACCACCTTTTAATGGTGAACCCCTTTTTAAATCCAATATTTGAAACTTTTATATATTCAATTTGACAAAATAAACTTTTTCTTTAGAACCGGGACATAGGAATTTAGTTTCAATAAATTTTTGGGGTTTTTTTTTGATAACTTTCATATTTGGGTGAATAATGAAAATACTATATTTTAACTGAAAACAACCTTTTTAATCAAAATAATTTATAGTGATAAATTATAAATTTGAGTGGTTTTAAAGTATAATTAGATTATATTTTTACCATTTAATTAAATATTGTTCATTGGGAGTAATTTCACTTTGAAATTTCACATAAATACGTGTCAATCATTTGATAGTTATTATTTTTTAAAAACCCACTTTTTGATTTTGACAATGGAAATTAATTTTAAATTAATTAATGGAACTTCTATGTTTTTAATTTGGTAAAATAGACATCATTTTTGAATTCGGAATATCAAAATTAGCTTAAGGTGAATTTTTGGTATTTTTCTGAAAACTTTCAATTTTTGATGAATAGTGAAAACACTGAGTTATTGGTTAAAACCGAATTTTTATTTACAGAATTATTTATTTTATTTAAATTTATTTTAGGTCAAAATAGATACATAATACCTATATAAGTTTAATTTAATTAATTTGAGTCATTTTATATTAATTTTAGATATACAAAATTTTATTGAACTTTTTACTGTCTTTTACCCACCTCCTAGGAGCTTTTGCAAATTTTCATAAAACATAATTTTACCGCTTTTTTGAGTGGAATTTCAAAAATCCGAGAGACACGGTTGATATCAGTAAGTAAAATTTGGTTCAATAAGATGAAAATAATTTTTGAGGAATAGTTACTTTTTACTTTTATTTACCACGGTTAAAAGTAAATAGGGTAATTAAGGGTAAAAAAGATATTAATATTACCCTAACACATGTCCTAATTCAATTGGCCAAGTTTATATCGACCAAAAACAACCTTAGGAATAAAATATTATCATTTAGGTCCACTTGGATTATATTATGACATTTATTACTATTTAATACAAAGAAGAGTTAAAAGTGTTAAAATCAAAGCTTAATAACTAAAATTTTTTTAGTATAGGGTTATAAATAAGATAAATTAAACTATAAATATTCATTAGAAAGATACAATTAGTTCCTACATAATGATATTTTATTTATATTTTTTTGACATTAAATAATGTAATTTATTTTTGACACAATGATGATGCAGTAATTACTTAATTAATGAAATATTAAAATACTTGATATTATAAATATCCAAATAAATGTAACTTGAGACTTTTTATGAATTCAACTAATTTTATAGGATACTATGACATATTAGGATTGATTTAATTAACTTTTTTAGAAGTAATCATGCTGTTATTATTTTCAAAAAAATCAAATTCCAAATAGTGTCAAAATTGACATAAAAGAGTTTTTCAAAAAAATATTATAGTATTAATTGATATTCTATTCCTAAAAATCTAAGGTTCATAAAAAAGACTTATATAATGATAGGTGTATCATTATTGAACCACTTGGGGTTCTCTTGGAAGTATATTGTAAGTTTATTAACCATATAATATAAACAAACAAAGAGAAATGGTAAATGTAAAATTACTTAACTAAGGGTTAAATATAAATGATAAGGTTAATATAGTGACACAAACTTGACTAAAACCTATTGGTTGAGTGTATTTAGACCCATAACCACCTTATCCTCAAAATAAATCTATTTTAATCCATTATAAACCTAATATGGATTTATTATAAAATAATATTTTAAGTTTTTGCTAAGGTGCCCCTCACCCCTCTTATAAAAGGGAACTCCCCCTTCTCACTAATTCACACCTTTAAAACCTTTTTTCTTGGCCAAAACCTACCCAAATACCCTCTAAAATTCCTTCAATTCATCCTATAGGCCTTCCTTTAGTCATAAATCCAACTTAAGGATCCCTTTTGATCAAATCAAAAGGAAGAACCTGAAGAAGATGTAATGATTTCACCACCCTATTTCAAGTTCCTTTCTCCTTCCACTTATTCTTTCTTTGTTATTTCCATTATAAAATAATAAATACAATATATTCTATATACTGTGATGTTATTAAAAATATTGTACAACCATATTCAGTATTCTATCTATCATTTGAATGACATGTCACCATATGTGCGTACGTACGGCCTACCGTCTCCACGTCGTGGTGTAATTGTTATTCAATACATTATTATTTTGATGGGTATAATAATGATATGTAATTGATGTAAATAATATCTATAACATGATAATGATTCTATATATATGATATAACATCCAATTATATATTATTTTAATATCAAATAAATGATATTATCGCTAGTGCGTACATACGGATTACCGTCTCCACGAACGCGATGAGATTCATTCCCATCGTATCAATTCAAGAATAATTTTAATTTGATGATTAAAAATAATGTTTAAAGACTTGATATCATTCTGGATATGAATACGATACATCCCATCGATAAAAAATATGACTCACATAAAAAAGAATATAAAGGAAAAATGAATCTATTAAACACCCGAAATGACGATAATACTAAGATATTATTAACAAAGCAATGTTAAAAGATCATATATGATATCATATTAATGTATATGATTCTTTTATAATTTGATAACAATTATTTTACCATTATAAAGGAGGTTAAACTACCCTCGACCAAGGAAAATTACAAGGTAAGGGGTTTTAATCTCACTCCTTATTCCCGTGAGATTCATGCCATATTTCCACTATGACCTTTTGTGTGGTGTATGTACTGCCCATAATTGTATTCTTTGTTTAATACACTTTAATTTATGTGTATTTACATATTCATTTAATGATACTTATTTCATGAGGTGTATGTTTCGTAAGTTACCAAATTGGTAAGGGTTAATTTCACAATCTCATTATTATCCGAGGTTGTTTTTACGTAAGTATCTAATGGGGCATATTTATTATCCATGTCCATGTTTCATAAAAGTGTTTTCAAAGGGATTATTTTTAAGTAAATTTTTACTAAAACATCATTTTAAATGTTTTAAATATTTATTCTTCTAAATCATTCTCATTAATGTCCATGTTTTCAAAATGGGTTTTAAGGATTTATTTAAATGGACATGAATATTTTAAAAATGTTAATTCCTTTCAAAAGTTTCAAAGTGGTATGGGAAACTTTGATTCAAAAATGTCTTTAAATGGCTTCCTTTCAAAATTTTGTAACTTTTAAATGTTTTCATGAAATAGGGATATTTCTCTCAAATAGTTTTACAAAAAAATTTCATATATGTCAACATCCTTTGATGGATTTAAGCTTATTTTAAGTTGATTTATTATGATACAAAATATCCATATTTTATTGAAGGTTTTGTGATATGTTTGACTATGGATGTGTTATTTTTAAACCATTCATGGTTTATGGATAAAGTATCGACATTTCGTATGATAGTTTTAATACGAATGTTTATGTTATGTTTAAACCTTTTCATATGAGGAATGCATTGGACTTATTAAGTGACAGGTGAAGCCCACTATAGCTCCTCGATGCATCGGTAGGTCTTCTGAGACAAACTAGTGTCTTGGCACAAGGCCTTGACAAAATCTTATTTTTAGTCTTGGAACAAGGCCTTGACTATGTGGTTATGATAGTCTAGCATTATGAATTCCATCATTATGAAAGTGGTTATTGATATTGAATGTAATTATTCGACTAGTAGAATATCTATATGAATAAGAAAATGGAATTATTTGATTTTATTTTTACCATATTATGCTGAAGTCTAAGTTTAAAAGGATTTTGTATTAGTTATACATTGCCTTAAATGATTATGCTTATTTATGAAAGTTTCTGCTATATTTTTATCCTTAATAAGAATCTGAGATCACCCCTTTCTATGTTTTATTTTTCCCAGGATGTGAAGAAGTATTTTTTGACTGACCTGCAGGGATAGTCTGAGGGGATATGAGTGTGGACTATGGAGACTATGTTATTGTAGTTTTTCACTTTATGATGTAATGTAAGACTTATGAATGTATCTAGTGTTTCCAAGGCTACTAAACTTATAGGTCTTTCGAGACTTGATCTTTTGTGATCATTCCAATGTTATGTAATAATGAACTGACTCTGGTGGAGACGGTAGGCCGTACGTACACACGAGCAATGGTAGAATTCCTTTAATAGTAAGAGTGAGGAAATGTATTGTATATATTTTGTTACAGAATCATTAACATGGTATAATTATTATATATATCTATTATTTTAATCATTATACCCTTCCAAATTAGGTGGTGATGAAAATCAGATTACACCACGCAGTGGAGACGGTAAGCCGTACGTATGCACGTGCGACTCTTTTATTTTTAGTACGACAAATAAAAGGCAGAGTATGGTTATTTTAGAATAATAATAATAACTCATAATATATGTTATAATGAAGATATAACTTTATAATGTAAACAAAACCTAAAGAGGAAGTATAAGAAGGAATAATCCTGGAAGAGTTGGGAAATATTATTACCACTTCTTTGGAGAACATCCTTTAGATCCTCACCTAGGGACACTAGGGTTGGTTTTTAAAATACCTAAACCTATAGAATGTGGATAGGGAAGTTTAGAAGAGAAATATGTAGTGTAAGGTCTCTATTGAAGTATCAATGGGATGAAAATAAATGAATTATGTACCCTTTCATAATTGAGTTGAGGGGGCAGTTTTGGAATATCTAAAATATTAATTTATTATAAATTCAATCTCAATCCAAAGACCCCAAAAAGGCGATTTGTTAGAATATAAGATGATATAATGTTTTAATCACATCAATTAATATATTTTATATAAGTTTGGTTAATATTGTAAACCTTATCATTATGATTAACCCTTAGTTAACCAATTTTAATTTTAACCATGTTAACTACATTTTCAACATTAAAAGGTTATATATTTTACGTATTTGATGTAAATTAATAAATAAATAAATAACTTAATTAATTTAAGATCATAATAAATATATTATTTATTTTTATATATGTTTTATGTTTTTTTTATAATTTAAGAAAATTTTATTTTGATAAAATATCATTAGTTTCAATTTTGACACTATTTATTATGTGGACTTTTAAAAATATCATGACAACATGTTAACAAATAAGAAAACATATTATACCACTTTTATGTCAAGTGAATCTATAAAATTAATTTATCACATTAATTACGTAAAATTGTATTTATTTTAAGATTTTTTGCAACATATATTTTATATTTCCATTAATAAAATTATTACCACATCAGTGTTGTATAATTGTTTAATATACATATATGTTAACTAAAAATTAAAAATAAAATAAAATGAGGAATATAATATTTTATATTTCATATTAATATTTATATTTGATCATATCTTTAGTGTAAACCAATATAAAGAATGATATAGTATTTAAAACATGAATGTGACATCATTAAAGTTTTATCAAATAAAGTATTATAAATACCATAATTTCATCTAAGTAAACCAAATAGTAAAAAGTAAATTTATATCATGAAAATAGGTTTATTAAGTCCAAAATTTATAGTTATATACTTTCAAACCAAATCTTTGTACCTAGGTGGACACATAAAGGATATTAAAGACAAAGAAAGTCACATGTTGTGACTTTCTTTGATTTAAATACTATTTAAGTCATTTTCATGGATAAGTGTCCATTAAACAACATAATTTTAGACAATTATGTGTTAAGTGTCTAATTTGATTCATTCAATAAAATTTTGGCATTTATTATAGTCATTTTATAGTTTTTTTATATTTTTCTACCATAATTTACTCAGTTTACCCTTACAGAGGTAACAAAATTTACCCAAGTAACTATTTATATTGGAAAAAAAGAGTCGTATTTTCTAAATTCTGACCTTATTAATCCAAATTTGGAATCTATTTTTAAAAATAAAAAAAGTATCAAAATTTAATTTAATATAAAATTGGTAAAATTCAATGAAGAACAATTTTCAGATAAATTTACTTTTAAAATATAAAGTGTTTTTATAAAAATATTTATGTATAAAATCCTTTTCAAAAACCATAATTGGATAATTTGAAATAAAAATTAACTAATAAAAATTCAAAACTAATCTAAAAATTAATTATAACTTGTAAACACAATAAAAAAATTATTGTTTTCAATAAAAATCAATATTTTCACTATTCGTCAAAAGAGGAAACTTTTCAGAAAATATAAAAAATTAATCATAATGTAATTTTGACATTTTGATTTCCAAAATGAAATTTATTTTTTCAAATATAAATTATGAATGTTCCAAAATTTAGTTCTAATAGATGTGCAAAATTAAAAGGCCATAAAACTGCCTTTAGAAAAATATCACTTTTTATGTATAAAATTGGATTTATTTTAATCTTATGACTATAATTTTTTTTGTAGAATGTAAAAATATTTGATTGAATAAATATATAGAAATTTAAATATATGGTTAATACTATTCATTCTCTTCAATTTAGTGGCTAGGTTATACTTTTTTCATTTAAATAATCATAATAAAATATTGTTTCATAGAAACATAGTGTGGTGTGAAATGAAATATAATATGGTGTTTCATGTAATGAAAGATTAAAATGGTGTAGCATGTAGTAAAATATATTAAAGAAATCTATTTTATAAAAATCACAGTGTGTTACAATTAATCTTAGAGTGGACATGTTTTGGTAAGAATTTAGGTAGAAGTTATATTAGATAGGAAAGAGTAGGAATATTTCTTGATTTTTTTGTTAATGAATTACCTACAAGTGGATAAAGGCTTAGTACAATTTTCCATGTTTGTTTCTCCAAAAAAATATTATTCAAATTTTTATGCGGTATGACATCATTATAGTTTTTTTGACGTAACCCAAGACAATAAGTAACCATGGCCATTTTTTATTGATTATTTATTGGATAAAAGAAGTTTCAAATTTCTTACTGGTCTATAAAAACCATTTTGTAGATGATATGGGAAAGATATATGGACATGAGATTATATCGTTTCATATAGATACCTTGAAAATTTTATCTGATAGAGGGGAATGTTTTTCATCATGGTTTTGTAAGGGCTTACAGAAGGCCCTAGAGATTTAGTTGACATTTAGAACAATATACCATCCCAAGATAGGTGAATAATTAGATAAGATGATTCATATATTAGATGAAATTATTCTAGACTATTATTATAATATGGGAATATCTTGGTATCATTATCCTATCAGTGGTTGAGTTTTCATACAAACAATTTTTCTAGGATAAAATTTAGATAGAACATTTTGAGACTCATTATGGGAGGATATTTGTTTTCCCCCATTTTTGGAATGACAGTTTTGTGGCTATAGGCGTGGGACCCATTTTGGTATATGTGACCTAGGACTGAATATATCTTATTGATATGATTATAATCACATATCAATGTAGGAAGACTTATTATTTCAACCATAGGAGGAGACATTTGGAGTTTTCTATAGATGACTATTTTTTTGTAAGAGTGTATCCTAAGTTATTCTTATAACATTTGATAAATCAACAGATGTTATCATCGTTAAATTATATACCATTATATATTTCCAAGTAGAATGAAATAATTTCATACCTTAAATATTATTCTTCTTGTTACTGAGGTATCCACGATGTGTTTCGTATGTCTTAGCTCCAGACATATCTGCCTAATCCTACCCATGTAATAGAATGTGAGGATTTTGAGCTATATTTAAGAACATAAAATATTTAATTCCCAATGAGTATTGATTATTAGAGAAATAAATTTCTATTAGATAATATGATACCTCTTTTTTAGATTATATGGCATCATATAAGGATCTTAGAGGGGTATTGGGAGTGGGTGGAATATATATAAGCTCAATGTCCCAATTTGTTTTGAAATGATATATCAAAGGTACATCTCAAGGATGAGTAGTCATTATAGGGTGATAATTGAAACATAATCACTTAATTCAAAGTACATTATGGTTTATCTATTTGAAATTAAATATTTTTCTTTTATTCCTCTCTTTTATGGGTGTTTTGGGGGTTTGTTTTTAGTATGTGTTGTTTGAAAATCAATGGATGTGGAGATGATTTTAGTCTTGGAATTTTTGCATCTCTAAAATTACACCAGTTTATGGGTAGAGTCCAACAGAAAAATAATGGGATTACAATGGGAGTGTAGAAAATTGAAAACACCACCAACTTGTGGATGGTGATGGAAAAACCTCAGGTTTCCCAATCATTCATTCATTCTTATTGATTTATAAAGTTAGTCTCAAGAGGACCTTATTGGTATGGTTTACATTTTCACATCCCATTGTAACTCATGTTATATAGGTAGTCACACACTACTCCATATTCCCTACACTAATAATTAATCATGTGAGATTAGTGGTTTCAGTTAACTTTTCCCAATATGACTCAGGAACACTAAGATACTAATTTGAGTGTTCTATTGGTAATATTTGTTGTGAACCTAAACCTAAAAATAATCTATTATTCCATGAATACAACCATAGACTATGTGAATTTTTTCCTAGGGACATTCATGTTCCCACATCCCTCTTTATCACCATATTAAATTGAAGTTCATAATGACTTTTAGGATATAAAAATTCATTTCCTATGATGTTAGTTATTATTGATAGAGCATAAAAGGTACACCCAATCAGGTAAACATATATTTACCTTAAAAAATGTTTATATGGTCCAAGATCCATGTTCTTAAACTAACATCACTCACTTTAATCATTATTTATGACCTTAAATCCCAACCCCTAATATTCCGACTATCATGACCCAAAACTACCCAAGGAAGGGGGCATGATGGATCGTTATGTTGGAATCCCGAAATGGGTGATCTAAATAAAGTAAATATTACACACTATAATTCTCCCCTAAATGATGAAAAAATTTAGAGCATATAAGGAAAAGTGAAAATCTTGTAATTTTCATCCTCTATCCTATTAAAAATCCAAGTTGTGATTATTGGGAAACATTGTTCGTGTAAAAGTTATAGGATATATTTGATCCCTTTCACCCATTTTTGAGATCCACTATGTAGTATTATACTCCTAGATACACATTATGATTATCTATACACTCCATTAATAATCATAAATCTCATGTTATGTTAAATTTTATATGACATTAAACTCTAGTAGGCTTCCCTTTCATTCATACTATTCGATGTTAAAATAAATTCTCATAACTCATGAATCATAACCATAAATAGTGTTAAACTACTCTATGGGTGGTGATCTACCCCAAAATTATCCTATTTGTTATCTTGAAAATCCATTCACATAAGGAATTATTTGATCTATCTAGATAAGTGATCCCACCATCAAGGTCCAAGATAATTTACCATAAAGTATTATTGATCACATTGGTCCAAGAATTAAGACCCTAAAATATATGCCCAACCACCCCCTTAGATGATTTCTATGTTGAACTAGGTCTCTTAGACCTCCATAAATGTTAGCTCTATGTTATATATCTCACTGCCTAGACTATCTCAACACTTGTCTTTTTTAAATTTCATACCATCATAAAATTTGGTAAATATATCCTCTCATTATCACCATATGATGTCAAAATACATGGACCCAATATACAAATGAAGACTTTAAAAGGTATTCCTTTCATCCTTATAGTATTATGTTACACTTTGTGATCAACCTCCCAGTTGTATGATGTTAAACAATGTATCATATATTCCTCACTATATGATAATATAATTTGCGATCAAATTACTAGATTTATGATTTTAAATAACCCTAAATAAGGTCTAAGATTTATGACCATAATCTAAATACATAATGTTTTCATATAAAACATTTTAAATTAATAAATTGTATCATTTTACTCACTCAATAGGATGCCACCCTCTTTATACTAATAATTATTATAATATTCCAATTTCTATAACAATGTGTGGCTTGATTTCCATTTCAGGATATATATAGGGATTCCCAAATATCTTTTCATAGGCCCACTACACACAACAATTACCATTGTAATATCAATATTCATGCATTGTTTTAGTGAACAATACCCCTGTTTGGGTTTTTTACCTTAGGGGACACTGAGATGACACCCCTATTTGGATATGAGTTTGACAATCATCTATGTTGATATACCTCACCCATGTTCCTAAATAAAGAGTGGTATGACACTGAAATTTTTAAAATCTACACTAAAATACATTTTGTGAATACTCACACATATGTAATTACTTAATCTAGGTCCCCATCATCCTCCCCATTCGAATGATCTCCCCTACAGTGATGACACAATTCTCCAAAGGCCCACCTATCATTTAGGGTACACACCCCAAAATATTTCAAAATTAGAATGAAAGTACCAATTTTTATAATATGGTCCAAATTCTATCTAATGTTTTTCCTAATACTTGAAGGTGTGTTAATAGAACCTAAATTTCAAATAAATGATCATCTGTCATCCTAAAACCTCCTCTCATAACTTTTAGGATTTATACCCTGCAAATGGTAGAATTTAATTTATGCACTTCCCATATGTTTTTTTTGTAAATAGATTCACATAGCACTAAGACACTCAATAAGGTTTTCATGATGATAATTAAATCCAATATTGCAGGTTCCTTCCTCGACAGACGTACCTTGAACCCGACTACTTCCAATAGTTGTGTGTCATTCTAACACCAACCCTTCCTCAATTTTTGTTTATTATTGTATATAATGGGTATTATAATTATACTCTTTTTTTCACACTAAGGATGGATTACTTGAGATTATCAGTTTTTAGACTATAACTCCACTCAACTGTGTTCCCTCATATTTATATAATCTTTGGAACCTCATTGTTCTTGCAACATAACTATGAAATGTCAATTTTTTTCCTCTTTTAAGAATAAATATATTTTAACTGAGAGATCCATTTCATTATAGGTATATCCCTTCCTTTAATTCTATATAGACCATGTCATTCATTTTACATGGTCCAAAATAATTAACTATGAATTAATCCTTCTGAGGCTATCTCTGTTGACATTGAATCTCTATTTTCATAAGATGTTTCCATTACATCCATGTCACATAGAAATTCACTCTTTCAATCCATTCATAATGCCATTAAAGTGTGTGAAACATCCATATTTGAGATAACCTATTTTAACAATGACCTTTTGGGGCCCCTTTGAGCATTTTCACATGTTGGATTTTATTCTCTCTATCTAGATGGAATATCTCTTATCTCTTGGTATACACACCATTAATATATATTTATAGAGAATCATGTCCCCACATAACAACCATTAATCATGTGTTCTCCATTCTGAGGGTATATATGGAAAATGAGACTCTTTTTACCTCCCTCTACATAAATTTTATATCATCATTCATTTTTCAACGACTCCCTCAGAATTCCCATCATCAATGATCCATGACCATAAAATGGAAGTAACCACATGTTCCACACATCAGTACTATAAAATATGGGAATTGTGTCTATGAATGATGATATTAAAAAACATGAATCTTCCCTTGAGGTCATATATATTAGCATTGGGATCCCCAATTTTCATTAGATTTCATATTTTCAATTTGTTTTAAAGATTGTATTATCCTCAATAAATGCATTGTGACATTAAATTGTGTGAATTCTCTTTAGAAGATATATTTCTGACATTGGGTCCCTTATATTTTTATTCATGATGGGTTTATATTATGTTTTATTTGAAATAAACACCTCCACTATATCCCTAACCTAACAATAAGATGTTAAAACTACATGTCACTATCCCTATCACATGAATTTAAACATCATGATACTTAGGATATATTCCTAAGACATTTCACTCTTATTTTTGGTGCTAATATCATACTACAAAACTCTCAAAAAACTATATTTAGCTTGATTACCATTTACTGAGATACATATAATCTAATGTATCCTTTATAAAAGGAAATAAAAAATTATCTAATTTCCTCCACCTCATCTTTTCACCTGATGTTTCGTTGATGAAATTCTGTACCATCCTTTACATGAGGGAGATATTGCACCTAGATAATTTTTTGGATACATATAAATTTAAAATATCACACTTAATTTTCCTTTTATGGTGACCTTATTTTGGGAAAAATATTTTTGGTTTTACAACCAAAAAAATAATTCTCCATGGTCAAAACTATATGTCCTAAAAAATCATCCAAACTAGGTCATGGTAGCATGACCCTAAATAGTATTTCCCCAAATGAACCTTGTTTCATGGACAAAAAATGAAAAATACATGGTCCAAACCATGTTACCACAAATAATTTTCCATCATTTTATTCATATTTATATACACTTAAAACAAGTAACATGATATATCCTCCTCCTCTTCCCATGTGCACAGTTAATTTTTATTCATTTTTATCACATCTAAGTGTCAGCTATCTCTTCAATAATATATTTTGAGCATTACATATGATTGTTTTTCCTATTTTAAATTCTAAATACATGATAGCATAAATATACCAATTTCTTAACTCTTACTGAGAATCATGTCCCTTAATCAACACACTTTGTGTCCCCAGGATTTTGATCGAGATACATTTTCAGACCAAATGACCTCCCCTATGGTGAAAACTAATTCTATAATGGCCCAAATCCAATCAATGATCAAATACCTGGATAAACTATTTTTTACCTTATTTGAATGGGATCCTCTATAGTGATGACACAATACTCTAATTCCTTGCCTCTCATCTAGGGTGCATGTATTGAATAGGACATCTTCAGAGGTACGTTAGTGGAACCCATGTTTTGAATGTGGTTACCAATAATCTTGATCCTAATTTACTACTCCATATATTATTATTACATATTAATGTAAAAATTTAAAACTCTTCACATTCCCTATGATCATGTATAAATTTCACAACCCAAATGTCACACATTTTGAGGATTACTCATTGAAGGTAAATTATATTCTTGGAACTACAAAAATCCAGCTTCCCTATCCTCATGGGGTTGAAATTGAAATCGATGCAAAATTTTGATCTAGACCAAAGAAACCATTCCTATCACCCTAAAATATTCGAATTTATTAATTCATATCTTGGTCCTCACAATGATCAAGATTTATGTGGGAATATAGTAATCTTAATTGAAAATTTCATTTATACGATTAAAGTGAAAATTTGAATATATTGAATCTAAAAATAATATATCATTACATCATAACAAAAGAATTGTAGAGTCATACAAATATTAGATCCAATCCAATATTATAAAAAGTATGTACTTATGGATCATATAAGGGATGGAAATCCCCAACTTGATTGGTTTTATTTTAGTGGACTCAAGAATTTAATACTACTTAGATAACTCCTTTATCCTTTCATCCAACTGGGTTTGTACCTCATCCACCTAGATAAACAACCTACCTTTCATAGTTATGCATCTATTAATAAGAGAATTTGAATTTGACACATCATCATCATTCATTTATAATTATTCCTTTTTTGGGTTGTAATTCCCAATTTGGTTTCAAATATTTCCTCCTAATGATCACACCCTTCTCAAAGAGAGAAACCTCTTATTCAAATTCCCAAAGAACTATAAAAACATTAAGGTGTCCTTGTATAAATATTTATGATAATATTTCCACTCCATGAACATATATTAGAATAGGAATTCAAAATGAGATGGGTGGAGGTTATAGTAGTTACCCCATAAAGTCCCCAAGTTCAACAACTAGTGGCCATGGGGCCCCATCTGGCTCACCACCTCATCCTATAGATTATGAGATAGATAATGTTTCAGATTATCTAATATCCAGAGTGTGAGATTTTCTAATTCAAATAACCAATATATGAATTCATAACATACATATCATTAGGTTGGAATTATACCATAAAAATTCCATGAGAACATCCTAAATAGGATCCTCCTTTAGTATCATTTTGGAAAGGATGGTCTACATTTTATGAGGAGTGCTTGGCCCAAAAGACCCTTCCTCTATAAAAAGAACCAAATTAAACACCTACTAGGAAGGAGAAATATTTTATAGTCCCTCACCAACCTACATTTATGTTTATGGATATTCCACTTTTGCTAAAGCTACATCCCATATTGTTGTTTGCACCATAATTCTTGGATCCACCTATCACACCCAGCTTTTTATCATGTTCTGGGTGTGTTGGGGGTTGAATTTTGAACTTTTTCCTTATATTGTTTTATCTAGTTTTCCCCCATAGTTGATCTTTGGTTCGTTTGGGAGTTTTTGGGGAAAACATGGGAGTTTTGTCTTGGGTGTGCCCTGCGCACGGTTGGCGCAATGTTTAGTAAACCGTGCATCTGAACCCAGGTTACCATGCGGAAGTTATAAAACCTACTGCACTATTGGTGAATAGATGTGTAGTCAATTATAAGTGACTATATAGTTGGTCCCTGTGTCTTCCACATGGATTTCACATAGTTTAATAAACTTTGTTTCCTACCATGTGATTTTCCCAGATCTTAAAAATTGGGGTTTTTCCAAGTTTTCCCCATCAAGATTTTTAGAACCAAATATACCCAAACCATCTTATCCTAATGAATACATACCTATGTATATATCTCCCTTTCCCTATAATCCATTCCTCCTTTTACTTTGGCATGGATCTAAGAGATCTTCATGTTGGGGATAAAATTATCAAGGTAATTCCTCTCCTTTCTCCTCCCTCTTCCTTCTTCTTTCATTTTTTGTTGGATTTATCTTCTCCCATTGAAAATTTTAACCAAGGGTTTGGTTTTTCCCTGATTTATAATTTTTATTTGTTCATTTAGGGTTTTTCTTCATAGGTCTTGGGTTTTGGAACCCTTGTAGAGTTGTTTAGGGGCGTGTTTTCATTTCTCCATGGATTCCAGGAAGGTTTTCCCTTCCACATGACCATTTAATTTAAGATTCAACTGTTTCATGATTTTTTCGCTTATATTGATTAATAAATATTGATGTATGATCCTTGGATTAATCATTTGGAGTGAAAAGTAGCAGTTTATGCCTTGTTTTATAACAAATAGTGTTGTTTTGGTTAAAATGTGCACAACAAGTGTTTGCTAAAATGTTCCATTATCTTTTTCGCATGGTTTGTGATATTTAAAACATGTTTTAGCAACATAAATTAATTTGTTGAATGAAAATTGGTGTTTTATAAATTTTTGTGTTTGAAATAGTTTTTTTGTTAAATATTGCATGCCTAGTGTTTGATTATTTTCTAGGCTAGCTTTTATGGGTTAATTGTGATATAAAATGATTAGTTGGGATTTATAAATATATTGGCATCATGAGAAATGATATTTGGGGTTCCTTATATAGGTTCTATAGTAGTCTTAGTTTTTATAAGAAATGAGTGTTGGATATTAATGAGTATTGGAAAGTATTTCTGGTAAATGGTCATTTGGAATTTTTATAAAAATGAGTTGTTTCTTGATTGTATAGCATGAATGATTTAAAGAGATTTTTTAAATGATATTGAAATGGAATATGGTGTGTATTCACCCTCTTTTGAAAGGTGGATTCGAATGATTGATAAATATAGGTTCTCTAAAATGATTAAAGGCATGTTTGGAAACTTTGTGGAATTGATGAAAGTGTTTATTATGAAAACCTCATTTGGATGTTTCTCATGCCTTTTCTATGTATAATGGATGGGATTCCATCACCATGGAATCATTGCGATTCATTATCAGATTTCCTTAGTTTGGACTCTTCTTGTTCTATTTATTCTATGGAATAAGATCAATCCTTCGAATGGCTCGGGGTGATTCCTATTATTTATTTATTATTATATATGTATGTGATTGGATGCTCGACTAGAATCAGTTGGATCACCCTTATCATACACCAGACATGGGAACCTAGCATAGTGAAAGAATTTTCTGATAATTATTACTACATTGGTTATTTTATGCACTAGCTAGTGTCCAAGGGTAGGTGGATATATTTGGGCTTATTTTTATGTTATTTCCCTTCGCTCTTTCCTGAGTTAGGGTGGCTGAGATTGTTAGTGAATTTTTGATTTCATCCTATGTGAAATTATACTAGGGATGAGTCTCGTGTATTAGTATGTTCTGTATTATTAATGATCTAATAGGTTCACCCATGTCTATTAGCACATATCTTCTTGCAGTGATGATTGAGTTACTTGTATGCTTATTTCCATTTCCCTTGTTTTGTGATTATTATAGTTCTCTCTTGTGTATTGTTTTATTGGAAAATCATGTGTTGGTTTCCAAATGTTTATGAAAAATGTTTTAAATTAAACATGTTTTATACTCTATTGCACTTTTTTTAAGATGAAATAAACACTTTACCCTTCACATGTTAATGTCTCACTATTGGAAATGAACCTAGTTTTAAAATTATGTGGGGAAATGGAATGTATTTTGTTTTCACATAAAAATGTAGAAAAGATTATCTTTATAAATTTTATTTCAAACTTTAAGTTAATGTTTCTTTTATTTTAAAGGAAGTTCACTGGGAATAGATTATCAGGCAAGCCTATTATGTTTTAATACTAATGCTTATATTTATTTTTTTGTTTTTATCCTTTGGTGTAGATTTTAGGTTGAGTTCGATCACCTTGGGTGATAGTTGATATTTGTGTTGGAGAGTTACTTGTGGGGTCACATAGTGATCATGTGGTCATCTACTTCAGTTGTTATTGCAATGTAGTTTGATTATATTTTCTTATTTTGTATAAAATATGTTTAGTTCATTTTTATTTGTATTGGACTGCTTCATTCATATTTCCATTTTCAAGTTTCTTTATTACTTATTTGGTAAAATCACTCCCTTATATACTATGTTGATACCATTGGATCTTGTTACTAGCTTGGGGGGATAGATAAATCCATTCGGGATATGCCAAATACCAACTTAGGTAACTGGTTTGTGGTCATCCTTGGTCAGCTCATGACACTACAACTCATATGAAAAAAGGTATGTCATCAGTAGTGGAAATTGATTCGGATATAGGATATTCCCCATCGACTATATGGGTATTAGAGAGAGAATCAAGGACCTTCTATATGTCTTCATATAGCTTATATATTAGGGTAACCTTATCCTAAACTATAAGAGTTGATAATTTTTTTAATCTATTATTCAATCCACACTAAGAAGAGGGGTTAAGATGTGAATATGTATATTTAGATATGACCGTAGCCATTTTACCATTTGTCAAAGGAATTATTCCCCTAATCATATAATATTTTATATCTTACATAATTTCTAGTATATAAAGATCATAATTATAGAGGTAATATTTACAATTTCAGACCATTCAATGCTAGTTCCACCATGATATCAATAGAAAACTTCTCCAAGATTTATTATTCTATGTTTGTGTAAAAAAAAGGAAAATAGATCTAGGTAGGGAAGTAGGTGGTTGTTTAAAAGTAAACAAATGATGAAATTTACCTCTAGTACTTATAATGTAACGTCCCGATATTTTATTATATATTTCTCTTTAAAAACATGAATTCTTTGATATCATTATTTACACACAACACTTTTTAAAAAAAAACCACAATATACTAATGAATTTTTATTATTTAATTTTAATGTTATCATCTAAGAATTAAATTGGCGTGTATTAATAGGACTAAATAATATTTGATAATTTATTTTTTACATATGTAAAAAATTAATTCATTATTTTTCAATTGGTTTTAAATTAAAATAAAATTATTTTAAGGCAAATAAAGAATGTTTCTATTGAATACCAATTTTATACACACAATCTATTTTAATATTCATAAGTTAAATTAATATCTATTAATGAATTATTATAATTAATTTTTTTGATAAAAAATAAAATCAGATATTTTTTCATTCATCTAATAGTTTTTACATAGTAATGAATAAAGGTAAACTCAATTTTTTTTGAAGAAAATGCATTTTTCTAAAAATGGTTTTCTTAAATTTTGAACACTTATATTAAAATAAACATGATAAAATTAGGGAAATTGTTTCATAAAAAATATATCACATATATTAATAACTATAATTAATATTATCTAATAAGTTAAAATGATTTTTTTCCACCATGAATAATAACAGAGTTGAAAATTCATTACTACGATAAAGGATAAAAGTATTTAATGAAGGGTAAAAATAAAATGATAAGGGTTCAATTTATATAAAAACACTTATAAATACTAGTATATTGTAATATTTTGAACTAAAATCATATCATATTTTATGTTGATTCATTTTTGATACATATGTACTGAATAAGAAAATAATATCTATTAATCTTTTTAAAAATCCAAAGTGTTTCCTATCTCTCCATTATAAAAGGATGCATACTCACCAATATCTGTCACACTTAAAGATCCAATTAGATTATAAATTCCATAAAATACATTTAAAACATCCTTAAACAAATCCTTTAGTTCCTGTATATATCATAATAACATCTATTCAAGGTATAAGTTGTTTTCCATATAAGGTTTATCAAAGAATATTTATAATACATAATTGATTACATTCAATTTTTATTCTTAATTTATCTCATCTAAATATATGATATCTATCAAAAAATAATTACCTAAGTATATCAAATACAATTTATTCATATTATGATGATTATGAAACCATTTTCAACCTCATTTCAAACATATGGGAATTTTAAGTGTCACTCGTGTGTAGGAATGTGCTACCGCCTCTATATGGGGATATGATTCATTTTACATCAAAATAATTAATGGTTGGTTATTATGATGTATTTAATGTTTATTTATGATTTTTAGGTAATAATTATAATTTTTATAATATAATATCTTATCTATCTTTGTTTTACTCCATTAGTTTGAAAATAATAACATCACTTATGCGTAATTGTGGACAACCACCTCAATGCAAAAAATGTGACTCATTTTTCATCACAAAATTAAATTAATGTTTATAAAATATTATATAATGAATTATTATAATACATATTTATGGATTAATATTCAATATATGTTAAAAAATAATTAAGGATAAAGTATCATGATTATTGAACCGAAGCATGCATCGTTAATATACCAGTTTTCAATCTATTGTTCATTTTCACGAAGAATTATTTTTTTAAAAAGATAATTTGAAATTATAAAGGCATAATAAATAGTGTGTTATTTATAAATACGGTTATATATTCCTTTATAATATATAGATATTTACTATACTGAATATTTGATTGTGTATAAATAAATACATGACATGAGTTAAGGGTTTATGTTATATTCTAATTTCATTTTTGGATTCTATATGATAAATTTTTATATGGAAATATTATGGATCATATCCTCTAAACCCCATAAATTTTATTATGCTACTATAATAATTGAAATTTTAATATATTAATACCATTTTATTCTCTTTTGTACTTATAATTATCTTGAATACATGTCTAATGAAAATATGTCCTTATATCCTCTTTTGATGAGGAATTATTTCTTGCATTTACATGCCATTAAAAAAATGTTTTATAGAAATTTACACATATAAATGAAATGTTTCAAAACTTCATTTTAAATAAAATTTAATTTATTTTCAATGGATTAAGTATATTATTTTTAAATTTAAATTTCCCAAACAATTCAATTTTTATGTTTATGAAAAGCGTGGAAAGAACATTATATTTTAACATATATAATGTGAATGAATATTCCCACTTTCATGAAATTTCATTGTATTAAAGAATACTCTATATGTTCCAATGTTTTTTATTAATGAAAATAATTTTATCAATATTATTTTCAATTTAAATTAAAACGTTATCAATGGTAAATGGTTATTTTCCTAATTGTATCAAATAAATATTCGTGTGTTGTTTTAAAGTTATTTTTGATCCCTATAAAAATACTTTAATTATTGTTTTGCATAAATACTTATATGATGTTGTTATAAAACCAACCTTATTTCTTAGATGACATATGAAGATAATTATTTAGTAATTATTCAATAAAATCTATTTCATTCAAAGAAGTTAATTATATTATGATGAAACCATTATAAAAACCATTTATTTTCCATGGGTTATGATAATTATGAAATGATGAAATTTTAATGATATTTATTTTCTTTAAATGGGTTATGATATAATAAAATAATAATATTATGAATGTTTTATGATCTTTTGGAACACATATTTATGGTTTTATTCATGTTTTTAATGGAAAATAAATTACATAACCCTATAATTTATTAGGTAATGATTGATAGCTCATGATATAACAAAGACTAAAATGGGGAGTGAACCCATCTTGGTAAGGGTTTCTGTCCACTTTGATAGTCTTGGGAGTGAAGAATATGTATGGAAAATATAGAATAGGGAGTTAACCCAATACCGTATGATAGTGTTGGTGGTGATCATAGATTATGGAAAAGATTTTATATTATTATATTTATGCCAAAAACATGTCTTTTATTATGATATGTTCACATATATTAAGGTTTATTATTGATTATTTTTCACACTTATGGCCTATTTATTTTATCATGAATTTTTTCCATGATTTATTAATATTGATACTTTAAATATTGGTTGTTATTATTGTATGTTATGATCATGGTATCATACACATATAATTATCTTACGATCACTTAAGATCAATAATTGATTTTGCCTCTGTTTACATTTACTATCCATCTAATGTTAACCTTTCTTATGATTCCTTTCCCATGTTATGGAGAAAATTTTCAAGCGGGATATGTATAAGAAGTGTAATATATGAGAAGATTTTTTTTGGATATATTGGAGATGTTTCATTAAATAATATGATTGTGTATCTGGTCTCAAAAGAAACTCTTACGTTATATTTTTTTGGGAATGTATGGTTATGAAGTGTTCAAAATATTTATCTAAAATTATGTGATATAGATGTTTTAAATACTCGAGTAAGATGAGTTGGTTTAGATAAGGGATCAGTAAATTTTGGAGATCGGGATTAGGAATTTTTTTGAGAACCTTGTGGACATTTATTTTTATATAATAATATCTCGAAGCATCAATGAAGTAGAGATTGTTTGGTTTTCTTAGAAAGGAAATCCTATTATTTATAATTGAAAGTGGATACTTCTATGGAACATATACACCTCATGATAAAAACTCTGAAAGTTTATGATTAGGTAATAACATGATCATTACTTATGTATAATGGGTAGGTATATGATTCTACACCTAGATATACAATCATGGGGGTTCTAATTAGGAGAAATAAAATTTTATTTTTGAATGATTATGAAGGATTTGAATAGACTCTGACCATGGATGACCTAGGTTCGACTTAATGTTTTGTAGAGAGAAAATAATTTTCCATGATTTATAGATCTAATGAATTGTTTTTCATGATTACATGATAACTCACTATGATTTTCATTTTTCACAATGTAATTTTTTGTCTTATTCAATGTATAGACCTAGGATGTATCATGTTAATAGTAAATGTGATAGGAAATGAAATTACAATCCTCAAGAGAAACCAAATGAAATAATATTTGGGATGTGAAATCTTATGAATATACTTACCTAACTACTTCAATATATGAATAGTAAAATGAATCATTCTGAACATATAAATGGTCTGTGAAAGGATAAAAAAATATTGATTATTTATAAGATTACATACATCATCCTTTAGTGGCTCCTTGGATCTATATAAATCTGAGGAATGAGTCAATGATAGAGAAGAAATATTCTCTCTTCTCTAATTATCATACAATGTGATAGTTATTTTGTTCATGTTTCATTCTATTGGAGAATTGGATAAATCATAAAATCATATAAAGAATAAGAATAAAGGGGTGTAAATTGATTCCATGAGATGGATAGAGTTTAAAAATTCATTTTTTCGATAAATATATTACCCAATATTTTTGAATTTAAAATGGAATTTGAATTCCATTAACATTTTTAGAGGGATGATGAAGCCATCATTAACGATCATGAACATTTCAAAAGTATTTCAAGGTAGCCTTCAGGGCCTATCTTTGAACCAAAAGGTAAAATTTCTATATTATATTGTTACTTGAGACCAGGTATCTGAAAGTCATTGACTATAAGATATATTGATTTATATAACGAAATAATTATATGTAATCTAATGATAGAAATGTAAATTGGTGACACAATTTTTTCTATTGGATTTGGGAAAAAAATAGAATGATATAATTTTTTAAAAATTATAATAATAAAACATATGGAGGAAATAAAATTAATCTTATATCATGTAAATAGTGTTTAAGTAATCATTAAGAAAATTTCCTTATGGGGTGTGATAATTTTTTGAACTGGGGAAAAAGTTCATCGAGTAAATGAATATCCACGTGTTGTTATAGGGATAATGAATGAAATGAATAGTGATAAAGCTCAACTTAATATTCTAGAAAAAATTAAATTTTATAAATTGTAAGGAGTTTGGATATTATGAAAATCAGTTCTTGAAATTTAGGCTTAATTTTGAAAATTAGCATCGTCAACCTCTTAAGTAAAGTGACTATGGGAACACTCATATGATCATAACGTCTAATTTAATTCATTATAAATTAGTGTTTAAAGGTATATATAACATCCTCTCTAGAAGTAAAAATGATTAATTTGATTTATTATTTAACAACTCATTTATATATGATTAATTTGAAAGGATATTACATCACAACCTCAAAAATTATGTGTTATATTGGTAGTAAAATATCTTAATGGTATGATTATCACATACCAATTATACTTATCCTATTAAAAATAAGTTTGTGGGAATTTTATTCTTGAAGATTATGTGATTACTGCCGAATATTAATTTTATTTGTTTTTTGGAATGGATTGGATCCCTCAATATAGGGAATTTATCAATTGCTGAATAAGGGTTGTAATGTCTAATATTCCAAATCAACATATGATTTTAATTTGGTGAGAGGAATAATATGAAATTTCTATCAAAGTTAAATCCATTATATGTGTCTTAATACCTATTAATAGGGGATTTTTTTCTCAAATAGTTGGGTACAAACTCACCATCAAGGAATGTTCATACTATACAAGATTATGTTGTTGTATTTCATAAATAATTTCCAAGTATTCTCCCAAATAATAAATTTTATTTTTCAATAGAAACCATAAGTGTTTGCACACCTATTTAAATTAATAAATATAGAATATCTCTGATTGAGATATACAAATTGGAGAAGAAACACATGGGGAATCTTTATAATGGATTCATTCACCCTAGTTCATTATGATATGGTGAAACTGTTCATATTTTAAAATAAAATACCAGCTAATAATTTTTTCATTGGTTATATAGAACAGAACAATATAAATATTAATAAAAATTATCATCTACCCCATATTATGACATTATTAATTATTTATAATAAGATCAATACATTTCCAAGGTTGATCATTATTCTTAATATCATCAGTTATGGTTCAATATTGAGTATATACCCAATAAATCCTTCAGTATGAGGTATGGTCCTTATGAATTTATAGTTTTGTTATTTAGAATTAAAAATTACCTATCAATAATTATGGATTTAATGAATAGATTTATTATAAATTTCCTAGATCATGTGTCGAAGACCCTGAAGAAAGAGAAAAAGTATGAAAAATTCATCCATTGTGAATTCTGGTGACATAAATTTTCATTATTAGCTTAAATTATCTCATGTGAGGGTATATCAAATCATACTTAAAAGAAATATGAAATTGATTATTGGAATAATCCAAAAATAGTAATAGATATATATAAATTTATTTTATCGGGTGGATACTACTATCTATTTATGATGTATTTATCACAGATATATAATCCAACAACCATAATGACTCGGAAGGGATCAAAGTTACTTTGGAATGATGGATGAGTGGAAAATTTCAAGGAGATAAAAATGATTTTCAGTGAATTTAAACTTTCACTACCCTATGATGGAGGATGGTTATTGGTTTATATCTATATATTGAATAATATAATGAGATGTATCCTTTGGAAGAATGATATGGTGACAGTTTTTTCCCTAGATCAATTGAAAATTCATGAGAAATAGTATCTAGAAAATTTATTTGAGTTGGATATATTATTTTTTACATTGATAATAAAGTTGAATTATATTTTTGTTGAAAAATTTATATATATATATATTGATCATTAAATATTTAATTATATATTCATGTATAAATAGTTACATATGCACTAAAGGATATAGTTTGAGTTGATTCCAAATTCTCAATATATTACCACCTTGGGAAATTAAATAATGTGGTTAATGATTTGATTTGGAAATCTTATGATAGTTTGCACATGATAAAAATTGAATGAGATCTAATAATAATGTATTTATAGAAAATATCCATTCAAATTATGTGTAATAAGAGAATATCATATCTTTCAAAATTGAAGGTTCAAACATCCATAAATATATATATTAAAGAGTCATAGATGGATGATGTGGATCTGTAAGAGAATGTGAGAAATATTCAAAAGACCAATCATGATTTTGATGGAATAATAAGTTTCTTGAACTAGGTATGGGTCCCATAAATAATATATCTATAGGGGTATTTGGATGATGCTCATAACTCCTCATTTTTATTAATCCATGTTTTATAAAGATTTATAGATTAGATAAAGGGTATTTCTAATGGGATAACATAGAAATAGATATTGATGAGTATGTATCTCAGTGCCTGGTATGTATGTATGTTATGGTTGAGAGACTTATTTATAATGGGATTTCATAACCATCACCCATACCTGAATGGAAATAAGAAATCATCACCAATGATTAAATACTCAAGATCCACAAAGCATATAACATGAACAATGTTATTTGGGTTTTATTCAATTTTTTTACATGATGAGAACATTTAATTCCCATCACACAATATATCCCTCTTGATCACCTATACATTAAGGAAGTTGTGCGGTTATATGGAGTTCCAAATTCTATAGTATCTTATTGATATTTTAGGATTACATTGATGTTGTATAAAACTTATCAACTGGAATTGAATTTGGAATTGGACTTTATCACTACACATCATCTTCAAATACATTTTCAATTTAAGAGGATCACTCAATTCCTAGAGGCTAATTTTTTGTTTTTTTCTATGGATTTTAAATGTGGTTGGGATCAATTACTTTTTTGGTTAATGTTTTAGTAAAACAATATCTTTCTCTCAATCATTATGATATATCCTTATGAATTACTCAATGAAATAAAGTGAAAACATATAATGTGATGGGATGAAGTTTGAGAAGAAATATATTGGGAGCTAATATAGATGATGAAATGGAAGATATGGTTAGATCTATTCATAAGTATATCGTTGTAGCTTAGATTCGATTGAAATGTTATGGTGAAAATTATCGATGAGATACAAAGAATAATATTGGTGATGAGGTATTCCTATGAGTATCTCCTTTGAATAAAATTATGATATTTTTAATGAAATTAATGTTTATACCTAGTTATATTGTTCCCTTACAATTTCTTGAACAAACATGGATAGTTTCTTATTTCTTAGCACTACCAATGAATATCTCTCATGTTCATGATGTGTCCTTTGTATATCTTATTATAATGTATATACCTGATGCGTAACATGTGTTGAAATAGGAGGTCATAAAATAATATGATGAACTCTAAAATGGTAAAAAATAGTTTATATTCTAGATCAAATGGGAAATGGTCTTTAAAACATGACCACTCACTTGGTTAGTGTTTTTTGAGAAACCATAAATTTATGGAACCTATGTGGGAACCCAAAGATGTGTTAGGGATGACGTAAGCTCATTTTTTAAATTAAAGTAATATAATTTCAAGGAAGAAATTATTATAAGGGCAAAATGTAACACAATATGATTTAATTATATAATTACATTTAATAAATTTTATGTTTTGGATGGATTTTTTACATGGAACACCATGTTTAAATGAACTATGATAATAAATTCAGTTATTATTTTTTAATGTGATATTTATCATTTAGAAATTTGATTTGAATGTATGATTTATACTAACTAAATTATTAAAAGGTATGGTTTATATATATATAAATTAATCTAGTTGTTTTTAATTGTTTGGATATTAAAACAAACTCATTTGAAGTTAAAAAAATAAAAGTTTTTCAAAAAAACTATTTTTATATAGACAATGATTTTTATTAGAATTTTGTAACTTAATCACTATTGATTAATTATTTAAATTAAATGTGTAGAAAATATTACCAATAAAATATTTTAAGATTCACTTGTTGTTTTTACATATAATCAATGGAAGTAAACTCTTTTTTATGACAAAAATCAATTTATCTGAAAAACATTTTGTTTCATTTTACACATTTATTATAAAACTAATGTAATAAAATAATAGAAATTTGAGATTCATAAAAGGATAAAATATTTTGAATTATAATAAATAATATTATGTAATAAGGTCAACTTTTTTTTATATTATGAATGTTAAACAAGGTAACAATTCATTACCATAGTATTGGTTAAAATGAATTAATGAGGGGTTAAACTAAAATGATATGGGTTAAAATGACCTAAAAACATGTCTAAATAAAATTTTATAGTCTTATATGAAGATTATATCATACCATATTCTAATATGAGACCTTTTAGATCCATTTTCCTTGAATGAGACATTAATATTTTTGTTATCTTTTGTCAAATTCCAATTGTGTCTTCTCCCTCCCTTATAAAAGGACACAAATTATCATCTCTTACAAAAACATTAAGAGCCTATTAAATCATCCATGTCCTAAAAAAGTCCATTTAACACATCCCTAACCATGTGATAGAGGCCATTGTTTTGTAATAATACTATCTTTTAAAGGATTAAGGTGTTTTCCCATGGTGGTTTCTCAATAAAGGGGTATAACTCCTGAATGAGTCCTTCAAATTTTATTTATTCTTATAAATAATCTAAATATATGGTATAAATTATAAAATAATGAAATCAGTATCACCAATACAATTAATATTTATCATGACCATATAAAAAAAATTTTACACCTCATTTCAATCAAATGGTAAAGTATCGCTCATGTGTACGTGTGGACAACCACCTCCAATCAGAGATTTGATTCATTTTCCATAACCATTTTTCATATTTAGTTATTATAATGGATTTAACATTTATATATGATATTTTTTAATGAATTATTATTATGTAATTATAATATATTATCTACATTCTTATAATTCCATCTATTAGAAAATGATAACGTTTCTCGTGCATAGGTGTGGTCTACCAGCTCTATAAAATGAAGTGATTCTTTTTTCATAACTTCTTTATATGAATTATAATAAAAGTGTATATAATTAATAAATATGTTACTTATTTAAATATAATTATTATATAGTTGAATAAATCCTGAATTTGGTGCAACTAATGGAACCATCAAACTGAATCATGGATTGAAGTTGAACTATGTTTCACCTGAAAGATAATCTTATTGAAGAAATTATTAATACAAAGACAATAAAAAGTTATATAGAAATGATAAAAATTATTTTATTTATTAATATGATTCAATAAAACTTTTATATTTTATTTATATTTATTATATAGTATATTTTAATTCATTCCATGAAAAATAGGAATTGTGGTAAGGGTTTATGTTATAATCACATCTCTTTTCGGGTTTATCTATATTAAATTTTCAATGAGAGAAATTATATGGACCATTTCCATTAAATACTATATATATTCTTATGATATGTTTTGTCATGGTATTATTATGTATTATTACCATATTACCATCTTTGGTAGTTAAAACGATCATCAGTTTTTTTAAATAAAATTCATCATTATTTATGCTTTGGTCGATGAAAATCTTCTTCAATGTCTATGCTCATAAAAAATTGTTTTACAGATGTTACTACATGAAAATGAAATGTTTTAGTTTTTTTAATTTCATTATCATTTAATTAAATTAAAAATATTTTAATGGAATATTTTTAATTAAATTTTATACACACAATAAAGTTTTGATATTTTTGTAAATGTTTGAAAAAATGTACTATTTTAGCATATATAATGTTAGTAGTTTTTTCCACCTCCATGAAACTTCATTTATTTGAATATAAATTTATATATTTCCATATAAATTTTCAAATAATGGAATTTTCATAATACTCTGGGAGTACTTTGTTAAAATGTTTTCAAAAGAAAATGATGTATTCCCATGTTTAAAAAATATTCAAGTGTTATTTTTAAGGTATTTTTTATCTTTGAAAATATTTTTGAAGGATTTTTATGATTTAACAAGGATAAGATCGTATTAATGCATATAAATTGTTTATATGGATTGATTATTATAAGAATCATTTAATTATAATTATAATAAAGATGTTTCTTTCCCACATGCTTATTAAGTTATGGTGAAATTTTTTGGAATCCCATTTCATTTACCTTGGTTATGCTATAAGAAAATGTGTTATGATCTTATGGAAAACAAATGTTTGGTTTTCAATATTTGATGAGTATGCCCAAAATTATATGTCCATCCCATGAATTTGGTAATGATAGATATCCCATGAGATAATAATGATTGGAATGGGGAGTAAAACTAGTTTAGTAAGGTAATATATCCACTATGATAGTCTTAGTATACAACAATTAATCTGTAAATAATGGAATGAGGGATTAACCCAATACATAATGATAGTATTGGACATTTTTATTTCATATTTAAATGATTTTCTATGCTAATATATATGCCAAAAACATAAATATTATGCTTATGATATGTAATAACTGATTATGGTTGATTAATTATAATTATTCACACTTATTTATTGTGTCGTTTATTACGAAAAATCCTTATTCCCTGAATTTTTATTAATGATCATTGAATAATTTGTTCAGATTATTTTAAGTTAAAATCATAATATCATATGCATGATCATATCTTAGGATCACATATTATCATTGATTGATATCTATTATGTTTTCCCATACTGATCATATAAGCTCATAATTTTGTATGTTTCATTTTCCCAGGATATAAATAATGGTTTTAGGTTGGGTATGGTTAAGAAGTTCACTATATGATAATAAAAGTAGAGGTGATATTGAAGAATATTTAAAAAATAAGATGATTATGTATATAGTCTCGAAATATACTGACTCATTATTGTTATAGGATGTGTATTATTATGATATTTTTTTAATATCCATGTATAGTGTTGAAATATATATATATATATACATATATATAATTATTGGGTCACATCAAGTGAATTTGGTTAATCAGCTTCCATCTGTGCTATGCCCCACTAGCAGATTGAATATCCCTCGAGATGCTATGGTGTGAGCTCTAGTATATGACATGGAGGTTTATTAAACTTAGGGGATGTGTACTAATTTTCTATATGTCATCCCTACAGCAATTGTACATGTTGATCAAAGTTAATCATCCTCATCACTTGTAGAGGAATTTTTCCCATTTTATTTTGAGGTATATTCATTTTCACTTAAAGAGGATATTTTCACCTCATATGGGGATTCATAAATATTTCAATGAATGTTACACAAATATTACCAAACTTTTATTATTTAAAAAGATATAAAAAATTGAGATATACATCACATGGTGTGATCTCACTAGGGATTTCATCAAGAATGATCTCTATAATTTTATTTAGAGAAACAACCCTTGTAGGAATTTAGTAGGATACCTCAACAATACTGTAGCCTATATTAGCATCAAAACATACTAATTATTTAGAATTATACATTTAACTAGGTGGTTACCTTGAAATTAAATCACATGGTATCTTTACCAACATTTAATTAACATGATTCATGTAGGGATCACCCACATTATGATACTGTTCCAAACCCTCTAATTCAGAGAGATATGCATACCTATCCTTCAATTGAACATTAGCATAGAGTTGGATGATCTTGATTAATGTTAGACACACTTTTTCTATCCCAATATTTTTCTACTACTAGTCTATTATCATTAATTATTTCATAAATTCCCACCCCTCCCATAACCCTATGATGATTATGTCATTAGGTACATATATTTTGTAGTGAAAATTATTTGTTATATCCACATCCAATCAAGTTGTGTGGACCATATAACTTTTCCGTTTCTCATGTAAAATTTTTACTGGGATCCACTCCACACTAGTAATGGGACCATTGAATCCCCACCAAGGTGATGTGTGGAAGATATTGGGGCTCCATCAATAGTATCTGTAACTGTCCTAGATACTATCCCACTTTCCCAGAAGGAACCCATGATAGAATCAAACTTTTTTGCCTCCCAGCCTTAATATCCCTATATATGTTACACTGCTCTCACCATCCATCACTTCACCTCCTTATGGTATTATTTAACCCATCTATTTGTGTTGTTCTATGGGAGATTGATTTTAGCACTAGCTAGTGGAATTATGATTTTATCCCGAATTACCTAGAAGATTAACCTTTCATACGACTAGAATATGATATAGTGGTTCCCTTTTTAGTTCAGTCCCTTGTGCACCTAAAAAACTAAATGTTGAATGAAACTTAATTTGAGAGTTCACCTAGTAGGGTGTAGGTCTCATAAAAGTATTTTTCATAAATCTGTGAGTCTAACACCTCAACTTTAATGATTTTATGTTATAACCTCTTCTAAATGGATCCCTACATGTTTTTGATCATTTAACCTATTGGATTATAGAATGATAGTAATATAAAATTATTGGTGCTATTAATATGGTAAACCACCCAGACATAATTAAATGACATTATATATACCCTAGTGATGTTAAGAATAAATGGTATGAACCTAGTTCTTTGAAGGTTAATGGTACTCTAGAATTCATTCTCTATATGTTTCACTATGAACCATCCATGTAAGAATTAGTAAGGGTTGTTTATGTGATTATGAATTTTAGCTATACTGATGTGAAAATCCATGACATATATTATGGATAACATTGGGATTCCTTGAATTCCATGGTTTCTAGATTCTACAACACTTCAATAATTATGGTTCCTATTCAAACTCCCATATGAACATCACTAATAGTCTATAACCATATGTTTCATAATTCCATGAGGAACAACACATATCTAACTTATAAGAGTTATTATTTTAGGTTTTCCCTCATTAACAACACTTTCAATCTTCATGAATAAGCTAGTATGATCTATATACCCAATACTACTAAATTCATATATATTTCATTGTCTATCCTAGTATTCAACCATAAAACATGTTTTGAAATAGGTTGAAACATATCTTGAATTAATTTTCTAAATATAGAGATTTTTAATTGTTCATCATATCTATTATAGCATCAAGACATGTATTTACCACCACTGATGTCTGGTCTACATCTCACCAATCATTCTATATTATGAGAAACTAATTATAATAAATTCCCTTGAGAGGGATCTAATTGATTTGGTAAAGATCCCATAGGATGATCCCCACACCCCCATGGTAGGGATGGAAGGTATTGGTATCTATTGACCACCTGATCAAAAAATTTGGAAATAGATCTGGGTAATGGTAATCATTGAACTAGTACATCCACACTACCTTATAAGACTCTATATGATGCATATCAATCCCATACTCCACACCCATTTTGTGAAAAATTTATACTGGCCCCATAATATCCATAATATTTCTTATTAATTTTAGATTTCATTAACTAGTAGAGACCTGATTTTTCCAATGATTCATTCTTGGATGATTCTATAGTAATTTGGAAGAAGGACCTATACCATTGAAAATTCCATTGTGACTATCCTGATCTGGACCTAATGAATATCGATGGTGGAAATATCTAATTCAATCAACACATTTATAGTAGTGCTTATGTCTCTATAATGGATCCCATTATTAATTTAAATCATATTATTTGGGGTGTTGAAATATTTATTTAATAGGGAAACATATTTAAAAAGGATGAATTTATATACTGGTAGTGTGTTTCTCTGTTGATATTCCCTCTAAACCTTAATTAGTAAATTAAATTGTTCCTAGTTTCGTCTTTTGAACTTCATAGAATGAAAAATAAGATGTTAATAAGCTATTTCATTCATTAATATGATAGATGTATAAGAAAAAATAGTAATAGTAAAATCATTAGAAATAGAAAAAATGAAAACTTTAGTGGTCTATTCCCTATTTATACATTTATTTTCTTATTTTGAAAATTGGAATTTCTAAAATTTGGACTATTTGTTATATATATTCCTACCTCACACAAAAAATTTATACCTCACACAATATATTTTTGGTGGAGGGACCGAGTTTAGTGCACACAAGAAAAATCAAAGAACTTGTTTCACATAAGAGAAGAGTTTTAAAAATGTAAAATCATTTTATATCTAAAGGAACATTCAAAAGTTTTATATCACCACATAATAGTGGTGTTTTATTTCAAAAAGGTTTATGGTCCATACATGGTCTCCTAAACATATTTATAATCCATGGATATCCCAATATGTGATATTTATGAAATATCATTATACAACACATGACACTGTTTCATGACACTGGTGAAAAATTGTTATTCTAAAGAGTTTTCCTCAGAACATGTTCCTATGCCCCCTCATACACTTCCATTTTTTTGGGACATGTATTTATTGTTATTGAATAATACATACACAACTTTGATAAGTGTTAGTGATACATAATGAAAAATAGAATGAAAAAATGGAATGGTTTTTAGAAAAAGGAAAGTCTTGCACCCAACATACATGAATTATTCACATTTCTTGAAAATTTCACACAAATAATTGTTTCCAAAGAAAGGATAAATCATGCACCATCCTTGTGATAGATCCCATGACTAATATAACACTATTCATTTGAGAAATGCTTGAAATATGTGAAATAGACTTTGTTGACCCCCATTTTATACGTTAATTCACCATTCATATTTATTAAAATGTTGACTACACTTGGGGACCAAATCTATTCTATTTTTTCTTAGTGAGGGAAAATTCATAAAAAATACTTAAACTATGGAAGATTATTCCCAAGACCACCTTAGAGAGCCTGGATTGGGTAGTAATATATCTTTCTAATCCTAAGAATAAATATTCACATGTTTTAACTCATACATGATACATGAAATGGGTATTTTCCACACCATTTTTAATCTAAAGGAACATTCGTGGTGAATACATAAGCCCTAACCACATCATCATCAATGGAGAACACCCATAGTCCCCCTTGATGAGTATATAGTAGTTCCTTGTGTCATTATCTCCCATATCCTAGTAGAGACCTGGTTGTTTGATGCCTAAGACCCAGACATCCATATATGAGTGAAAATACTTTCAACTACATTGTATAATGTCCTTGTCATGTGTCTCTAAACTGAATGAAAACAACCTCAATAGTAAATTTTATACTATAGATTTTCCTTATGTAATAGAAACAAAATTACCTATGTGGGTATCCTAGAACAACCCATATAATGAATAATGAATTCTTTAATTGACTAAAGTTAGGATATATTGAATCTATTGTCTTTCCCAATGAATAATCCCTACATCATCCCTTACTCTTACTTCATGTTTTATGTATGAATCATTATAATATTATGTTAAAATACATTTAATATCCCTACTACAAAAACATAAATTTTATAGATGAACTACATGTGTTTTGATCTATTTCTTCCAATAGGTTTTGCAAGATTCCTCTCCGAAGTCCAACACTGTCATTACCATAATAAGTAATCACCTAAGGAGGAGGTATCTTAGAATAATGATCAAAAATTTGGATCACTTTATACCTATCACCATATATATATAAATTCCCATTATTATTTAGTATCACCACACAATTCTAACATGTTCCTGACTAAGTACGTGACAATCATATATGGGAAGAATCCTGAAAAAAAATTAATCCAATGAATTGACCCATATCTTATGAGATTATAGGGGAACATCCCCACTGTACTATAAATATATGACTATCTAATATGTGACAATCATATGTGGGACCTCCCACACATATCATTAATCATATGAACCCAACTTAAAGCATCAGAATTCCATCCCTAGATGATGATCCAAAGTATCCTTAAGTGATGATCCTAGTAAGAAAATGTGATGAGAATAGGATATATTATCCCCTACATAGGTTACTATCCTTGGATTCTTACCCATACAATGATAAATGAATACCATATGTTTTAAGAATATGAAGCTATTTTGATAATCATAGGGTCTCTCTATCCATTCCTTAGCTATAGAGCTTCAATATTTTATGTTTTTCTAGTTAGAGTGGTATCACCTTGGTGGAAATAATAGAAAGAATTATTTGATGAGAAAAAGTTTACTAGAGTAGAAAGAAAAAGATTCCTTACAAAAGAAATGTGATAATCTATGTGCGATGATCACAAGATTCATGATATGATGATCTATGAATGTTTTATTAATGAGAACAAGAATCCTCATGGTTATCACAAGATGACTTTGTTTTTGTACCTAAGATGCATTATGTCATGTGAATATGATTCCCTTATAATCTAACATGAATAAGATATTTATGGATGCCCAATAAGCTCCATATCATTAGATACTCTAATAGAAGGTATCCACCATATCACAATAGTAAATGGGGAAATTAACCAATTTACCTAAGAATATATAATTGGGATCAATATTTAAGAAATTGTATTAGATATAAAAGGGAGACAAAGAATAAGAAAGAAACTCTAAGGAGGAATCTATAGATAGAGGAGTAATCATCACATCACATTTTTATAAACAAAGCAATAACATAATTTATCATAGTGATGGAGGCCACCCACTATCAAAAAGCGATAATATGAGGCCACTAGGATTACAACTAGTCAAAATATATAGATACCATGTGAATATATTCTCAAATAGAAGCACAGAAAATAGTGTCCATTTTATTACTGAAATAATTTATTTAAATATTTAAAGATAGGTAATGATTAATTTTTATAACATATGAAACAAGTCCTGATAAATATACTAAAATAATCATACATAAATAAAATATATTTATTACATCTTAAGATAGTAGTTTCAACATGATCAAATAAATATGTTTGAACAATTTCAAGAGGTATTATTTTTAACATCATTAATAGATCTGAATCATTTTCCATGTTGTTTTAATTTTAATCAAGACTCACCAATAAAATAAATTATTTCCCTCAGTTCATTTAGTTTCAAAATATTTCCATGCTTTTACATTGTATGTCATAGATGAAATTTCGTCTGCCTAAACCTCATTTTCCATAATACATCACATGTTCCTATATAAATAATTAATTTAAAGTTATGATTTGTATGATTTGAAAATTCAATTGAATATATATTTTCCATTATATTTTCATATTTTAAAATGGATTCATCATATAAAAAATACAAATTATCACAAAAAATATCATTCATTATGTCATCCCAGAGCTATGAGATACTTATTATTTTGTGTTTTATACCTTTAACATACAACACTAAATATATTATTATAGTACTATAAAAATATACTTCTTCATAACCTCAAACCATTAATATTGAGTTATCAAAAAATTTCATTGAGACTCAAAAAAATTTAATGTAAGGGAAATTTTTTTGATAGATATCATGCTATATGATTGGTGAAACAACAATCCAAATTTTATATATACTTGAAATATTATAGAAAATTTATTAAAAAAAATTATTAAATAGGACTGGTGACCATTCTATCTATTTTCCAATGGGATTTTGAGTAATTTTTATAGTTAAACCAATATATTTAAGATATTTGTTCTTGTTTATTTTAGATCAAAATTTTCAAAAATATTTTTAGTTTTTTAAAATTACTAAGGAAATATTAAATAAGATTCATTAAAATAATGACCACACATATTAAAAAAAACATATAACTATAGATACATTACTATTACCAATGTAAAAAATATATATGTTTTACATAACATAACTGATTTATTGTTATAATTTTTTTTATCTTTGGTTTATTTATAGCCACTATCTTTTCAAAATTCAACTTTCATATATAAAAAGTAAACAAAGTTTATTTCATGAAGAAAATGTATATCTTTAACAAATAATTCATTATTTTTGAAATTTATAATTCACTATAAACCTTTTTTTATAAAAAGAATATATATATATAGGATTATGATTTTCTTGAGTTATTTTTTTATTATCAAAATTAAAATATTTATTTTTCTTAGCTGGTTTAAATATTTGAAATTATTTCTCTCAAAAATACTATGAAATTATTAAAACATCATATTTCTACTTCTGATTATCTTTAATTAATTTAGCAACATTATTTTCATAATATAAATCGTATCTACAATTGGTGTAAGAATCATAGCTATCCCTATTCATGTTTCTATACATCAATCCCAAATAAGATTATTACCATCCACATACAAAATAAATACACGAGACTTAGTATTTTTTGTGTCTATATATAGAAATTTATTCCCATTTTACATTTTTCCTATATTTTTTATCTTCATTCAATATTTATTTTTGGAAATTGTAACATAATATGTACATTATTTATGCACTCAAAACATTTTATTTCTAAAACATCATTGTATTTACTATGATTTACACTATTATTTTAATTTTGATAATTGTTTATCCTCTTCATATTTATTTATCAATCCATTTATTCTTTACATCATCTTATAAACTATATTATGGATGTGAATTATCTCATATTTCTCACATCCCACTAACTCATAATTTGATAATCTATAATATGTAGTTATTTTTTATAATGTCATAATTTTATTATTCATAGTATCTTTATATATATTATTCATATAATTTATGTTGTATTATTTTAGTGAACCAATGAGTTCATCCAATATATACAATTTAGAATTGTTACTAATATATATAGTAACCTTTTGTGCATGAATCATTTATAGTTGAGATCATGGAACTATCTTAGATAACACTTTATTATGAATCACTACTCTTAGCTCACTAATAAAAATCATGAAGCACTTGGATCTATAAACATTTGTTTCATTGATTCATCATAACAAAATTTAAAGTATTTATATTATTCATGTAGTATCCAATGTGTAGTTCTTTTCAACTTTATAGTGATGTAGTGGGTTACTTATAGTTTTATTCCAAATATCTCATGTATTCATAAAATATTATCCATAAAAAATAAAATTCTTATAAATATCATAATAAAATAAATCCATGAATTGATTGTGTAAAATATAGTTTTCCATATTTTTAATACTATGAGTATCTAGATAAGAATTAGGTAGTTTATATGGGTTTTCCCATATCAACTAGTGATCAACACTTCATTATTTGAGGTATGATTACATCATTTTTTAGTGGAAATAATCATAGGTATAGAAGTATGGTGGTTATTGAGGCATAACACTATCATTTGTGTTTATTCATGACATTTCATAAAAAAATATTTTACTTAGTGGAATACTTTTAGGGTTTTTTTAGAGAAATATAATGATATTTTAAAAACAAGGGCTCTAAAATTAAAAAATCTAGTATTAATTAATTGGTATCAGGAGAAAGAAATAGAGATAAAATAATTAATGGTATGGGTTTAATACCAATTATTCTCTCAATCATAAATGATAATATTGGTATAGTGGGGGTGGGGTAATTGAACTCTTAAAACATTACAAAAAAATAAATAAAGAAAAGTAGCTGCATAAGATTTCTTGAAAATTGGTATAACTTTAAATACCATTTACGTTTACAAAATAATATGAAAATTTCTATAATAATATAGCAGAAAATAAAAAAATGAACACAATATTTTTAATTTAGTTCTAGTCACCCTAATCTAACATCTACTCTTCACTCCTCTCTTATCCAATAAAAAAATGTAATTAACAAAAAAATATCATTTTTAATATATATGATAACCATTCACAACATATACAAAATGTTTTACACCAGGAGGAATAACCTAGTACAAAATAACCTTTTTACCCACCATTAACATGAATAAACACAATACAAATTTACTAAGAGTCCCAATTGGAACATGTATTTTTCAAACATGTCACAACCTGGAAAAATCATCCTTTTAGAAAGGTATATCAAAAAACCTAAACCAAATTTTTAATTGGAGAAACCTAAACCAAATAAATAAAGAATAAATATGAATAATACACCATACAATATATAAATGAGAATACAAATAATGAATATAGTGTTGTTTTTGCTGGATGAATGTAACGCCCCGACCATATTTACCTAGAGTTGGTGAATTGTTACATAACATTGGCATGATCACCAAAGACTATGTCTCAAAATATAGATTATTTTAGTAGCCTTGGATGTTCTAGATACATACATAAGTTTTACATTACATCATGAAATGAAAAACAACAACAACATTGTGTCCCCTTTGAACACACTCATATACCTTAGCCTATTCATGCAGATTAATTGTAATATACTTCTTTGCATCTTGAGGAAAATAAAACATAGAAATGGGTGAGCTCAGATGCTCAGTAATAATAAAAATATAGCAGAAGCTATCATAAATAACTATAAAAATTTAAGGAAATTTATAATACTAAAAAAAGCCTTTTAATCTTAAACTTCAGAATAATATGGTAAAGATAAATCAAATAATTCCATTTACTTATTCACATAGATATTCTACAAGTCAAATAATCACATGTAATATCAATATCCCATTTTATAATGATAGAATGCATAATTCCAGACATCATAAAAACATAGTCAAGGCCTTGTGCTAAGACAAAAAATATGATTTTCTCAAGGACTTGTTCCAAGACACTAGTTTGTCTCATGAGACCTACCGATGCATCAAAGAGCTATAGCGGGCTCCACCTGTCACTTACAAAGTCCAATGCATTCCTCATATGAAAAGGTTGAAACATAACATAAAAATTCGTATTAAAAATAGAATATGAAATGTTAATACTTTAACTATAAACCATGAATGGTATAAAAATAACATATCCACAGTCAAACATATCACAAAACATTCTATACAATATGGAAGATTGTATCATAATAATTCAACTTCAAACAAGTGTGAAATCCATCAAAGGATGTTGACATAGATGAAATCAAAACTATTTGAGGGAAATATGTCTTTCTATTTTAAATTAATTTAAAAGCCACATAATTATAAAAGAAAAGATTTATTTTGGTAATATACTTATAATATTGTAAGGGAAGTTTTTAAGGTGTTATAACAGTGGAAAATATCTTCACTCAACGTATATGTTTATAAAACATTCTTTCCTTAATTTTATAAAAAAGGTCGTAAAGGACCTTTTTTGGAAAACCAGGGAAATATTATTTTATAATTTTTTTTAAAATGTAAAATAAGGGTATAAATGACTTTAAACCATATTCTAGTAAATAGTAATTTTTTTTTGATTTTTTTTTTAAGAAACACATATGAGGATGATAAAGAGGTCCTAGTAGATTCTCACATATAAACAACCTCAGATAATGAAGAGATTTTAGAATTAACCGTTACCATATACTTTTCCTTGATCGAGGGTAAGTTAAACTCCTTTATAATAGTTAAATAATTGTTATTAAATTACACAATAACCACATACATAAATATGATATCATATATGATCTTCTAATATTTCTTTGTTAATAATATTTCAGTGGTATCATTGTTTTGGGTGTTTACTGATTCATTTTCCTTTATATGTTTTGTTACATAAGTGATGTTTGTTATGTATAGGATTTATTATATTCATATCCATAATTCTATTAAGTTCATAAAAATTATTTTTAATCATAAAATTAAAATTATTCTTGAATGATTACGATGGGGAATGAATCTCATCACGTTCGTGGAGATGGTAATCCGTACGTACGCACGAGCGATAATATCATTATATTAATAGGGAAATCATATGTAATTGGATGTTATATCTTATATAAAGAATAATTAACATGTAATATTTATTATTTACATCAATTATACTCATTTTTATAACCATCCGAAAAATGAAGTGTTGAATAACAAACTACACCACGATGTGGAGACGGTAATCCACACATATGCACGTATGGTGAAATTTTAATTCATAGGATGGATAGAATAATGAATATGGTTTCACCATATTTATAATAACATCACATTATGTATAAGGTACTGGATGTATTATTTTGGTCTGGAAACAACAAAGAAAGTGGAAGTGAAAGCAGAAAAGAACTTTGTAAGAGGTGATGAAATTATTACCCCTTCTTCGAGTGCTTCCTTTTAATTTGATCAAAAGGGATTCTTAGTTTGGATTTAGATCAAATTAAGGCCTATATGATGCATTTATGGTATTTTGGAGGATATTTGAGTAGGGTTTGTCCAAGATGAAATGGATTTTGCGGTGTGATTTTGAGGGAAGGGTAAGTGACCTTTTATAAGAGAGGTGAGGGTCACTTTAGGAAAGACATGAAATATTATTTTATTATACAATAATATTTGGTTTATAATGGCTCCAAAAGGATTTATTTCAATTCTATGGTTGTGTTGGGTTGAAAAACTCCCAACTAATAGGATTTAGATAGGTTTCGGTCTCTATATTAACCTTATCCTTTTGATTTAACTTTTACCATATATTCTGGTAAAATTATAATAATTTGTTAATAAACTTACTATAAAAATACAATCAAACCCCAAGGGGTTCATTATTAATATATCTTACATTATCTAAGTCCATTTTCTAAACCTTATATTTTTATAAATATTATATTAATTAATAATATAGTATTTGTTTTAAAAAATCTCATTTATGTCAATTTTGTCACTATTTAGTATTTGGTTTTTGTTAAAGTCATAACAACTTTGTCAATTCGAAAAAAATTATTTAATCAACCCTAATAATTCATATTAACCTATAAAATTCTTGGAATATATCAAAAGTTTTAATTTACAATTATATTAATATTTATAATATCAATTATTTTAATCTTTCAATAATACGGTAATTATTGCATCATCATTGTGTCATAAATAAATTTAATTATTTAATGTTTAAAAATTATAAATAAAATACCATTATGATGGATTTTTTATATTTTTAATGAATATTTATATTTAAATTTATCTTATGTATAACCCTATATTAAAAATGGTTTAGTTATTAAACTTTGAATTTAACACTTTTAACTCTTCTTTAAATAAAATAATAATAAATGTCCTAATATAATACAAGTAGAACAAAAGGTTAATATTTTATTAATAAGGTTAACTTCAGTCTAAATTTAATTATCCAATAGAATTAGGGCATGTGTTATGGTAATTATAATATCATTTTTACCTTTAATTACTATATTTACTTTTAACCGTGGAAAATAAAATTCAAAAGTTAATATTCACCAAAACATTATTTTCATCCTATTGAACAAAATTTTACTTATTAATGTCAACCGTGTCTCTCATGTTTTTAAAATTCATTTCACAGAAGCAGTAAAATTATTTTTTATGCTAATTTGAAAATGTGCCTAGATGGTGGGTTAAAGATGTTAAAAGTTCAAAAATTTTTATATATCTTGTCTTATTATAAAATGACTCCAATGAATTAAATTGAACATATATATGTATTATATATCTTTTTTTTCCTAAAATAAATTTAAATAAAATTACTAATTATTTAAATACAAATTCGGTTTAAAAAAATAACACAGTGTTTTTTACTATTCATCAAAAAATGTAAGTTTTCAGAAAAATACCAAAAAATTCACCCTAAGCTAATATTGATATTCCGAATCCTAAAATGATGTCCTTTTAAAAAAATAAAATTTATAAAATTTTAAAAAGCGGGTATTACTATTCATAACAACAAGTTTGATTGGCCGTGGTGTGTTGGAACTCAAAGTTGCGTACAATGAAAGCTATTTCATTATTCAAAGAGAAATGTACCGTGGAATCTTGGGGTGTTACATTTTTCCCTCCTTCAAATAATTTCATCCTCGAAATTTATAGAATACTACCGCATAAAATGATTTGAGTGGTTCTTCATCATAAGTTCCTCAGGTTCCCATGTTGCCTCTTCCATCTTATGGTTTCTCCATAGAACTTTTACCAGACGAGTCGTCTGGTTTCTCAACACTTGTTCTCAGGTATCAAGAATCTTGAAAAAATTTTCACAATACGACAGATCAGGTTCTAGTTCTATTTCTTCAAAGGTGAGTACATACATTCAGTTAGGAATGTATTTTCTCTATAGTGATACGTGGAACACGTCATGAACTTTGAAGAGACTTGGAGGCATTGCCAAACGGTAAGCTACAACACCAATTCTTTATATAATTTCGAAAGGTTCGATGTACCTGGGACTTAATTTACCCTTCTTACCGAATCTTACAACAACCTTCCATGGAGATACCATCATGAAAACATGATTTCCTACCTAAAATTACAAATCCTTCCTCTAGTTATTGACATATTTATTTTTCCTAATTTAAGCTGCTTTGATGTGGGATTGAATAATCTTCACCTTTTCCACTGTTTCCTCAACATGTTCTGGGCCTATGAGTTTTCTTTCACTAGCATCATCCCAATAAGTTGGTGTGCAACATCTCTTTTCATATAATGCCTCATATGATGCCATCTGAATACTTGAATGGAAGTTATTGTTATAGGAAAATTCTACTAGAGGTAAATATTGATCCCCCATACCTTGAAAGTCAAGTGAGGAAGATCTCAACATGTCTTCTAAGGTTTGAATATTTTGTTCTGATTGTTCATCAGTTTGATGGTGGATGGTAGTGCTCAAATGATGTTTAGTATCTAGGTCCTTGTGAAGACATTTCCATAATCTTGATGTAAAATGGGGATCACAATCTGAAACAATCGATAGGGGTACTCCATGAAGACTTACAATGTCATTAATATATAGTCTTTCAAAACATTCAAGTGGTAAATCTTATCTTATAGCAAGAAAATGTGCTGACTTGGTAAGATGATAAAAAATGAACCATATTTTATCATTCCTTGTAGGAGTCTTTGGCAGCCCCATGACAAAGTCCATCATAATATCATCCCATTCCCACTCAGGTATGGGAAGAGTTTTCTTGACACCTCTATGATGTTGTCTTCCAGCCTTAACCTGTTGAAAAACCATACATCTTAACCCATAATCAGCAATTTACCTCTTCATGTGGACCCACCAAAAATGTTCCTTCAAATATCTATACATATTAGTGATACTAGGGTGTATATATAAACTGGATCTACGAGAATCATCCAATAATTCCCTTTTTAGATTAGGTATGTCAGGAACAAAAAGCCTCTTCCCAAATTTCAAAATTCCATATTCATATACAAAGTGAATCAATCTCCCATCAAAAAGATCTTTAATTTTCTTTTCAAACTCCTCATCATCAGTTTAAGAACTTTTATCCTTTCTATTAAAGATGGTTTGGAAACCATTTGAAAAAGTATTGATGTTTCACCTTCCATGATTATTCCCATATCCATCTTTACTAGATCCATAAACATAGGATCCCATTCAACTCTAATATTGTTCCAAAATCCATGATTTTTTTGATCAAATCATCTTCCACCTTATTTTCCTACCCATGGTGGTAGTGTGTAGTGAAATCATAATCCTTGAGTAGTTCAATCCATCATCTTTGACTCATTTTATGTTCTTTCTGTGAGAAAATATACTTCAAACTCTTGTGATCGGTATATATCTCACATTTTTAACCAAAGATATAGTGTCTCCATATCTTCAATACAAATATTACAGCTTCTAACTCTAAATAATGAGAGGTATAGTTTTATTCATGAATTTTTAGCTATCGTGATGCATAAGGAATAACTCTATAATTCTGCATAAGGACAGAACCAAGTCCTTTCTTTGAAACATCACTACAAATAACAAACCCATCAATCCCCGATGGTACTGTTAAGATAGGAGCATTGACTAATATTCTATTCAGTTCTTCATAACATTCTTCACACTCTTTTGTCCAAAACAAATTTAACCCCTTTATGTGTGATCTTGGTTAATGGGTTAGCCAATTAGGAAAAATCCTGGACAAAACACTGTTAATAACCTGATAAACTAATAAACCTTTGTACCTCAGTTATACTTGTCATTTCTGGCCATTCTTTTATTCCTCTTGTCTTAGAAGGATCAAAAAAGATTCTATACTTAGATACAATATGGCCTCAAAAAGAAATCTACTAAAGTCAGAATTCACCTTTGCTAAACTTCTCATATAATTCATTTTTTCTAAGATTCTTCAGAATAGTACGCATGTTATTTTCATGATCTTTATATATTTTGGAGTAAACCAAGACATCATCAATAAATACCACCACAACGTCGTCAATATATTCCTTGAAAACTCTATTCATTATATCCATGAAGTCATAGGGTTCATTATTCAGTCCAAAAGTCATTACTATAAACTCGTAATACCCATACCTGGTATGAAATGCTGTCTTTGAAAGGTCTTCCTTATTCACATAAAACTGATGATATCCAGATCGAAGGTCAATATTTGAAAAATGTTGAGCTCCATGAAGTTGATCGAATAAATCATTAATTCAAGGTAGTGGATACTTGTTATTTATTGTTATAGCATTGATCTCCCTATAGTCAATGCATAACCTCATATATCCCTATTTCTTCTTAACAAAAAGAACATAGGCTTCCCATGAAGAAATAGTAGGGATAATAAATCCTTTATTACTCAATTACTCTAGTTTTTTCTTTAGTTCCACTATTTCTACAATGGATATTATTTAAGGGGTCTTTGATGTGGGCCTTGAACCTTGATTTAAATTAATGTGAAACTCAATTTCTCATTCTCAAGGATGTGCAGTTAAATCCTATGGAAACACATCGACATATTCTTTTATAATAGGTACATCCTCTATTTGAACATTCATTTCCACACCCATATTCATTTCATTATATTCCTCCACAATAATTGAATTTAGTAGAGCTACTAGGGGTGGATATAGATAAAAATTATATGGTGGTGTTTCTTCTCATAAAATAAGGCACTTCTTATCATCAAATAAAATTGTAACCTCCTTCTTCTTTCAATAAATTTTCACATCATGGTCCGAAAGCCAATCCATACCAAAGATTATATAAAATTAAATCATGTGTACGACGATGAGATCAACAGATAAAGCACATTTATATTCCCTAATGGGAACTGATTCACAAAACATTATTATAATGATATTTCCCTTAGGAGTTTTGACTGACAACTCCCTTGTTAAAAAAATCGGAAATATCTAATTTTCATAGCAAATTGGGAAGATATGAAATAATGTGATGATCCAAAATCAAATAAATCATTTTCTAAATTTGATGAAACCATTAAATTACTTGCCACTACATCATTTAGAGCTTCAACCTCTGTAGTAGTGATCTCATAAGATTGGCCTTGCTCCCTTGGCCTATTTTGAGGTATGCTTCCTTGGTGATTAGGATATTCATTTGTTTAATGACCTATTTCTCTACATTTGTAGCATTCAAAATTGAAAGACTCTTTCTTTCCCTTGTAATCATGATCTTGGTGGATTTTTTCACCACACTTTTAACAGACTCCCATTACTTCCAAGAAAGTACCGGGGTCTTTCTTCCCACATTTTCTCTAGGAGAAAAATTCCATTTTCCCTCCTTCCCCTTATTTCCATTTCCAAGGTGTTCAAAAGATCTCTACTTCTCTTTATTTTCTTTAAAGATATAATACAAAGAGAATTCCTTTTCTGTCTTGACAGCACATGATACAATATCTTCGTATGCTGAGAAGTATTGTGAGACTAATTCTTGATGTAGAAATGATTTTAATACATCAAAGAAATGATCAATATTACTCCTTGGTTTACATATATAATCTACTGCATACCTTTCTAACCTTGTAATGATAGCCTCATTCTTTGCGACATTATCATCCTCTTTTTTCCTCAGACTCAGAAATTGTCTTTATATATCCGCTCGATGGTCACAAGGAAAGTATTTTTATCAAAAAATCTCATTAAACTCACTCCATTCCATATTTGATAATTATTCATCCTCTTTTTTTGTTTTGAATTAATGACCACCATTGATCTGCATTTCCCCTGAGGTGATAAACTGACATTAAAAACTTTTCCCTTTCGCTACTCCCCAAAGAATGAAATATTTTCTCTAAGGAACTTATCCATTACTCAGTTACAAATGGATTTGTAGTACCATTGAATATTGGTGGTTTTTTCCTTATTAAGCAGTCCAACATTGAGCATCTGTGTTGTGGATCATGGTGCTCCATATGGGTAAGGTTATTATTCATAACATGAGTGAGTTATCCCAGTATGGTAATAAGTTGTTCAGCACCAGTTGCATCACCATCCCCACTATAATTATCTTGGGTAGAAGATAAATCCCTACATGGATTATGTGTATTCATACAATTTCCATTCCTTCCACTGGGTTCCTTTTCTAAATAATTTCATACACTAGATTAGTTTATGAATCATAATACATAATTCCAAACTAGTAAAATACATAAGATAAATTGAACAGTTTATTCATATAATCCATAATAATAAAAAATGTTTTATTTGAGGATGTATTTACTTATAAATCCTTTATAATGGTTTGTAAAGAAAATGTGAATTATCCTAAGCATATCCCCCAGGAGTGTCATAAAAAAGAGTAAATAAAGGCCCGTTGTCATGTACTAGGACACCCTAGGTCAAACCCAAAAGACCTTGTCAGAGTTTTCACTCCTAGGTACATCTATTCCAGATACACCTCTACCTTCTTGTATCTAGAAATGGATGTATTGGTTGGAAAATTCACAAAATCTCTACATTACCAAAATTCTAGGAAGTTCTTCTATACTAATCCTCAAAGTCCATCTTAGGTAATGTTCTCTAATAAGAGATTTTCTAAATCTAGTTTCCAAGGTTTGTACTAAACATCCTCTGATACCAATTGTAATTCCCCAAACCTAGTTACCCAAAGTCAGAACATTATTATATAACATTGGAATGATCACAAGAGATCAAGTCTCGAAAGACCGATTAGTTTAGTATCCTTGGAAGTTCTAGATAAATACATAAGTTTTACATTACATCATAAAATGAAAACACAAAAACATTGTGTCCCCTTTGAACACACTCATATCCCAGAACCTATTCCTACAAGTTAATCATAATATACTTCTTTTCATCCTGGGGAAAATGAAACATATAAAGGGGTGATATTAGATTCTCAGTAAGGATATAAATATAGTGGAAACTATCATAAATAAGCATAAACATTTAAGGCAATGTATAAGACTAAAGCACAATACTTTTAAGCTTAAGCTTTAGTATAATATGGAAAATATAAATCAAATAATTCCATTTACTTATTCACATGGATATTATTCTAGTCGAATAATAACTTGTAATATCAATAGCCAATTTCATAATTATGGAATGAATAACGCTGGACATCATAACCACATAGTCAAGGCCGCATTCCATAACTTTGAATAAAATTTTGTCAAGGTCTTACTCCAAGTCACTAGTTTGTCTAATTAGACCTACCAATGCATCGAGGAGCTATAGCGGGCTCCACCTGTCACTTACTAAGTCCAGTGCATTCCTCATATTAAAAGGTTGAAACATAACATAAACATTCATATTAAAACTAGAATATGAAATGTTGATACATTAACCATAAACCATGAATGGAATAAAAATAACACATTTATAGTCAAACATATCACAAAACCTTATATACAATATGGAAGATTGTATCATAATAAATCAACTTCAAAAAAGTGTAAAATCCATCAAAATATGTTGATATAGATGAAATAAAAACTATTTGAGAGAAATATATCTTTCTATTTTGAAATAATTTAAAAGTCACATAATTATAAAAGAAAACATTTATTTTGGAAATATACTTATAAGATTGTAAGGTAAGTTTTGAAGGTGTTATAACAACAGAAAATATCTGCCCTCACTGTATAAGTTTAAAAAACAATATTTCCATAATTTTTTTGAAAAGGTCATGATGGACCTTGTTTGAAAAAATAGGGAAATATTCTTTTATTAAAATTTTATAAAATGTCAAACAATGGTATAAATGACTTTAAAATAGTCTAGTAAATAGTAATTTTTTTAAATGTAGTTTTAAGAAACATAGATGTGGATGATAATGAGGTTCCAGTAGATACTCACGTATAAACAATCTCTGATAATGAAGAGATTGTAGAATTAACCATTACCAAGTATTCTTGTATTATTATAATAAATGGTTAATAAAATTACAATAAAAAGCCCAGAGAACCCCAAGTGGTTCATTATTGATATATATAACATTATATAGGTCCTTTGGGAGAACCTAATATTTTTTGGAATATTATATCAATTATAAATATAGTAATTTTTTTAAATACTCAATTATGTCAATTTTGACACTATTTATTGTTTTGTTTTTATGAAAGTCATAAAAACTGTATTACTCAAAAAATATTTATTTAATCAACCCTAAGATGTCATATTATCCTATAAAATTCTTTTAATACATCCAAAGTCTCAATTTAAAATTATATTAATATTTATAATATAAATTATTTTAATCTTTCAATAATAACTTAATTATAGCATCATCATTGTGTCATAAATAAATTTAATTTTTTAACATGTAAAAGGTATATATAAAATAACACTATGTAGGAAATATTTTTATCTTTCTAATTAATATTTATAGTCAAATTTTTCTTATGTATAACCCTATATTAAAAATGTTTTAGTTATTAAGCATTGAATTTAACACTTTTAACCCTTCTTTAAATAAAATAATAATAAATTTCCTAATCTAATCCAAGTGGACCAAAAGGATCATATTTTATTACTAAGGTTGATTTTAGTCGAAATACACTTATCAAATAGAATTAGGTCATGTGTTAGGATAATTATAATACCATTTTTACCTTTAATTACCCTATTTACTTTTAACCGTGGTAAATAAAATTCAAAAGATACTTTTCACCAAAAAATTATTTTCATCCAATTGAGCCACATATTAATTATTGATGTAAACAGTGTCTTATGGATTTTCAAAATTAAATTCACAGAAGCGGTAAAATTATGTTTTTTGCAAATTTGAAATTGTTCCTAGACGGTGGGTAAAAGATGTTAAAAGTTCAATAAACTTTTATATATCTAATCTTATTAAAAAATGACTTCAATGAATTACATTGAACATATATATGTATTATTTATCTCTTTTGACCTAAAATAAATTTAAATAAAATAACTAATAATTTAAATAAAAAGTTGGGTTTAAACAATAACATATTGTTTTTACTATTCATCAAAAAATGAATGTTATCAGGAAAATACCAAAAAATTCACCCAAAGATAATTTTGATATTACGATTCTAATGAAAAAGTCCATTTTGAAAAATAAAATTTATAAAATTTCAAAAAGTGTTATTAATATTCATAACGGCTAGTTTGATTGGTCGTGGTGTGCTGGAACTCAAAGTTGCGTACAACACAAGCTATTGCATTATTCAAAGAGAACCGTACCAGGGAAGCTTGGGGTGTTACAGTGAAATCCAAAATAGAATTCCACATTGAATCACTATTCTGATAACAAAAATAGAACAATGGTCATAGTAGAAAATATTCAACACATTAAAAACAATAATGCACTAGTTTATATATTCATCTCGTTCACTCAATTATTATTTATATGAGAATTAAAAATGGTTGTTTTATGATCTCCATGATCATCAATTTGTGGGGGTTTCCATATTTTGATCTATTATTGGTTCTTTTAAAACCCTTTTCCCAATAATGTGCCAAACTGTGTGGGAAATGGAATAAAATGTTATCAAAATATATAAAATAAATATATAAATATATTTTATCATATGGTAGATATATTTTATTCAGGAAAAAATTCTTATAAGATAAAAGTTCTCATAAGATTAGAAAATCTATATGATACTGGAACGAGTCATAGAAGAAATATCATAAGAAATAAAAAGTGTAGGAAATGAAAAATCATGAGACTTTAAACTTTTATGGATTGAAATATCATAACACATGAAATTAATTGGACTTACATACTCATAAAATATTACATTATTGAAAATTTCTATAATACTTTGAAATATTCATATGTCTTAGTTCCTTTTCTTCAAAAAACCAAGTCTTCAAAATCATATGACATTTAAATATAAAAATTATAGAATATTTATACTTAATGAAATTATAAATAAATTGTATAAAAATAGAATTAGATTAAGAAATATAAGGCTAAAGATAATCAATAATTATAGTAAAAGTAAAACTATATGATTATATGATTATTTTTTAGACTTTTTAACAAGAAAAAATTTCAAATGATGTATATTGATTTCAAAAGAATAAAATCATCACTAAAAAGTGATATTATTATAATAGTGAAAAACTGATTTTGGAGAAGTCATTTAGAAATATTATAAGAATAAATTATTTTTTTCACATTCCATTTATATTATTCATAATGTTATTAAAAAAACATAAAAACATCAAACATTATATTTTTTATATATATATATAGAAAAAACAAAATTTTACAAAAATATTTAAATACTAAAAACAAATTGTAAAAAAATATTAATACAAATTATTCTATGCAACAAAGAGTAAAAAAAGAAATTATAAATTATAAATATCTATTTTTTATAAAAAATAGGTACTGTAATATTAAGAACATAAAAAAAACCTTGACTAGTAGTCTCTACAGTAAAACTAATAAGCCATGCCCCATATTTTGATGGAAGAAAACGATGATATAGGATGCACATGTACTGAGTAATTTTATCTACTAATCCCTAGAATAAAAACTCAGTAAGACTCCATAAAGGTGACCCCTCCTCATTCAAGCATCAATGATAGTTGAGGGAGTACCACACCCTATCATCATTAATTACCACTATCCATATTCTAAAAAACACACATTGGGGAATGATAACATTAAAAAATGAGATCATTATAAAAATTATAATTAAACATTACAATAATAACCACACAAGATATGAGAAAACCCACCACACCACACATAAAGAATAACGGAGGGCCAACACCTCATGGAGGAAAACAAATACTTCATCGGACTATAGACCCTAGTAGGGGATCCCATGGTGCAAAAAATCACTGATGCGGTCAATCCCTACTATATAGGTTTAAAAAAAATGCCTTGGTTATATGTCAGGGGTATAAATACTATATATAAATCGAAATATACATAGATGATCCAATAGATTTTTTATACAGGGGAATTCCAACATTACCCTTATGATAAGATATAGGATCATGCACCCAAATTATTATATTGTAATACTTACCATACCTATGAACCAACCATTGGACAGATAATCCCATTCCATGGATCTTTAGAAGAGATATAGAAACTACAAGTAGAATGAGGATAATACAATTTTCATGCCCTAATTCCCATTATAATCCCAATGGAATTAAATTATTCAACTGTCTATTATTCTTCATTATCAACCTCATAATGATAAAAATATTTATTCATTGGTATATGAATTTAATAATACCTATGATGGGCTATTTATTTGATATAAATTGGAAACCAGTAGACATTTCTAGAAAAAAACACCACCTACTGGAAATTAACAACAGGATGGCCTACTAGGGTTCCACGTAGCATGTAGTGGGGAGAGAAAAGAAATTATCTATAAGAATGTGGTTCCCCTATTTTGTAATAATCCTTTTCACATATGCTCTATAGAGTACCTATCATTCATTTTAGGATTGTAGACCCAACTCACCTGATCAGCCAACCCAACCACCATGCCAGTTCGAAAACACCCATTCTTGCGACATGGATGATGAAGATCAATTCAATATTACATAGATCTGATGGATGGTGGAATATACATAGTCATCCTCTATAAACACACACAAATTTGTTTTGTAAATATCAAGGAAATAGACTCTCCTTGCCCATAACTAATTTCATTTTCCACTTTTTATACTACTGGACACCATTGTGACCATCGAACCTTACAAACCAAGCTCGGGACCCGACCCCACACCATCACCATTTCACCATACCATCTTCTCTCTCAAATTTTTTTACCACCATCATCTCAATATCAAAGTGTTTTTACAACCTTTTTTCACCCTTATTTTTGTTACCACCTTCTATAACTCTAATAGTTTTGTTCTCATTCTCAATATCCATTCACTAAAATTACTTCCTACCTCACCTAGAAGTACTACAACACACCTAATGCGCCACTATGTATCCATTATAATCTCCCATTACAATAGTTGTCTAGTTCTAGCGTCCACATACCCTTTTTCTACAGATGATAATGATGGATAGAAAGAGAAGGGTGGATGAAGAGAGGGAAAGAGAGAGAGAAAGAGAGGTTAAATTAGAGATGTGAGATAATTAAATAATTCATAACATTTTTCCTCACTTACACTCAATAATATGCCCCCAAAATGAATGAATAAGGCTCTTGGTAAACAATTATATAGTAAAAATTCCACGGTTTAGGGAAATTGATCAGAAAATGGGCTTCGGAAAATAAAAATGGTGAATAGTTTAAACCCCAAGAATAACGAAAAAATAAACACAAAAAATTATCCAAGACTAGTACAGAATTAAAATCAATGAATTTTGATGTAGGATTGAATGAAACAAGGAATGAAAAATCACAAATCCCTACCATGATGGTGGATCATCGTGACATAAATCTATAATCACAACCATGATTTTTTGTCATATCTAATTAATCTACCCCCATTATTTAATCTGATCATAATGAAATGTGTTAAGATTATGATTCATCCCCATTTCTCTCCATCCTTATAGGTTATATATTGATGGCCTGAATGAATAAAACATAATAGAAATTGTAACTGAGACTTTATAGTCTACCTCAATGGGTTATCCATACAAAATTTATTAATTAATTATTTATCAAACCACTTAAATTAGTTAAATAATAAAAAAATGATTGAAAACACACGACACTCCTTATGAGAACAAAACTAAAAAAACATAATAGGAAACCCTATTTTTGGACTCACTAATTTACTTGTTATTCCTATGTTCTAGAGATATATGTAATTCATCACAATTTATTGTATACATGAAAAAAATATATATTATTTTAACACATTATTATCGTGGGACAATATCACTAGAAACTCATTATTGGATCAACATAGAGGTAAATACTACAAGACATAATAAATAGACTTATGAAAAATGTGTTCAACTATTAGGGTAAATAATACTATTTTACCTCAATATAGGTACTGAAATATGAATACTCAAAACTAAAATAAGTCACAACTTTGAATATTCTGGGCCACTGGAGAAAAATCAAAGAGTTTACTATTCTTTAACATCATTAAGACTTTTACATACCCACATGAAACTCTTGTGCATGATAATTTTAAACCTATAATTATCCTATTGTTCCTTAGAAATCATACTTCAAACATTTCAATTTTTGTTATGATTTTATGCTTTCAAAATCTAGATACTTGTCTGATTTCATTCGAAGTTCTGGATATTAGTCCATTCCTCACTAAAATCTCTATTAGAACATAAAAAAAAATAAATTACCAAACTTATATCACTAAATGATATATAACATAACAAGAATATTCATATAACAAGACCTAAAAAAAAATGTACTATATAATAATCATATTTTGGATTCAACCACTTTTCACCTTTTAGTTTCTATAAGCCTCTTCCCCTCTCAAACATCCTTTTAATCAATAATGTTCCCCACTATAGTTTCAGTCATCTTAGAAATAAATAGGTGCATAACCACTATAATACATCCTTTAATAAATCTATAATATATATATTTTCTAGATTTTAGTCTCCATCCCCCTTCCATAGATCTCTTACATTGTACTCCAAAACCATTTGGACATCATGATACAATAATAGAATAAAGATTATCATTTAATTAAACACCATATAATTCGTAATGTGGATGAGTCTTTTTGAATCAGATAAAAAATCCCAACATCCTTATATATTTTGAGATCCTCTAGTATCCCATATATAGTTATCAACTCCATTCATAATTCATTAATTGAATGTACACCACTTTCAGTGTCAAAAGTTAAAGGTTGAATCATTGATATACAACACACAGATTTTCCACTAAATTTTAACACATATATTGAGGCACTCTATAAGTGATTATGTCTTATTATAAGTCTTAATTAGTAAAAAAATCAATAAATCAATCACTCTAAGGTATAGTGTGATCACTATGAAACCATTGAGATACAAGGTGATTTATATTACCAATTCCCAGGGTTCTATTCTTGGGTTCACAATAGATTTACTAACTAAACTCATAATATGTATAATTTATGACCATGTAATAACCATTTAATTCATTAATAACATAATTATTATTTCATATAGAACCTTTAACATGTTTGTGGCCTTAAATTAAATTTATAGTGCATTATTTTTTCTTAACATGAAATTTATATCTATGTGAGTTAAAAAATGTTATCCATTGTTTATTATGATTCATTCCACCTCATTCTATATTTAATAAAAGTGAGTTTCAAAAAATGTTATAGATTTTATGTCCCATGAAATTCAAATCCCCAATCACCACTTTTCCAGAATGATATCCATCATCTGAAATCCTTTGGACAATTCATCTTTCCAATAACAAGTCCATTAATTTAATGAACTGGAAATAAATATGTCATCAACCTAGTGACATGTGATGAATAATGAATAATTATAAAACACCTTAATGTAACCCTAATGATGATAATAAATATTAAAGAATATCTTGCATTCCACAAATGAAATGAACATCTAGTTCTACTTTCACATTTATTTATTCAAACTATAAAGGCTATACATCAACCTACACAAATGATCCTGAATCTATTTCCCCACAAAACCTTCCATATTATAAATTCAAATTTCTTAAACCCTATTTTTTAGAATAAATGTGATCTTTACATCCAACTATAATAAATGAAACCCTTTTATGGAAACCGTACTATGTGCCATCCAAACAGTGATGTGTTTAGCATCCAAAACATTATCTTAAAAAATCAATTACCTCTATATAGTGGGGCACCATAAAAATAATCCCTACTATGTACCCTCATCTACCATAAATTTCAATCTTGAGAAATTAAAGTAATGTATAAAAATTTAATTTTTTACCAGATGTTTTTTCAACTAGCTTCAATTACAATGAATGTTTTAAGGAATACTTCTCATACCTCATAGATAACACCCACTAATTTGAGGATTTAATATTTTTACTATCATATGTTCTATGGTGTTAGCTACCACATGTGAGGATAATATAATATAAATTACTTTTATATCTCTAAAAATATCACTAAATCATTGTAGATCTCTATTTCTTAACATTGAACATTATTACTTCAAAAATTACTACTTCAGGAACATCAATATCTATAGATAATCCATTAGTATATGTATTCCATATACTCTATATTTATTTTAACCATTGAAATACCATAAAAACATGACCTACTTTATGAAAATATCTGCAATATTAAGGTGATTTAGGAATATTAATGCTCCTTTAATTCTCCAAAACATCTATAACATTTGAGCATCCATTCAGTAAAACCACATATTTTGATGATACCATGTTCTCATTAGAAACATCATCATGATTACTATATTTCTAAAAATATATTAATTTAAGATAACATTATATAATCTAACAACCTTCAATTTATTTCTATACTATAACCTAGATGTAAAGTATTCATCTCTCTTCCCAACATTGTAAAATTCTCAGGACATAGCCTCAAAATTATCCCATTAAATGGTATCAACTTGGATGTTGAAATGTGAATTATAGATTTTGAGTTTATGAATTTCAATTTATCATTTGGACCATATGTACTCAAAATATTCCTTCCATAACAAGGATGGATGACACTTTTTCTCTTTGTATGTCATATAATTCAATGCATATAACTCACACATCATAGTAAAACTATTATGAGTTCTAATACAGATCATTGTCTCAATTATCATCAAATTCATTATATTTTGGATTATATTTTTTTTATAGTATATAAAATTTTATAATAAAACAATAGTACTATCCACTACATGAATCTATAATACATCCAGTTTCCATACTCCCCATTATTATAACACCACAAATATTTAAATTTCCTTTTATAATCCTTTTCTACCATGGATTTACATTAGATAATGGTTCAACATACCTCAAAAATGATAATGTTAAATAAAAACCAAACATTTTGCTTTAGATAATATATAAGGATAATATATTTTAAAAACTATCCTTTATAATGAATTGGATTTGTCACCTAAATATCCATATATACCAACCATAAAAGTCAGTAATTATTACATGAGAATTCTAGAGAACCTAATGAATTAAAAGATTGTGTGATGACATTGAGGATAAAATTTTTTGGATATGAACTAAACTTTGAAGAGAATATATTTTTTTCATTCAATATTCAACCATTTAAACATTTTTCCATAACCATAGAGCCATGTGTAATTTTACAAGCTCTATTAACAAATATTTTAATGAAAACAACATTTTGTATAATTTTTTTTAAATGAAGTCGTTATTTTAAATGGAAATTTGGTTTAGTCTTATATTGAATTATTTTTTCATTTTAGGGATTTATAATATATTAATGAAAATTTTGGATGCCAGGCATTGATTCAGCTAGAGATTCTAGGCCCTAAAGAAACCTAGAATTGATATATCAAAATTATTAATATATTTTATTTCACATGTGTGAATCATTTTAGTGAATATTTTGTTATTGTTTAGGATGGAATATTGAAAATATGAGACCACTGATGATTATGAAATTTATGATTTACCCTAGAGGATACCTAATGTTGGTTGGGGTCGAACATCTAGTTTAGGCAGCCGTTGGAGGGAATGTTTGTTAAAAATAAAATTTTAAATTTATTTATTTTATTTTAAATGACCTAAATTACTGAATCTATAAATATTTTAATATAAAATTTATCTTGGGTAATCTGCATAATATTTGGATAATTTTATAGGTGGTTTGGGCATTCTTCTTTGGATGATTGATATTGGTGAACAATAAGAGATCAAATAAATGTGGATCTTGAGGCGATGAATTCACCATGTCTTCTCCTTCATAGGTGAAAGAATTATTTTATATTTATCACTCCTAAATAAAATTATGCATCATAATTTGTGATATTTTCCCTTTAAATTAAAAACATGATCATTTACTATTATATTCCTTTCTTAATATCTGATTTATTATGCTTCCCCTAATCCATGAAATTTATCAGTTATATTGATCCCATATAATTATTCCATTTCACCACCTTTCACCCTAGATTACTTAATTTGGTGATTTGTTTCCCAATAATTCTTAAACAATTATTTATTAACCTTGATTTTATTTCCCTCCCTTAATTATTCATTTTTCCTACTAGCCCACATGGTGGTAGCTCAACATTTCTTGGGTGGATTTGAGAATGATCAAACCCATGGATCATATGATGTTTTTTTAAATGAAATATGGATTATAAATTTTTGGATTCATCTATATGGGTTATTGGTTGGAGGTGAGACATCCATGAATATGGGATTAATAGTGGAAAATGATTATTTATGAAGATTCCGATCAAGTCATACAGGATTGGGGTTTCCCAAGTCATGCCACCGATGATGGATCGGGCATAGAAGCCCAAGATCTAGAACCCCTAGAATTTTTGGATGTGGAAACGACAACAAACATAGTGTGGTTCTAATGATAGTTGTGTGGAAGACACCGATGAAGATTTTCATGGTTTCTGAGAAAATCCTAACTACATAATGCATGGTCAAGGAACACACATTGTGTTGTACCATGGATAAGATGGCTAATGTTTTGGGAAGAAGTGAAGGAGAATACATCGTGTATAGAACCTACACACCATATAGAATGGTGATGAAGGATTGATGTATACTATAAGAATAAAATTACATAAGAATTTATAGGAACATTGGCATATCTAAGAGTATATTGGAATGTCCTGATACACTAACACAACCAGGTATGAAGGCATATATTGAAATATATAGGCATGACCAATTATACACAGTCATAGCCATGAACACAAGAGAAGGCCCTAGGTAGCTGAGACATGCTTTATAGTATGATTACGTGTCATGTTTTACTACATGGATAGAAAATAAATGTGAAAGTGAAGAAATGGATAGGTTACCATGTGAGGTCACACATCGTATGACCATAGGTATACAAAGTGTAATTTTCTTAGTAAAATCAACCTATTGTGTCTGTTTCATGTGGATTTATATTTTTAGAACACATGTATCCTTTTTTGATATTCTTTATTTATAGAAAATTATGGTATCTATTATTGTGTATTTTGAAATATGATGTGAGGTGTTCAGATCATCATTCTATTGAAGGAAATGATGGTCAAGTAATAGTGACCAGACAAGATCATCTGAGAGATGATGGGGTGGGAACCTCCCTCCCCTTGTCACATTAGCAAGCATGTCCCCATACCATTTTCAATGGTTTAGTGATACCCTTAGACATACTTGGGTGAAAATCCTCTACTAGATATTTTCCTTAATTAATATGATGCAAAATGGTTAGGTGTGGGTCCTCGAATTTTTTAGTGGGACCCCATTAATGAACTAGGGTATGATTCCTCTATTTATACCTACCAAATGAAACCCCAATCATGATAGTGTGTGGGTCCTCCATGGTGGATATTTTATTGGGATTTCATTCAATATTGTTGTAGGGTTTTCAGTGTTGAATTTAGGCCAAGTAAGAAATTATTTTTGTGCCTTATAATGTATCCATTCACCAAGACTCTAACTACATACTTGTTAACTTTGAATACTAAGAAATTAGTTACAAGGAACCTTGATACATAAATCACATATGATTGACTCATTTTAATTTCCTTCTTGAGTTAACTTCCCATATGTTTATGCACATTGTCCAAGGTACCCCATTATATCTTTCAATATGTCTCTATGATGATTTACATCTAATATTTCATTATACTATCATGATAACAACTAGTTGAGTGATAAAGAGTTAGTTCAAGGACCCATACATGGGGTGTTTCCTTTAGACGGGTAGGGAGGAGTTCCCCCAACTATTGTGTAACATATAGTTTCAACATGATAGGGAATTGATGCATGTAGTCTTAGAATACTCCCTAATTTGTAATATAAACACTCTTGATGTTTCACAGTGAGTTATATCCTCTAATAGTGGAGTATTTTCTCAAGGTAGTGGTCTGATTTTTCCAGGTTGTTCAGACCCCAACCAATCAGAGGTCATGTTGCTGAACAAATTCCATCATGGAGTAACAATTTTCTATAGCGGTAATAGAGGATGAAAAAACTATTTAGTTTCTTTATTAGTTTCAAAAATATCTATAACCTAGGTTTTGGGGTGGTCTAGACCCCCCTTTTCTAGAAGTAGAGAACTGACAAGAACCATAACGAAATGATTTTTCTTGGGTAGGACCCCTCTGTATGGTGGTACTAAATATGAGACATATCTAATAAAACACTAGTAATTAGTAGATACCAATGATGTTGATGTAATAATGGATTCAATAATGCAAGGAATATGTAAACTTTCACAAATAAGAATCATTCTTATGACATGATTCAAAGTCATCCTAGCTTGTTAATTCCACCAAAGGTGTATAGTGTCAAGGTGTAGTGGATGAGCCCCTTTAAATTATGTGATTGAGGTTATTTTGATGTGAAATTTTTTTAGAGAAGGACATAGTTAGGAAGTACTAGTGAGAAAGGGGAATAATGTCTTCCAGTAGTAGAGACTTATGACCCCAAGGTTCCAGGTCTGATAGAGGTATGACTACTATCTTCTTTTCTCCTATTTTATTTTTTGGTTTTTTTTCAAAAGAATTTTTTACATGGACTTAGACTATATCCAAGGCCTGGTGATACAAATGGATCCTTTTAGATCTACCTTTGTATTTTGGTTTCTCTTGTAGAGAGTATCAATGATCGATTTTTTGACAGTGTGACTAGACTCTATGAGGAGAGGGAGCCACATGTGGAATCTCTCTCGAGACATAATTTGGGCCCTATGATGTTTTCATCGATATTGAATGGTTTCAAACTATCTATTCCTAGTTGAATACTACTAGTTATGGTTGTAGTGTAACCATTCAATAAGGACAGAATTTATCCATCTTGGGTAAGAAGGAAACATAGGAAGATAAGGATGAATTTATTTACAAGAAGATACAACAAATTCATTATCAGTAGTCTTGTATGTCCCTTAGAGTTTTTGATTTTATGAGCATTAATTTCATTTTTTTGGAAAGGTAAAAATATGTTTTCTATGTTGATCTTCAAGGATTACCTCCCTATTGAGTGTTCGTTTACTGAATGGACCTACACTTTTGATGACCTAATATCTGTTCTAGCATATCAGATGACCCCATGTAGCTATGAGATATAAACATGTGTGTGGGTTTGTTTTTAGAAAAGAGGCTTGTTAGACCTAATTTTCCCATATAATAGGCCATATTTTTTCAACTAATTGTGGGATAAAAGATTGATGATAGTTCTAGGCATGCTCAAATAACACCATCTTTATAGGAATATCTCGTAGAGTTAAAACTAAATTTCGGAGGTTTTTGGTAGAAATATCTTGGACTGAATTCCCTTTGACGATGATTATGCTAAAATGGAATCCTTTTCATCTATAATAATCATTATCAAAGAGAATTTAAATAGACGAGGGTAATGTTGACTCGTGATCCTATGTTTAGACTACTAGAGGAAGGTGTTTTGTATGTAGAGTTTTTGGATTCCTAGAGGGTAGGGATTAGTTGCCTTTTGATGAAGAGGAATGTAGTTATTCCATATGTGAAGAGGAATTTGAGGCACCATGAGCAGAACTACATCACTCATGACCCAAATATGGTAGAGGTAGTCTTTGTTTAGATGATGTAGATGAACTATCTTCTAGGTGAACATTTTTTTGTTTACTAAAACCACTAGAGTGTCAGGTATATCTTCATTTAGAGAGATATGAAATTGATTAAGAGGGGTTAGTTCCTATTACTATAGGACTATGATATTGAGATAGTTTATACTAAACAAAAGTGAAACATACTGGAATATTCCCTTTGATGTAATTATCATACCCACATGATAGAGGATGCATCTGAGTAGTTGGCTTTGTTACAACTGGCCCTAGTATAGAAGAGGGGTGAATTTTTTCTTCAATCGATGGTTATGACTCCTCTACTTTCTTTATGTGTTAGAGAGGATCAACTGGGAGAAATTGATAGTGTGGTTATCTATGACCAAATATGCACTAGAGAATCACCATATGGATTCTATGAAAGATAAAATTATGTAATCATTTTGTAGAGATTGATGGAGGTTCTTGTCACATTGTTTGAGGGAGTGATGAGGAAGCTTCACACATCCCCTAAGATATACATCCCAGTGTGGAAATGATTCACATGTACCTTCAATAGTATCTTTGATGGGCGGGAAACAGATGAGTTATTATAGAGTTTGAGCTTGGTGCCTAACATGTCAGCAGGTGAAGGCTAATGAACTAGGTTCTAGTAGGTTTGGAATAGAATCTTGAGATCTCTAAGTGGAAATATGATAGAATATCCATGGACATTGTGACACGTCTACCATGGGTAGTAAGAAGGAATGGTTCTATGTTAGTTCTTTTTGACCAACCCACTATGTTGGCACACTTCGTTGATATCAACGAGAATTTTTTGTTGGAGAACCTCGGTTAGTTGATATTGTGGGATATCAATGAGCATCATGGGGTGCCCTCAATGATTGTTTTAAGAAGTGATTTTTGGTTCACATCATGGATTTGGAGAGTCTTATAGGAGTCCTTCGAAATAAAATTTATAATGAGTACAATATTTCACCACCAAATGTGTGATCATACTGAGTATACCATCCATGGGTTGGAGGATTTGCTGATAACATGTATATTAGACATCATCCAGAGTTGAGGGGACCATTTTCCATTATTATAGTTTAATTATAATAACAACTATAACTTCAATATCAGAATGAAATCCTTTGATTCCCTACATGGGAGACCATTTTGGTCACCCTTATGCTAGGTTGACAATGGAAAGGGATATTTAGTTTGGGAAAAGATGGTGCAACAGACCATAGAGAAGGTTCAAGTAATCCAGGTGCATACGAACATAGAATTGAGTTGATAGAAATATTTTGTGGGTACATATCATAGGCCCCTAAGTCCTAGTAGGGATAATATGTTTTCCTCAGAGTCTCCCCATGATGTGAATTCTGGAGATTTTTCCATGGGAGGAAATATGTACCCATGGTTCATTAGTCCATTCAAGATATTTTGGATGGCTGGAGATGATATATACTTCCACGAGCTATCTTGAAATTTTTCCATTTTCATCTCATCTTCTATGTGTCATAGCCGAGGGGAGACATGCACAAACCTAAACACATTATTGTCAAGGGCATGTTGGTCATTGAGTATTGATCCTCCATCATGGAGTACCTAGTGGTGATATAGGATCAACATGACTACATCATGAAAGGTGTACTATTTCCTTGTTTTATGTTCTTTGGTAGCATGGGAGAATGAATGAGAGAACCAAGGTGCATGAGAAATGTATACATGTTCAGTATCCCAACCTTTTGTAGATTTTTATTTTCGGGGTGGAAAGACATAAAGGTGGGGAGACTATAGTTACTCTATTTTTCCTTATAATACTTTTTTTATATATTAAGTAATATTTTTGGATCTAAGAATTGAGTCAGCATAATATTTTGATCCCATGAGTGAATGTTAATTGATATATTAAAAATATTTATATATTTTATTACATGAACATACTTCATTTCATTGTTTTTAATTTTACAACTGTTTAAGACCTAAAATGAAAAATCTGAGACCATGGTTGATTTTGTAACATGATATTTACCATTTAATCAACCTTAGGTTAGTTTTCATGAGATGTTCGGTTGAGGGAGCCACTGGCCTGTGCATTTAATGAAACTAAATAATTAATTTTTTATTTAATTTTAAATTACCTTATTAAACATCTATAAATATGCTATTATGAAATTTTTTTATGGATAGACATAAAATTTTTAGATCATTTTATAGGTGGTTTGGGAATTATTAATTGGCATATTAATATCAGATAACAATAGGGAATATAATCAAGGTGGATCTAGCAGAAATAAAAACAATGTGTCTTCTCCATAAATAGTGAATGCATTCATCACCAACCATCGATCCTATTTCAAGGTATGGATTGTATTTTTTAGTTTCAAAACTTTTGATTAATGGAGTAAACATAGAATATTTTACTATTTTATTGATATGTGATTTATTATTCTTCTCACGAGACCAAAAATTTATTTGTTACATATACTCGATATAATACTACCATATTAACAAAAATATCCTTGGATACTTATAGTATGTTATATTTTCCCTGAAATATGGCCAATGATGGATTAAAATTTGTTACATGTTTCTCCCAACTATTATTTTCCTTTTTTTTGTTCGCCCATGGGGTGTGGGTTGATATTATCGAGGTGGGGTTGAGCAGGATTGAACCCCCAAATTCATGGAGGTTTCACAAAAAATTATGGGATTTTTGATTTTATAGATCATTCAGGATTGGTTGTGGGTTTCAAGTGAGACATCCATGGGTCTAGAATCAATAATGGAAATGGTATATTTGAAGAGCAATGGGAGAAGCTGTGAAAGGGTTTAGGGGGTAGGATTCCAACAACTTGTGATAGATTAGGCATAGATGGCCCCAAATCCAGAACCCCTGATTTATTTGGAGGCAAAAACGATGATGGTAGTGGAATGTGGTAAGTGTGAGAAGCTACACTAGGTATCTAAGAAAAACCCAACTACACAACATGTTTTATAGAAACACACACTGTATTGTCCCTTGGTTGTGGAAGCTAGTATTTTGGGAAGAGGTTAAGGATCACATGTCATGTGTATATCCTACATTCCTTATGGCCCATTTTTAGTTGTACAAAATGTACTTTGGGATTACATGAGCATGTGTATGGATAGTAACTTGTTCATTACCTAGAGAACATAGGCATGGTTTGGTACTCAGACATGACTTGGTAAATGGGCATGAACTGATGTACATGGAAACAACCAAATATATACAGGCATGTCTATAAGTACACAAACAGGCCCCCAAGTGGCTGAGACATGTAGTGTTGAACCATTACACACTGTGTTCAACTACATGGCCATCCAAGCCATGTGTAGTAGTGGAAACAAGTAGGTTTTAAGGAGTGGTAACACACAATGTGACCCTAGGTACATGGTGTTTACTTTTAATATAGACATCCACTATTCACATCTATTTCTTATGGGTTCTAATTTTAGTCATATGACTGGACTATACTAATTAGTTTATACTTAAAATGTTATGGTATCCTTCATGGTGGATTCTGAGATACGATATTGTGGTTTTGAGAGTGTAACACTTCTTCAAGTTATGATGGGATAGAAACAATGATCATGTAGGATCATTATAGAGAGGTTGGGGTTTTCAACCCCCCTATCACGCCCGAGAGATGGTCCCCATACTCTTTGAACTAGTTATGTGTTACTCGCAAATTTACTTAGGAATGAGTCCTATAATGAAGATTGTTCTCCCTCGACTATGAAGTACAGTGGTATGGTGTTGGTCACCATTAGTTTTAGTGGACCCCTCTTGATGTACATGGGTGAAAGTATTATATTCATACATACTAAGTGGAACTATCTATCATGATTTGTCATGGTTCCTCCATGACTTGAGTAGAAACCCCAAATTCACTTGGGTGTGGGTACTCTATCTACTAACTATGTAGAACCACAATGATGAACTAGGGTACAAGTCCACAATCTATCCAATAAGTGGTACACATTCTCATTCAATGGGGAGGGTGATCTATATATTTATTGTAATCCCATATCACATAGGGGATTGTGTCGTATATTAGAGAATATGACCCCTTGGGTTATGGAGTTGTGGCATGGTGTATTTCCTCTACAAGGATTCCCCGAAAGGTTACATGAGATTCATATACTGAAGATATTGATACGTTTGTTGGGTTATGTAGTGGTGAGGTGGGATCCTATACTATAAATCATATGTGGTAAAGAAACCACCATAGATGATAGCCCCCCCATCCATTGATAACAATGGTGAGGTGTGGGATATCAACATGGTTTTTGGAACATTTGTGCATGGTACTGGGCATTAAATATGGACCATTGGAGTTGCAGGCCAAGTCATAATTACTAGCTTGAATGTGAAGATGAAGATCTCATTTATCTCTCATATGGGTTTCATTTTAAAAATATATATCAATGAATTTTTTTTCAAATCTTAATGGTTTGAGATGAATTTGTTTGTATCAATATATTTATTCATTATTGGTTTTCAGGGAGTCTTAATAGGTATGTATATACTCACAAATTTATGGGGGTTTTCAACTGGTGCAGTGTATTGTGAATATATAAAATTTAGTGGTGAAACCAGTGGAGCATAGTTATACTTTGGTGAATATACCACATACGATTGTCTTACTTGGAGATGAGGAGTTAGGAACTCTCATTTTTCCTTTATTCCATTATTATATAGTTTTTACTTCATTTATAGTTCGGAATGTATTTTTTCCAAATGTAGTTTTTGGTTTATATTACCATACTATGATTTAATACCTAGAGGTTATTTCACGTGTGTTTTTACTTAAATTTTTAGAGACTCTATAGTATTCTGATGTACCATTTCATTGAAATGGTTGTGTGTGTGTTTGTGTGTTTGTATAGGTACATAGTTTAAGAGCTACCATTTATATTATTCATTATCTGAACTTTTCCCCATCCCCAAATATATTATAGGTGAGCATGGGGTTATGATAGACTGACATTATATTTTCTAGGCAAGCTGTAGAGGGTGGGGTTTTCATAACTCCATGAAATTACTTAAAAAATATTCTAAATGTAAATAAAAAATATAACCTTTCCCAAATTATCAAGAGTATTAACATATACAATATTTACCTAGATATAAACTTTTGATGAATAAATTAGCATACTTTATTTTTCAGATTTAGAGTGAGAAGAAGCTCTAATGTATATAATATATGTCTCACATGATCTAGTGGGACTCAACAACAATCATATCGTATTATCTAAAAAGGTATTTTTGGATCTATTTATATAATTACATGTTTTGGAATTAGATCATTTATTATTTCAATATTTCATTAAATGGAATTTCATCCAACAACACCAACACAGATGACTACTTCCAACCGAGCTCTTAAGGCTTTATCTTCTTTATTTTTTTATTTTTAGTTACTCTTCTATTCAAATGAATTCCACATTACATCATTTATATATGATATATTTTGGACATGTTTATATTGAATCTTCTTATTATAATTAAAATATATAATATATAAATAAAAAATATATTTTTCATTGATTTAATAATTATTTTAACCATTAAATCCCCTTATTATATAATTGATGAAACAAATAATAATCCCTAATTTTTTTCTCTAAATTTATCCTTTAATTGTTCTAGATGGAATTAGATAAAATTGAATTAATAATCATGATCATCAAAATACATTGATTTTAAAATATTTAATGATAAAATAATCCACAATATGAATGGTTTATTTGTTTTTATTGGATTCCCATATATATCAAAATGTTTTTTATTTTTTAAAATATTTTTAAACATTAATTTAATAAGACACATTATGGACTTGTGAAATTTGTATAAACCCCTGTGATTTCTTCTCCTTGGTTCCCATTCATATTTCATAATAATATCCAATATCTAACCCAAAAGATATTATCATGATACTTATGCAGTAAAAAATTCATTACCTCTATCATCAAGAATAAAAAATATATCATATTTAAAATCACTGCCCAAGATATACCATCATCCAATGAAATAATAACTAGAATAAAGGAACATCCATTGGATTCATAAACACATAATATTGATGAGTAAATACTTATAAAAATTCTTAGACATCTTTAGGGAAGAATGATCCTACTAAAATTAGTTGTAAAATATCTTGGCTAGAGTTTGGTGATATCAATTTATATAACTGAACTATAATGGGACTAGATTTGGTCTATATAACATCAAAATCAGATGTTAACTAACATGAACATAAAAAAGTGGAAAAAATTATTGTATCATCTAATTAGAGTGAACATCACTTATATGACATAATATAATTAAGGGAAAATTCTACACCAAATTCAATAAATTATAATTCCCTTATACAATTTGGATAAGAACATATGGGACATATAAATATAATAAAACAAAAGAAAAATAAAAAAATGAATTTCTTTTTAACTAGTTCATATTCCATGTTGGGAAATGAAAAAATAACATTATCTAAGATATGTAATATAATAAAATTATCAAAATCTAACATACATATGATACCATACTACTAATACAGTATATTCATATTGGTATAGTGTGTTTCAAAATCTTATAATCCACAAAGAATATTTTTATACTCATATATGATTTTCATACATATCAATAAACTCTAACAATGGAAAACACAACCAAAAATTCATCATCCCTTGATTAATACACATAATATGAGAGTCCATTAATTTTCTCTTATATAATGTCCTATAGACTATTATGTATCCTCATAAAAAATTTAAAATTTAACTTGAACAACTTTATGAAACCTTTATCCATGTTAATCCCCCCTATGAATTATTAAGTAAGTTTATAATTTCATGATTTTGAAAGTCATATTTCATTTTAAATATATTAGGACTTGTAAAAATTGATAGTTGTCACTTAACCATATCCATATAAGTAATAAAAACGAATCTTGAAAAACCGATCCTTTATTATGATCAAATATATATCCATAAGTTTTCATTAAAATTTCTTAAAAAAATATTTTTTTTCTAAACCAATTTATCCTATAACACTAAAAATATCAATTTTTGAGTTATATTATTATTTACTATTATTTAAATAACAATTTAATGAACATGCATGTATAGTTTGGGTCACTGTAGTTGGTATTAGAGAATATGTTTTTATATAATTTCAAATGTAAAAGACCATATAGGTTAAAAATTGTATTTTTAAATTATAAAACCTATAAATGGTTATAATATTATAAATATGTTTTTTATCCATGATTTATTTATGTAAGGTTGTTAACAATTTCCATTTTTGGAAATTATATGTATCTAGAGAAATCGATGAAAAGACCCTTGTTATAGACATTTCTAGGGTTCTTTGAAGAATATTTCTAATTAAATGGGTGTATGAGATCGAAACTTAATTGTAATAGATGAATAATTTTCCCATCCTATAAACAATAAAATTAACTATATATAATTTACAATATCACCCATGTGTGAAAAAATAGTAATTATATATTTTAGGTGAAAAATAAAACCTTCACTCAGTGCATGTTATGATCCACACATTATAAAACAATAGGTTAACTATATGGAAAATATATTTATTGTGCATTGTAGTACTGAATAATAAAAAAATACAATGATTGTTTATAGATTAGATACAAAAGTATATTAATGTTTTCCATTCATCTAGAATATGATGTATATGGTTGATGTCGATGTAATCGATTGGGATGTATTTAATAAGATATTGATAAATAGTTATTTCTTTTGAGGACAATTCATAACCAGATATAGATGAAAAATTTCTATCATAATCATTATGAAATTGAATATTTTATAAATTTTAATGAAAAGTTTGAATAGTTTTCAATGTATAGATCATATTTGGTTATCAATCACATTATAAACATAGGAATATTTATTAATAATTTCAAATAACTACTAACAAAATTCATATAAATTGAGGAAATTTCGAGTTATACTGATATAGATATGTGTTCACTTAATGTATATATGGCAGATTCATAATGGTCCCATTGTTTTTGTGATAAGATATGATGGATAGAGTATATTTTTCTAGGATCACATGATAATGGACATTTAGTTCATAACAACAAATATCCCATTAGTTATTGGTGTGGTTATATACACCCTCAATAGAATAAGTGAATTATATTTTTATATAAAATAAAGGCATCAAGATCTGGAATGACAATGTGTTACTAAAAATAAAATAAAATTACTAAAAAATGAATACATTAATTCAATTCTCCACCAACAATAGAATTCTTGAACTATAACAGATATAGACAATATACTTGACAGTGCACCAAAATAATGGTCTTTAGTTTTTATCAATGTCAATAGCCACATAATATTCCATATAAAGTAAATAGTTGAGCCATCACCATCACTATAGTGAAATAAAAACAAATATTTTGTGAAAGTAACACATATTATTAACAAGTTCATGGTGAATGGTTTATTTTAATCATTCCTATTAAATTCAATTATATCCAAAATATTTTATAGAAATATTTAATGAATATTTAGATACTATGAATTAGGGAAATTAATGAAAACCCCTAATGGTATCATCACTGCAACCCATATGTTGTATTGATCCTCAATTATTTTATATTGAATCATGCTTCTTGAAAAATTTAAATTCACCCATTTATGGAATTTAGCACAATACAAAGAATTTATTTATATTTATTATGTTATTATCAATTCAACAATTATGAAAAAAATTATATTCTATATCGTGAATTATCCCACACTCTTATAAAAAGTTTAGGAATATTATGAATCTCCTTTATAATCCATTTCATTCTGTGAAAATGGATACCAAATGAATATGAAGACCATTCATAGGTGTTTGAGATAATGGATAAAATAAAATACAAAAACATAACCATTATATGGTAATACACTATTGTATTCCATAAAAATGATTTATAACCTTCAATGAGAAGTACATTAGAAATATCAATAAATTATATACATGTTGAAACTCATATATCTAAGAAAACGTTTAAATTATACATAAAATTACTAAAGGAGTGAAAAAGGAAATAATAATACAATTTACACAATGGGTTTATACTCCATTTTACAAAACCTTATGCAATAGTAGTGATCTTTGATCAGATGAAACATGGGTAAATGAAACATTTCATTTATTAGAGAGAGCATAACCTGCTTACCATATTTAAAAGAAGCCACTACCATTATTTAATGAATTATTCAAAAAAAGTCTCAGTGAAAATTAAAAACACATATCTAGATCATAAGTCTATATAAAATCTATAAATGGTAAAGTCTGATGATATTAAAATTTTGATTTTTTACAATATATATACTTAATGAGTTTATAGAGGTACTATATAGACATAAAAACTCACATAGAGTATTCCTGGATTGGATGAATAAATATTTTAGTGAATACCAAGTCAAATATAGTGTTGTATGACTAGAATAAAATGAAAAAATGAAAATGAGGAAGATGAATGAGTGGTGTTGGGAACTTTCTAGAAAAATAATTTATGCACTACATTTGGTACATTTGATTTTGGATTAATCATAACATATTATTAAGGTATGAGATTAGATTTGAAGGATTTTCTATGGGTCTATTAATGTACAATTAAATTGAACAATGAAATTATAGAAAAAAACCCATTTTTTTCTTGGTTTAGTTAGTTTTTTGTAATGCATTATTAGTAATTTAATATAATGATATAACATGTTAATAATGTTACCATTGAATGGAACAATTTATGTCTTAGTTAATATATATTCTAAGTTATTTATAGTGTTAATAAGGAGTATTTTAATTGAAGATTCATTTACACCATAGTAAAATATAGAAGAGATTTAAAAATATAGTGAGGATTTAAGGATTTTAATTGCATTGAAAACCTATGAAAAATGATAATTTGATAGAATTACTAAGGAAAAATAATTATTTGTGAGAAAAAATAAAAAATGTTGGATCTAATGTTTTGAGTCATTGTCACTTATTAATTAGAGGCATCTCCTCTATTGGGAAAATTGGGATATATATATATAAATATTTATTTTATAGTACTTAAAAATATTTATTCACATTAATGAGGAAAACATGTGATAAAAAAATAGTTATAGTAAATCAATGACAATAAAGGCTCAATATAATACCATATGATAAAGGTTATTAAGGTTAATAATTATATTATATGAAAATAGTAAGAACCATTTCAATGGTGATGATTGAGAAAGTTTCTATCATATGGATATAAAAAATGATGGTAAAAAAATAACATATACAAGGAGGGAAACATATAGTTCACAAATGATTATAGAACTAAATATCTAAGTGAAAATATAGGAGGAAAAAGTGATTATTTGGATCTCAAAAAAAGAAAGCATAACAAATGGTGAGATTTTTTTAATTTAAAATCAATAATGATGTATTAATTTTTTATAAAACTAGACACCTTCTACAAACATCAAGATTGATAAAAATGGAGCTATTATATTACATGTGTAACTTATCTTTATCCATCCACACAATAATCAAAAAATATTTTTTGAGATCCTCAAGACTAATTCTGGAAGGATATCATGAAGAATTAATATTTGGAGAAACAATTATTGTTCTTACTATTCCTAAAAGGTGTGTATATTTATCATTGTTAAAAAGCGATAATTAAATAATTAAAAATAAAAATTTGAAAATGTGAGAACATCCTAATGTAATTTTTTAAGAGTTATAATAAAATATGAATGAAATAATTCTATATTTGTTTTTATGGATAGAATAAATCATAGTTCCCACTCTAGAACTATTTATTATGACATATTACTTAATTAAATGGTAATGATTAATTCTATAATAATGGTGATGATTTATAAGGAACCACTTTGTATCATATCAAATTAGAATCCATGATTTACCTATTTATTTTTTTAGTTATTTCAGTACACATTGATCATGGTGTTGATAATTAGTAAGACATATCAACCCTAGACGATAGAGAATGAAAAATGAAAATAAATACACATGGGGTTATTTTTAGTGCATACTCAATTGATAAAAAATATTGATCATTTCAATATATTTCATTTGTCTAGTTATCATGCACCAAAATTCAATACTCAGGTTTTGAGATAACCCAATATGAATCATAATATTATAAGATATGTATAAATAATACATGCTATGATGGAGTTAGTGAAACTAAGATATTTTAACCCAAATATGTTCAAATGGTTATTTATAGGTCTCATATCCTTCAATAACTAATTAATAATTAATTACTTTTATAGAATATTTATGTTAAAAACCATTGATGAGATAAGGAGTTTTATTTTTGAAGAATATTTTTTTCTTTATATAACAATTTCATAGAGAAATGTGGTTTATAATGATGTGAAATCTTATCTGTAGGTATATTGGACCCTTTTAGATTAATGAATGCATATATACTATTTTCAATAAAATGTAATATGAACCAATAGTAGATCAATTGTGTGATGTTTTCCAAATATCTCCCCAGATAAGGCACATACTTGATCAGTCCTAGGTACTAAATCCGAAGGGGGTGGAATTGGAGAACAATATCTCTTATAAGGATCATCTATTGATAATCAAAAATACCAGAGTGTACGTTATACACAATAATGAAACTCAAATTTTAAAGTACATTGTGAAACCTTAATCCCATAATCTAAGATGTAGTGCTAATAGACACATACATTACATACTAGAGTTGATACTAACTCATGAAACCCAAAAATAACTAACCATGATTAAAATATGAGAAAAAACATGGATACCCATACACTCTAAGAATATTTTATGTTCACAGTTTTAGGGTCTTAGGAAAAAATAATTTACTATTTAAACCAATATATTATTTCTAAAATGATAATGTTTTCCAATAAATCTAGGAATTATTATTTCACAATTCATCTTTAACATGTAACACCCTGAAGTTTTCTATGATGTATTTATATTTGGTTTTTAATGGGATTGTATTTTTAATGGTTTTTTAAATTCAATATCTCATTGTTCTTTGGAAGAGAATTTGGAAATAAAAGGAGGGATATCATTTTTAGGGGGTTTAGGTGGGATTCAAATTCTGAAAAAGTGTTTCACACTATATGTTTTCATGAGAGGCCTATAGGGGGTTGTGTATTAAAATTTCCCAATTCAAAAGTTCTTTTTAGGTAGTGAAAGACATAGGGGAGAATTTTCATTAGAATATGGCCATAATTTCCCCCCTAAAACAAAAGTATTGTATTATATCCTCTCCCCAACAATGATTTGTACCAAGTGATAAGTGGTCTAACTTCTTGGTTACTTTTATCCCTATATGTCAATTCTTCAGTGTTAGAAGCACCATTAGTTGTGATGGGTTCAAACATGTAAGTCTAAACTCATACACTCTCTAAATATTGGTTTCTATTAAATTATTCTATTTGGATCCTTAATAGGATTATTTTAAGGATGATTTCTCAGATTTGGTTAATCAAGATCAAATTAGGTAGAAGAGAATTGATTTAGTAAGTCCTCACCATTTAATAGATTTCTAATAAATTTTTATGCCTTTATTTTTATATAAAAACATGTTTAGCTTTGTGAAACCAATTAATTATGTGTTATTTTGAGTGGGTGAGGTAATTATTGAGGTAGTGGGATCCAGAGGGAGGGAGTGTGACATGTGTTCCATGAAAATGATATAGGTAATTCATGCATTAATAATGTGTATAGTGTCATAAGATAGGATTTTTTTGTCTGTAATGATCCATAAGTGATTTTGTGAGAGTAGAGTAGTTATGGTAAGTTGAATATGGATTTTAATATTGAATTACCTTGAGTAAGAACCATGTATTTGATGAATGAGAAACTCCTATTAGTGATATCAGTTCCTATTTTAACATATTTTAATAGGATTAGATTGTGATATTCATGTTCCAAAAGGGCTGTAACTACTTACGTGAATGAAATAGGGGATTCAGTTGTTTTCACCTTACTTAATTGTGTTTTTTATGTAAGTTTATGGTTGGGTTTTTTATGGAATAGGATAATAATGGAGGGTGAGTCTTGGCATTGTGTTTTACATGAGGATGACCATGGGTGAGATGGTTTCCCCTTATTTATGTTTATGTATTTCTAGAGATATGCTTTAGGACTGGTTGTGATGATTCTATTGATTACTATATTGATTATTCTATTGATTATTCTTGATTGTGCCAACCCAAATACCTATTGGTATGGGTTAATGCTATAGTTTTTAGCCTCCCCATAATATGTGAGTAATGGTCGATGTGCTTGTATGTGGTCTCCCTAGATCCTATGGGGATGGTTCAATGACTTTACTATGGATTCCATATGATTTCCATGGATGTACTATTATGATTTATTGACCTTTCAAGAACCTTTAGGGATATCTCGGGGTGACATGCTGGTCCTCCTTATGTATAATGGGATAGATCTGGATATATTAGGATTTTGTGACCTATGTGACATGTGTGAGATGTGGGTTTCATGTTCCAATAGGGTAAAACAAAAAATCACTCTATTATTTAGATGAATTACGAAGGGTTGTGGTATGTGGTGTCTTGATTATGGCATTATGACCAAGTAATTTGTATGTTTGTTTATGTTTTTACATATTATAATTGAATCTATGTTTATATAAAATTTTACATTTATTTTATGGATTCATTATTGGTGACTTACTAGGTTTGTTGATACACCCTTCATGGGAATATATTTGCATCCAAAATCTATTTACTAGTCCATGATTTAGATGTGGTCAAGGGCTTCACATATGGAAGTTGTACAAGAGAATCATGTTAGTTGAGGAGATATCCATATAAACTCTAGGATAAATTGGGGAAATTCCTATTTATTTTATTTTTTCACCTTTTAATTTCATATAGATCAATGAAATGTGTGGATCTTGTTATATGTTTTACTATGATGTTCATTACATATTGTTATTATTTGTTATTTTATTATTATTTTTTCTTCTATATATTATTTCAATAGTTTACTATAACTTTTTATTATATTATATTGAACAATGATTGTTTATTTCTTATCAAGGGAATAGTCTACCCATGTTTATTCATAACACCCCAAAGAAAAACAGTAGACACTTTTATATGACGTGGTAGTCAAAAGTCCAAAGTTGAATCCCTTAGGCCAAGCCATGTTATCTGGTTTGGGGAGAAAAACAATTATATCAGAGACCTTTTTAATTTTCATAATTTTTAGGACATTGTAGATATGAGTTATATCATTTTGGGGACAAGGTATACAACATATTCATTTGAGTATATAACCCACGTGTGAGGGAATTTTATGTTTATAGGGATGAGACTGTTTTTTTATTCCCATTTATATATTTCACATCCCATGATGAACATGTTTTTTGTGTTATAATTTCTGTTATTTTATCACTTTTCATGGTTTTAATGTTTGGGTTAATTCATACATCACGTGCAGTCATGAAGGATCACATGCCATGTTTTTAATTCTTGTAGTTCATTTAGGTTTAAAATAATTAAATACTAGTAATAATATATTAAGCGTTTTACCAAATATATTATTTGTGACATTAAATTTATTTAGTTTGATCAAGTTATAGTTTTTTTTGTGTGACATGGACTAACATTTAAAAATAGATGGTATGAACTCAATCCTTGACTAATCATGTAAGTATCATTTTTTTGTTTATACCTTTATGCAATTATGAGTTTAAGTGTTTAAAAATATGGAAATTCACTTTTAATAAAATGTGTTAATATGGTTTTCCATATGATTTTTGTAACACCCCAAGCTTCCATGGTATGCTTCTCTTTGAATAATACAGTACCGTGTGTTGTACGCAACTTCGAGTTCTAACACACACCACGACCAATCAAAGTAGCCGTTATGAATAGTAATAACTACTCTTTAAAATTTTAGAAATTTTATCTCTCAAAATGGACTTCATTTTTGGATTCGGAGTATCGAATTTAGCCTATGGTGAAATTTTGGTACTTTTTGGATAACTTTAACATTTTGATGAATAGTGAAAATTACTAAATTTTAATGAAAAACAAATTTTTTAATCAAAATAATTAATAATGATAAATTATGAATTTGAGTGGTTTTAAAGTATAATTAGAATATATTTTTACCATTTTATCCATTGGTGTTCATTATAATTAATTTCACTATGAAATTGGACATAAACAATTGTCAATCTTTTGATATAAATTGTTTCTTAAAAACACGCTATTTATTGTGACAACAGGAATTAATTATAAAATTAATTAATTAAACTTATATATTTATAATTTTTTAAAATAGACATCATTTTTGAATTCGGAATATCAATTATAGGTTAGGGTGAAATTTTGGCATTGTTCTGAAAAACTTCAATTTTTGATGAATAGTGAAACTACTAAGTGGTAGTTAAAAAATTGAATTTTTCATAAAACACAATTTTACCACTTCTGTGATTAGAATTTCGAAAATCCGAGAGACACAATTAATATCAAGGAGTAAAATGTGGTTCAATGAGATGAAAATAATTTCTGGTGAATAGTAACTTTTTACTTTTATTTACCACGGTTAAAAGTAAATAGGGTAATTAAGGGTAAAAATAATATTAATATTACCCTAACACATGTCCAAATTCTATTGGACAAGTGTATATCGACCAAAAACAACCTTAGGTATAAAATATTTTCCTTTAGGAACACTTGGATTAGATTAGGACATTTATTATTATTTAATTCAAAGAAGAGTTAAAAGAGTTAAAATCAAAGTTTATTTACAAAACCCTTTTAATATAGGGTTATACATGAGATAAACTAGATTGTAAATATTAATTAGAAAGATAAAATGATTTCCTACATAATGATAGTTTATTTATAATTTTTAGACATTAAATAATTTAATTTATTTATGAGATAATGATGATGCAGTAATTACCATAATAGTGAATAAATTAAAATAATTGATATTATAAATACCCAAATAAATATAATTTGAAACTTTTTATGAATTAAAATAATTTTATAGGTTAATATGACATGTTAGTATTGACATAATTAACTTTTTTCGAAGTAATAATTCTGTTATAAGTTTTAAAAAAATCAATTATTGAATAGTGTCAAAATTGACAAAAAAGAGTTTTTAAAACAAATATTATATTATTAATTGATATTAAATACCTAAAAATCTAAGGTTCGGCCAGGAGACTTATATCATGATAGGTGTATCATTAATTGACCACTTGGGGGTCTCTTAGATATATATAGTATGTTTATTAACCATATAATATAAAAATACAAAGAGACATTGTAAAAGTGAAACTAATAAACTAAGCGTTAATACTTAAAGATAAGGTTAATATAATGATCCAAAACTGTCTAAATTCTATTGGTTGAGTGGTTTTCGACCCATACCCACCTTAACCTTTACATAATACACTTTGGAGCCATTATAAACCGAATATGAATTTATTATAAAATAATATTTCAAGCTTTTCCAAAGGTGCCCCTCACCCCTCTTATAAAAGGGCACTCCCCCTTCTCTTTAATTCACACCTTCAAAGCCTTTTGGTTTGACCAAAATCTGCCCAAATACTCTCTCAACTTCCCTCAATTCATCCTAGAGGCCTTCCTTTAGTCATAAATCCATCCTAAGAGCCCTTTGGATCAAATCAAATGGAAGAACCCGAAGAAGAGGTAATGATTTCACCACCCTTTTCCAAGTTCCTTTCTTCTTCCACTTCTTATTCCTTTGTTATTACCATTATAAAATAATAACTCTAGTATCATATATATACTGTGATGTTATTATAAATATGGTACAACCATATTCAGTATTCTATCCATCCTTTGAATATCATGTCACCATACGTGCGTACGTATGGCGTACCGTCTCCACGCCGTGGTGTAATTGTTATTCAATAAATTTTTTGGATGGGTATAATAATGATTTATAATTCATGTAAATAATAAATATAACATGATAATAATTATGTATATATTATATACCATCCAATTATATATTATTTTAATATCAAAACAATGATATTGTCACCCGTGCGTACGTACGGACTACCGTCTCCACGAACGCGATGAGATTCATTCTCCATCGTATCTATTCAAGTATAATTATCATTTTATGATTTAAAAATAATGTTTAAGGACTTGATATCATTATGGATATGAATAAGATACAACCTATCCATTACAAACATGGCTTACATAAAAAAACATGTAAAATAAAACGAGTAAGTTAACACCCGAAACAACGATAATACTAAGATATTATTGACAAATAAATGTTAAAAGATCATATATGATATCATATTAATGTATATGATTCTTGTATAATTTAATAAAAATTATTTCACCATTATATAAGAGGTTAACGTACCCCCAACCAAGGAAAAGTACAAGGTAAGGGTTTATTTCACAATCTCTTCATTATCCGAGGTTGTTTATATGTAATAATCTACTGGGATCTCTTTATCATCGACATCCATGTTTCTTCGAAATGTATTTCAAAATATTTTTACTATTTACAAATAATATGGGTTAAAGTCATTTATACCGTTGTTTGACTTTTTATAAGTGTTTTATAAAGGAATCTTTCCGTCGTTTTCCAAACAAGTTGCTTTTAACCTTTTCGATAAAATTAAGGTAAGAATGTTTTTTTTAAACTTATACGGTGGGTGCGGCTATTCTCTGATGTTATAAAATTGTTAAAGCTTCCCTTACAAGATTATAATAATATTTTCAAAGTAAATGTTTTATTTTTTAATTATGTGACTTTTAATGATTTAAAAATGAATTTTTTAATAATTTGTGAAAGGTACTCTTTATCAAGATCAAAATTTTAAATGTTTTAAAGATTTGTCTTTCTAAATATTTTAATTAATGTCCATGTTTTCAAAATTATTTTAAGGATTTATTTATATGGGCATGAATGTTTTGAAATGACATTTCTTTTCAAAAGTTTCAAAGTGGTATGGGACACTTTGATTCAAAAATATATTTTAAATTACTTACTTTATAAATGTGTGACTTTTCAATGATTTCAAGAAAAGAGATATTTCTCTCAAATAGTTTTGATTTCATCTAGGTCAACATCCTTTGATGGATTTTAAGATTATTGGAAGTTGATTTATTAGAAAAAACTTTTGTATTGTATTGAAGGTTTTGTGATATGTTTTACTGTGGGTGTGTTATTTTTATACCATTCAGGGTATATGTAGAAAGTATTGACATTTCATATGCTAGTTTTAATACGAATGTTTATGTTATGTTTAAACCTTTTCATATGGGAATTAATTGGACTTAGTAAGTGATGGGTGGAGCCCGATATAGCTCCTCGATGCATCGGTAGGTCTCATGAGACAAACTAGTGTCATGGCACAAGGCCTTGGCAAAATCGTATTTGTAGTCTTGGCACGAGGCCTTGGCTATGTGGTTATGATAGTCTGGAATTATGCATTCCATCATTATGAAAGTGGTTATTGATATTGCATGTGATTATTCGACTAGTAGAATATCCATGTGAATAAGAAAAAGGAATTATTTTATTTTATCTTTTCCATATTATGATGATGTTCAAGTTTTATAGGCTTTTGTGTTAGTTATACATTGCCTAAAATGTTTATGCTTATTTCTGAAAGTTTCTATTGTATTTCTTACCCTTACTGAGCATTTGAGCTCACCCCTTTCTATGTTTTATTTTTTCCCTGTATTCCAAGAAGTGTATTGTGATTGATATGAAGGGTTAAGACAAGGGAATAATGGCATTCATAAAGGATTATTTATGTTGTTTTGTATGTTATGAAGTGTAATGTAACATTCATGTATGTAATCTATTTTCCAAGACTGCTAAACTGATCGGTTATTCGGGAATTGATTCCTTGTAATCATTCTAATGTATTAAAATAATGCACCGACTCTGGGTAATTGGGGTTGGGGCGTTACAGTTGGTATCAGAGGAAGTTTAGCAATAACCTTGGAAACTAGATTTAGATAAACTCTGATTAGAGCACATAGCCCTAAGATAGACTTTGAGGATTAGTATAGAACAACTTCCTAGAATATTGGTGTTGTAGAGATTTTGTGAGTTTTCCAAGCAATACATACCTGTCTGGATATGAGCAGGTAGAGGCGGCTCTGGCACAGATGTACCTAGGGGTAAAACCCGAAAACACCGCTTTGAGATAGACTCGAACGAGAACTGGTGCGTGACAATGGGCCTTGCTGTACTCTTGGTTACGACACTCCCGAGGGATATGATTAGGATAATTCTCATTTTCTTTAAAAACCATTATGAAGGGCTCATGAGTATATACTTACTGAAAGAAAACATTTTTATGATTATGGATTATATCCATAAACTGTTCAATTTGTGTTAGGTATTTTACAAGTTTGGAATTATTCATTGCAATTAATAAACTGACCTAGTTTATGCTATTGTATAGAAATGGCACCCAGTAGAAGGAACGTGAAATCCAGTAATATGTATGATCCAAAGAGTAAGAAGGATCGTATCTTTCATGGTATTAGGCCATCATTTAGAAGGGAAATAGTCTCCCATGTATTATCATAATATGAATAAATAGTATCATGTGTGGATAAGATAACTAAAGAGTTTACTGAGTCCTATGGCTTTGAAGGGAAGCAAGAGAAGAAAAGGATGGAAGAGAGAAAGATGGATAAAGGGAAGAGGGAAAAGAAGAATTTCCCCATATGTGATAATTTTGGGAAGAAACACCATGGAACTTGCATGAAAGGAATGGGAGTTTGTTATAAGTGTGTAGGAAAAGGGCACAAAGTACATGATTTCAAGGGTAAGAAAATGGTTTCAAATGTACAATGCTTCATTTTCAAGGAGTTTGGACACTATGTGAACCAATGTTCCAGTCATCAGACTATGCTGTAAATGATGCTATTGGATAATAATCATGTTATGATACTACCACAGATAAAGAGGAATGACTAGTTTTCTTATGTTTATATTTTAGAATTATTTCAATTAAGTGTTGTATCAATGATGTTCTGGAAATAAATAAGGATTGTACTGCAGTTTTATTTAATTAAGGATTTGAGATTTTATGGTACTAAGAAAAGTGACTCCACAACGAGTTAATTTTTTTTGGAAATTACATGGTTGAAGGAATGATAAACCTTAATATGGTCCTAATATTGAGGTAGTGATTTTGGAATAAGATATGGTTGATTTTGGTAATTCAGGATGTTGCGGTGTTGTAAAAGAACATATGAGGAAGGCGTTCACATGTTATTACCTGGAAAAAAGGATCCTTATTATGTTTAACTTCCTTGTAAATTTCGGACTGTGAGTTTGGATAATAGTATTTTGGATAAGTCTAATGGTTGGAATGGATTAAGTTTGAAAGGTTATTTTTTTTGGATTTTTTTGAGAGGACAACACGCAAACTATGTGACGACCTGTCGTGTCGGACAAAGCTGTGGGAATCGAACCCACAACCATAGTGCAATTGGGATTTATCACCTACCATATTGCTACATGAATTTCCTGGATGGTATAATGTAGTTTCTTTACTTAAAGGGTCTGATATGTGAATTACAAATTCATTATATTTGGAACCCTATATGATTAGGATAAATAGAGTATTTTTGAGTTATATTATGTTTTGGGGTGAAAGATGAGTTTGTGGTAGAAATTTATTAATGGATAAAACTCTAATTATAAAGTAAGTATATCTCCTTATGATCTTATCCAATCTCATAAATAAATTCCTCAACATTAAGAAAATGAACTTAGAAAAAAAATGTTGTCCTATATGGTACCTTAGATCATCACTAATTTATGGCTTTGGGATTGTTGGCCTTTTCATATCCATGTTCTCTACCACTCTCCATCGGATAATTGATGGTTAGATTTCTCTTCCATATCCATATTTTCCTACATGGAACCCGAGTATGTGTTATTTTCGGTAATCTTCATATTTTCCACACTTTATTTTAAATAGAGGCCTCATTAATTCATTTTTCGATGTAGGATTTCAACTAATATATTTTGAAACGTCAAAAATGTGTTATCCTAATACCTTATGTTTTGTTGAACCGATGGTATTTTAAATCATCATAGATTGGTGAATTTAAGGACCTCAATTTTAAAATTTTTTGTGATTGATGACCTCAATCACTACCTATAAATATTTACATTTTTCCTCCGATTATATGTCCATAATTGCCACCAATGTCCTCCTAATCGAGATAATAATTTTGTGGTGAACCTTTCGTTTCTCTTTTCTTCTTGTTAAGACTAAATTTTATTAACCAAATTTCCGATGTGGGTTTTTCCACAAAGATATTTTATATTTTAAACCTTTATTTTCAAATAACAATATCAAATTGAGAGGACACAATTTATTGAAGGAGTGGAGAATGTAACACCTAGAGCTTCCAAGTTACGCTTCTCTTTGAATAATACAGTAGCATGTGTTGTACGCAACTTCGAGTTCTAACACACACCACGACCAATCAAAGTAGCCATTATGAATAGTAATACCTACTATTTAAAATTTTAGAAAATTTATCTCTCTAAATGGACATCATTTTTGGATTCAGAGTATCGAATTTAGCCTAAGGTGGAATTTTGGTACCTTTCGGATAACTTTAATATTTTGATGAATAATGAAAATTACTAAATTTTAATTAAAAATAACTTTTTTAGTCAAAATAAATAATAGTGATAAATTATGAATTTTAGTGGTTTTAAAGTATAATTAGAATATATTTTTACTATTTTATCCAATGGTGTTCATTAGAATTAATTTTACTTTGAAATTGGATATAAACAATTGTCAATCTTTTGATATATATTGTTTCTTAAAAACACGCTATTGGTTGTGACAGCGAGAATTAATTATAAAATTAATTAATGTAACTTATATGTTTGGAATTTTGTAAAATAGAAATTATTTTTGAATTTGGAATATCAATTATAGCTTAGGGTGAAATTTTGGCATTGTTGTGAAAAACTTCAATTTTTGATGAATAGTGAAACTACTAAGTGGTAGTTAAAAAACTGAATTTTTCATAAAACTTAATTTTACCGCTTCGGTGATTGGAATTTTGAAAATCTGAGAGACACGGTTAATATCAAGGAATAAAATTTGGTTCAATGAGATGAAAATAATTTTTGGTGAGTAGTAACTTTTTACTTTTATTTACCACGGTTAAAAGTAAATAGGGTAATTAAGGGTAAAAATGATATTAATATTACCCTAAAACATGTCCTAATTCTATTGGACAAGTGTATCTCGACCAAAAACAACCTTAGAAATAATATATTATAATTTAGGACCACTTGGATTAGATTAGAGCATTTATTATTATTTAATTCAAAGAAGAGTTAAAAGAGTTAAAATCAAAGTTTATTTACTAAAACATTTTTAATATAGGGTTATACATTAGATAAATTCGATTTTAAATATTCATTAGAAAGATAAAATAATTTCCTACATAATGATATTTTATTTATAATTTTTAGACATTAAATAATTTAATTTATTTATGAGACAATGATGATGCAGTAATTACCATAATAGTGAAAAAATTTAAATAATTTATATTATAAATACCCAAATAAATATAATTTGAGACTTTTTATGAATTACAATAATTTTATAGGTTAATATGACATGTTAGTATTGACTTAATTAACGTTTTTTGAAGTAACCATTCTGTTATGATTTTTAAAAAAATCAATTATTGAATAGTGTCAAAATTGATATAAAAGAGTTTTTAAAACAAATATTATATTATTAATTGATATTAAATTCCTAAAAATCTAATATTCTGCAAAGGGACTTATATCATGATAGGTGTACCATTAATGGACCACTTGGGGGTCTCTTGGATATATATAGTAAGTTTATTAACAATATAATATAAAAATAAAAAGAGACATTGTAAAAGTGAAACTAATAAACTAAGAGTTAATACTTATAGATAAGGTTAATATAATGACCCAAACCTATCTAAATTATATTGTTTTAGTGGTTTTATACCCATATCCACCTTAAACGTTAAATAATCCACTTTTGAGCCATTATAAACTGAATATGAATTTATTATAAAATAATATTTCTAGCTTTTCCAAAGGTGCCCCTCACCCCTCTTATAAAAAGGAACTCCCCCTTCTCTTTAATTCACTCCTTTAAAGCCTTTTGGTTCGCCCAAACTCTGCCCAAATACTCTCTAAACTTCCCTCAATTCATCTTAGAGGCCTTCCTTTAGTCAGAAATCCATCCTAACAGCCCTTTTGATCAAATCAAAAGGAAGAACCCGAAGAAGAGGTAATGATTTCACCAGCCTTTTCCAAGTTCCTTTCTTCTTCCACTTCTTCTTCCTTTGTTATTACCATTATAAAATAATAACTCTAGTATCTTATATATACTACGATGTTATTATAAATATGGTACAACCATATTCAGTATTCTATCCATCCTTTGAATAACATGTCACCATACGTGCGTACGTACGACTTACCGTCTCCACGTCGTGGTGTAATTGTTATTCAATAAATTAATTGGATGGGTATAATAATGATTTATAATTCATGTAAATAATAAATATAACATGATAATAATTCTGTATATATGATATACCATCCAATTATATATTATTTTAATATCAAAAGAATGATATTGTCGCTCGTGCGTACGTACGGACTTCCGTCTCCACGAACGCGATGGGATTCATTCTCCATCATATCCATTCAAGTATAATTATCATTTGATGATTTAAAAATAATGTTTAAGGACTTGATATCATTATGGATATGAATAAGATACAACCTATCCATTACAAACATGTCTTACGTAACAAAACATATAAAAGAAAACGAGTAAGTTAACACCCGAAACAACGATAATACTAAGATATTATTAACAAATAAATGTTAAAAGATCATATATGATATCATATTAATGTATATGATTATTTTATAATTTAATAACAATTATTTCACAATTATATAGGAGGTTAACCTACCCCCAACCAAGGAAAAGTAAAAGGTAAGGGTTTATTTCGCAATCTCTTCATTATCCGAGGTTGTTTATACATAATAATCTACTGAGATCTCTTTATCATCCAAATCCATGTTTCTTCAAAATGTATTTCAAAACATTTTTACTATTTACAAAGAATATGGGTTAAAGTAATTTATACCCTTGTTTGAATTTTTATAATTGGTTTATAAAGGAATCTTTCCGTCATTTTCCAAACAAGGTTCTTTTAACCTTTTCGACAAAATTAAGGTAAGAATGTTTTTTTAAAATTATATGGTGGGTGAGGCTATTCTACGATGTTATAAAATCTTTGAAGCTTCCCTTAAAATCTTATAAAAATATTTTCAAAGTAAATGTTTTATTTTATAATTATGTGACTCTAAACGATTTAAAAATTAATATTTTAATAATTTGTGAAAGGTATTCTTTATCAAGATCATAATTATAAATGTTTTAAAGATTTATCTTTATAAATATTTTAATTAATGTCCATGTTTTCAAAATGATTTTAAGGATGTATTTATATGGACATGAATGTTTTTAAATGACATTTCTTTTCAAAAGTTTCAAAGTGGTATGGGACACTTTGATTCAAAAATATATTTTAAATTACTTACTTTATAAATGTGTGACTTTTCAATGATTTCGAGAAAAGAGATATTTCTCTAAAATAGTTTTTATTTCATCTAGGTCAACATCCTTTGATGGATTTTAAGCTTATTTGAAGTTGATTTATTATACAAAACTTTTGTATTGTATTGAAGGTTTTGTGATATATTTTACTGTGGATGTGTTATTTTTATACAATTCATGGTTTATAGAGAAAGTATTGACATTTAGTATGCTTGTTTTAATACGAATGTTTATGTTATGTTTAAGCCTTTTCATATGGGAATGCATTGGAATTTGTAAGTGATGGGTGGAGCCCGTTATAGCTCCTCGATGCATCGGTAGGTCTCATGAGAGAAACTAGTGTCTTGGCACAAGGCCTTGAAAAAATCTTATTTGTAGTCTTGGAACAAGGCCTTGGCTATGTGGTTATGATAGTCTGGAATTATGCATTCCATCATTATGAAAGTGGTTATTGATATTGAATGTGATTATTCGACTAGTAGAATATCCATGTGAATAATAAAAAGGAATTATTTAATTTTATCTTTTCCATATTATTCTGAAGTTCAAGTTTTAAAGGCTTTTGTGTTAGTTATACATTGCCTCAAATGTTTATGCTTATTTCTGAAAGTTTCTGATGTATTACTTACTCTTACTGAGGGTTTGAGATCACCCCTTTCTATGTTTTATTTTTTCCTAGGATTCCAAGAAGTGTATTTTGATTGATATATAGGGTTAAGACAAGGGAATAATGGAATTAATAAAGGATTATTTATGTTGTTTTGTATGTTATGAAGTGTAATGTAACATTCATGTATGTAATCTATTTTTCAAGACAGATAAACTGATCGGTTCTTTGGGACTTGATTCTTTGTAATCATGACAATTTGTTAGAATATTTCACCGACTCTGGGTAACTGGGGTCGGGGCCTTACAAATTTAGTTTCTAAATGGATTTCCGTTGAAAATTATTTCTAAAATATTTTCAATTGTTCATTTTAAATGGAATTTTATTATTTAAAGTGTATTTGGATCCATTTGGGCTGTGAATAGTGCGAAGTATTTGATTTTAGGGAATTTATTCAAAAAGGGAAATGTATGGGTTTTCTAAAACTATTTAGAATGAAAAGTTTATTTTCATTTGAATTCTTTTTAATTTTTTTGAATGTGGTTCTCCAAATTATTGGTTAAAAATTTGGTTTGAAATGAAATTTAGAAATGGTTACAATTGTTTTCCTCATTGATCTATAATTTTGTGAGGTTAATTTTGAAATATAAAACTATTTTTAGGATGTTTTTATGAGAAAATTTTGTGGACTCTTGTTTGGTGTGTCTAATAAAGAGTATGGCCCAAGGGTAATACTTGATTTTGGTTATGAGGTTTAGAGAATCACCTCACTCAGGTGATAGTATTAGATTCGGTAGACCATTTTGAATTGGATTTTTGTTTAGTGATGAACCCATGGATGTGGTGGGTAGGATTATGATATTATTTTTTATTGATTCTTATCTCTCTTAAGAGTGGGTAGAGTGGGGATATCGATTCATGGTGGGTGTGGTATACCATAAGAATGATATTAAATATATAGTGGTCTGGTTAATTTGGAATTATTTTGGGAAGAGTCTCATTAGGTAGATGTGTTGTCCAGTTTTTTATTCCTAGATATTTTTATGTGGCTCTATGTACCATAGTTTGGATAATATCATCATCGAATATTGGTTTTGATTTTTTATATTGTTTTCATACAAGCTAATGGGATAGTTAGGCTTCAAAAGCCTTGAGGGGAGTGATAATGAATTATTATTCATTTAAGTTACATGAAAGTTGTAAGTTATATATATAGGTGTGTGTTAGTTTAGGGAATAGGTTGTGGAGACCATAGGTGGTGATTCTAGATTAGTGTAAGATAGATATTTTGGGTTTTTATGCCTATTCAATGCCTTAGAAGTATCTTAGAGTGTAGATTTAGGAATTTGGAATTAATAACAACTAATTTGACCTATAGTTCTTCATGGAATGAACCATATATTGAGTCCTTCAATGGGATTCTAGGTAGTTTCATAAGATAGTTTGTATGGATAATCTGTAAGGTTATCTTGGGGATATAACATGGAATCCAAAGTTGGGAATTAGAGAAAGATACAACCACTTTTGTTCCATGGAGTGGTAGAGAACATGAAAAACATGGTGTTCTTAGATTATATAAAGAGGTGACATGATCATATAATCAAATTGAGATGATTTTGAGGCATTATTTTTTGATTTTTGAAGAACATTTTATATTTAAAAGGGTAATTGGATAATGGAATTTGGGTGATCAGTTTTGGAATTTGTAGGCATGGTTGGTGGGAAATTTCTTTTAGTGTGCTATGTGGGGATATCAATTCTTTAAATGTGTAGTCAATTCATTAAGTACACTAGGATTTATCTTTTTATGAATTATCAGAACACATTTTGGTTTCATCACACTCATGAAAGTCAAAGTATGATATGTGGGTGAGTCTAATAAGGGAGCCTTCAGTGATCTTGAGTTGAGTGTGAAAGTTAAAAAGGTTAGTCAAAGATCTCATTATGGACTTTAAATTAATTTTGGGTTTGGAAATAAATGTTTTAATTGATCATTTTCATGATTTCTTAGGTGTTATGGAATTATTGTGAGGAGGAGATAATTTATTTCATGTTGAGGCCAACTACCTTTAGGATATGTTTTCAATAGAATAAATGACATATGGAATTGTGTAAAAATGTATGTAGTGAGGTAGAGAAAATATTGGTAATTTCATTTGGGAATTATTATATCTATTTTAGGTATTGAACACTGGTTTTTAGGGAATATTTGTTGTTGTTTTTCTTGGTGTTTAGAGTTGCATAGAAGATGAATTTTAGGTTTTTGGAGATAAAACATCTTGTGTTCGTGTTGAGTAGATGATGCATGATCAACCACGATTAATAAGTTTCATTAATACATTGTCTTTTTTATTTCATGGAATTAAAAACATGGGTTAAGGTATCTTGGAAAGATGGGTATTTTCAAAGTGGAATAGAAAATGTTTAGTGACACTTCTATAAAAAAGGGTGAAGATAAGCAAAGATTTTTATGTTACTGAGGTTATATAAATGGATGATTCATATTGTTCGGATTAAAAAAGTACATATTATTTTGTGAGTTGGTGACAGAGTTGAATGTAGCCTATGAGTAGGTTTCTATAGTATTTTAGAAAAAAATTGTCCAGTCATTTCTTTGTGCGTTGGTTTTGGATTTTTTTGGAATGAAACTTTAGTGGAATCTATTGGGATTCATTAAAGTGGAGATGGTGAAATTAATTCTATAAATTATAATTAATTATAGTGTTTGGTGTATATTGTGGAGATATTTCTCTAATAGATCAATAGGTAGAGAGTTCTATCATACATATCAGTAGTAGAATGTAGTCGAACATATCCCATTGGTAGAGGTGGCATATATCAATGCATGTATGAATGTGGGTGAGTTTCATTGGTTAATAATAAATAACCTCATGTGGGTATTGGTCAATGGAACTTGGGTGCAAACTAGTGTCATTGACCAATGAAGTAATTGTAAGGACATCAGGAAATACTATGGTGAAATATAGTTCACCCATAAGGTGATTCCTTGGGTAAATAATAGATTTTTGACATGGTTGATGGGGTGAAACAAAATTTTTTAAACTTTATTTATGGTGTTAATCACTTATATAACATGATTCAGGTTGTTAATCATGTGAAAAAATGTGATGATGTTTTTTCGGGAATTAACCCTTGAAGAATAAAGGAGAGTTAATATAGTTCACCATGTGTGTGAATGAGACCTAATGTGTAGGTTCATTGGTAAAAATGTTAGGATAGGGACAATAATTTCTTGAGAGTAGAATCTTGGGTGTGTTGTTGATTAAAACAAGGAATGGGAAATAAAAAATACAGTGCCACTTGCTTGAGAATCGTGTTTTCATGTAAGTGTCTAGGAGGGAATATTGAAATAAGAGTATTATGTTATATCTAAGAGGCATGGTTGTTTATGACAGACCATAAAAAACACTTCTCAAGGATGTGATGTTGTTAGGGGTAGAGGTTTTAATTCCTTTATAAATTCCAAGGTGCATTAAGTTTTTTTCCAAGATTTGTTTTTTCAGTGGTTTTTAGCTCTTCAATGTCCTGGACTAGTTTGGGAGTTAATTTAGGAAGACTAAAAGTCCCCAGTATCATTTTACGAGGTATAGGAGGGATTTATGGCATATCATTGGGTGTTACACTATGAAAAATAATTATTATATTATGAGGTTTTTCTCAAACAATTATAGTGGGAAATATATTTTCACAATATAAAATTCTTGTATGTAAATTTTCATGGGTTGGGGAGGCCATTTCCCCCCTTAATATTCTATTATTCATTCATATCCTCTCCCCGATACTCATTAGAAAAAGTCAACAGGAGGAATCCAAACATCAAAATTTTGGATCCCTTCTTCTCATTTTATTAGAATTTGATGCATTATTTGTTATGATGGATTTTTACTATTAAGTATAATTCTATCCACACGCCTCCTCGATTTTAATTCATAAAACCATTATATAATGATTTTAGGGATTATTTATATGAACCAGTGTATTATGATAGAATGAAATGGTGATTTATCACGGTGTAGCTCTATAAGGTTTGTGGTAGGAAGTTCTCACTATTTTATGGATTTTACATAAGAAATATCAGTCATTGATTTGTATATGGGTGAATGAGTTGCACTATGATACATATTATTTTAGTGTTAAAATGAGAAGGTGATGTCCATATAATTATAGAGGGATCCTATATAATGACATGTGATTTGGTATCCTCACCGGAATGGCTGTAAGGCCTTCTTTTTTATTGATTTTTGATAACCAACCTTTTAAGGGATGAGGGTGAACCCTTACAAGGCCAATAGGCATAGAGATTAAATTTCTCGTAGGGATGGAGACATTACCAGACCCATAGATCTTAAAGAAATCACACAGACTATAACTACTTGAAACCACCCCTCCCTAGCATCTACATCATGATTATCTCTCCACCTTTGTATGAGTATTCGTCTAGCTGTCCAGTACAGAGATGCATAGGCCCGATACTGATGGAAATTCTTTACCATATCATTATTACAGATCTATTAGCCCTACTCTGATGAATTTTCCATACTCTTGAATCCTCATCTGGAGCTGGTTCCTCATTGAATCTTTCTGGGCATCTTCATATCAGGCGGCCCTGAAGGCCTTGTGGTGGCCCAAAGGCCTTTAGGTGGCCCTAAAGGCCTTGGGATCCTTTAAAATACATATTATGATCTATAACATGAAATATGTGATAAACCATAAATAAACCACATCACATTTTGAAGTAATTAATAATATAAATATAATAAGTACAACTAAGGTAAACCATTAATAGTCATTACCTTTATAAGGTAAATAATTAAAATGAGTTAATATAGAAAAGTTCATTTTTAATAAAATATATTTTACATATAGAATTTATTTTCATTAAAAAATATAAATTTACAAATTTTACAATTTAAATTTGATAAATAGAAATTTATTTTATCTTAGGATGTATTTTTGTGATTTTTTTAAAATAATTTATTTTTAATTGAATAGTGAAAAATACTAATTTTTTTAATAGAGTTAGTTTTATATGAACTAGATGTTTTTGAAACCATTTCTTATAAAATTATATATTATAAAGTAAAATAATTAATTTTAAAATACTATATTGAATTTATAAATCCATTCTCAATAATTTTTATATCTATGTAGGATTTAATTGAATACTAGTTTTCAACTATTTTGTTTAATTAATTATAAATTGTGGAGATGAAAATTATATTAAATTTGTTTTCAATAAATAATATTTTAATGATAAAAGTTATATCAAATTTATTTGAATCAAAATAATTGATAAACATATCACAATCATAAATATTTTTTTCGTAAAAATAAAATATTTCAAAAAAATGGGTTTCTACTCGATAAAGACACTAAATAGAGATTAATATACATAAAATTAAGAAGTGAATATGATATAACTATTATAAAATTTTACATATTAAATTTTATACTATTTAATATGGTTAATTTAGTTTTTTGGTAAATAGTTTATTTTACTATGATTAATGGTAATTAACACAATAATGGTGCAATTATTATTTAAAAATTATGGTTATATTAATATCCAAATATTTATTTTGAAATATATTAATTTAATTAATTTAAATAATTAATAAAATTTTATTTACAAATTCATGAATAAATATATTAATTTTAATTTAGTTGGTAATCAATAATAAATAAGATTATGAATCCATAACAGTCACATTTTTTTCTACTAAAATAATTTTTATTCACATTATCTATCTTAATTTAAAAGTTAATTTTATAACATATAGAAATTGAATTTGATTAAATATAAGTTAAATTTAGTTCTATATCATCCAAATTCGGTTATATGAGTTATCTTATATGTTAAATAAAACATAAAATCAATTAGTTAAAAAAACAGATACATAGTTTTAAAGTAAAAGAGTAAAATGTAAAAGCATAATGTTAAAAACCCCATAACATGTTTAAAACATGTGGGGAAAATCATGTTAGAACCTTTATATACCAAACCATACCCTACACTAAATTACTTCTGCTATTTGATGTTAGTGACCATCGAATAGTCTCACATAGTTATTAAAATATAACGTGTGTATCCAAAAGTTCCATTTTCATATCTTTTAAAAGGGCATCACATACACCCTTTGAAACTCTCCCATATACATTAAATTAAACCTCAAAACGCTTCCATTTAAATCCTTATGGAACCCCCCCTCAAATATTGGCTTCCAATTACTCATTGTTAGGCTATTCTCTTCTGTTTCAATTAACATTTCGAGGAAAAATGATGTCTCCAACATATGTATTATTAATTTCATATGATTTTATTCTTAATAAAACTCTCCCTAATATATTATCACCATATTAATATGATGAATTTAGTATCATAAGCACACTGGGATATTTTTATATCAATGGTAATTGTTATAGGAAAAAATAATTTAATTTGAATGAATTTTTATGTTATAATATAGTGTGTATATAATGTGTAATGTGATTGTTGAAAGGTTAAGGTGACCATTAAGATCTTATCATTGGGAATAAAAATATTGGGATATTAATTTCCTGATATTACTATTTTAGTCCTTATGCATACAAGTTTAAAATAAAATATATAATACCATTTGGCAATATAAAAATTATTATTAATATATAGAACTAGATGTATAGTATTATATTTATAGTAATATGTCTAAGAATAAAGATAATATTTATTTAAAAAGATTGTTTATATTTATATGTTCAAACAAATGTTTTTAATGAACTAATAGTATTTTTTAATAAATAAATTTCTCATATATAGAAATATATTTTACTAAAAATAAAATAACATTCATAATCTTCATATTAAAATTATATAATGATAAATGTTTTATAATTTTATGAGATATTTTAATTTTTAGGAAAATAATAAAAGCATTTATTAATATATAGTAACTATTGTGACTTTATTATGATTTAAAAAAGTTATTATAAACTATAAGTGACTTTTTTATTAAAAATAAATTTATTTAATAATATAATATATTATTATTAATTTAAATTTTTTCTCAAACTTATAATAGACTTTACAAAGCCTAAAATGGAAAATACGTTTTTAAAAACAATTCTATTTGAATAAAATTAATGTCCAGGGAAAATGTATAATTGAGAATGAATATAAATTCTTAAATTAATAAATTTTAAAATCCTTATTATAAATATAAATAATAATGGTTTATGTATATATTTATGCCATTGGTTTTTCATTTTCGAAAAAATAGATTTCCAAAGACAATGTTCCAAAATTAATACACATTTATCTCTCACTTCCTATAAATAACCAAATATAATCCTTTTAATATTCAATAATAGATTAGTTAGGATGGTTTGGATCTAATTTTCATTCTCATAAATCCCTACAAGGAGTTTATATGGTTCCAATGTGTTATTTCAGAATAATTTGAAAACTATATTCCTTGGTAAGGGCCCTAAATTTCCTCCTTCCGCTTACATATTTCAATTATTTGGGATTCATTAAATATACTCAATAAAGGTTGTTTTCTATATTATTAAATATCAATTAATTAAATATTAAGGATATAATATCATTCCTTATCTTTACACTAATATAAAATTTCATTAAATTGAGAAAATATTTTAATAACTATATAAATTATCCCAATCATGATGTATTCAAGGTATCTGGGCTTTTAATATTTTATATTTTTAAAATGTGGACATAAAATATTGAAAAATGATTTAATTATATTTATAAATCCTCTATAGGGTCAATTATGGTTTAAAATAAATTTCTTACAAGTTAACTTGTGATGATCGAGGCATACCACCCCTGAAGCTTCTCCATAATGATATATTATATCCTTAATGTGTAACAAAATTCAGTGAAAAATAATTTCAATTTTTTGTGGTATTCTTTATTCATTTAATTTTCTCATATGAATTAAATATATTATAATCTATGAAAAATTATTAATTATTTCATTTTATTATAAGAAAAAGGAATAAAATAGAGCTTTTGCAGCAGTTTATTTAAAAAATATATACATTTCTGTAAAAATATGGTCCCCAAAAGAGGATTTGGTAATGGAATATGTTTTAAATTAAAAATAATATTTTTTGAGATGGTTATTAAAGATATCATATAATGTTTTATAAAAATATATTAAGTTGTAATGTAAACAATTTGATGATGGTTTATTTTCAAAGGATTTTAGATTTCCGTCATAAATAATCCATCCAATCAAGGTTTATTTGCAATGGAAATGAGAAATATGTCAAAAATATATATATTCACTGATGTATTATTTCTAAAAAAAGTAGAACATAAATCATAAATAACACTACATAAATTGACTATATGTGATGAAATTTTCAAATTCTAGGAATGTAGTCCTTCACTTGAGTACTTACAACAAAATGCATTTTTCTAACAAAAATAGTGAATAAATTTACTTTTTTGTGACATATAGAGTATGTCATACATACATTTTGGATAATAACAGAAATTATTTTGATAGAAAATTTTAGTGATGGTGTGTAATATCAATCATAAATACATGTCTCATATGAAATATCCATCGTAAATAACTATCCCAAATAGTTAGTCTCTATGACGTACTTGACCGTTGGACAAAAATTATCAAAAAATTGGTATCTATAAATTCAAAACCCCCTCTCATTCTCTCATTCTATGCATGAGATGATTATTTTCTAATATTCCATGCCTGTGATTACTTATTTTATCCTATAAAATTTCTTTTTTTGTAATCAAGACATATGTTTGAAAATTTTTGGATTATAATTCTATTATTTTTGTTCATAATTTTTCTTAGAGGTTTCAATGTTCCATATTTTTCATTCTCTTCCAGTTTTTTTTTAAAAGTTATTATTTTAAACTTTACATTCATATTTGTAATATTTAATTATTAAATATTTTTAAAAAATTTATTTTTTAGCTATTTTCATTTATTACTGCTTAATTATATTTTTTGTCGTATTATATGTTGTTTTTTTGAAAAAATATAGGATATTTAATAATAATATTATTATAATATTTAATTGAAAAATTATTATGTTTTTAGTAGGTAATAATTTATTATAAATTATTGAAATTTACTTTTAGGATAAAAATATCAAAACTAAAAAATGTTAATTGTAATTTCAATGCTGTAATAAAATTATAAATAATTTAATATAAATAATTAATAAATAACAAATGAGTAGACATTAATTATTATAAGTTAATATATGTTATTGAAATAAATGTTTATTGAAAAATATTATATATAATTAATAAAAAGTTATATAATTTTAAAAAATCAATATTAATAATCCTAAATAAAAACTAAATAGTTCTTTAGTATTATAAATTATTAAAAATTAATAAAAATATACATAAATTAGTACTAATTAGTATAAACTAGCATAAATTGTTATAAATTAATATAAATTAGTCTAAAATAGTCTCAATTATTATTTATTTGTATATATTGTTTTAAAATAATATAATATATTAAAGAAAAAAGGCAGGATTTTAGACCACTTGTATTCAAACAAATATACTAAATTAGTATAAATAAGGGATATATTGTATAAATTAGTTTAAATTGATATATGTTTGAATATATTGATAAATTTTAGTATAAATTAGAATAAAATAATGAAAAATATTAGTATATTCTTATATACATTATTATAAATTATTATAAAATATTTTAAATTATGAAAAAATAATGAATTTATCATTATAAATTACTATAAATAAAAATATATATTATAAATTACTATTATTTAGTTAAAATTTATTGGTATATTAATATAAATTTGAATTAATTAATATAAATTATAATAAATTACTTTAAATTTTCCTAAATTATTCTAAATGAGTATAAATTAGCAATATATTCATATAAATTGACTAAAATTAATATAAATTAATAGTAGTTAGTGTGAATATATATTAGTTATTATAAAATGATGACTAAATCTATATTAATTAGTTTAAAATATTTTAGCACAAGAGCCTCATCCCAGTTGGTGAGGACTCGCTAGGTGCATCCAAGAGACCCGAGATCAAATCCGGGTGGAGACAGATTTCCGGGTACTATAGAATTACTGTAGTAGCATTGTAGCAGGCACTGTTTGGTACTGTAGCAGCCAGAACTATTCATCCATCTGGGATTTCGGGGCACCGGTTTGGTCCTCGGGTCTTGCAAGGATTTCGGGCCACCAAAGGCCTTCGGGCCAGTTGATTCTCAAGGCCTTCAGGCCACCTTAAGGCCTTCGGGCCACCCCAAGGCCTTCGGGCCACATAAATGTAGGCCCTAGACGCACTACAAAAAAGGATCAGCCCTAGATGAGGATTCAGAGCAGGTGCACTCACTAGAGCAGAGCCAAATGGATTTCCAGAATGAGAGGGCATGACTATGCCATCGGTACCAGCCTGTACTTGCACATGAATCCTATCCAGATGGTCATGCAAAGGTGGAGAGCTACTATCAAGATGAAGATACTGGGGAGGGGCAATTCCTTATTGATAGTCTGGTTGAATTCTCTAAGACCTTCGGGTCTTGTAATCTCCTAAGCCTACAGGCCATGTAATCTCTAATCCTACGAGCCTTGTAAGGGTTCCACCTCATCCCTTAAAAGAGGGGTTATCAAAAATCAATAAAAAATGAAGGCCTTCGGGCCATTCAGGCAGTATAAAATATTTTAAATTATTATGAAATAATATAAATTAAAATAGGAAATGTATATATTATAATAAATTATTATTAAATAATAATAATATAAAAAATTGTTACCAATTACTATAAAATATTTAGAAACTCATTATAATTTTTTTAAAATTAGTTTAATATATTATAAATTATTCTCATTTAGAATAAAGTTGTTATATTTGTATACATTATTATAAAATTAGTGTATATTATTTTAACTAACATATATGTCAGTATTAATAGGCTTAAATAAATATAAATTATTATAAATTAATAAAAAATAAGAAAAATAAATATATATTAGTTTAAAATAATATGAAATAAATTATAAATTTAAATAATTTATTATAAATTATTATATAATTTTATAAATTATTATGGACAACAAACAATATTATTAACTAGTATAAATTTGTATAAATAAATATATAATTGAATATATTAGTACAAATTAGAGTATATTTGTCTATAGCTAGATGATTATGTAATGTGAAATATTAATTATTATCCCAACTAGGTTAAATACCCTGAGGGCGGGGGGGGGGGGGGGGGGGTTAATCTGCTAATGAAAGATTAAAAAAACCTCCCCTTCATATCTTGTTTTTTCGTTAGAAAAAACACTATTCTCTCACTTTTCTATAGCAATATATTAACATAAATGAAATCATGAATGAAACATAATGATTTTTACTTGGTTTACCCTCTCTGTGCTATGTAGAAGGAGAATACAACATAAAGGTATTGATATACCAAACTTACGAAGGCTCATTTCTAAATCAAGGTTCGAGCTAGATCCCTTCCATGTTAAGGTTCACTGAATTTACAATGTTTAGTGTTAGATCACCACCTTCCCAAGGGTCACTCCCTGACTCTCTTTTGAGGGATCATTATTGGCGGAAAGTATCACCTTCTTCCTCTTAATTTTCTTACTTCTTTAGAAGGGTTCATAATGTTTACAGACATGTAGGTCCCTTAAATATAAAAAATGAATACATCCCTAGTTGTATATAATATCTCTATTGATGTTATAGTTTCATCAACTTGATGAATATAATTTTACCGTAGTTCACTAGGAAAACCATCTTGAATAGTTTTGTGATTCTCACTACCTTTGTGAAGCTCACCACTTTCACAAAGGTCAACCATATTTTTAGAATCAACCTCATTTCGCAAAGATCTCACATACTTCATGAGGCACATAACTTTCATGAATATAACATATCCATCATGAAGCTAAAAACTTTTGGGTAGCACACTAATCCTTTGAGATTATAATTTCGTTCTTAATTAATAAATTTTTTTGTTGGATTTTATAACCTTCACAAAAATCCTTTCTTTGTGAACCTTTTCACAAGAACAAACTTCGTGAATCACCTTCATGAATCCGGAGTCTGATAACCTCTGTTAACTAATTATCTTATTTTATAAGGGGGTTAAGTACTATTTGTTGGAATAGCCTCACATTATAGAAGGTAAAATACAAATAATCATCATTATGTGACTCTATCCCATCTCGTTCTATACACAACCTATTTTATTGAAGCACCATAGAAATTTCATGTTCACTATGATTTTCATAGTTGCAAAGGTTACCATCAAACTATCTTTCATTCACTATGTTCATTATTAATAATCTAAAACATCACAAAATTCCCTTCATGAAACCCAATCTTCCTGAAAGTGTTTCATTTTCCATATTTTAATATGACTTTGAAGGAAATCCAACTTTCATGACGATAACTATCTTCTAAATTTTGGGCCACAAAAATTTGGGAAACACTAGGAAACATCATCACCTTTTGTATGTAAATTTCTTATACAGATTCCAAAGAATCAATTAACTATTCTTATATCTTGGTCAATATATTAGGTAAAATATATCTCTTAAACTTCACAAATACCCATGGAAACATGAATTTTCAACAAACATAATCAACCAAAAAAACTACAATGTTACCTTGAGGGTTCATTCCCCAAAATTCGTCATCTAAAAATGTAATTATTCCTTTATAAGCAATAAATGTCATTATAAACTAATTAAGAGTAAAATATTTTCCATCAGGAATATTGTTCAGAGTGAATACAAACCAAAAAGTAAGATGGTCACCATGTCTTGGAAGAATTGTTGTGTGAATTTTGATATTAGGGCTCTAGGAATTAATAATGGACATAATTTACATGAATTTCGCCATGATAAATTAATTTTAATGTTTATAAATTATAAATATGGTGTCCTCAGATTTTTCAAGGCAAGATTCATTGGAAAATTCAAAGCTAGTAATTTTTTAGGTGGACTCCTTTGTGTGGCTGGCCTTTAAAGCATAATTTTCAAATATTATCTCCTAATCAATGTATTTATATTATAAGGAATCATAACTCATTTTTTTCTTGATAATTGGACATTTTCACCTCTAATTAATGTTAATTATTTAATTAAAAAGAGTTTTTTGATTAAGGATAAGTTTTATGGACATCTGAATAGACCCCATGATAAAATCAAATTTGTGTTTAGTAATTATAATTTCATTCATCATGAATATATCTTGATTTGGGGACCAAAAAAGAATAGAATTTTTCATACAAAGGTTTTCTTTCATAATATCCCTAGTAAGAGAATTATAGGTTTTTCTTGGATAAATAACTAAAAAAAGGGATTAATCCTTCTAGATTAAGGCACAAATACATGATTTTGGAAAGGATTGTTTCTAATTAATTGTTACCACCAATCATTTGGAATCAACTTATTCTCTATATGTGTTCAATTTTAGTATGATATGTAAGAAATCAACCATATTTTTCTCAAATGTTCCACAAACTCAGTCATTTTTAGGACCTATTAGATATCATTGAATCCTTATACCAAAACGTGGCTTCTCTCTTGAACTACTTAATTGATGTGATAATGCTTACCTCTCTTCCATGTTGTTCAATAGCTTCAAGGTGGTGGATGCTTATCTAGTGTATATTTCATGGAATACTCGAAATGTGAAGATTCATGAAAAGATAAACATGATCTCCCAAGAAGCTATTGATCAATTGTTGGTTATAATGATAGATGAAAATGGCTATATAAATAGATATTTTCCAAACTGAATTCAGGATTTCATGCTCTTGAAATACCTTGGAACTATCTATAATTTTTCCTTTATTCATGCATATGTGATTTTTTTGGAAGTATCTTTTCTCATGTTTGTAAAAAGTAAACATAGATGGAAAAAAGAAACTAGTGTAAACTTCTATAGCTATCGGTTTCTTAACCTAACTCATGATATAATTATTCTTTTCTCACCATAACTAGGCTCCCACCTTTAAATCACTGATCAAGATCCATGATAATACAGTCTTGTCTAAGACTCTTAAACTACTCTTATGAAAGTCAATCTCATCTAACTAAATTTCACATGGAACTAATCCTCAGAACCATCATAGATCATATTCTATGTTTAAACACAATAATATAATAAAACTAGAATAAGTCCATGTTGCATAAAATACAAAAATAATCACAGCATAAAAAAAACAATAATTAATAACAGGGCCATGAACCTAAAGAAATTTCCCTTCAAAAATAATATTGATTACCTGGAATTATCACTAAATGGTATTGATTCAAAAAAACCCAAAGCATCACTATGGATTAATCATATACAGAATAAAATAAAATATGAAATGATATAAACCAAATCATCTACCCATGCTTATATTAGTAAATAATATAAAATCTACAGCTAACACCACACTTGGATTTCCCTCATAAGAAAACTATTTACCAACTCATCAAAACAAGATGTTGTATCCGAATTTTACTAGGTTCTCTCTCCCAACCCATTATCCTAGTCTCATTGGTGGTCGCATATTAGAGGAAATCATCTACACTCTTATATAAGACAAACCATGAAATCCAATGTGCCTATCAATCCTCTAAAGGGTCTCATAAAATATAAACTGGAATCACATGAAGAAACCATTATCCCACTATGCATCAAATGTAACTGAGAATACTTCTATGGGACTTATCACTTGATAATAACAAATAATCAATTACCCCTACCATAACCAATAGTATCATCCACGATTTTGTATATTCTGTAACTAGAATCCCAATTCCAGGTTAGATAGAACACAATTCCAATATATATGTGAAAAAATTCAAATAGGTTGTTACTGATACTTTAAAAAAACGATCATGGATAAAAATAACAAATACGGGGTTCATACTTAGATATAAAATTGCTTACAGAAATTATATGATTTTGGAATGTCCCTTTATCCATGGGAATTTAAAATCATCCACCTCATTGAGCTTTATAATTCAAATCTGCATAACCTTCCATAAAAAGGAGATATATATACATATCAGTCCATCTTAGTAGTATATTACCATGAGATTGTTTGAGAAAAATTTGTATATCCTATTAAAGGAACAATAAATTATATAACTTCATTTCCCTGACATATTAATAGTTTAACATACCTACATGTCATGTAAATCCTTCATACCTACTCATGATGCATGAGATGTCTCTCATCATTATGAACAAAGAGAGAAATCCTAAATAAATCACTTAAAAAAATCCAAACATCATGTACATAATACGAGTGGAAAATCATATAATTTTAATTATTCAACTAAAAAAATAATCCCAAGATCCTAGTAAACCTGAAATCCTACCAAAATAGGTGCTCATGATATAGAAGACAAATATCCATCAAAATATCTGAGAGATTATAATATCACTTTTTTACCTCATCCTAAATAGTAGAAAAGTAAAAAAATATCTAATAAAACATTATAAAATCTTGGTCAAGGGGAAATTCAACTTGTTCTTCGGACTAGTGTTTCACATTACCTATGGCATGACTCCTTGTATTCTAGAGGTTTTCATGTATCAAGGATCCATGGTGTAACATTTGGGAGAATATACATCCATATAAAAGTACTTAGTAATGAATAAATAAGTATATAACATCCACTTCACCACAATAGTATACATATGAGAAATAATTAAATACAGTTAGAATAAATGAATTTGGAAGAAATATAGACTCTATTAGTCATGATAGAATATGACAGACTACCCACAAGGCTAGCCACATTTCTAAAATAAAGAAGTATAAATAAGAACGTAATAAAATTATTATAGGTTCTACTATAGTCCCTTATCCTGACCTCATCATGGACATGAAATCCTATCCATGATTATCCAACATGATTATGAAATCCATAAGCCTTAGCCCATCCTAAAACTATATCAAATGAGATCTTCATGACCAACCAAGTTTAATTGGGACCCAATGAGGGTGTGATGACATACCACAATAGTGAAACAAGAACATGGCCCCATACTATAGTATAAATTCACTGATACATGAATGTAAAAGGTATACAAATAATAAATAATTGTAGAAAATAAATAATCCAAACTACCATCAATAAATTATTTATCCCAATGCCCGAATATATTTGTGCACATTGTGTCAACCATGACAACGACACTCTCACAACCACCCAAAGGTAATATAAATATAACTCGGGTCAATCCTAATAACCATCATTGATCCATGGGTCTATGAACTCAATCGACCATCCCTACTTCATATAGTCCCATGGTGTCTCTAAGCATGTCATGAAGATTGAAAAAACTAGTATTGTAGACACAAGCCCCCCCCAGTATAAAGATAACCATCACACACATCCCTTATGTGATTTTTATCAAACGTGGGATAATCCAAAAAGTTACAGAGACCACACATAAGGGAGTTTTCTCCTCAAAGGAAAAACCCATCATGTATCATTGACCTCCCCTATGTGAAGTTTCTTATCCATGTGTCACAAACCACCCCAATGGGAGTTGTCTTAGCCATCACACAGTGATGTTATATATATAAGATAGAATTCCTTAGCTATGTGTGTTTTTTCTTCATAATTAATGACTTCCTATATTGGAAATTTTCATTTAGAAATCAAGATCATACCAATTATGTATTGGATATCCTAAATAAATACCACCCAAATGAAGTCTTACATTCAACATCATAAGAAGAGTAAAAAAGTAAATTCACAAGAACCCCATGGAATTCTCATACCTAGGTCTACTAAGGATAAAAAAAGTGTACCTAAGGATTCACCATGCCTAGGACACCTATCTATTTTATATTTACAAAAATTATCAATTTACCAATTTTATGATGATTACAACATGTTGATGAGGACCTCACCAGACATCCTCATTGGAGACTCGCTAGAGATATAACATAAGGCCAATCCAAAATTCCATGGTTATCCTAGGTTATCCCACTCACCCAACCCAATCATTTTCTTTTATGATCAGTCAACATAGGATAAAAAATATCATAAGGGAAAGGTTGATCACCCCATATTTTATACAGTGATCCCAAAAACTCGGAGGTGTCAAAACTATCCACATATATCTTATGTAGTCTAGTCACCTCAGCTGAACACAATCTAACATCATTAAAGACTCCAATGTATCCTACTAAATGGACACTATGTCACAAATATCTTATTTTTATTTAGGTAAATCCATCATGTCTCTCCATGAATAATGTGAAATACTATTTATCATAGCATCAACCAATGGTGACTATGGGAAATTACCCATTTCATAAGGACACAATGGTATTGGATCATTTTATGGGTCGTTTAAGCCTAAAATTTAAAATTATAATTTATTTATATAAAATAGTTAAATAAATTAAATTGGATAATTCCATTAGTGTTGTAACTACACATCTAATGTAGAATAAGAAACATGTTATCAGCGATTGGTAAGGTACTAAATTACATATCCATAAATCAATAATATTTCAATAATAAATCATATCCAAACACTATATCCCAAGCTTGGTCACAACCATAAGACCACCACACATCATTGTGAGGTTTTAACTGGTGAAAAATAATCTAAAATAATTAATTATATAAATTTATAATTAATTAAACTATTCAATTTAAATAGTAATAAATTCTTAAAATCTCACCTAGTAACAACCTCTCCCCAAAACCTCAAATCACTGTGTGGGTTCTACTCCTGGTATACACCAAAAAATTATCCATAGTAAAGAATGAATGTATATTACCAAATTCAAGAAAAAATTTGTTACCAAACTTTGACAACCCTACGGAAAATTCATATAATGAAAAAAAGTTTCCCACATGACATAGAATGGAATGTGGATAGCATCCCAAGTTCTTCTCAAGATGGGTTAAGAGAAATAATCATTAGAAATGACCAATTATTCCATGATCTAGTGGAATTAAAATCATAATCAAAACCAATTAAATAAATTTATAAATAACGGAGGGAAAAAGATAAATGGAGGAGGAGGAAAATTCAAACCTCTAATGCTGTCAAAATTCACAAAAAAATGCCAAAATAGTGAGATATATGTATAGGTGTTGGTCTAGTCAAGAACCTCCCCATGTGTCGCTTTTTTTAGAGAAGTAGGGGGGATCCCCGTATTAATTTTTTTAAGTAGAATATAGTGAACTTTAATGACATGAATAATGGTTTCACACCATGAAATTTTAGGGTAGGGACCAAGAAACGTTTTCTTACCCACTTTCACTCTCTATAATCACCTCATGAATCCAACCAATAGTTTTGATGTTGGTTGACTCCATGAATGTCCTTTTATACACATTTCAATAACTTGGCCCCACCATCAACTCCTTTGCCTCACCTAAAACCTCTATAAATTCATGAAATAGTAAAATAGGTCAAAAAATTATTTTATATATGATATTACATTCATTACCTCAGTCTAAATTCTAGTTCTAAAAACAAATCATCTAAAAAATTAAAATTATCACAGAATATTATTACTAATTCAAATGTAGAGTATTATAATATCATAACCATATAACATCTCATCTGAGAATATTTTCTAACCATCCAATTTGTAAACCTATCCAACTCAAGTTTCCAAATAACAATCAAACTATAATGATGGTTATTCAAATGTAATCGATATTCCATAGTGTATCATCATGCACATGAAACCCAACTCATCAGAATATGAGTTTCCACCCATCATAAAAAAACTATAAAGATAGTTCCTGAATTAAACTATTCAACCTAGGATACCATAGTGTCATAAAATGATTCATTAAAATTTTCATTGTTCTCCCTACCATATATCTCAACACATCAACACCAATTATGACCCATGACATTATCCACCATCATAATTGCTTATCTAAACACATTTATTGAGCTTGAATGACCATATATGTGAAACAATCATCTCACTACACCAGAATTTGTCTAAAAACATCAACCAAACGTCCATTCTACCATTCATAACTGATATTTAAATGAACCATACAACACATGTATAGAAACCAAATATGGTGACATTCCATTTAAATGTCTTGGATAAGAAATAAAATCATATTTTTATGAAATACTACATAAATGAACTACAATACCAACAAACCAAGAATTACCAATGTTTTAAATCATAATAAATAACTTTAATGTGTTTTTTATACAATTTAATCCATAATAACGTGATGAAATTGGTTCCCCCTAAAAACCGTCATGAACAAGGGTTCACTAACTTAATACTATCCAAATTAGGGTAAACCACCCCAAACATTCCATGAATCAAGATTCACTTCTTGTATCACCTTCAAATCACACCAGAATCAGTATGAGCTTAATTCCAATACACTGACTCCATCTATTACCACATCTGAATCTCTAATAAAATGTTTTCCAAGGGACAAAATAAATTTGGATTCACAATATTATCAGCATATAAATAAAATATAGACTATCCAATGACAAGTAATAACAATTCAATAACACTATACATAAAATATATCTTCTTAATGGATGATGATATATCTACTAAGACATGAAATGAATCGACTTGATGATCTTGTGTATAAAAGAGTCCCAACAAGAAATACCCATCACCCCATATTCAACACTCATGGTATTATTTTCCATGGAATCTTGATTAATCATAATCTTAACTAGTGTCACTCCCTCAAAATAAAATGATGAAATACCCAATATATGGTCACCCATATAGTACTCTTCGAGATCTGCCACCATATGTTCAGTTATTACATGTGTACTATAATTATCTCATCAAAATGACACTATTTTATGATACCATACAACAATTTCACATAATGAAACTCATGATCGCATTAATCATATATAATCATAACAATCCTCACAAGCATAAATCTCTAACAATTCTCTAGGACATTCTATCATATTCTAAACCTCATACTCAAATCACATGCATGTTAGTCTCATCTAATAGGCTCTCCCATGGAATCCCTCCTAAAAACCACCATATCTTCACTTCCAAGACTAACAACATGATTGGATACCATCCTACGCTGTTCCGTATTTCATAGTGTACACCCACACACTCACTATACAAAACCTATTTATTAACAATATGATAGGACACTAGAGTAGTCCTTCCCTAGGAAATAGGAATTGACACCATAGTGATATAATTCAATGTTCTTGATAAAAATTACCAAGTAATCAATATTCCTAATAACATCCTCAATAGAACCTCTAGTATATCGATCTCAACTAGAAGAATCTACCAATTCATAATTTTCTAAGGAATTCACATACATGATCTTACCCCTTACTCTAATTCACTTATATGAAAACTAAACACCGAGTCACCAAACACTAAGTTACATCCCAATGATACCTGGGTCTCTCACCTATAGAATAATTCATCTCACATAGGATTTTCCCCCTCAAGTGACTCTATATATTCTCCTGTATCAAAAAAAATATGACATTAAACATTCACATCCACCCACTCAATTGTCTTTTAAAAAATATATCTTCTCATCCAGAAACTACCATCCCACTTAGCCCTATTTTTATCCATTCATCCACCCATGTGACTATTTCATTGAGAATCAAAACTCATCAGTTATCAAAATCACAATAAATGAAATATTACTATATGATCTTTATCAAGTAATAATAATTATGACTCCTAGTTATATATAATATTATTTCAATATATATTTGAAAAAAATATATAGTTAGTTAATGAAATATTAAATTAGTGAACCAGGAGAAAACTAATCCATATGATCTTCATTAATAGAAAAAAATGCAGTAAGAACCCACTAAGGTCACTGTATCTCCCATGCACCAATAGACCATACCATAATCATAATCCTTGAGCATATAATCGTATATCTATATGTAATTCCATAAAAATGAGATAAATATTGTGAAGTCCAGCAGGGTATAATTCCACAAAGATAATATATAAGAAAACAACAAATTTCTAGTTTTTGTCACATTGAAGAGGAAATCCTATTTTTATGACATAATCACACACTAGCATGCCCACATGTCATGTGAATCACATGTGCCTACTCATGATGCATTCGAATCAAATAATCAATATAGACCAAGTGGAAAATCTGATAATAAATTTAAATCATAAATCAAAATATCATGTGTATCAAATGAGCTAAAAAACATATAAAAACAACAGTGAAAAAAAAAATCAATATGAAAACATTGGTAACCAAGACTTACTACTAGAACTGGTGTTCATGATGCATTGTTATGATAACATTCAAATATATCAGAAACATTTCTATATATCATGGGAACCAAATTACAAATACTAAAACAAATAAAATTATCAATGATTCTAATTTTAAATATCCCAGTTCAGAGGCGACTTATGTAGTTTCATATTTTGGTTCACCACATGACATATAAATTTCCTTCCCATACTCTACAGCCTACCAAATAGTAGAATGGGTTTGTGGTTTAACCCTGGGGATGCAATATCACCATATCATTTTTCCATGTAATTGATAAATAACTAAATATTATCCAAATAATCACATAAATATACATTGCATAAGTAATGATAACCAATAATAGTAAATGATTGTAGAGGAAAGATATAATCATTCGACCATTATACCATATAGGTGTACAATGAATATTTCCCAATAGAGTTATCATATATATAGAATAAAAATAATATAATGAACATGTCTAAAATAAAATAACAACAAAATCAAAAAAAATCCTTGATTATCGCCTCATCCGGAACTCTAAATCTCATTTGGGATTCCACATATAAATTATAGAAACCTCATAAATAGTCCTAATTGAACCCACACCAGTTGATAACAATTTGAATAATCAAGTGGAATAGTGATCCAAAAGGTTATGACAATACAATACAGCATGACACCACCAATGTTGTCCCACACTATATAAAAAATGCAGTAATATGCGAATGTGACCTGATAAAAAAACAAAAAAAATATAGAAAATAAATAATCCAAACTACTGACAATATCAACTTTTACCTAATGTCATAATGTCTCTAATAATGTTAAGGGGACCATTATAACAAAATATTCACAATCTTCCTATAGTTATATATATATATATATATATATATATATCATGGCCCTAGATTAGTATCCATCATTTTTCCTTAGTTCTATAACCATGATTGACCATTCTTGGTTCAGTTAGTTCTAGATTATCTCCATGTACATCACAATGACTATGAAAACAAGTTTAATAGACATCGGTCTCACTGGTAAAAAAATACTTACCATAAACCCCACATATGGAAGTTTTTTCAAGAAGGGTTTAATCCCAAAAGTAATATAGTCCAACCATATGAGAGTTTTATTTGGAAAGGAATTAGACATCATGTATCATTGACCACCCCATTGGTAGTTTTCTTAATAAGGTATCATAAAACACCCCTATAGGAGTTTTCTCATCTAGTATCCAAGAACTACCAAGGTAATTTTCTATATAGAGTTAAAAAAATTCTATATTGGCATTTTTTATTAAAAATTAAACATATCCTCAATGTTAGTTGTCCAATTACATATCTAGACCACACTAAAGGCATGTTCCATATCAGAAATAAATACCTAAAAAGGATGTGTTCCAAATAACATCATAGTTTCTGAGAAAAATTAGGGTCTGACGATTGATGTGAGGAATGACTATGATTTCACAATCATTCAGCTAAGGTTATTATTTTTTATTTTCATATCCATTTTCAAGTAGTTTATAATGGGTTTTAATTGTGCAACTAAAAACACCAAATGGATCTCATATCTATGATGTCTCATAGAACTTATTTCCAAAGGTAGACGGTTGTTGGGGAATATTACCAACAATTCTTAGGAATAATAATATGTTGAGAGGATGTGAGATTTGGATAATGTCCCCATTTTGGGGGAACTATTACCTACCTTGGTACTATATTATAAATTTATGACCTATATGTGAATCCTTTTTTAAATTTGAAATATTGAACTGGTCACCCATATGTATTAAAAATAAATTATAGATATGTGTTGATAGAAAACCATCTATATGTAACTAATTCTCTCAATCAATTGAACAATATGTATGTATATGAAGTTATCCATCGATGGAGTCATCTATTTTTAGAAAAGGATCTTCATCTTGGCCATAATTTCTATATTTAGATGATGGTTTTAAGAAACATAGTTAGGTGCTTTGGAATTTATCATCATCCAAGGAGATGAGTGTGGTTCCAATGTTTTGATCGAACCTGTGATAGAGATTCCTACATATCCTCATGAAAGGTATCATAACCCATGCAGTTTTGTGACACTTAACTGGACACATCCTACCTTTTAGGGTCAAGTGATAAGGACCAAACCATTAAGTTTATGATTAGAAATTATAGATTTTTAGGAGAAAGGTTCCTATAAAAAGTTGGTGTGGGACATATTCCAAATCGACCATTTATGGTTATTATGTAAGGGAATATGGACTTTTAATACAACACTCATTAGGAATCATATAACTATAAGGATGAGATGATGAGGTCATAGGGTAAATATGGTTCATTGGATTGGGGGCATGATGTTATTTGAAATATGTACCAATAAAGGATATGGTGGATTTGGAATTTCAAGTTTGAACCCTATAGAGTCTTCCTAAGTAACCCTTTATAATAAGAATCAAACCCCACATATTTCATAATTTTTAGGTTAGACACCTATAGATAAGTCCAATGTGGTTGCATCATAGGGAATATGGCCTTTCAATAAGTTTCCTCATAAAAAATATGGCTCTATGAGGGGGTGATAACATGGTTAGGGCTTATACCAAGTAGGTAACCCATATTATATTTGACCTTGGGGATGACATGATCACCACAGAATTGTAATCCCATAAGAGTCATGTTCACTATGAGAAACAAAAAGAAGTGGAAGATCTAGAGATCTACGAAATCTCCTTAGTCCATTGGTGGTTGAGGGGTGAAGTTATATAGGGAATGGGATATCCCATAAGAATGATTATGGTATAACAATTGGAGGGATTCCATGGTGGTTTCCCTTTTTACAAGTGGAAGTGAGGGGGGAGGGAGATGCTACAAATGACATAGGGACCTTTTCATCTGGTTCTCTTAACATTTTAGGCAGTATCTGTCATCGATCATCTCAAGAAATCCTCCTCCACCACTAAGGCTGATATCCTAATTACCATGGAAATTAAATACTATGAACATTCTAGGGACAAAACAGGCTAGGAAGGTTAAATATGGGACTTCTATTACCATATTAATTCAAGACTAGATGGTTTCCACATGGGCGTGCCCTTTCACTAAGTCGAATGAGCCTAGAAGACATGGTGGAGGATTTAATGAAGGATTTTTCAGGTTTTTATAAGGTATATGAAGATATTTTGACAATTATCAACATGACCAATATGGGGAAAAAATGCTTCATAGAAATAGGGAAGTAGGGTCAGAGGTATAAAATACCTTATGGATTCCCCATTGCATATACTTAAATTTTCTATGCATGGCGAGGGATCAAAAAGGGGGTTCTTCTATGAAGGTGAATAATTCATGGTGAGACTCCACTGTAGGTGTAAGAGAACACTTTAAATGTGTCCACGAAGTACCTCTTCATGAAGGACTCCTTTTGCAGGTATCCCCTAAGGTATTTAGTATATTAATTACATACATAATCTTCTTTAGTATTCTTTATTTTCCATATATTAGTCCTCCTTGTATCATTTTATCTTCTGAACTATAACTATTTTTAGGCATGATAACTAACCGTTTTCATGATATGGATTATTGGCTATGTAGTATAATTAGTTCCATATGGTTGAGTAATAAAACCATCTATTACAAACGATTTTGTTTTTTTGGGTGGTACGGTGATCACCTCATATTTAACAATAAAGAAGTCGTTTTTATGGTGATGAAAATGATATATATTTCCAAAAATGAAAAAAATATTATATGTGACAGGGGGATCAAATTACTACTTTTTCCCACAAATGGTTTCCAATTTTGTGGTTGTGAAAAGGAAACCACAAGCTGAAAAGATTAAATAATATGTATTTTATGTTGCCTCATTTAACTATCTTCCCCCACAAATGAGAAATTTCATTGGGGGGGGGGGTGTAGATTTACTAATTCTCATTGGAAGGGGCCTTATTTCACAACCTTTTCTAGCAAAATGTAAATTCATGTTTGGGGGGATTACCATTAATGTATCAAACCCAAAAATGATTTTTTTGAAGTGAAATAAGAAGAGGTGTTCCATCATATTATGTGTTAAATTTGGAAGGGATGGGCCTTTATAAATTTCTAGATACATTAATGATTTCACTCCATGATTTTTTTTATCAAATTTGATTTTGGATATATCTAAATTCATAAGGGAATTATATATTATTTTTTAACTTTACCAGGACCAGAAAATTACCCCTATTAGAATGGGTTCAGATAAAATTCAATAAGGTCCAATTTATAGGAATAATTCTTCCTAGTTGAATGCTTCATGGGGTGAATATGGACTCATAAGAGGGAAAATTCTTATAAAAAGATGTTAGGATGAATAAATTTTAAGGAGAAAAAATTCATTATGAATTTTCCAAGTCGTATAGATTTCCATCCTTCCCCTCCCAGAGGCTTTCCATCATGAATGATCTTTTCCTCATACTCGATACCAAATGTCTGTGACCTTGTATCCCCATAAACTAATTGGTTTTCTTGATAAATGAATACTATCTACATAGAAAAGGGTAATCCACAAAATAATGAGAATGTTATTTGGCATGTGCAGCAATTTGATTGATCTGAATTTTTTTCTACTGATTTTGACTGTGAGTGGAAAATGAGCCATGAACATAAGAATTAATCTAATTAAATTACCCCAATTGAGAGGATAATTAATATTTTCAAAAATAATTCTGCTGACCCCTAATAAAATATCATTCATTAGGAAGTTATTCTGTAGAGTTTTATTTCATAATAAATTCTTGATAATAGACTATCTAGAGAACTACCTCTATACATCATTAGTTTACATACAATTCTATAATTCCAATGGCTAACCAAAACCATCAATCTGTTTGGTTGGAAGTGTCCTCCTATCGTGTTCAAGTGAACATATCTTTTTTCAGGCCACATCACCTATGAATCAGGTCAAGGTAATTTCTTCTTTATGAATGGTTACTTATGGACTAAAAAACCATCATATTCATGAAATATCCTTACAATCCACTATTCAAGATTACCCATCCTTTTGTAGTCTCTCAAAAGTATATTACACCAGTTGGTGGAGCTTAATGTAAAATTTTTTCTCTGGAGGGAGATTCCCTAATGAATGGTTCATGGAATTATCTATGTGTCTAAAATGTGTAAAATTTAATGAAAAGTTAGAGTCAATTAGGTTATACCAAGTGGCATGGATTTCCCAGTTCGAAGTGTAATTTTCAAATGTGTTCATGCACAAATTAATCAGTTGTTAGTGTTTGATCCCCAAAACCATTCACCTAACTCATGGTAAAGTCATGATCAGTTTATGAGATATATAAAAATTAATGAGAATTATATTTCTTGGTAATATGTATGATGAGTTCATTCTATCAGCCAACACATGGGTAGACATTGAACTGGTTTCTATAATTGAAATAGATATACTAATTTCAATACGATATTATATAGTTAATCCCATTCACATCTGTTCAATTACTCTATTTGGGGTTGGATAATATTATTCATTCAATATAGTGGTATGATAAAGATGGTTCGATGCACCATAAATCATCTATACCAACAATCTTGAGATATTTCGGGTTATTACTACTCCCCTTTAGATATGAGAAAACATTTCTCATTGGGATATAGGATTTTTTGTGATATATATCTAGGTATGGGGTTGGAAGAATTCTTCACCATGTTTATGTGTGGGTGAGTTTTTTCATCTTGCGATGCTAATAAAAGTGATAGGGTCTACACCTTTAAGTTGGAGGCCAAGTTGGTGGAGGGACTCATCATGAACCTATATATACACACCCTTTCTCATGTTTATGAGTTGTTAGGTTATATATAAAAGGTAATATTCCCACATCTTCTTAGATCACCATTCCAATTTTTATATGGATGGATATTGGAAGACATTCAATTTCATGAGTATCAGTATATAGAAACAATTACAAATTCTATTTTTTGGACCCAAAATACTAAAAATTGATCCTATTTATACAAAAACACAATTCATCATCAATATAATTGAACTATAAAGGGTTCCTTACAACATTTCATTCACTAATTATTCAACATCATCTGGAGTTGTTGATGAACTTATGAAGAATGATCCTACAATATTACACTTCAGGATGGGATTTTGGATACCCAGATAGATGGAATGACAATTTTTTACCCTTATAATATTTATATTTCTAATAAAAAAATTAGATGCTGGAAAAAGGTTGCGTACTTACCCATAATTGAGATCAATACATTATCACACCCATTCCTCCTTCGCCAGCTGTGGTCGACGCTGATGTTCCAGGAGATCTAAATGAGGTTAATTTTCCCCATAATGAGGTTCCAACCAACCTATCATGGGGTTATGATAAAAAACTGGGTGGAATATTATCTTGATGGAATATTGGGGAATCTGGTACAATGGGTGGTTATTCCACTAGATTCTATAAGTACCTTACCATCAATTTCTTCATCTCAATATGTAGTTGAAGAAAATCATATTTCCAATCATTATAGGCATTATTGGAGAGTCTCTTCTTCATTATACCCTCATGATTGGGGTTGTGTAGACACAAAATATTTCATTGAAATTGTTGTCCACCCCTTAGAAATTAGTCAATGTGAAATGGTGTCAGTCACTTCCCCAATAGACACCATACCTACCAGATTAGTCCATCAAATTAAATAGAAATTGTTGATGGATGACTTTCCCATAACAACATCACAATTTGGATCAATACTATCCTTGTCAAATTTGATCCTAGATTATATAACAATAGAAATAAGTAAAAGAAACTAGATTTCAAGGTTGTCATAAAATACTAGGTCATGTGATAATGTGTTTGGCACCAAGTTTTTACTATAATCATAAAGAATCCTTTTGATAATAATTTTGATAATGTGGATAGACATCATCAAATATTATTTGGATTAGGAAAACATGTCATTTACTATAGAAGTTTTCATATACTTATCCATTAAGTTCTCATTTCTAGGATGATTTCTCTATATATGAATGCAATCTTATCCAACGTAATCATTATAACCATTATATGAATGATTTTAGGGATTATTCTATAGAGAAATATTATTTTGTTTCATAGGAAGTTAAACAACATGAATTGATCATTATAGAGATGATAGATCTATGAGAATATATGGATTGTGTGTCTATAGTGAAGGCACACATGTCATAAAAAATACTAGGCTATAATATACCAGAAAAAAATACAAGATCATGACAAATTTTTTAGACAAATATGTACATTTTACAAGGATGAATATGGGAAGAGGGAAATTCTTGAGTATCCCCTCAACACCCCACAACAAGAAATTTCATATTTATTAATTAGGGTTATTCATTATTTAATGTATAAATTTCATTTGTTTCTCATTACGTAAAAATATTATGGATATATTCATAGATGTGAACATTCCTCCGAAAAATTTTCTGATGACTGGAAAGTTAGTTGTTCTAAAATGTCATTTTTATTTTAATAATGTCAATTTATACAAGCTTACATGTTACAAAAGGGTAATGTAATGATATACCGAATAATTCAACTTTAGAATAAAAACATCCCAAAAAATATGAACATTTATATAAATGTATCCGATTTTTTTTGGAATAACTGATATATATGTATAATAATAATTACATAATCGTAATATTATAGATGTTTTTTTGAAAGAATGAAAAATATTGTATAGAAATATTTTATAATTGAGAAACTAAAATGTTGTGAATAGATGTTTGTCATGAACTAATTTTTTTATTGGTCAGGGGACCTAATGAGCATAATTCTACTGTTTTTTTGGTCACATGATGATCCCCACAAATTTTTCTCATTTTCTATCACCAACTTAATTATATCTTAAATATGTTGTGAATCTTACTTAGTAGTAACAACTAAATTTTTTTAGGTCCCCATTTTTGGGTTTTCAACTTGATGGGTTTTCTGACTCATTCCATTCGTAGTTAAATGACTTGGAGGTCGAACCAATGCAACAAATGTTTTAGGTTGGAAAATATTGACCATGAATTACCAAAAAAATGCTTTCCCAACAAGAATACATCAATATATTTTGGATGTGGAGAGAGGAATCATAAATCAAAATATTTGGTATTTGGAATCTAGAGTGGATAACATGGGGAAGGTACATATGGAATATCCATTGGTTGTGTTTGAAAGGTAGACTCCATTATAATGATTTCAAGGCATAAAAAAATAATGAAATTATCTTCTTAAAATGAAGATGCTACTAGTTTGTGGTCCCTATTTAGGGAATACATTATGATAAGCTAAATTTTGGCATATTTTCCTTATTCAAAGAAAATGTTTCATTTTATGTTTGAAGTTACTATCACTGATAGCTAACGAGGGTTTTTGAAATTTTTATTTCCCCAAGATAATGGAGTGTTATTTACCATAAAGGGGATGCATCCTTGAAGTATGATGGGAGTAATTTCAGTAATCAATGGAAATGGGAAAAAACCATCCTATGAAAAATTTATTTGATGGGATGTAGGTATTTTTTTCCAATCACATGTTTCTTAGTGAGGAGAACCCATCTTGAGATTCTTTCCATGGATTGGAACACAAATTTTTTATGGTGTCTTTTCCTATAATAAAGAATACATGTGTCCATAAATATCACATTGAGATAAGAATCAAGACATATGTGGTTTGGTAATATAGGTTTCCAATGTAGATATGAACCATATTTATGGAAATATAAATAGAGTACATTAATCTTAATAGTGTTATTTCATATAAGATAGAACAATGATTCTCAATATTTTATCATGGAATAGTTTGATAATGTTAATTAAAATAATCTCTTCCAACCTCTATGCTCAATGATCCATGATCAATGTGAGAAAACATAGGATATCATTGGACTATTGTAAATTTTATAAAATACCTGGTTTCATATTGGATCCAAAAATAATTTCATGTATTGTATTTTATGGTGAAGACACAAACCCACAAACCATGCAATTTTTCAGAAGTGGAAAAAAATATTCCAACAAAGCCCAAAAATGAGCATATGGATGTAAGGAAAGTTATAAATCATGATTTTGGGGTATATTTATTTAAAAGGGTGACATGGGATAAAACTAAATGGGTGACCATCAACAAAATTTTGAAAGAGGATTACACATACATTTTCATGAGGGTGTATGAAGATAAAAAAGTTTCCACATAAGGATAATGTTTTCTTTGGTTGAGGAGACACATTTAGGGAAGACATTATGAATATTCACATTTATGAATTTTATGCATAGTAAAAACTATGGTTTCTAACAATGTATGTTTCTTTTTATTGATTTTCTAAGTATCCTTATGAGTTTTTAAATTTCCCCAGACCTAAATGATGATTTTAGAAAGGAAATATTTTAGGTTTATAATGAAGGTATTTAGATAGATGTTGGGAATAACATAGATAAGGATGCTATACATTGTACTTTATCATATTTAGGATAATATAATTGGTGTTTTGATCACAAATTATCCTTAAATGAAGGATTAAAATGTCACTATGTATCTTATTGGATGAAAATGAAGAAAAATATAGTTCTAGAAAGATGAAAACTCCACACATAAATTTGAATTATTATAAAGATAAAGGGGAAAATTGATTTTTTTATTGTATTATAGATGGGTGGATGTTGAGGAACCTAAACATCTATACTTATGTCATTGAGAAAAGAATCAATCTATACATAGTTATTGAATAGGGTTCCTTACACTGGTCTGGTTCATATTCATGGTGGGTACTTTTTTTTAATATGGGTTCACGAATGATTTGAGAACCAGTGCTGGACTCTCCCGTGATGATTTGGTTCATACATATAATAACTGAGATTTTTTTGTTAATATTCCTAGGTTGAAGAATATTGGTGTCACTACATATGTTCTCAAAATGATAATCAAGCCCTCTATAACTATAGAGTCAAGGTGTGATGAGAGACTGATGCCTAGAATGGTGTTCCATTTATGTAAGGATGAAAACAACACAATTTTTACATCATATGATAGGAATACGGACCATGTAGTTTAATGAATTATGGTTATAAAATCTCTATACAAGTTAAAATCATGTGATAATGAAATATGGTGTTCATTTTAATGTATTTTATCTAGGACCATCCATTTCCTGTTGATCTGGCCAAGAATGATGCAAAATTATATGGGCATGAAGGGTAAATGTTGTATGCTATAGCCTTGAAGTTACTGGATTCAAAAGAGTGGATATGATATGAATGAAAATGATAACCATGGACTATGTTAAAAAATTGGTTTATATTCTGATGTCATCAAAGTGTATGGATATAAGAGGTTTTTTTCTTGGGATGGAAATGAAATTTATTAAAAAGATACATATCGAGGTATATTTATAAAATCCATGTTTTGAAGCATATTATGCATATTCAAAATGAAGATTTCCATCAAAGTTTGATTCTATTATAACTGATAGTTAGAGTATGTTTATGGGGATTTGAGTCTTCCATGACATGAAGTGTGATTTGTGAAATGAACATGACTATGCATGAAGGTTTCATTTAGGCTATAATTGAATGGGTTTGGGTTGAGTGTTCTGTACATAGGTATGACTCATACGCAATGAAGGAAATTTTTTGGGATATACCCTGGATTGAATATTCTAGTGTCACACCATATCCTGTGGTAATATGAATCAAGAAACACATAGTTATAGGATGTATTTTCTATAATAATCGATTTATTGCACTAGGAGGGAACATTTTATCATATTTTCCAAGGGATATGATATATAATACAGGCATAACGATCTATACTAACTAGAGAGAATAAGTCTAAAAATTATTTTGAAATATAATTATGATATGATATTCTCACTATGAGAAATAGTCCTCTCATTTGAAGACCACAATTACGTATAGTATTATATCATATAGAAGGTATGTGAACCATTTAGTTTAATGTTGTGTAATAAGGATGTCTGTTGTTCCTTTAAGTTCTTTCATCTTTGAATATTTTAATCCTAATGTGAATTGATGTATCTGAATCATATGAGGAGAGATATTTTTAAATTATAGCTAGACACATGATTTATGATATTGGTATCATTTTGTATCTCATTAGGATGAGAATCCATACCTTTATTGTTCTTATATGGAAAATTCCCTGCCCATATCTAACCCATACATAGGGAGGGGAAAAATTATTTCTTATATATTGATGAAGGATTTTACATTTGAGTTTCACTACATATCCTATGATAATAGAAATAAATCCACGTATATTTTTAGATAAACTTTCCTCATAGGTATTATGCATATATAGGGATGAAAATTTACTCAAATATTGATTTTCAAGTGAAATGTGAACTCATGATAACTCTCCCACATAGATCTATCTCATACATATTTGAGTTTTTGAATCAATATTTTTTGATCTATTATATAAAATACAAGCATTAATTCATATATTATTGAGATTATAATCAAGACACTCATATTTCTAGCATAGAGGTTTTATGGGATACCGACACAAAGAACGATGGTCCACTTTGTAAAGACCACAATAACACATAGTTTCACATCATAAAATATGTACATTATCCATGTAGTTTGATATATTATGATGAGTTTTTTTTCTGTTTAGTAACACATGATAGGGACATTTGGTCACCTTATGTGAAGAAAGGGTATGAGGTATCACATTATAAAAATTCATTTTGAATGTGATACACAGAGCTTATGGTCATGGTGTTTAGATCATGAAGTGTCCTGACCATGTGAGGAGGACTTCTATGTTGTTTCAAAATATCAAACGAGCTGTTCTCTGTGTGAGAATCAAGGAATGGTGATGGATCCCTTTTTCACGTGGGGTTGGGTCAAATAAAACAAATGAATCAAGTGACTAAAATCCGTAGGTATGGATTTTTTTTGAAAGATATAGGATGTAATGTAATTTCTATGTATCATATGGAAATAATAATCAAGCGGCACGTAGTTCTGGATAAATATTAAATCCACTAATCTGACTTATAAGTAAGAAATGGGGTGATTTATTTTATTTTTATTCTTCTAATTAGATAAAACAAACCCAAGAATTCAAAGTATTACCTCATAAGGATCAAAACATTCTCATCTCATGAGGTTTCCTAGGCTTGTTTCCCAAGGCATCCTATGTTTGGATCATAAATTAAGACATTATTTTGATGTCATTTTAAGAGGAAATTATCATAGAAATTAATTTCTTTTGACAATGATATTATTATTTATGACTTCTAGGGTTGGTGACAGGGAATTTTATATGCTCTTTAACATTATGTAGTATGGATGAATTGATTATTTATGTTTTAAGACACACAACATGGACTATCTACCATTAATAACATGAAAAAATTATTAATAAATATATTATTGGTTTAGATGTACTGTTTTTTCCATCAGTGGTGATAAGTGAATATGATCCATTGTAATAGACTTTGTGGGTATTAATTGGACCTTCCCTTTTTTGTTCAACCATCATAGGTTTCTTTCCAGGAATCATCGAGGTCATGAGGAGAAAAATAAGTTCCCTTTGCATGAATTAATGAGGGAAAACATTCTTGATGAAATCTTGAGCTATTCGGTTTTGGTGATCCTTTATAAGATGCAAGGTATAAAGTCTTTTTTCATCCATTTATTCCAATTCATCCAAATACTTTTAGTACAAGTCGATTGCGGAGAATTGATTTGAGATGGTATTATAGAGAAAATAACAATATACTTCTATGGGAAAAACTAATTATTTCATATATACCAATGAATATGGGGTTTCCTATGTAGTGGTATAGTTGGTGATAAAGTAGGCAACAAATTCATTTAAAAGCATGTCAGTCCATGATTTCTTGTCCTCATCGACAATTTTATAGAGTATGTTTGATAAGGTTTTATAGAAGGCCTCTATTAATCCATTCTCCACTGCATTATTTCCAGGTGAATTGTATGATTCAATGTTAGACACCCCATGGATCCATTTCAATTTGAAAGAAAAAAATTTAGTGTAATTTTCCATCAATAATGTATGACTAACATCAAACTTGGGGATGGTGTTAGACTTCATGAAATTGATATTTTTTGAGGGGTATTTATTCAACCAATTTGTAGAATAAGTTAGTAGAATTGAGTATATATTTAAACCGCATGGCTATAGTGGGATGGTATGGTCTTAAAATATCCACCCCCCATATAGATAATGGATAGGATTATTTGGTAGTATATAATAACTATAGGGGTCGATTGATAAAATTCCCATTCAATTTCATTGATGAATCTTTTTTATAAATTCTATACAATATTGTATCATCAAAGGACATAAATATCCCATCCTAATAATTTAGGGAGAAATATTTGTTAATGACTTGTTGAAACCACATGGACTAGCATGGACATATGTAATAGTGGTGATATTCTCTAATCTATAAATGAATCTGAGGTGAATGCCATCAAAACCTCATTTATAAAGGTCCTTATAATAACTCGAGCTATCCTATATGATAATGTTTACTACCTTTCATCATATTTTACCTTTTCTAGATATATTCAATGGAATAATCTCATTCTGGATGTTGTCTAAGAGGGTTTTAATATAACTATTTATAAGATTATCATTTTTATTTTTATAACTGTACTCATTGATCTAATCCATACTTTTTAGAATAAACATAATTAAATTTATGTGATTTCAAATGATGAAGACTGTGTAATCCCTATAAAAATCTTCCATATCAATAGCCAAATTTTCCGCTGCATATTCTTGATCATTCTATGAATTCTCTATGTGGGACAACATTATATCTAATAATAATTCTTCCATAAACCCTTAGATATAATCATGAAGGTGAATTGAATCTTCTTTTCTAGTATAATAACCACTTTTTTCATTCTTGATTACTAGAACAAAGTAACATTTTGACATTTATATTGGTCAATGGTATTTGTAGTGTGATTTATAACCCTACAATGAGAGAATAATATTCTACCTCAGTATTTATGAATCCTTCCCAAGATGACTCTACTGAGCCTCAGGGCCTCCATTCTCTTTCCTATTGTTCTTCTGGATGCACCATAAAAATATGTATCCCATGTATAGAGGGATTCTTGACAGAGAATATTTATTCATCCGTGAACTCATTATTCATATGAATTTCCTTAAAGGAAGGGTGATTTTTGAGTAAATCTACCCCATCATGCCATTTATTACCTTTTTTGGTATTTAATAGATGTCATCCTTCAGCTGGATGACTCCCCACCTTTCCAAACATCAACTCAACATAGAGAATTAAAGGATGTAATTGAGTGGGTCAGGTCAAGATACCAAATAGACCTCATGATACTTTATATAGTGCCGCAATTTTTGAACCAAAAAAATTAACACCAGATTTTTATTTTCAATATATGAATAATAAAACTCAATTTCAAGCATTGTTCTATAAATATAATTAATATTTTTTCATTCTTGGTGTCATTATTTTGTTTGAGTAAATAAACCATAGATAACACAAAACATTTCACATAAAATATTATCATTTTTCCATCAAAATGTGGAATTAGCACTGATGAAGATATAAAATAATAATTTATACAGTCAAATGCTTCCTAAAAGTTGATATTCTATAGTTTTTTGGCCCCTTTTTCATCAAAATGTCAAAGGGAATAAAATTTCCCAAAATATTTTCTATAATGAATTGAATTTAGGTAGGGAGTCCTTATATTACTTTCACCTGTTTAAGTTTTATAGGAGGTAACATGTCATGGATATACTTTTCATTATCGGGACTGAATTTGATGCCGTGTACTATGAATTCGAGAAGCTTTGCTAAGGTAAAACCAAAATCACACTTAAAGGGGTTCATTTTCTATCTTTGATGTAAAATTTTGATTAAAACATTCTCAGGGTCCCAAAGATAGTGAAACGATGTATGATATTTTACTACCAAATTATTGACATAGAACATCACATAATTTTTGATAAAGGGTTTAAAGATGTGGTGTATGACATTTTGGTTTGTTGTTCCATCAATCTTCTGAAGAAAGGGAATCACTTGGTAGAAATATATAATTGGTGGTTCCCTAAAGTCATTGTCTTATTCATCTTTAGGGGAAATAAAAATTTTGTTATATCTTAAATATCCATCCATGAAGGATAGGACTTGGTATCTAGTCATCACATAAAGAAGTGGTTCTATAATTGGAACGAAAAATTCAACTTTAAACAATGTCATTTGGGATCTCTAAAATCAATGAAATCCAAAATTCCCCCAATTTTCATCATTACTAGGACTATATTGATGATCCATTTTAGGTATTAAAATTCCTAAATGAATATAGATTTAATAGTATTATCAACATTAACATAAATAATGGAAGGCGACGATATTTTGATCTTCACTAATGGAAGGCGGCGATTGTCGAGGGGCTTCATAGAGATTTTTTCCATGTATGGGCGCTTGAGCGGACAATGCATTAATTCCAGGAAGAGCCATGTTTTTATCTCTAATAAATGCCTAGGTATTCGATGTAGGACTATACAGAATATCCTGGGTTGCCCGAAACAACAACTTCCTATTCTTTATCTTGGTGTTCCACTTTCTTGTGGACACATCAAAAGGTATTTATTTGATGATGCGATTAATCGGGTTATGGGGTGGATTTTTAACTGGAAGAAAAAGTTGTTATCTTCTGGGGGAAGGGTGACCTTGATTAACAGTGTGCTATCTGCCATCCCTATGCACGTCTTCTCAGCCCTTCGACCTCTGAAAGGCACCATTACACGGATGGAGAGGGTTCATAATGCATTTCTTTGGGATGAAAATCACACAGGTCGTTTCCATTAGGCTGCTTGGTCCTATCTGGCCAAACTAATCGAGAAAGGGGGAGTTGGGTTATGTGACATTAATGATACAATGAAGGGCATGCAGGTGAGGCTTGCATGGGACATTATTGCAGGGGATTCTCTTTGGGACTCCTTTTTCAGAGCCCGTTATAGGGAGCATTGGGTGGCCGCAGGTCCCCACAGGCTGCTGTTGACTGACCTTGCAAGGCGCATGTACTCGTATATGGGTGTTCTTCAGAGTTCGACACAGTGGATTATTGGGAGAGGTGACATTAGTTTCTGGAATAACAACTGGTCAGGTGAGCGTTTGTTCTTCCCTGGGTGTCCATCACCAGAAATTTCCTTTAAAGAAGCAAGCGCACACCCCACTCTTCTTCAAGCAGTTCTCAGTAGGAAGCAACCGAAGATTTATGAGGAGATTATCATGAACTAGGAGGTGGATATAGTTTACTTCACTGGATCGAGCTCGGGTAAATTCTCTGGCCGGGATTACAGGAGGTTGTCTCAGGAGGATCCGCTGCTGGACGAATGGGCCACAAAGAGCTGGTGCAAATAAATCCCCATCAAAATGAATTTTCTGGTTTGGCACATAAAAAATAGAGCATTGCCAATGGAGGATAACATCCAGAGGAAGGGTGTGAATTTTTATTCACGCTGTTTTTGCTGCAGGAATCCTCGGAATGAATCTGTGCTTCACCTTTTTTGCCAGAGTGAATGGGTGGTGTTCCTTTGGTCGCACTTCATTCCTCTCCTGCGCTATTTTCATTTCCATACTTCCTTCCAAGATTTTATGGTGGCCTGGCTTCAAGGATTGGAGGGAAGGACTATAGAAGGCAAGGCAAGGTGTGTTATTCTCTCTTCCATTTGTTGGGTTATTTGGGAGGCACGTAATCTGTCTCGACTGGGCGATAGGAGATATCTTCATTTTTTGTGGATCCGGTTGAAAGCACTCATTTTTGAATTGGCCTATTTGTTGAAAGGGGGTCACTAGTTTATGGGTTCTTTTGATTCTCTAGTTTCACCCATGGCGGGAGGACTAGTTGGCCGATGGATCATATGGTCTCCGCCTCTCCAAGGGTTTAAAATTAATGTTGACGGCTCCATGATTAATGGGATTATGAGGGGCGGTGGGGTTCTGCATGATACTTCTGGCTCAGTGTTGCTGTCCTTCAATGCGTTCTTTGGTCCTAGAAGCTCTTTGGGTGCAGAGGCTAGTTCACTTCTCATAGGAATCACAGTTTTTCGGAGGGTTGGTTTTTTGGTTGATGAGGTGGAATTAGAGTCTGATGTCCTCGTCAGGTCGGTGCGTGGTATTTATGAACCGGCCTGGGATCTGGTGTATGTGATCCGAAGATGTGCGTTGGCAACTGATCTAGGGAGGAATTTGAAGCACTGTTGGAGGGAGGCTAACTTTGTAGCTGATGCGCTTTCACGGATTGGAAGTCAGGAGGATGAGCGGGTTCGTTATAATAACTTATGATCCCTTCCCTTAGAGTGTTTGTCTTTTGTCTAGGGAGATTCCCTTGGTTTACACCACTTCCGCCCTCCTTGAAGGCTTTGGGAGTGGGTGCTTTGTATCCTCCTTTATTTCCTATAATAAAAAAATAAATTTTCAGTCAGAGTGACATATGATAGTATTAAGATTCCACTAGAGGATCATAATTCAGAGATTCATTGACTTATATATATCAATTATCCATTGGTAATACAGAAATTACTTCAAATTTATATTACAATGTTGGTGCATTTTGTATAATTGGGGATAAATTGTTGGAAATTTCACAAAAAAATTCACTATTGATGGGAGGAGTAGATACCACCTTCATGTAGTCGACTTCAACTGAAATGATTGACATCATGAATTTTAATGAATACGTACCCAATTCTAGAACCATATACTCAATTTATCTAATGGTTAACACACAATCATATATGAGTTCATTGAATTAATTTCCTAGAGTTTTTAAATACTATTTGTGGTGGTAACCCAGTAAACATCATCAGTCATGGGTTTCTTCCCCTCACTCCAATAAAATCTTACATCGATATATTGACCCTCAAATGATTCAAATAGATATTCATCATCATATAACAGCATACATTTCCTATTGACATAATAATAAAGGACTTGGTGATATTATTAAAGGGATTTTCATAGGTTGGTGAAACCAAGGCCTCTCTAAAAGGATGCTAAAATATATATCTCACTGGAAGACCATGAATTTAGAGTTATACTTTAGTTCAAAAAATTAGGTTATTATCTTGAACGTTCTAAGGGGATTTTTTTCACATTTTTCATGTAATTGAAGAATCATAGTAGAGAGAGATATGTCGGCTTCACTATAAGCCAACCAATGAGAACTTTAAATGAGAATGAGATTGAACCTTGATCCCTTAACAATGAAATATCATCTGATGTCAATGTAATCTAGACTTCCCAAGACATACAAGGGCCAGATGTGTCCCAATATTACAAAATCCTTGCCATGTTCAATAAAAAATACGACATCATGACATTCAACAAGGTTCATCTCTACCTAGTATACCTCTACAACAGTGAGTTTGAATTTAAATTCTTGAGCTTTGTATAGAGACTACACAAGTTCTTCCTGAAGATCCTTTGATATGTGAAGAGAATCCAGAATTGAATTTTTTCTAGAACTATATCCAGCTGCTTTAGAATGTCATACATCTATTTCAAAGGCATGTTCTATCATATAGGTAGATGTTCTTCATTTGGTACTTTATATATTAAAGTGTCTAGGGATGTGATGTTAGGCGATTGGGTAGATGTTGAGGGAATATTTTCTCTTGTATTAGGACAACATGGTCATCCATACATTCTAGGATGAGAATTTTATGGAAACCATTCTAGTAGTCCTTCTAAACTGAGCAATTATAAAATCATTTTGTAGGGAATGGGTGTGTTTTCCAAAAATGTATATGCTCGATGAAGGAACATCTACGAGTTTTGGTTACTTAAATTACTATGGTGGGGATGTGGAAATGATATTGGATCCATCCAAAACTATGTATTCCTATTAATCTTGAGCCCCTTAGTCCCTACATGTTCTCACTAATTTTTCACAGGGAACTCAGATTCATAATATTCGTAGTCTTCATAAAATCGACCCATTAATTGAATAAAGCTAATGGAATTGATTATTTTTTCTTTATTTGATGAGGATTATTCATAGTGGGATGATACATGAGGTAATATTTTATGGGATTTCACCAATTATCTTGGAATTGGAGACATGAAAACCAATAGAGTCAAGACTGTATTTGGCATCTTTATATACTAATCATATTTTACATTATTTTTACCCCTTCAGGTATGTCTATTCATCTAAGATTTTATGATGAAAGTCTTCAGAGCTAGTGAAGATGGATGTACCATGGAAAAAGATACATGGGCACATTTGGTTGGTATAATTATTCCTAGAGGATTCTGAATTTTGATTGATTATTTTACTAGTTATGAAATCTTTGAACTTTTTTCAACCCTTACTCAATGTTTTTTTCCATTAACATTATTCTTATATAATGGTGGAAGAAACACATTACACATGCACTGGTGGTTTTCCCAGCATTACATTCTCAAAATCAACCATCTATTATTGCATTTAATTAAATACAAAACAATACTATATTGCATGACCCATTGTTTGGTGAACAGGTTGGTAATTTGGGTGATCTTCGAGACCAATTTGAGAGGTCACCTAGGACTCTGATGGTGTTAATAAATAATTTTCCATGGCTACTATAAAGATGTATTGAACATGTTCCTCCTTCCAATAATAAACATAATATTTATTTTTAAAATGGGGAGAATTTCATCTCCCTTACCTCATTCAGATAGGGGTACAGTTTCTAAGGATTCGAACCGAAAAGAGGCATGGTTCAGGAGACACGAGCTTTGGAACTGGAGCAAGCACATAGACCGGTTTTAATGGGATGGATATAATCTCCAATATACATGTTATTTTTCCTTAAAACACTAGAACTAGTCAGTATTTATTCGTAGTTCAAAAAATTGAATCCTCCAACCTCTATGTATCTATGTAATGATTTTGAAACCCATCGAGGTGCATCACTGGGATAAGTTTCATTCACATATTGTCATGAATGTTTTAATGAAAAGACCAAATAATTTTTCATGAGGATGTTGAGGTTCCAAGAGTAAGTCAAACCCTTTCAAATGATGATGAAATTTATGAACCTCTCATTTTATCATTGTTTTCAATTATAAAGGTTGATTATTTTTTATTCTTCATCATAGATCTATATTTAGAATGAATATTTCATCAAAGATCTTCCCACAATTTGATCAATCTAGCTGGAAAACTGGTATACTAGAAGAAGAACATCCCTATAAGTTCCATAAAAAACATGATATTGGATGCCTCTTTACACTAAATAATTCTTTTTTGGAGATCCCATCGAGACACAATATTCATCAGATGTAATTATAGATCTTCAAAACCATTTAATACAACTCAAATTGGTTTCCCAAAAATTTTGGGGGTAAGATTTTAATCCAACCATTTAGGGTAAGGTTTTTTATCAGGTTGTACTACTATACATATACATTCCATAGCTTCCAAGAAGGCTTCCAAATTATAAATGATATCTATGAGATTATAAGGAGTGACTAGAAGAGTGATATATTGAATAGGGGGAAGAATAAGTTGGGTAAGATATGACATCCCTAGTTGTACACATAGCTAATGACCTTTATACGATATCATATGGGGCTACGTCTGACATAACTCTATTTTCATCCATACTAGAGGGAACTCTTATCTCACTATAATGGGGTCTAAAAATATATGTTGTCAGCCTACCAAGTAGAGTGGAGGTTCTTCCAATACATTGTTTATTGCGAAAAACTCTCCTTATTGAGGTACATAATTTTTTAGAGTGATATGAGGCTCTACATTAATAACATTATAGGAAAGGATTTTTCCTCTAATTAATTACATATAAATTTTACTTCTCTCCATCATATCTTCATCATACTAAGAAAATCATCCCTCAAGTGTAAGAGGTTCAACATGTTCGGGTGTCAGGTGAGATGTGATAATGCCTTTACCAATTTCCTTGGATAATGCTAGCCAAAGCAGCATCAGAGATGTATTTTAGATATTCCCCATTTTTTTGAGCCTCCTGTTTCTAGTATGAAAAAATTCTTCAAAAATTTCCTCATGGTTTGTATTTTGGGTATAAATATCCTCTTCATGTTCACCTATATTGGCTTCATGTTCTATAGTTCCCACATGGGTGGCACTAATGATGTTGAAATATTCATAATTCATTATAGGTGTCTCATTAGAACCCAAATGAGAGGAAAAAAATTCTCCAAAGATATATACTAGGATAGATGTGATATTCGGGAGAAGGATTACTCATGAAAGATCATTTTTTATTGAAACAACTTTGGGGTTTTATCCTTCCCATAAAGGATTTCCTCAAATCAGTTTGGAGAGGGGATATTTGGATGAAATCTCACCATTGTTCTATTATATGAATTCCTAATAACAAAGTTGGGTCACAAGATGGGTAAAATTGGGAAGGTCCCCCTTTTGGGTGTCCTCATAAATTGTCAAAAAATATCTATTAGGGAGGATTTTAGGTAAATATTCCCCCAACCATGAAGGATTGGGTTTCCCTTTATCTATTTTTGGATAACATTAAACTAGATTTAGCAGTCATATTTGTGGACATTGTGGGAGAAAGTCCCATAGCCCTAGGGGATGTGGTTTCCCTAGTATTATTGCAGCTATGACTAATATAACATCCCATTTTATTTTTCACATATTTTATTGAAAATGTGGAAGGTGAATTTTATAATTTTCATGCAAGCTACTTTGTTTAAATTTTTTTATTATTGGTGGAAGATTATATTTCCTTAATAGATTGACATGATCAACATTCTAAGAGTATTTTTGAAAGAGTTTCTCATTTTATATATCTAATTTGGATAGATGTTTCTATGATTTTTTGAGGTTCAATTTATACTGAACATTCAATCACTCATGAACGGAACTCTATCAAGAGATTTAACATGGATTAATGACATTAAATGATTTAATTTATTGTGTGGTTTCCTAATCATGGATAGGGGTTAATTGAAATTCATCATGATCACCCCATCTCATGATATGAACACCAGCTAGGGATCAATAATTAGTTGATGTAACTTTTTAATCAATAAGGAAATGCACAATGGAGGCCCTACTATAATTTTCATGATTTATGGACTCATTATAATGGATGGAATGTTAGGAATAGTTCTAGATGAAGTTCTTCAATTTCATTGACATGATTTAAATATCCCTGACAAATAAAATATTTATCTTTTAGGTGGTGGATAATTTTCCATTGTTTCATTCTAATTTTACACACACTCTCTTCTAAAAACCAATTTAGAATTCTATATTGAGGGGTGTCTAATGGAAAAAACATAACCAGTGTTTTATCTTTAGAAAATTTATTACACATTAGCAATGAATATTATTTATCTTTTATAAAAGATTTATCCTATTGATCAAATTATAGAATATATTTATTATCTTATTTATTGTAAGTTATAGGATTAAGGGGAATATCTATTCCTATTTTGGAAGGAAGACGATACAAGCTTGGTTTGGATAATGAAAACATCATGGGGATGTCTTATAGTTGATAAAGGATATCAGTTTTCCATGATAAGTCATCTTATATGACATGAAACATCTTCCCAATCACCTCATGATATATGGGATTTATCATAATTGATTCAAAAAGGGGGGAACTTCTTGTTTAAATGAAATGTCAATAAAGGGACGACCATCATAGTAAATGTCCTTATGGAGAGGACTACAATCATAATGTAATGAACAAATATGAGGGGTTTGTATAGTGTATATTCTAGGGAGGCCCATCATGAAGGATGATGAAATAGGGGGATTGATTCTAATAGAGCTTTTACCTATGAGGATAGATTCTTTAGTTCTCATAAAAGGACGATATATCATGAAAAATCAGTTCAAAACCACAAAGGTGGAATTCATAGTAAATATTTTGGGGAAGAACTCCCTTGTAGTTGATATATATGCCATTAGGAGGTCCTTTTCAACTTGTAATACTAATTTTGTAAATTGGTAGTAAATCAAAAGGATATTGGGTGATCATTTAATTATGAGGAGGGCTGTTTCACATTGAATCCATTGGTGTTAAGATAAGGCCATTGGAGACCTCCTGATCCACCTCCCCAAGGTAAGGGTCAAGAATATAGTTTCAATCCAAGTAAGGGCTCCAAAAATTATTTGACATGATGATAGTTGGTACATGATTCCATTCCAAAAGGCATTGTGGAGTGGATTGTTTATTGGGATTAAGTTCCTAGAGGGATTCATTTGCATCATCCTATGATGGGACTATACCATTGAGGTGATACTCTTGAAGTAGTGAATTTGAAACTCAGCATTGAAGACACTAGTTTAGATATGGGATAAAATGTATAGATTATGACTTGGATTTCGAAAAAAAATCAAATAATAAGTTTAGTTCATCTTGTAAGATCCCATTTCAATTTAATATATTTCTCTCGAAGGCATATAAATTTGTATATATAATAAAAAAAAAATCATCAATGTAGCATCAAAATATAAAATTTCACATTAAATTGATTTCTTAAAAGGTTCCATATTCAGAAAAATCTATTTTCTATAATTAATATAAGGCCTGACATGTGGTTGAAAAAATAATTTTTATTAATAAAATTATTCACATTGGGTTCCCCATTTTTTTATTTCAAATGAAAATTAGGGTCTGATAAATGATTGTCGGGGATGACCATGACTACCAAACCATTTACATTAGGGTCACCATTTTATTTTCATATCAAATTTGTGCTGTATTACAATGAGGTTGATTCATGGGAAAAAGAAACACCAAATGGATCTCATATCGATGATGGTCCAAGGAACTTCTTTCCAATGGCAGACAGTCATTGGGGGACATAACAAATGATTCTTAATAACTGTCACTAGTAGAGAGGATTGTTGGTGGATGTAACATTCTGGTTCCGGAAGCCACCCGGAGGCACCCTGTACCTGGTTGGTCACATGGCCTCATGCGCATTTCCCCGAATGCCAGAGGATGCCGACTAGTAGCGAGGGTCTTGGGTGTAATAGTGGAGAAACTATGCCCTCATTGGAATAGTACACATTGTAAGTAAACAAAAGTAATAGAGGAAGAAGTAAACATCGATACAAGAGTAAAAAACGAAAGACTGAAAGTAAAAACAACTAAATCACATATATAAATGATGCAAGATACATATGTCTAGGAAATCATCCAAACAAGTCACAATGCTGGAATAAAACAACACTAAACCAAAGTACAAAGTAAATGATAAACAGATCTTCATCATTTCAAGAATAATATTGGTCCCATGCTCTCCAGCTCAACAACAAGTCAAGTACCTGAAGTAGAAGGGCGCTTGCCCATATCTATACCTGTAAAAATATAATCTGTTTGGGACCAAAAGAATTTCCCAAATAGGGTGTGAGACTAAATCCCAGTAGGCAACCACCCAAATATCTGTGCCTAATAGTCAGTGAATATATGGTAGGTAAAAGTACAGAAAACAGTAAACATGAAAGTGCTCAGTAGTAAACAATCCACAGTTTCAATATCACGAAATAGTGAAACAAACAGCTAAACCTCAAATAGTTAACCCTCTAAAATGTACTCACATCCATCCCCTATGGTACCACCTTAGAAGTAAAACCAAACCTCTGGGTAGTGCACTCAGCCTAACCCCTCTGGTTCAGTCATAAGATTATAATAAGACTCTCCGAGGAAGCGCTCACAGTCAATTCCCCTTATAGTCAAAGGTAAAGCAACACTCTCTAAGTAAGATCACACAATCCATTCCCCATATAGTCTAGGGTAATCAAGGACTCTCTGAGGAATCTCACATGGTCAATTCCCCTTATTTCCTCAAGGTCTAGAACTCTCTGAGGAAGCTCACTCATTCAATTCCCCTTATAGAATAGGTTATACAATTCAAACAAAGACTGTCTAAGGAAGCTCACGTGGTCAATCCCCTTATAGTCTAAAGAAATCAAGGACTCTATGAGGAAGATCACTCAGTAAATTACCCTTATATCCCCATGTGGTTCTAGGCTCTTTGAGTATGCTCACTCGGTCAATCCCCTATATAGCAAAAAGTGCTCAAAGACTCTCTAAGGAAGCTCACAGAGTCAATTCCCCTTATAGTCTACTACACTAGGTTCTCACAGCCCTATGTAGGTCAATGATCATAGAAAAGTAATATGGACAAAGTAAACCTTTAAAATGTTTTGGCTAAGCATTCTACAACATATCAAGCATGTTAGAAAACAAACTCTCCATCCAACAGCAACAGGAATGGAAAACAGGCAAGGCAGCCAAACTTGCTAAATAGGAACAATCAGTTGCAAACAGAACATGAAAGGGAAAAACATCCAAAGCATAACAATTATCCCTATTCATAACCAATTTAACTCTACACAGTCATACATGAATGGAAGGAAAACAACATGGGTAAAACAGTAAACACGCAATACCCCATTCAAGAGTATTGGTGGAATTTGCACATAATAGTCAAAGACATTGCATGGAAAGGCACAAACCACCTACCTCTGGGTTAAGATATCACTATACATGAACCTTGATGAATAAATCTCCATAGAACACCTTATATCTATGAAAACGTATAAAATGATCAACCCACAATAACTTGTAAATGAAGATGAATCCTGAAACAAGGCTCAAGTAGAAGAGAGAACTCACTGATGTGGATCCAACGCAATAAACTGTGTTCAAATCGGAGGAAGGATGGAGGATCAGTGGTTTGTCAAATATCCATGGCTGTATGGGTTCTCTCGGCCAAACATGACCTAAAAGAAGAGTCTTCTGGCGATTAGACGCGACCCAAGTGCATGTAATGAAAAAAATGTACACGGCGTGTACTTGCCTTTTCCCTACTCAACTTTAAGCGGCCTCCAAGTCACTCCAAAATGGCTGTGTGTGTGACTAATACACAGCTAGCACACGAACTCCTATGGCAAGGTAGTACATGACATGTACTCATAATGTACATGGCGTGTACTTAGAAATTTTCCAGAATTTCTTCTTTTTCCCAAAAAAGACCAGAAAAGGAAAAACATACCTGAAAGGAAGGTCCGGGTTCTTATAGTGGCACTCATCAAATCATTTTCTAGGGGAATTATTTCCTACTCTAGGACTATCTTATAAATTTAATTCATATTCTTGAATACTATTTTAAATAAAAACTATGGAACTAGTCACCCCTATTTATTAAACGTAAATTATATACATGTGATGATTGGAAACCATTTATATGTATATGAGATTCCCCATCATTGGAACCATATGTATTTATTTTCAGATCTTTATTAATAGAGACCTATGTAGGTATTAAATTGTCTCTTTCTTGGGTACGTCTATTGTATTTTGATGATGGTTTTAATTAACATAGTTAGTCAATCTGGAATTTATGATCATCCAGTGAGATGAGATTTGTTCTGATGTTGGGATCAAGTCCCAGATAAAGAGCTTCCTATGTATCCTCATGAAAGGAATCAAAACCCACATAGTTTGGTTCCACATAACAGGATAATTCCTAACTTTAAGGGTAATGAGATAAGAACTAGACCATGAATTTTAATTTCATGTGGCAGGGGTTTATAGGATAAAGGAAAAAAAATTAGTGTGATAATTAAACCGAAACATTCATTTCTAGTTAGTTTGTAAAGAAATATGGTTCTTTTTGGTTGGAGTGAGTTTCTCAAGGGGGGGGGGGGGTGAATTGATTACCCAATAAAAATTTCTGTTAAAATGATTTTAAATAAAATACCCCCCCCAAAATAAAATAATCCAGTTAACAAAAATAATATATCGATACATGTTTTTAAATTTTAAAAAATTTATCATTGAGTGATTATGTGTTAGTTAAAATAATTATGAGAACTATTTTAGATTCTGATATCAATTTACATAATAAAAATATTATATAAAACTAATTATGATTAAATATTAATGTAATTTTTTTATTTATAGTTTAAAAGAATTATTACTAATGATTTTAAATGAATCCAAACAAAAAATTCAGTCTCAATAAATGAAATAATCCTTTCCACTTGGAAATAAGCTAATTCCAAGAAGATTATATAAAAATAATCTTAATCCACAACCTGGATTGGGCATACACAATAGCTAACCAGCTATCTAGGCCATGTAGGGACCACTTCCACAATAATAGTGTGAATGAAAAAAACACATGCCACCCAAGGGACTATTCCACAACACTAAGAGTAAACAATTATAAAGATATTTTAAGAAGATATTGAGTATCTTCTAGTTATAACACTAGAGTCAGTGTGTCTATTTAATAAATAGAGTAAATCACAAACTAATCAAAATGTAAAGGAAACAAAAATAAAGTGAATGTATTAAGATAAATAAATGATGGTGTTTCTTAGTCTGATGTTCTCCTAGTCTTGTAACTCTTCATATTTATCGTGAATAGAAGCTCAAGTGATTTATCATAAAAACATAGTAAAACAATGTTTTATAATATCTTTTATTCTATCTGTAATAATTGATCTGTATGTTCTATATGCTCAACTATCATACAGTCAGGTGTAGGTAAGGATGTATCATTTAAGCTGTCAAGAAAATCTCACATTTCAAGCACTCTTGTTGATCATTCAATATTGTTCTTGCTCACATGTATCATTTCATATATCTACCTGAGGGAGTCAAATTATAAATATCATAACAACATGTAGAAGTATACATTTAATGAACAATAATCTAGATCTTCTTCTCCTTATATTGATTGATTACCAAAACATTAATGCATTCCCACAACATATTAAAAATAATCAATTATTTATCCATTAGAAATAATATAACTTAAATTAATTAGATATTGTGATGGTAAATATTCTAATCATGAGAGAACTATATCAGTGAGTATTCTTGGTGATGATTTAACCTGATGGTGAGTCATGATGATAGTTGGTCATGCTCAATGGTGAATCATCATAGCGGCGAATCGTATCAATGTTAATTCATTTTAAAATATTGTAAAATTTCTTGAAAGTGGGTATTTTATGAAAGTAGATCATCTGGAATTGACATAATTATTTTAGTAGGTATTTTCCCTACTTACCCAACCTTTTTTCCTTAAGGTGACTCATATCTAAAGGTGGGTCTTTACGATTATTTTAAAAACTTCAATTATGATAGAGGATCATTCATGGTGGTGAATCATCCTCAATGATTAGTAGAGTCCAATGGTGGTTCTTTCTAACAAATATCTAAAATTATATTCTGACGGTGGGTCTTTCCTGGTGGTGACTCATCCTAAATGGTTATTAGAGTCTGACTATGGGTGTTTCCAACACATATGAAAAATTTCCCTAAAATTCATTATAGTATAAAACACTACAATAAAAGAAAAAACCCATTAACATCATAATATATATTTTTTCATGATATGGAAAATAATGTTTCAAACAATATCATCCTTTTTATTATTAAAAACTAGGGCATTTTGAAAATATATTATCAAAGAGATATGCTAAATACATATGGTATCAAAGGTATGATATCATGGAGAAGATATATAATGATGGTATCAAAAGAAAATAAAATTATCAAAGGATAACATTAATATAAAAAATAGTACATAAATTACATATTTATTATAACTTCCATATTAATTTTATACCTTTTGGGATTATGAAAAAGAAAAAAATAAAACAGGAAATTAAAGGAAGTAGAATATAAAGGAAATAATAATTTCTATTGAAAAATAAATTGGTATACATCTGAGATGGGATAAAAAAATTCATAATAATTGATATCAAGGAATTATAGTATATTATCTATTCTTCCTAGGCTAGGTAATAGGAAAAACTAGTTCCTTTCCATTTCCCTTATCAGAGGTAGGGGGAACAACAGTTGAAGCTGAGGCAATTGTAGTGGACGATGTATGGGAAGTAGGTTGAGAGATAGTTTCTATGATAATAATAGGTTTTAGATACTGGAAAAATTATATAAGATTTAGGATAAAAGGCTGGAAAAGAGGAGGGAAAGGATAATTAGGTTCTCAATTAACACCTGGCCTTAAAATATATAGGTCAGGGATTGGAGGTGTGTGATGAGAAGTGACAGGAATGGAATCTTTTTCCACTACTAAGCTTCCACAAACATGAATAAATTTATTCATTATATTGATAAACTTGATGATGATATTTCCTACTCTTTCCATAAAACTAAAAAAGTGTTTCTCCCCTCCATAAACAACTTGAGCATAGGATTCATCAATTTCAGTATTTAAACTTTTCTGTGAAGACTTGAGTAACATGAGGCATCCTGAGGTTCATAGCAAGGAACTTGAAATGAGAGATGAGCTAATTCAGTGTATTAATCATTAAAAGATAATACAATATAGAATTTGTGATTTTATCTCAATCAAATTTTATTTTCATCATACATTCTTGAACCGTCATATTCACATGATCACTATTATGTTGGATCTACCTTAAAAAGTTCATAGGAATTTATAGAAAGTCACTTGAAATAGGTCGATGTTCCTCTCTAACCATTAGTCTGATCAACTCAATGTCAAGATAAGAAGGTGGAGAACTCAAACTATAAGCCATGGAGGTTATTATCTCCACACTCCACAAAAAATCATCTATATATTCTTCTAAACAATAAATCATCTCATCCAATATAGATTTCAAGGTCTCTATATCATTTACTATAATTTTGTTCTCTATGTCCAATTCTTGAATGTGATGCATCATTTTGGGTTGTATGTGATGTATCAACAAATCAGAAAAATATCTTTTATCTTCTTCACTAAGAGTAGAGACAATAGGTTCTTGATTTATCAACAAAAAAATCCAAGATCATAGAGAATCCTCTCTCTGAATGATTCTAGGTAAGCTATGAATACATATTCAGTAGGTACATATGCAACGACAGGTGAAGGAAACGTTTGAGAAGAAACAATATGTGGAACAACACCATCTTCTAGCTCAGAACTTACAGAGATATCAGAATAAAATATATGTAATTCTCCTAAACCATATATCTTGTCCAGAAATGATCCATTATTATCTTACTCCATTTTATATGGAAAATTAGGTATCTCATCATCACATACTATGTTTTTTATATTAATGTTGACACGACCAAAATAATTCCCACATTCCTTAAATGATTTGAAATAAAATTTGGCTAAAGAAAAAAATGGATACTCAACAACCAAATACCCATCTATTGTAGGCTCAACAACCATCTTAATATAAAATTATTGCACATCAGCTATGTTATAATAAAAGTAGGCTCATCAGATTCATCATCGGTAGGGAAAACAAGATGACTAACAAATATTGTGGATTCCTCCCCCTCAATAGATTCTTCCATATCATATTTTATTTTTATACACACCTTGAACTAATATTATTATCTATTCATGTCTAGAAACAATTTATAAGCCCTGAGAGGAGATAAGTTTTAATAGGAAAATTAACATCCTCAACTCTAATGCTTCCATTAGGACATTCATATACAAAACCATGCTTAGAGTCATCTCCACCACCATCTCCATCTTCCTTATCTTTTCTACCCCCATTTTATTCTGCATCTTCTCCCACTTCATCTCCATTATCACCATTCTCATCCTCACATCCATTATCATTATCTTTAAAATATTTATAAGTTCCTTTAAAATATTACTATCTATAAATATAAATTTCTTCCTCTTAACCTACATCTTTTAAAATACTAGATAAAACTAAGATAGATCTATTAGGGATAGAAAAACCATATAAAATAGCTTTTGGACTCTTGGGAGTATCTATGTCCCTAGCCCTATAAACTGAAAACTATTCCACCTCATCTCTTGATGCAGCATCCTACTCTTCATACTCCTCCTATGAGTAAAAAAATTATTCATTTGGCTCCATTCATGGATCTATAAGGCTTCTTCAACAAGTTGGGTGATCAACTGGATTGAAATCCTCATAAAGAGTGTTAGCATCATCAAACCATTTTCTCTTCCATGGGCTTCAAATTATCTTATTATCCTTTTTTAAATCACTCTAGTAATGAAAAATCCTCCATTTTTTACCATCTTCTATTCTTCCCAATCAACCAATACCTTATCCTCACGCCTGGCCAAAATGAACATAGGATAGATAAGGGAGTTTGATCTTGAAGATCTCTTTCACATCTCCATTATATGAACCACGTGGTATCTTCCCAAATTGATATTTTCCCCAATATTTATAATATATAAAAGATATAAATATTGATAACTCATTATAGTAAAATCACCATTCCTTGAACATGAAATATGCAGAATAGTCGTAAACATCAAATGACATTCAACATCATGTTTAGTTAAACTTGGTATTCTAATAATTCCATATCCAATAAGCTCTGGTGAAGCATCCCCATATAAAAAAGTATCACCATAACATTGAATAGATACATGATATTTATTTTAGGAACCTTCATGATGGTCATTCAATCATCAGGACCATTTCCTTGACGCGATGACATCTTTTCATCTGATATGTCTGTAACTAACCCTGTATTCGTCTTCCTCAAAGAAAAACTCAGAATACTAATAGAATTGGTTCAATAACCAAGGATTGAATGGCCTATCATTATTAGAGAAAACATATACCAATACATGGTCCTATATAACTTTAAGAACCAAATAATTTTACTATAGTAACCATTGAACAATAACTTTATTCTTGAGTACCACTATCTAATTCACAAGACACAGGTTCACTAGATCAAAAGATGAATGAATCAAATATCCTTTCTACTTATATGAATGAAATATATTTTATGGAGAAAAATCAGTGTATTTCTTCACTCTAACCAGGGATAATGATCAAAAGTTTCAAATGAGTTCAAAAGAAGGCTATTAGTGAGAAATAAGGGTCACTGAGAGGTTCAAAGTTAAAGGTGTGAGGAAGAGAGTGTCAATATTTTGACAAGTGTACAATTTTTATCATTTAGCGATTTAGTTACTTTTAAATATAGAAAATATAAAAAATTTAAGTCATATAGATATTAGATAAATTAATAACTCGTAAAAAATAATTAGTAATGATGGGCCAAAAACCAACAATGGTTAAACACAATGGTGGGCAAAACTCCAACGGTGGGTAAAAATACAACTATGGGTAAAAGTCCAACATTGGGTAAAACTACAATGGTGGGTAAAACTCTAATGGTGGGTAAAACTTCAAAGGTGGGTAAAACTCCAATGGTGGGTAAAAATCCAATGGTGGGTAAAACTCCAACAGCAGGTAAAACACCAGTGGTGGGTAAAAATACAACCATGGGTAAAAATCCAACAGTGGTTAAAAATACCATGGTGGGTCCCATAAAATAAAACATAACCAACATTGATATTTACTTATACATGATTTATGTCGTCTATTCTCTTATAATTGAATGGATTAGTAAAAATATCAGTAAGATGATGTTTCGTAATAATATATTTAATATTTATATCAACCTTTTGAATACGATCTCTCAACAATTGATGACTTACATCAATTTGTTTTGTTATAGAGTATGATAGAGGGTTATTAAAAATATTTATAGAAACTATATTGTTAAAATTTATAGGTATAGGTTGAAATTGATACCGATAGTCTAGAAAAGTATGATTCATCCACAAAATATATTCAATACAGCAACCTACAGCTATATATTCAACTTCAGCAGTAGAAAGTATAAAAAAATTTTGTTTCTTACAACACCAAGAAAATATAGAGTTTCCCAAAGATGACCTATTCTAGAGACACTTTCTCTATATAATGTGCAACCATAAAAATTTCCATCTGGATAACAAACCAAGTCAAATTATTTTCCTCTCAGTAGAACAATTGTACATTAGTTTTATTATTGAGGTTTTTAAAAATACATTGTGTTGAAACTATGTGTTTCTCTTTTTGGTTTTCTTGAAAAAAAAGAACCATATAGACACTAAACATAATGTTAGGTCAAAAAGTAGTTAAATGGAGAAAACTTCAAATCATATATCTGTAACTACATTGATCCATTGATTTCTTAGCATCGTTGAGATCCAATTTATAGGATGAAATCAAAAGAGTGTCACTACTCTTAGAACTATCCAAAAAAATTCTTTAAAATGTTTTTTAGTAAATTTACTTTCATTTAAAATAATTCATAATTTATTCTGAAAAAATTAAAAATAATAAATAATTACAATACATGGATTAAAATCATTTCAAATAAATTTCGCATCATTTTTGAAACGTTAGTAAATATAGAATTTTTAAATTATCCAATTATGATATCATTTACATAGATTTTCATGACTAAAAATTCTTTTGAAATTATTTTTATAAATAGGGTTGGATCAAATACAAATTTTGAAAATACCTTTGAAATATAAAATGAGACGAGCCTATTATACCATGATATAGGATATTATTTATCCCATATTAATATTTTGTTAATTTAAATACATGATTTAGAAAATTAGGGTTATTAAAAACTAAGGGTTGTTCCATAGAAACATCGTTACTTATATAACTATTAAAGACATCAATTTTGACATAAATTTGATATAAATTGAAATATATATGCACTAAATAGTATAAAAGTAATATAATGGATTCAAATGTAGAAATATGTGCAAAGGTTTCTTCCTATTTTATAACTTCTTTTTGATTATACCATTGTGCAACTATTCTAACCTTAATTTTCAATTTTGTGTGAGATTCCTCAACCTTGTTTATAAAAATCCATTTAGTTTCTATAGTGAATTTGACTTTGGGTCTATCAACAAGTTCCAAAAATTTATTTATATAAAAAAGATAAAGTTTATCATTCATTTCGATTACCCAGAATTCATCATTTATATCATTTGTGATGTTTTTAGGTTCCATCTATGGCAATAAAGCCTAATGTTCAACCTGGTTTCTTAGAGAATCTCCAGTTTGTGTACCTATATCTAGGCCTCATCAAATAGTATCTAAGAGGTGGTATTTAAGAGTACTAACAACTCTAGAAAATGAATGTCTAGTCAATTCATTGTTTTCTATAGGTTCGAGTTTGGTTTCTCAAAGTTCATTAGAACTAGATGATTTTTTTTTCATGTTTTATAGGCGTGTCAGTAGGTTTGGATTTTATTTTCAAAGGGGATAAATCATCCTCATGGTTTTCTAAAGTATTATTATGTTCATGTGGATATTTCCTGCAAAAAATGGGATGGTAAAACTCCTTCTAAGTCATTATTAATTTTGGAAAAACTATATAGTATTTAGTTGAAGTTGAATAACTATGGAAAATTCCTTCACCACTTTTAGATAAAAACATGTCATGATTATACTTAGTGTTGATAATAAATACATTCCAACCAAAATCCTTTAAGTAATTAACTATAAGTTGTCTATTATTACAAACCTCATAAGGGATTTTATTCAACATAGGTCTAATTAAAACTCTATTTATTATATATCTGTCATTATTTATAGCCTCTTTCCAAAAGTAGAGAGGTTGGTTAAACTCATTAATCATTTTCTTAGATATATATTGAAGTGTTATATTTTTTTTATATAACTCCATTATGCCGAGGAGTCCAAGGTGTAGATAAGTTATGGTTATATAAATTTTTTGAGAAAAAGGATTCAAATTCTCGATTTTTAAACACATGACTATGGCCACTTCTTAAAAACATGATTCTAAGTCTAGTTAGGTTTTCAACAGATTTAGAATTATCGAAAAAATTTGGGAAACCTTCACTCTTGTGAGCTTAAAAAATATCCATATATACATTGAAATGTCATCTAAATGTACATAGACATAGTGATTTCCATTTAAACTAGAAACTATAGATGGTCCAAACATGTCCATGTGAAACAACTCAAGAGTTTGAGAAGTTGAAACTTTATTCTTTAATTTAAAACATATTTTTTGAAATTTTCTTTGTTGATATGGGTAGCATAGATTTTCATTTGGTAATATAATTTTTTGTTGATATCTGGCTAAACATTTTCTAGTAAGATTTATAAGTGACTAGATATTACTATGTCCAAGTATCCTATTCCAATTATAAGATTCACTATAAAGTTCACTTAATGAATAAAAATTTAGTGAAATTAATGTATAAATATAATCAAAATACATATTCTAATTTCTCAAAATAGTAAAAACTAATTAATTTTTTGAATTAAAAACATTGTAATAATTGTTTCAAGAAATTATGTCAAAACAAAACAGTATAATTGTGAGGTTCCAAGAAGATTATAGTTTAAACCATCAAAAAATATTAATTTAGAAATTAAAACTGAGTTACAGTTACTATTTGGAAAAGGCCAATTATTTTTCTTTTAAAATTGTCACCAAAAGTTACATGTACTCCATATAAAATTATTGGGTTCTTGAAACCTGATTAAGATCCTATTGTAGTTCTAGACTAGGAAATATCTAGGTAACATATAATTTTATAGGATATCTTCAAGAATATTCCCTACAAATAAATAATATACATGAATTATTTTTGTACCCATATTTTCTTGGGTCTAGATATGTTAGTGATTAGGCATTTTAATACCCATATTTTCTAGATGGGTTTCCTCGAAGTGTATTTTAAAAAAATTTTAAATAAAAACTTCATTGAGTACACTTTAATAAAAATTAATAGTATAATTTCCAAAATTAGATTTAAGAACAAATGTTATCTTAATAACTATTATTTGTCTATGTTGGTAAACTAGACCAACAATAAACTTAAGAGAAATTTTATTAACTAGAATTCTAGTGAGATCTTCCATTCAATTTGTAAATATCTCATTATATTTATTCAAATAATCCTTTAAAAATTGAAGTTTAGTATTTTCTTTCAATAATCAATCCTTCTTCACTTTCTATACAACAAAATAATATTTAATATTAGTAGATAAATAATGAGGTCATTATAGAATTGTGTATTTTTATTTAAGGTCATTAATTGTATCTTAATTAATATTAAAATATTAAAACATATCCCTTTTTGACATATAATAATCATTTTTTCATTTAAATAATGATCATAATAATGCACAGGAGATATAATTGGCACCTCATATATATTTTTCATGAAGAACATATTTTATCCTTTAATATTATCTTCATGAGTTGATTATAAGTCACTAAAGATGTCCTTAGTGGCACTCCATGTGTCTTTCATGGATTTCATTTACTTTCTATCCTTATCATCATATACCATTTTTATTATTTAACATGGGAAAAACATCCTTAACATATAATTTTGTCTTACTCTCATAACAGGTAATCTCATCTGAATTATATTATCATTTATTGTATTTATTATAGTTACCTCTATTATCAATAATTTCCTTGTATATTGGTTTCTTGAATAATTTCATCTTCATGTAGAATTTTCTGAACCATCGTGAAGTATAGTCCATTTCTTTTTGACTATCTAATGGTGATTCCTCCCCATTGTGGATTTTATATATGTCTATTTCCTTTTCCATTTGTTTTGATGTATTAGGCTTGAAGGCTACACATTTTCACTTAGGTTCATCATTGTCTTCAATATTAACTGTAATATCTTTATCATACATCATCAACTTCCCAATAAATTCTTTGACATGTAGTTTACTCATGCCACATTATTATCATATTGAAATATATGTTCATGTCCTTCTATCTGGAATATCACTCAGTAGTCACATGATTTGATCTTTGTATGACAATGGATTTCCCAAGGTTCTCATTTTTTTCAATATCTCAAATAATCTAACATACATTTTAGAAATCATATCATCATGTTTCATCTTGTATTCATCATATTTAATTTTATAATTGTTCAATCTAATTTATTTAAGAGTATTAGTTCTTTTATGAGTAATATCTAACGCATCTTAAATCTCAAAATAATTTTTACGAGTACATATAATATTAAAATATTCATCACCTAAAGAACATACAAAATAATTCTTAGCATTGAAATTGATTTTGAATGAATGTTTAATATCACCATCCCATGTATTTATAATCAACTTAGGTAATTCATATTTATCCTATATAGAAAACCATATTTCAAAAACCATGATTTCAATATGAATTTTTATTTTTATTTTCCATTAATAATTGTTATTAATATTAATTAAAGGAGGTATATTGATTGTATTCATATTTTAATTCTCCATTTAATGAACTAAATTTTTAATTGATATAAATTTAAGAACTTAAAGACATAAATAATATCATTATATTAATGATTTTGATAAACCAATAATACCAAATGATTGTCAGAGTGACTATCTCAAGATTGGGGGTGGGGGGTATTGAGTACCCAATAAAAATTTATCTTAAACTGATTAAAATAAATTTCCCCAAATAATTAAATAATTTTAGTTATCCCAAAAAACAGTTCAATAAAATTTCTAATTTTTAAAAATACTTCTAAAAGAGTGATAAAGTCTTAGTTAAAATAAATATAAAAACTATCTTAGATTTTGAAATAAATTTTCTTAATCAAAATTTTATATATACACTAATTAATAATAACTATAAATGTTGCTATTTTTACTGTAGTATAAAATAAATTCTATTTAATACTTTGAAATTAAACAAAAAAACAAAATGGAATAAAAGAAATAGGTTAAATCTCATGCCAAATCCTAATCCTACCCACTTTTAAATTACCTACTACCAAGTATGTTATATAAAAATAATTTTGACCCACAAACTGGATCTAGTATACATAATATCTTATAGCTGTTTATGCTATGTAGGGACCTCTTCCACAATAACCATGGCAATTAAAACAAACACATGAATCCTGAGTAACTCTTCCACAACATAGTGGGTAAACAAAGGTAAATTGAGTTTAATAAGATATAAATTATCTTCTATTTGTAGAAGAAGATTAGTGTGTGTGCGTGTATAATAAACATAATAATTCATAGACTGATCAAAATATAATGTTAACATGATGAAACTGAAAAAATAAAGTTAAATAATGAATGGTGTTTCTTAATATTATGTTATCTGAATATTGTAAATCCTATGATGTATCTTGAATAGAATCTTGAGTCATTTATCAAAAATAATAATAAAATAAATCATTATAAGCTCTCTCATTCTGTTTGTAAGGAAAGATATGTATGTTCATTATGCTCTACCTTCTCATATCCATGTGTAGGTATGGATGTAGAATGTAAATTGTCTAGAAAATACAAAACATTATAAAACTCTAACAGTTCATTCAATATGGTTCCACCTCACTTCTATCTAATGGTATATCCAACTTAGGGGTTCTGATTCTTAATATCAAATCATCATACTATTGTATCTATTTGAAGAACAATCATCTGGATCTTATGTACTTATACTTAATTTTGATAGAAACATTAATTAATGCCTCTAATATTTTAGGAATAATATTGTACATAATTATAATCAATAAATTTGATAATATTTCCATTTGTAATGATTTATTTAAAATTAACTAGGTACAATGATGTTGACTCTCCTGATAGTTATACAACACTGAAAGTGAGTCATTCTAGTAGTGAATTCAACTTGCAGTGAGTCAGGCTAATAGTGAGTAATAATGATGGTAGGTTTTTCTAAATGGTGTCTCAACTCAATGGTGACCCATCTCAATAGAAGTTAATTTCAAAAAAAATTTCAAATTTCTTAATGGTTGGTAAAGTCTGATGGTAAATCATCAGGAAGTGACATAATTTTGGGAGTAAGTCTTTTTTCATATATAGAATGTTTTTATCCTGACAGTGACTCATCTCAAATGGCTGGTATTTCCAATAATTTTTCAAAATTATTTTCTAACTATGGGTCTTTCCAAGTGGTGATTCATCCTCAATGGTGAGTAGATTCTGATGGTGGGTCTTTTCAACATGTAACCAAAATACTCTTATAATGGTGGGTATTTCCAAGGGTGAATCGTTCTCAACAATGAGTACAGTCTGACAGGTTTTCATTCCAGTACTTAGTAAAAAATTTAAACAAAATACTTATAGTATAAAATTCAATCATAAAACATAAAACTCATTAAAATAATAATGACCATGATTTTGAGATAATTTAAAAAATGGTTCCAAAAGCCTTGTTAAAACAACACTCATCATGAATCATAGGCTGATGAGTATGAGATAAAGAGGGCCTAGAAGAGTTATGGTTTTCCTAGTAGGGGGAATGATTTTGTTAGTAATATGTCTCAATAAAGGATAAGGTGGATTTGCAAGGTCATCTATAAAAATCATGTAGGATTCTAATGTATCCCTATATAATGGGAATAAAATCACCTCATGTTTGGAAATATTGTAGATTAAATATATAGAGGATTGGAAAATGGTTTATTCATTAATAATATTTTCCTTTTAATCCTTATCTTTTAGAGAATATGTCCCTCTGTGGGAGTGATAACATTTTTGAGGTTTATACCGAGTATGAGGACCATCGATTATTTGACCATGTAAATGACAAGATCTCTACTACCCCCTTATCCCAAATCATATGAGTTCAATGTGGGAAATAATAGGATGTAGATGATCTAGATATCCATTCCATGTTCTTCATCTATTAGTGGAGGATGGAAAGGTTATTGAAGGAAGGTCATGTACCACTAGAAAGACTAGGGGATTACTTCAAAAGTTACTCCTTGGTGGTTACCTATCAAACAAGTGGAAGAATGGGAGAGGGTGAGGTGACATGCCACAATGGGAGTTTTCCAGTGATTTTCCAAAAATTTCAGGCAATAGATATCACCACCCAGTCTAAGAAGTCATCCACCACCACCCCAAATATTGAGATGATCATTACCTTTTGAATGAAAGACTATAAAAATTTATAGTATTCGGACTACCATGAATTATAAATGTTAGAATTTGATTACCACTAGAAATCAATACTAGATGGGTGACTTGCTTGTGTGTATTGTCCTTAGGTTGAATGACTCTGGTGGAATGCTTGAGGAATCAATTAAGGAATTCTGAAGATTTCATATGGGGTATATGAAGAAATTTCAACATTTCATAAAGGTGATAATATGTGGTTAGACTCAATGAGGAAAGAGGGAATCAAGGAAATAATGATAAAAAACTAAAGGATACCCAATTATGCACACTTCTCTTTGTTGTGATGGGTGAGTTATCATGAAGAGTTATTATTCATAAAGTAGACTACATTGTGTTCATCTTCCTTTTAGGGAATAAGGTAACCCTTTGTTGGTGGATATGTATTTTCTCTTCATAAAGGACCTATTTTGTGGGTATACCTAATGTAATGTAGTATGTTAATTACCTGAAGAATATTCCCTTTCCCTTTTCATTTTCAATACTTATGTCTTCCTATTGTTCTTTTTTTTCTTTTTAAGAACATGTATTTATAGGAATGGTGAATAAAAATTTCCTTGGGATGGTTGGTTGACTGCAGAGTATACCCAAAACCATTCAGTTGAGTAATTAAAGTGTTTTATGAAACATTTTTTATTTTTTTGTGGGGAGTTTGGTCAACTACCTCACATTGTAAATAGAGAATTAATTTGTGGGCTAGTGAAAAGGATGCATCCTAACACAAAAGAATAAAATCACTTGGGGAGGGGGGTTGAGTTACCGATTCTACCCAAAAATGATTTTCATTTGCATGAAAATGAAAAGGATTCCTAACACTATAAAGTAATAAATAAATAATTTTATTGGGGTCTCATTTATCCACCTACCTAATAAATTGAAAATATCCTTTTGGGGGGTGGACTTAGCACATTGCTTTATAGGGGCATAATTTTACCAACTTCTCTTGAAAAATGGAAATTCCTTTATCGGGGTAATATCATTACTAACCCAACCTAAAAATGATTTTTTATTTATGAAAGCTCTAAGAAGATTGAAAATCCATCATAAAATCTACACTATGAAGAAGGGATTAGATGATTTACATTTCTAGGTACTTTGCTTATTTAAACTCCTCAAATATATTTTCATATTTGAATACCACTTTATCCTTATTAATAAGATATTTCTAATATTATTTATAGGCTTTACAAGGAAAAGTATTTATAGATAAAAAAATAAGATCACAAGAAATTGTAGTAATGCCCATCCATGGATCTTCTATGGATAAAAAATGAGTGTTTGGAGAATCACCATCCATTGGACACCTATATCATTTACATTTACCAACTAAAATAATTTCTTCTTTTTTGGATAATTATAAAATGCCTCATGCACCACACATTGCTTGCCTTATTGGACACTCACTAGAGATAATGAACAAGTCCCATCCTAAATTCCTTGGTCTTCAAAACATGGTTGGGTCACCCATCCAAAGACTATTCAGAATATGGTATATCAAACTAGGTTAAGAATATATCAAATGGGATGGGTCACTATCTCATATTTTATTCTGAAAACCAAATAGATCAATGATGTCACAAAGGTCCTCACAAGGCCTATACGAGATACTCACATAAAGTCATCCCAATACCCACTCATGGATATTTCCATGGGATCCTATATTAAGGTGAACTATGTACATAAATATCTCATTTTAATTTAGAAACACACCTTAAGGGTGTTGAAGAATCGAGGGAAATCAATTTGGATCACATCTTCGACCATCAACAACAGAGTCCAACAAGCTAGTTCATAAGGACTAGATGACCATGACACTTTGTTTGTTTTTTAGTCATGAAATTAAATATTATCATTTTATATAGATAAAATAAATCAAATACTTCTTTATAATTTATATGAATCACATTAATTATAGGTTACATGAATTAATCAATATATAATGTACTAAAGGCCACCTAAGACTTTAAAGATAATTTTCCTTTTTAAAGTGTATCCAGACACTCTCGCCTGAGATTATACATGCCAATATGGCTACCTCCTGTACTTGTGAGTCCATAACTTTTTCCAAAAAATCCAACTAATATTAATTATAGAAAATTATCGTTAATCAAGATATTTTATTTAAATAGGAATTAATTCATCAAATATCACATATCAACACTCGCTGGTCAAAACATGAAGAAATGGGGTGTGGTTATAGCCCCATAACTCTAGTAACATAGATCCAGAGGTAATTTCACTACATTGGAAAAAATAAATGGGATCAAATACCAAATGGTTGAATTGTTTAGCAGTCTTAGGAGACTGTATACATACATTTTTCTCACATTACATATGAAAACATGAAATGAAACATAATCATCAATGTTAGAAAATTACTATTTATTCTATTAAAAAATTTCTATTTTTTATAGATCCCTTAGTTGTATCCAAGGGAAATGAAAAAATAATAAAAAGTGATACAATATGTTTATTAAAATAATGTTTACAAAAAATCTATTATAGGAAAAATAATGCATGAATTATAAAAAATAGATACATGGTAAATTTTTTCCCTATAACATGTACCATAAACTTGAGAAAATCTATATATGACTTTAAAACATAAATAATCTCATGGATATAGATAACTAGTATCATAAAATTAGAATTTATAATTTCATACATTGTAATCTTACCATTATGTCATTATTCCAAGTCATCATACATAAATAGATATGGAATATTCCAAATACTAAAACAAGTTTATTTAATTAGAACCATTGATGAATTGATGGGCTATATGAATACCCACAAATAAAATACTAATTGAAATTCAATCATTATATTAAATTAATTAAAAAAAATAAATACATAATAATCAAAATCATTCATATTCCAAAACTAGGATAGGAAATGTTATTATTTTCTCCAATAAATAAATAGATAAATATGATTGTACTAAATCTCGAGTAATAGGGTTGATTTTATTAGTATATTATACCCATATTAATTCATATAAATAATAAATGGATAGATAAAAATAATTTAAAAACATTACAGGATGATTTCATTGGAAAAAAACCTATTTCATTTTGAAAAAAATTATATTAAAATCTCTAAATTTATAAAACATTAGGGTAAATATTTCTTTTAATTGAACCATGAGAAATTTTAATGTAATATTCATGTGATTGAATAGTAGTGGCATAGGTAATATTTATTTGGGTGGTAAGCATTAAAAAAAATATTATGTTCACACATTTATTAGAATGAGCCTCATTTGAAAAGAAACCATAAGATTCCTTTTAAACCATTTGATAGAAATTCAAACATGGCAAAATTGATTTTAAGAAATATTTTGAGTATATTAAATAAAATTGACAACCTTATAAATAAAATATATAAATAGAGTAAAATGGTTCTTGAGTGAATAGAAAATATTGGTTTTTCTTAAAATACAATTTTATGATGTTTGAGTGCATAGAAAGAAAAAAATTAATGTAAAACATACAATTTCTAGAAATCACTAGACAATTTTAAAATATAGGGGTTTTAATATATTATGATTATATAATTCATCAAATTGAAACTGAATCAAAGATTCAGGACCTAGGTGAACCATTTACTAAAATTAAATAATAAAATGGAAAACAATACAAGCATTCGTCAATAAAAAATACCCATAACCCTTAAAACAATAAGAGCAGTGGTGTTGATATGCATCGAACTAGTTTTCACATAAATTCATCAAAAACATCCAAATCCATGTGGATTAACATTTGAAGAAAAGGGTTCATATTGATAAATAATAAGACATGAATCACATACCAGGTGCAACACAATATTAACTTCCCTGCCTTCAGTGCAATAAATATCATCAGACCACTCCTAACTTGTCTGGGCCCAACAATGAAAAGCAGTGGTGTTGATGTTCATAACAAAATCTATCAAAATAAATATTGATAACCTACCAATGTAGATGGATGAACCATGATTCCTTTCATACAAAAAAGATAACCATACCACACCTTTCTTATGAATGAATAAGAATGATCATCAGAGTTTAACAACATGCCTCTTCCTACCTTACACACTTATCAATGATCATAAAAACATCCATTACAAAAATAAATCTATCTATAATTACAAAAGAGGTCCACGATATTAACTAGAGAAAAAAAATTTAAAACACATATTATATTTGTATAAAACATTTATTGACAATACATAGGGGAATGAAATGATCACATAAAATATGCCTCCACAATCTCCCTCTTTTAAAAACAATCAACAACATAATTAGCTTCCCTGTAAACATGTGAAACCCTCAAATAGAGTTAATTAATATCATGAGTGCAATCAATCCACTTAAATAGAACCCTCCATGGAACCTTCCTGGTATAGGATCTATAAACATTGACAAATAGATAAGAATCAAATTCAATCCCCCGAGTTACTCAATTTAGGATGAACAATGTGTTTCCCAGCCAAGATTATAACCCACAACTTAGCTTCAAATGTAATCTCACATCCAATATAATGAAAAAAACATCCCTTCATATCAGATTGGTAACTATCAATTAAAAACCCATTATATGAAATATATTTAATTGTAACTATAACTAAAACTTATTAGGAAAGACCCATGATATAAAATTCTAAAGGCTTAATATATACACATCATAAAAAAATATGTGAACATCATTAAAAATTTCACAATGAAATAATATTTTGATGAAGAACCCTTTCCTGAAATCTGACATGCTTCAGCCGTGATATTATCCTTCTGTATAATAAATTAAAAATTAATATACTTATAAAAAATAATCATATAAATTCATGAAATATCACATATTATCCACTAGTAACATTTTAAAACCCATTTGTTAATAATTAATTATTTAAATCACTGTTTTCTAGTTTTAATTACTTCTTCTTTATGTGTGTTTTGGTTCAGTATTTTATGTACTTGCATAATGGTTATGGTTCCATAATCTCAAGAATGTTAACAATGATATAAATTTCATATATATTCAATTTATTGATACATAGAGTAGTAAATGAAACGAATCTATGAAATATTAATCACATAACTTCTTGGAGGTAGTAGCCCACACCTACACATGAGCAACATAATCATTTTTAATGGTTGTAATGAAAAGAAGGAATAAGATACATTATATTTCAAAAAATAATTATTATGTTATATATAAAATATATATTCATCGTATCAATTTTTATAACCATCCATGTAAGGAGATGATGAAAAATGATTTACAATGTTATGTGGAGACATAAAGCCATAAGTATGCATGATCGATATTTTTTTCTTAGGATTTTAGAAGTAGAAAATTTACATCCCATTATAAAAATATATTTTAAGTATATTTATGAAATTTTATTAATTATATTTGATTTGGTAAAATATATTTATAGTATGAAAAAAATAATTAAACATGAAAGAGTGGTAAAGAAGATTACCTCTTTTTTGAGTAGCCTCCTCTACCTTACACCTGATAACAAATTAGGATGGTCTTAAAACAAGAAAAGAAGATAATATATTAAGGGGGGATTATAGGAGGGTTTTTTTGGTTTTAGATTATATAAACTATAGTAATAAATTATTGTGAATAAGGGAGTATAGGAGGTTCCATTTTACAAGTGAGGGGTGTGACACATTTGGAATGACATAAAAGATTTAAATAACATATGGTCACTTTCTTGTAAAAGTAGATACAATTTCCCATGAAAAAGAATTTATTTTAAAATAATGTCAATTTATCTTCAAAAAAATTAACTTGTCAATTTTATGGGTATTTTTTTACCCATGTCTCTTAGTCTAAGAACCTGGTAAACCAGTTTTATCAATAATACTTGTAAACATATTTATAGTTTTTAATAGTTATCATGAACAAAAATTTAGTTCACCCTGTTACATTATATTAATTATTTTGATCAAAATATGTTTAATCCATTATATATGATTTATATTCTATAATTTTTATAATTTAACTATAAAAGAAATGTGATAAATGAAACAAAAACTCCTTTTAAAAAAATTCATTGTTAAGAATAAAACTGAATTATGTTCATTCAATCCCTAGTAAAAACAATTATAAAGATATTAAAATATTTTATGAAATAAATATTCCATAAATATTAATAAATTTATTAATAAATAGTTAATTATTTACTTTATTAATAAGAAAAGTTTTTCAAAATATTTTTTTTAGAAAAATGAGTTTTTTTGCTAACAATTATATTATAACAAATTGAAGTATAATGATTATTCATTTATTATTAAATATATTATTTATAATGAATTCATTATTTTCAATAATTTCATATTCAAATAAAATAACGAGGCATTAAAATTATAGCTTATAAAAAAAATGAAATTCCAATTTTATAAAAATCTGTACTTTTCATTATTTACTAAAATATAAATCATATCAAAAAAATATGAAAAAATTACCCTAAAAAAAATAGACCAAAGGTTTCCTAAATTATTTTCAATTCCCCAAATAAATTATTCATAGTTTTATAGAATATGAATAATTTCTATAGAAAAAATAAAATAAATACCATTCCTGAAGAAAAAATATTTTTGAACCATAAAATTTTCGTAGTGAAAATTGAGTACATATTTATAGTGAATTAATTAATTAATTTTCAATAAAAAAAATTATATTAATTTTTCATATTTTTTTCATTCCCATTTATACTAATAGTTTAATGTATTTTTTTTAATGATCCCATTTTGATAACACTTTATAATATATCGTATTTCTCTTAATACTTGGTGTTGTACGTTAAGAAAGGTATCAAGCAAACTATTTTTTAAACATATCTTTTCTTGATGTTACATTCTATACCACTTAGATAAATTAATTCTGTGTAATTATTTTCTTGTTATTCTATAGATCAATATTTTATGATAAATTTGTTGACAACCCATATCGTATATATGGATAAAAAATCTTTGTTTAAAAAGGGATAGTGGGAAACATTATGATTACATAAAATAACACATAATCATGTGCCAAAATAAAAATATAATTAATTATATTTTAATATATGGAAATAAAGATTAAATAATACCCTCTATGTAATAATAGAGAGTGATATAAAACTTTATCATGGTAACAATAAAAACCAAAAAACCATAAATGAATAATGGATAAAGAGGACAGTCAATTCAATAGAAATAAAGGTAAAAGAATAAATTTTTTATTTCAATATAATTTTCCTAGAGTTGTGGGATTATTTTATATTATGATAAGTAACATGATATATAATAGTTCCATAATTATTCTTCCAAATATCTATGACTTTTATTTTTATTGTGGATTTTAATCAGTTTCAACATATAATTATAATTATTATTTTCTAAGAAAAATTTCTATTGTTTACAAAATTCAATATGTAATAGATTATGAGATCTATTAATGAAAGAAATTTTATTTCTCTCAAATAAAAAACTATTATAATATGTAAATATTACACTCAATATAAATTATCCTTCTTGAGAAGAAGTAATACATTAATTTTTATAACATCAACAATAACTCCAATTGAATGATAAAAAAATTAACCATTATATTATAAAACCACTAAGTTAACATTGATTATTTTATGATTCATTAAATACTTCTCAAATCCTCAAAAATAATCAAACAAAATTTTTTGGACTATTTCAAATAAAACATATTTCTGAAAACCTATTTTGAAACTAGTGAATAATTAATCATTTTAATGAAAACAACTTTATATATTATATCTAGATTCCTAGAAGGTTTATTAATTGAAATTTCTAACCTTAACATGTCAAGGGTTGATTTAATATCCATGAAAAATAAAATTTGATCATATAAATGGTATCAATAAATCTTTAGTTTGATATCAATTTCTTTGTTAACACAACTGAAGAGATTTCAACATCATATGTAGTAATTAAAAAATCTTGTCCTTTCCCTCATATACTATTATGAAGAAAATTATATAGATTATTTGGGAATTTAGTAATGTTGTCCCCCATCTTCTTATAATTTAAACATAATATATTAATGGATTATTTCTTTCTATTACACTATCATTCCGGATGATAATTCTCTCTATACTTAAAGAAGACTCACATTTCCTTAAAGAATTTAGCAGGGTGTTTCTTTCCATAATTATTACATGTTGGAAATTCCATAGATCACCATTTAGTTTTTCCAATATCCACTTACATAGATAGCATACATGCACTTTTTCCCTTACATTATTTGGTAAATATAATACTTGGGGAATTTCTTTTATTCCATGAGGTCACTTGATACCGTATCATAATATATTATTAAAGGTTGAGAGAGTAATACCATTAATATGATTATCAATATCCCACTAAACAAAAAATAAATTTTACTCTCTAGATTACATATATAGTCCAAAACCTACCAAGATAATCTTATAATTTTTTATTTATATAGAGAAATATTTTACACTTCCCTTTGTCAAAAATTTAAAAACTAACTCACCAAATCATGTCATTTCTTATGAGGAATATATTTTCTAATAAATATATCAATAAAAGTTTCCAATTTAATACTTTATATTTCCTCATATTTTATATTATTTTTAATCAAAATATATTATATATTAGAATCACTTTTTTTAAAAAATGGATTTCATAATAAAATTTTCCTATTAGTATATCCAAAATAATGAAATATCTTTTCAGTTGACTCAATCTGTTTTCTAACTGTGAATAGATTAGTAGTTCCATTTTAGTATGGAGGATTCATTATATATATATATATATATATATGTGTGTGTGTGTGTGTGTGTAGTAGGCCATCATTAGAGTATTTTTTTGGTGAAAAAACAAGTTTCTCTATAGGTCCATGATTAGTAGGGATAATTCTCCCTAATATTTATATTATATTCATATATCAAATTGCAGTTTTATAGAATTAAATAGGAGTGAAATAACTATATAAAATACGAGTTTTGATATGTTTTTAATTCCTTCTATTAGTCACCATTTATAAAAAATGGAATACAATAGATTGTATCATATCATTATTAATCATATTTTATAATAAAAAATATGGTTGAATACCTAACATAAATTTAAAATTTATGAGTTGATAAACTCAAAATCATAATTATAGTATATTTTGGAAATTCCTCAAATCATAAAAATATATTCAAATATAAAAAATGTGTCTATAATGGGGATATAAAAAATCAAAATCATATCCCCAAGAGTGTCTATCCAACTGTGTGGTCTAAGGACCACTCATCATGGATCTATGATGATCAAGGTAATACTGAATCTTCCCCTTTCACTGTTTTTATTTACACCAAGTTGAATTTGTTCCATAGCCCCATACACTTTCTATTATCCAGATATGAATGTATTCTATTGAAAAACCACACAATATATGTAACGACCCAAGGTTTCCTTAATGGAAAACCCCTCTTGATCCAGTTAAATGTCTCTTTATGAAAAATGTTTTTATAAGATGTAAACTTCTTGTGTTTTATGTTATGAGTTTTGACCGTTGTTAATATAGTCGTTGAACAGTGATCACATGATTAGTATAAATATAGAACCTTAACAAATCCAATTTACTCAGACAAAAAAAGTGACGGCCTCATCCAGTAGAATTTCCCCATACGAAGCCCATTTGTCAAAGCTCGGAAAAGAGGTGGCATCCTTGTGATTCTTCCTTGACCAAGCCCAAGCTGAGCTTCACCATGTCAAGCTTGAACGGGACCGTCTACGGGAAAATTGGAAGTTGATAGAGATTCCCACTCGAGCGATGTTATCCGAGCCACCCCAAGAGTCTGTCACCATCACACACCTTACCCTTAGGTCTTATGTGGCCGTTTTAAGGGGTTATGTAACAAATAAGTAGTACTATGTTCATGTACATTATTTTTTTATATAATAATGAATATAATTTCTAGTCATTTTTGATACATTGTAAATAGTTTTTAAAGTACAAATGGTGTTTTTAGTTATTATTTAATTAAGGAATATATTTTATTAAATTAAGGGATTTTTGAATTAAATAATATTTTAATAAAACAATAATATTATTATTAAATTAATTTTTATTAAATATAAATGATCTTATAATTTTATGAATGCAATTAAAATTTTATATTAAGGTTTGAATTCCATTTCTGTCAAAACCCGTGAATTTTCGATAAATGTTGGTTTTTATTTTAAAAGTGAAAATTAACATATTTAGAATTTTTTTTAAATAAAATAAATTTTATTTCTGGAATTAGGACGTTAAAATTATCCAACGGTGAATTTTTTATAATTTTCGGAGACAGTCAAATTTTTCGGTAAAAATTAAATACCGTTTAAATATATAATGTGTTTTATGACTTCATAATGACCCAATGGTGATGTAATAAAATACCATAATCCTTATGTTCGGTCAATATATGTTTTATCATTAAAATAATGTCATTTTGGGTATTTTTTACTTACTTTTCAAAGCATTAATGGACCCGTCAAGACATATTCAACACTTTGACTTTTTAAATTAATTTCCATGGGAGTGTGACTCACCTCTACATAATCTACCTCATTAATTTAAGATGTTCGGACTTGTGCCTTATAAAATATTGTTTTTCTATTCCATTTTCCAAAAACCATGGGAAAAAACATGGAATGGTTTGTTGTTTGGATTAATTTAATGTAAGGGGACCCAAACCTAAATAATAAAGAATTCCCTCACCTTTCCTATATAAACCCACCCAATCTCCCACTTCCTCCTCACTAAAATCCCTTGGAGTTCGTCCAAACGCTACCCTACTCTCTCTAGAATCCTCCCAAGGTGCCTCAAGCTCCCAAGAATCCTCTCCCAATCCTCTATCTGGCCTTTGGAAGTACACTTACAAGTAAGGGTTTTTTCTTCCTTTCTCATTTTTGTCAATTTTCTTTAAGTTGTATTTACCTTTTAATTTCAACTATGAATGTTGGGGTATGGTTTTGAACCTCCCCCATACTGCCCTATAATTTTTTTAATGATGGGATACCCCTTTATCTATCATTAAATTCCTCCCATGTACACCCGTTACTATACCGAAATTCAGAAAGGAAATTCTCTCTCTTCTTTTACATTCAAGCAATAATTTTGTATCATGAATCTAAATTACATTACAATTGTTGGGAAATGTATCTATATGAACTCCTTACTATCCATTACATTTAAATATGATGAGAAACACCTTTCTCTCTCATCAAACTTTTTTTATGAATTCTTATGTCATGCCGTTACGCTGCCGAATTCGCACTGATTTTCTAAGCCAATGCCATTGTGTAGTGGATACCATGCCCATTTCTCCACCAAGGGTATCCACCTTTATGCACCATTACTTATTGATTACAAAGTTTCATGTATTAATTCCACATTCCTTTATCATTTAATACATGTTTATGTTTTATGAATCCATGTTTTATGATCCATATGCAACACTTATGCATGAAATGAAATGTTTAAGAAGGGTGCGCCCTTATAGCGCTCCAATGCATTGGGTAAAGTATAGTATCATGATACGTCATGTGAAATGAGTGTTGACTCATGATAATTCAAGTGCAATGAGAGTTTATTCGTGCTTCATGTGCAATGAGGGTTTACTCATGCTTTATGTGCAATGAGCTTTGGCTCATGCTAATTCCATGTTAAGTGTTGTTGCCACATTTCCATGTTATGATTATCATGATTTATCATGCCTTTATGTTAATTTTTCATTTATGATCTATTGATATGCCTATTGTCTAACATGTATTGTACTCCTCATGTTATTTCATGTGTACACCCTTACTGGGCTTTATAGCTCACCCTTTTCTTATGCATGTCCTCAAGTTATCCCATGCAATGCTAAGTACGAGGGAATGTAGTGGTCATGTAAAGTAAGTATTCAATAAAGATGTTGTATTCATGTTTTAAGTTTTTATGTAATGATCCCAAGTCCCAAAGACTCTAAACCTCTCGATCTTCTTTATTGTATCAAGTGAAGTTTTATTTAATAAATCATGTTTAAGTTGTAATAAAAAAATAGGGTTTTCATAATATATAATTTAACAAAACATTATAACATTATCCAATACATTGAATTTTCCTTAAAAGCCATTATAGTGTTATTTTTTTGTATTATATGTTTTTATAAATAAAGATACCAATGATTATAATAGACATTAGTTGACACCAAATATAACACCAAAACACTAGTTACATAATACAGGTGGATATTTTACTACATTAACACAATATATAGATTATCATTCCAAATTTGATGATTCAGTTGCTGGCTTGTTTGATTTCGAATTTGGTGTCCGGATTGATATGATTCTGACCTCCTGTGATTTTCTTTTGGGATGTGATAGTGATGGTTTGCAGTGGGATGATCTCACGATGGTAGCAGATACATTGATGTTTTAGGTGTGTTTTTTTGATGAAAGATGGATGGTTGTTCTGGTTGTTCTGTTTTTCTGGTTCGAAGATGGTGTTGTATGGTGAAGCTGTGACAATTTTGGGCGGATATTGTGTTGTGACGAGGTTGGAAGCGGCAAAGGTGAGCGTCGACTGACGATTATGGTTTGTGTGTTGCGATTTCACCGGTGATGACAATGTTGAGTTAGATTCTGGCGTTGATGATGATGACGATAGGTAGGGACGTGACTGATGGTGCTTGCGGGTCTACGGGCTGGCTCGTAGTCCGAAATTGCCTTTTGAATTTTGAATTTTGGATTGTTAAAATCCTGTGTGGTGTTTTGAATTTTGAATTTTGTAGGTGGGATTCTTATTGTGGGTGGTAATGGGGTTTTCTGGGTTTGTACTGGTTGACTGTTTATTTGGTTCACACTTACCTATTTAAAAGTATCATTAGAAAATAAAAAAAATATATTGGCCTAGATTATCACATCCTGAAGGATCGAATATTTTAATTGTCTTGGGAGACAAGACACATACCTGATTCATAAATTAAAAAATCACAAGAAATACAACCTAATCATTATAGTGAGATCATTGTTATTTCATCTAGTAAACCCATTATACCATTCATATAGCCTCTATTGGTATTCTAGGTAAATTTAAAAAAAATAATGGGTGTGTTAAAAAGATAATAAAGGGAAAGTATAAAATAAAATTAATATTAGTATAAAACATCATGAATAATATAGAAGAGATAAATAATAATAAAATATTAAATATGAATTATATAATAAAAAATAATCTAAATCCATAGATTATATAGGACACAAACAATCACATGTATAATAATACCTAGTTCTATAATGATAGACTTCTTAAAGTCAGAAATCACAATCTAACATTCAACACCTTGTCCCAGGACATCATATATAAACAAGTAAGGAATAAACCAAATACACAAACCAGTTTATCTCATGAGACCTTGAAATAAATAAATGGTTTATAATATTCCCCACTCATCACATACTAATTCCAATCCATTAGTTTTATGATATAAAAAAAATACAAATTAAAAACATAATCAAAAAATTATTCACATTGAAAAACTAAAAAAATGTTACTATTTTCCCCAAATAATATATAGAACAACTTGATCATAATCCATAAAAAGTAATATGGAATATGTTTTCAATAGTTTATATCCACCTTAATTTATAAGATTTATTAAAGGATATATAGAAATACTTTATTAATATCACTAGAATATTTCTTAAGGAAAATACAATATTCATTTCATAATAACTAATATGAAAATAAAAAAATTTCAAAAATATCATGGAATATATTTTATTAATAAAAAGAAAAATATAAACATGTAATGAAACTATAAAATCATAGAATAGTCATGGCAGTATGAAATTTCATGTTTATGTTAAGTGTTAAAATAATGATTTAGTTACAATTTTTTTAAAAAGTGACTCATCTGGAAAATGAAAATTATATTCCTTTTAAAAAATTTTATATAATGTTCAACATCAGAAAAATTATTTAATAAATCATTTTAAAATATCAAAAAAATTTATGAACATTTAAAATAAAATATGGAAATTGAAGAAAAATATTCCTCACAAAATATAAATAAAAATTTTGTATTTCTAAAAAATATATAGTCAGAATTTTGAGTACATAAAAAATTGAAAATAAAAAAAGTAAATAATTTAATGAAATAACTAGAAAAGAGAAAAACTTATCTGGTTTCATCTTCTAATATTATATAATTCTAAAAATAGAAGTTTAAGTATAAAAATCCAAAATAAGGATAATATTGTGAAATAAACCCTTAACACATTGGTATATTTTTAATCAAAACACCATATATAAAATAATTTAAATTAAAATATTAAATACCACAAATCAAGAAGGTTTCATCATATAACATTTAAAAGGGACATTATATACACCTCAAAAATATAAATTGGCGTTTAACCACAAATATTATACAATGGAACATTATTAAGAGAAAAAACATTTCATAAATTATGAGATGAATTGTAAGTGAATTTAAATTAATTTTAATATATTTAAGTTTATTATACTTATATACAAACACATATACATAAATATAATGTCATTTATTATAAATATATAACATTTAGACACCTTTTTAGCAACAAATCATTATTAAAATTACCATTTTTAGTTTTAACTATTTTGTTTTCCATATATGTTTCAGATATATAAATTCATTACTTGAATCATTAATATAGTTAAAAAATATACAAATTCTAAATTATGATATAAGTATAATATGTATTCATAATATACATGTCACACCCTGATTTTTGTTTTTATCCTTTTTTTTCTAGAGTACCTTTTTGGATCTTTGGTTTCCTACTGAGTATATGGTGTTCTAGATTTAAATTTTATGTTTTCATGTTTCGGTTTGTTTTTGGACCTATTCATGGTTATAATGGGAGGTATGAGGACAAGGTGTATTGGAAAAGGAGTTTTAATGCTCACAGTGGTCACTTTTTTATGGGGTATGTTTGTTTTATAATTTTCCCCTTGAGTTAGATGAGTTTTTTGGTAAAAGGGGTGATTTTTGGGGATGTTTTCCTGGTCACATAGATAAGGTGCACTATTAGTTTAATCATGAAGGTACGTGTGAAGCGGATCACACAGTTTTCAAAGGGTTTACCTAAACCTCCAGCCAATGTGTGTAGCCCTTACAGCTCTAGCCAGTGGCTAATTTCTTGGTTTTCAAATGGTTTGCTAAACCGTGAATGCTAAACATGCAACCCAATTGACAATGGTTATTTTGTGATTTTTCCTTTATTTTTAATTCGGTTTTCTTCTATTAGCCTCCCCCATTTGAACCCTATGATAAAAACGCATCCCTATGTGGGTTTTTCTCCCCCTAGCACCTCTAAGTAGATTTTATGGTGGTTTCTTGGTGATTATTTACCTAGTTTAAAATATTTGGGCTACTCTCTCTTTCTCCTTTGTTTTTATTCCATTTTCCCTTTACCCTATAACCCTAGTGTCCATTTTTGGCCAATATTCAGACCTAGGGTGGTCCAAAATTGGGGTTTTTTTGTTTAGGGTTCCACATGATAGATCTTGTCTCATGGAACCATAGTGGTGTGTTTTTTGGTGTGCATCGTTGACGAGCCATTGCTTTGAGGTATGTTCCCCAATTTGATTTCCTTTATAATTTAAGATTAATTTATTTCTTTCTTTTCACACCTCTCTTGTATACTAATTGTCATTGTGAGATTATTAAAATTCATGTTTGGTGTGAAAAGTGGTGGTTTATGCCTTGTTTTGTGATAAATGATGTTTTTACTATAAATGTGCACATAAAGTGTTTGATTAAATGGTTGGTGGAAATTTTCATGTGACTTGTGGATTATTTGGAATGTTTTTACATTGAAAATTTTGTTGTGACATCTTGATGGTAGTTTTATGTTCGTAAAATGAATTTTTAAAATAGATTAGACTTGATAATGGTGTCTATTCAGTTAATTGAAAATAAAATGGAATGTAAATATGATTAAGGGACCATTTGGAATCTTTATTAAAGTGGTATTGTCATGAAAATGTGATGTGAATGTATATAATAGATTTGAAAAATTATATTTGAAGTGTAAAATTGTGTGTTTACATACTTTTTGAAAGGTGGATTTGGTTCCCTTAAAGTTATGGTTTGGTGAATAATTATTAACGGTCTTTTTGGAAATTTAGAAAAAATAGTGAAAGTGTATAATGTGAAAATTATCATTGGAAAATCATCTATCCTTGTTTATATAAATATTGAATGGGTGGGATGTCCTTGTTGTAGAATCCTTGTGACCCATTTACTTTGTTTAGAATGTGAGATCCCTAGTGTGGACTCCTTTGTGACTTATGATTTATAAGAAAGAGATTGATCCTTATAGTGGATCAAAGTGATGCAAGTTGTTTGGATTAATAATTATATATGCAGGTGATTGGATGCTTGGTTGGCATCAGTTGTCTCACCCCCTTTATACATGTGACATGAGAAGCACAAACTGTGAGAGAATTTTATGATAATGACTATGGAATTGGCTAGATTACGCACTAGATAGTGGCCCATGGTAGGTGGATATATTGAGTTTATTTCTATGGGATTTTCCCATTAGTCATTCCTACATTAGGGTGGTTGGGAGTATTTAGGATGATTTTGATTTTATCGTCTGAGGCATGATTCTGGGGATAGGTCACATGTATTAGTATGTTCTGGATTATTCACAAGCTCCTTAGTTCACCCATGCACATCAGTACTTAGTTGGTTTCTCTTGTATGCTTATTTCCATTTCCATAGTTGTATAATTTTTATTCTTGCTTCTTGAGTAGTGTGTATTATTTCTAGAAATAACAAATGGGTTTTAGGTGATTGTGGAAGATGGTTTTTTAAATGTTTTACAAACCTTCTGAAAATTATAAATGAAATTACACCATTCTTCATAAAATTTATATGATTCCTCTATTGTAATAAATTGTGGTTTTTATTGGTAAAAAGGGTAATGGATAGTATCTTGTTTTAAAGAGAAAATGTACAGAAAAAAATTACTTTTATATATTTTATTTCAAACTTGAAGATGATGATTCTTTCATTTTAATAGTATTGCTTTGGGAATAGATTATTCAGGATAACCTATTGGGTTTTAATAAATATGCCTATAGTTTCTCTTGTTTTTATTTTTTGGTGTAGGTCTTAGTTTGGTATTGATCTCTATAGGAGATGGTAGGTATTGGCGTTGGAGTGTGACCCTCAGGGTCCCAGGAAGATGTTCGGTCATCAGGTTCAGTTTGGATTTTATTGTATTTTTAGGCTTTATTTTCATATTATTGTATAAAATATGTTTAATACGGATATTGTTATATCTATTAGGATTCATTTTTTGTTTATACTATTTATTTTATTTATTTTTTGGTGAAATAATCCCACTATTCACTCTGTTGATTACCGTTACTATTTTTCAGCCCATGGGGATCGGGAACAACCTTTGAGCCATGTCACAGATTGTCTTGGGTGACCAGTTCAGGGTATACCTAGGTTGGTTCATAAAAATATATTTTTAGAATCATAATTAAAATTTTAAAATGATAATTGAATCAAATTTCTTCATGATGGTAGTAATACACATACAATAATGAACGTCATTAACATTTTTTAACAAGTGGATGTTAATAATGGTATATAATATCTCACATTTAAAAAATCATAATTATTTCATAGAGATGATATACATCATTTTTTTTCCATCATTATAACCATATAGGTAATCTTGTGATGATTAACAAATTACACCATTATACAGAGACAAAAGGTCATACGTATGTACGATAGATTTTTTTCTTTCCATGGGAGGAAAAAGTGATATAAATTCATTTCTACGAGAATAATTATAACATATATGTATATTTATGAGACATTGGTAATGATTTTAGGATAGAATAAACTTATTTAATGTATGTATAAGAATAATTAAACTTGAATGGGTCAGCGAAGTTGAATGTCTCCTCATTGAGAGACCTACTATGGATTATAAATTAATATTTTATATGATTGTCTTAGGAGAACAAATGAAGATCAATTGTAATGAAACTTACCCGGATACCTTATTAAACCAGTAACCAACCCAAACAACAACATACATGGAGGTAATTCCTAATCCCCATGAGATGAAGACTAACACCCAAGAATCAACAACAAGCAGAGGAAATTATTTCATCTAATATAATGAAGAAAACATGATATACATATATAAAAAATGCAAAGAAAACGAGAAATGGTAAAAAATATATATATATCATCTAAAAAATGAATCAATAGAAGTAACAAAAATTAAAAGAAGCTAAAAATTATACAATATGCAAGCCCCGAAAATACGGATAACTAAAAACAAATTACATACTCCATGTGATAGTGTAATAGAACTCCCACAATCTCACCATTCGAAACCATAACAAAGTGATAAAAACTTCACCGCCTCGCTATGAGGCCTTTAATTTCCATGTAAATAAAGATATAACATGGACTACACACTGCTGAAAGGGTGTGTAGGGTGTGATCTAAACATGATCATCCGGATCCCAACCAGGTGTTATATATCAATTATCTATAATAAAATCCTATAATGCTCGAATTTAATGAAAAAATTCATGAAAATCAGTTAAATAGTTTTTATATTAAAATAATGGTAAATTTTTTCCCACTTTTCCACAATCGAAAATAATATGGGTAAAATTTATTCGATGAATTTCATATAAATAAAATCAGTCATACTAAGGCATGTATGACATATTATATCAATTCAAATAAAAATCAAATCATAGGTAACATCGTGCCAAATATCATGACAAGTTAGAATATTTTAGACACTCATACCTAATCAATAGAAAAGAATGAATAAAGTCTTCAAATATGTGAATCGAATCTCGAGACTAGAGGAACAAACTTGAAAGTGATAATTCTGATAAGATTAAAAAGTACCTAAAACAAAAATCTTATATAACAGAGGAACCCCAATGAGTCAACCCCCAAAATTATCACTGCTCGATGCTTATGAAGACACCTTACACTTAAGTACCAATGTCCTATAATGTACTGCATTTTCAAAACAATTTCATAAAAACCATTCATTATAAATAGTTTCATAAATTTATTTCAGAATTCTTTGAAAATGAAATCTATATGAAAATAAGGGGGAATCCATATTTTCTCAAAAACAAATTTCCACACACACATTTAAATCATTTAAATTCATTTATAAAACATTTTATAAAACAAGAGTAATATGGTTCATCCAATGAAGGATTGAGATAGAATCACCTACCTCAAATTCAGGTCGCACATTCCCACAATAGGATCCACCAACATGAGTGAACATAATGGAAAATATAGAGGCCCCATAATCAATACTTTAAACTCAATATAAATTGAACAACAAAAGAAGTTTGAGGAGAATATAACACAACACATACCATATGAAATACACACACCGAACCACAAACAACAATATAGTCATCATATGGAGGAAGATTTCGCAATAGAGCTAGAAATGATATAGAGAATGAAGACCACAATGCTAATGGGTCTGAAAATATAGCGAAACATAATAAATAAAACAAATAATGATGAATCTGAGAAAACACATACCCTAAGAGATGCAGTGAAACTAAAATGAAGATAATTCTTGGAATGAAATGATCTATCAGGAGAAGATATCCCCAAAATCAAAAAAGAGAGATCCTACGTCTTAATTGAAAAAACAACTAATGGAATGAAAGATTAATAATATTTGTAGAGCCTTAATAATCACTAACCCAAAGACATTCAACACATGAAACCATTTAATGAAAAAAATTTCTAAATTAACCAATGAAGATGAAAAACATGCCACTTGGATTAAAACTCATGAATTTTACTATTTAACAGTGTTAACATGATTCACTATATGTAAAAAATTCATTATATGAACCAATTCAATAAATTTCTTGACAATAAATATATTAAATTTAACCATTCATGACCTAAAAATTCATTATAGGTAGTGAATAGTCCAGACTCTAAGGAAAGAACACAAACCATGGATGGTGTTCATTGACCTTTGGGAGTACCCTGTAAAGCCTTTGAATAATTTATACCTAGAATCCTTTAATTCCAACAAAAGTATTACGCATAAAATTAGTTCATTTTACACTACAACTATTTCTTTTCCCAAGATCCCCAGAATTCTCCCTAACATGGATGAAAACAAATAGAGAGATGATAAGTACCTGAAAGTGGGTAATAGTATGTTACAAACTCCCCACAATAAGAATTTTTGTCCTAGATAATTCATATAAAAGAATGGTATCCTAAAATAGGTGATTCCATTTCTTCCCCATCAGTGAATCATGCTCGAATTTCTCATAAGAATCTGGTAAATGCTTCCATAACACTCCAACCAAAACAATCAACTTCCAATGAAGGACTTTCAACTGAGTGTTGGTGGTCTTCCTTAGTTTCTATACAATAGAAATGTTTGGATCTAACTCGATCTATTCCCATCTCAAAAAATGACAGGGACTAGGATGGTACTGATGAGATATGATTTGTGAAAAAATCATGAATTCCTATTAATCAAATATGAATTTCTAATAGAAAAGCTATGTTCTGAACTTGCTCATTGATCTAAAATGGACCCACATATCAGGTATCATACTTTCCATGTTTTTCTTGGTTATGGTGACCAAAATGAGAAGGATGTTTTATGAAATCCATGTGAGAAATGAAAATCTCCCAATTATGTTTCCAATGATCTGTATATGATTTCTTATGATATTACAATTTAAATATACGGTAACATATATCCTAAATTCTTATTGACATTTACTAAACGATCCTTGGTCACAAAATATAGGTCTCTCCATCAGTTTTTCATCAAAGTGGTTACCTAAATTTGAAACCATAAAATTCCATGAAGTGATCCATTCTGATCAATGACTGATAACTGTTTTTATAATCAAACCAAACTGGTCCTAGATACCTATCCCTTGATCCACTAAAATCTATGACTTAGTCACAAAGTATATCCTTTAGTATCTGAATATAATTTTCCATTTATGGTCTTTCTAGGGATGGTAGTCTATAATCAACATTAATTGAGTCCCCCTCTCCTCTTAGATAATCTTTAAAAAACTGGGATGTAAACTAAAGATCCCTATCTATAATAATGGTAGAGGGATATTTGTGCATCCTCACAATCACTTAGACATAAGGATTACCCAGGTCATCAACTATTGTGTTGTCCCTAATCATAATGAATTGAGTCAAATTTTTTAACAGATCAATCACCATATGGATTGAATTCTTACAATATGGTCTCTCTGGAAATAAAAAATAGTCCATAGACACTCTATCCCATTACACAAATAGCACTGAAAGAGGATATAGTAGACAAAAATGTTTTAGATTCTCTTACTTTATTTTATGGAACCTATAACAGTGGGACACATTACATTCAATGTCACACATCATACCCAACCACCATAATCAATATCTCATGTCACAATACATCTTTATAGTTCCTAAATGAATGACCAATGAAGAACTATGACAATAAAAAACTGATCTCCTCATAGATGTTGGGATGGAAATATGATCCCCATAACATAGAATACCATATGAATGTTGAGACCAACCATTAATGATATCCGCACTATATAGGGTCTTGCAATTTCCATTGTATTCATCATTTTATAACCAAGACTGTATAATAGTCCCAAGGATAGATGAGGATAACTAAATACCACTCAGGACCAATCCTAAAACCTAATCCTGATCACATAAGTGGAACTAAACATAGAGTTTTATAAGGTTCCACTCCCCTTTTGATTTGAAAATAACTTATGATTGTACTTTACTTTATAGATTATCTATGATGAAATTCACCTCCCCCAAGTTGTAGGTGATGTCAATGTCAAACGTATAAAGGCATTACACCAATACCCTCTATCTGAGATTCATTTATTTCAAATTAATGATATAAATTAGGCTCTTATAGTTATAAAAGACTATGAAACACTCCCCAGAATGATAGTTCCACAATAATTTAAGCACATTCATATCAACCAAAATTTTTAAATCATTATTGGGGTAATTCTTCTCATTTAGTCAATGATGGTAAGAGTTGTAAGCCACTGAATGGTTATCTTTTATATGAATGCAACCCAAGACAACAATAACAATATCATAAAAAACAAAATATCCATTACTGATCTTATGTAAGATGAAATTACGTGATAATGTCAGAAATAATTTCATATCCTTGAAATAAGATAGAAATCTTTCATCCCATATGAATTTCACCCCTTTCAAGGTTAGAGTAGTCAAAGGCAATTCCAAATTTGAAAAATCCTTGAAGAACCATTGGTATCACTAATCAAGTCTTAGGATGATATGAATATCAAAGTTTTAATGTGGATGCTTCCATGGAAATGCGTCCTTAACATTTATCAGGTTCAACTAATAAGAAATTATCAAAAATAACGTGTCCCAAGAAAATCACTTGTTGGATCTAAAAATTGAAATTAAAAACATTCAATATAAATAGTGACTTAATAGGATTTTTAGAATCAAACTAAAATTGTGATCATTCTCATGGTTAGACATAGAATAAACCAAAATACCTTCTATGAAAAATACTAAAAAAGAGTTGAGATACTCATGGAATATCTGATTCATCAAATGCATAAAATTGTAGGAGATTTAGTTAGGCCAAATGGACTCACACAATAATTTTAATGAAAAAAGCTACTCTTGAGATACATGATAAGTATATAAGGCTCCAAAACCCTGAGCTAATGATAACCCAATCAAAGATCTATCTTCAGAAACCACATTTACCCTATTATAAAGTAAAAGAATTCATCCATACAGGTAAAATAATAAATAATTTCAACTATTATATGGTTCAACTTTTAATAGTTGACACACAATTAGAGTGAACCATCCGCCATCTTGGAAAAGTGAAAAATGTCTACTCAAGGTGAAACAACAGGGAGAAAAAAACCATTCTCTATCAGATCATCCAACTGAATCTTTAGCTTTAACATATCCTCTTTTGATATTAGATAAGAGCATATTTAAAGTATTTGCATACACAGTACGAAAAAAATTATAAAATCTACCTCAATATCTAGGGGAAGAAAAGGGAAATTATCTGGATAAATGTTAGGAGAATCACAAAAAATAGAAGTTTGATCAATAATGGATGAGACATAATTGAGATAAACCTCTATAGAAGATAAAAACAATTTATATCTATGAAGGAAGGTCCCAAACAACCTGAAATAAGCTCTCACTCTCCTCGAAACACTTGAGATCTACCATATGCATCAAAGAAAAAAAACATACCAATGATAAATATGAAACTGACCATGAAGAGAGATAATAAAATCCATAAAAATGATGAATCCAAACAAATCAATATAATTAATGAGGAAATCATAGACAAACTCTGCATCAGCTGTTGACAACAAATAATAAGGACACTAAAATCCCTTCAATTTCTTCTTTTGAAGGGTTGTCACTAACTCCATAAAAATTAAATGAGTTATATTGGATGTTTATGAATATACAAAAAAAAGAAAGATATAAATGAGTGGGAGGATCCTATATCAAATAAATAAATTGATACTAAAATTCCATTAGTATAATACCTATCATTGTCGCTGAACCTAAATCTACCTCCACTAGAAACTCAACCATTATGTAAAGGTTCTTCACTCTTGATTCCTATAGATAGAGGCCAATAGTCTTTGAATCATATGAATGAACTATGAAATACCTTGTAATCTATGATCCATAAAAATAAAATGTTATAGACATTTCCTGATAGAAACACTATAGATGACAATAGAATCTAAAACTATTACAAATCTTTATGTGATATTAACAAGAATGTTTGGGTTTTCTAAGATTGCCTCATGGATAACAAGTCAATGGTACACTAAATTATCTAACTAAATGTGCATAGAAGGGATACTGCTAAAAACCACCCTCACTACCCATGATATGATCATGACACTTTTTCTTCCTCCCTTGCACTCCACTGAAGCTGCCACTAGGTGGAAGAAAAGGGAATAATAATAATAATTTACATTTATATCCATATCTTCCATAATTTACCAATAAACTATGTCCACATAGGATCAAATCATCATCATAAAAACTTGTGATATGATATCTAGTCGCATGAACTTCATGTACTTCTAAGACATCACCTGGTCATTATTTACTGCCTATAGAGAAAAAAAATCAATCTCCATGAAATGATTGGTGTATACCAAAATTAAACCCTCTCCTTACTGCAAGGATATAAACTTGAGAGGATTCAACATTGTTAGCATCTCTAGGAAAAACTACTAAAATAATTGGGCCATGAAACTCTTCCAGTCCAAGCTCATGTTCCCATTGGCATATATTATGGAATTCCACCATTTATTACTAAGACCATCATATATGAACATGAAATAGTTTACCATAATATTCTCAGGTCAATATAAGAAATTTATGAAATAATCAGTCTTTAATAACCATTCCTCTACAACTTGAGGTTCATTCTTACGCTTATAGGATGGTGGATTCCCACATAGAAACATCAATGGTTTATCCTTCTCCCATATAGATCCTCGATATACCTAAATAAATTCATTCTTGATTTGAAGTACATTTCGTTTTATAATTCAATTCTTCCGCATAATATTTTCAATATTATTTGGATCTAAAAGAGGATTCCCTTGGGGGGAGTCTTCTGCACCCCCATGAGGAACCCAATGAATAAATACAGGTGGAATATTGTTGAAAAATGAAATAAAAGGAATGATTAAATGATAATATAATCCATGTTCAAACAAGAAAACATATATTGAGATCAAGAATTCAAAATAGTAGACACACATTGAAACATCTTATGGTAACTTCAGTCTCATCACTGTAAGTGTTGTCCAAACACTCACTGCAATATTCCTATAATGTTTTGAAAATCATATCTCTAGTCTACAAACATCCCAAAATCAAGAATAACCTTCTTTGCATACAAAACTGTGAAGAACCTGAAATAGATACCCTATTAAACAGGTAATTTAACTGAATATCCATATTCCCTAAGTGAGTTCCTGATCACCATAGTCTAGAAACAAGCACCAAACATCCACAACAACCAGATAGGAATTTTTTTACCAACATGAAGGAGGAAACATGATATATATATACATCAATTGAAGAAATAATAATAGAGTAAAAAACTAAATATATGTATATAAAAAAGAAAATATCTAGAGAGACACAACTCAAAAGTTGCTAAACAATCTCCAAGATATATGTTAAATGACAAATTAAAACTGAAATAAAAATTGCTACTACAAGTGATAGAATGGGAGGACTCCCCCATCTCACCATCAACTTCCCAGAAACAGTGTAATGAACCTAACCCCAGAATCCTGGAGTCAATGAATTTTTATATTACACAAAATAGATACAATGGGTTAAATCTGAAAGGACCGGTAAGTTTAGTAGTTATGTAGAACAAGATACAAACATGATTCCAAAATCACATTAGGAATTGAAAATAAAATCCAATACATAACAAAATCAAATGAACTGTCCCCTTGAAAACTCAATCTAAGAATTATTTTTTATATCCTGAGGAAGAGAATTAAAATAATTTAGATCTAACATTTTTAGTAAGTGTTATATACAGTTCAATCTATCTAGAATCAATAATAATAATCAATATGGAATGTTAAAAATTCATTCCATTTAAATAACTTAACTTTCCAGACTATATATGTGACAATCAACAAGGAGAGGTTACTAACTGAAAAAATATTCTATTTAACCAATAAAATGATTGTGAAAAGGATCAAGAGAAAATTTCATAGTAAAAATATCCTGGATAATAAGATAATTTAATTCTCAACAAATAAAATTCCAAGCTATTGGTGTTTAGGTATAAGTAACATGGTACATATAACCTCATGATCTATCATCATGATAGTTTAAAACTACTAGATAAAATCCATCTTACTTGGACCACTTTTTTTTCTCATGAGACCTTTCGTTGCATCGATGGGATGTGTATATCTGAGCCCAACCATTTCATCAATTCTAAATCATTCCTCATTGATCATATAATTAACTAAATTTATAAAAAAAATTCTTTATTACAAAATTATTATATTGTCTAAAGGATACATATTTATCAATACTACCACAGTTAATAAAATAACCTTAAAACTATACACCATATGAAAAAATGATATAATTTTTAAGAAATAATAATATCCATCATACAATAATTTTCATATTTTAGAGAAATTTATAGAATAATGAAAAATTATAATAATAATTTCATTGTTTGAATAGAATTTTAACAATGATTCATTAACAGTCATTCATTATTTAATTGATCGAATGTTAATTTCCTTATTTTCTCATTCATTATTTGTCATGGAATATTGGTTTATTGTTAATATTATATATATTCCTTATTTTTTATTAATAATAATTATATAAATATCAAATTTATACATCAATTTTTCTTTTAAGTTAAATCAAGAAACTATTTTTTTTAAATGATGCATATTACGACCATAGAGATGGTAGATTGTGCATATTAATGAGTAACATTTCAATTTTGAATTATTATTATGGATAAGTGTAAAGTATATTTTATCTTTCCATAATTACCATAATATAATAACTAACATATTGTTTCATTAAATATACTTTTACGTATCATCCATGTATTGAACTGAACTGTTATAATTAAAATTCCCCTTTTGAGTTAATTAATTGTATTAATTTGTATAATTTCTATAAAGCAACACACATTTATTTTGATTTATTATATCTAATTGGATTTAAATGAACATGAAGTATAATTACCATTGATAATATAGATGCTGAATAGAAATGACATGATTTGTTTAAATATCGGTCTTTAACAAAACCAATTGACACATAATGAAGAAGTGATGACCTCAACCAGTAGGATAATACCCAATTATTCCCATTTATCCATGTTTTTGAGGGAGTCAACATCTTCGGGTTTTTAATTTTACCAAGCCTAAAATGTGATCCAACAAATCAATCATGAGATAAATTTTTTACCGAATACATTCAAACTAATCGAATTCATGACCCAAACCATGTTTGTCGAACCAACCCATGAATATCCCAAAATCATGAACCTTAACCTTATGATATTTTTGGTATATTAACAGTATATGTATCAAGACCCTAGAAAGATGAATATGTACATTATTTTGTATAAAACAATGAATATATTTTCACCATATTATTTTTTATTTATTTATTGTTTTTATTTTGATACAATAAAGAACAAATTTTAGTTTTTTGTTATTATTAAATTTAATTAACAAATTTTTGATATATATGATTTTTTAATTAAATAAAATTTAATAATATTACTAAATAATTTTTATCAAATATAAATGACCGTAAAATTTTTATAAAGTCAAATGTAATTTCAATAATGTTTTGAAAATTATTATTCTAAAAAAAACAAACATTTTTTAATAAATGAATATTTTTATTTAATAGTGAAATTTTAAATATTTAGAAAACGATTTAGATAAAATGAAGAATATTTTTGTAATCATAGGGTTGAAATTATCCAAAAGTGAATTTTTCATAATTTTTTGAGAAAATCAAATTTTTGGGTAAAAATAAATATTTTATAAATATACATTGTGAATTATAACATTGAAATGGCCAAACAGTTATCTGATAAATACTATAAATGTTCTCCATGATGAAATATTATTTTTAACATTAATGATAAATATAATTATAAGTCAATGTTTTTGAAAATGTCCTTGGATTTTCATAAAGGATAGAGTGAGTGGTTTCCTGAAAATACATCCGTGTCTGGATACTGCAAGTGGATGTTGCTCCGGAACAGATATACCTTGGTATAATAACTCCAAAAAGATATCATTTTCTGGACTCATTTTAATCTGGTACATGAAACTGGGTCTTTATGCACACCCAGATTGAAACTCTTAGGGGATATTCTTTGGTAATTCACCAACTCTCCATGAACCATTATGAAGGATATGAGTAAAATATGACTATGAATAACCTAGGATAATCCTACGGTGTCATCAATTAAAAGTTATATTTCATTATTTAGACTTAATATAAGTAAAGTTTTATGATTATATAGATTTATTATATGAGATATGTTTCTCATGCTGTTCTTCCTGGTTTTAGTCAATGGAGAGAACTAAAAGGAACATGATTACCATTTAATGTTTTAGAAGTGGAATGCATGGGCATTATGAAAATTTATTTCCCAAGTGAAAATATCATAATGAGAACCAAGACAGAGTTATAAGTATTGGTTATACTTCATAATATATGAATACTGTAAACAACATGTTAAAGGTATGTGATGTTAATCTAGTATTGTTTACATTGATCATAAGAAGCGTGATTAGATTGAGGTTGAGGAAAATTAATATATAATTCATATTTCATGTTCTAGGAAATGGGAATTAAGGAATAAGATGATGAATCATGGGTAATGGTTTAATAATAATGATAGACTAATTAAGTATTTATATTTTATAAATCAAATATTTTTTCATATGAATCATGAAATGTATAAGTATTTTCAGTATAATATTTCATTAAGGATTTAAAATGACTTGTTGAATGGAGATGAAGACATAGATAAGTGATTACATGGAATGGTGATATTTTTATTAAGGGGAGGTAACCGTAAATTAATGCTGTATTTGAGATAATGATATTTGGGTAATGATATATTGGATATGAATATGTAAATTGGATGATACAGATTACCCTGGGACAGATTATTGAAAAAATGGACTATTTTATCAAGGATGAAGTTTACAACTTCATGGATTTCAATAATATTTCCAGTAATAATATGAATAATGATGTATTCATTTTTTCCAAAATGATTTTCCATAATTAAGGTTATTACTATGTTTCAATGGAATATATGATGTGGATATTCACATATTTGGAATTTGAAAACCATGTGGTACTTTGTGATATATCTAGGATGAATGTTATAGTTATTTCAAGACTTTGTTTCAAATGATTTAGATTTTGATCTTAATAAAGGGTTATATGGTTAACCATTCATGAAATGATTAAGTTAAACATCGAAGAAAGTAGTTGTGTACAGAGTTAATTTTTAAAACCGTGGTTAAAATGACATTTAGTGATTAAAATTATTTCAATGATGTCCATGTTATTTATTTTTGTAATTATATTAGCATCTTTTTAGAAAATGACAAAATTTATATTGGGTGAAAACCAATCATATTCAGAAAGGCCATGAGTCCCGAACCCATGCCTGAAGGACGATAGGGGTTTTACGCCTACCACTAGCCTAGGAGATGTCCAAGTTGATGTATTATTATTTTTGATGAAGAATTATTTATACTGAAATAGTAGAGTTAATTTTTATACTTATAGATTAATTTATTAAAAATATTAATTTTTTAGAATAATTTTAGATAAATATTTATTAATTTGATTCATTTATGATACTTAAGTTTATTTAAATTTATATTTCTTCACATTATGAATAAAAGTACACTTACAGACATCCATTACATGAAGTAATGGATGAATTAGAAATTTATAAAAGAATAACTAATTAATTAAATTATGTTTATAGTAATATATTATGTAAGCATATTTCCTTACATTTATAATCAATAAAATATTTATTCAATGTTAGTATAATTATCAAAATAAAATGTGTTGTCATAATACCTTAATTTTGTAGGACTGGTGGCATTTTTAATCATCACAGATTTATGACTTTGAGGCCATAAACATTTCTTTGATCATTCACTTGTTTGTGATTGATGACACTAATCAATCCCTCTAAATATTTTATCTTTTCCTCCAGGTAAAATCCTCATTCTAAACCGATGTTATCATATGTGGAAACCATGTTATATGTTACATTAGGTAACCATTTCGGTACCAACTTTCCCCTTTTATGGGATGTTTTAGTATTTATTTTTATGATGTGGGTTTCTATGAATTAAACATTCAAGTATTAATCCTATGATAATCCAGATGAATTTTGAGGGAAAATTCATTTTAATGGGGTAGAATGAAACACACTATGTTTTTGTGAATTTTTTTTCAAATTAATTTATCATTTGTGATATTTTTCATTTTAGATAACACTAAAATTACTTTATTTTATATTAAATCACTATGTTATTCTTTCATTACACGCAACACCAAGTTAATCATGACATATAGATGGCATAAATTTCAACTTGATATACATCGAACAACGAGGTTAATTTTTACCTGGCATATATTATATGCATCACCGACTTGGAGCACACAACAAAAAACACTAACTTAGCATACATTACACACAACACTGATGTCTCTACAAAACACCATTTTACTATTATAAATATTTAAATGACATAATTATAACATATCCATTAAACGAAGTAAAAATAAGAGTAATTATTACTTTTCAAATATTTTTTATAATGGATTTATTTAAACAATACATATTTCTAATGAAATATATAATTTTTGGTAAAGACATTATATGATTAAAAATACAATTTTATCAAGTAAACTACATTTCATTTCCTTCTATAAAAATAATTATAATTAATTTAAAACACATCTAGAAATTTATTTTAATAAAAAACTTCATTTTTGATTTTTTAATTCTTAAATTATGTTAGGGTGATTTTTGGGTATTTTTATTAGATATTACATTTTTGATGAATAGTCAAAATACAAAATTTTTGTTAAGAACAACCTTTTCATTAAAATAAGTAATAATGTTAAATTATAGTTTAAATTTGTTTTAAGGTAACATTATATCAATTATGAATCTATGAATACCATTTAGTTCATTATAATCAATTTAAATTTGAAATTGAATATAAATATGTACCTAACTTTTGAACATTTGTGTACTTTAAAAACCCATGATTTTGTCCCATCTGAAAGATTATCACTAATATTAATTTTTCCACATCACTCAATTTATTTTCAAAAAATGTAAATAATTTTTTTAATAAGTATAATATTTAGAGTCTAATTATATCATGTTTATTTTTTACAAAAATGATTAGTATAAGTGGTTAAAATTAATCACAATTATGAAGGTCAAATTAAGTTTAATTAGGGACTGAATCTTAATCTTAGGGGTCTAAATGACCGATCCACATGTATAGAACCCATTGTGTAGACTTTTTTCTGAAATAAACCTTCCATTCTTGATTTATGTTTGTTTTTTTAATTTTCTTAGTTAAGAACATGTTACACCAAAATTGTTTTAAAAAATTCTTATTGAGTCCTTCTCCTTCCATATAAAAGACCACCACCTCTCCCACTTTTTTACAAGTATAAATCTCATAGGGTCACCAATGATCATCCAAATAAACTTTTAAACATCCTTACATTCCTCCTCAAAAATTATAATTAGGAATTAAGAAATACAAAGAATCCTTTTTGGCACAAAGCAAAAGGAGTTACCCGATTTAGAGGAAACCTTTTCTCTCAAGCCCTTTCATTTATTTTCCTTCTCCATGCCCTACACTATCTTTATTCAAGGATTTAATCACAAAATAAATATATTTAATATAATTGGATGTTTTGATAAGGCTTATACATACACTCACACACACATCTATCTAATGGGTAACAAACATATTGTTTATGTGTACCGATAACTACTATCTCACTAAACGACGATTGTTCATTTTTCCTTTACCACATCTCATGGTGGAAATTATGAAGAAAAAATAGTATATATAGGTAATATATTATATTTATTATGTATTTGAGGTTATTTATTCCTTTTTTAAAATACATAACTAGTTACTTTATATTTTGTGTTAATACTAAAATTTCCTTTGAGGACGTGTGGAGTACCTCCGCTTCCAAGTGATATGATTTCTTCATGCACTACATGGATTATATTAAGAATGGTTTTATTTTATATTAATGATATATATGATATCATAAGTCTAATATAATAGTGATATATATATATACACACATATTTATACATATATTTCTATTAATTTCTTTCTTTCAACATGATAACTAAATGGAAGTAACATTCCTACATAAGTACGACCTCCCATCTCCTTGAATGGTGTGTTCTATTTCATAATTATATATTATTTAGATTATTATAATAAAAATATAATGTATATAAATTATATTTATGTAATTTTTTACATTCATTAAATCATGATATAATTATTAGGACCAATGATAAAAAAATTAAGACACATGCAAAAAACAAAGAAAATATTAATTGAAGCGTAAACATAACATGAAATTGTTGACAAGTGGGTAATATAAATTAATAATAAATAAATATTTTGTATTATATATAATAATATGATTCTATAAAATATTTATAAATTACTTTTATTTATTATACATGAGTTTTGAACTAGTACGGCAAGAGTATAGACCCAAGGCAAGAGAATTTCATATAAATTTTATTCTGTGAGATACATGCTTTATTCACAACCCATTCCTTTTGTGTAGTGCATATACTACCCATGTATTTATTAAATTATTCTTATAATTTTTTTTATAGTTATTTAATTATCCATTTTGTGATCTTTATTTCATTTGGTTTAAGTTTAAAAAGTTACCAAATCGGTAAAATAGTTTTGTCTCAATTTTCCATTGTAGAAGATCATGTTTTTTATAGACCAAAACTATTTTTAAATGTGTATATTCGTAAAATTTACATATCATATCAGAATCTAATTAATTTCAAGATATTTTATTCTTCAAATAATTTTCATTTCTTACATGGAGATTATGATATGAAGTAACCAAGTGGTAAGAGTTTATTGAAATAATCTTATCACTCTTTCAGATTGTTAATGATTATGATTCCTTGAAGAAATATTATGATACATATCTCAAGATAACTCATTATTATCCTTATCCTATTTTTATTAAATATATTTCCATGTATTAGTACCATTTTTCTAAATATTGGTGTATAAGATAGTTAATAATGTGTTTTTAAGAAAGCACGACTTTACCCTATCTTCGGTCAGAAATCTGTGTTCTTTTAAAATCACATTTTCTAAAAAGAGTTTCTAAATATATTATACGAATCTCATATGATAATTAAAATATATTTTTCAATTTGTTTCTTTTTCTAATGTTATCAAAGGATTCTTCTTTTCTCTTTCTAAACAAGGAAAATTTTTAACCCTTTTTATTGTCTGAAAAGAATGTTTTCTTACCTCAAAATACATGAACAAATTAATCCACCATCAATCCTAGAAATTGTTTTTCATATCTAAAGGTTAATTTTTAAGAATTTATTTAAAATATATTTTCATAGTATTTTTTTTCAAAATGTTTTAGGTTTCAAATAGTATTTTTCAATGAAGAAAGGATAGTTTCCACACAAAATGTTTTCATAACATCATTCCATGTTCTTTTATATCCACGATGTTATCTATTGATGTTACTCATGTCCTTATAGGAAATGATTTAAAGTTTCACTTTATATTTTTTTCTTGAATGGTTTATGTTTTGATAGAATGAATCTTATGATACAGTTTTCTCTCCCATGGGTTTTATGCTTTTGAAACCCACTTATTCTAATGGATTACACTTCCATGAAGTGATTATAAAACCTATCTCATTCACAGGATATTATGTGATGAAATTTTAATGATACCCATTTCATTTCATGGGTTATGATTTTATTTTTATAAAACCTATTTCTTTTTATGTATCATGATATGATGTAAATTATATTATCTTGTGGAATATGTATGAATGATTTTCTTATTAGATGGGTGGGAAATATATCTCCCTCTAATGAATTGGAAAATATTTTGTTTTATATGATATCAAAGGATACATGGTTTGTATTCCATGACATAAAATAAGAAAGTAAAAGGTTTATACCATGATTGAGTGATGTCATAATCTAATGCTAGATCCAGACAATAAGAATATCTGTGAATGGTAGATATGTGAATTGGAGCTTTCAATCCCCATGAATCCTCAGAACACTTAATGATCTGTAGAGACTACTTTGCAGAACCAAAATGCACTACAATATTACACTGTAACCAAGCAGTAGTGTCAACAGATGTCGAGGCTGGGACCTCCAATGATAGGTGTGAGTCGTCCCATGAAACTGAGGAGGAGACCAATCCGATTTCTGGAAAGCAATGTATTTTAGTGCAGTTATCTATGCCACAAAGAGATTCCTTGAAGGAAAAGTTCAGGTGGAAAAGATCCAAGGATTTGTGGAATACATATAATAATAATTAATTAATTATTTAAAGGCTAACTACCCATATCGTTATTACAGGTTAGGCATAGTCTATGACCCACGGACTTACTTATGGCTAGGGAAAACGAACTGTGTACCCTCTTACTTTTAGACTTGGGATACAACCCATGCCCCTTGTTGTTTTAAGGCTTGGTAAAGAACCCATCTACCCTCTTACATTTAGTTTTGGGAAACAACCCATGTACCCTCTTGTTTTTTATCTTCGGATACAACCCCTGTACCCACTTTATTTTATTATTCAGCTACAGCTTGTGTACCATATTGTTTTTTGGCTTGGGCTACAACTCGTGTAACCTATTTCTTTTAGGCTTGGGATATAAACCTTTTAATTTCTTATTTTATGTCATGGAATACAAACCATGTATCCTTTGATATCATATAAAACAAAATATTTTCCAATTCATTAGAGGGAGATATATTTCCCACCCATCTAATAAGAAAATCATTCATACATATTCCACAAGATAATATAATTTACATCATATCATGATACATAAAAAGAAATAGGTTTTATAAAAATAAAATCATAACCCATGAAATGAAATGGGTATCATTAAAATTTCATCACATAATATCCTGTGAATGAGATAGGTTTTATAATCACTTCATGGAAGTGTAATCCATTAGAATAAGTGGGTTTCAAAAGCATAAAACCCATGGGAGAGAAAACTGTATCATAAGATTCATTCTATCAAAACATAAACCATTCAAGAAAAAAATATAAAGTGAAACTTTAAATCATTTCCTATAAGGACATGAGTAACATCAATAGATAACATCGTGGATATAAAAGAACATGGAATGATGTTATGAAAACATTTTGTGTGGAAACTATCCTTTCTTCTTTGAAAAATACTATTTGAAACCTAAAACATTTTGAAAAAAAATACTATGAAAATATATTTTAAATAAATTCTTAAAAATTAACCTTTAGATATGAAAAACAATTTCTAGGATTGATGGTGGATTAATTTGTTCATGTCTTTTGAGGTAAGAAAACATTCTTTTCAGACAATAAAAAGGGTTAAAAATTTTCCTTGTTTAGAAAGAGAAAAGAAGAATCCTTTGATAACATTAGAAAAAGAAACAAATTGAAAAATATATTTTAATTATCATATGAGATTCGTATAATATATTTAGAAACTCTTTTTAGAAAATGTGATTTTAAAAGAACACAGATTTCTGACCGAAGATAGGGTAAAGTCCTGCTTTCTTAAAAACACATTATTAACTATCTTATACACCAATATTTATAAAAATGGTACTAATACATGGAAATATATTTAATAAAAATAGGATAAGGATAATAATGACTTTTCTTGAGATATGTATCATAATATTTCTTCAAAGAATCATAATCATTAACAATCTGAAAGAGTGATAAGATTATTTCAATAAACTCTTACCACTTGGTTACTTCATATCATAATCTCCATGTAAGAAATGAAAATTATTTGAAGAATAAAATATCTTGAAATTAATTAGATTCTGATATGATAATACCAGGGGTTTTTTTCCCCAGGTATTATTATTCTTGTCTTCTTCAGGGGAACTCTGTGAAGGTTTGTAGGAAACATCAGAAGGTAATCTGGAACCAAGACCATTGTGGAGTCCCTAAGGAAGATAACCCCTGACATTCATATCAATTCACAAGATATATCCCTTCACACACATTGTCGAGGTCTGATCATTCACTACTAGTAAAATCCTAGCCACTTCCTTATTCTCCTACTTTTTAGGTCCCTTCTCTTTCAATAATGGGATGGGCTGAACCCCCAGATTTGGCAACTATCCCTCTGGGTTCTAAATCCCTTCTCCAGCTGATTCTTGAAAACTTTACTTGGTTGTGTAGATCTTCCCTAATTCTCTCCAAATTGTGTTTACTGAAATGGTTTATGAGATCCTTTCTTAGGATACTTGGATCCCATCCTTTATCATTTCATGTTCAAATGACAAACCCATGCTTTTATGAAGGGCAGGAACCCATAGTGAGTGGATCTGAGGGGGATCGCCCTATATCTACCCCAGATGGTGCTCGAAGTAAAGAGATAACCAATAAAAAATCGAGCGGAATACCAGAGGAACCCCACAATACTGGAAAGCCAAACAATTTCCCTAGTCCCCATAATGTGATGAAATAGGAATGTTACTAAAGATCTCATACCACATTTTCCCATCACCACCAGAAAAACTCGATATGAGCCTAGGTATGTGTACCAGATTGAGAATGAAACAAAGGCTACTATGGGAGTGCTCAACCTTCAGTCTGAAAGAGACCATGATGCTTGGGGCCAATGTCAAGCCACATTATTATCAATAATTCCTATATTTATCTAGAACTCTCGATTTTTTAGTGAAAGGGTCAAAAAATACTTCATATCCTTAGAGTCCAAAAAGAACAAGGCTCGAATTTCTGCACTTATTAAACATAAACACCACCCATACAAAATTTGAGAGTTTACTCAAAGAATCAGGATGCATGATTCCATGCATACTGACCCCATCAATTAGAACAAAAGGATATTCTAGAAAAAATACATTTTGGTTAAGATGATCGAGGTGGGAGACCAATTTATCACAATGAAGATAACCACTGATAGAAAATATTTTTTGTTTCCTTTATCTATAGGAATTACAATCTGAAAAGAAGAGAATATATCTGGAAGGATCTAAATGCTTTCTATCCAAGAACCTTTACATGGATCCAAGGTGGTGACTTCAATATCATATCATACCCATGTGAGAATACGGGAAGGGGAAAGTTACCCTGAAAGACAAGTTTAGACTTCACATAGTTTATTCCTGGAAATGTTCTACTGGACATGGGATATTCAGGTGACTGTTTTACAAGGTGCAACAACCAAAAGGGATAAACATTATACTAAGACAACTTGATCATTTTCTGGCCAAAATCCATACCATATATATGTTTCATTATTCCAAGTTAATTCATATGGTTAGAGTTATTTCATACCACTCTCTTTTGTTGCTCTCATTGTCTCCTTGGAATGTCTCTCAAGAAAGGTTCGGGTTTAGTAATTAGTGGAGTAGTGAACCAGGTTAACGAAATCACGTTATGGAGATATGGGGAGATCCGAAATAGGGGTACTCATTGGATTCTATCCACAACAAGATGAGTTGAATCAAACATGGTTTGTTAACATGGGATAAGTACCTACCTCCTCCCGAAAAGAACAAGGATGCTCTGAAAAATGAAATAGGGCAGTTGGAAACTAGGATGGAGGAGAACTAGGATGACACACTTTATAATAACCTCAAAGATAAATAGAATATCTTGGATGAAATGGTACTCTTAGAGGAACGAAAGGAAAGGGAAATATCAAGATTCAAATGACTACTTGAAGGGGATACAAATTCCTCCTATGACCATGCATGCATAAGGTAGGGGAGACATCTTATTAAACCCAACAATTCCTTGGTTTATGGAATAGACACCAATGATCAAAATGTAGTTGGAAGAATAGAACACATGTTCTTCAAATAGTTGCTTCTAGACAGAGCATGAACATGCCTAGTGGGTATTCAGAATGTGAGAAGTGTTTTGGGGAGGGGTCCAAACCTTGTCTCTGAACAAGAAAATTCTTTCTTAGAAGGGATCAAGAAAGAGGGAAATATACACATGGCTATAGTGAACCTAAACCCCAAAAATTCATCGAGTAATGATATATTTCTTGGATTTTTCTATAGTTGTTCGTGGGAGGTGGTCAAGTGTAACATTATCGTAGTGATTCATGACATTTTATGTGGAGGAATCCTGCTGCGAGTGGCTAGTGCCATGACCCACATCCTCATTATAAAGATCAAAGATCCCTACTCCCTTAAACATTATATAATGGTGAGTATATGAAACTTCCCCTTCAAGACACCTGCAATCATCATCAATATAAGGTTAAAAAAACATCTCCCATAGTGGATTTACCCTGAGCATCTAGGGTTCCTGAAGGGACGATCAATCCAAGGCATGACAGCACTATTGCATGAAATGATGAGGGATATAAATACTAAGTCTCACAGATCCAATATAGAGATCATGTTGGACATGAATAAGGCATATGATCTTCTTGAGTGGGGCTTTATCAACAGAGTGGTGAATAGGATGGGTCTATCTCCCTAGGTCTGTGAACTCATCTTTAGGTGTGTAAGCTCTTCTTGGATCACCTTTTCATTTATTGGAAAGAAACATGGATTATTTAAAGCTACTCGTGGTCTACATCAAGAGGGACCTATGTCCCTGATAATATTTATCCTCATACAAGACATTTCTAGCTGCATGATCAATAATGGAATGTCCAATAGAGACATCCTCCCCTACCGAAGAAATAAGAAACTTCCCCCCATCCCCCACTTGATGTCTAGAGATTTCACAATTATTCTCATGAATTCGGGAATGAGATCACTGCAAGGTATCAAAATATCCTTTAAGATTACTTCCATGAGAGTGTCCATGTTATTAACCAGAACAAGAGTATGATTTACATCTCAAATAAATGTGCTACAAGTCAGGCCCTGAATTTGTGTCACAAGATGGCCATGCAGCGGTGATACTTTCTAATGGAATACCTTGGTGACCCCATGTCTTCATAAAAAATGCATATAAGAGATTTTGATGATGTTGTGAACAAGATTAATAGTTGTATAATCCATTGGAAACCACCTACTATTCTTTAAAGATTGAATTTCCTTGGTAAACAATGTCCTGTCTACCTTGTCGAACCAGGCTTTGGCATCTATCACTTTGCTGAAAGGATTTATCAAAACCATCAAAACAATACTAGAGGGGTTCATCTGGGATGCGTCGTTGGAGGGGAATAACATTGGGCATCTTGGGATAAAATGGAATGAACCATACATGAAGGAGGAATCAATGTCAAAATCATAGAGGACACCATCCATTGCATGAATGTGAAATTGTCATGGGAAACTATTGAAGATTTTACTCTATGGGTAAAGACTATAGGAAAAAATTATAATGGAAATTTGGTTGATACATCTTTTCACAGATATCCTCTCTGGTCTAAGATCTATTTCCTCATCCTAATCTTGTAACAGAACACACAATGGATAGTAGTAGTGGGTAATCTTTTATTCTGGAACCACAACTGGGCATGCGAGGTGGTTGGATACTCGAGATGTGTTCTCAAACCATATCATTCAAAGAGGTGTATCTACACCTGCACGTTTCAGCTCAGTTATGGATACGAGGAAACAAGATGTTTTTGAAATTGTTTAAATCATATCGTAAACAGAAATATGCATTTTCACACCTCTAAACATGGTGAGATTCATCTCTAAGGACATCTACAGATCATTTAACCTACATGCCCAACATGAAATATATATTGGTTTGGTGTGGTGCAAGAAGATTCCAACGAAATATAATTTTATAGTCTGGAGAATCAAGAACCATCAAATACTGAAATATTATCACATTAAGAATATTGGCATTAACATGGATTTTAGATGCCACTACTGTAAGAACAAGGAGGAGAGCACAACCCATCATTTCTTTGAAGGGGAATGGTCCCATGAAGTGTGGAGATTATTTGTGGAATTCACTGCATACTTCATTAGGGACACCCATGATTCAACATTAATAAAAATATGGATTGGGGGGATAGACGATACGGGCCTAGAAAAACAGTGAGATCCATGATCCTCAATTCCGGTTATTGGTGCCTATGGCAGGCTAGGAATCAGGAAAGTTACGAGGGGTTTAATTCCATAGGGAGATATATTATTGTGAAGTCTAGAAGCATATTAGAGGACATGCAGAACCTTGTTAGCCATAGGATGGACATGCCATCCTTACGAGCTCTCCATGGTCCCTCCCCCGTGGTACACCATCTCTCCTGCAGGGTGTAAGGAAGATGGGTGAGGTGAATCCCCTCTAAAGATAGTCTTAATATGAACACAGATGGAACTAGTATTTCGGGTGACATGCAAGGAGGAAAGGTCATCAGGGATTACCTGGGGAGTGTGGTTCTCACTTTTACAACTCACTTTGGCTATGGGAACTCCCTTCTAGAAGAGGGAGATGTGGTTCTTACAAGGATTACACTTTTCACCCTAGAGGATTTTTTCCTTTAACAAGTAGAAAATGATTCCATGATTCTCCTTGATTACTTTCATGGGAATGGTGCCACTCATTTGTCGATCTTTTAAATCATAATGAAATGAAAAGATCTCCTCAAAAATAGTATAATAGTTACCCACACATGGTGGGAGGAAAATCAAGTGGTGGATCATTTAGCTTCTCAGGTGGTCCAAGGTACAAATGTAATTATCCTATCAAACATTCATCAATTAAAACTGGAGGGGGTCAATTTGATTAGAGGGGACACCCCTGGTCAACATTACATTAGACATACCTAGGGCCTCCAACCATTTCTCTTCATACTTATTTTCCTTGAATAGAAATGAAATGATGATGATGATGATATGCATGGTATGATCTTATAGTTATTTTAATCACATTATTACACCCTTATGCTTATTATACTCATATGCATTTCCTTTATTTTCCCTTACTGGTCATCTAAGCCCAACCCTTTCTTTTGTTTCCTTTAACCAGGTTATAAAGAAAGGTATTAGGAAAAAGTACTAATAGAGGATATATTTATGGGAGATGTTGAATATATTTCATCCGGATAGAAGAATTGGAATCCATGTTTCCAAAGGCACTAAACTATTAGGGTTCTCTGGAATGTATTTTTGTAATGTTTTGAATATTCATCTGAAATGGTTTAATATCCATTTATGTTAAGATTGGGTCACTATATATATCCCTTACATATACATTGAATAACCTTGGGAATACATGAACAATGGGATGAGATAAAAATCCTAGTTATGGAATATGCATAAGAAAAAATCATAACACATTGTTTAGATGTAATAACATTATGAAATAAAATGGAATGGAACGTGAATAAACATACAGAAGCATAAAATATAGATCACGAGATCATGTAATCATGGAATCCTAAAATTTTTGAAACAACATACAACATAAAATAATATTAATTCAAGGCTCATTGAACATGTAAGATCATGATTCCAGACTAAAAAACATGACCGTTGGACATGAATCATGAGTCCAAGATAACCACCAATTCCATTTCACATGGATCATGAGTAAAGGAGAACCACAAATATCATTGCACAAGGAGAATGATTCAATGATAACCACCAAGACCATTGTACATGATGTCACATTAGAATAAACATCAACCAATTCATTGGAGTGATATATGGTAATAACCGTCATTAAATATTCATGAATATGTGAGCCACATGAAAATGAAACATAAGGGTTACCCATGTAAATAAATGGGTATCATAATCATGTCATAAAGCATAATAAATGGGTGTTTCATAAAACTATCCATGAAATAATGGATTTAAATCATACATGGAAATTCATAAGGGAAAATAGAAATAGATCATGATAAGTTAGGTCAAAATGAATAGAAAATATATAAATATAGCATTTAATAAATTTCATAAATAAAACATTTTAGTGCAATTTATGGAAAATATTAAGGATTATTTAAAATGGAAAAGGAATAATTGTTCCTATAAAACTATAAATTAACTAATATAGTATTTGATGATAAATTGAGTGATTTTATAAAAATAATGATGGATTAAAATAGATTATGAATGTTACATGAAAATGGGTAAGAAGTCATGATGTTCCCTTTAATCTGTATTTTTTATCAGGAAGAATTGAGAAGTGAAACTTTTCAAAAAATGTATTTCCCCATAAAATAAAGATGATCTAGTCTAGATACAATATGATTTTTCATATTAACATAATTTTGAATAATTAAATAAAAATTAAGAATAATTACATTGTGGTAAATAGAGAGAAAGGGTAACCTAAAGGAAAAAATGGATGTTCGGAAATAATTCCTTACCTTATGTTCGAAAGTGTAATGCACATAATATTAATGTACATGAAAATAAAATTAAATACATTAATTAATTAATTTAGATAATTTTCTACATGCATTTAATTTTTTATAATTTTAGTAATTTAATTTATGGTATGTTTGACATGTTAAAATATACAATTTTATATTTTGGTAATGTTTGTTTCCTTGGGTTTTGTGATCTGTTAACTTGTATATGTATGGAAAATCATGTAAAAGGAGAATAGTTTTCTATAATTGAGATTATATTTTATTAATGAAAATAAAAAATATTAAATGGTTATATAATTAATTTGGTTATAAAAGGTGAGGATGAATCATTAGATTAGAAAATAGTGATAATCATTTAGATTATTTCTGTGTCTTTAAGATCATCACAAGATAGTTTTGTTTTATTATTTAATATTATATATATAATTAAGTTCCAAAACATTACATAATCCATAATAAATATATTATAATATCATTAAAAAATGGTTTCATGACCATATTTTAAGGTGTTAATGGAAATTGAAAAATCATTGTCCTTGAATGCGATTAATCAACACATCACAGAGGATGTTTTATTTTTTAGAAAAAATAAAGAGGGAAGATAACTGATGATGGATTATTTTATTAACACATTAAAATTATAGTATATAAAAGATATTGGATATATCATGTAACATTGGGATAAGGATGTGAGGATAATATAAGAAAATAAAAGAACATGAACAGAAATTAAAAGAAATCAAAAGAGGGTTTTACTTCTTGAACTTATTCTCCTTGAGAACCCCCTTATGGAAAATGGAATGGTTATTTGTTGATATCAAAGGATCATGGATGTAAGAGAATAATTTTGGTAGAGGATTGGGAATAATTTTATCAATATCTAAGGCTTAGAATGTATTAGGAGAATAGATTGTGAGAGGTGGTATTTATAGTGTAGGAGAGGGTTTTTTTTTTATTATTTTACTCATTAGTTTTTTATTTTTGGCTCAAGATTGTGAATAATTTTGATTACCATGACTAAAAATAGAAAATACGAACGAGAGTTCATGATTACGGTGCTAAAATTACATATGACTAAAGTAATAGTGTTTTTAACTTATAATGTATATATACTATAAATTACAGTATTTCACTATTCATAAAATTCAAATACATTAGATAAATCCCAAAAATTCACCCAAACCGAATTTCTACATGTAGGAATATAAAACAAACAACATTTTATAAAAATAATTCCCTAAATATTATTAATTTGATTTCTTTCTAAAATATTCATTTATTTGAAAAATACAGATTTTAAAATTATAACTAATTTAATGACATTTTGCAAAATTAATTAAGGTATTGTAAAATTACCTTATAATCATAAGATAAAAAATATTAATTTATGTGTCTATTTTATTAAAATATATCTTCTTTTAAATAATTATATTAATTATAAAATATTAATTAAATACATATGACTTACAAAAATACAAACACTTAATTAATCATTTTAAACATTTATTTTTATATTCCAAGATAAAAATATATCATATTTTCATTTATAATATACCAAAAATTCATTTATACTTTCATAGGAGAGGTAACTATTCTATTGGATGGTTTACTATTCATAATGGTCATATTACAATTCTAATGTTCATTTTAGTAATCCATTTATTTAGGTTCTCTAATTCAAAAGATACTTCTTATTTCATTAATGTTTCATTTATAAAGTTATTATTGTGTTTTTCTATGTGATTTTTTGTGGTTTATGCAGTATAAAATATTTTTAAGAAGGAAATATATATTTATAAAATCTTGGGTCATTACAGATTACCCCAACAAGATAACCAACTATATGGGAGTAAGAATCATATATTTTTTCATGATACTCTCTAAACTGTCTTAGGTTCTGAGTTGAAACCTAATGAATAGGGGCATCAAAATTCTCCTAAGAGAGAATAATCTGTGATATGAAACTTTATCTGAAAAATCTCTCTAACATTCAATGAATCATCTAATCCCTTAGTCACAGAACAATGGATTAACTTTGTTGAGAAGATCCTCTCTATACCTCAATGTTATAAGAGATAGAAGGTTCTATAGGCTATTTATCTTATTGAGTGAGAAACTGATCAGTGGTGGACATTGATCAAGAATAGTAATCCTTAGGAATTGATCGATGAAATGGAGTGGAATGAATTTTAGCATTGTTTTCCCATGAAAATTTTCCTCTCACTCTCTTACATAAAATGGAAGGGGATTTCCTTTCCCTTAAAGAGAAATGTGATGAATCTATCAGGATGTATGAGGCAAACATCACAAGGAATTCATGATATGCCTCTAGAATTTTCGTTACCCTCAAATTCATAGTTTAATTCATCTTTTGTGGGAAAAAACCTTGTGTATAGAAATACCTAGTGATCCATCACTTTGATAACATAAGGAAATTTTTTTGTGGTCCTTGAATGTTGAAATTGAGATAAAAAAACTCAAGGGAATAATTGGGATAAAAAGGGTCAAGTGGATTTTAATTTTGGTGGTTAGGTGAAATAAAATGGTGCTATGAAATTTCAACATCCCATATGTTCATGGTGTGGGAAGAATAACTCCATAAATTTCCCAAGGAGAATGATGAAAAGATTTAGTTTCTGGAAGGAAGGAAACCTAACTAATTTTTTTTGATAGAATAACCCCACTAATGTGGTGGAGGAACAAAGAGATTCGGTCAACCATAAGTACATTATTTAATGCATAAACTTTAATGAACCAAGGCACTTTGCAAACCAGTTTACCCTTATAAGAGTTTTTGTAATGACCCCAACCCTAATATGACTTAGTAGATGCCTAACATTATTACATTGGAATATATACAATACTTGAATCCCAAATGACCAATCAGTTTAGTAGTCTTTGAAACTAGATTATATACATGAATCATACATTATAATTGAAACTATAAAATAAAAATCATGAAATATTATAAACATTTCATTATTCTTTGGTAATAACCCTAAATATTTATCATAATACACTTATTATAATCCTTGGAAAAATAAAACATAAAAAAGGGGTGAGTTTAGATGCTCCATAAGGATGGAAATAAAATAAAAGATATTATGAATAAATGTTTACAAACGTCAAGGAAATGAGAATAACTAAAACACATGCCATTCAATATAACTTGGACATAATATGGACATAATAAATAATACTTTATAAATAATCACAAGAGATAAAAAACATAACCAAGAATATTATACAAGTTGAATAATCACATGGAATAATAATAATGATGGAATGAATAATTTTGGACATCTTTACTATTAATATAGATAATCAATATAGGTACTATAAAGATTCATCCCCAAGATAGTTTAAGTTAGTGGGTAGAAACCCGTCTGATTTTATGTCAAGGTCTATCCTCATGACAATTTAAAAGAGATTAGAAACAAACATGAAATGTTTTACACCAACCGATTTAATCTCATGAGACCTATCGATGCATCGAGGTGATATAGTCAGCTTTACCCATCACTTACTATTTCCAATGCATCCCTCATATGAAAGCATAAACAAGATAAACATTCATACTAAAAAACTATCATACAAAATGTGAATATTTTAACCATAAACTATGAATGTTATCAAAATAATACGACCACCAACCAATAGAAAATAAACCCTTCAATAATATAAGATAAATTTTATCAGAAGCGTTCAATATTAATGAATTAAAATATTCAACAAAGTACTTTAACGTACACATAAATACTCTAAGAAAATAAATAGAAATATATTCAAAAAAATAAATTTTTTCTTGGAAATAATTTTTTTAAAAGACATACATTTATAAAAGAAAGTAGTTTATTTAAAAAGAACTATTTATAATTTTAATGGATGCTTGAAAACATCAAAGCGCCTTGATGGTAGTGAAAACTTCTCATGCTGTAAAAGTTAAAAATAAAAATTCTTTCCCTAGTTTTTCAAAATAGTCATAATGTACATATTTTTGAAAAAAAAATACTTTCAATAAAATTTATAAATATTATAAGATGGATAAAATACTGAATTTTTTTTAGGATAATATTAAAAAAAAATTGGAAAATATTTTTAAGAAGCATGGACATGGATGATAAATATTTCCCTATAGATACTTACATATAAACAATCCTGAATAAGAATGATACCGTGTAATTAAAACATAACATGCACTTTAATTTAGATAGAGGATAATTAACATCATATATAATGGTTACACCATGTTATAAAATTATACCATAACTATATACATATTTATAATATCATATATGATCCTCTAATATCATTTTTCAATATTATTTCATTGTTACCACTGTTTTAGTTGTTAATTACCTCATTTTGTTATGTTTATTTTTTCATGTAAGTTACGTTTATTATAAATAGGATATATATATTCTTCATATCAATAATGATTTTATGTTCATAAATATTATATTCACTATATAAATTTTTCTAATCATTCCTAAGTGGTTAACATGGAGAAAGAATCTCATCGCACTTTGGAGATGGTAGGTCATACTTATGAATGAGTGACGATTTAATTATCTTAATGGTAAAGTGGAAATGAATGAAGTTGTATATTAATTATACTGAATAAATATAAAGGAATATTTTTTATTTATATCAATTATATTATTTATTATACCCATATAAATAATGTGATGATAAAAAAATTATACCACAACATGGAGACGGTAAGCCTTACGTTCTCAATCACTCATGTTGATATTGTTTTTCATAGGATGGTTAAAAAGAGGAATATTGTTGAACCATAATCTTAATAACATATAAGAATATAGATGATATATCTGATATTACATTTTATAGAAACAATATAGGAATAGGAAGTAGAAGAGTAAATGAACTTAAATGAATTAGTAAAATAATATCATGTTCTTCGATGGACTTCCTCTGGATATCCTCTTAAGAGAACTAGGGAAGGTATTTTTATAAGACCAAGAAATCTAGAAATTACCTAGTATTTTTTGTAGGATAAATGGGAAGGGTTTTCTCTAGATAAAATGACCAAAGTTTAATGAGGAAGTGAGGAAGAAGTTTCCCTTTTATAATGGAGGTGAGGAGATCTTTTAGAATCACTCAAAATATTTAATTAATATAATTTTATTTTCAATTTCAAATAGCTCCAAAGTGAGATATTTTAAATATAAGATGATTATGGATATAAATACTCTAAACTAATCTATTTTATACATGTTTTTGTCACAAAATTAACCTTATATTTTGGCTTTAACCCAACGGTAAACCCTTTAACTCTTACTGTGAAAACGTAACTTTTTTACTCTTCAGGGTTAACATAGTCACAATAAAATATAAAAAGAACCACAAATGGATCATTGACGAAATAATTAACCATATTATAGTTATTTTTATGAGTTTTATTGTTTTTGTAATTTTATATCACTTAATAAAATAATATTTATTTTAAAGTGTCATTTAGGTCTATTTTGATACTATTTAATATTTTGCTTTATAAAAATATCATCAAAACATGATAAATTTGAAAAATATCTCCTAATATAAAAAAATATCTATTTTATCTCTAAAATTAGTGGATTTAATTATTTATGTTATATTATATTTATTATAATATTTTTAATATCATTTATTTGATATTTTTAATTATAAAACAATTTCTCCATCATCAACACCGAAGGCTTTAATTTAATTATTTATTCTCTAAAAATTTAACATATATAATCATGATGAATATAAATTTATAATATTTTATATGACTATTTATTGTTGAATTTATCTCACGTATAACCCTATATTATAAATGATTTACTAATTAAAATTATGAGTACAACATTTTAACTTATCTTCAAATAAAATATAATAAATGTAATACCCTCATCCATGTGGAATAAAAAGGTTATAATTTCAGCCCTTGGATGATTTTGGTCAAAAACCCCTAATCCAATGAAATTATTACAAGAGTTATGGTGAAATTATAATTATATTTTTACCTTTAATTACAATATTTACCCTAAATTATGGTGAATTTTTTTACTAACATTAAAATTCTTAATATCCAAAAGATTACATTTCTTCTATTAGAATCTAAACATAATTATAACTAAAATATTTCATTTAATTTTTTCCAAATTTAATTACAAAAGTGGCTAAATTACGTTTAACACTTATCTCACAGTCGTGGGGAGTAGGTGGGTAGATGAAAACATTCAAAAGATCAATATGTTTTTTATATCCAATTTCAATATAAAAATAATTCCAATGAAAAATTGTATATATATATAATTGTACTATTGTGACTTTAAAAATAAATTTAATATCTTTTAATTATTTAATAAAAAAGGTAGTTTTTAACTATAATGACATATTTTCCACTATTCATCAAAAAATGAATCTTCTTAAAAAAATACAAAAAATTTACCCTAAAATAATTTTAAAATTATGAATTAAAAAATGATTTCTATTTTGAAAAATAATATTTATAAAATTTCTAGAATTTAGTTTTAAAATAGGTGTTCCATTAAAATGTGGTAAAATTATACTCTTAAAGGAAACATATATATACGTAAAATTGGATTTGTTCTTAAATAATTATCTTGAAAACACATAAGATGGATGTTAAAATTATATGGAATATACATAAATTTCATAATGTGGTTAATTATTTTAATAACTTCTATATAACCATTGTGGTTAAAAAAATTTGGTTCACTTGTACTTAGTGTTTCTTGCAACACAAGCTATCAAATAGAATAAATATAAAAAAGGCAAATACCATAAAATATTGAGTTGTTACACTCTACCCTCCTTCTATAAACTACATCCTTGTATTTGAAATTTTTCTTCAAAAATCAATGGTTGTTACTGAAAAATTTATTTTGTAGGAAACAAACATAAAAAATCAGGTTAATAAAATATCCTCTTAAATAGAGAAAATATGAAGTACAAAGGTCACTTGGAAAAATTATATGAATAGGATTCTGTTAGAGGAAAATGAAGATATGGACTTGGAGGGAAAAATATACATAGTGATTATGGTAATTGATCATAAACAAGTGAATGATAAATGAAATTGTTAGGGCCTAAATACCATAAATCTATGATGTTTTAAAAGACCATGAATGTATTAGGATAATATATGTAATCTAAGACAATTTTCCTAATGTTGAGGAATTGTTTTGTTGAAAAATAATACAAGGATATATACTTAACTGATAGGCTTCAGTTGAATATAAACAATTGCATCATTTGGTTGTACTTTAGTCTACATTCACTTCATCCCTTAAACCAAAAGCTGGATATTCGAGCTGAATTTTGTGCCCAAAGAAACTTTATTAAAATAACCATAAGTCATCCCTTAAACCATTAAATAATTATCAAAACAAATATTTTTAGAAAAAGTTAGTCAAAATGTGAAATCAGACTTTATATTGAAACAATAATATCCAATGTTAAACATATTTATTTCCATATGTAGTTACCATAAGACGCATCAAAAACACATTTGTCAAAATTCAATGACCAAAAATTTATAATGATGTTCACTCTATTTTCAAAATCAACATAACATTAGATTCCCAAAAAAACATTATGTACTCTCATTTTCAATTAAAAAATATTTGAATACCTTGATAAAATAGTAACAACCACAATGATAACGTTCATGATTCCACATACTTATAAACATTTGTACTGAATTACAATCCTAATATATTCTATAATTCCTATAACTGATAAAACATTTATAAAATTCTCAAATGTGATAATTTTTGAATCTAAACACATTAACATTAATCAGTATTATTCATTCGTGGTAGTAGCATAATCATTCCAATGACTCACTAGACTCTTTTGGGGTATATTCTTTTGACGCATGAAACATTAATTTTTATAGTGTCCCATCTCTTTGAAGTTTAATCACTAAACATTTGAACCCTTTTTATTATCCATGTAGTCCAAAGAATGGTGTAATTTCTATCCATACTTGCAGTAAACTCCCATTCATTTTAATAATTACTAAAGTGATTATTTAAAAAATTATTACATGTGGGGAAATACTTTATTCCATTCTTCCTTTTGTCTATATTTTCCCAATTTTCCTCTTATTGTCATTCATTCCTCTGAATCCATAATACTTTGAGTACCCTTTTACCACCCCCTTCTCAAATGATACATGTATTCATATGATGGGAATTATTAGTAGACTATATCATTTTTAAATATTATCTTAATACCATGAACAATATTATCATTCCTACTTTTTGGATCAGGAAAATTTGTGAGGTTCACATTGCGTCCACAAGGCACCATTTCTAAATGGCAACAAACTCTAAATTAAGTAATGAATCATAGTGTAAAATAATCAACAAGTAAAATTCATAAACTAAATTGAAATCATTATTCATATCTAATCTCATAATCATATCCATGGTTTATTTTGGGATGTATTCACTTTTAAACCCTTCATAATTTTTTTTTCAAGAAAATGTTAATTATCCTAGGAATAACCCCTAAGAGTGTCAAACCAGGTGCAAAGTAAGACCCATTATTGTGTACCAGTTTATGCTGAGTCTTTCCGGATGCACCATGTTTGAGTTGTTACCCCTAGGAACATCTGTTCTAAATCAAAATCCACTTATAGTATCTAAACAGATATTTATATCCAGTAATACCCACATAATATCTACCTAACAAAAATTCTATGTCATTATCAAATACTTACTCTTTAGTTTAGCTTAGGGTTATGTTCCCTAATATATTGTTTCTAAATCTGATTTCTAATTATGTTTCTATACATGATCTGATACCAACTGTAATGACCATGACCATAGTAGCTTGGAGCCGGTGACCCACATTATTATAGTGGCAAAGATACAATACTTGAATTCAAAGGACCGATCAATTTATAATTCTTGGAACCCATATTACGTACTTGAAACATACGTTACAATTGAAACTATAAAAGACAAAAAAGGAAATATTTTGAGAACTACATTATTCTCCTAGATTAACCCTGCATATTAGTCGTAATACACTTTTAAAATCCTAGGAAAAACAAAACATAATAAAGGGGTGAGCTCAAATGCTCACTAAGGATAAGTGTATAATGGAAGCTGTTATGAATAAATAAGTATAAACCCTAAACAAAGGTGAATAAATAAAACATATTCCATTGAACACAACTTTATAATAATATATACATAATAAATAATACCATATAAATAATCACATGAGATTGAAATCATAAGAACAGATATTCTGTTAGTTGAATAATCACATGGTATAATAATAATGAAAAAATTCATAATTTTGGACTTATAAAATATCAAGATCTATCCTCTAGATAGTTACTGTAATGAACTATACTCAATATAGTTTAAGTATATGGGTAGAAACCCAAATTATTTTATGTCAATATTTTTCTGCTTGATAATTTAAAACTACTAGGAAATAAACCCGAAGTGTTTTTCATCAACTAATTTCATCTCCTAATACCTTCCAATGCATCTAGGGGATATATAGAGAATATTCCATCACTCACTATGTCTAATTCATTCCTATTATAAAAATAAACAACATACACATCCATATTAAAAAACTAGAATATGAAATGTGAATACTTTAACTACAAACCATGTGTGGTATGAAAATACACATCCCTAGTTAAAGTGACCATAAAACCTTTAATCAAATAATATATATTTTATCATAAGATATCAACATCAATAAATCAAAATATTCAACAAATTATGTTTACATTGATGAAAATAATCTAATAAAATCATTTGAATTATCTTGAGGAAAATATCAATTTGTTTGGAAAAAATCATTTAAAAGTTTCATGTTTATAAGATAAAACATTTTAATTAAAAATATGTTTGTAAAAATGTAAATTAATCTTCAAAAAATCAATGATTTGTGATGGAGGTAAAATCATCTCATGTCTTATAAGTTAAAATTAAACATTCGTTTTTTATTTTTGTTAAGAAATTGAAAAAGTACCTCATTTGGAAAATAAAAAAAACATTCTTTTAAAACCATTTTATAAAAAGTATAACATGGTTAAAAGACATAAAACATTGGTAGTATAATAGTAAAAACGTTTTGTTCAATATTTTTAAGAAAAATAGACATGGATAACAAATATTCTCAATTAGATACTTACATAAAAAAATCCTGAATGATAACAAGTCTATGAAATTGACCCTTACCTTGTACTTTATTTTAGTTTTGGGTGAGTTAACTACCTGTATAATGGTTACAGAATTTTATTAAATTATATCAGAACTATATCCATATTTATGATATAATATATGATCATCTTATATTGTTTTTTAATAATCTTTCATCATTGCCATTATTTAGAGTGTTAACTAGATTGTTTTCTTGTGTTTCTTTTTTCATATAAGCCATGTTTCTGGTGAATTTGATATATTATATTCATATAAATTTTTTTATTATGTTAATATATATTATATTACTAACATAAATATTTACAATCATTCTTGAATCATTAATGTGGAGAATGAATCTCATCTAATTGTGGAGATGTTAGCCCGTATGTACGCACGAGTGACTGTATTATTCTATTATTAGTAATTTGCTAAGGAATTGGATGGTATATAAATTATAAAGAATCAATATCATGAAATCTTTAGTATTTATATCCATTATATTCATCATTTTACCAATCTAAATAAAGTGGTGCTGAAATACAAATTACACCACAATGTGGAGATGGTAAGTTGTAAGTATGCACACATGGATATATTTTTTTCTATAGGATAGATAAAAGAAGAAATATGGTTTAAAGATAGTAATAATAAAATCTTGGAATATATATGATATTATATCTATTAATTTATTTTGGAAATAACATAATAATTTAAATTATAATAATAAATGAAATTAAATAAATTGGTATAATAATCATCTCTTCTTCAGTGGACTTCCTTTGGGTCTCCTATTAGGGATAGTAGGATTGGTCTTATTAAAATACCGTGACTTATATGAAATATCTAATATTTTTTAGGATAAATATGTAGGGTTTGGTTGATCTAGAAGTCTAAATGTTTTGTAAGGATGTGATGGAGGATGTTTTGTTTTATAAGGGAGGTGAAAGACACCTTTAAAAACACTTCAAATATTAAATTAATATAAATTGATTTTCACTTTCAAAATAGATAAAATGTGAGTTATTTAGAATCTATGATATGTATGGTTCTAAATACCCTCAAAAAATTATTTTTAGACATGTTTAGGTAACAAAATTAACCTTTTCTCATGGATTTAATCCTCAGATAAACCCTTCTACTCTTACCGCGACAACTTGAATTTTTACTTTTTTTGGGTAAATATAGTTACTATAAAATGATAAACAAATCAAAAATAGATCATTGATGAAAAGTTTAACCGTATTATATTTATTTGTAATAATTTTATATTTTTATTAATTTTATATAATTTAATAAAATATTATTTATTTTAAATTACTATTTAGTTCTATTTTGATAGTATTCATTATTTTTTAAAAAATATCCTAACAACATTACCACATCGAAACCACAATTCTAATATATCACTAAAATATATATGTAATATATAAAATTCATGTAGGTCCTTAATTATGTTAAATTATATTTATTTAAATATATTTAGTTTAATTTATTTGAAATTTTTATTAATTAAACAATTAATGCATCATCAATATTGAATCCTTTAATTAAATTAGTTCTTCAATAAAAATTTAAAATAAATTATAATGATGAATATAAATTAATTATTCTTCAAATGGATGTTTATAGTTGAATTTTAAATCTTTATTATTATATAATAAAAATTATTTACTAATTAAAATTATTAGTATGACATTATTAACTTATCACTATATAAAATATAATAAATGTCATATTCTATCTCAAGCTACATAAAAAGGTTATAATTTTTTCCGAAATATGATTATGTATAAAACACACTCATCAATGGGACTTAGGAAAACTGTTATGGTAACATTATAATATTATAATATTATGTTTAAAATTAGTTACCTGATTTACCATTAACCATGGTAAATAATAAATTACTAAAGTTACGTTTTAGAATATCCAAAAAATTTAATTTGATCCTATTGGGTTCTAAATATAATTCATATTAAAACATTGTATTTATTTTCTTCCAAATTATATTCACAGAAGTGTGTAAATTAATTTAACACCAATCTCACAGTCACGACGAGGAAGCAAGTAAAAGAAAATTTTCAAACGTCCAGTAAGTTTTTTTTCTTCCAATTTCTGTATAAAAATAATTAAAATGACCTAAATTGGATTAATATATGTATAATTTTTGTATTTTGACTTTAAAAATAAATGTAAAATATAATAATTATTTAATCAAAAAGTCAGTTTTCACTATAATGTAGTATTTTTCACTATTCATCAAAAAAATGAAACTTTATTAAAAATACAAAAAATCACCCTAAACTAATTTTTTCATTAATAATTCAAAATTTTATTCTATTTTGAATTTTTTTTAATTTTTTAAAATTTAGGTTTAAAATCGAGGCACTATTAAAAGGTGGTAAAATTAGCTACTTGAAGAAAAAAGTTTATATGAGTAAAATTTGACATGTACTTATATAATTATATAAAAAACACATAATATGAACGTGAATATTATGTAGAATATACATAAATTTTATAATTTTCTTAATACATTTAACAACTTCAATATAAATAACTAGGTTAATAGATTGTGGTGCGCTAAAACTTGGTGTTGCGTGACACAAAAGATATTTAATAACATAAATATAAAAAGGTATATAACATAAAATATTGGGGCATTAAATTCAACCCTCCTTTAATAAAGTCAGTCCTTGAAATTTGAAAATTTAGTTCAAAAATCAGTGGTTAGTACATGGAAATTCATTTTTGGGAAACCCACATATGAAATTAGGTTAATAAAATTCCCCCTTAATAAGATATAATAAGAAGTATAATGGTAACATGAAAAAATAACCAGGTTTCAATATGTGGAAAGTTAAAATAAGGACTTTGGGAAAATAATAATAATAATAGGGAGTGATTGAGGTTATTGATCACAAACAAGTAAATGATCAATGGAATGTTGATGGCCTCAATGTTATAAATCTATGACGTTTTAAAAGACCATGAATGTATTAGGATAACATTTTTATTTGATGATAATATTACTAATGTTGAGGAATTATTTTATTGACCAAGAATTTATTGAAATATAATTGATAGGATTCAATTTGATATGAACAATTCCATCTTTTGGTTGCGTTTTAATCTACATTCAAATCATCAATTAAACCAAAAGATAGATATTCAAGATGAATTTTATGCCCGGAGCATCTTTATTAACAGATCTATAAGTCATTACTTTGACCTTAAAATTTTTATTAAAACCCAAATGGTTAGGATATGTTTTCCAAATTTATATAGCGTACTTTAACATGAAATAATAATATTCAAAGTTAAACATAATTCATTCCAAAATTAGTAACCTGAAGACTCATCCAAAATACATTTTTCAAAATACAAAGACCAAAAATTTATAATGATGGTCACCGAATTTCCAAGATCAACTTTACATTAGATTACCAAAACCACGTAATGTAGCTGTAATTATCTGATACCAAATATATGTATGCCTTGATACACTATTTAAACCCTAAGAAAACGTGAAGTATTTCATGTCCAAAAAGAAGAAATACTACAGTACAATCCTTATATATTGCAAAACTATTATAACTAATACATCATTGATAAAATACATAAAGATAATAATTATTGATTCTAAACATAATTACAGTATTCATTCTACTTCATCCATGGTAGTAGAAAAATAATCACCGTGATCCATTAGCCTCTTTTGGGGTATATTTCTTTAATGCATGAGAAATTGATTTGTGTATTGTCTCGTCACATTATTGTTGAATCATTGTACATTAGAATCATATTTCTTATCCTTGTAGTAAAAAAAATGGGGTAATTTCTATCCATACATGTAGAAATCATTCAATCCTTTTAATCATGTACTAAGGTGATTATTTCCACAACTAGCACATGTTGAAAAATACTTCTTCCCATATTCCTTTGATCCATATTTTTCCCAGTTATCCTATTATTCTCAGGCTTTCCTCCAAATCTAAAATACTATGAGTACTATTTAACTGCCCCCTTACAACATGATACAATGTACTTATATGATTTGAAGGATTGGGAGACTCTTCCCTTTGATATATTGTCTTAATACCATGAAAGATATGATCCTTCTTACTCTTTGGATCATGAAATTTGGTGAGGTTAAAGTTATTTTTTCTAGGTTCCATTTTGAAATGATGGAATACACTAAATTAGGTTATGAATAATAGTTTATAATTCCATACTAGTAAAAACAGAAAATAAATTAGAATATTTAATCATATCTAATCTAATAATCATAAAAACGGTTTCATTGTGGACATATTCACTATTAAATCCCTAATAATTTTTTTTAGAGAAAATGTGAATTATCATAAGAATAACCCCTAGGAGTGTCAAAATTGGTGTGTAGTAATTCCCATTATTTTATACAAGGTTACGCTGAGCTAGAAACAGTACACCTAGTTGGAGTTATTTCCCTTAGGTACATCTGTGTCAGAACCACATCCACTTATGTATCCAAAAAAAGATATATTTCGAGGAATACCCAAATAATACCTACCTTAGAAAAATTATAGTACATTCTTAAATACTTATCCTTGAGTCTATATTTAGGTTATGTTCCCTAATCTATGTTTTCTAAAATTTAATTTCTAAGGATGCTGCTAAACATTCTCTAATACCTACTATAATGACCCATAACCCAGTAGCCCAGAGTCGAAGCCTCACATTATTACATTAGAATAGATACAATACTTCAATCCCATGTACCGTTCAGTTTAGCGGTATTGGGAACTAGATAACAGACTTGAATCATACAGTACATTTGAAACTATAAAATTAAACATAGGAAATATTTTGAGCACATAATTAATCTTCTGGTTTAACCCTTCATATCACTCTTAAAATACTTCTTAGAATCCTAGGAAGATAAAACATAAGAAATGGGTGAGCTCAGATACTTAGTAAGGGTTTTCATATAATTGAAGATATTATTAATAACTAAGGATAAACCTTAGGTAATGTTAATAAATTAAACACATTCCATTTAACAAAACTTTAGCATAATATGTTTGAAATAAATAATTCTATATAAATAATCTCATGATCTAGAAAACATAACCAGGGATATTATACTTGTAGAATAATCACATAGAATATTAATAATGATGGAATGAATAATATTTGACATCTATAGTATCAAGATATATCTTTATTATAGTTACTATCATGATCTATTCTCAATATTGTTTATGTCTGTTTGTAGAATCCTATCTAATTTTATGTCAAGATCTATCATGCTAACAATATAAAACATCTTGGAAACAAATGTGAATGGTTTTTCACTAACTAATTTCATGTCACGAGACATAAAGATGCATCAATAATCTTAAGATATACTCCCCCATCACATACTAATTCTAATACATTACTCATAAGAAAAAATAAATAATATAAAAATTCATATTGAAAAAAAGAATATGAAATGTGAAAACATTAAATATAAACCATGGATGATATAAAATATCACATCCATTGTCTAACTAATCAAAAAACCTTAAATGAAATAAGATAGATTGTATCAAACTATTTTAGACTCAATCAATCATAATAATCAACAAAGGATGTTTAAATTGATGAAAATACTATAATAAAACCATTAGATATATCTTGAGAGAAATACCCTTTTTATTTGAATTCATTTTTTTATAATTTTTTAATTTATAAAGGAAATCATTTTATTTAAAAAGAATGTTGTAAAATTGTAATTTATTAGTAAAAATAGGAAGGTGTTATGATGGATGTAAAAGTTTCCCATATCGTATAAGTTTTAAATAAACATTCTTTCTGTATTTTTGTCAAAAAAGTTATAAAGAATCATTTGGAAAATGAGAAAAGATTCATTTCAAACCATTTTATAAAAATTATAACATGTGAAAAATACATAAAAGATATGTATTAAAATAATAAAAATATTTTGGAAAATATTTTTATGAGGCATGGACATTGATTATAAATATTCCCCAGTAGAAACTTACCTATAAACAATCCCAGATAATAATGAGATTGTGTAATTAACCCTTATCTTGTACTTTCGGTTAGATTATGGTAAATTAACCTCCTTTATAATGTATAAAAATTATATTAAATTATACCAGAACTATATCCATATTTATGATACCATATATGATCCTCTTATATCGTTGTTAATAATATTTCATTATTACCATGATTTGCGGTGTTAACTGCCTCATTTTCTTATAATTTTTTTCATATACATCATTTTTCTTGTGCATAGGATCTATATTTTTTCATTTATAGAATTATTTTAAATAAATAAATTTTATATTCACCATATAATTTTTTTATAATCTTTCTTGAATGGTTAATATGGAGAATGATTTTCATCACATCATGGTGATGGTAGGCTGTACGTACTCATGAGTGACAATATCATTCTCATAATGGTAAAGTGGTTAGTAATTGGATGGTATCTTAATTATAATGAATCAATATCATGTCATATTTATTTTTTATTTCCATTATATTCATCATTACAGTAATCTAAATAACGTGGTGATGAAAAACAAATTACACTATAGTGTGGAGATGGTAAGTCATACGTACGCACACATGGTGATATTGTTTTTCATAAGATGGATAAATGGAGGAATATGGTTGTACTAAAATAATAATAAAATATAAAAATATATGTGATACTATATTTATTAATTTATTATTTAAATAACATAGGAAGAGTATGTATAATAATAGAATAACTAAAATGAAATGGTAAAACAATGACATTTTCTTCTGTGGGCTTCATTTGGATCTCCTCTTAGAGACACTAGGGTTGCAATTTTTTAGAATAATAGGAACAAAATTAAGTATATAATAATTTTTTTATGATCCATTTTTTGGGTTTGGTTGAGCTAGAAGGTCCAAAGTGTTGTGAGGAAGTGGGAGAAGAGGTTCCCTTTTATAAGGGAGGTCAGGGACACTTTTTGCAAAGAGTCAAAATATTAAATTAAAATAAATTAATTTTTGATCTCAAATATATCCATAGTGAGTTATTTAAAATCCAAATTGATTATGGGTCTAAATCATTTAAAAAAATATTTTAATAAATATTTAGTTCACAATATTATCCTTATACCTTGGCTTCAATCCTAACTTAAACCCTTTAAATATTACCACAACAAATTGACATTTTACATTTTCGAGTTGATATTGTAATTTAAAAATTCCAAGAGAATACAAAATGGATAATTGATGAGAAATTTATACAAATTAATGTTTGTTGGGAGAAGTTTTTATATTTTTTAATTTAATATCTTTTAATAAAATATTATATATTTTAAAGTTTCATTTATTCCCATTCTGATACTATTTGTTATTTGTCGTTTAAAAAATATACTAACAACATGATAGCTTTGATCCAACAATTATAATTTATCTTTAATGTATCAAATTTATCTATAAAATATATGTATGTCATTAATTATATTAAAGTATACTTTTTCTAATATTTTTAATTTCATTTGTTTTATATTTCCATTAATTAATCAATTATAGCGTCATCATTTCTCAAGACTTTAATTAACTTACATATTCAATAAGAATTAAATATAAATTAACATGATGAAAATGATTTTTTATCTTTAATATTACTATTTATAGTATAATATATCTTTGGTATAACCCTATGTTAAAAATGACAGACTTATTAAATTATGAGTATGACAATCTTATCTTATCTTTAAATAAAATATAATAAATCTCATATTCTCACCCAAGTGGTGTAAAAAGGTTATAATTTTATCCCAACAATTATTTTGGTCGAAACACACTCATATCATTAAATTAGTACATGTTCTAGGGAAACATTATAATATTATAATATTATATTTACCTTTAATTACTTGATTCACCCTTAACTATGGAAAATAAATATTTACTATAGTTACTATTTATAATATCAAAGAAATTAAGTTGATTCTATTAAACAATAAATATTATACTAATCAAAACTGTGAATTTCTATTTCTCCAAATTCAATTCACATATGATTCTAAATTATGTTTAACACTAATCTCATAGGGATGGTGTGAAGTCAGGTAAAAGAAAATGTTCAAATGTTTAATAGTTTTTTATTTACAATTTCAATATTAAAATGATTCCAATAAACTAAAATTTATTAATATATACATAATTGGTATATATTGACTTTATATATAAATATATATTTAAAATATAATAAATATTTTATTGAAAAGGAACTTGTTAACTACAATGTAGTATTTTTCACTATGTATCAAAAAACGAAACTTCATAAAAAATAAAAAAAAATCAACTTAAAATAAATTTTACATTCAAAATTTGAAAATAAATTCTATTTTGAAATATTTAATTTATAAAATATTCTAAATTTAGTTTTAAAATAGGTGTTCTCTTAAAAGGAATTAAAATTACCCTCTTGTAGAATATAGTTTTTATTCATAAAATTTGTGCGCTTGAACACGGTGTTGCATGAAACACTAGATATCGAAGAGAATAAATGTAAAAATGTACATTTCATAAATTTAGTGGGTGTTACAATTTTTTTATACAACCAAAAACCACCAAGCTATCAAGGTTTGGATTTTTCCACCACAACCACCAAGGTGGATCCTGACAACAATGTAGTGAAGGGTATGCTAGTTATTCACTCATGAATAATGGTAAAACTTTTTTATTCTAGTTCTAAAAATTTCTTTATATAACTAAAGATTTTTAATCTATCCAAACACTAACAAAATGAATGGAATTATATCACATGGTGAAAATGAAAATGGGGAATTTATTTCATCCCAAGTATATAACTCTTCCCCTATCAAAGTTTATTGGATGAACATTCCAATGAACATTGTTATACTATTTTTGGTGGAATTTGATGAAATTTTTGGCATGAATTGTCTTTCTCTATATATATCCAACATAAATTACTTCCATAAGGAAATAACTCTCCATATTGCGAATTTATTGTCAATTCTGTACAAGTGCTAGGAAGATGTTGAATTTTCATTAGAACCGTCATCTCAAGAATGGATATTTTTTCCCTATGAGAAAGTGCATCAAGCTAAAATTATTTAGTACTAGAAAAAATATATCCTCAAAGACATGCCTACTACAAGGCAATACACTTATATAATTAATGAAGAATTTCATAATCTTCCTCTAAGTTGATATGTTGAATTTTAAATCGAGGATTGGAAATTTTTGGGGTGTCATTAAATCCTACGAGTCTAACCAAATTTATTAATTTATATAGACTCAGTCAAAATAACTAAAAATTTAGTATCTTATCTGTCAAAGGTTTGATCCTATAAGGATGATCTTTATGTTCTAAATAAAATATAGAAACATAAATTGAAATTGTTTAATTTGTTGAAGAAAGAGAAATAATGTAGCAAGAATTGGGGTTGAAATAAATATGGGAGACATGACAGGTTCGAGGATTTTTAGTGTAAAGACCCATAAAATTCAAGGGAATTTTTTTTCTTAATTTTTTTTGGGATTTTACAAGAAGGCAGTTTCTGACGGCACCTGATTCTGAGGCCCGGTGTGCCCGGAATCAATTTCTGAAGTTTAGCTTGAGCACGTTCAGTAAACGAACGAGCGGGTTTTCCTAACATTTGAACCGGTGCACGTTATCGATTTCTGAGGGCACTAATGGAATCACAACGCCGATAATTACTTAAGAACACTTCTTCCGGAGTTGCGTTTGCTCGGGTGAGGTTATTAATTAATTGGGTTAACTAAAGAATAAAATAAAATATTGTGCAACAGATTTTATTTTTATTCTTAGTAGTGCTAACCTAGGCATGGTGGTTGGAGTGGGACCCACTGATATCCCATCTCCTAGGTAGGATATTAGTGAGGTGGGTCCCACACGAGCCCCGCCCCATTTTTACCTTTTACCTCCCATGTGCATTTAATATGGTAACTCACCCGCACCCCCCCTCTTAAATTCCAAGTCAACACCCGCGTTTAATAGGATTATTAAACTCCTCAATAATTGGTCAACGCTCATTAATTAAATTGTGATCTGTTTTTGAATTTCAAAAAACAGTTAGCATGAGAAATAAAATAAGGCAAAGCCTTATGTTATTTTGTTATTTCGTGGTGCGAGGAGGATTTGAAGAGGAGAGCCCAAGTATTGGAATATTCATCTTCCTCCTTGAAGAATGTGAAGAAGGCACCATTGCCGATGAAGAACGCTGTCCTCCGACAAAGGGTGACGAAGGACGGATGTTCCTCAGAGATCGACGATGCAACACCGTGTACCGCGATGCCGTCGATCCTTCTTCTGCGACGCCGTCTTCCGCGACGTCCCTTCCTGCGACGAACCTTCGTTCATCAAACGCTTGAGGTAGGGATTATTTTTTTGTCGTGAATTTATCCTTTGCTGTTCTTCGTCTTTATCCTTGGGCTGCTTGATATAAACTTATTGGGAGGAGGTCGGACCGCACGAACATGACTGACTCTCCTACCCCATTTTTTTGTTGTGTTGTTGCGGTTCGAAAGAAGGCGGCGCGGTGCAATGGCACCGTGTGGAATCCTGGGAAATGTGACGAAGATGTGCAGCGCCATCACGCCGCGCTGGACAACCATGAAGATACCGCAGCCAGTGCGGGGCCGCGACGGAGGGGCGCGAAGCCGTCGCGCCACGCCGGTTGGACAAGGCCGCGGCCTGAAGCCGCGACGGTGCAAGGCCTGGCAGACAGAACCGCCGGCCGCCGGTACCTCGGAAGGGCGGGACCCCGGCGATCCCGCAGTAGCAGCTCCGACCGGCCGAAGGAGTGGCCCCCCCCATGTGGGGGTCGCAGCTCCTCAATCAGGGGGGCATCACACCCCCCCTGTCCGCTCTGCTCGGTGCTGGCCGAGCTTGCCAAAAGGCCGCGCGAGCGTGCCATGCCAGGCCGGGCCACACCCACCGGGCTGGGGCGCTCCCTAATGGGCCGGACCCGGACCCGGTTCGGGCCGATCCAGGGGGGGGGGGGGGGGGTTGGTCCGGGTCGGACCGGGCCCAGACCCCCCATTTTCAAACCACTTCCTGTCTTTTTCCCATAACTTGGGCTACGGACCTCCGATCGATGCACCGTTAGTTGCGCTGAGATCCTTGGATCGAGGCGTTCGTTTAGGTATATTACACTCAAGGTTTTGGAGAACATAGGGTATGACCGGGTTGGTTCGAACACGAAACAAACCAGGACCTCGGAACGGAAACGCTTATAACTTGAGCTCGGGACGTCCGATTGACGTGCCGTCTAGTTTGTTGGATTCCTCTTAGTTAGGAGGATCTTTTGGATTACTCTGCTCGAGATTTGGATGTAGTTGGCGTGTGGTAATGTTGGTTTTTACTTAAAAACCAACCGCGCCCCTAGAACAAAAAAGCCAATAACTCTCAGACCGGTCGTCCGATTGACGCACCGTCTGTCACGTTTTGTTCTTCTTGTTCATATGGAACTTTGAGATACATCAAATCCGGACTACATGTCAATTGATGTATCGATCCCCTTGGATCGTGGAGCGGACCCTCCCAGAACGGGCATGCTGTGTGCGGGAACCCTAGAGCTGGCTGCGACTGCGACAATGAAGACTGCACTGAAATCCTATGTGGGTTCGGAAGCGATGAAGACCGTACTGAAATCCTATGTGGGTTCGGCGAGGATGAAGACTGCACTGAAATATTATGTGGGTTCAACAACGATAAAGACCTTACTGAAATCTTATGTTGGTTCAACAGAGATGAAGACTGCATTGAAATCATATGTGGGTTCGGCAGCGATGAAGACCGTACGGAAATCCTATGTGGGTTCGATGGGAATGAGTACTGTTCTTGTATCCTACATGGGTCTGGCAGTGTCTGACTCTGTTCTTTCTATCCAATGTGGGTCTGGAAGAGTAGATGGTTTAGTATCCTATGTAGGTCCTAGCTTAGATGAATTAGTGTCTATATCTGATCATCACTATCACCGAAGAAGTATACCTGTGTGAGCCGAGTCTTGACTTTCAATCATTATATTTGATATGATTGACTTGCATTCCTATGTGGATTATGTTGTGTTATCCAGTGTGGACGCAATCAAACTTGGGCTCGGATGCTGGAGCTGAACTGGAATTGATGACTTAGGTATATGAATGGGCATATACCTAAGTAGTGTTTCTTGTTACTTCGTGATTGTATCTTCCTTTTGTGGATTATCCTTTGTGAATTCTGGGAGACCTTCGGGGGTCTCGGGGTCCCTATTGAGTAGCGTATACTCACCCCTACATAGGCTATGCCCGCACTACGTTATGTTGGATGAAGACGACGGACAACGCTGATCGTGGTAGAGGCTAGTGGAGTAGTCGGTACCTGAAGGTGGACTACTGGGCGGGACGTACACGGAGCAGATGGCTGGACCCGAGGAGATGAGGTGGCTATCTGTACCCACCTTTCAAGTGGGACTACCTGTGGACGGCTCAACATTGCTTCTTTACTTTCATTTGCTGTACTTTTTTTCCAGTTGTACTTTACTTTCAGTTTGGGTTTGTATTCTGGCCCATTTACTTTCCGCACTTACTTGTACTCAGTTTACATAGTGTTTACTTATGCTGGATTACCCTATGGTGTTGTTTACTTATAAAGGAAATGCCTCCCCCTTTTTTTGACGGGATTTACGCCTTGGTGCTAGTCGCCATCCCCTGGCCTATGGGAGGCGGGCTTGGGGTAGTCATGGCACGGATCCCGAGGACGGGTCGAGAAAAATTGGAATCAAAGAAGTTCGGTTATACCGTAGAACTCAGGACTCTGATCTTTCTTCTATGTGAAGAAATAATGATAAGGGTATTGAGTGTGGTTATCAGTTCAGGGAGACCAGTGTTGGTGCGGCGGCCGGCGTATCTGTACACTAGGACCCTGACTTCTTATTTCCTACTCAATGCACAAAAACATTGATTTCATGTGTGTTTTAAAAGATTTCTTTGTGATTAATTTGTGTCAGCTCACCAGGTATACTTTTTGACCGTGGCGCACCTGTTTCTTTTCAGGATGGCCCCATGATGGCAGCCAACTAGGGTTCCGAGCGTTGTGCGAGACGACAGCCCACTGAGCGACGAGGCCTCGGTGCAGGAACCTTTGACATCAGAGGCACCGACGATACCTCTACTCAGCGAGCCACCGATGCTACCAGCCCCAACCGCTGATAGTGCACATCGCCTTAGTGCACTGCATGAGTTTCAGAGTTAGAGACTTCCCAGGTTCTGTGGGGAGACGGACCCTCAGGCAGCCGAGGATTGGATGGAGGCGATTGTTTGAGGTTTCAGGTTAGTGGGGACACCAGATGACCTCATGGTGATCCTCACAGCGAGGCTTCTGCACGCGGAAGCAGGAAGATGGTGGAGCTAGATGCTCTAGGTGCATGACGAGGTGTCGCTCCTCTGGATGGACTTCAAGAGCCTCTTTTTCTCAGAGTTCGTCCCAGCCACCCTCTGTGCAGTGCGCATCTAGGAGCTTCTATAGCTGCGACAGGACAGAATGACGATCGCCCAGTACTCAGCGAGATTTACCGATCTCTCGCGCTATTCGACGAACATGGTATAAGACCCATTCTTCCGGGCCCAAACCTTCGAACATCGACTGAGGCATGAGATCATGGCATCGATGATCTCCCTCAGCATTCCGACACAGACAGGAGTACTGGAGAGAGCTCTTCTCGTAGAGAGTTTTCTTTCCAAGCCTACGCCAGCAGCGATACCTACCGCAGGGCGGCACATAGCAGAGTCATCTGCAGCTGGCAGTCGACGGATGTCACAGGGGTTTAGGAGGACCAGACCATTAGGCAGACACCCTCAGGACACTGACTCAGAGGTGTGGGGAATAGGGCGCAGAGCCATCCTTCTGAGGAGAAGACAGTGGCACGCATGTGGCGGGCAGGGCCACATGGCTCGTGACTGCCCGACCCGCCATGCAGTGGAGCAACAGACGGTTGGGGGGCCACCCAGGCAGAGGCAGAGGGTCGACCGTAGTGGTCCACCGAGAGAAGGCGGACGAGGCAGGGGAGCTGGCCGAGCAGCAGGTGGTGGGCGACGCTTTCAAGCTTTACCACCACCACCACCATCAGGAGGTCCACCCCGGCCATAGGGAGCTAGCGAGCAGAGACAGGCTCAGCTTCAGGCAGCAGAGGCCTACGACCACGGCGCGACAGAGATGATTCGAGGTACGATCTGTGTCTACTCCACCCTTTCTTCAGTTCTTATAGACACAGGAGCGAGTAATTCCTTTATTTCCGCTACCCTTGTTCAGATCTCAGAGATTTCGACGGAGCCGTTGGCTCGATCCATACAGCTAGAGACTCCTACGGGAGCAGACTCGACGATTACGCACTGGTGCCGGCTGTGTGAGCTTACTGTAGGAGGCGAGAGCTTCAGATGAGATCTTCTTGTAGTGGCGTCGAGGCCTTACGACATCATCTTGGGCACGGATTGGTTATCTACAGTCCATGATCATATTGACTGTATTAGGCGCAAGGTACGGTGTGTACGCACCGATGGGAGCAGGTTCACCTTCATCGGTGAGAAGGGAGCCTTTGCAGCATAGGATGGACTCTTGCAGAGGAGAGGACAGCCCATCACTCATCAGTTGGCTAGCCTCATCCTAGGAGAAGTTGATTTGAAGAGTCCTAGTTTTCCTATAGTGGTGGATTAGTATGCATACGTTTTCCCTAACGACATTCCAGGACTACCTCCTCGCAGAGAGGTAGACTTTTATATTGACCTGTACCCCAGGACAACCCCGATATCCACTCTAGAATATCAGATGGCCCCCACTGAGCTTTGAGATCTATGGGTATAGTTGGAGGACTTGCAGAGCAAGGGATTCATCCGACCCAATGTTTCACCCTGGGCTTCCTCGATATTGTTCGCCAAGAAGGCGGACGATAGCTTGTGACTTTGTGTCGACTATCGTCGCCTGAACCAGGTGACCATGAGGAACAAGTATCCGCTACCAAGGATTGATGACCTATTCGATCAGCTCAAGGGAGCATGGTGGTTCTCAAAGATAGACCTTAGATTAGGCTATCATCAGCTAAGAGTTCGAGATGAGGACGTGCAAGAAGACGACCTTCAGATGTCGGTATGGCCACTATGAGTTCTTGGTTATGACTTTCGGCATAACCAACGCTCCACCTGTGTTCATGAGTCTCATGAATAGGATCTTTCAGCCATACCTCGATCAATTTGTTGTGGTATTCATCAATGACATATTGATATACTCGACCACTGAGGAAGAGCACACCTACCACTTGCGGGTTGTACTAGACACACTCCGAGAGCACCAGCTTTATGGAAAGCTCTTGAAGTTTCAGTTCTGGTTATGCGAGGTCCACTTCTTGGGACATGTCATCTCTGAGGTGGGAGTTGCGGTGTATCCTGCGAAGATCGAGATAGTGCTAGCTTGGGAGCCACCCAGGAGCGTGACAGAGGTGCAGAGTTTCTTGGGTCTAGCTGGGTACTATAGGAGATTTGTGCCGGAATTCTCTAGAGTTGCAACACCACTCTCAGCTTTGACGAAGAAGGGGAAACCCTTCGTGTGGTCAGAAATATGTCAGCAGAGCTTCCAGGAACTGAGACAGAGATTGACCAACGCGCCTATCTTGAGGATACCATAATAGGGAGTAGGGTACGTAGTCTACTGCGATGCATCGGGGACCAGACTTGGATGTGTCCTGATGCAAGAGTGGGCAGTGATCACCTATGGATCACGTCAGTTGAGCAGCATGAGCAGAACTATTCTACCCACGACCTGGAGTTAGCAGCAGTGGTCTTCGCTCTGAAGATGTGGCGACACTATCTGATGGGCGAGCACTTTACAGTCTACTCCGACTTCCAGAGTCTCAGGTACATCTTCTTGCAGAAGGACCTGAATCTGAGATAGCGGCGATGGCTTGAGTTCCTCCAGGACTATGACTTTGATATGGTCTATACTTCTGTGAAGGGGAACTTAGTAGCCGATGCTCTTAGTAGGAGGACGGTAATCCAGCTACTCGGAGAGGTGACAGAGGAGATAGCCGCTTTGTAGATATCCTTCGTGGATAGAGATGGACCATCCTTTCTTCAGTCACAAATAGTCACTCCTCCACTACTGCAGTGGGTTAGAGAGGCACAACATGGGGACACTGACTGTGAGCCGCAACATTCATAGATATCCTCAGTACAGGAACCTTATGGATTCTCCGTAGGAGGAGATCACAATGTCCTTTTCAGAGGACATACCATGGTACTAGCTGCTCTGCAGGAGGAGGTGCTGAGAGAGTTTCACACTTCCCCTTAGGCAGTACATCCTGGAGTGAAGAAGATGTACCAGGATCTCAGATGACAGCATTGGTGGACGGGTATGAAGAAGGGTGTGGTAGAGTTCGTTTCTCGATGCCTCACTTGCCAGCAGGTAAAGGCAGAGCACCAGGTACCAGCAGGCTTGGAAAAGCCCTTGGATGTCCCGGAGTGGAAGTGGGATGAGATATCTATGGATTTCATGACTGGATTTCCACGTACTTCCAGAGGTCACGACTCTATTTGGGAGATTGTTGACCGACTCACCAAAGCGGCCCACTTCTTACCCATCAGATATTAGGGCTCAGTAGAGAGCTTGGGACGTCTCTATATTCAGGATATTGTACAGCTTCATGGTGTTCCATCATCTATCATCTCTGATCGAGATGCTCACTTTACTTCCCGGCTTTGGAAGGGGTTGCAGGAGGTAATCGGGACACAGCTACGTCTTAGCACCGCCTTTCACCCTCAGACGGATGGTCAGATGGAGAGGACCATTCAGACTCTCGAGGACATGCTCCGAGCATGTGTCCTCGCCTTTGGTTGCATCTGGGAGGACCATCTACGCTTGGTGGAGTTCGCGTAAAACAACAGCTACCACTACACCATCGGGATGGAACTATACGAGGCATTGTACGACCGGCCTTGCAGACCACCTCTGTGCTGGAAAGACCCTAGGGAGTCAGCACTTGTGGGACCAGAGATGGTCCAAGCCATGACAGAGAAGGTTCAGGTCATCCAGGAACAGATTAGGACAGCTCAGAGCCGGAAGAAGTCTTATGTTGACAGGAGGCGGAGGCCATTGAAGTTCGATGATGGAGACCACGTCTTCTTACGGGTCTCACCTCGACGTGGATTAAGAGAGATTTGGCCGAGGCGACAAGTTATCTCCACGCTTCATCGGACCATTCCAGGTCCTCAGCAGGGTTGGAGATGTGGCATATCGCTTGACTCTACCACCTCAGTTGTGCCGGGTGCACGACATCTTCCACGTATCCCAGCTGAGGAGATACGTGCATGACCTGATGCATATCATCGACCATGGGGAGTTGGACATTGACGATGGGGCGACTTTTTCGGAGATCCCAGGGGAGATTGAGGATCGAAAGGAGTGGCTCCTACGTGGACGGTCGATACCACTAGTGCGCATCAGATGGAAGCACGGGAGCCTCCAAGAGAGCACTTGGGAGCGGGAGGCTCAGATGCGTTCTTAGTACCCACAATTGTTCCCCTTGTTTGTGGTGTATCTTTACAGGGTCGTAAAGCCCAAAGGTGGGAGTAATGTAAAGACCTATAAAATTCAAGGTAATTTTTTTAAGTTTCTTTGGGATTTTAAAAGAACGCAGTTTCTGATGGGACCTGATTCTGAGGCCCGGTGTGCCCAGAATCAATTTCTGAAGTTTAGCTTGTGTACGTTCAGTAAACGAACGAGCGGGTTTTCCTAACTTTTGAACCAGTGCGCGTAATCAAATTACGAGGGCACCAATAGAATCACAACACCAGTAATTGCTTAAGAACACCTTTTCCGGAGTTGCATTTTCTCGGGTGTGGTTATTAATTAATTGGGTTAACTAAAGAATAAAATAAAATATTGTGCAACAAATTTTATTTTTATTCTTAGTAGTGCTAACCTAGGCATGGTGGTTGGAGTGAGACCCACTGATATCCTAACTCCTAGGTAGGATATTAGTGAGGTAGGGTCTACAAGAGCCCCACCCATTTATTAAATTTTACCTTCCACGTGCATTTAATATGGCAACTCACCCGCACCCCCCTCTTTAATGTCAAGTCAACGCTCGCGTTTAATAAGATTATTAAACGCGTCATTAACTGTTCAAAGCTCATTAATTAAATCGTGATCTGTTTTTGAATTTAAAAAACAGTTGGCATGAGAAATAAAATAAGACAAAGCCTTATTTTATTATGTTGTTTCGTGGTGCGAGGAGGATTTGAAGAGGAGAGCCCAAGTATTGGAATCTTCATCATCCTCCTTGAAGAATGCGAAGAACGCACCATCACCGACAAAGAACGCCGACCTCCGACGAAGGGAAACGAAGTACACAAGTTCCTCAGAGATCGATGACGCGAAGCCGTGTACCACGATGCCGATGATCCTTCTTCCGCAAAGCCGTCTTCCACGACGTCCCTTCCCCACGATGAACCTTCTTTCATCAAACCCTTGAGGTAGGGGTTATTTGTTTTTGTCGTGAATTTATCCTTTTCCATTCTTCTTCTTTATCCTTGGGCCGCTTGATATCAACTTATCAGGAGGAGGTCGGACCGCACAAACATAGCCGACTCTACTCCACCTTTTTGTTTTTGTGTTGTTTCTGTTCAAAAGAAGGCAGTGCGGTGTAACAGAACCGCGCAGAATCCTAGGAAATGCAACGAAGATACAGGGCGCCATCACGCGGCGCCGTTGACGCCGAACGAACCCGCGGCCCGAGTCGGGCCGTAGCGAAGGGGCGCGGAGTCGTCGCGTCGTGCCGGAGAACCATGAAGATACCACGGCAGGTGCGGGGCCGCGACGAAAGGGCGCGGCACCGTCATGCCGTTCCGGTCGGACAAGGCCGCGGCTTGAAGCTGTGGCGGTGCAAGGCCGGGCGGTCGGAACCTACGGCCGCCGATACCTCGGAAGGGTGGGACCCCGGTGGTCCCGTAGAAGTAGCTTTGGCCAGCTAGCTCCCAAGAAACTGGGAGTCGTAACCCCCATCCGGCCGAAGGAGCGGCCCCCCCTTGTGGGGGCCGCAGCTCATCAATCCGGGGGCAGCACGCCCCCCCTGTCCGCTCAACTCAGCGCTGGCCGAGCTGGCCATGTGGCCGCGCGAGCGCGCCCTGGCCGGGCCGGGCCATGCTGGCGGGGCCGGGCCACACCTTAATGGGCCAGACCCGGACCCATGTCTGGTCGCTCCGGTTCGGGCCGACCCGGGGGGGGGGGGGGGGGTTGGGCCGGGCCCAGACACCCCATTTTCAGAGCACTCCCGGTCTTTTGCCCATATCTTGGGCTACAGACCTCTGATCGACGCAACGTCAGTTGAGATGCGATTCTTGGATCGAGATGGTCATTTTGGAATATTAAAATCAATATTTAAAAGAACGTTTTGTACAACCGGGTTTGTTTGAACACAAAACCAACCGGGCCCTCGGAGCGGAAACACTTATAACTTGATCTCCGGACGTCCGATTGACGTGCCGTCGACTTTGTTGGACTCCTCATAGTGAGAAGGATCTTTTGGATTACTTATATCGTCGTTTGGATGTAGTTGTAGTGCCGTCGGGTTGGTTTTGACTTAAAAACCAACTGGGCCCCTGGAACGAAAAAGCCAATAACTCTTAGACCGGGCGTCCGATTGACGCGCCGTCTGTCACGTTGAGTTCCTTTTGTCGATACAGAACTTTCAGATACATCATATCCAGACTATGTGTCAGTTGATGTATTGATCCCCTTGGCTCGTGGAGTAGAACCTCCCAGAATGAGCATGCTGTGTGCGGGAACCCTAGAGCTGGCTGCAACTACGATTATGAAGACTATACTGAAATCCTATGTGGGTTCGGTTGTGATGAAGACCGTACTGAAATCCTATGTGGGTTAGAAGGAGATGAAGACTGCACTGAATTCCTATGTGGGTTCGGTAGCGATGAAGACCATACTAAAATCCTATGTGGGTTCGACGGAGATGAAGACTGCACTAAAATCCTATGTGGGTTCAGCAGTGATGAAGACCGTACTGAAATCCTATGTGGGTTCGACGACAATGACTACAGTTCTTGTATCCTACATGGGTCTGGCAGTGTCTGACTCTGTTCTTGCTATCCTATGCGGGTTTAGCAGAGTATCTTGTTTAGTATCATACGTGGGTCCCATCATAGATGAATCAGTGGCTATATCTGATCATCTCTATAACTAAATAAGTATACCTGTATGAGATGAGTCTTGACTTTCAATCACTATCTTCGATATGATTGAATTGCTTTCCTATGTGGAATGTGTTGTGTTATCCTGTGTGGATGCGATCGAACCTGGGCTCGGATGCTGGAGACGAACTGGAATTGATGACTTAGGTATATGAATGGGCATATACCTAAGTAGTGTTGGTTGTTACTTCGTGATTGTATCTTCCTTTTGTGGATTATCCTTTGTGGATTCTGTGAGACCTTCGGGGGTCTCACGGTCCCTACTGAGTATCATATACTCACCCCCGCACGGGCTATGCCCGCACTACGTTGTGTGGGATGCAGACGATAGACAACGCTGATCGTGGTAGAGGCTAGTAGAGTAGTTGGTACCTGGAGATGGACCACTGGGTGGGATGTACACGGATCGGACGGCTGGACCCGAGGAGATGGGGTGGCTATCTGTACCCACCCTTCAAGTGGGACTACCAGTGGATGGATCGACGTTGCTGCTTTAATTTCTGTTGTTGTACGTTCATTCCAGTTGTACTTTACTTTCAGTTTGGGTTTGTATTCTGGCCCATTTACTTTCCACACTTACTTGTACTCAGTTTACTTAGTGTTTACATCTGCTGGCTTACTCTGTGGTGTTGTTTACTTATAAAGGCAATGCCTCCCCCTTTTTTTCATGGGATTTATGCCTTGGTGCTAGTTGCCAGCCCCTGGCCTATGGGAGGCAGGCTTGGGGTAGTCACAACACGGGTCCCGAGGATGGGTCTTGACATTCAGGTTCATTTTCATAGGATTTAATTGAAGTGTATTTATTCAATTATATTGTTGGAACTGTGTCTATAGGGATCCTTAGTCTTGGTATCCTACTTTACTCTTATCATTGAAACTTTGGAATGGTGATCTACTTGGCTCTATCACAGAAATATGTGACCCAAAACCGTATTTAAGCATAACTGGACTGTATTGTGTAATGTTCATACAAAAAATAGACTAATAAATATTGAAAAAAATAAAATTCATCAAATCAAAAAAATTTCAATGAAATTGTAAGAATGAGGATATTATAATTGATAAACAGTGTTATAAACAATCCATAAATTGAATAATAAACTGAAAATAACCTCAGAGCACAAATAACTCTATAATCACATCACCCTACAATAAGTGGACTACTCTCTCGTGCTAAGCATGATGAGAATGAGTAGCATGGGTACCCGAAGAATAAAGGTAGAAATGTTTGGATATGGATCATCACCCCGGTGTACGTTAGTGTCGCAATCACTCTTGATGGTCCTAGAGTATATTCAAAGGGAGGCTAAGGGGGGTGTTTTTAGGCAGTTTCCTTCAAAACCTGTGGCCAAAACATAATTATTTTCATCATCTCACCAATATCATGACCTGAAAAGGGGTTTCAAATCATGTAATACCAATAATTTTCCTTAATGTTTGCGAATATCATGAAAATATCACTTCTAACTTTGACTTACTTCACGACATGATATCCTGAATCACAACATGTAATTGTCTTTCACAGTTTGTCTTCATGTCACGACATGTACAACATATATAATTATTCTACAAAAAGTTTGGCTCTGATTCTCTCTAAAAAATATGATGTCGCTTCTTTGGTCCATATTTTCACCACATTTCATTCATTTAACAACGATCTATTGTTTCCTGCCATAAAAGATAAAAAAGTAAATTTTCTCAAAAGTTGGAAAGATTATTCAATTAATTAAAAAATCAGTACATTAAACACTCTTTATATATCTGCACAAAATACACTTATCAAATACCCCCACATTTGAATTCAACCTTATCATGAGGAATGGAATCTCAACATAACAAAAAAGACTTTCACCTTACCATGATTCAAATTAAATTTAAATAAAAACAATTTACCACTGATTATCAGGGTAAAAATATATATATAATTCAGCACATAGCTCAAAAACAAATAACTTACCAAAGGATTTCATGGAAAATAACATCTTCCCCATATAAAGACAAAATCACTATTAATCATGAGGGATTCACCATTAAGGATCGAATGAATATAAGGTTTCTTGGTAGGTTGGTAATGATGTAAAAATTAAATCTCAAAAGAAGGTTTGACTCTAAATCTCTTTTGATGATAACAAGAGATATGTTCAATGATTGTCACCCTTTATAAATTTCTCATCTCTCTTTCACCCAAAAATCTCAAAGTGGAATCATCGTACATGTAATTGGAATGAATGAATCATCATATCTTTCTATTTTTTTTATTTTCATATATATATATATATATTCTTTTTCAAAATCTATGCTCAGGAAAAATCTCACATCCTTCACCTAACCACATACGATCCAAAAAATAGTCAGTCTAGAAAATGGTGATTTTTATCCTCCCAAAACCTAACCCAAATTTCTTTTTCTCCTTTTCTCAAATGTTTTTTAGTAATATAGGTGAATAATGAAATATAATATAATATTCAAGGAATCTCCCCATATTGTTATAGAAAATCCCTCAACAAAATATCAAAAATAAATCACATACTGGCATACCATAAAAATATCCTCCCCCATGATTATTCTTTTCAATATAATGGAATTTTTTTTGAGGAAAGTAAGAATTGATAAAATAGGATTGTAACATGGATCATTTACTAAAATGAAAATTCATGGATTCTATGGGATTAAAAAGGATTAATGAATGGTGGGTCTCAGGATAAGGGATTATGATAAATAACGCATCAGTCATTTTAAATGTGATTTTTTAGTCGTAGATTTGATAAGATGCAATTCATGTTATAGAAGAAAACATGGCCGAGTTTCATAAGAAATATTGAATGAAAGAATGGGAAAAAATAGTTTAGTGGATTTCTCAAGAATGAGATATATGGTTAGGTCAATAACTAAAGGAAATTTTTACTAATAAATAAATCAATAAATTCAAATCTCAAAAATTTAAAACAAGTAAAATTCTAAAAAAAATTCCATTTACAATGATCAAACATCTCCTCAAATCCTAATTTTTCAAATCTTGATTTTTCAAATCCTTATCCACATGGTTTATATCTACTAATTCCTTCTCCCATTCTTCTCATTCAAACTAATTGACAATGAAATTTAAAAAAATCTCATGCTAATTGTATTAAGAAGTTTATGTCTCCTAGTTCAGTTGATTAAAGAATAAATCAAATGTGGGGCATGAAATTTGAAACGAAACCACTAAAAAATTATAATATGGGGAATACAATATAAAATATCAAAATTGAAATGCTTAATCCGCTTGAAAATTGATTCTATAAACATGGGATGTACAGGTTATATATGAACCATTTCCCGACGTGTAAGTTCCCTTCACAGTGTGTAATTCATCTACAGATTAGTCTACTACTACTTCCTCTACCTTATTCCTACCATGAAAGTCCTGAAAGATGAAAATTCTGAAGTGAAACTACAGTCCATATCCATGATATTAAAAATATTTTGGGATATGTTCTATTTATGAAAAATAGAACATAATGAAGAAAAATACTAAAAAATCAGGTTGTCTCCCAAAATCCCTATTATTTACTATCATTGTCTCAACCTTACATATTTTAGATCGGGTGATTGATGGTTGAAAATAGGTTACCTAATCTGGATATAAAAAATATGTAACCCTTGATTCCTCTTTGTAGATTGGTCATCTCCCTTTCTCTGAAACTAATTTCTCCCATCCATTATTTAAAACATTTTCTATCTCTATGGGCCCAAACTAATAGTTTTTAAACCTTCTTGAAAAAAACGGTAGTTCACTGAATGCCCAAAATCATTCTCCTACTTTGAATTCATATTAAATTAATATTCCTCTACTATCTTATGCTATTTCCAGTACATTCTTACTCTTATTTACCTTTTTATTACATTCTTATTCACTTTCTATGACAGATACTACAAATATTTTTCCATATAAAACATCTTTATCTTCTTTCAAAAAATTATCATTTGAAAATTCATCCACTAATTCATCTGAATTTTTCATCACTCGGTGAAAATTCAATTTTACTTTTGATCCTCCTACTCTTAAACTTAGCCCTCCATGATGATCATCAATAAGTTCCTATACGGTTGCTAGTAAAGGACCTCCCAAGATTATTGGATGATTCTCTTCATCCATGTCCATCACTAGAAAATATTCTAGAATATAGAAATCATATACATTGACGATGACATCTTCATATAAAACTCAAGGATGTATCACTTTTTTATCATCTAGGTGAATCATAACTTGAGTTTTTTGTATCTCCTTCATTCCTAGGCTCTTGAATGTTTCATATTATATTATATTTAAACTTTAACCTAAATTATATAAATCTATACCAAAATCATTAGTAACAATATTAATCATAATGGAAAAAATTCTTGAATCCCATTGTTTCATTTTTATGATGCTTGAAACTACTTAAAAAATTTCTACTTCTAGTGGAATGGTGGATAATTCTCTCAGATGCCTTTTGTTCTTCAAAAATTCCATCATGACCTTTTCGTACATAGGCATGTTTGTGATTTCATCAGCAAATGTGTTGTTGATATGACTCTTCTTGAACTTCTCTAAAAAATAAATCTTTTTCTCATCAATATTCACCTTCTTTTCATGATATGGAAATGGTAGTGGTAGTAGGTATAGTGGTGTTCCTTCTTCTTCATTATTTTTCCAAAATTCTCTATTGTTTTCTCGACTTCATTCTTCTGGTTGTAGTCTATTATTTCCATAGAATTCAATGCCTATCTCCCATGTGTTCTTTCCACTCCCTATAATTATGGATTTTACATCTATATGTGGTTTTTGTTCTGGGTATCCTGGAAGATATCCACTTTTTCTTTCTCTAAGTGTCTCAGAACATTTAACCGACTTAATATTCTAAATTCATTATTGGAGATTTATGGTTGTGTGAGTTGTTTTTCAATTCTCTAATTGAATTTCCTCTATCTCTTGTGTATTATATCATCTATTTTAGTGTACCTTGTTTTTTGGTCAAGAATGCTGAAAGGGTATCCTCTAGTGAATGGACTTGACTGGTCAGTGAGGGCCTTTATTGTTGAGGTTGAAAACCTTGTTGTCCTGATTGAAATCTGTGGCCTTGATTCTGATTTTTCTACTATGGTCGCTATGAACTTTATCATTGTGCAGAATTTTTAAAATTATATTCAAGAAAAAATGAATATTCACAATACATACCTTGGGGATTTTGGTTGGCTATCATTTTACCCATTTTCTTTGTCATTGATTCCATTAGAGAATCTATCCATATATTTTACACCATATTCACTCCTTCTACTCTTAATTTTTTTGGCTTCCACTAAAAACATTTTTTATACATCTCATATAATTTCTCGTGACTCTCCTCTGGTTAATTCCTCATCAGTGAACCTCCGGCCACTATATCTATAATAGACTAATTCCCATACGAAAACCTTTTATAAATCGTCTAGATTAAAAGCCAAATTTTGATTCTATGATGAGGACATTATATTATCATACCTTTGAAACTTATCCATGAACTATATAGAGATTATTCATTCAATTTATGAAAATTTAGAATACTTACCCGCATATCAATTGAATTTGAGGGTGGGAAAACCCTTGTAAGAAACATCCTTACCAGATCTTCCCATGTGTGTGATTGAATGTGGGGGATGTCGTCAGATCCACTCTTATGATTTATCCTTTCATGAGAATTTGGACAGATATAGTCTCATAGTATCATTTGTGACATTATAGAATTGGAAAATATCATAAATTTCAAAAAAAAAATACAATGTGAAAAGTGGGTTCTTCATGTGGTAACATTGACAATTGTAGTAACAGTGTGATCATCTGGATGACCGCTGGATTTATATTGAAATGTTGGGAAACTATAGGGGGTATGAGAATGCCCGGATTGACTCCCATGTTTGAGGGTTTTTTTAGTTTATTAGTGCATTCCCCTTGATTTTTTTCTATGACTTGTGGTCCCATTGGCTATCCCTTATCTTGATTGGATCCTTCAAACTATCCATGACCAGAAATTATGAATTATTCTTGGTTTTATTCTTCCATTTTATACTTTCATAAGGTCATTTCCAATATAGTGTTGAATAAATATCTATAGTTTTATCATTCACTCATGCGGAGTAGTCATGCAAATGATTGTTTCCTAAAAGAGAAGAACAATAAGACCAAGTGTAAAACAAAGTTTTAAAATAAAAATAGTTATCTACATTATTAATTTGTTTAAATAAAGAAACTATCCCCAAAAACGATGCTATAAATTTGATAGTATGTTGGGAAATGTTATTTACTACGGGGAAAAGAAAATTTAGAAATTTATATAGAATCAGACAGCCTAACACAAAATTTAGTATCTAGATAGTCCAATTACTGATCCCATAAGGATGATCCATATGTTCTAAATTAATTACAGAAACTGAAGTTAAAATTGTTTAATTTTTTTCAGAAAGAGATATAATTTATCAATGATTGGGATTGAAAAAAATTTGGGATACATGCCAGGTTCAATGATTTTGAGGTTTTTGTGCTGGATATTTAATTAAAATGGGATTTATTCAGTTTTGGTATTGGAATTGGGTTAACAAGGATCCTTGGTCTTGGTATCCCTCTCTAGTCCTATGATTGCATCTTTGGAATGGTCATCTACTTGGTTAAATCACATAAATATGATACCCAATACCATATTTAAACATAACTGGCTTAAATTGTGTAATAGTCATATAAACAATAGTCTAATAAATTGATGCAACAAAATAATATTCTTTAAAAAATAAGAAATGGTCATAAAATTGAAAATGAAGGAGATTGGGATTGATAAATGGTGTCCACAACAATCAAGAACATGAACAATAAAAATAAAATAATCTCTAAGAACACATCCCCCAACAATAACGTCACCAATAACTATGTGGACAAATATATCATGCTAGGCATGATGAGAATGAGAAGAATGGGTACCTGAAGAAGAAAGGTGGCGAAGCAGGGATCCGGATCATCACTCCATTGTCTGTTGGTGTCTCACATTCTCATATGGATCCCAGAGTATCTTCAATGGGCAGCTAACAGTGATATTTATTGAAAATTTCTATCAGAACCCGTGTCTACAACAACATTATTTTTCTTTGTGTCTCTGGAATCATGACATGAATTGGGGTTTCAAATCGTGTAATACCTCTGAGTTTTCCTTCACATGTGCAAATCTCACATGAATCTCATTAAGAAATTTGAATTTCTTTGCGATGTGAAATCTTGAATCATGAGTGTAATTTTCTTTCACAATGTGTCTTCATGTGATGAAATATAAATCATGGCTAATTCCACCTAAAGAAGTCATGAAATGTAATGATATAACACATCGTGTAATTAGTTGGATTCAGTTTCTAGCTCTACATCTCTCTCAAAAATATAGTGTCACCTATTTTTCTCATATTTTCTCCACAATTCATTCCTTTTCCAAAAAATATGTTGTTTCCTACAATAAAACATAAATAAGTCAATTTTTTCCCAAATTATAAAGATTATTCAATTAATTAAGAAATCAGTACATTAAATAGTCTTAAAATATATGTAAAGAATAGATTAATCTAGATTATATATAAGAAGTTTCCATTATCCATGACTCCATATAGAATGGTTGTTGTGGGACATGATGAGTTGAAGAAACAACTACAAGAAAATCTAAATAAAGTGTTCAAAAACTCATGTGCATCACCATGGGGTTCACCAGTTCTCTTAATCAATAATAATTATGGGTCAATGTGCCTTTGTATTGATTATCATGAGCTCAACAAGATCACAATAATGAAAAAGTATCCCCTTCCTCTGATTGATGACTTGTTTGATCAGATATGTGGAGAATAATACTCTTCCAAGGTTGATTTTCCATTGGGATATTATCAATTAAGTGTAAAGAAGGATAATATCCCCAAGGTCACTTTTCCTAAAAGGTATTGTCACTATGTGTTCATAGTGATTCCATTCAGGCCCACTAATTCTCCAACAATCATGGTGGAATTACTGAATTGTGTATTTAAGGACTACATAGAAAATTTCTTGTAGTCTTTATAGATTATATTATTATATACTTCAAATGTAAGGAGGATCATGGGGAGTATCTTAGACTAATTCTAAAGACCCATATGAAAGGATAAGTTTTATTTGAAGTACAGAAATTGTTAGTTATTTTTAAAGGAAGCCTTTTTTTTGGGAATATCATCACATTCAATGAGATGTCTATGGACCCTTCAATGATGGGAGAAAATTAAGGATGGATGTGGCCAACATATTTGAAAAATATCCATAGTTTCCTTGGGTATATCGGTATTATCGCCTATTTGGGAGAAATTTCATGCAATTTTCAAACCCTATTAACAAGCTAACTCGGAAGGGAGTCATGTTTTCTTGTAATGATGATTATGATGCGATTTTCAAGGAGATGAAAAGGAGTATTATCATGAAACTTAATCTCAAAATACCCACATGTGGAGAATCTTTGATGATATTGAGTGGTGCTTTCAAGAAGATATTAAGTTGTGTGTTAATGTAGATTCACAAAGTCATAGCCTATGCTTCAAGGGAGTGGAATTTTCATGAAATGAACTACCCAATGCATGATTAGGTCTTGGATATAATGATCTTCTAATTGAAAATATGGAGATACTATATATTTGGGGAGAAGTTTTAAATTTATAAAAATAAAAAAATCCTCAAATATATATTCATATAGAAATATATGAATATGCACCAATAAAAATATTTAGATCTGATCAAGGGATATAACTTCTCAATTCACTACCATCATGGGAATATGAATGGAGTGGAAGATGCTATAAGTTGAAACAACTGATAAATAATTTCATTGATTATAATTTAGAGGGATACAATCATCATATATTTGAAAATATTGGAATAGGAATCATAAATGAATGAACATTATCAATCCATTCCCAAATGATTTCTCAACCATACCTTTTGGAATGGTTATAGGATTCTAAATGAAAAGATGCGGGAATTCAGATGAATGTGGAAACTATAAGAAAACTAAAATCCTCAGAGTTCAATGTTATTGAAAAAGAAATTGTGAGATTTGGGTCATGACTATGTGTTCCATCAAATTAGGTTTTAAACAGCGAATATTTGGATGATGCTTATAGTTCAACATTCACCATTCACCCAGGAATTAGAAAGATTTATCAAGATCTCTATGAGAACTATTTATTGGAAAATATGAAGAAGTATATAAATAAATATACATCATTATTTTTGGCATGCTAGAAAGTGGAGGCTTAAAGGAAGTAGTCTATGGGGATGATGCGACCATTACCCACAACAACCAGTAAATGAGAAAACACCACCATGGGATTCATCAACAGACATATAGTAATCTATAGAAAATAATTCCATATGTGTTGTTTTGGGTCATCATTCAAAAACATATCACTTTAATGAAATTCAATAGGATTTATCACTGGATCAACTTGAACAAATATACATCAGAGAAGTGGTAAGGACGTATGGAGTACCACTATTGATTATATCCTATTGTGATCCAAGATTCACCTCAATGTAATAGAAAATTTTCCAAAACTCTCTAAACACCAATAAAAAACATCAGTATGGCCTATCATCCTCAAACTAATGGCCAATCTAAGTAGACTATTCATACACTGGAAGACATGTTGCGAGCATGTTCTATAGATTTCAAAGGAGGATGAGACCAACATCTTCCTTTAAAAATGTTATCTTACAACAAATGTTTCCACTCAAGCATCCAAATGGATCCCTATGAAGACATTTAAGGGAATATAAGAAGAAAACCATCATATTGGGATAAAGTTGGGGAACAAAAACTTCTAGGTCTTGAAATGGTTGAGGAAATGGTGGGGAGGGTTAGGACCATTCAAAAACACATTAAGGATTCTTAGAGTCAACGAAATAGTTATGTTGACAATCATAGGTGTCATGAAATACCATCTAAAAGATGAGGGAAGAGATAGAAAACTGCCAGACCCTTCGTTCTTCATGTTAAATGAGAGACAATGACCCCCCCGAGTCTTGCCTTAAATAGTCCATAGGGTTGCAATTGGCACTAAGGTTATAGAATCTCACGTAATATAGAAGGAATTTCCCTTTTTGTAGAACAAGATCATGAGGTAAGATGGTAAATCAAAAACAACTCCAAATACATAAAGTAAGAGTAAATCTAAAAACCATTTTCCCCACATGCCTGTTCAAAAAGGAAGTGCTAAAAAATACTAGAAAACTCCAATGGAAAGTATCAAAACAAATTAAAGTAGCAATGACAACTATCCCAACACCCAAGCTAGTAAGGTCCCACACAGACCTCAATGTCATCCTTGATACCTGAATGTAGTTATATATACGAAGGGTGAGTATACAGGTATACTCAGTAGGGAAAACCAAGAACTATCGAGTACAAGTGGGGAGACATTTTAATTTCCCATGAGTAATAGAGAAAACCGAAACACATAGCAAGTAAACTATTCAACTAGACTCAACAAGGCACACTACCCAAGTAGATCATGTTAGGTAAAGTAATAGTAATAACACATAGATTTTTGGGTACCCCTCACCACTTTACCACAAGTTATTTAGGACATCATACACATCAGACCTCCCCCAGAAGTTCTACTATTGTTCCACTACCACCCAAACAACAACCTTATGGGTCATCTCAACCACAGGTCCCACCTGCAGATACCTAGGCCCCCACAACAACACAATACATTGCCAGTAGACATTTGGGCAACAACAACCAACTCCATGTCTGAATACTTCTAGGCCAGAACCACCACAACCATGCCCAAAGACACGTAGGAAAGAATAAATGTTTCCATGCCCGAAGACACCTGGGCCTCATCCCAAAGACGCTTCAGAAACAACCTTTACCGCACACACCTAGGCCAAACACCACAACACACCCTTTCCAAAGATTCATGATCCATAATGAACAATAGGATGTCACATCCTTCCGGAAGAGTGTTGGGATACCTCGGAGAGGGAGAAGAAAATGAGTTAATAACCAGCCACTCATAAGAATGTTGGGAAACCACCCTCCCCCACGAAATGGGGGTGTTCAACATGAAGTTCTTATAATAGGTAGGGTGAGTATAAGAAACACAAGATCTAAATAATATACTTATAGGTAAACAAACACTCATCCCAACCAAAGGGTTTTGAAAACCAACAAATAGTCGTACACAACCACTCTTACTATTATCCCTACATGCAGAGTACACAACAACCACAAATAGAGCACAACCCATTTATGGAAACCAGTTCCCAATTGTACCAGTTCTCATTTAACATGTTGAAGTGATTTCTAGTTAATTCATTCGTCACTATAAAGAAACTAATTAGGCATAACCACGAGCCAAAAATAAGAACTCCAACAAAACAGTCAAGTAGGCTTTTATGAATTCACACATGATTCTCTTGAAATGTAACTACATCAAATGGGATATGAGAGATCCCTCGAAGTAATAGAATAAAACCAAGCCCCAACATACCATATCCACACGAACTCAGATTCAAAAATCAAAAACCTCTCAACTAGAGATCCCATTTCCCTTTGTGTCACCCCACGTGGCCTCAAACTGAACAACAGTGCATATCACTAGAACATAATAGGCAGTTTTCAGATTTATACAACACCATTAATTATGTTCCTTCATTCCATTTGGTTAACTAGGGTGATCACTCAATGATTATTATTCATCATGCATCTATTTAATCAACCGAGTTTATGTGATTAACCAGTTTCCATGTTACAGCCATTAAATCACGGGATTATCCAGAAAATAGAGCTTCATTAGTGCGTAATAAAGAACCACTAACAACTATGATTTTTAGTGGACATAATCCCATTAAATCAACAAAGAAAACAAAGGTATAACACATCAACATCATCAACTTTTCCATAACTTCATTATTTAATAGTTTTATTATTATCTTAGTTAAAATTGGTATTATCTACGTATGAGGGGAACATTATCACACCTACCACACAAAATGCATAATAAAGAGAGACAAAGGAAAACCCCTACTTGGATGATCAAGGATCGAGGTTTTCTCTTTATGTGAAGAACTGGAGATTATTTGACTTAGAGGAAAATAAAAATCTAGGGATGAGAGGGAAGTGCTCCAGCACAGGAGCACGATTCATCTTTGGAAGAAGTCTTGAGGTGTACTAACAGAATCCAAAAGGAAGAAGGTAGATAGGATCTCAGCTTAAGAATATGCCTGGTCCAAAAATTTGGGAGAATATTTTGATGTACTTAATAGTCGAATCGTGGATCGACCATGTAGCTTTGTGGTTTCACAAGTTGGGATTAATTGAGATTTAATAATTCTCTTCGAAGATGGTGATGATAACGGTTGTGAGTTAACAAATTCACTTTAAATGGAGAAAACATGTAACAAGGGTGAAACTAGAATACACAGAGAGTTGGGAAATGTGGAAAAGGGTTTGACATGACACAAATTTTAGTAACATAAGGGTATCTTGACTCTTAGGGGTTTAAAACATCTTTTACAAGCTTTGAATCACTTTAAAAGGGGAATTAAAACACATTTATGTCAAAGGATAAATTACTGGGGCATAACGGGAATGTACTGGAGAAACAAGAAATGACTCACCAATTGGTTAGTCACCATAGCCTTGGCAACATCCCCCATGGCACTGATGTTGATCAGTTCCACTAACATTCCATCTGTTCCACCAATGGCCGACCAGTGCCACTGATGCCCATTGGTGCCACCGTTTCTTCGACCTAAAATTTGGAAAACTTCATAATGAGTCACCGATGGTGTCCATGATTCCACAAACACATTAAATTGATAATGTAATTGACCAGGAATGTCCAGAACATTACATCGAATACCTCCCAGTCCATTCTCATCCTTGATAATTCAGGTGAAAACCAGAAGGAAAGAGAGGGGTATGCACAACTACAACGCAAGATACCTCTCATGGACATACCACCCTAGAGTCGTTTGAAAGATACACTAACCTCGACATCTAGGGAAATATTTCTCACATGTATCTCTTGAACACCTATGAAAAAACTAGGTAACCACACAAACATAAAAGACACACTATCAAGACATATGGATTAGGGAGTTATTTCCTCCATGTCACGATAGTATCCGCTTTGGGCGAAATTGACTCACCCGCACAGGTTCAATCAAATCGGAATTAATGCATCTTGATTAGGGGTCAAGATCTTTTGTCTCCATATTTATAATTTTTCACACACATTTATGAACAAGGGAATTAGCTCATACTCTCATAGAAAACAAGGTCAAGAATCCACTACAAGCAAAGAATAAAGCAAAACACAAGATCAAAACTCAGAACAACCCTGGGTAATGGGCATGAATCTATGCCTCCCATTCCCAAGTACTATCCACGAGGATACTATACCTCCACAACAAACAAACCAAGTGAATAGTATATCCACTAAGCACATTCTCCTTATGATCCTCGATTATCATGGGTCACTCCACGAACGTCGCATCATCCTTGATATGAAACTATCCGCAGTCGAGGACATGGGAGTCATCGTGTTGATACTGACAAAGCCGAGATACATGGAAGACATTGTGGATCCTATCTAGTGGTGGAGATAATGCTAGCTGATATGTAACCTCAATGACTCATTCCAACACCTCTAAGGGTTCAATGAACCTAGGAGAAAGCTTTCTCCCGATACCAAACCTCCATCGAATGTTGGGGGGAGACCTTTATGAACACTTTGTCTCCAAACTCAATCTCCATGGGTCTCCTCCTATTATCAGCATACGACTTCTGCCAGTCCTGAGCTACCTTCATCCTCTCACGTACAAGCTGAACCTTCTCTATTGTGCTTTGCACTACCTCTCATCTAATGATGCCTCCCTCCCCAACCTCTATCATGCACAAAGAAGAACGACACGGTCTACCATACAATTCTTATAATTGAGCCATACCAATGGTAGAGTGGTATCCATTTTTTTTAGGTTGAGGCATGTGTCATACCCATGATCATCCAAAGTCCAGAACACATGCTCAAAGCATATCCTCCAACATCTGGATGGTCCTCTCTGTCTGCCCATCCGTTTGAGGGAGGAAAGAAGTGCTAAAGCTAGGTGATAAAAGCATGTTGTAACCCCTTATAGACTCTTGAATTAAAGAATGTATCCTAATAGAAAATGATGGTTCTGAGAACTATGTACAACCACACATCTTCACCCACATACTTTTATGCCAAATCATCCACTGCGCTCGACTGCTTAACCGATAAGAAGTGAGCTGATTACATCAACAGGTCCACCACTACCCAGATGAAATTGAATCCTCTCCTAAACATGGGTACTTTTGTGACTAAATCCATCGATAAATCATCCCACTTCCACTTGGGAATATCAAAGGGCTGCAAAAGACAGCCCAAAACATGATGTTCAGCCTTCACCTGCTGATACACGAGACACTTCGCCATAAAATCTGCAACTCCACGCTTCACTCCAGGCCACTGAAACTGACCTCTCAAGCCTTAGTACATCTTGGAGACTCTTAGATTCACTTCTAGGGGTGAGTTATGGAATGCAATAAGAACTCCCTCGTGCATTTCCAACAAGACAAAAACATTCCCGTGGAACAACATTCGATTCTAACCATCCTCCAACCATCCTTCTGATGCATTTCCCTGGTCAACATGATCACACATTACTTCAGCCTATATGTCTCCCAACTGAGAATCATCCAAATATCATACCTTGGAATACTGCAATATCATCTGAAACAGATAGACCCTACCATCTTCTACTCTCATGCCTAGATGTAAAGCATCCAACTCCTCCATTACATTCCAAGCATCTGATGACTCTTGAACCACATACTTATGAGACTTCCTGCTCAAGGAATTAGAGACCATATTCCCAATTCATGTGGTGTAGGAGATCAAAAAATTTTAGTTTGGAAGGACCTCCATCTAAATCCATCACCACAAGTTCAGGTATTACTGAGAGAAGACATACCTCAAGCTCTTTTGATCTATGAAGACCACGAAGCGTTCCCCAAGGAGGTAATGCTGTCACAACTTCAGTGCAAACACCACTGCTATAATCTCCATGTTGTGGGTGGAATAGATACATTCGGGAGGATATAACTACCTAGACCCATAAGATATCACTCCCCACTACTACATTATCACACACCTAAATCCTATACCAAAATAATCCCAGAATACTTCAAACGTTACCCCTTCCTTTAACAACCTCATCACTAGGGCACTAAACACCTTCCATTTCAGATAAACAAAATATTCCATGAAATACTCAATACATATGAAAGCCTAGTATTTTCTCTTCAAGGACGTCAAAGGTAATAAAAATCACAAGAAGTCAGGAACGAACCTTTGGTAGTAACCTACCAGTCACACGAAAAACGAATGTCTGCCATGTTCTTGGGTGCTTCCAAAGAAAAAACCTCTTTGAACTTCGACGGGTCCACTAATATTACCTACTGGGACACCACATGTCCAAGGAAGTGCACCTATTGTATCTAGAAAACGCCAATAGGAAACTTCCCGTAGAGATAGTGGTGTTGGAGGACCACCAAAATCACCCTTAGATGCTCGACGTGATCCTCTTCTGACCTCAAGTAGATTAGAAAGCCATCGATGAACATAATTATGAACCAGTATGGATACTCAAAGAAAATAGAGATCCCGATCCCCATGAACACAACTGGTACATTTGTAATGTCGAAAAACATGACCACAAACTCAACATGCCCATATCTTCACCTGAAAGAAGTATTCGAGATGTCACCCTCTTTCACACTCAATTGGTGATATCCATACCATAGGTTGATCATAGAGAACCAAGATTCCCCCTTTAACTGGTCGAAAAGATCATTTATCATTTGAACGGGGTAATGGTTCTTGAAGGTCACCTTATTTAGTCTTTAGTAGTCTATGAATAGCATGAGACCACCATATTCCTTCTTCGCGAACAAGATTGGAGCACCCCATGGCGATGTGATTGGTCAGATAAAGACCCTATTTATCATGTCATCAACCTGAATCTGCAACTCCCAAAACAAAAAAGGTGCCATCTGATAGGGAGCCATCGAAATTGGATGAGCATCGGGTTTTAAGTCCATCACAAACTCAACATCACGTCAAGGTCATAGATTTACAACCTATTTAGGGGAGAGGTCCAGGAACTCACTAATAATATCTAGAACTTCCAACATTTCTGAGTAATCTGGCTCCATTGGCCACTTGTTTGACATAGAAATAAGGGAATCCACTCATTGGCTTCCCTCTTGGAAACCCCACTTGCCAACAAATGCTACATGGTGGCCACCCATATCTGAGAACACAACCCTTTTCCGGAAGCATTTGATAAACACATGCATAGAAAATAACCACTCGATGCCTAGGATGACATCATATGGAATCATTTGTAGTAGAAAAAGAACACCACTAGACTAAAGTAGCCCCAACATTAGTTTGCATCCTCGAAAAACATCAAACAGGATGGTTTGGATCTCAACTGGCATGCTCAACACTAGGGGAATAGAAAGTATCTCTATGTCTAGACCCAAGGCATAGGATAAGATAGGTGAAACAAATGACTGAGAATATCTTGAATCAAAAAATCCACAAGAGAGAGTGCAAATCAAACTGATTGTACCTAGAACAACCTCCAGACCTACTGAAGCTGTTGTCTCTATGGAGTGAAACATTCCACCCTCAGATCCTCTACCCCTCGGCTATCGACCGCCTCCCCGACCATTACCTGGTCAAGGTCCCTGAGGAGCACCCTGGGGTTGGCCTCCTTTGGCTCCATCCGCCCTCAATAGAGCGGGAGCTTGCTGCCCCTACTGCTATTGCTAAAAAGGTTTGGCTGGAAACTACTATTGATGAGGTGGGCACTACACCTTCCCACCCCCACTGTATTGTACTCGGGTTTGGAATTTATTATGAATATTCCCATGGCTACCATAGGTAAAGGACCTTGGTCCTAGGATTGTAGAGAAAGGGTGAGGACTCAGATATCGGAACTAGACCTGCTATGGTCTTCTCCCCATCAGCCAAAACCTCGAAGACCATGATGTTGGAGGCCTGCTGCTGACGTCCTTCCCCTTTGATGAGCTCAAGTAGCACCCTTCTCACAACACACCTCCTAGAATGTGAATCCTCTCCACCAATTCAACCTTATTCTAAACCTTCATGTACGTCGGTAGAGGGAAGGGAGTAACAACATACTAGAGAGGAGGTTGTATAGACTCCTCTAAGAATCTTGCCAGCGAATCCTCATCCGAGAAGCGGTCTAGGGAAAAAAGGATATCTTTTAAATTGATCCCAAACTCTGTTACCGTAAAACTCCCTAGCTAAAGGGAGAGAAGCTCTTTCCTATTTTCGGCCTTCAATGTGGATGAAAGGAATCCCAACCAGAACCCCTTCTCGAAGTCATTCCACGAAACCTTAGCTTCCCTCTTCTCCTAGAGATAGAGCATACACCACTGACACACCACCCCTCACGTCTAGCTCATGTCTAGAGGAACCCAGTACTCTTTCAGATCTTGGATCAAGCTGAATGCTATCACCAACACCTCAAGCTAGATCTCTATCTCCATGTTTGAGATGCTACCCTCATACTTCCCTATAGTATACCACTGGAAGGAACAAAGCATCCTCTTCCATTGGTTTTCCTTCTCCCCTTGATCAGTCCTCTTATAACCAACCAGACAAACCTACCAGGCCTTGACAGCCCACACCACTCATGGATGTCGTCTAGGTACCATAGCTACAAGGTAAACAAGGAATCAATAAGATTCATTAGTGCATAAGATTTCTTTTAATTTTTTGTTAAACTTTTTATTTATTTTAAATTCAAAAAACACCCAAAAAAAAGAACACAAGTTATTATAATGCATGCACCTTTCCTAGGGTCTCTACACTGCAATCAGTGTAGCCTCACTTGGTCGTTCTGTAGGTCCAGAGTCATTGTAACAGATCACAGGGGGCCCCTACAATCTTGTGTACTAGCCCGTATTCCTTGGCCTATCTCATAAAACATGATTTCCTAACACGGGTTCCCTACCATCCCATGGAAACCACCCCGTGCCTAACCCGAAATCCATCCTATCTTTCAACCATCAGCCTCTGATACCATTCTTCCAAGACCCACCTTCTCCTAGATGAGGGAAGAGACAACAAACTGCAAGACCCTTTCTTCTTCAAGTTGAAGGAGAGATAATGAGCCCCAAGTCCTTCCTTCAATAGTAACCAGATTGGTGAATAGCACCAACAATATATAATCTCACATAATATAGAAGGCATTACCTTTTTTGTAGAACTAGATCAGGAGATAAGATGTAATATCACAAACAACTCCAAATATGGAAAGTAAAAGTAAATAAAAAACCCATTTTTCCCACATGCATGTTAAAGATAAAGTGATACAAAAATAAATGAAAACTACAAAGGAATGTACCAAAAGAAAGGAATGTAGCATCAATGACTATCCTAACCCCCATGCTAGTAAGGTCCTGTATGGTCCTCAAAGACCTCCTGGAAACCTGAAAGTAGTTTTATATTTGTAGGGTGAGTATATAGGTATACTCATTAGGGAAACCCAACAAAAATCATGAACAAGTGGGGAGACATTATAATATCCCATGAGGAATAGAGATAACTGAAAAACCTAGCAAGGAAAATATCCACCCATACACATCAAGGCACACTCCCCAAGTAACGCATGTCATGTAAAGTAATAGTTATAACACATCAATATTTTGGTACCCCACTACTTTTAAACTAGTTATTCTGGACATCCTATGCATCAGAACCCCCCCAAAAGTTCCTTTGAAGTCCAACAGCCACCCCAAAAACAACATTTTGGGCTATCAAAACTAGACGTCCCCTCCAAAGCCTCATAGAACACCACAACCTCACATAACCTCCCCCACAGAAACTTGGTCCAAAACAGACACTACCAATACTGATGAAACCTAGTCCAGAACAACCACCTCCATCCTCGAATACTTCTGGGCTAGAACAACTCCTACCATACCCGAAGATACCTAGGCCTCATCCTAAAGACACTTAGGAAACAGCCCTGCCTGCACATAGAAAAACCACCACAACACACTCCACCCAAAGATTCTTGATCCATAATAAACCTTAGGCTTCCCAAACCTACCCAAAGATTCTTTGTCTACCAGGGAGAGGGAGAAGAGAATGAGATAATAATCATCCACTCATATGAATGTTGGGTAAAACAACCTCCCACATCAAATGGGGGTGTTTAGAAAAATGTACTAAACATGGGTGGGGTGAATATAAGAAACAAAATAACTAAATATTATAAATATAGGTAAACAAGCACTCATCCCAACCTAAGGGTTACCAAAACCAATAACCATCCATATAAAACCAATGTTGCTACTATCCCTACATGAAAAATACACAACAACCACAACCAAAGCATAAACCTTTTCTGGAAAATAGTTCCCCATTGTTATAGTTCTCATTTGACATGTTCTAGTGATTTCCTTTTAAATAATTCTTCACTACTGAGCAACTAATCAGGCATAACCACAAGCCAATAAAAAAAGACTCCAACAAAATAACTATGATGTATTTTAAGCAGCCACTTAGTTCTCTTGAAAATTAACAACATCAAAAGGGATCTGAGATATCCCTTGATGTTATAAAACTAAACCAAGCCCCAACTTACTGGCTCCACATGTCCTCAGATTCACAAATCAACATCCTCTAAAATAGAGAACCATTTCCCTCTATATCTCCCCTCAATGAATCTAATTGAACAACCATGAATATAAATATAATAGATTAGGGATGTTTTCAGATTGAGATAACATCATTAATTAGGTTCCTTATTTCCATTTTGTTAATCAGGGTGGTCAAACAAGGATTTTTTTCATTAGTAATCCATTTAATCAACCAACATTAAATGATTAACCAGTTTCCATGATTCATATATTAAATCACAAGATTATCTAGAAAACAGAGCTTCATTAGTGAGTAAGAATGGACCACCAACAACTACGATTTTAAGTGGACATAATCCCATTCAATCTGCAACATAAAAACAAAGGTATGATAGAGCAACATCATCAACATTCCATCCCCTTAATTCTTTAACGGTTCTCTTATTATCTTTTATAAAGTTGGTTTTATCTATTTCTTGGGAAAAATTGTCACACCCACCCCACATGATGCACAGAAAAGATAGACAAAGGAAAACCCCTACATGGAAGAGTTAGGATAAATGTTTTCTCTTTACACCAAGAATTGGGGAAGGAATGAATTTAATGAAAAGAAACTGCATGGCTGAGCAGGATGGGATCCAGAACAAGCACATGATTTGTCTCTGGAAGAATTCTGAAGGTTTACTAAAATAATCAGAACGGAAGATGGAAGATTGGATTTTGACTTAAGAAGATACAAGATCCTAAAATCCAGGATACAATTTAGAAGTACTTTAAAGTCATATCATTGATTGACCACATGAATCGGTGGTTTCACATGTTGGGATTGATTTAGATTTAATAATTCTCTTTAGATATTGTGTAGACAATGGATGTGAGTTATTATATTCACATTTAATGGAGAAAACATTTAACATGGGTAAAACTAGATGTAATAGGAAGCATGGAAATGTGGAAAATGGTTTGACATGACACACGTTTTGGTAACTGAAGGGTTTCCTGACTCATGGGGGTTTAAAACATCTTTTACAGGCCTTAAATTAATTTTAAAGGGTCATTAAAACACTTTTACATCAAAAGAAACATTATTGGGGTGAAAATTGAATGTCCTGGAGAAACTAGAAATAACTCACCAGTGGGTGAGTCACCGTCTCCCTGGAATCATCACCCTAGTACCGTCACCCTATCACTGTCGCCCAGGAATCGTCACCGTAACACCTTCGCCCTTGAACTGTCACCATAGCACCATTTTCCTGACACCGTCCCCCGAAACTATCACCCTGTCACTGATGCCGATTAGTGCCACTGACGGCCCATCAGTGCCCCTGATGCCCATAAGTTCCACTGATGGTCAATCGATGCCCCTGAAACCTATCTACGCTACTGATGGCTTAGCGGTGCCACTAATGCCTATCGATTCCACTATTCATTCAACCTAAAATTTGGGAAACTCCTTAATGAGTCACTGATGGTCCCCGTGATACCCCAAACACCAGAAATTGACAATGTAATGGACCAGGAAGGTCCAGACCATTAAAATAGGTGATAAATTGAGTTTGAAGTTAGTGACATGGTACTATTATTTATACTTCCAAGGAATAATGTAATGACATTTGGGAAAAAGGGAGATATTAGTCTAAGACGCATCAAACACTTTCAGATCCTTGATCACATCAGATTAGTGGACTATCGACTAACACTACCACATAACCAATCTCATGTACAAGATGTATTCCATGTGACCCTCTTGAGAAAGTACATTCCAGACTCCTCAAATTTTCTAAATATAGATGTTGTATCATTGGATAATGGCCTTTCCCTTGAGGATCAACTGGTGAAGATACTAGATTGAAGAGAAAAATGAACTATAAAACAAGACAATTCACCTTTTCAATGTGTTGTGGAGAAACCACAAGTTTTAAGGAGAAATGTAGAAATTGGAGGAGGTGATCCAGAAAAATTAACCTAATCTATTTTAGTATGAATAATGATTTTTTAGGGTGAACTTTCTTAAGGGGGAAGATGGTAATGAACCAAACTGTAATAAATAAAAGTCACCTTTAAAGTAAAATAAATGTTTTATTGTGTATTATGGTTATAGAAAACACATGCACTTATTTTCTTTAATTAAATCAATTTGGACATAAATTAAAGATAAGTATCATTAATATTTATAATATATCTATTGAATTGTGATCACATTTTTAGTTTAAATATTGGATATCAACAAATCTAATTGACACATAAAAAGGAAGTGCTGGCCTCAACCATTATAATTTCACCCTACAAAGCCAATTTATCAATGATTTTAAGGGAGATAACATCATTTGGATTTTCACTTGACCAATACCAATAAAATATCAAACAATTTAAGTATGAGAGAAACTATTTATAGGATAAACTTAGACTAATTGAGATCACGACCAAAACCATATTTTCTAAACCACCAAATAAAAGTCACACCCCCAACCACATGACCCTTAGTGAGTTTGAAGGTGTATTAAATTGATATATATCATGAAACTAGTAATATGAAAATGTATATTAGTTTTTATATAATAGTGAATATACTTTCTCCCTATTATTATTACTTTGTTAATAATTTTCACATTGATATAATAAAGAAAATTTTGTATTCTTGGTTAATAGTAAAATTAAATTGATGGATTGATTAATTAATGGATTTTTGAAAAAGATAATCTTTTAATATTATTATTGAATAATTTTTTATCAAATATAAATTATTTTATATTTTTCATGATGTAAAAAGTAATTTTAATAATGGTTTGAAAATTGTTATTGCAATAAAACCCAACATTACCTAATAAATTTCAATTTTATTTTAGAAGTGAAATTTAACATATTTAGGGAATTATTAATATAAAATGAATATTATTTTCAGAATCAAGACATCATAATTATACAATGGTTAATTTTCCATTATACATTGAGACAATCGAATTGACGGGTGATATTTAAATTTCATATAAATATACTTTGTGTATTATGACATGATAATGAACCAAAAGTGATGTAATTAGTACTATAAAAAGTAAATGAGACAAAATATATTTTTATATTTAAAATAATTATATTTTATGTCTATTTGATTAATTTTATAAATCTTTTACGAATCCTCCAAAACCATTTATATATTTGAAGATTATAAAATCATTTATTTTTGAGTATAACTCACCTCCACATAAGAAATGGATTTATAAAATTATTTTTTGGAACTAGGCCTTATAAAATAATGAAAAAATCCCTCAGTTTTCAGAAACCATGGGAAAAAACCATGGGATGGTTTTTGGTTTTTGTTATTTTATTTTGTAGAGTTAAAAACCAAAATACTAATGAAACCCCCTCATTTCATATATAAAACCCACCATGCCCTCATTTATCTTCATTAAATATCCACGTATCATGTCCATACATAGAACACTCTCTAGATTCTTAAAAAGGTTCCCCAATTATCTAAATAAGATCCTACAATGATTTGGGAGTCACACACTCAAGTAAGGGACCATCCTTTCCTCCTTTGATTTCAAGCACCTTCTTTGGAATTTGTCATCTTAATTCAATTTTTAAAATATATTTTATTTATAAAAAACCCCATACTATCAATTTTATGAAATATTAATGACATATCAATTATCATCACTCATTTTTACCATTATCTAATCTATTAGTATACTGAAATTTTGTAATGGATTTCTCCGTTCTCATTTCCATTCAAGCACTTCCTTTATATTAAGCATCTAAATTTAAATTTGATCATGTTTGGATATATTATTCCATATTTCCATTACTATAAATTTCATGTATAAAGGTTGAGATATCCCTTTCAATCTCATTATTCCTACCATGATCCTTTACGTACACATGTTACCATACCGAATTATAGTTATGATTCTTTTCTTCATTCATGTTTCTTCATTACCTTAAGCCTTTTATTTATAATTTATATTTTTGGGATATATTTTTTAAATGATCCTATTATTTACCATTTACTTTATAAATTATGATATACCCCGTTCTATCTCATCAATCCATTTTATTATTCTTTATGTTATGTCTTTCTACTGCTGAAATTGCACCATTATTTTTCAGGCCAAAACTATTGTGTAGTGAATATCATTCCCATTTCCAATAAAGGGTGTTCATATTTTTAATATTATATGTATTTTATTAGGGAATTAAATTTATTAATTTCACACTCCTTTGCCATGTAATAAAATAATACTTTGATTGAATCCATGTTTGATGATCTATGTGGAACACTTAAACATTGATAATAAAATGAATGTGAAAGATGAACCCAGAATTATATAGCACTCTATTGAATTGGATAATGTTTACCATCCTGATACTTCATGTTGGGACAGGGAGTGAACATAATTCTTTTATGGGAGTTTTTACACCATAAAGTATTAGTGGTTTATACTTGATCTATGTTTATGATATAGTGTTTTAAATTTTTTCCACATTTCCCTTGTTATGATTATCATGTTATAGAATGTATCATTGTTCATGTTTATGATTTATAATCTATAAATACCCCATTGATATATCTATTTACTAATGTGTATGACATTATTTCCTTTTTATTCCTTTAATAGGATTTATATCTCACCACATAATTATATTTTTCAATAGGTAAATCCATGTAGTTTTAAAAATCCACAAAATTTTGGAACCATGTTAATGACGTTTTTAACAGTGTTATTGTATCCCATGTTCATGATGTTATTCTAGGTACATAATTACAAAATAAACTAGTCTTATCAATATTTTTAGTTTTATAATGTCTAATTTTATGTAATATATAATGAATTAATGTAAAAAAATCATAGTTGTTATAATACATGTGGTCTAGTGATGAATATAGATTCAAATTGTTTCATGAATGCAGTAGTCAACATATACATGAACAATGTTGTCATCTTTAAGTGATTGGAAATTTAGGAAAATGAAATGAAATATTATCTTTAAATAAAGATAATTATGTAATATTTATCATAATTATGTCATTAATATAACATACATTCATTTATATTATCCATATTTCTATCTATTTATGGAATTATTGAAAAATTTGTCACATCAATTCCTCATGCATTAGTCCATAGTGAAATGCAAGAGACATTATCATATATCCTATAGAATGAAAAGTAAAAAGTTATATATGATATAATGAATCGTGATATATAATTATGTTATAAATATTTTATATATACATTATATCTTTTATCATTCTAAACTATGAGAGGTGGTAATGAAAAAATTAATGACATCGGTTCATGAAGCAATGGTTCATCGTGAACACGAATGATGATTCCATAAGCCATTTGATATAAGTGGGGATGATTTAAGGTAACTAAATAAACATTACATAAATTATTTATGTTGAATATTCTGAGTTTTTTATATCATATTAGTTTAATAAGAATTAAGGGAGGTGTAGGAGGAAATAATATAACAATACTCATTAAAGAACATTGACTCATCTTTAGATAGCCTCCTTTGGTTGGAACCAAAACTTATCATAGGTTAGATTTCTTCCAAAAACAAGCCTTATAGGATTTGGGAATGGATGTATTGGAGTGTTATGGGTAGGTATTGGGAAATCCCAAATAGTTTCAACTAGTGATGAAAAGTGGAGAGGTAGTTCCTTTTATATGTGAGGTGAGTGGCACAATTGTAGTTTTTTAAAAGAAAAAAATGTGCCCACGTTTTTCACCTTGTAGAAGGGTCAAAAATAGGTTATTATCGATCTTAAGACATTATAGAAAGGAATTAATTCTTTAAAATATATTTTAAATATTTTTTTTGTCAATTTGACCCTTATCTATAGTTTAACTCCCCGAGTATATCCATTTTAAACTAAACCATGGTAAATAAGTTTTACTGTTTTCACTATTTATTGGTCTAAAAAATTATGATAAAAATAATAGGTAATAAAAGTTATTTTGATAAAAAAATTGAATCCATTTTTGAAAATATTATTCATAGGTTTGGAAAAAGTAATCTTGAAATTAATCATGCAGATAAGAAGAGAAATATGTGTTTTAAAGATCAAATATTCAAAAGAGTACCAGGTTTTTAAAACAAAACTCAATCTTATAATTATTAAAACGACCTAAATAAAATTAATTGATACATAATTGAACCAATTTTAATATAAAACCAATTTATAATATGATTTATTTTTATGAGTAATTAAAATGAAAAGATGATTTTCAATTAAAATTAATTTTTTTCACTATTCATCGAAAAATAAAAAATGTCAGAAAAATATCAATATTTTAACCAATAATAAATTTGATTTTATGATTTAAATAATTAAGTATATTAAACAATTTTTTTTCCAAAATTGGTTAAAAGTAATTTTAAATCACACATTTTAGAAAAAATATACTTTTTCAGAATAAATTTGTTTTCTAGGTTATTAAAATATTCATTTATAATCAATAGATAAATAATGTACACGTGTAATATATATGATTTTAATAATTTTTTTAGTCATATTAATAGCCTATAATTTAATGCCAAGGTTAAAATAGTCATGTTTATGTAATATTTTAATGAAGTATCACATTTGTTTAACCTATTGTTTCATGCATCATAAGTTATCAATGGAATGGAAATTATTATAAAATAAACATATTTTAATGTATTATGTTTTTAAATTATCCATAAATTAAATGAATTTAATCCTTTTTAATTTAGAATTTATATCGATAATAAATTGTGTCACATTTTAAAATACCATTGTTGAAAACCTACATCATAAATAGAGGGGACAAAAAATATTCCACAAAATTGATAAAGGGATGTAAAAAAGGACATATGTAATAACAAATAATTAGATTAAATATAGGATTACATTAGTGGGAAGTGATAACATGCTTAAATAAGAGAAAAACAATACCCAAATAATGATGAAGAGTGATAGAGAACATGGTTAAGAGGAAGCCAACGATCCCAAATCTATAATCTAGTGGTGTAAGAAAGGTCAATGATATCATTAAAAACATTGATAATAAAAAAATTGTTAGATTATTGTTTCCCAAGAGTTGAGGAATTATTTCACTCTATATGAATATATGGAAATAAAATTGATATATTTTTACTTCAGAGGAAAAATTTCATTATTTGGTTGGCCTTAGACCAATTCATACTTCATCTCTTAATCCAATAAAAATATATCCAAAAATGAATTTGTTTATTTCTAGATCACTAATATTCACTTTTAATGCATTTTAGTATCCATAAAATAGTAACAATATATTCATATTATCTTCACTAAAAAGAAAATTGTTAGAAAAATTTGTCTAATAAGACCCAAAGATCAACTTAATCCCTTATAAAAATTGATTGCCTTAAGGGTCGTCGAAAATATGTCTGAACAAATTTATAATGTGGGTCACTAAATTTAAAAAACTAAATTATCAATATTACATGAAACAACATTATGTTTATTTTAATCCCCACATAAAAAACTTGTGAATTCATTCATCATGCATTTTATTGAAACATGGAAATAGAAAAAATTAAAATAAAACCTTATTGAAAACATGCATGATTCCTTATTCTTTAAATAAAACACATATTATAAGATATATTACATAAATATAAAAATTATTTTATCTCCATCAATAATAGTATAAAACACATTTTTAAAAAATCCATCAACCAGTTCCATGTTAGACAATACTGCCCAATTTACTCTATCCATATCAACCATCTCAATATCCCAACATAATTACCTCATCATCAGGAAATATTAAGTGTAATATTTCCCATGATCATTTTTCTCCATGAATTTCAACTTTACATTGAATCATTTCTATTGGTCATCAGTGTAATTAAAAATATTCTTTAAAATAATTAATGAAAAATCACAAAAATACAATCCTTAAATATTTCATAATTATTATAAACTAGACATCATTAATAAAATACTGAAATTAAATATTTTATTAATAAAAAGAATTACTCATTTCACATTTTTGGGGTAATACCATAATAATTACCAAGATCCATTATCTACTTTTAAGGTATGTTACAGATATTCTTGGGGAATTTATTTTCACAGTGCCCCATCTCCTTACAATTAAAGCATTTATCATTGCCAAACTCTTTCTTTCACTTTTATCATGATCATAGTGGCCTTTCTATCAAATCTTTTATAAAACATCAATTATCTTTAAGAAAATACCGAAGTGTATATTTTCAAAATTACCCTATATGAGAAAATCCGTATTTCCATTATTACATTTATCACTTTTTATATCTATGTCTAGTTCTTCTCTTACATCCCTTTGAATTCATAATACATAGAGAATTCATTCTATGTCTTGACAGCACATGATACTATATCCTCATATAATGAGTATGTTTTGAGACTATTTCACTGCAAATACTTATCATAATCCCTTATAATAAATGTTAAATATTTCAGTCTGTGATGCATATATAATAAAATGAATACCTATATATTTTTTTAAATGTGGAATAATACTCTTAAATACTTTTTTCATTCTTTCTTATTTAATCTAAGGAACTTTCTGTTAATTTTTGTTTTTTTCACCTCAGATTATTTGTCGTGAAATGACTCTTTAAAATCAAACCATTCCATGAGTTTTATTTCCTCTCTCTGCCTAGTATTTACGATCAGCAGCAACCATTGACCAACATCACCATTGACAAAATACACTAAAAGTGTAACATTTTACGTTTAATATAACATGTCTATAAATATATTATTTAGAGTCTTAATCCATTTCATAAATTCCATTTGATTAATAGTCCAACAAAATTATTTGGGTTTCTATGGCATAAAAAAATATAATATTGGAGAATCTCGTTGGGAAATATGTTTCTTTATCAAGGAATATTTATTTTTCATTACTTGATTAAGATTTACTAACATAAAAATAAATTTATCAGTTCCCATTCTAGCTATATTTTATTCCCCATTATTTAAATATCTATACTTGGAATAAGTATTGATACCTATCTTCCTTCCAGGTTACATTTATAAACCACGGAATATATCATATTTTCATAGAAAATTATGAAATTGAAATCATAATATATAATTTTAAATACAGTGCAACCCTCTGCATAAAATAAAAATATATTCATCATAATCTAGGTTTCTTTGGGTATATATTTATTTTCAAATCATTAATAATGGTTTGTAACAAAAACATGAATTATCAAAAGAGTTTCCCCTGACAGTTCCATACTAGGATCATAGTAAGGATCATTTTCATAAACCATGTGATGATCAAGCCAATCCCTATGCACACTTTTAAGAGTCATTAACCACTGTTACATATTTTATAGAACCACATCCACTTGTAGTATCTGTGGAAGGATTTGTTGTAAGGAAAACCACAAAATACATATCATAACATGAAATTAGGATGTTCTTCTACACTAATCCAGAAATTTAATCATAGGTTTACGATCCCTAATATTTTTTTACTAAATCTAGTTCCTAATGATTCACTAAACTTCCCCTGACACTAACTGTAATGACCCCAACCCCATCAACCCAGAGTCGGTAACCTAATTTTCTATATTGGCATAGATACAAAGGGTTAAATATTGAAAGAATGATTAGTTTGTTAGTTTTGGGGAAAAAAATAAATTAGTGATTCCCATTTGATAATGGTAATAGAAAATGAAACATAATACCTAAAAAATGAAAATGAACTACATCCTTGAAAACTAATTTCATGAATTCTTCGTCATATCATGGGGAAAGGAAAACAAATAAGGGTGAGCTAAAATTCTCAGTAAGGGTTAGGTATAGTGGATGTTATCATGAATCAAAAATAATAATTAATATTGAATTTTAAATAAATGAATATCTATGCCATTTCAATAACATAACTATTAAGACTAGATAAGGCGTAATCAATATGACAAGTTAAATAATTAAAAATAAATTCCATTTAATCAATTAAATGATAATATAATTCATCCAAATAAAATATCCTTGAAAATTCTCATGTGTAGTAAGAAAACTGAATTATTTGGTAGGGAATTATTAATTATTAGATTTCATTTGTTAGGAAAATAATACCTATATCATCATGATCTATCCTAAAGGTAATTTAAAACTACTGGGTAAAACCCATCACTTTGTCCCAATAATCCATCTCATTGAAATATATAATGCATTGTGGGGCTATATATAATATGTCCCAAAACATGTATGAATCTCTAAATCATTCCTCGTATATCAAAAAAATATATTTAATTAATGGACAATGTGCCTTATCAACAAATATATTTATTTAGTAAATGATACAAAATTATCAATATTTCCATAATTAATCAAATATTAGGAAATATATAAACCATATGTAAAAATTGGATATGGTTTGTGATATAATAATATAAATCATACAATAATATAGAAATTTAATAGAAATTTAATGACCAATAGAAAATTTCCATTAGAAAGTGATTTTTTCCATTGATAATTGACAATAAAAAAATAGAGTAAGGATGTACAATGACTTATTCCACATTGTAATTTTCAAGTAAAATACAAATGGATTAAATAATACATATTTAAACATAGGATTCCCAGAAATATGAATGATTCATTATATAATATTCTAAATTCTTATTATATACACTATTTAAATGTAATTATCTTCATAAAATTTCAATATTCCTTAATAAATAGAAATTATGATGATGTCTCTTACATCTGGAGTCCTTTTGATTGAACATGTTTCAATCTCAAGTGTAGTGGGTTTGAAGTTTTCAAAAACTTACAATTGAGAAAAATTAATATTTTTATTATCATATATGATCCTTTTATAACATTTTATCACCCATTGACTAATAATATTTTTTTTTATTTCTTGTGTTGATTTCCTTATTTTATCATTCATTATTTATGATGAATGTTCTGATTATTTTGTATATTGTATAGTTTCATCTTAATTATTGTAATAATAACAACAAATCAGATTTCATTTATATATATCAATTATAAATTTAAGAAAAATCATGCATTATATTTTTGAGAAATGAATCATCTTACCATCATAGAGAAGGTATGTTGAATGTATGAATAAGTAACATTTCCATTTTTCAATAATCATTATGGAAAGGAGGTAAGTATTATTTTTCATTCCATAATAGTAATAATATCATAAATACCAACTTATTTATTTGAATATATATTAATGTATAATCCATGTGTTTTTATGATGAAAGGAGAGTTACATCACTTTGTAAAGGTAGTAGTCCACACGAAATAGTCCTTATATCGCTTCGCAAGGTGGTTATATTCTATACACACGATTGACAATATCATATCTTTTATGAAATGGTAAGGAAAAAAATGAATATATGATATAATGATTAAGTATGTATAATTATTTTATAAATATCATATATATATTTGATATCCATTATCATACCCAATCTTGAGATTTGGTAACAAAAAAATAAATGAAATCGGTTCACAAGGTGGTAGTCCGCCATACACATAAATGATGAATTCATTACCGATTTAGTTGAATTTGGGATGGTTATTGGAAATTAAAGTAACATATAAAAATATACCTATATGTTATATAATTTTTTATATCAAAATTTTTAGAAATTGGTGGATATAGAGGAGCAAATAAAATAAATACGCTCATCGAAGCACAATACCTCTACTTCGGGTAACCTTCTGAGGTTTATACAATAAGCCTTCTTAGGTTTGACTTATGAAAAAAATTAGAATTTTTTGATTATAGAATTGATGTTTTGGAGTGACTTGGGATGGTATTGGATAATCCAAAATGGTGTGAATGAGTGAATAAGAGTTAAGAGTGGGTGGATTTTTATAAGAGAGGTGAGTGTCACAATTGTAATTTTTGAAAAGAAAAAGGTGTACTAAATTTTTTTTCACATTTAAAAACGGTCTAAAATGAAGCACTCAAGAAAAATAGAAATAATAGAGTAAAAATATGGAATGAAAATTGATATTTGACAATATTTAATGTTAATTTAACTAGTATCATTAGTTTAACCCCTATAAATCCAATTTTACATATCTATGGTAAATAATTTTTATTGTTTTCACTATTCTTTTAGGTCTAAAATTATATTGACCTTATTAGATAATTTAAATTATTATAATTATAAATTTTAAATACAATTTTCAATGTAATATTTTATTAATTATGAAAATATAATTTTAAAATTTATCCAGCGAAATCGACGAGGAAGTCTATTTTGAAAGAGACAATGTTCAAACGATTACAAGGTTTTTATATCAAAATAAAAAATTAAAATTATTAAAATTACCTAATTTTGAATAATTAACATATAATATAATTTTTTTACTTTAAAATGAGTTTATAATATCATTTATTTTAATAAATAATTTAAACAAAATGATGTTTTCAATTAAACTTCATTATTTTCACCATTCATTAAAAAACAAACCATTTTTGAAAAATCAAAAATATTCACCATAAGATAATTTTCATTTTAAAATTTTAAAAATGGATTTTATTTTTCCAAATAATTTTTCTAAAATTTTAGAAATAATTTTTAAATAATTTGTTTAAAGGATGAATAAAACGTCTTTTATAAAAAAGTTGTTTTAGAAAACCTTTATTTTTCTTCTTTAGGATTCTTATATTAATTTCTAATCATTGGATATAAAATTATCACGTGTAAAATATATTTTTTTCATAATATATTTAGTATAATACATAACCTCTAATTTAATGGCTTGGATAAAATGTTCATATTTATATAATATTTTAATAGAGTATCAGGTTTATTAAACTTATGTTGTCTGCATCACAAGTTTCAAAAAAAAAAGAAAATTTAACGTAAATGAAATGTATTTTAATTTATTGGGTTGTTATATGAAAATATAAATATTCATGTGGACTTGTATTTTCCATAATTTAAATAAATAAAATGGTATATGCACTGGCAAAGGGGTGTGAAAGGTGTGAGATAAAAATGCCCATTTGAATCCTGACCAAGTGTTTCATATGAAGTATCTGTACAAAAATATATGAAAGATCATCTTTATAAAAAAAATGAATGATAATCAGTTAAATAGTTTTAAAAGAAAACCATTGAAAAAAATTTCCCCCTCTTTAGCATTTCTAATAAAATAGTTTCATATAATTTCTTATACATCAATGGAGTCAAACAAAATAATTTATCGCATATCATATCAAACATAATTGAAACAAAAAATAGGTAAAATAAATGAAAGGATCACTATAGGTCAGGAAATATATTTTAATAATATATAATCATAGACTATCACTCAAATCAATTATATAGATTTCTGTATCGAATCTAGATAGAATAGGAACACCACAACAATTGAAACTCCCAACATGCCTAATATGTCCCTATAAAAATGGTGTAGGGAGAAAAGGAACACCCCATGAGTGAACCCCCTGATTGCATCAACAAATAATTCCTTTTACTACACTTTCCACCTAAGTACCCTATGATACCGATGTGGTATATTTTTTAAAAAATCATCAAAACCATGATTTGAAAACCATTTCATAAATCTATTTGACAGTGATTTGAAAATACATTTTATTTTACCAAAATAAAGGGATGACCATATTTTCTCAAAAACCACTTTGCACACACACAATTCAATTATTCAAATTAATTTATAAGTTAATTTATAAAGCCAATGAAATATATCTCATTAAATATAGTCTAGATATGGAACCACCTACCAAAAATGTGTGACATACAATCCCAAAATGGGATCCACTAATAATATGAAATGAAAAGAAGACAATAGATTTCCTTTATTCAATCATTGCATCTGATAATCAATTCAAAATGAAAAGAGGTTAGAAGAGAAGATAACATAACACTTGCTTCAAGAAACTAGAATTTCTCACCACAACTAAAAAAATGGTTAGCCACTAGAAGAAGACCACACAATATATTTACAAAGGATCAAGAGAATAAATAGAAGAAAAAATATGCAGCGCACCCAAAAATGAAGATCAATCACTAAAAAAAATGATCAAAAAACGATAGGTGATCCCTCAAATCACATGGGGGATATCCTAGGTATCATAAAAAAACATGAAAAAATAATTATATATTAATAATATGTATAGTGTCCTAAAAATAACCAATACAAAGATATTCACAATGTGAAACTATTTCACTGTGAATTTATTAATTAAAAAAGATTCCAAAAAACATATCTCATTGAATTAAAAATATCATCATAAACCATTATATGATGTGAAAAATATTCAAAGCAAGTATACATTTAATTAAAAGAACCAATTCACGACATCTTCCAAGAATCAAATACCCAATTCATAACAATTCATGATATGAAAATTCACTACGAGAAGTGAACAATTCACACTAAGATCAAAGACCACAAAACATTGCTTATGTAAATAAAACATGGGGAAGACCCTGAAAATACTTTGAAATATTGACTCTAGCACTCCATTAATTCCAATAAACAAACACTCTTTAACTTTTGTTCATTTTTCCTAGCAACCCTCTCCATACTTGATGGCCCCAAGCTACCCCCAAACAATAAGGGAAATTAATAGAGAGATAGGGAATAAATGAAAGTGGGTTATATGATTTTACATCAATAATTAATAAACAGAATCGATTATAGTTTTTTTGGTAGTTATTTTCCAAGATATGGTACTCAATGTTTTTTAATAATGGATTAGAATATGTTCCCTTTTATATGTTAAGGGGATGGACAAAAAAAATTACTTAAAAGATTCAAGAAATACGAGGTCGCTTTCATAGGAAAGATGCTATTAATGGACAATACATAAAATCTAGGATAATATACATTCTAAATACATTCAACTAATTATAATTACATAAGTTAATGTGGTATTATTACACTTATTTTTATTTTAACCCTAGCTAAACCTATTTTATCCTAAATTTTTGTTAAAAAATTAAAACTTTTATTATTTAGTATGACAAACAAAATAGTTGAAAATATTAAATTATATTTATTTTTTTGGATGAAAAATATTTAGTCCATTCCACAAGATTCATCTTTAACTTTAAAATTAATGAGAAAAATCAAACAACAACTATTTTCAAGAAAATGTATTTTTAAGTATAAAATTGAATTAACCTTCATTATTTACCATGTTAAAAATAATAGACGAATATTTAAATATTTTATTGAATTAATAACATATAAATATCTCTAAAATTATTAATAAATAAATAAACAATTAACTAATTCATGAAGATTGTGAACAGAAATATAGTTTCTAGAAAAACTTGTTCCAATCCTGAAAATGAAATTATATGAAAATAAATTATATTTATTATTAATATGAAATTAATAATATTATTTATAATAAATGGATACATTATTTACTTTAGGAGAATATTTAAAAAATAATGTTATTTTTAAATTACTTTGTCTAATAAAATTTAATTAATTTTTTGATATGAATCGATATATCTCACAATTAATCAATATATATATATATTTTCAAAAAAATCCCAAAAAATCACCATAAGAAAATATTGAGACGACTATTTAAAAAATTATATACATTTTCTAAAATATTGTTTATAATAATGAAATAAATTATTTATAATGTCCCCAAAAAATAATAGTACAACTATTTTGTATGAAAACTTATTTCTGGAGTATAAAATGTCTTTATTGAAAACTATTTACATATTTTACATTAATTAATAAATTTATTTTCATTAAATAAAACCTTTATAAATTTTTTTTTTCTAATTTAATTATTCCTATTCAACATCTAATCTAATGGGTAGGTTATAATGGTAATAATTAAATAAATATTTTATAGTATATTTTATTTTTAAAGCTCAACATTACGTGTTAAGAAATCTATTAAGATTAATATTATTTTAAACTAAATTTTTTGGTTGTTACATTCCCACCCCATAAATAATTTTTTTCACCATAACTTTTTTTCTGTGTTAAATGGTGGAATATTTGAGTATAACTCTATTGAAAACAAACTATGTACAAAGTGATAACAAAAAAAACTAAAAGGGGATGTCAAAAACATAGTCGTTACCTAAAATAACACATAATAATATTCTAGAATATGGATAAAGTTAACGGGAAGTGAATAAGTTGACATATAGATAAGATAATAATTACTAAGGAATAATAGTGAGTGATAAAGAAAATGATGAAATTCATTTTGATTTTAGAATGACCTATCAGGTTTTGGAATCTCTATTGATTCACGATCCCCTTTCCTAACCCCTCTGAATGCATCATCAATAGGATCTAGACATGAAGAATCTCATATAAAAAATTCAGTTTGTTGATTTTGTGGTGGACTTTAAAATAACACTTTAGGAAATAAGTTATCACAGTGGTAGTATGGATTAAGTTTCTTGGGTTTTCTATTCCATTCTATAGTCTGGCTAATCTCTAGTCTATAAGAAATTCCTTGAGAATTTTTCTTTTCAAGGATGATGACACCATGTTTCTTCAAGCGATGATCTGCCCCCATATTTGTGTTGAAATGGATCTGGGTAATTATCTCTCCTCACATGTGGTTTTCAGGTATAAAGATGTTTTTAAGGGTTGGAAATATATTTTTTATCAGAATCATCTATAATTTTTTATTGTCTATCATCACTAGGGGCACTCCCTTTATTTTTGAAGATAAAGGAAATTATATATCTATGTGCTCAAGGAATTACTTATCCCATCTTTGGTTGAGGTAGGTCCTTCTAGTGCCTCTGTGTCATCTTGAGATATGGGTCCAATGACACTCATCATACCGTCACCTTTAAAAATTCATCTAGAATACATTTCTCAAATAGACTTAAGGGAATGATTTTCAAATGCGGAGTGTGTTAATCTTACACCAGTTTCTCCACGTTTTCCATTGATTTTTGTGCCTAAAATGAGTTCAAAAATTGTCAGTATCCTTAAATATTTTAATTATGGTTCCTCGAAAAAAATCCTCACCATGGAAATTTATTTATAGAAAACTCTAGTTGGGAAGTCAGCTTCTTCAACATGACACTTTTATTTTTTGGGTGTTAATGCACGACATTCTTCCTCTCAATAATATGAAGCATTCAATATCTAAAAAGTTTGAATAGTTCCTCTGGAGTTTATTCTCAATTTGGAAGTGGTCTTTTTTTTTTTGGAAATTTTTTTTCAAGGTATCATTGAAGCATTTTTTAGGTGATTTTGTTTGTTGACAAAGTCTGTATCCATGTTGTGTTTGTTGACAAAGTATACCACAATGTTCAAGTTGTTGATAAGGGGGGTTTAAATGGTTAGGTGTCGAGTTCAAGAGATGTTTATTATAATACATGATTTATAGATGAACCTAGACGATGATATGAATGATCTGGAGGTGGTATAATAGGAGCAGATACAAGGTGGGACCATTTTCCAGTGTTTTCCAATTTTTTGGGCATGAAAACTGACAAATAGAGAAAATTATTTTTGTAAAAGGGAGTTACGCACCAATTTCTTGGAGGATTTGAATTTTGTGTGCCATATGTTTTTCAATTTCAGAACATCTAAATATGGAAAAGGAAATAGGGGCACCTAATTTTTGGTTTGGGTGCGTAAGGTGACTAGGGCGACAAAGGCTTAGGCGTCAGGACTTGCGCGGTGGGAGGAAACATGCACACGACCCTCAGGGTGCCCAAAATTCATATAAATATAGGTAAACCTCTCCTCATTATTTGATAATGTAAGAACATTGAGATAATTTGAGATCCAGTCGCACAAGTAGGTTCGGGCGCACAAGTGGTGGTTTGGTCGCTCAAGTATAAAGTAATTCAAAAGTTGTGCGCTAATTGATAGTTGTGTCCCAATATTTGTTTTGGAGTAAAAGATGTGAGTCACCCATGTTATGAGTTAGTGAAGGGTGTGTCATTCAAGTAGTTAGGTGACACATTTACTACATGCATAAGGAATCATTCTAGTCTTAGATTAGTGCACCAATCATTTTAGGGATGCGCAAAATTTTGAAAATTGCCTGGTACCTCTGGTTAAAAGTGAGATTCTTCTTCGAGTGAAAGTTGGACGTCAATGGAGAATTTACATATAGAGAAATGTGAATTCATTTGTGATAATTTAGTGACCCACAAGTCTTTAAACTATGAGTGGATCTTTTCAAGAAGCAGTGATCATACTTCAGTTGAGAGAGCAGTGAGTTTCCATATTGTGATTGGTTGTAAACATGGAGGGAAAGTGAGTCCGCTCTTAACTGTGTAAACAGTTGTGTGCTTTTAGAGGATTTAGTACATCAGAACTTTTCTAGTGTATACTCCTTGGATGTATCCTAGTGAGGTTTAACCTAGTAAAATCGATGTGCCTTGTTCATGCTTTATGTTTCTTTTCACACTCTACAACGAGAATAAGAGAGAATAGTGTTTTTCTTAACAACGAAACAAGATCAATATAGGTAGTTGTTTTGATATATCATAACCTAATTCACCCCCTCTCTCAAGGTATCTAACATAGTGTACCTAACAAATTTACTGAAAAACCATAGGACTTTAAGGTCTCTCTTGAGGTATATTTTGATCAACATAACTCTCTAGTGAAGGTGTAGCCTTTGACTTGACCTTTGGTGGAGGAGATTGCAGAGCACCAGTCTCTTTCATCATTATCTACAAAAAGGTTTACAATTATTTGGGAAGTGTTTTAAATGTTTGGAAACCTAATTTATAAGTATATTTATATAGGTAAGGGTGTGGTGTCTATGAGACTATCAAAAAATGTAATTCATATTACTAGGGCAAGATTAAGAGGCAATTCTTCCAAAAAATTGACCATTATGGAAGGTTATTCTTTTGGGAAAAATTCCTCCATTTATATAATATATTCATTTATATTTTTAGATGTAATGTCTAGGGTATCGGTTATTGGACAAATTCCACCTTCATTTGCAATGAATCAAATCGTTACAGGCATCATCTTTTTTTCTTTGGATCACAAACATTTTTCCTAATTTTTCCAACGATATGGGTTATAAGGAATTAATTCATGCAAGTGCATGCAATTTCCACATCATAATTTTTGGAAAATAAGTTACTTTGTGTTTTTTATTAAGGATTCTCAGCTACATATAACAAAAAGTGGTGTCAGGTGGCTTTATGTTCTTATTTTCCTTTTCCCATACTAGTTAGGGTGTTGTAGAGAGAGTGGAGTTAAGTAATCATCTAAAACTATTTCAACCTAAGAATCTTCCTTGGTTTTCATTAGTGGGATGGGGGTACATCAACACTATTGTGGAGGAATCAGAAATGAGAAGTGGTTAAACCTTTTATAGTGATTCAAACCATGAAATTAGGGATTTTTTGGCTACCAAGGGCACTATAGACTTGGGATTCTTGGGGCATAAGTACACTTGGTGAAATAGTAGGAAAATTATTAGTTAAATAATGTTTATATTGGATGAATACCTATCCAAACATTAAATAATTAATGATTCTCCATATATATCTACGGTTTATCTTGATAGATATATCTAAGACCATTCACCAGTATTTATGAGATTGAACAAAAGTTATGGAAGAGTTAAACATTTTTGAAACTCTAATAGAGCGATGAAATAATAGGGATTTTCTAAAATTGTTAAGGAATCCTAGTACAATCCATAGATGGGTTCATCTTATTAATTTTTAACACATAGACAGAATATTTTGAATTCATACATCCAATGTTGGATTATAGGATGAATGTTCATAGAAAACAGAATGGAGGAGATCAAAGGGGATATTGACAAACTAGAGGAGAAGCTCCAAATGAACTAGGATTTTAGAAATTTTGTGTATTCGATTGAGAAAAAAATTTACTGTCATATAAAATTATTGGCATTGAAATATCATGGAGAAAAAATATAGAAATCATTATCTCAAAGATGGGTATAGAAATATGTATTTCATTTATTCATTCATAACATAGATGAATATGGTGAAGAAAATGAAACTTAAATTGGATGATGGGTCATATACAATAAATATTGAGGTGGCAGGGATGTTATCTCTTGATCACTTTACAAAACCTCTAGAACATTGAAAAAACATCAATGTTGGGACTTATTCATGGGAAGGAAGGGAGGAGGACATCATGAATTACATCAAAATATTTGTTGAAGCCTCAATCAATGAAATACAATAGGATATTATGGATAAAAGGGAGATCAAAGAGGTAGTGTGCACTATGAATCTATAGAGAGAACCTAGGTCATATGGTTCTACAAGATCATTTTATGAGGATTGTTGTGTGATTATGAAAAATCAGTTGGGGGATAAAGTGTGTGACTACTTTATAGGCCATATTTTTAATAGGGAAGTGTTCAGATCAATGGTGGTTCTCATACCAAAAGTAAAATAAAAAAATACTCCCAATAGACACTGATCAATTTTTCATTGAAATTTCAATTACGAAATCATCTCTTTCATTATCAACAATCCAATTAATCACGTTATTATGAGGTTGCTTTTAGGGGAGAAACACGTCTTTTTAAGGGGAGGACAATCCAAGTATTGATTAGTATAGAAAGTGTTCATGGATGAAAGAAATATATTTTTTGTATCAAATATCATGATTAATTTTGACATAGATAAAGAATACAATTTCATATAAAGGAGCTTGATTGTTTGAGTTATGAGAGAGTTTAACATCATGGAATGGGCTTTTAAACTCTGATTTTAATGATTTTCTTCCCCATGTATATCTATTTCATTTACGGGAGGGGCTTTGGTTTCTTAAAATGTGTTATAGGATAAGGGAATATGGAATCCATGCCCCCAACCTTGTTTTCCTTCCACAAAATTCCCTCATGAGGAATATCAAGAATGGATTGGATGATGAAATGATAATTCCTTTTAGAAATAGGTTTGGTAATGGACCCATTTTCCATTTCTTGTTCAATGATGCTTTTCTATTTTTTCATTAAATATGGGATGAAGTCCATCAAAATATTAAATAAGGTTATGGATTCTTATAATAAATTGAGCAGTCAAAGATTCAACCAAAGTAAATTTAATGTATTTATCTCTAATATGTTCTCCAATGAGAAAAATATTTTAATTAATGGTAAATTAGTAATGATGAGAAGCTAACTTATAATGGTGTATCTTGGAGCACCCATCTCAGATAGATAGATTATATACAATTTGTTGGAATAAATTATCGATTAGATTTCTAGAAGAATATGAAAATAAAAAAAATGAATTTATATCCATTGGAGAGAGAATTGTGTTGGTTAGCATCATTTTATCATCCAAAACAATGCATGGTGTATCGATTATCAATGTTCTTAAAGGAAAATTTGATATTATTTAAAAATATTGAATAATTTTATATGGGTTTCTATCCAATATGGGAAGTTCCGTTGGGTGTCATGGAAGAGAATTGGAATTCCCATTAAAGACGGAGGAGTTTATCTCTTAATTGTTTTGGAAGCCACACGTGTCGTAATGGTGAGCTTGAAATAATAAATATTTGATTTGGATACATTATGGGACAAATTAATAATAACATGTGTGGATTAAATTGAAAAAACTATGTAGAACAAAATAAGAGAACCTTAATCCTTGCTAAATGGATGATAAATCATTTAGAGTTGTGGACAGATGAGTTTCAATGGGTAGTGGGCGAAAGAGATAACAAATACTTGGAGGAAAATTAAAATGTTAAGGAACTTATTTATTGAGAATTTCAATTATAGGGATATAATTTAGAGAAGAGATATTTTCCCCTAGCTTTATCAGTACCACTCTGGATTAGAGAAAAATCATCATGGTAATATCAGCATGAAATAAGAGCCTGATATGTTATGTTTTTCAAGATCAGTGGATGGACATTTCAATCTCTAGGATTTTAAAGTGACGATAGACTCTAACCATGAAAATTATGAATGATCATAGAAAAGGGTGCAAGGATATTCTTGTGATGTTGATTTTTTTAGTGTGGTGGTTGTTTGATTAGAAGGTTCCCACTAAAAAATGTGAAAAGAAATGGTTTCTCCATGGCCACTCGATGTGAATGTTGTCCAATATTGAGCCTAGAAACCATTTTGAACTTATTATTCAAATGATAATGGGAATATAGGGTAAATAATTACTTAGTAATTAAGATGAGTTCAAATAGAGTAGGGGATAAATTTCATAATTCATGGTGAATGGGTTTCACGGGGTGGAAAATCCGGGGTGGATAGTATGATTCATGATATGATTTTTGTTGTCGGGTGTTGGGTTTTCTGGGTGTTGATGAATAGAGAAATCATTGGAAAAAAGGTCTCAAACATTTTTTTAAAATTATATGTGAATTATGGATTCATGGATCTTGGTACTCTCATCAAGGTAGGAGAATCACCAATATTCGTTAGGAAAGTTATTTCAACGAGCTTATCTAATATGGGGATTATGATTAAAAGGAACAAATAAATATTGGTAAAATGGCTTCAAACCTGCATGAGGTTAATGATACATTAATATGGATCCTTATAATATAGGGACACATAAAGGGGGGGTGGGGTGGAGGTCTTTTGTGGGATAATAGAGTTTCTTGGTTTAGGGGATTCAGTGCTTTCTACGGACCTAGATGTTCCATGGTAGTAGAGGCTAGAGACATAAACATGAGTCTTTCACTTTGGAGTATTTATATTATAAATATGGAATATGTGTAAATAGACGAGAGTGTGTTAATTTTTATCCTACAGGGAATGGTTAGCTGCCCATGGGATCTAAATTACATAGTTATAAGGTTCAAAAAGCTCATAACGCTAGGTATCAGTGCTAGTAACACTTGGGAAAAAAGAATTATGTCATATATTCCTTTTCATGCAAAGGGAGTCCTAGTGAAGGTATCATTATTTATGACTATAATAGATATCTATCAAATGATTAAATCCTTATTATTATGGGGGATTCAGATTGGCCTTACCATTTCCATTAACATTAAATCATGGTCTCTATTCATTCACTTTTGATAATAATCAAAAAATGGAATTTTGAGTTTTCAGTAGAGAATATGGTCATGATAAATTTAATAATAAAAAACCATATATAGATATGGTATAACGAAGATAATAAATTCATCACAAATTATGGTAAAATTATATAATTTTAATTTTAATTTCCATTTCCTAGAGTTGATGGAGTCTTTTATAATGAATATGGTTAACAATAGAAAATATACTTTTCATCTTATGAGTAACTACTGGATATATTATAACTAGATTTCCAATATGATTTTACATTAAAAATTCTTTCACCATAGTGTCAATTGATGATTCAATATCCTTGTAAAATAAAAAAGAGTGTTTATAACTAGAATAAAATGATGAAAGAGTTTAAAACTAATTTAAATTTTATCAGAACATAGGGGAATTGAACATCATTTGTGGTAATTTTATAATCATGTATATTCCCCCTTATCATTTTCTGTGGTAATTTACCTTGATTCTAGAGAATTCGTTTGTTTAGTTCCCTATATCTTTAAAATCGAATCTCTAGATATTGGGTGTTTCTTTCATTCCCTTACATTGACATGCATGAAGGAATTTATCTCAACAAAATAAGTAAATTTAAAATCCCTTGAAGAAAGTACCCATGTGTTTCATTATGTAAGTATTTCTTTTTTGGAAATTAAACTGTTTTATTTTTTTCAACAATTTCTATTATATAGTGATCATTCGTTCCCGTTTTCTCTTCATTTTAATTGAAAACATAATACTTGTGGAATTCCTTCTCAAATATAAGGGAATATTAATCCATACAATCATATTTTGAAAAATATTGAGAGAGTAACACCCTTTGAAGCAATGGATTTGTCCCCCAAAATAAACATTCATTATTACTCTCTAGATTACACACGTAGTCAAATGCAAGCATTGGTAACCCTTTATAGATTGATTAATCAATAAAAAACATTCCTCTTTCCTTTGAACCAAATTTAAAAAAACACATTCCAATGAAGCACATTGCTCATGAGGAATGAATTATTCAATTAAAAACACCTTAAATGTTTCCAATTCCATTCCCTTCATTTCCTCAACCACCTTATTATTTTGAATCAACATCCACTATTGATTTGTACTATCCTTAAAAAAATCCTTCCAAAATAAACTTATCAATTTATTCAAATCCCAAAAAAATAAATATCTTTTCAAGTAAATTAATACATTGTTAATATACAAACATAAACATATTTCCATTATAGGTTTGAGGTTTTTACTATACGCATTTTACCAAATTCATAGTATCATGCGGTGAAGGAACATATTGCTGCATATTACCAATATTATTAGTCATAACATTCCCCCATATTTTTATAATCCTCCCTGATCTAACTGTTGTCTTATTTAATTTATCTAGATGTGAATCCATATATAGATTATATGTGTTGACATTATTTTTCTTCATTCAATTATGATACATTTCTTAAAATGGATTAAAATATATTATCTCTTAAGATTATAAATCATACCATATAATTCCAAATCAGGTTAAATACATAATATAAATTGAAAAACTATGCGTATCTAACCATAGAATAGAAATCAATGTATATTTGGTAATATCCTTAGACAAATAACATATTTTTAAATCATTGATTATGTTTTATAAGGGAACTGTATATAAACCAAACCATACACCTCATGAGTTTCTAATCTGGTGTACGGTATTAGGACTACTCATCATGTATCTATGATGATAGAGTTATTACACAATCTTCCCCATTCGGAATTGTAACTCCTTGGTGCATCCTCACCTGATCCATATCCACATTATATTATCGTAATAGTATTATATATTCCTCATAAACTACACATTTTATAATTTACCAAAAAAATATAATATTATCCTATATATAGAATTATCATTCGATTTTATAAGGGGTTATTTTTTATAATATATGTTTTCTTAAACCATTACTAGCTGTATCACCCAAACTCCATTAACATATAGGAGTTATTTTACTATATTATAACCAAATACCATGGACCATATCTTGATAGATCAAATTGTTTGAATTCTTGAGGGACTAGATATACACATGATTATCATGTTACATCTATAATCATGAAATATAACTTAGTAATTCATGTTATAAATTTACTATTTATTATAGTAAATCCTTGATTTAATTCAAATATCCATTCTTTGTGTCCAAGAGAATGGAAAACATAATAATGAAAGATCACAGTGACTTAAAAAGGCAAAGGGTGAAACAAAACCTATCATGGGAGTAACAAATAATGGATAATATGGAATATATAAAGAATAACCATATATTATGTATAACATATATAATAAAAAAGTGGAATAAATCTATGGATGACATAGAAATATAAACAGTCACATGGATAAGAACAGCTAGTTCCCTAATGATAGAATACATAATGTCCTACATAATAATATTACAATGACAGAATTTTTCCAAGAAACTATAAATAAATAGGTAGGCTATTGATGCAATCCTGTCAAGGGACCTAGAAAAAATAATATTACTTATTTATAGTATAGTGATTAACCCTAGGTAGTATCTAGAAGAAAATAGATCACAATAGAATTTTTAACTTTTTAATTAGAGGAAAAATGTAGTGATTTTAAAATTGTTTGGATTTAAATGAAATAAATTAAACTAATTAAGAATGTGATTTAAATGAAATTGGAAACACACCTAATTGATAACTATGGTATGGGAAGGGTGATTAGGTCGGGGTTAGTTTTCAAACTGCAATGCAATCACTATTCTATTTATTCAGTCTTCTTATGTTGCATTATTTAAAGTGAGAGTGCACTAACGTTTCCTATCACAAATTTAGTCAAATGATGATGGTGAGAGAAAAAATTACCAATATCTAAGTTTGGTATACTATCCTTCAATGTGTGAGAAAGTTACATTGAAGATCACATATTGACTTCTCAAATACCCAATCATGTCTTGTTAATCCAAAATAAATAAAAATCCATTACCCCTCTCACACTTACTGACGATCATCGAGTACATCACCTATAATTCTTATTATATTCCATATTATATAAACCAAAACCTAGCGGAGAGAGATAGTTATCGTTGAAAAATATGAAAATCAATAACAAAATAGAAAATCAAATATGATGGCACTTTATAATAAGAACCACTATATGTAATTGAAAACAATGTTGTAGAAGAGAGATTGGGTTTTCCTTCAATAATTTACAAGAAATAAAGAATTAAAAACAAAATAAATACCCTTACTAAATCAATAAAATGTTTACCCCACCATGGAATGAGTAATCACGATGAATTCGGAAAGTATAAAGAATTAAAAAACTATGAAAAAGAAAGGAATGAAAACCAGAAAATTTTTCTAGCTAGTTATGTCCTCTGAATGTTCACACCTATTTGGAAAACATTGTCTTCAAATAACCCTAATTACCCTTATTATAGTTTGTTACAAATTTAATTTCCAACTTTAACTAACAATTCCACATTAATTGGATGTTTCTATAATATGTTATATATATATATATATTGTTTTGACTCTGACCGTAGATTTCCATAAATCTTCCATCAATGTATTTCCATCAATGGCCACATTAATGATTTAATAACTCCATGAAATTTACAAGAGAAACGTGTATTTGTGTCCAAATCCAATCCTAGGTAAAATAACATCAATTGGAGGTTTATATACTGTGTTATGCTTCACTTATGGAGGTGGGGCCTATACGGCTGTCCAGAATTAAATTACGAATTGATTGATTTTTTTCAGGCCTCTAGGTGTTAGAAACTTCTCTTGGACCATATGAAAAAGTTTAAACAAATATATAATGGAATAATAAATAATTAATTAATCAAATGAGAAAAATATTTTAAAAAGTTATTCCCAAAATAAAATTATGATTAAAATATGTTAAAATTTTAGAATTACGAAATTCTCACATTTAATCCCAAAACACACTATAAATAAAAAATTGATGCAAATAACTAAAATTGAGATATTTATATGGATTAAATACTTAAAATAAATATAAAAATTCATTAACTTATTAACTATTTAAATTCCTATTAACATAAACAATGATTTTCCTCAATCAAAAAATATCAACATTAAAAATCCGAGGGCACCAATATTTCCATTATTCAAAATCAAAAGTAATAAAATCAAAAAACTATCAATTTTAAATAAAATTTTAAAAAATCCCCAAAACATATCAATTTAATTTCTCATTTTCCAAAGAAGAAATTCATTTATACATTTTAAATTTTTCCAATCAGATAATATGTAACATATATTTTTATTCATTTATGCTTCTCAATTAATTATTATCAAACATGTCAAGTCATGATTTTCCTCACTGCTGGTTATTTTCTCTCATCATTCATGATACCATTCAAGTAGAGTTATACTCATATAATAATAAAATTATCTTTATCCATATTCTTGTAGAAAAACTACATTCTCCAGATTATAAAGAAAAAATACACATTAAATCATGAGGAATTTTCAATAAAGGTTCAGATGACTCTGAGGAATAATGTTTGTAGGATTTGATGATTAAAAAAATATGCCTCAAAGACGAATTTTATCTCTTAATTAAAATGAATTATATGAAAAAGTGTAATAAAAGAATCCATTTCAATGTAGGAACTGACACTTCCCTTAAAACTCAAAGCAAAGATCATGATCAGTTTAAGAATAATTAATGATTTGTTCAACTAATTGATTTTTTTTAACTTTTATACTTTTATTCTTTTCCAAATAACCTTTTAATTTTTTTTTGAAATTTATGTTTTAAAAAAAACCTCACATACACCACCTAACTATATATGATTTACAACATAGGTCTAGTAATAGTTACCTTTGGTTTTCATAATTAAAAATCATTTTTATCATTTTTGGTTCTTTTGCCTTTTTCATTTTTATATTAAATAGGGGAAAATATTGTACAATGAATTATTACATTACCTTTTAAAATATACACAATAAGAACCCTAACAATTCTTCCTTATAATGAAAAACATCCCATTTACCCAGACTCCCTTCACTCCCACACTTCAACATAAAATATCATGAAAATACCAAGAGTAGGTCAGGAATGGATACAAATATCTTGATACATGGATCATCCCTATAAATTAAATTCATTTTTCTTATGTGATAAATAATGATTGATTTAATTTTATTTATTTAATGATAATTTCATTTCAAAATATTCGTAAATCATATTAAATGTTGATTTGTATAGTCATATCTTTTATAAGTTAAAATTCAAGTTCAAGTAGGTGACATGTGCCAATATCACACAAGAAATATGCTTAAGATAAAATATGAAGTACATGGTCTAGAAATCCTCTCGAGAATGGGAATATGATCTTGAAAAATCACTCAATGAATGATTAACAATTACAAATAAATTCAGATTAATTTCATAAATTCAAATAATGAAAAAGGGTTTTGACATTTCATTTACATGAATCAATTAATTCATTCAAATAACAAGTCATAATTTCAATATACATGATTCAATGTAAATATTAAATTCTACTTTTTACTCATTCAATCACATTAAAATTAAAATATAAAAAAAGGAATCACCATATTTCTATAAAAATCATGCTTAATAGATAAGTCATATAAAGCATGAATTCATGTGTGGGAATAGAATTTCTAGATTATGCTCAAAATAGGATTTTGGAAAAAAATGAACGGAGTTTTTTTTGTTAAATAATAAATGTGAAATCACTTTCAAAATAAAAAATAGTCTTTTTTCCTCTTTATATATTTTGGGGTTCCTTATGAAAGAAACATTATTCCATTAAACACATGGATCATGTAATTTATGTACAAAAAGTTAATAGGAAGTGGGATGGATGTTGGAATAATTCAAAAAATAAAAATGAAATATAAATTCCAAGAAAGCATTTAAAAATAAATCATGATTTGATCCCCAATGTGGGCCATGAATTTTTACTAAATCAAGAGGGAAGTACCATATATTTTCCAAACTCTGATGGTCTTTGGGGATTCTTTGACTTGAACCACCACATGTGGGTTTTCCCATAATCAAATTATATGTTCTAATTGAGGATAATTACATGTATTGAGGACACTAGATCTGCCCCATTTTCAATGTGGTATAACATGCATGGTGGAGGTAGAAAGAATTATGAAACATTCTATTCCATGGTTCCTACCTATGCAACCTCCACTTTTTCTTCCAATGCTAACTCAAAACAGGCTATGTGAATTGAAGGATCAATGGGAAAGTAATTAGGAATTTCTACATGCATATAATTTCAATTTAAATAATAAAAAACTCTACTATTTAAATTAGAACGACACTATGTTAATTTTCACAAGATGTTCTACTTGGATATCTCCTTGGACCTCCTCAAATTCATGTTCAATAATTTCTGGGAGCTCCATGTGTTCCTCAATAGGCCCACATTCGATCTCTTCCACTTCTTATAAGTAAAATCTGGGATTTCTCTAATCTTAAAATTCAAAACCGTAAGGGGTGATACTCAAATAATAATGAATATAATAATAAAATAAAGAGTTCAATGAAAGATAATATCCCTAGGTTGGTTATGGTTCAATCACTTCTTCTCTGGTATGTGCATCTTGATGTTTGAATCTTAATGGATAGAAGTAGGTAGTTGGGCCCCTCTAGTCATTATTTAATTTCAAATATGAGTGGGGAAGTTTTTTCCCTTGCTCAGTTTCAATTAAAGGAATTGGGTGACTAAGCTGTTCTTCACAATCATTCCAAAATTCATTTATATCTTGTTGATCTCCTACAGGTAGCATAGGATCTAGTTTCCCATCGGTGGAAAAAAAATATTTTATTTTCCTTCTGATTTTACCTATAGTCCTTCTATATAATCCTTATATTTCATTACTTGCGGTATGTTGTACTCTAAAATAGATTACTCTTATTGATGTTTCACTTATGAGTAGTCATTTCATGTAGACTAATAACATTTTTGATAAATTATAAATTATTTTAATTTTTCTTCTAAATTTTTAAAAAGTAAAATATTTACAATTTTATTTTGGAAGTACCTATTAGTAAACCATTTCAAGTTTAATGCACACTTTTCATGGGAGGTTGAGGTACAATTTTTATATTACTTATGAATAGTATAGAGATTAACCTTAGGTAGTCTACTCAAGAGTATTACACACAAAACAATTTTTCATTGTTTAATTAGAGGAAAAATGTAGTGATTTTGAAAATTTTTAGATTTGATTGAAATAAAAGAAATTAATTAAAAATGTGATTTAAATGAAATTTGAAACAAAATTAATTGATAACTATGGTATGAGAAGGGTGATTAGGTCGGAGCTAGTTTTCCAATTGCAATGTTATCCTTGTTCTATTTATTCAATCTTCATCTGTTGACTTGTTTACAGTGAGAGTCCACAATCATTTCCACTCACACCTTTGGTGAAATAGTGATGGTGATGGAAAACCTTACCGTGATATTTTTTTGGTCTCATATCCTTCCATGTGTTAGAAAGTTTCATTGAATATCCTTTATTGAATTAGGAAATACAAGATCATTTCATGTCTATCTCAAACACTTATGAACATCCATTACCCCTCCCACATGTACTAATAAACGTCGAGTACATCACCACTAATCCTTGGAATATTCAATCATATATAGGCCAAATACTATTAGAGGGAGATAATGGTCATTGACCAATGTGAAAATCTATAAGGGAATAAAAAATAGAAAAACAACCCTTCTCCAATCACCCAATGTTTAACCCACCATTTAAAGGGTAATCAAGATTATTTGGAAAAGAAGAAGGCATTACAGGACTATGAAAATGAAAAGAATGAAAGGTATAATAGTTGTCCACATGATTATATCTTTCGAATGATTGATCATGTTGGAAAAAACCTATCTTTTATCCACCCCAAGGAATCTTCATATAGGTTGTTCTAAATTGAATTTCCCATTTCTCCTATAAATTTTACATTAGTTGGACACATCTAGAAGATTTTTGGCAAGTTTTATTTACTATGTCCTTTTATATACTAGATTTCTAAAAAACATATTTGAATTTATTTCTTTCAGTGGAAATATTAATGATTTTCATAACTCCATGATATTTTATAGAGAAAATAAGAAATTATTTCTAGTTAACTTCTAGGTTTAATAACTTAAATTGGAGGTGTTTATCCCGAGTTATAATTTAGTTATGGATGTGGGATCCACACGACCAACTAGAACAGGTTTTTCAACTCTATTTTTTTTCACATCTCTAGATGGTCGAATCAGTGGTTAGTCTTGAATAAAAAGTTAAAACCTATAATGAAAGTAATCCTAAAAAAATAATCAATAAAATTAGATTAATATTTTTAATGTTATTAACAAATTTGCATTGTGAATAAAATATATTAAAATTCCATAATTAAGAAATTTTCATATTTAAGACCAAAATACACCATAAATCAGAAATTATGGAAAATAACTCCAATTTATTAATTATTATATATTAAATAATTGAAATAAATAGAAAAAATGATTTAAAATTATATTTACCAAGTATACACAAAATACCATAACTATTTTTTCTATGGAGTCTTACCGATGCCCTAAGGGAATGTAATGATCCCATCCCATTGCATACTAAGTTGAATTAATTCACCATATGAATGAAATAAATAAAAATTCAACACATAATCAATATAAGTATTCATATATAAAAAGTGTCATATAAAATCATAATATTTCTCCAACCTAATAAATATAATAACATTATCTTACTATTTCCACAATAATATGGTGGATGACATCAGTAGAGTGTATCCCCTATAAATCATTATATTATTCAAAAAATTGATAAAAGTACAATAGAATCACCATTAAAATATTTATTGAGGAAAGTAATATTACATTATGAAATCATTTATATTAAAATCCAAAAAATTAGCGAATATTAGTGAAAATATTCTTTGAAAATGACCATGTAAACTTACAATAAAAGAAACAAATAAATGGACAGTCATGATGACAAGAAAAATCATTTTTATAGTAAAAATTTAAACAATGATATTGTTCGCACCTTCAGTAGAAAGTACCGATTTTGTTAAATGGAAAAAATATTCCTTTAAAAAAATAATTGAATTATTTTAATAAATAAATTTAGTAAAACAATATAGAATACTAAAATAAATTGTGAAATAATTTTCATGAAAATATTTACATAGAAGAAAAATATTCCCAAACGAATAGAAAAACAATGTTATTTTTTGAATTAAAATCACTATTTAGACTTTTCCTAACATAGAAAAAAGAAAATAAAATAAAATAAAGTAATTTAAAAAAATAGCTAGATTAGAAGAAAAAATATGGGGTTTAAGATGAAAGGATATTATAATTCATCCCATTTAAACTTAAACCAAAATAATCTCAAATAAGGATGAGATTGTGAAAAAATACCTTACCATTATTCTATGCTTTGAATCAAAAACCCCTTGTAAAATGTTTTGATTTATAAAATTAAGTACAATAAATCAAGAACAATCAAATATATCACATTTAAACCTGAATTTATATAACCGTAAAAAATTTAAATAGGTGAATATCATTAAATATGTATCAATGAAACAATATTGAGAGAAGAACTCATACCTCAGTGTTGAATTACTTCATAAGTGATTTTAACCTCATGTATGATACATTTATATTTTCTATAATTAAATAACTAACTATATACCAAATTATAATGTCTTATATTATCATCTTATAACATTTGAACACCATCTAATTGAAAATTCTATAATATTTTTGAGTGTTAATTGTTTAATTTTTCATGTATGTTTCAGTTAGGTAGTTTTGTTCCTGGACTCTTGATCATGGATACATCATCTACATAATGTTAATTATTATATAATATTAATATAAATTATTTATATACTAACTTATATTATCAATGAGTGGTGTACATGAAAAATGAATCACATTGCTTCATGGAGGTTGTAGACCACACGTACACATGACTGACATTATCATATTTTAATGGGGGAAAGATTAAAGATGAAAATGATATATTATATTTATATAATCTCAATTATACAATAAATATCACATATATTCATTGTTTCCATATTTAAAAATATTTGAGTAATGTTGTGATGGAAAAAGAATTATACTTCTTTGAAGAGATGGTTGGTCATACGTATGCATGAGAGAGGCTTTCTCTTTACATTGTATGGAAAAATGAAAAAATGTTTTTCAAATAATAATAATATTAACTTATATTGATGACATTTTATTCATTATTTTATGAGTGTTACAATATATTTAGAGGAATTATAAGAAGAAATAAACTTGTAATAGTTGGTAAATATGATTACATATTCTGTGGGATACCTCCTTTGGAATGCACCTTATGCCTTAATAGGACAATGTTTAGATGACAATAGATGAAAAATAATGATTAAAAGGCTTATGTGAAGGTTTTATTGTTGGGGTATTCTGAGATATTTTTCTCAATGATAATGAATTTGGGTGGAGAGAAGTGAGGAAAGGGACACAGTAGTAATTACTTTAGAATTTTTAGTAATATAAGGAGACATTATTGGGAAACTAGGTCCCAAATGTAAAGTAAATTGAAGGAAGGATATAATATATTAAAAAAATCTTTAAATGATAATAACCATACATATTTTTGGGTATTTTTATACATTATCTCTTTGTTAAACACCCTTGATAAAATAGTTCTAACCTTAACCATATTCAAAGAAGTTTACTATTTATAATTTCAATTATGACTAAATTTTTTGATGAACCTATTAAAATATATTAATTAAGATTATTCCCAATATATAGTACTTTTTAAAATTTTATTATTAGGAAAAATTCCAATTAAAATAAGTTCACTAATTGGAATTAATACTATTTAAAGATATCTATATTTGTTTATTATAAAACTCAATTTACATTCATTCCATTCCTTTTCAAAACTATTAGATAATTATTAAAATAATGGATTGAATAAATATTTATATATTTTATTAAAATTATGAATAAATTTTTCTATATTTTATCTAATATTATTGAAACACATTTTTTATATAATAATAGTTTTTAAAAATATACTATTTAAATCACAAAAATAAAGGTACACCAAAATTGAGAAAATTATGATTACTATGTAATTAATTATTTTATTTATTACTAATTTTTACTTTTAAATATTTATATATATCTTAAAAAATAATTGGAATTTTAAATTCCATAGTATAATGAAAATGTATGAAAATTTTAAAAAAATTGTTATATTTTTACGTTTCAATAAAAATATATCATTTCAGAAAAATTCAAAAAAAATTTCCTTGAGATAATATTTACATTAAAATTTCAGAAATGATATATATTACCTCATATAAAATTACATTAAAGAGTATAATAACTACAGTTTCAATGCACAAAATGAAATAAAGACCATTTAGAGGAAAACATATTTTTGAAGAATAAAGTTTCCCTATTGGAATTTGAGTACATATTGATTATGAATTAATTAATAAATTTTTATTATTTAAAACTGTTACAAATATTTTTAATTAGTGTTTTATTTCTATACATAACATAAATTTAACATCTTTTTTAAAATGTTTCTATTTAAATAAATTTGTTAATATATACCATAATTCACTTAAATTTTAGCATAGAATATAAATCTAACTCTAAAGAACCATATTATTTTAAACTAAATGTTCATGGTGTTATAGTGGTCTACTAAAAATATAAACCCCAAAAAATTATTTGAAAAAAACAAAAAAAAATCTCCAATTGAATTATCAAATTTTTAGTGACATTTCCAAAACAATTTTAATAATTTAAATAATAAAATACTTTATCCAATACAATGTGTGGTGGTGTGCGTAGGATATCATGTATTACAATATACCTAGGATGAGAAAATAAATCTTTTAAATGAGTGATTTAACTATACACCATTAAAATTGGTTAAAACACTAAACTGTTCCTTACACATATTAGAAATGATGGAGGAAAATAAAAGGTAAAAGGTGGAAGAATCATAACTCAAACACCATTGAATCTCATGCTGAACTTCCCAATATATAGTGGAGTGGAAGGGGTGTATGATCAAGACCCTACATGTAGGAAAGGTTCACGGAGATAATAATGAGGGGTGTTTGTGGGGGATCCACTATTAGATTTTAAAAAATAGGAACTTGCATGATGTGACCATATGTGCCACCCCATGAAATTTTAACGTTTCCCATTAGACCCTTCATCTAACCTGTTTTCATTCCTAGTAATAATCCCATGAATCCCCTCAAAAATTAAATGACTATTCATAATTTAAATTTCCTTTTGCTGTAATTTTCAGTAACCCAGACTCTTAGATACTCATTTAGTGTTCACCTAAACCCTTGATAAATCATCGAACCCATAAAACATGTCCAAAAATCCTTTTATAGACATTCTAGAACTCAATACCATAGAATAATATGGATTTTAAAAAACAAACCTTTGGAAAAATTCATATTTAAATTTTATCATAATTTTGTAACCTACCAAGATACGAGGTTTCATAATTTCCCATCCTTTAAATATATTATCCCTGAATAGTTTTTCTAACAATTAATCCAAAAAAACCTTCCCAATATGGTCATAAACACATGATAAAATAACCACATTCTATCTTTGTATATTGAATAAGCTACCATTTTGATACTCCATGCACATGGAACCAAATTCAACCATAGTTATGTTACTACCTTCCAATATACAAAAAAATACCAATACGATTCACAACTAGACTCATTTTTCCTAGGAAACCACTGTGTCATAAAATGATTCATCAATAGGTTCATGGTTGTACCCACCAAATAAATCAACTAATCATAGAAAATTTTGTCCCATGACATCCCCCTTTATAAAAATCACATATATAAACAAATTATCATTATTATAATGACCATCACGATTCCAATCTCTTCCCTTCACGCCCAAATACATATAACAAACTAGATAAATGTTAGCGATGTCTCTCAAATTTTATTATAAACTAAATAGGATGAGTAACCAAAGACCACGCCCAACGTTTGAATACACCATCTTTATAAAAACAATCTTGTCTAAACCTCAAAATTCACTCATCATAAAAAATATTACATACCCCAACCATAATATCAAATTTTCAATATTTATTAAGATTTACCATTATAGAAAATAATATTACTTTGTTTCATTTAATTGTTAGCCCCATAAATAACATGATAAAATGGTTTCACTCCTAAATCAAGTCATGGCCATGGGTTCACCCACTAAACCATGTCATAAGTTGGGGCTCACCCCAAGAAACATGTCAGGAATCATGATTAACCTCAACAATCACCTTAGAAACAGACTATAACTATATCGATTCGAATTCCCACACACCAATTCTATCCATTATCCCATTAAAATCTCAAATGTGTCATCAACATCAGAACCAAATAAAATCAAATTCTCTATCTCACTAGATTCCTATAAATATATTGTTCCTCTAATTACTATTGATAACACATCTATAGAACTTCCAAGAAAGGTATATTCCATCACAGCTCAAGCTTCTTTCACTACATCTTGAAATTTCTTGAAATGACTAACTAATCATTATCAAGAATCATCATGAATAACTAATAAACTTATGTTCTCGACTAACTAGAATATTTTCCATGATATCTTCAAAAACTCTAATTATAATAGGAGTCAATATTTGAATGGAAAACGATTAACTCCCGGACATATGGATTCTTCTTCATCATTCATCGGGCATGAACCCCATAGGTTCCATTATCACATAAATTTTTATCCTCCCTGTCCATAATAAATTCATCCTAAATATCCCATTCTCATAACCATCACCTAGGTATATATTAAACAATAAATGATCCATTTATGATGGATCCTATACCATTGAGGTACATCAATCATTTTATCACAACCCTCTAGAAAATAGGAACAAATTTATTTCATCAAATACATCATTAAATTTACCACACAAGGATTCTTATAGATTAAAAACTCAAAAGTGTCATGTGTACCTAGTGTACACTACTTGGATATCATCCAATAGAAACAAGTGTACACAATAATACCACAAAGTCACCGAACAAGAATCATAATGTCTTGATTCATACATCTATAAAACTAAAATGAAATTCTTAAACTAGTAACCATACTCTCTAATAGGGTTACCTTTTTAATTCCACTACCCCTTTTTAAGTGCAGTTGAATCTCATCTAATTAATGATCCCTTGAATCTCCTCTTAAAAAGTACCATAACTAATATTCAAAGATTAAACACATTATCAACCACTATATGACACAGTTCTATGTTCCAAATAATCCACCATATCCACACTATAAAATAATTCATTCAATAAAATATGGTAATTTGGACGAATAATCATTCTATTCAAAACTAGCATTGATACAACAATGATAGCATTGAAAGTGTTTAATCCCAAAAATCCCAAGGAATCCACATGTATTCATCACATCCTCGATAGAACCTCATGTGCATTGATCTCAATCCGATGAATTTAGACATGCATCCACTTTTGAAGAATGCACAAACCCATGCTAACCCCTCCCTCAGATTACCCTTATATGAAAACAATGATACACATCCCAAAAACACTATGTCATGGACCATTGTAAATATGGTATCTCACCAAAAAAATGTCTCATAGAAGGTCACATCTCACGAGATTTCATGTATGATAACATATCAAATAAACCACAACATTCCGCATGCTATAAAACACACCCAAGGGTCACATACATTAAAATATGGTATCATATTTCAAAAACATTATCCCAATAGGATAAGAATCCCAAAAATAATCAACCAATGAGACTAATCCATCAAGAGTCATAAATCATCTGTCACCACCAACATAATAAATTCCATCATCCTATATGATCCATATTAGGTAATAGAAATTGTGGATCTTGGTTAAAAAGAATACCATTGTAAGATATTGGGGGAGACACCATATCAATTATTATTAACATTATAAATATCCAAATAAATATAAAAATAAAACAGAAGGGTTCATCAATAGGGATATAATTTCATACGGACCCAATAAATTCATTTCATGTTATATGAACCATAATATTTTAACATTAAACTCTTTATTTAGTTTCTCAACTTAGATCCAAATTAAATTCTATCAGGAAATGATACAAATATTTTTCTATCTAGTTATGTATAATTATACAATAAAATCATATAATAAAAAAACATATAGACTATTTTTGACACATTAGTATATAGAACCTCATACCGGTGACATAATCACAGAATAATAAGACACCAATTTATTGAAATCCTATATCCCTACCCATGATGTGGGATATGAATTTGGCCACTAAGACCAAGAGAAAAATCCAAAAATAAATATCAATCATAAATTCAAATGTCCTATACATCTAATGAGGGAAAATGCATATAACTAAAAAAAAAGAATCTAAGAGAATCGATCAAAATCCCCTGGTAACATAGAATTCCTCTTAGAACTAATGTTTATGATGCACCAACACAATATCCATAATATTTTTTATATATTCTTATATCTATGAGATTAATTATTCTAATTATTTAAAAAATCAATTTATAATTGATACCAATTTCTAAATTTTGGGTATATAGGTGACTTGACTGGTGCTCATCTGCAGTTCACCACAAGACCTTAGGCATGCCTCTCAACAAGTTAGAGGCTCCTGACTATGATCAAGGGTCATGGGTGTAACTATGGGGTGATTATACACCTATATCATAATTTTTAGTATTTGATAAAAAATTATATAAAAATTACATCATCATATCAACGTATATATAATAAACAGTAATTTTCAATAGTAATTAATGAATGTTGAAACAATTCAGATTGAAATGGCCATTCTAGCATAAATCATAAAGGATAGATGGCCCACTAGTTCGATATCATATATAGAATATAAATAAAATAATATATAATACATAAATTTTTGTATATGAGTCTTGACTATAATTCCCAAAATTCACCAAATCCCAAACATCAAATATCATCAGAGATGCTCCGGCTCGATCATGAAAACATTGAGATTCATACCAATCTAAACATGGAACATGTTAGAGATGATCTGTTATCTAATTAAAATGGAGTATTGATAGTGGTTTTAATACATTAATTAGTAAGGAAACACAAACATGGTATTTTACTATACTTGCAATGTTCTAATATCTTCATGTTAAAAGATAAGAAAAAATAAATAAATACATAAATTAAAATTGTAAACTACCTCAATAACTAATTCATCCAATTTCAGAATGTCTCTAAATACATCATATAGATTTTTTGATCAATTTTTTCACATACTTTTAAAGGTAATATATATTATGATGGATATGGAAAATTACCATTATTGATCCCCTTTTCTACCACCTCAACCAACCATACCTTCTTCAGCAAATTTTTGGTTCCTCTGAACATGTTGAGATGGCTATCCCAACTAGTATAGTAGACCTGGGTCTCCCCATTATATTTATATGTATAAAAAACATCCCATAATGGATTTTTTCATCCATATACTATGAATACCAGTAATAGTATCTTCACTAGTGTGATTTTTCTCAAATAATTCTTATGGCATAATGTTCCATGGAACCCACCCCCCATTAGTTGAGTTTCCTCAATACGTTACTAAAGTCCCCCAATGAGAAATTTCTCCTCAAATAGGAAAGAAATACAAAGAGAAAATTCCATAAAAAACAAATCCTTTACCTGGAATGTTTATTAATAACAAATGATACTATAGAAATTTTCATTCTAAAATCATGACTTCCCCAACAGTTTGTTCCTTATCATAAATAAATACAACACCAAGGGATTTATATGTGCAACATAATATAAAAAATAACTAAAATCACAATCACTTGGGTTTATTCTAATACCCAGATGCAAAAATGATAAATAAAAAGTGTCAAGGAAATCACAATCCCTAAGTCACCACTATCCATTAAATTAACCACCACAATTAATAACTCAATTTAAATAAACCTCACACAAATAAAATTTTATCATAGGTTAAAAAGTGAGGGAAACTCACTAAAGGGATGGATCAAGGTTTTTCCAACTTTCCACATAAATTATATATTGTACCAATCACCTAACCAAATCTGGTTTACCTACGGTCTCTGTACATATGATAAAAAAAATATCTGTGTTGAAGGGTCTCCTACCTAATATTTTATACTAGGTTCTAAATGGTTTTAATATTTTATAAAGATATCCAAATAGGATACTTGGTCCTGTAGACTCAAATCCTCACAAGAATACTTATATAAGTATATAAGGGATCCTAGGATTTGTAAACTATATTAAAAATATATAATTTTAATTTTGGATAACCCCCAAATGGGGTACACGTGTAAAGGGAAGTCTAGTTATATCATAGACTGGGCCATCGATGGGAGAGTACAACATCAAAGTTCACAAGGGCATGGTGGACTTGGCACGTTGTCAAGTTTGTTTAGGAAAAAAATTAGAAATTGAAATTTTTTATTGATAACATAATTCAATTAATCAATTAAATATTTCAACACCCTAGGTGGCGTGACTATGAATCAATCGTATCATATGTAACATTTATTATTCTATTGTGAAAGTACCAACGAACACCTACCAAAATCAATAAAATTTCTTTTTTTATGTATCATTTAACTCTCACCTGAAATCTTCAACATATATCCATCCATATATCATCTTTGAAAGGACCTTCTGTTGTGAAAGTACAAAGTACCACTTAACACAATTAATAAATGTTGTTTTTTTATTCTGTTTCCTTTCACTCTTGTCTAAAATATTCTACATATATCTATCCATAGATCATCCTTTAAATTACCTATTTGATTCCAAAACATCAAAAAATTAATTAAAAAATTTATAATTATTTATTATTTTCCATTTAGTTATCAATAAATGCCAACAATCTCTTTGCGGTATAACATCTCACTAATACCACAAGCAATAGTATGTGGTCCACTTTCTAAACACAATCAAAACAATACCATGGAGAATACCCAATATATATCACTAATTAAATGACCAATTATTACTCAAAATTTACAAAAACCATTTTAAAAATAGACAATATAATTTACCATCTCAGATAGGATGATTAATGGAATGTAGAAATCATCTTAGTTTTCCCTCTAGCTAGGCTAAGTAAAATATCCATTAGAAATAAAATATTCTAATGTTCTCTAGTGGAATATGAATATAACACAAAACTGGTTCACACCAAAATAGGAAATGATAGAGGAATAAGAAGAAAAAGGAAGGAGTAAGAATAAACTTACCTTTCACACTATCAGAATTCACCTGGAACTACCCAAAAATGAGGTAAGTACCGAGTTGTTGAGGTAGAATACATACCCTCCTTACACACTATGTTTTACCAAAATACAAATCAAGGTAGATACCTATTTAAAAAATAACAAAACCTATGAAACTATCTCTATATGAGCACTAGTATTAGAGAATATATTTTCAAGGTATACCTATAGACCATTCAACCATCCCTATTTCATTCCCAATAATAACCCCCACAAATTACATTCACTACATTAATGTCCATTCCTATAATGAATAGGCTACAACAACAATTTTCAGAAGCCCGAGCCTTATAAAACTCATCCATAGTTCACCAAAACACTCTATTATTTCAATGAATCATTAAAAATGTTAAAAAAACAATCTATTGGTGTTCTAACACTTTTTAAATTATTTCATATTACATTTCTTAGAACAAACCATCATAAAAAATGAAAATTCATATTCCCAGTAAATTTCTTAATCTGTTTGGACATAACATTCTATAATCACTACCACAATATAAACTATAGAAACCATAACAATATAGGTGTAAATAAATTATTTTAACTAAAAGGATAATACTCAAAAAATATTCTTCATTAGTGTTCATTGAATAGCTACTTTGAAATATTATTCACCCCCATGAAGGGTTTGAAATATCATTCGATTGAAGGTCTTCTCAACTCAAAACACATTCTAGTTTTTTAGAAAATTAACATGATCTTCCTCATGCTTATTATAAGATATACATCATGTTTATGGATACTATTTCATTATATTCTATTTTACATGAGATATATATATGTGATGGGACCCCTTGAATGTGGAAATTTGGGTAACCAAACCTTCGATAACCACTGATTCTTAGAGATCTAGTTAGATGCTTTGTGAGCTTCTACTTTAGGATAAATGAATTATATCATCTCATTTATCTATGTTTTTGTGTTGAGTTTTTTATCTCCAATCTAGTTGTGGTTTCATTATTTATTTAGGATGAGGACATGTTTAGATTCTTTTAGTATAGGCACATTGGGTCTTGGTGTAATTTTTTATCTTAATGTAAGAGGTTGTGAAGTTTCAGTTATGTTTTACATTGAAAATTTAAAATAAATTCATATTTTTTATAATTAAAAACTGGTTTCTTAAATAATTTAAATTAGAAAGTAAATTTATATTTTTTCAACCAACACTATTAAGGCTAGTTTCAGATACAACTGATACTCACTATGAAAAATAATATACCTACAATCATGATCCTTTAGAAAGGATTCCTCTTATTTATTCTGAACCTTTTTTCATTTTATTCTACTAGAAAAATAAATAGGAATTTTATGGATTCTATAAATTTTATGGGGACTTTCTCATTTCAAAATATTGTGTTATGTGGGAGGATTTTAAATATAATACATAACATAGAAGTTATGTCAAAACAGGTGTCTTACACTACTATTCTTGATCCTATATCTGCCACTCATGGTTTAGGTACCAGGAATATAATTTTAAACTCCAAAATAGTTTATATTTATTAACCACAAATCAAATACCCCCTATATTGGAGTTATAAGATTCCAACTATGTGTAAGGAAATCCTTACCCGTGCTTGGATTATAGTGTGAATGGAATTGACGTGGATGTTAGGTAAATCAATTGATTTTTTATCTTAACAAGAGATGATGTGGGTAATGTGGTGGGTAAAAGAAATGAAATAAATGGGAAAATTTGAGGCTTTGAACTAGTAAAATATGATATTCTTGTAGCTATTTATGATTAAACTCAAAAGCTACAAGCATTTTCACTATAATTTACATATAGTGAATCTGAGAGACAAAGTATAAAATTATCATGGTCATATGTGAAGAATATTAATAAGTTTGAAAAATAATATTGGGGATATCCAGATAAATAGAGTAATAAAATAAGGTTAGGAGGGAATTCTACAAACCACTAATGACTATGGTAACTGTGTTAGTAAAAAAGCCCATGAAATAAAGTAATGTGGTAAATCTGTAAGTTGATCTCCTCACAATGTGGTCCTTTAATAGAATATAAAATTGAAAACTGACATGTATGGACATATTATGGTAGGAAAATCTCATAGTCAGTGTAGGGTTTGTTGAAATACTTACACAATGACATTATTTGATTAAGTTCTTATTTTTCTTATTTATGATATTCAGACCCATCAACACATGAGATCCATAAGTTCTTTAAACTATTATCCTCAATGATCATATCATCATTGAAAAAATTTAAATTTATCTAATTTTAGAATTTTTAGTCTCCACATTCCATTTAGTATTGAAATAATACTCCATTATCTACAACATCCCCAAGATTTTCTTGGTTTCATTCTTTATTTTGGTCAAATCATTAAATTCCAAAACCTATATGTGTTTTCATAAGTGATTACATCCATGAAATATTCTATAGTGTTTCTATTATTCACTTGTACTCATACCTCTCTTGTATTATATATAATTTATTTAAGTGATATCCCATTTTGACATGAATCACGACTCACAAGCATGATAGTTTTTTGTATATTTTTTATTTTTCAATTCGTTCATCCATTGAACACATTTTGATATGGTGTTCCCACTAACAAAGACTCGCTATTTATGATATGTTATTATAGATAATATTCAAATTTAATATTTTTTTATTTCATTCCATTTTATGACCATAATATTTTGACTATCTGGGAAATTTCATTCTAAACACATCAGATGTATCTCCTCATTAATTTAACACTTCTCGTTTACTCTACATAAACATCAAATATCAAGGTTGGTTATAATCTTAAATTAAATGAATAAATTTCATATCTCAAGGTGTTAAATTAACATTTTTTTTACCACACACATCATTGTGGACTAGATATAGTAGATTTAACTCTATTCATTCAATGGTTAATAATGATTTTGGATGATTTTCCCATTCATGCATTTATAAAATTTATTTTATTGATTATAGTAATAATGGGAATAAAAACTACATCATTTATATTGGATAGTTTTTAAAATATCCATTGATTAATATTACCAAACCAAATATTCTAAATGTTTTTTCTCTTTAATTGTTTAAAATATGTTTGTTTTTTACATTATACTGAGAGAAAATTATACTTAATCCAATAAAATTTCATGAGAAAATTTACTACCTTTCCACCAATGGTTTTTCTTTTACTTTCAAATTCTATAACCATTCCTATATTTCAGATAATAGTCACACATATGATGTTTTTATGTAGACCTTTAATGTATACCACATCCTTTTTATATATCTCATCTACCGCTAATTGGGTATTTCTATGACCATTTATCTTTAAAGCACCGTCATTGCTATACTTTAATAATTTATAAAAATTTTCCATAATATTTTTAAAAAATTGGCATTTCCTATAATGTGGGATGATAATTTAATATCCAGAATCTTATTGATGATGTTATTTTTAGGATTGATTATAACCACTTCATTGTATACTTTATTAATGATCTTATATTCTTTCCGTGAGATAATTAGTTCAATAGAAGAATATGATGACATATACAATTTATTCTCAGAATTCATGGTTAAATTATAATCATTTTATTTTTCCAAAATAGATTATTTATCTTCTATGCTAATTTTTACTAGTTACATATATTTATTTTCCTCTGAGTTATAGAGTTACTATTTCCATTTCACCTTTCCGTGAAATTAATATATTTACTCCAAATATTAATATATTTATATCGATAAAAATTAAAATTATTTCTTCTATGAGATGAATGATATGACCATATTACCCTTTTAGAACAACACATTGCTTCTGAATTTAGGTATCTTCTCAACTGTTCACATTAATACATTACATGTCCTGAAAATACATAGATATTATATTTCATAAGGAAAAATATCATCTCACTGTTCTTCCTTTTTATTTCCCCTACATTACTATAGATCTTTAGTTAGAAAATATCTCTTGATGAATGGTGTTTATTATAGTTTATATTCATTTTGTTGATCAATGATATCTCCACCAATACATCAGTTTCCTTTGAGTTGACACACATATAACCAACATTCTACATCCCTTTTTTTATCCCATCAAAATTCCATCCTTTATTGTTTTAGTGTAATAATAAATTCTAATATTTCCTATAATATTCGTTATTTGATCATTCAATTGTTTTATACACCTTTTAGCTTAATTTGAAACTTTCTAAAATATCAATATATAAGAACCTTCTGTATTTGTGTTTCTTATTCAGTTCACCTGGTTTTGATTAAATTTATAGCTTACTTACTATGTTAATAATTTATTCTTCAATATATTTTACTATCATAGATTTATCCAAAAAAATAAATGTAATATTATTGAACACATTTTTCTTCTATTAAATCATTATATTATGCTCCATAAAATCTACTGATCTTTTTGGAGTTTTCACATGATTATTTGGATATCCGTATAATAAATGAATCTCTACTTCACATTTATCAACCTAATTTGAGTATTTGTTTACCAAGGATTTAATACTCTAATTTTTCTTTCTCTAGTTATCATGATCTTCAAGTTGAAACTCTAGTTTCACCTTAAAATTTAATGAAAAATTAACTAGATTTTATTCCTCATTTTTAGGTTACTGATTTAGAACCATAATGATCATGGAATATTCAACACCAAACATAAAATTTGTTTCCACTTACTACAAAAGTATATGTCATCATATTACTATTATATAACGATGCTCTTCCACTACAATTAATTTCTTTATTGTATGTATCCTTTTGGGTAGAACCTACTCCAAGTATACAATATTATTTTGGATACATGTTCATCACCATTAAATATTACTGGGAACCCTATAGTGATGATCCCTAATTTACTACATTAAAAAATTTCATAGGGAATGTTAAATATAAATATCCCATGTTATCTCTTGAATTTTAGGGCTATTAGAGAATAAAATCGTCAACCACATATTCCCCTTCATCGCTACATTTATAAATGTCATATTTATATATGGATTTTAATTTCATACACTTAAATTATAAAATAGTTTCCTCTTTATGTTTAACTATAATTTCATTGTAAACCAAATTGTTTAGCGCACCATCAAGAGAAATCATATAAATGACAGTTTCTCTTGAAGAGTAATATTTTGGATTGTACAAAGTTGGAAACATAAGCAATATTTTCATTATATCTTAATTTTTTTTAATTTTTTCAACTGAAAATTAATTTTTTCTATAAAAATTAGCATGTAGATTAAAGAAAATATCTTTTTTTTCTTAGGAATAATTTTCATGTAATCGAACTTACTATGAAGAACTTGGAGTTTTCCATATTAATTTTTTTTATCAACATCACATATAATTTATATTATTTCCACATGGACTTTGAAACTCAACACCTTCAAATAAATTTGATCTAATAATAAATCTTTTATGATCATGTTGATCTTAAAAAAACATCATCTAGAGTTTTACTCTTATTATTCGTTCATAATATTTCTTGTCTCATCACTCACCTGAATCACTTGAACAGAGTTAAATATAGTATCTATCCAAAGAGACCACAGAGGGGGTATACTAATGTTTTTATAATTTTTAAATTTATTAAATCAAATATAGAGACTCCAATAACATTTATTTAATTATATATATCAAGAAACCTTATATAAAAATTAACTTCTGTACCCTATTTTCTTTGAAAACACTTGATAGAGCATATGAAACCAAGATATGAAATATTAGAATCATGTGTCATATTTCTATTTGAAATTTAATTCTTATTGTCCCCATATTGATAAGAATTTGTTATACCTGACTAAGTATTTTATTTAATCACTCCACTAAAATATGTTTAACTAAAAAAACAAAAAATAATTATAATCAGTTGATTGGTAAGGGATATTTCACGGTGAATATATTGATATTATGTAAATCATTCTAGAATACACCAATATTCACTAAATTTCATGGATTACAATTTTCTGGTCATGGTTATTTTATGCTAAGAATATAGCTTTTAAATTAATTAATGGATTGAACACACCCTCCCTTTGATCACATCAGTAAACTCCCCATTTCATGGTTTCTCACATGTCATAAAAAACTTTACCTTCTCAAAATCAAAATCAATACCATGTTCTGACACCATGTGTCATAAGATCATCACTTCCCTTACACAAAAATCAAATTTTTAAAGGTTTTAATAAATATGGTGATTTCTCAGCAACCTAAGAACTATTATTCGATAATTCCCTTGATCCTCCATATACATAGAGTAAATAATAATTTCATAAAAAAAGACATCCATGAAAGTATCATTTAATTCATTAAAGATAATATTCAAGAAATCTATAATGACTGCATGAGCATTGGTTGAAATAGAAGGCATAACAAGGGAATCATAATGAACTTATGAGCTCCAAACGGTGGTTTTTTGAACATCAGATTTTTTTATCCCCAACTGATGGTAACATGATCGATGGTCGATCTTCAAGAATCAGCACACCACTTTGAAATTGAAAATAATATCATCAATCCATGGAAATAAATACTTATTCTCCCCAGTTAAAAAATTTATCCTTATATAATTAATATAATGTAGAAGTGAACCGTCAACATTCTTAGAAAATAGAACCTGTTCCACCCTTGGTGACACACATAGGCATATTAAGCTTTCTTAAGAAGATTATCTAACTTAGTCTTGATCTCTTTTATTTCAGATAGAGCCATGACGTAAGATGAAATAGTAACGGGATGCATATTAGGAACTAAGTCGAAAGATAACTCTACCTCCCTTTCTTGTGGAAAACCCGAGAATTCCGAAGGAAAAATGTCAGGAAACTCGCCAAAAACATAAGGGAGATCACCTCACCAAGATTATTTATCTAGATAAAAGTCAAAAACTGACATTACATTCCCCATTTATAGATAATAGGGTCCAGATCTAGTCAACCTCAGATCCCATTCACCTTGAACGATTCATAAAAACACCCCAGGTGCTGTAAAGGACACCCATAAAAGATTATAATTATATAACATTTGTTTTAAATTTGTCAATCCATCCTGAATATGAAATCAAGAAATATCATGTTATAAATCAAAAAATACCATTAAATCTCATAATGTATTAGAGAGAAAATACAGGAGGGTCTATGGAGACCCTACTCTCTCTTAGTTACAAGGGGTGTAGTGATATACATCACATAAGATAAAGTATCCATAGAAATATTTAGAATATTGACAATATGAGGTGAAATAAATGAATGAAATTCACCAGTATCTAATAGAAAAATACATAATTTATAAATATAGAGAAATGATACCTCTCACAGTCCCTAGACCCATATCCCCTTCTAATGTAGAATCTTCCACTATATGAAAAAGATTTCTTCCAGATTCTAATGGTCGAAACTCTTTTTCATGTGAATAATCTAATTATTCAACATATTTAGGATGAAGAAATAATATTGTTCCACTTTGTGGAGTGGAATAAATATGGAATTATTTTTTTAAGTGACCTGGGAATCCACCAGAACGACATACCTTGGGTGCCTTTATACAAACCCTGTTAGAATGCACTATCATGATACACTAGTAACAAATCAATTGGTGTCTTATAAGAACTACAGGAGGTCTTGAATGACCCTGTTATCAAGAACCACAAAGATAATCATTGTTCTTCAACTTTCTATTGAAGTAACTAAAACCAACACTAGGAGAGGAAGAAACTCCCAACACCCCTAATGTTCCACCCAGACCCATTTTTGCAATCATTTTACTATCTAGTACATCAAAATAAGACGGTTGCATCAGTAAGAAAACATAATAGATAATATAACGTTAATGTCCCTCTTCAAATAATCAATCCTTAATCCTTCTATTTGATATGATCTCTGGTGAAAACAACAAAATCTCAGCAAAATGGGTTGCATAGTATGTCACAATCTTATCGGCCTATTGATTTTGAAAAGCACTATAGCCTTATCCAACACCATTAACTTTGGATAGAACTAGTTAGTGATAATAACCTGTATGTTCCATTATAATCTCTCATTATTCTATGTTATTACCATTGTGTCCAACAATATGCAGCTCATTCCATACAAAACGAATGTTGACCATCAACATTGATATCATCAAGAATATCCGAAATCCCAAACGAATGATCCATTATATATAACCACATCTCATCCTCTTGATGATCAATTGATCCTTCGAATGATTGTGGATCATGGTGAAGGAATTATTGAGGACTAATTTAAAAAATTTCCCTCTAAGGTTCCACAAATGGATCCAAAATGAGGACTAGTGCAGGTGCCTATCCCAACACTTAGAAAATACACATGATCACCTCTATAATATTAGTGACATTATGAAGAATTTACCACTAAGGTTCTCTAGAAACATCTTCTTAGGTCCGATTCACATACCTTCTTGGAAGCATGATGCAACACAACATTAGCATAAAAAAATACATCATATTAACACCTTAAAAGATAAAAAAGGAATATTAATCCAAATATATAGAATAATTAGATTTGTATTTCAATCTATCCAAATCTATATTAGAGAAAATACTAGAACTGACACTCAATATTTCTTTCCCTAACCACCGTTGGTGACTTATGGTTCATTACGGTGAGAGATGGAAAGGCACTCAATCACAACAATATCATAATTCTAGAAAAGATTACACAAATACATAATGACTTCAATACAAAAAGTTCAACCTCATGCTTTGATACCATAGTGTCACGAACCTTCCTAGGTACCCTAGTAACTTGATAACCAATATGACTCTAACATTTCCTAAAGGGTGTTTCCCAATCCCTATAGGCTAGAGACTAGAACCTATAATCATAGAAATATGAAAGTCGAATAGATTTTTCTATAGGCCTTATAGAAATCAGATAACAAATCAGAATGCATACATAAGAAGCTACATAGAAATATGTGTACCAAAAATAAAACAGGTGTCAAACCCAAATATACTATTGAAAATTACTTGTAAAAGGGAAAACTTCGACAAGAAACAATTAAAACTCAACTCACTAAGTCCCTTTATCAACACTAACACCACCTCCTAGAAGTTCTTCACCCTTGATCGAACCTAAATGGAGAAAATATACAAACAAAAAAAGGAACATGTAGGATGTAATAAAAAATACCAGTAGAATCTCAACAAGAATACCATAATAATATTCCAACTTTTAATTAATCAAATAAAGGGAATCCAATTTTTAAATAATTTTATTGAATTTAAATATCAAATTTCAACAAATCATTTTTCACATTTCAAATGATTGAAATACATTCAAAATAATTATTTTCATTTCAATTGATGGAATATTTCTAAAATAATGGCTTAAATAATTTTTTATATAAATCAATATATATTAAATAATAAGGATATGTGAAATAGTTCAAAAACATTGGAATACATTTCCATCTCAAATATATGCAAGCAAAAAAATGATTATCTACCAAAACATATGACATTTCGAGCTTATAGAATCCTCACAAATTCATATGAAAATAACTACAGTCTATACACACATACCTTAGAACTAGATATAAAGGACTTAAAATAATCCTTTTTTGGGAATTATATCTGCTAAAAAATGACAATGTTAGAGTTTTAAAATGTTAATATGGTGCTAGGACCTTACCATTCTAGAGTGTTTTCCTTTAATAACTCACTAATAACCTAGTATTGAATGTGATGTAGTAAAAATAATGATGGGAAATTAAATTTAAAAATAGATTAAAATAAATTTAATCCCATTCTGCAATTTAAAAAATTCTAATTTTCCATTTAAAAACGAAAACATGTTTTTAATAAAAACATGCCTTTTCTATGATAAAACCCAATATCTTCTATCAAATCTATTATAATTTTTTTTAAAAAATTCAAATTTGAATTCAATTTCACCAAATAAATCTCACAATTCATTCCAATAATTAAATTTAACAATTACATTTCAAAACATTTCCATGAATTTCACAATTTTTTATTCAAAAATTTATATTACACCAAATTCAATAAATTTCATAGTAAATACCCAATTCAATGGAATTAGTGCGTTTCCCAATTTTTATCTAGAAACCCAATCTGAAATATAAAACCTCCCAATTCAATTGACTTGGATTTTTGATATATCAATTTAATGAAATTTCACATTAATAAATTTAAATCAACAATCAAATTTAAATAAACAAAATTTTAGGAAATAATAATTGGGCATCATAATAGAACCACCCACTTTAGGATCACAGGGTCTTGAGTCACAATGCCATAAATGAAAAACACTAATGAAGAATGAAAAAAAAACAAGGATCTATGAATAAAACATAGATTTAATATTGAAAACAAACTATATTTGGTCCTCCAACCAAAATGGGGTTCTAAGAAACCCTTGGTAGGAAAATGGAGTTAGAAAAGGAGGAAGAGAATGTGAAGAGGAAACAAACTTAGAGAGGATCAAACACCTATCAACTAGTATCAATTCAGTTCCTGGAAGATACTGATGTTAAAAAAAATCATGGGTGCCCCTAGAGAAGATGATATCTTCAATGGGTCATAATGGTCTATGAAGAGTATAAAAATTGGGTTTAAGGTGTTTTAAAATTATTTTTTTGGATTAACAATATTATAATCATGTTTTCTTATCATAAACTACTTAGTTTAGAAAAATAGTGCACCTTAGTCAAGCACCCATTTTTCCAAGGAGAATAGTTTATACAAAGTGGTCATATTGTTTAAAAAACCATGCACTAAATATGGAAAGCCTAACTACCTCAATTTGATTGTTCTTTAGTTGCAAGGAGCATGGTTTGGAAAAATAGTGCACCACCCATGCACTAGCCCAAACCATTAAAAAATTCAAAAATTTTCACTTGAAATAACTACAAATTAAATGCAAACAATGAAAAGTTAAAAATTATGTTTATTAATACCATAAAATAGAAATAGGATGTTACACATTTTTTATGTCTTGTCTTGGATAGAGTATAGGTTTTGGGAATTAAAATGTAATTTTATTAGTGGGATAAAATGTATACTTCTAAGGTGGGGATAGGAATTTCAGTCATTTGTGGAAAACCCTCATGTGAAAATTGTCATGGGACCTTGAATAAAATTGTGTGAATCTCATTTCCTCACTAATAAATTTTTGATAAATAGAACAAGCTATGAATGGATTTCTTGATAAATTCTAGGTACATGTTAAAATATAGACTTGGGGGAGTCTGAGTGAATGATTTAGGAACAAGACGTCTTGTAAAAATCCAAGAGTTTTGGGATCTGTTATTCATCAGTGTTTGGGTTGTGACATGATTATAGTTTTAGGATAGGGATTTTTCACCAAGGATATTTCCCTAAAAGTTAGGTACATGCTTTAGTTATAATGATCATAATAATAATAGTACACCATGGGTTAAGGGTTTAGAAATTCTGGTGACATGATGGCTATTGAAGGCAGATGTTTCGAAAGTTGTAAACCAAAATTGGTTCAACATAAGGTTACTCTAGTATTTTATTATGGTCATAAATGAACTACATCAGACCGACCATTGGGTAGAAATAGTCTCAATGCAAGGGCTAGTGAAAAATTTTCATTAAAAATCTGCATGATCTAGATGGTTAGGTATATTAGATTTTGAAAATTCTATTTAAATAAGAAACACTATAGTAATTTCACTAAGACTCAAACAAAATTCTTAAAAAAAGAGTCTGTTGGTTGATGTACCCTATATTGGAATTCATCAGAAATGCTAAAAACTATGGTGCGGAGCACCATTAGATAGTTGATGAATATGAAGACGATGTGATTAGGTATCAGGTTAAATAGCCTCGAGTACATGTTGTATTAGTGTTTGATATATAGCTATGAGCATTGGCTCCGTGATTAGTTGTTTAAGTACCATATGATTGTAATTATGTTTGGAGGCACATTAGGCATTTGAAAACACAATAAAAATGTTTGAGATGAAACTATCAACCCAATTTGGATGAGTGATGTTTTAATTGTCCCCTAAGGATTATTTGGGACGATAAGATCTATGGAATAGAGGTTGTAAGATACCATGTCTTGAGCTGATTGGATGTTTCTAAAGTAATATGAATTTTTATTTGGGGTATCACCATGTCATAAATGAAGCTTCAGAACGATGTTTTTATTGTTTAAATAAATTAATATATTGTTATAAAATTAGTTTCTATTCATGGGTGGTTTCTTGGATGTCCAAATGAGTACCATGGAATTAGACTTTAAGATATCAATTCTAGATGAGAAATCATTGAGTCCACGATTAGTGCATGATTATTACTAACCATGTAGCTCCATCATGAAAATTGTTTTGGTAAGGAACAAGGTTTATAAAAACCAAGAATGAGGTCCTAGAAAATCATGTAGGCTTTAGAGGGAGTCAAAGAATTTATAAAACCATGCACATAAGGTTAAATGATCATTGAAGATAATGATAATAAATTGTAGTGGTAAATAACACTACTTTTGTATAGTTTTTGTAAATGTGTGTCTAGACCTTCTAGGGTGAAGTATTAAGATAATTCCAAAGGAATGGTTGGTGCATGGATTTCATAACCATGCACTTGAATAGTGTAGTGGGTGTCTTCTAGATAGAGTGAGTCTCATAATTAGAGCATGGTTTTCCTATCTGTTCAAACTACCCATTCACCTCTCAAAAGGGGGAAAATTTCCATTTTTTCCTCTAACCATAAAATATGGTTTACCCCTTTTCCACCCTGACATCTCCCAACATCTGTCCATGCACACCCACCTCATTATCCTCTTAAAATATGAGTATTTAAATTATTATTATATATATATATTAAATTTATTTAGATGGGATGGAATCCTATAGGAAAGGCTATGAATTCTATTACCTATGTTCTCAGTTTCTCTTCTCATTTTGGCATTAATTTTGTGGGAGGTCATATGCCCTATTTTTGAATATTTTTCTATACAGTTTATTTCCCTAATTTTCTCTTGAAATAAATAATTATAATGAAGAAGTAAATATTTATAATAAAAGGTAGTTTTACTATTATTATAATAGCAGGGTCACATCAATTATAAATTATTTCTCATTATAGTATATAACGAATGTTCCATGCCTTGCTCCTAAAATGTGAAATCCAAGAAGTTAAATGTCTAGATAAAGGAAAAGATTTTTCACTGACCATTTGAAAATTTTTGAGGTTGTGACCTCAAGTACGGATCCCCATTTTGGTGTGAACTATTATTTATGATTGCTGGGCATTGTTTTAAAATTCTCAAAACACCACTAATGTGTGTTTGGGTTGAATCCAAAACTAATAAATAATAAACTAGTTTAATTACATTTACCAAAACTATGAGTTCCTTAAATCCATCAGAGGTTGATGACATGGTTCTGAACCACCCCTAAGGGTTTGTGAAATTAATGTTTATGGATGACCTTGTTTTTTCTATGTAACAAAATGCCCTCTTAAGGTTTATTGTCATTTCAATATTGATTGAAAGACTATATGGAGTTTGTTTATTGAGGAAAAGTATTATGGGTAGATTGTTATACCCTTTATTTATAATTACCTTTTCCATGGATCTTTCAATTATATATATAAAAGAAAAGTGAAATCAAATACATTGATGTATGCCTTGGGAACATATAAATGATATTATTAAAGGAATGTCATATGGTAATTTACCCAGGACATTTAACATATCATATGTTTAACTATTAAATGTAATTTTCATACTTACTAGTTATTCCTTGAGTGATACATGGATTCCGATACCAAATTCAATGGATGATATTCTAAGGAATGATAGATTGAATATTTATAAATAGTAAAGTGATGTTGGACATGACATTCCTCGTTATTGACCATGGTGTGTCTTACCCTTTAATAGAAATTATTTGACATGGGTTTCATTATAATATATTGGGATATATTGGAATTAGTGTTACTTATCATTATTTATTGAAATGTTTGGAAATTTTGTTCTTTATTATTGGATATGGTGTTGCTTATAATTTAAGGAATATTTTTATAGATGTAATTTTTCCTTACATATTGATGATTTTGAACTTTTTAATCTATATTCATTTTAGGGAATGAACAGAAATGGAAATACATGTTCCTTTAGTTAGATTATTGGGTTAATTACCTTATGTTAATAATAAATCCCTTTATATTTTTCCTAATGCAATGATGTATTGGTTAAATACCATAGGTCCTTGGTTTATTCATATAAATTTTAAATGGTTTGAGACATCCATCTTACACTGAATTATGTAGAATCAGACAGGTTTCCAATGAAGTGCCTATTCCTTACATGGTTTACTTTAACAGACTCATTTACCATTGATATTCCTGCACTTTAATGTCCTTATCAAGAATAATATAATACAATGAGGGGAGAGAGAAAATTACCTCCCCAGACCAACGCCCATTAGGTCCCGGGTTGGTGACTAGAATCGAGGGTATAAAAGTACCCTAAAATGGCTGGCATTACCCTTTATAATAATGTAGGATCATAAGTTAAGATGAATCATCAACAAAAAACTCTATAAAATAATTTAAATGAATCTAAGACCATCCAAAAATGAATATAAAAATAAATATTATATTGAAAAATGTCTCTAAAGTAAATAGACAAAAATTAATTACAAAGAAGGGACATAATAACTATCCAAGGTCAGTGAGAGTAATTTCAAGAATGATCCATGTAATTCTCTTAGAAGCCTAAAATCTAGTTAAAATACATAGGGTGAGAATAAAATTATACTCACTAAGAAAACCGTAGTCTATTATGTACTTGCGAAATAAGCATATTGATTAACCAGTGAGTAAATAGTAGTACCAAACAAAACCTATACATAAATAATAACTAATCGCAAGATCACCAATGAATCCTCACCAAAAACACAAGTGAAGTATAGAAATATAATAAAAACCATATCAATATAGGTTATCCCACACCTCATTTACACTGATTTTCCACTCCCACACTCCAACATAAAATGTGATTGCACTCCCATATCATCAAAATAATATATTCCGATACCCCATAACATGGTCACATCACATCACTACCAATAAAACATGGGCCACCAAATCATTGCATGGTCACAAAAAATCCTTATAGGAAGAACCTATGCTATCACATCATAACAATAAACAAAATAGTAGGGTATCAGAATCATTAAGGGAATCAACCTCATTCTTTCCTCTTTCCAGTAAATGAAACACACTAAGTAGTTATGAATTATTGTTTCATATAATTTAAAATTTATTGGCGGACTTTATTCCATGTGAAACCATGTAAATATTTATACACAAAAATGTGTTACCCAAAACAATGACTTTGTCTTCAGTACATGTAAGGTGGATTTTTTCTTGTTTAATACATAAGAATTAGTTCCTTCGACAACTTGGGTTACATGTAAGACTGGGTTTTAAAAAACAACAATATACTATTAATTATGATAGTTATCACCAAGACATTTGAATAGAGAGAATGAATAGAATTAAATGAATTATAAAAAATATTTTTGACCCATTTTTATAATAAAAATATTTGGTAACCAAATAATTATAAATGAAGATAAAAACCAACTGAAAATCAAGGATGTGTTTTTATTTTAAGGTATTTTTTATTCCCATAAATGCATTTTATCATAGTAAATTAAATTCATATATTATAATAATTTATCTTAATTATTTTATATGGTATATACTCAATTAAATATTATTAAATTCATCCTATAAGTTTTATTGGATTAAAATTAAATAAAATCCATTTTTTTGAAGAATAAAAAATATCATTTTTCAAAGAGAAGTTTTATCAACTTTTAATGTAATAATTATTTTAAAAATAAATTTTGACACTTTTATCGATTTATTTTGAAAATGAAATATTTTTTTGTAATTGAAATGTAAAAATTATCTTAGGATATTTTTTTGTGTTTTTTCTAATATGTTTCTTTTTTTGATGAATAGTGAAAATATAGAATTTTAATATATAATTGTATATTCGCCTAAATAATTTATAATGTTAAAAATATTTTTAATTGATTTTATATAAAAAGGAGTTCAAATATATTCCAATTAAACCAATTTAGATAATTTGAATCATTTTTATGTTAAAATTAGATATACAAACATTATTAACATTGGTACATTTTAACTTTAAAAATCTCCTTTCTCACCCTGTCTACAGTATAAAATTTTAATTAATTTTAGTCACCTATGTGTTTTAAGTTTTTTAAAATTGATTACATATTTCAAACAATGAAGAAAAAATTCATAAAATTTATACATTTTATTTATGGAAAATATGAATAGTAAACTTAGTATTTTTTATTACAACGGTTATAGGATAATCAGGTAATGAAGGGTAATAATAATATTATAAATATTAGAAAATGTGCATTAAACATGCCCTCATTTTATTTTATAAGTATTTTTCTTCCATGAAAAATAAATGATCTATTATTTTATTATTTATATCCATTTGGATGATATTATAACCATTATAATATTTTATGCAATGAAAATTTGAACTTTCTATATAGATGTTTTTAACTAGTGAAATATTGTTAATATGGATTTATATAAGGTAAATGCTGGACTATAAGTTGTAATTTGAAATAAGAAACATTTATATTTATCCTGGAATTTTTTTATATATTTTTGAAGAAACTAATTTCATAAATAATTTCACAATGATGATAAATTAATTATTTAATTAATGAAAAAACAATGAAATGATAATATAAATATTAAAAGAAATATAATTTTAATTATATAAGGTTATATATGAATTTTATAGATTGATATAAAATTTTAGGGGTTTATTAATTTTTTTTGATATAAAATTTTGACTATATTTTCTTATAGACAATTTAATGAATAGTGTTAAAATTGCCAATATTGATATTTTATGTAATTAATATTTTATTAAATTATTTAAAAATATTGAGAATTTTAAATATAGAAAATGGGATGATATATTGTATCATGAATTATAACTTGTCCATTTATGGTCTAATTTACACTTTATAACTGTAATTTATATCCTCTTAATATAGAAAAACCTGTTGTCATAGTAAAAATTAAAATAGGTTAATTTAGGGTTAACCATATTAATAATTATTAAAATAATGTATAAAAATACCTAAAATCAAATTTTTAATGATATTAAAAATTTATCATGTCATATATTATAATATATTTCGATCTTGAGGTATTTTAATTGATAAAGAATTCATTATAAATTAATATATTGATGAAATCCCAAAGTGCTCCTCCCTCCATTATAAAAGGGAACATATTATTTTATTTTATTCACACATCAAAACATATTTGGTTAATCAAAATCCAATAAAAACATACTATAATCATCCACAAATTCATAAAAAAAGACTTATTTTGGTCATAAATCCATCCAAGGAAGTCTTTTGGTACAAACACAAATGAGATATCGAAGAAGAGGTAATGTTCATCAACAAACGTTGTAGTTTTATTTATGAATTAAAAACAATAATTTTTTTTAATGTTTATGTAATATCCTTAAAATATTAAATATAATTATATTTTGTTATGTTATGTTTATGACCTAAAACTCCACATACATCCATCAAATAGTACACACAATCATCATTTGGGTGAACGTGGGGCTACCGCATCGTGAACTAATGTCGTTCTTTCTTCCATTACCACTGTTAATGGTTGGAAAAAATTATTGACTTATAGTTATATATTATATATAATATTTTTCTGATTTTATTATTACTAATATAATAATATATCACAAATAAATTTATGCTTTCTATTTTTTGTGAATTCGATTACGTCATTCACGTGTACATCAGACTACTTCCATGTGAAGCGATGTGATTCATTAAAATTATACATGGAATTAATTTAGAATGGTGTTAATAAAAAATTGTGATATATATGATATAAAATTATTCTATTATCATAACATATCATACAACTTTATTTATTTTACAATGATAAGAAAATAAAAACTGCATTCATGCGTACGTAAGACCTACCATTTCCATGAATGGTGTATTTTATTTTATACCTATAAATTTTATGAATCACCATAAAAAAAAATATTGAATATATATATGATATTTATATCAGGGTTATCAATCTATATATGATAAAAATTAGTATCAATAAATTTCAACAATGAATAAAAATTCAAACCTTGTACAAAAAACAAAGCGGTAACATTAACTTGGATTAGATAATAAATGATTAATATAATGTTGTAAGTAAATAATAAATTGTATTATATATATGAATAATTTTCTGTTATATATTTATAATAAAATTATATTTATTATACATTATATTTTAACATGTACGAAATAATTTATGACTTATGGTAAGGGAGTAGTGGTCTCCCATTTATTCCAGTGAGACTTATTTCATATTCACCACTCATTTATTCTATGTTGTGTATATTCTAAGGATAAATGTAATCATTGATACGAATCCATAAATTTATGTTTATTTATATATATTAATTTTATGATATCTCATTCCTGGGATTTATGGTTAAAATGTACCAAATCTGTAAGGTAAATTTTGTACAAACAGTATTTGATATTACATAGGCTTTATTAGGGTTATGATTTATGGATTATATCCTTATTAATTCTATGGTTAGTTTATATTTATGATGAATTATATTTGTTCTTGTGGAACAAATATGTATATATTTAATTATTTAATGGGAGTGATATATATCTCCCTCTAATGCACTTAGTACTGATATATATCTCATGAGAAATACATTGCTGAAATGGGGAGTTAACCTAGTTTAAAAAAGGAATTTTTCTAGTAACATAGTCGACAGAGTGATCCTTGAGAACTCATATGGTATTAGGAGTGAAATTTGAAAACTTACATGGTCTTGATATCAATCCTTTACTACTAATATGGTTTGGGGAGTGAACCCATTCAAATAAGGTAGTCTTTCCCAAGATCATTGAATACAATGGAAACCATTTTATATATTTATGTGACTAACACAATTACATGTCTTATTTATATCTTATGATTTAATGGATAATTCCCATGGCCCCTTATGATTCATGTCTTATTAACTACCATTATTTTTATCTTTACTTGGTTAAATACATTGAGAGGGGGTGGGGGTGAATTGGGGTATGATAGATGAAAACAACTACCCCTTATGATCTTATTTGGTAATTAAAAAAAATACTCTTATATCCATTTCCCATAGTAATGTATTAAAAAAATGAAAGCATACATGAGAAACCTAAATTTTACACGGTTTACCCTCACTAGGCTAGTCCAAGAAGCATAAACCAATAATTTTTCATTGTAATAATTCTAATAAGGCTCATTTCCAAATAAAGGTTTGGGCTAGATCAATTATATACCTAGGATCCCTTCCATTACGAGGTTTATGGTCATCTCACTATTTTCCTAGTGGTTAATTCCCAAGTCTCTTTCTTTACCTCACTACTGGTGGAACATATCACCTTTTTCCAATTACTTTTATCACTACTCTAGGGATAGCTTCACCCAAAATTTATAGAAATGTATTTCTATTAATTATCACTAATGAATACATCTCGAGTTATAGATAAATTCTCTATTGAAGTCCCATATTCATAAAATTGTTGAATTCCACTTTACCACATATATACAGGGAAATCAATTTCTTAACACATTTCTAATGCTCACAAGCTTCATAAAGCTCACACAATTTTTGGAAACCCCATAGTCTTCATGAAGTAAACTCCATTCAAGAAGATCACAAAGACATTGTGAAGTAACCTCACTTTATGAAGATCACATAGCCTTCATGAAGAATAAATATTTCCATTTGATTTTTAATTCCTTTTTGAACTAAATTAAATTTATGATGCTCAAAATTTTCGGTTCTATTTTATAACCTTTGGGAACTCTCTTTCTTTGTAATTTTTTTTTGTAAGAACACAATTCATAAACCAACTTCGGAAATCCAGAGCCTTAGAATCTTAGTTAATCATGCTAGTCTTCTGAAGGGGGTCGATGCTTATTTATATTTGTTTCGTCTAATTCCAGAAGCATTCATCCACATCATCACCATTTTTCGATGCTATCCCATTTCGTTCATGTTACTCCCAATCTCGTGAAGCTCCAGGAATATCCTCCATTTTTAAATATTTTCGTAATTATAGGGATTACCATCAATCTTTTTAGCCTTCTAGAAACATAACCATTTGTACATTGTTTTCTATACCCCTTGCAAGGAATACATTCTTATGTTTCAGATCTTTGTCAACAAACCATGTAAAAAATCTATCTAGATTTTCAAAACATAACCCAGAAACCTATTTTTTCAACAAACACAATCAACCAAGAAATTATTTAATGTTACCTTGAGGGATATTTTCCGAACAAATTTTTTTCCATGACTCTTGCATATAATATTTAACTTGTATGGTATAATCTTAATTTTTTTTATTTTTTTATCTAGCCCATATGATCATGTTATGAAAATATAAATCCCTTATTCACAATTATTTAAAAAATGAGCTCACCATTTATTATGTTTAGTTTCCCTATTATATGATTTATAGTATTAAGTATATTATTTTAAAAATGGTTTTAGTAATGAGGTTATAGATTAAATAATATGTAAATGTATTTCTAATTTTTTTTTATGTTTGGTAGTTTTTAAATAAAGTAAACCAAATGTGTATTTTACGAATTTGTTTGTGTAATGAATGCAATATTCTGAAAATAATGTTGTAATTTCTTTGTATGTTTAAGCCATGGTCATTATAGTTCTTATGAGAGAAATTTTTTAGTCAACCTTTGAAAAAAATGATAAGAAATACTTTATGTTATCCTAATGATAAACCTGTTTATAGGTTTCAATCATATAGTTTTAGTAATGATCATGAATAAACTAGAAATAAATCAAAGGTGTCATATATTGAAATTTTGTAATAATTTACCTTTATTATGGGGTTTTACGAATATGATTTGTTTTTCTCATGCTATTATTTATGGATTTAGTATTGGGATTGAACTCTATAGAACCATGTTAATATAGAATGTAATGGAAAACACAATGATATCCATCCCGAGAAACCAAATGTAATGGAATATGGAAGTAAAATGCTCATTAAAATGATGACACAACCTTATTATTCCATGAATTATGTTGAGCATTCAAATTAAAATGGAGGGAAAAATATTTTGTTGAATACCTCTTAATTGAATGCCGACATTATTTTAGTGGAGTGACTAATCCACCATTGGATGATAAATGAATCTATACCATTGAAAATATCATTTTCATTATCTATAGTTTATTATAAAAATAATTTATGTTGAAGGCATATTAATTGGATAGTGATGTGACCGATTGTGTAGCTTTATAAAAAATATGATGCAAAAAGAAAAAACTGATTCCATGGATTGATAAAACTTTTATAACTTATTTTTTTGTAAGTATGTTCTTTATATTCTTCTTATAAGAAGGAATATTGATATTTACCATAAATATCATTGTAATGATAATAAAAGAAGGATATAATTCAATGGAAACCACACAAAATATGGGGGGAGTAAGTTTATATTTACTTTATGATAAATATGTTGAAGGAAACATAAAGGAAGTTATTTTTTGGTAAGCGTTAAATATTTTACATTTGGAATGATAGCCCATCTAGTAGAAGAATGATGATGTAGTGGGAATAAAGTGAAAGCATCAAAGAGGGAACCTACCACAATTCAGTGATTCAATTACAAGGAGTTTGGGCATTACACATACAAGTTATCTAATCTAAGTAATAATGTTGATGGTAATCCACTAAATCCTCTCAGTGGAAATGAAAAGGGAAAAATATTCTATTATAATGGATGAATTGAACCATGATAATTATGGAATACATATCCTCCCCCCTTTGTGGGGAATTTTTGTTAAGTTTTGAATGAATAATCCCTAGGGAAATATTATTTCCCATCCATTAGTTAAATTTTAGGTGATTATCTACATAGATTCTAGAATAATGAAATCTTATATTCTATCAGTATAGAGATGAACCCATGTTTCCAATGAATTTTGTTTTTGTTTAAGAAAAATTATTATATAAGTAATGAAGAAACTTTTTTGTATTGAATATTTGTATAGATATTTTTAACTTATTATTAAAGAATATTTAATGATGTTGTTCGCATGGTTTTCATGTGACAATTATGGGTTGCATCAAATTGTTTTGGTGATTAATGATATGTTTATTTTAGAAATTTATTAACCTTATTTTGAATGCTTTGAATTTTAATATTTTTTAAGGTTCATAAGGGTAACCATTTATGAAATTGTTTATTTTTAATATTAAATGTGGTTTTAGTGATTAATGTATTACTTCACTATAAGAAGATTTATTTTTATTGGATAACATGTACTAACCATGTTTTATGATGATCACTTCATATATAATGAATAACCTGTCATCCCATTATGTATCTTATGATCTAGTAATTCTTCAAGAATTAAAATTTCCAAATAATTTCTTGTAGTAATTTTTGATGCCAAAATTGGTGAAGGAATAACCTATGGATGATATTTTTATTACAAATTTTAATTAATTCTAGTAAGTATATCTTCTTATAAAAATTCATCAACTTTAGGAGAAGTATACTAAAAAATGTTATCATAGTACATTAATGTATAATGAATCAAATTTTCACTTATATCAACACATAATTTTCATTCTATGAGGGTTAACCTTATAATGGCCATTATCTCTTTCACTCTCCATCTAAACATGATAGTTTGTTTTTTATGACCATGTTTTAACTTCCACCTATGTTCTCTTTTGTGGAAACCTTGTTATGTGCTACTTTGGGTAACTATTATGTTTAATATTTTCAAATTTAAGGGAATTTTTTAGTGTTCATTTTTATTATGTTGGTTTACCACAACTAAATTCTAAAACATCAACATTTTTTCAAAGTGTAATTTTAAATTTGAAGTACAAAATTTCCTTTTGAAAATTATTAATTGTATCAGAACGATACCATATCGATTTGTGATTAAAAAAAATATCTGTCATGTTTATGATGTGTTCCATGTATCTATTATAATGAAGTCAATACCTTATCCTTCACATTTAATATACTCACTATTTATACCAACAGAGCATGATATTTCTTATGAGGAGAAAGCGGTAGAAATTATATATTGTAGAGATAACGTTATAAAAAAAGACGATTGACATTGTTAATGTTTTTTGGAGAAACAAAATTTTTTAGAATTTATGTGGGAACATGTGTATATATTTAGGTATATTTATCTCTATTTTGTTTTATTATAGTGATGAATTTCAAGAGAGAAAATCATTTTATTGGTGTAGAATGTAACCGTCCGAGTTTTTATGAATTATTATTTTTTCAAATAAATTAAAATTCTTTGATGGTTTATGTTTCTAGGTACTACAAGTACAATTTTATTTATATAAATATTTTGTAATTGTTTTTATTTTGGTATATTAAAGACTAATTTTTTCTTATGTAACACACAACTACGAGTTCTTATAATAGCTTGTGTTACACACAAGAACGAGTTTTACAAAAAATAATGTACTATTTATTATGATAGTGATCACCAAGATGTTGGAACAGAAGGAATGAATATGAATAACTGAATTATGAAAATATGTTTTATATGTGTCTATAAATTTAATTATTTTTCAAGGATAAAATTATAACCGATGATAAAAACTAATTGAAAAAAATCGGTTTATTTTTATGGAAAAATACTTCTATTCCCACAATATCACTTCGTCTTAGTAAATTATATCATTCACTTTGAAAAAAATGATATTAATGAAATTAATATGTTATATATTCAATGAAATGTTTTCACATTCATACAATAAGTTTGACAGGCTTAAAATTATAACAAATAAATTTTTTACAAGCATAAAAATATTATATTTTTCTGAAAAGTTTTTTTATCTTCTTTTTGATAGTAGGTTTTTTTGAAAATTTAATTCCGACACTTTTATAAATTTCATTTTAAAAAATAAACTTCTTTTCTGGAAAGAAAATTTTTAAAATTATAATAGGATAAATGTTTGAGTCGTATTTCTGAAAAGTTTCATCATTCAATGAATACTGAAAATGTTGAATTTTAATTAATTTTTTTCATCTAAATAATATGTAATGTAAAATTGTATTTTAAATTTGTTTTAAAAAACTATAGTTCAATTATATATAAATTAATATAATTTATGTTAATCAAAACATTTTTATATTAAAATGTATATATACAAACTTTGTGATCAGTTGAACATTTTAACTTTAAAACCCATCTTTATCATAGAGTCTACGGGATAATTTTTTATATAATTTTATCCACTTATTTGATATTAATTTTTAAAAACGGATTAAATATTTGTACTCATTAGGTAAATATTTATTATATAAATCATTTTATTTGGAAAATATAAATAGTAAACATAGTAATTTTTATTACAATGGTTAAGGGTAAATCAGGTAATTAAGGGTAACAATATTATTATAAATGTAATAAAATGAATCTAACACTTTACTTAATTTTATTATATGGTTATTTCTCATTTAAAGGAATTTAAGGATTAGTTATTTGACCATTTATGGACATTTGGATGATATTACAACATTTTTAAGATTTTATTCAATGAAAAGTCAAACTTGGCACACTCAGGTCTTTAATAAGAAAAAATATTTTTAATGTTGGGTTTTCTAGGGGATATTTCCATTTATAAATATTTATTAGAAATATAAAACATTTATATTTATCATGAAATATTATTTTTTTTCTTTCAAGAAATAATTATTATAGTTAATTACACTATGATGATACAGTAATTATTAAGATAATGAAAAAATGAATTAAAAGATTTAAAAAATATTAAAATAAATATAATATGAATTAACTATGATGATAAAATAAATTTATAGATTAATAATGAATTTTATGTGTAACTAAATGGTTTAGTTTGAATATAAATTTGGGGTATTAATTTTCACAGGGTCAAAGTAAGGAAATATGTTAAAATTGATACAAATGATATTTTAGGAAAATAATATTTTATTAAATTATTTAAAAATAAATTAAATATTATATAAGTACGTAGGGGATTATATATTATCCAAAGTATCATATAATAAAAATTTATTGTCCAATTTACACTTTATAAGTAAAAATAAAATCCTATTAATATAGAATGATTTGTTACCGTTGTTAAAATTAAAATCTTTAAATTAAGGGTTGATGAAAATGATAAGTTTTAAAATAGCACCATTCCTTTTATAAAATATATTGGTTGATTAAATTAAAACCACATATTATCTTATATTAGAATAAATTTCTTTTGGTGGTATTTTATTGAGGTTAAATTTATCATAAATTAATACTTTAATAAATTCCAAAAGTCCCCCTCCCCACTCTCATGAAAAGAACTTATTCATCTCATTTATTCACACATAAAAACCTATATTGTTCTACCAAACATGGGCTAAATATCCTCCCACATTCTATAAGGTTACCCTATAATCCTTACTTTGGGCATAAATCCAACTAAGGATGTCATTTGACAAAAACCAAAAAGAGATATCTGAAGAATATGTAACCTTTTTCGATGAATGTTTTTATTTTATTTCTTCTATAAAGCCCTGAAATTATATTTATTTCAATTTTATTTAATAAAATAAACATATTAAATATACTATGTTTATTATAGTTTATGTTAATATCCAAAAATCCACAGACATCTATCAAATAGGTTATCCAATAATCGTTCTTGGGTATAGAGGACTACCACCTCGCATACTGATGTCATTCTTTCTTCCATTTCCACCATTATTAGTTTTTAATAATGATTAATTTATAGTTTAAAAATCATATATAATATTTTTATGATTTTATTATGATTCATTAATTTTTATATCACACAAAAATCATTGCTTTCCATTTTATGGGGATGCGATGTGTGTTTGTGATGAAATCATGATCTATTTTAGGGTACTGAGAGTAACAATTCAAAACATGTACCCAAAACAAAGCAGTAACTTTAACATGGATTTGTTAACAAATGATTAATATAATGTTATAAGTAAATACTATATTGTATTATATATATGAATATGGTTTTCTAGATTTAAAATAAACTTATATGTATTATATAAGATGTTTTAACTTGTTTTAAGGATGTTAGGACTTATGATAAGGATATTTGTAGGATTACTTTTATTTATGCAAGACTTATGTCATATTCACCACTCATTTATTTTGTGTCATGTATATATTAATCATGAATGTAATAAATTATCAGTATAATTAAATTTATGTTTGTTTTCATATCCATTTGATCATATATATTTAAAAGAGTTTTTCGTTAAAATGTTATAAAATCAGTAAGTTAATTTTTTCTCAATTTTTATTTTTTATGACACATTTTTTGTTACAAAACAATAATGTTTTACAAGGTGTTTATACTTATTTATGAAATGTTTTATCATTAATATACTTATTTTCATTATATTAAATGTTTCATATAATTTTATTCTCCATTAATTAGGAAATTTATTTTATTCAAAAACTATGTTTTCCAAAAATATTTTCAAAAATGTTGTACCATGATTTTTAAAATAAATTTTACCATTTTTTTAACTTAATACGAAATGTTTTTCAATGGTATGTTCTTGTTGTTTTCTAATTAAGGATATAAATATATAATTTACTAAAAATATAAATTTATTTTTTAACATGTACTAAATGGATGGAATTTACCCACCTCCATGACCAATCATTTATTCAATCCTTTTATTCTAAATTTTCAATGTTATTTTTGAATAAAAAATATTTCAAAATGTAATATGTTTTCATATATGTTTTTTAAATAATAAATTATATTTTCATCGTGAATTATTTGAAATGATCTTTAAATGCTATTTTATATCTATGATAACATTATTTGCTGTCACTTATGCTTATTTAGGGTTATGATTCAAGGATTATATCCTTATTATTTATATAGTTAGTTTTTTTATGATTAAGGATTATTTTTCTTGTGAAACACATATATATTGTTTCATTATTTTATGGTTGGGACTTATTTTTCCCATTAATTCATTAGGTAATTATTTATATCTAATGATATATAAATGGTTGAAATGGGGAGTGAACCTTGTTCAGTAAAGGACTTTTTCTACTATGATTAACTTAAGAGTGAACCTTGACTACAAACATGGTTTGGGGAGTGAACCAATTCCCCCAAGATTTCATTTTCTTGATCATTGAATACTATGGAAATAATTTTATATATTTATATGCCTACAAAAATTCCATGTCTTATTTTTTATGGTTTCGTGGTTAACTCTCTTGACCCCCTTTTGATTGATGTCTTTTAAATTTCCAATATTTATTACATTACTCTTGTATATGATCTTTGACATGTAGGATATGATTATATTTTTTTTCTCAAACCCTTATGTTCATGTTATCCTTACGTATCTATATTCTTTACCATTTCTGAGCATATGAGATTGTCCTTTCTTATGTTTCTTTTCCCTAGAAAAAAAAATGTAGCATGTATTATATGTAAAAATGGTTCTAGTTTTGATAAAATAGTAATTAGAATATGTAGATATATTATGAACCGGTTTTTTATGCTTCAATGTTTTGAAAGAAACTAAACTAATTCTGTATTTGGTAGTGTGTTTATGTAAATTATGAAATATTATGAAAAATTATATAATTCCTATCTATATAAAGCCTGGGTGATTTTATGAATGAAAACAACCACAATCCACCCTATAGAATATACATATCACATATCTCTCAAATACACCTAGGACAATGCCCGATAATAAGGTTATCACACCCCTTATGAAAACACCAGGACACTGCTCCATAGAAAGATCATTATATATTTTATAAAAACACATAAGCTGTCACCCAAGTCATTGTCATCACATCTATCCTGAATACAAAAGGGATATCACCTAGTGTAATAAAAAACCTCTGTATATCACAACCTATTCATATATACTAACCTTGAAGATAGTGTGAGAAAGAGTGGGTATCCATCCATCCATCCACATTAATGGGATGATAGTAAAAACACCACCATGCGATGATATATGTTTTATCACATTGTCCACAATGTTGGTGGAGCTTGTATAGAAATTTTAAGGAATACACAAGTATATAGATATAGATACACATAATAACAACCTATGGGTTCACAAAAAAAAACAATATTGAACTCACAACTTCCGCACTTTTGATTCCACCACTAAATTAATAACACTACACCTGTAAAAAGTCAATTTTCAAATTTCAAACCAATTCCATTATCTAGAGAATTTGTTTCATTATTAATAATTAAAAACATTTAATACGATATCCCATCATTTATTGTCTCATAAATCATTTCCATCCCATTAATCAAACCAATTCCCAACCATTTTATTCAATTTTAAAAATATAATTATAACATCACTACTCAGGAATCTGGTACAAATAAAACAGAAATAACAATTATCTCATCATTCCGAAGAAACCATAACCTCGCTACACTAAAATTATAGATAATAAACCAATACATAGCCTCCCCAAATTCATGTCCGAACAACCACCACCTCAAAACCAAAAAAGCAAAACCAAACCACCACAACCTCACTACCCCATATGCACGACCAAACAACCACCACCTTACCACCACAAAATCATGAAAAAACAACGTCCTAAATTATTCCCAAAACTCATAGCTGCATATCATCCTTCATCCCCACATCTCATCACAAACACACATCGTATCCCCAATTTACAACCACATATCACAACGAATCAATGATAATTTTTTGATATTTAATAGAGGGGAATTTATCTCATTCATAATTATTTTAGGGGAATTATCACACAATAAAAAATTCTTGGTGAATCATATCATTAAGGGAATATAACCTGTTATAAAATTTCCACTTTATGGTGATATCAATAAAATCACAAAAGTCATTGTAGTCACAACTGATAATATCCAGTTTAAAAAAATCCATCAGTGACCATAATTTTTAGTGGGACTCAAGAGAAGACAATCCATATTATCAAAATAATATAAAATATGTAATAACACATTAAGTATTCCCCGTTTCAATTTAAATAACAATTTAACTGGTTCCTTTTCTTTAATTAATACATAAATACTATTTATCGTAGAAAAAAAAATCCCTTATTGTATGACAAACGATAAGGATAAATTATGGATTCCTTACCTCAATTCATATTTACTGACTTACTGTGCACCGCCGATCAAAGAAGAAAAAGCCCAAAAATTTAAACTGCATAATAAAATCATTGATCAACCCAAACCACATTACTGTATCATAAAAACATATACCAAAAATTTATCCTAACTATAATAACATATACATCATGAATACCCACTAGAATAATGAAATAAAACAAAGGGGAAAAAGAAAGAACTCAGCACAGATCACAAAACAGCAACCACTAAAACTAATAGATTGATGTAAGGAGAAGAGTTCAAGAAATACAAACTTAGTTTCCTAGATTCATGAGGAATTATTGGGATATAATCCTTGTCTTAAAAAGGAAAATTTTCTAAGAAAATAACATAAATGATGAATCCCCTCCGGTATCACGTCATGCAACAAACAAACACATCATGTAATACCTTTATTTTAAATTCTCGCTTTCTCCAAAATTCACATCACAATTATAGTTTATTTAATTAAAATATTGAATTCATATTACATGATGTGTGATTCTTTATATGGTATCCCCCATATTCTGATTTACAATATCTGAACCATCCAAGTTCAAATTACATGAACATCTATTTCAGATTGTGTAAACATTAAATGGAATGTATTTCTTATAGAAGCACTGATAAACCTCTAGAATCCACTAAAAACAATTGGAATCTACCACATATGCATTCAATAAAAAAATATAAATATATTTATCTTTAATCGAACAATTTATTACATCAGATAACTCTCAAATGATTCTATCCCTTGAGATACAAAACCAATTATAGAAAGAAAGCAGTCCGAAAAAATACCCCACACGATACATCATAAAGATATATTCATACCTAAAATGATACAACCATAAAATAATTCAAAACCAATTTGGAACAGGTATCTCAAACAACCATATCCCTATATTTCCTCATCACCACAACCATACAACCTCTATATATCCCAACCTAATGATCATCAAAACCAACAAACTGCACTTCCTTGAAAATATGAATTAGGAAATTCCATTATCATTGTCAAGATACTATCTACTATGGGAAGAACATACTATACCTCATGGGTTTTATAAAATCATAGTTAATTCAACTCAATTAGAAATCATGTTCTCCCCTTTTCAAATGTCATAAATTTATCATAGATCATACATAAAAAACCAAGGTAAACAGGTTATCTCATAAAACAGAAGGATAAAAAATCACATCATAAAAAAATATAAATGGAAAAAATAAATCATGTTTTAGGTACATGGTATGTATCTATATATCTCACTCAAAAGTACTCTTCTCTAGGACACCATTCCTTCACAAGACACAAAACAAAGGGATGGTTCCCCTTTGTAGAACTTTCTCCTGACGATCTTGGATATCTACTGGCCACTCCAAAAATGTTTCATTATCCCCAATTTCCAAATATCCTTATATAATGAACGTTATTCATCATGAAGATACGAAAAAAGATAACAGATGTGGAAAATTTCATGAATACTCTCCAATCACTGTGGGAAAAAATAATTGGCATGACGCCTCATTAACATTTAGCAACACCTCAAAGGCACCAAAAAACCTAAGAGAAGGCTTACTCCCATGCTAAGCCTCTACATCCCATTTCATGGGGAAACCACCAAGAATTCATGGTTCCCAAATTAATACTACAAGAAAAATAACAATCTTATCAACCATTTGATGCACTCAACTCCTAGTTATCTAATAAATGGGATGATTTATTCAATCGATCCATGATAAAATAGGTAGCATCACAACCAAAATGATATTAATGTATTTTTTTGATTAAATTCATCAATATGTCATCATATTTTTTTCTCATGATCTTAAAATGGATATAACAAACTCCAAATAACATGATTCTTGGCCATTACCGACAGGAAAACCAACCTTTATTCTATAAACTATGCCACTAACAGTTTCATCTTGGGCCACTAAAGATTCATCCTGAAACCATGGTACATATTTGAAACACATTTGTTTACTGATAAAGGTTATCTATGAAATTCATTAAGGCCTCCCTCATTCATCAATACTAAAATAAATAACTTTTTGTGAAAAAAAATTTAGTTCTAACCATCCTCCAAACATCCCTCTAGAGCTTCATAATAGACCACATGATCACACATCACCTCTGCCTATGTGTCTTCCCACTAAGACTCGTCGAACATCCACATCATAGAATACTATAAGGTCATCTAAAAAAAACATCCTCTACTATCATACACCCATGAATATAATTTCAAGGATTCCAACTTATCCATTATTCTTCATGCATCCTTATATTCCTGAACAAAATCATTCCTTGAATTTATTTTCAAAGATTCAGCCACAAAAATACGTCTTTCCAAGGTACATGACAACTCAAAATCATAATTTTTAAGAAACTACAAAAACCTACACTACAAAAAGATTATATGAAGATAGGATAATATACACATCAAGATCTAGTGATTTGAAAGTCCATAAAGTTATCACCAATGAGGTAATGCCACAGTAGCTTACAAAAATCCTAACTAATTCTATCAATAGATCATTTCTGGACTAGTTACACTTATGGGGATGCATTATCCTATACCTATAAGGGATCAATATTGTGTTTTGTATCAAAAAACATGCCAACCCCATATGGGAAACATCATAAAATGCCTAAAAAAATCATACCCTCATCAAGTATCTAAACCACGAGAGAACTGAAAAAACATCCAATTTATGTAAGAAACTATAAATTACATTTATAAGTACACAAAAAATCATAGACATAATAATTAAATTCTATTAATAGGGACAAATCATGAGATTAATCGGGCATAATACTCCGATAATAGCCTCTAAGGGAAAGAAAAATGTGAACCTCTTCTATATTATTGGTTACATCCCAAGAAATAGATTTTTCAACCTCTACTGGGTCCACTTCCACACACTAATGAGATAAAACATTTAAAATGGAGCATACCTATCACTTCATGATCTAACACTTGGATAACCTTCCATAAAGATAGTGGTGTTTAAGGACCTTCAAAATGGATCAGCGATGCTCAACATGATCCTCATTTTACATTGTGTAGATTAAGATTTCATCAATGAATAAGATAAAGAAACAGTATAGATACTTATAGATTATGGAGTTTGTAAGACCCAGGAACATTACTGGTGCATTGGTAACACCTAAAGACATGAATACAATCACAATGTTTTCACGAATTCTTTTAAATTCAGTCAATTGGGATATCTCTATCCATCAACCTCAACTAGAGATATCAAGACCATAGATCAATCATAGAAAACCAACTTCCCCAATGAAATGTTTGAAAAAATAATCTACCATCAAGGGTAATAGTTCTTGTCCTAAACTTATTAAACCTCTAGTAGTCCATACACAATGCCATACCAACATCCACCTTCTTGGGGAATAAAACTGAAGCCCCCCAAAGAGACACACATTTTGGATGAAACCCATAGTCATCATACCTTCAATCTAAATCATCTTCTCTAAAATCCAACATGAGGTCTTCCATCAAGGATCCATCAAAATCAATGAAGAACCAAGATACAAGTCTATCTATAACTCAAAATCATGTAGAGGGGGTTGTGTCACTAAATCATCGTACTAAATATCTAGAAGTCCCCACATAAAACATGGAAACCTCTACCTCCCCATCCTCTACTCACTCAACTAATATATTGTACATAAAAAAATAATGGGATATAGACAATGAATTTCCACCTAACAACCAATATAGGAAAATAAAACCACATGCTAGCCATCCATATCTATGAGAAAAACACTCCTCAAGAACCAGCCTATAATAGAACACCTAGAATAAAAATACTAATTGTCAAGGATAAAATCATATGGATATATATAAAAAATAAAATATCCGCAAGGAACTAATGTGTCTGAATCATCAGTCTACACCTCTAAAACACATCAAACAAGTAGATCTGGCCTCTAAAAAGATATAATCCAAAATAGTGTTGGCTAAATCTTCTATATGTCTATCCTTAGACCATGGAATAGAGTTGTTGAAAAAATTAATGAGAATATCTTGAATACAAAAATGAAAAAGGTACTAAATAAACTTATCACACCTTTATAAATCCTTTGACCCTATGGAGATGCTATTTCCACTACATGCAACTGACCATGCATAGCTCCTCTACATCTTTGATAACATCCACGACCACATACATTCCCAGGTAGGGGTCCCTAATCATGAGGAATAACCTAAGGAATTCCTCTACTAGACCAATCACCCCTCAGAGGACCATAAATGTGATGCCCCTACTATTGAAATAGCCTCACTAGAAACTAGTGACAAGGATAGCATATAACCTATCCACATCAACCAAATTGTGCTCGAGGAACCACAAGGAACTAGTTTATGTGATTTCAATGAACCCCACAATTAAAAAAACATTCCCTTTATCCCTAGAAAAATTACAATAACCAATGGCCCCAGAAATATGAAAGGGAAATAGCTTTGGCTGTCACCTCACTGTTTGAAACACAATAGGACTTGGAAGATATGACCTACCATGGAAAACTATGCTCCTCAAGGAACCCTACTACTTCACTCTCATAGAAACTATCCTCACACATGAATCCCATCAATCACCCCTGACTTATCTTGATCCTCCAAATACGTTGGGGACATAAAAAGAGTAACAATTGACTAGATAGATGAATAAGGTTCCTCCTCAAGACATTTATCAGTAGAGACCTCATATGGATTTTTTTGGAAAAATGCATAAGGTGTTTGATCATAATTTATAACCCTCTCAATGACATAATAAAATTATAAATATAAAAAATCTCCCATCTCTTCATTTCCATCATGTTTAATAAATAATCTCTTGAAATGTTTTTATGAAATTTGAACCATGAGTCATCTATGTCCTTATCCTATCTTAGATACATCACACACTTCTAGAGCTCGACTCCCCACATTTTATTGAGTGAAAAATGGACCCAACACTCAGTATGGTCTTGGATCCTAGTGAATTATATCTCTAGTTCTTCCAACAATTTATCTGTCTCTACATAAGAAACACTACCCTCATATATAACTGAATACTTCTACTAAAAGTGTAAAACCCACTCATTTATGACTCATCATACTTAGATAGATCAACCCTACATTGATAAACTATATTAACCCACTGAACCTCAATTTCTATAGCTACACACAAACAATGAACTAGATCCATAGCTGAAAAGAAAACAAGAATCACAGAGCCCGTATTAATGGAATTTCATTGATATTTATTTTAATTAAATTTATTTATTTTTACATTCATGAGACAACCCAAATCAAAAAATAACAAAATTCACTTGGATTCATATACCTCTCCATGGTATCTACCCTGAAAACATTTCGAACTAACATGTTTGTCCAAAATGATCAGAGTCTATGCAATGGATCAACAATAATCCTACAATCCCATTGCCTCGCCGGTCTCCCTAGACTATTTCTTATTCCAAGGACAAATGGAACTACTGCTATACCAACCCATGAAAGCCTTACATTGCATAAATCCAAAATCAATCATATTTCTCAACCATGATCTTTGACACCACTATTTCATGACCCCCTCCATATGAAGTTATCATACAGAGGGGAGAGAGATAATTCAGCAAGAGTCATACCTAAAGTATGACCTAAATTGTTTATTATCCCAAAGGTTATGAAAATATAAAAAAAGGGTGGCATTAGCAACTATAGTAATGTTGGATTGGGAGATAAGATGAATCATCCTCAAAAAATTCTATAACATAATATAAATGAATTAAAAACCACCCCACATTGAATTTATAAATAAAACTAATACAGGTAAAATTATCCAATGTAAATACCTAAAAGAAAAGATAAATACACAACATAGAAGTTAACCAAGATCCAAGATATTAATGTCCAATAAAATCCACATAATCATCCAAGGGACAGGAAAATCTATTTACATACATAGCAAGAGTATAAAATATACTCATTATGAAAACCAAGGACTATCATGAAAATGTGAAAGAATAATACTCATGTTCAAATGAGAAAAAAATAAATACCGAATAAAATGTATACATGTATACTAAAAAATTCCTAACTCACAATGTTGTGGTCACTAAAAAAAATGAAATCTTGGTATAGTAACATAGTAAGAAGAAAATTGATAAAGGGTACCCCACACCACTTTTCCATTAATTTTACTTTCTCATTCCCCAATATCATACGCAATGGATCTCCCATTTCATTCGACAAACATATACCACAACCACATAGCATGGTTACATCACATATTCCCTAACAAACTTGGCACACTATCCCACATCATGATCACATAACATATCCCCTATAAAAACATGGTCCATCACATCACATCCTCAACCGAAGTAGGATAGAATCATGTACAGGAAGAGAATCATACTTTTTACCACATCATAACATGAAAAACCCCCACTATAAGATTCACATAGAATGAAAATGTCATATATATCCCATAAATAATTAGGCCACCACCCCACAATATTTTCATCACATATCTCATGAAAACAGCTAGGCCATCACCCCATAGAATGGTCAACACATATATACCAAAAACCCTTGGTCCACTGTCCAAAATCAGTGTCATCACTTATCTCCTAGAAATTCCAGGGCAATTGTAGAGACCCAAATCTTGACGTACATATTCTTTAAATTAATTTTGCGGAATACTTAATACATAACAAGAACCAACACTCAAGGACCGTAATAGTTTAGTGTCTTTGGAAACTCGAAACATAATCTTCTAATCGTGGTGAAAGATCTTCAACATATCCCATAAAGATCTTCCCCTTTTTGTTTTCTTACCTAAAACATTTCTTTAAATCTTGGGGAAAAGAAAACATAAAAAAGGGTGAGCTCAAATGCTTAGTAAGGGTAAGCATGGAGAAAATAAAACAAATCATATACATTTGAACTTAAAAACATGAACATAATGTTTAAATATCAAGATCTTGAGAAATAAAATAAAACATATCAGTACATAAGGCATATATCATAATGGGACATCAATCATGATAAAATAGCATTGGAATAAAGCATGTAATTTTGGAAACCATTAAGCACATGTTATGATTTCTATAGTATCCAAGACATTGCTTCCAAGACCATGTTAGTGGAAAAAGTCCCTTTCGGAATCGAGTTCACTCCTCGTTCCAGTCCTCTAACACCGAACCGGATTAACTTACCATTCCAGCCATGTCTATCTCATGAAATATAAATATTTATCCAATGCATTTGAAGGAGATATAGGTCCCACCCATCTCATAATGAAATCATTCTTACTTTTTCCACAAAATAATCTTAAAACATTCATCATAACCCAAAGAATAAAATGGGTTTCATAAACATCATCCCATCATAACATAATCCATATAAAACAAATGGATATAATTTCATCAAAAGAGAAGTAAAACCATGTAAAAAATAGATACACTATACTTGAAACATACACATATGAAATAATGTCATCTTAGATGGAAAATGGTTTTGATCAAACACTTGAAATGAATTCTTGAGGAAAATATCCTTTCTTCTTCAAAATCATTTTCTTTTCACAAAATTACATGCAATCTTAAAAGAAAATTATTTTTTTGAAAATATTCATAAAATTTGGTAGAGGAAAATTCATTGAAATAAGTCTTTATGAAACCGTAAAAATACATTCATACCGTATAAGTTAAAAATAACATTCTTCTCGTACTTTTGTTGGAAAAGTCAAAAAGTACCTCATATGGTAATCAAAAGAATGATTCCTTACATACCATGTAGTAAAAGTCAAAATTTTTTAAAAAAGACAGTAGACATAAATGAAAACATTTTTAGAAAATAGGTACATGGAAAATAAATATAACCCCAGTATATACTTATGAATAAACAATCTTGGATAAAAACAAGATTGGAAAAGTTATCCCTTACCTTAGGTATGATATGATTCTTACGTATCCAAAACTCTTGTATAATGATTTAAATAATTTCATTGACTTATTAAATATTTATATTCATTGTTATTATATCATATACGGTTCACTTATGGATTTATATTACCCGTTCTTTTCTAAATTCCGTGTTAAAGAAGTGTTTTGGGTAAAATCATTTTATTTATCGTACGTGTTTGGAATTGTTGTTAGTGATATTATTATTACTTATATCATGATTTAATTACTTCTAGAATGTACATAATGATTTATATATCATATATATTCAGTATATATATATAATAGATAAATGAAATACACCGTTCATGGAAAAGGTAGGACGTACGTACACTTGAATGCTGTTTTCCTTTCCTTATTGACTTGAATAGAAGTAAGTAGATGACATATATATATATATATATGTATACATAAATCCAGTAGCTTAATTATGAAATATATTTCATTATTACTCATTATATATACTTTATAATAATTCATAAATGGTTATCATGGAGAATGAATCTCATCGCATTGTGGAGACGGTAATCCGTACGTACGCATGAGTGATGATATCATTCCCATAATTATTGAATGGAATTAGAGTGGATGATATAATATTTAAGAATCATTATGATGTTATAATAACCATATATATTTATTATTTTAACCATTATACCCATTCATGTATGGTGGTGGTAGAATACAGATTACACCACGGCGTGAAGATGACATTCCGTACATACGCACGTGCGGTGATTTCTTTTTCCACAGGATGGATAGAAGGTGAAATAGGGTTGTTTCATATTTATAATAACATATAAGTATATAAGTAATACTTATGTTATTAATTTATAATGAAACAACTAAAGAAGAGGAAGTAGAAGAAGAAAGAAACTTGAAAGAGTCGGTAGAAGAGATTACATCTTCCCCGATGCACCTCCATTAAACTTATTCTTAGGGCACTAGAGTTGGACTTTTTAGAAGACCAGAACCTCTATTATATTACTAGAGAGGTTTTGAAGAGTAATTGGTAGGGGTTGGCCGAGCTTCAAGGCTTGAAAGGGTGTGAAGAGAAGAGGGAAAGGGTTCCCTTTTTATAAGGGAGGAGAGGGTCACCTTTGGAAAAACATAAAATATTATTTTATAATAAAGTCATATTCAGATTATAATAGCTCCAAAATGATTTATTTAGAAGCTAATGTTGGGATGGGTTGAAATCCTTTCAACCAATATGTTTTCGAAAAGTTTAGGTCACTATTTTGACCTTATCATTTAGATTTAACTCTAAGTTAAATAATTTAACTTTTACGATGTATTCTTGTTTTCTTACATTATATGGTTAATAAACATACTATAAGAATCCAAAAGAACCCCAAGTGGTTCATTATCAATAAATTTAATCTTATCCAAGTCATTAGGCCGGAATTTATATTTTAAGAATAAAATAACAATTAATAATATAATATTTGTTTTAAAAACTATTGTTTGTTAATTTTGATACTATTTGGTAATTGATTTTTGTGAAAATAATAACTACATTATTAGTTCAAAAAAAGTTAATTGAATCAATAATAAAATGTCATATTAATCTATAAAATTAGAGGAATTCCTAAAAAGTCTCAAATTTCATTTATTTGGGTATTTATAACAATAATCATGTTAATATTTCATTAATAAGGTAATTACTACATCATCATTGTGTCATAAATAAATTAAAATTATTTAATGTAAAAAAATTATAAATAAAATCCTATTATGTAGGAAATATTTTTATGTTTCTAATTAATATTTATAGTCGAATTTATCTTATGTATAACCCTATATTGAAAATGTTTTAGTTATTAAACTTAGATTTTAACTATTTTAACTCTTCTTTAAATAAAATAATAATAACTATCCTAATCTAATACAAGTGGACCTAAAGGGTAATATTTTATTTCTAAGGTTGTTTTTGGTCGAATTACACATATAAAATAGAATTAGTACTTGTGTTAGGGAAATAATAATATCATTTTACCATTAATTACCCTATTTACTTTTAACCGTGGTAAATAATATTAAAAAGTTAGTATTTTCCAAAAATTATTTTTATATTATTGAAACAAATTTTACTCCTTGATATTAATAGTGTCTCTCATATTTTCTATATTCCACTCACATAAGCGGTAAAATTATGTTTGATGTAAGTTTTCAAAAAGCTCCTAGGAGGTAGATAAAAGATGCTGAAAAGTTCAATAAAATTTTTATATATCTGAAATTATTATAAAATGACTCCAATGAATTACATTGAACTTATATACGTATTATGTATCAAATTTTACATAAAATAATTTTAAATAAAATAAATAATTATTTAAATAAAAATTAGGTTTTTAAATAGTAACAGAGTGTTTTCACTATTTATCAAAAATTGAAAGTTTTCAGAAAAATACCAAAAATTCACCCTTGGATAATTTTGATATTCTGAATCCAAAAATGATGTCTATTTTGAAAGATAAAATTTTTAAAATATTTAAAATTTCAAAAAGTGGGTATTACTATTCATAACGGCTAGTTTATATTAATATTATAATAATATCTCGTTTAGTGAAACTCGGTATTGCATACTACACACGCTATTGAGGAAGGTCTTGATTGCGTGTAATTCAAACCAAGTCAGGGCTGCTTGTAGTGAAATCTCCTTTTGGTGTTGCGTATAACATAATCAAAACTTATTTCATTTATACATTAAACAAAATCTACACTTAATGCTTCATAGAATAATTTCTACAAAACGAACTTGAAATTGTGTGTAACACGAGCCAAGAATAGTTTTGCATATACTGCAAGCAAATACGGTGTTGCGTATAGTAAAATCTAATCTTCGTGTAGTGTATAATAGAAGACATAAAAGAAATTAAAAATAATATATCTCATAAAATCTCGGGGTGTTACATTCTAGCCCCCTTAAAATAAATTTCTCCCTCAAAATTTTTTGGGGTTATAAATGGTTTATTACCTGATATTTTTGTTCATAGAAACCCACATAGTGAAAAGGAATACCAAATCATAATTTTAAAAAATAATGTATGAAATGTAACGGTTACCCAAATTAACTCATCACTGGGTTTCCACATATGAGAACAGAAGTGAAAATATGGATATACAAAGAGAAATATTACCATCATGTTCTGATGGAGAGTGGTAGAGGACATGGCTATGAAAAATCCATCAATCACAAAGCCATAAATTTGTGATGATCTAAGGTACCATCTAATTCATCGGGTATGAGGGTACTAGGACAACGTTTTTAGTTTTCAAGATCACTTCCCTAATGTTGAAGAATTGTTGAATTAAAATAAATACTTAATTGATTTTGGTACCATCTCACTTTTGTTTATTCCTTGAATAATTTCCACTTCATCTCTTAAATAAATGAAGATGAATTTTACTTCTGTGAAGTAATAGCGGATCATGCGATAGAATGATAGGTCATTCCATCTGTCTCAAACATAAGGTTAGAAATAGTTATATACAGAAGTCCATTTATAGTGAGATTAATCATATATGGTTCCAAAAATGGACTTATAATTCATCTATCATACTGCTTAATAAAATAAAACTAGTTTCTACTAACCAGGGACTTCCTGTAGGCCAGTGGTAGGCGATAAAGTCCTGTCACACTTCAGTTGTGGGTTCGATTCCTGCAACCTTGTCGGATGCAATGTGTTGTCGCCCATCCTGCAGGTTGTCATTTTTCTAAAACTACATTATTATAACATTCCATAAATAATATCTAAAAAAGTTCTAGCCTTAAACAATACTATCTGATGTCCGACATAATCTATTCCAGTCTTTAGAATTATCCAAAATACATCTTCCCAATCTCATAGTATAAAGAAAACGATTAATAGAAATGTCATTAACCAAGCATGTGAATACCATCATTTATCCCCCATATAAGATATATCTTTTTGGTTATATTCCAAACATGTTAATACCTTAATCATGTATTCTCTTAAAAAATGAATACCCATTGATCCTTAGTGAAAACATGAATGCTGTCAAAGGTTAACTCTTTCCACATACCAAAATCCCAAAATTTATATATACTCAAACCATGATATCACATTATCCTTATATCAGAAATGAGATCATCAATACTACAAAACATCTCATTATCTCCTGATCCCTTCATTAAGCACATATCATCTACTTTCCAAAAATATATGAATTAACCTTTCATGGTTACCGGAACCATTAAACATATACTTTCAAATAATTTAGGAAGAAAATAGTGTACCAATCCTTAGATGTGTATTTATTCCATAGTACAATTACCTATACAACATAACTCTTGATAAACATAAATGATTCCACTACCTTCTTAAACCATTGACAAAGCTTCCACACTTCTTTCATCTCATATATCATTTGTAGTCTCGTCATAATCATCCACATAAATACTACCCATATGACCATGATGATTCTCTTCATGATATTTTCCCTTAGGGAATTGGTTTGCATAATGCCCATAAATTCCACATTTAAAACATCTAATCATTGTTGATGTCATAGAAATACCATTATCCTTCTCCATGGTGTTAACTAAACCTTTTACTTTGCACTTACTAGATTTGTGTCCTTCTTTTCCGCACCCAATGCATCTTCCAGTTCCTTTGAAACATTCTCCTTGATGCCTCATACCACATGATTTACATGAGAGAAATGGAACTTTATTTCCTCTATTATCATCGTGAAACTTCATATTTCTCTTATTAGCTGAGTTAGGAAACTTACCAAAGTTGAAATTATTGATCATATTATGATATTGTTGATTAGGCATAATAATGATGTTTGGACTTCCTAATCCTGTTTCATTTGGTTTCTAATGAAGAATATCATTACATTGTCCATCATATCCTCCATTATCGTGAATCTTCCTGTTTCCAGCCATTTTCTAAAACCCAAAAAGAATAGTGTGAGAGGAAAAAATTATGTTAGGGAAAGCAACATAATAAAGGGGGAGTACCATCAATATCTAACATATTAGGTTAAATTCTAAGATCGTTACCATAAATCTAGGACTATAACCTATATGTATACTTATCCTTAGGGACATCCCTAGACATATATTAGAAATATCTCTAGGGATTTCACTAAAGTATTCACATCCCAGTTTCCAAAGGATAACTAAACCTTCCCTCTAATACAAACTGTAGAGAACCAAAGCTTGACGTACATAGACATTACATTAGTTTTTAGGAATACTTAATACATAACAAGAACCAACACTGAAGGACTGTAATAGTTTAGTGTCTTTGGAAACTCGGAGCATAATCTTCTAATCGTGGTGAAAGATCTTCAACATCTCCAATAAAGATCTTCCCCTTTTTGTTTTCTTACCTAAAACCATTCTTTAAATCCTGGGGAAAAGAAAACATAAAAAAGGGTGAGCTCAAATGCTTATTAAGGGTAAAAATGGAAAAAATAAAACAAATCATATACATTTGAACTTAAAAACATGAACATAATGTTTAAACATCAAGATCTTGAGCAATGGCATAAAACATGTCAGTACGTAAGGAATAGATCATAATGGGACATCAATCATGATAAAATAGAATGGGAATAAAACATATAATTGTGGAAACCATTAAGCACATGTTATGATTTCCATAGTAGCCAAGGCATTACTACCAATACCATCTTACTGGACAAAGTCCCGTTCTAAATTGAGTTCACTCTTCGTTCTGGTACTGTAACACTGAACCGGATTAACATACCGTTCCAGCCATGTCTATCTAATGAGATATCAATCTTTAACCAATGCATTGGAGGGAGATATAGGTCCCACCCATCTCATAATGAAATCATTTTTACTTGCGCCACAAAATAAACTTAAAACATTCATCATAACGCAAAGAATAAAATGGGTTTCACAAGCATCATCCCATCATAACATAATCCATATAAAACAAATGGATATAATTTCATCATAAGAGAATTAAAACCATGTAAATCATTGAGACATTATACTTTAAATATACACATATGAAATAATGTCATCTTAGATGGAAAATAGTTTTTGATAAAACACTTGAAATGAATTTTTGAGGAAAATATCCTTTCTTCTTAAAAATTATTTTCTTTTCACAAAATGGCATGCAATATTAAAAGAAAAGTATTTTTTTTGAAAATATTCATAAATGTTTGTATAGGAAACTTCATTGAAATAAGTCATTATGAAACCGTAAAAATCCATTCACGCCGTATAAGTTAAAAATAACATTCTTCTTGTACTTTTGTCAGAAAAGTCAAAAAGCACCTCGTATGGTAATCAAAAGAAAGAATCCTTAAATACCATGTAGTAAAATTAGAAAATGGATAAAAAATTATTTAAACATACATGAAACCATTTTTAGAAAATAGGTACATGGATAATGAATATAACCCCAGAAAATACTTACGAATAAACAATCTCGGATAAAAACGAGATTGGAAAAGTTATCCCTTACGTTAGGTCCGATATGCTTCATACGTATCTGGACCTCCCGTTTAATGATCTAAATAATTTCATTGACTTGTTAAATAATCATATTCATTGTTTTTATATCATATATGGTTCACTTATGACTTTATATTACCCATTCATTTGTAAATTCCATGTTAAAGCATTGTTTTGGGTAAAATCATTTCATTAATCGTACGCGTTTGGACTTGTTGTTCTTGATATTATTATTACTTATATCATGATTTAATTACTTCTTTAATGTAAATAATTATTTATATATCATATATATTCATTTTATATATATATATAAATGAAATACACCATTCATGGAGACGGTAGACCGTACGTACGCATGAACGTTGTTTTCCTTTCCTTATTGACTTGAATGAAAGTAATTAGATGAAATACATATATATGTATGTATACATAAATCCAGTACCTTAATTATTTAATATATTTTATTATTATTCATTATATATACTTTACAATCATTCTTGAATGGTTATCATGGAGAATGAATCTCATCGCATCTTGGAGACGGTAATCCGTACGTACGCACGAGCGAGGATATCGTTCGCATAATTTTTGAATGGAATTGGAGTGGATGATGTAATATTTCAGAATCAGTATGATATTATAAAAACCATATATAGTTATTATTTACACCATTATACCCATCCAAGTAAGGTGGTGTTGGAAAACAGATTACACCATGGCGTGGAGACGGTATTCCGTACGTACACACGCACAATGATTTCATTTTCCGTAGGATGGATATAAGGTGAAATAGCATTGTTTCATAATTATAATGACATATCAGTATATAAGTAATACTGATGGTATTCCTTTAGAATGAAACAACTAAATAATAGGATGTACCAGAAGAATGAAACTTGAAAGAGTCGGTACAAGAGATTACCTCTTCCCCAACGCACCTCCTTTAAACTTCTTCTTAGAGAACTAGTGTTGGCCTTTTGAGAAGACCATAACATCTATGATATAACTATAGAGGTTGAGAAAAGTAATTTTTAGGGGTTGTCCGAGCTTCAAGGCTCAAAAGGGTGTGAAGAGAAGAGGGAAGGGGTGCCCTTTTTATAAGGGAGGAGAGGGGCACCTTTGAAAAAACTTAAAATATTATTTTATAATAAAGTCATATTCGGTTTATAATAGCTCTAAATTGATTTATTTCGATGATAAAGTGGGTATGGGTCGCAATCCTCTCAACCAATATGTTTTAGACATGTTTAGGTTACTCTTTTAACCTTATCATTTAGATTTAACTCTAAGTTAAATAATATAACTTTTACCAGGTCTTCTTGTTTTCTTACACAATATTGTTAACAAACTTACTATATCAAGAAAAACGAACCCCAAGTGGTTAATTATTAATATATATAACATTATCTAAGTCATTTAGACAAGACTTATATTTTTAAGAATATAATAACAATTAATAATATAATATTTGTTCTAAAATCTATTTTATGTCAATTTTGACACTATTTGGAAATTGATTTTTGGGAAAATAATAACAATATTATTAGTTCGAAAAAAGTTAATTGGATCAATACTAACATGTAATATTAACATATAAAATTAGTTTAATTCATAAAAAGTCTCAAGTTACATTTATTTGGGTATTAATTACATCAATTATGTTAATATTTCATTAACAAGGTAATTACTACATCATCATTGTGTCATAAATAAATTAAAATTATTTAATTTATAAAAATAATAAATAATATACTATTATGTATGAAATATTTTTATCTTTATAATGAATATTTATAATCGAATTTATCTTTTGTATAACCCTATACTAAAAATTTTTTAGTTATTAAACATTTATTTTGACTATTTTAACTCTTCTTTAAATAAAATAATAATAAGTGTCCTAATCTTATCCAAGTGTACCTAAAGGGTAATATTTTATTACTAAGGTTGTTTTTGGTAGAATTAAACTTATCCAATATAATTAGGACATGTATTAGGGTAATAATAATATCATTTTACCCTTAATTACCCTATTTACTTTTAACGGTGGTAAATAAAAGTAAAAAGTTACTATTCACCAAAAATTATTTTTGTCTTATTGAATCACATTTTACTCCTTGATATTAACCATTTCACTCAGATTTTCGAAATTCCACTCACATAAGTGGTAAAATGAAGTTTTATGTATGTTTTTAAAAAGCTCCTAAGAGGTTTGTAAAATACGGTGAAAAGTTTAATAAATTTTTTATATATCTAAAATTATTATAATATGACTCCAATGAATAAAATTGAACATATATAGGTAATATGTATAAATTTTTACATAAAATAAATTTATATAAAATTAATAATTATTTGAATAAAAAGTCAGTTTTTAAATTGTAACCCAGTGTTGTCACTATTCATCAAAAATTGATTGTTTTCAGAAAAATACCATAAATTCACACTAGGCTAATTTCGATATTCTGAATCCAAAAATGAAGTCCATTTTGAAAGATAAAATTCATAAAAATTCAAAAAGTGGGTATTACTATTTATAATGGCTAGTTCATAATAATATTATAATAATATATCGTTTAGTGAAACTCGGTATTGCGTACTCCACACGCTATCGAGGAAGGTCTTGATTGCGTATAAGGCAAGCCAAGTCAGGGCTGCATGTAATGAAAGCTTCGTTTAGTGTTGCGTATAACATAATCAAAACTTATTTCATTTATACATTAAGAAAAATCTATACTTAATGTTGCATAGAATAATTTCCACAAAACGAACTTGAAATTGTGTGTAACACGATCCAAGAATAGTGTTACGTATACTGCAAGCTAATACGTTGTTGTGTATAGTACAAGAAATTCTTGGTGTAGTTTATAATAGAAGACATCCAATAAATTAAAAATTATATTTCTCATAAAATCTTGGGGTGTTACATCAATCACCTTGTGCACTAATAGACATCTGAAAATTTCAACTTATGGATATCTACTCACATGGAAGTGAGAGAAGGAATGAGAGGAAATATAACCTTCTATCCTCATCATTGGTACGTTAAGAAAAAACACCCCCATGTGAAGATATGTGAATCGACACATATTGTTTGATGCGGGTGGGGTGCATATGAAAAAAAAGGAGTATAAAAGTTTATACATATATCCACATAGAAGACCAACAAATGGGTTAAAAAAAACACTAACCATCTCAAAACATCCCCACTTTGGCTAAATCCATAAAATTCATACACCATAATATCTACAAGACTTATTTTACATATCAAACAACTTCCATTATCCAGTATATTAATTCAATTATTAAACAATTAACCACATTTGACCACATATTACATCATTTATTTATTTATTAATCATTTCCATCCCACTAACCAGTGAAAACCCAAAAAATTCAATTATTTTAAAAAATAATTGTTCCACCACAACTGGGGCATCTAGAAAAAAGAAACACTGCTTCCCATGAATTTCATCATTCTAATTGAACAAACTCTACACCACCCCAAAATCATGGCCACAAAACCACTACCTCAGTCCCCCAATATAACATCCAAACAAAACCCACCTCATAGTTCCAATTTAACAAAAAACCACCACCTCAACTCTCCAAAAGCAAATCCAAACAACAAACACCTCGCCATCACAAAAGAAACCAACAAACCTCAACCTCACTACCCCAAATGTATGTAAAAATCTAACCCACAATCCACAAATTACCTCAAACAAACAAATAATGTCCCTCAAACACGTCCCAAAATCAAAACACATTAATGATAAATTTACATTTTAAAAAAGGGCTCATATTATAGCCAAAATTATTTTAGTGGTGTTATCACACAAACAAAAAAATGAAGTGAAATCATTTCATTAGAAAAATATAAGTGGATATCCAATTTCCATTTTATTGTGACATCCAAACAATCCCAAAAGATAGATCAGTTACAACACATATCACCTGGTGCAAACAAATCCCCCAATAGTAACAATGTTTAGTAGGCCCTCATGCCCATACAATCCATCAAATCATAATTATATAAATGCTATAAAATCAAGTGAAAATTTCCACTTTACTCCATAATATAAAATTTAATTGTTTTTTTATGTTCATCTATGCCATTACATACATTTAATATAGATAATAAAAATACATCCCTCCTACATAATACCCAATGAAGAGGAACAACAAATTCTATACCACAAAGAATCTTTGCTAACTTGATATGCAATGCAGGGTGAATAAGTAATTCCCGTAAACCCGAACCACACCATAGGATCCTAGATCAACATACACTGCATCCCAGGATGATCAAAACACATCCCAAAACACACCCCACATCAAATATACTAAAACATAGTGAATTCCTATAATAGGAATAAAAAAATGGGAATATGAGAGATCACACACCTCCGATAAATAGCCAACAACCATCAGAACTAACAGATTTAAGTGAGGATATGTGGTCCAAACATCTTATTAGGGGTGGAAAAAGTTATTCAATATGAGAGGAAGATAATAAATATATGAATGTAAAAAATATTTTAATAAAATAAGTTAAAATATATAAACCTTGCATTTTCACAACGTGTAACCAACTTACACAACATGTATTCATCAGGTTTCTGAAAATTCCCACTTTTGCTGAAAATTATGTCTACTTTGATATTTATGTATTAATTGTCATAAATTCAACTTTTGGAACATTTAATCTATCTCATGGGTACCCATAGTATTATTTAATATCTATGAGATATCCAAATTAAAAATTTGTGAATCACAATTTCACATCGTGAAAACTATACATGACATGTATTTCATTCAATTGCTATATTTCACATACATCATGCACCAAAATCTCAATGATCCTCATTTTAACACCTATAACCACTATAAATAGCAATGTAATGGGATAATAAGACATGTGTCATAACATAGACACTTCATCATTTTAATTTTCATGGACTTAATGTTCATTATAAACCATTGGATATGGAATATAATGTTTTACTGACACTCTATTTGAGCCACTAATTGGTATAAGAACACAAATCTTGATTGCACGTTAGGACTTGGATTGTGATTCCTTAATGTTACTTTAAATTGTCTTAAGACAACACATGGGGATCAGTGCCAAGAATATAATCAAAATGTAGATAAGTGTTGGATGTTTATTTGTTAATAATCCTTGACTATATAGTCCCATTTTATGTACTATCTTGTGTTATTATCTTCCATATATTTTTGGGAATAACATGTTGATTAATGTATGATTTTATTGGAACCATCTTGGTTATCTTTCCATTATAATCTCCCTCTTTGAATTTTGATTATTTTTTTCATCATTATTTAATAATAATAAATAGTGCATAGTCTCCCCATTGTACCACCTTTAGATCCTCACAACTAGATGGAAGCTACTAGAAAATTAAGAGAAGCGCCTGATAAATTTTCATCCACCAGTATTATTATTATTTATATAGTGATCTAGTATGGGACATGACATGAAGTTACATATATTCCTTAAAATATTTTGAAGTTCCTAGATCAGTTAATAATATATGGTCGAGAATCATTAAAAAGAGTCTTACCTAAATATATGTATTCAACAAACTCTAATATTCATTAACATAAATTATTTTCTCCAATAGTTTCTGATCTATCTATTTTTTCTCTTATATCCTTATTATATAGTTTTATTTTTATCAATAATAGATATGAATAATTTTCATGATTTCTTCTTATAGTGAATACCACATCCATCATAGGAAATAAAATCATGGAGTTTTTTTAAATAAAAAAAGGAAAAATATGTTCAAAATAGAGTCTATAAAGATGAGAAATATGTCATAGATGATAAAATAGAAAGAATATCATCTACTATTTTAAGGAAATAATAACTTCAATTTATTGACTATATATAATGTGAATCATCAACATTAAGAATCTAATTATTTCACAGATAATGATGTGACAATTAAATCACCCACTAATTTTTTAAAATTGAAATTTTTTTTTCTTAATGTGATCATATAGTGGATCACTTCAATGGACTAGAGGGAAAAAATACTAACTAGATGTGTAAGCTATTATATTAGAAATACATTTGGTAGAAAAATGAAAAAAATAATAGTGTCTAATCAAACTGGTTTATGTGAATGAATTTTTTTTACAATTAATAAAAAATTTCTACTCTTGATGAAAAAATAAAAAAAATCACGTGAAAAATCTTCACTTATAATGTTCTTTGTTATAAAGACTCATGAACATACAAAAACTTATCATTTAATAATATGTTTTATGGATTCTTAATTAGAAAACAATGGAAATAGAATAAAGGGATTAATCCTTCATTATCAATGATGAGTAAATTTTATGAATATATTTTTCAGAAGGTAAAAATAAAAGGGAAATATTGTTTATGATTAGTTTATGTATTGGAACATAAATAAAATATAATGTGTCTTCATCTTTATTAAATATTAGAAAATATGGATTTCATAGAAGCTTAGTCAACCCAAGATGATAGGAAAATAATTTATTACTTGAATCTTTTGTTTACTCTTATGGTCTAGAAAGAGATACATCACAAATAAAACAAGAGATATATCTATTTAAGGATAATAAAGGAAGAAACCCTTATTCTAGTAATCATTTTTTATGTTGATTATTTTTCCCTATAATGTATAGGATATAATTATAATTTTAGTAAAATAGTAGGGTAAACAAGTTCAGAAAAAATCCATTATATCATCACTGGTGGATATGATCAATATTAAAAGAAATGATTCCCTAAAATTAATAAAGATAAAAGGGTGTGCAGTCTACAAAATGGGAGGTGACATGAATGGACAGAATGCATAAAAATGATTGAATAAAATATCAATTGTCCATTTTTTGTATTTAGGGAAGGATTATCCCATTGTCTATTGATTATTGGTTTAATATGTCCATAATTATATGACAATGATACCCCATAATAAGAGGAAGTTGATATAAAATGAAATGAAACCTTATTGAGTTGAGATAATGCTTACCAAATAGGTAAATCAATTCACTCAAATAATATTTGATTGGTTGGATATGTTTCATAATAGGAGAAATAATATATCCATTATGATGATATATAGTAATTTATTCGTACTTCTCATTTTTCATATGATAAATAGAAAATATAAAACCACATAATGATAATGAAAGAAAGAAAAAGTAAATATTAGGCCAACTTGGGGGTTGTGAAAAAAAAGTGTATTATATTAGACACACCTAAGAAGAATTATGTTGTAGATTCTATAATGTGTAATATATTCTTCTACTATGTAAGAAAATGATAATTTATATACCATTGGGAATAGTTGATGAACATGAAAGTGGAAGTAAGTCTATTGTTGAAACATATAGGGTTAATCTATGAATAAATCAAAGGGATTGGTTTTTTGGAATATTTACAAGAATAAGAACATGATAAATTACCAAATGGATAACCCATATACTCTAAAAAATCAATAAAAGTGTCAAAAAAATTTAAATAATAAAATATTTTTTCTAGGGTAATTATAAATGGAAAAGATGATTGAGTAATTACCAAATAAGTCATGTTATTTTATAGAATTTAATATAATGATAATTCCACATTATTTGGAATAAAAATAATAATAAAAATACCTTTCTACCAAAATTGGTTCAAATATAGATAATTATAGCAGTATAATGAATGATGTCGTCTCACAATATCGAAATTAAATTAAATAATGTTTATATGCTAAGAGACAAATTATATCACATTTTGACTCATTTTAATATAAACAGGGAACCCACAATATTTTTATATATTTCATTATTATATTTATATAGGTAATTTATATTAATCCATCTATTTAGAGGGAGAACTAAAAATATGCGATCATTTAGCAATTTTATGATATATCTATAGTATAATATGATTAATTCCTCCTCGAAATATTTTAATTGATTTCATAATTATATTATTATGCATTATTTTTAAATAATATTTGTTATTATCAAGTTTTAAGGGAATTTTTCCCATGAGAGGGTTATAAAGGTAATAATATAGTATAAAATCATGATTTCATGAAAATCTAATAAATATTGAATATTCTAAAAGGCAATGATTGATGAGATTTATTGATTATATTCTCTTAAAATTATATAAATGATATATTTTATAATTAACAAGGAGAGACATATTATACAATGACATATAATGTAAAAATGTTCATCTAAAGGAATTAGAGAAACCTATATACAAATAAATGTTTTCGATATATTTATTGATATGATTATAGGAATCAAGTAGATAACTATTGAGATGAAATATTTATATATCTTCAGGATGTGAATTTTTATGTTTGTATCAAATTTTTAGTTTTTTATTGGAAAAATGTTGTCTTTATAAATTTATCTTTTTTTTCTATACCAACATAGATAATACGCAAATAGATTTGATAAATTTTAATTTTATTGAAAATGGATTTGGTATTCCATCATTACCCCATGTGCTAGAAGATTTATATTCAATAAGTGGGACATGATGATATTTTAAATATAATTGAATCAAGAGAAGATTATGACTTGAGATTTATTATTGAATCACTATTTATATTATCAATATGGGTTTTATAAATTGAAAATAATTAAGATAATTTTGATTGTGATTTATTTGATTTATTTGTTTCCACGAAAAATAAATCCTATTGGTTAGGGGAGGGGTTTAAAACCCAAATGGGTTGTTATTATTTTTATTAATAACTATTTTGGATGACAATATTCATGTGGTGATGATGGAGTTCCCAATCAATAAATACATTTTTTTATTCAAGATAATTTTTTCCTTTTTTGTTAGTTATATACATTTTTTTATTTTATGATTCATTTTTATAATCATTCTGGTTTTTAATTATAATTAAAAAAAAGTATTATTAACATATATTGGGTTTTAGGAAAAATAATTCAATGAATGAAGAAATATAAATATGTGATTATTATTGGGTAAGAATTTATTTGATTTAATTATATTTTTAGTACTGGTTTCTAAATTAAATTTCACTAAAATATAATTGATGATAATACAATGTTTTATGGAATGTTGAACAACCATTCTTGTATTATAATTTACAAATGATACTACATTTTTAGTTAATATAATTGGATAATGGAAAATGTCGAATATATTGAAAAAGAATCTAGAATCATGAAAGGTTTTAAATTTATTAGTAAATAAATATTTATTAAAAATAAATGTACATTAAGATGAAATTATTGTGAAATTTTTGACAAATTTAAATGATATAAATTACATGATAAAAACCATTATATTCAGAAGTATTCTTTGGGAAGTATGGTGATGATGTTTTTATGGGTTTTAAAAATGTATGAAGGAAATAATTGTTTTTTGGAGATAAGCTAACCTGGATAGATACATTTTTAAGAGCATTGAATAACTAATTAGCTAAGCTATAATGGTATGAGTGCTAAATTTGATAAAATTATATTTATCATCCCACAGAATAAAATATTTGGAAATTAAAAGATCTCATAGAGTTATATATGATTGATTGGAGTATACAAAAGATTCACTGGTAATTATATTATGATACATAACATCTTTTAGTTAATGTGGAAGATATATTTATGGATATCTAATATATCATAATACGTAAAAATTGAAATCATATGTTCTTACTAAAATAATATAAAGGAAAAGACTTAATGTGATATGTAACATATCTTGAAGCATACAAATGATTTACAAAGTGAAAATTGTTGATTCCCTCCAAATCAGTGTTGAAAAAATCACAGAGGAATAAATTCCTATATATGGGTATTACCTTCTCTACCAAAACAAATGATCTGATACTAAAGGAGTGAATGAGACTCTGAAGGACTCGTGATCATGTGACCTTTTCATGGATACGTGATGAATCCATGCATAACAGATGACCTTCAATAGCTTCTATAGAGTCCCCTATAATAATCCTTCTTTTTCTTAATAAGGCACTCCAAACAACCAATGGTCGTATGTTGAAGACCGAATGAGCTCCCCAGGATGCATGGGTTTTCATTGATCTTGACAACCCATATAAAATGATTTGAAAATAAGAGAAAAAAATTATTCAAGGGTGGAGACCCCTAGTGGTCAAAGGAGTTCATGTTCCATAACATCAATGGAAAGAATAAAATTCCTAGATGATATCCAAACCAACTCTCAAGCACCCTAGATCTTGGTAAAATTAAATTATGGGGATATCAGGGATGAGGACTAAGGTGCTACTGATTTTTGAGAGACATTATAGGTGCCCCTAGAAATCCGTAAGGCACCATGAGTTCCTATAGTAAAGGTTGAGTTTCCTCATGAAAAACTTTTGACTTGGGAGCCTTACCACACAGAAGACCACGGGTTGGTCTAGATGACTATAAACTTCCTCGTCATCACTTCAAGGGTGAATTGATAGATATTCCTATAATATAATTGCGCCCAAATATTTCCAATATTGGTCATGATAGGAATCATCATAAAATTGATTAAATGTTAATTACCTTACTATTGAAAAATTTCATAACTCCAGAACCATTATATAATAAATCCAACAGGATAACGGGGAGGTGGTGATAGGTGATCTCGGTCACTGAAAGAAATGTGACACACCCCCAGCGACCCTCTAAACAGCATGATACTTCACCTACATGTCTACCAAGTCTTGTGAAATCCTATTGTCATATCAGCCACATCGTATGGAGGTCCTTGTAAATGACCAAGAAACTATATGTGTCCTTGTTTGGAACTCTAAAGGAAAACTGATTTATTTGTCCTTGATATTCTCATGAACCCCCATATAGCCCATATTAAGCCGACGAAACATCACCAAAATGGAGTAATTTTCCTTGACATTTCTTAATAAATATATCATTACACCAAACCTCTATTAGATAATAAAAATGAATTAATAGAGGGATGAGGTGGAAGTTACTATTGGTTGATGAATTACATGTGGAAAGCCTAGGAAGTTTGCACCACGGTCCCATGAGACCCTAGGAGAAGCCATCCTTGTCTCACAAAATGTTCCAAATAAGTCATCAAGCATCTCACGAAAGCATTTTAATAGGAACCTTTGATCTTGTGAAGGAACTTGTTCATGTCCAGAAGAAAGGATGAAATGTTTTTTTTTCACACCCTCATGATAAAAAAACTTTATTAATTAGTGAAAATATGATAAATGACATGTTGGAGGAAAAGATTTGTGATCACAAAAAATTAGGAAACGCACTCAGAATGACCCATGAGAAAGACACTTGGAGCCATGTGGCACCTACCCCCTTCGATGAACGGAGATAAGATTCATAGGAGAGACACCACAAAAAGAACAAAAAAAAAACGGGGTTGTGAAGCCTATAAATCCCTTACCCCATCCAAAAGTGGAGGGTCAGATTTTTGATCTCAGAGATCACTGCAACTATGCACAAAAAAACTCTTGGAGTCTCACGCTGATTCTAGAGAAGAAATCTTGGAGAAATAGATCACACATTAAAGAAACCTTCCATTATTTAATATAATGGTTACTGACTAGAGCCACAATACTCCTTACATAAGTTAATTCACATGATTGTTCATTGATCACACAAAGGGATATTGGCAGGGTGTTCCAATAACATCCCACATCTCTTCTAGATCACATGAGACTTAAAATAAATTGATACTGAAAAAGGCGATATTATTTTCAATAGAATGGATAAAACCAAGATCAAAAGTGTAAAACTTAAATGAAAGACATGTTCACTAGATCCCATGCACTTCACATGAGTCATATAGGGAGACACGATAGAACCGAGACTCATCTCTTTGATCTCATGTCATTCCTTTAGCATGATATTTGGGACACATGAAGTCGTCTCAACACGTCAGAGAAAATAAAATGCCCCCTAGTCACACCACCTTGGTCTCACGAAACCTCTTGGGTTTATCACCTGAGCCCTATGAAATCCTTTAGATAAATCACCTAACTCATACAACATCATTCGCGAATATTTGGAAAGTATCACCCTGAATCGGGACATCACAACCAAGCTAACTTGATGTTGTCTAGGAAAGTAATCTAAGACCCTATATGCCCTCTGGACATGGTGGTTAGGTATCACAATGAGCTCCAGGGATGTTATCCATGAAACATAAAATTATTTAGGTTATGTCACACTAACTCTTACAGGACCCCCATATGTTTCAGGACTGGTCAGCTGATTGATTCCAAGACAAGACAACCAGGTCAAGCGATGTCCCCTAGAAAGATCAACTGGTTCATGCGAGACCCTCTATACAAGCAAGGAAGGTCTAAGGGAATCCTAGGATTTTATAGACCAATCCAGCCTTGGTGTGTAATCCCCAAATATAAGGGAAGAATTAGTTTGTAATCCCCAAAATAAAAGGAATTATTATGACTCCAATTCCTTATGTATTGAGGATACATAGGCCATCTACTCAAGGTTTGAGCTCTATATTTGTTATTCAGGGTGATCCTAATATCCAATCCCTTATCCAAAAAAATTACATTGATCATCTGCCAACCATTTTTTCTCACAATGAACATATCCCACATCAGAATAGGGCGTTTCACTGATTGAGGAATCTGCACTATACACCCCAGGGTTACAACAGAACCCTATGTTCATAAGACACAAAAATCGAAATCATGTGGTATGACCCCAATAAATATAGGCTCCATATTTATATGAACCCTTATAATTCTTAAAACCTCAAGAACAATCATAATGTCTCCATATGAGATCATCCACATTAGCATTCCAGTAAGTTAAAGGACAAATGAACTATGAGAAATATGATTCCCACCATAACTGGGATACATAGAATCCCTTTCCAAGGCCTGATATCTAAACCAAACATCCCAAGGACTTTCTCAGCATAAAATTCTAATAATCATATTCCATGATACTAATAATCTATTCCCCCTTGTTTATCACATTGAGCATAGCTCACGTGGTCTTAAGTGGATGCAATGGATATCTCATTGGAAATCATGAATCTTTACTCACTAGGTCAATCCTAGTGTGGAATCCCTAATGAGTGGTATAGTATGAACACCCCTCTTATAAGGGTTTATAATTTGGGACCAGTCCTAAGGTAGTCATTAAAATACAATGTCTACGATTCCTGCGATAACTAGGATACGTAGGACATCTCTTTGATACCCAAGCTCAAACATCTGGTATCTCAGTACCCAAAAATATTTCCTCTCAACATGATGGTAAAATTCATGGGATTAAGAATCTATATGGGTATCAATTACTGTAATAACTAGGATACGTAAAACACCACGTAAAGGATCAATCCCCTCCTAGGATTATTAATCGACTCCTCACATGACAGCACATTCTGAAGCATTTGGTCATACAAATTCAACACATAATGCAATTACTCACTGTTAAGAGGATAGTTGAAGAACCTAAGATACATAGAGATGGATTCACTAATGAGATAACACCCCCTCAGTTCATCAATGTTACTCACTTTACATGTTTAACAAGAGAACTAACCAATGAATCATTTTTTCAGTGTAACCAGTCCCATATCAAGATTAGGTAGAGATACAAAAAAATACATTAAATCTATAAGAGAGTCTCAGAGTTGGAAAAAATTCCCCCCAAAAGGATGTGATGAGCCTTACGTCTCTTCTTCTTGACCAATGTGATTCCCCAAGAGTAGATGGGCTGAAAATACAAGAAGACTATTGGTCTTTGGAAAGAAGGTCTATACCCGAATACAAATGGGGGATCCATTGTGAGTTTTTAAAAAAAGTGGAGATGGTAGCTCGATGAGCATAACCCATTCCATGCCTCAAAATATGATGAAACAAAAATGATAAACTTGATCTAAATCTATCCAATGACAAAATAAATGGTTATTTTCTATCAGGCCATTTGATTTTCCCCTATATGCAAACCAAATTATTAAACCGTTGAGAATCTATATAATAACAGAATCATTGGGTAATAATTCATCATGGCACTTTGTTTTGAGAAGCCTATACAAAAAATCTGTAAGATCAACAAAACCATATATATGGTCCTCTATGACTTGGGTTCTGAAAAAATTAGTCAATATTCCTTTTGAAAAGGACAAACAAGAAGAATGGTTGAATTAGGGAATATAAGGACAACTGTGTTAACCATGTATATCTGATTGACTAGATTGTTTATAGGATATTGCACTAATTGGTAACATTTTTACATGTTATCTTCAGGACTAAATATATTAAAAACATCCCAAATTGATACAATGTATTCATTATATTACATTCAATCCATAAAATCATTTGTAATAGAAACCTCTACGGGTCAAAAGGAAATATTACCTTCTCTACAACTCCAATGACAGGTGGAAAATATGACGGTACGTGAGTACCAATGACACAGTAAAATCCCTACCATGAAATTGTTTTTGTGATGCTCTCCAAGAATGATGACCGATGAGTCTGCATCTTCTGGGATATGATAATATTATGATAATGATTATCATATTATTGACCAATAGATTTGGGACCTTATCTATGCAGAGAAAAACCCATTATATTTCATATCTAATGAAGGTGGACCAGGAGGCCAAATATGGGTCCCATTCTGTTCAGGTTCCACTAAGGAGGGTACTTATGGACTACTGTCACCAATACTACCCCACTAGTACCCATAATTTTCCTTCTAATGGTACAACGTGAAACAAATCCACCTTTAAAGCCCATGAATGGGATAAAAGGAAGACTCTTTAGAGGAGGATGGAATTGGAAACCCAGGAGGGGGCTCATATTCCCAGTCCTGCCGATGATTCCTGTTAAAATAATCAAATCGGGAACAGAATGTAGGCACATATTCCTACACATTTGGAACATGTATGTGGGAATATTCCCTCAACCAACATTGGGGTGTCTCATACACCTTTCCCCATAAAAAAATCCCATATTCATATTCCAATGGAATCTCGAGTATAGATGTGGGAACATATCCCCTCTTTAATTGAAGATATCTTTTAGTTTATCAAAGATATAGAAAATGTGTAGGCTTTTATTCCAACCCACACTTTTCAAAAATGCCAATATATTTTAGAAACATCTGAAGAACTTCACCGACATATTATGGAACTTTTGTAGATAAATGTATAACAGCATACTCTTATCCGTATAGCTTGGACAAATAAACACTATAACCATCATGAAATAGTTTCTATATCAGAGGAAGTGAAAATTCTTACACCCACCAGGAGGGTTATAAGAATATTTTGAAGATGGGAGGGGCATTAGAACTAGATCATATTTCTAATCCAACTAGGGTTCAACTGGTGAGAGCGATACATGCCTCAGGACAGGGGCTGATGACTATAAATGATGTCCAGTAAAATATTATAAAGGATTAGGATTGTGATCATATCCTTGTTCTGGTCGGCACACAACATGTGAGAATGGAATATGCCTCGGGACATGATCACATTCATGTTGAACCAGTCTAGTGGAATACTCCAAAGGCCCACGATTAGGAACATATTTTTGTTCTGGTTGAGGCTAACCAAGTGATATGGGAATAGTCCTCAAAACATGATGACATTCCTATCAGTGAATCTTCCTATAATATTTCAATGGATCACTGATGATGGGAACATATTCCTATTTCATCAAGTGAATGATTCCACCCGCATCATTCCAAGTAAGCACAGGGGGAGGCTCATATTCATTCTCCCATTCTAGAGGACTATCAGAATATTCCGACGGGGAATGAATACTTGGAATATGTTCATAATGTTGATCCAACCCGGGGGCCAATAAGTGGGACAATCAGAAACTTTGAGGAAAGTTCATATTCTTGCTAGGAAAGACTAGTGGTATATTCCAATGGGCCATCATTAGAATTATATTCCCGTCCTGACTGAGGCTCACCCAGTGAGAATGGAATGATCCTTGGGATATGATCATATTACTTTCAATAATGAGAACACACATCAACATATTATGAAAGCTTCTCTGTAGCATGATAATACTCTTACATCACCAGATGGTTCTATACATGTTTTGAGAAATGTTAGACAACAAGATCATATCCCTACACATTTAAAAAAGGAAGGTCTACATGTTATAACAATGATGAAGAACCTAGACCATTCTCCTAATATACTCATTGCTATTGTCCATGAGGACTTTTAAGACATATTCTCATCAACACAAGGGTCATTAGACCTTCTATCAAAGTAGAAGTAGAATATGTTCATTACCAAGATAGTCCTCTTTATTTTATTGTGGAGATTGATTGTAAGGACTTTACTACTAACATCCATCATGGTTATCCTACCCACATAAATATCACCCATGGGAATGGAATTCATCCATTTTTCCATAAACCTTTGTATAGAGAGGTGTTAAAGACTCTGACACCTGTAAATAGAGTGTTTCTTAAATCATTAGGGTAAACTATATGTGGTTCCCCATTGAATTTCAAAAACACCCCACACATTACAATAAGGGACTATCTGATCCAGATTATGTGGTCTGACTGGATGGGGTATGTATGTCTAGTGAGGAGGATTCCGACATTGACATATGGAGGGAGTTAACCAGAAACAATCTCTCCATCAAGTTATTTCCCCTCATTATTCCCTATTATGAAATACCATATGTGTTAGAAAAGGAGTGAATTACTTAACTATGCCAAACTACATGGGATACTCATTAGTGACTAAAAAATTGACATATCCATTATACAACATATGAGTTTCACCTTTAGGAAATAAATATAATCTATTATTAGCTGCTCCCTCCATGGTTCGAGATCTGAAACTGTAAAATCACATCTCAAATCTGAAACACGCTTGCCGCTATTGCATCATAAATCTTCAAAATATGATATCGAAAGATAGGACATGCATCTTCATTCAAGGATGGGGATAATATGGAGTGTTATACATCACCGCCCCCTAGAATAGAATAACTCATCTAATATGGAATCCTATAATGTTATAGCCTCTGACGATATTAAGGCAATGGGTAATGTTCAGTCTAGTTGGTCAATGCATCATAATTCCCCCACATCCGAGGTGCCCAAAAACCATGGAAGGTGAGAGAGGATAGACAAAAAAATTCAATTTGGGCCCATCAAGACAATATGTGGGAATTAAAAATAGGATATTGATGTTTCAATATCCGGGAAAACATCCCTTATGGAATGGATCTCACCTTGTGTTTCAATCATACCGAGCTCCTACAGAAGAACCAGAACACTACATCATATGGACTAGAATAGTAGAATCCATGGCAGCAGTGTAGGAGTTAAATTGTACCCTAGGATAATAGAATATTTACCACTACATCCACTCCTCAGATCGTTAATTATAGAAAGGATTCAAGAGGCACCCTTAGCATCCATAGGTAAACCCCATCCCACTAGGATGGTGAAATTTATATGTCCATCACCCTATTCAGGTTCATCTTCCCCTGAGAAGTCCCTAGAAACATTAGTGGTGATTCTATATCTCCCCCACTAAACTAATATGGGGGCATTTATATATTTATGTTTCTCATGGGAATCAACATTCCCTCATATCTAGTCCTTAGATCATCAAAAAATTTACCAATCCATGCTTATTGTGGCCCTAAATGACCCCTATCACATAGGTATTGCATAATTTTTATCATCATTGCGATAGAGGGAATCAATCTTCTTTGTCTTTGTAGGAATCAATCAATGGATGATATTCCACCTGCTCCTCCCGCTACAAGAAAAACCCCTGCTGGTCGAGGCGCGTTCAGAAACCATGACCAAAAAATCCCTTAGGGTCACTATTTATAGACCTATATGGGAGGAACATATGTTGAAGAAAATCATTCCCTATCTGGGCTAAAAACCAAAATGGCCCAACATGGCCAAGGGGTTGAATACTGACCATAAAAAATATAGTAAAAAATCAGCATGTTACATCGAGAGTAATGGAACAACCACCATTTCACGATATGCCTATGTAAAAATTGTTAATATTAATATCACATATATTGATCAAGATGAAAGTATAGAAGGACGCAATAAAAAAAACATGGCTTGGGTGGAAGATGACATGGATACACCAAATGAGGCTGCATATACCAGGAACCAAAGAAATCTCCAAAACCTGAAATCTCCAAATATCGAGTTTCCACATCCATGATAGAATATCACCAATGGGAAGTGTATATATACATCCCAATCACCACCTATATGAAACAAGTCCCCTTCCTAAACAGAAAAGTATTTACAATTAGAGATAAAAATACAAACTATCCAACAACTCAACGAGGGTTACTTTGTGGAAATATCCCAAATAGGTATCATTTTTTATATAGAGATGAATGTTCTTCCTCCCATGGAATAACTTATAACAAGATAGGTATCTAACCATCATGCTGTCTATGGGTCTTGATAGCCAGTCCTCATGCATGAAGAATTTGAAAATGATCACGACTTCCCTCAATTGCCGAAATAACCTCTCCTTATCCAGGAAAACTATTCAATCATGCGATGAATCAAAAATTAAAAGGAGATAAAAGTGGTACCACATAGTCAACCCCCACTAGCTCCTTACAGATCGGAGATGACCCAGGAAATGGTTCCCCTAGTGCTACTTAACATCATTAAGTCCCTGTATACTCTTATGGAAGCCATGGAAGGGTGATATACATTTGTGTAGCCTAAGAGGAATCCAAATCCCAATTGGGTGGATGAAATTTTCCCTCTACCCTATTTTGTAAATCCCACATTCTCAACATTTCATGGTGAAGGGGACACCATAGAGCATCTTACACACATTCTTTACAGGTTTGGGCTCATGATGGGACCTCAGGATCAATAGGGGGAATAAAGATGAGTTGTTTTGTATAGACCCTAACAGGGAAAACCTTTGTTTGGTAAATTAGACTTCTAGTAGTATTTGTGTCAGGATGTGTGGTCACTTGTCATAAATTTCTTTATCTAATATTTTCAACAATGATAAATTAAATGACTGTCTTCCAGAAAAACTGTAAACAATGAAATATTGAGAGGGTGTTTGACTTCATAGCAAGGTTGAAGGGTTTGACCTACACACTCAGCATCCCACTTTTTCGAGAGAAACTGATGGAACTACACCATGAATATAGTAGGGATGAGTTTCATATTCCCTTAATTTCAAAGAAATATATAGGTTGATTCAATGAGTTTTCTAAAACTTACCAAAGTATAGAAGAATCCATCTAGTGGACTTGATCCAAAACACGACTCATCCCGCAACACAGGGGAAAAGGAAATCCAGAGTAGAAGTTGTAGCTATCACTCTCAAGATAGTATTAGTGGCTATCCAAATTCCTAAGGAGGCCCTAAACATCCTAACACCTCCTGTCAAGTGGTTAAAACCAAAAAAATCACCATCTATAATAAGCAGCTAAAAATTTGGGTTGCCTTGGATTGTAGAAACACACGAAAAATGTATAATCATTCCAAATTGAACCATTCCTTGATTATTTCTTAGAATCCATTTATAGTAACTTACTCACACTCCCACAACCAAGGAAACCAATTCAAGACAACATGACCGACCATCCTGAATATTTTCCATTCCATATAAGGGTGAGTCATAATATCCATATATCCTTTATATTCAAATACATCCATCAATGAATGATTGATTCTAGAGAAGTTGTGTTAGATAACTCCCCATAGTAGATGGATTTCATTACCATGATCTAACCAGAATAAGTGGGTGATTGAAAAAATGTCCTAGCAAGATGTGCACAAAAATTTGACAACTGGATGACCATAAAAATAATTGATCGAGTCCATTAATCTATTAAAGAAAATTGGTGAAAACCCAAAATATCTCCACCACCCATTACAGAGAAACATAATGATCCTCCCAAAGTTGGGTGTTACCACCATAAGAATGAACAAATAGAAGAGGAAGAGTCGTATTTCCCTCCAATGTGAGCATTAACTCTTGATGACATCTTCTCTGTACCAGCTGAGGCATGATAAATGACCCACCAAATGGAATACTAATCAACCCAGGAACTCATATTTTGTTATGTCAACATGATACACTTGTCACACCCCTTATCCATCAAGTATTTCCCCCATATCATGAATTTTCCACACACAACTAGGGAACGAGAGGCTTCATGCGCCGAGTTAAGGATATAAGGGACAAAGTGGATGTGCTGAGGAATAATATTCTAGTCTAATTTCCATGTAATACATAAATACACACACATATATATATATATATATATATGAGACTCATGTTCAAGCACTATAGTAGTCTCAAAAGAGATAATTAGGTTTTTTAGATCCCTTCAGTATTCGCCCGTACCAAATATTCATGCATGAACTCTTAGTAGGGGTCCAATATGATAAAACCAAGAATTAAGAAAGGTTAGTGCCACTTGTAGAAGATTCTCCCTCAACATATTCACAAGAAAAAACTTAATCTGTGCAAAATTACATGGATATTCATCAGTTGGTCAAGGAGAAACACCATATTTGGAAGCGCTGACCTATGGAACAATAATACGATGTTCTAATGTAGCTGGTAGCAAGCGTCTCCCTGATCTCCATCCTCAATGTGCTCCAACATTCAAAAGAACTCAGGGAGTCTCTCCTTGAATCCATATGTTTTACAAAAGAGTTTGAGATAACGACTGCTGTAATCGAAGACTATCAGGTGGAGACCATGACATCATAATGTCACGTCACTATCTCAATCACTGATCAAGATCTGGAGGAAGTACTTCAATGGAACATCAGAACCTTATATTTCTTGGTAAGACTCAACAACGTCAATGTCTAAAGAGCTCTGATTGATAATGGTTTTTGGATTAATCTCATCCCAGTCTGAATCCTATTATGATTGGGATATGGTGAGGGGGATTTTTCTCCCACTGATATTACCATGTAATGGTATGCTATGCATGAGAAAAGGCCTCTTGGAAATATAATACATGAAGCCCCGTTTGGGGATCCTATATCAGACATTGAGGATATGTTAACCCAACATGACAGTGTATAAAAAATCTTGCTCAGAAGGATCTGGATCCAAACCCACCAAGAAATACCTTCAATATTCCCCCAATGTCTGAAGTATCCATCTAATGGAAGATTCAGAATACTACATGGCAATATTTCACCCTTAGAGACTTTCTAGGAAACATACGCTAAAGAATACTTTTATAGAAAGTGAGTAGAACAACCCATGGTGGAAGATGATATAAGGGTTTCCACTACCAATTTCCCAGGGACCACCCCTGTGAATCCCTGGTGTGTGCTAGACAATTAATATGTGCTCCCCATAAACATTGTTGAGGTCATATATTTAATCTCGGAGCTCTAAGCCCCACATTTACCCATTGAGAACATCGAATACTATCATCTCTGACATTACTGTGCAATGACTTAGTTGATGGGGGATGATAAAGTCTTTTATCATTTCCTCTTTAACCGTTATGATAATAGTAAATCCCCAATATTTCTATCAAAAACAAAATATTTCTCCAAATACTCCTAGATATAAGAAGATGAGTCTAACCTTGGGAATGCCCCTCCAACATTCATGGAAGGTGTTTCCACCACCATTGATGAACTTAGGTAGATAAGTTGGGAATAGAGGATGACATACAGTCAAAACTGATTAGTACCATCATTCCCCTCAAATAGAATGTTATGTACATAACATATCTAATGCCGCACTGATATGTGTTTGGGTAGAACTACATAAAAATGCTCAAAATGAATCTATATGTGGATACAAATGATATCAGGCTACCAGATGGTAATCAAGGCTTTAAACTGGTAGCAATAAGGATGAAACCTTCTAATTCTCCCAATATAGAGTCAAAAGTTGACATGTTGATCAAAACCAACTGTGTCCAAGAAGTTCAGTACTCGAGATATCTTGAGAACATCATCATTGTAAAGAATAAGAAAAGTCAAATTAGAATATGTATTTATTTTAGGGACCTTAATATGCATTTACCAAAGGATGATTTTCCATTGTCAATCATAGATCTCTTGATTGATGAACCTCTAGTTTTCGAAATATTTCTTTACGAGATGGTATATTGAGGTACAATCAGATAAATTTACACCCAAAGGTGATCAATCCCAAACCTTCAGAAACCCTCAGGTGATATTTTTCTATTAAATAATTCTCTTTAGTTTGAAGTATGATGGTGCCTCAAATCTACACACCATGCACCATATCCTTAATCCATTAATGGGTGTTATAACCATATGTTATTTCGATGACCTGGTGGATAAATCTTGACAGTGATGGGATCATTTACTAGGTCTTCAAACAATTTTAAACAAGCTATCTCAGAGTTGTCTGATGTTGAATCTAGTAAAATTCACATTCGGGGTAACTTTAGGGAAATTCCTTGGTTTTGTGGTATGCCACCGTGGCATTGAGGTTGACCCAAAGAAGACTAGTGATATCTTATAAATTTCACCGCTATAAATCTAAAAGAATTTTGGGGATTCCAATGGAAACTTACCTCTCTTCAGAAGTTCATTTACAACCTCCCGAAATAGATTCCCCTTCACGAGGATAACAAATAAGGGAAATCATAGGGGTTATGATTTCCAAAGATCCTTAAAAATTCTCAAGAAGTACCTTCTATACCCACCAGTTTTGATGAATCCGGTGTAAGGGTGGCCACTCATCATATATTTGGACACCATGGAATTTTCACTGCGTGACTTCCTTGCATAAAAGGATGATGCGAGGAGCGATAATAGTTTCTATTACCTCAGATAAACTATTCTCGGTACTGAAACATGATACTAGGATATCAAGAAGAACTAAATTTAACTCTACTTCGTAGTGAAAAATCTATAGAATTACTCGCAACACCATGATTTCCAATTTTTCCCTCATATCAATCCACCCATGTACATCCTTGGTCATCCAATTCTAACTTGGTTGTTGGCCCGATGATGGACAATCTTTAGTAATATGACATTTATATTTTGTCACCGAAGATAGGGAAAGGACAATCATTTCATGATTTCCTCACATCACACCCTAACCCATCGAATATACATGAGGACATTAAGATTCCAGATGATGAAGACTTATATTTTCTTGACACTCCACAAAATGTGATATGTTTTTGTATTGTGCCTCATGAAGTCATATTAGGTCAAGGATGAAAAACCCAAAGCTCAAATGGGTTGGCCTGGGGATTATATTTGTCTCTTATGACAAAGATATTTTCCCTACTCTGTCTAAATATTTAAAGGATGCACAAATAACGATGCATAAAACCAATACCTCATTGGTGGATTGGAATTGTACCTACATTAGTAAATGTCCTCCCTGGATATCAAATGGGATTTTGAGTTAGTGATAAAGTAGGTAAATGGTGAATATTACATCAAGAAGGAATAATTTTCCCCTCTTGTAGACTACATTAGGGGACTAATGAAAGAATTAACTATTGAGACAACATTTTAAATTATTCCCCAATAATATAATGCTTTTGACAATGCCTTGGATAATGCGGCCTCCATTTTGGTTAACCATAATCATGAAAAAGAAATCGTCTTCCTAAAACATTATAGAATGGTCTCAACAATCATCATCTTTTATATGGAAGGGTACAATCAGGTCGACACTATCTGAGATTGTGGGGAACCAATACTAACCCCTACATTAATGGATCCCATAATTGGCTATATAAAAAATGGGACTCTCCCAACGGATAGAGATGTAAGGGAAAAGATTCAGTGTCATGATACGAACTTTACCATATAAGTTGGATCAAATGTGAAGATAATACTGTATAATAATATCTTCGATGATATCCTCATTAGATTCACAAAAAAAGGAGAGATCTATTTCATCATGAGAGATTTCCATGTGGGATCCGATGGTGCCCATAAATCTAGGACCAGTTCTTCCAATCGAATCTAAAGGTTAGGATATTACTAGAAAACCATTATACATGACTATGTAGAATTCACCAAGAAATGACATGAACTCCAAATACATGGAAACCTCATCCAATAACCTTCAAAATTGCTACATAATATTAAATATTCTTGGCCATTTTCTATTGTGGTAATGGATGTCGGGGGGCTATATCCCCCAGTCACAACTAAGTAGTTAAAGTACATCCTTAATGTTTCTGACTTTTATTCCAAATGGGATAAGGCCATAACCCTTAAGGTGGTTGGAAATAATAATATCATCAACTTTATGATCTACCATATCATCATTAGTTTTGGAGTCCTCACATAATATTTATGGTAAAAAAAAAACCAACTTATGTTCCATGGAGTTGAAGATGTTGTACCTGGAGTACACTATCGAGTCAAATCAATCATATCACTATCATGTAGCTACATATGGATAGATAGATACCCTTAATAAGACCCTATAATATATACTCTATAATATGGTGAGAAATTCTATGAATTATTTGGAAGAAAAAATACTCCATACTTTATGGTCTTACCGTACCATCATACGTACTGTTGCACAAGCAACACCATACTCACTAGTGTACTGGTCTGTGGTAGTGTTATCCATGGAGGTCATGTTTCCCTAGCTCTGAGTAGAAATCTATGGATAAAAATCAATGCATGATCAATCACACATGGGTCTAGAGGAATTGTAATGGCTTTATGAGAATAGGTTACTCACACTGCACAATGATGAGGTCTACCAGAATCAGATTGCATGAAACTTCAATAAAAAAGTACACCTCCACTAATTACTCCATGTAGAACTCGTGTTTTTCCTCAGAACCATAATTATACAATGAAATAATCCCCCAATAATGGAACCTAAATGGTAGGGACCTTACAACATATATATGTTCTACCACAACATGTATTACTCATTTTCCACAATAAATGGGGAAGGTGTCACACTTCCCACCAATATGAGGTTTCTAAATAAATAATTTATATAAGATGTTAGCCTAGGAATCCGCATTAGAGTATGTACCATCATTCACCCTAACCACATAACATTAAATTAAATAATTTCATCCTTGGTTAAAGACAATAAAAGGCATGTTTTTCTAAGAACAATGCATGGATTGATTCATATCATCATAGAATATGTAGTGATTACCAATCCTCTATTCTAGGTACCATCCATAATATTATTTTTCTTTCATGATAGGTGATGAAATGTCCTTACCTCATGAAGTAAAACTGTATGGACCCATTACATTCTGCAGAATGATGGGTAACCCAATATCATTATCACAAGATGTAAAAATACAGAGATCCGTTATATCCATCCCCATTCATGTTGAGTCACCTAAATCCTTTCCTCATGATGTTAAACAACACATTTATTCTAGAACATCATATGAAATGATTCCATCTTCAAATGAGATACATAGGGATGTATCGATCCTATATCTTGGTCCAACCACTACATGAAGACATCTACCCTTATTATAGCCCCAACTGTCAATTAATTGTAAAGAAACCTGTGTCCATTCTTGTTTCTCACTCCAAGAATAGATCACCCCCACATAGAAATTGTGGTATGGACTTACCTTCACAAGTAAGTCATAAAAGGACACAAAATTTACATTATGGTCCTAAAAGAAAATCCTTAAAAGCCATACCATGAGTCCTTATATCATGATGTTAAACTACATGGTCAGTGTCCTTTCCATGCGTCTTTAAACATGATGGTTCTTTAGAATTAAATTTATTTTTATTCTCATTATATTGAGATACATAGTGACACCCATTCTTCCTTCCATTTTCCCAACTACAATATTCCCATCAATTCACGTTGGCCTACCATTGTCCACAATGCTAGATGTTAAATTGCATTGAATTTACAAAACAACATATGGGTTGATTCTCCCATTTTCTGAGATACATAGCGATGCTTGAACATCCATTTTATGGTCCAACCACAACAGTTCCATTTATTCATGTAATTTGAACCTCGTCCTTACTGCATGACGTTAAACTGCATGGAACATCATGAAGTACATGTATATTTATTCCTATCATCACATGATATATAGAGATTCTTGGATCTCAAATCCTGAGGGCCAAATACAATGGTCAATGGAAATAATAGCCACATATATGCCTAGTTATGATCTATATAGATTATTTACTATTCAATAACTACATGTGAATTGAATTTTTCCATCATAGGATAAGAAGTAATGCCAAAATTTCTAAATTCTGAGCCTAGTAACAAAACATAAATCTAAATATTTTCTCCTCCTGGTGTATGTGCCATCCCAATATAGGATACATCATTAAGAACAACATATGGATTGATTATCATAATCAGGAGATACATAGTGACACCCATGTATCTGTCTTTGGGCCAATCCACGACCCTTTTACAATTTCACATCATTTACCACATCCAAACTGCATGTTGTTAAACTGTAAGGATGTACATCTTTACCACATGATGTTAAACTACATGGATGTACCTCTTTATCTCATGATGTTAAACTATATGGAATAATTTCTTTACCAAAAGATGTTAAACTGCTTAGAAGTATGGGCTTACCCCATGATGTTAAAAAACCTGGAAGTACGTTCTACTATATGATGATAAATTAAATGGAATTATGGACTTATCGCATGAAGATAAACTGTATGGATATAATTCCTAATTTCATGATGTTAAACTGCAAGGAAGAATTTACATTCCCAATATAAGATATTAAACACAACATAAAATCACCCATATTTCATCCCTTTTCAAAGGACCACAAGAGACATCCCCTGATCAATCTTACTATGGGGTGCTTCATCCATCTTTTAATGCACCTCAATCCATAAGCCACACTTCATGCCTTGGGTGTCTTAGATCTCTTCAATATTCCCTGGCCCCTGGAATGGATATCCAGTTACATGGAACCTTTTTATTTATTATGCATGTATGACTATGGCTACTTTATATGCTCAAATGGTTATATACCACATGTTTCACTATGAAAAAGGTTATTCTGGTTGTATTGGGACCTGACACCACTATGAAATAACTCAAAACCTCTGCGTGTCTAACCAACACTTAGTATGAATTTACCATATAATTGATCCGGACATGAGAACCTCAATCCATGATTTAAAAAATTTCCATTCCCATCTGGAAGGATGTTGGGGTTCTCTTGACCCTAAGTATCCGAATTAGTCTCTTATATATATAACATCTCCCATAATAGGTCCATGTGGGCAATTTCAATACACATAATCTACTTTGATCAATTTTGTACCACCTTAAACCCTAGCCCATAATGGTCTAAATCAGAAGACCATAAACTGATAATGGCAGAGACACAGAACTGGTTTGGTTGAAATCTCTCAAAGGGATACTTGGAGAGAAGTTGAGTCTCTGCCTTCTAAAATCCACATTATCAAATTTTTGGAAAAATTAGGGCATGAAAAGATAATGCATAAATTCTCATAGGGTATACCTAATAGCCATAGTAAAATCCATGCTATGCTCACTAGACCTTCTAGGCCAGGAAAATGTTAGAGTAATGGGTTTTCAAACCGCCTCTCTATGAGAATATTCTTGTTAGGTGGTGGAAAAAATATTAGGGTACTGAAAATCTCAATGGATTATACACTTTCCAGAGACCACACTTCATGATTTGGGGTACCTCAGATCATCATAACATTCTACGGCCCTTGGAAAGGATATCCAGCTTAAAGGTCCCTTAGATTGACAATGGATACATGCTCATGGATCTTATATATGCGCCTATGGCCGTCAACCAATTGGGTCAATCTGAAAAAGGACCTTCCAAACATCATAAATCCTAACATCATTGTGAAACCCCTCAACACCTCAACTTTTCTAAACCGACCCCTATATGATTGTGCCAAAATATCCTCATGACTATAGCACTTTTGGTCATGATTTAAATTCCTCCACCAAAATAACTATAAAAATTAATTATCCTTGATGTTACATCACCATTTTTCATACCCTTTCTCAGAAACTAACTACGACACTTTAGTCCAAAGCCTTTGATATACCACACCTCATGATTCGAAACCATAGGGAATAAAGCTCAAGATTCACAATTTAGGAGTTAAATTTACCTAGGGAACCTAAACCCTTTATTGATTTCCTTATTTCCATATCAAAATTCATCATCTTGATGTTTGAATCTTCACTAACCATTCATGGACCTTATAGAGAAATGGAGATCATTTTTATCTTAGTATCCTATCAACGCATAAGTGCTTTTACCTGCCAACTAATGGAATTTTCTACTTTAAAAGAAAAGAGCTACAATAATTGTGATACTTAGAATCACTATGGATGAACTTAGAATATCTGAATTCCATGGGAAATTCTTTTCATGTATTCACCATCTCATGATAATAGACACATAAATTCAGGTTACAATTTACATATCTTATATTCCATATACCCAGGTGGATCCATCTTACCTAATATTTCTCTTTCAACTGATATCACCTCTATGAATCTCCATATCCCTTGTAAAAGATTTTCTGAATATGTGTCCTTTTTCATGACTATGAATTTATGCATATGTCTCCTAAATATGTGCCAAGGGTCATCATAAAACTCTTTCACTATGAAAAAAGGGCTTTATGATCCTTGTGAGCCTCAACAACACCATGGATCCAAACCAACACCTTAGTCCGTTTTAGGTCATTATTTAAATTTATACACCATATATGTGATCAATATTATATTTGAGATAAAAGAACATAAACTAAAGCAATATCAAGTCTGTTATAAAATACCTTAAAAGAAATCAATATTAGGTCTGAGTTAAAAGAAATTAAACTAAAGAAATATTTGGATGATGTTAGAAGACCTTTATCTAAATCAATATAAGGTCCAAGCTAAGATGCCATAAACTAATGAAATATTAGGTCTGATATGAAAGACCTTAAACAAAAGAGTCATTACACCCAACCTAAAAGACCTTAAACCAAAGAAATATTATGTCCAAGATAAAATACCTTAAAAAAAATTCAATTTTAGGTTCTACATAAGAGACCATAAATAAAAGTGATATTAGGTCTAAGATAAAAAACCTTAAACTAAAGCAGTATTAGGTATGAGATAAAATACCTTAATATAAAGAGATATTTTGTTCAAGATAAAAGTCCTTAAACTAAAGAGACGTTAGGTCTAATCTAAAGACCTTAAACTAAAAAATATTATGCCTGATCTAAAAGACCTTAAACTAAAGAAATATTAGGTCCGAGATAAAAGATAATAAAATAAATTTATATTATTTTGGTGATAAAATACATTAAATTAAATCAATATTAGGTCCCAACTAAAATTTACATACCTAAAAAATGTCAACAATTCTAGCTGCAAAAGCGTGTAACGATATCCAAATGGTATTGACATGATCGAGATGCTCTATCAAAGACTATCTAATTTGGAGAAATGATAGAGCACTCCACATTAGAACATATCTCTTATCATGGAGATCCCTCTCTAAAACAAGTGGTTTCAAGATTGTTGGAATAGATTATCAATAAAAAATATCATGATGATATGCATTCACAAGAATCTCTTAGAGGGAATCTATTAGAATTTCAACATTCAATTATAGGCCTTTATGATCACTCAACATAATAAAAGACATTGGTATATATGGAAATATCCAAAATGACAGAGCTATAAGATATCATATACATCATAAGTAAATGAAAACTGATTAATTTTGAATAAATCATAGAAAATTTATCTATTTAGAGTATCAAAGGATAGGTGGAATATCCACATTTTTGAGTTCCTCTAAGGCTCTGTAACTTTTTTCTAATGAAAAAATTGAGTCACATCAAAATATGGTCAGCAGTACTGGTAAGATAAATAAGAGTATAAATAGAGGAATCGATTTAGTATTTGAGTGACACTTTCCCACATCACCACTTCTTCCCATAGATGGAGAGCTTTGACCCAAGTGGCCAAATCTTCAACCATCATTTGGGTAGTGGAAAATTAGGGTGATGCGGTCGAAATGATGGACTTTAGATGAAAAATAATCTCTTCATACCTACATACATGTGAATTAAAAGCATCCATATGTTCTTGAAGTTTATATAGTAACAGGAGACCCTGTTATAAAGACACCACTACCTCCCACATTTGTTTAATGAGGTAAGACTCACTCACCAAACTGTGTAGATATATTTCATTCGTGTACAAGTATCTTTGATCCAAGATTATTTACTAAACAATTTTAAAGAAAGTCTATCAATCTATGTCGTATACCTTTAAGTCATGAAATAACTGATGAAGGAATTACCATTGGTGACAAAATATTTCCAAGAGGGTCTTAGTAATCAAGGTATGAATCCATTCCTAGACCTGTCGACGATGTGATTGAGCCTCTACAGTCAGTGGGGTAGATAGATAAAAAGCATAACCTGCCACTCTTATCAATGATGAAATTGGTTGAGAGGCCTCAAATGATATTCCCCCAGTAGAGACATCTTGTGTTGGAGGATCAGATCCACTAACTAAATCAGTTTCACCATTTGAGTGGTCATCATCTGAAAGAGTTCTCTTTCTCTATTACTCACCTAGGTCATCAATCAATTCCATTAATAAAAGAGATATATGCATTGGTGGTGTAAGATCCTTTTCTATATGATAGAACCAACTGACCTAAAAAACCATTAGGATAAGGGGTTACCAAAACATGGGCATAATATTGGTTACAGAATTCTGAAGAATAATTAGTAGGTGGAAGCAAAATTTCATCCTCAGTTTCATTACATGTCATCATCATCCAAAATTGGTGGATAACCCTAGGATGTTACTCCCATCGAATGAGAACCAAGGGGATGGGAGAAACTCACAGAATGTATCCAAATAGTTGATCAAATAAATGTGGGGTGCACAAATCATAGATGACCATCTTTTCCACACTGGATACGAGGACCCCATCATAAAGGAAGATCATATATGATCTCTTTTCAAGAGAACCTCCGCCATTGTCAGTGATCAGGCCACCCAGTGCACAGAAAGTAGAAAAGTCAAAACTACCTGACAGAGACAGTTAACCTTTGACCTCAGCCGAGATTAGGTACATATCCTCAACCACAGATATGTACAAAAATCTTTTATTGGATATGGTGTCATAGATCCTAAAAGCATAATAATTTTCAAAACAATGGAAAATATCACCTATCCATCCAAATAAGAATTGGAGAAGACTATTGATCTTATAAGGGGTTATAACCTATTTTATTATGACCCAACATATGCTAAACTAATGTACGTATTGGTACTATAGTGTTAAGGATTCTTTCTTTTTTATGTTGTGTTTCCATCACATGCGTTCTAACAAAAATTCCTAAACGTGTGTACCCTGTCATGAAGAGACACCAATTCAAGAACATGTCTACGGAACCTACAAATCTCATATTTGGAGAGATCAAAGAGTTCAAACAATATCTCCTTGAGGTATAATCCCGATCCTCTAAGATGGCTCAATATAAGCCATCACTATAATTTATTTTCTTGGAGGGGAACCTACAAAGTAGAATAGAAGCTTGTCTAAATCCACTATTGGAGAGGAAAATATTGATCCAATCCTTGAAAGAAATAATAGAGTGAATAATTATAACATTCTATAATTTATTCCTTATAATGATAATAATAGCCCTTTACAATACTAGAGTTTGCTGAGGGTCATCCAAAAAAATTTCTACAGGGATAAATTTGTTATAAATTTTTCCAATTTGAAAAATTCCTCATAGCTGATTGATATACCAAAGAATGATTCATACTTCCTAATGGGAAAAGTGAAATATTTTTGAACTAGGGAATCAGTGGATAATAATCCCTTAAAGGATATTGGGATTTATATTAATAGTGAATTGATTTATTCACATGTATTTTTAATGATTAACACTGTATATATCATTAGTAAACTCTAACCAACATTGCCTCCTCCATAATGTCCATGCCCATTTTTCAGAAAAGTTTTCTCCAGGGAGAAGATCCATTTCAAATACAATCATTATCATAAGTGTCTAGAAAAGTGGTGAGTATAATTTAATAACTCTAAGAGATAGTTTGTTGAGAGAATTCATAGTCATATAGGCCTCGAGGAGTGTTTTCCAATAGATAAGACAAACCTTGGGATTGAGGTGTACCAAGATGGACATGCTCAACAATTATTGTCTGAATGCAGTTGATATAATAAAAAACCCAGATGGATGAAAAATTGAAATCCATAGAAGGAATGGTAGAATGATATAGTATACCAAAATCATATAGAGGGATTTGATGAGACCAAGGGTAACCCTGGATACTGGGTGAGAGGAATCCCTTTAGACTCCCATTATTAATACGAGAATGATATCATTGATCATCATTACGATTTCTAGTGATCAGGGCCCATTGATTGGATGCAGTAGAGGAACTATGAATATAATTGGAATCCATTTGAAAATAAGTAAGTGGGACATGTCAGAAAAAGAGAACCTAGGAACATGTTAAAAAAATAAAGGCATGAAAGTTCTGGGGACATAACACATGTCACATGACATTTTAGGATATTTGTGAATGAAATAAGATGTTCAAGGATCACCTACCCTCTTGTGAACTTGTAGGTTTCATAACAACCACAAAGCATCATGTGAACCACATATCCTCCCTAATGAATCAAGACCATGTGAACTAATCGTGGTCAAACGAAGTCACAAGATATTTAATGATCGAATCTATGGATCTCACAAAGTACTCCTGATAATGATAACCCTCATATCAAATGATTGAAAAATTACCAAAGTATAGTTCACGATAGGATCATGAAAGAATATAAACAAGGGGTAGTCTTGCAAAAGAGCTTTGAAAAAATATAATCACAGTGAAGACTCATGAGTGGGGCTCACGATAAGGGTTCACGACACAGTCTTGCAATAGAGGAAAGGGGGAGAACATTGTAGAAGGGATGGACTATATAAAGAGTTACTCTCGACCCCTATATATAGTATGTTTAACATAATTCTAAATATTTCCTGGTAGATCAAATGTCACTTTTGGTACTGGTTTCTTGCTCTACCAAAGAGTTAGGCGAGCATTAGTTTTTTTTCTAAACTGATTCCTTTTCCCCAAAGACGTCACTCCAAAGGGTGGGGGCATTTATCGACCCCCACCAAATTATCATTAGAAAAAACCAAAAGGAAGAAATAACTGAATATGGGTGTTACCTTACCCAACAAAAAAGTATTTGAGACCCATGGAGAGCATGACCCTCTAAAGGACTCATGATCGTGTGGCCATTTCAAGGTCACATGAATACTCCACGCATAAAACATCACCAACCAAAGATCTTGTATAACCCCCTTTATCAAACATTATTATTCTTATGAAGTTCCTACAAACAAATAATTGATGTGTGATAATGATTGAATGAGATCCACAAGCTGTATGCATTTTCATTTACAATAACATGAAAAACTGTCTCAAATCATTTAAAAATGATAATGATAAGTATTCAAGTGTGGAGACCCCTAGTGGTCATATGAGCCCATTCCCCACATCATCATTGGAAAGAATAAAATTCCTCAACGATAACGAAACCAACATGAAATTCCCCCACCTTTGTAAAATAAAATAGAGGGAATAATGGGGGGGGGGGGTGAGAGGAGATCACAATTTATGAAAGACATGTGACACACCCTCGACAATTCGTAAGGCACCAAGAGTCCCTAATTAAATGAATACCTCACCTCATAAATTTTTTTGACATATTATCTTATATGCATGGAAGTACTAAATTCTGTTGATATGACTCTACACATCCCATTTGAATCATCAAGGGAGAATCTATAGATTTTACTAAAATATGCTCGCATCCCCAAATAACCAATATTGGTCATGAAATACATCATCAGAAAATCGATTAAATTTCCATGACATTACTCATGAAAATTCTCATAACTCGAAAACCTTTTTAGAATAAACAAATGGGATAATGTGGAAGAGGCAAGAGGAGATCATGGTTTCTAAAAGATGTGAGATGTGCCCCCGATGACCCATAAGATTTCTTGATAGTTCACTGACACATTATCCACTTCTTAAAAAATCCCTTTGTCTTGTCACCCACACCATACAGAGGTCCCTGAGTATGTACATGAAACTGAACAATTTCACTTCTGTACTCTAAAGGAAAACATATGAATTTTTCCATGATATTCTCATACACCACCATATATCCCATATTGGTCAGATGACATATAACTAAAAAAATAGAGTAATATTCCATGAAATTTCTTATGAAATCTAGCATGGATCCCAACATCTATCACATAAAACAAAGGAAATAAAATCGGGATGAGGTTGAAGGTAGTCAGGGTCACTGAGAGACATGTGGGGTGCCCTAGAAGACCACACTTCAATCCTATTATACCCCTATATAAGCTATCCTTGTCTCACAGAAAGTCCCAGAAAAAGTCATTAATCATGTAGAAAATTCCTTTAAACATGGACATTGGATCTCACAAAGCCACATAGAAATAAACATAAGAAAATATTAAAAGTTATTGTACATTCACCAATGGTAAAAAATTCAGCACTAACCACTGATAATCTGATAAAGGTGTTATTTATGAAAGATAATTACATTCATTAAAAATTTGGCGACTCACTCGGAATGACCCACAAAAAATTCTCATGAAGACACATGGCCCCACCCCCCTTTGCTGACTCCATCATGGATTCATTCCAGATATTCCACAAAAAAGCATTGAGCATATGGGTTAGTGATGCCTATAAATTACCCCACCCCAACATAAAGGAGAGGGTTGGATTTTTTATCTCAGATATCACCTCAACTACACACATAATAACTCTTGGAGTATCACGCTAGCACTAGAGTAGATTTCTCAGAACAACAAATCACACACCTGACCATTCTTCTATCAGGTAACATACTGGGGACTGGAAGAATAAATCATGAACCATAAATAATTTACATAGAGTTATAATTCATGGATCTTGTGATGGGATAATATAATGGCAAGTGAAGAACATATGACATGTCTGATAGATCACACAAGAGTTAATGTAAACTAATACCAGACAAGCCTGATGAGTTTGAAATATATGGGATAAAACAAAGAACTAATGTGGAAGACAAAAATTAATGACATGGTCACTATCCCTCATGGTATTTGAAAGTATCATACAAGGACACATGATAGTACCATGACTTCTCACTTAGATCTCGGGACATTCCTTCATCATTTATTTTGGGACATGCGAAGACCTATGGAAGTGTCAAATAAAGTCACCTGGTCCCCCTAGGTGCATCAACTTAGTCTCAAGAAATATCTCAGGTCTATCACCCGATCCCCACTACATCCTTTAGATTCATCTCTCGACTCATACAATAGTGGTCACTCATATTAGTCAAATCATGCCATTTCATTTAGGCATGATAAAAAATCTCACACAATGTCCTTCAATCAAGTCAGCTAAGACCCACAATGCCCACTGGACATGATGTGTAGGTCTTGTGATGACCCATAGGGATGTTATCCAAGAAACACAACATCCTTTGGATGAAGACACATTGAATCATGTGAAAACACCATATAACTTAAGATAGGTCATGTGATGGATTCCAAGACATACTGACCAGGTCATTCGATGTCCCCCAAATAAATCAACTGGGTTATGCAACACCCTATAGACAAGACGCCAAGGCTAAAATGGAATACCCAAATTTGATATCCCTGTACAAACATGGAGAGAAATCCCCAAATATTAGGGAATTCTCATTTTGTGATCCCCAATATAATGGAAACGATGACAACATTGATTACCGCCATATTCAGGATATGTAGGACACCTATTCAAGGTTCGAGCTCTATATTCATTATTTAGGGTAATCTCAGTATCAAAGAACTTATCCATAAATATTAAATTAATCATATACTAAACCTTATTTCTCAAAACAAGAATATATCATGTGGTGTAAGGCCCCAGCCTTAATCCATTCTTAATATTGAATTAAATGAATAATTCACATTGAGGATCATTTCAGGTTTAGAGTTTTATAGAATTAGAACATAACTATTACATCTCAAAAGATTACAAAGTAGACACTTCTACTAAGTTTCCATAATAAAAAAAAACTCTTAAAAAGAAACATGTCTATTTCCATGTCTTATATAGCATGACATTAACTTGATCCCATCCTTGACCTTATTCCACTTTAAGTCCTATGAAAAACATTTTGAAAAAAACTTGGGGTGAGCATAAAAAGCTCAGTAAGGGATACACAAAGAATGAAAACTATTACTTTTTCAAACATCAAGTAAACCATGTATACTCTAACAAAGTAATACCTTCACCATCATGAAGTAGTAAAAAATCTTCACTGAATAAAGTATCATTACATACCTTTTTGTAACCAAAGGATTACCATAAAACCCATATAAAGAACACATAGCATATATAAAGGTTACTTGGGACATAAACATACTTAAGTGGAATAACCACACGGTCGACTTCCACACATATCACTTAATGGAATAGCCATACGACCAATTTACATACATACTTAATGGAATAGCCATACAGTCTACTTCCATACCCAATGCATTGGAGGTTATAACGTAACCACCCGTCCTGGTATTCAGGGCACCACCCGTCATATGGTTTATAACGTAACCACCCGTTAAAATGTCCAAGTACCAATATAAAATCATAAAACATAAAACCAATATAAAGGAATGATAATATTTCCACATCACAATATATCATAATAGAATCCTTTATCAAAACCATTTTCAATACCAAAATACATAAAATAGTATATGGTATTTATTTTATTTTAAAAACATTACGGCTTGTTGAGGAAGCCAAAGACCAAATAATACTCGCGGCGGCGGAAAAGGTCGTTGTCACCACGTACGTTAAAAAAACATTCCTTTTTGTTGTTTAGTAAAACGCTTTGTAGAAAAAGATTCCTTTAGTATAAAAGTAAAAGTCAAAGGGGTTTATACACCGTATAAAAGAAATTTGTTTATAAAACGAAATATGCCTCAATGAAAGGAGATTGAGACGAAGTCCCTTACCTCGGGTCCGACTTGACTCGATCGTTCTTTAACGTCCTGAATAATAAACTTGAGTTAATTTATACATGATTAGGAACTTTTTTAAAGTTCATTATTCCTTTTATATCACTTATTGCCATGTTATAAACATTATGTAACCATTTATGTTAATAATGTTTGTTTTGTCAATATTTGGTTCTTAAGTCGAAAGTGGACTTCTTACAATTACATGTTGTTCGTGTGGTCAGAGGTTCTTTATATCCAGAATGAAATTCCTGATTTGGATATCATATATATCATATATATCCAGCATATACATGTATTTATAATATTACATAATCATTTAGAGGTAAGAAATGAAATGCACCGTTCATGGAAACGGTAAGCCGTACGTACGCATGAACGCTACTTTCATTTCTATTTCATATTTTATAGAATGGAATCATAATGATATAAGAGTATATTATAATTACAGTATAATAACATATATAATATCATTAACTTTATCCTTTACACATCCCACATATGGTATTAACGAATCAAATCACTTTCAGGGGGCGGTAGTCCGCACTTCCTAAAATGAAGATATCGTGTTTACACATAATGGAAACAATAATGGTATGCCATAAATGAAAAATACAGAAGCTTAATGAAAGAATAAACATATCACATATCATATATAAAAATAGTGACATCATAATGGCCACCTTTGAAAGTGTTAAATGAGTATTGGACAATCATCGTTTCGGGAGGCAGAATTTCTCCATCCAGGGAAACCGTATGTTCTTTAACCATTTGATGTAGTTGTGTGAGATTGTAGCTCGAATAAATCTTATAACAACATCCTATTATATTTAAGATACTGGTGTTGTTACAAAAGAAGTAAATAAGAAGAGTTTAGGGGGTGGAAGAAGCAAAATAAAACAAATGAACAAGAGAGAATGAATTACCTTTAAAAGTGTAACTCCTTTTGATTTGAGCCTAAAGGCTTCCTTTGAAAGGATTCTGCCCAAAGAGAATTCTCTAGGATGAGGATAGGGATGTGGAGAGAGTAAATGGGCAGGGGTTGGCCGAGACAAAGTCTTAAGGAGTGTGTTTAAGGTGGTATAGGTGGGGGCCTTTTATAAGAGGAGAGGAGGGGCACTTTTGGAAAGTAAAGAAATATTACTTTATTTGAAAATGTGCTTCGGTTTTAAATGGTCCCAAATTGATATAATTAGTGGATAAGGTGATAAGGGTTAGAAATACACCCATCCAATAAGTTTTGGACATGTGTAGTTCATAGATTTTACATTATCTTTCCATTTTATTTAAATCGTCAAATAATGATGTCATCGCTGCATCATTATTATGTCATAAATAATATAATTTATTTAATGTGTAAAAATTATAAAAAAAATACTATGATGTAGGAAATCTTTTTATATTTCCAATGACTATTTATAATCAAAATATCTGACTTGTATAACCCCATTTAAAAATTGTTTTAGTAAAACATATCATGTTTGTGCCATTTTTTACATTAACATTAAATAAAAGGTATTTATGTCATTTTCCAACCAAAGTGGCTCCATGGGGTACCCAAGTTGACCCATGACTTGTCTTGGTCTTCCATGAAACATCCAATGAGGGTAGGACATGTTTCTAGGTCATCTCATATTATTAAAACATTATTTTTACATTAAACTATACTAATTACCACTAATCGCGATTAAAAACTTAATAAGTTACTATTCACCAAAAAATTATTTTAATCTCATTGAACCACATTTTACTTCTTAATGACAACCATGTATGTCGGATTTTTGAAAATCAAAACACAATGATGTCAAAATTTCATTTAAACAGAAAAATCAGTTTTTATACGTACCACTTAGTTGTTTCACTATTCATCAAAAATTGAAGTTTTTTAGAAAATTACAAAAAATTCACCATAAGCTATATTTGATATTACGAATTAAAAAATGAAGTTTATTTTCTCAAAATTCAAAATATATAAGTCACATTAATTAATTTAATAATTAATTCCCTCTGTCAGAGGAAATAGCTTGTTTTTATGAAACAATAAGTATCAAAAGCTTGACACTAGTTTAAGTCTGATTTCAAAGTGAAATTAATTCCAACGACCACTATTGGATTTAATGGTAAAAATATTTTCTAATTTCAATTTAAAACCAATTCAAAAGATAATCTAAATAAATTATATTAAAAAGAGGTTTTGAATTAAAATACAACATTTTACACTATTCATTAAAAAAATGAACTTTATCGGAAAGGTACCAAAAATTTACACAAGGTAAAATTTGATGTCCCAATTCTAAAGAAGAGTTATTTTTGGTCCAATAGAATTTATAAGACTGATCAAAACTATATTTAATGACGGTTCGCCGTCAAAAGGTGATAATTGAACCCTTAGTGAAAATTAGGGTACAAATGCCTAAAATTGAATTCTTTCCGTATTTTAAGCCTTTATCTTTTATTGGGTAAATGTAAAAACATTTAAAAACATATATAATCATACTTTTGTTATTTATATCCATTCCCACCAGTACAACGACTACTTGTTAACTAACATTTAAAATAATATTATTTTATTACTTGTGTGCAATGTAAGTTTTCAAAGAAACTCATCGTCGCGTATCGAGTACGCTATCGAATGTAGAAACCCTTTTTAATTAATATTTAATTCGTAAATATTAATTAATATGAAAATTATTTATTCTTTATTTACCTGGGATGTTACATCCTTCCCCACTTTTTGGGAATTGCGTCCTCGCAATTTTATTCACTTATCAAAATAAGTGGGGGTATTTATCCCTCATAGAATTTTTAGATTCCCACGTTGCCTCTTCAATCACATGGTTTTTCCACAAAACCTTTACCAGATGAATCACCTTATTCTGTAACACCTGCTCCCTGTAGTCAAGAATCTGGACTGGTTGTTCTTCATAAGATAGGTTCTCCTCCATCTGAACTACCTCTGGACTCAAAACATGAGATGGATCTGGCATATACTTCCTCAACATCGAAACATGAAAAACATTGTTTACCTGAGATAAAATCGGAGGTAAAGCCACCTGGTATGCAACTGATCCAACTCTCTCCAGAATTTCATATGGTCCAATAAACCTTGGACTCAGCTTTCCTTTCTTACCAAATCTCATCACACTTTTCCATGGAGAAACCTTGAAAAAAACAAGATCACCTACCTCGAAAGATAGATCCTTCTTCCGGTTATCCGCATAACTCTTCTGCCTGCTCTGAGCTATTCTCATGTGCTTCTGAATCAACTGAACTTTTTCTGCCATATCTTATACAAATTCTTGTCCCATTAGCTTCCTTTCACCCACTTCATCCCAAAATGCTGGAGTTCGACACCGCTTCCCAAATAATGCCTCAAATGGTGCCATCTGTATACAGGAATGAAAGATATTATTATAAGAAAACTCAACCAATGAAAGATGTTGGTCCCAAATTCCCTGATAATCCATCGAACAAGCTTGTAGCATATCCTCCAATGTCTGAATTGTTCGTTCTGACTGCCCATCTGATTGAGGATGAAAAGCTGTACTAAAATTTAATTCAGTACCCAACGACTTCTGAAGGCCTTTCCAAAAGTTAGAAGTGAACCTGGGATCACGTTCAGATACAATGGAGAGAGGAACTCCATGTAACCTAACTATCTCTTTAAGATACAAATAGGAAAGTTGATCTAGAGAGAAAGTATCTCGTATATCAAGGAAATGATCAGATTTGGTCAAGCGATCAATAATAACCCAGATTTCATTATTACCTCGAGATGTTCTTGGTAATCCCACAACAAAGTCCATGGATATGTTTTCCCATTTCCACTCTGGCACTGGTAAAGGCCGAAGCATCCCTTTAGGTAACTTCCGCTCTGCTTTAAACTGCTGACAAGTCAGACACTTCACAGTAAAATCAGCAATATCTCTTTTCATTCCACCCCACCAGTAATACTCCCGCAGATCTCTGTACATCTTAGTACTGCCAGGATGAACAGAAAACGGTGAACTATGAGCCTCACATAACAACTCATTCTTCAACTGTGAATTACAAGGCACACATAACCTCTTCCCAAACCTCAAAACACAATCATTATCAATGTTGAATTCAGGCAACTTATCTTTCTGAACCAGCTCTACCTTTTTCTTCAACTCACTATCTCGCTTCTGTGCTTGCTAGATTCTGTCTCATAGAGAAGATTTCACTGATACCTGAAACAAAACAGAAGAACATCCTGTACCAACAACTTCTATGCCAAATTTCATCAAATCTTTAACCAAAGGATCACGTTCCAAACACAACATTGCTAATGAAGCATTACTTTTTCGACTCAAATCATCAGCCACATTATTTGCTTTTCCCGGATGGTAATGAATTGTGAAATCATAATCCATGATTAATTCCAGCCATCTCCTATGTCTCATGTTCAATTATTTCTGAGTGAATATATACTTTAAACTCTTGTGATCAGAATATATTTCACACTTTACTCCATAAAAACGATGCCTCCAAATTTTTAAAGCAAAGACAACAGCAGCTAATTCCAAATCATGTGTAGGGTAATTTACGTCATGAGTTTTCAACTATAGTGAAGCATAAGAAATTACCTGATCATTTTTCATAAGGACAAAACCAAGTCCCTTCAACGAAGCATCACTGTATATAAAAAACTCACCATTCCTGGAAGGAAGTGCCAAAACTGGAGCATTCACCAATCTTCTCTTCAACTCTTGAAAACAATCATCACATTCTTTTGTCTATATGAACTTAACACCCTTACGAGTTAGCTTAGTCATTGGACTAGATAACCGTGAAAAATTTTCAACAAAACCTTCGGTAGTAACCTGCCAAACCAAGAAAACTACGGATCTCTGTTACATTTGTGGGTCTTGGCCATTTTTCAACAAATTTTGTTTTAGTAGGATCAACAGTTATGACATCTTTTAAAACAATGTGACCTAGGAAAGAAATTTGTTGTAACCAAAACTCACACTTTCTGAATTTTCCATATAGTTTCTTTTCTTTTATGGTTTGCAAGATAACCCTTAAATGACTTTCATGCTCCTATTTACTTTTACAAAACACCAAAATATCATCGATGAAAACAACCACAAACTTATCCAAGAACTCATAGAAAATTCTATTCATAAGGTCCATGAATACAACAGGTGCACTGGTTAAACCAAAAGGCATAACTACAAATTCATACTGGCCATATCTAGTACGGAACACAGTCTTCGGAACGTCTGCTTCTTTTACTTTCAACTGATGGTACCCAGACCTCAAGTCAATCTTCGAAAAAAACTGAGCTACCTGGAGCTGATCAAACAAATCATCGATATGGGGAAAAGGATACTTGTTCTTAATAGTAATATTATTCAAGGCTCTATAATCAATGCAAAGTCTCCTTGATCCATCTTTCTTTTTAACAAACAAGATAGGAGCACCCCATGGTGATGTGCTAGGTCGAATGAAACCTTTATCTAATAGCTCCTGCAAATGTTTCTTTAACTATAAAAGTTCAACTCGATCCATTCGATAAGGGGGTTTTGAAATTGTCTTAGAATCAGGAAATAAGTCAACAGTAAATTCAACTTCCTGATCATGAAAAATACTAGGCAACTCATCAGAAAAAACATCAAGATACTCATTTACCACTGGCACATCATTAATCTGAACAGTTCCTTTATTTTCAACAATATGTGCAAGGTAAAATTAATTTCCATATTTTACTAGTTTCTCAACTTCCTGATACGTTATCAAAATCAAGGGTTCATTCTTGTACACAAACTGAAAATCTTTCTAAAAAGAAACCATTTTAGCTCTGCAGTCAATCTTAGCATGATAAACAGAAATCCAATCCATGACCAAAATAACATCAAACTCTACTAGAGGCAAAACAATAAGGTTTGCTGGTAGATTCTTTCCACACACAAGGATAAGAAGGTTCTTATAATTCCTTTTTGCCTCAAAGTTCCCTCTGGGTGTTTTTACCATAAGTTCAGGGTTCATATCCTGAGATGGAATATTAAATTTACTAGAAAACTTCTTAGAATTGAAAGAGTGTGTAGACCCTGAATCAAACAACACATTGGCATAATCTGAACAAACAAACAGTGTACCTGATACCACTTCATTAGATGGCCCAACATCTGCTGAAGTTGCTGCAAAAGATTTCACCACCCCTTTCTGCTTGTAGTCTGGCTGCATTTCCCCAGTTGAGTTCTTCGTTGGACACACGTTTGCATAATGACCCATTTCATTACACTTAAAACATCATACCATTGGCTTTTCATTGCCTACTTTATCATCTTCCTTACAGTTACGAGAAATATGACCAGACTTACCACACCGAAAGCACTTACCAGACATTGATAAACATTCCCCAAGATGCATTTTACCACACTTCTCACAGGATGGATATTTGGTTTTCTTACCTCCTTGCTTCTTCGATGAATTCTTCCCCTTTTCCTGCCAACTAGACCTCTTATTCTATTGTTTTTCATAGAACACCTGATCATCGGCAAACTCCATTTCCACCTTCTTCGCACATCGAACAAGTTTTTCATAACTTTTAAACTCACGAGTAGCTAAATCCCTTCGATAATTTGTCTTTAACCCTGAGTAAAAACGGTTTATTTTACTATCAAGATCTCGTATGAAGTTCGGAGCATACCTTGCCAATCGAGTGAACTTTGCTTCATAAGCAGCCACTGAATCATCCTCCTGCCTCAATTCTAGAAACTGTTTTTCCATCCTAAGACGAACCACCTTAGGAAAATATTTCTCAAGAAACATACCTTTGAATTCGTACCAGTGAAGATCCTCAATCTCATCACTATCCCTGATATTTTTCAACATCAACCACCACTGATCAGCTTCACCTTCAAAACGGTAAACAACAAGACTAACCTTTTGATGTTCTGAACACCCCATGACATCAAAAATATTCTCCAGTGCTTTAATCCACCTTTCAGCTTGCACAGGGTCAGATGATCCTCTGAATGATGGGGGATGTTGGCTCATGAAGTTTTCCACCACTGACATGTTCCTCTGTGGTTAATCTGGATGATATTGTGCACGGATACCACCACCATTTATAGCCTGATTCAACTGTTCCATCACTGCCACAAACTGTTCAGTTCCGATTCCGACCATCTCAGGTTGCTGATTTGGAAGGTTGTCTTCCTCCTGATGTCGTCCCAACATAGCTACTTTGTTTCCTCTGCGGAAAACCATTCTGAACACAGAAATATCTTAGGAGAAGAAACATGGTAATCTTTAAATGCTATATCATTTCAATCATATCATAAATTAACTTATAATTTTACACTTTTCTAACTCCTAAAGTTGTCTAAACCGACCTTTGATACCAACTATAAGGCCCCAGCCTTAAACCTTACATAATATTGAATTAAATGAATAATTCACATTGAGGATCTTTTCAGGTTTAGAGTTTTATATAATTAGAACATAACTATTACATATCAAAAGATTACAAAGTAGACACTTCTACTATGTTTCCATAATAAAAAAACTCTTAAAAAGAAACATGTCTAGTTCCATGTCTTATATATCATGACATTCCCTTGATCCCATTCGTGACCTTATTCCACTTTAAGTCCTGAGAAAAACATTTCGAAAAAAACTTGGGGTGAGCATAAAAAGCTCAGTAAGGGATACACAAAGAATGAAAACTATTACTTTTTCAAACATCAAGTAAACCATGTATACTCTAACAAAGTAATACCTTCACCATCATGAAGTAGTAAAAACTCTTCACTGAATAAAGTATCATTACTTACCTTTTTGTAACCAAAGGATTACCATAAAACCCATATAAAGAACACATATCATATATAAAGGTAACTTGGGACATAAACATACTTAAGTGGAATAACCACACGGTCGACTTCCACACATATCACTTAATGGAATAGCCATACGGCCAATTTCCATACATACTTAATAGAATAGCCATACGGCCGACTTCCATACCCAATGCATTGGAGGTTATAATGTAACCACCCGTCCTGGTATTCACGGCACCACCCGTCATATGGTTTATAACGTAACCACCCGTTAAAATGTCCAAGTACCAATATAAATTCATAAAACATAAAACCAATATAAAGGAATGATAACATTTCCACATCACAATATATCATAATAGAATCCTTTATCAAAACCATTTTCAATACCAAAATACATAAAATAGTATATGCTATTTATTTTATTTAAAAAACATTACGGCTTGTTGAGGAAGCCAAAGACCAAATAATACTCGCGGTGGCGGAAAATATCGTTGTCACCGCGTACGTTAAAAAAACATTCCTTTTTGTTGTTTAGTAAAACACTTCGTAGAAAAATATTCCTTTTGTATAAAAGTAAAAGTCAAAGGGGTTTATAAACCGTATAAAATAAAGTTGTGTATAAAAAGAAATATGCCTCAATGAAAGGAGATTGAGACAAAGTCCCTTACCTCGGGTCCGACTTGACTCGATCGTTCTTTAACGTCCTGAATAATAAAATTGAGTTAATTTATACTTGATTAGGAACATTCTTAAGGTTCATTATTCCTTTTATATCACTTATTTCCATGTTATAAACATTATGTAACCATTTACGTTAATAATTTTTGTTTTGTCAATATTTGGTTCTTAAGTCGAAAGTGGACTTCTTACAATTACATGTTGTTCGTGTGGTCAAAGGTTCTTTATATCCAGAATGAAATTCCTGATTTGGATATCATATATATCATATATATCCAGCATATAAATGTATTTATAATATTACATAATCATTTAGAGGAAAGAAATGAAATGCACCGTTCATGGAGATGGTAAGCCGTACGTACGCATGAACACTACTTTCATTTCTATTTCGTATTTTATAGAATGGAATCATAATGATATAAGAGTATATTATAATTCCAGTATAATAACATATATAATATCATTAACTTTATCCTTTACAAATCCCACATATGGTATTAACGAATCAAATCACTTTCAGGGGGCTGTAGTCCGCACTTCCTAAAATGAAGATATCGTGTTTACCCATAATGGAAACAATAATGGTATGCCATAAATGAAAAATAAAGAAGCTTAAGGAAATAATAAACATATCACATATCATATATAAAAATAGTGACATCATAATGGCCACCTTTGAAGGTGTTAAATGAGTATTGAACAATCATCGTTTCGGGAGGCAGAATTTCGCCATCCACGGAAACCGTATGTTATTTAACCATTTGATGTAGTTGTGTGAGATTGTAGCTCGAATAAATCTTATAACAACATCCTAGTATATTTAATATACTGGTTTTGTTACAAAAGAAGTAAATAAAAAGCGTTTAGGGGGTTGGAGAAGCAAAATAAAACAAATGAACAAGAGAGAATGAATTACCTTTAAAAGTGTAACTCCTTTTGATTTGAGCCTAAAGGCTTCCTTTGAAAGGATTCTGCCCAAAGGGAATCCTCTAGGATGAGGAGATGGATGTGGAGAGAGTAAATGGGCTGGGGTTGGCCGAGCCAAAGGCTTGAGGAGTGTGTGTAAGGTTGTATAGGTGGGGGCCTTTTATAAGAGGAGAGGAGGGGAACTTTTGGAAAGTAAAGAAATATTACTTTATTTGAAAATGTGTTTCGGTTTTAAAAGGTCACACACTGATATAATTCATGGCTAAGGTGATAAGGGTTCTAAATCCACCCATCCAATAAGTTTTGGACATGTGTAGTTCATATATTTTACATTATCTTTCCATTTTATTTAAATCGTCAAATAATGATGTCATCGCTGCATCATTATTATATCATAAATAATTTAATTTATTTAATGTCTAAAAATTGAAAACAAAATACTATGATGTAGAAAATCTTTTTATATTTCCAATTACTATTTATAATCAAAAATCTGACTTGTATAACCCCATTTAAAAATTGTTTTAGTAAAACATATCATGTTTGTGCCATTTTTTACATTAACATTAAATAAAAGGTATTTATGTCATTTTCCAACCAAAGTGGCTCCATGGGGTCCCCAAGTTGACCCATGGCTTGTATTGGTCGTCCATGACACATCCAATGAGGGTAGGAAATGTTTCTAGGTCATATCATATTATTAAAACATTATTTTTACCTTAAACTACACTAATTACCACTAATCGCGATTAAAAACTTAATAAGTTACTATTCACCAAAAAATTATTTTAATCTCATTGAACCACATTTTACTTCTTAATGACAACCATGTATGTCGGATTTTTGAAAATCAAAACACAATGATGGAAAAATTTCATTTAAACGGAAAAATCAGTTTTTATACGTACCACTTAGGGGTTTCACTATTCATCAAAAAATGAAGTTTTTCAGAAAATTACCAAAAATTCACCCTAAGCTGTATTTGATATTACGAATTCAAAAATGAAGTCTATTTTACAAAATTCAAAATATATAAGTCACATTAATTAATTTAATAATTAATTTCCAGTTTCAGAGAAAATAGCGTGTTTTTATGAAACAATAAGTATCAAAAGATTGACACTAGTTTAAGTCTGATTTCAAAGTGAAATTAATGCCAACGACAACTATTGGATTTAATGGTAAAAATATTTTCTAATTTCACTTTAAAACCAATTCCAAAGATAATCTAATTAAATTATATTAAAAAGAGGTTTTGAATTAAAATACAACATTTTACACTATTTATTAAAAAATGAACTTTTTCAGAAAGGTACCAAAAATTTACACAAGGTAAATTTTGATGTCCCGATTCTAAAGAAGGGTTATTTTTGGTCCAATAGAATTTATAAGATTTTTCAGAACTATATTTAATGACGGATCGCCGTCAAAAGGTGATAAGAGAACCCTTAGTGAAAATTAGGGTATAAATGCCTAAAATTGTATTCTTTCCGTATTTTAAGCCTTTATCTTTTATTGGGTAAATGTAAAAACATTTAAAAACATATATAATCATACACTAGTTATTTCTATCCATTCCCGCTAGTACAATGGCTACTTGTTAACTAACATTTAAAATAATATTATTTTATTACTTGTGTGCAACGTAAGTTTTCAAAGAAACTCATCGCCGCGTATCGAGTACGCTATCGAATGTAGAAACCCTTTTTAATTAATATTTAATTCATAAATATTAATTAATATGAAAATTCATTATTCTTTATTTACCTGGGATGTTACATGTGGGCTTAGGGAGTTTCATTGATCATGACATCTACAATATACGCCCCAGGGTTATAAAGAAAACCTCAGTGCATAGGCCCCAACAACCAATATCATGTGGTATTTCACCTATCGATAGGGTATATATCTTGGTAGGAACACATAGTATTCTTGAAACCTCTAGGATGGTCCAAACATCTCCATGTGTTATCATCCACCTTATCCTACCAACAATTTATGGGATAAATGAACTAAGAAATCTATGATTCCCGCAACAACCAGGATAAGTAAGATGCCTTTCCAAGGCCCACGATCTATACAAAAATCCCACAGACTGTTCCAATATACATTTATTGTATACAAACACCATGAAACTGATCATCTATCCCCATTGATTCTCACACCCAACATAGCTCATGTCAGTTTAGGGTGATGCAGTGAACATCTCATTAGACATCGTGAATCTCCACTAACCATGGAAATCATAGTATATAATCCCCAATTAGTGGTATAGTATGAACACACCTCATATATGGATATATAACATGGTTCCTACCCCAAGGGTATGATTGAACTTTTATGTATCTAATTACTTATATAACCAAGATACATAGGAAGTCACCTTAAGACCCGAGATCAAACATATAGAGTCCAATTACCTACACATATGTCCTCTTAGCATGATGCAATATTGCACATGATTAATGAACTATGTGAATTTTGATTACAATAATTACTACAATATGTGGGATGACTCATAATGGCATAATACCCTCCTTAGAATATTAATCACTTCCTCAGGTAGAGGGAAATTCCGAATCATTTGGTCGTATGACTTCAGCACATAAATCAATTACTCATTATCCAGGGGATGGATGAATAACCTTAGATACATACAAGATTTATTCACAAATGAGACCATACCACCACCAGTTCTTCAATTAGACTCCCTTTATATTTTGAACTAGAGAAATAAGAAATGAATAATTTTTTCAGTGTAACTTGTCCAATATCCAGATTAGAAAGATATGGAAGAACGTATATTAATTATATAAGAGAGTCCCAGAGTAGGAGAAAATTCCCCTAAAAAGGTGTGATGATCTAAACCTCCAATTTTATTGACCAATGTGAGTCTCCATGAGTAACTGAGCCTAAAAACAAAGTTTTCCATTAGCCTTTGGAATGTATATCTGTACCCACCTATATATGTGGGATCCATTGGAAGTTTATGGGAAAAGTGAAAATGGTATCCCAAAGAGTAGAATCCATTAAATGCCTCAAAAAACAAACAAAAAAATCATAGAAAATAATATATGGTATATAATATTTATTTCTAATCATTTTCAGAATACATATTATATTTTGGAGTATACATAATATCAAAATAAATATATCTATTAATTTATTAATTAATTAAATAAATTTTTAAGAGCACTTAAAATATTTATATTAGGAATTATATCATATATATATTTTATGTGTTTATAGAATTAGATAATTTTCAATAAATATTTGATATCGATATTTAACTTTTATATCACCAATCTAGCATTCATATCCTTAAATATCATGATTTATATTTAAATTTATTAGTGATTAATGTTTGATTATGTGAATAGTAAACAAGAATAATTTTATTAGATCATCACTAGATTATTCATTAATAGAAAATAAAAATATTATAAAAAACTAATTAAAATAAAAATGGTATCATTTATTGAATGAAATACATTAATTGTTTTAAGGGGAATTAATTAAGAACATTCCACACATGAACATGAAAAATGATATAGGTATATTTGGAAGATCAATTTTAGAATTGTAATATAATGGAACCTTAACAAAATCATGTAGAACATACCCAAATTTTGTAATTTGAAAATAATTTATAGAATATGGATCATTAAAATCAATCTCTTTACGTTTTAGGAAGGAAAAAAATGAAATATTTTAGAATCAAGAGGTGTCCCTAAACTAGGAGAGATTTATATTGAATTACCGTGATAATTATACTGATTTATATAAGAGCATAAAAATAGGAATACAATTGAATGAGAATATATTATTAAGTCAAGGAAACCAATACATATGTTTTTTTATCATCATATGGTTAAATTAAAAAGATACATGATAGAGTTATAGATAAGAAAATGTTTTTTCTTAAAGGGGATCTACTATGTCACAGAAAATGAAAAATAACGATTAATGGGATTCAATATCATTACCATAAATCAAATATTACAAAGAAAAGTAAAAGAAGAGAGTTTAGTAATGTTAAAACAGTTACCAAATAAATATTTGTAATATATCATGTTCTTAAAGAGGTGGTAGATTATTGAAGTTAGGCCAATGTTATGTTTCATTTTTTATTATGTTCTGGACAATAATGATACTACATATATGATAAATAATAAAGCATAAAATAAAATGATGTTGTTGGGTGTTTTAAACATTATAATAACGTGATCCCAACCAAATTGAAGGATAAAATAACTAATAAGATATTTTAAATCATTGAAATTTATTTTGGATGAAGATAATATGTTTTAATTCCTCAAAATATATGTGCAGTGTTGAGGGTTTTGTTCATTTGATAAAATGGGAGTACCAATTTGAACGTATAAGATATAGTTTAAGGAAATTTTTGGGATATATAATATGATTTTTTGGAGATAGAGTTAGTGGTTTAGGAATTCACCTAACCCATGTGAATTAAAATTTTGAAACTAGGGGAATAAATATTTCTCAAAATAATATAAAAAAATTATAGTCATCCAAATTTTAGGTGAAACATGGAAAATAATTGGATCCTGATGTTCATGGTTAATTAATGATTTGTATATGTATTTTTTTTGTTAAAAATATAATAGTATATACATTAATGTGAATATGTTTTGAAGTCCTAATATTAGTAGGGGTAATTGAAAAGGAAAATAATTCGTTATAACTTGTTCACAAATATTTAATATTCCCTCTTACTATAGATTCCCATATTTATAAAAAAATAACCATCAAATATACAATTTATATGTAATAAAAATGGATGAGAAACAAACAAACAATCAAATCATGTCATTGAGTGTTGTCCCATCTACCATGTTTCCATAGTCTACATTCTTCATTTAGTTTCATGATTAATTTATTTCACAATCACTTGAAATAATAAATTCATACGAGTATTTTGTGTTATGTGTATCCTTTCTTTATAAATATCACAACAAAAATTCATAACCTAACCAGAACTAGGAGTATATATGTCACATTTCATAAGAAACCCATTAAACAAGGGTCTATCATAACTGGACCTAGGTACATATGTACTATAACAACCCAAAAGTTTCATACTTCCATATTATATATATGTATTTGAATACACATTACAAAAAATTTCGATCTAGTCTAGAATAATATTTATAATTTCTTTTGAACCATGGACTCACTAACAATGTAACACCACAAGATTATACAACATGTTTACTTTTAAAATCTATCTTATTCGATAGCTTACATTATATAGAACTCGGATTATAATCACTGATAAAATATAATTATTGTGACATATTAATTGTAATGTAGGAAAAAAATGGATTATTTAAATTATGAAATATAGTTTTCACATGATTTTTAAATTAATTATTTGAGTACCAAATAATTATAAATGAATATAAAAACCAATTGAACATAAATGATGTTTTTTAGAAAAATTATATTTATGACAACAATGGATTTTTATCATAAATTAATCACTATTATTGAAATATATTAATGAAATTTATATATTACAAATTCCATAAAAAATTTTTAAATTCAATTAATAAATTTCATTGTCTTACGATTAGAAAAAAAAATAATATTTTCAACATAAAAAGATATATTTTCAAAAATGAAAATTTTCCTCTTATTAATGGAGAACATATTCCAAAAATAAATTTTGAATCCTTTTTAAATTATAATAATCAAAAGAGACTTAATTTTTAAAATAATAATGTTACGATTCACGTAGCGTGAAATTTTGTTATTTTTCAATGAATATTTATTTTCCAGTTAATAGAGAAAAATCACATTTTTAATAAAACCTTTAGTTAAATTATATTAATAGTATATATATGATTTGAATAGTAACATGAAATAAGAAATTTTAAATAAAATTTTGGTATATTATAAATGAAAAAAACGATATATTTATATGATTGAATAATTAATCAATTGTTTTTAAAATTGTTAAATTAAGTGTTGTTATTTTGGTAAATCTTAAATGATTATTTACAATTTATTAATTAATTTATTATTTTAAAATATGGTTTATCTTAAAAAACTATATAAATTGATTAATATTTTTTTGTCTTATTATTTTAAAATAATTTTATGGGACCCGAAATAATTTTTTGATGATTTATAGAATCTTTTAAAAATTTTAAATATATATATATATTTTTGAAAAAATAAATACTTTAATTAAAAATTATATTTATCATAATTGGAAAAATATTTTCATAAAAAGGATTCCATTTTTAAATTCTAAATATCTAATAAAAGTTTGAGAGAATTGTTGGTATTTTTTAGAAATAGATTATTTTTTGTGATTATTAAAATACAGTAATTTACAGTATAAATACATTATATGATAAATAAAAAGTTACTTGATTAATTGATTATGTAATCACCATAATCTCGAACTAAACATCAGTACTTTAATATATTTAGTTATAATTCTAAAACAATTCATTTCCTTGATCCAAAATCATAAACAAATGAATAAAATATAAAAAAACACCCCTCTACTTAATTATAAATGCCAACCTCACCACCTGTTATCCTCATACATCTTAACCCATGAATAATGTAAAATTTCTCTATAATACATTTCCAAAGACTCTTCCCCACGTACAAGAATTTCTGTTCTCAAAAAAATTCCAAAACCAATTTCCTTAAGGAGGTTCTCAAGGTGACAAATTCAAGAGGTAAAATCATATTTCCCTTTCTTTATTTTCTTTTTACCTTATTTTATTTTCATAAAATCTCCAAACATACTCTATCAAAACATTAATAATAACATTATTATCTTACATATACTAGAATTTTATTATTTAAATTTAAAATCAACAATCAAGCCTATTCTCATATTCCTTTTATTCTAAAAATAAACACATCATTTGTGTGGTGCTGATTTACCATCTTCAATGATGATGTGTTTTTTAATTATGCATTATAGGTTGGTCATAAAACCATTTTTTGTTAATGTAGATTATAATATATGTTTTAAATCTTGTTTAATGTTCTAGAACCATTATATAAACATGAATAAAACAACACTAGTTTACGAGCATCAAAGATTGCCAGTATTTTTCACTAATGTTTACAACTGATTCATCCTTAACACATATAAAAATGACATATATATAAATTTTATCTTCATTAACTTCATAAATGACATATAATATCAATTTTGGGAAGCTTTTCTCCTTTTTCATGATCTTACATATATCAGTACAAGTGAACTAATCACAAAAACCAAGGAAATGGGAACTCTCGAAGGTCACAATTTAATATTATAACTCAGAAAATGGCCGTAAAGAGACTTAATAATATTATAATAAGTAAAATAAATGTTTCATAAGAACTGAATTAAATTATTAATTACTATAATTTCATTTTCCATTATATTAAGTGAAAGTTTAGAACACCGTCAAACATAAGGTAATGGTTTTCTCTTCTCACATTCATTTCTCTAAGATATTTATTATTCACTACTATTTATTGTGTATGTTTTATGTGTACTTACAATTGACTTATCATATACTAAATATATTTGTATTTATGGTATTATGTTTTTCATTTGATGATTATTACATTTATAGTTAATATAATTCTATTGATTACAATGTGGTAACTCCACACATCTATTTTTCATTTAGGTTACACTCTATATCTCTTTACCCACACTATAAATATTCTTTATTTTTATATATATTTTCTATATTGTAATTATATGTTTTAAATAATTTTATCCTGATCAGTATTCTTTCATTGATGAAGAAACACACGTTTATTAAGGTTCACTTCTAAATTCCCCCTGATAAGAAAGCCCGATTAAAGGGAATTTTCCAATTTCAATCCCATTTTCAAGTACTATCCACATTTTATTTTAATACACCATTATTTTTATAGAATCAATATTTTTATCATCAAAAACTATATTTTTTCATTTTAATGTCTTAAAACCTATTATTATTTATTTTTATTTTAACAACCCTTTTATATTTTCCCTTGAACCGCACTGAAGTGGGCCATTTCTAATGTTTCCTAAAAACTAATTTTAAATGTTTTTACTTTTTTTGATCATAATCTATGTTTATAATATAATTTAATTATCATTCACTTTTACATTCTATGAAATACAGTCTTACAATATAATTTTATGAAAAATGCAAATGGTTTTTTTATAAAAGAACTCTTCCTTGAAAAGTAAAAATGTTATTTTTATCAAGAATTCATCGATGATTTTAATGGAATATTTTTATCTATGACTATGATTCAAAAAATTCAAAAGTGGTATTGGACACATTAATTATAATCTATCTTTTTAAATATATTATTTGGAATATAAGGAATGCAGTGGGAATAAAAAATGATGGGTATATCACGCTATAACCCCTCAATGCGTTGGTAGGTCTCATGAGAAAAACTTGTCTGGGTTTTTACCCATTTATGTATGTTGTCTTGGTTGAATCCTTGATCACATGTTTATGATGTTTTAAAATATTAAGTACCTCATTATGATATTAATAATTGATAATCAATGAGATTATTTTTCAAGTAGAATATAAATAGTTAAATTTCATTGTCATGTAATTATTTATATGAAATTATTTATTCATGTTTTATTCCTCCCGTATTATGCTCACGATTACATTTTAATATAATGTGTTTTTTTGTGATTAACCATGGTTTATTGTTTATATTTATTTATGATAGCTTATGATGTATTATTTACCCTTTCTAAGCATATGATCTCTTCCCTTTAATATGTATTACATTCCCCAAGATTCCAAGATGTATATTATGAATGATATGAAGGATTTATATTTGAGTTTATTGGTTTTACTAGAGGTACTTATATGTTGTTTTACAATTCAATATGTAATGTAAACCTTATTTATATACATAGTTTTCCAAATCTACTGCATTATTCAATCATTTGGGATGTGATCACTTGTTCATAGTACTGACTCTAGGGTACTGGTGTTTGGGCCCTAATAGTTTTTATTCTAGAATGTTTAGTAGAAAAATTGAAAAATAGGTTTAGAAAACATAGATTAGAGAATACAACCCTAAAATATAATTTTAGTATAAGATGATATCAAATTCATAGATTTTTTAAAGTAGAGATTATGTGGGTTGTCCTAGAATTATATCCCTACTTGGATACTATAAGTGGACATGGTTCTGGAATAAATGTACTAAGGGGTAACAACTTCGATAAGGTGTGGTAGTCCTGGCTATGTGTAACCTAGTACATGAAAATGTGCCTTACTACACACTTGGTTTGAGACTCCCATGGGATATTCTTAGGCTAATTCACATTTTCTTTAAAAACCATTATACAAGATTTAAAAGTAAACATTTTCCTTAAGTAACCATTTTTATTATTACGATATTAGCTATACATAAATTATCAATTAATTTTGATTGTTTTACAAGTTTGAAATTTTGAATTATGATTTATAACCTAATATTGCGTATGAAATTATTTAGAAATGACCCATTGAAGGAAGTTTGGTTATGTGTAGTTTAAATTTTATATTTATATTCTTTTGGTAAATATATTACTTCATAAATTATATTTTCATTCAAGAAAAATTATCTAAATGGAAGGAGAAAGATCAAAAAAACTCTTATTTCTCTTCCAAAGGATTTTATTTCAATTATAATATTGAAATCTTTCTTAGATGATTTTGAAACCTTTATCAACATCCAATATACCTTTCCAGAAACTATATGAGGAATCTCATAACTCATCTATTCCCTATTTATTCAATGGATCATGGTTTTTATAAAGAAAATATTGTATTATCAACTTTACTATTATTCCATGAATGGAAGGAATTATGAGGGAATTTTTGAATTATTTACTTTAACTAAATCATATAAAGAACCCATTAATATTGAAGGACATATAGAATAAGGAGAAATCAGAAAATATTACATGTATCAAATTATAAATTTTTATATCTATGGGCATATCAAATATAATTCTGAGATAATCAATGACAAAACAATATAATTATTTTATAATTTTGAGGTTCATACGGATGTCCAAAAATGTATATTTAAAATAATATCTTCTAAAATAAATAATTATTTCCTCATAATTTCCATCCAAAGATAAAAATGTTTTATTTCTAAGGAGGAGATATGGGATTTAGAGGATTTCATGAGGTACAACTGGAATTCATCAGGCCTTTCTTTTAATGAGATACACCAACACTTAAGCCCATGATTAAGGTATGAGTGGTTATTAACTAAAAGTTTCAACTTTAGTGATTTTAATAAAATTATTTAGTAGAAATAAATAAATAAATTATTTACATATTTTGGTTGAATTGAAAAACATAGTTAAAAGTCTATTTAGTTATTGACATTATTTCATTAATGTCCAAAATATTTATTCTTGAAGTTATGTTAATATAGTTTTAGAAAATGTATATCTAGTAGGCTAGGTTGAATCCCATCACATCTAGAAAGGCCACACGGTTTGAACCCTTAACTAAAGGGTGACAAGGGTGCAATGCCTACCACTTGCCTAAATGAAATCAAAATGAGAATGATTTTTTATCTTATGGATAAATATTGTTCTGATTATAGGGGAATGTGTTTTATAGAATTGATATCTTTGGGATTGTAAAATGATTTAGTGATTAGTTTTTTATAAGACACATAATATTTTAAGTAATAAAAGTTGAATTTTATTTTGGAGTCAAATATGATATTATTTTAGACTATTTATGATTCAAGATATTAATAGAAATGGTTAACATATCTTGGAAATTTTGATAACTTTTTGGATTTTTAAATTTGGATGATATATTTTGGGTGAGTCTTGTGGTGGGATACAATTAGGTTGGACGTTAGATATTATAGTTTGAAGTCAACTTATGGTTCATTGGATTCATTATGAAATAAATTTAGGGTTTAATAAATATTTTAATTGGGAATTAATTATTGATGGATCATATTATTCATAAATTTTATTTAGTCATAAAATTTTTCTTTTAATATCTATCTGTTGGTTAATGAAAAGAAGTAGAGATAGATCAAAGAACAACCAAAGGATGATATTTTGGTTAGGATATGGAAATGAATCATGTATGTTTATTTTATCAAGTGTTTTTTTGTATGGTAAAAGAAACCCTCAACTATAGGAAAACGATTTATGATAAAAAATCATATATTTACTTTTCCTTATGATAAATCACTAGACTTTTAACGAATCATAAATTTATGATTTGGTGTTGTAATATTTTCTAACGACCATGTTTTCTATCACTCTTTGTCATAACAATGTAGTAATATTTCCCTTCTATGTCCGTATTTTCATGACATTTATCCTATTTTAGAATCTTATTCTTGTGGGGACCTTCACATTTATCTTTAAATCCTTTTAAGAGGATGTTTTAGAAACCGTTTCTATGATGTTGGATTTACACAATATAATTTTCTAGTATCAATCTAAAAATTTTAAAGTAAAATTTCAAATTACAATGAGGCAATTTATTTAGGGAGTGTAGAATGTTACACCCCATGATTTTACAGTATGTCTATTTTTAAAATTTAAATTCCTGGATAGCATACATTATACAATACAATGAGAATAACAAATGATTAAATATTATTATTTTAGCCAAACTGAAGGAATAGAGGGAATAAAATGGATTATGTAATGTATGAAAATATATTTTACACATGATTATAAAATGAATTCTATTATTACCAATTAATTATATGTGAAAATAAAATCTAATTGAACATAAAGAATGTGTTTTTATAAAAAATTATAGTTATGACCATAATGGGATTTTATCTTAAATTAAACTATATTATTGAAATATATTAATTTTATTCATATATTATATATTATAAAAATATTCATAAATTCAATGAATATGTTTGATGGGATTAACATAAGAATAAATATTTTTAAGCATGAAATGATATATTTACTAAAAGGAAATGTTTTCACCTATTAATGGAGGAATTGTTAAATTTTTTTTGACACTAATAAATTCTATTGAACAAAATAAACATTGTTTTTTAAAATAATATTGTCAAAATTACTATAGGTTTAAAATACGGTAGTTTTCTGAAAATATTTATTTACCAGTCAACAGTGAAAAAATCAAATTTTTATAAAATAGATATTTTTTTATATTAATAGTATATTTATGATTTCAATAGAAACATAAACTATAAAAGTGTAAATAAAATTTGGGTATCTTATAATTGAAAAAATGATATATTTATATCATGGAATAAGTATACATGTGTTTTAAAACATATAGATTAAGTATTGGCATTTTTGTAAAGAATAAATGTTTATTTAAAAATTTTATAATTAATATAATTATTTAAAAGAAAATTTATTTTTAAGAAATATATTCATAAACTTTTTCTTCTTATGATAATAATATAATATTATGAGACCTTAATTATGTTTTCAATGTGTAATAATACTTGTATAATTTTAAAATTGATATTTTTTTAAAAAATAATTATTAAAAAAAGTATATTTATAATATTTATAAACTTTTATCCCTAAAATAGAGTCTATTTTTAAATTAAATATGTATAATAAAGGATAGGTTAAATTTTTGTGATTTTTTTTTGAAATAGTTGGTTTTATGGAGAATACTAAAATATGGTAATATAAGGTATTAATACATTATATTCTATATACACTATTACTTGAGTTGTTTCTTATGTAATAAAAATAATATAGGAAACCATTTAATTATTTTAATATTTATAGCGATAATTCTCATTCTGTTCAACGTATTGACCAAAATAATAAATAAATGATTTAAATATTAAAAAAACACACCTATCCACCACTATAAATACCACCATCACTACCTATTCTCTTCACACATCATAAGCCATGAATCATGTACAATTTCTTCCAAATAATATTTACAAGCCTCTTCCCCATGTCTATGGTAATCTTGTCACAACCAAAGTACAAAAAAATTTCCTTATGTAGGTTCTCAAGGATAACAATTCAAGAGGTAAATTAATCAGTCTATTTATATATTTTATTTTCATAAAATCTCTGTAAATACTCAATAAAAATATTCATGTTAACTATATTATTATATATATAAAACAATTTTATTATTTAAATGTAAAATTAAACATCATGGGTCTTTTCATCTTCTTTTTATTTTAAAAATGAAAACATCATTCGTGAGGTGCCGATTTAATTCTTTTGCTGACGATGTGTTTTATTTTTTCAATTCCACCTTAAAGGATTGTAATACAACAATTTATTGTAAATAAATGTTATAATATTTGAATTACATATTATTTAATGTTCAATAACAAGTATATATTCATTCATGAAACAAAACTTGTTTGCGATTATCAACAACCTCCAAAATATTCTAAATGATTTTCACAAATGCCTTATCTAATGATTCATCCTCACCCCAAGAAAAATAATTACATAAACATTTTATCTTCTACATGTTAATGAATAACATATAATCTCAATTATAGAAAACTATTCTCATTTTAAATGAACTTGTAAACACGTATACAAGTGAACCAACCATGAAAACCAAGGAAACAAGCACTCCCCAAAGATAAAAATTAACCTCTAAACACATCAAAAGGCCATTAATACACTTAAGAAAATTATAATAAATCAAATAAATACTTTATAAGAACTCAATAAAATTATTAATGAATCTAATTTCATTTTCCATGATGTTATGTGATAGTGCAAAACACTTCCACACATAAGGTTAGGGTTTTCTCATCTTACTTTCATTTCTATGAGATATTCATTATTCACCAATATTTCTGGTCTATGTTGCTTGTGTAATGACCTTTGATGTTTCATATCATGATTTTTTTATTCATGGTATTTAATGTTTCATTTAATGATTATTATCTTTATGGTGAATATAATTCTATTGATTGGAAAGTGGTGAGGAATTCTCCACAAACCCCCATTTTTAAGTTGGGTTATGATTTATCTATATTTACCCATATGTAGTTATTTTTTAATTTTATATAATTTTTATAAATTATTATTATATTTTTATAAATCATGTATCTGAGTAATTTTTTCATTTTTTGATGGGGAAATTAAAATTTAATAATTTTCCCTTCTCAATTTCTCTGGATAAAAAAGCTTTATTAAATTGAACGTTCCAATTTCTTACCCATTTTAAAGTACCATACATATTACATTTCAAGACACCATTATTTTTCTATAATAACTATTTTTATCATAAAAACATAATTTTTTATTTCTGTTTTTGTAAAAAAATTACGATTTTTTTAAATACTCTTTAATATTTTCTCTTAAACAACACTACAATGGCCCATTTCTAAAGATTCATAAGAACTATTTATCATTTTTTCACTTCATTTAAAAATTATTTATGACTAAAACATAATTTCATTGTACTTCCATATTTCTTTATGGTATATACATGTTTACTGTCTTATTTTATTGCATATAAAAAATATATTTCCAAAATAAATGTTCCTTATAAAGTAAAAGGGTATTTCCCTAAATAATTTTTTAATGATTTTGTTAGAGTATTTTCATATATTATTATCATTAAATAATTTCAATATGGTATGTTGAACTTTTATTTTGTTTTACATTTTTAAATCTATCATTTTACATATGATGAATGCATTTTTCTTAGTAAGTGATGGGTGGGGCCCACTATAGCCCCTTGATGCATCCATAGGACTCATGAGACACACTAGACTATATTGTCTAGATCGATTCCTTGATAATATGTTTATGATTTATGGATTTGTGCATTAAGTTTTTATGATATTTGTAATTCATAATCTATGTTATTGTTTGACTAATAGAATATCCACTATTATATTTTCATTCACATGTGATTATTTATATGGAATTATTTATTCAACTATTACTCCTACCCTATTATTCTAATGATTATATTCTAATGGAATGTGTTTTTTAGTTATTAAATTTTCCTTATTGTTTATATTTAATTATCATATACTAATTTTATATGTTTACCCTTACTGATTATCGAATTTCACCCCTTTATTATGATTTACTTTTCACAGGATTCCAAGAAGTATATTATGACTGATATATTGGTTTAATCTAGAATTTTATAGTTCGTCCAAAATGAGTTTAAATGTTATTTTTCCATCCTTGTTGCAATGTAAAAATTATATATGTATATATTTTTCCATGTCTACTAAAATATTCGGTCCATATTAATTAGAAAACTAGTTTATAATTAAAATGTAATGAAGTATGGCACCAGCTCTAGGATACTGGGGTTGGGGTCTTTACAAACAACTAGTACATAAATGATACATGTAGTCTACCAAATAGTTCTTCATAACTAGAAGAATTCTTAGAAACTTCAATTCAAATAAAATCCTCATAACTTTGAGAAATGAAAAATAATAATTTTTTGTCTCAGGTAAAAGTAAGGGAAAAATAGATATATTAATAAATATATAATTATTAAATTTTCATAATTGTGAGAGAACATGAAATTAAAATTTAAAATATACACTATAAAAATGATAGATCATAACCTTGATTCGTGGAATAAAGACTGGATATTAAAAAAAAACGAATTATAAATTAATCGAAGAATATAATCCATGATATAATAACAGTTAATAAAGCATGAATGTATTTCCTGCGCATAATCTTATAACATTGTGAAAATGTAAAAATAGAAACAAGTTCACTCATTATGTTAAGGACATGAAATCAAAAGATCACATAAACATATGTACATGAATTTAAATCCATGAATAATCTTATGGATATGAAATTAGGGTCCCACATAAAATTATATACATTAAATCCATTCCCCACATAAAAACTTATAAATGAAATTCACGTCCGCACAAAAATTTTAGGGCATGAAATCTAGGTCCATGGATAATATTTAGAACCTAAAACCGTGTTCACAAATAACATATTTATCTCATGAGTTATCCCTTAAAACTAATTCATTGTAGGGAGATATAGGTCCTACCCATCAAATTATGAAAATAATATATACATTTTTAACAAGAACATAAAATAATAATCATTTAATATCTCATGAAAAGAATTGAAATTCATCAATTATAACCCATAAAAAATGGAATCAGTTTCACTTGTATCCTATAATTATAAACATAAACCATAAATAAAAATAATAATGAGGGTATCAATGGATAGTTTCCTAGTTAAAATTTATATATTAAGAAAATATATTATCATATATGGAAAAATGATTTTAATATATTAATTGAAATAATTCTTGAGGTAAATAACTTTTCCATTTTAAAATAAATTCTCTTTTTATAAAGTTATGCACCAATATATGAAAAATTATATTAATTTTTTTTAATGAATCCTAAAATCCTTATATAATACTGATGATCAAAATATCCACTCATTACATATATGTTAAAAAAACATTCCGTCAGTATTTTTGTCTAAAAATTTACAAAGCACCTCATTTGGAAAACCAAAAATACATATTTCATTGAAAGCATTTATTAAAAATTAAAAAATGTGAAAAAATCTCAATTTATTTTATTATAATATAAAAAAAATTTAAATTTTTTTCTAAAAATGTGGACATAGAATTGAAATATTCCCTAGTGGGGATATTAACATAAATAATCCTTAATAATGATGAGGTTTTGAAAAGACCAATACCATAGTCCTCAAACTTCCTCATTATTTTTCAATGAAATTGTATAATAAATATTGATTTATCATAAATTTATTCCATAAATATCATTTATTATTTATTGGTAACATCTTATCACTCATTAATTAATAATTGTTTTTTAGAATCACTGTTCTAGGTGATAATTGTATCGTTTTCCTGGATTGTTTTTGTTTTCTAGTCATGATCCTTATACTTGGTCATGGTACAATCATTTTAAAAATTATAATCATTGTATAATAAATAATATATATTAATTAAATATAAATTTTTTATCATACATTAAAATTATATTTTAAAAAAATTAAATACACCATTCACGGAGGTTGAAGGCTATATGTACGCATGAAAGTTGATTCCATTTTTTGACTGATGGAATCAAAAAAATGTAAATAGTTATTAACAATAAAGTTTTTATTATTACATAATATATATTATATATATTAATAAAATTAATCCTTTTTTATAGTGAATGATAAATATAATGTAAAAAAGGAGTCATGTTACATCGTAGAGATGATAATCCATATATACGCACGAGCAATGTTATCATTTCCAAAAAGATCGGATGACAGGAAGGTAGAGATGATATCATATTCTATAAGTATAATTATATAATAAGTATCTTATAAAATAATTAAACGAATAATAATTATCATCCATAAATATGGTGATGAAAACTGATTGTATTGCTATGTGGAGATAATAAGCCATACACACACATGAGCGATAGTTTTACTTCTTATTTGATTTTAAATTAGGTATAAAATTGTGATTTAATAACAATAATAAAATTTAATAATATTTAGGATAAAAAGTATTTTATTTTATGGTAAATATCATCTCTTTATTGAAGTTAAGAAACTGTATAGATTGAAAGTAATCGGTTAGAGCGATTACCTTTTCTTCAAAATGAATCTTTTAGATCTACTGTAAAGGGATATATAGTTGGTTTTTGGGGAATAAAAATATCTTTATAATGGTTATATAGAATTTATAAATGAATCTGGAAGATTATGGTCAATATATATTCTCAATGTTGTTTAATTAAGTGAGAGAGGATGTGTCTTTTTAAAATTGAGGTGAGGGGAAATTTTTGGAATTTCCCAAAAAAGGAAAATAAAATAAGTCAATTTTGGAGAAAAAAATATTCAAATGTTTATGAATTCAAATATGGGGTTTTATATGGTTTGATTAGAATCAAAAAATTATATATTTTTATGTTCTATTTTAAACATTATTTTTGTTTTAACCCCTTAATTGTCAAATTTTTTCATTTACCATAAAAACATATTTTTTAATATTAAAAGGTTATAATTTTAGATATAAGTTAACTAAAAACTCATAAATGAATAAAGAATAAAATATTAGACCATATATTATCCCATTTTTTAATAGTTATGATTTTTATGATTTTTAAAAAACATACTAAGTTATTTTTTATAAAATGTCATTATTTTCAATTTTGACGCTCTTCATTACATTCACTTTAACAACATCTAGAAAAAACATATAATTAAAGACAAATATTTCAAAATATCCTTATCATTTCAAGTTATTATTAAATATTATTTTATCAACTTAATTATCCCAATTTATAAAATCAAAATTTTTAATATCATTTAGTTGAGTTTTTAATAAATTGAAAAATTATTTCTTCAGTGTTGTGTAAGTATTTAAGATAACTATTCAATTCCTAAAAATTATAAATAATTTACCATTATTAATATAATTTAATTATAAAAATAAATTATATTAAAACTCTTTCATAACTAATTATTTTCATATGTGAAAATAAAAACAATATTTAAAATTAAGAGAATGAAATTTTATCATTTCCATTGGTGCAAATATTATATAAGACATTTTCATAAAACATGGGCCATTAAATAACAAATATTCAAGTATAAAAAAATAAGGGCCATATTTTAACCATTCAATAAGATTTATGATTAAAAATCATGGCCTCCTAACTTATATTTAACATGTATTTACATGAGTTACCCTTTAATAATTTTCTAAATTTTACCACTGAATATAATTCATTTTAAACACAAATTAAATGGACATACTTAAAAATTTGAACATCTAGGTTCTAAATTTTGAATAATTTTTTCTAGATTCAATTTATAGAATTTCTATAAATTCATTAAATATATTTTTCCAATTTTTAATGAAAAATTAATTTTTAAAAAAGGGACGTTACATAAAAAATGAAATTATACCAAAATCATATCTATTATTGATTTAAATGAATTTAATTATATTATATATAATTAAACAATTATTCTGTTAAATATATATTAAATTAAAATGATTATGATAATTTCAATTATGATTAATTGATAGATTTTAAAAAATTGGTATTTTTCACTTTTCATTGAAAAAGCGATCTTTTTAATAAAACAAAATAATTCACCCAAAGATAATTTTTATATGTTGAATTAAAAATTATGTAAATTTTATCTAATATATTTTCAAAAATATCAAAAAATTAATAATAATTTTATTGGAAAAAGATTTAAAATTTATCATTCAAATCAACATATATTTAAAAAATTAAATTACAGTACTAAAAATAGAGTGATTAAGTACTAAGTATTTTTATTAAGTGGTGAATTTTTATATAATTTATAAAGTACTTAATCATAATAATACACTCAAATATAACAAATAGTTAGTAATAATATGTTAAATTATATGTCACAATTTGATTTAACTAAAAATTGTGTATAACAAAAGCTATCAAAGAAGATAAACATATTGGAATGAAAAATATTATATATTAATTTGGTGTCACATTCTCTTCATCCCCATTTAATAAATTTCAGCACCAAAAATTTTTCTCGATAATAAAAGATTTTTCATTTGAAAATTACTTTTTGGGAACCCACATCATAATAATGGTTAATAAAACATCATCTCAAAAAGAGATAAAGGTAAGTATGAAGGTCATATAGAATAACACATAACTAGGTATCTTAATAGGAGAACAAAGTTGGTAAGTGAAAACATGGATATAAATGAAAACATAACTCTTAAGTAACAATATAGTATGGAAGAGATCATGGTTTGTATAAATTTAATTGTCACAAAACTATAAATTTTTATGGTTTAAAAGAAAATTGATTTCTCGATCATAAAATTAAATGGGGAAAGACTTTATTTCATGTTCCTTTTACTAAAGTCAAGGTATTATTTTAAAATCCTGATAGAAAACTTGAGAAAATAAACTTATATTAATTGTTTATATGTTTTAACAATAATCTAATCCTCTGGTTGTGCTTTGATCTATTTCTATATGATATCTAACACAATTAAAAGGATATTTGAGAGGAATTATTCATTCCTAAATCACTTTTAATTAAACCATAAGACTCATAAATAATCCAGTTGGCCTCTAAATATTTACCAAAAAACAAATGGTTAGAACAATATATGAAAAATCATTCTTTAACCTTATTCTATAATATCCAAAATGTTAACATAATCCATTCCGAAAGTATTTAACCAAAAAACTGCTCCAAAATAATACAAATAATATTAAAATCACAAACAAAATTTTATCTCATATCCTTCCTTGATAAACATAAAAATATATTTAGAAACATAAAATTTCTCAGACGAAAATATATATACCTTCATCTTATATTCTCCATGTCGTACTAATCATTTACCCAATGTTCAAAATAATAAATGATTTTAAAATAAAAGCCATGATTTCTTTTAAAATAAGCTAATGTCTTAGACAAAAATATTTCCATTTTAGGAGTGGGATCATCATTGCACGAATAAATAATAATAGGTAGATTCAAAATAAAATATGATCAATATATTCTAGAAATATATATGAAATCTATATAGGGAGAGAAAATAAGTACATAGATTCATATCAAATTTCACTAAAGGATTGTTTTTCATAGGGATTATTCATATAAACAGAAACACAGAACCACCTATTCTAGAGTAGAGGAAATGTGTTCCCTATCTATTATGAATTTCATCAACTATACTAGTTTATATTCTTTCCCTTTTCCACATTTCATTAGAGGTTTTTGAGGATAATGATCTTTAATACGACTTGGATTTTGGAAATGATTTACATAGTTCTAAAACTCATTAATTTATGTAACTAAAGCTTGAGTGTTTCAATATTTAATCTCTATCTCCATTTACTTCTTTTAATGACATATTTAAATAATTCAAAAAATCTGTTTCTTAATGACAATGATTCTCACAATTGAAACATTTTATTGTTCCTTTAATAAATTCACCTTATTTCTCCATCCAACAATTTTGTAAAATAGGTAGTAAAAACTTTTTATTCCCTCCATGTGAAAAACCACTTGATTATCTATTAAGATCAATATTTCTTTTCTTATCGCCAAAACATTTATGGTTTCAATATTCCATTTACACATTTATCACACATTAACTGATTTCATTATAACTTTAAAATTACCTTATAGAAAATTCCTTTCAAAGATATAGTTTCAATCCACTAATGAATCAATCAATTTTTTTTAGGGCTCATGATTAAACCTTTATCGTAACATCAATTCCTTTTAATACATACCTCATATGTACTAATGGATTCATCATCCTTATACTTAAGCATAAAAACTTTCTTCTCTATCTATGTATATTTAATAACAGGGAATTGTATACTGAAAAATATTCTTATTAATTCATCTCATACTATTAGATGTAATTTAATCCTGGTTACTCATATTAAAAATAATATTACACCATTAATATTATTTTCCTAAAAAATGATAGTAATTTAAGTCTGGTTTTCCATAGTCTGTGAACTAAATAACCAGAAACACCATTTCCATAACATTTATCACCTTCTCTACAATGAGTAGATCAGGATAAAAATATATGGATGGTGTTTATTGTCATATAAAAGATTTAATAACAAGTTTCATCCTCCTTTGGAAATTTGAATGTTTAATAAGATATTTTTTTCCTCCAATATCTTGAGAGAGTTGTGTAACCATATTCAAAATATATTTCAATTTATCTCTTAATTCTCTTGGTTTCTCATGAGGAAAGTGATTTGATTTGATGTCACAATCATTGTTCAAATGATTCAATTTGGTTCCATCCATTGACTGAGAAAACATATAACGAGAAATGACAATCCTGGTTAAAAACAACATTATCCTAAAACAAAATTCACTGGATGTTTGAATTTGGAAACATTCATTTGAATTTATGAAAAATTATTTTGAATCTCATTCATATATGATAAAATCATTTATGATGGTAAAAAATTATTGAAGTTAAACCTTGGGTTCATAATATTATTTTAAAATTCTAGTTTCCATTAGTTTACTAAAATCTGCTTACATACCAACTACAATAACCCATAATTTCGTGAATAGTTATTTCATTTAAGTATATGAACATTTATTACAAAGTACTTAGATCCATTTTGAATTAATATTGGTATAGTACCATTAGAAACATGGACACACAGAAAATCGGTTCCTAAATGATCTATATCATCCCTCACTATGTTCATCATAATTAATAATCTTATTAAACACATCAATTCTAAAACCTTTCTTCATAACTTATTGAAAATAATTATAATAACATGTGAGATAAGAAGTTTTTTATGTTAAAACAATATATATATCTATAAGCATAAGGGTTTGATATCATGAACATAACAATTGAAATCTACAACCAAAATATCATATATCATGATATTATTTCATAAAATAAATATTGGATTTTCATAATACATAAATCATAAAACATTACTAGATATGAAGACATGACAACATAATATTTACATATGACATGAAATTGTATCACACACATAAACATACAAATTTTTGAATATGTATAAACTGATGCAGTTTCAATAATTATGTTACAGACATTAATCAGGCCCTTACATAAACATATGGACATGAAACCTGGTTTATACATAATCACACTGACATTAAATCTTGTCCCACGCGTAAACTAATATACATAAAATCCAGTTTTGCATATAAACTCAAGGACATGGAATCTAGGTCCACACATACTATTGTTAACCTGAAATATGGTAAAAATAAAACATATTTAAATAATTTGTTAAATATATTTAACAAATTAATTAGAGGGGGTTATAGGTCCTAAAAATAATTATATAAAATCATTGATATGTATTAAAAAAGATCTAAAAACATTCATCATATATGAACTCAGGAGAACAAAAGAACATCATCAAAGTATAACCCATGAAAAAAGGAATGAGCTTTATCAACATCTTATCATCAGAAACATAAATAATCCAAAAAACGAATAAGGATGATATAAATGTATCATATCCCAATTATAACTTATGTATCATCAAATAATTTAATTATATATGGATTTATTTTGAAAAATCACATGGAATAAATGTGGAGGAAAATAATGTTTCCACTTTAAAAGCAATTCTTTTTTTTAAATGTGATACAATTATAAATTAAAACGTTTTTTTGAAAATAAAATTGTAAAATTTTCGGGTATTCGTTAACTAAATATGGAATTTATATGGTGGTAAAATCTTCCCTTTATATGTTAGAAAACATTTCGCATCATTTTTTTTAAAATTCAATATGTAACTCATTTGGAAAGTGACAAAAAGATTGATTTAAAAAAATTAACTTGTAAAAAATTGGTAAAAATAAATTTAAAAAATGAAGATGAATATTAAAAAAATAATTTCTTAAAAATATATACAGGGAAGAGAAATATTTTAATGTGGGGACTTAGACAAAATAATTCTAAATAATGATGATATTGTGAAATAAACCCTTACGTCAAGTGTCACATTTCTTTATTCATGTAAAAACATCCTTTATAATAAATATGAATTTATTATAAATTTATTCCATAAATATATATCAATAATAAATTTTATTATTTATTCATAACATCTTTTAACCCATTAATTTACAATTTTTTATTAAAATCATAGTTATAGTTGATAACTCATTCTTTTCCAAATCTGCTTTCTATTCTATATTACCAATAATTATAGCATTAACAAGGTCACATAATTTATAGAATGTTAATAATTTTCTAAATATCACATATATTTATTATATAGATATGTATAATCATTCATAAAAATTAGATATAGAAAAATTTATTACACCATTCGTGGAGATGGTAGGTTGTACGTAAGCATAAATATTGTTTCTATTTTTCAACTGATGAAATGAAATAAAAATAAATTCTAATTAACCCAAATAAAATTATTATTTTTGGAATATATAAAATATATATAAATATAATTAATCCTTCGTACCATAAATGTGAAATATAAATGGAAAAAGATTCACATCACATTCTAGACATGGTATTCCATTCGAGCTCACGAGCGACGTTATCATTTGCAAATAGATTGGAATATAGGAAGGTAGACATGATTTTATAAATACCCAAGTATAATAATTTAATAAATAACATATATAAAAATTAATACCATCATAATTTCCATATATAAATGCTGGTGATTAAAAATGATTTCTATAGCTATATGGAGACAATACAATGTACGCACACTCAATTGATACTTTCAATTCTTATTTTATGTGGAATAGTACGTATAATGGTGTTTATATAATCAAAATAACATTTCAGAATATTTATGTTAATTAATTTATTATTTTATGAAAAATATAATAGGTTTATAGGTGGTAAAGTAGAGTAGAAATATAAAGTGACCAGTTAGAGTGATTACATATTCTTCAAAACAACCCATTTTCGATTTCATTTGAAGGTATCTAGGGAAGGTATTTTAAGAACACTAGAACCTATTTACTATGTTTATATATGTGGATAAGGGTATATAGATGTCTAATTTCCATATAAAAGGCTCAAGGGGGAGTAATGAAGTGAGGGAGGTGGTGTCCTTTTATAATTGTAGTGAGGGTCACTTTTGGAGTTCCAAAACAAAAATAAAATATAATAAGGATATTCAAGAGATAAATAATTAAAAATGATCAATAACTCAATATTATGGTTTGAATGGGTGAAAAATAATCAAAATATAAAATTTTAATGGTTTATGTTCAATTTTGAACCTTATATTTTGGTCTAACAACATATTTGACCAATTTTAATAGTGATCGTTGCTTAATGGTTATTAGTATTAAAACATTAAAATATAATAATTATATTAATAATTGATTAAGAAATGGATAAGGAATTAAAATATTGACTATATATTATCCCCTATGTGCTTATTTAATATCTTATGATTCCAAAATAATTTAATTAAATATTATTTGCCAAAAACATCATTTTTTAATTTTGACATTATTCATTACATTGATTTGAATATCGTAAAAAAATAAAATAAATTATAACCTAATTTTTAAAACATACTCACCTTTAATTTTCAATCTATATAATTTATTTATCACTGAAAAAATTAAAACTTTTAATACTTTAAAAATAATTTAATTTATATTTCATTAATTTGAATAATTAAGAGATAAATGTTGTGTAAGTATTTATGTTAATTTTTTTATTCTTGAAAATTGTATATAAATTACCATAATTAATATAATATAATTTTTAGAAAAACTAATTTTCTAATTTATTATTAACTAATTTATTCACAATGTTATTACATAATTGAAATTTAAATGTATGATAGTAACATTTTTTCTCTTCCTTTGGTATAAATACTATATAATTAAATTTAATGGACATGTATTCATTATTAAACTCCAATTCAAGACTAAGGTGAAACAGATAGAACTTCCTCAAGAAATTAATAATATAGAATAATATTGACAAACATTTCACTTGGTTTTAATCAAGATTTACCAAATATACCCTTTACCAATGTGTTAAATTTTAACAATATTACTATTCATTTTTGATAAAAAGGGGCCTATTTACCAAATTTTATCCTAATTATTATAAATCTAGAATCCATTTATCAAGACTCAATTTCTAGAAGAAAAATATTTTAATTTGAATATAAATTCTTAATATGAAATGAACAATAGTTTAAAAAAATTGTTTTTAAGTACAAAAATGTACTTGTACAAAAATCATATATAATAATGATTCAAATGAAATTATTTATATTTTATATAATTAACTAACTGTTATTTTATAATTTTTATGTTTTTTAAAAAATAAATATTCATAATATGAAAATTAAAAATATTCTTTTTATAATAATCTGTATTTTCACTATTTAAGTAACAATCACCCTTTTCAAAAAAATAAAAACATTTCACCTAGAGATAATTTATTTTTTTTCAAAAAATATTTTCAATTTAATAATTATTTTTTTGAAATTTAGAAAAATTAATTTTGATATTTTCTCACAAGAACGATTGAAATCCAATTTTGACAAAAAAATATTTTTTAAAAATAAAATGATATTACTAAAAATTTTATGATTAATTACTGAGTATTTATATTTAGTAGATATATTCAATATAACTAGTAATGTAGTTTATCTTGTTAAAACCCTTAAATTTTACAAATAGGCAATACTAATATTTTACATTATATCTGGATGTCCGGTAAAACTCATGGTTGTGTGTAACACAATCTAAATCAGAAGTTAAATATACATGAATGACAAATTTCATAAAATATCTTAGTGTTAATGATACCACATAACCTAGGAACCCATTAATGGAATGAATAAAATGTTATGAAATAGGTGTAAAAATTAAATGTCTCATTAGAACACATAAGGATGTATTGTATTATATCCAGATTCAGGTGTATATGGTGATTGGGGACACTCTCTCAATGATCTATCACATAATTGGGATTAATGGGGACTTGGTTAATATAATCTCAGCATCCTTACCCTAAGGACCAAATTTAAATCCTCTTATAATACTACCTTTATATCATCAAAATTATATATCCAAAATGTATTTTTGAAAATCATACCAAAAAAATAGTCATACTATAGTTAAACTGGGACCCTCTTTCACTACCCATGATCCATCCAAAAATCAGATGGAATGGTCACCCAAGTGTTGTAATTGTAAACCCTAGTACCCAGGTCTATGAGACACAACTTCATCAATTTTATTAGTAGAACATGGTTATCAAATACAAAAGGGAACATAATGAAGACATTTTCCATAACATATCTTTCATTTAGAAATGAATCCACAACTTTCACACAGCCAAAAAATAACACACGAAAACTCAAATTACTTACCCAAACATGAATCAGGATGAATATCTATCTCTTAAGGAAATATAATATCCTAGAACCTTTATGATCCATGTCCCTTAATACGCACTAAAAAAAATGTATAACCCTTTTGTCGAACTGTAACACCTTGACCCTAGTTACATAGAGTCGGTGAATTATTAAATAACGTTGGCATGATAGATGGAATCATGTCTTGAAAGAGCGATCAGTTTAGTAGCCTTGGAAGTACTAGATACATACATAAGATTTACATTACATTATTCATAAAAACAATATTGTGTATCCATAGAACAAACTAATTTCCCTTAGACTATCCTTGGAGTCAGTCATAATATACTACTTTTACATCCTGGAAAAAATAAAACATAAGAATGGGGTGAGCTCACATGCTCAATAAGGATAAAAATATAGTGGAAACAATCGTAAATAAGAATAAAAATTTAAGGCAATATATAGGAATAAAAAACAATGATTTTAAAACTAAACTTCAGCACAATATGGATAAGATAAATCAAATAATTCCATTTACTTATTCACATTGATATTCTACTAGTAGAATAATCACATGCAATATCAATAGCCAATTTCATAATGACAGAATTCATAATACTAGAAATCATACCCCCATATTCAATGCCTTGTACCAACAAAACAAGTAATATTTTTTAAGGCCTTGTTCCAAGACACTAGTTTGTATTGTGAGACCTATCGATGCATCGAGGAGCTATAGCGGGCTCCACCCATCACTTACTATGTCCAATGCATTCCTCATATGAAAAAGGTCAAAACATAACAAAAACATTAATATTAAAACTAGATTAAATTTTTTTAATACTTCTACCATAAAACATGAATGGTATGAAAGTAACAAATCCACATTCAATCATATCACAAAACATTCAATACAACAAGGAAGATTGTATCATAATAAATAAACTTTAAGCAAGCATAAAATCCATTAAAGGTTGATGACATAGATGAAATAAAAACTATTTGAGTGAAATATCTCTCTCTTTTTTGAAATCATTTAAAATTCACATAATTATAAAATAAATTATTTATTTTGAAAATATTCTTATAATATTGTAAGGGAAGATTAGAATGTGTTATGACAGTCGAAAATATCCACACCTGCCGTATGAGTTAAAAACAATCTTACCTTAATTTGTTGAAAATGTCATAAAGTAACTTGTTTTGAAAATGATGGAAATATTCATTTCATTTTTTTATAAAAAGTAAAACAAGGGTATAAATTAATTTAACTCATATTATTTGAAATATAAAAAATGTTTTGAAATACATTTTTAGGAAACACGGATGTGGAAGATAAAGAATTCCCAGTCGATTTTTACGTATAAACAAACTCAGATAATAAAGAGATTGTAAAAATAACCCTTACATAGTACATTTCCTTGGTCAAGAGTAAGATGACCTCTTATATAATTGTTAAATAATTTTTATTAAATTATACAAGAACCACATACATAAATATTATATCATATATGATCTTCTAATATTGCGTGGAAAATAATATTTCTTTTGTATCGTTGTTTTGGGTGTTAAATGATTCATTTTCGTTAATATGTTCTGTTACATAAGTCATGTTTGGTATGGATAAGATGTATTTGAATCATATACCGAATGATATTGGTTTATTTAAAAAATATTTTTAATCATAAAATCAAAATTATTCTTGAATGGTTACGATGGGAATGAATCTCATTGCATTCGTGGAGACGGTAATCCGTACATATGCACGAGCGATAATATCATTATATTGATGGTAAAATCATAGGTAACTAGATGTTATATCATATATAATGAATAATTAACATGTTATATTTATTATTTAAATCACTTATACTCATTATTATACCTATCCAAATAATGATGTGTTGAAAAAACAAACTACTCCATGACGTGGGGATGATAAGTCATACATACGCACATATGAGAACTTTTTCATTCATAGGATAGATAGAATAATGAATATTTTTATACCATATTTATAATAACATCAAAATATGTAGAAGTTTCAGGAGTTATTAATTTTTTATGGAGGAATCAAAGAAAGAGGAAGTGGAAGAAGAAAAGAACTTTGAAAGAGGTGATGAAATTATAACCACTTCTTCAGGTGCTTCCTTTTGATTTAATCAAAAGGGATATTTATGTTGTCCTTATGATAAAATTAATGACTCTAGGGTGATGTGTGGGTATTTGGGAGGATATTTTAGTTGGGGTTGGTCTAGCCAGATTGCTTTGGAGGTGTGATTTTTAGAGACGGGGAAGAACCCTTTTTTAAGAGTGGTGATGGCCAGTTTTGGAAAAACATGAAATATTATTTTATTATACAATCCTATTCAGTTTAAAATGGTTCAAAAAAAATTTATTTCTAGGATAAGGTGGTGATGGGTCGAAAAAATCTCATCCTATAGGTTTTAGACAGGTTTAGGTCACCATATTAACATAATCTTTTATATTCAACTGTTAGTTAAATAGTTTAACATTTACCATGTATTCTTGTATTATTATAATAAATGATCAACAAAATTACTATATAAATCCACAAGAACCCTAAGTAGTTCATTATTGACATATATTACCTTTTTTATGTTCATTGGACAAACCATATATTTTTAGGGAAAAATTATTAATTAATAATATAGTATTTATTTTAAAAACTCATATATATCTATTAAGGAAGTATTTAGTATTTGGTTATTTGAAACTCATAACAACTATACCAAATCAAAAAAATTTATTTAATCTCGAATTACATGTAATATTAACCAATAAAATTCATGGAATACATAAAAAGTCTCAATTTACAATTATATTAATATCTATAATATCAATTTGTTTAATCTTTCAATAATAAGGTAATTAATACATCATCATTGTGTCATAAATAAATTTAATTATTTAATTTATAAAAATTATAAATAAATTATTGTTATGTAGAATTTATTTTTAGATTTATAATGAATATTTATATTCGAATTTATCTTATGTATAACCCTATATTAAAAATGGTTTAGTTATTAAACATTGAATTTAACACTTTTAACTATTCTTTATATAAAATAATATTAAATGTTATAATCTAATAAAAGTGGGACAAAAGTATCATATTTTATTCCTTAGGATGATTTTCGTCGAAATAAACATATAAAATTGAATTAGTACATGTTTACAGGTAACTATTATATCATTTATACCTTTAATTACCCTATTTTTTTATAACTGTGGTAAATAAAATTCAAAAGTTACTATTCAAAAAAAATTATTTTCATCCTAATGAACTAATATTTACTTACTGATGTCAACCGTGTCTCTCGTTTTTTTGAAATTCCATTCACATATGTGGTAAAATTATGTTTTCTGAAAATTTGTAAATGTGCATTGAAGGTGGGTAAAAGACCTTAAAAGTTCAATAAAATTATATATATATAATCTTCTTATAAAATAACTCTAATGGATTACATTGAACATATATTGGTATTAGGTGTCTATTTTGACATAAAATAAATATGAATAATATAAATAATTATTTAAATAAAAAGTCGAGTTTAAGCAATTACGCATAGTTTTTAACTATTCATCAAAAATTGAATGTTTTCAGAAAAATACCAAAAATTCTCTTGATGCTAATTTTGATATTTTAAATCCAAAAATTAAGTCCATTTTGAAAAATAAAATTTATAAAATTTTAAAAATTGGGTATTAATATTCATAACAGCTAGTTTGATAGGTCATGGTGTGCTGGAAATCTAAATTTTTTACAATGCAAGATATTGCATTATTCAAAGGGAAGCGTACTGTGGAAGCATGGGATGTTACATTCTTCCCTCCTTCAAATAATTTAATCTTCAAAACTTCTAAAATATTATTTCAAAAAATATTTTGATGATTCTACATCATAAGTTCATTAGATTTCCACGCTGCCTCTTCCATTTTATGGTTTCTCAATAGAACTTTTATCAAACGAGTCGTCTAGTTTCTCATCACTTGTTCTATGGTATCAAGAATCATGTCAGGATCTTCACAATAAGATAGATCAGGATCCATTTGTATTTATTCATAAGTGAGTTCATGAATTGGCTCAGGCATGTATTTTTTCAAAAATGATACGCAGAACTCATCATGATCTTTAGAGAGACATGGAGGCATTGCCAAACGGTAAGCTATAACTCCAATTCATTCTAGAATTTCATAAGGACCGATGTACATGAGACTTAATTTACCCTTATTACTAAATCACACAAAATCATTCCAAGGGGATGTATTTAAGAATACATTATCTCTTACTTGATATTTGAAATCCTTCTACGGTAATCAGCATTACTCTTTTGCCTACTTTGAGCTCTGTTGCTGTGGGTTTGGATAATCCTCACCTTTTCCATTTTTTTCTGATCATATTCTGCACCTATCAGTTTTCATTCACTAACAACATCCGAACAAGTTGATGTGTGACATCCCTTTCAATATTACACTTCATATAGTGCCATATGAATATTTGAATAGAAGCTATTGTTATAGGAAAATTCTACCAGATGTAAATATTGATCCCACATATATTGAAAGTCAAGTGAGAATGATCTCAACATGTCTTATAAGGTTTGAATAGTCTGTTCTGATTTTCCATCAGTTTTAAGGTAGTAGGCAGTGGACAAACAAAGTTCATAATCTAGGGCCTTTTGAAGACTTTTCCATAATCTTGATGTAAAATGGGGATCACAATTAGAAACAATCGATAGGGGTACTCCACAAAGTCTTACAACTTTATTACTAAATATTCATGCTCAATGTTCAAGTGGTATATATTCTCTTATAGAAATAAAATGTGCTGGCATGGTAATATGATCAATAAGGACCCATATTACATCATTCCTTCTAGGAGTATTTGTTAGCCCCACGAAAAAGTGCATCGTAATATCATCCCATTTCCACTCAGGTATGGGAAGTGGTTGGATGACTCCTCCAGTATGTTGTCTTCCAACCTTAACTTGTTGACAAACCATATATCTCAATACATAATCATCAATCTCCCTCTTTATGTTTTCCCACCAAATATATTCCTTCAAATCTCTATACCTCTTAGTGCTACCAGGGTGTATAGAGAAATTGGAGCTATGAGCATCATACAAACATTACCTTTTTAGATCAGGTATGTCAAGAAGAAAAGTTCTCTTCCAAAATTTCAAAATCCCATCTTCATATATAAAGATGATCAATATCCCATCATTCACACCTATAATTTTCTTTTGAAACTTCTCATCCTTAGTCCGAGAATATTTTACCATTTCTAGTAATGATGGTTAGGAAACCATTTTAAATTTTTTTATTGTTTTACATTCCATGATTATTCCCATATACATAATTAAAAGATCCATGAACTTATTATCCCTTTCAACTCTCATCTTATTCAAAATTCTATGATCCTTTCTGCTCAAGGCATCTTCCACCTTATTTTCCATCCCTAAGTGGTAGTTTATAGTGAAATAATAATCTTGGAGTAGTTTAAGCCATTGTATTTGCCTCATGTTGGGTTATTTCTGTGAGAATGTATACTTAAAACTCTTTTGATCTGCATATATCTCACATTTCTTACGACAGAGATAGTGTCTCCATATATTCAATGAATATATTATATATTCTATCTCAAGATCATGAGTGGGATTTTTTTTTTCATGAATTTTTATCAGTCGTGATGCATAAGAAATAACTCAATCATTATTCCTGAGGACACAACCATGTTTTTTATTGGAAGCATCACTATAAATAACAAACCCATCATTCAACGATGCTACAGTCAAGATATGAGCATTGACTAATTTTCTCTTCAATTAATCAAAACATTCTTTACAATCCTTTTTCCAAACAAATTTAACCCCTTTACGTGTGAGCTTGGTTAATATTTTAGCCAATTAGGAAAAATCATTGACGAAACTCCGATAATAACTTAATAAACCAATAAAATTATGTACCTCAATTATACTCATCGGTGCTTTCCGTTCTATTATTTCTCTTTTAGAAGAAGGATCAATAGAGATTCCATAATTAGAGAAAATATGGCATTGAAAAGAAATTTCCTGATGCCAGAATTCACAATTTCTAAACTTCCCATATAATTCATTTCTTTTAAGAGTCTTTAGAATAGTGCACAAGTGATTGTCAAGATCTTAATAGATTTTTGAGTAAAACAAGATATCATCAATAAATACCAGTACAAAGTCCTGATGATATTCCTTGAAAACTATATTCATTATATCCATGAAGACAGAGGGCACATTAATCAGTCCAAAAGTTATTACTAAAAACCCATAATTCCCATACCTAGTACGAAATGTTGTCTTTGGAATGTATTCATTCTTCACAGACAACCGATGATATCCAGATTGAAGTTAAATCTTTGAAAAATATTGAGCTCCAAGATGTTGATCAAATAATTCCTCAATTCGAGTTTGGGGATACGTATTCATTATTTATATATCATTGATCTACCTGTAGTCAATCTAAAACCTCATAGATCTGTCTTTCTTCTTAACAAAAAGAATAGGGGATCCACATAGAGAAACACTAGGGTGAATAAATCCTTTATTACTCAATTACTCTAGTAGTTTCTTTAGTTCCACTAATTCTATATTGACCATTCTATAAGGGGTCATCGATATGGGCCTTGAACCTAAAATTAAATCATTGGGAAAATAAATTTCTCATTCTAGAGGATTTATATGTAAATCCTTTAGAAACAGATCAATATATTATTACATAATAGGTACATCCTATATTTGAACATTATTATCCTCACCCATAGTTATTTCATTCTATCCCTCCCTAATGATTGACTTTAAGAGAGCTAGTGGGGTGGATTTAGATAAGAATCATTTGGTTATGTTTCTGCTCTATATATAGGGTAATCCTTATCGTCATCGAAAATTGTAACCTCCTTATTATAATAAATTTTATCATCATGGTAAGAAAGCCAATACGTACCATGGATTATATCAAATTGAATCATGGGTATGACGATGAAATCAGCAAATAAATAACATTTATATGCCCTAATGGGAACTGTTTCACAACACATTGTTGCAATGATACTTCCCTTAGGTGTTTTGACTGAAAAATCTCTTATTAAGTCAAATCGAAAATATCTAATTTTCATATAAAAATGGGAAGATATAAAACAATTCAATGATACATAATCAAATACAACATTTTCTAAATTTGAGGAAACCATTAAATTACCTTCCACCACATTATTCGGAGCTTCAACCTTAGCTGCAGTGATCACATAAGCTTTTACTTTCTCCCTTGGCCTTTTCTAAGGTTAGATTCCATGACACTGAAACATTCATTTGAATAATGCCCTATTTCTATACAATTGTAGCATTCAAGCTTGATAGCCTCTTTCTTTCCCTTGCAATCATGAGCTTGGTGGCCTTATTCACCACACTTGTAAAAGACTCCCATTCCATTGAGGCAAGTACCAGGGTGTTTATTCCCATATTTACTACAGTATAAAAATTCAAGTTTTCCCTTCTTGCCCTAATTTCCATTTAAAGAGTGTTTAACAGATCTCTAATTCTCATTCTTTTCTTTAAATTTGTAAGACCTAGAGAATTCCTTATATGTCTTGATGGCACATGAGAAAATATCTTCATAAGATGAGAAGGATTGTGAGACTAGTGTTGGGAAGAGAAATGGTTTTAACCCATAAAAGAATCAATTAGTATTAATCCTTAGGTTACGTATATAACATGTTTCATGCCTTGATAACCTTGTAATGTTAGCCTTATCCTTTGCGACATTCACATCCACATTTTTCCTCAGACTCAGAAATTATCTTTCTATATCTACTCGATTGTTGAAAAGAATTTATTTTTCAATGAAATGTCCTTTAAATTACCTACATTCCATATTTGATACTTTTCATCCTCCTTCCACTATGGTAAAATAACCTATTAGCGGAGGTTTTAGGAAACCGCCGCTAAATTGTGTGTTGGGAAACTATTAGCGGCAGTTATATCCATTTCCCAGCGGTTTAAATGAATTTTCGTTGTTTCCTCCTTTCGCTGTGGTTTTAGTTTTTTGAGTGGCGGTTTTACATCCCGTGGATCTCTTTTATTGGAGAAAATTATATCATCCTCGAATAAAAAACTCCCCCTTGCCGAAAAAGTTCCTCTAAAATAATCAAAACCGCTGCAGAATACACGTGGATGATGGGAAACTGTAGTGGAGATTTTTAACTGCCGCTATGAGAAGAATATCTATATTTATCACCTGTTAAATCCACTACTATAATTTTACCAGTTTCATTTAGTGGCGGTTAAAACTGCCGCTAAAATCTGATTCAGGAAAAAATATCAGCTCTGAATCCCCTGCACCAATGCCCTGAAAAACAAACCATTATAGGAATACAAATAGTCTAACAGAATACATACTAGTTAATATGAAAATAGATGATTAACAAAGCATAGTCAAATGCGTATTTCATTAAAGGAATGCAGGTAAACATATCACATGGCCATTATACCATTAAACAATATTATAAACAAGCATGTATATCATATTTCATGAAAGCAATTCCAAGCATAGGTTCGACCTATTCCATCCATACCAGTTCCGACCCTGACATAACAATTCATATCAACATACATCCCACTTATAAGATATGATGAATTTTTAATTATATTCATTAGTTATTATCATTCTCTCATATCATTATTCTTATATTATGCTTTCATATTATTTTCAATTGATATCTCTCACATTTACACTTAATGAACATCTGATTTGACACATTATTTTGTTTCCCAAACGACTAGGTTGTAAAGAACTACTACCCAACCTATGAATTAGCATGACACGATCAATCAATTACAAATTCATATAAAAATAATTTGTTTTTTTTCCAAAAATGAATTCCTTGAAGATAAGTGCATACAATAATGGAGTTATATCCTATAAAAGTGAGTACTATTAATGCATAGTGGAAAAACAGTGCAGACAGTAGTCATGTCACAATTACTTTCTATATAAGTGAAAAATAGTAATGTATACTAGAAAACAATAACATATATGAATATGTATATTAGAAAAAATAAAATTAGTAATATATATAGAGAATAAAAAGAGATTCCATGTATATGAAGAAAGAACATCATTTAGTAATAAAAATCAAAAATTCACAAATAGAAACTAAAAACATAAACCCATGTTTGCACTTATGTTACGAAGTTAATTCTGTGTGATTATATCATCATTAATTATTCAACATCATATTGCCTCTACCTCTATTATGAGAACGTAGGAAATGAATTGTTTGGTAACTCTACAATAGGGATTCACATGACCAGGTTTAGATTCGATGCTCCTTGTTGGCAAGTACATTTTTCCAATTCCTTCATTATGCTCCAGATATAATCAAGTAATTCAGTCTATCATCACACACAACCCATGATGCTCGCATCCATCTCATCTTTCTTATACATCTTATTCATCCTTGTGAATAAAAAACCCACCCTATGGTGATGTAAATGACACCCTTTGGCAATAAAAATCAATGTAAGCATAGTAGGGGAACAACCATTGCATACCAAGAAGGATGTAAAAACCATCATCTCGAGGAAAAGGAGGTCACATACTTGGTGACAACCACTTATATCAAGGTCTACACCCTACACTAACATAAATTCTCTAATCAAATCTGCAACAAAGTGTTGTGTGTCATGACTTCTTTGGAAAACTAAATGTCGAGCCTAAGGATCTCCACGACATGAACAAATATGGTTGAATGAGAAGCACCTATATAAAAATATTAGATAATATGTGGAAGCTACCAAAATAGTACCTCTCAATATAGAAGTTCCAACACTCTGTTCCTCACATATTGGTCTCACTTTATAAAATTATATTGTTCTGTGGACCTAATATATATCCTCGATACTATCACACCAACCACTTTTACATTTTTTAAATCAATTTTTCTTTCTATCAATGAGTCTTGGTGGAACCCGACTTATAATTTTGAATTATTTTTCAAAAACCCACATTTTGACCTTGGTGGCATTCATCGCACCACTATCGAAGCCACACGACCTTTCTTGGGTAACTGGATGGCCTCACTCGGTTCTCCGCATGTGTTCCTGATGTGTAACTAATTAAATAAAAATAATTATTGATAAAGAAATATAACATTAAAGGGGATAAAATGAAAATAAAATAAACAAGAAGATCGATAAAAATTTAATGTATTGTTTTAATACTTAAGGATATTATTATCATTATGATTGTTAGTTCTAAAGATAATAATTTATTTAAGTTATTATTATTATTCCAATTATTACTACTATTATTATTAATAATATGTTAAATATTATTATTAGTTTTATTATAATTGTTGGTTTTGGTTTTATTTTTAGTTTTTTTATTTTCCTTTTTATTATTTTTATTCTGTATCGCATTTTTTCCTCCACTTTGAGTCGCGACCTAACTCACCTCCCCCTATTGTTTTTCATCCCCGTCAAATCCCCGCTTCCATTGTCATGCTCGTGCCGCCCTCTCCATGGACAAAACCTCATCTATAGCCACTCCCCTCCGGCACCGCACGCCCCTCTGACGACCTCAATCCGTCATCCTGGCTCACCTAGCACCACCTCGTACCGCCCCCACGAACAACCCCCCCCCCCTCGCGCGACCTGTTCGGCCAAGCCCTGACAGACTCCTTCCATGTAGGGTGCACCAAACCGGCCATTCCTCCTTCCTCTAGTAGTCGTGAGATCTCACCCTCCCACATGTGACTCCGCCTCGCCATTGTACCCTCCCCATCTGGTAATCCCTTCTCCATATTTCATAGTGTATGGTTTCATGCGGTAGGGGTTTCGAGTTGTTAGAGGTCCAATTTTGAAAATTTTGTCTGGTCTTTTATTTTACAGTTTTTTTCATGTTTTCTTGCGGTGAAATTGATGTGCGGTGTTTGTTTCACATATAGATATTGATTATTTCATTAACCAAAGTAGGTGCTTCTATGCCTTACTATCATTATATTAATTTAATATGTTTGTTTAAATTAGTTAATGTATTCTTTGGTTTCATTATGTGATGCTTTTGGTATTTTTGAATTGGTTTGTGTTTAACTGTTGAAATCAAATATCTATTATAGAGATTGGCTATTTTTTGGTGTGTTCATTGGGGAAATGTTTTTAAAAATGGGTTTTAGGATTTTTTTGGGTTGCGTGAAATATCCTCTGAAATATTTTGACATGCACATTTGATACTCAGTCCACCCTTCATATGCGTCTTGTTGTGAGAGTTATTGAAAACATGGAATTAATTATTTTATGTGTGGAAAATATAATTTGGAAATAGTTTAATATGTATATGAGTTAGAAATGTATTTTTCTTAAAAAAAATTGTTGTGTGTTGTGCATATCATTTTTTAGGGTTTCTAAAAAAATGTTTTTGGGTCCTATCATAAATGTGCTAAATATTTTCTAAAGTACTGAAGGTGAGAGTGTAAAAAAAACTTTAAAGGAAAAAATATTTATTTTGTAATGATGAACTTATTGGGCACGTTTTTATTTAAAATTTTAATATTTGGATTAGCAGAAAACATGTTTTGGAATAGTTGTGCTGCACATTCGGTTTTAAAGTGGTGTTCTGGCGTAATATCAAGTGCGTGTTCGGTGAAAACTATCGTGTGATAATATTAAATGATTTATAAATATTTTACATGAACTTATATACTTAATGTGATGTGCGAACATGGTGTTTGATAGAGTTAAACATGTGATAAATTTTAGATATCCTTATTGTGTGAAAATTAGGCATTTTTCACGTGAAACCCTTGATGTGCCAATTAGAAATTTTCAATTAGTTGTTTAAATAATTTATGAATTCATGTATGTGATGTGATTTATGATGTGAAACATTTTTTGTGTGCGTTTTGTCTAAAAGGGGGGATTTTTGAACATGCCTTTGTGTGTAATGTTTTGTGGTGCCTTTGAATTTTTTTGGGAATTTATTTTATGAACTATAAAATTGCATAAGTGGTGCGAGGAATGTTTATAAAATGGATTGGTATGTGTATATTTTTAGAGTGGGGCTTTGGTGTGTTTATTTGTGTTGGCCCTTATTGGGTAATTTAAATAATTATTTCTAAGTTGTGTGAATTGTTTATGTTCTTATTTTAGTGTTTCCAAATGGGGATTTATGAAATGATTAGGTAACGAAAAATATATTATTTGAAAGAGATTTTTTTATTTGTGAGTTTTTGAAATGTTGTTTGGGTATTTGAATGTGACTTTGGTTTGTAATGACTTGTTTGGTCTGTTATATGATAAATCAATATGCAATGTGAATGTGAATCTTGATTGAGCATGAGGGAAAACCCATGGTATTTAGGTGGGAGGACTAGAACTAGTGCGCTAGTGATACGGAGTGGTATCTTCCTTGTTTCACTTAGCTGGATTGACGATTGCAACAATAACTTAACATATGACTTTTGGAGGGTTGTTTTCTTCTAAGCCACATTTTTTAAGGGTCATGGCCTTCTAATCCACATTTTCTGATGGTCATGGTTTCTATGCCACGTTTCACTGAGACACAAGGTTCTGGGGTCCCACTTGAGCTAGATGAACCTGAAGGGGTTTTACCCATAGTGCTCTACCATCCATGACGTGGTGCCTTATATCGACATATGGAGGATCACTTGTGTGTGTTTTCATGGGGGAATGACTTATCATGTCACTTGGAAGTTGGTATCGGTGTTTTAGTTCTCTATCATTGTTTTTGTCACTTTGGGTTTTTAGTGAAATTGTAGACTTTAAACCTGTTTATAGTTTAAAGGTGTGTTCGGTTGACTATTTCCAGTTTCAGTTCATTTAACATATTAGTTGTTTTTCTATGTTTTATTTCTGGTAAATCGTTCCCATTTAATGTTTTGATACTTGGACACCTGTGCCAGCCTGTGGGGATCAGGAACTCCCTTCAGGCCATGTCGCGGATTGGGTCGAGTGTCGGGTCGGATGGAGACCCGACCTAGTTCATGACAAAATGGTATCAAAGGAGAAAGTTTTCTCTATTGGGTCATGTTATTTTGGGATATTGTCATATTAGACTGGAGTTATGGCTGTGGGGACTTGACGTCCTGGCTATGATCAAGGTTCCTGGATAGCACACCTCATGGCGAGACTCGAGTTACCAAAGCAAGTTGATGTTTGTCTAAACCTTTGGTCTGTGTGGTTAATCTTGTTTAGGGTAAATGAAGAGGGAGTAGGGTCAGTGGTCCCATTGAGCTCGCAGGGTCTGGAAAGCCATGTGGAGCCGGGAATGCTGTCCTAGAATACTCTCTTTAGTGGTTGTGGGATAGGCATATGGCCGCCAACCATACGTTCTAGTCACTCACTGAAACTAGTCTCCTCTTGCATTGTTCCTTGTCTCTTTATTTTGGATTCATGGATATCTGGGTTTTAAGTAAAAATGTTTTGGTCTTGAACTTTTTTTTGAAATGAATCTCTTTAAAAATAAAATGATGTTTAAGGTTTGCAAAGTGTGGGTTGAATGTTTGGTTTTGAAAAAAATGAAAAGGTTCTGGTTTTGATTCTTGGTGTCCTCATGGGCAACCACATGCATGAGCGTATATGGAAAGAGAAATGGCCAATGGTAGGAGTGGATGAATTCCTGGATGGATATGAGGTGGGTGCCGATGTGGCATCGGAACATGCATGTGAGAGGCCCATGGGACACCATTGGTGTTTGTGCAACCCACTAGCTTTGCTTATTTTGAAAAGGTTTTGTTAAATGAGAATTTAGTGTTTTAATAACTGGTGTTTGTGTGCGGTGTCCTTGTGTTTTGGGAAATTTGAATGTGAGGGGTTTCATGTTGGGAATCCTTTTTGGATGATTTCTGTATTGAGTTTGAATTCATACATGTAAGTCGGTGTGAAAGCACATGGTTAGTGGTTTCTTTTGAAAAGTGATTCCCTTACAGTGGTTCCCCTACACATATGGTGTTCTTTTGCAGTATGTATTCTCCATTGGACTAGTTTGATTGGGTCCATGGTTTTAATTCTTGACTATTGCACCCCCCCAAGGCATTAACATGCGATTGAAGTGCGGCTATGGGTAATTTGCTATTGGCCGACCCTCCGGTTAATAAATAAATCACTCCCCCTTTTGAGGGATAGTGCTAAGAATATTCCTTTTTCTTTTTGGTCAAGAGGATCCTATAGAAACAAGATGATAAATGTGAGGGGGAGTTGAAAAGAGTTTTGGTCTCTTTGAGTTGTCTGAGACATTGGGAATGAATTTTGACACCATTGTGTCTAAAGGTCCCCTAGGAAATGGTGAAATGAATTCCAATGGGGAAGGATGAAGGCGGTTTGGAGTTATCAGTGCTGACTGATGTCATGAAATGCTTGTAGTGTTTTCGTTGGCGGCAAGGGTCATGTTTAGTGACCTCTTGAAGCGTGAATCATCTTTGAAGAGAAAGAGAGGATTTTGTAGAATCCTTCGAACCTACTTTCATAGGAGTGTGTCCTCATATTAGGGAGTTCTATTTTTTCTGTTCAAAGGGATGTATTTTTGGTGATCCATTCCTTCTTAAGTTCATTGGTTAAGGTGAATAAGTGATTCATGTTCACCATCTAAGCCCCTTATTTTGGAGGATGTGTCATGAGTGAGTAGTTTATTGTCATGGTGTATAGTGTTTGGTGGTGTTGTCTCGGTTGCAAGAGAGTTGTGTGTGACACTAGAAGGAAAATTTCCGTTCAAGAGTCTTCAATACCCAACTGTGAGGAAGAAGACTCTTCAAATACTAGAGCTCTAGACATAGGCCTCAGAGTGAAGTTGGCACGTGGGGAGTAACACCGAGAGTTTATGGGACCCCAACTTCATTTCTGTCATCAGTGTTGAAGGTAAAGACAATTAAAATCATTTCCTATAGCTGTTCCATTCCGAATGACCTGTATGGTTGTGTGCTGTTCCCCATGGCATTGAGGAGGCGTAATCATCTTGTTACCTTAACGTCCTGGGGCTGCACCCCACCAGATGTAATAGATTTTAATGGTCTTTATGGGGTATTTTGGGTAAATCAATCTCATATTTAAGTATTGCTCACCGAGGAACGTGGAGATGTTGGTCGGTCATAGGTCGTGGATTTGACGCCACGGTAGTCGGGCCCCTCCCTCCCCACCCCTTGTGGTGGGCTGTTTGGTCACATACATGAAATATTGATGTTTTTCATCTTCTTTCATCTCTAATGGATGGGAGCCCTGTGATAGGTCTTGCTTAAATGTCTCTGGAGTGAATCAGTGTTGGTCATCTTCATAATGCTGGGGAGTCCGTTCTGACCTCCCCATGTCGGTGTTGGTCGTCTTCCCCAAGTTGAACTTTTGGTTCTGTTTCTAAAATATGGATTGGTGATAAGTGATAGGAGTGTTCCTTGGACATGGTTTTACCTCATATGTTCATGCTATCCAAATAGTGTGGTTTTTTCTTAATAGTTCTTGAGATGTTTCGGCCTGTGAAGTTGGTTTTTGTTGGTGCGATAGTTCCATTCCTTGATCAGTCAACTGGAGGTGTTTTAGCTCTTTAGGGTAGGTGACATATATAAGAATGTATTTTTACGAGTTTCTTGATTTTTTCATTTTAGTCACCTTCTCTGAGCATGATGCGTTTGCCTCTTTTCACTTGTTTTCAAAGGGACCCTCTTTAAACCAAAATAGAGTGTGGTTTTCTACTTTGGGGTTCGGTTCTAGTTGTGGATTTCTGGGGATGGAAAGATTTATGATGGGGAGAATTGTCTCACCCACCTCTTTTAGATATTTATCAATTTTTCTTGGTATCGGGGAGTCTAGGTAGAACCTGAATTAAATTTTTGAATTATTATTCAGAAACACACTTTTTGACCTTGACGGTGTTCATCACACCGCTGTCAATGCCGCACGACCTCACTTGGGTCACAGTATGACATCACTCAGTTCTCCTCACACGTGCCTGACATGAAACTAATTAAATAAAAAGTATTATTGATAACGAAATAAAATTTAAAAGTGGGATAAAATGAAAATAAAATAAAATAAGAAGTTTGATAAATATTTAATGTATTGTTTTAATACTTTAGGATATTATTATCATTATTGTTGTTAGTTATAAGGATAATAATTTATTTAAGTTGTTATTATTATTCCAATAATTCCAATTATTACTATTATTCTTATAAATAAGTTAATTATTATTATTATTAATATTATTATTGGTTTTGGTTTTGTTTTTAGTTTTTTTAGCTATCTTTTTATTCTTTTTTTCTTTTTCTCTTTTTTTCCTCTTCTTTGCATCGACACCTAACTCCCCCCCATTTGTTTCCTTCCCTATCGAAGCCCCCCTTCCACGGTTTTGCTCGCGCCACCCCCTCCACGGACGACAAATCCTCCAGCGTCACTCCCCTCTGGCGCGACACACCCCTCCGACGACCTTGATCCATCGTCCCGACTCACCTTTAACTGCGTCGTGCCACCCCTATGACCCCCCCGCACTTGCACGACATGTTCAGCCGAGCCTCGATGGACTCCCTCCTTGCACGGCGCACCGAACCAACTATGCCTCCTTTCTCCAGTAGCCGTGAGCTCGGCGCCTCCCTCGTGTGACTCCGCCTCTCTGTCGTCCCCTCTCAATATGGAAATCCCTTACCCCTCTTTCAAAGGGGAAGGTTTGATGCGGTTAGGGTTTTGAGTTGTTAGATGTATGATTTTAATAATTTTTGTCCAGTCCTTTTTTAGTGTTTTTTCGTGTATGCTTGCAGTGAAATTGACGTGCTGTGTTGGTTTCGAACCGAGACATTGATTATTTCTTCAAACAAGGATAGTGTTTCTATTCCATAGTACCATTAGATTAATTTAATATGTTTGCTTAAATTTATTAATGTATTCTTTGGTTTTATTATGTGATGTGTTTTGTATTTTTGAATTGGTTTGTGTTTTAATGTTGAAATCGGATTTCTATTATAGAGATTAGCTATTTTTTTGGTGTGTTCTTTGGTAAAATGTTTTTAAAAATGGGTATTAGGAGTTGTTTGGGTTGCACGAAATATCCTCAGAAATATTTTGACATGCACATGTGATACTGGGTCCATCCTTCATATGACCCTTTTTGTGAGAGTATTGGAAACATGAAATTAATTATTTTAGGTGTGGAAAATATAATTTGGTAATAGTTTAAAATTTATCTGAGTTATAAATGTATTTTTCTTGAAAATAATTTGTTGTGTGTTGTTCAAATCATATTTTAGGGTTTCTTGAAAAAGTTTTTCGAGTCCTATCATAAACATGCTAAATATTTTCTAAAGTACTTAAGGTGAGAGTTTAAAAAAAAGTTTAAAGGAAAAATTATTTATTTTGGAATTTTGAACTTATTTCACACCTTTTCATGTAAATTTTGAATAGTTGGATTAGCGGAAAACTTGTTTTTGGAAAGTTTGTGCTGCACATTCAGTTTTAAAGTGGTGTTTTGGCAAAAGATCAAGTGTGTGTTTGGTGTAAATAGTTGTGTGATAATATTAAATGTTTTATAAATTTTTTACTTGAATTTATTTAATTGAATATGATGTGTGAATATGGTGTTTGATAGAGTTAATCATTTTTTAAATTTTAGGTGTCGTTATTGTGTGAAAAATTGGCATTTTTCATGTGAAACCCTTGATGTGCCAATTAGAAATTTTTTGTTAGCTATTTAAATAATTTATGAATTCATGCTTGTGATGTCATTTATGTTGTGAAATAGTTTTTGTGTGCGTTTGGTATAAAAAGGGGTATTTTTGTATATGTCTTTGTGTGTAAAGATTTGTGGTGCCTTTGCAAATTGTTTTCAAATTTTTTTTTATGAACTATAAAATTGCATAAGTGGCATGAGGCATGTTTATCAAAAGGTTTGGTATGTGTATATTTTTAGAGTAGGGTTTGGGAGTGTTTATTTGTGCCAGCCCTTGTTGTGTTATTTAAATAATTCATTCTAAGTTGTGCAAATTGTTTATGTTCTTCTATTAGTGTTTCCAAATAGGGATTTGCGAAATGATTTGGTAAGGAAAAATATATTTTTTGAAAGAGATTTTGTTGTTCGTGAGTTTTTGAAATGTTGTTGAGGTATGTGAATGAGACTTTTGTGGGTAAGGACATACTTGGTCTATGATATGGGAAATCAATATTCTTTGTGAATGTGAAAATTGATTGAGAACAAGGGAAAACCCTAGGTATCTAGGTGGGAGGACTAAAACTAATGCGCTAGTGATCCTGAGTGGTATCGTCCCTGTTTCAAATTGCTAGATTGACGATTGCAACACAAACTAAACATATGATTTTCTAAGGGTCGTGGTATTCTAAGACATGTTTTCTGAGGGTCGTGGCCTTCTAAGCCACGTTTTCTAAGGGTTGTGGTTTCTAATCCATGTTTCATCGAGACACGAGGTTTTAGGGTCCCACTCTACCTAGATGAACCTTAGGGGATTTACCCATAGTGATCTACCATCAATGACATGGTGCCTTCTGTCGACATATAGACGATCACTTGTGTGTGTGTACATATGTGAGTATGTGTGTGTGTGCCCTTAATGAATTTGTTTCTTCCTCATTAAGATAGTGTTTTGAAATGGGTTTTTAGTGTATTATTTTATCTTTTAGCTTGTAAATGTTTTCTTTAAAAGAGTTTTGAAAGTATAATTTTGAATAAGCACATTAAATTATCTCTTGGATGTTGTGGCATGGAATATTTTCATTTGGTGGTATCCTATTGGGAATTTCATTCACACCCTGCATACACCTTTGGGTGTATGAAGACCTTGTTCTTTGTGTATTCCAGGTTGTGAAATTGTCCCTAGTGATGGTGGTTCAGGATTCTATCAGTATTCGCGTGTAGGATGGTGTCAGTAGCTTGGGGATGCGACTTATCATGTTGCTGGAAGGTTGGTATTAGAGTTTTAGTTCTCTATCGTTGTTGTTGTCTCTTTGGGATTTTAGTGAAATTTTAGACTTTAAACCGGTTTATAGTTTAAAGGCGTGTTTGGTTGCCTATTTATAGTTTTAGTTTGTTTATCTTAATAGTTGTTATTTTATATTTTATTTCAGGTAAATCGTTCTCATGTAATGTTTTGATACCCAGGAACCTGTGCCAGCCCATGGGTATCGGGAATGCCCTTCAGGCCATGTCGTGGATCAGGTTGGGCACCAGGTAGGATGGAGACCCAACCCGGTTCATGAAAGATACCTTTAGAATTCACTCTATGTTAGTGATGTATGTCTTGTGTCTAGATGCTTTGACCATGACCACTGCTTCAGACTGATAGATTGGCCACACAATATCTCCCTTCTTAACATGAAGCTGATTTTCACACTCCTAAATGTGGAATTATTGCAGACACTCGTTCACTGTATACTATAGGAAAAGATCTACAAAAATACTATAGATGGATCATCCTACTATAATATCAACACTCAACTTGATTACTATCACACAACATCCCCATGTATCCTTGCCTCCTACACCAATGATAGAAAATATAATTACCAAAAACAAAGATCTAGAAATTATTCCCTTAAGGATAGGTCACAATATGTCACTTCCTTCCACCAAACACTTTTCCATTGGGTCAAAAAACTGAACTACCCTGCTTGGTTCCCAAACCTTACCTCGAGTTATGTTATGTAATAAGAACCTGATTTATTTTTGATATGGTGGACAACCAAAAAACATTCACCTATGATCAAAGAACTTGATTGTGCCTAAACGTGAATCATATCACCCTAGATGGATCATCCGTAAGACAAATATGTCCAAATACTAAAATCACATAAAGATAGTCAGACACTCCATAACAAACATAGAACCATACTCTAAATGCATAAAATATTTTTCCCTTTTTTTCCTAAAATTATATGGAAAAAATACTCATAAAAAAAGAATCATAAAAAATGAATCATCACAATAAATAATTGACATATATGGTGCACAACACACTCGAGAAATCAAGACATGAAAGGAAACATTAGAAATCAATAAAATTCATAAAATGAAACATAAGAAATCAAGAAAATGTTAGGTCATGAAATTTTTTGGTGGAAACTATGTGCCACACATGATACATATAAAAAGAAATTGTTCCCATATTTTCCAACACATCAAGAATACAACTACTCAAGGTTCGATGATAAACACGTATCATCACCCTATCCACCTCTCTCTCCACTTCCTTCTGTCACCTGTAAGAACATTATATTTAAAATTAAATTCTATTTCCTATTTATATTTAAACATAAAACCAATAAACGTTTGAAAACTAAATGTTTTTTATTTTTTGTGATTTAACTTGTTACAACCAGTCGATGCACTACCAACAGGGGCATATATGAAAATATTCTAATATATATCAGTCATCACTTTTTGCAAAGCGGATATCTAAGCCCCTGGTCATGAACAGTGGTTCATAGAGAAAGAATCTCCCTCTAAGCATCTTTGGGTATGGAATGACTATAATCAAGAGTAGATGCAACTGGAATCCCTAGTGCCTGCCAAAGATCTCAGATGGTATGGGTAAAAAACCCATCCCACGCACACTACCAGGATGCTCTTTCCTAATAAATTTAGCAACCAGGTCATCCTAGGAGACTAAGTAGGACTGCCCGAGATTGGCATCACATTGTTCTTTAACTTTTACCTATAAATCAAATATCAATATATATTAACTAATTAAAAACATATAATAAGTTATTATAATAAAAAATTGACTTCATACCGTAACTTCTTTTGGAGGCTCATTAACAAATCTTCCATCTGATTTTTTGTGAACATCCAACGACACTTCAGTTCTGGAATCTTCATGCCCTAAACATTGTGAATGCATTAAGAAATGATAAATCAAAAATTTAATATATTAAAAAGATAATATTTTATTTTCAAAATTTAGACTAATGAAAAGATTACCAGAGTCATTCGACTTCTAAAAAAGATTTTTGACCTCATAACGTGAGGGATGACTTGCTTAGCCCGGTTTCATGCACTCTGTATTGAGAGATCCTGAAATAAATAAAATGAATTCGAAAAATAATGTATTCAATGTCATATACTATTCATAAAAAAGAATAATTGTAAAATGAAGATAATATAACAATATATATTTCAATACCATCAGCTTCTCATCACGATGTCTGTCAACAAAAACATTCCACTGTTCTTTCGGTACCCACTGGGTAGCTTCTCATACATTTGTTTCACGGTCAACAAAGTGTCATTTACATTGCACCACAATCTCTTTTTTAATTCTTCCAATTTATTAACAAGAATTTTCAGTGTCAACTTTTGTGCTATCACATCAGCAACTGTAATGTGTAAGAACATCTATATACAGAAATTCATTTTGAACATATTAGTAACATGGAATTAAATTAAACAATAATGTATCAAAATTACCTTTATTTGGGAATCAAAAACATCATTTTTCCAACTTGGATGCATATGTATCCAATCATTATAAGAAATAGGTAAGGAAATGGGTTCCACTGCCAGTTGGCCTAGAATCTGGCCAAGTAACCCCGCAACGTCATCTGTAGGGATCCCAAATGAATCAAATAACACAATTATCTTCTTTCCATTCATATTCCAAACACCTGAACTTTTTATGTTTTTCTCCACAATTACATTTTTTTCATCTTCAATGAGCAAACAATTAGTATAAACAAAATTAAATAAATTTATTTATATTGAAATTTGTACCTATGACAGTGACCCTACAGTATGCCTATGATGAACTGGAAGGGGTGTGTTACCACCCCACTGCTGAGGATCCTGAAGGGAGAGTCGATGAATCACCCTTTAATGGGACACCCATGGAGGGTGTGAGAGATGGTGCATGGGGAGATGGTGCTCGGGTGAAGGTAACTGGTGGCTCAGATGCTGTGGGGAGGGAGACGGATGGATCGTCATCTGTCACAGTAGTAGATGAAATAGTGTACCACTTCCTCCTTGGTATTCTTGTCATTTAATCATATAAAATATAGTTCAGAATATATATTTCAAAAAAATTATGCAGAAAAAAAAATATAAAAATGATAATTGATGCCCAGTACTAACAAACAAAATATATATAACAATGGCAATGAATGACTGCACAAATGAAATAAGTTGTTGCTGAATGAATAAATAACTGTACATACAATCATGTTCTCCGTTAATAATGATAGTTTCATACTCCATTACCTCATACACTTCATTCATCCTTGCTAGAATAATATTTTCAATATAATGATGGAAAAATAATTCTGCTTCTTATTGTTGACGAGTTTCAATTTCAGAGGTCAAATCTTCCACTTCATCACCCACATCATACAAATCTCTTTGTATTACGTGAGAAACTACACTCAACCCTTCATCCAAAACATCATTTACATAATATACCATTTTTTTTACGATGATAAGATATATGGATAATGCAGTTCATGATCACCAACATCCATCAAGTGAGTGAAGTTCAGATATGAAAATTTCAAGGAATCTCTTTTAACACCTCTGATAATATCAACCGAATTGCATTTGAATAAAACAATAGAAAAAATTACCATGGTAGTTTAATTTTTTGAGTCAATAAGGTTTTCCTTATGACTTTTCCATTCCTTCTTGTTTTGAAAATCACAAACACCTTATCTTTAAGGAAAATCGCTTTTATAAGGAAAAATGCTTTCTTAAGGAAAATCGCTTTTGTAAGGAAAAATGCTTTCTTAAGGAAAATTGCTTTTATAAGGAAAATTGCTTTCTTAAGGAAAATCGCTTTTATAAGAAAAATTATCCTTATCATATTTTTCATATTTTTCTTAAGTGTGAGATTCAGATTCGTTTTCTCGGAGTCATTAAAACTTTGATATAAAAGCATTCTGTTTTAGGGTTCAGATTCTGGACAAGAACTATAAGGAAGTTTCATTCCGAATTCCGGATATGAACTCTGACTAAGTTCTATTCCAGATTCAGGATACGAATTCTGAAGAAGAATTCTCATTACGAATTCTAATGAAGAAATCCCATTCCGAATTCTCATTAAGAATTCCAATGAAGAATTCCCATTACGAATTCTAATGAAGAAATCTCATTCCGAATTTCTATTACGAATTCTGATGACGAATTCTCATTACGAATTCTGATGATGAATTCTCATTACGAATTCTGAGGACGAATTCTCATTACGAATTCTGATGATGAATTCTCATTACGAATTCTGATGACGAATTCTCATTACGATTTCTGATGACGAACTCCTATTCCGAATTCTCATTCCGAATTCACCTATTAAACAGAATCTGATTATCATTGTTTTATACACTCTGAATTTACTCACTCCGAACCTTCACTCCGAAGTTTCTATTCCGAACCTTTATGTTAGAGTTTAAAACGATGTCGTACATTCTGTTACACTTGTTTTGTTATAAAACGATGTCGTCCATTTTGTTATAAACTAACCGTTGTCTAAGTGACACGTGTACAGGTCCCTCCGAACTTTAAGGAAAATATGACCGTTGGAGAAGGAGCCGACCTTACCTATAAATAGGAGCTCATTTGAAAGAGCTCGGTGCTGTTGGAAAAACAACTGAGTTTTGTGCCTACATGCTGTTGAAGTGATTTCTAGAGAGAGAGTCTCTTATTAACTCTCAAAGCTTCGTGCGACTCCGAATGTTGGTGATTACATTCGAGGGCTTCCGGGGATAGGAAGACAGAGGTGCCGACTACCTTAATGATCGAGGGATTTCTTGCTGAGAAAGACAGAGGTGCTGACTACCTTAAAGATCGAGGGCATTCTTGCTGAGAAAGACAGAGGTTGCCAACTACCTTGAAGTTGAGGGCTTGCGGGGATAGCAAGATAGAGACACTGATCTTCGTATCGAGGGCTTACCCTGGTGTGGGTAAGACAGACTTGCTTGAAAGTATAAATCAAGGGACCTTTATCCAAGGTTGTTGGATACCTTTCTCTTTGGGTTAAAATACTATTATCTTGTTACTAGTAGTTTTACTACTTGTCTTTATTCCGCTGCAATTTGTATCTTAAGGAAAGTATAACTTTCTTATACTTCCTTGCTTACTCTGATTAGTTTATATTCTATACGCTTTAAGGTAGAATCTTATATTGTAACTTTTGTTAAGTTTCAATTTCCGGAATCTTATTTCCGGAACCTACTTTTGGAATCCCTTTCCATGTTCAGTTCGGTGTTAGAGGTGTTGTGAATCTACTTAGTTTAACTTTGTTAAACTTAGTCCTTTCCTTTTCTTAAGGAAACTTTAGTTATTCATAACTAACTTTAAAGGTTCCAAAGGAAATTTTAAAGTATACAATTCACCCCCCCTCTTGTATATTGAGCATCTCATATTATATTTCGATCCTACAATTGGTATCAGAGGTTGGAAACCTCTTACTCTATACCATTCTCACATTTGGTATCAGAGCCAAGGTTACTGAAATACTTGTACTCACATACAAGTTTTTCTTGCTCACTTTTCTATTCCTAACTTTGTCATTCCGGATTATCCATTCTGAACTTTTCTCATTCCGAACTTTGTGATTTCGATTCTAAGCTACTAACAAGTTTGTATCCAAGTTATTATTTAGTATGGCAGGAATTAATGTTGGATCAATTGACAATCTGAATCCTACAAGGCCACCAATCTTCGATGGTAATGATTATGAATACTGGAGAGATCGTATGAAGACTTTTGTTATCAATACTGGAGTAGAAAACTTTGTGATGCTTACTGGTGATTATAAAATTCCTGACAAGGAAGTCATAACCTTTACTAACCAGGAGAAGCAAGAATATCAACTCAACTATAAGGTACGCAATACTTTATTATGTTCAATGACTAGAAATATATATAGCCAAATTTCTTCTTGTGAAGCAGCTAATTGTAGATGGAAGAAATTAGAGGTTACACATTTTGGGACTTCTAAAGTGATTGAGACTAGAAGAGCTATGCTTAGAGCTGAATATCATAACTTCAATTTTCCTTATGGAGAACCTATCTGTAAAGTTCAACAAAGATTTATGACAATTGTCAACAGTCTACAATCTATGGGAGAGAAAGGTTTAGATGATGAAGCTCTTGTGGACAAGATAATTGACATTATGCCCAATGAGTGGGAATCCAAGAGAACAGCTATAGATGAGAACAGGAAGGTCACTCAAATTACTCTTGATGAATTATTTGGAACTCTTCTACAACATGAGACCAGAATGAAGAGATATGCTGACAACATCAAGAAGAAGAATGGAAATGGTACTGTTGATTTTACTACAACTTCAAATCAGATGAAAGCTAAGACTCCTGAGAGAGTAACCGGATCCAAGTCTAAGAAAGTTATTTTCCAATCCGAATCTAGTGAAAGTGAAGTTTCAGAAAATGAATTAGCCAATCTTGCTCGAAGGATGAACAAGATAGCTGGACATAGAAACTTTCAATCCAAGTATAAGAAGAAGGATAGGAAAGATAAGAAAGATGGAGATGTTACTTGTTATGAATGTAAAAGAGCTGGACATATTAGACCATATTTCCCTATGCTCAAAAAGAAAGAAAGGAAAGAAAGGAATTCAGACATGAATAGGAAGAAGTATTACAAAGCTAAAGCTAAGAAAGTTTTGAAAGCTAATGACACCTGGAGTGCCAGTGGTAGTGACTCTTCAGATGAATCTTCTGATTATGAATCTTCAGGACAGAAGAATCTTGGTCTTATAGCCAGATTACCTATTGATAATCATTGTCTTATGGCTAAGGTATGAAATGCTGAATCATTGAACAATGTTTCTTTAAATCCTAATGATAGTAAGTATTATAACTCTTCTGATGAAGATTCATCTTCTGATGAGGAAAATACTTTACCTACTTTTGAAGAAGTCTCTAGATTTGCTGAACTTCTTGAGATTGAGAACTCCAAACTCAACAAGAAACATGATAAGGCAAATTCTAGGAATTCTATTCTTACTAAAGAGATATCAGATCTTTCTAAAGATCTTGATAAGAAAAATGCTGATTTTGAAAGTATTTCAAAAAATCTTGAGGAAGTAAGTTCTGAGAAGAATAAACTTTCTAAAGAATTAGAAAAAGTAATTTCTAAGAAAAATGTTTTCGAGCCTAACTCTAGTTCCAAAACTAATGATTTTGAGGATAAAAACTTGGTTGTAAAACTCAAGTCCGAAATTTTTTCCTTAAAGAAGTGTTTATCAAACTTTACCCATGGTAAGGAAAATTTTGATAAGATGTATTCTCAAATACGACCTTTAAAAAATAAATCCGGATTTGGTTATACCCATGCAAAACCAGTTTTCAGTAACAATTATTTTGTTCCTCAAAGTGCCCCATTTTGCACTAAATGTCAATGTGGTGGTCACTGGGCAAGAAATTGTTCCTTAAACAAAACCCAATCCTTAGGTTTTCATAAAGCTTACTTATCTAAGAAAATGTGGGTTCCAAAAATTTTATTGTCTGGAAATCTCGGATCCAAACAAGTTTGGATTCCGAAAGTCTAACTTTGTTCTTAATTTCAGGAAAATAAAGGAAGTTCCAGCAACAATATTTGGTACATGGATAGTGGATGTTCCCGGCACATGACTGGTAACAAAAGCTTTTTTGAAAAGATTATCAAAACGAAAGGAGGAAAGGTAACTTTCGGAGACAATGCTAAGGGAGAGATTGTTGGTATTGGTAATATTGTTCTTTTAGGTAAAACTTTGATTTCAAATGTTCTTTTTGTTAAAGGTCTTAAGCACAACCTCATTAGCATAAGTCAGTTATGTGATGAAGGTTACCTTGTGAATTTTAGGAATGATAAATGCTTAGTTCACAATTCCAAGGAAGAATTTATTCTCTCAGCCAATAGGCAAGAGAATGTTTACACCTTAAACTTAGAAGACCTAAGAAGCCAAGATTTACCTAGCCTAAGTGCAATGGAAGATCATTCTTGGTTATGGCATAGAAGATTAGGACACTGTAATCTTAGGAACCTATGTAAAATCTCTAAGAAGAAACTTGTTAAGGATCTACCGGAGCTTAGATTTGATTCTTCTAAAGTTTGTGATCCTTGTCAATATGGCAAGCAACATAAATCTAGTTTTAAGTCAATCGGTGAAGTCTCAACAACCGATGCATTACAGTTAGTGCACATGGATCTTTTTGGTCCAACACAGACTGGAAGTATTGGAGGCAAATACTATGTGTTTGTTCTAGTTGATGATTACACTAGATTTACTTGTGTCTATTTTCTATCAAGGAAATCTGAATCTTTTTCATATTTCAAAAGTTTTAGAGCCCAAGTTAAAAATGAGAAAAACCTTCCATTGAAAACTATTCATAGTGATCATAGAGGAGAATTTCAAAATTCTGATTTTGAAACTTTTTGTAGTAAGAAAGGTATTACTCACAATTTTTCAGCACCTAGAACTCCTCAACAGAATGGTGTAGTTGAAAGAAGAAATAGAATTCTTCAAGAAATAACTAGAACCATGTTGAGTGAATATTCTATTGCTAGACATTTCTGGGCTGAAGCTGTAAGTACTGCTTGTTATACTATAAATCGAGTTTTGATTAGACCTTTTCTTAATAAAACTCCTTATGAGTTATGGAATGGTAGAAAACCAAGACTTTCCTACTTCAAGGTTTTTGGTTGCAAAGTATTCATTTTGAATACTAATGATAACTTACATAAATTCGCACCAAAGTATGATGAAGGGATTTTCTTAGGTTATTCCACAACCTCTAAGGCTTATAGAGTTTTTAATAAAAATACTTGCACTGTTGAGGAAACAGTACATGTAAAATTTGATGAGTCTGATCCTTTTGTTTTTAAAACCTCCCAACCTACATCTTCAGATGTGTTTTCAAAAACTGATTGTCAACCTTTGATAGAAGAACCTTCTGATAAGGAAATTGTTCTAGAAGATACTTCTGAAACATTTACCCCAGAAGATTTTCTACCTTATGTTGATGAACAGGTTTTACAAAACCCAAATCAGGTGTTTCTTAAGAATCATCCCAGTGATAGTATCATTGGTGATGTAAATCAACCTGTAAGGACTAGAAGTTCCTTAAGAAATGAAGTAGAACATCTAGCATTTCTTTCCCAATTAGAGCCTAAAAGCACTGATGAAGCTTTAGGTGATGATGATTGGATCAAAGCAATGCAAGATGAACTAAATGAATTCGAAAGGAATAAAGTCTGGACCTTGGTTGAAAGACCTAAGGAAACTTCTGTTATTCGAGTAAAATGGGTTTTCAGAAATAAATGTGATGAAAATGGAGTCATTGTTAGAAATAAAGCTAGACTTGTTGCTAAAGGCTATAATCAGCAAGAAGGAATAGACTATGAAGAATCATATGCTCCAGTAGCTAGACATGAATCTATCCTTATTCTACTTGCCTTTGCAGCATTCTTTAATTTCAAACTTTATCAAATGGATGTGAAATGTGCTTTTCTTAATGGTTATGTTCAAGAGGAAGTTTTTGTTGAACAACCTCCTGGCTTTGAAGATACAAAATATCCAGATCATGTTTTTAGACTTACCAAAGCTTTGTATGGCCTTAAACAAGCCCCACGAGCATGGTATGATAGACTTACTGGATTTTTGCTTCAAAATAACTATGTTAAGGGAAATTCAGATCCAACCCTTTTTATAAATAAAGATAAGAAAAATGTTTTGATTGTTCAAATTTATGTTGATGACATTATATTTGGTTCAACTCAGCAATCTTTGACTGACTCTTTTGCTAGTCTAATGAAATCTGAGTTTGAAATGAGTATGATGGGTGAGTTAACATTTTTTCTTGGTTTTCAAATTTCTCAAAAACCAGAAGGAACCTACATATCTCAACATAAGTATATTAAAGATCTTCTTAAAAAGTATGGTTATGACAACACTATGAGTATAAGTACTCCTATTGGTACCTCAAACTCTCTAGATCTTGATGAAGCTGGGAAACCAGTAAATTAAACATCTTTTAGAGGTATGATTGGAAGTCTACTATACTTAACAGCTAGTCGACCAGACTTAATGTTTTCAGTATGCTTATGTGCAAGATATCAATCCAATCCTAAGGAATCTCACTTAAAGGCAGTAAAAAGAATTTTTCGCTACCTTAAGGGAACCATGGATCTAGGATTATTTTATACTTCTGGAAATGATTTTGTTCTAAAAAGCTTTTCTGATGCTGACTTTGGTGGATGTATAATGGATAGAAAGAGTACATCCGGAACTTGTCATTTCTTAGGAGATTCATTAGTTTCTTGGTCATGCAAGAAGCAACATTCTGTTGCACTCTCCACTGCTGAAGCTGAATATGTAGTAGCTGTAAGTTGTTGTGCACAAGTGTTGTGGATGCAACACACACTCACAGACTATGGCTTGAGTTTTACTAAAACTCAAATTTTGTGTGATAACACAAGTGCCATTGCCCTAAGTAAAAACCCTGCACATCACTCTCATTCAAAACACATAGATATTAGGCATCACTTTCTTAGGGATCACACACTCAAAGGAGATATTATTCTTCAGTTTATCGGAACACAAGATCAACTTGCTGATATTTTCACAAAATCCTTGCCTTCTGATAGATTTGAATATATTAAACAGATGTTAGGAATGATAACCGTAAGGTAATCTTCCTCAATTAACTTTCTGTTGAAAAAAAATCTCCTTACATTAATAAACTCCTTTTCATAGGGGGAGTACATTTGATTGTTTATTTAACAAAGTTTTTCAAAAAATTTTTTCAAACTTTTCAGAACGAAAATTTCCGGAATGGAACTTCCGGAACTACAATTTTCCAGAAAGAATATTTTCGCACAGAATACTTCTGGAATGGAAGTATTCGTATTGAAAATTTCCGGAATGGAAAACTTTCGTACTGGTATTTTCATAACGGAACTTTCGTACTGAATCTTCCATAACAGCTTTTCGTATTTACTTTTTCGTATTGACCTTTTCGTATTTACTTTTTCGTATTGAGTTTTTCGTATTTACTTTTTCGTATTGAGTTTTTCGTATTTAGTTTTTCGTATTGAGTTTTTTGTAGTCGTCTTTATATTACCCATTACGAATAACTTTCCTAAGCTAATCCGAAAGGTATGATTTCCTTACTGAAGTTTTCGTAATCATATTTTACTTGCTGGCAATTTCTTATAGTTTGTTTTTGGTTTTTGGATTTCTTAATTCTTTACTTTAATAAAACCTCAAAAAGATCGGATTCAAGCTTTCAACCGTTATATCTGATCTCAGATCATTCTAGACCGTTAGATCAACCGAGGAAGTTGAACCGTCATCCCATTGCCTATATAAAGGGGACCCTATTTTCGAGTCCCACATCGATTTCAATCTTTTGCGTGCTGAAGCTCTGACTCTCCGATTTAAGGCCGTTCCGAACCACAGTTTTCTCAGTTCCGAACATCAGTCTTCTCTGTTCCGAATATCTCAGAGGACTTCTAATCCGAATGTCTGCAGAGTTAGCTTCTCAAGAAATGTCTTCAACCAAGCCCATTTCTCAATGGTTAGTCTACAGAGAGAGGTTAGTTCATCCGAATTTCTTCAGCAACTACGATTCTATTATTTCAAAGAATATCAAGCTGAATGGCTGGGAAGGTGTTGCGGTATCAAAAACCGGCAACCAAGATGAATTCTACTCTGACTTGCTTGTCGAGTTTTATGAGTCGGTTGCTTTCTTCGAGGAAGATAATAGAGAAAAATTTTCTTTCAAATCGTATGGCAAGACATATAAGCTTTCTTACACCAAGGCTGCAAGCTTGGTAGGGCTAAGTTATGAAGGGGAAGCTGAGTTTATTTCCCACGTATTACCAGAATCTTTGGGTAGTTTCAACAAGGAAAAAGCCTTAGAAATTCTCGGATTGGATGATGACAAGGCTCCGAAAATAGCAAGCCTTTCTACAAACTTCCGAATTCTGGAGTTATGGGTGCAAGGGCTTATTGTACCGAGAAAAGGAGATAAGGATAGCCTGAAGAAAAGTGAGATATATATCTTAGATTTTCTGATAAATCTAAGAAAATTCAACTTGATGAAGCATATTCTTCTTAACATTGAAAATTTGAAGAAGGGGAATCTGAGAGCTCAGATTGTGATGTACCCAGCAATATTGTCAAAGCTCATAGTTCGGTGCCTAGAATCTTTCAAGGTAGCTTGCAGTTCTAAGCCGAAAGTTTGTAAGATCATGTTGATCAGTGATGCCACCCTTAAAAGGATGAATATAGCTTTTGACAAGGAGTCAGGGAAATTCATTGATCTACCTCCTCAAGCAGAAGTGACTCTGAAAGTAGCTGATCCGGAATCATCAAAGCCGGTAAGAAAAAGGAAGCTGAAAGAAGTGGTTGTCGAAGCTGAGGAACCCAAGTCTAAGGAATTCCACTCCGCACCTCCTAAGTCTAAGAAGAAGAAAACCTATACTGATGAGGTTGCAGCGAAGTGGAGAGATGATAAAGAGAAGAGGAAGGAAGGAGATCCACAGTTCGGATTGGATCCTGCAGAGGCTAAAGCTCTGAAAGAGAAGGCTGCTGATGAGCTCGAGAAACAAGCAAAGGAGAAGAAACTGAAGAAGAAAATGTCCGAGGCTGAGGTTGCTCAGGCCTTGTTAAAGTTCAACGAAATGGTTTCAGCAACCATTCCCGTTCCGAGATCTTTCTCTCTGGAATCTCTACCTGAGACTCCAGGAAGAAATCTTGTTACTCCAGAAAAGGCTGTTGCTACTGAGGAAGTAGAGCAAGTGGAAGAAGTTGAAGAAGCTGCTGAAGGAAGTGGTGAGACAGGAGATGTGCTCAAACAAGTAGATGAATACAAGGGAACTCCTTTGGAACACCTGTCGCTCCGAACATCTGAAGCTCAATCTTCAAAGCTTGTTACTCCGACTATGGAAGAAGAGAAAGGCAAAGAAGAAGTTTCTTGTCTGAGAGAAGAAGAACATCTTTTACTTGATGCTGCTCAGAAGGAAAATGTAGAAGTTGCTGATGAGGAAGATTTGGTTGTTCAAGTGTCTGATAGCGAGAAGAAATCTCCGGAACAGGTTTCTATTCCGGAAAAAGATAAGGGGAAACAAATTCTTGCTGATACCCCAAGTTCAGAAAAGAGTATGAGGAAGGAAGCTGGTAGTTCTTCTAAGAGGAAGTTGGAGCTTATTGAGGAAGAAAATTCTCCTAGCAAGATTTCAGATTCGGAGTCATCATCGTTGGGGCACGATTTTGTTGTTCAGTCCTTGAAGAAGTTGGTGGGAACCATTCCAACCTTCTCCAGTATTGACTCTAGATGCCAGATGATTCAACATGCGCTGAATCAGAAAACCGACTCCGTATCCATGGTAATGGATAAGTGTGTTGAGATTGAAGCTCAGTTCAAAACTTTCTTCGTTGGTTACGAAGCACATAAAATATCTTGCAAGAGGATGACAAGCTGGTCTAAGAAAACTGTGGAAGAGATGAGGTTGCTGGATGACTTTCAGGAAAATGTTAAGGATGCATTTCAAACCGAGGACAAGAATTTTCATGAGATGACTGCTTCATTCGAAGAGAAATCGACAGAGGAAAAGAACATTCGGATTCAGGAAGTGAGAGATCTGAATGGAAAACTCAACTCCGTTAATCAGAGTTGGAAATTTGAAAGGGATCATCGGATCAATTTTCTAGAAAGAATGAAGGCTCAGGAAGAGAAGATGAAAGCTCAGGAAGAAAAGTTGAAGGCTCAGGAAGAAGTAATTGAAGCTCAGTCAGCAAGAATAGTTGCCTTAAAAAAGCAAGCAGAGGAAGATCATAAGGACCTCAAGAAGATCAAGACTATTCTTAAAGGGCTCATGTCGAAGGAGAATGATCCGAAATGACCAATCCGATCTTTTTGTTGTAATCTATTTTTGTTGCTGACATTTCAAATCTAATGGAAATTGTGCTTGTTGTTTCATTTTTTGTCATTACTAATTTTTTCAGGTACTTTGTTAAGTTTTTCCATTCCCTCCAATTCTTTTTGAAAATCACAAAGGGGGAGAAGGAAAAGATCCTTAAGAAAAAGAGGAAATCTAATAAGTGCTTATCAAAGGGGGAGAAAGAAAAATACCCAAGGAAAAAGAACTCTAATAAGAGTTTGTTTAAGGGGGAGTTTTTATTAAAGAAACATCACTCCGGAAATATGAATACGATCCTTAGAGTTTCAAAGCCTAAGAGGGAGTTAGTCGTATTCATCTATATTCTTAAACCAAGGGAGATAAGCTTTAATGTGTTTCTTTCTTCTTAGAATAGCTTTTTTGTAAGGATGTTTGTGCTTTACAAAAAGGGGGAGATTGTTGAGTCAATAAGGTTTTCCTTATGACTTTTCCATTCCTTCTTGTTTTGAAAATCACAAACACCTTATCTTTAAGGAAAATCGCTTTTATAAGGAAAAATGCTTTCTTAAGGAAAATCGATTTTGTAAGGAAAAATGATTTCTTAAGGAAAATTGATTTTATAAGGAAAATTGCTTTCTTAAGGAAAATCGCTTTTATAAGAAAAATTATCCTTATCATATTTTTCATATTTTTCTTAAGTGTGAGATTCGGATTCGTTTTCTCGGAGTCATTAAAACATTGATATAAAAGCATTCTGTTTTAGGGTTCAGATTCTAGACAAGAACTATAAGGAAGTTTCATTCCGAATTCCGGATATGAACTCTGACTAAGTTCTATTCCAGATTCAGGATACGAATTCTGAAGAAGAATTCTCATTACGAATTCTAATGAAGAAATCCCATTCCGAATTCTCATTACGAATTCCAATGAAGAATTCCCATTACGAATTCTAATGAAGAAATCTCATTCCGAATTTCTATTACGAATTCTGATGACGAATTCTCATTACGAATTCTGATGATGAATTCTCATTACGAATTCTGATGACGAATTCTCATTACGAATTCTGATGATGAATTCTCATTACGAATTCTGATGACGAATTCTCATTACGATTTCTGATGACGAATTCCTATTCTGAATTCTCATTCCGAATTCACCTATTAAACAGAATCTGATTATCATTGTTTTATACACTCTGAATTTACTCACTCCGAACCTTCACTCCGATGTTTCTATTCCGAACCTTTATGTTAGAGTTTAAAACGATGTCCTACATTCTGTTACACTTGTTTTGTTATAAAACGATGTCGTCCATTTTGTTATAAACTAACCGTTGTCTAAGTGACACGTGTACAGGTCCCTCCGAACTTTAAGGAAAATATGACCGTTGGAGAAGGAGCCGACCTTACCTATAAATAGGAGCTCATTTGAAAGAGCTCGATGCTGTTTGAAAAACAACTGAGTTTTGTGCCTACATGCTGTTGAAGTGATTTCTAGAGAGAGAGTCTCTTATTAACTCTCAAAGCTTCGTGCGACTCCGAATGTTGGTGATTACATTCGAGGGCTTCCGGGGATAGGAAGACAGAGGTTCCGACTACCTTAAAGATCGAGGGCTTTCTTGCTGAGAAAGACAGAGGTGCCGACTACCTTAAAGATCGAGGGCTTTCTTGCTGAGAAAGACAGAGGTTGCCAACTACCTTGAAGTTGAGGGCTTGCGGGGATAGCAAGACAGAGACACCGATCTTCGTATCGAGGGCTTACCCTGGTGTGGGTAAGACAGACTTGCTTGAAAGTATAAATCAAGGGACCTTTATCCAAGGTTGTTGGATACCCTTCTCTTTGGGTTAAAAGACTATTATCTTGTTACTAGTAGTTTTACTACTTGTCTTTATTCCGCTGCAATTTGTATCTTAAGGAAAGTATAACTTTCTTATACTTCCTTGCTTACTCTGATTAGTTTAGATTCTATACGCTTTAAGGTAGAATCTTATATTGTAACTTTTGTTAAGTTTCAATTTCCGGAATCTTATTTCCGGAACCTACTTTTGGAATCCCTTTCCAAGTTCAGTTCGGTGTTAGAGGTGTTGTGAATCTACTTAGATTAACTTTGTTAAACTTAGTCCTTTCCTTTTCTTAAGGAAACTTTAGTTATTCATAACTAACTTTAAAGGTTCCAAAGGAATTTTTAAAGTATACAATTCACCCCCCCTCTTGTATATTGAGCATCTCATATTATATTTCGATCCTACATAATTCAATAATATCAAGCATCTTTCTATAGTATCCCACTTCAACAAATTTAATAATACCACTATTCTGTGTTTTCAAACCCACTTCTCGATCGACTTTACGAAATCTAAATCCATTCACATTGAAAGCATCGATCTTTCTAACTTGTTTTATAGGGCCTCTATGAAGAAACTTCAAATATTGTGACAGATATTCTCGAGTATCTCTATTCATGATCTAAAAAAATAGAATTTATTATATTTATAAAATGTATGTGTCAAACTAATATTCATATTTATTGCAATATTTATGAACATACACATCGTGCAAACCATTCTACAAGCTCTTTATTCATAGCTTTGATTATACCATTCTCTTTTCTTGTTTGGACTCTAATTAGTATCTTTGTATCCTCAACTATTGAATAAATGGATCTGTAATTTAACTATTCTCTAGCACATATCTATGTGCTTGTAATAATTGTAATTCTTTCAGGGTCACATTCGAGGTCCCCCCAACTGATCGGCCAATAATAGGAAATATTTTTGATTTATGATGTATTTGAGATTGATTCGATGTGTCGTAAACATGTCCAAATGGATTAAATATTTTCTCAATATCATCCAAGTATCTGGAAAAAAAGGTAAGAAACTCCTCATCCAAATAGTCTTCTGCAATAGAGCCTTCTGGTTGAGATTTATTTCTCACCTATTCTTTCAAACTCCCAAGACATCTGTGAAATAAAATAACAATAATTATGAATTTATTTAAATGACAAATTTTTTTTACATAACAGAAAAACATAGAAATAAAATTCATCTCAATCGGATACATACATCGATAATGAACGACCCCTCCTAATTTAGCTTCCATAACCTAATGCACAGTCAAATGCATCATGACAGTAAAAAACAATAGAAGAAAGATCATCTCCATTGCACAAAGGTTCAATAAAAACCTCTGATGGAGGTTGTCTAGATAAAATGGATGTATATATTTCTCACATAATTTCATGAAAAATGTGCAGAATTGGAGTATGATAGCAGTAACTTTTTCAGGTAATAATGGTACCAATGCCAAGGGTAGTAACTGTTGTAACAAAATATATGAATCATGACTTTTCAATCCATGTAACTTATGATTCTTCATATAAACACACCTCATGATGTTACTCGAATACCAATTATATAGCTTCATATTATTTAAAATTAGAATTAATTTATCTTTATCCCTATTTTTCATTCAAAAATTGTCAGATCATACTTTTCATTCTCATCTGGCTAGAGATCACTTTTTATGTTCATTAATTGTACGTCTATGTGAGCATTGAGATGATCCATCGACTTTCCATTCTATTTAAGTAATTTGAAAATAAAATTTCCATAGACATTATTATCAATATGTATCACATCAAGATTATGCCGCAAAAAATTAAATTCACAATATGGATGTTTAAAGAATATACTTTTTTTCTTCCATTGTTGTGTTCTAATTTCACATGACGATGCACTTCAGACCAGTTTTCTGCTATCATTAAAATGATGAACCTTCCCAAATTCAATTTCAACATTTTCAAGTCCTATAAATATTTCATAACTAGTTAACAACTTTCGAGGTGGTCTATGATAAATGAAACGATTAAATTATGATCTGTTCTGCTAAAATATAAGTGATGCATCAAGAAATTTTCGATGGCACCAGAAGCACCATTTTATACTTTGATGTAGCCATTTAGGCTCAAAATAAATGTTACAAATGGGAAAAGACAAAACTATGTAACTGTTTCGATCAGATAAATTTCTAAGCCCATGGAAGTCACTAATGGTCTACATTAAAGACACATGTATTTTGAGCATTGTTTTAGAAGAAGCAACAAATGTCTCAATAGTGTTTCTCCATAAATCCTGCAATTTTTCAATCAATGTCTGCAAGTATACATCAATATCATATCTAGGAATTTTTTTTCAGAATAATCATCAAACTGATAAAAGATGTTTGTTTCATACACATCCACAGAGACAGATTATAAGGGATCAAAACAACTGGGAAAATGCTATAACTGGTACTCAATGTCTGAAATTGGTTGAATCCATCGGCAGCCAATCCCAATCGAACATTCCAGGGATCAGCTGAGAAATATGGATGTAATGAATCAAATTTCTTCCATGACTGTGATTCTTGTGGATGTCTCATTAACCCATCATTGTTATTATCTGAATAATTCCACTTGATGTGGTTGACAGTTTTTGATGACATGAATAATTATTGCAAACGAGGCTTTAATGGAATGTATTGAAAAAACTTTGCAGGTGTGTTCCTTTTCTTCTTCTCCATAAAATTATATTGATTAAGACTTCCAAAATCACCCTTGGACTGCCATTTATAAGAATATTTTTTTTTTCAATTCTGTCTACTTGAATCCTCTCTCCAATTAATAATACTATCATTGGGATATAAATGTATTTTTTATAATTCAGACCAAGCCTGTTAACATCTTTTTTCATATCATAAAAAGACTCGGGAATTTTTTCTTCAGGAAATGCATCATGAATCAATTCCAATATCATGTACATTGACTTATTTTTAATTCCACATAGACATTTTATATGGTAAAAATTCTTCAGAAAAGGAATATTTGAATATTTCAAACACCCACTATACAACTCTTGATTTCTATCGTCAACTAAATCATGAAATGCGTTTACTTTAGTGATGTTTTCTCTTACATTTGGTTGCACAGAATCAAGAGGAGTATCCCATGATATGTTACAATCTTGATCAGCTTGTGTTATAGTCTCAAAAACATAACTTGTCACGTTACAATTTGTAGCACCTTCATCTAGTTGTTCTGTAATGTTTTGATATTGATAGTGGTGTATTGTAGTGCCGAATGAATCATTTTGAGGTTTTTCATTTCATTTTCCATTTTCAATGATGTTGGGACCTCATTATATGGATTAACATTAGTGCACAATCTTTCTTTAGCATTTTATTATCATTTCCAAATCCAACACAAATATTGATCCGGGAATTGCTTCAGTATTAAATGTGCATAAACATTATCTCTCTTCAACCATATTTTAAATTTACATTTAGGACATAAAAATATTATTCTCCCTTCAACAGATCGATTAAAAATTTCAAAATCTAAAATCTCCTTCAAACCCTTAACATATTAATGTGTGTTCCTCAGTAATGTGATCCAGATTTTATCCATGTATATCTCAATGTTCCTACACAATATTAAAAAAAATTAAAACACATAGTTACTACTAAATAGAGAATGAAATTAATACATAAGATAGTGTAAGATTACAGAAACATAATATAATAAAGATTATCCATTGATAATAAATTAGGCATAATATAATTGTACTTATTTGAGGAGAATATTCCCATGTTTATGTGCTATCGTGTAGTGAAATCCATAATTTCTTTTGATGTGATCATACATAGAACTGCACATGTTGGAGCTATATTAGATCTTAGATTCTTGGGATGAAGTATAGTTTGGTCATTATTGGGACTATAATGTTTGAAATGTGCTTCCAAACAATTCTTGGTGTGTATTTTGTTCCAGTAGAGTAGGCCTAACAAGAACTTGAGTTTGTGTGGATGTACTTTTGTGTTGCCTATGCACTTTTGATTTGATTTTTCTTGGAATCCATTTAATTTTTTATTACACTAGTAGAGACTAGATTCAATGCATGAACATAAGTATCATGGTTCATCACCATTAAACATTTTGAAATAGTAATGAAGTATTACTGTCCACTCATTTGTTAAATTCAATAAAAATTCTTCTCTAAGAAATTTAGTTCATTAGATCCAGCTGGATTTATTATTTCCCATTATAATTCTTAGATTTCTATCAAGTTCTCCTCTGAGAATTAATCTAATAATCCCATAGTTTTTATTATCCCATAAACCAACATCAATAATCATCCAATGAGTGCAATGTAAATTACGTTATCAATTTGATAATCATGGTATTCAATGATCAATCATAATCTACCTCAATGTGATACACTCAATAGGAAATATAGAAACTACAAGAAGTAGGTGGGAACCAAAAAAATCATCCATTTGATAACAATAAATCAAATCATCTGACAATGAATAAGAAATATTTGGATACCCATCCCTAAATTGAACCATAAAAAACCAATAAAAAATCTTCACACAATAACCCAACAAACAAGATAACACAACTATCAACCTAGGGTATCTATTCCTATTAACCATAAGTCAATAAATGGAAAAAAGAGATCCCCTCTCATAACAAACCCCATCCTCTACATTTTTCCATCAAAACCCCATAAATCAATCATAAAATTCCTATTACACCCTAGAGCACACATATATAGAATCAAAAGTTTTTTTATCATCAGAAACACAAGGGAAAACTACATCCACAAAGAAATTGATAAAATCCTTTAGAAAAAATGAATATACTCACATGGCCCCAAATAATTATTTCCATAACCAACTTGATCATTACCATATTGAATTAATAGATTCATTATGCATAGGTTTCAGCACTAGAAAACCTATAATCAACAGCTATCAAAGCCTATAACCAAACTTAAATATATTCACAATGTATTTCAAAATCATCAGTTTTGATGGATGAATAGTAATCAATATCTCATGCCACTTTCATTAATCAATTAATTATTACCCAAATTATTTTCATATCCAATTTCAATATAACAAACCACTATAAACAACAAAAAAAATTCATATAATGTATATAACACATTATTTTGAAAACATGAATTATAATAACTAACTAGTGAAGTAGAATGAAACTCCAAATCACTAACTGGCCATAAGGTCACTGGGGGAAGGGGGTCTTAGGGTTTCCGGGAGGAGGAGGGTCACGGGGTCGTGGGGGGTTGTGGTGTCGCAGGGGTCGCGGGGGAGAAGGGGGGTCACCGGGAGAAGGGGGTTTCCAGGAAAAGGGGGGTCACGGGGGGTTGCTGGGGGGGGGGGGGGGGTCACTAGGGGGTCTCCAGGGGGGGTCTTCAGGAGAAGGGGGTCACAAGGGGTCACCGGGTGAAGGGGGGTCATGGGGTCATGAGGGGTTGGGGGGAGAATTGGGGTTGGGGTCTGGGAAGGGCCAAGAGTGTAAATAAAGAGATGTTTTTGTGGAGGTTTATTATAAACCGCCGTGAAACCATTTTAAAAAAAGGTTTAGCAGCCGTTTTTTGAGCCGCCACTACAAAACCGCGGCTTATGTCAATTTATGTTATAGTGTTTGTGTTTTGAATTAATTAAAACCATTGATATGAATCTCCCATGAGGTGATAAACTACCAATAATTTTTTTACCTTTCGCTACTCCCCAAAGCATGAAATATTTTCTCTAAAGAACTTATCCATTTCTCAGCTATAAATGGTTTTGTAGTCCCATTGAATGTTGGTGTTTGTTTCCTCATGAAGCGGTCTAACAATGATCCTCTGCGTTGTGGATCAGTGTGCTCTATACGGGTAACATTATTATTCATAACCTGAGTGAGTTGTCCGAGTATGCTTATAAGTTTTTTAGGACCAGTTTCAACACTAGCTCCACTATAATTTTCTTGAGTAGGGGGTAAATCCCTACAGGGATTACGTGCATTGATACAGTTTCCATTCCTTCAACTATGAACCATTTATAAACAATGAAATACCCTAGATTAGTTTATGAAACACAATACATAATTCAAATTTAGTAAAATACATAACATAATTTGCTTAATTCATGCTTATAATACACAATGATAAAAAAATGTTTTCTTTGAGGAGGTATTTACTCATAAATACTTCACAATGGTTTGTAAATAATATTTTAATTATCCTAAGTGTATCCCCTGGTAGTTTCGTAACCAAGAGTGCGTCAAGGCCCATTGTTGTGTACCAAAATACCGTAGGTCAAGCCCGAAACTCCTTGTCAAAATTTTCACTCTGAGGTACATCTGTTCCATAGCTTCCAACACCTGCTCGTATACAGATAAGAATGTATTTCTTGGAAACTTCACAAAATCTATATATTAAAAAATTTTAGGAAGTTCTTCTATGCTTATCCTCAATTTTTATCTTACGGTAATGTTTTCAAATTAGAGGTTTTCTAAATCTCATTTCCAAGGTTTGTAAGAAACATCCTCTAATACCATCTATAACACCATGACCCCAGATACCCAGAGTCGGAGTATTATTACATAAAATTGTCTTGATAAAAGGAATAATGTTCTTAAGGACCGATCCGTTTAGCAGCCTTGTAATTACTAGATACATATATAAGTATTGTATTAAATTATGAATAAAAAACATTTTGTATCCACAGAGCACACTCATTTACCTTATCCTATACATGCAGGCTAGTCATAATATAGTTCTTGACATCCTAGGAAAAATAAAACATAAGAAATGGGTGAGTTTAAAAGCTCAGTAAGGATAACAATATAGAGGAAACTTTTATAAATAAGCAAAAAAAATTGAGGAAATGTGTAAGACTAAAACACAAGCCCTTTAAACATAAAATTCAGAATAACATGTCAAAGATAAGTCAAATTAATTCCATTTCCTTATTTACATGGATATTCTACAAGTCAAATAATCAAATTCAATATTAGTATCCAACTTCATAAGGATAGAATGTATAATTTCAGACATCAAAACCACATAGTTAAAGCCTCATGCCAAGAATACAAATACAATTTTTTCAAAGCCTTCTGCCAAGACACTAATTTGTATCATGAGACCTACCGATGAATAAAGGAGCAATAACAAGCTCTACCTATCAATTAATAAGTCCAATGCATTTCTCATATGAAAAAGTTGAAACATTACATAATCATTCGTATTAAAACTAGTATACCAAATGTTAATGATTTAACCATAAAACATGAATGGTATAAAATTAACACACCCACAGTCAATCATATGAAAAAAACATCAATGCAATATATAATATTTTAACATAATAAATTCCCTTCAATCAAGTGTAAAATTCATCAAAGGATATTGAAATAGATGAAATAAAAACTATTTGAGAGAAATATCTCATTCTATTTTGAAATTATTTAAAAGTAAGATATTTATAAAATAAAATATTTATCGTAAAAATATTATTATAAACATGTAATGGAATCTTATAAGGTGTTATAATGATATAAAATAGCCGCACCCACCATATAAGTTAAAAGAACATTCTTATGTAAAAATGTTGAAAAGGTCATAAGGTACCTTGTTTTGAAAACAAGGGAAATATTCCTTTCAAATCATTTTATAATATGTAAAACAATGGTATAAATGAATTCAACCCATATTCTATGAAATATGAAAAATGTTTTGAATTACATATTTTGGAAACACGAATGTGGATGATAAAGAATTCCCAGTAGATGCTTAGCTGTAAACAACCTCAGATAATAAAGAGATTGTAAAAATAACCCATACCCTGTACTTTTCCTTCATCGAGGGTACGTTAAAATTATATAGAATAGTCAAATAATTTTTATTAAATTATATTATAACCACATACTTAAATATTATATCATATATGTTCTTCTAATATTTCATTGTTAATAATATTTCAGTAGTATCACTGTTTTGGGGGTTAAATCATTGATTTTCCTCTATATGTTTTATTACGCATGTCATGTTTGTTATGGATAGGTTGTATTTGATTCATATCCAGAATGATATTAAGTTATTTAAACATTATTATAAATCCTAAAATGAAAATTATTCTTGAATGGTTACAATGGAAATTAATCTCATCGTGTTCGTAGAGACAGTAATCTGTACGTACACACAAGCAACAATATCTTTATATTGGTGGTAAAATCATATATAATTGGATGTTATATCTTATATAAATAATCATTAAAATGTTATATTTATTATTTATATCACTTACACTAATTATTATACCAATATGAATAATTAGGTGTTGAATAAAAAACTACACCATGACGTGGAGACGGAAAGCCGTACGTACGCACGTACAGAGAATTTTTCATTCATAGGATGTATAAAATAATTAACATGGTTGTACCGTATTCATAATAACATCACAATATGTACAATTTACTAGATTTATTACGTTGATGTGAAAAAAATAATGTCAAAGTGGAAGAAGAAATGAAATTTGAAAGAGGTGATAAAATTATAACCACTTCTTCGGGTGCTTCCTTTTAATTGGATCAAAATGGCTCCTTTGGTTGGTTTTAGTTCAAAGTAAGGCCTCTAGGTTGAAGTGATGGTAGTTGGGAGGATATTTGGGCAGGATTTGGACAAGTCAAATGGATTTGGAGGTTTTATTTTTAGAGAAGGTGTAGTACCATTTTATAAGAAAAGTAGGTTCACTTTAGGGAAAGCCTTAAATATTATTTTATTATACAATAATATTAGGTTAATAATGGATCCAGAAGGATTTATTTTGAGGAAAATTTGGGATTGGGTAGAAAACATATCATCTAATAGATTTTAGACAGGTTTAGGTCACCATATTGAACTTATATTTTAGATTTAACTCTTGGTTAAATAGTCTAACTTTTACCATGTATTCATCTATTATAATAATAAATGGTTAATAAATTTACTAAAAAAATCCAAGAGAACCCCATGTGGTTCATTATTGATACATATAACTTTATCTATGTCCTTTGGTTGGACCATATATTTTTAGGAATATTATATCAATTAACAATATAGTATTTGTTCTTAAAACTTATTTATGCCAATTATGAAACTATGTAGTATTTGGATTTTGTGAAAGTCGTAAAAAAATCATCACTATGAAAAAAATTTATTTAATCAACTCTAACATGTCATATTAACCTAGAATTTTTTTTGAATACATAAAAAGTCTCAATTTACCATTATATTAATATTTTTAATATCAATTTGTTTAATCGTTCAATAATAAGTTAATTAATACATCATTATTATGGCATAAATTAAATATAATATATAAAGTCTAAAATATATAAATAAAATAAAATTATGTTTGTATTTGTTTTAGATTTCTAATGAATATTTATAGTTGAGTTCAGCTTATGTATAACCATTTATTAAAAATGGTTTAGTTATTAAACTTTGAATTTAACACTTTTAAATATTCTCTAAATAAAATAAAAATAAATGTCATAATCTAATCCAAGTGGAAAAAATGATCATATATTATTACTAAGGTTGATTTTGGTCCAAAAACACTAATCCAATAGAATTAGGACATGTTTCAAGGTAATTATAATATCATTTATACCTATAATTACCCTATTTTATTTTAATCGTGGTTAATAAAATTCAATGGTTACAATTTACCAAACATTATTTTCATCCTATTTAACCAAATTTTACATTCTCATGTCAGCCATGTCTCTTAGACTTTTGAAATTTAATTAACAGAAGTGGTAAAATTACTATTTATGCAAATTTTTAAATGTGCTTAGAAGGTGGGTAAAATACATAAAAAGTTCAATAAAATTATATATATATAATATTATTATAAAATGACTCCAATGAGTTACATTGAACATATATAGGTATTATCTATCTGTTTTGACCTAAAATAAATAATAATAAAACAAATAAGTATTTAAATAAATAATCGGTTTAAAAAACATAAGTTTGTGGCTTCGTAATTATAGGAAATAATATTATTATGGTAATTAATATTCACTATATTGTATATGAATAGTATCATGATCATAACTTACATAAATCATACTCACACATGAAGATAGTAATATAACTATTTTCAATTAGGTCCATGCATATAATAATCATACCATTTGAAATCTATATTATATTACCCAATTGTTTATATGGATATAAAAAACCCAACAATCCCATAATGATAATCAATAAAAAAGATTTCTATTGAAAAATTTGAAACATTCATGATTACATAATCACATATTTAATCCTTGGGAAATAAGTATGATTAACATAAATATCCTTAAAGGATTCTCATAGTCATAGTAAGAGATAAAATGTATGGTATCAGAAGATAACATCCCCACTGATGCCTAACAATCCGTAAGTTATATACACAAAGATTTAAAACTTATCTCATAAAATGATTTATAATACACTTTGAAAATCTAGTGAAAAAATCTCTCTTATTTTGGTATCATATAAAAAAATAATATCCAAAAAATGAGGGTAGGATTATAATTTTAAAATCATATAATAATATAATGGAAATATCATAATTAAGTAAATACATGATGGTAGCAGAATATATTAATAACATGCATGTTAAAATGAGAATATTCTTTTCAAAAATTTATAAAAATTTATACTTGAGTCATTTGAAAATTATTAAAAATAATTTGTTTTTGAAATTTTTAATGAAATTAAACATTAATGAAAATTAAATATAATAAAACTCTTATTCAATATAAATACTTCCATAAAATATTAATTAATAACATTTATGTGAAATGGAATTATTCTATGCGTAAAATAAGTGATAAGTTTGAATTTCCACAAAATCATATTTTCTATAATTTTTAGTTAAATTGATTAAGAAAATTTTACTAATACAAGAAAATATATAATTATCTAGATTTGAATAAAATATATTATGTTTTAATAAATATAGAATAAATAATTTCTTACAATGGATATTAAGACATGGATATTCAAGATAAAAATGAGATTGTGACATAAACCCTAACCTAATAAATAGAAATTATTCATACACTCCCTTAAAAATCTAGATGATATATTCATAATTATTATACCTTTATACCAAAATAATATTCATTTTAATATCACTATATGTTATTAACTTAATATTTTTAATTAATCCAATATAAGTAATTTATCCTTGATATCATTATTCTGCTCGATCATTATTCATTTTTATTCAAATTTCTATTTGGATGATTCAGTCAAAAAAACATTGGCCATGGTTTCATCATCTATAAAATTCTAATAATATTTTATATATTATATTTATCAATTATATAAAATTTTTAAACAACATTTTCAAATTAGTGATATTGAAATGAAATACATTATTCCTAGATATGGTAGTCCATATAAACACATGAACGTTCAATTCATTTTATAATAGAAAATACAAACCGAAGATAAAAAATATTATATTTTTTTTATAATAATAAAAATATAATAAATATCCTATATAAAAAGTGAATCTATAATTCTAAAAATCCATTTAAAATATAAATTAAAAGATAATCACATCGCATTATTTATGTTCTATTCCATATATATGCATGAGAAACATTTTCATATTCCAAAAGATGATAGGTAGAAAAGAAAGAAAATGTATAAAATTTATATAATTTTGCTAATATCATAAAAATAATATATAATCAGTAAAAATATATAAATATATCCATGATATATAATGATGAAAAATTAATTATATCGCTTCATGGAGGCACTAGTCTGGGCATAAAAAAGTGATACATTTTTCTTTTACATTTGTTTGAGTGGAGAAAGAAGATGATCATTCAATCATAATAATAATATTTCAGTGTATTTTGGACATTTATTTCATTATGTTTATTTGGATACAACATATTTTAATGTGGTATAATAATAAATAAATTTCAAATAATTATTTTAATACAATTACATATTCTTTAACGAACCATCAATGGATCTCATTGTAAGGAAGTTCAGGTTCTAATATTTAGATGAATTGGTCATCTATATCATATATAGGGAATTATATATGATATTTTTTTAAGTTTATTGTCAATCCATGTGTCTCAATAATGTGTGGATAGTATAATAGTGGAGTTTCACTTTAATAGGTGAGAGAAATGGCCCACTTTTAAATATTTTTAATTTTAAAATATTATTCATGTAATTATAGTGACATGTGGATAAATAGTAGGCCAAATTGAATAATAATTGATATGGGATATAATTTAATTAAGAAAAAGTTATTTATACATTATTTATGATTATTTAAACATTTATCTCATTAGTTTAACCCTTCATTAACCCTATTACCCTTTATATTTGTAATTAATTTTTACCAAGTTTAATATTCATTATTTCCAAAAATTAAATTTATGTAGATAAAAAATTTTAAAATTTTATTTTCAAATATTGAATAAATTAAAAAATATAAAACAATTATATGTGGTTAAAGGTATCTTAAATGTAATCGCTTAGAATGCGATGAATTATTTATAATGAAATCATTTTTGAGGCATAAAATAAATTAACTAAGTAATTTACTAGTAATAAAAATTATATGAATGTAATTTCATTTAAGTGAATATATAATAGAATAATTATAATAATATAAATCAATATTAGAGATAAATTTAAAATTTTAAAATAAATAAATTGGGCATAGATAAAATCACATTTCAAAATAAACATATTTTTTTACACTCCAACTCATTATTTTAATTTCTAAAAAATTGTTTAAAACGAATTATTTTTATACATGTGAAAAAATAAATTTTCATAAGTTAGATACTCACAAATATTTTTGGAATAATAAATATTTTATAAAATTAGTTCTCATAAATAGAATTTTTAAAAATAATTATATTGGATCAATAGGATTAACTATGTGATCTTGAGATTATTATTAATAATTATATATAAATATATATATATATTAGCTTCCCTTTCATTCCTGTAAGTGAAAAATTTCTTTTGACGCCCTAAATGGCCATATTTGAGAAAATAAATGGCACATTTTGAAATAGAAGATGATCCCAAGGAGATGAAGGGAGTTTCATTCAAGATTTGACACCTTCACGTAAGAAAGAAATGCACACGAAATATCCTTGCATTCCCAATGCAACCTGAAACGGATTATTCCATGATGTGATCTCGAAAAATGTAAAACGCATGTGTGCTAAAGAAATATAGTTAACGCGTAAGAAAATGAACTTGAAAACAATAGTCTTTCACAACCAATGCGTCTACAAATCCCATCTTTTGCACAAACCTCCTTATGTTCCTCCATCGAGGTTTTTTTCCATAAATAGAAGTGTACCCCATCAGTTTGGGGTACCATTCCAAAACTTGAACCATCATGTACATGCGTATAAGTTTACCCCTTGTATGACCATGTTAAATACATGGCTTCAAGGTACTGTATATTGTTCAATAGGTTCCTTATGGGCCCCATTTGAGTTGGTCCACTAGGTTTTAACCATTGACTATTTACTTTTACTCTAAGTCAGTTTCTCACAAAAGATCCTTCTTGCGTGTAATATTCTCAGTGTTTCATTCCAATATTTTTCAAAGGATACTATCCTTTGTTCAAGCTTCCATCACATGTGAAAGCCTTAAATATTGCATGAAATCCTCCCAATGGGTTCCATGTGTTGTCCATACCCTAAGGCGCTTTGTCTGTCCACCTATTGAGTGAACACCCCTACCTGGAATGTACACCCTCCGTGCGGCCCTCCAGGCTTCCACACTATGATTTCCTAGTCCCTCGAGTGGTGTTTCATGTTGTGTTAACCTACCTTAATGCTTATTATCATAGGTACGAAAAAGGAAATTGCTTTTTCATATAGCTACAACAACATGAGACCCTCTATCATCTACTCCTCTACCATATTAATATATGGAATTGTTGTTCCTTCCCTTCCCCATGTACGGGTTGGTACAAGTTATGTAATTACTAAGAGTGTGTAGTGAGTCCTCATCATACAAGTTACAAGATGTTAAATGGCCAAGAACCCACATCCTCAAGAAAAATTTTAAATTGTGATCACCGCATGATGGACATACCTGAGGGATCCATGAAGGGAATGGGAACCAACATAACCAAACTCCTTCTATCCCATTGTGATTTGTCTCTATATGCATCACGGATAGTCCCAATGTATGCCCCAACCAAAAATTATAGGTTTCTCACTATATGATGAACATTTTTTACTCATACACCTAGAAATCCTCCTTGGGATTCCCTCCTTGTGAGAGTTCCTATCTTCCTTTCCTTGGGACGTCAACCACATGTAGTCCTCCGCTTCCTCTTTGGGATGCTAACCATGCATAAGCCCCGATCTATTCCTCACTGGCTTATCATTCATTACACGATCTTTAGGTTTATTTATGCATATTGTTTCTCACACTGAGAATGAGTCATGTGGGCTTAGAATAAGCATCAACCATGATATCCACAATGGTTTTCCTTAATGTGTAATCCCCACACACCTCTTCACCAAACTATATGGAATTCGATTCCTCACTATGCAGATATATCGGAATCCTCTCTGAGGATCATGAACATCACCCATATATCCCAGTCATTCACGTCAGTTCATTATTTGTCCTACATAATGTTTAACTATATCTCCATACATATAGGTTTTGATCCCTTTTGGTATATAGGAAGACCCTTTCAATATCATCTGAATCCAATGATAAACTATGGTTCTCCCTCATAGGGACGTACCCTCTGGATGTGCCATCTTCCATTTTTGGGGGAACATCTTTTAGATATGCCTCACTGAGTTGTTTTTAATCCATTCAATTTGGTTTCTAACCATGCATAAGCCCCAACATGTCTCTGGGTCACTGTCATTTATGCACACCCTGATTCTGTGCCTCATTTGTAGAACTACATGGACATTGATTCCCTATCACTGGGATACATAGTAAAACTCTTTGAGGATTTATCCCATCACTAATGTCCCGTCCTAGTCTCTCCCTCAAGAGTTTGTGTCTCAAGAGGTCTATTCTTCAACATAAGGTTTAACATCCTTCGAGTTCACCCCCATCCATGCATCCACTATCACGAGCCTCATCCTGTAGTGTCTCATCACCCCATCCCATAACTACCTAATATTTGATTCCCATACATTGGAATATATAGGAAACATCCTCAAGGTTCAATCCCAACACTATTATCTTTAAAATGGTTTCACACAATCTATTTTTTTCTTATACACTTCCTTGATCACCCATATTTATTTTTTACCCTGGCCACCACAACCTTGTGAGGTCATTCCACCCACTTCATCACTACTCCTAGAAGCACATGGGTTTTTAACCATGTGTAAGACCCAAACCACCCATTTGATCTACAAGTGTTTTTATCTCTATCTTCTATACATGGAACATAGGAAACCTCCACGTGGTTCAATCCTAGGTAATGGTAAGCCTTTGTGTACACCTCAGGGGGTCCCACCCTCATATGATCCGACCTTTTTGGTGTCCAGATCAGCCTTCATATTGTGTCATCTTTCCATTTTAGGACACACTACCCTGGTTCCTCTTTTTTTGGATGTTATGATCCATCTAGTCGGTAAACCTTCCTGGTGCTCCCTCTTAGGGACTTACCCATATTATCCAATCTTATCCGTGTTCCGAGAAGTCCAATATTTCTCCGCTGGTTGCTAAACATGAGGCATAGCCAATGATAAACATGGGAAGATGAGGAAAACCTCTGAAAAATTCTCCAAGAATAAGATACCCCACAGTCAATGTGGTATGCCTCAGGCTTACATGCCCTTATGAATCCCTATCCAAGGGAAATCCATGTTTACATGTGTTTCAGTGTCTATAAATTCAAGTGATGCCCAACGTGACTACACCCATATCAGAATTTTGGTACCATGACATGACCCCTTGTAATTTCCTGATAGAAGCAGCATAATTAACCAGAAACCATAATGATATGGCACCAAGAAGAGTTTCACAAACAACATCTTAATATTTACAAGAGAGACAGACTATGAAAATTTTTCAAGGAGGAATCCCTATAAGGATTAGCCTAAATAACATCATACCATTTTGATCAATGATCAAACATCCCTAAAGAGGTGATGGATGATACCCTCCTATGGAAAACAAGATTGTGGGGAAACAACCTAGCCCATCTGTCCAAATAAACCCACACACATAGCATGAAGATGTGCTCCACAACAAAAAAGAATCATAAATTTAAAAATATGATAAAATTATTTTTAGAATATATTCATAATAATACTATAAAACCCACCTAAAAATTACTATTTTTTCTTATGATTTTCTTAGTAAATGTTCTATCAAATCTGAGCTGCCCATATGTTCTATTGAATGGATCTATCCTTCTCTTTCATCTCCACATCCAGGTCAGGTAATAATGGATCTCACTATCTAACTTCAACCTAATATGTTGAATTTATACTCTTGTTTGAAATGAGGGATTCATAAAAAGACAAATGATAGCTCAAATGAAAGTAATTATTATATTAAAATTTGACCAGATGAAGGTACTAATCCTATACTATTCCAAAATCAATATATTTAGCATTAAATTAGCATTATAGGTTTTCAATTGTCCTATAAAAATAAAAATTTGTTTTAGGGTTATATGTAGTACCATATCAAAACGATTCATTATATTCCTTCTCAATACTTCTCTAGTACATTTTGGTTGTCCTTGGTTTCTTACCCAATTAAATAAAAAGTGGTACCCATTGAATTGTCACGACTTCCATAATCTATAACCTAGAAAGATAATCCACAGATAAAAAATATATGATTTAAATATAATTTGATGACTTTATTAGGAGATTAACTACAAGAACAAAAGATTTATATCCATTAGATATATTGGGGAGACCTATGATAAAATACATATTTATGTTTTTTTGTTTCCATTAAAAATATCAAATCATTGCATCGACCCATGATAATTCTTCCACTCCAACTCATTTGGTTAGAACACAAGGAATCATGGTACATACTCAACAACATACATAATTTGATTTTACTTCAAAAAATGATATATTAGACCTCATAATATCATCATCTTCCTACGATTAATATATAATGATGAGTTATATAACTCAATCAAAAATTGTTATTTCAATTTTTCTTTTGATGGGACACACATCATGTTCCAAAATCCAATCATTCTGTCATGATCAATGTCAAACAACTCCACAATCATTATCTTATATTGCAGATCTAAAAAATCCTCCCAAACATCATTAATAATTACATGAATGGATGTTTGAACATTAAATTGAGTAATATTAGATCGTTCCCCTTTCTTTATGATTTCAGGGACCATACAAATCAAATATCTATTTATTAAATCAAATTCAATCCTCATCATGGGAAAACTATCATGGTCATTTTGACATAAATCTTTGTCCCCTTATTATCCTTCCAATGGTGGTAATATATTGGTATGTTTTAATCCATAATAACTTCCAAACATCCCATTTTGAACATATTCAACACATTAATTGTAAATATAAACATCAATATTTTGCAGTAAGTATATATATATATATATATATATATATCTCCACCAAATTGATAATTAATCAATATTTCTAAAACAAATTGTAGTTATTGACTCAAAATCTTTATTTTGGTATTTTGGTTCATGATTCAAAAATTTGACTGAGGCATAATTTATCCCTATATCATTCTACATGACAACACTTCACAATCGCTTCCTTGAATTATCACCATTGATTAGATACCCTTCTCAAATATATAGTAGTGTATAAAAATTCATTGACCAACCTTCTCTTTGTATCCTTAAGGTTATCATCAAATTCATCAGCCCAATGGAAATTTAATATTTTATGAGTTAATTTTGTTTTTGAATTAGAAAAAAATGAAATAATTATCTTAATTTATGGATATTATCCTTATAATCCAAGAAAAAATTGATCTTTTTAACCATGTTTAGTATGGGACATTATTCAAAAAAAAATAATCTTATAATGATTCATATATATATTATCTTTCGTGATCTAATCAACATAGAATTAAACAACCACTATCCAATTTTAACAATTTACAAATTTATTCCATCATTTCTCCTTCCACATGGTCTTTATTAAAATTATAAAATCATATCAATTATATTTATTTCTCTAGAAAATATTTGAATATCATTAACAAAATAGGTGACCTATGAATTTAATTACTATATATTACATCATTTAAGTTGAATATTGAATACATCTCACAATAATACACTCTCCAAAATAGTAAACATTTAGATTCTATGGTGACTAGAAAAATAATAATCTTATATCATGAATTATATTTTATATCCCCCATAGAGTTCATCACATAAAGAAAAATTATTAGGTATAACCTACAAAAATCCACTCTTTAAAACATAGTGAAATATAACCTATGAATGGTTTATTTGAGATGATTAGTGTTGTTTAACATAAGGGAAAACAATCAATGATCATATTATAAAAAAATATGCATAAGGATATGAGAATGTGATCATAACATAAATATCCAAATCCATTCTATGAAATATAATTAATCATAAATCATATTAATAGAATTATCTATAACACGAGATGTAATTCAGAAGTGTCTGAAAAAACCTACAATCAATCATGATTCCTCATAACCTATCAAAATAATAAAACTTAACATTCGGGAATACAAAATTATAAAAAAAACAATATCTTTAGTCTGGGATTGATACCAAGTCTATCGTAGTTTTAATAATATTTTTTATTAATATAAATTTTCCCCTATTATAATTATTTTATATGGTAAAAAACACATACATAGAAAAGGAATCTCAATAGAAACTTCATCCTCATAAATGAAGTATGAAATAAGTGATTTTTGACGAAATTAAGGAACCTATACCAAAGGAATAGTAACATGACCATTATGATTCATAATCCTACCAGTAGAATTGTAACATCACCTATGAAAGTATAAATAAAATTTTGGCATCTTATATGTAAAATCATGATATAATTATATCATAACATAAGTAATTAAATAATTCAAAAAATATTAATTAAATAATTGTATTTTTATAAAACATATATATTTATTTATTAGTTTATAAATAATATAATTATTTAAATGAATTTTTTCGATAAATTATATTCATAGATTAAAATTTTTGTGAATTATATTTATATGATAATTTTATATGGCTTTAATTATTTTTTCAATGTATCCTAAAACAAGTTATACTTTTAAAATCAATCATTTTTGAATAAATGATGATTTTAATAAAAATTAAATATCTCATATCAAGAAAATTTTCTTAAAATTTGTATTAATTTTTAATTATATAGGTTTAAAAATTGACATGGTTAATTTTGGGTAATTTTCTAATATACCTTAGTTGTTGGTGAATAGTGAAATACTGTTATTTATTAGTTTTAAATTATAATGAAAATAACTGAATTAAAAGAAATCTTGCATGTTGTAATCAACCAAATTCCTATCTTAACATCATTAGATTAATATATATCGTAATAAGGATCAAAATATTCATAGTCTTGTGCAAAAATAATAAACTAATGAAAAAAATATTGAGAAAACACCCCTCTCATCACCTATATATACTACCTCTCACTACCTCTTCTCGTTACACCTATAATTCCATGAAAGTTATCATTATTATACAGTATATTCTTCCCATCCCCTCCCCAACATATATTAACTCCTGTTCTCATCAAAATTTTAAAATTTTTCCCTAAGAAGGTTCTCAAGGTGGAGAAATACAATTGGTTAAGTCCTCTTTTATTTTCTTTTATTTTCTTTTCAAATTTATTTTTTCTTATTCTCTCATCACTTACCTTTATAAATGTTTCATGAAAACTAAAGTATGTTATATATATAAAAAATATTATCATGTTTATGAAATAATTCATCATCAAATTCTCTCTCTTTTACCTTTTATTTTAAAAATGAGAACATCGTCCATCATGTGTTGATATAACGACATCATGGATGATGCATTTTCATTTTCCTTTACCACCTATATGGATGGACCTAAAAAAATTATAATGGTTGAAAATGATTTCAATTTTTATGTTATAATCTTTTTAATGTTCATTTACTTATATATATACATTGTATTATGTAACAAAACAAAATTAAATTGTGATGATCGAGAAACTGCAAAATTAATCCAAATGATTATCATTAATATTTTATCTAGTCTTTTATCCTCATATATTATAAAAACTAATATATAATATCATTTAATATTTTTTATGTTCATTAATAACATATAATATAAATTCTATAAAATTATATTTATTTTACATGAACTTCCATACATTCATACAAGGGAACCGATCAAGAAAACAATGAAAATGAAGACTCCCAAACAATGAAATGGAACACAATAACTCCTAAAAATATCCATAACAAATATTAATAAAATTATAGTTAATCATATAAATGTAGAAGAGGTTATTTATTTTTTAATTAATTAATTAATATGTATTATCAAATATATTAAAGAGAATGAGTAAATCAGACATAATGTATGGGAAATTCTCGAACACAACTATCATTATTTGGGTTTTCCCTCTTTCACTCCATTCCCATTACAGATGTCCCATTAATGTCACATAAATATAATTGATTTATCCATATATTCTTTTATTTTAATATAAATGGTTCCAATCATATTTTATGACATATTCAATTACTTTCCCAAAGGAACCCTTCTTTTTAAAAAGCACGTCTTTTACTTCTCGGGAGATTGTTTCTTCTTCACCCAATATTAATGAATATTATACCAAGTATGTTATTAACTCATAATTTTTGGCACCTTAATGTTTATTAATGAGTTAAAATAGAACCATTTCTGCTATGGGTTATTTATTGTCCAATATTGATATAAATTCTACGTGTCTCGTAAGATACTGTAAATGTTATGATGTGATTGGTGCGTCCAGAATTATATAGCACATGTTATTGATATGATGTGACAGGCTCTCCAAAAATTATATATTTTTCCAATTCATTTGGTAATGTGATGTATCTCACGAGATAATGTTAAAAAAACATGACCCTGATTCTAGATTTGTTCACAATTATGTGTCATAGTTTACTAGTAAGAAATGATATTTCATTTTTATGCATTGACACATTTTGTGCCTTTATCCAATGATTTTTTTTTCATAATTTTGATAATATTTCATAGTTATGATGATGATGATTATGATAAATCCATTTTATATTGATTCATGTTCTTATCTATCTTCTATTTGGTATTTTATCTCACCCCTTTATTTAATGTATATCGTTAGGTGATTAGTTGTTCTTAGAAAAACACTAGGGCCACTATTAAGCTAGAGAATAATGAATTAAATAAATTTTTATTTTTTATTATGTAAAATTTATGTATGGACCTAATTTTTCCTGTTCACTAAACCTTTGGATCTTGGTTTTTTAATTTTTTTATATTGTTAAATGATGTAATAATCATGTAAAAAAGGTAAGGTCACTATAATATGTATTAATTTTCCGGAACTCAACAAGATTATCATAAAGAACAAATACCATCTTCCAAGGATTGATGACTTGTTCAATCAAATAAAAGGATATTAATACTTATCAATGGTGGATCTTAGTTCTAGATATCATCATTTAATGGTCAATAATAATGTTATTCAGATGAGTTCTTTCCAAAAAATGTATGAGAACTATTAGTTTCTAGTGATTCCCTATAGACTTATTAATACCCTAAAATATTCATGGATTTGATGAATAAAGTATTTATACATTACCTTGATTTTTTTTTGGTATTTTATATCAAATATAATATCATATACTACTATAAAAAGGTAGAATGTGAATAACATATGAGGATTGTGTTGGAGACATTAAGGAGGGAAAAATTAATTTACATGGTATGAAAGTGTGATTTATGGATGCCTCAAGTGACATTCCTGTGACACATGATCACAATGTGAGTAAATTTATATGTACCCTTAAAAAATGCAATAAGGAATGTCCCAGACCTATTAGTTTCATATTAATCCATAGTTTTCATGTCATAACATTTTAGTACAAATATTTTTGAGAAATTTCCCATGATGTCAAGCTAGCTAACTAATATTATCAGGAAAGGGGTAAACTATGTCTGTATGAAAGAATATATGGAAAAATTCATGGATCTAAAGAAGTGCAAAATCATTTCAGCTACAACCACATTACCAAAAAGTGGATAAAGTAATGTGATGTAAAATGATTCTTAAAATAAAGTCTTAGTTTGTGCACTCATAGAAAATGATGAATTGATATCCCATGCATCAGGGCAGTTGAAATCCATGAGGCGGACTACCCGACACATGATATGGAGTTAGAAGATATGATTTTTTCCTTGTAAATATAGATTTAGTATCTCTATAGTGGGAAGTGTGACATATATACCAATAATAAGAGACTAATAAATATATATTCACAAAAAAATAGACGAACATGCCTCAAAGGAGATTGTTAGATCTAATCTAATACCATGATTTTTTGATTCACAACCATCCTGGCATGGTGAACAAGGTAACTGATGCACTTTGAAAAAAAAACCTGCTACTCTATCGATGATGCTGTTTTAGAAAGACCCCATATTCATGGATATAAAGATGAAGCATTTGGAATTTTTTTTTTCTAAGAATAAATAATACATTCCCAAATGATTTTCTGAACTTATATTGATGAAATGATTAAAGAGTCACAAAGGGAAAATTCAGAGTTACAATAGAAGGTTAACGCTGTAATAGATGGGAAACTACTGGAGTTCCATATCAATGAAGATGATGTGATTTGATTTTGTACATGGATTTGTGTTCTTTATTCACCTTATATAAAGATGATCTATTTCTTAATGAACATAACTCAATATTTCCCATACAACCTAGATGTACCAAGACGTGTCGGGATATCTGAGAAACAATCTAGTAGGAAAATATAAATAATGAGTCTATGGAGTATATATCATGGTGCTTGATGAGTAAAAAAGTTAATGTAGAGTAAAAAAAGTCTAAAGGGATGATGAAAATACTATTATAACAATGTGGAAATAATATAATGTCATCATGGACATCGTCACAAGCCTCTCAAATATATTCCAATGAAAAAAGGTAATATGGGTTGTGGTAGGCCAAATCCCTAATATTACCCACTTTAATTCTATTAAGGATGATTTATCACTCAAAAAACCTTCCACAAGTTATGTAAATAATGTGGTGAGGCTATATGGGGTTCCAAATTTGACCATCTCTGATCACAATCTAATGTTCCCTTATAAATTATGGAGAGTATTCATCATTCCTTTAGTAATGAATAGAATTTTAGCATGGAATCTCACCCCCAAAGAGATGGAAAATATAAAATAACAATTATGATGCTCGAAGAAATGATGTGACCCAACTAAATGGAATTAAAAGGTGGATAGAATAATCTTTTTTCCATTGGTTGAGTTTTCATACAACAATTTGATCCACTTGAGTATTCATATGGCTACATATGAATCTTTGAATGGAAATCATTTTAGAACTCCATCCTGTTGGGATGATGTTGACCAGTAGAAAGATAAATAGACCAAATTTCATGAAATAGATGATATATAAGGTTCAAACCAAATATCAATATATCAAATATGATCAGAGTCAGTTAAAGAGCCATTATTACAATCATTGAATGAACTTGGAGTTCGATGTTGGTGACAAAATCTTCCTTAGAATAACATAATAGTAGTGTGTAATGCGGTTTGGAATGAAAGGGAAGATAAGACCAAGTTACATTAGATCATTTGAGATCCATGATCAAATAGGAGCAATGGAATATTATCTTACACTTCCACCAATAATGGATGAAATTCATAACGTGTTTGATTTATCTCTACTAAGGAAGTACATACCAGATCCATCACATGTATAAAACTAGAAGGTGGTATAACTAGAAGACGATCTGTCTTATGAGGAGTAGTCTGGAATAATTCTAGACCTGGGAGGTAAGATTCTATGAAACAAAAAACAATCCTTTTCAATGTGTTTTGGAGGAACTAAAAGTTAGAAGAAGGAACATGGGAATCATATGAGGTGATGAAGGAGATGTACCCTCACGAGGTTTTTTAAAATGGAATTTTGAGGGAGAAATTTCGAAGTGTGGGGTGGGGGGTGGGGGATATTGTAACCAATGAAAAACTTTTCAACAATTTTTTTCATCTATTATAATTAGGATAAATGTAATTAAACAAATTCATATAAAATAAATTTCAATAAAAACATAATCCTCATTAACAAAGAATGAAATAAGTGATTTTTGGAGAAATTAAGAAACCTATAGCGAATGAATAACATACTTCCATTTGGAATAGTAAGAGTGACCCTTTGAATATTAATCCCGAAAATAGAATAATATCATCACATATAAAATTATAATTTTTTTTTCATATTATAAGTAAAATTATAATACAATTAGATCAGAGTATAAAAAATTAAATATTGTAAAAATTATTAATTATGCTTTGGTATATTTATAAAACATAAATCATTATTTATAATTATGTAAATAATATAATTAATTAATAGAAAATTTACATTCATAAGTAGATAAATAAATTATTTTCTTTTCTTTTTATTATAAGTCTAAATTATGATTCCATAGTTATCTTTTCAAATTTTCCTAGATCAGATATAATTTTAAAATTAGTATTTTTTGATAAATTATGACATTAATTAAAAATTAAATTTACTATATTTAGAATATAATTTTCATTAAATGGATTTTTTTAATTCTAATCATTGGATAATTTTTGGGATAATGTTTTTTGGACTATTATAAAAAACATGATTTTTTGGTGAATAGTAAAAATATGATAATTTATAGTATTAGAATTATTATCACAATATATGAATAAAAAACATGTATGAGGTACACAATCAAACATCAAAATCTATTTCATTACTTAAATATATTTAGTGATAAGGTTAAAAGTATTCATTATCGTGAGCCAAAATAATAAACTAATGAATAAAATAATGAGAAAACCCCCCTCTACTCCCCTATAAATACCACCCTCACTCCCACATATCCTCACACCTCTAAAGACTTCATGCTTTATAGGATTCTACCCAATATAATTTTCAACCCATAATTATATTCATGATCCCTTTGTCTATTGAATGTACAAAACACATATCCCTATATATGTTCACAAGGAAGAAAAATTCAAGAGGTAAAATCTTCTTTATTTTTCTTTTAATTTCTTTTCAATTTTATTTATTTTATAATTCTCTCCTAACCTACCCTTATCCAAGATGAATGAAAACTATAGTATATTATTTATAATAATACATTGACATGTTTATGGAATAACTCATCATCAAACATATAGATAACTTTTCATAACATATATGGATATTATATAATTGTAGATGAATATTCAGTAAATTAAAAAAATAAATTCACGAGGACCATAATAGTTTAGTGTATTTGGAAACACGGAAAAAATATCTTATATCCTATTTAAGTTTCTTAAACATATACCATAATGATATCCACCTGTATTACTTTAACTTAAAATGCTTCTTCCTAACCCGAGGAAAGGAAACATAAAAAGATTTGATCCCAAAAGCCCAGTAAGGGTAAACAAGGGAGATATGAATGCATAAAAATGAACATTGGGGGTATGATAATGTGATCATAACATTATGATATAATACCCTACATATCAATGATCATAAACACAAGTTATAGGATAATGACTGTAAGTATGTAAGGCATGAATCATAATGGAATAAACATCATGAGCCCTGAAATCATAATGGAGGAATAAGACATAATATTTTTTAAAGAAAATAAAAATAGAAAATTGTATGTCATGGATAAATTCTAAGACTATTATAACATGTTAAGATTTGGGTATGAACTATTTAACTGCTATAGGCTTGGGAAAACAACCTGGGTACCCTTTTAGTTTTAGTTTTGGGCTACAAACCATGTACCTTCCTATTTTCAGGCTTGGTAAACAACTAGTGTACCCTCTTTCTTTTATAATTGGGCTACAACCGATGATACACTTTTTTGGGCTTGGGATACAACCTTTGTACTCTATTGTTTTAGTCTTGGGCTACATCCAATGCACCATATTGTTTTTAGGCGTGGGATATAACATTTTCACCCTATTTATTTTTTGGTTTGAGCTATAACCCAAGTACCATAATGTTTCTAGGTTTGGTCTACAACTTATATAACCTCTTTATAATAGTATTGGGATACAACCCACATACCTTCTTGTTTTCATTCTTGGGAAAAAACACATGTACCATTTATCTTTTAGGCTTGTGCTACAACCAATAAAACTTCTTGTTTTTTTACTTGGGCTATAAATCATGTACCGTCTTTATTTTAGGATGGATCTACAACCAATGTTCTTACATTTATTCTCGCATCGACTGCAACCCATGTACCCTCTTTATTATTATCTTGGGATATAACCCATATACCTTTTTTTTGGGTCTTGGTCTACAACCTAGGTACACTATTTCTTTTAGGCTTGGGCTACCACCCATATACCTTCTTTTTTTCGGTTTTTGGGCTACAACCCATAAACCCTTTAAGCTCATATAAAACTTATCATTACCCAATGCATTGGAGGGCAGTGTAGGTCCAACTCATATCATAATGAAATAATAAAGATATGTGGCCCCAAATCATACATCAATATTATGTTATCTGAGTAAATGAAATGAGTATCATAAACATGTAATCATATCATAACTAATGTAAAATGGTATAGGTTTCATAATATTTTTTTCAAAGTACTAAACCATTAAAGGGAAATAGATTTCATAAACATTTAACCTTTTAAAGAGAAATGACTTTCATAAAGTCCATGACATTAAGTATAACAATTCATAGAAATAATATGAATGGATCCTTTAAATAATATCTTATAATGGAATGAGTAAAATAAATGGACATCTTCTTAGATGAATTTTTTTTTGAAATTGCATTAAAAAAACATTTATTAAGAAAAATATCCTTTCTTCCTTGAAAATTTATTTTTAATGCACAAACCCATTTGAAGATAATTTTCATAGAAAATAATTTGACAAATTATATATAACTCTTGAAATAAATTTTAAAACCATTTCCCTTTATAAATTATAAAATAATATTTATAATATTTAAAACAAAATTTCATTAAAAACACATTGAAAACACTAAAACAAAGATTTAATATGTTTTGAAACCCATTTCATTGAAAATAAATTTTAATACATGTAATGAAATATTGAAATCTTTTTAAATCCATTTATTTTAAAATAAATAGAAAAAATTGTAAATGAATATTCAAAACATTTTGAAATTATTTTTATATGAATACTTATGAAAGATACTTGAAAACATTTTAAAAACTATTTCCCTTGAAATCATAATAAAAATGTTTGAAAATATTATTAAAACCATTTTACTTGAAAACTAAAGAAATCATTAAAAATAGTAAAACATATCTAAAATTATTTTTCCATGAAATGGGTATGGAAGATATTTGGAAAATATTTTTGATAACATTTCAGATATCATTTATTTTTTGAATATTACCAATTTACATACCGAAGGGAGTGAGATGGTTAGATTTTAATTAAAATAATTATATTATGTACCAAATAGTGGGAAAATGGTACTAGTAAATGATGATATCTTGAATAATAAGTGGATAAGAAAATTCATGAGTGTTATTGATAGATTTATCATGATATTTCTTTAATTCAATCATAATCATGAAAAATCTCCAAAATAGATTAGATGTTTTCAATAAAATATTATCACCTGTTAACATGGGGCCATACTCGCCATGTAATAAAAATAAATTACACGAAGATTAAAATATAATGGAATTAAATATATTCTTGATATAAAACACCACTAAAATTATTTTGGTGCCTAAAAAAAGACGATTCTCAATGAAGGAAAGTTGAGATAAAAATATTTTACGAATTTGGAAATTTTTAATGTTTATAACCTATGAAATAATGATCATAAAATGGATATGTTAATAACCATAAATTTATGAATAAGATAAAATTAATACATTCATGGGATGTAAATACAGCAATGTTTTTTCAAAATTGGATGGTTATTTGGCCTCCTATGAATGAGGCGTAGTCCATAATTTCTCTTAATTTGACCTTAATCAGGACGATTAATATTAATCAATTTTATTAATATTTTTGGTCAAAAATAACATGATATAATTAAACCCAAAATATTATACTAATTAAAATGATGTATTTAATTTTTTTTGAAATTAATTTAAAATAATCTATAGAAATTATGATTAATGCTAAGCCAACAGATGAGATGAAATAACAGGTTTTTAAAGTAGAAAAATGTCCCGATGCTTGTTAAAATTATATATTCAATTTCAAAGTGAAATTGTTTATAATGAACAAAATTGTATTAATAGATGTATAATTGATCTAATTTTACCTTAAAACAATTTAAGGACTAATTTATCATTAATAATTATTTAAAAAATGTTATTTATTAACAAAAATGTAGTATTTTTTACAATTCATTAGAAAATGATGTTTCTCAAAAAAATATAAAAAATTCACCCTGAGATAATTTAATAATTATAAATTTAAAAATAATGTCTATATTATTAAATTAAATTTCAATATTTTTCTCAAAATAATTTTTTATTTTTCATTGAGGGATATTAAATGTAGTTTAATTGAGAATATAATATTTTTAAGCATATAAGATCTTTACCCAAAAATATATCCTTCATTATAAATGTTATTTATTTCTATAAAAACAATATATAAAATAATTGGAAAATAGTTTTTAATATTAATATAAGTATGTTTAAAAGCTAGGTTATAATTATTTAATTCAAATAATTATAATAATTAAGTGATGTTTCATAGAAACAATAGTGTTTTGTGTAACATATGCTGAGTCGATGTTATGTGTATCATACGTTGAGTGAGTGTCATGTAAAATATGAGTAATCATTGTCAGGTGAATGGAATGATTGATATATTTATTTAATAGTAGCAAAAAAATGTTTTTATATTTCTTTGAAATGAAAAAGATCATAAGATTAAATTAATTTGAAGAAGATAATTCAAAAAATCTCAAGGTGTTACATTCTAACACCATTAAAATGAATTTCACCTTATAAATTTATATATGATATAAACGGTTTAATTCTTTAAATTTTCATTCATAGTACACCACATCATTAAAATTAATACTAAAACTTCCTTTAAAAATTATAATTGGAAACAAAATGGATACTCTAGGATTGATATAATTATGTTTCCATATAGGATAACATATGTTTGAAGTGAAAACATGAACATGGAAGAAAAATACACTAATCATGCTTAGATGTAGACTGATAGAGAATATTGATCAGTGGTAGTGGGTGGTGGGAAAACCATAAATCTATGATGATATATAGGGCTATATGATTTATCAGAAATTAAGGTTATAAGATAAATACTTTTCAATATTCTTTTCATTGATTCATGGAATAATATTTCTATCTGAAAACCTATGGAAATATACTTACTTGATTTTTTTCTTTTCATATGTACAATCTCAGCCTTGGGTTTATTGTGATCAAATCCTACATCATCTCTTATTAAAAGTAATTATGGTGAAGTTTTTATTAATGAGGAACCAACATATCATGATATCCATAAATATAATGATAGGTCATTCCATATGACTTAACTTAACATATCAGGTAAATTTTTATCACATGTTATCCAACATGCATAAATCCTCATATGTTATGATAATAATTTATTATCATATATTTCATCCAATGTTTAACTTAATCATTCCATAAATTGTTATCCTCATAACCCTTCTGAAAGAAGAAAATTAAAAGCCATATAAAAAAACCAATGAAATCATATTAACATTGATCCCACCATATATCACAAAGTACCACTTGGTTGTCACATTCCAAACATGTATAAAACCTCATCATATATTCCCATACAATATGTAGATAACCTTATTTTCTATAAATCCTTTTGGAAAAAAAGAATGATTCCTTATTCAAATGATTACTAGGTATAATATTTAATTAAAAGAAGTTATAATCATCATCCTTGATGATATCTAACATTTTTTCAATAATCCTTTCTAGAATAATCTATACCATCAAATTTACTTATTCATATAATGAATATCATTATAAAAATATCACTATCTAAATTTCAAGCATTAATTAAGGGTTTCATTACCTTAATCAAAATATCACATTCCCATTTAATCACTTTTCTATGTCATCATCACCATTCTACATGTCCTTTTTGATCCACTATGATAAAGTATACTGAAAAAATTATATATTTCATGCTTCATATAAAAAAATCTTTTAAAACATAAATAATACATTAATAAAGCTTTATAATTAAACCATTATTTATGCTTCATCAAGTTAATCCTTAATACCTCTTTCTTATAATATGAAATATAAATCTTGTCATAAGGTTCATAATCCTCGATCTAATCATCCTTCTTATGATCAATATTAAAAATAATAAATTAATATCACATACCATTCACATGTTATTTATGGTCTCTTTATCTTCAAAAGTATAACACAAACATACATCATGATCCCATTTATGAGATTTCCAATTTGGAAATCAATTATCATAATTCCAATACTTTACACATTTTAAACCATAAATATTTACTATGTTCCTTATATTACTCACTATTGACTAAATCCAAAAATAACAAGGTGAGAAGCACATATCATATAAGACAACTAAATAATCATAAATAATAACCTATATGATGTCTAAATCATGAAACCTTCCTTTTAATCAAAGACACATATGTTTTATCCTAGATTTTTCATAGTAATATTATAAAAAAATCCATCATAATTTTTGGTGAAGTGATTTTTATTTCCCATTGAATATCCCATAGGAGTTTCAAACCAGGTGTGCAATAAGGCATGTTTTCATGTACCATGTACCATATGGTTTTTGGTTTTGGCCTACAACCGGTGTACCATATTACTTTTAGTCTTAGGATATAACCCTATGTATGTTATTATTTTAAATATTGGGATACAACCACTCTTACCTTTGAGATCGTATACAAGTTATCATTACCCAATTTATTTGAGGGAGAAATAGGACTCACCCATCTCATAATGAAATCATAAATACAAGTGCCAAAAAATCATACAATAATCGTATCGTAACCAATGAAATTAAATGGATATCATTAAAATTTAATCATGTTATAAATTATATAAAAAGATACATATTTCATAATCATTTCATCAAAATATTAACCAGTGAAAGAGAAATATATTTCATAAAAATTTAACATATTAAAGAGATACAAGTTTCCTAAATACAAAAAAACTAATCATAACAATAAAGTAAAATAATATTAATGGAACAATTATATCATTTAATAAAAAATAATGAGTAACATCAACTAATGAAATCTTCGATGAAAAATAATTTTGAAATATCTTTCAAAAAACATTTTTTGAGGAATTTATCTTTTATTCTATAAAAGAAGATTTTAATCCAAAAACCCATTTAAAAATAATTCTCTTAGAAAATACTTTGGAATATTATAAATAATAATTGAAATAAATTTAAAAATATCTTTTTTTGTTAAAACATATAGAATAAGAATTAAACAATTTTAAAAACATTTTTACTTAAAATGTAATTGAATGCAATAAATTTTTTTTTGAAAATGATTTGAAAACACATTCATTAATAAAACCATTGAATACTTGGAAAGATATATTTAAATTTTTTTGAAAAAATTTTCATTGGAAATAACATTGAAATAATTTAAATAAATCATGAAACCATTTTGAAAACATTTTTACATGACATATTATGAATGAATCTAGCAAATGTTTTTAAAACTATTTCCATTGAAAAATTATAAAATAAGTTTGAAAATATTTTCAAATCGATTTTCCTTAAAAAATAATTTGAAAACATATAATAAAATAATTGATAAAAATAAAGAATTTTGAAAATCTTTTTTCCTTCAACATTTTACTGAATTATCTTTTGAAAAAATATTAAAAATCATATCAATAATTTTTTTTTTAAAATACAACAGATCTCCGACCGAAGATGGGAGATACGATCATATTTTATAGAAATAATTATATTAGGTATCAATGAGGATAAAAATATAATCAGTAAATCAGAATATCTTGAATAACTATATGTTAATAAAATTCACGAGTTTTATTGAGAGACGAGTGTTGATATTTCCTTAATGAATGCATAATCATAAGCAATCTCAAAAAGAGATGATTTAGTTTCAATAAACTCTTGTAATTTGTTAATATGGGATAATAATCTTCATTTAAGAAAATTATGTTACATGAGGACTAATTTCTCATGAAAATAAAGAGATTCATGATATAATAATCCTCAAAAAATAATTTAGGTGCATAAAAAAACATGAGTCTCCAAGAAAAAAATTGAGACAAAATTATTTTACTGATTTGTTAAGTTTTGAAATATATACCCCATAATGGAAAGATAATAAATTGGATATGTGAATACATATAAATTTTTATAGAAGATAAATACAGTACATTCTTGGTACTTACATACACCAAACAAAATAATTGAGTGGTTATTAAGGAATGGATATGTCGAAAATAAAACTGAGATGAAATTCCCATTCCCCATGTCATTACTCATCATCGTACTTGTTTAATCCTCTTATAAAATAAATAAAAAATATTATACATCATTACCTATAATTATTATTATATCTAATACTATATATTAATATATTCTGACTTTATATGAACCACTTGTTAGCAATTTCAGGTTAAGGTTGTGCTTTGGGTAAAATTCTCTTTGTAGTTTCCATGTGTCTTAATTTGTTATATTGCTAGTATTTATACATATATCATTATTACTAGAATGTAAAAAATTATATAAATATATAATATATAAAGTATATGCATATTTTAATAATATATAGAATTTATATGTATGAAACATAATACACCGTTCCCGAAGATCGTAGGCCATACGTACTCATGATGGCTATTTCCATTAAATTGTCATGTCGGAAGAAAGTAAAAGACATTTATGTTTATATATGTATAGATATAAATATTATATTAGATTTAGGATATAATAAAAGTCTTTTATATTTCCTAAAACGAAAATTAATACAATCCATGTATTGTATGAATGAATCATGTCGCTTTGAGGGGGTGGTAATCCACACTTTTCAAAAGCAATTATCGTATTAACACAATATTGATGGTATATATATATATATATATGTTGTAAAAAGTAATATTGAATATTAAATACATAAAAAATATAATATATAAAATATATGAATTGAGATTATATAATAATATATACCATAATAGGTGGTAAATGAAAAATGAACAATCATCATTTAGTGAGGCGGTTGTTCTCCGTACACATAAAGTGTATGTTCGTTACCCGTTATATGGATATGTCTGTATGTGTAAGGAGAAACCATTACATAAAAGAATAATATTATATTTATGATAATTTTATTTGTATAAAATAATTTAATATGTTTATTGGAGTTGGTGTAGGATGAAAATAAAATGAAGGAGTTTGAGAGAAGAGGATACCACTTAATCGGGAAACTCCTTTTGGTTTTTGCCAAAAGGATTCCTTTGATTTCATTCATCCCATGGAGAAGATTCTTGGAGAAAGTTATAGATGTTTAGAAGTGTATTTTTAAGAACTTTTCTGACCCTAAGTGGTTTTAGAGGTATGAAGTATAGGGTGAGGTGGTGGCCTTTTATAGAAAAAGAAAAGGACTCAACTAGTATTTTTGAAAACAAGTTAGTTGTAAACATGTTCATGCCAAAAAAATACATGACCGACAAAAAAATAAATAATGTATTTTTGGCCTCAATATGCCCATACAATTGGTTTTGGACAATTGGATATGTCATTTGGGCCTCTATGATTATGGTTTAGTCCCTATTTATGCTTTATTTAACTTTAGTCGCTGTGATTAATTTTAGTCACCTTTCCAGATATTTTTAGTCAAAAACAAACATTATATAATTTGAAACTAATTATTATACTGATAAAGATGGTATAATTCCATTTTTTGAAATTCAATTCACAGAAGCAGAAAATTTAAAATTAATGCTGATCATACTGTAGGGATGAAATAACGAGTTTCTAAAGTAGGAAAATGTTCAAAAGATCAATAAAATTTTATATTGATTTTCAAAGTGAATTTTTTTATAATTTCTTAAATTGTATTCATATATTTCTAATTGATCTAATTTGACCTTAAAAAATGAAATGTATAATTAAAAATTAATAATTAACTAAATAAAAGACATTTATTAACTAATAGGTAGTATTTTTCACTATTCATCAATAAATAAAGTTTGTCTGAAAAATACAAAATAATAACCTAAGATAATATTTTCATTTAAAATTCTAAAATGAAGTCTATTTATAAAATTTAATTTATATATGGGTATAAATATAAATTAATTTTTTTATAGAAGGATATGAAACACTGTTTTTTTGAGAAAATATTCTTTATAATACATAATCTATTTATAGAAAATTATATCTTTTGTTATCAATATGATTAATTTATATAATAAATATTAAAAATTATATAAAAATTTGTTATTACTATTTATATCACTATGTTTTACTGCTAGGTTATAATTATCTTAATTAAATAACTACATTAGTAATGTGATGTTTTGTAGAAACATTAGTGTTCCATGTAACTTAAACCAAATCGATGTTCTGCATACCATATGCTGAGATGGTGTTGTTTAACATACTCCATGTTGGGTTAGTGTGAATAAAATGTTTGAATTAGTGATTTTATAATAGAAAATAACTATTTGTAGTGTTTTTTGAAATGAAAATTATCACAAGATTAAATTATTTCAAAAAAATTAATTGAAAAATCTTAGGGTGTTAAAAACTATTTATCATTTCCCTTTTATTCTATAAATGAGAAAATCATCTACAATGTGTTGATTTTCCACGATAATGGATGTTGAATTTTTAATTTCCCTTACTACTTTTATGAGTCATACTAAAACATATAATGGTTTATAAAATTTAAAGTGATTGATATAATTATTTTAATGTTCTAAAACTAAGATATATAAATAATATTATGCAATAAAAAAATCATATGAAGATGATAAACAACATCCAAATTAATCCAAAGGATTATCATTATATTTTTTCTAATGAATCTACCTCGTATATTATAACCAAATTATATGTAAGATTATTTAATATTATGGATGTTTATTAAAAACACAAAATCACAATTTTGGATAATTATCCTCATTTTATAGAACTTACATACATGTATACAAGAAAACTGATCATGAAAAACAAGAAAACATCCACTCCCCAATGTTGAAATTGAATAATATAACTTCTCAAAATATCCATAAAGGATAATAAAAAATTTACAAAGAATAAAATAAATTTATAATAGGTTCTATATTTGTTAATTGATGAATTTAATTTTATTATATAGGATTTTAAATATAATTATTCACTCAGAAAAAAATAAGGGGGATTCTCAAACCCAACTCTCTTCCTTTATATTTTACCTCTTTTAGTGAATTTTTAGTATGGATGTTCCACTAATGTTCATTAAATATAATTTCTTTATATTGACCTTATATTTTATGGATTTATATGTTTCCAAAATTATTTTAGGGAAATGCAATGATTTTTCCAAATAAACTTTCCTCTCTAAAAAACACATATTTTACTTGTCAGGAGATTGTTTCTTCTTCACTGAAGATTGATTTTTCTTATACCATGTATATTATTACCTCTTTTTTAGGAACCCCAAATCTTATTCAGGAATTCATTATTGTTTAATTGTAACCCATTTCTTACCATGAGTTATTTTATATACAATACTCATATATGTTATATGTTCCATGCATGAAAATATAAATTCCATGATGTGACAAGTGAATAGAAAATTATATAGACAATTTTAATGTTATTATGTGATGGGTGCACCAAAAATTATACAATATTCTAATTAATTTCATAATTTTTTGTTTTTGATGAGATAATGTTAAATATCCATGAGCATGATGCTATTGTTTTTCTCAACTATGTGCATTAGTTGACAACTAATACATGATGTTTCATTTTTATGCATTCCCATTTATCGTCCATTTTTTAAATTATACCTCTCTTGAATATGATCCTGTGGCTATGTTTTGATGATTATGATTAATCTCACCCAATTTTATATTGATTTATGTTCTTATTTATCATACTACTGGGCTTTTAGCTCTCCCTTTTTGTTGATGTATATAATCAGATGATTACTTATTCGAAGGAGAACATCAGGGCCACTATGAAACTAGAGAATAAATAATTTAATAAATATTAAAGTTTTACTTTTTAATTGTCATGTATGTTCTTAATTTTCCCAACACACTAAACCTTTTGATCCAAGTTTCTTATATCATTTGAGTTGTTAAAATGATATAATAATCATGTAATAAATGTAGGGTCACTAATATATTAGAGTTGGTTCAATCACCATTCAGTCAATTACATATTCATTGTTCACAGCCAATACATTCATATTGGATAATTTGCATACTATCATTGGTTCACTCCAAATTCCAGTCCTTATTATCCCTTATGATATTCATATTAACCAAAATCATTAAAGAGTTATATAATAATGGTAACAACCATAAAATAATTTAAAAACAGACATATGTGTTTCATAATTTCATAAAAAATTAATCATTTCATCATATCATAAAACTTATAAAATAATAGGTTTAATAAATATTTCATCATAGCATACACCATTGAAATGAAATGGTTTTCATAAAGCATTAATCGTAACATCATAAACCCAAAGTAAAGAAATTATGTTCCTAAAATCATCCTTAAATAAATATCCTTACTAGACATCAAAAGAGTGAATGTGGATGAAATAATATGATCATATCTAAAGGGAAGAAAAACAATCCTCAAGGGATGTTGACATAGAATGAAGAAACTTTTAAAAGATCATATGAACCCTTACTTGAAAACCCAAAAAAATAAATTTTATTAATAAAATATTAAGTAAAATATCCTATTATATTGAGAATCACTTTTTATTGAAAATTATGAAGGAAAAATCTAAATCCTTTATCAATTAAATTAATGGTCATGATAGTGGGAAATTGTTTTTATAGTATATGTTAAAGGAAAACATTACATTCACAAATATATTCATAGTAAAAAATTGGCTTTTCTCAATATATATAAATAAAATCCCTAAAAAACCTTTGTAAATAAATTCAATGGTATTGAAAATGAATGTTTCAATAATTATAGGTATATATATGAACATTTATAATTTTTTTAAGAGTATGAAAATTGTAGAAAAAGTATGTTGACCAAATATGAAATAAGGTCATATTTTAATTAAATTTTTTTCATGATCATTCTATGTACTAAAAATATAAAATGGTTCTAATACATCAAAAATACAAAAATAAAAAATTGAAAACAAAATACCTGTTTTATAAAGGATATAATCCACAAAATTTAACTCAAGGGAAATTTAGTGTTTCCAATCAAAAAATATGACTTTATAAAATAATCTCTAACTTCAAGCCACATCTCACTTCATACAAGTAAAAATATCTTTTTGATAAATATATATAATTATTATACATATATTCTAGTAAAATATACATATGTAATGACTTATGTGCCATTTTTTATTTATAATTATCCTTTTATTAACAATCACTAATTTAAAATGATCATTCTAGAAAAAGCGAGTTTGTTTTCCAGGCATATGTCAGTTTGTTGGTTCTAGTACATGATTCATGTTCATGATTTCATCATATATAGAATATTATTAATAGAATAAATATAATATTTCTTTATTATATACAATTTTATAATCATTTATATAATTTATTGATGAAAAATATAATAGATCCCTTGTGGTGATGATAATTTGTACGTACAAACAACTCTGGTTTTCACTATTCTTGGGATGAATCTAATGAAAGATTAATTAAAATTAAAATTTCAACAATGTTTTTTATGAAAAAATAATATATTTAAATTAATTATATCCTTATTACTTTCCACATAAATCATAAATTATAAAATAAATGAATTGTTTTATTAGAGGTGGTAATCCACACATTTACCCGAGTGAAGTTGTTATTTTATAATGGATAGATAAGGAATAATGTAAAGATGATATTAAAAAAATAAAATCATATTTATGTCATAAATATCATATATAAAACTTTATTAAATAATAATTATAAAATTTTTATTATGGTAATAGAAAATTAATCATATCACTATGTGGACGTGGATGTCCCCATAAACTCACAAGCAATACTTTCATTTTCTTTTTGATGGAAGGAAAGTGGAATGATGTGGATGAATCATTATATTAACTATAATGGATATTTAAAATATTAAAATAATTATTTTTTATTGTATAAAATTTATTTTATGGATATAGAGACCCAATATTGACGTACATGGATCTTACATTACTTTTGCAGAATACTTAATACAAAACAAAAACCAACACTCAAGGACCGTAATAGTTTAGTGTCTTTGGAAACTGGGAAAATAATATTCTAATCGTGGTGAAAGATCTTCAAAATATCCCATAAGGATCTTCCCCTTTTGTATTCTTACCTAAAACCTTTGTTTAAATCCTGGGGAAAATAAAACATATAAGGGTGAGCTCAAATGCTCAGTATGGGTAAGCATGGAGAAAATAAAACAAACCATATACATTTGAACTTTAGAACATGAACATAATATATAAACATCAAAATCTTGAGCAATGACATAAAACATGGAAGTAATTAAGGCATAAATCATAATGTATCATGAATCATGATAAAATATAATGGGAATAAAACATGTAATTGTAGAAAACCATTAAGCACATGATATGATTTCCTTAGTAGCAAAGGCATTGCTTCCAAGACCATATTAGTGGTCAAAGTCCCTTTCTGAATTGAGTTCACTTATCGTTCCAGTCCTGTATCACTGAACTGGATTAACATACCATTCCAGCCATGTCTATCTCATGAGATATAAATCTTTACCCAATGCATTGGAGGGAGATATAGGTCCCGCCCATCTCATAATGTAATCATTGTCACTTGTGCCACAAAATAAACATAAATCATTCATCATAACCCAATGAATAAAATGGTGTTCATAAACATCATCCCATAATAACATAATCCATATAAAACAAATTGATATCATTTCATCATAATAATAATCAAACCATTTAAATAATATAGAAATTATTCTTAAAACATAAACATACTGAATAATGTCATCTTAGATGGTAAATAGTTTTGATAAAACACATGAAATTAATTATTTAGGAAAATTTCATTTCTTCTTCAAAATCATTTTGTTTTCACAAAATTTCATTAAATTTTAAAAGAAAAGTATTTTTTGACAATAATCACGAGATCTTGTAGAGTAAGCTTCATTAAAAAAAGGCGTTATAAAATCGTGAAAATCCTTTCATGCTATAGAAGTTAAAAAAACATTATCCTCATACTTTTAATAGAAAATTCAAAAAGTAACACATATAGTAAAAAGGAAATATTCCTTCCACAACACAAATTATGACTTTAATGAAAAATATAACCCCAGTAAATACTTACGTATAAGCAATCTCATATAAAAATGAGATTGCAAAATTATCTCTTACCTCATGTATGATATACGTCGTATGTATCTGAACCTCCTATAAAATGATTTAAATTATTTCATTGACTTATTACAGAATCATATTCATTGTTATGATATCATAAATGGTTCACATATGAATTTATATTACCCATTCTTTTGTAAATTCCATGTTAAAGCAGCGTTTTGGGTAAAATCGTTTCATTTATCGTACGTGTTTCGATTTGTTGTTCTTGAAATTATTACTTATATCTTAATTTACTTAATTCCATAATGTAAAACATGATTTATATATAATATATATTCATCATATAAATATATATGATAGATAAAAATACACCGTTCATGGATACGGTAGACTGTATGTACGCATGGATGCTGTTTTCATTTCCTTATTGAATTGAATAGAATTAAGTAAATGAAACATATATGTAAATAAATCCAGTATTATTATTATTTAATATCATTCATGATTATTTATTATATATACACTTTATAATCACACTTGAATGGTTAATCATGGAAAATGAATCTCATAGCGTTCGAGGAGATGCTAGTCCGTACGTACGCATGAGCGATGATATCGTTCCCATAATTATTTAATAGAATTGGAGTGAATGATATAATATCTTAGAAAAAGTATGATGTTATAATATCCATATATAGTTATTATTTACACCATTATACCCATCCAAGTAAGGAGGTGGTGGAAAAAATAATTACACCACGGCGTGAAGACCGTATTCCGTACGTACACACGCGCGGTGATTTCGTTTTTTGTAGGATGGATAAAAGGTGAAACGAGGTTTTTTCATATTTATAATATCATATTAGTATATGAGTGATACTTATGTTATTAATTTATAATAAAACAACTATATAAGAGGAAGTAGAAGAAGGAAGAAACTTGAAAGAATTGGTAGAAGAGATTACCTCTTCCTCGACGTGGCTCCTTTAAACATCCACTTATGGGTCTAGAGTTGGTCTTTTGAGAACACCAGAACCACTAATATGTTTATATGGATGTTGATAAGGGAAATGGGTAGGGTTTTGATGAGATATAATGATCAAACTTATGTAAAGAGAAGAGGAAGGAGGTGCCCTTTTATAAGGGAGGAGAGGGGCACCTTTGGAAAGTGTGAAAATATTATTTCATTATAAACTTATCTTCTGTTTAAAAAGGTCCAAAAATAATTAACGATGATGATAAGATGACTCATGGTCGAAATAAAATCATCCAATCTGAATTGGACATGTTTTGGATAATATTTTAGTCATTATAATCTTATTTATTTAAATCATTTATCAATGATGTAAATACTGTATCATCATTGTGTCATAAATAATTTAATTTATTTTATGTCTAAAAATAATAAAAAAATAACATCATGTAGGAATTTATTTATATTTAAAATGAATTTTTATAGTCTAAAATATAATTTATATAACCCTTTATAAAAATTAATTACTAAAATATTTTTGTTAATGTCAATTTTGTCGTTACATTAAATTAATTAATTCAAATTGTCATTATCACTACCAAGTGGCTCAATGAGGTCCCAAAATCTACCCAAGGATTCAAAAGGTCGGACAATACTCATCTAATATGGTTAGGACAAGTGTTAAGGTAATCTTGAATTATTATAATATTCTTTTAACCTTGAATTACCCTATTTACCTTTAACCGTAGTAAATAAATGTCAAAAGTTACGATTCACAAAAAATTATTTTCATCTTATTGAACCACATTTTACTTATTTATAACAACCATGTATGTAGGATTTTTTATATTCAATTCACAGAAGTGGTAAAAGTTTATTTAAATGAAAGAGTCAGTTTTTTAACTACCACTAAGTGGTTTCACTATTAATAAAAAATTGACGTTTTTCAGAAAAATACCAAAAATTAAGCCTAAGATATATTTGATATTCAAAATTAAAAAATGATGTCTATTCTGACAAATTAAAAACATAGAATTGGAATTAATTATTTTTAAAATTAATTCCCATTATCAAAACAAATAGCATGTTTTTAAGAAACAATAAATATCAAAAGATCGACACTTGTTTTTGTCCAATTTCAAACTGAAATTAATTCAAATGACTAATATTGGATTAAATGGTAAAAATATATTATAATTACGCTTTCAAACCAATTAAAAATATAATCTAACCAAATAAATTATTGTGATGAAAAAAGTTGTTTTTAATTAAAATATAGCCTGTTTTTACTATTCGTTAAAATATGAAAGTTATCAGAATAATATGAAAAATTTATCCAAATTAAATTTTTATATCCTGATTCCAAAGAAAAATTTTATTTTGTGAAATTTAACTTAGAAACATGTAAAAAACTAGAATTAATGTTTGTGTGCCATCAAAAGGTGGAATACTGCATTTTTTGAAAAATACTTATTTTACCTGAAAAATTTATTTTGTTCTCATACCATGTTCTAGAAAATGTGTAAGATGAATAATAATGTTAAAAATTCAAAATGTAGTTAATAATATTCATTAAAGATAGTTCATAATAATATTATAACCATATATCATTGTTTATTGAAACCCGGTATTGCGTACAACAGACGCTATCAAGGAAGGTTGTGATTGTGTGTAATGAAAGCCAATTCAGTGTTGCGTGTAGTGAAAGACTCTTTTGTTTCTGCGTATAATAGAATCCAACCATATTTAATTTATACATTGAATATATATATATATATATATACACTCAATGTTGCGTAGAATAACTACTATTAAACAAACTTGAAATTATGTGTAACATGATCCAGGATTAGTGTTGTGTATACTACAAGCTAATACGATGTTGCGTATTGTACAAGATAATCTTGGGGTATCATATAACAGAAGAAATGAAAGAAATTAAAAATAAAATATCTTATAAAATCTAAGGGTGTTACATTCTACCCCCTTAAAATGAATTTCACCCTCAAAATTCGTCTGGCTTATAAATGGTTTATTACATGAGGGTTTCTTTCATAGAAATCCACATCATAAAAAGAAATTCCAAAACATTATTTTAAAAATGAATGTTAGAAAAAAACAGATACCCAAAGTAACTCATAACTTGGGTTCCCACATAAGAGATCATAGGTGAAAATATGGATATAGAAGAGAAATCTATCTATAATGTTCTGATGGAGAGTGTTAGAGAACATGGCTATGAAAAAATCCAATAATCACAAAGACATAAATTTGTGATGATTTAAGGTACCATCTGATTCATTGGATATAAGGACACTAGGAAAACATTTTTGGTTTTCAAGATAATTTCCCTAATGAAGAAGAATTTGAATTAGAAAAAATACTTACTTTATTTTGGTACAATCTCATCATTGTTCGTACCTTGAACAATTTACACTTCATCTCTTAAATAAATTAAGTTTAATTTTTATTTTGTGAAGTACTAGCGGATCATGCGATATAATGATAGGCCATTCCATCTGTCTCAAACATAAATTAATCAATAATTATATACATAAGTCCATCTATGGTGAGATTAATCAGATATGGTTCCAAAGTTTACTTATACTTCATCAAGCATCCTTCATAATAAAATAAAACTAGTTTCTACTAACCAGGGACTTTTTGTAGGCCAGTGGTAGGGGATAAAGGCCTGTCACACTTCGGATGTGGGTTCGATTCCCACAGCCTTGTCCGACGCGACGAGTTGTCGCATGTCCTTCAGGTTGACCCTTTTTCTAAAACTACATTATTATAACATTCCTGAAATAATATCGAAAAACTTGCTAGCCTTAAACAATACTATCTTATGTCTAAATTAATTAATTACAATATTTAGTCTTATCAAAAATACTTCTATCCAAGCTCATAGTATAAAGAAAAAAATTACTAGAAATTTCATCCACCGAGCATGTGAATACCATCATTTATCACCCATATAGAATATGATATATCTTGTTGGTCACATTCCAAACATATGAATAACTTAATCATGTATTCTCTTGAAAAATTAATACCCATTGAACATTAGGGAAAACATGAATTCTGTCAAAAGTTAACTCTTTCCACATACCAAAATCCCAAAATTTCTATATACTCAAACTATGATATAACTTTGTCTATATATCAGTTATGAGCTCATTTTATTATCTCTTTATCCATTCATTATGCACATATCATCTTATTTCCATTAATATTTGAATAACCTTTCACGGTTACATGTACCATTCATCATATACTTTCAAAAACTCAAGGAAATAAAACAGTGTAACAATCCTTAGATTTTTCATTATTCCATAGTACCATGCATTATTTTTGATAAACATACAATCATTCCACTACCTTCTTAAAACACTGGCTGAGCTTCATCATTTAATTCATCTCATATATCATTTGTAGTCACTTCATCGTCATCCACATAAATACTACCCATATGACCATATTTATTCTCTTCATGAGATTTTCCCTTAGGGAATTGGTTTGCATAATTCCCAGAAAATCCACATTTAAAACATTTAATCATTGTTGATGTCGTAGAAAAACCATTATCCTTATCCATAATGTTAACAAAACTTTTTCCTTTGCACTTACTAGCTTTGTGTCCTTCCTTTCCACACCCAAATAATCTTTCTGTTCCTTTGAAACACTCTCCTTGATGCCTCTTCCCACATGATTTACATGAGGGAAATTGAATTTTCTTTCCTCTATGATCATCATGAAATTCCATCTTTCTCTTATTAGATGAGTCAGGATACTTACCAAAGTTGAGATTATTGATCAAATTTTGAGATTCCTGATTAGGAATACTAATAATGTTTTGACTTCCAAATCCTGTATCATTTGGTTGCTCATGAAGAATATCATTCCATTGTCCATCATATCCTCCATTATCGTGAATCTTCCGGTTTCCATCCATTTTCTAAAACTCAAAAAGAATATTATGAGAGGCAAAAATAATGCTAGGAAAACAACATAATAAAAGGGGAGTACCTTCAATATATAACATCTTAGGTTTAATTATATGTTCGTTACCGTAATTCTAATACTATAACCTATATATATACTTATCCTTAGGGACACCCCTATACATACCTTAGAAATATATCTAGGGATCTTGCTAATGTTATTGAATCCTAGTTTCCAAAGGTTGACTAAACCATTCCTCTCATTCCAATGGTAGAGACCCAATCTTGAAGTACGTGGACATTACAATACTTTTACGTAATACATAATACATAACCAAAACCACCACTCAAGGATTTTAATAGTTTAGTGTCTTTGGAAACTTAGAACATAATCTTCTAATCGTGGTGAAAGATCTTAAACATCACCCATAATAATCTTCCCCATTTTTTCATATCTAAAAACATTCTTTAAATCCTGGGGAAAATAAAACATATAAAGGGTGAGCTCAAATGCTCAGTAAGGGTAAGCATAGTGAAAATAAAACAAACCATATAAATTTGATCTTCAGAACATGAACATAATATTTAAATATCAAAATCTTGAGCAATGACATCAAACATGGCAGTACGAAAGGCATAGATTATAATTGATCATCAATCATGATAAAATAGCATGGGAATAAAATAGGTAGTTGTGGAAAACCATTAAGAACATGATATGATATCTATAGTTTCCATGGCATTTCTACCAAGAGCATCTTAGTGGACAATGTCCCTTTCTGAATTGAGTTCACTCCTCGTTCCAATCCTATATCACTGAACCAGATTAACTTACCATTCCAGCCATGTCTATCTCATGAGATATAAATCTTTACCCAATTCATTAGAGGGAGATATAGGTCTCACCCATCTCATAATGAAATAATTCATTCTTGTTCCACAAAATAAACATAAATCATTCATCATAACCCAAAACATAAAATGGGTTTCATAAACATCATCCCATCATAACATAATCCATATAAAACAAATGGATATCATTTCATCATAATAATAATCAAACCATTTAAATATTTGAAACATTATACATGAAACATAAATATACTGAATAATGTCATCTTACATGGAAAATAGTTTTGATAAAACACTTGAAATGAATTCTTGAAGAAATTATCTTTTCTTCTTGAAAATAATTTTATTTTCACAAAATGCCATTCAATTTTAGAAGAAAATGATTTTTTTGACAATAATCATGAAATATTATAGAGTAAGCTTCATGAAAATAAGGCGTTATAAAACCGTAAAAATCCATTCATGCCATATAAGTTAAAAAACATTGTCCTCGTACTTTTAACGGAAAAGTAAAAAAGAACCACGTATGGTAAGAAAAAGAAATATTACTTCTATAACAAAATGTATGACTTTAAAAATACATGGAACAATATTAAACACTTTATGAAAAACATTTTTATGGACATGGATGAAAAATATAACCCCAGTAAATACATACTTATAAGCAATCTCAGATAAAAATGAGATTGCAAAATTATCCCTTACCTTATGTCCAATATGCATCATATGTATCTAAAACACATATATAATGATTTAAATAATTTCATTGACTTATTACAGAATCATATTCATTGTTATGATATCATATATGGTTCACTTATGACTTTTTATTACCCACTCTTTTGTAAATTCAACGTTAAAGAAGTGTTTTGGGTAAAATCGTTTCATTTATCATACCAATTTCGATTTTTTGTTCTTGATATTATTAATTATATCCTGATTAACTTAGTTATAGAATTTAAAAAATGATTTATATATAATATATATTCAGCATATGAATATATATGATAGATCGAAATACACTGTTCATGGAGATGGTTGACCGTACGTACGCATGAACGCTTTTTTCGTTTACTTATTGAATTGAATGGAATTAAGTAAATGAAACATATATGTAAATAAATCCAGTATCATTATTATGTAATATCATTCATGATTTTTTATTATATATACAATTTACAGTAATACTTGAATGGTTATTCATGGAAAATGAATGTCATTGCGTTCGTGGAGACGGTAGTCCGTACGTACGCACGGTCAATGATATCATTACCATAATTATTTAATAGAATTGGAGTGAATGATATAATATATCAGAATCAGAATGATGTTATAATATCCATATATAGTTATTCTTTACACTATTATACCCATCCAAGTAAGGTGGGGGTGGAAAAAATAATTACACCACGACGTGGATATGGTATTCCGTACGTACGTATGCGCGGTGATTTTATTTCCGTAGGATGGATAGAAGGTGAAATGGGGTTGTTTCATATTATGATATCATATCAGTATATGAGTGATAATTATTTTATTACTTTATAATGAAACAACTAAATAATAGGATGTATAATAAGGAAGAAACTTGAAAGAATCAGTAGAAGAGATTACCTCTTCCTCGACGTGCCTCCTTTAAACATCCACTTAAGGGACTAGCTTTGGACTTTTGAGAAGACCAGAACCTCAACTATGTTTCTAGGGATGTTGAGAAAGTAAACGGGAAAGGACTGGATGCTCTTGAAGGCTCAAAGTTGTGTAAAGAGAAGAGGAAGGAGGTGCCCTTTTATAAGGGAGGAGAGGGGCATCTTTTGAAAGTGCAAAAATATTTTTTATTATAATCTTATTTTCCATTTCAAAAGGTCCAAAAATCATTAATGATAAAGATAAGATTACTCATGCTCGAAATAAAATCATATAATCAGAATTGGACATGTTTTGGATAATATTATAATCATTATAATCTTATTTATTTAAATCATTTATTAATGAGGTAAATACTACATCATTATTGTGTCATAAATAAGTTAATTTATTTATGTCTAAATATAAAAAAAATACCATCATGTAAGAAATATTTTTATCTTTCCAATGAATATTTATATTCGAAAATATAATTTATATAACCCCTTATAAAACATAATTACTAAAACATTTTTGTAAATTTCAATTTTGTATTTACATTAAATTAATTAATCCAAATTGTCATTATCACTTCCACGTGGCTCAATGAGGTCCCAAAATAGACCCAAGGATGCCCATGGTCGGAAAATACTCATTCAATAATGTTAGGAAAATTGTTACAATAATTTGTAATTATTATAATATTCTTTTAACCTTGAATTAGCCAATTTAACTTTAACCGTAGTAAATAAAAGTCAAAAGTTACTATTCACCAAAAAAATGTTTTCATCTTATTGAACCACATTTTACTTCTTGATAACAATAATTTATGTAGGAATTTTGAAATTAAATTCACAGAAGTTGTAAATGTTCATTTAAATGAATGTGTCAGTTTTTTAACTACCACTAAGAGGTTTCACTATTTATCAAAAATTGAAGTTTTTTAGAAAAAAATAAAAAATTCAGCCTAAGCAATATTTGATATTCTGAATTAAAAATTGATTTCTATTTTTAAAAATTCAAAACATATAAGTGGCATTAATTAATTTTAAAATTAATTTTTGTTATCAAAACAAATATCATGTTTTAAGAAACAATAACTATCAAAACATCGACAGTTGTTTATGTCGAATGTTAAAGTGAAATTAATTTCAATGTCCAAAATTGGATTAAATGGTAAAAATATATTCTAATTACACTTTAAAACCAATTAAAAAGATAATTTAAACACACAAATTATTGTGATGAAAAAAGTTGTTTTTAATTAAAATATAGCGTGTTTTTACTATTCATTCAAATATGAAAGTTATCAGAATTATATGAAAAATTTATCCAATTTAATATTTTATATCTTGATTCCAAAGAATAATTTTATTTTTTTGAATTGAACTTATAAACATGTCAAAAAATAGATTTAAAGTGGGTGCTCCATCAAAAGGCGGCAAAACTGCATTTTTTTGAAAAATACTTATTCTATACAAACAATTTATTTTGTTCTCATTCCATGTTCAAGAAAATGTGTAAGATGAATAATAATGTTATAAAATTAAAAATACAGTTAATACTATTCATAATGGCTAGTTCATAATAATATTATAACGATACATCGTTGTTTAGTGAAACCCGATATTGCGTATAACACACGCTATTGAGGAAGGTCGCAGTTGTGTTTAATGAAAGCCAAGTCAGAGTTGCGTGTAGTGCAAGACTCCTTTGTTGTTGCCTATAACATAATAAAACCATATTTAATTTGTAGATTGAATATATATATATACACTCAAGGTTGCGTAGAATAACTACTATCAAACAAACATGAAATTCTGTGTAACACGGTCCAAGATTAATGTTGTGTATACTAAAATCTAATACGATGTGGCGTATTGTGCAAGATAATCTTGGTGTAGCATATAACAGAAGATATGAATGAAATTAAAAATAATATATCTTATAAAATCTCGGGGTGTTATAATGGATGTAAAATATGAGATAAAAATTGAATGTACTCGGTTAAGAGTTATACCTCCCCATAGAGAAACAGGTTTCTGATTACACCAAAATATGTTAAGGGTTATCAATATGATCAAAACATAACAAATTGAAAATTTGATTGGACTTTAGGAATGGATTACAGAATATCATCATTGACCTATAAGTCTCATGAAATTTGAGTAATATATTATAATTCTTACAATTTTATTAGGGAGAGAGAAGACACACATAGAAATTTTCGAAATAATAAAATATATTAATGTATTACTGAATTTTATTGGATAAATGATGAAAAATATTAGAATATAATAATTATACTATATAAATTACATCATCAAATCTAATTAGAAAACTATTTTGTTGTACATTGAAGATCATGTATAAGTTTAACCCCTCGGTGACACCATTGTAACCATTAATATTATAATTTTTTTACAGATTTTATTAATAATAATGGAAAAAAATAATTTTAAATTATTTTTATAAGTTAATTATGATGATTATAATTATGGAATAAATTTTATTGGATTCAATTTCTATAATTTGAAAAAATAAATAGAAAATAAATGTGAAAATTAAATTAAATGTGAATTAAAAAAATTATTTTCAATAATAAAATTATGTTTTCTCTCATTATTTGTTATATAAAACAATTTTACTATTTTTGAATTTATATTTTTAAAAAGTAATATATAATTATTAATTTTTAAAATTTGTAAAATATACATGTTTATAATTTAACTTTTCTTTCTCATATACACCATTCAATTTTGAAGGTGATGACTATATTATTAATCAATAATAATTCACTTTTATGTCACATTTTTTTATGGGTGGAGTTGTGTGTAAATAAATCCATTGAAAACATAAAATTTATTAAATAAGATGATATAAAAAAACCTTAGTGTATGAAATCCGATACTATATAATAATTTTTAAATAAATAATCCATCACTCTAATATAAATAACATAGTATACATCTACCTGAACTCATATTTGTGTTCACCCAAAGCATTTCAAATATTATGTTTTTACCCCAAAAAAAGGAAAATTCATATTCTATTATATCATAGAACATTCAATTTTCAATTTATAACAACTAGTGGTTGTTAATATAAGAGGGATCATACTCAATTGTAATAACCTATTAGTTTAGTACATATGTAAGATTTGTCATGTAATTTCTCATTTGGGATTCATGTAACACGTCATCAATATGTTAGATATTTTTTTGATACCCCACATTATAAGAAACTATCACAATACCATACGAATTTTCAAATTGATTAAATTATTTATTGAAAAAAATTCCATTCTCACCAATTCAAATAATAATAATCTACGTATATATTCATAGTAATACCTTATCACAATATTTGAAATCTATATATAACTAATGATTGTCTGCATAAAATTTTTATTCAACTTAGAGATACCTTTATGTTTTAAAAACTGGTTATAACCCATTCATCCTATTCAATTTCTATCTTAGGAACCAAAATATTTTCCTCTCCTACTTCATCACAATGCATTAGTGTTCTAAATATTCTTATATATAGGTCCTTATAAGAATAAATTTTAATTCATTAGTGAAATCTATTGTTTCGAAGAAAATTATAGAAAAGGAAGGTATTGATCCCAATTGCGATTGAAATCTATATATTATACTTTCAATGATAATCTAAAGATTGGATGGTCCTATTGGACATACCATATTCATGAATATTATATAAATCAATGAATCATAACTCTATATATGGATCTTATAGAATACATTTCCACATCATTGATGTGAACCTCAAGTCCCAATTAGATCAAAAATATCATAATCAATGAAACATAACCACTCAATTAATGTATATCATTGAAATATGACCAAGAAATAAATCTACTCTTAAGAAAATAAATGAACTTATTTCATCAGTCGATAGACTACACTCTAAATAGAATTGTTCCATTTTGATGATTTGGGGAGTTAGATTATGTAATGCATGGTAAGGTTTTCCCATTTCTCTTATGATATAGTTAATAGTAGTAACATCCAATTAATATTATATATCTATACAATAAATTATTTAAATTCCAAATATTGAGATATATATTATGCAATATTCATTTTTATTTAATCCCCTAAAATATTCATTTGAGATATCTATACATCTTCTAAATCCTATGATGAATCAATAATGATAATCACTTAGATTCATCCAAATGATCCATTTTTAGGTTGCTATTTTTTGAAAAAATACATGGTTCTGGAACCATATCATTTCATCACAATGACAGTTTAACAAATGAATATTCTTCATTGTCTTGAAATGTATAACATCCCCCTTTTACACCTCTTTAGTACCCATGTAGGAAGAGTGTTTCAAATTAATCTGATATACATATGATCTATCCCCTTTAAACATGATGTCAAGATCTATTTTATGAGAATCCATAAATATTGGATCGTTTTAAATCCGAATCAGGGAAAAACTTGCTAGATCATTCCCACTCAGAGAATCAGCAACCTTTTATGCTTTCCCATGGAGGTATTTTATTGAGAAGTCACAATATTTAGTCAACTAATAATAACTCATTTGGTGCATATTTAAATATTAAATTCATGGATATATAATTAAATATTTTATGATAAGTATATATATCACACCATTAACCATAAATAAATTTCCTCCATATTTCTAGAGAAAATATTAAAATTTTAAACTCTACATCCCTATTAACGTAATTTTCCCCTTTATGTTTCTATTAAAACAATCAATAAGATATCAATATATAATTCTTCACGAGGGAACATCCTAGAACATTATTTGATACATCTCTAAACATTACAAACCCATCACCAATATAGGGTGGAGTAATAACAAGTTCTATGACTAACCATATTTTTATCTCCTTGAAATAATCCTTATTTTTATCTATAAAATATAAGTGTATTGATTTTGAGTAAACTTGGTTATTAGATTAGATAACCATGAAAAGTATCTCAAAAAAGTGTTGTTAGTTTCCTTCCAATATAAGAGAAATTTGAATCATGATTACCATTGTTGGTTTGGGCCATTATTCAATAACATTAATCTCTATAAGAACCAGTAATATTTCTTCTCTTTGAATTATTTGATCCTAGAAATAATCACTGTATATCCAAAACAAACACTTGATGAATATATCACATATCTTCCCCATCCTCAGGGTATACAGAAAAATCCTCAAATTTTTATCACAACCTTCCTTAATGTTTGAATATATAATAATATTTTCTATGAATACTACCAAAAAATTATTATAGAAATCATGAAAGTCTGAATTCAATAATATTCATGAAGATAATAGGAGAAGGGGAATGTTCAAATTGAATCAGTATAAATTCATATGGACCATACCATATACGGAAGTATGTCTTGTGTATATCATAATTCTATAGGCTTAATTAGTGATATCCATAATGATGTTTTTTATTGAAAATGTATTAACTTCCACACAATTGCACAAAATTTTCATCAATACATTATAGATTATACTTTTTCTTGATTGATATCCTATTATGTTTTTGATGGTCAATGAAAACACACTTTAACCCACATTCCTTCTTAACGAAAAATATGCATCCCCATGGTGATGCACTGGGGAATAATAATCCATTATCAAGATTCTATTGGAGTTACATTATCAATTCATTTAACTTAATCAGATTCATTATATTTAGAGTATTGGAAAAAGTTATAGCACCATGTAAATGTTATATTTAAAACATAACATATTTTTTTTGTGAAAATACTAGTAAATTCATTAAAAATCAATATCATAATCATGAAAAATATGAAAATCGTAAATATTGACTTTCCCTAATACCATTTTTGACAAATATATATAATGGATAATTAATAATACCCATATGATATATATAACATGAATTTTAACATCATAATTATCCATACATAGAAATGTGATTGTTGTTTTGTATAGAATATAAAATTTTACATTACATTTTTGGAAATTGATATGGGATCTATATTGAGAGATTCAGCATATTATCAAAATCCCAAAAAAATAAAATAGAGACAGAGTCACCAAAATTACATAAATCATATATCAAATAATATTTATATAATTTAAAAAATATTATCGTACAATTATTAGTTTTTTATACTAACTCAATATGTAATCATTGAGGTAATAATGTGATACCCACTTAAATACTTCATATACAAATATGTGGGTAGATCTAGAATAAGAAAAAACAATTCTATTCTATAGTGGATGAGAAGCATACCATTCACCCCTTCATTCTCACTAAAATTTCCAATGCTGTTATAACATCAAATTTCCCTTTTTATCATGGATTCATAGGTTGTTGATCTCTATTTTAATCATCACCCATCATAATTAATAACTGATTGGCATGATTGATGTACTTTTTAAAATTATATCACTGTATAGTGGATGGTACATTTGGTTGTTCTTTTTCACTATTACATTCTTTGACTGGCCTCTTCACATCTCATTTATATCCATTATCTCTATTTCCTTATTTTTCACACATAAAAATTATACATGACACTATAAGGAAAATTTTATTTCGGATTCAGTCCATACTATTAACATAAAGGATGTTAGAAGTTATTATCTCTGTTGGATTTATTATTAGAGTTTCCTCAAAATTTCAAAATTATATTTTATTCCAAAAAAAAGAGAAATGTAATTATATAATTTCTATTTCTATTTTTAGATAAAATCTACTTATTTATCAATAGTTATAAAATTAACTTATATCCAATGTCAATTATAGAAATGGTCTCAATACACAAATGAATCATCCAAATTTACAATCAGGATCGACGATGAATTATGTATCTGATCATGCATATATTTTTAAATCCTCCACCTAGATACTGATGGGTTTATTATCTCTGGTAAACTGATCAATTAATTATATTTCAATTATCATGTAATATTTTTAGGCAAAATACATACTAAAAATTACCTCATTAAACTCATCCTTAAATATGAAGATAATTTCCCCTCCTTTCTAAATTTTTTATATGAAACCACCATTGATATGATTCCCCTTCCAAAAGATATTATTACACGAAATTTGTTTCATGTTCTGAAAACTATATAGTGGAAAAAACCTTTTAGTGAAAACACTACTTAGTTATTAGTGAATCTGAGGAACCACTAAATGATGTTCAATTTTTCCCTCAAAAGACAAAACAATTGGATTGTCCTTCCTCTGTTCATTTTAATGATTAATATAATTCATATTAATGTTCATATATTGATATATATTGGTGATCATTAAATAATTTTATTTAACCCACCTCCCATTTGATTAGGTTTCCCTTAAGGATATACATTTCATTTCCCATAACATTAAACATCAAAATTATTCGTACATGGTCCATATATTAACTAAAACCAAAAGCAGAGTGTGAGAAATATTAATCATATCGAGCAATCATGTAATTTTTGAAAAAAGTCATATGATATTTAAATCAAGAAACATTTTTCAATCTATAAATCCATTTGAATGAATAAGTTAATTCAGTTTCATCATCAATCTAAATCATTCATAATGGATTATTAATTATATAATAACCCCTCTCCCAATGAGTACCCCTCTAAGAAAAGAAATGAGGGAAGAGATATGGTGATTCCTCGAGTGCTTCCTCCATTAAACCCTAGGTCTGTGACTGTCACAACGGGTATAATATATAAAAAACATGATTCATTTAATTATAATATAACATGATGGAGTGAGATATTATATAGATAAATCAATGAACTCATTATCAATGATATATATAAATTAAAACTCAAGTACAATCATAAAATTACCTACGTAATTGAAAAAATAAAAATTTATACTACATGTAACAAATGATATGGATGGTTGTGACCAAAAATCTCAACTATCTCTAAAAAAATCAACAAACTAGTAATATGTTGCATGATCACCATCCTTCTACTACTAACATTAAAAATGGTTTATATTTACCATGGTGATCATAATAGTATTATATGTAGGATCCTCCCTAAAACATCTCATAAATAGATAATGAAAACACATTAAAACACAGTGAACAACATGTCAATCTAAATAATCCCTGAAAAATGTATACTATGCTATCATCCATACAATGGATATCTCTCAACATGTATCACATATAAAAGATATCATATAATATAATGTCATTAGGATACCCCAGTACTGATTCCCCTCAAATTTTTTGCTTTACCGCAAATACACAAGTCATGAACCTCCTCTCTTCATAAGAATGCCATCCAAAAGTCATTTAGACTATTAATCACCAATTGTATCTAGTAAATAACAATATTTCATAATCCCATTCCACATCTACATATAATAACAATGTAGTTTCCAGTATCTAGCACAACCTCTAGGATTTCTATCATACATCTGGTATGATCACACAAGACAACATAGCACACACACCGACTATGGAACCTCCATCCATAAAAAGCGATACACATAACAACTATAATAGTACTTTAGATACAATATTGGTATATTCAAGTGTTTTAAACAGCTATAATTCATTACAATAATTTTCATACATTTATAGAATCTACCCCTATTCATACAAGTATAAGATACTTCCATGAGGAGAGAGTGGGGTCATTTGGGGTAGTATTCCATCAATTCTTTCAAAAATTGGATATTGGGGAATAAACCCTCCCGTAGTCCATTAGGGGTTAGTCTCTCTAACCAACATTGGTGGTGTATCATAAGAAATCACAAAAAATATATGATAAAATTCATATCACAACCATACTATGGGCCTAAATTAGTCGAAGAACCACTATAGATATTTTCACTCAAACACTTGACTACCACTGATTGGGACTATAATCCTATAATCAAAAATAATTTAAACAAGAATCATTAATTAATTAAGTATATTCTATTTTTTCAATTTCTATTAATTAATTCTTTATACATTAATTATCATAATCAGCATTTCGATTTACATTTGTTATCCAATAATGTGAATTCTGGTCCCTCCCTAAATATCTAACCAATTACACGGTTTCATAATATTAACATCATATAATTTCATTCCAGTAAGACACACATGGGTTATGAATTATTAAATATTATTAAATTTTCGTAATTCCAGGAACTCTAAAAAACATTGTTAGCTACCTCAAGAGAGTTTCATCCAAGGAAATCTAGGGTATATAATAAACAGTGAAAGAAAATCCATATTAATCAAGAAGAATGACTATATGGACTTAAAAATGATTCATTAATATGAGGAATCCTTTCTTTTAGCACATTAATGGGTATTCTCATATTTAACCCATTGCATAATATCTGGAGCTATCACTGATACCCTGATGCATATCCCCTTTAAAATCACCATCACAACAATCATCTACTACTAATATATTTGGGCTTCCCCATTAACCTAATACACCATCCTATTATCATTCATACTAGTATTATATTTTTATGATATCACTATAAAACAATAAAAACAATAAACAATAGGTAAACATGGGCCTAAACAAAACACACTCTCCCTTCATGGGAAAATTATATCCCTCGTCTATAAACTATTTATTTTTATTGTAAAAAAGGATTTAATCCATCCTAAATTAACTGATACACTTATTATTGGCTCCAACTACATACAAACAATGAAATTAGAAAAAATAATATATCACATGAATATAAAATTTATTTTATTTTAAAACCACATTCATTAAAGGCCTACAAAAAATATCAAATAATATAAATTTTTATTATTTTCATCACTTAAATTTTTTCCAAGATTCTTGTTCTTTATCAATTCATTAAAAAAATAACAAATTTAAATAAATGTTCCTTTAGCATCAATTTTATTATGATCAAATTTTATGAAACATGGAATTCCTTAAACATGCATTTTCAGTTTATTAGAACACGAATTTAAATTTAGAATTCCATTCCATTCCTTTTTAAAAATAACATGTTATACCAATAATTTAATATCATTCTATAATATAGAATAAAAAAATATATCACACTATCATGAAAATCACGAGTCAATAGTTTTAATGGTTGATGAAAAAGTGAGCACAAAAACCATAAACCATTTATTTTCATTGATGTAGTTAAATACTTATCATGATTTATTCAACTACCATTCAATGAGATAAACCATGGTATCCTTAATAGTCTACATAATTAATATAGAACCAATAATTCCCCTATGTGAAAAGAACATTTCAAACATTTCTTAAATAAGACAATTCCAGGACCCTAGATGTTATTAGTTGTTGATGGGAAAGAGTGTTAACCTGACTATTTTTACACCCATATTATAGAAATTGGGCAGCTAACAAGGGATGAAGATGATTATGAAATATTCATGAAAAACTATTTCTCATCCTAACTGGAAGAAATCAACCACTGATATAAATAATGGAAATGTTTGATAAGAATAGGTAATTGGGGGTATTTCCAATTTGCAATACAAATTTTAACTGTGAATCCCATTAAATCTTCATGAAAGTAAAATTTAATAAATTAATAAATGTTGTATAAAATATACTCATTTAAAATGAATCACAATCCCATTAAATATATATTTAAAATAAAATTACATTAAGAATTTATTAAAAGTGAAAAACTAGATATTTTTGATGAAAATAGATATTTTTTATACCAACTACTACTAGAACATTAAACTCTCACCTACTACCACCACTTACTCTTTCCAAGTTCTATGAACAAACTATGTCTACTACCACTAAATTTCTACTGCCAACTGAAATCATTATCCATTACTACTATATTCTACCTCTATAAAGATGTGGCTACATCCAGACTCTCAGCCAGCACTAGCTGATGCATCAACCTACATCCTCTTGTTGATATTTTTTACCACAATAATATATTTTACCACCAAGTACATCCACCAGACTATGTTCTATACCATCAAATACCATATATTCGACAACTACAATCCTACAAACACCCTTTTTGGAACCTATAGGACTTGGTAAAGGCATATAAAAGGTTTATAAGAAATAAGGAATTACATTTTTTCCCAATAGAAAAAATCACATCCTTTAAAACTAAACCAAACATGATGAAGATATATACAAAAGGGTCATCCAAATTTACAGTTAGTTATACACCTCTATAAAATATCACCAGCATAAGAACTTATCCTCCTGATCATTTGATTGAAGTGAAAACTAGGGAAACTAAAACTATAGCTATTGAATACTCTCTCTAGGGACTTTTATATCAAGTGAGTGAAAGTAAACAACAGAAGACTAGATAAACCCCCTTATGAAATAGAAAAGGTGAAAAATCAAAAATTATAATTAGAAAAGAGGATCTAAACATAAAACATGTTGGTGTAATATGAAAATATCTATAACTCACCTTCCTAGGTACTATACTCCATAAAAGTATGTGAAAACATGACATTCACTAATGGAATAAAATTCACATTCAAAACCTTATTTTAGTAGTCATAGATATCCATGGTCCACTCATCAAAGGTTTCATCATCAATAAAATTTATCTCCCCCAATAGATGATGTAAGATTCATGATGAAGATAATAGTGGAGATGCTATATGTGAGAAATATCATGTATCCATACCATATATGGGTTTGTTCTATCTAGAACACCATAGTTCCAGCATTAAAAAACACTTAGAAAGGCTCAACAAATCGGGGGGAATGATTATTCCTATGTCTAGTCCTCTATTTCCCTTGACTTGGAGTCACCATTAAGAACACATGATCTCTAAAATGGAAATTAATATGTCTCCTCCAATGATAAGAAAAATATATTTTTTACAATCCCTCACATATTTCATCCTACCACAAATTGCCTAAACAATATATGACTTTTTATTCACTATATATCACACAAGAATTGTTGAAACTCTATTACATTACCATCATAATATTGAATTTAAAAGTTAGACATACAACGATTCCAGTGTCACCATACCATTTGTGGTTTGAAAACTATTATTGTAAGGAAAATCATCAAAATTCTGGTGTCGCATCCACAAAACTGAAAAATACATGACATATGAACATAAATGTCCTCAAGAGTCTGGATAGTTTGCTCAGTCTAACCATAAGTACTTCTATGAAAACTAGTATTAATGAATAAATAAGATCTGAAATCATGTTTGAGACCTCTCTACACCATATAGGTAAAATGAGTATCATGATTATAGATGATTTCCCTTGGGAATCTATAGAGTCTCACTACATTCAATAGATTTTTCCTTGACAAAACCTCAGTTAAGCTAAAAATCATGATTTATACATATTTTGATGGAGTCATAAAATTAAGAACTGTCACCCATATAATATTATAGCCTCCCAGAGAATAAGGTATACTTGTGACAATATAAAAAGGGATGTCCTCCCACTTAGATAATGGAACATATGAGTATTTGAGTAAACCACTGAGAACAATTTGCTTGATTTTTCCTTCTAAAAGACAAAAAATCATGAATCTAGGACACTAAAAATGAATTCTCATAGATTAGTATATCAATATAATTCTCAGATGAAAATTCATTGGGGAGCTATGGACATCATAGAGATCTATCTCACTCATTACCAAAGGGATGAAAATATTCCCCTAAAATAACAGCCAATGTTATTCATCCTTAGAAAAACCATTAAGGGAATATTTGAAGGAAGCTCAATATCTCCAGGCCTCCACCATAGATTACCATAGCTATGAATCCTCCACCTATTTTACTAAATATGATTGTACTGTTATTTAGAAATGAAATATTATGTACCCACCACTCCCATATCATGATTCTCCAAAAAGTTTTCTTAAACAAATCACTAAGAATCTATAGATTATTACAATGAATCAATATATTAATTTTTACTCCTCGCATATGTAAAATATTTTCTTTTCCTCATGAATATAAAAACTAAATGGTTTACCACTTCAATAATTCTACCCACCTTCACTATTTCAAGTTCATGTGGCACTAATAGAATACATACCCTAGGATCTTATGAAAAAAAGTCATAAAAATTCTAACTGATGAGGAAATTTTACCACAACTTCAAAACAAAAATTCTATAACATGAGAATATGGGTTGAATAGTTAAACTAATGAGGGCATAATGAAATATATCCCTAATAAACAACTAATCACATACACATAAAAAAATATCCCAAATGAAGATATAAATCATCAAATAAAACCTCATAATAAAATACTCCTCTTGGATTATAATGAACTATAGTGCTAATGAAATTAAACATGAGGTACTTAAATGATTCTCTAAATTTGTTAGTCCACAAGAATGATAGATACTTGTTCATTAAGCCCATAAGAAGAGTCATAATTTAAGATAAAGCACCCACAATCCTCTTGTGATATCCTTCTAGAGAAAGAAGACTCCATACCACAAAAGTAGTACAATCAATGTCCTCATCTTACCCTGTCTTCATTTTGTCGATCCCATGATAGAAAAATACACTATTTACAACATGATTGAAATTAACTCAATAGAGGAACTTGAAGAAAAATAACGATTTAATATTGGATTCATAGAATGGTCGGGCGCTATAGTCATAGATGGCCTTACCCTCCAAAAGAAAAACACGAGTTGGATCCCCTAGACAAGGAATGAGAGATACCACTATTAGTGAAATAAGAAGGCAATTTCTTAAATACACCCATAGATGACTAATAGTTCTACATTCCAGCTAATTGAGAACCCTAATCCATAGCATTGTTTTATGAGGATACCTAAACAACCCCATCTAATAACGATACAGTTCCAGATGTAATATTATCAAAAAAACCTTCTCTCACTAGTCCCCCAAGATATATAAATAACATTAATAGGGTGGCATGGTGATGGATATATGGATGCAAGGCCATATCTAAATCCTTCTCCATATAATCTTCATACAGTAAAAATAATTAAGAATATCATAAAAATTTCTTAACATAGATCCTGAACTCCCTAACACTAGACCTCTATAAACAATGGGTAATTAGATCCTAGATACTAGATTACTTCTCCATTGAATAGAGAATCTCTGTAGGATATGGTTTGGGAAGATCTCCCCCCATGAACTTTCACTCATCACGGTCTCCTAAGAACAATAACCACCACTTATTCACTTCCCTACACAACGTTTTAATTTCCAAAGAATCCCACAGCTACTTATGAGTATGGATCAAATTGAAAGCGATCTCTTATTTTAAAATCTATCCACGCGTCATTAAAATCTATCAATGCATCAAAAATTTCCTAGAATCGCTATTTCTATCTATCACCATGTATCTCTTACAAGAGAGATAATATTATATAATTTCAAAAGGGTACCCCTATCGATTCCCTTATAGTTTTCTTATCTTCCCCATCATTTCATATCCTATGAAATCAACCTAAATAATTAATCTAGTCTGAATACACTTGTGATATGTATCACTATATTTATCTCATACATCAAGAACATATAGCTACCTTAAGAATTAGGGAATGTAAATAGAGATTAAATATGAAACCAAGAACATCCTATGCTACTAGAAGGGAGATCCAACCAATAAAATATCGCTACCATATGAAGTGGGAAAATGAAATATAAATTAATCAAGAAACCTAACCATATCATATTTAAATAGATTCATTAATATTACTCATTCAATATTTCTTCACATTAATGGGTATTACCATATTTATCCTATTCCATAATTTTTATTACCTTCTCTGACATGTTTGTCCATATCCTATCATAGGTGTCAACTACTGCAACATCATTCGGGCCTTTCCACCCACAACATCAGCAATCCCAAGCCGATTCATCACAATATCATATATATAGAACATCATATGATAAAAAAACATAGAAAATAGGGAAATAAATACCTAAACAAATGAAACTTATACTTCATAATAAAACATGATCTCTCATCCCAAAAGAATTTATATTTGTCAAAAAATCAATTTTTAATCCATCTTGAATTAACTGATTCAATTATTATATATTCTTACTACATGTAACCTATATCTATAATGAAAAAAATATATAAAATAAATCAAACACGTTTCCTATTATAAAACCATTTTCATCAAACTCTGAATTTTTTTTTCCCAATTGACGTATATTTATACTCTTTTCATTATTTACTTGATTCCCATGTTCATTTTCATTATCCATCCATTAATACATATAAGATCAAAATTAAAAAAAATCTTGTTTAAAATCATTTTAATTATTATAAAATTATAATAAATACCATATTCATTACATATCCACATAATTTTCTTAGCCAACCAAATTAATTTTTGCATTATGTTATTTACATTTCTCTAATGAAAAAGATAACCCAATCATAAAAATACTTGTTAAAAGATAGAATAATCATAGATATCACACTATCTAGAAAATAAAGAGGCAATTTTTGTCATGGTATAAGAACATGATTGCATTAAAACCATAAAACATTTCCTTTTTTCGTAATGTTAAATATTTATTATATTTAATTAAACTACCTATAAAAGGGAAAAACATGGTAACTTTATGATAACATGTAAATGTCATAGAATAAATAAGTCCCTTACTTGGGAATGAATTTTAGAACATCTCTTTACCACGATGATATTGTGGCCTAAGATGTGACATGATATTGTTGAAACTCAGGGTCATTATGACTATTGGAATTCCCAAAAAAATGAAAAACAGAAAATCCTTGGGTATACTAGTGATTAAACAAGGATCAATAATAATTATGGGTTTTTGGACTTGAAAAGTCAATATAGGATTTGAATGATGAAAATTTGATATAATAAAAGGAAACTAGTAAGATATCCCGATCACAATTCCAACAGTAATTTTAACTCACATAAAATGCATGTGATTAGATAATTTAAAATATATAAACTTTTAATAAAAGTATGAATATAAATATTATTCAATAAAACTACTCATAATTTTCAAAATTAATGCTTTAAAACGATTTTATGTAAAAAACATTAAAATGGAAATTAATAGATTAAAAAAAATAGAATTTGATACTACTAACTTCTACCACCTACTTAAACAAGTACTTATTATTTCTAGATACTTACACCACCTGCTACAATTATGTGATACCATTTGACTAGGTTTACCACCACCATGATTGTACCACTTTCTTCTACTATCAGCTACTATTGGTAGCTTATTTCTCTAGCTTTTACCTCCATATAATGTCTACTACCAGTAGACTATTGTCTACCTCTAGATACTACCCCAAGACTATGTATTCTACCACTAGACTATATGTTACCTCTTGTAGCTATGGATAGACTTTGTCTGTTATCATTAACTGGTACCCCTAGCTACTTCCACAAGCCTGTAAAAACTATTTTGAATGTATATGCCTTCATAAATGCTAGTAATAGGTTCCTAGGAATGAATTATACACAATGTAAATGTTAATTAACAAAAGGATAAACCCCATGGGTTTCTGTCTATGTTTAATGTCTTATATCCACATATTGTGTACCAATTATGGTAAAGTTAATTCCCAATCCACACCTTTCAATATTTCAACCCTTATATGCATCTATTCCGTTGAAATATCAGCATTCCTTGTTATAGGAAATAATTTATTTTCTAGAAAAAACTATACAATCAATACATTAAATTAGATTCAAGAATTTATCATATACAAAAACATTTCCCCAAGGATTTCATCTATATTATAAAATCAAAATCCCCTAAAATAAATAGACCCTTAATATGTAAAAACCAAGGGGAACCATACATTTCATAAATATATATTAGATCATTTTATTTTCAGATTCAATATATCTGGTAGTAATACAAGATCTAAAACCATAATATTTAAGAATCATTGGAGAATATATACATAAAAATCATATTTTAGGAAATATATTAAACATATCAAATAATGGTATCCTAATAGGGAAAAATTATTTGACATATACATCATTAAACCATTCCTAATAACATAGTAAGGGAAATTTAATAAATGGTGAAATGAGAAGTTTAATACGGTTTAACATAAAAGATGTCAATCAATTATCATCATTGATAATAAAATAAGCATACAAGTAATATAATGTGATCATAATATACAATAAACATATCATTTTAATCAATTATTATTAATCATTAATCAAGGAATGTAGATTTTTGAATAAAAATGAATTTTTTATTTTTGAAAAAACACTTTTTAGTTAAGTGAGGACCCACCATTACAAATCACTTAGTGTTAGTGTGAACTAGGATTCCATCATAAGAATCCATTGATGAGATAAGAAAATAACACTATCTTGGACCGAAATTACCAAAAAACACACCAAAAATATGCGTGAAAATAATTTTTTGGTTGAGTGAGTACTGAACAAACAAAATAAAACATCAAGGAATATGGATTTTTAATAATAAAAGATATATGTTATAAGTGTGTGGGACTATATTCAATCAATCCTGATCCATGAGAAAATAGAATAAGTATAATACATATGTCTGTGCTAGAAAAATATGAATATAAAACTATATCATTATTCAAATATCAATTCCATGACTATCATATTGGATTGGGTTCACTCTATATTCTATGAGTTACTTATTCCAGGTTGACTCTAAAGGCTAATTTATTAGATATAGTCCCTTTCTTAACTGGGTTCACTTATCATTCTATTCCTCATTATCTAATGAGATATCCATCTATACCCAATGCATTGGAGGGATATATAAATTCTCTCCCATCCATCACATAATGAATACCATACATTTGTGAGACAACTGATCATAAAAAAATTAATCATATCATCATATAATATCCCATGTAAGGGAAATAGTACTGATACAAATATTATAATATCATCATAACATCATAACATCATTCTCGAAAAAGCAATTGGTTTTATAAATGTTGCATCATAACATAATAAACGTATAGGGTAAATTTTAGTATCATAGAGTCATCCCCAAATCATCATCATCATTTCATATATAAAGATATGATGTTTATGGTATCATATAATTTTATCTTCAAGGACACAAAATAATATTTAATGGGAGATGATATATATAACAAATTAAATTAACAAATCATTAAAAACATTCTTCAAAAATATGTGTTAATATAATTATATTTTTGTGAAATATTTAAAAATATTTATATAGAATAATGATAAAATTATTTTATTTTAAAATTATCTAACTAACACTTAATTAAATGAACAAATAAAAAATCCTCATGATTGAGGGAAACTCCTTTAAATTTATATCCATTAGAATAAATCATTTATATGATAAATTTTTAAATTTAAAAGATAACTTATTTAAAAAAATTAATAATAATTATTTTTAAACCATTTAAAATAAATTCAATGTTAATGAAAATGTCAGTTTAAATAAATTTCATGTTTAGGTAAAAACATTCATTAATTAATTATAATGATTACATTCATGGAAAAAAACATTCATTGATAAAAGAAGGCATAAGGTCAGATTTTCATTAAAAACAATATTATCGATAATTTTTAGTACCAAATATAGAATGAAACTGATGAATGAAATATACATGAATAAAAATACAAGGAAAAAATACTTAATTTTTATAGGATAATATCTTTATAATTATTCTCAATGTTAATTTAGCATAAATAATCCCGAAATGAAATGATGTTGTGGGAAAAATATTTACATAAAGAGCCCCATTACATTGTATGTGTTAAAATATGTAGTAAATTAAATATATATTTATTATAATCATATTCATGAAAAATATTAATATATAAAAAACTATTTATCATTCTTTTATAATTTCAAATTTTATATTTTTTGAAATTTCTTTTATTAAAATTATCATTCGAAGAATAACTATCTCTATGTCCATCCATGATTCAGTTTGATGGTTCTAATACGTGAATATTAGTCATGGTTTCATAATATCCATAATATTAATCATGAAATATGTATTATTGTTATTCATTATATACATTTTTATAATAGTTCATTTAACTTCTAAAACAATTAATTACTTTACTTCATGGAGATGATAGTCCTTATGTACGCTTGATTGATTTCTTAACAATTTGATGGAATGAAAAAAATAAATTTAAATTAGAATTAACCTTCAAAATATCATTATTATATAAAAAACATATATTAATTAAAAATCGCCATATTATAATCCATTTAAATCATAAATGAAAAATGAATTACGTCACATTATGGAGGTGGTGTTCCACATTTACACACAAGCGACGTTATCATTTACCAATGGTTGGAAGAAAGAGGTAGGTAATATCATATAACTATAGAAGAAAAAAATATCATAAACATAACATATAAATATTAAATCTACCATATTAACCATCCAAGAATTATGGGGAAGGAAAATGAATAATATTGTTATGTGGAGGTAATTGTCCATTTTTATGCATGAGCAATACCTTAATTTACAATTTTATTTAAAGGAGGGGGAATATGGTTGAGAAATAATCACAAAGAATCAATTATATATATTTTAAGGAATTAATTATTTTTCAAAATTTTAAAATAGACTTATTGGAGTAAAATTAGGAAATAAAATTTAATGTACTTGGTTACGGTTTTTACCTCTTCACTGAGAATTTAACTTCGGATTAATCATTAAACCATAAAAGATTGATATTATGATCAATACCAATCCTCTAGAACATGGAGAGGGTTTTTAAGAAGGTGTTTCTTTATGATTTTTATCATATAGAAGGATAGAAAACTATGAGGAAGATAGTAAATGTGGAATATTTTTATAAGGGAGGGAGAGGATACAATTATAAAATTTTAAAAGATTAAAATATATTAATTTAATACTCATGAAATGTGGATAAATAATTAAAAAACATTGAATAAAATAATTATAATGTCAAAAAACCTTAAATTAGTATTTTATGAAAAATATTTGTTTTGATATTTTAAACCATACCTCTTAGTTTAACCCCTAGTAAACCCATTTTAACCTAATCAGTGGTTACAATTTTTTACGGTTTTTACTACTCTTCTTGAAGAAAAATAATGTTGGAATTACTTCATAATAATAAATATGATGACCCAAAATATTTAATCAAATTTATAAGATTCTATTTCTATTTTATTTATGTATTGATTTTAATTTTTTTCAATAACGTGACAAAACAGTTTTTGGATAATGATTTTTCTAAAACAATTGAGTTTTCCATCCTTACCTTCCACACAATAACTAAAAGATGAATATTAATATTTTTTGGAATATATAAAAACTAGATTTATTTATTTTAAATAATCAATTGACATGGGATTAATTTGTATAAATAATTTAAAATTTTTGGCATGAAATTATTTTTTTAGAAAAATATCTTTTTTTACATTCCAATAATTTTATTTTATTTTTCAACTATTTAATAACCAATTAATTTATTTTATCCATGTTAAAATAATACATTATAATGATTGTTTTGTTTTATTATTACCCTTTAGTATTATAACACAACGAGAACTATCACATTAAATAATAATAATTTAATAGTATGCTATAGATTTCATAAACAAGTTTATCAAGTAATGAAAGATATAGAGAACATTAAATTTATTAAGGGAAATATATCTTAAAATCATTGGGTGATATAAAAAATACTACCGTAAAATTATAATATTTATCTACAAAATCAATTATCATTAGATACAAGAAGATAACCGGGGCATTAGTAAGTTCAAATTAAATTACTATAAATTAATAATGACTAAACATCATGAGGAAGGATAAATTTGGTATATCCTCTTTGTTAACCCAAATTTTAAGACATCTATAAATAGGTTCAATCTTTTAACGTTGTTGAAGTATATTCATATGATCAAATTGGTAATCAATATAGTGTGTAGTATACTTGTTCTTGATAGTGATCTTTTTATGTTCCTAATAATCAATGAAATGAGGAATCTACCAATAATTCTTATTAAAAAATAAAAAATATGCAACCCATAGTGACACACAAATATGTATTAATCACATTTCTAGATTATCTTGGAGATGATTTTTCAATTCCTATAACTCAAATATGGTTATTTTATAATCATCCATTGAAATAGGTATAGTAATATATATGTATTATATTAAATACTCTACTATGTGATTTAGGGGAAGACTTCGAAATTATATGACAAATACATTGACATACTATTTAAAAATATTTATATCATCAATTTTGAGTTTCCACCAACCATTTGAGATACAAACACTTAATAATCAGGTTCTAATATCCATATAATGGATGGAATTTCCTCTAGAGGTTTGTACAAAACATTGATATGATAAATAATCATAGAATTTTTCATGATAACGTAGGTGAGATAACATGCACATAAAAAGATATGGGATAAATTTTGAGTGACACAGTCTATGCCTAAAATGAAATATAATACAACTATATGATGAATAATTAGATTTATATTAACAAAATACTAATGAAAAATTTGGAGAGGATTTATTATGTTGTTATAAAATTATGGTACCATTTGAGTTTTCATAGATAATTATTTCTCAAACCAACTGAGTGGCATTATAATACCCTTAGAAAATTATATAGAATAAATGAATGGTTAAAACTAGTATTGAATAAGATGTTTTTCATTCCAGATTGTATGATATGTTCATCGTTCAACACCAAGTTATAGAGAACAAATTTAATTATTGTGAATGAATAGGAATCTCATTTACACTTATTATTAGGGAATTAACATGTAAAAGTGTCCTCAATAAATCTTGGACTATAAAATTGAAGGAAGTGATTCCCAATAACATTGCATCAAATACATTTAAGTACATTAGTTTAATCATTCGTCTCCTTTATTGTATTTGATGACTATCCATCCCTCATTGATTTTATTTTTATATAAAACCATATTTTATACAATTTAATCCTTTATAAGTGAATTTTATACAATTTTAGGAGTGTATTCTCCCAAATTCCATTCATGTAATATGGTTAAATCACTTTACTCTTTGGGATTTACCATTTTTGAATCATTAATTCTCTATGTTTTCTTTTTTTATTTCAAAAACTACATGAATATCTCCAGTACTCACAATTCATTTCAACCATTTGATCACACTGAATTATTACCTAATAGATACTAAATTATCTTACTGGTAAATAATTTCAAAAACATGTATTTATCCCAATAAATTATCTATAATGTTTTCTCATAACATTGATGATAAAACAAAAATAATACATTCAATGTATTGTAATAGATGATTATATGGTACCAACTGAACCATAATAATAATTGACATTCCTTATAAAGTCACTCTATATATATGTACGAAGAGTTCGATGAAAATAAAAATTATGAAATAAATTATTATAATATTTTAATTATATTAAATAAATTTCTTCCTCATCCCTTTTATAATTTGTGGGAGTCCACAAATGATCATATTAACCCTAAAAATGATACAAAAAAACTATATCATTATCTGATCAGAGAAAAAAAGAAAATATTATTTCCATAAAATATTTCCATTTCATAGATACTAGTATATCAAAAAACACATAAATGCAGTTTGGATGTTGTTTCATAAATGTCACAAAAAAATTTTACTTAATCCTTTAAATATTTAAAATATCATAACAGTTTAAATTACGACTAATTTATTGAGATAATTTAGTGGGGAAAGTGACACGTTATTATCTCCCAAATTCAAATCTATTTGTTTACTCATGAGGACTATCATTTTATTTCCCATTGCATTAATTTCTATCATCAATCATTTTGGGTATAAATAGTAACTAAAATGAAAAATATTTAACATCACAATTGAGAAAAAATAGATATATTAATTGGTCATAATAAATTCAGTCATAATATTCCCTAATTTATGACACCTTTATATAAACATATTAAAATTAGGCTTTATATTATATTCCATTTAATTCATCAAGGATTTTCATAAGATATATACTTATATTATTCAAAACCAAATATCATAAAATAAATAACCCAAAATTTGATAACAATTATAGAGTCCTGAGAAAGAAATTCATACATGCAACATCATTCTAGATGTATTAACATTACATAACACAATATTAAATTCTCCAAAACCATAATTATTTAGTTTGTTTTGTGTAGTAACATAATAAACATATTTATGAATAAACTTTATTATGACACAAAAAAAATATTCGTATTTAGTGTCCTAAAGAAGTTATCATACTTACAACATTCCATTATTACCTATATAAGGTAATGATATGAAAAAGTGAAAGAAAATACTTACTAATGGTAGACATGGGAGATATTAAGCATAAGTGTGAAAAAGATGGTCATAAAAATTCGAAAACATAATTAGGTAAATGTTATAAATGTAATATATTCATTCCTAGAAAATGTTAGATCAAATCCCCATAATCATAGCATATTATGTGGCATGATTAGTATGGGTGTAAAAGAATTAATCATCATTAATGATTCATGAACAATTAATGTGGCATAATAGAATAGGAAATCATAATCTTATGAATATAGTCATTTTTAATCATTTCCAATCATTATTTATGAGTATAGACAACACAATTTATACTCATGTGTCAAGAAAACAACATAATTATTTACAATCAGGTCAACACAAATCATCATCACCTCACATGATATATTTATATAAATTAGTTTACCTAATGAATTGGATGGATATAATGGAAGAAACATTCTCATAATGAAAATTTATACATTTGATATTCCCAGAATTTTTTTAAAAATTCTCGATTCATTAAAAACATATTTAACATATGGGAGTAAAATAGGTTCCGCGCCAATTTCAAAAAAAAACATTATAAAATTTATTCCTAAAAAAATAAAAGGATGGTATCACAAAATCATATACCTAGTGAATCATAAATTTTTTTAAATTATTTTTATATTTCTGAAAAATATTTTTTCTAAAATAATTAAGATACACTTTAAAAATCAAGAGGAAACATCTATTTTTTATTAGTAGCTTTTGATAAATAAATTTCATTGAAAATTGGAATATTATTTTTGTTTTTAAATCTATGGAACATTTAATTTACTATTCATGATGATATATTTACAAAAATGGTATGTAAATCTATTAATTAATTATATGTTAAAAAATAACATTGTCTTCAATCATTTTTAAATATTCAAATGTGAATAATTTAAAAATTATATGATGTTACTAAATTAAATACTTTTTAAAAACAATTTAAAAATAGTGAATATGTCCATTGATTTTTTTGTAAAGGTAAAAACATCCATAAAATAATTTTTAATAATAATGATATTTAAGATAATTATTACATATATAAAAGATGAAATTACATAAGCATTTCTTAAAAAATAGTTGTGTTTTTTGAGTACCAAATAGGTGAAATTGTATTAATACATGACTTAAAAAAATACTCGGGTGATCATAATCATCATAATTATATCATAAGAAAAGTTTTATAATATTTATAATGATCAAATGTTTTGAATTATACATGGAATTATGCATATTAATTATATTAAAATATTACAAATTTGTGGGTAAAACCCATATATATGTTTGAAAAAATTTGAGCATCAAATTCATGTGTGACATATTTTCAGAATTCATCACATAATTATTTTTTAATTAAGAAATAATAATGCCAATATATAATAAAAGCAATCTAATAATATTTATATATAATTACCTAGTACAATATAAGGATATATATTTTTTCCCCAAACATAATATACTGATATATTTATATTCAAAAAATCCCAATTGAAAAAATCATTTAGCAGTTGTAAAAATGAAATAACCCCATTTGATAGGAATTATTTAAATATTACATCATAAAATATTTTAATGAATAAGAATATAGTATTTCTGAAAAATAAGGTGAAACATATTTTTTAGGTGTTGTCTATTATCATCATAAGATCAAAAGTTATGGGGAGAAGAAGAAACAACTCAAGAGGAGTCAATGATATGTTTTTGCAAAAAAATAACATTCCATAAATAATTATTGATGTCTTATAAATAATCCAAATTAATTACATTATATAACCCAACCATAAAAATTTATTAATATTCATTTTTAGTCATAAATTTTCATTTTTCACTTATAGTGTCTTTTTGGGTATAGATTTTTAGATAATGAGGCCATAACTCATACATAAAAAATCGTAAAATACAAAGTGTTCACTTCCAATTTGTTACCATTTTCCCATAATATATTAATTTTAAAATAATTCATGATTTCATTCATTGAAAACCTTATCATCATTCTACTCGAATCCTCCCACTCCCTTACCCATGATTAAATCCTATGAAAAACATTTTACAACATAGGTTGAGAAGAGAAATATCTACTAAGGATACATAAAGAGGTAAAACTGTTAGTCTTCTAAAAACATGAAAACATATGATATTTTTCTTACGTAATACCTTTCACCCATAATAAGTAGTAAATAATTTACTAAGACACTAAGTTCATTGCTTTAATTTTTTGTAATAAAAAATTTAAAAAAAACAATAACATGTATAGATAAGACATAATGTTATATCGGGACATTGTTGTACCCAAAGAGAATTAAAATTCAATGGAATTTCATACATGTCTTTAATAAAAATGGAATAACCATATGATCATATTCCATAAATGTCACTGTTATAAATGTAATAAACATACAGTCGACTCCCAAACCTAGTAAATTAGAGGATCTAATTTAACCACCCATCCTTGGTCTATCACGTAACCAATATAATTGGGTTTTCACATAAGCACCTTATGAAGGTAGATGTAGCATTATATTATGATAATATATAAAATATTTTAGTTTTCAAAATTTCAAACTAATAATAGCATTTTTACTCATAAGAAAACATTTCATGTTATATAAATTTTCCATTAATTTTTTAAACCCTTTTTTATTTACAAAATACACAAAAAATTAAAATAAGGGTCTTTGAAAAAAACATGATGGATTATAGTGGAAGAAAACTATCAAAATATAAATAAAATGTACTTTATAATCTTGTTATATACATATAATTAATATCAACATTGAATGAAAATATTTTTAATTTAAATTTTTAAACAATTTATCAGATATTTTTAAATCAAAGTGTCCCGTACCACTTTTGGACTTTACAATCGTAAGAAAGTTGTAGAAATAAAATTTAACAAGAATTAAATAACATAATAATAAATTAATTAATTATATGACATGTTAGATTTGATTTATATATAACTCATAAAAGATGGTGTGTGTATTAAATCAAAATATTCTGCAATGAAGGGAGATTCAAATGAAGTCCCTTACCTTTATACCGACTCATGTTGTCATATAATTAAATTCAAAAAAATAAACTTATAGTATTTATTTACTTGTTTTGGAACATTTATCATGTTTATTATTCCTTTTATATAACTTATTATTATGTAATAACAATTAATACATTATTTATGATCACATCTAATGTTTTGAGGATATATGCTTCGTAAGTCCAAAATATCTTCAGTCAGATGAATATGTTCAATGTGTACATTATTCAATAATCTATAAGATAATAATAATAAAATTATTATCATTTTTATACATCAATTATACTTTTTTCCATCCATTAAATATGTATATGAAAGATGAACTATGTTATAATAATGGAGACAGTGAACCATATATAAGCATGCATACCACTTCCAATTTTCAATGATCATTGTTGAAATAATGTTAGTATAATTTTATGTTTTAATAATGATTAATTATCACTAATATCATATTAATCAATTAAATATACTTGGATATATAATCCATAATTTTTTTGATGAAAAATAAATTAGATCGCTTTTGGGGAGGTGATTATTTACAAATACACATTAACAATGTTATCATTTTTTATTAATGGGAAGGTAAGAAAAAATTATATATTATCTTTTAATAATGATAAATCTTTAATTAATATAATATAAAATATGTAATTAAATTATTTTAACATGTCTAGATAGATATTTATGGAAAATGAATTTCATCGTTTCGTGCGACGGTAGTCTACCGTACAAAAAAAGATAACATACTTTCCCATTTCATGAATGTGGATATGGATTTAGGTAACAATATTAACATTATATAATATAATTAGACTTAGGATATTATTATTATTTTTCATAATTTTTAAATTACATGGTAAGGATTTTGGAGAATAAAAAAATAGAAATACATAATTAAAAATGAAATATATTCATTGTACAATCTCCATTGGTTAACAGATTAACACCACTAAGGGGTGTGTAATCCATAAAATTATAGATATATAATGTGAATAGGGATTATATGAACATATATGGGATGATAGTTTCTGAATAAAATTGTTTTTAATTATTATATAAATGATAAGTAACAGTTTCTTTTTGTGTGGGAGGGGAGGGGAATTGTTGGAATTTTTTAAAATATTAAATTAATATAAATTAATTTTCAATTCCATATTAATAGAATCTAATATATTTATAATATCAGATATTTTTTGTTTTAATAAAATTTATACAATGAAAATTCAATTTGATTTAACTATTTTTGAATCTTTGTCCTTTTTTAACCCTAATATAACCTCTCTAATTCTTAGTGTGACAATATATGTTTTTTTATCTTTGAAAGATAATATAGGTAGTACAACATTACAAAAGAACCATAAATAAATAATTTATTTTATTCTAAAACTCATCCAACTTACAGTTCGTAGAGTTATATTTTATGAATTTTATATCATTTAATAAAATATTATTTATTATAAAATATCATTAATGTCAATTTTTACAATATTCATTACTTTCATATTTTTTAAAAAGAACTAGATATCATTGAATTTTTTTCCATTCATCAATTATATGTCATATTCGTAAATTAAGTTCCTGTACATCATTACTATCTCAAATTACATTTGTTTTGAAAATTTTAATATCATTTATTTTATATTTCTACTAATTAAACAATTACGACATTATCATTATGTAAGACTTGAAGGTAATTATTTATTCCCTAAAAAATATAATTAAAATTTACATTATTAAGATATAAAATTTATCATTGAAAAAGATATTTAGAGTAAAATATAATTTATATATTGTCCCATAATAAAAATATTTCACTTGTTTAAAATTCGAGTAGGATATGATTGACTCTTATTTGAATAAAATATAACCAACGTTCTAATGGATTTAAAAATTCCATAAATTTTTAGATAACCAATACTTTAATTTTTTGTAATTAAAAATACAAATTAAATAAAATTAAGGCACGAGATATGGTCATTTTATAATTTTTAAAATATTATATTTCCCTTTATTACCCAATTTTTACATAATAGTGGTATTTATTTACAAAAGTTAATATTCATATTTACAAGAAAAACTAAATTACATATATAATAAATATAAAACTATTAATTACAAATATGGAATCCATTTATAAAAATAAAAAACATATTAGTGGATGAAATTAATTTAAATATTTTCTCATAGAAAGGGGGAGAAAATCACTTTTTAATATGAAAACGTACAAAAGTTGAAATGTTTTTAAATCCAAATTAAATATGTAAAAATATTAAAGTTATATTAATTATATTAATATATGATCTAATAATCTATTATTATATTAAAACCAAATTAAAATAAAACTTTAAATTTTAAAATATTTATATGAAAATTTATTTTTTAATTAAAATGTGGTATTTTTCTGTATTTATTAAAAAATCAATCTTATAAGAAAATTTTTTATGAATATTTTTAAATTTTAATATTAAAATTTCAAAAAAATAATACTACTTTTCTAATTAAAATTTATAATATTCTCAAAACATTTTTTTACTAAAATTCAGACATTAAAAATGCTTTTAAACTATCTCTATAGAAAAATAAAAATTTTGTGGATAAAATTTTATTTTTTTCATTCTTATACCTATCAAATAATTTGAATGAAATTAGAAAAAAATATAAACATGTATAATATTTTTAGTTTTATTTATACTAAATAATATTATTGATAGTTGATAAATTACATATTAAATAATAATATTTAATTGCATGTTTAAGCTCGATGTGGTTCATCATGTAAGAAATTGAACATAACGTTTCCAGATTAAATAACAAGGATTTGTTTTTAAAGGTTGGGTATGAAAACTCATTTTTATTATTAATAAAGTACCTCTTTCTCACATGGTTGACGGCGATCCATTACATAGCCCGAAGTCCCTAGACCAACAGGTCTGAAATAAGGTCTGAATGCCCTTTTTTCCCCAAATAGACCTTTGGGGAATAGTACTACTACAGTACCTGGGCTTCTTCAGTAATTACTACAGTACCACCACTAATACAGTGTATGATACAGTACCCCTCTGCTGCTACAATGTCATTGCTGCTATAGTTTTGCCGATACTATAATACTACTATAATACCCTCCTAAAATTCTCTAAAATTTTTCCCCTTATTGGATTTGATCTATGGTCATTTGGTTGCCACGAAGGAGCCTATACCACTTGGGTATAACCTCGTTAAAATTAAAATAAATATTCTTTACATTATAACACTTTCATAAATCTTATCATATAAAGTTGAGCATGGGATCCAAAACCATGGGTTTGAATTTTCAAAATACATTTTCTGAAATCCCATACTTGGAAAATGATTAATGAAAATTATACTTTTTCAGAGAGAAAGGGATGCACGGAGGTCACCTTAAATAAAAAATATAAGGATTCAATGCATGAAACCATTAACATCAAATATAAATATAATTATCATGTTCTAATGGAGTGTGATAGAAAACATGGCCAGAAGAATGTGAATAATCACAAAACCATAAATCATTGATGCGTTAAATGGTCATTGATCTCTTAGTAGGAAATATAAATGGAAAATGATTTTATTTCCAGATCCTTCTTATAGTGTTGTGGAATTATTTCACTACCTATACTAAGGAAATATACTTGATAAGTATAATTTCATTCAATAATAGAATGTTTTAACTTCGATGTTTATCTCATACCATTCATTTGCATCCAAACCCATATTTACTTCATCTTCTTAGTTTAAAAAGCCTTTTATATCTTCACATTATACATTTCATCTCCCTACTATTTTAATAAAACTATTCCAATAAGAAATAATGTCATAACTTGATATTTTTCCAACTAGATTTCATTTTCAATTTTTTCATTGAGATAAAAGGACCACACATTATAACAATCATTTAGAACAACTTCAATGTCCCTTAATTCCTATTCCCAAATGAACCATGTATACATATAGTTGTTTTATTGTTGGAAAAGAAATAGATTTGAAAAATATTTTTGTATGACAAAGAATTTCAAAACATCCAACAAAACAGTATTTTTATAAAACATTTGGAAAGATTTGTTCAAAAATTCAGTGAAGGGTCCTTTTCAAATACCAAAAGTATTTCATAAAATATTGTAAGTTAAAACCAAATATTAATAGGAAAAATGGGGGTACACATCATTGGATGCTACATCAAAAAAATAATATTCTTTGCAATCCCATGAAAGTGAAAAATATTTTAAAATTTATTGATTCTATTTACTTATTTTAAAAAAATGAGAAAATTAGAAATATATGATTTGATTAAAAACATACTAGGAACCACAGTGGTATCTGGGTATAGTAGAGGTGATTGATATTTTATACATCATTTAATAGTAGAGTTGAAGGTTAGAAATTTATTTAGAATCATAAGTATACGTATTTTCAATAATTATTTCAATAAATTCATTAGGAAGAGATAGATATATTTTTTAGATCCCCCACCATCCTTTTTTAAATGACTTTCCTTGAACTGAAAAATTTATTGAACAAGGATTTTACAAAAACGTCTATATATATAAACATAACCTATGTTTGAAAAAAAATCAAAATCCCAAAACATGTATATGTTTTCTATTATTACTAATTGTAAGGACCTATCATTAAACATTACATAATATAGAGTTTTTGTGAAGAATTTAGTTTACTTCCTTTTAAGGGAAATTTTAGGTTTAGAGTTTTCAGAATTATTCCATAAATCATTCAAAAGAATTTCATAAAATACAATGTGGTCACATCCAATCCATATCCATTTTTCATATAGTATAATAATTTTAATATAAAAATGATTTTTTTGTTGGAAAATATTCCCGACATTCATCTTTACTCATTTCCTTCCCATAAACTTCATTAAATAAGGTGAAATACATTCATAATATTTGTATAAGATAATGAAACTTAGTAATGGATACACAAAGAAGGAAAACTATTAGTCCTATGAAATCATAAAAACCCAGGACAAAATTATCATTTGTTATAATTTTTATCCTTATGTAATAGTAAATAATTTTATTTAAAGATAAGTTAATTTCTAATAATATCTTCTCTAATAAATATTTTACAGTAAAACACTTAGGAATCATAGATGAAAAAATGGTATATTGGGACATAATTATACTCAAAAGAAATAACCATGCGGCCAAATTCCATACATGTCACTCTTAAAAATAGAACAACCATTAGGTTGACATCCATACATGTCATTCATTAAGATTTAATAACCATAAAATCATCTTCCTTAACCAATGCATCTAAGGTTATTATATAATCACCCATCCGTGTTTTATAATATAATAACTCTTCATTGGTTTATCATGTAACCACTCATCAAATTTCCATGTACCATTATATAATAATAACACATAAAATCATATAATTTTTAAAATTTCACTCTTGAAATATAATTTTCACCCATATGAAAATCTCTCATATTATCAAAATAATCAATCGATTTTCAACATCCATTTTCAAAAAATAAAAAAAATCGAAAAGGAAATGTGGTGAATAAAAAAACAATATGGATTATAAGGGATAAAAAATATTAAAATAGAAATAAAATTTCATTTATAATCCTCTTTAATCCATATATAAAAATATGTAAAAAATATAAAAAATGAAGGGAAATATTTTTAATTAAAATCATAATATATTTAAGAAAATATTTTTAAATCAATGTTTCCCATAAAACATTGAAACATTTGAATCATAATACTCGTGATGTAATAAAATATGACAAATATTAAATGATATGTAAAAAATTAGTTAATCATTTTATATGTTTAATGGGTTGAATATATACCTCATTATAGATGATGGGTATATAACATCAAAATATTCCTTAATGAAAGGAGATTGAGATGAAGTCCTTTACCTTGTGTCTAAATCATCATGAAAATATTTATATTATTTAATAATAATAATATATTAAATATTTAATTTCATGAAATTATTTTTAATGTTTATTATTCATTTAGATCACTTATTTTAATGTTATAATATTTAATTCATTATTAAATTTTACTTCTAATGTTCATGATGATATTTATCAGATAAGTCCTAAATGACTTTGGTCGGTTTACTATGGTCAATGTGTACATTATTCCGTCATCCCCATAATAATAATAATTAAATAATTATAATTTTTATATATCAATTATAATTTTATAACCATACATTAAATTTGGATAGAAAAAATGAAGCACATTAAAATCATGAAGATGGTAAGCACAACCTACACATGAGTAACAATTATATTTTTTCAAAGATTTTTATGAAACGAATGTATTTTTAATTTAATTTTAATATAATTATTAAAATTTCATTACTATCATATGAATAATATAAATATTATTATATATATCATACATGTAATTTTTTAGTGGTAAATTAATCACATCACTTCACGGATGTGATAATTCACACGTACAGATGAATGATGTTATCTTTTTATGTTAATTTAATGATAATACGAATGATATATTATATTTTAATAATGATAGAAATTTCATTAGTATCATAAATAAAATTTAATTATATGATTATAAATAGTTATGGAAGATGGTGGTGGAATGAAATTTCATTGGTTCACGATGCAGTTTCCCACTGTACAAAAAACTATAACTTCTCTCCCCACAAGATGATACTAGATATAGATTTAAGAGATGATATTAACTCAATAACCTCTCAGTATGTTGAGGATAAAATAGAAATTATCTTATTTTGTTTTAAATTTATTTTATGGCGTTGGAAGAAGAATAAAATCAAATACACATAATTAAAAATAGTACATTAATTTGGAAAATAAACAATTCATAACACATTTAGACCACTAAGATTGGGGTTTTTAAAAAAAGAGATATATAATGTGAAAAGGGATTATAAGAATATATTTGAGTAGATATTGGCCATTATGAATATGTTTTTAATTATAAATGTGAGAGAAGAAGATGTTTCGTTTTATAAGATAGGGGAGGGACATACTTATAATTTACCAAATATTAAACAACTATTAATTCATTTTCAATTACAAGTAAAACCAAACTGATTTGTTTTGAATGTAAGATTATTTTGGGTTGAAAACGTTTATAAAATAAAAATTATACACATTTTTACTATATTTTAATCATTATCAATTTTTGACACTTATATAACTTCTTTGACAATAATTATGAAAACATTTGTTTTTAGTCATTGAAGGTCAATATAGATACTATGAAATACCAAAAGACCTATAAATATATTAGTAGTGACATTTAAAACAATATCTCAATATGTTGGATGTATGTTATCTTTTTTGGAATTTTATATCATTTAATAAAATTTTATTTCTTTTCAAATATCAATAATGTCAATTTTAACACTATTCATTATTTATCTATTAATAAAATCAAAACAAGATGATATCATCAAACGAATAATTTTTTTAGAACTATAATTTTTAATGGTAATATAATTTTTTTATTACATTAAATATCATAAATTTTATTTATTTTAATATTTTTAATAAAATTTAAATTATATTTCTAATAATTAAACAATTACTACATCATCATTGTGTTGGACATTAAGATAATTATTTATCCCCTAAAAATAAAATATAACTAACCATGATGAAGATAAATAAATTAAATATCAAAATTATATTTATATTCAAACATATCACAATATAACTCCATATTAAAAACAATTCATCTGTTAAAAACAAGAGAATTACATGTGTGACTCTTCTATGAATAAAATATTATAATGGTAATAATATAATTCAAAACACCATTAAAGGTCAAAATACCTGATCCTTTATTGATTGTGGATAAAAATAATCATTTAATAATTTTTTCCAATGTTTCAGTGTCATTTTATAATCTTTTTAATTTCATTTATACCGATAATTTCTTGATTTTCACTTAATCATGGTAACAAAAATTACTTGAGTTTATATTCATATTAACCAAAAATAAAAGGTACAAATTTAATAAATAATTTCATTTTGATTAAATATATTTAATATAATTTTAAAAATTAATAACAGCTTACTGCAAAAAATTAATTTAAAAACAGTCCCATATACGGGGTGAGAAAAGAATGTTTTAATGTGAAAAAGAGAGAAATATTTTTTTATCCAAATTCCATATGAAATAGGTTATAGTAAACTTAATTGGATTAATATATATACAATTTCTCAAATTTTAAACAAAAACCAATATAAAATATAAATAAATATCAGAAATTACTTAGATAAAATGTTAGTTTTATATTAAAATGTAGTATTTTCAATATTCATAAAAAAATTAAAATTATCAGAAAAATAAATAAAATAAACTGAAGTACAATTTCATATTATGATTTAAAACAAAAAAATATATTTTTAACTAAAATTTTTAAACATAAATTTTTTTTATGAAATGATTTCCATTAAAATGTGTTTTAACTACCTTTTTAGAAAAAAATGAATCTTTTATGAATAAATTTGGAATTGTACTTTTATTAAAAATTGGGTACAACCGCGAAAGCAGCACACACGCAAGGAATAAAATTACATTAAATTGCAAGCCTGGGCACTTGACCCCGTGACTTTCCACTCACACCCCCAAACCCTAACCACCCCACTACCAACGGTGGGTCTGTACTTTTATTATTATAGTAAATTATTTTCAAATAATATCAAGATATTTTATAAAAAAATAATATTTGATTTATTACTATTCACACCCACTAATATAATGGATAAGTGATTACTACCACATTAAATAATAAGTCATATTATTTTGTTTAGATTGATGAAGTGTATCATTTACACTATTGAACATAATGTTTCCATCTTAAAATATTGTGATTTTATATTATAATAATATACATTCAAATGAGATAAAAAGGGAATGAATAATGAATATAAATTTATATGAAATTTTGGAATAATAATTTTCAGATAAAAATGTTAATATGATGATAAAAAATAAATAATTAGTTTGGTTAGAGAATCCCTACAACTTAGATATTCTTTTTTACCCCATTGAAGTCTCCATTCAAGTAAATTAAATTTAAATATAAAATTAATATAAAATATTATTTAATTCATTTATGTTTCTCTTCCTCAATTATATGAAAACAAATATTTATAAGATTTTTTTTCTGAAATATAAAATTGTTATGTGAAACATTTTCATTGATTTATGATTTTTTTTATTTTGTTTTGATTTTCATTAGATTACAATTTTGATAAATTATTTACTAATTATTAAAAACAAATTGACAATACATTACAAACACTAACCAACCATATTGTTAGTGATAAATAAATCATTTAGAACTTCTAGGTAAATTGATGAAACCCACAATTTACATGGCGTGTAAAAAATACTTCTGATTATATTTAAAATATATAAACTAAAATAGTTATACACATATCATAGTAACATCAATATGTTATATAATATTATATTAAATATTTTTCTATGGATTAATAACGTAATATGCTTTGAGAGGAGAAATAAAAAAATAGAAAAAAAATGAAAAATCTCTGGGTTGTTTTTTCATTAAATTTTTTTTACTTTTTTAAATACACGAATTATTTATTTTGGATGGAAAGATAATATCCCAAAAGGATATAAAAACATATTAGAGATTTATTTTAGAGATGTTTTGGGGATGTGATTATCCATGGGAAGGGAGATGCGGTAATTAAATTTTAGTGGACATGTTTTATTTTTGGTTAAAATATTAGAGAAATTGATATTTCAAAAATTAATCTTCTAACAATGATATTTTTTAGATTATAAAATATATTTTATTTAACTTAGAAAATATTTGTAATTTTATACCCAATTAAAAATGAATTTTTTAGTTTATTCAAAATAAAATCAGAATAATCTAAAATTGTTTTTATTGGAATAATTCTAATTTTTTCAATCCTAAAATTACTTTTACGGTATAAAGTTTGAATTTCATGTTTTGAAATGAATTATTAAACTTAAAGAATATGTTTTTGTATCATAAAATAAATCTATAAGTGATTTGGTCTTTATTAAAATAAGGATTATATAATTAAAAAATGCCATTTTTATAGAAATTCATTTTGACAATTCACTGAACTCTTGTTTCCAAAAACTATATAAATTTAATGATATTGAATTTTGACATGAAAATTTATTCAAAAAATTAATTTAATAAACTAAATTTTACTACTAAGGTAATGTTTTTCCATAGAAACTATTGGGTTTTTGAAGTAAATTAAAATAAACATCATCAAAAATTACTTATACACATTAATAGTGTTTCTAAATTGACTTTTTATATTATAGAATTCAAATATTGTTTTCATAAATTATTCAAGGTAAATATAATTAAATGTAAATTTACCATTCTTCTACAATGATTTAATTCTAATATTTTTGTTATTATTCCTAATGATCATACTATTACTCAGAATGGTATGTTTTTCAACTCTAATGTTCAATTTTTTTATATATCACAAACAAAAATATTGTTTCATTTGTGAATCAATTACTTGAATTATTATCATGGTTATGTATTCATTATTTTTTATAAAATATTGACTACATTACTATTTTTCTGTTTCATTATTAAATTTCTGATCATGGGAATGAAAAATCTAGGTTATCAAAATAAAAAAAACATTTAAATAATTTTTTTATTTTAATATCAACATCCAATGATATTTTTATAAATTTAACACGGTATATTTAGTCTACAATTTTAGTGTTCTAAATCAATAAAATATTATTTTATTTTACATGGTGCATCTGTAATGTACAATACTGTATTCTAAAATATTTAATAGATTATTACATAAAAATAGTATTATATATATTAAATTAAGTGTTGTCACAATACCATGAAAAGAAAGAATGAAAGCTTGCATAAAAATACATTCTCACAATTCCTGCTACAATTATAGATTAGTTATCCCATAATCCAAGCATGTTATCAAGGATCACCCAGATCCATTATTCCAAATCCCTTTATTAGTTATTCTAAAAAAATTAAATCTTTCATATATTTTTAATGAATCAAATTAATATTTAGATATTACATGTATATACACAATGGGTTTATTAATTCAGTTTTTGGGCCTTTTTTCTTATAGATCTTGTGTTCTAGAAATGATGATATTTAACCATGCATATTAAAAAACATCATGAAATCACCTAAAATATTAATCTATATAAAATAATTGGTTTGTAATTTGATGTATATATTGTTAAAGATACTAATAAGAGGTGATATAAAAAACCTAGGAAGATATACAATATATTTCAGTATAAATATGGACCATGTAATATAGTTAAGATTTTAAATCATATGATAATTTACATCTATTAATGTTTCCTGAAAGATGTGAATTAGAAAAATGTACTTGTGATTTAAAATTAATAATTCATAGAGAATAATTTTAATCCTTTTATATCAAAGAATAATTTTAAACATTACTTAGTTTATAATAATATTAATTTTATTGAAGAAAGTATCACCCATCTTGAAAGTTGTATGAACCGAATGGCTTGAAAAAATAATTTCCAAAATAGAAATCTAAAATAAATTAAAAAAATAATATGGTAAGTATATGATAATTTATGATAATAATTATCCTTTTGATATTATTTTTCATATAATAATGAATGTGGGAGATTTTAGGATCGATATTTGATATTTAGTTGAGAATTAAATTTGTATAAAAGAAACAAATTTTATAGTGGTTCTAATGAATTGAAATCTTTGGATAACAGAATAGTAAGTGAAGATAAACCATTCAATAGTTTATTTTATAATGATGACATCTCAATGAATAAATATTTATTAAATTCAGCTCCCTGGAATGAAATTATCTTCATGGATAATGTTTTTCATGAATCTATAACTAATATTTTTTTGATTTTTTTCTATAATATTTTGATTATGAAGATGACACACTATTATTTTAAAAAATACGAAAATATTTGACTAACCAAGAGAAGAGATATAAGATGTTTATGAAAAAAATTTAAAATACATGAGTTTAAATTTTCAATTATAAACAAAGTGTTTAAAATAATATATATGTCATGAATATAAAATACATTTTTATAAGTTTTATTTATCGAATCAATGTTTAAAACATGAATTTGTTGTGAAAATGTACCGGCACTTACTGAATTTACTTTAGGATGGGTGAATATTCAAATTCAAAATGGATATTTGTAACCATATATCAGATATTCTATGATAAAGGGATGAGTACAAAGAGATACAATTATTGGTACATTGATCTTGGTATAAGCCCGGAAATAATTCGATATTATAGATTGTAGAAACTTTTTAAGGGTTTAAAATTTTATTTTTGGGATAATGTGGAAGGACACCACATTTAAATTTATCATTTATAATTCAATACAGAGATAGTTTTTTGATATCATAATTTTTTACAGGGCAAAAAAACCCTATAATTAAGAGATAAATATGTGATTAATGAGACCCTATTAACATTGGTAATGAAAAATATACCATAACTAGAATGGGTATTAACATTTAAAGCATTATTAGATATTGAAAATAGACTATTTTACACAATAAATAATTAATTATGAGTGGGAAATTCAATTTATAATCTTGTTTGATGATAATAATTGTTTTACATGGGGTTTTATCTTAAAAATTAATTGGAAATAATATTTTTTACTAAACAGTTTTAATATCATGTTCAAAATATGATAAACCCACCCATTATAAATATATATATTGATCACAGTGGAGAGTTTATTAATTTATATTTTGATTTTTTTGTGGGAAAGTAATTATAAAACATTTAAACATCGAGATCTCCAAAAAAATTGAGCTAGTGGAATATGGATATAGAACACCAAATTAAATTTTCATCATTAATATTTCTCATAATTTTATTGCCCAGAATGTTTTTTTAAATGTAGTTACACTAAATTCTACACAATAAATAATTTTTTTACTTTACCATGTTTTATTAACAATATCATACAAATTTTATACTATAATTATTTTAAAACGTTAGAGCTTCATTATTATTTTATGGAATATATTTATCAAGTATTCTAGATATAATTTTCATAAATTTGATCTAAAAGAAAAGGAATGAATCTTAATTTGTTATATCATCACATATATGACATGTAATGTTTAAATCATATGAAAACATACCATTTAATTGATAAATAAATAGAAGTTTTAATTATAAATATTCTTCTGTGGTGTTAAAAAACATATATTTTGAAAATAATAATAATTCACTTTTTAATAACCCTAAAAATTTAATTCATAGAGTGGGAACAAATACATCATATTATATAAATTTTAAACTATATCATGTATAATAAAATAGTACTATAGAAACACATAATGTCTCGTAATTTCCATGAAATTTGGTTTATTTATATAGAATTGTTTTGAGACTGCGAAATCCCATGAAACAGGATTCTGATTCCCAGAGTGTCAGGAATGATCCGTCAAAAAAAGTGTTAAGATTAAAATAGAACGCATGAGTAGTTTTCCTGAATAAGTTGAATAACTCTTAAATTGTTTCCCAGATCAAAAATATGAGGGCACCGTTGTGTTCAAGATGGCAGGTTTACCCTAGGAGGGAATTATGTTTATCCAGCGCAGGCCTCCACTGAGAAAACACAAAATTGGTATAGCCATAAATAAAATATTTAAATAAAATTATTATATTTTTCAAATACTTATAACTCATGAACGGTGACTCAGATTAAAAATTTTAGACACCCACTAAACTCATGAGGGTATTCTTTCTCTAGGTAGATCGTCACTTTTACTATTGTGTACCAACAGAGGAAGTTAGTTTTTGGCCACAAATAATATAATTATGTAACAATTATTTTATTGTTAAATTCTATAACTCCTAAACGGTAACTCAGATTGGAAATCTGAGAGTACTGTTGAGCTCGTGAGGGTGTGTTTCCTATAGGAAGAGCCTATTGTTGATCGGAACAGGTCATTTGTGACTATTAATATTTTTTAACTTTTTTAATGGCACGTTCAAAAAAGGCATCGGAGTCATTTTTATCTTATGAACCGGTGCTCGGATTAAAAATCTAAGTGAACCATTGAATCCTCAGTGTTGAGATTCTCTTAAGGGAGGATTAACTTTGATACCAGTTAGTCAGGTGAAAAAGTTATTTTTTACAACTTTTTAATGAACTAATAAAATAAGAAAAGAATTGTTATTTAAGTTCTTTTTATCCTACCACCTGTTGAGCAAGATTGGCGGGGACCACATAGGTGGTCATACTTTTAAATATGAGATATTAATTTCCTGGTTACACTTTGTTTTTTGTAACCACCCCATACCAAATTAATGCGTCTTATTAATTACATCAATTAATGAATCTCATTAGTTCCTCAGTTCGTTACTCACCCTTTCCCCCTCTATTTAAATGAGGCACATAATATAGTTTTTTATATGGATTTGTCAAGAAATTAACCTCTAACAAAGTGATGTGACACCTTCCATCGATGGAGACAGAAGCTCGAGTGGCAATGAACTAGGAACGATGAACTATGACGACTTTATCAGAGTGCAAATTCTCCATCCACCACCGTGATGACTCTAACGATTTATGAGGTTGGGATAGTCTTTGAATTCAAGAGATTCCCATGATTCTTCTTATCATTCATTAATTTGTGTGTGGTCATTGCAGTGGATTTGAAAAGAATTTATCATTATTTTTAATGTGAAGTATAAATTACTCCATCTTTTTATAAAGCTAACGTGGGGGGCGCAGACAAAACGAACATGGCCCAGACCCTCATTCACTTGATTTTCATTGTGTTCTTCGAAGGCGGGTTGTCCCAACTTGACAAAAGATTGGAACCAAGATGCCCACTAAGATGAATACATCCTGGAAGGACCATAGGCGTGTCAGGAAGAAATAACAGACCACCGGAGCTCACTATGTAGCCCGCGGAGGATTTTCAGGCATGGAACCAGTGCGCTGGATCAGACAACTAGGGATGGAAGAAAAGATAGTGGCTGACGCTTGCCGACTGTGGAAGAGGGTGGCACCGCATGGAACCTCAGTGGACCTGATGGGGTGGCTGACAACTGGCTGACTACATTGGCAACGCTGCACGTCGTCGCGTACCACAGATAAAGAACTGAAATGTCGAATCTATAATAGAATGGGGACCCATTCCCTATGGGTCTCATTGACCATGTGGAAGCACCATGTGGAACTAGTAATTGAAGATCTAAAAGGCTTTTCATGATCTGTTTGGGGAGCCTGCTGTCACTCGGCTGATGAGCAGCACCAGTGCACCGGGTTGCATCCCTAGATGGGTCGTGCCTCGACAGTGGGTTGGGCTTGTACGTAGCCTAGTGGGATAATCCCACAGTAGCCCACCCCAACTGGGCCCACCCAGGACGGTTTAGGACATGCCGAGTTAGTCCGACTGGGTCGGACCAGACTCGGATCCAATTAGTCCCAATTATACTTAAATGATCGTACATTGCAATCCGGAAACCCATTTGACGAACCATTTGTGGCTCTAATATCCTTGAGGAGAGACATTATTTTGAGATACAAAACATGACTTTCAGAGAAAGATGGATTTTTGCAGATTTATATCATACTCAAATCTAATTGGGCCCTCAGCATTAAAATGTCTATAGATTACAGATCGTGTGTTCAATTCACTCACCTTCTATTTCGTTTTAACCCATATGACATGACATATCACCATGTATTTTTTTTTTGTGGAACATAGTGGTGGTTTAGGTATGAACTATAACCGAAGGAGTAGAACCAGGGTATTTCTTATAGTGAGAGTGTGGATGGATACTCCCTTTATGACTCAAGGTGCGGTTATTCCTCACTCCATTTCTATGGTAGAGTGGGGAATCCCCACGTCATGGGTGAAGGTTCATTTCCCTCTTATTGTGTTTTCTATCTTTTGAGTCACTACTCCCCTATTGGACTAGGTTGTGGGTCCTCCATATATAACTCACATAGAGTCAGGTACTCCCCTATCTGGTAGGGTGTAGGTCCACTATGTTAGGTTTAGGTACTCCCCTATCAAACCAAGATATTGGTCCTCCTTATATTGTGCTACAACAGATTCAGTACTCACCTGATGTTCCAGGTTGTTGGTCCTCTTGGCTGGGGTCAGTACTCCCCTGACGTATAAGGGCCTAGGTCCCCCACAACGAAAAAACTACCAGATTTGTACTCCCCTACTGGGTAGTCTGTGCATCCTCACATATAGATTCTTTACTCCCCTATCATGCTAGGGTGTGGGACCTCTTTCCTGGGGTCGGTACTCCACTAACATACTAGGGCATGGGTCAACCACAACAAACAAACTGCTAGAGTTGTACTCCCCTACCGGTTAGGGTGAAGATCCTCACATATGGAGTAGTACTCCCCCATCTCAAAGTAGCAACGGGGATAGGGTCCTTTAGTGGAGTTGGAGCTCCCTAGACAGAATGACACATTTTTGAGGAGTGGGCCTCTTCACATGTTTTCCCTTGGTCTTTCCTGGGGTGCAATACTATTTCTGCGAGACCTCTAGTGCAGGTCCATAGAGGAAGTTCTAGCAGAAAGTTACCAATAGACCATGACCTTTTAGACGTTCCATTAGGAATGGTTGTGTTGTACTTGATGTAGTATATCTCTCAGATAGGTACCATCAGAGATGGCCAGTTCATGGAGTGTGTATCTGGTTTGAGCTATGTCTTTTTCTTTGTGATTTGTGATTGATAACATTCTTTTTTGTTTTCCTTTGTGCAATTCTGAGAGACCTTTCAGGGTCTCGGGGTCCCTACTATGTATTATTATACCCACCGCTGCATGGGCTTCACCCAAACTTTATTGTGTCTTGTGTAGAGGACGAGAAGCTAGGTTGATCCTTGAGTGTGGTGGGACCAGGTGGTTAATGGTGGTGACTGGCTACCATGGAGAGCAGTGGAGACAAGATGTACATACCCTTTAGGTTGGATCCTTGATGGACGATCGTGGGAGTTGTTTATATTTTTCAGTTGTAGATGTATCTTTTAGTTAGACTTGTATCTTGGCCCCTTAATTTCAATACACAATTGTTCTACTGCTGTTTTACATTATGTGCACATCTTGTTTCATTCTTGGCTATGTGTTTTTATAGGTTTAAAGAAAATTCCTACCCGTTTTATGGATATGCCTTTCCAGTGCTAGTTTCCAACCCTTGGCCTATGGAAGGCGGGCTTAGGTTAGCCACGACACATGCCCCAGGGGACAGGTCATGAAAATACATTAAAATATAGCATTTTACCTAGAAAATTGATTATTTTTAGGATATTATTATTAATAATAGTGTTGGTTTTGTTGATAGACTTGTTAGAACTAGAAGTTATAAATGGAGTAAAAATTATCATTTTGTATTTTTAAATAAATATATTGAAAAATCTATTGATGAAGAATTAATATTTTATTTTCAATTGTGTATATTAATGATGGAATGAATGAATCATAATGGAACAATGTATATATTATTTTATGATATCATGATATAATTATTATTGTAATAGTTAAATTGGTCTTTATAATTTGATCAGGTTAAATCTTATCTATTTTTCAGAATAATGTAATAATTATTATAAGGTTCGTATTCATATTCACTCAATAATTTGATTTTTAAATGTACATATATTAACTTTTAATCTCCAATTCCATTTCTTGTTTTGAGTTTTATATAATAAATTCAAAACAATTACATGAAAAACCATTCAATAAATGTATAAAACATTATATAGATTCTATTTTGTCAAGAACACAATAATATTAAAGTTAAATACAATTTATTTTATGAAAAATACATATGAATTTATAAATAATTTCATAATTTCTTCTACTCATCCATTAACCATATGATAAATATTTTAAAATGTTTTTTGAGCAAAAAAAATATCAACAAGAGACAAATACAATGGAGAAAAAAAATCAACTTACTCTATTTCAAAACAATGAGATCATAAAAGACAGTTTGACATTAACTTAATTGAAATTGAGCTCAGATAATCTTATAATTACACATGAAATTAGTTTATTTTACCAAATATTTTCAAAACACTATTTAATATTAATAATAAAACCCAAATGATACTCACGAGGGTTTCTTAGAAATCATGAGAACCTATGGAAAACATTTTTTTTAATAAAACAATTTATTTACCCTTAAAGGGAAAAATCATTCCTTTAAAAAATGATAGTTGGAGTAAAAATTAAAATAGAAATTTTTCCATAGAAATTAAATTTTATGAATTAAAAATCATGTGATATTTTTGGAACATTATCTTTTTAGAACCCTTAAAAACCATTAAAAATGGAATAACGTACTTAGTTAATTATATAAAAATTCACCCGATAACCAAATCCTAACTCATCTTTTTAGAACCCTTAAAAAAATTCCACGGGGAATAAAATTCATGAAATGTATAAAATATTAAAATTGTACAATAAAACTTATAAATGTATAATTTCATACCCATTAATAAAAAAATATCAGATATTTGATTTTATATATCCTTTAAAACCATATTTTCTATACAGTAATACCCTAAACAAATAGAGGAATGGGTTTAAATGAATAAAACATTGAATATTGAAAAACAATCCAAAATTAAAATAATAGTAGTTGTGTAGGTTAAACCAATTGATGTCAGATAATTTAATAATATTCCATTTTCACTTTGTAATTAAATTCAAAAAATTTATATAATATACCGAAACAAATCTATTCAAATACCAACAAGTGATGTTTTTTTATTTAAATTCACAGAAAATAAATAGTTATAATATTTATATAATGTTTAACAATGAAATGAAAATTATATATATATTATTATTTAATTTATATCAATAATTAGAACCATACATATGTGTTTATATGATTGATGAAATATTTTTCCTTCGAGATGTGGGATTTGAAAAATATATAATAAAATAGTTTTGATTATCCATTAGATGGATAAGTTAATGAAAATGTTTTTTAACTTAAAATAATAACATTTAATTATATTTTAGATACTGATTTTAATATTTAAAAATGGTTCAGATAAGTTTGAATAACCCCAAAGAAGAAATAAAAATAAAATGTAGGGTTTAGAGTAAGACATTTTGTTTTGAAAAATAGTTTTTATACCTAATCCCTCATAGGATGGTATTATGATCAAAACATAGATACTAGGATATTTTAAGGGATTCTATGAATTTTTTAGGTGTTTTTTTAGATAAATGACACTTGAAGTGTGGAAAACTGAGGTGATGTGGTATCCATTTATAAGTGTGGGAAAGGACACACATGGATGTGTTAAAATGTTATAATATATTAATTTTTTACTAAAGAAAAATATCACCAAAAAGAATAATTTTTAGAATAATAGATAAAAAGTCAAAATATGATGTTCTAATATGGTTTAGAAAAGTATTTATGTCATTTTAACTATTATATTTTTATCCTTTTTGGAATTTTCACTCTTATTGTGGTAATTTTTTGACCAATGATAATATTGATAATGAACAGAAACGAAGTAGAATGATTAACCAAAATTTGAAACTACGGATTCCCAATATGGATTACGTTTTTTATTATTTATTCTCAAAAGGTAGAAAAATTTACTTTTAAAATGTGATAATGAAATGTGATGATTTGTTTTTAGCAAAATTAATTTTTATGTATGAAAATGTAATTTTACCCAAATAAAGAGTAATGTGGCTTCCAATGAAATTTGATTGATTTTGTTTAACAAAAAAGAACTAATATAATTTGAAAACTAATACAAAAATAGAATTTTATTTTTTAAATGAATGAAAAGAAGAGTGTACTTTAAGAAAAATATTTAATCTCTATTATTCATAGATTTTTTTTAAAAATTATCAACTGTTAACTATATAATAATTTTTAATTTTTTATTTCAATAATTATTCCATTTTTTCGATTTTAAATTATCAAAATTTTAAATTAAATACTTCAATAAAACTACATAGTTTCTTAAGATAAATTTAGTTGAATAAATATATTTTCATTTTGAATGAGAAATTAATTATTATTATGATAGGGAAAATAGAACTACGAAATATAATTCAAAAATATTAATAAGGTAAAATATTATTATATTGGTATTATTTACTATGATGTAACATTTTCCATCACATTTTTAAATTATTTCCCAATAATTTTAATCGATTCTTTAATTATTGGTGATTACTTTTTTAATTCTATTTTTAAATTTGTATATTAATTCGTAAATCACATAGATTTTAAAAAAACATAACCTTGTAAATCACATAATTATGTAACAGCTTCCCCTTAAAATCAATAATCTAAATAGTATTTTCCTCTTAATAAATAACCACTTTTAATAGAGCTAATTTGGTACTCAAAACTGGAGTGTATGTGGAATATACATCCTTACTAAAAAATCACAATACACATCATGTGTGGGAGATAAACATGTAGGAACATATACAGAATAAAAAAGACCAAATAACCTCTATAAATTAACATTATATAATGACCTATGAAATTATCTTTCAAATCTTACTAAAAATCATAACAATACTATACAGAGATACTTTAGGGAATACATCCTCACCTATATGGAATAAAATATCTTTTCTCTAGTAATTTGCATAAATCATAGTCTTGAGTTATGATTGCATCATATGTTGATGAATCACCTATACATTCTCATCAATCTATTTAACTATTTATTTTCCCAGTTAAACTATTTCACCATCTTCACCCCAAGAATTTTGAGTCTAGTAATTATTTCAATATAATTACTAAAAGGTTCCATCAACATAAGGTAATAAAATATATGATTATAAGGAATATAGTATAGTGATATTTTTTATCTCAAATTTGATGATAATCTAATGAAAACTCAAAAAAACCCTACGAAGTATAAATCATTAAATCCCACATTCAAAGATATTAAGTATTAAAAGATTCAATAAAATTAATTCAGTGAACAATGAATTTTGAATGGTTTCTCAACAATTATAAGAAATTATATGATTGTGGTGAGATAAAAAAAGGGAAACTCCATGAAATATAATTTCATATTTAATATATAGAATAAAAATATTATCTAAAGATATATTTTCATGAATATAATTTTTTTTTGTGGATTTAGATGAATTCTTAACAATTACCCACATATATTATTTCCTAAAGATGTATTTAGAAATACAACAGAAAAATTGATAGTTATATTATTACAATCACACTCATGAAATGGAAAATTATAAAGATTCTTATTTGTAAATTGTTATTCCTCTTTAAACTATTGAGAATTATAAATAGTAATAGTATATTCATCAATATATAATTTCATCCCATTTAATAAAAAATGGTCTTGATGTTATCATTACATGTCTGTATTATCAAGATGAATAGAAAACAAAGATTTTCCATTATTACTCAAAAATTCTTAATTAAACTGGGAATCAATTAGAACACACCATAATATATATGTTTGATGAAAAAATCTTTCTCAACATTATCATAGAGATATTAACCCTTCTGGAATTATTAAAATTTTTCACGAAATAAATTATACTTATTCTAATCCTCCATAATCTATTGTAAAAGAATTATTACCTTGATACCTGATCAAAAATAGAAAAAGATTAAATATACATAATATTCTAACAAAAATTTATTACATTATTAACTAATGTATTATTATCTAGATATACAATAGAAAATTATGCATTTTAATTTTGAATCTCGGAATTAGCTAGTCTATTTTCCTTTCATGGATGACAATGAATTGGGCATTAACAACCCACAATCAATTAAAAATAACATCTATTCTTTATTTTCTACATTTTTTAGTGAATATGTACATCAAAATGTTATGATATGTTTATACTTCCAATTTTTATCCATATAAATGACGTCCCTTTATTTTTTAAGAAATCTCTATAGATAATAGTTCAAGGTCATGTAAGGAATAATTTAGCTCATAATGTTTAAATTATCATATAACATAGTAAATTACCAAGTCAGATTCATTATACATAAAAATAAAACCAAACACTTTCATTGAGGAATCATTATAGATTAAATATAAATTTTTGAATGATAGGGAGAAATGATCTTTCACTATTCATAATTTCATTTTATTAAATCCATCACCACATTATTTCAACCAGATGAAATTGAATTCTTTTCTAGTTAACGTTGTTAAAAGTATATAAAATTAAGAAATGTTTTCCACAATCCATCATTAGTAACCCTTTAATCCTATATATTAATAAATAAATATTAAATATTTTTCCTAGAAAAACTCGTAACCACATAACATTACCATGATTAAAATTATTTTATATTTATTGAAAATTTTTCAAAGTAATGAAATCTATCTCAATCGTTGTTTACCATTACAGAATTGTACATATAACTTCATTTTTATGGTTTTCATTACAGCCCTAAAATAGTTACCATGATCATTATAAATTTTTGTATATATCAGTATGTCATAAATAAACACACCCATAAATTATTGTGTAAACTCATTGAAAAATATATGAATAAGATCTATAAATATAGTTGGATCATTTTTTAACCCTATGCGAATGAATAAGAAATCATAATTACAATACATACTATGAAATTATATCACTATAATTACATCCTTCTTCACATTCATAAAATCATACATGAACCTTTGATCAACCATTAAGAAATAATAAGCTCCATGAATATCAAATAATTCATCAAAATGGGGCACAAAATACATTGATTTAGTATATATTTTATTAGTTTCACTATGATAAATTCAAAGCCTCATGAAATGAATTTAATTTTTTTAAAAGAAATAGGGCTACCCCGGGTGAAGTGTGAGGATTAATGAATCCTCAATAATGAATATCTTATAACGAATTTCATAATTCTAAAATTTCCCCATGAACTATTTTATAAAATTTTTATTATTTATTATAATGATTAAATAATTCAACAATCAATTCAATCATATTTTCAGTTATAATAATGTGAAATTAATCAGGAAATACATCGAAATGATCACTCACTAGAGGATGTTCACAAATGGGAACATTAACCTTCCTCTCTCCAATGGTGAAAGATAACATTCATATACATGTTTAATATATTTATCATCTTCATAATATGTTATCAATAGTATGAATTCATTAATATATATAAATTTAAACTCATAAAAAATGTATCTTTAGCCTTAAAATTATATCTTCAAATGAATAATATATATCCAATACATAAAAATAAAAATATAAAACTCTATAAGAGTCATGAATTTTTTCATAGTAAGTCATTACCATAAAAAATAATTACAAGATTCTCCTAAATTTTTATTACATTGATAATACATTAAGGTATTTTACACCAAATTAGTTGGCATCCCTTTTTAAGATGAAATTTCTACTTTACCAAAAAGTTAATCAAAATTTTTTTTGTTTACCCCGAATAAAAAAAGTTATTGATAAAATCAAAATAAATAATTAATTTATGTGTCATGAAATCATTTCTAGGTCCAAAATATTTCTAAGAATTATCATATTATTTTGCCACACTATTTTGATTATGATCTTGATGAATTATATAATTTTTTACTCTCTTTAAATAAGGACTCACATAAAGACTATATGAATATAATAAAAACAACTTACTTCCATATTTTAATTATTTGTCTTATTAATAATTAGATAATTTTCATTGTATTCAATATCTTAATGTAAAAAAATTCCTCATAAAAAATACTTATTTGGTTTTTTATAAAATGTCTATGGTGATTTTCCCTACACCAATCAAAATATTGAAATATTATTTTTATTCCATAATATTTCTTCTTTGGATGTTTCCCCATTTCCTACAACCTAGATTTTGTTTCAATGTTTTGTTGTCTTACACATAATAATCATAAATTTATATTTTTACATTATCATTACATCAACCAAGATTCAAAGATCAAAAAAATTCATTAAAATCTAATTTTCATTTATATCATGGATTCAATCCTTATTAAAACACAATAAATTTCCTATCAAGATCTCAAACAGAATTTTGTACATACCATTCCAATTGGGCGATAGATTCTTCACACACATCCCCTTAATCTTAATCCATTTTCCTCAATTACATTTTTTTCATCATAAGTGGAATAACTTTTGGAAAATATTTCTCAATGATAATATTAAAAAATTCATCACATTCAAAGAAATAAATAAATTAACTTTCAATGGTATTAATTAACATTGAGTACCACTTATGGGTTTAGACATCAAATATATAAATAATTATAATTCAAAACAATTCTCTAAAAAGGGGAATTTGAATATCTTTTCAAAAATATTAATCCATACCTATGAAATTTTTGGTTATAATATTTATTTAATTATAAATTCTGTTGTTTAATGAAAATTTCAACTATATACATATTCTATTATAGTTAATTTGGTTTTCACTCTAACATGAAATACACTATAATTTATAGTATGTGTCAACTAATCCATCCCAAAACAAGCTTCTTAGTTCGAAATCCAAATATTCATGGTTTTTTATTCAGAAATATATTTTCCACTTGGTGACTTCCTATATTAGCTTTGTTATTTCCCCCCACTGAAAACCAATCTAAAAAGACATATGTTTAATTATTTAACATAGTACTATTCAAAATATGTCCAAATATATCCATATATATGAATCTTTTAGGGGTAAAGACATACATTATCTGAACATATAAAATTACTTACACCATTCCATGATAAATAATATATGCTCGCTGTACTTATTCAACCTATAATTTAATTTTTGTAGGAAAAATAATTTTCTTTTATTACCGAATCTCTTTTCATTTCTAATTTTTAGGGAATTATCCCATAAATAATATTTAAAAAACTCATGTAATAAAAAGTATACACTTCAAATCAATATCCATTTTCCACACTACAATACTTTAAAATGGAAGCATATTTTATTTTCTTGAAAAATACTAATGATTATTATCTTGAATTCATAGTTGTTCCAATTAATCCATATAACCTATGATAAACGTATGAATACATGGTATGAAAATTAAAAAGTTACTACAGGATTCATGAATTTGATAAATGAAATTTTTTATTTTATTTCAAAACAATGATATCATATAATATAGTTTCCTTTTATAATATAAAACTCTGATCTCAAGTATTCATTTATAGAAACTTGATAGTACATTTAATACCCAATTGTTTTCAAAAGAAACTTTAAAGTAAATCATAAAAATCGTAATCTTGTGGTTTTATTAGACAAAAGTTTCATAAAAAACATTAATTTTACCCATAAATTGCATAATTGTTCCTTTAAAAAATCAATGCCCTACCTTATAAAATAAAAATATTTCCTTGAAAATTAATTTTTAATAATAAAGAATTTAAGTGTTTTATTGTGAAATCATCATTATATAACACACATAATAAATATTACAATAACCCTTATAATATGAATAATATACTTGGATAATTAAAACATAATTCATTAATGATTATAAATAAAGAAAATTAATTGGAGAAATATATCTATATCACTCATAATCATAAACAATTTTCAAGGAATATAACATTAAAAAAGAGAATATAATCATGCATTTTCCTTATCTGACTTATAAAAATAAATTTTATGACCAATAATTAAAAAGATTTCAGATATTGATATATCATTATTTATTAAAAACCCATTTTTCAAAATTAAACACTTAGAATAATGGCAATAAGTGTTTGTATTTGAGGAAAACATAGAATGTTGTTATGGAATGAAATTATCATTTAACAGTTACATTAGTTTGAAATGTCATTGACATCAAAAACATTTAAAAAACATGCATTCTATACTATTTAATGCAAGATAAAAATTATATATAAATTATGCATAAAATATTCATTTCTAAGGAAACTGAAGGAAATTTACAAGATAGTTAAAATTAAAATTAAAATTATTTAATTTATATATTTAGACATCTCTCATGAAATGTTGAAAGAATTCATTTTTAATGAAATATTAAAAACAATATAATGCTATGTTTTAGTATAGATTATCCATTATCCCTTGGTATATTTTTATCCAGTTAATTATTAATGGAAAGAAAATTTAAGTGATTTATAAACACATATTTCTATTTACATTAATTCTAATATATATATATATAAGTTATTTTATAAAAAACATAAAAATAACATGTGATGAAAATGTATTTTTTCTAATTTAAAAGGAATTGAGACAAGAAATCCATCACCTCATGTCTGGATTATCTTGTATATTTTTTTCATCATGAATAATAAATTTATTTAAATTGTTTACTTGATTGATAATAATTTTAATGTTATTTATTGTTAAATTATTCATTTTATTTCATTTAATATCCTCTCATACTTAATTACATAAACACATAAGTTTACATTAGATATTTTGAGGTTGTTTCATAATCCCAAATTACATATGTAGGGTAACTATGATTAATTTAGATCATAATTATCTCATTTATAGAATCTTAATAATTTTATAAATATCCTATTTATATATTAATTATACATTTTTTATCTATATATGAATGGGTGTGGTAAAAAAATATGTTACAACATGGAGATGGGTTTTATGCTTATTATTGAGTAACATTTTCATTTTCAATGAACATGATTGAAAAAGGTAAGTATTATTTTATCATTATTAAAAGATTATAATATCATTAAAATAATATTATTTCTTTACATTCTGCCTTTATACCATCCATTTGAGGTAGTGATGAAAAACGACATAATTCTAACAGATGGTAGTCCACATATATATAAGTGTGATGTTTTTATTTGTAATTTGATGGTAAATAATAAATTTTAATTTCTATTTACCACTAATGAAATAAATTTATTTCATATGTTTTATATTATCTTATTTTGTTATATTATTATATACATCCATATGAGTATGCTATGAAAAATAAAATTCAACATTTCTATGATAATGTAGTTTTCACATACACACAGAAGATGTTTTAATTTTTCATTAGATTAATAATTTTATAAAATGAGTTATACCATTAAGATAATAAAATTTTATTTTTTTGGGTTATAATTATCAATTATATTAAATCAGTTTGGAGAGGTTTGAAGTAGGTAAAATAAGAAGAATAGAACATTACATATATTTTTTAAAATATCCTTAGGACTATATCTAAAGCCTTCATAGGATAATAATGTGAATAAACTAGGTTCACTAAGATCTGGTTAGGGATGTTATGGAGGTATTTGGGTAGATTTGTTTTGTGATAATATTCCCAAGAATTGCGGATATGTGAGGAGAATGGCCTTTATTTCTTATTTGAGGGAGATGCCATAATTGGATGTTTTAAAAAAATTAAAATATTTTAATGTATTAATCCATACCAGTGGATGTAAGAATAATCATTCTAGAAAAATATATAATAAATTATATAAATATAACGATTCTATTGAATTTATTCATTTTTAGGTCATTTTGTCCCTTTTCGTTATAATTTTATCAATTTTAACCTATTTTAACTCATACCATAATAACTGATTTTTACCAAATATTCTATTAAAAGGATTAAAAATAATGTTGAACTAATTACATAATTTAAACATTAGGATCCCAAATTTTAATTTAATTTTTTATGATAGTATCTTGAATGGAGGTATTAATTAATTTTATGATCAGAAAATGTAATGCAGTGAAAAATTATTGTATTGAAATATGAATTTTATTTGTAAAATTATTTTTATAAGAATATAATCATTATTTTAGAATCTAATGAGACACAATTTTATAAATTTAATCATACTAAACTAATTTATGTTGAAAAATAATTGAAACAAAATTGTGATATTCTATATACATGAAAAGTAAATCTTTTTTTCATAATTAAATCAGTATATTCAACAATTATGATATAAATAATCTTTTTTAGAAAATATTAATGAAATAAATCTAGGAATTTTTTTGGATTGATGATTTGAAAAAATAATATTAAAATTTAAATAAAAAATTCAATAATTTTAATATTACACATCTGTGTAAAATTATATAATTCATGAAACTCAATTTATATAGAATAAAATTATTTGATTATTGATTTTGAAATTATTTATTACTATTACAATCAATAAGGATCTATGAAATATAATTCATGAATATAAATAAGGAATTAAATTGATCTATTAATAATATTAACTAGTTAGTCACAAATATTGCTAATTTTCATAATCTGAAAAATGTCCTACATTATAGAATCAATTTTTATCTAACATGTAGACTTCAATTAATTTATTTTATGTTATCATTGGATACTCATATGAAATTATACTTATATAAAATTGATGTAAATATTTTATTTTTTAATATCTCTAATTAGGGTTAAATTTATAACCCCTAATCTTTTTATTTTGATGATATTAATTTATTAATCATCAATTATCTGCTAACCGAAGAACAATACAATTAAAAACAATCCTTATTTTTTAATGTGATTTTTTATAAAAATTATTAAATAAAATATATTTTTATTGACTATAATTAAATTAATTTTATATATTCAATTTATAATGAATCTAAAAAAATATCTATGTTGATGATTTTATTTTGGGATCCATATAAAAAAACATAAGGACACCGTATCAAATAAATTGTAATAAGTAATTATGAAATGAGTATGATGGGTAAATGAAATGTAATTATTGGTATCAAAATATCCCTAAAAAATTATTGAACTCTTTTTTCAAATGAAATTAAAGATAATATAATTATTTAAATTATGTTTTTGATAATTCATCGTAAATGTGTACTATAGTATGTACCTCATATAAATGTGATTATTTTGAATCCAGGAAATCATTAGATCATAAGAAAAATATGATCAGAAGATTATATTATATGAATAATAGTGTGCAAGACATTATGTACCATATATTTATATATGAGATATTCCATATCAATCCTAATGAATCAAATCATACAGTAGATATATAGTTTTTTCATTACTATTAATGTAATTATTCGAAGGGAATATTGCATAGTTATTTATTAGAGTTTTCTCTTAGGATTTCTAAATAAAAATATTTTAGAGGTTTCAAAATGGGTTTGATGTGTACTTATAGTCCATACCAATGATTTGGTGAATTTCTTGCTTCAGGATCGAGTATGTTGAAACATTATTCATCACTTACCATAACTCGAAGAGACTATGTAGTAGATAAAAATTGTTTTCAATATTATGGTTGATAAAACACACATTCAATTATTTCATAATTCATTAGATACGATATATGATTCATTGAGATAGTACAACAACTATTTCAGTGAATAAAAATAAAATAAATCACTAATGAAAAAATCATGATATAAGATTTAACTTCCTTCTAGATCACAAAAATGGTAATAATTATCATGGGTTTTCAAAACGAAAAGAATATTAATAATATTTTAAAACAACCTATATATTCTAAATTATTATAATATATTAAACTAAATGTAGTTATTACTGTTGTAAATTGATAATATTTCATTTCCAATTATTTGTAATTCAAAAATTAGAAAACTCTTCTATAAAATTGATAAAAAATTATTTATAAAAATTATGAAAATTCTTTATTCAATTAATATTAAATATATAAATATTTTTTATATGGATATTAAAATTTTGTATTTTAAATTTTCGGGAAACACATGTTATAGAATCAAATTACATAATTTTGATTTTTTTTAATTTTTTAAGATAATTTTTGTCTGGAATGTGTACCATATATAGTTACTAATAAAGAATCTATAAATGTTCATAAATGTATTAATATATATATATATATATCTCACATACTCAGATATTTTCTTATATTAGTTTATGAATATTATTATGATTTCTATTTGAAAATATTCTTACATAATTCCTCAAAATCAAGGATAATCATAAAAGGAATATTTGATAATAATTTAATATATTATTCATACTTAACTAACGTTGTCCTGATTATTAAATCCCAGTATGATAGAAATTATTATGGTCATATGAAATGATACTGAGGTGAAGATATGATGAAATGGTGTTGAAATTGCATGTGTGGAATAATTTCATTTTACTTTAATGAATCCAAATGTCTATTGGATGTTTTTTATTTTATTATTATAGTATATATGAGAATGAATCTAATTATACACTGTATATCCATCACTGTAATAAGTTTCATGAATTAGTTTCATTAATTTATGTCAAATTTTTCATCCAGAAATTTTTTAATATTATTTTTAATATTCAAAATTGTCTTCAACCTGGGAAGGATTCCATCCAAGATGTCATCAGACCAGTTTGAGACATGGCTCGATTTTAATTCTCAGTCCCCATGTGCCAGAAACTAGTGTCAGGAATCAGAATGAATCATAATTGGAACTATTTCTTCCCAAAAAAACTTGAATCACAATGATTAATTAAGCAAGAAGAAGAACCAATTCTAAATGAATACCACTAAATATTTAAACTGATCCAGATTAAATACTATAAAAAGGAAAAAATCAAAAAGTGAATACAAAACTGATACTAGACCAAACTAACAAGATCCCCATGTGAACTCTTAGTCACCACCATACAAAAACCCAACCTTCCCTAAGGGAAACCGAACAAAAAACCATAACCTACCAAACAACTAGGGTCTATCAGTGCTGAGTGGTAGAAGTAAGTTGTGAGATCAAACAACACTGTAGGTAATAACTATAGAATCCATACATTTCCATTCATGAAATAGTCTACAAAAACTGTTTTTAAATACAATTAAAAAATGATCTTATAAAACATTTATAGAAAATAAATGAATCATTCCAAATAATCCGTTTATTTAAAACAAAAAACAAAATTATCCCCATTTAAAAAATAGTTTCACATTGCACAACGCATTTAAAAAAACCAAAACCCAAATATAGGTCCAATTTAGATAACCAAAATGTGGGTTGTGAAAAAGTAAAGGAAACCAAATAAGAAGAACTTCTCACAAAGCCAAAATCCATCAGGAAATAGAAATAAGCATAACATAAAGATAATAAATCTTTTTAATTTCTTGAACATCTATAAAAGACATCCCTATAAGTACTTTTTTCATAATCACCTTCCATAATATGGTGCAGCTCCATAGATAATAACCAAATAGATACTCTAAACTAGCCTCACTGGTGGCATGTCCTACCAGGCCACTAGAAATATAGGGGGTACCAACCTATATAATCTAGGATGACATGTAACCATCAATCAAACCATGATATGATTCCAATGAATCACATGATAACAATAAAAAGTGAATGGAGGAGTCCCTCGCACGCGTGGCTCACCTGACATAACTCCAATGCACTTGCAGACCCAAAAAACTAACACCATGTATGATATACCCCTATTTTTGAATAATCCTCGATAAGGGATCCCATCTAACATCAAACCAATCACAATTACCATATGATCCTTCAAATAATTTGAGTTTCCATACAATTTTACAAACAGTATAAAATACCAACCTAGGATTCAAAACACGTCTCATCAAAACAAACATTCTAGAACATCACAAAGTAACAACCATGTAATTATCATTTAAATTACAAATAAATTTACAAAATAATTTCAAAAATATATTTAAACTTTCTATAGTATAAAATGTTCCTAATAGTTATTTTATTCAACATAATTACTATATGTGTTTCAAAATCCCAAAAAAGGACATCATTCTATCCATTTACCAAAACATATCCCAAAACATTAAATGATGAAATATTTAAAGAAGATATTTTAAGTAACATATAAAATAACATAAATAAACAATACACAATTTACATATAAAGAAAACAAGTATGGGAAAATACATATATAAGGGGGAAGAAGCCTTAAAAACTGGGTTCAAGGAAGAACCAAATTTATGAAGGTTCTAAATGGTCCTCAAGAAACCATTCAGAACCCCCTCATATCCAAAATAATCCAACACAAAATTTTAAAATCAAAAACAACTTATAATCCATTTAACAAAACCCAAGAACACATTCAACGACACTCTTAACGTTTCCATGGAATAACACAAAACCCATTTTAAGTAACCTCACACGCTTTTAACCCAACAAAATAATACACACAAAAGCATCACAACATAAAAGAAAAAAATATCCACATAAAAAATCCAATTCATGATATAACAACATTATTAAAACATATCCAATGAAAAAATACTAACCAATGCATCCAATTCCCCTTTTAAACAACAATAAACATTTTATAAAACATCTTATGTGTATATAAATACAAACATAAATAAACCTATCCTTTTAAAATCATTTATATCTAATTTAATATCATGAAAACAAAACTTAATTTAGTATAGGACACCAAAATTAAGGGAAACAAACATAGAAACCATTTAAGAGATCTCCAACATCAAATGCAATGCACCAGAAAGGAAATAGACAAAAACACCTACCTCAATGATGTGAAAATGAAACCATATATTAGGACAATGAATAATCAATATTGAGAGACAATGAACACACCCTAACATCAAAGAAATATAATAAAACATTATCCTCATCCTTGAGGGTTCAACCAAAATTAATCTCCACCAAGGGAAACAAGGAACTCAAGAGGGGAAATATATAAGAAGATAAATCTGACCAATAATTCAATGGAAACTCACCATATAACCTTCAATGGGATTAAAAAATGGCTGTTGGTAAAGATAGAAGGACCTTTGAAGAATCCTTGGTGCACCTAGGTCCAAATAGGGTGTAAAATCCTAAAATAGGATTATAATAATGAAGGGGATAACTTGGAATTTCCTATTTTTTCTGGATATGGGAAAATCCCATAGTTTGGGCGCGTAGTTTTCCAAACCTTGAAGAAATAGTGTGCCCTTCAATAGACAGAAAGGGTGTCCCCCATGGTTTGGCCATAAGGATTCCCAAACTATGTGCCAACCATACAAAATTCTATTTTCCAAAATACAGAACATATCACACGGTTTCTGTGTGGATTCCCAAACCATGAAAAGATCATGATCCTTAATCATAAAACCAAGAAGAAGTCAGAATATTACCTAGGATAGGGTAAATTTGTTTCCTTAATTGGGAAATAACCATGCGCCACATGCTTCCAATACCACACCCACCATTTCCCAATGAAAACAATAAAGAAAAACATCAAAAACTAATTTTTTTTAACCAGGACTCAACCAAAGCCTCATCTAATGGACGAAAATAAAAGAAAAATATTATAATAAAATAATTTACATTATTGGGTTGTGACAATTTTTCCCAATATAGATATTTTATTCCATGATAAATTCCCCCAACTGAGTGAGAAAACAAACTCCGTCCCAAATCTAAAGTAAGCAAAAAAACCATGAACATTGCGATGACCCTTAGACTTAACATGTCACACTCGACCAAATATATAGAAAACCACATCATGAAGAATAATGATTAAACATGATAGGGTCCCCCCATTAAAAAAATTTGAATCTCACCTCATAAAGATAACGAATCAGACCAATGTGGGATTTCTCAAAAAAACTATCCCAAACCTCTCCACATAAGAGAAAGAACAACGCCATCAAGAATTGGAATTTCTGAACATTAAAAAACCCTCAACCCAATGGGAAACCCACAAAAGGAACCTAAAATAAATAGAAAAAATAATTTTTTAATCAAGGATTTCTACAAGAAGTAATATCTTTCAACAAGCGAAACAAAAATATAATACTGATTCCTAAAATGATAACCATTTAAGAGTTCACACACAAGGAACACATATGAGATTACAAAATAATGGGACCACATTAATTTTTACACAGATTAAATAAACATAGAATAAGGGTAAAATAACACCAAGTAGGTGACACTATTTTTACTCCAACACTGGATACAAAAATTGGTCCATTGTTCTCTGCACCCATGGAGATCTCATGAGATCTGTAAAATTTTTAGTTAGGAGCCTATGACGGGATCCATAACGTTTGAAGTAGATTCTACCCCATAGTCATGTACTGAAACACTCCTATAAATATTTATTATTCCATAAAATATTCATAAAAAACTACTCCAAATGACCGAAATGACCATAATGATGGAATGTATTCGGAGGATTTTGGAAACACGACTTTGAATACCCATACCAATAGCACTATAAAAATAAAAGATAATGGTATGAAGAACTTGAATCCAGATCCCATGAAAAATGATTTTTAATAATGGTTCCTCTTGAACACTCCTATATCTTGAGGGGGGTGGATTCACAAGTGACAGGAGACACCATATTACCACCTACCTTCACTCAGGAATCCAAATCATCTAACCATGTTTCATCTTGAAACATCTTAAAATAAAGATCCTTATAGGAGAGGTATTTTTCCATGATCACTTGATAAAAACCCATGTTGGAAAAAGAATCATTTAATAGATCCTTTAATTTTATATTCCAAAATAATTATACATTTTCATTAAAATGGATAAATAATTATTTCAATGACCAGTGAACTTGGTGAATACTCAGGATCTCTTACAATTTTTTTCTTCACCTCTGTAGTTATAAAACATAGAAAATAACCTTAAACTATTCCCACATAATCTAAAATTTCATAGATGAAGGAGAAATCTTCTTCCACTAATCAAATTCTAGACCCCCAAAACAATCCTAGAATAGAACACACTCCCATACAAATATGATTTCCCAATTTTATAGAAAAAAACTACATTATAAAGAAAAATTAATTCATGAAATAAATTTCCATTTAAAAATCATTTCGAAAAAACCAAGTAAATATTTTGGTTTCGATTACACAACCACGATATTCCTATGAACTATCTAAAATCTGATCACACAATTCATATTACATCATCCATGTATAAATTTCAACTTTTTTCTTTTCATATAGCCCAAACATATGTTAACGTTCATATGGTGAACCACGGGTCACACAAACCATCCCATCATCAAATCAAAGGATTTATCAACTTCCCAATTCATTTTTTCCTCTATATTTCTAGGTTGATTTTATTTTAAAAAGATTTTTTTCTTAAGAATCCACTCATACCAACCAAAAAAAATTAAAAAAACTCACATCAAACATTAGGAAGTATGAATTGGAAACCATTCATAATCTTGTGAAATGATTATTAGACCACATCCCAAATAAGAATCAACAACTATGATGACCTTAGTCCATGCACTCAGACTTCTAATTGGTCACTATTAAATGTGAGATCTTGACATGGTACCAGCTCACCACCATTTTAATTCCACATCTTCACATCCATTGAATGATCTAAAGACCCAAATCCCAGACTATCCCTTGATACATGAGGATCATAATGAGAAAGGGTTCATAACGTCCTTCTCACATGAACCTCTCGAGTCTTGAAAATCCTAATATCAATGATACTTGGCATGCTGTATAACATGACCGTAGATTTGATTCACCAACAATTTTTTTTGTGTTATTAAAAACCAATTTATCTATAAGTGGGAACCTTACAAAAAGTTTCACATTTCCACAAACACATTCCCAATAATGAATTTCAAAGACAAAATAACAAAATCAACAACCAAATGAAAAAGATGAGTTCAAGACCACATGAACCAACAAAACTGGTTCCACTATTACACATTTCCACCACAAAAAAAAATTGATTCATATTATGATATTTAAAAAATGAAAGCCATCATACCACTGTGGGGCCAAACCACTTAAAACATATCACCAATTACCTCGACCCATCACCAACCTAGTCATCTAGATACAGACACATCTGTCATCAAAACCATGTCACTTATGTCACCACCATCAATGAACTTCCCAATAGTCTCACTATGAGACCCTCCTCTAACCAACAACTTCAAAATAAAACTATCATCATTTTCGTTATGTCACTCTTGTTTTTGTCGAACAATCACTCCCATTGTATTACTGATAAAATGCACATCTAAAGACCGGATGAGGAACCTCCCCAGGAGGCTCACCCTGATGCACCAAATGCCTCATCACCAAGCCAAAAAAACCAACAACTATTCTTAACGTCCACCATAAGCCACCAACATTTTTATATTCCTCGTAAAAACTACATGCCACCCAAGGAACATCCCCACATGCTCCAACAATGTACCACCGAAACCACTAGGAAGAAACTTCCACAAACACCAAAGAGACAAACAAATTAGGTCGATGAGGGAAAGAAAGAACTAGGGGAATAATCCCAAATGGAACTACGATGAAAAGAAAATACTGAAACAAAACTCGAGCAGAAATCAAAACAAGAAGAGAGAGGGGAGACCCATGGGATAAAACCCTAATGAAAATAAATCCAAAAAACAAAAACAGAAATCATGATTGAACCCCTAATTGGAAATTAGGAATGAACCGTAAAATTTAAAACCCAAAAAAAACTTGAGAGCCAAGAGAGGATAACATCAAAGGGCTAGAGGATAAGAAAACTAAAAAGAGGTGAAGATGGGAGAGCCTAAGAGAAGATTACTGGAGAGAGAGAAATAGAAAACATTAGGTGATGATAAGATCTCGAGAATGAAGTGGATGATAGAGAGAAGATGAAAGTGGCCTTTGAAAACACTTGGGAGGGGATGAATCCCTGGAATGAAGAAGAGAATCCGAGAACCTGAGAGTGGATTCCTGGGGAATAAGGTTATATCCTTAGATTTGATTTGATTTTGTGACGAACTGGGCTAGGATTAATCCAATGTGACATTTGTTCTAGTCTGAGACATTGCCTGAAGGGGTTATCTATCCCCATAGGACAAAAAATATGATTGGTAATCATAATTAATCATAACCGAAAAACAAGTTATAGCCACTCCACCCTCTAGATGATGCCTAGGAATCCCATAATCCTATGACAATAGTAAATAGTTGTTGTAGGAGGCCTTCGAATGTGTGGCTCTCCTAAACTTTCTCCACCACAATATCCAACCCCAAACAATGACACCACCTATGTGATACACAAATTTGGGGAATACTATATTGAGGAACCCATATCTCAATAGGCTAGTCACATGTTCCAACAGTTCATTCACATCATTTTATATTTGAAACACTTTTTTGAACAATAAAAAATACCAATCCGGCCTTCACATAAAATCACATCAAACAATCATTTCAAAAACCTCAAAAAGTATCAACTAGGCCATTAGTATTTCAAATCCAAATACATTAAAAAAAACACTTCTAGACTTGTGTGAAATGTGAAATAATATGAAATGTTCCAAATAGTTCATTTAATCCCTTTACATACGATGTGTGTCTTATAATGCCAAGGGAACCATCATTCCTATCATTCACAAAAACATATCTCAGAAAACCAATGGTCCATGATTTAAAGATTACATTCAATATCCCATTTTAAATACCTTGATGAACCAATACACTATATATAAATTATGAAAATGTTATAGAAGAACTAATTTGAAAGGGTTGGGAATCCTTTGAAAACCCATGGTTTGATGAAGAACCAATTTTTTCCGGGTGCCATATAGAACTCAAGTAACCATTATAAACCCAAAAAATTAAAATGGAATACATAGCATAATTTTAAAATCCAATATCACTTAAAATCAATTTAAAAAATAAAATTTCAATATTCAATGACTCTCCTCAAGTATCTATACAATAACCCAAAACCATTTTTATGAAACAAAAAATTATTTTAAACATACACAATAAGACACACTAAATCGTTACAACATTAAAGATAAAAATTTCCACATGAACCATCTAAATCATGATTGAAAAAAATTATCAGATAATATCCTAGGGAAAGAACATAGGAAATATAGTCTCATTTTAGTAGATCAATTAAAATTTTATCAAACACATTTCATTCATATAATTAGAAATATAAACAATGTAATTTAAAAACAATTTTGCAACAATTTACTATCGTGAGAGCACCAAATTAATTTATACTAGAACATTGAAATTAATTGAAACAAACATTTAAACCATTTAGTAAATCTTAATCATCAAATACAATATACCGGAATGGAAATAAATAGAAACACCTTCCTCAATGATGTGAGAACACAACCAAAACATTAGGTGAATTAATAATCAATCCCAAGAGACAAATAAAACACCCAACATTAATAAATAAAAACCACACATTGTCCCCATCCATTAGGGTTCAGAAAAAATGAATCCTTAATAAGGGAAACCATGAAATCAAGGGTGTAAAGAGTGAATTGGAAGAAATAAACCAAGAATGTGAAGAAAACTCATGTTATATTCTTCAAGTGTATTAAAAAATGGAAGGAGTACAAGAGGGGAATATCTTGGAAGACCACCTAGTTCACCCAGGTCAAAATGGTTTGAAAATATAGAAATAGGGTTAACAAATGGAGGAGAGATCTTTGAATTCCGCATTTTATGAATATGGAAAATTCACATAATTTTTTCACATGGATTTCATAAATGTTCATCCTTTATTGGAAAAAAAGGGTTACCCTACACCATTTGGATGCATGGTTTACCAAACCATAGACTATCCATGCCAAGCTTAAACTGTCCAAATCACAGAACCACTAAAATTATTTTTCATAGTTTCCCAAGCTATGTGAAACATAAGTGACATACTCAATGACACCAAAATAAGCCACACGGTTACTCAGGTGGGGGCACACCATTTCTACTAATTGTACACTAACCTTGCATCGCATGCTGAAAAGCCTAAAATAATAATTTTATCATAATAACAATGGAAAAATTCCACAAAAAAACTGAAGCTCATCCCAAACCTCAACCAAAGGATTCAATGAGAAATATAAAATAAAATAAATGAATTTAAATGTTTGGGATGTGAAAAATTGGTGCGAAACTTGAGTGATTTTCCAAAAAGGACATTTTTAGAAACATTGATATATTAAATCACTAGACACTCTATGTATTACTTGTAGTTATGTAATATATTTCATAGATATTTCTTTAATAATTTTATTTTCTAAATAAAAATTTCTAAAATTTGTATTTTTAACTCACTTATATTCAAAATCATCTATAAATCGACAAATAAATTCAAATAAAATTTATGATTCATTTTGGATATAGATGATTTTTGATTTTTTTTATGTTTAGATATCCAAAAATCATTGAGTGTGAGTTTCATAAAAACCTATTAATATAAATTATTTATAGGAGATAAGATTATAATTGATTTTAATTTTATTTTACTGCTGATAGATAGATACTATCTCCATTCTAGATATCTTCAAATCATCAAACATTTTAATATGAGTTCATATATAATAATTTTGGTTGTATTTAATTTTAATGTCATTATAATTTTTGGTGAAATCTTTTAATTATGATAATATGTGATTGAAGTGTTCAACATATCGAATCAATCGATTCCAAATATCATTATAAATTAATTCCAATGCATAAAGTGATAAAATATTCTAATATTCTAATATAATTGGAGATATATGGTATGATAATTATGATTCAAAAGTTCCGTCCATATTGTTTAGGGATAATAATTTATATAAAATTTATCAAATAAACCTTAAAGATAAGTGAATTTTCATTTTTCAATTGATTAAATAGGTTTCCATTTCACAATCATCTAATCATTTGAAGCTTAATATTGATCAGCCTACAAAATTTGAAAAAAAAGGAGAATATATTTTAGGATATCAAATTTTATATCCTATCGTAATCATTTTTAATGAGTTAATATAATGTATTCTAAAAATCCTTTTCAATATTAAATTATAGAAAATTTTAATATTCATCTTTCATTATCTTACAATATTCAGTAAAATTATATCATCATTATATTTTATAATCCACATCATTTTTTACACTAAAGAGTTTATATCATTTACATTTCATATATTTAGTTTATAGAGGATTGAAATATTATTTTATTTGTGAAAATATAAATTGAACCCCAACATAAAGAAACCATAAAATGAACATTATTCCATCTTTTCTTCCAGTATGATCCAACAGGAGCTATCTAAAGATAGTAAATTAAATATCATATGAACAGAAAACAAGTTTCACTATCTCCAAATTGCTTACTATGGGTGACTATACCCTTTCCAAATATAACTCTCCCCTTATTAATGGAATACCATGGTTACATAAATACCCCAATAATTTCTATAGAAAATCACAATCATATTAACAAATCAATCAATTTTATATTATTTAACCACATATAAGAACATATAGTTACCTAATATGGTCCATTATTTTCCAACCACATGTAATTTAAATCCCACAACCATGTTAGGTAATAACAAGTGATCTTAGACTCCACATATCTTGTAAATGAAGATGTATGAAATCTCGAAATCTACTCAATCATCATAGGTGTACCCATGAAATATAGTTTTAAATCACTTAAATCCTATTAAATTGATCACATATCTCATAAAACCTTTATAAAATTTTAAAATATCAACTCCCTATGTACAAAATTACAATGTTTATAAATTAAAATAAATATGGATATACATTAATTAATCCACCTATCGTGATCTTATCAAATTCAAAATTGTCATTTCACATCATTGTTTTACTCTTTGAATTCCCATAATTAGTTTTACACCCATATGATCCTATAATATTTTGAAATGAATAATTTACTTTTATAAAAATAATAACAAATAATTAATAAATATAACAAAACGAGGTATAATAATTGAAAACAGAGAATGTGTTACTATGACACAAAAACTATGACCATCATCCATGAAAGACAAATATTATTCCTCTACCCCTCCAAATATAAAATGTTTTACATCTCTGCCTCTATTTATATAGATTTTATGGATAATTTATTTAATTTATATAGAATAAATTTATTATAATTAATTGGATCCAGTAGTTTATTAGTATGAGAACACTAGTTCCACAAATAGACATTAAATTACATCTTAATCCTAAATTAAATGATTTGATTATATGTAAATTTTTAATTCTTTTTGTTTATCTTTAATCCACAAATATAAATCATCATGTTTTCCATGATAAATATGGATAAATATTTAAGTAACCAGTTCAAATTCTAAGTATTTTTGTGAAAAAACGGATGTTATCAATAAATAAACAAGGAATACTAATCATTGAATAAATAAAAAATAAAATAATTCTATATATCAGATAAAATAAGAATAATATTTTTGTGTATAAAATTGAAATATACTGAAATAATCTTATGTATAATAAATATTGAATTCATATTAATATAATTCAGTATACTTGACACACAAAAAATCAATTCCACTACCAATACATCATATAAAAAATTTTATGAATAAAGAAATACCCAATCATTTTTCCTCATGTGACCTAATGACTCAAAAAGGGCTATATAATTCTATACATAATCTATCACAAAATAGTTTCAATGTGTGTATAATATGTATACAATGTATAATTAATACAAAACATAATGTTCCCTATGATACCCAATAAATAATTCTTATTATGTTATCAAATGTTATACAAATGAATTCATATATTCTAATACAATATTGACGGAGGATTTAAAAGAATAAGATAATGTATATTTTCCTCATATTTAGTATTGAAATATTGATCTTTGATTTTATGATTAAATATTGATTTTTATATTTTAAATTTTTTAAAATATGAGATGTCTAAATGGTAATAAAACCATTTAATATGATTTTATCTTTCACAGAGGTACTAAATAGGAAACCCCTCATGGAGGTAAACTGTGGGCCTCATGATCTCCATCAATTGTGAATCAATAAATCAATTGATGGGGGATTTTATATTAATATTAATAAGTGGAATCTCAATTATATGATCCAACATTCCTTGTTTTCCCTATTTTAATGACTTATTTTTGTGAAAGAAGTTAATCCTCATAATAAAGAGGGACTACAGTTGAAATGGAACCATAACTGAGGGTTTTAAATCTAGAATATTTTTATAATTGAAAATGTTTTTTTGAAATTTTTATCTAATAAAAATTGTACAGATCCACTACATGTTATTATAATTTTTATAATAATAATTTATGTATCATTAAAATTTTTACGGTATATACATTTTATTCCCAGTTATCCAAAAAGAAATCACAAACATGGGTTCATCTTCATAGACTTACAAGGTTTTTTTAGAATCCCCTAAGTTTAAATGCTATTATTTTTTGTATTATATATCCACTTGTATAGGAAGAAAACACTAGCAAGGGAATGATTGGATATTATACTACGTTTTTGGTAGATGTGGGTCTCCATAATCAATAATATGTCAATTTTTATGTTGTTGTGAATTATGAAACAATTGTAGTGATGTTTGAGATTAAATTTAAACATATTTCTTTTTTGAAATTATATATATTTTTTGGTGTTGAAATTTCTGATTAGAAAAAGTAAAAATGATTTATATCATGAAACCAACTAACTACACAGATGAGGGAAATATTACATAGAATCTACATGTTTACAAGGGTGTAAAAACATTATTTAACACCAAAAAAAACCAATACAATCTTTTAATGATCAAAAAATTATAGCAACACAAATGGACCAATAAAAGATCACAAATATGTGGTGGAGAATTAAATATCTATAATTATTTTTATATTTCATTGAAGATTACATTTATTTCCTTCTTGGATGCATTGATGATAGATAAATCACACCCAACTAGCTCTAACAAAAGTGAAATGAAAAAATTTACATGTTTCTACTCTTAATGTGACAAGAATAGTATTTTTTGTGTTTTGGATTCATATAGGGAAGCACAACCCATTCAAATAGCTATGTGAGTACCATAATAATTATATTACCTTGAAACTCTTATTTCCATGTCTCGATACAATTCTTCAATGCCTCCCACACACAATTTTATTCTACCCATTACAATGTGGACATTTTAAAAATATAATTAAGTGTTATGATCTAAAAAAATAACCAATGCTATTGAGTCTACTAAATTCTTCCACTTCTAATATACACATACTTCATGAAAAGAATCAAATTTTTTCTTTCAAAACGGAATTGGAATAGGTGAATTGTTCACCTGGTATATAATACACATTCACCAAACCACTTTACACCTCATCATTTTCATCCATTATTAATCATTGGATAAAAAAATACAAAATTTATGGAACATATTAAGCACTACATATTCTAATTTCCATTTTTATCACTTTATATTCAATATTTACTTTATAAATCTTATAAGTATTTTGACTTCTTCAAAAAAATAATTCATATTTTAATTTTAATTTAAAATTTAAATCCTCAGGTTCAATCACAACCCCCAGATAATATATCATCAAAATAATGACCATTAAATTTAAATAGTTAGCTATAATAGGTTTAAATAACCACAAAAAAAAGTTGAACATGAATTCCTATAACTAATATTGAACAAACTACCTATAATTTATGAAATTACACTATACATGGGGATCCTCTTTCGTTAGGTTATAGAATTATTCTTTACAATAGTAAATTTTTAACTATCATGACAATCAGTGGCATGGAAGAAATTTTTTATGATGGAGGTATTTATTTTTCCCAAAACAACCATTATAAAGGCATCCACCATTTCAATTGATTATACAAATGTTGAGTGGTGACTTCGAGTTTTTCAAAAACCATACAACCTGATCCTTCCTCCTGGGAGGTGTGATCATCCTTCCCTAGAAATAAAACCTCACCACTATATACATTACAATATAGAGTGAAATTTTGAAGTATGGGTATATGATTTTATAGGAAATCTAAATACCAGTCTATTATTGATTGAATCATGATCTCTAATTCTATAGTGAAATAACCCTCATTCTATCTTATTACCTTGAAACTACGTATCCATGGAGTAGTGGTCCTAAAATATTCATATCCACTCAAAATAAAAACATCTTTCTCTGTCATATGGTCCTCCTTATTTGGGTGCCTGAATACTCTAAATTGATACCATTTTTGTGTATTTTTTCTCTATAGTATAAAACTAGTAATTATAAAAACATTAGTATAGAAAAACATTTTTATTAGTGTGATACTCCTTACATCTAAACCTTATATCATTAAAATATATTCAAGGAAGGTAAAAAAATTTAATTATCTAAAGAAATAGTTAATTTAGTCTCTAAACAAATCACCTCACAATAATTTTGAGTTTTACCCTAATTGTTTAATTTAATTAAAAATCAAATAGAAAGAATCACATCAATTCCAACCTCTTTTACTATCTTATCCCAAAATCCTCGCAATAAATATTGGTCTTGAAAATCACCCCATTATAATTTCATGTTAAAAAACTAATTTATATCACTAAAAAACTATGAATACCTTGCAAAAATTACTATTAAATAATTCAAATACTACATGAGATAACATACTATATGGAGTAATAATATTGAAAAAAACACAATATTGTCTGTAAGATAATAGTGTTCAAGATTGAAATCAATAAAAAAAATGATCATCTCAATCCATTATGATCATCATCAAATAAGTCAAATAAAAAAACCCCAAAAAATAATATAAATTAATTAAACTTTAATAATATTTTTCATGTAACAATTAGGGAAAGAATCATAGATTTTCCTATTTAAGAACTCACTAAAAATATATCTGATCCCTCTTTAGAGAAACAACACATATAAAAGGATACTACCTATTTAAATATTCTTCACTTTATAAAAAAATGTTATAAATATTAAAAAGTAGTTACATTGAAATTCCCCCTTTAGATAATAATATTGAAATAGGAAATATAGAGGAGATAGAATCACTATACCTTATCCTTGAGAAGGATTAAGTTAAATTACCTACATGAACATTAGATTATGATATGTTTCCTTTAATAAATGAATGGTGAATACATCAGTATTATACTCTTTGGGATTGAGTTCTAACTCTAATATTTCATCCTTCTATATCTAATCAAATTCTTCATTCATAGCAACAACAAAATCTTGATATTTATCAACTTATTATATATATAGTATTATATTATGAGTACATTGAGGTATGTTATGTATGACTAATATTTATCATTGTTTTTACTTGTTATCCATGATCCCAAAGACATTTTCAACATGAACATACCATCACATCTTAGGGTGAGATTAATTAGATGTTTACTCATCACTTGAAATTGTTGAATATTATTCATTAATTTGAATATTTTAAATATTTTCCTATATTACTACAATTTATTTTAGTTGTTTGATGAAAAAAATTATCATAATCACACATGTAATTTTCAATATAATGTGTATCATCATTCTATATTATCATTAATAATATCTCATCCGAATAATTAGTGAGATTTATATATTTTTTAATCAATGATATCCTCCTCCATTTAGAGGATATATAATAAATATGTAATCACTCCATTTATTTTTAATAGATTTATGGTTTTCAAATTTTTCGTTGAAATTAAAATGTATTATAAGCACACGAAGATTCATCAATAGTTGACAATTTTTCTAATACATCTCATATGTCGAAATATAAAAATTCATTATATGAAAACATATGTTTTTGATATATACTAATATACCAATAAATTGTGTCAAAAAATCTGTGATGTATTAAACTATTAAACAATTTTCCAAACCACCTCCACTTTACATGTGTTACTTTTTTAGCCACCCCAGTCCTATGGTGTTTGTATGATGGTATTACCCTGGTGCATAAATGAAGATCATGGGATAGAGATTTTAAAATTATCATCACTATATTGATGAAACTTCATTGTCTCTTGTGATATGAGAGCCTATAAAGTTCCCATGAACTTATGTGAATATATCAATGAATAAAAATTAAACATAATTGATTACCTCATTAAAGTCAATATGAATTTGGAAAAATCTTATTTACATAAAACATTTATGAAAGGATCTTCAGTCCAACATGTCTAGATCACTAAAACATGAATTTTTGTGTTTACAAAAAATTCCAATCATCAAATTATGGGTGTTAGCACAGAGATCTGATGAACTCTTCAGTGTCACAACATTCACCAAGATATCATTCCATCAATATATGATGATGAACAATGATTTAACTCTTAAAATGGGGAATTATCTCTTTAATATAGGAAAATAAGGAGAGGGGGATCTCAATTTCGTGATACAAAATATTTTGGTGAAATTTAACACCCCCATATCATATAGTGGAATTAAATTACATAGAAAGGGTTCCCCATCCGCCGTATAAGTGATTACCACTAAATAAGTAATAAATTAAACGTTTTTTCAAAATAAATACATTATAAATGTCATTTTCAGTTTTTCACATACTGGTAATATATAATAAATATATTATGTGATAAAATATAGTCATTAAATTGACTCGTAAATCCAGTAAATATTAATCAAACTTTGAATATTAAAATTATATTCATTCATATAATATTTTTACATGCAATAACTTAATACCTTGTTAATACATATACTAAATAAATTAAACACCAATTATTATATACAAGAATAATAATTAACTTATTTATTTATAGGAAATCATTTATTATCGGACAGATCATAGAACATTGGTGGGGGGAAACATTCCCTATATTTTTATTCACCTGAATAGAGATGAATTTATAATATGGTACAATTTTCGACCCTCTATATAATTATAATGATTATTGTAAATAATATTCAAATACCAAGATCGGTGTATAACAACTCTCTAATCCCATAAAGAGGTAAAGAAATGTCACTTTAATGTCAAAATTTACCAAGAACACACACTGTGTAATATAATCTCATTGAATTACAATTTCACATAAACAGAGATGAAAAAATTGTGTCATCATCCATACATGGTTTATTATTGCTTGATATAAATAGGTATACATACCTTTTTCTACAATGGAAATAGATTTTATTATGGTATTTTCATAATAATTTACTAGTCTTTAGATATCACTACCTAAAATCGAAAAAAAAATTCTATCTTGATCATTAAACTATTTCCATAACACAAATGGTGCACCCAAAAACAGATACCTTACCACGAGTTCAATGAAATGGTTTTTCCTTGCATCATATTATGCAATCAAATGGTATAAATTGATAATAATTCTAAGTCGTAATACCAACATAGAAGTTTATATATTGGAAAACCCAAAGACATATTAATGATGTGGTGTTCCTATTGGAATTTTAGTACACATGGTATCAAATAATCGACATTACCAAGTGATGAATTCATGAGAAGATACTTCAATGATTGTGTTTCCCCATCATATGATGTTGTTATATCAACTATGACCAATAAGTATGATGTATCTGGATCATAGGAAATTAGTTTAATATTATTTTCATGGTATCCATTTCTTCTCTTTGTTTTTGGTTACTACTATAAACTTTTTATAAAAAATTCAATCAATGTAAATTACAATAAATATAGTAGAACCCTATGTTTCAACACTATTTGGGTAACATAAACACATGTATATATCAAACAATACACATTTAATGGTATTGAAATTTCAAAAATTAGATTGGTCTAGGAAAGACACTTACAACATATGGTTCAATATGTTCATGTTAAAAATTATGAATCTCTCGATAATATTCATAATTTACATTAGAAAAGTCATTTCGTTTTTATTTTTGACACTTTTTGATATATAATACTCAGTATTTTTTTATACTTATTTGAAAGGTATTATATAATTTTGAGGCTTCAAACTTAGGATTTATAAAAAGGGGACTAGTATCCCAAGTGATGTCATCAATAAAAGTTATAATGTATATTTATAAATTTGTTTATTTCTTCCCCATGGGCCAACACATATCTAAATCAATGGGATCCAAGGTTTGAGTAGATTCGATCTTGACCTTATTGTGTGAAGTGTAATGAATTTTCCAATTTCTACAGTTTGAGAACATCCAATCATATTCTCTTCATAAAAATGGAGCCTCATAAAAACTATACCATTGTGTGATCAAATTAATCTTCTTTTGGTAATAATATACACAAATTTGATCCCAAAATTCATTTTCATTATTTATTACATGACAATAAGTGTGTCTAGAATCACCCACTGGGAAAAAACATACACCTGTTCATTCTAATCATTTCACCACATTTCTACATTAATGAGGGTTGAATAAAAACATATATTTCATTATAATAACTTATTTTCCTTTATTATAATTATGTGACACACTATATAAAATAACATTTCAATCAATCAATATATAATTTATTTTTATATTTAAGAGTTTCTATTTCAATGAAGACTAAATCAACTCCTTTTTCCATAAGTGACCCAAAATTTTTAGACGTAAATGAGCCTTAATTTCACTTTTTAAAACCATTCATATGTTTTAAATATCTTTTCCTCTGGGATAAATATTTTTTGTCCAAGATCGGTGAACATCCCCATTTGTTTTCATTAGGTTCGACTTCAACAACTATGTTTGTTTAATTTCATATTTTTTTACTTCTTTTGATAATTTTAATCATTGAAACCAATATTTTTATGGGATGGTAAAATGAAAAATCAATCACTAAAATATTAACAAGGATGATGTCACCTTTTATTGACTTATCATAATAATTAATTATATTTATATGATTTCAACCTATATTTATTAATATATTTATGGACTAACTACTTTTATGAGGACTAAAAACCCTCAGAACCTTCTTACAATAACTTATATTGTTATTATGATGTTCTAAATTTAACCAAAACATCATTGGAAATTGAAAAAATCCTTAATAATAAAATCAATATCCATGGAAATGATATTTTATTTTGTAAAAAACACACTTCCATGATTTATTAGACCTTATTTCACCATTCTCATAGTAACAAAATACAAATCCGTTTTGTGAATTTTTATCATGAACTCCCAACTCATTTATGGGATGATAAATATTTTTTCATCTGTTTAAGATAAACAAGTAGTAGATATTTTAACTATGAAGTTAGTTCTCCATGAATTTAGAGTTTTTTCAACATCACTTGATTTAGATACAAGAATGTTCTTTAAAAAATTATTCTATTTAAAAAACATTCCTCTAAAAATTTAAAATTAATTAAATTTTTATCCATTTATTTTTGTTAGTATTCTTGATCATTACATTTATTTGATCATTCTTCAACATATGAAGTATAATTAAAATCATTGGATAGAAAAAACCTAATGATTTTAGTCTATTTTGATCAAGTTCAATTATTAATGAAAGAATTATCTTTTTTTTCATAAACATATAGAATAATTAGTAATAATTATTATTGAATGATAAAATCATTTATTATGAAGAATTAATCATGTATATTATATTTTTTAATTCATTTTTTTGGAAATATTTTAGTGGAATTATTTTATTTATGTATAGAGAATGAATTTCAACAATATATATTATTATTTTGAAAAATTATAAAGGAATTTAATCACATAATATATTTTCATTATTCACATTATCAATAATATGTTTCTCTTCATATTCATCACCAAATGAAAAAATCATTCTTATCATTATTATCGTTGTATTTACACACTCTAGATAAGAAGTATCACATTTGAAATTTAGATAAAATTTTACCTATATCATTTTAAGAATCATTTTTATTCCTATGATACATCCCCAAGAATATTATTGTCATAAGATGTTCCTCTTAAATATATTCATCAGTTTTGGATTTGGCACAATATTTTTCATAATACCCAATATCCCCACAACTAAAAAATTTTAAGTGATGGTTTACCTCATAAATTCCTTTCAATATTCTTTTCTTTCTTGATATATATGACAAAAAATCCTAAATATTTTCTCTTGTAAATATCATACATAAAAAAAATAGTATTAGAAGAAATATCCCTTATATTACAATATAATAAATATTATAACTGAATATGTTTTATGTGTTTTGAATCATGGATTCTTAAAAAAACCATAAATTAAAAATCAATATTATTTCCAATTAATTTCGTCACAAATAGTAGGATAATTAGGTGTAACATGCGTAAAAAATTTCTCAATAACCTTTGGAAGGGAAAGATAAGATAGGATAAACATGTATGCTCAGTAAGGGTAAATGTAAGAGGTAAAAATGAATGATTATAAGTGAGAATATGATATTAATAGGAGTGTTAGAACATGCGTTTACCAATAGAAAATTTTACCCATCAATTAATAGACATAAATAATGAAACCTTGGAAAAAATATTTATTAACAAAATCACTAAATTCATAAGGGTGAAGAATAATCAATAATCTGTGATGAGAAATGTAATAATATCCTAAAAAAGATATAATATTTTTTCATGAACATAACCATATAAAATAACTTCCTGAGTCATGAACCAATGTCAAGACTATTATAGCGGAATGGGTTCACCCACGATTATATCATTTTGGTATTCACAGTTCACTATTAAGACTATCTTATTAGATGAATTCCCTTAATGGATTAGGTTCACTCCCCATTCTAATCTGTATAATATAATGATATGTCATTCTTTAACAAATAAATTGAAGGGATATATAATTCTCATCCAATTGATCATATAATTAAAACCCTTCACATGTGTTCCACATAAATATATACAATTCATTATATCATCAAATAATAACTAGTTGAAAGTATATAGATTTCATAATCAATTCATCATAACAATAAAAAAATCTAAAGAAATAATATTGATTATAAAATTAGATAATATCCCAAATAAATCCTATGAAACATCATTGGATGTTGTTATATATAAAAATAAATTTAAAATATCACTACAATGACTAATAATGAATATACATTTTGATTTGAAATTATGTATTTATAATTTTAATGTTTCCAATAAAATTTTGAATTCATTTTATTTTAAAAAACGAACCTTTAACATAAAATATTATTAATTACAGCATGGAATGTTGTTCTATTGGTGTATGTTAAAAATATTCCTTAACCATTTTCTATTGAAATTCAAATGTACCACATTTAGAAGATGATAAAAGTGTAATTTATCCCTTTCAAGGGAATTAAAATATATTCTAAAATAAATCAAATAATATTTTTTCAATATTAAACATTTCCATCAATACATTTTAACGAAAGTATGGATGTGGAAGAAAAGTATCCCAAGCAATGGAAAAACAATGTCTATTTTCACTAAAAACGTCATTTCTGTCTCTTGTATATTTTAAGGTAGAAAAAACTGAAAATTTATATATATAGAAAAATATAAAGTTGAATAAATAAAATTTGATTTTGGTGCGATAGATTATCTAGTTTAATCATCCATAGATTTAAGCTTTAACAGTCCTTATAAAAATGATATTATAACATAAAACCCTTATCTGAAGATCATCTTACATCATAAGATCTCAAAAATATTTTATATTTAATTAAAATTTTATTATAATTATAAACCCGAACCATAATAATTACTATAATACTGTACATGTTTTACTTATTACATTTTATCACCCAATTATTAACAATCCTTCAATATAATAATCATTTCATGTATTAGTTGCTTGATTTTTCATGTATGTATTTTTCATACAGTTTAGTCCCCCAATATTAATCAAGATTAATTAATATATAAAATATTAATCATTTTAAAATTTTTATATTTATTTTTTTCATAACTAAAACAATTCATATGAATCTTTGATGAAAAATTACCCAAATCACTACATAGAGATGATATTATATACATATTAATGAGTGATGTTTCCCTATTTTAATGGATAGAAAAAAATAAAAGTGAATAATATTTAACCAATAAATAATAATTAATAACAATTAACCATCATATACTGTAATTATAGCTATCATAATAACGAACCATAAATTATGGTGGTGGTAAATGAATCACATGACTATGTGGAGGTGGTAGTATATATGTAAGCATGAGGGATATTTTCATATACAATTTTATTGATTAGATGTGTTATATGGTTATTACATAACCATAAAAAATATTATTATATTTGCGATACATGCTATTTTTTTTGAATTTATCATATTTAGTGGAAGTAGAAGAGGAGTTTTTTTTGAAAAAGATTGTTTCAGATATATAACTCTTATTTTTGAGTCATCCTCTAGAATACTCCTCAATCCTTGAAGTATTGGTATTGGGAGAATAAATTAAATAATGAGATGAAATATAGGATTTTATGATGCTTTGGAATCATGTATTTTTTAATATTTAAGGTTGAAATGGATTTTCATAAAATATTTCAATGATATATGGTCCATTTCATAGTAATGTGGCTCCAAATGGGTTTTCATTCAATTTTATTATATAATATGTCTGATATATCATTAAAAATTTAGAATTTGATAGGTTTTTATGAAATTTAAACCTTATCTATAGGTTTAACTACACCCTCAGAAAACCCATTTTGACCATAACCAAGGTAAGAAAATTTTTATGTTTTTACTAGTCATTCTGAACACAAATTATGTTTAACCTATTATATTATATTAAATATTCAAATTAAAAAATTTAATTGATTATAGAATTTTATATTTCTATAATTTTTATAGTTTAATTTTATATAAGAGTAAAACCCACAACAAAAACATATTCCTGATTAAAGAATATGTAGTTTTAAAAAAAAATTACTTACAGTCTATTAAATTAAAAAACCAGTAAATTAATGATAAAACATATTATTGAATATATAATATATAAATTTCATTAAAACGATTAATTCATAGATGATAATTAATCTTATTAAAATAAAAATATATTGCGTGAATACAATTATTTTTTTTGGAAAATATGTTTTTAAAAATAAAAAACATTTTGTATGAAATGAACTTAATATTATCATTCTCAAATTATTTATAATAAAATTAATATTAATTCACATAAATAAAAAATAATAATAATAATCAGGCATTTACTTTAAAATACATGATATTTTTATAAAATTAAGTATTTTTCAATTTTCACGGAAAAATAAATCTATTTATATGTATTCTAAAAATTCATCCTAATGTAATAGTTAAATGTTGATTTCAAAATATTTATGTATTTCATCATATAAAAATTCAAAAAGGTGTAAATTATTGAAAATTATAATGTAGAAAATTGTGTTAAAACATTATTTATGAAAACAAATTGTGTATGTGAATAATGACTTGAATGAAAATTCAGTATTTACTTATTATGTTTTAATCCATAAATTATCATTTTTTGGATCAAATATAAATAGTTTTTTTCATAATGTTTTTTTAATATTCATACATACAAACTAAATGGGAATGTTACAATGGCTTACTGTATTGTGCTTCATGTATACTTAGGATTTACCATAAGGGAAGCTACCAAATACTTCATGTCTTATATAAAATGAAATGCATATAGAATAATCATCTATTACAGTATAAACCCTCTAAAATGAATTTTACCCTTAAAAATTATACACTATTGTTAAAAAATGTGGATATCTATGTTTCATCGCATCCTCAAGTTCCCATGTATCTTTATTAAATTTATGATTCCTCTAAATATCATTAACTATCAAGTAGTATTATTCTATAGATATTTCTCTCTATGATGAAATATTGTTAACTATTTTTCATCATAAGAAAGATCATACTATAATGGTATGACCTATTATTTATGTAAATTTGATGGATTTGTTATGTACTTACTTTGGAGAGATACATGTTAAAAACAATGAACCTGAGAGAGGTTTGGTAGGAGTGTTAAGAAATAATTTATAGTCCCTTCTCAACCATGAATATCGAAGATACCAATGTTCATTGGGTTCATATTCCTATTCATTATGAAGATCAAAACCATCATCCATGGTAAAATGCGTAGAAAACCATCACACCAGAATCAATTTGAAGATCAACTAGTTGATTATCACTATAAATCATATTTCAACTCTATTATTCCTTGTTGTTTTGTTGAATAACTGTAACATTATTTTTAAATTTCTCATCTAGCTTAGATCCCCAAAACCTTCTCTCTCCAAATTCATCCCAGTTTTATATTTTTATATAATTATTTACATACATGGTTTCATAAGGATCCATATGAATGGTCTTGGGAAATGTATTCAAATAATATTAATCGATTATTAGAAGGTTAGGATCCCCATAACCTTTGAATTATATAGAATAGGATCTCAACATATCCTCCAGGGTTTGAATTTACTCTTAGAATAACCATCCATATGAGGATGATAATGTCACAACCCGTCCCAAGGGGGCCCATGATGTGACTCCCCAAGGCCGCATCCAATAGGATTGGGGTCAGTGAAAAGCACTGATTAAGAATATCAATAACATTGGAGTTATTTCCTATATGCTTGTACGTACACACACACCACCAAGCCCATAAAATGAACAAATTTAGAACCACAAAGTAAAAAATTCATGCATAACACTATATCCTCATATGAGAGTATAATAGAAAGAAATGTAAAGTAAACATGTCTAAATACATTCCCATCCTAAAGAGTCTATAAAGAAAAGACTAACTTGTAGGAAAAAGGTTTTAGGACTACTATCTGTAGCCAATAGAACACACCTCAGTCTTTTTAGTCTCACAAAGCACTTCAGGTCCATGTCCATATAAAAATCTATCAAAAGATCAATTTTCTGCCCAACCCATGACACATGTGTGATTTTCATGGGCATGGCTGAGTATAACAAAACTCAGTAGGCACGTAGAAATCTAAAATAAATATAATAAAGTATAGATGAAGTCATATCTAAACAAGTATATATCTATATAACAAATAGTAGAAATATCCATATTTACTCAACCAAGAAACATAGTGTATAGGTATGTCACAACCACTATGTACCAACAATAATAATTCATATTGAAGGATCCATGAAGCACTTATCTAGGGGAACACACTGATGAGTTTGATAGCATTAATGATATCCACCTGAGAGGTACTTCTCATCAGGTCTCACCATGAGAAAGTTACACTAATAGATTTAAAGAGTGACATGATATAGTAGATTAAGATCATAGACATGTCCATGGGGGGGATAAAAACAACTCAATCTTGATTAACCCACTATGTAGAGTATTGGAGCCCACACAATGTTGCTTATGTTGATACTGATAACTCCACCTATGGAAAGAAGAAATGGATATAGGATCATTCCATGGGACACATAGGGGATTATAAATACTCTATCTAGGAAGTCCTACTAATGGTATTAGATCCCTAGGAGAATGAAATGATTCATACTAATCTTTTGGGAAATAATTAAGGGGACACACCAAAAAATACATATCCAAAGATACAGAGGACATATGGATCAAACCATGTAAGAAGGGGTAAAAAACATATAGTAGTGTAACAAGATGTGTCCCCTGACCATGAGAACTAACCATTATGATATATTATTGAATTCTAATAACATCATATAGAATATGGGTACAATAAATGTAGAATGGATTTCATGCCATGTAATTGCATCTACAGTCTACTTGTGTACACCGGTTGTATTCCAATACACGACATCAACCTCTGTATCTTTACCCATGTACCAGTACACATGGTAGCCTATGTAGATGGTCCAAGACATGTCATGTGGGGGTGTAAATATTGTATAGTCAACCTGTGTCTGTGTACTTCCCATGTACAGGCCTAATCACCCAACATCATGAAACATGTCGTACAATCATGACAACACACAATGTATATAGGGTTTTCCAAAAAGTCATATTCTTCCTCCCACTTGCATCGTCAATAACATGTATTTTAGTAGGTTCTCTATTCACCATGAAACTACTTATATGATATCCCATTTCCACTATAACATTATATTGATGAGATCGAGGACTTCATTTTGCTTTAAAAAACTCAATCACATGCATTCTTCATTATTTCTAAAGAAACATAATCCAAAACACACTATCATTAGATCCACCACTACACCCGCCATCACACCTCCATCGAGTTCTCTTGATGCCAGATATATGGTTTTGGATCATTGAACCATGAATCAAAGGTGTAATGATTGATTGTTCCCAAAAGGTTTTAAAGCTATGGAAGAACAAAGAACACACAAAGAACGATGATTCTAGGGAGAAAATCCAAAAAATTAGAGAGATAAACCTTAATCAATTTTCATTTTGATCTATGTTCATCATCGTTAAAATGGTAAAGAAATAAATAAACAACTCTAATCATAACGAATAATCGTCCCTACAAACACATAAAATAATTCCAACCCACAAATACGATCGATCAGTGGGGTAATCTGTTTTTTGATTAGTCCACGTTCTTTTTAGGAATCATGAATGAGGAAAAGAAAATAAAAATAATGACTCATGCATGGATTTGGATCGCTCCCTCATGAAGAATGGTGATGTTGTCATTATCTTTGACAAGATATGTCAAAATTGGCATTTGTCAATCGTTGATTCGAAGTTCCATAGATACATACTTCAGAAACCATTCCCGATCTCTCTCTCTAGGGTCTCTATAGTAATCTAGGGTTATGAGACTAAAACTAGATCTTTAAAAAAGGGTTTATTTGATGAAAAAAGTATTGTTGTGTTTCTGCATCAATGAAATTAAATAAAATAAATTTTCCTAATTTATTTTAGTCATTTAAGCTCTTGTGAGTACTTTTGACATTTAACCCATGATGACCAATGTTAGGTCATTCATAGTGTAAAAATAATGTTTAGAACTAAATGGTTCCATTGAAATTTGGATCCAAGAATCTATTTAGATGTTATAATATTTTTTTGTAAAAACTTTGTACACATTATATTTAATACTTTAATATTTTTCATATATTTCCTCCAGGAACAACGATCCTTTGATCAAAAGCTTTCTTATCACCTAGTCTCAAAATAAATCAATATAATACTTATTAATAATAAATCATATATATGATTTGTTACATTAACCCCAAATTGGGGCTTTACATCCCCAAAAATCCATAACAATGTCTACTTAAAAAGAATAGGGTACTAGCTCAAATCTAAGCCTATCTCCCCAAGTGCTATTTGGAGATTATCATGATGCCATTTGACACACACCAAGAGAATCATTCACCCATTAAATATCCACTTATTCACATCATTTATCTCCATTGGGTAGACAACACGAGTCTCACCATCCTCGATGTCCAGTTTACCCTAGTCGATGACTTGTGATGGGTCATGACCCTATCTCCTCATATGAAAAACAAAAAAGACATCATGTACATGGTATCTGTGTAAGGGTAGAGATAAGTGTTATTCCACCACACCTACTGTATGCTGTATTCAGAAATTTCCAATTAACCTCTGTGATAAGACTCTACCCTAGCCTAATCTTTTCAATCCACATTGAGGTTAAACCTATCAAAACACATGACCTCCTTCCTCGAACTCTAATGGAATCTATCTCCTATCCGTATAAGATTTTTTATGGTTATATTGAGTGTTCATCCACTCTTGGATGACCTGAACCTTTTCTATTATGGATCACACTATCTCCAAGTCCATGGGTGTTGAGTCTCCTGGTTCAGTCCACCAAAGTGGTGACTAATAGGGTATCCTATACAATTCCTTGAATGGGGACATCCCAATGGTGGAATGGTAGATGTTTTTTCCTGAAAACTCTACCAGTGCTGCCTGATACCCCCAAGTAAGGATAAATTCTATCATGAAAGATCAAAGTATTAACTCTTGAACATGAATGTATTAATCTATCTGGATCTCCATTTGTGGGTAAAAATCTGTGCTCAAGCATTAATGGGGCCCAAATTCCTCCTGTAACCCCTTGTACAACAAAAATATAAGTAATCCATCATGATATGATATAATAATTGTTTTAACTCTATAGAGTCGATCTATCTCTAACACGTAGAGGCTTCATAATTTATCTACTGGACACTGCTCTCATATAGCTAGGAAGTGGGATGACATGGTGAGTTGGTCAATGATCACATAGATAGAATCGTTTCTTGTGGACATACATGGTGATACCTTAAATAAGACCATTGATTTTCCATCCAACTTCCATTCTAGAACCTCAATGGGTTAACCTAAACCCAATTGAACTGTAGGATCATCCTTCACTTACTAACATAGAAGGAATTATGAAATGAACTATAGAACAATATTCTTTATCCCTAGCTACCAAAACAGACGTCATAGGTCCCGGTAAATCATTTACAAACCTAGATATACCTTCAATGGGGAAGTATAAAACTCCCTAAAAACCTCCTCCCACAACATCATTGGAACTAATGTTCATCCTTAGAAATGAATTATATCCTCCGAACATTTTTAATATCCATCAAGAGAATTTCCTATGGACATCTGAGCACGTAAAGTCTCATAGTAGGTATCCCCAAGCTATTACTCCCTAGCTTTCTATAACAGTGGAGGGTTGAAAACCATCGACTGGAGGTAGACTGCTCCATCTCCGTACACTAAGGAAAACTACAATGAGGTCAACTTCCTCGATTCCTCATTCAAAAATTATGAACTAGATATCAAGTAGAGAGAATATTCTACCATGTTCATGTCCTAATATTATAGAAAATATTTAAGTCATAATCCTATAAGAAATCTATCCATTGAATCCATATCATGCTGAGATATTTCTGAGAGAATGTATACTTGTGACTCTTGTGGTCATAGTAGATGATAAACCACTCTCCCATCAGATAGTTTCATGAAAACATCAATGTCAGGACTACCACTAATAACTTAGTATCACGGGTTGTGTAGTTCTACTCATGTGGTATCAATTAGAATATACCATAGCTAATTACTTCTTGACTCTACATCCGAACAAAACCAATCCTGGTTCCTGATGCATCGCATAAAACTATATACTCTACATCCTTCCCCAGCAATCTCAAGATTAGAGTGCTCTTAAAACTCTATCTAAACTAATAAAAATCATGATGTAACTTCTCAGTACACACGAATGTATACACTCTTTGAGTCAAAGATGTCATTGGTGCTCATATCCTGGAAAAATCAGGTTTGAATTTCTGATAATAACCATCCACCCCAAGGAATATCTACACCTCTGTCACACTCTTAGGTCAATTACTTACAAACAATACATCGAACTTGGATGGTTCCACCACCCCACCATCTAATGAGATATTATGTTTTAGATTGTGGACCCTATAAATCCATAATTGGAATATAGGGAGCTTTTCATAAAGCTGATGCACTCGATGTACATCTTGGAAAATCATTGAGTGTCTCACGTGATCCTCCTTGGATGTTGAGTACAAAAAAATATTGATGATGAATACTACCAAGAAAAGATCTTTGTAAAGAATAATTATCTAGTTCATGATTCCAATGAACTCTACTGGGAAATTCATCCTGCCAAAGTGAATCACCATGTACACATAATGACTATAACAACATTTAAATATTATCTTCAGTATATACTCATCATGCACTCATAGATGATGATATCTTGATCAAAGGTCAACCACTGATAAAAAATGGGTCACACTGAAAAGATCAAAGAGGTCATTGATTCTTTGAATTGGATAGTTATTCTCACTGTCTCCTGGTTCAAGTGCTGACAGTACACACACAACCTCAATATTTGATCTACCTTTTTGGTAAAACACTGTGGCTAATAGGGATTAAAAAATGGGTATCACTAATCCCTCCCTATGACATTTCTACAACTACCCCATCAGATCGCGAAGCTCTATACGATCTATTCAATATGATGGGGGTAGATTTCAACTCTTTCCCGAGGTTTAAATTAATGAATAATTTTATCTCTCAGAGTGGAGGTAAACTTGAAACAACATTAGAAAATATTTCCTCATTCTCTGCCACAACTGTAGGAAACAGGAAACTCATAACATCCCATGAACCGAGGTCCAGTCTAGCCAACTCATGAATAATTGGATACACCCTCCTATGAATGAGTCCATCCAATGCTATTTGGGATTACATTTCAATAAAAAAGGTAAACCTGATTCCATTATTTTGGACACACTGCAAACTTCTCCTAAAATAATCAATCTATGCATGGATTGTAGATAAACATTGCATACCATGAATGAGGCTATAAGGCCTCGACGCTACTGCCAAGATGTTCCAACCAAAGAACTCACCTACAAGGGTTTGGTCAAACTACTAACATAACTATAAGATCATTGAGTCTTCCATAGTATATATCTCTATGTGTTAGGGTTCACACAATGGTTCAAATAGAATCCCTAGGTAACGTACAAGATATGTGGAAAAAAGGATCGACCAAAACCTTTCCTATAATTAGGGTTTATAAAGTATAAAAGACACATATAATAACTCAAATAATTCTTGGAGCCCCTATTTTATATGCCTGGACAATGTAGAATTGTTCCCAGCCATATCCTCTAGTTCCCTTAATCCTAGCATGGACCACCTGAGGGTGGAATTAGTAACATTTCAAAATGTTCACCATATCCTACATCTCTACTATATCCTCAACCACATCCACTGCCTTAGGTATCTACTAGCTTAGGTAAATGTCTTTTCCTCGATTTACCATCAAGAGTATCCCTTCCAACATTATGGAATGTTGGGAAATCTTGAGTGAGATGTCCCCAACCATGGCTTGAATAACACCACCTCTCTCTAGGATGACTGGATCAACCCTGTGCATTTCATGAACCAACATGGGATAACCTTGAACCGGTCCCCTGATCTAATCTATGGTATGCCCTATGGGAATTACTGATCCCCACGAGCTTACTACAGGTGACGAGAATCATCAGAGTACAACAAGGGAACAATTTCTCCCAAATAACAAATAAATAATCCAACATTGGAATGAAACCAAACAACCCTATATATATATCCATTGAACTGAACTGAACGTCATTTATAAAAGATACAACAAAAAAATAAGGATATAGAAAAATCCACCGAATCATCCAGACGAGAAGGCTACACCATCTCTATGTGACCCTGGGGCAACTCTCAAACACCAGGATAAATCATAGCTCAAGGAGAATGAACTCAAGCTAAAACCTGCATAAGGGTTAAAAATAGAAATGAACTATAGGCATTAGTATTAAAACTCAGTAAGCTATCCTGATATTTAATTTCTCAATTCAGACCCTTTAAAATAAAAGAAACATCAATTTAAAAGTTTGAACTACAATGTAAAAAGGTATTGTTTTCCAAAAGTTTGACTTAAAAACAATGCACAAGCCATCACCCTTATTAATTTCCATAACCATGTTCGATCCATTTGAACATCAGTAACATTTTATATAGGGAATTGATTATTTTATTTTCAATGGAATAAATACTATAAAACACATTAAAATAATGCATTTTTCATAAAACATTTAGAAACCAACTCACCAAATCCAAGTAAAAACCATAGAAGAAGTCACTAAAGTTCTCACAAAATAAGGGAAATATAAATATACATACAAGTATCACAGTCATCACTACAAGGAACTAAAATATAATAGTCAAGGGTGAACCTATGAGATCAATAATAATCAAGAAGACACCAATACATGAGTCCCTATCTACAATATCATGCCACATATGATGAAATAACAGTCCTATATAAACTCAACCGCCATGTCTTAGGAAAAATTGAGGGAAAATCACATAGCAATAAACCGAATATATCCACTATTATGGGGCACTGGTTAGTACTATGATCTACCAGTGCAACAATCATCTATAGAAAACTATCTCAACATGTAAGGTTCTAATGTCTCATGTATTTAGTTTGTGTGATCCAACTGATTCAATCCAAGCTTCCTATCACAATATACATATATAATCCTATTTCACAATAGGCCTCACCCTAAATCTTCCCCAGGAATATGCTCATAACATAAAATAAATATATCACCAAGGGTTCCAACCAAGGAAGCCTCATGATGGATTTTGAGGATTCAAATATAAGGAAATCACATCCATTACACATAGGCACTACATGATAAACATACTATGATGGTTTTTATAATAAATAGAGTCATAATTTTCTCAAAGTGGCCAAATAGGACCTTGAACATTCCATAAAATCAAACATCATTAAAATAAAATTCATTTTTCAAGAAGAGGTTTCAAACACACCATTTACATTTAAATACATTTATAAAACTCCCTCCAAAAAATTTCAATCTCAGTTTTCAAAAAAGTATAATCCATCATCAAATAACCAACCAATTTCAAAAGCCAAATAGACACTTTATTTACTTTAAAACCATGAATAACTATTTCAATGAACCCAAAGTCACAATTTCATAAGCTAAATATTTATTAACAAAGTTGAACCACACCTTTCATACAACAAATTACTCATAAAATCTAATTGAGAATTCCCTCAAACTCTTGGTGTTCACTACTCAACAAAACAAGATTAGATATTTCAAAACTAGGGTTAAAACTACAATTTTCACACCAAAAAATAAAAACATGGATCATATATACATATTTTTATAATAATGAGGTTGCAAAAAGAAATTAAATAATGATTCTTAAATTAAAAAGGAATGTTCATGGGAAAAACTCCCTCGAAACCATGGTTCACCAATAACACACACCCAAAATCACACAATGAGGGTTCTTAGATCCATGATCTACCAAGAGGAACCCTAAATGAACATAAAACCCAAACTAAATCACGCTAAATAAAAATCCCAGGTTAAAATGACCAATGGAGAATAGGAATCTAAGAAAAAATGGATGAAGAAGGAAGAGGGATGAGAGGAGTAGTGGAAAGGGATGGATTTGAGGAATAATCACTAGCCTTTAGTGACAAATATCATAACAAGTGTCCCAATGTGAAGGAGAACGATGTACCAGGGTCACCCATTGCTTGATACCCAAAAAGTAGGGATTTAAATATGAGGTGGAGTCACCTAAATTGTATTTTTAGATTGAATGTTATTTAGCTCATAATGAGATGCTATGTTTTATTGAACAATTTTGAAAATAAAGTGAAAACCATATGAGTGCTTCTAGAGAAATTCTCCATGTTGTATGTTGAAATTTTCTTTGTTTGGGAAAACTGTTCTAAAACTATGAAACCTAAAAAATTGTCCGAAAAAACCTCAAATTACACCCCAAACACTAGGTAATACCACCCAATAATCATTGGATGGTTTAAACCCAATAGAGAGACACCATGTGGGTCAAAAAACTCTCCACCATGCCACTTTATCCCAACATAAACCAAGATCAAACATGAGGGAAAGACTAGACAAAAAAACATCAAAACTCAACACCAGTCACATCCGAAACTCAAGAAAAATACTGGGATTCCCAAAGAACCATATCATAATCAATAATATGAAATAATGGATGTGAAAATTCTCCCCACCATTCACACTTTCCACCCTGGAAAGACATTACACATTCTATTTGAGTCATCAATTCCTAAAAATTTCATATTAACATTATCAAATCAATATACATCATGAACATTTATCCCTCAAATATTAGGAAAAAACAACCCGCCGCAAGTGGAATCAATCCTCATGCCTGAAATGATACAAAAACATCAAAAAATTCTACAAAAAATGGGATTGTTCAAACCACAACATCTACAAAGTAACTCAACACTCACCCTGCTAAAGAGGAAAATAAGGAGAAACAAAACCTTTAAAAAAAGATACTACAACCAAATTAAACCCCAAAAAAATCAAAAATATTTCACCAATAGAGGGGAGCCCCGAATAGACTCCCCAACATTAAAATTCATCTAGAATTGGACAACATGTTAAGAGAAACCTAAAGAATACCAAATGTGTGTATCCCCACCATTAATAAAAAACAAAGAATGAACAACCTAAAATTTAACATGAATAAAAAATAGGACTTTCTATATAGGCCAACCAAAACTCCCTGACAAAAGCTCATCAACCTAGGAAATGAGAAATGTGAAAATGCATTTAAAATCCTCTCACTAAACCAAATGGGACAAGGATAGAGCCAAATCGTTTCACATAGACTAAAAACCCCCACCACTCAGGGAGGGAAGAGAGGTTTCCCAATTATAGGACCATTAAAATGAAAATATAAAACTACCCACTCATGACCTCCCTAGATTCACCATGGCATCACACTGAATAAAATAAATCAAGAACTATCATTTTGGACAAAATCATTAGACAAATTGTGTGATGGGTAAGTCCACCATGTTATTTGCGATAAGAGGAAATTTGCAGTGACAAAAAACCATTATAGAATACTTGAACTACTTCACCACAAAAGTGGGGATCAAAACTAACTAGGCATTCCACCCCACTAAGATTCCTAACTATGTGCTAGCTTCACTCCAAGACCAATGGCTGGAGATTTCATGGATGAATCTTCCACTTCCTTGTAGTTAAGAGATGTTAATACCTAACCAAAACCCCTTAATTTAGTCCCACACAAAGTCGCATATAACTCCTAGATAGAAACAAAGGATCAATACACACCATGAAACCCACATTCTAAAAAAACAACAATTACCAAACCAGAAACAAAAATATATGCAAAACTATTCTCAATCACTCTGAATGAGGATCATAATGAACAAAGAACACAGCTGAATACATCAATCATTTCCTAACACAACTACAATAACTAGGAGAATATATTATACTAGGAAAGAATTTTAGATTTATCCAACAAACCTCTATAAATAAACAATTGTGATGGATAATAATTTTACGATATGGAATTAACTTTTAAAACACATAAACATGATCCTTAAGTGGACCAACTAGAAATATTACCAATGGAGAAACACCTGTATATGTGTGAAATAAATCTATAATTACTTTGTAGGAGAGAACCTGAGACAAAAAGGAAACCACGAGCTCTACTAAATCCATCTCATAATTCAAAGATCATATAAAAGAATTACTAAATTAGAGATAACTGACTCTAGAAATTCCAAGACATTTTTAGAAAGTAACTTAACACTAACACAAAACCGAGCCCCCAAAAAGATTCAAGTTGAATACATAACAGGAGTATAACTTATGGGTCATACAGAATATAATAAATAAACAACACTTCTAATACACAAAAAAGAATTCCACATAACCTCTAGTTTACAAAATACCAAAAATTTACAATATAAAATCATTTTAAAAAATAAACATGAATGTTGGATTTTCACAATCATCAATTTTGTTTCACCGAGTCTCACTCACATGCACATTTCCATGACCCCATAGGAATCCATACACTACGACATACTAGAAATCCATCTAATTTTGATATAAAAACATGCACGTGCGAACCTATGAAAACACCATTGGATTAAACAACACTACCTCATTTTCAATAATAATATGTTCATCCCATTTCAAAATCAAGGGCCTTCCAAAGGTACACTAACCCCCATGTTAAAAACCATTTTATCAAATTTAACACACAAAACCTTTTTACAATGCTGGAAAATGAAGTCCCATACACATCAATTGAAAATAATTTTCAACTCATTCAAAACAATTTTCCCAAAATTAAACAATTATCATTTCACAAAAAATATTTTCTATAAAACCCAATTCATTTCATTTGAGACCATATCCACATCAAACATTCCATTTCAAACTATCATATTACATTTTCATAAAATCACCAATGTCTCTTTTCATGAACTACTATCCATCAAGACCAAAACCCCTTCCAATTTTCCCAAAACACTTTTAAAAAAACACCACCCATTGAAAACCAATTTTGAAAACCAATTTATTCAATACAATAAATTTTAAATGACTTTTTTTACAAATAATACATGTTTTACTATTATTTTATTTCAAAAAAAAAATATGTTTAGATTAAAGAAATACAATACTATAAAACCAATTCCGTTTTGACTGAATAAATGTTTTAAAAAATCCCAATATTCAAAAAAAATTGGAAGTAAATAATTAAAATTCATTTTCCTCTTTTTCAGAGTTAAACCATTCCATTAAAACCCATTTACACAATTCTCAAAAAATTATTCATAGAAAAATTTTCAGAATACAAGAAAGGTCCAACCGAGCCACAATAAGTGAACTACTGTCTGTGGGTGAATTGACTATATGGTTAGCGACCATATGACAAGCACACCACCAATATGGAGAGCCTTATAAGAGCATACCCTGAATCCCTATGGATTTATTGGCCCTTAGATATCACAAAGACCATTTTTCCATCTCCCCTTGTAGTATCCCAAACACAAAATAATCCCAAATAAACCAAAGCTAGGAAAACCAGAAATCCCATGGAATGCTAAGGATCAAAATGGGAATTATTTCGCAATGCTCTTCCCATACCTACCACTCAAGTCCCAAAAGTTTTACAATTTCTACCTTGATATCCCAAAATAACACATGGTGATCTGAAAATAAAGGTCTTCAATAGATCCAACGTATTATGATACAATTTTTTCATGCAACAACATGATTTAACCCTAAACTGGTCACTCTATCTGATATGTGGCACGACCCGAAGGGAATTTCTGATCCCAAAGGGATAACAACTCATGCCAGGCTTCATTAGAGTACAACATAGGATTGATTTCAAAAATATAATAAATAAATAACCCAATAATAGAATGATTTCAATCAACCCAATATATATATATATATATATATAATGAACTAAATTGAAATTCATTTATACTAGAGACAAAAAATGAGAAAATGAATAAAAACCCAAAGAATCACCTAGACGAGAGGACTACACCATCTCCCTGTGACCCCAAGGTGACTCTCTAACACCTCCATCAACCATAACTCATGGTGAAAAAACTTGTGCTCAATAATAAAAAGGGATAAAATAGAAAAGAACTATATGTGTGAGTTTTAAAACTCAGTTGGCCATCCCGATAATATATTTAACTATTAACATCCATTAAAATAAAAGAAACATCAATTTATATGATGAAACTACAATGTATGAATGTATTATTTTCTATAAGTTTCATTTGAAAAAAAATTACAACCCATCATCCTTTTTCATTTCCAAAACCTTGTTTAATCCATTAGTGTATTGTAATAATTTAATAAATGGAAGTGATTATTTCATTTTTGACAGAAGAAATATTATAAAACAGTATTCTTTAAAAAAAATTCATAAAACTTTTAGAAACTAACACAAAAATTTCTTGTAAAGACCACAGAAGGAGGTGGTATAGTACTCACATAATAAGGAAAATATAGATATACATACATGTATCACATTGATCACTACAAGAATCTAAAATCCAATTGTCATGGCTGAATATAAGAGAAAAAGAATAATCCAAAAGAAACCAATACTTAAACCCCATCTACAGTATCATTTCATATATGATGGAATCAAAATTCACCATACTCCCATCCACCCTTCCTCAGGATAGACTGACAGTATCCACCATATTAATAAACCCAATATCCAGCTACTATGGGGGACTGGTCTTTACTGTGAACTACCAGTGTAAAAATAATCCATTGAAAATTCTATTAATATGAAAGGTTACCATAGATAAAGTATTTAATGGTGGATATCTAATAGATTCCATTCAGGATTCCCATATATATATATATATATATATATAATAATTCATTATAGGCCTGACCCCAAACCTCCCCAAGGTCTAATATCATTCATTAAAATAAATAGATCACAAAGGTATCCAACCAAGGAACAATAATAATGGATCCCAAGGATTCTAAAACACTGAAAAACCATCCATTGCATGTATATAAGAAATGAAAAACATACTACATGGGTTTTATAACAATCACATTCATTTTTTCATAATGTCTCCAAATAGGAACTTAAACATTCCACACAACCAAACTTCAACAAAGTGAAATCCATTTATCAAGTATAGGATTAAAACACACCATTTCCATTATAATATATTTATAAAATTCCATGCAATGAATTTCCATCCCACTTTTCATCCAAAACCATTTCCTATTGAAATTTCAAACAAGCCATAATCCATCATCACATAACTGACCGATTTCAAAATCTAAATACACACTTAATTTAACATAAAACATTTGAAAAATCATTTATGGAAATCAAATACACCATTTCAAAAGCTAAATATTTATTAAATAAGTTAAACCATGCCTTTTATACCACCAATTACTAATAAATTTCAACTATGAATTTCATCTAACACTTGGTGTGCGCTAATAATAAAACAAGATTAAATCTCTCAAAACATGGATTAAAAATACTATTTTCACACCAAACACTTAAAATTAGGATCTTATATACATATTTGTATAAAAAAGAGGATGTAAAAATCAAGAAACTAATGATTGATGAATTAATAAGTCTACTGCATGTGAAAACCTAACTTGAAACCATGGCGCACAAACAACGAATGTCTGTAATCACTCAACAAGTTATCCTAGATGCACAATCTACCCAGAGGAAACATAAATGAAAAAAACCCCAAAATAAAACAATTTAATTCCATAACCTAGGTAGACATGATAAATAGGGAAAAGAAAACTAGGAAAAAATGGATGAAGAAGTAAGAGGGAAGACATGAGAAGAGTAAAGGGAATGATTTGATGATTAATCAATAACATTGTTTTTGATAAATTCCCCCATATGTGTCTGAAAACGAAGTAGAATGAGGTTGGGGGGACCATCTAGTCATTACCTAATAGGCAGGGCTTCAAATTTGTGGTGGAAAAACCTTAATTGGATTTTTAGATTTAATGTTATTTATCTAATAATGGGATAGATGGTTATGCAGCATGGTTTTCTAAACCATCCACAAACTATGTGAGTGCTACTAGAAAATTATACAACATGCAGGTTTTATGTTTCAGAGTTTGGGAAACCATACTCAAACCGTGTAACATAAAAAATTGTCCAAAAAACCGTCAAATGACACACCCAACACTATATAATCCCACCCAATGATCCTTGAATGATTTAAACACAATATAGTGAAACCAGTGTTGTCAGAAACTCTTTACCACACAATTTTCTCCCACACAAACCACGGATTAACTATTAAGGAAAGACTAAAAAATTTAAATGCTTCAAAACTCATCATATGTCACATTCGGAACCTGATAAAAACACTAGGATTCCCAATGATCTAGATCATAAACCATAACATGAAAAATTGTGTTTGAAAATGGGATCAGAACTAAAACTCCTCTATCTTGGGACCTTTTCTAGAAGCATATTTCACATCCCTGTCCATGAGACTAACAATGGATCACTAATTCTGAGTTTTCTAATCCTCACTACCTACTAATAACTATCACTGGTTGTATCTTCTTATCTATGAAGCATTAAACCAATAAATCCCACTCAATAACCCCAAAATGTGTACGAATGCACAAAGGGATGAACTTGGATAAGATGTGTCTATGTAGACCTCACTCGATGTAACACCCCAAGATTTCATAGTGTGTTATTTCTTCAAAATAATTAAATAACTTGCACTACATGAAACACCGAGTTCAATCGCACCCTGACTTACCAAAAAAAATCCATTCAAAAGGGGTTATGAATATTATTAACTAAATTTTAAACATTATATAATACTTATAATTTTAGAATCCATATTATGAGAACAAATTTATTTTCAATATTGTACTTTTATCAAATTTTAATAGTGAACCCTTTTTAAATACAATATTTTAAACTTTTTGACTAAATCGGGACATCAAAAATTTAAAATGAAACATCCCAAGCTTCCACGATACGATTTCCTTTGAATAATATAGTATCTTGTGTTGTACACAACTTCGAGTTTTAACACACATCACAACCGATGAAACTAGCCGTTATGAATAGTAATACCTAATTTTTGAAATTATATATATTCAATATTTTAAAATGGACTTCATTTTTGGATTCAGAGTGTCGAATTTACCCTAAGGTGAAATTTTGGTACTTTTCGGGTAACTTTAATTTTTTGATGAATAGTGAAAATTACTAAATTTTAATTAAAAACAACTTTTTTTAATAAAAATAATTAATAGTGATAAATTATGAATTTGAGTGGTTTTAATGTATATTTAGAATATATCTTTACTATTTAATACAATGTTGGTCATTGGAAATAATTTCACAATTAAACCGAACATAAACAAGTATCAATTTTTTGATAGTTATTATCTCTTAAAAACACGCTTTTTTGTTTTAACAACGGGAATTAATTTTAAATTAATTTCATCCAATTCGGTGTTTTGAATTTGTAAAAATTAATTCCGTATTTGGAATCATGATGTTCAAATTGTGTAAATAGGTAACTTTTATTTTTAGACATTTTGAATAATTACTGCGGTAAATATTTTATTTTCCATGGTTAAGGGTAAATCCAGTAAATAAGGGTTAAAAAATAATATTATTACCCTAAAACGTGTCCTAACCTTATTGGTGGATACATTTACGACCATGGCCATATTTGGGTCAATTTTGGGACCTCATGGAGCCACTTTTAGGTTATAGGGACACTTTATCTTAATTAAGTTAAAATGAATACAAAAATGACACAAGCGTATATCATTTAGAAAAACAATTTTTACATAGGGTTATATATGTTGGATTATAGATTATAAATATTAATTAGAAATCTAAAATTATTTCTTACATAATGATATTTTATTTATAATTTTTATACATTAAATAATGTAATTTATTTATGACACAATGATGATGCAGTAATTACTATAATAGTGAAAAATTGAAATAATTGATATTATAAATACCCAAATAAATATAATTTTAGACTTTTAAGGATTTAAAATAATTTTCTAGGATAATATGACATATTAGGATTGATTTAATTGACATTTTTTGAAGTAATAAATCTGTTATGAGTTTTACAAAAATCAACTATTGAATAGTGTCAAAATTGGCATAAAAGAGTTTTTAAAACAAATATTATATTATTAATTGATATTAAATTCTTAAAAATATATGGTTCGGCCAAGAAACATATATCATGATATTTGTATCATTAATGGACCACTTGGGGGTCTCTTGGATGTATATGGTAAGTTTATTAACCATATAATATAAAAATACAAAGAGACATTGTAAAAGTGAAACTAATTAACGTAGAGTTAATACCTAAAGATAAGGTTAATATATAACCCAAACCTATCTAAATTATATTGGTTGAATGGAACTCGACCTATACCCACCTTAACCTTTGAATAATCAACTTTGGATCCATTAGAAATCGAATATGAATTTATTATAAAATAATATTTCTAGCTTTTCCAAAGGTGCCCTTCACCCCTCTTATAAAAAGGCACACCTCCTTCTCATTTCCTCACACCTTAAAAGCCTTTTGGTTCGGCCAAACTCTGCCCAAATACTTTCCCAACATCCCTCACTACAACCTAGGGGCCTTAGTTTGATCATAAAGGAAACATAAGGATCCCTTTTGATCAAATCAAAAGGAAGAACTCGAAGAAGAGGTAATGATTTCACCACCCTTTTCCAAGTTCCTTTCTTCTTCCACTTATTCTTTCTTTGTTATTACCATTCTAAAATAATAACTCTAGTATCTTATATATACTGTGATGTTATTATAAATATGGTACAACCATATTCAGTATTCTATCAACCCTTTAAATAACATATCACCATACATGCGTACGTACGGCTTACCGTCTCCACGTCGTGGTGTAATTGTTATTCAATATATTATTGTTTGGATGGGTATAATAATGATGTGTAACTCATGTAAATAATAAATATATAATTTTAATGATTCTGTATATATGATATACCATCAATTTATATATTATTTTAATATCATAAGAATGATATTGTCACTCGTGCGTACGTACGGACTACTGTCTCCACGAACGTGATGAGATTCATCCTCCATTGTATCCATTCAAGTATAATTATCATTTTATGATTTAAAAATGATTTTTATGGACTTGATATCATTATGGATATGATTTAGATACAACCTATCCATAACAAACATGGCTTACGTAACAAAACATATAAAAGAAAACAAGTAAGTTAACATCCGAAACGATAATAATATGAAGATATTATTAACAAAGCAATGTTAAAAGATCATATATGATATGATATTAATATATATGATTATTTTATAATTTAATAACAATTATTTCACCATTATACAGGAGGTTAACCTACCCTCAACCAAGGAAAAGTACAAGGTAAGGGTTATTTCATAATCACTTCATTATCTGAGGTTGTTTATACGTAATAATCTATTGGGATCTCTTTATCATCCACATCCATGTTTATTAAAAATGGATTTCAGAACATTTTTAATATTTACTAGAATATGGGTTAAAGTCATTTATACCCTTGTTTGACTTTTTATAAGATTTTTATAAAGGAATATTTCCGTCTTTTTCCAAACAAGGTGCTTTTTAACCTTTTCGACAAAATTAAGGTAAGAATGTCTTTTTAACTTATACGGCGGGTGCGGCTATTTACCGCCGTTATAAAATTATCAAAGCTTACCTTAGAAGTTTATAAGAATATTTTCAATCAAAATGTTTTATTCTATAATTATGTGACTTTTAATTGATTTCAAAATGTATATTTTAATAATTTTAGAAAGGTACTCTTTATCAAAATCAGAATTTTAAATGTTTTAAAGATTTATCTTTCTAAATCTTTTAATTAATATCCATATCTTCAAAATGGTTTTTAAGGATTTATTTATATGAACATGAATGTTTTTAAAATTTTAATTCCTTTCAAAAGTTTCAAAGTGGTATGGGACACTTTGATTCAAAAATCTCTTTTTAATTACTTCCTTTATAAATGTGTGACTTTTAAATGATTTCAAAAAAAGGAGATATTTCTCTCAAATAGTTTTGATTTCATCTATGTAAACATCCTTTGATTGATTTTATGATTATATGAAGTCGATTTATTATGATACAAAACATCCATAATGTATTGAAGGTTTTGTGATATGTTTGACTGTGGATGTGTTATTTTTATACCATTCATGGTTTATGGAGAAAGTATTGACATTTCGTATGCTAGTTTTAATACGAATGTTTATGTTATGTTTAAACCTTTTCATATGGGAATGCATTAGACTTAATAAGTGACGGGTGGAGCCCGCTATAGCTCCTCAATGCATCGGTAGGTCTCATTAGACAAACTAGTGTCTTGGCACAAGGCCTTGGAAAAATATTATTTGTAGTCTTGGCACGAGGCCTTGGCTATGTGGTTATGATAGTATGGAATTATGCATTCCATCATTATAAAAGTTGTTATTGATATTGCATGTGATTATTCGATTAGTAGAATATCCTTTTGAATCAGTAAATTGCATTATTTCATTTTACTTTTTCCATAATATGTTGAAGTTCAAGTTTAGAAGGCTTTTGTTTTGGTTATACATTGCCTAAAATGTTTATGCTTATTTTTGAACGTTTCCGCTATATTGTTATCCTTGCTGGGCATTTGATATCACCCCTTTTCTATGTTTTATTTTTCCCAGGATGTGAAGATGTAAGTTATGAATGACCTGCAGGGATATTATGAGGGGATAATAGTGTGGACTATGTAGAAATTTATGTTGTTGTAGTAGTTTTTCACTTTATGATGTAATGTAAAACTTTATGAATATATCTAGTGTTTCCAAGGCTACTAAACCAATCGGTCTTTCGAGATTTGATCTTTCTTGTGATCACTCCACTGTTATGTAATAATGCACCGACTCTAGGTAACTGGGGTTGGGGCGTTACAGTTGGTATCAGAGGAAGTTTAGTACAAACCTTGGAAGCTATATTTAGATAAACTCTGATTAGAGCATGTAGAACTAAGATGAATTTTGAGGATTAGTATAGAAGAACTTCCTAGAATTTTTGTATTATAGAGATTTTATGAGTTTTCCGAGCAATACATCCCTGTCTGGATACAACCAGGTAGAGGCGGATCTGGCACAGATGTACCTAGGGGTAAAACCCAAAAACACCGCTTTGAGCTAGACTCGAACAGGAACTGGTTCACGACAACGGGCCTTGCTGCACTCTTGGTTACGACATTCTCGGGGGATATTCTTAGGATAACTCTCATTTTCTTTACAAATCATTATGAAGGGTTTATGAGTATATACTTCCTCAAAGGAGACATTTTTATGATTATGGATTATATCCATAAACTATTTAATTTATGTTATGTGTTTTACAAGTTTCGGATTAGGTATTGTTATTCATAAACTAATCTAATGTATGCCATTGTTTAGAAATGGCGCCCAGTAGAAGGAATGAGAACTCTAGCAATGCACATGATACAAAGAGAAAGAAGGATCATATATTTCATGTTCTTAAGAGAGGATTTATAAGAGAAATAGTCTCTCATGTATTATCATCATATGAAGAAATAATATCATGTGTTGATAAGATAAGTAAAGAGTTTACTGAGTCCTATGGCTTTGAAGGGAAGCAAGAGAAGAAAAGTATGGAAGATAGAAATATGTGTAAAGGGAAGAGGGAAAAGAAGAATTTTCCCATATGTGATAACTGTGGAAAGAAACACCCTGGAACTTTGTTGAAAGGAATGGAAGTTTGTAATAAGTGTGGAGGAAAAGGGCACAAAGTACGTGACTACAAGGGTAAGAAAATGGTTCAAATGTACAATGCTTCATTTGCAAGGAGTTTGGACACTATGTGAACCTATGTACCAGTCATCAAACTATGCCGCAAATGATGTTATTGGATGATAATCAAGTTTTGATACTACCACAGATGAAGAGGAATGATTAGAGTTCATATGTTGATTATGTCATTTGAGTGTTGTATCAACAATGTACTTGTTATAATAATTATGGAGTATATAAGGATTGTACTGAAGTACTATTTCATTAAGGACTTGAGATTGTGTGGAACAAAGAAATGTGACTCAATAGCAGGTTAGATTTTTGGAAAATATATGGTTGAGAGAAAGATAAACCATAATATGGTTCTGATACCGAGGTAGTGATTTTAGAATAATACATAATTGATTTGGATAAATTATATTGGATATTCTTGACTACTTTGAAGCTGATTAATGATTTGTATATTCCATCATTGTTGGGGTTTAAAACATTTTTGGATTGATGAAGTATATCCAGCATTCTATATAGAATAAGGGAGCATGAATGTAATCAATAAGGATTATGGTAATTCAGGATGATTCAGTGTTTTAAAATAATACAAGATGAAGGTATCAATATGATATTACGGGGTAAAACGGATCTACATTATGTTTACCTTCCTTATAAATGTTGGACTGTGAGTTTGGACAGAAGTATTTCGGATAAATTCTAGTTTGAGATTAATTTTGGATTTCCATAAAAGGACAACCCGGGGGTCGGGCGGCAACCCGTCACGACCGGCAAGGCCGTGAGACTTAAACCCGCAACTGAAGGGTGACAAGGGTGTATCAACCTACCACTGGCCCACGAGATTTCATGGATTAAATAATGTAGTTTTTATTAAACGATCTGGTAGATAAATTATAAATTCATTTATTTTGGAACCCTGTACGAATAGTATAAATAGAATTTTTTTACGTTCAATTATCTTTTAGAGTGAAAGTTGAGTTTGTGGTAGATATTGATTAATGGATAAAACTCTAATTACAAAGTAAGTATATCTCCTTAGGTTCTTAGCCAATATCATTAATAAATTTCTCAACAATAATAAAAGGAACATGGACCAAAAATGTTGTCCTAGATGGTACCTTAAATCATCACTAATTTATGGCTTTGGGATTGATGGCCTTTTCATAGACATGTTCTCTACCACTCTCCATCAGATAATTGATGGTTAGATTTCTCTTCCATATCCATATTTTCCAACATGGAACCCTAGTATGTGTTGTTTTCAGTAATCTTCATACTTTACACTCTTTATTTCAAATAGAGGCATTAGTAATTCATTTTTCGATGTGGGATTTTAACTAAGATATTTTGAAACGTCAAAAATGTGTTATCCCAATACCCTATGTTTTGTTGAACCGATGGTATTTCAAATCATCATAGATTGATGAATTTAAGGACCTCAATTTTATACATTTTTGTGACTGATGACCTCAATCACTACCTATAAATATTTACGTTTTTCCTCCAATTATATGTATCTAATTGCCACCAATGTTCTCCTAATCGAGATCATAATTTGGCGGTGACCCTTTCATTTCTCTTTTCCTCATATTAAGACTAAATTTTAGTAACCCAATTTCTGATGTGGGTTTTCCCACAAATATATTTTCTATTTTCAACCTTTTATTTTTTAAGAACAATTTCAAATGGCGAGGACACAATTTATTGAAAGAGGGGAGAATGTAACACCCCAAGATTTCATAGTGTGTTATTTCTTCAAAATAATTAAATAACTTGCACTAGATGCAACACCGAGTTCAATCGCACCATGACTTACCAAAAAAAATCCATTCAAAAGAGGTTATGAATAGTATTAACTAAATTATAATCTTTATATAATACTTATAATTTTAGAATCCATAATATGAGAACAAATTCATTTTCAGTATTGCACTTTTATCAACTTTTAATAGTGAACCCTTTTTAAATACAATATTTTAAACTTTTTGACTAAATGAGGACATCAAAAATTTAAAATGAAACATCCCAAGCTTCCACGGTACGATTTCCTTTGAATAATATAGTAGCGTGTGTTGTACGCAACTTCGAGTTTTAACACACACCACAACCGATCAAACTAGCCGTTAAGAATAGTAATACCTAATTTTTGAAATTATATATATTCTATATTTTAAAATGTACTTCATTTTTGGATTCCGAGTGTCGAATTTACCCAAAGGTGAAATTTTGGTACTTTTCGGGTAACTTTAATTTTTTTAGGAATAGTGAAAATTACTAAATTTTAATTAAAAACAACTTTTTTTAAATCAAAATAATTAATAGTGATAAATTATGAATTTGAGTGGTTTTAATGTATATTTAGAATATATTTTTACCATTTAATACAATGTTGGTCATTGGACATAATTTCACAATTAAACCGAACATAAACAAGTATCAATCTTTTGATAGTTATTATCTCTTAAAAACACGCTTTTTGCTTTAACAACGGGAATTAATTTTAAATTAATTGCTGCCACTTCTATGTTTTGAATTTGGAAAAATTAATTCCATATTTGGAATCAGGATGATCAAATTGTGTAAATAGGTAACTTTTATTTTTAGACATTTTGAATAATTAGAGCGGTAAATATTTTATTTACCATGGTTAAGGGTAAATCCGATAAATAAGGGTTAAAAAATAATATTATTACCCTAAAACGTGTCCTAACCTAATTGGTGGATACATTTACGACCATGGGCATATTTGGGTCAATTTTGGGACCTCATGGAGCCACTTGTAGGTGATAGAGACACTTTATTTTAATTCAGTTAAAATGAATACAAAAATGACACAAGCATATATCTTTTAGAAAAACAATTTTTACATAGGGTTATATATGTTTGATGTTAGATTATAAATATTCATTAGAAAGATAAAACGATTTCCTACATAATTATATTTTATTTATAATTTTTAGACATTAAATAATTTATGTTATTTATGACACAATGATGATGCAGTAATTACTATAATAGTGAAAAATTAAAATAATTGATATTATAAATACCCAAATAAATATAATTCGAGACTTTTAATGATTTAAAATAATTGTCTAGGATAATATGACATATTAGGAGTGATTTAATTGACTTTTTGCGAAGTAATAAATCTGTTATGAGTTTTAAAAAAATTAACTATTGAATAGTGTCAAAATTGACATAAAAGAGTTTTTAAAACGAATATTATATTATTAATTGATATTAAATTCCTAAAAATATAAGGATCAGACAAGAAACTTATATCATGATAGGTTCATCATTAATGGACCACTTGGGGGTCTCTTGGATGTATATGGTAAGTTTATTAACCATTAAATATAAAAATACAAAGAGACATTGTAAAAGTGAAACTAATTAACTTAGAGTTAATACTTAAAGATAATGTTAATATAGTATCCCAAACCTGTCTAAATTCTATTGGTTGAATTTATTTAGACCTATCCCCACATTAAAATTTTAATAATCAACTTTGGAGCCATTAGAAACCTAATATGAATTTATTATAAATTAATATTTCTAGCTTTTCCAAAGGTGCCCCTCACCCATCTTATAAAAAGGCACTCCTACTTCTCATTTCTTCACACCTTCAAAGCCTTTTGGCTCTGCCCAAATCTTCCCAAATACTCTCCCAAAATCTCTCAATACAACCTAGAGGCCTTATTTCGATCAGAAAGACAACCTAAGGAGCCCTTTTGATCAAATCAAAAGGAAGAACTCGAAGAAGAAGTAATGATTTCACCACCCTTTTCCAAGTTCCTTTCTTCTTCCACTTCATCATTATTTGTTATTACCATTCTAAAATAATAACTCCAGTATATTATATATATTTTGATGTTATTATAAATATGTTACAACCATATTCAGTATTCTATCCACCCTTTGAATAACATGTCACCATTCGTGCGTACGTACGGCTTACCGTCTCCACGTCGTGGTGTAATTGTTATTCAATATATTATTGTTTTGATGGGTATAATAATGATGTGTAATTCATGTAAATAATAAATATAACATGTTAATGATTATGTATATATGATATAACATCCATTTATATATTATTTTAAATATCAAAAGAATGATATTGTCACTCGTGCGTACGTACGGACTACCGTCTCCACGAACGCGATGAGATTCATTCTCCATCATATCCATTCAATTATAATTATCATTTGATGATTTAAAAATGATATTTAAGGACTTGATATCATTCTGGATATGATTTAGATACAACCTATACATAAAAAACATGGCTTACGTAACAAAACATATAAAAGAAAAAGAGTATGTTAACACCCGAAACGATGATAATACTAAGATATTATTAACAAAGCAATGTTAAAAGATCATATATGATATCATATTAATATATATGATTCTTGTATAATTTAATAAAAATTATTTCACCATTATATAGGAGGTTAACCTAACCTCAACCAAGGAAAAGTACAAGGTAAGGGTTATTTCACAATCTCTTCATTATCCGAGGTTGTTTATACGTAATAATCTACTGGGATCTCTTTATCGTCCACATCCATGTTTCTTAAAAATGAATTTCAAAACATTTTTACTATTTACTAGAATATGGTTTAAAGTCATTTATACCCTTGTTTGACTTTTTATAAGAGGTTTATAAAGGAATCTTTCCATCTTTTTCCAAACAAGGTGCTTTTTAACCTTTTCGACAAAATTAAGGTAAAAATGTTTTTTTAACTTATACGACTGGTGAGGCTATTTTCCGCCGTTATAAAATTGTCAAAGCTTCCCTTAAAAGCTTAAAAGAATATTTTCAAAAAAAATGTTTATTCTATAATTATGTGACTTTTAAATGATTTCAAAATTAATATTTTAAGAATTTCAGAAAGGTACTCTTTATCAAAATCAAAATTTTAAATGTTTTAATGATTTATCTTTCTAAATCTTTTAATTAATGTCCATGTCTTCAAAATGGTTTTTATGGATTTATTTATATGGACATGAATGTTTTTAAAATGTTAATTCCTTTCAAATGTTTCAAAGTGGTATGGGACACTTTGATTCAAAAATCTATTTTTAATTACTTCCTTTATAAATTTGTGTCTTTTAAATGATTTCAAAAAAAGGAGATATTTCTCTAAAATAGTTTTGATTTCATCTATGTCAACATCCTTTGATGGATTTTATGATTATATGATGTCGATTTATTATGATAAAAAACTTCCATAATGTATTGAAGGTTTTGTGATATGTTTGACTGTGGATGTGTTATTTTTATACCATTCATGGTTTATGGAGAAAGTATTGACATTTTGTATGCTAGTTTTAATACGATTGTTTATGTTATGTTTAAAAATTTTCATACTGGAATGCATTGGACATAGTAAGTGACGGGTGGAGCCCGTTATAGCTCCTCGATGCATCGGTAGGTCTCATGAGACACACTAGTGTCTTGGCACAAGGCCTTGGAAAAATCTTATTTGTAGTCTTGGAACGAGACCTTCACTATGTGGTTATGATAGTCTGGCATTATACATTCCATCATTATGAAACTGGTTATTGATATTGCATGTGATTATTCGATTAGTAGAATATCCATGTGAATAAGTAAATTTCATTATTTCATTTTACTTTTTCCATAATATGTTGAAGTTCAAGTTTAAAAGGCTTTTGTTTTTGTTATACATTGCCTTAAATGTTTATGCTTATTTTTGAAAGTTTTCGCTATATTGTTATCCTTACTGGGCATTTGAGCTCACCCTTTTTCTATGTTTTATTTTTCCCAGGATGTGAAGAAGTAAGTTATGAATGACCTGCAGGGATATTATGAGGGGATAATAGTGTGGACTATAGAGACATTTATGTTGTTGTAGTAGTTTTTCACATTATGATGTAATGTAAAACTTTATGAATATATCTAGTGTTTCTAAGGCTACTAAACCAATCGGTCTTTCGAGATTTGATCTTTCTTGGGATCTTGCCAATGTTATGTAATAATGCACCGACTCTAGGTAACTGGGGTTGGGGAGTTACACTCGATGTTCTAATCCGTGAGTTACTGATCAAAAACTATATCCATTAAATATAATGAAATGTTAGTAAACCTCAAGGAATAGTCAGCTACTATCATGCTTCTCTATTGAAGACAAAGAAGCTCTAGGGTTTTCATATCTCTTAGTGTAACTTTTTTGTACTCCTCTCTGAAGAGGTTCTCAAAAATAGTTCCGTGAAAGAGTCACATAATCTTATGTATAGGAATTAAAACTCTACCACAGTCATTCTGAGTTGTGTAGAAGGCTCACCTCTAAGACCACTATCTGATCTGTTGGTGTCCGGACTAGATGGAAAACTCAGGTCACTTCCTCAAGCCAGTCCTTAGCCACCAGTGGGTCAGGATCGTCTCATAACCTGAGGGGTCTATACCACTGAAACTGGTGACGTGATATCAACCAAAAATCCTCATTAAATAGAGCTTTTGGTACCACATGATTCTTTACAATGGCAGGATAGACTGTACACCACCTGAAGGTAAAATCCAGGGAAATTGTCCCTTTATCAAAGCCATGTCACTGAGGGGGTCATCATTCTGATCAAGCTATTGACTCATAGACTATGTATGTCATAGATGTATCATGTTACAAACAAGATATACCATAGAGAATGAGAATATATGGTTATATGACTCATGACAGTTTTGGAAACAAAAATACATTCGTATATGATTCATGTAACATTATTTTCTATGAAAACAGTGTTCTCATAAACCATAATAAAACACAGGTTATCAAATTCCTAATGTATAGATATATCGATCGCCACACCAATGTTGGAGTCCCTGTCCTGAAATACAAACTCAAAAGAAATAACAATGTGACCCAATACCAATATCATAGATTCTCAGTTCTAATGTATAACCAACCCACTCTAATACCACTCTATCATGTCCTCTTTTGGTGGGGTCAATTCCATGACTCCCCAAGCCTACCTCCAACATTTCAGGTCATAACAACTAAAAATGAATAGGAATATAATTAACATGGGATATATTGCCTATGTACCATTACACAAACACACACACGAAAACAAACACATATCCATGTCAAGAAATTATGAATTGTAAAAACAACAAGTAAATAATTCATTCCCACCACAATATCTCGCAACTAAAGTATAACAGTAAGAAATGAAATGTATGAAAGTGCCAAATATTATCACACCACAAGGATTCTGTAACCAAATGTCCATCATATAATAAAAATGTATTGGGAGTCCTTTAAATAGCCATTGGAACACAGATTGGTCTGTCCAGTCTCACAAAGTACTATTTGGTCCAAATTCACCATGGACTCTATAAAAGGTTGATTGTTTTCACAAGACAATACATGTGTGGGAAAAGCCCGTGTAGAGGTGACTATAATAGTACACATCATGACACCCAAAACTACAAATCATTAAAATAAGGAAATATAATTTCATATAAAGACATATATATATGTATACAACACATATTACCTGAATATTAAGATATACTAAAAAGACACATGGACTAGAGGTAAGTCACAACCAATTTATGAAAACACTATAAATTTAGATAAAAGGATCCATGCAGAAATCATTCGATATAAGAAACTATTGATTTTGATAGCATTGATGGTGTCTATCCAAGAGGTACTCCTTGTCAGGTATCATGATGTGAATGTTATTATGATGGATCTAAAGAGATACATGACACGATAATTTATTATCTTAGCCTAGGCCATGGAGCGATACAAATAAATCAATCTAGATTAACACTCTATGTAGAGTATTGGTTCCCCCATTGTATTGGTCATGTCGATACCAAGAACTACACCAAGTTCATGAGGAAATTAATAGAGGATAATGATCTGATCATTTCAGCGGATCCAAAAAACTCTATCCATGAATTCAGAGAAATGGGATAACATTATTTGGAGTAGGAAACTATTTGTACCATGTTTCAGGGAAACAAATATGGGGAAACACCCTAACAAAACATGTCCATGATAAGATGGAAAATTTTATCAAGACATGTATGAAGGGGTACATGGCACGTAGTAGGACCACATACTAATTCACCTAACCCTGGGTACTTATTGTGTACAATTGTCAGTGTCATTCCAAACATGTCATGTAGAAGAGTGCTACATTATAATGAACCAATGTTTTTCAATGGAAATTCCCTTCTTATAAATATTTCATAAAATCACATGAAAACAAAACATGATGAACTTATAAGTTCTAAGTGACCTTTAAAAAATAGTTTGTCACTTCTGTATTTGGAATTTTCAAAATCCGACATATACGGTTATGGTCAATATGGTTTTTGGGGACCAATAACAAACACATTATTTTTTTTGAATAGTAACGTACCCTTATGAATAGTAACATACACATATGAATAGTAGTACGAACCTAATGAATACTAAATTTTCTAAAATAAGTGTCACCTTACCCATGTAGAATTAAATAAAATTTAGGCATCTTAGAAAATGAAAATTTGACCAGATTAAACGTTTTTAAATTTTTGTATGCCATAAATAATTAATTATAATTAATTAATTAATTTAAAAGATAATTTATTTTCATAAAAGGTGTTCTTAAATTAACAAATATATGTATTCTAGTTTTTAGATAATTTTATATGACCCTGTGTAATTTTTGAAAGCATTATAAAATTTGTTTTAATTTTAAAAACTACATTTTCATGTAAATTATGATTTTAATTTAATATTAAACTAATCAAATTTAAAAAATTATTTTTGCAAAATGGACTTCATTTTTGGATTCTATAGGTCAAAAAATTATTGTGTGAAATTTTGAGATTTTTTTGAAGTACATGAATTTTTGATGAATAGTGAAATACCATAATTTACAAAATATGCTAAATAAGTTAATTATTGAGTCAAGTATGTTGTCCTTCTGATGTAAACCCACTTGGTTCAGGATTAGATTATAAAATTACTATTCTTGGTCATGGAAGTGTCTCTATTCCTTGTCTTGTAGAGAAATAATAAATTAATGAATTTTATATTAAGAAAACTCCTCTCCCTTCCACTATAAAAACCACCTTTTACACCCTCATTTCCTCACACCTCTCAAGCTTCAATCCTTGTCTAAACTCTTCCCAGGCATCTTCCCTAGCCCCTCCCCCACGTCCAAAAGCCTCTGGTCTTGTTAAAAGACAAATCTTAGTCCCCTTAATGAGGATCTTAAGTAGATGATTCCAGAGGAAATTAAAGAAAATGAAGCATTCAGATACAAGGTGACTACATATACTAAGGAGAGGTCATGTTTCAGTAAGGTGAAAGAGAAGAAGATATTGAATAAATGTTTATGCTCGATGTTGTAATTTTTATGTATGGTCCTAGTTTTCCCAAGACACCAAACCGTTGGATCATCTATGTGTAATACTCTTATGTTTTCTATGTTTAAATTGATGTAATAGTAATGTAAGAAAAGGCGAGGTCTCTGTAGTTGGTATTAGAGGAATGGTTTAGTTGATTTGGGAATTTTGATTAGTGAACCCCAGAGAAAACCCCTATCCTGAATTTAAATACAAATATTCCAACAATAATTTTACATAGGGATCCCATATGTTATGATTTTAGTATAATTTTATTAAATGAATAAGTTATTCTTGACTTGTTGACTTATGGTTTGTTCTAACCTTTTCTATTTTAGAAAATGGTGGGAACTAGGAGAAACCAGGACAACAACTCGTATGAGGGCTAATGTAACGATTTCCTGATTGACAACCCCAATGATTTTGCAGGTGGAGTTCAAAACTTCATAGTGATGCTTACCCAATTATCTCAGGTTATAAACAATAACCATATTAATGGGGAACATCCTCATTCACAAAAGTGAGAGGAACTGGATATCAAATGTTTTATGTTGAAACGACGACCGACGTTTAGTGGATCTTCCGATCCACTAGTTGCGGAACAGTGGGTCAACTCCAAGGAAAATATATTTTTTGTTCTTCGCTATTTTGAGATGGAGAAGGTGACACTAAACATTTATTGTCTAGAGAGAGAGGTTTATCAATGGTGGTATTTGATTAAGAACACTAAGATAAGGGAGGAAATTGAAGACATGGAATGGAAAGACGTTAAGATAATGTTTTGTAACAAGTATTTCTAAGGAACTACTCACAAAAAGATAGAGAGATAATTTATTAGATCTTAAGAAAAAAGAAGAACAATTTTTCACAACCTATGAAGAATATTTCCCCTTTCTTTCAAGGTACACTTCTTGTTTTTTTATCTACAATGATAGAAAAATTGATAGATTATTTAGTGGAATAAAACCACACCTTTTAAAGGCTCTTGAAATTCGAGACATTTGGAGTTATGAAGAAAATTTTTGGTGTGCTCTCAAAGTTGAGATGGAATTTGGATAATGGTCCCATGCCAGTTGTGATATAAAACCAAAGATGGAGTTTCAAGCTAGTAGATCTACTGAAAAAGGTGGGTGGAATACTGAACGACCCACATGCCAAAAATGTGGGAAGATTCACCATGGGAATTACCTTAACGGGACGGGGAAATGCTTCATGTGTGAGAAAGAAGGATAGTATGCTCAAGAGTGTCGAAAAGACATGAAAAGGAAGGAGAATGTAGTTGAAGAAAGGGGAGAACCACCCATGGTTCAAGGCTACAACTGCAGGGAGGTAGGGAATTATACAAGACAGTGCACTAAAACTCGAGTTATCAAGGCTAATCATTGTCACAAGCCACCAAAGCCAAAGGAACAAGGGAAGGATTATTCCATCACTACAGCGGAAGTGGAGAAATATAATGAATTCGTACAAGGTAAACTTCATATTCACTCAAGAGTGGAAAAATTATTATATGATTCAGGTACTACACATTCCTTTATATTGTGCAAGTTTTCTAGAAATATAAAATTGAAGCTCCAAAACTGTGAAGTAGAGAAATCTTTAAAAACACCCAGTGGTTCCATCATTGCAACCCAAGTGTTTGACTCTTCTCATGTTGGCATATGTGGGAAGATTCTTCCAGAGAATATTGTCATACTTCACATGGTGGAATTAGATGCTATAATGGGAATGGATTGGATCTCGTTATATAGAGAACATATCAACAGTCGGGAAAAAATACCTTTTCATATTCCAGACCATCCCATTATCCTCTACAAATGAAAGGAAGATCATGAATCTCATTTAAAAAATCCTTCATATATGTGGGTGTTGATTTCCTATGAAGAAGCATACCTCTCCCAAATGGTTGAGTAAAAGGAAACATCCATCTTTAAATAAATGCCCATTATGATGGAAGAAATGATATATTTCAGAAAGAGTTTCTGGGAATCCCCCCAGATCGTGAGGTAGGGTTCTCAAAAGAACTCATACCAATAGTTACTCTTATTTGGAATTGTCCATATAGGATAGATCCTATCGAACTGGACGAGTTAAAGAAGTAGGTGTAAGAGTATCTGGACAAAGGGTTCATATGCCCTAGTGCATCACCTTGGGGGGTGCCAGTGATCTTTGTGAAGAAGAAGGATGGAACAATGCAATTGTGCATTGATTATCAGGAACTAAACAAGATCACAATAAAGAAAAAGTATCCTTTTCCAAGGATTGATGAATGTTTAGATCAGTTAAGAGGAGCATAATAATTCTCAATGATGGATCTTTGTTCTAGATATCGTCAGCTAAAGGTGAAGAATGATGATATTTATGAAACTGCCATCTGTAGAAGGTATGGGCACTATGAGTTTCTGTTTATGCCCTTCAGACTTACTAATGCCCCTGAAATCTTCAGGCTTTTGATGAATAGAGTCTTTAGACATTACCTCGACACATTTTTGGTAGTGTTAATTAATGATATTCTCATATACTCCATGAGAAAGGAGGAACATCATAAACATATAATACTTGTGTTAGAGACATTGAGAAAGGATAAGTTGTATGCCAAGTTTAGCAAGTTTGAATTTTGGATAAAGCAAGTCACTTTCTTGTGACATGTGATCACAAGTGATGGAATATCTGTGGATCCTTTAAAAAAAGGTGATTATGGAATGGAACATGCCCTCTAGTGTAGCATAAATCCATAGTTTTCATGGATTAGATGGATACTATGAATGTTTTGTTCAAAACTACTCACAATTGTCATGAATGCTAACTATGTTAACAAGGAAACGAGTAAATTATGTCTTGAAGGAAGAATGTGAGTGAAGCTTCAAGGAGATAAAGAGAAGGCTGATCACTTCACCTATACTCACACTATGAAAAAGTGAAGAATGTTTTGGGATATATATTGATCCTTCATAGAGAGGATTGGGGTGTGTACTCACACAAAATAATAATGTGATAGCCTACATCTCACGGTAGTAGAAGATCCAGGAGAAGAACTACATGATTCATGATCTTTATCTAACAACTATGAATTTGGCCTTGAAAATATGGCAGCACTACCTTTATAGTGAGAAGTGTCACATATACACTGACCACAAGAGACTAATGTATAGATTCACACAAAAGGAGACCAACATGCATCAAAGTAGATGGTTAGAGCTAATCAAGGATTGTAATTACACTATTCAATACCATCCTGGAATGGTGAAAAAGGTAGTTGATGGTCCAAGCCGAAAAGAACCTACTACTCTATCCATGTTATGGATTGAGAAAGACCCTATCATCATGGATATGAAAAGAACGGGTTTAGAAATCCTAAGGACAGGGGTTGCATCCTACGATTACCAAATGATTTCATAACCATCCATCTAAGTGATGATTAAGGAAGCAGAAAGGGATGATGTGAAGATACAAAAGAAGGTGAATGCAGACAAAGAAGGGAAACTGCACGAGTTCCATATAGACTATGATTGTGTGATTCGGTTTGGAACACAGATTTGGGTGCCTTTATCACCCAAGATAAAGAAGGAGATATTGGAGAATAAACATAACTCAACATTCTCTATCCATCCTACTAACACCAAGATCTATTGTCATCTCCGAGAACACATATGGTGGGATAACATGAAGAAGGAGATAATAAAATATATATCAAGGTTCTTGGTATGTTATCAAGTTAAAGCAGAGCGACAAAAGTAAAAAGGGATGAGGTAGCCATTGCCTGTACCCATGTGGAAATGGGAAATTATTACTATGGACTTTGTCATGGGTCTCCAGAAGACATTGAAGGAAAATAATGCGAAATGGGTTTTTGTTGATCGACTCACCAAGACTGCCAATTTTATCGTTATTCAAAAAGATCTCTCGCTTGAACAAATTGCAATGATATATGTTATGGAAGTGGTGAAACTGCATGGTGTTCCACTCTCAATTGTATTTGACTGCGATCCAAGGATCACATATAAATTCTGAAGGATCGTTTAACATGCTTTGAGTTCTGAATTAAATTTCAGCACGACCTATCACTGGAAAACCAATGGACAATCTTAAAGGACTATTCATAAGCTTGAATAAATTCTATTTGCATGATATCTCAAATTCAAAGGTGGATGGGATCAACATCTCCCATTTTTTGAGTTCTCATACAACAATATCTTCCACTCGAGTATTCATATGGCTCTATATAAAGCTCTATATGGAAAGCGATGTTGAACTCCAACATTTTGGGATGAAAATGGATAAATAAAGCTACATGGACACGATCTTGTGAAAGAGATTATAGATTATTTACAAGTCATCAAAAAACACATAAAATATTCTCAGAGTCGGAAAAAGAGCTATGCTGACAACCGATGATGTGACATGGAGTTCGACATTGTGTATAATGTCTTCCCTCGAATATCACCATTGAATAAATTCATGTGATTTGGAAAGAAAGGTAAGTTAATACCAATGTACATTGGCCCCTATGGAATCCTTGACCGCCTTGGAGTCGTGGCCTATCAGCTTGCACTTCCACTGAATATGGCTCATGTTCATGATATGGTTCACATATATATCTTGAATAAGTACATACTGAAACCCTCATATGTACTAAACTCATAGGTGGCACAACAGGATGATGATATCTTTTATGAGGAGCAACTGGTACTGATTCTGGATGAGAGAGATAACCTTATACGGAACAAGGCAACCCACCTTGTCAAAGTGTTGTGGATGAACCATAAGCTTGAAGAAGCTCCTTGGGAACCAGAAGAAGTGATGAAGGAGAAGTACCCTCACCTGTTTGTGTAAATTGATATTTTGGGGGAGACAATTAATAGTGGGGAAAAATGTAACAACCCAATGTTTTTCAATGGAAATCCCCTTCTTATAAATTTTTCATAAAATCACATGATAACACAACATATTGAACTACTATGTGCTAAGTGACATTTAAACATAAGTTTGTCACATAGGTGTATATAATTTCAAAAATATGAGATACACGGTGGTGTTCAAGATGATTTTTGGGGTCCAATATGAAAAACATAATTTTTTGTGAATAGTAACCTACCCTTATGAATAGTAACCTACACATATGAATAGTAGTACGAACCTTATGAATAGTAAATCTTCCAAAATAAGAGTAACCTTACCCATGAATAATTAAATAAAATTTAAGAATCATAAAAAGTGAAAATTTGACCATAGTAAATGTTTTGGTATTTTTGTATGCCATTAATAAATAATTATAATTAATTAATTAATTTAAAAGAATTGTTTTTAAAAGGTGTTCATAAATTAAAAAATCTATATCTTATAGTTTTTAGATAATTTTACAAGACACTACGTAATTTTTGAAATCATTATATAATCAGTTTTATTTATAATTACTGTATTTTTTAATTAAATTATGAATTTGATTAAATTTTAATTTAATCATATTTATAGAATTATTTTCGAAAAATGGGCTTCATTTTTTCATTCTACACATCGAAAAATGTTTGGGGTGAAATTTTTTGGATTTTTCTGAAATACATGAATTTTGATGAATTGTGAAATACCATAATTTACAAAATAAGATAAATATGTTAATTACGGAGTCTTGTATGATGTTCTGCTAATGTAAGCCCACTTGGTTTGGGATTACATTATAAAATCACTATTCCTGGTCATAGAAGAATCCCTATTCATTGTATTGTGGGGAAATAATAAATTAATGAAATTTATATTAAGAAAACCCCTCTTCCCTCCACTATAAAAACCACCCTTCACACCCTCATTTCCTCACACCACTCAAGATTCAAGCCTTGTCTAAACTCTTCCCAAGAATATTTCCTAGCCCCTCCCCCACGTCCAAAATCTTCAGGTCACATAAAAAGTCTTATCTTAGGCCTTTTGTGGAGGATCCCAAGAGGATGATTTAAGATAAAATTAAAGCGAATGAAGTGTTTAGATACAAGGTGACTACATCAACTAATGAGGGGTCAAGGGCCAGTAAGAAGCTATAGAAAAATAAATTGAATAAATGTTTATGATCGATTTTGTAATTATTATGTTTGGTCTTAGTTTTCCGAAGACACTATACCATTGGATCCTCAATGTGTAATACTATTTTGTTATTTATCATTAAAATGATGTAATATTAAAGTAAGAAAAGGTTGTGTCTCTATATAAATTCTATGTAGAAGGGATTACACATCGTGTCCTTACATCTGGAGTATACCTGTGTACTACGATCATCTGTCGGTACACGTCGTCATCTTGTGTACGTGGTCCATGATATATCATGTGGGAGAGTTTCTGATGTTTAGGAAACTGATGTACTCCATCCCGTATCCATGTACTTTCTTTGTACACGACAATTCGACCAAATGGGGGACACATGTTTTGTAGTCGGGACTACTTGATGTGTGTATTAGGTTTTTCAGAAACTAGTCTTCTTCCACCTACTCAAGACATCGGTCACAAAGATTCCATTTTGATTGTATTTCCACCTAGAAACTCTAGAACAATGATGTCAACTCCACGCTGACAGTGAATTGATAGGATCTAGGCCTTCAATCGACTAAGAAAAATGAAATTTTATGTTTTCTCCGTTATTACCGAATAATGTGATTTCAACACCACCATTATTTAATCTGCTTCGACAACCACTTTCAAACCTCTATTAAGACATCTTGATTCATGATCTACTATTTCATATCATTGTTCTAATAATAGAATGTGTAATGAATGATTGTTCACAAATGAGTTTAATGCCAGAGATGAACGAAGAACACATGAAAAGAAGTGAATTACATGATAAAAGAACAATCAAATAGAGATGGTAGAAAATTGATCGATGTTTGTGTCAGTCATGGTTCATCACCATTAGAATGGTAAATAAACAATTAATATTTCTAATCACAAATAATAATTATCCCGATTAACTCACAATGTAATGCCATCTTGGAAATACGATTGACCTACTTGCTAATTTGTTCACAGATTAGTTTTCTTTTATTGTATGAACAATGAATCTGTAAAGGAAAATCAAAATAATGCATCCTACATGGATATAGATATCTCCCTAATATAGAATAGTCGTTGCATCATTTTTTGATGGAGAGATCCATCAAGATCAGTGTTCTTCAACCACTGATTTGAAGTTTCATCATTGTTTGCGCGAGGGAATTATCTTTATATCTAATTATAGTATCTCTAGAGTATTATAGGATTATGAGACTAACCTTTGATCTAAGAAAAAGGGTTTATTTAATAAAAAACAAAGCACTAAATTTTTTCATTAATGAAATAAAATAATAAAATATAAATTTATTTTAATCATTTCATTGTCTGGGATGAAATTCCCCAATCGACCCACACCATCCAATGTTATGTTACACCTAAGGGAATGATGTTGTATTGAACTCTATATTTCCCTCATATTTTTGATTTGGGCACACCTTTAGAAGATATTACACATTTTTAATGAAACTACAAGTGTATTCTATTTAATAATTTAATGTTTTAAAACATTATTTCCAAGCACATAGAGCCTATGAATCATATATTATCCCACTACGTGGTCTCAAATTCAATCCACATAATAATTAAAAATAATAAAAAGAAAATTTGATTCCTTAAATATAATAAGTAATGAATTAATTCTTAGTATCTGGATCACATTGAATAATTTTCTAGAGTATCAAGGAAAATCAAATATCCTGGTTATATATATTTGAATGTGTCACCCTATGAAACCATGGGACTTCTTTAATGTATATATCATATATATGTTCTAGAGAGAATTAATCCCTTATGTTAATGTAGTGAAAATAATTTATACAGTGATTGAATAAAACAGTATGAAATTTTTTTTTTTGATGATTTAGAAATTTTTTAAATCAAATACACGAGGTTATTTTCTTATTTTAATTCATGTAGCACAATGAGATTTTAAAAGAATATAATGTTAACATGAATATATGATACAGAATAATAAATTAACTAACCCTTGAAATACCCTACTATTATAAACTATTAATAAAATTGGGAGTTATGTATAGTATTAAATTATCTATGAAACAAATTAAATGGCCCTACTCAATATAAGTTTATTGATAAATATGAACTCAACTATGATTTTATTATACAAAAAAAATATTTCCTCAATTTTTTTTAATTTATGAGACTATATTAAAATTAATTTATAGAAAATTTATAAATTTTATTTTATTATGTTAACTCTATTTTTAAAATTATCCTATAAAATTTTATATGGGGTCAAATATTTGGTATTTTTGAAATGTGTTATTTTACAATAAATAGTGTAAATTACTAATTTTTTAAATATATTCAATTATTTTCATTAAATAAAGTAATTTAAATGTACGAATACATTTTTAATTTTATATTAAGGATAAATAGGATATATTTTATTTATAATAATATAATAAATTAAATTTAATCATCAATTTTCTTATTATTTCTATAAGTTTATATTTTTGTTTAATGACATGGTTTTCTATAAATTGTTTTTAAATAAATAACGTTTTCCATAATTAACAATTTAAAAAAATAGTAAGGAAATATTTATATAAATTTCACATATTATAAAATTATTTATTTTTACTTAAATTCATATAATGATGATTGTTTGCCATATAATTAATTTAATATCATATATTTTATGAAAAAAAATTCATTCCATGAAATATGATTTTAAAATACAATACATGGGATTAATTAGAAATTGAAATATACAAATTATGTTATTTGAATTTGATAAAATATCTTTAAGGTTTGAATTCTTCATAATCAATATTATGTAATTAGATAAACACGATTTTGTTTATAATAAATAGTAAAAAAATAAAAAATCATGTAGTCGTAGTGAGAAACATAAATAGTAAAAGTGGGTAACGTTAGATGTAAATTAATTATATTATATAAAACATTTTTATATGAATTTTGGAGGTATTAATCAACCATATCACCCATACACTCTATTCAAATTAATTTTTGATGACCATCCTTCCATTAGTGAATAGTTTATGGAATTTGAGAAAATATCACTCCTTACTTATTAAAGGGATACCCTTCCCATTACTTTTTCACAACTATGAATCCATTTTAGTAGAAAAAACAAGAAAGATGCTTCCCCAAAAACACATATCCATATTCTCATTATTATTTTCATCCCAAAAGAACAACCATTATGTTCTTAATAATAGATCGAAATAAGGTTTTTCTTAGTGCATGTAATTGTCCTCACAAATATTTTTCTTTTATAGATTTTATTTTTCAAAATGAAATTATTTAATAAATAATTATTTTTTATTAATACCAATTTATCCTATATTTTTAGATGCTAATATTTTCATTTAAGGTTATTTATCTATCTCCTCTTCCATCAAATGGAGAATAAAACCATCATTATTTTTTTGATGGACTACCACCTAGTGAACCAAGGAAATTAAATTTCCATCATCACCTATCAAATATATTAGTGATTATTGATTTAATGTATATATATATGATATTATTGACATATTAATAAGTATATAAGATTAAAATATCGTATAACTTCTTACATTACCATAAATTGAAAAATTATTACATTATTTCGGTGTACGATGGACTACCTCTTCGCAAAGTGATGTGATTCCTTTTTATTACCACATAACATAGATAATATATATAAGTGTCATTAAATAATTAATATGATATTTATAATTTAATAATTAATATGGATGTATATAACAACACTTAGCTTCTTTCCATCCAAATAATTGGAAAAAGGAAATGTTACTCATGTCTGTGTATAGTCTACAATCTACATGATTATAACATAGATGATTTTTCATAACCATTTTATTGGGTTTAAAAAAAATATGTATTAAAATTATAATTATTTGTTTTTTATTATTATTAATATTGTTTAATAATGATCTATTCATCCAGGATGAACACACTGATGCCCTATAGAAATCCTAAACTGAGAATTTTCCAAACACAGGATGGGGAAATAACTGAATAATTAATTACATATGTTATTAAATAAATGAATTAAATTTTTTTCTGTATATGTTATTAAAACTATAAAATGTTATTTATAAAAAATATAATTTTTATATGATAATTATTCATTATATATCTGACACGCATGACATATTTGCACTCGAGGTAAAGGATTCCATCTAAAATTCCTTTCATCGAGACATATTTTAATGTTATGTAAAAAGTTATTTTTAGGGTTTATATAACTCCCATTTACATTTTATTTCATGATTCCTTAAGGCCTATGTGTATTTTGTTCTTCAAATAATTTTTTTTTTATAAAGGTATTTGAATTGGATCATACCATGTAGTAAGTGGATTTATAAATCAAAATATATTCATTTCATTTTATTACTACTTCATTATTTTGTCATTATAATATTATATATGTAATATATTTTGATTATTTATTTAATATAGCCATATATTTAATTTGGATTTACTTTTTATACATATGATATCTTCATTGATAAATTCTCACTTTAACATTATGATCATTGTAGGTGTTCAGCATCTCAAACTATATTCTTTGGGAATTATGTTATATCATACACATATCTTCTTTTAAGAGGTGTTTGTTCTACGCATTTAATATTTTATACCTTGAATATATTTATATTAATTTCATTTAAATTTTAATATTATGTTAATAATTTCATTGGGATTATATTTAAAAAATATACCAAATTTCTAAGAGATTTATGTTTTAATCTCATTTAAATCATGATTATTTATTCATGAATTTAAATTGAAGGTGTATATTTTTTATTGAAATATAAAACTATTTTATTTTATCCTACTATACATATTCATTCAGTTTTATGGTAATAGTACTATTTCTTCCCTTTATAAATTAAATTTATGGATTTTTTTTTAAAATTAGACATTATTTTTCTGATCAATCAAAATTTATTTTTCATCCATATACATGTTTTCATAAAATATTTTAAAAAATTCATTTAACATTATCTATATTATTTAATAAAGTCATTTTTACTCATTTTTTAATTTTTAAAAAAGGTTTTGAAAGGAATCTAACTTTATTTGGAAAGGAGTAATTTTTTATCTTCTTAAAACCGTGAAGAAGGAATGTTATTGTAACTTGTATTGATTTTAAATATTTATGCACCATCATAACCACTCATTTAATTGAAAAATAATTTATATGTTTACATTTTAATTTTTTAATTATATTTTTCTGTGATATTTTGATTTTTTTCATTTTTAATGAAGTTATTTAAAATTAAAATGTCTATTTTACACGAGAAATATTCGATGTAATATTTTTAAGACAATATCATCAATATTGAAAAACATTTATGATATATAATTATTCAAAATTACATATATATATATCAATAAGATATATACCCATATTTTCCAACCTTACATTATTGGAGTAAAATATGGCTTATGTTCCTCTATAAAATGACTTAATTATGATGTTTAATTATATGAGGGTTTGAGGAATGATTTTCAAGACCATTTCCTTCCAATGGTAATTACTATGTTTATTTCTTGTCAATGATTTTTGTGTGTGTCACACTTAACATAAATCTTGTTATAATAGGTGTGTCAAGATAGTGATAAAATTCAATGGGTAAATCATTTGTCTTCTGTGGTGTCTTGTGTAGGATTAGGGTGTAAACCTAATTTATTATGAGACCTTTTAAAAAATCAGATATTGTCTCGGTAGTTATCCTTGACTCATATTTATGAAATTTTATATGTTTCTAGAAAATTTTATATGATTTCAGGATCTTCTGATAACAGGTTATTTATGTTTCTCTCCTATGTTATTACAATAATTCCCCTCTTCTATTAAATCATGTTATACTTTTGATTCCAAATTTATGATTATTTATCATGTTTTTTTCTTGATTGGGATTTTTAGATCACCACTTTTGTATATTTTTTCCCAGGTCATCTCATGAATTTTTGGATATTGAAATGATTTATGAGTACATTATGGATTATAAAATAATTTTTTTGTCTCACTATCTTGATCTATGAACCTAAACGTGAAAAGATAGTGGGAAACATGATCGTTGTGTTGTATTTAATGGTAGGTTATGTCAAAAAAATTAAATATAACTGTAAAAGGAATGAATTTCTATAGTTATATAATGGGTAATGATGAGAAAATACCCATGTACTCTATCTCTCGTTATTAACATGAAAATATATTTATCACCGAGATAAATTCTATACAATATCTATAATTATGTTATCATTCTATAAATTCACTTTTAGATTTATTTTCATTTTTTACTTAAAGGGGAATAAAGAATGATGATCTATGATATTATTTGAATAATTCCTTAATCAATTCGGGTAATGAAGGGAAACATACTTAGTACTTAAATCAAATCATTCCATCACTTTAAAGGTTAAAATCATGAACATTTATCACCTTATTTCATATATTTTTGTCCTTAGTTTGTTCTAATTTAATAGTTACATAGATATATTGGTGAAAACTCATTTGAGAAAAATATGATTTCTCTCATTTCATATCGATTCCAAAGTCTATATTAGGAATAGTCATATTTATTGGATATTTTTTGATCATAATTTTAGATGAGATAACATTATCAATTCAACTAAAATAATCAACCACCATGTTTTCTTTCCCAAGGATGAAATGTAATAAAAAGTAATAATTTTTAATCAAATCCAATAATATTCTTTAGTTAATATAACATTTATTGTGAGAATTCTACGTTCTTGGCCTATATTCCACTAATATTGTTCCCCAAGATGGTTCTCCATAATTCGCTTGCATCCCCCTTGTAATCGAGAAGATATAAACTAGCTGGGAGGGCCTATGATGTGATTGTGGGGATACTATTCTGTTTTATCAGTGAAAGAAACAAGAATAAATTACCATATAACATCCATAACAGTAATAATAATTGTTTGGAAACAATAAATAAAATAAAAAAAGAACATGGTGAAGTAATAAATGGAATTATGTGAAGGCTTTAATGGGTATTTTATACAAACAACACTATTTTCCAACTAGGTCTATCATATACACATGAGTAAATATTGGAAACCCAAATAGAAGTTACAGGATATATTACATACACTATTCCATAACATATAACTAATATCCATAGTCAATTCCATCATGCTCGATGGGTATCAATCCTTTTACCATCATGTTGCAGCAACTAAGTGAACGTCTTAATGGGTACTATAGGGAAATGGTGGCTCTATCATGGTATTAGTACATTAATCAGTAGGGTACCACCAACATAGTCTCAAAAATGACATGAAATATTAAATTCAGGTAAATGTGTGGTAATCAATTTTTATCAACAAAAAATAAAAATTCAAACAATATATATAAATAAGGATGTAAATTAAATAATCCTCAACGGATCCCCATGTTTCTGATCTCGATCCACCATATCATCATTATCCTAATCAAGAATATATCAAAAGAAAATTTCATCATATATAAATAAATATATATATATATATATATATCAGTAAGGATAAAAATAAAATAAATAAAATCAACCCTCAATTAACGCTACGGTGTGTAATTCTGATCGATAAATACCTTGTTTAGCTATCACCAAACAGGTATCCCATAATGTTATGTCTTGAAAATGAGATATATGTCATAGTCCAGGGATCATACATACTCATCTCTAATCACTATAATGAATGATGTCATATACCAACAAACAATCATGTAAGGATAACATTATATGAACTATGGTGCATGCCATAAATATTAAATATCATTTATAAGAGGGAAAATACCCATGCCCATTTGTTATGTAATCCTATTATAGACTCTAGAGTTAATCCAAAAGAAAATTTATATAATATAGATCTATTAGGGGCATGATACATGGACATTAACTGTGGAATACTCTTTAAGTATATGGATAACATTGATAGAAAAAATATTATAATATAGACATTCTAGGAATAGGATATAGGGACATTGTGCATGGTTTCCTCTTCAAGTACATGAATTGTATCCAAAGAAAATTGATTCAAAAAACATTCTGTTAGGATTTTTTAGTGATATACCATAAATACCCTCACACATTCAATACCACGATATCCATTCCACAAGTAATCACTAGAATCTTGATCCTAGGTAGTACATCTTGGTATCCCTGAAATATAATGTATCATGTTAGGCCCACAATCATGATGCTTGGTAGAACCTATGAAAAACAATACTCAATAAATAATAAATTTATAAATAATAAATAAATGAGTGTGAGTGGGTGGCAAAAACCGTTAAACCCACCACTAATGTCATCACCTCTCACGTGTTCATGATCGATGTGAGTTCGAGGTGCCACCATATACCATCTCTACCAAAAATCATAACATACTAGCTGTGGGTCGGTCAACCATTGGGGAACCCCCATGTTCCCTTGGGTGAAAATAAAATATATTTATCCAACAATAGTTTCCCTATATCATCATGTATATAAGTCTTCTCTTATTGGGTCCTCATAAGGGTTCTGTAAAAGGATGAATCATACATCGGTTCCCCTAGTTCATATCATACACTGTGGAATCCCACAAGGGACCATCATCCTTAGTGACACTTTGATGTTTAAATTTAAAATACAAGGGTTTTTAGTGACCACATACCGTTTAAATTATTCTCATTCAAATTCAAATTTCCTAAAGAAACTTTTAGTATTTTCTAAGAATAACAATGTCATTATGGGAATTTTTTCATGAAATACTACAAAAAATATTAATTAAAACACAATGTTGATTATTTAATTAAAATGAATTTATATATTTTATCTATACATTTTATTTCAAATAGCCATAACTCTCAATATCATAATGATAGATCCCATAACACAAGAATAGTGAGGTCACACCCCCAAATATCCCATAACCTATGAATAACCTGATGATGGGTATAATCCATATGAAATGTAATCAAAAACAAATTCAAAATTTTTAATTATGTACTTAAATATATTTAAATTCATCATGGAAAAATACCTTGATGAAACAACACACAGGGAAGTGAAGATGGCCTCTTGGGGTATCCTATTCCTATTAAGAGTGAATGACCCTTCATCAGAATCCAACTCTACCATGTTGTGGTGGAATCTAAAACAAAAAACATAATTTTATAAACCAATAGTTATAAGAAGCTGAATAAAATAAGAGTGATGGAAAATGGAGTCAATGAAATACCTCAATGATTCTAATGCTCCCGATGACATATGATTCTGATAAAAAACGGGGGAGATATCCCAAGAAGAATGGTGGAAGAGGGATGAAATTCATTGTGGATAAAGTTGTAATAATATTGCTAAAACCATTTTGGGATCATAGGGGAATAATGTAAATTTCTCCCACCATAATGAGTGTCATAGCTTTTCCTGATAGTTTTCCAAAACATGAACCAAACTTGAGGTTAGCACTATTTTTGTCCCTAATCTCACATGATTAAAGTATACATTTTATAAGCCATGCACCAACCATGTGTCTCATCTATTAGAGGCACACCCCATATCTCATGGTTTCAGCACATAGTTAATCAAACCAAATGTCTATCAAGAGACATGTCTATATAAAATTTTCGACCCCATACAAATATTCATGAATCCAACCACACATCTTCTCAAACCATGATCTTGTACAAAATTTCATGCATGGTCAGGTTTCCTGGTTATCTCTAACCATTTTCCAATATTGTTCCTTGAGATGTACCTTTTGTAATGTTTTAGATGTGGGACCCCAACACCTAGGATTATTTTGAAACCTCTATGATAAAAAAATCCTCATTCTAGTACTAAAATATTATTTAGATTCATTCTACCCTTTAAAATCGTTTCCCAAATAATTGACCAAGATTTAACCCCTCAAATGAATAAAAACTAAAAATCTTCCATATATTTATGACTTGGAATTACAAGGGATCTTATAGCCTCCCAAAAATAAATTTAATCATACCCATGAAACCTTTAGTAGGAATCAAAATGAAAAATATAGCCTACTTGGGTCATTAATTATGTTCTAAGGGATGCATTGCATTTCTTGACTCCTAATTCACCTCAACGAACTATATTAAACACATGGTTCCTAATCTACCATATATCAATCTAATTCTCATAACCATTTCTAAAAATTCAAGGCAATTTTTAGTCAATCCTTTTTAACATGAGACATAACATTTTCATTATTTCCCGAACTGACCTATGGCACTTCCTAATGCAGTTTCATACATTCAATGGAAAACTATATACCATGGTACTAAAATTGTTGTAATTTTCTAACAAAACAAAACCTAGAATCCTAATTATTTTCTAAAAATATTTATAAAGGTGTAGAATCTAATAAGGCATAAGGATACATCCCCAATCATTGATTATAACTAATTTTCAGACTCCAATCAACCAAAATCAAACTGGTCATATAGGATTTTTCATGAAAACCCCAAAATGTACTCCAGTCTACATTTATCTCATCATAAATGTGTGATTGAGTTTTTTTATACTGACCACATTAAACAACAAGAATTAATTCAAGACACACAACTTAGGATGAAAATTATAGAAAATACTCAGATCTCAGATTTGATGTTCCATTTATTCTGGATATTGACATCTTTATCCAAAGGTACACCAATATCATTTCAAACACTGCCACCAAATCATGTAACTGACTACTAGTAAAATTTTCTTGATAAAAAATCATGTGATCAGACCATATTTTTTCACGTCACAAGAACTAGTAAATACATGATTCAAAATCCATAGATCATTATAAGCTACTCTGGTCTTAATTATTGCACTCAGACTTCACCTAAGTCTATATTTGAAATTTTACCTTGAATTTAACATGAAATCCATACTTAAATTGATAAGTTTTTAGCAGAATATTTGAGGAAAAATACCATATAAAGACTAGTTTAATTATCTCATGTTCCTTCTCATATGCGGGGCTCCCACTAGTGACTAACATCCTTCTCAACACCATAAGAAAATACATTACATTTCTCTAAGGAAAATAAAACCAGATCATTAAAACCTATTCCATATCCCTCTCAAAATAAAAATGACAATGTATTAGAACCCGTTCATCCTAAAAACTAATAAAAAGGACTCCCAAAAATAAGACCTAAATCTTAAGTATTGATTACACGAAGCTTTATGATATTAGAAAAACTGATGGATACAACCATAAAATGTAAAATGGTGTAATATGTACCATGTGAATTACATTTGAATCTCTCATCATAAGCACTAACAATGAGTATCTATTACAACCAAAAAAACATTGGTATCCTTGAACAATGAAATATCTTTTGCAGCGTACTAAGGATAATGTTAAGATATGGGCTTCATCAAATCAATTTTTGATTTTCATATGATTCCATAAATATGAATGTTTTTTGTACATTGAGACACAATCAAATAAAAATAGGATACTCTTGGATTATAAAATTCATAACACTAAAACTCACGTAAATGCGTATCTTGGTCTAACTGTTGGTCATATACCAACTAGAACTTGATTGATTATTTGTGTCTCCTCTACCATATGAAGATATCCCTCATTTATGTCGAACCTCACTGAAAATATTCATGTATCATGCATTTTAAATCCCTAGTCCTTGACTAGCACATGATTTCCCATAACATTATGATTATAAATGTTTCACATGTAACAAATTCATACTATTATCCCACCACCCATGATACATTAAGTCATTCCTTACTATTCCAAGTTAATGTTGATACATGACATGTTAGTCTAATTATCCAAAATCTCCCTTGGATATCATCTTCAAAATTTAGTACCTCACAATGCCAATATTTCATCCATAAACTCCCACCAAACACAATATTTTAATAAATATTAAGTGACAAAAACAAAACCAATAACCGACTTCTCCAAGAACCCAGATAGTCTATCCATTAAATCCAGTCTAAAAACACAAGAAACATAAATTCTTAGAAAATGAAGGCATCATCCGGTCAATATAAAAAAACTTGAGCACCCATTATGAATATATCACAATGATTGTATAACCATGATACATTATTAAAAAGTAATCCAATAAACGTGTACAAACCATATAGCAGGTTTATCTCGATCAAACGGAACATAAACCAATAGGGGTATGAGATTCAACAATGAGCATCATGATCTCCAAACTAGCCCTATTGATCAAGTCTCATAACTAGTTTATAAGGTCCTACCACCTAGACCATAAGTCAAACCACTCAAAAAGGTCACATTTCACATGGCTTCATCATTGCACCCATATTAGTATTTGGCTTTTTACATTCTTACCAACTCTCTCTATATATAAAAGGTAAAGAAAACGCCATTCTACATGGGTCAAAAAAAATCATGCATTGACCTTATATGGACATGATCCTTACCAGGAAACATCGTATGGGACATAATTCTAGAGTATTAGGTTATTATATTTGTAGAATGAATAAATAATAGTCATAAATAATAATTACATAGTAATACCCCCCTTGAGTTATAGTTCATGATAAACCATAGGTGTTTATCACCAGCTTACAATGTGGCCCAAATATATCAACTAAAATGAATGGATACAACCAAAAATGGACTATCTGAAAAGGATCAGTCATTGATACTGAACTAAATGGGTCAATAAAATATTCACACAGTTCGATTATGTATAATTTAATTCCATGTTAAGTAGTAATAAAATATATAGGTTGTTACTTACAGATTAAATAACTGAACATAAGTCACAGTATTTTACAATGGTTCCAAAACATAGGAATAATGTTCTCTAAAAACATACTAGTGTCTTTTAATATCCTATTCATGGGGAGTGAGTTATTATATTCACTATTAATTGTTTCACTGTATATCCACAATGTCATCCATTAGAATTTAATACATGAATCTTACTTGAATTGTGAATAATTCGACCATGAACCTATATTGGAAAACCCAATTTATTCTGTTGTTTATAATATAAATTAAATTTTCATATCATCAGTAATAATCATAAATTATAAGGTATATTAAATGTTGAACCTATGTTCCAAATATGATGCACAAGATGCATCTTTCATTTTCTATCCAAAATTCACAAACCATTATTTTATTAATTAAAATTTCCAAGATCCATAAATCCTTCAATAAATCATAAAATCCAAAAACATGTGGATCACTAAAAATTATTGTCATATAAAATTAAGACATCAGATATCAAGAATAGAAAAATAGTATCCCTAGAAACCTATAATTTTTACCAGAATAGGTGTTCTCGATGCACCAGTCAAATATTCATTATAGGTTCTAACAGATTCCTAATACTCCTAACTATCATATGTCAAATTGTAATGAAATAGGAAATGAATAGGATTGATGATATTTTTTAGAATCATAACCCAGTCACAACGATTCTAGTTCCAAGAGTCAGATATCCATATGTACTCAGTCACTCCACCCCTTATAGCATTGTATTTCAACTAGAAGCGAAGGACAAGGGTGTGATAGTGGGGATACTATGACCTCATATCAGAGTAAGCAACCAACAATAATAAGTATCTAACATTAACAGTAGTAATAATAGGATTAAGAAATAATAACAAAACTAAAACATGATCATTCTAATATAATAAATGGATTGTGGAAATGGCTCTAATGACCATTTCATAAAAAAAATATTAATTTCCCGCCAGGATGATCACATACATAAAAGTAAAAAAACGAAATAAAGAAATTACATTTCTTTACATCATAAACTAATCCATAACCAAACCTGATCTCTTACACATGTCCAAACTTTCCTTCATGATTGGTTTTGATCCTCGGCCCATGTGTCACATGCAACCATTTGAATGATTACTCTAGTAACCTAGTGGAATGGATGTCCAACCCGGGTGTGAGTATAGAAAACATTAGGGTACCGAATTTGTGGTACTGTACAAAACCAGTAATATGCATTGTTTCTAAATGTGTTCTACTCAACATTATATCAGTAATAAAAAAACTAAATCCATAAATAATAATATGGATATAAATAAAATTCACCATACTTGATCCTTAGGTATGTGATCCTGATCGACCATACCTTCTTCGGTATAAACTAGAATGTCTCTGAATAATGTGTAATATATATATATATATATATATGTATATATAACCATAAATATATATACATGTGTATATATACAAACGAGTACAAAAATAAATTGTATAAATAAAATAAAACAACATTCAATCCTCGGGTCCATAATCACGATTGATTAATATATATATTAAAGAAGTATCAGATAATACTATCAGTAGGTCTCATAACCAAGTGGGATACATGTCCTAGACTGGCTATCACTCATACCCCACTCCAATCAATTTAATTAAGGGTTTCATTTACTAAAAAACAATCCCTTAAAGATAAAATTGGATCAACCATGACCGATGTTGCGGGAATCAAGTATAAAACCTATGAGAGACAAGAACTAATGATATTAACCAAATATTCCTCTTAGATAACATTAAGAACAACCATAGATAATTCAAAATAATAGTCCTTCTTGGGCTAAAACCCTTGACACTTGACCAAGAATTCATCATTGAGTCCACAAAGAACATCTATTGAAAACATGGAATAATACAGACCTACAAGGGATAGGACCAATATCCATTTACCAAGGAATCCTCTTCAATTCCACATATTAAATCCATAGAAAACCTAGTAAATAATTTCTATACAATCACGGATTTTTGGTTCCATACTGCAATTACAATAATTTTTCCATTCAATGATATCAATACAATCAATTATTATCAGAAGCAATATCAGAGGATGTAAATATAGTTATCCTTGAAATATACCGTATCACATCAGGTATATCATGAAAAAACTAGGAAGAACCATTAAGAATCATAGATGCATCAAGAAAAACCATGTGAATCAAAAATAAATGGGTGAGGGTGGATAAACTCCAATTTACACTACTACTGTGATGGCCTCCCGATCTTACATGAATGGTGTGTGTTATAAGTTCCACCAGATACCATATCTTTTCCAAAAAAGTACGTACTAGCATTGATTCAGCCAAACATTGGATCACCACTATTTATCTCATGTGAAAACAAAATTAATGCATCTATCTTGGTATCCTCTACTTTAGCATGCCATGAAATTAATCCCTCATCGAGTCCTTTTAATAACTATGTAGAATGAGGAATCAAATATGAGATCATAGAGGATAGATCATATATTAAGGAATAACACATGGGTCCCTCGACCTCAGTGATAAGACACCATGTGAATTTAATGTTTAAAGGTTGTTAGTTACCACTATAATTCATCCATTTATTTAAAAAATTGAAAAATTTAATTTAATATGTCATTAGGGTAAATCAAAATTGGGGGTGTCTCCCTCCGTATAAATACCAATAATACAAAAACTACATAATCTTGCATTATTATATTAGTGATGGTAAATTAGACAACCATAAATTTTTAAGCTTTCCATTTAATATGTACTAGATGGTAGTAGCATCTAGGGCGTATATAATCTCAACCTACTCATGTTTGATCATTTTCCACAACCAAACCTCTATAAAAAAATTATTATAACAAAATTATTTCTAATTAATTAAATCTGAATTATTTATCTTAAAGACCCATTATATTTAAAATATGAGTAACACACAATATAATATCTAATGATCCCATCATACCAGAACAAAAACATAGTACTCCTTATAATCATGAAACATAAGTATATCAAGGAGCCGATGGTAATACCTTTGAAAAAGAATAAAAAATTCCCTAAAAACATTAATTAAGTCCGTAAGGATTTTGAAATTCAATGAGACAAAGTACCTCAATTAAGTGACACATGAAGAAGTGTAGAAATTCAATTATATTATCCTCTTCCTAGGAAGACTTAATGAACCATCACTTTCATCTTATTCCACCATGATATAGAATATCTGAAACTAAAAATCCCAAATAAGAGAAATAAAGAGTTAGAGGGAGCCAAATGAAAAAACCACAATGGCATAATGTATTGAAGTCGTATCTCAAGTTTCTAACTCACCTGATAGCATCCAATTATTACCATGAATGAGGGGGAACTCCAATTGACATGGGAGTAATATGATTATCACATAAAGAGTATAAAGGAGGGAAAATGAAAAAAAACATTAATTTTTGGAGTGAAAAATAGCAATTGACCCTCTTTAGTGATCCACATAGTATGGACACATATTTTTCCAAACATTATTCAAACAATTTAGTTGGAACATTCTATACCCCTTATCTCAAATGGTTACAATATTGAATTTAATAGACCATTTTCAAACTGTGGTCCTCTACACTATGTGGCACACCCCACCTAAAATCATTACATCACACATTAAGTAATACTATGTGACAACTATTCAAAATGTCTGTAGAAAATAATAGAACCTATGCATAGTTTCCTCTATCTCAAAATGTGTTTTACGAAACTATGCTCCTATATAAAATATAGCAAATTGTTAGGCCACAGAGTTGTCACTAATTGTGTGCCAAATGTGCACTTTGAGTTTTACCATTCAAATCCATAAATTTTGGGATTTATATCATGGAAATACTCTTAAAACCCTTGATATAATTACCATGACTTCTTTTATGTATAAACACATTATTTAGTTTCAATCCAACAAAATAATTCACATTTGGAACCTCTAATCATGATTTAACATTTTCATTAATTGAAAATTCAAAATCCATTGGAAATTTCCAACTCAAAAAAGTATGGGATCTTCAGAATATTTCAATTACTCTTTAATGATAAAAATATATGTCAAACCATTATTCATAAATGTAATTACTCTCTATCATTTATCAAAATACATCTTCTACAAAATCCAAATCTCGAATTGATTAATTTTTCTAACGAACCTTCAATTAGATTGTGGTATAAGATATTATTATATGTTTTTCAAAAAAACATACCATAACCCATTTTTATAGATATCTATAAACCAAACAACCTTCTCCATGATAGGGGATTGTGAGAATATGTATACTATCCAAACATATCTTAAATTTTTTGATATTTTATCATGATTTATCTGTCCAAAGTAATATAAATCTCGTTTGTGAGTTGATTAGATAGGGGTGATAAATATTTTACAAATTATATGTAATATCCATAAAATCCAATAAAGAAACCTATATAAACCACATTTGATAAAATGGTACAATGATTAATAACTAAATCCATTTGTAGATCCAAAATATACTCTCTATTGAGATTATATTTCACAAAAATAAATATTTATGTAACCAAAACTCTAACATAGTAAAATTTTCACACAGTTTCACATTTCATAGGGTCTTCAGTACAATACTTAAGATTTCATAATGATATTATTTAATCTTGTAATATATAATAATATATTATATAAATAACACCACAAAATAATCATTGTAGTCATTAAATATTCTATTCATTTAATACAGAAATATTTTTGGGGAATTTGTAAGGCAAAATGAAATCAATATGAATTCATTGGGTTCCTACCCATAATGGGATGCTCCATTTAGAATATACTAATTTTTTACCCTCATATAATAGTGTCCATATCAATGATCAATCATAGAAAAATATTGATCTCCACATAGTTGATTGAACATATCATCTATAATTGGAAGATGAAACTTATTCATGAAAATGATCATGTTATATTATTTATATTCAATGGATTGTCACATCAATTATTGCACCCCACATCAAAAATAGTTATCACATGATATTTCACTTTATATTTGGTCTTAATTGGTTTGTAATTTCAATCATCACAATTAACCATCAATTTGGAGAACTACCTTTCATAATGTAGACAATCCATAGAATTATATAATTGGAGTATGGGGGCTGCATGTTGAAGTGATTTATATCTATTTTCATCATTAGTTATCTTCATCCCACTACATTAGTACTATATATCCTATTGGACATGATTTTCAAACATAAAATTTTTACAAATACCCATATGATATTTTATATTCACTTCTTTTTTCACTTTTAGAATAAAAGGAAACTAATCCACATCCTTTTATGGATTTTTTCAATATAACTTCCTTTAAATTAAATTTTTATTTTCCCAAAAAAACCATGATATTTATTAGTGATTCTATTATCTATTTACACCGTGATATTAAATCAAACAAATAATTCCTAACTACATTTTTTTTTCTGATAACTCAAATTTGGGAATTTGTTTTATGCCGCTGAATATTAGATCAATATTACATTCAAAATCAAAAATAAATGCATAATGATAGCTCAAAAGTCTTTTTAAAAAATTTACATATGTAAAAATAGATTCATCATCCTTCTATATAAGCATAATGACTTAATTATACATATTCATAATGATAATAAATGTAAAATACATTTTTAAAATTACGATTCTCTATACATGCCAATCCCAAACGTGTATTTTTTAACATTTCCAAAAAATTATAATAAGATTCCACCATTGATTCATTAAACCATATAATCAATAAATAGATATAAATACAAAAAAAATTATCCTATCATTGGACCAACTAAGAGAAGGTTTACATTGACTTTTATAAGAATCTATAATAAAATGTTTCTTTATTTTATAATAAGGAATATTTTTATGATTGATGGAAAGAATATATTACATACGAATTGGAAATAATATATTTCATTTAAACTTTAATAAAATTTTATTTCTTATGTGGGGAATTATTTAATTTTCCATCAAATTCAATATTAACATGGTTCTTTATAGTTATATCCATTAACTAATAACAAAAAGAATAGTATGTGCAAGAATAATCCTAGTATTCAATCATAAAATCCTAAAAATCATGTTTGTGATTCCTAAATAATGTAAAATTTTATATGATTTATACAACCATATATTCAACATAGGTCATCTGTTTTAATTATCTATTTAAATCCATTATAATTATTTTAATAAAAAAATTATTATTCTAAGCATACCCTATATAATGTCAAATTAGTTGTATAGTCTATCCCCATTTTTTGTGTCCCAAAATAATGGTTGATATTTACATTGAAAATTCTTTTTTGGGTTATCACCATACAATGAATCAATTACAGAACTATGCCAACCTATAGTACCCATAGAGGAATGTATTTTCTTTTGGAAACCATAAAAGCTTATATATCATAACTTATGTTGTTATACTACACATAATCTTATCAAATGGTTTTTCAGTAGTGATTCCTATTCATATTTTAAAAAAAATTCTAACCATTTTAATGACACCAAATATAGAGACTGAACCCATTTATACATAAATAATGTATCTTAAGGGAATAAATATCCACTATATATAAATAAAATCTATGCCATTACTATAATGTTATTTTGTCTTGGAATAAATTTATATATAAAAAAATAATGAATAAATTATATACATCATTTCCCAATATGTTCTACAAAACTATCATCCTTCATATAAATAACACACTTAACAAATATCTACAAAATTTGAGGAATGAAACATAATAAAGGGTTAGATAATATGGTTAGTGAGGGTAAAAATAAGATATATTAATCAATGATAATAACTAATAACCAAAAAATTATAAGGTTCTAAGAGCATTCCATTATAATTATAATATCATACCAATATATGCACATATCATAAACCCAAATCATGGAATAATATTTTATCAATCAGTATACAAAAGAAATAACAATTAATAATCATCAATATTCTATCATGAACCATGAAAAAATATCATTGGAAAAAATAATAATTTTTTGTATAAATATTTGTATATAAAACCATTTCCATAGTCAAGGATAACATAAAAAACTATCATCGTGGGTGGGGTCGACTTCCCATTCCATTATTCCATTAGTCCATGTTCACTCTCAAGTTTATCACGCTGGCCAAAGTGCCTAAACGATCTGGGTTCACTCCCTAAAGTTGTCATTATTACATCATGTTATATCCTTCATTACCATATAAATTAATGTTCTATATATTCTAGGACCACTTTTCATGTAATTGAAAAAAATACATATGTGTAACACATGATGATTAAAAATCTATCATATAATTACATTGTATCCCATGGAAAGGATAATAGTGTCATAAAAATTTCAGCACTACAATCATAAAATATCTAGAGTAAAATCAATATGGTAGCATGGGATCATATCCCCAGTAAATCATAAGAAACATCAATTTATTTTTTATTGATAAAAACCATTTAAAATATCACTAAAAACTTCTTAAAGAAAATTAACTTTTTATTTTATAATTATTATTTCTTAACTAAATGTTTCCAAAATAATAATGAAATGTATTTTCTTCAAAAAAATTTATTAAAATTATAATGGAATGTTTAATGAATTTTTTTTTCTAATGGTGGGGTAATACATTCAGTTGGGGTTTGTTATATAAACAATTCATTTCACATTTTCACTAAAAATTCATAAGTAACACATTCAAAAAATGATAAAAGGTTTCTTTTATACCAAGATAATTAATGTAAAATATAGAGAAAATTGGCTTCAAATAACATTGTTTGGTAGAAAAAAATTCCCGAATTTTTTTAAAGGATGTATGGACATTGGAAAAAATATTCCCAACAGAAGAGAAAATAAGTGAAAATCTTCCATAAAAATTTTTTTTGTCTCAAGATTACTTAATTAGATGAAAATGAAGGGAAAAAAATTAAAAATCATGAAATTCCAAAATTATATGAATATAACTAATATTTATATAAGAATTAATATAACATTTCATCATATGATGATTTAAACCTAAACAATCAATTAAAAACCCGATTCCAACAGAAAACCCTTACATCATGTCGGTCATTCTTTTAAGAACTCTAAAAATTGTGTAATATATTTAAATTTTATTTTAATTCTATAGAAGAACCTTATTCATAACTATATCATCATGGAATATTTATTTAAAACTCTTACTGATAATTGTTTTATGAGTTTTCATTATCATCATCATTTAAATTGTTAATTCTATTGTTTATCATGTACATTTCGTTTTATTGATTATGTTATGTGTGCTATGATCATTGTTACTTGCCCACCAACAGTATAATAATGAATATAATATCATATATATTCATTATATATATATATTCTCATCAATTATATAATTTAGTTATTAAAAAATAATTACATCACTATGTGGAAATGATAGTATGTATGTCTGCATTTTGGATATTTCAAAAATTTTATGGATGGAAAAAAGAATTTTAAAATATAACTCACTATTGTAGAATAATTATTATAACATAAATATCATATAAAATCATTAAATCTACCATAATAGAGAAAAATTAATGATGTTTGAAAAAAATGAAATATATCTCTATGTATATGTATTGGTTTAAGGTACAGATGAGTGACACTTTCATACCATATTTTATTAGTAAAAGGTTATAAATGGTTATAAAATCATCAAAATTTATTCTCTTTATTTTCATGACATTTAATCCCTTATTTTATATTGTTAGAACATTTTTAGAGCATATATAATCATAAATAAAATTTAAAAGGATTATTTAAGATCATGACCTCTTTATTGAGAGACCTAAGTTGGCCTACACCTTTTGACTTGAAGGATTTGTCTTTAGAGAAGACCATAAAAACTATTGTGAGGGGAATGATTATATAAATGTTTTTTATTAGGTATATTATATAATAGAAATCCTATATATAATTATTAATGTAGGAGCAGAGGGTCTATTTTATATGTGATGAGAGGCACACAAATGTAATTTACTGAATGATTTCAATGACATAAGATTAGAATCACGGTAATGTCATTCAAAAAGGAAATTGATTCCAATAAAGGATTTGGTAAGGTTGTAATATTTTGAAACAATGTTAATTTTATATTTTTTGATGTAAATCCTACACATATATCTTGGTTTACCCCTCGATAATTTTTTTTATCCATAACTATTATAACATTTTTTATTTTATTTTTACTATTCATGATGACATAAAATTAATATCACCATATAAAATTATATTAATTTGTTTCATTCTAAATGTTGATTTAATTACTAAACACTCTGTTTCTATAAGTGGAAAAATAAAATTTTATGTCATCAAGTAACAAGAAATGAGAAACATTTTTGTAGAATAAATCATTAATGATAAAATATAAATTACATAAATTCACTTTCATGTATAAAAAATAAAATGAAATTTAAAATTTATGGTTGAATATATAATATACACATTTCATTAAAAGAACTAATAAATAGTTATTAGTTAAATTTATTATAATAATACACATTTCACAAATAAAAACAATTATTATTATATATATATATTAGGTTCTTATGGGTAAAATTACATTCAACCACACACAACGCATACAAAAAGGCCTGAAATGTTGGGAACAACCCCCACAAGGGATAAGCCCCCTAGTTGATTGCTTTATTACATTGTATATATTTTTGGCTGAAAACCTAGTGGGTATGAATCCTATTACATGACCAGTAGGGCTAAAATTGGATGACTCGATGACCCTTCTTTAATCATTTTTGCATCTCCACCTACACATGATGCTTGCCTCACCACCCCTTTATGGCCTAATGGTCTAGTAGCATAAAATCCCATTCGGGATGAATAGTTCTGATGCTAAATTACCCCACTATAGTGTCTTCTATATAACTTATTGTTCTATAGTTCTATATTTCATCTATAGTTCCTATATAAATTCTCTCCCACCCAGATTTGAACATGGGTTTAGTGTAGTATTTCGAGGAGAATTTACCACCTTGTTAATCCCCCAAAAGCATAAAAACAATTTTTAGATAAATGTGTTTATCCAAGAAAATGAACCTATATATAAATCTAGTCTAATAATAATTCATAGATTATTTACAATAAAATTATACTTATGTTACCATAATATCAAATTATAAACATTATTTGACCTTTAATTGATAAATTTATATGTTTTATAAAAATAATTTATATTCATTATCAAGTAAAAAATTATTTTAGAAAAAATCATAAGAATACACCCTAACAAATTGTATATACTATGATCTAAAAACTGAATTGAATTTACTCTTGTATAAAACTAGAAAAATTATAGATTAATTATATATCTAATAAAAAAATATGATAAAAAATATTTTCCTATGAATACAAAGTATTGAAGTGTAAAATGGATTTACAAAAAATTTAGTAAATACTTATTATGAATTAATCAATACATTTCAGTTATTAAAAACAAATGTACATATATTTTAAAAGATATTGTTAATATTCAAAACTCATTATCTAATAACTATTTTGTAGTGGTTTATTATATCTCAGATAATTTAGGCTCAATGTTTCATGTATATAATATGACAATTATTCATGTATTATTTTAAAGGAAATACATATAATATCATGGGATATAAAAATAAAATATATACTCTGTATATTTTGTTGAATATTCATAATAATATTTTCCATCTATAAATTATTTCTTTAACATATATTTTTTTGTTTCTCTGGATGTGATTTTTTTCATCCTTAACATTTATATTTAACTATCCTTTATCATTTAATAATATATTAAAATAATATGAAAATAATCATAAAGAATACTACATGGACCATTTTATTCTAAATCAAGGACAATAAAATCAATCATTTCTTATATGATATGAAAATTGTATAATAATCTTCCATATTCTACCTATATATTCATTTTGTACATAAAACATCATTTAGAGTTGTGAAGAAATAGTCAGTTTTTTATCATCATAATCTATGGATCATTTTACATAGGTCTCTAGAAAAATAATATAATTAAATTTGCACTCTTATTTAATTTTTAAATATTTTAATGTTTATCCATGAAATATTTTCTAGTTTTTATTCCGTATTCATTCAAACAATTCATGTTCTTATGATTATGATAGAATAACATTCTTCGAATGTGCATTATTTTCTAAATGCCTATTATCTATTGTTGTCATAGAAATTCCTTTATTTAGAGGAAAAATTCAGTTTTTAACTTCTAAAACATTATAAATGATTGATAATTGGTATAGAATCATCTGTACATGCTATATGTAATATATTATCCCCAAAATGTTGAAATACAATTTTTATTTTGAAAATATATATTATGTGTTGTATATAATATAACTCGGTGCCTTCATAAATTTTTTTGATAGAGAGAGAATTCAAATTCCAAAAAATCATATATCTAACAAACATTTCAAACCATCTATGATACCACTAAAACAACTAAATCAAGATCAATGTATTATCATTGATATGGGGCTCGAATCAATGAACAATTCTATTTTTTTTTGAATTAGAAATCACTACCTATAAGGATGTGTTGATGAGGGATGAAACACACAGAAACAAACACCAATGTAAGAGAATAAAAAAGATTTACAAGGCTCACTTATTAATATGATAAGTCTAGTCCCTTTTGTTATATATATTCTAATAGGGACACCCCATACACTAGAAAAATCATGTGTGTGCAATGAGTAGGGTATAACATTAAATATCTAGATTTCATATCTCTTTACTATGCATTATAACAAATACTACTCACGTTAATCGCACATGTTTCAATACAAAATATTTTAAAAAACAAATAAATATTAATCAAACAAGTATACTTCTTCATAGTCATTTACTGTGGTAAATTCTTGTACTTCCACAATATATGATCTATATGAATCAAATATTAATTTTCCTTCAAACACTTATATGGGAATATTTCTTTTCCACATTGTAAAAAAAACAAGAACATAACTATTTAAATATTAATTTTCTTCTTCATTTAGTATTCTATATATAACATATGGTATTACCTATATGAAAAAATATCCCAAAAAACATCTTTCCCCCACTATTTTTATCACTTTCATCACAATATTTTCCTTAATGAATATAAAGAGTAGATCCATTACTTAATATCTAATTCATATTTTTATTTTAATTTCATATTTATATCCCATTTTCAATAAAAACTCTTGTATCATCTTCCATATTAAATTTTTTCATAAAATATGATTTTGTATTTATATGGGTTGAAAGAACCAAGAAAATTTTAATATGAAGTGAAATCATCATGGTTGTTCGAAACTCCCAAACACTCTATAGATCACATTGAATCATCCTTAATTTTAGAATATAATTATAGTTTAAAATATTTATTTTTAATCAATTTGAAAATTTTATGGGGTGATAGTAGTTTTTATGGATGGAGGACTTGATTTTTAAGGAACAAAAAAACACATATAGTCTCTTCTATGGTGTAAGACACGACTATGGATGGGAGGATTCAGTTACTCAAGAGAAATAAATAACTAAAACATATTTCTAAATGTAATGACCCTCCTTCCATTTGTTTTTCACCCCACCAATCTACCCCTAACAATGTACAATATCATTATGGTGTAGGGGGATTATATTTTTGAGTGACTCCTAACATCTCGCTCCAATTACTTTTGTGTGGTATCCTATTATATAGTGTCAGTACCTCCATTACTTTCATAATGTATCATAAATATTAATACATGATCTAAAGAAATTAAGATACACAAATACCCTTAAAATCAATCCATATTTATCTATTCTGTTGTCATCCTTATAGTAGTGAGTGACACATATTCATCAACACTATTGCGGTGTGTTTTGTTATCCATGGTTCAGAACATATTCTTAAAAAAATACATGGAAAAAAACTTATTTTTCCTCATTATATGACCTTCCTAAAACACCTCCATATTTGAATGCATTTATTATATATTAACACTTTGAATCAGTTTATGAATTATCTGAATTAGTCTCCAAACACTTTTACCCCACATGAAATGTGAGTTTTAATATGGTTTATGTATCAATATGAAAATACATCATAATGAATCCAATCTACTCTATAATATTTTACCAAATTCTCATAAACTTATTTTAGGATCTCTTGTAACAAATGGAAGGTACAAATGGGAAGAGTGGTAAGGAAAATACAAATAAAATTCCAATAACCTATAACTGAAAAGAGAATGTTTAAGATTATTTGGGCTCAATTGGTCCAGAATACATGGAGAATGAAAAATATGGGACATAAGTTAATAATATAGTCCATTAAATTAATAAATATGGATATCCATGAATGAGATGATACCATGGATAGAATTTAATGATTTTATTTGGTTATTTATGGGGGAATCATAATTTAAAACCCAAAAGTTCCCCGAAGAAAAATAACTGGGAACTTTATTAGTGGTAATGAGGCCTATAAAGAGTTTGATAATTATTTTAAAGAATTAAATCTACATAACATGAAAAAAATACAATTATTATTATATACATTCGTTATGAAAATATCCATCTAATAAGAAATTTCCATAATTAATGTATTTAAGTGTACTGATCACTGACATTATCAAATGGGTTGTGGGACGAAAATGTGAAGGTTCATAAGGGATTACATGGGAATTCATTCCCAATCATGATTCATATCATTCATTGAATACCCTAATTGTAAATTTTATGTTATAAGGAATAACTCTCACAATTAATACCATTTAATTTAATGAAATAAATATCCAAACATGATAAGAAATAAATACACTATTTTGGAACTATCAAGTTATAGGAAACCATTCAACTACCCAAACAATACATCAATTTATTCAAAATAATCTTTTATTTATGACTATTATTATAGATAATTGTAATCATTTCATATCCTTTAATGTTATTGTTTTCAACTCTCTAGGTAATAATACCTTTAGGATAATCTAGAATATAATAGCAGTTGAAATAAATATGGCATTGTTATTTAATAATTGGACCAACTTAAATGTTATTCAATTTTTATTAATAGATCATTACCCCCATGATTTTTTATTGAAGGTAGTACGTTATTGTTCTCCTTTTTTATTCTCCTAATAAATATAATGGACTGAGAACCCTATAAATATAATTTTGGAATCTCAATAAGGATATTAAAGGAAAATGGTTTCTCTTAGGTTACATTAATTTTGTTATAGGGTCTCATAAAATAAGAGGGTAGACTAATATTTTAATTCCCATTAGAGATTATAATCTTTTTTTACCAATAAAACTAATTGGAACTAACTCTCATTGGATATGGATAAACCTAGTATTTGAAATATTTGAGTAATATTGTTTCAATTAATCTTGATTATAGAATTATTAATTTATATTCACTTGACTTGTGGGTGGTTTTTAAATCCATGGGTCATGTAAAAAAATATTAATCATCATCCTATATTAAATTCCATTATTTTAAATAAGTATTTGAGAACTTCTCTTTAGAAATTAATAATTCTTGGATTATGTATCCGAAATACATGTGATTTTTCCATGAGGGCTAGGATAACATAGATTATACATATGATCTATATTATATTGTTATAATAAATTAGAATATAATGTCAGATCATAAACCATATACCATGTTAGTGTTTAACACTACGTATGGGGACTTTATAAACATGGAAATGGAGTTGTATGATATTAAAAATTATAATGATGTAGAGTGTTTAATGTGTTAATTTTTTGGTTGTTGGAAACACTTATATGGATAAATGAGATAATAAACCTCCTTGAGGAAACCATAATTGAAAAGTTTAGGATTAAAATGATTTATTATGGTGATATGAACCTTTTTTAAAAAAAATTTATCAAATTGATAGAAAATCATCCATGGTGATTACATATTTTAGGAATGGAAGTGAGATTATTATCATGAATAAAGAAATAATAGAGAAAATTGTTTAATATTAATAGGATATGTTTAAATTTAGTTCTCATGAAAACCTCCCTAATTTTGGGGATGTCATCCCAATGGACATTGTGAAATCTGATAATATGTTTCTCACTGAGCCCCTATATCTAGTGAATGTCAATTCTAACACGTTTTCAATAAATAAATGGAGTGATCTCAGAACAAATGTCTTCCTAAACCTCTTTGTTTTGGAATATTGGTATATAATTAAAGATGTTATTATTAAGATAATTCATATTTTTTTTAGGAATATAATTTTTTGGCAAATGAATTTTCAATTCCTCATTCTTTTTCCCAAGTATTATGTGGTTGATACACTCACCTCCATTATAATTTTATATTTTTTTAAATTGATTCACAATATTCTAAATAAAATATTATTCATAATTCTTTATTGGTTCATTAATTTTTTTCTTCTTGCAATAAATATGACTATGTTTAGCTTTTAAGAATACAAGAATTCAATTCGGATTCATCAGAGTGTATCATAATTCTATATAAACATCCATAAATGGAATAGTTTTTATAAGTATTGATATTAAAAATACCTTATACCGAATTAACTAGGAAATTATTGTTTATGTATTTTATGTATTTGACCTCAGTGAATTTTCAATAACATTATTATCCCTTTTTTCAAATTAGTCAGAATTTATGGCCTTTTAACTGATAATACATATAAATATTTCTCCAACTCATGTGGAATTATACATGTTTATTGTTTATCTCCCACACTTTATTGCATTACTGAATATTATGTAATTATATTCATCATTAAAATAGTTTAAAAAGGGAATTCCATGTCCATTCAAGATGTGTAAGGTGTTATGGAACCTTATCACTTATTATTTTAGATGATCTAATTACACATATTTAAGGATGATATATGAATATAGAGTATAATAAAATGTTACTGAATAATAATGGATGAAATTATTGTTTCTATATCATCTCGAAGAAATCAAAAATATTCTATACTAAAAACTTCCACTTCCAGAGGTTCCTGATCATTAATTGAAGTATAAACATTTGAGAGTGTATTATCCTCTTCACTAATCTAGGAATCTCTATGTTACAATAAAGGAAAAAGTTGGTTCATATCTAGAACATATCCTGTATAATTAATATATAATAGATATCTTAGAAAGACAAATTTATCTCTATTTCTAGAAGAATACATATCGCATAAATCATGGTAATTTAAAAGTTTTCATACACTAATGATGCTTATAAATTTTATAATACTGTATTCAAAAAAATAAATCAATACAGTAGGGAAAAAATGTGAATTGGAAATATGTTTTAGGGGAAGGTAGTGGTAGTAAATTGGGACACATGATGTAAATCTAGTATGTATGGTGGCATGGTAATTGAAATTTTTTCAATTTATAATGATTCAATCTAGGAACATTTCTTATGCAGGGTTCACAATAACACCCACATTTTTAGTCATTTTTTCATAAGGGGATGTTTTATGTGATTAAATTTTGGAAAAATACACTAATTTCTAAAATTTACATAGCATTATATAAAGATGTATCAAATATATATGACACAACACAGTATATGAATTTTCAAAATTAATTCCAAATGAAAATTCGAGATTGATACATGGATTATATCTCCCTTTTTTATAGGGTTTCAAGGAATGATGTGGGATCCTAATGTAGGAATTATGGATAAAATTGTACCATTATTATATCATTTAACTAATCCATATAATGTTTCAATATATGATTACTCATTCATTCCCAAAAATGATTCCCCCATATGGGAGACATAATGAGATATGACCTTCCCAAGTATGTTTATAAATAATTTTATCTAGTTTAGGATAAAAAATATAGGTTTCTTATTAAATAAATTCATTAAAAACTACATATTTTTTTTTCAAAATACCCATATATATATTGTTTCCTATGGTAAGCTCCCAATTATTGTACGTCTCATGAAAATTGGTCCTAATCTATAAACCATGTGAAGTTCAATTAAGCATGTTATAGAGTTTACTAAACATATTATTTCAATTAAAGTTTTATAAAAGTATACATAAAATTGTTACTAACCTATTTGAATTCAATATATTAAATTCTATACACCTCTAAACCCTCGTTAATTTTTTCAGCACACTACAATGAACTGTCCAACTGAATAACCTCTTATAGACAAATGTTGTTGAATTTATACATCCCTTATAGTGGAATTTTAATTCCAAAAGTTGTAAAAATAATTTTATTGAAATGAAAAAATTCATGAGTAGCATCCTATTGTCTATCAGGGTCATAGACTATAATAAAATTAGGCATTCATGAAATTCATGCAAGTAATTATGGATTTTTTGAAGGCATTGAATTCAATTGAATTAAAAAAATCAGTATTTTCAACATATTTATTGAAAAACTATTGTTACATGTTGTATCGTGATCAGCAAGTATGGGATATTAAAATAAAAAACATAGAATGTTGGATTCTGTATAATTGGCATTTAATCCAAAGGTAGTGCACTCCTATCCTTCTCCAAAGACAATGAAATGGTTATTTCATATGAATCTATAATGAAGGGAGTGATCTGGAATATCTAGAATGTGATTTTAAAAAATTTATGTAAACATTGTATTATATTGGAAAAATGATAAATTAGGAAATAATCATGTTGTTGATATCTTCCCCCACATGGATGCCTATTGTATCTCAAGAGTATTTTATTGACTATTTCTATAAATGTAATTTTTTATAATATCGACATAGTGGGTAATAGGGTTACTGACCCCTTACTAAACATGGGTGTTGGGATGATGGGTTGTAGGTGGAATTAGTTCTTGGTAAAGTCTCTTGATTATCTTTTTTGTTTGGATATTTATAAAATCTCTTTATTCCCCATATTATAACATTTTATGTTACATGAGTTATTATTTCATGTAGGTGAACTACTATTAATATGTATTATAAATATGTATCTATCAAATTTAATTATATATATATATAGAAAAAAATACCTCACTAAAAATAGAAACAATTTGATATTTACAATGACATGGAATGTATAATCATCTAATAGATGATAATGGTGTAGTAGAGTAATTCAAATTCATTTTATAATAATATAAGAAAATATAAATTGAATATATTAGTTTTAAAAGATACGAATCCAGGTAAATTATATAAAAATAACCTTTGAAAATTCGGATTGCATGAAAAAAAATATTTCATATGTATTATGAATATACAATATAAATATAGTTAAATTTCCAGAAAGTTATGCTTAGATAAAAAAAGTAGAAATTATACAAAAATTAAGGACAATCCTATTGTGAACAGTTATATGATGCTCAAAATATTTCATATTCCTTATTCCTAATTCAAAATCCCCATCTTTGAAATAATACACAACTAATACCCGAATTAAATGGCATGCATAAGAATTTTTTTATAGTTTCTTTTTACAGAAACATTTTATCATGAGAATGAATTTTGAAAATAAATTAATTAGGGATAATTGAGATATATTATTAATATTGTAATAAAAAATATAAAATAATAGGTAATAAAAAATTATATAGAAATTTAAGGAATTCAAAACGATTCTAAAGAGTAAATCAGAAAAATTAAGATATATTACCTTACAAATATAGTTTTTTACATAATTAAAGGGAACAATATATAACCTTAAGAAAATTATAGATAGATTTATGAGTTAAAAATGATGGTAGAACCATTAGCAATAATTTTATATTAGAGATAAATAAATTTATTACTATGTATTTATATCACATGGGGATGAATTTTTTATAAATTTTGGGACCTATGGTAGTGAAATAGTAGTTATAGAAAATAAAATACTTTTTGAATAATAATAGTTATTCTCCTTGTTTTTTACATTTTCGACATGTGCTTTGATATATATTCGTATTTTATCATAAATCCATGTTTACCACTTCCTTTTCCATGGAATATCCATTAATTTTCATTTATATTTTTTTTTAAAAATATATTTTTTATTTTAGACATTGAAGGGTGAAATATATATATATATAAATAGATTTTAATAAATTAAAATTAATAATATAAATAAATTAATTTGTGTTTTTTATTAACCTAACATATATTGTTCATTAAATCTTTTTTACATCATAATGTTTTCATAATAGAGATTCCATATTCATATTTCTTTTCACTATATACAGGAAAATTCTATATCACTGAAAACGATGTGAATATCCCTATTGGATAATTTTAATGTTAGTATTCCAAACATTATTTCCATTTTTTTGAAAATAATTCACTATATATGGTTAAATTATTTATTAGATAAATATCATGGTGTTTTTTTAATCGATTTATTTGATTCCAAAATTTTAAAGACACAGTTTTAATAAATCAAAATTTTATTCCAAGATATATATATATATTAATATTAATATTTATTAATCAAAGTACAATGTTGAATATTATATATTTACAAAATTATTTTTTGAATTTTATTAAAAAAAATTTATATAAATTTAAGAACTATTGTATTTGGAATCTACTATTCCCATGAACTCATTTCCAATAGTCACCTTATTGCTTCATTTTTAATAGTATCTATTTTATATAAACATCATTTTAATAATGAAAAACAATAATATCATTATATTAATTTATTGACCTTTTCTATTAAATTTATTTATTATCCCCACATAATATATATGCATCATATCAAAATTTTATTTCTTTATAGAGAGATCGTTTAGAGATTAAAATAATAGTGATTCTATATTTTATTAACCCTTTTATAACATTAGTTGTATAATCGGGTAGGGAATGATATAAAAATATTATTCATTTTAATAAATATTTTTGAATTAAATTGAAAATTTTAAATAAAAAGGAGACTATATTCAATATAATACACAAACACAATAATGTGTAATATTGAAAACATGTGTTTCAAACAAGACTAAGTTATATACAAAAATAACATTTTATTAATATTGTATATTAATATTGAAATTTTTTATAGCCATTATACCGATATAAATGAATAATACTAACTATGTTATGTTTACATACATTTATTAAATGTTTTTACTTTCATCAAAATAAATTTACAGGCCTAAGATGTGAATAAATCTAGTTTTATACTTAAAAGATCTATTTTCATAAAGGTTATTTTATCTCCTTTTTAAGGGCGCAACTATTTAAAATAAATTAAACTATTATAAATTTTATATCACAATATAAATATAATTTCATACATAATAATATGATAATTAAAATTTGGTTAATTTATCATATTTTTCTAAGAAGTTTCATATTTTTAAGAATATTAAATAATACTGTATTTTAATTGAAAAATGGGTTTTCGTATAACTTATTTATATAGATAAAATATATTTTGAATTGGTTTTAAATTATAATTATATCACTTTTATATCATTTAATCCAATTCAATTCATTGGAAACATTTTCATTGTGATATTAAATATAAAAACAAAGGAAACCATTGACCATTTTCAAATTAAAAACCCACTACGTCATCATGTCTGTGAGATTAATTTTAAATTAATTTCTACAATTTATATTGTTGAAATTTTTAAAAATGGATTCAATATTTTTAATATAAATAATTTATAATCAATAATAAGGTAAAATAAGTTATTTACTCTAAATATTAGTGAATCAAACTATAATTAATTATAACAATTATGGTTAACATGAGTTTACATAGTTGTTAAACATTATTCTTTGGAGTCCACACTACATAGAAACATGTAAAAACAAAATTTTAATGGTATTATTAAACCGTATACGTCATTTTATGAAATTGGAATAATTATTTTTACACTAAAATTATATAGAGGCCTTGTTAGAGTTTTTACCAATTTATATTTACACGAATGTCACTCCTCCTACTCTATAAGAATGCACCCACGCTCCCCCACTTATTCACTCCAATCGAGACATTTTTATCATCTAAAAAATTTCCAAATAAGATCAGAACCACCCTGTAATCACAAATATTTCCTCAATTATAGATTAGATTCAACCAAGTAATCCCTTTTATTGAAACCAAAAGGAGTTACCTTAAAAGAGGTAACATTTTCAATGTGAATTTATGTTTTATTTAATTTTTCACCCATTAAATTTTTATTGTTACAAGATTATATATTAAAATATGTATTCTAAATATACTATTATTTTTTATGTTAATGTTTCTACCTACACCTATACACACTTCTATCAAATGTATAATGAAATTACTATTCGTGTGGATGACGAACCACCGCCACGTGAAATGATGTCAATCCTTTATCCTTTACCTGCTCTCAGGGTTGATAAATATGTTAAAAGCACTATTTTATATGAAATATATGATATTTATAATTTATTTAAAATTATATAATTTTTATATAATATATACCGTCATGCTTTTTTTTAAATATGATAACATCATTTGTGGGAGTGTCAACTATTGGCTCCTCAAAGTGATGTGATATGTTCATACACTACATGTAATATATTAGGGATGGGTTTAATAAAAGTATATGACATACATAATATATATGATATTAATTTCATAATTAACTTCCTGGTAATATAATTTATCATTTTCATTATTACCCTGTTCACACACTAAAAAAATTATAACATCATCTATGGATGTGTAGACTACCACTAGCTCAACCCAACATTATTCATTTTAATTAAATTATATATATATATATATAAATATATATTATTATATAATATTTTAATTATGATATGTAAATTATTATGAAAGTATAATTTTTAATTACCTTCTTTCTATAACGATTGTTGAAAAAATGACAACGTTACTCATGCATACATATTACCTACAATAGCTATGATTGTAATGTTGAATCATTTTTCATAACCATCATTTCCATTTGGATTTAAAATTATAATTGATGTATAACTATTCTAATTATTTCTAGCTTATTATTCTTGGCGTCTTTTCAAATTGTCCCCTTTGACCATAGTTGACCACCTAGAGATTTTTTTGAGACATAAATTGAATATAGTCAAAACAACAGGTATAAAATTAATTATTTCTGTAGCTATAAAAAAATTTAATAAGTAAAATAACATAACAATAAAATTGAAATAGGTTCTGAATCATATAAATAATTCATATGAGTGTATTACTCAAGATGAAAAAACATACATGTTATAGTTCAGAGTCATGTTATGGGATTTCATCTCAATCTCTTTTCATTAAGGCATATTTTGATGTTATACACCTACATTATTAGATGAGGTGTATTTAAAGACAGTTTTGACATATCCTATAATTAATTTAATTAATCTCCATTAATTTAATGTTTTTGTTAAATTTTTCTCATTCATGAGGCTCATCATTTGAAGGATCAAATTGCTATGGGTCACATTGAAAGTTTACTATTAAATTTCAAAGGCATATCTCAATGTCAATAATATTACTATTATTTTAAAAATTTATTATATTTTTATAAAAGGATAATAATGGAAATTTTCTATGTATTTTTATATTTTTCATCCAATATAATCATTCTTATTTTTAAGGAAAAAAACTATACCCCCAATTACATTTTTCATTATTTTTTATTGAAAATGTGTTTCAAAATTGTGGATTGATTATTTTAATATATTAAAAACTTTTCCTGTGATTGAAAATGAATGTTTAAGAGTCAAATGATTAAAATTGAAATCTTTTATGTGTTATTACCATGTAATTTTAGTTAGACATTTGACCGGTTCCTTAGTGATAAACCAATGGTGGGTAGTTTTGTGATAAACCAATGATGGGTGGGCCCTTGAAAGACCTACATTGGAAAGGGTCAGCAAGTCATATGTATGGATTTTAATTTATTAGTGTAACATGTATTGATGTCGATTGTATGGTTATTACAATTAATTGGATTATATATTTTAATAATTTACCAAGATACCTTTATATGTTTTTTATGACTTTTATGGGTTTGATAATAATATTGTAATTAAAAAAGGGTAATAAATTAGATTAGTTTCATGAGAATGTATCTAATACTTCTAATGGGCGTAATATATTAAATTATGATAATTTTTTCATGGTATTTAATGTTTTTCAATGGAATAATATATTTCTTATTTTTATATCCATTACTATGGTTTTTATGATAATCCAATTTTTTAATCTTTTTACATGTCTTAAATATGAGTAATGGATTTGATGAAGTAGTGTGGAAAGCCATGAATAGTTTTCAAAAAAGGGAACATGATTTGTTTTATTATTTTATGAATATAAAACAAGGGATAATATTATGATGTTTATAATTTTTATTTTATGGTTTTTTATTTATGATTTATGGTCGAATTACTTTAAACACGGAAACTAAAAATATTCTAAATGAGAAAGAATGTTATTTCATGACTACATGTCAAGATTGTGTAATATTTAAGGCTTCTGTCTTACAGATCACATTAATTTAAAATATCCGATAACATTAGTAGTTATGATAGTGTTAATTTCATTCCCCTAAAAGATTCTACAATATGGTTATGTTAGAATAATGTAGAAATTAAATATTTTCATGTTTCTTTATCTAATGTATTTTTTTAGAATGGTATTCAGTAGAGGAAATTGTGAAGAAATATTTGGAAAAACCAAATGGAAAATATATTTTTGGATCAACATCCTGTGAAGGTTTCAATTGAAATAGAACAGTTTTTTACATTAATGGATCACTTTACATAGTATATAAACACTGGTTTCATCCATTAAATAGAATAACCTGATGCACCATAGAGGAAGTTGATGATAGTGGAGCATTTTTTGTAAAACTATCCCCTTTAGAGGATCATTTGACCCCATTCTAGATGAAGGATATATTAAAGCCCAAGTTAATATTTTTGTATCCATGGGTTGTTTGGATCACCAAAAGGTAAATAATGAAATATATCATTTTGAAGATAAGGTTGACTAATGTCGGCAAATGGTTTGGAATATTAAAGAATGTGAAGAGACTAATTCATTTAAATGGGGTGAATTTAATAATATTTCACAAGAATAGTATTTTTAGGGATATTTACCTTATGATGGAAAACAATTCATGGAATTGAGAAAAAAATTGAGGATGATTTGGTGGTTTGATGTGAATAAAACTTCCATTTACTGGAGAGGTATGTCCCAATTTTATATGAGATATTGATAGTAATGGAAATTTGGTTTTCATAGGTTTAAATATAAAATTTAAAAAAGGATTGGATTTTTATTATTAAAATTTCAATGCGAAATGTGTTCATTGTGATGAGATGATTGAAATAGAGATTCTTGTTGAGCATGTTTCCCATGAAAATTATAAATATAAGTCTTGTTGGAAGTAAATAGTAAAACATTCATTAAATATGTTTATTGGAGAGAGAACCAAATTCCAATCTTTTTAGAAGGGTAGAAGAATTCATCCTGGATTATTTTTTTCATTATTGAGGATGTATATCTAATTTGGTAAGAATTTTCATATGGCTCATGATTACAAGTAAGATAGAAATTCATGTAATGAAAAGGTATTGGTAAGATTGTTTTAATGTAATGAGTTATGGATTTTTTCCAATGTGTTTTGAAATATGATTAATCAGGATGGATACCATCAATAAAAAAATCAAAAGGGTGTGTAATAATATTTTTATAATACTCTAGTTGATTTTGGTCCATAATTATTTGTGTCAACAACTCAAGGGAGCATAGTCTTTTTCACATATTGATATGTGGTCCATGTACAATTAAATGAAGTTGAAGGATGATAACAGTACAAAGTCATCATTTTTGATGAGATATAATTATTTATTGTTTTTAGTTATTCCCTTTGTTTTATTTATTGATCCTTTTATATTTATGAACTATATGAATAGAGTCTTCCATCAATTTTTCGGTCAGTTTGTGGTTGATTTTATAGATGATATTTTGATATATTCCAAAATATATGATGAACATGATATGATCATTAGGTTTCTTTAAAACATTATATGAAAAGTATATATATGAAAATATGAGTAAAAATAGATTTTTCTTAAAGAAAATTTATTCCATTTTCATATTTCTTCTAAAGATGGAATAACTATAGATCCTTCTAAAAAGGTGGTTGGGGAATGGAAAAGACTTAGCAATTTTATATATATTCATAGGTTTCGTGGATTAGTTGTATATTACCGATAGATTGGTTAAAAAATTTCATGGTTATCTATCCTGCTTATTATGTTAACAAAAAAGATCTGTAGGTTTATCTAGATAGACATATGTGTTGTTTCTTAATAATTTTTAATAATATTAGTCAATGCCCATGTTTTGTCCCTTCCTTTCAGAAATGGTGTTTTTTATTTATAGAGATTCTTTATCAGAAGGTTTGGTTGTGTAGAATACCAATGTAATTTATGATGCTTCACATTCATTCAAAGATCATAAGTTAAACTACACTATACATTATTTTGAAGTATATTATATTTTTTTATTTAGCTATTGAGGTGCATCAATTAAATAGAGGGAAGTATGAGATATACAGTAATCATAAAATTTTAAAGATTATATTCACTCAAAAAGATTTTCCCATATAAAAAAGATGTTTTTAGAAATAATAATGGATTATTATTGAAATATTAAATATCATCATGGAAAATAAAATAATGTGTCTTATTAATTGAGCCCAAAAATAATGTTTTATCAACCATTTTATGTGTAGAATTTTATCCTTGTGTTAATAATTTTATTAAATTTTTACTAGAAATTGGTGGAGGGACATCCTATGTTTTTATCATGTTTCAATGTAGTAAACTTTGTCAGAATAAATATAGAGTTATCAAAAGGGGGATCAATCATCCCATGAATTGGTATAATCCATTAATAATGCTATGTTTTTTGTTTTTATTATTGATTAATAAGGTGTTATACTATCTGAAAAATAGTTATGTGTTCCTTGTGATTCCATGTTATGGAAAGAGTTATTGAATGAAGTTAATAGTTCCCCATTTTTAGATCATATATGATGTACTATGATGTACAAATAACTTCGAGTGTATTAATGGTGTTATTAGAAAAAGATATATTACTGAATTTAATGTGATTTTTTTGAACTTTCAGCATGATAAAACAAAACAATAGTTTCCAAATGGGATGCCTAATCCTTTATAGTGCCAGTTTATAAATTATTGAACTTATCAATTGATTTCATGATGGTATTTATAAATAATTATCTTTGTAGTAATGTGGTTTTGTTAATTTTCTATCAATTAACAAAATTTTTAAATTTCCATTCAAATCAAGATAAAATGTCTTCTGATCATATTTCTTAACTACATATAATCAAAAAAAAAATTGGTTACATGGAGTGAATCTATAAATTTTATCAAAATTTTATCCAAGGATCATATTTAATTTTTAGAAAGGGCTTAAAAATAAATTAAATACTGAATTAAATTTCAATATAGTGGTTCATCCTCAATCTGATGGAAAACTGGAGTGTATGATTCAAACTGTGGATGATTTAATTAATTTTTTCTCAATTGATTATCATGGAATTTCGGATCAAAATTTTTTTTGGTAGATTTCTGTGATCAAAATAAAACTCAATGATATATAAGTTTGGGACCTTCAAATTCATTATATATAATACGGTGTTAAACAAAATATTATTGGGATGAAATTATAGAATTGAGGATGATGAGATAAGAGATAGTAGGAGAAATGGAAGGGAAAATCCAATTTATTTGGTTACCCATGAGGTAATCTCCGAGCATGAAGAAAATTTATGGGGATAACTGGAAAAAATATCTTTCATTCAAGGTTGGTGATCAATTTATTCTAAAACATTCTTCATAGAAAAGTGTGATGCATTTTGAAAAGTATAGGAAACTAAGGCCACATTTTATTGGATCATATAATATTCTAGAGAATGTTTGATCATTCCCCAACCATGTCAATTTACCTCCATCATTATTCTAGGAACAAAATGTATATTATGTTTCAATTTCAAGTAAGTACCTACTAGATTCATCTCAAACATTGATATATAATGTAGTTTAGTCGGAAGATAATATTTCTTCTGTGGAACAATAAGTTCAAGTTCATGAACATAGAGAGGAATTGTTGCAGAATAAGTTAATTCACTAGTTTATTGTTTTATGGAGAAAACCTTATTTTTGAAATAGAATCATGGGCATCATAAAATTCTATGAGGGTAAAATATCCACACTTATTTGATAATTGAATAAAAATGTGGGGATATAATTTCCTATGCGGGAAGGATGTAATAGCCTTGTTAATGATATAATTAGACTTTCTCAAATTTATTAATATTTATGAATTAGTTATTTTATAATAAAAGGGATGCTATGTACAATCTATTACAAGACACACAACAATATTTTTTTACTAATCTCCCATTTCACACAATACTAAGTTATACCAAACAATAATTTATTATTAATATTATTTTTAATATTTTAGTTATCACATAGCCATCGTATTTTAGGGAATGAATATGAATAACTATATTATGTTTAAAAATGTTTATCAAATTCCTTTACATTAATAAAATATATTTTATAAGTATAACATAAGAATAAATCCTATTTTATGCTTAAAATCACTATTTTTCAAAAAAGAAAACCTATTTGTTGAAAATGGAACACCTATTTTAAAACTAAATTTTGAAAATTTTATAATTATTATATGAAAAATTATATATATATATATATATATATTTAAATCATAATATCAAAATTATATTTGGGTTATTTTAGTACTTTTTAAAAATGCTTCATATTTTGATTAATAACAAATAACACTGAATTATATTTGAAAAATAATTTTTCATATTATTTATATTTATAGTTAAATTATATTTTTAATAGGTTTTAATTTATAATAAGATAAATAATCTATCACTTAATACAATTTAGTTCATTTTAATATTTTTAAAAGGTATTTTATATATAAAAGTTCCAATATTTTGAAATATGTAACATTAAAAATCCACATTGACATCCCATCTACATGATTAATTTTAAATTATATTATACCACTTGAATGGTTATAATTTGTAAAAATTAGTTATATATATGGAATCATAAAAAAATATAATATATATTAAGTTGAAATTATTTTTTACCAAAAATATTTTTGAATGAAATTAAAATTAATTAAATCGATTAAGGAAATAATTTGATTACATAGTTGTTAAAAATATATCTTAATAGTCCTAAAGGGTGTAGAAACATTTATATAACCAATTGTTTGTGAATTATTAAACCATGTACAAATTATTTTGATTTTTTTTTCTATTGGTGGAAAATTATGTAAGGTATACCTCTCAATAGTATCAAACAATTTGTATTTAAAATAATGTCACTCATCCTGCACTATAAAAAGGAACCCATCCTCCCTCATTTACTAACATAAAAAGGTTCTTCAGATAATCCAGAACCTCCAAAATAAATTCCCAACAATCCTACCCTCTCCCTTTATTTCACACCTTAGTCATAAATCCATCCCAGGAAGCACATTGGTGACACCCAAAAAGAGTAACCCCAAAAAGCTAATAATATTCAATGTGAATTAATGTTTTGTTTCTTTCTCCATCCATTATGTTATTCTTATATAGTTATTATTTATTAATATATTTGTCGAAAATTTACATAAATATTTTTTTAATGGTTATACCCAAACCTATACACTCTTACATCAAATGATTATCAAGATAACCATTCTTGTCTATGAGGGAGTACCGACTCACGAAATGATGTCATTCATTTTTATATTACCACCTTTTAGGGTTAGGAATTATAGTGGAAATATAGTTATTATGTTATATATATGAAATTTATGAACTATTTATACTTTTTTACTTATAATATAAATCATACCTTCATGCTTTCCATTTGTGGGAATACGATTACATCGTTTGTGTACTTGTATACTATTGCCTTCTCAATGAGATGTGATAAGTTCACACTTTAAATGGAATGTATATATGATTATTGTAACAAAAACATGTAACATACATAAAATATATATGATATTAATTACCTAATTAACTACCTATAAATAAAATATGTCATTTTCTTTCATTCCAATTTCACACAATAAAAAAAGTGATCACATCCCCCGTGGATGTGTGGACAACCGCCTCCTCGATGTGATGTGACATCTTTTAAATAAAAATATTTATATATATAAGTATATTTCATTAAATAACATGGTTTTTATGATATAATTATGATTATATAATGATAAATTATACTTAACTTCTTTCCCTAATTTTCACATAAAAAATGAGAGTAATACCCAAGAATACGTACGACCTATAGTCTTCATGATCACAATAATGATTCATTTTTCATAACCAGCATTCATGTTTGGTTTAAAAATTATTGCTTATCTATATATAATATATTTATTTAATTATTATTATTATTAATAATTTGTATATTTTTAAATTACGGTCCCTTTGACCATTGTTGGCCTACCAAATGTGTTTTTAATAGATAAACCGAATATATTAAAAACCCATGACATAAATTAAATAAATAACACATTTTTTTTAAGTTGGAATATAATGACACATTTTATAGATAAAACTCATGGTAAGGTATTTGATTTTTATCTCCCTTCACTGAGACTTATTTTTTTGTTATACACCCAAAATATTTTGTTTTGTGTATATATAGCCCATTTTGACATATCTAATCACAAATTTACTTATTATCATTTTATTTGTTGTTTTGGATATATTTTATTCTTTTTCTTGATCATATTATTTAAATATTCAAAGTGGTATGGGAAACATTTGAATTATTAAGTATATAAGTTCAATATATTGTCTACATGAAAATATTCATGTTAATATTTTACCTATTTATTATATGGATATAAAAAGATTTTAAATGATTTTTAATATCTATTTTGATATTTGGATTCCTTTAAAAGACTTTTAAAAAAACCCTTGTACCATTTTAATTGGTATATTGTTATTAAAAATGGTTTTTGAAAAAAGATTACTTATATGAATATCATGAAATGTTTTAGTTTGATTGAAAATGAAAATTTTTGAGTGAAATATTGAAAATATAAATACTTATTCTGTTATGACTAAGTAATGTTACCCGAACATTTGACAGTTTGTTCTATGATAATGCAATGATTTCTGGTGCAATGATAAACAAATGACATGTGGGTCTATGATATCATTCCAATGAATTGTGTTTAGAGGTTGGTTATATAGATATTTCATTTATAATAGTAACATGTATGTAATTCTAATGATTAGTAACTCAATTTATAATATTTAATTGTATATTAATCTCCGAACATACCTTTATGTATTTTCTTTGATTTTAATTGGTTTTATATTAATCTAGGGATTAATACAAGGTTATGAAATGAGATTATTTTTCTAGAAAATTATTTAATACATTATATGGGTGAAACGTGTAACACCCCAATCTTCCATGTTACGCTTCTCTTTGAATAATACAATAGCTTGCGTTGTACGCAACTTCGAATTCCAGCACACTATGAACAATCAAAGTAACCCCAATGAATAGTAATACCCTCTTTTTTAATTTTTATAAATTTTATTGTATAAGTGTATTTCGACCAAAATAATCCTTAGTAATAAAATATGATCATATTTTACCCACTTGGATTAGATTAGGACATTTATTATTATTTTATTTAATGATGGGTTAAAAGTGTTAAATTCAAATTTTAATAAGTTTTTTTAATATATGGTTATAAATAAGATAAATTTGAATATAAATATTATTTATAAATATAAATATATTTAATACATCATGGTATTTTATTTATAATTTTTAGACATTAAATTATTAAATTTATTAATGACAAAATGATGATGCAGTAATTACCGTATTAATGAAAAAATAAAATAATTGATATTAGAAATATCCATAAAAATATAAATAGATAATTTTGATGAATTAAAATAATTTTCAAGGTTAATATGACATGTTAGTATTGATTTAATGTATTTTTTTATGAAGTAATAATATTTTTTTACTTTCAAAAAAACCAAATACTAAATGGTGTCAAAATTGACATAAATGAGTTTTTAAAATAAATACTATGTTATTAAATTATATAATATTCTTAAAAATATAAGGATTTGAAAAAGGACATATATAATGATATAAATTTCATTAATTAACCACTTTAGGTTCTCATGGAATTTTATAATACGTTTATTGACCATGTAATATAAAAATACAAGAAGACATTATAAAAGTTAAACTATTTAACTAAGAGTTAAATCTAAGAGATAAGGTTAATATGGTGACCTAAACTTGTCTAAAACCTCTTTTCTAAGAAGTTTTTGACATATACCAACCTTATCCTTGAAATAAATCTATTTAGAGCCATTATATAGCGAAATAAATTTTATAATAAAATATTATTTCATGTTTTTCCTAAAGTGACCTTCACCACTCTTTTAAAAGGGTACTCCCCTTATATCAAAATAACAATCCAAATATATTTGGATAAGTCAAAACCATCTCAAATATCCTTAAAAATATCATAAATTAATCCTTAAGGCCTTACATTGATAAAAAATTCAACATAAGGTTCACTTTTGATCAAATAAAAAGGAAGAACCCAAAAAAGTGGTAATAATTTCATTGCCTCTTTCAAAGTTCTTTTCTTCTTACACTTCCTCTTTCTTTGTTGTTTTCATACAAAAATAATAAGTCATGTACCTTATACGTAATTTTATTTTATTTTAAATATGGTACAACCAAATTCGTTATTTTATCCATCCTTTGAATGAAAATTTCACCATACGTGCATGTGTACGGCTTACCGTCTCCACGTCGTGGTGTAATTTGTTAACCAACACTTAATTATTTATATGGTTATAATAATGAGTATAATAGGTGTAAATAATAAATATAACTTGTTAATGATTATTTATACATGATATAGCATCTAATTATATACGATTTCACCATCAATAGTATGGTATTGTCTCTAATACATACGTACGGATTACCATCTCCATGTAAGCGATGCGATTCATTCCCCATCGTAACCATTCAAGAATAATATTAATTTTATGATTAAAAATAATTTTTAAAAAATAAATATAATTATGGATATGAATCAAATAAATCTTATCCATAACAAACACGACTTATGTAACAAAACATATAAAGTAAAAACAGTTAGTTAACTCCCGAAACAATGATAGTACTAAAATATTATTAACAAAGAAATATTAGAAGATCATATATGATATCATATTTATGTATGTGGTTCTTTTATAATTTAATAATAATTATTTAACTATTATACAACAGGTTAATTTCCCCTTGAACAAGGAAAAGTACAAGGTAAGGGTTAACTTTATAATCTCTTTATTATCCGAGGATTTTTATACGTAAGAATCTACTGGGAATTCCTTATCATACTCATCTGTGATTCTTAAAAATGCATTTCAATACATTATTATTATTTCCTGGAATATTGGTTAAATTATTTTATACCCTTTTTGGAATTTTTATAAAATCTTTTTAATGGAAGATTTACGTTGTTTTCCAAACAGGGTACTTTATGGCCATTTCGACAAAATTAATGAAAGAATGTTTTATTATCTTATACGGCTGGTGTGGCCATTTTCCACTATTATAACACCTTCGAATCATCCCTTAAAATATTAGAAGAATATTTTCAAAATAAATGTTTTCTTTTATGATTATGTGACTTTTAAATGATTTCAAAATAGAAAGATATATTTCTCTCAAATATTTTTGATTTAATCTATGTCAACATCCTTTGTTGGAGTTTACACTTGTTTGAAGTTTAATTATTATGATAAAACCTTCCATATATTATTTAAGGTTTTGGGATATGTTTTAATGTGGTCGTTTTATTTTTATACCATTCATGGTTTATGGTTAAGGTATTAACATTTCTTAAGTTTATTTTAATACAAATGCTTATGTTATGTTTCGACCTCTTTATAAGAGGAATGCATTGGACTTAGTAAGTGACGGGTGGATCCTGCTATATCTCCTTAATGAATCAGAACGTCTCATTAGACAATCTAGTGTTTTGGCACAATTCCATGACATAACATTATTTTTATTCTTGGAACAAGGCCTTGACTATGTGGTTATGATGTTAGTAATTATGCATTCCATCATTATGATATAATTTATTGATATTACATGTGATTATTCGAATTGTATAACATACATGTGAATTAGTACCAGGTGTTATTTGATTTATATTTTCTATATTATACTGAATTTTGTGTTTAAAAGTCTTTTGTTTTAGTTTTATACATTGTCTTACATGTTTCTTCTTATTTATGATAGTTTACACTATATTTTTATCCTTGCAGAGCATATGAGCTCACCTATTTCTAGGTTTTATTTTTACTACGATGTGAAGATTTATATTTTGACTGACTTACAGGGATAGTATAAGGGATATGAATGTGTTCAATGGAGTCACAATTTTATTGTTTTTCATTTCATAATGTAATGTAAAAATTATGTATGTACTTAGTAGTTACAATGATACTAACATGAGTGGTCTTTTGAAATTTCATCCCATGTGATCATGCCAATGCTATGAAATAATGCACTAACATTTGGTAAATAGGGTCGGTGGGTTACAACTTGTATTAGGGGAAGTTTATAACAAACCTAGGAAACTAGATTTAGAAAAACATTGATTATATAACATTAAACTAAGATATAATTTGAGTATTAGTATAAATGATCTTCTCTAAAATTTTGGTAATTTAGAGATTTATTGAGTTTTCTAATACACACATCCCTGTCTGGATACAATCAGGTATAGGTGAAAAATGCTTTGAGAAGAATGTATCAATGAGTTTTGAACATGATGATAGTTTTAAGGGATCTTATGTTCAAAGATCTAGTAAAGATTGATATGGGAAAAATCATGGAAGGTAAAATATCAATACTTTTTCAAATGGTTGCCAAACAACCTTTACTATAAAAAATAATGTGTTATCAGAGTTATAATGATGAGTTTAAAAAGAAAATTTCTGCTGTGAATGATTGAATATTGATTGTATTTGTATATGAAGATGTAATTTAGAAATTTGGGAAGAGGATTTGTGATCCTGACATACCTGGTCTAAAAAGGTTATTGTTAGATGATGATCATAACTCCAATTTCTCTATACACCCTAGTAGCACTAAGATGAATAGAGATTTTGAGGATCATTTTTGGTGTGACAACATGAAGAGGGAGGTTGCTAATTATTTTTCAAGATGTATGGTTTGTCACCAGGTTAAGTCTAGAAGACAACATCATAGAGGAGTCATGAAACCTATTCCCATACCTGATTGGAAATGGGATGATATTACAGTGGACTTTGTCATGGGGATAAAAATGACTCCTAGAAGGAATGAGGAAACATAGGTAATTTTTGATAGTCTTACCCAATCAGCACACTTTTTTTCTCTAAGATAATATTTACCACTTGAACAATTATAAGTACTATATATTAATGAAGTTTTATGACTTCATGGAGTACCCCTATTGATTGTTTCGGATTTTGGTCCCCATTTCACATTAAGATTCTTGAAAATTCATCAGAATTCCCTAGACACTGAACTTTGTTTGAGCACTGCCAACCACCTCAAATAGATGGATAATCAGAACAAAATATTAAATCCTAAGAAGAAATGTTGATATTATGCTCACATTAATTTCAAGTTATGTGGGATCATTATTTAATTATGTTAGTATTTTTCTATAATAATAGCTTCCATTCTAGTATTCAGATGGAACCATATGAAGCATTATATGAAAAGAGATGTCACACACCAACTTTTTGGGATGATATAGGTGAATGAAAACTCATATGCCCAAAAATTGATGAGGAAAAAATATAAAAGGTGTATATTATCCGAACCCACATCAAAGTAACTCAATGTAGTCAAAAGAGCTATGCCGATAAACGAAGTAAGGATTTGAAATTTTAAGTAGGAGATCATGTTTTCTTGAAGGTTTATCAATGGAATAATGTAGCAAGATTCGGTAAGAAGGCTAAATTAAGTCCTAGGTTGATCAGACCTGTAAAAATTCTAGAACAAATTTGAGTTGTTTCTTATCAATTGGAAATTCCTCCAAATATCTTCGATGTTCATGATGTGTTCCATGTATCACTGTTGAGAAAATACATGCCTGGCCCAACACATGTACTCACCTATGAAGAAATAAAACTGGAGCTTGATCTGTATTATTGTGAAGAGCCTATCAGGATTCTTGATACTAGAGAATAAGTGATGAGATACCAGATGACTCATCTGGTAAAAGATAAATGGAGAAACCATAAGATGGAAGAGGCAATTTGGGAACTCGAGGAACTTATGATGAATAACCACCCAAATCATTTTATGCAGTAGTATACTATAAAATTTTAGGAAAAAATTATTTTAAGGAGGGAAGAAGACAACACCCCAAGTATCCCTGGAACCCATCTCTTTGAATAATACAATACCCTTATTTGTACATAAATTCTTGTTCTAGCACAACATGGCCAATCAAAATAGCCATTATAAATAGTAATACCGGCTTTTTTAAATTTTTTAAATTTTATTTCTTCAAATGGACTTCATTTGGGGATTTGGAACATCAAAATTATCTTACTGTGATGTTTGGTATTTTTCTAAAAACTAGTAATTTTTGATAATTAGCTAAAAATTTTGCGTTGTATATAAAACCGAATTTTTATTTAAATAATAATAATTATTTTAAAATTTATTTTAATGTAAAAATATATACATAATACCTATATTAGACCAATTTAATTCATTGTAGTCACTATAAAATTATATTAGACGTATAAAATTTTATGGAACCTTTCAATGCCTTTTACCTACTTTCTAGGCACATTTTCAAATTGCCATAAAACATAATTTTACCTCTTCTGTGAATTTAATTTCAAAAATCCGTGAGACAGAGTTGACATTCGTATGTAAAATGTGGTTCAATGGGATAAAAATAATTTTTGGTGAATTGTAACTTTTGAATTCTATTTACCAAGGTTAAAAGTAAATAGGATAATTAAAGGTAAAAATGATATTATAATTATCCTAACACATGTCCTAATTCTATTAGATAATTTTATTTAGACCATAATAAACCTTAAGAATAAAATATCATCCTCTTTGATAAAATTGGATTAAATTAGGGCATTTATTATTATTTTATTTAAAGAAGAATTAAGAGTGTTGATTCAAATTTCAATAACTAAACCATTTTTAATATAGTGTTATACAGAAGATTAATTTGACTATAATTATTCATTGTAAATATATAATGATTTCTTATATGATGGTATTTTATTTAGAAATTTTAGACATTAAATAATTATATTTATTTATGACACAATGATGATATATTAATTACTTTATTAAGGAATGATTAAAATAATTGATATTATAAATTTAAAAATAAATGTAAATTGAGACTTTTGATGTATTATACAAATTATATTGGTTAATATTACATGTTAGGATTGATTTACTGTATTTTTTTCAATGTAATGAAGTTGTTTTTTACTTTCACAAAAACCTAATACTAAATAGTGTCAAAATTCACGTAAATGTGTTTTTAAAACAAATACTATATTATTAAATAATAAAATACTCCAAAAAATTTAATTTTCATCCAAAGGACTTATATTATGATTGATATGTAATTAATTTAAACCTTTAGGTTCTTTTTTAAATTTATTGTTTGTTTATTAAACACATAATATTAAAATACAAGAAAACATTGTAAACGTTTAACTATTTACCTAAGAGTTAAATGTAAAAGACAAGGAAATTATTGTGACCTAAACTGGTCTAAAACCTATTGGTTGAGATTATTTATATCTATAATCAACGTATCATCAATAAAAATTCCTTTGGATCCCTTATAAACCTAAATTTATTTTATAATAAAATAATATTTCTATATTTTCCTAAAGTGACTGTCACATCTCTTATAAAAGGTCACTTCCCCTCTCTAAAAATAACACCTCAAAATCCATTTATCATAGCCAAAACATGATCTAATATCTTCCCAACTACATTTAATTTAAAATAGTGTCCTTTAATTGATCTTAAATCCAACCTAAGGAGACCTTTTGGTCAAATTAGAAGGAAGAACCCGAAGAAGAGGTAATAAATTTATCACCTCTTTCCATGTTCTTTTCTTCTTCCACATCCTCTTTCTTTGTAGTTTCCATAACAAAAAAATAACTCCAATACATTGTATATTCATTGTTGTTATTATAAATATGGTAAAACAATATTTATTATTTTATCAATCCCATGAATGAAAAAGTCACCATACGTGCGTACGTACGGCTTACCGTCTCCACATCATGGTGTAGTTTTTTATTCAACACTTCATTATTTGGGCCGGTATAATAATTAATATAATTTATGTAAATAATAAATAAAAAATGTTAATTATTCAATATATATGATATACCATCCAATTACATACTATTTCAACCTCAATAGAATGGTATTTCACTCATGCGTACGTAAAGATTACCATCTCCACGAACCTGATGAGATTAATTCCCCATTGTATGTATTCAAAAATAATTTTTATTTTATTATTAAAAATAAATTTTAAGAGCATAATATCATTCTGGATATGAATACAATATATCCTATCAATAACAAAAATTGCTTACATAACAAAACATATAAAGGAACACGAATCAGTTAATGCCCGAAACAGTGACACTAATAAAATATTATTAACAATGAAATATTAATTGATCATATATGATATCATATTTAAGAATGTGGTTCTTATATAATTTAATAAAAATGATTTAACTATTATATATGAGGTTAACATACCCTTGACCAAGAAAAAGTACAAGGTAAGGGTAACATTTACAATCTCTTTATTATCCGAGGTTGTTTATGCGTAAGCATCTATAGGGAAATCATTATCATCCACTTCTGTGTTTCTTAAAAATGTATTTCAAAACATTTTTACTATTCCCCAGTGTATGGTTTAAATTCATATATACTGTTTTTTTAATTCTTATAAAATGTTTTTAAAGGAATCTTTTTGTCGTTTTCCAAACGAGGTACTTTATGACCTTTTCGACAAAATAAATTAAAGAATATTTTTTTAACATACACAGTGGGTGCGGTCATTTTCCATCATTATAACACCATCCAAGATTCCATTACAATATTATAAGGATATTTTCAAAATAAATGATTTATTTTATTATTATGTGACATTTAAATGATTTTAAAATAGAAAGACATATTTCCCTCAAATAGTATTGATTTCATCTTGGTCAACATCCCTTGATGAATTTTACACTTCCGTGAAGTTTATTTCTTATGATAAAATCTTACAAATTTTATATAAGGTTTTCTGATATGTTTTACTATGGATGTGTTATTTTTATAACATTAATTTTTTTATAGTTAAAGTATTAATATTTCATATTCTAGTTTTAATATGAATGTTTATGTTACATTTCAACCTTTTAATATGAGAAATGCATTGGACTTAGTATGTGATTGGTGGAGCCTATTATAGATCCTCAATGCATTGGTATGTCTCATGAGGCAAACTAGTGTCTTGGCATAGGGCCTTGACCAAATCTTTTTTGTAGTCTTGGCATAAGGCCTTTATAATGTGGTTATGATGTCCAACATTATGCATTCTATCATTATGAAATTAACTATTGATATTACATGTGATTATTAGACTAGTAGAATATCCATATGAATAAGTGAATGGAATTATTTTAATTGTGTTTGCTATATTATATTGATGTTTATGTTTATAAGGCTTGTGTTTCTGTCTTATACAATGCCTTAATTATTTACGCTTATTTAGGACTGTTTCCTCTATATTGTTATCCTTAATAAGCATTTGAGACCACCCCTTTATAAGTTTAATTTTTCCTAGTATGGGTAGAAGTATATTGTGGATGAGTTGCACGGATAGTCTATGGGATATTAATGTTTTCAAAGAAGACAATATATTTTTGTTTTTAATTTCATAATGTAATGTAAAACTTATGTATGTATCTAGTAATTACAAGGCTACTAAACTGATCAATCTTTTGATATTTGATCCCTTATGATCATGCCAATGTTATTTAATAATGCCCTGACTCATGGTAACTATGGTTAATGCTTTACCAAAAGTATAAATTTATGATATTTTTATGGGTTTTAATGTGTATCAATAGACTAAATTTTTTTATATTTTTATATCCCTTTCGGATCTTTTTATGCTCATACCACGTTTTTATTTTTCTCATAGGACATAAGGATGAGTTTTTTGTTGGAAGAAGTCATTTTAAAAGATATGAGGAGTTTCTAAAAATGTAATCATGGTTTATATTAAATGTTTCATATTATAGTAAAAATAGTAACTATTTGGAAGTGTTCACTTAGTATTTTATGGTCTTATTACGTATAATATATGTTTTAATAAATGAAAACTCTAATTAAAAAATAATCCTCAATGTATAAGAAATTAATTTCTTATATAAATAGAATACTATGTGATGTTTAGGGCTAGGGACTTATAAGTTATCACTATTGTTCTAAATTTCATTTTCTATTTTTTATTTTAATTTTCTTTAGTAATAAAAGGGATGATAATAATTATTATTTTGTTATAGGTTATATTCATGTATTGGTTCTTACATATTCTCCCATTAAATAATTTCACCCTTTCAATATTAGGTATATATAAATAAATTAACAGTGAAATTTATTGCATCCACTTTGATTATATAGGATCACATTTCACTTCCTCTATCTTTTAATGTAATACAACTATCTATGTTTTCTAATTTCATATTTCATGCTATATGTTTCCTAAAATGTGTATAATGATCATATTTATATGGTAATTCTATTGGAACCATGGTCTTATATGCATGAATTGGAGTATGGTTTGTTTTTGTTGTCAATACTTTGTGGAAGTTCGAAATGTGTACCAGCAAAGTGATCATAGAGTTCAAACAGACAATAGTATTGAAGGTGGCACCGTTTCCCAGTGTTTGCGAAATATTTGGGCCTGAAAATCAACAAATGGAGAAAAGAGACTTGCGCGCCGTGTACATGAAGGAGAGAAAACTTGTGTTCCATATGTTTTTCAAGAACCGTACATGGAAAAATAGCAATGGGATAAGAGCTGCACAAGTTTTAGGCAGGTCGAGAAATTGACCTACACACCGAGAATGGACTTGCATGCCGATTCATAGGTGTTTTGAAAACTTGCATGCCTGTTGTTCTTCATGATTATAACATCAAAATATGGCAAAGAAAAGTAGGTAACAAAAGTATTGTTTGGGTCATGCAATTGAGTTGCGCGACATAGGCTAGGGCGGATGGAGCTACACGCCGGGACTTTCACGCCATGAGGACACATGCGCGCCACCGTGCAGGGGGTCCTGTTTCCCTATAAATAGATCACCCCCCTCATTTGGAACCATGTTCAAGACATAGAGATTTTTCGAGCTCTTGTCGTGCAAGTGTTTGAGTCACGCAAGTGGTTGTTGGGTCACGCAAGTAGAGGCTGCATGTCGGTTGTTGGCTACGTGACCAAGGATATTAAGGAGTTAAAGTTGAAAAGTCGTGCAAGTTTGGAGTTGAAGGAGGTAGTGTCGTTCATGTGTGTTGGTGTCACCTGCACACCGATTTTTTACCGCACATATGACTTGTGTGCCGTTGTCGAAACCTGTGTGCCAGTCTTGGAGAAGCGCGCCAGGTGAGTTTGTTGTACATCGATCGTTTTGGAGCTGCACAAAAACTAGAATATTGCTCGATACCTTTGGTGCAATGTAGGATTAGTATATGAGTGAAAGTTGGACTTCAACCGAGCATCTACATTCAACAGAGGATGCATTCTTTTGAAATGATGAATAAACCTTCATGTCTATAAACTGAGAGTGACTTCACTAAGGGCAGTGAGCGAGGGGTAGTCAATGGAAGTGACCCAAGGGAAGCAGTGAGCTATCCCTGGACCTTTGCAAAGGTAGTGAGCCTGGACATTATGATTATTCATGAACCATTGTAATCCGGAACTAATGAAGATTAGTGAAATTTGGTATGACCGAAAACTTGTTAGTGTATGCTCCTTGGACGTAGCCCTTAGCGGTGAACCAAGTAAATTTTTTTGTGTCACCTCTTTTCATGTGAATGTTTCATTGCTGATCATATTCACCATACAGGTTTAACTATTTCCTACCAACGTGGGAACACGATCCTTGTTTTTTGAAGAAATAGTTGACACCCTGATTCACCCCTCCCCTCTCAGGGTGTCCCGGGGGTCCTACAAGTGGTATCAGAGTGTAAAGGTTACTGGTGTTGAATCTTTCCTTTTTCATCATGGAAAATGAAGTCAATGTCAGGGGAGTCACTTTCATCGAAGGAAGTAATTTTCTAATTTGGATGAACAAAATGAGATCTCATCTATTATACCTTGGAATTAAAGTTATATTTTCCACTATGCAATGTATAAATGTCACTGATCCAACAGGGCTTGCTATGACAGATGCAGACAAGAAAATTCTTGATGAGGATGCTAATGCACAAAATTCACTCACTACATCCCTTTCTGATCAGATCTATCTAAATCTAATGAGTTTCACATCAGAAAAATCCATTTGGGATAAACTCAAAATTATTTATGAAGGGTATATAAAAGTGATGGAGGAAAAATTACATGCCTGCACAATCCGTTCAATGATCTGAAGATGCATCCAGACAAGAATAAGGACTAATTCTTCAATCGAATTACTGAAGTGGTTGGAGCAATTCGGGGTCTCGGTGAAGAAATCAAAGACATTGATATAGTAAAGAAAATAATAATAAGACTTCACCCCTGTACAATGAGAAGGAGTCATCCCTTGAGGAAAGATATCTTTCCAAACTTGCTCTAGATGATCTACTGAGAAGCTTGGTAGCATATGAAATGAGAGTCAAACCAGAAGATAGTACCACTCATGTGAGAAAGGAAATGGCGTTCAAGGAAATGGATGAACTGAAAATTTAAAAAGATAGTAGTGGTAAAGATTAACAAGAAAAAGATATTCTTTTACTCATAGCAATGAAGTTCCAGAAGGGAAAGGGGAAATTTAAGGGGAAGTTAACTCTCACATGTTTTCTTTGTGGGATAGTTGGGCACAATGTCTCTTAGTGTTTTAGAAAGATCAATGATGAAGATAGTGAAGATGAGAAAATCGAGATGCCTGGAAAAAGATTTTTTTAAAAGAGACTTAAAATCTAGAAATAAAATACCGAGGAAGAGTTTTGTCTGTGAAGAGGAAGATGAGGATACTGAATTTTTTGATGAAGAAGAACCAAATTTAAAATGGGAAAGAATGCATCCATGATGGCTACGGTTGAAAAGTTAGAACCCTTGATCAATAAAGACAGATATAATTAGATTAATCATAATGGTGATTCAAAGATACAAATTAGGGATGATTTTTCCATGCTTGAGAATAAATATAAGATATGTAATAAGTGGAATGACATGGTAAAAGAATCATCAGAATATGTTGATGAGCTTGAAGTAGATATTGAACGACTAGAAGAACTAGTGAGAGTTCTGTTTTCAGTCCTTGAAAGAACATATGATGTTGTGGAACTAAAGCTTAAAATTGATGAACAATCAAAGGTCATAATTGAACATTCATCTAGACGGGAAGATAATTCCAAGAATGTTGATGGACATGAGGAAGAAGATGTTACTCTTAGACGTAAAATTGAATGTCAATCAACAACAAATAAGGGAAAAAATAAAATTCATTTCGGAAGACTCTAAGATACAATATTACTAGAAAGAGCCAAGTGTGGTTCAGATGGGGTTGGAAAAGTCTTAAGTGGTCAAAGAACATCTTGCATGGGAAAGAATGGAATTGGCTGTGAAGCTAAGACATCAACTCCTGGATGTAAAGAGAGCCAAAATAATGACAAGATGAAAGTTGGACATGCTGAAACATTACCTGAAATGCTGAAAAAGAAACCCTCAATCCAAACAAAAAGAAGAACTGAAAATAATCCTCAAACATTCAGAAATGAAAGGCAGTTCAACTATTCTCCCAATGAAGAAGGGATGAGGAGAAATTCAATTGAAAAGACATTTACTCTCATGATGTGTCAGTTCTCTGGTAATCTGGGCCATACCATGTCATACTACGAAGAGGCAAGGAGCTCCTTGAAAGAGGAAGATCTGGAAAGTCATCAAAGGAGACCGATTTAATATCCTCTATCTTATAGATGAAATAGCTTCAATGGATTCTGTTTTAATTGTTCTAACTTTGGCCATAATGCTATGTATTGCAGATAGAGGTACGACAGGAGAAATTCATACAACACTCAAAAATGGTCCAGTTTTCATCCTCCTGATGGTGTTGTTCTGAAAAACATTTTTTCCCCTTTGGAAGAAGATTATGGGTATGAAGAATAGATTATGTGGAAGAAAGTATTAAATGGCCATTAATATCCTATGCTCAAGCCAATATGTCATGAAAAGAAAAGAAGAAGATCGAGCAATACAATCTTGCAGAAGTATCCCTGAAAGCTACAAAGAGAAGTATAACCTGGATCCTTAATAGTGGATGCTCTTCCCATATAATGGGTAATGATGACCTTTTGAAGAACATTTGAAAAAAGGTTGACAGAACAAAACATTTTGGTAATGATGGTGCTTTGAAGATTAAAGGCAGTGGGAATACTTCTCTCGCCAATGGAGAGATGAAGAAGACTGAAGTTATTTATGTGGAAGGTCTACGCTACAAACTCCTTAGTGTTAGTCAACTCTGTGACTCAGGGATAATAGTGACCTTTAATAAAAAATGATGCACTATTAATGGGAAAACATAGAATTCTCTTATGAAAGGCTGTAGAACAGATGGAAACTTATATCAGGTTGACAACAAAGAGAACTCATGCTATTTGTCTATTAAAGAAGAAAAAAATTTGTGGCATTGAAGACTGGGGCACATTAACCAAAAAGACATGGAAAAGATATCTATGCTAAATATATTCATTGATATTTCCAGTATAAAACATGAACAAGAAAAGTCTTGTGATGATTGTATTCGTGCAAAGATGGTCTTTTGTTCAGATCGGCCAAAGAAGAAAATGGCATCACATCTTCTTGATCTCATTCATACAGATGCATGTGGCCCAATAAATGTTTCTAGAACCCATGGAGAAAGGTATTTAGTACTTTTCATTGATTATTATAGTAGAATGGATTTTGTAACGGAGATTCACAGGATGAGACCAGTACTTCATTGCATAAAAACATATCTTCGAATTGCCGAGAATGATATAGGACAGACAATAAAAGTCGTTCGACTTGACAATGGAGGAGAATACCCATCCATTTAATTTGAAAACTACCTGGAGAAGCATGTGATACAACATGAGGTATCATCCGTGAGAACCCCACAGCAAAATCGAGTTGTTGGGCACAGAAATTGACAGATTAACAATATGGAAGGAACTATGCTAATTGAGAGCGGTAACTCTCATCATTACTAGAAGGAAGCTATTGAAGCTATAGTGAACATTCAGAATCGAACAAGGATTTATATGGGAGAAACAAAGACACCATATGAATTGTGGCATGGAAGGAAGCCTTCGTTGAAATACATTCATGTTTTCAGAAGAAAATGTTTCATGTAGAAAAAATAAGGGAATCAAGGGAAGTTTGGTGACAATGCTGATGAAGGAATTTTTCTTGGGTATCCAATGAATAGAAAAGCCTACATGTGTTTCAACAAGCGATTAGGAAGGATTGTGGTAAGCAGTGAAGTTAAGATAATTGAAGGGAAAACCAAAAATTCTTCAGGGACGTCATATGATGATGTAATAGAATGTGAGGAAGAATGTGAACATGGAGAAAATACAACAACATAAATAGAGGAAGCTATACAAAACACTCAGTAGTCTCATCATGATGTTGACTCAGAAGAAGAATCTGAAGAAGAAACTGTGGTTAGAGAAAATGCGACTGAACCACACATGAGAAATCGTAGAGATGAGATTGATCCATCTAACATAATTGAAGGTAAGAATGCACCCACTAAAACAAGGAGGAAGAGAAATAACATTCAATCTGCATTTCTTTCAGTTGTGGATCCATCCTCATTTGATGAAGCTATAAAGGATGAATCATGGGTTAAAGCCATGCATGAAGAGTTAGATCAGATTGGCAAGAATCAGATATGGGATCTTGTCCAGAGACCCAATGGTCACAATGTAATTGGTACAAAATGTATCTTCAAGATCAATTTTAATGAGAATGGAAGTGTTATCAGAAACAAGGATTGACTGGTATGTAAGGGATATTCCCAGATTGAAGGTGTCGATATTGAAGAAAACGTTCTCCAGTGGCTATACTAGAGTCAATAAGACTTTTCCTTTCCATGGCACTCCAATGAAGATATAAAGTATATCAAATGGATGTCAAGACAGTATTATTTAATGGTGTACTCGAAGAAGAAGTCTACATTGAACAAACAGTGGGTTTTGTTCTTGGTACTGATGAGACAAAGGTCTGCAAACTAAAGAAAACCATATATGGTTTAAAGTATGTACCATGAGCTTGGTATTCTCGCCTGGACTCGTATCTCAAGAAGTTGGAGTTCAAAAGAGGAGGAGTGGATCACAATCAATATGTGAAGAATTCTCCAAAATATCAATTCATGTTTCTAGTCTACGTTGATGATATCATATTTGGTGGCACCAGGCAGAAATCAGTGGAAGAATTTGTCAATCATATGAAATCAAAATTTGAAATGTCTATGATTGGGGAGATCACATATTTCTTGGGGCCATAAGTGATTCAAAATAAGGATTACACTTCCATTTCTTAGGAAAATTATGCAAGAGAACTGTTTAAGAAGTTTAATATGCAAGAATCCAAATTAAAGTCATCTCCGATTGTAGTTTGAACTAAAAATGGAAAGCATGAGGATGGGACCTATTTAGATCCCACCATGTAAAGGAGGATAATTGGGAGCCTACTATACCTGATAGTGACACAGACTGATATTATCATTTCCACATGTCTTGCGGCGTGCTTTCAGAGTAATCCAAATGAGAAACATATGGCAGCAGTCAAAAGAATCATGAGGTACATCCAAGGTACACATAACATTGGGTTATATTTTTTTGTAGGTGGGGACAATGAATTATAAGCGTTTTTTGATGATGATTGGGCTAATGATGTAGTAGATAGAAAGTCCACCAATGGTGGAGCCTTCTATATTGGGCAGAAATGTGTTGGATGGTTGAACAAGAAACAAGAATGTACTTCTCTTAGTACTACTGAAGCTGAGTATATATCTGCGACAAAGGCATGCACTCAACTACTATGGATAAATCAACAATTAACCAATATTGGTGATGAGGTAAAGCAACCAATAGTGATTTACTATGATAAAAATAGTTCAATTGATCTTACGAAGAATCCTGTTCAGCATTCTCGTATGAAACATATTTAAATCAGGTATCACTTTGTGAAAGAAAATGTTGAACAAGTGGTGATAAGAGTGGATCATGTTAGAACTGATGAGAACATGGATGATATTCTAACCAAGCCACTGTCAGTAGCTGTGTTTGAGAAGCATCGGTTGAACCTTGGTGTTCAACCACCTCCCAGTGCATATGGAGGATACACAATTCCCCTCTCCCCGATTATGATAACAGTTTTTATCTGTTTATGGATGTGATGAAGGTTTGCAGGGGAGATACTATCTAGGGGGAGTATGGTTTGAGTTGTACATTGAAAATATTTCAGTTCATTGGGTTTATTGTTAATGGGGGAGAAAAGAATAAATTCAGGCATATTTAGACATGGAATGCTCCTGTGACACATGATGCGAATTCAGTGTCAGTGATAGGATGAGAAGGATGAGAAGGAATACATCGGTCATGTAATGCTTCTTGGGCGTCATTGAGAATTCCAAAACACTGAAACCCAATTAAATATTCCTCTCTTGTTTTCTACACCCATAATTTCTCACATATACTTAGAGTGTTGGCTGAGTTGATTCTTATGTTTTTGGTTTGCACATGGATGGGGATCTATTGAATTTATTTTATGATTTCCATCAAACCTAAAGGGGATATTGTTGGGACCATGATCTTCTATGCATGAATTGGAGTATGGTATCTATTTGTTTTCAATCCTCTCTGGATGTTTATAATGTGTACCAGCAAAGAGATCATACAGTTCAAGCAGAAAACATTATTGATGGTGGCGCCGTTTCCCAGTGTTTGCCAAATATTTGGGCCTGAAAATCAACAAATGGGGAAAATTGTTTTTGGAAAAGAGACATGTGCACCATGTACTTGAAAGAGAGAAAACTTGTATTCCATATGTTTTTCAAGATCCAAACATGGAAAAATGGAAATGGGATAAGGGCCGCACAAGTTTTGGGCTGGTTGAGCAGGTGACCTACACGCCGAGAAAGGATTTGCGTTCCGATTGCTAGGAGGTTTGAAAACTTGCATGCCAGTTGTTCTTCATGATCAGAACTTCAAAATATGGCAAAATAAAGTAGGTCATGCAATTATTGGTTGGGTTGCGCATGTGAGTTGCATGACATAGGCTAGGGTGGTTGGAGCTGCGCGTTGGGACTTGCACACCGTGAGGACACATGCGCACCACCGCGTAGGGGGTCCACTTTTCCTATAAATAAAGGACCCCCCTCATTTGGAACTAAGTTCAAGACATAGAGATTTTTCAAGCTCTCATCATGCAAGTGTTTGAGTCACGTAAGTGGTTGTTGGGTCGTGCAAGTAGAGGCTGCATGTCGGTTTTTGGCTACACGGCCAAGGTGATTGGGGAGTTAAAGGTGCAAAGTCACGCAAGTTTGGAGTTGAAGGAGGTAGTGTCGTGCAAGTGTGTTGGTGTCACCTTCGTGCCGATTTTGTACCGTGCATGTGACTTGCGTGATGTTCTTGAAACATCCGCATCGGTCTTGGAAAATCACGCCAGGTGAGGTTGCTGTACACCTGTCGTTTTGGAGATGCACGAAAACTGGTATATTGCCTGATACATTCGGTGAAAAGTGGGATTAGTATATGAGTGAATGTTGGACTTCATCAGAGCATCTACATTCAATAGAGGATTCATTATTTTGTAATGATGAGGAGACCTTCATGTCTATAAACTGAGTGTGACTTCACCAAGGGAAGTGAGCCAGGGGGAGTCAACATGAGTGACCCGAGGGAAGCACTGAGCTATCCATGAACCTTTTCAAAGGAAGTGAGCCTCAGGTAGTGTTACTGTTCCCGAACCATTGCAATCCACAACTAGTGAGGATTAGTGGAATTTGGTTCGACTGAAAACATGTCGGCATATACTCCTAGAGCATAGCCCATAGCGGTGAACCATGTAAAAATTGTTGTGTCATATCTTTGCATGTGAATGTTTCATTGCTAATCATATTCATCATACAGGTTTAACTAGTTCCTACCAACATGGGAACATGATCCTTGTTTTTAAAAGAAAATGTTGTCCCCCTGATTTACCCCTCCCCTCTCAGGGTGTCCCGGGGTCCTACAAATTCATGGATTAACCCCATTTCATTAGTGATGAGTACAAGTTTTGTGTTGATAATGGACATACTCAACTGTGAGATATGGAATATTCCAAACACATTTTAGAGTTTGGGTATTAAAAAATGATAATCAAATTTTGTAGTTTTCTCTAAAATTTCAGTAGTACCAATATCCCTTTACTGTATCATACCCTTATTAACAAACCATATAAATCCCTTCCTTCATAACACGTTAAAGAAGAAATGATAACCAACAACTAATTTGAGATCCTTCGTTTGAATATCTTTATTTATTTATTGTATAATTTGATATATCATGGTATATATCATGATATCTCACTCTCTCATTTGTTTCCTCAACAAGATCTAAACCATTAGACACCATTCCACAAAATCATTACCCTAGGTTAGGTTACACATGTTTTTTTGCCATTATCCTTCATATAATTTTTTATTATGTGGTGAATGATCTTGTGGTATTTAAAATTTACCTATAGTAACAATCATTCAATAATTTAGTGATAATTAGTTAATATAACATTCGTAAATCCTATAGTGTATTAATAGTCCGTTATACTTCCCATAACATTATGTGTAGTCTGTAATGTATAAATGTATTATTGTGTATATAATTTTAATGATTAATTCAAAAAATATATATAAAAAATTTATTATTATCCAATATAATTTAGATAGATTAACTTCAAAAAACTACAAAAACATTAATAAAAAGTTTTATAGAAAAATAAATGGTTATATCATCCTTTGTTTCAAGGAAATGTGCATACAATTTAATATGATCAACAATGATATATATTTTATTTTTTCAATTATATATCATAGGAATACATTTAAGATGTTTTATTATGTTTTTATCCATCATCATAATTATTATATGTAATGGTTTCATAAAACCCTAGGATGTTTTTTAGTATTTACATATTAGAAATAATTTATCAGGATTCAATGTCTGAAATTTCCCACATTATGTTATCAAATAAGACATATTCTCATACATACATATACATCATACTGGTATGGGGGTTAAAATTAAATTTTATTTGTGGGAATCATCTTGTAATTACCTATTTTCCATTTTTAACAATGGTAGGAAAAGCCTCTAGGAATAACTCAAGACCACATTATTATATTATAAATCATTTAATCTATATTTTTATATATATTTATTCCTATTTTGGAAATCCATTCCTTATATTTATATATTTATATTATATGAAAAATATTGTTGGAAAGTCTCTTTAAAATTGAGTTTACTTAATATCATTGAACAACTAAGAAGGGTTGTTGAATTAATGACAAAATTTTAACAAATTCAAAATATATAAAATTTAACAATGTATATTTTAAGAGTTATTTTCCATATCAAAATTTATAACAACCTTACAAGCATGAAATTTTATGAATTTAAATAGGGAATGAAATATTTAAATGGTTTTACCCCACTCTGAGAACCTATATCCTTTACATAGAGACTCTTATCAGGACACATAAATTCACTATTAGAAATAATTTTACACGAATTGACACAATTCCCATTATACTCGTTATATATCCCTATATGTATGATTATAATGACTACCATAAATTTAGAAAACATTTATGAAGAAATTTATCCAACAAATAATACTTGAAAGGTTTTAAATTATATAAAATAATTTTTATCTTAAAATATATGTTTATTTTTCTCTATCATGTTAGTGTCACTATGGAGTGCTCTTACTCTATCTTGTGAAGATCCATTTGATGTGAATAACTAAAACTATGCCAATGTTATGAAATAATTTTGTTAAACAGACCATATTTCCTCAATCACTACTTAGATCTTGTTTCTACTATACTATATTTGGATCTCTCAGTTAAAAACTCTATATGATTCTCTATATTTACATCCCAAGTTCAATAAATATTCTTTAGATGAATATTAACATTTTTTTAATATCAGTATGATTGTGATCAAATGAAATATGAAAGAACCAAGAGTAGTTTAATATTATTAATTAAATAAATAATTTTATATCATACTTGATTGTGCTCAAATGAAATATGAAAGAAAATTCTAGAAAAGAGATATCATATAAATGTTAATTTTGGAAACAAAGGAAAAAGAGAAATGAAAGGTACATGGATAATAATTTAAGACTATAATAGCTATTCAATATCGGATTCATAGAAGGAGCAATCAAATATCTTATCCAATATTTGTATTATGGCTAAATAAGAAGAAGAACAAGAGGTTAAATCATATTACTCCTACGATTACGAAACTATTGGTTTCTCAAATGATAAATAATCTACCTAATCATAAAATCTTGAAATAAATATTATTCTTTGTTAATGAAGAACAGGTCATTGAAAATATTCATAATATTGTTTTAATTTAAAGAGACACTATACAAAAACAATACAATGAACTAGTTGAAAAATCCAACACATCTATAAGAAACCATACATACCATGTGAAAAGAATTGATGAATTGCATGTTGATTTGGAATATTATAAGATTAATATTATTATTTTTACTAAAGTAGAAAACACTAAATGAAATTCTTTAGTGAAAAATGTCATTAAAAGAGAATGATTTGGAATTGGAAGCAAGGGTGAGAAATCAAAATTGTATAAATATTATTTTTCAACCAATTCGAATAATTGAGCCTTTTATTATTTTGGCACAAAATATAATTACATTAAAAATTGTTATTTGAAATATTCTAAAATTAGTTGTATGAAAAGAACCTTTATTTATAAAATATAATCTGATTAAAGTTATATGAATTATGGGAAAATAGAGAAAATCTATATTCACAGATCATTACTAGCTAAAATTGTAGGACCCAAGAAGATATGGGTACCAAACCAAACACATGTTTAATTTACATTTCATTAATATGTCATAGGAATAGAAATGATATATTGTATATAGAAAAGGATTAATTTAGGATTATGGTTGGAGACATAACATATTTTAATATTATGACTCAAATGGATTTAGTTCTAGTCACTCTTTGTGAAAATGATAACGAACAATTTTTTGGAGTTGGAACTGTTGGAGACCCACAAACTATCTCATTCAATAAAGTAATGTATGTTGAAGTTATAAAGCGCAATCTGATAAGTATTTCCCAAAATTGTGATTATGTTTTTTATGATTACTTTTTAACAATTACTTTTATTTCTTTATATATAGGATTCATAAATTATCAGTACCTAGAAATTAGAGTATTTATTACTAGAATTTAAATTCCTTGTTTAACGAGAAAGGGAATAGTTTAACTATTGAGACAAAGGAGTCCTGGATTTGGAATAGAATTCTTGGGAACTATAATATTAATTCTTCAGATAAATTATCTATGAAACTGTCAGTGTATTTTTTTATATTCTTAAAATAGCTCATGATTGATTCGGTGATGCCTATAAAATTGTTAAGCATCATAATTATTCATTCAAATCTATTAAAAAATTAGTACATCTAAACCATTTAAACTTATCTATATGGATTTTTTGACCATCTATAGTCTTATGTTTGGCTGGTAAATTGTATGATTAAATTTTAGTTGATGATTATTCTATATTCACTTCGGTATATTTTCTCAATATCAAAAATGATGTTTTAAATGTTTATGAAAGTTTGCTTAAGATTATTCAAAATGAAAAACATATTAAAATAAGTTCATTATAAAATTATCATAGTGGTGAGTTTGAGAATCAAGAATTTAATACTTTTTTCTAAAATTATGGTATTAAACACCCCATCTCTGCACCAAGAACACCTAACAAAATGTAATTTTTAAATGAGAAGATAAATATTCACATAATGGAAAGGACTATTCTAAATAAATACAGCCTTTGTACTTATTTTGGGCAAAAGAGGTACGAACAATATACAATATCATGAATAGAATTTTATTAAGGCATATTTTAAAACATCATCCTTTGAACGTTGGTATAACAAAAAAAAGATCAGCACTTTAATGGTTTTGGATGCAATGTGCATATCATCAATACTAAGGATGAGCTAATTATGTTTGATTCAAAATAAGATGAAGGAATATTATTGGAATATTTTGATTCCACTAAATCATATAGAGGATTTTAAAAAAATTCAAGGATCTTTGAAGAATCATTTCATGTAATTTTTTATGAAACTAAAACTTTTATTAATGATACATATCAGACATATGAAGTTACTAATTCATTTGAAAACATGAGAGTTTAAATCACTAAAAATTATTTTGAAAATTATATTAATAAAATTCAATCATGTTTAGAAGAACATGAAACTAATGAAAGTGAATGTGTCTTTCCTAGGTATTCAAGAACCATAAAGAACAATCCTTTAGAACCTATTATAAGACCTCTAGACATAAGATTAAAAGTAAATGAAATGTAGGAATCCTATATAAATTCAATATTATTTTATATCAGTTAGAACCTAAGACTATGACTTAGAATATGAGAGTGGGATTCCAGGTATGTAAGTTTAACTAAACCTGTTCAAAAGAATTGATGATTCATAACATATAGAGAGACCAACCAATTATCCTGTTCAAAGAAGAAGTGGATTTTTAGAAATAAACATGATGATCAAGGGATTATAACCAGAAACAAACTCAGATTAATAGTTAATGGATACAATCAAGAAGAAGGTATATATTATGAAGAGTCATTTTCACCTTTTACTTGATTTGAAGACAAATAGAATCCTTTTAGACTATGCCTCTCATATGAAATATAAATTTTATCATATGGATGTTAAATTTTCCTTTTTAAATATTAATTTAATTGACGAAGTCTATATTGAATAACCTCCTAGTTTTGAAAATATACAAAAATGAAAATTTATATTTAAACACATTAAAGCACTCTATGGCAATAAACCAGCACATAAAGCTTGGTATGAATGATTATGTTCTTTTTGTTTGAAAAATGATATTACTGTTGAAATAGAAGACCCAAAACATTATAATAAATGAAATTTTATAAATATTTTATTAGCTTAAATTTATTTTGATGAAGCTATTTTAGTTTCAAATAATAATAATATTTATCATGAATTTTCAAAATTTATTCCAAAATATGTTTATATGGTTATGATGGGAGAACTAAATTTCATTTTTGGATTTCAGTTTTGTAAAAAAGATTATATAAATTATTTAATTCAACGTAAATATATTTTTTATTATTTGAAAATTTTTGGAATTGAACACAAAAACACAAAAACAACCCCAATTTTTACTAATATAAAACTTGATTTAGATGATACTGGAAAACAAGTGGACAAAAACCTGTATAGAAGAATGTTTTTCATTTTGTTATATCATAATTATTTTATAATATAAATTATACTTTTATATTTTTATGTTCTAGATTTTAGTCAAATCCAAAATAATCCCACGATAATGCTGTTAATGTGTTTTAGATAATTAAAAGGAACTAATTTTCAATATCTTCATTACCAAAAAAAATGTTTTTCATTTAATTTCATATTCAGATGCTAAATTTGGAGGTTTTATATTTGTTAGAAAAATCACCTTAGAAACCTATCACTTTTTAATAAAATATTTAGTTTCATGTTCGAGTATGAAAAAACACTCAGATTCTGTTTCAGTAGTCTAGAAAGAATATGTTTCTACTGATAGTTGTTGTGCACTAGTATCTTTGATGAAAAATAGACGAGTGGAATTTGAACAAAATTTTAGCAATATAACTATTTTATGTGATAATACTAGTGCTATAAATATTTCATCAATACATATAATCATTATAGGACTATGAATATTGATATAAAGAATCATTTTTTAGAGAACATGTTAATCAAAACAACATATCTTTTGAATTTGTTAATAATAAATATCAACTAGATAAATGTTTTACTAAACCACTTCCCAGTACATGTTTTGATTTTATTAAAGGAAAGTTAGGATTATTTAATTTTAAATAAATTTTTTATAATTTATTTTAATCTTTCTATTTTTAGCTTATGTAAAATGTATATGATATATTTATTTATTACTTTTTATTTTTATAATTTATTTAATTATTTTATATAAAAAGAATTTAATTTTAATTTTATTCATATTTTACTTTTCCAAATTAACAATAATTACTACATCCTCAATTGGAACGAGAAAACCATTGACCATCTCTCACTATCCTTAAATATTTTTCAATTCCTCTTGGTTTAAAGAGATTATCTGATTCCATTACACCAAAATTCCAAAACCATCAAATCTTTATTTGAAACAACCTTTAGAAATGGAAACATCCAAAAGCGTTGAACATGTTGGCCTATGTGAACCCATTCGTCAGTTGAAGTATCAAAAGATTCATTAAGGAAAGTTAATTGATTTTTATTAGCTAAAAAATGAATATCTCATTGACGAATGATATAATATTAAGAGGGTTAAAAAAAATTTATGAAAAAATACCCTTTTTCGATATAGAAGTTAAAATAATCTGACGTAAAGCATCATTTATTATCAGATATTATGAAGATGTATTTTCATCTAAGATTAATCATGTTGAGTTTTCACTATATATGTTTTATATTTCTAAAACCTGGTATCTTTTCCATGAGGGGGAATTTTAGTTTTATTTAAGGATTATTGTTGATGAGATTTATAGTTCAAGGAATATTATGTATTATTATTTTGGAACTGGAACTATAAAGAAGATAATGAATAGAGATTTGAATATTGTTAAATAAGTTATGATGATGTTTATTCAGTAATGATTAGTTCCATGAATAGTATACTTGAGAATTTCATTAGTCATGATATGTATATAATGTAATAATTTATTGACAATATCAAGATAATCTTCAGTCAATACATGCTAAGGTATATTAATCCTTGATTTTAAAATGACTCCATGATGAGTTTTTATCCCTATGGATGGATTCTATCACTATTGTTGTTGAGGTTGGGATGATAATGTATATTTATTTTAGTCTTAGATTTCATCATGCTAACAATATCAGTTCTGGAACTATCACAAAATTTGTATTTTTATAGAGTGGTTTCTGAATCTATGTTCTACAAATTGGTATAGAAGAACATGAAATGTTTATGTCTTGTTCTTAGGTTGAGGGGAATTTTTTACCCATGGTTGGTTCTAAAAGGACAAGACTATATGAGAAAGAATAATGTTGATATAATGAAGAATGTATTTTAATTAGGATAATAATTTTGATCAATATTAGTAAATGAGTGGCTACTAGACATGTTAAAGAATCAGAAGTTATAGAGCAGGAGGTTTATGTAGTAGAACAAGTTGCTAAACCAGAGGTTCATTTGACACAGAATATTATAGAAGTTTCTCCTGGAACATTTCAATCAATGTAAATTGATCTTCATATCGATCAAGCTTCTCATGGGAATCAATAATTAATTATTTCTGATTCGGTTGATGTATGCGTATTTGTACTAAGAGAGGATGAGGAGATCAGTTTGTAATTGGTTAGAGTTGGTCAAGCTATGTAATGATATACTAAGACATCTAAATCATTGGATAGAGATGCTGAAGAGATGGTTCATAGTTTCAATAAGGAGGTTGATTAAAATTTGAATCTGAGGTAATAAATTGAGTCTAAAAAAAGGAATTTTAGAAGAAAAAAATTCAACTGATCCAAGAATTGAGAATGAAGCTCATATAACTCAAATTGAAAAAGTTAAACGGTTTTTGGTTTCTACTGTTGATGTGAAATAATTGTTCACTTTTTTAGGTAGAGATCTCAAAGATATAAAATAAGTGTTTCTGATAAAGATTGATTTTGATGAGTAGAAACATATGTTGGGGAGAGAATTTCTATCTATCATGGATAATCATCAATCTTCTTCTACTACCCCTCATCCTACATATCCTAGTATGATAAATTGATTTGAAGCAATAATTAATTTCATGGATGAATTAAATAATAGGATTCACACTCTATAGTGTGAGGATACGTCTTTGAATGTACATTTGGTCAATTAGAAATATGGTATTAGTTGATTCACATCTATGGAATCCTAGATGTGACTAGTTTTTCACCAGGACATAGATAGATTTATATATTACATTCATTCTGACGAGATTTTAAATGAGTTATTTAAAGTGATTATAGAAGATAGCTTAAAAGTTGTGACATACTCATGGAATATGTTCAAATAATGGACTTAAGTATTTAACAATAATTTTCAATTTTTTCTGGGTATGTTTCATGATATTCAAGGTGTTGTTTGGAATCTGGATGCAGTGACAACTACTCAAGGTCATTTCGATCAATGAACCCATTAAAATATGAGCCCTTAATTTTGAATACCTCTTATGTTTATATTAGGATGATATCCTTAATTTATCAAACATTTTATTTTCATAAAAATTTAATTTCTTTTAATTTTTATATTTTTTTGAATTACTAATTTTATTTTTTTTTCTAATTATGCTATTTTTGGTTACCTTTCTACTTCAAAATCGCATATATTATTTTTCTATAAATATATTATAACATTCATTTTATAGTTTAGTGCAATATTAAAAATTTTGTATTATGTTATTGGTTCTTTATGATATCCCAAAAGTGGGAGAATATTTACTTTTTACATTTTTTGGAAGATATAGATATCTTTATTAATCGAAATAATACTATGAAATCGAAATACATTCCTAATGTTTACAATTACTATATGTTTTGTTTATAATTGTTTGGGTTTTTTTATCATAAAAAATTAAAATATTATTGGGATAGTATTGACGTAATAATACTATATAATTTATATTGATTTCGATGCTCAAATGTTTTTTGATTATTTTATAACTATGTTTTTTATGTATGTTTTAAGAATATAAATCATGTCCTTCTTCATATTTTTTAATTTAAAATCTATGGGATGTGTTATAGAAACACTTTTAAAACACTATGTTCTTAAATGGAATGTATAGTTCTTCATCCCTATGCTACATAGAATATTTTCTGTATAGAATGAAAACCAAATGCTAGATATTGTGCCTATAGATTGAAAACCCTATGTTCAGTAATCAATGAATGTATGGAACAGTAACCCTCTATAGGAATCTGGAAATATTGTTCATACCCTACATTTGGGAATGTGAACATATGGTTTATCAATGTCACATTTGGATTCTTATGCTGAAAAAGATAAATGTTTGGATCATCATCCATATGTTACTTTTTTTCATTACGTTAGACACTAATGAATGTATTGTTTATGAATCATTCATTGGAAGGAACCTTATACTTCCTAGCCCAAACATATGCTATGCTACTCTACCCTACAATTTCTCCTCATTAGTTGAGTTTTAAATTATTTATTTTATCCGAGATCTATGAAATATTATTGAATGATTTATAAGATTGTAAAGACCCCGAAATTCCGTGGAATTTATTTTAAATACTTAGGAATTTTACGAGTCTGAAAAAAATGACGGCGTGTGATTCCGAGGCCTGGTGTGTTCAGAATCAGTTTCTAACATTTTGTTTGGGTACGTTCAGTAAATGTATGTGCAGGATTTTGTACCTTTTGAAATGGTGCTCGGAACTGAAATCTGAGGGCACCGTTGAACTCGCAACGTTAGTATTCACTTAAGAAGACTTTCACCTCAACGACAGTTGGTCGAGAATAAAAGTGAGTTTTTGGGTTTTCATAGAAACAAATAATAAAATAAAGTGAGATAAACATTATTTTATTGAGCCACCATGTTAGTGTTGGTGGTTAGAACCTCCTCCTGGGAGTTGTAGGTGGGACCACCACACCTTATCCTCCCAAGATAGGTTATAGTGGTGGGGCCCTCCCGAACATAACCTCCAGTGAGAGGATACGATCTGGGAACCACCCAAGACCTCATAACCTCCTATTTGAATAATTGGGGTATGGACCAATCAACCCCTATTAATGGGAGGAGAGTATAACCTCTCAACTCTCCTTCATTAATGAAGAGAGCCTCTTGACATCCCCTAATTAATTTGCGACAACTATCAGACATTAATTTCGTGGAGCCTTTAATTTAACTACCTAATTTGAATTTGTTCCAACATCTAAAATAATAGGCAACTTATTATTATGGGAATTGTTCCTTCGGTGGAAACCTTGAGTGTTTTGGAAGAAGGATTATTGGGAGAAGGCCCCAATGAAGAACGTCAACGATGAACCCTCTTCGACTTCTTTCCCGGATTCCTACCAACATGGAGCCTCTTCCATGAGCCGATGAATCTAGGATTTTGAAGAGTGATGCAGACATGATGAATGATGATTCTCTTCATTTACATTCCGTAACTCTGTCAAAGGACAACGAATCAAAGGTAGGGGATTAATTTTAACTAAGTATGATCTTTTACCAGGTTCTTCCTTTCTCTAATAATGGAGAATGACGTTTGTTGTGCTTAATAAATGCGAGCCTCTTGTTATCACCCTAAACGCGGAGTGTGTGGGCCAAACATACATGTCATGACTCCCTCCACAGATCACTTTTTATGTTTCATCGGCATGGAGATGAGGTGATGGAATGATGAAGGCGACGACGACAACGGCCGCGCTACCTGCGACCTCCGCGAACCGCACCGCCCCCGCGTCTCCCCGATTCTCCCGGACGACCACCGCCATCCCGCACCGGCCTGAGCCGCGCCGAACCAGCTAGCCCGGTTTCCTCCTGGTCATCGGCCTGCCTGGCCGTGCCCCGCCTGGCCGCACCCCGCCGGCCTGCCCGTGGCCTCCCGCGCACCCTGCCCGCGGCCTCCAGCGCGCCCTTCCGGCATGTCCGCGGCCTATAGAATGCCCTGATGGCCTACTTACGTCCTCCGGCATGCCCCACCAGCCTGCCCGTGGCCTTCGGCGCACCCCACCGGCCTCCCCGTGACATCCCACGCACCCAGCCCAGACTGCCAGTGGCCTCCAGCCCACCCGCCAGCTAGCCTGCCCGCCCCGTCAGCCTACCAGGGCCTCACCCTGGCTCCCGGCCAAACAGACCGAGCCACGCAGGCCTCACGAGCTGGCCCACAACATCCCAAGTGGTGTCGCTGGCTGATCCAACTTGGCCTTCCGGGACATGTTACTTATGTCACGCCCCTTGCTGCACTGGCCGAACCAGCCCCGGTCTCAGGGCCAACCCGCCCCTACAGTTTGTTTGAATGGGACCAGCGGACCAAGCCAAACCTAAGGGGTGACCGGGTCGACCCAGACCAGGTCGGGCCAAACTAGGTTGGGCCGAGTCAGTCTGACCGGGTCGGAGCAGACCAGGGCCAACTACCATCATTTACTTTCTTTTGGACTTATCGTTGGCACCGAACATCCATTTGATGAACCATCAGCAGCGCTGGTATTATTGGTGTGAGACGGTCTCTTTATGTTTACCCTGCAGAACGTATGTTTGATGAACCATCATCAGCACTGGTATTATTGGTGTGAGATGGTCTCTTTATGTTTACCCCAATTGAGATTAGAGTAGAATTGTGATACGGACAGGTTGGATCGTGCACGAATCCAACAGGGCCGATGGAACTAAAAGACTAAAAACTCACAGACCGAGCGTCCGATTGACGCGCCGTCTATTGCGTTGAGAACCCTATGAAGAGGCGGAACTCTATGATACTTCTTCATGGGACTTTGTGTAAGTTTTTGTATTGACTCTTGGGTTGTGGAGAAAACTCTTCCTGAATCATGCTTACATTGCGAAAATCATGTGGCTGGCTATGCTCTGACGATTGTTCCTAGATCCTGTGTGTGTCCGACTGCTCTAACTACTATTCCTGGATCATGTGTGGGTCCGAAAGTTCTAAATACTATTCCTAGATCATGTGTGGGTCTTATAGTTATGAAAACTATTCCTGGATCCTATGTTGGTCCGAGATCTCAATCTACTATTCGAGGATACTGTGTGGGTCTGACAGTTCTGAATTCTATTTTTGGATCCTTTGTGGGTTTGACAGAATAGCTGGTTCTGGATCCTGTGTGGGTCTGATAGCTCTGAATAGTATTCCTAGATCTTATGTGGGTCCGACTGTTCTAACTGCTGGTCTTGGATCCTATGTGGGTCTGATAGCTTAGATGATTCAGTGAATATATCTGCTCATCTCTCTTTACATAAGTTGAATACATGTGTGAGCTTAGTCAATTACTTCTGTGTTTTCCTCATGATTGAGATGGGTTACTTTATAACTTTGGAATATGTATGGGCATATAACATAGTAATGGATATCCGTTGATTTCATAATTTTTGGTTTATCCTTGTTGGATTTTGTGAGGCCTTGAGGGTATCAGGGTCCCTATTGAGTATCGTTATACTCACCCCTGCACGGTCTATGACCACAATTCGTTGTAATGTTTGCAGACGATGGGAAACGTTCACTGAGGCTGAGTGGACCCAGATTGGACGGTACCCAGAGGTGGATCACACAGTGTGATAGTACACGGAGGAGACAGATGGATGTGGAGTGATGTGGAGGCTATATAAACCTACCCTTAAGGAATGATTTCTCAATGGACGATCCAGTATCTATTTCAACTTTCTTCTGTTGTCCTTCAATTTACATGTACTTTATAGTTGGGCTTTTATTTCTGGCCCCTTTATTTTTCATCATTCCATTTGTATAAAGTTGTACATAGTGTTTTTCTACTAGATTATACTCTATTGGGCATGTTACACTTTATAAAGGCAATGCCTTCCCAGTTTTAGGGATTTAAACCATTGGTTCTAGTCGTTTGCCCCTGGCCTGTGGAAGACAGGCTTGGGGTAGTCACGGCACGGGCCCCAGGGGATGGGTTGTGAAAAAGATGATTAAAGTATTATTTATGAATGAATAAAAGTTTTTTTTATATTAAAAGAACCATACTCTTAATATGAAAAAAATCTTATCCTTAATGGGAGAGGCAAATCTATCGATTAATAACATTGGGATTTTTTTATATCCAATGAATTTTTTTAGATCTATTCAACCATATAAATGATGTTTATATGATTGAAGTGTTTGTAAAAAAGTATTTACATGATATGGGTATAGTAATTTTTTGTAAATATTTCTTTTTGTGATACAACAATTAAAGATCATCCTTGGTGAATAGATGAAAATTTGGTGACATATTTGTTTTATCTCATTCCACTAAAGAATTGAAGCTACTATTTTTATTATTTTCAATCAATGATATTTTTTCACGACCTGTCCTCGGGGCCCGTGCCGTGACTACCCAAGCTCGCCTTCCATAGGCCAGGGGCTGACGACTAGCACCAAGGCGTAAATCCCGCTAAAAAGGGAAGGCACTGCCTTTGTAAAGTAAACAAACACCACAGAGCAAGAAAGCAGAAGAAGTAAACACTATGTAAAGCTGGGTACAACAGTAAGTGCGGAAAAGTAAATGGGCCAGAATAAAAACCCAAAACTGAAAGTAAAGTACAACTCGAAAGGGAAAACAACAAATGAAAGTAAAGCCGCAATATCGAGCCGCCCACTGGATGTACCACCTGAAGGGTGAGTACAGATAGCCTCTACATCTCCTCGGGTCCAACCGTTCGCTCTTAGTACATCCCGCCCAGTGGTCCTCCTCCAGGTACAGTCCTGCTCCACAAGTCTCAACCACGATCAGCGTTGTCCGTCGTCTGCAACCAACACAACATAGTGCGGGCATATCCCGTGTAGGGGTGAGTATAAGCTACTCAGTAGGGACCCCGAGACCCCCGAGGGTCTCCCAGAAACCACAAAGGATTATCCACAAAGGAAAGATGCAATCACGAATTAACATCTGACACTTCTTAGGTATATGCCCATACATATACCTAAGTCATCAATTACAGTACGCTCCAACCTCCGAGCCCAAGTACAACCCAGTCCACACAGGAAAGAAAAACGTAATCCACACAGGATAGCACAACAAACTCCAAAATGGAAAGCAAAATAGGATTCATCTCACAGAGGTATACTTCTTCATATGACGATAGAGATGATCAGATACATCCACTGATTCATCTAAGTCGTTATACCCACAAAGGATCGATAGGTACTAACCCCCGCAAAAACCCACAGAGGATCGGACCCACACAGGATATGTAGGCGCTGGCTCACACAGAACCGCTGAGCACTGACCCACACAGGATCGGACCCACACAGGATCAGACCCACACAGGATCAGTAGAACTGATCCATGTAGGATCGCTGAGTGTTGTAGTGGTCGCTGTTGATTCCACTGAGGATCTCTGTAAATTCGTCGTCGTCACAGTCGCAAACGCAGCCCACTCTAGGGTTCCCGCACACAGTAAGCTCGTTCGAGAGGGTCCGCTCCACAAGCCGAGAGGCTGATATATCAACTGACACAATGTCTAGAGTTGATGTATCCAAAAGATCCTTATCGTCAACAGGAACTTAGCGTCACAGACGGCGCGTCAATCGGACGCCCGGTCTGGAAGTTATTGGCATTTTTGTCCCATGGGCGAGGTTGGTTTTTAAGTCAAAACCAACCCGACCATACTCCACCTGTGTCCAAACCTCAGGAGGAGTAATCCAAAAGATCCATCTTACTAAGAGGAATCCAATAAAGTCAACGGCACGTCAATCGGACATCCGGAGCTAAAGCTATGAGCGTTTCTGCTCTAAGGGCCCTGTTGGTTTCGTGAACAAACCAACTAGGCCGAACCCAAAGTATTCCGAAACCTTGAGTGTGATAAACTAAAATGACCGGCTCGATCTAAGGATCTCAACGCAACTGACAGTGCGTCGATCGGAGGCACGTAGCTCATGTTATGGGTGACCGACCAGAAGAGGTTTGGTATTGAGGGGTTCGGGCCCGGTCCGACCCGGCCCGATACCCCCAGGGTCGGCCCAAACCGGTTCGACCCGAACCAGGTCCAGGTCTAGCCCGCTTGGGTGCAGCCCGACCCGGCTAGCACGGCCCGGCCCGGCCTGGGCGTGGCGCACTGGGTGCGCTGGCCAAGAGCTCGGCCAAACGGTCGAGCCGTTTGAAGGGAGGGGGGGGGGGCTGCCCCCTGTCCTTTGTAACCGCGACCCCCATTATGGGGGCCACATGAGCTAGATGCCGGGGGTCTCTAACCCCTGGCTTCTCCATGACCGGCTGGTCCGCTCTGGCCGGCCGACTTCTGCCGCCACGGACCGGCAACGGACAGTCCCGCCCTGCTCCGACGCCGGCGGCCCGGAACCGGCCGCCGGTCTCCCTGCTCCACCGCGGCCCGAAATCGGCCGCGACCTTGGATCGTCTGGTGCGGCGAGACGGCGCCGCGCCCCTCTACTGCGGCCCCGCTCTGGCTGCGGTGTCTTCGGGTTTCTCTAACGCGGCGCGATGATGTCATGACCTTGTTTGATTTCACGGCGTGGCGCGATGGCACCACACATTCTTTGTCGCATGATCCCACGCGGTGCGATGACACCGTGCCATTCCCATTCCAATCCACATTAGAAACAACAAAATAGATAAGGGAGGAGGGTCGTCCGTGTTTGTGCGGTCTGGCACCCTCCTCGAACAAGTTGAGTGAGGATTCGTCGCGGAGATAACCGTCGTGGAAAGAGGCATCGCGAAAGGAGAATTGTCGTGGAAGAAGGCGTCATTGGCGTCGCGGTACAAGGCGTCGTGGAAGGAGACATTGAACTCCGAAGAATCTGGCGTTCTTCACGTTCATCGTGTTCTTTGACGAAGAAGATGAAGATACTCAAGCCTCCCATAACTTTTCTCCCAATGCTCTCAATCAACAAGCCTCCAACCCAAAATAAAATAAGTCCCTTACTTATTTTATTAACACAACATAAACTTTTGAATTTCAAACATTCACATTTAACTCACTTAATTAAATAACTTATGTTATCAAATTATTGGTGAGTTGAGGGAGTTAGAGTATATGAAGGGGTGGTGTTCGTGTGGGCCCTACCACCCTCATAACCTCCCATGGGATGTTGGGTGGTTTTCCCCAACTTCCTTCCAATGGTTTTAACCACATAGAAAAAAAATATAAATTGTAGTTATATTTTTATTTTAAATTCCACAATTTTTAACAACTTCTCTCATGTAAAGACAACTCCGGAAAAGGTGTTTCCAAACAAATACCGGCGCTGTGATTACATCGGTGCTCTTGGAATTTGATTCCGAGCACCAGTTCAAAAGTTAGAAAAACCTGCTCATTCGTTCACTGAACGTACCTGATCCAAACTTCGGAAAATGATTCCGGGTACACCGGGCCTCGGAATCAGGTGTCGTTAGAAACTGTGTTCTTGTAAAATTCCCAAGAAAATTTAGAAAAAAAATTCCTTGAATTTTACGGGTCTTTACATTACTCCCACCTCAGGGCTTTACGTCCCCGTAAAGATACATCGAAAACTAGGGAAACAAATGTGGGTACTGAGTACGCATCTGAGCCTCCCGCTCCCTAGTGCTCTCCTGGAGATTCCCGGGCTGTCATCTGATGCGCACTAGAGGAATCGACCATCCATGTAGGACCAGCTCTTGTCGATCCTAGATCTCCACTGGGACCTCCGTAAAAGTCGCCCCATCATCAATGTCTAACTCCCCATGGTCAATGATATGCGTCGGGTCATCCACGTATCTCCTCAGCTAAGATACGTGGAAGACATCGTGCACTCAGTACAACTGAGGTGGTAGATCTAGGCAATAAGCCACCTCACCAATCCTACTGAGGACCTGGAATGGTCCGATGAAGCATGGAGACAACTTGCTGCCTTGGCCAAATCTCCGTAATCCACGTCGAGGTGAGACACACAAGAAGACGTGGTTGCCATCCTCGAACTCTAGTGGCCACCGCCTCCTGTCAGTATAAGACATCTGCCGGCTCTGAGCTGTCCTCATCCATTCCTGGATGTCCTGGACCTTCTATGTCGTGGCCAAGACCATCTCCGGTCCCATAAGTGCTGACTCCCCAGGGTCTATCCAGCACAAAGGAGATCTGCAAGGTCTGCCGTACAACGCCTCATATGGTGCCATCCCGATGGTGGAGTGGTAGCTGTTATTGTACGCGAACTCCACCAAGGGTACGTGGTCCTCCCAACTGCGACCAAAGTCAAGAACACATGCGCAGAGCATGTCCTTGAGAGTCTGAATGGTCCTCTCCATCTGACCATCCGTCTGATTGTGAAAGGCAGTGCTCAGACATAGCTGCGTCCCGAACGCCTCCTGCAGCCCCTTCCAAAGCCGGGAAGTAGAGCGAGCATCTCGATACGAGAGGATAGATGATGGCACACCACGAAGCCGCAGAATCTCTTGAACGTAGAGACGTCCCAAGCTCTCTACTGAGACCTGCTCTCTTATGGGTAAGAAGTGTGACAACTTGATGAGTTGGTCGACAATCACCCAAATAGAGTCATGACCACTGGAAGTGCATGGAAGTCTAGTCACAAAGTCCATAGATATGTCTTCCCACTTCCACTCCGTGACCTCCAAGGGCTGTACCATGCCTGCTGGTACCTGATGCTCTTCATTCACCTGCTGGAAGGTGAGGCATCGAGGAACGAACTGCCCCACAGCCTTCTTCATTCCCGGAAACCAGTGCTGTCGTCTAAGATCCTGGTACATCTTCAGCACTCCAGGATGTACCACCAAAGGAGAAGTGTGAAACTCTCTCATCACCTCCTCTCGTAAAGCAACTAGTACCATGGTACGTCCTCTGAAAAGGACGTCGTGCTCTCCTCCTAAGAAGAAATCATCAGGTGCCTGTCCTGAGGATATCTGTGCACATCGCGTCTCACAGTTGGCGTCCCCACGCTGTGCCTCTCTGACCCGCTGTAGTAGTGGAGGAGTGACTGTGAGTGATTGAAGGAAATCTGCTCCATATCTATCCACAAAGGATATCTACAAAGTGGCTAGCTGCTCTGTCGCCTCCCCAAGTAGCTGAATGCCCGCCCTCCTGCTGAGAGCATCGGCAACCACGTTCTCCTTCCCAGTAGTATAGACTATCTCAAAGTCATAGTCCTGGAGGAACTCAAGCCATTGCCACTGTCTCAGATTCAGGTCCTTCTGAGAGAAGATGTACCTAAGAATTTGATGGTCAGAATAGACTATAAAGCGCTCACCCATCAAATAGTGTTGCCATGTCATCAGAGCGAAGACCACTGCTACTAACTCCAGGTCATTGGTGGCGTAGTTCTACCCATGCGGCCTCAACAAACGTGATCCATAGGCGATCACTTCCAACTCCTGCATTAGGACCCATCCGAGTCCGGTCCCTGATGTATCACAGTAGACTATGTACCCTACTCCCTCCTCAGGAAAACTCAAGATAGGGGCGCTGGTCCATCTCTGTCTCAGCTCTTGGAGGCTCTACTGACATCTGTATAACCACACATGGTGTTTCCCCTTCTTTTTAAGAGCTGATAGCGATGCCGCAACTCTGGAGAAGTGTGGCACAAATCTCCGATAGTGTCCAGCTAGTACCAAGAAACTCTGCACCTCTGCCACGCTCCTGGGTGGATCCAAAGCTAGCACTGCCTCGATCTTCATAGGATCCACTGCAACTCCCACCTCAGAGATGACGTGCCCCAAGAAGTAGAACTCGTGTATCCAGAACTGACACTTTGAGAGCTTACCATAAAGCTGGTGCTCTCGGAGTGTGTCTAGTACAACCCGCAAGTGGTAGGCGTGCTCCTCCTTAGTCCTCGAGTAAATCAAAATGTCGTCGATGAAGACCACGAAAAATCGATCGAGGTATGGCAGAAATATCTTGTTCATGAGGGCCATGAACACTGCAGGAGCATTGGCTATGCCGAATGGCATAACCAAGAACTCATAGTGGCCATACCTACATCTGAAGGTCGTCTTCTGCACGTCCTCTTCCCGAAGTCTGAGCTGATGATAGCCTGACCTGAGGTCTATCTTCTAGAACCACCATACTTACTTGAGCGGATCAAAGAGGTCATCAATCCTCGGTAGTGGATACCTGTTCCTCACTGTCACCTGGTTCAGGAAACGATAGTCAACACGAAGTCACAATCTCTTGTCCTCCTTCTTGGCGAACAAAATTGGGGAAGCCCAGGGTGAACCACTAGGTCAGATGAATCCCTTGCCCTGGAAGTCCTCCAACTGTACCCGTATCTCTTGAAGCTCAGCGGGGCCATCCGATATGCTGGAGTCGATATCGGGGTTGTCCCGAGGTACATGTCAATATAATAGTCTACCTCTCTGCGTGGAGGTAGCCCTGGGACGTTGTCGGGGAAAACGTCTGCATACTGAACCACCACTGCAGGAAAATCAGGACTCTGCATGTCAACTACTCCTAGGATGAGGCTAGCCAACTGATGAGCGATGGGCTGTCCTATCCTCTTCGAGAGTCTATCCTGTGCTGCAAAGGCACGCTTCTCGCCAGTGAAGGTGAACCTGCTCCCGTTGGTGTATACACATCGCACCTTGTGCCTAATATAGTCAATCTGTGCATGGACTGTAGATAACCAATCCATGCCCAAGATGACATCATAAGGCCTCGACGTCGCTACAAGAAGATCCCATCCGAAGATCTCACCTCCTAGAGTAAGCTCACACTGCCGGCACTAGTGCGTAGTCGCAGAGTCTGCTCCCATAGGTTTCTCTAGCCGTAAGGATCGAGCAAACGACTCTGTCGGAATCTCTGAGCTCCGAACAAGGGCAACGACTATGAAAAAATGACTTCCTCCTATGTCTATAAGAACTGTAGCAAGGGTGGAATAGACACAGATAGTACCTCGAATCATCTCAGGTGCGCCGTGGTCATAGGCCTCCGCTGCCTGGAGCTGTGCCTATCTCTACCCTCCAGCTCCCTGTGGGTGGGTTAGACCACCTGGTGGTGGTGGTGGTAGAGCCTCATGGCATCTCTCACCACCTACTACTTGACTAGCTCCTCTACCTCATCCGTCTGCTCCCTGCAGACCACCACGATCGAACCTCTACCTCTTCCTCGGTGGTCCCTCAACCATCTGATGCTCCTCAGTACGGCGGTTCAGGCAGTCACGAGCCATGTGGCCCTGCCGCCGCATGAGTAGCACTGCCTGCCTCTCGATTGGCTGGCTCCGCGCTGTGTGCCCCGCACAGCTGAGCCAGTGTCCTGAGGTCGTCTGCCTGAGGGTCTGGTCTACCTGGACCCATGAGTCATCCATCGACTGCTTGCTGAAGAAGACTCTGCTACAAGCCGCCTTGCAGTGGGTCTCAGCGCTTATGAAGGCTCAACAAGAAAGCTCTCGATCAAAAGGGCTCGCTCCAGTACTCCTTCCTGAGTCGGAATACTGAGGGAGATCATCGATGCCCTGATCTCCTACCTCAATCCCTTCTCAAAGGTCCGGGACCGGAAGAATGGGTCATGTACCATGTTTTTCGAGTAGCGCGAGAGATCGGAAAATCTCGCCGAGTACTGGGCGACCGTCAAGCTGCCCTGCCGTAGCTGTAGAAGCTCCTGGATGCGCACCGCACGGAGGGTGGCTGGGACGAACTCTGAGCGGAAGAGTCTCTCAAAGTCCTTCCAGAGGAGAGATGCCTCTTCATGAACCTAGAGCATCATGCTCCACCATCGGCCCGCTACCCCGTGCAGTAGGCTCGTTGCAAGGATCACCATGAGGTCTGCTGGGGTCCTCACTAACCTGAAAACCCATACTACTGCCTCCAGCCAGTCCTCGGCTGCCTAGGGGTCCATCTCCCCACGGAACCTGGGTGGTCACTGGCGCTGAAACTCGTGCTGTGCACTAAGGCGACCTTCATCGTCAGCGGATGGGGCTGGTAGCATCGGTGGCTCGGTGGGTAGAGGTACCGACGGTGCCTCTGCTGTGAAAGGCCCTGTACCGAGGCCTCGTCGCTCGGTGGGCTTTCATCACGAACAACTCTCGGAACCCTAGATGGCTGCCGTCACGGGGCCATCCTGAAAACAAACAGGTTCACCATGGTCAAACAGTATACCTGGTGAGCTGACATAAAGTAATCAAAAAGAAAACGTGAAACACACATGCAATCAATGTTTTCGTGCATTAAGTCGGAAATCAGAAGTCAGAGTCCTGGTGTACGGATACGTCGGCCACCGCACCAACACTGGACGCCCTGGACTGATAACCACACCCAATACACTTAACACTACTGCTTTACATAGAAATATATCAGAGTCCAAAGTTCTGCGGTAGAACATAACTCCTCTGATACCATTTTTTCATGACCCGTCCTCGGGGCCCGTGCCATGACTACCCCAAGCCCGCCTTCCGTAGGCCAGGGGATGGCGACTAGAACCAAGGAATAAATCCCACTAAAAAGGGAAGGAATTTCCTTTTAAAAGTACACAAAAACCACATATCAAGCAACCAAAATAAGTAAACACTACGAAAAGCTGGGTACAACAGTATGTGCGGAAAAGTAAATGGGCTAGAATACAAACCCAAAACTGAATGTAAATTACAACTCGAAAGAAAAAAAAACAACTGAAAGTAAATCCGAAACATCGAGCCGCCCACTAGAAGTCCCACCTAAAGGGTGAGTATAGATAGTCTATACAGCTCCTCGGGTCCAACCGTTCGCTCTGAGTACATCCCGCCCAGTGGTCCTCCTCCAGGTACCGTCCTACTCCGCAAGTCTCAACCATGATTAGCACTGTCTGTCGTCTGCACCCAACCCAACGTAGTGTGGGGATAGCCCGTGCAGGGGTGAGTATAAGATACTCAGTAGGGACCCCGAGACCCCCGAGGGTCTCCCAGAATCCATAAAGGATAATCCACAAAGGAAAGATGCAATCACGAAGTAACATCCGGCACTGCTTAGGTATATGACCATACATATACCTAAGTCATCAATTCCATTACGCTCCAACCTCCGAGCCCATGTACAACCCAATCCACACAGGAATGCAAAACGTAATCCACACAAGATAGCACAACAAAATCCTCAAAGGAAAGAAAAATAGGATTCAGATCAAACAAGTATACTTTTTCGTATGACGATAGAGATGATCAGATACAACCATTGATTCATCTAAACCATTAGACTCACAAAAGATTGATAGGTAATAACCCCCGCAAAGACCCACACAGAATCGGACCCACACAGGATCTGTAGGCGCTGGCTCACACAGAACCGTTGAGTGCTAACCCACATAGGATCGGACCCACATAGGATCGGTAGCACTGATCCATGTAGGATCGCTGAGTGTTGTAGCCGTCGTCGTCGAATCCACTGAGAATCTCTGTACAGTCGTCGTCGTCATCACAGTCGCAAACACAGCCAGCTCTAGGGTTCCCACACACAGCAAGCTCATTTGGGAGGTCCTCTCCATGAGCCGAGACTATGATACATCAACTAACACAAAGTCCAGAGTTGATGTATCCAAAAGTTCCGTATCGTCAACAGGAACTCGGCGTCACAGACGGCGCGTCAATCGGACGCCCGGTCTGGAAGTTATTCGCTTTTTTGTCTCAGGGGCCCGGTTGGGTTTTAAGTCAAAACCAACCCGACCATACTCCACCTGCATCCAAACCTCGGGTGGAGTAATCCAAAGGATCCATCTCACTAAGAGGAATACAACAAACGACGCACGTCAATCGGACGTCCGGAGCTCATTTTATGAGTGTTTCTGCTCCGAGGGCCCGGTTGGTTTCGTGAACGAACCAACTCGGCCGAACCCAAAGTCATCTGGAACCTTGAGTGCGATAAACCAAAACGACTGTCTCGATCTATGGATCACATCGCAACTGACGGTGCGTCGATCGGAGGCCCGTATCTCATGTTATGGGCGACCGACCGGAAGAGGTTCGGTATTGAGGGGTTAGGGCCCGGTCCGACCCGGCCCGATACCCCCGGGGTCGGCCCAAATTGGGTAGACCCGAACTGGGTTCGGGTCCGGTGCGCTGGGTGTGCTGGCCAGGAGCTTGGCCAAACGACCGAACCATTTGAGGGGGGGGGGCACCTGCCCCCCTGTCCTTTGTAACCGCGACCCCCATTATGGGGGCCGCTTGAGCTGTACGCCAGGGGATTGTAACCTCCAGCTTCTCCATGACCGACCGGCCCGCTCTGGCCGGCCGGAATCTACTGCCACGGACCAACGACGGACAGTCCCCCCTGCTCCGATGCCGGCGGCCCGGAACTGGCCGCCGGTCTCCCTGCTCCGCCGCGGCCTGGAACCGGCCGCTACCTTGGTTTGTCCGGCGCGGCGTGACGGCGCCGCGCCCCTCCTCCGCGGCCCCGCTCTGGTCGCGGTGTCTTCGGGTTTCTCCGACGTGGCACGATGGCGTCATGACCTTGTTCGATTTCACGGCGCGGCACGGCGGCACCGCGCATTCCTTGCTGCATGATCCCACACAGTGCGACGACATCGCGCCCTTCCCATTCCAATCCACATTATGAAACAACAACATAGATAAGGGAGGAGGGTTGGCCGTGTTTGTGCGGTCTGGCCCCCTCGTCGAACAAGTTGAGCAAGGATTTGTTGCGGAGATAATCGTCGCGGAAAGAGGCATCGCTAAAGGAGAATCATCGCGGAAGAAGGCGTCGTTGGCATTGCGGTACAAGGCGTCGCACAAGGAGATGTTGACCTCCGAGGAATCCGGAGTTCTTCACGTTCTTCGTGTTCTTCGATGAAGAATATGAAGATACTCAATCCTCCATTAGATTTTCTCCCAAATCTCTAGAGCAACTAGCCTCCAACCCAAAATAAAATAATTCCCTTACTTATTTTATTAACACAACATAAACTTTTGAATTTCAAACATTCACATTTATATCACTTAATTAAATAACATAAGTTATCAAATTAATGGTGAGTTGATGGAGTTAGAGAATATGAAGGGGTGGGGTTCATGTGGGCCCCGCCACCCTCATAACCTCACATGGGAAGTTGTGTGGTTTTCCCCAACTTCCTCCCAAAGGTTTTAACCACATAGAAAAAAAAATAAAAAATTTAGTTAAATTTGTATTTTAACTTCCAAATTTTTTAACACCTTCTCTCATGTAAACGCAACTCCGGAACAGGCGTTTCCAAGAAAATATTGGTGCTGCAATTCCATCGGTGCCCTCGGAATTTAATTCCGAGCACCGATTCAGAAGTAAGAAAAACCCGCTCATTCGTTCACTGAACGTACCCGAGCCAAACTTCGGAAAATGATGCCGGGCACACCGGGCCTCAGAATCAGGTGTCGTCAAGAATTGCGTTCTTGTAAAATTCCAAAGAAAATTAAAAAAAATCCTTGATTTTTATGGATCTTTACATATTTTTTTAGTTAGAATAACTTTAAAAAAATTAATTCTTCAAGAGGATCATTTCTGAAGAAGAATATCCATCTACAATCAATTTCTCCAACTGTAATTGTGATGTTTATCTAATATCATCAAATAAAACACTTATAATTTATTAAGAGTATCAAAAACTCTTACTCGGTTATGATGAAGTTATAGAATCTTGTATTATGATGTGGATATTCCGTTCTCTCTTAAAGAACTATATTGATCTTTTATTAGACTAGTTTTAATGTTGTCAACTTCTTTAAATCCATTTTGGATTCATGGTTTTGAAATAAGAGAGTATTTATAGTGAAATTCAGCAAGATCATAGAGAGATTGATCGGTGGAGTGGACTATGGGATCTTTGTGTCCCGAACCACTATAAAATGTTTTTCTTTACTTTATGTTCAACTCATTCATATATATCATCTATAGGAAAAAACAAGATACTCACATAAATAAAAAAGGGTGTAAATATGAAAAATTGAGGACAATTTTGGCAAAGACACATTTGACCCCCATTCTTGTGTTACTTTGTATAATTATGATTTAACACATGAGATATCTTGTACAATATTGGGGAGTAAACCTAATCCATTATGGAAAATTTTGAATCATTTGATATTATCATGGAAATTAGACTTGAGTTAGGGTTATTTTATGTTATATGTTTCTCTCACATTTCCTATCATGATATGATATTATGATACCATTTTCATTATCATATTTTTCTTTGTAAGGACTTATGATCCTTACATCTTATTATATATTGTTATTCCATATACATATATGTTTTTTACAAAATAGGTTTATTTCATAGTTGGTTTTTAATCTCACCCATTTTTTAGGTATTCCTGAGAAAATCTGCTATTGTTTTAGGATCTTAGTGTTATTTTAAGTAATTACTATGGAGAACAAATTAATGATTCCATGTTTTAGATTATTTTTTTGTAATATTATCCTTGTCTTATAAAGACACTAGGATTATATGATAACTATTCAATAATAATTTATATTTATGTATATGAACCATGTAAACAAATTTATAAATGACATAGGTCCCCATTGTTAATATTTATTTAATAGTTTTCATAAGAAGTGTCATCTTCAAAATTGATTCCATTTTAAGTGTATTCTGATTTTTCAATCAGAAACAATTATTATTTTTTAATTTCATGTATGGAGATAAAAAATAATTGCATACAAGGTAGAAACAATAATACAAATTATTTTATTAATATATTATTTAGTTCAGGAAAAAAATTTCCATATTCTTATGACCAATTTAATTTTCCTCCTTTCTATATTAGTATTGTGACGGCCCGACCCCAGTTACCCAGAGCCAGTGCATTATTTTAATACATTGGCATGATTATAAGTAATAAAGTCCCAGAGGAAAGATCAGTTTAGCAATATTGGAAAATATATTACATACATGAATGTTACATTACACTTCATAACATACAAAAAAACATAAATAATCTTTCACGAACACCATTATTCCTTTGGCTTAACCCTGCATATCAATCCCAATACACTTCTTGGAATCTTGGGAAAAATAAAACATAGAAAGGGGTGAGATAAGATGCTCAGTAAGGATAACAATACATCGGAAACCTTCATAAATAAGCATAAACATTTAAAGAAATGTATAACTAAAACAAAAGCCTTGTAAACATGATCTTCAACATAACATAGAAAAAATAAAATGAAGTAATGAAATTTACTTATTCACATGAATAGTCTACTAGTCTAATAATCACATACAATATCACAAACCACTTTTATAATGATGGAATGCATAATGCCAAACTTTAATTTCTCTGTCAAGGCCTCGTGCTAATACCTAAGGATATCTATAACCGGAACCCATCCTGGAGAGCCTCTGTAACAGGACTCTATCTTGAAGAGCCTCTGTAACCGGACTCCAACCTGGAGAGCCTCTAATAATCAGACACCAACCCAGAGTGCCTCTAATAACTGGACACCAACCCAGAGTGCCTCTAATAACCAGACACCAACCCTGAGGGTCTGATTTAACGGGTACCCAACCCGGAGGGCCTACTTTTACCGGTCCCCAACCCGGAACAAACTAGTCCATCACATTCAACTTAATAAGAGGAATAAATATAACATAAACATTCGTATTGAAACTAGCATATGAAATGCCAAAACATTAATCATAAACCATTAATGGCATAAAAAACAACTCATCCATAGTCAAACATATCAAAAAACCTTAAATACAATATGGAATATTTGTATCATAATAAATCAACTTCAAACAAGTGTAAAATTTATCAAAGGATGTTGACATAGATGAAATCAAAACTATTTGAGGGAAAAGTCTCTTATTTTGAAATCATTTAAAAGTGACATAATTAGAAATGAAAACAATTAGTTTGAAAATATTCATATAATCTTGTAAATAAATCATCAAAGATTTTATAATGGTAGAAAATAGCCGCACCCACCGTATAAAAAAATTGACCTTCTTACCTTAATTCTGTCAAAATGGTTAAAAAGGACCTTGTTTGGAAGACGACATAAAGATTCATTTAATTTTTTTTTTAAAAAGTCAAACAAGGATATAAATTACCTTAACCCATATTATGTAAAATATTAAGAATGGTTTGAAATAAATTTTTATGAAACATGGATGCGGATGATAAAGAGGTCCCGATAGATAATTACGTATAAACAACCTCGGATAATGAAAAGATTTGGAAATAAACCCTTACCAATTTGGTAACTTACGAAACATACACCACATGAAAGAGGTATTATACAATGAATATGTAAATACACATAAATTAAAGTGTATTACATAAAGAATAAAATTATGGGCAATACATATACCCCACAAAAGGTAATAGTTGCAATATGTCATGAATCTCACGGGAATATGGACTGAGATGAAAACCCCGTACCTCGCACTTTCATTTAGTCGAGGGTATGTTTAACATCCTATGTGAAGACTATAGTATGTTATTAAATTATAAAATAACCATATTAATATTTATTATATCATAAATTATTCATTTATGACTTTATACTACCCATTTAATAATATTTTCCTTGTTATATTAATATTTCAGGTAATAATCGCTTTCTTTACCGTATGTTTTTTAACTTCTTACTCTTGATGGTATCACACAGATCATGATTTAAATAATTCCATAATATCCAAAAGGTCCGAGAGACAAGAGGATCCTACTCCCAACAAAATTATATAAAAAGAACATAAACAGTACAAAATAACTCAAAGAAGGGGGCCTTACAAATTCTAGTATAAACAATCCCAACACTGTCATCATGCACCTGATCACTGCAGTAACTTGGCAACACAAAGGTCCAGCTAGAACTAACCTCCATAATCTATCTTTTGGAAAGAGAATCAGCAACCTGGTTTTCCTCTCTGTATACATGAGAGACCTCCAGGCAAATCAGCTCAGTAAGCTGAAGACATTTTATCCAGACAGATGACATCTTCCATGGGACATTCCTTGACTGGCCCTTCAAAATCTGCACTGCAACAGAAGAACCCGACTCAAGCCATAAATTATTCCAAACATTATGAACTGTATACCTGGTCGCCTTTATCATCGCCCATAGTTCTACCTCAATCGCATGCCCATTCCCAATGTATTGAAAGTAGAAACCTTTCACAAAGCCCCGGGGAGTCCTAAATACTCCACCATAGCCAGCTGGACCCGGTACACCAGAGGCCACTCCATCCACATTTACCTTCATCCAATCCTGGAATGGTGAAATCCACCGGATATATTTCAGCATTCGCGGCTGCCTCTCCCTACCACTTACACCAAGATTCCTCAACAAAATGAGGTCAGAAATATCAATATTCATTGTTCCAGTTTGATTCACCCATGAATGTTTAATGCTTCGGTGGATTGATAGTACACCCTCCCTGAACTAAGGCCTATTGTTGTTAAAAATAATGTCTTTTTGAGACATGAAAATGTACGAAAAAATAGATACATTCGCTGCAGTGAGCAGATTTTTCACTTGCTCACTGCCATCTTCCCGTAGCGTTGATTTGAGCAACGAATCAACCGAATAATATGTGAGTCAGTAGTGAAAAGTATCATGTAGGTACAGCCATAAACGAGAATAAAATGGGAATTCAAGGAAAATACAGAACAAATTCTTCATATTCAAACAAAAACAACAGACCGAGGTAAGGTGCACTCCAGTGCGCTGACGAGCAGACTGAATTGGCAACCGTTTCATCCAGATTCACCAAATCAGCAGAGTATCATTCTTTTGATATTAATATAATATATAATTGGATGGTATATAATATATAAAAAATCCTTATCATGTTATATTTATTATTTACATCAAATAAACATCATTATTATACCCATCCAAATAATAATGTATTGAATAACAATTACACCACAACGTGGAGACGGTAAGCTGTACGTACGCACGTATGGTGACATGTCATTCAAAGGGTGGATAGAATAATGAATTTTGTAGTACCATAATTATAATAACATCACAAAATATAAAATATACTGGAGATATTATTTTAGAAGGAAACAACAAATAAAAATGAAGTGGAAGATGAAAGGAACTTGAAAGAGGGTGGTGAAATCATTACCTCTTCTTCGGGTTCTTCCTTTTGATTTGATCAAAAGGGCTCCTTAGGTTGGCTTTATGATCAAAATAAGTCATCTAGGTTGAATTTAGGATAGTTTAGAGGGTATTTGGGTAGGGGATGGACGAGCCAAATGGCTTAGAAGGTGTTAATTAGAGAGAAGTGGGAGTGCCCTTTTATAAGAGGGGTGAGGCACACCTTAGGAAAAACATAATTTATTATTTTATAATAAAATAATATTCAGTTTCTAATGACTCCAAAGTAGATTATTTAAAATATAAGGTGGGTATAGGTCGAAAAAAACTCAACCAATAGGTTTTAGACAAGTTTATGTTACCATTTTAACCTTAGCATTTGTATTTAACTCTAAGTTAAATAATTTAACTTTTACCGTGTCTTCTTGTATTCTTACACTATATGGTTTATAAATGTACAATATACTGCCAATAAAACCCCAATTGGTTATTTAATGTCATATATATTATTATATATGTATTGTGTCCAATCCGTAGATTTTTAGGACCATTATATCAGTTAATAATATAATATTTGTTTTAAAAACTATTTTATGTCAATTTTGACGCTATTTGGTATTTGTTTTCTGTTAAAACAATAACAAAATTATTACTTCAAAAAAATACATTGAATAAATCATAACATGTCATATGAATCTTGAAAATTCTTGGATGTCATAAAAACATTGAAATTATATTTTTTTAATATTTATAATACCATTTATTTGATTCTTTCATGAATAAGGCAATTACTGCATCATCATTGTTTCATAAATAAATTTATTTATATAAGGTCTAAAAACTATAAATAAAATACCATGATGTGAGAAATATTTTTAGATTTCTAATTAATATTTATAATCGAATTTATCATATGCGAAACCCTATATTAAAAATGTTTTAGTTATTAAACACTGATTTTAACTCTTTTAACTCTTCTTTGAATTAAATAATAATAAATGTTCTAATCTAATCCAAGTGAATCTAAATGATAATATTTTATTCCTAAGATTGTTTTTGGTCGAGGTAAACTTTTCCAATAGAATTAGGACATGTGTGAGGGTAATATTAATATCATTTTTACCCTTAATTACCCTATTTACTTTTAACCGTGGTAAATAAAAGTAAAAAGTTACTTTTCAACAAAAATTATTTTCATCTCATTGAACCACATTTTACTCCCCGATATTAACCGTGTCTCTCAGATTTTCAAAATTCACCTCACAGTAGTGGTAAAATTATGCTTTACGTGAATTCGCAAAATTTCCTAGGAGGTGGGTAAAAGACGGTGAAAAGTTCAATAAAATTTTTATATATCTAAAATTATTATAAACCGACTCTAATTACTTACATTGAATTTATATAGGTATTATGTATCTATTTTTACATTAAATAATTTAAATAAAATAAATAATTACTTAAATAAAAAATTCGTTTTATACTATAACTCAATATTTTTCAATATTCATCAAAAATTAAAAGTTTTTAGAAAAATACCAAAAATTTACCCTAAGCTAATTTTGATATTCTAAATTCAATAATGAAGTCTATTTTACCAAATTAGAAACATAGAAGTTTCATTTTTTAATTTAAAATAAATTCCCGTTGTCAAAACAAAAAGCGTGTTTTTAAGAAACAATAACTATCAAAAGATTGACACTTGTTTATGTTCGGTTTAAATGTGAAATTATGGCCAATGACCAACATTAGATTAAATTGTAAAAATATATTAGAAATATAATCTAAAACCACTAATATTCATAATTTATCTCTATTAATTATTACGGTTAAAAAAGTTGTTTTTATTTAAAATCTAGTAATTTTCACTATTCATCAAAATATGAAAGTTATCAGAAAAGTACCAAAAAATCACCCTAAGATAATTTTGATATTCCAAATCCAAAAATGAAGTCCATTTTGAATTATAACATGTATAAAATTTCAATAAGTGGGTATTACTATTCATAACGGCTAGTTTGATTGGTTGTGGTGTCTGTTAGAACTCGATGTTGCGTGCAACACACGCTACTGTATTATTAAAAGAGAAGCGTACTGTGGAAGATTGGGGTGTTATATTCTCCCCTCCTTTAATAAATTGCATCCTCGCAATTTCTGCTCAGTATTGGAAACTTGGGGATGACATTTCAAAATATCTTAATTGAAATCCCACATCGAAAAATGGATTAATGATGCCTCTATTTAAAATAAAGAGTGGTATGTATGAATGTTACCAAAAATAACACATACTAGGGTTCCGTGTTGAAAAATATGGATATAGAAGAGAAATTTAATCATCAATATCTAATGGAGAGTGTTAGAGAACATGGCTATGAAAAGGCCAACAATCACCAACCCATAAATTTTTCATGATCTAAGGTACCATCTAGGACAACATTTTTGTTCTAAGTTACTTTTTATCAATGTTGATAAATTTATTTATGAGATTGGATCAGATCATAAGGAGATATACTTACTTTATAATTAGAGTTTTATCCATTAATAAATTTCTACCAGAAACTTATCTTTCACCCCAAAACACAATACAACTCAAAAATACTCTATTTATCCTAATCATATAGGGTTCCGAATATAATGAATTTATAATTCACATATCAGACCATTTAAAAAAAGAAACTACATTATACCATCCAAGAACATCACTTAGTCTAGTGGTAGGTGATAAATCCCAATCGCACTATGTGTGTGGGTTCGATTCCCGTAGCTTTGTCTGACGCAACGGGTTGTCACATAGTCTGCATGCTGTCATATTAAAAAAAATCCAAAAGTATCCTTTCAAACATAATACATTCCAACCTTTATAATAATTCAAAATACTTTTGTAAACTCTCAGTCCAAAATTTATATGAAAGGTATACATAATGTAGATCCTTTTTACCCCATAATAACATGTGAATACCTTCATCATGTATTATTTTAAAACACTGAAACATCCTGAATTACCATAAAACCTTATTGATTACATTCATACTCCCTTATTCCTTATTGAATAATGGATATACTTCATCCATCAATAAAATTTTGTAAACTCCAACAATGATGGAATATACAAATCTTTAATCAGTTTCAAGGCAGTCAAGAATATCCAATATAATTTACTCAAATCAACTATATGTTCTTCCAAAAACCAGTACCTCAATATTAGGACCATAATAAGGTTTATCTTTCCTTCAACAATGTCATTTCCAAAATGTTTAACTCGCTGTAGAGTCACTTTTCTTAGTACCATAAAATCTCAAATCCTCAATGAAATAATACTGTAGTATAATCCTTATTTATTTCCAGTACATCATTGATAAAACACTTCAATGAAATAATTACAAAATAGAAATATATGAACACTAGTCATTACTCTTCATCTGTGGTAGTGTCATGACTTGATTATTATCCAATAGCATCATTTGCATCATAGTCTGATGATTGGGACATTAGTTCGCATAGTGTCCAAACTCTTTCCAAATGAATCATTGTACATTTGAAAACTTTTTCTTACCCATGCTGTCACGTACTTTGTGTCCGTTTTCTCCAAAATTATAACATACTCTCATTACCTTCAAAAATTTTCCAAGGTGATTATTTCCACAGTTATCACATATGGGAAAATCCTTCTTTACCTTATTCCTTTTATCTGTCCTTCTCTCTACCATCCTTTCCTTCTCTGGCTTCCCTTAAAATCCATAGTACTCCTAAAATTCATTACATATCTTATCAAAACATGATACTATTTCTTCATATGATGATAATACCGGGGAGACTATTTCCCTTCTAAATTTTGGCTTAAGACCATGAAATATATGATCTTTCTTACTCTTTGGATCATGCGTATTGTTGGAGTTCTCATACCTTCTACTGAGCACCATTTCTAAACAATGGCATACACTAGATTAGTTTATGAATAACAATACATAATCCCAAACATGTAAAACACTTAACATAAATAAAATAGATTATGGAGATAATACATAGTCATAAAAATGTCTTCTTTGAGGTAGTATATAGTCATAAACCCTTCATAATGGTTTGTAAAGAAAATGAGAATTATCATAAACATATCCCACAGGAGTGTTGAAACCAAGAGTGCAGTAAGGCCCATTGTCATGAACTATTTCCCATTCGATTCGAGCTCAAAGCTGTGTTTTTGGGTTTTACCCCTAGGTACATCTGTGCAAGAGCTGCCACTACCTGATCGTATCTAGATAGGGACGTATTTCTCGTAAAGCTCACAAAATATCTACAAGATCAAAATTCTATGCTGTTCTTCTCTACTAATACTCAAATTCAATCTTAGGGTTTTGTGCTCTAATCAAAGTTTACTAATTATAGCTTCCAATGTTCTTTCTAAAATTCTTTTAATACCAACTATAACGCCCCGAACTCAGTTACCCAGAGTTGGTGCATTATTTTAATACGTTTTCATGATTACAAGGAATCAAGTCTCGAATGACCGATTGGTTTATTAGTCATGGAAAATAGATTTCATAAATGAATGTTACATTAAATTAAATAACATACAAAAAAACATAAATAATCTTTAACGAATGCCATTATTCCGTTTTCTTAACCCTTAATATCTATCACAATACACTTCTCGGAATCCTAGGAAAAATAAAACATAGAAAGGGGTGAGCTCAGATGCTCATTAAGGATAACAATACATTGGAAACATTCATAAATAAGAATAAACATTTAAGGTAATGTATAACTAAAACAAAAGCCTTTTAAACTTGAACTTCAGCATAATATGGAGAAAATAAAATGAAGTAATTCCATTTACGTATTCACAGGGATATTCTACTTGTCGAATAATATCATTCATTATCACTAACCACTTTCATAAAGATGGAATGCATAATTCCTATCTTTAATTTCTATGTCAAGGCCTCATGCCAAGACCTAAGGGATATCTATAACCAGAACCCTAACTGGAGAGCCTCTGTAACCGGACTCCATCCTGGAGAGCCTCTGTAACTGGACTCCAACTCGGAGTGCCTCTAAAATCGGACACCAACCCGGAGTGACTCTAATAACTGGACAACAACCCGGAGTGCCTCTAATAACTGGACACCAACCCGGATGGCCTGCTGTAACTGGACCCCAACCCGGAGGGCTTAATTTTACCGGTCCCCAACCCGGAACATACTAATCCAACACATTAATCTTAATAATAGGATAAATTATATCATAAACATTCGTATTAAAATTAGCATACAAAATTCCAAAAATATTAATCATAAACCATTAATGGCATAAAAATAACTCATCCATAGACAAACATATCAAAAAAACTTAAATAAAAAATATAATATTTGTATCATAATAAATCAACTTCAAACAATTGTAAAATTTATCAAAGTATGTTGACATAGATGAAATCTAAACTATTTGAGGGGAAAATATCTTATTTTGAAATCATTTAAAAGTCACATAATTAGAAAAGAAAACTTTTACATTGAAAATATTCTTATAATCTTGTGAGGGAAGCTTCAAATATTTTATAATGGTGTAAAATAGCCACAGCCGCTCTATAAAACAAATGACATTCTTACCTTAATTCTATCGAAAAGGTTAAAAAGGACCTTTTTTGGAAAACGACAAAATGATTCCTTTATAAACTTCTTATACAAAGTAAAACAAGGATATAAATTACTTTAACCAATATTCTATAAAATATTAAGAATGTTTTGAAATACATTTTTATGAATCATGTATGTGTATGATCAATAGGTCCCAGTAGATAATTAAATATAAACAACCTATGATAATGAAGAGATTGTGAAATAAACCCTTACCAATTTGGTAACATATGACACATACACCCCATCAAAAAGGTATCATACAATGAATATGTAAATCCACATAAATTAAAGTTTAATACATAAAGAATACAATTATGGCCAGTACATACACCACACAAAAGGTAATGGTGGCAATATGGCATGAATCTCACGAGAATAAGGATTGAGATGAAAACCCCTTACCTTGCACTTTCCATTAGTCGAGGGTATGTTTAGCATCCTCTCTGAAGACTCTAGTATGTTATTAATTTATATCAAAACCATATTAATATTTATGGAATCATAAATTTTTCATTTATAACTTTATACTACCCATTTACTAATAATTTCCATGTTATATTAATATTTCGGGTAATAATCGCTTTCTTTGTCGTACGTGTTTTAACTTGTTACTCTTGATTGTATCACGTAGATCATGATTTAAATTATTCTAGAATATAAAACATGATTTATTTATCATATATATATAGAATATAAAAATTTATAATATATGAATATATGAAATGGAAAACACCATTTATCGAGACGGTAGTCCGTACGTACGCATAGACGCTGTTTCCGTTTTCATATTGTATTGAACGGAAGTAAGTGAATAAGATATATGTAAGTACATAAATACTTATATATATAAATATATATATCTACAGTATAATTATTATGTCATATATTACATACTTATTAGTAATATATATTTTTATAATCATCGATAAATGGTGAACTTGGAAATGAATCTCATCGCCTCGTGGAGACGGTAATCCGTACATACGCACAAGCGAAAATATCATTCTTTTGATATTAATATAATATATAATTGGATGGAATATAACATATATACAGAATCCTTATCATGTTATGTTTATTATTTACATCAAATACACATCATTAATATACCCATCCAAATAATAATGTATTTAATAAAAATTACACCACGTCGTGGAGACGGTAAGCCGTACGTACCCACATATGGTGACATGTCATTGAAAGGGTGGATATAATAATGAATTTTGTTTTACCATAATTATAATAACATCAATGTATATATAATATACTGTAGTTATTATTTTAGAAGGAAACAACAATGAAAAATGATGTGGACGAAGAAAGGAACTTGAAAGAGGGTGGTGAAATCATTACCTCTTTTTCAGGTTCTTCCTATTGATTTGACCAAAAGGTCTCTATAGGTTGGATTTATGATCAAACTAAAGCCTCTATTTTGAAGTTAGGGTAGTTGATAGGGTATTTGGGTAGGGTTTTTCCGAGACAAATGGCTTAGAAGGAATGAATTAGAGAGAAGGGGGAGTGCCCTTTTATAAGAGGGGTGAGGGGCACCTTAGGAAAAACATAAAATATTATTTTATAATAAAATAATAATCAGTTTCTAATGTCTCCAAAGTTGATTATTTATAGACTAAGGTGAGGATAGATCGAATACAACTCAACCAATAGGTTTTAGACAAGTTTAGGTTACCATTTTAACCTTATCATTTCGATTTAACTCTAAGATAAATATTTTAACTTTTACCTTGTCTTGTTATATTCTTACACTATTTGGTTACTAAACATACTATATACTTCCAATAGAACCAAAATTAGTTCATTAATTTCATATAAATTATTATATTAGTCTTTTGGCCAAACCTTAGATTTTTAGGACCATTATAGCAGTTAATAATATAATATTTGTTTTAAAAACTATTTAATGTCAATTTTGACACTATTTGGTATTTTTTTAGTTAAAATAATAACAACATGATTACTTAAAACAAAATACATTGAATCAATCCTAACATGTCATATTAATCTATAAAATTCGTGGATATCATAAAAAATTTGAAATTATATTTATTTTAATATATATAATACCATTTATTTGATTCTTTCAGGAATAAGGTAATTACTACATCATCATTGTGTCAAAAATAAATTTATTTACATAATGTCTAAAAATTATAAATAAATACCAAGATATATGAAATCTTTTTATATTTCTAATGAATATTTATAATTAATGTTTTATTATTCAAAACCTTATATTAAAAATGTTTTAGTTATTAAACATTGATTTTAACTCTTTTTTCAATTAAATAATAATAAATGTCCTAATATAATCCAAGTGGACCTAAATGATAGTATTTTATTCTTAAGGGTGTTTTTGGTCGAAATAAACTTGTCTAATAGAATTAGGACATGTGTGAGGGTAATATTAATATCATTTTTACTGTAAATTACCGTATTTATTTTTAACCATAGCAAATAAGAGTAAAAAGATACAATTCACCAAATATTATTTTCATCTCATTGAACTACATTTTACTCCTTGATATTAACCGTGTCTCTCAGATTTTCTAAATTCAGCTCATAGAAATAGTAAAATTATGTTTTACGTGAATTTGGAAAAGCTCCTATGAGGTGGGTAAAAGACGGTGAAAAGTACAATAAAATTTTTATATATCTAAAATTATTATAAACCGACTCAAATTAATTAAATTGAAATTATATAAGTATTATGTATCTATTTTGACATTAAATAATTTTAATAAAATAAAAAATTAATTAAATAAAAAATTCGGTTTTGAACTATAACTGAGTGTTTTCACTATTCATAAAAAATTAATCGTTTTCAGAAAAATATCAAAAATTAACCCTAAGATAATTTTGATATTATGAATTCAATAATGAATTCCATTTTACCGAATTCAAAACATAGAAGTTTCATTTATTAATTTGAAATTAATTCCCGCTGTCAAAACAAAAAGCGTGTTTTTAAGAAATAATAACTATCAAAAGATTGACCCTTGTTTATGTCCGGTTTAAATGTGAAATTATGTCCAATGACCAAAATTGGATTAAATTTTAAAAATATATTCTAATTATAATTTAAAACCACACTAATTCATAGTTTATCACTATTAATTATTTTGACTAAAAAAGTTGTTTTTAATTAAAATTTAGTAATATTTACTATTCATCAAAATATAAAAGTTATCAGAAAAGTACCAAAAATTCACCCTAAGCTAATTTCGATATTCCGAATCCAAAAATGATGTCCATTTTGAAAGATAAATTTAATAAAATTTCAAACTGTGGGTATTACTATTCATAACGGCTTGTTTGATTGGTTGTGGTGTGTGTTAGAACTTGAAGTTGTGTACAACACACGCTACTGTATTATTCAATGAGAAGCATACAATGGAAGATTGGGGTGTTACAGGGATTGTCAATATAATTTTTAATTGTTGACATTTTAACTAAATCTTCCTCAAGAATGATATAATTTTGGGTAAATATACATCCACTTTTATTGATTTGGTCCATTCCATGATCACCTGATTCATCGAGTTTTTAAAAAATATCACATACGTATAGGAACTAAGTAAATAAGAACAAACAAATAAATGTCATTAATTTAGAGTAACTTAATTTCCTACATAGCTACTTTTCTGGGTCAAATTAATGAATAACCATTAATAGGTATCTGATTCTTTCATGTATCCTAAAATATTTCATGATATCCTTGATAAATAGAAAAAATAAATTCTCACGATAATTACAAAAACCCTAACACTAGTTGCCAAGAGTATCTAGTTATATTATTAAATTGGAATAATATACTAGGAATCAAATCTCTAAGGACTGAATAATTTTTTTGTTTTGGAAAACCAGACATATGCACGAACATTACACTAAAGTAAAGAATATAAAATTTAGCATAGTGAATCCATTGAGAAAAACAATATTCCTATAGCATTAACCATCATATTAATCATACAAAACTTCCTGGAATATCAGTGAAAATAAACATGCTAAATGGCTATCCTAAATAATAAGTTATTGTTATGTAAAATGGAAGCAATCATAAATAAGCAAAAACTATTATGGAAATCTAATAAACAAAAAAATGTCATTTAATCAATAACTGAAGATAATATAGGCAGAATTAAATATGTTCAAATAATTCAATATAAATAATAAAATTATCTAGAAAAGATATCCATGGATATTTGAACTAATTGAACAATCAAAAGTAATAACAATAAATGAATTCACAATTATTCAATACACAATAACCAAAGTATAAAATATAATATTATAGAATTGTTATTTTAATCTAATAATGCCATGGCCAAATTCCAATAATCTAAATTCATCAATTCATCATTCTAAGAATCTAATAAATTGGTATGGGCTTGGACAAAACCCAATCTAGGTTGGCTCATGAAAACGTATGGTAAATGTAGGGGCTATAGAGGGACCCTCCCATCACTTACTAATTCCATGTAATACCTCATATGATTTGGGGTGAAACATATTAACCATAAATATTTGTATAGAAACTCACATATGAAATGCAAATAACTTTTCTTTATCCATAAATATAATCATAACCCATCATGATTAATATGGTTCATAATATCAAAACTATTCCTCCTTATTAAAATTAATCATCAAAAGTTAATTGAAATTTGGTAGATGGTATAATAATAAATAAACCTAAATAATGTATAATATTCATTGAATTTTGTTAATATAGATAATAATTAAATAGTATCACATTAAACCTTTTAAAGAAAAATAATATTTTATACTTTGGAAAAACACATATTTTAAATTTGATGTGTAATTATAAGTGAAATTTTTTTATTTGAATACAAAATAGTAATCATGTTTTGAAATATTAGAACAATTAAAGAAACATCACTATGGGAAATTCCACTCATTCCACAGATGTTAAAAAAATTCCAAATGTATTTTCTTAGAAAATTCCCAAAGAAAATTATTTATAAAATGAAAAAATGTACCTTTAATACAATTTTTTAATAAGAAAAAAATGATTAAATATTTAATTTAAAAATATTTTTAGAATTAAAAAACATTTTTTTAGAAATTTTAGAAAACATAGACTTGTATGGAAAATAGAGTTTTATGGGAAAATATAAAATTATAATTTTTAAAAGAAAGTTGTACTAAAATATCAAATCATTGAAGTGAGAAATAATAAAATTTATATATCATGATAGTATTCATTGAATCCACATAAAAATGGAAATAAATGATAATGAAATTAAAAATCATTCTTTACATAATGTTTTCCTAACATATCTAATTATATAGAAGATTAATCCAATGAATAAAATTGAGTTATAAACTCCATTATCCCATGCTTCCCTTTATTTTCACATACTCAATAATTTTTCATAACGGTTTAAAATATGAAATTAATTTATTAATTAATTATATTCATATACATAATTTTTAATATTATCCTTTAACAAGATATTTACCCTCATTCGTGAATAATATATCATTCATTACATTATTCCAGGTCCATTCATTTGATGGTGTCAAGGTCCGTACCTTTGATTAAAATTATGGATGTACTTTTCATATAGACATAAAAACCTGGATGTGTAATGAAATGTTATTAATGATGTTCTAGATTCTTAAATAGTCCTTTAGGATATTTTTTCTTTTTGAATTGAGGATCATTTATTTGATAAAATTTTAATTGTAAATGTTTATTTTTTTTGCAGGTTTTCCGAGCATCCCGAAATATTTTTTGTTTATTTAATATTATTTCACTCTATTTGTTATACAAAAAGAATTTTCATATATAATGTAACTATTATAATCTTATTAAAATATAGTAACACTATTATGACCTTTTTTGATGGTGGTAATGAAAAACAGATTGTCATTATCCACGGTGATAGTTAACCACCATAATTTGGACAATGGTTTTGTTTATTTTAATAAGAGAATATTAAAAAAGGGGTTAGAATATAATAAATTTAAAGTATAAACATAAAGAATAAAAATTATAATGGAGCTATTTTATTTGACTTATGAATGAGTTTATGATAATGGTGTTGAATACAACCAATTAAGAGAGGTTGTTTGAGAAAACTACCTATTGAATATCACCCCTTTTAAGGAAACCTTAAAGAATATAGATTTTTTAATTGGTTGGGACAAAATAAAATGGGTGTGGGTAGATTGGGAAATGGTATATTGGATGATATTTTTTGAGCTTGTAGGGATGGGATGAGAAATGGGGTTGTGAGGGATGGAATTTATACTTGAGGATGGGTGATTTTATGTGATTAAGTAATGATTACTTTATATTAAAATTCAACCACATTTGGGTGGTTTTAGTTGTAATGAATTTGTTGGATATGTATTTATCTATATAAGGGTAAATTCTGAGGGGAATATAAAACTCTAATTTAACATTTTTAAGGATTTTATGATTTAATCATTTAATTTTAACTGACTATATAGTTTTACTTATACTTCTCTAAATCAAATTTTTAGCACCATAAAATTTTTATGCCTAAAAAATAAAACTTCCTTATAAAATAATTTTTACATATTGATTCGAAATATTTAATCTCATATAATTTCTTAAATGTATAATATTGATAAAATTAAATTCCAAATCTGTTATTTCTATAATTCATAAATACAGTTTTATTGAGGTTAAAACTGTGGTTTTCAAAATTTATAAACATGTGTTTGTAAACATAACACCATATTAATTATGTCATTACATAAATTAATTTATATAAAGAGTTAGTTTAATTTTATTTAATTAATTTTGATATAAAAATTATCTCATAAGTGTTTTGAAATTGCTTAAAAATAATATTTTCACATTTTAACCGAGAAATCAACTTTTTTAGAAAATTATAAAAAAAATTATACTATGATAAATTTAAAGTTATGAGTCAAAAGAGAAGCTTATAATATCAATATAACTATATAAATATATAAAATATAATTTTTAAATAAATATCATTTTAAATAAAATTTAGGTATTTCAACAAAATATTAACATTTAGACCAATATAATAATTACATAGGATTATTTTAAAATATAATGTAAAGAAAGAAAGTCTTTTTAAGACAATTAAATGAAATTAAATTTAATATATGTCCTATAAATTTACTATAATTTTTTTATTTGAATAAGTTCATTGAATCAAAACATAATACTATTTTGGTTATATCATTAAAAAATCCTAAATATCTTTTATATGTGTTAACATATCCCAAAACAAGAAGGACCAATTGTTTTATTCAATAATTGTCCTAATTATAATTAAATATAGTAATTGAAAAACATAAATATTGATGGTAATATTTTCATATAAGGACACTATCATACTTACTCCTCAACACTCAATTCTATTCGAATGATTGTTCAATAAAATTTCAAAAATGAATACTTAATTACAAAATCTCTGTTTCATTCGAAAAACATTGCTTGTTGGTGGGATGATTCAAGGGGATCAAAGAGACCCAAATTTTTATATCTTGATTCATTTTTTTATATTATTATTCCAATTATAATTTTTAGATTAATAATTAATATTATTTTATTTTGAATTTAACATTCTAAACTAACAATATAATGTCTTATTAGTTTTATAATATGTGTCTTCTATCCTTTAATATTTTTAGTTGTAAAATATAATAAAAACATATATTGTAAAATATTTATTATTAAAGTGAAGGAAATTTATATATGATCAATAAATTATTTATTATAAAATAAATGTTATATTAATAAAAATTGAAATTTTTCTATACTATATTCCCCCTAGAAGAATTTTGTCTGCACAATTTAAAATTGAACTTAAAAAATAAGCAGCTAATATTTGTAAAATACCTGAAGGTAATCTTGCATGATAAATTTGGATAAGAAAAAATTCTCTTAGTAAGATAGAATAGAAAAAAATGAAAATATTATGACAAAACATGGATTCTAAATTGTTGATCCTTAGTTGGAAGTGAATATAGGGATATTGAAGATATGTAAAACTATCAAGTTATTTTGGAGATTAATACAAATCATGAAAATAATATAATTATCTTCACAAAAATATCTTTCATTAACTGATTAAATGAACCTGAGATCACATAAGGAAATGTAATAAAATATCTTTTTTTTCAAAATCATTTTTCTAGACATGAGGAATTATTTAAATATCCAGATAAATCAGTCAAGAAAATAAAATTAGTTGATTTAATTATAGGTAATGAAAATAATATAATCCTGTGGAAGTTATTTTTACTATAGACATGGCATTTTTTACCCCAAGAGACTGATTATCATGATAAATTATTCATTTCTTGAAGAAATTATAATGAATTAAAAGATTTATGTGTAATTTCTTCAACCTCTAAATATTTACTGAAACCAATTTTTTTACCACATGTTATCTAATATGATAAATCATAAATTAACCAATAATAATAGTTCTAATTATTATACTAAATCTATTACACAAGTTTTCTATCATATTGTTCCTCCAAAACATTCACAAAAAAATAAAAAATTGCTATACAATTATGAATAAGCTCAATAAATCAACTTATCATTAATTCATTATAATATAGATATTAATTTCATAAATAAATACCCTGAACAACAATTTAAAAAAACCATGATAATAAATTGACTCACTATAAAACCAAAATAAAAAAATAAATAGCTCATTTTTCCTTACATAAAACAAAGATTTATTGATATATTATTTAAATTAAAACATGTATTGAACTCCATTAAATATAACATAAGAAAAAAAATATATATGAAATTTTATGGACACAAATTACATCCCATAATAATATCATTATTATTATCTAAGCATCAATTAAATATTAAGGGTTGTCTTTCTGGAAATCATTTTTTTTAAAGAAGTTCCTCTTACCAAGAAATAATTTTTATTGGGACCCTTCGACACATGCATCCATATCCATTATGAAATAGTACTGCAGTGAAATAAATAATTTATTTTATTGATAATATCATCAATATAATACTTTTATAACATATTTCACGATACAATATACCTTATTATACTATTATATATAAACAACGTTTTTATCCTCAATAACTCATCACTTTCATATGTAATTTTTAAAATATTTATTATGAGTAATATATCTATTAATCATAAAATAACCACAATATTTTACCCTTGGACTTCTATTTGTATAATTACCATGCATTACACATTTAAAACTTTTAAGCATTGATGAATTCATAGAGAGTCCATTTGTTTCATCTATTTTTTGAGCAAATATTTCGATTTTTTCCTCATAAATCACTTGCATTATGTCATTTTCTAGACCAAAAACATATTCTTATTCTTATAATACTTTGAACTATATACATGTTCTAAAATTATTGACACATATATAAACTAAATATTTCATCCACTACTGTCTCTACTACTAGATCCCTCAGTGAAATTTTGCCTTCCCTTCTTTGGATTATCCAGTATTAGCTTAAAGTGCTTGTTGTTAATAATAATTCATGATAATTTGGTAGGCCTAATCAAAATATTATTTGTATTATTAATTATAAATTTTTTTTATTTACATCACATGTTATATCACACTAATCATTGTCCTGAACTCATCTTAATACATCAATTGACATAATCCAATAAGAATATTTTGAGAAAAACTAACATAGATCTAAATCTCATAATAATTAATAAATAATTAGAGAATTTCTAAATCATGGAAACATCTCAATAAATGAATCCATAGGTTTATCCGTGGTTATCCATGGCCATTAAAAAATTTATAAGATATTAACATATATATACATACATATATATATCTATATCCTCAAATTCAGTCCAAGGATCTTGATCCATAATATATGTTTTTTGAAATCTAGATCCCCAAGATTCTACTAAACATCAATTTGAACCCACAAGAAATTCCTCAAAACTAGTTATCCAGTGTTTTTGGTTAATTTATTAAATTTTAATAATATACAAGGAATCACATCATCAAGGATAGATTAGTTTAGTAGTTTGGGAAAAATACATTCTTGGGTGAACCATAAATTAAAATTGAAAATATAAAATACAACATATCATATCATTTAAAAATGCAATTTTCCTATTTTCTTAAATATGCATATCAATAATGATAAAATTCTAAGCATCCAAGTAAAAAACAAACATAAGAAAAGAGTGATCATAGATCCTTAGTAAGGGTGATTTATAAAGAAATATATCACAAATAAGAATAGAAAATTTTGGTAAAGTAAAAAAACAGAGACACATTCCATTTAAATAATAATTTGAGTATAAAATTATAATAATATAATTTTATCAAGTAATTTCATAAAAATAATCAGATGAGCTACAAAACATAACCATGGATTATTAACTAAGTGAATAATCACATGGAATATCAATAATTGAATTCATATTGATTAAATGTAAAATTTCAAACATCTAAAATGAAATATCGAAGACTAGTTCCCACGTATAACACTATAACGTCTTCTGGCCTAGAATATAACAAAATAAAGGCTTTGTGTTAGGAATATAAAAAATGGGTAAGGTCAGGGCCAAATCCCAACCTAGTTTATCTCACCAGTGCTGCTGATGCATTGAGGGCATATAGAGGGCCATTCCCATCACATACTAATTCCTATTCATTTAATATATGCAAGGGGATATAACATAAAAAATATATAAAATTTTAAATAAATTATCACACAAAATGTAAATAACTTGTTATAATCCATAAAAATAATCATAAACAATCTAGGGTAATATGGTGAATAGTATCAAAATAGTACATCCCCAATCAAAATAATCGTAAACTACCTAGTGAAATGTAGTAGATGTTATCATAATAATTCAACCTTAATGAATCATAATATACAACCAAGTATGTTGTTTTAGACTAAAATACTCAAATATGATCATGAGAAATTTCTGAAGAAAAATATTTATCTCTTTTAAGATCACTTATTTCTAAAATACTGCACAATTATAAGATAAACCATTTTAGTTTGAAGTAACCTTCTTATCTTGTATAATAATTATTATTTTATTAAATAATCATTATATTATAAAAATCCTCTCATTCCGTAGATGTAAAAAAACAATACATCAATATTTTTTCAGAAAAGAATAAAAGAATATTTTTTAGAAAATAGAAAATATATACAATTAAAATGATTTTATAAGAAGTAAAGAATGAGTTAATATGGTATTAAAATATAATTTTGTAATAGTAAATACAAATTGGAAATAATTTTATAAAACATGTACATGAAAAAAAAGAGTTTTACAGGAAACATGAAAATGATAATTTTATAAGTAGAATATATCTTAAAAATATCATATAATTAAAGTGATAATTAATAAAAAGAATATATAATATATATAATATTTAAATAAACAAAAAAATATGGAAATTCTATATAATATATGCCAAATTATTTCCACATATAATCTTAGAATGAAACAGAAATTGATGTTGAAATTTAACCCAATGAATGGACAATGAGTTTAAAAATCATTTGCACATGATTCTCTTTAGTTTTGAATATATAATGCTCAAATATAATGGTTTTAGAACATTTATTAATTTATTAAAGAAGTATATTTGTTTTTATAAAACCGTATATAATCATTTTATCACATCTTACAATCTGTTCATTAATAATATTTAATTATTTTTATTTTTTGGTTGCTTTTGTTTCATGGATTCAGGGTTTCATGGTTTGTTCACCTGTGTATAATTGTATATGTACTTTTCTATTGTAATGGAATCATACGAAGTGATAGTAAATGGTATTAATTCTATTAAAAAAATTTTAAATGGACCCATATATCATTGTTATTTAGGACATGGAGGTTATTCAATTGATAAAAAGATAATGATTACTGATTAGTTTCATTTGGATGTTTTTCAGACAATCACCAAATAGATTCGTTTTATTCAATATTATGTATTTATATTAATTTAATAACATGAAATAAGTTATGATATACCTTTTCGAAACTTATTTATCTATAAAAATCATTTTATGACTAGACATAAATGTAGTAATTCAAAATGAAAAATCAATATCCACAATGAAGGTTAACTACCATAATTTATACAAAAGTTTTGTTTAATTTAAAATTAGGATATGAGAGAAGGTGTTGTTTGAATATATTACATTATAAATATATAATTACATTATACCAATTATTATATATTTATTTTTATTTTATAGAATATGTAGATGAATTTATGGTTGAAGTATAAAACAAATTAATGAAGGTTATTAGACAAAGTTTGTAGAGACCCAAATCTTGACGTACATTGACATTACATTACATTTACGGAATACTTAGTACATAACAAAAACACACACACAAGGATCGTATTAGTTTAGTGTATTTGGAAACTCGGAATATAATCTTCTAATCCTGGTGAAAGATCTTCAACATCTCCCATAAAGATCTTCCTTTTTTTATACCTAAAACCTTTCTTTATATCCAGGGGAAAAGAAAACATAAAAGGGTGAGCTCAAATGCTCAGTAAGGGTAAACAAAAGAAATATCAATCACATCATATACATAAGCACATAACTTTTGGAAATATTAACCTGTAAAAGAGAGCATAATTTCATAACATGGGGTAAATCATGGCAGTGAAATGTAATCACAATAATCATAAGTTAAAACAGGATACTTTTTGGCATACACACATAATCATAGAGAATCATTTCTTGTAAGTCAAGACTCATTGCCAAGACTATCTTAGTGGACATAGTCCCTGTCTGAACCGAGTCACCCTCGTTTCAGTCCTGTTTCACTGAACCGGTATAACCTACCATTCCAGCCATGTCTATCTCATGAGATATAAAATCTTTACCCAATGCATTGGAGGGAGATATAGGTCCCACCCATCTGATAATGATATCATTCTTATGTGTTCCACAAAATCATAAATCATACATCATTACATAACCCATGTAATTAAAATGGTATTCTTAAACATCATGACATCATAAAACAATTCATATAAGATAAAGGAAGTCATAAAAATAATTCCATCACAACATAATCTAATCAATGTAATAATAGGGATAAAAAACAGAACCCTTTATTATCTTATATGGAAAATAATTTTGATAAAACACTTAAACTCCATTCTTGAGGAAAATATCCTTTCTTCTTCAAAATCATTTTTCCTTTCTTTACATATCATACAACATTAAACTAAAAGAAGTTGATTAAAAATAAACTTGAAAATTTGTAAAGGACGCTTCTTAGAAATAATTTTTTAAAAATCCATTCATCCCGTATAAGTTAAAAAAACATTCTTCTCGTACTTTTGTTGAAAAAGTCAAAAAGTACCTCCTATGAAAAATGACAATAGATTCCTTTCATATCTTTTAATAAAAACTCACCGAAGGGTAAAATTGGATTTAAACAATTGTAGGTGGATGGAAATAATATTACATATTGAGGAAACATGGATGTGGATGATAAAATACACCCCAGTAAATACCAAAGTATAAACAATCTCGGATAAAAATGAGATTGTGATATTTCCCTTACCATAGGTCCGACTTGCTTTGTAAGTGTCCAAACCTCATGTATAATGATTTAAATAATTAACTTATTACAGAATCATATTCATTGTTATGATATCATATATGTTTCACTTATGACTTTATATTACCCGTTCTTTTGTAAATTCCATGTTAAAGAAGCGTTTTGGGTAAAATCGATTCATTTATCGTAGGTGTTTGGACTTGTTGTTCATGACATTATTATTACTTATATCATGATTTACTTACCTCCAGAATATAAAACATGATTTATATATCTTATATATTCAGTATATATATATATAATAGATAGATAAATGAAATGAAACACACCGTTCATGGAGACGGTAGTCCGTACGTACGCATTAACGTTGTTTTCCTTTCCTTATTGTCTTGAAGGGAAGTAAGTAGATGAAATACATATATACATAAATCCAGTAGCTTTATAATGTCATATATTTAATTATTATTGCTTATATATACTTTATAATCATTCTTAAATGGTTAACATGTAGAATGAATCTCATCGCGTCGTGGAGACGGTAGTCCGTACGTACGCACGAGCGATGATATCGTTCTCATGATCGTGAACTTGTGTTGATGTGTATGTATAATATTTCAGTATCAATATAACTTTATAATAATCATATATAGTTACTCATTACACCATTATACCGATCCAATTAAGGTGGTGGCGGAAAATAGGTTACACCACAGCATGTAGATTGTATTTCGTACGTACACACGCGCGGTGATTTCCTTTTTCCGTAGGATGGATAGAAGGTTAATTAGAGTTGTTTCATATTTATAATAACATATCAGTATATACGAAATACTGATTTTATTACTTTATCATGAAACAACTAAATAATAAGAAGTTAAAGAAGAAAGAAATTGAAAAAGACCGGTAATGGATATTACATCTTTTTGACGCGCATTTTCTTAAACTACACTTAAAGAACTAATGATGGACTTTGAAGAAGACCAGGACCTCTAGGATGATACTAGGTAAGTGGAGAAGAGATTTTGGTAGGGTTTGGACAATGTTGAATTCTCAAATTTGTGTGAGGAGGAGAGGGAGGAGGTGCCCTTTTATAAGGGAGGAGAGAGGCACCTTAGGAAAATCTCAAAATATTATTTTATATGAAGGTAAAAATCGGTTTATAATGGTTCCAAAGGGTCTTATTTCGAATCTAAAGTGGGTATGGGTCGAAAGACTCTCATAAAATAGTATTTAGACATGTTTAGGTTTTTATTTTAACCTTATCAATTAGATTTAACTCTATGTTAAATAATTTAACTTTTACCATGTCTTTTTGTTTTCTTACACTATATGGTTAATAAACTTACTATATCAAGCCAAACGAACCCCAAGTTGTTTATTATTAATATATATAATCTTATCTAAGTCATTTGGACGAACCTTATATTTTTAGGTATAAAATAACAATAAATAATATAATATTTGTTTTAAAAACTAATTTATGTCAATTTTGACACTATTTGGTACATGATTTTTATGAAATTAATAACAGAATGATATGTTCAACCTAACTTACTTAAATCAACAATAACATGTCATATTAACCTATAAAATTAGTTTAAGTCATAAAAAGTCTCAAATTATATTTATTTGGGTATTTATAACATCAATTATGTCAATATTTCATTAATAAGACAATTACTGCATCATCTTTGTGTCATAATAAATGATAATTATATAATCCCTAAAAATTATAAATAAATTACTATGATGTAGATAATTGTATTAGCTTTCTGTATACTATTCATGTTATAAGTTTCATGATTTGTTTCACTAAATTAAAATTATTATACTTATAAGATTTAAGAAAGTGACATGTTGTCACATTCTTTTGTTTTAATAATAATTAAATTATTTTCATGGAACAAGGTCTACTAAATGAATCTAATCCGACCCTTCAGTGATATGGGTCGACTTTTAGTCATCCAATAATATTTTTACATGTGTTAGAGTAATTTTATAATATTATATTTACCCTTAATTACTAGATTTACCTTTAACTATGGTAAATAAAATTTACCGTAGTTACTATTCCTAATTCCCAAAAATAAAAAGTAGCTTATTAACATAATTTGGATCCACTGATTCCAAATATGTAATCCATTTTTCCAAATTCAATACACAAAAGTTGCAGAAATTAAATTAAAATTAATCCCGTTGTCGAAAGAAAACGGGTTTTTCTTTAAAACATTGCAAAAGATTGACTTGATTTAGCCTACGAATTCAAGGTAAAATCAATAATAATGACATAAATTATATTAAATGGTAATAATATATTCTATTTATACTTTAGAACCATTAAATATTATAATTTTACCAGATAAGATATTACGATGAAAAAAGTTGTTTTTAATTAAAATATAGCGTGTTTTTACTATTCATTAAAATATGAAAGTTATCATAAAAATATCAAAACATTATCTAATGTAAATTTTTATATCCTGATTCAAAAGAAGAATTTTTTTTGTAAAATTGATCTTATAAACATGTCAAAAAATAGATTTAAAGTGGGTGCGCCATCAAAAAGCGGCAAAACTGCGTTTTTTGAAAAATACTTATTTTACCTGAAAAATTTATTTTGTTCTTATACCTTGTTCTAGAAAATTTTTAAGATGAATACTAATGTTATAAAATTAAAAATTTAGTTAATACTATTCGTAATGGCTAGTTCATGACAATATTATAATAATATATCGTTGTTTATTAAAACCCGGTATTGCGCAAAACACACGCTATTGAGGAAGGTCGCCATTGCGTGTAATGCAAGCCAAGTCAGGGTTGCGTGTTGTGAAAGAATCCTTATTTGTTTTCGTAAAACAGAATCCAACCATATTTCATTTATACATTGAATATATATATATATACTCAATGTTGCGTAGAATAACTATTATCAAAATTGTGTGTAACATGATCCAAGAATAGTGTTGCGTATACTGCAAGCTAATACGGTGTTGTGTATAGCGCAAGGTAATCTTGGTGTAGAATAAAACACAAGAAATTAATGAAATTAAAAGAATATTTTTCATAAAATCTCGGGGTGTTACATTCTACCCCCATTAAAATGAATTTCTCCCTCGAAATTCGTCGGGGTTATAAATGGTTTACTACTCGAAAGTTTCTTTAATAGAAACCCACATCGTAAAAAGGAATGCCAAAACCAATCTTTAAAAACAAAAGTATGAAACACAACGGTTACCCAAATAAACTAATCACTGGGTTTCCACATAGGTGAAAATATGGATATGGAAGAAAAATCTAACCATCATGTTTTGATGGAGAGTGGTAGAGAACATGGATATGGAAAATCCAACAATCCCAAATCCATAAATTTGTGACGATCTAAGGTACCATCTGATTAATCCGATATAAGAGAACTAGGACAACATTTTTGGTTTTCAAGATCGTTTCCCTAAAGTTGAAGAATTTGAATTAGAATAAATACTTACTTTATTTTGGTACAATCTCACTATTGTTCGCGCCTTGAACAATTTCCACTTCATCTCTTAAATAAATGAAGTTGAATTTGTTATTCGTGAAGTGTTAGCAGATCATGTGATAGAATGATGGGTCATTCCATCTATCTCAAACAAAAGGTTAGAAAAAGTTATTAAATATACATAAGTCATTCTATAGTGAGATTAACCATATATGGTTCCTAAAATGGACTTATACTTCATATATCTTACTGCTTAATATTATTAAACTAGTTTCTACTAAACAGGGACTTCCTGTAGGCCAGTGGTAGGTGATAAAGGCCAGTTGCACTTCGGTTGTGGGTTCGATTCCCACAGCCTTGTCCGACGTGATGGGCTGTCACCCGTCCTGCAGGTTGTCCTTTTTCGAAAACTATATTACTATAATATCCCATCAATAATATCGGGGAAAAAAATTCTATCCTTAAACAATACTAACTTATGTCCAACATAATCCATTCCAATCTTTAGGCTTATCCATAATACTTCAGTCCACTCTCATAATATAGTGAAAATGATTACTTGATATTTAATACCATCGTTGATCCCCATATATCATAAGATATGTCTTGTTGGTCACATTACAAACATTCAAAGGCCTTAATCATGTACTCTCTTGAATACCAATTGAACCATAGTGAAAACTTGAATGCAGTTAGAAGTTAACACTTTTCACATACCAAAATCCTAAAAATTCTATATACTCAAACCATGATATCACTTAGTCTTTATATCAATCATGAGCTCATGAATACTGTCAAACATTTCGTTTTCTCGTTTTTCCTTCATTATGCGCATATCAACTTATTTCCAAAAAAAATATCTCAATCAATTTGAATACCACATTAGACCAATACATAAATATTCTAATACTTTATGATACAACATTATTTTGGAATCCCATTACATAAACACTTAATCATTCCACCACATCGTTGTCATATTCAACATCGCCAATAGTGATCGCATGTGACTTCCCTTTGTCCTTTGACTTAAGCGGTTGGTCATGTCGATCATCACTAACCCTTGGATTAGGGCATTTATTAGCATAATGCCCCATTTCCTTGCACTTGAAGCATTGAAGTGTTGGTGGTGCGTTCTCTGCAGTGTTTTCTTTATTCACATCATTAAGAACCCTTTTTCCATTACTTCGACACTCAGCTGCTCGATGACCTTCTTTTCCACACTTAAAACATTTTCTAGTCCCTTTAATACAATCTCCACCATGCTTATTTCCACACTTTGAGTATAAGGAAACATTCATCTTCTTTTCACCATTATTCTGAGATTTCTCCTTGAACTCCATCTTTTGTTTCTTGTCAAAACCATGAGATGGATATGTAACACCAACTTCCATTTCTACCTTGATAGCACAACACACAATTTATTCATAGCTACTGAAGTCTCTTATAGCTAATGACCTTCGAAGACTTGGTTTTAAGCCACTAAAAAATCGATCAACTTTACTTTCATGTTGGATGATAATGCCAGATGTATACTTTGCAAGTCTTGTAAAATTCGCTTCGTATATACCAACAGATTCATCAACCTTCTGCTTCAGCTCAATAAACTCCTTTTCCATCTTTATTCGAAGAATACGAGGGAAGTACTTACTGAAAGACAAGTTCTTGAACTTGTCCCATTCCATGGAATCAATTTCATCCCTTTGCCTCGTATTCTTAATAAGATTCCACCATTGATCAGCATCACCTTCCAAACCATACACTGCTAAGATGACTTTATCATGCTCAGAACATTGAAGAACTGAAAATATCTTTTCATTAGTACTAATCCATTGTTCAGCAACTAATGGATCCGTAGACCCGCTGAAAGAAGGTGGACGTTGCCTCATGAAGGACTCAATAGAATATTGTTCCCTTCTCTGCTCATTTGGAAGTCCAGAATGATTCATAGCTTGTGTAAGTATAGCAATAAGATTTTTCACTCCATCTCCCATAACATTTGTTTGTTCAGGAGGACAATCATTGCATTTTCCATTTCATTGATCAACACGGTTCCTTTGGGTTCCAGCCATCATCTAAAACCCAAAAAGAATAGTGTGAGAGGCAAAAATCATGATATGGAAAACAACATAATAAAGGGGGAGTACCCTCAATATCTAACATCTTAGGATAAATTCTAAGATCGTTAGCGCAATTCTAGGACTATAACCTATACATATACTTATCCTTAGAGACATCCCTATACATACCTTAGAAATATCTCTAGGGATCTCACTAAAGTTCTCGAATCCTAGTTTCCAAAGGTTGACTAAACCTTTCCTCTGATACCAACTGTAGAGACCCTAAGCTTGACGTATATTGTCATTACATTACATTTGCGGAATACTTATTACATAACAAAAACACACACACAAGGATCGTATTAGTTTAGTGTCTTTGGAAACTCGGAATATAATCTTCTAATCCTAGTGAAAGATCTTCAACATCCCCCACAAAGATCATCCTTTTTTTTATACCTAAAACCATTATTTATATCCTGGGGAAAAGAAAACATAAAAGGGTGAGCTCAAATGCTCAGTAAGGGTAAACAAAAGAAATATCAATCACATCATATACATAAGCACATAACTTTTGGAAATCTTAACCTGTAAAAGAGAGCATAATTTCATAACATGGGATAAATAATGGAAGTGAAATGTAATCACAATAATCATAACATAAAAAATGAAACTTTGTGGCATACACACATAATCATAGAGAATCACTTCTTGTTAGTCAAGACTCATTGCCAAGACTATCTTAGTGGACAAAGTCCCTTTCTGAACCGAGTCACCCTTGTTTCAGTCCTGTTTCACTGAACCGGTATAACCTATCATTCCAGCCATGTCTATCTCATGAGATATAAAATCGTTACCCAATGCATTGGAGGGAGATATAGGTCCCAACCATCTCATAATGATATCATTCTTATGTGTGCCACAAAATCATAAATCATACATCATTACATAACTCATGTAATAAAAATGGGATTCTTAAACATAATGACATCATAAAACAATTCATATAAGATAAAGGAATTCATAAAAATAATTCCATCACATCATAATCAAATCAATGTAATAATAGGGATAAAAACAGAACCCTTTATTATCTTATATGGAAAATAATTTTGATAAAACACTTGAACTCCATTCTTGAGAAAAATATCCTTTCTTCTTCAAAAACATTTTTCCTTTCTTAACATGTCATACAACTTTAAACTAAAAGAATTTGATTAAATATAAACTTGAAATTTTTTAAAGGATTCTTCTTAGAAATAATGTTTTAAAAATCCATTCATGCCGTATAAGTTAAAAAAACATTCTTCCCGTAATTTTGTCGAAAAAGTCAAAAAGTACCTCGTATGAAAAACGAAAAAAGATTCCTTTCATATATTTTACTAAAAACTCACCGAAGGGTAAAATTGGATTTAAACAATTTTAGGTGGATGGAAATAATATTACATATTGAGGAAACATGGATGTGGATAATAAAATACACCCCAGTAAATACCAATATATAAACAATCTCGGATAAAAATGAGATTGTGATATTTCCCTTACCTTAGGTCTGGATTGATTTGTAAGTGTCCGAACCTCCTGTATAATGATTTAAATAATTAACTTATTACAGAATCATATTAATTGTTATGATATCATATAAGGTTCACTTATGACTTTATATTACCCGTTCTTTTGTAAATTCCATGTTAAAGAAGCGTTTTGGGTAAAATCGTTTCATTTATCGTAGGTGTTTGGACTTGTTGTTCTTGACATTATTATTACTTATATCATGATTTACTTACTTCCTGAAAATAAAACATGATTTAAATATCATATATATTCAGTATATATATATATATAATAGATAGATAAACGAAATGAAACACACCGTTCATGGAGACGGTAGTCCTTACTTACGCATGAACGCTGTTTTCCTTTCCTTATTGTCTTGAATGGAAGTAAGTAGATGAAATACATATATACATAAATACAGTAACTTTATAATGTCATATATCTCATTATTATTGCTTATATATACTTTATAATCATTTTTAAATGGTTAACATGTAGAATGAATCTCATCGCGTCGTGGAGACGGTAGTCCGTACGTACGCACGAGCGATGATATCGTTCTCATGATCGTGAACTTGTGTTGAAGTGTATGTATAATATTTCAGTATCAATATCACTTTATAATAATCATATATAGTTACTCATTACACCATTATACCCATCCAATTAAGGTGGTGGCGGAAAATAGATTACACCACGGTGTGGAGACGGTATTCCGTACGTACACACGCGATGTGATTTCCTTTTTCCGTAGGATGGATATAAGGTTAATTAGAGTTGTTTCATATTTATAATAACATATAGGTATATAAGAAATACTGATTTTGTTACTTTATCATGAAACAACTAAATAAGAAGAAGTTGAGGAAGAAATAAATTGAAAAAGATCGGTAATGGATATTACCTCTTTTTGACGCGCCTTTTATTAACCTCCACTTAAAGAACTAAGGATGGTCTTTGAAGAATACCAGGACCTCTAGGATGATACTAGGGAAGTGGATAAGATATTTTGGCAGGGTTTTGTCTAGCTTGAATGCTCAAATTGGTGTGAGGAGGAGAGGGAGGAGGTGCCCTTTTATAAGGGAGGAGAGGGGCACCTTAGGAAAATTTCAAAATATTAATTTATATTAAGGTAAAATTCGGTTTATAATGGTTCCAAAGGGTCTTATTTCGAAGCTAAAGTGGGGATGTTTAGAAAACCTCTCATACAATAGGATTTAGACAAGTTTAGGTTATTATTTTAACCTTATCAATTAGATTTAACTCTATGTAATTTAATTTAACTTTTACCGTGTCTTTTTGTTTTCTTACACTATATGGTTAATAAACATACTATATAAAGACAAACGAACCCCAAGTTGTTTATTATTAATATATATAATCTTATCTAAGTCATTTGTCTGAACCTTAGATTTTTAGGAATAAGATAACAATTAATAATATAATATTTGTTTTAAAAACTAATTTATGTCAATTTTGACACTATTTGGTACATGATTTTTATGAAATTCATAATAGAATGATAAGTTCTAAATAAGTTACTTAAATCACCAATAACATGTCATATTAACCTATAAAATTAGTTTAAGTCATAAAAAGTCTAAAATTATATTTATTTGGGTATTTATAACATCAATTATGTCAATAATTCATTAATAAGACAATTACTGCATAATCTTTGTGTCATAATAAATGATAATTATTTAATCCCTAAAAATTTAAAATAAATTACTATGATGTATATAATTATATTAGATTTCTGTAGACTATTCATGTTCTAAGTTTCATGAAGTTTTTCACTAAATTAAAATTATTATACTTATAATATTTAAGAAAGTGACATGTTGTCACATTCATTGGTATTAATAATAAATAAATTATTTTCATGGACAAAGTCTATTAAATGAATCTAATCCGACCCTTAGGTGATATGGTTCGACTTTTAGTCATCCAATAATATTTTGACATGTGTTATGGTAATTTTATAATATTATATTTACCCTTAATTACCCGATTTACCTTTAACTATGGTAAATAAAATTTACCGTAGTTACTATTCATAATTCCCAAAAATAAAAAGTAGCTTATTAACATAATTTTGGATCCACTGATTCCAAATATGGAATCCATTTTTCCAAATTCAATACACAAAAGTTGCAGAAATTAAATTAAAATTAATCCTGTTGTCGAAAGAAAACGGGTTTTTCTTTAAAACATTGCAAAAGATTGAATTGATTTAACCTACGAATTCAATGTAAAATCAATGCTAATGACATACAATATATTAAATGATAAAAATATATTCTATTTATACTTTAAAACCATTCAATATTATAATTTAACCACATAATATATTACGATGAAAAAAGTTGTTTTTAATTAAAATATAGCGTGTTTTTACTATTCATTAAAATATGAAAGTTATCGAAAAAATATCAAAACATTATCTAATGTAAATTTTTTTATCCTGATTCAAAAGAAGAATTTTATTTTTTCAAATTGAACTTATAAACATGTAAATAACTAGATTTAATGTGGGTGCGCCATCAAAAGGCGGCAAAACTGCATTTTTTGAAGAATACTTATTTTACCCGAAAAATTTATTTAGTTCTTATACCATGTTCTAAAAAATGTGTAAGATGAATAATAATGTTATAAAATTAAAAATTTAGTTAATACTATTCATAACGGCTAGTTCATGAAAATATTATAATAATATATCGTTGTTTATTAAAACCCGGTATTGCGTACAACACATGCTATCGAGGAAGTTCGCGATTGCGTGTAATGCAAGCCATGTCAGGGTTGCGTGTTGTGAAAGAATCCTTAGTTGTTTTCGTAAAACAGAATCAAACCATATTTCATTTATACATTTAATATATATATATATATACTCAATGTTGCGTAGAATAACTATTATCAAAATTGTGTGTAACACGATCCAAGAATAGTGTTGCGTATACTGCAAGCTAATACGGTGTTGCGTATAGCGCAAGGTAATCTTGGTGTAGAATACAACACAAGAAAATAATGAAATTAAAAGAATATTTTTCATAAAATCTCGGGGTGTTACAAAGTTACCTCTTGCATATCCTCAAATTGAAGGACCCCAAAAGGACCATCGAATTGGTAATTTGGTGCGGCTAGTTTCCCTAGACATGGGGAGGATATGATTTTAAAGATATTTCGAGATCTAAATGTCTTGTTAGGAGAAAGGGGATGATGAGTTGTAGTATTTATACTTGAGGATGGGTGTATTTAAGTGATTTAATAATGATGAATATATATATATATAAACCATCCACATTTCGGTGGAATTTTTTCAAAAAAATATTGGAATGAAATTTAATTTTTATGGAATTATATGTTCTAGAAACATATCAACCATATATTTATGTTTTTAGTTTTTAGGTATCTTATGATTTATCCACTTAATTATAACCTATATGCTATTTTACCTATACCCTAGTAAGTATTTTTTACCACGACAAATTTTTTATACCCATAAATTAAATTGAAAATATATCATATTTTGGACCTCTTAAATCTAAATATATAATCCACTTTTCCTGATCTAATATATAAAATTGACAAAATTCATATCTAAAAATGTTTCCCGTATAACTCATATTTTTTTAAAAGGATGAAAACATGGTTTATAAAGGTCTAAGAATATTTTTCTAAATATATTTTAATATGTATTCATTAATTCTATAAATAATTTTTTATCAAGAATAATGATTAATAAGTTTAAATTCATGATCATATAGTAAATATTTCATATGATTTTTGGTATTTCGTAAAAATATTTGTTTTCATTTTTACCCAAAAAATAATCATGGTTAAAAATATTCTATAAATTTAACCAAAAAAAATTGAAATGCGTAGTCTTAAAATGAAGACTAAATTATAAAAATAACTCTATAAATTTTATAATTTAAAATTTTAAATAGATTTCAATATTCAAATAAATTTAATAAATTTACTAAAAAATAATCATTTAGACCATTATAATAATTACTTAGGACTTTGTTAAATTAAATTGTAATGTTAAAAGTTTTTTAGTAAAATTATTTAAGGAAAGTGAATTTTTTATATAACATAAATTTTTTCTATATATGTGTTTTAATACAATAGTTTCACAGTCTCCCAAAATAATACAATTATGACTACATTAATAAATAATCTTAGTTGTCAATTAAATGTCCTGATTTGTCCAACAAAAATTAGTTACAACTATTTTATAAACCAATGGGTATAATACTGATAAAAAATATTAGTTGAAAAACATAAATGTTGTTTATAACATTTCCAAATAAATACACCAGCATACTTACTCTTCATGAATCAATTAAATTTCAATCAGGATTAAATTTTATTTCAACAATGAATATCATAAAACAGACTCTTAATTTCCATACAGTAAAAATCTTGGTGTACGGGATGATTCTTGGTGTTCGAGACAACCCAATTATTTATATTTTTATTTATTTATTAACCTTAAGTTTTCCCATTGTAATATTTTTATTAATAAATGGATTTATTTTATAATGAATGTACTATTCTATAATAAAGTGATAATGTTTTTTTATTTGCTTAGTAATTGTCTTTTTTCATTTCAATGTTACTAGTTGTAAAAGTTAATCTCAGCCAATGATGTAAAAAGATTTTATGTCATATAATATAATATTTATGTACTCAAAGTAATATTCATTACCAAATAAAATTTTAATTAATTACATAAATGAATTGTCATGGATTTATAATAATCTATTAATAAGATATTTATATCATGGAATAAAAAAATGTGTATTTGTTAACAATTAATGAATTATAATAAATTAATTATTCCATACTATGTTCCAAATTAATTTATTACTATATTAGCACTAATTTTTATGATCACATCTAATTGTAGATAAATAATTGAGGAGTATTAACCCCCATTAAGTTGATCAAATATATAATTAATGCATGTTTAATGATAATTTTTTCTAATAATATTAAAAGTGATTTCTCTATATTCAATATAAAATCACAAAGACTGATTCTAATATTTTAAAAATAACATGGTTTTTTTAATTGTATGATACCATGGTAAGTGAACCTATTATTAACAAAACTATGTCTTTTATTTTTTAATTCCACTAATTCCACCTTATAACTTATATAGTAAGTCGTTGATATCATATTTACATAAAGGATGAGATAAATAAGTATTTAATATCATGATTTGGGTAATATCTATTAGATTTCATATAAAATTAAATAATATAATATTATATAATTATTATTATGTTATTCATAGGATATTATTTTCATTTATTATTTGAACTGATTTTGGAGTTTCATTATGATGGGACTATAGATGTGGATAATTATAAAACTCAATAGTTCATTCCTATAAAAACTATGGATTTTATTCCAACCACTCACAGTTTAATCTCTCTCCCTCAGCAAAAATGGTTCTCTTTTTCATTGAGAGGAAATAAATCCCAACGACTATATCAATGTCAACCATTTGAATAAAAAACATTTATTAAACTAGAATAACCCAATATATATTAATTACAACATCCTAATATATCTCATTTTAAATATGAATTAAATTTATTGTATTAATATAAAAAAACTTTTAAAATGAATTACAGGAGGTGTCAGACCCACCCCCACTTTGAATCCAATATTTTCTAGTATTGATTACAAGAGTGGCCCATATGACCAACCACTAACAAGCCTTGACATGGTGACTAGAAATGAGGGTATATAATTTGGAAATGGAAGGAATTTCCATTATATCACATAATAACATAATGATAATCCACAAATCAATGTCGGTATATACATATATAAATATCCAAAATAATCCCACAATTCATTAATATACCAAAAAATTAATTTTCTGAAAATATTTACTAAACAATTCATTATGCAGCAACTCAAAAAATACCTATTTCTAAGATATTATTAATCAACTCGATCACCAAACAATTCCTTGAATTCTTGAGAATAACATATATAGGGGTAGGAATTATAATTATACATAGAATGATCATACTTACAGACCATTAGTGTTTTGTTATTTCCCTATGTGTCTAATCAAAATATATAATATATAAAAACTCACAACATTCACACCATTTAATATAATCTTTTTATTATGAATTTTCGTGGTCTAACCCACTAATATGTTAAATTAGATAATATTTATTTTTGGAAAAAATTAATTTAATTATTATGAATAAATAGGTGAGAAATGTTTATTTTTTGTTTATTTTAAAAAGATAAAGAAAAGAAAATTTTATTTTTGGTTGATTTGATAAAGTTACAGAAAAAGAAGAATGCTTTTTATTGAAATAATTTTAGAAATCTAAAGAAGAAAACAATGTGCATTATATTGTTTGGTTTTGGATTATGTTTGAATGACTTGACCCATTTTTTAAATTTTATGGTTGAGGTGAAAATATATTTTACAGAATCAGCTGATTAATCCATGATTGGTTTTAGAGTTTAGATAGGGGAGATCCAATTGTTATTGTATCCCCATCATGATATGGAAATACAATATTTCCTTTGTCATGTATTTTATCAATATTCTAAAAATTGTCTCACAATACCTTTTTTAAACCAAAATTCCATTAAATTAATAAATGTGCATTCCTCTTTTAGCGGTTTGAATTGAGAAATTTTATTGTTCCTTACAAATTAAAATACCAATTTTCATGATAAAAGTACTAGAATCAGAATTTTAATTGATTCATGAATTAAAATAAACAAAATAATTTAACAATAGAAGTGAAATCAAATCGTTGAAACCATCCATATTCTATTACATTACACTAGCACATTGAAAATTTACCCCATAATTATTTTAATTAAAGAACAATAGGGAAGGAATGAAAAAATAAGGCATAATGATAAAAATACAGTTCAACTGGTTATGGCCCTTCACAATACAACTTCTTGCTCCAAGATTTGGTGTCGAAGATTACACGATAGCAGTTGCGTAGATCTAAATTTATAATAATTTTTTGGGATTGAGTAATAATGGATGATATTCTATATTGGAGAAAAATGGGTCAAGGGTGGGTCCATGGTATTAAAATGAGTTAATCAAATAATGATATGATGAATCTGATTGTTTAAATCTAGTTTATAATTTTCAAACATCTTGTATTGATTACCCAACCTATAATTCTTACACAACACGTACTAAATTCTAGACTTATAGATGCATGGTTCATCTTCAGTTGTTTCATGGAGTAACACATATGGTTCATGCCTTTACACATGTCAACCACTCTTTCTACTGATTCCCTCCATTTCACTCCCTTTGTTACTTTCAGGACATGCACCAATTCATGACATGTAATGTCCAACTTATACTATAGATTTATTTTTTGGTTCTTATGTTATGCTCTTTGGATGTTCTCTATTTTCCATTTCAAAAATTCAATGTTATGAATCTTCACTTCCTTCATAGTGAAAAGTGTCTTTTTATTCCTTTTTTAATTATCAGTTGTACCCTTACATAAAATAAAAAAAATCATTAATCCATTTTTATTTTTGAAGGAATAATCAATTAAATACATAAATAGTAAATTAAAACATCAAACCATGAATTCATTAAATAAAGATATAAAATACCCCCACACATGAATTAATAAATTTCATTAAAGATGAAATATCAACATACTATATAGGATGATCACCTTACCCTAGTTTAAATTCAATTTCAACAAAATTTATAGATTAAATGGAAAATTAAATATATAACAATCACACATAAAAAATATATCTGGCCTCATTTGATAAAGGGAAAAAATAAACTATGTAGTTTACTTTTTATCCTTTAAAATACATAATCCTTTTCATTTATTCATTTTCATTTTTAAATTAATTATTGATATGCGAGAAAGTTATATTTAACCTTATATTATTTTTTCCCATGCATTATGAAGCTTTAAATTAATGGAGTGATTCACATGCCTCAAGAGCATGTCACTTACCATAGGCTTTTAGGGGATCCATCATCTCCATCACATAGAGAAAAAATCACAAATAATCATGTGGGATACACATCTTATAATCAAATGAATCTGATCATTAAGGTAGGTAAGTAAATGATGTAAATCCTATAAGGCCAAAAAAATATGGTTTTCTCTAATTTATAGTTGAATGATAGTCAAAAAATGACCAATGAATGTCTCATGTTCCCCTGTTATCCCTTAGAATGCTCATAAATAGATGAAATTCAATAAATTAATCTCCATATTATTATTATTATTATTTTTTTCTTTTCATTTTTGAGTGTTTTACTAGGGATAATTCTATAAACTACACCTAACCACAAATGATATCATCATGAAACTATATTTAATAGGTATAACAAGAGAATTGGTCTAACAATTTTGATTTCTAAATTTCCCTAGGAAAAACTTAATTTATTTATAATTTTCATTTCTTTCAAGATGTTGAGAAATAAATAAAATTTATGTTCCATATCCTAATCTCATGACAATTTCTAAAAATATATCAATTAGAAAATTTAAACCCCTCCCAATAGTCTCTATTTCCACAATTATTATGTTTGATAATGATGAAAAATATTTAGTGGATTTTATGAAAGTATAATATGAGATGGTAACATGATTGATTTCCTAAAAATGTTGATCAATGATTTTACAGGCTTTAAAATTGATTATTGTAGGGTGTTTCTTAGGATGAGGTATACTCATAAATAATTACTTTATTAGATTAAAATTTATTATACTTATTTATAATAAAAATATGATGTAAAATATGTTCTAAAATAAATTATGCTTGAGTTTCAAAGGAAATATATTATATAAAATGGAAAATGTTGGTTCTTGAGAGGTTTGGAGGATGAGATTAATGTGTATGAAAATCAATCATGGCTATTTAGTTTCTTGATACACCATTTTCATGAAGATTAATGATTATAAGATGATTATTTTTTTGATTTCACAACATTTTTGTGGTTCATGCTATGTAATTGTCCAGATTTATATTTGTGTGCATCATGTTGAATGTTGTGGGCTTGGTTCTTAATGGTATTATAAATTAAAAATAAATATGTTAAATTGTAAAGACCTGTAAAAATCTAGGAATTTTTTTTTCTAAATATCATTGGCATTTTACAAAAACACCGTTTCTGACCACACCTGATTCCGAGACCCGGTGTGCTCGGAATAATTTTCTGAAGATTAGCTTAGGTACATTCAGTGAACGAACGAGTGCATTTTCCAAACTTTTGAACCGGTGCTCGGAATCAAAATCCGAGGGCACCAATGAAACTCCAGCACCGGTAATTGCTTAAGAACACCTTTTCAAGAGTTGCGTTTTCACGGGTGAGGTTATTAAATAAATGGGTTAACTAAAGAATAAAATAAAATATTGTTCTACAAATTTTATTTCTATTCTAAGTAGTATAACCTTGGCATGGTTGTTGGAGTGGTACCCACTAATATCCTAACTCCACTTGGTAAGATACTAGTGAGGTGGGGCCCACATGAGCCCCACCCCCTTAATTTCCTTTTTACCTCCCTCTCAAGCTTTTAATATGTAACTCACCCTCACAACTTTTAAATTCCATGTCAACCCTCAAAATTAATTTGGATATTAAACGTTCATCAATTAAGTCAACTAATTGAATTAGATTTGTTTTTGAATTTCAAATTAATGGCATGCATGAGTGATTATAAAATAAGACATGACTTATTTTATTAGGGGTTGATTCGTTGTGCGAAAGGAAGGGTGGAGTCTTGCGCTCTTGAAGAATATCTCCTTCCTCGTCAAAGAATGCGAAGAACGCTGAGTCATCAACGAAGAACTCCATCACCGCAAGGGAATTGGCGTGCCTTTTCCTCTCTTCACCACAGCTGGCGAGAGACACCTTATTCGGTGAACGCCGACGACGCTTACGGACCATCAATCCGCGACGCCGTCTTTCGCAACGCCATATTCCACAACATCGTCTTCCATGACTTCCTTTTCCCACGACGAACCTCGTTCAACGACTTCATCAATGTAGGGGTTAATTTCGTTCGTGGATTAATCTTTTCTATTCTTCCTCTTTTTATTTGGGGCCACATGTTATCAACTTAACGAGAGGAGGCCGGACCGCACGAACATGCCCGACCCTCCTCCCCCTTGTTTGCTGTGTTTGTTGCAGCTCGAAAGAAGGTGGCGCGGTGCAACGACAGCGTGTGGAAACATGGAGGAATGTGGAAATGCAGGGCGAAACCATCGCACCGCGCCGTTGAGGACGAACAAGAAGCGGTGCCGTCGCACCTCGACGGAGAACCACGAAGAGGCCGCGGCCGAAGCGGGGCCGCGGTGGAGTGGCGCGGCGTCGTCGCGCCGTGCCATTTAGAAAAGGCCGCTGCTCAAGGCTGCGACGGTGCAAGGCGTTGTGGCCGGAACCACCGACCACCGGCACCTCAGAGGGCGGGACCGCGGTGGTCCCGCGGCGGCAGCACCGACCGGCCGGACCAGGCCGGCCCTTTCGAAAGGGAGACCGGGGGTCGTAACCCCTGGATGGTAAAAATAAGCGGCCCGACGTGGGGGGCCGTGGTTTCAATCATGGGGGGCAGCCGCCCCCCTTTCCACTTAGCTCTGCCAGCGCCGAGCTGGCCGCATGCGGGCCGCACCCGCGCTAGGCCAACCTGCAGCCCAGGTCGGACTGGCCGCACCGAGCCAGGCCACGCTGGCCGGGCCGGGCTGCACCGGTGTGGCCAGGCCGCACCCACCGGGCCGGGCCATTCCCTAATGGGACGGACTCAGACCCGGGTCGGGTCGACCCGGTTTGGGCCGACCCAGGGGGTCTCGGGCAGGGTCGGTCCGAGCCCAAAACCCCCTAAAACTAGACAGGTCCGTTCATTTGCCCATATCACAGGCTACGGACCTCCGATTGACGCACCTTCAGTTGCGATGCGATACATGGATCGAGACAGTCGTTACAGTATATTAAAATCAAGGTTTTGGAGAACTTTGGGTATGTCCGGGTTGGTTCGAACCCGAAACCAACCGGGCCCTTAGAGCGGAAACACATATAACTTGAGCTCCGGATGTCCGATTGAGGTGATGTCGACTTTTTTGGATTCCTCTGGATGAGAAGGATATTTTGGTATAATTAACCAGAGTTTTGGACGTAAATGGAGAATGGCCAGGTTGGATTGTACCCGAAATCCAACTAGTCCCCTAGAGCGGAAAAGCTGATAACTTTCAGACCGGACGTCCGTTTGATGAACCGTCAGCATCATTGGTAATAATGTTGAGAAATGGTCCCTATGAGTATACCCTATGAGATTTTGAGGTACAGTTGATATACGGATGGGTTGGTTCGTACACGAAACCAACTTGGCCCCTAGGATGAAAAGGCTAATAACTCACAGACCGGGTGTCCGATTGACGGGCCGACTGTTCCGTTGAGACCCCCATGACGAGGCAGTCCTTTTGAGATACTTATTCATGTAACTTTGTGATACTTGGAGTATCGAACTGTAGCTCGTGGAGAGGACCCTCCCGAAGATGAGCGTATGGAGTACGAATACCGTGTAGCCGGCTGATACCTGACGACTACTTGACCGACTCGACTTGGAGTGAGTCGACTAGCCCAGTGTACGGAGCACCCGATATTTGGCGACAGACCCACGGCGGACGGAGCGCCCGGTAGTTGGCCGCAAACCCGCGGTAGTCGATAGGAGGATTACCTCTGTAGGCTATTAGGGGGAGCGCCTGATATTTGGTGATAGACCCACAGCGGACGAAGCGCCCAGAATTTGGTAGCAGACCCACGGTACTCGATAGGAGGAGTAACTCAGCAGTCTTAGGTTAGTGAGCTGTACCTCAGTGTCGTGACAAGATCATTGTACTCGTCAGAGATGGAGCTCTTCAGCAGTTACAGTTTCAATAATGAAAATCCTGGTTTGAGCTGAGTCTATGACCTTTGTGTTTACCTCATGATTGAGATGGGTCACTTGATAACTTAGGTATATGTATGGGAATATACCTACGTAGAGGTTATCTATTGATTTCATAACATTTGTGTTTCCTCATGATTGAGATGGGTTACATGATAACTTAGGTATATGTATGGGCTTATACCTATTTAAGGGTTCTCTGTTGAGATACTTCTTTGTGGTTATCCTTGTTGAATTTAGTGAGACCTTGAGGTTCTCGGGGTCCCTAATGAGTATCGTATATTCACCCCTACACGGGCTATGCCCGCACCTAGTTGTGTTGGTTGCAGACGACGGGAAGCGCTGACAGAGGCCGAGTGTTCGAGGACTGGACGGTACCTGGAGGTGGACCTCACGACGAGTCAGTAACCAGAGGATGACCTTAAAACGAGACAATACTCAGAGGAGGCTGACATGTGAGAGAGTTGTGGAGGCTATCTGTACCTACCCTTCAAGTATGATCTATGGTGGAAGATCCAGGAGCTGTGCTATCTGTACCTAACCTTCAGGTAGGATCCGAGGTGGACGACCTAGGAGCTGCTTCTATTCTTCCAGCTGCTTGTCTTTTCTATTGTACTTTCATTCAGTTGTAGCTATACATTCAGTTGGGTTTGTATTCTGGCCCATTTAGTTTTCAACATGTTCTTTTGTTCTTAGTGTATTACCTCCACTTGTGGTCTGTGGTATTTTGTTTACTTTTTATGAAGGAAATGCCTTCCCAGTTATCAGGATTTACTCTTTTGGTTCTAGTCGCTAGCCCCTGGCCTATGGAATGTGGGCTTGGGGTAGTCACGACACGGGCCCCGATGACTGGTTGTGACAAATTGGTATCATAGGAGTCGGTTCTACCGCATAACTTGTAACTCTGATATTTCTTTTCTATGAAGCAATAGTGTTAAGGGTTCCGAGTGTGGTTTTCAGTCTAGGGAGTCCAGTGCTAGTGCGGGCGGCTGACGTATCCATACACCAGGACCCTTACAACTGATTTCTGACCCAATGCACGAATACACTAATTACGTGCTTGTTTTCAATGGTTTTCCTTTAAAACAGCTCAAACCAGGTCAGCTCACCAGGTATAAATCATTTGACCATGTCACATCTGTTTCTTTTAGGATTCCTCCCCGTGGATGACCATCTAGAGCCCCGAGAGTGGTACGTACTGACATCCCGCTGAGTGACGAGGCATCAGTACAGGGCCCTATCCAAGTTGAGGCACCAGCGGAGGCACCAGTGGTACTGCCACCCGTTGGGCCACCGATGCCACCATCCCCAGCAGCAGAGAGTGCACGTCGCTTGAGCGCACTATACGAGTTCCAGTGCCAGAGGCCACCCAGGTTCAGGGGAGAGAAAGACCCACAGGCGGATGAGGATTGGTTGGAGGCTGTTGTGAGAGTCTTCAGGCTAGTTGGGATGCCAACAGACTTCATGGTGATCCGTGCTATCAGCCTCCATCAGGTAGCAGCAGGAATATGGTGGATCTTGATGCTCCAGATGCATGATGACACATCACTTCTGTGGGCAGACATCGAGAGCCTGTTCCGGGCAGAGTTTGTACCAGCCAACCTTCGAGCAGTGCGGATCCACGACCTACTTCATCTGCAGTAGGGAATCATGAGTGTAGCTCAGTACTCAGCCAGGCTCACAGAACTCTCACGCTACTCTACAGACATGGTATGGGACCCGTGCTTCTGGGCCCAGACCTTCGAGTGGGGGCTCAGGCGAGAGATTAGTGCTTCCGTTGTTTCTCACAGCATCCCGACATAGACATGGGTGTTGGAGTGAGCCCTCATAGTGGATATTTTCCTTGCTGAGCAATCTCCAGTAGCAGAACCCACTACTAGTTGACATGCAGCGGTGTCTTTTTCAGCTGGCAGTAGATAGGTGACGCAGAGGTCCAAAAGGACCAGAACCACCGGTGGCCAACTGCACGACACAGGTTCAGTTGTGCGGGGAAACTTGGGTGGAGTAAGAGCCAGTCGTGCCATGAGTGGGTAGTGTTACTCCTGCGGTGGGCTTGGAAACATGGCAGGTGACTGTCCGACCCATCGTACAGATGATCAGCAGATAGATGATGAACCCCTTAGACAGAGGCAAATGATCGATCGAGGCGGAACACAAGGAGCAGAATACCGAGGTAGGGGAGCTGGCCGTGCAGCTGGAGGTGGACGACGCTTCGAGGTGTTGCCATCACCACCACCAGAAGGTCCACCCCGACCGCAGGGAACATGTGTACATGGGATAGCTCAGATTCAGGCAGCATAAGCATATGAATACGGAGCACCAGAAGCTGACGGACAAGAGAGGGACTAGTTCTAGGCATGGGACCTTTGATATTGGTGAATCTAGTTTTCTTGTTGTTGTTTGTGGTTGTTTTGTGTCTTTGTACTTGAGTTGAAGTAATAAAATAAACTTTTCCTTGTGACGTTTGCTTCCTTTCTTTTTGTGTACTAAGAGGTTCCAGTTTAAAATATTGACATGACCCTCACTTTTGAGATTCCTACTGGAGGAGACATAGTGACCACACACTGATGCCTATAGTGTGACTCAACCCTTGGAGGCGAGAGTAACGGTTGGATCTCTTGGTTGTAGAGTCGAGGCTTTACGATGTCATCCAAGGCATGGATTAGTACCATTCATGATAGGATTGACTGTTTTAGGCAATGAACGTGGTTCATCCAGGTGATGATACCAGATTTATATTATCAGCAAAGAAGAAATCTTAGCAGCTCTTGTGGGACCAGAGATGATCCAGGCCACAACGGAGAAGGTGCTAATCATCCAGGAGCGGATGAATACTACACAGAGTAGGCAGAAATCATATGTTGATAGGAGACAGGACCACTGGAATTTGAGGATAGCGACCACGGTTTCTTACGGGTCTCACCTCGACGAGGTATATGGAGATGTGGCCGGGGTGGCAAGCAATCTCTAAGGTTCAGCGGACCTTTTCAGTTCCTCAGCAGGGTAGGTGAGGTCGCTTACCATTTTACCCATCCACCTCAGTTGCACTAGGTGCACGACGACTTCCACGTATCTTAACAGAGGAGATACGTTCAAGACCCGATGCATATCATCGACCATGGGGAGCTAGTCTTTGGCGATGGGGTGACTTTTTTCGGGGTTCTAGAAGATTTTGAGGATTGATAGGAGCGGATCCTATGAGGATCGTTGATTCCTCTTGTGTGCTTTCGTTGGAAGCATGAGAACCTCCAGGAGAGCACATGGGAGCGAAAGGCTCAAATGTGTGCTCTGTGCCACTTTTGTATCCCTAGTTTGTGATAAAGCTTTATGGGGACATAAATCCCCGAGGTAAGAGTAATGTAAAGACCTGGAAATTTGAAGGAAATTTTTTTTCTTAATTTTTTTGAGATTTTAAAAGAATGCAGTTTCTGATGGCACCTGCTTCCGAGGCCCAGTGTACCCGGAATAATTTTCTGAAGTTTAGCTTGGTTACGTTTAGTGAATGAATGCGCGGGTTTTCCTAAAATTTGAACCGATGCTCGGAATCAAAATCAGAGGGCACCAATGAAACCACAGCACTGGTAACTGCTTAAGTACACCTTTTCAAGAGTTGCGTTTTCTCGGGTGAGGTTATTAAATAAATGGGATAAATAAAGAATAAATAAAATATTGTGCTATAAATTATATTTCCATTCTAAGTAGTATAACCTAGGCATGGTGGTTGGAGTGGGATCCACTTATATCCTAACTCCACTAGGTATGATATTAGTGAGGTGGGGCCCACACGAGCCCCACCCCCTTAATTTCCTTTTTACCTCCCTCTCATTCTTTTAATATGTAACTCACCCTCACCCCTTTTAAATGACATGTCAACCGTCAAAATTAATATGGATATTAAATGCTCTTCAATTAATTCAATTAAAAGAATGAGATTTGTTTTTGAATTTCAATTTAATCGCATGCATGAGTGATAACAAAATAAGACATGACTTATTTTATTAGGGGTTGATTCGTTGTGCGAAAGGAAGGGAGGACTCTTGCGATCTTGAGGAATATCTCCTTCCTCATTAAAGAATGCGAAGAATGCTGAGTCTTCGATGAAGAAGTCCATCACCACAAGGGAATCACCATGCCTTTTCCTCTCTTCTACACAGCTGGCGGGAGACACCTTATTCGGCGAACGCCGACGATGCTTACGGAGCATCGATTCGTGACGCCATCTTCTGCAACGCCGTCTTCCACAACATCATCTTCCACGACGTCCTTTTCCCACGACGAACCTCATTCGACCACTTCATCAATGTAGGGGTTAATTTTGTTCGTGGATTAATCTTTGTCATTCTTTGTCTTTTATTTGGGGTTGCTTGTTATCAACTTAACGGGAGGAGGTCAACCCCACGAACACGACCGAACCTCCTCCCCCTTGGATTATATGTTTGTTGCGGCTCTAAAGAAGGCTACGTGGTGCAGAGAAACCACGCGAAAACATGGAGGAATGTGGCGAAGAAGCGTGTCGTCGTCACGTCGCGCCGTTGAGGACGAACAAGCAGCGGTGTCGTCGCGCCACGCTAGAGAACCATAAAGAGGCCGCAGCTGGAGCGGGGCCACAAAGGAGGGGCGCAACGCTATAGTGCCATGCCTGTCGGAGAATTCCGTGGCTCAAAGCCCCGGTGGTGCAACGCGGGGCGGCAGGAACCGCCGGTCGTCGGCACCTCGGATGGCGGGTCCGCAGTGGTCCCGCAGCGGCAGCACCGGCTGGTCAGACCGGGCCGACAGTTTCGGAAGGGAGACCGGGGGTCGTAACCCCCAGATGGCAATAAGGAGTGTCCCCATGTGGGGGGCTACAGTTTCAATCAAGGGGGGCAGCTGCCCCCCCCCCCCCCCTTCCGCTCGGCCCAGCCAGCACCAAGCTGGACGCATGCGGGTCGCGCCCGCGCGAGGCCAACCTGCCGCCCAGGTCAGACCGGCCGCACCGGGCCGGGCCACGCCGGCTGGGCCGGGCTGCGCCAGGCCGCTCCCACTAGGTCGATCCATGCCCTAATAGGCCGGACCCATACCAGGGTTAGGTCGACCCAGTTCGGGCCGACCTAGGGGGTCTCGGGCCGGGTCGGTCCGGGCCCAAAACACCCTAAAACCGGATAGGTTCGTTCATTTGCCCATATCATGGGCTACTATCCTCAGATTGACACACCATTAGTTGTGATGCGAACCATGTTTCAGGATGGTTGTTTCAATATATTACGCTCAAGGTTTCAGAGAACTTTGGGGATGGCCGAGTTGGTTCGAACCCGAAACCAACCGGGCCCTCAGAGCGTAAACACTTATAACATGAGCTCCGGATGTCCGATTTACGTGCTATCGACTTTGTTATATTCCCCTTTCTAAGAATGATATTTTGGTATACTTAACCAGAGGTTTGGACGTAAATGGAGTATGGCCAGGTTGGATTGTACCTGAAATCCAACCGGTCCCCTGAAACGGAAATGCTGATAACTTTCAGACCAGACGTCCGTTTGGCGAACTGTCAGCAGTGTTGGTAATCACGTTGAGAAACAGACCCTATGAGTATACCCTATGAGAGTTTGGGGTATGGTTTATATATGTTTGGGTTGGTTAGTACACGAAACCAACCGGGCCCCTAGGACGAAAAGGCTAAAAACTCACAGACCGGGAGGCTGATTGACACGCCGTCTTTTGCGTTGAGAACCCTATGACGAGGCGGTCCATCAAAGATAGTTCTTCCTGTAATTTTGTGATAGTTGGAGTATTGACATGTATCTCGTGGAGCGGACCCTGTCTGAGAAGAGCATATGGAGTACAGAGACCGTGTAGCCAGCTGATACATGACGACTGCTTGACCGACTCGACTTGGAGTGAGTCAACTAGCCCGGTGGATGGAGCGCACGATATTTGGTGACAGAACCACGGCGGACGGAGCACCTAGTAGTTGGCCGTAGACCCGCTGTACTCGACAGGATGAGTACCTCTGTAGGCTATTAGGGGGAGAGCCCAATATTTGGCGATAGACCCATAGCAGACCGAGAGCCCGATATTTGGTAGTAGACCCACATTACTCGATAGGAGGAGTACCTCAGTAGTCTTAGATTAGTGAGCTGTACCTCGGAGTCATGACATGATCACTATACTCATCAAAGACGGAGCTCTTCAGCAGTTATGGTTTCGATAATGAAAACCCCGTTTTGAGCTGAGTCTATAACCTTTGTGTTTACCTCATGATTGAGATGGGTCACTGGATAACTTATGTGTATGTATGGGCATATACCTAGGTAGTGGTAATCCGTTGATTTCATAACCTTTGTGTTTACTTATGATTGAGATTGGTTACATGATAACATAGGTATAAGTATGGGATTATACCTAAGTAAGGGTTCTCTATTGAGATCCTTCGTTGTGGTTATCCTTGTTGGATTTAGTGAGACCATGAGGGTCTCGGGGTCCCTACTGAGTATCGTATACTCACCCCTACACGGGCTATGCCCGCACCTCATTGTGTTGGTTGAAGATGACGGGCATCACTGACAGAGGCTGAGTGTTCGAGGAAAGGATGGTACCCGGAGGTGGACCTCACGACTAGTCAGTAACCAGAGGTGGAATTCACGATAAGACGATACTCGGAGGAGGTCGACGGGAAAGAGCGTTGTGGAGGTTATCTAAACCTACCCTTTAGGTAGGATCTATGGTGGATGATCCAGGAGATGCGCTATCTGCACCTACCCTTCAGGTAGGATCCGAGGTGGATGACCTAGGAGCTGCTTCTATTCTTCCAGCTACTTGTCTTTTCTGTTGTACTTTCGTTCAGTTGTAGTTGTAATTTCAGTTGGGTTTATATTCTAGCCCATTTACTTTTCCGGAATTTCTTTTTTTCTTAGTGTATTAATTACGCTTGTACTCTATGGTGTTTTGTTTACTTTTTATAAAGGCAATTCCTTCCCAGTTATCGGGAATTACGCCTTTGGTGCTAGTCCTCAATGCCTGGACTATGGAAGGCATGCATGGGGTAGTCACAGCACGGGCCCCGAGGACGGGTCGTGAGATAAATCATAGGCCATTATCAAATAATTTCAAATATTTGAAGATATATAATTGAAGACAAAATAAATTAATAAATAAAAATGGGGAAAAATTTTGTGCTTCCTCTTAGAAGTGATTTAGTTTAACATCTTTTTCGCGACATTACCTCTTTTACCTTTAGCTCATGTTGTAGTTGATAGAAAATATTTTACCCGATCCGGATCCATAAATGTTTTTAGTTATATTGTATCATCATATGTCATTTCTTTTTCTTCCTCTTTGAAAAAATTACTTCTTGCTAATGGTAGTATGTTATTAGTTTCTATAGCGTCAAACCACCATTTATTATTCAATACAGATGAGCTAAATAGAAGTTTATATACCATCAATTCATTTTTACCTTTCTCAAATTTGGTGGAGTTGGTTTGTTCTCCTATATCAATAGATTGACCCTTCAGTTTCCCTTTATTCATCAATTGAGGATCCTCTTTCACAATCATAGAAAACTTTTGAACCTATTCAATTTCAGAAAAATTCTCCACATAGGGGGTATTTTCTTCTTCAATGTCATTATCATATCTCACATAATAGTTCATTATTTATGGGTGGATGTTGGAATTTAAATGATAATAAACATATCTTAAAGAGAGTTCTTAGATTTTGATGTTAATCAGTGCACAACCAGGGAAACACTCATCTCCAAAGAATGAGTGGACATAGCTCATCATCCATGTCTATCAATAAGAAGATGATGGGAAATTAAATTTCAAATATTTTATTATAGAATCTTGAAGGAATAATTATGGATTCAACACTATTGAGTCTTTAAATTGATGTGAGACTCTTGTGTGCTTCATCCCTTCCAGTTCAGAACTTCTGAATGTTGTTTATGACATGATATTGATATTTAAACATAAGACACAAAACAATTTTCCACATATATTAGGTCTAATATAGATGGACATTTAAAATATACAAAGACCATGTTTCCTTTTAGGTATGTCACTTGATACCACCGCTGAACAATTTTTTGTGAGTGTAATGATTCCAATCACTTACAAACTCTTCTTTTTGGTTACCATCAATTTATAGAATTTCATATACACTATCATGTTGATGAGGGAATAAGAAAAAAGTACAATAATTATCAATTTATTAAAGTGTTACAAAAATTTACCTTTTATGTCTAGTTATTTACAAAATCCATCCAATCAAGAAATTGTATTTTTATTTTAAATTGAGGTGGTTCTTCTTCACCATCTTAAACTAATTGTTCCTTATCACATTCAACTTCTTATTAATAATGTTCCTCAGGATGTTTTTTAGTAATTTCTATATCACCTTAATATGATTACATCCCACTCCAATATTGTGCAAAATTTAAATCATCATTTAGGTGAACCTTAGGGAATCCTAAAAACGATCATCTATGTCTCCCTATAATATGATCATCAATTTGGAAAACATGATGATCTAGATTCTATAATGAGTATTTTCAAATCATTTATTCTTATTATATTTCTTTGAGTAAAACATCATTTGTAGCCATCAATATAGTCACTCTATCTTCTAACATATATATATATATACCTGTATTTTTAGTGTCGTCAAATAGGTTTGTTATTGATAGTACCCTTATGGCCTTTTTATCCTTTTTCTTGTTTTTGTTATGTCTTCCAAACATTAAATTGATTACCATAATTGTAATCAATATAATATGTGTATTATATATACATACCTTGGGTGTGTTTCTGGACCATCTTGATTTCCATCATATTGGTTAATGAATCTGACATTTCCTCGATACAATCATCATTGTTTAATATGAGAATGAGTTTTCATTTCATCCCTTATCCACCCCACTTGAAATCATTTCTCCCCATTTCATCAAAAATCTTGTATCTCTCTCCAAGAAATGTCATTATTAATGATATGATAGTTAAACCATATAGAATATAAATATTTCACATTGAAAAACCCTTATAAAATAATTTTATTATCATCCATAGATCTATACCAGGATAGTTGAATTTATGATTAATATCTTTATATAATTCAAAGGGAGAACATATATATTCCTCATAAAATTAATAGAGGTTTAAAATTTTAATTTATATTCCCATTGAAATAGATGGTATGTTGAATAGTGTAAGAACTTGCCTATATAGATCATAGTATGTAGTGATGTAATGGGAAGGAAATCTTTTTAAGCAATCATGATCTCACACACATAATGGAAATTTGAAAAGGAAATGTTTTACCCATCATGTGAATCATTATGGAATTAGAATGTGTCGCAAAGCCTAAAAATATTTCCTAGATGCTTGCTCGAATCTTCATTTGGTTTTTGGTGAATTTAACACTATTTGTGATCATTAAAATTATTCCAAGATTGATCTTGATGTTGTCCACATAAATGGATGTTTTCTAGGATTGTCGGTTGAAATACTATGTTTTATGGCTTCCCATAGTCTATGAGCATCGACATCCATAATTAAAATTGAATAATCCCCTTAGGTTGATTATCATTAGTGCCATACATTGTTGTTGAAAATTTTATCATCAGTTTTGGTTTATAATAGAGGACGTATTGTATTAGGAATTTCCTCTTTTCATGAGTGTTATCGTTGTGCATTAATGGTTTAGAAATACACAACTCACAATATGTGCACCCACAGTAGAAAAGTGGAATTGTAATAGTGAAACAAAATTGAAATTTAATATTTTAATAAAAGAACAATATAAAAACCATCCTTTTATATGTATGAAGTTTTCACACCAAAGCAGGGCATCATTATTTCCAAATGTGTTTATTAGTAATATGACATATATAATAACTCTAGCTATGTTACAAATTTAATATTAATGTATTAATCGGAAGGTTTGAGGTCAAACCCATAATAAATAGTACTTTTTTTGTTTATATAGTTATTAAAATGTTTAAGAATAATTAATATGGAGAAAAAAGTGATAAAATATAAGTTTGGGATGATTTTAAAAAGGAATAGTTATGAATATTGGTTGTTTTTTGTAAACTGTTTGGGAAAAAGAATGAAGAAAAAAAGGCAAACAGATTATTTGTAATTTGGATCGAAATTAAAAGGCATTCTAGGTTCCTGTAATATAAAGGTTCATATGAAATTAAATTTTATGAAATTTGGTCATTAATATATGATTGGTTTTATAGCAGAGCTGATGGATATCCATTGGGCACGGAATCCCCTCCTTGAAGTTTCGACCCCCTATTTCCCATTGTCTACTAATTTAGGGTTTGACCATATTAACTTTATCTCGATATATTTTTAGTCCTTTTTCCACAATATTTCGTATTGGTCATTCCTCCATTAGTGTAGTGTGTTATGAAATATAAATGTTCCATTCTGATCCTAATATTATGGCAATAATTAAATTCAAATAATTAGAATGGGAATTGAATCAATAAATATAAAAAACAATTATGTGAATGAAGAAAATGAAATATATCCAACATAACCATCCCCCTACTGTTATATAACCTATCTTGAGGTGGGTTTACCCCCTCATTATAGCTATTTGATAATAATAGGGAAGGACTGAAAAATAAATCATAGTGGAAAAACATAGATGAACTGGTTAGGGTACCACATAATGCAGCTTCTCCCACAAAGCCATTATCTACAGGATCTATAAATAAAATAAATTATTCCTAAAATCATATGCACTAGTTGGGATTAGGAAATAAATAATGACATTAAGTATTGGTCTAAAAGGAGTGATGGGTGGGTCTAGGGCATTAGAATGAGTAAAAAATTGAACATACATGAAATATTGTAGTTTAAAACCTGTACTTAATTTTTTCACATCATCTAGTTAATGAAACACTTGTTAATCGTGAATCACGTGTACCAAATTAACAACATATTTTTATCGGGTCCATCATCACTAGTTACATAGTGTGTCACATATGTTTTACACTATGACCCATTTTAACTCCATGGTTTTCTTATTTCCTCCACTTCGGGTCATGTGTTACTGCCACGATCTACACCAGTTCACGATTTGTAATGACTACACAATGTGACATGATAAAATTATTTTTAATTAGTGAATAGTTTGTAATGTAATATTTATACTTCATGAGCCTCATTTTTCTGTAGTTCTTTAGTTATGTGATGTTGAAGTGCTCCATGATCATCCTCCAAGATCTGGGGTCTCATCTCTTCACATCAGCCATAATAAGAAGTTTTCTCCCTAATTTAAATTATTCATTTAATAATTTTATAAAACAAAAAAATGATCTAAACCATTAATAAATTCATTAGAATAATATTTTACATAAATAAATCCATATATTTAAACTTTGATAAATAAATTTGAATTGGAGGAGGCCTATAACTCTTCTTGGTATACTTTCACTGATACCCTAGGACTCTAGAGATGGGATCCCACCACCATCCTCAATAGAGGGAATATGTTCTGTTTTTTTTCTTACTCAGTGTAATTTTCATTATCCCTCCACCCATTCTCAAATTCAACTTTTCTTTTGATGATTCCAGAGATCACAGTTAGTCTAAATGTCCAATATTTGTAAGGAGGGTCTCATCAGCAAAAAATATAGTCCTTATAATTCACTAATTCTTCAGATCTCATCAAAATGATCTTGGTGGTTTGACTTTAAAAAAATCATCCTTTATAAAAAGTATTTAATTTTTTTTTCTTTGGATCTTTGGGATTAGAAAAATGTGTGGTGTTAGGGATCATAGAGAAAGTTCATATTATGATCAGGTTCACATTGATGTATGATTTCATTATTTCATGGAGGAATACCCTTTGAAAATGTAATTGGTTTTTGGTTTATAAACTATTGTAGAACATTTATTTCGTTATGAAGGGATATGAAATGTTTTTAGTGATATGGTTACAATTACCTAAAGTCCTTCTACCCATCAAAGCCCATCTTTTTTACATATACATGGAAACCAAGTAGGTAATTACTTTTGATCTGACTGTATAATGTATTCAATGAGCCATCCTATTTGTCCACACATTGTTTTTTGGAGGATTATGTTTTTAAGCCTCCGGTGGATTGGGTTCGCATAATACTCAAGTTAAAGTTTCATTTGAAACAAGACGTTGACTTAAAATCATGAACTTATTGTTGTGGGTCATGCAGTTATATGGGACATTTGGAATCACTCTGTTGTAGTGGGAATTGGAACCTGAAGGTATGTTATATGAATGCGAGGGATTCTACAACCTACAATGACCTATAAGTGGATCACTCAGGTCCTTATAGAAAATAACACCTTGAATACCCACTAAAAAGGCATGATCAATTATCCTAGAGCTTTAGGATGCTGCTATATATGATCGTTTAATGTGTTCTATGGGTGACATATTTTCACGGTAGGATTTTGTATTTTCTTGGGTAGTATTGTAGGAGCATGAAGTTAGTATCTTGATCCCAATCAATCAGAAACCAAACTCTCCTTCACATTAAGTGGTGGTAATACCAGCTAGTAATAATTTTGAGGTTATGGTCCAACTTATAGGAAATGGATGTTTGAATAGATGCAATATCAAGGAGTGTAATATGCAAGGAGAAATAGTTAAGAAAAATGAATAGTTGAATGTAGTAAATTAAAAGAATAATTTTGGGACCTTGGACACATTTCAAATATGAAATTGTTAGGAAGGATGAATATCAAAGAGAAAACACATGTACAATGTTGTTTTAAATAATCCAATGGGGAAGGGAGAGATGAGTAAAATGGAACCAATGGATTAGATACAGATGATGAGAGTGAATGATTATTATTTGGGAATTGCGGAGTGGGGATACTCAATAGGAAATTCAGATCCCAAGAGGATAGAAAGGTTGGAATGGAAACCGATACTCTTTGAGTTGTATTTTTACTAAATTGAAAAAAACTAATGGGATGAAGGATTACTCACATTTTCCCAAATCTATTTAAATAAGGTATTCTAAGAAAATAAAACTCAAGGAAAGAGAATATGAGATATATGATGTAAGCAATACTTTGCAACTAATCATTCAAACTAGATAAATAATGTTCGATATGACATACTAGTAATGCCCCCCCCCCTCAGAGAATATTGAAATTATTTTTGAAATAGTACCTCCCATGTACACAAATGATGAGTAGTGCATATGATTAAACAAGAAGGAATGTATTATGATCAGAGGCTTCAATTGAAAAAAATGAAATTTGAAGGTGTCTATCCAAACATGGGAAAAATAGTGTGTTACCTCAGAGATCTTATTAAGGACAATCTGAAATCAAAGGCTAGTGCTCTCCATAGGAAATTATATAGGTTTGATCATTCTATCAAACTTAAAAAAGAATTTAATGGATTTAAAATATTTTATTGGGTATGATGCTTTGATATTTTGAACAATGGAGGTACAGTCTACTGGGAATTGGCCAATTTATGAGTTGGATATCATTTGTGAGGGTTCTCACATCACCCTTAAAATTGAACTTTTATAAATAAAAAAATTAAATTTAGGATAAGGATATATATATATATATATATATATATTTAAACTACATAACACACATGAATTAAATAAAGATATCAGAAACTGAATATGAATATTTATAATGTAAAATAATCTTACTAATTATTGAGTTTGAAAAAAAGGGCATAAAAATATCAACACATGTCAAAAATCACTAGTGTCAATATGAAATAATAAACAAATAGCACATACAATATAATGATATAGAATAAAAAAATATTATAAATTATAACCCCAACCACTTTACTATAAAACTTTCACTCTCGTGCCCAAATAGTAAATTTCGTTCAATTATACCCTTATGTAAATATAAATTTTTTCTATGTTGGGTCTTGACCCTTCCCCCCACGTCATAAGAAGGATCTAACATCTAGTTTTGGAATATGTAATCAAAAAAATTATTTCATACAAATCCTTCGTCATATGGTATCATGGACATAATGAATATCAACCTGGTGCACATTGTTATGATTTACCTTCACCATCTCATAATATCACCCCCACATCAAAATATGTAGAGAATCAAAAATTTTGATAACATAAAACATATTCCCTTTACGCATGATGAATTCCACCACCATATAATAAATACACCATATACAATTATATAAGGTAGAGGATGGAGGATTGGGTAAGGAACCATCCACCATTACCATCAAGGATGTTTTAGAAAACACCAATAAATTAAAAAAATTTATTGTCTCTATGGTCTTACAATAAGAGTATAAGGCATAATGAAATCAAAAAAAATATTTCATATATACATATATCATCTCCCTTAAAAAACCAAAAGAGTTTACAAAAAATTTCCTCACTAGAGCTGACAACAATCACTGTAATATCATTGGTTCACACCACTACTTCTTCTAACTACTAATCAATGAATTGGGTTTTTCCATAACAATAAAAAAAATATTTCACACATTCTTATTGTGTATGTTGTTATATAAATTTCATATTTACCATTATCTAGATGATGAAATATTATTAACACATTCAATTTAATATTTAATGACTAATTATACAAACAAATGCCCATATTATTTCCGCCCATTTCTCATTAATTAACATTTTAATCATTTCATGTCAATCCAAATTTTTCATTCATTTAATAGAAGTCCTAAACCATTATTGTGTTTATAAGCACATGTTATATTACTATACAATCAATCAATAATTATAAATCCCTATTGATAAGTCATCCATCACTAATTGAAAACCAATGAACCATCCAACAACATATCCCATAATATCCAATCATAGCTCTTTCAAACCGACCTTTACAGAGATGCATCCATCTGAACCCATGCTAAACAAACTCTATCTCACTATAAAAAAATTCTTAAAACCAAAAGAAATTCATTCCTAAAACCTATGACAACCTTATTCGACAACAACTCACAGGTTCATTCAATTGTATCTTGAATAACACTCTAATCCATAACACAAGAAAAGTATTATCAGTGTCAAATGTAACCCAATTTTGGGGAATGTTATCTAATAAATTCATTTCTACCAAAAAATTTGTTCATTTTGACTTTAAAGATTTCGAACATTACTGTAGTGTGTTTTCATCATTCAATCATAGCATGATTCGATAGATCTCTCTTGGAGGAATATTTTTCAACATTAGAATCAACATTCATTAATTCAAAAGTATTATAATGGTAAATAGTTAAAAATATATATGACACCAAAGTCCTAATAATTTCACTAAATCATGTTTGTTATTTTTTTAGGATACTAAATACTCATCGCACAAAGAAAACCAATGATTCAAGTTTTACATTTTATGAAAAAAAATATATCATTTCATTAATCTCCTATCTATATTGGATGTTTAAAATCATCCAAGGTGGAAAAATATTAGAAAGAGATGAAAACATGATTAATATTACAACAAGGGAAACATCACTATCTTAGAGAGTATGATTAATCATCAAACTGGAACTATATTTTAAAAAAATCCAACCATATTTCATAGCTAGAAACATAAATGGATGATGAATGGATATTAATACAAGCATAAAAGTGGAAGGACTCACTTTAGATAATCAAAATTTATTCATATGAAGCTGAAGATAAATGTCAAGTGGGTGGGGTTAAAAGGTATCCAAAACTCACCTTTAGGGAACATAGTAGACTTTGGAAAAGATTCATCATTCTGATTTTTAATAAAGAAACTCTATGTTTTCCAGCATACAAAATACACCACATCAAGCTTAAAAAAATATATTCTTATTTAAATGTTACCATAATAACATAATTGTTAGAATGTATGTTTTGAAAAGTATTATATGAATTATGAAAATATGGTTTAAAAATTTATATATATTCATCTATTTGATTAATTAATTAAGAATGAAAATAAAACCATTTTGTAAATAAAATAACACGTTCTTCCAAAATAAATATTTAAATATGAAAAAGAATGTTTTTTACCAATAAATAAAAAATCTCCCATGTTGGATTATATTAATCAAATTTATCTTTAATAATTATTAATATAAAACCTTTTTGTTTTTTATAATTAAATAAGAATGAATCCATTTGTACTCATAAATGACATAGTTTTCTAAAAAAGGATGATTTTCCGCCTTTGGTGGAGAGTATTTTTAAAATATAGTATTTGACACATTTTTAAATGATATTTTAAACAATAATAATTTTATTTTTAATTTGGGTCTAAAAATTTACTTTGTGATAATATCTATTATTTTTTGATAAGATTCATTTTTTGATGAATTGTTAATTAATGATTTATTTTAATTTTATACTGATTTATCTTTTAATATATTTATATTGTTAGATTTTATTTGGGATTGTTTTCAAATTATAATTAGATCAATATTTTAATTGTTAATCTAATTAGGGTTATTAGAATCAATTTGAAAATTTATTTTTATATACAAACATTTCAATTGTCTGAACATTTTTACATTAAAAATACATCTTCTTAATCTGTCAATGAGTATAATTTCAATATAAATTTTCCAATTCTAGGATTTTATTTTTTAAAAAAATTTCATTAAATAGAAAATGATTCAATTTTATTAAATATTTATCATTTAATTTTGATCAATATGTCTAGAAACATTTGTAACTTTTATTGCCACAATTAAAGGTAATATTTGTTATTAGGGTTAATATAATATTATAAATATTAAAAAATTACCTTAATACGTTCCTTATATTAAATTTATGAGTTATTGTTGCCCATAATCATCCTTGGGCTAATTTTGTGAGCTTTTATAGCTGCCTGATTGACTTTATTTCATTTAGAGCTTTTTATTCAATGAATATTCAATTTTATCATACTTTTGATTGTAACAAGTGAAATATTTGTAAAATAGAGTTTTATAGGGAATAAATTAAAAATTATATCGTATTCTAAAATCTAAAATTTCTATAATTTTCATGATATATTATTTTTAATTTTTAGGGAAGAAATAATTAAATTAAAGTCATGTACAGTGGTGATGTAATAATTGCTAAATTAATCCAAATATCAAATAAATCATAACAGAAATATTAGAATAAATGAATTATGAGATACCTATTTTTGTCCAAAAATATTATAGAATACATTGACTTGTTAGTGATGTGATAAAATAGTTGGTTCAAATATATCATGTTGTTATGATATTTTTAATCAGTCGAAAACTGAATAGTGTCAAAATTTACATTTATAATATATAATAATTTTTAAAATGACATAAAATTTATAACAATATGATTTTAGGAAAACTGATTATGAAATGGATTAAAATTTTCTCCATGATCCATTTTTTGTTCGTTTGGAATTTCATAGTATGAATTTAAACCATTAAAGTGTAAAAATACATGTTGTCACAATAATAATTATATAACATAAATAATGGTAAAAAATAAATGATAAGGGTTAAAGAATTTAAAAAAATTATATAATTTTAATTATATGAATTTATATTAACCCATAAAAATCATTTATTCAAAAAAATAATTTTGGGTTCCATTTGCAATCGAAATTTAATTTATATTATTTTTAATACATTGAAGAATTCCAACAGTGCACATGTCCTCTTTTATAATGGGGATCCCCTTATTCACTATTATTATTCACACTTAAAAAACCTACTTAACAGTACAAGAATCATCCAAAATAAATTCCTAGAATCCATTCCCACATTATAGGGTCCTTAATATAGGTATAACACCCTCCATAGAGGTGTTAACATGTCAATCAATGGAGATCATCTGATGAAGAGGTATTGTATTTAATTAAGTATTTTTATATTTATTCTTATTCAAATTCATTAAAGTATACTTGAATCATTATGAAATAAAAACTCCAATATCCTAAATATAGTTATTATTTAATTATTAATATCACCACTTAAATCCATCTCCAGTTTCATGAAATTGTAATGGAATTAATTATTTGTGTGTACAACGAACTACCAAGTCACAAACCAATATAATTAGTTTTACATAATTCCCACTAAAGAATAGTTATAATGATGAAATTAATGTGTATATATATGTGATGTTCATGACATATATATCACTATGAAATTATAGTAAATAATTTATATTCATTGCATTCCATGTACATAAAACTGATATCATCATTCTTGCGTACGTGTGAACAATCAACTCCATGAAGCGATTTGATGTATTTATCTTCACCACATTCCATATATGAAGTATATAAGTATATTAAAATGTTAAATATGAAATTAATAATATTATTATAATTATTTAGTAAAAAAATACTACATATATTTTTTCTACAATGATCATAGAAAAATTAAAATGAAACTCACCCATACGTATGATCTACCATCTCCAAGATTATTATGTTGTTCATTTGTCATATAAATTTGTATTTAATGTATTTAAAAATAAATTTATAAATAAAAATTTACTATTATTTCATTAATATTATTCTATATATTTTTTTCTAATTAAATATTTGACTATATAAATCGTAACAATGTCATTTGAGACTCACGTATAAAATATCATCCAAACATCTGGTGTTTAAAGAAATATTTATATAATTATTATAACATCTTAATAATTGATATTAAAAGAATAATATACATTAAAATGATTATAAATAATGTAAATAATTTCCATATATTTATTATTCAGGAAGAGAATGATTGTATGTGGCTATCCAAACACAATGTAAGGGACTTCGTCTCAATCTCCTTTTATTGAGGAATCTTTTTATTAACCCACATTTATATGAGTTTTCCATAAAACATAATTGGATAATAATATAATTATTTTATTTATTAATTTTTTTTAATGATTTATTAAATTTTATTCATTCATGGATAATATTATTTCAATGTTCAATGTGGTATGGGACCTATTATGTGTTTGAAGACATAATTATAAAATATTTTCTCTCCATGTCCATCTTCATGATTTTATCTCATATTTTCATTTATATTAATATTAAATGTTTATAAATAAAATTTTCTATATATTTTTTAATTTCATTCAATTTTATTCAGGTTTATTATTTTTATATGACCTATATGGAACGTTTTGAATAATGTCAAGAGGAATGATTTGTTCGTAATGTACAGGGTGAAAATGAATTTTCCTATATAGTGAATAATTTTTTGGATTCCTATAAAAGATATTCAGATTAATTAAAAGATAAAACCTATTTATCATTTTTGTATATTGGAATTTTAATTGGGGTTTCCAAATAATGGCGTATTTTCTATTGAAAATATGATTTTTAACGATAATTTTATCAGAAATTGATATTCTTATGAGTTTAAAAGAGATTTTAATATGAAGAAATGGTTTATAAAATATTGTGGTTATTGGACATTATAAATGATGGGTGAGTCGAGATAGCACTAGGTGATCCCCATACAGCACAAACAACGGGTGAATCCATATTTCAGTCAAATTCATTGGGTACTCTGGAGATGGAAATTGACCATGTGGTTATTCCATTTATAAGGGTTTTACAAGTGATCTATGAGTGTTCTATATGAACATGTCCCAAGAAACCTATGCTATTTTTTTACAATTTTTAATGTGTTATTTATGAAATGTTTGTTAATTGTGTATCATGTTTTACATGTACTGATGACTTACTTTCATTATGTCTCTTAATGAGTATTTATGCTAATCCTATGTTTTAAATGTTATTCTCATAATTTTAGGAGGAATAGTGAAAAGGATAATATTTTGGGGATAATTATATAGATTTTTTTTTGTAATGAGAAACCATGTTTTATATTTTTAATATAGATTACCTTTGGTGAAAAAATGGATGCTAAGTATATGATTCCACATGAAATGAAAAAGATTACATTGTATGATTTTTTCTTAATTATATAAAACTATAAATTGAAAAGATCCGTGATTTTAAATTGTAGTTCATAAATACTATAATAATTAACGTTCATGGCCATGTAATTACCATTGGTATCAATTGATGTATTATAAAACATTAAAGGTTAAGATGTTATTAAATAAAACGTTACAATCCATATATACCCAAAATAGTTAGCATGGTTGTAATGGTAATTTTTATTTTAGATAAATTGAATGCGTTTGAGATAACATGAATAAGGTTATATAAGATATTATTACTATAATAAGATGGTATACTATTATTTCATTTCTCACATATTCCTTTTCAGTTTTTGTAAATGATTAAATATTTTATACACCAATGCATAAATGAATATTAATCAATGTGCGGTGGATCTCAGAATAAGGAACCGAATTAAATGGGAGCTACAATGAAGAATCTTACGGTTATTCTAAGAATATACTTGGACTGATGATTAATCACATAAATCGTGGTGAGTTTTGTAATACATCATATACAAGATAAATGAAACCCCATGGAAGTCCACGTAAAAATGCTTGTAACAGTAAATATATTCATCATCATATATTTCCATAATGTAGATTAAATCACGAAGGAAAATGTCTTAATGGGACAACAATAATTTCAATAATTGGTAAAGGATTTCATAATGAAATAATCCTCCAATGGAAAAATGAAGTGTCCAGTTTTATCCATGAAATGGAATGAAGTTCTTCTATATTTATAAATTTAATGGTTTAAATATGGTTAATATATTAATTAGGATCATATATTTATTATGATGAAATATCATGATGGGGGTTAGTATTATAATACAAATATTTGTCTATGAATTAATTATTCCATTACAATTGAATATGATGAAACCTACAATGAAATATGAATGGTATAGACTATTTCATGGTTCTTGTTTTATCATTTTTAATATTAGGAAATCATTAATTTTTTTAGGAATGATATTTTAAATAATATTGATTAAAATAATAATTAAGGGAATATAATTAATTCTGAATGACTTTGATGTCTATATATAAGGAATTAAATATTTATGATTGATGTAAGAATAATGAATAATATAAAATCTATAATACTATTTTGTTGAGAAGAGTAATTTGGTATCCATTTTAGATTTTAGGTATAACCCTTATTTTTTATGTAAATTTTTTTGAGGAATAATTATTTTATTTTGACATAATTAAAATGGTATGAAAAAAAATATGGTTTATAAGATCTTAGAAAAAACAAGTCGTTTTTATACCAATAAATGATAAAATAACTTTTTTTGGATTGTATAAATTTAATTTATATATAATAATTCTTAAAATTATCCTATAGGTTTTCTAGACATGATATATGAAAAAAAATCATATTTTACTCATAAAAGCCATTTTTTTCTAAAACATTTGTAACACCCCAAAATTTTATGAGATATATTATTTTTAATTTCATTTATGTCATCTATTATACACTACACCAAGATTAGATTTTACTATACACAACACCGTATTAGCTTGCAGTATACACAACACTATTCTTGGCTCGTGTTACACACAATTTCCAGTTTAATTTGTGGAAATTATTTTATGCAACATTATGTATAGATTTTGATTAATGTATAAATAAAATAAGTTTTGATTATGTTATACGCAACACCAAATATAGTTTTTACTACATGTAGCCCGGACATGGATTGCATTACAGGCAATCACGACCTTCCTCGATAGCGTGTGTAGTACGCCATATTGGGTTTCACTAAACAACGATATATTGTTATAATATTATTATGGATTAGCTGTTATGAATAGTATTAACTAAATTTTTAATTTTATAACATTATTATTTATCTTACATATTTTCTAGAACATGGTATGAGAACTAAATATTTTTTTCATGTAAAATAATTATTTTTCAAAAAAATGATGTTTTTCCGCATTTTTATGGTGCAACCACTTTAATTATATTTTTTTAAATGTCTATAATTTCAATTTTAAAAAATATAATTATTCCTTTTAATCAAGATATAAAAATTTAATTTGGATAAAATTTTCATATTATTCTGATAACATTCATATTTTAATCAATAGTAAAACCATGCTATATTTTAATTAAAAACAACTTTTTTCATCTCAATAATTTACATGGTTATATTATCTTTTTAATTGGTTTTAAAGTGTAATCTGAATATATTTTTACCATTTAATCCAATGTTAGTCATTGGAAATAATTTCACTTTGAATTTGGACATAAACAAGTGTTGATCTTTTGATAGTTATTGTTTCTTAAAAACACGTTATTAGTTTTGATAACAGGAATTAATTTTAAAATTAACTAATACCACTTCTATGTTTTGAATTTTAAAAAATAGACATCATTTTTGAATTCGTAAAATATAATATAGCTTAGGCTGAATTTTTTGTATTTTTATGAAAAACTTCAATTTTTGACGAATAGTGAAACCACTTAGTGGTACTTAAAAAACTGAATCTTTCATTTAAAAGAAATTTTACCACTTATGTGAATTTAATTTCAAAAATATAACATACATGGTTGTTGTCATGATGTCAAATGTGGTTCAATATGATGAAATTAATATTTGGTGAATAGAACCTTTTGACTTTTATTTACTGCAGTTAAAGGTAAATAGGGTAATTCAAGAATAAAAGAATATTATAATAATTCAAAATTACCTTAACACTTGTCATAACCTGATTGGATGAGTAGTGGCCGACCATGGGAATCCGTGGGTCAATTGTAGGACCCCATTGAGCCACTTGGTAGTGATTATGACAATTTGGATTAATTAATTTAATGTAAAGACAAAATTGACATTAACAAAACTCTTTTAGTAAATAATTTATATAAGGGGTATAGAAATTATATTTTCGACTATAAATATTAATTGTAATGATAAAAATATTTCCTAAATGGTGGTTTTTGTTTTATAATTTTTATACATCAAATAAATTAAATTATTTATGACACAATAATGATGTTGTATTTACCTCATTAATAAATGATTTAAATAAATAAGATTATAATGATTAAAATATTATCAAAAATATGTCCAATTCTGATTGGATGATTTTATTTCGACCATGAATCATCTTATCTTCATATTTAATGATTTTTCGACCTTTTTAATCCGATGTTAAGTTTATAATAAAGTAATATTTTCACACATTCCAAAGGTGCCCCTCACCTCCCTCAAAAAAGGTCACCTCATTCCTCTTATCTTCACACACTTTTGAGCCTTGAAACACTTCAAACCCTGGAAAAATCCTTTTCTAAACCTCTCTAGTTATATCATAGAGGTTCTGGTCTTCTCAAAATACAACCTCTAGTTCCCTAAGAAAGAGTTTAAAGGAGGTGCGTCGAGGAAGAGGTAATCTCTTCTATCGACTCTTTCAGGTTTCATTGTTATTCTAATTCCACTTCTTTAGATGTTTCATTACAAAGTAATAACATATGAATTACTTATATACTGATATTTTATTATAAATATGAAAAAACCCTATTTCACCTTCTATCCATCCTACGAAGAATGAAACCACCGCGCGTGCGTACGTACGGAATACCGTCTCCATGCTGTGGTGTAATCAGTTTTTCCACCACCACCTTACATGGATGGCTATACTATTGTAAAGAATAACTATATATTTTTTATTATGACATCATACTGATCCAAAGATATTATATCATCAACACCAATTCCCTTCAAAAATATGGTAACAATATCATCGCTCCTGAGTACGTACGAATTACCGTTCCACGACGCGATGAGATTAATTTTCCATGTTAACAATTAAAGAATTATTATAAATTATATATAATAAGTAATAATGAAATATATGAAATAATAATTCTACTAGATTTATGTATATACTTATGTATGTTATCTACTTAATTCCATTAAATTCAATAAGCAAATGAAAAACAACGTTCATGCGTACGTACAACCAACCATCTCCATGAACGATGTATTTATTTCCATTTATCGATCTATTAAATATATGTATATTTCGAATATATATTATATATAAATCAAATTTTAAATTCTGTCATTAAGTATTCATGATCTAATTAATCATGTAAAGAATTACAAGTCAAAACACGGATGCTAAATGAAACGATTTTACCCAAAACACTACTTTAACATGGAATTGACCAATGAACAGATATTGTAAAGTCATAAGTGAATCATATATGATATCATATATTTTATTATTTTTCTGTTACAAGTTAATAATATGTTTAAACCCACTATACAGAAGTCTCGAACTCATATAAGAGAAATTGGACATAAGGTATGGGATAACTTTTGCAATCTCATTTTTATCCGAGATTGTTTATTCGTAAGTAATCATTGGGGTAATATTTATCTTACATGTCCATGTTTTCTAAAAATTGATTCATGTATGTTTAAATTTATTTTTACCCCTTTTTGACTTTTACCACATGTTATGGAAGCAATCTTTCTTTTGTTTACCATAAGAGGAACTTTTTGAATATTCCGGAAAAAGTACGAGAATAATGTTTTTTTAACTTATACAGCATGAACAGATTTTTATAGTTTCATAACGCTTAATTTTCAGGAAGCATACTGTAAAATATTTCATGGATGTTTTCAAAAAAATCATTTTCTTTTAAAATCGCATGTCATTTTGTGAAAAGAAAATGATTTTGAAGAAGAAAGGATATTTTCCTAAATTATTCATTCTAAGTGTTATGTCAAAAATGTTTTCCATATAAGATGACATTATTTAGTATGTTTATGTTTCAAGTATAATGTCTTTGTTATTTACATGGTTTTACTATTCTTTTGATTAAATGATATACATTTGTTTTATATGGATTATGTTATGATGGGATGATGTTTATGAAACCCATTTTATTCTTTGGGTTATGATGAATGAATTATGTTTATTTTGTGGCAAAAATAAGAATGATTTATTTATGAGATGGGTGGGACCTATATCTCCATCTTATTCATTGGGTAATTATTTATATCTCATGAGATAGACATGGCTGGAACGACAAGTTAATCTAGTTCAGTGATACAGGACAGGAAAGAGGAGTGAACTCGGTTCAGTAAGGGACTTTGTACACTATGATGGTCTTGGCATCAATTAATTGGCTACTATGGAAATCATATCATGTTATTAATGGTTTTCCACAATTACATGTTTTATATCCAAGACATTCTATCAATATTTATGTTCCATTATATCTATGCCTTACGTACTTCCATGTTTTATGTCATTGCTCATGATTTTGATGTTTAAACATTATGTTCATGTGTTTTACGTTCAAATGTATATGGTTTGTTTTATTTTCTCCATGCATACCCATACTGAGCATTTTAAATCACCCTTTATATGTTTTCTTTTCCCCAGGATATAAGGAAAGGTTTTAGGTAAGAAAAAAAGGTAAGAACATTATGGGAGACGTTGAAGATCTTTCACCATGATTAGAAGATTATGTTCCGAGTTTCCAAAGACACTAAACTATTACGATCCTTTGGTGTCTATTTTTGTTATGTATTTAGTATTCCGCAAAAGTAATGTAATGTCCATGTACATCAAGCTTTGGGTATTGATAGTTGGTATCAGAGGAATGTTTTAGTTAACCTTTGGAAACTAGGAAGCAGAAACTTTAGTAAAATCTCTAGAGATATTTCTAATGCATTTCTTGGGATGTACCTAATGATAAGTATATGTATAGGTTATAGTACTAGAATTACAGTAACGATATTAGAATTAAACCTAAGATGTTAGATATTATAAGTACTCCCCCTTTATTATGTTGTTTTACCTAGCATGATTTTTTCCTCTCACACTATTCTTTTTAGGTTTTAGAAGATGGTTAGAACCTAAAGGAACTGTGTTGATCAATGTAATGGACAATGCAATGATTTTCCTCCTGAACAAACCAATGTTATGGGAGACGGAGTGAAAAATCTTATTTCTATTCTTACACATGCTTTGAATCATTCTGGACTTCCAAAGGAGAAGAGAGGTGAACAATATTCTATTGAGTACTTCATGGGGGAACGTCCACCATCTTTCAGTGGGTCATCTGATCCACTTGTTGCTGAATAATGGATCAGTACCATTGAAAATATATATTTCATACATTTCTATTTGGAAAATGAAAAATTCATTCTAGCTATTTACCATTTAGAAGGTGAAGCAGATCAATGGTGGACTCTAATTAAGAATACGAGGCCCCGAGATGAAATTGAATCTATTGAATGGGATGAGTTAAAGAACTTATTTTTCAATAAGAAAATCCGTCATATTCTTCAAACATATATGGAAAATGATTTCAATGTGCTTAATCAAAAGGATGATGAATCTGTTGGTATACATGAAGCAAATTTCAAAAGGATAGCATGGTATGCATCTGGCTTTATCAACTAACCTGAAAATAATGTTGATCGATTCTTTAGTGGCCTAAAACCAAGTCTTTGAAGGGAAATATATATAAGAGACATCAGTAGCTATGAAGAAATTGTGCGTTTTGCTATCGATGTAGAAATGGATGTTGGTGTTACAAATCCATCTCATGGTTTTGAAAAGAAATGAAAGATAGAGTTCAAGGAGAAATCTCAAAATAATGGTGAAAAGAAGATGAATGTTTCTTCATGCTCAAAGTGGGGAAAGAAACATGATGGAGATTGTCTTAAAGGGACTAGAAAATCATTTAAGTGCGGAAAAAATTCATCGAGCAGATGAGTGTCGAAGTAATGGAAAAAGGGTTGCTAATGATGTGAATAAAGAAAAGACAATAGAGAACGCACCACCAACACTTCAATTCTTCAAGTGCAAGAAAATGGGGAATTATGCTAATCATTCCCTAATCAAATGTTTAATGATGATCAACGTGAGAAACCTTTTAAGGAAAAGGATAAAGGGAAGTAACATGCGATCACTATTTATGATGTTCAGTATGACAATGATGTTGTGTAATCATTAAGTTTCTATGTAATGGTATTTCAAAATAGTATCACAGAATCTAATTTATGGTATCATGGAATTTTGGAATATCTATGTATTGGTTTTCAATAATTATATGCCACCGGTAACCATGAAAAGTGATGGAAATATTTTTAGAAAGAAGATGATATGTGCATAATGAAGGGATAAGGAGAAAATAATATTAATGATCTCATGACTGATACAAGGACAAAGTGATATCATGGTTTGAGTATATTGAAATTTTGGTATTTTGGTATGTGGAAAGAGTGACCTTTTTAAAGCATTCTAATATTCACTATGCTTCTATAGTAATTCATGTTGCAAGAGAATACAAGATTAAGGTATTCACTTGTTTAGAATGTGATCAACAAGAAATATATTATGATATATGGTGGATAAATGATGGAATTCACATGCTTGGTTAATGACATTTCTCGTAATCGTTTTCTTTATACTATGATATTGGACAGATGTATTTCGGATAAGTCTGAAGACTAGAATAGATTATGTCAGACATCAGATAGTATTGTTTAAGGATATAACATTTTGATATTATTTTTGGAATGTTATAATAGTATAGTTTTAGAAAAAAGAAAACCCTTAGGAGGGGAGACAACCCATTATGTTGGACACGGTTGCGGGAATCGAACCCAAAACCGATGTGCGACAGGCCTTTATCGCCTACCACTGGCCTACAGGAAGTCCCTGGTTAGTAGGAACTTCTTTTATATTATTAAGATGTATGATAGTTGAAGTATAAGTCCATTTTTGGAATTATATATGGTTAATCGCACCATAGATGGACTTATATATATTTAATAACGTATGCTAACCTTTTTGGGATAGAAACTGATTGGATGAATTATCTTTCTATCGCATGATCTGAAAACACTTCATTAATGAAAAATTAAGCATCATTTCTTTAAATAGAGATGAAGTTGAAATTTTTCATGGAATGACCAACGATGATATTACACTGAAATAAAGTAAGTATTTCTCATTATGTAAAAGTTCATCAATTTTTGGGAAATGACCTTGAAAACCAAACATGTTGTCATAATACTCTCATATCTGATGAATCAGATGGTACCTTAGATCATCAAAAATTTATGGCTTTGCGATTTTTGGTTTTTTCATAGCCATGTTCCCTACCACTCTCCATCAAGACTTGACGGTTTGATTTCTCTTCCATATCCATATTTTCACCTATATACTTCTATGTGGGAACCCAAGTGATGAGTTAATTTGGGTATCTATTCTGTTTCTAACTTTCCTTTTTAAAATGATGATTTAGTATTCTTTTTTATGATGTGGGTTTCTATGAATGAAACTTTCAAGTAGTAAACGATTTATAACCTTGAAGAATTTAGAGGGTGAAATTCATTTTAAGGGGGTTATAATGTAACTCCATGAGATTTTATGAGATATATTATTTTTAATTTCTATGATGTCTTATATTATACACTACACAAATATTAGCTTATACTATACGCAACACTATATTAGCTTGTAGTATACAGAACACTATTCTTGGCCAATGTTACACAAAATTTCAAGTTTGTTTTGTGGAAATTATTCTACGCAACATTAAGTATAGATTTTATTTAATGTATAAATGAAATAAGTTTTGGTTATGTTATACGCAACACCAAATAGAGTTTTCACTTCACGTAGCCCTGACATGGCTTGCATTACACACAATCACGCCCTTTATTGATAGCGTGTGTTGTACACGATACTGGGTTTCACTAAACAATGATATATCGTTATAATATTATTATGGACTAGCCGTTATGAATAGTATTAACTAAATTTTTAATTTTATATCATTATTATTCATCTTACATATTTTCTAGAATATGGTATGAGAACTAAATAAAATTTTCAGGTAAAATAATTATTTTTAAAAAAATCCAGTTTTGCCACCTTTTGAGGGTGCACCCACATTAAATCTAGTTTTTTAAATGTTTATAAGTTAAAATTGAAAAAATAAAATTCTTCCTTGGAATCAGGATATAAAAATTTAATTTGGATAAATTTTTCATATTATTCTGATAACTTTCATATTTTAAAAAATAGTAAAAACACGCTATATTTTAATTAAAAAATTTTTTTTTCATAGCAATAATTTATATCATTGGATTATATTTTTAATTGGTTTTAAAGTGTAATTAGAATATATTTTTACCATTTAATCTAAATTTGGTCATTGGAACTAATTTCACTTTGAATTTTGACATAAACAAGTGTCGATCTTTTGATATTTATTGTTTCTTAAAAACATGCTATTTGTTTTGATAACAATAATTAATTTTAAAATTAATTAATGCCAATTCTATGTTTTTAAATTGGAAAAATATTCATCATTTTAAATTTGGAATATCAAATATAGTATAGGCTGATTTTTTTGAATTTTTTTGAAAAACATAAATTTTTGATGAATAATGAAACCACATAGTGGTAGTTAATAAACTGACTTTCTTTTAAATGATATTTTTCCACTTTTGTGAATTGAATTTCAAAAATATAACATACATGGTTCTTATCGAGAAGTAAAATTTGGTACAATACAATTAAAATAAATTTTTGTGAAAAGTAACTTTTGACTTTTATTTACTGTGGTTATTGGTAAATAGGGCAATTCAAGGTTAAAAGAATATTATAATAATTTAAAATTACCTTAACACTTGTCATAACATTATTTTATGAGTAGTGGCCGACCATGGGAATCCTTGTGTCGATTTTGGGACCCCATTGAGCCACTTGTTAGTTATAATGACAATTTGGATTAATTAATTTAATGTAAAGACAAAATTTACAAAAACAATAATCATTTAGTAATTAATTTTTATAAGGGGTTATATAAATGATCATTTCAAATATAAATATTCATTGGAAAGCTAAAAAGATTTCCCACATGGTGGTGTCTTTTTTTATAATTTTTATACATCAAATAAATTAAATTATTTATGAAACAATAATGATGTGATATTTACCTCATTAATAAATGATTTAAGTAAATAAGATTATAATGATTATGATATTATCCAGAACATGTCCAATTCTGATTGGATGATTTTATTTCAACCATGAGTCATCTTATCTTAATATTTAATGATTTTTGGAAATTTTTAAACTTAATATAAATTTATAATAAAATATTATTTTCACACTTTCCAAATGTGCCCCTCTCCCCCTTATAAAAGGGAACATCCTCCCTCTTCTCTTCACACACTCTTGAGACATTAATATCAGAAAACCCCTGCCAATTCCTATTTTCAACCTCTCTAGTTATATCATATAGGTTCTGGTATTCTCAAATGAGTATCTCTAGTGCCCTAAGAAGGAGTTTAAAGGAGGTATGTCGAGGAAGAGGTAATCTCCTCTACCGGATCTTTCATGTTTTTTCTACTTATACTTCCTCTTATTTAGTTGTTTAATTATAAAGTAATAACATTAGTATTACATATATATTGAGATGTTATTATAAATATGAAAAAACTCTATTTAACCTTTTATCCATCCTACAGAAAACGAAATCACCGCTTGTGCGTACGTACAGAATACCGTCTCCATGTCGTGGTGTAATCAATTTTTCACCCCCACCTTACATGGATGGGTATAATGGTGTAAATAATAAATATATATGACAATAATAACATAATATTGATTCTAAGATATTATATTATACACTCCAATTCCATTCAATAAATATGGGAACAATATCATCGCTCGTGCGTACTTATGGATTACCATCTCCACGACGCGATGAGATTCATTTTCCATGTTAACAATTCAAGAATTATTATAAAGTATATATAATAAGTAATAATTAAATATATTAAATAATAATGCTACTGAATTTATTTATATATATATTTATGTCATCTACTTAATTCCATTCAATTCAATAAGGAAACGAAAAACAACGTTCATGCGAACGTACGACCTACCATTTCCATGAATGGTGTATTTCTTTACATTTTTCGATCTATTATATATATGTATATTCTTAAAATATAATATATTTAAATCATGTTTTATATTCTGGAATTAAGTAATCATGATCTACGTAATCATATTAACAATTATAAGTATTTCCCCTGGAATTGGGGATGATCTCATTGATTTAATATTCAAAAATTCCATGCTGTTTCTAACGGGTTTTTTTGTAGAACCAAAAACATAAAATGATTCCATATCCATTTGAAACTACTTTACAAAGGTAGGAGTTCATTAGTTGTGAATTGAAGAGACCTAAAAATTTTCATTGGTCGAGAGGATGGGAGGTTGGACTCATCACACCTTTTTTAGGGGAATTATTGTCTACTACGGGATTCTCTTTATAGATTTAAGTTTTGTTCGTGAATCGTAATTACATTACCAAGTATAAAATGAGCTTTCCTTTAAATCTGACAATCAATTATTGATATGTTGGAAATTTAGAGAATCTTTTATATTTTTTCGAGGTTCTTCCTCGATAGAGAATTATCTGTATTTGATAGAGATTATTAGTCAATGGAATCCTTTAATACGTAAAAGTCTCTTGGTCATTATGATAACCACACTGGTTATAAATCCACTCAGTGGGGAACTTGATGTTTATTGACATTCAGAAGGACATGGATTATTTCAAAGTTGGGATCGTACCCGCAGATCGGCAACTTATGTATCCTTTGTTTTGGAAAATGAATCAGAACCCACAGTTCGAGTAAGGTAGTATGATGTTTATCATTGATGCCTCAAAGAAAGATGTCATAATTACTTTTACAGTCTATGCTCACGTGATTCATGCTCGGTGTGAGAAACAAGAGGTATTGGTAAAACTAGACAATTGTTCCATGAAAGATGCAATCATAAGAAATGATGTGGGGCTTATGTATGAATGACTACCCAAATGGATAATGATTATGATTTACTTCAGGGAAGAAATCCAGGAGCATGGTCCATAATGGTAAATGTGCTTCATGGAGATTTGGATACTCTATTTCTTGGGGATTATTCCTAAGGAAGATGCCCATGTTAGGGGGGGACTTATGATTGGGTTTTACTCCTGGGAAGGAAGTCCAAATCAAAAGTAAATTAAGACTAGCTAAGGAAAATTAAGACTGGGGCTTACTCCTGAGAAGAAGGCATAGGCTAAGGAACTTGAAAAATTAAGGGAATTGGGGATTACTCCCAAAAAGGATGCCCATATTTGAGACTGGGGATTACTCCTGAAAAGGAAGACCATGTTAAGAGAAATATGGTTGGAGGTAACTCTTAAGGAGGAAGCCCAGATTTTTTGGGAACATTGAGGCTAGGGCTTACTATTGAATATGAAGCCCAGGTTATGGGAATTATGACCGAGGCTTACTCCTAAGGTGGATGCCCAAACTAATGAGGACATGGGGTTTACTCTTAAGGAGGATGCCCAAGTCAATGAGGACATGGGGATTACTCCTAAGGAGGATTCCAATATTTGTAGACTTTGAGACTAGGGCTTACTCTTGAAAAGGAAGCCCAGGTTGAGGATTCTCTAATCTTAAAGGATGTGGTTGAATGAATGAACTTTCTACCTTTAGTGAGGAAAAGTTGTGTGAATCACTAGGTTTTGAGAGATGTTCCGCATAATTCCTTTTAGATAAGGAAGAAAACAAGGAAATCATTCCATAAATATCTTTACAGAGAGTACTGCAGGTTTAATCCTGAAGAGGAGAGAGGGATAGGTTTAAGAGGGGTGAAATGGGCAGGAAGGGCACCAAAAAAGAGAGGGGCGTGAAAGTCCTAGTGGGCGCATAGGTACTGCGTGGGTGCACAAGTTTGGGGCGCGCAGGTATACCTGCACGACACATGGGTACTTGCGCGACTTTTAGCCATTGGGTAAATACTTGGGCGAGATTTGGCTCAAGCCCTTAGTACTATCCCTAAGGGCTTACAGAACTGTGGTGTGCTTGTTCGGATAAAGGATCAAGGTGGCTCGCAAGTGTGGCCATTTCCTTTAAGGGCTGGCCACTCAGGCATGCAAGTGTTGATGAATTTCAACACTTAGGCCTTCCCCCCCCTCTCTAGATCTTCCACTCTAGGTAAGAAATTACCTTTAGAAGTATTTGGAATCTTTCAGAAGAGACTTGGGTGCCAGGAACTCAAAATTGAGGTTCTGTAATTTTTCATCTTCGAAATGGGGGGGCCCACACGGGTATTTATAGGCTGGAGACACCCTGGGAGAATTTTAAAATAGGGAGCGCAAGTTACCTGTGCGACCATTATGCGGAGTGCAAGTGTACTTGTGCGACTATGAGGGAACTTGCATGACCCAAATGGAAAAGAACCCTTTTTCATGGATTTGTCAATTTTTTATGTTTTTTTCAAAGGATGAATGAATTTATGCTAAGGCATTTCCCTTTTTATTCGTTTAGACTCTGTGACCAAAACGAGAGTCAAAAAATTCCCCCTTCAGATTTGGATATGAATGAAATGAGGATGTGACTCTGAGGAAAAGAAGAAAACCAAAGGAATGGTGGAATGTAAGTGTTGAGCGCGTCAAGGGTGACGCACAGGTGTTGAACCGCGTAGGCATCGGCACACAAGGGTGCGGCCTGTCATATAAATACGCTGTCATTCTCCGTGTAAAACACCGAATTTTATAATTTTGATCTCCCTCCACGCAAGTTGTCTTCGCAGCGCAAGTTGCTCTATTTTCCGCTATTTCTTAACTATCGTGATGCAGTCAAGGTATTTGGACTTGCGCAGTTTTGGATATGAAGAGATCTATGCCGTGGTGAAACATGTAATTTTAAGATGGGAATAGGAGCAAAAGTGTCGTGAAGATCTTACTAGGGTGAAGCTGTCAGCCAACATCAGTAAATTTGAGGTTGTGGTAACCAGAGTTGAGGCTAACTGTGTTTCCAAAATGAAGGAGCTTAAGCATAAGATCAAAGATAAAGTCATCCAGTAGATGAAGCTCCATCAACAGTTAGATGCTATTACTGGGGAACTTGACCAACTCAATAATTCAATGGAGGAAGATTAAACAAATTGGATGAAAGCCATCGCGGATGCTAAGAAATCTCTCCAACAGGCTGAAAAGAGTGAAGTTGGTCGAGTGCATGAGATTCAAGTGGATGCTGATGAATCTTAGGATGTTGTACATCAAATGAAGACTTATTCTGATAACCTTTTGTAATTTATTGGAAAAGAGAAGAGACTCCAGTATGTGGATGTCCTTCTATCTCCTGTGTATCAATAAAAAACAATTTCATCTTCAATCATCTGTGCACGCATTTTCCTTTGCTACCTGCTTTAGAATTTTACCTAAGCCAATGGGCCAAGTAAGCATAGTTTGATTTTTACTAGGATTATTATAAAATAAATAACCCTACAAACATTTAATCTTTTAATTGCTCAATATTACCTGAATAATAAAAAATTTATATTTAGTGAGCTGGAACTTCTCTTTTATTCAGAGTTCCCTTGTCTTTTGTGGGCAGTTTAAAGTCATGCACGTCAGACATAAAGAGAAAAATGTTTATGGTCGAAATATCTTTGACCAAAATAGATTAAAATTGACTCAATTCCTTGACAATTTATCAGAAAACATATTACCAAACTCAAGTATAAGTGAAAATATGTAAACTATGACTTATGATAATTTGAATATGAGGAATGATATGAAAAATAGTTAAATGGAATTAGAATAAGTAGTTCCCAAGAATGATGTTACCATTAATTAACAAACCTGTTAGGGGGTTGAATTATGCAGGGCCACCTAAGGGTATTGGCTGCATAGTCAAATAATAGCATCTTTTGGCTGACATGTATGTTATGTAGACTTTTTATGCAAGGCAACCTAAGGGCACATGCATCATAGTCAGGAAAATGATCTCTCAGATATTTACTTTTCTACTGCTAAATAGCCAGTGGAAGTTTATGGAAATTCAAATTTTCTAATGCATAGAGTATGCTGTATGGAGAGAGGTACTTGAATATGGAAAAGATATTTCTAAGCATGATCGTCTAAGAACTAGATAAATGTCACTCCTACGAAGGTCTCACCCAAATGTAGGGAAGATAAATATAAACTGTATACTTGAATACTTTCAGTTCATGAAAAAGGACATGAAACAAATATGTTAATGATGGCTATTTTTTGCAGATCCTTACATATTTTTGATAAGACCAATAAGGATAAAATTAGTTTTCTTCCCCAGAATGATGTTAACATTATTTAACAAACCCATTTGGGGGTTGAATTATGCAGGGCTGCCTTAGGGCATTGGATGCATAGTCAAATAATAGTATGCTTTGGCTGACAACTCTATTATGTAGATTGTTTATGCAAGGCTGCCTAAGGGCACGTGGTGCATAGTCAGGAAAAATAAGTCTTGGGTATCAAGACTTTTGTGATTAGAAGTTGAGAAAAGGGTTATGAAGATCAGAAAATATTTTAAGGTTAATATTTTGACATCTAAAAATTGGTATTGTTCAATGCATTTAAATATACATAGACAAATGCTAACCATAATAATTTTATGGCTGGATCCTGAATTGAAATATTGGACTTCACTACTTATCCCATAAGGATGGGAATCAAGCCATACATAGTTGTTGAAATACAGTTTAACGTCATGTGGGATGAGAGTATAATAGATTTTAGTTTAGGTTCATAGAACTTGGACCATTATAAGAAATACCAAATGTGTGTTTTCATATGGACTTTTCAGCCAAGGGACTGAAATTGGAATTCGGGGATAGGCCCAAAAGACATGGGGATGGATTCGAGGGACACACGAACCTTCTTACGTATCCCATTAGGATGGGAATCAAGCCCACGTAGTTCTAGAAATACACTCTGTACAAATTTGGTTCCTACATGTGAAGGGTGAAAGGGGACTTTAGTGCAATGATGGTTTACCCCAAGATAAAAGGTTCAGGTATTTTCCATGTATGCATATAGTCTTTGGAATATAACATGATTAAAAATCAATGTAAATAATGATTCCCTCTTAGGTGACGGCATCAAAGAATATTGTAGTTTATTGTCATACAGGACAAAAATGTTTTACAGTTTAATGTCGTATAACAAGGATGAAGGTGAACCGATGCAAATATCTTGATTCTGGGGGCAGTTTCATGAATCAACATCGTATGAGTTGGAGATGAACCGATGTGAAGAAATTGGTTTTGGGCTTGAACCTTGGGAGGTTGCCTACGTACCCAGCCTGGAAGGCAAGGATCAAAGTCCACGTAGTTCAATTAAAGAATGAATTATTGATCATGTTGTTCTTGGGGGAAATGACCTAAAAAATGGTGTTGGGACATACGCGTGGTTAGCGGCCCAGAGAGGGTGTTATAGTGGAAGTTTTCTCTAAGCTCACGTGATTCATACTCGGTTTGAGAAAAAAGACGTAGAAACAACCATAATTATTCACAGTTTAATGTCATGTAGGACACATGAAGGGACTATGCAGTTTAAAGTCTTGCAGTTAGGACTATTGGTGATTCATAGTTTAGTGTCATGTAGCAGGGATAAAATACAGTTTAACATCATGTGGGACGTATTAATGGATTTCTGTACAGTTTAGTGTCATGTAGTTAGGATGATGGGGACAATATAGATTAATGTCATGTTAGACAAAAAAAGGGAATGTACAGTTTAATGTCATATAGTACAGACAGAAGGGGACACAATTTAATGTCATGTTGGATGTACTAGGGACTTTTTCACAGTTTAACATCATGTTGGACGAAAAAGGGACGATACAGTTTAACTTCATGTTGGACGATGGTGCAAATAGTTTAAGGTCATATGTATGGACCATTGTTGTCTAGTTTAACATCGTATCAGACGATGAAAGGGATGCAGTTTAACATCATTTTGGAGGAATGTGAATATAGTTTATGTTCATATGCATGGAACATCGGTTATGCTGATTAACGTCTTGTCAGACGTAAGGGAGTCCTGTACAGTTTAACGTCATGTACTTAGGACGTCACAGTTTAACGTCTTGCTAGACATAAGTAATAAAAATAGTTTAAGGTCATATGTACGGACCATGGATGGTGCAGTTTAATGTCGTTCTAGACATAAGGGACATGTAAATTGATTACGGTCATATGCATGGACCGTTGATGGTGTATTTTGTGTTATACATAATACTACTTCAGAAATTTGGTGTTGATTGGAGTAGTGATGAGTTCTCCATCCATTGAGATTACAGAATAAGCTCCACTAGAATAGATCTTATGTATTGAATAAGGTCCTTCCCATTTTGGCTCAAGATTGGGTGGTTTCTTTCTTGGTATCATTGGAGTTCTAAAAACTAATACCAATTCTCCCAGAAATAATGAATGAAGACGAACGTTTTTGTTGAAATCTCGTGCTATTCGATTATGATATACTTCCAAGTGGTGCATGGTGCACAATATTTTCTCATCTAATCGTTCCAATTCATCCAATCACATTTGAGATTGTTCATCTGTATATGACTGATCACAAATGGCTATTCTGAGGGAGGGTAGTTGAACCTCAATTGGAAAGACTGATTCTGTTCCATATAACAATGAATATGGAGTTGATCATGTTGTAGTGCGGGTGGTGGTCCGATAAGCCCATATAGCATGAAAGAGTTTATCAGGCCATGACCTCTTATCTTTATCCACCTTCTTTTGCAGTATATTTGACAGAGTCTTATTGAAGTCTTCTATCTAGGCATTGGCCGCTGCATGATACCGAGATAAATTGTTGTATTTGATGTTTTATTATTGATACAACTTCTTCACCTCGTATGAATAGAAGTTGGTGCCATTGTCCATCAATATGGTGTCAGGGAAACCAAATCTGGTAATGATGTTAGACTTGATGATGCTAAAAAGGCTTTTAGAACTATCTTCTTTGAGAGGTATTTCCTCTGCCCATTTGTAAAAAAGTCAGTAGTAGTAAAAATATACATAAACTTCTTGGATGTAGCAGAAGGATAAGGTCCCACCACATCCATTCCCCATGTGGAAAATGCCCACGATTATTTAGTTGTATGAAGCAATTATGGGGGCTGATGAATGAAGTTGGAATGTACTTGGCATGAATGACACTTCTTTTTGATATCAACACAATCTTGTATCATTGAAAGCCAAAAGTATCCAAGCCTTCAAATATGATCAGATAGTCTATGTCTAGACCGGTGGGCACCACAAACTCTTGCATGCACTTCTTTCATGACAGCCATTGTCTCTTCACCATCAATGCATCTGAAGAGAACTCCATGAAAACCACGCTTGTAGAGAATTTTCTCTAGGTGATCTGGGCCATCATAAAGAGTAAAATTTACCACACATCGTCGTATTTGTTCTTTCAAGGCTCTATCAAGTAGAAGTGTTCGATTTTGAAGGTATTCCCTGATAGGTTTCATCCATACTGTAGTATGACCATATGGTTCAGGAATGGGACTAATTTCATTGATTTCCTCAGTTCTGATTTGAATATAAGGTGAAATTGTACGACGGTGGGAAATACTGATAGTTGCCTCCTCCCGATTTGGATCTGACAGAGTTGTGGCTATATTAGTCAGTGCATCATCTTTAGCATTTTGTGATCCTGGGACATAAGAAAATGTCCGTTCCAAAGGAAATTCCACCATTAACTCTCTGACGTAATCATACAAAGGGATTAATTCTTCTTCTCTGATTGCATAATCCCCATTGACTTGTTTTATTACTATATCTGAATCACCTTTCACCTTTAAGTGATTCAATTGTTCTTGAAGTGCCAACTCCAAGCCTACGATGAGAGGTTGGTATTCTTCTTCATTACTTGTACCGCCTCCAAACAATGAGAAGGAATAAGGTAGCAATGCCTTTGCTGGGGAAATGAGTACAACTCCTAACCCAACATTTTTGAACGGAGAATCTTCCATTTTCCTCCCTGTTGGACTTCTTGAAGCACCATCAAAGTACATTCCCCACGTTTAAAGAATGTCTTGAATAGATATGACTTCCTCATCAGGGAGTTCAATATCTGAAGATGTGTCTTCCACTAAAGGGTGTTCAGCAAGGAAATCAGCCAGAGATTGGCCCTTTATTGCCTTTTGAGACACATATTGAATATCAAATTGCTGCAAGTTAACTGCCCACCATTCGAAACGTCCTGTAAGCATTGGACGACTAAGGATTAATTTGAGTGGGTTATTGCGAGATGCCAATCGGACCTCGTGATGTTGCAGGTAGTGTCTCAACTTTTGAACTGAAAAGATTAATGCTAGATAGAACTTCTCAATTATTGAGTATCAGGTTTCTGCTTCATTCATAGTCCGAATGAGATAGTGGAGGCTTATTTCATTCCCAGCATCAATCTTCTAAGCAAGAAATGCACCCAATGATCACTCTAGAGTAGTCACATAGAGGATAAGTGGTCTTCCTTCAACAGGTGTAATTAACACCAGTGGAATCAAGAGATACTTTGTGAGAATATCGAATGCTTCTTGGCATTCTTTAGTCCACTAGTAAGTGACTCCCTTCTTCATTAATTTTGTGAAGGGTAAGCTTTTGAATGCCAAATTGGCGATGAAACGCCAAATATAGGCTAAGTGTCCTCGAAGTCCTCTAAATTCTTTCAAATTTCGAGGTGCTGACATATGAAGGATTAAATTTGACTTCTCAGGATCGACTTCAAAACCACGATGGTGTACAAAAAAGCTGAGAAATTTTCCTAAGGTTACCCCAAACGCACATTTTAAGGGATTCATCTTCATATTATGTTTCCAATGTTTGTGGAATATGATTTCCAAATCAACCAAGTGATTAGAACTTTTTTTGGATTTGACCAACAAATCGTCCACAAAAAATTAAAAAAAATTCCCTAAAAAGGGTTTGAAGATACGATGCACGACACGTTGATATGTTGCGCATTCATTCTTAAGGACAAAGGGCATTACCCAATAGAAAAACACACCCTAAGGGGACCTAAAGGTTGTAGATTCTTCATCTTCTAGAGACATTAAAATTTCATTATACCCGGAATATCCATCCAAGAAGGAGAGTGATTCATAGCCACATGTTGCATCAATTAATAGTAATGTAATCGGAACTGGAAAATCATCCTTAGGACAATGCCGATTAAGATCTCTAAAATCAATGAAAACTCTAATTTACCAATTCTTTTTTTTTCACTGGGTCAATATTATCCAAAAACTTGGGATATTTAACTTCTCCGACGAATTTAGCTTTATTGAGATTATCCACTTCAGCTTCAATTTTGGAAGCATAGGTTGGGTGTGTTCTTCTAGAAGGTTGTTTGAATCCTCAATGTTCTTCTGGAAAACCCAAATAATGAGTGGAAACATCAGGATCAAGACCTGGAATCTCTGTATAGTTCCAATAAAATATATATCGATTTTCTTTAAAAAGGTAATATACATCTCTTGCTCTTCAATAGTCATAACCACACTAATTAAAGTGGGGCATGGATCTTCTTTTGTACCCAGATTTATTTATATGAGTTCATCCATGGTAGTAGGGATACCCTCTTCAAATACAAGAGGATCACCCCTGAGATCTCCCTCTTCTTCTTAAACATGTTTTATTTCCTATGTTTCTACTTGCATAGTAGATAATGAAGCAGAATTTTCATGACCAGAAGAGACGTTAAAATTTGCACATCTTGAAGAATAATCTTGAATTTACAACACAATTGATGATGAAGGTCTTCTATGGGTAACAAAGAGTAGATGATTGATTGAGAACCGACATCATCGTTCACCTCTAACATTGCTATAACTACTTCGGGCCTGGTTGGTGATGTATATAGTTGCTGGATTTCGGTAGATGAAATAAAGACATCTCCATTTGGGCTTTCTTCATTGATTGGTGGATCACCACTTTCTCCCATGTTGTCTTGCTTGATTTCCGTGATTGACATTATGGAGGTTTCTATAAGAGTATTTTTATTTGGGTATATCCTGTCAATTTGACTGATAGGAAACACATAATCTATAGTCACATGTGCTAATGGGTTTACTGGAATCTTTTCCAATCCATATGGAGCATTAACTTTGGTAATCTCCTTTGTTGTAGATATCTCATTTCCCATCATGTGGTAGAATTCTGCCTCAATGTATTGAGATTCACATGTCATGAACGAGGCCTTATCACCATACAATGTTCCAACATGACCATCGAATCAATATTGGAGACATTGATGGTATGATGAAGGGATAACCGCATGTTGATGTGGCTAGGGTCTTCCAAGAAAGATGTTAAAGTCTGAGTATTGATTGACAACCATGAAATCTGAATTGGATACAAGATCTCCAAACCGAGTTCTGAGTGTAATCTCGCTCAGTGGTTCTAGTTTATTTTTATCATATACTTGTATCATCATAGTTGAAGGAGATAAATCAGATTCTGTGAGGCCCAATCGAAGAAGTGTACGAATGGGCATGAGGTTGACTCCTAACCTATTATCAATGAATGCTCTTCAGATGTCTACACCATTAACCTTTCCAGATAAGTACAAAGGTCTAATATGTCCATGCACGACATCATCTTCATCTTCATCAGTAAATGATATCACTGCATGATGTTCTGCAAGATTATTCTCTACATGGTAGACTTATGCTACAGTAATATCAATCTCAAACTCCTGAGGACATGACAATTCCTTGATGAGTGCCTCCCAAATATCATTTTATAAATTTAAAGATTCCATAATTGATATCATGGCTGGAATTTAGGCCATGTATTTCAATACATCATACTTTTGATCCAATGGTCTGCATTTCCCAACAGGAACATGTGGTTTAGCAAGTGCCTCAAAAGTTTATGCGTTGGAAGTTGATGCATCTTGTACCGAGATAGGAGATGGTAATACTCTTGGGTTTGGAAGATTAGATCGATTAGGTATATTTGATTGCTGAGAAAAAGAATATGGAACCTTCAACCGATCTTACAGAATAATTGTGCCAAGACTGAGTCTTCCATTTGTGGAAGAACATGCTTGTTCTTGTTGATCTCGTTGAAGGGATCTACCACAAGTTTCTACCCCATACACAGTTCTAGCAGGGGTATAATTGGAATAGTGTCCTCTGAAATATCCACATCTTCCCCTATATCTCGAGCCTCTGGAACTTCCTATGATTCCTCTATCTGATACAGGGAACTCGGGCTCATCAAAATCAAAAATGTGACTGGCATTTAGATCTGTTAATCGAATCATATTAACAGAACTGAAGATAAACTCTTCATCCGATGAATACTCTGCATGATTAGCCTATTTAGGCTGTTCTATTTGGTGGGGCGGTGCCCGTAGCATTGAATTAGATGGCATGAAATCTTCTAGAGTCAAATAGAGCTTAGGCTTCGACACATATTCATCATCTTCTGATTTTTCTTCTTTCTTTGAATTATGCTGCTCTTTTGAGGACTTCTCTTTTGATGGAGGTTTCACTATGGCATTTACAGCAGAAGACACAATTGGTTTCTTCAATTGCGTTCGCAAAATGGCATGAATTCGGTTGATTATTTTTCTAGCCATACAATCACCATATTTCTACACATTTTTACTTTTGTCTTCTTGCTACTCGTCTCCTTCATCTGGATCTGTAGAAGTAACACATGCTACCTGAGCTAAAGAACCCTTCAATTTGACTTGTCCCAAGTCGACCATTCTTTGCAGGAGGTCCTTGAAATAAAAACACTCCTGAATGGGATTCTCCAATATCTGATGAAATGGGCAATAATTGGGACGATCTTCATCTCCTTCCTTGTTTGGCCTCTTGGGACTCGGTAGTTGAACCAAATTATTCTCCAAGGCCGAAATAAAGTAATCAGGAACATGTTCATTTCAGAAAGAATAAACTTTTCTTTTCAACTCGTCAAATTGTTTCTGTCTTTGATCTCTTTGATCGTATTGATGAAACGAACTCTGTTGCTGAAGCTCAGGAGGTAGAACTCTTCGAGAAGATGATGCCTTTGAAGTAGAAGAAGATACAAGTGCCTGTTTAAGCATGACTGTAGCAGTCTCTGCTCTACCCATTCTCCTTCCAGGAGTTGATGTAATTACAGGAGTTTTATGCTTAGTCTTCCTAAGAGAATCTTCAATCTATTGAGCGATCGAAGTATGGTCTCAAAACCCACCTGTGTATATCACAGGGATCTGCAGTGTGCCTAATTCATCGTGAAAATTTTCCACACAAATTGGTAAAGATTCATCTTGAGGGAGTGCTAAGATTAGGGAATATGTTAATCCCTTCCAACAAGCAATGAAATCTGAGACCCTTTCATTCTCCCTTTGCTTACAGTTTGTAAGATCAAAAACTGTTGTCTTTGGAAATGTTGAGCTGAACTGAAGAAGGAATTTTTGGCAAAGATCCTCCCATATGGCAATTAAACGGGATTGTAAACTTGTGCACCAAACAAAAGAAGGTCCTTGTAACGACTGTAAAAAACACCTGAGCTTAACAGCTTCTTGTTGCTGAAGGGTTCCCATCATTGGATTGCATTGAGAAACCAAATGTGTTTAGTGTTGCTCTGGGTCTCCCGAACCATTAATGATTGGGAATACGGTACTTGAAAAATTTGATGGGGGAGGAATTTGATCAACCCACTCAGGGTAAGATCTCTTCTCTGGTTGAACCAAAGCATGCTTTCCCTCTATAGCTTCCAACCGAGCGGTTAATGACTCAATAGTAGTTATTAACTTTTGAGAACCATCCAGTTAAGCAAGGACCTGAACAGGTGCAATGAATGGAGCTGGTACAGATGTGGCAGCGGGTACTGCAACCCATGGCAGCACTTCCCATTGTTGTTGGACTTGACCCATAGGATTAGACCTGTGAGGGTGTATTGATAGAGGAGGATATTCTTGATCCATCTTAGTAGCCACAACAAATTACATTGACTGACTGACTCTAGAACGCTTAAGAGGAAGACTACCCTTAAGTAGTTCTGCATTCATCCTCATCAATTCCTTCACTTCTTCCTCTTGTTGTGAAAATATTTTCTCTAGTGAGAGCAATTTTCCTTCTACATAGGAAGGGTATGTAAACTAATTCATTACTTTCCACTTATTGGAAAAATTTCAAAGAGGGGTAAGTGGGTTACTTGAAGGATTACCTAGGTTCTGAGTAATCCTTTGATTTTGTGTTTGCACACCTTCTTCATTTGTATCTGTGCGTACAACTTCTTGAGCAGGAATCTCTTTATCTGATCCCTTTGAGTGAACCTAATCTGGTGGATCAGCAACAACGACATTGATGACATTGATTGATACATAATGCATTGCATTCCTTTTATCATCATTTTGAAAAAATATTGTCTTCTTCCATGTCCATGACGAGAAGTTTCCTTTTGTTGATTCAATCCCTCAAGAACTTCTTGACAAACCATAATTTGTAGGGAATCTCCTGATAATTTGGTTCTTTTTTCTTCTTGAGGCTTCTTCCCCAATTGAGAGAAGACTGGGTTTCTCTGAGGGAGAGATTGAGGATTTGAAAAATTCCACATTTCAATGGACTGGGCATATTCCTATTGTCTTTTCTCAACTCCTCAAATCCTATTTGTTGATTATGAGGTTTGGGTTAAATGAGTCCCCAGTCTGTCAAGCCGGGGTGGTTCTTGACATACTATATCTAAGACTTTCTAGAATGATCTCTTGATCTTCCAGACCTTAGTCCAGAGATTAGCTGGATGCATCAAGCTACAACCACTTTTATCACCCGGCTCAAAAGACAGTTGGATGATTGCTGACACTTTTTTCACTTGGTGATGTGCTTTCTCCAAACGAGGGTCCTTTTCAATATTCTTGTTTTCTTGATGCAAGAGTAATTCAAAAACTTGTTCTCTATATGATTGATTTTGAGCGGAACTAGTTGAAGTCTGTTATTTGGAAATATTTTGATTACAAACAAAACCCATTGACTGTGGCCGGCCATGGGAAATAACATTGCATGAGACCATTTTTGGCGGGATTTGTTGACTGGAGAGCACATTGAAATGTAGTATGCAATGAACACCCCATCCACTACTATGAATACCAGATGGGGCATTGGAAATTAATTGGCACAATCTTCTTAGTGCGCCAAGGCATGAATGCTGAAGGGATCTCTGCGGATTTTCAACCTTCAGATATCGAGAAATTGAGAGAGATGCCAAGTAAATTTGGGGTTTTAACCCTTATATTATCTTGACATGATTTTCATATTCATCATATGATAATATTTTATTTTTCAACTGACAAAGAGTTTTCCATATGTTGAGACGAATATCATGAATTCCATCTTCCATCAACATTTCTGGAATGTCATACTGAGTGTCAGCCAGAGGCCAAAACATGACTGGGACTTCACCTTTTTCCAATTGTTTTCTCATATTTAGTACTTCCTCTTTTTCATTCAATGAGGACTCTTCTACCTGATTAGACTAGAGCTGGTGCCTCCTTTTTGCATCATCAGATTCAACAAGACTGGAGATAAATCACTGATTGAACTAGAAGATGCATGAATTAGGGGTGGTTTGGAGAATGGCATACACAATGGGATATCTTAGAGTTGAGAAATTATTTCACCTACTAATGGTAAAGAATCAGACATGAATAGATTCACATTTTCATGTTCCTCAAGATAAGAGGGATTTCTCGTCACTACATTTTATGTTGGAGAATTTTCCAAGCTATGAGAATCACTACTGTGGAGAGGACTTTCACAGAGAAATTCAACATCATGGGGAGGAACACCATGGTTGGTCACAACAAAAGATGAAACATTTTTCTCCTTGGTCTTTTTACCACACAGAGGGTTCCTATGGCTCTCATCTAAAGATGAAACTTCGAGATCGACCAAATTGTCATGAAGCAAGCCTTCATGAGGAAGTATCTGATGCAGACCTTCGGAATTAATGTTCCCACAATTGGTAACTGAGAGAGAGGAATCTTGATTTGCAACAGATAGTTGTCTGATTGCATCAAAAACCCCAGTATCTAGTAAGGCCTTGTAACAGATTGGCACTTGATTTCTTGACTGTGCTGGGTCTTAGACGCCTTCTCACTCAATTTGGAATGTGTATGTGTCTGCTCAAGATAAATGATCAGGTAAGGATGATTATCTCCACTAAAATGAGGTGTATGTTCCTGATTTGGTTGTCTATATGATATGGGGGAGTACGCACCAAAACCATCTTGGACTGGAACAGATGTGTGTGTCTATTCTGGAGTGAATTGTTGGTGTGTCACTCCACTGGTAGGGATACGTTTATGTGTATTTCTCTGAGATGCTGCTAAAGTTGTTATAATATCCCGGCAGGCATCCAAAATATCAGTTGTGATTTTCTTCTACTCTTTCACCATTGATACAATATTCTTGGTGACTTCTGCTGCCGGAACGGGAATATACGTCCATTCCGTGCTTGGAGTAACTGTATGTGCCTTATCCTGTACTCCTTTTCATATCAGTGAATCCTAACAGTACTCATGTGTGTGGGCAGAGAGTTGAGTCTGCCTCCTATTTGTCACCAGAGCTTTCCGATTGACTTCTCTGAATGCTACCAAACGAGACTGTTGGTAGGCTTGATCAATACTAGCAGGTGTATGTGCCTGCTGATTGCACTCCGCCGAACATGGTTGATGAGCCTCATTCAACACTGATATACGAGGATGCTAGCAGGATTGACGAGTGTAAGCAGGTGTATGTTCCGGTTTATTTGTTTTCAACACATTGGGTTGGCGGGCTCCATCGCATGTAGTCAGACGAGCCTGCTGACTAGATAATGATTTATAAACAGGTGTATGTTCCTGTCTATATTACTCCACCAGAATTGCCTGGTGGGATTGGTGTGATGCTTCTAGACGAGTATTCTAGACCGCGGAATTAAAATGGATGGGTGTGTGTGCCCGCTCATTGCTTTCCACCAAGTTAGGTTGGTGGACTTGTCCGGAAATAGTAGAGATGAGAACCTGAACACTGTTAACCGGTTGTCACCTCTGGTGGTTCATCTTTCCTACTCAGCTTCGAGGAACCTGAGCCAAACGCCTGGAGACGACACCCTCATCCTATTGAGGGCGCACTGCTGCATGATTCTGGTGGTGATTGCTGATAGGATCCCTTGGGAAGGACTCTAGTATCCTTGAATTAAGGCTTTGGGGGACCTTCTCATTCACCTTCTCAGAATATGGGAGTGAATGGTGATTGCGTTCTGGGGATAACGACCTGAAACGGTTGGAGAAGGTGGTTAGCACCGCCTACTTCTTGATTGCTGGTCATCACTCTCCGGATGAACTAGTGGAATTATTGACTTGGAGGGCTTGTTGAGTAGCCTCCAGTGTCGAAATAGTACTACTTTGACGGTACTCCTTAACTAGCGCATTTGATACCCAGCATTGAAGACACTGAGTAGGTTATGTCGTCCTTAGAGCGAATGATGATCCAGCAAGAGCAGCATCAGATGCATTCACAGCAGAGGTCTTCACAGTAGAGGCATTAACAGACGTGAACTTAAGAAAATCCATTCTTGTAATGCAGAAGATCTTGGAAAAGAGTTCTTGTTTGATATAACAAACATAATCAAGAAAATTTTGGCTGCTATATCTTTTGGATGATCACATATGTTATTGATTTTCTTTTTGGCTCTCTCATTGAGTTTAAATAGGGGCCTAACAAACAGGTAAAAATAACTTCAACTTGGTTAAGGATTCACATCGGTTTCACCATTTTTTGTTTCCTCTGGATTTGGGATGATCTCATGGATTTAATATTCAAACATTACAAGTAGTTTCTAATGGGTTTGTTTGTATAACTAGAAACATCCAATGATTCCATATCCATTTGAACCTACTTTCCAAAGGTAGGTGCTCATTAGTTGTGAACTGATGAGACTTAGGAATTTACATTGGTTGAGAGGATGGGAGGTCGGACTCATCGCACCTTTTGAGGTGAATTATTTTCTACTCCAGGACTCTCTTTATATATTTATGTTATGTTCGTGAATCCTTATTACATTACCAAGTATAAAATGAAGTTTCCTTTAAATCTGACAATCAATGATTGATATATATGAAATTTAGAGAATCATTTATATGTAATCGAGGTTATTCATCGATAGAGAATAATCTGTATTTGTTAGAGATTCTTAGTCAATTGTATCTTTCAATACATAAAAGGCACTTGGTCATTTTGATAACCATACTATTTTTAAAGCCACTCAGTGGGGAACTTTAAGTTTATTGTCATTCAGAAGGACATGGATTATTTCAGAGTTGGGATTGTACCCACAGATGGGCTACCTACATATCCTTTGTTTTGGAAAAGGAATCAGAACCCACGTAGTTCGAGTAAGGGAGTATGATTTTTATGATTGATGGATCAAAGAAAGATGTCATAATTACTTTTACACTCTAATCTCACGTGAGTCATTCTTGGTGTGAGAAACAAGAGGTATTGGTAAAACCAGACAATTGTTCCATGAAAGATGAAATCATATTAAATGATGTGGGGCTTATGTATATATGATTTCCCTAATAGATGATGATTAATATTTTACTTCAAGGAAGAAATCCAGGAACATGGTCCATAATGGTATATGTGCTTCATGGGGATTTGAATACTCTAATCTTGGGGCTTATTCCTAACGAATATGGTCAAGTAAGGAGGGGAATTATGATTGTGTTTTACTCCTGAGTAGGAAGTCCAAATCCAAAGTAAATTAAGACTGGCTAAGGGAAATTATGACTGGGGATTACTCCTGAGAAGAAGGCCCAGGTTAAGGGACTTGAAAAATTAAGGGACTTGGGGCTTACTCCTAAAGAGGATTCCCATATTTGAGACTGGGGATTACTCCTGAAAAGTAAGCCAAGGATAAGAGAATTATGGTTGGGGCTTACTCTTAAAGAGGATGCCCATATTTTTTGGGAACTTTGAGACTAGGGATTACTCCTGAAAAGGAATCCCAGGTTAAGGGAATTATGACTAGGGCTTACTCCTAAGGAGGATGCCCAAATTAATGAGGACTTGGGGTTTAATCCTAAGGAGGAGGCCCATGTCAATGAGGACTTGGGGATTACACCTAAGGAGGATGCCCATATTTGAAGACTTTAAGACCGGGGCGTACTCCTGAAAAGGATGCCCAGGTTGAGGATTCTCTCATCTTAAAGGATGAGGTTGAATGAATGAACTCTCTAACTTTAGTGATGTAAAGATGTGTCAATCACTAGGTTTTGAGAGATGTTCCATAGAATTCCTTTTAGATAAGGAAGAAAACCAGGAAATCATTCCATGAATGGCATGGAGATAGTTTTGAAGGTTTAATCCTAAAGAGGAGAGAGGGATAGGTGTAATAGGGGTGAAATGGGAAGGAAGGGCACCCAAAAAGAGAGGGGCGCATATGTCCTGGTGGGCGCGTAGGTACTGCATGGGCGCACAAGTTTGGGGTGCGCAGGTATACCTGCACGACACATGAGTACTTGCGCAACATTTAGCCCTTGGGGTAATACTTGGGAGAGATTTTTCTCAAGCCCTTAGTATTATCCCTAAGGGCTTAGAGAAGTGTGGCGCACATGTTCTGGTAAAGGAGCAATGCGGCGCACAAGTGTTGCCATTTCCCTCAAGGGTTGGCCACTCAGGCGCGCAAGTGTTGATGAATTTCAACAGTTAGGCCTTCCTCCCCCCTCAAGTTCTGTCGTTCAAGGTAAGAAATTAACTTTATAAGTATTCAGAAGCATTGAGAAGAGACTAGGGCTTCGAGAGCACAAAACTGAGATTCTGAAATTTTTCGCCTTTGAAATGGGGGCCCACATGGGTATTTATGGGCTGGAGAGACCCTGGGTGAATTTTCAAATAGGGTGTGCAAGTTACCTGCGTGACCATTATGCGGCGCACAAGTGTACTTGCGGGACTATGAGGGAACTTGCGCGACCCAAATGGAAAAGAACCCTTGTTCAGCCCTTTGTCAATTTTTTATGTTTTATTCAAGGATGAATCAATTTATGCTAATGCATTCCCCTCTGTTTGGACTCTGTGATGGAAAGGAGTTTCAAAATTTTGTCAAAACACGGACGATAAATGAAACGATTTTACCCAAAACACTTCTTTAAAATAAAATTGACAAATGAACGGATTAAATAAATTCGTAAGTGAATCATATATTATTTCATAAATATTATTATGGTTCTGTTACAAGTTATTAATATGTTTAAACCCACTATACATTATTCTCATATACATACATAAGAAATTGCACATAAGGTAAGGGATAACTTTTCCAATCTCATTTTTATCTGAGATTGTTTATTCGTAAGTATTCAGTAGGGTTATATTTATCATCCATGTACCTATTTTCAAAAAATGGATTCATATATGTTTAAAGTACTTTGTACCCATTTTTTACTTTTACCACATTTTATGGAAGGAATCTTTCTTTTTTTACCATACGAGGAACTTTTTGAATTTTCCTGCAAAAGTACGAGAAAAATGTTTTTTAACATATACGACATGAATGGATTTTTACAGTTTCATAAATCTTAATATTCATGAAGCTTCCAAAAAAATATTTCATGAATATTTTCAAAAAAATCCTTTTCTTTTAAAATCACATGGCATTTTGTGAAAATAAAATGATTTTGAAGAAGAAAGGATATTTTCCTCAAGTATTCATTCCAAGTGTTTTTTCAAAACTATTTTCAATCTGAGATGACATTATTTAGTATGTTTATTTTTCAAGAATAATATCTCTATTATTTACATGGCTTGATTCTTTGAATGATGAAATGATATACATTTGTTTTATATGGATTATATTATGATGGGATGATGTTTATGAAACTCATTTTATTCTTTGGGTTATAATGAATGAATTATCTGTATTTTGTGGAACACATAAGAATGATTTATTTTTGAGATCTGTGGGACTTATATATCCCTCTAATGCATTGGGTAAAGATTTATATCTCATGAGATAGACATGGCTGGAATGGCATGTTAATCTGGTTCAGTGATACAGGACTGGAACAAGGAGTAAACTCAGTTCAATAAGGGACTTTGTCCACTAAGATGGTCTTGGATGGAATGCCTTGGATACTATAGAAATCATATTGTAACGACCCAAAGTTTCATTAATGGAAAATACCTCTTGATCCAGTTAAATGATTCTTTATGAAAAATGTTTTTTATAAGATGCCAACTTCTTTAGTTTTACGTTAAGATTTGTGACCGTTACTTTTTAGCCGTTGAGCAGTGATCATCTGAGTAGTATAAATATAAGGCTTTAACGAACCCATTTCTACTCAGACAAAGGAAGTGGTGGCCTCATCCAGTAGAATTGCCCCTTATGAAGCCCATTTGTCAGAGCTCGGAAAAGAGGTGGCGTCTTTGGGCTTTTCCCTTGACCAAGCCCAAGCTGAGCTTCATCAAGTCAAGCTCGAACGTGATCGTCTACGGGAAAAGTGGAAGTTTATTGAAATTATCACTCGAGCGATGTTATCCAAGCCGCCCCAAGAGTTTTTCACCATCGCACACCTTACCCTTAGGTCTTATGTTGCTATTTTAAGGGGTTATGTAACAAATAAGTAGCACCATGTTCATGTACATTATTTTTGTATATAATAATGAATATAATTTCTAGTCATTTTTGATACATTGTAATTAGTTTTTAAAGTACAAATGGTGTTTTTAGTTGTTATTTAATTAAGAATTATATTTTATTAAATTAAAGGATTTTTGAAATAAATTATATTTTAATAAAATATTATTATTAATATTAAATTAATTTTTATTAAATATAAATGAGCTTATAATTTTATGAATGCAATTAAAATTTTTATTAAGGTTTTAAAGCCGTTTCTGTCAAAACCCGTAAATTTTTTATAAATGTCGGTTTTTATTTTAAAAGTGAAAATTCACATATTTATAAAATTATTTAGATAAAATAAATATTATTTTTGGAATCAGGACGTCAAAATTATCCAACGGTGAATTTTTCATAATTTTCTGAGACAGTCAAATTTTTGGGTAAAAATTAAATACCATTTAAAAATATAATGTGTTTTATGACATCATAATGACCCAATGGTGATGTAATAAAATAACATAATCCTTATGTTCGGCCAATATGTCTTTTATCATTAAAATAATGAGGTTTTGGGTTTGTTTTACTTACTTTTCAAAGCATTAATGCAGCCCTCAAGACTTATTCAACACTTTGCCTTTTTAAATTAATTTCCATAGGAGTGTGACTCACCTCCACATAAGCAACCCTAATTTTTTAATAAGTTCGGACGTTGGACTTGTAAAATATTGTTTTCCTCTTTCCTTTTCCAGAAACCATGGGAAAATACCATGGCATGGTTTGTGGTTTGGATTATTTTAATATAAGGGGTCCCAAACCTAAATAATAAAGAATTCCCTCACCTTTCCTATATAAACCCACCCAAGCTCACACTTCCTCCTCACTAAAATCCCTTGTAGTTCGTCCAACCTCTGCCCTACTATCTATAGAATCCTCCCAAGGTGCCCCAAGCTCTCAAGAAGCCTCTCACAAGCCTCTCTCTAGCCTTTGGAAGCACACTTCCAAGTAAGGGGTTTTCTTCCTTTCTCATTTTTTTTTGTCAATTTTCTTTAAGTTGTATTTCCCTTTTTATTTCAATTATGAATGTTGGGTTATGGTTTCACACCTCCACCATACTTCCCTCTTATTGGTTGAATGATGGGAGAACCCTTTCTCTCTCATTAAATGCCTCCCATGTACACCCGTTACTATGCCAGAATTCTGAAAGGAACTTCTCTCTCTTCTTTTACATTCAAGCAATACTTTTGTATCATGAATCTAAATTCCATTTCTATTGTTGTGACATGTATATATATGATATATTTACTTTCCATTACATTTAAATATGATGAGTAACCCCTTTCTCTATCATCAAACTTTTTTATGAATTCTTATGTCATGCCGTTACGCTGCCGAAATCACACCGATTTTCTAAGCCAATGTCTTTGTGTAGTGAATACTATTCCCATTTCTCCATCAAGGGTATTAACCTTTATGCACATTTACTTATTTATTATAAAGTTTCATGTATGAATTCCACATTCCTTTATTTTGGAAGAAATTATTATGTTTTATGAATCGATGTTTTATGATCCATGTGGCACACTTATGCATGAAACGAAATGTTTAAGAAGGGTGTGCCCTTTATAGAGCTCCAATGCATTGGGTAAAGTATAGTATCATGATACATCATGTGCAATGAGTTTTTACTCATGATAATTCAAGTGCAAAGAGGGTTTACTCATGCTTCAAGTGCAATGAGGGTTTACTCATGATCCATGTGCAATGAGCCTTGGCTCATGCTAATTCAATGTTAAGTGTTGTTGCCACATTTCCATGTTATGATTATCATGCTTTATCATGCCTTTATGTTCATGTTTCTCTTATTATCTATTGATATGCCCATTTCCTAACATTTATTTTACTCCTCATGTTATTCATTGTGAACTCCCTTACTGGGCTTTATAGCTCACCCTTTTCTTATGCATTTCCTCAGGTTATCCCATGCAATGCTACGTACGAAGGAATTTAGTGGTCATGTAAAGGAAGTTTTCAATAAAGATGTTGTAATTCAAGTTTAATGTTTTTATGTAATGATCCTAAGCCCCAAATACACTAAACCTCTCGATCTTGTTTGTTGTATCAAGTGAAGTTTTATGTAATAAAGCATGCTTAAGTTGTAATAAAAAGCAGGGTTGTCATACATATCATGTGCATAGTTTTTTTCCACAATTACAAGTTTTATTTCCAAGACATTTTATCATGATTGATGTTCCATTATGATCTATGCCTTACATACATCCATGTTTTATGTTATTGATCAGGATTTTGATGTTTAAACATTATGTTCATGTTTTTATGTCCAAATGTATTTGGTTTGTTTTATTTTCTCCATGCATACCCATACTGAGCATTTGATCTCACCCTTTATATGTTTTCTTTTCCCCATGATATAAAGAAAGGTTTTAGGTAAGAAAAAAGGGAAGATCTTTACGGGATATGTTGAATATCTTTCACCATGATTAGAAGATTAAGTTCCGAGTTTCTAAAGACACTAAACTATTATGATCCTTTGGTGTCTGTTTTTGTTATGTATTTAGTATTCCGCAAATGTAATGTAATGTCCATGTACATCAAGATTTGGGTCAATAAAACGTTAGTTTCTCTTCCTTTTGATGACACACTTTTTTTGAATATAGTTTTAGACATTAATAAATTATATTTGAAAAAATAATCTTCTTATTTCAAATAGGAGGATGAAAATTTAATTTGCTTTAATTTTCATTGTTATTTTTCATATAAAAATCATTTTTATGACTAGTGAAAAATAATTTATTTTAATTGAAGACTTATTTATTTTATAATTTAATTATATTTCTATAATAAATTTTAGACTTGTTTTGAAGTATAAGTAGAACAATTATTTTTTCTTTAATCCAATTATGGTCATTGGAATCAACTTCTCAATTAATTTGGATATAATAACATTTCATTTTTTTGAAATTTGTTAATTTAAAAACTCACTTTCTTTAACCATCAATGGGATTAATTTATATTTTATTTAATTTCTTTTTGTTTTGTATGTTTAATAATTTATTTCAATAGCTTTAATAAAAATTTTAAAATTTATTAATATTTTTTTTTTATTTTTTAAGAATATGAATAGTAAATTTAGTAATTTTTATTTCCATAGTGAAGGATAAATAAAGTAATTAAGGGTAATAATATTATTATAAATATAATTAATTTAGACTAAACCATGAAATAAATTCTTTATGAGTTATTTTTTACAAAATTTATCCTTGAGATGACTTATAGAGCTCATGGAGCCACCAAGATTACTTTAATCCATTTATATTATTTAATACAATAAAAAGTCAACTTTTTCATTCATTTGTTTTTAACGTGTGACATATTATTAGTATTGGGTTATATAAGTTCCATTGTAGACTACATATTTTATTTTCAAATATAAAATGTTTATATTTATCATTATAATTTATTTTTAATTTTTAGGTATGAAATATTTAAATTAAAGGCATGCGCAATAATGATGCAGTAATTGTTTAATTAAAGTAAATATCAACTTAATGATATTAAAAATATCAAAAAAAGTTTACTTTCAGCTAATTAATATAATAAAATATCATTATATAATAATTAAACATGTTTTTTATGTTTTAAAAAATTCTTTTGAATAGAAAATGTTATTATGATATTTTTTAAAAGTCATAAAATATATATTTTCCAAAGTGGCATTCATGAAAATTTAAAACATATAATATTGTATTAAACAATATAAAATTTATACAAATCTCCATTGAGAAAAGATGATTTTTATAAGGTTTAAAATTTCATCAATGATCTATTTTTTGTTATTTTTTCATTTTTTAGAAACATTTTTATCCATTAAGTAGTAAAAACACATGTTGTCACGGGAAGAATTAATGAAGATGGATAAGGGATAAACCAAACGTTTTAGACTAAAAAATAAATAAAACATGATTAATTTTGGATTTTATGAATTTAATTAAACCCGTACTCATCCCCTATTATAAATAATTCAGTTTTGATCCATTTATAAAGGAGTAGTAATTTATTTTGATTTATTATTTTGAATAAGTACAAGAGTGTCTCGCCCATATATTTTAAAAGGGAACATCATCTACTATTTTCTTAAAACATAAAAACCTATTTGGTTCAGACATGATCTATAAAAATTACTTCATATAATCCATAAAAACATTCTACATGCCTTATTTTAGGCATAGAACCCACCTTAGAGGTGTAATGGTGTTAATGAAAGGAGACCACCTAAGAAGATGTATCATTTTTAATTATGTGTTTATATATTTTATACCTCTAGTAACAAAAAATATTTGACGACTTGATGAATTAATATCTATAGTATCCCTAATATATTTAGATTTTATTAGGCTAATATTATTGTCTAGATGCATCTACAATTTCATCAAATAATAATGGGATTAATAGTTCGTGTGTAAAGAAGACAACAACCTCGCGAACCAATATAAATAATTTTCAATCAACGTCTGTCAAAATTGATTACAATGAAAAATTAATGTTTAAATTTTATATTAAAAAAATTAAATATGATATCAATAATTTTTAAACATTATAGAATGATTAAATAATACATACCTTCTTTCCAGAATGATCATTGAAAAATGGAAAGGTTACTCATGCGTACGTACAACCTACAATCCCTATGATGATTCCATAGTTAATTTTTCATATTCATATTTAATTATCGGATTTAGAATTATAATTTTTATATGAAAATGATAATTATTTCTAGAATATAATTCTTGATATTATATACTAATGAAAACATTGACTATTTATTTCATACAAAAGTCATTTGGACACAAGTATCAAAAATCATAAAAACATCGGAAATGATAATAAATAAATAGTGAAGTTTTATTACATGTTAATAAGTGATTTAAAAGTAATTTCAATATTGAAAAATATTCTAAGGAAACAAAAATATTTATCCTATGTTTATTATTTTGGAAGATACTGATCGTACATGATTATTAGTACATGGTTAAGAGACTTTGTCTCAATCTTCTTTCCATGACACATATTTTGATGTTATACACTATATTTTTTAATAAGGTGTACATACATCCCACTTTAAAATATAGCATCATTTATTTATTTGTTATAACAATATGTAATGATTTTTTAAAATTTTATTCTCTCATGGTATTATTATTTACATTTTCAATGTGGTATAAAGAAACCCAAAATGTTTATTGATTTAATTACTAAAATAGTATTTCCCCACGTAAAATTTAAATATAATATATTATATTTTCCATTATATTGATGTTAAAGAATTATGAATGAAATTTTACGTCTTTTACTAAATGTTTTTAAGATGTAGTCTTTTTTACTTGTTTTATATGGAACATTTTGATGAATGATAAGAGGAATGTTCGAGTTAAAAACATAGACGATGAAAACAAAATTTCAACCAATATAGCCATTATTTTATTTTTGGATTATATTGAACGATTTCATTTGTTGTTAAATGAAAAATTATTATTTTTTATTTGGGTATATAGGTATTGGATGTTTATTTTGAAAATAAAGGTGTATTTTGATTTTAAAATGGGATTCTGAATGATAATGGTATCTGATCATGTTTTTTTATATGAGTTTAGAAGAGTTTTTATAATTATGAAATTTCTTATTACAAGTTTTAGTTCTTGGAAATTATGAATTATAGGTTCACCCATATAACATAGGTTTATCAAATAATAGATTAAATGATGGGTGTTCCCATATAGTGCTCCAATGAATTGGTTACTCTAGATATGGAAGTCATACATATAGTGATTACATGAATTAGGGTTTGGAAAGGGTTGTATTTGATTATGTACTTATGAAACTATGTGATATTTTTTTTCATTCTAACGAGTTATTAAGAAATAGTTTCTGTTGGCTTTTAATGTTTTCCTTTGTGTAATGAGTTACTTTCTTTATCTCCCGTATTTAGATTTTTATTATCATATAATTTGTTAAAATGATATATACTCGGTGTAAGGAGGAATAATGATAAATATGAGATCAAGGAGACAATTGTGAAGATTTTTCATAATGGAAAACAATGTTTTTTAAATAGTTCCTATTTTTTGTTAAATATTTATATTGAGTGTTGGTGTCAGCATTTAGTCTATGGGTTTACATTGTTGGATTATTGTTTAATTCAAGAAAATTATAAACAGAAATGTTTTTCAAATGACTATTTTAGATTAAAAACAAGAAAATATAATGTTTAAGACCATTTAGTTATGAAAAAAGGAGAAGTCATAGAATTTAAGGGACCCCCAAAATTTATGATTTTAAGGGAAAAATATAAGATCAAAATGAGACACCCTAATAATGATTAATTTCTAGTTATTCCCATAAGATAATGATTCAACCCACAATGTTATGAATTAATGGTTCTGGATCAATCCATCCGTTGATGATCATGATGATTTCCACACAAGATATGAATAATTTAGGGGAAGGACACATTTTAGGGATCCTCTCCACATCACATCTTCTTTGTTTCTGAACCCAACCATTGTGTATTGAGAATATAATGGCACATGGAATCCTAAATTTCTAGAAACCTATTATCAACATCCTATATTACACACCATTACCTTGAATATCACTCAACAATCCATAAACATCTAGTACACCTTGGATCCTTCCTGTAATAAATCATTAAAATAGATTAAGGTGAATACAATAGTAGTCTCATAAATGTTAAATCCATTTAATATTTCATCCCTATGACTTATTCAACAAATAATAGAAAAAATCCTTATCCATAACATTAAAATGGCCTCTCATTATATATCACAATATTTCACCCCAAAATATTTCCCCATAGCTTAATTTTCATAACTAGAACCACTGATCAACCCAAAAACATCCCCCATGAATCTCAAACTCTCAATTCAAGAAATATAATTTACTGAGATAATATAGAAAATTACACTAGTTAATTGTAAAATGATTCAATTAATTGACAGTGAATAAAAATACCATTGGAAAAATAATGCACTATAGAAACCAATAACTACCTAGAAGATAATCCTCAATTGAATTGATAGTATAAACCAATTATGTCAACAAGGGAAAAAAGAAATTAAATTAATTTTTTCCAAAATAATAATAACATTATAAAAACATGACATGATTGAAATATAATGGTATACTATGAGAGAATTTTCACCACATCATATCATTTTATCTCTTACATACTATCATGCCTCTATTGATGAATATCAAGTGAATATATGACGAAAAAAACAACTTCTTCTAGTAATCCTAAATGATAATTATATTCAAAATTAATATATCATAATCATAAATATCTAACTCTCACTAATATATTATATAATAATAATAATGAATATATTTATGAGCTATGAAACGTGAATGTAGTAATTGTTTTTGATCCATTTCAAAAGGGAGTTACTATCAATACACCACATCACCAACTCACTAAAACACCAATATAAAACTAAATAAAAAAAGACGAAGCTTAGCACATACAAGCTGAACCGAAATATAATAATGAGAACCCTTAATAAAACATGGTCACTAAACAGATACACTAATGACCTCATCCTATTCTTGTAATATCATATATGATGACATAACTCCACTATTGTCTACTCTTGAACAATCTGAATCTTCTCTTTCATGCTCTACACCTCATTTTACTAAGGATAACTGAGTTGCTAACCTCAATATTATAAAATGGATAGTGATATTCCAAACCCTAAATTAGATGTAATGGATAAATTCTAATGAATGTGTGATTTATATTATTGTATATAAACTCAACTTTTGTAAAATTACTTATCCATGATCCTCAAAAATAAAAAATGCATGGCTGTAAAATATCATCTACCATTTAGATTGTCCTCTCAATTTTCCCATCCACCTAATGATAGATATATTTTCATAGGATTAAATAGAATCTAAAATAATGCTGTATTAATATATATTGCACTGAGGTAAAATAGAGATCATGAATAAAAATGATTTTCAATGGTACCTGATAAAACTACAATACATTATCCACATAATCTCTCACCTGATTATCTACACCACCTGACTCCTCAATGGCCCCAAAATAAGAATAATTCATCCATTTATCCATAATTTCTCAAAATACATGTCATCATACTAGGGATTATTGTAAAATATTAATGATATCTATTAAGATGTCTAACCATTGATAATAAAAATCATCCAATAGATGATATAATCATTCCTTAACCAAGTGCTCTACCATAAACTATTGAAAAATAAAATATAGGTATATAAATACTTCACATAAGAATATATACTCTAGATCCAAAGATAACCCTTTCGAGAAGTGTATATCTTGGACACAACTAGATGTACTATGGATGTTGACTAATAAAACTATTGGAAAACCCCTAAATACACCATCAACAGAACGAAAAACAAAGCCTAAAATATAATCTAATAATTTTCATCCCATAAGGATCACTAAAGTGAATACAATTGAAGAACATAGTACTATATCACCACATCCTCAAGTATCCCCATAGAGACTCCTCCATATATTATATCAGAAATGGTTGTATTGTATATAAAAATAAGAAATATATGAAACATTCCTGTTATGGATCAAAAACAATCACAACATGTTCATTTATCTATATCAATGAAAATCCAAACTCTATAACATCATCTATCTAAAAAATTATACACATGGAATAATCAAAAACATTCTCCATCCATAGGTTATAGGTCGTCACAATGTTATATTCTAGGTGAAACACAATCCACTCTCATCGTTGTATATAGAAATACAATTTTTTGAAAATGTAACTTATGATCATATGATATGTTTTTACTATAATTAGACCACCCATGAGAAAGTTTCTCCAAGTATTAAATAATAAAAAATAACCACCAACATGATATAGTTTTTATAATAAATACAGTATTGAAAATATAATTTCTTACACTCATATAATATCACAACTCTTTACTACATTATTTTAAAACCCACAATTATTTGTTAATCATCATAGTATAACTCCAAAAATTTTCCCTCCAATAAAAGTAATTTGACATGACCCCTAATAAACATAGACTTCATGAATTCAGATACATATCACTATAATGTCTTAATTAGAATTCTTTTTAATAGCTTCTATAGGCTAACAATTTTTTTATGACCATAGAGAAGTAATAAATAAAACATTAGTGATATAATATTAAAAAAGGAATATATAATCCTAAATAACAATATTTAATGATTAAAAATAATCAATACACTCAATCATTGATAGAAATACTTCTACCCTGTGTTGACACATCTCATGTCAACACACATTAACCTCATATATAAAAACCAGAATGATATCCATAATCCATTATGCTAAATGTGTTTAAAAGAATGAAAAATATCCATGTAGTTCTATGTGTGCTCCTCCTATAACATTTATTATAAAAGGATGCTCTGAATGGACACAAAATAAATTTAATCAAGTATCTCTTTAAAGATAGTATACATGAGTCCTATTAAAAAATCAATTTTAGTTAGACATCAAGTTACATAACCACAAACATGAAGTTGCTATATTGACACCTATAATTTGTATTCAGTATACCATTCTCCCAAAATATCACAAGATGATCTATAGAATATAGATCAATATTTAGATACATGTTTTATACCTTTAACAAGTCAAATATTTCAACAGTAATATGAAGAGGATAATCAATATCAAGCATCTATGAAATCGACCATCAATAGGATATAATCAATCATTGACCACAATGTACCTTTATTGTGAATTTCATGGTATCACCCTATAATGACATATTAGGTCTAATGAAACCATTCTAGATTATAAAATTATACAAAATATTCATATCTTGTAGTATGAAAGGACTTATGAAATAAGGATCTATCTATTTTTGAGGTTTACTAGGATACTAATATATATAATACCACATAATTTTATGGTATGTCTATTTGTTAATTTAATCTTTTAAAAATCTTATGTTACACGCAACACCAAGCTTAAACAAATAATTAAATAATAATATAGCCAAGCCATTAAATGGGAGGGAATGAATAATGTTAACCATATTATGAATTTTTTATTTTATTTGTTCAATAAAATTTATGAAATTTATCAAATGTGTTTTATAGAAACTATAAAAAAATAAAATTACTTTTACACATAAAAAGCTATATTTTTATAAGGGTAGTTTTAATGACTTTTAATGGAGAACAAATATTTATATTAAATTTTGAAACATTTATATATTCTAGTTTTCAAAATAACCATATTATTTGTATTTGGAAAATAAATATTAACTTTGGTGAAATTATTAGTATCTTTTGATATGTTTTATGTTATTACGAATAGTGAGAAATACTCGATTTTAATTGATTTTTTGTCTAAATAATATATAGTGTTAAATTTTATTATTATTACTTTAAATGAATAAATAGAAAAAATTTATAAAATTTAATCCAATTTATTTCAAAAGAATAAATTTCACATTGACTTTGGATATAAATTTTTTTCAAACTTTTGAACATTTTTACTTTTAAGACCAGTTTTCTTATTCCATCGACAAAACTAGTTTTAAATTAATTTTAGCCAAAAATTGGCATTTAATTTTTAAATCTTATACAATATTTTGTATAAAAATTTAAAAATTTATAAAATTTTTCGATCTTTTGGACATGTAGTATTGAAAATTTATGAGTTGTTTTACTAACAAAGTTAAGTGTAAATTTACTAATTAAGGGTAAAAATTATAATATAAATATAATAAAAAACACTAACGATTGTTGAATTTTTTGGATAAGTTATTTTCAACCAAAATCATCCATGGTACTATTTAATGGCATATTGGAATAACATTGATTGTATATCCATTTTTAGTATTTTATTCAAAGGAATGTCAAATAAACCATACTCATATTTTTAATAATGATTACATTTTTTATATGTGGATATTCATAAGACATCTTCAAATATATATAGTATTTAAAAAGTTAAATTTTTATCTAAAACATTGTAATTTAAGATAAATTTTTCTGTAATAATTTGTTACCTTAGAGTCTTACACAATAATGATGCACTAATTTTAAAATTAATCGAAATATCAAACAAATAATATTAAAAATATTAAAATAAATATAATTTGAAATATTTAATGTAATTAAAGAATTAAATTGATGACTAATACATGTTTTTGATATTTTTAGAGTATTTTAGAGATTATTTCTTGGTTCTATGATATTTTTAATATGTTATATATTGAATTGTGTCAATATTGACAACAAAGATATTTTAAAATAAATAATATTTTATTACATTATATAAAAATAATAAGAAACTAAAATTATTTAAATATAATGGGATAATGATTAGAATTTCATAAGTGACTCATTTCTTTTTAATATGGAATTTTATAGTAACTATATTAACCATTAATCAATAAAAACAAATATTGTCACAATAAGATTTGAATGGGTTAAATATGGGTAAAAACTAAACAATAAGGTTATGAATGTGACATAAACATGAATAATTATTATTTAATTATATTATTTAGAAACATAATTATCATATAATTTAAATAACATAATTTTATTTATTTTTAATTTAAAATTAAATAAAATAAATTTAATATTTTGTGTGTTTTTAAAACTACCCATCACCTCAATTATTAAAGGAACCCTCCTCCATTACTAATTTACAACATGATAAGCCTTATATCTCAAAATAAACCTAAATATTACTCCACATAAGTTTTTAATCCATTTTAATTAGGTCATGGTATTCCTAAAATTCTAACCCTAGATCCCTTAAAATAAGATCTAACAGATGTTCACCGATGAACATGGTTTCATTTTTACTAACTCAACCAAGATCATTTCTTCTTATACTTTTTATACAAGCGAATTTTCATAAAAAATTAATAAATTAAATATAATAAATATGATGAGATTTATTTATAATATGGTATAACTATATTATTGAATTTATACATCCAACAAAAAAAATAAAACATCAGCGGTGTGTATGTACGACTAATCGTCTCCATGCTATTGTGTAATTTTTTTCATCACCACTCAACATGGATAGGAATAATGATAAAAATTTCTAAACATATAACAAATATTAGAAGATATTTTTTCTTAAAAATTATATATCATACACTTCTTTAACATTTAAACATTATCATAATGATATTATCACTCGTGCCTATGTATGGCCAACCTTCTCCACGACGTGATGTGATCCCTTTTACAAGATAACCATTATATAATTATTATATTGACAAAAATATCACTTTGGTTGTGATTTATCAATAACATATGAAATAGAACATGGACATTCAAGATAAAACAGTTGTGGGAAAATAAAGAAACAAACACCCAAAACCATGAAATGAATAAAATATTATTAATAAACAAGTAACAAACTAATATAAGGGGATTATATAAGATATCATAAATATGAATAAGTTTTTGATGTAATTTAATTACATTCATAAAATAATTATAAATGATTTTAAATGATGTTCAACTAAAGGAAGTGTAAGGAAAGGGACTTCATCCCAATATCCATTTGATGAGGCATAGTTTGATGTTATAAACAATATTTATTTTATAATGTGTATATGGATCCCATTTTATTATTATGTAATTAATTAATTTACTATAACATTATTTAATATTTTTTTTAATTTTTATGCTTTCATGGAGATTATGATTTAAAAGGATAAAGTTGTATGGAACAACTTAAATGTTTAATGATATAATTTTCAAATATTCATCTCCACGTAAATATTATTGATATTTTTATTTATATATCGATATAATGTGATTTTAAAATAAATTTTATGAAATTTATAAATTTAATTTAAATGTATTAAAAATTAACATTTTTATGTTTTTATATGTACTCTTTTGAAAAACGACTAAATAAATGTTATTGTTTTTTATGTACATTAAGGAAATTTCATTCAAAACACCATAAATATTACTTAATTTCTATCATCCATTACATTATTACATAATTTCTTAAATAGAACACCATTTTACCTCATTTTTGAGATATTTGGTATTGAATTTGTTTTAAAAATAAAACGGTATTTTTATTAAAAAAATATTTTTCATATGGGTTTAACATTCGTTTTTACTCAATAAATCTTCTATGATTTAATTAGAGTATTTTCATATATTTCAACATCCATTATTTTTACTTATAAATTATTAGGTTTTATCTCTTATTAAATCTTATACATTATTTGATTGAATTGTATACGATCAGTTTGACTATGGATAGGATATTTTTATAAATTCATGGTTTGTGGTTAATGTTTTTACATTTCATTTTTTATTCATTAAATACAAATTTTTATGTTGTTTATGTTTCATCCATTATATAAAAGAATTTAATTGACATTTGTAAGTGATAGGTGTGGCCTACTATAGCCATAAAGGCATCAATTGGTCCACGGATAAAATGTAGACTGGATATTGGTTGAGGCCATACATATTTATTTATAGTGTCCTGGTCAATGTCCAAATGGTCTATTTAATGTGTTCGGCATTATGAATTTCCACATTATGTGATTTATTATTGATATTTAATTTCATTTTTCAACTAGTATAATACTTAGGGTTACGATTCGTTCTAATGTGATTATTTTTATGGAATTATTTGACTATCTTTCATTTCTACCATATTATGATTTGGTTATTGATAAAATTACATGTTTTTTAGTTAATCACCTTGAAAGAATAATATATTATTTCTTATAATATATTTTGTTTTATGAATACCCTTTCCAAGAATCTGATATCTTTAATTTCTTATTTTTATTCATTCATCAAGATTGTTAGAAATTTTTTATATGTGTTCGGTAGTGTTATTATATCATGAGTAATTGTTTTCAAAAATAATATAAATTTCATATTTAACATAATAAAGACAATTTGAATTTTAAATAAATATAATTTTAACCAATACTAATACAAAAATTCAGTCTTTTAGGGTGTGATTCATTGTATCTTATATGAATGTAATAATATTAGGCACCAGCTTTGGGAAACTATGGTCAGGATCATTATAGAATGTCTTATAGTAGGTTTAGTAGAATCCTTGGGTTCTAAATTTAGAAAAACACAGAAAAATTGAATATGAACTTATGATTGAATTTTAGTATAATCCTATGTATAGGATGTTATCTCATATATTTTCAAATACCACAGATAACCTAGGATAAAATTATGGACTCATAGATTGAAAATAATATGTAATGATTTTGAAATCCTATAAATTATTCTTCAAGAATATATAATTATTATTAGTAATCTAAAATAATTCTTTGAGTTTTGATTAATGGATTTAATTATAAATGTTCTCAATGTAATTATTATGTTGTTGATTATAAAGATACTAACAAATAAAAATCAAATAAAGGAGGAATATAGGAATATATTGATGAAGCATAGCCAATGGTTGAATAATTATTTATAATGATTAATGTTTTTATGTATTTATAATAATGAATTATTTAATCATTGGTTATTTAGTTATATAAATCTTGAGGTATATACATATTGTAATGTTGAGCTTCTTATTTAAGGATTTGGTAGCATAAATATTATTATTATGGTTTTAAGGTCATAAAATACTTATTATGTGAAAATAATATTTTTATTAAGTTTTCTATGGAATTATAATGATAAGTTGATTATGTAAATTTAGAGGACTTCAAAGAAATTTACTCAGAATTTGGACAGAATTACATGGAATGAGTTTTATAGTATCTAATAATGGAATTTATTAGATTTAATTTGGATATTATTATTTGAGGTTAAATTATGAGTTATCATATTGAACATCATGTGATAAAAATTTGGTTTTGATGAATATTTATACGATGAATAAATGAAATGAGGACCTTATAATTCATTAAAAGTGCTTCTTGTATGAAAAAGTCATCACGAATAATCATTTTCTACTATAAGGGATGAAGTGAAAATCGATTATGAATATAAACAAAGGTTATGGTCATGACATGGGAAGAAATAATTTATTTTTATTTTCTCATGTTGATATATAGAGAGTAAAATAATTCACCACTATAAGAAATTTATTTTAAAAAAAATTAATTATCCTTTTAATTTTCTTATAAGGAAATTACTAATATTTATTCCAATCACAAGATTTTCAATGTTTTCATTGTTAAATATATAATGATCATATTCCATATCACTATACATCATAATATGATATTTTATTTCTATACCGTGTTTGTGTTTTCAAATTATATTAATGTTCTCTTATTATAAAGCCTAATTTTGGGGTGACCATCAAATTTTCATTTACCTATTATTATGTTGATGATTAATTAACTATATATTTTGATGCAGGTTTCCCATAAATGAATATTTAAGTATCAACCTTTGATTTTTGATGTGAAATATCAAATTTTTTGGATGTAATGTATATATGTACTAGAGACTTTAACACCATAATATTTTATAATAAGTCTCCATTTTATGTAAATATTTTAAAAAACTAATGTTGTATGAAACAACCAACATAATAGAAAAACAATATAATTTAATAACCTAGATAGTAAATTGGTTTAAATGAATATTTAAAGACATATTAACATATTTATATATAATATGTTGAATATAATATTTTACATATATATTATGGGTTTTCTATCCATGATATAAAAATAAATATAATTTTATTCATAATAATATATATTTATCTATATGTATTTTCACTACCTTTTGATGGAGCACATATTTTAAAAGTATTTCTTGACAATTGTATAAATTATATTTGACAAATAAAAAATATCCTATGAAATAGGTATATTAATATTTATTTTGACTGATTTTTTTTTTCATTTTTCTAATGAGTATTATGTTTGGATGAATAATGAAAAATTTAAAATTTTATTTGGAAACATCATTTTTTTCTAAATAATTAATTTTATTAATTTTTTATTGGATATAATGTACGATTATATACTATATATATCATTTAATCCAATTTATTTCATTATAATAAATTTTCACATTGACCTTGGTTATAAATACATTTCAATCTACTCATCATTTTCACATTAAAAAAACAATTTTCTCGTTCTAACAATCAGATTAATTTTAAATTAATTTTATCCAATTATGATTCCTAAATAAAGAATGATTGATGCCATATTTGGAATATTAATGTATTAATTTATTAAATAGGTACATTATTTGGACAATATGAATAATAACCTTAGTAATTGTTTTATTACCATGGTTATGGGAAAATAATTTAATTAAGTGTGAAAATAATTTTATAAATATTAAAACCATACCCTAAAACTTGTCCTATTTTGATTTTATGAGTTATTATAGACCAAAATAATCATTGGGATGATTTTCTGTCTTACATAAGACACATTAATGACATTATTACTTTTTAGTATTTTACTCTAAGGAATGCTTCATATGTCATACTCATTTTGTTAATAAGTATTAAATTTAATATATGCTATAATTAAATAGGTATATTAAACTAAACATATCCATTATAAATATAAAAAACGTATATACATAATGGTTATTGATTTTTAAAATTTAAGAAATACAAAATTATATTAATGTATAACACAATGACGATGTAGTAATTTTTTAACTAATGGAAATACCAGATAATTGATATTAAATATATTAGAATAAAAATAAATTGGAATAATTAATATCATAACATAATTTTATATATAAATTTGACATATTTTTGATATTTTTCAAGGCTTTTTTATGATATATTGTTTTAATCACATTTTCCAAAATCAATGTTTTTAATAGTTTCAAAATTGACATTAATTATATTTAAAAACTAATAATATTTTATGAAATTTTTTTAAATTAAAAATGGGTTAATATCAATCTAAATAATTAGTATAAATTTTAAAGTTTCACAAATTATTAATTTATTGTTCATTTGGATTTTTATATTATTTATACTAACCTTTATTGAGAAGAAACTCATGTCGTCATAGTAAATGTAAAATGGTTCAAATAAGGGTTAAAACTGAAGAACGAGGCTATGAGTGAGATCAAATAATGTATATAAGTAATTTTATTAGTGAATTTAGAGATACAATTTTATTAGATTCTAAATAAAAATATTTGGAGTCATTTTTCATTTAAAATTAATTTATAATTCTTTAATATTTTCAGTGTTTGTAAAAGTACTGCTCACCTCAATTATAAAAATAAACCTCATCCATCACTTCTTCACATCACATTGAGCCATATATCCCCACAAAACATACCAATTTATCTAAAAATAGCTTTTTAATGTTTTTGAGGACCTAATATTCCAAAAATAGCAACCCAAGATCACTTATGAAGAGATCTAATGGATTTCCACGGAATAAGAGGTAGCTGTTTTTACCAACTAATCCAAGTACATTTTTTATTCTACATGATCATAATATTTTGTTTCCATAAAATAGTAATAAATCCCATATAATAAAATATTCATAGATGTTATTATGAATATGAGAAATCTGTATTCTACATTTTAATCATCACACAAAAAATGAAAACATTGCACGTTCGAATGTATGACATACCGTCTCCACAACAAGGTGTAATGTGTTTATAGTCACCACATTACATAGATTAGTATAATTATAGAAATAATTGATATATATATATATAAAGATATTTATATAAAAATAAATAAATATATCATAATAATCCTTACAATTTAGTCATTAAGTGAATGATATTGTCACTCGTACATACGTACACCCTTTCATTTCCGGGATTAGATTCCATTCATTTTAAATGTTATACATTTATGAATCATTATAAAAATGTATTTAATATATAAATACGATATTTATCAGATTAATATAATACTTTAGATGATGGATCTGTTTCATATTCGAGAGAAAAAGAGCTTTCAAGGCAAATCCAACATGGGAAAATATGGAAATTAACACATGAAACAGAAAAATTAAAAAAATATTATATAGAATTGAGTAAATAAATGTTATTAAGGGATAATATATAATACCATAATAATTAGTGAGATTATTATATAATTTAATTAAATTATTAAAACCATTATAAATTTTGTTAAATAACCATCAATTAATGTAACAGTTAGGCTAGGGACTTCTCCCCAATCTTCATTCATTGAGGCATAATTTAATATTATGAACCCATATTATTTATGAGGTTTTAATAAATCCAATTTTACATATCATGTAATAACATTATTTATTATCCTATTATTTAAATTTTTAAAAATTTTATACATCATGGGTCTTATGATTTAATGTTCGAAGTGGTTTGAGACACCATGACTGATTAGTGATTTAATTATAAAATATTTTTCTACATGTCAATATTCTTAATAGTATTTTACCTGTATGAATATAAAAGTATTAAAAATTATATTTTATGTCATATATTAAATTAACTAATATGATTTCAAAAATATTCTATTTCATGTTTTATATAGAATCTTTTAAACAATGACCATGAGAATGATCTATTATTTACATACACAGTCACAACAACATTCCCATTACCTTGACTATTATTTAATTTACAGATTATTTTCAATGATTAAAAAATTTCATAAATTAAAAATAATATACTCTTATTTTTGGGATATATGGTATTTAAATTTTTTTAAAATAAATATGTGATTTTCTATATAACTATTCATTATAAGGTTTTAGAAAGAGTTTTCCTCAATAATGATTATATGATTTTATTATATTATTTACATCTAATTAATGAAATTTTTTTTATCTTATACCTTCATTAGTTTTATCATTTATAATATAATCCACCATATTTTATAGAAAATTTTATGATTAGTTTGAGTTTGGGTGTTCTATTTTGATACCATTAATGGTTTATGGTTAATGCCTTTCCATATCATATACATGTTTTAGAAAACGAGTGGTAATGTTTTTTATGAATCTCCCTCTAAATATGTGGAATGAAATTAACATAGTAATTAATAGATGAGTCCCAATCTATCTCATTGATGCATTGGAAGTTATCATGAGATATGTTATTTTGGGTGTCAACTGTTTTGTCACCCATTTATGTATGATGTGTTGTATAAATAATTGATCACATATTTTTAATGTAGATAATTACTCATTCCTTCATATTGAGATTTATTTTTGATACTCCATGTGATTATTCATATAGTAGAACATCCATGGATATATATCATTCTCATGTGATTTTTTCAATTGAATTAATTGAAAATCTTTCATTCATACCATATTATGCTCAGGTTATTGATAAAATGGACTGTGTTTTGGTTAATAACCATGCCAAAATAATTTATGTTTGTTAATGAAATCATAAATTGTTAATTTACACTTTATGAGAATATGGTATCTCTGATTTATTAGGTTTAATCATTCCCTAGTATTCTATGAAATATATTATGACAAATTTGTAGGGTTGAACTAAGGGTAATAATTGTGTTCTCAAAGAAAATAATTTGGGTATTCCACATTTACAATTTAGTTATGAATTTAAAATATGTATCTATTTATTTAAGACTTAAATTTTTATGTTCTTTGGGATGTCATTCCATTTATCTTTTGAAAATGTAATAAATTAAGGCACCAACTCATTGAAATCGTTTTTTGTGTCATTACACACTATCTGGAACTTGATTTCACAAATTGGGTGTAAAAATAAAACCTCATATATAATTATATGTAAAACTATTTCAAAACTCTAGGAGATAGAATCACAAGATCCTCAACCAAATCTTCCATCCAGGCACCAAAATAAGATAAAAACTACTCCAACAATATTCTCATATAATGATCTTTATCATAATAAAATATAGAAAACTAAAAATTTTATTTTAAGACCTATAATCTACTTCATAAATAAATAATAACTCCATTTATATAGTCCATTAAGTATATCCAATGAATGAAACTATATAGAAATTTATAATTTAATAATTATTTCCTAGGGGACAAATGGTTCCCCGTCATGATCTCCAAAACCTGGAACACATCATGATCTCTTACATGACTTCATAGAAGAATTGTTTACACATGTACCATATTAATACACTCCACATTGATAACAAAATCATAGATAAATTTCAATGAAATAATGGAATGTGATTCTCAAAAATAAAAAAGATGAATCCAATGTAGGTGATATTATATGGTACATTATATTTTCTATTAACAAATTGGTGTTGAGCATCTATATAATGGTTTTATCATTGTTTGTATCCTCTTACATGCTTCTCAAGACAACCTTTACAGGTTCACTGTGTCGTATTTCGATGAATGAGTGAAATATTTTAGGAATAACCACTACGACAACATCACTTCATGGTAGAATAGAATCCCTCTACCACTACTATTGATATGGAATATTATTTATATACTAATACTGGGTATGGGAGGGTCCAAAAAATTCCAACCAGGTTTAGACTCACAAATAGTTAGACAAAAGTATTCTCAATAATGATGTTTTTATAAAAGAAATGAACTATCAAATAAGGCTTCGAGTAAGTGAATTTGAAATTTTGGCCGAATGAGAAATTTGAAGGAATATGTGAAGGCCTATACCACAGAATTAGAGACATTAGTAGTATAGATACATGTTATTATGATGGATCCCATCATGAGTTAAACCCTTCAAAGTTTCAAACTATTAATGATTCCATACATCATTTACATGTCCATGTATATGGAAACATTAAATGGGGTGACTTCATATTAAATAATTATGTGAAAAATCTTCCTCCAAAACCAATTCTCTCAATTACCCATACAGATATAGATAAGAGGATAAAAAAATAAGGACTTTAAACATAATATCACTATACCCTATGATTATTAATTAATGCATGAGGGAGGCCAATTAATACTACTTTTCAACCCTCATCATCATCATTAAAAATAATAATCATAACTACTACTAAAACAAAATAAAGAAAAACAATCATCTCCTCCATATCCATATGATACCAGATGACCAAAGTCAGACTACACAGTTCATTTTACTAATAACTATCAAATGGAAATACCCCACCCTAGAATGAAGATTGATGAATTACTCCTAATGCCCTTCCAACCATTGATTTATTTATAAAATATAGAAACTCGATTCTAATTTCACAATTACATTTTGATAGAACTCAGAGATTGTCTTCCTCCAATGATTAACCACCTTGGAGAGGTTAACCGTCACATTATCATTATATTCATCCTACTAAACGTCTGAAACATGAAATTTATGTGTAAAAAACTACCTGTGATCTCTATATATACAAATAAAACACCAATTTCTGGTAAGAAAAAACTACATTGAATAAATTTGAATAAATTATAGTCCTATAATTCACCCAATATCATCATATTTTAAAAATATTCATTATCAGGCATGATTATTTTACCTGTCCTTATTCTTTACCATATTTTTGGAACCATTTAACATAACCATTTGGTAAACAATCAATAATTATTCATTATCATGCGGCGTCAAAAAAACCTATATCATCTAAAGTCTCCATATCTAATGGAATACACAAAATATAATAGGAACCTTTTCCCTATAAACCAATGTAATCATCAACAGCGTCAAACACCCGTATATGACCTATATCTCTTCCAAATGATATGATATACTGCTTTGTGACACACCCCTAGTAGTATCACCTCATGGGAATACTGTGAACCAATGTGTAACCACCCGATGACCAGCTACAATATGACCTTGGTTGGTGACTAAATACAAGAATACACAATAGGAAAATGGGTGGAATTACCCTCATATAAAACATGATCATAATGAGAACTGACCATTAAAAACCTCAATCTATATAATCCAACATTTGTAATAATCCAAAAATTGATGAATATTTCATAAAATTATAGGACCTCAAATAAAATAAAGAATCATAATATTTAGGGACACCATATAATTTTTTTAGCTCTGATAAATTATTGACTACAATGATTACCAAACATTTACTAAAAACCTGAATATTTATTTTATCATATAGGTGTGATAATAACTTATATAAATGGATGGATTACACTAAACAAATATCTTAATCATGTAGAACATGAATAACAATGCTTTAGTAAATAAATAGTAAAACCAAGCAGAACCTATATATTTTAACTATAACATAGTTGCATTATAAAAAACTCCCCAAATATCACCTAAAATATAATAAAATTCTCTCAAGGAATATTATCCCTAGTTTCATAAAATTTCCCCTCGTGTTTATTTGTATTATAATTCATGAATTTCAAATATATTGAGGACAATCCACCATATTAATAGATATTTGATATGTGTCGAGTGTCAAAACCACCAAAAAACTGCAGATAAGGTCATCCATAATGTGTTTTTATTAATAAAAAATAAAATATAAATATTCATATCAGTTATAGCTATGTATCATAAACATCATTACTATCAACATTTATCCATCTTTCAATGCAACACCCCCTACATATACAAATTTTCCTATCCCAACCCAATTAAAATGGTATTGTGAAATTTAAAGACACTATCCCAATCCATCCTCTAATAATGCAAAATGAACACCATATAACGAATTTACCATGTACCATGGGAAGTGGTTTAAAAATTAACAAGGGTTATCCCTCAATCCAACAAAAAATGATGGTAATGGGTAAAATATATCAAAACCAAAGCAATTATATGTCAATAAATATTTCAAACAATGGTCGGGTGAATAAATAAATAAATAAATAATTACATTATAAATATATATCCTCATAAAATCCATTCATATTGAGTTCAAAAAAATATCCACATTATACATAATAATTTCAATACATTACCATCATCTCACACCACTACTCATTACAACTTCAATTATATTAACATTTTCATTTTACCATATAAAATAGAGACAAAAGATATTCCCAAAATAATTTATAGTCATTACATTATATCATTTCTATATTTACCATTTATCTTCCAATTTATGTTAATTATTAAACTCAATTTCATATTTAATGATGAAATATTCTAACTGTTACCAATATTAATTCCGTACATTTCCCATTCATTAATATTTCAACCGTTTCACCCCCTTCAATTATTTCCATCCAATACCCAATTCCATGTTTATTATTATATTTTATATTCCTATAATAATTTGAAACTACATGAAATAATATAAATATCATATTCAATACAAATAGACCACCAATAGACAATACCATAATGAATACCATAATAAAAAATTATATATTCACTTCCCTAATAATAACTCACAAGACTTGTTCTTACAATTAAATAATTTCAATAATAAAACTAGTTCATTTGAATAAATTTCTAGTAAAAATGTTATTTTTGGGTGGTTGATCTTTCAAACATTGTACATTTCTGCAAATTATAAAAATAAAACAAATTCTAAAATTGAAACAACATAAATTAATTTTAATAATATAAAAATGAAACCTATGACCACTTTGGAAATACCCCCGAATAATTAATTTTAATAAAAATTTTCTTAATCTTTATAAGGAAAATAAATACACCACCCTTAATTAATATATGAGAATTTTAATTAAAAAAATTATAAACAAACTAGTGAGTCATAAAGATTCCCTTATCTCAACCAGGGATTCAAAATTTTAAAAAATGAAACAATATGTAGAATATATTATCAGGTTATTGAGAACACATCATATATATTTTCAAATTACTAAATTACAACATTCATTATACACCACTCTATAACATAAGAAAATTCAACCACATCACTTAGCCACAACCATCCATGGATGTCAAATATAAAGAAATACTATATGAAAAGGGTAATGAATTACCATATATCAATAATTAATGTTCTCTTTATTTAGATGACCTATGTTATGGGAGGGGCCTAAAAAGAATTAAAAAATCTAGCCAAATTCATCCAAGAGTCAATGGAAAATATGGATGACTAGGGTAATTTTTTTGAGACCCTCCATTTATCACAAGGATAAAATAATAAAAGATAATGATGCAACTAATAGCTATGAAACAATACCTAGGTTTTTACAATACCACATTGTAATATATCAAAATAAAAAAATGGATTTAGGTTTAACAGATCATAAATTATTATGCCATCATTCCATCCCAGATCCCCTAAATTTTGGTTAATAACCTGGACTAATGATCTTCTCAACAACATGGTATTCATGATAATAGACCTTGACATGATTTAGATGTATCCCCATAGTGCATTCCCTATCATAATGAGAAACATTTTATCTCAACATCTTGATGCTCTATTAAACAACAATGATGTCTATACATCAATCCATAACCTCTCATTAATCTCAAAAGATCCCTTGTTAAATGTTATAGTGTAGCTCTTGGTCTAAGATATAAGGGTCCCTGAAACGGAAGGGATACCATAATTTAGCATCCTGGTTTCCTACACCATAACTACTTGAACTGTGCTACAACTATGCCTTCCAACTAGACTATTATTGAACATTATAGGCCTCCAATTAGTGATTTTATCACATATATGATATTCAATTTAAAATACACTATTTATTCCTCAAACATCACAAAGGAATTTCCAACACTCAATAAATGAAGATTAAAAGAATTAAGATAGTATAAACCACTACCTTATTATACATTATTTATAGTAAACATACAAGATATTAATATTATCGGGAATTATATATAAAACAATGATATTGATAGTTTTTAATGTATTATAAAATACCCTACTATAACAATATTTTGGAAAAAAAATATTATTTAATGATTGTGTAAAAGTTTCTTTGATAACATGGACACTTCAATAGTTGATTATATTGACACTTCATGTGATTATTTAAATAGGGACCCAACTCTATACAATTGAATAAATAAACTTTTTTATCATTCATTTATTGATTATATAAATCATGAAAGTATAATTTTTCTTCACGTATAATTATTACACTAAATACCTTCTATAATTATACATTATTTTCCTTCAGTAAATTATAACTAGTAAGAAATTATATGATTCCCATTTTCTCAATTATTTAATTTATTCCTACATAGTGATTAACCATACAATTACTCTATTGTTTTCCACTGAAAATATATAACATTGGAAATATTTTTTTCCTCTAAAAAGAACTTATCACTATGTAATTTTTTGCCACTTGTTTGATCTCATGAGAAATATTTCACATGGAATCTAATTCTAGAATAGTTTTACATCAATCCTTATAAATCCTCATTATTTATGGTGTTTCAAATCAAGATGAATATTGGTTAGAATATCTATTAAAAAAATATAAAACTATAACGAATGAAACCATTTGTATAAATCATAATGTATGGAATATATTCTCTAAATACACCACCAATCACTCTATGGCTAATAGACAAGTGGTTTAACTAAAATCTAGAACTTTTTGTGACAAAACTTCATCCAATATTTCAAAAACAATTAGAGGTATAAAAATTTCCACAATGGTAAAAGTTTTTTGTTTTATCCTTATTCATTTTCATATAAATATTTATAAACATGTCAACAATAACATTATTTTTTTAATTTTTTTATGAGGGAAATTCAAAAATTAATTATTATTTTTACATTTCTTTAAATCCTTCAAACATTCACCATATAAAAAAATACATATACATAATATATACATGTATAACAAAGGTAATTACGAAATATAGTTCAAAATTTATTAGATTTCAATAAATACTAATGTCATGAACTCTTACCATTATATATAAATTTTTACTACTTATAAAAATATTATCATATGGTTCAAATAACAAATAGTTTTCTTCTAAATAATTTCACTATGGTTTCTAATAAACTGTTCAACATAGAAAATTCAAAAACCTAATTTCTAATGAGATTAAGTTGATGTATGATCATATACATTAGTATGTAATACATTTATCACAATACATAGTATGAAATAGTTTATTATTCCCATTAAACTAGATATGTATATGGATAGTAAGTTGTGTAATAGATATAAAGAAAATTATAATAATCAATAGAAAAATTAGTTATTAAACCATGTCATCCTTATTTCACATACAGAAATATTCTTGTTTTCATAGCTAAATAGAGAAAAAAATTTAAAGGATGATATAAGACCCTTGGTAAGGGGAAGTATATAGCATAATTTATGTTGAAATAAATAATCTATACAAAACATGGTTGAGATAAATAATTCTAAAATTTTATATATATAATAACATAAATTCAATATATTTAAGGATAACATTTCAATGTAAATAAATAATCACATGCATAACAATATAATATATCATTATGGTGGAAAGAATTTGTTAAACATCATAACAATATGTTCAAGGCCACAACCAAGAAAATATAACTTAATTGAAATTCATACCTTAAATAACCAAAACTATATCATCGAGGGTAAGCAATTTTATATCCATGCACTATATAATTATAGGCCTCACATATCGCATAGTAAGTCCATTAAATCCCCCATAAGAGAAAAGATATTAATAAATATAATATATAACATTCCATTAGGTTTCTGGGATATAATTATTTTTAGGAAAACGAATTATCAATATATATAGACTATCAATAGTATATAATTAAATGAAATTATACGTCTATCCATGTGAATGTACAAAAAATAAAATCCAAAACGATAATATATTTTTCTATTATTGAGAAGGAAAGCTTATATAATGGATTATAATGTTGTAGTTGTTGAATATATACTAATCATATATGATTATTAACAAGACAATATAATCGAATTTAATTTTTAAAATGATTCAAGACAAAATAAATTTTATAAATTTTCTTCTAAAATGTAGGAATTAATTTTATACATATTTGGTAATGTTTAGTTAATTGATATTTCATTTCATTAAATAATATATGTAGATAAACACTGTTCTCTAAGCCTTGACCTATGTGAAAATCTAGATCAATAAAATAGAATCCCTTTTGAGGATAAACAAGATATATCTTAGTCACAAATCCTTAAAAAAATTTCCCTTATTTTGAAATAACACATCCATAATAGGACAACTTCAAGGCATACAAATCGATTTGGATAGATTATATGGTTATAAAAGAATTTTATTAATTTAATGAATTATGTAGGTATTTTAATGAAAAAACAATAGTTGAATATAAATAATATTAAAATTGAAAAATATAATAATAGATAATAATATAATAATTAAATTTAGTGGTTTAAAAATGATTTATAATTTAATATGAAATGAGTATATTATGAAATTCAACCATAAAATATTTATTCATTATTCTTGATAAGGAAATCAATAAAAAAATTATTATTACATAAAGGGAAACAATATAGTTATTTTATGATGAGAACCATTCCCACTCATTTTTAATTAATAATAACGAGATGATGAGATTTTATTTGTAGAAAATAGGGGGATTTTTTTTGTTAATTCTGAGACAAATAAGTTGGGAATTCAGTTTCTCAAATATGAAAAGAATGTTTCTTGTCTGTTGTTTAAAATTTACATTTATGGAATTTATCAGATTATTTCTAACATTTATTCAAATATCAACTGAAAAAATTTAATATTACTCAAAAAATATAATGGACATTCATCATAAAGAGGCATATAAATTAACTTATTATCTCTTATTGACTTTTGAATGTCCAATATAGGATTGGAAGTTGATTTTATATTTTTAAAAATATTATCTTAATAAATTAGCTAATATTTGTCCAAGGATTCACATAGAGAAATTAGTACATCATTTTTACATGATAATAAAGTCTTAATAATTATTTTATATTCAAATACGATATTAAAATTTTCCAAAACAATTCAACTATCTAAGAAAATTATGTTAACTTCACCATTTCCATTATAATTTTTCTTTAAAAATTAATGTACATTAAATGAAACTAATATTTGATAAAAACCCAAATTTAATTATTAATTTAATATCTCGTGGTATTATTTACTAATGGGTTCAAAGATGAAAATATTAAAAATAGTTTAAATAAATATATTTTCCCTTTACTATATATAGGTAATTACATTAATTTTCATTAATTAATATGAATTATTAATAATTAAACAAATATGAATTTTCTCTAGTTATTTTATTATAAATGAAAATACATTATTATTAAAAGTCTCATTTGGGGACGTTATGATTTAAATGATCTAATTCAACAAGATCACTATATTATTTTAGTATTCACATTACCACATTTATATAGATTTCATTAAGACATATAAATCATTATAATCCTTTTTTTGTTATAATTCATTTCTAAATTAATTTATCATTTTTCCCTTCTAAATGAAATTTCTCACTCACAATTTTCATTCCTTTTATGGGGGGTTCCTCTCAAGATCATGATTAAGATAAGACCCAATAATTTTGTATTTGTTTTTATTCTAGGGGTGGCCATTATTAACAATTTAATTATCAAATAGGCATTTCCCTATTATTCAAAAATAAAAGATATTGCGATTAAATTGTGATTTTTATTTATAGTGACAATGTATACTTTATTATATAAATTACTATGCAAAGATAAAGAAGATTTCAATAATTTATATCCAATTAGGTATAACTAGTAGATAAACTACCCATGTGAATTAAATTGATAATAATAGTGTGTAACATGTGGAATTCCTCCTCACCAGGATTTCATATTCCACGACACAATAAATCATGATCGTATCATTATAATTTCAACAAGACTTATTGAAATATGATATATACCATATCTCCAAAAAAAATAAAAAAAATAATTAAAAATAAGTAATAACATTAAATAAAAAGATTATGATTTAGTTTAGTTTGACATATAAAATGAGTCCCAATTCACTTACTAGTTTCTGGATAAAGATGTGTAGGGGATATGATTGTCTCCCCTTTAGTTATATTTGACGGAAAATAAGAATAATTCAGTGGTCCAAATACGTATTTTGGATTTAACCTAATTCATTATTTTTGAAAAAACATAAATTAGCCGTAATAGGAACCTATATAACCTATACTGAGTACCTGGTGCCTCACTAGAAACCCTTTGTAAGACCCTAGGTGGGATAAATAAGAATTTGGGTTCTATACAAACATAAAATTGTTAATAGGTACATAGTTCCCTCAATAATGTATATGGTGACCTCTAACATATATAATATAGCAGTGGTGCCACCTAGATCACATGTTTCCCCACTATTGTCACCTAAAAACTAGATAATTCAAAGTAAAAAATTAAATATGTCCCCATAGAATGAATTTCAATAGAAATCATATTTTCCAATGAAAACCTAACACTGAATAATAAAAAATAAAATATCCCCTACACTTATCTACTTTTAATGATATATGTCCTTATTTTCTACTAACTGTGAAATTCAGGTCATCATGAAGAACCCATTAGAATACTCAATTGTCAAATTAGTTTTTAGAATATATCCCCCTATCACGGAAATAAATTAAAATTATATTAATCTATAATAAACAAGCACCCACATTTTTTGAAAAATATTTTAAATGAAAAATCCTAGACCAATACTCATCACATATCGATTATCCTTCGAATGATGTGGCTGGACCATAAAAAACATGAAAATGAAATAAAATATTCAAATTAATTTCTATGAAAATAACCTACAAACTAGTATGAATATATGGGATATAAATCAATAATGATACCAAAACAGTACCCACATCATTGTACCTCTACTAAGAGAATGTCATTTGACATACAAGATCTGTATATATTGTTAACGGAATCCCAAATTACTTCAAATACCGAACCTAATGGTTGTAGCACCGAATTAGAATGTTCATCAAATCATTATTCGAAGAAGAAGAATATATGAATCATTATTTATCCCTCTTAAAAAGTGGATGATATCATCATCGTACCCACCACCATCGAAATCATAAAACATGTAGCTATTAACCCCACTAAAAAGTTGAAAATACTATTACGAAAATATTAATAGAATCCTACTTCTCAAAAATTTATCTATGTCATTACCTCATTTGAAAAATCATTCATCTAACATACATCTTTCTGGGTATTTCAACTATGCTCTAATTAATATATTATATATTTGATTTTAAATAAATTTTTTTGATAGATTATGATAAATGAAATTCAAATTTATGATAAATCATTATATATTTTATTTTTATAACACACTAAAATACCTAATAAAAATATAATACATTATTCGAACTCGTTATAAAAAGTCTTCATGAAAACCAATAAATGTATTTAATTATATGTAAATAAAAGTAACAAAAACGTAAAACCATAATCCTAATCGTTTACCATGATGACAAAAAATGTGATTAAAGAATAAGAATGAAGGAAAAAAGTAAAATATATTATAAATTTTTAGTGAGAATTAAAATAATTAGATGAATGAATTTTAGTGAATAATGTAAGATTATATACTGGAATGTAATATATATATTATATATATCTGTTTCCCTCAGAATTCGGGGATGACCTCCTGGATGGGAGATTCAAATGTTACGATCAGTTTCTAACGGGTTTGTTCATAGAACCGGAAACATCCAATGATTCCACATCCATTTAGACCTACTTTCCAAAGGTAGGCGCTCATTATCTTGTAGACTAATTAGGCTTAGGAATCTGCAATGGTCGAGAGGATGGGAGGTCGGACTCATCACAACTTTTTGAGGGGAATTATTGTCTACTCTGGGACTCTCTTTATAGACTTAAGTTATGTTAGTGAATCCTTATTACATAACCAAGTATAAAAAGAGCTTTCATTCAGTTTTGACAATATGTAAGAAATTTAGAGAATCTTTTATATATATTCGAGTTTCTTCATCAACAGAGAATCATCTGTATCTATTTAAAGATTCTTGGTCAATGGTATCCTTCAAAACATTTATATAAAAGTTTCTTGGTCATTATGATGACCAGGCTGGTTTTAAACCCACTCAGTGGGGCACTTGAAGTTTATTGTCATTCAAAAGGAGATGGATTATTTCAGAGTTGGGATCGAACCCGCAGATGGGATACCTACGTATCCTTTGTTTTGGAAAATTAATCAGAACCCATGTAGTTCAGATAAGGGAGTATGATGTTTATGATTGATGGCTCAAAGAAGGATGTCATAATTACTTTTACTCTCTAAGCTCACGTGAGTCATGCTCAGTGTGAGAAACAAGAGGTATTGGTAATAAAATAGACAATTGGGCCATGAAATATGTAATCATAAGAAATGGTTTGGGGCTTATATATGTATGACTGCCCAGATAAATGAAGATTAGGATTTACTTTAGGGAGAAAATCCAGGAACATGGTCCATAAAGGTATATGTGCTTCATGGAGATTTGAATACTATAACTTGGGACTTATTCCTAAAAAGGAAGCCCAGATTAGGAGAGGATTGATGATTGGGTTTTACTCCTGAGAAGGAATCCCAAATCAAAGTTAAATTAGGACTGGTTAAAGAGAAATTAAGGGACTTGGGGCTTACTGCTGAAAAAGCAAGCCCAAATTTATGACGGGGGCTTATTCCTAACAAGGAAGCCCAGGTTAGGGGAATTGGGGCTTACTCTTGAAAAGGAAGCCCAAAATTATGACTACGACTTATTCCTAAAAAGGATGCCCAGGTTTATGACTATGGTTTGGGGCATACTCCTGAGGATGATGCCCAAAATTATAACTGGGGATTATTCTTGAAAGGAGACCCAGGTTAAGGATTCTCTCATCTTAAAGGATGAGGTTGAATAAATGAACTATCAATCTTTAGTGAAATAAAGATATGTAAATCACGATGTTTTGAGAGATATTCCACAGAATTACTTTTATATAAGGAAGTCAAATCAAGAAATCATGCCATAAATGACTTTGAAGAGTGTCTTGAAGACTTAATCTTGAATAGGAAAGGTGTAATTGCTTAAGAGGGGTATAATGGGCAAGATGGGAACCCAAAAAAAGATGGGTCGTGCATGTCTTGGAAGGCGCGCAAGTATTGCGTGGGCGCGCAAGTATTGGTCACTCAGGTATACCTGTGCGACATTTGTGGGGTACATGCGTGATGTTCAACCATCATTGAAATACTTGAGTGACTCTTTATTAAAGCCTTTAGAATCCTCTTTAGGTTCTTCCAGAAAAGGGACGCGCAAGTTCTATCGATGGAGTAAGGTGGCGCGCAAGTGTGGCCACTTCCCTTAAGGGCTGGCCACTCAGGCGCACAAGTGTTGATGAGTTTCAACACATAGGCTTTCCTCCCTCTCTTTAGATCTTCTGTTCTAGGTAAGAAATTACCTGAGAAGTGTTTCATAAACTTTAGAAGAGACTTGGGCATCAAGAGATTCAATCTGTGTTTCTGGAAAAATTCCTCCTCGAATGTGGGGCCCACAAGGTCTATTTATAGGCAAGAGAAGACCCCGGGCGGTTACTGGGTGGTTATCACTTAGGTCGTGCAAGTCAGTTGCACGACCATATGGCGTCGCGCAAGTGAACTTGTGTGACATTGATTTAACTTTTGTGGCATATGTGCTTTTGATCCCTTCTTCATGCCTTTTTCGATTTTTTATATTTTCATCAAAGGTTGAATCATTTTGAGCTCAGCTATTCCCCTTTTCCGATCTTTAGATTATGTGACAAAAGGAGAGCCAACAATAGTCCCCCCTCAGAGTTGGATCCGAAAGAAAATGAGGATTTTACTCTGAGGAAATTGAAGACATCGAAAGGAAAAGGTGGTGCACAAGTCTTCAGTGTGCAGAGGGAAGCGAGCAAGTGTGCGCCGCGCTGGTCTTGAGCTCACTGGGTATGGTGCGCAGGTAGGCCCCCTGGCCTATAAATACGCAACTTTTTGCTGCATATAGCATCTGATCCTGAATTTCTCGAGCTCTCGCCACGCAACTCTCTTCTTTCCACTATTTCCTCACAGCCATTCTACTCTGAAGGTAATAGGACTTGCACGGTGATACATGAGTGACAAAAACTTGCGCGTCAAATGTAACACTTGCCCGACACCTTCATACTTGCGTGCCTTAATGCCTTAGCCATTTTTTTGATTTCATTAAAAAAATTTGTGGAAAATCAATTCATTTATGAATTCATTTATTCAACTCTTGTGTAGAATTAATGGCTCTTAGACCCGGAATAATTGATGAACTGGCTAGCAAGCAGATAGATGATATGATGAACATCATTGGCCATGATTATTATACTGTCAAAGATAGCACTCTTCTGAATTTGGCTAAGTATCTGAAGAAATATCATCTTGACTTCCCTCAAAGCACTTATCTACCTTTTTATGGATATGGTCATCTAAAAGAAGTCACTATTCTAGAAGTAAAGAATTATCTTCCATTTTCGTGGTTTCAGAATTATACCAACTTTGCTTCACCAAATATCTTAGGTGGAGGAGTATTTATAAATGCTGGAACAGTGTCGAAGGTCTATATGATGCATCATAGCCCTTGTACACCAGATCTGAAAAAAAACTACACCTGAGCTTCAACCACATTGTCATCCCTCGATCTTCCAAAATGCTTAGATGGATCAATCCAAAGGCTGGATGAAAAGTTGGGACTTCCGTCCTGGGGGAGGTGTGAAGCCAACATGGATGTGGGCATACTGGGTGCAACAGACCTGCGCAGAGTTTATCGAGGATCTGAAGAGAGCTGCAATATACGAGGCTGTCTGGGTTGGGAAAACAAATGTTTATAGACATGATAACTTCGTGCCAGAGATACTAAGCCACTAGAGCCCAGCAACTAATTCTTTCCATCTGACTCATGGAGAAGTAGGTATCAGTTTGTAGGATGTTCACAAGATCTCAGGGGATCCAATTTTGGGCGATATGTATGATGAATTCATTCCTCCCAAGGTAACTTGGACTGATTCAGAGAAGACTCCTGCTTTAGCTCAAGAATTATTTAAGATCTTCCATAGGCTCAAGATTTCAGAGACCTCATTAACTCATTTTAGAAAAGATATTCATCCAGAAGAATGGATGAATGTATTTCTCATTTAGAAGAAAGAGATAGAGATAAAAGAAAAAGGATCCAAGAAAATGAAATCCAAGGATACCAGGCCCAAACGTCCTACCACCTGTCCAAAACCTGAGAAGAGAAGAGCTCCTGGCACATTTTGGCCAACTCTAGAAGCATGAGAGTTTGAAAAGTGGGGATATAAATTAAATCAAATGATTCCAAAGAAGACATGGCTGGCGGGTTTCTTGGCAATGTGGCTCAGTGTTTCTCTCTTTTCGGTCAGGGATTCGAAGGGAGGTGTTAGGCCAGGGACCTTCATCATTGAGGAAAAGTTGGCTGAGGGAAAAATGGTTGGGTTAGATACCCCCATTTTATCAAAGATTCACAGGAGTTTACTTCATGTCTTCATGGGTAAATCTCATTTAAGAATAGTGGGACCATTCCAAGTTTTGTGGGGATGGATCACCACTCACTTCAGTACTTACAATCTACAGAATGGATTACAAATACCTGGAAGCTCCTTCAGACCGTTAGTGCAAGCATTCTATGGAATTGCTCTATTAGATGTTAATGGTTCTGACATGAAAGTGAGGCTGAGCATGTTTAAGGAATTAATCTTCTTTCCCTATGGAATTCCGCCATCCGGGTGGTTTGTTGATGATGGTATAGCCCATTTGGATTTGAGGGCGTACATGCTAGCTTGTAGGGATGGTGTGTTAGTAGCCAGGATTGATGGAGAGATCATATGTGAGGACTATGCTCCATATATATTTTCATGCCAATTAAAATTTCAGCAACAGATTGTTGTATCCTCTCCGATACATGTCAGGTTAGAGCAAAATCCGATGTTTGTTGGACAACTATGGCTGCTGACATCAAGAGAGACGACTGCGGCAGTATTTGATCTTCCAGTTGAAAAAGCGGCACATAATTTGAATACATATTATGCTGAACACTGGAAAGCATTATACCCTAAAGGGATATTGAATCACCCAGTATATCAATCGGGAAAGAGGAAGAAGACTTTAGAGAAAGAAACCCTTCCTCATGAAGGTGATTCTTCCCCACCTGAAATTGGTTCAACAGACACCTCTTCTAGAACTGATTCACCAGATTATCATGATGGGGATGATGAGACACAGCTGGCAGCAAAGCGGTTTCATGCCCGATATAATCCTCCGGCCAGAATTAAAAGAACCACTCCATCAACTCCTCGTGAGTTATTTCGTTGTAGTAATTTTAATCACTGCTACTTTATAAAGAAATAAGTCTTACTTTCTTATTCTCTATCTGTAGCTATAGGTGCTGGGAAGAAATTAAATTCAAAAATTATAGGACCTTCCTCACAGCCTTCATATCTAAGACCAGAGGTTGTTCAGCTATGGCAGGACTTATACTGTGGTACTGAGACCGCCTGGCTGGATTTGTGTGATGGCCTACAACATATTGGAATAGGAAATCTTATAGATTCTAAAAATCTTCAATACGAAGATAACCCCAATGAAGTGCGAGCTTACATCAGAGAGCTAGAAATGCTCATATATGCCACTGATGAATCTGTTCTTATCACCAGGCGGGTGAAGGAAATGATTGATCGTGGCACCACTAAGTGGGCTAGTGGTTCTGGAGATGAGGAATGGCAAGAGTATGTGGCTCCTTAAGATGTAAGTTTTCTTACCTTATTTTCTTTGAAACTTGATTTCAGTTGAAGATTTGTTACTTAAAGAAGTTATTTTCTTCATCTTGTAGCTTGAAAAGAAAGGAACTGGGGTTTCTTCGCCACAGTATAGCCCTGGTGGTACTGCTATCGGGGTTGCTGCTGATTCTCCTCGCGAACCAGGCGAGATATCTCCAGGACAGTAGGCCGTGAATGAGGCGCTGGACATAGCCTTCCATTCTCCAATCCAAGTTCCAATAAGGGAGACTACTGATACTCCAAAAAAAGAAGCAAAGGAAACGAAGGAGGAAATCCACTGCTAAACGCTTCATTTGCAGCGGTAAGTCCTTCGAATAATCATGATTTTATACCTATAATCACATGGTTACTCATATTTCTGAGGATTGCAGGGGCTTCTTCAATTTCCCCCTTGAGGTAAGGGACTGATCTTCCTTCAAAGGCCGTGGAGGGTGCTGTAGAACAATTACAGACCCAAGCTGACTTGGCTACTCCTGGACAAGAGCAATCATCCATTCCCAGTATCCCTCCAGCTGCTGAAGATGCTGTCCAGGGTCAGGGGTTGCAGGACGTATGTCAGCAAGAAGATGTATCAAATGCTCTCACTGGTGAGACTAACCAGGATTTTGAAATATCATTGGATGAAATGATGAATCAAGTAATGACTTTCGAAGAATTTTATGATCATGTTAAGTTGTCATGTGATTTAGAAGACCTTGGGCGTGAGTGCTACCCTTTGCCCAATTTTTTTTTAAAATTTACACTTCTAACCATGACTGAAAATAATATGCAGTTTCATCCGTAGAAGTTGCTGAACTGCCAATGCCTGAAAAGGGTGTGGACATTGATGTCAACCCTAACATTGCAGAAACATTTGCTCAAGTAGATCTAAACCCAATAAACCCTCTTGAGACCCATCTTGAAAATCCTATTGAGATCGGGAAAGATGGAGAGAAGTCTTCTCAGGTTGTTGAACCATCCTTGGGTAAGGGATAACAATATTTGTGATTGTAATTTATTCGCAAGACAATCTATTCCTTTTTTATCCTTTGAAGCTAACTAAATATTTCAATTAATCATGCAGGGCCATCAATTGCAATGACTAGATCCAAAGGTGAGGCCTCAGCCTCTACCCCAACGGGAATTGAAAGTGAAGAAGCACAAATCAGGGGGGAAAGAGTAGGATAGGGCACTTCCTTAAGTGTGTTAATTACAGATTACATGCCCCCCTCCGACGATGATGTTGAATCAGATCCAGAGATGCTTAAAGCGTTCAACTTTTCATGATGTAAGGCATGGAACAACATATGTAACATCATATCTGGGGTGCCTTTAGAAGAGCAACTATCGAAAATTCCTCGATTTTCATCCCAATTTGTTATACTAGGACATTGTGGTTTTGGATATGAAAAGATCCACGCTACGGTGAAACAGATCATTTTCAGGAGGTATCAGGCGCAAAAAAGTCACGAAGATTTGATCAGAGTGAAACTGTCAGTCAACATAGGCGAATTTGAGGCTGCGGTATCCCAAGATGAAGCTGATTATGCTGTCAAGATGAAGGAGCTGAAGCATAAAATCAAAGAAAAGGCCATCCAGCAGGTGCAACTCCAGCAACAGTTAGATGCTGTTATTGGGGAACTTGATCAGATTAATAAATCATTGGATGAAACTCATATGAATGGCATGAAATCCATCACAGATGCTAAGAAGTCACTTCATCAAGCTGAAAAGAGTGAAGCTGGTCAAATGCACAAGCTTCAAGTAACTGCTGATAAAGCTCAGGATGTTGTACATCAAATGAAGACTTATGTTGACAGACTTTTGTAATTCTTGAAAAAGAGAAGTGACTCTAGTCTGTGGATGTCCTTCTAACTCTTGTGCATCAATGAAAAACACTTTCACCTTCACTTATTTGTACCTGTATTCTCTTTTTCTATATGGTTTAGATTTTACCTAAGCCAATGGGCCCAATAAGTATAGTTTTCTTTATACTTGGATTATTACAAATAACCCTACAAACATTGAATCTTTTAATTTCTCAATATTACCTAAATCATACAAAATATATGTTTAGTGAGCTGGAACGTGAATTTTATTCAGAGTTCCTTTGTCTTTTGTGGGCAGTTTAAATTCATGCACACCAGACATAAAGAGGCTAATGTTTAAGGTCAAAATAGCTTTGACCAAAATGGATTAAAATTGATTAAATAACTTGACAATTTATCTGAAAACATATTATCATACTCAAGTATGAGAGAAAATATGTAAACAATGGCTTACGAGAATTTGAATCTGAGGAATGATATGAAAAAGAGCTAAAAGGCATCAGAAGAAGTAGTTTCCAAGAATAAAGTTACTATTATTTAACAAACCCGTTAGGGGGTTGAACTATGCAGGGCCTCCTAGGGGCATTGGCTGCATAGTCAAATAAATAGCATCTTTTGGCTGACAAGTCTATTATGTGGACTGTTTATGCAAGGCCACCTATGGGCACGTGCTGCATAGTCAGGAAAAAGAACTCTCAGAAATTTACTTTCATAGTGCTAAAATCCAGTGAATGTTTATGGAGATTCAAATTTTCTAAAGTATAGATATTGTTGTATGGAAAGAGGTACTTGAATATGGAGAAGATATTTACGAACAAGACTATCGAAGAATTGAATATATATCACTCCTACGAAGGTCTGACCCAAACGTAGGGAAAGAGAATATGGAGAGTATAAACCATATACTTGAATACTTTCAGATCATGAAAATGGATATGGGACAAATATGTTAAGGATGGATATTTTTTGCAGATCCCTACATACCATCATTTAAGTCAAATAAGGACAAAAGAGGCATTCTTCCCAAGAATGAAATTATTATTATCCAACAAACCCGTTAGGGGGTTGAATTATGCAGGGACACCTAAGGGCATTGGCTACATGGTCAAATAAATTGTATCCTTCGGCTGACAAGTCTGTTATGTGGACTGTTTATGCAAGGCCACCTATGGGCACGTGCTGCATAGTCAGGAAAAATAATTCTCAGATGTTTGACATTTTTGTGACTAAAAGTCATGAAAAGGGTTATGAATATCTGAAAATATTTAAGGTTAGGATTATAACACATAAATATGGGTATTTTCTAATGTATATAGAGATACATAAGTCAATGATAACCATAATCATGTTGTGACTGGGTCCTAAATTGAAATTTTGGACTTCACTACGTATCTCATAAGAATGAGAATCAATCCATACGTAGTTCTTGAAATGCAGTTTAACGTCATGCATGACGCAAATATGAGAGTTTTTAGTATAGGGTCATAGTGTTCAGACCATAATAATGAATACACAGTGTGTGTTTTCATGAGGACTTTTTATCCAAGGGTCTGAAAGTGAAATTTGGGGTTAGTCCCAAAAGACTTGTGGCCAGAATCGAGGGATTCTCGAACATTCCTACGTATCCCATAAGGATGGGAATCAAGCCCACGTAGTTCTAGATATACCCTTTTTACAAATTTGGTTCATACATGTGAAGGGTGAAAGGGGACTTTAGTACAGTGTTGGTTTAACCCGAGATAAAAAGTTTAGGCCTTACCATGTATGCATATAGTCCTTTGAAATGAAACATGATTGAAAAATCAATGTAAATAATGGTTCCCTCTCAAATGAGGAAATCAAAGAGTATTGTAGTTCATTGTCATACCGGACAAAAGTGTTGTATAGTTTAACTTCGTATAACAAGGACGAATGTGAATCAAATGTAAAGATATTGATTTTAAGGGCGGTTTCACAAATCAACATCGTATGAGATGAAGGTGAACCGAAGTGAAGAGATTGTTTTTTGGGCTTGAACCTTTGGAGGTTTCCTACGTACCCAGCCTGGAAGGCAAGGATCATAATCCGTGTAGTTCAATTAAATAATAAACTAATGATCAAATTATTCTTGGGGACAATGACCTAAAAAATGATGTTGGGACTTACACATGGTTAGCATCCTAGAGACAGTGTTATGGTTGAGGTTTTCTATAAGCTCACATGAGTTATACTCGTTGTGAGAAACAAGAGGCAGTAACAACCTTAATGATGCACAGTTTAATGTCATGTAACTGGGACAAAGAACAGTTTAGCATCATGTAAGACATATCAAGGACTTTCTGTACAGTTTAGCATCATGTAATTAGGACGATGGGGACAATACAGTTTAATGTCATGTTGGACAAAAGGGTGAATAGTTTAATGTCATATACATGGACCATGGATGGTGCAGTTTAACGTCATGCTGGACATAAATACAATTTAATGTCATATAGGACCTTTGATGATTATGTAGTTTAACGTCTTTCCAGACGTAAGGGACTTTCAAATAGTTTAGGGTCTTATGCATGGACCGTTGCTGTATAGTTTAACGTCGTATAGCAAGGACAAACCGGTGCTCCACAGTTTAATGTCATGTTGCAGAGACAATAAAGTTTCGCGTCATGTAGGACAAAAGGGGGACTGTGCAGTTTAATGTCATGCCGTGAGGACAAATTAGGGATTTTTTTTCTTCTTCTTCAGTTTAGTGTCATGCTGGACAAAAGTTTGAATAGTTTAGGGTCATATACATGGACCATGTATGAGTTTAAGGTCATACTAGACCATTTCTGTATATTTTAACGTCATATAGCAAGGACGAACCGGTGCCGCACAGTTTAGTGTCATGTTGTGGGGACATTACAGTTTAACGTCATGTTGGACGAAAGGGGGAGTTTAAGGTCATATTGGACCATTGCTATATAGATTAATGTCATATAGCAAAGACGAACCGGTGCTACACAGTTTAGTGTCATGTTGCAGGGACATTACAGTTTAATGTCATGTTGGACGAAAGGGGGAGTTTAAGGTCATACTGGACCATTGCTATATAGTTTAACGCATATATCAAGGACGAACTGGTGCCACACATTTTAGTGTCATGTTGCGGGGACATTACAGTTTAACGTCATGTTGGATGAAAGGGGGAGTTTATGGACATACTAGACCATTGATGTATAGTATAACGTCATATAGAAAGGATGAACTGGTGCCTCATAGTTTAGTTTCATGTTGTGGAGACATATTAGGGGTATTTTGTAATTTATACAAAATACTTCTTAAAAAATCTGGCATTAGTTGGAGTAGTAATGAATTCTCCATCCATCGAGATTAATGAATAAGCTCCATTGGAGTAGACCCTATGTATTGAATAAGGTCCTTCACATTTTGGCTCAAGCTTGGGTGGTTTCTTTCCTGGTATCATTGGAGTTCTATGAACTAATACCAATTCTCCCTGAATGAATGAACGAAGATGAAATTTTTTGTTAAAAGCTCGTGCTATTCGATTCTGATAGATGACCAAGTGGTGAAAAGTGCACAATCATTTCTCATCTAATTGTTACAATTAATTCAATCGCTTTTGAGACTGCTCATCTGTAGATAACTAATCACAAATGGAAACTCTGAGTGAGGGAAATTGAACTTCAATTGGCAAGACTGCTTCTATTCCATATACCAACGAATATGTAGTTGACTGCGTTGCATTGCGGGTGGTAGTCAGATAAGCCCATAAAGAATGAAAGAGTTTATCAGGCCATGACCTCTTATCATTATCCACCATCTTTTTTAGTATATTTGAAAGAGTCTTGTTAAAGGCTTCTATTTGGCCATTGGCCGCCACATGATACTGAGATGAATGGTTGGATTTAATGTTGTATTCTTGATACAATTTATTCACTTCAGAAAAACAGAAGTTGGTGCCTTTGTCCGTCAATATGGTATGAGGGACACCAAATCTTGTAATGATGTTAGACATGATGAATGTAACAATGCATTTAGAACTGACTTCTTTAAGAGGTACTGCCTCTGCCCATTTGGAAAAGAAATCAGTATCAGTAAGAATGTACTTAAACTACTTGGCCATAGCTAAAGGGTAATGTCCCACCACATCCATTCCCCATGTGGAAAATGGCCACGAGTATTTAGCTATATGAAGCAACTCTGGAGGTTGATGAATGAAGTTGGCATGTACTTGGCATGAATGACACATCTTTGTGAAATTAACACAATCTTGTATCATTGAAGGCCAAAAGTATCCATGCCTTCGAATTTGATCAGACAATCTCTGTCCAGACCGGTGGGCACCACAGACTCCTACATGCACTTCTTTCATGACAGCCATTGTCTCTTCAACATCAATGAATCTGAAGAGAACTCCATCGAAACCACGTTTGTAGAGAATTTTCTCTAAGTGGTTTGGGCTATCATAAAGAGTAAAATTGACCACACGTCGCCAGATTTGTTCTTTCTCAGCTTTATCAGGTGGAAGTGTTCCATTTTGAAGGTATTCCCAGATAAGTGACATCCATCCTATAGTATGACCATACGGTTCAGGAATGGGACTAATTTCATTAATTTCCTCTGTTCTGGCTTGAACATAAGGTGAAATTGCACGATGGTGGGCAATACTGATGGTTGTCTTGTCCTGATATGGATCTTCTAGAGCTGTGGCTATATTATCCAGCGCATCAGCTTGAGCATTTTGGGATCTTAGGACATAAGAAAATGTGAGATAACTCTTGGTTTCTATCCTCCCAAATTAATTGTTCCAACTTCAACATAATTATTGTTCTAACTCTACGTGTTATGTTAATAACCTCAATATTACTTATTTGGCACCGTAATCCTCGTGGAAAAAGAATTGGCAAAGGAGAGGAGGCTTGGGAAAACCCATGGAGAAATATCCTCCAATGATTAATGACTTCCGAATGAAGAACGAGGATGACGCTCGATCCTGGATCGGGAGCGTCTTCTGGGGGTGACGAATGCCGACGACACCACCTTCATCGACTTCGTCTTCTTCCACAAGCCACCTCCATCGACGATCGAGGTAGGGGTTTTATTTTGAAGTATGATTAATCAATATTTCTTGTTTTCTCATATTCTATATTCTCAATGATGATGGCCAAAAAAACACAGACATTGATCCACACATATATTGGGATCTTTTCTATTCATTCTTCACGCCTTCTTCAATTCCAAATATTTAAGCGTGCTAAAAACACAAGGATTCATTGAGCGCGACCTGTAGACGCGATGATATCGACCCGAGGATCGTGAATCTGTGGTCGTCAATATTTGTTTCTGGCTTTGAATGAAGTTGCGGTGGCCTGTGGAAGGGTTGATGTGGCAGTGTGATTCCGACCAGGGCACAATGGAGGTCCATTAAGGTTTTGGTAGGCATCTCGTGGGTCAGTTCGGACAGGCAGCAGCCTGAGGTTGCTCGCGGCGAAAGGGAGAGGCTGATCGATCAACAAGACAACGTGGCAGAGCAGGGTCTACCTTGCGCGGCTGGTGCAGGTAGTATGACAACACGAGCATGAGGCTGGGATGGTGGTAGCCATAGGAGGCAGATCCGATGGATGAGGATGCTGCATGAAGGGTTGGTCAATTGGGTTACGGGAGAAGGAAACATGAAATTGTGAAAGAAGATTGGAGATTGGAGAGAGAAAGAGACTTGGGAAATAAATTAAATCAACAAAATAGAAATTTGAAGCAAGGGATGATGTTAAACAAAATTGGAGAGATGGGTTGTGTGTGACATGGGATATTTGAGAGAAATCAATTAAAAATAATAATATAATAATGATATTTATTTTTATAAAACACTTTTTCATCCATAACTTATCATTGAGACATCGGTTTTGTGAACCGTCAGTGGCAGTGTGACCCTCACATCGAGACATAAATTAGGAGTCCAATATTGTATGTCTTTTTTTGAGGTTCTGGATCAGGTACATGAAACACTCAAGTAAAAATAATATATTATTATTATTAAATCTTCGACCCTCCATAACTCTTGTGTGCGACGTCCAATTGAATTAACGTTAGCGTCAATGTGATACTTTAGTTAAGAATGACGATTTAAATTCTAATTTGAATATTAAATTCTGTTTCATGGCTCAGGTCAACTAAACACCCAATAATATTATTAATATTATTATTGTGGGATCTTGTATTTGACATGTCTCCCTCGTATGGTATCGAAATGACGAACCATCTACATCGCTAAAATTCTTTGAGCAAAGATGCCCCTTTGAGAAGACCCCACTACAGTTCGGGGTATAGTTGAGATATAGTATGTTTTGATCGTACATGAATCCAACTGGGCCCTCAGAACAAATTCCTAATAACTAACAGTTCGGGCGTCCAGTTGACGCGCTGTCTGTGGCGTTGAGACCCCTCTGACGTCGCAGACCTTTGTGATACTTCTAAGTGGGAGTTCATTACAGTTGGAGTATCTACCAGTATATTATAGAGTGGATCATCTAGAGACGAGCATATATGTGTGCGAGAACCTAGTAGCTGGTTGAGACTTGATGACTGCTGACTAATTTGACTCAGAGTGATTTGACTATCCTAGTGGGGAGCGAATCCGTGTGAACACGGAAGACCCATGGTGGGGATCGCCTATGTGTGAGCACGAAAGACCCATGGTACTCGACACATGGAGCACCTTAGTAGGCTATGAGGGGGAGCACCTCTATGTGAGAGCAACAGTCCCACAGTGTGGAGCGCCTCTGTGTGAGTGCGACAGACCCTTGGTACTCGATAGGAGGAGTACCTCAGCAGTCCAGGTTAGTGGGAAGCAGTTCTGTGTGACATGGTAGGCCCACTATACTCAATAGAGAAAGAGTTATCCACCAGCCGAGGGTTCATATTGATACTATCCCTAGAATTAAATCCTATTTGAGCTGAGTTATTACCTTTTGAGTTTACCTCATGATTGAGACAGATTACTTAATAACTTAGGTATATGTATGGGAATATACCTATGTGTGGTTATTTGTTGATTTCATACTTTGTGTTTTATCATTGATGGATTTTGTGAGACCATGAGGGTGTCAAGGTCCCTACTAGGAATCATTATACTCACCCGTACACGGGCTATGCCTCCACCACATTGTGTTGGTTGCAGGCGACATATAGTGTTGATTGAGGCCGAGAGTAGCAGGACTGGTTGGTACTCGGAGGTGGACCTTACAACTTGTCGGTACAAGGAGGAGCCGGACGGAAATGGGGCACTATGGATGATACCTATACCTACCCTTTGGGTAGGGTTTCTGGGTGGATGATCTAGCAGCTTTTTTACTTTTCTTTCAGTTGTACTTGTACTTTCCAGTTCCTTGTACTTTACAGTTGGGATTTTATTTCTGGCCCCTTTAACTTTTCATCACTCTTTTTACACAATTTTACCTAGTATTTTTCTTCCAACATGTACTCTGTTTGTGCGTTCTTACACAATAGACATCCAATGACATCCATGTATAGGCGATTGATGCATTTGGTGCTAGTCGATAGCCCATGTTCTATGGATGGAGGGCTTGGGGTAGTCACGACATGGGTCCCAAGGACGAGTCGTGACAATTGGTATCAGAAGAGTCTGTTCTCCCACTGAACATAGTACTCCGATCTTTATTTTATGTTAAGTAATACTGTTATGGGTACTGAGTGTGGTTCTCAGTTCAAGGAGTCCAGTGTTGGTGCGACGGCTGACTTATCCATGCACCAAGACCCTGACTGCTCATCTCAGACTCAGTGCATGAAAACACTGATTGCATGTGTGTTTTCAAAAGTTTTCATTAAGTGAGCTCAACTGGGTTATTTCACTAGGTATAACAGTTGACCGTGTCACATCTATTCAGTATTCCTCCATGTAGACAGACAGTTATAGTTTAGGGAGAGCACACAATGATGACCCACCAAGCGGTGAGGATTCGGTGTTGGTCCCTCTTACAATGTTGGAACCTTCATGTGGTGTACCAGCAACATCACCACCCATTGGGTAGTAGATTCCAGCAGCCACACAGGCAGAAAATGCACACCAACTCAGCGCATTTCACGAGATCCAATGACATAAGCCTCCGAGGTTATGAGGAGAGACATATTCCCATGCCGTAGAGGACTAGCTAGAGGTGATTTCTAGAGTTCTATGACTAGTTGAGATACCAATAGAGAAGGCATTGATCTTATCTACTATCCTTTTTTAGGGAGTCACCATGAGGATAGATTTTATAGTTATGAGGCCTCAGTACATGGACCATTACCTGAGATCGTACCTTTAGTTAGTGTGTCAGCTATATCACTGCTTTTTGGTCAGTAGTTACGACCAGCAGTACCGGTAGGGGACACTTGTAGGATTAGAGCCTTACATGTGTTTCTGCATCAGAAACCTCTTAGGATCTAAGTCGAGGCTGAATCTCATGCAGCTGAGGACTAGCTGGAGGTGGTGGTTGAGAGTTCACTAGAGCTTATACAGCTTCGGAAGGAGGACATGTCATTAGCTGAGTATTTATGGAGGAAAACCGATCATTCCCAGTACTCGATGAATATGATACGATCAGTGCTTCAGGGCTCAGACTTCCGAGCGAGGTGTGTTTAAAGGACATTCGAGCTAGCACAATTCCTCTACGCATTCCTACTTATGATAGGATTCTAGAGAGAACCTTTATGGTTGAATTTTCTATGGAAGAGAGGATATAGCCATTGAATTTTTGTAGCAGGATATCAGGAAACTGGGACCAGGCTCAAAGACCTGAGGGTGTAAAAAAATGTTTCGGGATGAAGAAGTGTTAAGGACAGATGAATCTGTAGGTCAGCATATGTGTAAGGAGAGCTAGGAGAGAAGAATGAAGTGGTGCATATTTCGACATGTTACAACCAACCCCTTATATGGAACCTGCCAGGCATAGGGAGCTAGATGACAGGAGAAGAGAGTAGCTACATATGGTCAAAGAGTGTGACCAAAGGCGCTGAGAATGATTCGAGGTACGGTATTTGTCTTCAACTAGCTACCATAACAATATACATATGTACCAATTATTCATTCCTTCCAAGAATATTATCCTAGATCTATAGTTTCTGGTTAAACCATTGACTTGACCCTCATGTCAGAGATACCTTTTGGTGGAGACTTGGTAATCACACATTCGCTGACAGTGTCATCTGACCCTTGACGCAAGAGTCTTGGTTGGAACCTCTTGGTGGAAGTGTCAAGGCCTTACGAAGTTAGTTTGGGTTTGGAATTAACATCCACAGTTCACACTCAGATTGATTGTATTAGAAATAAAGGTTGTGGTTTATCTACAATGTTGGGATGAGTATTTCCATGGTCTTTGAAAAGGAAATCCCAGCCAGCATAAGATGGACTCATTCAAAAGAGGGTGTAGTCAATCACCCATGAGTCGTCCAGACAATCCATTGTGCCAGAATTCTAGAGAGTTTCATCACCACTATCAGCTTTCTCAAAGAAGGGGAAACCCTTCGTGTGGTCAGAGAGATACCAGTAGATCTTTTAGGAGCTGAGGCAGAGGATGAATTGTGCCCTAATCTTGAGGATTACAGAGGAAGGCATAGGGTACATAGTATATTGCGAAGCATCAGGGACCGAACTCTGATTTAACCCGATGCAAGAGTGAGCAGTGATAGCATATGGTTTTTAGCAGTTGAGACTACATGAGAAGTACTACTCTACCCATGACTTGGAGTTACCAGCAGTGGTCTTCACCTTGAATATGTGGTAGGACTATCTTATGGGAGATCATTTTATAGTATACTCTAATCACAAGAGTCTTAGGTATATCTTCTTTTAGAAGGACCTGAACCTGAGACATCGACATTGGCTTGAGTTCCTCCAGGACTATGAATTCGAGAAAGTCTATACTCCTAGGAAGGGGAATGTTGTAGTAGATGCACTCAGTTGGAGATCTGATATACAAATGCTATGTGAGGTGGTAGAGCATATAACTGCTTTACAAATATCTGTTGTGGATAGAGATGAAGAATCATTCCTTCAGTCTCTTACGGTCACTCCCCCACTTCTTCAGTGAGTTAGGGAGGTACAGCGTGGGGATGATGACTACAAGACACGACGTGCACATATATCCACAGAACAGGCACCTGATGTATTTTCTGAAGGCGGGGAGCACATCATCCTCATTAGAAGACATACTATGGTTCCACTGTCACTTCAGGAGTATGTGTTGAGGGATTTTCACACAACCCCTCTAGAGGTACAACCAGGAGTGGCAAAGATTTACCAGGACCTTGGACGAAAACACTGGGGGATAGGTATGAAGACGGAATTAGTGGAGTTTTTCTCTCAAATGCTTCACTTTTCAGCAAGTGAAGGAGGAGCATCAGGTACCAGCATGCTTGTTTTAGACATTAGAGGTCCCAAAGTTGAAGAGGGATGAGATATCCATGGACTTTGTGAGGGGTATTCCACATACATCATGGGTACATGCCCCTATTTGGGTGATCTTTGACTAACTCACCATGTTAGCCAACTTCATACTGACTAGATATGGTAAAAGCTACCACAATGAAGGTGCAAGTCATCTAGGAGTGAATGATGACTATACAGAGTAGACAGAAGTCGTATGATGACAGGAGGTGGAGACCTCTGGAGTATGAGGATGTCGACCACGTCTTTCTACGAGTCTCACCTCGATGAGGTATACATTGATTTGGCTGAGGAGGCAAGTTATGTCCAAGTTTCATCGGACCTTTTCAGGTCCTCAATAGAGTTGGAGAGGTGGAATATTGATTAAATCTTCCACCTCAGTTGTACCGAGTGCACGAAATCTTCCGTGTATCCCAGATGAGGATATATGTGCATGACCCTTCCCACATCATCGACCATGGAAAGCTAGACATTAAAGATTGGGAATCTTTTACGAAGGTTCCAGTATAGATTTAGGATCTACAGAAGTGGGTACTTAGTGGATGGTTAATAACATTGGTGCCCATTCACTAGAAGCATGGAATCTTCCAAGAGAGCACATGGGTAGTAGGAGGCTCAGATGCATGCCCAGTACCGCCACTTATTCCCTTAGTTGTGAGTTGTGGCTTACGGGGACGTAGATCAATGGGGTACAGTGAATGTAAAGACCCAAACTTTCCATTTATTTTTTTAATTAAATGGGAATTTTCTAGGTCCGTGAAATCTGACGGCGTGTTATTCCAAGGCCCGGGGTGCCCAGAATGATCTGTTGAAGTTTTTCTTAAGCTTATGTTAATGATCGTAAGTAGTTTTCCTCAAAAAGTGGAATAACTCTTAAACGGTAACTCGGATAAGAAATCAGAGGGCACCTTTGTGCTCAGGATGGCAGGATTACCCTTGGCGTGACTTAAGATAAGTCGGCGTGGGCCTCCTATGAGAAACCCCAAAAATGGCATAATTGTAAATAAAATAATTAGATAAATTATTTTATTTTTCAAATCTATATAACTCAAAAATGGTAACATGGATTAAAAATCTGAGACCACTGATGAACTCATGAGTATTTGTTTTTTTTAAGAAGATACTAACTTTGGTCGGCATGATCCACCATAGAAAGTTAGTATTTGGCCGCAAAAATAATAATTAAGTAACAATTATTTTGTTGTAAAATTCAAAACTTCTAAATGGTAAATAGGATTGAAAAACTGAGTATACTGTTAGGGTTTTTGGGGCGTCTTTCACCTAGGAAGAGCCTTACCTTGATGGAAATTGGTCGAGGGTGAACGCTATTATTTTTCTGAAAATTTTTAGAGTACGTTCAGTAAACGTACAATCAGCGTTTTGTAGCTTTTGAACCAGTTCATGGAATTGTAATCTGAAGACACCATTGAACTCATAGCGCTGATTTTCTCATAAAGAGACCTTCACCTCGACCATAGTAGGGTGAGGGTGTTTTTTTAGTTTTTGGTCTTTTCATGAGTGAGTTAAAGATATAAAAATAAAATAAAATAAGACAAAAATTATTATTTTTTTAAATTTGAAACCTACTCTTTGAATTTTTTTGGTGGGGACCACCCAACACATAACTCCCTCTAGAATGTGAGATGAATCTTGGTTTCTATCCTCCCAAATTAATTGTTCCATATCCAACATTATTACTGTTCCAAATATATGTGTTAAGTTAATAAACTCAATATTATTAATTGGGCACCACAACCCTCACATGAAAAGAATTGGCAGGGGAGAGGATGCTTGGGATAACCCTTGGAGAAATATCCTTCAACGAAGAACAACTTCTGAACTAAGAACAAGGATGAAACTCGAGCCCAGAATATGAGCGTCTTGCGGGGGTGACGACCACCAATGAAACCACCTTCATAAAAGTTTTCTACTTCCACACGCCACCTCCATTGACAATCGAGGAAAGCTGTTTATTTTGAAGTATGATAAATCACTATTTGTTGTTTTCTCAAATTCTCAATTATCAATGATGTTGGGTAAAAAAACACGACCATTGATCTGCACCTATACCGTTATATTTTCTATTTGTTCTTCATTCCTTCTTCAACGCCAAATATTTAAGCTCGCTAAAAACACAACGTTTTGTTGAGCGGGACATACAGACACGAAGATCTCGACCCGAAGATCGCGAATCTGTGGTCGTGACATTTTTTCGGGTTTTGAATGATGTATTGGTGGCCCATGGAAGTGGTGACATGGTGGTGCGATTATGGAAAGGGAACTACAGCGGTCTGGTGCAGTTATGGTAGGCGTCCGACGGGTCTGTTCGGACAGGCAGTATCCTGAGGTGGCTCACGACGGATGGGCAAGGCTGACAAGTCAATAGGACAATGAGGCGGAGCAGGGGATGCCTTGCATGACTGGTGTAGGCGGTACGATAGCACACGTAGGAGGCCGAGATGATGGTAACCGTAGGCGGCAGATCCTGCAAATGAGGCTGCTGCGTGAAGGGCTGGCCGATTGAGTTGTGAGAGAAGGAAACATGAAATTGGGAAAGAAGATTGTAGATTGGGGAGAGAAAGAGTCTTGGGAAATAAATTAAATCAACAAAATAGAAATCCGATGAAAGGGACGATGTGCACCGAAATTAAAGAGATGGGTTGTGTGTGACAAGGGATATTTGAGAGAAATAAATTAAATTTAATTATATAATAATTATATTATTATTTTTGTTGATAAAAGACTTTTTCATTCATAACTTATCGGTGAGACCTCTGTTTCATGAACCGTCAGCAACAGTGTGATCCTGACATCAAGACAGAAATTATGTGTCTAATATTGGATTTATTTTTTCGGGGTTTTGGACTAGGTACCCGAAACTCTCAAATAAAAATAATATAATATTATTATTAAATCTTTGACCCATCATAACTCCTACATGTGATGTCTGATTGACTTACCGTCAGCGGAGATGTGATCCTGTCATTAAGACTGACTATTTTAAATCTAATGTTGAATATTAAATTATGGTTTGTGGATCAGGTCCACAAAACACCCAATAATATTGTTAACATTATTATTGTGGGATCTTATATTTGACATGTCTCCCTTTTATGATGTCAAAATGACGAACCGTCTATGTCGCTGAAATTCTTGGAGTGAAGCCATCCCTTTCAGAATACCTCACTGAAGTATGGGGTATTATTGAGATAGGGTCAGGTGGGATCGTACACGGTTCCAATTGGGCCCCCTAGACAACAAGGATAATAACTAACAGGTCGGGCATCCGATTGTCACGATGTATATTGCATTGTGACACCTATGACGTGGCAGACCTTTGAGATACTTCTATGTGGGACTTCGTGACTGTTTGATTATTGACCAGTAGCTTGTGGAGAAGATATTCAAGAGACAAGCAGACATTTGTGCGAGAACCTAGTAGTTGGCTGAGACTTGAAGATTGCTGAACAATTCGACTCGGATTGACTCAACTAACCCAGTGGGGAGCGCCTCTGTGTGAGCGTGGCAAACCCACGGTGGTGAGCACCTTTGGGTGAGTGCGGAAGACCCACAGTAATCGACCCATGGACTACCTCAGCAGGTTACTAGGGGGAGTCCCTCTATATGAGCGCAGTAGACCCATGGTGGGGACCGCCTCTGTGTGAGAACGACAGACCCACGAAACTCGTCATGAGGAGTACCTCAAAAGTCCATGTTAGTGGGAAGCGCCTCTGTCTGACATGGCAAGTCCACTATACTCGATAGAGAAGGATTTATCCAATAGCCGATGGTTCAGATTGATACTATCACTAGAATAAAGTCCTTGTTGAGCCGAGTTAGTAACTTCTGAGTTTACCTCAAATTTGATATGGATTAATTGATAACTAATATATATGTATGGGAATATACCTAGGTGTGGTTATTTGTTGATTTCATACTTTGTGGGTTATATTTTTTGGATTTTGTGAGACCTTGTGGGTCTCGGGGTCCCTACAGAGTATCGTCATACTCACCCTTGCACGGGCTATGCCTGCACCATGTTGTGTTGGTTGTAGACAACAGAAAACGCTGACTGAGGCCGAGAGTTGCAGGACTAGTTGGTACTCGGAGGTGGACCTTACATCTAGTCGGTACACGGAGGAGCTGGGCGTACGTGGAGCGATGAGGAGGCTACATGTACCTACCCTTCAGGTAGGGTTTCGTGGTGGACGATCCGACAGCTGTTTTACATTTCTTTTAGTTGTACTTTTACTTTCCAGTTCCTTGTACATTATAGTTGAGCTTGTATATCTGGCCGCTTTTACTTTTCAACACACTTTTATACACAGTTTTACTTAGTGTTTTTCTACCAACTTGTACTCTGTTTGTGGGTGCTTACACATTATACAAGCAATGGCTTCCCAGTTTAGGGGATTTACGCTTTTGGTGCTAGTCTCTAGCCCCTGTCCTATGGAAGGTGGGTTTGAGGTAGTCAGGACATGGGTCCCAAGGATGGGCCGTGACAAAGATAATTACATTTAATATGATTTAAAAATGTTAAATCTATAATTTTTTAAAATTATGTAATGATGATATATATTTATAGATTCATTAATAAAATCAATCTATTTTTTTAATTGATCAAAAAAATATATTAATTTATCCAATTTAAATCGACAATTAATTATACATGAAATGACAGCTGGACTCTAGATATATATCAAAATCATCTACAAAATTTCCCCATTCATTATGTAGATGATGAAAATTTAATCATAATGAGAGGACTGAAACTGCCTATCCAATTTTTATGTCAAATATTAGAATATTTAACAACTGATTAATAATGTTTTTACTATAAACAATTATTATATAAATAATACCAAATTAATTAAAAATTGATCATAATTATAAATAAGAAGATATTATTTTTATATTTTGTATTAATTTTTTTATAGACATGATGAATTGTGATATAAGGGTTAATTTTTTGATCTCATGTTGATACCGAGATTCTCAATGTACAAATTCCTATTAGGGAATATTTATGTACTTTTCCCCTATTGCACAATATATTTTCATCTTCTCCCAATATTTTTAGGGTTTATTTATATAAATACCATTATAATTCCCTTTGGTTATCAACTCAACCAAAGGTATTCCTGAAAATAAAACTTATCATATCACATTTTTAGTCAATAATTGTATCACCCCAAGCTTTCACGGTATGATTCTCTTTGAATAATACCGCAGCTTGTGTTATACGCAACTTCGAGTTCTAACACACACCACAACCAATCAAACTTGCCGTTATGAATAGTAATACATACTTTTTGAAATTTTATAAATTTTATCTCTCAAAATGGACTTCATTTTTGGATTTGGAGTATCAAATTTATCCTAAGGTGAAATTATGGTACATTTCAGATAACCTTTATATTTTGATGAGTAGTGAAAATTACTAAATTTTAATTAAAAACAACTTTTTAATCAAAATATTTAATAGTGATAAATTATGAATTTGAGTGGTTTTAAAAAATATTTATAATATATTTTTACCATTTAATACAATGTTGGTCTTTGGACATAATTTCACAATTAAACCGGACATAAACAAGTATCAATCTTTTGATAGTTATTATATCTTAAAAACACGCTTTTTGTTTTGCCAGAGGCAATTAATTTTAAATTAATTTCTCCACTTCTGTGTTTTGAATTTGGAAAAATGGAATCCATATTTCGAATCAGGATGTCCAAATTTTGTAAATAGTAATATTTTATTTTTATACATTTTGAATAATTACTTCGGTAAAAATGTTATTTACCATTGTTAAAGGTTAAATCTGGTAAATAAGGGTAAAAAATAATGTTATAATAATAATAAATTACCTTAAAACGTCTCCTAATATTATTGGTTGATACATTTCCGACCATGGGAATCTTTGGGTTAATTTTGGGACCCCATTGATCCACTTGTAAGTGATAATGACACTTTATATTAATTAAGTTAAAATAAATACAAAAATGGCATAAGCATATTTCTTTTAGCAAAACAATTTTTACATAGTGTTATATATGTTGTATTTTCGCCTAAAAATATTAATTAGAAAGACAAAAAGATTTCATACATAGTGGTATTTTATTTATAATTTTTATACATTTAATAATTTAATATATTTATGACACAATAGGGATGCAGTAATTACCTAATTTATGAAAAATTAGAATAATTGATATTATAAATACTCAAATAAATGTAATTTTAGTCTTTTTATAAATATAAATAATTTTATTGGTTAATATGACATGTTAGGATTTATGTATTGAAATTTTTTAGGAGTAATAATTCTTTTATAATTTTTTTAAAAATCAATTATTGAATAGTGCCAAATTTGACATAAAAGAGTTTTTAAAAACAATATTATATTATCAATTGATATTAAATTACTAAAAATCTATGGTTCAGCCAAGAGACTTATATCATTATAGGTGAATCATTAATTGACCAATTGGGGGTCTCTTGTATATATATAGTATGTTTATTAACCATATAATATAAAAATACAAAGAGACATTGTAAAAGTGAAACTAATTAACTAAGAGTTAATACTTAATGATAAGGTTAATATAGTAACACAAACTATTCTAAATCCTATTGTTTGAGTGTTTTTAAACTTATCCCCACCTGAAACTTTAAATAATCCACTTTTTAGCCGTTAGAAACTGAATATTAATTTATTATAAAATAATATTTCTAGATTTTTCTAAGGTACCCCTCCTCTCCCTTATAAAAGGACACCACTTTAACCAATTCTTTACTCTTTCAAAGCCTTTTGGTTCGGCCAAACATTGACCAAATACTCTTTTAAATTCCTTCACTTCAACCTAGAGGCCTCATTTTGATCATAAAGTCAACCAAAGGAGCCCTTTTGATCAAATCAAAAGGAAGAACCCGAAGAAGAGGTAATGTTTTCACCACCCACATTCAAGATACTTTCTTCTTCAACTTCTTATTTCATTGTTATTTCCATTCTAAAATAATAAATCCATTATATTTTATATACTTTGATGTTATTATAAACATGGTATAACCACATTCAGTATTCTATCCATCCTTTGAATGACATGTCACTATACCTATGTACGTACGACTAACCGTTTCCACGTTGTGGTGTAATTGTAATTCAATATATTATTAATTGGATGGGTATAATAATGATGTTTAATTCATGTGTATACTAAATATAATATGATAAGGATTATGTATATATGATATACCATCAAATTATATATTATTTTAATATCAAAAGAATGATATTGTCGCTCGTGCGTACGTACGGACTACCGTCTCCATGAACTCGATGAGATTCATTCTCCATCATATACATTCATGACTAATTCTCATTTAATGATTAAAAATAATGTTTAAGGACTTGATATCATTATATATATGAATAATATACAACCTATCTATAACAAACACGACTTACGTAACAAAACACATAAAAGAAAACGAGTAAGTTAACACTCAAAACAACGATAATACTAATATATTGTTAACAAATAAATGTTAAGAGATCATATATTATATCATATTAATGTATATGATTATTGTATAATTTAATAACAATTAGTTCACCATTATACAAGAGTTTAACCTACCCCCAACCAAGCAAAAAGTACAAGGTAAGGGTTTATTTCACAATCTCTTCATTATCCGAGGTTGTTTATACATAAAAATTTACTGGGACTTCTTTATCATCCACATCCATGTTTCCTAAAAATTTATTTTAAAACATTTTTACTATTTACTAGAATAATGGTTAATGTCATTTATACCATTTTTTGACATTTATAAGAGGTTTATAAAGTAATGATTCCATCATTTTCTAAACAAGGACCTTTTTAACCTTTTCGACAGAATTAAGGTAAGAATGTCTTTTTTAACTTATACGGCAGGTGCGACAAATTTCCGCCGTAATAAAATCTTCAAATCTTCCCTTACAAGATTATAATAAAATTTTCAAAGTAAATTTTTTATTTTATAATTATGTGACATTTAAATGATTTCAAAAAAAAGAGATATTTCTCTCAAATAGTTTTGATTTCATCTATGTCAACATCCATTGATGTATTTTAAGCTTATTTGAAGTTGATTTATTAAGATACAAAAACTTCCTTATTATATTGAAGGTTTTGTTATTTGTTTGACTGTGGATGGGTTATTTTTATACCATTCATGGTTTATGGAGAAAGTATTGAAATTTTGTATGCTAGTATTAATACGAATGTTTAAGTTATGTTTAAACCTGTTCATATGAAGAATGCATTGGACATAATATGTGACGGGTGGAGCCCGCTATAGTTCCTCGATGCATCGGTGGGTCTCATGATAAATACTATTGTCTTGGAACAAGGCCATGATAAAATCTTATTTGTAGTCTTGGCATGAGGCCTTGATTATGTGATTATGATAATCTAGAATTATGCATTACACCATTATGAATGTGGTTATTGATATTTCATTTGATTATTTGATTAGTAGAATATCCATGTGAATAAGTAAATGGAATTATTTTATTTTATTTCTTCCTTATTATGTTGAAGTTCATGTTTAAAATGATTTTGTTTTAGTTATATATTTCCTTAAATGTTTATTCTTATTTAAGAATGTTTCTGCTATATTGTTATCCTTACTAGGCATTTGAGCTCACCCCTTTCAATGTTTTATTTTTCCCATGATGTGAAGAAGTAATTTATGAATGACATTCTAGGATAATATGTGGGGATATGAGTGTGGAATATAAAGACTATGTTGTTGTAGTTTTCATTTTATGATTTAATGAAAACATTATGAATATATCTAGTATTTCCAAGGCTACTAAGCTAACCGGTCTTTTGAGACATGATATTTCTTGTGATCGTGCCAGTGTTATGTAATAATTCACCGACTCTAGGTAACTGGGGTCGGGGCATTATAGTTGGAATCAGTAGAAGTTTAGAACAAAACATGGAAGCTAGATTTAGATAAACTCCGATTAGAGTACATAGACCTAAGATGGAAATTGAGGATTAGTATAGATGAAATTCTAGAATTTTCGTATTGTAGAGATTTTGTGTGTTTTCCGAGCAATAAATCCTTGTTTGGATACAAGTAGGTAGAGGCGGCTCTGGCACATATGTACCTAGGGGTAAAACACGAAAACACCGCTTTGAGCTAGAGTCAAACGAGAAGTGGTGCACGACAACAGGACTTGTTGCACTCTTGGTTACGACACTCCTGGGGGATATGCTTAGGATAACTCTAATTTTCTTTACAAATAAGTATGAAGGGTTTATGAGTATATACTTCCTAAAAGAAAACATTTTTATGATTATGGATTATATCCATAAATAGTTCAATTTATGTTAAGTGTTTTATAAGTATGGAATTATTTATTTTGATTCATAAACTGGTCTAGTTTATGCCATTGTTTAGAAATGGATCCTAGTGGAAGAAATGGAAACTGTATCAATGCACTCACTCCGTGTAGGGATTTCCCTCCTGCTCAAGATAATTATAGTGGAGCTGGTGATGCAACTGGTGCTGATCAGATAATCACCATACTGGGAGAACTCACTCAGGTTATGAATAATAACCTTACCCGTATGGAGCACCCTGATCTGCAACGTGGAGGATCAATGTTAGATCGATTCATGAGGCAATAACCACCAACATTAAATGGGAGTACAAATACTTTAGTATCTAAGCAATGGATAAATTCCTTATATAAAATATTCCATGCCTTGGGGAGTAGTGAAAGGGAAAAAGTGGTCATGTCAGTTTATCGACTCACTGTAAATACTGATGAATGGTGGTCGTTGATACAAATAATGAAGGACGATGATGAAGTATAAAATATGGCATTGAGGGAGTTCAAAGATCTGTTTTTAGAAAAATACTTTCCTCATGACCATCGAGCAGATATGGAAAGGTAATTTCTGAGTCTAAGAAAAAATGAAGATGAGAATGTCCCAAAGTATGAGGCTAAAATTATGAGGTTATCAAGGTATGCTGAAGATTATATACGTAATCCAATAATTAAGATTTATTGTATCTTTGATGGGTTAAAACCATTTCTCTATCGCGTATTAGTCTCACAATCCTTCTCATCGTATGAAGTCATTTTCTCATGTGCTATCAAGACAGAAAAGGAATTCTCTAATTCTTATGACATTAAAGAAAAGCATGAGAAGAAGTGATCTAATGATCAATCTAGGAATGGAAATAAGGGGAAGAAGGGAAAGGTTGAATATCCATCCTGTAGTAAATGTGGGAAAAAACACCCCGGTACTTTCTTAAAAAGAATGGGAGTATATTACAAGTGTGGTGAAAAAGGCCACCATGCTCGTGATTGAAAGGGTAAGAAGGAAGCTACTGATGTCCAATGCTGCATTTACAGGGAGATGGGACATTATGCAAAATAATTTCCTATGCATCATGGGAACTTACCTCAGAAAATGAAAAGGGATCAAGGCCAAGCTTATGCTATCACTACTACTGAGGTAGAAGCTCCTAAAGATGTGGTGGCATGTAATATAATGGTTTTATCAAGTTTAAAAAATGCATTATTTGATTCTAGATCATCGCATTGTTTCACATGTTCCTTGTTTTTTAAGAAAATTTGATATTTCCAATTTGATTTAACAAATGAGTTGTCAGTTAAAACTCCAAAGGGAAGTATCACTGCAATAATGTTTTGTGATTCAATCCCCATTAGATCACATAAATATTATTTATCCGTTGATCTCATTGTCATACCTATGATTGAGTTTGATATAATCATCGGTATGGATTGGATTTCGGACCACTATGTGAAGATTTATTGTAAGAAGAAGGAGGTTACGATTTTTTATGATGATGATAAGTAACACCTTGTCTTTAGAGAAGAATATTCACCACCTAATTATTATTTGGATCCACCCCCTGTAGCTCAACTAAATTCAATTACTGGGGAGGAAGAGAATGAAATGACTGTGGGTGAGGAAAGGAAAGATCAAATAGAGGATTTATCTATTGTGAAAGAATATGTAGATGTATTTCTGGAAGATTTAACTGGACATCCTCCTGAACTAGAAGTTGAGTTTTCCATTGATTTAATTCCTGGATCAGGGCCTATATCGAATAACCCTTATAGAATGGACACTATGGAATTAGTTGAACTAAAGAAACAACTAGAGGAATTGAGTAATAAGGGATTTATTCTCCCTAGTGTTTCTCCTTTGGGATCCCCGATTATTTTTGTTAAAAAGAAAGATGGATCTATGAGTTTATGTATCAACTACATGGAGATTAATGCTATAACAATAAAGAACAAGTATCCTTTACCTAACATTGATGATTTATTTGACCAACTGCATGGAGCTCAATACATTTCAAAGATTGAACTTTGGTCTGGATACCATCAGTTGTGTGTGAAGAAGGAAGACTTTCCGAAGACAGCATTTCGAACTAGGTACGGGCATTACGAGTTTATGGTAATGACTTTTGGGATGACTAATGCGCCCTCTGTATTCATTGATCTAATGAATAGATTATTCAAGGAATATCTATATGAATTTGTGGTGGTATTTATTGATGATATCTTAGTATACTCCAAAAGCTACGAAGATCATGAAAATCACTTGTGCATTATCCTAAAGACTATGAGAAGACATGAATTATATGGGAAGTTTAGCAAGTGTGAATTCTGGCTTCCGGAGATTTCTTTCCATGGCCATATTGTCTCTAAATATGGAATCTCTGTTGACCCTTCTATGATCAAGGAAATCCAAGAATGGAAAACACCTATGAGTATAATTAAGGTACGTAGTTTTATTAGTTTGGCAGGTTATTGTCGACGTTTCATCCAGAATTTTGCCTGATTGGATAACCCATTAATGAATCTCACATGTAAAGGGGTTAAATTTGTTTGGAAAAAAGAGTGTGAATAATTTTTTTATGAACTGAAGTGAAGATTAGTCAATGCTCCTATATTGAATCTAACATCGGGGAATGATAGGTTCGTTATTTATAGTGATGCATCGATTTAAGGACTTGGTTGTGTCCTAATGCAGAATGATAGGGTTATTGCCTATACATCACGATAGTTAAAAATTCATGAGCAAAACTATCCTACTAATGATATCACGTTAGCAGTTGTGATCTTTTCTTTGAAGATATGGAGGCACTACCTCTATGGTGGAATATGTGAGATTTATACTGATCACAATAGTTTGAAGTATATTTTCTCACAAAAAGAACTCAACATGAGGAAAAGGAGATGGTTCGAACTACTCAAGGATTATGATTGCACGATACACTACCACCCGGGGAAGGAAAATAAGGTGGAAGATGCTTTGAGCAGAAAAGATCATGGAATTTTGAGCATAATGAGAATTGAAAGGGATCCTATTTTCATGGATCTAGTGAATATGGATATGAAAATTACCATGGAAGGTGAAAGATCAATTCTTTTTCAAATGGATGCCAAACCATATTTACTAGAAATGATTAAGAGTTATCAGACTGATGATGATTAATTTCAAAAGAAGATTAAAGATGTGAATGATGGGAGATTGAGAGACTTTGTGTATGAAGAAGGAACTTTAAAATTTGGGAAGAGACTTTGTGTTCCCAATATACCTAATCTAAAAAGGGAATTGTTGTATGATGCTCATAGTTCCAATTTCTCTATACATTCTGGGAGCACCAAAATCTATAGAGATTTGGAGGAACATTTTTTGTGGGAAAACATGAAGAGGGATATTGCTGATTTTGTGTCAATATGTATGGCTTGTCAACAAGTGAATACTGGAAGGCAGCAACCTGGTGGAGTATTGCGACCTCTTCCCATACCTGATTGGAATGGGATAATATTACAATGGACTTCATCATGGGGCTACCAAAGACTCCTATAAAGAACGACGCAATATGGGTCATTATTGATCATCTTACCATGTCAGCACATTTTCATGCTATAAGGGAAGATTTACCACTTGAACGGCTAGCAAGACAATATATTAATGAAGTTTTGAGATTTCATGGGGTACCCTTATCGATTGTTTCTAATCGTGATCCCCGTTTTACTTCAATATTCTGGAAGAGTCTTCAGAAGGCCATGGATACTAAACATCGTTTGAGCACTACCTACCACCCTCAAATAGAAAGACAATTAGAACAGACTATTCAAACCTTAGAAGACATGTTGAGATCATTCCCACTTGACTTTCAGGGTATATGGGATCAATATTTATCTCTGGTATAATTTTCCTATAACAATAGCTTCCATTCGAGTATTCAGATGGCACCATATGAAGTGTTATACGGAAATAGATGTCGCACACCAACCTGTTGGGATGATGTTGGTGAAATAAAACTTGTAGGCCCAGAACTGGTCGGGGAAACAATGGAAAAAATAAAGGTAATCCAAACCCACATCAAATAAGCTCAATGTAGGCAGAATAGCTATGCCTATAATCGAAGGAAGGATTTGGAATTTCAAGTCGGTGATCATGTTTTCCTGAAGGTATCTCCTTAGAAGGGAGTCATACGTTTTGGTAAGAAATGTAAATTGAGTCCCAGGTACATCATACCTTTCAAAATTGTATAACGACTTGGGGCTATAGCTTATCGTTTGGCAATGGCGCCAAGTCCCTCCAAAGTTCACAATGTGTTCCACGTATCTCTGTTGAGGAAATATATGCATGACCCAACACATGTACTCACCTATGAGGAATTAGAACAGGAACCCGATCTGTCTTATTGCAAGTATCCCAATAGGATTATTGATACGATAGAACATGTGCTGAGAACCCGGACGACTCATCTAGTAAAAGTTCTATGGAGAAACCATAAAATTGAAGAGGCAACGTGGGAACCTGAGGAACTTATGATGAAAAAAACACCCAAGTATTTTTATGTAGTAATATTATAGAAATTTTGAGAAAGGAATTATTTGAAGGAGGGGATAATGTAATACCCCATGATTCCATGGTACGCTTCTCTTTGAATAATACAGTAGCATGTGTTATACGCAACATCGAGTTCTAACACACACCACAACCAATCAAACTAGCATTTATGAATAGTAATACCTAATTTTTGAAATTTTATAAATTTTACCTCTCAAAATGGACATAATTTTTGTATTTTGAGTATCGAATTTATCCTAAGGTGAAATTTTTGTACTTTTCGGATAACTTTTATATTTTGATGAATAGTGAAATTACTAAATTTTAATTAAAAACAACTATTTAAATCAAAAGAATTAATAGTGATAAATTATGAATTTGAGTGGTTTTAAAGTATATTTAGAATAAATTTTTACCATTTAATACAATGTTGGTCATTGGACATAATTTCACAATTAAACCGGACATAAACAATTATCAATCTTTTGATAGTTATTATATCATAAAAACGCGCTTTTTGTTTTGACAACGGGAATTGAATTTAAATTAATTTCTGCTACTTCTATGTTTTGAATTTGGAGAAATTTATTCTATATTTGGAATCATGATGCCCAAATTGTGTAAATAGGTAACTTTTATTTTTATACATTTTGAATAATTACTTCGGTAAAATGATTATTTATCATGGTTAAAGGGTAAATCCAGTAAATAAGAGTAAAAACATAATATTATTATAATAATAAACTACCCTAAAACGAGTCCTAACCTTATTATTTGATTGATTTCAGACCATGGGAATCTTTAGGTCGATTTTGGGACCCTATTGAGCCACTTGTAAGAGATAATGACACTTTATATTAATTAAGTAAAAATAAATAGAAAAATGTAATAAGCATATATCTTTTAGAAATTTTTTTTACATAAGGCTATATATGTTGGATTTATGTATATAAATATTAATTAGAAAGATAAAACGATTTCCTGCAAAATGGTATTTTATTTATAATTTTTATACATTACATAATGTAATTTATTTATGACACAATGGTGATGTAGTAATTACCTAATTAATGAAAAATTAGAATAATTGATATTATAAATATCCAAATAAATGTAATTTGAGATTTTTTATAAATAAAAATAATTTTATATGTTAATATGACATGTTAGAATTTATTTAATTAACCTTTTTCTATGTAATCATTCTGTTATGATTATTACAAAAATCAATTATTGAATAGTGTCAAAATTGACATAAAAAGGTTTTTAAAACAAATATTATATTATTAATTGGTATTAAATTCCTAAAAATCTAAGGTTCAGCCAAAAGACTTATATCATGGTAGATGTATCATTAATAGACCACTTGGAGGTCTCTTGGATGTATATAGAATGTTTATTAACAATATAATATAAAAATACAAAGAGACATTGTAAAAGTGAAACTAATCAACTAAGAGTTAATACTTAAAGATTAAGTTAATATAGTAACCCAAACCGGTATAAATCATATTGGTTGAGTGGTTTTAGATCTATCTCTACATTAAACTTTAAATAATACACTTTTTAGCCATTAGAAACCGAATATGAATTTATTATAAAATAATATTTCTAGATTTTCCTAAGGTGCCCCTCCTCCCCCTTATAAAAGGACACCACTTCTAACCAATTCATCACACTTTGAAAGTTTTTTGGTTCGGAAAACCCATGCCCAAATACTCTCTCAACATCCCTCACTTCATCTTAGAGGCCTTATTTTTTACCCTAAAGAGAACCTAAGGATCCCTTTTGATCAAATCAAAAGGAAGAACCCGAAGAAGAGGTAATGTTTTCACCACCCACTTTTAAGTTCATTTTTAATTCAACTTCACCTTTTTTTGTTATTTCCATTATAAAATAATAACTCCAGTATCTTATATATACTATGATGCTATTATAAATATGGTACAACCATATTAAGTATTCTATCCATCCTTTGAATTACATGTCACCATACGTGCGTACGTACGACTTACCGTCTCCACGTTTTTGTGTCATTGTTATTCAATATATTATTATTTTGACGGGTATAATAATGATGTTTAATTCAGGTAAATATTAAATATAACATGATAAGGATTTTTTATATATGATATAACATCCAATCATATATTATTTTAATATCAAAAGAATGATATTGTGGCCCGTGCGTACGTACGAACTACCGTCTCCACGAACGCGATGAGATTCATTCTCCATCGTATCCATTCAAGTATAATTCTCATTTAATGATTAAAAATATTGTTTAAGGACATGATATAATTTTGGATTTGAATGAGATACAACCTATCCATATCAAACATGGATTACGTAATAACACATATAAAACAAAACGAGTAAGTTATCACCCGAAACAATGATAATACCATGATATTGTTAAAAAATAAATGTTAAGAAATCATTTATGATATCATATTAATGTATATGATTCTTGTATAATTTAATAACAATTATTTCACCATTATAAATGAGGTTAACCTAACACAATCCAAGGAATAAGTACATGGTAAGAGATTATTTCGCAATCTCTTCATTATCTGAGGTTGTTTATACGTAATAATTTACTGGAACTTCTTTATCATCCACATCCATGTTTCTTAAAAATGTCTTTTAAAACATATTTAATATTTAATAGAATATGGGTTATTGTCATTTATACCCTAGTTTAAATTTTATAAGAGTATTATAAAGGAATCTTTCTGTCGTTTTCCAAACAAGGTCCTTTTTAGCCTTTTCGACTGAATTAAGGTACAAATGCCTTTTTTAACTTATACGGCGGGTGCAACTATGTTCCACCGTTATAAAATCTTTGAAGCTTCCCTTAAAATATTATAATAAAATTTTCTTAGTAAATGCTTTATATTATAATTATTTGACTTTCAAATGATTTCAAAAAAAGAGATATTTCTCTCAAATAGTTTTGATTTCATCTATGTCGACATCCTTTGATGGATTTTAAGCTTATTTGAAGTTGATTCATTATGATACAAAACATCCTTATTGTATTGATGTTTTTGTGATTTATTTGACTATGGATGTGTTATTTTTATACCATTCATGGTTTATGGAGAAATTATTGACATTTTGTATGCTAGTTTTAATACGAATGTTTTTGTTATGTTTAAACATGTTCAAATGATGAATGAATTGGACTTAATATGTGCCAGGTGGAGCCCGGTATAGCTCCTCGATGCATCGGTAGGTCTCATGAGACAAAATAGTGTCTTGGCGCAAGGCCTTGACAAAATATTAATTGTAGTCTGGTCACGAGGCCTTGACTATGTGATTATGATAGTCTGGAATTATGCATTCCATAATTATGAAAGTGGTTATTGATATTGCATGTGACTATTCAATTAGTAGAATATTCATGTGAATAAGTAAATGGAATTATTTAATTTTATTTCTACCATATTATGTTGAAGTTCAAGTTTAAAAATATTTTGTTTTAATTATACTTTGCCTTAAATGTTTATTCTTATTTATGAAAGTTTCGGCTATATTGTTATCCTTACTGGGAATTTGAGCCCACCCCTTTCAATGTTTTATTTTTACCAGGATGTGAAGAAGCAAATTTTCAATGACCTTCTGGAATAGTATGTGGGGATATGAGTGTGGACTATGGAGACTATGTTGTTGTAGTTTTCATTTTATGATGTAATGTAAACTTTATGAATATATCTAGTGTTTCCAAGGCTACTAAACTAATCAGTATTTTGAGACTTGATCTTTCTTGTGATCAGGCCAATGTTATGTAATAATGCACCCTGACTCTGGGTAACTGGGGTTGGGGCGTTAAAATAATAAGTCTCTACCCTCACCATAATCATTATATCATTTTACGGATATCCTTGCCTATATATATAAATATAAGTCCTCAATTTAAATATCATTAAAATTATTACAATTTTAAATATTTCCAAATTATTATATTCTTATTTTTTGACTTATAGTGCTTTTTTATATTGAGTATAGATTATTTACAAATTTTTTAGATTAATTTATATTATTATGAATTCTAATGTGATGAATTTCTCCTAGTGTTTTTTCTATAGAATGATTATATTCCATTTTTCATGGGATTTTTAATTAAATTCAAAATCTCATGGAATGATAAATATTTTGTTTAATAAAAATATTATTAAATTATAATAGGTATTTTATCTTAATTTTAAAATTTATTTTCTAGATATATTATCATGTCAATTTAAACTATTTTAACCTTGGTAACATCCATTATTCTTCAATTTCATGATTCTATAATGATGAAATCTATATTCATCCTATAGAAATATTTTTTATGTCCTGAAAATCATTATGAAACATATTTTCTATCATGGTTTAACAGTGATTTGACATAATTATTAATGTTTTCAAATTCAAATGGCAGACATACATATTTCTTTTCATGATGTAATATGCTTTATTTGAGAAAAATAATCTCTATAATGTTTTGGGTAAATAAGTATACCTATAATAAGACATTAATAGTATAGAGAGTGTTACAAAACCACTATGTAACTATATTCACTATATTTTTGGGAATTATCAGTTAACCTAATATACTATGTATGTGGTCTCTAAACACTTTTTGATGATAGTACAATAAATTTTCATTGAATATTGAAATTTATATAATTCCACATATACTACACATTATTATGAAATGCCTCTATGTTATGAAACATAGAATTGTAATGTTTTTATGTCTAATTATTTTTGACTAATTTTTCTAATCTTCACTGATACAATTCTTATGTTATGCATCAGCCATATTAATGAATCATGGTTTATGATAAATGTTTTATTTGGTATCTTAACATCGGATTTCATAATACACCCATAATCCTATGACTTATGACAAGGATAAAAATTTCATACATTCCATTGATATTTTTGGTCTATTGTTTTATAGAATTATGAGTAACATTACATTACATTAGTAAGAATAAAATTAATTGTCTATTTATTCCCATGAAAATCAGATTCCATGGTTTACAAACATGATTACTTCATGAAATACATTCTTCATTTAATGCCAATTTAACTTTTTATTGAAATACATTGTGATAGTTCCTACTCATCCATATTCCCTATGAAAAAACTGTGAACATGGAATAGAAAAACCTCCATAAGGGATACTAAAATAGAGAAATATCCATTGTACTTTAGAAAACATGAAGATATTTTTGGGGTGTATACATTTATAACAATAAGACATTGACAAAATAATTAAACATTTCCACAAGAGAAAATTATTCATGGATGTAATAATATCTTTTAAACCCATTACAAACCATTGGATAAACCATGAATAAATCCCAAATAATGATGGATCTCATTAATGAATTCATTTTAAAAATAAACCATTCACCTTTATGATTTACTCACAATAATAAATCTAAATATATCCACTAAAACCCATTTTTCAATTATAAAAATATACGTATAATGGAAAATCATATCTATAACCCATGATCATTCTTTTTTACCCATTTAGAATATCTAAGTCCAAATTTATTCCATATGGGTTTTATCCTTATTATGAACCCTCATTTTCACCTTCAAATATAACCTCATTACCCAATGCATTGAAGATATATGTCGGGATAAACCATCATACTAAGAAATATCTTCCTCACATATCATCATCTATATTACTAAAGTACCATCTAATGGAAAAATAAATCTAAATATTTCTTATTTCATTAAAAAAACATTTTAAAACTCATATTAACCCATTATCAAATTATATTATACTTTTACAAAACCATAATGATTAATATAATTTTTAGTTGAATAAAAATATAAAATAACCCAGAAGAGTAAGAATAAGATATTATATGAATAATTATGATAACATTTATAAAAGTATTGATAATTTACAATGGATTTGATAGTTTAAAAATGATATCATGTTGTATATATAAAAAATACCAGGGATGTCCAAACAGAAACAAATATTCTTACCATTTTTTAAGAAGAATGAAAAATGTACAATAGAGTAGCAGATAAAGAAATTCGACAGAAAAACCCTCAACCACCAAGAACATTACTAGAGATCATAATAAGACATATCATTTCCATAATCAAAGTCACCAACAATCTCCCACTCAGATAGAGACTTATCCTAATTTAATATTTTTATATTATATGTATCCACCTTCCTTGACACCCTTGATAAATATCTGGTAGAAACGTTTCTATGATCATTAGAGTAATCTTCATTTGGTCTCCTCTTAGAGGGGAGACCCTCACTATCATGAACCTTTGAATTTCCACTTAATATTGCATCCTAGTAAGAGGCATGAACACAACTACCCGATATCGTAATTGGGGTAACACCATTCTCTTGTTCATCCGTAGAAACGTTTCCCCATTTCTCATGTAATTCAGATACCTGAAAAAGGTTATGGATTTCTTATTTACAATCAACATGTTGTTGCACATCAATAAAATTGGAGACGTTGACCTGGGAATTAATAGGGGTCAACATTCTTGGGGTCCGTATGTTGGTGTACTCAGTTGGAGCAACCTCTTAAACCAAATCAGGCGAAGTGATAGAGGGGCCACTACGAGCCATCATTGGAGATTCATCAATTAAGAACTCATTACCAATATTAATAACTGGCTCATTATGTGAATCACCATCTTGAGTAGTTGGCTTTGGAAACTTCGAGTCCATCTCCTTGGGCATCATATGATAGAGGGCTCCTGAATGACCTTTCACCCCACATTCCTCACAAGAAACATTCTTCCGACATAGCTCTAAAGAGTTACCAACATCCATACACACATTCCAATAAAGAGGCTTTTTATCATACTTGACATCAATAGGAATGTTATCATAAGGGGTGGAAATGATTACCTTGTCAATCAACGTGGTGCTAAGATCAACCTCCACCAACATCTTGGCAATGTGGCTAAACTGAACATCTTCAGTATCGTTTTCAAGATGAATCAGAGTTCCAATTTCCATGCCAATGTCATGAAATTTTTTTGGAGGCCATAAGATCCAATTGAGTCCATGAAGACGAATCCATTGTTTATAAAAATTAGTAAAAATTATCTAAATCATTTTTAAGATAAATTTTAAAAATATTTATTTTAATCCTTATTGATGGAATTAAAATGTATGTGAAATATGAATCATAAATATCCATGATTTGTAAATAAAAAATTCTTTTAAATATTGAATAACCTGAATATGGAAGAAAAATTATTAAAGGAATGAATGAAAAAAATATTTAATGAAAAATATCTAGATTAATTCTCATTGTTGGAATCCAAATCCAAGACATCAGATTAATTGAGGATACCACAACCATATGGAAGAAAATAAAAGCTGAAAAAGACATAAAAACAATCTAAGGGGTTTTCATCATGAAGCACGTTTATTAAGATCCCTCCCAATAGTGAATGTGCAAGGCACTGATGGTACTCCTCGTGAGTCCAACCCCACTCTGTGACCATGAGAAATATTAATTGATAGCTTTTTAATTCTCAAAGAGATATATAAATTCATGAACCCCATATTTTCATTGTGAACAAAATCCTAGCTTTATGAGTCCCCTTTTCCTATAAATACCTAGTTCATTCCAACCTACATGGAGGGATACCTGACTCTTCAACTCTTGGATGTCTCCAAATTCTCAATAAACATAAGCATCATTAAAAAAATCAAAAAAAGAATCATTCACGGAAAATGAGCATCACAAAAATCCATTTCACAAGATTATAAATATCTCTACCATATATAGTGATTCCTTTCATGAAGGCATATGACCATTAAGAATGATGAAGGCCCTCTTGGGTACTTTGTTTTTATAGAGCCTTAATACATTGGGATAAAATCCATTCCCAAAACATAAATTTATCCTGAGGTAGGGTCATAATGATTCATGAATAATTTACCTTCAGGAAGCCCCCAACTTCCATCAATCATTAAAGCCTCAAGAAGCACCACTCCGCTAGGACCTCTACTTTTGTAATCCCTTCTTAGAGGCATCACAATGCATCCTCCCTTCTACTGATACCTTTTCAAAAAGATTGAGTGACCAAATCCTCCACACTTATCCTAGGTTGGTTATTGCACACTTCAATTCCTAATGTGACCGATGTCATATATTCATGTTTCCCACTCCACTTCAGGTGTGACCCAATATTCTAATTCATCATTTTCTTCTAAGCACAACTATGGAAATATCATTTTCAATATAGCATAGGGATTCTTACATGGGCCTTATGATCGTCCACTCATCCACATCATTCCAATCTACAATTTTTGAAGCCATGTCCCACCAAGGTGTGTTTGTGTGTAATTTATATATGATTATGAGATAAGTTGTGAACACAATATGTCTAATATTAATAACCTATAAATGACTTATACAAATGTATCCACCCATGATGTTATACATTGACATTATTATCCATTTATGAGTGATAGTGAATGGTCTCTACACCACCTACCCTCATAAAAAGGTATATCCTCCTCACATTTAATTATACACCCCACAAGAAATGATATACTCCCTAGGAATTTATGTAGGTGTAAACCCAAATACATTCTTATTTAATGTAGCACTCTTCATCTACTTTTCCTATAATGTAAATGAGGATCTGATAGGTGACTGGAAGTTGGAACCTTTCCACCACTTGTGATCTCGACCTCCTCCACTAGAGGAAGTGGTTTATTAGGGGAAGGGAAATATCAATTCCCCATCATCCTTATTCAAGTATTTTTCATGATTTCAACGTGTGTAACATCTACGCATTCACCCCACCCACTTGGTATGAGATCCTCCTCACATGTAATGAGACAATCCATTCACGGATTAAGATTCTCCATAGGTATAAAATATGCATAATACCCAAAACATGCTTTGTTGAATATTTATTCATGATATGAGTGTCTGTTTTTTGTTTCCCCATTTTTTTCACAACAAGATGGACTCACGTGGGCGTAGAGTTTAGTTGGGATCACAAAATTCTGAAAACCTCTTCACATGGAATTCTTTTCTAGAGGAACGTACAACATTCATTACAATAGTCAATTCCCATAGTTAATCCCTAACCAATCATACCCATATCATCATGGGCATACTTTGTAAGTATAGTCCCAAGAAATAACTATACTCACCTAACAGTCATCCCTTCTAGAGTAAGCCTCGATCACATCACGTCTCACAAATTGGAAGATAACCATGTGTAAGCCCAAAGAAATTATCCATACTACTTGGACATTTATTCCCTGCCATATGGGATACATATGAAGAATCTATGAGGTTCAATACCAACATCCTTATCCACCAAGGTCTATAATCAGGCACCGTATTCCTATTAAATCATTCCATTTAATATATAGATTACATCTCAATGCCCCCATCACTCTTAAACTATATGGCGTTTTATTCCAAACTAATTTGGATACATAGGATGCCTCTATAAGTTCCAAACACAAATCACCTAGGGTTTCGCCTTCGTGATCCCACAGAGTGGTGTCCTGATCAACCTACATAGTATATAATATTCTATTTCTGGGAAACACATCTTAGATCCTCTCTCATTGGATGTTATGATCCTTCCATATGGTAAAATATTACTTGATTACCCTTAAATATGTAACCCCTAATCCATCTATGTATGATGTTATAATCATTTTATCCCCATTTATTCAAGATTGTAGACATGTGTCCTTATAGAAACCTCTTTATAGACATCATGTGTTTGAGGTGAGAGCCTTAGAGGATATACAAAAATGATGTTAGCTGCATAATTATGAACATGGGATTCTTGGGTTGAAATCCTATGAATATATGTCATTGGAATTAGATACCCGCATGATCAACGTGGGATACATTTTTTTGTGCCTAGGATATTCCCTCTTAGGAGGTAAATACATGTTTCAAATGTTCTAGTTCCCCGAAATTCTGGGGATTCCCAACATGACTACTCCCCTAACCAATAGTTGATGCCCTATCAGGACCCTTTAGATTGATAAGACATATTTAGTGTAAATAGACGCATTCAACAATGATATGAAATTGAGAATGAATTCCATGATCATACAAAACTATATGATGTAGATCGGGACTAGGAAACCAGTTCCAAGTAGTAATCCATGGACAGTGGGACCAAAATCCCATCATCTTGTTTCAGTAAAGGTGGAGGCATATCTGTTTAATTTGATTAATGTCACATGAATTTAGAGTGTGAGAATGTGGGGTACAATGAAATTATATTTCATTTCAACAGGTGTTGTAGGGTTCCCTAGAAAAAACAGTGGAAACTAAAATGGTGTACACAACATGAAAATACTCTTCTTAATATATGAATTATTAGAATTTGAGACATTATTCTATTTGAATGTCACTTGATCTAGATATTCATATTTATGTCCTACTAAGAAAATAGTGGTCCTCAATTGGGACTCACTAAAAACATTGGCTCTAAAAAATTGGGCATTCATGTCTTCAATATCTTCAGAAAAGTACTCTATCTTAAATTTTTTAATATTAGATGATGATGCAGAATTGGAAATTGATTTACTTGTATCTGTATTGATGTCTAAATTTTCTTACATTATATAAACCAAGTCGTTGGAATCCAATGACCCAATGCTCTAAGATATATGGGAATAAGAAATGTCATTGTGGAAATCATTCTTAACTTCACCCAAATTGTTTCTTTAGTAATGACCATGTATTTCGAGTGCCCACACCACATGTCACCACCATATATTATTCAAAGAAGGTCGATGAAAACACTAATATGTTGTATTGAGATAGTGGGGGTCATTCTAATATGTGATATGGAATGTTAGGACCAATATCCTTTAAAATCTCACCGAAACTCCCAGCCCCATGGTTGTGTAGGGAGAAAAATCTATTCAAAACTCCAACATAAAATGATTTCATAAAATTCTCCTAGGAGAGATCATACAGCTGACACCACTAAGATTAAGAGTTTGGGGATAATGAAGTCACCATAGCAATGAATATTTCATGGAATCCATGAAATAGAGCTACCACTACTCCACTTCACCACCAATAGTTTCCAGTATTTCATGATGAGGAACATGTATTAAATGAACATATTCTATTGGCTTTAATTTGAACTACATGATGCTAATATCAGTTGCATGATTTGTAGGATTATGATCAAGGGGAACCATATTACCCAACTCCAATGGATCCTATCACTATCTTCTCATTCTACCAACTACTTTCTACTAATGAATATTGAACCATCAAAGTCCAATATGAATCATTACTTCTTCTACGTCATAGGTAGACTTGTTTAGCTATCTCAATCATCAGTGACACCAACCGCTCTTATACGTTGTTCCCTAATGATGAGATTCAGTAAAAATCCCCCCTAACAATTTCTACTCATTTAGAAGACCTAACCACTCTCACAACCTACATTGAGGTCCTACCCATGTTTATACCAATCAATTAAAATTTCCCACAAAATTCATCGAAAAACAATACAGAGGTCCTCCCTATACTCATGCTTCCTAGTAGGGAGGACCTCCTCGAGTTCCTATTCATCAATTCTAATGTACTCCTCATATTTTTCCCCACTTCAGAGCCAATAAAATTGATGGAAATAGTTACATCATTTACCATAAGTATAGATATCCTTAATATCCTATTATCTATGATCGACATTGATTTCATCCCCATGTCACAACCATCAAAACATGAGGTCCCCACACTCATTCAACATTCAACACGGTGTCCCTCCCCATGTTTCCACCATCTCAATCATAGAAACCCTTGCTCCAAGATTAATCAACAAATATGTCTTCCCTTTTTCCATCTAAAGTAGTGCAAAGGTCCTCTTCAAAGCCCACACTTCTTGTATAGAGTTCCTCATAGTGCCATTGTTACCGATTAACCTGGGGGTCCTCCCAATGCTTCTACCGACAAAGGAAAAGGTCCCCCCTAACACCATCGATATATAGGGTAGAGGTACTCCCCTCTCCATCTATATTTGAAGTGGATGTCCTCCCTTGTATTTCCCCAAACCTAGAAATTGAGAGTGAGTGCATTTTTTTAATACATTGGAATTATTATAAAGAATCAAGTCCCTAAGTATTGATCGGTTTAGTAGTATTGGATAATAGATTACATACATTATTATTTTATTTAAATTATAATAATAATATGAACCATATTCCATTTTTTATAACACTATTATTTTCTTAGATTAACCCTGCATATCAATAAACAAACACTTTTTGGAATCATGGGAAAATAAAACCTATGAAAAGGATGGGCTTACATTCTTAGTAATGTTAAAAATATAGCATAAGATTTCTTAAATATGTATAAGCATTTAAGGAAAGGTATTAAACTGAAAAAAAATCCTTTTACAATAATATTTATCAAAATATTGAAAGAATAAATAAAATAATTCCATTTAAACATTCACATATATGTTCTTCTTGTTCGATAGAAACATTTAATATCTATAAATAATATCATAATAAAATAATTTCTAATACCGGGGCTATGAATCTTACAGTATCTGATTAAGTAATAAAATATGAAAACAAATGTTTAAGGCCTTATAAAAGACCATATCTTGTTTTTCCCATGAATCCAACCATTGAATCATGGGGCTATTAACCACCCCTCCCATCACATAATAAGTCCGATAAACTCATGGTATGAAAAGGGTGAAACATTACATAAACATTTGTATTAAAACTATCATACAAAATGTTAATACATTTACTATAAACCATGAATTATATAAAAACAATACACCCACTATCAAACATATCATAAAACCTTCAAAAATCAACCACTAGTAAGCATAAAATCCAAAACAATATGTTGACAAAGATGAAGAAAACCTGACAAAATAATAGTAACTTTTTGATAGAAATATCGCATTTCCACATTGATGTTTTTTAGAAGACTAATAATTATTAAAGAAGTCATTTATTTTGAAATTAACATATAATTTTTTTAATGGAAGATTCAAAATCATCAGGAGACGTAATGAAGGAATGATCCACTCATGTTGTATAATTTTAAAAACATTCCTTCATCAACTTGTCAAAATGGTCCCAAAGTACCTTTCTTGGAAAAGGGAAAAAATATTCCGTTCGAAATATTTTATAAAAAGTCAAATGAGGGTATTAAGGAAGTTAAAAAATTCTAGAGAAAAAATAGGTTAAAATTAATTTTTATGAAACATGGACATGGGTGATAAAATTTCCCTAGTAGATACTTAGGTATATAAAATCTCGGATAAAAATTAGATTGTGAAATTAACACTTACCTTGAACAATACATTTTTAGAGGGTGTGTCAACCATTTATATAACGATTAATGTATGTCATTAAATTTTACCATAAATATATCCATATTTATGATATCATATATGATCCTCTAATATCATTTTGTTAATAATATTTCAGTATTACCATTCTTTCAAGTGTTAACTTATGATTTTTCTCATTCCTCTTTTGTCATGTATGTCATGTTTTTTAGGAATTGGATAATTATATTTTAATAAATAATTATATTATGTTCATAATTAATGTTTTTTATAATCATTTAAATTTTATAATCATTCATGAATGGTTAACATGGAGAATAAATCTCACTGTATAGTAGAGACGGTAGGTCATAAGTATTCATGAACGATGATATGATTCCATTGATGGTTAAATGTTATAAAATTGGATTTTATATTAATTATATATAATTATAATAATATAATAATAATTTTTAATATATTTAATACCCAACATTTTACACATAAAAATGAAGAGTGTTTATTAAAAAATTACACCACGATGTGGAGATTATAGGTCGTACCTACGCACCCAAAGTGATACAAATATTATTGGGATGAATAAAATGAGAAATATGGTTGTCCTATTATTATAATAACATTTTATTATATGGATTATTTTCTGGTTTTTAATTTTCTCATAGAAACAAAATAGAAAGAGGATGCATAAGATGAAAATAACTTTGAAAGAGGTGATAAAACCATATCCTCGTTTTCAGGTATCCCCTTTTGATTTGCCAAAAAAGACCCCATATGATGGATTTCATGCCAGTTTATGGACTCCAAGATGTATTTGGAAACTATTATAGAAAAAATGGGCAGGGTTTTGCTAATACAAATGGATATGGATATTTGAATTAATGAGAATGAGAAGTTCCATTATATAAGAGGGGTGATGGACACTTTTGCTTGATCATAAAATATTAATTTATTATAAAATGTTTTTATTTTTTAAAGAGTTATGTGTTGATTTATTTTAAATATTATATTAATTTTCGTCTAAATAACCTCATCCCATGAATTTTAAAAAGTATATGTCATCAAAATAACCTTATTTTTTGAATTTAACCCTTATTTTAGTTGTTTAAATCTTACAATATCATCCATCGTTTTTACACTATAGGTTTAACATAGTTTCTATTAAATTAGAAAATAACCCAAGATGGATCTTATAATATGGATTTGAATTTATACTAGTCATTTATTGAAGCATTATGTTTTATGACTTCAATATCTTTTATTAAAACAATATTTATTTTAAAATAACATTTCTTTCAATTATTTTTCATCATTTTCATTTTTAAAAATATCAAACCATCATAATAACTTCAAAACACTACATCCAATATTTCATTAATATATCTATGGTATCGATAAAATTAGTGGATGTCTTTAAATAATTAAAATTCTATTTATATTAAAAATTTTAATATAATTTATTTTATATTTCTATTAATAATATAATTGAAACTTCACTATTGTTGATTCCTTAATGGTAATTATTTAGTCTCTAAAAATTATAAATAAATTTATATGAGGTATATAATTTTTTTACATTTCCATATACTATTTATAATTGATGTTATCATCTAGATATCTATATATTAAAATTATTATACTTATAAGAAATTAGTGTGTGAAATTTTGTCACATTCATTAATTTTAATAATATTCATGTCATATTAGTGGTAAAGGGTTCACTAAATGGTTCCATTTTGAACCTTATATGATACATTTTCTATTTATTTATGAAATAGGATTATCAGAAGTGATAGTATAATTTTATAATATATGTTTTACCTTTAATTACATGATTTATCTTTAACCATGTTAATAAATTTTTTTTGCTAAAGTTACTATTCGTAATATACAATAATAAAAGGAAAATATTATAATAATTTGAACCCAAAGATTCCAAATATGTAATATATTCTCTAAAATTCAAAACATATAAATTTTGGAAAATAATTTTAAATTAATCTATATTCAAAAAATGATAAAACAAGTTTTTTAAATGCATATAGCATCAAAAGATTAGCATGTATTTATATCTAATTATAATATAGAAATAAATCCAATGACTCAAATTATATTAAATGATAAAAAGATGATATAGTTATAATTTAAAACCAATTAAAATAATAAAATAATAAAATAAATAAATTAGATAAAAAATAATTTTTGAATTAAAATGCAGTATTTTTGATTATTTATTAAAATATGAAAGTTATCAGAAAAACACCAAGAAAATTATTCCAACTAAATTTACATGTCCCTATTCAAAATAACAAGATTATTTGTTCAAAATTAATATATATAAGGGTAATATATTGAATTTAATATGTGTAATCAATTATAAGGCGACAAAACAACATTTTTTTATAATACATGATGTATTAGTATAATTTAATTTATTTATATATCATGTCATATAAGATGAATGTTAAAATAATATATAAAATAGAAAATTTTGTAAATAAAATTCATTCTTCGTAATTTTACATCTATATTATATTAAATAATAATATTTTATTAATATATTTCTGTTCAGAAAAACAGGGGCTTGCGTGTAACGCAAGAAAACTCATTATTGTATGCAGTGAAAGCTTAACAGGATGTTGTGTAAAAAATAGAAAAAAATAAATTTATTTATAAATTAAAACATTATAAAGTATAAGAGTGTTAAATACTTTCCTGCTTCAATAAATTCCACCCTCACAACTTAAACTCAGTATTGAAAACTAAGGTTTTTTCATTTAAAAATATCATTATGGATATCCAACATAAGAGAATGGAATAAAGAGACCTCCATTTTAAAATAAAAAGGGGAAGTATGAAGTTCCCATGATATAACACATAATAGGGTTCCATGTAAAAAATATTTATATGAAATAAAATGTAACCATCATGTTCTGATAGAGATTGATGTAGAACATTATTAAGACTAATGTTTATAACCACAAATTTATAAATCTTTGATGATCCTAGGGTCCATTTAATTCATCATAAATGAAAGAACACAAAACTCATTTTTGGTTTCATTATCATTTAACACTAGTTGATGAATTCTTTTTCATCATAGACTATGGAAATAAAAGACCATACTTACTTGAATAGTAGAGTTCCATCCTTGAACTATTTTATACAATAGAATCATCATTCTCTTCATAAGATAATAAAACATCAAAGTATTTGATTTATATATATCGTACAAGGTTATAAAAATGAACTTATACCATTTAAATCATTCAAAGTAGTTTATACTAACCAGGTATTTCTATTGGGCCAGTTATATAAGATAATGGCTTGTCTCACTATTATTGTGGGATCGATTACCGCAACCATGTATGACGCAATGGGTTGTCACACGACCTATAGGGTGTCCATTATATAAAACTATATTATTATAACAATAAATAAATTTAATTATGAAATGTTTACACATTAAACAATTCAATCAAATTTTCAACTTAATCCATACCAACATTAAGTCTTTTTCAAATTATTTTTATCCAAATTAATAGTCGAAAAATGCCTTTCAATTTTCAATATCAATCTTAACATCAAATTCCACAAAAAATGTAATGTATCATTTATTGAAAAATACCATTATAACCTCAAAATATTTAATGAACATGTTCACGATTCTAAATCTTAAAAGAGGAAGTACTTTGGAACAATCCTTATATATCACATTATTTTTATAAGAATAATAAAGTAATATAATTATTGAATCCAAAAACAAAATTACAACAATTATTCATCTTCGACTATAGTGACAATATAATCTTGACTTTGATCCATTTGATTATTTTGATCTATATTTCCTTGACACATTGGAAAATCAATTGTAAATTGTCGCATATCTTAGCAATTATGAAATGCACATTGGTATCATCATTTTTCCTTTATAATCCACAGAATGATGGCCTTTCTCCGCACATATGAAAAAAATTTCCATTCATTTTAATGACACACAAGGGTGTTTCCTTAAATAATTTTCACTTGTTGGAACAATAATTTTTTCCCTAATTCTTATTATCTATCTCTTGCTCCACCATTCTATTCTTCTCCTGCATTTCTTTAAAGTTATAATATGTAAAAAATTATTTATCTCTCTTTATAGCATATGAGACTATATCTTTGTATGATAAGAAATTTTGAAAGACAAATTCCTTTCAGTTAAATGGATTTAACCCATGAAATAAATAATCAGTCATACTCATTGGGTTATATATTTTGTCTGCAACATGCCTTTCTATACTTGTGATGTTAGCATCATGCTTTTCAATAATCTCATCCTCCTTTTGCCTCAGTCTTAGAAATTGTCTCTCTAAATCTACTCATTGTTCCTGTGGATTTTATATTTATAATATAATTTCATTAAACTACCTCAATTAAATATTTACTAATTATTCATCATCCATTGTGTTTTGAATTAATGAAATCATTATTGTACATCTCCCGAGAAAGGATAAACTGCCCTGAAAAAATTTTCTCTTTCGTTACCCCCCAATGAAATACATATCATCTCTATAGAACTTTTATATTTCCCACCTAAAAAATATGTTTTTCCCAAATGAATGTTGGAGGTATTTTCCACATAAATATTTCTGACATTGTTCCTCAACATTTTGGATTGTGCTTCTCTATACAAAAAGGTTATTTTTCATATCATGAGTCAGCTATCCCAGTATTATTATATGATTCTCATTACTAGTTCCATCTCATACTACAACATCATTACCTTACATATTGGAGAAATATATAAATGGATTATATTCCTTCATACAACTTCCATTACTTCTACTAGGTGCCTTTTATAAAACACGTCACACACTAGATTATGTTATAAATCTGAATGAATAATTTGGATCTAGTAAAACACTTTACATAAATTGAAATTTTATACATTTCTAATATCATATTCAAAAAATGTTTTCTTTGTGTAAATATTTATTGATAAATCCTTCATAATGGTATGTAAATAATATTTGAATTATCTTAACTATATTCCCAAATAGGGTAAAACCAAGTGCACAGTAAGTCGTATTGTCATGTACCAGATTAATCTATGTCTTGCCCGACACACCTATTTAGAGTTATTAATCATACGTATATGTGTTCCAGAACTACATACACTTATAGTATTCAACTAGGGATGAAATTGTTTTTGGAATAAATACATAATCTCTATCCAACCAAAATATTAAAAAATTCTTATATACTTACTCTCAAAGTCAATCTTAGGGTTTTTTCCCTAATCTATATTTTATAAATCTAGTATCCATGGTTGTTGAAAAAAATCATATAATACCAACTGTAATTTCCTGACCACAGAAGCCTAGATCCATTGCATTATTTTAATACATTGTAATTATTAACAGGACCCAAGTCCTCATGGAGGGATCAGTTTAGGTGTCTTAAAAAATACATTACATACATGAACTATTCATAAAAATTCAAAACATAAAATAAAACATTGTCCATTTTTGCAAAAAAACATTATTATTGTAGAATAAAATTTCATATAAATCATAAAACACATACTGGCATCCTAGGAATATAAAACATAGAAAAGGGGTGAGCTCATTTTCTCATTATGGTTAAAGAATATAGAATAAACTTAAAAAAATATGAATAAACATTTAATGTAAGATATGAAAATGAAACAAAAGTATTCTAAACATAATCTTTACTATAATATAGAAATAATAAATCATATAATTCCATTTATTCATTTTCATGGATATTCTACTAGTTGAATAATATCATGTAATATAAATAACTAATCTCATAATGAAGGAATGCATAATTTATGACATCTGAAACATATTGTAGAGTCATCGACCATGAAATTTAAAAATAAATGATTAAAGACAAGGAATTATAAAAACCAATATTATCTCATGAGGACTACCGATGCATCTTGGGGCTTGTTTGGGCCCCTCCTATAACTTACTAAGTCCAACATACCCCACATATGACAATAGTGAAATATAACAAAAACATTCTTATTAAATCTACCTTTTTAAATGATAATAATTTAACAATAAACAACAAATGGTGTCAAAATAGGGCATCCATGGTCAAACATATCATATATGCTTCAATAAATTATACTCAATTAATCATAAAATTAATCAACGTATGGTCACATTGATGAATATAATATGACAAAATCCCTTATTTTTTTGATAGAAATATCCTTTTTTTAATTTGTAATATTTTAAAAGCCATAGAATTATAAAAGAAAAAAATTATTTTTAAAATATATTTTTTAGTTTTAATGGATGATTAAAAATATTAAGGTGACATAATGGAGGGAAAATATGTTAACACTATAAAAGTAAAAAAAATCATTCATTATTATGATGGAAAGGTAACAAAGAACCGTGTTTGGAAAACAACAGAAATATTCCTCACAGAAAGTTTTATAAAAATTAAAACATGGGTATAAATTAATATACACAATTTTTGGGAAAAATTATTTTTAAATTTATTTTTATGATACTTGGACATGGGTGATAAATATACCCTAGTAGATACTTACATATAAACAATCTTGTATATAAATAAAGTTGCGAAATTAAACCTTACCTTTTAATTTCTGTTGGTAGAGGGTTATTTATCCACTTTTATAATTTTTAAATTATGGTAATAATTTATACATTAACCTTATGTATATATTAATGATATCATATATGATCCAATTATATGGTTTTGTTATTAATATTTATGTATTATGACTGTTTCAGCTCTTAACTGCTTTGTTTTACCTTTTCTAATTTCTCTTGTAAGTCTTGTTTTTTATGCATAAGATGTATTATATTTTTATCTGGAATGAAATTAAGTAAATAATTATGAATTTTAATCATATATTAAATATTATAATCATTATATAATTTTTAACGTACAAAATAAATCTCACTTCATTATAGAGACGGTTAGTCATACGTATGCACGAGCGACTTTATTAGTCCATTGTTGGTTAAATGGAATGGAATTGTATGGTATATTAATTATACAGAATCAAAATAATGTAATATACACTATTTATATCTTTCATAATTATAATTATACACATTTAAATAATTTTGTGTTGAATAAAAATTTACAACACAATGTGGTCACGGTATGTCGTACGTATACACACATTGTGATATTTTAATTCAAAGGATGGATAAAATGGGGAACATGGTAGTCCCATGATCATAATAAAAACTTTATATATGTTTAATACTAGATTTATTAAATTATTCTGGAAATAACATAGAAATTGGACGTTGAAGAAGAAAAGAACATTGAAAGAGGTTATAAAACAATTACCTCTTCTATGGGTATCTCAGTTTGATTTTTTCAAAAGGAATCAATAGGATGACATTCATCCAAAGGCATGTACTATATGATATAGTGATGTAATTTAGGAGAGGAAATGGGTAGGGGATGGTAGAAACAATTGTCTTTTGAGGTGTGAATTAAATAGAGGGATATGTTCTCTTTTATAAAAGGGGTGTGGGGCACTTTTGGATGATCTTAAAGTAGTAATTTATTATAAACTTCTTTTTTGTTTCAAATATCTCACAAGATATTTATTTTGAATATATGATAATTTTGTGTTAAAATACCTTAAACAAAATAATGTTATAAATGTTTTGGTAATAACATAAACCATATCTTTTGAATTTATCCCTTAATTAAATAGTTTAACTCTTAACGCGTCTTCTTGTATTTTTACACAGTAGGGTTAATATAGTTACTATAAAATTAAAAAAAACCCAATTGGATCCATTATGACTTGTTTAGAATTATCTATGTTATTTTTTGTATTATTTTATTTATATGAATTTTACATCATTTAAAAAAATAGTATTTATTTTAAAATATCATTTAGGTCAATTTTAATACAATTCAATATTTTCATTTTAAAAAATATCATTCCAAATTGATAACATCAAAAATAATAATACGTAAAATGTTTCACAAACCTATATAGTTAATCTATAATATTAGTTTATGTCATTAATTAACTCAATTTTTTTTGTATATTGATATATTTAGTATCATTTATTTGATATTTCAATTTATACAATTATTTATACTTCACTATTGTGAAATCATTAATGGAAATTATTTAATCTCTAAAAATTATAAATAAATTACAATGATGTAGGTAGTTATATTATATTTAAATACACTATTTATATGAGATGTTATCTCCTGTATATCACTATATTAAAATTAATCAACTTATAAGAAATAATAAGGTGATATTTTTTCCCATTCATTAATTTTAAAAATATTCATGTAATATTCATGGAAAAGGGTCAAATAATGACTTAATTTTGAAACCTATAAGATAGAGGTAGGATTTAATATTCAAATAAGATTTAGATAAGTTTTTGGATAACATTATTATATTTTTTATGTTTAATTTCTCAATTTACCATTATAAGTGGTAATAAAAAAAATATAAATAGTTCCTATTCAGAAAGCCCAAAAATAAAAAGAACCAATTTTAATAATATAAACCCATTTATTCCAAATATAGAATCCATATTTAAAAATTCAAAACACAAAATGTTTAGTAATTAATTTTAAATTAATCCCTATTGACAAAATGAGAACACATGTTTTTAAAAGTAAAAACCATCCAAAAGATTGCATGTGTTTATATATAAATTTAATAGAAAATAACTCTAATGAACTAAATTAAATTAAATTATAGAAACATAATATATTTATAATTTAAAACCAATTAATAGGATAATCTAAAAATGTAAATAAATTATATGAATAATTAGTTTTGAATTAAAATTTATTAATTTTCACTATTCATTAAAATATGAAAGATATCAGAAAAACACCTAAAATATATTGAAACTAAAATTTGATATCCTTCATACAAATAATTCTTTTATTTTATCATATTGAATATATAATAGTGTCAAATAATGAATTTAAAATTGGTTCCACTTTAAAAGGTGACAACAAGTCATTTACTAAAAATACTTATTTTATCTAAAAAAATTGTCTTTATACTTATAACATGTCACATAACATAATTTTGAAATTATATATATAATTCAAATTATGGTTAATATTACTCATAGTTACTAATTTAATGGGAACTTTATATTAATGAATAATATTTGATTAATATATTGTTGTTTAGTAAAACTGTGACTTGAGTGTAATGCAAGACAACTCATTAGTTTATGTAATGTAGGTTTAAAATGGTGTCACATAAAATGAAAGCAAGAAACAAAATTAAATTTTTCTTGGAATGAAAATATTAGAATATATCATATTCTTGCATCACCACTCAAATGAAAACCAATAAGAAGGTCCTCCCAATATTGTAACTTATTGAAGATGAGGTCCTCCCTGTATTACTTACAACCAACAAAGAGGTCCTACCCATGCCGTAATATCTCCCATCCTTGAGGAAAATTCCATAGGAAGAAAGAAATATTTTCTTCATCGACGGAAAAATTTCGGTATGAACCAATTCATTATCATTCATTTTTGTTTCACATATTCTGAGGAAGAATGTGATTTGGTGATGAGACCTTCACCCCAGTCATCTGCATCAGTTTCAACAGAAGGAACTCAGATGGTGATGTTCTTCATTATAGATGGTGAGATCCATATAATCCTCCAAACCCTCTAGAGATAAATATAAGAGGTGGAAGATGTGACATCCTTCTATGTGCTCATGGTGTAGTCATCTTTCTCAATTCTAGTTTCCCTCTCTTACTATACATGAGATAATGTAGAGTTATTTTGAAATTTTATAAATACTGAGTATCTAGTTTACTGAAAATTTTCCATTTCCAACCATATGATTTATGTTGCATCAGAAATTCTATTCTACAGGGGTCTAATGATGTGATTGAAACCACCCTCAAGGTAAGACACATAATTCATTGATCAATCAACATGGTAAACAAATCCTACAATATCTAGTCAGTCGCCACATCAACCCAACTCAATGATTCCACTAGTATCTTGGATAGCATTAATAAATGCAATGGATAACATAGACCTGGGTCCATCTTCTGAATAGGAAACCCTAAGGATGACTGTGTCATCCAATTATTTGTATGTAGTCTTCTCGATGAATCTGACACCCAACATCTTCATTTCAGAGCACCTAATTAAGGGTTAGGTCACATGCTACTTCTAGAATTTTGGATGATGTTCATTATCCTTTCTGACCATCATTTGTTCTACAAAGGGAGAATATATCACTTTGAGAGCATTGATTAGTAGTGTAACATAGTAAAATTGGTATCACTAATAGTGGATCATCATCCCATGTCACCAAACTTTCATAAGAACATCTAATTGAGATGAGTCCAGAGAGTCATCATTATTTGGAAAATCCTGAATGTATATCCCCCACATGTACAGATCTGAGGATGGGTATATTATGTTGCACTTCAATTCATCCATATCTCGCATCAATTGGACCTACCCGATGATATTGAGAATATGTATCCATATGTTGTGATTGTAAACATAGTTTATTATGAGATAATTAGTAACCAGGACATTAGAGAATGGTCTGATAGATATAACAATCCACCAAGGGTAGTGGAGTATTAGGTGGACCCTCATAAACATGTTTGTACATCCCTAAAAAGGCAGTATATCAGCATCATTGAACCCTCCACATAGTTTCCCACAATTTAAAATTTTCCATAAATATAATGGACCTCATAAAACCCTTGATCTGGCTTATGTTACACAAAATATAGTAGTATATCCTATGACAAGTTCTTAACGTCAAAAGATCACATATCATAAGAGGATCATTGAGGATCTCCTTATTGCATGATGACTTGATTGTGGTTCTCCATAGTAGGATCTTATCTCCCCCTACTAGGGAAATAATGATGAACAAAATATATTCTTTTTTATAATCCCCTCTTAATCCTAGTGATCCCAAACATCCTGGAAGGGGAGAGGTGAGATTTTATGACAAGTTAGCATTATATGATATTCTGAATGCACCTGATTTGGGTGATAATCCCCAATAAATAGATCGAGCTTCTACAAAATCTACTGCACAAGACACTCAACATTCCATTGTTCCTGATCATAAATTTTAAGAGCATTCAGACTAATTTTTTTCATAGATCATCATGAATATAGAAAACCATGAAAGGATGATTTGATTTCCACTCCCACTACTCCCATTGAAGTATTGGGAACAAGAAATATGGTGGTTTAACTAGATGTAAATCTATACCAGACATGAGATGATGATATGTGTGAACCCCTTAATTTTTTTAATAAAACATTTACCACTTTCAATGGGATGAGTTACCCACTCCAAAATCTGGACCACATTACCCTCTAGTGTGGGCCCATATTGGAAACATAATTTTTCTAGGTGGCCTCCAAAATATAATTTTTTTCCTAAAATTGGATGTTTTTTCATTTTTCTAGAATATAAAATTACCCACTTGCTCCATCACTAGTTCAGTGGACCTCCATAGTTAGTTTTTCTTCCAGTTCATCTTTTCCACACATAAGACTCATATGACTAACCAACTTAATGAAACATCTTGATGAATTTTTCATAGGAATTATAACCCAGTGGAAGGGTGCTACATATTCAATTGATATGTCATTGAAAAAAAGAGCAGTTTATAATGATGTTGTTGGATGAATTTAATACAAAACTAGTCCATATCTACATAACCATAACATCTTAGGATGAATCTGGGATTTTTATAACAAGGCCCAATAGCTAGATGATGCCTTAGATAAATCCATGTAGGCACATCTGTTTAATACTCAAACACCATCAAGGTGAGCAAAAAAGACATCGATTAGTTAGTTTTCAAAAATAGAGGGCCCTAGATAGCTATTGTTTTTACTGTAAGAGCCACAATTTGAACATTCTCACCTAAATCCTTAGAATTAACTTGATCCTCCTATCCTTGAATAGAAGCAACTTGCACCACCCTCCTAAACACCACTACCTTGGATAAAGAATCAGGCTCCATAACCTCATCAATTTTATACCCTCGTTAGGTATATTCCATTATATCTCCCTTCCTAGGTATGAGAATCAAAATCTATATCCTAAATGAGACTTACGATTAAAATTATTTATATCATGCCATAGAGTATGGGACTATGAAGCGGCAAGAATGTTGGAGACCCTGAGAGGCCAAGCTCACTGATCATCCTACTTTTTATCTTTACCACAAGTTATTATGATATACCATCATGAAACACTATGTTTTCATGTATTGGCTAGTGGACCAGGTTGATAATGGAGTATTCATGTTGGGTGATTTCATAGAAGTGGTATCAGATGTCTCCACCAAGACCGATGGTGATAGTGATGGTTTTGTGGAATAGAAACATGATTCCAATCTCGAGAGCAAGTAGTATAATGACTAGTTGGAACATAGAGTAGTTTCTCATTACCATTTAATCATTCGTTCCAAATTATGTCATAAATTATCCAATTCTGTTACCATTCCATCTTTATATGATACTCCAAACATCCACGTTGTATCCCTCCATATCTCATAATAGTAGGTACAAATGTTACAAGGGAAATCAGATTCCCCCACCAATGTCAAAGTCTTCTTGCACACATGGAGACTTCATGACTCTAGTGTTAGAAATCAGACCGATGGTAAATCTAGCATATGAAAATCCCTCTAGGGATGACCTATAGCATGCCTATGTGAGTACAGTTTAGATGGTGAACCCCAATTATGGTACTCGATGATGAGTATTATCCTTTATATTCTTTAATCATCTTTAATTGACACCATTGAAGAGTATGTCAAGGACATGAAAACCACTATAACTCTCAGGAAATGCAATCTACTAAAACTAGACAATATGCATTACACAGAACCCACTAGGAATAGTCCTCATGGCCTGCTCTATTAGACACAACACATGATTTTATTTTTCTGACTAACACAGAAGAACATCACCACCACATCATGATCAATCACACCCAACTGCCATAATGACTAATTTAGCCAGTATTCAACCATTAGTGTTATTTCATGGATTAGTTTTTGGGAAGGAAGAAATTTCCAACATCCACCAAAATCTAGTGGTCTGTCCAATAATTCATGACTTGCCATATGAAAGAGAACAACCACCTATTTTCAAGAACATGATTCAAGGATGATCATATGACATGTTGAAGCACCTTTTAAGCATCTCACTGAAGATATTGATCCTTAAGGACCTCTGTCTATCATAATAAATGTTGGAATACAATGTAAGGGATTTGAAAACATCTTTAACATCAAAAGTAAGTAATGAATAATAGATTTTTTATCTATGTCTATTAATGAATTATATAGTGTTTTAGAGGCTTAAAATGAGAATAAATCCAATCTTAAGCATGGAATACACTAAATATTTTAAAAGATTGTTTTACTGCCTTTTGATGGAAAACCATATTTTAAATCTATCTTTTAACAATTTTATAATATTTATTTGTAATAATAAACTAATTCTTTATGATTGGGACATAAAAATTTACTTTTTGTGAATTTTTGGTATTTTTCTGATAAAGTTCATTTTTTGATGAATAGTGAAACCACTAAGTGGTACTTATAAAAACTTATTTTTCGTTTAAATGAAAATTTACCACCTATGTGGTTTGAATTTAAAAAATCTGAAAATCATGGTTTTCATTATGAAGTAAAATGTGTTTAATGGGATTAAAATAATTTTTTGGTGAATAGTAACTTATTATGTTTTTAATCGCAATTAGTGGTAATTAGTGTAATTTAAGGTAAGAATAATGTTTTAATAATATGAGATGAGTTTGACACATGTCCTAACCTTATTAGATGTGTCATGGCCGACCAAGACAATCCATGGGTCAACTTGGGGACCCCATGGAGACACTTTGGTAGGAAAATGACATTAATATCTTTTTATTTAATGTTACAGTAAAAATGACACAAACATGAGTTGTTTTACTAAAACAATTTTTAAATTGGGTTATAAAAGTCATATTTTTGAATATAAATAATAATTGGAAATATAAGAAGATTTTCTACATCACAGTATTTTTTTATAATTTTTAGAGATTAAATAAATTAAATTATTTTTGACACCATGATGATGCAGCGATTACCTCATTATTTTACAATTTAAATAAATTGAAAAGATAATGTAAAATCTATGACCTAAAGATGTCAAAAAACTATTATATGGGTGTATTTATAACCCTTATCACATTACCCTTGAATTGTGTCAATGTGGGACATTTTAAATCTGAAACTCATTTTAAAATAAATTAACATTTCTTTACATTCCAAGAGTTCCCCTCCTCTCCTCTTATAAAAGGCCCCAAACACTACCTCCTTACCCACACATACAAAGACTTTGGCTCGGAAAAACCCTTCCCATTTGTCTCTCCACATCCCACTCTAACTCCTAGAAGCCTCACTTTGGGCAGAAGGCTTCCCAAGGAAGCATTTGAGCTCAAATAAAAAAGAGTTACCCGATTTAAAGGTAGTGTCTTCTCTTTTGTTCTTATGTTTTATTTTGCTTCTCCAACCCCCTAAACTCTCTTTATTCATTTATTTTGTAATATCACCAGTATCTTACATATACTAGGATGTTTTTATAAGGAGGATTCGAGCTACAATTACACACACCTACATCTAATTGTTAATGAACATACTGTTTTCGTGGATGGCGAATTTCTGCCTCACGAAACGATGATTGTTCAACACTCATATATCACCTTCAAAGGTGGCCGTTAAGATGTCACTGTATTAATATATTATATGTAATATGTTTATGTTTTACTTAAGCTTCTTTTTTTTAATTTATGGCATATCTTTATGGTTACCATTATTATTAAATGCGATATCTTCATTTTAGGAAGTGCGGTCTACCGCCCCCTAAAAGTGATTTGATTCGTTAATACCATATGTGGTACGTATAAAGGATATATTTTATGATATTATATATGATACCATACTGTAATTAAAATAATGTTATGTATCATTATGTTTTAATTCCATAAAATACGAAATAGAAATGAAAGTAGCGTTCATGCGTACGTACGACTTATCATATCCATGAATGGTGCATTTCATTTATTACCTCTAAATGTTGTGTAATATTATAAATTCATGTATATACTAGATATATATGATATATATGATATATAAATCATGAGTATAACTCTAGATATAATGGGTACATGAACAACTTGTAATTATAAAGAGCATATTTTGACTCAAGTACCAATGATCGTTTAAACGACCATTATTAACTAAAATAATTACATAGTGTTCATGACATGGTAATAAGTGATATAAAAGGAATAATGAACTTGAAAAAGGTTCTTAAGCAAGTAGAAATTAACTCAATTTTATTATTCAGGAGATTAAAGAATGATCAAGTCAAGTCGGATACGAGGTATGGGACTTCGTCTCAATCTCCTTCCAATGAGGCATATTTTGTTTTATACACATCCTTCTTTTTATGGTGTATAAACCCCTTTGACTTTTACGTTTATCCAAAAGGAATATTTTTTATATGAATAGTTTTACTAAATGACAAAAGGAAATGTTTTTTTTCGTACGTATGCTGCTACAACGACTTCTACGCCGCCGTGACCATTATTTGAGTTTCACCTTCCCCTACAAGCCATACCTTTTTTTAAAACAAAAATAAATTCCTTGTTTAACATTTCTTTTATTTTGATATTGAAAATGGTTTTGATAACGTTTTTATTGTATCAATGTGTTATTGATATCTTGTGATTGAAATTTGGAAATGTTATGTTTCTTTTATGCATGTTTTATGTGATACGATTATGTAATGGTTCTTGGGAATTATTATGAAGATGGGTGGTTCCATGATAAACTATGGGCGGGTGAGCCCGATATAGCTCTCTAATGCATTGGGTAATGAGAAGGAGTGAAACTTTAAGGTTTCTCCGAAGACATTTAAGGAATATACTGTGATGGGTATTCCAAACGTAACCAAGAGGGTTACTCCCTACGTAAGAATGTTATGAATGACTCAAGTTACCTTTATGACTTATGATTTCTATGATTTATTCATGATTTGATGAGGTATATTAAAGTGCCTAGGTTTTATGGGTAAATTATGATTTCATTATTATGTATATATGAACTCATGTTTCCTTTCAATATTTTTATAACCCTTACTGATCTTTTTATGCTCATCCCATGTTTTTGAAATGTTTTTCACAGGTCAAGGGAAAGGTACATGATATGATGATAGTGTCAAGGAAGTGTCAAGAAAGAATCCATGTTTTATTTTAAATATGTTTCTGTTGATGGGAAAAATGAATACTATATTTTATGTAACCACATTTCTTAATTGTGGAATATAATACATGTTTTATGATTTAATTCTCTAAAACTCTAAACCTGAAAAGATCCTCAATGTCAATTATTCATTTAATTCAATATTAAGTAATGTTTTAAGGATGGGGCCTTATAGTTGGTATCTAGTCTGCGTCATAGGTAATAAATGCATAGCCAAATTATGCTTAGGAGGATGTTCAAATGAAATCCAAGAATCCATCTCATTATCATTAGATGCTGACAGCACTCTCATGCATGTGAACATTTTACCACTCAATATCATAGGCTAATTCAATGGTGTGGATGTCTATCATTTTATGGTCAACGTTGTTTTTGGGATCAATATCATCCCATCACAGACACACTGTATGTTTAGACAGAATGAAGCATATCTGTGTCCCTCCGACATGAAGATACAAGGTTATGATAGGATTGATTAAAGAAAACATGATATAATCTGGCTGAAGAATCAATTCTGTAGCACGGTTGCAGGAGTTATGTACATGGTAGTCTCAAATTATAACACCTACAATGCATTGATTGGTATATCCCAGATCCATCTGCGTGAAGTAATTCCTTCCTCATATCACCAATGTCTCAATTACACCTTCAATGGTCGAGTAGGCATGCTTCATGGTGATTAATATCCATTTGACACATGTGAATCCCACAATCTGGATGTCGGATTTTACAAGAGCAAGGATAAAAATGTTTAGACCAATGAGGTTATACAAAAAACAACTGTGGAAGATCCATGGAGGGATTTTTCTGATTCTTTTAACCTCCCAATTCAATGGTGGGAGGCCACAAAATAAGGTATGAGAAACAATTTATTGAATTCATAGTATAAGGGGGTATGTGTCCCCATATACAGGAATTGTTTGAATCTAACCTCGTAATCATACACAAGATAGGTTCACGTGATTATAAAAACCCCTAACCTTATAATGTGTTATTAATTTTTTTCCAAATTTTGACCATTCCACATCACCTTCACCTATTTGATGGATCTATTAAATGTCACTAAATACTGACCAACCATAATTACATTGAAATCATGAATGGAATCCACTGTCTACGGCCTACTAGAATTAGATCAACAGTTCCAATAACCATGGGTTTAGAAGGGATGGAGTCCCCCACCTAGGATTCCACACTTGAACAAGTGAGCATCTATGTTCCTCAAGAATCAATAGCTCTGGATGAATCATCTCCTCCCACTAATTACCTTGCCCTAGTCAATGAAAAGGATTTGTAAGACAAATATCTAACATTTGATGAGGGAATATATACAACTACTAATGAGTGGATATAGGTGAACCTTGTTACCAAGGATGATCTATGGCCATCGCTAATCAAGGTAACTATGCCTCCAAAGGAATATCAAAAGTAACTATATTTAATTATGATGTTTCATGAAGTATTTTCATGTAGGTATGATGTGATATCAGGACTAGATCCTTCAATCACCATCCACCATCATGGTTATTCATTGAGTCATCATAGGTTCATGAAGCTTCCCATAAAACATCACTCACACATGGTGACTTGTTCAAGGATGATATATACAAGATCATCAAAACCATCCACTTCAAGACTGATTATAATCCCTGGTGGATGAAAAAATTCACTCCATATAGGAAGAAGAACATAAATATCGGAGTTTGAATCAACATTTCTGACCTCAGCTACCACTATCTAAAGGATGGTTTTCCCCTGCATATGAATGAGATATTAATTGAGGCCATGACTAAGCTCCATGTCTTCTCCTTCCTGTATGACACTCTAGAGATGATAAAAACCAAATGATCCTTGAAGATGAGGATTCTACTACATTTATAGAACCAGAAGTTAATTTATACTATCAGGTAATTCCATTTTTTATGACGAATGCAAGAGACACATAATAGTGATCCATGAACCATTGTATCATATTAATCTAGGGGATTCTATTGGAACTTATGTGGATGATTTGGTGCTAAATTCTGGCCTTAATCAGGACCACCATAGACATCTTGAGAAAGTGTTCTGTCCCCTCCACACCAATCCATTGACAATGAACCCCTTGAAGGGTGCATTTAGGGTTACCTATGGGACGTTTCAATGATTCATCATCATATATGTTGACACCAAGGTAAACCTAGTGAATATCAAGCTGATCAGCTATATTCCTCCTCCATGAAACCTATGGGAGTCCTCAAGCATAACATACATATGCCAATTAATTAGATATATATCTAGAAAGTGTAATTTTTTTTCAATGATCAAGAATTATTGTACCATCTACCAATGTGTTGAAGAGTTACAGACCTCCATTGATGAAATCGAGAGTACCAATTACAACCTCCAGTTATGATGACACTTAGCCGAGATAATCCTTTGGTACTTTTTTTGACCACCATAGAATGGTTTTTGGTGCTCTATGTATGATCCCATATCTTCTTTTCAGTTATGATTTTCCTTTTCTGGTCATTTTCAGTTAAAAGTGAAAATTATGGAAATTTTTTAAGTACATGTCGTGTACATTATGAGTACATGCTATGTGCTGCTTTGCCATAGGATACCGTGTGCTGGCTGTGTAGTGGCCACACACATGGCCGTGTGGGAGCGATTTCGAGGGTGAATAAAGTGGAGTACAGAAAAGGCGAGTACACAGTTTGTACTTAAAAAGTACACACCGTGTACTTTTCTTTATCTCATTAAACTCACTGGGGTCATGTCTAATAACTAGAAGACTCTTCTTTTAGGTCATGTTCGACTGAAAGAACTGTACAATAATGGATCTTCAACCAACCCCTGAGCCTTCATCTTTCCTCTGATTCGAACACCATCGGTTGCGTTGGAATCACATTGGTGAGTTCTCTCTTCTGTTGGATCATCGTTTCATGATTTGTCTTCTTTTTTATGTTATTTTGGGTTGAACGTTTTATACGTTTTCATAGATCTTTGGACTTCCAAGGAGGTTCAAGCTTAGAGGGTCACATATATCGATCACCTGTCATCAAGGTAGGTGGTTTTTTCCTTTCTTATAAAAGTCTTTGAGTTTTGTGTGAAAATTTTCCCAATACCCATGAACATGATATTGCACATTTACCATTTCAGGCCAATTGTTTCTCTATTATGCTAGTATGCCTGAGTAGATGACTATTGATTGTGAATAGGGTGAATTGTGGTGCTTTGTATGTATTACCCATGCATGTTTTTCCAATTTTGACCTTAGGGTCTTGGTTTCCTGTTAGGATTATGTTTACTTTCCCTTTCCTAGTATTATAGAATGGTGTGACTGTTGATCTGTTATGTTGTGGTGCTGTAGAATTCTATCCAAGTAGTTTTTGAGGTTTACCTTGGCCGTTACACACTGCTAAACTTCTTTGACTTACACGGGGCCGTGAGAACGTTGTGTATAGACCATAGGGAGAATGGATGTTGAGGGATTCTCCAGAGTGTATGTTTACATATAATGCGAGACCACAAAGGAAAATGACCTTGAATGCTTCCCCAGATTGTCTATATTTCATCGACGCTTGTCACAGGGGGATGAGACGTTGTATGATTACCCATATAAGCTTTTGTACAGTATTGAGACTTTAAGGGAAATTGACGGTGAGTGCTTCCTCAGAGAGTCTGTACTTAAGCTGAATCAGAGGGGTTAGACTAAGTGTACTACCTAGAGGGTTGCTTGTACTGGCTAGGTAGAACAAAAGGGGTTAGTCTGAGTGTACTTACTAGAGGGTTACCTTGTGATTAGTTGCTTGCTTTGATGATAGGTAGCACCAGAGGAGATAGGCTGTGGGTACTTCCCATCAGGTTACTTATTTTGGTTATCTACTTTGATTAGATTTTGCAGGTTGTGTGGTGATTTGAATGCTTGGAACTGTGGATTGTTTACAACGGAGTGATTCATTGTTCTACAGCCTTCTGGATTTTACCTGCCATATATTCACTGACTGTTAGGCACAGATCTCGTGGTGGTTGGCTCTTAGGATTAATTCGCAAACCCTGTTTCGGCCATGCTTTTGGGCCCAAACAGATTATATTGTTACAGGTATAGAAAAGGTCAAGTTCCATTCTACATCAGGTACAATATTTTTGTGGAGATGGAGTGCATTGGACCAAGCTATGGCTTGTGATGCTGAGGAGTTTACATGTTTTCTTTTGTACTTTGGTTTAGTACTATTTTTATTCCAGCATTGTGACATGTTTGGATGATTTCCTAGACATATGTATCATGCATCATTTATATATGTTATCTAGTTCTTTTTTACTTTCAGTCTTCCACTATTTTCTCTAGTATGGATGTTTACTGCTTCTGTTATTTAGTGTTTTTTCATCCGATGTGTAATCTACCAATGAGGGGCTAGTTTCCCCACTCTCACACCAAAGGCCCTCACTGCTAGTCGGTATCCTCTGGAATTTGGGGAAATGCGGTTGGGGACATGTGACCAACTGGGTACGGGGCACCTCTGGGTGGCTTTCGGAACTGGGAAGTTACAATGTGGTAGCGGTGGAATTTTTTTCTCTTGATTTAATATTTGGAGAATTTATCCAGAGATAGAAAGGAAGAGGTACTTGGTAATATGTTGTGCCCAGGAGTAGTTAACCCGTGTACAGGGGAAAGACAATCTACTTCATTAATGGAAATTTTTCTGGTTTTTCAATTATTACAGTTGATTTGATTCACCTAGAGTGATTCACATGATTGTGCTGTTGTTGTCGATATTATTGAGGTTCTATTCTGCTGAAACCCGATTAGATGAGGGTATTCAATCTCATGAATCATATAAGCACTTTCTAGAAATCACATGTCATGCATCTTTTCCATGCCATCTAGGATGCATTAGTGATAGCATGTTGTTCTGATATATGATGTGTAAAATATGAATTTTGTTTCGATTGTTGCCTTGAAAAAATACCTACTATTTGATAGGGTAATGTTTTGTGTAACGTTTTTCTTGATCGCATGCCAATCTTTGGTTCTAGAGTTGTTATGGGCCCTTATGGACCAGAATTTGGTGGATCATTGCCTTGTTTTCCTTATTATAATGTGTACAAGATGCCAAACATTGATTCGTGGAGAGTATGGGCCCTCACATATCAGAATTTGGAACTTTTAGGGTTCATTTTAGTGTTTTCTGGGTTCTGGAGTAGTTTTTGGTGCTTACTATCAGGATAAACCCAGAATACATGCCATGTTGTGTTATGTACAGACCATGTGTTCTTCTTTTTGGGAAGAAACTGTTTTTCTTAAGTACATACCATGTTCTTTATGTACACACCGTGTAGTCTCTAACCATGTCATAGGATGTGTGGGCATAGACATGGGATGGAGAATGGATATTGGGAGCATCCTGTGTACCCGTTGAACACACCGTGTAGTCTTACCCAGGTACCCAGCAGTGTCATGAACAACACAGGATGGTGTTACCCATTCACGTACCCACCAGTTCTACATTAAACATGCCATGTAGTCTGACACAGGTACCCGACCTTGTCATAACCAACATGGGTCGGTGTCATCCTTTCACATTCACTCTGTGTTCATCTCAGACATGTTGTCTAGTGTGAGCTATGTGTCACGACATGTCACTAACAACACAAGCCATGTGATGCTTGTCTAGTACACGCCATGTAAGAATGGTACATTCTGTGTAGTCTTGCCTTAGTAGATCCATGTGGCATAACCGTGTAGAAGGACTCAGGTAGGGGAAGAGGATTCAAGGACACATCGTGTTTCAGGACAACATGTCTTGTGTCTAGGGTGGTAGATTACTAGTTTAGGTAGGAGTACATGCCCATGTAAATGACTTCATAGAACACGACTTGTTAGAAATGCACACACCATTTAATCATATTTTGTAAAACATGAGTGCTTTATTTCTAATGTTCCCTTCTTTCTCTCCTGGTATTCAGTCCATGATAATCATAATCTATGGTGTGTGATTGACTTCGCAGAGTCATGTCACCAAGACATCCTCTAGTTTTACGCCAACTACCAGGTGGTGATCAGACCTAGAACATGGATGATCAGGGAAAACCTGCAGATCCTCCAGTTGTGCTAGGCTTGGCACCAGCCATTGTACCTGACATGGGTGCTGATGCACAGTTCAGGGAGGTATTTTTGAGGATGATGCAATAATTTTAGGGTGTGTCGCCTTCTCCCCTATCGATGGCTATTTTTATGTGGGTATTCCAGCAACATCATCCTCCCACCTTCTTAGGGGAAGGAGGATCTTAGGCTGCATAGTCCAGGCTACAAGCCATGCTGATGATCTTTGAGAATCTAGAGACGCTTCCAGAGAGGAGGTCCAAGCTTGCTACCTATATGTTTCGGGACTCTTCCAAGAAGTGGTGGGGTGTGATCTCATAGGTGGGACACCAATATGTTATGGCGTGTGATGAGTTTCAGTGTATCTTCTTTGATTACTTCTATCACGAGACCCTGATGGCTGATCGAGCCCGGGAGTTTATGAGTCTGGATCAGGGTAATATTTCTGTTATGAAGTATTCCTCTCTCTTTACTGAGCTGCAATAATTAACCCTAATTTTGAGAGTTGATCAGTTGTTCATGGCACAGAAGTTTGAGGATGGTCTGAGGAACGACATTCGATCGTAGGTGAACATATTCTAGTTGAATTCTATCTCTTCTATATTCAACCGGGCACTGATCAAAGAGTGAAATCTGAGGGATTCTGGAGTGATCTAGGGAAGATCATCATCTGGGGTTAGAATTCCTCCGGTTGAGAGTTGGAAGCACCGTAGGGAGTATTCATGTGATGAACTGATGAGGCGAGACACATCTTCTGGTTTCCAGGTGGGGCGTTACCAGTGCTGAAAGAGCAGGCATACAAGGCCACATTTCCCAAGAGACCAAGTAGAGAGCTGATATTGTGGAAAGATGGTTCATCCTTTGCACCTCTCTCAGATCAACACTACAGCAGCTGGTGACAGGGGAACTTCTATGACTCCTCATTTAGGATCAGCACCACCAGTTTCTCACCAGTCTAGGAATTGTAGTTCTTCAGGCCATTCATGCCGAGGTGGAGGTCATTTCCATGGAATCCAGTCTCCTAGTTTTCAGGAACATCAGGGCGGATCAGCTCAGAGTGGTCAGGCAGGGTCACAGGGCTATGGTACAGGCCAAACATAAGCAGTGGAGCATACCCAGCTAGAGTAGAATCGTAGAACTTCTACCATTCGAGTTACGATGCTAGTAGCCTCAGTTTTTACTTCTTCTATTTTTGATACAAGGTCTTCACATAACATTATATCTGTTGCTGTCGTGGAGATCCTTAGGCTCTGAATCATTTATTCTGTTGATATCATGAAACTAGACACTCCGTTGGGGACTAGAATGGATAGTGTACATCAGTGTATAGAGTACCCTCTACATGTTGCTGGGTGTCACTTTTAACGAGACCTCTATGTCCTAGAGATGATAGTCTATGATTTCATTATCATAATGGGTTGGATTGTTTTCTTCCAGGCAGTCGTCGACTATTATCTCCGCAGGGTGAGTCTCATATCACTAGAGGGTGGATCAATTCTTCATATGGGCGAATGGGATGTCCAGGTGAGCAGAGTTGGTCCAGAGCATCATGGGATGATAGGATTTACAACCCAGATTTATAGTCTTTATCATGATGACAAGTGGACTTCACAGTTAGACTTTCCTTTAGTGGTGGATAGTTTCAGAGATGTCTTTCAAGAGGACCTTTCAGGCTTTCCTCTGAAGCGTGAGGTAGACTTCTCGATTCAACTTGTGCCAGGAGTGGAAATAGTGTCCATTCCGCCTTATAGGATGGCTACACTAGAGTTGCTAGAGCTCATGAAATAGTTAGAGGAGTTGTATGCCCAGGGATTCATCTGTCCCATTACTTCTCCTTGGGGTTCGCCTATCCTGTTTGCAAGAAGGAAGACAATACCCTTAGGCTTTCTATGAATTATCAGAAGCTGAACGAGTTGACTGTCAAGAACCGATATCCATTGAATAGGATTGATGATCTCTTTAATTAGATTTGATGAGCCTGGGTGTTCTCGAAGATTTAATTGAGGTCTGGTTATAATCAGTTTCACGCTAGACCATCAGATATACCTCTAACATCATTTTGGAGAAGGTATAGTCTATACGAGTACTTGGTTATGCCTTTCAGTCTCACGAATGTTCCTGCAGTTTTCATGGAACTAATGAACTGAGTGTTCCATCCATACTTGGATTCCATCGTGGATGACATCTTGGTGTACTATCACAATTTACATGAACATGCTACCAATCTTGAGATTCTTCTGAGTACACCGAGGGATCATCAGTAATATGTTATGCTCTCAAGGAGCCCCATTTGATGAATCAGATTCACTTCATGGGTCATGTTATCTCAGAGGCAGTAGTGACCATAGACCTAGAGAAAGTGAGAGATGTAGTTTCATAGGAGCATCCGAAGAACATATTTGAGGTGCAGAGTTTTCTAGGACTGGATGGACACTATGGACATGTCATACAATACTTATCATGACTTGCAGCACCACTGACGGTTCTGACTGAGAAGGGTGTGCTGTTCTTATGGTAAGATTCTTTTGAGTCATTCGTTCGAGAGCGGAAGGGGAGGTTGATATCAGCAATGATACTAGTCTTTATAGAACCATGAAAGAGATATATTGTTTATTGTGATGCATCAGGTATCAGACTGGGAGCTGTGGTTATTTAGGGAGATGGATTTGTTGCATACGGGTTGTTGAGTTGGTATGAAGAATGAATATCTCCTTTGATACCAACTGAATGATAAAAATGATATTATAGATACTTAATATACAATAGTGGGTGGGGGTGAATTGTATACCTTAAAAAATCATTAAGGAAATTTTATATAAAAAAAATTCACAACACCTCTAATTCTACACACTTGCTAGATTCTATAAAAATGATTATGAGAATGAAATTCCAGAAAAGTGAATCCGAAAATGATACTTAAGAAAATATTAGAAAGATAATGATTCTACCTTAATGCGTATAATATCATACTAAATCAGAGTGTACAAGTATAAGGTATTATAAGATATTTATACATTCATCCACAAATAAAATGCAGCAGAAAACTTGAAACAAAACAAGTCACAAGTAGTAAATCTTTTAACCCAATGAGAAGGGTATCCAAAAACCTTGGATTAAGGTCTCTTGATTTATACATTCAAGAATGTATGTCATACCCACACCAGTGTATGCCCTAAATAGGAAAATTGGAGTCTATCTTTCTTCCCCCGCATTCCCTCAACATCGTTGTAGTTGGCACCTTTGTCTTACTATCTCCGGAAGACCTCAAATGTATTCAGCCACATTCAGAGTCACATGAATAAAATCCGATCAAGGTGTTCTATACGCACAAAGCATGGAATGTATCTCTCTCTCTCTTGAAATCACTTCCGCAGCATGTAATCTAAATATTAATCAACTTGTTTATGAATAGTTCTGATCTCATTCAAATGTGCTCATATTTATAGGCACAGCTCCAATGGTCGACTCCCTACTCCAACTGTAATATTTTTCCTTGAATTCTGAAGGTACCTGTACCCGTGCCACTCAAAGAATGGTTAGTTAGTAACTAAATGCATGACATTGTTTTATAACCAAAACATGTGTAAGGAAAAAGATGGTTACATAACCAAATTCAATTATTCAGAATGTAATAAATATGAAAGTTTAGAGTCTACAAAAAACAATTCAGAGTCTATAATAAAAGGATATTCAGATTCTATTTTTTAGATAATTTGAAACCTATATTCTATATTATTGTAGAGTCTGAAATTCAAGGAAATTAAGAAGCTGGATTCACACAAATTTGGAAACTGAACATAGAATGTTCGGATTCTGAGTTCGTAAGAATTAGGAGTCTGAACTCATAAAACTTTGGAGACTATGTTCATAAGAATTTAGAGTCAGAACTCCTAAGTGTTCAGAGTTTGAATTAAGAGAACTCAGAGTCAGAACTCAGAAGTGTTTGGAGTCTGAATTCAGAGAACTTGGAATCAGATCCCAGAATAGTTTGGAGTCTGAATTCAGAGAACATGGAGCCAGAACTCAGAAGTGTTCGGAGTCTGAATTCTGAGAACTCGAAGTTAGAACTCAGAAGATTTCATAGCCTAAACTCAGATAGGTTAAAATCTGAAATCTTATCTTAAAAAAATGCCCGATATCTATGTATTATATGATTCCAAGGATTTGGATACGAGTCCTAATTTTATACTTAGAAAAATCGAACAATGAAAAACATGGTAATGATAAATTTCCTTGTGGAAGGAAAATTTTCCTTATGAAAGTAAAACGTATGGTAAAATGAAATTTTCCTTATGAAAGGGTGTTTGTGATTTTCAATACAAGAGGAAATGGGAAAGCAATAAATACGCCTTATTGACTCAACAATCTCACCAAACAATAAAGAATGGAAAAGTCATAAAGTCGCCTTATTTACTCAACAATATCACCCTTTTTAGAAAGCACAAATATCCATATGAAAAAGAATATAAGGACATAGAAACCATTTTTCTGGACTTTTAAAGTAAAACATATCTCCCTTCACACAAGAGTAATAAAGAATATGACAAACTCCCCTTCAGGACTTGGAGCACTATGGATTTTACTCTAGATTTACTGAATGATATTTTTTATTCTCCTGAATATGAAATTATCTATAATCAAAGCTCCCCCTTATATAAACTACCCCTTACTTAGGGAAATTTTTTCTTTTCTTAGTATTTTCTTTCCCTTCTCCCCCTTTGTGATTTTTAGAAAAACTTGAGGGAATGGAAAAGAAATTATGGTACCTGATATATTAGTACAAAGAATCCAAACCAAAACGTGGAACCAAAATTTCACTAAGATAGGATGAATTATATATGGAAGATGATTTAATTAAAAGATTGTATTGGGTCTATTATCCATCCACTTCCTTGGGAATCATCTTTTTCATAATGATTTTCAGCCTTTTGATCTCCCTGTGATCTTCCTCAGCTTAATTTAGAATCTGATCTTGATCCTCATCTTTCTTATCTAGAGCATTGATTTTATCTTCCTGAGCCTTGAGAAACTCTTCCTGAGCCTTCAGGACTTCTTTCTGCTTAAGAAGCTTTTCTTCTATCTCAATCGGAAGATCTCTTTCTCTCTTACAGCTTTGGGCAACAGAATATAGTTTCCCATTCAAATATTTTACTACTTTCATCCAAGTATTCTACCAAATAGTTTGCTTTTTCTCTAAGCTACTCATGAGATCCTTGATCTTACTATCTTCTTTGTCAAAAGCCTCCTTGAAACCATCTTGGAACTCATCATGTTCTCTCAAATATTTAACTATCTTCATTGACCAGCCAACCATTTTCGTACATGATCTTTTGTGGGCATGTGTAGTTATTGAAGAAATTTTTGAAGTAAGCCTCAAGCTTTACACACTTATCCATCACCATGGATACAGAATATGATTTCTGATTTAGTTTGTGTTGAAGGATCAGGAATTTGGAGTCTATGCAAGGAAAAATTTGAATAGTGCCAACAAGATTCTTCTATTACTGAAAAACGAAATCATGTCCAAGTGATGATGAATCCCAATATGAAACATTTCTAGGGGTGGTTTCTTTCTATAGCTCAAAATGTTTCCTCTTTGATGATCCACGAGCTTCCTTCTTCTTTTTAACAACATTAGTAGGTGTATCAACAACCACCTATTTACCATTATCAGATTTCATAATGGCTTCCTCATCATGAGAATTATGTTCACTATCCGACATCTAAACAATCGTATCTTCATCTATGTCTCTTTTCACAGCTCTTTCCTCAGCATCCTCAGGATGAATGCAGTCATGATTAAAAAATTCTTTCTTAGACAACTTGTTCACTTCTTCTTCTACCTTCTTATCCTCTTCTTTCTCATCTTTCCCAAGTTTAGACAACATTGAGGATTCTTCTTCATAGGTTCGAATTGGAAGCTTCTCAAATGGAATTTCCTTCTCATGGAAATCCTCAACTTGCTTAATCAAATCTACAGAGTCACCACTACCTCTTTCTATCACTTCTTCTACATCTTGTACTTCGTTTTCATTGACATTTTCTAGTGTCACATATTTCATTCCTAGGGTCTCAGGTAAAGCTTCTACTAGGAAGGATTCTAGTACCGAAATGTTCTTTGATGCTTCCTCAGTATCCCTCAGAAGAGATTCCACAATCTCAGCATCATTTATCTCATTCTTTTTCTTCTTTTCATATGCTTGCGTTTCAAGATCATTTACAGGCTTCTCTCTTACGACATTTGCTTCATTAGGATCCAAACCAAAACTTGGCTCCCCTTCTTTCCTGTTTTTCTTTTCTTCCCTCCACTTTGCTACAACCTCATCAGGAAAATATTTTTTCTTCTTAGGTTTTGGAGGTGCGGACTAAGCTTCCTTAGATTTTGGGGTTTTTTTCTTCTTATACTTCTTTCATCATCCTATTATTTCCTACCTTTTTGGATGGTTCAGACACTTATTGTTTCTACGGAACAGTTTTAGCGTCTTCCTATGGTAAGTCATAAAATTCTCCAGAGTTCATAGAAAAACCAATGTTAATCCTCTTTATAGTATCATCACTGACTAACATGGCTTTTCAATTCCTTGGCTTCGAGCAGCAATGAATTTTAAAAGATTCTAACCATCAAAAAATTACCTTGGAAAGAATAGCAAGATACATGATTATCTGAGACTTCAAGTTTCTATTCTTAATATTCTCAATCATAATGCGAATATACTTAACTATATTGATCTTCCTCAGATTCAGCAGAATATCTAAAATATACATGTTACTTTACTTTAATGTGTTATTGTCCCCTTTTCTCAAAATGATGAATCCTTGAACCCAGAATTCGAGAATCTGATAGTTTGTGGACAAGTGTGAAATCATCGAAGTCTTTACATCTGTAAGGCTGATGGACTCCACAGCTTTCAACTTAATAAAGCTTTATTTGACATCAACAAACCTGTGATAACAGAACTCAGCTTCCCCTTCATATGGAATACCAACCAAACTAGATTAATTTGTATATGAAAGAGCATAAGTATTTCCATAAACCGTTAACAAAAACTTCACTCTGCCATCTTCCGTAGAGAATTTGATAGATTCATTGAATAAAATTATAATATCTGGATATAATAAATCTTGGGCACCTGGCTTTGATATGCACACACTCTCCCATCCATTCAACTTAATGTTTTTCTAGATAATCAAATCATTCTTCTTGAATATGTTTGGATGTAGCAACCATTTTCTATATACCTTCCACACCGATATTGGCGTGATAGTAGACATATCTTTCTGATAGGATTCTTCTATAGACATTCAGAATTGAGAAACCCTTGAATATCTGGAATGAACATATGTAGAAGAGCAGCACTTTAGTACGTTAGAGCTTGAGAATCGATGTGGGAAAACCATCAGGGTATCCGTTATATAAGAGTTTGAGGTGATGATTCATCTTACAAACTCAACTGAATTTCTGAAAAACCTTCTAATCAGATGTGATGGTCGAAAAGATAGCCACAAGGAAAACAATGATTTTATCATTTACAGTTTTTTATGAAAAAAATTTATATTTAAGGAAAAGAAAATCCAAAAAATTTAAAATCCAAAGAAACTCCCATCAAGTAAAAGATGACTAAGAAAACAAAATAAAGGTATCATACCTTTTGGATTTCTAGGAATATTATTCGTAATAGGGAAAATTTTTCATAAATAACATTAGATTCTGAAAAAAATTTATTACGAAAAAATTTGAAAAACTGACTACTAATTTTTAGATAATATTTATTATGAAAAACATTGATAATATTCGTTACAAAAATAATAAAAATATTCCTTACAAAAATGTTAAAAATATTTATTACGAAAGCATAGGAAATCATCATTATGTAAACTTTGAAAATCTTGATTATGAAAAAAAATTAGACTATGAATTATTTTGACAACGAAAAATTTTTACTATGAAAAATTTTGACTATGAACAAAAAATTCATTAATTTTTTTTGATATATCTGACTACGAAAATTTTCATTACAAAAGAATTTGAAAAATATAACTAAGAAAATTTTCATTATGAAATATTTGAAATATTTATGTACTGAAATTTCCATTAAATAATATTTGAAAATTATGTGTACGAAAATATCCATTACGAATGATTTAAAAAATCTAACTATGAAAATTTCCAATATGAAAGATTTGAAAACTAAGAAGTAAATATACTCCCACTATGAAAAGGAGTTTATTACAATAAAGAGATTGGTTTCAAAAGAAAATTAACAAGGAATATTACCCTATGGTTATCATTACAAACTTCTATTTAATGTATTCAAATCTATCAGAGGGTTAATATTTTGTGAAAATATCTACAAGTTGATCTTGTGTTCCAATAAATTGAAGAATAATATCTCCTTTATGTGTGTGATCCCTAAGAATGTGATGTATAATATCTATGTGTTTTTCATGGGAGTGATGTGCAGTGATTTTCCATAAGGAAATGACAATAGTATTATCACAAAAAATTTGTCTTTTGGTAAAACACATACCAATGTCATTGAGTGTGTGTTGCATCCACAACACATGAGCACAAAAACTTCTAGCAGCTACATATTCAGCTTTAGTAATGTAAAGTGCTACGGAGTGTTGCTTCATGCATGACCAAGAAAATAATGAATCTCCTATGTAATGGAACATTTGTAGATGTAATTTTTTGATCCATTCTACATTCACCGAAGTCAGCATTCAGAAAACATTTCAATATAAAATCATTTCCAGAAATATAAAAGAGTCCAAAATCCATGGTTCCCATTTTGTACCAAAAAATTCTTTTTCACTTCCATTAAATGAGATTCTTTAGAATTGGATTGATATCTTACCCATAATCATATTGAAAACATTTAGTCTAGATGACTAGCTATCAAGTAACGTAGACTTCCAATCATACTTCTAAAAGTTATTTGATTTACTGGTTTCCCAGCTTCATCAAAATCTAGTGCACATGAGGTACTGATTTGAGTACTTATACCCTTATTTTAGTCATATTGTTACATTTTAAGGGGATATTTAATATACTTATGTTTGGGATATATAGATTCCTCCTAGTTTTTGAGAAATTTGAATACCAAGGAAAAATGTTAACACACCCATCATAATCATTTAGAACTCATATTTCATTAGATTCACAAAATATTCGGTTAAAGATTGCATTGTTGAACCAAATATAATGTCATCGACATAAATATAACTTATCAAAACATTTTTGTTAACATTCTTTATTAAAAGTGTTGGATTTTCATTTCACTTAACATAATTATTTTGAAGTAAAAAATCATGTAAGTCTATCATACCAATCTTGATGGGATTTTATAAGTACATAAAAATATTTGGTATGTTTGTAAAATGTTCAGGATGTTTTGTATATTTAAAACCTGGAGGTTGTTCAACAAAAACACCCTCTTGACCAAAACCATTAAGTAAATCACATTTCAAATCCATTTGAAAATGTTTTAAGTTGAATAATTCTATAAAGGAAAGTAAAATACGAATAAATTCAAGTCTAGCTACTAGAGAATAGGATTCTGCATAGTATATTCCATCATGTTGATTATAGCATTTAACAATCAATCTTTCTTTATTTCTTACTATGATTCAAATTTCACCACATTAATTTCTGAAGACCCAGTTTACTCCAATAACAGATGTTTCTTTAGGTCTTTCAACCGTGGTCTAGACATTATTCCTTTCGACTTCATTTAGCTCATCTTTCATTACTTTTATCCAATCATCATCACCTAAAGAGTCATCAATGCTTTTTTGGTTATAATTTTGAAAGGAATGATAGATGTTATAATCCATTTATTAAATAACTTCTAGTCCTTACAAGATGATTAACATCACCAATGATACAATCATTGGGGTGATTCTTTAGAAACAACTGGTTTGGGTTTTGTAAAACATGTTCATCAACATAGGGTAGAAAGTCTTCTGGGGTTAATGATTTAGAATCATTTTCTAGAACATTTTCCTTATCAGAGGGATCTTATATCAAATGATGATATTTAGTTTTTGAAAACACATCTGATGATATAGGTTGAGGTTGTTTAAAAACAAATGGATCAGTTTCATCAAATTTTACATGCACTGTTTCTTTAATAGTCCACGTATTTTTCTTGAAAAATCTATTAGAAGTAGAAGTTGTGGAGTAGCCTAAGAAAATTTCTTCATCATATTTTGGTGAAAATTTGTATACATTATATTTAGTATTCAAATGAATAACTTGCAACCTAAAACCTTGAAGTAGTAATGTCTAGGTTTTCTACCATTCCATAACTCATAAGGCGTTATATTATGAAATAGTTTAATCCAAACTTGATAAATGTTATAACAAGCAGTACTTACAGCTTCAGCCAAAAAATGTTTGGCTATAAAATATTAGCTCAACATGGTTCTTGTTATCTCTTGAATAATTCTATTTATTCTGTCAAAAAAAAGATTTTGTGGAGGAGTTCTACTTGATGAGAATATATGAGTAATGCCTTTTCTATTACAAAAAGTTTCAAAATCCAAATTTAGAAATTCTCCTCCATGATCACTCTGAATAGTTATAAAAGTAAGTTTTTTCTCCTTTTTAACTTTGGCAATAAAACTATTGAAATAATAAAATGCATCATATTTATTTACTAGAAAATAGACTCATGTAAATATAGTGTAATCATCAACTAGATAAACTCATAATATTTTCCTTCGATGAATCCAGTTTGTGTTGGACCAAAAACATCCATATGCACCAACGGTAATGCATCAGTGGTTGAGACTTCACTGACAGATTTAAAATTTGATTTATGTTGATTTCCAAATTGACAAGGATAAAAAACATTTGAAGAATCAAATCTATGCTCCGATAAATCATTAACTAGTACTTCCATAGATTTTTTGCATAGGTTCCTAAGGTTACACTGTCCTAACCTTCTATGCCACAACTAAGAATGGTCTTCCATTGCACTATGTCTAGGTAACTCTTGGATCCTATGGTCTTCTAATTTTAGTGTGTAAACATTCTCTTTCCAATGGGCAGAATGAATAAACTATTCCTTTGAATTTTGTACTAAGCACTTATCATTCCTAAAATTTACAAGGTAACCTTCACCACATAATTGACTTATGCTAATGAGGTTGTTTTTAAGACCATTAATAAATAAAACATTTTAAATCAACATTTTTCCAAGAAGAACGATGTTACCTATACCAATAATTTCTCCCTTGTCATTATCTCCGAATGTTACTTTTCCATCATTTTTATGATAATATTTTCAAATATTTTTTTTACTGGTAATATGTTGGGAATATACACTACCCATGTACCAAGTATTTCTATTGGTACATTCCTTATTTTCTTGAAAATAAGATTGTTAGACTTTCGGAATCCAAACATTCTTGGATCCGGAAATTTCAGAAATAAAAATATTAGGTACCCACATTTTCTGATAATAATAGGCTTTATTAAATCCTAAAGACTCGGTTTTTTTTAAGGAAAAACTTTTTTCCTAGTGTCCACCACCCTAACACTTGGTGCAAAATGGAGCACTTTGAAGAACAAACTAATTGTTGCTAAAAATCAGTTTTGAACTTATATAACCAAAACCAGAATTATTTATAAGAGGGAGGATTTGAGAATACATTTTATCAAATTTTTCCTTACTTAAGTTAATGTTTGATAAAAACTTACTCAGCGAAACAATTTATGACTTGAGTCTAACAACTATGTTCTTGTCTTCCAAAACATTATTTATAGAACCAGAGTTAGGCTCGAAATAATTTTTCATAGAAACTGCATTTCCAAGTCATTTGAATGTTTATCCTTATCAGAATTTACATTCTCAATATTTTTTTAAATAATTTCAAAATCAACGGTTTTCTTATCATGTTTTTTTAGAAATATCTTAAATTTCCTTTGTATGTATAGAAATCCTAGAATTATCCTTATCATGATTTTTGTTGAGTTTAGAATTTTCATTTCAAGAAGCATAGAAAACCTAGAACCTTCTTCATAGGTAGGTAAAGTATAATCTTCATCACAAGAAGATTCTTCATTAGAAGAGTTTTAATATTTTCTATCACTATATATTTCATTCAAAGATACTTTGTTCATGGATTCAACATTGTGTACATTAGAAATTTAGAAAAGATTTTCAATAGATAGTCTGGCTATTAGACCAAGATTCTTCTGTCCATAAGATTCATAATCTGATGATTCATATGAAGAGTCTCCACCACTATCACTCCAGGTGTCATTGTATTTAAAGACATTCATAGCTTTAGCTTTGTAGTACTTCTTTCTGTTTCTCTCAATTTTGTTTTCCGTTCTTTACTTTCTCTTAAGTATAAGACAATTAGGTTTTATATGTCCAGCTGTCTTGAATTCCTAAAATGGGACTTCTGAATATTTCTTATCTTTCCTTTATTTCTTCTTGTATCTAGTTTGAAAATTATTCTAACCTACAATCTTGTTCATCCTTCAATCAAGTTTTTCTAACTCATTTTTGGAACATTAATTTCCACTACATTCGGATTGGATAATAACCGTATTAGATATGGATCTAATAACTCTCTTAGAAGTATTTGATTTAATATGATTTCAAGTACTTGTGAAAGAAACTCCCTCATTTGCATTATTATTTTTATCATTATCAACATCTCTCTTCATTCTAGTATCATCTTGAAGAAGAGTTTCAAACATCTCATTAAGAGAAATCTGAGCGATCTTTCTATTCTCATCAATAGATGTTATCTTGGATTCTCAGTCATTGGGAATGATGTCTATGATTTTATCCACAAGAGCTTCATCATCTAATCCTTTTTCTACGATGGATTTCAAACTATTCACAATTGTCATAAATATTTGTGGTACATTGGTTATGGATTCTCCATAAAGGAAGTTAAAACCATGATATTCAGCTCTTAACATAGCTCTTCTTGTCTCTATAACTTTTGAAGTACCAAAATGTGTAACTTCAAGTTTCATCCAGAAAATATTTGTAGATTCACATGAAGATATTTTACTATAGATGATCCTTGTCATGGAACATAACAATGTATTGCGTACCTTATAATTCAGTTGACATTCATGCTTTTCTTGATTGGTGTAATTACTTTCTTAATTGTCATGGATTTATATCCTCCAATAAGAATAACAAAATTATCCACTCCAGTATTGATAATAAATGTCTTCATATTACCTCTCCAATAATCATAATCATTCCCATCATAAATAGGAGGACTGGTAGGATTCAGGTTGTCTATGGGACCAACATTGATTCCTGCCATCTCAATCAAAATATCTTTCCACACAAACTTGTTAGTAATAAAACATTGTAAACAAGAAAAAAATATCCTACAAAAAGAAAATATAACTAGAGGATCTCTAAGAAAAATACGAATAAAAAATTTGTGAGTCCAGAAATTTGATTCTGAAAATAAGAAGAAAAAGGATTCACTTCTGAATCTAATCGTGAGATTAATTCAGATTGAAACAATGCTCTGATACCATTTGTTGAGTTGGTATAGAGTATGATAATCTCCTTTGATACCAACTGAATGATCTAAATGATACTGTAGATACTCAATATACAAGTGTGGGGGGTGAATTTTATACTTTAAAAAATCCTTAAGGAAGTTTTTTATAAACAAAACTCAGAACACCTCTAATACTACATACTTGCTTGATTCTGGAAATATGATTCTGAGAATGAAATTCCGGAAAAATGAATGCAAAAATGATACTTAATAAAATTATACCAAGAAAAAGATTCTACCTTAAAGTGTATAGAATCGTTCTAAATCAGATTGTACAAGTAAAAGGAAGTATAAGATATTTATACTTTCCTCAACAAAATAAATGCAAAGGAAAACTTGAAACAAAACAAGTAAGAAGTTGTAAATATTTTAACCCAAATAGAAGGGTATCCAACAACCTTGGATAAATGTCCCATGATTTATACTTTCAAGAAATTATGTCTTACCCATACCAGGGTAATCCCTTGATACGAAGATTGGAGTCTATCTTGCTAGCCCTACAAGCCCTCAAATTCAAGGTAGTCGGCAGCTCTATCTTTCTATCCTCAGAAGCCCTCAAATGCACACAACAACATACAGAGTCTCATGAAGTAAATATGAACAATGTGTTCTATATGCACAAATCATGGAAATTCTCTCTCTCTAGAAATCACTTTAGCAACATTTAACCTCTATATTGATCAACTTGTTCATCAAAAGTTCTGAGCTCTTTCAAATGGGCTCTTATTTATAGTCATAGATCTAATTGTTTGCTCCCACCTCCAATGTTCATATTTTTTCTTGAATTTTAGAGGCACCTATACACATGTCACTAAAACAATGGTAATTTTGTAACTGAATTCACTCCATTATTTTATAACCATAACCTTGGTCGTCAAAAAAAGTGTTACATAACCAAATTCAATCATTAGTAATGTATGAAAAATAAATGTTCAGAGTCTACCCAAAAACTATTCGGAGTCAATAATACAAGGATATTCATATTCTGTTTTTAAGAAAATTTGGAACCACTATTCTATAGAATTCCAGAGTCTGAATTTTATGGAAATTCGGAATCTGGATTCACATGAATTCTGAACCTGATCATAGAATGTTTGGAGTCTGAGTTTGTAAGAATTAGGAGTTTCAACTCATAAAACGTTGGAGTCTGTGTTCATATGAATTCGGAGTCAGAACTCATAAGAGTTCAGAGTCTGAATTCAGAGAACTCAGAGTTAGAACTCAGAAGAGTTTGGAGTATAAAATCAGAGAACTCAAAATCAGAGCTCAGAAGAGTTTGGTCTCTGAATTCAGAGAACTCATAGTCAGAACATAAAAGAGTTTGGAGTCTGAATTCAAGGAACTAAGAGTTCGAACTCAGAAGAGTTCAGAGTCTATTCTCAGAGAGTTTGGAACCTGAATTCGTTTCCTAAAAATAGAATGATCTATATATATTTATTATATGACTCTGAGGTTTTGGATATGAGACAAAATTTTATACATAGAAAAAATGAACATTGAAAAAAATGGTAATGAAAAATTTCCTTAGGGAAGGAAAATTTTCCTTATGAAAGTAATACATAGGGAGAAATGAAATTTTCCTTATGATAATGTGTTTTTAATTTTTAAAATAAGAGGAAACGGTAAAGCAATATGGAATCCTTATTGACTTAGAAATATCCCCTAAAAAGAAGGGATGGAAAAGTCATAAGCAAGCCTTATTGACTCAAGACGGGTCTCTGTAGTTGAGGACACATGAGAGGAATTACCCGATGCATGATCTGGAGTTGGCAGCTGTTGTTCATGCATTATGTTGTTGGATACATTAGCTTCTAGGAGAGCATTTTAGGGATTTCACAGACCACAAATGTCTCAAGTACATCTGCACTTAGCGTGATCTAAATTTGAGACAGTGAAAGTGGGTTGAGTACCTACTGTCCTTTGACTCTGAGCTTTCCAATACACCTGGGAAATCCAATATAATGGATGATGCATTGAGCATGAAGACTCTAATATAATTTGTTCATGAGGCCAAAAGTGAGTGACATCTTATGGATCTGTTCTCTGAGATGAATTTGGAGGTGCCCAAAAAACAGGGGTAGAATTTTCTATCTTATGTAGCTGTTACATCGACAATTATTAATCGATTTCAAATTAGGTAGCTATTAGATTCTGAAGGGATAGTCCTAAGGGAGAGTTTTTCAGGAGATGACCCTATTCCTGGGTGAGCCACAGGCAAGGATTATATCTTGAGTTTCCCAAGGCGTGTATGGGTTTTAGCTTACATACACGAGGAGCTGTTGCAGGAAATTGATTCCACTATTTGGGCATTTAATTCGGGTTCCACCAAGATGTATCCTGATCAACACAGATAGTATTGGTGTATAGGTATGAAGAGTGGAATTTTTGGTTTTATCAAGAGGTGTTCCACTTGTCTGCAGGTGAAGGTGGAGCAGTAATGACTAGTAGGGATTTTACAGCAATTACACTTTCTCGTGTGGATGTGGAATGACAACACGATGGACTTCATGACCGGTGTTTCGTGGATCCCTTGAGGTAATGGCGCAGCTTGGGTTGTCATTGATATACTCACGAAAGTTGATCACTTCTTTCTGATCATGGATACATTAATTGTTGATGAGCTGGGACGATTGTACATTTGAGGTATTGTACGTCTTCATGGAGTTCCACACTCCATTGTTTTAGACAAGGATGCATGTTTTTCATCTTGGGTCTAGAAGGGGCTTTAGAAGGATTTGGGAACACAGGTATGTTTGAGTACAACATACCACCCCCAGATGGATGTCCAGTCCGATAATATGATTCAGGTGCTTGAGGACCTTCTCCGAGCATGTATTCTTGATTTTGGAGGTTCTTGGTAGAAGAATATATCTCTTGAGGAGTTTTCCTATAATAATAGTATTCAAGAAACTGTTCAGATGACACCTTATGAGGCCATGTATTGTAGTCCATGTCGATCACCCTAATATAGGCTGGAGGCAGGAGAGGCAGCTTTGCTAGGACCTCATCTTGTTCAAGAGACCACATAGCAGATAGAGTTGATTTGAAAGAGAATGGCTACTATGCAGCCTCGATAGAAGTCTTCTTCTGATCCGCATAGATGGCCTCTGGAGTTCTAGGTTAGGGATCAGGTTTTCCTGCATGTCACACTGATGGTGGGACACAAGAGGACTAGGATAGAATGTAAGCTTTCACTGAGGTACGTCGGCCCATTTGAGGTATTGGAGGGAGTTGGGCTGGTTTCCTATCGGTTGAAATTATCTCAGAGGTACTGAGATATGCACAATGTATTCCATGTTTCTCAGCTTCGACCTAACATCTCAGATCCATCCCACATCTTATAACCCATGGGGGTTGAGTTGGAAGTGGATGCATCCTTTGAGGAGCATCCAATCTGAATCGTCGATAGTAGTACGAAGGTTCTCCGTGTCCAATTTGTTCCTATAGTATGGGTGCTATGGCAGTACGAGCGTGTACAGGACGAGACTTGGGAGAGGGATGCAGACATGCAATCTTAGTGGCCGGAACTATTCGAGGATTCTTCTCCTACACCACATTAGGGAAATTTGGGGAAACTTTTCTTTAAGGGGGAAGTTTTTAAGAACACATATATTCTTTTTATGTATGTTTTTCCTTTTATTGTCATTTTTGGAGAAAAGAAGAAATTATGTGAATTTTATAAGTACACACCGTGTATGTTATGAGTACACGCTATGTACTTCTTTGTCGCCGGAGGAAATTTGCTGGTAGTGTAGTGGAGACACACATCTCCATGTGGGAGCAATTTGGAGGCCGCTTAAAGTGGAGTACAGAAAAGGTTAGTACACGCCGTGTACGTCAAAAGTACACGCCGTGTAATGTTTTTTTCATTAAATGCACTGGGGTCGCGTCTAATCGCAAGAAGACTCTTATTTTAGGTCTCGTTCGACTGAGAGAACCATACGACTGGACGACTTCGACGAACCCCAAATCCTCCATCTGTCCTCTGATTCGAACACCGTTGGTTGAGTTGGAATCGAATCGGTGAGTTCTCTCTTCTACGGGAGCCTCATTTTATGATTCCTCTTCTTTTCCATGTTATAATGGGTTGAATTTTTTATACCTTTTCTTATATCTACGACATTCTAAGGATATTCAAGTTTCAAGGTTTACATATAGCGATTCCCTAATGTTGAGGTAGGTAGTTGGTTCCTTTTTGTTAAATGTAATTTAGTTTTATGTGAAAATTTTCCCAATACCCATGAATGAGGTATTGCCAATTTACCGTTTCAAGACTATTTTTTATCTGTTATGCCGGTATGTATGTGTAGATGATTATTTATTTTGAGTAGGGTTAATTTTTGTTCTTTGGATGTATTTCCCATGCATGTTTGGCATGTTTTGGCCATAGGGTCTTGGTTTTCTGTTATGCTAATGTTTACATTCCCATGTCTAGTATTATGAATCGTGTGACTTTTGTTTTGTTATGTTGTGTTGTTGTAGAATGCAACCCAATTAATTTTTGAGCTTTACCTTGGCCATTACGCACTACTACACTTTTTTGACTTTCACGTGGCCGTCATAACCTTGTGTATAGACCATAGGGAGAATGGATGTTGATGGATTCTCTAGAGAGTCTGTTTACATACAATGCAAGACCACATGGGGAATTGAAATTGAGTGCTTCCACAGAGTGTCTATTTTTCCTCGACATGGGAACAGGGGGAATTAGACGTCAAGTTCTTCACCAGAGAACCTTGTGTACCATTAAGAGACTATAGTCAGAATTGAGGGTGATAGTTTCCTCAGAGAGTCTATGCATAAGCAAAAACAGATGGGTTGGACTGAGTGTACTGCCCAGAGGCTTTCTTGTATAGGCTAGGTAATACCAGAAGGGTTAGACTGAGTGTACTGCCCAGAGGTTTACCTTGTTACTATGTTGTTGCTTTTCTTTCTAGGTAAGACCAAATGAGATAGGCTGTGGGTACTTCCTAGAGGGTTACATGTTGTGCTTATCTAATTTTATTAAATGTATCATGTTGTGTGGTGATTTGAATGCTTTGAACTGTGTATTGTTTACTAGTGAGTACTTCCTTGTTTTACTACCTTCTATATTTTACCTCCTATATATTCACTGACAGTTAAGAAAAAATCTTGTGGTGGTTTCCTACTACGATTTAGTCTCACACCCTATTTGGGCCATGATTTTGGTCCAAATTAGATTATATTATTGCAGGTATAGATAAGGGAAACCGCCTTTCGATTTTAGGTACTTGATTACTATGGAGCTGGAGAATATGGGACCAAGTTATGGCTTGCGATGCTAAAGATTTTACCTGTTTTCTTTTGTACTTTAGTTTAGTAATGTTTTTATTCCAGAATTGTGACTTTTTTGGATGATTTCATAGACATATGTATCATGCATCATTTAAATATGTGCTCCTGTTATTTTTAATTTTAGTCTTCTGCTATTTTCTCTTGTATGGATGTTTACTGATTCCACCATGTCATTTGTTTTTCTTCCACTTTGTTCTCTAACAATGAACGAATATTTTCCCCACTATCATACCCAAGGGCATTACTACTAGTCATCAGCCTCTGGGGTTTGGGGAAATGCGCTTGAGGCCATGTGATCGACCAGGTATGGGGAAACTCTAGGTGGCTTACAGAACCGAGATGTTACAATCTACTCACCTAGAAAAACAATATCTGGATAAGGAATAGTTTATATTATCACAGTCGCATGCTCATCAGTGTAAAGACTAGATACACTTCTTTGATGTAGAGAAAACATGTGCTATTATTCACAATATAGAAGTTAAAACATTATCTCAAGAATAAGGATATACATATGGTATCTCAGGTTGATATATTAAAGTATATCATAAATTTCATGATGTTGAGAAGATGATTAACATGATGGAATTTGATTATTTTGCTATACAACATCAGGTTCATCTCACAAAAGGCTATCAAGGGTCAGGCATCCGTAGACTTTTTGTCCACCCAACCCACTTATGAAGAACCGTCCATGGATCTTGATTTCTTATACGAATCCATCATCTCATAGAACATGATATTCCTTGTTGGAACATTCTTTTCAATGAATCCTCTTAGATCCTAGTCGGTAGAATGATAAATTTTCCAAAACTAATCTTGGTAGGTCAGAGGATCACCATCATCACCCCTACACAAGCGGTTCTACCATATTCATTATGGTTGTCAGAATTGTTTACCAATAATGTGTTCTAGTATTATGCTCCCATTACTGGTACCAATCTACGTTTTGAGATTGATGTTCACATTTTTCATGTTCAGGGATACTATATGTATGTTATCAAACAAATAAATGGGGACTACATAGTCATGAACCCAGAGGAAGTTCCCCTGTGGAAGCGCACTCGCCAGCTAATGCCCCAATTCCCCACTTAGCTAGAGGGGACTCATGTTCCTCAGTTGAAGAATGGTTAAGCCGATGCCTAGGTCAGTCTAGTTGCATCCCTTGCTGAGAATGAATAGAATGAAAAATTCATTAATGTGGTTCATTAGTGATTTTTCTATCACTCCACCCCAAAATATGATGACATCGATTAGGTAAAATCTTTTACTAATAGTTCATCCACACCGAGACATATGGACCCCCTTACAATAGAATAAATCTTTCATTGAAAAAATGATTTCATTGAGTATCTCCAACATGGAATTTTCCAAACAGATTGAGTCAAACTCAAGTGAATCCATCAGTGCGCAATGTAGTTCACCCTCCAGAGGGGTCCTGGGTTCTCGAATACTCTACATAGATTTGGGATTGATGGAATAATCCACCATATCATTCATAGAGATGAGATTACCCATGTTATGAAGTAATTTCAAGCTGGTTCATGTGGCGTGCATCAGACATGATTAAAAAACTCTCATTAACATCACAATATGGTCTATTATTGGCCAACCATATTCCATGACTGCATTGTGTTTTCCAAATGGTTCCATTCTTATCATTTCCATGCCAATTTGTTTTAATCAACTACTAGAGCCCCTTCATAACACACTTTTCTCTTAGACTATTTCAATATAGGGAATCAATATTGTAGGACTATATCAACCATCAATACCTCACCAATGAAGATATATTCAAACAATTTTAGATTTATACTCCTTGTGGGAAAAAGTAATTGCCCTCAATGAATTTAAAGAACAATAAGTCCATGAATTTTTGATCTCCAACATCATTTATCGATTTAGATTCACTCACCCAATCATCACTGACAAAGACACTAACTATAATGATAGTGAGATGAAGAAGGTGTACACTATGTAAATAATCAATTTTTACCACACATCCTGATACCATGAAAAGGTAAATGAACGAATCTAGATATTTCATAGGTACCTCTAAAACATTTTATTAAAGATTTTGGAACAAAACAGTAAGAGTTGGCCAGATAGTCTACCCAAACCCCTATAGGATTATTGGAATCTGACTTTTAACTACTCCCAAGTGACTCCGTATACCCATGTGTGTGGAATATTTGTATCTCTACAAATTGAGATTTAGTTACAATTTCTCCGAACAATTTGACATGACTGGTAAACATTAGATTAAATCAATGTAGTTTGTTCAGCTTATCTATAATCCCATGGAGAAAATTGGATCCACACCATGAATAATCTAAATTGGTAGCATTATAAAAAGATATGAAGAGAATTCAAAAAGAAATTTCACCTATGATCTTTCCTCCAAGGGGATATAAAATTTCATATCTAAACATAAATGTCATTTGGTATGAATCAATATAATTTGGATGCCAATTAAAAATCAAATTACATCATTCACAATGTACATCCCAATAGTGCATACTCTTTGGTCACCCTAGATTGAGAGAACATCACTCCAACAACCAATACAACGTTTATCTAGAAGTACTTTTCATAATTATTCGAGAATTCCCTAGGAATGGTGCTAAATTGGGTCTTGGGTCCACAATAAAAACCCACAAACTAGATGATCTAGTTTATAAATCACAACTATAAACTTTGTAAAAATATTACATGGGAGAGTTTAGAATGTCATAGGCCTCCTTGGCTCTTATTCATGTCTTTTTATAGCTTCTTCTTCAAAAAAATTACTAATAGAACACCTTCATCTATGAAATCCAAGATGCACGATCATAAACTACGAGAATCTAGCTTCCTTGTCACACAATATTAAGCAGTCAGACTATTCCAATCACATGACAATAAATTGTTGAATTATATTTGCATCAACATGAAAATAAACTAAATCACATCCAAATAATTGTTCCTAACTATAATCTATTTGATAACTATCGTCCAAGATGTATGATGAAAAACAACACAACACCATGATTTCCATTCCAGAGAGGACACCAACTTCGGCCTCGTTCATCTACCGTGCCACACACAAGAAATTTGTATTTTTTGATTCCTACACAGATAAGTTATGTTGCAACACATTAATTTTCCAACATATTATGTTCACAAGAAAAAAAGATGAAAAAATAACAAAAAACCCCATCCCTTTGTAAATATCAATCCTCAATAAGTAAATCCACATTTAAGAACTATGTGTGGAATAATTCCCATACTTATGAGATACATAGCGACTATTAGAAATTTTTCATCATTACTAATAGTAAATTCATCACTTATTTCATCATTCTCTACTTGGTCCCATTTATCATTTTTAAAGCCTCCTTGTCTTTCATTCACATTCGGTATTTCATCTATCAGAGCCATATCGATGTCTATAGGGCCAGTCTCAAAAGATCTCTACTCATTAATATGTTTTGTTATTCTATGGATACCTTGTTTCCATTCAAATCCGTTTTGGGAATTCGTCGCACCACATATAATCTTTTTAGATAACTTCCTCTGATGTAAGAACTCCATGAACTGAAACACAGATCATATAGTTCAACCATTACGACTTTAAACTATATAAAAGTCACTTCTGGGAGGATTTATGTGGTGTTGGGCCTCCATGACCCTAGTCCCTGATATTTTTTTCGTAACACCACATTGTAAAAGTTCATTTGAGTTACCCTCATGCATGAACCAAATAATATGATCATAAACTATGATACAACACCCTCAACACATGCTAATTGAAATAAGTCCCACCACATTATTTTTTAGAATAGTGTGTTTCTTGATTCACATCCTTTTGGGATACATAGTGATGCCCAATAACAATGTCTTTGGGCCCATATTCAAATTTACCAAGTATTAGTCCCCTTGGCCTTGGTTATGGTCTAGGTAAAAAACCATAAACTATAGGATTTATATTTCACGGTATGTAGGTTATTCCATGCCTCCTTTATCCATAAATCGGGAAATGTCTCTACCATTCCCAATAGTTACCCTATAATTTGAACACCTCCCACGTTATAACACCATTAACATAATCTCATATATTATTTTCGACAAATAACAACATTAATCTCTATGAATATATCTTTTAAGATCTGTATTGTATTTTTGGGCCTCCACGACATCATTCACATTGGGTTTTTTATTACATGACACCACACATGTCCATTTGAGAAAAATTCCTTCTTCGTCTCAATTTTATGACCATAAACTAATATCCAACAACCTTAATGCATGGTGTTAAAATATAATCATACCCTAAAAAATTTCATCATAACCCATGATAATAATGGGATTATTCTATTCTAATGCAAGATAGGGTTTGCCCCATCTATGTTGGTCTAATACCACACTGTGTTTCAGAAATATGTGGGGCTTGAATTCAATCCTAATTGGAGACATAGTGAGTCTATGACTAGTTTGCATTGGTCCCAACTAGAAATTTCTAATTAAGGGTGCCCCCTTGGCCTTGATTATGGTACAGGTACATGACCTTAAACTATATGCAGTCTATTTCATGGTATATAAGTGGTACCATACCGCCTTTAAAATTATTCATGTCATGCAATTCCAATCTCATTCCAAAATATGTATCTTATAAATTGACCATGTCTTTGTCCATACATCATGATATTAAACTCATTTCCCCTATACATCATGTTGTATTAATTTTAACTACAGATCCAAATTAATTCAATCTATGATGTTTAACTATAATCATATGATGTATTGTGTTTTGTTGTCTCATATGATATGTATTGGATGATTAAATAATTCTACCTAATGTCCCTATCATGGGATGGATTAAGGTAATTGTGTGATGCCTCAATTTATCTCATTTGAATAGAACGCCCATACCTGTGTTGGTCTTATATAAGACTGTGATTATAAAATATTTTATTCCTGCTTCCTGTCATTATAGGATATGTAGTGATTCTTGGACATTTTATCTTCGATCCCAGATACAAATTTATTAATCCCTTACACCCTAGGCCTCTTATGTTGTCTAACAATTGTGAACATAAACTATACATTGTTTTTCTTATTGTGTGTAACTAGAACATGATCATACACGGACTAATCCAAATCCAATTCAACTCCCTACATGCCATATGTGTAACCTAAGGCTGTCAACCTATAATAGTTAAAGAAAAAATACATGAAACTCATAAAAATAGTCCAAGAAAAAAATTATATATTTTACATGGTGCACCAAATATGACATTAAAATTTTTATAAAATTGTCTATGGATCCCACTTTTTGATAAGAAGCACATTACACTCCAAGTTATTCTCAGTATTGATTCCCATCATCCTTTATATCTAAATGGACCCCCTAATAGTTTGTTATCATTTCATTTTCATATCAACTCCCATTCTAGGAAAACCTCCACAAGGATTCCAGGATACAAACAACAAATCTTGTGATTTCAAACATGGTCATCAATCAATCTTATGTTTTTCACCTCATTCCTAATTAACATGGTCATATACATTTGTATTGAATATGATAAATTGATGGATTATACCTATCTGGTCACCCATGATCCAGATCATAGAATTCGTGAATTAACTCACTTCAACATCCATTTATCTTACAAGAATTATCTTATCCCTGGTGTCAATGTTGTATTATCTTTAATATATCAGAAAAACCCATTTCTTGTCATTGTTTTCAACACTGAGAGTTACTCATGTTAGATTAGGAGTATTATTAATGTCTGTACCAACATGGATAAACTGAACCAAGGAACCCTATTATCTAAGATCTATGACCTGAAACAGGAAGCACATATCCATGCATCACGATTTTAAACTATATGTAGTATATTTCAAGGTATTTTGGTGGTATCAGAACTCCCTTGGCCCTCACTAATGTCTGTTTATCCAATCCATGACACTAAAAATTCTGTTTGGTACATCCTACCCATGGTGTAAACTCTAATACCCTAACCAAGGAGTAGAATATTTGTTCACACAATATGAATTTAAATTGTTGTCCATAGTCCAATTAGTATGACCTTAAAATATGTGATATGTCCTAATCATAAGATGTTAAAATGTACCTTACATCATCCTTACCATATGGTGATATTCTACATGTCTATCATCCTCATTATATGGAATAAAATATAAGGCATCTGAGGTCCTCAATTGAGAGGCCTCCTCCTTCATTGTAATCTAACTCTGTGGATGTTATGTTTTAAACATGAACAGAATCTAACCTATATCACCATGCTACAATTATTTTGATATGAAATTTTTTCTTCAAAATTGACACTCCTCAATCCTCATTATTAGGATAGAATTCAATGTTCTTAGAGTCACACCATTTGTGAACTAAAGCATGATAGGTAAAATAATTTGGATTTATAAGAGTCCAATACTCCAGCCACAACCACTCTCATCGAGTACACTCTGGGTGTTCAGTCCATTGTAATATACCATGGGTTTTTGACTGTTATCTGACACTCTTGAACAAAGTGAACAGAAAACTAGTCATCCCTTTTTTATCACACCGTGTATGATGTTTGTGAAATTAGGAATTGTTCTTTGGATGTTTCACATGTATGATCAAACTGATATAATTAATGAAAAAACAATATTTTTTCCCTTAAAACTTTTTTTATAAAAATTATGCAAGAAAATGGTCGATGTATTATGGGACATTCCCATGTGGGAGACTCTTATGAGCATTGTAAAAATCACCCCTATGGATCTAGAATATCAATCGAGCATTGCAGCCCCACCATCCATTGGCATATGGACTCTAGGTTCAGCTACCATGACCTGAGCTCTATTTTCTCCTCATTATCCACTATAAAAATCTCATTTTCCCTAATGTGTTCCTTGTTCTTCTCATTATGGAGGTTATACTCTGGACACAATGCATGTATTATTTCTCGTCGACCGCCTCTTGCTAAGACATCAGGTGGATGGAGATTTTCAATTGATTATTGATAAAGGTGTAGTGATAATCCATTTTATATTATGTGCAGTAAACCTATCATTTGACATCCTAATGCATCTGGATACTTTCATACTTATTTTTATACTTGGAAACATGAAAATGATGGTTTCATTATTACATTTTCTTAGTAATTAATCAATGGATCAACCCATGTATACCTCAATAATACTCTCCTCAAGCATAGAAGATTCATAGCCAACAACAAAGAGACCCCATATTGATCAACGGTTCTGGTTCTAATGACCAAGTGAAAAAATATTTGATTCAATTCCATTTCGAGTGCCATATGATATAATTACCCTCGACTTCATTGGGGTCAAAACCTTCTAGCTCTTTGAAATCTTCATGATCATACTCCATATCAATATACCAATGTTTGTCGAAAAGATCATACTTTAGTATCCCATCAGATGTTATTGGATAAATGTTGTTGGGTTTTTCATTCAATCTTGATCACACATAAAAAATGGTATCCTTATTATCCCTAACTCCCACCCCACTAGTGGTGTCAATCGAAACCACAGCTGAAAATTCAAAAAAGGACATGGTATAGTAATCATAAAAGACAAACTCCACATCAACCATAACACTTTTTAGAAACGGGCCATAGATTATATTCCCATTTCTACTCGTATAGAACATGATACCCCTACCACTATTCATAAAATGATCAGGTGTGCCAATTTGATTTTTAAATGATGAGTATGACTCTATGGGGATAAGAGACTTATGAAATCCGGACACCAACATATTGGAATCATGGGTCACCACCATCATAATACCAGGTCATGGAACCCATAGATGACTGGGAACTCTTGGTATTTCGAGGAGGCTTCCCAGACCTTCCAAACATTGGCCATCCCACAAACCACTTAATACCTAGGTAAATTCCTCAAAGTGTTCCACACCACACATATTTCAGTACCTCTATCCCAGATGGATGGGCTCTATTATGAAGGATCATCCTACTGAAAAAAATTAGCTGGATAATCTAGATAAATAATTAGTGAAGGCATAACATGGGAATGTTAGTAAAATATTACTCAAAGATGTTTAAAAATTTCACCCATGGAGACCTTAATCTCTACAATATCTACGGGATCCCTTCATTGCTATAATCATTCTACGATTTAGTTGATTCCTCAGTCAAGGGATAATATTCCACTACCTCACCTACTGATAGTTGTGGATGAGAGGGTTTTCCCATCACCCCCCTTAGTCTGGAAGTTAAAAAGTGTTTATTTCCATGATAATTCATTAGATCTACAAGTTTTTCACATACTTCTCTCCCTCTACCTAAGAGAGGAGTAAGCCGACCATGGCATAACAGATCCCCAAAAGATGCATCCCATATCGATTATTGTGCTACCACATCCCATGATGATCTGAGAACTTCATGTAGGTATCCCAGTTGTCCCAAGACTCATGTTAGATAAATTCAATAGGAATACCAATGAAATGAATCTATTTTCCAAGGGCATGAAAAAATGACTTGTGAATCACTCTTGATGGCCCCCCTTACTCTCATGTCTACTTAGATGGGAGAATTATGATGGGTTTTGTGAGTCCTCTTTCTATACCATTGTCTGGTGTTAGTTTCTAAACTGATGGATCCATTTCTATAGCTCTACCAATATAATTTGCACTATCCCTTTGACTTTTAAATTCTCTTGTCATAATTCAGGCTCAACCCGTAGATAGATAAAAAATAATTCATTGGAATAGATGGTTTGTTACCTCATAATTAAACATAGATAGCTGGCTTCCCAGCTCTTCGTATACAGATGGACTTGCTCTTACGCTATAGTGGATGGTGGAAGATCAGTCCATGTCTTTCAATATACTTGTGTGAACGTGATACAGAGGTACCTCATCACAGAATGGAGAAATTAATGAAATACCTCAGTGTGTTCCTTCATAGTAATTATCTGTTGGCACTTAAACTACCATGAGAATTGGTGCGGTTTATATAGATCATAGACCAGCTCAAATTAAACCCTTTCCACCAGCACTATGCCTCAAAAGTCCCAAAGATATGATTTCTATTCATCATCCCCTAATCCATCATATGTTACTACCCCAATTATTTGATGAAACATATGAAATGTAAAATAATTCACCAGCCTAACCTTGTTCAACATACCTATCAATCCCATCATTAATGTGAAACTTCCGATGATATTCAGAATTACCGGCCATAAGTTTGTTTCATGAGGATAAATTGGGTATAGATATTCATACCCAACATGTGCATGGTCACCCAGAAGTACTGGAAGTTGAATTTCCTGCACATGTGGAGTGGCATCCCCCCCACTATTGTGATGATGTACATTTTATAGCTTCACTAGTACTATGATTCTATGAATGGTGTATTATATTGTTTCTAGAATTTTTTCCATTTTAAATGTTCTTGGACACACCCTTATGTGTGAATCACTCACATAAATAATCCAAATGTAGATGGGTTCTGTGGTGAATCTACCGAACTTGACAATGGTTTGTGGCTTTGTTTTGTTCTTGTAACCCAATAACAACAATTATCTCTCTTATAAGATATTTGAGTAGGAGCCCTTCTTTTATCACTAGACTATTCATAGATAGGTACAAGGGATATTTTAGTTATTTCCTTGTTGAGTCTTCACCCTCAGTATCTTCAATCACTTAGAAATTAGGAAAATAACTAAACCATATCTTGATGTGGGCGTCCCTCATCCCCAGATTTTCATTAGCGGTGCCCTACACAAGATCCCACCACACCCTTTCAAAAATCTACAAGTTCTTCATGTTGTCACACACCTTATACATGAGAAGAAACATATCTTACATCATACCTAGTATATATATTCTAGTGACAAAATTAATGTCCCAAAGGTTGATGTGGACCTCATTTTGATAAAAATGATATGTGTTGGTCCCTAACGTCCACCAACTCAAGAGCTCTGGCATGATGTGATTTGTATGGTAAACATGGACCTAAAAATCTCATGCTACATGGTAGATGCAAACCCACCTAATATCTTTCAAAAATTCAGAAGATGATGTGAATTTCCATTTATCACATACCCACTCATCATTAATGTTACCACCTTAGAGAAGATCCTAGTCATCATTCCATCTTTTTATATGTTTAAAAAAACTCTATTGATGTTTTTTACACTTATGTAGATAAATCATATCGTACAACTTCTCTCAATTTATTTTTTGGATGTGGTTTCTGAAGAATTTGACTATGGGGGGGTGTGTGATCCTTCCTAATATGGCCTACAGTGGCCCTATACCAGTTGTATTGTCCTAGTACTCACATGATCCAATAAGCCCATTCATCCCAAATTACAGAAGGGATAAGAATTCATACCTCAGGCCAAATCCAATAATTGGAATCATAATTCACAAAAGAAGATCCTTATGATATTATGATTGTTGAATGATCCTAGATTCATTGTCTAAGTGGCTTCAAATGAAATCCCCAATCATAATGGTGTTCCTTATTTCTTCCCCTTAGGTTGTATACAGAAAGACTTTCCATGAAAATTATACAGTAGGTATGAAATCCGAGTCATAAGTGATATCTTAGTCTATATCTCGAAGATCATTTGTGAAGGTCATTCCTGGCGTAATAGGATTCAATTATACAACATAAATTTCATGTTTAACAATACAATAATGGACCACAATTCCCATTTTATTACGAATCATTCTAGGAGTAGGCATCAGGGATGTCTGGATTGTGAATAATTCATTCCTTAAGAATGAGTCACGGATGTAATGAGTATCATGAATTGAGGGAACTATCTTTCTATAGAAAACATCAATATTGTTCCCCTGTTTGATACTTATATGTGCACTTCTAACCCCATCTTCATGAATTCCATCACTATAGAGATTATTGTTTCCTAATCTACCTTTACAAAATCAATTTACTAAAAAATTAGATTATACTCATTTTCTGTTACACTTCATAAGAATCGGACCCCACTTTTCCCATAAACTGTAATTATTTGAGGGGGAATGGATTTATTGGGGGAAAAATAAATTTCATAGGATTACTCAATGAGGAATCAACCATTTTGAAAATAATCCACTCTCAAACTGAACCAAAAACCACTCTTTAGGGTCTAATTCCTAAATAACATTCAGGATGATCCCTCCCCCACCATTAATGCATGAGGCATTAATGGTATTGACCATGGGTCTAAATCCACTCTATCACCATGATAATGATTAATAGAAATCTTTTCGAGTCTAATAGAGTCATCATCATTTTTTAATCTCACAATTCATCTATGAACCACATACTAGCCTTAAACGAACGATTTTTCTATAAATAACCTGCTCATTCCGACCTATATGTATGGATGCCCAACTCTTTTACTAATGAATTGCTCCCAATTTTTAAATTACATGAGCATCACTAACCAGAATTAAAATGTTTCATTCATGTTATTTAAGAAGTCTGAAACCCCTATCCCATGTTCCAAAAAACCTCTACCTAATACGGGGATTCATTTTTCAAGGTCCTCTTACCTTCACGAAGGATGAAGACCCTCTGGGGTAATAGAGGTTTTGTGAAGTATTAAGACCACATGATGTAATCATTTAATGATCCAGGACTTCATCCTAAGAGTGGTTCACCATGGTTCACAATGAATAAACCATCGAAAATCCCATATCCACTACAATGTAAACAATCCCCCTGAAGAAAATGTTTATAAGGACCTCTGCATCGTGAAGCCCTTATCCTGGGCCTCATCTTGTTTCCTTCCTTCTATTGTCACCTACTCTTGATGGTTGAGCACCCGAAGACTCTAAAACAATATGGAATTTGTTAACATACACATCAATTCATTATGCGACTTTTGATATCCATTTTTATAGAATACTCCACTCAAATAGTGGCCTACGATTTCCATTTACATTATGATTGTCAATATAGGTACACTAATCTCATTTAAATATCAGTATATGGGATGTAAAAATGGACCTTATAATCGACCACTACACATCATTCTAATGAGGAATTTTTGATTCCATATCCCACTGAGCAGTGTATGTTCAACGATAATGCAAACCCACAAGATGAGGTGCAAGCCCCCTACATCTGAGTTTCAACATGTAACCTGACTAGAAACCATGTTCTCAGTATTAGACATTAAACGATGACAATATGATTAGTGTATGAGTGTCATTTAATGGTATCTACACATCCTGTCCTCAAAGGGTGTGATAGACTACTCAAATGGAAATATATCCACACCACACTGAATGAGATCCTCCTTGGGAATACATCTGGGAGTAATTCCATAGCATTTATTGTATGAGGTTTCAATATTTCCCTTATTTTCCTCTCCCAAATATGATGATGGTGGAGGGGATGGGAACCAAGAACCATTCCACCTCCTAAACTATTGACCTCCCCCAATAGTGGACGAAGGGTCAGAGGGGTTGTATATTATCAATACCATATCCCTATACATTTGAAATTATTTGATATGTCCACATTGGCCAAATAAAATAATAATCCCCAATGAAATGGGATTTGATCCTACTCACGTGTAATTCGATCCTCCTTAACTCATTAATAATTTTTAACATTTATATCGTGAAATAACTTAATAGAAACAACCAAAAATTGCATTAATTGAAAAATCCAATAATTTTGTGTTATTTGAATAAAATATAACATATGTTAATAAAATATAGGCATGAGTATCCAAATAAAAAATAATGTTCTAAATTACATTTTTTAACTCCATAAACGTAATGTTTTCAGAAAAATGTTATAAAAATTATTACAAAATTCATTCTTCAAAATAAAGTCATAAATGTCATTTTATTTAAAAAATTAGTATTTTCACTACTCACCCAAAATAAATATATTTTATAAAGACATAAAAATTTATCATTAGAAAAATTTTCTATGATATATATAAAATTTATATCAAATTTATAAAATTAAATTTCCAAAATCAAAAAATTTATTTATTTAATAAAAAATGAAATTCATATAATTTTTTTACATTAATAAAAATGTTCATCTTTTTCCTAAAAATATTTATAAAATTATATACAAAACTATAATGAATATATATCAATTAAATGAATAATTTTAAATTATAATATTTTATAATTTCAAGGATTACATGGGTTTCCACATTCTTCGGCCTTCAGAAATTTTCATTGAAATTTTGTTCTTGGATTAATTAGTTGTGGGTATTTTCCTAATAAAATTTTCATATTCCCATGAGGTTACTCAATCATGTGGGTCTTAAAATAACATGTGGTGACCTTATTTCCTAATTAATACTATAAACGATCTAAAATATGGACTAACTTATTTAGAAATGGGAAATCCTTTTTAATCTAAACAACTATAGAGATCAAAACAATAATATAATTAGGAAATTATTGATATTGCAATGAAAATTGAAAATGAATCATGTACCTAAGATATTAAAAGTGGCTAACCAACATTATAAACTAATGATATATACCATTAAATAATTTAATTATTTCTAGTATACTACATAAATATATTTCTACTTCATTCATAGGAAAAAATATTTTTTCAAGGTGATATTTAATGATAAAAATGATATCTTACATCAAAAATTAAATCATTCCTCCTATAATATGCAAAAATATTTTTCCTACATCAAGTTATCCACTAATACTGCTAAATCACTATCACGGTCTCTACCATGTATTATACTAGTTATAGTTCAAAAAACATCCTTTTACTAACATCATCCCATCATGAGGAAGATACACACTAATTTCCATAAAAATCCCAAACATGTTCCACATATACACTCGAATGAGATTCTTTATTATAAGAAAATTAACTGAGGATTTATATTCATACAAAAATATTTTTTTATTAAAATTGTAAATCTCAATGATTATCCGCTAGAGTTTGAATTTTTGTTTATAAATATCCAACATATTGTGGATAAAATGATTTTCTAAAATTTAACTCAATTCCAATCAACGTATAATTTAATTTTCAAAATTTATATAAAAATATTGATTTATGGTCAGATAAAATATAGATTGGAAATGTATAAAAAAATAATATATCATTAAAAATGTTTATAAAGTGAATACAAAAAATAGTATTTGAATATGTAGTAATTAGAAATTTTTTACAATTAATAACAATAACACCATTTTCATTATTACCTTATGATGAATTTTGTAATCCCACTATAAAATCGGAGTTCATATTCTACCATTTCCACTCTGTAACTAGAAAATGCACATGCATCTTCATCATTATTCTTAATCGATATTTAAATTTTATACTTTTCAAGAATTTTATAGTTAAATGAGAAATTTCATTCTTCATAGCTTCACATTAATTATATTTCTGAATGTTTGTATAATTTTTAATACTAACAGGAGGAGAAGGAAATGAAGGGATATCTGAATCACATGAAAATTTCCTTATTAATAGGTTATAACTAAAACATCTAACTTCATTCCCAATATGATAACACCATCATTATCAATATTAATATCATACAACGTACCCTACATGAATTATTATAAAAATTGGTCAAAATAGTGATCTTCCTTCAAAGACTCCATAATTCCTTATCCCAAATATGACTAAACTGATACCAAAGACAAAAAATATGAAATTATTTCATATAATATTTCATGGATAACTGTAATTAAATTAGTAACTAATAGATCATGTTCCAAACAATACATAGCTACGATTTCATTATATTTCTGATTGAAGTGATCAACTGAATTATTTACTATGCATTAGTGGGAGTGAATCATGATATTATATCCTTTTGTTAAATATAACCATCATATTTTCATCATGTTCAAAAAATGTAGGGAGAATATATAATTTAATCTTTTTTGATGATATGTATATCACATTTTAAACCATATAATATCTGAATCCAATATTTTAATGTAAAAACCACTATTACAGGCATAAGATCATGTGTAGGGAAATTTGTCTCAAAGATATTCTATTAGAGAGTTGTATATGAAAATTTAAGTACATATATATTTAAGACACAACCAGGTACATTAATGGATGATTCAATATAAATTAAAATATTTCCATTCATTTTTATAAATAATATCGCTAAAGAATTAACCAATCATCTTTTCAATTCCCAAAATCATTCATCAATTTATTTTGTTGAATTTAATTTACCACTTTTTAGAGTAAACATGTTCAATAGGATAAAAATGATTTAAATAAAAAATTAGAAATAAACCTCAAATCTGAATAAATTGAAAATATATATTACAATTATTGGTATTATAAATAATTTAACCACATTTTTATTAGTATGATAAATAGTTATTCCATGTATTAAAATAATATTCCCATTAAAATAATTCTATTGTATCGAAAATTAACATTTTTATTTTTTCCTTAAATCATGATTTATATTAATGATTTTAAAACAATCCATAGTGGATAGTAATTTCCCTCACATCACATATAATAGACCTAATTTTCTTCAGGGAACCCCACAATTTTTTTTAAAATACACAGATTAAACTCTAGGAATAAAATATATTAATTAAGTGTTTAAAATTTTCAAGGATTATGAACAAAATTTTAGACATAATTCTTCCCAATTGTTTCCTCCACTTCAGATTCATACTTTTATTATTCTGAAGTATATGTGTGTAAAAAACCTTATAAATTTTGTAATCATAATGAACAACTTCCTCAAAATTTTAAATTCATGAGAGTGAAATTCTCTTTGTAGTATAAGTATAAGAAATATTTAAAATCTACTTTTTAGAATCCCTGTCTATAACGAAATTTAGTGAATACGTAGAAATAATGAAAACAATTTCCTAACAAGAGGAAATTGTATCTTTATCTTTTTTACTTCGACAATAGAAATTATTCTTCTATTTTATAATTAATATGACTAGGAAAATCATTCAAAATAAAAATTTCATTAAATTCCATCGATTCCATGGAATCAATCAAATATTATTTCATCGTATATTATAAAGAAGACCACTATCCATGAAATTTCACATAAAATTATAAATGGTTAATGTTACCTATTGATGTTTTATATAACCCAAAATTTAAACTATCTTCTTCATTGTATTTATCTATCTTATTGATTTCATTGGGTCTTAAGATCCACAAAAATTTGGTGCGTTCTGTTTTATATAATGTTTCACTATAAGAATTTTCCCCTATGGAGAATTCTTTCATTCTCTCTATGGGTGACAATATTAATATCCTTTATCAACATAGTTAATAATACCACAATATTCTCTATTTTAATCATTATAGGTTGTTGATTCAGAATGTTTTTATATCGTTTATTCCTTACAAAAATAGCTTCCATTTTTTCTTCTATGGAAAAAATTCATAATATATATGGTATGGATTAGAATCATTGAAATATATAACATATTTTTCATGATTATATACTAATAATATTTTTACAGTCTTTTAACATAACTTTATCATCTAGATTTCTAAAATTAATATTTGATTCCAACTATAGTGCACCATATCATAATCATCACATAACTACATGATTGATTAACATGGCTAGAATTTATTAATTTTCAATGATATTTTCGAGTTATTAATTTTGTGTTTTAGGAAAACTATTAACATATATATTTAAGGCTGACACATAGTGTATATTTTTTCTATAGAAATATTATTATAAATATAACCCTAATGTTTTATCAATTAAAAACGTATTTAGTATAAGGATAATTTAATTTAGTAAAAAACAGGACTCTTAATAGTTTATTCTCCACATTAGTTCCTAAAAAATGTTTCAGAAAAATGTTAAGAAGGAAACAAACCATAATAAGGAATATAGAAATTATAGAAATAATTTTTTAAATTTAAAAATATTAAACCCCATGTAGATTTTTTCTTTTATAACAATAAAACATTGAAAAATATAACACATTTAAAAAAGTGAAATTAATTAATTTATTAAAGAAAACATTTCATCCCCATTAGAATGGATAATGTAAATCATTATTTCATGATATAAAATGTGGGGACTCTTTAAAACATTCCATTAGAAAAACATCCTTCCACCATTGAAATTTTATTACCTTATGAAAATCAAATATATTAATAAAAATAACTTTTCATGCATAATATAGGTATATAAGAGAATAATATTAACCATCCATTCCAATTAGAGAATAACCAATGTTTGATTCACAAAATCATAGTTATTTGTATAAGAGTTTCCAACAATGATATCTCCCTCATTTTCATCTTCTATGACTAAATCATTAATCAAATGAATGAGAATTCTATACCAGTCTCATCCATTGTTACAATCTATATTTATTTTCACTCATCACCATCAATAATTATAAAGTACCATATTATTATTTTTATTAAACAATAACTGGTGATCATAAAATCCTTGATAATTAACTTGAACAAATATGTAAAATAATTTCCCTTATCACATAACCACTATAATAAATTACATTTTTATTAGAATAGCCATAAGGATAATAAATGCAATGAATATAGGAAATGTGTTTTTCTTTAAAAATAACATTTTAAAATATAATGTATTATTTAAAATGATAAATTAATATGACTAAGAATGAATTCATGTATGCCTTATACAATAAGAAAATTATATTTCGCATTGAAAAAACTGGTTAATATGATTTCTTTGATAAATGTTAAATATCTTACATTATAATAATTTTAATGAAATTATGAATTTGTTTAAAAATTACATTAAATAACATTTATTTATAAATAAGATTAAATTTGGATCACTTTGATGAACATGTATATGGTGGAAATGAGTTCAAAAGAATATACTAAAAAAAGGTATAAAGAAAAATCAATTACCTTAAACCACAATTTTCATCATATATTATCTAAACCCTAAATAATAAAATTATGTTAGTTTTAAAAAAGTTTGAAAAAAATCATGATGTTTATTTAATTATTATTATTATTTATATTTTAATTCTTTAAAATGTTTTATTTTTATATTAAAATAGATATGTTCATGTTGGTTGTTTTGAGTATGATCATTTTATAACATCAAAATAACAATGTTGTGTTGACCTTGGTAAAAGGTATTTTTTTCATTATCCCCAAAATAATAAAAATGTTATAATTATCATATTTAATTTTTAGATGAAATTTTGAAATGAACAACATATAGAATTTATGAAAAATCATCCAATTCATTTTATAGAGACAAAAGTCCCTATATAAACATGATTTACATTTTCATAGTTTTGAATGGTGGAAATTATATATGGTAAATAATATTTTAAATTTATAGTATCATTAAAAATTTATATGTGTTTGTTTTATATATTATTTCTATCCATATGATGTTTTTTTAGGTGTATATAAAAAAATATTTCCATCACTTCATAGAGATGGTATTTCACACATATACATGAGCAACGATACCAACATTAATCGGAAATATGTTATAGAATGTTTGAAATATGATTTTTCTATAGAATGATAATTATATTATTAATATCATATATTTTATTCTATAATTATAACCGTACATATGTTCAGTTAAATAAAAATAATACATAACACTTTATGGAGGTTTAAGTCAATACATACACAATAATGATGATTTTATTTCCCCTCATATTGAAATGATATGAAAAACAATTAATTCATAATATAAAACTAATTTTAATATATGTTTGATAATTTTATTATTATTTAAAAAATTTCATATAACATTTGATGGACATGGAATGTGAAATATATATGAAAATATTAATTATGAATTACCCCTCTTCATTGTAAAAACTCATTTCTCATATACATTAATCATTCTATGATTTGATATTTGGTGAAATAAGGAAATATAAGATTTGTGGAGTACTGTTTATATGGGGTTTGTATAGGTCATGGATGAAATATAGTTCCCAAAGTCATTGAATAAGTGAATATAGGGTGTGAACTTTTATAATTTTGGGGGAGGCACTATTAGAATTATTCACTGTTTAAAATTGATATTTTCTCATATTTATAGTCACATAACGCAAAGGAAATAAATTTTTAAAAATTAGAGGATTTAAATTCAGTATACTATGACCCATTTACTATTGTAAATGTTTCATAGATATTTTATGCATTATATCAGAGTTTTATCACCTTTAATATATTTTAACATTAAGTGTGAAATGATAAATTTTCACCATGATAACAAAACTATGTGAATAAGAAGATGGGGAAATCAAATATTTATTTTAAAATATTTAATATAAATATGGATTTTATTTTTCAAAATAAAAAATTTATAGGTTAGTGAACTAACAATTAACAAAATTATGAAATGTGAATATAATCCTTTTTTATGAAAATACATGATTTATTAATGTTTATCAATTTACATTAAAATAAATTATAATGTTGATTAAAATACATTAATTTTTTTACATAAACAAAAAATGATTTATTTTTTCATTTTTATCAATCCATAACGGAATTTTACCTTCAAAACATATCATATACTACATAGATTCAAAAATATTATTTAATTAAAATTAAATAAATCTTATGGTCATGAAAGCCATGAATTATTGTAACATTTAAAATTAGTGTTTTAAAATATATTATTTAACACATTTTACATAAAATTTGATGATTAAATAGTTTTAAAATTTCTAATTTCATCTTTATATCATATTAACCTATCAAAAGTGACAGTAATTAAAAAATAAAATTTTTCAGTTTTCATCCAAAAATAAATGATTTTATAAATATACCAATAATTCACACAAATATAAATTCAAAATTAGGAATAAAAATAATAAGCCTATTTTATCAAATTAAAATTTTATATGTTTCAAAATTAGCATTTATTTAAAACCATGAAACTCATTGTGAAATAATTAGTTAAATATAAATATTACATTTTAATAAAAACATTTATGAATTTATTATTACTAGTATAATGAATAAAATATCCAAATACTAATAAGTATTAATATTTTAATTATTTCCAAGATAAAATATTTTTCCTCAATCTCAATCCCTAATAATTGTTTCTTAATAATTTTATTCATTATAATAACTAATGAGGGTATTCTTCCCTCATAATTTTTTCAGATACCCATGGATCTTCCATAGTCATTTGAATCTTCCATAAAACCATTACCTAGTGAATAAATTTACTCCATATAACCTTCTCTCTATGACCAAAATTTTGGACTATAGTTTCTTCATTTAAATTATTCTCCTCCATCTATGGATCATTAAGTCTAAAATCATGAAAGGCATCAAGTACGTATTTAGATAATAATGAATCATGATTCACATAATGTATCTACGAAAATATCGGAGGTAAATCATCTTTATAGGTAACTATTCAAAACATTTATATACTTTCCTATAGACCCATTAACTACATACATGTCATTCTCATTCCTCAAAAATATAAAACAATTTCCATGGAGATATATTAATAGAAACATGGTGTCCTACCTCAATCTAGAAATATTTCTTCATGTATTCCGAATATTTATTATTTATTCATTGAGCTATCCAAATATTTTGTTGAATAATCATAACCTTGTATATCATTTATTATACATTTTCTGGTCCATAAAATTCCATTCACTATATTCCGCACATCATGTCTTAGGTCAACACTACTTTTTCCAAAATGCTTCAAAAGGATCCATCGATATATTCGAATTTAGTCTGCTATTATGAAAAAATATAAGTACTAAATTATATCAATCCCATCATCCTTGATACTTCAAATTTAATTCTCAATACATACCCTCCAAATTTTTCAATCAGTTCCTTGATTTTCAATCAAATTCTAAATTAAAAAAATTTCAAAACAATATCTTTATTCCCATCAACATATATTGTAATTTAAAAAACTTGATGAGAACATGGGTTCATAGTCATATATAATATAGAGTGGAACTCCATTTAACATGAAAATATTTTAACAAAATTTCTAATAAGATGATCCAAATAACAACTATACGGAAAAGGTAAAAAATAAAAATAATTATTAAAATAAAAAAAATATCCCAATTATAATTTTTTATAGATATGTATTTTTTAATACAATCATGAAATCCTTGGAAATATTCTCAAATTTTCACTATGAAACATGAAAATTATAATGAATCCCCGTAGGTAGTTATAATTTAGTAATGACCTACATCTATGTCAAACATTTAATGCTATAATTAACAATATCTTTTATTATACCTTCCCTCCAATAACATTTGATGTTATCCATAGATCTTAGTACTATGAGGATGAATAGATAATGATGTTATACGAGGTTCACATACAAAATTACTTCATAAAATTGGAATCAGTAAAAACAAATGACAAATTTCAAAATCTAATAAAACCTTATTTGATAAGATTAATATCAAGAAAATTTCCCTTTCTTGACTGGTTATAATCTCTCCGGGAAACCAATACCATCCTTATGAATCTTTATAATTAATTTTAAAAAATATATCATTAATGATAATGAAGAAAAAATAGAATAAATCTCTATATAAATTTCCAGTTCTGTATTAATTAAATAATTAACCAATAGATCATGATACAAACATAGTATGGTTAATGATTAATTATATTCTTGAATAAATGAATCATCTAACTTGTATAGATTACTATGGTTATAGAGAATTATGAAAACATTGTCCATTATATGATTAATCCAGCTTCTTTTCCTCATGTTATTGTTTTTGAAAATATAATTTAAACTCTTTTTTTAATTATATATCCCACATTATACACTATATGGAAGATGCCTCTAAAATTTTAAACAAAAAAACAATGATGCAACATGAGGATTATGTGTAAGGTAATTATTCTCATATAGATTCAATTAATATAAATCACATATAATTAACCTATCATATTACAATAAGTGTAACAACCCAATATTTTATGATTTTTTAATAAATGTAAATTCTTTGATAGCTTGTTCTACATAAAGACTCGAGTTCAAATGAACAAAAATATACAATTTATATTAATATTTAACAAGGAGTTATGGCATAACCATTAAAGTTGGCCATATGAATAGGAATAATGACATTTTAAATATAAGGAATACTTTTTTCAAATAAAAACATATTGATAAAAATCACATCAATTTTTAAAATTTGTTAATGTTTATTGAAAATTATATTTAACTAAAAATTAATTATAATTTTTTTTTGTGAAAAATAATAAATCAGTATTTTTTAAATTTAATTTTTCATCAAAATTGTCAAAATGTTGAGAATTATAATTCAAAAATTATATTTTGGTGAATTTTTTGGGGGTTTTATGAATAGATTATTTTTTTGAGGAAAATTAAAAAGATATGGTTTTTATTGAATATAGATAATTTATTTAAATAATTTATTTGGTTAATTTCTTTTCAAATATTCATAAAATTAATATTAGATCATTTTTGTTTTTATTAATCAAATATCGTTCATTGTAATCATATTCATGTTGAATTATGACATATTAAATTTGAAAATCTCAGAATCCATTCTCATTTGAAACTCCCATTTTCCTCTCATCTATGGGTATAATTATAAAATAAATTACGTCCCTTATGTGATTAGAATTTGGAAAAAGATACTTCATATCTCTATATATTATAGTTATATTTTTCTAATAATATCGACCTAATTATTCACTATAAATAATAATGAAAGAAGTAACACATAATAATTGCGGTTAATGTAATATATGGGTTTACCATAGGAGATAATATATACCTATATGGTGGAAAATGACCTTTAGAAGTTTAAAGAACCCATTGAATTGAATTTCAATTACTTATAACATCTTATGAAAAAATAACGTATTTCTATCTTTTTGGAATATGTAAAACATTGTTTTTATTTATTGCATTCAAAATTTCTTGTGTTTCCACTACCCTTCATATAAAAGCTAACCCCCTATATACCACTGCTGACACTCCCAGAACCCATTATTAATGAAAATAAAATCACAATACCCTTCTTTAATGTCCAAACATCTTCTTAGAATCATTTTTTATTAGAAATCCATAATAGAAAGTATTTCAATTCAGTCCTTTATTATTTTCTCAAATAAGTGGTATGATGCATAGATGAGTGTTTTATTAATTTTCGTTCATCATCCTTAAGATTTTATTAATTCATAGATACATAATTACATCATTATCTTATTGAGTCATAATTATAAATTCTAAATTGTATATTTCTTTTTGTTGGAAACCACAACAATTTCATCATTATAATGATACAAAAATTTATGGTCCAAATATTCTTTTAGATTGTTTTTGTAGAAACTATAATATTTTTCCATAATTAAAATTATATTTTAAGTATTCATCAATATAAAATAATTATTTTTATTAAAATTATCATTATGGGAATGAATATGATAAACACCTTATTCATCTTTATCAGATTAGATATTTGTCTTTATGTCGTATATTTCATATTGAACAAGTCTTTATAACTAAACTAATGTAGAAATATATTAAAATAATATTCATACTTATAAATATCATCATAATTCCATTTTTAGGAAGTCCATAAGAGTCTCCCAGTATAAAATTTTTTATATAAAAATGATCTCTAAAGAAAGGAAAACATTTTTATATTGTATCAATTTAAAGAAATATGACTTCGCGCATTCAATTATGACTGGTTTTTATTTTTCAGGTTTTAATTTCATTGAAAAAAACTCATATTGAACATTAATATAAGGAAATAAAGAATACCATTGGGTATATTCCTATAGATATTATGTTTTCTAAGAATTTAATACATATTGATCTCATTTTAAAATATCTCTTTCCTGAGAGAACAGAAGATTTCAAGCGTGATCATTTTATTCCTAATCATTGTAATCACTTAAAGTATATGGATTTGTAATAATTTTTTCAGAATGTGTGAATTAATATGAGGTATTAATAGGATTGGAAGATATATATATATTGATCTACTTGATCGAGGCAACCTGGGGATAGTGTGACAAAATTCGATCCACTGTATCAATGACTACTTGGGATATAAAGATCAATTATTCGATCATCATATCAAGGTATTTCTTTACTAATTAAATCCATAAATTATTATAAGTATAAAACAAGAGAAACATTTATCCATGGTTTGTGGAAAAATTACTTATATAGTTAAAAGATATTTATTCAATCCTAAATAGTTATGTGATTATTTTATTATTGTTATTAAATTAATTGTTTCATACAAGTGATTTCATTTCTGATGTGATTGGACATAATATATTTATAATAAGTACTCTCATTATGACAACCCCAATATATATTATTAATTAGATCTACTACGAATCCAAGACACACGAAATTTATTTTATCAATCTGGAAACTATGTGTTTACTCTAATTAGACTGAATCTATTGTGATAATGTTCCTCACACTTAAATGTTTTTGCTACCAAACATATTATGGTACAATTATATAATCATAATGAGGTCCATTTCCAAATTTTATCTTTTTATAGATGGAGGTATTATAAATTTTTTATTTTAAATCCTTTTAATGTATTGTTTTCAAATTGATAATTCAATCCTTTATATTTGATCCATATTGATAACATTATTTTAATAAAATTAATAATATATCTCTTATTTTTAGATGATAATTGGTATTAGATAAATATTACACTAGTAAAATACATGATAAAATTTTATTATTAATTTTTTATTTTGAGTTTGTTTAAATTTTGCTATGAAATTTTTGTTTGTCAATATTTGTAACACTAATGAATATTTTGAAAAGACTTGTTGTATATATTTTCAAATGATTGTAGGAATTATATGGGATCCATTGTTAATCTGAATCCAAACATATATCCCATTTTGATGTAAATTACTATAAATATTGGAGGGGTAAAGTTAAGGAATTTATAATCAAAATAAGAGGTGATAATTTTTTCATGCTGACTAAAAATAAAAAAAAATCCATGATATGGATGCAACTAATTTTATAAATCATGAGAATGAGTAAAATAAACATAATTAAAATGTCAGAAATTGATTATTGTGGTCACTAAATAGAAGCAACTACAGTAAAATTTCATCATGTGAATTTAAAAATAGTATTTGAAAGATGTCATATTTTACTCATTTCTGAACATAAAATGTTACTAGAGCATAGCGGGCTATTTTAAGAACAAAATATTATTCTTTTGAATTACAACCTTGAGAACCTGATGCCGAAATACATCAATGAATTTTCAAAATCACAAATAGTCTACTAAATTATGGTGATTATGGTTTTCAAAATTAAATTATTCTAGAGAATATCATTGATGTAATGCCCATTAAATTTTTAATAGAAAAGAACCACAATTGATGATTCAATGATATTGAAAAATCATGATATTTATGAAATATTTTTTACTATAATTATGTATAAGGGTCGATTAATAAGGGATGATGAGAATGTTATGAAAAAAATAGAGGCGTTTTATTCAATACCACTGCAATTCTTAGATATTACCAATCACCGAAAAACTTGTCTAGTCATTAAGATTGTAAAATGTTGATATATAATTGGATTCAAGTTCTTATTAAATTTATGAAAAATTAATATCCAATATTGATCAGATTATTAACAAGATAGTTGGGTTGAAATACATTTAGTATTATTTTAATAAAAGGAATAAGGATAGGAATGAAAATATTGATTTGAAAGTTACTTGTTATTAGTTTATGAAAGTTGAACACATCTGAATAGATTTCAAAAATCAGAATGGAAATGATATAAAAATAGACATTGTGATTGGAAGAAGAAAATGTATTACATTGAAAAATGAATAAAATTCATCAATGAAAATGACACATAGAGTAATAAGGAAGGAGATTACTTAGATAACACTTATGATCAAGATTTCTATGGTCAATGGAACATTGGTCTACTTGCTAATTTTTTTAATGAAAATATGTGTCCCATGGCTATGGTATGAACCAATAAAAATATTAAAAATTATCATTAAAAGAAAATTTTCTTGAAATTGATAATGATAAATATTATAAATATTAAGTGGAAGATTCATCCTTAATAGATGAAAATTATTTTCCTTCACATAATTAGGTTTCTTGTTTTTATAATCTTATTAAATATTATAACTACAAAGTCTGTAAAAAACTATTACATGGAAAACACCAAAAAAATGTTTTAACAAGATAAGAATCATGTATTTATAAATAACTTTATAAATCAATTTTATAAAAAGATATTAATCATAATTATTTAGAAAAAGTTATTTTTAAATTGAATAATTTATTAATTAGTTTTATGGAAATCTATTCTGAAACAATTACTTAATATGAAATGAATTTATTATTAAAAATAAAATATGAAATTTCGTAATTAAAAATAAATTTTCAAAGGTTAAATTTAGTAAGGATTGTTTTGACTTAATATATAAACAAATTAATACTCATTGTACATGTTTTGGAATAGGGTATAATTATAAGAAACATATTTCCAGTAACAACTACATTGTTTCAAATTTTATTCTCTTTTGAAAAAAATTCCAAAGTGGTGGACACATGAATAAAAATTTTTCCTTAAATAAAATAAAATATTTACTATTTCATAATTTGTATTTTTCAAAAAAAATTATTATTGCCTAATTTTTTTTCCTGTTATTAGAACCAAAAAGTTTGGGTTTCTAAATTTTAATTGTTCTGTTTTGTAGAAAAAATGGTCGTAAAAATAAAAGAAATTACATGTATAGTGGGTGTTCTAGATATATATATGGAAAAAAATATTTCATTTAAAATATTATAAAGATGAAAGATGGAATTGTTACCTTTGCAGATTATGCTCTAGGAGATATTATCAGCATATGTAAAATTGTCCTCCTTGGTAATGATTTCGCTTCTAATATTTTATTTGTAAAAGGTTTTAAACCAAAATTTATAGGAATAATTCAATTATGTGATGATGTTTACCATGTAAATTTATAAATGAAATCTTTTTAGTAAAAAATTCTAATTATGAAAACATTTTTTCTACTAATTGACATGTGAAAGATTAAGAACTCATCATAGAATACCTTAGGAGACCTACATTCCTTGAGTTAGTGCAATTGAAGATCAATTATGGTTATGGAATAGAATATTAGGACACTATAACCTCATAACAATAATGTTTGCATATAATAAAAATAATTGTTATTTATCTACCAGAACATAGGTTTGATTCTGAAAATGTTTATAACCCCTGTCTATATGGTAATAAACATAAGTATATTTTTAAATTTATTAGTAAATTATCATCATTTTAGGATTTATAGTTAGTGAACATGGAATTATTTGGTCCTACACAAACTATTTGAATTTATGTAATGTATTATTTACTATTTTTATTGATGATTACCTTATATACTCATGGGTCAATTTTCAGGTAAAAAATTTGATGTATTTTGTTATTTTTAATTTTTGTGTAACCAAATTTATAATTGAAAAATAATATAAATTGTTAAAATTTCATAATGATCATTGTGGATAATTTTTAATTTCTTATTTTGAATAATTTTTTAGTTATAAAGTCATTATATAAACCAATTGAGCTTCTAAACCCCTCATCAAAAATGTTTCTTTGATTGAAAAAGATCATATTTTTCAAAAAAAATAACTTGAACTATATTGAGTGAATATTCAATTAATAATTTTTTTGGGAAGAGGTAGTTATTACATCTTGTTATACTATAAATAAATTTGAATAAAACCATTTCTTAATAAAAATTCTTTGGAACTGTAGACTAGATGAATGAAATAATATATTATATTTTTTTTGGATGCAATGTATTTATCCTGAATATGAATTATAATTTAGATAAATTCAAAAAGTTATGATGATGGAATATATTTATATTTTCCAATAGATATTTGGAATATAAAAGTTTTAATAAAAATTGTTGTACTGTTTAGGAAACATTATATGTTATTTTTGATGAAACATAACCTTTTGTTGCTATACCCCCCCCCATCCTAAAATGTGTTTTAAGGACCTAATTTTCAACCTTTGTTAGAAAATTCTACTTATAATGAAAATAATTAATAAATAGTATCTGATTTATATATTCAATAGGTTTATCTACATTTTATTTAATGAAAATGTTTTACAATCCCCATGAAATCACTTTTTTCTTATGAATTATCCTAGTTATTTTATCATTGGAGATGTTGATCAAACTGTAAGGACTAGAAGATCCTTATCGAATGAAATAGGGCATATAGCTCTCCATTCTCAGTTTGACATAAGAATTGAGATGCGGACATAGGTGATGAGGATTTGATTAAGGAAATAAAAAGTGATCTAAATTAATTTTCACAAAATAATATATGGACCTCGGTTGAACAACCAAAATATAAACATGTAATTAGAGTAAATTGGGTTTTTTTAAATAATTATGATGAAACTGGACACATTATTAGAAATAAAAAAAGGCTTACTGCTAAAGGGTATAATCGACCAGAGGGAATATATTATGAAGAAACATATTATTTGTTAAAAAGACTTGAATCTATTTGAATTCAAATATCCTTTGCAACATTTTTTAAATTGAAACATTTTCAAATGGATTCCAAGTATTAATTTTATAACAATTATATCCAAAAAAAGGTTTTAGTTACACAAACTCCATGTTAAGAAGATAAATAACATTCTAAATACATTTATATACACATTAAATCACTATATGGGCTTAAAAAATCTCCTTGAGCTTGGTATAATATATGTATTGATTTTATGTTAAAAATTTATTTTATGGGAACCACTAATCCAACCCTTTTTATTATGTCTATAAATAAAAACATAAATACTGTTCAATTTTCTATTTATGATATTATATTTGGATAAAATCATTAATCATTAACAAATTTCTTTTTTGATCATATAAAATTTGTGTTTTATATGACTATGAAGGGTTTGGTAACATTCTTGTTGAGGTTTTAATATTTCAAAAAACCAAGAAGAAACATTTACATGTAAAAATAAGTATATAAATTATCTTCTTAAAATGTTTGCGTACAATAATGCTTAAATTAATTTTAATTTTATTGGTATATAAAATACATTAGATTTTGATGAGGATGAGCATCCAATTGATAAAATTTTTAAAGTTATGATATGAATTTTACTCTATTTAATAGGAATGCATCAATATTTCTACTTTTGTTGTGTTTGTTTGAATGATATCAATCAAATCCAAAAAATAAAATATTAATGTTATGAAATGGAATTTTCTTTATTATAATTGAACTATGGATTTATGAATTTTCTAATATTATTGAAATTTTTTGGATCATAAATGTATTTAAGATGCTGAATTTGGATATTATATAATAGATAAACAAAATTAACATAGGAACATTTAATTTCATTTGAGATTCATTAGAATCATGGTATGGTATTACAAAAATCTATGTAGCACATTTCACTTCTAAAAATTAATATGTGGTAGATTGAAGTTGTTGTCCATAAGTGTTGATGACACAACACACACTCCCAGATTGTAGAACGAGTTTTAAAAAAATAAACCTATTATGTGAAAATAAAAGTTTCATTTCATTAAGTTTGAACCCTGTACATCACTCTTATAAAAATCACATGGACAGTAAACCTCATTTCCTTAGTGATAATACAAAAAAATGGGATTTAATTTTACAATTTAGTATAATTCTTGAACATCTTACTGATATTTTTACAATACTTTTACCATCTAATTGATTATAATATATCATGTTTTAGTTTGAATGATTCATGTAATATGATCATAAATATATACTTCTTGTTTTACTCATCACCTTATATTATGTTACTCATTATCAATGGGGGACTACTTATGTCTGACTTCATTGAAAAAACTTACATTTTTCGTATTTTAGTTTTTCATAAAATCATTATCAAATTTAGTTAATCATACTCATATTTTTCTGGTAAAACCTATTGAGATAGTATTCTTAAAATGGATCATCAGACACAAAACATTAAAAAATTTCAGTAATCATGTTTTTATAAAAAAAATAGGTATTGAAATTATTTTCCTAAATAGTTTTTATTAAAAATTTCTTTCATAATAACAAGATTTGTTATTTTATTTTATTTACTAATGTATTAAATAGTTTTAAAAATATTTTAAAAATTTACATAAAGAACATGTTATTTTTTTTAAATAATTTTTCTACTCCATATGATATTATTTTTATATTTTAATGTATACATTATTCTATTTTGATTTGTTATGCTTTATATTGTTATTTATTTCTGTGGTTTAATTTTTTTAAAAAAAATTAATTTTCGTGTTTAATACAAATATAGTTTTTTTAATTCTCAAAACCTCTTAAACATTTTAAATTTTTTATTGATAGAATTTTTGAATGTTAGATAAAAATGTCAATAATGTCAACCATTGAAACTATTTTTGACGTCAAACCATCATCTATACAACCAACATAAAAAATGGACACCCCCTCTCCCCCAGCAATTTCTCAAGATATTTTTTCTTGGAATTTCTATAGCCTACAGGTCTTCTCGATCCCAATTGTTTCATATAATCAAATATATCGTAACTAGTATAGCTATGATAGATGAATAACATGATTACAAGAATTGGATTGTCTTAAAAAAAATTAGTGAAAAGGTATTTCAATAATAAATATGATTTAACTCAAAATAAGACTATTACATTTCATGGATTGGAATTTATTTTTTAGGAAAAAAAGATCCTGAAATTTACATGTATTATCCTGAACATGTTCATGAATTTTTTGAATCATGAATTTTTATCAAAAAAGATAATTATTCATACATGATTTATGGAAGAGGTAAAAATTATTATCAAGGATGTTATTATATCGAAATGGAGTAGAATCCAAAGGTAATGAACATTTTCCATCATTTTGTCTTCATAATGATCTTTATCCTTTTTCCAAAAGTAGAGTAGAAGAGTATTTGTTTTTCCATGAAGAGAATTATAGAAAATTATATCATTTTAGTCATACAACTATATAATATCATTTTAGATGAATTTTTTTAATCCCCCTAAAATGAGATATAAATACTCTAAATGTAAAAGGAATATTTTTAATGGATTATTTGTTCAATAAGAAAAATATTTGACTTGTTATGTTTATTCTTTTTACTGTTCTTACTATAAAGAGAAATTATATCTGGTCAAAAAATATAATTTTACTATCCTTATTAAGAAATAAGATAATGGAAAGATTGATGTTTCTCAATGTGGAATATAATTATCATGATATGAGAGAAAATGTCTCTTTAATAACTAATGATATGGTAATGTGAATGAAATTGATGTACGATGAAAAGTAAATGAAGTTTGTTGATTAATAAATAAACATTTTTCTAAGTGTCATAACCATCAAATAAGTTAGGGAAGAGGATGGAGAAAAAACATAACAGCTAAAAAATATCCTAATAAAGAATATTAGAAAACAAATAATTGGAGTGAAAGTCTCAATAATGTTTATAAGTAATTGATGAGAATTAATGATAATAAGAGTCTTGGGTTTATTAAAATTGTATAGTAACCTTCTGAGTAAATGTAATTTCGATTTCATCATGGGAAAGATCATGAGAATGAAGCTAAAAGTATTATAAAAAGACAGTATAATGAGAAGATTTGTTTCTGTGAAAATTTTATCAATGGTGTAAAAATAGTGTCAATAATAATTGTTTTAACTTTTGAGTAACCAAGCCCGGATATAGGGTAATTGGTTAATGAAAAATTAGTGGTTCATTAAATTCTTCCATCTAAAATAGATAAGAGAAAGAAAAAGTAACTTTCCATGACCTCATTATTTTGGTGACACCAGAAAAAATAGAATCCTCTTTCAACTGTAAAATAATTAGTATCAACTTCCTCTATTATAAAATTTTAGAAGAGATCATCATCACGAGGATGAACTCATCAACGAATTTGGTGACTTGGTTGATGATTAGCCAAAAATGTAAATGAAAAATACGATACACATGGATAAGAAAAATAATTTCAATTATAAAAAAAGAAGGATAGGAATATGGGTGTTTTGAATATGTTGATGAAGAAGAAAGTGATGAGAATATTAAAAAAAGGAATGTAATAAAATGAAAATGAAAAAAGTGACGAGGAAGAAACTGAATTTAAAAATTCATCAGATTTAATATCATCAACATCTCCCTCGTTAGATTTAACATAATAGGGATATGTTAACAAATAAAAAATCTCAACAGAGGACTCTCAATCAGAAGAAGAATCATAGTCATTATCAATTAAAGTTGAGGATGATCATGTTTCAAAAATAGAAACATATATAAATATAAACACTAATGATGTTGATATCTTGTAAACATTAAATGATATACATACTACCTAAAATGTTAATTAGGTTGAAAATAAAATATCAAATGTTGTTAAGAATTAAAGGAAAGTATTAATTGTTGGTAAAAATCACACAATGCTTCCTCAAATAGATCTATAGTTATCACAGTCTATAGGAACAATTATTTATAGATTATTCGCTTAAATTGGCCAATATTTGAATTGATGGGTAGTAATTATTCAATTTTTTTGAGATTAGATGTAGGAGGCCATTTTCTTCTGGATATACATTCAAAAAACATTTTTCAATAAAAATGATGACTGAATTTGTTATTCATATTGAGAATGATTTAAAATCATATAATTAATGTTCTCTTTATCACATAAGATCATATTATTTAGTGAATAAATGGTGTCAAGTTCTTTATTATGAGGTTTGGTATCATGATTTTTAGGTTCGAGAGATTTAAATTTTGAAGGTAGAATAATCAAGTTCCATTACTCAATTAGAAAAAACGTGGTCAAATAGTGAGATTTTTTGAACTGTTCAATGATCAAACTGATGAAAAGAATAATGAAGTGGATTATCTCAATATCAATGACCATCAATTGAAGAATTAAATAGAAATAATACTGTATTTTGATGATGATGTTTCCCTTCTAAATAATGGGAATACAAATATTTTCAAGATGTATGAAACATGATGGTAGAGAATTGATGTCTAAAAGAAACAAATAAAGGGCATATTACGAATTTCAAAAAGACTAATTAATTTATAAAAACCCTCAATGACAACAATTATTCTTTTTACTGTTTTTTTAATTATTTTTTTGTTATGATTTTGTAACTTTTCTCTCACGTATTAGTCACTTCCCTATCTAAATTAATATTTCTAAATGTTTATCCACTACGATTTTTTGATTTTACTTAAATATTTAATATTGAGATCAAGTTTATTAATCATATTATTTCGAACGACATTCTATTCGAAAACATTTCATAAAAAAAATAAATATTCTCTATACCTTTTTTTGAAATTCCTATTGGGTGAGGGATAGTTTATAAATGGAAATTTAATATTGTAATTTTGGATATTATACAAATGGGGGGATTTGTTTCTTATTTTGATATAATACTATAATAGGATTCTATTATATTCTCCCTTCTATCTGTTAAACCAAGGATTCTTACAAAACCCTTAGGTAGTTATGAATCATGTTTTATTTTTAAATACAAAGGTTATTAATGTCATGGACTATATTTTTTATAGTTTTTAATCTGTTATAGTTTTAGGGTTTTTTCTTTTCCAAAATGCGAGATTGATTCATTATATGATTTAAATCTATATTTCTATTTATTGGTATTTTGGAAATCAAAAAAACATTATTTATACTTACATTAAATATCTTTTATGTCCAATGAGTTTTTAATATGTTTTTTTGGAAACATAATATTTGACCATACAATGATTTAGTTTTGACGTATTCATTAATATAGTCTAATTATATTTGTTATTATAATAATAATTTGCATGGAAACTATAATCATTGTATTATTTTATATGGATTAGATAAAATAAATCATATTTTTCCTTTTAAAATTAAAATGTATTTATAATTAAACTGATAATGTAATATGTTGACATTTGATTCATATTATAAATATCCTCATAATGAAATTTTTAAATAATTCCATTAGACTAACCTAGTTTAAATTCTAAACATAAAAATCTATTATCTAAAGTAATTGAATTTTTACATCATAACAATGAAAAACAATATGACGTCACTCCTTTTATTATGCCATGTTTTTATTTTCCAGGAGTTAATGATATTTCAAAAAACATTTAGAAAACCTAACTATTTTGCGATGAAGATTAATATAGGAAATATTACAATAAATAAAACATTATTGAAGTGTTTACTCCAGATCAATTTCAATTTTACCATTTTATTTTATGAGATCCCAGAAAATTTCAATCAGGAAAATCATGTACATAGTTATTGAAATGTTTTATATTATTTTGATTTATAATTTTGTTTTTTTATTGTGTGAATATGATCTAGGGATTCCAATGTTTTTTAGTAGTGTGACATTGATCTTCTATATTGAGGGTGCATGGGGATAGTGTGAGACAATCATATCTTTCATATCAAGGTCTGTCATGGATATCAGATAGAGAATCTAATTGTTTTATTGAGTTCCTTCATTATTAAGTAATGAAAAACATTCTTCTAATTATAAAATAATGAAATGGTTTACCCAGTGTTTTTTTCCACCTTAATCTTATAGATAAAATGAGATCTTATCAGTTTTCAAAATCTATAGGTCGTTATTTAATTACTATTATTGATTTAATAGTTTCTTACTAGTGATTTTAAGTAAATTGTGCTTCTATGGAATTGTTTTATAATATTTACTCTCATTATGACAAAAACAATACGTTTCCTTATTTGAATATACTATGAATCCAATACATATTGAATTAATCGTATCAATCTTGAATATGATATGTTTACACTAATTATATTGAATAAATTATGATTATGATTACACAATATAATATTATCATAGAAATTAATATTTTGATATATTGATATAATAATAATGAGGGATATGTTTAAATCTGTTATTTTTTATATAGTGGTATTGTGAATTTATTAAATTAAAACTTTTCATATAATAGTTATTAAAACTACCATTCACCCACTTATATAATTGTGAAATCTAGAATAAATTGATTCAATACTTATAAAAATATAACAAATATTTTTATCATAATATCATCCATATATTGAAATTTTTTTATGTTATGTATAAGACCATCAACCATCTCCTCCTCCCACAAATAAGAAATGAAACACTGACAATGTACATGGTAGATTACCTCCTCATGAACTGACGTATTCATTTACCATTAAAAATTATTATGGATGGATATAATAATTTATATAATTAAAATATAAAATATATATTATATAAATATTATTATTGAACTATAATATCAGATATAAATTCATACTCTCCATTAGGTTGGGAATAACTACATTTATGGTTGGTATGGAAAACTATCATCTCACGAAGCAATGTGATTCATTTCTCACATACAATTTACGTGGATGTTAATAATGATTAATTTTATGATGACATATAATATTCATGAAATATTAATAATATTATTATGTAAATATATCATATAATATATTACATATACATCCCAAGAATAAATGTTTACATCGTTTATGTGTACTGTGGCCTACCACATCATGATGTGATGTGATTCATATTTCACAAATGATTAAGATTGATTTTAATAAAAGATATTTTTTTGAATATAAATAATATATATGAAATGATAAATACTATATCATATTGGTATATTATTTACATTCCTTTCATTTCATTCATCGTGAATATAGAATCATTGATCGTATGTACGTACTTTTACAGTCTCAATGAAAGGTGTAATTCTGTTTCAATATTTTTAATTAATGGATTCTATAAATACATATATATTTAATAATTATGATATTAATATCATGGTTAATATTATTTATATTGTTAAACATTGATAAAATTACATTGATAAAAAAAAAATTGACCAAACATACATGAAAAATGATGTAGATATTACCATAAACATGATTTTAACAATGAATTAATGATAAAAGGGTAATAAAAATTTATAATTAAATCATATGTATTATGATAAATATGGGTGTTTTTATTTAATATACGTATAAGAATCTTATATTATTTATACAATAGGTTATAACAAGTTTTATGGATGTCGAGACTTAAGGTATGCGATTTTTGTCTCAAATTTCCTTCATTAGGACATAAGATATGTTATACACCTATGTTGTTTTATTGGGGTGTATATATTCACATTTGAAATTTTATATCATAAAAATTATTATTTTTATTATACTTAATGATTCTCCTAATTTTATATTTAATTTTTTTATAGGATCCAAAAGATATCGGAGTGGAAATGATATTTTGATATAATCTCATTTTTTAACGAGATTTTTTTTGATTATGTTTCCAATGGGGAATCATTTTGATATATCTCATAATAAAATCTTATAAATTATCCACCATTTATTTATTTCATGATAAGAAATGTTTTACTTAAATTTTTATCTTTTTACGTACCCAATGGATCAAAAATCTATTTTTAAGAATAATTTATTTGGTTTATCTATTGGGTTGAAAACGATTCTCTCTATATACTTGTTTTATGTAAACACATTAATAATGTTTTTACACATATACGTAGATTTTTTATTCACTTTTTTATCCTTCTAATTTTTTTTACACAATAGTATAAAAGAAATCATCCAATCATTTTTAAAATTAGGTTTGTTTATTTTTACCAAAAATGTGAAAGGAAATTTTATTTTAACGTGATCAACATCAATGATATTTTACTCCTCCATGAACACTCAATGTTTTTAATCATTCAACACATTTTCCATAACAATTTTCCTTGTAATTGTTCTAAGGACCCAACCCTAGTTTCCTAGATCTGATGTCTTATTTTATTGTGTTGACATATAAAAAAGAAATTCGTATCTAGAAAGAACAAATATTTTAGTCTCTTTGGATAACAAGATACATAAATAAGTTCAACATTACTAAATTAAAGAAAATACAACATATCAACTTTGTTGGAATCAAACATAATCTTCTAGATTGTCCTTTTTACTCAATCATTATACACTTCTTCACAACACATGGAATGTAAAATATGTGAAATTGGTGAGATCAGATGCTCTATAAGAGTAAATAATAAATCAGAAGTAATTATAAAAATAAACATTACACATGATAAATATCAAAAGCTCATGCCTTTAAAAATAAAATAGTGCATAATATGGAAGTAATAAAAACTAACTAAATAATCTAATAAAACATATCCCCGGATATTATACTATTCAGATAATCACATGGACTATTTGCCTCTTATTTCATAATAAATTAATTTATAATGTCAGAGATAAAATTCATTCTATCAAGGCCACGTGCCAAGATCATACATTAGCTGGTAAAATACCAAAATATTTTGTCACATGAGACAAACTAATAAATCAAGGGGCTATATTTGGCTCCACCAATCATGTAATAAGTCTAACTCATTCCTCATATGAATGGGAATAATAAAAAATAATAAAAATAATATTTATACAAAAATATGTAATTTAAATTACCTTCTCCCAACCATTAAATATGACCACTAATCGTTCAGAGTAATATGGTGACTGATATCATGATACATACCCACAACAAAACTAATCATAAACCATTCAATAAAATATAGTATATTATATTATAAAATATTAATCCCAATTTAATAGAAGAATAATCAAGAGTGTTAAAATAGATTCAAATGATCTTATATAATCATCAAGTAATTCTACTGATAAATACACTTTTACTTTGAAAAGAAGAGTTATTTTGTGAAAATATGTCACGACCCATCCTCGGTGCTCATGTCGTGACTATCCCAAGCCCACCTTTCATAGGCCAGTGGTTGGCGACTACAACCAAAGGCGTAAATCCCAAAAAAGGGATGGAATATACTTTTTATAAAGTAAACAAATACACAACATAGTACGCAATTGAAGTAAGTACTAAGTAAAACTAGGTACAAGTTAAGTTCTTAAAATTAAATGGGCCAGTATACAAACCCAACTGAAAGTTCAATACAATTAAAAGGAATGTACAATAGCAGTAAGTAAAACAGCAACACCGAGCCATCCTCTAGAAATCCCACCTAAAGGGTGGGTAAAGATAGTCTCCTCAGCTCCTCGGGTACGGCCGTCCGCTCCATGTACATCCTGCCAAGTAGTCGACCTCAAGATAACATCCCGCTCCACAAGCCTCAAAAACGATTGGTGATTTCCATCATCTGAAACCAACACAACGTAGTGCAGGCATAGCACGTGCAGGGGTAAGTATACAATACTTAGTAGGGACCCTGAGACCCCTAAAGGTCTCTCATAATCCAAGAAGGATAAACCATGAAGGAAATATACAATAATGAAGTATCAATCATCTCTACTTTGGTATATTCCCATACATATACCTAAGTCATCAGTCACAATTTGCCTCCAACTCTCGAGCCCAAGCACAACCCATTCCACATAGGAAAACACAACCCATTCCACACAAGAATGAAATACAACAACATCAATGATAATGATTGAAATCAAGACTAAACTAACACGTGTATACACTTCGTAAGGCGATAGAGATGGTCAGATGTAGTCACTGATTAATCTAAGCTGTTGGACCCACATAAGATACAAGACCTGCTAAGCTGTCAAACCCACAAAGGATACAAGACCAGCTACTCTGCCGGACCCACACATGATACAAGTACAAAGGAAAATACTGCAAGACCCACATTGGATACAATAAGAGAAGTCATCGCCATCGAACCCACATAGGATTCCAGTACAAAAGTCAATGTAGTCGCAACCAGCACCAGGGTTCCCGCACACAACATGCTCTATTCCGTGAGGGTCTGCTTCTCAAGAAAAATAGTCAATGCATCAACTGTCACAAAGCCCAGAGTTGATGTATACCAAAGTTCGGTCTCATCAAAAGAAACCCAAGGTGACAGAAAGTGCATCAATCAGACGCCCAATCTGACAGTTATTGGTTTTTCCGTCCTAGGGGCCCGGTTGGTTTATAAGCTAAAACCAACCCGACCTTACTCCAACTGCGTCTGAAACTCATGTGGAGTAATCTAAAAAAACCATGTCAACAAAAGGATCTCAATGCAATTCAAGGCACGTCAAATGGATGTCCGGTCTTTGAGATATATGCATTTCCGCTCCAAGGGCCCGGTTGGTTTTGGGTTCAATCCAACCCGACCATATCTAAACTTTTCCAAAACATTGAGTGTAATATACCGAAACGACCATCTTGATCTAAAGATTCCTATGCAACTGATGGTGCATCGATTGGAGTTACTTAGCTCATGTTATGGGAAAAATACAAAAAATGGTCCGAAGTGGGGGGTCTGGGCCCGGTCTGACCCGACCCAACCCCCCTGGGTCGGCCCGGGAGGGCGCGGCCTAGCAGGTGTGACCCGGTCTGCGTGACCCGCCCGGCCTGGTCGGGGGGTACACTGGCTCGGCCATCGAGTCGACCGGGGGGGGCTCTATTCTGCGGACACGGCGCTAGGCTGGCATCGCGGTTCCCCCTTAATACCGCGTGGCCGTGGGATCCCGCCCTCATCACCGCGGCGGGCCTCTGCTGGCGGGGCATTGGGGCGTGGACGCCGGCGCCGGCAACCCGCGCCGCCTGGGGCTTCCACGGGCCCCCGCAGTCATTCCAGTAGTCCAATTTTACTCCCGTCTACCCCTGCGGTCCTCTCGGGACTCGTACATCATTGCGAAGGCCTCTCATTGACATTGTGGTCCCGCTTCGTTGTCTCCAAATAATCTGTGCATCACGAACAAAAAATAGTTGTGGGTTCAGACTTGTTTGTTTGTACACACCCACCGCGTTAGTGGTTCAAAATATCACCCAACAATTGCATGCCAATCCAAGGGTATGAATCACATAATGAAATATATACATATTCCCCTACCTCAACAATTTAAGAAGAACTTCGGCGTCGCGGTAGACTGCGTCATGGGGAAAGGGTTCATAGGTGTCGTCGTAGTGCACTAAGGAGGAAGTGGCTTCTCCTATTTTGTCACAGATAAGAGGATTGGAGGGGCGTCGTTGCTCTTTGAGGAACCAGAATTCTTTGTTCTTCTTCATCAGAGTTCGGCATTCTTCCAAAACCTCAAGAGTTCTCTCGATCTTCCTCTCACAATGAAAGATCTCCCCCTTAATAAAATAATAGGCTCATCCTATTATTTTATTACACATGAAAAGAAACTCTCCAAAAATTAAATCACCACATTAAATAAAACGTGCTGACAATAAATTAAAGAAGGGAGAGGGAAGGTCCCCATTTATTAAATGTGTTGGTAATTAAATAAAAAGGGGGGTAAAGAGGAATGATCGTCATTAAATTATGGGTTGACATGAAATAATGGAGTGAGGTGGAGAGATTGGCATTTAAAAGGGTGGTTTCCAATTTAATGAGGGGTTTTAATGAGTTTATAGGAAATTAAATGGTGAGGCTCGTGTGGCCCCCATCTCTCTAACATCTACACTTGGGTAGTTAGGTGGATATGGTCCCCACCCTTAACTACCCATGGGAGGGAATAACATCCTTATAAAATAAAAAAATATCCAAATTTTTTTATTTACTTCATAAATAAACCCCCAATAATTATCTTCTCCTCTATTGAGAACAAAACTAAGGTAAGGACCGCATTAAGAAATTACCATGATTGGGAGTTCATTGGTGCCCTCATATTTTAATTCCTAGCACTAGTTCAAACGATACAAAAACCTGCTCAGTCGTTCACTGAACGTAACCGAGCAATACTTTGGAAATTGATTCCGGGCACACCGGGCATCAGAATCAAGTGCCGTCAGAAGCCACAGACTCGTAAAATTAAAAAGTATTTAAAAAAATTCATTGAAATTTCAGGGTCTTTACATGAATCCAATCTCAGTGATTTTCATCCCCGTAATGATACAACATAAACTATGGGAATAGATGAGGTTACTGAGCATGCATCTGAGCATCCCTCTCCCATTTTCAGTCCTAGATGTTCTAGTGCTGCCAATGAATGTGCACAAGAGGAATCGACCACCCATGTAGGACCCACTCCTGTCGATCCTCGATCTCCACCAGTTTCTTTGAAATTTTCTCCCTTTCATTGATATCTAGCTCTCCATGGTCGATGACATCTGTCGGTTTGTGGACATATCTCATCAGCTGAGATACGTGGAAGACATCGTGCACCCGCTGCAATTGAGGTGGAAGGGCATGGTGGTAAGCCACCTCGCCTACTCTGCTAAGTACCTAAAAAGTCCCGATGATGCATGGAGATAACTTACCATCTCGACCAAATCTCTACAACCCACGCCGAGGTGATACTCATAAGAAAACGTGGTCTCAATCATCGAAATCCAATGGTCTCCACCTCTTATCAGCACAGGACTTCTGTCTGCTCTGTGTAGTCCTCATATGATCCTGGATGATCTGCACCTTCTCCGTCATAGCCCCTACCATCTCTGGTCCTACGAGTACTGACTCCCTAGGGTCATTCCAGCACAGAGTTGATCTGCAAGGTCGGTCGTACAGTGCCTCGTATGGTGACATCTCGATGGTGGAGTTGTAGATTTTTTTGTACGCAAACTCCACCAAGGGTAAGTGATCCTCCCAGCTGCGACCAATGTCAAGGACACATGCACAGAGCATGTCCACAAGTGTCTGAATGGTCCTCTCTATCTGGCCATCCGTCTGCAGGTGAAAGGGAGTGCTCAGGCATAGCTATTTCCCAAAACCCTCCTATAACCCCTTCCATAGCTTGGAAGTAAAGTTATCATCTAGATCAGAGATGATAGATGATGGCACACCATGAAGTAATATGATCTCATAGGCGTAGAGGTGTTCTAGGCTCTCTACTGAGCCCTACTCCTTGATTAATAGGAAGTGGGCCGACTTGGTGAGTCGGTCGACAATCACCCATATAAAGTCATGTCCCCTGGACGTATATGGAAGCCGCATCACGAAATCCATGGATATCCCGTCCCACTTCCACTCATGGACCTCCAAGGGTTATACCAAGCCTGCAGGTACCTGGTGCTCTGCCTTCACTTACTGACAAGTGAGGAACCGAAAAATGAACTCTGCCACAGTCTTCTTCATACCCAGCCACTAGTACTGTCGTCTAAGGTCCTAATACATCTTCACTACTCCAGGATGTACGACTAGTGGGGAAGTGTGGAACTCCCTCATCACCTCCTCCTGTAGAGCAACTCGTACCATGGTACGTCCTCGGAAGAGGATGACATGCTCCCCGCCTTCAGAAAATCCATCGGTTGACAACCCTGAGGATATCTGAGCACATTGCGCTTCATAGTCAACGTCCCCACGCTGTTCCTCTCTGACCCGCTGATGTAGTGGAGGAGTGACTATAAGGGACAGAAGATACGCTGCCCCATCTCTATCCATGAAGGATATCTACAAATTGGATAACTCTCCCATCGCCTCTCCAAGTATCTTAATACCCGATAACCTGCTGAGAGCATCATCCACAACATTCACCTTCATAGGAGTATAGACAATCTCAAAGTCATAAACCTGGTGGAACTCGATACATCACCGCTGTCTCAGGTTCAGTTCCTTCTGTGAGAAAATGTACCTGAGACTCTGGTGGTTAGAGTAGACTGTAAAGCACTCACCCATCAGATAGTGCGGCCACATATTTAGGACGAAGACTACTACTGCTAACTCCAGGTCATTGGTAGTGTAGTTCTGCTCATGTTGCCTCCACTGTCATGTACCGTAAGTGATCATTGTCCACTCCTGCATCCGGACACACCCGATTCCGGTCCCTGATGCATCACAGTAAACTACGTACCCTACACCCTCCTCCGGCAGCCTCAAGATGGGTGCATTGGTCAATCTCTGCCTCATCTGCTGAATGCTCTGCTGACATCTGTTTGACCACATGAAAAGTTTCACCTTCTTCACCAAAGCTGTAAACGGTGCTGTAACTTTGGAGAAGTCTGAAAAAATCTATGATAGTACCTAGCCAGACCTAGGAAACTCTGCACCTCCATCACTGTCCTTGGTGGCTCCCAAGAATGTACCACTTTGACCTTCGTGGGATCCACTGCAACTCCTGGCTCTGAGATCACTTGCCCCAAGAAGTGAACCTCTAGAAGCCAGAACTGGAACATTGAGAGCTTACCATAAAGATGGTGCTCTAGGAGTGTATCCAGTAAAACCCATAAGTTGTAGGCGTGCTCCTCCTCGGTAGTCAAGTAAATCAGTATGTCGTCAATGAAGACTATGACATCCGATCAAGGTAGGGCTGGAATATCCAGTTCATGAGCCTCATAAACACTGCTGGAGCGTTGGACACACCAAAGGGCATGACTAAGAACTCATAGTGCCCATACCAACACCTGAAGGCCGTCTTCTTCACATCCTCATCCCGAACTCAGAGATGATGATAGCCAGACCTGAGGTCTATCTTTGAAAACCACCGTGCCCCTTGAGCTGATCAAAGAGGTCATCAATCCTCAAAAGTGGATACATGTTCCTCATGGTCACCAGGTTTAGGCAACGGTAGTCGACACACAGTCGCAAGCCCCCATCCGCCTTCTTGGTGAATAGAATCGAAGAATCCCAGGGTAAAACATTGGGTTAGATGAAACCTTTCCCCTGTAAGTCCTCCAGCTACACCCACAGCTCACGAAGCTCATCGGGAGCCATCCGATATGCTGGAATTGATATTGGTGATGTGTTAGGGTATAAGTCTATATAGAAATCTACCTCCCTTCAAGGAGGTAGTCCTGGAATATCGTCAAGAAAACATTCCGCATACTGATCCACCACAACTGGAAAACTCAGACTACACACGTCAACTACTCCAATGATGAGACTATCCTACTAATGTGTGATCGGATGCCCTCTCCTTTGATGAGTCCATCCTATGCTGCGAAGGTACCCTTGTTGCTGGTGAAGATGAACCTTGTCTCATCTGTGCGGATACACCACACCTTGGACCTAATACAGTCGATCTGAGCATGGACTATAGATAACTAGTCCATACACAAGATGGCGTCGTAAGGCCTTGATGCCACTACAAGAAGATCCCAGCTGAATCTCTCACCTCCCAGAGTAAGATTACACAACCAGCACCAATGCGTAATCATCGAGTCTGCTCCCATAGGTGTCTCTAGCGATAAGGATCGAGCCAACGACTCCGTCAGAATCTCCGAGCTTCGAAAAAGGGAATCAGAAATAAAATAATGACTCACACCTGTTTCTATAAGAACTGCAATAAGGGTGGAGTAGACACAGATAGTACCTAGAATCAGCTCAGGTGCACCGTGGTCATAAGCCTCAGCTACCTGGAGCTGAGCCTGCCTATCCCCGCCAGGTCCCTATGGTCGGGGTGGACCACCTGGGGGAGGTGGTAGTAATCCTCTATGAATCGTCCACCACCCGCTGCTCATCCATATCCTTTTCCTCATCCTTTTTATCCCTACAGACCGCCACTGTCGAACCTATACCTCTGCATGGGAGTTCCTTCCATTGTCTGCTTCTTGTCTGCATGTCGGGTCGGGCAGTCACGAGCCATGTGGGTCTGCCAGCCACATGCAAAGCACTTTCTTCTCCTCGTAAGACTGGCTTTGTGCCATGTGCCCCACACAGCCGAACCTATATCCTGATGTCCCCCACCTGACAGCCTGGTCCACATGGACCCCTACGGCATCTGTCGACTACCGGTTGCAGAAGACTCCACTACGTGCTGTCCTGCGGTGGGTCTCGCTGTTGATGGTTACTCGGCAAGAATGCTCTCCACTAACAGGGCTCACTCTAGAACACCCACCTATGTCGGGATGCTGAGGGGAATCATCGAAGCTCTGATCTCATGCCTCAGTCCCTGCTCAAAGGTCTGGGCCCGGAATAATGGGTCTCGTACCATGTCCGTGAAGTAGCGCGAGAGGTCGGTAAATCTTGCCGAGTACTGGGCTACTAACATGTTGCCCTGCCGCAGTTGTAGTAACTCCTAGATGCACACTGCATGGAGGGTGGTTGGAACAAACTCTGAGCGGAAGAGGATCTCAAAGTCCCTATAAAGTAGAGATTCCTCGTTGTGCACCTGGAGCATCAGGCTCTACCATCTACATGCTGTTGTGTTCAAGAGACTCATAGAAATGATCACCATAATATCTTTGGGTGTCCCTACAGGTCTGAAGACTCTGATGATAGTCTCCAGCCAATCATCGAATACCTGAGGATCCATCTCTTCACAGAACCCAGACAACCTCTGTCTCTGAAACTCGTGCAACATGCTCAGGAGGCATCCACTCTCCACCGCTGGGGCTTGTAGCATTGGTGGCTCAGCAGGTAGTGGTACTTCTAGTGCCTCTACTGTAATGGGGCCCTCCACCGAGGCATCGTCGCTCGGTGGGCTGCCATCCTGCATCTAACTAAGCGCCCTTGCTGGATATCTTTGTAGGGACATCTTGAAAAGAAACAAGTGCTCCACAGTCAAATAGAATACCTGGTGAGCTGACACAAAGTAATCACACAGAAATCTTTTTAAAGGAACACACACGCAATCAGTGTTTTTGTGCACTGAGTCGGAAATCAGAGGTCAAGGTCCTGGTGTATGGATACATCATCCACCGCACCAACAGTGGACTCCGTGAACTAAAAACCACATTTAATACTCTTAACACTATTACTTCACAAAAAGGAAAGATCAGAGTCTTGAGTTCTGCGATAGAACTGACTCCTCTGATACGAATTTGTCACGAACCCTCCTCAGGGCCCGTTCCGTGACTACCCCATGCCCACCTTCCATAGTCCTGGGGCTGGAAACTATCACCAAAGGCGTAAATCTCAAAAAAGGGAAGGAATTGCCTTTTTACAAAGTAAACAAAAACACAACAGATTATGCAAGTGATGTAAGCACTAAGTTAAACTGGGTACAAGGTAAGTGCTGAAAAGTAAATGGGCCAGTATACAAAGCCAACTTAAAGCACCTTACAACTGAAATGAAAATACAATAGTAGTAAATAGAATAACAACACTGAGTCATCATCCAGAAATACCACCGGAAGGGTGGGTACAGATAGTCTCCTTAGCTCCTCGGGTCCAGCCGTCCACTCTGTGTACGTCTTGCCAAGTGGTCAACCTCTGGATACCGTTCTGCTCTATAAGCCTCAACCATGATCCGCAATGTCCGTCGTCTACAACCAACAAAATGTATTGCCTGCATAGCCCGTCCAAGGGTGAGTATACTATACATAGTAGGGACCCAGTGACCCCCTAAGGTCTCTCAGAATCCATGAAGGATAAAATGAAATGGAAGGATACAATCACAAAGTATCAATCATCTCTACTTTGGTATATTCCCATACATATACCTAAGCCATCAGTTACAGTTCATCTCCAACTCCTGAGCCCAAGCACAACACAGTCCACACAAGAAAACACAACCCAGTCCATACAAGAAAGCAAGAAAATCACATCGATGATAATTATTGAAATCAAGACTCATCTCAAACACGTATACACTTAGTAAGGCGAGAGAGATGATCAGATGTAGTCACTAATTCATCTAAACTGTCGGACCCACATAGGATACAAGACCTGCTAAGCTGTCAGACCTTAACAGGATACAAGAAAAACTACTCTGCCGAACCCAAACTGGATACAAGTACAGAGGTCAATACTGTCAGACCCACATAGGATTCATGAATAGTAGTCATCGTTGTCGAACCCACAGAGGATTGTAGTACAGAAGTCGATGCTGTTGTAACCAGCTCTAGGGTTCTAGCACACATCATGCTCGATTATGGGAGGGTCTACTTCTCGAGAAAATGAGTCAATTAATCAACTGTCACAAAGCCTAGAGTTGATGTATACCAATGTTCTGTCTCATCAAAAGAAACCCAAGGCGACAGACGATGCGTTAATCGGACGCCCGGTCTAAGAGGTATTGGTTTTTCCGTCCTAGGGTCCTGGTTGGTTTTTAAGCTAAAAACAACCCGACCATACTCCAAATATGTCCATAACTCATGTGGAGTAAGACAAAAGATCTGTCTCAACAAAAGGATCTCAACACAATTGACGGCACATTATACAAACCTCCGTTCTTTAAGATATAAGCGTTTCTGCTCGAAGGGCCCAGTTGGTTTCGAGTTCGAACAAACCTGTCCATACACAAAATTTGACGAAACCTCAAGTGTAATATGCTGAAACGACCGCCTCAATCCAAGGATTCCGATGCAACTGACGGTTCATCGATCTGAGGTCCATAACTCAAGTTATCGTCAAAAGTTCGAAAATGGTCTGAAGTCAGGGTCTGGGCACGGTCTGACTCGGCCCAACCCCCCTGGGTCGGCCTGAAAAGGTTTGACCCGATTGGGGTCTGGGTCTGGCCTGGGAGGGCGCGGTCCAGCCCGACCGGTGAGACCCAGTCCGCGTGACCCACCCGGCCCAGCCGGGTGGTATGAAGTCTCGGCCAGTGAGCCGAGCGGGGGGGGGGGGGGGGGGTCTCTGTTCCGCGGACGCGGCACCATGCTGGCGCTGCGTTTCCACTAGGATCCCGCGCGGCCACAGGATCCCGCCCGTATCATCGTGGCTTCAGCCGTAGTGGGCCTCTACTGGTGGTGCGCTGGGGCGCGGTTGCCTCTAGGGGCTGGCCGGTGCCGGCCGCCGCCTCCTGCCATTGGGGGCTTCCGCGGGCCCCCGGAGTCATTCTGGTAGTCCGCTTTTACTCTCGTCTGCCCCTGCGGTCTTCTCAGGACCCATACATCAAAGCGAAGACCTCCAATCACCATTCATATCCTGTATTGTTATCTCCAAATAATATAAGCATCAAGAACAAACAAATTGCGGCGGGTTCGGACTTGTTCGTTAGTCCACACCCACCGTGTTAGTGGTTCAAAACATCACCCAACAATTACACACCATGCCGAGGGTATGAATCTCATAATGAAATATATACAAATTCCCCTACCTCAAAAAATGAAGATGAATGTCGGCATCACATTAGACGACATCGCGGTAGACGACGTCACGGTAGATGACATCGTGGGGAAATGGTTCGTAGGCTTCGTCAGAGTGTGTCGAGGAGGAAGCGTCATATCCTCTCTTGTCGCGGAGAAGAGGATTCGTGGTGTGTCGTTGTTCTTCGAGTAACTGGCGTTCTTCACCGTTCTTCATCGGAGGCCAATGTTCTTCCAAAACCTCAAGAGTTCTCTCGATATTACTCGCACAATGAAAGCTCTCCCCCTTAATAAAATAATAAGCTCATCCTATTATTTTATTACACATGAAAAGAAAATCACCCAAAATTAAATCACCACATTAAATAAAACGTGCTGACAATCAATTATGGAAGGAAGAGGGAAGGTACCCATTTATTAAACACGTTGGAAATTAAATACAAAGGGGGGAAAGAGGAATGACCCTCATTAAATTATGGGTTGAAATGAACTAATGGAGTGATGTGGAGAGATTGGAATTTAAAATGGGGGTTTCCAATTTAATGAGGGGTTTTTAATGAGTTTAGAGGAAATTAAATGGTGAAGCTCATGTGGCCCCCACCTCTCTAACATTCACACTTGGGTAGTTAGGTGGTTGTGGGCCCCACCATTAACTACCCATGGGAGGGAATAACCTCCTTGTAAAATAAAAATTGTTTCGACAATTTTTTATTTACTTCTTAAATAAACCCCCAATAATTATCTTCTCCTCCATTGCAAACACAACTATGGTAAGGATCGCATTATGCAATTACCGGTGTTGTGAGATCATTAGTGCCTTCATATTTTAATTCCGAGCACCGGTTCAAAAGATATAAAGACACACTCGTTCGTTCACTGAATGTACCCGACCTAATATTCGGAAATTGATTCCGGGCACACCGGGCCTCAGAATCATGTGTCGTATGAAGCCACAGACTCATAAAATTCCATAGTATTTTTAGAATTTTTTTTTGAAATTTTCGAGTCTCTAAAAAATATATGTCTTAATCCATAAGTAAATTAAGATGTTCATTCATAGAAAAATTAGTTATTTTTAAAATAAAATGGTTACTTAATATAGATTATAGTTTTCTCTTTAATGTAGGTATGATTTTTATAAATTCCCTTGAATCAGGTCTCTATTTTAGGAAGCAATGTTGAAAGGTCATTTAAAAACTTGTTATTCTCCATAAAATAACGATGGATTCATGTTGGTACAAATATATAGAAAATTAAAAAAAATATTATTTTTATTTAAAAATAATTAATTAGAATTTCATTTAGGTATGTATATAATTAGAGTTACACAAATGAAGATGGACGTTCGGGTAGAAAACCATTACCTTATATCTAAACATGTTCTTAATTTTACCTTAACATCCTCGTTAATCAAAATAAAACCATTAATATATTATTTCAGAACATTAAAAAAATTTATTTGAATAATTATTATTTTATTATGTTCAGTTATGAATTCATTCATTTGTAATATGATTGTATCCGGTCATTTTGAAGTGTTAATTTCCTTGATTTTCATAATTGGTTATTTTGTTTATGATAATTGGTGTTCATTTGGAATGGATATAATTCCCCAAAATTTCTTTTCTATTATACTAATTAATATACAAAATCTTAAATGGTCATATAAATCATTTGTTTTTATGTTATACATATGAGTTACTAGGTGAAACATTAATGACAATCATTTCGATTATTTTGGCGGCACATGAATATTGCGAAATAGTTTTATTGTATTTATTAATATTATGTTTATATAATTATTAATGAACTTAAAATAGTACATAATACATATATAATAGTTTTTTAACCATAAAAACGGTTTCATTACCAGAACTGAAGGTGAAATTGAAGAATGAAGGTCCGTCGCCCATAATGGTTATAAATCAACACCTCCCAGATGATGATTTAATTTTTCAAATTAACGAGAGTGTATAGAGAATAATGATAGATGTTCCATTAACATGATATAATTATAGTATATAGAGGATAATATTGCAATCATGATTCAATTGTATAGAGTAGATGAGTGAGATACTATGAATATAAAATAAATAAAAATGAATTTAAATGAATTGTGAAGAGGATTTACCTCTTGAGTACTTCTCAATGAGAACCTCCTTAAGGGAATGTGTTTTGGTATTTTGGGAAAGACCAAGGGATCCATGAATTGGGGAGGGATTAAGTAATATGATTTAGGAAGAACATTGAGGGTCTTCAATTATTAGAGGAGTTAGGAGAAGAGGTAGTGACATGGGGATTTCAATGTGGATGAGAAGAGTTATTTTACATTATTTTAATCATTATTTTATTATTTTTTCGCAATACTATTAATAGTATTGATTCTTAGGATTAAAAACAGTAATAAGTGAATGTTATTTCAAATGAATGGACATTTATGTCATTCATGATTCATGTATGATTCATAAATTCATTTATTTATGTAATTTCATAAATTATAAAATTTCACAATTCACCAAAAATTCTAGTACTTTAGAAATAGCCAAAAAATTCACACTAACAATTGTTTGACATATATAATACAGAAATGAACTCCATTTTATCAAAATAAATTACTAAAGAAGATAAATTTAATTTTTTTGTACAATAATTAAATACATGACAAATATAGATTTTAAATATAAATACGATTTTATAATACATTTGGAAATCAACAATGGTCTCATAAAAATATATTAAAATAACTTGAAAACATGATATTTATTTGGGAATAAATTTTATGAAAATAAAATATATTAATATATTAATTTAAAAATGAAATAAAATAATTATTAGTCAAAAAAATATCAACAAATAACTATTAATTTTTAAAATATTCATTATCATTTATAAGGTGTCTAAATATTATTTTTTCTTACATGGATGAGGTAACTATAAGGATACATTACTATTAAAACATGTATGTTACTATTAATAATGGTAAATGAATATTCAACAAAATTTTAGTTGATCATATCAGACTCTAAATATCTTATTGATTGTAACCGTGTAAGTCAGTTTTTTGAAATTCAAATCACACAAGCAGAAAAATTATGTTAACTAGCTAGGGTATAATAATTTGTTGTATCATTGAGACAATGTGTTTGATGCATAAAATATTAAATTTAATTTTAAATTCTTAGGGCACCACATTCTTCCCCTATTTTAAAAATTTTGTCCATGAAATTACCATAATGTTACCTTATAAAAGATTTGGGTATCTTTTCATTATAAGTTCCTCATGATCCCATGTTTCTTTATACATTTTATAATTTTTATAAACTACATTTACTAGTCTAGTCATCCGATTCTTCAATATTTGTTCTATAGTGTCCAAAGTAGATATAGGCTCTTCACAGTTAAATAAATATGGTTCCAACTCTATACCATCAGAATGGAAGACATGCATTTGGTCTAGAATGCAATTTCTACACAATGAGATAAAAACCACCTTGTATACCGAGAAATCATATGAATAATTGAAAAAAAAATCCAGATATTGAATTATATATATAATTTAAATTGGAAAAGTGTACCTAGGAATGAGTTTCCCTTTCATTAAAAATCTTATAACACCCTTCTATGGAGATATTTTTAAGAAAATATGATCTCCCACTTTAAATTTAAAATCTATTGATTATAATCATAGAATTTTTTCCTTCTATGAGCTGCTTTGATATGGGTTTTAATAATCTTTAAATTTTTTGTTGTTTAATCAATATGCTATGGGCCCAAAAGTTTCCTTTCCTCATATTCAACCCAAAATGTTGTTGTATGAAATCTTTTTCCATACAATGCTTTATAATGCACCATTTGAATACTAGAATGGAACTTATTATTGTCAGAAAACTCCAAAAAAGGTAAATACTGATCCCACATACCATGAAATTCAAGTGATATAGATCTCAAAAATGTATTCTAATGTTTGGATCGTCCTTTTTAATTTCCTTCTAGTTTAAGGGTGAAAGGCAATACTCAATCATGGATTAATATGAAATTGTTTTTAAGACATCTCCTAAATTTTTATGGGAATCATAGATCATGATCAGAAAAATATGAGATAAGTTCTCCATGAATTCTCACAAATTCATTGATATTTGTTTTGTAAGATGTTCCAATGGAAAATCACCCTTTATGGCAATGAAATGTGAAGATTTTTCAATTCAATAAACAATTACTCATACTGCATCATTCTTTCTTGGAGTTTTGTGTAATCTGGTGATAAAATCCATGATGATGTCATCAAATTTATAAGTTGGAATAGTTAGAGGTTGCATGAATCATCTAGAAAGTTGTCATTCAACCTTCACTTTTTTATAGACTCGAAATCATGATACATAATCCTTAATTTCATACTTCACTTTATCCCACAAGAAATATTCTATCAAATTTCATTATATTTTAGTGATAATATAGTATATAGAGAAATTCAATCTATGTGCATCATCAAATAACTCCCTTTTTCATCTTAGGTATAATGTTAACACATACCCTTTTCCCAATTTTTAGAATTCCATCCTCACACATGAAGTCATCCAACATCCCATTATTCAATCCTATAATTTTTATTTAAATATTATCATTGTTAGATTGAGATTTTATAATTATTTCCAATAAATATTTTTGGGAAACCCATTTAATAATTAATGCTTTTTCACCCTCTTAGATAATTTCCATATCCATATTTACTATATCCTTGAATATAGGGTCCCTTTTGACTATTATTTTGTATAGAACTCCATGTATGTTCTACTCAACACATCAACTACCTTATTTTCCTATAGAGTGTTGTAGTGTATATAATATTTATAATCCTTTAGTATCTTAATACATCAAAGATTCCTCATGTTGAGTTCTTTCTATGAGAAGATATATTATGAATTCTTATGATCTATAAATATCTCACAAACTTCACAATGTTGATAATGACTTCATAAATTTAGAGAAAATAACACAACTACTAAATCAAGATCATGAGTTAGATAGTTCAATTCATGATCCATCAACTACCTTGACACATATGAAATAACTCTATCATTTTGCATATTGACATTCCCAATAACATTATTTGATGCATTCCTATAAATCAAAATCCCTCCATTTCTCAATGGAAGATTCGGGATCAGAGAATTTTCTAATCTAATATTCAATTCTTCAAAACATCTTCACATTTTCATTCCATACAAACATTACCCCATTATGAGTATTCATTGTTAACATGTTTTATAATTTAGTTAATTTATGATCATGAAACTGGTAATAACCTCCTAATCTAATAAAACTACATTCCTCAGTTATTTCTATTGTAGTAGGTATTTCCCGAACTAAAATTTAATTTATATGATCAACTCAGATTATATCTTTATAGACAACATGGGAAAGAAAAGAAAATTATTGAAGAAAAAATTCACACTTGTTAAACATCCCATATAATTCATTACTTCAATGTGACTTTAGAATAATGCCCAAGTGATTCTCATTATATTTATAACTTTTGGAGTATACCAATACATCATAAATAAATACCACCACAAATTCATAATGATATTCATTGAAAATTCTTTTCTTTAGATCCATGAAAACAGAGGGTGCATTTGTTACTCTAAATGGAATTACATTACACTTGTAATTCCGAGACCTGGTTTGAAATGTAACCTTTAGAGTATTTTCATTCACCACATAGAACTGATGATATGTAGATCAAATAAAAATCATGGAAAAGTATTAGGATCTATGAAGTTGATCCAGAAATCATCAATTCGAGGTAGACAATAATTCTCCTTTATCACAATATCTTTGATATCCATATAGTCATTGAATAGCCTTAAAGATCCATCTTTATTATTAATTAATAGAACATGAGATCCCCATATAAAAAAATTAAGAAGAATAAATCATATATCACTCAATTTGACAATATAAATATTTATTTCTTCTAATTCCACTTTTAAAATTTTGTATGGAGTCTGTGATATAGGCCTTAAACTAGTAACTAAGTCAATAGAAAACTTATTTTTCCACTCTGGAGGATGTCTATGTAAAACCAATGGAAACCCATCAATTTATTATTGAACAATAGGTACATCCTCAAATTTATAATATATTTCCTCACACATAGATATTATTTTCCCCATCTATCGATGATTTAAATCGAGTAGTGGTAAAGATGGTGGATCTAGATAAGAATTAGATGATGGCGTTTTAAATATACAGATAGGTGATTCTACATTATTCTATAAAATTGTAACTTCAATCTTAGAGCAATATATTTTCACATCCTAAGATGAAATACAATTCATTCCAAGGGTTATATCAAAGGCAATCATGGATATAATGACGAGGTTTTAAAATAAAGAACATTTATGTTTTACAAGGGGTCATATAGACACATTTTTATTTCAATGATAGTTATATTAGTAGTTTTGACAGGCAAACACTTTATTAAATCCAATTTTACATGTATAATTTTCATAGAAAACTAATAAGATATAAAAGAATGTGATGATCCAAAATAAAATAAAGCATTGGCTTTTTTTGAGGAAATTATTAAATTACCTACCACTACATCATTCAGATCATCCAAATCCACTATTGTGATTACATAAGCATGGACATTCTATCTTGTCATTCTCTAAGGAATATTTACTTAACGCTTAGTTTAATAATTTTCTTAATGTCCCATAACATTTCAATTGAAGCATTGAACATTGGTGGATTATTTCTTTCCCTTATAATCATGGGATTGGTGGTCTTTTCATCAACACATGTAAAAAAACCCATACCCGACAGGAAAGTACTAGAGGGTTTTCCCCACCATTATCACAAACTCAATTATTCTCTTTATCCACTATTACTTATTTAATTTTCTAGAGTGTTCAAAATTCATGTTATAATTTTACCCTTTAATGTCAGAAGACTTAGATATTTATTTTTCTATCTTGATTGCATGTGAGACTATATCATTATATGATGAAAAACATTGTGTGACTAGTGCCCTTCAGAGGAATGGTATGAAACCACCAAATAATCAATCATCATTTCTGCTTGGATTTTGTATGTAGTTCATGACATGCCTTTCTATCCATGGGAAGATGGCTTCATAATTTTCATATTCTCATCATATTTTACATTATATTTGAAGACATCCTTTCAATATCAACTAACTATTCATGAGGAAATTATTTTTTTAAGAATATTTATTTAATGTTCTTCCATTTCATATCTTGAATAACTTTCTCTAACTTTGTGTTTTGAATTAGTAACCAACATAGATCAACATCTCCCAATAAACGATAAACAGCTATAACAGCCTTCCATCTTTCATTTCTCCCCAACGTGAGAAATAAATTATATAGGAAATGTATCCACTACACTTATATGAATGGGTTTTAAGTATCATTAAGTGATATAGATTTTTTTCTCATAAATTGGTATAATATTTCACCCCCATGTAGTGTTTTAGAGTATTTTATACATTTAATGTTATTATTCATAACCTATGTCTGTTATCCCGGTATAGTTATAAGTTGTTCATCACTAATTGCATATCCAAAACAAACATCACTATCGTGCATAGGGTAAATCCCAAAATGGGATACACACATTCAAGCAGATTCCATTCCTTCGACTAGGTTCCATTTTTAAATGATGTAATATAGTATATTAGTTTATAAATCATATTGCATTATCATAAATGGAAGAATAATTAAAGTAAATTGTAATTCTACTCACAAGAAAACCCCATAATTTTAAACATTGTTACATTGAGGAAAAATTTAATTCAAAACCTATATAATTTTTTGAAAAGTAGATGTGAATTATCCAATTCATATCTACCAGGAGTGTTAAACTAGGTGCGTAGTAAGGATTATGCTCATGTACCAGGTTACACTAGGTCAATCTCAAAAGAACTTGTCAGAGTTTTTACTCATTGGTACATATGTGCTAGAACCACACCCACTTGTAGTATCCAAACAAGGATTTATTATCTACAAATATCCACATAATATATTAGTTACCAAAATTATAGTATTTTTTATATGTTTATCATAAAATTATATCATACGGTTTTGTTCAAAAATATTAATTTCTTAAATACACATTCCATTTTATCTACTAAACTTGCTCTGAAACAAAGAATAATCACCTGACCTCTATTTCCCAAATTCGATGCCTTGTTTTTTTCATTTTCATATAAACATGGGAGTCATATCACAAATAAATGAATAGTTTAGAATATTTGGAAAATATGACATATACATACATTAATCATTACAACTGTAAAAATATCACCACATGTCAACTTCTTTTGAATCACCTATAATCTCTTAGATTATCCTTACAAGGCATTCATAATATACTTTTTCACACCCGCAGAAAATATAAAATTTGAAAGGGGTGAGATGAGATGTTAATAAGAGTAAATAATTCAACATATTTTATTATTTACATAAACACTAGGAATGATAAATAATTAAAACGCATGCCTTTAAAAATAAACTAGAGCATATTATGGTAGGAAAAAAAATGATTAAATAATTCCATAAAACAAAAAGATGGATATTATACTAGTTAAATAATCACATTGACTATCAACCTCTAGTTTCATAATGATGGAATTCATAATGACGGACACTGTTATCATTATATCAAGGCCATATGACAAGACTATATATAAGTGGTGAAATACCCAATCTAGTTTGTATCATGAGACCTAATGATGCAACGATGGGAAAAAGTGGGCCCCACATAACACATAATAAGTCTAATAAATTCCATATATGAATATGGATAATCAAATATAAATACACATTTATATTTAAACTATCAAAATTAATGTAAATAAACTTCCCCCAATAATTAAACATGCCCACTAACCATTCAGAGTAATATGATGAATGGTATCAAGATAAAACATCCAATATAAAAAAATCATAATACATTAAATAAAATATGGTAAATGATATCATAAAGAATATGACATTTACAAAAATAAATAAAGGTTTCTAAATTTTTTTAGAGTTCCATTTAATATAGGTAAGAGTTCGATAAATTCCCTTGAATCATGCTTGTATTTTTTGAAGAAATTTTGAATGATCCTTTTAAAATGTACATGTCCCTATAAAATAAAGAATGATTGTAGTTGGTACAGTTACATAGAACATTAAAACCGAATATATGTGGTTTAAATAAGAATAAATAATAATTTCGTTCTTGAAATTACAGAATAAGAGAAACTTCAATGAAAATGGATGTTTGCGTAGAAAAGCCTTTCCTTATGTTTGAATGTGTTCTTCAATATACCTTATTATCATATATAATAATATAATTCCATTAGACAATTAATTCATAACCTTATATACATTAATTTTATTAATTATAGTTTAATTAGTTCATTTATGGCCTTATTGATAAGTTATTTGGTTGAATTTCGTAGTTCTTATGTTTTTGTTGGAATAATTTTCATAATCAGTTCACTTGTTTATAATTAGTAGAGTTCATGTTTACTAGATATTATTCACACAAATTTGTTTAATATGATAATGATGAATAAAAAAACGTTTAAAAGGTCATATAATTTATTTTTATATATGGTTTGAGGATGATTTATTAGGTGAAACATTAATGAAAATCATTTAGATTATTTTTTCCAGTATTATGAATATTACAAACTAGTTTAATTTTATGTGTTAATATTATGTACGTATACTAGTTAATGAACCTAAAATAGGTTATGATACATATGTTACATTTTTTATCAAGCATAAAATTGGTTTCATGACATTAATTGGAGGAGAAATTTAAGAATGAATGTTCTTCGTCCATGAATGTTGTAAATCGTCACCTCCTGGACAATGATTTTTTTTTAAAATAAAAGAGTGTATGTATATTGATGATGGATGTGCCATATACATTGTATAGATACAATATATATGTTACTAGATTTATCAGGAACATTTGGTTAGAGGAGGTGAGTGAGATACTAATAAAATAAAATAAATAGAAATGAAATTAAAAGAAAAGGGAAGCCTCTTCAGAACTCCTCCTTGAGAACATCCTAAAGGGATGTGGTTTTATCTTTTTGGAATAAAAAAGGGATATAGTGCATGGGGTGTGACAAGGGAAGATTAATTGGTCCAAACATTTAGGTTCTTAAATTTTTATAGACGTGTTGTGAAGATTGAGTGATTGGTGGGTTTTATAGTGGAGTAGAAGAGTTGTTTCCCGTTAATATTATCAATATTTTATTGTTCTTACTCCAGACTGTGAATATTATTACTTCTTGTGTCTCAAAACTATAATATGTGTACGTTATTTCTATCCAATATCCATTTACATTATCCATGATGCAAATCATGATGGATTTTTTTTATTTACCATATTTCGTAAATTACTAAATTTTACTATCCATAAAAATTCATGTATTTCATAAAAATTAAAAAAATTCAACATAACCATTTTTCAACAGGTAGAATCCAAAACTGAACTATATTTTATAAATATAATTTATAAATATGAGAAATTTAATGTTTACGTAAAATCATTATGTACTTCAAATATATATTTTTTAAATTAAAAACAGATTTTATAATACATTCAAAAATTGACTGAGGTCTCATAAAATTATCCAATAAACATATGAAAAAAATACAAATTTAGGAATAAATTTTCTGAAAACTAATTTTATTAATTTATTAATTTAAAATTGTTTTGAAAAATATATTCATCACAAAAATACAAAAACTTAATTTGTAATATTTAAAATATTTTATTTCATCGAAAAGGGGCTTAAATTTTCTTTATACTTATAGGGGTGTGGTTACTATAAGGATATATTAGAATTCATAAAGGCATGATAATATTCATAAGGGTATGTTTATATTCACCAAATCTATTTTTCGATCATTTCATACTCTAAATATCTTACTGATCACAACTATGTATCTCAGTTTTTTGAAATTCAAATCACCGAAGCAGATAAATTATTTTCATTGGAAATGGTATAAAAAATTATTTCTTCATAAAGTCTCATTATTTCATGGATTTAATATTAAATTTATTTGTGAATTATTTGTAGGCTAAAATTGTTTCCTTAAATATTTGAGAGATTTTTAGATTTTAATTATTTCTTTTCAAAAGGATAGTATATTTTAATTACGAATGTTTTAATATATTTTGTTGAATTTATAGTCATTAACTAAAATAACATTTTGTTTTTCTTATGATTTTCACATTGTATGATCTATGTATAATATCATTGTTTTTACTCTAGATGGTAATTATTATGTTCAAAAAATGTTTATGATACCTAATTATTTTTTAGGCCTTTTGTCATGATGTTATTATTATGAAATCCATTTATTTTCTTGGGTTATGATCATATGAATTTTTTATAAGCTTATGGGAAATATTTTTGATTTTTATTACATGATTGGTGGGATCTATATCTACCTCTAATGTATTGGGTAGTTATTTAAATCTCATTATGTAAATAATACCTAAAGGGGGAGTTAACCATGTTCCGTATGAGAATTTGTCCACTATGAGAGTTATGGGAGTGAAATTTGACTACTATAATGATTTTCAAGTGAACCAATTCAACTATGACATCATTTTAAATGAGCCTTGGATACTATGGAAATTATTTTCAATGATTATTTATATTCCAAATTTCCCTTTCATATATCAAGTTTATTCTCCCACAAAACATTTTCATTTATTTCCTTTGGATTCACATCATATGAACTTCTAATAACTTTTATGTGATTCATGAATTTGATCTTTGATATTCAGGATATGTATTTTATATCTTATTCCCACGTTCTCATAATCTCATGGTCATTTTATGGTTACATATTTATTTTATTTTCCTTTACTAAGAACATGAGTTAATTCTTTTTATATTTATTTTCCTCAAGTAATTATGATAAGTATTACGTGTGATATATCTAAGTGTGGTGATAGTAAAGAGGAACTATGTGGCATAAAATATATAACACTTTTGAATTAGTTTATTGTTTTCTTATGTTTCCAGAAGAACTATAATTTTTTAATTCTCATTATTTCATTTATTTTATGTAATGAATGGTCTTCAAAAAATATATAACATATATTAATGATAATTCTTATCATTTATAATTTGTATCAGAGGATATTTTTAGTTATACATTGTAAAATGGGATTATAAAACATTATTGAGACCATATGGGAAATTTCAAAATGTCGAATAACACTCTATGGCTTTATTATGTAATTTAAAATGTGTATTACCTAGAAATAGATCTCTATCTAGATGATACAAGTCTATATTGTTTTGGAAAACATGTACCTAGGTGTAATAAGATTTAAAATGGTCTTATAGGATTGACTCTTGCATTACCTGGAACAAAATAATATGTGTTATGACTCATCTAGTTTGAATGTACCTTTGTGTATGATTTGGTTAATTTAAATTTTCATCACAACCCATCATAATAGATTCTAATAGATAATGAACATGAATAACCTATTATAAACTTTAGTTATATTGGATTTTATATAATTTATATTTATTTAGAAATTTGATAAATTATTTTTCATTAAAATATGTTTTGCCAAAATGATTACTTCCCACATTAAACTTTTTGGTTTAATTTAATGGTTGGAACCCAAGACATCCATATTAATGGTTAAGGAAAATGAAAATAAAATTATTTTTTTCATGTGAATTAATTGTAAGGTTTATATAACGAAATTTATTTCCCATATTCTTATAATTAATCCTTATTCTATAGATCATGTTTAACATATAGAAGTCAAAATGAGGGAACAAATTTTAGTTGAGTACATCAAAAGGAAACATTCACCATCATTTAGTGGTTCCACTAATACACAATTTTTTTAGAATTGTATCAATACTCCTAAGAGGATATTTTCTAATATCTAGATCTTAGAACATGAAAAAATCATTTTGGATTCCTGACATATTGAATTAGAAGAACAACAATGGTGGAAACTTATCATGAATATAAATAAACAAGATGAAATTGACTCTATAAAGAGGGATGAGATTATGAAAATATATTTCAATTTGTAATTCCATAAAATTCTACATATGAAAATGGTGAAGTATTTCATTGAGATAAAACATAAGGATAATGAATCTTTTGGTATTGATAAGGATTATTTTACATGACTAGCGATGTATCGTTCTTGAATTATCTTATAACCAAAAATTATAGTGGATTGATTATTTACTAAATTTAAACATATTCTCTAAAAGGAATTAACCATAATGTCCTCAAATTGATATGAAGAAATCATTTTATGTGATCTCATGTTGGAAATGTATATTAGTGTTTCCACTATGAGTAATAGAAGAATGTGTTGTGTAAATCATGGCCCATGTATGAAGAATTTGATGTGTAAATAATGAAGTTTAGTGATGATGATTAATAATTTTTACCTCTTATTTAATGTGATAAAGTGAAATATATTGTTATAAAAAATTATGATGATGTTTTTGTTAATGAAAATCATCATAGGATTATGAGGCCCATATAGCCTCAATGCTGATAGAATTACAATATTAAATATATTATATTCTTACAGGTGAGTGAGTTTTTCAAAAAAAGTAAAATAACTATGAAAAAGTGGTTCATATGATAAATCTGAGACCACTATAGGTATATAACATGGGGTTTCCCCTACAAAAGTTATACCATTTATGTGTAATGAGTATTAGAAGAATTTGAAGTGTAAATACACTCTTTATTTTTTGGAAATATATTATTTCGTTATATATAAAATAATATTTATTTTGAAAAATATTGCATTTTATGAGAAATCCGAGACGACCGTTCTCTTCATAATGTGGGGTTTCTCGTTGATGGAATATAATATTAGAGATAATTATACATTTTTTCATATCATAAATAATGAAAATATAGTTAGTATAATTTTTTTTGGCAATTACAAATAATTACATTAATTTTATAATAATAATAATTATTATTTATATTTGTGTGGTTCAAAAATATGAAACTATACATGGTAAATTAATATGACTGTTTTTGATTGGGAAAATAATTTATTGGTGATGAAATTAAATTAATGTGATATTATAAATGATTTCAATTAAATGAAAAATATTTGCATAATATAAATTTAGTAACCATTATATGTTTTAACAGATTTTTTTCATAAAATTTTCTTGGTAGTAATATAAATTTAGTAACCGTTATACGTTTTAACAGATTTTTACTAACCGTTATATGTTTTAACAAATATTTGATTAATATAAAATATATGGTTAATAGAAATTTCGTTACCGTTATATATATACATGTGCAGGTATGTATATATACATATACAGATGAGTATGTACGAGATATATAAATATATGTGTATAATTATTAAGGTTGGTATGTATATGTATATATTTCTTAGTATATTAAATAAAGGAAATACAATTATATTTAAGATGAATAAATAGTGAAGTAAATATTTAGAAATATTGAATTTGGGGTGTAGTGTATTGCGCAAGGAACAATTTGATTCATGCACTTTCCTTGAACCTAAATATCATTATAATAAACTAAATTTATGTGGAATTAAATAAAATGAAAAAATATTATAAAGATAGGATAGCAGGCTACACACGATCCCTTACACCACTCATTTAAATCCATCTCTATATATTATGTATTTTTATTTATTTCTACGTGTCAATATTTTCAAACTTTATCCTTGATATCTCGTATAATATTTATCTTATTGATGCACCATTAGTGTCATCCTATTCATCTTGACGAGAATGTTTTTAAAAATATTTGTGTTTGAAAATGTTATGAGGCTTTAGTGGTTCAATTAAAGAAGAACACCAAACCTTGTTATCCATCATATTTTAATCTAAGTTAGAAAGTCCTTAAAATTTGAAAATGTACTATATGGTTTATTGACACTTCATGTGTTTTTGTAGAGACCCAAGATTGACATACAAGGAAATTACATTACTTTTATGGAATTCATAATACATGATACAAACATACTCAAAAATATTGTATTAGTTTATTGTCTTTGAAATATTCGAACACGTTATTCTATTTTGGTTTATGATCTTTAACATCTCCCACAAATGTCATCCCCTTTAGTTTTCCTACCTAAAACGTTTCTTTATAACCGGTGGAAAAGAAAAATTATAAAAAGTTTGAGGTCAAATTATCATTAAGTGTACACATGGGTAATATAAACAAAAACAAAAACATTATAATGTAAAAACATGATCATTAATTTTGATGATCGTACCATCTAAGAAAAATACCCAAATCATGAGTCCTGAAATAATTATTTGTAGTTCATAAGGCATAAATCATAAAAGAACACATGGAATGAAAAATAACCTTGTAATGGAACATGGAATTGTAAAAAACACAAAAAAATAAAAAATAATTTCGATATTGGCCAAAGATCAATTCCCAGACTATCATTGTGGTAAAATCCTATTATTGAACTAGGTTTACTTGCCATTCCAGACATGTATTATTGAACCCAATTTACTTTTAAATCCATCCCAGTATTACTAAAAAAATTTACATTCCACATTGAATCATTTATATCTAATGCGATATAAAAATTTACCCAATGCATTGGTGGGATATACAGATCCCAACCATCTTAAAATTATATCATTGTTACATGTTTCACAAAAAAAATCATTCATCATAGCATCAACCAATAATAAAATCAGTTTCTTAAACATCATTTCATCATAAAATAATCCATATAAAACAAATGGATTTTAGTAATAGTATTTCATTATAAACATAATAAAACCATATATATAATAGGTATATAAACATAAACCTACATATTTTTTTAATATAGATGGAATTTTTTTAATAAAACACTTTCAATTATTTCTCCAGTAAAATATATTTTCTTCTTCAAAAAAGTTTTAAATTCTAAAAATCCCACAAAAATTTAAAAGAAAAAATTCCTTAAAAATAGACTTGAAATCCTATAGTGTAATATTCATGTAAATAAGGTGTTATGAAGACATAAAAATCCATTCATATTGTTTATGTTAACAAAACATTACCCATGTACTTTTGATGAAATAGTCAGAAAGTACCTCGTATTAAATAATGACAAAATATTCATTTCCTTCCATTTAATAAAAATTTACAAATATGTAAAATTGACTTTAAAAATTTATATAAAAATATAAATAGTATCATATATTTTGGAAACAAGGATGTGGATGATAAGTATGCCCTATTAAATACATACATATAAACAATCTCGAATAATAATGAGATTGCAGAATTATCCCATACCTTAGGTATACTATCCATTTTTTATATACATACCTCTTATATTATTATTTAAATTATTTTATTGACTTATCACAAAATCTTATTCATCATATATGACCATATTATCACCTGTTTGTTAATAGTATTCCATTGTTACATGTTATTTGGGTATTAACTGCATCATTTTATTATGCATGCTTTTTTGTATAAGATTTAGTTAACCATATTAGGTCATAGTTATGTGATAAAAAATGTTATTATAATGAAATATAAGAAATTTATTTATTCTTTATATTTAAATAATCATGTTTCAATGTATATCATGTAGAATGAATCTCACTACCTCGTGGAGATGGTACATCATACGTACGCAAGAGTGATGTTATCATTAGATTAATTATGAAATAGTATTTAAGTTAATGGTATATATACTATACTATAAAAAAAATTTTATAATAATCATATATAGTTATTATTTTCATTATTATACCATTTGATGTCTAGTGGTGGGGAAAAACATATTACACCACAACTTAGAGATGGTAAACAGTACGTACACATGCATGATGATTTCTTTTTTCATAGGATGGATAGCAGGTGGAGAATGGGATTCCCATAATCAAAATAACATACTATTGATAATAGATTAATAAATTTATATTGGAAACAACTAAGAAGATGAAGTAGAACACAAAATATTTGAAAGAATTAGTAGAGGAGATTACGTCTTCTTCGATGAGCTCCCTCTAGATCTCCTCTTAGAAGCATTAGAGTTGTTATTCTAAGAAGAAAAGAACCTCTATAATGAGAATAAGGTTGTTTAGAAAGGAAATTGGAAGATTATTGTTGGTATTTAAGGCTCAATGATTATTGAAATTGTGAGGGTGGATGTTCCCTTTTATAATTTAAGTGAGAGGCACATTGGGAATCTAAAAAAATATTAATTTAAAATATACTCTAAAAACATAAATAAACATTAAGCAAGTCATAGTTTTGAATATTATATGAGATAAGGTTTTAATAACGTCATCCAATAAATTTAAAACATATTTTTGTGTCAATTTAAACATTATCATTAAAATTTAACATATAGTAATTCTAATAAAATTTAACCAGGGTAACAATTATTTCTATATTATATGAGGGAAATATTAAATTATTTGATTTAAATTAAATTATAAATATATATTTTAAAAAAATTAAATCATTTAATAATTATTATATATTTTTAAAAATGTTCTATGTTTTTTAAATAATTTAATAAAACACTGTTTTAACAAAATAACAATAGTGTTAATTTTTTAAAAATTCAATTATTTTAATTTTAAAAATATAAATATATAATTTAATCATAAAAAATATATTTTAATAAATCTCTATGGGGTTTAGTTAATATTTAATATTAATTGGAAAAATTAGTTAGCTCAAATTAAATTTATTTTAATACTTTTAACAACATTAAATTGATATTTCCGTTAGAAAAATATTTACTATATCAGTTCGGGGTAATAATTTTGTATACATATTTTTGGGTAAAAATTTAAAAAAAAATAATATGTTGAAAAAAATATACTAAATTTAATTAGAATATTTTGTAGCTGAAAATATATTCTGCTAAATCAACCATTAAAAATGTTATACTTACAGAAACGTGAATGGTACAAATTTAACAACACTTTAAATTAAATATTATAATTTTCATATTCATTTCTATATGGCTCCAAATAGTCCATAACACTAAACATGGATACTTATAGTATATAAATTTGGTACCAATAATATTGGGCAATGTTTTATGGTCTTTGAAGGTACATTATAATTATAATAAAAATTATTTTATTATTTTTTAATCAATTTAATAATTTATGCATCATCAATGTATATGATATTATGAATATTATTTACTTAATTGAAATTACAAATAAATTTACATTAAAAACCAAATAATTTTATTTTTTAAATTTTCTTTTATTTTTAAAATTTTAAAAAATATAACTATATATCAGAAATGATATATTTATTAAAACATGAATGTGACATTTTTAAAATTGAAATAAATTTTAAAAATATAAATAACATAATTCCACACAAGTGGAAAATATAGTCAAAAATAATTTTTTTCATGAATACATGTTTATAATGTTGAAATTTACATTTTGATTCATTGATAGTAGAAATTTTTCCCCATGTGGACACATAATAGATATTAAAGACAAATAAAATGACACATTGTATCTTTATTTGATTTAATAATTATTTATGTCATTTTCATGTAAAAGTGTCCATTAAACAATGTAATTTCAATCTATAAATGTTAATTGTCTAATTTCATTCATAGATATAAATTTTACCATTTTTAGGGTTCTTTTATAGCAATAATTATTTTTTAATCCAAATTACCTAATATACCGTTTACCATTGTCAAAAAATTTATCATTGTTAATATTAATTTTTGTAAAAACAATAAATGAAACTATTTAATTAATTTTTTAATTTTGATTAATAATAAAATTTTCAAAATCAAAAAATAAAAATTTTCCTAATTAATTTTAAAATAAAATATTTTAAATGTCATGAAAAATAGTTAATAGAAAAATATGCCATTTTAAAAGGGAAAATATTTTTATAATAAAATTATGCATAACATAAATTTCAAAATAAATAATTTTACTAAAATAAACAAACTAAAATATAAAACTATACTAAAACATAATTTTACATTGTAATTAATTTAAAAAATATTTGGTTTTTAATAAAAATCTTTATTTTCACGATTCATCCAAAAATGAAACTTACCAGAAAACAAATTCAACCAAAGTGATATTTATAATATTTTTTTTCAAATATGATGTTTTTTTTGAAATTGAGTATAAAAATGTGTCAAAACTATATTTTAAAGTTGTTCACCATCAAAAGGTGGTATTTAAAAAAAAATTCATTTTTCAGAAAATTGTATTTCTTCGTATATCATATCCAGAAAACATATAAGATGAATTTTAAACATTAGACCAAATATATTAAACATATATTTCATTAATAAAATCCATCAAGAGTGACTTAATTATTTTATAAACTCACTTATTTTCATTTAAATAATTTTCAAAAGAAAGTTATTATTGTTCATAATCACCATATTTGGATACATAATTATATTTAGCTGTTCTAATATAATTAGTATTTCCTGAAATAAATTATATCAAAATAAATAGAAATTGTGTATAACACAAACTAATTATAGAATTTTTTATACCCCAAGCTATAGCAGTGTTTTTTAGAGCCGAATCATATCGTAGTGTATCATACAAAACAATAAATCAATGAAATTAAAAAAAGATACCACATAAATATATTTATATAGATCTGGTTTATATTTATATAGATCTAGTTCAAGAGAAATTTAAAATTTATAAAACCATAAATCTATGAGGATTTAGGGGACGTCTGATTCAAAATTTTAGAAGGAAATATGAAATACTTTTTTATTTTAAAGACATCTTTCATAATGTTGAAAAACATGAGAAGAAATATATAATTGATTTCAGTAATATATCACCATTGGTCATGTCTTGAAAAATTTACACATCATATATTATCCAAATAAATAAATTTTAATTTTTCAGTCATGATGTGTTAGCAGAACAGGAGATCCATATATAGAATGATGGGTATTCCCATTTGCCTCTTTTTCAAGAAAATCGTTTTCACAAGTGATCAAATATGTATGAGTCCACATATGATGATATAATACATTATTCTAATAGAAAAAATCTAATTTTTAACATAAAATTTCCATAAATTGAAAAACATACAATCCTAATGAATAATAAAAATCCAATCCTTTATAAGGTGGTTTGATTATCAATTATCCAGCATATATTATAAGGTATCTCTTATTGATCGCAATCTGATCATGTGATAACATTAATCATGTATAATATTGAGTCATTAAAATAAATTGAATGACCATAATTCCATATTGAAAAATGCATGTTTCCTTATTCTTAATTTCAAAACGCAGTAAACATCATCAAAGATATCATAAACTACTTTTCAACAATTCAATAATGAGTTCTAAAGAATTCATTACCACCCAATTTACTTATTCATAACTAATATATCCCTATATCATCATAATTATCTTATTAAGGGTTATATATCCCTTAATCAGGTGTTTTCCAAAAAACATCACCTTATTACCATAATCACTATTTATGTTTTTAGTACCATTTAGTATGTTCTCTTAAAAACTAATGGAAAAACTACCACATATCAATATATAGATGATTCATTATTCAATAATATTATTTCACAACATTATTCATGAATTCTAATACATAAATACTCAATCATTCTACAACTTCATTGTCATATGCCACATCCCCAAAAGAGATCACTTCTGAAATTACATTGTATTTTACCTTAAGAGATTGCTGATGTCGATCATCATCATTAACCCTTGAATTTGGATATCAGGTATCATTATTCCCATTTTCCGTGGGCTTGAAACACTAACTTGTGGGAGGTTCACTCTTAAGAGATTTATTTTTTTTCTTCAAATATATCACTAGTAAAACACCCAATGAACTTATTTACCTCACTTAAGAATATCATATACTAGTCCCCTTAAGCCGATATCATCTATCTGTCCTTCCACACTTTGAGAATAAACAATATATAATATTTTTTTCTTTATATATCTTTAGAGTATCCTTTGATGTTTATCCTTGTTTTATTATCATAACCACAAGATAGATGGGAAACTAAAATATTAATTTTTGAGAATAATATGGGTAATGTACATGATAAATAATAATTTCTATAACAGATCCCAATTCACTGATTCAATATTATCTATTTTTTATCGTATTCTACTTAAAATTTCACCACAGATTCTTTTTTTCATCCAAGAGATTAATGCCCAACATAAAATTTTCACATTTTGAATAGAATATAATAAAAAATATATTTTCAATGGAACAAATCATCTTTCCAGTAACATGGGGATCATTTTTTCCACTTAATGAAATAATACATTTCCTTTAGAAGGATAACAGAGAATGTGGATACATCCTTTGGTCATTGGGAAGTCTATCTTGATTTTTGGTACTAAAAATAAGATTATTTATTCTATTTCCCACAACATTCGATTGTTTAGAAGGAAAATAAATTTATTTCACATACCATTCATCATAAACAAGATTCTTTTGGATTCCATCCATTATCCGAAACCCCAAAAGAATTGTGTAGGAGGTAAAAATCATTAAAAAAAAAAATAATCAAGGGGGATACATTCAATCTCAAAAATATTATGTATAATCCTTTGTTATTCATGATCATTACCAAAATTATAGGATTTTTAAACTATAATTAGACATAACCTTAAAACATCCCAATATATATAATTAGAAATATAGCGATGGATCCCACTATGTTTTTCACACCCTAGTATCCAAAGGATGACTAAACCTTTTCCTTGATACTAACTTTAAGGACCCATGATTGACATACATATATATTACAGTACTTTTTCAGAATACTTAATACATGACCCAAACATATGACCAAAGGCCATATTAGATTTGTGTCTTGGTAATCAAAGAAAATATTTTTCTAACATAGGAAATGATCTTCAACATCTCCCATAAATGTATTCTCCTTTAGATTTCCATGATAAAATATTTCATTATATCAAGGGGAAATGAAAAAAATATTAAAAGGGTGAGAAAAAATTATCAATAAGGGTAAACATGTAGAATATCAAACAAAACAAAAATATAAAAATGTAAAAACATGAATATAAGTATTTATGATCATACCATCTATAACTAAATTCAAAATATTAAGTCATGAAACAAATATTGTATGTTTGTAAGGCATAAGTCCTAAAAGAACATGATCCATTATATAATACAATTAGCATAAAACCTAGAATTGATGAAAACACATAAGAATAAAAATTAATTCCCAAATTAGCCAAGGCTCATGGGTAATAATATCATAGCGGATAAACCAATTGTTGGAATGAGTTGACTCATTGTTCCAACCCTATATTACAGAAATGGTTTTTTTGTCATTCAATCCCTTTATTATTGAAATAGATTTACTTTTTATTCCAATCATGTATATCTCATGTCCTATAAATATTTACACAATTTATCAGATGCAGATATTGGTGCCACCCATCTCATAATGAAATTATTATTTAGGGATTCACAAAAACATAAATCATTAAACACAACATAACCCTAGGAAGAATTTTTTTCATAACAATTATTCCATCATAATATAATCCATTGAAAAAAATGGATTTCACAAATAAAATTACGTTATAAACACAATAATTCCATATAAATAATAGGTATAAAACATAACAATAGTTATGGAATTTCATATTTTCGGTAAAATAATTTTTATAAAACACATGAAATTAATTCATGAGGAAAATATACATTCATCTTAAAAAAATATTATTTTCATAAAATTCCTTACATTTTTAATAGAATAGAATTTCATTAAAAATAAACCTCAAATCATGTAGAAGAATATTTAAGGAAATGAGGCATTATAAAGACTTAAAAATTTGTTCATACCATATAAATTAAAAAATATTCTCCTCATACAATTTCCAAAAAAGTCAAAAGTACCTGATATCAAATAATGAAAATATATTTCTTTCTTACTGTTTAGTAAAAATTCACTAATGGGTCAAATTTACTTTAAAATTTTTTATATGAATAAAAAATAATATTAAATATTTAGGAAACATATATGTGGTTGATAAATAAACCTAAGTAAATACTTAAATATAATCACTCTCATATAATAATGACATTGAGAATTATCCCAAACCATAGGTCTGTAATCCTTTGCATATGTCAAAACCTCCTGATTGTTGATTTAAATGATTTCATTGAATTATTATGTAATCATATTATTAAATTACGATCATATTATCATATGTTTGGTAACACTAATGGAAAATATCCCTATACCAACAGTTTGAAACCGTGGGATCCTTAGGTTTCTGGATTTCCCTATACCCACAGTTTTCCCAAAACTATCCATATAGCCACTGTAAATTTCATAATACCCATGGTTTTCAAAACCGTGGGAAAATACTTTTACCAAAATTTGAAATACCCATGGTTAAATTAAACGTGGGTATAGGTTATTCGAGAACTAGCATAATACCCACGGTTTTCACAACCAATGGGTATATATTTTGACTGACATATATATATTCCCCTGGATGTGAAAACCATGTGAATATATTTTTAACGAAATATAATATACACATGGTTCATTGAACTCTGGGTATAGGTGATTCCCCAAGGCAATTGCAGCTACCGACGTGTTTTCTTTTTCCAGTTTCCAGCTGCTACCCACCTTCCTACATCCTGCTTCTAGTCATCTTTCACATCCAACACCAACTAGAATAGAAGATGTTACAAAAAAACATACTATAAATAAATATATTTTTCATTGAAAAAAATGATGATTTTGTAAATGTAATTATATTTTCTAATGAGTTATGGAATGTTACCCAAGGATCAATGATAGTTTCAAGAGGATTAAAGGATGGATCCCTTTATATGAATGAAAATTTAGATGTGGTGGAGGTTATTAGAAGTAAACATTATAATGATCAAGAATTATAGAACTATAAGTCCAGACACCTCAATGAGAAGAACTTTAATGTACTATAATTGAAAGGAATATGGAATATTTATTATATGGGAATTGGAATGTTACAAAGTGATGTTTCACATTAGGAATATGGGTATCTTGGTCACAAGGATATCTTTTCCTATGTGAAAAAGAGTGCAGGTGCATCAATGCATCCAGATTTCATTGCCTAGAAAAATAATTTTGTAGATTTGGTAAGGCTCCGACCTACCATTCATTCATTTCTTTTTTCTCACCTTCTCCTAGGTGAACGATTAGAAAGTGGAAAGTGTATCATGTCTCGATGAACTAAGATGCGTTTTAGGGAAGGATAATCTTATGAAAATTTTCAATTATCATACGGGTTTTGACCCCACAAGTTTAGAGTTTCTGGAAATTTTATGATTAAAATAAATGCATCATGGAGCTATGGGGCTTCGATGAAAGGAAGATGACATCAATGGGAAGTTGGTACTTCCATGTAGTATTTCCTTTTGATGAATTCAAGTGGCATGTATTGAGCATGGGGTCAATCTCATTGAATCCTGGTCTCTTATTCATATAAGAGTGGGATAGAAACATTGACCCCACTGATGTCCATAATACACATGCACAGATTTAGATACCTATATATATGATTAATTGGTGGTATTTCTATCCTTGGATCTGGTGGGAGACTTCTTTGTTAGTGGGGAATCCAATTATATTGGATTAACAAACTGACAATATGCGATATGGGCATTATTCCAGAGTGTTGATAGAGGTTGATATGTCTACCACCATTATCAAGGAAGATATGTTGACAACTAGAGATGATAGCATGCAAATCCATATTAATTATGATAGGAGGACTATGTTATATTAGGTCAGTAGATTCTTTGGAAATCTTATTTCTTATTGCAACATGGATAAGGGAAGAAACTTTTGAAAGGTTAATGGACATGAAGGTGCCTTGTATTGAAGGAGGAAGGGGAAGGTTGTCATTCATTGATCCATTAAGTGTAATGATATTAAGAAATTTGTGATGGGGAAAAACTAAGAATAGTGTTTAGGATTCTATTTCTCGAAGTTCTATTGGAGATTCACCCATGGACACCCCCAATCAGTCCCAACTCACTGGTCCAGTACAACATTTGGTGCATCCTAGTGCACAGTCTGGGCGACATCTAGACCTGCCTATTGCCACAGTTGTTCACATGATGATTATTGGTGATAATGACTGCAACCCTATTTCTGTGAATAAATTAGTAATTATTTCACCACATGAGACTTATGTCACCATTCATGATTGAAATTTTTCCTTTTATCCCACATGACCTACTACAAATAGCCCGAAATTGGGGATGAGTCTTGTCTTGTTAGTTGGTTCAACAAGAAATGAATCCCCTACTATTTAGTAAGGGAAGGATAGGTCGGGTGAACGAATTGAGGCCCATTTCTGCCTATTCCTCGTGCCATGGCCTCCCATAAATTTTCCCATGAAGAAATCATACCTGATTGATCATTATGTGTTATGAAAATGTTAGAAAAACAAGGGAATCATTAAATTGTTCATGAAAAATAATCCACATTGCTACTTCATCATGATGAAAGAGGTGAGCACAAGGGGGGATTCTCACAGGTACTGGAGTAGTTATCAACCTTGACTGGTGTGTTCTGGTCTAATAAACCTAAATTCAACATGTATTGGAGTAGGATGTGGATACCTTAAAAGATGACAAACTCTTGATTGGAAAAAGGAATGGATCAGGCCTTGAAAACCTCTTAAAAGAAGAATTTATGAATGGAAAAGGATCTAAATGTAATGTTGAGGTGAACATCGAACCAAATGGGGGCTCCCAAACATGGGGAATGCCATTAATCATTGACAGTTTCATAGTGTAATTGTTAAGGGCTAGGAAATTCCCTAATGGTCAAGGACCAAAGAAACTTCATTATGGTATACAAACCTATGACTATTGGAATTGCTAAACCAAATCATATGTGTGATAACTGGAAAGGATTAAAGTGGGACTCCCATGTATACAAGTTTGTCTCATAAAACTCTCAAGACACTAATATGGATCATTTCTAATTTTTCATTCATAAATCTATCCATATTAATTCATATAGTGGACTGTCTCAGAGTATTTTAATCTCTTTTCGCGTAGATGATTCTGAGATTTTGGCCCCATTTGTGTATTCTTATAATTCCTATATCAGTAGAAATAAATTATGGTAATAATTGAATGTAATTTATAGAAACATTGATGTAATATGGGTGATCATAGGACACTTTTTCACTATATTGAGGCATGAGGAAAATATTGGAGTGGGATAACTCAATTATGGTCTATAGAAGTTCTTTAACAGGTAATTAATATACTTGTATAACAAAAAGATCAATCTATTTTAGTTTATCTTTTTCTGTTAAAGATAAAAACCAGTATTATGTTACTAGTGTAATAGTTTGGGCATGACTTAATCTTTTTTATTCTAATTGTTACTTGAGATATTACATATCCATAGTAAGTAGTCTGACATAGTGACTCAAAACAGTAAAATTTATCCATGAATAAAGAGATTCCTTTATTGATGTTCAATAGAACATGGGAGATAATTTAACATCACGAGGGTAAAACAGAACTTGAGAACGTGTGGAATTATTATATTAGGGAAGAATTTGATGAGATTAAAAGATAAAAAAATTACTAGTAATGAAGGTGTATAAATATAATAAAGGATTAGATTACTAAAAAATTATCTCATTAGTAGTTAAAAATTATACCATATGAATTATTATTTTATTTGTTGGAAGTAGAATATTTTTTCTTTAATAAATCGATGTTAAGATAGATTTTCATCATGCTGATTTTTAAGAAGAGATCAACATGAAGAAACTAATATGTTTAGCAGTAGATGATAAATAGACTTTGGTGTATAAGATGAATAAAATATTCTCTCAATTTGAGAAAGAACAACTTGAATGGAACCATAATTTTGACACATTAATGGAAGAAGAAGGATTTACTTTGGGTAACATTGAACAGTTTCTAATAGAAGAAATTGTATGTTTGAACCATTTTAATTTTTCTATTTTATGATGAATAAATGATGATGTACTGAATGGATGTTCAATGATTTTGAAATTGAAAATTATTTTTTCTAAAATAGTTGAGAAGAAAGATCTTGGGAAAGTAAGAAATATATTGAGAATGAGTATTAGAAGAGACATAAAGAGTTGAAGGAATATTATGATAGCTAAATCATTATATTACCAACCATGACATGGAAGGAATCTAATAAGAGTTTAATCATTATATCAACTCTTCTAATATAATGAAAACCTAGAACTAACCAATGTATGGTATCAATACACAAAAGAAAGTGTATTACGAACTACAAGAAAATCCATTAATCTGATCATGAATGTCTGAGATTGCACAAACATATAAATTTACTCAAACTAAATGAAAAAATGGAAAAAAAATTATGGGAATTCATTGAAAATGATAACTAGAATGATGTATGATAAAATCTAATACTGAAAATGCATAACTAATGAAAACATCAAGAAAGTTTAATAAAAAAAATTGATCCTACATTACAAATGAAACATGTCTTATCAAAATGTAATTGACATTAAATTATAATTACTAATGCTAGATGTTTTTAAATTTTGAAAACAGAATAGTGTTTAACCAATATTACAATCTATAGGAACAACAATTAATCCAATCATGAATGTGAAAAATTAGAAACCAATCTGCACTCCCTGTTAATTACTAGAACATTAAATTAACACCATAATATGTTTTATGATATAGACAATCAATAGGATCAGTAAAAACCCTTATATAAAATTTAAAATAGATTTAAATAGAATGTATTTTACTTATAAATGGATTACAATATATTTATAGACAATTTGATACAACATTGAAAAATAAATGATAATAATTATAGTGAGAATACTATTTCGATCCATGAAAAAATAATCAATTAATAATGGAATTCATCATCTACATCCCAGTAACATGGTATTATAATAATTACAAAAAAGAAAAATTTAAGAAAAAAGTAAAACATGAAAAAATTATGATAAAGGTATGAGAACATTAAATTTGGAACTCATCACTCATTTAAATCACCATAGACTATTTTGTTCAAGGAATCGTCTTTAATTCTTCAAAACATGGAACCTGGAAAAATTAATATTAGTTCACACTTATTTCCATATAAAAATTAAATGTGTGTTTCAAATTGAGTATATACAAGACACATGATTCATGTTTCATGTATTTAGAATTTTTATTCCATATTATATATATTAAGAATAAAAATTACATATTCTATATTTTATAAATTCTGAAAAGAAGAATGAAAATTCTATATGTTGATAATAAAAAATGAATACATTTCATTAGGAAGATAACACATGTTGCATATAATCATAATAAACATAAAACATATGCAATAATAAAAAAATAATGTATATCAAATATTAGAAATATAATTCATAACACATATATTCATATTTAATGTTGACTAAAAAGGAATATTTAATTATTGAATGTTTCAATCAGCTCCATATATTAGACCAAGAAGATTCAAAGAACACCCAATACACATTCTATACCGAACATTCATTAATAATGAAAACTATAAGAAAGTGTGATAAAAACCAAAACCGAACCTACATTACAAATGAAAATTTTCATTCAAAAATATAACTGACATTAAACTCTAGAGAATATACACTGGATACTAATAGGTTTCCTTATTTATGATTACATGAACGAATTAATCCATGACCTAGATGTTATACCAAAGGAACTCCTATGTAGTGTCAATGTGAAGACACCATTAATGGAGGAGATACATTATTCTTGTGTGTATAGAGACTATGTGGCTATGAAAATAAATAAAATATTATAAATCATCTCAAAAAACATATATAATATGTTTCTAAAACCAATGAATTTATTTTATACCATAATACATAGGATTACATTCATTTAAGCCCTTACCTACCATAAATCAGTGAAGCATTGGAAAGTTATTTCATGACCATTGGGTCATACCATTTGATCCTATACGGACCATATTAGCTTCAGAGGGTGAGCTGAAGGCACTTAATTTATTCAATGTTATATTATGTTTATTCCTACTCATACATTATGTGAAACCAACATGAAAGAATCTCTGCATCCAGGTGTACCCAAACATGTGTTATTTTTTTAAAGCATGGGCTAGGTGATTATTTCTTTGATACTAATTGTTATATTGTCCACTATCAAATTACTGAAGAGCTGAAAAATGTTTCTGTAATCCATGAGGTAGATTTTGGCTTTTTTTCTTTCATTTTGGAAATAGAATAATGAATAGTGTGTGCTTTTTCATCAATATTTTATTGTTATTAGTGTATCCATCTTTCAAGAAAATATATTTTCTAAAATGGATCTCGATAGAAGGAATTCCTAAGAATCTATTGATCTCATTCATCACTATATGATCAAAGTTGGATCCAAGGATGGTACCAAAACATTGTATGCTTTCTTGGATTTTCATCTATATGTGTCCTCCAATTCATTTAGTGGAGTCCTTTATATTTTTTCTTCTCATTTTGTGGTATTTTTTATGTCTTACTGAATTTGGATTTCATTTACAGGTCTAATGATTTGGAAAACAATTATTTAAAATGACAAAATCATGATAAAAACTCCAAGAAGACCAAGATAATTTTTGGGGTGCACATCCAGTGAAATTTATGATGCCAAATTAATGAGTATTCTATTAGATTTTTTTGGTTTTTTATCAAAGTCTGTTTTTTGGTTCACAAATCAATTTATTCTTGGAATATTTTATTCTATTTCATTAGTGCTTGAGGAATGAAGATTCATGAGTTTTCATAAGATTTAAACCATTGTTAAATGTATCCACAATCTGTTAGGATCTTTTGTCAATATTGATCGAAGATTCATTTATATTTTATCAATATCGACTAGAGATTCATTTTTTTTCTTAGGCATCACAATGCTTCTCCCTATAAGCATACATGCATAACCTATTTGAGCTATTTTTCCCTCTTTTAGTTTAATTTATTTTTACATTTTTAATAATTATCAATTTTATTAAATCTGTTTATATCAATATTGTTGTTTATAAAATCTTATCATTAATCTATGATATTAATAATTTTCATCAAATGCATAAACATCAATTATACAAACCTCCCAACTCTATCTGAAATCCAAATATCATAATACCCTCATCAAACATCTCTACTATTTATAACATCATCCACTATTACCTATTACCTTTTACTAGTAACCTAAAAATTATCAAAATCCTAGTAAAATATAACCCCAATAGTTTATTATTCTATTTATCACACATGGACATCCCCACACACCATTTTCACCAGCAACCCCAACTTGTTCTAAAAATACCCACTGCGTAGAAATATTTGAGGATACTTCTATAAAACCGAACACTTTTATATTCATATAAAAACATTAATTTCAAATTACAACATTAATAATGATTTTGAAATATATTATCCCATGTCATGAATTTTAATAGAAATAATTCTTTCATCTACAATTATTATAACCACTTATCTTTTAAAAAATTATTTTTATAATGTTTTTCACATTTACATATTGACTATTCTAAAATTAATAAATTACACTGGTAGAAAATATATATCATATTTAATAAATACATCAAATGTAAAGACCCGTAAATTTCAAGGAAATTTTTTTCTTAATTTTCTTTGGAATTTTACAAGAGCGCAGTTTCTGACGGCACCTGATTCCGAGGCCTAGTGTGCCCGGAATCATTTTCCGAAGATTGGATCGGGTACGTTCAGTGAACGGGTGAGCGAGTTTTTCTAACTTTTGAACCGGTGCCCGAAATCAAATTCTGAGGGCACCAATGAAATCGCAGCGCCGGTTTTCGCTTAGAAATGCCTCTTCCGGAGTTGCGTTTTCTCGGGTGTGGTTTTTAATTTTCGGGCTTAAGGTTAAGAAATAAAATAATTTTGCGACAACTTTATTTTATTTCACTTAATCCACTTGGAAGCCACTTGAAGCCACTTAAAGGCGGCTTGAACTGAGTTGAACTAGATAGGATGCTATCCAGAAATATCATACCCCCTTGGTAGGATATTTGTGAGGTGGGGCCCGCACGAGCCCCGCCGTTTTATTCCACTAAGAAAGGCACCGGTGAAAACCAGTCTTAATGAAAGTCAACTGACGCGTTTTCTAAATTCTTAACAGACCATTTAATTGGGCGGTTTATTTCGTGAATTAAATGGCCTGTTTCTTTCGTTGAATTAATTCAACGAATTAATTCAATCGTTTCTTAACCTGTTTTTGTGTGTTGGAATATTAATAAAATAAGACCAACCCAAAACCTTTTGAGAAGATTTGAGAGGATCCTTGTTTCTTATTCTCCCTCGCGAAGAACGCGAAGAACACGAAGAACGCGAAGAACGCCGAACCCAGAAATCGACGACGCTTCCGTCCGAGACGTCCTTCTCCGCCCCGATCATCGATCACCGACCGTTGAGGTGAGTGATTTCGGATTTCCTCACAAGGTTCCTTCCTTTTTGGTTTTAAACACAGATTTAATTATTTATAATTTAAATTTGTTGATCTTGGTCCGTTGAGCTCGCCGACTCAACGCCGGATTCCGTGACGACGCGACGCCTCCCCGCGACGACGCGACAATCCCTCTCTCCCGCGACGAGTTTTTCCGCGAAGAACGCCCGCGCGCGACGATCAACGAGGTAGGGATTTTATAATTTTGGAATACCCCTCTTATATTGCCGTGAACTTTCTTTGAAAATTAAAGAGCTGGTTTCAAATAAACAATTTTATTTTATTAAAATTGTCGGTTCATGTGTTAAACAATTTAGTCCGTTGTTTTTTTATCTAACGCGGAGGGTGCGGGTCAAACGAACACGGCCCGGCAACCCTCCGTTGTCCTTCGTGTTTTGAGGATTTGGAGAGCGACGATGGAACGTGCCGTAACGGGTGTTTGATGATCCCGCAGTAAAGAACGAAACCCGGGAGGAACAACGGCGCAGACGGGACGGAAAACGGGCCACCGGAGCGACTCCGGCGGCCCGCGGAAGCCGGTGGTGGCGCGGGTCGCCGGCGCGGCGGCGCCGGCGGCCGGAGGCGGCGGCACCCCGCGGGTGCCACGGGGTTGTCACGCGGCACCGCGCGGGTGTCCAGCGAGACACCCCGCGGGTGCCGCGGGGTTGTCAAGCGGCACCCCGCGGGTGCCGCAGGGTTGTCACGCGGCACCCCGCGGGTGCCGCAGGAGTGTCACGCGGGGCGGCGTCTTTCCCCCGTGTCGGCCGCTTGGCCGCTCGGCCGAGCCTAGCCGGACCGGCCCTGGCCGGGCCGGGCCGGGCCAACCGGGTCGGACCCGACCTGGTTCGGGCCAACCAGGGGGGGTCGGGCCGGGTCGGCCTGGGCCCGGACCCCCCGTCTTCGGATGGACTTCGTTCAAATGGCCGTATCTTGAGCTACGGGCCTTCAAACGACCCACCGTCAGCGTTAACACGATCCTTGGATTGAGACGGTCGTTTCGGTATATCGCACTCAAGGTTTCGGAATACTTTGAGTTCGGGGGTGTTGGTTCGTACACGAAACCAACCGGGCCCTCGAAGCGGAAACACTCATATCTTGTGCCACAGACATCCGATTGACGTGCCGTCAGCTTTGTTGAGTTCCTCTTTGTGATACGGATCTTTTGACTTACTCCACCCGAGGTTTGGACGCAGGTGGAGTACGGTCGGGTTGGTTTTTCCTTAAAAACCAACCGGGCCCCTGGGACGAAAACGCCAATAACTCTCAGACCGGGCGTCCGATCGACGCGCCGTCTGTTGTGTTGAGTTCCTGATGACGATGCGGAACTTTTGGATACATCAACTATGGACTTCGTGACAGTTGATGTATCAGCCTCTCGGATCGTGGAGCGGACCCTCTCGAATGAGCTTGCTGTGTGCGGGAACCCTAGTGCTGGCTGTGACTGCTTCCTCGACGGCGACGACTGTGCAGAGATCCTCAGTAGACTCCGACGACGACCGTGCAGAGATCCTCAGTGGACTGCGGCGAAGACTGTGAAGAGATCCTCAGCGGACTGCGACGACTACTGCACTCAGCGATCCTACGTGGATCAGTGCTACAGGTCCTGCGTGGGCCCGGTCCTGTGTGGGCCCGATCCTGTACAGATCCGATCCTGTGTGGGTCAACACTCAGTGGTTCTGTGTGAGCCAACTCCTACAGGTCCTGCGTGGGCCCGATCCTATGTGAGTCCGATCCTGTGTGGGTCACTGCAGAGATTAGCTACCTATCGATCCTTCGTGGGTCCGACGACTTATATGGATCAGAGATCATCTTTTCGTCATCCGAAGAAGTATACCTGTGTGAGCTGAATCTTGTGTTTCTCTCCTTTGTGCATTGTGTTGAGCTATCCTGTGTGGATTTACTGTTTACTCTCCTTTGTGGATTGTGTTGTTCTATCCTGCCTGGGTATTCATTTTGCTTTGCTGTGTGGACTGGGTTGTTCTAGGGCTCGGAAGTTGGAGCCGATCGGGGAATTGATGACTTAGGTATATGTATGGGTATATACCTAAGCCGTGTCAGATGTTACATAGTGATTTTATCTCTCCTTCGTGGATTATCCTTTGTGGATTTCGGGAGACCTTCGGGGGTCTCGGGGTCCCTACTAAGTAGCTTATACTCACCCCTGCACGGGCTATGCCCGCACTTCGTGGTGTTGGTTGCAGACGACGGACAGCGCTGATCATGGAGGAGGCGTACGGAGAAGGACAGTACCTGGAGGTGGACCACTGAGCGGGACGTACTCGGAGCGGTTAGGTGGACCCGAGGAGCAGTGGAGGCTATCTGTACCCACCCTTCAGGTGGGACTTCCAGAGGATGGCTCGACGCTGCAGTTTTTCCTTTCAGTTGCTGTTTTTCCTTTCAGTTGTACTTTACAGTTGGGCTTGTATTTCCGGGCCCTTTTACTTTCAGCATAGCTTGTACAGTTTTTACTTAGTGTTTACTTTTCCGCTTGCTTACTCTGTGGTGCTTGATTACTTTTCAAAGGCAATGCCTTCCCTTTTTGTTGGGATTTACGCCTTGGTGCTAGTCGCCAGCCCCTGGCCTGTGGAAGGCGGGCTTGGGGTAGTCACGACACGGGCCCCGAGGACGGGTCGTGACATCAAATTTTTTTATCTATGATACCATCCAAAATGAATAGTAATAGAGGTTGGGAAGGGGGGGGGGGTTGTGTAGGATGGGATGTTGGGGGAATGCTGGGAGGGAGGGGGAAATAGGTTGGGAGGGGGTGAAGGTTAGAACTGAGGGAGAGTACGTTAGGTGGCAGCTGAATTTTCGTAGGGAGGGGGTGGGGGCTACAAGTTGGGAGGGGAGTGTTCCGGTTGGGATGAGGATAAGTAGGGGTGTACAGGTTAGGAGGTAGGGTGTCAGGTATGGTGGGAGGGGGAATATTGGGAGGGATGGGGTAACAAGTAAAGGGAAAATTCATAAAAAATCACAATTATGACATACCTCACAAAAATAGATAAGGATGGCAGGTAGACATCATCACAGGATGACTTCTAAGTATAGTGTATTAAACACCATCCATTTTGGTTGATTATTCCATGATCCAATGGATTATAAATTGAATAAATAAATAAAACCAAGTGAAATTATATCATAGTGAATGTGGGTTTAACACACACAAGACTAAAAGAAAAAAAATACTTGTTGTTACTAATGAAACACACCAACCACTGATTCTTTCTCTGGTTCTTCCTGAACACCCAAATCACCTCCTAGTCAATAAACCCCACAAAAAAATATTCATTTAGGGATTGAAAACTCTGAAAAAATCATTATGAGTCCTATTTTTGAAAAAATATTATCATAAAATCGAAATTTCAAAGTCCTTTGAAAATTTTACAACATGTAATGATTCAGGTCATTACACATATGGTAGTTTAGTTAACCCATGGTATCTCAACCCATTCATGTATTTGATTAGGATCCATTGTGATGTGTTAATTAATTTAACCCCACATGGAATTTGGGCACCAATTATTGTAGTGTAGAAATGAAATAGGCATTATATGAATAATACTTGGGAAACTACACCATATTGTTATATCCATGATACATCACAAATACAATTACATAGAAGTAGGATAATCTCCTCATACATATTCCCATATTATTAACATAGAATTATAATTTTAGAATAATATAAATACATGAAAAAATTTATACAGAAGTTTTTGGAAGAATATAAATTATCAATTCTCATTCATATAATAATTCAATTCATGTTCTTAATGTACATAAAAAATAGTCCCTTTGAAGTAAAAATGGAAGGGATTAATACCCTAATCACCAAAATCCCCACCACCATGTCCATTCCCATCATCATTATCATCATCACCATCAGAAAAATCTTTAGCAGCCTCATCACCAATACCAGCATCAGCTGTTTCCCACCACCCACATCTCTATGGCCACCACCATCATCACCACTAAGACCCTCATTGGAATCACAAAAAAAAAAATTTTAAGTTTTAATTGACATTATATATGATTAAAAAGTAGAAAAATATTCCAATTGAAGTGAATGACTCCAAACTACCATATCTTTCCTGAAATGCTTGGTCATCAGATTAGATCATTCACACTTCTCTAAAGATATTTTCTTTGCAACAGCTACGTCAGCATGAGCGACCTGTAGCTTCGAGATATGGGAGTATTGAGAGGATCCCGATGATAACCAATACCTAGAGGGGAGAATGTTTTTCCCTGGTCGACATAGTACTCTCCTTGGGTTCTCCTCACCTAATACCTAACTAAAATGATCGTGTGGCCCGATGTTTTCATCTTTCCTACCATCGAGTGCCTCCAAAGTAGACTGCTGAAATTATTAACTTATTACAATATGAATTTCATATAGATATTTAAAATATAAATAAAAAGACATACATTTTCATTTTTTGTTTATGAATTTACAACACTACAATCCTTTTTCTTTCAACTATGGTAAATTAATTTTGTGCGATGTATAAGACCTTTAATTCCCTATACATGTTTTTGAAAATCAGAAATTCACATATCTAGATTAGAACAATATATGAGAAATTAAAAAATATAATATATTTATATTCAATAATATTTTAATAGAATATCATGTATAACATCACAATACATGATTAATGTACATGATGATTTTCATGATCGGGCATTGTAGTGCGCCCCAATGTGTAAAAATATGTCCTTGAATCCTGATTATTTATGATTTTCTCTGACAAATCATAAAAAATTCCAACAAATGTAATAAGAATTCAATTTTGTAGGAAAAAATTTAATGATTGAGAGTACCTTAAACCTAGAAGTCTTCCAATGTACAATCATTTTTTAATATTGACTTTTTGGGTAGTCGAGGAATATGGGAACCCCCTATATGTTAGTACCAACCCTTCTCTTCCAACAAACATGCAACTCATGCTTGTATGAGTTCCAGGACACCCCAACATCCATCAACCATGTAGTAGTAGCGTCTACTCCATCAAGAAAGTTTAACTAAATCAACAATGAACACTTTATTTAATTTAAATACCCAAATAATTGAAATATGACTTTATAATATTTTAATACCAATATTTGAGCCCGTTCATTTTTCCATGATCTCTTTACTAATAGATCTCCATGAAACCGGTTCTACAATAACAATATTGTGACACTTGGCCAATGTTTCCATGAAACTTCTACACAGCGTTGCATTTCGACCATCCATCTAATTTTGTCGATTATAATCCACCATTAACTATGTATGGTGATTCTAAACATCCTTTATCTGTGTGATCCCATATTTCCTAGTAGAAGACCCCACTAAAATAAAAAATTTGGGAGAAAATAAGAATTATGTCATGGTATAATACAAAAAAAATAAAGAGATATAATTTGAAATGACTATAATAAAAAACCATCTGCATACTTCCCAACAGACTGTGATGAATCTGTAGGATGTTCTGACTTAGCAGCAACTGGAAAAAATTTCTATTCAAGTGAAGGTTTTGTGTGCCCTTCATTAACTGTAATAGAAACTAAAAGAATATACTCATCAGATGCTGGCAGGTTGGTAGGAATTGGAGGTGGTGTACGAAAGGAAACAAATGGGTATTTAGGTGTTGGATATGTCATAGATATGGATATGGTAAAGGTGGAATCAAATATAGATGTTGTGTAGTAATTGTATTAGAAGAAGAGACAAAATGAGGTGATGTATGCATCAGTGGGATCATCCCATATGGAGGAAGTGACATGGAATGCGAATAAGAGGGTAGTTTAGACGATGATGTATGAATGGATAGGAACAGCCATAGAGACTGAAGATGTGGATGGAAAGGTGTGGTGTAAGGGGAGTCCGATGGTGGGTCAGTGTAGAAATGGGTTTGACAGGTGCACCTTCCAGGTCTTTGAGCATCCCCACTCATACCCATGATAACTGGATTATGAGTCAAATCCATGGGTGCTGCAAGTTCCTAAAAAATTGATAAAGAATATTAACATGAAATTATATTTAATGAAGAATACAAACATTAAAATTATTATACACACTGATAAAAGTAAAGGAGGCAATGCACACCCATGCCCTAGTTTATCAGAATCAAATAGTCAATTTCTTCGACCTTTTATAGTATTTGAAATAATCTATATAAGAATGAAGTGTACAGTTTTTAGAATTTTTTTACAAATCATGAATACAACTTATATTTATCAAAAATTCATTAGAGGAACCAATTCGATTTATTTTATTTAATAATTTTAGAAATGATTATAAAGAAATGAATAAAATTAAAAAAAACACATTTCGAAGTTATACATTTTAAAAAAATATATTTAAAAAATATTTTCTACAATGAAATAAATTTAATTTAATAAAATGACACTAGAAAATACAAAAAACAAACATATCATTACAAAATATAACATAATTAATGTATTTATAGTAATAATATCCAGAGAAACTCATGTCACTATGAACTGAATGAATAAGGAACCTGTATGGTGGCTTGTATATATCACATACCACTAATTCAGGTTCAACATCAACTCTCACAATGGGACAATTTGATTCATCAAATGAAATATATTGGACAACACCAATGGGGCATCAATAGTGGAAATTTCATCACCATCAACATGAAATATAGATCTAGGGATGACATCATTAATGAAACCATAATTAGGTATTAGATGATCTTTCACACAAAATACATATTTAGCCATTGATGCCTAAATGTATTGTTCATCAGTGTGCAGAAATCGAATCATATCAATATGTCTAAATCCAAAGTCATCAATAAATATACCTTATTGTCTCATTAGATAAAAACATTTACATTTCAACATAGTGACTCTACCTAGAGAGTAGTAATGCAATAAAAATATTTTATCAACAAGTCCATAATAATACACATCATTATATAAATACCGACTATCTGATAAAAAGGCATAATCATCTGTTATAAGAGCTCACATAATTCCATCAATTTGTGTTCTAAATTTCACCTCTTGATCTAGTGTAACAAATATCTATCCATTGATTATTAATGATTTTCATTCATGAAACAATCAATTAGTACTAAAATCCAAAGCTTGTAATTCTTGAGAAAAAATGTAAAAAGATAAACACATCACTTAAAATATATATGTATATTACAATTATATTGTTAAATATATTTTACATTAGTTAAAGTAATGGTAATACCTTTAATTTAAAACAAGCAGGAATCACTAGGCTATGTGAATCATCTCTCCTTCTCAAAGGCAATGATTGATAAAATGTAATAATAAATTATTTATGATCCCTACATATAATTATAATAAAAGCGAATAGTAGATGTGAAATATAAAAATATGAGAAAACATATAAATATACAAATTACATACTTGATATAGTCGTCGAACAAAACACTGTTAAACAAAACTATGTGATGTGCCATTTGTTGTTCTTCAAGGATCAATGTAGCCAATGTATAAGACCCCACAATTTCTATGTTTTGGGGAAGAGATGGAAATGATGTATCAATTTACCAATACTAGTCATCTTCATTTCTCACTGGTCAGATATGTCTTGTAGTGACATAAGACGAATACATTGAACTAAAATTAATTAATTATAGTGCCAGATAACCCCTCACAATTGAACGTTTAGGGTAATTCTAGTTTTGAATAGATGATTTAATTGTGCACATATTTCATTTAGTCATATACATCCAATGAAAACCAACTGGTCCCCAAAGAAGTGTTTATATTAGAAGGTGAACTGTTAAATGCATCATGTATGTGAAAAGTAATAGAAGAAAATTCTTTTCTATATAAGATAAAATTAATGGTGCCTCGGGATGCATTTTTATCATGAATGACATGGATAACCATTTGGAATAAAGGTCTCTAAAAAATGGCACAACTAAATCCCTGTCACCCTTAAATTATTGGTTTAAAAATGCTGAATTGATATTAAAATCAATTCATGAAGAAGGGTGGGATAATCATTATATTTTAGAGAATTTAGTTTCATATCTATTCGGTTGACTAATTTAGATATGTTATTAGAATAACTATTGGGAATGTTGATATTCTACAATAATAGAAGAAATTGAAAATTCTATTGTAGTTTCATCACATAAGATGCACAAAGAAATTACTATTTGTTTTCACCAATACACCCAAGATGCAGTTCTAGTCGAATAACTAATCTAAAAAGTCCCGACAAAGATCATAATTCATATTTTGTTATCCTATTGCTATTAATAATAATTTTAAGAAAAATTTCACATATATTTTTCACAATATGCATTTCATCTAAAAAATTACATAAAAAATTGTTATGCCAATATGGAAACAAAAACATATTCCTATTTTTCCATTTGTATCTGTCTTCAGTGTCAAAATTCTTCCAATTTATAAAATTTAACTAACAATTACATATTGAAGAACTGAAGTCTTTCTATTCATTGAGTACAGAACTTCCTGACATACGTTTTGGTGGTTTTTCAGTCTCAATGGTGTTATGAAACCTCCAACGATTTCTTCTGTATTGCTGATCCATTGGCAAGAATCATAGATGCCCCATGAAACTGAACTACGAAGATATTTTAGCCTTCTAGATAATGTTTTTTTCACACAATTGAATCATGATAGTTTTTTCATTATGATCCATCCAGAAATCATTGAATAATCCGTGAAATAATTTATGGCCCATAGAAGGGAATCACACATCTTAAATGTATTCTTTGAGGAAGAATCAAATGTCTGAACACCCAAATACAAATTATTTTTTAAAAATATAATTAATGTATGCATATAGACATCTATATCATTATGGAGATCAGAAGTTATATATAACAGTATACTCATGAAATTTAATGGTTTTTTATACCCTTTATAGAGGAATAATATAAACAGCAAGAAAAAACTACCTACGTCTTGTGAAAAGTAAGCATCTGATCAAATACATTAAAACCATCATTGGATATACCCAACCATACATTAAATACATCAGCTAGAAAATGATGATTTTGTGAATAAAAAGTATTCATTGATAATACATCTGCAGGATGAACTAGCTCATCATCACCATTAATTCTCTCCACATCATTCCATCACATATTGGCTGAGATTTCTGCAGACATTAGTATATTTTTATGTCTTTGAATCAATGAAAATTTCCAGATGAATTTCTATTCCACACGATATGGTGTTACATAATCATTTGTCTACCAATGATATGTACAATATTCATTATTGTCATTACAATCAGCTATTTCCTCTAGAATCTTTCGAGCCAGCATTTACATTAATAGTATCAAATCCAAGATTCATAATTTTCTTCTATCCCATGTAATGATTTGATTGAATATCTACACAATTAGGAAGAAAGTTATTCAAAAATTTAAGAATACAATCAATTGAGGCATTCGGAATTCCATAAATATTTTTCCCATGATATAACTGAATAAAAATTTCTATCTTGGTTATATTAGTACATTCCTACTATACATGATTTCTGGCATCATCAAATAAAATTTTCACTTTTTCATCATCTTGTTCCATATTTTCATCATGTGTATTGATATCATTGTTATCATGAACTATAATAATATCAAACAAATATCAAATTCATTGTGCCACTTTTTTCATTTTGATCATGAACAGTAGAACAATGACTCATCTCTGCATAGTGATACTAAACATAATAGTTTGTTTGAACTCCAAATTTCCATATATGTTAGATAAAATATTCTCTGAGTAAACATGGTATTACAACAAATTTTTAAATTGGAAACTATATACAACCTCCATCTATAGCATTTCCAAATGAAAAAAAATTATCCAAATTATTTGGGAACATGGTTGAAATCATATCGGTACAATACATCCAACTTCTATCAATTCTATAACAAGAAAAAAAAGTTATCCTACAATCAAAAATGTAAACCATTATTGAAAAAAGGAAATGTACTATAAAAAATAAAACTATTTGAACATTAAAACTTAATTGTTAATTAAAATTTTTATTGCAAGTTCTTATGTTTTATAACCAATTTCGACCCTTTCAATATTAGATATAAAATTATATCCTCTATCTTATACATGGTTAATTAAAAAGGAAAACCATAATGGTCCATGTATGGTTCCATGTCTATGATAGTGTTTTATGTGTCATTATAGTTGAACTAAGGGATAGATAAAAAACATTGTCCTTTCTTAGTTGTAACAAAAAAACCATCAAGTAAAAATAAAACACTGATTTAAAATGGTATATTTCATTTAAAAATAAAGGGAGAGATAAAATCATTCACCCATCATAAAATATATTTTAAACGAGCCCCATATTCATTTAGTTTAATATTTTCCGTGGGTAAAAATTTAATTCAAAGAGGGAAGATAAATTTAATGAAATCCATTTCATCTACAGGAATGAAAATTATTTAAATAATTTATAAAAAAATCATGGGTATAAAATATTGGAATAAATGTTCTATAAGATTAATTTTATAAAATAAATCATTTAATGTATTTTTTTAGTAAAAACAATTACATAGAAACACATACTACAAATAAAGAGGAATAAGTCACAATAAGAGTCTTAAAAAGGAAAAGGACATTCTGGTAAAATAGATGAATTTAAATTCAATGGAATGAAAAAATTAACATTATTAGATTAATATACACCGATAAATGTTACACACACCATGATTAAGGTTCTCATAAGAAATGAAAATATGGTAAATTGAAATAAAGTGACCAGTTGAATCTCCCCTAGGATTTTTGTAATGTCTTTTGTATTAAATGTCATCGATTAATGTTTGGGATTCTTATAGAATACACTCATTTAATTTTGATGGATGATTTAATTGTATTAGCCTTGATATATTTGGTCGAAATACCTCCATTGTTATCTATGGGTTATAATTATACCATTATTCTAATTTTCAATGATGGATCCTTGAGATTATAATTGAAGAATGGATTTGGGGGAATCAAAAGGCTCACCCCTTTGTATTTTTATGAGTTTTATCGAGATAGAATGATCTAGTGAGCCATATGGGTTCTCTAATATTATTATTCCCTTTGGTATAATTGGTTTTTTATACTGTTAACATTCACTATTTTACATGTATAATGACAATAAACTCTCCAGTGTTTGAAAAGTTAGATACAAAATGATGTTGATTATCATTATAGAGATCGATAATTAGTAGTATTTTTATAACTCTTTTACTTAACTTATAATGGTTTCCCATAGTAATATGATAACCAATAATTTATTATTAAATCAAATCGTAATGAAATAAAAAATGAAATTTAATTTTAAGGACACCATTTTTTGAGTCATATAGTGTTATAATAAAATCCTGTAGTTTCTACCATTGAAATTGCACACCTAAGATCTTGTCATTATTATATTGTTTATTTAGATTTAGGAAATCACGTGATGATTTTGATAGCATGGTTTCTAGGACTATGAAAGAGTGTGGGGTCTGTTTTGATAATCATGACAATTTTATATAGATTTCATATTTGTTCTTTTGATATTCCTGTTATATTATTACTACCTCAATGCATTTCTTAAAATTAATTTTTTATATCCTAGATTATTATGATTATTACTGAAACATTTTATTGGTTCATTAAATGTATTATTTACATATGTTAACATTATAATGTTTATTTATACTGTTTTTAATCGAATATGAAGGTATAGTCTCCACACTATATTACTTCACACCCTCACTGTTATTCAACATCCTCCATCATATGCAGAGTCATTCTTGGGGTATTTTTTTTACAAATGGTCGAAACACCGTTTGGTGGTTTGTGGTGGTAGGACTTAGGAAAATTTTATTATAGTGTTTCTTAGTATTACTATTTTGGAATGGTAAAAAATAGTATATGAATGTGTGAAGACATGGTATGGAAATTTTCCCTGGGATGATATAGCCCATGTTTGGGGAATTTCCATGTTATCTAGGACTAAATAATTATTTATACTATTTGATTGTATAGTTTAACAAATTTAACCATATGTGATACACTTTATTATGAGGTTAATGATTGATAATAGTCATCTAAATGGATAGTATGATAATAGGGGGTGTGTTCGTGAATCATACATATCATGTCAATTTTTTTTGAATAATGTAATTTTATTGTTTATGTGAAATATGAATTCAGTCGGTTATTTCAAGTGTTTGGGATAATCTGTATGTTTTTTCATATAAGTGTATGGTTTCATATAACATATCAATTCCCATAAATTTTAAAATAATTTTTATGACTATTTGGAGGTATTATCAAAAGGTTCTAAATAAAAAATACCAATTATTACATACATAAATATCTCATAAATATCATTTAATTGAAATCATATTTAATAGAGGCATATATATGGAGTTTTTTTGTAAAAGTAAATGGTTAAAGTATATTAATATTGTCCTTAACATTATTATTATGCGGTTCCATCTAAAATAAAATTAAATGTTTAACCTAACGTGTGTTTTTATCTTTAATATTTTATTGAAATATCATTTATCTATGCCCTTATTATTGAATTTTTGGGTTAATATTAAATATTAATCTGTAATGAAAATATGTATGAAATATATATATATATATATATATATATATATATTTCACATAGTTGGTAGTATATTTGGACCCAAATGCATGGGTGGTTGGGGATATTTAGAGTGCCAGAGTAATGTGGTATACCTATGATGAGGAGGCTTTAGACCTGCAGTGAATTTTTATATAGGTCATAGTGTGTGTGAGCTTGTTTTGATATGTGTAGTTATTACTTGTGAAATTGTGGTTTTATGCTTGAACAGTGAGTGGGTATGTCAAAATTAATTTCAATGGGTGGTTGAAACATAAAAGTATGTATTTAGAATGTTAAATTCCATGTTACCTTGAGATGGGGATAAGTAAAACCCATATTCATGAGAACTATTAGGTATAATTTGTTGTGTAAGATTAAGAGACTAGTTACCATATTTAGGATGCCTCCATGTTTGGAATTTAGTACATTCTGACTATTTCAGGTAACCCATCATATTGGTTGAATGTTTTTTTGGATCATTTAGGTGCGTGAGGAATAAGTAAAAATTTTGTATATGATACCAATTCAAACAAATTTGACAATGTGTTTTAGGTAGCTATGATAGGTTACTTGGTTTCTCATAGATATGTACTTATGTTCTAGTTATTTCACCCTTATGTATGGTTTTAGGAAGGAGGTTTCATTTATATTCATAACCTAGGTTTCATCAGTATATGTCAGGTAGAACAACTATATACATGGTGGATACAATGTTTGATGCCCATGGGTAATAACACTCTTGGAGGAGTTTCGGTTCAGGAATATAGAGATACTTCTGGAGCTTGTGATGAATACACTGTAACACCATGAAATTTTATGAGATATATTATTTTTAATTTAATTGTTGAATTATATTATACACTACACCAAGATTAGCGTGTACTATATGGAACACTGTATTATCTTGCAGTATACACAACACTATTCTTGGCTCATATTACACACAATTTCATGTTTGTTTTTGAGAAATTATTCTATGAAACATTAAGTATATATTTTGTTTAATGTATAAATGAAATGGGTTTTTATTATGTTATACGCAACACCAAATGGAGTTTTCACTACACGCAGCCCTAACTTTGCTTGCATTACTCGAAATAACGACCTATATCGATAGCGTGCATAGTACGCAACATCGAGTTTCACTAAAAAACAATATATTGTTATAATATTATTATGGACTATCCATTACGAATAATATTAACTAAATTTTTAATTTTATAACATTATTATTCAACTTAAATATTTTCTAGAACATGGTATGTGAACTAAATAAAAATTTCGGGTAAAATAAGTATTTTAAAAAAATGCAGTTTTGCTGACTTTTGATGGCGCACCCACATTAAATTATTTTTTGACATGTTTATAAGTTCAATTTGACAAAATAATATTCCTCCTTGGAATCAGGATATAAAATTTTAATTTTTAGAAAATTTTCATATTATTCTAATAACTTTCATATTTTAATGAATAATACAAACACGCTATATTTTAATTAAAAACAACTTTTTTCATTGCAATAATTTATATGGTTAGATTATGTTTTTAATTTGTTTTAAAGTGTAATTAGAATATATTTTTACCATTTAATCTAATGTTTGTCATTGGAATTAATTTCACTTTGAATTTGGACATAAACAAGTGTCGATCTTTTGATAGTTATTATTTTTTAAAAACACGCTATTTGTTTTGATAATAGGAATTAATTTTAAAATTAATTAATTCAACTTATATGTTTTTAATTTTTAAATATAGAAATCATTTTTGAATTTGTAATATCAAATATTTCTTAGGCTGAATTTTTGGTATTTTTCTGAAAAAACATCAATTTTTGATGAATAGTGAAACCACTTAGTGGTAGTAAAAAAACTGACTCTTTCATTTAAATAAAATTTTACCACTTCTGTGAATTTAATTTCAAAAATCATACATACATGGTTGTTATCAAGAAGTAAAATTGGTCCAATAAGATGACAATAATTTTTGTTGAATAGTAATTTTTGACTTTTATTTACCACAGTTATTGGTAAATTGGGTAATTTAAGGTTAAAAGAAAATTAGAATAATTCAAAATTACCTTAACACTTTACCCAACCTTATTCGATGAGTAGGGGCTGACCATGGTCATCCATGGGTCGATTTGGGGACCCCATTGAGCGACATGGTAGTGATAATGACAATTTGGGTTAAATAATTTAATGTAAAGAGAAAATTGACGTTAACAAAAATCTTTTAGAAAATAAGTTTTATAAGGGTTTATATAACATATATTTTCTAAAATAAATATTCATTGAAAATATAAAAGTATTTCCTACATGGTAGTATTCGTTTGATAATTTTTAGATATCATATAAATTAAATTATGTACGACACAATAATGATGAAGTATTTACCTCATTAATAAATAATTTAAATAAATAAGATTATAATGATTAAAATATTATCCAAAACATGTCCAATTATGATAGGATGATTTTATTTCGACCTTGAGTAATCTTATCTTTATCTTTAATGATTTTTGTACCTTTTGAATCTGAAGATAGTATTATAATAAAATAATATTTTCACACTTTCCAAAGGTTCCCCTCTCCTCACATATAAAAGGGAACCTCCTCTCTCTCCTCTTTACACAACATTGAGAATTCAAGATCGGCCAAAAACTGATCATTTCTCTTATCCACTTCCCTAGAAATTTTTTTTAGGGTTTTGTCTTCTCAAAAGACCAACTTTTATGCCATAAAAGGAATCTTAATAGAGGTGCGTCGAAGAAGAGGTAATATCCTCTACCGAGTCTTTCAAGTTTCTTTCTTCTTAAACTTATTCTTCATTAGTTGTTTCATTATCAAGTAATAACATAAGTATCACTAATATACTAATATATTATTATAAATATGAAACAACCCCATTTCACCTTCTATCCATCCTACAGAATATAAATTCACCGCGCCTGCGTATGTACGGAATACCGTCTCTACGCCGTGGTGTAATCTGTATCTCCACCACCACCATACTTGGATGGGTATAATGGTGTAAAAAGAAACTATATATATGGTAATTATAACATGATTCTAATTCTGAGATATTATACCATCCACTCCAATTCTATTCAGTAATTATGGGAACAATATCATCACTTGTGCATACGTACGGGCTACCGTCTCCACGAACGCGATGAGATTCATTTTCCATGATTAACCATTCAAGTATGATTATAAAGTATATATATAATAAATAATAATAAAAGATATTAGATAATAATGATAATTGATATATGTACATATATGTTTCATTTACTTAATTCCATTTAATTCAATAAGGAAACGAAAATAGCATTCAAGCATACGTACGGTCTACCGTCTCCATGAATGATATATTTTTTTCCATTTATCGAACCATCATAGATATATAATTATATAATTCAAATATATTATATATAAATCATGTTATACATTCTATAATTAATTAAATCAGGATATGAGAAATAATATCAAGAACAAAAAATCGAAACGCGTACGATAAATGAGATGATTTTACCCAAAACACTGCTTTAACATGGAATTTACAAAAGAACGGGTAATATAATGTCATAAGTGAACAATATATGATATCATAACAATGTATATGATTCTTTAATAATTCAATGGAATTATTTATATCATTATACAGGAGGTTCAGATACATATGAAGAATATCGAACATATGGTAAGGGATAACCTTTTCAATCTCGTTTTTATCAAAGATTGTTTATTCGTAAGTATTTACTGGGGTTATATTTATCATCCATGTCCCTGATTTCAAAAAATGGTCTCATGTATGTTTAAAGTCCTTTTTACCCATTTTTACTTTTACTACATGGTATGTATGTTATCTTTCTATTGTTTAACATACGAGGTACTTTTTGACTTTTTCGGAAAAAGCACAAGAAGAATGTTTTTTTAACTTATAGAGCATGAGCGGATTTTTACGGTTTTATAACGCCTTATTTTCATGAAGCTTACTCTATAATATTTCATGACTATTTTCAAAAAAATCCTTTTCTTTTAAAATTTCATGGCATTTTGTGAATATAAAATGATTTTGAAGAAGAAATGATATTTTCCTCAAGAATTCATTTCAAGTGTTTTATAAAAACCATTTTCCATCTAAGATGAAATTATTTATAATGTTTATGTTTCATGTATAATGTCTCTATTATTTATATGGTGTAATGTTTATTTTGTTGAAATTATATCCATTTGTTTTATATGGATTATGTGATGATGGGATGATGTTTATGACACCCATTTTATTCTTTGGGTTATGATGAATGTTTTATGTTTATTTTGTGGCACAAGTAAGATTGATTTCATTAATATATGGGTGGGTCCTATATCTACCTCCAACTCATTGGGTAAATATTTATATCACATGAGATAGACATGGCTATAATGGAATGTTAATTCGGTTCAGTGATACAGGACTGGAACGAGGAGTGAACATGATTCAGAAAGGGTCTGTGTCCACTAAGATGGTCTTAGAAACAATACCTTGGATACTATGGAAATCATAACATGTGTTTAATGGTTTCCAAAATTACATGTTATATTCCCATTCTATTTAATCATGATTAATGTTTCTTTATGATATATTCCTTATGTACTGTCATGTTTTATCTCATTGCTCAAGATTTTTATGTTTAAACATTATGTTCATGTTTTTTGATCAAATGTATATATTTGTTTTATTTTCTCCATGCTTTACCTTACTGAGTATTTGAGCTCACCCTTTATATGTTTTCTTTTCCCCGGGATTTAAAGAAAGGTTTTAGGTAAGAGAAATAAAGGGAAGATCTTTATGGGAGATGTTGAAGATCTTTTACTACGATTAGAAGATTATGTTCTGAGTTTCCAAAGACACTAAACTATTACGGTCCTTATGTGTCTGTTTTTGTTAAGTATTAATTATTCCAAAAAAGTAATGTAATGTCTATGTTATTCAAGATTAGGGTCTCTACAGTTGGAATCATAGGAAAGGTTTATTCACCCTTTGGAAACTAGGATGCGAAAACATTAGTGAGATCCCTATAGATATTTCTATAGTATGTCTAGGGATGTCCCTAAGGTTAAGTATAAGTATAGGTTATAGTCTTATAATTATGGTAACGATCATAGAATTAAACCTAAGATTTTAGATATTTAAGGTACACCCCTTTTATTATGGTGTTTTCCCTAGCATGATTTTTGCCTCTCACACTTCTCTTTTTGGGTTTTAGATGATGGATGGAACCTGAAGGAACCCTGTTGGTCAATGTTATGGAAAATGAAATGTTTTTCCTTCTGAACAAACCAATGTTATGGGAGAGGGACTGAAAAATCTTATTCCTATACTTACACAATCTATGAATCATTCTGGACTTCCAAATAAGTCGAGAAATGAACAATATTATATTGATTCCTTCATGTGGAAACGTCCACCTTCTTTCAATGGGTCTTTTAATCCACCTGTTTCTAAACAATGGATTAGTACCATTGAAAATATATTTTCAATACTTCGATGTTCAAAGCCTGAAAAAGTCATTTTAGCTGTTTACCGTTTAGAAGGTGAAGCAGACCAGTGGTGGACTCTAATTAAGAATACAAGGCCCCAAGATAAAATTGAATACATGGAATGGGCTGAGTACAAGAACATGTTTTTCAATAAGTACTTCCCTTGTATTCTTCGAACAATTATGGTAAAGGATTTATTTCTGCTTAATTAAAAGGATGATGATTATGTTGGTATATATGTAGCGAATTTTACATGTCTTGCATGGTATGCATCTAGATTTATCATCCAAATTGGAAGTAAAGTTGATCAATTCTTCAGTGTCTTAAAACCAAGACTTCGAAGGGAATTAACTATAAGATACTTTAGTATCTATGAAGAAATTGTGTGTCATTATTTCATGGTATAAATGGAAGTTGGTGTTAAAAATCCATCTCATGGTTTTAAAAAGAAACGAAAGATGTAGTTCAATGAGAAATCACAGAATAACGGTGAAAAGGAGATGAATGTTTCTTCATTCTCATAGTGTGGAAAGAAGAATGGTGGAGACTGTCTTAATTGGACTATAAAATGTTTTATGTGTGGAAAAGAAGGTCATCAAGAAGATGAGTATCGATGTAATGGAAAAAGGGTTTATAATGATGTGAATAATGAAAATATTGTAGATAACTCACCACCAAAACTCCAATGCATCAAGTGCAAGGAAATGGGGCATTATGCTAATCAATGCCCTAATCCAAGGGTCAATGATGATCAACCTGAGAAACCTCATAAGGAAAAGGATAAAGGGAAATCACATGCGATCACTATTGGTGATGTTGAGTATGAAAATGATGTTGTGTAATGATAATGTGTTTATATAATGGGATTTCAAAATAGTATCATGGAATCTCATTTATGGTATCATGGAATTTTGGAATATCTATGTATTGGTTTTCAATAATTATATAGTGCCGGTAACCATGAAAAGTGATTAAAATATTTTTGGAATGCAGATGATATGCTCATAATGAAGGTATAAGGAGAAAATAATATTGTTGAGCTCATGACTGATATAAAGAAAAAGTGATATCATGGTTTGAGTACATTGAATTTTTTTGATTCTGGTATGTGGAAAGAGATGCCTTTTGACAGTATTCATGTTTTCACAATGGTTATATGGTAATACATGTTCCAAGAGAATACAAGATTATGCTATTCACATGTTTGGAATGCGATCAACAAGATATATCTTATTACATATGGGGGATAAATGATGGTATTCACATTCTTGGTTAATGACATTTCTAGTAATCATTTTCTTTATACATGGAGATTGGATAGATGTATTTTGGATAAGTCTAAAAACTGGAATGGATTTTGTCAGACATCAAATAGTATTGTTTAAGGATTGAAAATTTTGATATTATTTTGGGAATGTTATAAAATTATAGTTTTAGATAAATTACAAACCATGTGATGGGTGAAAAACCATTGCGTCGGACAAGGTTGCGGGAATCGAACCCACAACTGAAGTGCGACATGACTTTATCACCTACCACTGGCCTACAGGAATTCCCTGGTTAGTAGGAACTAGTTTTATTTTATTAATCGGTATGATAGATGAATTATAAGTCAATTGTTGGAATCATATATGATTAATCTCACCATAGATGGAATTATGCAATTTTTATAACTTACGCTAAACATTTTGTGATAGAAACAAATGGGATGACTTATCATTCTAACGCATGATCTGCTAACACTTCATGAATGAAAAATTCTGCTTCATTTCATTAAATAAAGATCAAGTGGAAATTGTTCATGGAATGACCAACGATGATATTACACTGAAATCAAGTAAGTATTTCTCCTTATGTAAGAGTTCATCAATGTTAGGGAGATAATCTTGGAAACCAAAAATGTTGTCCTAGTACTATCATATCTGATGAATCAGATGATATCTTAGATCATCACAAAATTATGGCTTTGCGATTTTTGAATTTTTAATAGCCATGTTCTCTACCACTTTACATCAGAACGTGATGGTTAAATTTCTCTTCCATATCCATATTTTCACCTATATACTCCAATGTGGGAACCCATATGATGAGTTACTTTGGGTATCCATTTTGTTTCTAACTTTCCTTTATAAAATAATGATTTAGTATTCCTTTTTACGATATGGGTTTCTATGAATGAAACTTTCAAGTAGTAAACAGTTTATAACCCCAATGAAATTCGAGGGAGAATTTCAATTTAAGAGGGTTAGAATGTAACAAGAAGAGATTTTCTGAGATATATTATTTTTAAATTCTTTGATGTCTTCTATTATACACTACACCATGATTAGCTTGTACTATATGAACTCCGTTTTAGCTTGCAGTATACACAACAATATTCATTGCCCGTGTTACACAAAATTTCAAGTTTGTTTTGTGGAACTTATTCTTCGCAACATTAAGTATAGATTTTGTTTAATGAATAAATGAAATAAGTTTTGATTATGTTATACTCAACACCAAATGGAATTTTCACTACACGATGCCCTGACTTGACTTGCATTACACGCAATCGCTACATTCCTCGATAGCGTGTGTAGTACACAATACCGGGTTTCACTAAACAATGATATATTGTTATAATATTATTATGGACTAGCCTTTATGAATCGTATTAACTAAAATTTTAATTTTATTGAATTATTATTCATCTTACATATTTTTTAGAACATGGTATGAGAACTAAATAAAATTTTCTAGTAAAATAAGTGTTTTTAAAAAAAATACAGTTTTGTAACCTTTTGATGGAGCACCCACATTAAATTTAGTTTTTGAAATATTAATAAGTTCAATTTGACAAAATAAAATTATTCCTTTAAATCAGGATATAAAAATTTAAATTGGATAAATTTTTCATATTATTCTGATAACTTTCATATTTTAATGAATAGTAAAAAGATGATATTTTTTAATTAAAAACAATTTTTTTATAAGAATAATTTATATGCTTAGATTATATTTTTAATTGGTTTTAAAGTTTAATTAGAATATATTTTAACCATTTTTTCCAATGTTGGTCATTTGAATTAATTTCACTTTGAATTTGGACATAAACAAGTGGCGATCTTTTGATAGTTATTGTTTCTTAAAAACGCGCTATTTGTTTTGATAATGGGAATTAATTTTAAAATTAATTAATTCCACTTATATATTTTTTAATTTGGTAAATTAAACATCATTTTTTAATTTGGAATATCAAATATAGCTTAGGCTGAATTTTTGGTATTTTTATGAAAAACTTCAATTTTTATGAATAGTGAAACCACTTAGTGGTAGTTAAAAAACTGACTCTTTTATTTAAATGTTATTTTACCACTTCAATGAATTGAATTTAAAAAATCCGACATACATGTTTTTTACCAGGATGGAAAATGTGGTTCAATAAGATGAAAATAATTTTTGGTGAATAGTAACTTTTGACTTCTATTTCTCACGGTTAAAGGTAAATAGCGTAATTCAAGGTTAAAAGAATATTATAATAATTCAAAATGACCTTAACCCATGTCCAAACCATATTGGATGACTAGTGGCCAACCATGGGCATACTTGGGTAGATTTTGGGACCACATTGAGCCACATGGTAGTCATAATGACAATTTGGATTAATTAATTTAGTGTAAAGACAAAATTGACCTAAACAAAAGAATTTTAGTGATAAATTTTCATAAGGGGTTATATAAATTATATTTTTTACTATAAATATTAATTATAAATCTAAATAAATTTTCTACATGATGGTATTTTAATATAATTTCTATACATCAAATAAATTAAATTATTTATGACACAACAATGATGTAGTATTTACCCATTAATTAATGATTTAAATAAATATGATTATAATGATTAAAATATTATCCATAAAATTTCCAATTCTGATTGGATGATTTTATTTCGACCATGAGTTGTCTTATATTAATCTTTAATTATTTTTGGACATTTCAAACCAAAGATATGATTATAATAAAATAATATTTTCACACTTTCCAAAGGTGCCCCTCTCCTCCCTTATAAAAGGGCACCTCCTACCTCTCGTCTTTAGACAACATTGAGCCTTCAAGCTCGAAAAAACCCTTCAAATTTTATTCTCCACTTCCCTATAAACATTCTGGAGGTTTTTGTCTTCTCAAAAGACCAACTGTAGTACCTTAAAAGGAATCTTAAAAGAGGTGTGTCGAAGAAGAAGTAATCTCTTCTACCGACTCTTTCAAGTTTCATTTTCTTCAACTTCTTATTCTTTAGTTGTTTCAATATAAAGTAATAACATCAGTATCACTAATATACTGATATGTTATTATAAATATGAAAAAACCCCATTTCACCTTCTATTCATCCTACGGAAAATGAAATCACTGCCCGTGCGTACGTACGGAATACCGTCTCCATGCCGTGGTGTAATCTGTTTTTCCACCACCACCTTACTTGGATGGGTATAATTGTGTAAAGAATAACTATATATATGTTAATTATAACATGATACTAATTCTGAGATATTATATCAACCACTCCACTTCTGTTCAATAATTATGTAAATAATATCATCGCTTGTGCATAAGTACAGACTACCTTCTCCACGAACGCGATGAGAATAATTTTCAATGATTAACCATTAAAGTATGATTATAATGTATATATATAATAAATAGTAATTAATTTTATTAAATAATAATGATAATGGATTTATTTATATATATTTTTCATTTACATAATTCCATTAAATTCAATAAGAAAACTAAAACAGCGTTCATGCGTACGTAAGGTATACTGTCTCCAAGAACAGTGTATTTCTTTCCATTTAACGATCCATCATATATATATATTTATATACTGAATATATATTATATATAAATCATTTTTTACACTATTTAATTAATTAAATTAGGATATGATTAATAATATCATGAACAACAAATCAAAACACGTACGATAAATGATACTCTTTTACCCAAAATGTTGTTTTAACATGGAATTTACAAGAATGGGTAATACAAAGTCATTAGTGAACCATATATGATATCTTAACAATGAATATGATTCTTTAATAATTCAATGACATTATTTAAATCATTATACATGAGTTTTGGATATATACGAAGCATATCGGACATAAGGTAAGGGATAACCTTTCCAATCTCGTTTTTATCCAATATTATTTAATCATAAGTATTTACTGGGGTTATATTAATAATCCCTGTACCTATTTTCTAAAAATGGTTTCATGTATGTTTATAGTCCTTTTTATCCATTTTTAACTTTTACTACATGGTATGTAAGGAATCATTCTTTTGTTTACCATACGAGGTTCTTTTTGACTTTTCCGGAAAAAAGTACAAGAAGAATGTTTTTTTTAACTTATATGGCATGAACAGATTTTTTTGATTTTATAACACCTTATTTTCATGAATCTTACTCTACAAGATTTAATGACTATTTTAAACAAAATCATTTTCTTTTAAAATTGCAAGGCATTTTGTGAATAGAAAATGATTTTGAACAAGAAAGGATATTTTCATCAAGAATTCATTTAATGTGTTTTATCAAAACTATTTTCCATCTAAGATGGCATTATTTAGTATGTTTATGATTCAAGTATAATGTCTCTATTATTTACATGGTGTAATTTTTCTTATGTTTAAATGATATCCATTTGTTTTATATGGATTATGTGACGATGTGATGATGTTTTTGACACCCATTTTATTCTTTGGGTTATGATGAATGTTTTATGATTATTTTGTGGCACAAGTAAGAATGATTTCATTAAGAGGTGGGTGGGACCTATATCTCCCTCCAATGATTTTGGTAAAGATTTATATCTAATGATATAGACATTTCTGGGATGGTAAGTTAATCCTGTTTAATGATACATGACTCGAATGAGGAGTGAACTCGATTTAGAAAGGGACTTTGTCCACTAAGATGGTCTTGGAAGGAATGCCTTAGCTACTATGGAAATAATAACATGTTATTAATAGTTTCAAGAATTACATGTCTTATTCCCATGATATTTTATCATGATTATTGTTTCTTTATGATCTATGCATTATGTACTAAAATGTTTTAGGTCATTGCTCATGATTTTAATGTTTAAACATTATGTTCATGTTTTTTTTTCAAATGTATATGATTTGTTTTATTTTATCCATGATTACCTTTACTGAGCATTTGAGCTCACCCTTTATATGTTTTCTTTTCCCCAGAATTTAAAGAAATGTTTTAGGTAATAGAAAAAAAGAGATGTTTTTTATTGGAGATGTTGAATATCTTTCACCATTATTAGAAGATTATGTTCCACGTTTCCAAAGACACTAAAATATTACAGTCCTTGTGTGTCTGTTTTTATAATGTATTAAGTATTCTGAAAAAGTACTGTAATGTCTTTGTATGTCAATTTGAGGGTCTCTACATACACTATGTGAGTTAGTGTTTCGATATAACTTATAGTTTTCAAATGAAATGTTATTATGTGCATGGCCCTAAAAATGTTTCATAATCTTTTTTAACTATGGTGATACAATGAATGAACTCTAGTAGAATTATAAAATGAAGAAATAATTATGGGTTTTTATTTACATGGTTTCACATGGTGAGATACCTATTATTTCATGAAACACTAAGGGTGCTCTATGCGTGAGGAGATTGGAATATATAATAAAAATTTATAGTTTCTAGGATGTTTTGGGATAATATAGATTAAATTCACATCATTTGATCTTGGATTCTATTATTCATGTTATGTTAGTGCATGATCGCGTAGCCACTAAGTTTGGTTTTTATAATGGAGCCACCCAAGTTTAGAGATACAATATATTGTTTCACATGTAGAGTAGGCTTACACTACAATATGCAAACAAGAAAATAGAGATTGATTGATAATGAATCAACCTGAATGTTAAATAATGGAAGAGTTGTATTTGTGTTGTTGATGGTATGGAAAAAAATATATTTTTTTATAGTATAATATATCCATCATAGTGAAAAGTTAAGGTCCAAAAGGGATTTTTAGTGATCAATTAAGGGGGACTAAATAACATATATATTTGAGTTATGATTTTGATCTCCACAGATTTGAGGAGTTCCTAGACAATGTTGTCACAATTCTTTAAGAACTGAATTTATTAGTAGAGAAGATGACCTGTATGGTGGAGAACATCATGAATCAACACTGGAACTAGGAAAATATGTGAAAGATATGGTTTAATGTTATATGAATTTCATCGGAGCTTCTCGGTTCATACAGAATAAAATGCAACCTAGAAATAAAGGTCAATAATTGATTATAATGTTATCTCATGAGTGGTCAGGTGTAGTTGATGATTAGAAGATGCGAGAATAAAATTCAAAATTAGTAACAAATATAGATGAAATTATTTGAGAACCAATTTTAACTAATAATTTAAATGATATTTCATCATTCTATGGAGAGGAACATTGGCCTTCACAGTATGAGAATGATGATACATCATGGGTAGTAAGAAAATATAACACATACATCATTGGTTTGGGTAAAAATATAGATCATGAAATGGTGTAGATTAATGAAGTAAATTATTCATTAAAAATAGATATTAAAATGAATCTTCATATGTGTTTGGTAGAAACAAAATCATGAAAATATGGATCTCTAAAAATTTTATATTTAGGTACTGCAATGATTATACTTGAGTCTACAATAGGTTAAAACTAGACATCATTTATTACAAAATAATCTTAAAAGTGTACATATATAATCAATTCCATGGTAGAAAAATAATGGAAAGTAACCTAGATTGAAAATATTGCTACAATGGGAAATAAAAATCAACATCTCAATTAAAAGAATTCAATGCTAAGGACTTAAGCAACAATGAAATTATTGAAAAATATTACATCCAGTACTATGAATAATAAAACGAAATAAAATAAATTATGGATCATAAAATAGTGAGGGACATATGTGAGACATCGTTGAATGTTTATGTGGGAATGTCATATTATAACAGACCTTAACAATGTGATGCAAAATAATTATTGTTTTGACTTATATCCGATGAACAAAATGTAGTGGTATAAAACATTATAAATGAAAAAGAATATATAAATAAAAATGAGGGGATTTATAATTTAACTATATGATGAATTTTTATTTAATAAATCACCCATGAAAAATAGAAATTCTATAGTCAACATTTCTAAGATGTCGGTATAAGAATAAGTCATTTTTTTACAACGAATAAAAAAATCATTGAGAAGAAATTCCAAACCTAGATGCAATGAATCTGGTGGGGAAGATTCCAGAGGAAAGGGAGTCAAGAGGGGTGAGAGGGGACATCACTGAAGGTGAAGGATTCGAGAGGGGATGTGGGATGGGAGGCAGAGGCTGGGATGTTGAGGTGGAGGCAAATGCTGGGTGGTCGAGGTCATGAGCAGAGGCAATGGTTGGGGAGGGGAGGAGATGGATGGGAAGCGGCGGTCAGATGGCTAAGAGGTGAAGGTTTGATATGGTAGGAGAGGGCTTTGTGGTGATGTTCAGATTCCAGAGAGGTGGTGGATATTGATGGGAGGAGAGGACTAGAAAGTGGAGGTTGGGGAGGCGAGGGTTCAAGATGGGGATCCTGTTGGAAAAGAGTGAGTGAGGAGGAGAATAACAATGGTGGGTTGAAATTTGGGATTGAATTCCCTCAATATTAATAAAACCATAGGTTTATAGAATAAAAAACCCATATACATTATGTTCTTATAATCCATGGTAATATCTATGTGGGGGTATGCCCCTTTTCTAGAAGTGTAATCATATTTCATTGTTACTCCTCATTCGGATATTAACTACTTTATTTTCAAATTCTTGATTTGTCGATTAAGGTCCAATTTTTCTTCAAAGGTAATAGTAATGTCAATAAAAAATTATATTAACATAATATATGCCATATTTATTTATTCTGTACATTAAAATAATCATTATCTAATTGTTATCATGAAGAATGAATCACATCGCATGGTGGAGATGGTAGGTCGTATGTACACACAAGGGATGATATAATTATATTAATTTTGAAATGGTATCAATGTTGATGGTATATATATTTCTATAGAATAAATACCTTGCTATTATAATCATGTATAAATATTATTTCATTCATTATAGCCATCTATTCAATGTGGTGGCGAATAATAGATTACATCATATTGTAGAGATGATAAGTCGTAAGTACGAACACATGGTGATTTAATTTTTTTGTAGGATGGATAGAAGGTAGAATATGATTGTTCCACAATCCTAATGAAAATTATGAATTCATGTGATACTATATTCATGAATTAATAATTGAAAAAACTCATGAATTGGAAGTAGAATAAGAAATAATTTTAAAGAATGAGTAGAGGAGATTACCTCTTCTTCGATGAATTCCCACTAGATCTTTTATTAAAGGCACGAGACATGGTATTTTGAGAATTAAAGAAGCTATTAAATTTGTATAATGATTTTGATTATGGAAATGGGTATGGTATTTCCAAATCTGGAAGATCAACGTTCATTGAAATTTTGAGGTAGGATATGCCCTTTTATAATTAAGCCAAGGAGAACATTTGGTATCTCAAAAACCAATTTATAATAAACTGAAGCCACATTCAAAAATATCAAAAAAAATCATAGTTTTGAATACGAGATGATATAATATTGTAATCTCATAATCCAAAAAAATTTGGACCCATTTTATGTCAATTTAAACCTCATCATTTTAGTTTTACACTTTGATCTTGTTATTTATTTTATATATGGGTATCAATTATTTCTATATTTAATGGGGGAAATATTTTGTAATTTTATTTAAATTATATCATTAATAAGTAATTTATATCATTTTAGATCGTATAATAATTAATATATTTCTTTTAAATTTTTTATGTTTTTTAAATAATTTAATAGTACATAGTTTTTAGATATCAACAATAGTGTCAATTTTAACAGTATTCAATTTTAAAAATATTAAAAATATCAACATAAGATATTATACATGAAAAAAAAATTCTATTATAACCCTTATGGTTCTAGTGCATCTGTAAAATTAATGGGACATATTAATTTTCAAAATTTAAATGAATTTAAATATATTTAAAAACATTAATTAGATATTTCTATAATAAAATAATTGTAATATCAGTTTTTTGTAATTATTTCATAGAAATATTTTTTTTGTAAATGTTATAAATAAAATTGTATGATAAAGATAAATCTTTTATATTTTATTATAAAATGGTAGTTGGAAATATTCTCTCAAAAATCAATCATAAAAAATGTTATCCTTATTACAACATGAATTTGCTAAATTTAACATCTATTTAAATAAAATATTAAAAGTGTCATAATCATTTCCATATGTCTCAAAATGTCCAATTACTCAACCCTTAAATGATTATGGTCAAGATATACTATAAAAATAATATTGGTTCATCTTTGTTCCATTTTAATGGTAATTATATTTTTAGTAAAAAATATTTTATAGATTTTTTTATTAATTTAATAATTTATGTATCATCAATGTATAAGAAAATAAGGAAGATACTTACTTATTAAAAATAATAATTAAATTAAATAATAAATAAAATTATATTATATATTAAATTTCTATATATATTAATATTTATATATGTTATAAAATTATCTTAAAAATGATATATTTATTAAAACAATAAGGCGACATCTATAAAACTCAAATGAATAAAAAAAATATAAATATCATAATTACACCCAAGTGGTCTAAAACATTGAAATATATTTTTATCATGAATATGTGTTCATTAAGTTAAAAATTTTCATTTAAATTCATTTATAATAGAAATATTTCCCCACGTTGTCCTATAATAGATATTAAATACAATTAAAATGACACTTTGTGTCTTTCATTGATTTAAATATTATTTAAGTAATTTTCATGTACAAGTATCCATTAAATATAATAATTATATTCCTTAAATATCAAGGGTAAAATTTTATTCATCGAATAAAATATTACTATTTTTTGGGTTATTTTATAATAATTATATTTTTTAAACAAAATTACTTAATTTACCATTTAATATAGAAACAAAATTTACAATCATTACTATTAGATTGGGCCAAACAATATAAGGGACATATTTAAATAATTTCGTTCTTAACAATTATTATTTAACATCCAATTTTTAAAATTCAAATCGAAAATGTCTTATAATTAAATAAAACATAAGACAGGTAAAATGTAATGAAATTTTTCTTTTCATAAAAAATGTCCTTCGTAAACATAATTTTTTTTATAATAAATTGATATATAATATAAATTTTAAAAACCATAGTTGGATCCAAATAATATAATTAATATTTAAAACTAATCTAATGCATATTTTTAATTTGTAATGACATTAAAAGAAAATATGTATTTTTTCAATAACAATTAATATTTTCGAAATTAATCAAAGATGAAATTTATCAGTAAAATTCCAAAAATTAGATCAATGTAAATTTAGATACACCAAAATAAAATATGGTGTTTTATTTTTCAAATAGAATATAAATAGTGGTAAAAAGTATATTTAAACTCGGTGCGCCATCAAAAAGATGAAAAACAGCTTTTTATAAAAAACAATTCTTTTATTAGAAAAATTGAATTGGTTATTATATCATGTCTTTAAAACATATAAGAAAAATTTTGAACATTAGATTAAATATATTATAAATATATTCAATAACAAAAATTCATCAAAAATGATTTTATTATTTTATAGACTCACTTATTTTCATTATAATAGTTTTACGAAGAAACTTAATACTGTTCATAATCACCATTATACTTACATGGTTTTAATTTAACATAATAGTATTTAGTTGTTCACGTATACTCAATCTGGTGTTAAATGAATTCAATAAAAATTAATTTTAATTGTGTATATCACTAGACATGCATAGCATTGCATATACCACAAGCTAATCAAGTGTTGTGTATAGTGAAAGCTTGTCTTGGTGTAGTGTACAATAGATGACATCAATGAAATTTAAAAAAACAATCACATATAAAGCTCGTGGTGTTACAATGTGTGTGTAGCTGTAGGATTCCCTTACCATATTCCCCGTTACATTTATATAATTATTTAATTATTTCTTCGATAAATTTAATAATTGATTATTAAAAAAATGTTCAACAAGTGAAATGATTTTTTTTCAAACGATGTCATGTTTTTATAACTAGACCCCTTAGATGAGGTGAGTAATAACTAAAACCAAAAATTTTTCATTAGTTTTCTAAATCATGAATTGGATTAATTCTTTGGAGGGATATATCTTTTCCTATTCTATATTTAGTTAAATATAATTTTTAGGACCTTGCTTCTCATTTTTTATTAAATAGTGTGTCTTCCCTTCACATGTAGTTAGTTAATAAACTAATCAACACCTAATTACTTGAACCATTATTTAAATAGAAATTTTTGTCTAATAAATAGGATTACCAATGTCGGTAAATGCATATTTTTCAAAGACACCTTCAATGTGTCTTTTAAGCCTAGATAAATTATTTTCCTTATATTGTTTAATTAAATTCCATGAATTGAGAGGAATGTATTGACATGATAATTTTATTTCATTAAAATTTTTGAATGATTTAATTTATGTGAATCATATTCATGTGGCATGACCATTCATCTTATTGTTATTAAATAATAACTATTTATATAAAATGATTCAATGATTTGACCTGAATATATTCAATCACTTTCTTCAAGGAAGTTTCAACAAATGAATGAATGTTTTTGGGTGGTCTAAACAAAATACATTGTCATCTGATAAAAATGTTTATACTAATTTTTTAAAGAACAATAATTCTATCATGTCGCGTGAACAATCATATTAATTGGATAATCTCTATTAAACTATAATATTTTATAATTAATCCAATATTGAATCCAATTGGTTCCATAGGCAAGAAGACTGATACATCTAGATACCTAATTAGTGTGCCAAACTATGATTTAATTTGTGATATAGTCTTCTTGACATTCTAGCCAGACCATAATTTGGATAATTTTGTTGACTGCTAGAATAGAATTTTGAGTTGACATAATAAAACATTAATGTGGTTTCTTATGAAAAAATAACCTTATAAACTCTTGGTTAATTGATATATTAATGACAATATGGAAGAATGATTAATTATTCATGCATAATAACATTATTATGATAATGAAAAACCAATATTAACAAAATTACTTGGTTTTAGAGATGGTATATCTTAATAAACTAATCATTGTTTCATATGATGAATAATTTGGTATGTTTAATACTAGACTTGGGATTTTTTTATTTCTTATCATTTGAGAATTTGTGATATCGATATGATTGATACCTGAGGGTTTGATTCTGATGGAATGTAGATTTTTCCTTTGTATAACTCAGGATTGATGCTGATACTAGAGGTCACGGTGTATGTTTTTGTACCACCAGAGGGAAATGTGAGATGGTACTGAATGCCCAAGGTAAATGTATTTGATTATGTCATATGTATGAGGTCTTGGCACAATGGTATTGAATTTTGAGGTCAAATTATATGATTATATGTAATACAAGATACCAAGAATCATAAGCACACAATTCTTGAGGGTGAGATTCTCGATATGCCTAAGGATGATATTTTTGTTATCCTGAGGGTAGATGATGTATTTTTTTGAATATTATCAGTGATTCATCATTAAAATATAACTTCCCACAAAATTTCTTTTTCCATCCTGATGCCGTCAGATCAACCCATAGACATAGATATCTAGTTGTGCGCTATGTTAGGTATAGCCGCCAGGTGTCCCCCATAAACCAAGATGGATGGCTATTTATTTAAATAGTTTTTTTATTACTTATTTGTAATTACACACCATGTAATTTATATTTTACTTTTTGGATTGTCCTCGACATTAGTCCCACTGACCTATTGAGATTTTTCACACATAACATTCTCAGTCCACCATTGCACTGGGGTACGCATGTAGTTCTACAGGTTTATAAGGCCTTGGTTGATTGCTTGTGCTGCATTATAGTACATAAGAGTTGTGATCAGATGACATAGATGGAACTCAGGATTCTATTGGAGCATTATATGGAGATTTTCATTCATTTATTTTCATAATTCAGGAAATTTACTATATATATGCATTCTGTATTAATTTTAATTTATATAATGTATAATAATCATGACCTGGATTCATTATTTGTATAAAATTGTTATTCCCCGTTTTTATTAAGATATTATATTATTATTCCACTATTTTTCATTCTTTTATTAGTAATTACACATATATATGTTATTTATTTTCTAATAAAAAATTGTTATAATATTATATGTAGGGTATAGTATCCCCAATGCACCACTAATAGTCCCTCAATGCTAGTTGATAGCCTCGAGCATATAGGGATAGGGTGTGAGGTAGTGTGGTGACTGGTCTGGCCACTGTCATATTGGTGACCCATGCCTGGACATTACCGAGTCATATCACTGCTTTAATTTCACCTTGTATATTTCAATTTGGGCTTTGTAGAGAGGAGACTAAATATGTGTCTATAGTTGGTAAATAGTTGTTCCTTGGACTAATCACACCATGCATGGGAAATGACCATGAATCTAATGCTATGATTGTTGTTCGTGCTTTTTTTGTTAGAGTTGATGTGATTTCATGTCGAGGGAATGGTGTACTTTCCACATCATATGAATTTATGATATTTATGGTATTTTAAACTTGTCCCAGTATGACATGGGTGAAAATTTTCACGTTTCATATTAAACACATGTTGTTTCACTAATCATGCATATTAATTCCATTTAGTTGCATATGTAGGATACTTGTTGATCTGATTTGGGTTCCTTGAGTGGTATTATGTTTCATGATTGTATAACATGCATTTATATTTATATAACATGTTTTCGGACTACGTAGCTTTCCTTTCTAGTTTAGTATGCCATGATTATGTGATTTCATTGTGGTTCTCAATGTTGTCTTATTTTAGCTACATACATCACTTATATATATATATATATATTGTATGGAATGATAAAATTTTAATTGGTTTCAATTAAAATGTGTGAATGTTTTCTATTGTAAGTTGTATGGGGGGATATAAAAAAGGGAAAAACTAAGCCATATACTCATGAAATTTTTGAATATTAAATATGATTAAAGGTAGTTAAACATTAATTTGAAATGAAATGGATATTCATCTAAATGATCATCTAGACCCATACAGATCAGTGGGGGCTTGGTCCTTGAAGTATAATCCTTAATGGGACATTGAAACATTAAATGTTTGTGAACTCTTATTAGGTTTCATTCAGATGAACCCATGTTAGATTCAATGGTCCCTCATAGGTCTCATTATCTTTGATAACATATAAAATTTTATTCTGATAAATTCACTAAATAAAACTGAATGTTTGGTAGTATGAAAATTTATTAATAAATAATGTTTTTAGGGATTTCATATTTTTTATATCTTGTGTATGTAAAATATCTTAAATGTTTAAAGAATAAAATGCTAATAAATAAAATGAATTGAAAATGGATCATTTATTGGTGTCCTTTGTTTAAACCCTCATGTCAGGGTATCTTGAGCTTGTCTTTCGAGTATCACGAGAATAGAAATTTGCTCATTTTACATAGGTTTTTTCCTTACCAATAATGCATGAAATGATCGGCACTTGAGTAATGTGTTTTAACAATATCATGAACTGTTACAAGATCGATGCTTGTTCTTTTGTAAGGGGAGGGGTCGTAGTAGTAATTTCTCCTTGAATTAAAATTCATTGCTAAATATTGTAATTTTTCTATGATTTGTTCTATTCAGTTTTCGCTATCCCTTGCTGGAATACTAGCTTCAAATGACACCATTGTTCAAATTGGTGGCCATGGTATCATTGGCCCTTTATTTTCATCATTGATGGATGACTTTGTATTGAATCATCTAAGTTAGTGGTCATATGGGAAAATATGACATATAGTTAAATATCTTCTGTAGACCATCTGATGCTTGAATTCATAATAGGTACAATATATGGATAATATTTATGATACACCTTCTTCCTACCAGAACCCCGGGGTTGCATTTTTTCACATACATAGTGCCCTTTGAGTGCTACATGATGTATTTACCAGTCGATTTTGTTGTAATCATTGAAACTTGTGGTGTTTCGTATGCTCTAAGTTCATATCCATAGTATAGTGACATGGGAGTTAAATAAATCAATTAGTCCCAATGCTCTGGGGGACATCTAGTATGCTTTGTTGTTTTGACATGCTAGTCCATTTGGTTTATACATTTATATCTGATGTTTGATTTACGTGAGCATGTCTAAGAGGAGTGTCAAATGTACATTTATTCCGAATATATTCTAGCTCCCTCATGAACAAGTTACTTCTCTTGTTTTAATAACTAGGACTCTCCAATGGGGGGAGTTTCACATATGTTCTAGTAAATGTTCCTTTCTATGTAGAAGGAACACAATCGAAAGGACCATTTAGAGGAGGTTTTATTTTCTTGAATTCCTTTCACACATTAGTGTTTTGAATCATGTCGATGCTTGCTCAGAAGAATGATGTTTTTTTCAATGGTGGAATATTCAACATTTGAGCAATATTGTTGTTCATGGGTGGACGTTTGTGTTTAATCTTTAATGACAATTGGATTCCCTGGGTGGTAAAGACTTGTAGATTAGTAAATTAATGTTTAACAATAAGTGAATTTGAGTTTCATCTAAGGAATAAAATAATAGTGGTTCAACCATTTTATTTCTTGTAGAATTTTAAATCATCAATGTGTACTCATCCTTGAGATGCGAGCATTTACCATATATTGACACAGACTTTGATACACTAAAATAGAATTTTTCTTATGCCATGTTGTAGTTTAAAATTTATTGTGTGGCTTCAGTGGTATCCCAGTGAATCACACCATCTGTTTAGGGTGGTTCTGGTTTAATGGTCATAAATGCATTCTTGGAATGATTTACCAACAAGTTATGTATGATCAATCTAGAATTTGATCGATTATTTACAATTGGTTACCAAAAATGAACTCATATGTTATCAGGTTCATTTTTTTAAAGAAAAACACATTTGGTGTTTCTCTTGATCCTTAAGAGGTTTTCCTTCTAATGAAATTATGATGGTGAAGGTTTCATGTCTTATAATTTCCCCCTATAAATGTTATGACATTTGGTTTGGAGCACCGCCATTTAGTTTTTTTTTTCAGAGACAACTACATGGCCATGTCTCTAGGTAAAATCGATCGTGTAAGCGACATTTTAATGTTTTGGTTGAAAATATTCAGTTTGGATAGTATATAAATGGATTCAATGTCTATTGTCTAATCAATTCTTAAATGTGTGACGGGTATTTCGAAACACAACTTGACCGTCTAAGAGTGAATTCATGACCCTTATACGTATGGTGGTGTTTTTTTGATTGATATGGTTTCCCAAGGATAAGAATTTCTATAGTGGGGAGCTTGTAAGATAGTAATTTTATGCGATAATAAAACCCACATTTGTTAAAAAATTAGTAGTATTTTAGGGTGATAATAAATTTTTAAAAAAAATTTCTCTATTATTTATATACCAAATGATGAAACATTCTTCATTGATTTGAAATATTGAATGAAATATTTTTAATGTTATATGTCAAAAAATTATGGGATTCTGAGACATATACACCCCTGACATTGCTAAAATAAAATATTAAATATATTTTATTCATTTCCCTATGCAATTTTTCCAAAAAAATGAAATATCTTCCAAATAGTGCATCATATGATAAATATGATACCACCATTAGGTTTGGAGGATAGGGTTTAACCAAGTGGGGATATAAACTTTATGTGTGTCATGTATTAGAAAACATCGCACATGGTAACAACCTCTTTAATTTAAATTAATTAATTATTCTATTTTTTATTTAATAAATAATTATTTTTTCTTAAACGGTGAGTCGTACGTGAAATCTAGTACCATCATTAAGTCTAGAATTGAGGTTTAATCAAGATTTGATTTAGAATTTGTTAGTGTGAGACAATTGGTCAGAGAACCAACATATATAAGATATTTAGTATATAAATATATTTTGGGGGTATTTAGAATTAATTATAAAATAATAATAATAATTATTATTATTATTGTAGATGATAAAAACATGAAACTTTATATAATAAATTAATAATTTTGTTTTTGATTGGGAAAATATTTTAGTGGTGACCAAAATAAATTAATGTGGTATAGATAATGATGTAAATTAATTGAAAATTATCTGGTTAATATTATTTTATTAACTATTTTCTTTTTTAATGGATGTTTTTATTAACATGTTTATGGTGTAAATAATGGATAAAATTTATTAATGATAATAAAATATTATTATTGTTTATTTTATTATTAATAATTTGAGAATATAATATTAGTATATATATATATAATGTGTGTATTTATATGAGATAAATATTAATGTGTGTGTGTATATATATATACATTGGAGGGTGTATATATATATACAGATGTGTATGTAAAAGAAAAATAAACATATATATATATATTTGGTTGTGTAGGTATATATAATTGATTCTAAATATATTTATATAATGAAAGTCAAATTAATTTTTGATTAATAAATTGATATGTAAATATTTGAAAATATATAATTTGGGGCATGTGGTGTGCAGCACAAGGAACAATGAGATTTATGCACATTCCAGGAAACAAAATATAATAATAATAAATAGTATTTATATGGAATTGAATAAAATGGAAAAATAATATAAACAGTTGATGGTGGGGTCTTATACATCCCTCCAACCTCCTCTTTCCATCCCTCACCCTCTATAACGATTTTTTGATTATATATTTCAAACATAAATCCAAGATATCTCCTTCAATATTGATTAGATTCATGCATTTTTCTTGTCACTGGGTTCTTCCTAAGGAGATGATTTTTAAACATATTTGTGTTTACGAAAGTATTGACATTTTAGTGGGAATGTTAAATTCATACAACAACCATCATCGTTATTCGTTGTTTCTCATAAGGTAGGAAGTGTATAATATATTCAAATGTAATATATAGGTTATTAAAATGATTTTTGGGGTGTGTGTTTCGCCGTATGTTTCTATTACAACCTGAACCATTAAATTTGAGAATGATTTATGTGTTTCTTTGATAAATTAAATTATTTATTATTAAATGAAATGTTTAATATGTTATATGAATTGTTTAATAAAAATTGTCATGATTTTATAATAAAACCCCTTAGATGAGGTGAACTGTATTCTAAACCAAAAAGTACTGAGTAGTGATTAAATTAATACATTGTATTAATTCTTTGTATACTTATATTTTTTCCTTTTTCCACTGTTAGTCAAATGGAGTGTTTAAAACTTTTCATTTCAGTTTTTATTTATTAGGGGGTTACCCTCCCATTGGTAGATGTTTAATGTACCGCACACCTTTAATATTATTTGAATGTTTTATAAATGGAATACATTGATTAATTAATGGGATTTCTCATATAGGAAAATCCCCATTTGTCAATGAGACATTCTTTGTGTATCTTGAACCTTGAAAACTGAATTTCATTGTATTGAATTTTTAAATGAATTAAATTGAATGAAATGGATTGACATGATAGTTTTTTATCTTTAAATACTTTAAATGAATTAATATAAATAGAACGTATTAGGGTGATGTTAACACACCTCTAGTTGTGATTAAATAAGCATATTTTAGGCAAAATATGTCAATTATATGACTTGAATATATCCACTGAAATGATTCATGGAGTTTTGAGGCCTTGAAATAAATTAATACATCTCTTGTAAATTTAATCCCTTTTTCTCATATAGAATAATTTAAAGTAATTATTATACATTCGATCATTAAGGCATGTTGCAGGCACGACTACTTAAATTGGGTTATTCCTATTAATCTATAATATTTTATCTTAATACAACCTTTGAATCCCTTTTGGTACATGTGCAAGAAGACAGAGACCTCTAGCCACGTGATAGGTGTTCCCAACATGGATTTCAATTGCAATATAGTCTGATTGACCTTCTAGGCATACAATAATTTGGATCAATCGTTTAACTGTAGGCTCAGTCTTTTGAAATGATATAATAATAAATTTTTGAGGTACGTTCTGGAAAAATCACCTAGGAATGTTTTTGTTATTAGCCATAGAAACGATCCAAGGTTCGAATGATAAATTAAATAGCTTTTATATTCTTATGATGATAATTAAAAACCTAGATTAATGAAATGATTTTTGTTAGAAAGATAGTTGTTTTAAATTGATCATTGTGACTTATGATAATAAATATAGTATGTGTGATACGAGACTTCTGATTTTTCATTCTTTGTTTTTTATATTATTTTATATCGATGTGATTGTTACATTAGGGTTTGATGCTAATGAAATTTTGGGTTTTTTCTGAATACAACGATTGATTGGTGTTAATTCTTGAGGTATAAGAGAATTTATTCAAACCACCAGATATGGAGGGAACACTAGTACTGAATTCCCTAGGGTAGAGTACATGATTATTCTAGATTCATGAGGGCTTGTATGAGTGATAGTGACTGCATGTGGGTAGAGTATTTGATTATGTCAGATTCCTAAGGACTGTATACATAATCACATGATACCAGACGGAGAGAATATAGTTGTGATTGAGAGTGAGATTTTGATTACCCTAAGGGAAGAGACTGTATGTTTATGTACTATTCAGAGTGATTCATCATCGGTAGAGGAATCTACATTATATTTGGATGATCATCTGGATGTAGGAGGATCTACACATAAATATAGATATCGTGTATGGTTTCAAATTAGGTATACCCATCTAGTTTCCACTAAAAACTCAAGTGTGTGGTCATTTATTTAATTAGTGTTTTCTATTAAAACACTATACCTAGACACTACTTAATTGAAATTACATTGTTTGTCCTGGCCTAGGAACCGGTGTTGTAGGCCAACGAATATATTGGTCTCCCACTCCACCGAGAAGTCCATTTAAATGTGGTACCCAATAAGTCCTACATGTTTGCGAGTTCTATGTTGAATCCTTTTATTGTTTCTTAGATCCTTGAATTTAGGAGCCAAACACCAAGATAGAGCTCAGGATGCTCAAGGAGTTATCCATGGAGATTTTTATTTATGACTTTTATTAATTCATGACTTGTATTTTATCACTTACTTTTTATGTATTTTTATTTATATTATGTATTTTTTTAAGGACACAAATTCACGAAATCTATAAAATGGAATTGTATATTTTTATTTAGATATTATATAATTCTTCCACTATTTTCCATTATTTTATTACTACCTCTACATTTATATTTTATTTATTATATGATAATATATTGTGATACCCTAATCTAGAATGTGTAGTTTCTACACCATACCATCAATAGACTCTATCTTTTAGCTGAAATCTTTTGGCATATGGGGAGTTTCACTCGATACCATATTGTGACTGGTCTTGACACAGTCTTAGTGGTGACCTGTTTTTGGGGTGTTATAGTTTTTCACCAAATTTTGATCATTATTTTTCAATAGAACTCATACCTCATGTCCCACATTTTTTAACGAATCATTATATACTGATTGCGTTTGAGTAGGAAGAATTGATTAAGAAACTCCATGATACTATTTAAAAGAGATTTATTCATCCATGTGTGTCATCTTGGGGTGAATCATTTCACTTTTTTAAAATTAATGTTGGATCAATGATACTTTTCATTTATTATCATGAGTTTTATAGGATCAAAATCATGATCATGTATCATCTACCACATACTAAAGAATTTTATGATCAACAATGTAGATCACAACACTTATTTTATATTGAACATCATTCTATATATAATCATTAATTGTCAAAGAGGATTTACCAATGATACAATTCTGTATAGGGTATATAAACTATTAATATATAATGATTATATTTTTTAATACTAATAAACTTATATCTTTAATAATTTATTTAATTGAGTAATTAATGACTACCACCATTATTTTGTGGTATCCATTATAAATTATATTCATCTCTATAAAAATAGAATGTCTGAGAAATACTATCACTTGAGGATTGTACTAAATACCCTATTGAAGTATACATTGTATGGACAATTTAAAAAGTGTTATATTTGGCTATAAATTGTTTAATGTATATGTCGTATATTATCAATTTTGTGTATATAGGCGTATCCCTCAAAGGCATAGGATATTTAATGTTGTCCCCAAACAACAACAATTCCATTGATTTGATGTTTCTTAGTTTAGATGGATATTAAAAATGATTTGGGGGTAATTCATATGGACTCTTTGAACCACTCAACATGTTAAAATGAAATAAAGCCATGTTTCATTGAAAATATTATTGTGAGTATTTTTCTAGGAATGAAATACAAAATTAACCATTACACCAAATCTTTAAATTTCCTATAGTGGATAATGGATTCCAATATATTGTTATATATATAAGAAGTAATATGAATGCGTTCTGTTGAAAAATTACATGGTTATATCGTATGCATCCTTATAATTGATTGTTCATGAGAAAAATTACTCGATTCATGATTTGGTGTTAGTTATAGTAATTTTTTCATTAAATATATAGAGTACATATCTTAAAAGAGAAAATTGGGACATATATAATGATAATTATTATTTTAATATTTTACATTCACATAGAAGACATTGAACATTCACCAGATGTGCGGGTTAAAGTTTATTATGGATTATTGAAACTCAATAAGTTATCTCCCCATAAAAGGGAACAAGGTGGACGAAGATTTGAGTCTAAAGTATCTGGCTAGGTTTTAGATGATGAGGATAAAAAAATTTACAAAATTTTTATATTTTCTTATGGACTGATAAAAAAATCATTAAGGGAGGGGAGACCTCTTATCATTCTCAAATGAATGATTAACAATCAATCCTTGTGAAATTTAAATAGGAATATAATGATGATATGGATCTCATAATATGGTGAGAAATGTTCGTATAGTTATCCTTGATTGTGATGGAATGATATGGTTCAGGATCCATTTACTTCTTCTACCCATACTAGACTTAAATATTGAGTATTTATACAAGGTACATAGTTCTTCATTATCTATTTTCCGAAAATTGTGAGAAATTATAATGATTTAAAATATTATATCAAGTGGAATTTCGTGAGAAGATATATCATTGTGTTCTAATTGAAATGATTAGTATGTCAGCATGATATTATTGAGAGACAAAATGGTAATGAGACGTTACATACACTACACATGCCTTTACAGAAATTGAAAATATATCTCTCTGTATTTCGTTGTTGGACTCCCCAAAATATATAAATTTCATAATTCACTTTGGGATGTTATTGAAAAACTTAAAATTTCATCACAATTCAATGTTATTAGATAAAAAAATTTATTGGGTCATATTTAGATTATATTCATTTAGAAAGTGGTTAGGATTCATGGAGTACCACATTCCATTTGGTGTGATCAGTATTCTATGTTTGCATCGAAATTATGGAGAAGAATTCATAAATATCTTGATAAATAATTGAGTTTCATCACTTTATATCATAAAAAATAGATGGAAATTTAGAGAGAAAAATTCAAACCCACAAGGATAGGTTGATATTTTGATCATTATATTTAAACGTTAGTTGGGAGGAACACTATACTATATTTTTGTTTTCAAATAAATATAGCTTCCACATGATTATATATATTTTTATTTCTATATCCCCTAATGTAAAATAGATTAGAGTGGAAAACTATAAAATGATTATGATTGTAAAGAGCTATTGGGATGAGAAATATGTGAGGGAATGGACAATAAGATTAGATCCATTCAACAACACATATGGGCGGCATGATGTTTAAGGAAAAGATATGTTGATAATTATTAATGTGAATTTGAATTTGAAGTTAATTGAAATTTTCATGCTAAAAACATTTCTAGGAAAGATGAAAATGAGATTTGGAAGGAATGGAAATGTACTCCCTAGGCATATCAATACCATTTAAATTACATATGGTATCAATTTGATAGTCTATCGGTAGGTGATTCCCCCAAACCTCTGTCATGTCTAGGATGTGTTAAATGTTTTCCTCATGAGGATTTGAATACCTATACAATATGATGTACACAACTAAGAGTTCAAACCAATAGATCAAGATAATTTTTATGAGAAACAAATTTTTTATATTCCCAACCATAGATAGAATGTTTTAAGACATAATACCACCCACTCGGTCATGGTTTTTTTGCTGAAAACACATATTGGGGGAAGCTATGTGGGATCAAGAGGATGAAATGATTCATGTTGACTATCATTTTTTTACCGAAGGGATGTAATTTTGAGTTTCAAATTCATTTTATAGAGGTATTATGTAATCCCAAGAGGTTTTATGAAGTATGTTTTTTGAATAAAATTAATTTTGTTGATAGCATACGTTACATGCAACACAATGTTTTAACAAACAACAATATACTATTTAAATTACTTTTTAACATGGTCATTATGAACATGTGGCTGAAAAATGAAGTATAAATAGTAATAAAATTTTCTAAATATAATATAAAATTTTTATATAAAATCAAAATGTAATTATAGAAAAGTACTTATTTTTTTTAATGCCATAATTTTTTTTAAAAAAAAAAATTTTTTTTCTGAAAAATATTTTATTAAATATTTTGAATAAATATTAATGTAATTTTTGAATATTTTTTAAAAAAATTATTTGAAAAAACACTAATTATTTAATAAACATATGAAAATATTTTATGGATAATTTTTTTAGTTTTTTTGAAACAGATTATATTTTTTATGAATGGTTAAAATATATGCTTTTATTGAAAACAACCTTTTAATTAAATTAATTTATAAGTTTAATTATTTTTCCAAGTGGTCTTGAGGATTAAATTATTTAAATTATATTTTTATTTTACAAATATTGATTATTTAAATAAATTTTATATTGAACATTCGCATTATAATTGTTTAATATTTTGAAACTTTTCTCTTTGGAAACCCACTTTTTCATTGTGTCTATAAGATTAATTCTAAATTAAATTCTACCATATATGTTATTAAAATTTTGAAAATTGATCTATATAATTTTAATAAGTACATATTATACCTTCTAATAAGTCCATATTAAATATTTTACCTTAATTTAATTTCAAAACAATATAATTAATTTCCATGATTGAGATTAAAATGACATTACAGGTGGTTAAACTAAATGTATAAGCGGTAAAATAAACTATAAACTTTTCTTAAACTAATTATAGGACCATATTTATACATTATAACTTCATAGGGTCTATAATTAATATTTTTATATTTTTTACATGATAAAAATGTGTGTATTATATATTCATTGGGAAAAATTCATTTGTGTCTTCTCCACCAATTATAATAGGCCACCCCTATCCTCTTTTATTCAGACCTCCAAAACAAAATGTTTATAAAAAAATTTAAAACAAAACTTATTTAATTCCCTACCATCAAACAATAATTATTTTTAAATCGTAATTTCTTCCAAAAAGGGATTTTGGTGGGAACCTAAATATTTTTTCTGAAGAAGAAGTAATTTCATTAATAGAGTGTTTTATATTATTTATCATTAAAATACATAAAATATTACTAAAACATGATGATATAATAATCCTATTATATTCAATATAATAATACGATTTTATGTTTTTGGTAATTACCTACAAAAATGTTCTCCTCCCTTAAAATGGAAACCAAACTATTGATCTAGTGTATTTCGGACTACTATCTCACGAAATAATGTAGTTGGTTTTCCATCACCTATTATTACATATGTTTATAATGTGGTATATAATGACTATATATGATATATATATTGTAATATAATTCATAAATTATAATATAACATATACCTCTTTACTTTCTATTCCATAGGGAACCTGATAATGTTGCTTGTGTTTATGGAATACTACCACCTTGTGAAGTGATGTGATGAATTTTTCACATACACATTACATGTACAATAATATGGAATAATTTAATGTTTTTATATAATATTAATGAAATATTAAACGTTCCTATAAATAATTATATTATATTTGGTTTACCTTACCCAACGTTTAATAATCAACAATGACGTCTGTGTGTAAGGTGGACTATCATTTCATGAATTGACGTGATTAATTTTTCACAAAAAAATTATATTGATATAAATAATGAGAAAATTTAACAAATATATGTGATATATATGAAATAATAATGGATTTATGTTATATTTATATTCTTTACCATACATTCATTTTATCCTTCAGGACAATAGAAATAACATTCATGTGTATGTACGACTTACCGCCTCCATGCACTATGTAACTGAATTTCTAAATCTAACATTAATGGATTAAAATAAATACACATATAAATATTAGATATATGAATTTGATAAAATTTTTAAAATTATGAATATGATGGAACCATGGTCAAAATATAAGGATAAAAATTTCCGAACCCAAACACACATGAATAACGAATTAGTTAGTACATGAAACGTGATTTAAAATATGAATTATTGATAAATGGGTAATAAACGTCATAAGTAAATAATATATGGTATGATTAATATTATCATTCTTATATAATATATGTATAATTATATCATATTTATTATATTGGATTTTTAAATATGTGTAAAGAATGTGGATTCCGAAGAAAATGGATTTTTTCTCAAATTTTCTTCTATGTAACATAAAGTATGTTTTTCACTTATCTTATTTTATGAGGGATATATATTACCCTTTTACAAGTTATTTCTTAAATATAATGATTTTAGTGATGTTTAATAGTTTAGTATATTATGATATTTTAGTTGTTCGTATGATTTTGAATATTCTAATGTGATAATAAATTTATGTTATAATCTAAATATTTATTGGGATTGTTATAATTATATATAAATACAACCATTTTTTTGTTAAATCCAATGGAATGAAAAAATATTCACAATTAAAATGAATATTTAGATATATTTTCTTATAAATATCATCCCTGTTTACCTTAAAATGAAGATAATCATACCATAGATCATACGTCAAAAAATACTAAGCACCATAGAGTTTATTAATCATGTAAAAAATTGATATAACATTTACATGTTTAAAATTGATGTTATTGATTTCTCCATAATTAATGAAATGCCTCATAGAAGAATCATTATATTTAATAATAAAAATAGGATCACCCCACTGTGAATACAATTGATACGGTTGTTTTGAAATTAGCATAGAATATGTCATTAATAAATTTTAAACTCATCCTCCATATCAGGGAGAAAATATGAAAATTATTACTAAATTCATCTATATATTTTATTACTACGCAAGTATCCCCTTTGTGAATAGTTTAAATCATATTGGAAAATAGATTGTCTAAGGGATTCAATAATAAATTTAATTGGTCTCTTATTTTGATGATATCATTCAACGGTATGAACTCATTAATATCAATGAATTTAATATCACCCTATAAATTGAAAAGGAATAATTTATCTTTAAAATATATATTAAAAATATAAAATTAAGACTAATCCATACCCACAATAATATCAAACCCTATTAGGGGTGAAGAAAAAATAAGTTTCATGTAAAAAAATTACATATAAGATAATATTGATTTTTTAATAAATTCGTGTTTCCTTAATACTACATCGATTAGTTTTTACAATGAGTAATAACATTATTTCATTAGTTGTTATTTCCATTTTACTATAAAATTCCCCAAAAATAATCCAATGTCTGGATATTTAATCGAACAAGGAATTGGAATAATATAACTAAAAAGGTAATCAAATTGACACCATTTTTGACTGTCATAAATCTATTACAATATTTCTATATTATTTTCTAACATCTTTCAAAATATATTATTTATAATTTCCACCTAGAGTTACTTGAATAAGACACGAAATAAGATAACGACCTACCCCATTGTTAGGAAGATATCCCAATTCTAACTCACCATCTAGTTTTCAATTGTGGGTCTGACTAGAGAACATTTTCATTTAGTCAATAGATAAATGACAAAGATTATCACATCATTAAATATTTAATAATCCAAACAAATATTTATCAAAATATCTTCTACTACATTTAGCTAATTAAAATGGATAACATCCTGATTTTTTGGTTCACTGCTTCTTCATTTCATTCAAACATGACCTAATCTTAAATTTTTTTTCAGGATTTATATATGGATCAAAAAACTATATTTCAACATGAATATAAAAATTATAAACTACACAAAAATTTATTAATTCATTAATGAAAAAAACCCTTATAAATTAAGTATTAAACATATGTAAAATATGTAATTGTTTCTCTCATAGGCAAGAACATAACTCAGTGCATACCTATCTAGTTTTGTACAATTTTCTTCATAAATGAAAACAAGTTATTATTTTTTTTCTTGAAATCCATATGTTTTATTTCCTTTATATTCCAAATAACATTATTAAAACACCTCAGAAGAAAATTATATATATATTCCATACAGTCCATAACATCACTATCTTTTTTTATAGGACTCTTAACTATAAAGAACCATCAATAAGCATCAACAAAAAAAATAGAATTATTTTTATTTATATGTTTTATATATTTCCAAACATCAAATATATTTAGAAATAAAATTTTCCTCCTTTATGCTTTCATATGGTTATAAGATCTACCGAAAACAGAAGGGTGTATTTCATTAAAATTTTTCACTATAAACAAGTTCGTTTATAGATAATTCAATCATTTTCGTTCATGGGTTCCACCATTATTCCCCTGCATCAACTATATAAATAGTTATAAATGATATGCTATTATAATAATTCTTGTTTTCTTATTTATGTATGCAGTAACCTCTTAATTCCATACTACTTCATCTACTATCTTTCCTTTATATAAAACAATTATTAACATATATGGATTATATGATACAATTGGGTAATCTTCAAAATCTATCTCATGATAATATTTCTATAATATATTAGAAGTGTATTTTAAAACACTCAAACATTTAAATATATTAAAACCCTTTCTATGATAAAAACATTAACATCTCATGTCATACCCAGATCTTATTTACATGATACACGATATGGGTTACACATTCATTCATTCCAATAATATGTCGTGATTCGTGTTATGATGATTTATTAAAACATTTACATAATATAGTTAAAACCCACATATAGTGTCAATTATGTATCCAAAAATCCTACAATATTTTGTTTTCACTAATGTGTCTATCAGGAAACATATTCTTCATTCAAAGAATATTTACATTATTTAAAGATAGAATACATAATTTTTCCAGAAACTTTTTAATACCTATGAAAAATATATATAAATGATGAATATAAATATAATTGTAAGGGATATAAAAATAAAGAAATATATTTATTCTAGTGAATAACATATAAATTCTTGAAAATGTTATCCTTTTTGACAATAAAATAATGAGGAAATGAATGAATCATTTCTACAAGTGAAAATCAATATTTTATAAAATAGATTGCTTGAAACACATTAATATATATATAAACCATGGAGGCATCATGATTCTGATGAGATCTTGTGAGAAAATTACAGTAAAGGAAAAACTCGTCACTATGAATCACTCCTGACTACATGAAAAGAAAAATTTTCCTTAGAAATCCATTTTAAGAATAACATTGGTGACTCATAACGACATAATCATAGAAATATTTCACTTTTGTTTATAGAATTTTTTAATAAATAAATTCGAGTTAATTTCATAGGATTAATAAATATGGTTTTATCTCTCATTTTTTTCTTCAAATACTATATCACTACCAAATTCATTATAATGATATATTAGGCTCACCCATCAGGATGTGGAATATCAGATCACCTAATATCATTAGTAATAAAAAACTATAATAAAATTATTTTATTAATATACAATTTTCATTAGAAAACATTTTAAAAAACTAATTTGAACCAATATGAAATACATTTTCCATTTTCACATAGCCATATCGATAAATATCATTTTCCAATTGAACTCTTAAAACGTAAATATTGAAGAATTGTAGGAAATAATATTTTAATTGAATAACCATGTAAAATTGTATAAGATAATTGATATTGAATAATTACAATGAACGAGGGAAAATTTTGTGATGACGTATATTTTAATTTTTTTTAATTTTCGTAAAAAGACTCAAAAGTACTCATAAGGAAAATGTTAAAATATTTATTTTTAATCAGTTATAATTAAATTAAAAATTATTCTAAAGTGGATTTTAAAAATATTTTATCTATAATGAAAATCATATTTTGAAAATTTTCTAAAACATGTATATGGAGGAAAATAGTTTAATAGAATACATTAAATCATCATTTTAATGAAATACCTCTTATAATAAGTGCCATATATCATTGAAAATTTTCTAAATATCTAATAATAAAACTAAAAATATTATAAAATAGAAATAATAACACATATTAGGGTAATTTAAATATTATTATTTCGGGTATTTAATTTATTATAGTGTTTTACTTAGTATAAACAATTGTAATGTTCATGTTTGATGTTTTGGGGATGTTCAATTCATAACATCAAAATGAATTTTCTGAAATAATCGTGGTAAGATTGGTTATATTTGCATTAACTAAATACCATAAGCATATAATAATTTTTATTTTTTTACATTATAAATATATTTCAAAATAATTATCATAGGTAGTTAAAAAAGTGGACACATTAGTTCATTGAGAAAATTGTTCATACATACAGATGGATGTAATTTTCATTTTTCTAAAAGTAGAAATATTGATAAAGTAGGTAATGATATAGTTTTATATAATCAGAAATATTTTTATCTATTTTTTATCTATTAATTATTTGTATCCTTACAACCATCCATCTATGGTGGATATGAAAATTTTATTACACCACATTATGGAGGTGGATTTCCACACGTATGCATGAGTTTCATTATATACATACAAATGATGGAAGGGTAAGATGGTCTGTAATATATTATTTCTATAGAATCTTAATTTTTTTTTCTGAATATCACATATATCAATTTTTTCAATTATTTTATCCATCCATATAATTTGATAATGATAATTGAAAAACATTACACTGTTGAAATGGTAATCCACAAGTATGCATGAGATATTTTTTAATTCCACATAAAAATAAAAATAAAATGAAAAATATTTTTATCAGAATAATAATGAAATTTAAATATATTTAATATATTTATTTTATTATTTTACAGGGTGAAATAGTTTTTTGTAGGATTTTGATGAAGAAATAAACATGAAGCACCAAGTTTAGCATTATATATCATCTTTGGATAATATATTTTTCAATACACGATAATACCACAAGGTTTAGTGTTTTGTTAAATCCATGAACTATAGAACAAGGGGAAGATGTTTTTGAATTGATTTATTAAGGTATTGTAATTACTACAGCTCTCAATTTGTGTGATTTACTTAGAATATTATTTACCCTTCTATAAGTGATATGAGAAGCACCGATGTAATTATACAATATTTTATATAATTATTAAGTCAAAATAATGATAATTCTTCACAAAGGATTAAATATATTTATTATTATATGTGAAATGGAATAATACATTAAATAAATAAAATTTAGACCCTTGTCAATATAGGTTTATTTATTATCAATTAATTTAATTCCCTTAAATCCATATTAATTATAATGAGGCTTTCCAAACCGCTTACCATTATAACATATGTATATGAATAAAATTAATGCTTCCATATAATTATGTTTTTAAAATTTTATTCTTATTGAATAATTAATTCTCTAATTTTTAAATTATATGGTTAGTATATTCACATTTAATATAAAGAGGTGAAATTCATGAAAATCAGTTTTAAGAAGAATTCCAGATCTAGGTATAAATATAATTTTTCATTTAATTCAAGGTTAATGTTGACTCGAGATTTTTTTTAAATAAATATGAAATTATTTTTATATTTAAATAAAAAATTACCTAATGTATCATTCCATCAATAACATCAATTTCATAGATTAAAAAATAGGTTTAGTTTTTAATAAAATATAAATAATGTTCATAAATGTTGAGCATGGGTATCCATATAATAAATATTTAAAAAAAATATTATTTAACTACATAAAATTATAGTTGGTTTGTAGTTTTTTTAGAATTTATTAACTCATTCCTACATCATAATAACATTGTAAATGACATAGTATTTGACCACTAAATAATTTATTAATTTACCAAAAATTAAACTATTTTAGAAAAATATAAAAATTTACCACAATCTAAATCTAACCAGGTGATTTAAATTTGTAATATCAAATTAGAGATTTAAATTTATAATTACACTGAATTTAGATTTTAAATAAATCAATTTAATTCATATAAATAAATTTGTCAAATAAAACCATTCCTTCTTTTATTTAATACTTTTTTTAAATTATTTATAAATTAACAATGAAAATAAATACTTAGAATGAATAAATATAAATCATATGATTTATTTACAACTAGGATTACTTAGTTTTACACAAATTTTCAACCATAGTAAATTACACTGTTGATACTTAATTTATTACATAACCATGTGATTATATTTTTCTCTTATAGATTTTTCTAATTCCAATGTTGGCTCTTAAGTGGTGTTATTATTCCAAAAAACATATACCTTGTGAATAATGGTTTTATACAAAACCTATGTTTTATTATATAAATATGGAATAACTTTTCCATTGATTAAATTTTCCCTTCCACCTATTCCACATCAGTGTTAAAATGAAATTATAACTCTTAGGAAAGTATTTAAATTGTAATGAAACATTAACCATATCATATTCCACAGATAATCATTGACACAATGCTACTATATATGTGAATGATCCAAAATTATCCATAATTTCATATAGACTAATAAATTATTGACAACACATTCCCATTATATTAAAATTGAAAACAATTTTCCATGGAGATATTTTATAGAAAACATGATATGCCACCACAAATTAATAGTATTTTCTCCTATAATCAATATAGATAGGTTTCAAACCATGATCGTTCCTCATGTTTTGTTGAATAAATATTTTCCCCCTCTATCATTTTATATACATGTTTTAGAGCCAAAATAATCCTTTCACATAAATCGTCCTAGTATTCCAGATGTCGAAATTTATTTATATATATTTCATCTAAAGGTAAAAAATTTATATTGGAATGATAAATTCTATAATAAGAGATATCAACTGATTAAAATTTTTGATCTAAAAATATCTTTTAATTTAAATATTTTTCATGATGTATATCCACCAAATTTTGATTTTTTCTATATGTATGTCCATGATTTTTTGGATGAAATTTTTTGTTTAAATTTGAATCAATACCCATCAAATTCTGAAATCATTTCTAAACAATTAATTTAAATCCATATTTCTTGATAGATACAACAGTGATATGAACTACTTGTTACATAAGTATATTCTAAAAATATAGAATATAATGGTTATCCAAATAAATATTATTCAAAAAGGCATTAATGTACATATATATTTATAAGATCAATAATAACCAAAATCACATTAGTTCCATGAGATGTATTTAGAAATACAACTATCAAATTATAAGTCATATTCTCCCATTTCTTCTTCTATTCTCGAAAAGGGTGAATAATCCCATTGAATAATTTTTTTACATATTTATCTTATAGACAAGCCAAACAATTAATAGTATATTTAGCTATATAATTCATCATAACTTTGCAAAAATAATGTTTATGATGGTATTTTTATAGAATGAACTTTATGGATGAGATGAAAATAATAAATAGTAAGATTCACATAACATTTCATTCATCATTTATGAATAACTCAAATCACAAAAAAAATTAAAAAATCAATCACAAAAATCTTTATAAATATTAATCCCACACAACATAACCATCATAAATGATTATAATATATCATATAAACTATTATCTTGTTTATATACCTATTGAATTGTTTCTTACAATGACTACTATAATGATACCTTATACAATAGAGAATAAATTCTACATAAATAATTTCCTTGAAAAAAATCATTAAATTTTAAACCAAATGATCATGTTATGAGTATATTACTATTAAGGATTCATTATCTTTTATAATCAAAGCATGAAATATCATATTTTATATACCATGGTTGTACTAAATCATGCAATAATGATTCTTTATGATTTAAATACATCTTCTGAACCACATTTTCAACTCTATTTGAGTAAATATATACATAATAATTTTATGGTTAGTATATATATTTTTCGTTTATCCCATATATAAAATGGGTATAATTTTATTAATGTAAACAACCATTACTGTATACTAATGGTCATGTTAATGATAAATCATCTAATGGATTTAAAATTGATGCACTGAATATGAAATTATATATTAATATTGTATTAGGACAAAAAAATCCCTTTCCAATGAGGATCATTAGAAAAGACTAATTCTTCAATTATTTCCGGAATGTCTAGTACTAAATCATTAAAAAAATATTTTTTTAATTTTAAAAATCATTCATAACATTTCATTATCAAAATTAATGTAACAAATTTACAATTTAAGTTACTAATTGTTATATATAATTGATTAATGTTAAAAAAATTATTTATTAACCACTATTCCATGAAATCAATGAATATTAATAAAATATTTTAGGTCGTTGAAATTATTTACCCACATTGGTTTTAGGATTCTCCACAGTTAATCCATCATTAAAAAAAATATTCATATGAAAATAATTCTGTTATAACCAAAAGTCACCCTTAGATAATTTTTCATAAGAAAATTTTTTTATTAAATGTTTTCAAAGTTATAAAAGGATTATAATAATTATTCTCATTACTCAAAGAATAAATAAAAATTTAATTACTGATAACTACCTTAATATTTTTCTAATAAGAATGTAAAACTATATTCATATGACACACAAATTTAGCAAGTTCACTTATTAATCAAAATATAATAATAATAAAGAAATAATGGCCAAATATAGTATGAAATATTTTCATAAAAATGTATTTCTATATCATCTTTATATGATAATTACATGAACTTATATTGACCATTGAAAAATATTTACCACCTATGATAAGATCAAAATAGTAATTGATATTAGTAAATGAATACATGTTCTTAACAATGATGTTATTAAGGGGTCTATAATCCATGAAAATCCTCGAGAAACTATTAATAATTTTTTTATAAAAATATATGATCACCATAAAGTGATGTTCTATGACGGAGAAAACCCTTAGCACGATACATTTGAAGCATATTTTTTAATTAAAAACCCTATACTAGAGCCATTAAATAAAGTGGGTTTGAAATTATCATACCATCCTGAACTATAGAAATAGTAAACTGAACTTATAAACCAGGAATACACAAATGAATATCATCATGAAGTACATATATATATATATATTAATTAATTGCTTTTATATCACAAATTTTAATAGTTTAATTCTTTGTCACAATATCGTAAATATAACATTCACTTGAATCAATAATCAATTTATCATCTTCTTAACATGTTATCTATTGTATGAACAAATTCATATATATGATTTTATAATAAAATTGAAAATATAATATTAATTATTTACAAATTAAATTTATTTTACAATGGTAAAACAACAGGCAACCCATTCATATAAAAAAGTAACACTCTAAGACAAGAAAGAAATCAAAAAATACACGAGAAATCATTACATAAATGATTACCGAAGGATTTATATAAATTTGTATTTCATTAATACTAACCTAAGTTTTTTTTATTATATTTTCTGAATTCTTTTTATTGATATTTAATTTCCATTTCACTTAATATATTCATATAAATAAAATAATTTGTGTTTCTTGAATAAAAAAAGGTTTGGAATTATCTGATCAAACAAGTTGTCAACAAGAAATCACAATAGTCAATAGAATAGAATATGTATTATTATAATAAAAAACTTTTAAATACCATTATATATATTTTTAATGGTGTTTTTAACGTTTATTAACAATCATAGAGCATTAATTGTTATAATAACCCATATTATTGCAACAAAATCATTAAACTACTAGTTTACTATTTGTTTTCCAATTACTTGTCTAATTAAAACTCTTTTCCCTATATTTAAAAGACTAATTTCCACAAATACAAAATAAGATATTATTTTAGATAATAAATAATTTCGTTCAATTTAATCTTCCATATTTGTAACTTTTTGGAGGGGGATGCACTTTAAATTTCATGGTTGACTACTTCTGAATTTCATCCCACTGTAAACACGTCTTTATTTTTTAATCATAATATATAAATGAATGTTTAAAATAAACCTCAGTATTTATAGAAATTGTTAACACTTTTTCAAAAATTAAATTTATGTGATTTCATTAATCTTTATTAAAATATTGTTTGAATAATGTAAAATACTTCAATTTTATACTCACGACCTTCAAATAAATTCAGTGAAATCAGGATTATCTAGTAATCTTTTCTGAAGAAACATCCATTGATACATCATAATTTTCAATAAATATTTTAAATAAAAAATATATTCTAACTTAATGATCATTATAATAATTATTAGCATGAAAAATAAAATTAATGTCCATCACTCCATAAAATCAATATCAATTTTTACATCGTTTTTTAACCAGGGACAATCATCGTTCTGTTTCACCTTCAAAATGATAAATGAAAAGAGTTTACCTTTTATGTTCCATACTTACCAAAACATAAAATATATGATCATGTATATTCATCCACCATTTCTATTTCATCTTACCTAATGTCCCACAGAATGATATAGGACTCTATTTCACTAAATTCCTTATTGTGTAAATGTTCCTCTATGAAGAACTCTATAGCTCTCATTCACAGTTTGAATCATTAATAGCATGTATAAGATGAGTAAAAACTGCTATAGCCTACTCTATTTACATTATTCTAGGTCACTATTTCAAAAGGATGGTATACCCTTAATGCCTATATACACTGGTTTTATTTCGCCTCAATAGAAAACTAGTCTGAATTGGTATGGACTCGATTAAGAAACATGAAAATTTTCACAAGGTGTCACATGAAAATATGAAAACATATATTTTAAAATTGTATTTTAACATCACATTAACATATAATTTTATCTAAATTTGTTATCAAATTAAAACTATAATTCCCATATCATAATTTTCCCATAATTACTTGATCTTTAGAAAGTATTTCACATTATATAATTTGCATAACCCTTTTTAGTTAAAATTTTAGTGAAATATGAAATAAATTAAAATATATAAGGAATAAATAAACATTGTGACCATTTTTCCAGAAAAATAGGAATATTAATTTTACAATCTTGTTTCATTCATGAAAATCATACATTCCACAAGAAAATTTTCATTTATTCAAAAATAGTCTTCAAAATAGTTAATACATACTAATAGTCCATATCCAAAACATTTTAAATCATATGATAAGTAAAATAAAGCTCATTATTGGATATTAACCAAAATACCACTATTAGTATAGTAAAAAACATGATACCCCAAAATTATTTTTTCCTTCATCACAATAAAAATATATGGACATAAATAAAACATTTATAGATAAGAAAATAAATCATTTCTCAAATAAAACCTTAAAACCACACTACAAAATAGAATATAAACAATTATTTCTTTCTTATTTTTGTTGAAACACATAAAAATATACCGATTAGATATATACCCATCACATTTTATCATTCCATACCACATGAAATCAAATTATTTCATAGAAACATATTTTAAGAGAATAATGTTGTTTAATTATAATGGAATATTCAAAACCCATGGACTATCAGGATTAACCCCTATCAAAGTAACTAATGCAGAATTAAATCTAATAAAGAAACAATCCAAATTCCCTTTCTAATTTTATCCTTTCAAGAATACATAATTACTCAATGTATTAGAGTGATAGATTGAGCTCACCAAACATTAAAATGTATATCAGGATCTCTCATCATCATCTATAATAACCTTTTACCATATTATGAAGAATATTTTTAGTTGTTCACTTTTAATCCTAAAATCCATGAAATGGAATCTGATCCCATATATAAAATATATTTTACATTTACACAACCATAATTAGAAATATCATTTTTCGTTGAAAACTCCTAAAAACGATAATTTATAATAAGAGTGTGAATGTGATACTATTTTAAAATAATGTCATCTTATAATGTAATATTGATAATTAATAACATATTTTATGGTGGAAGAATTATTTTATGATTTATATATTCAAACATATAAATTTTCAATTTATTAATAGTAGTCAAAATGAATCATATTATAAATTTTAAGAATATTATATTTTAATACATTTTAAATAAAATGAAATGTATATGAACATGTTATTTAACATTATTTGATATATGTATATCAAAATACTTAGAATATTATGAATAACTGTGATATGGAATAAATCTAGTTTAATATAATAAATTTAAAAAATGGATTAATTAAAAACTGATTTCTTTGAGTCTCTCTTTTTATAATTCATACTCTAACACAAGAATATAAAAACTATATTATAATTCTAAAATATTAATACCCCTTTTTTATATTTTTTTCATTTTGATTATTAATTTTTTTTCATTTATTACAATGATTGGTTTATTAATAAAAATATTTAATTACACTTTCGATGTATTGAGGATGTTAGGTTTTTAGACAAAATATAACATATGTGTATTGACCATGGTGAAATAGTTTATATTAATTTTAAATTATAAAAAATAAACGTGTTATTATTATTATTAATATATATATATATATATATATTTAATTAATTGTTAACCAAACCATGTATGGTGCCCTTGAGAAAAATAGCCATACATTTTTGTGGAGATGGTAATCTTTGCAAACCCATTAATGACATTTTCCTTTTTTTAAAATGGTTTTAATTAAATAAATTAGATAATATATTAATTTTAATGAAAATTAAATATGATATATAGATATAAATATTTATTTATATGTATCATTTTATCTATTAGATCTATATTAGTGATGAATCCTTTGATGTGGAGATAAAAAATTAATTATATTTAATCATAGAAGAGGTATTCCACACTTATTAATATAATGATCTATATTGGGATCACCCATCATATTATATAATTATCATGTACCATATCACTAACAAAACATTCAAATAATTGAATATTTATTCATAACACATGTGAAAAACATCACTTGGACCCAAAGAAAACACTTTCCAATTTCATATAACCATAATGTCAAAAGTAATCTTTCGTTAAATAGTATTATAAATAATAAATTACCAAAATAATGTGAATTATATATTATATAAAAATATGAATTAACATAAAGGTGAATTTGAAAGATGAATTATGTCTGTGATGGTGTGAAAACATGGTCATGTTGTTTATTTTAAAGAATCATTTTTTATACTTTGACAAAATATAGAAAATTACTCATGTAATAATTGTAAAAAATAACCAATTAGAAATATTTTAAATGAAATTAAAAATTATTTCAAATTGAACATTAATAACATTTGATATAATATTAAGGAAATACCATGAAAATTTTGACTAATATGGATTTAGAGGGAAAATAGATAAAATGAATACTAAAGAACAATATTATAAGGAAAAATCCCAAACCATAAGTCTCATCTAGCTTTATAAATTCTCAAAAACCTAAATATTAAAATTATATTAGTTTTTTAACATAATTATTTCCCTTTTCAATTTAATAAATTTTTATTATTTCTGTTATTTCATTTATTACCAGGTTTTATTTAGTCACTAAAATTGTGAAGTAGACGATGGATGTTTTTAGGGTGCTTGGTTTATAACAACCAATTAAAATTGGGGTATTTAACATTGTTAAAGTGATTATGGTTAAATTCAAAAAAATAAATGAATATATATTATTTTAATATTAAATAATATATATATATATATATATATATATTATATGAATTCTTTAATGAATTGTTTTATCTTTATGAATGGAAATGTATGTGGGAAATGATAAATTTATTGTATCACTTCATGGATCATGTATTCCACAGGCAGATATGAGAGACTTTATCAATTTTTGATAGAATAATGTGTTAGAAGCCATGTATTTTAATATATCTAAAAAATAATAATTATTTCATAAATATTATATAAAATTATTGTTTCCATAATTTTAACCACTCGTATGATATGGTGATGTAAAAAATTTTTGTTTCATTAGATAGGTGTTAGTCAACATGTACACACAAGTAATTATATAATTTCACATAATATGGAAAATCAGATGAAAAATAATTCTAAATTAACCAAAAAAAATTATGTGTGATTAAAACATTTATATTATTATTTCATCTTGGTAAATTATGATTTAAATAAGTTTTAAAAAGATATAATCATGATACAACTTATTAATAATTATTCCTATTTTTTAGAAACCCCCATTGTTTAACACATTATAACATATAGTTTTGGTATTTTTGTGAAACCATGAACTCTAGGATGTGGAGAAGATATATTTTAATTTATTTTTGTATATATTTCAAAAAATAGAGTTCCAAATAATTTGATTATGATATTTGAGTAGGATCATTATTTTAATTGCCCAAACCTCCCATGTCTATTACTTTGTCAAAATCCAGTGTTTGGGGTATTTTGGTAGTAAATAATAGATCATTTTTAGAGTTTTTATTATTATTATAGTTTTTCATCGGTAGGACACGTCTGCAAATCATTGTTGATAGCTATGTGTGAGTAAATCAAGGTGTTGTTTAGTCGGGGAATCGATAGGTTAAGGTGTCAGTCAGTTGAGGCATCGATATGCTGATGCATCAGCAGGTCAAGGCATTTTATGGTCGAGGATTTAGTAGGTTGAGACATTAGTAGGTCATACATTGGTAGGATGAGCTTTAGTGAGAAGAGTCTGTGAGTGGCATTAGGGAGTGGCGTTAGTGAGTAGCATTGATGAGTGGCGTCGATGAGTGCATCTGTGAATGGTAGAAGTGACTCTTTATCGTCAGGTCACATCGGTGGCTCATGTTCATGAATCATGTTGGTGAATCACATTGGTGAGTTAGGTGTCATAGACTCACTATTGGCGACTCCTGTCGGTGACTCACCCTTGGTGATTCATATCCAGTTTCTCTTAGTTTTTTCAGATTTTCCCCTCTTTCATTTTATTCGATGTAAATAATGTTTAAATCCATATTTGAGCATTTCTAAATATTTTTCCATCGATATAAAGTATATATTTAATATCCTAATTCTCCAGGGGCTTTGATATAATCAAACGACATGGTATTTTTCACGATCTGACATTAACGTCAATTAAAACCATGTCCATTCCATAGATATAGGATCTAACTAATCTAATACAATATCTTCTCTACCTAGTGGGATTCTGTTTCATATTTTTGTGCTTAAAAAATTTCTTCCCAAAATCATTGAATCTGTGCTGCAACCATAGATCTAGGATTTCTATTGGAGTTTATCTTCCAGGTTATGTGACCCCCTGCCTTTAGCGCAAGGAGAAATTGTTGATATTATATTTTTCATGGTAGGGACTCCTTTATCTCTAAATTATTTTTGTATCTTACAGGGTGGGTGTAGTCATTTCCCATAGTGAAGATGGGTGGAAATAAATTAAATGAAGATAATAAGAAGTAATAAATGAGGGATGTGAAGAATGCGATTATAATCTATTTGTTTTATATGTTATCATTGATCCATGTTGTGTTTTCTATGGGTTTTATGCCATCTAATACCAATCATTCATCACCCCTCCCTCCAATGTTGCACCTACTCAGCTGGAAATGGATTGAAGGAAATAATGACCCAAAACCTTTGCAACCAGTAGGCCTCATGTGGAGACCAGCATCAAGTGTATAGAAATCTATGAACATACGAGTCATTAAGCATTTTATAGAAACAATAATCAAGAGATAAGATGTATTAACTCTCAAAAAACTCCATGATATATATATATATAAGAATCAAATATCCAACTCTCATGTATGATTAATGTAAAACTTCTAGAAATAAAATGAAAAAGCTCAAAATTTATTACCAAAAGAGGAAACTAAGAAGCGACATGATGACTATCCCGACAACGGAGCTAATAATGACCAGCATAGTCCACGTAATCTATAAGGAAACCTAAAAAAATTTATATACATAGAGTGAGAAAACAATTGTAATCTGTATGGAATGCAATATCCACCCATGTATAAGTGGTAGAATCATTCAACTTCCACTGTGAGAAAACAGTAGAAACTCAAAATCACACAAATGGTATACTGTCCTCACGAACATCATAAAGGCACAATCACCAAATAGCACAAGTAATGTAAATTCATATAGTAATCACATCTATATTTTAGAACCCCACACCACTTCCCACTGGTAAACTCCTCATCTTTAATAGAAGAAATATAGACTTTCCCACTTTCTTCCACAATCCCCACATTCACAACATGCCCGCACACACCTAGTTGAAAAACCAATTTTTTCCTGCAAACACATAGGCCTCAACCATATAACATTAGGCCCATAGAAACCGACACCACATAACCATAACCTCGTCCCAAAGACACCTGAGAATGTATAACATATCGAATACCGAAAACACCTGAGTAAAAAACCTCACCCATGGACACTTAGGCCCCACAAAAGCACCACAACCTTCCCTAATAGTCTTGGGCAACCAATGCCTAGAAGAGATATTAGAGAAAATCCAATAACTATCCATCTATAACCACATCAAATTGATAGAAAGGACACCCACCCCCAAAACAACGGGGGTGTTCGAAACAGAGTTCTAAAAATTGGTGGGTTTCATATAGAAATCACAAGGAACTACAAGTATTTATATATATAGTTACAAAAGGTCAACATGAACTATGATATTTCAAAACAAAACAAAAAAAATACACAAAATGCTTCTCATGCTTCCATTAAATGCAAGTATCAGAACGAATGACAGTTAATTCCAATTTTGACAAATAAAAGATACTACACTAGAAGATACAACTAGATAAATTCCCACATTCAATTCATTTTAACAAATTTTGTTCTGTATTATCAACTAATTTATTTATTTTTCCAATAATACACAAGAAACTTCCAACCATGAAGCACCATAAGTTGCATCACAACCCACAGACACTTTTCAAAAGTCTCTGGAAACCCCATGCAAAAGGCCCAAGCAAGGTAACACCATACTTATTCAAAATTATCCTTCCTAATCCTACTTATATATCACCTCTGCATTAAAATCACCACATCTAGAAAAACAACAAAACTCTACTAGCCTGTAGTCCCACTGCACACCCCTTTCTTGAACATCTGTACAATCACTTCCACCAGTAGTAGTATATATAATTCCACCATGTCCTTCCTATCAACAAGAAAAACCCCAACCCTCCCTATAACTCCCCAATTTTTTCGCATCACTGCATAACAACAATACACTAAGCACACCCACAAACATAAACATAAGAAATCATAATACTGGAACACCACTGCCCAACCACATCCCATATGAAGTCCCACTACATAACAAGTTCATCAAATCTACAATCTACCAGTCTCCCAACCAGAAATTCCATTACCATTCTTGCACCACCCCATACACACAACCACACTATCATCCACAACACCACATGACCATCAAAAAACATAAGGTTAAACATAACTATACACAACCTACAACCATAAAAACAGAAAAGTGTGTTCATATTTATGAATTATTTGTTTTTTAATTACAATTTAATTATTTTACGGTTATCATAGAACAATTATGATCTTGGGAATACATTTAATTAATTGGATATACCGAATTAATCAATTTTTATGTCTATAGTCATTCAACATATGATTAACAACAAAAATTCATGAGTGTGGTGAAAAAATAAAGACCAATGATTACCATGATTTCAGAATTCATATGGCCAACACAATTCATATCAAATATCAAAGATAAAAGATAAAACAAGACAAGAATTATCATTATCCTCGTCCCTTAATTTTTTACCCAGGTAACAAAACCCATTATCATAATGGGTCTGATTATCTTCCAAACTTCATTAATTAAATGTTTGGATTCATCCATAGTCACCAAGAGACATGAGTTTACTCACCCCACCTAATACCCAATTAAAAGATATTTATTGTAATTCCTACCTAAAAATAACATATGATAAAAAATTCTTTATTGCACAAGGCGCATGGGGTCATTTAAGAAGGAACATAAACTCATAGAGAAAAAACCCATTCCATGGTTGTGGCACAGATGTGACACCTTGAAGAATAATTGTTTCAATCACTCAGATAGGAAATCTAAAGGATCAAAGGAAGAGAGGTTCTTGACCTCACCAGTCCATAACATTTAAAAAATCCATTGTTTTGGGTGTTCTAGGAGGGAATGACAGCTCATTTTGAGAGTTTTACAAAAATCATGTTTTTTCCATATGTAGGAAGTGTCAGTTACTCATCATTAATAGCTCAATATTTGTGGGCCAAGGTGTTGGTGAGTGAGTGCATTGGTATGTCGAAATTTTAGTTGTTAAAAGATTCATTTTGTGAAGGCATCGGTATGACGAGGAATTGGTAGTGTGAGGCATTGGTGGGTCATGAGTTAGTGGGATGAGCATTGGTTTGTGGGGTCAATGAGTGCTGTCAGTTAGCATCATCAGTAAATAGAAAAGGTGAGTGGATTCGATGAGTAATTTCAGTGAGTGGCATCAATGAGTCATTGTCAGATGGTCAAATCCGTGACTCATGTTAGTGAGTCACTTTAGTTATTTCGGTATTGGTGGATCACTATTGATAAATCATGTCAGTGACTCACCCATCAGTGAGTCATTTCCAGTTTTCCCTAGTATATTAAGTTTCTCCCCTTCTTTTCATTAAATGAAAAAATTGACTTTAAATCCTTGTTTGTGCATTTCTAAAATCATTTCAAAGGATATTAATTATATCATTAATATCCTAATTACCATAGTGATTTGAAATTCTCAAAACACATGGAGTTGTTTAGGATCATACTTTAATAGCCCTTGAAAAAGTCCCCTTCCATTGATATTGGACTTGGCTCTTCTAAACCATGATATTCTCTTCCAACTGTATATAAAAGAAGAATTATATATCTTTTGTTGTTCCTAGTAGGGATACCTTAATCTCTATTTTATTTGGGTATCATGTCGGGTGGGTATACTCATGTACCCTTTTAAATATTGTTGGACCCAAATTTAATGGAGATAATAATAAATAATAAATGAGGTGCTGGGATGATGATTATGATGACCACATTGTTTTATATGTTATCCATGATCCACATTATCTTTTTATGTGTTTTATTCGTTCTAGAAATCGTGGTTGTTAGTGGTCTCTATTTGCACACATGTTTGGTTGGTGATTACTTGATGTTGATTATCTCTGAATTATTATATGATTATGAAATTCGATAACCGTCTATATTTTTTTAAATTAATTGATTCCCTATGATAAATTTTTTTTATGATAACACCCAAATATTGAAAGTGGAATTAATGAATGAGAGCTGGTAAATATAAATAAAACATTCCTTGTTAGCGTGGTTGTGTGCTATGTGTGGTTCAATTCAACCTTATGTCTATTTTGTTTGTGTGGTGTTGTGGATGAGAGTAAAAATATGTCTGTGGGGTGGTGTAGGTGGTGTAATGGAATATCATGTCAAGAGATAGGTTGATTATGGAATGGATGAACTAGTTATGTAGTGGGTTTGCAAGTAGGAAGTGGTTGGGTAGTGGTGTTACATGATAAGGTTGGGTTATGTTTATGTTTAGGGGTGTGTTGGATATAGTTTCGTTAGAAATCAGGGCTTCCAAGATTGTTATTAATGAGGTGTGTTTGGTGGTTTCTTGTTGATTTAAAGGATATAGTGACATTTCTTTAAATATTGATGGTGGTAGTGGTTGAACATGCTTTCAAGGGATTGGAGTTTGAAGTGGAAGTGTTAGCTGGTGGTGTTTTTATGATTTTCTAGATGTGGTTCCTTTTGTGCATCGGGGATGACAAATAGTGTTTAGGAGGGATACTTTTGAGTACTAATGGTGTTACATTGCATGGTCATTTCTCTGATGGTTTATACATGATTTTTTAAGTGTGTGTAGGTTGTGATGATACATGTCGTGTGATGTGTTTTGTAGTTGCCTAGGTAGGGATGGAATAAATAAAAAAAATTAAATGATAATATAGAATGACAATTTCTTAAATGAATTTGTTGGGGGTATGTTTTGGGTTGTATCTTTATGTGAATAGATGTAAATTTATCAAATTAGAAAGTAACGTTATTTTATTTTGATAGGTGCATTTAGAGGTGGAATAAAGCGGGTTTTGTGTGGGTTGGTTTTTTGTTTTGAAATTTCTTATGTCATTCTGAGTGTTTGGTACCTACATATATATACTTGTTGTTCATTTTTATTTATATATGCACCCACATGTGTGGATCACTATGTTCCAAAAACCCCATTGTTATGGTCATGGGTTTCCTTTCCCAACATCCCATTGGGAGAATGTATGGATGGTTATTTGATATTCTATGCTTCCTCTTTTAGGCATTGGAAGCCCTGGACTCTTAATGTAGGTTGTGGATCAGTATTGAGGACTAGGTGTCTGTCGGAGAGGTGTCCTTCCCAAGTGTCTTTAGAATGAGATACATTTTACATTGTCAAGTGTCATTGGGATTTGGTGGCGGTTCTACCTCTCATCGATCTAGTCCTGGTAATGTGGTGTGTTCTATGTTATGTGACATTTGACCAAATCTATCTAATTCTCCTCCCCTCTCCTTGAGGGGATGAGTCGGGAAGATGGTGTTAGTGGTCCTGAGTAGTATTTGAACGGGAAGTAAATTCAGACATTGATTATTGTGGATGTTTTATATTGCATTGAATTTTTTTGAGTTGCTTGTTGTGGTGAATGTATTCAGTCACACTACAGGATCTGCCTCAGATGTGGTTTCTAAGAAAGGAGTGTTCACGAGCACATGCCATTCTGATTTGGAGGATTGAAAGGGTATGGTGAATGCCATCGGTACCGGGCATGTGCATCTTTGCACGGGACATATTGCCGAGCGGCCATGCGAAGGTGGAGGATTGACTTAACGATGTTGATGCTAGGTAGAGGCTTCTCTAAATAGTCTTTATTTGGATGAAATTTCCATTTAATGTTTTTATTTGGATGTTATTGTTAGGGTTCTCACATACCCTTAACAGTGTCATTTGAAAACACGAAAAAATGGATTTGTATTTGGCCTTGGTATCTGTGTGTGGGATATGGTTTGGTTGGGGCCTAATAATTTTGCTGGAAGGATACAATATGTGGCCTAGGTGTTCAAAGGATGATTTGAACAATGGGTATTGGGAAATAGAGTTGTACCATCAAGACGTTCGCCATTTGGGATGAGCAATTAACCAGTGGGTAGTGGTGCGAGGTACCCAAATATTGATGTGAATATTATTTTACTCTAAATGACTTGAATTATTTGGTGATTGTGACTTGGTGAGTTTGGGGTTGTATTGTGTAACCTGTTAGGTCTTTTTTATTTTCAAATGATTTCTTACATGGTCATTATTATGATTCTGCCACTTGTGCACGAGTGACTTTGGAATTTCTTACTGTGTATACATATTTTCTAACACCAGGTATATAAAACTAGTTTAATGTTTTTAGGGAGATTATGAGGAATATTCTATACATTTATTGCTCACACATTAGGAATGTGTTCATGTCATTTCATAGTTTTGTTATATTGAAATTTACATCAGAGTAGTTTCATTGTATTTCATGGTGTTTTACTTGGAACATTTATATATATATATATGTTTGTATTGGAGTTGTTTCGAGGTTCATAAAAATAATATCCTATTTTTGGTTACGATAAAAATGTGAATTCCTCCCATGTTGGGAAATTATTATACCCTTGGTGTTGGCCCCCACCACAGTGCCAACTGGAGAGAGGAATCGGGGGTCACTAGCTCTCATTATACAGTGCTGACTCTGGAGGAGATACTTTGAATGGTGGGGGTTCTGATAGGATTGTATTAGAAGATGGTTAAGAGATATTATGTATTTTGGAGAATGAAATATTGAGAATTTCATGCATTAGTAAGGAAACAATGTGTGGTTATCATGGTGTGTGATAGTGACTATGTAAGACTAGCTAGGAAACATGATTTTAGGGCCCCCTATGATCTGATGAAAGGGCTTTGAACTAACCAAATGATGAAGTGATGATACAATGATTTTGGGGTAGAGACCCTAGGAAACGTACATGCATCATGGTGACTTTTTTTCATTTTTGTTATTGATTTTTTGGGAAATTTAATAAATTATTAGTTAAAATGAATCCAAAATAAATTCTATCCAAATCAGGATTAGGAGATCCATGTTTACGCTTCAACAATGGAACCCAATAATCATCCATGAGTGACATAGGAAGTAGAGGACCTCTATGCCAATCTAGCTAATAGGAAGATTGTTGATCTAGGGGAGGAGAAAATCAATTGAAGAAGGCACATAATTCTTTCCAGTAGAAGAATTTGGGAAAGTACAAGGGTAGTGTCTCAGAAATGGAGACAAAGATCTTGATGGAGTAGATAAAGATCGTCGTCCGCCTAATCTGGTCTCGGACAGAGTACTAGGTTCCCTTGGTTGTTAGTCAGATGACAGAAGAACATCGTCAGTTGTGGAAACTTTACCTTGGGGAGGGGAAAGAGATTGAAGTTTTTTGGTCCAACCTTGAGATGGAGATCCGAGTGGAGCTACATTCATTGATGATGAGGGAGGTTGATAGGAAAGAGATTCTCTCCCTCCATTTGGGGAGTATGTCCATATAGTAGTTGGGAATCAAATTCATGGTTCACCTTCACTTTTCTCCGGACCACTATCAAGATAAGGAGTCTTCGACGATATGTTTAGTGGAATCCCTATGTCATTCTCTCACATATCAAGATACTTCCACACGCTACCAATATAAATAGAGGTTCATAAGATGTCTTATGTGGTGGTAAGGATTCACATGATGAGAGTTCTAATGTGAGAGGCGATCTGGTATGGTTCAATTAAGGGAATGGATTTCAACAGTAGGTTTGAAGTGCGATGGCCTTCGAGGTTTTGACTAATGTGGATTCTACCTCAGTAGTTTCAGTTTTGTCCATCTGGTCCTTGTACGTTCCCCATAGGATTGAGGAGAATGGTTCATCACTTGTGGAGGCCACATGCACCTTTAGAGTCATTTCCTAGTTTCATCTCAGTATGGTGGAGGTGGTTAGGTTCAGTGCTTACCACAACAGCAGTTTCCAGCCAGGCCATTGGAGCAATAGGGACAACATGATCCTACTCCATTACAGGGAGAAAATGTATGGTAATGATGACTATAGGGTTTTCCATAAGGAACTCGACCTGAAAATTTTCAGGTTGGCTGTCGATAACATATGGGAAGAGGAGTTGGTCATTGTCAGTTTTACTCCACATAGGAATCAGTTTTAGCTAGGCTGGAAATAATTCTATGTAAGAATAGTTTGTTCAATATTCTTTTTATCACATTTTTTGATTGATGAGCTTCACATTATTTTTTTCACCTAGTATATCCCATGATATTGGATTGGAAATAGAAATATGTATAGTAGACATGGTGTTGAGTACACTAGTTTGTGTTCTGAACATCTTGTTCGATGTTTTATGAGGAGGTAGACTGATGTTGTGGCAACATTAGTCTAGTGGGGATCTCATTCTACTTAGTTGTTTTGACACAGTGTTATCCTTGGCATCGACTGGTTGTACTATATGCATGCGATTATCGATTTCTTTCAAGGAAGATTCTTGTTTTCAGACATGGGTGGAATACATGTGGCTTTTATTAACAAGTGGAGTTGTATGATGGGAATTCGGTGTGTGGAGCCTTTAATTTCCTTGTTGGTAAAGATTCATAAGGAATCATTAGATTCTGAAATAGTGGAGTTTTTTGAAGATTCTAATTATTTATTGGATGTTTTCAATAAGAAGGTTGTTAATCTACCCCCTCGATGTGACCCTAAGTTTGGGAAATACTTTCAAATCGATGATAGTCCAAATATGATTGCTCTATATCATATGGAACCTTTTATTGCATATATAGATTGAAAATATATTGAATAAGGTATTCATAATTCTTAGTGGGTTGTTGTGGGCTGCTCTTGTCTTATTTTTGAAGAAGGAAAATGGTGTTCTTAGGTTGTGTATAGACAAATGAATTTTGAATCAGGAATCAACCAAGAATCATTATCCTCTTTAGAGGATAGATGTTGTTTTCAACCAACAGAGGGTAGAATGTTGGATTTATAAGATCGATCTATGGTATGGGTATCACCAGTTGAGGGAGATGGAGGGTGACATCTTGAGGAGACCTTTCATGTGTAGGTGTGGGCACTTCAATTTTTTCATTCTGTCATTTGGTGTTATGAACTCATCAACATTGTTCATGGGTCTTCTGAAACATACCTTTCATGAGTTACTAGCCTAGTTAATTGTTGTATTTATTGATGAAATATTGATATACTTGAAGTCAGGGAAGGAATATAAATATCATCTCAGGACAATTATGAATGTCCTTCAACACCTCTAGCACTACAACAATCATTCCAAGTCCATGTTTTTTACACAAGAGGTCCACTTACATGTAAATGTGGTGTCCCAACAGGGTGTATAGGGTGATACATTGAAGGTAACATTAGTTTTCTATTGGAAATAACTCTATAATGTAATATATGTTCACAATTTTCTCAGTATGGAACTCTATTATGGGAGATTCATATGTGGTTTATCTTGAGTAGCAGCATTATTGATGGATCTGACTAGAAAATGCCAAGCTTTAGCGTGGAGAAAACAGTTCTTAACATTGTTTGAAAATCTCAAGTGGATGATCGTTAGTGCCAACGTTTTTAGGTTTCTATAGGAAGGGGAAATATTTGATGTGATTTTCAATTCTTCTCATTTTTTATTGGTGGTGTGTGTTGTTGCAACAAAAAGGAGTGGTATTTTATGGGTCTTGAATGTTATGAACCTATGAATATAACTATTCCGCCCATGATCTGGATCTTGCAGTGATCATGTTATAAATAAATTTGTATTGACATTACCTCATTGGGTAGAACATTGTGGTCTTCATATATTTGACGATCTAGAGGCATATCATTTCCTAATGAGATATGATCTTTAAAAAGTAGAGGTGGATGGAATTTCTCTAAGAATATGATTTTCAGACCTCTTAGACTCTAGGAAAGGGGAATATAATGGCCAATGATTTGATTAGGAAGTCCCAGAAGGAGATAGTTTGTAAATCTATTAATGTTTGGAGAGTAATGGATTATTCTGATGCTTAATTGATAGATGAAGGAATAGATGGTATTAGAGGATGTATATTTCTGATGATGGTGAAGTCATCTCTGAGGTAGTAGTTAGAGGAGTCTATGTGGGGATACATGGAGGTAGAGGTAATGTATGATCAATATGACTTGGGTAATTCTTCGTAGGAATGGTTATAAGATGAAGAGAATCATATTTTATTTCTTGAGTAGTTTTTTTTGTTATAGTGGTGATGCATGAGGGATTTATCCATGTGTTTCATATCTCAACCCTACTGCTATATCCAAGAGTTTCCAAAATGTATTGTGGATGGAGGGAAAAATTCGGGTTTCCCAGGGTGGTGCAATCCATGTTGAAATATTTGGAAAAGTGCATGTTGTGACAAAAGGTGAAGGTAATGTGTTATGTTACCATTGATTTGTTGCATGCCATAGATATCCCCGAGTGGATATTTATGTCATATCAATGGATATTTTCATAGGATAACCCATGTCTCAGGGATGATAGGATGAAATCTGGGTGATTATGGATTGATTAATGAAATATAATCAATTCATAATGGTCAATGAGTTGAGAACAACAGATTCCCTGTCATAGACGTATGTGGATGTGGTAGTGAGGTTGAATGGGGTTCCTAGATCCATTGTCTCGGACCAGGATACACATATTATGTTGTGAATCTGAAGGGGATTGTAGCATGATTTTGGAACTCATGAATTCTTTAACACTACTTCCAACCCTCATACTTATAGGTAGAGATGGGACTATCCATATGTTGCATCGCATGTTGAGGTAATGTGTTCTGGACTTTGGAAGATCATGGTTACGACACATTCCCCTAGTAGAGTTCACTTACAATAACTTCTATCAATCATATATTGGAATAGATTTCTGAAAATATTTATATATAAGGTCATTTAATTCAACATTTTGATGGATGCATATTGAGGAGGCATCTATTCTTGGGCCGAATTTAGTGCAAAGTATGATAGAGAAGCTACAACCGTTCTATGAGAGGATGAAGGAAGCACTGGAAAAATTGATGTCATATGCAAATTGTCGGAGAAGGCCCATGGATTAAATGGTTGGGGACCTCGTGTTATTGAAGTCTTACCATTGACGTGTGAAGTGGAGGTTCTGTAGAGGGAGAAGACCTTCTCCCATGATCATCAGAACTTTTTAGGAATTTGTTTTGGGATGGAGTGGGGGAATAACTTTTGGTGTTGATGCCATAGATTAGAAGGTTCCAAGAAGCCTTTAATGTCTCCAACTTCATTGGTATTATTATGATGACTATGATGTCAAGGAATGGGTTGATATGGATATCAAGGATGACACAATTTTTTTGGAGTGTCTTATATAGATCTAATATCATAAGGAGAAGGTTTTTTGTGGACTGACCATTCCACTGGTTTGAGTGTTTTGGAGGTATGGTGGCCTGGAGGAATGTACTATGGAGTGAGAGACGCAAATGCATTCCATGTAAATTGATTTCTTTTGTGTTTTTATTGTGTGTTTTTATTTTTAATGTAGTTATTGAACCTTGTTCTTATAATATGGGTTATTTTCTTATTCCATTGTGTGTGATGTTGTACTGACTTGTGAAACGTGGGAGACCTGATTTCTAATTGAGACACATTTATTGTGCTATGATTAAACCTATGTGGGCATGTCAGTTCCACCTATATTGGAAATTATCTTGACATGCATGAGGGAATTCCTTAAATCATTGGTTTGTATAGTTAGTGATTGTGTAGAAAATATATTGGATGTTTTGGTGTGCAGATGTGGGAGGGGGAGTTCTTGGATGTTGAGGTTTTACTCTCTCCATCAAACAACACAATGTGGTTTATCCTTGGGAGGTATATTACATGGTTGTTGTCAAGACCCCACTTTCATTTGGGTTTGGTTTTGAATTATATAATGAAAAAATTGTTTTTGATTATCTGATGTAATGGACATAACTCAATGGTCCATAATATTTTCAAAACCCAGTTTTTTGGTATTCTGGGTGGAACTAGTAGGTCATTTAGAGTGTTTCCTAAAATTCATGTTTTTCCATATGTAGGATGCTTCAGTGAATCAATGATATTTGCTCTGCACCAGTGAGTCATGACATTGGTGAGTTAGGGTGTTTGATGGTCAAGGTGTGGGTAGGTCGTAAGTTGGTTAGACATGCATTGATGAGTGGTGTTGGTGAGTGTCATCTATGAGTGTCTTTAGTGAGTAGGATTACTATGTCGAGCTTGTGAGTAGTGTCGGTGGGTGGAGTCGGTGAGTGGTGTTGGTGAGTTATTGTATGTTGGTCACATTTTTTATTCATGTTAGTGAGTCTCATTGTTGGCTCACATTGGTGAGTTAGGAATTGGCAACTCACTATTAGTGACTCATGTAGGGACTGACCTTTCGGTTAGTCATTTCCAGTTTTTCCTAGTTTTTCTAGTTTATCCACTCTAATGTTTTATTTGATGTAAATCGAACTTAAAACCATGTTTGAGCATTTAAAAATTCATTTTAGATGATATTAGCTATATTTTTAATATCATAACCTCCATGGGGTTTTCAAATAGTCAATCTACAAGGTCTTGATCAGGATCTGACTTTATTGGCCCTTGAAACCATTTCACCTTCATTCATATAGAATCTGGAACTTCTATTATGAGTTCTTATCTTCTGAGTTTGTTTTTGATTCATATTCAAGAACCTAAAAACATTAATCCCAAAATCCTCACATCTATGCTGAATATTCAGATCTGATTTTTCTTTGGAGTTTCTCTTGCTACATGTGTGACACCTTGTCTTTGGTGCAAGGAGGAATTGTTAATCGTATGATTTTTTAGTGGGGGATTCCTTCAATTCGCTATTATTTTTTCATCATGTTGGGTGGGTTTACTCATTCCCCCTTGGGAATATATTTGATCTCAAAATTAATAATGAAAAAAGGATGTAATACATGTGGGACTGGGAAGACAATGATGATGATCATTTTTTTAAATGTTATCATTGATCCATGTTATGTTTTTAAGTGTTATATGCATTCGGAAAACCATGGTCATTGGTGGTATCAATATGGGTACCTGTTTGGATTTTGAATACTCATTTTTATTACTCTATTAATGACCATATATTTATAAGATCAGTTAACAACCAATATTATTTTAAATAAATAAATTCCCCATGATTGATCTTGTTCTATGATCACATCCGAATAATGAATTTGGAATTAAATAATTAGAATTTCAAATTCTGAATTAACCACGCCTTGTTATTGTGGATGTGAGCTATGTGTTGTTCTGTTCAGCCTTGTGTAAATGATATTCATTTGGATTAATTAATGGGAGTTTGGTTGTTTTTGTGGGGTGGTTTTGGAGGTTTAATGGAATCATAGGTTGATATATTGGTTGTTTGTGTAATGGATGAACTTATTATATAGTGGTATTGGATCTAGGCAGTGGTTGGGTAGTGGGTCTCTAGGATCAGGCTGTGTTATGTTCATATTTTTTGGGTGTTCTGGGTGTAGTGTTTTTATGCAGTGATATTTACCTGTGTGGTAGTGATAAAGAGTGTTGGGGGTTTAATTATTGAGAGGAAGGATACGGTGGAATTACTTTGAAGAATGATGGTAATAGTGTTTGCACTGCTATTCATGATAGGGGATTGTGCAGTGGGACTAAAATCTAGTTGAGATTTATTATTTTGATGGATGTGGATTGTTTTGTGGATTGGGGATACTGATGATGGGTTAGTTGGTATAATTTTGAATTTGGATAGAATTACCTTGTGTGGGACTTTCTCCAGGGATTTAAATAAATATTTATAATGTGTGTGTGAGTTGTGATGCTACATGTGTTGTGGTGCGTTCAATATTTTCCAAAGTATGGATTGAACACATAATAAAATGAATTGATAATGCAGAATGATAACTAGTTAAATGAATTATATGGGGGTATGTTTCAAGTTTCAGATTGTAGTGAATCGTTGTTCATTTATTGAATTGGGATGTAACCGCCATTCGTTCTGATACATTCATTTAGAGGTTGTAGCATGGTCATTTTTGTGTGGGTTTCCTTTTTGTTTTGAAATCCCATTGGCCAAGATGATAGTTTTGTACCTACATATTTATATACTTGTAGTTCTTGGTGATTTCTATACAGACCCCACCCATATTGAGCACTATGTGCCAAAAATACTCATTATTATAAGGGTATGTCCATTCCCAACATCCTTGTTCGTGAATGGATATATGTTTATTGGTTCTTCATTTCTGCCTCTTTAGGGCATTGGTATCCCTACACTCTTTGGGCAGGATGTGGTGCAGTTGTGAGGCCTAGGTGTCTGTGGGTAAGGTGTCCCTTGCAGACACCTTTGATATGAGATATATTATACTTTCCAATGTGTCTTTGGGATGAGGCTATTGTTTTATAAACAAGGTGTATGTGGGTGTGATATGATGTGGTTTTGGCATATGTGTTTTTGGGTGAGATTTTTTATGTGGCCTAGTTGTGTGCAGGAAGGTTGTGACAGTGGGGCTTATGGAAGAACGTGGTATTATCAAGACATTCATCATTAGGGAAGAGCAGTTAACCAATTGGATGTGGTGTGGGGTTAACAAATATCGATGTGGTTACTGTTCTACTTTACATTACATGCATTATTTGGTGATCCAATCTTAGTTAGGATGGGGTGGATAATATACCTTGTTTGGTGCTTTTGAGTTTCTATTGTTTTCTCACATGGACATTAGTATAATTCTCCCACATTGCATGAATGACTTGGGTTTTTCCTTCTATATATACTTGTATTCTCACCCAACATATATAGAACATTTTCAGGTTTCCAAGGATATTACACAGACCTTTCTAGACCATACTATCTCGGAAACATGGATAGTTGTTTTGTCACTGCTTAGTTTTTTTTCATTGGGTATTTACACTGAATATTTTTATTTTATTTATTGACTGTTTATATTAAAAATCAATTTTGTATGGATTTAGGTTCATATATATATATGTCATGGATTTTTTTTGAGGTTGGTATATCTTATCTCCCAACCAGGGTCACTGTAAAAAAGATAATGCCTCCCCTATTGTGATATTTCTATACCCTTGGTGCTCGTATCCACCTAGGGGCCTACTGGAGGTAGGACCCGAGTTTCATCATCTCTCTATCTCTATTTCTAACTCATGAGGGGAATATTTGGAGGGAGGGGGTCATGACACATATTATATTTCAGTGGAGTAGAACACATGGAATTTTTCAATGTTAAAATTAATATTCAATCAATTAACAGTGAATTGTAACCAATAACACAAATTTGAATATTAAAGATAGCATTGGGTCATGATAATCACCCAAAATCACATTTCTATTTGTTTTAAAGATATTTTATGAATGAATTTTAGCATATTACCCATTAATCAATTTTAACAATAAATATGTTAACATAAATTTTTACCATTAAAAAGTAATTATATGACAAAAAATTATGCACATAAAATTGGAAATTTGGATTCAATATAAAGATTAAAATATTTCATATTCAATTATATAGGTATAAGATGTCAATTTTAATATAAGAAAGAAAATGTATTTAAAGAATTTTGTGGAAAATAAATGATAGAAGCATAAAAATCATTATACATTAAAATATTGTATAAATATGATTCAGATGAATTTATATTAATATTTAAAAAATAATAGATTTTTTGTAATATTTATATAAATACATAACTAATTTTATTATTACTACAAACCCATTAGATGATTATATTCAAAAATAGATTTTAATTGGAATAATATATAACTTCAATTCATAAATTTCATGCATGTGTAACCAAATTAATTAAAATAAAATACTTTATTTAACCCTAATAATGTAATTTTTGAAATAAAAATAATTAAAAGTCTATTAATTCAAAATTTCGTCATTATAATGTCATAAAAGTGAAAAAAATTGAAGGAACTAAAATTTTACTATTCACCGAAAAAACTATTTTGATAGAAAAGTATAAAATATTAACCATTATATAAATTCAATATAATGAATCAAAATATGAATTATATTTTGTAAAATTTTATTTATAAATTGAAAATAAATCTTTTAAATAATACAATTTAATTCATGGAAAAATAATTTAGATAAATAAAACTATTCATTTTTTAATTGAATGAATTTATAAATCTATTTATAAATCTATGACGATTTAAAATCCAAAAATATATATATATATATATATATATCATAGAAGATATTTATTTTTTGTATTAACATTGTATTAAATGATAACATTGAAATATGTTATATTTATACAACTTGATTATTGTCTCATAATCACATTCTCCTCTTATGATAGTTATGGTCATCAATTGTTATCTCATAGGATTTACCATAAAGACCATTTGATATCACACTTTTATTATATTCCTATTACCTAAGATAAAAATATGAGGATTGTAGAAAATATGTCTTGAAATTTATCATTTTTATATAATTTTAGAGATGATGTTGATGACATATTGAAATATAAGTGGTTTATGTAGGTAATATCTAAATTCCTTAATTTTATAATATATGGGTGTGATATAATGTGTAATGTAATGAATAATCAAATATACTATTGAAATATATTTTAATTTTATGTTTGGGTACTACCATTCCCGCCACATGAACAATTCTCTTCTATAAGAATATAACAAAACACATTATCCTCTCCTCTAGGACATAGTAATCACTACTAATATGTGCTATTATCAGGTCTATAAATACACATTAGCTATGCACATTTTATTATAGAAAACAATTAATTATGGTCATTATCCTTTGTTCCACATGTTATAATTGAATTTTAGTGATACATAACCTTAATCCAACATAGAAAATGTAATTATCTACTACTATTAAAACTCACTATAGATGAGACATTTTATTTCCATATTATAAACCACATACCATTCCAAGGGGAATCATAATTTTCAAACTAATAATCATCTCTCCCTTCCACCTCATCTATCTAAATCTATTCCTACCACAATTTGTATTTTAATACTACAATTTCTATAATCCCACTATACCATGACAACATGGATGTTATACCTGGAGATTTTATTAGATATGTTATTTTTAATTTCTTTCATGTATTTTGTTGTATGATACACCATGATTATCTTGCTCTATATGTAGCACCGTATTAACATGTAGTATACACACCCGTATAATTTTTTTTGTGTTGCACACAATTTCATGTTATTTTGATATAATTAATCACACACAACAATGTGTATATTTTTTTTAATGTATAAATTAACTAAGTATGAATTATGTTATATACCAAACCAATGGAATCTTTCACTACATGCTACACTGACTTGGCTTGTGTTACACACATGAGCGACCTTCCACGATAGCTTGTGTTGTACGCAATACCATGTTTTCACTAAACAATGATATATTATTATAATATTATAATGAACTATCCATTATGAATATTATTAACCAAATATTGAATATTATTATATTATCATTCATCGTACACATTTTCTAGAAAATGGTATGAGAATAATAATAATTTTTTCGGATAAAATAAGTATTTTTAAAAAAATGCAGTTTTGTTGCTTTTTGATGGGACACCCATTTTAAATCAAGTTTTCGACACTTTTATATGTTCAATTTGACAATATAAAATTTTTCACTTCAATTAGGATCTAATAATTTACTTTGGAAATTTTTTTGATATTTTTCTGATAACTTTAATATTTTCATGAATAGTAAAACTACGCTAAATTTTTAATTAAAAACAACTTTTTTCATCGAGATAATTTATATTGTTAAATTATAATATTGAATGGTTATAAAGTAGAAATATAATTTATTTGTACCATTTAATATACTTTATGTTATTTTCATTAATTTATCATTGAAGTAATAGGTAAAATCCATTAAATCATTTGCAACATTTTTGCTTTTTCAACCCATTTTTTCAAGAATGAGGTTAATATTAAATTAATTACTGAAACAACTGTGTATTGAATTTGGAGAAATGGATTAAATATTTGTAATCATTAGGTCCAAATTATTTTAATATGTTACTTTTTATTTTTGGGCATTATGAATAGTAACTACGTTAAATTATATTTACCACAGTTAAAGATAAATCAGGTAATTAAGGGTAATGATAATATTATAAAATCACCGGAAAACTTGTTTTAATATAATTTGATGATTATATTTCTCCCTCAAACATAATTGGATCTAAGTGGTATCTATTATAACACAAATGGATGGGATTAAGATATTTATTTTATTTTATTTAAAGAAAAGTCAAATATGTCTGACTAAAACATTAATAATTAAATTATTATTCCTATAAATATATTCATAATATAAATTAGATTATAAATACTAATTTAAAATATAATTTTTTAATCATGGTAATTTATAGGTAATTTTTATGAAATATATAAGTACATTAGTAGCTTATACATTAATGATGCATAAATAATTTATTTAATGAAAAATCAATAATATAGTTTTTATTAAAAAAATAATACCCATAAAAGCCCTAGACAGTTGGAAAAACCTTATTGGTAGAGTAAATTTAAACCATAATCCTTCAAGGTATGTCTTGTGGACCATTTTGACCCTTATAAAAGAGATTATGACATTTATATTATTTTATTTTAAATGATGTCAATGTTGTCACCTTTATAATTTAATAAATATAACATTTTAAATGTCTAGAATTTTGGGTGATACATTTGACTAAAAGATGTCTCATGAAATCTACTTTATTTATATTCATCATATTATTTAATTTTCAATTTGTTTTCAACAAATTAGTATATTAAATAATTATACAAAAAAAAGAAGCAATTATTTTATTAAGACAAATTTAAAATCACGATTTTAAAAAAATTAAAATAAATATTATATTAACTAATTAATGTACTCCACAAATTTTATTGATACATATGACATGTTAGGAATCTATTAAATTTGTTTTTTCGAATATATCTTCTGTGAGGATTTTATTTAAATTCAAATAATTGAATAGTGTCAAAATTGAAACTATTGATATTTTATAAAAATAACATATTATTAAATTGTTTAAAAATCACAAAATTATTTATAAATTACTAATTGAAATTTATATGGTCTCCAATTTCATAAAGTATCCAATTATTTACAATTAATAACACATAATTAATTATTTATAACTATTTAATATTTAAAATATTATTACCAAAAAATACATTAAATAGATTAAATAAGGTTAAATCAAACTGATAAGGTTTAAAATCAAATCAAAAAATTAATAAATTTTATTGGATAATGATATTACAACCCTATTTAATCCTATCATTGATGTTGAGTCATTTTGGTGTTTTTTATATGGGGTTCGAATTTATTATAAAATATTATTTTGGGAATTCAAAAAGTTCCCCTCTTCACATTTATAAAACAGAACCTCATCCCTCTCCCCTTCACTCCATTTTTAGATTTTAAACTCGGCCAAAACATGACCATTTACCATCTAAAATTCCTTAGAAACATACTACAGGTTCTATTCTTATTCAAAGACATTCTTTAGTTCCATAATAGGTGGTTTAGAAGAGGCACGTTGAAAAAGAGGTAATATCCTTTACCAATATCTGCTGAAAAATTACCCTATACAAACTATTTGGAACAATTGGTACGGGCCTCCAAACCATTGTTATAGCCTATACCAATGGATTGGAGAAATTTTTCCAAGTAACCGGTGGGGGTAGGTCTATATCAATGTTTTTGGGAAAAACGATGCTATATGTAATATGAAAATCTATACCAACAGTCCCATAAAACTGTTGGTATATGTAATTCAAAAAACAATAATTCAGTTGATTTTGATCTTATAACCTCCCAATTATGACTTATTCAACTAACCTCTAATTTAACTTACATTTGTGAACACAATTTCATAAATATATATTTCTATTATTATAAGTATTTTAAATTTTGATTTATTGAATGTCCTTTGTAAGAAGATTCCATTAAAATACATATACCTATACCAATGGTTTTGGACAAACATCCAGTATAGTGGGGATCTATACCAAAGGTTTGGACAAAACCGTTAGTATAGGTTCTCTATAATGGAACTATACCGACTGTTTTGGCCAAACCTTTGGTATACATCCAAATTAGTGAGCTATACAAACGGTTTTCCCAAAACCATTAGTATAGCTCAAAATTAGTGTTTTATACCAACAGTTTTGGGAAAACTGCTGGTATAGGTCCATATAAGTGGCCTATACCACCGGTTTTGGGAAAACCATTGGTATAGATGATATTTCCAGTAGTGGATTCGTTCAAACATTTTTCATCTTATACATCCTATATACAAGTTGTTTCATTATTAAGTAATAACTCTAGTATCACTTGTATAATTATATGTTATTATGAATTTTAATCAACCATATTCCATATTCAATCCATCATATGAAAAATGAAATCACCACACATGAGTAGGTTCGGCGTACCATCTCCACGCCATTGTGTAATATGTTTTTCATCACCAACATACTTTGATGAGTATAATAATGGATGAAATAACTATATATGATTATTTTAAGGTGATATTTATTCTTAAATATTATACACCATACACTTCAATACAATTCCACAATCATGGGAATGATATCGTCGGTCATGCATATGTACGACCTACCGTCTCTACGATGCGATGCGATTCATTCTACATGATCTTTATAGAAGAATGATTATATATATGAATTTAATGAATAAATGTAATATATATTATAAAAATATAATTCTGTAAATGATATAACTATATTCTAAAAATAGGAATAAGAATTTATTTGACAAAACATGCATGAGAACATACAGTTGTAAATACTTGAATAATGAGTTACAATGAAAAGTTACTAATAAACAAATAAGAATATGACCATATATGATATCATAAAAATGAATATGATTCTGGGATAAGTCAATGACAATATTTAAATTATTATACCAAATGTTAGGATACATACAAAACATATAAGACTTGTGGTAAGGGATAATTTTTGAAATCTCATTTTTATCTGAGATTGTTTATACATAAGTATTTTATGGGGATATATTTATCATCCATGTACATGATTTATATAAATGATTTCATAAAATGTATACATTTCTTACATGTATTTTTTAATGTCAGTTTTCCTCTTTGTTGACTTTTACCACATGGTATGGAAGGAATCTCTCTTTTTGTAACATAAGAGGTACTTTTTTTGACTTTTCTGGAAAAATTTCGAGGAGATTGTTTTTTAACATTTACGGCACAAACATATTTTTATGCTTTCATAGATGATTATTTCCATAAATCTTCATTTACATGTTTTCAATTTAAATATCAATTAACTTCTTTTATTTTAAAATTTCCTTACATATTGAGAAAATAAAAAAAAATTGAAGAAGAAAGGCTATTTTCCTCAAGAACAAAGTTCATGCTTTTTATGAAAATTATTTCCCACAGAAGATGATATAGGGTTATATTTCTATACCTATTATTAATTGGATTTGATTATGTTATGATGGAATTATTTTTATGAACTCTTTTTATCTTATATGGAATCTTTAATGATGTTATGTTGTTTAAGAATCCCATTTTATTACATGGGATATACTAATATGTATGATTTATGATTTTTTGGCACACATAAGAATGATTTCATTATGAGATGGGTGTGACCAATATCATCATCCAATTTATTGGGTAAGGATTTATATCTCATGATATAGACATTCATAGAATGACAAGTAAATATGGTTTAGTAATACAGAGCTGGAAATTCAAGTAAACACGATTCAGTAATAGACTATGTCAACTATGATAGTCTTGGACGAAATGCCTTGGCTACTAGGGAAATCATAATATGTCCTTATTAGTTTTCCACAATTACATGTTTTATTCTAATGATATTATTTTATAGTTAATGTTCTTTTAGGATCTATTCTTTAGGTACTTCCATGATTTATGTCACTACTCAAGATATTGATGTTTAAATTTTATGGTCATGCTTTTACGTTCAAATCATAATAAATTGATTTATGCTCTCCATGATTACCCACGTTGATCATTTGATCTCACCCTTTAAATGTTTTTTCAATAGGATATATGAAATTTTTTTGGTAAGAAAACCAAAGGGGAAGATCTTAATGGGAGATGTTAATGTTTTTTCACCATGATAAGAAGATTATGTTCCATGTTTACTAAGACACTACACTAATATGGTCTTTGGGAATCTTTTTTTGTTATGTATTATGTATTCCACAAAAGTATGTTAATTTCCTTTTACATCATGTTTCGGTCTCTATAGTTGGTATCAGATCAAAGGATTAGTTAATCTTTGGAAACTAGGATGCAAAAACCTTTGGGAGATCCCTATAGATATTTCTACGGTATATCATGGGATGTCCCTATGGTTCAATATAAGTATATGTAACAATACCCGAATTATGATAACAATAATGAATAAACTATGATTAAAATTAATATGTTTTAGATTGAAATAACCCCCCCAATGATTATGTTGTTTTCATAGTATTATTTTTCCCTCTCACACTATTATTTTTGGGTTTTATATAATGGCTGGAACCTGAAGGGATCATGTTATTGATCTATTCACTTGTCAATGCAATGAATGTCCTTTTGAGCAACCAAATGTTATGTGAAATGGAGTGAAAAAACTTATTGCAATACTTACACAATCTATGAATCATTCGAGACATCCAAATGAGCAGTGAAGGGAACAATATTTTATTATGTCCTTCATGAGGCAATGCCCACCTTCATTTAGTGGGTCATTTGATCCACTTGTTGCTGAGAAATGGATCAGTACCATTGAGAAGATATATTCTATACATCATTGTTCGGAAAATGAAAAAGTAATTCTTGTTATTTTCTATTTAGAAGTTGAATCAGATCAGTGGTGGATTTCAATTAAGAATACAAGGCCCCAAGATGAAATTGAATTCATGGAAATGGATAAGTTCTAGAACATATTTTTTAATTTGTACTTTCCTTGTATTCTTCGAACGAAGATGGTAAAGGAGTTCCTTGGGAATATTCAAAAAGAGGATGAATCTTTTGGTACATTGAAGGAAAATTTTTCAAGACTTGCATGTTATGCTTCTATCTTTATCATCTAATCTGAAAGTAAAGTTGATCGATTCTTCAGTGGCTTCAAACCATGTCTTTGAAGTGAATTTTCTATAAGGTACTACAGTATCTATGAAGCGATTAAGTGGTGTTCTATCAAGGTAGAACTGGAATTTGGTGTAATATATCCATCTCATGGTTTTGGTAAGAAACAAAATATGGAGTTCAAGGAAAAATCTCAAAACAATGGTGAATAGAATATGAATGTTTCGTTATACTCAATGTGTGGAAAGAAGCATGGTGGAGATTGTTTTAAAGGAACTAGAAAATGTTCTTAATTGTCGAAAAGAAGGTCATCATGCTTTTGAGTTCTGAAGTAATGGATAAAAGGATAACAATTATGTGAATAGAGAAAAGACTATAGAGAATGCACCACCAACACTTCAATGCTACAAGTGCAAGGAAATGTGGCATTATGCAAACCAATTCCCAAAACAAATTGTTAATGATGATTGATATCAAAAAACTCTTAAGGAAAAGGGAAAAAGGGAAGCCACATGCAATAACTGTTGGCGATGTTGAGTATGACCACAAAGTGGTGGAATGATTATGTATTTATGTAACGTGATTCCAAAATAGTGTTGTGGAATCTTATTTATAGTATCGTGGAAAATTAAAATATCTATGTACTGGTTTTTTGTGGTTTTCAATAATTATATGGTACCAGTAACCATGAAAAGTGCTTGAAATATTTTTTTAAAGAAGATGATATGCACATAATGAAGGTATAAGGATAAAATAATATGATTTCTAATATTAATGAGATTGTGATTGATAAAAGAAAAAAGTGATATCATGGTTTGATTATATTAATTTTTTTGGTATTTATGGTAAGTAGAAAGAGTTATCATTGGATAGAAATCATGTTCTCAATATGATTATATGGTAATTCAAGTTTTAATAGAATACATTATTAAGGTATTGAAATATTTTTAATGTGACCAATAAGATCTATCAAGTGATACACGAGGTATAAATGACGGTATTCACATATTTATTTTATGACCTTTCTGGTAATTGTTTTCTTCGTACTGTGATATTGGATAGAAGTATTTTGGATAATCCTAAAGGTTGTAAAAGATTATGTAGGACATCTGATAGTATTGTTATAGGATATAACTTTTTTCGATATAAATTATGGAATATTATAATAATATAGTTTTAGAAAAAAGGAAAACATGAAGGAAGTGTGACAACCCATCGCATCAGACAAGTTTGTATAAATCAAACCCACACCAGAAGAAAGTTGGGCCTTTATCGCCTACCAATGGCCTACAAGAATACCCTGTATAGTAAACTTTTTTTATTAACCAGTATGATAGATGATGTTTAAGTCCATTTTCTGGATCTATATACGAATAACTTCAACATAGATTGACTTATGTGTATTTAATATATTGTGCTATCCTTTTTGTGATAGAGACTATTGAAATGACCTAGCATTCTATAGAATGATCTATTACCACTTCAATAATGAAAAATACATATTTATTTATTAAAATAAGAGATGAAGTGGAAATTTATCAAGGAATGACCAATGATGATATTACACTGAAATAAAGTAAGTATTACTACTTACGAAAAAAACACATCATATTTGGGGAAATGGTCTTCAAAACCAAAATGGTTTTCCCAATACCCTAATATCTGATGAATCAATTGGTACCTTACATCCTCAAAAATTGATGTCTTTGTGATGGTTTCCTTTTTCATAGACAAGTTCTCTACCACAATTCATTAGAACTTGATGGTTAGATTTATCTTCAATATCTATGTTTTCACTTCCCACCTATGTTCTCCAATGTGGAATCCATGTGATGAGTTACTTTGGGTATCCATAATGTATCTAATGTTCCTTTATAAAATGATTTTTAGTATTATTTTTTATGTTGTGGGTTTCTATGAAAGAAACGTTCAGGTAGTAAACCATTTAAATCCCCAACGAATATATAGGGAGAAATTAAATTTAATGTGGGTAAAATGTAATACCCTGAGATTTTATTAGATATATTTTTTTTAATTTCTTTAATGTATTCTATTGTATGCTACACCAAGATTATCTTACGCTATACGCAATATTGTATTATCTTGCAGTATAGGTAACCATAAATTTGGTTTGAGTTGAACAAAATTTCAAGTTCTTTTGATAGAATTAATCTCACATAACAATGCGTATATATTTTTTTCAATGTATAAATGAACTATTTTCTTATTATTTTATACAGAAAATTGAAGGAATCTTGCAGTACAAGCAACAATGACTTGGCTTATGTCACACGCAAGGGTGACCTTCCTCAATATCATGCGTTGAACGCAATACCAAGTTTCACTAAACAATGACATATTATTATAATATTATAATAAACTAAATTTTACGAATAGTATTAACCACATTTTGAAATTTATAACATTATAATTCATCTTATAAATTTTCTAGAACATTTTATGAGAAGAATATCAATTTTTTGAAAAAAATAAGTATTTTTTCAAAAAACGCAGTTTTGCCGCCTTTTGATGGAACAACCATTTTAAATCTATTTTTGACATGTTTATAAGTTCAATTTGAAAAAATAAACCTATTAATTTAAATCATGATATAAAAATTTACTTTGGATACTTTTTTTATATTATCTGATAACATTCGTATTTTGATGACAAGTAAAATTATGCTAAATTTCTAATTAAAATCCACTTTTTTCATCATGATAATTTATATGGTTAATTTACAATATTTAATGGTTATAAAGTATAAATATAATAAATTTTTACTATTTAATATAATTTATGTCATTAGTATTAATTTTACACTGAATTCATAGGTAAAAACCTTTCAATATGTTGCAATGTTTTAGCTTTTAAAAACCATTTTTTCGACGAGAGGGTTTATCTTAAATTAATTACTGAAACTTATATGTCTAGAATTTGTAAAAATGGATTCCATATTTTTAATAATTATTTACAAATTATGTTAATTGGATAATTTTATTTGGGAATTATGCATATTAAATATGGTAAATTTTATTTACCAGAGTTAAAGGTAAATCAGTTAATTAAGGATAAAAATAATATTATAAAAGTACGCTAACACTAGTTCTAATATAATATGATGTTTATATTTCTCCCTAAAATATACTTTGGTCGAAATATTCTCTATTGTAAGCCATTTAGATTAGATTAAGGCATTTAATTTATTGTATTTACAGGAAAGTCAAATATGTCTCACTCAAACTTAAATAATTAAATTATTTTTAATATAAGGATATATATAATATAAATTAGATTATAAATAATTATTTTAAATTTAGTTTTCTTTTCTTTATCATATTAATTTATTAGTAACTTTTATGTAATATATAATTACTTTAATAGAATTTTAATTAATATGCATAAATTATTTATTTTGTTAAAAATCATTAATATAGTACTTATTAAAATAATAATACCCAAAAGAGGCTAGAACACTTTAAAAAACATTATTGGTAGAGTATATATAAACCATAATCATCCAATGGTTGACATGTTGTAATTTAGAGCTTTATAAATGAGATTATCACATTTATATTTTTTATTTTAAATGATGTCAATGTTTTCACCTTCAAAATATAATAATTATAACATTTTAAAAGTTGGGTATTATGGAAGATAGATTTGAATAATAGTATTCTTAGGAAAAATATTTGATTTATCTCTATCATTGTTTTTTATTTTTATTTTTTATGAAAAAATAATTTTATTAAATAATTATACAAAATGTTGTAGTAGTTATTTTATTATGAGGAATATGAAATAAATGTTATTAAAAATAATAAAATAAATATTATATGAAATAATTAATGTACTCAACAAATTTTATATAATAATATGACATGTTAGGAATATATTTAATATTTTTATTCTAATATTTCTTCTATGTGGATTTTATTTAAATTCATATAAGTAAATATTTTCAAAAATGAAAAAATTAGTTTTATAAAAATAACATACTATTAAATTGCTTAAAAATAAAAACAAATATTTAAAAATTACAAATCTAAATTTATATGGTCATTAATGTCTTATATTATCCAATTAGGGACTATTAATAACACCTAATTAAGTATTTATAACCATTAAAAACTTATACTATTATTAGAAAAAATAAAATTAAATATGAAGAAATCAAACTGATAGGGTTTAAAATAAACTCAAAACATATTATTATATTATTTGTTGATTATTTTACAACCCTATATCATCTTATATTCTATTTTGACTCATTTATGTGTTTTTATGTGGGGTTGGAGTTTAATATAAATTAATATTTTTTGGGTCTCTAAAAGTGCCACTCTTCTCTCTTATAAAAGGGAACCCCCTCCCTCTATCCTTCACTCCATTTTTAGATTTCAAACTCGTCCAAACCCCAACCATTTACATTCTAGACTTCCCTAGAAACATTATATAGGTAATGGTCTTCTTAAAATACAAACATAAGTGCCCTATGAGGTGGTTTAGAAGAGGAACGTCGAAAAAGAGGTAATATCCTTTACCAATTCATTCAAACTTCATTCTTCTTATACTTATTATATAAGAGTAGTTTAATTATTAAGTAATAACTCTAGTATAACATGTATACTGATATGTTATTATGAATATTAAACAGCCATATTCCATCATTTATCCATCCTATGAAAAATGAAATCACCACGCGTGCATACGTATGGAATAGTGTCTCCATGATGTAGTGTAATATGTTTTTCGTCACCAACAATCTTGGATGTGTATAATGATAGAAGAGATATGTATATATGATTATTTTAAATTTAATTGTATTATTAAATATTATACACCATACAAATCAATAATATTCCAAAATCATGGCAATGATATCGCCGCTCGTGCGTACGTACGACCTACCATCTCTACAATGTGATGTGATTCATTCCACAAGATCTTCAATGATGAATGATTATATAAATGAATTGAAAAAATAAATATGATATATATTATACTAATACCGTTATTTAAATGATATAACTAAAATATAAAACGAGGAATAAATATTTATTTGAAAAAACATTCATGTGAACAAAAAGCAGTTAACACCCGAACATCGAGTAACAATGAAATGTTACTAATAAACAGATAATAATATGATAATATATGATATTATAAAAATTAATATTATACTGAAATAATTCAATGACATTATTTAAATCATTATATAGGAGGACCAGATACATACCAAACATATCTGACCTAAGGTAAGGGATAATTTTGCAATCTCATTTTTATCTGAGATTGTTTATATGTAACTATTTTCTGGGGATATATGGTTCATATTTCATCATGTATTATAAAAATGTTTTCAGAAAATGTTTACTATTATTCCATGTATTTTGTAAATTCATATTTACCCTTGCATTACTTTTACCACATGGTAGGGAAAGAATCTCCCTTTTGCTTACCATATGAGGTACTTTTTTTTGAATTTTCAATGAAAAGTACTAGGAGAATGTTACTTTATCTTATACGACAAGAATGGATTTTGATTCTTTCATAGTGAGTTATTTAAATAATGCTTCATTTAAATTTTTTCAATTTTATTTTCAATTAACATTTTTTAATTTAAAATTTTATTACATATTGAGTAACAAAACTGTTTTTTGATGATGAAACGATATTTTCTTCAAGAACTAAGTTCAAGTGTTTTATCAAAACATTTTTCCATCATTGATAATATAGGTTTATATTTATATCCATATTATTACTTTGATTTTATTATGTTATTATGGGATTATATTTATTAAGTCATTTTATCTTATATGGATTATGTTAGGATGACATGATATTTATGAATCCCATTTTATTACAGTGGTTATGCTATGACATATGATTTATGATTTTGTGGCACACATAAAAATGATTTAATTATTTGATGGGTAGGACCTATATCTCCCTCCAATGAATTGGGTAATGATTAATATCTCATGAGATAGGTGTGGCTGGAATGACAAGTAAATCTGGTTCAGTAATACGGGGCTGGAATGGCATGTAATCTCAATTAAGTAATGGAATCTGTCCACTATGATAGTCTTGGCAGAAATGCCTTGGATACAATTGAAATCATAATATGTTCTTATTAGTTCACCAAAATTAAATGTTTTATTCCAATTCTATTCTTATATGGTTAATTTTATTTTATGATCCATACCTTATGTACTACCAATATTTATGTCATTTCTCAATATTTTGATATTTAAATTTTATGGTCATGTTTTTATGTTAAAATGTTTATGGTATGTTTTATGTTTTCCATGTTTAGCCTTGCTGAGAATCTGAGCTCACCAATTCAATGATTTTCCCTAGGATATAAAGAATGGATTTAGGTAATAAAATAATAGAGGAATCTCTTTAAGGGAGATGTTAAAGATCTTTCAAAATTATTAGATGTTTATGTTCTAAGTTTCAAAGACACTAAACTAATACGGTCTTTGGGTGTTTGTTTTTGTTATGTATTAAATATTCATCAAAATTAATGTAATGTCCAAGTAATTCAAGATTGGGTATCTATAATGGAATTCCTTTATTACAACATAAAATTTAAAGCTGAAAACTAATGAAGTGTAATTTTTTAATATAAAATGTAGTTATTGATTTATAATTTTAATTATTAATTAAGTTGTATTTTATGAATTATTCTTAAAATGAATTATTTTATTAGTGAATAGAGAAATTTGATTTTTCCAAATAACATGCACTTTATGTCAATATAACAATATTATATAAATTTTAAATTCATGGAAAAAATATCTAACAACAAATATGAACATTAAAATTAAGTGTATCCTTTTAGAAATTTTTGTTTTAACTTAAAAGAACATATTTTCTATTATAGAAAATAAGTTATATTATTTCAAAAAAATCATTTTTAATACAATATATATTCTACGTTTATAATTAAATTTTAATTTATTTTAATAATAAAATAAAATATAATAGATTTTAAATTTAGAATCATTATTTCTAAATTATATATTAATGTCCAATTTTTATTGGCATAATGAGATATAACAATAACTAAGAATAGGTTGCAATGTGAAAAACTAAATTAGTAAATTAAACGAATCAAATGGTAAAATATATATAACATGGTCTAAAGATGTTTTACAATGTGTATTTGTGGCCTTGATCTATTGTATAACATTTTCTATTCCTTATTTATAAATTTTGGAGAAATTTTCCTAGACATTTACTTATCAGTGTTGAAATATTTTTTATTTTTATATAATGTTCATCCTTTTCACTTATAAAAGGTGAAATCATATCCTCACATTCACTTACACAATTACCCCATATTTCCTGCCAAAACACATCCCAAAAATCATCTAACAAATTATATAAATGTTCAATCTTATTTAATTCAAAATATCATCCCTCAACATCCTAACCCTCTAATCAAATAAGATTATTAATGATGTAAGGTATAAATTACTACCCACTCCTTGTCATTTATATTAATTTATATTAACTTATTCTTCCTAAAATACAATTATAAAATATTATAATTGTAAAAATAGTTTCATTATTATACTATTATATTATTATATTGAGGTTAATTGAATAAATAACACTTTCCATTTCTATTTTGATAAATTAAACCATCACCCATACATTGTGTGGACTATCAACTCCACAAGGAAACATTTTATTCATTCCATAAAAATATTAAAAGTATGGTTCTATACAGGAATTTAAGTAATAAATAAACCTTTTAGAAACAATATTTCTTTTTATAATTTCAAAACCCATTAATATTTTCCCCATTCTATGGGAAACATAATCAACATCCACATATATGGGTGGACTACTGTTAAAGGGTACAATTAATTTCTATTTTTCATTTCCCCACCACCTTGCATATATAGTAACGAATATATTTTTATTTTACCAATATAACCTTTATGAAATTATTGTTTTTATTTAATGATAAAATTAACATCTAATTAACAATATGAAAAAATAATAACCATGGTAATTCCCACCGTTTAGATGATAATTATAAGAGCATATAGAGATTTCATCATACAATAAGATAACAAATATTTCATCAATATTATCTAATTATGATTTAATATTATGATATAATGAGATAATAACCATTATATAATATCATTATTCTTATGTTATAATGATATTATATACAAGTCACATCATAAAAATCCATTAAGTATAGTTTTTTCGTATTTTGCCTAGTTCAATAACTAACTTGGTGAATGTTATAAATTTATTCCAAGGATGACTATGTGAATTAATTTTTTATAATATATTAAATTAATATGAAAATAACATGTTTTTAATTTTGTATGTTACAATTTAAAAATCTCACTTATTTTATATTAAAACAGCCATTATTCAATAAAATTAATCAATACATGCTCGTCGCCAAATTCATCATTAAATATTACAGCTAAAAACCCATATAATGAAATAATAACATTATAAATATTAATAATATATATATTTATATACATTAGGTTATATTTAATGATGATCCTTTTGAGAGTAATAATTAACAACAATAATTTTGTCAAATCTACATTAAAATTATCATGAATACTCACAGCCTTTATAAAAAATAAATAATAAGTACCTAATAAAGGTATATATAATAATAATAAATTAAGTTCATAATAGGTTTCAAATAAGAAAAAATTTATGAAACAAGAGATTAATATTGTTTCATTTTTTATTTATAAGTTTATAGTGCATTTAAGTTAAGCAAGAATTGAGGTAAGGCATTCAATGCATTTTTTTAATTTCATTATACATATTTCATTGTTTGCACCATGATATAATTAATTTGATGTGATTACTACTTAATTAATATCCTTCACCCAAATATAGGGGTCTATAAATCTATTTCATGTTCCTAAATTTAATTAACATTGATTCAAATTATACCCATGTTAAAAGGGGGCAGTTTAAAATGATACTCAACACCTACGGGTTTTGATTGCAAATGTTATTTTCAAAAAAATACATTTTTAGAGTGATAATTCTACTTGATTATCATTATTTAAAAAACCACAATTTTTTTATAAATTCATGGGGTTTAAAAGTTTCCCTTTAAACATTTTATTCCCCTTGACTACTATTTTACTCAAAGAGTTTCTTCTATATGAATCATACCCCATATATTTTTCTAAATTAGTAACCATTATTTTTTCCCTTCCATATTCAATGAATTGTTTTAAAAGTGTCCATATATATGTTTCAATACTCTTTTAATTTCATTTTATACTACTTGATATTATCTTAATTGTTTTAAATAAATTTTTATATTTCATTTAGGGGTCATTTTCACCAAAATGGAAAATTAATAACTTTTTAAACTCATTATTTGAACAATTAATACTAAAATATATGTAATATTATAAGAATATTTCTCCCTAATCAATTATGGTTCTGAAATAAATAAATTTTGACCTTTTATAATAAAAGTTTTCATATTTATTTTATTTAAAAATAAAATTAATTTTTATGTTTTCCATCCATGTCAATGAATATTTATACATATTATTTTTTACCATTGAAATTAATTTAATTATACTATCCACCTTAATTCTCAGGATGGATTTGAAAGTGTTTTTTCTATTAGGTAAATGACATATCATGTTTCCTTAAAAGATTATAAACATAATTTCTATTCAAACACATTCCCTATTTGAATACGTTAATTTTAACTCCTTTGATTGATGTGTGCTAACTTAGTTTCCATATATTGAATTACTATGAAAATAATTTTCCTAACTCTATATTATTTATCTATATGGTGTAAAAACAATAGGCTTTGTTATCGTGATTTAGTAGTACGCACATATAATGTTACTTAATGTCATTGTATACCCATTTATTTTACATGGAATTATTAATTCGTTATTAATAATGAGATTATTAAGTAATTACTTATTTGAATCAATTTGAAATTAAATTTAAATAAATTTCCATTCAATTAATTCATTGTGATTTTTTTAATGAAACCAATTTTCATTCTATGGGATCACTATGTTATAAAAAGTGAATGATTTTCCTTTAAATTTATTGAAAATCCCATATTATTACTATCAATTATTTATGATGTAATAAGTGAATGGTTTAAGAGTGTAAAATGTAATTATTCATGATTGATATATAGGATCTTATATTTCCCACTAATTAATTGGGTAAAAGTATATATCTAATTAGATAATATTATAATGGTTATATTTTATGTTTCTAATAAGCATGAGAAAAAATTGTGTGGCTCATTAATGTGATGTTCCATTTACTAATGACTATTCCACGATTCTATGATTTTATATATTTAATGATTGTTGTAATTTTTATTCTACTAGGTCATGGAACATGTTTTTTGACTCATTCATGTATTTATTTATACAAGTAAGTATTAAATGATTTTTTATATATGATATTTTTGTATAATATTCCTAAAAACATGAATATACAAATAGGATTATCTTATACTCACTAATGATATTATATTTTTATCAAATAACATTACCCTTACTTTGAATATTATTTCACTGTTTCTATTATGCTTCAATTTCACCATGTCATAAATATGATAATGGTATGAAATCTATATATTTTTTTCTCATGTAGATATTATGTAAGATTTGTTGAAGACACATTATGTACTAACTAGTTTTGTACATAATTGGAAATCATATTTAATTTATATATTTTACCAGAGATTCCTAGTTATTTTTATCATAATTAACTAAAATTATAAATATAAAAGTTAATAGAAATGTACTATAATGAATAAATTTTATTGTGTCATATAATTATATTATCAAATATATGGGTAATTAATGTTTATATAAGTGAAGAGATTTAATAAAATTATATATTAGGATGAAATCGGTTTATGATAAATTATGTGTTAGAAATGTCATCAATGGATTATAAGTTACATTGGATTTTATTTTCAAATGTAAAGATAAACCTTTCTATTCGTTGAGGTTATAAAATGGGGATTATGGTATATTATCTTTGGTAAAAACCCTTTGGATTAGTATAATAGATATGTTTATGTATTGGAAAACATTCTAAAATTTTCATAATTAGATAATTTGTTATTTTCCTATAAATAACATATCACTATAGACAATAATATTTGATGGAGGTTATATAATAGAGCTACCTTTGGGTAACTAACCTAAAAGGTTTGTACTAGGTATTTACTCAATCATCTCCTAGTTTATGAAAAAGATGAATAAATACATTACATGTATTATATTCCTTGGAGATGGGATTTTTTCAAATACATTTTTTTACATACCATTATAAAGGATATATATCTTATTTACATAATGAGTTTTTTTTAATATGTATAAGAAAAATTATCATAAATAAAATAATATTTAACAAAAAGTATCCAACTCTAAAATTATGTTTCAATAGAGAATATTGATTTTTTATATTCATATCATTATTTACAATTATGTTTTCCTATTACACAAACCATTTTGGATTTAGTCATTTGCAGAGGAAGGATCATAAAAATGAAGCTATAAATGGTATATATCTATTAATAACTATTTATTTTTAAAAATATTGAGCTATAATAATAATATTATTGATAATCATAATATATATTTTTATATTGGATTGTTGAGTAACCTTATCTTACCTAATGTCCTGTGGATGATATATCAAAAAAATACTGATTTTTTTCATTATTTTCTATACTCATGGATATTTATTGATAAAAATCATGTACATTATAAACGTTATTATAATTATGAAAAATAACTATTTTTTTCAATAAATATTTTATTTAGAATGTTTGAATAATTTATTAAATAATATGAGTAAAAAAAGTGTGTTTTTATTAAATGGTTATATTATCAAGATAACAACTATTGAACATATGGTTTTGGGATAAATAACTTGTAAAATTAATATAAGATTGATTTTATGATAATAAAGTCATTATTAATTTTAAAAAATATGATATATAATATTGATATCATTTGTATTGATAATTAATTTAAAATATATTTTTATCTCATTATTGAGATTGTGATAAATATTGGTTGGTTTGGGATATTATTCTATTTAAAGATTACATAAACTATTAATTTTTGGATGGATATATAGTTTACATGTGGATTAATGTCTTTGATTTAATAATTTTATAGGGACAATTACATTATGGAGAATATATGATTAGGGTAAATAAATACATGTAAATACGATTGAATTAATAGGAAATGTTGTTTGATAAAAGATAAGTACATTGATATAGACTGAGATTCTAACATTAATTCCAAAATAGAAATTATATCATGAATAATTAATATACATAAAATTACCTCACATTATTAATTTAGTTAGGAATAATTAAAATTTTATAGATGAAATTTATTTATGTTGGGAAAATGTAATGAATCAATATTTAAATATATGTCTTCTACTATTTAGTTTAAATATTTTTATAACTTTTCACACACACAACATTATACTAGAACATTATTTTTATATATATATATATATATTATAAAGACTATAAATTACTAAAAAAAGTTATCTTTGAATTATTTTGTTTCAATTAGTGTAACATAATTGTGAATCATATTAATATATATATATATATTGTTTATTTTAGAGATACTTTATAAATTCAGTATTTTTTTGAACAAATATTTTACACACTAAACATTTTATAAAATAAATATAAGTATATTATTTTGAAATTGACTTATTTTTTAATATATAATATATATTTAAAAATTCTACATTTATTAACATTTTAAATAAATTTAGATTAAGACTAAATATTATTCTAAAAAAGTTATTTCATTATACAAATAGTATTTCATTTTATTCATTTGATTTTATTTTAATTATAAAATTTAATTTCATAGGAAATAATTTTGAGAATATATTTTATTTTTGATTTAAAATATCAATATTTGTTTGGTGTGGATTTCATGTTTTATTTTCAAATGATTTACAATTTGGTGAATAATAAAGATTAATCTTCTTTTTATTAACATATTAATAGAAATATTATTAGTAAATAATAATTAATTATAAAAAACATAATATATTTATATGACTATATATATATATTATAGTTGACTATGTAATTATAAAAATATATATTTAATTTTATAAACCCTAATTTGACATTTCATAAGTGAATTAACATTTTCTCCTAAAATTGTTTTTAATAATGAATACATTTAGTGTAGTTAAATTAACATTTATAAATTTTATAAATTCAATAAAATAAAAATGATATAAATTTTGTAATCATTATATTAAAATTAGGTAAAAAGAAACAATTAATTTTTTTCCATAGTGGATATGTTACCAAATTAAAAAAATCAATACCAAGATAAAATATAAAATTATAAAAGTAAATATTCTAAATCTTAATGAGATTAAAAATCAATAAAACATTTTTGGGAATGTGCGGTTGGGGAATTTATCAACCATTATAATTATCCTATCTATTATTTTTGTATTTTGGATCCATATTCCTTAACATATTTTTTTTGAGTATTTACAAAAATATCATCCCATTTCAATTATAAAATGGGAACTCCTCTCCTCAGTTCCCCTCAAAACAAATCCACCTACCTCTGGATGAAACTCTACCCAATGTCCTCCTAAAACATCCTATCGACATTAGATAGGTCCTATAATTTTCAAAATATAATCCCATGAAGGCTTATCCACCTTCCCAAAAGATATAATCCAATAATAAAGGTATAAATTTCTAATCTCTCCTTTATAATTTACATTATATTTTTCAAAAATAATTAACATAAAAACCAATTAAACCATAATAATATTAGAACATTAGTATCACTATTATACTTTTATGTTAGAATAATTATTGTATAATAAACATCCTCCTTTTTTATATTATGAAAAATGAAATTGTTACTAAATCAATGGGAGGGATACCAACTCCGCAACACAACAAGTTTATTTTTTTCATTAACTGAATTACATGCATGGTAATAATACAGAGCTCAACACATAAAAATAATATATATGACATATTATATATTCTATAGTGATACATTATACTACTCATTTTATATTTTCATTGGAAAACAAATTCACCATCCATGCAGTCATGTGGAATATTGTCTCAGTGAAACGTTTGATTTACCTTTTTTTATTCATAATCCAAAAACATTGATAGTAATCATTATTAAATTAGTGGATAAATTTTAATTTGATGATAGTATTATGGTTATGTGAATATATCATTTAAAACATATAAACTATGTGAGAAAAAATGATTGTGTTAATTAGTAATGTCTAACAAATCCTTCTAACTGTTGAAAAATTATTTCTTCATACTATGGAATAACTTATTATATGATATATTCTTCTAGTTATTATTTATATGTATTATATTTCATGGTAATAAAAGAAATATAGGATAATTTTTATTGCTTTCCTCATCCGCTCCTGGATGACCTGGACCTTCTTTGTCGTGGCCTGGATCAACTCTGGTCCCACAAGTGCTGACTCCCCAGGGTCTGTCCAGCACAAAGGAGATCTGCAAGGTTGGTCATACAACGCCTCGTATGGTTCCATCCCGATAGTGGAGTGGTAGCTGTTGTTGTTCGCAAACTACACCAAGGGTAGGTGGTCCTCCCAGCTACGACCAAAGTCGAGGAGACATGCGCAGAGAATGTCCTTGAGAGTCTGAATGGTCCTCTCCATCTGACCATCTGTCTGAGGGTGAAAGGCGGTGCTCAGACATAGCTGCGTTCAGAATGCCTCCTGCAACCCCTTCCAAAGCTGGGATGTAATGAGAGCATCTCAATCAGAGACGATAGATGATGGAACACCGGGAAGTCGTACAATCTCCTGAACGTAGAGACGTCCCAAGATCTCCACTGATCCCTACTCTCTGATGGGTAAGAAGTGAGCCGACTTGGTGAGTCGGTCGACAATCACCCAAATAGAGTCGTGACCCCTGGAAGTGCGTGGAAGTCTAGTAACGAAGTCCATAGATATCCCATCCCACTTCCACTCCGGGACCTCCAAGGGCTGTACTAAGCCTGCTGGTACCAGATGCTCTGCCTTTACCTGCTGGAAGGTGATGCATTGAGAAACGAACTCTGCCACAGCCTTCTTCATGCCTGGCCACCAGTGCTATCGTTTGAGGTCCTGGTACATCATCGCCACTCTGGGATGTAATTCCAAAGGAGAAGTGTGAAACTTTCTCAGCACCTCCTCCCATAAAGCAACTTGTACCATGGTACGTATTCGAAAAAGGACGTCGTGCTCTGATCCAAAGGAGAAACCATCATGTACATGTCCTTAGGATATCTGCGCACGTCGTGTCTCACTGTCAGCGTCCCCACGATGTGCCTCTCTGACCCGCTGCAGTAGTGGAGGGGTGACTATGAGAGACTGAGGGAAGGCTTCTCCATCTATATCCATGAAGGATATCTGCAAAGCAGCTAACTGATCTATCCCCTCCTCAAGTAGCTGAATTCCCATACTCCTGCTCAGAGCATCGGCTACTACGTTCCCCTTCTCATGAGTATAGACTATATCAAAGTCATAGTCCTGGAGGAACTCGAGCCATCACAACTGTCTCAGGTTCAGGTCCTTCTGAGAGAAGATGTACCTGAGACTCTGATGGTTAGAAAATACTGTAAAGAGCTCACCCATCAGATAGTGTCACCATGTCTTTAGAGAGAACATAACTGCTGAAAAATCCAGGTCATGGGTAGCGTAGTTCTTCTCATGCGGCCTCAATTGACGTGACACATAGACGATCACTGCCTTCTACTGCATCAGGACACATCCGAGTCCTGTACTTGATGCATTGCAGTAGACTACGTACCCTACTCCCTCCTCCGTCAACCTCATGATAGGTGCGCCGTTCAGTCTCTGTCTCAGCTGTTGGAAGCTCTGCTGACATCTGTCTGACCATACAAAGGGTTTCCCCTTCTTTGTCAAGTATGATAGTGGTACCGCAACTCTGGAAAAGTCTGGCACAAATCTTCGATAGTATCCAGCTTGTCCTAAGAAACTATGCACCTCAGTCACGCTCCTGGGTGGCTCCTAAGCTAGCACTGCCTCGATCTTCGCAGGATCCACCACAACTCCTGCCTCCGATATGACATGTCCAATGAAGTGGACCTTGAGTACCCAGAACTAACACTTTGAGAGATTTCCATAATGCTGGTGCTCTCGGAGTGTGTCCAGTACAACTCGCAAGTGGTAGGTGTGATCCTCCTCAGTCATCGAGTATATCAAAATGTCGTCGATGAAGACCACGACAAATCGATCGAGGTATGGCGGAAAGATCCTGTTCATGAGGACCATAAACACCGATGGAGCATTGGTTACGCCAAAAAGCAAAACCATGAACTCATAGTGGCCATACCGACATCTGAAGGTCGTCTTCATCACGTCCTCGTCGCGATCTCTGAGCTGATGATAGCCTGACCCGAGGTCTATCTTCGAGAACCACCATACTCCCTTGAGATGATCGAATAGGTCATAAATCATCGGTAGTGGATACTTGTTCCTCGCCGTCACCTAGTTCTGGAGATGATATTCGACACAAAGACGCAAGCTCCTGTCTGCATTATTGGAAAACAATATCGGGGAACCCCATGGTGAAACACTAGGTCGGATGAATCCCTTGCCCTGCAAGTCCTCCAACTGTACTCATAGCTCTCGAATCTCCATAGGGGCCATCCGATATGCTGGAGTTGATATCAGGGTTTTCCCAAGGTATAGGTCAATATAAAAGTCGACCTCTCTGTGATTAGGTAGTCCTGGAACATCGTCAGGAAAGACGTCCGCATACTAATCCACCTCTACAGGAAAACTATGACTCCGCACGTCAACTGCTCCTAGGATGAGGCTAGCCAACTGATGAGTGATGGAATGTCCTCTCCTCTGCGGAAGTCCATCCTGTGCTGCGAAGGCTCCCTTCTCACCGGTGAAGGTGAACCTGCTCCCGTCGGTGCGTACACATCCCACCTTGTGCCTAATACAGTCAATCTGTGCATGGACTATAGATAAACAATCCATGCCCAATATGAGACCGTAAGGCCTTGAAGCCGCTAAAAGAAGATCCGACCCAAAGCTCTCGCCTCCTAGAGTAAGCTCACACTGTCGGCACCAGTGCGTAATCGTCGACTCTGCTCCCGTAAGAGTCTCTAGCCGTAAGGATCGAGCCAGTGGATCTGTCGGAATCTCCGAGTTCCGAAAAAGGGCAGAAACTATGAAAGAGTGACTCGCTCTTGTGTCTATAAGAACTGCAGCAAGGGTGGAATAGACATAGATAGTACCTCGAATCATCTCAGGCATGTCGTGGTCATAGGACTCCGCCGCCTGGAGCTGTGCATGTCTCTGCCCGCCAGCTCCCTGTGGCCGGGGTGGACCTCCTGGTGGTGGTGGTGGTAGAGCCTCAAAGAGTCACCCACCACCTGATGCTCGGAAAACACCTATGCCTTGTCCGCCTACACCCTGCGTACCGCCACGGTCGACCCTCTTCCTCTACTTGGGTGGTCCCTCAACCGTCTACTGCTCCTCGACATGGTGGGTCAGGCAGTCACGAGCCATGTGGCCCTGCCTGCCGCATGTGTAGCACTGCCTGCCTCTCGAAAGACTGGCTCTGCGCTGTGTGACCCGCACTGCTGAGCCACTGTACTGAGGTCGTCTGCGTAAGGGTCTGGTAAGCCTGGACCCATGAGTAATCCGTCGACTTCCTGTGGCAGATGACTCTGCAACGTGCCGCCCCGTGGTAGGTCTCACTGCTGAAGAATTATCCGCAAGAATGATCTCGATCAAAAGGGCTCGCTCTAGTACTCCAGCCAATGTCAGGATATTGAGGGAGATCAGCGATTTCCTAATCTCATGTCTAAATCCCTGCTTAACGGTCTGGGCCTAGAAGAATGGGTCTCGTACCATGTCTGTCGTGTAGCGTGAGAGATCGTTAAATCTCGCAGAGTATTGGGAGACCGTCAAGCTGCCCTACCGTAGCTGAAGAAGCACCTGGATGCGCACGACACGGAGGGTGGCCAAGACTAACTCTGAGCGGAAGAGGCTCACAAAGTTTATCCAGAGAAGAGATGCCTCATCGTGCACCTGGAGAATCAATCTCCACCATTATCCCACTACCGCGTGTAGTAGGCTCGCTGCGAGGATCACCATGAGGTCTGTTGGTGTCCTCGCTAACCTGAAAACTCGTACAACTGCCTCCAGCCAGTCCTCGGCTGCCTGGGGGTCCAAATCCCCGTGGAACCTGGGTGGTCGCTGGTGCAGGAACTTGTGCAGTGCACTAAGGCGACGTGCATCGTCAGCGGCTGGGGCTGGAAGCATCGGTGGCTCGGCGGGTAGAGGTATCTCCGATGCCTCATCTATCAAAGGGCCCTGTACCAAGGCCTCATCGCTCGGTGGGCTGTCGTCACACACAACTATCGGAACCCTAGCTAGCTGCCATCTTGGGGCCATCTTGAAATTAAACAGGTGCACCACGGTCAAATAGTATACCTGGTGAGACGACATAAAGTAATCACAAAGAAAACATGAGACACACATGCAATCAATGTTTTCGTGCATTAAGTCGGAAACCAGAAGTCAGGGTCCTGGTGTACGGATACGTCGGCCGCCGCACCAACACTAGACTCCCTGGACTGATAACCACACCCAATACTCTTAACACTATTTCTTCACCTAGAAAAGGATTAGAGTCCCATGTTCTGCGGTAGAACCGAACTCCTCGGATACCAATTTGTCACGACCCGTCCTCTGGGCCCGTGCCGTGACTACCCCAAGCCCGCCTTCCATAGGACAGGGGCTGTCGACTAGCACCAAGGCGTAAATCCTGGAAAAGTGAAGGCATTGCCTTTGTAAAGTAAACAAACACCATAGAGCAAGAAAGCAGTAGAAGTAAACACTAAGTAATAACTGAGTACAACAGTAAGTGCGGAAAAGTAAGTGGACCAGTATACAAACACAAACAGAAAGTAAAGTACAAATGGAAGGGAAAACTGAAACTGAAAAGTAAAGCCGCAACGTCGAGCTGTCCACTGGAAATCCCACCTGAAGGTTGGGTACAGATAGCCTCCACTGCTCCTCGGGTCCAGCCGACCGCTCCGAGTACGTCCTGCCTAGTGGTCCATCTCCAGGCATCGTCCTACTCCACAAGCCTCAACCACGATCAGTGCTGTCCATCGTCTACAACCAACACAATGTAGTGCAGGAATAGCCCATACAGGGGTGAGTATAAGCTACTCAATAGGGACCCCAAGACCCCCGAAGGTCTCCCAGATACAATCACGAAGTAACATATGACACTAGTTAAGTATATACCCATACATATACCTAAGTCATAAATTCTCGTTCGGCTTCAACATCTGAGCCCAAGTACAACCCAGTCCACACAGGAAGGAAAAACGTAAATCCACACAGGATAGCACAACACAATCCACATAGGAAAGCAAAACAGGATTCAGCTCACATAAGAATAATTTTTTGTATGACGATAGAGATGATCAGATATTTCCACTGATTCATCTATGTCGTCGGACCCACAAAGGATCGATAGGTACTAACACACGCAGTGACACACAAAGGATCTGACCCACACATGATTGATAGGTTACTAACCTCCGCAAAGACCCACATAGGATCGGACCCACACAGGATCAGTAGCACTAATCCACAAAGGATCGCTGAGTGTTGTAGTTTTCTCCGTCGAATCCACTGAGGATCTCTGCACAGTCCTCATCATCGTCGCAGTCACAGTCAGCTCTAGGGTTCCCGCACACAGCAAGCTCATTCGGGAGGGTCCGCTCCACGAGCAGATAGGATGATACATCAACTGACACATAGTCCATAGTTGATGTATCCAAAAGTTCCGTATCATCAACAGGAACTCAACGCCATAGACGGCGCATCAATCGGACACCCGGTCTGAGAGTTATTGGCTCTTTCGTCTCAAGGGCCCGGTTGGTTTTTTTATGTAACAACCAACCCGACCGTACTCCACATGCATCCAAACCTCAGGCGGAGTAAGCCAAAAGATCCGTATCAATTATAGGAATCCATCATAGTCGACGGCAAGTCAATCGGACGTCCGGAACTTAAGTTATGACTGTTTCCGCTCCGAGGGCCTGGTCGGTTTCGTGTACAAACCAACCTGGCCAAACCCAAAGTACTTTGAAACATTGAGTGTAATATGTCGAAACGATCTTCTAGATCCAATGATCACATCACCACCGACGGTGCATCGATCAGAGGCCCGTAGCTCATGTTATGAGCAAAAGACCGAAAAGGTCCAAAAACGGGGGGTCTGGGCTCGGACCGACCCGGCCCAACCCCCCTGGGTCGGCCCGAACCGAGTCGACCCGAAACGGGTCCGGGTCCGGGTCCTACCAGGATGGCGCGACTTGGCCCAGCCGGGGTGGCCCGGCCCGACCTAGGTACGACCCGGCTGGCGCTGGCCGGTTGGCCAGCAGGTCAGCTCGGCTGTTACGACCGAGCCGCGGGCGGGGGGCGCGCTGCCCCCGCGGGAAGAAGCCGCGGCCCCGCGTGGGCCGCCCTTGCTAGCGGACGCGGTATCCGGCCGTGTCCCATCCTTCGCCGGTCCCATGTGGTCGCGGTACGGCCGGCCCTCATCCGCGGCTTCAGCCGCGGCAGTTCTCCACGACGGCACGTCGTGCGCCACCGCCTTCCGCCGCCGGCACTACCGTGCCGGCGTGGCGCGCCGGCGGGTTGCTCCGCGGACCACCGGACGAGTTCCCGTGGTCGTAAATTCACGACATCTTCACCAAAGTCCCTCCATGGGTCCGTCCTTCACTTCGAGGACCCCACTTTGCTCGTGCGGCTTGTTTTGTCGTCGTCCGCCGTTTCGCACACCAAGAACGAAAGGGGCGGTGAGTTCGGACTTGTTCATTGGTCCACACACACCGCGTTAGCAGTTTTAAATATTTCACAACAAAAGTATAATCATACACCGTAGGTATGAATCACAAAGATTTAATGAATCAAAACACATACCTTGTCGTTGTCGTCAAACGTGAGTTCTTCGCAGAATTGACCGTCGCGGAAGAAGATGATCGTGGCGTCGCGGAAGGGGCATCACGTCGTCGCGGTACACGGCGTCGCGTCGACGATCTCTGAGGGTTACAGAAATCACACATATTTAATTGCACATTTAAACCCATGTTTAGGATAAAATCTACAAATGAAATTAAAAGATCCGTAATCCCCTACCTCAATCGGGTGTTGATCGAAGATTGTCGCGGGGAAGGATTGTCGCGGAAGAAATGTCGCGGAAAGAGATTTGTCAGTGTCGCGGTACACAGCGTCGCCTTGTCGATCTTTGAGGGTTCAGCGTTTTTCATTGCCTTCGCATTCTTCGCGTTCTTCGTGTTCTTCGCATTCTTCGCGTTCTTTGCGTTCTTCACGAAGGAGGATGAAGAACATAGAGTTTCTCCAAATCCTCTCAACAAGCCACCCATAAGCAAAACGTGTGTTGGTCTTATTTTATTCCATGCCAAAAATTTGAAAAAAAAGTTATGAAACGAACCATTAATTCGGTTAATTAATGGAAACGACTTAACATCCCAATTAATAGGGGCGTTTAGAATTTAAGAGAATGCATCTGTTGACATTCATTTAAAAGGGGTTTTCGCGGGTGCGTTACTTAGAGGAAAAGAAATTGCGGGGCTCGTGTAGGCCCCACCTCACAAATATCCTACCAAGTGGGTAGGATATTTTTGGGTTCCACCCTATCCGCATCAACTCTGCTTAAGTGGCTTTAAGAGGCATAAGTGAAATAAAACAAAGTTGTCGCACCACTTTATTTTATTTCTTAACTTAACCCCAAAAATTAAAAACCACACTGGAGAAAACGCAACTCCGGAAATGGCATTTCTAAGAAAAGACCGGCGCTACGATTCCATCGTTTCCCAAGGAATTTGATTCCGAGCACCGGTTCAAAAGTTAGAAAGACCCGCTCGTTCGTTAACTGAACGTACACAAGCCAAACATTGGAAAATGATTCCGGGCACACCGGGCATCAAAATCAGGTGACGTTAGAAACTATGTTCTTGTAAAATTCCAAAGAAAATTAAGAAAAAAAAATTTCCTTGAATTTTAAGGTTCTTTACAGGTGATGACTATGAGAATTTAGTTTAATATAATATTTGATATAAATAATTTAATTATGTGTTGCTTTTAGTTATTTTATTAATGTATATAATCTTACATTTTTATTTAAGAAGAATCATTCATTCTCTTAGAATCATCAAAATAAGAAAATAATAGAATTTATATCAATGGATCATAAAAAGAACACCCAAATAATGAAAAAATTTAATTATAGATAATTATGAATATTAAATTTCAATACATTATATGATCATTAAATATTAACTTTGGGAGAATAATAATTATCAAGACCGTTATTATAAAACTAGTTCAAAAATATTGAAACTAATCACAATTAATATAAAAAATAGAGAATAACAATGTTATATGATGATAGAGAATAATTATAAATTAATATTATAAATTTTTAAAAATGGGGAAATTTTTCTGTAATTGGTGATTAAAGTAATTAAATTTTTATTAAATAATTTTAGATCACATTTTGAGTAAGAAGTAATAGAGGTCATGGGTTAATGGGATAAAATTTAATTTCTTCAAACATTTTTGTTTATATAGAATTTGATATTTTTATAATGGTGTGATCACCACAAACAAAATATATTTTTACATATTCATTTGTTAGGTAGAGAAATATACTTTAAAATCATTAAATTAAATTGGAATTTTAATATACCAAATTTTAATAGGGGTTTTGATTAAACTATTACTGAAACCATAAGGGTTTTATTAACAATATTAATTTCCAATCTTGTTTTTTGGGGAATAATCCATCAATTTAGTTTTTATTCAATCTAAATTCCATCATTTTTTATAGTATATTAATGGGGGGTTTTCATGTCCACCAAAAATATCATTTCTCCATGACTTGTAATTTTTCCAAAGTGTTTTGTACAAGTTAAATAGAAATCATATATTCTACTCAATCAGGAACCTATATTTTTTAATGTTAATATTTTTTGTATTGTATTCCATGTATGTTATCATATTTTTCAAAAATAAATCATGGTCATTATTATTTTACATTAATATCATTATAAATTTTTATAATACTATCATTATTGGTAATAATTGTTTTCATTAAAAAGTGAAATGATATTATTCTTAAAATTTATGTGTGAAGGTGTCTATGTGGGGCCTCATTTATATAAATAATTCTATCTATTTTTCATATAATTAGAAGAAATATTTTCTATTTGTTTTATAAAAAACCAATTAATGATTTATCAATATATACAGTATATTTATTAATTCCATATTGTTTGTTTTGAAATGTAAAAAAAGTCATTTTATTTAATATGTAATTTACCATTGAAATATATTAAGCTTGATCAATGATATTAATCAAATGAATCTATCTATTTTTATTCTCTAAATTGTATTGGACATGTTATTTTATACAATTTGAATGATATATTAATAGTCATTTATGGTTTGTAAAAGTAAAATCACACCACTAATAATTGGATTGAGAAGTGATGAGGGAGCTACTAGGCCTTAGCTTACATCCCCATGAAACCAAATGCTGGAAATAAATTCCAATTAAATTAGGAACATTTGGGGGATTATATTCCCATTGAAATATTAAATATACAAATGAAAAAAATTACCATCCCAAAATATATATTATAAAACATGAAAAAATAAAACTCAAAGTATAACTCAACCCATAAAATATATCTAAGAACAATAATAAAATTAAATTCATACACAAGAGGACCAAAGAAGCAAATAACTAGAAACTCCAAAGTAACATCAAGTAAAAACTCCTAGCCTTCTACAAGATCCACTAAAAATTACAATCCCATGATATCAAGAATTGTCACATATGAAAAAAGAAACCATTACTTTAGTTATATCTTAATAGAATACATATTCAAATGTACACCAATTACTAGGTAGTGACGATGTCTAATTTTAGTAGTATTTTCACATTTGCATCCCAAATCACCAAACATGGGAAAATATTATTTCAACAATTTATAAAAGATTTTTAAGTATAAAATATAGTTCATATGAAATATATAAACTAGTTTTCAAAGGAATGAATAAATAAATCTCTTAAACAATTCCAAAATTGATTCAAAATGTTATATTCTATTTCCACGCATAGAAACACACACTCACACACTCAAGATTCATTTCAGCATTGAAGGTGGAACTTCACATTCATACTCCATGCCATTTTATAGTGGTACATCACAACCATTATCCATCCCATTCAATTAAAACCAAAAAAAAATTATTCCAATAACAATACAAGTTATATCAATGAAAAACATTCTTTCATTAGAAATATTTTCAAAGAATACATTACATTTATATAACTGAAAAATAATTCAAAAATCATAGTTTTAAAATTGTAATAAATATAGTTTTCAAAAAACCAATCACCTTCAACAATTCCCATGATAATACCAAAATAATATTTCAACCACCTATTACAGAAATATTTAATAATCCATTAATAAATGTAGGTTTATTAAATCTTATAATTAAAATCTAAATCATATGGTATTGAATTTTTATCAACCTACGAAAACATGTTGGAGACCAAAAATGACACAACCCTAATCCAGATCTGATCACAATTTCTGTTCTCTTCACATTATATAATGATACACAATCACAAAAACATTCAAAACACCTACATTTAACTATAACTGACTAGATATATAATTAAAATAATGAGAATAACAATGTATATAAGAATAATGTGGAATAATGGCTACTAACCAATAAATATTATCCTCCAATGCTTTTTAAAATCACAAAGGATAATGCTAAAATTAAAGGGAATTTTCTCCCATTATAGTGGTGGAAATGAATTAGTTTTATGTTATTATTAGGATAAAATGGTGATTAAAATGATTAGTCAGGATTTGATACATATGCTAATGTATTCCAGTTGAACGCCACATAGTCATACCAAAATATTTTTTGAACCACTTGAAAAATTTATTGTGATACTATCTTAATTCCATACTAGAAATGGTTAGAAAATATGGTTAGAATTATATTTTTAACCCTAGTTTCATATGTTTCATCATGCATGGTAACATTTGAGAGTTTGAATGGTTTGGAAAAACAATGCCCAAAATGTGATCATGCCAAGTGTATATTATATTCCCTTATACTATTTCTTTTTTGTGATACATTGTTTCAGCTAACAAATAATAAATAACAATGCTTTATAAAATCCTCCAAAACATGTAAAAATACAATGAAACCTCTCAAAAAATAACCCTAAAATAGTATTAACTCAAAATATATGAATAAAGGGCCATGTTCTGATAGCTATGGGGTTTTACATTATCCCCACCATTGGCCTTCCTATTCTCATGTAGTAGAAAATCCACATTGTCTTGTATGTGTTTTATCCATTACTCTACCTTTTCCTTCTTAGACTCCTTCATTTATTTCAAAATCTACAAAATTTTTCATGAAACTTTCATGAAGACAGATATTCCCAAACAATGTTATATATTACCTATCCAAAACCTATATGGTCACATGAATAAACATCACATTTGATTCAATGTAATTATAATACCATCAATCCACATTGTCTGGATCATATTGGTACTTCTTCAACCAATATTGATTAATCGCATTGTGAACTGAGATAATACCTGATCACAAATCCAACTAATATTCCACCCCGACAACTCATTTATGTAACTCAAAATGGAATAAATACCTCGGTGGAAACATTCTATGAATTCATAAATGATATTTCCCAATATTTTTATAGATTCTCAAGAAACTTTGATCACATTACTCAATCAACAATGTTCATTAATGAGGATCCACATACGTTTTGTGAAGACTCTGAGGAATAACTTTTTTCTTTCTAATAAATTGAATATTCTCTTTTTTATCATTCATAATACTGGTTCCATTATATGATATATCTACATTTTAGACCCATTAATGATTAGAATAACAATGATTCCCATAATATGATTCTTAATGAGCCTTATTAATCAAGTCATGGTAACTTTCACTGCATGATGACTGGAATAATGGTGTATTCTCTTTTACATAGACACCAAAATCTTGAACACAATCCCTAAAAATGTGATATAATGTTTGAGTTTTCCATTAATATTATACAATCACTATCATCTGATATTTCTTATTCATATTCAATTGTGTCCCATGGTCCTACAAAAATTATTTCCAAAAAAAGTTGTAATCCTCGGTTCTCAATATTGTGTAATCAGAACATGAACTATGTGATTTTTTACAATTTTAGGAATTAAAATTTAGTGAAATTATTCTAATAAATTGGTATCATTAATTAGGATAATGTGAATCTAGATTTTTATTATTCCCACTATCAACTATATGGATTTTTGTTTCACCATCATTTTTAGGAATGTTTTAAAATTCAATATTATCTACTCATATTTCCACATGGGAATTAATATAGACTAAAAAATACCATCTTGTCATGATAATCCACCTTTATTAAATAAAAGATGAGTCATCTTGAGACATACTCTATAAAAAAACTATTTATTCCATCCGAACAAAAAATTAATTAATTTATATACTTTTGAAATATCATGATGAAAATTCTATCTCAGAAGGTAGTATACACTAATAAGTTGTTTTAATAAGATAATGTTTGGACCCTACAATAAACAAATAGTAAAAATGAATTTATATCTAATTAGTATCCCACTATGGTATCCTCAACAAATAAGTATTACCTAATTGTTATTCAATTATGATCAAATGTATATGAAACTATATTATGATCAACCATATCAGAAACATACAATGATTGAAATAAATAAACTACACTACCTTGGGTTGAGAAAAAGATATGCATATACTCCATTAATATCCATATATTACACTTGTATGAAGCCTATTTTTTAAACTAAGAATATGAATTTCAACTAAATACATCTTTCATAGTGTTCCCTTTACACAATGTATATATCATGATGAAGTCAAACAACAATATATAATCCATCCTTCTATAATGCATAATATTCAATTCTAATTCTGAGAAAATGTTTTTGAAATTATAATGATCCCCAATCGATTTTAATTTCTCACAAAAAATTATTTGTTTCCATGTCATAAAATAATAAACAATATAAGCTAATTCTATGTCATGTATTGGGTTTTTCTTCTTAGGAAACCATAATTTTTGTGAGCTATAAGAAACCACATGATCAATCTTCCAGAGATAATATCCTAACCACGATCCAGATGCACCATAATAGACTATATATCTCTATCCAGACATTGGAAATGTGAGGATATGTTCTAATGTGTGTCTATCTCCAAGTTCTTGAAAATCTTTCTATTTTTTATCTTATTAGAAAGGGAATAATTTCCCTATAAAAACTATCATCAGTGAAGGATATCATTAATATTCCTATACACAATGTCTACAGTATCCCACCAATCTTAGGAAACTATGTATTCAAAATAAATTATTCTATTTTTATCGATGATAAAAAACATTATATACCTTTATAATATGTAGATCTTAATTTCATAGAAACTACATGGACAATGAAACCTATATCTTGAATATAGAAACCACACTTTTATAACCTAACATATAGATATTTATCCATTATTATACCCAACACTAAATCCACATGTTTATCATGATCAAATTTTTTCTGAGACCAAACCAGTATATCATTAAAAAATACCACCAAAAAGGACTCCAAATAAATCTAAAATATGTGATTTATATATTATATGAAGAGTTTTGTTGTGTTTTAAAGACCAAATAGAATAAATAAATATTTTTAATTTCCACATATTCATTTAAAATATTTCAACATAACATCCTATATTTTATCTCATAACTGGTGGTACCCCAATCATAATGGATTTTTTTAACAACATCGACCCACCCAATTGATCAAACATACCATTAATACATGGAAGAGGATACTGATTCTTTTCCCTACATGGATATGTTTATGATTATACCAAAATAGGTTAACAGTTTTTTCCTCCTTCATAAGACGAACTGGTGCTACCCTTGGATATGTTCTTTTTAGAATAAATCATTTTATTTATAATTATTCAAAATAAAAGATTAATACACTAAATTCTATTGGTTCTATTAGATTTAAGAAATGATAAATTGGAGTGGTACACGAAAGAAGATCAAACTTAACATCCACTTATATTTTTGGTTGAAACCATAATTCATTATCTAAAAAAACATAATGAAATTGAACGAAATTATATAATAAATATTCATTCTCAATATAATCCATTGATTCCAAACAATGAACTTCCAACTGATAAGAGATAGATCCAACCACTTGTTATAAAGTCCTTCATTTCTAAACATTACATCCAAATCTCCTCTAAATTGACACTCATACACACCCATAGGTGTTAAACTAACATTTTATGTATAATAGATGTTATAGTAATTTATTTATTTAAATCAATCTATACAAAAAATCATGCCACAAAACTTCATATCAAGCATATTTAAATCCAAAAGAATCTCATCCACACTGAGTGTTATAAAAGAAATATTTACATAGGATGGTTTGAAACAAAATTTGGTAAATAGGATTTTGATGTATTAAAATAGATGTAATTATCTCAAAAATAAATTCCATATCATAAAAAATATTAGAATAAATAAATGATTCGGATTCTATGACATCAAAAAAAATATTTTATAATTGTATAATTAAATAAAATCATGTATCTCACATTATAAGGAAAATATTGATCATCCACGAATATTTTCACAACTCAAAAAAATCACTTAGTCACTTCACATTAACTTTTTTACCTTGTTGAGGTATTACTTGTTGAAGAGTCATGGTGTTACTAAAATCACCTTGTACCTCTCTATTCTAATAATGAGAATTATTCTAAAATTATTTTTATTTTAATCCATAAAATGGGATAGAAACATGATATGTCTCTTCCGCACCTGACCATAAAAAACTGAAATAATAGAGATGAAGATGTACTATTAGGTTGTTGTTATAACACAGTCTAGGTGGTGCCCTAATATCTCACATAATGTGATCAAGTGAACATAATTGAAATAATATTTCAATATTTTGGGTCTAGAAGGTATATATATTGATCTTGTGGTCTGATTCAGAGGTGTCCCACCAATATGGTCGTAGGTTTCACTCTTCCAATTATTCCTGGAATTAGTATTCTCCACATTCATAGAGGGATAAACATCATCACAAAAATTTTAATCCATGATATATATCTTTTTCAACCATCACCATACATTAAATTTATATCTAATTTTTAAGAAAAATAATGAAAATATTTGATCAAATATATTGCATTAAAAAATATTATAAATCTTTATATTAAAGGATTAACATATAGTGAATTCGAAGTAAAAAATCGACTAAATTCATAAATTTGGCAGAAAACTCTCTCAAAATTAAATGATTTTGTTTCAAACTAAAAAAGACCATTTTTCTAGAAATCAAAATGGTGTGAGGATATAATTTCTTGTAAATTTTTTATTCAAAACCCACCTATTTCATTCCATGGTCCGTGTTATCTGGAACTCCTAATTCCCTCCATTAGTGTTTCAAATCCTCTAGAATATATGTTTCCAAAATTACATTCAGTTATTCTATGCTTCAAATAAAGTTAATTATTTGATTAATAATTTTAATCCTAACTTCTTCTTTTTGTATCTTGGAATCCATTAAAAATATATGTTGATTTTGAACTAGGAATTGTAGTTAGTCGTTTAATTTCCATGGATAAATAATTATCATACCAATATTCATGGCCTCTAAATCCAGGACAATTATATATAAATGGTATTGGTTCCTATGTGGCTTCTATATAACCACATATTATACAACATCTTCTAGTTAATTTCTATAACGACTACATGGTACCATTCACTATAACCCCAAAAATCACAATTCAGTTTCAATCATTATAAATAGAGGAATTATAAATTTAAATCTACCACATAAACACATATCAAATCATATAATTCAGCAACTCAATCATCATTATTTAATTTTTAAAAAAATACTCCAACCATAAGTTTAAAAAATCAACTAATTTCCCTATTTTTAAAATTTATAGCATTTGACATGTTAAAAAACTATTTCACTTTATATGGAAAATTCAGTCATATTGGGATGTATTACCATCCCTAAATTCCATGTAAAACACATTATCTAAACCCATAAAATGATGTGACCACATGGGTAGAATTTTCTTAAATCAATCATGTACCAAAACAGCCTGATAACATGATGGTTATAATAAAGTGGTTAGATACACCTTCTATGATTTATAAATCATGTAACAGAAATCATAATTCTAACTACCATCCCAAGAGACATACTATTACTATTTCTAACTCCAAAACCATACAACACTTACACCATTTACTATGTAATTAAATGAGTTATTGTTATATAATTTGTCCTAAAATGATATTTGGATAGAATGAAAATTACCCATTTTATTTCAAAAATATATTTAGACTGAACAAGGATGATTCCATTTGAAATGTATATCCCCTTTATAATTACATGAATAGTTAATGGATAAATAATAAGTATTATACAATATCAATAGCTCAAAAATGGCCAATAATAAATACCAAGGAAATCGAAAAAATTTGGGGGATTATTTCCATTCTAAAGACAAAACATCAAAACACAAAAAATATCTATCACATCCTACTAATGATGATTGTGTGCATAAGTAAAATGAAAAACATAAAAACGAAAATATTACAAATAATAGTTCTAGAGGAACCTAAAATACATACTCAAGAGATCCATAATGACCATAAAACATAAAAATACAAAGACATATCATCTAAAAACACCCAACCCAATCATTTACCCTTTACAAATTCCATGTACACAGTTTAACAAAACATAAATAATGGACCATGATTCCTTTCCATTAAATGTGTCATGATATATGGAATCCTCAAATGAAAAAAATCCCCATGAAGGGGGTGATTCTAAACTCAGAATCATTTTCCAAATGAAATCCCAATGCTCAACACTATGAGAAAACATGTCATCACATTTTAAAAAATATTTTTATGTTGTAATAATATTTCATATCAAATACATAAAATTTTCATCAATGTAAATAATTAAAAAATATTTTAAAATATTTATTAATTGATTTGTAATATTTTTTCCACATCTCTACAAACAACAAAAAAAAAAAAATATTTTTTTCACTATTAATTGTCCAAATGCTTGTCCATATTCCATCCAATTTGATGGTTGTACTTTATGGAAATTTTCAATCCAATATAACTCACGAACATCGTTTTATTCCAACTCATGACAAGTCATTTTAGAAAAATACATTATTTATTTTTAATTTATTTAAAAATATAAATTACCTTCATAAATCTAGAAATTATTTTTAATAACCAAATTTTAATATTAGAAACAAAAGGTTTTTCCAAAAATAGGTCACTGTCCACAATTTCGAAGGCCTTACCAAAATAAAACATCCATTAAAAATTACTCAATGATTTCATAATAATTTCACAAAAATATTTCAATTAAATATAATCCTTCCTGTCTAAATTATGTAGAGTTGAGAGAGAAGAGACCAATTTCACAATCATTGGTGAAAACGAAGAATAACACAACAATTATCTTGATAAATTCAATATTAATGTAACCTTCACATGATCCAATAATATAAAATCATAAAATCTTAATAAAACACAAACAAATATATCCATAATGGACTACATCTATAGATCATTGAGAAAAACTATATTTGGTTCTATGAAAAATATATAAGAACATGTGCTTATTAATAATTCAGGGAATCTAATACCGACTAATCCACCCAAAGATCACTCATAGATCAAAGGTAATTGTGTCTTACTCCCTAGGATAAAATTTTATTTTATTTATCGTCGTTTTTGGGAAAAAACAAGGGTCAAAAGGATCAACTCAATTTAGATAAAAAACATTGGAGGTAAAAATGTAAAATGAATGGTTAGGTCACATGGTTTTAAAATCATGCACCAACTGTGTTATACTAGTGTCTTAAGGTGGCATCTAACAATGCTGGGTTGAACCATTAAACAAACAATACTTTAAAATATATTCCCTGTGATTCAATAAGAATTGTTTCTCTATGTAATTTTCATGGTTTTCTAAAGCATGAGCCAAATATTCACTTTCGCAATGTCCATTTTCACCCATTAAATGGTATTTCTATGGTGGTACATGGTTTCTAAAAACCATTTAAAGATCATGTACCTCCATAAAATCATCCAACAAATGTCAAAACTCCACTTAACCTCCTGAAATATATCCAAAATATTTTTTAACTAATTTTTTTTAATAAAGGTTCTTTTTTCATGAAATTTTTGAACCTAAAATTGAATTAATTTTTTTCCAATGTTTTTTGTGAATAGCCTTTTTTTATTTCTTTTATTAAAGTGATTTAAAAAATATTACATACATAAAATGAATTGAGAAATATTTGGCTTAACCATATAACTATTATCTATTTATAGTAAATAAAATGTAATTTATTATCTTGACTGAAGTGTATTTAACTAGAATGATACTTGATCACATTGGACACCCATTAAATTTCTAGGATTTTACTATGTCATGGTTGTTGTCAGAAAAATAAATTATATATTTATGTGAATATTGTTTAAAACATCATGAATCCAATTTTATTACCTTGAGTTGTTAAGATATAAAAATTAATTTATTTTCAATTCCATATTTTTATAAATCCAACATGTTTACATAGGTTTATTATGCTCAGATAAGTGAATTATTTTTATATCTCATATGAATATATTAATGAATATTATGTGGGTTCAAATATAACCCTCAAATTAGAGGCATAATATCAAATATCTCATGAGATAATATAATTTTGATTAATTTTTTATTTTGTCACTTGTTTTTGAATTAATGATTTATCACATGAATGTAATATTCCCTATATAAATTATTCTTAATTATTTTAAATCTTATCAAATTTTTCATCATATTATTATATTTATGTTTTTGTTTAATGGATCATGTATTTTGACTCTTTCAATTATTATGTTATAAAAAACCATATTCCATGATGTATGATATATTCTTTATTTCATATTAGTTTTTATATATCTTGATAATAAACCTACACTAATCTTATTCTCACTAATGATATATAGTTTTTATCCCTTATTTATACCCTTATTGAGCATCAAAGATCCCCCCTAAACTAAGGTTTCCATTTCCACATGTAATAAATATTGGAAAACATTTATATTTATAGATGATTGTTCATGTGAAGAATTTTGGGGAGGCAATGAAGAATCTTTATTACTATGTTTTTTCATACACATAGGAAATAATGTAATATTGATATAATGATTTTTCTTCCAATAAATCTTAATCTATAATTCAATAAATTATACAATTAAAAGGTCTTGGAAATTTATTGTATTGAAAAACAAATTTTATGTCATGTAAATAGGCACTAACATCTATGGATCTTTTGAGTCCCACCTCACATGTGTATCAATCTAATATCAAAATCACCTATAAAGGTTCGTATTGACCTACAACACATACTCTTATACACAAATCCCAATTGAAAAAGTCTTTCTTTATGATATGACAATAAGTAGTTTCAATAAATTTATGGAACTTGCATTAAACATTTGATAATATAATAATTTTAAAACTAGAAATCACATTCCTTAACAAAATATATTTTAGGTTTAATGTTTCATAGAATATGGAAGAAATATTACATAGTAAACCCATACATTACAAGTGGACACTTATATTCTATATCATATTTTTTCAAAAAGGAAAAAAACATTAAAAAACATGGTTTCATGTACTGATATTTATTTATATGATTACCTTGATATCATACTTACCCTAACACTTCCTTAGAAACTATGAAATAAATTATAAAGCTTTGGATGAGTACGAAATCTTAGTAAAAGAAATAATAAAAAAGAGTGAAACAATTATTCCATGAATACTTATAATCCCATGAAAATATTTACACAAATTTATAATTAGATTCGTTAAAACATAATCAATTTATTTTAACTAATGAAATCAAAAGCATCATGTAAAACTACATATCAATTATAAATAATAAAGGTAACATGTTAAAACAATTGCATATCACTATTACATTTATATTATCTCTCATGGATACAGAGGGAGTATACTTTATTGATACATTGGGAATACAATCCGAAGAATATTCCCTTAATCTCTTATAAGAAAACTAACTGGTTAACTTTATATCATCACCCAATGAATTGGAAATATCTCATTGGATAATCTTCTATTAGTATATTATGGAAACACACAAACTCATAACAATTTCCCAAGATCTATAACATAACCATAACACAAAAACAATCATAATGGGAAAAAAATAAAATTTTTACATTTAAATAACATTGGATTTTTACAAAGTCTCACAATCATAAAAAAAAATTGATTTTGAAATTAAATTATTAACTTGTAATGGACACTTAAAGAAATTAAAGTGACATGAATGTGATAAATTACATTAAATATGTAGATATTAAAAAAATAATTTCTGATTTTGTAAAAACAATTTAATTTGTATATTTAAAAGAGGTCATTTAAGGAAATCCCCACACTGTTATATCAACTAATCATTTATATTCATTATTTTCATGTATAATAAACATAGGTTAATAATATTCATTCTTGGGATCTTTATAAATACTTATTATTAACTTTATTTCAATTATTATCATGTTATTAAAATTATATAAATGTTTAAGTTCAAGTTTGATGGTTTATCAATATTTGGTACTTCAATCAAATTTTTTTATGTATCATATCTACAGTAAAGGATTTAATATATCCATTATCTCTAAAAAATTCATTTCATTATAGTCACTTTTAATACTCAATTATACTTTTATATCAAAACATTAAGTATGGTTATGAATAATGAACCACGTTATTGATAACTATATTTCATGAATAAATTGATCAGTTCATTAATATATTGATTTGTGTACTTAATTGAACATTATTTTCAAATTTTGAATGTTTTTATTTGTTTTATTTTTTATGGAATAAGAAAAAATACATTTTTAAAAGGAGTTAAAAAGGATGAATTTTTTAGTTTCAAGACACCTCACGCCACATGAAAATTGAAGTAACAAGGCAAACAAAATTTTAGCATGAAAATATTGAAAAACATTAATTGGAAATTGAAACATATTGTATTAAGATTATATTATGTGCCTTTTTTATGAGTTTTTGGTGGAGATAAACCAATATTCATGATTCCTAAAAATTTTAGGATTACATGTTGTGTAACATAATTCCACATCGCCTTTGTTTCAGAGAACAAATAATTAAATGCATTATGACTGAATGTTTGATAAAAAACAATTTATTTTGAAAAACATGGTAACACCTTTTGGATCATTATTGGAATGGGTCCTTATTTCGGTGCCACAACTATAGAAATAAACAACCGCGAAGCCATATTTTTGTTTCTGCACTATAAATTTTTCATTATTCTTTTCTGCACCCTCCCATGGAGATCATGAAGGGGTGATTTAATTATTTAGTGGAATGAATGATGAATGGGAATTATTTTATGAGTTATTTTTTTATTTTATTTCAATTTATGTTGGGATTTCATATTTTTTCCTCAATTATACCATTTCCCTAATTTCTTCTCGCATGACCATTATTAGATTGGTTAAGGATTAGGTTTAATTTCATTAATTGTTTGAGCATCACCATTTCATGAGATTATTGAATGAATTTATTTAATGTTAGATCTAGGGATTATAATTCATCCATAACCATTGGGTTTTTCCTTTCCTGTCGGTTGAATAACATTTCTATTTACTCATTCACTATAATCTGACATACTTATCAATGAGAAAATAAGAGCTTAAGATTTTGATAATTATTCATAACCATTGTACTTGGTAGGACCTGAATCTGATGAATTCATTTATATTAAATAATTCTTTCATATATTTTCAACCTATTAGAAATGATTCATTTCTTCCAAACACACATCATCTATTTTATTCTCCCACATTACCCACTAAAAACATGCTCAATAGATTAGATCCAACATCAATAAACCATAAATTGTTTGTGGATATTTTATTTAAATAATATTTTTTTAAACACACTTATATGGGTTCTACCATAGCCATAAATATCATGTACTACTCTATAGTTTACTGTTTTGTTATTCTCATGTTTATAAATATCTAAATTTAGTAACCCATTGTGAAATAAGGACACCACCGTGTGTATCAAATTTGTTGCTATATTTCAAGGGGTATGAGTAAAAAAATTATAAGTTTGAATTATTCAATTAAATTCCTCTTTAATATTTTCGATTATTAGATTTCAGAAAAAAAATATTTTTTTCTTTTTAATTGTTTTTACATCACTAGAAATTTTTTTATGTGATAGCTAGATAACAGATAAAATTAATTACCAAGGAGTGTTTTGACTTCTAGCTTGATGACATGGAATAGAAAATCAACATTTTTAAAATGAAGAATATTTAATCCAATGAAAATCCACAACTATCCCAATGTTTTGAGGACATCACCTATCATAGCATGGAGCTAGAATTCTACACGGAGGAAAAAAAACAATGAAACATAAATAATAAAGGTTAGGTAAGTACCACTACTAATGCATAAAATTTTTATAATAATTTCACCCTTGATGTTGAAAGATAAGTTGAAAATTATCACTATTAGATTTTTACAAAACTCATGTGGGTCAAAATATTATTTAGAAAATATTAGAAAGAATAAGAAGAATAAAAAAATATAGAACATGAAGAGGAACAAGAGGAATATATGGCTCCCATAATTATCTCATTTTTTAGAAAATATAAGTGTTCCATAAGAAGAAGAAAAACCCGATGTACCAAACATTGAATCCATAAAAAATTATGTAGGACAAATAGAAGATGTTGAGGAGCAAGAGGATAAACATGGATAAGCAATTGAATAAACTCAATATACGTATCCATGATTTAATGAATAGTAATTTTAGCAAGTATGTACTGATTCCATGATATTTTTAGGAATAAATATACTATTCATACTCTACTCATTACCTTTATGATCAAAACAACATTAATTTATGAAAATTTAAACTATGCAGGGTTAATTTCAAATCCATTATTGGGTAATCACAAGATGGTTATCTCTATAAAAAATCAAAATTAGTTATCGTATGTACGTTTGATATAAAAAACATTTAAAATTAGTATCTTTGGGGAAATTTTTTTAGCTTTATAAGTTTTTAAGATTATATATATTTATTACAGAGGATTTAATTTCATAATATGATTAAATTTTAATTCAGAATTTATTTTTTAGCACATTTAATGTGATATATTTTATGTTTCTATTTATTTTTATGGTCTATCAATGTAATAAAAGGAATAAACATTCATAATTAAGAAGATCCGGCATGCCGAATACAATTTATCAATGGAATTCAGACATTGTGAAAAGATACTACCAAAACATGTACATCAATGATTGAAGAAAAAATTTCATGGTGGGTAGAAGTTTTAATTAATAATTTGTTTACTACATTCCAGATATTTATAAAGAGTTTCTTAATTTTCAATTTGATATATACACATGATTATTAATTTAATCAAAAGAATTAGGAGACATAATAATATTAGGATAATAATAATTTAGCGAGTTTTAATTTCATTTTCAATAAATTAGTATGATAAAAATGAGAAAATAATTAGTAGAGATAAGTATTGATTATGATTTAAAAAACATGAATTAGGTGGGAATGTAAATTCTAGTTAATGAAATTTGTTGTTATAATTTTACTTTCATTTAATTTATAATATTTTAGTTCATTGATATAATTATTTGTATGCATTCCCAATAGTGATTGTCCCTATTATAAATTTTATTCTCAAGATAACCTATAATCTAACAATTAACAGTTATTTCATTCAATATATATTTTTATAAACTCTTTCATTTTTTCTTCTAGATCATGATCTACATGTTTTTTTTCTATGATGGTAAAGAGTCTCTTTTAAAATGATTGGGGAGCACTTTTTCATTGTCACTTATCATGAGTCTGACCTTGTATTAATACATTTTAACCACGTAGAAGCCATGAATATCCTTATTAATAATTGAGCCTTGATACAATACCATTATATCAAATCATACCTTAATCGAAATGTTTTTCATGATGGTGGAAAGAATATATATGGGGGAGTAACATTATATATTGTAATGGGATATAATGATGTGTGGAAATTGGGATGGGGGTTTTTACACATGATATGGGTAGAGTCCATGAAATATTTCATGGTGTTTTTTAATCTTATTTTTCTAAATAATATTTGAAACAAATAAGTAATAAAGGCAATGAAAAAAAATTGTATTGTGTTTTCGTAGTATCAAAAATCCCATTTGTCTAGACATTTTATTTTTTATCATATGTTGTTGGGTAGTGGATATTATATTTATCCTAATCACATCTTTTGAACGAAAATAATATATAAAGAGATTAAAAAATGTAAAGGTAGGTTGATTTATTCATTTCCCTTATATGTTGTATGGAAACATGTTGTGATTTTTTTGGAGGGATAGAGAGATTACATAAACATATATATAATTTTATTGAACATATATTTTGATATTCTATAGTGCAAATCAGAGTCAAAAAACTTTTTGAATATTATTTTGTTACATCATCTCACAACCTACCCTAAAGCCTCGAGTCATTCTATTCGTAATATTAACTCCCAAAAGATTAATTATGATTTCTATCTTTATGTAGAGAAGATGGTTTATGCCTTTGAAGCCTATGGAAACTTATATATTTCTTATGGTATGTTAATCAAGCAATATAATGTTACCATGTTGATGAGAATAAAAACTAATGTGAGGTAAATTGCAACAGGAACACATATTAGTAATGTAATTAAATATGAATGTGGATGATTTCTATGACTTGGATATTTTGAATGAGGAACGGTAAAATGAATGGTTCATTTGAATTCATTGAAACGTGATGTGTTGATATTTTTTCAACTTATGGTGCTCAAAAATGTTATTTTCCATTTGATAAATTGATTTTATTGATAATTAATTTGTATCATGGTATAATGAATTTTCTTTTATATATGTTTTTATTCCATCATTGTGAGAAATTATGAATTCAGGTGTGGGGTAAATTGATTACTATATTTATTGAATATATTTTAGAGTGATTTATGATATTTAGTTTTTTATTTAATTGAATACTTCAACTAATGTGTGAATGATATGATATTATTTAATTTTTATTGAATGAAAAAAATATTTGGAAAAATAGAGAAAAGGGACTAATTATGGTTCTTATAGAAACATTGAACCGTGGGCATCATAATGTGGGACAAGACCATATTTTTTAGGAGTAATGGAGAAAGATAAACTTTAGTAGGACAATTACAAATCATGTATTCCATTTAGAAAACATTAATTTTTTTATTTTGATTTTTTGGATTAGAAATTCTAAAAATAGTGATGGTTTGTAATTTAAAAACTATATGTAATGAAACCTAATTACACATAGCTCAATATTTAGAGAGTAGAAAATCAAATGTATCATGATAGATGGTTTTTAGTAAAAAAATTTAAATTAAATACCTTGGAAACTCATTTTTGATTATTTTGGATGAGTATATAAAATGAGGATACTCTTCCAGAGATATGCACCATAGTGGAGCCCTACCGATACCACTTATCCACAGATTTATCTATATTATTTTATGAACCCTCTCATAGATAACATGAGGCAGTGATTTAATTTTTTGACAGCATGAATGGTGAATGGAGAAAGATTATATGAGATATTTTATATTTTATTTTTATTTAGGTTGGGATTTCATATTTTTTCTTTAAGTATATCATTTCCATTATTTCATCTTTCAGGATCATTGTGAACTGGGTTAGGAACCGGGTTTTATTTCATTCATTCATTGAGAATAACAATTATCTTAAATGATTGGATTCATTGGTTTAACAAGAGATCTAGAGATTATAATTGTTCTATGACCATTGGGATTTGATTTTCTTTTTTAAAAAAGAATATTTCTATTACTCATTTTTTGTTCTCCGATGTACCTGACCATTAGAGAAGGATAATGTAGTATGGAGAGTGCTTTTCATGAACATTTTACTCCATAGGAATAAATTCTGATGAGTTCATGAATATTAATTAATTATTTCATAGCTTTTAAATCCATGAACCCAGATTCATTACTTCCTGAACCAATTTTACATTTTATTCTCCCACTATCTCCATAAAACACATGTTCAATATATTTGATTCAATTTCATTAAATTGTAAATAATATAGTATTATTTATTTAATTAATATTTTATCCAATTAATTTTTCTATAGATTCGACCACAGGAATTCATATATTATACTACCCTATTGTTTAGTGGATTATTTTAAATTTATAAATTTCAATATCTAGTAACCTTGTTATAATTGAAGATACATTCTGGAGAATATGTTATAATAATAGAAAGGGGAAGATGTAAGAATTTTGGAGTAACACTTTCATTTTTCATTTATCATTATAGGTAGACGGTAAGTATTGTCTTTTCATTATAGAATGATCATATTATCATTAATATAATATTATTCATTAAAATTTAATTATATATAACATTCATTTAATGTGCTACTAAAAAATGAGTCTCATCAATTTGTGGAGGTGATAGTTATCACATACACACGAATGACATTATCATTTTTACATTCACAGATAAAAACATAAATAATATCTTAATAATTAATAAGTATAAATATTTAACTAAATTAATATACAAAAAATTTATTGCATCATTATAGTTAGTCTTCTGATATAGAGAAGGAAAATGAATTATTTGAGTTCGTGAGGTTGGGCTCCGCTATATGAACAAATGATTAATTTTATTTATTTAATGGAAGTGGAGATTGATTTTTGAGATGATATTAACAAAATAAATTATCATTATATTTAATATAATGGATTTATTATTTTGTGATGGTTAAAAAGTATTTTAAGGAAGTTGAAGACCAATATAAATAGATATAATTAATTAAAAATGGTACATATTCTTCATATGATATCCTTTTATTAAAAAATTAACAACTATAATGAGGTGGTTCACAATAAAAAAAGCACCTCCAGAATGTTGGTAGTCATTTTAGGAAGGTATTGGGGTAGAGAGTCGAAAAATAAATACTGTGGAAGTGTGTTGAAATGAGTAGAATGGGTGAACTTTTATATGATAGGGATGGGAACTCTTGGAATTTATCAAAGTATTAAATTAATATATATTACATTTCTATTTAAAATTCTCCCAAACAGATTTAATAAAAATAAAGGATGATTTTGGGTCCAAATATAGTCATTAAATTAAAATTTGACATGTTTTGTTTTGTTTTTATTCCTAATCATTTTTTAATTATGCGATTTCCACTTTAACCATTACCATTATATCATGTAATTCACATATTGTTGGTTAATATAATTTATATATTATGGAAAACGCCAAATAAATGAGTGATTGATGAAATTTAGAAACATATCCAAATAATTTGTGGAAAATTGACATTATTTTAAATTTTCTTACATTTAATAAAATAATGTTTTTTTAAATATCAATAATTTCATTTATCACAATATGCCTTACATGCATTTCTAAAATATCATTAAAAAAGTTAAATTTGTAAAAAACATATTAAAAATTACATAAATGATAAAATAATCTAAAAAATATGATGATTAAATTAGTAAAACCAAATTATATTTATGTGAGTATTTGTAATATAAATGCTTGCAAATATTTTTAATTTAAAATTGTTTCATCAACATTTTTCAAGCCATTAAGGTAATTATTTTCTTCCAAAAAAATAAAATTATACAAGAATAAAAAAGATAAATATTTTATAGTAAATAAATATTTTTAAAGGTTCACATATCCCCGATATCCCTATATATATAAATTATTTCACTTGTTAAAAACAAAAGTATGACAAAATAGACTTTTCATTGAGGAAAATACAATAAATGGAATAATTTCATTCAAGTGGATGTAAGAGCTCCCAAATACTTATGACGGAAGATTTTGGTTGAAATAACTCATCCAATAAAATTAATACATGTTTTATGATATTTTATTATTATTTATAATATCATTTTACAATTAATTACAAAAATTACCTTTAACAACTAAATATCTAATATTACTATTAAAATTGCCCAAAAATAATAAGCTAACTATTTAATAAATATATGAAATTAATATTCTCAATATAGATTCTATTTTTAAAAATTCAAAATAGTAAACTATTATAAATCAATTAAATAATAATATTGTTGACGAAAAGGGAAAACGAGTTTAAAAAAACCATCAAATGAATGAATGGTGTTTATATCCAAATTTAATGTGAAATTTATTAAAATTAACCGAATTGTATAAAATGATAAAAAAATTGATCTAATTTAACATTAAAACCATTCAAAAATATAATTTAATAGTATAAATAAATTTTATGAATAATAACTGTTTAACTAAAATTTAGTATTTTTCACTACTCATAAAAAAATAAAAAATATATGAAAAATATGAAAAATTAAACCCACCAAAAAATGATATTTATTTTTAAAATAATATTTTAATATTTCCAAATAAAATTTATAAATGATTCATAAAGAAATTTAAATCAAATATTCCCTCAAACAGTGGCGAAACTACCTTTTTAAAAAAATAAATCATTTTTGTGTAAAAGAGAATTTGATCTTATATCATTTCTGTAAAACACATAAGATGAATTTTAATCATTATTTTGAATATAACACACATAGATATATATATTTAATTAATATGATACATGAATATTTATTTTATATTTATTGGTATAAAACACAATTCTGCGCATTTAAATAGTTTTTTCAGAAAAAACATTTTCTTATATTTTTAAAAGTTGTTTACATTAATTTGTGATTAAATTTTCACCAAATAATTATTTATATATACATTTTTAAACCATATTTTCATAATTCAGTAAATCATGTCCATAAACACCATTGTAATGGGTATGTTATAATGATAAAAATTAAATAATGATATTTAGTTGTTCATTTATGGTTGATTTTTCCTATCATGTACATTATCAAGAATAATATTTTCCTAAAAAAAAAACCATATGTTACATTCTCTCCCACCAAAAATTGGATATTTATTCCATAAAATTTTTAATTCATAACCAATAAATGTGTATTTACTTTTCAAAATACGATTATTAAATTTACAAATTATTAAAATGATTAATAAAACATCTAATTTAAAATAATGAAAGTGAAGTGCCATGGTCACCTAAGATAATATCTACATGGGTCACAGATTAGAAAACGTGGAAATTGAAGAGGAAAATGAAAATATTGTTATTATGGATAGTGATAGATAACATGGTATTGATATATTTAACAATTACAATACCATAAATTTATGATGGGTTAAAAGGAAATTTATTTCTTAGTTAGAAAATTAATCAGAAATAATTTTTTAAATGTAATTGTCATAGATTTGGGGAATTATTATACTATAGGGACTAATAACATATTAAACCTTATTTAATATAAATTCATAGTTTCAAATTTTAATAAATTTCAATCATAAAATAATCATTTTCTCCGAATAATATGTATTCAAGAAGAATGGTTATCACTTGAAGCACTGAAATCACCATCCCGAGAATCATATTATCCAGAAAGTATTAACCATCTATTTCTCATGTCTATAAAAATTACCCAATACTAAAATATATTGTACAAGATAATATTATTTCTTAAAAATAATAAACCTTATATGATAGAAAAAAACCTCAGTATTCCAAATTCAATACCAATACCATAAGTTCCATATAGAAAATTACACAAATTACTGTCCTTAAAATTCCTAAAAATAATCCAAAATAAGATGGATGACCACAATTTAGAAGTATTTGACCAAATAATATTCCATGGTAAATTTTAACACTTATCTGTACACAACATCAACCACTCTTAGTGTCTCATACAAGAAATTCATTTTTCCAAATCACATAATCTCCATGATATGATAATTTTTTCATTTAATAAATAGAATCACCAAAATCCATAACAAAATTATACATTATTGAAAAATATAATTCAAACATTACTAGTGAATTCAAATACCATATTATTCTTCTCACATTGATCATATATGGTTCCAAAAATTTTGAACATATTCTGAAATAACATTAGTCCTTTAATCATCAAATCATTTTGCATATTTAATGTTATCTACTCAATAAAAAATATGATCTAAACCACCTTATTCATCATTCATAAAATATTATAACTAAAATAAAAATTCATACTACATAATACATCATGTATTCACGTGGTAGTAGATTCACCAATATTGCACTTCTGTTATCGGTTCAAAACATACAGTCATGCTAGTTGTGAAAAGTTGTCACTCATCCTGCAGTTTATCTATTTTATGAAATAAAATAAATCATATAAAATTACCAAAATATGGTAAAATAATCCAAATAATCAAAACATGTTTTATCCCCAAAGGTTATCTCATACCTGTTATTTTTCTTCCCAAAATTTAATAATCCATAATTACCTAAAAAATGAATGTCTCCAAATTTGTCATTAATTGCCATAAAATTTCTAAACATAAAACCTCAAAAGTTATTTCTAAGTCCATAATATTATGACAATACATTAAATTATAAACACATGATGATATCCATAAATCTATAGATACATCCTAATCTCCAGGGTTTTCTAAATTCTTCCCTGGTACAACTTATAAGGACCCAACAATAAACATTAAATATTTTAGTTATTTGAAAACAAGAAATTAAAATCCATTTCAAGAAATACTTCAATTTTATAGTTTAATTAAATTAGGAAATAATATTACACAGTAATCCCCAAAATTAAAATTATAAAATTATACTTGGTATATATTTTTCCACAAAATAATTTTATTACTACAGAATAATATTCCTTATGCTAATATATCATTATCATCATCCATTTACCTCCTCCTTTTTATAAATCTATCATAAACCCCAAAAAAATAATTTTAAAAATTGGAATGAGAAAAAAATATCAGAAATAAGCATAAAAAAATTATAAACTGTGATACCATGAATATATAAAAATCAATGAAAATATTTTCACAAAATCGTACATTGCACTAATGAAAAATAATATCTTATTTTTACCTCAGGGAAAAATTTCTTGTAACAATACATAGAAAAAATAAATAATAAAGGCATGTTCTAGAATCAATTCTATATCAATCTTAAATTTATTTTATCTATCAATACTACACAGAGAGTATTCTTCAGCATTACATATTGATTACCAAATGCAGTAATTTCCATTAATCTAAAAAGTGAAACCCTACTGGAATACTCTATCTCATTACCCAAGTCATTAATGAGCTATCATAGGCTCTCCCACCCATCTATTATCATGGAACTATAAATATTCATAATAAATCTCAAAAACCAGAATATAATCATATCATATAAATCATGTATAATAGAAACAAAAGCATTTCCACATTAAAATCTCACATCATTTACAAATTTCAAATACACATTATTGAAAACTCATTATTATAAAATAAAATTTTAAATCTATAAGAGAAGAATCATATTATTAATGTGATTGAAATTTAGTAATTCCATTCATGACATATATATTAAAAAAATCCATTTTGATTTTTTAAAATAACTTCAATAGTTACATTAAAAGAGGGTTTTAAATGAAATTCTCTTACCCTGAGTTTTACTCATCATGTACAATTATTATATTCATGAATAACAAACAAAATTTAATTATTAAAATAAATAAAAAAATTTGAAAATTTTTTATTTATTTTATATAATATATTATCACATTATAATAATTACTCAATTATTTTTGTTAATATAGGTTGTTTTTCAATATTAAGGACTTTAGTCTAACATGAAATTCTGTATGATGTCAACAGTAAAAGTGGTCATGAGTTTGTCATCTAAATAATATTTTTTTAAATAATAACAACTTTTATACATAAATTATAATTTTTAGTCAAACCATTATATATGGTTATGAAAAATGATATACATTATAATCATAGAGACAACAAGATATACGTATGCATGTGTAACATTTTCAATTTTCAATATTTTTTTAAAAAAGAACCTATTATGTTATCATTGCATGATGATCATAATATCATTAATATTATATTAACACTTTAAAAATATTTATATATATCATTCATGTGATTCGTTGATAAAAAATGAATCATATCAGTTCGTAGAGGAGATAATTCACACATTTTCCCAAATGACATTATCATTTTATTGCACGAGGAAAGGTATGAAAATAAATGATAATTTATTCTTCAATAATGAGAAATATTTTATTAATATCATATAAATTAATTTGTTTGATAATTATAACCAATCTAGATCGATAGTGATAGAAAAAAAATTATTTTACTTCACGATGTTATAGTTTGTCATACACATAGTCTATTAATTATTTATCTATTCAATTCTAGTGGTGATTTATTTAGGTGATGAAATTAATATAATAAAATATAATTATATTGAGTATAATTTATCAAATTTACCTTCCTGATTACATTTGATTTGGAGGAAGTGGATGAAGAAATAATATAAGAACATTTAATATAAAACAGAAGCCCTTCTTAAGATGATCTCTTTTAATTAATGCCTTTAAAAAGGCCATTCTTCCTAATATAAGGTGGCTAGAATGTAGATAGGGAATTTAGGAATGTTTTGTGTAAGAAATTTAACAATAATTATATGTTTATGATTATTTGAATGAGTTTAATTTGTTCCCTTTTATAGGAGAGGGTAGGGGAACTCTTGGAATTCCTCAACGTATTATGTACATATAAATTAATCATCAATTAAAAAAGGATCCAAATTAATTTAATTTTAAGATATAATGAATATGTCACAAAAACATTAAATTAAAATTTTAGATGTTTTCTATTATATTTACAATCCTTATCATTTTGGTTCAACCTTGTTTCACACCGTTATATCGTACCATGAAATCACATTATATACACTTTGTGGGTGGATATAATTACTAAAAAGTTCAAAAAGGCCAATAAGTGAGTCATTTATGACATTTTCATATATATAAAAACCAGTCATATGAATTTAATATTTTTATAAATTTTGTAACATTTTATGAAATATTAGTTAGTTTAGAATATAAATAATTACAATTTCAAAACCAATAATTTAACGAATTTTTTAAAATATAATAAAAAAATTAAATTATAAAAAACTCTTATAAAATGTCACTGACATATCAAATTATTCTAAAATATTACTTTATAACATTAATCATTTAAATCGTTATTTATTTTAATTTTTTTATTTTAATTTTTTGATATTTCATTTAAGTAGACAATTACTACATGACCAATATGTAATCGGTTAAGGTAATTATATAATTATTAAAAATTAGGAAGAAATTACCATGACAAATATAATATTTTTTCTTTTTAATTTCTATTTAATGGAAGAAATTTTCTTCAATATAAACCCATATAAAATTATTTCACATGTTAAAATAAAATTAATGATAAAATTGACTTTTCATTGAATAAAATATTATAAATTACTTCAAGTCATATATGTGGCTCCAAGAGCTCCTAAAACAGAACCAATAATTATTCAGGTATATAATAACTCATAAAAAATTGGTAACAATTTTAGGGTAATTTTATTATATTTATAAAATCATTTTTACACTTAATTACCATATTTACCTTTAATCATGTGAAAAATTAATAAAGTTTACATTCCTCATTTAAATAAATAAATGATACTGATTTATGAAATTTGAAAATCATTATTCCTAAAATGGAATATATTTTAAAATATTCAAAACACAAATATATTTAAAATTAGTAAAAAATTAATATCATTGATATAATGGGAAAACAAGTTATTAATATAATAACATTCAAAATATTTAATTATATTTATATCAAAATTCAACATGAAATTGATTCCAATGAAAAAAATTATATTAAATGATAAAATATTTATTTAAATGTAATTCAAAACAATTAATGTTATATATTAACATAATTAATAAATTTTATGAAAAAAGATACTTCCAGTTTAAAATTTATTATTTTTCATTATTTATTAAAAAATGTGACTTATCAGAAAAATAAAAAAAATTAAACCAAAGTAAGTTATTATATTTTTAATTAAATTTTTAAATTTATGTTTTTTGAAAAATAATTTATAGGATTGTTAGAAAATTTATTTAAAACAAGTTCTCTTTCAAAAGGTAGAGAAACTACATTTTCATAAAAATATTACATTTATAAATAAAATTGGGTTTCTTGTTATATCATGTCTATAAAACACATTTTATGAATTTTAAAAACTATATTCAATAATATATAAATATAGTTAATATTATCCAATAAGATTGATTTTTTCCTTACTAGTATAAAACACACTTCTGCACGTTTAAGTGGTAGTTATGAATAAACATTTCTTTTTATTGTTAAATTTTTCTTTCATTCATTTAATATTAATTGCTCATCAAAGAATTAGTTATATATATATATATATATGTAAACCATATGTTCATAATTCAATTAATCAAGGTAATACCCACATTAATAATGAGTATGATATAATGATAACATTTAAATAGTAATATTTAGTTGTTCGTTTAAGCTTCATGTGACACATAATGTATACAATCAAACAATTTTTTTTGAAAAAAATTGATGATATTAAAATAAACCCATATTTTTTCACTATATTTTATCTCATGAATAGGTATAACATCCACCTTTACTATGGTACTAACATATATATCCTTATAAATAGTCACAACTCATTATCTTAAGCTATCATTAATAAATATATTAACCCACCTAGGGGTGCCACGTTAGATAATGCCTACCGCATAGCTGCACCTATATAACAATCACTCCTCTAAGAGGATCGACAAATTTATTCTCAAACCAAACTGACAAACTATAGTTTTTTTCTATAATGAATAATATTTTCATAATATTACATCAATATACAAAAAAAAGTTAAACTTAATGAAATAATTAATTTTAAAATTATAGGTTATTATAAAAAATAATTACATAGGTTTTATAATTATATTTTTTTAAAATGACTACTAATATATATTTTTTTTATCAAAATAAAACAATAAAAAACCATTTACCATTTATTAAAATAATATTTTGTTCAAAAGAAGTCATATAAATTCCCAAAATACCATCAATGAATTTAATTTGAAAAAATTCACATCATATTTCCTCCCTAGAGACAGAGAGTAGAATAGTAAATGATAATTTTACATGAAAATATCTTCTTTGATAAATATCTCAGTCGAGATAAGGAAATGTATGAATATTAATATCACCCATGGGATAAGGGATTTTCATTAAACATGTGATGAATCTACCCAGGAGAGATTAGTATACCATTTAAAAAGAGCCATAAACCTCCAACTAAAATAACCAAACAGAATGTTAACAAAAAATCATTAATTCCATTTTATTATGACTATAACATAACTATTTTGGTAGTACAAGATTTGGGTTGAAAAATAGAATGACATACCACGCTATATTCCATTATATTTAGACATGTGATGTGAGTCTTTAATAAATAATTGGAGAATATACTATTTATAAAAAACATACAACAAATATATAAATTATAGAAACATCACACAATAATAGACTGATAATAACTATTTAGAGATAAGGACTAATAAATAAAAACATATAAAAATTTTCATACATTAAATTTAGTAGAACCCTAGATCAGAAAAAAAAATATCAACAAGTCAAATATTTGGATTACTAAAAATAGTAAAAAAACACTAATTTAATGGATACATAACCACATCTTCCTATACCTCCCTAACATCATTTCATTAACTCCAGATGGGTCCACTCTTTGAACATAGCCTAAAATTGAAACATAAGTGTATACATATATACAATGTATCTCATTAACATAATAAAACTATAAACTAGTGGGGATTCTTCATGAATCCTTTATATTCATCTTCAAATATAATATATTTATATATTGGAAAATGAAAATGGAATAAGAAAAAAATAATGGGTATTCTCTATTGACTAATGTGAAAACTATGATACATGACCCCAACTTCTTAAGAATGCTTCATTTATCATTGGTATTTTATCAATATCTAATAGGAAATTTAAAGGAGGAATGCATAACATTGAATACCTCATAGTGAGGAATCCCATAAGGAAAGATCCTTATATTGTATGACCTAATAATTTTAATATTATATTATATAATCAACCCATCATAGATAATCATAACATATCCATAAATGATTATAAAGTTACCACATCTCATTTGAAGCCATCAGAAAATGATGTATCATAGATTAATATGTTTTTATATATATAATTTTTCTTTCCAACTAATCTAAATATTACTTAAAATATCTATTCATGGGTGTACTACATAATAGTGGAAATAATCATTTTGATTTATATTTAATATGGGAATTATTAGAACATTTTTATTATATTATTTATATAATAAAATTGAGAGCCCCATGAAAATATATAATCCATAAATAAAGATCAACATAAACAAGACATGTTTATACTTCATTTAGGAAATAGTAATCATACCCAGACCCACGTAGTAGTACAACTCCGGATCATGTCCTTAAAAATGTGATCCTCTCAGAAGAAAAAAGGAATGTGTACATGTGTAGTCTATGATTCCCTACTAATTGAACGGTATCTAGGGTATATCATGATAAAAAATATTAACATTAAATTTATATTTTAAAAAACATTGACAAAATGAATATTTATTTGATATTATATCTATGTATTATCTATAATACTTTACATAGAAAACCCCTAAAGGGTAGGACACTGATGATCAATATATATGTCCTTAACCCCTGTCATACAATGAAAATTAAATTTAGTATTATTTTTTTAATTTGTTGAATTTTATCCATTTTCATGATTTTAAGGATTATTTATCTCATTTGTTTTAAGTGTTTAGGATTAATTTCTAGGATCATTGTTTGTGTATAGTCTGGATAAACTGTGTTTCAATCATGGAAAACAAATGGTTCGTTATCAATGGTTAATCAATAAGATTGAACATGATTTTATTAACCATATATCAAATCTACATGTCATCTAACACTCTAATATTTTTTTGGAAATGTCTCAATTTGAATAAATTTAATTTCGTTAGTAATTAACATTGCCTAAAACATTGATCTTATATGAACAACAAAAATATATTAAAAATATCCATATAAAGTAGTCATTAGTTTGGGGGATTAAATGTTATTAACCATATTAGGAAATTTATAATTATCCATCTTCTGAATAACGTATCAAATAATGTGTTGTTAGTAAGCACATATTATTTGTCATTTTAATATGTTATACAAATATATGTTTTATTGGTAGTGATATTTTTATTAAATTTTATGAAAAAAATAAATATAATTTATTTGAAAAACTTTTCAAATTTTTTTTTCATAAAATGAACATCATTTTTGGATTCAATTTTTCAATATTATCATAGGATGATTTTTTAATTTTTAAGAAATGATTAAATATTTAAATAATATAAAAATTTTCCAAATTTTACAAAATCCCCTTGTTTATTATATGTTTTAAACAAATATGATTTAACATTTATATCAGAGTAACTTAATAATTTCTTAGTTAGATATTATCTAATTAATTACATTTTAAAATTCATAATACATAATTTTCGTATAAGTACATATTTGGGATTTAATTTTTTTTCAAAAAATATGACTTCCTTTTTATTTTGATGTTATATTTTTAAATGTATTTGTCATTTTATATTTAATGAATTATTATAAATAGATTACATATTTCTAATTTCGAGGAACATATTGTGAGATAATGTTATTTTAATTTTTTGGCTAAAAAAATTATTCTTCTAATAAACAATATTTACAGTATTATATGTAAAATTATGTATCAGATTAATTTTAAATGGTAAAAGAATAATAATAAAACACATACAAGTCTAAATGGGTGGTAGATGTAATTCCTGACATCTGTTGGCCTTTAAAACAATAATTTTATTTTTAATTCATGGGAGTTAATTACACCCATATTTGTGAGGAATTAAATATAAAATTCTTATTATTTAATAACTTCAAAGCACCCCACCTCTGGTTAAATACCACCCCTGACAACCACTTTCCCCTCAAAATTCATAAATAAATTAAAACAATATAAAAAACAATTCATTCTCCACTCTCATAACATCCGTGTTATACTGGTCCCACCAAATACAGACTCTGTTCTTTATGGGGTCCATCAAGGAGGCTACATTGAAGAGGTAACATTCTCAAACAACCTCTTTTTATTTCATTTAATATTCTACCTTTTACTCACCTTCTTTGCCTATTATAGAATAATAACTATAGTATAAATTATATTTTTTAATTCAAAATTTCTAATGAGTTATCTTATATCCCACCATTTTTCTTATCTATTATTATTTAGTGAAACGAGACCATTTTCAAAATTATTGTGGTTGATATTATCAGTGGATAATGATTTTTTGGGTTCCAATAACTATTTTATGTCTAGTAGAAAAAGTATTATTCTAGTTATAACATATTTTAGTATGTTTATAATTACCTTTTCCATATCATAGAACTCATATATACACATAATATTAAATAAAATGAATCTTGTCTGTGATGGTCATAGAACCCACTAAAATAATCTAAACATTTATTGTAAACATTAAATAAAATTATTGGTACTTATTCCAAAAATAAAATGACATCTTTGACCATTAAAACTTGTATAATTCTTTGAATAAAATTTCATTTAACTTATTCATTTATTTTCCATTTGAATAGAAAAATAAATTATTATTTAAAAAATAACCAACCATGAAACCATGAAACAAATGCACTTGAAACAATGAAAATAAATAAATATTATTAATTAACTCATTTATAGATTTTTTAAAAGAAAAATATAAAAAATTATATATATATAAAATTTTTGTTTTTTTAATAAATTAGTGACATAATTAAAAAAATTAATAATATATGTTTAATTATTCCGAACTAAAGGAATCTGTGAGGTAAAAATTTCTCATCTCAATTTTACTTTTATGGGATATATGCCTTATTCTCCACTTATTTCATTTGTTTTGTGAGTATACTACCATTTTATATATCATATCAGGCATATAATTATCATAATGGTAATAAGTGTTTTATTTTTTGATTATTCTCTTATAGATCACATGATTCGATGAATTATAATGTGGTAAGTGATTTCCTAACATAATTACAATAAATTTGAATATATTTAATATATATTTATTATTCTATGCTTTGATTATGTGTGAGATGAATTTTTATTATCATATCTTCCATTTCCACATGTTTTATCTATTCATTTTAATAATTACACTTCAATGGTATGATATTTATAAGGGATTTTATTTAAAAAATTATCATATTAAAATATGCATCAAATATTTATCTTTCATCATTGTGCACATTAAAAAACCTAAAATTATTATAAATTATCTTATTATTTTATCTAGATGTAGTTTATAATCAATTTGGAATTTATGTAAAAATTTTTGAAACTATTTTCATTTTCATTTTTTATGTGATTCTTATTATGACATTTCTGACAAAAACATTGAATGGATGTTTTTTATAACATATGATGCAAGAGAGTATTTCATCTCTATTATGACACCTAAATTGTTTAGTTTTTTCCTATATAATAAATAAACAATCTATTCATGTTAAATGTGTTCCTATATAATTGAATTACTCTTTAAAAATTAATGATTTTAAAATGGGTATGTTATTGTACATTCATGATTTGTTAAATGTTGTCATTACAATTTATCTTCCATATCAGTTAACATTATTTGTTGTTAATATTAATTTACTAAGGATATTATTCATTAAATTTTTTTATTATCCTTATGGTCGGTTTATATTTTTTATGGCATGATATTAATGAAACCCATTTCATTTCGATGGGCTATTGAAAGATTAAATGTTTATAAAACCCATTTTTACATGGGTTCTAATATGATGAATGATTTAGAGAATTGTGGAAAAAATATTAATTGATTATATAATGTGGTGGATTTGAACTATAACTCCCGCAAATGAATCGGGTAAAGCAATATGTCTCATGAGATAACAATTTGAAAAAAGTCAGTGGGATTTATCCACTATAGGAAACAGATGCATCCATATCAACTATGGGAAACTATTTTGTCCTGAACTACTATGTTAATGGGTTTCTAGTTAATATTGACATATTAAATATTGCTATAAATATATTATGGTTCCACCATTTTATAAATGTTCTTGTTGATCATGATAGTTTTAAGAAATATTTTCACCCTTTTGATCAATTTGATATGAAATGAAAATGTTTATTACATGATTCATGATTATGATCTATTAACATTTTGGCATGAACTTCAAATGTTATAATTATGATAAAATACCATAATTTATATCTAATGATTTCAAATATCTATATATTTAAATCTCCTATGTTTATTTATTTTGAGAATCTCAACTCACACTCTTCGGATGATTTTTTCCATAGGATATGATAAAATTTATCATGTACAATATGTAAAAAAATTTGTAGTTATAAGGAAAATTATGAGATTATGTATATTTTTTATGAACTAGTTATTTTTGTTTCATTTTTTTCCAAAGGAACCAAAATCATATAGTTATGGAGTGGTTTTATTATATCATATATTAAATATCCATTACTTTATATGTAATTTCAATATGTCAAAATAATAGAGCATTATTATTGGCATGAGAGAAAGGTTTATATATTTTTTTAAATTAGGATGGGAAAACCTCAGCTAAGGACCATAAGGGTAAGTCTATATATTGGACAAGATTCTGAAATTTTGGTAATAATCACGGATAACCAAGGATTAATCCTAATGTTTCATAGATAGATATTTTATATTAAATTTCTAATGACTATGTTGTTTCCAAAATATGATTAATGTTTCTCAGAATATGCATTTTATGTGTTATAAAATGCATGGTTCTACAAGGACTCGTGTTAATGGTTATTGTTATATATAAAGGAATGATCTTCCTCATAAGTAACTAATCAAAATAAGATTCATAAAGGGAGAGAATTTTATTATGACTAATAACAAATATTGAACTATGATCAATTATCATGAATTTTGATGTGTTTCTGTACCCATCTAATAATAGAATGATGGTGTTTCATAGTTAATAATGAGGAAATAATTTTCTATTTTCCTCATGAAAATAAAATGGTAATAGGAATAAAGTATAAAGTTTCAAAGGAATATAAAATGATTTGGGTGTGTAAAATAAAGACACGAATAATGTAGTTTCAATGGAAAAGTTAATGGTTCAGTTAATATAAAGGACATAAAAAACTTATTCATAATGAATAATAAAATATAAATTTTTTTAAATGTTTTTATATATGGGAATTAATAAAATTTAATTCCTATGGGGAAAATACCATAATGGAATCTCTTGTATGAGAATTATTTATATTTTTTATAATGATGATTCTACATCAGATATAGCAGTTCGAATAACTATTATAGAATAAAAATGATGAATCTATTTTTATGGTTTAAGAAGGATTTGTAATTGCATAGTGTATATATATTCAAGAATAATATTGTTGAAGTACATTTATGTTATTATGGAATAATGAAACATTTAATGATTTTTACACTATATATTTTATTATGTACGTGAAATTATATTTTGAATGGTTCAAGTATCCAAAAGATGTGATTTAGGTGGTACGTTGAAATTTTTGTATAAAACTAGACTAAGTGAAAGTTAACCCTAAATATGTGCATGATTCTAGATAATAATGAGATAATTTTATGTTTTATTGTGATAAAATAAATGGGATTGTATTGATCAACATTGAACTGATTAGTAAAATAATCACAAGGTTGTTTATGGATTGATTTTATATATTTTTTTTGAGAACAAAGTTTTTTTTTGAAAGAATATATATTTTCAATACTAGTGTAGGTAATTTAGGATAATACCATTTTTAATAGAATAAATGATAATGATCTTCAATTTTTTTTGACCGTTATAATATAGCTAATTTTGTTTAGGGAATAATTATATGATAATTTTAAAAATTTATTTTCATTCATTCAAATTTTTTCATTTTTATCTTTTGGAAGAGAATTAATTCCAAATACATTACATTTAACTATGGTTGATGTTTTGGATAATAATTTATTACTTTACAATGGAATTATTTATGTGTATTAGAGAACCTAAACTGGTCGTTTAGTCATGATGATGACGAAATGTAGAAGGAATGATTTTCCATCCCATTATGGATCTTACGATCCTCTACTTCTTTTGGAATTACAATTTCATCAATATTTCTTAGAGAAATAAATGATGAAAAAATCATTAATGGAAAAAAAGTGTTTCATTGTACTTATGATATTAAATAACGTAATTATATATTATTAATGGATTTAGATATAAATTCATATCCTATTATCATCATTTTGGATGATATGAATAAATTTTCACAACTATTTGTTATATGGATTTCTACTCATTAACCATGTAATGATATTGTTCTATATAATTATCACTTAGAACATACTAGTTATAATTCTATTCCATGTTAATATTTTCTATTTAAAATATCATTAACCTAATCAAAATCAATAAAGTTTTTTGTGAAACAAGAATTTTACAATACCTCTTTTAAATAAGATATTCTATTATCCCTTTTTACAATCTGGGATTCCTAAGAAATTCAGATATCATATTTTAATTTTATAATTTAAATTTTAAATTGATAGGTGAAATTATTTTAAAAACACATGATCGTATCGGGTGGTATATTATTGATTAAATCATCCACCAAATCTCTATCAAGTTCATTATATATTCCATGTATTTCTAATTATGAATTAAACACTTAATCGTTAACATATACTAAAATAATATATTGTACCACCAAAGATATATATTTTTTATCTAGAGAAACATCTAGTGATTTTGGATGATAGAGATAATGTTTAATGAAACAATACCAATCCTCTAGTTCTTGTTATGGGAGAAAACACTATTTTTAAGAAACTATTTGGGATCCATAGGATGTGATGGTGAAGATGAATCCATATCTGTTTGAATTTAATTATAGAATTCCAAGGAAGACATTAATTTTTCTGGATGTTTTGAATATAACACCCCAATATATTTTGGTATGTTTATTTATTAATATATTTAACTTCTTGGATAGTTTCTATTTTATAAACCAATGAGCATAAATGAACTGCTACATACTTTCATGAAGATCATTTTAAACTAACCATAAATTTAGAAGGATTGAATACTATTAACCACATTAGAAAATATATAATTTTTCTAATCAATGTAAATTTGATAAATAATTACTTATTAATATGCATAATTTTTTTTACTAATTTCATTTATTTCATTAATTATATTTCTTAATCAAAATGTGGTTTTTATTGAATTATATAGGAAAATTAAAATAATGCATTTTTTTGACATTTCAAAAATTGATTTGATAAACTGAACATAATTTTTTGATTTATCATGTTAAAATTTATATTAGATGGCACTGATAAAACTTTATAAAAAGTTTATTTTTAGTGAATATAAAAATACACTAAATTTTATAAATATATCATTTTCATTATAATTAAATGTAATTTTAATACTTTAAATTGATATTAATGTTTATTAATTAATTTTTATTCATATTAAATAAACTAATTACATTCAAAAAAATATTCATACCTAAATTTTTTATTTGAACATTTTAAGTGTTAAAATTTATTTATTCCAAAAAACTATTTTTTTTGTTGATATTTTAAATTTTATTTTTAAATGTTATTTTTCATCTTATATGTTTTGAATTATTAATAATGGATTCCATATTTGAAATAATAAGGTCCAAGTTAAGATATATGGTCATTAATTATTATATGTATAAAAAATTTACCATAGTAAAAAAACAGTTATTGTGGGATGGGTAAAACAATATCTAAGGTTATTGTTTAAATGTAAAATATTAAAATACATAAACAATAATTTGTGGTTGATATGTTTCTTGGACTTAAATATAATTTTAAAAATAAGTATCTTCCAAATTAATTCTTATTAATTTGAATCAAATTTGTTTTCTTGAAATATAAAATTATAATTATCTAATCACTTTATACCACCCCTTCCAAATTCAGAGTTCTTGAACTAATATATATAAATAATATTAAATTAAACTAAACTAGTTTGTTATGCATGGTATAACCGACATAATAAACTGGTCATTTATCATTAATGTTTTATTAAATATATCATCCTCATAAAAAAACAATTGTGATGTAGAAACATTTAAAATTATGTATGTGGATTAATACCATTTCATTTCACTTATTATGTTATATTTTATATTTCTATTGAAATCTAATATTATACACAAATGAACCAACCATGATATCACGGAACGAATCACCCAAAATATTGAAAATAATGAAATATTATTAATGATTGTGTGAAATTATGTTATAAAAATATTATATGAGGTATTATAAATCTATGTATATTTAATGAATAAATTAATAATATTATTTAAACTATTATAACCGTGGTAAATTTATTCATAACTTAAAAGAGGTTTAAGGTAGGGGTCTCTCATCTCATATTTACTAATGTGAGATATATGCCTTATTATCCAATTATTTATATTTTGTGGTTTGTATAAAAAAACAGATACATAATATCATTAATATCATTATATTCATTTTATACAATATTTATTTTCATAATTATTACTTTTATGGGCATAATATTTGACTGATTACCAAGTAGATTGGTATTTTACCTCAATTTTCGTTCATTAAGTGAAATTGATCCTTTATTTATTATTAAATGTAAATATTATGTGTGAGATTACTTTTTTATTATGTTATATTTTATTTCCACTTATTTTATTTGATGTTATAGATAATAAACAATAAAATTCATTTTATTAATTGTCACATCAATGAGATTATATTCAAGAGGTATTTTCTATTAAAAACTATCTTCTCAATATTTCCCACAATACACCCCTTTCCATATAAGTCCTTGTTTTCTAAAATTGATTGCAATTTTTTTCCAATTATCATATTATTATTTTTAATATGATTTTTACTAATCATTTATTTTTTAAATTTTTTTATTAGATTGTTTTAATCATCTTGTAAACAATTTTTCAAAAATTTATAATGAAAAAATTGATCGATTTTCATTTAACATATATGACATGATATGATTTTCACACCATCATTAAACCTTAACTAATTGATGTTTCCTTTTCATTAATACAAGTTAATATTCAAATAAAATATTTTACTTTATAATATCATGTCTCTTTAATAATAAATGATTTAAAAAATTAAATGTTATTTTACAGTCACAAATTATTTTAGGTTACCTTCACAAGTTATTTTCGATCCAATATTATATTATTTTATATTACTTAATCATTATTATGGATATAAATCAATGATGTTATTTACACTGACGTTAATATTTTTTTGTTAATTATTCCATGATATTTGTGAAACCCATTTCTATTCCACAGTTTATTATATGATGAAATTTTTATGAAACCCAAATATTTTCATGTGTATTGATATGATGGATGATATATGTTTATGTGTAACACACATATATATGGTTTTAATTATGTTATAGGAGAAATATATATCTCTATACAATGTATTGGTTAATGTAGGATCTCAAAACAACCTAAGAGGGAAAGGGTGAATTTGGATTTAAAATCTTTCTATTTAAATTGATGGATCATGTTCCCATATTTTTTGGAAATTGTGAAAACTATATAAAGGAATATTGATGTAATGAAACATTCCTATTTAGAGATTCATCACAATTGTTTTAAATTGTTCCCCACTAAAGGATAGTCTATGGAGCATACACTGATAGTTTGTTAGTAAAACCAAAACAAACTAATCTTCACTAGTTGTGTAATACCTAAGTTCAAACATATTAACATTGTGCCAGAAAGATTTCCTTCACATGTTTTTAAGGAAAGCATGGTGTCCCCTAAAAACACATCCTTTGAATTATTTGTATCTCTATTATGGGTTTTGTCATACATTGTTTAACAAAATGAAGGTCACATTGGACGATTTGGATTGATGACTTTATCCTGGATTACCATTAGACACTACTTGTATTATTGTCTGGAATTGAGGAACCTAAATTCCCTAATGAAAAAACTATATTCAAAACCTAATAGTTTCAGATCTCATGCACTTTCAGAAAATAACGTTACCTATAAGAATATTTTGTGTTATTTGTTCAAGATAACATTCACATATCCTTTATCTTTCATGCTACAAGACCCCAAGTTTCTATTGGAATTAATAGACATAAATAAAATTCTTCATGAATGATTTACTATTTTTAAATCTTCATCTTGCAACTCCTAAAAACTATATAGATGAAAAAAATTAGGTATGACTGTTATTCAAATAGACTATGGGTGGACATATATTTTTAGGCGTTGTTGACACTCTTTGAATGTTTCTCACCCACCTAACACATTATGAAAACATTACTACATGCATGTAAGTCCACATTTTTATTTCATATTCCATGTGAAAATACCCTTCAAATAGCCAAATTCATCATTATTCTATAGGAAAACCTAACACGTCCTGTGTTTCACACGGTCATTATTCACAAAAAAAACACATATATTGAAAAATCCATGATCAACCCAGTGTCTATTAATAATAAACCCAAACAAAACAATATTTTAAATTGCCACCTATAATAGGAAATTATTAAAAAATATCCACAATAGGGTTTTTTAGAAATCAACATGAAAATTTAATAAAGCACCAGATTGAACGAAATCCTAAAACGTGAGAGAAAACTTATCCCACAAACTATGTCTACATTAGAAAATCACAGTGCAGAATGCAATTGGGGGAGTATAAATTGGGTTCAAATGTTTTGGAATGATAAACTACACTAAATATATGTGTTGATAAAGATTAACTATTTCATCATAATATGAAAAACTCATTGGGTCATTGATTCATTTCATTGTTTTCAAATATAAGATAATTGAAAACCATTATAACATTGAAATTAATCTTTATTCCCTTTTGAAAGTAAACTCAAATAACCAATATTTTTACATGTATAACATAGAAAAGAAACTTCCTATATCATATCTCCCTTTTATATCTATGTAACATTGAATCATGGATTAAGATATTTGACAAAAATTGTGATAGAGGACTATCTATCACCTCCTCATGAACTAAGAGGTTGATGAACATAGAGGATCAGTAGATGTTTCTCAATAATAAGTTATTCAAATGGATTAGTCGGGATATTATCCACATAGTATTTAGTTCTGACAAGCTTTATTTTAATCAAATATATTTATAATTTTTTTTGATGATGTGATATCTAATGTCAATATTTTTTTATGAGAGTGATGAACCATATACTTCATAATATCAATCATACACATAAGGTTACAGTGAATAACCATTGGGTATTTCTCCTCATCAAAATAACATTTAGTTTTTTCTTCCTCCATAATTGATTATGAAAAAACATCATATCAGATAGATACACTACTTCATATGTATTAACTGTAGTTATTTCTTTTATCTTAAACAATAATCCCACAAATTTATTTCCAATAAATAATATTCCATAAATGTTTTACTTTCATTCCACCACATATCTAGCATAGTCAGCATCAAAAAGGGATGTTAATTTTGTACTTGTTCGTGTAGAATAATATATTCCAAAAATTGAGTGTATCGTTAATATATATCATGAATTATTATCTTCTTTCAAATTCTCTTCCTTCAGATTTAATTCAAATAAGGACACAAATAATTTTTCCAAGATCGTATTTTTACATGTTTTAATCACATATAATAAAATTCCAATGAGTATCCTAAATATAATTATATCTATAGAAGTCACATCCTCATGTTTTAAGAGTTTTTTCACAACCACAATTGATTTTGACACTGGATTGAAGTAAAAAATGTTGAATTTATTTAGAATCTATCTTATATATTTTGTATAATAAATAAATGTGTAATCCTTATTAATAATCATATACACCCCAAGATGTTTCTGTTTTCACCAATTAAGGACATTCAAAATTTTGATTTCATTTGATTAGTTAATTCATAAACTATTACCTAACTTATTCTACCTAAAAATTACAATCAAGAGAGATAAGAAAAATAAATTAATAATTATAGAAATAATTCACATAGGTAATATGGTTGAAACCTCTACTTCTAAAATTATGCATCACCTAATACTCATCGAGTCAAAAATAACATGATAATTATGCCTATATTTGACTATAGAGATCTTTATTTAATATGTAAACCAAGGTATTAGAATTTATAATTAGAAAACATTAAAAATTTTCAATATAGTCTTCATATACAAGAACATCATTTAAGGGCATTTTTTGACATCCATATGATAATTTTTTTTCTCTCTCTAAATTTACATAGAAAGTAAATATATGATTGTGTGTATTATAGGTAAAGGAAGAAATTTTTCTTCCACATAAATTCCGATAATATGTTCATATCCTTCACACACTAAGTGATACTTGTTTTTTATCACACTTCCATTCTCATCAAATTTGTATTTAAGGATCCACTTTGTTCCAATCACAATGTGAATTTAATGTATCATTAAAAATATCATGTGCATTTCACGTCAATCAAATCCAGTTCATAATTATGGACATAACACAAAATTAATCCATGTTTTCTTCTTCAAATGAGGTTGTTTCCATAATTTATAGGACGGAAGAATGAGATACATTCCTTTTTCTTCATGTTTATGTGGGTGCGGTCCAATCACCAATGATGTTTGATTGATCAATATATTCTCTCATATTTATCCTTTAATATTATAATGATATTATTTCAACCATGGTTTCCTATACTATATTTTCTACTAAATAATCATCATTTTTTTATCCATGAATTTATCTTAGTCCTTCAACAATTTATATAAAGGAATTCGTCCCTCTTCAAATTTCTTCTTTATCTTCTATCATACAATCATAAGACCTCTTTGAGGTATTTAGGGGATTAACATCAACAGTATTAACAAAAAATCATTCCAAAATTAATAAAATATGATTATTTTAACTTTTTTAATATTAAAACCTCATTTAATATCCATAGAATATTCCCTTGTTTGTATCTTCAATATATATTTTATAATTTACTTTTTTTCAGAAGAAACATTTAATTCCAAAAACAATATAATACATATGAGAAGGCTTTCCTACATACATCAACTCATATGGTGTAATATATTATCCCCTACAAATATGTTTTATATTTTTAGTGTATAACTCAACTTGAACAAACACTTTCTAGTAATGAAGATAAATATGGCTATCAATCAACATAATTCTCGTCATATTCTTCACATACAGATTTTTTTCATTTAAAAACACTATTTTGAATTGTGTTAACACAATATCAACTTTATTTTTTATTCAATGCAATTACTAGAGATTTTTAAATTCAATGGACGTGTATTGTCATCTTTTAACATATTATTGAGTCATGATTCTTTGAAGAGTTTCGTTCATGGAAATTCGATTACAACTATTATTGCAACCATGAACACGATGATTCCTCTATAGGATCATTACACATGAGACTTTTCAATAATAATAAAAAATTATAATTAAGTAACTCCCTATATATATCCCATCAAATTTTATTGGACCTTATATTTATGTGTGGATGAGATCAAGTTGATTTGATTCCCATTGTCTCTTCGATTGATTTGAACAATCATCAATTTTTCCTTGCATGAAAGCATCACATTTATTTTCTTGTTCAATATTAATATTGGGGATATCATTGATTATCATTATATTATAAATTTTTCCCATTATCTATTTATTAATTTGACAAATCCTATGGTTCCATATAAGGTTTTCTTCTTCAAATATTATCTAAAAAATATTATTTTTGTTTTCAATTTTATATAAAATACCATCTCTTACACATTGTATCAGGGGTGGATAAAAATTTATTCATTTGATAATGAGCCCATTTTTATTAATTTTTTAATATATATAGTATCATATATTTTATTTAGACACATGATATTATGACAAAAACCATCCACATAGAGAACTTCAGTTTTCTTATGCTCATCATTTTCTAGTTCTATATTTCCACTATCATTGATCATTATATTATCGATGTTAAAAAAAATCATTGTTCGGTCAAATAATTTCATAAAATTCTATAAAAAATATTTATTTCATTTTTTTGGTTTTGATTATCCACTATCATAAATCTTGGATATAGTTTTCATTGTAGCTTTGGGACCCATTTCTACAAATTTGGAGTTTATGATTTTCATCTTTTCCCTTCATGAGATACTTGATCCAATGGAGAAAAATATTCCTTGTCAAATATATTTTAAATATTCATGGGGTCATCATACATATATTCTTTTTTACATAAAAGGTTTCCTATTAATAAGTGAAACTTCTCTTGGTGGGAAAGTATTGACTTTTCTCTTAGATCTATAGGTAATTTTCCAACAATTCTTCTACATCTATTAAATATCATTATTGAAATAGTTAGAATAGTAAAAAATATATCCATAGAAACTACTTATTATATAGGATTAAGGATATGGTTTAATTCCTATTTTTTAATTCAATTTGATTCCCTATTCCGATAGATTTTTTCCTCCTAACAATATGATATGATATTGCTTATAAATCCAAAAAAGTATTATTTCACAAGAGAAAAAGACATCAAACTTCCATTAGTCATTAAATAACCTTATTTTGTAAAGGTATTTTAATGAATATTTCCCATTGATACTTTAGAATAATTCACTACTCTCTTTTGGTTTTTTGTTGAGGATTTATCTTTCAGTTCATTTGGTGCCTTTCTAATTCATTAATCTTTATGCTTCCCATTATTTTGGATCATATTAAATCCTTCCATTAATGTTTTAGCACCACATCCAATTCTACAATTACCATAAATGTGAATCACTTATCATTCAGAGACTTATCTACTCCTATAGAAACTCTAAAATATATTTCTATCATCTATATATTTGATAATCTTATAGAATATAATTTCTATATTGTTTTTCGTGAATTTGTTTCTAGTTTAACCCTTATAGAAAAACATTAATCTTCCTGTCCATAAAATATAATATCCTTTTATTATATTATATATTATGTCAATTAAATACATATTCCTTCCCATAAATCCTGATCATATATTCTACAACTTCTTATTTTCTATCCCTAGTTGTTGAATGTTTTGTCTCTCATACATATAGTCGATTAATTAATGGTTCAAGTTGGTGAACATACACAATTGGAAATTCCCTAATTCAATCATATTTATTTTTATCTTTCTTTCAATGAGAATACTTTCAAGAGAATCCTAAAGTTCCTCTTTCTGATCAACCACACAAATCACCTAATTATCCATATCTATATCTTTTTAAGGTTCTATCTTTTCAACTGTATCCATCTTGGATTCAGGGGATTCTGATTTAAACATTGGTTCTACATCCTCAAATAAGTAATTTTTTTTTTATTATTTAAATAATGTAATATTTACCTATAATTTCATTCTAGATTTGAATAATCCAACTTGGGTAACCATTTCGTAGTCTTTTATATGATTCCAGCTTCATGTTCTTGATCATTGGACATATTTGAGCACCATGAGGCAATATTCCCAACACTCCCAAATTGAGAAAGGCTAGATTATGATTTCCATTATATTTCCCTACCTATATATTGAATTTTGTTGTAAAGTATGTTGATGTTCATCATCCTCATTATCATCATCAATTATATATATTGATTATTATTGGTTTTCCATGGATTTGAATGAGACATACCTAAATACTCAATTTATTACATCATCTGGTTTGACACTCATTTCATATGCCACAAGACTGCTGAATAGATCATTCAGAGAATGTTTAGACAGATCCCTTTCCTTATGGGATGACACATTGGGAGGCAAAAAATGTTGGATCCTTCTAAATGTTCTTTATCACAATGTCAATTTCATTAATTTCATATCAAATACCTAAAATAAATACAATAACTTTAGTATTTTTATGAAAATAGTTCCCTGCATTTTCGTGATGATGGATTTTTAGATCATCGAACCTATTAGTAAATACATAGTCTTTCCCCCCTTCATGTTATTATTGCCTTTGTATATATTTTCTAGTTTTCCACATATAGACTTGAAGAAGTGAACCTCATCCCTGTTATATACATTGGATCAGATATAGCTTTAATATGGGAATATTGTGCTTCGAATTACTCATCAATCAATTTTCAATCATATTCATTATTAGAGAGTCGGTTTGAATTTGTGAGCTAAATACCATGTGAAGTGGAAAAGAGTACTTCCATACCAAGGGGTATTATAAGGGATCTCATCCTATTCTTTACAATATTGATGTTTTATCCATCAATGAGGGGGAATCCTCAGACATTTACAAAATTCACCATGAAAAAAAGATGACAGATTTAACTCCAACAACGTGTACCTTTTGATACAACTTATAGGACTTAGGTACACGTTGGGAGGGAAGGAGTGAATAAGGGTGTCATAAATTTCTCTAAAAGTGAGAGATTATGTTCCCACATTGTTATAAACTTGTTAAACATATCAATTTTTGTTTTGGATAAATAAAATATCTATATGCCAAGGGAAAAATAGTAGTTTTACAGGGTTCACCACTAAGGGAATGTCAATGCATTAAATGATGAAAATGTACCAATCATACAAAAATCCATTATTCCTCACCAGTTGTGGAATGCGTATATACATAAACTATCACTCTAATCTATGAACACTTCCTTTTCAGGTTTTCTTGGATAACATGATACCTATTTCAAAACACTTCCATCGACTCCCCCAAGATCACTACATTGGGTGTAGTATTTCTTAGTTTAAAGACATAAAGAACAATTAATTATACTGGAAATTAAGTATTTTTCATTTATTGACTAGACAATTTACATGCACCGTAGTCCTGAATTAAAGCACATCAATTGAGTGATAAAAATATGGATATTGAAAACCTACTAGTCACACATCTTAAGAACATTATTGAAACACTGGTACATTCATGGCACTTTTTTAATTACTACATAGTATAAATTTCACACAATCCATATCTTTCATGAAACTATAAAATGAGTTTCACATGGTCTTTATAGTCAAAAGGAACACTCAATTAGTATATTCATTTCATGTAACTCTTACACATGAAATACATTCACATAGAAGAGATATCAAATATTTATTTTAGAAATGTATACATGTCGACTGGGGGTAGCTATTTATATATTAACATTTTCAATCTTGCACAAAATTTTCTCACCCACCTACTACATTGGACACAAAATTCCCCCAGGTGTGGAAGTCCTCATTTTGATGGCATATTTGAAGTGAAACACTCATTCACAACACCCACATCATATTTATGTTATAGGTGTGTACAAGTCTACCAATGTCACAAAAACAAGACTTTGTGTCCAAATTCTAATAGTAACAGGCCTTGGTTCTAAAAATTAATGATTTATTTCTCACTAGATTACAATGGAAAACTGGCTGATGGGATTGATCCACTACGGAATATAGGGACGTCCAAATATAATATGGTAAATAGGTGTCTCATTGTCCATCATGTTGATGTTATTTGTATATTCCCTTGAAAAATTAAATGGTTTTCTAAATTTATAATGGTTCTACAATTTTATGAAATGAAAATATAGATCAAGATTGATTTATGATGATTCCCACTCTTTTTCCCAATTTTCAGAGATCATAATTTGTATGCAATGAATACTGTTTATGCTCTATTATAGGTTGTGTATGAAAATCCTATGTTATGATAATTATCACAAGACCTTATTCATATATTATTCTTTCATATGATTATGGATTGATATCTCCAATGTTTATCCTTACTGATTATATAAGATCACAATATTCTAATATTCGTTTTCCCTAATATATTAATAATTCTATTAACCTGGATATATCATATAGGGATCTAGTTATGATAGAATAATAGGGAGACAATATAGATTTTTAATAAACTAGTTTGTTATATTCTAAATATTCCAAAGACACTAATCCCATTTTGTTATAGTATGGATTTTTTTATATGAAATTAATATTAATCTATCAAGATGAATTATCAATGAATGAAAATAATTGATCATTTTTTCATGTTTCCAGGCATGTCCTATGGAGTGTCATGATTAGCATATAATTGTGAAAAACATTTTGATCATTTGGTCCACTATTTTTTTAATAATTGTGAAATTCATATAATTACCATAATGATTTAAACCCATGGGTCTTCACTTCCTCTATAATTTTACTTGACTGACCCAAGGCATGCATGTTCCTCCTTTCTCTTATCCTTAATGGTTTTCCCTTTTTCCTTCCATCACTGATTGAGCCTAAATTTATATGGTAAGGTCTTATAAATCATTTCATGTCACATTCACTTCAATTTTATTTTGGTTTTTTATTATTTTGTATACTTTGGGATATGATGGAAAAAATTATAGTTCATGGAAAACCTAATCATGTTTATTTTTACCTTATTAATTGATATATTTTCACTATGGAGGGTTGAATTGAGTCTTATAAATATTCTTTAGATATAACCTCCCTAATCAAAATATGTGACTTCTAATCATTTACATAATATATATTTGAAGTTGAAATAAAAATTATAGGAAATATATTGAACATATGTGTTATATAGTGGTCCAGGAAATATAAATCCTCTAGTCCACTCTACCAACACTCAACTCCCTAGGTTTTCTAGTTTTCACTATAAAATCTCTATTTTATAGGGGATCCTATATATGTACATGTATTTATAAAATAATAAAATGTTCCAAAATAATATAACTAGAATCTCCCTTTATAAGATATATCCTCATTATCTATACACACTCTATTACAGAGGGTAAATAAAATAGAATGAATAATAATTGATAGAAATTGTATCTAAACCTAGTTGCAAGAATTAATAGTCAGTAGTCTAAGATTCATCAGGAGAATATGATATTATTAAATGTATATATTATGTTGATTTTCCATTAAATGGAAATAAATGTTAATCACATCCTGAAAATTTATGGCTGATATTTTCTATGTGTATGTATTCATGGAAGGAGTGTTCTAATAATTTTTTACAATCATCAATATCATATTCATAACTATCATTAATGTGGTGACTGAATATTCATTTTAAATTTTATGTTGAAATAAGGAATAAGAAAATCATAATAGTAGAGTGGTCCAAGCATTGGGAACATGACAGTATAGTATTTAAATAATTGGTTTCCATTCCATCCAAATATTGAAAAAAACAATTTGGCTATAATTACATAAATTTTATCATTTTTTGAATCCTTCAATTAATAGAGAATATTTTATAGACATATCTATCAAAAATATATAATTTATACTCTAATATGATATAAAAGAAAAAAGGATATATATATATTGATATTATAAAAGAAATCAATAAATTCTCCATAAAAGATAGATATTAAAATTATTTTCAATTCATAGTATCGTTCTTCTTAGTTTAACATCATAAGATACTTTATAATAAAAATCAACTCTTCATCTTCTTGGTATGATAAAAAAACATCAATATTTCGTATGATAATTCATCAGTGTAAGATGAATATTATGCATTGGTGTAATAGTTATCTCAAATAAATTCTAGAACTATTGTGAGATAATATTTTTGAAGATCATTTTACTGAGATAAAATGTTTTCATATTTTCATCAAAAATAATTCATCTATATTTATTTTTCAAAAACTCAACCATTCTATTTTATAGATAACATCATATGTTGTTAGACAAAAATAAAAAATAATGTTTTCATAATTTTTTCAAATGGAATTTATTTTTCGATTCACTTCAGAATTTTTTTTTGGAATTGATCAAATACCTAAAATAATATAAGACAACATTTTAAGAAATAATTCCTATTAAATATAGAAAAAATTATTAGAAAAACAATTAGGGACATTTAGAATAATAATAACACATTAATACATAGATATGTTTGACAAGAAAATAGTTTTTACAAAAATATCCCACGTTTTGTGGATCACTAAATCCATGAATTAGAAAAATAATACTTTATAACATAATATTTTATCTTTAAACATTTTTAGGGTGAATTTACTTCAATGTTGGATGGATCCTCTTCTTCTCCCACTTCAGAGAAACTATACCTTTGAAAATAATTTTCTTCTCTGATGAATAATAAATAGATTATGTTGCGTTTTATTTATCTATTCTTCTTTTCATATAAACGATTTAATAATAGAACATGAATTTTTTGTTTTCTAATAAATTAAAGTTTTTAACCTTTTAAGGTTCTTTATTATCTTATATTATCATCAATTTTTTATGATATCGCAATTATGTAGAGAAATTAATATATTTTATATTTAACAAAAACTATAGTAACTAGTTAATGCTACTAATTGTGAAAATATTTTGAATTAATTTGTGTCAATTATTAATAGAGATCACTAAGAAAATTAGAAAAATAAAATATTAATAGTAAGTAGATAGTAAAATTTTTAGATCATGTGGACAAAGAGATAAAATAGTACAGAGTAAAAAAGATAGATTAGTTATAAGGAAAGAATAGTGAATAAGTGTTAAATAGATAAAATAATTTAAAAAATATAAAAGAAAACATTAAAATAATTCCTGAATTCTGTCACAACCCCCTCCCTCCAAAGATGACACTCCATGGCTAGAAATGAAGAATAAGAGTTAATGACCCTCACGTTCTTCCTCTAGTAGGCCCTAGGTTAGAGACTAGCTCCAAATGTATACTTATCTCACAAAATGGGAGGCATTACTCATTTTGTTGAAATAATTTAAGGATATAGGACGGATCATACCCCAAAAAAATCCATGATATATATATATATATATAAGAAATCCAAAAACACCATCTTACATGCATTAATAATTTAGAACTGTCAAAAGTTCAAATGTATCCAATGGAAATACCAAAATTAATTCTAATAAATGACACAACAACCATCAAAATCCGTGATAGTGGGGTCTATCATGGTCCATGAAATCATCCAAGAATCCTAAATGAATTTTAATAAATATAGGGATATCATACATTAATACATAGTAGTTAAACCAATGTCTTCTGTGCACATGTGATAGAAGCATACTAATGCTACTGTGAGAAAATAGAAGATCCGGAACATGACTTTAGAATGTAAACTAACCACCCCATCCTCACCAAGTCACAATCATCAAATAACTCAATTCATGTAGTATATTATAAATCACATCCAAAATATGGTACCCCACAACACATTCCCATTAATTAATCATTGTCAAACCCTAATAGAAATAATTTTATACCTCCAACATAGTTCGAACATACCATGTCACAACCCTCCTACAGACACCTAGAACTTAAAAATGACATTCCACTCGCAAACACATGTGCCTCCCAACCACATACCACCCACAGAAAACATGTCTTCTCAACATCATACCTTTTAGAAACACCTGATCCTCACATACTCATCAAATCTCATCCAGAATACACATGGGAAATTATAACACATCTCCACCTGAAGAATACTAGGATAACTCAATTGGCCTGCACACATATGGTCTCCACAAACATTATCATTCTTGAATAATATTTGTAATTAAATTCCGAGAATAAGTAGAAGGTAAGAGTGTGTGTCCATCCATACATCCGCCCACTGAGTTGTTTGGGAAAGACACCCACCACCATGATGTTGGGGTTGTTCAACCCATAGTGCTCAACTATGATGGGATTCATATATAAATCCCAAATAAAATACATGTATATATGAATAAGGTACCATCAACTAAGCTAGACCTGTGGTTTCAATCAATATCCAACTCACAATAACATCACATTTTGCTACTACCAATATACGATCAATGCCACAAACAAGCCATGAACTCGACCAATTAATTTAACAAATTCTATTCATTAAATTACAAATAATTTTTTTATTATATAAACCAAACCAAAAAATGCAATCTAAAAATTATTAGAAAAATTTATTCATTCCATCAACACCTAGTAAATTACTAGTCTAAAAACCCAACAATCAATATATCAAAATTCAGACAGAAGAAGAAGAACGATGGATAATTAAACCACTCCATAGTTCCATTCCGTTTAACACCAATTAATGGTATAACATATTTTTACACCTACATAAGGGGTGATGATTTTGGCAAGCTACTCATGCAGAATATATAGGTGAAAAAACTATACCAACCATCAATATCCTCCCTCAATGTCATTTCACCAGATCTATCCATGCACAACTACAAACCGAAACACATAACTACCCAACCTGATTACATACCTCCTACAAAACCATTCTCATTAATCCATTATTAAATAAGTATCTTAACATAAGATTCCATTTTAGAACCCTAGCCATCCCACAACACACATCCTTTCTCAAAACTGCATCCCAACACAAACCATACCTAACAAAAAAATTTATATAACATGTCATTCAATATTTATTTCCAGTTGTTAATTCCGGGGGTTTAATAGAAGATATATATTTTATGGGGATCCATTCATTTTAAAAGTGTACATAATTAACTAATTACCTCATAAAAGAGCCCATTTAAAAAAATAGATATATTCATTAATTTATTTGTGCACAAATGAAAATACCAATGTCTATAATTCTCAGTGCGGTGTTTAGCATGTATAATTCACTACATCACAATAACATCAATGAAACAAAAACATGAAAATCATTTCCATATATGTGTTTTAAATTTCATTGAATTGGTTTTTATCGTTTTTTTAGTGTAGAAAATCAATGATCCAAAGGAAACCAAAATTAAACTCCCCCACTTGATCCAAAATCATATAGAAAGAAAGGGAAAACCCTAAATGGAAGAAGAGATGATCTACACTTCATGATTGCACCTTGAAAGGGGGGAACATATACAATATAAAGACCCCACGAGAACATGATCATGAAGTCCCATAATCTAATTACACTTATGGGAATAAGATCACAAGGAATCCCTTACCAATGGAATACAAGATGGAAGAACAACGAAAAATGGTGCCTTTTGGTAATGATGTAGATAAACAAGATTTTAGAAATATTTTTGATATTCTATTAATGGTGTATCTGCTTGTTAAAATTTGTTTTGGATGAGTAAAAAACTCCCATATACATATGAATTTATGACATGATTTACCCGCATGTAAGCGATTTCAAATACCTTCAATGTAGGCTTAAAATTTGTTTTACATCAAAGTTAATGACAAAATGGGTAACACTAGAATTTAATACTGCATACATGAGTCACCACTGGGTGGGGAACAATTGGTAAATATAGTATTTTATGACGAGCTTCTAATGAGGCACATCTAGATGAAGCACCACGGGATCAAACACCACACAGTGAGGGACTATTAGGTGAGGCATCTCTCGACGAGGTACTACCCACAAGTTGGGATTCAGCGATGCACGACTTGATGATCCACTACCCGTGAGTCAATATTAAATAAGATACCATTTGGTGAGTCTAAATTCCATGAAATACCATTAATTGGGCCACCACTAGACGAGTGACAGCCAGAGAGACAATTCTAGCAATAGACTGCAAGGGTGAGCCACCACTACGAAACTAGGAAAACTACTAAATTTTTTAAAGTGATGAAATGAGTCACTTTGATTCCCCATAACAACCCAAAGACTAGAATCTCAATAAGAAATGGTTTATAGAAGTCTGGTCCATTACATCAGATACTTCTCAAACTATTCTTTCCCTCAGGAATCCAAAACCATCCCTAGAATAAATAGGGGTCTGAACCACAACCCTTCAAGATACCTCTCAAGGATCTCACCATGCAAATATCCTAATCATCTAGAATGACCTCCTAGGAAATTTTCTATCTCAAATAACCACATGAAACAACAAAAAATACAAACAATGAAACTATATGAACATGTTTACCCTGAAATTTTATCCTCTATTTGAGGATACTATTGGCACTTGGAGGCATTATCTCTCCCATACATGTTTAATCAAATCACAATTAATTCTTATTAATTAGGAATATGGTCCAACCCTATCACAATATCCAAATTTTATCAAACAGATTACCACACATAACACTATCAGGTATAAAAAACGCATATCATATGAAACAAGTTTCATGTATTATTGAACAAAAAAGGGAAAAAGGTAAAACTAAAAACAACTCTAGGAACTGGTCATACAATCACATCTATTTCTCCCATGTTATATTCTCTAAGAAAATTTCACTCCATGAATCATGATCTAATATCATGGTTGATCCATGTAGTACCTTCCCATGATGATCCAAGATCTCCACTGGCTACTCCACAAATGTTGGGTCATCCTTGATATCCAACACGCCCCATTCAATGCCCTAGGATTTATCATGTAGATACTGATGAACCTGAGAGATGTTGAAGCCATCATGGTTCTTATCTATCTATAGAGGAAATTCAAACTAGTATGGAACCTCACCATCTAAACGTAGCACCTCAAACATCCCAAAAAATTTGGGAGAAACCATACTCCCTCTTCCAAACCATTGATTCCAATATCAAGGGAATACCTTGAAGAACATGTGGATTCAAACCTCCAACTCCATGGAACTATTCCTATGGTCGAAATAAGAATTTATCCAGTCTTATATTTCATTCATCCTCCCACATACATGTTCGATGTTCATGATCATGCTATGCACCACATCAGATCCATGAACAACATACTCTGCAACCTCCGCCATCTCAATAGAGAATGACACGACCTTCCATAAAATGCCTCAAATGGGGCTATTATAATGGAATATTGATACATATTATTATAAGGGAACTCAACCAAGGGTAGGTGTCATAGCCAATATCCACCAAATTCAATGACGCACGCCTGTAATATATCCTCCAATATCTAGATAGTTCACTCCATATTCCCATATGTCTGAGGGTGGAAGGAATTTTCGAGACACAATTGGATGTCAATAGAATAATGAAATCTAATATGTACTTGTGATGTAAATTGTGAACCATGATCTATTTCAATGGTCATATGAACTCCATGAAACATCACCACTTCATCCATGTACCTCATTTCTAAATAAAACATTATTCCCGACTCCTTGAAAACTAAGAAGTTGGAAAATTTCATCAAATGATCAAATATCACGTAGATAATACCACCTCTATAATATTTGGTTAAACCAGTTATGAAATACATTTAAATTCCATCATATTTACACTTAGGGGAATCTAAGGGCTATAAAAAATCACCACGATCATGGTGTTTGATCTTTACATGATGATAGACCATGATATTTTCCAGAATCCCCCCCCCCCCCCAATGTCTGCTACATCCTAGGATACCATAACATAATCCTCATGCCATGGTACATCTTGGAAACATATAGATGTGCATCCAAGTGTAATATATGAAACTCATGAAGGACAATACTTTCATAATAACATGAAAAAACAAATTTCCTTGGATCATCAGCAGGTTATAAACATACTCCAAGCATTCCTCTAGATCATCCCCTGGTCTACACGATCGCAGAACAACTCCAACTTCGAGTCTCACCACTAGGGATCCTCCAAATATAACATTAGTGGAGACTACATCATCATATGAAATAGAAATCATCTACCACCATCCACCATCACATCTACTTGAAAAGATTCCAACTCCATCAATACTCTCCTAGCATCCACAGACTCTAGAACAAACTCTTTTTGTAACATCTAATAGAAAGAATCATCAATGATGATCCACTTTTCTATGTTTTAGGAGATCACAAAATCATAGTCCTAAAGATACTCTATCCACCTCAATTATCATATATTCTGGTCATGCTTGGAAAAGATATACACAAGGCTCATTTGATCCGTGGAGACCAGAAACCACTCTCCAATGAGATCATTCCACCACAAATTCACCACAGACACAACTAATTATAACTCTAGATCTTGGATGACATGGTTATTCTCAAGTGGACATAACTACCTTGTCCCATATGAGACAAATTCTAATTGTTGCATCAATAAACATCCCATGCTAAGACAGGAAGTGACACAAACACATTAAACATCACTAAATCCATTCAAAACTGGAATACCAAAGAACTAAATGACATCCCCTTTAGGTAATATATGTCTACCTAAAACTAATCACACTACAAAAAATCTACGTCCTACTGTGTATAATTTATTAACGGAGCCACAACTCATGAGAAAAAGGCATCAAACCTCTGATAATATCCTGCAAGTCCAATCAAACTATGAAAATATTCCACATTCATGGGATCTTACCAAGAAAAATCTTATTTAATATTAAATCGGTCTAATTTCTTTCCCAGATGAAAAAACACATGTTAGAGGAAATAAACAAATCATTTATAGAACATAAAATTGCAAAACATTCCATAAAGGTGGTGGTGTCGAAGAACATACAAGGGGTTTTTCGTATTCTTTTCATATTAGTCCTATGACATCGAGTAGATTAAGAAATCATCGATGAATAAAATGGATAACCAAATAATGAAATCATGAAAAATATATTTCATAAGTCCTTGGAAACTAGATGGTGAATACATAACAACAAAATGAATTACTATGAAATCATAGTTATAGTACATGTATCTGAAATAATTCATCATGATACATACCTCTTTCCCCAATAAATTGTGATATAAAGACCAAAAAACAATAATAGAAGACAAGATTTCTCTTCTCACCTAGTAGAAAATATCCTCTATAAATGTGAGGGGGTAATGGATCTTAACCATCTCTTGATTCAACCTCTAGTAGCCTATACACAACCACAGACCACCTTCTATATTCTATGAGAACAACACCAGGGAACCTGAAAATGACACAATGAGATGGATAATACCCACTTACATCATATCATCAATATTAAACCTCAAATCTCAAAACATCAAGGGTTTTATCTTATAAGGATCTAAAGAAATCATATAAGCATCAAATATAATGTCTATCCTGAACCTAGTATCACATCGAGGGGGTAAAATCAAATCCTCTTCGAGGAAAACATCCATGAACCTCCCCACGACTCTTAGAAATAATAAAATATAATTTTTAATCAATTACACTAACAAAATATCCAAAAAATAATAAAGGGGAACCATATGTCTACTTCTTATCTATCAACCCTGCTCGCCAATGTAAGTCACATGTTAGCCATCAACATATGAAAAATTTCTTTCCCCTAGAAGGATTCGATAAGGGAATGTATGGAATACAACTAGTTGATTCCGATGATGAGTTTTTATTGTTTCATATACTATAAGAATATATCCCCAAAAGACATATATGGTCCCATCACTAGTATATACCTCCAGCACACATCAAACTAGCCGGTCGGGCCTCTGACTGGAGTACTCAACATTAGAGGTGTGGTAGGAATCTGTTTGACTAGTCCTAGAAGACAATATTGGGTTGGTGAAACAAAATATTGATAATCTCTTAAATCAAAAAAAGAACATTCCAGGGTACTGAATAAATTGACCGCAACTCCGAAAATTTCTAGACCTGCAAAAATTGTTTCATCTGCAACATGAAACTAACCCCACTGTATATCCTCTACCTCTTCGATGATGACCCCCTCCATGGCCATGCTCGAAATGTAGACCTGGAGAAATACATACATCCTATGGATATCCTCTAACTAATCCATATTCCCTTAGTAGAGAAAAATACTACAATCCATTTTGATGGGACTATCTCACCAAAAAATGTGTTTAAGGAAAACACAGTGCATGTCCCCCTTCACTAAACAAGGCTTGGTCAGCCACTCAGAACTGAATCTAAATAAGTATGTGAACCCCATAGAATAAATCAAATTTTCATGAATCCGATAGGAAAGGAATACGGACCATTAACACCAGATGTTAGGAAAGGAAACAACTAAGGTTGTCTCCCTTCAAGATGAAACATCACAGGCCTGGGCTCCAAAGACATGACACAGAACACCCTACCTCTCAAATAACATTATTTCCACCCATATCAAGGTATAACTCAACGATAGGGTATCCACCTGGTAGAATCTACCATAACATGAACCACCAGAAACATTGGAAATGTAAAGGGGGTAGAAACATACTTGATAAAATCACACATTGCCTCCTGAAGTCACCTTGCACGAGATGCCTCATCTAGAAAAAAAGATATATTGAAAAAATACACATTTCTCTGATGTTAATCCTAATATCCCATATTGACATGTTCCCATGATAGAGGGACAATAATTATTGCCTCTTCTCAGCCTTCATAGTCATCTAAGGGAACACCACCAAGAATTCCTTCTCAAATTCATCCTTAAAAACATCCTCTTCATTCCTTTCCCTTAGATAAAGCATCCACCACTAACAACTATATTCCACATATAAATGATCTTTAAGGAAAGATATTACTCAGGAAAGGCCCAAATAAAACTAAATGTGATCTTACACTACTCGATCCATCAATACATATCCATGTAATAACATTACCCACATAGTTTCCTAAATCCTAGCGCTGGAAAGAATGCAATGTCTTCTGCCACTTGTTATCCTCCACAACTGGATTGAACATACGGTGGTCCACCAGATCAGCCTACAGAACCTTTACTTACAAATCAACACATGGACAACATCCAGGATCTATAGATGAAAGGTATACAAGGATTTCCTATTCCCTAAGAGTATGGAATTTTACATAACATTTTCTTTTAGATAATTTTATTCACATTTTATTCATTTCATCTATCCACAAACAACCTATTTCAAACAAAAACACTAGTCATTACGATTCATGTACCTCTCTTAGGAATCTACATTGTAAATGGTGTAGCATCCCTTTGTCTTTTAGTGAGCTCATTTATCATTCATCATATCATGTGGGGGGGTGGCTAAAATTCCAGGTCATAACTGATCTACCTATGCATATGTCATGGTCCATGGTCACCTAACTCTATTTCCCAACAAACACATTCAATTGTCACTGTTTCTAACTCCAAACTCCATTATACCTCTCAAACATCAGCTCTAATACCATTATACCAAGACCTCCTCCATCTAAAGATGACACGACTATGCTGGAATTGATGAAAGAGTGACAACAACCTTTGAGTCTAGACTCTAGTATGCCTCGGGACGGAGACAATCACCAGGGGTATAAAAATCATATAATATAGGAGGTATTAGATTTTTTTTGAAACAAAATCAGGAGATATGATGAATCATCCACAAAACAAATCCAAGGAATATATATATATAATAAATACAAAAAAGAATCCCTCATGTAAGCATAATATATAACAGTTAATAGTAAAAAATACTCCAAAATAAATCCAAAATCAACATTTTGTAGTGAAATAACAACCACCATGATCAAAGATTATAGGGTCCAGTACTTTTGAGGTAATCTTCCTAGAAACATGAAAGCATTTTTAAATACATAGGGATTTAATACTATAACAGTTAGTTAGAAAACCAACATCTATCATGCACTTGTGATGGAAAAATACCAATTATCCTATGAGAAACTAGTAGATCCAAAACAGCCACTAAGTGTGTAAACTAACCACCCCAAACACACCATGTAATGCAGACTTAATAACGAACCTCATGCAGTATAATATAAATCACATCAAGGATTGGATAACCTGCACAACTTTCCCACTAATTAGAGGCTCTCACACCCTAATGAACAACATCCAGATGCGACCACCACTTTTGAACAAACATTGTCACATACTTAACTTAGAAACTTTGGCCTCACAATTGCATCCTACATGCCGACACATGGGCCTCAAAACTGAGTCCCCACCACATTAATCTAGGCCCCACGACCACGTCCCACCTACAGAAACATGAGCCTCACAACTCCATCCCATTCGCATACACGTGGGCCTCAAAACCACTTTACATCTCATTTTGAAGACTCATAGGAAACCAAAACACATCTCATCCTGAAGCCTCCTACAAATGCACAACTCACCAGCACACACATTGCCTCAAAAAACCACAACCCTCCCAAAGAATAAAGGGATAACAACACATGGAATAAGGATCATGGAATAATGGGTTGTTATACACCCATCCCCCCACTATGATTTTTGTGAAAGACACCCTCCCTCATGATTAGGGGGTGTTCGACACATATTTCTCAACTAGGATGGGGTGTGTATTGAAATCACAAGATAAATTCAAAGTGTATACATATAAGGTACCATGAACTCATCCCAACATATGGGTTTTAAAACTACAACCAACTCACAACAGTACCATATTTTTATTCTAAATACATATTCACAACAACAGAATACAAACCACTAACACAACCAATTCATTTAGCAAATTTCATTTTATATTTTACAATTAATAAATTTATTTCGTAAACCAAAATATTTGATTCATTATAAACATCATAAGAATGCATTTATTAATTCCATAACTTCTTGGGAAACTACTAACCACATAAGGCAACAAGAAACACAATAAAAGTCACACGTGAGAAGAAAACCCATGGTAAATTAACCCACTACATAGTTCATGTGAATTTGAAACCATTCATGATATAAAATATTTTTATCCCTAGACATAGGATGAATAATTTTGTATGATACTCAAAGAGAAACTCTATGAGAATTATCCATTCCAACCAATATCATATTTACTCAATTTTATCCAACCTTAGTCATTGACACACAACCACAACCTACATCACATCACCACACAACCCGATATTAGCCCTACTGCACAACAATTATTGTCTATCCCACAATAAATCAATATGTCAAAATTAGATTCAATTTAACAATAGAATTCGTCCCAAACACACATCCATGATCAAAACCTTACCATAGAACAAACCAGACAAAACAAAATTTCTTGATTTAATAAGGCATTAATTATTTAATTACACTTATTAATTCTAGGGTTATCAAAAGTAGTATAATCCTGGGGAATCCTTCCATTCCCATGAATAAGTAATTAATAAATTACCACATGAATGTTCCTAACCCAAAATAACATGTGTATTACAAAATTTATTACTCCACAAAAAGAACACCAATAACCATAATTTTCATTATGGCGTTTATCCCATAGAATTCAAAACATCACAATAACATCAAATCCAGAGAAACATGAAAATCAGAAACCTCTACCCCTTTCCAATTCCATTATCCCCCTTATTATCTTTGATTTGTGTGAAAAAAATATGATCAATAAAGAAAAAAAACTAGACCCCTCCCCCCACAAGATATAAAATCAGGTTTAAATAGGGGGAAACCCTACTAGGAATAATAGGTGGTCTGCACTACAAAATTGCACTAAGATAGGGTAGCACATATGTACCTATAAAACACTAGGGGAACATAATATAGAGGCCACTCTATCACATAGAATATATGGGAAGAAGAGCTCTAGTAAATTCATACCAAGGGAAAACAAGAAGGAAGAGTAAGGGAGAAGGGTATCTCAGCCTTGGAAACATATAAACATAGCATCAGATTAGACATGTTTTAAGTTTAACATTAAAGAAGGATCTAGTCATGATAACATGTCCTGGGTAATTAATAGACCCTAGAAAATATGTAATTTATGATAAGATTTATGGGATTTTAAACGCTATCAAATCCCATCAAATAAAGTCATTGATGGTGGTTTACGTCAAATAAAACGTCAAAAGGGGGGAATGGAACTAGAAAAACTATTCACAAGACATTGCTGGGTGAGTCACCATTGGACGAGAGACCACTTGATGAGGCAGAGCAAGAAAAGGAACCAATGGATGAGGCACCACAAGAAGAGAAAATGGTAGGCGAGGCACTGCTTGAGGAGGCACTTCTCACGAGTCATTTTTATGTGGGGAACTGCTTGAGGAGGCACTGCTCACAAGTCACCAATAGTTGAGCTATTGTTCCGAAAGTCACCGTTTATTGTGGAAATATTTGGTGAGCCACTGTTAATTGAGGTACCACTGTATGAGGCACCACTGGATGAGTGGATTCTAGTGATCTACCATCCGTGAGTGACTTCCAGGGTGAGCCAACGGTGGAAAATTGGGGAAAATATGAAATTTTGTAAACTAATGAAATGAGTATCCTTGACTCACCAGAATACATTGATCACCAGATTCTCTTATAGGAATGGGCTGGAGAGGTCCGATCATTAAAAAATGAAATTTAATACTAAAAAATATTAAAAATTTCAGTGATTCAATTGAACTGGGCTTCATTATAATGTTTTTTAAAGTACCAATTCACCATGTTGATAATTATGAAAAATGAAGAGGGTAGGTCTATAAAATATTAATTGTGAAACTTTTTATACTGGGTAGTTTGTTGAATAATAAATGTTTTCTATATTCTAATGTTGATTCAGGAATATGGGTGTTAACAATCAAAAAAATAACATCTCCCAACATTATTAGTGATGCTCTAACACATTTTCGGTCCCTATAGGAGATCCATATAGTGGTGGATTGGATTTTGAGAGTATATCAATTAGTTCATTCTAAATAGGATATATCTCTAGATAAAAAGCATAGATGAGAGGATGAAATGGGTAAAGGTATAGAATTTTCATAAAATACAATTTATTTTTTTCATTGAATAATGTTAGTTGGATTAATGATTTCCTTTATCATTTTCATGGAAGAAGGATTCTAATTATTGATTAGTGATCTAGGAAAATGTCATCCAATCATATGAATCAAATCCATATAATTTCCTATAATTAATTTTACTATGTTCTTTTAATAATATTCTAAATACATTATAAATTGATTATATATCGTCAATGATAAATTTAAAATAATATCACGAACATCCCCACTCTTATCATAAGAATATTTTATATTTTGGATCACTTCAAATTGATTCTCTGTCATACCCACTGAATGATAAACTGAATGATCTTATCCTCCGTTTTAGACATTGAATGATTTTTGGGATAAATATAGGCATCAAATTATTCTTCATTTTCCTCTTCATAACATGATTAAGGCTTCGTGCAATTAACAATTTATTAATTATGATATTCAAATATATTCTACAAGACATTTGAATTATTTTCTAGATATCCTCCGAATTTTATTAAGCATTTGTTAATGATACATAAATAGTTTATTAATCAAAATGTTAAGAATTTTTCAATATCATTCTTGTAATAGAGACATGATTTTCATCTTTGATTAATCAATTGATGCGATATTGTTTTGTTGAAATAGATGAAAGCTTTTTATATAATCTTTAATGCCTCATTGAATATCGAGAATCACTTCATTATGTAGAATTTTACAATAAATAGATTCAATTTTAGAATTTATTATTTATATAGATAGGGAAACAGCTTATAACTTTGAGAAAACATCCATTTGATTTATGAAATCAGATGAGGATTCCAACGGAATATTGTCTTCCACTTATTTGACTAAAAATATCACATCATTTACATCATATATTTATAATACATGTTCATGATGAATACGAGTCTCATTAATTAATTCTAATAATTGATATTTCCTAAATTCTTTTTCTCACATAATCATCTATTAATCATGTTGATATATTTTAGTAGTGTCCCTAGGAATATTACATATATAAGAATTTATACATTCTTCATAGAAATGACTGAATCTATCTTGTTGAACTTCTATACGTTAACACAATATGGTTGACAGTCTCTGTAACTAGGTAACCATTAAACTTGATGATATTAAAGAGAATCAAACATGATTCTTTTGGCATTTAACATTTTAAATTATAAAAACTGAGAACAAATAATGAGAGGTTATGTTCTTGGTTTTATAGATATTATCATATATTTATCGATAAAATAAAAAAACCTGTAAAGTGTAGTATTTAACTATTTATTGGAATATAAACATGAGAAATATTTGAACTATTTTGATGATCTTTTTGTTCTCTAGATTCCATAGAAACATTGAATATTCTTCACCTTTTGGAAACATACCATTAATTATAATGACTAGTTATAATATTACTACTCTGAGCTAGTATGTAAAATAACATGGTCTTTCTTAATGGTGATATAACTCCCATTGAGTTTATCCAGTATTAAAATTTTCTTTTGAGGTTGTGGGAACTAACTTTTAAAAAGAGGAATTCCAATATAACCATATTTTCATCAAAACACAGGTAATCATCTTTTTTATGTCATTAAAATTAGTTTCAGTATTCCTATCTAAACAAAAAAGAACTAAATGAAAGAATAAATTCAGCATTCTACCAAATAGAGATAAATTTATAGAATTTTTTTTACGTTGCTCATTTACATCATAAAATACAAGTCTTTATTAACTATATTTTAAATCCTAAACATGTATAACAATATAATGTCTTTAAATAGAACAATATAAAACTCATCAATTCATTGAGAGATTGAGGATTAGATGAACATGAAGAGTAATTTCTTTTAGGGTTCTAGAACTGTTACTTGATTATTCATCATATCAATATATGAAAGAAATAATATTTCATATTAACTTAAGGACTAATATTATATATGGTTTGAAACAAGGTACTAAAATTAGTGTATCTTTAATGCGACCATTTGAGTGTTTCAACCATTTTCAACGACGTTAAGGAGAAACTCTTTAAATTTCACTTTTTTGTAATAAAATCATCATTGTCCACAAAACGAGATAGTCTATTTTCATATAAATAAGGAAATTTTTTTTAAACACAAATGAATTTCATCTTTCATTAATCAAATATTTACCAACTTTTTGGTTTATTACTTTATTGAGAATAATATCGATTCAACAAATGTAGTCAGAATCTATTTTTTGTCCACATAGTAATTTTATTGATATTCGATATTGCTTCATTGTACTCAATGAGGGTGCACCAGTTTTCTTTTTATAAGAATTTTAAATGAGATTCAAAGGAACATATGGTTAGGGAAACAATGGTTCAGGGAGGAGAGAAAAGTAGAGTTCAAATGTTTGAAAAAAACTGTATGTTAAACTAATATACTTTTTTAATTTTTTTTTCAATTTGGGGTCTTATAGTTATTTGTAGATTAATTATTACTAAATATATGTGATACGACCTATTTGATAGACAAATAATAAAAATGATGATATAAAAAAATATAAAAAATATATTATGAAAAATATATTTACTTCAAATAAATAATTATGCTATTTTAAAAATTAACATTATGTAAATTTAGAAAAAATTTATTCAAATTTAATGAAATTAATTATTATTAGAATGAAATGTTTTGTTAAAGAGGTATGATAAATTATTTTACGAGAAAAAAAATTCTAAAGAGATATCATTTTATGTGAATAATATTTTAAGAAATAATGTCCCAAATCAACATACTTTTGATATTTAATGATTTAAAAGATAATGTCACATATTGATAGAAATGTTTTCCCCATCTTTAATTACTATGAAATTAAATTTATATCCAAAATGAGTTCTAGTGTGTTTCTTCCACTACACATTTTCACAACAACTTCTTGTAGAAATATATTCACCTTTAGTAGTTGATAATTATATAGGGTGTTGTTTTATACTCAATCATGATACAATGGGTTTTTCATAAAAATGTTAGGTTCTAGAGGTACTATTTTTATATTATATTCATCCATCAAAGTCAGAATATGAATGTGAAGTTAAATTAATATCATAAGTTTTTGAAAAAATAATAGATCGTGACATTATTCATTTTAAAATTATTAAAAACATTTTGGCATCATTTAAATGATATTATTTGGGATTGGATTGAAATATCTCCCAAATACATACATGAAACATTATATATTTCCTAACTTCAATAATATATAAAAAACATCCAATAATTCCTCTATAAAATATGTTATGAATTAGTTTTCATGTTTCATCATTCTGATGATTATTATTGGATCTCATAAGAGTTAACTATGTCTTACTATCATTATATCCAAACTACTAAAGTAAATCATGTATGATTTTTCTTTCCTTGAAAAAACATCCAATTTTTTTTTGATATTTTGAAATATAATAATATTGTTTAAATCACCATCATACTAATTTAAAATTACTATGTCATAAATTTTAAAATTTCATTTTTTTGATTTGTTAATCTAAAAATAACATCATCAATATACATTTTTCCCAACCAAAGATCTGATGATATACATTAATTAAAAACTGATTGGTGTTCCATTCCTATGAAATAAATATTCAATAAAATATAAAATTGTAACTTTTTATACCATTAACATGGTGTATTATTTCCATACAGAGCATTGGTATATTTAAAAACAAAATTATGAAATGGGGATTATTGAAAAAATGGTGGTAGTTCAACAAAAACATCATTCATTAAAATAACATTATGAAAAGATGATTTATCATCCATTAAATATAATTAAACTTTAACATAATATGCATATGGTTGGAGGATTATAATATCTCATATCCTAGCTACAACTACCAAATACCTTTCATAATCCATTACATATTTTTTTTCATTTGATATCTAATCTAAATTCATTTATATTTATTAAATCGTGATCATAATTCATTTTTATAAAAACACGTTTTATACAATTACATGATTTTCAGAGAGTATTTCAACTCGTTCCCCAACATTAATTGTTTTATGTTGTTCAAACTATTCATGCATATCCATGAACCATATTTAATCCAATAAAGATAATTCTAGAGATTTAGAATGTAGTTTGGATAAAATGTAAGAGAATTATATTATCTTTCCTACACGCCATATTGTTCATACTCCTATATCTATGTTTCATATAACTATTTCTGTTGGATGATATTTATGATTTATTTGCAATCTAGGAAACACACGTTCTGATTCACTAGTATCAACCCTTACTGGATTTTTTTTAATGTGAACAATTTCCAAATCATCATCATTGTTGATCTTATGGAGTGGTTCATGACTCATATCCTTGATTGAATAACGTAGTTCACTAGTTTCAATGTTTTTGTGGTCAAATGGATCACTTTCATTAAAAATAAATTATTTTGACTCATCAATAATCATTTACCTTTTGTGGAAAACTATAATGAATTTTTATGTAGAAGAATAACCATGGAACTTACCTTTATCAACCATTTGATCGAAACATTCATGATTATATTTGGTTTATAATATAAAAGACATTTAACTAAATAATTTAAGTTTATTATAATATGTTCTCTATTATTCTATAAATCATATGGTGTTTTATTTAATATATTTTTTTAGATTTTTTTATTAAAATAAAACATTGTGTAAACATTTGAGACTAAAAATGATAGGGAAAATTATATTATAATAAAATAGTCCAAAAAGTTTATTGCAATGTATTATTTCTCCTTTCAACAACAAAATTTTGTCAGAGTATCTTGGGGGAAAAGAATGTTTGTTTAATTGAATTCTTTTTGAAAATTGAATTAAATTAATTATTCCAAAATTAACCTCTATAATAACTTATCAAAGTCTTAAAATTTACATATAATTAATTTTTTGAAATCTGATAGAAATTAATAAAAATAGAACAAACATCACTCCTAATTATAAAAATGCAATCCCATGTAAATCTAAAAAAAATAATTAACTATCATATAAATCAACAATTTTAAATAAATAAATATATTTCTTGTATATTCAAACAGATCATATGGATAAGCTATAGTTGTATAGATATAACAATAACTTCAATTGGTTTAAAATATTAGTGGTGTTTCTTTCCTATTGTTCATGAATCACAAATAATTTTATAATAAAATTTAATTTTAGTAAATTCAAAAATAAAATGTTTTCAGAAAACATTTTTTTACAATGATCATTATATTTTCAAAGTCTTATATTTCAAATCCATGGCTCATCAAATTCAGCATTCAATTTATTAACATTTTTCACCAAAAAATTATTTTAGATATAAAATATCACAACCCAATCACTTTATGGTATTTTTATCTTAAATAATTTTAATTCATTAGATATCCTATGTTTCATGAAGAAGTGATTTTCTATGAATCAACAATAGGTTATTAATATGATAATGTCGAAACCTAGACATTAAAATTAAATTTTCCAATTCATTGTTGTAAATTTTGAAAAAAATGGTCATCTCTAGTTTTAAACAGTCTGTTATTTGGACCCTGATTAGACCAACAAGTTTTTTGGTGAATAGTAGCATACTCATATGAATAGTAATAAAAATTGTAATATGAACCTTATGAATAGTAAATAATATTATTATTTTCATTTATTATGGTTATTAGGTAATGAGTTGTTGATTATATAGAGACCCAAATCTTGTCGTACATGGACATTACATAACATTTTCAGAATTCTTAATACATAACAAAAACAGACACCAAAAAATCATAATAGTTTAGTGTCTTTGGAAACTCAGAACATAATCTTCTAATCCTAGTGAATGATCTTCAACATCTCCAATAAAGTTCATCCCTTTATTCTTACCTAAAACCTTTCTTTATATCCTGGGGAAAATAAAACATATAAAGGGTGATCTCAAATGCTCAGTATGGGTAATCATGGAGAAAATAAAACAAACCTTATACATTTGAACATAAAAACATGAACATAATGTTTAAACGTTAAAATTTTGAGAAATGACATATAACATGGTAGTACATAAGGCATAAATCATAATGGAACATAAATCATGATAAAATAGCTTGGATGTAAAACTTTCAATTGTGGAAAAACATTAAGCACATGATATTATTTCCATAGTTGCCAAGACATTGCTGCCAAGACCATCTGAGTGGACAAAGTCCCTTATTGAACTGAGTTCACTCCTCGTTCCAGTCTTGTATCACATAACCGGATTAACTTGTTGTTCATGAAATGACTATATCATGAGATATAAATCTTTACCCAATGCATTGGAGAGAGATATAGGTCCCACCCATGTCATAATGAAATAATTTTATGTGTGACACAATATAAACATAAATCATTCATCATAACCCAAAGAATAAAATGGTTTTCATAAACATCATCCCATCATAAAATTATCCATATAAAACAAATGGATATCATTTCATCATAAGAGAAGTTAAAACATGTAAATCATAGAGACATTATACTTGAAAAATACACATATGAAATAATGTCATCTTAGATGGAAAATGCGTTTGATAAATCCCTTGAAATGAATTCTTGAGGAAAATATCCTTTCTTTTTCAAATTAATTTTATTTTTAAACAATGCCATGTAATTTTAAAAGAAAATTATTTTTTTGAAAATATTCACGAAATATTGTAGAGTAATCATCATGAAAATAAGGTTTTATAAATCCATAAAAATCTGTTCATGCCATATGTGTTAAAAAATCATTCTTCTCGTACTTTTGCTAGAAAAGTAAAAAAGTAACTCGTATGGTAATAAAAAGAACGATTCATTTCATAACATGTGGTAAATTTAAAAAATGGGTAAAAAGGACTTTAAAAATACAAGAAACCATTTTTAGAAAACACGGGCATGGATGATAAAAATAACCCCAAATACATACGAACAAACAATCTCTGATAAAAACGATATTGGAAAACATATCCCTTACAATGATCTATTTGTAAATAAAATAGATCACATAGGTGTATACACTATAATGTAACATAAATAAAGTGTAAATACATGATAATATATAAAAAATCATTTCTCAGATAATCAAAGAACGACATAAATAAGAAAGAGAAGATCAACCCGATGAACGGAAATTGGGTTATGAAGTTGTGTTACCTCGTGTCTGACTTGACTCGATCATTCTTTAATCTCCTGAATAATAAACCAAAGTTAATTTCTACTTTCATAAGATCATTTTTAAAGTTTATTATTCATTTTATATCACTTATTACCATGTTATAAACATTATGTAACCATTTAATTTAATAATGTTCATTTTGTTGATATTTGGTACTTGATTCAAAAAGGGACTTCTGATAATTACATGTTGTTCATGTGATCAAAGGATCATTATATCCATGATGATATTCAAGATTTATATATCATATATATCATATATATCCAGAATATACATGTATTTTAAATATTATATAACATATGGAGATAAGAAATGAAATGCAACGTTCATGGATATGGTAAGCCGTTCGTATGCATAAACGCTACTTTCATTTCTATTTATTATTTTTGTCACGATCCATCCTCAGGGCCCGTGCCATGACTACCCCAAGCCCGCCTCCCATAGGCCAGGGGCTGGCGTCTAGAACCAAAGGCGTAAATCCTGAAAAAGGGGAGACATTGCCTTTATAATGTAAACAAACAGCAGAGTAAGCAAGATGAAGTAAACACTAAGTAAACTGGGTACAACTGTAAGTGCTGGAAGGTAAAATGGGCCAGAATACAAACCCACCTGATGTAAAGTACAACTGAAAGAAAGTACAACAACTGAAAAGTAAAGCAGCAATGTCAAGCCATCCACTGGAAGTCCCACCTGAAGGGTGGGTATAGATAGCCTCCTCATCTCCTCGGGTCCTGTCATCCCCTCCGTGTACGTCCCGCCCAGTGTTCCACCTCCAGGTACAGACTTTCTCCACAAGCCTCAACTGCGATCATCGCTGTCCGTCGTCTACATCCAACAAAATTTAGTGTGGGCATAGCCCGTGCAGGGGCGAGTATACACTACTTAGTGGGGACCCCGAGACCCCCGAAGGTCTCCCAGAATCCACAACGTAAAGATACAAACACGAAGTAACATCCAACACTACTTAGGTATATGCCCATACATATACCTAAGTCATCAATTCTAGTTCGGCTCCAACATCCGAGCCTGAGTTTGATCACATCCACACAGGATAGTACAACCCAATCCACACAGGAAAGCACAACCCAATCAACCTAGTAAAACAAGTCAATCATATCGAAGATAAGGATTGAAAGTCAAGAATCAGCTCACACAGGTATACTTTTTTGTAAGGTGATAGAGATGATCAGATGTATCCACTGATTCATCTAAGCTAGGACCCATGTAGGATAATAGACCAGGTAAGCTGTTGGACCCACATAGGATACAAGACCAGCTACTCTGCCAAACCCATGTAGGATACAAGAACAGAGTCAAACACTACATGACCAACGTAGGATACAAGAACAATAGTACTTCCAGACCCACATAGGATACAAGAACAATAGTTATCACCCTCAAACCGACGGAGGATTTCAGTACATTAGTCATCGTTGCCGAACCCATAGAGTATTTCAGTGCAGTCGTCATCGCTGCTGAACCCATGGAGGATTTCAGTACAGTTGTCATCGTCGTCGTAGTCACAGCCAGCGCTGGGGTTCCGGCAGACAACAAGCTTGATTCAGGGAGGGTCCACTCCACAAGCCAAGGGGGGTCGATACATCAACTGACACGTAGTATGAATTTGATGTATTCCAGAGTTACGTCTCGACAAAAGGAACTCAACGTGACAGACTGTGCGTTAATCGGACGCCCGGTCCGAGAGTTATTGGCTTTTTCGTTCCAGAGGCCCAGTTGGTTTTTAAGTCAAAACCAACCCAATCGTACTCCAACTGCGTTCAAACCTCACGTGGAATAATCCAAAAGGTCCGTCTCACTAAGAGGAATCCCACAAAGTCGACGACACGCCAATCGAACATCTGGAGCTCAAGTTTTAAGCGTTTCCGCTCCGAGGGCCCGGTTGGTTACGTGTTCGAACAAACCTGGACATACACAGAGTTCTCCCTAACCTGGAGTGTAATATACCGAAAAAACCGACCAGATCCATGGATCGCATCACAACTAACGGTGTGTCGATCAGAAATTAGTAGCCCATGTTACATTCATTTAAACGAACCTGACCGGTTTTAGGGGGTTTTGGGCCCGTACAGACCCGGCCCAAGACCCCCTGGGTCGGCCCGAACTGGACGACCCTACCCGAGTTTGGGTCTGGCCAAATAGGGTGCGGCCCGGCCCAGCCGGCGCTTCCTAGCACATCCAGCATGGCCCGGCCCGATGCGGCCGGTCCAGACTGGGCGGCCGGTTGGCACGAGCGCGGCCCGCGTGGCCAGACAGCTCGGCGCTGGCTGAGCTATCGCGGAAAGGGGGGGGGGGGGGGGCGCTGCCCCCTATTTTGAAATGGCGGCCCCCACGTGGGGGCCGCTCCTTTTCTAGCAGGGGGTTACGACCCCGGGCTTCTCCGAACGGCCAGGCCGGCTGGCTGGCCGGTGCCGCCGCCGTGGGACCCCCCAGTCTCGCTCCTCCAAGGCGCGAGATGCCGGTGCTTCTGGCCACCGCTCCCTAATCCGCCGCGGCCTTGAACTGACCAGCGCGCTGTGATGGGGCCGTGCCCCTCCTCCGTGGCCAGCTCCAGCCATCGCCCGCTCCGGCTGCGGCCTCCTTGTGGTTCTCTGGCGCAGTGCGACGGCACCGCGCCCTTTTTCCACTGCCCGACTCCAGCCGTGGCTTCGTTCGGCCTCAAGAACATGGCGCGACGGTGCTGCGCTTCTTCACCTTGCTTCTCCTTGATTCTGCGCGGTGTCGCTGCACCGCGCCTCCTTCATTCGAGCCACAACGGATTCAACAACAAAGGGGGAGGAGGGTCGGTCGTGTTCGTGCGGTCCGACCTCCTCCCGTTATAACGATAACAGGCGGCCCTAATTAAAAGACGATGAACGACAAGGAATACTCCTGAAAAAACATAACCCCTACCACAAAGAGTTGTCGTACGATGGTATTCGCAGGGAAACGGTGTCACGAAAGATGGAGTCGCGGAACAAGGCCCCATATACGTCATCAGTGCATGCCCGATGAAGGATGCGGTGCGTCGTAATTCTCCGAAGAAGGATTCTCTGACCGGCTGCGGAGAGGTGAAAAGATGACACGACGATTCCCTTGTGACGATGTAGTTCTTTGTCGTAGACTCTGTGTTCTTCGCATTCTTCAACGAGGAAGAATGTTCCTCAACAGTGCAAGATTCTTCTCCTTGTTTCCGCCCAACGATTCAGCAAAAATAAAATAAGGCTTTGCCTTATTTTATTACTCATGCCAACGCTTTTCAAAATTCAAATGATCGCAATCAATTAATTGACCTAATTGACGAGCCTTTAATAATCCAAATTTTATTTCGAGAGTTGACATGTCATTAAAAAGGGGATGCGGGTGTGTTACACAATTAAAAGAACGTGAGAGGTTTTAAGGTATTTGAAGGGGTGAGGCTCATGTGGGCCCCACTTCACTAATATCATACCTAGTATAGTTATGATGTAGTGGGTCCCACTCCAACCACCATTCCTAGGTTATCACTACTTAGAATAGAAAATAAAAATTGTTACACAAATTTTTATTTCATTCCTTAGTTAACCCATCTTTTTAATAATTACCCTCGAGGAAACACAACTCCAAAAAAGTTGTTCCTAAGTAAATTCTGGTGCTGCAGTTTCATCGGTGCCCTCAGATTTTGATTCCGAGCACCGGTTCAAAAGTTAGAAAACCCGCTCATTCGTTCACTGAATGTACCCAAGCTAATCTTCAGAATTTGATTCCGGGCACACTGGACCTCAGAATCAGGTACCCTCAAAAACTGCGTACACATAAAATACAAAAGAAAATTAAGAAAAAATTTCCTTTGAAATTTTGTGGTCTTTAAATTACTCCCACCTCAGGGCTCTAAGTCTCCTTAATGATACATCACAAACTAGGGAAACAAATGAGGGTACTGAGCACGCATATGAGCCTCTCACTCCCAAGTGCTCTCCTCGAGGTTCTCGTGCTGCAATTTGATGCACACTAGATGAATCGACCACCCACGTAGGACCTCCTCCTGTCAATCCACGATCTCCACTGGGACCTCTGCAAAAGTCTCCCCATCATCAGTGTCCAACTCCCCATGGTCGAGGATATGCGTCGGGTCGTTCACGTACCTCCTCAACTGAGATACGTGGAAGACGTCGTTCACCCAATGCAACTAAGATTGTAGAGCCAGGCGATAAGCCACCTCACCTATCCTACTGAGAACCTAGAATGGTCCGATGATGTGCAAAGATAACTTGCCACCCGGGCCAAATCTCCATAATCCAAGTCAAGGTGAGACCTTCACAAAGACGTGGTCGTCATCTTAGAACTCTAGTGGTCTCCACCTCCTATCAACATAAGACATCTGCCGGATCTGAGCTGTCCTCATCCGCTCCTAGATGACTTGGACCTTCTCTGTCATGGCCTGGACCATCTCCGGTCCCACAAGTGCTGACTCCCTAGGGTCTGTCCATCACAGAGGTGATCTGAATGGTCGGTCATACAATGCCTCATATAGTGTCATCCCGATGGTGGAGTGGTATCTGTTGTTGTACACGAACTCCACCACGGTTAGGTGGTCCTCTGAGCTGCAACCAAAGTTGAGGACACATGCACAGAGCATGTCCTCGAGAGTCTAAATGGTCCTCTCCGTCTGACCATCCGTCTGAGGGTGAAAGGTAGTGCTTAGACGTAACTGCATCTTGAATGCCTCCTGCAACCCCTTCCAAAGCCGAGAAGTAAAGAGAGCATCTCGATCGGAGACGATAGATGATGGCACACCATGAAGACACACGATCTCATGAACGTAGAGGGGTCCCAACCTCTCCACTAAGCCCTGCTCTCTGATAGGTAAGAAGTGGGCCAACTTGGTGAGTCGGTCGAAAATCACCAAAATGGAGGTCGTGAACTCTGGATGTACGTGGATGTCAAGTCATGAAGTCCATAGATATCCCATCCCACATACACTCTGGGACCACCAAGGGATATTCCAAGCCTGCAGGTACCTGGTTATCCGCCTTCACCTGCTGGCAGGTGAGGCATCGAGAAATGAACTAGGCCACAACCTTTTTCATACCCGACCACCAGTGCTGTCGTCTGAGATCAAGGTACATCTTCCCCACTCCTGGATGTATCTCTAAAGGGGACGTTTGAAACCCTCTCATCACCTCTTCCTGCAAAGTAGGTGGTACCATGGTATGTCCTCTAAAAAGGACGATGTGCTCTCCTCCCATAGAGAATCCATCAGGTGCCTATCCTGAGGATATCCGTGTACGCCGCGTCTCATAGTCAACGTCCCCATGATGTGCCTCTCTGACCTGATGTAGTAGTGGAGGTGTGACTATGAGTAACTGAAGAAAGAATACTCAATCTCTATCCACGAAGGATATCTGCAAAGTGGCTAGTTGCTCTGTTGCCTCCCCAAGTAGCTGAATGCTCGTCCTCCTGCTGAAAGCATCAGCTACTACATTTCCCTTTCCAGGAGTATAGACTATCTCAAAGTCATATTCCTTGAGGAACTCGAGCCATCGCTGCTATCTCAGATTCCGGTCCATTTGTGAGTAGATGTACCTGAGGCTATGGTGGTCAGAGTAGACTTTAATGCACTCGCCCAACAGATAGTGTCGCCACATCTTCAGAGCAAAGACCACTTCTTCTAACTCAAGTTCATGGGTAGCATAGTTCTGCTCATGCTACCTCAAATGACATGATCCAAAGGCAATCAATGCCCTCTCCTACATCAGGACACATTCGAGTCTAGTCCATGATGCTTCATAGTAGACTACGCACCCTACTCCCTCCTCTAATAGTCTCAAGATAGGTGCATTGGTCAACCTCTGTCTCAGCTCCTGCAAGATCTGCTGACATTTTTTTGACCAGATGAAGGGTTTCCCCTTCTTCGTCAAAGCTGAGAGAGGTTCTGCAACTCTAGAAAAGTCCAGAATGAATTTCCGGTAGTACCCAGCTTGCCCCAAGAAACTCCGCACCTCTGTCACGGTCCTGGATGGATTGCAAGATAACACTGCCTCGATCTTCGTAGGATCCACCGCAACTCCCGCCTCAGAGATGAAATTTCCCAAGAAGTGGACCTCATGTAACCATAACTGACACTTCAAGAGATTACCATAAATATAGTGCTCTAGGAGTGTGTCCAGTACAACCCGTAAGTGGTATATGTGCTCCTCCTCAGTGGTTGATTATATCAATATGTCGTCGATGAAGACCACAACAAATCGATCGAGGTATGGCTGAAAGATCCTATTCATGAGACTCATGAACACCGCTGGAGTATTGGTTACGCCGAATGGCATAACCAAGAACTCATAGTGGCCATACCGACATCTGAAGGCCGTCTTCTGCACGTCCTCGTCCCGAACTGTGAGCTGATGATAGCCCGACCTGAGGTCTATCTTCAAGAACCACCGTGCTCCCTTAAGCTGGTCGAATATGTTGTCAGTCCTTGGTAGTGGATACCTATTACTCACGGTCACCTGGTTCTGGCGTCGAGAGTCGACACATAGTGGCAATCTCCTGTTCTCCTTCATGGCGAACAAAATCGGGGAAACCTAGGGTGAAACACTGGGTCAGATGAATCCTTTGACATGCATGTCCTCTGATTATAATTGCATCTTTTGAAGCTCAGCGGGAGCCATCCAATATGCTGGAGTGGATATTGGGGCTATCTTGGGGTACATTTCAATATAAAATTATACCTCTCTACGAGGAGGTAGTCCTAGAACGTTGTCAAGGAAAAAGTCCGCATACTGATCCACCACTGCAGGAAAACTAGGACTTCGCTCGTCAAGTGCTCCTAGGATGAGGCTAGCCAACAGGTGAGTGACCGGCTGTCATCTCCTCTGAATGAGTCCATCCTGGCTGCAAAGGCTCTATTCTCACTGGTGAAGGTGAACTTGCTCCCATCATTGCGGACACACCGCATCTTGAGCCTAATACAGTCGATCTGAGCATGGACTGTAGATAACCAATCCATGCCCAAGATGACGTCGTAAGGCCTCGACGCTGATACAAGAAGATCCCAGCCGAAGCTCTCGCCTCCTAGAGTGAGGTCACACTGCCATCACCAGAGCATAATCATCGAGTCTACTCCTGTATGAGTCTCTAAGCATAATGATCGATCCAACAGCTCTGTCGGAATCTCCGAGCTCAGAACAAGGGCAGTAGTAATAAAAGAATGACTCGCTCATGTGTCCATAAGAACTGCAACAAGGGTTGAGTAGAAATAGATAGTACCTAGAATAATCTCTTGGGAGCTGTGGTAGTAGGACTCCACTGTCTGAAGCTAAGCCTGTCTCTGCAGTAAAAGGGCCCTACACCGAGGCCGTGTCGCTCGGTGGGCTCTCGTCTCGCACAAAGCTCTAAACCCTAGCTGGCAACCGTCGTGGGGCTGTCCTGAAAATAAAAAGGTGTGCCACAGTAAAAATAGTATACATGGTGAACTGACACAAAGCAATCACAAGAAACATTTGAAACACACATGCAATAAATGTTTTTGTGAATTAAGTCAAAAATCAGATGTCAGGGTCCTGGTGTACGGATACATCGGCCGCCGCACCAACACTAGACTCCCTGTACTGATATCCACACTCAATACCTTTAACACTATTCCTCCACATAGATGGAAGATCAGAGTCCTGGGTAGAACCGAACACCTTTCATACCAATTTTTCATGACCTTTCCTCGGGGCCCGTGTCGTGACTACCCCAAGCCCGCCTCCCATAGGCCAGGGGCAGGCGACTAGCATCAAAGGCGTAAATCCCAAAAAAGGGGAGGGATTACCTTTATAATGTAAACCAACACTAGAGTAAGCAAGATGAAGTAAGCACTAAGTAAAATGGGTACAATAGTGAGTGATGGAATGTAAATGGGCCAGAATACAAAACCAACAAATATAAAGTACAACTGAAAGAAAGTACAACAATTAAAAAGTAATGCAGCAATGTCGAGTCGTCCAATAGAAGTCCCACCTGAAGGGTGGGTACATATAGCCTCCTCATCTCCTCAGGTCATGTCGTCCTCTCCAAGTACATCCCGCCCAGTGGTCCACCTCTAGGTACCAACTTGCTCTACAAGCCTCAACTATGATCAGCACTGTCCGTCGTCTGTATCCAACACAATGTAGTGCACACATAGCCCGTGCAGGGGTGAGTATACACTACTCAGTAGGGACCACGAGACCCCCGAAGGTCTCCCAGAATCCACAAAGGATAATCCACAAAGGAAAGATACAAACACGAAGTCACATCCAACACTACTTAGGTATATTCCCATATATATGCCTAAGTCATCAATTCTTGTTTGGCTCTAACATCCGAGATCGAGTTCGATCACTTCCACAGAGGATAGTACAACCCAATCCACATAGGAAAGCAAAACCCAATCCACATAAGAAAACAAGCCAATCATATTGAAGATAATGATTGAAAGTCAAGACTCAGCTCACACAGGTATACTTCTTCGTAAGGTGATAGAGATGATCAGATGTAGCCACTGATTCATCTAAGATAGGACCCACGTATGATACTAGACCACCTAAGCTATCAGACCCACTTAGGATACAAGACCAGCTACTCTTCCAGGCCCACATAGGATATATGAACAGTAGTACTGCCAGACCCACGTAGGATACAAGAACAATAGTCATCATCATCGAACCCCCAGAAGATTTTAGTACGGTCGTCATCGCTGCCGAACCCATAGAGGATTTTAGTGCAGTCATCGTCGCTGCTGAACCCATGGAGGATTTCAGTGCAGTCGTCCTCGTTGTCGCAGTCGCAACTAGCTCGATTCTGGGAGGGTCCGATCCACGAGCCAAGGGGGTCGATACATCAACTGACATGTAGTCCGGATTTTATGTATCCCAATGTTCTATCTCGACAAAAGGAATTTAATGTGACAGACGGTGCGTCAATCGAACGCCCGGTCTGAGAGTTATTGGCTTTTTCGTTCTAGGGGCCCAGTTCCTTTTTAAGTCAAAAACAACCCGAAGGTAATCCAATTGCATCCAAACTTCAAGAAGAGTAATCAAAAAGGTCCGTCTCACTAAGAGGAATCCAACAAAGTCAATGTCACGTCAATCGGACGTCCGGAGATCAAGTTATAATCATTTCCACTCTGAGGGCCTGGTTGGTTTCGTGTTCGAACCAACCCGGACATACACAATGTTCTCCGAAACCTTGAGTGTAATATACCGAAACTACTAACTCGATCCAAGTATTTCATCACAACTGACGGTGCATCGATCGGAGGTCCGTAGCCCATGTTATGGGCATTTAAACGAACCTGACCTGTTTTGGGGGGTTTTGGGCCCGGACTGACTCGGCCCAAGACCCCCTGGGTCGGCCCGAACCGGGTCTAGGTCTGGCACATTAGATCATGGCCTAGCCTGGTGGGTGCATCCCAGCCCAGCCATCGTGACCCGGCGCCGCCGGTGCGGCCGGTACGGTCTAAGCGGCCGGTTGGCATGTGCGCGGCCCGCATGGCAAGAGAGCTCGGCGCTGGCTGAGCTTTCATAGAAAATGGGGGGCACTGACCCCTTGTTTTGAAATGGCGGCCCCCATGTGGGGGCCCCTCTTTTTACTGCCGGGGGTTACAACCCCCAGCTCCTCCGAATGGCCGGCCCGGCTGGCCGGTCGGTGCCGCCGCCGGGGACCCCTCGGTCCCGCTCCTCCGAGGCGCCAGTAGCCGACGATTCCGGCCGCAGCTCCCAACTCCGCCGCGGCCAAAGATCACGGCCTTGATCCGAACAGCGTGGCGCGATGGCGCCGCGCCCCTCCACCAGGGCCTCCTCGTGGTCTCGTTAGCACGGTGCGAAGGCTCCGTGGCCCAACTCCGGCCACTGATTCGTTTGACCTCAACGGCGTGGCATGACGGTGCTGCACTTCTTCGCCGTGCTTCTCCTTGATTCTGCGTGGTGTCGTTGCACCGCACCGCCTTCGTTCGAGCCACAATGGATTCAACAACAAAGGGGGAGGAGGATCGGTCATGTTCGTGCGGTCTGACCTCCTCCTATTATAATGATAATAGGAGGCCCAAAATAAAATACGATGAACGCCCATGAATATTGATGAATAAACTTAACACCTACCTCAAAGAGTTGTCGTACGATGGTCGTCACAGAGAAACGGCGTTGAGGAAGACGGCGTCGCGAAACGAGGCTCCATATACGTCGTCGATGGATGCCCGGTGAAGGTTGTGGTGCATCATCGTTCTCTGAAGAAGGTGTCTCTCACTGGCTGCAGAGAGGTGAGAAGATGGCATGGATATTCCCTTGCGGTGATGGATTTCTTCATCATAGACTCGACATTCTTCATGTTCTTCGACGAGGAAGAATGTTCCTCAAGAGCTCAAGAGTCCTCTCCTTGTTTCCGTACAACAATTCAACAAAAAATAAAATAAGGCTTTGAATTATTTTATTACTCATTCCAACCCTTTTTGAAATTCAAAAGATCTCATTCAATTAATTTACTTAATTGATGAGAATTTAATAATCCAAATTTAATTTTGAGAGTTGACATGTCATTAAAAAGGGCGTGCAGGTGGGTTACCCAATTAAAATCACGTGGGAGGTTTTAAGGGATTTGAAGGGGTGGGGCTCGTGTGGGCCCCACATCACTAATATCCTACCTAGTGGAGATAGGATGGAGTGGGTCCCACTCAATCCACCATTCCTAGGTTATCACTAGATAGAATTGAAAGTAAAAATTGTTACAAAAATTTGTATTTCATTCTTTAGTTAACCCATTTTTTTAATAATCACACCCGTGAAAACACAACTCCAGAAAAGTTGTTCCTAAGCAAATACTGGCGCTGCAGTTTAATCGGTGCACTCAGATTTCGATTCTGAGCATTGGTTCAAAAGATAGGAAATCCGGCTCATTCGTTCACTAAACGTACCCAAGCTAAATATCAGAATTTGATTTCCAGCACACTGGGCCTCGGAATCAGGTGCCGTTCGAAACTGTGTACTCGTAAAATGCAAAAGAAAATTAAGAAAGAATTTCCTTTGAAATTTACGGGAATTTAAAATTTTAATGGAATAAAAACATAATTATTCATAGGTATATTATAATTCCACTATAATTTCATATATTATATCAGTAACTCCTTTCTTTATACATCCCACATAAGGAATTAACGTATCACATCACTTTGAGGGGGCGGTAGTACACACTTCCTCAAATGAGATTATCGTAATTACCCACTATAGAAACCATAAAGGATTGATATAATTGGGAATTAAAGAATCATAATGAAATAATAAACATAATATATATCATATATAAATACAGTTCCATCATAATGGACACCCTGAGAGGCAGTAGGAGAAAATCGAACAATTATTGTTTCGTGAGGCATTAGTTTTCCATCCACAGAAACATTATGTTATTCATTAATTAGATTGAGGTGACTGTATGTTTAGTTTGAATCCTTATCATAAAAACATTCTAGTATATTGAGGATACTGGTGTTGTTACAAAAGAATGGATTATAAAGAGTTTAGGGTTTGGATAAGTAGAATAAAGGAAAACAATTTAAGAGAAACGGTTACCTTTAATTTGGGTAACTTCCTTTGGTTTGAATCAAAAGGACTTCTTTAAGTGCCTTCTTCATAAGATAAGAATTCTAGGGGGAGGAGAGGGATGTAGGGAGCTTAATTTGGCAGAGGGTGGATGAGCTAAATGGCTTTATATGTGTGAGGAATTGGATAGAAATGGTCTCCTTTTATAAGGGGGAGGAGAGTCTCTTTTGGAAAGTGTGAAAATATTATTTTATTATAAACATATCATCAATTTCAAAAGGTCCAAAAATCATTAAAGAATAATATAAAATGACTCATGGTCAAATTAAAATCATCTAATCAGAATTGGATATGTTTTGGATAATAATGTAATCATTATAATCTTATTTAATTAAATCATTTATTAATGACGTAAAAACTGCATCATTATTGTGTCATGAATAATTTAATTTATTTGATGTCTAAAAATTATAAAAAAAACACCACCATGTAGGAAATTCATTTATATTTCCAATAAATATTTATATTCTAAATGATAATTTATATAACCCCTTATAAAAATAAAATACAAAAATATTTTTTTAATGTCAATTTTGACTTTACATTAAATTAATTAATCCAAATTGTCATTATCACTACTAAGTGGCTTAATGGGGTCCCAAAATCGACCCATGGATGAACATGTTCGGAAAATACTCATCCAATAAGGATATGACAAATATTAAGGTAATTTTGAATTATTATAATATTCATTTTACCTTGAGTTACCCTATTTACCCTAAACCGCAGTAAATAAAAGTCAAAAGTTACTATTCACCAAAAATCATTTTTAATCTTATTGAACAAAATTTTACTTCTTGATAACAACCAAGTATGTTGGATTTTTGAAATTCAATTCACAGAAGTGGTAAAATTTCATTTAAATTAAAGATTCATTTTTTTAACTACGAGTAAGTGGTTTCACTATTCATCAAAAATTGATGTTTTTCAGAAAAATACAAAAAAATCAGCCTAAGATATATTTGATATTCTGAATTCAAAAATGATGTCTATTTTTCCAAATTTAAAATATAGAAGTGGCATTAATTAATTCTAAAATTAATTCCTATTGTCAAAACAAATAGCGTGTTTTTACGAAACAATAACTATCAAAAGATCGACACTTATTTATGTCCAAATTCAATGTGAAATTAAATCCAATGAACAAATTTGGATTAAATGGTAAAAATATATTCTAATTACACATTAAAAACAATTGAAGGGACAATCTAAAAATATAAATTATTGTGATGAAAAAAAAAGTATAATTAAAATATAGCGGGTTTTTACTATTCATTAATATATGAAAGTTATCTGAATTATATGAAAAATTTATCCAAATTAAATTTTTATATCCTGATTCCAAGGAAGAATTTTATTTTGTCAAACTGAACTTATAAACATGTAAAAAACAATATTTAATGTGGGTGCTCCATCAAAATGCGACAAAATGCATATTTTTAAAAATACTTATTTTACAAGAAAAATTTATTTAGTTCTCATACCATGTTATAGAAAATGTGTATGATGAATAATAATGGTATAAAATTCAAAATGTAGTTAATACTATTCATAATGGCTACTCCATAATAATATTATAATAATATATCATTGTTCAATGGAAACTGGTATTGCGTAATACACACATTATAGTGGAAGGTCGCGATTGTGTGTAATGAAATCCATGTCAGGGATGCGTGGAGTGAAAACTCCATTTGGTGTTCCATATAATATAATCCATAATTATTTCATTTATACATTAAACAAAATCTATACTTAATTTTGCGTAGAATAATTTCCACAAAATGAACATGAAATTGTGTGTAACACGAGCTAAGAATAGTGTTGTGTATACTACAATCTATTACAGTATTGCATATAGTACAAGATAATCATGGTGTAGTGTATAATATAAGACATCAATGAAATTAAAAATAATATATCTCATAAAATCTCGGGGTGTAACATTCTACCACCCTTAAAATTAATTTCACCCTCAAAATTTGTTGGGGTTATAAATGGTTTAATACCTTAATGTTTCTTTCATAGAAAACCACATCGTAAAAACTAATACTAAAAATTAATTTAAAAAGGGAAGTTAGAATCATAATAGTCACCCAAAGTAACTCAGCACTGGGTTTCCACATAGGACAACATAGGTGAAAATATGGATATGGTAGAGAAATATAGCCATAATCTTCTGATGAAGAGCAGTATATGACATGGCTATGAAAAATCCAACAATCACAAAGCCATAAATTTGTGATGATCTAAGGTGCCATCTAATTCATCCGATATAAGGGCGCTAGGACAACATTTTTTGTTTTCAAGATCATTTCCCTAAAGTTGACGAAATTGGAAATAGAAGAAATAATTTCTTGGTTTTGGTTCAATCTCACCGTTGGTTATTCCTTAGAAAATTTCCCCTTTATCTCTTAAATAAATGAAGTTGAATTTGTCATTCGTGAAATGTTAGCAGATCATGTGATAGAAATATGGGTCATTCCATCTGTCTCAAACAAAAGGATAGAAAATGTTATAAAAAATATGTAAGGCCATCTATAGTGAGGTTAAAATGGACTTATACATCATATATCATACTGATTAATATAATAAAACTAGTTTCAACTAACCAGAGACTTCCTGTAGGCCAGTGGTAGGTGGTAAAGGCTTTTCACACTTCAGTTGTGGATTCGATTCCCTTAACCCTGTCTGACACGACGGGTTGTCGCCCGTCCTACGAGTTGTCATTTTTCTAAAACTACACTATTATAACATCCCATCAATAATATCGAAAAAACGTTCTATCCATAAACAATACTATCTGATGTCCAACTTAATCCAATCCAAACTTAAGACTTATGGAAAATACTTCTGTCCAATCTCATAGTATAAAGAAAAAAATTACTAGAAAGGTCATCTACCGATCATGTGAATACCATCATTTATCCCCCATATATCATATGATATATCTTGTTGGTTACATTCCAAACATGTGAATACCTTAATCATGTATTCTATTAAAAAATGAATACTCATTGAACCTTAGTGAAAACATGAATGCTATCAAAAGATAACTCTTTCCACATACCAAAATCCAAAAATTTCTATATAATCAAACCATGATATCAGTCATGAGATCATTTCATTTTCCCTTTATCCCTTCATTATGTGCATATCATCTTCTTTAAAAAAAATATTTCAATCACTTTTCATGGTTACTGGTACCATATAATTAATGAAAACCAACACATTGATATTCCAAAATTCCACGATGCCATAAATCAGATTCCATGATACTACTTTGAAATCCCATTAAATAAACACTTAATCATTACAAAACATCATTGTCATACTCAAAATCACAAATAGTGATCACATGTGACTTTCCTTTATCCTTTTCCATAAGAGGTTTCTCATGTTGATAATCATTAACCCTTGCATTAGGGCATTGATTAGCCTAATGACCCATGTCCTTGCACTTGAAGCATTAAAGCATTGGTGGAGCATTCTATGTAGTAATTTCTCTATTCACATCATTATATACCTTTTTCCCATTACTTATACACTCAACTGATCGATGACCTTCTTTTCAACACTTGAAACATTTTCTAGTTCCTTTTAGTCAATATCCACATGATTCATGCCACACAGTGACCATAAAGAAACATCCATCTTCTTTTCACCATTGTTCTGCGATTTTTACTTGAACTCCAACTTTCGTTTCTTGTCAAAACCATGAGATAGATATGTTACACCAACTTCCAGTTCTACCTTGATAGCATGACACACAATTTCTTCAGAGCTACTGAAGTCTCTTAAAGATAATTCCCTTCGAAGACTTGGTTTTAAGCCACAGAAAAATCGATCAACTTTACTTTTAGGTTGGATGATAAAGACAGATGCATACCTTGCAATGCTTGTAAAATTCACTTCATATATTCCAACAGATTCATCATCCTTTTTCTTAAGATCGTGGAACTCTTTTTAAATCTTTTTTTGAATAATACAAGGGAAGTACTTATTGGAAAACATGGTCTTGAACTCATCTCATTCCATGGATTAAATTTCATCTTGGGGACTTGTATTCTTATTTAGAGACCACCAGTCGTCTGCTTCACCTTCTAAATGGTAAACAGCTAAAATAAATTTTTCATGATCTGAATATAGAAGTATTGAAAAGATCTTATCAATGGTACTAATCCATTGTTCTGTAACGCGTGGATTAGAAGACCCACTTAATGAAGGTGGACATTGCCTCATGAAAGACTCAATAGAATATTATTCCCATCTATGATCATTTGGATGTCCAGAATGATTCATAACTTGTGTAAGTATAGCAATGATATTTTTCACTCCATCTCCAATAACATTGGTTTTTAAGAGGAAAATCATTTCATTTTCAATTACATTGATCAACATGGTTCCTTCAGGTTCCAACCATCATCTAAAACACAAAAAAAATAGTGTGAGGGGAAAACATCATGCTAGGAAAAACAACATAATAAAGGGAGAGTAACTTTAATATCCAACATATTAGGTTTAATTCTAATATCATTACCGTAAATATAGAACTATAACCAATACTTATACTTAATCTTATGTACATCCCTAGACATACCTTAGAAATATCTCTAGGGATTTCAGTAAATTTTTCGCATCATAGTTTCCAACTGTTAACTAAACCTACCTTCTGATACCAACTGTAGAGACCCAAAGCTAGATGTACATGGACATTACATTACTTTTGCAGAGTACTTAATACATAACAAAAACAGACACCATAGGATCATAATAGTTTAGTGTCTTTGGAAACATGGAACATAATCTTGTAATCATGGTGAAAGATCTTCAACATCTGCCATAAGGATCTTCGATTTTTTTTTACCTAAAACCTTTCATTATATCATGGGGAAAAGAAAACATATAAAGGGTGAGCTAAAATGCTCAGTATGGGTAAGAATGGAGAAAATAAAACAAATGAAATATATTTGAACATAAAAACATGAACATAATGTTTAAACATAAAAATCATGAGCAACGACATAAAACATGGCAGTACGTAAGGCATAGATCATAATGGAACATAAATCATGATAAAATAGCTTGGAAATAAAACTTGTAATTTTGGAAAAACATTTATCACATGATATTATTTCCATATAATCCAAGGCATTACTGCTAAGACCATCTTTGTAAACAATGTCCCTTACTGAACAAAGTTCACTACTCGGTCCAGTCCTATATCACTGAACAATATTAACATTCCATTCCAGCCATGTCTATCTCATGATATATAAATTTTTACCCAATGAATTGGAGGGAGATATATGTCCCACCCATATCATAATGAAATCATTCTTATGTGTTCCACAACATAAACATAAATCATTCATCATAACCCAAAGAATAAAATGGGTATCATAAACATCATCCCATCATATAAAAATCCATATAAAACAAATGGATATCATTTTATCATAAGAAAAGTGAAACCATGTCAATCATAGAGACATTATAATTGAAACATACAAATATGGAATAATGTCATCTTAGATGGAAAATGTTTTTGATAAAACACTTGAAATGAATTGTGGAGGAAAATATCCTTTCTTCTCCAAAGTCGTTTGATTTTCTCAAAATGCCATGAAATTTTAAAAGAAAAAGATTTTGTTAAATATAGTCATGAAATCTTGTAGAGTAATCATCCTGAAAATAAAGTTTTATTAAACCGTAAAAATCTGTTCATGTCGTATATGTTAAAAAACATATTTCTCATACTTTTCCAAAAAAGTCAAAAAGTACCTCATATGGTAAACAAAAAAATATTCCTTTCATAACATGTGGTAAATTTAAAAAATTGGTAAAAAATACTTTAAAAATAAATGAATAAATTTTTAGAAAACGAGGGCATGGATGATAACAATAACCCCAAATACTTAGTAATAAATAATCATAGATAAAAATGAGATTGGAAAAATTATCCCTTAAAAATATATTTTTGTAAATAAAATAGATCGCTCATATGTATTCACTATAAGGTCACATAAAGAAAGTATAAATATGTGATAATATATAAAAATTCATTTCTCACATAATCAAATAACGACATAAACAAGAAAGAGAAGATCAACCCAAAGAACGAAAATTGTGTTAAGAAGTTCCCTTACCTCGTGTCCGACTTGACACGATCATTCATTAATCTCCTGAATAATAATACAAAGTTAATTTATACTTGCATAAGAACCTTTTTCAAGTTTATTATTCCTTTTATATCACTTATTACCATTTTATATACATTATGTAACCATTTAAGTTAATAACGTTAGTTTTGTCGATATTTGGTACTTGAGTCATAAATCAACTTATTATAATTACATGTTTTTCATGTGGTCAAAGGTTAATTATATCAAGAAGGATATTAATGATTTATATATCATATATATATCATATATATAAAGAATATAAATGTATTTATAATAGTACATAACATATGGAGGTAAGAAATGAGATGCACCGTTCATGGAGACGGTAAGTCGTACGTAATCATGAACGCTACTTTCATTTCTATTTCTTATTTTAATGGAATTAAAACATAAAAATACATAGTTATATTATATTTCCTGTATAATATCATATATAATATCCTTTACTCCATCCTTTATACATCCCACATAAGGAATTAAGAAATCACATCACTTTGTGGGGGTGGTAGTCCGTACTTCCTCAAATGAGATTATCAAATTTACCAACTATAAAAACCATAAAGACATGATATAAGAGGGAAGTAAAGAAGCATAAGGAAATAATAACGATAATATATATCATATATAAATATAGTTTCATCATAATTTACACCATGAGAGGCGGTAGGAGAAAATCGAACAATCATCGTTTCGTGAGGCGTTAGTTTTCCATCCACAGAAACATTATGTTTTTCATCCATTAGATGGAGGTGTGTGTAAGTTTAGTTATAATCCTTCTCATAAAAATATCCTAGTATATTTCAGATACTGGTGTTATTACAAAATAACGGATTAAAAAGATATCATGGGTTGGAAAAGTAGAATAAAAGAAAACAATTTAAGAGAAATTGTAACCTTTAATTTGTGAAACTTCCTTTGGTTTGAATCAAAAGGATTCTTGATGTTCCTTCTGCCTAAGGTAAGGCTTCTAGGGGTTTGATATGTATGTAGTGAGCTTAATTTGGCAGTGTTTGGACAAGACAAATGGCTTAAGAGGTGTGAAGAATGGGATAGAAATTGTCTCCATTCATAAGGGGGAGGAAGGGCTCTTTTGGAAAGTGTGAAAATATTATTTTATTATAACCTTATCTTCGGTTTCAAAAGGTCCAAAAATAATTACAGATAAAGATACGAAGGATAATGGTAGAAATAAAATCATCCAATCAGAATTGGACATGATTCGGATAATATTTTAATCATTATAAACATTTTTATTTAAATTATTTATTAATGAGGTATATATTGCATCATTAGTCTGCCATGAATTATTTAATTTATATGATGTCAAAAAATTATAAAAAAACAAAAATGTAGGAAATCTTTTTAGGTTTCCAATTAATATTTTTAGTCGAAAATAAAATTTATATAACCCCTTATATAAATTAATTACTAAAAGATTTTTGTTGGTGTCAATTTTGTCCTTACATTAAATAAATTAATCCAAATTGTCATTATCAATACCAAGTGGCTCAATTGGGTCCCAAAATCGTCCCAAGGGATCCCTTGGTCATTAAATACTCATAAAATAAGGTTAGGACAAGTGTTAAGGTAATTTTGAATTATTATAATATTTTTTTAACATTGAATTACCCTTTTTACCTTTAACTGTAGTAAATAAATGTCAAAAGTTATTATTCATCAAAAATTATTTTCATCTTATTGAACAAAATTTTACTTCTTGATAAAATCCTTGTATGTTAGATTTTTAAAATTCAATTCACAGAAGTGGTAAAATATCATTTAAACGAATGAGTCAGTTTTTTAACTACCACTATGTTGTTTCACTATTCATAAAAAATCGATGTTTTTTCAGAAAAATACAAAAAATTAAGCCTAAGATATATTTTATATTCTGAATTCAAAAATTATGTATATTTTTCCGAATTCAAAACATAGAATTGGAATTAATTAATTTTAAAATTATTTCCCTTTATTAAAAAAAATTGTGTTTTTAAGAAACAATAACTATCAAAAGATCGACACTTGTTTATGTCCAAATTCAATGTGAAATTAATTCTAATGAACAAAAATCGAATAAATGGTAATAATATATTTTAATTACACTTTAAAACCAATTAAAAATATAATCCTACCATATAAATTTTTTTGATGAAAAAAGTTTTTTTAATTAAAATATAGCGTGTTTTTACTATTCATTAAAATATGAAAGTTATCAGTATAATATAAAGAATCTATCCAAATTAAGTTTTTATATCTTGATTCCAAGGAAAAAAATTATTTTGTCAAATTGAACCTATAAAAATGTTAAAAAACAGATTTAATGTGGGTGTGCCATCAAAAGGCCGGAAAACTGCATTTTTTAAAAAATACTTATTTTACCCGAAAAAATTTATTTACTTCTCATACCATGTTCTAGAAAATATGTAAGATGAATGATAATGTTATAAAATTAAAAATTTATTTAATTCTATTCATAATGGCTTGTCCATAACAATATTATAATAATATATCATTGTTTAGTGATACCCGCTGTTGCGTACTACACACGCTATCAAAGAAGGTCGTGATTTCTTGTAATGCAAGCCAAGTCAGGGATGCGTGTAATGAAAACTACATTTGGTGTTCCTTATAACATAATCAAAACTTATTTCATTTAAACATTTAACAAAATCTGTACTTAATGTTGTGTAGAATAATTTCCTCAAAACAAAATTAAAATGTGTGTAACATGAGCCAAGAATAATGTTGCGTATACTACAAGCTAATACGGTGTTAAATATATTACAAGATAATCTTGGTGTAGTGTATAATAAGAGACATCAAAGAAATTAAAAATTATATATCTCTTAAAATCTCGGGGTGTTATAGATTAGCTGTTAAAGGTATAAAAAATAATTTATTGATTTTAAATTCTTATTTTTGAAAACATAATGATTTGAGTTAAAAATTATATTAATATCATTTAGAAAATTATATTCCAAAAATGTATTTCATTTTTGACATCTACGTACTGAAAATGGTTAAGTATTTTCTTTTGGATTGTTCTAAAATTTCTGAATTTTTTTGAATAGTTAAATAAAATAAATTACGATAAATGAAAAATATTAGTTTTACTGCATCATAGGTGAATCAAGGCTGATGCAATCCCACTTGGTTCAAACTCACATGAAATTAATTCTATTTGGGATCACATTAATAATGAAAATTAATATTTCAGAGATAAAATATTAATATAACGATTAAAATAATGTAAAATCTATAATACCCTAAACTATATAAACCACCCCTCACCCCCTATTCCTCCCACACCACTCAATCTTTGAGACATGCATATTAATTTCACATTAAACATTCCAGAACCTCCCCCACGTCTAAGACCTTTTGGTCTCACCAAAATTCCAAAAAAAGGACATAAGTAGATTCTCAAGGAGGAGTTCTCCAGACGTGAACAACTCTTCCTTTTTCTTTCATATTCTTTTACAAGTTCCATTCTTTTGTTTCTCTCTTCTCACCTCTCCACATCCAAATGATATGATAATTACAGTACCATAGATTTAATTGATTTAATTATGATAATGTAATATATAATCACAATCTGTCATTTCCCTCACCTCTTACACTAAAAATTAATATACCGTCCAAGATGTGTTAATTTATCAAATTCATGGATGACAATGTTTCTATTTCGATTACTAGATTCATGACCAGTCATGATTAATTTTTAATGGTTGAACTGGATTATAATATTTTTATTTTACCTTATTAAATGTTCTTTAATCCTTATAACTCATAATAAAATATAATAATATAAAACAAGAACATTATGCAGAAAACACCCTTGTTTATCCAAGTGTTTGTAATTAACATTTAACTAATGATTAATTCTCATGGTATATAACCAAAAATAATTATTATATCATTTATATCTCTATGATTACACTAATAATAAATATTTTAAATTATATATGTTTAACCACATTTCAAATGAACATCCATTCACGAATACAAGTAAACTGATCATGGAAACAAAGGAAGAAAATGCTTCCAAAACAATAAAAATGAACCTCTTAAACCAGTCCAAAAGAAAAAAAAATGAGCCAAAAAAGTTTATAATAAATATATAAAATTTATATGAGGATTTTAAATTATAATTTTATGATTTTAAATTTTATTATTGAGGTCATTAATGTCAATCGAGTACACCTTCAAGCACAAGGTAAGTGGTTTCAAATCTCACTTTTAATTTTGTCATATTTCCATTGATTGCCATAGATTTTTTCATGTTGTGTAATGTGATTAAATTTGATATGTATTATAATGATTCTATTTATATTCAAAGTATTATATGATCTATTTTTTGGTTATTATTTTTTGGTTATACGACTCAATTGATTAGCATGTGGTAAGAGACATTGTCTCAATTTCCATTTCATTGAGACTTACATTGTATTGTAAAAATAATATTTCATATGTGTTGTATCCACTAAAAATTTTACATATATTTTCATTTTAAATTGTAAATACATTATATATCCATATTCTGGTTGCATGGATTTGATTATTGACTTAATCTGTATAACCTATTATATTCAGTGTTTATTTGGAATGTTGTCTTAGCAATGGAAATATTGATGAATCTGTATCCTCTAATATATATATGTGTATTATAAAAGAATATTTTAATTGTATTAAATCTATGTATAAATAATGATGTGGACTTCCAATTAAGTGATGGGCCCACTATAGCCCCTCGATGCATTGACATGTCTCATCAGACTAATCTGTTTGAAACAAACCCTTTGAGTTTGTATCAAAAAATCAAATTGGTTTCTACCCGCATAGATAACTCATTTCAATTTTATAGTGGTATCTTCTGAAAGATACATTAAATCCAATTAATCAGAATTCTCATCATTAATTTTCAGATATTACTATCCATTTTGTTATTAGTTTGACAAAATATGTGGATTTAATTCCATTTAGAGTTTATTAATGGCTTGGGTTTTTCATTTATCCACCATTCCATATTGACTATGCCAAAATGTTTATCATTAAATTATTTTTGATTCAGGATTCAATTTTTTTTAAACATTACAGAGCATTTGATATCACCCCTGTCATTTATTTACATTCAATAGGTTTTTTGGAGGAGACAATTTCTTGAGTTCTCAAGGATGCAATTAATTAGTTTTTGTTATGTATTGAATTTTGTTACCATTTCAATTTTAATATGAGTTACATGTGTGTATATCACTTCTTTAATACTACTAAAAACATCATCCCTTTTGAATTTCATTACATTTAATAATGCCAATGTAATAATTAATTCACCCGCTCCTGTCTTCTGGGGTCAAGGAATTACAGTTGGTAATAGAGGAAGTTTAGTAGCAACCTTGGAAACTAGGTTTAGGAAAAATAATTTTGAGGTAATATACATAATTTAGACTTTTAAGAGAAACATATAATAACAACCTTCTATTTTGGTAATTAATAGATTATTTGGACTAATCTAGAAAATACATCCATATCTAGATACTAAAAGTGGATGTGGTTCTGGCACAAATTCACCTATGAGTGAAAACTATAATAAGGAGTTTCGGGCTTCACTCTGGGGATACTGGTACATGAAAAAAGGAAATAAGGTTGACCCAGTTTTACACTCCTACAGTATTGGCTTAGGAAAATTCACATTTTCATTGCAATCCATTATTAAGGGTTTAAAACTAAATATAAACCATTTTTATGATTTTGGGAGTAGTGTTGCGTAAAGTTTTATATTTGGATAAGTGTTTGCAAGTTAGAATATGAACTATGACCTAATTTTGTGAATTACATTTTTTACTGATGGAGTCTAATTGAAGAAGGTGAATAAATACCCTTGTAAAATGTAGAGATGGCCCCATTGAGCAAGTAAACATAGTCAATGTTGGAGCAGATCAGATCTTGACCATATTCGGACAACATACTCAGGCTGTGATGAATAAACATGCTACACATGTACTTCATTATTTCATGTGGTAGAAGCCCCCATCTTTTAGGGGGGACTACTAAACTGGTGGTAGATGAGAATTGGATCAAGTCCCTTTAAAATCTATTTCTTTCATTAAGTTACAATGAGGATTCCATCACAAGATTATCGAGGTATGTTATAAATTACGTAAATGATTTGGAAGACGGAATTTATCATTTCATTGATGGTCTAAAAGAATGTCTTTGAAGTGAATTGGATTCTCAATCATTTTTATCAAATAATGAAATTGTATTATATGCCATAAAAATAGAGAAGGAATTTTCTAGATAAATTTTGTTTAAGAGAAATCAAGATAAGAAGATGCATTCTAATAAAAATGGAAAAGGTGATGTTTCAATGAAGAAGGCGGAATGAAATGATTTCCATTATTTAGGAACTCCGGAATGAATAATCATTTTAAATTCTTGAAAGGAATGTGAGTTTGTTATATGTGTGGAGAAAATAGTCATCAATCTAGTGAATGTAAGTGGAAAGTACCAGTAAATGATTTTCAATGCTACCATTGTAGAGAGATGAGGCACTACGAAAATGAGTGTCCTATGTACCAAGGAAACATGCCTCAAAAAATGCCACTAGAGAAAGGGAAAGGATATGGTATTACAACCGCGTTGGTTTATGTTCTTAAAGATGAGGTAGAAGGTATTTTCCTTGGTTCCTCAAACATAAACATTGTTTTATTTGATTCTGGATCATCTCATTTTTTATATCATCATATTTTCCATGAAAATTAGTCCTATCCAATTTGATTAAATAAATGATTTATTAGTCAAAACATCTAGGGGATATATCATTACAAAAAAGATGTGTCGATCAGTCCCCCTCATGATACATAAACATACTTCTGTTGCTAAAATTATCATTTAACAAATTATTGACTTTGATATAATTCTCAGTATGAATTGTATATCAATGTATGATGCTAAGATCAATTGTGAGAAATGTTGTCATAATTTTTGAGAATGGTGTAGAATCTATTGTCTTTAGAGAAGAAACCATGCCATCTAATTCTTATCTAGATCCACCCTCAGTATCTCTAATGAATTCAATTCTTGGAGTGGAATAGAACATAATATCTTCAGGTGGGGAATGAAATATTTAAATTAAATATGTAACAATTGTGAAAGAATACGTTGATGTATTTCTAGAGGATCTACTTGGACATCCACCAGAGTGGGATGTTGAGTTCTTTATTGGTTTAATTCCTAGTGCAAGACCCATATCAAAGACTCCCTACAGAATGTTAACTATGGAATTGGTGGTGCTAATAAAATAACTATAGAAATTGACTGATAAAGGACTTATTCGACCTAGTTTTTCTACTTAGGGATCCCATGTCCTCTTTGTCATGTAGACATATTGATCCATGAGGCTATGCATTGATGACATGGAAATCAATGCTATCTAAATAAAGAATAACTACACTCTACCAAGGATTTATTATTTATTTGATAAACTTCAAGTAGTCCAATATATTTCAAATATTTTCCATTGAGCTTGAAATCATCAGCTATATCTAAGATAGGATGATATTCAAAAGGCAACATTTTGAACTTGGTATAGGAATTATGAGTTTACAGTAATTCCATTTAGACAGAATATTGCACTATCTATTTTCACCTATCTAATTAATATTGTTTTCCAAAAATATCGTGATGAATATTTGGTTGTGTTGATCGATGAAATCCTTGTATACTCGAAAATGTATAAAGACCATGAGAATGAAATGTAGATTATTCTAAAAACTCTTAGAAGAAATTATTCATATCAGATGTTTAGAAAGTGTGAATTTTCTCATTAATCAGTATTTTTATTTGGACATATAGTCTATAATGATGGAATATTATTTTATCCTGGGAAGAAAATGCCAATCCAATAATGTCCCATGCCAACAAACATAACCGATGTATGTAGTTTTATTGGTTTAGAAGGTCACTCTCGGAATTTAGTTCATAATTTTTTCCTACTGAATAACCCATAAACTATGCTCCCATGTAAAGGTACTATGTTTTTATGGATGAAATAATGTACAAAATAATTTAAACAATTGAAATGAAGATTATTCAATTATCTAATTTTTTCTCTCCCATTTGGAAATGATGGATTTTTGATATACAATGATGCATCAATGAATGGAATGGGATGAATTATTATGAAAAATAATAATTTTTTTGGTTATTCCTCAAGTTATCTGAAGACTCATGAGGAATATTATCCTACTGATGACCTTGAATATAAATCCATAATCATTGCTCTAAAAATATGGATACATTATCTCTACGGTGGAAGATGTGAGATATATATGGATCACAATAGTTTGAAATACATTTTTACATAGAATTAACTCAACATGAGGCAATGGATATGGATCGAGTTACTCAAATACAATGACTGTTTAATAAACTACCACCCATGAAGGGAAAATAAGCTGGAAGATGCATTATAAAATAAAGATCATCGACTTATGATCCAGATGATAATTGTGAGAGAAACTATATTCATGGATCTACTAAATTATAATAGGGGAATTATTATGAAAGGGAAAACTTTTTTCATCTTTAAAATGATTGAAAAAACATAATTACTAGAGAATATAAAGTGATCTCAATATGATGCTAAAAAAAATAAAAATTTAAACTTTTATGGATTTAAGATTGGAATACTTTTTATTTGTCGATTGAGTTTGGAAATTTGGAAAGAGGATATACATTCAACCAGTACTTGATTTTAAAAGGGACCAATTAGAATATGCTCATAGATGAAATATTTTATACACCATGGTAGAACTATGAATTATTGGGATATGAAATATCATTATTTGTGTGATAACATGAAGTGACAATTTACTGACTATGGGACAAGGTGTCTTGTTTTCCAACAAGTGAATGAAAAGAGGCAACATCCTAGAGGGGTCCTGCAACCACTACCTATTAATTTATTGAAGTGGGATGAAATTATGATTGAATTTTTATTGGACTACTGAGCAAACCTATAAGTAATGATGTAATATGGGCCATTTTTTGATAGTGTCATAAAATTAGCACATTTCCATCCTATAATAATAGATTTACCACTAGAGTTACAAGAAAGAAATCATGTTAATGAAGTTGTATGACTTCAAGGTGCACCTCTATAAATTTTGTCATATAAAGATCCTTAGTTAACATCAATATTCTATAAAAGTCTCTAGAAGGAATTGGATACTAAGCTTTATATGAGTATTGTTATCACCCCAAAAACAGACAGACTATCTAAAATGATGATTCCCACATAGGAAGACATGTTGAGGACATGACCTCATGAATTTAATTGTCTGTGGGATTAATAAGATCCTTTTATAGAATTATCCTACAATAATAGTTTCCAATCTAGCATTCAAATGACTCACTATGAATCATCATATGGTAAGAGGTGTTGGAACCCAACTTTTTAGGATGAATTTAGTGAGAGGAAACTTATAGGATGAGAAGTAATTGAAGAGATAACTGCATAGGTAAAAAAATTAAGTCCCACAATAAATATTCCCAAATTAGGAAATTTATTTATGCTAAAACTCAGGGATATTATTTGGAATTTCATTTAGTATACCATGTCTTTCTAAAAGTATCTCTGTGGAAGGGTGTCTTAAGGTTCTATATGAATGAGAAATAGAGCCCTAGATTCATCAGACCATTTGAAATTCTATAAACAATTGGAGTATTATCTTACCATTTAACAATTCCATCAGGTTTAACCGAGGTTTGCAATGTGTTTCATGTGTCATTGATAAAGAAATACATTACAGACCTAATGCATGTAATCACCAAAAATGTAATAGATCTTAAAGCTTATTTTTCATACTTTGAAGAGCCTATCGAGATTCTTGACACAAGGGGCCTTGTATTGAGAAATCAGACAACTATTCTAGTAAATATTATTTGGAGAAACCATAAAATGGAGGAAGCCATGTTTGAACATGAGGATGTCATGAAGAAGAACCACCAACATATTTTGGAAGGGATTTATGCATGAAAAAAATTTAGGATGAAAGTTCTTAATGTTGTATTGATATAACACCCCACACATTTTATAGAATCATTCTCTTAACTACTCTAAATTCGTTAGATAATCTATATTCTAGAAGCACTAAGTCTCTGTGAAAAAAATCTTGGTTATTTATATGAGAATTTCAAAACATATCCATTAAATATAAATTTTCGACTTCATTTTTTTAATTAAAAAACGGTCATCTACTGGTGTGAACAGTAAGATATTTGTAGTCTGTTGGAACTAACTTGTTGTTTTATTGAATAGTAACATACCCTTATGAAAAGAAATATGAATAGTAATATAACCCTTGTGAATAGTAAATCATATTTTTTACTTTACGTTCTTAATATTATAATGTAATGAGATATTGATTAATATTTCATGGTGTTAAAAATTACGTTATAGATTTAACATTTTTATTTTGGAATAAATTATAATTTTAATTAAACATTTAATTAATAATATTTAAAAAATATTTAAAAAAATAGATATTATTTTTTAATTTTAAATGTCCAAAAATGGGTAGAGATAATTTTTAAGATTTTTTTGAAGTTCATGAATTTTCTATGAATAATAAAATGCGATAAATTACGATAAATGGTAAATACTAGTTTTACTGCTTCATAGGCGATAAAAAGTTGATGTAATCCCACATCATTCGAACTCACATGAAATTAATTCTATTTAGGATCACATGAATCTATACTATTCATATTTATGACCAAAAATATTAACATAATGATTAAAATAATGTAAAATCCATCTTCCCCTCAACTATATAGACCACCCTCACCCCCTCTTCCTCCCACACCACCTAAGATTTGATCCTCTCCTAAGATGTAATAAATACACTTCCCAAGGGCTCCCCCACCCCACATCCTAATCCTTATTATATCACCAAATTTCCCACAAAAAAGGCCTTCAAAATATTCTCATGGAGGAGTACTCAAGAAGTGAACCACTCTTCCTTTTTCATTCAAATTCTTTTAGATGTTCCATTATTATGTTTCTCTCTCCTCACCTCGCCACATCCAAATGACATTATAATTACAATACATCACATGGAATATAATTTCTTTATTCTAATGTAATATTTCATCATCGTCTCTCTTTTCACCCACCTCATACACTAAAAATGAAAATACCATCCAAGATGTGTTAATTTTTCACATTCAAGGATGTTGAGTTTCCATTTTCTATTACTATCTTCAATACAAGTCATGAAACAATTTTAATTGTTGAACCAGATCATAATATTTTTATTATACATTATTAAAAGTTATTTAATCCTTAAAAACTCATAATAAAAAATAATAATACAAACAAGTACATTATGAACAGAACATCAATGTTAATCCAAGTATTTGTAAATAAATTTTAAATAATGACTCATCCCCTTGGTATAAAACCATTTTAATTATAAAATATTTTATTTCTCTATAATTTCACTAATAATATATAATAAAAATAATTTATGTTTAACCACATTTAAAATGACCTACCATTCATTAATATAAGTAAATCGATCTAGAAAACGAAGGAATAAAATGATTCCCAAACAATAAAAATGAACCTCTTAAACCCATAAAAAGGAAATGAATGATCATTACAGGGTTATAATAAATAAATTAAATGTATTCGAGGTTCAGTAATTATTAATTAATGATGTTAACTTTGATTATTGAGATCATTAATAAAAATTGAGATCCCCACCATGCATAAAGTAGGGGGTTTCTTATCTCACTTTTTGTTCTGTGATATTTCCATTGTCCTCCACTTATTTGATTGTTATGGTATATATTGTACATAAATTTGATATATATTATAATGAATATATTTATATTCTTGGTATGATATGATTTATTTTGTGGTTATTATTTTTGTTTCATAAAACAAGATTTATCACAACATGGTAAGAGACTTTGTATCAATTTCCATTTAATCGAGACTTACTTGGTATTGTTCACCTAATCGTTGTTATGTTTTGTAACCACTACCCATTTAAGATAATATAAAATTTTAAATTGTAAATATATTATATATACATATTCTATATTCATGGATTTTTTTATTTTATTAAGCTGTATGACCTTTTACATATGTTGTTTATTTGGAATGTTGTCTTAACTGTAGAAATATTGATGAATATGTATCCTCTACTCTATACAAATATTGAAAAGGCATGTTTTACTTGTATTAAATATATTTATAATGAATTTTTTGTACATTTAGTGATGATAGGGGGCCACTATATATCCTTGATACATTGATAGTTCTAATGAGACAAATCAGTTTGTGACAAATCCATCAAGTTTGTTTCCAAAAATTAGACGGGATTCTACTATCCAAAATAAACAATTTAGACGGTACAGTGATATAATGTGAAAGAAAAATTATGTCCAATTATCATTCATTCTAACTATTCATTATAATTTATTACTATAATTGAGTTTTTCACTATGACAAAATCTGGGGATGTAATTTCATTCTTAGTTTATTAATGGTGTGTGTTTTTCTATTATTCACCATGTTATATTGATTGTAAAAATATTATTATGATTAAATTATTATTTATTAATGATTAAATTATATTTTACCCTTACTGATAATTTGAGATCACCAATTAATTTTTTTACCTTTAACAGGTTATGAGGAGGAGACTATTAATTGAGTTCTCACGGATGCAGTTTACTAGTTTTTGTTATATGGTGAATTCTGTTACCTTTCTTAATGTAATATTAGTTACAAGTGTGTATCTAGTTTCTTCAAGACAAGTAAAATGTTTGTTATATAAGGATTTTATTTATTTTAATCATGATAATGTAATAACTAATGCACCGGCTCTAGGAGTCTAGGTTCGGGGCTCTACCAAAACGTTTATACATTTTCTATAATATGATTTTAAACAAGAAATACTTATCTTTGAAAACTAATCATAAATTTTTAGAAAAAGAAACATTGTATGCATCATCAAATAGTTTGTGTTACAAACTATGTTTTACATAAAATATTGAAATTATTGAAATTTCTTGATGACAATAGACTATAGATTTCAAAAAGATACATTTCATATTATTCATCATTTTCATTGTCACACAATGTGACATGGAGCCCATAATTAGGGATAGTGAGTTAAAATTTTTGTAATTACCACTCATATGTCTTAAAAAATACATTCAATAATATATTTTCAATTATTGGTTCATTTTGTTTGTCCATATGATGAAAAATAAAACATCTAATATTTTTGAAGATGAAAAACTTTTTGGTCCAGAATTGTTAACTAAAAGATATATTGGTATCCAATTTATTTCAATAAAATATAACAACATGTTATGAAAAATTTACTGATCAAAAAAGGATTTGATTCCACCAAATTAATGAATTGTATAATTATACACTTTAGTATATTTTTTATTTTATCTACAAATAAAACTAGTATCTTTAGAAATGTTTTTGTTTTTAGAACTAATTACGAACTAGTTTTTATTTGATTTATAATTCTCCCCCTGACATCATTTTATATACATTTCTTTCGTATGATAATTTTTAAATACAAACATTATTTAAATAATATTCTACATTTGTAATGATAACAACAATACCAATAATATTTTGAACCTCCATATATAAAGGATCTATAGTTTTAGTGTATTTATTTTCTTGAAGAAGTATACTTTTATAATTCATTGTTCATGTTTGAAATATCATTTTCCACCATTAATATTCAATAAATCATTAATTTTCAATTTTACTATGAGTTATATTTTTCTTCTTTAGGCTTTCATACATAGTTTCCATCCCAATATAATATTACTTTAAATCTCCACCAGAGATGTTTTTATTCATTTATTAAAATTTATGATCATAATAATTAAATGAAGTTTCCTCATCTAAATGTTCCAAAAATCATATGATAGTCATTTGATTAAGAGATTCTTTCTTTCATACTCATGTTTTTCATTCTCTAGAAACTACATAATCACTGACGGTGGCCTAAATTTCTTTCTTATATTTCATATAGCTAGTCTTCATGAAGTATTTATTTGTTGTGATCTTATTATCCTTTATTTTCATAAATTTAGGATTGATATATCCAAGATTGTTTCACTCATTTAATGTCAAATATTATGAAGTTTTAACAATCCGTTTTAAATTTTTTAATGATCTTATAAAGAACCTTAAAATATTTCGGACCATTATTAATTTTTGAGAAAACTATGAAGGAACATAATTCAATCTTGAATTTCATTAGGTGTTAGCTTCATCAGTTATTTTATAGATTTTATAACTATTGTTTTTTATGATACTTTTTAAAAATAATAGTGAGAACCCCTTTATTAAGTATAAAAAACACAAACCCCTTTTCTAGGGAAGAAGTAAGTGGAGAACACACCAAAAACCACATAGCCAAGGAACAAAATGATTTAACGTCAAAGACAGAAAACCTCAAAAATCCCAAAACAAAAATAAACATATCACTAAAATAACACCACACCACCACAATCATCAAAAGAACACATTCATGTGGTGATGATGGGAATAGAAGAAACAAGGCTTGAGGGAGTGCACAGGTGCATTCTAATCAAGACCAAATAGTTGTGGGAGGAAAACATAACCATCATAGGGTGGTGCAAGATGGTATAAGGAGACCTATGTCTCCCTTTAAGAAATAATGTTTCCCCTTGCGCCCATTCGAAGGTGCCCTTGGGCCACCGAACATGACCAGAGATTAACCAGTTGATTAATTCAAGCCTCTATAATGACCTCAAAAAACATCTATCTATTGTGACACCATGAAGATGATCTACAAGAACCAAGCCCCCAAAACCCATCCAAGATAATGCTAGTCAACAAGAAAATCGAAACCCCCAAGCCCAAACAAGAGAATGTAAGACCAGCATCTCCCAATTTCTCGAACAACCATTTTTAAATGAAAAATGGGACCTTTCACAAAATATAAGACCCTTGATTGAAATATATGATTAAACATACACAATACTAAACATGGGAGATATGAAAAAATCCATTTTACGAAAAGTAATAATATCATTAGGATCTTGAAAGTGACATGATGATCATTATTATCAATCAGGGAAACAACTCAAACATGTTTAAAAGAAGGATAACTAATTTAATCTATTAGAACAATATGGGATGACATACTCTTGAATTTGATCATACTAATAATGGCTTCCCATATCTTCTCCTTTGTTATCTAGACTATCAGCTAGAGCATTTTACTTCCTAAAAACATGGTTAATAATAAAGACTATAAATGAGAGATACTGAAAACAATGAATCCATCAATGAAAAATTCTCTTTTTTGATCATTTTATTCTCTATGGATTTAGTTTCTATTTCAGATTCATCTATTAGAAGGGTTAAAATGAGATATTTTTATTGCAATATTTATCATCTATATATTATCTCTAGGTAGAAAATATTCCACTCTACCAATGTGGTAATATGATTATAAGATTCTACAAATGTTTGTGTTTTGTGCTAGGATCTTCTATAGTGGAAATGTTATTAATAGGTTTAGTGATCCTTCTATTCAGTTGAGTAATACTCCCCACTTCAGCTAAATTTAATAAATCAAACACATTCTTGGATGTTTTATATCTAAGATCCTTCACATTATCATTTCCATCATAAGAAAATACTTTAGAGGTCATTTCATGTGTCCTTTGACATTAAGATACTCTATTCGACTCATCTAGTCTGAATACAAAGATAATAAGATATCTATATTTGGAGTTTATATCGAAATATTATTCATCTATAGAATCCCATGTTTTAGGTTACATCATAGGAATTTCATAGGTCTTTACTACTTTTTGATAAATGTTCCTATGAATATTCTTCATATTAATGGAATTTCATGCTTTCCAGTGACTATAGTTTTGACGAATGATGTTCATTGCTTCATCCATTTACATATATTATTTGTTATTATCCAAAGAATGTACTGGAAAATTGTAATTTGAAATAAAACATTAACATATATGAAACCAATATTTAATATCATGGATACTAATTGTCTCCCAAAATAATAGCTATTATACACTCTAGATGGTGATGAAGTGAGTTCACAAAAATACTCTTTATATATCCCCCCTCCCCTTCATGATATACATGTTTTGAACATAAATTTAATAAATATAGGCTGTATAGATAAACAAAGTATAGAGATCCATCACAATAGGAAAATAGTATCTTGTGGAATATAAATCCCATAGTCCACTCCACTGATACTCTACTCCATGTGATTGGATATTTTAACAATAACAATTGTTTTACGGGGGGATTCCCACTCAGTATTGAAAGTTGTCACATAAAATAAATATCTAAAAGTTATAAATAGTTTTTTCCCTTTACATGAAATAATAATTTGGCCTAGTATATACTATTATACCAATTATCAGAAATATATAATGAATAAATGTTGAAGGAAGAAGTTACAACACATAATTATAATCAGAAACTAAAATAAGTTGATGATTCATCCCAAGAATATGATTTTATTCAAATATAGATTGGGATGATATTCCATTCAATGTATTGAACTTGTAATCACATAAATAGAGTTTATGCCTGATCTTTTATTTGTATATGTATTAAAGAAATGAGAATTCTTCACCATCATCACAAAATCTATCCCATATTCATCATTGACCATCATGTTGTGACTAACTATTCATTTTATATCTCATTTTCAAAATAGTCATGATATAATCCTAACAGTCGAACTGGACATGTATTGAGAACTTTATTAGACGTGATACAAATAATATGCATCAATTTCTTCAAAATATAGATTTTTTTTCACGAAAAAATTATTAGAAGTCTTCTTGATCTTTATATATTCCCAATCATGGAAGAGCGTGTACTGATCAGTCGTAGCTTAAATGGATAATCACTTGTTTTATTTTTTATGAGATCATGAAATTAATTCTTGATGGATTATAATTTTAATTATATCAATATTGAAAATATATAGTTTATTATAATATATTCATCTAATTGTAAAGTTTATTGTAAGATAATTTAATAATAATCTTCATATGATAAACGACTCTTCGTCTTCTTCATATGATAAACCAACATCAATACTATTTTAGACAATTATTTTGTTTAATATCAACATGTTACATTGGACTGATACATAGATTTCATAATGTCTCTTAATTTTATGGGATAATATTATATTACTATCCTTTTCATAAGATAATGTTTTCTAAAAATTGAATTCTAATTAATGAATCTAACATAATAATTCAAAGGCACGACTATTCTGTGTTAAAATAAAGTCTTTTGTAGTTAGATAAGAATCAAAAACCTAGTTTTTTTATTATATGTGTAAGGAAGATATTCATTGATTCTCCTAAGATAATTCACATTGATGTTGATAAAAAAATTCACAAAACATAAGATAAAATTCTCACTACATTTGTTTGAAACTCTTAATATATCATTGTAAGAATAAACGTATTTTTTTTGAATCATCAAAACACATAAAAATATGAAATACTGGAATAACATAATATATCTAACATATTTTGATGTCAATGAAAATTTTAAATTCTATTTTTTATAATTTTGGGATTCCATAATTATACGTGACTAAATTTTCAAGAGTTTCATGTAGGTAGTTCAATGTAATAACTTTTTTTATCATGTAACAAATGTTTGATTTTACAAAAAAACATCATTAAAAATTATAACTATACATTATACCCCTTATTTAATTTGATATTAATATATTTATATTTATCACTCATAATAAATTGTTCACTATGGATTTTTATTTAATAAATTTGTAGAATTTATTCTTTTTGACTACCATGTTAATTTTTATATCACATAGATGTTTTATATTATTTTTTTATTTGATAGGGACTTTTATTTTGGGAACAATTTTATAAGAGGATATTTTTAAATTTATGGGAGGTTTGGATTTGGAAAACCCCATTAACATTGATTGGTCATTATTTTTAAGAGGTCTTAGTATTTTTTTTGTTTTCTATTCGCTTTTATATTATTTGATTGATATAAAAATTGATATGTGATGTAAATTCTAAAGATGTATGTCATTAAAATTAGTTGAGATGACTTTTTATATGAATTTATTTTTTCAAAGACATCTTTTTTAATTTGGAATGGATTTCTTATTGATATAGTTTCCCTAAAATTGGAGTAACCATTTTAATAATCCTTGTTTCTATGATTTCATGTTATAAGAAGATCAATTTGTACTATCAACTAATAGTTGATTCTTATATATAAATTTTAAAGGTTATCATACTTGAAATAAATTTTTTGAGTTTATAGTTATTAATTATGCTTTATTAATGAATGTTATTTTTGTAATATAATTGCTTACTCGCATCCCCTTGGTTGACATTATGGAATCCCTAGTAACTAAAAATATATCCATATGTTTTATACTCTATTTATTTCATGAACTAGATAATTCTTAATATTTTTATAGTATTATCAAGATATTGGACCCATAAAATTGCATATGTAGAGAATTCATTTATATTGTGTAATTCTATAGGGTGAAATATTGGGACATAATTTTTCCTAGGTTTTATAATTTTTAAAAAATCTTTTTTTGGTCCCCATGGGTTTCATGTGTTACTTTTTTAATAATGAAGGTTCTATTGTGGTGACTCCTACATTATTTTCATTGAATCAAATTTTTTTATTTCCTTAAAATTTCCTCACTCATTCTTGTTGATAATATATGTCATTGTGATTTATAGAAACATTATTATTTTTGTGGAATATGAGATACATCTTTTGATAAAATGTGTCATTTTGAGAATGGTTTTCATTCATATAATTATTTTTTATTGTTTTATTTTTTACAAAAAGATTTGGTTTATATTTTTTTGATCAATAGTGTTTTCTATTATGGAGAAGATAAAAATAAAATTAATGTTTATTTTGAAATTGGAATATTTATAATTATGTAATGTTTTATTAATTTCTTTTTCCAATGTTATTGTAGATAAATAATTTTGAAATGTTCTCTGTGAAAAGAATTATTGGAATTTTATTTTGTTTAATAATTTTATAGAATCATAGTTAAGATCATACTGGGCACATTTTTTATACACTCTACATACAAAAATATTTTTTAAATGATATTATTTATTATTATAGAAGTATAGTTATTTATTATATTTTTCATACCCAATTGTCCCATATTAATAGGTGAAAAATTATAGTCATGTGAAAATGTAAACAAGTCGACAGATTTTCATCCGATTTGAAGTATTTTGGGGTTTATAAGGATTTTTTAGTGGTGTTCCTAGTAAATTGTACATATATAATTTTTTTTAGTTTCATTTTATGTTTTTTTGAACACTAAGAATTATTTTTTCTCACTAGTGTTATTTTTATTTTTATTCTAGATGATTAGTCATGTTTTTATAATATTATTTTTATTTGGATTTAATTATCAGGATTTTTATGTATTCCCATTATATGGATGGATGATATATAATTTTATGATGTTGTTATGTGGTCATAAATACTCTAATTTTAAGGGAAATTGTTCATTGGATGAGTTCTTTGATTCCAAACACTATTTTCCAATCAATGTACATCAAGAATGCCATGCATGCCTAGTGGTAATTAGGATTTAATGAAAAATAGTGCATCTTATGATTATTCATTAAAAACTATAACATAGCTAGGATTTATTAAATAGAATTATTTTAATGAAAACTCTTATTATTTTTCCTAGTAAACTCTGTTGAAGACATGCATAAGGGATCTATTGACATTATAGAGCCTAGTTCATATATCGAAGAAGGTCCACCAAACTGAGGGACAAATGATGCACAAAAATATTTCCCTTCCATATAATTTTTAATCCACAATTTGTTATATATTTTATCCAAAGTTATTTCCACATTATGGAGATAAATATTTGATATTTTTTATTATATTGTAATGTTATAGGATTTTACGATATGTGATGAATTATAGTAATTTTTTTTGTGGTGTATGTGTAATTTTTTAAAGTAAATGTTTTATAGTGTTAGTTTTTTAATATATATATAAAATGTGTTTTCTTATTTTAGGATGTGTCTTATGAATTAAATCGGTCTATAAATATTCATGGTATAATTTTAAATTTTACTTGTAATAAAATGATTTTTTATTGATTCTTAAAAAAAGTGGAATGTTTTGGTCTCAAATACATGTTGTGGTGGATTGTAAATGTTTTTTATAAAAATTTATTAAATGTAATGCTATTTTTTTGGTATTTATATTTATTATAATCCAAAATTTAATTTAACTCTATGGATGTAACACACTAATATTCCACGGTACGCTTCTCTTTGAATAATACAATAGTGTGTGTTGTATGCAACTTCGAGTTCAAACACACCACAACCAATCAAACTAGCCGTTATGAATAGTAATACCCACTTTTTAAAATTTTATAAATTTTATCATTCAAAATGGACTGAATTTTTAAATTTGGAATATATAAATTATCATAGGGTGGATTTTTGGAACTTTTCTAATAACTTTCATATTTTGAAGAATAGTGAAAATTACTAAATATTATTAAAAAGAACTATTTAAATCGAAATAACTAATAATGATAAATTATGAATTAGAGTGATTATAAAGTATAATTAGATTATATTTTTAACATTTTATCTAATGTTGGAAATTGGACATAATTTCACATTTAAACTGGACAAAAGATAGTGACAATCTTTTGATAGTTATTATTTCTTAAAAACACGCTTTTTCGTTTTGACAACAGATATTAATATTAAATTAATTTCTTCCACTTATGTGTTTTGAATTTAGAATAATGGATACAATATTTATAATCAGGAGGAAAAATTATGTAAATATATAACTTTTATTTTTAGACATTTTGAATAATTACATCGGTAAATATTTTATTTACCATTGTTATATGGTAAATCCACTATATAAGGGTAACAAAATATTATTATAATAATATTAAATTATCCTAAAACGTGTTCTAACCCTATTGGGTGATACATGTCCGACCATGGGAATTGTGGGGTTGATTTTGGGTCCCCATGGGGCCACTTGTAAGTGATAATTACACTTTATATTAATTCTGTAAAAGTAAATACAAAAATGACAGAAGCATATATATTTTAGAAAAAAGATTTTACATAGGGTTATATATGTTATATTTTTTACTATAAATTTTAATTAGAAAGATTAAATGATTTCCTACATAATTATATTTTATTTAGTATTTTTAGACACTGAATAATTAAATTTATGTATGACGGAATAATGATGTAGTATTTTTCTAATTAACGAAGGAATCAAATAATTGTTATTATAAATGATAAAATAAATATAATTTAAGAGTTTTGATGAAATAAAAGAATTTTATTAGTTAATATGACATGGGATGATTTTTTAAATTTATTTGGTTATAATTAATAATGTTGTTAAGACTTCAAAAAAATCAATTATTAAATAGGGTAAAAATTGACTTAAATGTGTTTTTAAAGCAAATATTATATTATAAATTGATATAATATTACTAAAAATATAAGGATAGGTAAAAGGACTTATATAATGATATTTGCATCATTAATGAACAACTTGGGGTTCCTTTGGATGTTTATAGTATGTTTATTAACCATATAATATTAAAAATCAAACTGACATGGTAAATGTCAAACTAATTAACTATGAGTTAAAACTAAAAGATAAGGATACTAAAGAGACCCAATCCTGTCTAAAACCTATTGGTTGAGTTTTTTTCGATCCAACCTCACTTTATCCTCAATATAAATTTGTATGGAGCCATTATAAACCGAATGTAAATTTATAATAAAATAATATTTCTATCTTTTCCTAAGGTGCCCCTCACCCTAATTATAAAAGGGAAATTCCCCTTCTCTATAATTCACACCATCAAAGCCTTTTGGCTCAGCCAAAACCTGCCCAAATATCCTCCAAAATTCCCCTAATTCCACCTGGAGGCCTTTTTTTGATCAGAAAGAAATTCTAATGATCCCTTTTGATCCAATCAAAAGTAATAACCCGAAGAAGAGATAATGATTTCACCACCATCTTTCAAGTTCCTTTCTTCTTCCACTTCTTATTTCATTGATATTTACATTATAAAATAATAACTCCAGTATATTATGTATACTCTGATGTTATTAAAAATATGTTACATTCGTATTTAATATTCTATTCATCCTTTGAATGTCATGTCACCATAAGTGAGCACGTACGGCCAACCGTCTCAACGTCGTGGTGTAATTGTTATTCAATACATTATTATTTTGATAGGTATGATAATGGTGATTAATTGATGTAAATAATAAATAGACCATTATAATTATTCTTTATATATGATATACCATCCAATTATATGTTATTTTAATATCAAAAGAATGATATTGTCACTCGTGCGTACGTATGAACTACCATCTCCACGAACGCGATGAGATTCATTCCCCATCGTATCAATTCAAAAATAATTTTTATTTGATGGTTAAAAATAATTTTTAAAGACATAATATCATTCTCGATATGAATATGATACAACCTATCCATAAAAAACTTGTCTTACATAACAAATCATATAAAGGAAAATGAATCAGTTAACATCCGAAACAACGATAATACAAAGAAATTATTCAAAAATCAATGTTAAAAATTCATATATGATATCATATTAATTTATATGATTCTTGTATTATTTAATAACAATTATTTCACAATTATATAGGAGGATAATCTACCCTTGACCAAGGAAAAGTACAAGGTAAAGGATTATTTCATAATATCATCATTTTCCGAGGTTGTTTATATGTAATTATCTACTGGGACCTCTTTATCATCCACATCCATGTTTCTTAAAAATGCATTTCAAATAATTCTTAATATTTTTAAGACTACGGGTTAATGTCATTTATACCCTTTTTTACTTTTTATAAGATTTTTATAAAGGAATCTTTCTACCTTTTTCCAAACAAGTTTCTTTTTAAGTTTTTTGACAGAATTAAGGTAAGAATGTTTTTTTAACTTGTACGGCATGTGATTCTATTTTCCACCATTATAAAATCATCAAAGTTTCCCTTACAAGATTATACGAATATTTTCAAATTAAATATTTTATTTTATAATTATGTGACTTTAAAATGGTTTCAAAAAAGAGATATTTCTCTCAAATTGTTTTCATTTCATCTATGTGAACATCCATTGATAGATTTTAAGCTTATTTGAAGTAGATATGTTATGATACAAAACATCCATTTTGTATTGACGGTTTTATGATATGTTTGACTATGGATGTGTTATTTATATTTAATTTATGGTTTATAGAGAAATTATTGACATTTTTTATGCTAGTTTTAATACGAATGTTTATGTTATGTTTGAACCTGTTCATATAAGGAATACATTGGAAGTAATAAGTGAAGGGTGGAGCCTGATTTAGCTCCTCGATGAATCGGTAGGTCTAATTAGTCAAACTAGTGTTTTGGAACAAGGCCTTGACAAAATCTTATTTGTAGTCTTGGCACAAGGCCTTGACAATGAGGTTATAATGGTCTGGAATTATACATTTTATCATTATGAAAGTGGTTATTGATATTGCATGTGATTATTAGACTAGTTGAATATCCATGTGAATAACTAAATGGAATTATTTCATTTTATTTCTGCAATATTATGCTGAAGACCAAGTTTAAAAGACTTTTATTTTAGTTATACATTGTCATAAATGTTTATGCTTATTTATGAATGTTTCCGATATATTTATATCTATACTGTACATCTGAGCTCACCCCTTTCTATGTTTTATTTTTCCTTGGATTTGAAGAAGTATTTTATGAATGACCTATAGTGGTAGTATGAGGGGATATGAGTGTGATCTATGGAGACTATGTTGTTGTATTTTTTCACATTATGATGTAATGTAAGACTTATGAATATATCAATTGTTTCTAAGGATACTAAACTAATCAGTCTTTAGAGACTTGATATTTTGTGATCATGAAAATGTTATGTAATAATTCACCGAATCTGGGTAGCTGGGGTCCGGGTGTTACAGTCGGTATCAGAGGAAGTTTAGTACAAATATTGGAAGCTGGATTTAGATAAAATCTGATTAGAGCACATAGAACTTAGATGGACTTTATCAATTAGTATAGAAGAAAATCCTAGAATTTTGGTATTGTAGAGATTTTGTTAGTTTTCCAAGCAATACATCTTTTTCTGGATTCAAGCAGGTAGAGGAGGCTCTGGCACATATGTAATTAGAGGTAAAACCAGAAAACACCGCTTCGAGCTAGACTCAAACAGGAACTGGTGCACGACAATTGGCCTTGCTACAGTCTTGGTTACGCCACTCTCGGCGGATATGCTTATGATAATTCTAATTTTCTTTACCAACCATTATAAAGGGTTTTTGAGTATATAATTCCTCAAAGAAATTTTTTTTAATGATTATGGATTATATCCATAAACTGTTCAATTTATGCTAGGTGTTTTAGATGTTTGAAATTATGTATTTCGATTCATAAATAAATATAGTCTATGACATTGTTTATAAATGGCTCTTAGTGGAAGAAATGGAAAATTTATAAATGTATTCAATCCATTTAGGTATATCCCACCTGCTCAAGGTAATTATAGCGGAGGAGGGGATGCAACTGGTGTTGATCAACTAATCACCATACTAGGATAACTCACTCAGGTTATGAATAATAACCTTACCTATATGGAGCACCCTAATCCTCAGCGTGGAGGATCAATGTTACATAGCTTCATGAGCCAACAAAAATCATCATTAAATGGGATTATAGATCCATTAGTAGCTGAGAAATGGATAAAGCCATTAGAGAAAATAATCCATGCCTTGGGGAGAAGTGAAATGGACAAAGTTATCATGGAGGATTACCGCCTCACTAGAGATGTTGATCAATGGTGGTTATTGATTAAAAAGACAATGGATGATGATTAAGTATAAAATATGTAATGAAGGGAGTTCAAAGAGATTTTAATAGAAAAATAATTTCCTCGTGACCATCGAGCAGATATAGAAAATAAATTTCTGAGTTTGAGACAAAAGGAAACTGAGAATGTCACAAAGTGTGAGGCTAACATTACAAGGATAGAGAGGCATGCTACAGATCATATACGTAACCCGAGAAGTATTATTGATCATTTCATTTATGGGTAAAAACTGTTTCCCCATCGAGCATTAGTCTCACAATCCTTCTTGTCGTACAAAGATATTGCCTCATGTGCTATCAAGACAGAAAAAGAATTCTCTATGTATTACAACTTTTAAAAGAAAGAGAAGATGAGATCTATGATCACTCTGGAAATGGAATTAAGCAGAAGAAGTGAAAAGTTAATTATCCATCCTCAATTAAATGTGGGAAGAAAAACCCTGGTAATTTCTTGATGGGAATGGGAGTCTGTTACAAGTGTGGTGAACAAGGCCCCCAAGCTCGTGATTGTGTAGGGAAGAAAGAAGCTACTGATGTTAAATTCTATAAATACATGGATATGGGACATTATGAAAATGAATGTCCTAAGATTCAGGGGAACTAACCTCAGAAAATTCCAAAAGATCAATTCCAAGCTTATGTTATCACTACTACTGAGGTAGAAGCTCCAAAAAACGTGGTGGAAGGTAATTTAATGGTTTCCTAAAGTTTAGAAAAAGAATTATATGATTCTAGATCATTGTATTGTTTCATATAATCACATTTTTCTAAGAAAATTAGATATTTCAAATTTAATTTAACAAAATAGATTTCAGTTAAAACTCTTAAGGGATGAATCATCGCAACAATGTTTAGCGAATCTGTTCCCATTAGAGCATATAAATGTTTTTTATATGCACATCTCATTTTCAAACCCATGGTTGAATTTGATATAATCCTTAATATGTATTGGATTTCATACCACGATGTGAAGATATATTTTATGAAAAAGTAGGTTATGATTTTTGATGATGATGATAAACAACACCTTATCTTTAAGGAAGAATCATCACCACATAATTCTTATCTAGATCTACCCCCAGTAGCCCAACTAAATTCAATTATCGGGGAGGAAGAGAATGAAATAACTATGGGTGAGTAAAGGAATGTTAAAATAGAGTATGTACCTATTGTGAAAGAATATGTAGTTGTGTATCCGGACGATTTACCTGGACATCATCCAGAATGAGACATTTAGTTTTACATCGATTTAATTCCGGGTTTGAGGCCCATATCGAAGACCCCTTATATAATGTCCACTGTATAATTAGCTGAAATAAAGAAACAACTAGATGAATTGAGTAATAAGGGATTTATTCACCTTAATGTTTCTCCCTGGGGAGCCCCTGTCCTTTTTGTTAAGAAGAAAGATAGATCTATGAGGTTATGTATCGACTATAGGGAAATCAATGCTATAAAAATAATGAAAAAGTATCCCCTAACTCACATTGATGATTTATTTGACCAACTACATGGAGCTCAATACTTTTCAAAGATTGGCATTTGATCTGGATACCATCAGTTGTGTGTGAAGAAAGAAGACTTTATGAAGACAGCATTTCCAACCAGGTATGGGCATTACGGGTTTACAGTAATTCCTTTTGGGATGACTAATGCACCTTCATTTTTCATGGATATAATTAATAGAGTTTTCAATGAATATCTCGATGAATTTTTGGTGGTAATTATTGATGATATCCTGGTATATAAAAAAAGCTACGAAGATCATGAAAATCACTTTATCATTATCCTAAAGACTCTTAGAAGTCATGAATTATATGGGATGTTTAGCAAGTGTGAATTATGGATTCAGGAGAATACTTTTCTTCGGTATATTATCTCTAAGGATGAAATCTCTGTTGATCCATCTATGACCAAGGTAATCCAGGAATGTCCAGAACCGACAAGTGTAACTAAGGTACACAGTTTTATTCGTTTAGAAGGTTATTATTGGTGTTTCATCAAGAATTTTCTCGATTGGAAAACCCATTAATGAAGATCACACATAAAGGGTTTAAATTTGTTATGAAAATAGAGTGTGAATACTGTTTTTAATAACTGATTAGAATATTAGTAAATTCTTCTATATTGACTCTACTATCAGGGAATGAAGTGTTTGTTATTTACAGTGACACATCGAAAAAAGGAATTGGTTGTGTCGTTATGCAGAATGATAATGTTATTGCATTTGTATCACGACAACTGAAAATTCATGAGAAAAACTATCCTGCTCATGATATTGAGTTAGTAGTTGTAATATTTTCATTGATGATTTGGAGACACTACCTATACGTTGAAAATTTTGAGATTTATACCAATCACAAGAGTTTTAAGTATATTTTCTCATAGAAAGAACTCAACATGAGGAAAAGAATATGGCTTGAATTACTCAAGGATTATGATTGCACGGTACATTACCACCCGAGGAAGGAAAATAAGGTGGAAGATTCTTGGAGTAGAAAGGATCATGGAGTTATGAACAAGATTGGAGTTGAAAATGATTCTATATTCATGGATCAAGTAAATATGGATTTGGGAATAACCATGGAAGGGGAAACATCAATACTTTTTCAAATTTTTTCCAAACCATCTTTACTAGAAAGGATAAAGAGTTCTCAGAAAGATGATGATGAGTTTCAAAAGAAGATTAATGTTGTGAATGATGGGAGATTGAGTGACTTTGGGTATGAAGATTAAATTTTGATATTTGGGAAGAGACTTTTTGTTCCCGATATACCGGATATAAAGAGGGATATTTTGGATGATCCTCATTGTTCCAATTTTTCTATAAACCCTGGGAGCACCAATATGTATAGTTATTTGAAGGAACATTTTTTGTGCGACAATATAAAGAGGGTGATTGCTGATTTTGTGTCATGATTTATGGTTTTTCAACAATTGAAATATGGAAGGCAACAACTTGGAGGAGTCATGAAACCTCTTCCCATACCTGAGTGGATATGGGATAATATCACAATGGACTTTGTCATGGGACTACCAAAGATTACTAGAAGGAATGATGAAATACAGGTCATTGTTGATCATCTGACCAAGTCAGCACATTTTCATACTATAAGGGAGGATTTACCACTTGAACCACTAGCATGACTATATATTTATTAAGTTGTGAGACTTCATGGATTACCCCTATCGATTGTTTCGGTTCATGATCCCCGTTTTACTTCCTGATTCTGGAAAAGTTTTCATAAATCCCTGGATACTGAGCTTCATTTGAGCAATGATTACCACCCCCAAAATGATAGAAAATCATAAAGGACTATTAAAACTGTAAATGACATGTTGTGATCATTCCCACTCGAATTTCAAGGTATATAAGATCAATATTTAACTTTGGTATAATTTTCCTATAACAATTGCATCCATTCAAATATTCAGATGGCACTTTATGAAATGTTATATTGAAAGAGATGTCGCACACCAACTTCATAGGATGATGTTGGTGAATGAAAACTTGTAGGCCCGGAACTTGTTGGGGAAACAATGGAAAAGAAAAACGTAATCCAAACCCACATCAAAGAAGCTCAAACTAGGCAGAAGAGCTATGCCGATAACCGAATAATGGATTTGGAATTTCAGGTAGGAGATCATGTTTTCTTGAAGGTATCTCCGTGGAAGGGAGTTATACTTTTAGGTGAGAAAGGTATGTTGAGTCATAGTTACATAATACAATTCGAAATTCTAGAACGAATTAGGGATGTAACTTACCATTTGGCAATGCCACGAAGCCTCTCCAAAGTTCATGATGTGTTCCACGTATCACAGTTGAGAAAATACATGCATGTCCCAACGCATGTACTAAATTATAAAGAAGTGGAATTGGAACCCGACCTGTCTTATTGCGAAGATTCCGTCAGGATTCTTGATACCAAAGAACAAGTGTTGAGAAACTGGATGACTCGTATGGTCAAAGCTCTATGGATAAACCATAATATGGAAGATGCAACATGGGGACCCGAGGAACTTATGATGAAAAAACCACCCGAGTCTTTTTATGCAGTAATATTCTAGAAATTTTGAGGATGATATTATTTGAAGTAGAGGATAATGTAACACCTCAAGCATCCACGGTACACTTCTCTTTGAATAATACAGTATCATCTGTTGTACTCAAAATCGAGTTCTAACACACCAAAATCAATCAAATTAGCTGTTATGAATAGTAATACCCACTTTTTGAAATTTTGTGAATTATACCATTCAAAATGGACTTCATTTTTTGATTCGGAATGTAAAAATTAGCTTAGGATGAATTTTAGATACTTTTCTGATAACTTTCATATTTTGATGAATAATGATAATTATTAAATTTTAATTAAAAACAACATTTTTAATCGAAATAATTAATAGTGAAATTTTTTAATTTGAGTTATTTTATTGTATAATTAGATTATATTTTTACCATATAATCAAATTTTGGCCATTGGACATAATTTCACATTTAAACTGGACATAAGATAGTGCCAATATTTTGATAGTTATTATTTCTTAAAAACATGTTTTTTGTTTTGACAGCGAGAATTAATTTTAAATAAATTTCATCCACTTCTATGTTTTGAATTTAGAAAATGGATTGAATCTTTATAATCAGGAGATCCAAATTGTGTACAGAGGTAACTTTTATTTTTATACATTTTGAATAATTAATTTGGTAAATATTTTATTTACCATGGTTAAAGGGTAAATCCGGTAAATATGGGTAAACAAATAATATTAAAATAATATTAGGTTTCTCTAAAAAGTGTCCTAACACTATTGGTTGATACATGTATGACCATGGGCATGTTTGGGTTGATTTTGGGACCCCATGGAGCAACTTGTATGTGATAATGACACATTATATTTATTATGTTAATGTAAATACAAAAATGACATAAGCATATATCTTTTAGAAAAACAATTTTTACATAGGGTTATATATGTTGTAATTTAGACTATAAATATTCATTAGAATGAAAAATTATTTCCTACATAATTTTATTTTTTATAAAAATTTTGAGACATTGAATAATTAAATTTATATTTGACACAATAATGATGTTGTATTTTTCTTATTAATGACAGAATCAAATAATTTCTAATATAAATGTTAAAATAAATATAATTTGAACATTTTGATGACGTCCAAAAATTTTATTGGTTAATATGAAATGTTAGGATTTCTTAAATGAATTTGGATCGAATTAATAATGTTTTTATGACTTTAAAAAAATCAATTATTAAATTGTGTCAAAATTGACATAAAGGAGTTTTTAAAACAAATATTATATTATAAATTGATATAATATTTCTAAAAATATAAGGTTTGGGAAAAGTACTTATATAACGATATTTGTATCATTAATGAACCATTTGGAGGTCTTTTGGAAGTTTATAGTAAGTATATTAACCATATAATATAAAAATGCAAAGACACAAGGTAAATGTTGAACTAATTAACTAAGAGTTAAAACTAAATGAAAAAGTTAATAAAGTGACTCAAACCTATCAAAAACCTATTGGTTGAGTTGTTTTCGACCCATCCCCACCTTATACATGAAATAAATCAGTTTGGAGACATTATAAATCGAATATAAATTTATTATTAAATAATATTTCTATCTTTTCCTAAGGTGCCTCGCACCCCTCTTATAAGAGGGCACTCCCCCTTAACTCTAATTCAAACATTAAAAGCCATTTGGCTCGGCCAATCCCTATCCCAATATCCTCCCAACTTCCCTCAAATCGTTCTAGAGGCATTAGTTTGATCATAAAGCCAACTTAAGGAGAAATTTTTATCAAATAAAAAGGAAGAACCCGAAGATGTAATGATTTCACCACCTTCTTTCAAATTCCTTTCTTCTTCCACTTCTTCTGTCTTTGTTATTTCCATTCTAAAATAATAAATCTAGTATCATCTATATATTTTTATGTTATTAAAAATATGGTACAACCATATTCAGTATTCTATCCATTCTTTGAATGACACGTCACCATACGTGTGTGCGTATAGCCCACCATCTCCAATCGAGGTGTAATTGTTATTCAAAACATTATTATTTTTATGGGTAAGATAATGATGTTTAATTTATTTAAATAATAAATAAAACATGGAAATAATTCATTATATATGATATACCATCCAATTATATATTATTTTAATATCAAAATAATGATATTGTCGCTCATGAGTACGTATGAACTACCGTCTCCATAAAGGCGATGAGATTCATTCCACATCGTATCCATTCAATAATAATACACATTTGATGGTTAAAAATAATTTTTAAAGACTTAATATAATTCTTAATATGTATAATATACAACCTATCTATATAAAACAATACTTACATAAGAAAGCATATAATGGAAAACAAATCAGTTAGCACCTGAAACAACGATAATACAATGATATTATTAACAAAGCAATGTTAAAAGATAATATATGATATCATATTAATGTATATGATTCTTGTATAATTTAATAAAAATTATTTCACCATTATACAGGAGGTTAACCAACCCTTGACCAAGGTAATGTTCAAGGTATAGGTTTATTTCACAATCTCTTCATTATATGAGGTAGTTTATATGTAATTATATACTAGGACCTCTTTATCATCCACATGCATGTTTCTAAAATATGTATTTCAAATCATTCTTAATATTTTACATAAAATAGGGTAAATTCATTTATACTGTTGTTTTACTTTTTATAATAATTTTATAAAGGAATCTTTCCGTCGTTTTCCAAACAAGGTCCTTTTTAACCTTTTCGATAGAATTAAGGTAAGAATGTCTGTTTTAACATATACGGAATGTGTGGCTATTTTCCGCCGTATTAAAATTAATGAAATCTTCCTTACAAGATTATAATAATATTTTCAAAGTAAATGTTTTATTTTATAAGTATGTGACTTTTAAATGATTTCAAAGAAAGAGATATTTCTCTCAAATAGTATTGATTTCATCTATGTAAACATCCTTTGATGGATTTTAAGCTTATTTGAAGTTGATTTATTATGATAAATAACTTCCATATTTTATGGAAGGATTTGTGATATGTTTGACTATGGATGTGTTATTTTTATACCATTTATGGTTTATAGAGAAAGTATTGACATTTCGTATCCTAGTTTTAGTACGAATGCTTATGTTATGTTTAAACCTGTTCATATGAGGAATGAATTCGACTTAATAAGTGATAGGTGGATCTCGCTATAGATCCTCGATGCATTGGTAGGTATCATTAGACAAACTAGGTTCTTGGAACAAGTCCTTGACAAAATCTTATTTTTAGTCTTTGCAGAAGGCCTTGACTATGTGGTTATGATAGTCTAGAATTATGCATTCAAACATTATGAAAGTGGTTATTGATATTGCATGTGATTATTTGACTATTAGAATATCCATGAGAATATGTAAATGAAATTATTTGATTTTATTTCTACCATATTATGTTGAAGTTCAGGTTTAAAAGGATTTTGTTTTAGTTATACATTTCCTTAAATTTTTATGCTTATTTATGAAACTTTTCTCTATATTGTAAACCTTACTGGGAATCTGAGCTCACCCCTTTCTATGTTTTATTTTTCCCAAGATGTGAAAATGTATTTTATAAATGACCAGCAGGGATAGTGTGAGGGGATAATAGTGTAGTCTACAGAGAATATGTTTTTGTAGTTTTTCACTTTATGATTTAATGTAAGACTTTTAAATGTATCTAGTGTTTCCAATGATACTAAATGAATTGGTCTTTCGAGAATTGATCTTTTGTGATCATGCCAATGTTATGTAATAATGCAAAAAATCTGGGTAACTGGGTTCAGGGAATTATAGTTGGTATTGGAGAGAGTTTTGTACAAACCATGGAAGCTAGATTTAGATAACTCTGATTAGAGCACATAGACCTATGATGGACTTTGAGGATTAGTATAGAAGAACTTCCTAGAATTTTTCTATTATAGAGATTTTGTGTGTTTTCCGAGTAATAAATCCATGTATGGATACAAGAAGGTAGAGGTGGATCTAGCACTGATGTACCTAGGGGTAAACACCGAAAACACTGCTTTGAGCTACACTCGAATGGGAACTGGTGCACGACAACAGGCCTAGCTGCACTCTTGGTTATGACACTCCTAGGGGAAATTCTTAACATAATTATTATTTTCATTAAAAACCATTATGAAGGGTTTATGAGAGTATACATACTCGAAGAAATCATTTTTGTGATTAAGGATTATATCCATAGACTGTTCAATTTATGTATGGTGTTTTAAAATTTTGGAATTATGTATTTTGATTCATAAACCAATCTAGTTTATGCCATTTTTTAGAAATGTCTCCAAATGGAAGAAATGGAAACCATATCAATGCACACACTCAATTTAGGGATTTCCCTTCTGCTCAGGATAATTATAGTGGAGCTCGTGTTCCAACTGGTGCTGATCAGCTAATCACTATACTGGGACAACAAACTCAGGTTATGAAAAATAACCTTACCTGTATGGATAACCCTGATCCGCAGCGTAGAGGATCAATGATAGGTCACATCATGAGGCAAAAAACACAAAATTTCAATGGGAGTACAAATCCATTAGTAGCCGATAAATGGATAAATTCCTTATAGAAAATATTTCATGCCTTGGGGAGTAGTGAAAGGGAAAAAGTTATTATGGAAGTTTACTGCCTAATAGGAGATGTTAATAAATGGTGGTAATTGATTCAAAACACAATGGAACATGATGAAGTATCAAATATGGAATGGACAGAGTTCAAAGATATTTTCTTAGAAAAATACTTTCCTCGTGGCCATCGAGCAGATATGGAAGGACAATTTCTGAGTCTAAGACAAAAGGAGGACGAGAATGTCAAAAAGTGTGCGGATAACTTTAAAGGGTTAGTGAGGCATGCTAAATATTATATATTTAACCCAAGAAGTATGATTTATCTTTTCTATGATGGGTTAAAACCATTTATCTATTGAGAAATAGTCAAACAATCCTTCTCATCGTACGAAGATATTGTCTTATGTGCTATAAAGACGGAAAAAAATTCTTATATCTTATGACATTAATAGGAAATAGAAGAAGAGATCTTCTCATCACTCTGTAAATGGAAGTAAGGGGGTGAAGGGATAATTTGATTATCCATCCTGGAGTAAATTTGGGAAGAAACACCCTGGTACTTGCTTGAAGGGGAATGTGAGTTTGATGAAAGTGTAGTGAAAAAGGACACCGAGCTCGTGATTTCAAGGGGAAGAAATAAGCTACCGATGTTCAATGTTACAAATCCAGGGAAATGGGACATTATTCAAGTGAATTTCATAAGCGTCAAGGGAACTTTACTCAGAAAAGGTCTAGGGATCAAGGCCATGCTAATGCTATCACTACTACTGAGGTAGAAGCTCCGAAAGACCTGGTGGCAGGTAATTTAATTGTTTCCTCAAGTTTAGAAAATTAATTATTTGATTTTGGATCATCACATTGTTACATATCTCCCTAGTTTGCAAAGAAAATTTGATATTTCCAATTTGATTTAACAAGGGATTTGTCAGTTTAAACTCTTAAGGGACGTATCATCGAAGCAATGTTTTGCGAATCTGTTCCCATTATAGCATATAAATGTTCCTTATCTGCGGATCTCATTGTTATACCCATGATTGAATTCGATATAATCTTTGGTATGGATTGGATTTTAGACCACAATGCGATGATTTATTGTTAGAAGAAGGAGGTTACTGTTTTTGATGATGATGGTAAAGAATAACTTATATTTAGAGTAAAATATTCACCACCTTATTCGTATCTATATCCACCACAAGTAGCTCAACTAAATTCAATTATCAGGGAGGAAGAGAATGAAATTAATAATGTTTAGGAAAAGAATGTTCAAATACAGGATGTATCTTATGTTAAAGAATATGTAGATGTGTTTTTCTAAGATTTAACTAGACATCCTCTAGAACGTGAAATTGAGTTTTCCATTGATTTAATTCCGGGTTCAAGCCACATATTGAAGACCCCTTATAGAATGGACAATGTGGAATTAGTTGAACTAGTGAGACAAATAGATGATTTGAGTAATAAGGGATTTATTTCAACTAGTGCTTCTCCATGGGGAGACCCTGTCCTTTTTGTTAAGAAGAAAGATTGATCTATGAGGTTTTGTATCGACTAAAGGGAAATAAATGCTACAACAATAAAGAACAAGTATCCCCTACCTCACTTTGATGATTTATTTGACCAAATACATGAAGCTCAATACTTTTCCAAGATTGAACTTTGATTTGGACACCATAAGTTGTGTGTGAAGAAGGAAGACATTCCGAAGACATCATTTCGAACTAGGTACGGGCATTACGAGTTTACAGTAATTCCTTTTGGGATGACTAATGCCCCCTCTGTTTTCATAGATGTAATGAACATAGTTTTCATGGAATATATCGATGATTTTTAGTTGTATTTATTGATGATATATTGGTATATTCCAAAAGGTTTGAAGATCATGAAAATCACTTGCACATTATCATGAAGATTGTTAGAAGACATGATTTATATGTGATTTTTAGCAAGTTTGAATTATGGATTCAAGAGATATCGTTTCATGGACATATTGTCTCTAAAGATGTAATATATGTTGATCCGTCTAAGACCAAGGAAATCCAAGAATGGCCAGCACCGGCGAGTATAACTGAGGTACACAGTTTTATTGGTTTAGCGGGTTATTATCGGCGTTTCGTTCAGAATTTTTCCCGATTGCCTAACCCATTATCGAAGCTCACACGTAAAGGGGTTAAATTTGTTTGGGCAAAAGACTGTGATTAATGTTTTGAAGAAATGATGATATTATTAGTCAATGCTCATATATTTACTCTACCATTGAGGAACGATGGGTTTGTTATTTATATTGATGCATCTAAGAATGTAGTTGGTTGTGTCCTTATGCATAATGATATAGTTATTGCCTATGCATAAAGACAGCTGAAAATTCATGTGAAAAACTATCCTACTCACGAGCATGAGTTAGAAACTATTATATTTTCTTTGAAGATTTGGAGACACTGCCTATATGGTGAAAAATTTGAGATTTATATTGATCACAAGAGTTTGAAGTATATTTTCTCACAGAAAGAACTCAACATGAGGGAAAGGAGATGACTTGAATTACACAAGGATTATGATTTCATGATACACTACCACCTGGGGAAGGAAAATAAGGTGGAATATGCTTTGAGTAGAAAGGATCATGGAGTTTTGAACAAGATGTGATTTGAAAACGATCCTATATTCACGGATCTAATAAAGATGGATATGGGAATAACCGTGGAAGGTGAAACATCAAGGTTTTTTCAAATGGTTTCCAAACCATATTTTCTAGAAATGATAAAGAGTTCTCAGACCGATGATAATGAGTTTCAATAGAATATTAATGCTGTGAATGATGGGTGATTTAGTGACACTATGTACGAAGATGGAATTTTGAAATTTGGTAAGAGACATTGTCTTGCTGATATACCTGATCTAAAAGGGAATTGTTGGATGATACTTATTGTTCCAATTTCTCTTCAATCCCTTGGAGAGCCAAGATGTATAGATATTTGATGGTACATTTTTGGTGTGACCACATGAAGTGGGATATTTCTGATATTGTGTCAATATGTATGGTTTGTCTGCAAGTGAATGATGGAAGGAAAAAACCTGGAGGAGTCATGCAACCTCTTACCATACCTGAGTGGAAATGGGATAATATCATGATGGACTTTTTCATAAGACTACCAAAGACTCCTAGAAGGAATGATGAAATATGGTTCATTTTTATCGTCTTACCAAGTCAGCACATTTTCTTATTACAAGGGAGGATTTACAACATGAAATTCTAGTAAGACTATATATTAATAAAGTTGTGAGACTTGATGGAGTACCCCTATCAATTTTTTGGGATCGTGATCCTCGTTCTAAATCAAGATTATGTAAAAGTATTCTGAAAGCCCTTAATACTGAGCATCGTTTGAGCACTGTTTACCACCCCCAAACTAATGGACAATCAGAACAGACTATTCAAACCTTAAAAGACATGTTGAGAACATGCTCACTAGACATTCAAGGTATGTAGGATCTATATTTACCTTTGGTAGATTTTTCCTATAAAAATAGCTTCCAATAAACTATTCATATGGAACCATATAAAGTGTTATATAGAAGGAGATTTCACACACCAACTTTTTTGGATGATGTTGGTGAAAGAAAACTTGTAGACCTAGAACTTGTTGAGGAAATGCTGGAAAAGGTAATGGTAATCCAAACCCACATCGAAGCAACTCAATGTAGGCAGAAGGGTTGTGTTGATAACCGAAGGAAGGATTTTCAATTTCAAGTAGGAGATCATTTTTTCTTGAAGGTGTCTTCGTGGAAGGGAGTTATAGATTTCGGTAAGAAAGGTAAATTGATTCTGAGGAACATAGGACCATTCGAAATTCTGTAACGAATTGGGGCTGTAGCATACCGTTTGACAATGCCACCAAGTCTCTCTAAAGATCACAATGTGTTCCACATATCACTATTGAGAAAATACATACCTGACCCAATTCATGTACTCACTTATGAGGAAGTAGAACTGGAACCCGATCTTTCCTATTGCAAAGATCCCATCAGGAATCTTCATACCAGAGAACAAGAGCTGAGAAACCAGATGACTTGTCTAGTCAAAGTTCTATGAATAAACCATAAGATGGAAGAGGCAACGTGGGAACCTGAGGATCTTATGATGAAGAACCACCTGAGCCTTTTTATGCAGTAATATTCTAGAAATCATGAGGACAAAATTATTTTAAGGTGGGGATAAATTAACAACCCAAGCATCCACAATACGCTTCTCTTTGAATAATACAATATCGTGTGTTGTACACAACTTCGTGTTCTAACACACCACAACCTATCAAACTAGCCGTTATGAATAGTAATACAGACTTTTTGAAATTTTATAAATTTTTTCTTTCAAAATGGACTTCATTTTTGGATTTTTAATATTTAAATTAGCGTAGGGTGAATTTTTTTACTTTTCTGATAACTTTTATATTTTGATGAATAGTGAAAATTACTATATTTTAATTAAAAACAACTTTTTTAATCGAAATAATTAAGAGCTATAAATTATTAATTTGAGTGATTTTAAAGTATAATTAGATTATAGTTTTACCTTTTAATCCAATGTTTGTCATTGGACATAATTTCACATTTAAACTGGACATAATCAAGTGCCAATATTTTGATAGTTATTATTTCATAAAAACACACTTTTTTGTTTTGACAACGAGAATTAATTTTAAATTAATTTGTTCCACTTCTATGTTTTGATTTTAGAAAAAATGGTTTCTATATTTAGAATCATGAGGTTCAAATTGTGTAATTATGTAACATTTATTTTTAGACATTTTGAATAATTACTTCAGAAAATATATTATTTACCATAGTTAAAGGGAAAATCCGGTAAAGAAGGGAAACAAATAATAATATTATAATAATATTAAATTACCCTAAAACGTGTCCTAACCTTATTTGTTGATAAATTTCCAACCATGGGCATCTTTGGGTTGATTTTTGGACCCAAGGGAGCCACTTTTAAGTGATAATGACACTTTATATTTATTAAGTTAAATTAAATATAAAAAATGACATAAGTATATATCTTTTAGAAAATTAATTTTTACATAGGTTTATATATGCTATATTTTTGAATATAAATATTAATTAGAAATATAAAATGATTTCCTACATAATTATATTTTATTTAGTATTTTTAGACATTGAATAATTAAATTTATGTATAATAGAATAATGATGCAGTATTTTCTTAATTAATGAAGGAATCAAATAATTTGTATTATAAATGGAAAAATAAATATAATTTGAAAGATTTATGACATCCATGAATTTTATTAGTCAATATGAAATGTGAGGATTATTTAAATTAATTTGTTTACAATTAATAATGTTGTTAAGACTTTAAAAAGAAACAATTATTAAATAGGGTCATAATTGACTTAAATGAGTTTTTAAAACAAATATTATATTATAAATTTATCTAATATTCCTAAAAATATAAGGTTTAGTAAAAGGACTTATATAATGATAGGTGTATCATTAATGAACAACTTGGGGGTCGTTTTGATGTTTATAGTGTGTTTATTAACAATATAATATTAAAATTCAAAGTGACATGGTAAATGTCAAACTAATTAACTATGAGTTAAAACTAAAAGTTAAGGTTACTAAATAGACCCAATCATGTATAAAACCTATTGGTTGAGTTGTGTTTGAACCATCCTCACCATATACTCTAAATAAATCAATATGGAGCCATTATAAACTGAATATGAATGTATTATAAAATAATATTTCCATATTTTCCTAAGGTTCCCCTCACCCTCTTATACAAAAAACTCAACCTTCTCTAAAATTCACACCTTAAAATCCATTTGGATCTGCCAAACCCTACCCAAATATCCTCCCGAATTCCATCACTTCAATCTAGCGACCATAGTTTTATCATAAATCCAAACTATGGGACCCTTTTGATCAAATCAAAAGGAAGAACTCGAAGAGGGGGTAATGATTTTACCACCCTCTTTCAATTTCCTTTCTTCCTCCACTTCTTCTTTATTTGTTGATTCCGTTATAAAATAATAAATCCAGTATCTCAAATATATTGTGATTTTATTAAAAATATGGTACAAACATATTCAGCATTCTATCCATCCTTTGAATGACATGTCACCATACGTGCGTACGTACGGCCTACCGTCTCCACATCGTGGTGCAATTGTTATTCAATACATTAATATTTGTATGGGTATGTTAAGGGTGTGAAATTTATGTAAATAATAAATAAAAAATGATAATTATTCTTTATATATTATATACTATCCAATTATATATTATTTTAATATCAAAAAATGATATTGTCACTCGGGCGTACATATAGACTACCGTCTCAACTAACGCGATAAGATTCATTCACCATCGTATCCATTGAGGAATAATATTCATTTGATAGTTATAAATAATGTTTAAAGACTTAATATAACAATATATATGAATAATATAAAACCTATCTATAACAAACATGGCTTACGTAACAATACATATAAAGGAAAACGAATCATTTAACAGCCCAAACAACGATAATACAAAGTTATTATTAACAATGTAGTGTTAAAAGATCATATATGATATCATATTAATGTATATGATTATTTTATAATTTAATAATTATTATTTCACCATTATATACGAGGTTAACCTAACCTCGACCAAGGAAAAGTATAAGGTAAGGTTTTTTTTCACAATCTCTTAATTATCTGAGGTTGTTTATATGTAATTATCTACTGGGACCTCTTTATCATCCACATTCATGTTTCCTAATAATGTATTTAAAATCATTATTATTATTTTATAGACTATGAGTTAATTTCATTTAAACCCCTTTTTTTACTTTTTATAAGATTTTTATAAAGTAATCTTTCCGTCGTTTTCCAAACAAGGTTCTTTTTAAACTTTTCGATAGAATTATGCTAACAATGTCTTTTTTAACTTGTACGGAATGTGCTGATATTTTACACCATTATAAAATCATCAAAGATTCCCTTACAATCTTATACGAATATTTTCAAATTAAATAATTTCTTTTATAATTATGTGACTATAAAATGGTTTCAAAAAAGATATACTTCGCTCAAATTGTTTTCATTTCATCTATGTGAACATCCATTGATGGATTTTAAGATTATTTGAAGTAGATATATTATGATACAAAACATCCATATTGTATTGACGATTTTAAGATATGTTTGACTATGGATGTGTTATTTTTATTCAATTCATGGTTTATAGAGAAAGTATTGACATTTTGTATGGTAGTTTTAATATGAATGTTTATGTTATGTTTGATCCAATTAATATAAGGAATACATTGTAATTATAAGTGATGGGTGGGGCCCTATTTAGCTCATCGATGCATCAGTAGGTCTAATTAGACAAACTAGTGTTTTGGAACAAGGCCGTGACAAAATCTTATTTGTAGTCTTGGAAAAAGGCCTTGAAAATGTGGTTATAATGTTATGCCATTATACATTTTATCATTATGAAAGTGGTTATTGATATTTCATGTGATTATTTGACTAGTAGAATATCCATGTGAATAAGTAAATGGAATTATTTCATTTTATTTCTGCAATATTATGCAGAAGTTCAAGTTTCAAAGACTATTTTTTTAGTTATACATTGTCATAAATGTTTATGCTTATTTATGAATGTTTTCGCTATATTTTTATCCATACTGTACATCTGAGCTCACCCCATTCTAGGTTTTATTTTTCCTAGGATTTGAATAAGTATTTTATGAATGATCTACAAGGGTAGTATGAGGGGATATGAGTGTCATCTATGGAGACTATGTTGTTTTATTTTTTCACTTTATGATGTAATTTTAGACTTATGAATGTATCTATTGTTTCTAAGGATACTAACCTAATCGGTCTTTAGAGACTTGATATTTTGTGATCATTCCAATGTTATTTAATAATGCACTGAATCTAGGTAGCTGGGGTCCGGGTGTTATAGTCGGTATCACAGAGGAAGTTTAGTACAAACATTAGAACCTAGATTTAGATAAAATCTGATTAGAGCACATAGACCATAGATGGAATTTGTGGATTATTATATAAGAACATCATAGAATTTTGGTATTGTAGAAATTTTGTAAGTTTTCAAAGAAATAAATCTCTATCTGGATACGAGCAGGTAGAGGCGGCTCTAGCACATATGTACCTAGGGGTAAAACCAAAAAAAACACCGCTTTGAGCTAGACTCAAATGGGAACTGGTGAATGACAATGGGCATTGCTGCACTCTTGGTTACTCCACTATTGGGCGATATGATTATGATAATTCTCATTTTCTTTACCACCATTATGAAGGGTTTTTGAGTATATACTTCCTCAAAGAAATAATTTTTATGATTATGGATTATATCCATAAACTGTTCAATTTATTCTAGGTGTTTTAGATGATTGGAATTATGTATTTGGATTCATAAACAAATATAGTTTATGACATTTTTTAGATATGGCGCCTAGTGGAAGAAATGGAAACCGTATAAATGCATTCACTCTATGTAGGGAAATCCCTCCTGCTCAAGGTAATTATAGTGGAGTAGGGGATGCAACAAGTGTTGATAAGCTAATCACCATAAAAGGATAACTCACTCAGGTTATGAATAATAACCTTACCTGTATGGAGCACCCTAATCCACAGTGTGGAGGATCAATGTTAGATAGCTTCATGAGCCAACAACCATCATCATTAAATGGGAGTACAGATCCATCAGTAGCTGAGCAATGGATAAATCCATTAGAGAAAATAATCCATGCCTTGGGGAGCAGTGAAAGGGAAAAAGTTATCTTGGCAGTTTACCGCCTCACTAGAGATGCTGATCAATGGTGGTTATTGATTAAGAAGAAAAAGGAAGATGATGAAGTATAAAAGATGGAATTAAGGGAGTTCATAGAGATTTTCATAGAATAATAATTTCCTCCTGACCATTGATCAGATATGGAAAATAAATTTCTAAGTCCGAGACAAAAATAGAATTAGAATGTCACAAAGTGTGAGGCTAACATTACAAGGATTGAGAGGCATGCTAAAAATCATATACATAACCCAAAAAGTAATATTGATCATTTCATTGATGGGTAAAAACTGTGTCCCCATCGATCATTAGTCTCGCAATCCTTCTTGTTGTACGAAGATAATGTCTGATGTGATATCAAGACAGAAAATGAATTCTCTATGTCTTACGACTTTAAAAAGGAAGAGAAGAAGAGATCTGGTGATCACTCTAGAAATGGAATTAAGGGGAAGAAGTGAAAAGTTAATTATCCATCCTCCAGTAAATATGGGAAGAAAAACCCTGGTACATTCTTTAAGGGAATGGGATTCTGTTAAAAGTGTGGTGAAAAAGGCCACATTTCTCGTGATTGTGTAGGGAATAAAGAAGCTACCTATGTTCAATGTTATAACTACAGGGATATGGGACATTATGAAAATTAATGTCCTAATATTCAGGGGAACTTACCTCATAAAATACAATAAGATCACGTCCAAGCTTATGTTATCACTACTACAGAGTTAGAAGCTCCGAAAGACATGGTGGCAGGTAATTTAATGGTTTCCTCAAGTTTAGAAAAAGATTTATTTGATTCTAGATCATTGTGTTGTTTCATATCATCACAGCTTTCTAAGAAAATTAGATATTTAAAATTTGATTTAACAAAAGATATGTCAGTTAAAACTCCAAAGGGAAGTATCATCGCAACATTCTGTAGCACTTTCCACTGCTGAAGCTGAATATGTAGCAGCTAGAAGTTGTTGTGCTCAAGTGTTGTGGTTACAACACACACTCACAGATTATGGTTTGAGTTTTACTATGACCCAAATTTTGGGTGATAACACAAGTTCCATTTCCCTAAGTAAGAACCCTGCACATCACTCTCATGCAAAACACATCGACATTAGGCATCACTTTCTTAGGGATCCCACTCTTAAAGGAGATATCATTCTTCAGTTTATTGGAATGGAAGATAAACTTGCTTATATTTTCACAAAATAATTACCCTTCGATAGATATGAATACATTAAAAAAAGTTAGGAATGATAACAATAAGGTAATAATTCATTATTAACTTCTTCATTAACAATTCTCTTAACAGTAATAAACTCCTTTTCATAGGGGGAGTACATATGATTGTTAGTATACCATTTTTTTAAATTTGTTTTTCAAACATTTTGTATCTAATTTTTTTTCCCAGTTAGTTTTCCAAACTTTTCGGATCTGAATTTTTTCGGAATGGAAATTTCTGAAATAAAAATTTTCAGAAGGAGAATTTCCGGAACTAAAATTTTCATGATTGATATTTTCTGAATGAGAACATCCGGAATGGAGATTTTCGTACTGGAGTTTTCATAACGATATTTTCGTAATGAATATTTTCAGAATAGATATTTTCGTACTAAAACATTCCAAATATGTTTGTTTTTAAATTTATTTCTTCATGAAGAGTATTACCAATTACGAACAATCTTCTAGCCAATCCGAAAGCTAAGATTTTATTACTTATAGATTCGTAATCAAATTTTTTTTTGCTGGTATTTTTTTGAGTTTTTAAAAGATCGGATTCTAGTTTTCCTCAAATCCAAATGTTTTCCTTAATACCTCAAAAGATCAGAGTCAAGTCTTCCTTGTGGGAATGTTCTCAACCGTCAGATCAGATAAAGAAGTTTTTCAACCGGTAGATGGATTTTGGAAACCAAAGGTCACATCCATTGCCTATATAAAGGGGACCCCAATTACTCATCCTACATCGGCTTTCAACTCTTTCGCGTGTCAAAGCCTTTCTGCTCTTCTTATGAACGGTTCTGAACTTTCCAATTCCATTCCGAATCATTCAGAATTCTTCACTCTCAATGTCTGTTGAAGAAAAATCTGAAGATATGTCTACTTCAAGACCAATCTCTAAGTGGTTAATCGTCAGGGAAATGTTAGTTCATCCGGATTGCTACGAGCATAATTATATTATAACCACGAATATTAGACTGAATGGATGGGAAGATGTCTGCATAGAAAAGTCAGATAGACAGGATCTGGTTTATACTAATTTTCTGATCGAGTTCTACAAGTCTATTTCCTTTCAGATGGAAGATGGTAGAGAATGGTTTTCTTTCAATTCTTATAGGAAGACTTATAAGATATATTACACCAAGGCCGCGATATTGTTTGGTTTCACCTACGAAGGAGAAGCTGAGTTCTACTCTCACAAACTTCCCGATGTTCAAGGAAGTTTCAACAAGGAGAAGGCACTGATGTGTCTTGGACTTAAGGATGATTCAACTATTAAGATTGCTCATCTCAATCCAAACAACATAATTCTTCAACTTTGGGTGCAAGGATTTCTAGTTCCAAGAAGAGGTGATAAGGATAATTTGATGAAAAGTGATATCTATGTCTTAGACTTCTTGGTGAATCTATGAATGATAAATTTGATGAGGCATGTCTTGGTTATGATCAAGAACATCAAAGAAGGCAATTTGAGATCTCAGATAATCATGTTCACCGCCTTAATATCTATGCTAATAGTTCGGTTCTTAGAATCTTTCTAGGTTGCATGAAAATCAATAGTCCGGAATTTCAGGCTTATGTTGGTTAGTGATGATAATTTGAAGAGGATGAAGATGGGTTTTTCTAATGAATCCGGAGAATTTTACCCTCTATCTGTGGAAGAGGTTGAAGCAGCTCAGAAAGAAACACACACACCGGAACCATCCAAAAAGCAAAGGAAGAAGAGAAAGGGTAAGGAAGTGGTTGTGGATGAAGAAAATCCTAAGGCTAAGGAAACTCAATCTGCTCCCCACAAGCCGAAGAAGCATAAAACATATCCAGATGAAGTGGCTATGAAGTGGAGGTAAGATAAGCAGAAGAGGAAATAAAGGGATCCACAATTCAGATTGGACCCTACAGAGGCTAAGGCCTTAAATGAATGAGATGCAGAAGAATTAGAGAAGCATGTGAAAGAGATGAAAATAAAGAAGAAAGTGTCTGAAGCTGAAGTGGTGCAATCATTGCTAAGAGCTACAGAGTTAGCTTTTGAACTAATTATTTTTCCGAAATCTTTCCTAATAGAGCCTTCTTTACCAGAAAAACCATCCAAGAACTATGCCACTCCGTAAAAAGAAAAGGGTAAATAAGTAGTTGAACAAGATTAAAGAGAAGTTTCAAAATAAGTAGGGGAAGAAGTTGAAGAGGAAGAAGATTAAGAGGATGAAGAAGAAGAATAGGTAAGTGAAGATTTATATATCTTGATAAAGCACGTAGAGGACTATAAAGATAAGGCTCAATCCACAATGTTAGTAACTCTGGGAAAGGGAGACGAGGAATCTAGTAAGAAACATCAAGAATAAGAAGAAGAAGAAAATTTAATGTATGATGAGGAAGAATCCTATGAGAGGAATTTCCTTGAGTAGGGACATGAAAAACACAAACTAGATGAAGATCAGATTATCCATGTTTCTAAATCTGAGGAAGTATCTCTTGAAGGGAAACCAATTCTGAAATCTGATAAGGGGAAGAAAGTCCTCATGGATACTCCTATAAAAGATGTTATTTGGAAGAAAGAGGTTGTAGGTTCTTCTAGAAAGAAGCCAGTGTAAGATGACGAAGTGCAATATCAATGAGATGTATCAGATTCAGAATCATCTTCTCAGGGGCGTGATTTTATTGATGAGTCTTTCAAAAAGTTGGTGGACGTCATTACAATCTTTCCCACCATTGACACTAGATTTCAAATGCTTCATGAAGGCCAAAATCAGAAATCAAGGACACTATCCATGATGATGGAAAAGTGTGAGAAGATAGAAGTAGAACAGAAAAGTTTTTTTATCGATTATGATGTGCATAGAAAGTCCTGCAGTAAGGGAAAAAAGTGGTCTCAGAGAGTTGAAGAAGACATGGCTGTGTTTGATAATTTTCATAATGACGTGAAAGAAGATTCTGACACAGCAGATAAAAAGTTTAAGAATCTTAAAGATGAGCTGATTATTGAGTAGAGTTCACAGAGTCAAGAAGTGATGGAACTAAATGACAAGGAAAATTCTCTGGGTCAAAATCTTATATATGATATAAATCTCCGGATTGAGCTTGAGAAGAGAGTCGTTCAGGAAGATGGGTTGATAAAGATGTAGAATGAAGCTATCGAGGCTCAGGCAGAGGCTTTAAAAGTCCAAGAAGAAAAGACAAAAGCCTTGGAGAGGCAAGTCTAGGAAGACCAAAGAGATCTAAAGAAGCTCAAAACCTTTCTAAAGAAGCTCATCCCGATGGAAAAGGAAGACAAATGACCCCACTCCAATCTTTTGTTGTAGTTTTCTTTCTTTGTAATGTTTTTTCCAACTCTAATGAAATGTTCTTTGGTTTGTTGTATCTTTTCATATACTAATGTTTCAGGTACCATATTTTCTTTTCCAGACCCTTTAATTCTTTTTGAAAATCAAAAAGGGGGAGAAGGAAAAATAACTACTCCTAAGGAGGAGAGAGAAAATTTTCTAAGTGGAATATTCTTAATGTAAGGGGGAGTTTCTCACTTCGAAGTTTTTCATTCCCATGATAATGAGAACTCCACTCCAGAAATTCAGAATACAGTCCTTAGAGTTTCAATGCCTAAGTGGGAGTTAGTTGTATTCACTTTCATTCATGAACAAAGGGAGATAAGATTTAATTTCAAAGCGTAATGATTTTTTTTCAAAAGTTATTATATTTTTGTAAGGATGTTTGTGCTTTCCAAAAAGGGGGAGATTGTTGAGTCAATAAGGTTTTCCTTATGACATTTCCATTCCTTCCTGTTTTGAAAATCACAAACACCTTATACTTAAGGAAATGTTTGTTTTATCTCCATAAGGAAAATTTTCTTCCATAAGGAAATTTACCCTAACCTATAGTTTCTTATTAATTGCTATATTTTTCTTATGTACAAAACCCGAATTGTTAACCAAAATCCAGGAATCATATAATGACAATCATTGGAGTATTCTGTTTCTAGTATCTGAATTCTAGTTGTGAACTATAATGAAGTTCCACTCCAAATTTTGGATATAAACATTCATGAGTTTGAATCCGAACACTTAAGTAGTTCGACTCCGAACTCTTAAGTAGTTCGACTCTGAACTCTTATAAATTCAACTTAGAACTCTTAAGTAGTTTGACTCTAAACTCTTATAAATTTCGACTTCGTACTCTTAAGTAGTTTGACTCTGAACTCTTAAATAGTTCGACTCCGAACTCTTAAGTAGTTCGACTCTGACCTTTTATGAAGTTCAACTCTGAACTCTTAAGTAGTTCGACTACAAACTCTTATGAAGTTAGACTCTGAAATCTTAAGTAGTTCGACTCCAAACTCTTCAGTAGTTCGACTCCAAACTCTTATGATGTTTGACTCTGAACGTTTTCTAGTTCAACTTTGAACACCGAATGTTCATATTCCATTCTCTGGTGAAACCTGACTCCGAATTCCTATCAAACAGAATCTGATCTTTTCATGACATATACTCTGAATTTCATTTTTGTTAGACTCCGAACTTTTATTTTTCTTACACTCCAATCATAGTATGGATTTTAGTTACAAATAATTCATTACAAAAAGATGTCGTGCATTCAGTTATACCTGGTTTGTTATTAAACGATGTCATCTATTCTGTTTCAAATAATCGTTCATTAAGTGACACATATACAGGTCCCTCTGAATTTCATTGAAAATATGATCGTTGGAGGAGGGATCCGACCGTTGGAAATTTTCCTATAAATATGATCTTATTTGAAAGATCTAAAATAATGAGAGATGAAACGAGTTGATCGATCTAGAGACCACACGTTGTTAAGGTGATTTCTAGAGAGTGAAGCTTTTCATGCTTTCTACGTACTGAACTGCTCGTTCAGATTGCTTCGTGCGACTCCGAATGTTTGTGATTACATTCAAGGACTTCTGGGGATAGGAAGAAAGAGGTGCCTACTTCCTTGAAGTTTGAGGGATTCCTTACTGAGGAAGACAGAGGGTCCAACTACCTTGATGTTGGGGGCTTGTAGGGATATCCAGAAAGTGATTCCGATCTTTGTATCGAGGGCTTACCCTGGTGTGGGTAAGACAGACTTTCATGAATGTATAAATCAAGGGACCTTTATCCAAGGATGTTGGATACCCTTCTTTTTGTGTTAAAAGACTTATATCTTGTTACTTGTAGTTTTACTACTTGTTTTTCTGCTGCACTTTGGTATTTTAAGGAAATTATAATTCTATTATATTTTCTTACACATGTACTTTGATAAGTTTAGATTCAATACACTTAAAGGTAGAATATCATATTGTAAACATTGGTTCAAATTCTCCAATTGGTGGTTAGAGGTGTTTTGAATTTGCTTATTTTAACTTTGTTAAAATTATATTCTTCCTTGACTAAGGAAATTTTTAAAGTTTATAATTCACCCCCCTCTTGTATATTGAGCATCTACAACATTATTTTGATCCTACAATTAGTATCAGAGGAGGTCTCTGAAATACTAATACTCACATATAAATTTTTCTTGCTCATTTTTCCTTGTTCTTCATCCCTGCTTAGAATGTTTCTTTGTCATTCCCAACTTATTCATTCCGAACGTTTCCATTCCAAACTTTTTCATTCTGAATTGTTATCCCAAACTTTGTGGTTATGAACATTTTCTACAAACTAATTTGTGTGCCAAAGGTTATTTTAAGTGTGGCTGGAGTCAATGTTGGTTCTATTGACAATATAAATCCTACAAGACCACCAATCATTGATGGTAATGACTATGAGTACTGGGGAGATCGAATGAATACTTTTGTTATCAATACTGGAGTGGATAATTTTTTTATGCTTACTGGTGATTATAAAATTCATGATAAGGATGTTAGAACCTTCACTAGCAGGAAAAGCAAGAGTATCACCTCAATTATATGGTAAGTAATACATTACTATGTTCAATGACTATAAATATATATAGCCAAATTTCTTCTTGTGATGCAGCTAATTGTTTCTGGAAGAAGTTAGAGGTTACACACTTTGGCACTTCAAAATTGATTGATACTAGGAGAGCTATGCTTAGGGATAAATACCATGGCTTTAATTTTCCTTATAGTGAACCAATTTGCAATTTTCAACAATGATTTATGACTATAGTGAACAATATTCTGTATATAAAAGAGAAAGGATTAGATGATGAAGGTCTTATGGATAAGATAATTTATATTATGCCCAATGAGTGGGAATCCAAAATAACAGCTATTCATGAGAATAGTAAGGTCATGGAAATAACGTTCGATGAGCTATTTAGAACTCTTCTCCAACATGAAATAAGAATAAAGGGAGATGCTGACAACATCAAGAAGAAGAATGGGAATGGTACTGTTGCTTTTACAACAACATAAGATCATATGAAAGCTAAGACTCTTGAGAGAGTAACCCTATCCAAGTCTAAGAAATTTATTATCCAATCTGAATCTATTGAAAGTGAAGTCTCTGAAAACGAGTTACCAAATCATGCTCGATGGATGAAGAAGATAGATGGTCAGAGAAATTTCCAATCCAAGTATAAGAAAAAGGAAAGAAAAGATAAAAATTATGGAGAAGTTACTTGTTATGAATGCATGAAAGCTGGACATATTATACCAAATTGCCCTTTGCTCAAAAATAAAGAGAGGAAAGAAAGGAATTCTAAAAGGAACAGAAATAAGTATTATAAAGCCAAATCTAAGAAAGTTCTGAAAGCTAGTGACACCTGGAGTGCCAGTCGTGGTGACTCTTCAGATGAATCTACTAATTATGAATATTCAGGACAGAAGAATCTTGGTCTTATATCCATATTACCCATTAACATTCATTGTTTTATGGATAAGGTACGAAATGATTAATCATTGACCAATGTTTCTTTAAATTCTAATGATAGAGAATATTATAACTCTTCAGATGAAGAATCCTGTTCTGATGAGGAAAATACATTACCACCTATGAAGAGGTTTCTAGGTTTTCTGAAATTCTTGAAATTGATAATTTCAAAATCAATAAAAAACATGATAAGGAAAACTCTATGAATACTATTCTTACAAATGAAATATTAGATCATTCTAAAGATCTTGATAAGAAAAAATCTTAATTGATAAATATTTCAAAAATTATTGAGGAAGTAAATTCATAGAAGAACAAACTTTCTAAAGAGTTAGAAAATGTAATTTCTAAGAAAAGTGTCTTCGAGCCTAGCTCTAGTTCTAAATCTAATGATTTTGAAGATAAAAACATGGAGATAAAACTGAAGTCTGAAATTTTTTCCTTAAAAAAGTGTTTATCAAACTTTAACCATGGTAAGGATAATTTTTATAAAATGTATTCCAAAATACTACCTTTAAGAAACAAATACGGATTTGGTTACACCCATGTTAAACCAAATTTTAGTAACAATTACTTTATTCCACAAAGTACCCTATTTTGTACCAAGTGTAAATGTGATGGTCACTGGGCAGTGAATTGTTCTTTAAACAAAACCCAATCATTAAGTTTTCATAAGTCATATTTTTCTAAGAAGATGTGGGTGCCTAAAATTTTTTTTTCTGGAAATCTCGGATCCAAACAAGTTTGGATTCCTAAAGTTTAATTCTTTTCTAATTTTCAGGAAGACGAAGGGAGTACCAACAATCATACATTGTACATGGATGTTGGATGTTCCTGGCACATGACTGGGAAAAAAATCTATTTTTAAAATATTATCAAAATGAAAGGAGGAAACGTAACATTCAGAGATAATGCTAAGGGATTAATTATTGATATAGGTTATATTATTCTTCTTGGTAAAACTTTTATTTCAAATGTTATTTTTGTTAAGGGTATTAAGGACAACATCATTAGCATAAGTCAGTTATGTGATGAAGGATACCTTGTGAAGTTTAGGAATGATAAGTGCTTAGTTCACAATTCCAAGGAAGAATTTAATCTCCCAGCCAATAGGAAAGTGAATGTTTACACTTTAAACATAGAACACCTTAGAAGCCAAGAATTACCTTTACTTAGTGCAATGGAAGATCATTATTGGTTATGGAATAGAAAATTATGTCACTGTAACCTTAGGAACTTATGTAAACTCTCTTAGAAGAAACTAGTTAAGGATCTACTGGAGTATAGATTTGATTCTTCAAATGTTTGTGATCCTTGACAATATGGAAAGCAATATAAATCTAGTTTTTAATCAATCGGTGAAGTCTCAACAAATGATGCATTATAGTTAGTGCACATGGATCTTTTTGGTCCATCACATACCGGAAGAATTGGAGGAAAATACTATGTGTTTGTTCTAGTTGATAACTACACTAGATTTACATGGGTCTATTTTCTAGAAAAGAAGTCTGAATATTTTTATTATTTCAAAAGTTTTAGAGCCCATGTTAAAAATGGGAAAAAACTTCCACTGAAAACTATTCATAGTGATCATGGAGAAGAATTTCAAAATTCTGATTTTGAAAACTTTTGTAGTAGAAAAGGTATTACTCACATATTTTCAGCACCTAGAACTCCTCAACAAAATGGTGTAGTTGAAAGAAGAAATAGAATTCTTAAAGAGATTACTAGAACCATATTGAGTGAATATTCTATAGCTATACATTTTTGGGCTGAGGCTGTAAGTACTTCTTGTTATACTATAAATTGAGTTTTGATTAGAACTTTTCATAATAAAACTCCTTATGAGTTATAGAACGGTAGAAAACCAAGTCATTACTACTTCAAGGTTTTGGGTTGCAATGTATTCATTCTGAATACTAAAGATAATTTACATAAATTCTCACCAAAATATAATGACCGAATTTTCTTAGGATACTCCACAACTTCTAAGGCATATAAGTTTTCAATAAAAATACTTGTACTATTGAAGAAACAGTGCATGTAAAATTTGATGAATCTGATCCTTTTCTTTTTAAACCATCCCAACCTACAACCTCGGATGTGTTTTCAAAAAATGATTGTCAACCATTGATAGAATATCCTTCTGATAAGGAAAATGTTCAAGAAGATACTTATAAAACATTTACCCCTGAAGACTTTCTACACAATGTTGATGAACAAGCTTTACAAAACCCAAATCAGGTGTTTCTTAAGAATTATCCCAGTGATAGCATCATTGGTGATGTCAATAAACCTATAAGGACTATAAGTTCCTTGAGAAATGAAGTAGAACATCTATAATTTATTTCCCAATTGGAACCAAAAAGCACTGATGAAGCTTTAGGTGCTGATTATTGGATCAAAGCCATGCAAGATGAACTAAATGAATTTGAAAGAAATGAAGTCTGGGCCATGTTTGAAAGATCTAAAGAAACTTATTTTATTGGAGTAAAGTGGGTCTTCATAAAAAAGTGTGATGAAAATGGAGTCATTGTAAGAAATAAAGCTAAACTAGTTTCTAAAGGCTATAACCAGCAGGTGGGAATAGACTATGAAGAAACATATGCTCTTGTAGCTAGACATGAATCTATTCGTATTTTACTTGCCTTTGCAGCATTATTTAATTTCATACTTTTTCGAATGGATGTAAATTTTTCTTTTCATAACTGTTTTGTTCAAGAGGATGTTTTTGTTGAACAACCTCCTGACATTGAAGATACAAAACATATTGATCATGTTTTTAGACTTACCAAAGATTTTTATGGCATTAAACAAGCCACACGAGCCTTGTATGATAGACTCATAGGATTTTCGATTCAAAGTAACTATGTTATGGGAAATTCAGATCCAACCGTTTTTATAATGGAAGATAGGAAAAATGTTTTGATTGTTCAAATTTATGTTGATGACATCATATTTGGTTCAACTCACCAATCATTAACTGATTCTTTTGCAAGTCTAATGAAATATGAGTTTGAAATGAGTATGATGGGTGTGTTAACCATTTTCCACGGTTTTTAGATTTCTCAAAGACCAGAAGGAACCTATATATCTCAACATAAGTATATTAAAGATCTTGTCAAAAATTATGGTTATGACAACACTAAGAGTATAAGTACTCCCATTGGTACCTCAAATTCCTTAGATCTTGATGAACCTGGGAAACCAGTAGATCAAACATCTTTTAGAGGTATGATAAGAAGTTTACTTTACTTAACAACTAGTCGACCAGACATAATGTTCTCAGTATTATTATGTGCAAGGTATCAATCCAATTATAAGGAATCTCACTTAAAGGCGGTGAAAATAATTTTTCTCTGCCTAAAGGGAACTTTGGATTTAGGATTATTTTATACTTTTGGAAATGATTTTTTTCTAAAAAGCTTTTCTGATATTGACTTTGGTGGATGTATAATGGATAGAAAAAGAACATTTGGAACGTGTAATTTCTTAGGAGATTCATTAGTTTCTTGGTCATGGAAGAAGAAACATTCTGTAGCACATTCCACTACTGAAGCTGAATATGTAGCAACTGGATGTTTTTGTGCTCAAGTGTTGTGGATGCAACACACACACAGATTATGGCCTGAGTATTACTAAGACTCAATTTTTTTTTGATAACACAAGTGCCATTTCCCTATGTAAGAACCCTGCAGATCACTCTCGTGCAAAATACATAGACATTATGCATCACTTTCTTAGGGATCACACTCTTAAAAGAGATATCATTCTTCAATTTATCGGAACACAAGATCAACTTGCTGATATTTTTAGAAAATAATTACCCTCCGATAGATATGAATAAATTAAACAAAATTTAGGAATGATAATCGTAATGTAATAATTCTTTATTAAATTTTTGCTGAACAATTATCCTAACAGTAATAAATGCCTTTTCATAGGGTGGTACATTTGATTGTTACTATAAAATTTTTTAAATTTGTTTTTCAAACTTTTTTTAACTAATTTTTTTTCCAAGTTAATTTTCCAAGCATTTCGTATATGAATTTTTTTGGAATGGAAATTTCTGAAACTAAAATTTTCGGAATGAGGATTTCCCTAACTGAAATTTTCATGATTGAAATTCTCTGAATGAGAACTTCTGGCATGGAGATTTTTGTACTGGAGTTTTCGTAATGAGATTTTCATAATGAAATTTTTCGGAATGTATATTTTCATACTAGAACTTTCAAAATGAGTTTGTTTTAAAATTTATTTCTTCAAGAAGCATATTACCAATTACGAACAATATTTCTAGCCAATCCGAAAGCTATGATTTTCATACTTATAGTTTCGTAATCATATTTTTTTCTTACTGGTATTTTACTGAGTTTTTAAAAAGTTCGGATTCTAGTTTTACTCAAATCCAAATGTTCTCCTTAAAACCTCAAACGATCAGAGTCATGTTTTCCTTGTGGGAATGTTCTCAACCATTAGATCAGAACAAGATGCTTTTCAACCGTTAGATGTATTTTGGAATACCAAAGGTCACATCCATTTCCTATATAAAGGGGACCCCAAAGACTCGTCCCACATCTGTTTTGAAAGACTTTGCATGTCGAATCCTTTCTGTTCTTCTTAAGATCGGTTCGGAACTTTCCAAAGTCATTCTGAATCTTTCAAAAAATTTCACTCTGAATGTTTTTTGAAGAAATATCACAAGATATGTCAACATCAAAACCAATCTCAATGTGGTTAATCTTTAGGGAAAGGTTAGTTCATTGAGATTTCTACGATCTGCATTCTATTACAACCATGAATATTAGACTGAATGGATGGAAAGTTGTCTTCGTAGCAAAGTCAGATAGACATGATCCGGTTTATAATGATTTAGTGATCGAGTTCTACGAGTCTGTTTCCTTCCAGATGGATGATGGCAGAGAATGGTTTTCTTTCAAGACTTATGGGAAGACTTATAAGCTATCTTACACCAAGGCCGCGAGCTTGGTTGGTTTATCCTACGAAGGAGAAACTGAGTTCTGCTCTTACAAACTTCCCGATCTGCAAGAAAGTTTCAACAAGGACAATGCACCGGAGTGTCTTAGACTTAAGAATGATTCAACCATTAATATTTCTCATCTCACTCTGAACAATAGAATTATTCACCTTTGGGTAAAAGGATTTCTTCTCCAAGAAGAGGTGATAAAGATAATTTAAAGAAAAGTGATATATATGTCTTAGACTTCTTGGTGAATCTATGAAAGATAAATTTTATGAGGCATGTCTTGGTTACGATCAAGAACATCAAAGAAGGAAATATGAGAGCTTAGATATTCATGTTCCCTGCCTTATTATCTAAGCTTATAGTTTGGTGCTTAGAATATTTCAAGGATGCATGCAAATCAAAAGTCCGGAATTTCACGCTTATGCTGGTTAGTGATGATACTTTGAAGAGGATAAAGAAGTGTTTTTCTAATGAATCCGGAGAGTTTTACCCTCGATATGTGGAAGAGGTTGAAGTAGCTCAAAAAGAAACACACACTCCGGAACCATCCAAAAAGAAATGGAAGAAGAGAAAGGTTAAGGAAGTGGTTGCTGATGAAGAAAATTCTAAGGCTAAGGAAACTCAATCTTGTCCCCCCAAGCCGAAGAAACAGAAAACATATCCAGATGAAGTGTCTACGAAGTGGAGGGAAGATAAGTAGAAATGGAAGGAAGGGGATCCACAATTCATATTGGACCTTGCAGAGGCTAAGGCCTTAAAAGAAAGAGCTGCAGAAGAGTTAGAGAACCTGGCGAAAGAGAGGAAAATGAAGAAGAAAGTGTCTGAAGCTGAAGTGGTGAAATCATTGTTGAGATCTACATAGTTAGCTTATGAACTGATTCATGTTCCAAAATCTTTCCTAATAGAGGCTTCTTTACCAGAAACTCCATCCATGAACTATGCCACTTCAGAAAAAGCCAAGGGTAAAGAAGTAGTAGAACAATATGAAAGAGAAGTTGCTAAAGAAGTAGAGGAAGAAGTTGAAGAGGAATAAGTTAAAGAGGAAGAAGAATAATAATAGGGAAGTGAAGATTTAGATGGATTAATAAAAAAAGTAGAGGACTATAAAGATAAGTCTGAATTCGCAAAGTTAGTAACTCCATGAAAGGGAGATGAGGAAGCTAGTAAGCAACAACAAGATGAAGAAGAAAAAGAAAATGTCTTGTATGATGAGGAAGAATCCTATGAGAGGAATTTCGTTGAGGCAGGATAAGAAAAACAGAAACCAGATGAAGTTCATATTATCCAAGATTCTGAATCCAAGCAAGTATCTACTGATGGGAAGCCAATTCCAAAAACTGATAAGGGGAAGCACATCCTCATGAATACTCAATAAAAGATGTTATCAGGAAGAAAGTGGTTGGTGGCACCCCTAGAATGAAGCTAGTGCAAGATGAAGAAGATAAATATCAAAGATATGTATCTTATTCGAAATCATCTTCTCATGGGCGTGATTTTATTTTTGAGTCTTTGAAAAAGTTTGTGGACGTCATTCCAATATTTCCCACCATTGACAATAGATTTCAAATGCATCAGCTAAGCCAAAAACAAAAATCAGAGACACTATCCATGTTGATGGAAAAGTGTGTGAAGAGAGAAGCAGAACAAAAAAGTTACTTTATCGATTATGATGTGCATAGAAAGTCCTACAGTAAGGTAACAAATTGGTCTAAGAGAGTTGAAGAAGACTTGGCTATGTTTGATAATTTTCAGAATGATGTGAAATAAGCTTTTGACACAGCAGATAAAAAGGTTAAGAATCTTCCAGATGAGCTGATTATTGAGTAGAGTTCCTGGAGTCAATAAGTGAAGGAACTAAATGACAATAAAAATTCTTTGGCTCAAAATCTTATAAATGATAGAAATCTACGGATTGATCTTGAGAAGAAAGTCGTTCAGCAAAATGAGTAGATAAATATGCAGAAAGAAGCTATCGAGGCTCTGGAAGAGGCTTTCAAAGTCCAAGAAGAAAAGGCAAAAGCCTTAGAGAGGCAAGTCGGGGAAGACCAAAGAGATCTAAAGAAGCTCAAAACCTTGCTAAAGAAGCTCATCCCAAAGGAAAAGGAAGACAAATGAACCCACTCTAATATTTTGTTGTAGTTTGCTTTCTTTGTAATGTTTTTCCCAACTCTAATGAAATGTTATTTGGTTCGTTGTATCTTTTCATATACTAATGTTTTAGGTACCATATTTTTTATTCTATACCCTTTAATTCTTTTTGAAAATCACAAAGGGGAGAAGGAAAATGAACTACTCTTAAAAAGGATATAGAAAAATTTCTAAGGGAAATATTCTTAATGTAAGGTGGAGTTTCTCACTTCGATGTTTTTCATTCCCATGATAATGAGAACTCCACTCCGGAAATTCAGAATACAATCCTTAGAGTTTAAATGCCTAAGGGAGAGTTAGTTGTATTCACTTTCATTCATGAACAAAGGGAGATAAGTTTTAATTTCATAGCCTAATGATTTTTTTAAAAAATTTATTGTAATTTTATAAGGATGTTTATGCTTTCCAAATAGGGGGATATTTTTGAGTCAATAAGGTTTTCCTTATGAATTTTCCATTCCTTCTTGTTTTGAAAATCACAAACACCTTATACTTAAGAAAATGTATGTTTTACCTCCATAAGGAAAATTTTCTTCCATAAGGAAATTTACACTAACCTAGAGTTTCTTATACATAGAAATATTTTTCTTATGTACAAAACCCGTATTGTTAACCAAAATCCCGGAATCATATAATGAGAAGTATTTGAGTATTCTATTTCTATGATCTAAATATTAGTTGTGAACTATAATGAAGTTCCACTCTGAATTATGGATACACACTTTCACGAGTTCGACTCGAAACTCTTTAGTAGTTCGACTCCGAACTATTAAGTAGTTAAACTCTGAACTCTAAAGTAGTTCGACTCCAAACACTTATAAAGTTTGACTACGAAATCTTAAGTAGTTCGACTCTGAACCCTTATATAGATCGACTTCAAACTCTTAAGTAGTTCGACTTAGAACTCTTATAATGTTTGACTCCGAACATTTTCTAGTTCGACTTTGAACTCCGCAAGTTCATATTCTGATCTCTGTTGAAACCAGACTCCGAATTCCTATCAAACAGAATCTGTTCTGTTCTTGACATAGACTCCGAATTTCATTTTGGATAGACTCTGAACTTTTAATTTGCTTACACTCTGATCATAGTATGGATTTTACTTACAAATACTTCATTACAAAACAATGTCATGCATTCAATTATACTTGGTTTGTTATTAAATGATGTTATCTATTATGTTTCAAACTAACTGTTGGTTGAGTTACACGTATACATGTCCCTTCGAATTTCATGGAAAATATGACCGTTGGAGGAGGGAGATGACCATTGGAAATTTTCCTATAAATAAAAGCTTATTTGGAAGAACTAAAATAATGAGAGATGAAAGGAGGTGATAGATCTAGAAGACCACACGCTGTTAAGGTGATTTCTAGAGAGAGAAGAATTTCATGCTTCATGCATACTGAACTGCTCATTCAGATTGCATTGTGCGACTCAGAATGTTGGTGATTACATTTGAGGACTTTCGGGGATAGGAAGACAGAGGTGCTGAATTCCTTGAAGTTCGAGGGATTCCTTGCTGAGGAAGACAGAGGTTCCAACTACCTTGAAGTTGAGGGCTTGCGGGGATAGCAAGACAGAGATTCCGATCTTTGTATCGAGGGCTTACCCTGGTGTGGGTAAGATAGACTTGCTTGAAAGTATAAATCAAGGTACCATTATCCATGGTTGTTGGATACCCTTCTCTTTGGGTTAAAATACTTATATCCTGTTACTTGTAGTTTTACTATTTGATTTTCCGCTGCACTTTTTTATTGTATGTAAAGTATAATTCTCTTATATTTCCTTACATTTGGACTCTGATTAGTTTATATTCTACACACGTTAAGGTAGAATCTCATATTGTAAACTTTGGTTCCAATTATCCAATTGGTGATTAGAGGTGTTTTGAATTTTCTTAGTTTTACTTTGTTAAACATAGATTATTCCTTGTCTAAGGAAATTTTTAAAGTTTACAATTCACCCCCCTCTTTTATATTGAGAATCTACAACATTATTTTGATCCTACAATTGGTATCAGAGGAGGTCTCTGAAATACTAATACTCAAATATATGTTTTTTTTGATCATTTTTCATTGTTCTTCTTCCTTGCTTAGAAAGTTTCTTTTTCATTCTGAACATTGTCATTCTGAACTTTGTCATTCCAAATTGTTATCCCGACCAATGTTGTTACGAACTTTTTCTACTAACTAGTTTGTGTGCCATGTGTTATTTTAAGTATGGAAGGAGTCAATGTTGGTTCTAATAACAATCTAAATCCTACAAGACCACCAATCTTTGATGGTAATGACTATGAGTACTGGAGAGATCGAATGAAGACTTTTGTTTTCAACACTGTAGTGTATAATTTCGTTATTCTTACTGGTGATTATAAAATTCTTAATAAGGAAGTTAGAACTTTCACTAACCAGGAAAAGCAAGAGTATCAACTCAATTATAAGGTATGTAATACTTTACTATGTTCAATGACTAGAAATATATTTAGCCAATTTTCTTCTTGTGAAGCAGGTAATTGTATCTGGAAGAAGTGAGAGGTTACACACTTTGGCACTTCTAAAGTGATTGAGACTAGGAGAGCTATGCTTAGGGCTGAATACCATGGATTCAATTTTCCTTATGGTGAACCAATTTGCAAAGTTCAATAAAGATTTATGACTATAGTGAAAAGTCTTCAGTCTATGGGAGAGAAAGGGTTAGATGATGAAGCTCTTGTGGATAAGATAATTGATATTATGCCCAATGAGTGGGAATCCAATAGAATAGCTATTGATGAGAATAGGAAGGTCACTAAAATAAAATTAGATAAGCTATTTGGAAATCTTCTCCATCATTAAACAAGAATGAAAAGAGATGCTGACAACATCACGAAGACGAATGGGAATGGTACTGTTGCTTTTACAAAAACATCAAATCATATGAAATCTACGAATCCTGAGAGAGTAACCAGATCCAAGTCTTACAAAGTTATTATGCAATCCGAATCTAGTGAAAGTGAAGTCTCTGAATATGAGTTAGCAAATATTGAGGGAAGGATGAACAAGATAGCTGGCCAGAGAAATTTTTAATCCAAGTATAAGAAAAAGGAAAGGAAAGATATGAAAGATGGAGAAGTTACTTGTTATGAATTCAAGAAAGCTAGACATATTAGACCAGATTTCCCTTTGCTCAAAAAGAAAGAAAAGAAAGAAAGGCATTCTGAAATGAACAAAAAGAAGTATTATAAATCCAAATCTAAGAACGTTCTAAAAGCTAGTGGCACCTGGAGTGCCAGTGTTGGTGACTCTTCAGATGAATCTTTTGATTATGAATCTTCCGGACATAAGAATCTTGGCCTTATAGCCAGATTACCCATTAACAATCATTTTTTATGGCAAAGGTATAAAATGCAGAATCATTGACCAATGTTTCTTTAAATTCTAATGATAGTGAATATTATAACTCTTTAGATGAAGAATCCTCTTCTGATGAAGAAAATACTTTACCTACCTATGGAGAGGTTTCTAGGTTTGCTGATCTTTTTGAAATTGAGAATTCTAAACTCAATAACAACATTATATGTCAAAATCTAGGAATACTATTTTTATGAAAGAAATATCAGATCTTTCTAATGATCTTGATAAGAAAAATTCTGATTTTATAAATATTTCAAAAAATGTTGAGGAAGTATGTTCTGAGAAGAAAAAACTTTCAAATGTGTTAGAAAATGTAATTTCTAAGAAAAGTGTCTTCGAGCCTAGCTCTAGTTCTAAATCAAATGATTTTGAAGATAAAAACTTGGTTATAAAACTCAAGTCCAAAATTTTTTCCTTAAAAAGTGTTTATCAAACTTTACCCATGGTAAGGATAATTTTGATAAAATGTATTCCCAAATACGACCTTTAATAAACAAATTCGGATTTTGTTATACCCTTGCTAAACCTACATTTAGTAACATTTACTTTGTTCCACAAAGTGCCCCATTTTGTACCAAGTGTCAATGTGGTGGTCACTGGGCAATGAATTGATATTTAAAAAAAACCAAATGTTTAGGTTTTCATAAGGCATATTTTACAAAGAAGATGTGGGTGCCTAAAATTTTGTTGTCTGGAAATATAGGATCCATACAAGTTTGGATTATGAATGTTTAAACGTTTTCTTATTTTTATGAAGATGAGTGGAGTACCAACAACAATACATGGTACATGGATAGTGGATGTTCCCATCACATGACTGGTAACAAAATCTATTTAGAAAAGATTATCAAAACGAAAGGAGGAATGGTAACATTTAGAGATAATGCTTAGTGAGAAATTGTTGGTATAGGTAATATTGTTCTTCTTGGTAAAACTTTGATTTCAAATGATCTTTTTGTTAAGGGTCTTAAGAACAACCTCATTAGTATAAGTCAGTTATGTGATGAAGGATTCCTTCTAAATTTTAGGAATGATAAGTGCTTAGTTCACAATTCCAAGGAAGAATTTATTCTCCCAGCCAATAGTAAAGAAAATGTTTACACATTAAACATAGAAGACCTTAGAAGCCAAGACATACCTTGCCTTAGTGCAATGTAAGATCATTATTGGTTATGGCATAAAATATTAGGTCACTGTAACCTTAGGAACTTATGTAAACTCTCTAAGAAGAAACTAGTTAAGGATCTACCGAAGATTAGATTTGATTATTCTGAAGTTTGTGATCCTTGTTAATATGGCAACCAACAAAAATCTAGTTTTAAATCAATCAGTGAAGTCTCAAAAACTGATGCATTATAGTTAGTGCACATGGATCTTTTTGGTCCAACACAAACTGGATGCATTGTAGGAAAATACTACGCGTTTGTTCTAGTTGACAACTACACTAGATTTACATGGGTCTATTTTCTAGCAAAGAAGTCTGAATATTTTTGTTATTTCAAAAGTTTTAGAGCCCAAGTTAAAAATGAGAAAAACCTTCCACTAGAAACTATTCACATTGATCATGGAGGAGAATTTCAAAATTATGATTTTGAAACATTTTGTAGTAGAAAAGGTATTACTCACAACTTTTCAGCACCTAGAACTCCTCAACAAAATTATGTAGTTGAAAGAAGAAATATAATTCTTCAAGAAGTTACAAGAACCATATTGATTGAATATTCAATAGCTAGAAAATTTTGGGCTGAGGTTGTATGTACTGCTTGTTATACTATAAATCGAATTTTGATTAGTCCTTTTCCTAATAAAACTTATTATGAGTTATGGAATAGTAGAAAACCAAGACTTTCCTACTTCAAGGTTTTTGGTTGAAAAGTATTCATTCATAATACTAAATATAATTTAGATAAATTCGCATGAAAATCTGATGAAGTAATTTTCTTAGGATACTCCACAACTTTTAAGGCATATAGAGTTTTCAACAAAAATATTTGTATTGTGGAAGAAACAATGCATGTAAAATTTGATGGTTCCGATACTTTTATTTTTAAACCATCCCAACCTACATCCTCGGATGTGTTTTCGAAAATTTATTGTCAACCATTGATAGATGATCCTTCTAATAAGGAAAATGTTCAAGAATATACTTCTGAAACATTTACCCCAGAAGATTTTATACCCTATGTTGATGAATAGGCTTTACAAAACCCAAATCAGGTATTTCTTAAGAATCATCCCAATGATAGCATCATTGGTAATGTAAATAAACCTAAAAGGACTAGAAGTTCCATGATAAATGAAGTATAACATGTAGAATTTCATTCCCAATTGGAAAAAAGCATTGATGAAGCTTTAGGTGATGATGATCGGATCAAAGCCATACAAGATGAACTAAATGAATTTGAAAGGAATAAAGTCTGGACCTTGGTTGCAAGACCTAAAGAAACATATGTTATTGGAGTAAAGTGGGTCTTCATAAACATGTGTGATGAAAATGGAGTCATTGTAAGAAATAAATCTAGACTAGTTGCTAAAGGCTATAACCAGGAAGAGGGGATAGACTATGAAGAAACTAATGCTCTAGTAGCTAGACTTGAATCTATTCATATTTTACTTTCCTTTACAGTATTCTATAATTTCATACTTTTTCAAATGGATGTAAAATGTTCTTTTCTTAATGGTTATGTTCAAGAGGAAGTTTTTGTTGAACAACCTCCTGGCTTTGAAGATAAAAAACATCTGGATCAGGTTTTTAGACTTACCAAAGCTTTTTATGGCCTTAAATGTAACAGCCCGAGATTTTATGAAAAATATTCTTTTTTATTTCACTAATGGCTTGTGTTGTACGCTACACCAAAAGGATCTTGCACAACACGCATCCTTGACTTGCCTTGCATTACACGCAATCACAACCTTCCTCGATAGCGTGTGTGGTACGTAATACTGAGTTTCACGAAACAATGATATGCTATTAAAATATTATTGAAACTAGCCGTTATTAATAGTAATAACTACTTTTTAAATTTTAGAAATTTTAACTCTCAAAATGGACTTCATTTTTGGATTTGGAATATCGAATTTAGCCTAAGGTGATATTTTGGTACTTTTCGGATAACTTTCATATTCTGATGAATAGTGAAAATTACTAAATTATAATTAAAAACAACTTTTTTTTAATCGAAATAATTAATAGTGATAAATCATTAATTTGAGTGGTTTTAAAGTATATTTATAATATATTTTTACAATTTAATACAATGTTGGTCAGTGGATGTAATTTCACATTTAAACTAGACACAAACAAGTGTCAATCTTTTGATAGATTTTGTTTCTTAAAAACACGCTATTTGTTTTAACAGCGGGATTTAATTATAAAATTAATTAATGCAACTTATATGTTGGGAATTTTGTAAAATAGAAATCATTTTTGAATTCGGAATATCAATTATAGCTTAGGGTGAAATTTTGGCATTTTTTTGAAAAACTTCAATTTTTGATGAATAGTGAAACCACTAAGTGGTAGGTTAAAAACTGAATTTTGCATAAAACTTAATTTTACCGCTTCTGTGAATGGAATTTTGAAAATCCGAGAGACACGGTTAATATCAAGGACTAAAATGTGGTTCAATGAGATGAAAATAATTTTTGGTGAATAGTAACTTTTTACCTTTTTTTACCGCGGTTAATAGTAAATAGGGTAACTAAGGGTAAATATGATATTAATATTACCCTAAAAGATGTCCTAATTCTATTAGACAAGTGTAATTCGACCAAAAACAAACTTAGGAATAAAATATGACCATTTAGGCCCACTTGGATTAGATTAGGACATTTATTATTAATTTATTTAAAGAAGGGTTAAAATAGTTAAAATCAAAGTTTAATAAGTAAATCATTTTTAATATGGGGTTATACATAAGATAAATTCGATTGTAAATATTCATTAGAAAGATAAAAATATTTACTACATGATGGTATTTTATTTGTAATTTTTAGACATCAAATAAATTAATTTATTTATGACACAATGATGATGCAGTAATTATCTTGTTAATGAAATATTGACATAATTGATGTTATAAACACCAAAATAAATGTAATTTGAGACTTTTTATGAATTAAGCTAATTTTCTAGGTTACTATGATATATTAGTGTTGATTTAACCAACTTGGTTCGAACATATAATTTTGTTATGACTTTCACAAAAATCATGTATCAAATAGTGTCAAAATTGACACAAAATAGTTTTTAAATAAAATATTATATTATTAATTGTTATTTTATTCCTAAAAATCTAAGGTTCGGCCAAATGACTTATATAAGGATATATGTATTAATAATATACAATTTGGGGTTCGTTTGGCATGTTATAGTAAGTGTATTTACCATATAGTGAAAGAAAACAAAAAGACACAGTAAAAGTTAAATTATTTAACTTAGAGTTAAATCTAATTGATAAGGTTAAAATAATACCCTAAACTTGTCTAAATCATATTGGTTGATAGGATTTCGACCCATCCCCACTTTATCTTCGAAATAAGACCCTTTGGAACCATTATAAACCGATTTTGACTTTAATATAAAATAATATTTTGAGGTATTCCTAAGGTGCCCCTCTCCTCCCTTATAAAAGGACACCTCCTCCCCCTCCTCCTCACACCAATTTTAGCACTCAAGCTCGGCCAACCCCTGCCAAAATCTCTTCTCCACTTCCCTAGAAACATCCTAGAGGTTCTGGTCTTACTCAAAGACCAATTTTAGTTCCCTAAGAGGAGGTCTCCAAAAGGCGCTTCAAAGAAGAGGTAATTACCGTTACCAATTCTTTCATCTTTATTTCTTCTTACACTTCTTCTTCTTAGGTTGTTTCATTATGAAGTAATAACATCAGTATCACTCATATACTGATATGTTATTATATGTATGAAACAACCCTATTTCACCATCTATCCATTCTACGAAAAAGAAATCACTGCGCGTGCGTACGTACGGAATACCGTCTCCACGCCGTGGTGTAATCTATTTTCCACCACCACCTTACATGGATGGGTATAATGGTGTAAAGAATAACTATACATAGTTATTACAACATCATATTGATTCTGATATATTGTATAATCCACTTCAATTCAATTCAATATTTATAGAAATGATATCATCGCTCGTGCGTACGTACGGACTACCGTCTCCACGACGCGATGAGATTCATTCTCCATGTTAACCATTTAAGAATGATTATAATGTATATATAAGAAATAATAATGAAATATATGACATTATAAAGCTACTGGATTTATGTATATATATACATATGTATGTCATCTACTTACTTCCATTTCAAGACAATAAGGAAAGGAAAACAGCGTTCATGCGTACGTACGGACTACCGTCTCCATGAACGGTGTTTTTCATTTTATTTATCTACCTATTATATATATATATATACTTAATATATATGATATATAAATCATATTTTATATTCTGGAAGTGAGTAAATCATGATATAAGTAATAATTATGTCAAGAACAACAAGTCAAAACACCTACGATAAATGAAACGATTTTACCCAAAACGCTTCTTTAAAATGGAATTTACAAAAGAACGGGTAATATAATGTCATAAGTGAACCATATATGATATCATAACAATGAATATGATTCTGTAATAAGTCAAAAACATGATTTAAATCATTATACAGGAGGTTCGGACACGTACAAGCAAGTCGGACCTAAGGTAAGGGAAATATCACAATCTCATTTTTATCTGAGATTGTTTATTCGTAAGTATTTACTGGGGTGTATTTTATCATCCACATCCATGTTACCTCAATATGTAATATTATTTCCATCCACCTACAATTGTTTAAATCCAATTTTACCCTTCTATGAGTTTTTAGTAAAGGATATGAAAGGAATCTTTTTTCGTTTTTCGTACGAGGTGCTTTTTGACTTTTCCGACAAAAGTACGAAGAATGTTTTTTTAACTTATACGGCACGAACGGATTTATACTGTTTTATAAAGCCTTATTTTCATGAAGATTCCTCTAAAAGATTTCATGACTATTTTCAATAAAATCTCTTTCTTTTAAAATTGCATGATGTTTTGTGAAAAGAAATTGATTTTGAAGAAGAAAGGATATTTTCCTCAAGAATTCAATTCAAGTGTTTTATCAAAATTATTTTCCATATAAGATAATAAAGGGTTCGGTTTCTATCCATATTTTTACATTGATTTGACTATGTTGTGATGGAATTATTTTTATGAATTCCTTTATCTTATATGAATGGTTTTATGATGTCATGTTGTTTATGAATCCCATTTTTATTACATGGGTTATGCAATGATGTATGATTTATGATTTTGTGGCACACATAAGAAAGGATTCATTAAGAGATTGGTGGGACCTATATCTCCCTCCAATGCATTGGGTAAAGATTTTATATCTCATGAGATAGACATGGCTGGAATGGTAGGTTATACCGGTTCAGTGAAACAGGACTGAAACGAGGGTTACTCGATTCAGAAAGGGACTTTGTCCACTAAGATAGTCTTGGCAATGAGTCTTGACTAACAAGAAATGATTCTCTATGATTATGTGTGAATTCCACAAAGTTTCATGTTTTATGTTATGATTATTGTGATTACATTTCACTGCCATAATTTACCCCATGTTATGAAATTATGATCTCTTTTGCAGGTTAAGATTTCCAAAAGTTATGTGCTTATGTATATGATGTGATTGATATTTCTTTTGTTTACCCTTACTGAGCATTTGAGCTCACCCTTTTATGTTTTCTTTTCCCCAGGATATAAAGAAAGGTTTTAGGTAAAAAAAAGGGAAGATCTTTATGGGAGATATTGAAGATCTTTCACCACGATTAGAAGACTACGTTCAGAGTTTCCAAAGACACTAAACTATTACGATCCTTGTGTGTGTGTTTTTGTTATGTACTATTTATTCCTCAAAAGTAATGAAATGTCCATGTACGATAAGCATCGGGTCTCTACAGTTGGTATCAGAGGAAAGGTTTAGTCAACCTTTGGAAACTAGGATGCGAAAACGTTAGTGAGATCCCTAGAGATATTTCTAAGGTATGTCTAGGGATGTCCCTAGGGATAAGTATACGTATAGGTTATACTAATAGAATTACGCTAACGATCATAGAATTAAACCTAAGATGTTGGATATTGAAGGTACTCCCCCTTTATTATGTTGTTTTCCCTAGCATGATTTTTGCCTCTCACACTATTCTTTTTGGGTTTTAGACGATGGCTGGAACCCGAAGGAACCGTGTTGATCAATGCAATGGACAATGCAATGATTGCCCTCCTGAACAAACAAATGTTATGGGAGATGGAGTGAAAACTCTTATTGCTATACTTACACAAGCTATGAATCATTCTGGACTTCCAAATGAGCAGAGAAGGGAACAATATTCTATTGAGTCCTTCATGAGGCAACGTCCACCTTCTTTCAGTGGGTCTACTGATCCATTAGTTGCTGCACAATGGATTAGTACTACTGAAAAGATATTTTCAGTTCTTCAATGTTCTGAACATGATAAAGTCATCTTAGCAGTATATCGTTTGGAAGGTGAAGCTGATCAATGGTGGAATCTTATCAAGAATACGAGGCCAAGAGATGAAATTGAGTCCATGGAATGGGACGAGTTCAAGAACCTGTTTTTCAGTAAGTACTTCCCTCGTATTCTTCGAACAAAGATGGAGAAAGAGTTTCTTGAACTGAAGCAAAGGGACGATGAATCTGTTGGTACCTATGAAGCAAATTTTACAAGACTTGCAAGGTATGCTTCTGGAATTATCATTCAACCTGAAAGTAAAGTTGATCGATTTTTCAGTGGCTTAAAACCAAGTCTTCGAAGGGCATTAGCTATAAGAGACTTCAGTAGCTATGAAGAAATTGTGCGTTGTGCTATCAAGGTAGAAATGGAAGTTGGTGTTACATATCCATCTCATGGTTTTGACAAGAAACGAAAGATGGAGTTCAAGGAGAAATCTCGGAATAATGATGAAAAGAAGATGAATGTTTCCTTATGCACAATGTGTGGGAAGAAGCATGGTGGAGATTGTCTTAAAGGGACTAGAAAATGTTTTAAGTGTGGAAAAGAAGGTCATCGAGCAGCTGAGTGTCGAAGTAATGGAAAAAGGGTTTCTAATTATGTGAATAAAGCAAACACTACAGAGAACGCACCCCCAACACTTCAATGCTTCAAGTGCAAGGAAATGGGGCATTATGATAGTAATTGCCCTAATCCAAGGGTTAGTGATGATCAACATGAGCAACCACTGAAGGCAAAGGACAAAGGTAAATCACATGCGATCACTATTGGCAATGTTGAATATGACAACGATGTGGTGGAATGATTAAGTGTTTATGTAATGGGATTCCAAAATAATGTTGTATCATTGAGTATTGCAATATTTATTGATGTGGTATTCAAAGTGATTGAGATATTTTTTGGAAATAAGATGATATGCGAGAAAATGAAATGTTTAATAGTATTCATGAGATCATGATTAATATAAGGACTAAGTGATATCATGGTTTGAGTATATAGAATTTTGAGGATTTTGGTATGTGGAAAGTGTTAACTTTTAACTGCACTCATGTTTTCACTAAGGTATTCAAGAGAATACACGATTAAGGACTTTGAGTGTTTGGAATGTGACCAACAAGTCATATCTTATGATATGTGGGGATCAATGACAGTATTAAATCTCTGGTAATCGTTGTCACTATTTTATGAGAGTGGAATGCAGTATTATGTATAAGCCTAAAGATTAGACTGGATTATGTTGGACATAAGTTAGTATTGTTTAAGGATAGAAGATTTTCGATATTATTGATGGGATGTTATAGTAACGTAGTTTTAGAAAAAGGGACAACCTGCAGGACGGCCGACAGCCCATCGCTTCTGACAAGGCTGTAGGAATCGAACCCACAACCGAAGTGCGACTGGCCTTTATCGCCTACCACAAGCCTACAGGAAGTCCCTGTTTAGTAGAAACTAGTTTTATTATATTAAGCAGTATGATATATGAAGTATAAGTCCATTTTAGAAACCATATATGATTAATCTCACTATAGATCGACTTATGTATATAATATTTGCTAACCTTTTGTTTGAGACAGATGGAATGACCCGTCATTCTATCACATGATCTGCTAACACTTCACGAATAACAAATTCAACTTCATTTATTTAAGAGATGAAGTGGAAATTGTTCAAGGCATGAACAACAGTGAGATTGTACCAAAATAAAGAAAGTATTTATTCTAATTCAATTTTCAACTGTAGGGAAATGATCTTGAAAACCAAAAATGTTGTCCTAGTGATCTTATACCTGATGAATCAAATGGTACCTTAGATCGTCACAAATTTATGGATTTGTGATTACTAGATTTTCCATAGCCATGTTCTCTACCACTCTCCATCAGAACATGATGGCTAGATTTCTCTTCCATATCCATATTTTCACCTATGTGGAAACCCAGTGATTAGTTTATTTGGGTAATCGTTACATTTCATACTTTAGTTTTTAAAGCCAAGTTTTGGTATTCCCTTTTACGATGTGGGTTTCTATTAAAGAAACTTTCGAATAGTAAACCATTTATTACCCCGACGAATTTCGAGGGCGAAATTCATTTTAAGGGGGGTAGAATGTAACAGCCCGAGATTTTATGAAAAATATTCTTTTTTATTTCACTAATGTCTTCTGTTGTACGCTACACCAAAAGGAGCTTGCACAACACGCATCCTTGACTTGCCTTGCATTACACGCAATCGCAACCTTCCTCGATAGCGTGTGTGGTACGTAATACTGAGTTTCACGAAACAATGATATGCTATTAAAATATTATTGAAACTAGCCGTTATGAATAGTAATAACTACTTTTTAAATTTTAGAAATTTTAACTCTCAAAATGGACTTCATTTTTGGATTCGGAGTATCGAATTTAGCCTAAGGTGAAATTTTGGTACTTTTCGGATAACTTTCATATTCTGATGAATAGTGAAAATTACTAAATTATAATTAAAAACAACTTTTTTTTAATCGAAATAATTAATAGTGATAAATCAATAATTTGAGTGGTTTTAAAGTATATTTAGAATATATTTTTACAATTTAATACAATGTTGGTCATTGGATGTAATTTCACATTTAAACTAGACATAAACAAGTGTCAATCTTTTGATAGATTTTGTTTCTTAAAAACACGCTATTTGTTTTAACAGCGGGATTTAATTATAAAATTAATTAATGCAACTTATATGTTGGGAATTTTGTAAAATAGAAATCATTTTTGAATTCGGAATATCAATTATAGCTTAGGGTGAAATTTTGGCATTTTTCTGAAAAACTTCAATTTTTGATGAATAGTGAAACCACTAAGTGGTAGGTTAAAAACTGAATTTTGCATAAAACTTAATTTTACCGCTTCTGTGAATGGAATTTCAAAAATCCGAGAGACACGGTTAATATCAAGGACTAAAATGTGGTTCAATGAGATGAAAATAATTTTTGGTGAATAGTAACTTTTTACCTTTTTTTACCGCGGTTAATAGTAAATAGGGTAACTAAGGGTAAATATGATATTAATATTACCCTAACACATGTCCTAATTCTATTGGACAAGTTTAATTCGACCAAAAACAAACTTAGGAATAAAATATGACCATTTAGGCCCACTTGGATTAGATTAGGACATTTATTATTAATTTATTTAAAGAAGGGTTAAAATAGTTAAAATCAAAGTTTAATAAGTAAATAATTTTTAATATGAGGTTATACATAAGATAAATTCGATTGTAAATATTCATTAGAAATCTAAAAAGATTTACTACATGATGGTATTTTATTTGTAATTTGTAGACATCAAATAAATTAATTTATTTATGACACAAAGATGATGCAGTAATTATCTTGTTAATGAAATATTGACATAATTGATGTTATAAACACCAAAATAAATGTAATTTGAGACTTTTTATGAATTAAGCTAATTTTCTAGGTTACTATGATATATTAGTGTTGATTTAACCAACTTGGTTCGAACATATAATTTTGTTATGACTTTCACAAAAATCATGTATCAAATAGTGTCAAAATTGACACAAAATAGTTTTTAAATAAAATATTATATTATTAATTGTTATTTTATTCCTAAAAATCTAAGGTTCGGCCAAATGACTTAGATAAGGATATATGTATTAATAATATACAATTTGGGGTTCGTTTGGCATGTTATAGTAAGTGTATTTACCATATAGTGAAAGAAAACAAAAAGACACGGTAAAAGTTAAATTATTTAACTTAGAGTTAAATCTAATTGATAAGGTTAAAATAATACCCTAAACTTGTCTAAATCTTATTGGATGATAGTATTTCGACCCATCCCCACTTTAGATTCGAAATAAGACCCTTTGGAACCATTATAAACCGATTTTGACTTTAATATAAAATAATATTTTGAGGTATTCCTAAGGTGCCCCTCTCCTCCCTTATAAAAGGACACATCCTCCCCCTCCTCCTCACACCAATTTGAGCACTAAAGCTCGGCCAACCCCTGCCAAAATATCTTCTCCACTTCCCTAGAAACATCCTAGAGGTTCTGGTCTTACTCAAAGACCAATTTTAGTTCCCTAAGAGGAGGTCTCCAAAGGCGCTTCAAAGAAGAGGTAATTACCGTTACCAATTCTTTCATCTTTATTTCTTCTTACACTTCTTCTTCTTAGGTTGTTTCATTATGAAGTAATAACATCAGTATCACTCATATACTGATATGTTATTATAAGTATGAAATAACCCTATTTCACCATCTATCCACTCTACGGAAAAAGAAATCACTGCGCGTGCGTACGTACGGAATACCGTCTCCACGCCGTGGTGTAATCTATTTTCCACCACCACCTTACATGGATGGGTATAATGGTGTAAATAATAACTATACATAGTTATTAAAACATCATATTGATTATGATATATTGTATAATCCACTTCAATTCAATTCAATATTTATAGAAATGATATCATCGCTCGTGCGTACGTACGGACTACCGTCTCCACGACGCGATGAGATTCATTCTCCATGTTAACCATTTAAGAATGATTATAATGTATATATAAGAAATAATAATGAAATATATGACATTATAAAGCTACTGGATTTATGTATATATGTACATATGTATGTCATCTACTTACTTCCATTTCAAGACAATAAGGAAAGGAAAACAGCGTTCATGCGTACGTACGGACTACCGTCTCCATGAACGGTGTTTTTCATTTTATTTATCTACCTATTATATATATATATACTGAATATATATGATATATAAATCATATTTTATATTCTGGAAGTGAGTAAATCATGATATAAGTAATAATGATGTCAAGAACAACAAGTCAAAACACCTACGATAAATGGAACGATTTTACCCAAAACGCTTCTTTAACATGGAATTTACAAAAGAACGGGTAATATAATGTCATAAGTGAACCATATATGATATCATAACAATGAATATGATTCTGTAATAAGTCAATAACTTGATTTAAATCATTATACAGGAGGTTCGGACACGTACAAACAAGTCATACCTAAGGTAAGGGAAATATCACAATCTCATTTTTATCTGAGATTGTTTATTCGTAAGTATTTACTGGGGTGTATTTTATCATCCACATCCATGTTCCCTCAATATGTAATATTATTTCCATCCACCTACAATTTTTTAAATCCAATTTTACACTTCTATGAGTTTTTAGTAAAGGATATGAAAGGAATCTTTTTTCGTTTTTCGTACGACGTACTTTTTGACTTTTCCGACAAAAGTACGAAGAATGTTTTTTTTTAACTTATACGGCATGAACGGATTTATACTGTTTTATAAAGCCTTATTTTCATGAAGATTCCTCTAAAAGATTTCATGACTATTTTCAATGAAATCTCTTTCTATTAAAATTGCATGATGTTTTGTGAAAAGAAATTGATTTTGAAGAAGAAAGGATATTTTCCTCAAGAAGTCAATTCAAGTGTTTTATCAAAATTATTTTCCATATAAGATAATAAAGGGTTCTGTTTCTATCCATATTTTTACATTGATTTGACTATGTTGTGATGGAATTATGTTTATGAATTCCTTTATCTTATATGAATGGTTTTATGATGTCATGTTGTTTAAGAATCCCATTTTTATTACATGGGTTATGCAATGATGTATGATTTATGATTTTGTGGCACACATAAGAAAGGATTCATTAAGAGATGGGTGGGACCTATATCTCCCTCCAATGCATTGGGTAATGATTTTATATCTCATGAGATAGACATGGCTGGAATGGTAGGTTATACCGGTTCAGTGAAACAGGACTGAAACGAGGGTTACTCGATTCAGAAAGGGACTTTGTCCACTAAGATAGTCTTGGCAATGAGTCTTGACTAACAAGAAATGATTCTCTATTATTATGTGTGAATGCCACAAAGTTTCATGTTTTATGTTATGATTATTGTGATTACATTTCACTGCCATGATTTACCCCATGTTATGAAATTATGATCTCTTTTGCAGGTTAAGATTTCCAAAAGTTATGTGCTTATGTATATGATGTGATTGATATTTCTTTTGTTTACCCTTACTGAGAGTTTGAACTCACCCTTTTATGTTTTCTTTTCCCCAGGATATAAAGAAAGGTTTTAGGTAAAAAAAAAGGGAAGATCTTTATGGGAGATATTGAAGATCTTTCACCACGATTAGAAGACTACGTTCCGAGTTTCCAAAGACATTAAACTATTACGATCCTTGTGTGTGTGTTTTTGTTATGTACTAAGTATTCCTCAAAAGTAATGAAATGTCCATGTACGATAAGCTTCGGGTCTCTACATTAAACAAGCCCCCTGAGCCTAGTATGATAGACTCACGGGATTTTTGCTTCAAAATAACAATGTTAAGGGAAATGCAGATCCAACCCATTTCATAAATAAAGATAAGAAAAATGTTTTTATTGTTTGAATTTATGTTGCTGACATCATATTTGGTTCAACTCAGCAATATTTAACTGATTCTTTGTCAAGTCTAATGAAATATGAGTTTGAAATGAGTATGATGGGTGAGTTAACCTTTTTCCATGGTTTTTAAATTTCTCAAAGTCCAGAAGGAACCTATATATATCAATATAAGTATATTAATGATCTTCTCAAAAATTATGGTTATGAAAACACTAAGAGTATATGTACTCCCATTTGTACCTCAAATTCCTTAGATCTTGATGAAGCTGGGAAACCACTAGATCAAACATCTTTTAGAGGTATGATAGAAATTTTACTTTAATTAATAGCTAGTCGACCAGACTTAATGTTCTCTGTATGATTATTGCAAGATATCAATCCAATCCGAAGGAATCTCACTTAAAGGCGGTAAAAAGAATTTTTTGCTACCTAAAGGGGACAATGGATCTTGGATTATTTGATACTTATGGAAATTATTTTTTTCTAAAAATCTTTTCTAATGCTGACTTTGGTGGATGTAGAATGGATAAAAAAAAGTACATCCGAAACATGTCATTTTTAAGAGATTCATTAGTTTCTTGGTCATGGATGAAGAAACATTCTATAGCACTTTCCACTGTTGAAGCTAAATATGTAGCAGCTAGAAGTTGTTGTGCTCAAGTGTTGTGGATGCAACACACACTCACAGATTATTTCCTGAGATTTACTAAGACTCAAATATTGTGTGATAACACAAGTTCCATTTCCCTATGTAAGAACGCCACATATCACTATCATGCAAAACACATAGACATTAGGCACCACTTTCCTAGGGATAACACTATTAAATGAGATATCATTCTTCAGTTTATCAGAACACAAGATCAACTTGCTGATATTTTCACAAAATCATTACCCTCCAATAAATATGAATACATTAAACAAAAGTTAGGAATGATAACCATAATGTAATCATTCTTTATTAACTTCTTGTTGAACAATTATCCTAACAGTAATAATCTCATTTTTATAACGTGATTACATTTGATTTTTAGTATAACATTTTTCTAAAAAAAAATTTCAAACTTTTTGTAACTAATTTTTTTTCCACGTTTGTTTTCCAAAGATTTTAGATCTGAATTTTTTCGGAATGCAAATTTATGAAACAATAATTTTTGGAATGAGAGTTTCCGGAACTGAAATTTTCAGGATTGAAAATCCTTGAATGAGAACTTCTGGAATGGAAATTTTCGTACTGGAGTTTTCATAACAAGATTTTCATAATGAAAATTTTCAGAATGGAGATTTTCGTACTGGAACATTCGAAATGAGTATGTTTTTAAATTTATTTCTTCAAGAAGAGTATTACCATTTACGAACAATATTTCTAGCCAATCTGAAAGTTATGGTTTTCTTACTTATAGTTTCGTAATCATATTTTTTACTTGGTGGTATTTTCATGAGTTATTAAGAAGTTCAGATTCTAGTTTTCTTCAAATCCAAATGTTTTCCTTAAAATCTCAAAAGATAAGAGTTATGTTTTCCTTGTGGGAATGTTCTCAACCGTTAGATCAGAGCAAGAAGTTTTTCAACCGTTAGATGGCTTTTGGAAGACCAAAGGTCACATCCATCGCCTATATAAAGGGGACCCCAAAGACTCATCCCACATCGGTTTTGAAAGCTTTTGTGTGTCGAAGCCCTACTGCTCTTCTTAAGACTGGTTCCGAACTTTCCAAAGCTGTTACAAATCATTCATAATTCTTCACTCCGAATGTCTGTTGAAGCAACATGTCAAGATATGTCAACTTCAAAACCAATCTCTAAGTGGTTAATCTTCAGGGAATGGTTAGATCATTTAGATTTCTACGAGGTCGATTCTATTATAACCAATAATATTAGAGAGAATGGATGGGAATATGTCTTCCTAGCAAAGTCAGATAGACAGGATCCGGTTTATACTGATTTTCTGATCGAGTTCTATGAGTTTGTTTACTCCAAGATGGAAGATGGTAGAGAATGGTTTTCTTTCAAGTCATATGGGAAGACTTATAAGCTATCTTACACCAAGGTCGTGAGATTGGTTGGTTTAACCTATGAAGGAGAAGCTGAGTTCTGCTCTCAAAAACGTCCCGATGTGCAAGGATGTTTCAACAAGGAGAAGGAACTGAAGTGTCTTGGACTTAAGGATTGTTCAACCATTAAGATTTCTCGTCTCACTCTGAATAACAGAATTCTGCAACTTTGGGTGCAAGGAATTTTGGTTCCAAGAAGAGGTGATAAAGATAATTTGAATAAAAGTGATATCTATTTCTTAGACTTCTTGGTGAATCAATGAAAGATAAATTTGATGAGGCATGTCTTGGTTACGATCAAGAAAATAAAAGAAGGCAATTGGAGAGCTCAGATAATCATGTTCCCTACTTTACTATCTATGCTGATAGTTCAGTGCTTAGAATCTTTCAACATTGCATGCAAATCAAAAGTCCGAAATTGCAAGCTTAAACTGGTTAGTGATGATACTTTGAAGAGGATGAAGAAGGGTTTTTCTAATGAATCCGGAAAATTTTACCCTTTATCTTTGGAAGAGGTTTAAGTAGCTCAGAAATAAACACACACTCAGGAACCATCCAAAAAGCAAAGGAAGAAGAGAAAGGTTAAGGAAGTGGTTGTTGATGAAGAAAATCCTAATTCAAAGGAATCTCAATCTGCTCCGCCCAAGCCGAAGAAGCAGAAAACATATCCAGATGAAGTGGCTGCGAAGTGGAGGGATGATAACCAAATAGGAAGGAAGGGGATCCAGAATTCGGATTGGACCTTGCATAGGCTAAGGACATAAATGAAAGAGATGCATAAGAGTTAGAGAAGTAGGCAAAAGAGAAGAAAATGAAGAAGAAAGTGTCTGAATATGAAGTGGTGCAATCATTGCTGAGAGCTATAGAGTTAGCTTCTGAACTGATTCAGGTTCCTTAATCTTTCCTAATATAGCCTTCTTTACCAGAAACTCCAGCCAGGAACTATGCAACTCCGAAAAAATCCAAGGGTAAAGAAGTAGTTGAACAAGTTGAAAGAGAAGTTTCTACCGAAGTAGAGGAAGAAGTTGAAGTGGAAGAAGTTGAAGAGGAAGAAGAATAAGAAGAGGGAAGTGATGATTTAGATGTCTTGATAAAGAAAGTAGAAGACTATAAAGATAAGGCTGAATTCGCAAAGTTAGTAACTCCAGGAAAGGGAAATGAGGAAGCTAGTAAAAAACGACAAGAAGAAGAAGATGAAAAAAATCTCTTGTATGATGAGGAAGAATCCTATGAGAGGAATTTCATTGAGGAGGGACAAGAAAAACATAAACCAGATGAACATCAGATTATCCAAGATTCTGAATCTGAGGAAGTACCTCCTGATGGGGAACCAATTCTGAAATCTGATAAGGGGAAGCAAGCCCTCATGCATACTCCTATAAAAGATGTTATCAGGAAGAAAGAGGTTGGTGGTACCTCTAGAAGGAAGCCAGTGCAAGATGAAGAAAAGAAATCTCAAAGAGATGTATCTGATTCTGAATCATCTTCTCATGGGTGTGATTTTTTTGTTGAGTCTTTGAAAAAGTTTTTGGACGTCATTACAATCATTACCACCATTGACACTAGATGTCAAATGCTTCAGCTAAGACAAAATCAGAAATCAGAGACACTATCCATGCTGATGGAAAAGTGTGTGAAGATAGAAACGGAATAGAAAAGTATCTTTATCTATTATGATTTGCATTGAAAGTCCTGTAGAAAGGTAACAAAGTGGTCTAAGAGAGTTGGAGAAGACTTGGCTGTGTTTAATAATTTTCAGAATAAAGTGAAAGAAGCTTTTGACACAGCCCATAATAAGGTTAAGAATATTCAAGATGAGCTAATTATTGAGCAGAGTTCCCGGAGTCAAGAAGTGAATGGACTAAATGACAAGGAAAATTATCTGGCTCAAAATCTTATAAATGATAGAAATCTCCAGATTGAGCATGAGAAGAGAGTCGTTCAGCAAGATGAGTTGATAAAGATGTAGAATGAAGCTATCAAGGCTCATGCAGAGGCTTTAAAAGTCAATGAAGAAAAGACAAAAGCCTTGGAGAGGCAAGTCGAGGAAGACCAAAGAGATCTAAATAAGCTCAAAACCTTGCTAAAGAAGCTCATCCTGAAGGAAAAGGAAGACAAATGAACCCACTTTGATCTTTTGTTATAGTTTTCTTTCATTGTAATGTTTTTCCCAAGTATAATGAAATGTTATTTGGTTCGTTATATCTTGTCATATACTAATGTTTTAGGTACCATATTTTCTTTTCCATACCCTTTAATTCTTTTTGAAAATAAAAATGGGGGAGAAGGAAAATGAATTGCTCCTAAGGAGGGGAAAGAAAAATTTCTATGTGAAATATTCTTAAAGTAAGGGGGAGTTTCTCACCTCAAAGTTTTTCATTCCCATGATAATGAGAAATCCACTCTAGAAATTCAGAATACAATCCTTAGAGTTTCAATTGCTAAGGGGGAGTTAGTTTTATTCACTTTTATTCATGAACAAAGGGAGATATGTTTTAATTTCAAAGCATAATCAATTTTTTTTCAAAATTTCTTATATTTTTGTAAGGATGTTTGTGCTTTCCAAAAAAGGGGAAATTTTTGAGTCAATAAGGTTTTCCTTATGAATTTTTCATTCCTTCTTATTTTGTAGATCACAAACACCTTATACATAAGCAAATGTATGTTTTACCTTCATAAGGAAAATTTTCTTCCATAAGGAAATTTACCCTAACCTAGAGTTTCTTATACATAGCAATATTTTTCTTATGTACAAAACCCAGATTATAAACCAAAATCCCGGGATCATATAATGAAAAGTATTGGAGTATTCTGTTTCTTGGATCTGAATTCTGGTTGTTAACTATAACGAAGTTCCACTCTAAATTATGGATACAAACTTTCATGAGTTCGACTCCGAACTCTTAAGTAGTTCGACTCCGAAATCTTAAGTAGTTTGACTCCAAACCCTTAAGTAGTTCTACTCTAAACTCTTATAAAGTTCAACTCCGAACTCTTAAGTAGTTCGACTCCAAACTCTTATAAAGTTTGACTCCAAACTCTTATGTAGTTCAACACCAAACTCTTAAATAGTTCAACTCCAAACTCTTAAGTAGTTCTACTCTGAAAATTTATGAATATCGACTCCAAACACTTAATTAGTTCAAATCTGAACTCTTATGAAGTTCGACTCCGAACTGTTAAGTAGTTCGAATCCGAACTCTTAAGTAGTTGGACTCCAAACTCTTATGAAGTTTGACTCTGAACTTTTTCTAGTTCGACATTGAACTCCGCATGTTCAGATTCCGATCTCTGGTGAAACCAGACTCTAAATTCCTATCAAACAGAATCTGATATTTTCTTGACATAGACTCGAAATTTCATTTTGTTTAGACTCCAAACTTATAATTTTCTTTCACTTCGAACATAGTATGGATTTTATTTACAAATACTTCATTACAAAATGATGTCATTCTTTAAGATATAATTGGTTTATTATTAAACTATGACATTTATTCTATTTCAAACTAACCATTGGTTGAGTTACACATATACAGGTCCCTCCGAATTTCATAGAAAATATGACCGTTGGAGGAGCGAGCCGACCGTTGGAAATTTTCATATAAATAGGAGCTCATTTGAAAGAGCTAAAATAATGAGAGATGAAACGAGTTGATCGATCTAGATACCACATGCTGTTAAGGTTATTTCAAGAGAGAGAAACTTTTCATGCTTTGTGCGTACTGAACTGCTCATTCAGATTTCATTGTGGGACTCTGAATGTTGGAGATTACATTCGAGGACTTCTAGGGATAGGAAGACAGAGGTTCCGACTTCCACGAAGTTAGAGGGATTCCTTGCTAAGGAAGACAGAGGTTCCAACAACCTTGAAGTTGAGGGCTTGCGGGGATAGCAAGATAGAGATTCTGATCTTCATATCGGGGGCTTACCTTGGTGTGGGTAAGACAAACTTGCTTGAAAGTATAAATCAAGGGACCTTTATCCAAGGTCGTTGGATACCCTTCCCTTTGGGTTAAAAGACTTATATCTTGTTACTTGTAGTTTTACTACTTGTTTTTCTGCTACACTTTTGTATTGTAAGGAAAGTATAATTCTCTTATATTTCCTTACACTTGTACTTTGATTAGTCTAGATTCTATACGCTTTAACGTAGAATCTCATATTGTAAACATTTGTTCCAATTCTCTAATTGGTGATTATAGGTGTTGTGAATATGCTTAGTTTAACATTGTTAAACATAGATTATTCCTTGTCTAAGGAAGTTTTTAAATTTTACAATTCACCCCCCTCTTGTATATTGAGCATCTACAACATTATTTCAATCCTACAATTGGTATCAGAGGAGGCCTCTGAAATAAAAATAATCCAATATAGGTTTTTCTTGATCATTTTTCAATGTTCTTCATCCTTGTGTAGAAAGTATATTTGTCATTCCCAACTTTTTCATTCCGAAATTTGTCATTCCGAATTGATATCCCGAACTTTGTGGTTACAAAGATTTTGTACTAACTAGTTTGTGTGCCAAAGGTTATTTTAAGTATGGAAGGAGTCAATGTTGGTTCAATTGAAAATCCAAACACTACAAGACCACCAATCGTTGATGGTAATGAATATGAGTACTGGATAGATCGAATGAAGACTTTTTTTATCAATACTAGAGTGGATAGTTTCGTTATGGTTACTGGTGATTATAAAATTCCTGATAAGGATTTTAGAACTTTCACTAACCAGGAAAATCAAGAGTATCAACTCAATTATAAGGTACATAATACTTTACTATGATCAATGACTAGAAATATATATAGCCAACTTTCCACTTGTGAAGTAGTTAATTTTATCTGTAAGAAGTTAGAGGTTACACACTTTGGCACTTCTAAAGTGATTTAGACTAGGAGAGCTAGGCTTATGGCTGAATACCATGGCTTCAATTTTCCTTATGGTGAACTAATTTGGAATGTTCAACAAAGATTTATGACTATAGTGAGCAGTCTTCAGTCTATGGGAGGGAAAGTGTTAGATGATGAAGCTCTTGTGGATAAGATAATTGATATTATGCCCAATGAGTGGTAATCCAATAGAACAGCTATTGATGAGAATATGAAGGTCACTCAAATAATGTTAGATGAGCTATTTGGAACACTTCACCTCCAACATGAAACAAAAATGAAGAGAGATGCTGACAACATCAAGAAGAAGAATGGGAATGGTACTGTTGCTTTTACAACAACATCAAATCATATGAAAGCTACGACTCCCGAGAGAGTGACTAGATCCAGGTCTATGAAAGTTATTATCCAATCTGAATCTAGTGAAAGTGAAGTCTCTGAAAATGAATTAGCAAATATTTCTCAAAGGATGAACAAGATAGATGGCCAGATAAATTTCCAATGCACGTTGTAGAAAAAGGAAAGGAAAGATATGAAAGTTGGATAAGTTACTTGTTATGAATGCAAGAAATCTGGATATATTAGACCAAATTTACCTTTACTCAAAAAGAAAGAAAGGAAAGAAAGGAATTATGAAAGGAACATAAATAAGTATTATAAATCCAAAGCTAAGAAAGTTCTGAAAGCTAGTGACACCTAAAGTGCCAGTTGTGTTGATTCTTCATATGAATCTTCTGATTATGAATCCTCAGAACAGAAGAATATTGGTCTTATAGCCAGATTACCCATTAACAATCATTGTTTTATGGCTAAGGTACAAAATGCTGAATCATTGAACAGTGTCTCTTTAAATTCTAATGATAGAGAATATTATAACTCTTCAGATGAAGAATCATCTTCTGATGAGGAAAATACTTTACCTACCTATGAAGAGGTTTCTAGGTTTGCAGAACTTTTTGAAATTGAGAATTATAAACTCAACAAAAACATGATAAGTAAAACTCTAGGAATACTATTATTATGAAAGAAATATCATATCTTTCTATATATCTTGATATGAAAACTGATGATTTTAGAAATATTTCAAAAAATCTTGAGGAAGTAAGTTCTAAGAAGAACAAACTTTCTAAAGTTTTAGAAAAATTAATTTCTAAGAAAAGTGTCTTTGAGCCTAGCTCTAGTTCTAAATATAATGATTTTGAAGATAAAATCATGGTTATAAAACTCAAGTCTGAAAATTTTTCCTTAAAAAAGTGTTTATCAAACATTACCCATGGTAAGGATAATTTTGATAAAATGTATTTCCAAATATGACCTTTAAGAAAAAAATCTGGATTTGGTTATACCCATTCTAAACAAACTTTTAGAAACAATTGCATTGATCCACAAAGTGCCCCATTTTGTACCAAGTGTCAATGTGGTGGTCACTAGGAAATGAATTGTTCTTTAACCAAAACCCAATCTTTAGGTTTTAATAAGGCATATTTTCAAAAGAAGATATGGGTGCCTAAAATGTTGTTGTCTGGAAGTCTCGGATCCAAACAAGTTTGGATTCTGAAAGTCTAATTCTTTTCTTGTTTTCAGGAAGATGAAGGGAGTGCCAACAACAATACATGGTACATGGATAATGGATGTTCCTGACACATGACTGGTAACAAAATATATTTTGAAAAGATTAGATAAATGAAGGGAGGAAAGGTAACATTAGGAGATAATGCTAAGGGAGAAAGTGTTGGTATAGGTAATATTGTTATTCTTGGTAAAAATTTGATTTCAAATGTTCTTTTTGTTAAGGTTCTTAAGCACAACCTCATTAGCATAAGTCAGTTATGTGATGAAGGATACCTTTTGAGTTTTAGGAATGATAAGTTCTTAGTTCACCATTCCAAGGAAGAATTTATTCTCCCAGCCAATAGGAAAGAGAATGTTTACACTTTAAACATAGAATACCTTAGAAGCCAAGACTAACCTTGCCTTAGTGAAATGGATGATCATTATTGGTTATGGAATAGAATATTAGGTCACTGTAACCTTAGAAACTTATGGATACTCTCTAAGATGAAACTAGTTAAGGATCTACCAGAGCTTAGATTTGATTCTTCTAAAGTTTTTAATCCTTGTCAATATTGAAAGAAACATAAATATAGTTTTAAATCAATCGGTGAAGTCTGAAAAAATGATGCATTACAGTTAGTGCACATGGATCTTTTTGTTCCAACACAAACCGAAAGCATTAGAGGCAAATACTATGTGTTTGTTCTAGTTGATGACTACACTAGATTTACATGGGTCTATTTTCTAGCATACATTTCTAAAGATTTTTCTTATTTCAAACGTTTTAGAGCCCATGTTAAAAATGAGAAAAACCTTCCACTGAAAACTATTCACAGTGATCATGGATGAGAATTTCAAAATTCTTATTTCGAAACATTTTGAAGTAGAAAAGGTATTACTCAAACCTTTTCAGCACCTAGAACTTCTCAACAAAATGGTGTTGTTGAAAGAAGAAATAGATTTATTCAAGAGATTACTAGAACCATATTGAGTGAATATTTTATAGATTGACATTTTTTGGCTGAGGCTGTAAGTACTTCTTGTTATACAATAATTCATGTTTTGATTAGACATTTTCTTAAAAAAATACTTATGAGTTATGGAATGGTTGAAAACAAGGACTTTCCCACTTCAATATTTTTGGTTCCAAAGTATTCATTCTGAATACTAACGATAATTTAAATAAATTCGCACTAAAATCTGATGATGGAATTTTCCCAGGATACTCCATAACTTCTAAGGCATATAGTGTTTTCAATAAAAATACTTCTACTGTTGAAGATACACTGCATGTAAAATTTGATTAATTTGATCCTCTTGTTTTTAAACTATCCCAACCTACATCCTCGGATGTGTTTTCAAAAACTGATTGTCAACCTTTGATAGAAGATCCTTTTGATAAGGAAAATGTCCAAGAAGATACTTCTGAAACATTTACCCCAGAATACTTTCTACCCTATGTTGATGAACAAGATTTACAAAACTCAAATCAAGTGTTTCTTAAGAATCATCCTAGTGATAGAATCATTGGTGATGTAAATCAACATGTAATGAATAGATGTTCCTTAAGAAATGAGGTACAACATCTAGCATTTCTTTCCAAATTGGAACCAAAAATCATTGATGAAGCTTTAGGTGATGATGATTGGATCAAAGCCATGCAATATGAACTAAATGAATCTGAAAGGAATACAGTCTAGACATTGGTTGAAAGACCTAAAGAATCTTCTGTTATTGGAGTAAAGTGGGTATTTATAAACAAGTGTGATGAAAATGGAGTCATTATAAGAAATAAAGATAGAATAGTTGCTAAAGGCTATAACCAGCAAGAGGGAATAGACTATGAAGAAACCTTTGCTCCAGTAGCTAGACCGGAATCTATTCGTATTTTACATGCCTTTGCAGCATTCATTAATTTCATACATTTTCAAATGGATGTAAAAAGATTTTTTCATAACGGTTATGTTCAAGAGGAAGTTTTTTTTTAACAAACCTCAGGGCTTTGAAGATAAAAAACATCATAATCATGTTTTTAGACTTACCAAAGCTTTGTATGGCCTTAAACAAGCCCCACAAGCCTGGTATGATAGATTCACATGATTTTTGCTTCAAAATAACTATGTTAAGGGAAATGAAGATCCAACCCTTTTTATAAAGAAAGATAAGAAAAATGTTTTGATTGTTAAAATTTATGTTGATGACATCATATTTGGTTCAACTCAGCAATCTTTAACTGATTCTTTTGCAAGTTTAATGAAATATGAGATTGAAATGAGTATGATGGGTGAGTTTACCTTTTTCCTTGGTTTTAAAATTTCTCACTGACTAGAAGGAACCTATATATCTCAACATAAGTATATTAAATATAGTCTCAAAAAGTATGGTTATGACAAAACTAAAAATATAAGTACTCCCATTGGTACCTCAAATTCATTAGATCTTGATGAAGCTCGTAAACCAGTAGATCAAACATTTTTTAGAGGTATGATAGGAAGTTTACTTTACTTAACAGTTAGTCAACCAGACTTAATGTTCTCAGTATGCTTATGTGCATGATATTAATCCAATCCTAAGGAATCTCACTTAAAGGAGGTGAAATGAATTTTTCACTATCTAAAGAGAACCATGGATATAAGATTATTTTATACTTCTCGAAATGATTTTGTTCTAAATAGATTTTCTGATACTGACTTTGGTGGATGTAGAATGGATAGAAAAAGTACATCCAGAACTTGTCATTTCATAGGAGGTTCATTATTTTCTTGGTCATGCAAGAAGAAACACTCTGTAGCACTTTCTACTGCTGAATCTGAATATGTAGTAGCTGGAAGTTGTTGTGCTCAAGTGTTGTGGATGCAACACAAACTCACATATTATGGCCTGAGTTTTACTAAGACTCAAATTTTGTGTGATAGCACAAGTTCCATTTTTCTATTTAAGAACCCTGCACATCACTATCTTGAAAAACACATAGACATTAGGCATCACTTTCTTAGGGATCACACTCTTAAAGAAGATATCATTCTTCAGTTTATCGGAACGCAAGATCAACTTGCTGATATTTTTAGAAAATCATTACCCTCCGATAGATATTAATACATTAAACAAATGTTCGAAATGATAACCATAAGGTAATAATTATTTATTAACTTCTTGTTGAACAATTCTCCTAACAGTAATAAACATTTTTTTATAGGGGGAGTACATTCGATTGTTAGTATAACATTTTTTAAATTTGTTTTTCAAACTTTTTTTAACTAATTTTTTTTCCCGAGATAGTTTTCTAAACTTTTTGGATATAAATTTTTTTGGAATGGAAATTTATGAAACTAAAATTTTCAGAATGAGAATTTCCAGAACTGAAATTTTTAGGATTGAAATTCTCTGAATGAGAACTTCCGGAATGGAGATTTTCGTACTTGAGTTTTCGTAATGAGATTTTTGTAATGAAATTTTTCGGAATGTAGATTTTCATACTGGAACATTCAAAATAAGTTTGTTTTTAAATTTATTTCCTCAAGAAGAGTATTACAATTTACGAACAATCATTCTAGCCAATCCTAAGGATATTATTTTCTTACTTATAGTTTCGTAGTCATATTTTTTGCTTGCTGGTATTTTCCTGAGTTTTTAAAAAGGTTGGAATCCAGTTTTCCTCAAATCCGAATGTTTTCCTTGAAACCACAAAATACCGGAGTCAAGTTTTCCTTGTGGGAATGTTCTCAACCATTAGATCAAATCAAAAAGTTTTTCAACCGTTAGATGGATTTTGGATGACCAAAGGTCACATCCATCACCTATTTAAAGGAGACCCCAAAAACTCGTCCCATATATGTTTTGAAAGCTTTTTCGTGTCGAAGCCCTTCTTGTCTTCTTATGAACGGTTCCGAACATTCCAAAGCCGTTTTGAATCATTCAGAATTCTTCACTCAGAGTGTCTGTTGAAGCAATATCTCAAGATATGTCAACTTCAAAACCAATCTCTAAGTGGTTAATCTTCAGGGAAAGGTTAGTTCATCCCGATTTCTACGAGCTTGATTCTATTATAACCAAGAATATTAGACTGAATTTATGGGAAGATGTCTACATTGAAAAGTCAGATAGACAGGATCCGGTTTATACTGATTTGCTGATCGAGTTCTACGAGTGTGTTTCCTTCCAGATGGAAGATGCCAGAGAATGGTTTTCTTTCAAGTCATATGGGATGACTTATAAGATATCTTACACCAAGGCCACGAGCTAGGTTGGTTTAACCTATGAAGGAGAAGCTGAGTTCTTCTCTCACAAACTTCACGATGTGCAAGGAAGTTTCAACAAGGAGAAGGAACTGAAGTGTCTGTATAGCATCCCACCATTTTAACATAAACTTTCATTACATTACACAAAACTGAGGATCGTTAAGGTTTAGTGTCTTGGAAACAAGGATCATAAAACATAAAAAAAACATAATATAAAAACATTCTTCTTAAACACTTGAAAGGCTTCTCCTTTAGTTCATCCTATGTTCATTATGCATCTCATAACCTGGGGACATACATCAAAAGAAAGGGTGAGCAGAAGGCCCAGTAAGGGAAATAAGAGGAACATTTTACATGTGAACTTGAGATACTTCAATAAGGACATGAAAAGAACATTAAGGCATAAGAAAGAAATCATGAGGCATTTCATAATAAAAATAACATTTTTCATAACTTGAAGATGTGGCTACATCATTTAACATAGACAATCATGAACATATCACCAAGGTCCATCCCCAAGGTGTCATTTGAAAATTACCAAGGTTATTCACCAAGGTATCGTGAAAATTGTAATCTCTAGTGGTTACATCATTACCCAATGCATTGGAGCGCTATCAGGGCGCACCCTTAAATTTGTCTTTATTATCATGTGAGCCACATATATCATCATCAAACATTTCATAAATAACCCACATAGCATAAAATAAATTGGTTTCATTTCATAATCATAACGTTTTAAAAACTGCTTTAAAGACATGATCTTTACGTCACATTAAACCCACGGAAAGGGAAAGCGGGTCTCATGTATGTAAATCCCAGAATTTAAAATGGAACATTTTGATATATATGTGAATACCCTTGTATAAATAAGAGCTTTGAGTATTCACTTTATAACATAAAATAATTTTTGAGAAAAGAGAGAGGCATTTTGAGGGGAAAATTCTGCAGCATAACGGCTAAGTTTCGGGGTTTTAGAAAACATTGAAATGAGAGGGGACATGGGTCACCCACTCATAAATGATCCATAATACAGTAGGGTGAAGGAATAAGAAGGACATATGGACATGGTAACGAAATTTTAGGGACATACCATTTGAAATGAAAAACATGGAAGGAAAAAGATTAGATTTCTCTTATGAAAATTCGGCAGCCTTACGGCGTCACTTAACTTCAAAAGAATATGTTTTGACAAGATCAAAAAGGGTCCCTCATCATATGATCATAAGAGATCAGTATGATTGATATAGAGATCATACCCCAACATAATAAAAAGGAACTTGAAAGACTTGACATGAAAATTGAACTTGAAAAATGAGAAGGGTGAAAGAATCCCTTAAAAATTCGGCAGCCTAACGGCGTCACTTAAACTTTCATAAAACGAAATGATGAGAGTAAGAGGGGATCTCTCATCATATAAACATGAAAGGGCAGTAAGAGGAATATAAAAGAACATCCTCTCACATAAAAACATGGAGCATAATAGGAATGACATAAAAGAGATTTCATGAAAAGAAAGAGAGGGGTCGGATCCCTTACCTTAAAACGTGACTCTTGAAACTCAAAGGATTGGACCTTGAGGGCTTGGGGGCACCTTGGGAGGACTCTTTGGAAGGTAAGAAGACCAGAACTTCGTTGGGGAAGAGTTGGGAGTGAAAACCAAGGGAGGAAAGGGTGGCTATTTATAGGGAAAGTGAGGGGACAAAGCATTAATGGCCAAAGGACACCTCACATGTGCTTTTCTCAAACCCATGGGCTCTCCCTTGGCATTTATCATGGAGTTAGGCCACATGGGGCCCCCAAAACAATAATTCATCACCCTTGGCCGGCCAACCCTCAAAAGATCTCATGACATCATCATGACATCATTATGATGTCATTAAACATACCGAAACCCTAAAACGGTATTTTTACTATTCACTGAAAATTTCAACTTTCTCAGAATAATCCCAAAATTTCACCTTAACCAAATATCAATGCTCTGATTTCAAAAATGAAATCCATTTTATAAAAATATTTTTCTAAATAATTTTAATTTAATTTTTAAATAAAAACACTATTCATCGAAAATTCATTTTTTCCAGAAAAATCCCCAAAAATTACCTTAACATAATATCGATGCTCTGAGTTCAAAAATAAAGTCATTTTTATAAAAATAATTTTCTAATTATTTTTAATTAAATTTTTAATTAAAAAACACTATTCATCCGAAAAAAACTAATACTTGATTAATAATTTATGAAACCGTTATTTACCCATTTTATTGAATCACATTACTTAACCAAGGTGTCTAAATTATATTAAAACTTTCTTTAAGTGAAAATTACTAATCCATTTGGTCACATTACTAATCCTAAGCGTAAAATCACTATTCATAATTTACTATTCATCAAAAATTAAGTTGATCTTATTAGACTCCAAATTCCTTAATGAACACTTTTGTAGAAGACCATTTTTTGAAAATCATTACACATCATTAGTTATTTAGGGTTTACATAAATATTTCAAAATATCCCTTTTTCAAAATTCATCAATAAAATACATTCTAAAATTATCTAGACATTTGAAATTTCACAAACATCACTAAAGGAAGAAATCTCAATTTATTCATCCGAAAGGATTACACAAGGAAACTAGGGTCTCATCACATAGCCCCTTATAACACTGGCATAAGACCTAAGTGTAAGGTGTGCTATGGTGATAGAATCTGAGGGAGTCTCAGATAACATTGCCCTAATAGCAATCTCCACTAACTTGAACTTCTCCTGCAAGAGTTTTCGTTCAAGCTTGACACGCTGGAGCTCGGATTGGGCTTGGTCCAAAGCGAATCCCACAGATGCTACCTCCTTCCCAAGCTCTGATAAGTGGGCTTCATAAGGGTTGAGTCTACTGGATGAAGCCATCGACTCCTCTTTCTGCATTAACCATTAACATCTTATTAAATAAATAAGAGTAAGTTAATATACTACTCAAAAAGATTGGGTCGTTACATTCTTCCCCCCTTAAGAAATTCTGTCCCTGAAATTTATACTTGAGGCCTAGTTGAAAAGGTGAGGGTACTTTTGCTTCATCGTTTCCTCAGGCTCCCAAGTCGCTTCTTCATATTTATGATTCCTCCACAACACTTTCACAAGGTGGGTAGTCTTGTTTCGTAGGACCTTGTCTCTACGGTCCAAGATCTCCACTGGCTGCTCCTCATAAGAGAGGACATGTTCATGTTGTACCACCTCTGGGTTCAGTACATGCGAAGGGTCGGGTATGTACTTCCTCAAGAGAGATACATGGAAGACATCATGAACTTAAGCTAGGTTCGGTGGAAGTTCTAGACGATAGGCCACTGCTCCTATGCGATCAATGATTTCATAGGGGCCAATGTACCTAGGGCTGAGCTTCCCTTTCTTCCCAAACCGCATGACTCTCTTCCATGGAGAAATTCGAAGGAAGACTTTGTCACCAACACCAAACTCCAAGTCCCTTCGACGATTGTCAGCATAGCTCTTCTGCCGACTCTGAGCAGCCTTTATGTGTTGTTGGATGGAATGAACCTGTTCTGTCATCTCTTGCACGAGATCAGGCCCAAGAAGCTTCCTCTCACCAGTTTCATCCCAACAAGTAGGAGTTCTACACCGCTTTCCATACAGAGCTTCATAGGGTGCCATCTGAATACTCACATGGAAGCTGTTGTTATAAGAGAACTCCACTAATGGGAGGTGTTGATCCCATCCACCTTTAAATTCCATTGAGCATAATCTCAACATGTCTTCGAGTGTCTGAATAGTCCTTTCAGATTGGCCATCAGTTTGAGGATGATAGGCCGTACTAAAATTCAATTCAGTATTCAGAGCATGCTGAAGACTTCTCCAGAATTTTGATGTGAATCTTGGGTCACGATCAGATACGATGGATAGTGGTACCCCATGAAGCCTTACCACTTCCTTCACGTATATCTTGGCAAGCTTATCCAGAGAGAAATCTTCCTGAATAGAGATAAAATGGGCTGTCTTGGTGAGACGGTCCACAATAACTCATATCGCATTGTTTCCTTTGGATGTTTTTGGGAGACCAGTTACAAAGTCCATGGTGATATTATCCCACTTCCATACTGGTATGGGTAGCGGTTGTAATACCCCCTTAGGAAGTTGTCTTTCTACCTTTACTTGCTGACACACCAGGCACCTTGTAGTGTAATCGGCAATCTCCCTCTTCATGTTATCCCACCAATAATGATCACGAAGGTCTCTATACATCTTAGTGCTTCCCGGATGTATAGAGAAAGTAGAGCTATGAGCTTCATCCATCAGTTCTTTCTTTATCTCCGGAATAGATGGAACACATAGTCTTGTACGAAATTTCAATACACCTTCTTGATCAATATTGAAATCAGGGAACTTCCCATCCTTTACAGCCTCGAACTTCTCCTGCAGCAAAGGATCTTCTTTTTGATCCTTCTTGATCTTCTCCAGTAATGAAGGTTGAGAAATCATTTGGGATAGGGTTGATGATGTCCCTTTCCTTATAATTCCCATGTCCAGTTTTACTAGATCTTTAATCAAGGGATCTCCCAAGATCCTCATTGTTGCCCGAACAACAGGATCTTTCCTGCTTAACGCATCCGCGACTTTGTTTGCTCTTCCAGGGTGATAATGAATTGAACAATCATAGTCTTTAATAAGCTCCAACCATCTCCTTTGTCTCATGTTCAATTCTTTTTGAGTGAAAATATACTTTAGACTTTGGTCGTCAGTGTATATATCACATTTCTCCCCATAAAGATAGTGCCTCCATATCTTTAGAGCAAAAACAACTGCCGCCAGCTCTAGATCATGCGTAGGATAATTCTGCTCATGAATCTTCAACTGTCGAGATGCATAAGCAATTACTTTGTCATTTTGCATGAGGACGCACCCAAGCCCTTTCAGAGATGCATCGCTAAAAATAACGAATCCTTCTCCGATAGAGGGTAGTGTTAACACCGGTGCAGTAACCAATCTCTTCTTCAGCTCTTGGAAACTTTCCTCGCATTCCTTTGTCCAGATGAACTTAACCCCTTTTCGAGTCAACTTAGTTAGTGGATTAGAAAGCCGTGAAAAGTTTTTCACAAACCTCCTATAATATCCCGCTAAACCAAGGAAACTACGAATCTCAGTTACTGTTGTGGGTTGAGGCCACTCCTCCACAACCATTGTCTTTGCAGGGTCAACCGAGATTCCTTCATTGGTTACGATGTGCCCCATGAAAACCACTTGTTGTAACCAAAACTCACACTTGCTGAACTTCCCAAAGAGCCTCTCCTTCCGTAGAGTTTTCAAAATAACCCTCAGATGATCTTCATGCTCCTCCCGACTTTTTGAATATATCAAAATATCATCAATAAAAACTACCACAAAGTTATCAAGGTAGTCCTTAAAGACTCTATTCATCAAATCCATGAAAATAGCAGGAGCATTAGTCAAGACGAAGGGCATAATAGTAAACTCATAATGCCCATATCTTGATCGGAAGGCAGTCTTTGGAATATCTTCCTTCTTCACCCTCAGTTGATGATAACCAGATCGAAGGTCAATCTTAGAGAAGAATTGAGCCCCACGAAGTTGGTCAAATAAATCATCAATTCTTGGAAGAGGGTATCTGTTCTTCACTGTGATCCCGTTCAGTTCTCTATAATCAATGCATAGCCGCATTGATCCATCCTTCTTCTTCACAAAGAGAACTGGTGCTCCCCAAGGAGACACACTCGGTCGGATAAACCCCTTCTCCAACAAGTCTTGGAGTTGTTTCTTTAGCTCCTCTAGCTCCACATTTGCCATTCTATACGGAGTCTTTGATATCGGTTGAGACCCAGGTACGAGTTCAATGGAGAACTCTACCTCTCTTTCTGGGGGAGGTCCAGGTAACTCCTCAGGAAATACATCCATGTATTCTTGAACAATCGGAACATCTTCAATTTGTATGCTCCCTTTCCCTTCTTCCTCATCACCGATTAACTCCATAAAGAAAGCTATAGGAGGTGCTTCTAGATAGGGATCAGTTCGGGATATCTCTCCTCGGAAGATAACTGTAGGTCGTTCATTCAAGACTACTGAGATTTCCTTACTTCTGCATTTGATCTTAGCATTATACTTTGAGAGCCAGTCCATCCCTAGTATAATGTCAAATTCCATCATGGGAATGACTACTAGATTTGCGATAAGATTGTGCTCACCAAAGTAAACACTAGAGTCTCTAAACACTGTTGATTCATGGATAATCCCACTTGGAGTCTTGACTGACAACTCTACCTCAAGCAATTCGGGGATTGATTCTATATTCTTTGCAAACTTGGAAGAAATAAAGGAATGCGTAGAACCAGAATCAAATAAAGCACTTTCTAGTTTTGAGAGGACAACAAGAGTACCTGCTACCACATCGTTCGGAACTTCAACTTCAGTTGTTGTGATAGCGAATGCACGACCTTGCTCCCTTGGCCTCTGCTGAGGTTGATGGTGATTCCCCTCCACCGCCCTCGGATTTGGACATTGATTAGCAAAGTGCCCAAGCTGTCCACACTTGAAGCATGTGACTTCGGGTAGGGCCAGAACCATCTTTCCTCTGTCGTTAGTGTTGGGAAGTTGAGGCTTCACATCACCACGACAATTCCGAGAAATATGGCCTTCTTTTCAACACCTATAGCACTTGCCACTTCCGATCAAGCAGTTCCCCTGATGCTTCTTCCCACATTTATTGCATGTGGCATGTTGCATATGCTTTCCACCTCTTTCATGATCAAAACTTCTTCCAAGGCTTGGTTCTAGAGTTCTCTTCTTCTCATTAGATTTGTGAGACCACTGTGTCTCTCCAAACTCTAGTTCAACGTTCATAGCACTTCGAACTATTTCTTCATAGCTATCGTAGTCCCTGTTGGCTAGATTCTTCCGCAGATGTGGTCGTAGTCCGCCAAAGAATCTATCAACCATCCCATTAGGGTCCATGACAAAACTTGAGGTATAACGGGAAAGCCTTGTGAAGTTCATCTCATAGCTTCCGACAGATTCGTTCTCCTTCTGCTTCAGCTCGAGAAACTCTTTCTCCATTTTCGTTCTCATGGAACGAGGGAAATACTTGTTAAAGAAAATTCCCCGAAATTCTTCCCACTCCATAGCTTCCATCTCTCCTCGTGGCTTTCTGTTTTTGATCAGTGACCACCACTGATCAGCTTCTCCCTCTAGGCGGTAAACAGCAAGGGTGACTTTTTCTTGTTCCGAACAATGAAGTACATAAAAGATCTTTTCAATGGAGCTTATCCATTGTTCCGCAACCAATGGGTCAGTAGATCCACTGAATGTTGGCGGTCGTTGACGCATGAAGGACTCAACAGAAAGTTGTTCCCTTCGTGGTGAGGTCGGCCTCTCAGCTTGATTCATGTTATTACTCATAACTTGAGTCAGTTGGTTCATCATCCGCATGAATGTTTCCATTCCGGCTTCCATCGGAGGGCCGTCAGCACATGGTGCATTGCGGTCACCATCGGCACTGTTTCTCCTATTGCCCGCCATTTTCTAAAAGAATAAAACCTTAGTGAGAAACTTATTTCATTTATGAATCTTTTAACTAAGACTTCGTGCTTAGAAAATTATATTTCCCTATAATTCCTTCATAATGATTCATAAAAAGCATGTGATTAACCAAACATATCCCCCGGGAGTGTCGTAACCAAGAGTGCAGCAAGGCCCGTTATCGTGCACCAGTTCCCGTTCAAGTCTAGCTCAAAGCGGTGTTTTCGGGTTTTACCCCTATGTACATCTGTGCCAGAGCCGCCTCTACCTGCTCGTATCCAGACAGGGATGTATTTGTTTGATAGACCACTTACTTAATACTTACCAAAATACCAGGAAGTTTTCCTATATTTAAACTTTTCTATAGGGTTCTTCCTAAAGTTTTTATATCCTAATTTCCACAAATAACTAAACCATCCTTTGATACCAACTATAGCATCCCACCATTTTAACATAAACTTTCATTACATTACACAAAACTGAGGATCGTTAAGGTTTAGTGTCTTGGAAACAAGGATCATAAAACATAAAAAAAAACATAATATAAAAACATTCTTCTTAAACACTTGAAAGGCTTCTCCTTTATTTCATCCTATGTTCATTATGCATCTCATAACCTGGGGACATACATCAAAAGAAAGGGTGAGCAGAAGGCCCAGTAAGGGAAATAAGAGGAACATTTTACATGTGAACTTGAGATACTTCAATAAGGACATGAAAAGAACATTAAGGCATAAGAAAGAAACCATGAGGCATTTCATAATAAAAATAACATTTTTCATAACTTGAAGATGTGGCTACATCATTTAACATAGACAATCATGAACATATCACCAAGGTCCATCCCCAAGGTGTCATTTGAAAATTACCAAGGTTATTCACCAAGGTATCGTGAAAATTGTAATCTCTAGTGGTTACATCATTACCCAATGCATTGGAGCGCTATTAGGGCGCACCCTTAAATTTGTCTTTATTATCATGTGAGCCACATATATCATCATCAAACATTTCATAAATAACCCACATAGCATAAAATAAATGGGTTTCATTTCATAATCATAACGTTTTAAAAACTGCTTTAAAGACATGATCTTTACGTCACTTTAAACCCACGGAAAGGGAAAGCGGGTCTCATGTATGTAAATCCCAGAATTTAAAATGTAACATTTTGATATATATGTGAATACCCTTGTATAAATAAGAGCTTTGAGTATTCACTTTATAACATAAAATAATTTTTGAGAAAAGAGAGAGGCATTTTGAGGGGAAAATTCTGCAGCATAACGGCTAAGTTTCGGGGTTTTAGAAAACATTGAAATGAGAGGGGACATGGGTCACCCACTCATAAATGATCCATAAAACAGTAGGGTGAAGGAATAAGAAGGACATATGGACATGGTAACGAAATTTTAGGGACATACCATTTGAAATGAAAAACATGGAAGGAAAAAGATTAGATTTCTCTTATGAAAATTCGGCAGCCTTACGGCGTCACTTAACTTCAAAAGAATATGTTTTGACAAGATAAAAAAGGGTCCCTCATCATATGATCATAAGAGATCAGTATTATTGATATAGAGATCATACCCCAACATAATAAAAAGGAACTTGAAAGACTTGACATGAAAATTGAACTTGAAAAATGAGAAGGGTGAAAGAATCCCTTAAAAATTCGGCAGCCTAACGGCGTCACTTAAACTTTCATAAAACGAAATGATGAGAGTAAGAGGGGATCTCTCATCATATAAACATGAAAGGGCAGTAAGAGGAATATAAAAGAACATCCTCTCACATAAAAACATGGAGCATAATAGGAATGACATAAAAGAGATTTCATGAAAAGAAAGAGAGGGGTCGGATCCCTTACCTTAAAACGTGACTCTTGAAACTCAAAGGATTGGACCTTGAGGGCTTGGGGGCACCTTGGGAGGACTCTTTGGAAGGTAAGAAGACCAGAACTTCGTTGGGGAAGAGTTAGGAGTGAAAACCAAGGGAGGAAAGGGTGGGTATTTATAGGGAAAGTGAGGGGACAAAGCATTAATGGCCAAAGGACACCTCACATGTGCTTTTCTCAAACCCATGGGCTCTCCCTTGGCATTTATCATGGAGTTAGGCCACATGGGGCCCCCAAAACAATAATTCATCACCCTTGGCCGGCCAACCCTCAAAAGATCTCATGACATCATCATGACATCATTATGATGTCATTAAACATACCGAAACCCTAAAACGGTATTTTTACTATTCACTGAAAATTTCAACTTTCTCAGAATAATCCCAAAATTTCACCTTAACCAAATATCAATGCTCTGATTTCAAAAATGAAATCCATTTTATAAAAATATTTTTCTAAATATTTTTAATTTAATTTTTAAATAAAAACACTATTCATCGAAAATTCATTTTTTCCAGAAAAATCCCCAAAAATTACCTTAACATAATATCGATGCTCTGAGTTCAAAAATAAAGTCATTTTTATAAAAATAATTTTCTAATTATTTTTAATTAAATTTTTAATTAAAAAACACTATTCATCCGAAAAAAACTAATACTTGATTAATAATTTATGAAACCGTTATTTACCCATTTTATTGAATCACATTACTTAACCAAGGTGTCTAAATTATATTAAAACTTTCTTTAAGTGAAAATTACTAATCCATTTGGTCACATTACTAATCCTAAGCGTAAAATCACTATTCATAATTTACTATTCATCAAAAATTATGTTGATCTTATTAGACTCCAAATTCCTTAATGAACACTTTTGTAGAAGACCATTTTTTGAAAATCATTACACATCATTAGTTATTTAGGGTTTACATAAATATTTCAAAATATCCCTTTTTCAAAATTCATCAATAAAATACATTCTAAAATTATCTAGACATTTGAAATTTCACAAACATCACTAAAGGAAGAAATCTCAATTTATTCATCCGAAAGGATTACACAAGGAAACTAGGGTCTCATCACATAGCCCCTTATAACACTGGCATAAGACCTAAGTGTAAGGTGTGCTATGGTGATAGAATCTGAGGGAGTCTCAGATAACATTGCCCTAATAGCAATCTCCACTAACTTGAACTTCTCCTGCAAGCGTTTTCGTTCAAGCTTGACACGCTGGAGCTCGGATTGGGCTTGGTCCAAAGCGAAGCCCACAGATGCTACCTCCTTCCCAAGCTCTGTTAAGTGGGCTTCATAAGGGTTGAGTCTACTGGATGAAGCCATCGACTCCTCTTTCTGCATTAACCATTAACATCTTATTAAATAAATAAGAGTAAGTTAATATACTACTCAAAAAGATTGGGTCGTTACAGTCTGGGATTTAAGGATGATTCAACCATTAAGATTACTCTTCTCACTCTGAACAATAGAATTCTTCAACTTTGGGTGCAAGGATTTCTGGTTCCAAGAAGAGGTGACAAAGATAATTTGAAGAATAGTGATATCTATGTCTTAGACTTCTTGGTGAATCTAAAAAAGATAAATTTGATGAGGCATGTCTTGGTTACGATCAAGAACATCAAAGAATGAAATTTGAGAGCTCAGATAATCTTGTTCTCTGCCTCACTATCTAAGTTGATTGTTCGGTTCTTAGAATCTTTCAAGGTTTCAAGCAAATCAATAGTCTGGAATTGCAAGCTTATGATGGTTAGTGATGATACCTTTAAGAGGATGGACATTGGATTTTCTAATGAATCCGGAGAATTTTACCCTCTATCTGTGGAAGAGGTTGAAGCAGCTCAGAAAGAAACACACACTCCGGAACCATCCAAAAAGAAAATGAAGAAGAGAAAGGTTAAGGAAGTGGTTGCTGATGAAGAAAATCCTAAGGCTAAGGAAACTCAATCTGCTCCCCCCAAGCCGAAGAAGTAGAAAACATATCTAAATGAAGTGACTGCGAAGTGGAAAGAAGATAAGTAGAAGTGGAAGGAAGGGGATCCACAATTCAGATTGGACAATGTAGAGGCTAAGGCCTTAAAAGTAAGAGCTCCAGAAGAGATAAATAAGTAGGTGAAAGAGAATAAATTTAAGAAGAAAGTTTCTGAAGCTGAAGTGGTGAAATCATTGCTGAGAGCTACAGAGTTAGCTACTGAACTGATTCCGATTCCAAAATCTTTCCTAATAGATACTTCTTTACCAGAAACTCCATCCAAGAACTATGCCACTCTAGAAAAATCCAAGGGTAAAGAAGTATTTGAACAAGAATAAAGAGAAGTTTCTAAAGAAGTAGAGGAAGAAGTTGAAGACGAAGAAGTTTAAGAGGAAGAAGAAAAGGAAGAGGGAAGTGAAGATTTAGATGTATTTATAAAGAAAGTAGAGGACTATAAAGATAAGGCTGAATCCGCAAAGTTAGAAACTCAAGGAACGGGATATGAGGAAGCTAGTAAGAAACAGCAAGAAGAAGAAGAAGAAGAAAAAGTCTTGTATGATGAGGAAGAATCCTATGAGAGGAATTTCCTTGAGGAGGGACAAGAAAAAAAGAAACAAGATTAAGATCAGATTATACAAGTTTATGAATCCGAGGAAGTATCTCTTGATGGTAAACCAATTCCGAAATCTGATATGGGGAATAAAGTCCTCATGGATACTCCTATAAAAGATGTTATAAGGAAGAAAGAGGTTGGTTGTACCTCTAGAAGGAAGCCAGTGCAAGATGAAGAAGAGCAATCTCAAAGAGATGTATCTGATTCGGAATCATCTTCTCATGAGTGTGATTTTATTGTTGAGTCTTTGAAAAAGTTGGTGGATGTCATTCCAATCTTTCCCACCATTGACACTAGAAGTGAAATGCTTCAGCTAAGCCAAAATCAGAAATCAGAGACACTAACCATGCTGATGGAAAAGTGTGTGAAGATAGAAGCGGAACATAAAAGTTTCTTTATCGATTATGATGCGCATATAATGTTTTTCAGTAAGGTAACAAAGTGGTCTAAGAGAGTTGAAGAAGACATGGTTGTGTTTGATAATTTTCAGAATGACATGAAAGAAGCTTTTGACATAGAAAATAAAAAGGTTAGGAATCTTCAAGATGAGCTGATTATTGAGAAGAGTTCCCGAAGTCATGATGTGAAGGAACTAAATGACAAAGCAAATTCCATGGATCAAAATCTTATAAATGATAGAAATCATCAGATTGAGCTTGATAAGAGAGTCGTTCAGCAGGATGAGTTGATAAAGATGTAGAATGTAGCTATCGAGGCTCAGGAAGAGGCTTTAAGAATCAAAGAAGAAAAGACAAAATCCTTGGAGAGGCAAGTCGAGGAAGACCAATGAGATCTAAAGAAGCTCAAAACCTTGCTAAATAAGCTCATACCGAGGAAAAGGAAGAGAAATGAACCCACTCTGATCATTTGTTATAGTTTTCTTTCTTTGTAAAGTTTTTCCCAACTATAATGAAATGTTATTTGGTTCTTTTTATCTTGTAATATACTAATGTTTCAGGTAACATATTTTCTTTTCCATACCCTTTAATTCTTTCTGAAAATCTCAAAGGGGTAGAAGGAAAAATAACTACTCCTATGGAGGAAAAAGTAAAATTTCTAAGTGAAATATTCTTAAGGTAAGGGGGAGTTTGTCACTTCAAAGTTTTTCATTCCAATGATAATGAGAAATCCACTCCAGAAATTCAGAATACAATCATTAGAGTTTCAACGCCTAAGGGGGAGTTAGTTTTATTCACTTTCATTTGTGAACAAAGAGAGATAAGTTCTAATTTCAAATCCTAATGAATTTTTTTTTCAAAAGTTCTTATATTTTTCTAAGGATGTTTGTGATTTCCAAAAAGAGGGAGATTGTTGAGAAAATAAGGTTTTCCTTATGAATTTTCCATTCCTTCGTGTTTTGAAAATCACAATCACCTTATACTTAAGCAAATGTATGTTTTACCTCCATAAGAAAAATTTTCTTCCATAAGGAAATTTACCCTAACCTAGAGTTTCTTATACATAGCAATATTTTTATTATATACAAAACCCGGATTGTTACCCAAAATCCCGAAATAATATAATGACAAGTATTGGAGTACTCTGTTTCTAGGATCCGAATTCTGGTTGTGAACTATAATGAAGTTCCATTCTGAATTATGGTTGCGAACATTCATGAGATTGACTCTGAGCTCTTAAGTAGTTCGACTCCGAACTCTTAAGTAGTTTGACTCCGATGTCTTAAGTAGTTCGACTCTGAACTCTTATAATGTTCGACTCCGAACTCTTAAGTAGTTTGACTCCGAACTCCTATAAAGATCGACTACGAAATCTTAAGTAGTTCGACTTCGAACTCATAAATAGTTCGACTCCAAACTCTTAAGTAGTTCGACTCCGAACATTTATGAAGTTCGACTCTGAACTCTTAAGTAGTTCAACTCAAAACTCTTATGAAGTTTGATTCTGAATGCTTAAATAGTTTGAGTCTGAGAACTTAAGTAGTTCGAATTCGAACTCTTATAAAGTTTGACTCCTAAATTTATCTATATTGACTTTGAACTCCGCATGTTCTGATTCTGATCTCTTGTGAAACCAGACTCTGAATTCTTATCAAACAGAATCTGATCTTTTCTTGAAATAGGCTCCGAATTTCATTTTGGTTAGACTCCGAACTTTTAATTTGCTTACACTCCGAACATAGTATGGATTTAACTTAAAATACTTCATTACAAAAAGATGTCGTGCATTCAATTATACTTGGTTTGTTATTAATCGATGTCGTTTGTTCTGTTTCAAACTAACCATTGGTTGAGTTACACGTATACAGGTACCTCCGAATTTCATGGAAAATATGACTGTTGGAGGAGGGAGCTGACCGTTGAAATTTTTCCTATAAATAGGTTCTCATTTGAAAGAGCTAAAATAATGGGAGATGAAACTAGTTGATCAGTCTAGAGACCACACACGGTTAAGGTAATTTATAGAGAGAGAAGCTTTTCATGCTTTGCATGTACTGAACCGCTCGTTCAGATTGCTTCGTGCGACTCCGAATATTGGTGATTACATTCAAGGACTTCCGGGGATAGGAAGATAGAGGTTCCGACTTCCTTGAAGTTCGAGGGCTTCCTTGCTAAGGAAGCCAGAGGTTCCAACTACCTTGATGATGAGGGCCTACGGGGATATCAAGACAGAGATTCTGATCTTCGTATCAAGGGTTTTACCTGGTGTGGGTAAGACAGACTTGCTTGAAAGTATAAATCAAGGGACCTTTATCCAAAGTTGTTGGATACCCTTCTCTTTGGGATAAAAGACATATATCTTATTACTTGTAGTTTTACTACTTGTTTTTCCACTGAACTTTTGTATTGTAGGGAAAGTATAATTTTCTTATATTTCCTTACACTTGTACTCTGATTAGTTTATATTCTATACGCTTCAAGGTAGAATCTCATATTGTAAACATTGGTTCCAATTCTCCAATTGGTGATTAGAGGTGTTGTGAATTTGCTTAGTATAACTTTGTTAAACATATATTATTCCCTGTCTAAGGAAATTTTTAAAGATTACAATTCACCCCCCTCTTGTATATTGAGCATATACAACATTATTTCGATCCTACAATTGGTATCAAAGGTGGTCTCTGAAATACTAATACTCACATATAATATTTTCTTTCTCATTTTTCATTGTTCTTCATCCTTGCTTAGAAAGTTTCTTTGTCATTCCGAACATTGTCATTCCAAACATTATCTTTCCGAACATTGTGATTCTGAATTGTTATCCCGGAATTTGTGGTTACAAATTTTTTCTACTCACTAGTTTGTGTGGAAAAGGTTATTTTGAGTATGGAAGGAGTCAATGTTGGTCTTATTGACAATCTAAATCCTACAAGACCACCAATCCTTGATGGTAATGACTATGAGTACTGGGGAAATCGAATGATTAATTTTGTTATCAATACTAAAGTGGATAATTTTTTAATTCTTACTGGTGATTATAAAATTCCTGATAAAGAAGTTAGAACTTTCACTATCTAGGAAAACAAGAGTATCAACTCAATTATAAGGTACGTAATACTTTACTATGTTCAATGCGTAGAAATATATATATCCAAATTTCTTCTTGTGAAGCATCTAATTGTATCTGGAAGATGTTAGAGGTTACACACATTGGCACTTATAAAGTGATTGAGACTAGGAGAGCTATGCTTAGGGATGAATGCAATGGCTTCAATTTTCCTTATGGTGAACCAATTTTCAAAGTTCAACAAAGATTTATGACTATAGTGAATAGTCTTCAGTCTATGGGAGAGAAAGGGTTAGATGATGAAGCACTTGTGGAAAAGATAATTGATATTATGCCCAATGAGTGGGAATCCAAAAGAACAGCTATTGATGAGAATAGGAAGGTCACTAAAATACTGTTAGATGAGCTATTTCGAACTCTTCTCCAACTTGAAACAAGAATGAAGAGCGATGCTGTCAACATCAAGAAGAAGAATGGGAATGGTACTGTTTCTTTTACAACAACATCAAATCATAAGAAAGCTGAGACTCCTGAGTGAGTAACCAGGTCCAAGTCTAAGAAAGTTAATTTCCAATCCGAATCTAGTGAATGTGAAGTATCTGAAAACGAGTTAGAAAATATTGCTGGAAGGATGAACAAGATAGCAGGCCAGAGAATTTTTCAATCCAAGTATAAGAAAAAGGAAATGAAAGATAGGAAAGATGGAGAAGTTACTTGTTATGAATGCAAGAAAGATGGACATATTAGACCAGATTTCCCATTTCTCAAAAAGAAATAAAGGATAGAAAGGCATTATAAAAGGAACCGAATGAAGTATTATAAAGACAAAGCTAATAATGTTCTGAAAGCTAGTGACACTTGGAGTGAAAGTCGTGGTGACTCTTCAGATGAATCTTTTGATTTTGAATCGTCAGGATAGAAGAATCTTGGTCTTATAGCCAGATTACCCATTAACAATCATTGTTTTATGGCTAAGGTACGAAATTCTGAATCATTGACCAATGTTTCTTTAAATTCTAATGACAAAGAATATTATAACTCTTCAGATGAATAATCCTATTCTGATGAAGAAAATACTTTACCTACCTATGAAAAGGTTTCTAGGTTTTCTGAACTTCTTGAAATTGAGAATTCCAAACTCAATAAAAAACATGATAAGGAAAAATCTAGGAATACTATTCTAATGAATGAAATATCAGATCTTTCTAAAGATCTTGATAAGAAAAAATCTGATTTTATAAATATATCAAAAAATCATGAGGAATTAATTTCTAAGAAGAACAGACATTCTAAAGATTTAGAAAAAATAATTTCTAAGAAAAGTGTCTTCAAGCCTATCTCTAGTTCTAAATCTTAGGATTTTGAAGATAAAAACATGGTTATAAAACTAAAGTCCAAAATATTTTCCTTAAAATTTTTTTTATCAAACTTTACCCATGGTATGGATAATTTTGAAAAAATGTATTCCCAAATACGACCTTTAAGAACAAAATCCGGATTTTGTTATACCCATGCTAAACCAACTTTTAGTAAGAATTACCTTCTTCCACAGAGTGCCCCAATTTGTAGCAAGTGTCAATGTGGTGGTGGTCACTGGGCAAAGAATTGTTCTTTAAACAAAACCCAATCTTTAGGTTTTCATAAGGAATATTTTTCAAAGAAGATGTGGGTGCCTAAAATTTTTTTGTCTGGAAATCTCAGATCCAAACAAGTTTGGATTCCAAATGTTTAATTCCTTTCTTGTTTTCAGGAAGACGAAGGGAGTACCAACAACAATACATGGTACATTGACAGTGGATGTTCCTGGAAGATGACTTGTAACAAAAGATATTTTGAAAAGATTATCAAAACGAAAGGAGGAAAGGTAACATTCAGAGATAATGCTAAGGGAGAAATTGTTGGTATAGGTAATATTGTTGTTCTTGGTAATACTTTGATTTCAAATGTTATTTTTGTTAAGGGTCTTAAGCACAACCTCATTAGCATAAGTCAGTTATGTGATGATGGATACCTTGTGAATCTTAGGAATGATAACTGCTTAGTTCACAATTCCATGGATGAATTTATTCTTCCATCCAATAGGTAAGAGAATGTTTACACATTAAACATAGAACACCTTAGAAGCCAAGACATACCTTTCCGTAGTGAAATGGAAGATAATAATTTGTTATGTCATATAAGATTAGGTCACTGTAACCTTAGGAACTTATGTAAACTCTCTAAGAAGAAACTAGTTAAGGATCTTCCAGAGCTTAGATTTGATTCTTCTAAAGTATGTGATCCTTCTCAATATGGAAAGCAACATAAATCTAGTTTTAATTCTATCAGTGAAGTCTCAAAAATTGATGCATTACAGTTAGTGCACATGGATATTTTTGGTCCAACAAAAACTGGAAGCATTGGAGGCAAATAATACGAGTTTGTTCTAGTTGATGACTACACTAAATTTACATGGGTCTATTTTCTAGAATATAAGTATGAACCTTTTTCTTATTTCAAAAGTTTTAGAGACCAAGTTAAAAATTAGAAAAACCTTCCACTGAAAACTATTCACAGTGATCATGGAGGAGAATTTCAAAATTCTGATATTGAAACCTTTTGTACTAGAAAAGGTATTACTCACAACTTTTCATCACCTAGAACTCCTCAAAAAAATGGCGTAGTTGAATAAATAAATAGAATTCGTTAAGAGATTACTAGAACCATATTGAGTGAATATTCTATAGCTAGATATTTTTGGGCTGAGGTTGTAAGTACTGCTTGTTATACTATAAATCGAGTTTTGATTAGACCTTTTCTTAATAAAACTCCTTATGAGTTATGGAATGGTAGAAAACCAATACTTTCCTACCTCAAGGTTTGTGGTTGCAAAGTATTCATTCTGAATACTAAAGATAATTTATATAAATTTGCACCAAATTATGATGAAGGAATTTTCTAGGGATAATCCACAACTTCTAAGGAATATAGAGTTTTCAATAAATATAATTGTACTGTTGAAGTAATAGTGCATGTAAAATTTGATGAATTTGATCCTTTTGTTTTTAAACCATCCCAACCTACATCCTCGGATGTGTTTTCAAAAACTGATATTCAACCTCAGATAGAAGATCCTTCTGATAAGTAAAATGTTCAAGAAGATCCTTCTGAAACATTTATCCTAGAAGACTTTCTACCCTATGTTGATGAAAATTCTTTACAAAACCCAAATCATGTGTTTCTTAAGAATCATCCCAGTGATAACATCATTAGTGATGTAAACCAACCTGTAAGGACTAGAAGTTCCTTGAGCAATGATGTATAACATCTAGCATTTCATTCCCAATTGGAACCAAAAAGCACTAATGAAGCTTTCGGTGATGATGATTGGATCGAAGCCATGCAAGATGAACTAAATGAATTTGAAAGGAATAAAGTCTGGACCATGGTTGAAAGACCTAAAGAAACTTCTGTTATTGCGGTAAAGTGGGTCTTCTTAAAAAAGTGTGATGAAAGTGGAGTCACTGTAAGAAATAAATCTAGACAAGTTGTTAAATGATATAACCAGCAAGAGGGAATAGACTATGAAGAATCCTATGCTCCAGTAGCTAGACTTGAATCTATTCATGTTTTACATTCCTTTGCAGCATTATTTAATTTCAAATTTTTTCAAATGGATGTAAAATGTGCTTTTATTATGGGTTATGTTCAAGAGGATGTTTTTTTGGAACAACCTCCTAGCTTTGAAGATAAAAAACATCCTGATCATGTTTTTAGACTTACCAAAGCCCTGTATGGCCTTAAACAAGCCCCACGAGCCTAGTATGATAGACTCACAAGATTTTTTCCTCAAAATAACTATATTAATGGAAACATAGATCCAACCCTTTTTATAAAAAAAGATAAGAAAAATGTTTTGATTGATCAAATTTATGTTGATGACATCATATTTGGTTCAACTCAGCAATCTTTAACTCATTCTTTTGCAAGTCTAATGAAATATGAGTTTGAAAGGAGTATGATGGGTGAGTTAACCTTTTTCCTTGGTTTTCAAATTTCTCAAAGGCCATAGGGAACTTATATACCTCAACATATGTATATTAAAGTTCCTCTCAAAAAGTATGGTTATAACAACACTAAGAGTATAAGTACTCCCATTGGTACATGAAATTCCTTAGATCTTGATGAAGCTAGGAAACCAGTAGATTAAACATATTTTAGATGTATGATATGAAGTTTACTTTATTAACAGCTAGTCGACCAGAACTAATGTTCTCAGTATTCTTATGTGAAAAATATCAATCCAATCCTAAGGAGTCTCACTTGAAGGTGGTGAAAAGAATTTTTCACTACCTAAAGGGAACCATGGATCTAGGATTATTTTATACTTCTGGAAATGATTTTGTTCTAAAATGCTTTTATGATGCTGACTTTGGTGGATGTAGAATGGATAGAAAAAGTACATCCAGAACTTGTTATTTCTTAGTAGATTCATTAGTTTCTTGTTCATGCAAGAAGCTACATTCTATAGCACTTTCCACTGCTGAAGCAAAATATGTAGCAGTTGTAAGTTGTTGTGCTCATGTTTTGTGGATGCAACACACACTCAAATATTATGGCCTGAGATTTAATAAGACTCAAATTTTGTGTGATAACCCAAGTGACATTACCCTAAGTAAGAACCCTACATATCACTCTCGTGCAAAACACATAGACATTAGGAATAACATTCTTAGGGATCACACTCTTAAAGGAGATATCATTCTTCAGTTTATCAGAACGCAAGATCAACATTCTGATATTTTCACAAAATCATTAACCTCCGATAGATATGAATAAATTAAACAAAAGTTAGGAATTATAACCGTAAGGTAATAATTCTTTATAAACTTCTTTTTGAAAAATTCTCCTAATAGTAATAAACTCCTTTTCATAGGGGGAGTACATTTGATTGTTGGTATAACATTTCTTTAAAAAAAAAATCAATATTTTTGTAACTAATTTTTTTTCCAAGATAGTTTTCCAAACTTTTCGGATCTGAATTTTTTCGGAATGGAAATTTATGAAACTAAAATTTTCAGAATGATAATTTCTGGAACTGAAATTTTCAGGATTGAAATTCTCTAAATGAGACCTTTTGGAATGGAGATTTTCGTACTGGAGTTTTCGTAATGAGATTTTCATAATGAAAATTTTCAGAATGGATATTTTCGTACTAGAACATTCGAAATGAGTTTGTTTTTAAATTTATTTCTTCATGAATAGAATTACCAATTACGGAAAATCTCTCTAGCCAATCCGAAAGCTATGATTTTCTAACTTATAGTTTCGTAATCATAATTTTTTTTTCTGGTATTTTCCTAAGTTTTTAAAAACTTCGGATTCTAGTTTTCCACAAATCCGAATGTTTTCCTTATAAACTTAATATATTGGAGTCAAGTTTTCCTTGTGGGAATTTTATCAACCGTCAGATCCGATTAAAAAGTTTTTCAACCATTAGATTTCTTTTGGACGACCAAAGGTCGCATCCATCGCCTATATAAAGGGGACCCCAAAGACTCGTCCGACATCAGTTCTTAAAGATTTTGTGTGTCGAAGCCCTGCTACTCTACTTATGACCAGTTCCGAACATTCCAAAGTTGTTCCGAATCATTCAGAATTCTTCACTCTGAAGTTCTCTTGAAGCAAAATCTCAACATATGTCATCTTCAAAACCAATCTCTTAGTGGTTAATCTTAATGGAAAGGTTAGTTCATCCGGATTTCTACGAGCGTGATTATATTATAACCAATAATATTAGACTGAATGGATAGGAAGATGTCTGCGTAGATAATTCAGATAGACAGGATCCGATTTATACTGATTTGTTGATCGGGTTCTACGAGTATGTTTCCTTCCAGATGGAAGATGGTAGAGAATGGTTTTCTTTCATGTCTTATAAGAAGACTTACAATTTATCTTTCACCAAGGCCGCGAGCTTGGTTGGTTTAACCTCTGACGGAGAAGCTGAGTTCTACTCTCACAAACATCCCGATGTGAAATGAATTTTAAATAAGGAGAAGGAACTGCGTGTCTTGGACTTAAAGATGATTCAACCATTAAGATTGAACGTCTCACTCTGAAGAAAAGAATTATTCAACGTTGGGTGCAAGGCATTCTGGTTCCAAGAATATGTGATAAAGATAATTTTAAGAAAAGTAATATCTATGTCTTAGACTTCTTGATGATTCTAAGAACGATAAATTTGATGAGGCATGTCTTGGTTATGATCAAGAACATCAAAGAAAGAAATTTGAGAGCTCAGATAATCATGTTCCCTGCCTTACTATCTAATATGATTGTTCGGTGCTTATAATCCTTCAAGGTTGAATTCAAATCAAAATTCTGTAATTGCAAGCTTATGCTAGTTAGTGATGATACTTTGAAGAGGATGGAGATTGGGTTTTTTAATGAATCTGGAGAATTTTACCCTCTATCATTGTAAGAGGTTGAAGAATCTTCGAAAGAAACACACACTCTGGAACGATCCAAAAAACAAAGGAAGAAGAGAAAGGTTACGGAAGTGGTTGCTGATGAAGAAACTCCTAAGGCTAAGGAAACTCAATCTGCTCCCCCCAAGCCGAAGAAGAAGAAATCATATCCAGATAAAGTGGCTGTGAAGTAGAGGGAAGATAAGAAGAAGAGGAAGGGAGGGGATCCAAAATTCAGATTGGACTTTGCAGAGGCTAAGGCCTTAAAAAGAAGAGCTGCAGAAGTGTTAGAAAAGCAGGAGAAAGAGAAGAAAATGAAGAAGATAGTGTCTGAAGCTGAAGTGGTGCAATCATTTCTGAGAGCTACAGAGTTAGCTTCTGAACTGATTTCGGTTCCGAAATCTTTCCTAATATAGCCTTCTTTACCATAAACTCTAGCCAAGAACTATGCCACTCCAGAAAAAGCCAAGGGTAAAGAAGAAGTTGAACACGCTGAAAGAGAAGTTGCTAAATAAGTAGAGGAAGAAGTTGAAGAGGAAGAATAAAAAGAAGCGGGAAGTGAAGATTTAGATGTCTTGATAAAGCATGTAGGGGACTATTAATATAAAGCTGAATCCGAAAAGTTAGTAACTCCAGGTAAGGGAGATGGGGAATCTAGTAAGCAACAAGAAGAAGAAGAAGAAGAAGAAAATGTCTTGTATGATGAGGAAGAATCCTATGAGAGGAATTTCCTTGAGGAGGGACAAGAAAAACAGAAACCAAATGAAGATCAGATAATCCATGTTTCTGAATCTGAGGAAGTATCTCTTGATGGGAAACGAATTCCGAAATCTGATAAGTGGAAGAAAGTCCTCATGGATACTCCTATAAAAGATGTTATCAGGAAGAAAGAGGTTGGTGGCACCTGTAGAAGGATGCCAATTCAAGGTGTAGAAGTGCAATCTCAACTAAATGTATCTGATTCGAAATCATCATCTCATGGGCGTGATTTTATTGTTGAGTCTTTGAAAAAGTTGGTAGAAGACATTCCAATCTTTCCCACAATTGACACTAGATGTCAGGTGCTTCAGCTAAGACAAAGTCAGAAATTAGAGACACTATCCATCCTGATAGAAATGTGTGTGAAGATAGAAGCGGAATAGGAAAGTTTGTTTATCGATTATGATGTGCATAGAAAGTCCTGCAGTAAGGTAACAAAGTTGTCTAAGAGAATTGATGGAGACTAGGCTGTGTTTGATAATTTTCAGAATGACGTGAAAGAATATTTTGACATATCAAATAAAAAGGTTATGAATCTTCAAGATGAGATGATTATGGAGCAGAGTTCCCAGAGTCAAGAAGTGAAGGAACTAAATGAAAAGGCAAATTCTCTGGCTCAAAATCTTATAAATGATATAAATATCTGTATTGAGCTTGAGAAGAGAGTCGTTCAACAAGATGAGTTGATAAAGATACAGAAAGAAGCTAACGAGGCTCAGGCAGAGGCTTTAAAAGTCCAAGAAGAAAAGATAAAAGCCTTGGAGAGGAAAGTCGAGGAAGACCAAAGAGATCTAAAGAATCTCAAAACCTTGCTAAAGAAGCTCATCCTGAAGGAAAAGGAAGACAAATGAACCCACTCCGATCTTTTCTTGTAGTTGTTTTTCTTTGTAAAGATTTTCCCAACATAATGAAATGTTATTTGGTTCGTTGTATCTTGTCATATACTAATGTTTTAGGTACCATATTTTCTTTTCCATTCCCTTTAATTCTTTTTGAAAATCACAAAGGGGGAGAAGGAAAAAGAACTACTCCTAAGGAGGAGAAAAAAAAATTTATAAGTCAAATATTCTTAATGTAAGGGGGAGTTTCTCACATCAATTTTTTTAATTCCCATGATAATAAGAACTCTACTCCAGAAATTCAGAATACAATCCTTAGAGTTTCAATGCCTAAGGGGTAGTTATCTGTATTCACTTTCATTCACGAACAAAGGGAGATAAGTTTTAATTTCAAAGCATAATGATTTTTTTTTAAAAGTTCTTATATTTTTGTAATGATGTTTGTGCTTTCAAAAAGGTGGAGATTGTTGAGTCAATAAGGTTTTCTTTATGACTTTTTCAATCCTTTTTGTTTTGAAAATCACAAACACCTTATACTAAAGCAAATGTATGTTTTACCTCCATAAGAAAAAATTTCATACATAAGGAAATTTACCCTAACCTAGAGTTTCTTATACATAGAAATATTTTTCTTATGTACAAAACCCGGAATGTTAAAAAAATCCATAAATCATATAATGAAAAGTATTGGAGTATTCTATTTCTAGGATCCGAATTCTGGTTGTGAACTATAATGAAGTTCCTCTTTGAATTATGGATACGAACTTTCATGAGTTCGTCTCCGAACACTTAAGTAGTTCGACTCTAAACTTGTAAGTAGTTCGACTCTGAACACTTAAGTAGTTCGACTCCGAACTCTTATAAATTTCGACTCCGAACTCTTAAGTAGTTCAACTCCAAACTCTTATAAAGTTCGACTCCAAACTCTTAAGTTGTTCAACTGCAAACTCTTAAATAGTTTGACTCCAAACTCTAAGTAGTTCAACTCTGAACATTTATGATGTTCAACACCGAACTCTTAAGTAGTTTGACTCCAAACTCTTATAAAGTTCGACTCCACACCCTTTAGTAGTTCGACTTTGAACTCTTAAGTAGTTCAACTTCGAACGCTTATGAAGTTTGACTCTGAACTTTTTCTATTTCGACTTTGAACTCTTCAAGTTCAGATTCCGATCTCTGGTGAAACCAGACACCAAATTCCTATCAAACATAATCTGATCTTTTATTGACATAGAATCTGAAATTCATTTTGGTTAGACTCCGAACGTTTAATTTTATTACTCTCCAATCATAGTATGGGTTTTACTTACAAATACTTCATTTAAAAACGATTTCATGCATTCAGTTATACTTGGTTTGTTATTAAACGATTTTGTTTATTCTGTTTCAAACTAACCATTGGTTGAGTTACATGTATACAAGTCCCTCCAAATTTCATGGAAAATATGACCGTTGTAGGATGGAGCCGACCATTGGAAATTTTCCTATAAGTAGGAGCTCATTTGAAGGAGCTAAAATAATGAGAGATGAAACGAGTTGATAGATCAAGAGACCACATGCTGTTAAAGTGATTTCTAGAGAGAGAAGCTTTTCAGGATTGTTGCGTACTAAACCGCTCATTCAGATTGCTTCGTGGGACTCCGAATGTTGGTGATTACATTCGAGGACTTCCGGGCATAGGATGACAGAGGTGACAACTCCCTTGATGTTCAAGGGATTGCTTCCTCAGGAAGAAAGAGGTTCCAACTAAATTTAAGTTGAGGGCTTGCGGGGATAGCAAGATAGAGATTCCGATCTTCGTATCGAGGTCTTACCATAGTTTTTGTAAGACAAACTTGCTTTAATTTATAAATCTAGGGACCTTTATCCATGATTATTGGATACCATTCTCTTTGTGTTAAAAGACTTATATCTTGTTACTTGTAGTTTTACTACTTGTTTTTCTGCTTTACTTCTGTATTGTAAGGATTGTATAATTCTATTATATTTCCTTATACTTTTATTCTGATTAGTTTAGATTCTATATGCTTTAAGGTAGAATCTCATATTGTAAACTTTGGTTCCAATTCTCCAATTGGTGATTAGAGGTGTTGTGAATTTTCTTAATTTAACATTGTTAAACATAGATTCTTCCTTGTATAAGGAAATTTTTAAAGTTTTCAATTCACCCCCCTCTTGTATATTGGGCATCTACAACATTATTTCAATCCTACATCTAGTTTATGGAATTGTTTAGAAATGGTGCCTAGTGGAAGAAATGGAAACTGTATTAATGAACGAAATCCATGTTGGGTTACCTCCTACTCAAGATAATTATAGTGGAGCTGGTGATGCAACTGGTGCTGATCTGCTAATCACCATACTAGGATAACTCACATAGGTTATGAATAATAACATTTCCAATATGGAGCACCCTGATCCACAGTGTGGAGGATCAATGTTATATCGCTTCATAAGGCAACAACCAACAACATTCAATGGGATTACAAATCCATTAGTAGCTAATAATTAGATTAATTCCTTAGAGAAAATATTTCATGCCTTGGGGAGTAGTGAAAGGGAATAAGTTATCATGGCTGTTTACCACCTCACTGGAGATGCCTACCAATGGTTGTCATTGATTCAAAACAAAAACGAGGATGATTAAGTATCAAATATGGAATGGAGGGAGTTCAAGGAGCTTTTCTTATAATGATACATTCCTGGTGACCATTGAGGAGATATGGAAAGGAAATTTTGGAGTCTGGGACAAAAGGATGATGAGAATATCACAATTTAAGAGGCTAACATTACTATGTTAGAGAGGCATGCTACAGAATATATTCATATCCCAAGAAGTAATATTTATCATTTCTTTGATGGGTCAAAATGTGTTTCTCCATCGATAATTAGTCTCACAATCCTTCTTGTCGTACGAATATATTGTCTCACGTGCTATTAAGACAGAAAAATATTTCTCTATGTCTTAATACTTTAAAAAGAAAGAGAAAAAGAGAACTACTAATCACTATGGAAATGGAAGTAAGGGGAACAAGGGAAAATTTGATTATTCATCATGCAGTAAATTTGGGAAGAAACACCCTGGTACTTTCTTGATGGGAACGAGAGTCTGTTATAAGTGTGGTGAAAATGGCCACCATGCTCATGATTGTAAGGGCAAGAAAGAATTTACCGATGTTCAATGTTATGACTACAGAGAGATAGGGAATTATGAAAATAAATGTCCTATGAGTCAGGGGATATTTTCTCAGAAAAGGCCAAGGGATCAAGGCCAAGCTTATACTATCACTACTGTTGAGGTAGAATCTCTGAAAGACGTGGTGGTAGGTAATTTAATGGTTTCTTAAAGTTTAGTAAATGCATTATTTGATTCAGGATCAACACATTGTTTCATATATTCCCAGTTTTCTAGGAAAATTAGATATTTCCGATTTGATTTAACAAGGGGGTTGTCAGTTAAAAATCCTAAGGGAAGTATCATCGTAATAAAGTATGGCTAATCTGTTCCCATTAGATCATATAATTGTTCTTTATCTGTGGATCTCATCGTCATACCGATGATTGAATTTGATATAATCCTTAGTATTTATTGGATTTCGGACCCTGATGTGAAGATTTATTATAAGGAGAAGGATGTTATGATTTTTGATGATGATGATAAAGAACACCTTATCATTTGAGTAGAATCATCACCACCTGATTCTTATCTAGATCCACCCCCAGTAGCTCAACTAAATTCAATTATCGGGGATGAAGAGAATGAAATAATTATGGGTGAGGAAGGAATGTTCAAATAGAGGATTTACTTATTGTGAAAGAATATATATATTTTTTTCCGGATGATTTACATGGGAATCCTCCAGAATGCGAAATTGAGTTTTACATTGATTTAATTTTGGGTTCAAGGCCCATATCGAAGACCCCTTATAGAATGGCCACTGTTGAATTAGTTGAACTAAACAAACAACTAGAGTAATTGAGTAAAAGGTATTTATTCTCCCTTGTGTTTCTCCATGGGGATCCCCTATCCTTTTTGTTGACAAGAAATATGGATCTATGAGGTTATTTATCGACTACAAGGAAATCAATGCTATAACAATAAAGAACTAGTATCCCCTACCTCACATTGATTATTTATTTGAAAAACCGCATGGAGCTTAATAATTTTCAAATATTGACCTTTGATATGGATACCATCAGTTGTTTGTGAATAAGGAAGACATTACAAAGACAACATTTCGAACCAGGTACGAGCATTATGAGTTTACAGTAAAGCCTTTTGGGAAGACTAATGTGCCCTCTATTTTCATGGATATATTGAACAGAGTCTTCATGGAATATCTCGATGATTTTGTAGTGGTATTTATTGATGATATCTTGGAATATTCCAAAAGGTATGGAGATCATAAAAATCCTTTTCGCATTATCCTGAAGAATCATAGAAGACATGTATTCTCTGGGATGTTTTTTAAGTGAGAATTATGGCTTCTTGAGATTTATTTTCAGGGCAATATTGTCTCTAAGGATGGAATCTGTGTTGATCCTTCTAAGTCCAAGGCATTCCAAGAATGGCCAGCACCGACGAGTATAGTTGAGGTACGCAATTTTATTGGTTTATTAGGTTCTTATCGGCATTTCGTCTTGAATTTTTCCCGATTGGAAACACATTAACGATGCTCACACATGGAGGGGTGAATTGTTTTTGGACAAAAGAGTGTGATGATTATTTTGAAGAACTGGAGAGAAGATTATTCAATCCTCCTATATTAACTCTACCATAAGGGAATTATGGTTTCATTAGTAATAGTGATTCATAGAAAAAAGGATTGGTTGTGTCATTATGAAGAATGATAGAGTTATTGCCTATGCATCCAGACAGCTAAAAATTCATGAGAAAAACTATCCTACTCATGATCTCGAGTTAGCAGCTGTAATAATTGCTTTGAATATTTGGTGAAACTACCTCTATGGTGAGAAATGTGAGACTTATACTGATCAAAATAGTTTCAAGTATATTTTCTCACAGAAATAACTCAACATGATGGAAAGGAGATGACTTGAATTACTCAAGGATTTTGATTGCAAGATAAACTACCACCCGGGGAAGGCAAATAAAGTGGAATATGCTTTGAGTAGAAAGGATCATTGATTTTTGAACAAGATGAGAGTTGAAAGAGATCCTATATTCCTTGATCTAGTAATGATAGATATGGGAATAACCATGGAGGGTGAAGCATTAATGCATTTTTAAATGGTTTACAAACAATCATTACTAAAAATGATAAAGAGTTCTCATACAGATTATGAAGAGTATCAAAAGAATATTAAAGCTGTGAATTATGGGAGATTGAGTGAGTTTGTGTATGAAGATGGAATTTTGAGATTTGGGAAGATACTCTATGTTCCAGATATACCTAATCTAAAAAGGGAATTTTTGGATGATGCTCATAGTTCTTATTTCTCTATACACCCTTAGAGCACCAAGATGTATAGAGATTTGAAGGAACAAATTTGGTGGGACAAAATGAAGAGGGATATTGCTGATTTTGTGTCAAGTTGTATGGTTTGTCAACAAGTGAAAGCTAGAAGGAAAAAACCTTGAGGAGTCATGAAAACTCTTCCCATACCTGAATCGAAATTGGATAATATCACGATAGACTTTGTCATTGGACTACCAGAGATTCCAAGAAGGAACGATGCAATATGGGTCATTTTTTATCATCTTACCAAGTCAGCACATTTTTTTGCTATAAGGGAGGATTTACCATTTGACCGTCTAGGAAGAATATATATTAATGAAGTTGTGAGACATCATTGAGTACCCATATAAATTTTTTCAGATCGTGATCCCTGTTTTACATCATGATTCTGGAAAAGTATTCAGAAAGCCCTGGATACTTTGCTTTGTTTGAGCACTACTTACCACAACCAAAATTATGGACAATCAGAACAGACTATTCAAACCTTAGAAGACATGTTGAGATCATGCTAACTCGACTTTCATGGTATGTGGGGTCAATATATAACTTTCGTAGAATTTTCCTATAACAATAATTTCCATTCAAGTATTCATATGGCACCATATGAAGCATTGTATTGAAAGAGACATCGCACACCAACTTGTTGGGATGATGTTGGTGAAAGAATACTTGTAGGCTCAGAACATGTTGAGGAAACTATGGAAATGGAAAAGCTAATACAAACACACATCAAAGCATCTCAACAAAGGCAGAAGTGCTATGCCGGTAATCGATGGAAGGATTTGGAATTTCTTGTTAGAGATTATGTTTTTTTGAAGGTATCACCATGTAAGGGAGTTATACGATACGGTAAGAAAGGTGAATTGAAAACCATGTAAATAGGACTTTTCAAAATTATAGAATAAATTGGGGTTGTAGCTTAACGTTTGGAAATTCCAGCAAGTCTCTCGAAAGTTCACGATGTGTTCCACGTATCACTATTGAGAAAATACATGCCTGACCCCACGCATGTACTCACTTATGAGGATGTAGAACTGGAACTCTATCTCTCTTATTGTGAATATCCCAACAGGATTCTTGATACCAGATAACAAGTGCTGATAAACTGGATGACTCGTCTGGTTAATGTTCTTTGAAGAAACCATAAGATGGAAGAGGCAACGTGGGACCCGAGGAACCTATGATGAAGAACCACCCGAGTCTTTTTATGAAGTAGTATTCTAAAAATTTTGAGGTTGAAATTATTTGATGGAGTGGGTAATGTAACACCCGAATTTTTTATGTTACACTTCTCTTTGAATAATACAGTAGCGTGTGTTGTACGCAACTTCGAGTTCTAACACACCCCAACCAATCAAACTAGCCGTTATGAATAGTAATACAGACTTTTTAAAATTTTATAAATTTTTGATTTCAAAATGGACTTTATTTTTGGATTCAGAATATCGAAATTAGCTTAGAGTGAATTTTTGGTACTTTTCTAAAAACTTTCATATTTTGATGAATAGTTAAAATAACTAAATTTTAATTAAAAACATCTTTTTTAATCGAAATAATTAATAGTGATAAATTCTGAATTTAAGTGATTTTAAAGAATAATTAGATTATATTTTTACCATTTAATCCAATGTTTGTCATTGGACATAATTTCACATTTAAAATGAACAGAAGCAATTGCCTATCTTTTGATAATTATTATTTCTTAAAAACATGCTTTTTGTTTTGACAACGTGATTTAATTTTAAATTAATTTATTCTACTTATGTGTTCTGAATTAAGTAAAATGGATTCCATATTTCTAATCAGGAGGTCCAAATTGTGTAAATAGGTAACTTTTATTTTTAGTCATTTTTAATTATTATTTCGGTAAATATTTTATTTACCATGGTTAAACGGTAAATCCAGTAAATAAGGGTAAAAACATAAAATTATATTAACATTAAATTACCCTAAAATGTGTCCTAACACTATTGGTTGATACATTTCTGGTCATGGGCATCTTTGGGTCGACTTTGGGACCCCATGGTGCCTGTTGTATGTTATAATGACACTTTATATTAATTAAGTTAAAATAAATACAAAAAAGACATAAGCATATATCTTTTAGAAAAACAAAATTTACATAGGGATATATAAGTTATATTTTATACTATAAATATTACGTAGAAAGTTAAAAATAATTCTGACATATTGGTATTTTATTTATAATTTTTAGACATTGAATAATTAAATTAATTTATGATAGAATAATGATGTAGTATTTTCCTTATTAATTAATAAATCAAATTATTTGTATTATAAATGTTAAAATAAATATAATTTTAATGTTTGGATGACATCTACGATTTTTTTGGTTAATATTACATGTTAGGATTACTTAAATGAATATGGTTAGAATTAATAAAGTTGTTAAAAATTTAACAAAAATCAATTATTAAATAATGTAAAAATTGACATAAAAAAGTTTTTAAAAGAAAAATTATATTATAAGTTGATATAATATTCCTAAAAATAGAATGTTTGGAAAAAGGACTTATATAATGATATTGGTATCATTAATGAGCCACTTGGGGGTTTCTGGAAGTTTATAGTATGTTTATTAACCATATAATATAAAAATACAAAGAGACATGGTAAATGTCAAACTAATTAACTTAGAGTTAAAACTAAAAGATACAGTTAATAAAGATACCCAATCTTGTATAAAACCTATGGGTGGAGTTTTTCCTTCCCATACCCATCTTATCCTTGTAATAAATCAGTTTTGAGCCATTATAAACTTAATATGAATTTATTATAAAATAATATTTCTATCCTATCCTTTGGTGCCCCCACCCTCTTATAAAAGGAAACTCCCCCTTATCTCTAATTCACACCTTCAAAGACTTTTTCCTCGGCCTAACCCTACCAATACATCCTCCCAACTTCGCTCACATCAACATAGAGTCCTTATTTTGATCATAATGCCAACCTACAGAGCCCTTTTGATCAAATCAAAAGGAATAACTAGAAGAAAAGGTAATGATTTCACCACCCTCTTTCACATTCCTTTCTTCTTCCACTTCTTCTTTATTTTTTATTTACATTCTATAATAATAAATCCAGAATCTTCTATATAAATTTATTCTATTAATAAAAGGATACAACAATATTCAGTATTCTATCCATTCTTTTAATGACATGTCACCATACGTGCGTACGTACGACCTACCGTCTCCACGTCGTGGTGTAATTGTTGTTCAATACATTATTATTTGGATGGTATGATAATGATGTGTAATTGAGATAAATAATAAATAAATCATGATAATTATTCTTTATATATAATATAACATCCAATGATATATTATTTTAACAACAAACGTATTAAATTGTCACTCGTGCGTACGTACGAACTACCGTCTCCACGAACGTGATGAGATTCATTCCCCATAATATGCATTCAAGAATAATTTAATTTGAGGGTTTAAAATATTGTTTAAATACTTAATATAATTATGGACATGAATAATATACAACCTCTCCATATCAAACATGGCTTACGTAACAAATCATATAAAGGAAAACGAATCAATTAACACACGAAACAACGATAATACAAAGATATTATTAACAAAGAAATGTTAAAAGATCATATATGATATCATATTAATGTATATGAATCTTGTATAATTTAATAACAATTATTTCAACATTATATAGGAGGTTAACCTCCCGTTGACCAAGGAAAATTACAAGGTAAGGGTTTATTTCACAATCTCTTCATTTTCTGCGGTTTTAATATGTAATTATCTACTAGGACCTCATTATCATCCACATACGTGTTTCTTAAAAATGTATTTCAAATAATTCTTAGTATTTTATAGACTATGGGTTAAAGTCATTTATACCCTTGTTTGACTTTTTATAAGAAGTTTATAAATTAATCTTTCCGTCGCTTTCCAAACAAGGTTCTTTTAAACATTTTCGACAGAATTAAGGTTAGATATTTCCTTAAATTATACGGTGTGTGTTGATATTTTCCACCATTATAAAATATTCAAAGATTCCCTTACATGATTATAATAATATTGTCAAAGTAAATGTTTTATTTTATAACTATGTGACCATTAAATGATTTTAAAAAATAGATATTTCTCTCAAATAGATTTGATTTCATCTATGTCAACATCCATTGATGGATTTTAAGCTTATTTGAAGTTGATTTATTATGATACAAAAAATTCATATTGTATTGAATGTTTTGTGATCTATTTGAATACAGATGTGTTATTTTTATAAAATTTAGGGTTTATGGAAAAGTATTGACAATTTGTATGCTAAATCTAATACGAATGTTTATGTAATGTTTAAACTTGTTCATATGGAGAATACATTGGACTTAATAAGTGAAGGGTGGAGCCCGCTATATCTTCTCGATGCATCAAGAGGTATCATGAGACAAACTAGTGTCTTCGAACATGGCCTTGAAAAACTCGTATTTGTAGTCTTAGCTCAAGGCCTTGACTAAGTGGTTAGGATATTCTGGCATTATGCATTTCATCATTATGAATGTGCTTATTGATATTGCATGTTATTATTAGACTAGTAGAATATCCATGTGAATAAGTAAATGACATTATTTCATTTTATTTCTTCTATATTGTGTTGATGTTCAAGTTTAAAAGGTTTTTTTAGTTATACATTGCCTTAAATGTTTATAATTATTTATGAATGTTTCAACTATATTGTTATCTTTACTGGTCATCAGAGCTCACACCTTTCTATGTTTAATTTTTCCCAAGATGTGTAAAAGTATTTTATGAATGACCTACAGGGATAGTATGTGGCGATATGAGTAGTGTCTATGGAGACTATGTTGTTGTAGTTTTTTACTTTATGATATAATGTAATACATATGAATGTATCTAGTGTTCAAGGACACTAAAATAATTTGTATTTCAAGACTTGATCATTTGTGATCATGAAAATGTTATATAATAATGCACCAACTCTGGGTAACAGGGGCTGGGGTGTTACAATGGACGTTGGTTTCATTTAAAAAATTGTATTTGTGTATGAAGTGTGTTTATAAAAATTCCTCAATCAAGTTGTAGGAATTATAATATGTCCTTTAGTGGTTTCATTTTCATTTTAAACTCAATTGGGGTGTTTATCTGGGATTATTTGGAGTTATTATTGTTGATTAAGGAGATTTATAATTATTACTAGAATATAGCAATTTAAATGCATTTTTTATTTTATATGTCATATGTTAAATGTTTTCAAAAATTTATGTTTTTGGATGTGACTTTTATATATATTTGGATAATATTTCATGATATATGAGAAATGAGTTGAATAAAAATTTGATTAATTAAATTTAAATTATACCTCTATGAAATTTCTTAATGATATATATGTGGTCTATTTTTAGAGATAATCACAATGATGATTCCCATTTCCTTTAATGTATAGTTTTTCTAGTTGATCTATATAGGATGATTATATATTGATTGGTAGATTTATTATCATCCATGATCTTATAGCCTATATTATATTTATTGATTAAAAATATAAACTCCTTTTTCAATGATCTATGTTTTCTTATAAAAATGGAATAATTAATGAATATTGGAGATATCGTCAATTATTTAGAATATCATGAGGCCTGAAAGGAGAATAATTTCATTAGTATATCAGAAAAACCATGCTATGTGTCATTGGATTTCATGAAATGTTTATCATTATTTTTACCTTTTGTATTTTATGGAATTACGTTTGTTTGATTTGTAGTTGAGTAGTTTTTTTATATAACTATTATATTGTTTATATATGTCTGTGTATTTATTTCATTGCTTATTTGATGTGGTTGTTTATGTTGTTTTTTGGGTTTTTGTTCATAATTATTCCAAATCTATCGTGGTTTGATTGAGATTTTTATATGGGGAATTGATTTTTGTTAAACTTTTAATGCTTGGGTTGTCTCTTTGGGGTTTGGAATGGGTGTGGTTCATTTTTTCTCTAGTTGGAGGCATATTTGTTTTGAAGAAAAACTAGTTGTATTTCCTGATGGTGGTTCAAGAATAAACTATTTTCTAGATCACCAATCCAAAGATATAAATTTTATTCAATAATTATGAATAAAAATTTATATTTCATTTCATCCATAGTTATTGGGTGATGATATCTTGGTTGGACCATGGTTTCATGTATTTTTGGAGTATTCATTTAAAATGATTTTTTCCTATGAAATGATGAGATTATTTTCGTGAATTCATTGTATAATCAACAATGAATTATTTTTTCATTTTAAAACTAACATATAAGTGTGTTGCCTTTCTAATTTAAATAAATTACATTATAATCCACAGGATGCATTATTTTAGAAGAAATTGAAATAGTAATAATAGTTTAATAGGTTTTTGGGTTCTATAGTTTTGGTGACACTTACTATTGAGTGGAATTTTATTCTGATATATTAGATGGAATATGATGTTGTGTTAGGAAAAGATATTTAAATATATTTGGGGTTTTTATTTAAATATGAGTAGGGTCTTATGTATTTTTCTCTCACCTCCCACATCTTATTTGTAGTGTTTCCATATTATAATTTTATATCTTCCGCCATTTTGAATAATATTATGGGGGCCTAATGTTTTTTCCATTGAATAATTATCATATATAAAGCATTAATTTCACTAATATGTTTTTTATTTTATTTATTTTTCTATTTTAACTTCATTTTTATGTTTATTTATCTTATTTTCTGTTTTGGGGTTGTATTTCTAGGAAATCATCTTTCACAATGTAGAATAAATTATGTGGAATCTATGTAGAAACATTAGTTGTTACTCAATCGTGATTTTATTATTGTTTCAATATTTTACAAAATATTTACTATTACTAATTGGTTATAATAATGTTTGAATGGTGTTTCTATGGTTTTTAATATAATTGGGTCATTCCATTTTTTAGAAATGATAAAATTCCCATAGTTCCCCCTCCCGATTTTGAACCCCATTTCTCATCTCCATCTATTGTTTGACGTGGACAACCACCAGAGTGAATCTCCTCCTACTAATCATTAATGTTATAATTTATAATGTCAAATCATCCTTGGATGATCCCATATTCATATGTTATGCTCCTCCAAATGAATTTATGTTTCTTCCATACATAATTTTTGTTCTCATGTTTATATCTGAGGAACCCTATGAGTCATATTCTCCAATTTTTGGGTTCCCTAATAACCTAAAAAGGGGGTGTTGATGTCTATGTATTTATCAAATTATATTATTAATTTTATTTGTCTTCTTACATAATATTTTAATCTTTCTACATTATTTTATTTCAGGTTTTTATACCTGATCTATTTGTCTAACATATCATAATTCATAAATTTCATAAAAATTGCTTCTTATAAAATTATAACAATACATTGCAGCCTTGATGAAAATTTAAATATATATATTAATTGAATTTTCACCTTCTTAAATGGTTTAAAATTGTTATTGTGATTCTAAATCGATGAATATTTTTTTATAGAGTTAAATGTTGTAATATAAATGTGTTGATATTTGGATTCATTTTGTATTTTTCATTAATAAATTTATAAGGATGACAATTGTTGAAGATATTAAAATTAAAATTTATTATTTTTATTATTTAATTACGACAAAGTATAACATCATTGTGAAGAGTTTAAGTAAAATAGATTGATTGGACATTAGATGTAGAGGAGTTAAGTGGGACTTAGTGAGATTTGAAACATTCGGGATTTTCATAAGTGATTGATATATGTATGGAAGTCCACAAAACAGAAGTATCTATATATATGAAAACTACATAGTTGAATACATAACATAGAAAAATATTCAAGTTTAGCTAATTTGACTATGTATTTGAATTCATAACACATATAGGTGTTTTGGACAATTTACTGGAATATTACAGAATATGAAATTTTTACAATATAGGGGAATTAAACTATGTAATAAAATATATTATCATATTAAAATGGCCCATGTAGAAAATTGAGAATCACTTAGCTAATTTAAAATTTATTTTAATTTTATTGGAGAAACATGTAATTGAATTCTATTATGTCAGGTGGCATGTAAGGAAATTTAGTTAAATACCAATATATAAATTTTGGAACGATATATTTTTTGAGTATTGTGAATTTATAAATTTTTCTTCATTTATATGTCCAATGTGAAAAATATAAACTATTTAATACATCTACAATGTTCTTCATGGATCATGGATCTTGATCAAACTCAAGATCATAAATCAATCTAAGATCAAATGGGATTAACTACCCTTGATTGAATTCATTGGTGTTGAGATGAGACACATCAACTATAGAACATGGTTCAATGTCATATCACATGGAACTTCACCAATGTAGGGTTGAATACCCCTTTCTACAGAATTCACATCAACATACATATGTCTAAATATAATGATATCTAAATGGAATGGTATTAAAAATTGTATAAATCTAATGTTATATTGATTTTAAAATTGTATAAAATATCATCCATCATTATATAAATTTTGATACTTATCATTAATGCTTCGATACATGATATTTGGGACATGAATGTTTTATTCATTTCCATCATAATCTATGGTGGTTTCAATAAAAATTCTGTAACTAATTCTCACTCACTATTTAGTGATTATATATATTAAGATACATAGTGAAAATATGTTTTTGATATGTAAAAGTAGTAAAAATGACACACAATTGTATCAAATATGATGATATGATACAAATTTCATGATATTACTACACAAGGAGGAGGAAAAGGATATACATGAAAGGATTCAACGTGTAGGCATAGACAATAACAATAGAAATTTTTTAAAGAATACATTATTTTTTGTTAATGTGATATTGTATCTAGTTTATGTTTTATATTGTATATATTCTATGAAATAACATTTGTTGAGTTAGTTTTTATAAAAATTGTTAAACTCTATGTCTTGGATAATAACCACGACACGTTGGGTTTGTATTCATGAACAAGGTTTTTATCCTCACCAAAAATATGGTGTTTCTATTTATTATACCTCATATAAAACCATTAATGATATCTAGATGAGATAAATAATCATGATACTTAAATGGTGTGGTTCTAGTATGAAAATTGATTCACCCATATCATTTTGTATCAACCATTGTGTTATTCATCAATTTATCATAGAAAATGTCTTCTCACTTTTTGATCTGATGTGAACGAAATGGTTAACCACAATTATATTAATAGAAAATACATATGAACATTTGATGATAAAATATTTATCTCATTGAATGATATAATTTTGCATTAAATTAATTTCATGTGTATTGATGTTCTTGATTGTTTTCAATGTGGAATACTTTAATAGATAAAAATAGGGTTTTCTATAATTCATTGATGAAAAATTAAAAATTATTTGATGATGAGGAATGATTTATTATTTTCTCAATGAAAAATAAATATGACAACATTCTTGGGCTACAAAACTCCTAATGAAATTTTTTAGAATCCAATTATAATTTTACAAAGAATAAATGAATGAAAGAATTCATGATGCTGATTAAATGATAAAATTTTGATGATTTAAAAATGAATAAGGAAGAAATAGTTTATGGAGTTATATGAAATGTAAATATGAATGTGATATATATTAGAAGATTTAGAAAAACACTATATGGGAATTCAAATATAAAATTTGGATGAGAATCAAAGAAGCTAAATTTGATTCGATGATCCAAATAATTGAATATAATGATCAAGAAGAGTTTACAATTTATAAAAATCATATAACTCTTATTAACTATTAAAAGTGAATTTTATATTCTCATAAGAGAAAATAAATACTGGAACATGAAATTTAATTTATCTATTTGAGGTTCTAATTATTGAAGAGAATCAAGAGTACTCAAAAAAAGAAGATGAAATTGGAGATTGTATAAAACAAACTCACTCATGTTAAGAAAAATAAAAAATGGTGGAAGAGGAATGTATATAGGTAAACATCCCAAGAAATAATATAACCATGGAATGGTTTGAAATCCGCTAATAACAACCCATTTAATTTAAAAAAGAAAAATTGTATTAGTGAAGCATATAATATAAAAATTTATATATATTTCAGAATTAGAAATACCAATAGGAAGATGAAACATTTTCCAAGATCCATATGGAGATTTTAATCAATCGAGGAAGGTTTTCCTGGTAGTGGGGAAATTATTTAAGACTATGTTCATATATATATCTCTAAAATGATATTAATCACACATGAAATTAAAGAGATTATTAAATATAACAATGAATCATAATATATGGAAAAATATACATTTGTGTAAGGATGGACTATAAATGAATGTACCATAATAATAGAGATCAAACAACATCCAAATAGATTGAAAGCCTAAGAAATGAAAATAATTGGCTAATAAAGTGTCAAAAATGAATTTGAAAATTTGGATGAAATATATAATCTTATAAAATAGATTGATAAGATAAATATTGATAGTAAAAACAATTCTAAAACCATTGTATATATGAAATCTACTATTATATAATGAGATGTTGAAATTCATTAAATATGAGACAAAACAATGAAATTAAAAAGAATAATGGAGAAATAAATATATACTAAAACAAGATTATTTAAAAATAAGACAATGTTTAATGTAAAATATAGTAAATATATTATATATTAAAGATGAAAGATATGGAAAACTTCTTTATATAGATGTTATAGAATTAAATGATATTACTCATACTAAATAAAATCATTACTGATTGAAATATAGAATATATAAAATCCCCATATAATGTCAAAAATATGCACAAATATGGGATGAAAAAATTCAAGGGTCCCTCATCAGAAAAAAAATCAGTTAAGAACTCTTCAAGTTGATATTGACATATCTAAACATTTAATGACAAATATAGAGAATGAAAACAACCCATTCAACAACATAATACACATCAAAGGAAAAGATATTAGGGATACTTCTAGAATTTTGGAATTTATGTACTTAGGTATTATAACTATTTATAAAACATCAATCCTTGTAGAATGAGAAAAGAGTAGGAATCATGGTGGGATATTAATATATGATGAAACATAATTGAGGACATATAACTTTAAAATATAAGGTTTAATTGAGAATTTTTTTTTATTTATCAAAATAGATTTGTGGAAAAATTGATAAAGAGGTACATACTTATATTATGTGTGTTTCTTTTATCCCTTATCATTTTTATATTTTTCTAGGAATATAATTTAATGGAATTAATTTATTATATAGATATAGGAATTTTTTTTTGAAGTTTCAGGTATTGAAATAATAGATGAATGAATTAGATTATAGATTGAGGGTGTTCATATCATATAATAGGTGATATTAACATCATGAATAATGTTGGAAGCTATTCATTATGAGCTATGACATATTCATATGATAACACCCCTAATATAAAAATAATTTTGATAGAACACATTATTAAAAGTCAAACTATTCTATGTAGTTTTTTTGGGATAGACTAAAGAATTTCTTGTTCATTGTACAAAAATGATGGCATGCAATAAAATGGGTATTACCCAAGAAATGTATTCCTAGAAAAAATAATGATAAAAATTCATATTTTTAAAATGGGTTTGAGAATCATGTGATATTTTCTTCAAATTCGTAATGAAAACTAATATAGTTATTCTAGAAAATATTAACAAAAGAATCATATAACACAAGGGTTGATCACATTTTCAAAAATAATTTGAAAATAATGACGCAAGAATATGTTTTTAGAAATTTAAAATTTATCAGAGACTACAATTCTACTATTTTTAAAACATGAACAAATCGATATGGTGAATACGACTCATAAAGGGGTTCAAATTAAAACATCAAAGCCTATTGAACTAATTCCAATAATTGTTTGTGAAACTATAAATAAGATGTTAATACATAGGGAAGTATATTTTCTCTCATCCATATATGACTTTTTCAGAATGTGATAAATTATATTTATGTCTCATAAATCATATTCTATAGACATATTCAAGATATTCAGCAATCTTCCATAAAAGATATGATGAATTTTTATAGTGATTAAGATCATATAATAGAATCATATGTGTTAATAAATAATTCATTAAATATAATTATATGAATAGAACAAAAAACTAATTAATTAATCATTATACATCCAAAATATTAGAGTAGAGAAAATGGTAATTTTTTAACTCGATTACATAGCCAGCACTATGATGAAAATGCCTACGGACTTAATGTATTATTGGCTTCATTCCTTCACAAAAGAAAGAACCATTCAGAACATGTTTATCATAATTCTAGACAATGAATTGAATTTTTATGAGCTATGATGTAAAATATTAAAAAATGTTAAATACATTGGCGTGTTAACAAGTCCATTTTTATTCTTGATATGAAAAAATGGAGGAATGTTCTAAGATAAGTGTTAACCCATAGAACATTATTCCTAGATTTGATGCCAAAAACACACACTAAAGATACATTCATTGATACCACATGTGAAACTCTATATATAACCAACATTATTTAGAAAATAACAAATTAGTATTTCATCTCTTACAACCAATAAAGATTTTTTGACTAGAGAATTATATATATTAGACACAACATAATCTTATAATTTCAATTTTATTTGCATGAAATGGACAATTTTCTCATTATGTATGAAACTATTAATTTATGAAATTATTTTTGTGTCTCCCATAAATTATTTTACATGTACTATCATTCATAAATATTTACATTATCTTATTTGGTTAACATCAAGGGCTATAGGAACATAAGAAACGGGTTACCTCAAATGCCCATCGAAGGAAAAGTGTTACTGAAAAAATCATATCATTGTCATTATTGTTCAAATAAGTACAAAAACATAATCTATAATCAACATGAAACTATGAGATTAATACATCCATGAAAAAAATGAGAACCCTGATATCAATAAAATAGATCATGTCTTTATGGAATTTATAATGTCAGACGTCAATAACCAACATTGAGGTCTTTAAATGGGAATCATTTTTAGCAATAATAACTATAGTAAAAACATCTTCCAATATTTGGAATGTGCACACAAAATACCCCAATATAATTTGTATCATAAGAAAAGTTGGTGGATCATTGTGCTCTATAATGTTATCACCCACCAGAAATTTGTTTTTGTATAATGAATTCTTTAAATGAGTCAATTAGAAATTTCATACCTTTAATTGAGGAACCTATTACTCAATAATACATGGGTATATGTATAATGGTAAATAAAAAAACAAATGCATAATATACACATGTTATAATCAAATAGTATTTATAAATTAAAATACATTTTTGTGTGTTAATAAAAAAGGATAAACATATCAAAACACAACTAGGGAAATATGTCACATTGTTAAACATTACATAATCGACTTTAAAATAATCATCTCTATTGGAATAATAATGAAATGAAATTGAAAAATCTTACCCATATCTATAAAAGGCATAAAAATATCAAAATACATCAAGACGAAGAAGGTCGATGGATATACAATAACAATCAACCTGCCAATAATCACCCTTATTGGAATGACAACGTAGGAAATTACAATTATTTCCTTTACATTAATAGAATATCATTTTTATGGGTGAACATCATCCCATCTATAATTAATAAAATCTTATGCTGAAACCAAATAGAGAAAAGGGTATGTAGATAGGTCAATACTTGAATAGCCATGATATAATTACCCCTAATAATATTTATATATGATTACATATAGTGAAACATAAACCCAAATAAATAAAATCCTTTTGAAAATGTAATATAAAATAAATGTAATAAATTTAATCATTTTCGAACTACGATGTTTGGAGTAGTTTTTATGAAGATGATTAAAATCTATAGGATGTTGTTTGTATCTTTATGAATGTTTTATGCATGTATTAATTATTGTTTCCCAATGAAAAATAACTTTAATTTATAATGATTTCAAATATGGATGAATAAAAGGAGATGACCTGAATATATCTTAGAGAAAAATTATAGGGGATGAAAAATTCAGGACTAAGTATGTTACACATTTGTTATATTACAATGATTTTTAGATGATGTTTTGTGTATAATATTTTATCAAATATTTCATAAAATATTTATCAGATACATTTTTTGGTGAAGTAAAAATACAACTATTCATTAGGGTTCTAAATGTTTACAATATCTTGATTTATGAAATAAATAATTAAATATGAATTAGTTTGAAGGGGTATAATTTAGGTTTGTATTTAAAATTAATATACTATTAAATTACATGGATGTTACCACACATATACTATCATATGGAGTATTGCATATGAATATATTTGTCTTTAATTTTGGTGATGACTTTTAGATAGTAGATTTTTTATAAAATTAATGGTGATTTAACAAATGAATTTCCTTGTACAATGTCCAAATTGAATGAAGTCCAAATCTATGAAGTCTATTTGATGAAATTGTTCAATGTCATTGGACAAATTCCAATCCAATATATTCCATCATATGAACTAATGATCAAATAGAAGCATCTAAGTCATCAGATTGAATGTTTTTTGCTGAAGGAAACAGATGGATATTCTATATGATGATCATCTTATGGAGGTAATTATATAAAAACATTAAATAGAGCTTTCAGATGAAATTCACCACACTAAGGATGTTTTTAGTGTATGTTTTTCAAATTTTTCTAAAAATGTTTTTCTAGAGCAGTTGATGGAGTCACATTGGATATAATAATTTTGAATATTTTTTATTAGGTGAATTTTTGTTATATTTTATTACCAATTAATATTTAATCTTGTGAAATTCATATATATTTCAAATGTGAAGATGAAAAGATTATAATCCAGTGATCTAAATTTTGAAGGAAGTCTTCTGATTCAAACTACGTTTTATGGATCTTTTTGATTTAGAGGAATATAGATTCTTGAATTTCAGAGAATATTCATGAATAATCACGATTCACTGAGAGTTTTAGAGATAATTTTTTTTACTAGAGATATTAAATTATTGTTCTAATTGAATGTGAATAGAAATTAGAATTTCAAAATATTCTCCATCAGGTACATAAATATAATAGTGTTTCTCATAAAAATAAAAAGTTTTTGTTGTTCTATATTTTAAAATATGTTGTGTTTTAGAAATAGTTTTAGATTGTGATACTAATCTATAATATGAAATCCAAATTTATTTACACTGAAGGATTTCCAACGAGGAATAATTTGGTTGGAGATGATTTTTCTGTCAGACAAAGGATATATTATCAGAGGAATTGGAATAAAGGCAATAGAAAGAGATTCATATTAAGTGTATAATATATACTATGTGTAGTGGTTAATGTATTTGATGTTAATATGAAAAGAGGTTCCATAATTTTTAAGGAATAAAAATATGTTTTCTATATGGAAAAACCGATAGATAAATATCATGAACAATGAATGTACTATAATTTTATATTTAATTTCAATGAGGTTATTTTTTCACAGTGTTTGGTTGAAAATGAAGAATATATTCTTATATGACATGAAAGAGTTTAGAATATACATGTATCAAATTGAATATATATTGATTACTATTGGTGATTGTTTCAAATAGTTTTTATGAAAATATTTTAAAATATTATATCTGGGTGAATAGAAAATTCTCTTTTTAACTGATCATAATGAAACCAAAGTGAATTTATATTCTATAATTATTGTAACCACATAAAAGGTTGTAATGTATTTTATGACATTTTATTATTCCCAATCCTTGTTATGGAATAAATACTCATGTTCATTATTGAACCCTTCAATAGACTGTGTTCCTTTATATTTTTCATGTTTTCTTATTTTCTATAAAGTAATTAAATTATTATAGGAGGAAAATTTTGTTTTAGATGTAAAAAATACAAAATTAAAATATAAAAAATTCACCCCAACCACTTTTGTGTCCATATATATTTAGTTTTTATTAATTTCAATTAGTATGAGATTAAATGTTCTCTTCATTGGCTCTTTGATTATAATTCTTCGAATATAAGCTTGATTCTAATTTTTTATTGAAATATTTATAATATTTATAATGGTATAATTATACCTTATAATATATAACTTCGTTATAAATATATATAATAATATATTTCAGGTTTTCCACCTAGTGTGGAGAGAGTTCCCATAATGAATACAGATTAAAAGAATTTGTAGAATAATGGGGAATCTATAAATTGAATAATTCCATTAATCTCATAAATTTTGTTTCTTAGAGTTAAAGAATTTGAAATACTAATGGATTTTCATAAGATTTAACGATCTTCTATGATTTTACAAATAATTTAATGAATAAAAAGTAAAAAATATAGAGTATGATGTTTTCTAATAATAATTTTGGTTTTTTTGAATCTTTTTATGACTTCTTTATAAGGGTGAATGAAATTTCAAGTACCATATTCTAATCATTAGATAATTTTTAATATTCAACCCATTTTAAAATGTTTTTTTAATTCATATAGATTAATTTGAGGATTTTTTTTCATTAAATGATAGATATCCTCAAACTCTATCTATAGAGGATCTCCATAGAACACTCATCCCATATTAAATGAAAAGTTAAAAGGTTATGATTTTAAAAAGTATGATGATAATTAATTTTTTTTAAAATCAACAATTATAAAAATGTCTCCGAAATTTCTAAAATAAAAATCTTGTGAATTTGACACTGATGATGAATTTAGTAAATTTTTTAACTGGTTTATCTATTTTAAAAAAAAAAATTAAATGACTCATAGTAAATTACAAAAAGAATATTACTTATATTGTTTTTTGGTTGTTGTGCTTTTAGAAATTTTTCTTCAAATTGGCCTTGATGAAAGAATGTTGATGAATGTAATAAACATGATATAAATTCAAATAGATCCATCAATAAAAAGGAAACCAAAACAGAATTGTATTCTATGGGAAATGATTTAATTTTCTCTTAGTACAAAAGTAAAAACTATTTTCTTATGTATGAATAATATATACAAATTGAATAATAGGCTACTAACTCTAGTGATAATGTTACTGAGAAAGTATATAATGATATTTTGAATAATTTAAAAATCCTGAGTCCCAAAAAAAAGTTTAAAAGAAGAATAATTATAAACCAAATTTATTGTAAGGATATATTTGAATGAATGAAATTAAAATATTTTAAGGATTGAGAAGGAGAACAATATGGTGAATAAATAAAATTTTACCAAAATATTGAGCATATTATATTATTAATTTTTTTGTGTCTCTAAATGAAATTAATTGTTTCTTCAAGAAAATTTTTTACAATAGAAATATCATCGTTGGGATTTATGTATAGTTGAATAAAAATGTGGAAAGGTTTGAAAATGAAAAAAAACTATATAATGGTGATCATGGAATTAAAATTTTCAAAAACATAGTTACATATGTTAGTAACTATTCTGATCAATGTAAACCACTGTAGAATGAAAACCAATAAAGAATAGTATGAAAGATAAAAATAGTAAGAGAAAAATAAAGACAAGAATAAAATTACTATAGAAAAAAAAGATGAATAACCTTATGATTCCATTGTTTAAACGTGTAATCCAGAATCTGCTACTATAAGAGATGTTGTTGAGGTTACAAAAAATAATTCAAGTCGTAACCACAACATTGGTTCATAATGAAATACCAATGTATAATGTATTAAATTTAATGGAATGTGGAAACATATTTGTGGTATGTATGTATGTTATAAATTGTAATATTTAGTCTATAGTAGAAAATAACATTTTGGTGGGATTTGAAATACATGAAATATTTTTTGGATTAATCACCAATATTATAGTTAATACAAGTTAAGCTAGAGGTAATGTCTGAGTGAGAGTAATCTCAATCAAATAAGAAAGGCTCCAAAATTCATTATTAAAATTGAATGAAGATTCTAAAATTTTGGAACTATATTTGAAATATATTACCATACAACATATATTTTAAATGTTCTTTTTCATGTTTTTGGATGAAAAATGATTATATAAAAAATCTAAAAATTTTCATGAGAATAAATAAAAAACAAAAAAAATTCATTAGTTGTTGAAACTAATCTCAATGAAACAGTATATGTACATCCTTTGATATCATATTGTGGGTGTTGTTCACATATAATATGATATTTTCAGTAACTAATAAGTTTTTAATATTGTAATGAATGCATTGTTAATTTTTGAATTGATGATTAAGATATAATCAATTGAATACTCTATGTGATCATTGTGGAAGGAAATTTAAAATAAGATAGATACATTTTGTTGCTTGTTTGAAGAAAACATTGTTATGTGTTTCAAATAAAATATAGAAAGGTAACATTTTTTTGGAAGAGATTTTTTTTGTTTATAGGAATAATGATGGAAATGTTTTAATGGGAGGCCAATGAACAAAGGATAACTTGTTTCTTGTTGGTGATTCCAAAAGATCATGCTATTATTGAAAAGATTAATAAAATAAGAAAAATCATTCAATAGTATAGTACTAATGGGTTAGATGAATACGAGAAAGCTAAAAAAGGGCGAATGTGTTGTGATATTAAAGAAATTTCTGGAAGAATAAATTGGTGTTCTTCTATTTTTTAGAAAATAAATATTACAATCTATATATAAATAATATAGATTATATATAATACATACACCACATAGTGATGATACATTCTTACATATATCTTCCAATGATTATTATGTCAATAAAATAGATAAGTTCTTTATTTATCTTATGGATGAAATTAATTTTATATAATGAATTATGCTTTTTATATATAAATTAGAGGCCCTAATTTTTTTAAAAAATTTCATGACAAATATAGAAAAAGTGTGTGGATATTATGTGAAGGAGAATTGTCATGGTAACTGATGAGAATACTCATATGTGATGTTTATGTATAATTTTCAAAATCATAAAATTATAAATATTTTTAGTGAAACAATAACTCCTTAAAAAAATAGTGTATATAAAATAATAAATCAATCTCTGGTGGTAATTTCATTGTCTCTGTCAATCAATCATGAAAATTCTCGATATATTTGGAAGATATATATTAGATAATTAGTTTAGGTTATGAATCTATGATTCTATAACACTATCTCTTATTTTACTCCAAAAAAGATTTATTATAATAGAACCCCTAATTTAAATCACATAAAGGTGTTTTGATGTTCCAAAATTATAAAACTCATGGTAAAATTCAAGGAATGTTGGATTACATAGGTGTTGAAGGAATATTTATTTACAGTCATCCCAAAAGTAGATAATAAAATTGTTATAACAAGTAAAAATAAATATTGTTGACTAAATACATATGAAATATCTTTAATATTATTTATTGAATGATTTATAGAATGTTTTTGATATAGGAGAAAGGAAAGATGATGTAGTAGCAGTTCAACAAGTTGAAAATGATCACGATAAGATTAAAAATAATGAAGATACTCAAGAAAATAATTCATAAATAGCAATATCAAGTGGACAGAAAAAACAACATATATCGCATCCTAGGCTCAGGAAGAAGGTGGATTTTTTTAAAATCATTTTAGATCAACAATAATATATTCAAACCAACGGAACAACATTGTATGTTTCACAAACTTCCTCATACTAATAGTTTAAACAAAAAATATATTGATAAAGCTAATGAACATCCATTTTTGATTGGGGATAAAAATTTATAGGTGTATCTATTTGGGAAATTTTTATTTTGGAACTTGTACCTAATAAAAATGAAAATATGTGATAGAAACAAAGATGGTGATAAAAAATAAGTTAAATGATAAAGATTATGTAATATGAAATAAGGTATAACTATTTAATAATGGAAATAAATTTTTGATGTCATGGACTTTTATGAGACCATATCTCATTGGAAATTATTAGAAACTATTATAATCATTATTGTTTTCACAACAAAATTAAAATTTACAATTTTTATAATGGATTTCAGGTCATATTTTCTTAAAAACGTGTAATATAATAAAGTTTACATTGAACAAAAATGTAACTTCATGCTTGGAAAAAATGAATGATGTATGGGAAAGTTGTAGATGGAATTTTATTGGTTATTGAACACTTAGAGTGTTAGGTATTATAAATTGGACCCCTATTTAAGGAAAATGAAAATCAAAAATAAGATATTAATATTAACCTCTATATAAAATAACATCAAATGGTTTTCCTCAATATTATTCTTTATGTTTATGAAATTCTATTTTCAAGTATTGATAAAGAATATTATGGATTTGTTTTGTAGAAATGGAGAAAATATTTTTAATTTCATTTCCTGAAATGTTGAAATACATTTGTTTTTTAAAATTCTCACATAATTAGAAATATATTTTATTATATTGAGATATGTATACTAAGATATATCTCAGGAACATTTCCTTGGAATATTAAAATATAGTTTCCACACCAATTTTATCAGGAAATAATGGGAAGAGGTGGGGATGGAATGGAGGTAGATCAAAAGGAATATATAAATATGGATAGATTTTTATTACATCTAATAGATTCAAATAAATATGTATTGTATTATGTTATACTATGTTATATGTATTATTTTAATCCAAAATAATTTTATCTAATTTATATAAAATTAATTAGATGATATATTAAAGGACTAAATTATTTTCATGGAAACATAACGGCATAGAAGAGATTAATCTCTTCTCATACACATATACTGAATGTCAAGGATGTATATATGATAGAAAATCCATATTTGTTGAAGATTTTTTATAGGGATACCAATATGTTATATTACAAATAATGAATAAAATATTATAAAATCTTAGTAAAAAATAATATGATTATGTTTCTACCTCTCAAACTATAACACAACATTTTTGGATGAAGAATATGGTTGAAAACTTGTATATTAATGTGAATGTTCAACTGATCTTTTGATGAGATAACTAAACTCCTAAAATTATCACAAAAAATCAATGAAACATTCATATTCAATGAATATTGATATAAAATATAAATTCAACAATGACAGTGTGGAAGAAAATTATTTTATTAAGGTTTTTATTCCTACAACAGATATAGTAACTTTTATCTACACAAAACCATTTCCAAAGGAATCATTAGATACGAATAGTTTATTAATGGACATTCAACTTCTCTGTCTCTTTAAGGATATGGTTTGTGATATGTTTCTCATACCCATATCTTCCATGGAATGTGTTTTCAAGAGGGTTAAGACGTTTTAACAAACATTATCAATTATTATCTATTTTATAATAAGTAAACGATCATATATTTAGTGGGTTATTAAAAGGGGTATGATGTGATTTTAGCATGTGTGAACTATTTTAATTACTGTCTGAATTAGATGTAATAAATTTTACTCTTTTAGGATGAAATCATTTTGTGATAAAATATTAAAATTGACGATGAAGTATTATATGATGTGTATGAAAATATTTATTATGTCACACCATATTGACAACAAGGTATTTTAGTTCAATTATTGTCAATTCCCAAATCTATTTTGTTGTATGGATAAAATAGATGGATTCGTAATCCATTTCTTGAGTTAATAAATTTATTGATTTATATTTCATGAATCACAACAAAAAAGGATGACATTTAGAAACTCCTAATCCATGAATGAGTTTCCCATGACTACATGCATGCATCCCCATTTGAAAGAGGATTCCCACTATGTGAGGACCCGACCCCAGAACACCCGGAGTTGGTGCCTTCAGAACACGATGTGCAATTTATTACAAGGACATGCACTGATAAATAACATATCATGTACCATAGAGTGGATTGAATTCGATTTTGGTTCTGGGAAACCAGTCACTTCTATCATACTTATTTATCTCAAACTGATACCTAAAAATACATAGGGTGAGCATGAGAATTCCCATTAAGGGGTGTTAAAAATAAACCAATACAACTTTTGAGAAAATTAATTAAAATTTAACATAATACATTTCTCTTAAGGAAGTTTTGTAACACACGTAAGATATCATAAGAGTTTTTACTTATGAATGTACCAACATAATTACAATGAAACATGATGATCATTTGGTGTAATAATTGAAAGACCTTCAAGAAATGTATGAAATATTATTATTTGAGAAAAAATTGAACAGCTAGGAGTAATGAAAAATCATAGTTGTGCTTAAAGGAGACAACTTCAATTTCAAATATTGAATACTAATTCAATGAGAGATAAACAGAAGTCATCCCATAAGCTTTTACTTTTGGGATATTCATAAGTACTGGCTCTTAATCAGGGATATTATACATGTTGAATATCCATTTGGTTAATTAATTATCATACACATAATGAGGGAATGTTTATTGTCGGACTTCTGTGTCAAGACCTTGTGCCATGTACTAGGGGATAATAGTAACCAGACCCCATCTCAGATAGTATCTATAACCGGACAGCAACCCGGAGGATAATTTCATGAGTCCCCAACCCATAGGGCTTACTTTAACCAATCCCTAACCTGGAACAAACTTTTCCAGCACATTCCCCATCATTCAGATTGAGTCATGTGTTCAAGGTGTCCCTAACAACTTTTAATAATTAAATTTTATTTTATATTACTATGGTGTCCCATACCACATTGTTTAAATTGATTTCCTATCTTATTATCATGTTATGCCACATGCATGCATCATTGAGTGCAACTATATAATAGAAAAATGAAACCATTTAATCCATAAATACATAATATGACAAATAACATTGAAAATAAGGTAGTAAAAGTTTATCGAAGTCATACATGGTTCCATAACATTCTTTGCACAAGAGATAATTACTAAAGCACATAAAATAGTTAGTGAGAAGGGGTTTTCCATATGAGGTGCTAATATTATAACTATTTAATTTAAAAAACCTTATTCCATGAATGAAAATTCATGTTATTTAATATGCTACTAAGAAGTGTCAGTGATCAAAGAATTAAATTACATTACAACTCAACTTACAACTACCACCACACTAGAAAAAATAATAGGTGAGCATGAAATGATCTCCCAATTTACCTCTCCCTTTTATCCTTTAATATAATTTCATAAAATCAAAAGTTTATCTTCTTTTTAAACATAAAATACAACAAGGTCAAACATATAATACCATTGAAACATGAAATAATATCAAACCACATATCATTAAATGTTCTTTATCTAAAACAAGTTTGACATACTTTATGGATCAGGACATAAACTTTTATGTGAATACCTATTCGATTGGATTTTGCAGAGAGTGATATTAATTAATGAAGTATAAGTATTAATTACATAACATAATTAATTAAATTCACCGAATCCATTAATATTATTAGGGTATTGGAGACAGTAACTGTATATATACTATGTATATATATATATTTGAGTTCCCAATGTTGAACTAATTTTAATAATTTTTCATTAATAATGGGTACTTAAAACATATTTATTACACCATTATTAAAAAACAAACCACGTTAGGTTATAACATATGTGACCATATATACATATATAATCAAAAAAGGTATTCATATATATACATATATATATATATATATCTTGCATGAGGAAAGGAGTTATTTCTTCATGTTTGCATAACCAGAAGATCCAAAAGACATAGAATCGGGTATCTGAGGATTTCCACCAAATCTATAATACTATACATGCACTCATAAATTTATAAAGAAAAATTTACAATAAACACATGTGCATATATAAAGTATATAATTATTTTTTACATTTATTAAAATACTCTCCTATTTTTTCTCAACCTCTTGTAAAACTAATGACTTATGTTCATTTTAAGTGAAGTTTTTTCTTGAACCATCAAACTATATATATAATTTCATGTATATATATATACTCTCATAAAATTGATAAAAAGTATAATTAAAACCCTGACATTGGTCCAAGGAGGAGGAGAACTTATGGGAGGGTGGCTAAAACTTGCTGGGGGTTTGAGCAGGGAGATGAACCAAGGGTTCATTGGGGGAAACTGGTTAGCTTAAAAGAACAATAAAATATACAAAGCATTTAATATAACAGTTGAGAAAAATTAGACCAACCAGTTCATTAATATGCTAGGAACCACTTTTGTATAATGGGGACAATTAGTGTCCACCTAGCTGTAAAGGATAAAGAAGATAAAAAAAGGTGCAATACAGTGTAGGGTTCAGTGCAACTCACTCCACGGGGAAGATAAAGATGACACAGTGGAGAAAAACCGGGAGAAAAACAAACGATCGTGATTTGATCCAGGATTTTTCCGTTGGTCGGGGTACATCTGAAGTTTTAAAATGGAATGGGTAGATCAGATTAAATCCGGGTTTGATCAGATAGTCCTGGGTTGACATGGCGTTTGAAATACCATGGACAATCATGAATAGAATGAGCCAGATCGAATAGTCCATGAAAAACCTGGAGAGGATCGTGGCTTCCAGAGACCAATCATCGAATCGGAATCAACAGCCCAGATCATGCGCGACACAATCCAATAGACCGATTTTGAACCCCAACTGATTTTTGACCATCCAACATTGAAACGACAAGGTGTTTGGAAGTTCTTTATAACACTACGCCTCCCACAACATCCCCGATGACATAGTACACACCAGGGAGCCTTACACATGGGCTCTTCCCTTCCCGAACATAATTTGGCCTTCCCGTACCTCGTCATGACCCTACGCTCACAATGGCGTGCCCATGCACTCCTGCAACAGTGTGCCCTTGGGGGAACCTATTCCCAACCATGGTCCATCCTTGGCTAGGGCTGAGGGATATGATCAGCCACAACGTGTGAGATACCATTATTGGCCAAACTATAAAGGGATGGCCAATACTAGCCCAATTTTTTTTATAAAAACTATCTTAAAAATATCATCAAGGCTATAGAAAAATATATTCATTAAAATAAAATAAAAATTATCTTTTTAGACATGACTTCCACTTAAAAAATATGAGGATAAAGAATACAAATTATGTTTTGTCTTAACTAAAATTATTTACCCACACTAAACCATTAACATAAAAATTATAAATTGAGATTTAATAAACCTAAATGATAATTCTAATACTATTATTATAGAAATATTAGTTTAATCAAAAACATTATTTAATTTGAAGAAATTAAACATAATTTTTAACACTATTTAAGAAATGAAAATCTTTAAAATATAATTGAAATACTTGCAAGGTGTTTTCAATTCCTTATTATATTTAAAAACATAAGTGTAAATAAAAGAACTATATCTTAGTTAAGGTTTATATTATAATATTGCAATTCATAACTTAAATTTTGGGAAACAGTGTTGTACATAATTGTTCTCTAGTTAAATCACCTCAAGGACAACAACTATAATTTTAGCCATTGGATTTCTAACAGTCAGCCAAGGTAATGGTCGAGTTAATTAGTTATAAATCCATGCCTTAGGATGTACTAATCTTAATAAAGAAAAGAGATGGTTCTTTCCATACTATTGATGCTCAACATAGTTTACATGATCTTGGTGGTGTTGTTCCTCATTTTCACTTACCTGAAGGATCACTTTTATTTACCTTGTCATTTTTTCTATGTATGAGGACTTCCCATAGTTCTAATAGGTTTTTAACTAATCATTTTTGGTAGGATGGTTCCTTGTGATCTTGACACATTGTAAAAACATCAAAGTTACCTTTAAATAAAAGATTTATGTTTAACTTTTACATTTTTTTGGTTAAAAGACATTTTAATCATAAATAATGGAATAAAAATTTCCATTATGTGAGATACATGTTTTGGTGTGTTAAATTATCTCCGCCTTCAACGAATTGAATCCTCCTAATTATTTTCACATAACTTCGCTAAAAGACTCCCTTACAACATCACCACATACTCTATTATGGAGGATCCTAAGCTAAGGCTTGATAGATACCCATGTTGGTGTTCAGTTATTCTGTTTCTCTTGTCAAAAAATCATCAGATTGTACTCATTAAACTCATCTCATGTTCACTCAGGATTCCAAGGAGACGCTCGAAAGGTGGATAGTTTAGAAATGTCTGAATGGAAAATTTCTCGGAGAACTCGTCTGGTTGACTCTGGTATGAAATGGTTAATGACATCGACATGGTCATATATACTGATGCTCATGATCTGGTACTTGTAAACTGTTCATAGGTCCCCTTCAATGGCAGCATCATGAGACCACATCTAGGCCATGATGTTTCGGGATTGGGAGAAACATAGGAAAATACCATCATGGTACTTTGCCCTTATACTATACTCATCATGTTGAGAATTAGCTATATGATGGTAAATGCAGGCATTCTCTTGGTAGAAATGGAGAATGTTAATACAGTTTTACACTTTGTAATGTTTCTTGCATGTTTTTTATATTTTTGCGAATGTTAGGAACTATTCCTCACATGTATTGACAAATATGATCTCTAGTATCTTAGAAGGGAGTGATAAGATGTGGGTTAATCCTTCCATCTGAAAAATATGAAAATCTCTATATTTATTAAAACCTAAGTATACTTCTCACTGTTTATGTTCTGGTTTCCTAGATTTATCAAAACTGAATCCTATGATACAAATTGTGAGGACCCAGCCGCAAAACACCTGGAGCCAGTCCCTTCAGAACATGTTGTTCCATTTACTACAAGGACATGCACTAATAAATTACCCATAATGTCCCGTAGAGAGGATAGAATTCGATTCAAGTACTAGGAAACCTGCCACTCCGGTCATACTTGTTTATCTCAAACTAATATCTAAAAATATATAGGGTGATCATGCGAATCCCCAATAAGGGGTCTTAAAAATAAACCAATAAAACTTTGGAAAACATTCTTTAGAATTTACCATAATAAATATTTCTTAAAGTAAATTTGTAACACATGTAACATATCAAAAGAGATCATTATTAAGAACATGCCAACAAAATTACAAACATACGTGATCCTCCATTGGAGTAATAATTAAAAATCATTCCAATCATGTATGACATATGAGTATTTAAGCACAAATCGAACAGCTATGAGTAAAAAAATCAGAGTTGCGCGTAAAAGATAAAAAGTAAATTTCAAATTTTGATTACAAATTCCATGAGTGTTAAACATAAGTCATGTCCTAATATTTTACTTTTTTGATAATCATAATTACTGATTCTTAATCATGGATATTCTACAAGTTGAAAATTAATTTGGTTAATTAAATATAATACATATAATGAGGGAATGTATAATACCGGGCTTCTATATCAATGCCTTGGTCCAAGACCAAGGTGATAACTGAAATTTGACCCCAAATCGAAGAGTTCCTATAACCAATCTCTAACATTAAGGGCTTACTTTTACTGGTCCTCAACCCGGAGGGATTACATTTACCTATCCCCAACACGTAACATACTAGTCATATATATTCCTCGTTTGTAAGATCAGGTCATGTATTCAAGGTGTCTCATACCACCTGGAATTATTAGATTATATTTCACATTACCCAAGGTGTCCCATACCACATTGATTAATTTGAATTCAGATATTATTATCATGATATGCCACACACATGCATCATTGTGTGGAAGTATATAATGAAAATATGAAACCATTTAATCCATAAATACATAATATGACAGATAACATTGAAAATAAGTCAATAAGTGTTTATTGAAGAAATACATGGTTTATTACACATTCATTTAAAAAGAGATAGTTTATAAGGGACATCAAATAGTGGGTGAGAAGGGTTTTCCATAAGAGGTGTTAAAATAAAAACTATATAATTTAAAAACCATATTCAACGAATGAAAATACATGTTATTTAATATGATTCTAAGAAGTGTCAGTGATTAGACAATTAAATTACATTATTACTCAACTAACAACAACAACATAAGTTGATAAAACATTAGGTGAGCTTAAAATGATCGCATTCTTTAACTCACGTTTTTATCATTTAAAATAATTTGGTCAAATAAAAATTTTATCTTTTTTTTATTCACAAAAAACAACAAGATAAAACATATATTAAATTTGAAATAGGAAATTATATCCAATATCATATCATTAAATGTTCGTTATCTAAAACCATTTTTTACATACATTATGGATCAGGACAAACACTTTTATGTGAATACCTAGGGGTTTGGCGTATGCAGAGACTGATATTAATTAATGTATAAAAATTAATAATTACATCAATTAATTAATTAAATTCTACTAATACATTTATAAAATTATGGTATTGGAAACTATATTCGTATATATAATAAGTATATATATATGAGTTCCCAAAATTAAACTAATTTTAATAGTTTTTCATAAGTAATGGCTACTTAAAACATATTTATTACACCATTATTAAAAATAACAAACCATCTTAAGTTATAAAATATGTGACCATATATACATATATAATCATAAAATGTATTCATATATATATATAGCATGAGGAAATGAGTTATTTCTTCAAGTTTGCATATCCTGAAGATCCAGAGGACTTAGAATTCAGTATTTGAGGATTTACAACCAATCTATAAGACTATATATGAACTCATACATTTATAAATTAAAATTTATAAAAAAACATATGTACATATATAAAGTACAAATTATGTTTTTCTTGTATCAAAACTCTCCTATGTTTTCTCAACCCCACGAAAAAAATATGACTTAGGATTGGTTTACGTAAAGGTTTTACCTGAACTGTAGGACTATATCTATATTTTCAAGTATATATATATATATGCTCAAATAAACAAGGCATATCAGAATTAAAACCCTTAAAATGGTCTATGGAGGAGGAGAACTTGATGGATGGTGGCTAGAACTTATTAGGGGTTTTAGTGGGGAGATGAACTAAGGTTTCCTTGGGTGAAACCGGTTTTATTATAAGCTAAATCAAATATACAACACAACTAATACAACCATTTAGAAAACCAAGTCCAAAGGGTTCATTAATTGGACGGGGAAGACTTATAGAAATGGGGGACAAGGGGGTGTAGCCAACTATCAAGGATGAAGAAGATAAAAAATAGTGCAAAGAGGTGTAGGGTTTGATGCAGTGAACACCGCGGGGAAGAAGTAGACGACACACTGATGCAATATACGGAGAAAAATGGACGATCATGATTTGATACGGGAATGATCTGATGGTTAGGGTACATCCGCAATTATAAAAAGGAATGAGTATCTCAGATTAAATATGAGTCTGATCAGATTTTCCTTTGTCGACACATCATTTTAAAAACCTCGAACAGTCATGATTAGATCACGTTGGATCAAACAGTCCACGATAAATTTGAAGAGGATCGCAACTTCCATTGATTGAACCCCAGATCGAAATCAACATCCCAGATCTCACATGGCATGATCCAACCATCCAGATTTGATCCGAATCAGTATTTAACCATCCCATATCGAAACGGTGAGTGTTTGGAAGATCTTTATAACCCTGAGCCTCCCAAAACACCATCGATGACAAAACACACACAAGGGAGCCTTAAACATGGGCTCCCACATTCCCCCACAGGCTTCGGCCTAACCCTGCCTCGTCGTGACCCTGCACCCACAGTGCCGTGCCCATGCACTCCTGCTTCCATGAACTATTCCGGGATCCTATTCCCATGAATCGGCCGACCTTGTCTTGGGCTGAGTGCTAGGCTCAACCACTATACGTGAGATGCCTCCCCTAGCCCAGCCATAATGCGCTGGCCCTTACTAGAAATTTTTATTTATAAAAACTAACTGACAAGAATTATAAAGTCTTAAGACAAATATATTGATTAAAACAATATAAAACTTATCATTATAGACATAATATTAACTAAAAAATAGGATACTAAAGAATAAAAATTATATTTTGTCTTAGCTCAAATTATTTAAAAACACTAAACCTTTAACATATAAATTAAAAATTGAGATTCAATAAACATACATGATAATTCTTATAATAGTATTATTGAAAAGATAGTTTAATCAAAAACATAATTTAATTTCAAGACATTTAACATAATTTGTAACATTGTTTAATAAATTAAAATATTTTGAATATAATTGAAATATTTGCATGGTGTTTTGAATTCCTTATTATTTTTTAAAACTTAAGTGTAATTGAAAGCATTAAATCATAGTAAGGGTTTATATTATAATTTTTCAATTCATAACTTAAATTTTGGTAAACAATGTTGTACATAACCATTCTCTAGTTAAATCGCCACTAGGATAATGCCTATAATTATAGTCGTTAGATCTCCAACAGTGACCCAAGTTAATAGTTGAGTTCATGCCTTATAAATCCATGCCTTAGGGTGTCCTAATCTCAATAAATAGAAGATATTGTGCCTGCTATAATGTTGATGCTCAGTACAATTTACATGATCATGGTGGTGGTGTTCCTTGTTTTAACTAACCTGAAGGATATCCTTTATTTACTATGCCTTGTTTTCTTTGTAGAGGGAATTCACATAGTTTGGATAGGGTTTTTATTATAAATTTTTAGGTAGAATAGTTCCTTGTGATCTTGACACATTGTAAACACTTTGGTGTAATGTTTAAATAAAAGCCTTATGTATATATTTTACATTTGTTTTAGTTAAAAGACATTTTAAACAAAAATAATGGAATAAAAATTATTTTTATGTGAGATACAAGTTTTTGGGTGTCACACACTAGAAACTATACTAATGAGTGGCACCATGCAGAAACAATACATAAAACACCATCTCATAGGAGAAATGGCTATACGATAAATATAACAAATGTAATCAGATTTCATATATAATGTAAATATGACATAGATAATATAATAACCAAAAAAGTAATGTTTAACAGAATAAATAAATACATAAAATAAAAGTGATTATATAAGATCCTCTGGAACTCTATCTAGTGAAATCCACATTATCATTCCCCACATGCTCAATTATCTACCCTATGGACCTTCCAATTTTATATATCCATTCATATTCTATAAATATATAAAATTAAATTCGCAAGTAGTGTGTGAGTACATATATTAGTATGAAACCATAGACAACCCTGAACCACTATGCATAAAATAAAAATTTGTATTACACTAACTTAATAAGAATACTAATTTGAAAATAATAAATCAAACAATTACCAAAACACATTCTAGGTCCTTATGAATGGCTCTATATTCTTCAAATCCATATCGAGGGAAACATACCAACTTTGAGAAAATGATTGATGGGTCATTGATAATGATCCGAGAACAACCCCTTCAAGATTATAGACCCAATTATGTTACACATTCTACTGGTAGGGATAGTCTATATACATACGAACCTAATTCAAAAACACAGGTCTTGAGTGGATTACTCCACCATGCATCAAATCTCAAATTTTTACCCAATTCTAGCATATCCACAAAATATTATAAAAAACCAGAATGTGACACACCCTATAAACTAGAATATTTGAACTGCATTACGACTTATTTATGGAATATCCCACTCAGAGGATAGTCCAAATCGCATGTCATGTCTCCCAAACCAACCAAATAGTCCCAACATGTATGCTCAACGATTGTAGACATGAAGACAGTATATACAATATATAGAGTGTAAATGCAATTTCAATATCACATCAAGTTATCTAGTACCATAAATATTTTCATAAAAAATATTTATAATATAAACACTCACTCAAGTCAAATGCTACAAACGAAATCTTTTGATAAAGTATCATACATTGATATCATGGGAAACATATTCACAATGAGGAATCATTCGAACATCCAGTAAAAAAATATGTGCCTAATTCATGGTTATCCTATGGATAAACATTAACATAACAATTATTTAATTATGTTTTATAATCCATGCATCAATGTTAATTATTTAATACATAATTTATGATGTCAATTGATGAGAATGGTTGAAATCTATGTCCAATAACAACACTATGATACATTTACTATGAAAAAATATTTTATTAGAGTTATCTACATCTTCTATTATTAAAACAATGATTAAATAACATCTAAAATTAATACCTCATTCAATTGAAAAAAATACATCTTATTCTCATTGTGATGAACTCAACAATAGTGACAATGTTTCAATCTATGAAGTGTTAGAAAATTGTTCAATGATAGAATTTCGGAAAAACAAAAAACAAAAAAAAAGAAAAAATAGAATAAATAATAGTTATATCGAGAGGGATAATGACATGAATTTAAGGACAATGTCCTCCAGAACACATTCCCCTAGTTTCCATTGACTCTATCCTTATAAATATATTTTTTTCAATTTATTTAAATCATTTTTTATTTTAAATATTATAGATTTTGTATTCCACCATTTTAATTATTTCTCTCCCAACATAAGGTCTTGGTCCACCCCATGGATCCCCATTTGTGCCTAATTTTACACCCCTTTTTAAATATTTTATATCAACCCATATTATATGTATATATATATATGCATTCTATATATATAATGTCATATATATGAATATACACACTTTCTGTCACACACATTGATATAGATATATATATATACCATATATATAAGCATTATATATAAAAAAACATCTATATATTTATATAAATATATATATATAACCACTCATACTTATACATATATATTTATCAAAAATAAATATACACATTATATATATATACATAGAGAACTATATCCCCAATTTAATAACAATAATAATAACAATTATTAAAATTATTATTAAGTATCCAAGATCTATTCCCCCATTACCATTTTAATTTTTTTTATTAAATGTTGATTATAATAAATAAAATTAATTGACCAAAACCCAAAAAAAAATTGATCTATTATTAATTACACACCTAATTTCATTATTTCACATCAACACAAATAAAAATAATAACACATATATAATATTATTATTTATATCATACCCTAAAATATTATAATTTAAATTAATTTTTTCTATTCAAAACAGTAATATAAATAGGGAAAAATATTCATGAACATATATTTTATCATTTTATTAAATTTCATAACTTGAGAAAAGTAAAATTTGAAAACCTTATGTGTTATTAGTTAAAACATGTGATTTTAAAAAGGATATATCACAGAGAGTGTAAAACCAATATTTTAGATTTAATGGAGATCTCAAATTCTCTATCTAAGAAAATTTTTGTGTGATATTGATTTAGTTAAAATAAACATAATATAAATATTAATTAAATTACACTCTTATGTGATATAACCCATCACCAAATACACATAACAATTATATTTTCCTTTTGTAAAATACACATTTCAAACCTAACTATAGTCTTACTTTTTCCATCTGATACACCATTTGGGAGATATTATATTATTTCAGAAAAATCACATGCATGTGATGTATTATATAATTTTTTTATTATATCACCATCGAGATAATAAAATCCATATAATCACATGCTAAATCATTTCGTAAGTCTAAAAATATTCTATTTAATATTTCACGGTGTTAAAAGGTATTTTTACCCATATCCAAAGACATTAAATCATAAATCAGTAGATATTTATTAAATAATTAGATTTTTAGTTAAGATAAACATAAATTATATTTAGAGGGGTGTTATTTATTATCATTAAAATTTAAGATATTTAAATTATACCCCTCAAATGAATTATCATCATTGATAATTATCTCAATTTTTTTTACAAACAACAGATGTCAATGAAATCAAATGTCATACTCCGACTAACACAACTCTGAGGGGGAATATCTCAAATAGAAATAAAATTAGTAACTAAAACAAGACATTACCCATCAATGATAACACACATTCTATATCCTTATATTTTAACCTCATCCAAATGTATACGATCTATATCATTAAACCTAGTCTCCATCACATCACATTTTTATATTCAACACATATATACTAACTCAAACGAATTATCAGATCAACTAATTAATTACAATTTGGGTATATCATTATAAAATTTAATATATATATATATATATATCATAATATTTGAAAAAATATCTCAAATTGATAACACAATACATGATTTTAATTAATGAAAAATATACAACACAAAAAATAGTATATGTTCATGGAAATTGAACATATGTTCCAAGAGAGGATTAATTAACTCCCCTGAAATCGCATGACGTAGATCAACATAAGTTTCACCGATGAAGGATTATTTAATCTATGGTGACAAAAAAACATTTTTCATCCACTTTATAGAAACTCATTGGTCCACTATACTATAATGATTATACACTAACATAGTTTCCCAACCTATGTAAAAAACATCCTAACATATGTATATCCTTCCATAAATAAAATAAAATGAAATGAAATGTTTGAAAATCATGATTCTCGTAGAAAATATGGTAACATCCTGACTCGAACCACTGCGTTGAAGCAGAAGTGATAAATGACTTCATTTATGCCTCCCCACACACAAGAGGCTACTAACTAGAAAATAGGTTCCATAATAGAATGATGGGGGTACTATAACATCAATTTCATGAAAAATGATTGATGATAACGAAAATAACATAATAAACATAATCAAAATGCTTAAAGAAATTAAAGAAGACATATATGATATAATAATAAAAACAAACAATGTATCAAGGTATACATGAATAAAATAAAAAAAGTGATGGTAGTAACTATTCTCAAACACCGTAATTTGAAATCCACTTCCGCATTCTCCAAAAACTAAATAATCTACCATATAGACCATTCCATTCTCTAGATCCTGGTGCATGTTGTCCACTAGTGTTACAAAATTCATGAGTATTGTGCGAGTTCCTGACTCTATGAGACACCACGAATGGATCTTAATTTTTTTAATAAAATATAATAGTGCATATCATGATGATAAATAAGAAGTACATATGAAAAAATATATATCAAACAAGTTCCAAAATACATTTGAGTTCATTGGTTTTCGGTTTACTGGACTTGGAACAATGGTGAGAGAAATATACATTCATTTTCACATTACTAGATTAACCGTCAGTAACCTTTCTGAAATATCCACCTCATGTCGATAATGCTTCAATGATACACATTACATATGGTGGAATAGTCAATGTACATATTAATCCATGTTTGGAATATACATCTAAAGTGGATAGATAAAAAATTCACCAAATCTCTCATATCGACCCAATTCTAGAAAATATATCATTTATTTATAACCCTAAGCATAAGACCCATCATGATAACTAGAACATACCAACTACATTCTAAACTGAGTCTGGAAAATCTATCATGGGCGATTTATTCATTTCTATAACATAAAATGGAAAAAATTAATTTTACTTCCATAATGCATCATAGAGGATGACTAGGGTTATTCCCTTGTTATTCATTATAATTTGTTAACTTTACTAAATCTAATTATCCTAAACTACTTCTTTTTGTATATTTTTATTATTATTTATTATACGAAATAAAGTTATATTATGAAAATATATGATATTCTAAAATGTTATCTAACGTGAAATGGTAGAATATGATTGCTAAATAAATTATGTTATATTTTATGATGTGTTTTATGGGTTCAATAATTCTATATAGTGGCACTTAAATTTATTTTGGTAGTTTATTCCGGAAATATTACTATTAAACTAGTACACCTTAATTTATTGTTGTGAAATATTTACCTCTTATAGAAACAATAATTTTAGATCATTATATAGTAAATGGTTATGGATCACCTCAATCGAGAGAGCAACAACTTTCAAGGGACCACTCCCACAGGTGTCAATTCATCCATAGAAATAATAAAAATCATCACATGAAGATATTGTGTTTAGTGAAATGGAGTTTAAAAAGGAAACAATGAATAAAAATGAGTATAAGTCTGTGTTATTGGGGGAAAAAATCACCTTGTAGAACATCAAAATTATTCACAATAAACATAAAAAAATTTATGTATTCTTGTGTAGAATGATTAGAAAACACCACTTACCTCCCCATGGTAAATCCTCATGTTAACCGCTCATTTGTTAGGGTAATATTTTACATTAGAAAGAAATAATAAGATAATTAAGATTACAATTTTATTCAAAAGGGAGGGTGAGTGGGAGAAAAAAAATATATTCAAATAAAACAAGAATATGTAGAATTAGTAAAAGAATATAAGCACAAAATAATAAAATATAGAAAAGAATATAATGATTAATAGTTGGTATCACATGTATAAAATATTGATGAATAAAATATATGAAATAAAATAATTAAAAAAATATATAAATAAAAATAAACTAAATATTAAAAATAATATAAAAGAATAAAGTAATTTAACATCAAGAATATCTCTATAAAAAATAATTATCATTTTATTCCAACCAAATGGTTGAAACACTCCAAATTTCAATCATTTAATTTTTTTTTAAATTGAGTTCTATATTTATCGACCAAATTTAAAATTTATTTGATATGTATATAAGATATTATGACGTAACTAGTAAGCCACCCATTTTTAGGTTAATCATTTAATAAATATTCCTAAATATTTGAGTGTTATATGGAATACTTAATGTGAGCATATTTTTTGGAATTTAATTTTAAATAATGGGATCGATTCCTATATTTAATCTACATTGAATTACATTAGTTTATGGTGTTTCTTATATTTTTTTCACATTTACTAAGGGGGTTCATTTTATTTTGAAGAGAGAATGTTAATGTAGATTGATTTTTTGGGCCTCAATAAGTAATAATTTTATATTCCATAAGAAAAATAAGTTGATGGAAATCAACTAATTATTCCTTATATAATGAATCACTAAATTAGATCAATATGTGAAATGATATGGTCGAAATACCAATGGAATAAAATTATGTTTAAATTATTGAATTATTTTTTTATTTTTACACAAAACATACCAATAAATCCAAAAATGATACAAATAAGCACAAATTGATAAATTAAGAGGGGTCGTAACATTTATATATATTTGGAAATTGATGAAAATATTATCTTTCTCCTGGATATTCCCTAGAATGTGTAACATCTAACATGACGGCCTATTAGGATAAACCAAAATACTCAATTAATATATATATGAATAAAAAATATATGATACATATAATGTAAATGAAGTATCAATATCACATAAAGTTAAGACATAACGTAATCATATTTCTCACAATTAATATAAAAGAAACAAAAGCACAAATCTGATGATACACACACAAATCATGTGATCAAGCTTCAAACATAGCTCTCAAGAGCTAAAAATGAATCCTAAGTAATAATCCATGTAACCTATAATAAAATATGTAATAAATTAAAGGGAATCTAATGGATACACATTCACACAATAATCAAGTCAATATTCGAAATTATATTTTCACGAACTTTTTAAAGAAGCTACCTTATTTGCGACGAAGAATTACAGAAATGGTTGATATCTGAGTCTAGTTGAAGAAAAAATAGACATTTCATATGAACATATATTTTATTTGAATTATCATTATATTTCTCAATTAAAAATCATTTAAATTAAAACTAAAAATAATAAATAATTTTCTTCAAAAAATGTATGTAGCTTCAACATATTGATAGAAACCCAACAACACTGACGATTCATTAATCCAGATACTATATGGGATAAAATATGAGATAGGTATTTGGAATAATAAAAAGTGTAACAGAAAATAAACAAAGAAAAAAATAAAATTATATTGGTAGTTATAGGGAGACAGATGTGAGATTGGGGAGAATATCCTCTAACGTGCATTCCCTTATGTTCCACACATTCCATCCTTGTAAAAATATTTTCATGACATTATTGACATAATTTATTATTCCCAAAAAACTTATTTATTATTAAACCAATTTAATTATTTCTCTCCCCACTTCATTACACATGCCACCAGAAGGATTCCCACTTCATGATATTTGTTAAACTAATTTTTTAATATATTAGAAAATATATTAATATTTACAAGAAATTCATTTAAATATATGCATTAAATATATAGATAGGCACACCAACATATATATACCCACACCCACTTATATATATATTATACATATAAATACATAATATATATATACACATCATTATATTAGTATATACATCAACACATATAAATATATCTACACATGTATTTATCCCGTATATAATATATATATATATATACTCCAAAATTATTTTCCAAATTTTATAATAACAATAATAATAATTACTTTTAAATATCTCATATCATTTCCAACATTATATTCTTAAAAATACTTCTACTAAATTATTATAATAAGACATATCTTTTGTTAAATGCACCAGACATTTTATTTAGCACAATTATTTATTACACATGTAATTCCAATATTTTTCCATGAAAAAAATAATAATATAATTATTTATATTATTGATTTTAACTACCAAAAAATATTCAAATGTCAATTAATTTTATATGTTCTAAGAAAATATAATAAATTGATAAAATTATTCATGAATAAATATTCATCCATTTCTATAAATTCCATAATCTAAAAAAATTTAAAAATAAGTATCCATTTATGAGATTTAACTAAAACCACACCATGAACATTGGAAATTTTGTACCTATGCTAAAACTAACACTTCAAATTTAATGAATGTCGTGGATTTCCCATTCGAGAAATAGTTCTGGTGATATTTAATAGTTTCAAAAAAATTAATATTTTATCCACTTGGGTGATCTAAATAAACATCAAACCTGAACAATGGTTATTTCACAACTATGGTAAATCCATTTTTACAGAAATAAAATCCATCATAGATTATCCATGTGAAACACAGTTTGGGAGATACGATATTATTTGGGTAAAATCATTTTAGTGTGATGTAATAAAATTAATTTTATTTTATCATCATTGAGACTCTATGGGCCCAAAAATATCATGTAAACACAACAAATCACATTAAATATATTCTATTGAACATTCCATGATGTTATATAGGATTTTAACCTTGTTCAATGCCTTTAAATCATATATTATGTTAATTTTTTTAAAAAAATTACAATTTCACATAATAATAATAAAAATAATAATATAAAAAAGTGGTATTTTTTAATTATCATTAAAAATATAGGATATTAAAATATTTTTAGTACAATGATGATTGGACTTAATTTGACGGAGTTAGAATATATTTAAGGGATTTTTTCTCTCATGGAGAATGTAAGATCCATGTATTTTATTTTTTATCCAACATAAAATCACCTTACTTTTTTAATCATTCAAACATGGATAAACAAAATTCGAATATTAGACTAAGTATTTCTGAAAATTTCTAGTATATGGATATTCTTTAGGATTCTATCTATAATTACCCATAATTTTCATACATTACAATTACATAACTTTTTTCGAATACTTAATAAATTACACAAAAATATTCCCAAATATTATGATATTCTAGTGCCTTTTGAAACATAGAGACATTAAAAGTGTTAAAATTCTGGTATATATTATCCCCCACTATGATTTTTTGGACTATCACCCATATTAGAATCATTAGACATAATATGTATCATTATAACATGTAGGATAAATATCATGAAAAGTGATGAACTCAAATGCTTAGTAAGGGTAAAAAAGGGATACATGTAATCAAAATCAAGAGCATAAGGGTCTGAGAACATGATCCTGATAATAGAATATAATAACCTGCATTTGAATGTTCATAAATATGAATCACGTACTAAATAATTTTAATTAAATAGACCATAATAATAATGAAATAAATACCATAATCCATGAAATCGTTACAAGTTAATAAGATATGAAATGTGTGGCAGACACATAAGCATATAAAATTATTTCTTTAGTAGTCAAGACATCGCTTCAAATGACATATTTTTAGTCTGGGTTCACTCATTATATCATCTAGGTATTCACAGTTTACTTGATTGGAAATATTACTAGTCAAGGATCACTCCCAAGACATTATAAGCGGACAATGATCGTTAATAAACCACGTTCACACCCCATTAAGGACATGTTTATCTCTTGATATATAAATAAATAACTAGTTAATTGGATTTAGATATAAGTCTTAAAAATCAAAAAATTTAATCCATACTTTTGTATGGAATAATAAAATAAATCATTCATCATATCAGAACCCATGGAATAAAATGGGTTTCATTAATATCAATCAATTATAACATAACCCATGGAAGGAAAATGTGACACATAAATATCATTCAATCATAAACATAAATTATTGTTATAAAAAATAATAATGATATAATTGAATCGTATCCTTATTTAAACATAAACATCATCCCATATTTTTATCGTTGATGGAAAATAATTTTTAACGATCTCTAGAAACAATTTTTGATGAAAATATCCTTTCATATTGAAAAAACATTCTTTTAATAAAATCCCATGAAATTGTAAAAAAAATTAATATTATAATTTACTTAATTTGGTGTAAGGTAATATTCCAAGAAATATGTTTTAATAGTGTATGGAAAATATTTCAAGAAATATACTTAAAAAAAACGACTTTCATTAATGATTTTAGAAAATAAAGAAGTTATCTTATTCTAGAAACCTCAAAATGATTATATTTAAAAAATTAAGTAAAAAAGCCAAGAAAGGGTAAAAGTAAAATTAATCATACATGGGATAATATTTTTAAAAAATGAAACTATTTTAAAAATTTGTATACAGATGCTAAATATTCTCCAGTAGAGGATTAAAAATAATAAATACTAAATACTAAAGAGATTGTGAAATAAGGAGTCATTAATTTGTAAATAATAGAAATAATATAACCCACATAAAAATAAAATTATATGGTTTATAAAATTGCATAATATATTTTATAATACTAATAAAAAATTTATGGGAAATATATACACCACAAAGAAGAAGAAAGTAGTGTATTAGGCATTTTTCCCACAGAAGTAAATGCGAGACATAAAACCTTTACAAAAAGAGTAACTTTTAAATCCTGGTCCCCATGAAATAATAAAATGAAATTAAAATTTTTAATATCAATAAAAAAATTAATTTATTATATAACATTCCATAGGTCGGTATATACACAAACGAAAAGAATTAAGTGTTTAAAATAACATGTATCTCACGGAAATAAAAAGTGAAATGATATTCTATTACAATTAGTCTTGATATCCTTAGTACATGTTAAAAATGATTTCATAAAAAATATAAGACAATAATAAAAATTCCAGACAACCATATTAACACACTAACACACTCAAATATATATATATATATATATATAATATTATATATGATTTTGTTGTTAATTTATATTTCTCTCTCATTATCAATTCCATGTTACTGTTATGTTTTGAGAAAAAACTAATATATATTTTATAAACTTTTGGGATTGTTATGTTTGGTCCTCAAACATAAATCATGATTTCGTAATATCTATAATGATAACCATGGTTTATATATATAGTATATATTTAATATTTATTCATTGGTATTTATTAAATCAATATATATAAATAAATGCATCACTCATTGAGATGGTAGGTCATATGTACACATAAATGATGTTTTTAATTTCATGTTATATAAAAGGTATGAAAAAATATGAAATACTATAATATTAAAATCATATATATTTTATAAAAATCATATATATTAATAACATTATTAATTGTTATAATCCATGTAATATATAGATGAAAAACAAATCACATCATATTGTGGAGATGGTAGACCATACCTATGCATGAGCGACATTATCTTTTCCCAGTTGATTAGATAGTAAATGAGTTGATGTGATATCATAATTACAGACGTATAATTATTTCATAAATATTATACAAATCAAAAAATCCTTGTGTGCACCATAATGTCTACTATGATAGGTGGTAAAGGAAAAATGAATAGTCATCGTATCGTGAGATGGTAATCCTCCATAGTGAAGAATGATATGTTCATTTCCCATTTGATGTAGGTGTGTGATAATGTAGGTAAAAACATAAAATTAAAACATCAAAGTATGTTTATGATATGAAGGTTAATATATAAATATTAAATAAAAATAATTTAGGGGGTTCAATGTTGAAATAAAATAAAAACGTTTGTTGATGAACATTACTGTTTATATGGGTATCCCGTTTTTATTTTAAAAGAAAGAACATATTAGCTTAGAATTATTCACAAATAGAGAAAATTAGGATGAAGGGATGAAATTTTGGATGACAATTAGGAATATTTTCACATAGAAGAAATATTTTAGATGTGGGATTAAAATAGAAGGATATGTCTGCCTTTATAAGAGAGGGGGTCGAATTTGGAAACATTAAAATTACTAATATAAATCATCATCAACCCTAATACCATTGAAATTACATGTAATAGAAGTTAATATGAGTTAATTTTTTAATTTCATCAACCAATAAAATTTAGAATGTATTTTTTAAATAGCAAACATTATCATTATAGTTAAACCTAGATAAAATATTTTAATTTGAACTATTCTAATAAAGATTTTAATTTAAAAAGACTAAAATTTTAAAATACCATGTGTAATTTGGACCAAAATTGTCAATTTATGATATTTCAGCCCCTATCTAGTAACTATTTCCCTAATAGATATATTTATTACTTTTAAATTTCTTAATAAAATATTACATTCATAAAATATCATTAGTCTCAATTTTGACACAATTCATTAATTATATTTTATTTAAAATATCATAACCACATGATATCTTCAAACCATGTATATTGAATCATACATAACAAGTGAATTTAAAACTAAAAATTCATATATGACATTAATTATATAAAATTATATTTATTTTAATATTTTTAATATCATTTATTTTGTATTCCCATTAATTATAAAAGTATTACATCGTCATTATAGAGGCATTTAAGGTATTTATTTAGTTAATGAAAATGAAAAATAAGTTACCATGATAACGAAAAAATATTATTTTTTAAACATACTACTTATAGTTGAATTTATTTTTAGTATAAACCCACATTATTAATGATATAGTTATTGAAAATATTTGTATCAAATCATTATCTTCTCTTTAAATAAAATAAATTATATGTATTAATCTCATCTATGTGAAAACAAATGTTATCATTTAAGCCTACAGATGATTCATGTAGAACCACACCCATCCATTGAAATTTATATAATTGATAGTGTACTTTTATATTATTTATAATGATAAGTTTTATCCATAATTATCAAATTTACCTTTTACCATGATAATAAAAAATTACGCCACTTATAATATATAATTCTAAAAAATAAAATAAACATATTTAGAAAAAAATGGACCCTATAACTCGAAATATAGAATAAATTTTTAAAAATTCCAAATATAGAATATTCATAAATTAATTTTAAATTCATCCCACTGATTGGGGTGAAAAAATTGGTTATTAATATTAAACAGACAAAAGTTCGTAACATTTTTTTATTTAAATTAAATTTAATCTTAACACCAATGACCTATATTAAAATAAATGATAAAAATTTTATCTAATTAAACATTAAAAAAAATATTCTTTAACATTATACATTCTTTTTATGAGAAATGTTGTTTTTAATTAAATTTTTTTATTTTTTTCAATTCGTCAAACACATGAAACTTATTATATAAATAAAAAACATGATCTAAGATATGTTTTATTTTCAACATTAATAAATGAAATATATTTGGTAGAATATAATATATAAAAGTGTTAAAATTGATTTAAAATATGTTATCCATTAAAACGCGATAAAATTAACCTTTCAAAAAATATAACTTTTTAGTAATAAGATTTTGATTGTTCTTATGTTGTTACTATAAAATCTATAATATGGATATAAAAAAATTGATATAATATGTGACATAAATATAAAAATATAATAATTCACTAACTATAATTAATTTAATTTATTAAGAAAAATATTATTTTAGAAAATAATAATAAAACTATTTCCACTATCTTCAATTATTAGATATTTTAATTTCTAATAAATTAGTAACAAAAGATTTTATATTATAAATCTTATATTTTCAAAATGAAGTTAATATTATTCATTTATTATAATTAAATTAAAAGGATATATCTTACTAAATTAAATAACAATATTTTATTTACTTACAATTATTTGCTAAAAGTCGGTATTGCATGTAATAAAATCAATCAAATTAACTCAATATTGTAAAACAAAAGGCAATCATAGTATTATGTATTTTGAAATATAATCTCTTTTTTGTGTGTAGTGTAATATCGACATGGTGTTTCATATAACCTGAGTCAACAATAGTGTTTCATTATAATGTAATTTATATTCAGTTTTTTGGAAATTCAAATTATCATAAAGATTAACATAATTAGAAAAAACAAATATTTCAGAAAATATCAGGGAGTTAATTTCTACTCCCATTAAAATTAATTTATCCCTCAAAAATCCAATAGGATATCAAAGGATTCATACTTTAATGTTCATTTCATTGAAACCCACATAAAAAATGAATGCTAAAACATCATATAAAAATAATTTACGAATTTTAATGGTTACAGAGAGTAGCATATAAATATGTTTCCACATAGGTGTACATAGGTGGAAAATAAAAATATGGCCATGAATATAAAGTGTAAATATTTATAGTGAGTGATTGCGGTCATCTATCACAAAAAATGTGAATGGTCATTGGAATGTTGTGGGATAAAAATTCATAAATATATTATGATTTAAAAAGACAATAGTTCAATAGAAATAATGTTATCAATAAAACATTTTGTTTCTAGATCATTTTCAAAAATATGAATAATATTCATAAAAATATAAACTTACACGATTTTGGGACAACATTACCCTTTATTGTGCATTACTCAACTTCCATATCATCTTTGATTCCAGGAAATAAAGGTAGATTAGTCATTCTTGTAGAATTAATATATCTTGATATATATATATTGAATCATAGTTCACTCCATCAATTTTATCACAAAAAATGTCTATCACATTTTATTCAATATGCATAAATTATCATATAGAGTTATAACATTATAGTCTCTAAAAATTCCATATTATATTTTATATAATCCATTCCACAAATGACTAAAATAATAACCCATCAAAAATATAATGGTTCAAAAATATATAAATAAAGCCACCTAATTCACCTTAATATATATCCCCCAAACAAAACAAATATAGTTCTTTGATTTCACATAACAATCATTTTAATATATTTATCATGTATTCTTTTAAAAAATGGTAATATCTGTAATTAAAAATATTCCTTATTGAAAATCATTATTTTTCATTAAATAATATTATAATCGATATATTACATAAGTCCAGAAATGATGTTATCATTATTAGGGATAGAAAAACCAGAAGTTAAAAATTCATTAATTAATTCCATGGTAATAAGTATCATCCAATTTACTTATTCATAGAAAAAAATCATTATAAAAATGAAATTATATAATATTAAGAGACCGAATATGGTTTATATTCCCTTATTCAAAATGTAACTTTTCTATTAAATAACATTTCCAGTCCATTGTAAACATTCAATATATACATATAAGTATTATGGAAAATATATACAATAAAAATAACTTTTATATTTCACCATTCATATAACATTATTCATGAATACGAATAAAATAAAACATTGATTATTACACTTCATTCAAAATTAATATTAAGGATAACTCATCCTAAAACATAATACCTCTTTCATTTCAAATTTCAATTCTAATATCAATAATAGTTGAAACAAAACCATTACTTTGTACAACAATGAAGATTTTTTCTAGAGATTTCCACTTTAGAAATAGTTTTTTCATAATGGTAATTATTTTCGCACTTATTTTATTTAACCTTTAATTATGTTTTAGGGAGGAAAATATTCCCATCCAATTTTTTAAGAGAAGCAATAAATTTTTCTTTCGAGTTACTTTATTTCCTTTTCCATAGTTAAAACATAATTTTATTCCCCTTTGACATTCACATTATTGATTATTTCCACATTCGTAACACAAATGAAACTAGATCTACATTTCTCTATGGTATCCACTGAATAAATTATATTATAAAATATTCATTCACATCCATGGTGTGATTGAGAGTTAGTTAATGTACATATGGATAATCGTTTTCTAGGTAAACTTACTAGGCATGGCCACAACATCCAATACTCTATTGACTATTCAATTTGACATGTCATTTGAAAATTTTCAATCACATTCAATGTTAATGAGATTATTATTATTACCGTAATTATCATAAATCCAAAATAATTGATTAAGAAATAATTATCATATTTTTTAAGAATATAATAATGAAAACCCAATTATAAGTTTCCTAAATTATTAAAACTTTCATAATATATGATATTAAATTTTTATCCTATGTAATTCATATCCAACATTCATTTTAATCCATCATGATAGTTTTTAATTATTATCAGAATTTCTAAAGCATATCACAAGGGAGTGTCAAAACAAGTTTAAATCAAGGCACATAGTCTTGTACCACGTCACACTCGACTCAATTAGATTTCACCTCTTCCATGTTTCTACCCCTATGTACATATTTGACATACCCATTTCCCCATGTTGTATCTAGAAGTCAATTTAATAATTGGAAACCACTCAGTCTATCATTCAACAAAATTAGTAGATATTTTCCTAAACATTAACTCATCCTTTGAGTTATCCTTAGAGATATCCATAAATATATCCTGAAAAATATCCCTCGGGGTCTGAATAATGTTTTTCATCCTCATCTCCAATGGTGGACTAAGCTTTTTCTCTGATACCAACAATAATAAGAAATTTTTTTCATATTTTAACATTATATCCCTTTTGAGCATCAATTAATACATTACAAAAATTAACACCCAACAAATCTAATAGTCCAATGCCTTTAGAAATATGGGCGCATAAAAAATGAAACATATGTGATCTTCTTTATCTCCCAATAGGATTTTCTCAAATAGAACCTATAATATACACATGAAACTATATATATATATTTATTAATAGCCTATGGGAATGCAAACATAAAATGGTATGAGATTATATTATCATTAAGGGTAATAAAGGGAGACATCTAAATATAATCCCAAGTATAAGGGTTTGAGAACATGATCCTGAAAATAGCTGATCATTCCTTATGTATCAATCATCACCAACACGAATCATGGAATAAATATTTACAAATTTATAATACATGAATATTAAGTAAAAAACATAAACTATGGAATCCTAACATAGGGATAATACATGGAATTTTTGGTTGACACATAAGATAAAAAAATTATTTCCCTAATAGTCATGGAATAAATGTAATGTCTATAGCAATTGTATGAGTTCATTCACCCAACCATCCTAGAATTAATGGTTTTCTCCAAATACTTTCTTTGTAGTAAAGATTCACTCTCAAAACCATCTTAGTGGTCAAATTCCTTTTCTGGACCTTGATTACTCTCAATTCAATACATACCTACCTCATGAGATAGAAATCATAACCCACTTAATTAGAGGTTAATATAGGTCCCTCCCATCACATTACGAAAACCATACATATGTGTGACAAAATTATATAAATAATTTATTTAATCATAACACATATGAAGAATTGTGTTTCAAAAACATCATTCAATCATAACAGAACCCAAAAAAATGACTTTTATAAATATAATGATATCATAAACATAAACCATTACAATAAATAGTTAACTTTGTTGAATTGAATCATATTCCCATTACAACCTAAAAAACATAAAATAATGTTATCATAAATGTTAAATAATTTTTAAAGACAACTTCAATTAATTCATGAGTAACATATACTTTCTTCTTAAAAAACACTATCCTTTCTTAAAATGACTAGAAAAATTTAAAATAAAAATATTTAATTTAAAATTTCCTAGTAAAATTGTATGGGAGTATTTAATTAATTATGGATTTATGAGATCATGAAATTTTATTCATTCCATATGAGTAAAAAACATTCATTTCCTACTTCTGATAGAAAAGTCAAATATAACATTGTTTGGAAATCAGATGAAAAATATTCCATTCAGTAAATTAATTAAAAACTGATGAATGGGTAACAATTTCAATACACATATGTAGTATAATAGTAAGAAAATTATAATAATATTATAAAATTGGACATAGAAGATATTTATTCCCCACTAAGGACCTAAAAAGAAACAATCCTAAATTTTAAATAAATTTTGAGTTAAATACTCATCACATTATAATTATAAGAATGATATTACCCATGATAAAAATAAAATTATATGGATATAAGAATCAGATAATATTCTAAATAAGACTCATAAAATAAATTCATGCGAAATATAATCACAACATAGTAGAAACACATAGTACATAAGGCATGTGACCCATAGAAATTAATGGTTGAAATAATTTCATTACTAAATGTGTTACTTTTGATTCATGATCCCCATGAAAGAATGATATAACATTAAGATTATTAATATAATTAAAAAATGATTTTAATAATATACATTTTAATAGGATTATATATACACTACAAAAAACAAGCGGTCGAAATGACATGTATCTCACTAGAATAAAAAGTGATATGAAATTCTCTTACCGTAGGTCCGACTTCCTTATCACATATTAAAACTTAATGTGTAATAAATATAAGTTTATATTAAATTAGGCACTGAATTATATTACTATATTTATAATAAAATACATTATCTTCACATAATTTTAAATTTCTCTCCCATTAGAAATTCCATGTTAATATTATGTTTTAGATAAAAAAATGTTATATTTTCGTACATGTTTTGACTAGTTATCCTAAATCCTCCTAAAAATCACAATTTAACCATATCCAAAATTTTAACCATTATATATATATATATTCAGTATATATTTTTTCATATTGATTTATAAAATATAGTGGTAGAAAATAAAATAAAAAGTTTATAAACATTGTAGGATGTATATATGCATGAGTGATGTCACCATTTACCTGAAGATTGGATAATAAAATAGTAAATATTATATTATCCTAAAATAGAAATAATGATTTCATTAATACCATACAAGAAGATAATTTTTATCCTAATTATCACCATGATAGGTGGTAAATATAAAATGAAGATTCATCTTTTCGTGAGGCAGTAATCCACCATACACTAGAATGGTATGTTTATTAACCATTAGATTTATGTTTGTGAAACTGTAGGTATAATCATAAATATTACAACATATAAGTGTTATTATAATACATATGTTATCATATAAACCATAAATATGGAATATTTATGTGGTTAATGGATCAAATGAAATAAAATCATTCATTGATGAATGTTTCCAATTCATTAGATATACCCTTTTGATTTTCAAAAGTGGACTTCATTGGGTAGATTTATTCGAAAAATAAGGAATATATGTTGATGGGAAGTATGTTGGCAGTATATTTTAGAATATTTTGGTGTATTAAATGGGGTTTATAGGTGAATATAAAAGAGTAGTAGAGGTACCCTTTTTTATGAAATTTGAGGGACACTTTTGGAAACTCTCTAAAATATTAATTTATGAAAAATTTAATCTCAATACAAATTCATAAAAAAGGAAATTGGTTCCTAAATAATATTATATATTGTTTTAATCTCATCATCTAATAAATATTTTCAATGTTTAACCTAATTTAAGGTTTAATATGCTAAAAGAGTCATTAATAATAGGAGAATTTAATTTTTACATATAAATAGTCAATTGCAACTTAAATGGTTTGATTGTGATAATACTAACCATATCACATTCACCTATACTGATTTATTATTTTTATTATTTTTAAATAATATAATAAAATATTTATTTTAAGAACATATCATTAGTTACAATTTTTTTAGAAATTCATTATTTTTAATTTTTACAAATTTTATAAAAAGAAGGTATATTCAAACCAGCAATAATTACTATTATCTAAAATTTCAAATTATTCAATAAAATTAAGGTATGACATTATTTATTATAAAATTTATTTATTTTAATATTTTAAATATCTTTTATTTGGAATTTATAATAATTAAACAATTATTGCATCATCGTTATAGAAGCCTTAAAAATATTTATTTATTTCCTCAAAAAATCCATAATAAATAAAAAAAATTATATTGAATATTAATATTAATATTTTAATTTATCTTCATTATAACCCTACATAAAAAATTATATAATTTATAAAAACACGATTATGACATCTTTAACTATTCTATAAATAAAATATATTTAATGACTAAATATTATCAAAGTTGCATAAAAGGATATTTTTTGGGGAATAGAAGATTTTGGAATTCAAAAACTCATTTAATTAAATTAGTAAATGTTATAGGGTAATTTTTTATTATTTATAATATTATTTTTTACCATTAATTACCATATTTAACTTATAATGTGCTAATAAATAACTACAATTAATATTAATATTTCCCCAAATTTTTTTTTTGCATAATTTGACCATATTATTAAAAATAAGGAATCCATATTTCAAAACTCATAATAAAGGAATTTTAATATGTAATTTAAAATTAATCTCGATGATGGGGTTTGAATTTGATGATTAATGTAAAAAAATACAATATATTTAGACCTTTTTATATATAAATTCATAGTAAAATTATTGAAAATGACATGTATTAGATTAAATTATAAATATTATAACAAATTATACCTTAAAACCAAAAAAATATAAATTAACACAAAAATGTTCTTGGATTAAAAGAGACATTTTAAATTTAAATTTAGTTTCTTTAACGATTCATTAAAATAATAAACCTATTGGTAAAATAGAAAATTTTAAACCTATGAAAATTATTATATTCACTTTAAAAATAAAGATTTGATATTGTCAAATATAATATATGGAAGTGATAAGTTTGATTTCAAATGGCTTCTCAATTTTAAGTTGTTAAAATTTCCATTTTGAAAAATATAGTTTTTTATTACTACCTTTTAGTTAGTTCATATATTTTCCTATAAAAACTATAGGATGAATATAAGAAATGTGTTATTTAATTTGTAACATATATACTTCATTATTATAATTAACTAATTGTTGTTAATTTAACTTATTAAGAAAAAAACTACTTTTGGAAAAATAAAAATAAAACTACTTCCTTTATAATAAATTGGTACATATCATAATTTTTAATTAATTGGTAACTAATAAATTCATATTATGAAACATATAATTTCATAATTTAGTTAATAATATTTATAAACACTAATTTATATTCTAAGTTATATCGTATTATTTTATATAACAATATTATAAAAATATATTATTGTTCGGTAAAACATGGAATTGCATGTAATGCAAGCAATTTTAAAAACTCAACACTGTGTAACACAATCCAATCATTCTATTATATAAATAAAAACTAATCTATGTATTTTTTTAGAATAATATTAGATTTTTTCACATATAATAATATTTAAACATAGTTTATTCATCTAAAAAAATAATATTTTATATTTTGTGAAATGAAAAATATCAAAAAGAATAAATTAATTTTAAAAAATAGTTCACAATATCTCTATGTGTTAAAAAATTTGATAGGGTTTATGACACTTAGGGGGTTTTATGATTTTTTTCTGATATTTTTTATCTTTTATTGCATGCAATGTTCATTCATTTTAGTATTATCTTATGTATTAATCTTGATATTATATTCATTTATAAATGTTTCCAAAATCCTGAAATACAAAATTTCTCATGATCGATGAATTAATTTGTAGGTGGAATATTTATTATTTACATTTTTCATAATATATTGTTCAAGATGGAATTTTACATAGATACCATCATATTGACTTTTGGATGCCAATAAAATTGTGTTTGATGTTTGTGAAGACAACCTAAAATATAAATGTTTTTGACATATAACGGGATGTTCCAGAGGAATTTCACTAGATAAAGTCAGAATCATAAAATGTTAAAATGGATGATGTTCATCGAATTAAATCATTTAACGGATTTTGAAAATGAAAAATTGGATGGATCCCATTGGATTAGCTAATAGTCTATTAAAGGTCACTGAGTCAATAGAAATATGTTTTTTAGTTGAAGTCATTAGAAATGTTTTTTGTATAAAGGTCCTCATTTTATGTGTTTTATATGATGGAATCCTATAAATGATTACGATGCAAGAAATCAGAACAGGGTAGTGTCTAGGAAAATTTTTCAGATGTGGTCTCAATATTTATTACAATGGCATATGAAGGAGTCTCAATATGTGGATGAATTATTACATATTTTTTTTCAAATTAATGTTTTTTATTGAGTTCTATAGATTCAAAGTTATGAATGAAACATTCATTAATATTTAAAATACGATGATTTAAATATGATAATTCAATGTTTCTAATGTCATGAAACGATGATCTGAGAATATCAATTAGTTTGAGGAAGTTTTGTTTCTATGTTTGGATGATCCAGTATATAATAAGATTTAATAATACTCTAGAATACATGAGAAAAAACCATGAAAATTGTTTTTAGTAAGAGGAATAAAAATTTACATTTTTTAGTGGAATAATAATTTGTATATTTCTATTGATATCCTTCATGGGATTCTATATAAAGGTGATGTTCTGAGAACTCCAAATTGTATATTTTTTGATAATTTTAAAAGGTAATTTTATAAATAAATATTATATATTAATGATACTAGATGAAAATATGAAATCCAAATTTTTAATGAAATAGGATTCCAACCATAGAAAATATAGGTTAAATAAGATGATCTATTTATTAGAGGGGTATTGATCAGAATCTCCAGATGGAATGAAATAAAAAAAAGTTTCATTTTAGTTAGATAATAAATTATGTATAGTGGGGAATAGATAAAAATATCTCTGAAAAGTGGAATCATTAATCAAAATTTCATGAATGATTATTTCTTAATATATAAAAGAATGCATAAATTTAAGGAATAGAGAATGAAATAGTATTTTATATAGAATAACATAAATGAAGTTCATGCTTGAAGAATGGAATGAATGTGAACAATAAGTTCATAAATAATTTCAAGAGTGATGAAAATATAAATAATATAGTGAAAATATATTGATTCCATTAGTTTGAGGTTTTTAATGGTTGTCAAAATTATTTTTTATATCAATATATAACTGAAGAGAACATAGACTGTTGTATTTATCATATTTTATTTATTGTGTTGGTATATTCCATAAATTATGTAACTGTGTAAAATGATTATTATCTAGTGGAATATCTGGTATTTAAATTTTTTCAAAAATTCCTTGAAATAACTACTCATGTTGAGTAGTGGACCTCATAATTTCTTTTATTATTATTCATTGTGATTATGTACGTTATTATGAAAATTAATAAGTATTTTATATGATAAAAATTATGGTTTATATTTAATATATATATATAAATAATTTTATTTAACCCTTGCCCATAATAGTGATCCAATATATCCAAATAAATCCTTTCATAAGTGAATTTGGAAAATATTACTATCGTTGACATAAAATATAACGATAGAAGTTACATTTAATATTCAATTCAAATAGAAGGTTTCGAAAAAAAACAAAAAATATAAAATTAAAATTTTTCAAGATTAATGGAGAATTGAAACCAAAATAAAATTTTTACATTTGGAATTTTGATATCAAATATATGTTTATGAATGGTATATTGTTAAATGATTAAATTACTATTAAGAAAAACCAAAATTGAAAAAATATTGAATAAAGTATCAATATATTAGAACAGGAATGTTAACATACGATATTAAATGACATATAAAAAAATATTATAGTGGAAGAACTCATGTATTTAACACAAAAATATAAGATATTATTTTGTAAATAAAACAAGTGTATTTGATAAAACAAAAAACATTACTATTGGGGAAACAACTGTATTATTGGAAATATAGAAAAGGAAAATTATTTGACTATTAAATCCCATGAAAAAATAAGATTATGATAATATATATATATATAGGGTCAGTTTACATACCATATAAAGTAAAAAAGCTTTCTTGACATGTCACATATCTCATAAAATTATAATTAAAATAATGAAAAATATTGTGTCTTGAGTAACATGTTAATACAACTCCCTTGAACAAGAGTTACTATAATTAGAGATAAAATACAATGATTATAATATAAATCATGACATGATATCTCCAATATAAAATGTAAATTCTACATGAAGGAAATTACACTCAAAAAATGAATACCTCCTTTAAAAAAGGAATTTGTTAAAACAACTTTTACAACTATTTGAAAATAAAAACCAAAATACCATGAGAATATTACCATGAGATGAGATATTTTAAATTGAGAAATCTAACATATTCATCATATAAATATTACAATGGTGTTGTATGTACACCATTGAAAAAATCATGTTGTATAACATTAACATGTGTGAAACCAAGAAAATTTATACTCAAATCCTAACCATTTTCAATATTTATTCAGCACTCATGCTTAACATCCTGAATAGTTATGTTATTCATGTTATATAAAATTTTATTAAAATTATTATGATTTATTTAATTTAATATTTTCTATTTATAAAAATTTTATATTTTTAAAAATATTGTTTATATATAATGTTATTTACCTGAGGTATTTGATCAATTTGTTACAACTCACCATGTACAATAAATGTGGCAGAAATAATTTTAAAATTGATTCCTAATATCAATAATATTAGTAGTGTCAAGAAAATAATTTTTATATGTTTTATATTCTTTTCAATGAAATGTATTAAGGGTGTTTTGGATAAATGGAAATCATTTTATCATGGATGAAATCATTCACACTAACAAACAATTAAGGATTCAATTTCTCAAGAAATATTTGTGAATAAAATAAAATGATACAACATTAATTTATAATATTATTAATATTATAGAAAACATGTTTATTCACCCACTCATTAATTTTCATAGTCCATGAACAAATGTGTTGAAAAAAAATTAAAGGTCCTCTTTGTAGAGATAGTAGTCCACACAATGTACATACAATTTTTTTCAAAAGAGATGGAGTGAAATAAATAATCATAATTATATTAATATAAATACATAATAATATACTAATGATAATTTATTAATCACATATATATGAATTTAATAATTGTTTAAGTGAAATATTAAGGGTAAATCCTTAGGAATGGTATAATACTAATGTTGGAGAAATCATATTTCCTTGGAAAACACCGTGGAATTCAACAGAATAGGCTATCTTAGAGAGACTACGATATCAATAATGTGGAAATAAAATATATTTTATAATAAATTTTGTTATTTATATTGATAATTCTAATCTGATCAGAATTTTTAAAGGGTCTTAGTTGCCACATTTATAATTGTGGAAAATGACATTTTTGGAAACACCAATTATATTTTAAAAAGTCAATGACACTATTAAAAATTCAATGTATCCATAGTTTCAAAATAATATATTTTGGGGTTTTATTGGGTGAATAAATAAGAAAAAATGCATTAACAAAATTTTTAAATATTGTATTATGTTTTTACCATTGGTTTTTCATATTTTAATGTTTTACATATAAACAGGGAAATTAGTTTTCAACTATGTTAATTAATTATTTTTTAAAATATAACCTAAACTATATAACCAAATTTATGATTCAATGAACCAATTATGAACTAAATTTACTCCAATTAAATTTTTAAAAAATAAAATTATCTTTTAAATTAAGTCAAATAATGTGTATAAAATTGTTTTTGTCGATAAATTATATTTTGAGAATTATGGATTCTTAAAATTATATATTATTGATTAACAAATGAATGAATAATAATATATGTTTTTTATTGAATAATATATTACAAATGAATATTTATTTAAATTATATCATTTGAATTTTATTGATATAGAATATTTTAAATTTTGAGAAAAATAATTATGAAATAAGTGTTTCACCATTAACATGAAATTTAGAATTAATCCTAAAAATTTAATTCTTAAAATAAAAATTTAAATTTGACAACATAAATAATATGATAAATATTATCTCAATTATAATAATAATTTTAGAAAATTGGCATCAAATATTTATGTATACTATTCACAATGTTATCATGTGTGACGCATAAAACCCGATTTTAAGAAAAGATTAATTTTATGGATAAAGTATATCAATTAAACAAAATTATGGTTGTATTTATTATAATGATATTGATATGGTTTAAATTTTTTAATGTGATTTATCTGACTTTATTATATATCCAAAATCAAATTTCCCCATATTTCAATTTAATATAAAACGAAATATATTTTTAATAAAATAAGACATGACATTATATAATGATAATATTGGGTTTTATATAAAAAATAGTAAATTTAAATGATTTATTTTATTTTAAAACAATACATTTCCATATCAATAGGGTTTTAAAAATAATAAATCATATAAATGAGATGGTATTAAGAAATTAAATATTTTAATACTTGAATCATGGAAAAATATTATTTCAGAGAGATCTAAAAATTATAGCCAAAGATTCTTTTGTTTTGGGGAATTGAAAATAAATATTATTTTAAAAAAATTAATAAATTTTTATTATAATTTAAGATTATTAAATAGAAATTAATTAATATATATTAAAAACATAATTAAACATAAAATTTTCAAAATTAACTCATATTTTTTATTTACCATATAATTGTAAAAACTATTTGTGGATTACCATATTAGTGTTAACTATAAATTTATTGATAAATTATTATGGATATTTTGTGTTTTTTACATTAGGTGTCGTTTGTAATGAACACTGTTGAATAACTTGACTTATGAAATGTGAACATATATTAATATCTAAAGGTGTTACAATTCTCCTTTTATAAAAAAATATCATCCATAAAATTTGAAAAAATGAAATTTTCTTATGGATATTTTATTAATCATACACTACTAGATGATTTTGGGGATTAGTTATGATGAGAAGTGAGATTTAGCTTTACAATGAATTTTATAAGCACTTTTTATGGGGAGAAAACCTATTCATAATTTCTTATATAATTCGATGAAGGGAAGATGATATGTATCATTTAGAAATAAATCCCTAGTACCCCCCAAAATGAATTTTTTGATAATCATACCACTAGGGGTATTTATATCTTAATATCCAATAATTTTTAAAACAAATATGTCATTAGTCAAAAAAATTATTGATTTAAAACTCTATATCTAATATATTAATAGTATATTCATTTCCTTTTTCTAATTTTCCTAGTATTTTGTTACTATTTTCATTATTATAACTTTTTTAGGAACATTGAGTTACAAAATGGTCAACTATATTACAGTAATAGTAATGGGTATTTTTAGATTATCTATTTTCATTACACTTTTGACTTTGATGATATTAATAATCTTATTTTCTAGATTATTCATGAGAGTCCATCATTCACTTCATTTAAGTTTATTGAGGGTTGGCTATATTCACAATGTTAATAAAACTTCACGATTACTTTCCATCCAGAATCAAAATGTTCCTCACTCTTGTTTCAATTCGGATTTATTGTTCATTAATTTAATATTTACATTATCTCTCTTACTAATGTTTCCTTCATGTTTAATCCATTAATTATTCAAATAGGCTATACATGTGAGATGAAACATTAATAATATGGGAGAATTATTATAATCAACATCTTAATAGGACTTCTCCCTTAAATCGTATTACTCATGTCATTTAGTTATCTTAAAATTCCTTTAGTTCAACAAAAATTAATCATAGTTTAACCTATATAATTTCTAGTTAAACCTGGGTTTCATTAATTGGGTTATCTCATACATTTTAATATAATACATATGATATGGATGTGTAATTTATAGAAATGTTCCAATAATATTGTAAAACATGTATTCATTGAAACATTACAGTAAAAGTCTATCTTATCAATTTACACATATAATTAGTAATTCCTAAAACCATACATCCATTTTTTAAAACGCAGTAACCATTTAATTTCAGTAAGTTACCTTTCCAAAAACCCATTTAAATTATTATAAAATTAAATAACAAAATGGTAACATATTCCTCCAAAAATTTACAATTACTTTTACCATAAAATTGTTTTAGCCACTTGTTCACAAGGTCAATCAGTAGTAACCATATATCATATTTCTTATAATGATAGGAAAATATTAAAAATTAACAAATAAACCATCAATCATATCGTTACTAGTTACTATCTACCATATATAATATCAAATGAACCACTATTTTTAATCATAATTATATACTTTTTTAAATTAACAGTTATCTATATCTCAATAATGCGTTCTTAAATTTCTATCCCCAAAAATATAACATTTTCATATAATAATTTTCAATATCAAAAACCTAATATCAATGTCTTTTTTTCGAACCCATTAATTTTCAATGAGACCATATTCAATGAATGTTTCCAAATTGGCCTAGGATACAAAAAATACACAAACCATTGGTTTCTCATGACTCCAATCGACACATACGATATTTATCTAATACATATCTCTATTCATGACATTTTTATGTCCAATAAATTCTCCATATAACTTAATAAAACATTTAATACCATTCCCGCTGGATAATTTTCTTAATAAAATGTGTATATTCATATAATAGGAATTGTAAAAATCATTTTTATAATTTAGATTTATTAGAAAATAAATAACAATAAGAATAAAAATAATTTTTCTCGATGAATAAATTTAAAAATAAAAAAATCATCATTTATAATATTTTTTATTGACTAAAATTACATACTCAACTTGTAAATAATCATTCACATGGAAATAAAAATAGACATAATGGAAATAAATTTTTTAATATCTATAAAAGAGATAATATGATCATAACTCATCATAAATAATAATTCTAATGGTTATAAAATATAAATTTAAATTTCCAACAACAATTATTATTTGAATAACAATATAAAAATATCAATACATTTCCCAATTTCAATATAATAACATTTATTATAGGTTAACCCAATCTAATCAACAATATGTTAAATGTGATGTTCAAACTATATTGAGTAATAACTATATTTCTAATCCATAACTAGAATAATAATTATCAAATGTAGTAAATTGGAATAAGGTGGATGGTTTCAAAATAATATATTCCTAGTGTAATAAGGGACACATATAAGTATTTTGAAATAGTAGAGATACAACATTAGAAAAGAATGCTTGGACGATACAACCCAATAAGAGATATTGAATTTTATTGTTTATTATCACGAGTTAATTCACCCAATATATATAATTTATAACTATTTAATCATAAAAACTTTAATGGAAAACCATTTTGAAAACATAAATGAAAATGGCAGTGAAATCTTATAAGAGCCTTCAGAAATAATTTTTGGAATTGATGTAAAAGTGGAATTGACATGTAAATTCCAAAATTATTATTAAGATAGGGATGTAAAAACTTATTAATAAAATTTAATATTAACATAATCTCCAATAATGGATTCTTATAAATGGAAAAATGTTTTTTAGAGGGACATTTATCCAAAACATAAGATCATGAAAGAGACATTTTCTAATCATGAAATTACCATGGTTAAAATCCCAAATTACTAAATGTGTGATAAAAAAATATTTTTTAATACATTTTTACCAATGAGGATCATAAATTAAAACATAATAAACTATCAATTATATATATTCATATAATGATTTAACAATGTTAATGTTAAAATACTATAACTTAATGAATGATATTTGGGTGGCCATGAATCCACACAACTTGGGAAAAATCATTATTAATTGACTGTTGAATAAGGAACATGATATGGATATAGAATAAAACGAAATAAAAATTTTATGATAATAACATATCCCTAGTATTAGAATACCCCATAAGAGGAAAAATAGATCTTAACATGTAATAGGTCCCATTGAGTCAAAATTAAGCGAATGAGAAATTTTACTATGGGAGTAACACTTCAATAAAAATCCCATGAATGAGATGGTTGATAATTGATCATGAAATAACATGATAATAAAATCTATATATTCTATCAAAAATAAAAAATAAAAACACCACATAAAGGAAATTAGTTTCATAAATTCAATACATGTCCCAATGAAGGGAAATTGAGAAGAAAACTATAGAGTCCAACACTTGACGTACATGGAAATTAAATTACTTATGTAGAATACATAATAAACAAAACAAACTAATTCCAAAATATTTTATTTTTTTAGATTCATTGTTAATTTAGATAACATTATGATAATTTGGGGAAATATCTTCAAAAACTGTCATAAATAGTTCCCCTTTTATTTTTCCTATAGAAATAATTTCTTTATATGATGGGGAAAAACGAAAAGGGTTATATATAATTAATTATAATGGTAATCATAGAGAATATAAAAAAAATAAAAATATTAATATAAAAACATGATCATAAATTTTAATGGCCAACCCATCTATAGAAAATATCAAATAATTTACTCATGATATAAATATTGACACTTCGATAGGGATAAATAATAAAAGAACACGAACCATGATAAATAATAATTGTCATAAAATATGGAATTATAGAAAACACATAAGAAAATAAAATCATTTCCATATTATTCAAGTCTCATTACCATGATTATTTTCGTATACATTGTCTTTTACTGAACTAGGTTTACGTGCCATAACAGCCATGTATTTCATAACCATATTTACATGGCATTCCATCCCTGTATTATTGATCCAGAGTAACTTTAAATTAAATTCATGTATTTTTCACGAGGTATAGATAATTAAACAATTATTTTGAGATTGATATATTTCCAACCCATCTCAAAAATTAATCATTTTTACATGATCCACAAAAACATAAATCATTCATCAAAGAATAACTCAAATAATAAATTGGGTTTTATAAACATAATTCTTTCAAAAGACTATTTGTATAAAATAAATGGATTTAACACATATCATTCCATAATAAATAAAATAATACAATGTTAATAATATGGATATAAACAGAAACATTATTAATGAATTTCATCTTATATGGATAATAATTTTTTGAAAACACTTAAATTAATTCCGGAGGAAAATATCATTTATTCTCCAAAAAAATTATTTTCAAAAAAATGAAATAAAATTTCAAAATATACTAGTTTCCATGAAAATAATCATTAAATATTCTATAGTATGAATCATGTAAATATGGAATAATGAAGATGTACTGATTTGTTTGTACAGTATATGTAAAAAACATTCTTTTCCTACTTTTTCCAGAAATGTCATAAAGTAAATCATATGAAATATTGAAAATATATTTATTTCATACCATATAAAAAATTAACCAATGGGTAAAATTGACTTTAAAAAATAGTATATTAATAGAAATAATATTAATTATTTAGGAAACATGGGTGTGTATGATAAATATAACCCAGTAAATATTTACATATAAACAATCTCAGATGATAATGAGATTGAAAATTATCTATTACCTTAGTTCTGATATTTTTTTTGTATATGACCATATATATAATCATTTAAATGATTCCATTGACATACTCTAGAATCATAGTAATCATATAAGATAATATTATATTCTTCTTGGTAATAATATTTCATTATTACTTTTTATTCGGGTATTATCTGCTTTATTTTATTGTGAATGTAGGTCAAATAAGTTCTGGTTCCCCTTCTTAGGAATAATTTATATCATGAAAATGTGATATTGAAATAATATATATCATATTTATTTATTCTATTCATTTATATAATCATTATTTAATGGATATAATTTAGAATGAGTCACATTACTTCGTAGAGACGATAGGGCGTAACAACACAGGAGCGATAATATTATTTCTTTAATTATGATATGGTATTAAAGTAGATGGTATTAATATTTTTCTATACTAAATAACTTGTTATCATAATCATATAATTTTATCATATACATAATTTTACACATCCAAGTCATGTGGTGGTGAAGATTACACCACGATATAGAGATGTTAAGCCATACGTACGCATATAGGGTTATTTGTTTTGTTGGATGGATAAAACGTGGAATATAGTAGGTCAATAATTGTAATAACATTTATATATAATATTTATCATTCATTCATTAATTTATAATGTAAATACCATATTATGAGGATGTAGAGGAAGAAATAATTTGAAAGAATTGGTTGAGGAGATTACATCTTCTTCAAAGAAGTAAATCTAGATCTCCTCTTAAAGGCACCAGAGTTAGTATTTTGAGAATACCTGAAACTCAATAATGTGACTATGGATGTTGAGAAGTGAAATGGGTATGATATGGAAAATCATGAAGGATAAATTTGTATTTAAATTGTATGAGAGGATGTAACCTTATATAATCTGGGTGAGGGGCACATTAGGAATATCCGAAAATATTATTATATAATAAACTAAAACCACATAAAAAACCTCCAAAATGTCATATTTCAGGATATGAGATTATATATGGTTGTAATAGAATAAAAAAATAAGTTTTATACTTATATTTATTTTAATTTAAACCTTATCATTTTATTTTAATAATTTATCATTCTATTTCATTTTACTAGGTTTACAATTTTTTCAATGTGAAAGGGGTAAAATATTTACAAAATTGAAGTAAATTAAATATAAAATAAATAATTTAGATAATTTTAGATAATATTATTATTTTTATATATTTTCAAAAACAATTCTAATTTTTTAAATTTTTCAATAATACAACGTATTGACAAAACAACAATAGAGTCACGTTTGACAATATACAGTTCTTGGTTTTTTACAAATATCATGATAAGATAATATATTTAAACCAATTATTTTTTTATATCCCTATTGGGTTTGGGTAATATTTAAAATTAATTGGACATATGAATTAGCTAAAATTATATCTATTTTAATATTTTTAATAATATTAATTTGATATTTCCATTAATGAAATAGTTTTTACTTCAGTTTTTTGTAATATGTTAATATACTTATTTTTTGTGTAAAAATTAAAAATAAAAGACATTGTTTAAGAAAAATACACAAGACTTAATTAGAATACATGTAGTCAAATATATCATCTAGGGAAAAAATCATTAATAATGCTACTCTTTTTAAACAATTAATATGACAAATTTAACATCACTTTAAATAAAATATTATAAGTGTCATAATTATTTCCATATGGCTCCTACTGTTCAAAAATGAAACCATTGTATGAACAAGAACGACATATATTTGAATAATATATTTTTTTAATGTGGTTTTTGTCAATCAATCGTTATTATAATTTTAATAAAAATTATTTTATTGATTTTTCATCAATTAAATATGTTATACATCATCAATGTATAAGAATATAAAGAAATTATTGGAATCCTAAAAATAAAAAATAAATTAACTTGATGAATTAAATAATTTTATATTTTAAATGAGTATGTACAGTAAATTTTATATATTGTATAACCTTATTTTAAAAATGATATATTTATTAAATCATGAATGTTATATCTTTAAAATTCTAAAAAATAAAACAATTCAAATATCCTAATTCCACCCAAGTGGTCCAAAATTTTAAAAATAAATTATTATCAGAAATATATGTTTTATTATGTAAAAAATATTCATTTAGATTCATTTATAATTGAAAATTGTTTCTATTTTCACACTGAAATGTTATTAAAGATGAATAAAATGACACTTTTTAATATTCTTTGATTTAAATGTAATTTAATTCATTTTCAGGGAAATGTTTCCATTATATTACATAATTTAGATCTTTAATTTTAGATGTTATAATTTAATTCATATAATAAAATTATACATTTTTAGTGTAATTTTTTTTCATTATATTTTTATTTTTAACCTTAATTACATAATTTACTCTTTAACTGGGTAACAAAATTTACCATCATTTCTATTCATTTAGGAAAAAATTTAAGTTGAACATATTTGAAAAATTTGGACCTTGTGAATTCAAATTTAACATCCAATTTTCAATATTGAAAACCTAGATGTTTTAAAATTAAATTTAAAATTAAAACCATAAAATTTCATGAAAATATAATTTTAGGAAAAATTTTATCTTTAAAATGGAATATGTTTATAAAATAAATTAATTTATAAAATACATTTACGAATATAATTTAATCAAAATGAACTGCATGTTTAAAAAGAATCCAAAAAATTATTTTTCTATGAAATGAATTTAGAGGAAAATAATTTTTTACAATAAAAATCAGTATTTTAAAAAATTATCATAAAATGAAACATATATGAAAAATATAAAAAATTAAACAAAAGTGAATTTAGATATTGAAATTTCAAAGGTGAAGTTTATTTTTTCAAATGTAATAGTTAATATGTTAATAACTACATTTAAAATGGGAGCAACATCAAAATACATCAAAACTACATATTTTAAAAAATACTTGTTTTATTAAATTAATTCAATTTGTTCTAATATAATATCTAGATAAAAAATTAGATAAATTTTAATGATTATATTAATTATTTAAAAATACATTTCATCATAAAATCCCTAAAGGATGATCTTATTTTATTATAAACTCAACTATTTTTATTTAAATATTTTTTTTCGTAAAAAAGTTAAAATTATTCATAGTCACCATTATAATGACTAGTTTTTATGGTAACACAATAATATTTAGTTGGTCACTAATACCCATTATTGCATGAATTTAATTATATAAAAAGAACATAATATTTTTTATAACACAATCCAAGCATATCATTGTGTATATTGCATGCAAAGATAGTGTTGTGTATAGTTAAAGCTTATCTTTGTGTAGCATCCAACACAATATCTAAATTAAATTAAAAAATATATCACATTAAAATATATGTGTGTTTTATTATACACCCTATAAATTAATTTCACCCATATAATTAATTAGGGTTATAAATGGTTTAATACAAGAATTTTTTGTTCATAAAATCCCATATGCTAAAAAAGAATACTAGAACTGCATTTTAAAATGGAATGTTAGAAAAATATTAGTTACCCAATGTAAATCGACACTGGGTTTCAAAAAATTGGACAACATGGATCTAGAATAGAAATTTAACCACCACATTGTAACGGAGATTTATAGAGAACAATGATATAGTAATGTTAACAATCAGAATGCCAGAAATCTTTGATGAATTATGGTTCCATCTGATTCATCGAATACGTAGTTTCTACAGTAACTTTTTTTATTTTGAAGACATTTTCCCGAAAGTTGAAGAACCAAAAAACAAATAAATAATTAATTTCAATAAAATCGCATCATTGGGTTTTCCTTGAAAAAAAGTCCACTTCATCTATTATTCAAAGAGATAAAGTTGAATTTTCCATTCCCAGCGGGTTAGCATAATATGAAAACAATAAATAAAATGATAGTTCATTCCTTCATCATTTATAAATAAATGGTTATAAAAAGTAATAGAATATTCATATGTATTACTATGGTGAGATAATACATTATTCTAACAAAAATTATCTAATTGTTAATATAAACATTCCATAAATTCATAACCTTACCATCCTTGTGATACAAAAAATTAAAAACCATTGAAATAGGTTGGATTAACATTTATCTACCATATATCATAAGGTGTATCTTAATTTTCACATTATAAATATGTTAAAACCATCATCATTTATTCTATATAGTCATGGTATGTACGTGAATTACCATATATATATATATTGAAAACATGCAAGTTTCAAATTCTTAATTCAAAAAAGTTATAAAAGTAATCCATGATTTTATAACACACTTTTCAATATATCCATAACTAGTTATAAGAATGTAGTTATCATCTAATTTAATTATTCACTACCGACATATCAAAATCTAACCGTCATACACATATTAAGGATTATCATTCCCTTAATCATGTATTTTCCAAAACAAAAATCACCGTATTTCCTCAATCATTATTCGTGTTTACCTGTACCATTCACTATATGCTCTTAAATCATTATGGAAAAACAAAAACATACCATTACATAGATGTTTTGTTATTCCATTATACCATAAATGAACTTTCATTATGTTATTATAGGATTCTAATACATAAATACTCAATCATTCCAAAACTACATTTTTCATATGCCATATTTCCAAAATAAATCACATGTGACTCCCTTTATTCTTTTTTTAATGATATTAATGATGTCGCTCAACATCATTATCCCTTGAATTTGAAAATTGAGTAACATAATTCCCATTTTACTTACACTTCAAATATTAACTTGTGGGAGGTGTAATCATTAGAGATGTCTAATTTTTCCCAATATTTTGGCAGTAAAATTCATTATAACCATATTTCCCGCACATAAAAAATTAATTAGTCCCCTTATTACAATTTCCTCTATGTTTTCTTCCATACATTGAGAAAAAATAAAATATAATCTTCTTTTCTCCTTAATATTTTGAGTTTCATTTGAATTTAATATTTATTTTTCTATAATATGCATGAGATCAATGTGAAAATGATATATCTATTTTTTAAGAAGAATATAATCTTTGTACATAATTAAAATAAGTTATTTTTTCATCCCAGAACATGGATTCAATATTATATTTTTTCCTAATATTCTGGAGAAAATTCTACCACATATTTACCATACCTATGAATTGATAAGTATCCAACTTAATAAATTCATGATATGAAATGAGAAGAATGAAAAATATATTTAAAAAAATAATTTATATTTTACTAAAGTAGTATATAATTCATTCCATTAAATGAAGGATAAAAATTCTCTAAGAAGGATATATGAGGTTGTTATTTCCACCATTGGTCATTTGGATGCATGGCAAGATATTCGGAAATAAATATAATATTCATTATTCTCGATCCCAAAACATTCGGTTATTCTGATGTTAAATCATTGTATTTTCCATTGTTTTCACCATTAAATCCGTTACACCTAGATCCATCCATTATCAATAACCAAAATTTAATAGTTTTAGAGGATAAAATAATACTCAGAAAACAATATAAATAAGGGGGAGTACTTTAAATCTCTAAAATATTATACTTAATCATAGTTTATACATGTCAGAAAACAATTCTAGGATTGTAAGCTATAGTTTGAAATATACATTGGACATCTTTATAGACATCCATAGAAATAACTTTAGGGATCTCACTATGGTTTATAAATCCTAGTTTCTTAAGGTTGACTAAACCATCAGTCAGATACCAACTCTAAAGATCCAGGCATGACGTGAATGTACATTACATTACTTTTGTGGAATAATTAACACATGACCCAAATAGAAACCAACTCAATATATTAGTTTAGTGTCTTTGAAAAATGGTAACACATTCTACTAACATGGTGAATGATCTTAAATATCTTCCATAAAGATGTTTCCCTTTACTTTCCCTACCTAAAAAATAATTTATATCATGGGGAAATGAAAAAATTTGAAAATGGTGATCTTAAAAGATATGTAAGGGTAAAAATGGGGAATATCAAATAAAACATAAACATATGAATTGTAATATAAAAAAATAAGTTTTTACGATCATACAATCTATAACAAATATTAAAATCTTGAGTTAAGACATAAATCATGGTAGTTTGTAAGGCATAAATAATAAAGGAACACAAACAATGATAACATAGAAATAGGAATAGAACATGGAATTTTTGAAAACACATAAGAATAGAAACACATTTCAATATTCTCTAATGGTCATTTCCAAGACTATAATAGTGGAAAATGTTTTTTACTGAATCGTGTTTACACACCATTCTAGCCCAGTATTACTAATCTATATTTACATACCATCACATCCATATATTACTGAACTAGTTATTCCTTCCATTCTAGTCATTCCTATCTCTTGACATATAACTATTTTCCCACTATATTTTATGTAGATATAGGTATCTCCAATATCATAATGAAATAATTCATACATGTGTGAAAAAATCATTAATCTTTCTCCATAGAATAACCCTTGGAAGAAAATTGGTTTCTTAAACATTATTCCAACATTACATAATCCCCATGAAACAAAAAAATTTCACAAATACCATTCAATCATATTCACAATCCAATACTAGAAATAACATGGATAGAAACATAACCTTTCTTAATGAATGTCATCTTAGAGAGAAAATAATTTTGATGAAACACATGAAATTAATTTTAGATGAAAACAACTCTTCATCTATAAAAAAGATTTTAATCATAAATACATAAAATTTTAAAATAAAATAATTTCTTCTAAAATAAACACGAAATTTTTTATAGAATGATTCATTTATAAAATTGGTTATGAAGATGTATAAATCAATCCATATCGAAAAATATTGAAAAACATTATTCATGGACTTTTACCAAACAAGTGCAAAAATACATCTAATCAAGTAACGATAGATGACTCCTTTCATATAATTTAATTAAAATTAACCAATGGGAAAAATTGACAATGAAATATTATATATGAATAGAAATAAAATTAAAAATTCTTTAAGAATAGACGAGGATAATAAATATACCACAATAAAAACCTATATATACTCAATTTTAGATAATAATGATATTATGAAATTATCTCTACCCAAAGGTCAAATTTCCATTGTATATATCCAAAACTATTTTATAATGATTTAAATTTTTTATTTAAATTTTTTTCAGAATCATACAATCATATATGATCACATTATCATCTGTTTGGTAATAATATTTCATTATTACTTGTTTTTTGGGTGATTATGGCTTTAATATTTAGGCTTATTTTGTTGAATAAGTTAGGGATATACATATTAGGTCTATGTTATAACATAAAAAATGATTATAAAATAATATAATCATATTTATTTCCTCTGTAAATTTATATAATCATGCTTTAATGTATATCATGTAGAATTAAAGAAATCACATCATGGAGACATAAGGTCGTAAATACGCACGAGCAATGAAATCATTCTTATAATTATATAATGGATTCGATGTTGATGGTATATATATTATTATAGAATTATTTAGTTTTTATGACAATCATATATAGTTTTTAATTCAATCATTATACTAACCCAAGTTCAGTGGGGGTCAAAAATAGATTACACCTTTGTGATGAGACGGTAAACCATACATATGCACGGGTGAAGATTTCATTATTCGTAGAAGGGATATAATATATAATATGGTTTTTAATTAATATTAATATCATATAATTATAAATATAAAACTATATAAATTATTTTATAATTAAAACTACTCACGAATAGGATGTAGAAAAAGAATTAATTTGAGTGGATCGATAGGGGAGATTACCCCTTCGTTGAAGGGATCCCTCTAGATCACCTTTTAAGGAACTATATAAGGTATTTTGAAATGACCAGAAAATATAGTATGAAAATAATGTATTTTAAAAGTTTAATGTGTAGGGGATGGCCGATATTGAAGGCTCAATGTGTTTTGAAATTGCAAGGGATTATGTTCCCTTTCATAATTGAGATGTGGGGTACATCGGGACTCACAAAAAAATATTAATTTATAATAAAATAAAACCACATTGAAAAACAATAAAATCTCATAGTTTCTAATATTATATTATATAAGGTTTTAATTCCATCTAATAATAAAAATTGGATAAAAGTTATGTCAATTTATACCATATCATTTTAATTTACAACATCATTGTTCTATTTCATTTTAACTAGGTTTAAAATTATTTAAATATTAAATGGGTAAGATATTTTCATATTTGATATAAATTATATAAAAAATTATTATATTGGATCATATTATATCATATAATAATTAAATTTTTTAAAAAATATTTTAGGTTTTTTAAATAAATAAATAAAACATTCTTTTAACAAAACAACAATTATGTCAATTTTGACGCTATACGATTCATATATTTTTAAAAATATTGAGATAAGTTTTTATCCCAAAAAAATATTTCATTATGAACCTATGGTGTTTATGAATTCTGTTAAACTCATTTGTAATATTAATTAGCAAAAATTAGATTTACTTTAATAATTTTAATAACATTAATTTGATATTTTCATTAATAAAATAATAACTACATCAGTATTGTGTAATTATTTCATATAATATTTATTTGTTAAAAAATTAAAATAAACCACTACAATGAAGATAATTATATTTTATTTCATTATAATACTTTTAGTGTAATATATATGATGGGAAATCATTCATTAAAATTGTTATTCTTATTAGAACGTGAATGAGACAACTTTAACATCACCTTTAATAAACAATTATATGTCTCTTTATCATTTTAATATGGATCCAAATGGTCAATAAATATACCCTTGGATGATTATGGTCTATAAATTCTATACATATAATTTTTTGTTATTTTTTTCGTCTTTTAATGGTTATTATAATTTTAAAAAAAATTATTGATTTTTCATTAATTATAAAATATATATATCTTCGATGTATAAGAATTTAATAAAATTATTTACATCATAAAAAGTAAAAATCAATTAACATGATAAATAAATTAAATTAAATTGTAAATGAGTATTGATAGTAAAATATATATACTGTATAACCTAATATTAAAAATGATATATTTATTAAAACATGAATGTTTCATCATTAAAATTCTAATAAATAAAACAATTTAAATATCGTAATTCCACCCAACTAGTCTAAAGCATCAGAAATAAATTGTTATCCATAATATATGTTTCTTAAGTGAAAAAATTTCATTTATATTAATTCATAATAGAAACTTTTCTCTATGTGGACACATAATATATATTACAAACAAAGAAACTGACACTTTGTATATTTCTTTAATTTAATTACTAATTAAGTCCTTTAAATGGAATTGTATCAATAAAATAACATAATTTTGATATATAATTGTAAGGTTTCAATTTAATTCATATAAAAAAATTTCATCATTTCTTAGTGTTTTTAAGGTCTTTATAAATTTATTTATAACATAAATTACATATTTTACCCTTTACATTGGTAACAATATTTTCCATTATTACTATTAATTTGTCCATAAAAATAAAACAGACTTATTTAAAATTTTGGAAATTCTGAATAAAAATTTAATATCCATTTTTTAATTTCCTAAACAAGAAGTTGTAGAAATAAATATAAAATAAATTCCATTAAATGTCATCAAAATTAGTTTCTAGAAAAAAATGTACTTTTAAATGGTTATTGTTTTTATAATAAATTCAAGGAAAATATATATTTAAAAAACAATAATTTGATCAAAATAATATAATTAAAATTTAAAACTATTCCCAAAAATAATCTTACTTTGTAAATAATTAAATATAAAACTCGGGATTTTTAATAAAAATGTGTACTTTCACAATTCATCAAATAATTAAAAGTATCAAAAAATACCAAAAATTCAACCAAAGTGAATTTAGATACTCTAATTTAAATGATGAAGTTTATTTTTTCAAATATAACATAGAAAAGTTTCAAAAAGTATATTTAAAATGTGCGTTCCATCAAAAGGAGAGAAAATATCATTTTATGAAAAATATTTCTTTTATATATAAAATTGAATTTGTTATATATCATGTCTAGAAAACATATAAGATAAATTTTAAAATGTATATAAAATATAATAAACATATATTTAATTAATAAAATATATCAAGAGATATTTTATTATTTTATAAACTTACTTATTTTAATTTATAATGTTTTTCAGAAAAAAAGATAACATTGTTCAAACAATCCATTATAATGACTAGGATTTATTGTAAGATGATAGTATTTATTTGTTAAATTATACTTGGTCTCACGTGAAATGAATTATGTCAAAAGAATGTGAATTTTTTTATAGCACAATCCATGTATATTGTTTCATATACTGCACGCTAAGCCAGTGTTGTGTATAGAACAATCTCATCCTGGTGTAGCTTACAACACAAGACGTCAATTATATTAAAAAAATCTAGCACATAAAAATATGTGGGTGATAAAAAAACCCATAACGTTGTTCAATATTTAGATCCTAAATCTCATGATATAGTTATCCTATAATGTAACCCTTAATATAGTGGCATATTATAGAATAATGATATAAATTTCACATTTTAATTTTAATTAAATTATTAATAATAAAATATGGTGTATAATATAAATATAACTCAAAAAAAAATGAGAGCATAAACCGTACCTTGTTCCAAAATCTATCAACACACGTGCTTAAAATACAAATTGTTCCTGTTAAGTTCATTAGATAAACAATTTGTAACCTTATTGTTACTTTTTTAATTTTATATAGATCATTTATTATCATATTATAATTAGTATTTTATATTTATCATGGTTATGTCTGTTTCTGGTGGTTATTCTATCAATTTTTCATAACTCCTCATAAAGGTTGAAAAATGTTGAATGAATTTAATAATAGTATAAAAATTTACAAAATACAGATAGTTTTTTTAGAAATTATATATTAAATATTAAAAATATTTTTATGTCCCACCACTATGGGTGGTAATGAAAAACGAAACTCATTTCTTATGCAGGTGACCATTTGAACGTACACACAATTAATGTTTATATTTCCCTAAACTTGATATATTATGAATTTAAATTATATTATCCAATAATAGAATAATATTTTTACATTAAAAATAATATTTATTCACCCATTAAAAAATTTCATTCACACATGAATGTATTTATTGTGTAAAATTGAAGAAATTGATTTCTGGATGCACCAATATATTAAAAAAACTAATGGATATTCTATTTTTCATATTATATGGTGATGTAATGATAATGTATAATAACATAGAAATTTGGTATTTTATTTTTATTAATTATTTGGGCAGATTATGAGCATAGGTGTTGAGACAGTGTGAGATTCCAAAGCTCGGTGTGCCCAGAACAATTCATTGAGAAAAGTTCTATTTTTAATAGTACACACATAGAATTTTTGATATAATGTTATATCATTTATATGAGTTCACTATTAAGAAATATTTTGGCACCATTGAGCTCATAATTTAAGCATTAGGCTTAGTATGACCTAACGTTGGTCAGTGCTATTCATCTAAAAAAATGTCACCCATGAAGAACCATTAATTTAAAAATAGAATTAAATATTTTTTTATTTAAATAATAATAAATCATGATATTTGACTAATATTGGAAATCTAATACCAACATTTATTTCATAATGTCGTGTTTCACCTATGTGAAGCCTAACATCATCCAGAACTAGTCGGCAGTAAAAATTATTATATGGACATTTAATGAATAAAATAAAGTTCCTGATTGTTTTTTTTACATTATGTCGATGTAGTGATGCAGTATATTTACAATGAATATCTAGGAAGCAACCCATGTTTAGAATAATAACCCTAGAATTTCCCATGATGTCATTTATAGAATCCCAATAGAATTATCTCGGCAGTGATGATAAACACCAGGATCAGATATCACTCTTGACGAATCACCAATAGAAATCAATATTTGATATGGAATGATCCATATCCAAGGTAGGGAGTATGATTCATAGTTTCATTTCATATTCATTATCTCCAAAATAATCGTGATTTAATCTACAAATAGACAGATCCATGATTTGATCGCAGTTGTAGGTTGGGTTATTGTAGAGGGATCATTCATAAATTAGTTTTTCATTTTCCTTTATCCTTCTAACGAGAATGAATCAAGTTAGAAAAGAATAAAAGGAAATGTTTGTTATTATATTTTTGTTGTCATTTCTCTCCCCCGTTCTTTTTTATGCTTTATATTGGGTCCTCATGATAGTATCTCAACTTTTTATGAGGCTCTGATCACTATCGTACCATCAGTTTGGAGGCCAAATTAAATAAATGATGGATCAGTGTTTCTCAGGTCCTGAAGTTCACTGAATTTTATTGTTTCATGGATTAGAGAAATGGAGGATGAATGGTGTACTGAATAAGGAGGGACATCAGCGGATAGAGACGCACGGTGGCACATGGAAATGTGGCGCATCTGGTGCGGTGTAGGATGTAGTGGTCTTGTGATGTCGTATGGTGGATGAATGATATGACATGGTGACCACATTGATTGTTGATAGTCACGATAGGAAACTCTGTAATCTTACTGACAAAAATATTGGCTGGTATGAGTGAGTGGGGAGGGACCAGTGTGTTGTGTCAACCCTAGAATTGGGTAAGTCCTGGGCGGCCGCACCTGTCCATGGTCGACCAAATTGTCAAAAGAACATGGTAACTAGTGTATGGTCGACCACTTTGGTAGCTCATGATATCATGGGGCAGTTGACCATGGGGTCAATCTAACCAAGCGATCGACCATTTGGTGGTCAACCACGGTGGTTGACAGTTATGGTCGGTCCATGACCCAGTGAAATCCCTTATAAAATTTTCATACATTCATAGTATTCAAACCAGACATCTATTGAAGAGCTGGATGCAATGTTGAGACCCTTACAAAGAGACATTCAATTCGAGATATCTTAGGTGTGTTAATTTTTGGTAGTGTGAATACAATCTAACATCTTGAGGAGTGATTTATCCTGGAATGAGTGATATTTAAGAGAAAATTTATATGTCTTGCTTGGACCTAGGGATTCTGTGTCTAATAGATACTATTTGTCTTATATAGACATTTTCTATTATGGGGAACAATTTCATATAGAGATTCTATATCTTATGGAGATTGTGTATCTTTTTGGGACTATGTGTCTTATTGGATTAAATATGTGCCGATATTGTTGATATATTTACACTAGACATATATCTCTGTGGATATGACTATGAATTCCTTCGTGTTATTCCATTGTGGTATTTTATAGTGGTATTACTTCGTGGTATATCCTTTGTGGTATTCATTCATTTTATTTCCTTCATGGTAATCCTCTTTGGTATTTTTTCATGGTATTACCTTTTTTGTATTTCCATTTTGGTATTCTGTTTTCATTTTGGGGTATCCTATTGAGTATTGTTTTACTTACCCTAACACAGGATTTTCCAATGTGTGCGGTGTCTTATGCCTATGATTGAATTTTCAATGGAGTTCAGGTCTGATTTGGACTAGGTGGTACCTTTTGATACTAGACATTCCAAGGTGTCTCCTAGTTGATTTTATAAATACAATCCCAATACCTCTTACTTCATAGGTTGGAATTATGGATACATAAAATTTCATTTTTTTGGGATTATTTTAGCTCAGTTTATTATACAGTTCATTCACTATTGTACTATTGTTTTGGATTATAGTGGTTTTAATACATTTTTTACTTAGTCGTTTTATATTTCATCATTTTTTGGCTTGGGGAAGTTTGTGTGCAACATGTACTTTGGAAAAACCCTCCAATTTGTGGGATATTCCTACTAAGTGATAGTCACATTCACTAGGCTTATTGGATATGGGCTTGGGAATTTCATGGTATGGGCCCCTCATGGAAATTTTGGGATATAGTTTCATTAGAGGAGGCTGGTTCTACATTATTACATTGATTATATGAGATTGGTTTTGGGGAATATTGTCAATTGTTTTCAGTTCAGTTATTAGGCTAGAGAATCCTGTGTGAGTACCGAGGCACGTGTATCAATAAAATAGAACTCTGGGCACATTATTTTAGACATGGTTCATGAAACAATTGGTTATAGTGAAAAAATTGTACAAGCATCATATATGAATTAGTTGTATCTTACATTTCATTCATGATTCCGATCTCCCAATAAACTCTATAGATTTTGGTACATCATGATTTATTAAAGTATACCACCATGTAGACAACTGGATAGTATTCCATTTTATGTTCACGAGGATAATTCACATAGAGGTGAGGCTTGGCATAACATCATTTACCAGATATAGAACAAACAGGTCATTTACCAGCTATACAAACAACTGTTGAGCATCATATACTATCAACACTACTAGCTGAGTGTGCCTTTAGAGTGAGTTCAATGTACGAGTTTCATAGAGACTAACCTCCCAAGAATTCAGGGTGATCCAAACCCAAAAGAAGTAGATGATTAGATGGAAGAATTTATCCTAGTTTTCCACCATGTGAGAATGCATTCCTACTAGATGACCATCCATTTCATCAGTATTGTTCAAGTATATACTGGGAGATGGTGGATATTAAATACCTAAACACATTATGAGAATACTCTCTCTTAGGTAGTCCGGGAGTTTCTCTTCATAGAGGAGTTCTTTCTAGCCATGTTATGGTTGATGTGCATATAGGATCCTATTTATATACAGTAGGGTATTGAGACTATGGTAGATTATTCGGCAATATTAAATAATCATACATTCTACTCCATGGATACTGTATGATACAAATTATTTAATGATTGTACCTTCGGGAAGGGATTATTCTGAAGATCAGGTAATACATGATATCTATTATCATTCCTTCTTATTATAGTTTACATGGGAGATAACTACTAGTTGTTATATTTCTTATTAGATCAAGCACTGATAGTTAGATATTTTAGCAGACACTAGGTACCTGGGACCATCGCATTAGGTTGTTGATGGTAATAACAGGGACCCAATGAAATGAGGCATTTCAGGATATAATTGAAAGAATAAAATATAATAGTGGTACGATGATCCAAAGGAATATTATGTAAATTTAGGGACATATTGTGTTAATATTGCGGTGGTCGGGGACATCTAGCATGATATTTTCTACCCTATTTTATGACCAATCAGGATATGGTTGAAGGAATACTGAAACATAGGTTAAGATAAAAGAAGGGTGTCCCATAGGGTGGAATACATGTCAGGGGAGTAAGGAGGGTGATTGAAGGTGGTCATAAGTTCAAGATATTACAACCACCACCCCAGGTGGTCCAGGACAGGCTCAAAGAGCTAGTGGACTGGAATGATGCCAACTACAAGAGATGGAGTCTTATGTCCCTAAGGATCCATGGTGGATTGGATGTTTGATACGTGTATTTTCCACCTCAGATATTATTTTGATAGACATAGGATCTAGTCATTTCATTCATTCCATGAACCCTGCTCAAGAATCATAGATTATGGTTGAACCACTAACTCAAACATAACGCATAGAGACTCATATGGGAGGATATTCGATGATCAAACACAAGGGATAATAGTATTTTCACAGTCTTTAACATGGGAGATTCGGTTTGTATATCCTAGTATAAGGAAAGAGGCCTTATGATATAATTATTTGTATGGAATTTTTATCGATAGTTCATGCTCATATTGACTATTTTAGGTACATAGTGTGGTATATCCATAATTATGGGAATATTTTCTTCTTTTTGGTGAAAAGGAAATCCATTCATCATCGTATGGAATCACACATATGAGGGTGTAGCCAATCAATCAACAGTTTTCTATCCAGACCCTCGATGCAATGGATGACGTGAGTCTATAGTTTACTACAATGGTAGTAGAGTATGAAAACATCTTTAATGATGATGTTCTGTGATTACATCCCCATAATAGGGTAGACAAATTATTTTTTATATAACCCAGGATGGCCCCGATATCTTTTGCAACATATTGGATTTCCCTCATAGAGAATCGTGAGATTAAGGAGAAGTTTGAGATCTTGTAGAGGAATGGAATTGTGAGACCCAATGTTTCACACTGGGTAGCCCCAATTTAAATTTTCATAATGGAAGATGGGATATAGTGGTTCTATGTTCACATCCAGTTCCTAAACTAGGTGATATTTAGTAATATGTATCCACTACAGATGATCGATGAACTCTTCCATCAATTGAAAATGGCACAGTGGTTCTTGATGATTGACCTCAGATCTAGCTATCACCAACATTGAGTATAGGATGAAGATATGTTGAATATGGCCTTCATATGTCAGTATATCCCCGATTAGCACATTGTGATGATGTTTGGCATGATGAGATACCCAGAAGGGTTCATGGGACTCATGTACCAGATCATCCCGCCATACAAAGACTAGTTGGTGTTAACCATCATTAATGTCATCCGAGTGTACTCAAACTATAGAAATAAGCACATTAGACACTTGAGGATGGTATTGGATAAAGTCGTAGAGAATCAGATTTATAGGAGTATGTCAATGTGTGAGTTCTAGATTTGGGAGGTCCATTCGTTAGGACATGTCATTTGAGATGCTGGAGTTGTAGTGGATCCAGTGATGATTGAGGTTGTTATCTCATGGTAGCGGCCCCTAGTGTTATTGTGGTGTGGAGTTTCCTTGGCTTTTATGGATAATATTAGGGGTTTGTGACCTAATTTTCTATAGTGACAACACCCTTGAAATATTTTAAATGATATTTAAAGACCTTCATGTGGATGAAGTTGTTCAATGATAGTTTTAAGCAGTTGATGCAATGATTGATGAATTTTCCAATCATGTGATTTCAATAGGAAGTACTGAGTATGTGTTGTTCTACGATTAATTTAGTAGCTTGTTTGGTTGGGTCTTGATGTAGGGAAAAGTGTTGTTTGCCTATGTTCCACGCTATTTGAGACCACATTATCATAGCTATACATCCCATTATCTTGACATAGTAGTAGTAGACTTTATTATGAATATATTTTGAGACTACTATATGGGAGAGAATATTATCATATTCTCTGACCACATGATTCTCATATATATCTTCTTCAGAAGGATCTGATATTGATGATGAGGTTATTAATAGTTTTCCACTAGAACAATGACTTCATTATTTTCTATACTTCTAGGAAGGGGAATGTGGTGGTAGATTCTCTCAGTACGAGACCTATTTTTATGCTACTGAATGAGTAAATAGAAAATTTATCATTGTTGTAGATGTCCTTTGTGGGTGGGGAAAGAGAATAATACCTCTGGTCATTGGTTGTCAACGCTCCACTCTTATATAATTTCATAGAGGCGTTCCATGGGGATACCAACTAAATGGTTTTATGTGATCATATATCTATAGAGAATTTCACAGATGAATATTCGAATGGTGGGGATCACATCATTTTTTTCAAAGAGAGCACATTAGTACCAGTGGTTTTGAAGGAGGAGGTCTTTAGGGAGTTCCATACATTCCCAGTTATGGTAAATCTAGATGTGGAGAATATGTGTTTTGACCTACTATTTTAGATTTTGTGTTTATGGATGATGAAGGGATTTTTACATTTTGTTTCTTGATTCCTCATATTCTAGTAGGTGAAATGAGATCACTGAGTTCCAGTGGTTTTGACTCAGCCCCATGAGGTTTTGAAATATTAGCGAGATATATTAGTAATGATTTTTTGGCATGTTTACTGTGTATGTACTAGGGACATGTTACCATATGGGTGATCATTGAATGACTCACCATGTTGGCCCATTTTTTGCAATTTTGGATTATATTTTAGTAGATATCAGGGATTTCCTCTACCTGTAGGGAGTATTTCAACTCCATTGACTTCCATTGATGTATGTATAAGATTGTGATTATCACATTACATCATAGTTGTGGATGAATTTTTTACAGGTTTTTGGGATATAGTTATCCAGTAGCAGTATGTTTCAACCACATATAGATGACCAGATAGAGAAGACCCTTCATGTTCTAGAGGAAATGATAATGGATTTAATGATAGGTTTTGTCCATAGTTGGGAGGATAACCTACATTGGGTGGATTTTCTTACAAAAATAGGTACCTTCCACCATCGATATGTCACCATTCGAGGCCATGTACAGGAGACCCTGAAAGTCACCACTTTACTGAATGGACCCTAAAGAGTTAGTACTCATGGGCCTAGAGTTGGTGATGGTGACTATAGATTGTTTTTACATAATGAAGGAGTGGATGAAGACTGGATTAAATCGATATATGTATTATAATAATTGTTGATAGAGGCCTTTGGAGTTTGAGGAAAGAAGCCACATCATCTGTCGAGTCTCACCTCAACGCGGATTGTGGTTATTTTTTCAATGTGACAAGTTATCTCTATGTTTTGTTGGAATTTTTATGATACTGCGTAGAGTCGGTGTGGTGGTGTAATTTTTAACTCTACCAATAAAATGGGATCAGGTACACAAAATCTTCTACATGTCATAGCGGGTGAGGTATGTGAGTGAACCATCACAAGTCATTGACTAAGGTGAGTTTGAATTCATAGAAGGGGTGAATTTTACAGAGTACCCAGTGGGATCAAGGATCAGTAGGATAAGATCATTCATGTGAGGTAGATTCCTTTGGTGCGTGTGTAGTGGCAGTATAGGAATCTCTAGGAGAGCACATGGGAGCAGGAGATTCATATTCATGCTCAGTACCCACTTTTTCTTTTGTTGAACAAGTTTAATCATTTAAGGGAAATGAATCCCTAATATTGTGATGATTGAATGAATAAATTTTCTCAATTATATCATTGGAAATTATTCTAGAATATTTTGAGGATAGGAGATTATACAACCTGAAATTATATGTCCTTGTTTTCCTCAAACAATTAGTAGAAAAATGTTTTGTTTCCAATAGAACGTGCATGCATCTTTCCCAAAAAACTATATTATCATTTAAATGGGATCTCGAATAAAAAATCCTAGGGTACCATTGAGATTATAATGGACTCTTTATGCATGTTATGACATAGATTTCGTTTGTGTGGGTCATCTAAAGCATAAGTAAACAAGGACATAACTGTAAAAAAAAATTAAATAAAATTATTTTAATTTCAAAACCTACGAACTCTTTAATGGTGACTCATATTGGAAATATCATAACACTATTGATTTCATATTGATTTGTTTTCTTATGGTATGGACCAACATCAACTGATTTGGGTCGGCTATGAAAATTAATTTTTGGGTAGCTTAATGAAAAAATAAACTATGAGTTTTATTCATTTATTCTTCTATTGAACAAGAAATACTTTTTCTTTTTTAGTGATGATCTAATAAGGGACATCAGATAAGGATTATAACCCTGGGATTTTCTTAGAGGCTCTAGAGAGAATACTTAGTTATTTCTCTAAGAAACAAAAAAACAATGGTATGAAAGATTGTTCTTGATGAAACACCAATGATAATCAATCCTTAATAGGAAACGATCCATATCCAAGGTAGGGAATTTGACATCTAATTTCTTTTCCCCATTATTTATTTTCAATATGAATGTGGGTCAATCCACAAATAGATAGTTCTTGGATTCCATCCTTATTATGGGTTGGTTTATTATCATTGGATTATTATGAGATTATTTTACTCTCTTCTTTTATCCTTCTAATCAGAATGAATCGATTCTGACTAGAACAAAGTCCAATGTTCATTATTTGGGTATTCTAGGGATTTCTCCCCTACATTAGTGGAATTTTTTTTGTTGGATCCCCATGATCACAGATTGAATGTTTAAGAGGTTCTGAATACGATATGACCCCCAGATTAGAGGAAATATGAAACAGATACTAGATTAGTGAATCTCGATACCCAAGGATAACTGAGGTGTTTTCATTGAAAATTTTAGTTTAATGGAGGAAGAATAGAAGAACGAAGTAGTAAGGGAACCGGCAGACTGTGGTGCACGATATCATGGCCCATTCGAATCCATTTAAGATAAAGTGGCCATGTGATGCAGTGGGGTGGCTGCGTGGACCGAGGACTTTCACCATAGGACACTGTGTAAGATGAACAACCTAGAAATGGGATGGGCCTAGATGGAGAGTGTCAGGTAAACCTCTCAGACTGGGTCTGACCCGAAAGATCAGGTGGGATACCACTGGTTAGGGGGGACCTAGATAAAGCCCCGATTGACCGAGCTCTCATGTGACCTCAATATGTATGGAGTGGCTCAACGATGCGGTTTCTTGAGAACTAAGGTCGGTCAACCAGAATAGTCATTCCATGGCCAAGTGAACCCCCTTATGAACTTATCATCCAACCATAACGTTTAATCTTAATGTTCATTTGATAATTTTTATGTAACTTTTTGGCCCTTAAGAAGAGATATATATTTCATGTTATCACAAGAGGGGTTTTTTTTGAAGTGATAATACGCCCTAATGGATTGAGGAGTGATTTCTCTTAGAATTAGTGTGTCATGTAAACATTATTATGGTTGGTAGTTACCTAGAGACTATGTGTCTTATTTAGATGATGTGTCTTATGGAGACTACGTGTCTTTTAGAGATTATGATTCTTATGGAGACCATGTGCCATGTTCAGACAGTGCGTCTTTTTGGATTGAATATATATGGATGTTATATATATATATATTCGATGAAAACATATATATATATATATATATGTGGAGCCTATTATGCATTCTTTTATGGTATTCCTTTCTGGTATTCCTTGGTTGAATTCCTTTAGGGTATTTCTTTTTTAATATTCCTTCATTGTATTTCCTCAATGATATTACTTTATAATATTACATAATGGTGTTTATTTTGAGGTATTTCATTCATGATATTCCTTTGTGGTATCAATGGGTCCTACTAATTATTGTTTTACTCACCCTAGCACAATATTTGTGTTCACTTGTCGTGTCTGTATAGAAGATAGACTATTAGAAGGAGTTCTAGATGGACCAAGATGAAGCGGTGCCTTGTGAGACCAGACATCGGGAGGTGTGTTCCAACAAATTTTCCAAAAATAGATTCAATACCTTTTACATTACAGGTTCCACTTGTGGCTGTAGACTCATTTCTTTTAATGGGATTTTTTTGGGCCTGTATATATTCTTATACAATGACTATTGTACACTGGTTCTGGGATATAATGGGTTTAATTTTCTATATACTTTTTATTTAACATTTCATAATTTCTATCTTGTATATGCATGCATGTATACTGTAATATAAGAAAATTCCTCCCATTAGTAGGAAATGCCTACATGGTGGTTGTCAACAAACCCCCACCTATTGGATGCGGGTTTGGGTAGTCACAACTCCATCCCCTATGGGATGGGTCACGACATAATGGATATTAAATTACTGTAAAAACTTATAGGTATAGTATTGATACTTAATTCATAATATTTTCATTGATATAATATATTTTGAACTAGAAGATAATAGAGAAGAACACAAGATAAATTTTCTTTACATCGAATACTTGACATTTCTATAGGAAACTCCATAGAATTATGTAATTAGGGTAAGTTTATCATACCTGATAATTAAGAGGTATTTATTGAATTCTATTATATGTCAGGTTATTATATTTTAAATAAAAATTCAAATATGATTTTTATTTTTAAGGGTCATTAGTGATTCGATTTTATAAAAGAGTAGAAGTGAACTCTTAGAAGCACCCATTCAATTTTTATAATTCCCAAAAACTATTCCATGTAAAATGGACCAAAATATTTTAAATAATATATTTTCGGTTGTTTTTTGGTCAATCATGATAAAAACTATAATTCCACATAAGTTTTAAACAGTTTAGAGTGTTTTCCAACTGTTATTTTACATTTTTTTCATTTACCTTCAATATTTATAACTTACTTTTAATTATATATTTTTATATTTTATTATTAATATTACATAACCCATATATCCAAATTTTGTGTTTTTTGAAATCAAAATTTTAATATATTTTATAAAATTCATATTCTATAATATTTTATATTTTTTTATAATAGATAATGTATAAAAAAACTATGTTTGTATGAAAAATATAATTTTGATCATAATGTATTATTAATTTTACATAGTATTGATTACCAATTAAATGAGTGTTAATATATGTATTTATTTGTTTATGAATTATCATAAATTAATTTTTAAAAGGATTTCAATTTAACAATTTTTTTAAATTATTTCATAGTAATAAAAAAAATATTAAAATAATTGTTTGACCATTATCACAGTAATAATAATCAATCATAAAATTCTAAATTTAATACCAAAATATATAAATAGAAAAATTATATTATATAAAAATTATTAAATCTAATATAGAAATCATTTTACCACATTTATATAATTTTTAGTGAAAATTATTTTATCGTTAGTGTGTGTAACCTATCAAAACCTATTTTTAAGTAAACTCTATTTTTAAGGATACAATTTTTATATATAAAAAATTTAATAATTTATTGATTAAAAATTTATTATTAAAATATTTTTTTAAATAATTTTATACATGAAACTAAAATAAATTCAAACTCTAATTTCTCAATGTGTTATTATAAAATAGCCAATTGAATTATAATTTACATATAATATTTCCTGATTTTCTAAACTGATAATTCTTGGATTTTTAAATGGAAAATTTTAATTTTAAATATATTATTATATATTATGAAAATATATTTTTTATATGCATATTGTAATAAAATCATCTATGAATTATAAAACTGATGGTTTTTTAAAAATCCCTATTTTTTATTATTCACTAAAAGTACAATTATTTATGAAAAAACACAAATGAATTTCCAAAGCTAATTTTTCTATGAGGGATTGAAAAATGAAGTTTAGTTTTTGAAATAAAAAATTAAAAATTTATGTATTTTTCAATTATATGGAAGTATATAATAAAATTGAATCAACTTTAATTTAGGATAATCCTTTCTATATCAAATCATATTAAATATTTACCAGGCGATGGTATTATATAATACTAGTTTAAACACATATTGTTTTTATAATTTTCATAATAATGTATCCGTAATTTAATTTTTTTTACATTGGGTGTATTTTGTAACACATGGTATAGATGACATTCAAATATTTGATGTTAATCATATATTAAAATCTCTAGGTGTTGTAGAAAGGATGATGATGGAATATTACCTTGGTATATGTAAAATAGAAAATATTATAAATTTTATATCAAGAAATATGAATGTTTTTTCAAAATAATCTAGGATAGAATCATTCATAAATATAAATAAAATAAACATAATGTCTCTTTTGATGATTTGGATAATTTGTTCACCTCATAACGAAATTATGAAAATAAAGAATTTTAAAAAACTGCCACAAAAGATATATATTCTATATTTTTAATTGATGAAGATGGATGTGTGAATACAATTTAGACAAATAAATGTATATGAAAACATATTGATGTAGAGAATTTTACGAGGGAGAGAATCAAACTATTTTAGAAAGAAGGATGATCTTGGAAACTAGACATCCTAATACTTTATCAATGCATGAACTACATATATTTGAGGAAGCCATAATAAATGAAGTGATTATTTAGGCCACGAATGTTGAACTATATCATATAGATAAAAATGAAACATGGGAACAAGTTCACAAAACCATATAAAATAATGTTATTGGATCCAAATGTGTTTTTAGAAATAATATTCATACTAATGGTGAAGTTCATGAAAATGTGAGGATATTACAAAAATGATACTCTTAAATTGAATGGGTTTATAGTGATGATATATTTTTTATAGTGTTTAGATGTGAATCTATGTAAATATTTCATTCCATATTAGCTTAGGTAATACCAAACATATTTTATTTGGATGTTAAATCAACTATCATAAATGGGGAACCTTAAGAGGATGTGTACAAGGATCCCCATGTAGTCCTTATTCTAGAATAAAAAAATTGGAATGATATATATGTTTGTGAATGATATTTATGTTATGATGTAATTTCCAAAACAATTGTTCTTTAGGATTACTTTTTATCTAAAAACGGTATTTCACAGAGGGAAGTTAGACATCAATATATATGTGAAGAAGAAAAACCTCACCTCTGTCATTATAAATCTGTGTGTTGATTATATATGTTTTACCATTCATGAATATTGTTTATATGAGGAATTTTCAAGGAATGTGAAATATAGGATTGAAATTTAATTATTAAGGGAAATGTTATTTTTCATGGGATATAAATTATAATTATAGTTGGGTATATATTTGCCTCAATAAAATAATCAAGATGGAAATTAAACTGTTTCGACATACTTGAACGTTGAGGAATGTTCAAACTGATAAATGGTTTGAAAAAGATAATTTAATCTTATAAAGGGAATTTTGAAAATGAGAAAAGTTTCATTAGTCTAAGGAAATGTTTTATAAATTTTACATCATTGTAATAAAAAATAGTTTTTTATTTAATATTATGTAGCTAATATTAATAAAATCAATAAGAAACACTTATTTTATATTGAAAAATGACATTAAGATATATATCAGAGAAACAAAATTATTGAACAATGTATAAAAAGAAGATTGATCCATAATTATATGGGTTTTTTGAAGAAATCTATGTAGGTGTTATTGATGAACATAAATAAACATCTAGTGGGGTTTTTTCATTTGAATGGGTTTTGTGTCTGGGAATATGAAGAAAAAACCCATGGTGAATTTTGTGACGATCCGTCCTCGGGGCCCGCGCTGTGACTACCCCAAGTCTACCTTCTATAGTCCAGGAGCAGGTGACTAGCACCAAAGGCGAATCCCCGATAAAAAAAGGAAGTTATTTCCTTCAAAACTATTACTCACACAGTCTGAACACAAGCAGTAGATGCAAAAAGTACTAAAATACAAATGTAAAGTGTGCTAAAAGTAAGTGGGCTAGTATACAAACCCAACTGAACAACCAGTAAAAGTAAAAGTAAAAAGGAAAACATATCATGGATCGTCCACCGGGGAATCCTACTGGAGGGAAGGTACAAAACTCGAACAACTCATCCCTGAGGTACACCCCATTTAGTCCAACTCTATGCTTCCTCCTGTCTATCACTCTAAGCCTCGATCCCTGTTGAACGTCGTCTGCACATAACACAACAAGGTGTGGGTGAACCCGTGCAGGGGTGAGTATAACAATACCCATTAGGTGACCCTGAGACCCACAAAGGTCTCCCAGAATCCACTAAGGATAAACCACCATAGTAAGATAAAATCATGAATTATCAAACAACCTTACTTAGGTATATGATCATACATAAACCTAAGTTACCAATCACAGTACGACTCCAACTCTTGAGCCCAAGCACAACCCAGTCTATAAAGGAAGTAAAGCCAATCACCTTGATAATAATGATTGAAAGACCGGACTCAACTCATACAGGTATACAACACATAAATAGGGGTAGAGATGATTAAATGCAGACTCTGAATCATCTCCTCTATCGAACCCACGTAGGATCCTGGATCAATATCAGCACTGTCAAACCCACAAATGATCCTAGTAAAGAATTCATCACTATCGAACCCACGGAGGATCATGGTACAGAAGTCACCATTTTCGAACCCACAGAGGAACCCGATATAGATGTTATCACTGTCGAACCCACATAGGATCCAGTTATAGTATCATCTCGGTCGAACCCACAGAAGTTCATGTCATCTCAATCGCATCCAACCATAGGGTTCCCGCACACAGTACGCTCGATTCCGGGAGGGTCTGCTCCTCGAGCCAGGTGTCGATACATCAACTATAACAAAGTCTCTAGTTGATGTATCTCATAGTCCCATCTCATCATAAGAAACCCAATGAGATAGATGGTACGTCATTCGGACGCTCGGTCTGTGAGTTATTGGAATTTCAGTTTCAGGGTCCGGTTGGTTTTTAGGTTCAAACCCACTTGACCATACACCAACTATGTCCAAACATCAATAGGGGTATGCCAAATGATATAACTTTCTATGAGACATCTGTCGCCTCAGACAGTTCGTCTTTCGGACACTCGTAGGGAAAAATACCGATAAAAATGTGATTTTGGATTAAACGGGTCCGGACAGGGGTCCCACCCGGTCTGTGGGTCTGACCCGGCCTGAGTGGGTAGCCTGACCAAAAGAATCACATCTCGCGGGCAGCCCGACTAAGGGAGGCCCAGCATGGCCACGCCCAGGGGGGAGGCCGCACCCTTGGCACCTAGACGACTTAGTCATTCGGGTGGTAACTCCAACTGGAACCAGATGGCGCTGGTCCATGTCACGCAGGACCTTATGGGTCCTGCTCCTCTGGTTCCTCTAGTAGCTGGCATGTCCGGCTTCCCAGCATCACCACCGCAGCGTGACGGCGCAGCGGTCCTACTGCCCACCGCGTGGCGTGACGGCGCTGTGCCTCCTTCGCCCTGGCCCAACAGGGCCATGGCCCCCTGCTTCCTCGGCATAGCGCATTAGCACCACACACCTCTACCTTGGCCCGTCATGACCGTGAATCCCCATCAGCGCAACATGATGTTGCCACACCCTCTTGGAAAGCCAGCAGTTTTGTGCCGCCAGTATTCTTCACGGTCCTCTCTTCCGGTGGCGCAACTGCAGCACCACCGTCATCATCCAAACAAGAACCAATGGAGGGACATCGCACCGGGATTGTTCGGCCCACGTCATCCGCAATAGTTGATAACAATCAGCTAACACTGAACCATAATAAATGACTATTAAAGAATATTTAATTTATTCAAAACAATCCCCTGCCTTGAGTTCCTTGATAAAAGTGGAAGAAGAGTAAAAGAGGATGTCAATTCACAAACTTCGGGAAGCATCCGAGGAAGAATCATCATCGGCATTCTTTGCAGTTGGCTCCATCGCATTTGTCTTGGTTGAAGATCGAAGATGGTGTTTGTCGTTCTTCAGAGAAGTGGAGTGTTCATCATTTGGAGATGATGAAGTTCATTCAAGTGTTCTCCAAAGATCCACCAAAGAGAATAACCAACCAAAATAAAATAATAGATTCTATATTATTTTATTATTTTCATTCATTCAAAATGAATTCAAATGTTTTCAAAAAGATAATTTATTGTGGTCATTATTTAATCTTCAGGTGTGTTCGCAGCAATATGGAGAAGTTCAAGAGTTTCCCATATTTATGTGGAGCTCAATAGGATTAAAGGAGGGTTAGAGGAGGTAAAGGGTTCGGGTAGGACCCACCTAAAAAACATCCTCCCAAGGGATGTTAGGGTTTGGTGGACCCCAGCAATAACCTCCACTTCTTGGTTTTAACAACTAATCAAATTAAAATATGATACACATATTTTTATTTAATTTAATTTAGAACCCCAAAAAAGTGTCTTCCATTCTTGTTAAAACGAAACTGTGTAGATGGTCTCCATAAGAGAATAGAGGTGCTATGAGTTAAATAGTTTCTTCAGATTTCAATTCCAAGCACCGTTTCAAAAGATTTAAAATCCCACTCATACATTTTCTGAACATACCTGAACAAAACTTAAAAAATTGATTACGGGCACACCGGGCCTCAGAATCAAGCGTTGTCAGAAACTGCGGACTCGTAAAATTCCCATGTATTTTAAAAAAAATTAGTGGAATTTTTGGGTGTTTACATTCTCCCCACCTCAAGGGATTACATCAATGTATGCTACAACTCAGAGTTAGGAAAAAATGAGAGTACTGAGGACACATCTGATTCTCCCACTTCCTTGTGCACTCCAGGATGTTCCAGTGCTACTAGAAAACGCACAACAGAGGTATCAATTGTCCACATAGGAAATACTCTTGTTGATCCTCAATCACCATTGGATCCTCTGTGAATGTCTCCCCATCATCGATTTACAGCTCCCCAAGGCCGATGATGTGGGGCGGGTCGTGCATGTATCTCCTCAACTCAGATATGTGGAAGACGGCGTGCACCCGGTGCAACTAAGGTGGAAGAGCTAATAGGTAATCCACCTCATCTACCCTATTGAGGACCTAGAAAGGTCAGACGAATCGTGGAGATAACTTTTCGCCTCGTCCAAATATCTGTATACCTCATTGAGATGAGGCCCGTAGAAATGTGGGGTCGCCATCCTTGAACTCCAGTGGTCTCGGTATCCTTTCAGCATATGACTTCTGCATCCTCTATGTAGTCTTCATTTGCTTCTGGATGATCTGCACCTTCTCTGTCATAGCCTGCACCATCTCTGGTCCCATGAGTGGTGACTCCCCTTGGTCAGTCCAACACATAGGTGATCTGCAAGGTCGGTCGTATAGTGCCTTGAAAGCTGCCATCCCAATGGTGGAGTAGTAGCTGTTGTTATATGAAAACTCTACCAAGGTTAAATGATCCTCCCAGCTATGACCGAAGTCCAGGATGCATGCACTGTGCATTTCCTCGAGAGTCTGAATGGTCTTCCCACTCTATCCATCTGTCTGAGTATAGAATGCAGTGCTCAAGCGAAGCTGCATCCCAAAATCCTCTTCCAACCCCTTCCATTGTCGGGATGTGAAATGATCATCTCGATCGGAGATGATCGTCAATGACACACCATGAAGCCGTTTGATATCCTATACATAGAGGCTTCTCGGGATTTCTACCGAACCCTACTCTCTAATCGGCAGGAAGTGGGCTGACTTGTTGAGTCGGTCGACAATCACCCAGATAGAGTTGTGTCCTTTGTATGGACATGGAAGTCCCGTCATGAAATCAAGGGATATCCCATCCCACTTCCACTCTGGGAACTCTAAGGGTTTTACCAAGCCTACTGAAACCTGGTGGTCCACCTTCAGTTATTGACAAGTGAGGCATCGAGGGAAAAACTCTGCTACTTCCTTCTTCATACCTGGCCACCAGTGTGGTCGTCAAAGGTCATGATACATCTTCTGAACTCATGGATGTACTGCTAAAAGTGATGTGTGTAATTCTCTCAACAAATCCTCCTGAAGTACAACCGGTTCCATTGTATGCCCTCTGAAGAGAATAACATGCTCCCCACAAACAAAAAATATATCAGGTTCCAACCCTGTGGATATATGACCACGCCGCGTCTCACAGTCAACGTCTCCATGTTTTGCCTCCCTAACTCACTGAAAAATTGGAGGAGTGAATATGAGAGACTGCATAAAGGCTGCTCCATCTCTATCCACAAAGGATATCTGCAACACGACTAGCTGCTTCATCACCACTCCTAGCAGCTGAAAGCCTGATCTCTTGCTAAGAGCAACTACAACAACGTTCCCCTTCTCAAGAATATAGACTATCATAAAGTCATAGTCTTGGAGGAACTCCAGCCATCATCACTAACTCAGGTTTAGTTCATTTTGAGAGAAGATATACCTGACACTCTGGTGGTCATATTAGACTGTAAAACGCTCACCCATCTGATAGTGTCACAACATCATTAAGATGAAGACGACCATTGATAACTCAATGTCATGGGTATCGTAGTTCTTCTTTTGCTGTCTCAACTACAGAAAACCATACTCAATCACTACTTTCTCCTGCATCAAGACATACCAGAGTCCGGTCCCAGATGTGTCTCCGTAATCTGCGTTCCCAATTACCTCCTCCAGTAGCCTCAAGATGGGCACAGTAGTCATCCTCTACCTCAATTCTTGACAGATCTGTTGGCATCTCTCTGACCAGAAAAAGGGTTTCCCCTTCTTCATCAATGCTTAATGTGGTGCTGAAACTCTGGAGAAGTATGAAACAAATCTTTGCTAGTACCCAGCCAGTCCCAGAAAACTCCGTACCTCCATCACAATCCTAGGTGGATCCCAATCTAGCACTGCCTCAATCTTTGATGGATCCACTACAACTCTGGCCTTCGAGATGACATGTCCCAACAATTGATCCTTTAAAATACACAACTGGAACTTCAAGATCTTACCATAAACTGGTGCTCTCATTGTGTGACTAGTACTACCTGCAAATGGTAGGCATTCTCATCCTCAATAGTCGAGTAGATCTGTATTTCGTCGATGAAGACTACGACAAAGCGATCGAGGTAAGTCTAAAAGATCATGTTCATAAGACTCATGAACACTGCTAGAGCATTGGTTACAATGAAGGGCATAACCAAGAACTCATTATGGCCATACTAACACCTGAACTCCGTATTCTGCAAATCATCATCTCGAACTCTGAGCTGGTGACAGCCTGACCTAAGGTCAATCTTCGATAACGATCGTTCTCCCTTGAGTTGATAAAAGAGTTCATTAATCCTCGAGAGTGGAGACATGTTCTTCAAGGTCACCTAGATCAGGCACCGATAATCAACACACAAACACAATCTCCCATCCGCCTACTTGGCGAACAAAATCGGGGATGTCCAGGGTGAAACACTGGGTCGGATAAATCCCTTCCACTGTAAGTACTCCAGTTGTACCTGCAGCTCACGAATCTCGGCGGGAGCCATCTGATATGCTGGAGTAGATATCGGTGTTTTCATGGGGTACATGTCAATGTAGAAGTCCACCACTATGCGACGAGGTAGACCTAGAACATCAACAGGTAAAAATATGCGTATTGATCCACCACAATAGGAAAACCCAGACTTTGCAGATCAACCGCTCCATGAATGAGACTAGCCAACAGATGTGTGATAAGCTGCCCCCAATATGGGTATGTTTTTCATGCACTGTAAAGACTCCCTTCTCACTAGTGAAGGTAAACCTCATCCCATCCTTGTGAACACACCACACTTTCCACCTAATACAGTCAATCTAAGCATGAACTAAGGATAACCATCCCATACCCATGATGACGTCGTAAGACCTTGACACCACTACAAGAAGATCTCAGCCGAAGCTCTTGCCTCATAGAGTAAGCTCACACTGCCAGTACCAGTGTGTAATCGTTGAGTATGCTCCCATAGGAGTCTCTAGTCGTATGTATCAAGCCAACGACTCTATTAGAATCCCCGAGCTCCGAACAAGGGAACCGACAATAAAATATTGACCACAACTATGTCTATAATTATTTAAGAAAAGGTGGAGTAGACATAGATATTACCTAGAATCATCTTAGGTGCACCGTGGTCATAGTCCTCGAATGCCTAAAGCTGAGCCTTCCTCTTTCCTCCAGCTCCCTGTGGTCGGGGTGGACCTCCTTATGGTGGTGGTGGTAGGGCCTCGAATCGTTGTCAACTACCTACTACTCGGCCAGCTCCTTTTCCACATCTGCCTACTCATGGCGGACCACCATTTTTGTACCTTTCACTCTACTTGAAAGGTCCCTCTAATCCGTGATGCTCATATGCATGGCGGGTTGAACAGTCACGAGCCATATGACCATGACCGCCGCATGCATAGCACTGCCTGATCCTCGTATGGCTAGCTCTGTCTCATGTTCCCCACACAACCAAACCTGTATCATGAAGTCTCCCACATAATGGCCTGGTCTTCTTGGAACATTGTGAAATCTGTCTTCTACCAGTTACATAAGACTCCTCTACGTGTCATCCTGTGGTGGGTCTCACTACTAGTGTCAGCTCATCAACAAAACTCTCTACAAGAAGTGCTTGCTCCAACACCCCCACCAATGTCAGGATGCTGAGGGAGATCATTGAATCCCTGATCTCATTCTTGAGTCCCTGCTTGAATGTCTAGGCTTGAAGAATGGGTCTCATACCAAATCCGTGGAGTAGCGCGAGAGGTTAGTGAACCTCGCTAAGTACTGAGCTACAATAATGCTACCCTTCTGTAGATGCAGTAACTTCTGTATCTGCATCACACGAAGGCTGGATAGAACAAACTATGACCGTAAGAGACTCTCAATGTATGTCCAGAGTAGTGATGCCTTTTCATGCACCTAGAGAATTAGGCTCCACCATCTTCATGCTTATAAATGGACGAGACTCGCGGAAAAGATCACCATGAGGTCGGCTGGTGTCCCTAAAAATATGAAAACTCTCAAAATAGATTCCATACAATCCTCATCTGCATGCGGGTTCATCTCTCCATGGAACATGGATGGCCTCTGGTGCTAGAACATGTGCAATGCTCTCTGACAGCTTTCACTCTTTGATCCTGGAGCCGGTTGTATCAGTGGCCCAGCGGGTAGGGGTACCACCGGTACCTCCGCTGTGATGGGGCCCTGCACCGAGGCCTCGTCGCTTGGTGGCCTACCAGGTCGTACAAAACTCGGATCCCAAGATGGATGCCTACATGGGGACATCCTAAAAAGAAACAGGTGCACCACTGTCAAAACAACATACCTGGTGAGCTGACACAAAGTAATCAAATTTACATCTTTTAAAAGGAAACACACACGCATTCAGTGTTTTCGTGCACTGAGTCGGATGTTAGAAGTCAGAGTCCTAGTGTATGGATACGTCAGCGTCTGCATCGACACCGGTTTCCCTAAACTGATAGCCACACTCAAACCACATAACACTATTTCCATTAAAAGAAATATCAGAGTCCTATGTTTTGCGGTAGAACCGTGTCCTATGATACGAATTTTTCACAACCCTTCCTCGAAGCCCGTTCCATAACTACCTTAAGCCCATATTCCAAGGCCAGGGGCTGACGACTAGCATTAATGGAGAATCCCCGATAAAAAGGGAAGGCATTGCCTGCAAACCTGAAACTCAGGTAGTCTAAACACAAGAAGTAGAAGAAAAAATTACTAAAACAGAAAAAGAATGTGTTCTGAAAGTAAATGGTCCAGTATACAAACCCAACAGAACAACAAGTACATGTAAAAGTAGGGGTGTCCATGGGTCGGGTTGGGTCGAGTCGTAGGGGGTTTTGGACCAGACCTGAAAGAAAATTTTTGGGTCGGGTCGGGTCGGGTCACACACTGCATGACCAGATGACCCGACCCAACCCGACCCGTAGGGTCTGGGTTAGGTGATGCATGGACAAAAGGACCCAACCCAACCCAACAATTTGTGGGTTGGGTCAATCAGCTCGAGATGAATGGTCAGAAACAACCCAACCCGAGGGACGCACAACCAGACCTGACCCAACCCGAGGGACTCACAACCAGACCCAACCCAACCCGAGGATTACAGACCTACCCAACCCAGACCCTACCCACAGCCCAGACCAACCGAACCCATACCCTTACTGATACAGGAAATAATGAAAGACAAAATGCAACAGTTCATGTAGGAAAAAATTGCAGAAGTTCAAAATGCAGCAAGAAAAAATGGATCAGATGAAATTAAAAAAATGCAGCAGTGGAGATGTAGCAAGGAGGGGGTTGGCTAGAGTTGGACATGAATTTAATAATGATATATAAATTAAGTTAATCAACTCAGTCAAAAATAATATTAGAGTAATTGCATTTAATAATGAGAACAAAGGAAGGTAAACAACTCAGTCAAAATCTTGGAGCAAAAGGCAGACTACATGTCCTCTTCATAAATGCAGTGGAAACATCCTTCCATAAAATCCATTTGATCTTCCATGTCCAGCCATCAAGGATCATCAAAACCAGCCAATACATCCAATCCAGCCAATACATTCTTCAATTCTGGGAAGAGGGGAGGAATACTAACAAAACAAGACTCCAGAGCCACCAGTTTGGATCAGAAAGCAGAATGTACAGGTCAAAGAAATCATAAAAAACAGAGCCCAGGTCTTAGAGCAGCTCCAAACTGTATAGATGCAATCCTGTAAAATAGAGAGGAAAAAGTCAAACAGAGAGGAAAAAGAAACAATACAGAGAGGGAAAATAAACAATACAGCATGTCAATGAAATCAGAAAAAAAAAATACAGATGCAATCTCGTCAAACAGAATGTACAGGTCAAGCAGAAAGTAAAGATCAAGCATAAAGTAAAGGTCATGCAAAGTACAGGTCAAGCAGAATGTCTTAAAAAGAAACAATACAGCATGTCAATGAAATCAGAAAAAACAGGGAGCCTAAAGAGGTAAAAATAATGGTGATGAAATGATTCAAGGTGCCATTGCATTGGCCCAAGAAATGATTCACATCACTAGTAGGAAGGTGACCAGTTCTATCATAATGGTGAAGGTTGACATCAAAAAAGCATATGATATAATAAATTGGACCTTCATTATCAAAATTATGTGTCACCGAGGTTTTTCTAAATGGTTTTGTGATTAGCGCTTCTGTAGTTTCTTCTCTCCATAGTTCTTAGTTTCTTTAATAAGAAGGAAATTCAACTTCTTCAAGTCCACCAGAGCTCTTCGTCAAGGAGATACCATCTCTCCAAGATTATTTGATCTTGCAAAAGACACTCTTAACAAGAACCCATCCAGTGCTATCTCATCTGGACTTCACAGGGTATGATAGCTCCCCTAGCATCAGTCTCATGTTCTTTGCAAGCGGTATGCTATTTTTTCTTAATGGAAGAAAAAAGTTGATTCTGGGCTTCAAAAACATATTGAATGAATATGAAAAATATAGTGGACAACAGGATAACTGCACCAAGAGCAATGTGCACATTTCTATTTCTTGAATGGCTATTTGAGCTCATAATATTTAAACTAGATGGGTTTTTCTGAAATCTCATTTCCTATAAATTATCCTGGAACTCATCTTTCAAATGGAAGAATCAAAATTCATCACTTTGATAGCACGATTTATAGAATTTTGGGTAGAATCAATAATTGTAAGAGCTGACTCCTTTCTTTTGGCAGGCATATTACTCTCATAAACTCTGTACTTACCTCCATGACCATGCATGTTATTTTTCTATTATAGTTCCCAAGGGCATTCTCTAGATCATTAAAAGATTAAGAAATACATTCCTTTTAGACTCCAGACATGAAAAAAAAATCCATTATGATTAATAGGACAAAGGGAGGTCCTTTTCTGGAATGACAACCGAGTTGGGAGTTCTCTTTTTCCTATTATGACCTACCCTGGATATCAGTTTCAAAGCAGGAAAGAACCTTACCCACGTCACTGACTATGTTCTTAATGAATATCTAAAAACTCTCTTCCATAGTATCCTCTCAGTTGATGAAAAGTACCATTACCGCTTTAACCCATCTATCTTGGGGCCCTTCATGTTATGTAAAAATTGTGAGGGAGGGATAAAAGAGATGTAAAATAGTATATATTGATGTATTCACTATATATATCCAGCAAACATAAGAAATACAACAGGGAGGGAGAGAAGTATATGAGTAGAGGGAGAAGAAGGAAGGAGAGTGAGAGAGTGTGGAACCCGTGGATGACCACTCCTCCGAGCCCCCTTCAGGACGCCCCAACGAACCAACCTCCTACAACACCCTGCTGTAGAATATTCCAAAAAAGTTATTCTCCCTTTATACAGACTAGCCCCCTCCTTTAGTCCCCTCCTTTGTCAAGTTTGATACATAACACTGATGGTTCTTTCTATAATGGAATCATTCTTGCTGGGGGAATTATTCGTGACAATCATGGCTTAGTAATTTTGGCCTATAGGTGAAGGTAGCCCTATTCAAGTAGATGCTAGAACCGTAGTGGAGTTTCTATATGCAGAGACATGAATATCCATTTCCCGGTGTTGGAGTTTGATTCAACATTGATTATTAAATACATGCAAGGATCCTTCCCATACCACTAGTCTATTGTAGGGGTGTCCATGGGTTGGGTTGGGTCGGGTCGTAGGGGGTTTTGGACCCGACCCGGAAGAAAATTTTCGAGTCGGGTCGGTCAGGTCACACACTGCATGACCAGATGACCTGACCCCACCCGACCCATAGGGTCCGTGGTAGGTGATTCATTGACAAAATGACCCAACCCAACCCAAAAATTTGTGGGTTGGGTCAATCAGCTCAGGTTGGGTGGTCATAACTGACCCAACCCGAGGGACGCACAACCAGACCCAACCCAACTCGAGGGACGCACAACCAGACCCGACCCAACCCGAGGATTACAGACCTACCCGACCCAGAACCTACCCACAACCCAGACCAACCCAACCCATACCCCTACTGATACAGGAAAGAATGCAGGACACAATGCAGCAGTTCATGTAGGAAAAAAATGCAGAAGTTCAAAATGCAGCAGGAAAAAATGGATTAGATGAAAATAAAAAAATGCAGCAGTGGAGATGTAGAAAGGAGGGGCTTGGCTAGAGTTGGACATGAATTTAATAATGAGATATAAAGGAAGTTAAACAACTCAGTCAAAAATAATATCAGAGTAATTGCATTTAATAATGATAACAAAGGAAGGTAAACAACTCAGTCAAAATCCTGGAGCAAAAGGCAGACTACATGTTCTCTTCATAAATGCAGTGGAAACATCCTTCCATAAAAGCCATTTGATATTCCATGTCCAGCCATCAGGGATCATTAAAACCAGCCAATACATCCAATCCAGCCAATATATTCTTCAATTCTAGGAAGAGGGGAGGTCTACTAACAAAATAAGACTCTAGAGCCACCAGTTTGGATCAAAAAGATGAAAGTACAGGTCAAAGAAATCAGAAAAAACAGAGCCCGTGTCTTAGAGCACCTCCAAATAGTTAAGCTACAATCCAGTCAAACAGAGAGGAAAAAGTCAAACAGAGAGGAAAAAGAAACAATACAGAGAGGAAAAAGAAACAATACAACATGTCAAAGAAATCAGAAAAAACAATACAGCTGCAATCCGGTCAAAAAGAAAGTACAGTTCAAGCAGAATGTACAGATCAAGCAGAAAGTATAGGTCATGCAAAGTACAGGTCAAGCAGAAAGTCATAAAATCAAACAATACAACATGTCAAAGAAATCATAAAAAAAGGGATCCTAAAAAGGTAAAATAATGGTGAAGAAATGATTCAAGGTGCCATTGCATTGGCCCAAGAAATGATTCACAACATCAGTAAAAAGGTGACCAGTTCTAACATAATGGTGAATGTGGAAATTGAAAAATCATATGATACAATAAAGTGGACCTTCATTATCAAGATTATGTGTCACCGATGTTTTTTCTAAATGGTTTTGTGATTTGGGCTTCTGTAGTTTCTCCTCTCCATGGTTCTCAGTTTCTTTGATAGGAAGGAAATTAAACTTCTTCAATTCCACCAGAGCTCTTAGTTAAGGAGATACCATCTCTCTTAGCTTATTTGTTCTTGCACAAGAAACTCTTAACAAGAACCCGTCCAGTGCTATCTCATCTGGACTTCACAGGGTATGATAGCTCCCCTAGCATCAGTCTCTTGTTCTTTGCATGAGGTATGCTATTTTTTCTTAATGGAAGAAAAAATTTGATTCTGGGCTTTAAAAACATATTGAAGGAATATGAAAAATAGAGTGGACAACAGGATAACAGCATCAAGAGCAATGTGCACATTTCAATTTCTTGAATGGCTATTTGAGCTCAAAATGTTGAAACCAGATGGGTTTTTCTCAAAACTCATTTCCTATAAATTATCCCAGAACTCCTCTTTCAAATGGAAGAATCAAAATTCATCATTTTGATAGCCTGATTTACAGAATTTTGGGTAGAATCATTAATTGGAAGAGCCGACTCCTTTCTTTTGGCAGGCAGATTTATCTCAAAAACTCTGTACATACCTCCATGCCCATGCATGTTATTTTTCTATTAGATATCCCAAGGGAATTTTCTATATCATTAAAAGATTAATAAATACATTCCTTTGAGACTCCAGACATGAAGGAAAAATCCATTGTGAGTAATGGGACAAAGGGAGGTCCTTTTCTGGAATAACAACCGTGTTGGGAGTTCTCTTTTTCCTATTAAAACCTACCCTGGATATCAGTTTCAAAGCAGTAAATAACCTTCCCCACTTCACTGACTATGTTCTTAATGAAGATCTAAAAACTGTCTTCCATAGTATCCTCTCAATTGATTAAAAGGACTATTACCGCTTCAACCCATCTATCTCGGGGTCCTTCATGTTATGTAAAAATTGTGAGGGAGGGAGAAAAGAGTAGTAAAATAGTATATATTGATGTATTCACTGTATATTTCCAGCAAACATAATAAATACAACAGGGAGGTAGAGAAGTATAGGAGTAGAGAGAGGAGAAGGAAGGAGAGTGAGAGAGTGTGGAACCCGTGGATGACCACTCCTCCGAGCCCCCTTCTGGACGCCCCAATGAACCAGCCTCCTACAACATCCTGCTGTAGAATATTCTAAAAAAGGTATTCTCCCTTTATACAGACTGGCCCCCTCCATTAGTCCCCTCCTGTCTCCTATTTGATACTTAACATGGATGTTTCTTTCTCTAATGGAATTATTCTTGGTGGGGGAATTATTCGTGACAATCATGGCTTAGTTATTTTGGCCTATAGGTGAAGGTATCCATATCCAAGTAGATGCTAGAACCTTAGTGGTATTTCTATATGCAGAGACAGGAATATCAATTTCCCAGTGTTGGAGTCTGATTCAACTCTGATTATTAGATACATGGAAGGATCCTTCCCATCCCACTGGTCTATTGCCTATACTATTCTAGAATGACAATCCTCCTTAACCAGAATGCTCAGATCTGAAATACTTGGAATGAGTGAAACAATGTGGCAGAAATCCTGGCTACCAAAGGTAGTGAGTCCATACTAATTATTTTTACCTCTTTAGGCTCCCTTCCCCAAGACTGTTAATATTGTAGTTAGTCCATACTAATTATTTCTATTTCTTATACTATTCTATAAGAAATGCAATCTTCAAACACTGACTGCAGAATACTTTATCCCCTCTAACATTATTGTTTGACATGAAAAGCATGAGTGCTAACCTAGAATGTCAAAGTTCACCAATTTTCAGGATAATAAATGAAATAATTGAAAAAGGCATGAATTCAAAAAAAATAGTCATGTAGTAGAGTTATTTTTTCATTATTTCTCTGCATTCAATAGCATCAAGGATGACCTTGCAACTACACTGATTCAAGTAGGTATGTTGGGATAATAACTAAAGTGCTCAAACTAATCCAATACAAAATGTTTTCCAGGAACATATATTGAACTTTCATTTGGCTAAGTCAAGTGAGGGTTTGCAAGCTTTGGTTAAAAATATTTAAACAATTTTGATAGGAAACTCTATATGAATGTCCAACATGCACAACATTCCTTAAATAGTGCAAACCCTATCATCACTTTACTTAGACATGAATAAACCAATGTACAAATAACAACATTTTTCAAACATTACAAGAGCAATTAATAACCATTTAGCACTATCAAGCATAATATATTCAAAAACCAAACAAAAGAAACATCCAATTTGAAACACAACAAAGCAAGGGAAACTAAAGTGAAATGTAGTGTGGAAGGGAAACCACCTTCGAAAAGAAACACCAGTCATTATTTTTAGATAGTGACATTTTTATCATGATTTGTGGTGGATGATGGCATATCTGAAAAGCACAACAGAAGAAATAACAAGTTAGTATTTTCATTTATCAAATAGAGGTTTATAATTAATAAATGTGAACTGATAAAAAAAATATTTTTAATGATACCTGATTCAATCAATTCATCTTCATCCAGTTGATTTCGAATTTCAATTGGTTTAGACTTTCTAAACCAATTTTGGGAGAAAATTAACACCTCAACGGTATTGGGATTCAAAAAACTGCGAAATAGATCAAGGACTCGTCCTCCTGTAGTAAATGCGGACTCATAAGATACTGTAGTTAAAGGAATTTCTAGAATATCTCTAGTAATGCATGAGAGAACAAGATACTTACCTGCCTTTCCTTTCCACCAGCTTAAAATATCAATTCCATAAAAATCATCCACATAATCATCAATCTCTAGATATCTTTCTAATTCCTTACATTTTTGTGTCAATTGTCTTTTTCTTTTCTTTGATCTATAAGCATATTTCCATTTTTCATCATCCTCACTACCGCTAGTGGAATCATGAATATGTGCATCTTGATAAGAACATGACTCGAATTGATCAACAGGGATGGGATATTTGCATTTATAAGCCTCAAAGAGATTATTCATAACCCTTGTTAATTTACTGATCAGCTCATTCTTGTCTCCATCATCAAATATCAATTCAAAACTATCCCGAACATATTCTAATTTATATCAGGGAACATGAACAACTGCGACAAGTAAGAGAGAATTAAAATTCGAACCAATACCCCAATATTTTTCCAACTTCACCTTCTTTGCAATAGCCATTGCAATCACAGTCATATCAGTACTCTTCATCCATTTCTTTATTTTTCTATATATGTCACAAAGAGTGTGAAAGAATGTGTGACATGTCACATGCATAGAACCAGAAAATTCAATAGTTCGGTCATAAAATATCCTTAAAAACATGTCAAATACATGAACACGCTCCCAATAATATGTTGTTGGATCCCCACCTTCATAGACAAGAGCACTCCAAAAGCTTGAATCCTCCTCAAGACGAATAAATACCTTCTCATATTTTTCAGCAACATCCAACATAAAATAAAAATAATTCCACCTAATAGGCACATCAAGAATTATAGACTATTTACAAGGAATTTTTATCTCCTCATTAATGCTCTTAAAAAGAGCCAACATAGAAGGTGAAATTCTCACAAATTTACAAGAAACTCTGATTCTACCAATTGATGTTGATATTTCCTTTATCCCATCACTAACAAAAAGGTTTAAAATATGTACACAACATCGCATATGCATATACTCTACTTTATGAATAGACCCATTCCAATTATTAACTCTCCTCACCAAATAAATGATCGCTGTATTATTAGAAATTGCATTATCCATGGTAACAGTATTAATCATTTCAATCCCCCATTGTTTCAATGTTTGTTCTAATACCCAAGCAATTGTTTCCCCTTTATGATCCGCAATAAGACAAAACCTGATTATTTTTTTATTCAAGATCCAATCATCATCAATAAAATGTGCAGTCACACAAATATAATTCAGATTCTGAATTGAAGTCCATGTGTCGGTGGTAAGACATACCATATGGGAAAACGTATCAATCATGAACTTCAATTTATCTTTCTCATTCAAATATAACTACAAGAAATCTCTAGCAACTGTTTATCTGGACGGAACTTGAAATTGAGGTTTAACAACATCAATAAATTCCCTAAATCCTTGATTCTCAACATATTTAAATGATAACTCATCAATGATTATCATTTTTGCAAGAGCAATTCTACAGTCTTCTTGATTAAAATGAGTTACTGAAATTTTAATCGTTCCATCATCCTCATCTTCACACTTTCTTGTAAGACCAACAGTGGTTTGACTTTTCTCAATTTTTTTGTGAGGATTTTTGTTGAACTTTGTCAAATGCCTATTCAAATTACTAGTTCCATGCTGACCAGATGTGCAAGTGTAATTTTTACCACAGTAATTACAAACAACTCTTCCATTTTTCTTTTGAAAATGATACCAAGCTTGAGAAACTCTCTAACCAACAGAATATTTAGGAATTATTACCTTTTTAGGAGACTTATTACCTTCAGTTTCTTCTAATGGTTTGCTACAAATCCCTCCTCTTATTTCCATAATTGAATGTGTAGTTGGTGTAGACACCATTTGACTCTGAGTTCCTGCTGCTTCGGCAACTGGGGGATTAGAACCAGTTGTTGTTGTACCACCATCCATATGAATGAATTGCAAGCTACATCAGTGGATGAAATGGTAAATTTGACTGCATTATAACAGTGAAGATAACAACTAATACATTCCTCTCCCTCACTTCTTAACCCAAGGTTAAATTATCATATGGTAGGCAATCTGAACTATGATGAATAAAGAATAAAAGCTTTAGAATTCAAAAGAATGAAAAAAATATAAACATACATCAACGTAAAACAAAATGAGTTCCAATCCAATGTGTTGTAAACATACATCAACATAAAACAAAATCAGTAGCCAACTGCTTGAAGATGGACCGTGATTATCAAAATTTAACCCCAACGTAGCATGAAATTTCTACTTTTTAAACAAAATGAGTTGCAATCCAATGTGTATTGTGAATATATGGCAAACAAATATAGCTACGTACCAGTTCCACCACCAAAGAAGCGAGCGAAAGGAAGAAGGAAATGAGGATGGAGGTGGAGGGTTTCGCAATAGAAGGAGAAGAGGTGAGTTAGGGTTTTCGGGGAGGAGATCGAAAGAGGAGGGTGTGAAGGAGGAGGTGAAGAAAAGAGGATTCGTCGCCTGTAGATCACGAGGGAGGGAGGGAAAATATGAGGAAGAGGAGGGTTTCACTACCACGAAGAAGGTTGGGGTTGGGGGGGGGAGATTCGCCGAGCGCGACTGTGAAGCGAGAGAGGGGAGGGAGGTGTGAGAATGAGAACAGCTCCCGCACGATGAGCCGATTTTTTTTATCCGTGTTGTTGGGTAAAAGGGTTAGGTTGGGTCGATATGTAGCCAACCCGAGGCCCGACCCAACCCATACACGGTTCAACCCGTAATAATCCCAACCCAGGTATTTTTAGCATAACCCGACCCGATCCGACCTGACCCGGCTGGGTCTGGACTCACCTATGTAAAAGTAAAAAAGGAAAACAGCTCTAGGATCGTCCACCGGGGAATCCCACCTGATGGGTAGGTAATGAACTCTAACAACATGTCCCTGAGGTTTGTCATGTCTAGTCTAGCTATGAGCAGCCTCCAGTTCATCACCCTCAGCCACGATCAGTGCTGACCGTCATCTGCCCAGAACAGTAGAAGGTGCGGGCGAAGCCCGTGCAGGGGTGAGTATAACAATACTATGTATGGGACCTCGAGACCCCTGAAACATCTCCCATAATCAACTAAGGATAAACCATAGTAGTAAGATATAATCACCAAATATCAACCAACCTTACTCAGGTATATTCCCATACATATACCTAAGTTACCAATCACAGTCCGGCTCTAACTCTCAAGCCCAAGCACAACCCAGTCCACAAAGGAAGTAAAGTCAATCACCTTGATGATAATGATTGAAAGACAAGAATCATCTCACATAGGTATACAACACATGATGTGGGATAGAGTTGATTAGATGTAGCCTCTAAATCATCTCCTCTATAAAACCCACGTAGGATTCTGGAGAAATATCAGAACTGTCGAACCTACAGAGGATCTTGGTACAAAAATCATCATTGTCGAATCCACGGATGATCCCGGTACAGAAGTCACCACTATTGAACGCATGGAGGATCTCATTACAGAAGTCATCTTTGTCGAACCCATGGAGGATCCTGGTATATTATCGTCGTTGTTGAACCCACGGAGGATCCTGTCTTCTCAGTCATAGCCATCCATAGGGTTCCCCCACACAGCATGTTGGATTTCGGGAGGGTCCTCTCCTCTATCCAAGTGTCGATACATCATCTATCATGAAGTCTCGAGTTGATGTATCTCGTAGTTCCGTCTCATCATAAGTAACCCAACACGATAGATGGTGCGTCATTCGGACACCCTGTCAGTGAGTTATTGTCATTTATGTTTCTGGGGCCTGGTTGGTTTTTTGGTTCAAACCAACCCGACCATACTGCAATTGTGATTAAACATCAAGAGGGTTATGCCAAAAGATATTTCCGGCTCTTAGACTCTCATCTCCATAGACAGTTTTTTGTTCGGACACCCGTAGCCCAATATACGGATGAAAATGTGATTTCGGGTTAAACGTGTCTGGACAGGGGTCTGACTCGGGTCGCGGGTCTGACCTTTTCTGATACAGTGGCCCAGCCCGAGGGGGTGGCCCTTCCCCAAGGGGCGGCCAAAACCGAGGGCGGCCCGGCCGAAAGCGGCCTAGCTGAGGGCGGCCTGGCCAATGGCTGGCCCTGCCAAGGGCGGCTGGGTCGAGGGTGGCCCGGCTCAAAACGACCCAGCCGAGTGCGGCCCATCTGATGGTGGCCCGTCCGAGGGCGGCCCGGCCCATGGCGACTCGGTCGAGGGAGGCCCGTCCTAGCTGTACTAAGGGGGAGGAATTCCCCCTGGCACACGAACGGGTTAGTCGTTCGGGTGGTATCACCAACCGGTGCCAGGTGGCACCAGTCCATGTCATGCGGGACCCTAAGGGTCATGCTCCTCTGGTTCCTCTGGCAGCCGGCCCGAATTCTCCACCGCAGCACGACGGTGCAGACGACTTACTTCCCACTGCGAGGTTGCCGACACCACACCTCCTTCATCGCGTCCCATCGTGGTCGTGGATCCCTACTTCCTCCACATGGTGCGATAGCATTGCGCTCCTCCGCCGTGGCCCATCGTGGCCACTACTCCCCTTCTGCACTGTACGATGGTGCCACGCTCTCTTGGCAACCTGGAGGCCTTGCGCTGCTAGTATTATTCGTGGTCCTCTCTTATGGTGGAGTTGCTGAGCCACCACTGTCGTCATCCAAACATGAACCAATGGATGGACCTCAGACCATGATTGTTAGGGCCACACCCTCCACATTAGGTGATATCAATTGGCCAACATCGAACCATAATAAACGACGATGAAAGAGGATTTAATTTAATCAAAACAAAATCGTACCATGAGTTCATTGTTGACGGATGAAGAAGAGGAAAAGTGGACGTTGTTTCTCCAACATTGGGAAGTGTCCAAGGAAGAAGCATTGTCAGCATTCTTTTCGGGCAGCTCATTCTCTTTTGGCTTGGTTGAAGAACGAAGACAGTGTTCTTCGTTCTTCGGAGATGATGAGCGCTCTTCATTTGGAGAGGATGAAGTTCTTTCAAGAGTTCTCCAAAGCTCCACCAAGAAGAATCACCAATAAAAAATAAAGTAATAGCATATCTATTATTTTATTATTTCCATGAAATCAAAAAGAAATCAAAAGTTTTCAAAAAGATAATTATTTGTGGTCATTAAATAATATTTAGGTGTGTTGGCACCATTATGGGGAATTTCATGACTTACCTGATTTATGGGGAGATCAAGGGGATTAATGTGGGGTCAGAGGAGTTAAACAGTTAGGGTGAGCCCCACCTTAGAAATATCCTCCCAAAGGAGGTTAGGGTGTGGTGGGACCCACCACTAACCTCCACTTGGTGTTTTAAACCACCAATCAAATAAAAACAAGCTACACATATTCTTATTTATTTTTATTTAGAAACCCCAAAAATTAACGTCCATTCTCATTAAAACACAACGATGATGATGGTCTCCGTAAGAGAATAACGGCACTGTGAGTTCAACGGTGTCCTATGATTTCAATTCTGAGCAATGGTTCAAATGATATAAAATCCAACTCATATTTTTTCTGAACGTACTCGATAAAAACTTTAAAAATTGATTCCAAGCACACCGAGCCTTCGAATCAAGCGCCGTCAGAAACTAAGGACTCGTAAAATATCTATGTATTTAAAAAAAATCATGGAATTTCCGAGTCATTAATAATTTTTCACTACCAAATCTGAATTTTTTATAAAGTCAAAGGAGATACACAATAGAAATGGATGAACAAACAATTTACCAACATTAGTGTTAAAGTAATTTATCCCATTATATGGTATGTGATAATAATAGTTTTATAACCATTGAATAAAAATATCTAAAATACCAATGTAAAATAACATCAAGATAACATACTATTTCTATATTAACCAAGAACACATAATATCGGATCTGGTGCTAAAATCTTAATTTCAAAATTTCAAGCTCTAATACCAATAACATTTACCCAATTTTATCCATCAGGAAAAAAAATAGAACTATAAGATCTATTAGATATAAAAGTACATTTTTGGATTGGTGTTTTATGTAACATGTAAATACTCTTACATGACATTACTCATGTATTATAAGTGGGAATTTATTCAGCTATATTGAGATATTTATATTGAATATTAATTTTTCATTAACTCCCATATGAATCCCTTCTATAACTAATTTATATAAAATATTTTTTCTTAACATGGTGAAATTAAATATAATAATGGTGATCTCAAATGCTATATAAATGTGAATGTAGTATTTGAAAACAGAATATTTTCGAATGAACAATATGATAATTTGTGTATGATTACAAATTAAATGTGTTTGACTATTACATAATATAATTAAAACATATAGAAACATGGTTCATTGATCATGTTTCTTGTAATAATGCTTTAACAATGTTTAGAATCATTGGATTCAATAATCACAAGAATTTTATAGATGATAATAATAAAATGATCACCCAACAACTCAGATAAATCTTAGAGAAAACATTTTCATATCATGGAAAATAATCATTATCACCCATGTTAAATTATTCTATAAATAAATATTTAAATTGTTATGTCTATATAAAAAACCACCCTAGTTAACTCATTACTTATCTCTTATAAAGATAATGATCATTACCCAATGTATTTGAGTGCTCTATCAAGATCACCTGTAATATAAGCTATATCCATCTTACCTATCATTAGAAGATTTATCAGGAAAACATGTCATCATCAATAACCTCTATGTACCATAAATTAAAACAACTCAAGTATTATTTCATTTATATCATAAAAAATATTAAAATATCTCTCATTACATTATAGATTGATTTACATATGGAAGGTAAATTTTTTCATGATAATATCATTAAAATTTTTGTTCTAATCCATTTGGAGAAATATTATATGTTTCATTAGAAGGTCATATTAATAGTGAAAAAGTGGAATGTTTAAATGATGATAACATAGATGAAAAAACCATTAATAAAATATTCAATAAAATTCATTAAAAACATGGGATTCTAAATTTTTATTTTAGTTCAATTAAATAGAAAAATTTTAAAAATATATTGAGAAGAATATTTTTATAGATAATAACCAGTGAAATATGTGAATAAGACAAAAAATGAAATTATATTATGGATTTTAAATCTATTCAGGCAGTATTTGTCAAAATAATTATTTTGTTCATACTCTGGGTTAAAAGAAACTCAATCAAAATATTACATGAAAATTCCTATTAAACCTTCATTAAGAATTTCATTTTTTAAAATAATTCCATAATAAATAATCGTTGAAATTTAAAATTATTAGTGGATGTTTATAAAATATAATATGAACATGGAAGAAAGTTAACATCGACCAAGTATGAAATATGATCGTTTTATTAAAAAAAAAATTTCTTCCAAATTTTAACTACCAAAGAGAGGAAAATAAAATGAAATTATTTTAATCCTAAAAAATAACTTTAGTGGAATTATATACATGATTTACAAGAAATTAATATCTTATCATTTTCCTTAAATAGGCTTCGAACATGAACCATATGGAATGGGTATAAGGTTGTAACATAATGTATTTTCCCCAGTTATATCTTTTGAATATAATGTAATTGAATAGAGTAATATTATATGGTTATTTAAAACCGATGAATTACAATAATTAATATATGAATAATTCATTCATTGTTTAGTATGTAAACTCTAAACGTGAAAAATGGTGTACAACATGAAACCTGTAATCAGAAAATGAGATTGAGATTAATAATTCTAACAATTATTGTATCACTATAGTTAGAAATAATATGTGGATTTTTTAAAAATATTTTAAAAGAAATTATTTTTTAAATAAAACATACTTAAATATAAAAACATTCTCACATAATCATGGTATAGAAAAGGAAATGTTGTAGAATTATAACCTAATTATTTAAAATTGAGTTAAGAATCCCCATAACAGGACTCTATAATTTCTATGTAAGTACATTATTCCTTTTAAATAAAAATAAATAAATTATTTAAAATTATAAATAGAATATATAGGTTTCATATATTATCATTAAATAATTTGTTTTTTTTTATTTCAAGGAAATATTTAATTACATTATCTATTCTGTTCACATTATGTGTTTTTAGGCAATCATTTTATAAATGTAAAATAGATTAGGTAGATAGTTCATGGTCAAATGGGTCATTTTCCCATGTTATATTGAAGAATAATAATGATATAATTTTTATTTTTCACATTAATAATACATTTTTTACCAATTATCTTGTTGTATGTGAAAAATTAATTTTGGTAAATCATAGAGAATGTTGTCCATAAAGATAGTTGAGTAATGTATCCATTATTAGCATACATACGGGAAAAAACCTGGATATTATTTTATATCTCTATAAATTTAATTATATAAATAAATATATTATTATTTATTTGGAATCACATAAAAATACCATCCATGTGACAGTGTGACAAAAAATAAAATACATCGATTCAAGGGTATGTATCACACACATACACACACGATGTTTTACTTTTCATTGAATGGTAAGAAAATTCTAATAATATATATTAATACTTAAGAAATAAAATCTAAATATATATATATATATTATTTATTTTAATCCATTATTATTTATATCTAGAAGATTTGTTCGAGGAAAATGAAATGCATCATCTCTATGATATAGTAGTCTGCATGTGCGCATGAAATAAGAAATCATTTTACATCATATAGATACGTAGATCAAAAAGGGTTATACAATAAATGTAATTATTTTTTGTAAATGGGAGATAATTATGTTATTACATCAAAATTGTTTTGAGCGGTTTTATAAATGTAAAAGAATAAATATGAAACCGAACACTCAAGTATGAACAATGACTCTTCATCAGACAATATCCACATCATTATACCTAAATCCATTATAAGTTTGTATTATAATTAAAATATGTCCTATTTTTAGTTTTTACATATGTTAGGAATCTATATATTTATTTATTAAATTAACCAATAGGCTAATGATGTTTCTAAAAAAGTATACGGGTTTCCATTTTATATGTGAGGGAGATGATGTAGATGGAATTTTTTAAAAAGTAAATATATATATATTATTCCACAACAATAGGTCAGAAGTATTAAAATATAAATAAGAGATGAATTAGGTTTTAAATAATATCATACTACAATACAAAGATATATTTTTTGGTCATTTTGACTATTATTAATTTTGTTTTATCCATTTTAAATTTATTTAACACATACCTTGGTATCTATAATTTTATAAAATAAAATATTCAAAATGAGTAAAAAGAAATGTGGGAAAATTTAAAAAAAATTATATCATGACTGTAATTATATATTCCATTTTATAATAATAATACTTTATATGTTTCATAAAATAATCTAAAAATAATCCATCAAAATGTTATAGAAATGGTTTTCTAGAAAAATGAATTTTTATGTTTTTAAATGTTTTTAAAATAGAAATAAGAATTATTTTCATTAAAATGGAAGTGATGTTTTTATATAAAATGAATATGAACTAATAATATATAAAAATAAATTTTAGAAGGTTACATCATGGATACATGACTGAAAAATACACGTTTCTAAATAACTGTTTTTTTACTATGCATAACACCATTATCGAAAAGTGATGGAGATAAAAATTGAGTCTACTATGATCGTACCTCGAATTGTCGATGGTCCGGGATCCTGCTTTTGATATGTCTGCTCCACCGCAAATGTCTCGCCTGTGCCACGGCCCTGTGAACCTATATATCCACTCTGAGATGAACCTCCCTGTTGAAGATGAAAGACTGGTGACCGAACACCATGGCCTCGACCTACAACTTGTCCTGAATGGCCGAAATTACTCTAATTCCCCGAGTGGTGAGAAACCAGTGGTGCTTCTACTGAATGAGGAGTCAGGGAAGAACCCCCATCACCAGCTACTGGTGAGAAAACCTGGCAGAAACGCTGTAGGTGACCCATCTTTCTGCAATTTCATCACTCAACTGGGTCTCTATTGCACTACGGCCTCGTGTGCCCTTCCCTTCCACCCTGGTATCATACTACCTGGCTACCTGAAGATGCATCTTTCCTCCTCGGATCACCGTGCGTAGACAACCTGCGGCTCTTCCAGCTATCAACTAAAGGAATACTAGCTCTGGAAGCAGAACCGCCCTGGATCGTAGCTCTAGAGTCTCTCATATTGCGCTCCGTAATTAGTTCCTGATTGACGATGAAAGTGATGGAAGTGAACTAGAAGATATTCACCTATGAGAAGATCTCCCCCCTGATACCATCCTCAAACATCCTTGTTAAGAACATCCCATCTCCACCCTGGAGGGGAGTGAAACACTACAACTCTGTGAAAAAAGAGGAATACTCTATAATAGAAAGTTTACCATGATCTAGAGTTATGAAACCATGGGCTCGATCGGCCCTTAGGGTCTCTAGGTAGAAGTAGTTGTAAAATACACGTTGGAACTCCTCCAAAGACATAATCTACTGATCATCCCCCTATGAGATCACGTACCACCACCTCATTGATGAGTCTCATAGCATGTAGGTAGAGAGCATGACCCGCCTCTCTGGAGGCATTTCCAGATGCTCAAAGATAGTCATCATGGCTTCCAACCATGACTCTGCAGCCTGTGGTCCTACTTCCCCTGAGAATGTAGGAGGAGGATGCTGCTGGAAAACCCGTGTCAAGTCTGCCATTGTCGTGGTAGGAGGTGATGCTCCCTGAAATGTCTGCATCATCCTTATAAGTCCTTCCCTAAACTGTGCATCAGTGCCTGCAACTAGTATGAAAGTCGGTGCGAAGGCTAGAACGACCAGAGGATTGACAAGAAGTCCATCATTATCCATATCTAGTGTCTGATCACTATCCTGCAACTGACATACAACCGGAAGATATCTATGAGGAATATCTCTGAAAGACACAAAGCATACCTTAGATCAGAAATATCAAGGACATAGAAAAAAGGAATATAAAATGGAAATAGGGGAAGAAAACACTCTAGTATTACAAAACATGACTACATAGCGTGTAATTAACACTATTCCCCTGCCCGAGTCTCCTCGCACGACTAACCCACATAGTCATCTTAAACTGAGATTACATGGTGTGTGACCTATGGACACGACGTATAGTAGACAAGGTTTCAACAACCCTTGTTGTCAGTTACATGGCTGGTTACATGGCATGTTCCAGACAAACACAACGTGTAAATGAAGATTTTTTTCGACCCGTGTTTTTGGTGACATGGCCGGGTACATGGCGTGTTCCGAACAAACACAACTTGTATAGGAGGAGATAACATCGTCCTGGGGTTTTAATGACATGGAAGGGTAACTAGAACAAGGATAAATGGTGTGTTCATACAAAACACGGCATGTACTGCACGAGCATCCTCGACCTGTGTTGTTAGTGACACGGCTGGGTACACGAATCACTACTACACGACATGTACCTACCATACACAGTTTATACCTAGAGACTTTTCACAACCTGTTTTTCTACTCACACGGTTAGTGAAACTGTTTAAAAACTATACAGTGTGTATATATAAAGTACAAAACATGTATTCTAGGTTTTTCTGGGTAGTAGCTCTGAATGTGCACTGAATCCTAGAAAACACTGAAAAACATGCATGATGGTGCCATATTCTGATCCGTGAGGGCCCATAAACCACGTGAATCAAATCTTGGCATATCTTACATATCATTCATAAGGGAAACAAGTCAATGATCCACCATGTTCTAATTCATGAGGTCCCATAACTTCTCATGAACTAAAATTTGGTGTTCATTTAAGCAATGTACAATAAAAACAACCCTATATCAAAATGCACGGATTCTACCAAAGCATCTATCCCAACAGCATGCATAATCTACACAACTTCTATCACAATAACAAGCAATTGATAATGCACCCTAGATGGAATGGAAAGAATGCATGACATGTGATATCTAACAAGTACCTATATAATGCATGAGATGGCATACCCTCATCTCATCTGGTTGTGACAGAAATAGTACCAAAATATCAACAACAATAACAACAAAAATCATGTGAATAACTCTAGGTGAGATCAGATCAATTGTAACATAGAAAAACTATAAACCTGTAATAAGCGTGGTAGACTGGCTATTACATGTACACGGGTTAGCTACTCCCAAGAACAGATTAATACCAAGTACCAAATCCGTCCTATCCCTGACTAAAGGCTCCAAATAGTAAATCAAGAGAAAATAAACCCTCTGATTCCACCTTGTAATTTCCCGGTTTTGGAAGCCACCCAGAGGTGCCCCATACCAGGTTGGTCACATGGTCTCAAGCGCATTTCCCCAAATGCCAGAGGCTGCCGACAAGTAGCGAGGGACTTGGGTGTGATAGTGGGGAAACTATTCCCTCATTGAAAGAGTACACAGTAGAAGAAAAACAAATAGACAACAGCATAAACTATAACCATTTGTACAACAGTAAATGATATACAGTGGAAGACTAACAGTAAACAACTGGAGCACACAAACATATATATAAAATGATGCATGATATATATGTCTAGGAAAGATTCCAAAATAGTCACAATACTAAATACAATACTAAATCTATGTGCAAAATAATATAGGTAAACTCATCAGCATCGCAAGCCATAACTAGGTCTCATGCTCTCTAACTCCATAGCTAGTCAAGTACCTGATGTAGAATGACACTCTCCTTTATCTATACCTACCACAATATAGTCTCTTTGGGACCAAACGCATGGCCTAAACAGGGTGTGAGACAAGGTCCCAGTAGGCAACCACCCAATGATCTTTTCCTAACAGTCAGTGAATACATAGCAAGTAAATGTACAGGAAGTAGTAAACATGAAAGCAAATAGCAGCTACAATCCACAGTGTCTAGAATATAAAGTAAACAAGTAACATCCAATGAAAAAGTAGAACAATAGGTGACCCCCTGGGTAGTTCTCACAGCATTACCCTTATGGTTCAACCTATATGTACTAGAAACCCTCTGGGAGGCAGACACAGTCTCACCACTCTGGTTCATTTCAATAATAGACTCTCTGAGGAAGCACTCACTATCAATTCCCCCTATAGTCTCGTATCCTACTAAAAGATCTCTAGGGAAGCACTAAACATCTCATTCCCCCTATGTCCCACGTTGAAGAACTACAGAATCTATGAAAAATCACTCAACGTCAATTCCCCATTTGGTCTCGCATAGAATTAATAAGACTATCTAGAGAAGCCCTTACGTCTATTCTTCCTATGGTCCACTACTCTAGGTTCTCACAGCCTTGTGTAAAACAAACATGCATAGTGAAAATATTGCCATATGTAAACATCAAAAACTACTTGGCTATCATTCTAAGGAATAACAGCATAATAGTACAAGAGGTCCACTATCCTACAACTAGGCATGGCAACTGAAGAAAATCTTAATTGGAAAAACATTCATGGAAAAACATCCAAACCACAATAAAAATTACCCTATTCACAAGCCTTGACCTCTACTCAAGAAATCAAGAAAAGAAGGAAAATAATAGGGAAAATAATAGGAAACACACAATACACCATTCAAGGGAATTGGTGGAAATACACAAAATATTCAAAGTCTTCCTTCAGAAAGGAACAAACTACCTACCTCGATGCTAGGAGATCAATATACTTGAACCACGATGATTGATTCTCCTTAGAATGTCTAAGATCTCAGAAAATGTCCAAAAGGCTAAAACCATGATATCATGAGAAATATAGAAAATCACGGAGCAAGGATAAATCAGAAGAGATAGCGTAATGAGGCGACCCCAACACAATTGATGGTGGCTGAAACGGAGATCAGACGGAAGCTCGAGGGCTCGGAGAAGGATCACAGATGTACAAGAGCTCTCAGCCGAATAAGACCTAGAAGAATGTTGTTCTAGAAATTAAATGCGAACCCAATGCATTTAATGAAAAAAATATAATACACGACGCGTACTTTTGGGGTACACGACGTGTACTAGGAAATTACATATGCCTCTTTAAGCGGCCTCCACATCGCCCCTACACACCGTGTGTGTAGCCCGGACACGGACAACACATTGCTTGTGCACCTCTAGAGTATATGATGTGTACTCATAAAGTACACGGCGTGTATTTTGAAAATTTCCAAAATTTCCCTTTTTTCTCAAAAACGACTAGAAAATAAAAGAAATACCTGAAACGAAGATTCGGGTTCTTAAACATCCACCTTCACTATATAAAAATATGTTTTAATAGAAATGATACCCCATAATTTCACATTGTAATAATTATAATCCAGATATATTACTGAAAGTGATAAATCATAACCAAAATCATTTAGAGGGTGTATAATTCCATTCACCCTAACACATTATAATATTTGTGAATATTGAATAAGAAAAAAATTAGAATTACTAAATTATCTCATAAAAATTCAAGTTCATTAATGATGAATATGCATCAATATTGACAAAATATAAAGGGAATTGGTTTCTTATTTATGATTTTCTAAAGTCAATTTATTATATCATTTATAGGTATTAATATTCAATTAATATTGTTTCATACATTATAAAATTATATAAAAATATAATATTATTATGAATATTATTATTTTAAAAAGATAATTTCATTATATCAATGGCATTGGTATAATGGATAACCATATAAACGATCGCTACTATTAGATTAATTACAATTATAGTATAAGAGGTATCTATAATTTGGTTTATCTTTATGTAGCTAATAGCTCTGAGAATGGGTTTCATTTATTTTCACTTAAAATGCACTGATAAAAGTCACCCTTTATCAATGATAAACAAATAACTCAAAAAGACCCCCATTATCAATTAAAAAAATGTGCAGATAGATGATACCCGTTATCAGTACTCTTATTTTATCACAAATAAAAGGTTAATTTCATGAAAATGTTATATACATTAATAGTCATAAATTATTATATAAATAAATTCTTATAAATATAAATACATGATATTTTATAAAATATGCCTTTTAAAAAACCAAATAGGAATATATAGTAAATATATAAGATATTTTGATAAACATTTCTTATAAAATTATTTAATAATAATAATAATTCATAATATTCATAATATTATGAAGTACTTGATATTTAATAATAATTGAATGACATAAAAAATCAATAAATTAATGAACAATCATCGAGAAGATAATGTAATTTTAGAAACATAAGACAATAACAACTTTTGATCGTGATGCCTTTTTGCTCTCTACCATATATATTATCGATGTTTTTGAAGTGATCTATGTCGTGTTATATGAGGGATCCTTATTCAATACCTTTTCAAGGTCAAAAGGCCCATAAGGAATCTAATATTGATTTCCATAAATGGAAAATACTAATTTTTTAATATTTGATGTGAGTTCATAATCCTTTTGGAAGTTATTCATGTATTTTTTAGTGGAGAATGAGTTTTTCAAGAAATATAACATTCATATAGATATTTCGGTTTTGAAATTTTTCAACTTTTAAAATTATAGTTTTATTTTTGATTAAATATATGTATATTTTTTTATATTTATATATTTTAAATCAATTTTTCAAATAATTATTTTAACACAAACATATATATATATATATATGTTTTTAACTATAAATATAAAAAATATGTGTAAATTAAAATTTCCAATTAAATTTTTTAAAAATAATAAATTATCCAATTTATTTAATTTAAAAAACTATTTATTATATATATATATATACCTATATAATTAATGTATATATATAAATATGAGTGTGTTAATGAATATTATATTTATGAATATAATGTAATTATTGGAAATAAAAACATATGGGTAATTATAATCATTTATTTTATATGGGAAATGTAAATATGTATGTGTCTATAAATTTGTGGGTATGTGTTTGTATCAGTTAAATATTAAAATTTCATATATAAATTGATTTCCATAAATATATCAATTTTATTATATTAAAATATATTATATATACATATTTATAGTAAAAATTTATAAATACATTATGAAAAATTTATTTGAAATATAGAATTATATGGCAATATATATAAATAAATATACATAAATATATAAACAAATTAATATATATGTAATGTATAAAATTTATTTCAAAATATGAAAAATATTGATATTTTAGAAATGTGTTTTAAAATTACTCTATAAATCATTTGGAATTAATTATTATCCATTTTACATAGAAAGATATATAACCATTTCATTATATTATAAAAATATATCAATATATATATAATTACAAAAAATGTATATATTACTATTTTATAGATAGATATGTGTGTATTAATAAACTGATATATAGTTATATTTATATTCTAATATATATATTTATATATGAATTTTAATATATTAAACTATATTTGTTTATATCACACACACATAAAAAAATATTTTAATAATATATTTGAAAATATTTACAAAAATATATGTATAAAAAATATGATTTAAATATATATATATATGAATAAAAATATCATAAAATATATAATAAAAAATTATGTTGTGGTAAATGAGTCAAAATTGTATAATGGATGACCGTGTAATTAATATATACACTTGAGAACCGGAAAATATGAGGTTGGGTAGTTGGAAAGCAACGGAAAATAGGAATTTTTTTCACTAACATTGGAGGGTGGGGTAGGGGGATTGTGGTGCCATGTGGGATAAAGATGGGTGGTTGAAAAGAAAAACAATTATGGGAATGTTCTAAAAAATAATGTTGGGTGAAAAAAACAATTAAAAATTCTTGTAATGATAAAAAAATTATTGATAGTTTCACCCCTTGTCACTATTTTTTAGCGCTAATATATGTGGAATTTATCATTTATTTTTACAAATCTGATAATGTGTGACTTATCTAAAAAAATTTCCATAATAATGAACAAATTATAAAATTTCATAGATTAATAATGATTTTTAGGACAAAATTATATCTTATTAAATCGATTATCTATGTTATTGGTTGCATATAACATTGGAAATTTCCTCTTATATGATTATGTATTTTCATTTTCATTCTTTAGTAATCTCCATATATATATATATATATATGATCATATAACTATGGTATGTCAGGTTTATATTCTCCCAATGCCTCAATGAAGAGATCTATCTAGGTTGCTGATTTTGGATCGTGATGAAAATCTGATGAGTGGTGAGGTATTTGTTCACGGTGCATCACATGATGTCATTCCTCCAGGTGGAAATGTACTAGAACACCCACATATCAATCGAATTATTATTCTAGTAGAGAAGGATATGATGTTAGAATTATAAGAACACTCACTAATTTACACAGTGTGTATATAGATGAATATATGTCGTGTAGTGACCCAAATCCAATGGTACATGTTTATAATTGAGTTAAATATTACAAATTTTTTGGGATTCCCATAATCCATATAACTCTATGCTAGTGACCTTTCCATGTATTTTGGGAGTACACAGACTCATAAAATGCATCTCACATTCTATGTATAGGTACATATTAAATGTAAATGGACACAATATGTTGGAAACATGCATAGATAGGAGGAAACCTATTATCCCTAGTTGTCTGAGACACAATGTCTAGTACAGTTATGTTGTGTATACCTACATGTATAATGACATAGCTACTAGAGTGGTCATGCCCATGTAGTGCAGTGGTGCCAAATTCCTTGTTGGCCCCTTACACATGATGTACTTCTTTTTTGAAGAAATCAATACCCCTCAAATATCCTTCATTTGTGCTATGAGTTTTTTTCTTATGAATTTCCAATACATAGTGGTATTAAAAATAATACAATTAGTGTATTTTTTAGTAGTTTCTATGATATTATGCGAGATACTTTTAGCATTAAAATTATTTGGATGCTCTTGATGATGATAGAGATCAGAAAGTACCAGCAAGTTGTAACTCTCCATCTCTGATAGAGCGTGGTTCATCTATATATAGATTGGAACCCCCAATAATGGGATAGGTAATGGGTCCCCTATCTAACACCATATTGGAACATTATATTGGGACATTCTATGTTTATTTTATCAATAGTTTTGAACCCCCTATAACAGATTAGGTTGTGGGTCCTCTATCGATCTTCGGAGTGGAAACATCTCATGGTGAAAGAGAAAGTGTACTCCATTTATAGAGTAAAACCATCATACTGGGGTTGGTAATGATTAATATACGTAGAAAGAAGAACCCCCCTAATTGAGTATGCATTGGGTCCTCTATCTACCTACAGAGTGGAACCAGCCTATTTAGACATCACATGGGTCCCAGATATATATAGTGGAACACCCCTTGATTGACTATGGAATGGGACCTCTATCGATTATGTGGAATCATCCTATAATACTAGTGTATGGGTCCTCTCCTGTCTAATTTGGTCCCATCAATTGTGAGGTATACTAGAGAGGTGTGGATCTACATAGATAGTTTTTCAGACATATTCATTAGATGTTGGGAATCAATGATGATCCTTTATAAATGATTTCATACAATTTTACTAGGATGGGATATGAGATGAAGATATCAATTCTCTATCATATGGACTTATTATTTTATGATATATATCACTGTTTTTGGATATCTTTTATATATTCTTATGGTTTAGTTTGTTGACTTTTATTGTGTCTCATGTTTCTTCCCCCTCGGCATTTGGGGAGTCCTCTTGGGTATGAATATACTAACCCCTTAATGGGATTTTCCAACATGTTTTACGTCCAATAATGACAAAAAATATTTAATAAGTAATTATATTGGAGAATTGGGATACCCAGATGAATTTGACAATGTATTATGGTTGCAGCACATAGATATATACATGGGTTATCTCATTATTAACATTTGTATTTATTTTTAGGTTAGAACATCATTATATTTTGGTGTGAATTTTTTCTTTTAAATATTTTATTACAATATCAAACTCTTATAATCTATATAGGTTATTACATTGATTCTTTTTACTCTATATGATATTATGAATTAAATTTATCCCTCTAATTTCATCATATAGAAGGTTGGGTTGTGTGGGTGTGTATAGGCATAGTATTACAAGGAATAACTTATTAGTTATGTAATTTTGAACTTTTCACTAGCCCCTATCCTATAACATATGACTTAGGGAAGGTGAATCTCGTCCTTCCACTAGCCATGTACGCCCATGTGGGTTTGGTCAAGACAGACCACCAATTCTATAATAGGTTCGTTCACCATTTTTATTAGTACACAGATTATATTTTTTGTGAGATGAACTATATTATTATATGAATGATTAATAAAAAAGAATTCATATTTTTATCTTAATAATAGGAAAGATGCGTCAATTTACTCCATAAAATAATTTATGATTATTTTCAATGTGATATTCCAAATAATATTGTTGTTTTTAAATAAGAGGATTGAATACTAATGATAACTAGAAATATATTTGAATAATTTCCCAGTAATATAAAACATTATGGGGAGAGTATACTATTGTATAAATTTATATAACACATTCTTCCTCCTAGGATTAGATTCTTGGGCACCATGAGGTACATAAATTTGTTCTTTATATTTTTTATGAAAAATAGATAGTTCATATTCCTGAGTAATTTTTTATTGTCCTAATGATGGAGCTAACCAAGATCTCATATATTTATAATTCCTATCTCTTTGTTATGTAAAATAAATCAATGATAGAATCCAAAATTCTTATACCCAAAGATGAAAATGCTATGATCAATTTTTTAGGATTCTATCATCGTCAATTAACATGAATTTATCAAACGTAAATTGCATCACATGGTTGAATATATTGGTGGATGTTAATGATAATAATTTTCATATTTTTTACCCTTTTGAACACCATTCTAGTCTTAGGAATATGGGTTTTACTGAATTGGTTCCAGATGTTGTTTTTTTTACTCTACTAATGAGTATGTCAAGGAAGAAAAAGTTTTAGAAATAGAATAAATGTTAGTTGAAATATTAGTAATGGAATGAAGTGAACCTGTGGTAGCTGAGGGCCTAGATTTTTTTTATTGAAATAGTATTATATCTTTCTTTCCCTTTATACAATATAATTGTTTCTCAATAATGTAGAATATTATTAAGAGATTAAGGTATAAACTGAATACAATTAAAGGAGATCATGTTCTAAAATCTCATAAGCATTTCCTGATGTATTTGATTAATATGATATGTATTAGAATTTTGGTGGTCATGATGATATTGAGGAATATTAGAAACATCATTACCTTAGTTATTTTGATTCAAATGTGTAGTTATATATGGGTAGACATAGGTTTTTTATGAATGTTTTTGTTATCGTAGGATATGTGCATAGAGATGAAGAAACTTTGTAAAAATGTTATGCTACTAAAATTCACGATAATAAGGCTCTTGAGGATGAGGCTCCTAATATTTTGGATGTACATGGTGATTTTATTCAGTTATTATAATCCATGATGAATATGTTTTTTCTGATAGATATTAGGAGAGAGTACATACTAAGGGGTATAATTCATTTAGAGCATCCCAACTATGGATTGAGTGTTTAGATTAAAATGATGTTGACGTTGATGACCATGGAAGTTCACCGTATATTGGTTGAAATTTAATCATTATTGATGGAAATAAACATATGGGACATCCTTTTGAACAAATTGGTGAGGATTGTCTGTTGAAATACATTCCCACTAGTTCTCATGCACCTGAATATACACATATGGTGACTGAAATAGCTAACCATGAGAAGATTCCATATCCAATAACTAATACATATATACCCTCTAATTACTTATCTTAGGATGATATAAGTTATTTTTCTATGAGAATATTTTTAGAAATTAGTGGGATTATAAGAACCGTACATATTAAAGTGACCAAGATGAGTAAATCCTACAGTAGTTGGATATTTTTGTTAGTGATACCTCTTGTATAGCATAATATTTTTTTTGAAAATAATGTAATTGGTTATTTCAAAACATATGGTCATGTTTTGAGATGTAAGAAGTAAAATACGTCAATGATGATCATAGGGGCGGATTTACTAAATCACATATATATTTTTGATAGATAATGGAATCTATACCTCCATTCATTGCTTCCACATATAGTTCCACATCAATACTTCCATCAGTTGTTGTTGATGAGATTTGACCCATTTTCATACTATAGTTTAATTATATCTGGCGTACCGTTTTAGTATCTCATCATGAATATCTTCGACAATTGAATAATCATAATGAGAATATGAGTAAACATGTTAGGGAATTGATAACAAACTATATGATTTATTAAAAAAATTAACTAAATACATTAAATTCTATATTTCCTTTTTATATACCAAGTAAGATCACAATCCAAACATCCTGATTTATTCTAATAATCTAGGGATTCATCATGTGAATTGGGAATTAGTGGATTAAGTGAAACATCCCAATGTTTTGTCCCCTTTTCTAAATAATGTAATGAAGGATAAGATGAATTTATTTAAATAAATAGAGTGTGGTTGCGACATAAATACAATTTGTTCATCTTTGTGAAGCTATTTTTGTATGTGTCTTTAAATACTGTAGTATAACCTAAAACCATAATTATAACATCCATAATATGATAGGTTTGTAAAAACATTACTTTGATTTGTTAAGATGAATACTTTCTAAATTAATCTATAAATTTTTATATATTTGTTTTAATATACATGGTAATAATTTCCATGATCTATTATCATCCAAATGGGGGTAGTTGGATCTTCATTATTTAGAATATTATTATTAATTTTTTATAATTTTAATAAGATCAATGTTTTAGGATAATAAATCATTATCTATGTAAATTTATGAATAAACATGGTGAAGTATTTGTCTAACATTAATACAATGGATCAACCCTTTGTTCAAAATGACATACCACTGGACATCCTTTTATGAAAAACTATAGCTGGACATATACCACTGGATATATACCACTAAAAATCTACCACTAAATAGCTACAATTGAACAACAACAACTGAACATACACTGAGGACTATTGAACACATGATGTTTACCATTGTAAATATACCACTAAACGAATTCCTCTAACAGATATACCACTTAATATATATTTCAATGAAGAGATCTATACTCAGATAGACCTACCACTAGTCATATATATCAACATCACATCTACATTCAAAAAATACCTATCTCTAGATTATGCTACCACCAGTCTGTTCTACCATTAATTGATGCCAATGCTAGGATGTGATTCCACTAGGACATATCAATAAAATTAGAGGATTCACTTCCTAAAATAGATCCAAAATTCATATATCTTCCATGAGACTTATATAATTTCATTCAGTAATCTTATTTGAAATTAAATCCCTCAATGTCTAGTTTAAAGTATTTAATGAAGTTAGACACATATGGGTTTAAACATCATTAATCATAAATTAATCCTAGGATGAATTTGAGAAAAAATCATATGATTCATGATTTTGTTCTTAGAAAAAGTATGGAGGATCATTATTTTTATATTATAGATAATTTGATCTCTAGTTTTTAAAATTATGAAGATCTATCCAATTCCCATATGGAATTGAAGACATCCAATGGTAGTGGAATATTCACCTAACATATATTAATTCAGATATTGAATTTTGAGAAACACAAATACACATATGTGTAGATGGATTCATGAAATAATAATTGAAAAAAAGACGGAATAGTTGGAAAGTCATTAAGCACTATTTTAATACATATTTAGATAAACCAATTGGAGCTCCTTTCTAATACAAATTCTAGTACTATTGAAAATATAATTCTATTCAGATCACGAAGCATATCATTCTCTTTTATTAACTCATTTTACAACTTTGTCTATTCTTTACATTCATGTTTTGTTTTGCATTACACTATTTATACATAAAAAATATTATATTGTCTTAACTATAGATTTCACAACACTCTCTCAAATAATTCTTATTTTTAATAACCATGAAAACCATGGAGAATTTTTTATGTGACATGTAGTTTTTTTATCCCATGTATAATTGTGGAAGTGGACTTGTGCATTGAAAAACAATATAATATTTTTTATATTAAATGATCTATATTTTGGTTAATTTTTTTTTGTTTTAGAAAATTAATGGTAATGGGTTATTTTAGAGTTTATATGATTATTTATATTCTTGAGATAGAATACCTTTTTTAGTTCCACTATTTTCCAATTATTCTTTCTGTATTTAAATGTTCAAAACTATATCTGTAGTATGCTATATTTGAAAACTATAATATGATAGTCAAACATAATCACTATATTAAATAGAGAATAATATAATGCATTTTATTTTCAAATGATAATTTGATATCAATGAATTTTTTTTAAACTGATCTCTATTAGATAAACTATTTGAGAAATGGAATTATTTATTTATATTATTTTGATTAACTAGGTTTTTTTATTAAATTAGGTGATTTTTGTTTTACATTTCTTTAAAAGGAAATATTAATTAGGAAGTAAATTCACCCACATAATTAGTTGATCAATCATATTAGGAATATTAATTCGTGGACTATATTAAATTTGATATCCACCATATTTTCCACCATGTTTACATTTTTTTCATTATGAAAAACCTCAATAATATTTATAAATTCATGACTCAAAATTCATTTATTTATTGTAGAAATATAAATTACATATTTTCCCATGGAGTTTTGAGAAAAATGACCAAGTATTTAATTTAACTAAATATTTCCATCTTTTACACTCACATAAAAATATATATAAAAATTTCTTTTTTTAAATTTATGCATCAGGATAATTATATCATCCATAAAATTTAATATTGAACATTAGTTATACTAAAAATATCCTCATTATAATTTTATTAATGGTAACAAAAAAACAAGATATTATGCTTGAAAACAGTTTTAAGGGGTATACCATTGGACAAAAAATTCCTCATAAAATTGTTTTATGACCAATTCCATTGAAATTAATGAAACAATTATTTATAAATGTTTGAAATCATCCATCCAATATATTATTTTAAATAAATGATTTTTTATGAAACATCTGGATGAGTATACATTCCCTAGAGTATATTTATTATATTTCATCTCATTTTTCAATACAACAAAAAAAATATTTTGTATCCGTAAATAACCCCTTATTTATATATATTAATATACCCTTTTTTTTGAACATATACTATATTTCTGTGATAAAATTTTGAGTTGTACATATTTTTTTGATATAGATTATCGAATTTTTTTCTAATTGAATTCAAATAATTCTGTAATCAAATTTTTAGCACTATGATAATTTTTTTATATTAACTATGAAATATTTTCACCATGGAAAACAATAAGTTTTTTCTAAATTATTCAATGATAATGTAAATTAAAATTTTAATTTCATCCTGAAAATATTCGTTATAAGAATAAAATTACATTTCCACCGGGTTTTTTAATAATTATAACATAAATTATCGAAAATCTATAGAGAACTGAACCATGATAATTTTTAATATTAACCACGAGGAAATGGAAATGACAACAAAAATTTAATCATCCTTTCGATAAAATTTCCGACCTATAGAAGAATGTGATAATAAAAATTAGTATATTTCTCCAATTTCTAATTATAAAATATTTTAATACAGTAAAAACATAACATTTTAATCTCCCTAAAATGGCTATTGTGTCTCAAAAAAACTATAAATAATTTTCTACCCAGTTGCCAATGCTTGGTCATCCATGAATCAATGATATTGTTAGAAATAAATTAATCATGAAATTTATTACAAAATTAATGTGTTATCTTATAATGGAAATAGACATCACATTCCCCTATATTAATAGGTATATTAAAATTTCACTATAAGATATAACATTGTTTTTTTTTGAGTTATAAAACCCTTAGTTAATGATGAATGAAATTTTATTCTCTTAAAAATATAAATTTTCATTGAACCGTTTTTTTATCAATTAAATCATGTTGGTTCTTTAATATATAATGGATCACAATAATATTGATTATTTTTAGTTTTTTGATATGACTAATTAAGATTATAGATTCCGAATGATGAAATAAAAACTGATTATTTTTTATTGTATTTTATAAAAATTATACATTTTGGTTAGGTGAGAGGCATTGTATGAAAATTTCTGTTATTATATGTTTAATTCATCATTTTTTTTAATTATGAGTGTAGAGATAAATTATAAACATGATAAGGGATAATATTTATGGAAAAAATATATTTTGAAATAGAAAATGAGATAAAAAAAATATTATAATGTCATATATATTTATTAAAATTTCAGTTGACTCAATTGAAATAAATATTAGTATTTATAAGGAGATACTAAATTTTCAAATTGAAATTAAAAAATTGAGATGAGTTATTTTAGATTTAATTTTTTAATATATTATATTTAAAAATTTAATACCTAGATAAAAACAATGATTCAATATATTTAAAATAGTATTCAACCAATTATATTTTTAAGGGAAATATTTAGATGACTATGAAGAAGATAAATTTTTTATTATTAAATTCCCACAAAATCATGACATTGGCTTCTCATCCAATTCAATTTTCTATTCAATTTTACTCTCAACAAATGGGTCTTAGAATACATTATCTAATTTTAAGAAATTTATATGTTATAGAGGTCATCTTACTTTTATTGGAATTATTCAATAAATTTGATGATCCTTTACCCAATAAATATCTCTAAATTTTAATAAATTTATAATATCTATTTCAAAATTAATTTTCCCATTCTAATATTATATAGTATAAAATAATTTAATTTTCTTTTGAGTAGTTGTGGATATGATTTTAATCATAGATTCCAATATCCATAATGAATATAAAAAATGTTTTTTTCATAATGGTTGTATCTCATTATAGTGAGATATTAAGAACATATGGGTGAAATGTGTATTTTATGGAATGTGGGGGAATCATGTATTCTTTTGTATTGAAAAAAGATATTAATTGCTCAAATAGGAAACTATTTGCATGAATTCAACATATGATTGTATTTCTGTATAATATTTTTACATTTTATTATTATATCAGTATTATATTATGTTACCCTTTATTAATATGATTGATTACAGTACAATAATCATTAAAAATAAAAAAACATGTAATAATTTTATTGAAGGGTATTAATTTCAACATCCACATAACGAGATAAGTAATGATATTTTTTGAAATGATACTATATTATGAAATTCTATATAAAATCTCTATTATAAGGAATCTATTATTGAATATTATACCACTAATTTATGTTATTAATTAATATTAAAAATGTAATTTTTATTGAATTTTAGTCTTTAGTGTAATGTTTTGAATGATTTATTAAATTCATGTTGAATAATATAATCTATTCCAATAGAGCACCGATAGACCTCAGGGGTAAACTATGAAAACATTAAAAGTTTTTTTTATCAATTATTTATATTGTATTGATATGATGCTCAAAATGTATATTTATGAATTCTAAAATTATGAAATTCCATTTTCTGATATACATTAATTATAATTACCCATGATTTTGTATTCATTATTCCATACCAACTTATTCATTATTTACTTAAATTGATTATTAAATCTTACTAAATTATGCCTATTTTTTTTTCATAACACAGGCAACTTACATGACGTTAAATCCATTATTTTTCAATTATAACTCTTCAATTTCTGGTGATTTCATACATCAATTGGATTAGAATAATTAATATTCATTATGATAATTCTTGTGTAAAATAAAATATTCAACAATAGTTTGTTGTATAAATTATGATCCATGTATTCAATGTTATTTTTATATGAAAATAATAAATTTATATTTATCTATTTTTTAATAGAATTAGAAACATTTTTATATGGTCGTTAGATCATATATATTTATTATATATAAGTGTGGTAATAAGAACAGTTAAAATTCATACCCTGCCAAAAATATGGTCACTAGGAAATCATTTTATTGATATGCATCGTAACTTGTATGAGAAATTTAGAAGGAACTAGACCATAATGGAACTTGAAATAATTGATTTTTAATTGGTCATACTGTATTAAATAAGTGGGGGATTTATATTATATATTATTTTTTAATTATCATTTTTATTGTGTAAATTAATATTTTTAATGATATAGATTTACTAACACAGTAATATAAAATTAAAAAAATCCTTTTGGGGTAAATATCAACTACATGAGACAATGAGAGATTATATATCCAACAGAAGAGAAGTATTATTGATCCATAAACATAAACAATGTTTTTTATGGTGGGAGGAAGATATTCATTTCTCCAATAGAAAACAAATGTGGACCACTATATTCTTGGTGATCCACTAAAATACCGTCTCATGTTGTGGGATATTATTAAATATATGATATGTGAATTTTTTAAAAATCTAAACAATTTCACTTATCCCACCCCCACATAAACTATCTGTACGCTTCCATTTTCACCATCTTCGTTTTTCCCAAAAAAACTAATTTTATTACAAATTTGATATAAAATTGTATAGTTATATTATATTGTGAAAATCTACCCAATGAGAAATATTATTATAGTATTTTGTTACTCATTTAACCCCACAAACATTCAATTAATTATTTATTATTTTTATATGAGCATTATGTTTAAGAATATTATGATGAGTTAGTGGACATGACAACTATTATGGGGTTGTGGTATAATGTCCATAAAATGTTAATCAATATTATTGAAACATTATGGTTTTATTATATGTATACATCTTTATTTGTGAGGGGATGAAAAATATTATAACAAAAGGGTCCATAATTTTTTATATTTTATATATAGAGGCTATTGTTACATAAATTGATGTCACATACAATATTATTATATTTTATATAAATTTAGTAACTATTCTTCCATAGAACCGTTATGAAATTCATTTTTTATGGATCTTAAAATGAACTTATGGTTTGAAAACAATTATGTAGAGTATAGGATAGGCTATCCTAATATATTATTTCATGATTCTATTTAATGTATTTTTATATTTTCTAATTCATTCTACCTATGAAATTTATTTAAATGTGATTTTTTCTATAATTAGACCATTAATCTTAAATATAGATTCTCAATCTGTTCCTATTAGTTTAATCTCCATCCTTATTTTTTTAATTCATTATATTCATACTAAAACTCTCTATCAAATATATTTACCTTCTTAAAGTACTCTATAATTAATTCTCATCACACTATGGGATATAGTCTATCAACATCAATGTCTGCTTTTTTCATAGATATTAATTTCAATGAAGTTAGATACTAATGGTATATAAGGAAATACTAATTTCTTTAGAAATATTATTATTTATCTCTGTATCAACCACTAAAACAATTCCAAAACATATGTTATGTATAGTTATGATCTATATATATTGAACCTTTACATGTTTTTGAATCACATAGATATTAAAGGAGGCTTAATTGGGTTGGAAATGTTTTTTAGACTGCAAAATTAATAAAAAGAGATAACATACATAACAGGTATAGGTTAACAAAATAAATTAATGTTTTACGGTTTAAATGATTTTCATGAACTAAAGGGGTTTGGTGGGTTGTATGGAATAGAACATAGAATTTAAATAGTAATTCAAATTGTAATCATGTATGTTATATATATATATATATTCCTTTTTTAGGTGATATCATTTTTAGCGAAATGTAATGGTTTCTATATTGATTACATAAATAGGGTTTTTACATGGTAAAATTACTCTTGGTAGTGCATTTATATCATGCATCCCCCAAGCCTCTATTATTCCATATGACCAATCTCTCAATGTCTAGGTAGAAAATAGTTCTATCTTTAGGAATTTTAGAATCCATATTTTGGGGATCAATTTTCATCTTCCCATGTTCGATCTATAGTGTTATGTAGTATGTTTTCCCCTTTACATTTTTATTCATCTATTTGGACCCTCATGATTATTCTAACCAGGTGACACTAGTTTCTCACCATCATTTTAATATATTTTTCTTGGTTGTTTATCAGTGGGGTTGTCGGAGGACATCCTTGGAGGGATGCCACTCTTGTGGGAGGGGTTATCGGGATCTGCAATGTTAGTCTTTTCTTTTGAAATGAACATTCATTCTTTTGGTTCTGGGGATTCATAACATATCCTATTTATTTATGTGAGATCGTACAGTTATCATGATTTATCATTTTAGTTCACAAGTCAACTAATATAATAATTATTGAACTATATAGATATAAAAAGGTATATTGATTGCACGGTGATGTTGACTATTTCAACCATTATAGTTGGTTATATCTTGTTTTAATAGATAATCTCTAATATATTTCATGCATGCGACCATGTTTTGTGATTTCAAGGATTATAATTCCATTTTATCTCGAAAATGGGTAATAAAAAATCCAGAATTAATTAATTAATTAGACTACATATTTATATGTGTGGAATGGTTTAAATCTAGTTTCATTTGTCATTTGATGATAATAAAATCACTTAAATGTGCACGTATAATTAAATGTGATAATTTATGTGTTAGTGGGATTGATAAAGAAAATATCTAAATTATTATCACTTTTATGGTAATAAAACAATTGTTAATTATGAATTGTTGTTTCCATAGTTTGAATAAATATGTTTTTTCTCAGATGAAAATTGTGATATATTATTATTTCTGATGTAATAGGTTCTCTTAGATAGAACTTATGAATAATTAATTGACTAAAAAATATTTATTAAAAACTAGATTTTTTTAAAATAAATCATTTGGTCCAAGAGAAGATGTTTTCTTATAATGACTAAATTTTTTTCTTTTTGGAGTCATGTAAACTTGTTTTCATGTAATGTATAAATTCCTTGTTTGAGGGGAATGATTCCTAATTGACTCTGTTTGTCGTTATCTCCATTTAATATGTGTTCTAGATGTTCTTTTTTTCATGCATCATAATATAATCATAGTATGGATGAGGCATAGATGTATTTTTTGTGACATTATGTAGGAAGGAAAAAATAATGTTGTCCTAGATGATTCCATTAATGGAATGATGCATCTATATATTTATGAGGGTGTTAGAGATTATAATAGTGACTATGAAATAGGATAAATACGGGCTTACCCTTTTATATGATTATAATTTATAACTATTTAAAATGATTTTGTTTAATCGATAATAGCCATGTTTCTTGTTTTACATGAATTTCCTTCCTCACTTCTTGAGGTAGATGGATGTGCTTAGTGGAATGTTTCCTCTTTCTAGTATAATTGTATGGTTTTCTAAGACTACCTATAATTATGAAATTAATATGATAATGTTTAATAAATTTACCACACATGGGGTTGGTGTTGATGGAATGAAAATGAGATTAACACAATAAACCATATACCCTACTTGGATTATTCCTATAAGGAATGGACATTATTTTGATGATTACTATAATATAATGTTGAATAATTTGAATGGTAAATTAATTTATAATGAATTATTTGATCAATAAATGTAATGAACAATATGAAGTAATTAATTTGAGTTTTTATCATCCATGGGTTCTTATAGGATATCTTTAACCTATAACTGGCATCCATGTGTCGAATAGAAAATTTATATAGTTGATAATATTACTAGGGTATACCCATATGGTGGTTGTGAGATATATGATATCATTTACATTATCTGATTTTATATGCTACTCCACACATGTATATTTTGGTGATTGACACCCATTCGTCTCTAGGAGGGAATTTTCACCAATACCAAAGTTGGAGGACAGATGGCCAATTATCCCCTCTTGCCCCCACCCTATTCACATGGGATATATATGTGATAGTATTAAAGGACGTTCTTTTTTCCATAAATGTGTATAGAAGTTTGTGACGGGGTGTTATTATTTTAAACACATGTATCACAAGATATAATATCCAATGTATTATTATAGGTTGGATTTTTATAAGCTATTATAGATTGAGGTTCCTTACTAAGTGTATGGGATGTGATGGTTTGATGTATAGTACCAGATGTAAGATAAATATTTGAAGGGATATGGTGGATAAGGGAAAAAAATTTAGTTATTATATAGATATTTGACATGGGTTGATGTGATTATGTTATGTATGAGGTGCATGTTGTGACATACTGAACAAGTGTTTCTAGGTTTCCTTATTTTGGATAGAGATGGCCCAAGACATGTGATGGTATGAATGAGCGAAAAACAGCAGGGAAGAGGGAGTTGGTTAACCTAGATTTTTCAAATCTATTTTATGTTTACCCTTAAATGTGATACATGATGAGAATTAGAGAGGTTGATTTTGAGAGTGTAATTTACCAATTTATGTGATAAGTTAGGTTCATTGTTGTTTATTATTCCAAAAAATGATATTTTTATCTTTTACCAAAGAGGCTCTTGGTAGGATCAAACTATATATACATTTCTTTTCATGATTAATATATATATATATTTAATGTTTTTTGGTCATTAGGAGAATGTTGGATATTGGGAATGATATTTCTAGATCATGATTTTCTGGGAGGTGTATAGGCTTCATGGTAACTAATGAGATTATATTTTATGTTCTTATAATTTTCTATTTAATTTTTTTAGTACTATAAGACCTTACATGTTCAATCCTGGTATTTAATATATATATATATATATATGATGATTTTTGTATATATTATATCTGTATCTTCTTCATGTTTATATTGAAATTAATTCTTCCAATTGGTATGATTATTATAACCTTGATGTTGTCCACTATCTTGGGGACTACTACACACATGAATATGAAAGTCACCATTCCTATTTTATCATTGTTGGCCAAAGTGTGGCACCGATTTGGGGGATTGTTCCATGATAGATTATTATGAATGCTTCATGATGATGGATAGAAAGAAGAATAGAGTTATGAACATGTATGGTTATGTGAGTTGATAGCGAAATTGTGTAAACTAGTTTTAGTTGGTGATGAAAACAATATAGACTTACTGAGAATTTATTATTTTGGTCATCATATTATATGATTCAATGATTTTTTTTGGTTACTGATCCTAGAAAATGAAGTGATAATATTTTTGATATATATAACAATGAATTGACCACAGTGTTATTCTTCATTGTGCCTATGTTTCAAATCAGTATATCTTATTATATGATAATCTTTAAAAAAATAACAAAATAATTATTAATTTAATGTTATGTATATCATAATAAATGTTGGGGAGGTTAAACATTTGTTCATTTTCTATAAAACAACCTTGGTTGAGGTCTTTTTCATATTTTCACTAAATTTTATCAGTAGGATATTCCATCATATCGCCACAGAGTAGAGGTTGATAATAAATACACTTAAAAGAAGAAAATATTAGGATTTTCGTGTTTGAGTATACTGATGTATGGGGGAATAATTTTTTATTTTGTTAGATATGTCTATCTTGGGATGGTTATTATATTTTTATTTTCGATCCATCCATAAAATGAGCAGTGTGTTTCTATGGTTGTGATGATGATGTGTAGGGTAGCTTGGTAATAGTTGTTCTTATTTCTTGTGGATTGAAAGGAGTCAGAACTCTTGTGGGAGATTTCTGGAGACCAATTTTGAGTAATGTATCTTTATTTTAATGTGATGATGTCATGTCACTAAAATATTATTACCCTTTTATATATGAGTTATATTTTGTGGGAGTTTGGGATAAATTTTAGGTCACTTATTTTTTGTTATCAAAACCATTTTCTGGAAAAGGAGGCTATGGTATGGAATTTCAAAGGTAAATTTTTATCCAGATATCCAACCCATTGTCAATCCATTTATTATGATCATTTTCATGATGTTATTAGAAAGGGATAATTTTTTGATAGGACAATCAAATGTGACGAATCATCACAATAGGGGAGTAATCATGATTTCTCAAAAATCAAATTTTAGGTATGAGGTTCATATATTTCATATAAAGAACATTTTTCAATAAGATTATGGTAGTACCTGACCCAAATAATCTTCTCTAGTTGGATAATTTTCTAGAACTATTTCATTGGATTAGACAAGTGTTTTTATTTTAGAGATTAATGTCATTAGAGGAGATAGTTTTTTTCCTTTCAATATAGTCATTATCATACAAGAGTATTTCATTAGGTTCCACTATTGAGGTAGCTTTAGCCAACATAAAAAAACATCATGTTACTCTATCTATGGATCAATTTGTGGAGATGGGGAGTTTAGAGGAAATCCTCGAGATAATAATAATCATAAAATAGAAGAGAAGAACCATGGTGGTGGTGGTCATGAGGGTCAAACAGGCCCTTTAAGAGGATAAGGTATGATTCATGAATTGGTGATTCTATTCAAGAGGATTCATAGATCATTCAAGGTTCAAATTTCTTGTTTTCTAAATGAGATAATGTGTATTTGGATTTAGGATCTATAGACTCCTTCATATTACATTCCTTTATTCATGCATTGGTTAAAAGATAGACAGTCTTATGGTTTCCATGAAATTAAAAAATGCTAGATAGAGGTCGATATAACTTGTATAATGTATATAATGAATATGAGATAGTATTGGGATAACACTTATATTTGGGGTAATTCTTATTTTTACTTACATTTTAATTCCATATTATCCTCAGCATGGAATGGTTGTATATAGTTGATGAGATTGTGTATTTTTTCAGACAGTGTGTGGGTTCTATGATACAAATGGAGATCCATAACTAGTTTTTTTGGTGAATGAGACCCTCATATTGATAAAATGAGTTTTCATTCATTACCTTCATGTATGGTCAGGGTTATTATAATTTTATCGTAGATACAACTGATGGTGGTTACCATGGTTGTGGAAGAGTAGACTGATGTATTTTTGGAGAGGTTTAGGTTTTAAGCCCTCAATGGAAGAGAGATTTTGAGATTGTTATACTATAACGAATTTCTCTTATTTTTATGTATTGATATTTTATATTTTTTATGAGTTTCAATAATATTGAGTACATCATGACGTTTTTTTGTAGTGAGGTATTGTTAGTCTTAGTGTCTCACCTTAAGGTGTCCATATTTCTTTCATAAGGATAGATAATAGAATTTTGTGGATATTAACAATTCAAATCTATTGAGGTAGGTCGCAGTAAAGAAAAATTATACACTCCCATAGATTGAATCTTTATTTGATTAATTTAAGGGTGTAATATAGTGAATCAGTGTTAAAATACATAGTTGTTACATCATTTTAGATAAATATTTAGTACATTATTAAAATACTTTCCTGAGGACTATAATATTTTACAGTCTTTATAAAAATGTAAACAAAATATTTAATCCTATTAAAAAAACTTCCACATTTCCCATTAATATCACCACTAGTAGTACATACACAAAAGATGTTTTTTCATAATAAGGGGAAATGAACCATCAGAAATGGGTAAAATGAGATTCTCAGTTATGGTAAATAAAGGAAACATATATGAATATCATAAACATAATGGTATAATAAGATGATCAAAATCACCAAAAAAGCATTCCATACAAATCAAATATCATAATCATGAGAAATGGTATAAACATTGTTAGGTTATAAGACATACATCATATGGAAATGAACATCATGATCCATGAAATCAGAACTGAGGAATAAGACCTAGGATTTGTTCAGTAAATATAATAAGAGAAACATTTTTGTCAATGATACAAAACATGACCATTATAACTATTTATCCTTGGGCTACGACCTATTTAACTACTTCATCATTGGGTAAACAAACCTTTCACCCTTTTAATTTTATGCTTTGGAAACAACCCATGTAATTTCTTGCCTTCATGCATGGGAAACAACACATTTATCCTCTTCCATTTAATCATGGGATACAATCAATGAACGTTATTTTTCTTGATATTGGGATAACACCCAAGTAACCTCTTTATTTAATGTTCGAGATAAAACCAATGTACCTTCTTATTTTCATGCATGGTATACAACACTATACACAATTTATTTTAGGCTTGGGATACAACCAATGAATCTTTTTCTTTTCACGATTGGTTTTACACTCATATAACCTTTGATATCATGTAAAACATTACATTAACTAATGCATTGGTGGGAGATATAGGTCCCCACAATCTCATAAAAAATCATTCACACGTGCACCAAAAGATAATAAATCTTTCAGGCATATCACGACTCAAAAAAATAGATTGGTTTATTGAACACTAATAACCCATGAAATGAAATGGGTATAATTATAATTTCATCACATCATAACTTATGAATGATATTATTTTAATAATTTCATTATAGAATCACAACCCATGAGATAAAGAATGTTTCAAATTCATTTAACATGTGGTAGTGAAACAGGTTTCATAAGATTCACTATATCAAAACATAATCCAATCAAGATAAAATATGAGTGGATCCTTTTTATAATTTCTTATAAGAACATAATTAATATCTAAAAATGTCATTTGAGGAGGAAATTAACATGTAATGATAGTTTGAAATCTTCTCTTGGGTAAAATTTCATTTATTCATTAAAAAATCATCATTAATTAATAATACCATTTGAAAACTATTTCCATTGAAAATATCATTAAATTTTTATATTAAATATTTAGTTTTAATAATAAATGGAATTATCCCATGTATTAAAATCTGATAACATCATTCATGTCATACAATGTAAAAAGATAATTCCATTTTTAAGGTAAAAAGGATGAGAAAAATTTCCCATTTAGGAAGAACAAGACGATTCCTTTGAAATCATTAGAAAATAAAAAAAGGACAAAATTAATTTTATTTATCAAAGGATATTAGTATAATATTCATGGGAAACCCTTTAAAAAAATATTTTAAAGAAGCACATATTTTTGAACGATGTGCGAATTAAGTCCAGCTTTTTAAAAAATCACAACTATATTATATTCCAAAGAGTAGAAAACTATGAAAAATTCATGTATAAATCATTAATAAACTGTGTTGGAGTCTTTTAATGTGCCGAAGATATTGATCATAATATTTCATAAAAAAAACATAATCATTAAAAATCTTGAATATAGATGTTATTGATTTTATATATTCAGACCCCTTTGTTACTTGGGATCATACTCTCTATATAAGAAATGGAAATTAATTAATTCTCAAAATTCTAATATTATAAGTATATTCATGATATATCATATAAAATTCATTTATATACACCCCATAAAATAATTTTGTTCTATAACAAACTATGAGTCTCTATGATGGAAATTTGAGAGAAAAATATTTTACTAATTTGTTAAATTTGGAAAATTAAACCCAATTAATGAATGATCATAAATGGATATGTATATACCCATACCTATAACTATAATAATAATTTAATTCCTTTTTGGAAGGTATAGATACCACACAAAAAGAATTAGTGGGGAATAAAGCTTGTATCTCATGGAAAAAAAGTGTGATGAAATTCCCTAACCATGTGTATTGAATCTCTTCATACTCATTCAAACAACATGTATAATAAATATAAATTTATTATAAATATTTTAATGAACAAAATTAGTATATATAATAATATATATTGTTTAATCATTACCTTATATTACACTCTTTTTAACAACCCTATGTTAAGGTCTCCCTTTAGCTTATTTTTTATTCGTTCTTCAAACGGGTGTTAATTTATTATATAATTGATACTTTAACTTATATAATGACTTACAAAACACAAACCATTATATAAATATAATTTCTATTCAATGTACCATTCATATCCACAAATGTTGTTAGTGTTTTTATAGTTATATTGAATGAAATAATGAAAATTAAATATATGTATATATATTTAGTATATAATTAAATTATAATTAAATTTTTTAATATATTGTATAATTTCCCTAAACCCATCCTTTATACTTTCCATATTGTGTTTGAACGAATGTCATCGCTTTGAGGAGGTGGTAGTCCACACTTCCCCAAACAAAAATATCCTATTTACACCAGGTGGAAAGTTAAAAAGGTATGTGTTTTGAAAGGAATACATAATATTTAATATATATTAAATAAAATATCATATATATGAAATCATATTTTCCATCATAATTTCCACCGTGATAGGCGGTAATGGAAAAATGAATAATCGACATTTAATGGGGTCGTATTTTGTCAAACATGTTAATAGTATGATCGTTACCCATTAGATTGAGTTTTCTGTAAGTGTAGGTAAAACAATTAGTATAAAAACATCTTAGTATTTTTAGGATAGTAGTGTTTTCATATATTCATGAAATAAAGATATTTTAGGGGTGGATATGGAAAATCAATGAAAGTATGATGGGTAAAGTTGTTACATGTTAATCTGTTAACTCCTTTGGTTTTTGTGACAAATGGCTACCTTGGAAGACATTCTTCCAAAATGGCAGAGAATTAGGAATTTATGGAATTTTTTAGACTACTTTTGTAGTGTTTTTATGATTCAATGTTTCTTGAGAGGTATGACGAAGGGGTAGAGAGCTTTAATTTGTTTTCTAAGTGGAGTGGAAACTTTGTAAACACTAAAAGGTATTAAATAATTGGAGTTCACCATTACCTAATGTGCCCCCAAAATGGAAAAATAAAATTTTAAGGTGATGTTATGGTCAAAAAACATTTACATTGCACGAAAATAAGTTTATTTTAAGAAATTTTCTACCTATGTTCAATGAATCCCCAATTTAATTATTTTTGTTTTTATTAAAGAATATGGGTTTTTACCCTATGCAATATAAAAATATAAAAAAAATAAATTATTACAATTTTTATAATTTATATCCAATGAATTATAAATATCATTACTAATTTAATAAAAATTTGATTATATATTTTCAAATTTAATTTTGAAAATAAGCGCATGTGTCATAGAAAATATAGATTAATCTTTGATAGTGCTAATAATGTTTTTTAATCTACAGGTCAATATGTTTTCTATAATTTTTTTTAAATTAATATACCAAATTTATGATTATTTAAACATTATAATTACTAGGTAAAATATGGTATTTTTCGTAATTTTAAATTATTTTATACAATATTATTTTTTAAATAATAGTATTGTCAATATTTACATTATTTTTTAATTTTATATTTTACAATATCAATAAATTATTTTAATGAATATAAATTAAGGTCAATGATATATAATAGGATATATCAATCTTAAAAAATAACTAAATACAATAATTCAATCAATTTACTCCACTTTTAATTTTTACAGTATCATTAATTTTAGTTAAATAATATCCAAAAAATCACTATGTTGGTAATTTCCTCGAATATTGTGTAACTAAATAATCTCTTAAAAATATTAAAAAAAAATATGATCAATTTATCCCAATAATATTTCAAAAGGATTTTTTTAATCTAAAATATTATTTTTTACATATCTCAAAGTTTAATAAATGTCAAAGGTAAGGAAGGTCCCTTTTTGACTTTTGTCATTACTTTACCATTAATATAAGGAAATTAAATTTAATTATTTCACACTAGTTGATAAAATTAGAACCAATAGAGGATATTTTCTAATTATTGGAATTAAATATTCTTAATAAGTGGAATATTATTGGAATATTATTTTTTCACACTAGTTTAATAAATATTCTTATGGTTAAGGTTCTGTCCTTAAGGTTAAGGTTCTGTCCTTAAATAAGCATAATAATACCTTAATCGATGTGATAAATTTTAATCACTTTCACTAATCATTTTGGAAGAAAATATGATTATCTTATTAGAATAAAATATAATAATTATTAAAAAAAATTAGTTACTTTTCTAAATATTCATATCATATATGTGGGAAAGATAATATTAATGATAATTTTGTATATGTGGAGACATTGTGCGTTTTTAATATAGAAACGTTCAAAAGTTGAATAAGTGTTCAAATAAAATTTAAATATCATAATGATTCCAATGAACAAAATTGTATTAATATATGAAAAATTGATATTTTGATTACATTATAATCCAATTTTATATATAATTTAACACTAATTAGTATTTAAATGAAAATGATATTTTTTATTAAATTGCATATATTTTTACAATTCACCCAAAAAAAGATGTTTCAGAAGTAAATCAAAAAATCAGTCAAATATATTTTAAATATTTCTAATTAAAAAAGGATTATCATTTTATCAAATTAAATTTCTATTACAGTGGAAAATTAGTTTTACGATTGTTCACCAAATGGCATAAAAATAAGTTTCATTAAGAAAATTTTATTTTATTACCTATGAATACCTAAAAATCATATATTTAATTCTCATAATGTATTAATAATCTAAATCCATTATATATAATATATTAATATTAGTTATTTCTATTCATATTACACGTCATAATCTCAAGGTTATAATAATTTCATTTAAATAATTAAAACAATAAAATGATAGTTCATAAAAACTTAATGTTGTGTATAATGCATTACATGTTGATTCCATATTAAATAAATATTTCACATCGTGTGGTTAAATACATCAATAAAAACTAAATAAGTTGAAAAAATATATATATTTCACAAAATCTCAAGGTGTTACATCATACCCACTTAAAATGAATTTCTCCCTTGAAATTCATCCTGGATATCAAAACATTAATACATTATTGTTTCCTTCAGAGTAACCCAAATCCAACTAATTAATAATAAAAATTCAATATTAAATGAAATTTTGGAACCATAATAGTTACCCAAAACAAACTCATAATGATATTCATCATAGGATAACAATACTAGGAAGATAAAACATGGACAACGAAGAGAAATATTACCATCATGTTCTGATGGAGAGAGAAAGAGAATAAGGATAGAAAAATGTTATCAATATGAAAGCAAACAATATGTGATGAACCACAGGGTCATCTGATTCATCTCAAATGAAGTTACTATGATATAATTTTTGGTTTTCAATATACTTTTCATAATGATAAAAAAATTTATGAGTTGATATGATTTCATGATTTATGGACAACCTCACCCTTTGTTATTCATTGTTCCAATTCACCACATTCTCCAAAAAGGAAGTTGAAATTTTCATTCCTAAAGTAATAAAAGAAAATGAGTCCCATGATATTAAAACCCATTTTTCAATAGTTACAAACAACACAATTTTGATAGAATATGTTATTCAATATGATTAAATACTCATGTGGTGAGATAATGATTTCATCACACAAACATAACATCAATTATAACATAATATCACCATAAATTGTAAACCATATAACCATTCAAAAATATGAACATTTAAATCAGGAAATCAGGTTATGTAATTATGATATCACTGATTCCAAATATATCACAAATTATCAGTTTGATGACACATTCTAGACATGTGAATACCCTCAAAGTGTATTCCCTTGAGACCTAATAACAACTTTAATTACCAAAAATCCTTTTGGAAAACAAAAATACTTCCATATTCTAATGATTGATAGATAGATTTATATAAATACATGATGTTGAAAATATCATCCTAGTTGAAATTGAACAATTTTCCAATAATCCATTCTATGGTAATCTTTATTGTCCAATTTACTTATTCCTATCCAGTATATCTTTATCCAAATATCATTATATCAAAATAAGACAATAATAATATGTTATATTCCCCTAACTGATATATCACCATTCCATTAAATAAAATTTCTATTTATTAATCACCTTTCAAAATAACCTTGTTCAAACCATAATGAATACGAATACTATAAATAATTTTATATTTAATGATTCACATAACATAATCAGTGATTTCTAAAATAGAAATACATATTTCATCCATCATTATTCCTAAGCAATTACCCATGATTCATCAACTTATTCTTTAATAAAAATTTACTTTAATATTAAATATGAAAAATTTATTATGGTTTATTAACCTCAATCTAATCATGCATCTTTTGGTTTATTTGTAAAATACTAGAAGAACATCACATACCCTTCATATATCATTTTTATTCTCATTATATTCAATTGTATAACCTATACTAGTACCAACATATTTATTCTTATTATGAGAATCTCAATTGTCAAATAAATTCATATAATTCCCATTATTTCCACATAAGAAACAATAAATGTTTTCGATGTTCGTTCTAGTTATCTCCAATTAATAAAATTATAAAGCTCAGTGTGAGAATCAATTTTCATATTGGGATACCATATAATCATCACAAATTACATATAGGGTGACAAAGTCATGGATCATACTTATATAATCTATGATACCCTAGGTCCATTCTATGGTATTCGTATCCAACATAGATTTAAATCCTACTTTATGCATCGTGAATAGTTTTGTGAATTTCTAAAGCATACCCCCTGGGAGTGTAAAAACATATGTGCAGTAAGGCCCCTTTTCATGTACCAAATGACACATAGTTAGCCATAAAACATCATGTATGAGTTGTTACCTCTAGGTACATGTATTCTATATCCACATTCACTTGTAGTAACCATATAGGGATGCATTTCAATGATTCCACTCACTCAAACCCTTACAAAAACCCATGGACATTTTTCTAAATGGTGGAACATCCTTATATTCATCCATAGAGGAGTCCCTTGACATATACTTAGAAATATACATAGTTATATCAATACCATTTTCTCATCATTGTATCCAAAGGTTTGATAAATCCTTCCATTAATACCAACATTGGGAAACCCCGACTTAATATACATGGATATTACATCATTGTAGATTAATTTTCTGCATCTTACCAAATACAAGACCTTGGACTATAAACGCTTATTGTCTTTGAAAACATGGAAAAATATTCTATCATTTTGAATGATCTTCCACATCTCCCATAAAGGTTGACCTTTATAACATTACCAATGAACATTCATCATAACCTAGGGAAAGAAAAAATAAAGAATGGGTGATCATAGATACTCAATAAGGGTAAGTAAAGGTAATGTTCATGAATATAATAAACATAATAGTATTAGATAGTGATCAAGATCGCTATAATATGATACCATGTATATCAAATATAATAAACATTAATTATTTTATAATTCATTTTATTTCATATGACATTATTCATTTGAAAATAAAAACCATGTTCCATGAAATCATAACTACTGAATAATACACATTATTTTTAGAATACCTATTAGAATATAAAATTTTATTTCATGGATACCTACCAAGTCCTTTATAACAATTTATTCTTTGGCTATGACCATTGTACTTACTTCTATATAAGTCTAACAACCCATTTACTGTATTACATTTTGGATTCAGATACAGCTCATTTAAATTAATTTTTTCAAATTCTACTATGTATGTTGTATCCTCTTAATTTTAGGATTGGGATACAACCCATAAACCTTATTTTTCAGGCTTGGTCTACAACCAGTGTACCCACATTTTATTTTTATTGGGCTAAAACCCATGAAACATCTTGTTTATAGGAATGGTATATAACCATTTTTCCATTTTAATCATAGGCATTGGCTACAACCCATGTAAATTATTATTTTTATGGCATTGGAGGAAGATTCAGTACCCCATGAACTCATATACAACATAATTTTACCCATTTCATTGGAAAGAGATATAGGTCCCACCCATCTTATCATAAAATCATTCATACATGTATAATAAGATAATAAAACATTCAAAATATCATTACCTCTAAAAAGTGATAGATTTTATAAACACAAATTTCTATCCTATGGAATGAAATGGATATCATTTACATTTCATCACATAATAACCTATAAAATGGATTAGTTTGAAAATCACTGATTGGAAGCATAACCTCTGAGAAGAAGAGGATTTCAAAAGCATAAAACTCTTAGAAGTGAAATGGATGTCATATTTTTAATTATGCCAAAACATAAACCATTTAAGAAAAAATTTATTGGATCCTTTGGATCATTCTCTAGAAGGTAATTAGTAACATCAATAGAAATCATCATAGTTGTAAAATATATAGGATATATATTTTGAAATCATTTCTTGAAAAAACCTCATTTATTCTATGAAAACTCTCATTAATATATAATAAATTTGAAAATAATTTATTTTTATAATATATATTGAAACCATTTAAAAAAACATTTAAAAATGAAAATAAATCTTCAATATATTGACTATTGTTAAATCCCAACATAGTATACGAGGTAAAATGTAAAACCATTTTTAATGGTAAAAAGGGTTTGAAAATTGCCTCGTTTAGAAAGTGAAAAGATGATTCCTTTGAAAAAATTTGAAAAATATAGTAATGGGAAAAACTTAATTCAATTATCATAAAATTAGTAGAATTTTCTTGGAATCCCTTATCCTAAATCACGGTTTTAATGGAACCAATATTTCAGATAGAAGAGATGGTAAATTCAGGATTTCAAAAAAAATATTTCATACCTATATTATTTACCCAATAGTGTAAAAATGATACTAATAGATATATATATATTTTATAAATTGGTTTAAATTATACTAATGGGTGTTCTTAAGATAAGGGTCAAAATATTTCTTTAATTAATCATAATAATTAATAACATTGAAAGACTGTGAGATTATTTAAATAAAGACTTAACAATTGGTCACATGTGATAATATTATCCAGGTATGAAAATGAAACGAAATTAATCATAAAATATAATTATAATAAGTAGATTAATTATTTAATATGTAAAATGGCTGTATATACACCTAATAAAATAATTTTTTTCAATAACCAAACATGAGTCTCTAAAAATGAAAATTGGGAAACAATTATTTTACTGATTTGGGGACACATGAAACATAAACCACATGAAAGAAAAAAATATAAATGGGTATTTAAATACCCATAAATGTATATATAATAATTATATAATATCTCCTAGTGAGGTATACACACCACAAAAATTGAATGGGTGGTGAATAAAACAAGGTTATCATAGAAATAAAAATTCAGATGAAATTCCCTTAACTTGTGTCTTGACACTCATCAAACTAATTCAAAAAACCTGTATAATAAATTTAAATTTATTATTAAAATTTTAAATAAAATATTATTATATCTAATACTATTTATGTGTTTATCGTGATATAATATTTCCCTCTTTTTAATAATCAGATGTTATGGTTTCACAATGGGTAATATATGCTTTGTTCTCCCCTATGTCTTAATTTGTTATTTCATTATTTCTTGTATGTATATAATGATTTACTAAATTTAAATCATTATTAAAAATCATGTATATTAATTTTATTTTTATTATAATAACTTAAAGAATATATGTGTACAGAGATTAATACACTATTAATGGAGATGGTAAGTCGTACGTATGAATTAATGTTGATTTTTATTTATTATCTTATTGAAATAAATAAATAATATTACATATATCTATATATAAATATAATATAACTAAATTATAATTATAATTTTATATATATCATATAATTTAACTAAACCCATCATTAATACATTTTATGTGGTGTGTGAAAGAATCAAATCGCATTCAGGGGTTGATAGTCCACAATTCATTAAATAAAATTATCTTATTTAAAAAAAATTGTATGTTAAAAAATATACATGTTTTAAAATTAATATATATGATTAAATACATAGTAAATAATATATATTACTAGTATAAATATTTTATCTATCATAATGTTTAATATGAGAGGCGGTAAAGGAAAAAATAAACAATTATTATTTATTGAGGTGATATTTTGTTGTACACTTAAATAATATATTCGTTACCCATTAGATAGGGGTTTATGTATGTATTGGTCATAATATTATCATAATAAATTCATAATATATTGATTATACTGGGTTTTTTCAAACATTAATTGAATAAATATATTAGAGGGGTGGAGAAGGAAAATCAAAGAAAGGATCTTGAGAGAATGTGCTACCTCTTAATTGGGTAACTCCATTTGGTTTTTGAAAAAAGGGTACCCTGAGAGAATTTTTCCATAAATATAGGCTCAATAGATGATGTTTGGTAGGTTGGGACACTATATAGATATATTTTTTAAAATCCAATGTGGCTAGAGAAGTGGGATAACGGGGTAGAGTGGTTTTATTTTTTTAGTGGAAAGGGAATGACACTCATGTAAATACCAAAAGGTATTCAATAATGGCTGGTAAATCTTACCTATGGTTCCAAAATAATTAAACAATAAGGGATTAATGTGAATTTATGGTTGAAAAAATATACACTACTTATAAATATGTTAATTTTAATAATTAGGATCTTTAACTTCTATAATTCCTTAATTTTATTGTTTTTCTATTTATTAAATAATATATATTTCTAATGTCATAAATTTATCCATTAGAAGTAAACTAATGTGGTATTTATTATATAATATAAATTAAACTAATTATAAATATTATAACTAATTTTAAAAATAATTAACACATTTGGTTTGGAACATTATTTAAAAAAAGGTCTTGTGACACACAAAATACATCATAAACCATTACCATTATAAGAATATTCTTACAATATATGGTTAAAAATGATAATTATAAAAAATAAATTGGATAATTAATAGAATATATTTAAAAAAAATTACACATAAAAATGAATTTTCATAATATAGTATTTTTATAAATTTAAAGCCCTTTAATAAAATATCATTTATTATAAAATAATAGTAATGTAAACTTTACATTATTTATTTAATTTAAATTTAAAAGTATAAAACTAATATTTTAATTTAAATTATATATATGTGTGTGTATAATATAATATATTAATCATAAAAGATATTCAAAGACAATAATTAAACCAATTCACATCACTTTGAATATTTATAGTGTCATTTATTTACTTAGTTATTAACTAAATAATCACGAACATTGTGTTTTGAAGTCATTTAATGTAAGTAATCATCACTAAAAATAATTGATTAATTATTATCATATAAATAACCCATTTATATTTAAAAAATATGTTAATAACCTAAAATATGATGTTATATACATATGTAAATGTTTAATAAATGTTAAAGGTAGGGAAAGTCCTATTTTTTTCATTTTCACTTTAAAAAAATTTATATGTGGAACATCAATTTAATAATATAAAACTAACCCATAAAATTAAATCCAAGTTGGGATATTGTCTATTTATATATAGCCAAATTCCATTGGTCTTGTTTCCCTATAATTTTGGTCTTTATCGTTATGGTTTTGTCCTCAATAAAGATTAATCATACATTAATCACTATGATTAATTTTAATTACATCCCCAAATCGTTTCGGTCAAAAATTATGTTGATCCAGTTATACTAAAAATAACATATTTATTAAAACCAATTATGTCTATTTTTCATTATTCAAACACATATGTGGAAAAATTAATTTTAACACTAATCCCGTAGAAGTAGAGAGGAAGTGGGTTTCTAAAGTAGAGATATTTAATATATAAATAAGTTATTATTTATAATTTTTATATAAAAATCATTCCAAGGAACTGAATTTGATTAATATATTTATAATTTATCTATTGTAACTTCTGTAACAATTTTAAAATATAATTTAAAACTAAAAATTATTTAAATGAAAAGGGGTTTTTTAACTAAATTACAATAATTTTTACTATTCCACAAAAAATGATGCTTCTTGGAAAAATAAAAAATATTCTATGTAATCTTATTTCAACATATTGAATTTAAAAATTATTTTCATTTTATCAATTTAAATTTATATTATTATCTAAAATTATTTTTTTATTATTTATAAAATGACATAAAAATGAGCTTGTTTAATAATATATAATTTATAATGTATATAGAGTTTACAAAAAATTATATGTTTCATTATAAATATTTTTTTATGGGAAATAAATATAAATTATATATGTATAGGAGTTATTAATATACATATTTCTAATCATAATAAGTAAGTAATAATTACCGACTTTAAATAATTATTAAAATAAAATGATTCTTTATAAAAACTCATTGTAGTGTATAATTCACTCAATGTTGGTGTTCCATGTAACAGAAGTCATGTTTATTCCATGTGAAAAGAATAATCTACTTAGGTAAATGTAAAACACAAATGAAAACATATTCAATTGAATAGAAAATAAATTTTCCACAAAATATCAGGGTTTTACTTGTAAGATGATTCCAAAAATTTATTTTTTTCAATCATATCATCTAATGTGGTTGATGGAAGAGGATATTTTTAAGACAAAAATGAATTTTAATCATTGAAATTACATGTTCGTTTTGATGGAAATCGGTGTGAAATTTTCTCTAGTTGTATTCACGGTGTTGATGAATAGAGTGTTCTTGGAGCTTCTTGATATATTCTTTGTGATTTTAATTATTGAAACCCCTTCAAAATCCTCATACATTGAAGATAAAACATAAAAATTGTGTTTCATTTTTCAAGTCTGCAATCATGGTAGGATTTTCAAAATGTGATAAATGATTTAATTTTGTGCTTTTTGTGTTCATTCATTGTGTTATGCCATGTCCTAGTAGAGATTTGATACGGAACCTTTAAAATCATGGTTTTTTTGGGAATCCCCTCTGACTGTGGTAGAAGTGCAGATTTTAATTATTTTTACAAAAAATTTTAGGAGTATCATAGCTGATTACTCTTATGTTGTAACTACTCTAATACCCTTTCCCATAATAGACAAGGATATCATGTGAAAGGGCATGTGTTTGGTAGATTTTGAGTACCTAAATGAGAAATTTGTAATCGTTTTAGTCTTTATTACTAGTATAAATATTTCAATTCGAATATTTTGATGAATCTTCACATCATGGATTTGGTGATGGGGTTTTCGGATGCCATAAGTATTGGATTCTTTATATAGATCTCTTAAATTACATCCACATTGGTGTAACTATATCACCCATGATATCTAAAAGGAAGTAGTTGATTTTCCATTGATTTTTGGGCACATTACCTCACTATTGTGTGTTAGGTGGTTTATATTATCATAAATTACTCAATAATGTATTCTCCCAACGTGACATGGATGTGGGACTATAATAGTGGATGGAATTCATATACGATTATAACATCAATATTTCATATATGTATAGAGTGGTAAATGTTATAAAAAAACTGAGAAAAATGTTATATAGGATTTTCTTTACTAAATCTACATAATTATTGATAGTGATAAAAGATATCTATGTGATTAAAATGTATATAGTATATATTGTAAGAAGAGGTTTTATTTTCTAGTGGATAATAATGACATCTCTATTTAAACTGGTGGATGAATACCTTTTGAGGGATTCTAAGGTGGTAGACTAGAGAAGATTGGGTTGTCTTTGGATATTCCCTTGAATGTGAGAACGCACATTAAAAACATGAGGCTCTGTTCTAAGGGAGGCTTTTCATCCCAATGGTTATGAATAACATGGGATTATGATAATTATATATCTAACCCTTAAAGGTATATCATGGATTTATAATAATATATCTGTATTTTATAGGTATGTTTTTCATAGACTTTTTTGAAGTGCGAATTTGATGAATCTGGTTTTTAATTTTTGTTCAACTAGAATGTGATTTCCAATAATGAATTTCTTTATGACTTTCTATACTGGTTAGATGATTCCATTTTAAATTTAGTGGATATATTAATGGTCTTAGCTAACAGTTTACATTGAGCTCAGGGAAGATTTGATTCTATATTCGTGATAGTGGAGAATATAAAAAAATTAATCCTATTAACTTTGATTAGAGATTCATGCTCAATAGAGGTTTTATTGAAGATATATCTGGATGTGGTGTTGTGACAATACAAAGACCTAACGAAGACCATCTCTAATCGATTACCTAATTTTACCTACATGTTGTGGAGAGGTCTCAAGAATTACTTTATAACTCCAAAATAACTAAAACTAATTTTCATCCTGAAAAAAATTTGTCGATAGAGTAGACCATCTTGAACATTGAATACATGCAACATTTTGTTTTCCTAGATATTGTTGGTTTTCAGATATGTCATATTCTTTTTGTTTATTTTTATTATAACATCTTCTTCCACTCTGGCACTGGTATAATATCATTCAAATATTTTTATGTCCAACCATATCATTATATATTGTGTTTTATTGGGTTAGAGAGTCTATAATTGTTTGTATGGAGTAATTCATAATAAAATATATATGGTTTCGGTAACACATTAGATGATGAATGTATCACATGATCACCAAAAATCATATACTAATCATAAGTGGATACCTCTAGGGTTTGATAGCAGAAATCAAATGTTCTTAAAAGTAACTCCGCATCATGGTTAGTAAAGGATTAGTCATGGTTATATGATTTATTCCTAGTCTGTTACACTATTTTTTGTTTTCATGAATTATATTTGTGGCCAATCAGATAGCAAATCCTTCATAGTTGAGTTGGATACATGATGATTTTCTGAGGTCACAGATCTATTGATACATTCATAAATACTATAAAGTTATTGATTGGGGAGAGAATGATGCTGGTGATGATACGACCTTCAAGAAGATGATTATATTGAACCATTAATTTTAGGATATGATGAAGTGTTTCCCTACAACTCCCTTATTTCATGTCATGTTGTGGAATTGTGGTATTATGGAGAGAACCTAGGAATATTTGTCATAGATATATACCCACTACCACGAGTAATTTGTTGTTTAGTGGGTCCAATTTTGTTAAACTAGTAGTGGTTGATGAATTTTTATTTTTATCATATTGGATTCACATATTCTTCACTATTAGTAATTATGAGCTCATTTGAGAGGTATCACCATCGGGGGAGTTTTTAGGTGCTGGTTGTTTTTGTTTCATGTGTTTTATCATATCACTATAATGGGGTTATTGACATCCTATGATGGTGAGATCCATGATATAAATCTAAATTGATGTTTGATCAGATGACACCAATTCATTTTCTCATTGGTGTTGGATTTTGATTATGTAGGGATAGAATTCATTGATATGTATATGATTTAGGGGTATGATCCATGTATTTTGTCCAATTACAAGTTCCTGAAGATTCTGGTGCTAATAGTAGGCTTAGTTTTTCTCCCAAGGTGTTTGGATGTTAAAATCTATAAGAATGTAGAGCATATAGTGTAAGAAGAGTATTATTTAATAATGTAAGGTTTTATAACACAAATTATTTTTCTAGAATATATGGTTTTTGTAGAATGGATATAATAACCTGAATAATTTACGTCATAAACCAATCAATTATTATGTTTTTTAAATAATAGACACGTAGTTTGAGGAGTATCATTTTTTTGAAAAACAAAAATTTCAATATATCAATGAGGTAAATTGGTGGTTTACATAAAAAATATGCCCTATTAAGTGAATTTATAACATTTATAACCCTAGAATCTATCAATCTATATGGTTTTCTTCACAAACATCAAGCATCCAGTGGAAATATCTTAAGCCAGGTCAGGATCCCATCGACGATGATTGATTTTTGGCTTCATGTGTTCAATCTATAGCAATTATAGGTACATTCTACCATATTATGTTAATATTATTTTATATGTAACCTCTATATTCATCAATTAAATCTATGGTATTACTCTATCATTTTAATGGAATTGTATTCATTGTTTATTGATGCGATTTTGTTGTGGCACCCTTAAAGGTAATGAACTATTATAGGAGGGGTAATTGGGATCTATGTTGCTGGTTCATTCTCAAGTGATGAATGATGAAAACATTAAGGTCTGAGACTCATTTAGTATCCTATTTATTTATATGAAATAATAATTTTATGTTGCTTTAATCCCTATAATGGAAATGGAAGTAAATTGATAAATATTGAAATTAATAAATATAAAATTTCCTAGTGATCGCATGTCAATGTTGTTGCTATATATCATGATAAATTATTTCTATTATTTTTTAACATGGGGTAATATCTATTCAAATCTTGATATCATGTTTTTTCTTTAGGTTATACTTCTGTTCTGAATGGAAAATATTAATGAATATATATTAATAATTAATTAATTTTTTGGATTATGAATTTAAAAAAGTGATATGTTATTAATTTGGTGTTTTTTTATTTTTATGATATTAAAATCAACGAAATTCACATATTTAATTGAATATTATCAGCCATGTGTCTATATAATTGATAAATAACATATTGTACATTGATTCATGTTTATGATAACATTATAAATACATTTAATTATGAATTTATCTTCTCATTGTTTGATGAAACCCGTTTTATTCTGTGAATCATGTTGTGATTACATGTTATAGATGATGAAGTTGGATTTCCCTAGTTAGAACCTACTTATTTTTAATAAGTTAATTCAATATGTAATATAAATTTCCATTTTATAATGATATATATTTTTGTCTGAGTCTGATGGTTTTCTGATAAAGGAGAAATGCAATATGTTGGGTGTCATGATAGTTTTTCGGCATGTGGTGGATAACAATATTGTTTTGAGGGTTTAATTTCACAGCTGAATAGGTTTTTTTCATGCCCCTTTTATGATTTTATCTTTATTTTTTCATTTCTATGAAATGAGATATGATCTAGGGATGATTGAGTTGGAGATGACTGATGTGACATTGGGTGGGGAGGCCTGAATGTGTAGTAAAAGTAAAATCTTATGGTGGGGAGATGCATTGATCTATGAATGAAGGTGTCAGGTATGGCACGAGAGAGGATTAAATTAGATAATGTTTCGATATCCTATCTATATTATAATTCTAGTTGGTTTTTGGAAATTAATAAGTTCAATGGTTGATGGTTGAGTTACTTGTTTTATATACACCCATTTACACAGTGTTTGAGGAAGAAAATGTTCATGGTTTCATGTATCCACAAGATGGTAGATTAGTATTATTTTGAATGATTTTATGGAATTATATAATGATGATAGAAATGTTTAATAAATTTCTATCACATGGGGTTGGTTTGTCTGGAATATAAATGAGATGATCTTGACATACTGTAGACATGGTAAGGATTTTGCCTGGAGGACATGGAAAATAAATTGATGATTAAGGAAATGTTATGTGGACTTATGTGAATGGTCAATTAATGGATAATTAATAAATTTATGGAAGTAAATTTTATTATTTAAATAAGTAACTAATGTATATTGATAAAATTATTTTGTGAAAAAATTATATCTAGTCCATAATAGTCGAATTCAAGGGTATAAGAGATAAAATCTATAGTAGATATTTGGATTAAATTATTCCCATAATATTTTTGTAAAATATATTATATCAAATATCCTATATGATCTAGTATACTATGAACCCCATGTTAGATAGGGATACAGATACCAAATAGACTTTGGGTGGGTTTTTTCACCAACATCTAACTGGGATGATGTATTAAAGAATTCCCCCATTTCCTCTATTTATTATCTTTGAAGATATATATTTGTGTATAAATGATGGTTAGTTTCCCATATATGTGTGTTGAGGGATATAATGGTTTGGGTTTATTTCATATGAAATTATCCCTAGATATAGTTTCCCATGAATTATTATTAGTATGATGTGAATAAGAAGTGATTTCTTGAGATACCATACATAGTGTATGGACTAGGATGTTTTGGGGTATTATACTCGATATATGATATCCATAATATGGGATAAGATATCCCAAAAATACTTCTTAGTTATAATAAAGATATGGGATATGGTATGATGTTGTTAGGTCGATTAGGTCTTATACCATGAGAGGCAGGGTGAATCAGGGTCTAACAGATTAAGTATCCCGACCTTTGGATCTTGTTTCATTATTAAACAAAACAAACTGATCTATATATCATGTATCAATATATGAATGGAAATGAAATCCTGAACATGACACATCTACTTTACTTGGTTCACCCTAACCGGTCTATATCGAAGGAGCATTCAATAAAAATGTGTTGATGAACCAAATCCACTATATCTCCCTGCCAATTACATGGCTCAAGCCAAATCTTCAATGACCTGGGTGAAAGCATTTATTTGGTTTGGGTCTTCTAAATAAAATCCCAAGTATCACTCCCTATGTCTCTTCCTCTGTCTCAATACTGGTGGGAAGGAACACCATCTTCTGCTTCCTTTTCTCGCTACTCTTGGTATAGATCCCCTCAATGTGTTTAGACATTTGGGTCACTTCATTTTCTCAAAAGCATGCATCCTGGAATTTTGGTACATTCCCTATTGAGGTCCCTTTTTCACTCATAGATGAAATATTTTTTTCTACGTACTATAAGTTAGCATAAATTACATTCATGAACTGTTTTAGTACATTTTTATATTTTATTAAGCCCCCTCCGAACTACCTTACTCTTACTCTAATTTAAAATTTCATATGTTTCATAGACCACCACATTCATGAACTACCTCTTCATCTTCATTCATGTTCTGCCTCTATATACCACCTCATTGAACATCCTCTATGTACCGCCTTTGCGTACCACTTCCACATAATGCTTCCACATACATCTTATGTGTACATATTAGACTTCTGTAGAATTTATTCTTCTACAAATTTCTTCTTCTATAGACCTCCTTCTTCCATTATAGACTAAAATTATTTGAAAACACAATTTCACTGAAACACTTCCGCGAACTACTCCTCCCTTCGTGTAATCCTCCTCATGTATCACTTTTATACATTACCGAATTCAACGGGAAAATATTTTTTCATGTTAAAAATCCTCTATATAATGTATGAATTAAATTTCCTTATATATGAATGTATATCCAAGAAATATTCAAATCCATGATATTACAAATATTCAATGTAGTACCACATTCACTAAGTACCATTCACCTATCAGGAACTATTCTTCCCTATGCAGTCTGCATACCACCTCGGTTCCTTCTCAACAACCCAAATTACCGACACATTTTTGAAAACAATGCCCAACATGACATCTCAAATTGCCACCTTGTTTCCTCCAATGAAAATCCATCCTATGTAATGAAATCCTAACACATAATTCATGCCTTGCATGTTCCACATGTCACCCCACGAATTGTTTCCGCAAACCATTGTGCTTCTAGAAATAGTGATCCTCCTTGTTAACAGGTTTCCCTCTACATATCATTCTGCCTCTCATAAACCATTCCTCGTACCTTATTTGTAATCTGTGAACTACAAATCATGGTCTCCATACTACTCAATATTATGTGGAAATATTATTTTTCCAAAATTACACCCAAAACATACTAAGAATACACCTTGATGTATTTTTCCCAACAATCTCCCGCATTGGGTTTGTGACAACACTTTGGTAATTTGATATTTCATTAATGATGCATGCATCTTTTTCAGGTATTCATTTTTAATATTACAATAGAGATCATGGATGTACATAGCACTTACACAATTTCCATAAGATCAATGGTCGGCATTGGAAACAAAAATATAATTCAAATATCATCAATGAATCACTTCATTCCATTCTAACGCAACCCATTTTCTTTTATCGCAATCCTTCCTATTAGGATATGTATCCTTTGATCAATCAAGTATATCATCATCTTATTTAATACTCTCCCTATGTCACTACTCTCTCTATATCAATGATCCATCTGTCATCTTCTCTTCGTGTCTTGATGAAGTCATTTTCTCTAGTTTAATAGCACAATTTCTCTCCCATTGTCAACAAACCTATAGGTCATTTCTTTGGGGACTATGACTGTGTAATGAACACAAATTATCATATTAATTGGAAAAAAACCATACCATATGGATATGTGGGCCCCACATCTGAACTATTTTAAGTGCAGGGAGTCATCTAAACATTAAGAAATAGTATTTTTGTTTAAAATGCTTCTTTGAGTATGGCCTTTATCAGAATATCTTCAAATGTTCGTTTTGTAGACACATAATCCATCTTCACAAGACCTTGTTCCACCTTCTCCTTCATTTAATGATATTTGATTTCAATTTTATTTCTCCTTTAGTGATAGACTGGATGTTTGAAAAGATTTACAGCACTGGAATTATCACAACAGATTCGGATCAAAGACTTCACTTCAACCCCCATATACTGAAGCTATTGTTTCATAAAAAATAATTATGTTCATGTTTAATTAATCAAAATATATTCTGCATATGCGGTGTTCAATGAAATCCAATATTTTTTCTTGATTAGCCAAGAAAAATATAATCCACTGAGAGAGAAATCACCTCTTGATATTGATTTTCTATCATCTAACGATATGAAACATTCATCATTTATATATCCCAATAACTTTTTTTGAGATTTATCATTCCCCATCAAACCTGAGTCCACTATTCCTTTGATATACTAAGGTATTCTATTCACTGAAAGGATGTGTATTTCCTTGGGATTACTTTGATACCATGATACCAAAAATGTGGATAAAACAATAATTGGTTGTGTTATTTTTATGTATGATAGACATCCAATGATTCACCCTTATTCTATTACATTGACCAATTTGCCTTTATCATCGAGAGATAGTTTCATCATGGTTAGCTATAAAAGTCATAATATCTGTATAATTTTCCATTTTCAATCTTCTTAAAATCTTATTAGATTAATTATATTGAGGAATTGTTGTGAATTAATTTTTTAATTACATATAATCGATGGAAAACATAAATTCACCAATCATGGAATTTTTGAACTCACATTTCATTAATTCAATAAAATATCAGCACTCCACTTAATCTTATCCTCAAAAGATTATGTCATTGAAATATACCAGCACTATCATCCTTTGATTATTTCATGTTTGAAATATATATTTCTAACTAATTGACCACATTGAAAACTAAGCATTTTCATAATCTAATTTATCCTCCAATACCATGCTAGTGGTACTTTATCCAAATCATAAAAATACTTCAATAGTTAACATATTGTGTTCTCATCTTCATGAATGGTAAAACCATCTAGTTTCATAATGTACACTTTTTATTATAACCCCCCGTTAAAAAAATTCCAACATTACATCCACATGGATAAAATTTCACTTTTTTTGTACCACTACGGCTAAGAATAATCATATTGTCCCTAGATTTTAATTATTTTAAAATGATTCATCTACATCAATACCCTCAATCTGGGAGTATCCTTTACACACTAGTTGTTTTTTATCGAATTACAATATCATATTAATTCATTTTGTTGCAAAACTCCCATGTTTTATTGATTTAAATCTTTTCTATTGGCCTAGAAACAAATTCCCATATCTGATTCTTCTTAATTTAGTCAAGATCTTCAATCATTACTAGAACCCAATTCACATATCCTTTTTCCTCACTAAAAAATTTATGCTCTACTTGTTTTAAGTATGATGATATCCATAGAGTCGTAATCCTCCGTATCTATATTGGAAATGTATGATCACGGATTATGTAGTCCCTATCTATTTCATATCTTCTCTTCTATCTTTTATCCATACACAAAATTTTCATCATCCTTTTAATCATCCGAATATTCTTCTAAATCATCTTCTGGTACAATAGTATCTATTGAGATGCTTATCTATTTGCCTCTATCATTATGAGACTAATAATATATTAGATAAATATACTTAAAATCCTCTACTATAGAAAAATCATGGAAGTTAAAAATCATTTCCAGCCACTTATTTGTTGAATTTATATTCGTTCATTTTCCATGAGTGTCTAAGAAATATCTGTTCATCTCCATGGGATTCAAACATCATGTGTTTCTCCTTGTTGATAATGAAACACTAATAAAAAATAAAATGTAATTATATGATGGAATCATCCCATACTATAGTTTTTATGTAGTCGTCTCTTCTATCAGACATAGTAAAGCTCTATTAGATGTGTAGACTGCCGACATCACTAATTCATTCTGTAATTTATCTAGTAGGTATTTCTCAATGAGAATTTTTTTTCATGATGTTGACGGCCCGATTTCATCTTTAAAATACTTTATTATGTTGTGGAGTTATTATTGATGAAACATGATTCCATATCCCACATTTCTTGAGATAACACTGAACTTTTTGATATGTGAACTATGTTCTATTATCTATTCAGATATTCAGGATTGATCCCATTTAATTTTACTATAATCACTAGTTAAGAAAACAAAATGTGTCCTTTAATATATAAATATTGGTGAAATTGGTTTGCACACATCAATATGATACTACTAAAGATATATTTTTTTACCTGCGATCATTTTTGTTATATGTCTTTTAACTGATCATCTCGTGTAGGCTGGAATCATATGTATGGGTACTATCACATGATAATCCACAGAGATCTCAAGAAGCCTTATATTTCACTAGATCATTCAATGATGTTTGGATTACAAGTCCAAGATGTTAATTCTGCAACATATTTTCCTTATCTGTTGATAGAAAAAACATATATCCTTATCCACTGTTGAGGTTGAGATTCCCTTTTGTACATTTTCCTTACAATACAACAAAACCCTATTTTTTCTTGATGACTCAAAATTTAATGGAAAATATTTTTGCTTGTCCTAAGTTACACAATTTACTTACCCTTAATATGTTGTGACTAATACCTTCAATAACCAAGACATCCTAAAATCTCCTGTATTTCCCCCCTTATTTTTCCTTCCAGAGCCACTTAATTTCAACCCTTAATCATGTCCAAATCATATGATACCTTATTTATCTAACCTTATTCCCATTACCAGATCCTTGTTACCTATCATATGGGAGGTACATCCTCTATCAATGATTCATATTATAGTTTGATCTGATGCTCTGAACACAATATCTACTACTGTTGCTTGCTCAGATCTTCTATTTTTGATCCATGTTTCTAACTTTATAAATTTTAAGGAATTATTATCTTGAATTTCCTTAAAATGTGATAGAATGGATTCTTATTGGATAGTTTTGAATCTATTTTTTCATATCATTTAATGATATGTTGGTTTATTAATTATATCCACGATCGGTCCTCTTTGGCCCATTTAGTTGAATTTTTAATGAGAAATATAATTCCATGAGTACGAAGCATCCACACATGAAATATTTACCCTTAAATGATTATCTAGAAAATTAATCTATATATGACAACAAATATTCGTCATTTCCCAACAGTACCTCTTTTCAGGGGAACAATCATTTTGTGAGTGTTTCATCATTCCAAAAAATAGCATCTTATGTGGGGTGCATTCTTGTATGGCATTACCGCTCCAATGGTTATCCCTAAGGTTCTTTGAGACTTTTGATTCTCCATTGTACCCAAATAAATATTCATTATTGAATTTTGTTCTCGTGGTTTAACATTAAATATTAATTATTTCTTTTTCCAATCAAACACCATACCATAATTATCAATTTTATATGACTATTTCTTTATTCTGCAGGAAAAGTATGGTCAATATTCAACCGTTTTTATTACTGTGTTTACTATTTTCCAGATGTTGTTCTGTGACCCAACAAAATTTTTTGATCCTTAGCACTTCATGAAGAACCACAAATTCCTATTCATGTTCTTCGATATATTTGATTTTATATTTCTTAGTTTCAGTTAAATAACTTATCTCCCTTTTGTATTCTTTAATTTTTAGTTTATACTCACCCACATTTCATTAGCATTATGGCATTAAAAACATCAATTTTTTTAAATTTAATCATTAAGATAATGATTCTCTTCTTTATACTCTTGAATATAGAATTATTAATTACAATCCACGTCGTAAGCATTATATTTTTTGTATCTATAAACATATGTATATTAAAGATAAGATTCTAATTCATCCTTAAGGTCCACACATTCTTCATCTTCTCCTTATTCTTAGCCAATTTATACTACTATTATATAATTTATGAAAACTATCAAAAATGAATCCACCTTATGATCGTAGTAGTCCTACAACTCCTCTATCTCAGATTCATCTGAACTATCATCTTCTTCTGAATGTAGATTCCACTTTTTAATGCAAAATCACATAACACTTTTCCTACCTTTATCAATGGACGAATAATTATTTTGAAGAATTAAATCATTTAATTCATGATTAGGTTCAAACATCTTATGAAACATTAATAGAAAATTTACATCCATTCCACATTGGAAGTATTCATGTGAATGTTTTCCTTTGAAAAACATATTCCTCATTGTAGATATGAAAAGAGATGTTTCATGACATCATTCAAATTACATTATTACTATCAATCTTTAACGGAGATCAATGTCATGTTCTTTAATACCACTTCCATAGACTATCCCTTTTCCATATCATGTTTATCGTTGTTTCTCCTTTCATATGAAATAATAATACTATGATTGTTATCCAATGTCAACTCCATTAGATCATTATCTTGCAATACTAAACCATTTGTAATAAATTGCGGTGTATGTTTCTTCTTGTTATGCTTCACAATGTTTATATCATCAACAACTTCTCCTAGAAAACAAATGTATTCCACTACAACATCCACCTTATCAAATAATACATCAAAAGATTAATTTGTGTTTATTATCAGATCATCATTCACATTCCAAAAAACCTACAGCTTTGCCTCTCTAACAATTTAACATCCTTCGTAGATATTCTATAGCATTTCCAACATTGAATGTGATGTTTTACATGACATCACCATCATATAAATATTATTTGATAGGGAAACTAATAAATAATTAAACCCTTTAGAATATTCCTCTAATTCACTTCACTCGGCATCTAATAAAGTACCACTATTGATATCGACTGATATTCCATTCACTGATGTAGTGAAAACATTATTTCCCAATGATTGGAAGTGGTGATGCATCTAAATCTTTCATCATTGAAAATAATATCCATGAGGATTTTAATTCATTTCTGATGGATCACCTCCATTTCATCTCCTAATAGAGATCAGATGACATTTAACCATTTTCATTGACACCAATTGTTAGGTCCACTAGGTCAAATAAACTGGGGTTGAGTCAGGATATTACATATTAAAACTCATACCCCTTAGGATCATGTTTCATCATTAAAAAACACCCATTTCACATCCCCCTATTGAAATATATAAATATAAATGAAATCATACATTGTCACAATGATTTTACATTGTTCACCCTCACATGGCTATCTCTAAGGAGCATACAACAATGAGGTGTCGATGTACCTAATCACGTAAAGCTCACTGCCAATTACAATGTTCAGGCTAGATCTTCTATTCCTTGGCACACTACCATTACAAGGATTAGGGTATGCTCACTATATTCTCAAGGGTCACTCCAAATGTCTCTTCCATTTGCTCAATACCAGTGGTTACTATTATTGACTTTCACATCCTTTGATCGCTACTCTTTTAATGGATCCACGTATAGTTTATGGACTTATATTTCCCTTCATTTTCATGAAAGCAGACAAATTCTGAACCTCCACTTTTATTTTTTTGTATTTTTAGAATAAACCAATTTTATGGGGGAATGTGTGAACCCACATGACATTCACACAAAATAGAAAACCGATAAACTGATTACATGAAGATACCCAATCAACCCAATTTCAATATTCAAACTTTCAAAATTCAAACTTTCAAATTTAAAAATTCAAATCCAAAAGCATCATTGTTACCCGCTATTGATGTCGATGTGTCCATCCAATTTCCAAAATTACATAAATAATGTCTCTACAACCCATCAAGCCCTTTAAAATCAAAGAGAGTCTTCACCAGAAGTCGAGAAAAAACCCTTAATCGAAACCAGATATTCGGCAAGAAACATCCTCTAGAATCTGTCATTACCATAGAAAAATAGCAAAGAAGAGATCCACTATCAACACTATCACCACAATCTGAACAGAGCTACCAAAAAATATATAAAAATGACCAGGAATTCCTTCAGAAACACCACCATTGGGGATATATATCCATAAAGAAAATTAAAACATCACATATAAAGGATCCACAGACATGGAAGACCATGAGTCTCAACTTTACTATGAACCTGATGTTAGCACATGAGCATGAACCAAACCACTGTAGATGGAGACCAAACCAAAAACATAAAAATGTATAAGGAGGTCATCAAGATGAGTCCGAACACTAGGAAAAACCATAGGAGAAAGTAGTAGGAAATCCTTAGGAGGATAGACCAATGAATTGATGTAGACCGCCCCCAAGAGCACAGTCCCAAACTACCGCACACACCTGGGAACAAGACAATGATTCAGTTTTGGATCAAAGGGATTTGCAGTAAGATAAGAGGAAAGGACGAGCATAAAAACGATGTAGGAACCACCAGAAACCACCTCTGACACAACCCCAAACAACCAATGAAGCTTCATCATGAAAAATAATGGTATTTAGAATTGATAGGTTAGACAATAAGTGTGTTGAAGGATGCATTCAAGGACATAAAAAATATAAGAAAATATGAGGAAACCTCCAAAATCCCCTGTAACACAATCTTAAACAACAAGTTTACCGTCGTGTAAAACCAATATATTGTTAAAAGACAACATATCTAGAGATAAAAGTAGAGGATTGACATTTGATGCCAATAAAACACCAACAGAGTAGCGCATCCATTGAGAATAGAACTCGAAACGCTGAGAGAATGGTGGAAGAGGAGAAAAGGCACATAAAAGAAGCTCACATAGTTAGTATAAATTATGTCTGTGAAATATTTTAGTGAATTTTCATACTTTCTCATGCCCTTTCGGAACTACCTTTCTCTTCTATGAACTGAGTAGCACATATACTTCGCTGACCACCTCTTATGGGAACTACCTTTGCTTCCACAAACATGTAATACCTCCATGTACACACTTCATGATAAACCTATGCATACCCCTTCCATGTACCCCCTCTGTATACCGCATTCGTGTACCGCATCGGTGTACTGCTTCTGTGTACCACTTCCACGTACCGCTTCTGCATACCGCTTCCAGGTACCGCTTCCACGTACCTTTTCCGCATTCCACTTCCGCGTACCGCATCCACATACCGCTAAAATGAAATTCCTTATTCTGCATAATGCTTCTTCCACTGACCACCTACTTCAATTAAAATATATAATTACCTATAAAAACCCTTTTCTATATTTTCTTTTGTGAACTACTTCACCTATCATTAAATCCTCTTGGTTAAAATTTTTGTAATTTAACAAATTCTCAAAGAATAGATGTTCTCTTATGAAAAATTCTCTATGTAATAATGGGATTATTTCTTATTACATTGGATTATAGATCCAAAAAATATGATAATTCAAAATTTACCAATTGGTAATATGGTACATCATACATTTCTCCAACAATGAACATTTATTCTCTTCATAGTCTGCATACCACCTCACTTCCTTCTTTTTATCTAAAATCAATGTCCAATTCTCACAAATTATTCCCTTCATGTATTATCAAATCATTGCCTTGTTTCCTCAAATGAAAATCCAACTCACGCACTATAATACACTGGCGTAATGCATTCCTTCTATGTACCACATTCAATCATTTGAACCACTTCCAAGAACTTTTTTCCTTCCTCAAACCTTTAGCCTCCCCATGAACTGTTTTCCTTCTGCGTAATGTACCACATCCCAATAACCATTCCCCATACCACCTTTCTTATCTACAAAGTATACATCATGATCTCCATACTTTTCATTATGGGAAGAAATCATCCTTTTCTAACAAACAAAATGTCACCCACAACATAATGAGAGTACACCATGAGGGTTTTTTGACCAACAATATACCATTTTGAGTTATTTGAAAAAACATTCATAATATGATATTTCATTTAAGATTCTTCCATATTTTCCTAGAATTCACTTCTTTCAATTAAGATGGTGTTCAAGGAATTACTCAACACATAATATAATCCCACATGATCTATAATTAACATGTGAAACAAGATTATAACAAAAAATTTATCAATGAATCACTTCATTCCATTCCAACACCACTCTTCTTCTTTCATCATGAACCTCACTTTTGATTATATGTATCCTTTGATCGAGCGCATCTAGTATCATCAAATTTAATACTCCCCCAACATGAATACCCCCTAGAATCATTTACTCACCCTATCTGTAGAGACCCGAAGCTTAACGTACATGGACATTACATTACTTTTGCGGAATACTTGGTACATAACAAAAACACACACACAAGGATCGTAATAGTTTAGTGTCTTTGGAAACTCGGAACGTAATCTTCTAATCATCGTGAAAGATCTTCAGTATCTCCCATAAAGATCTTCCCCTTTTTTTACCTAGAACCTTTCTTTATATCCTGGGGAAAAGAAAACATAAAAGGGTGAGCTCAAATGCTCAGTAAGGGTAAACAAAAGAAATATCAATCACATCATATTCATAAGAACATAACATTTTGGAAATCATAACCTGCAAAAGAGAGCATAATTTCATAACATGGGATAAATCATGGAAGTGAAAATGAAATCACCATAATCATAACATGAAACTTGAAACTTTGTGGCATTCACACATAATCATAGAGAATAATTTCTTGTTAGTCAAGACTCATTTCCAAGACTATCTTAGTGGACAAAGTCCCTTTCTAAATCGAGTAACCCTCGTTTCAGTCCTGTTTCACTGAACCGGTATAACCTACCATTCCAGCCATGTCTATCTCATGAGATATAAAATCATTACCCAATGAATTGGAGGGAGATATAGGTCCCACCCATCTTATAATTAATCCTTTCTTATGTGTGCCACATAATCATAAAACATACATCATCGCATAACACATGTAACAAAAATGGGATTCTTGAAACATCATGACATCATAAATCAATTCATATAAGATAAAGGAATTCATAAAAATAATTCCATCACAACATGATCAAATCAATTTAATAATAGGGATAAAAACATAACCCTTTATTATCTTAGATGGAAAATAATTTTGATAAAACACTTGAACTCCATTCTTGAGGCTAATATCCTTTCTTCTTCAAAAACATTTTTCCTTTCATAACTTGTCATACAACTTTAAAATAAAAGAAGTTGATTAAAAATAAACTTGAAAACTTGTAAAGGAAGTTTCTTGTAAATAATGTTTTAAAAATACATTCATGCCGTATAAGTTAAAAAAACATTCTTCGTACTTTTGTCGGAAAAGTCATAAAGTACCTCGTACGAAAAACGACAAAAGATTCCTTTCATATATTTTACAAAAAACATTCCGAAGGGTAAAATTGGATATAAAATATTGTATAAGGATGGAAATAATATTACATATTGATGAAACATGGATGTTGATGATAAAATACACCCTAGTAAATACTTACGAATAAACAATCTCATAAAAAAATGAGATTGTGATATTTCCCTTACCTTAGGTCCGATTTGCTTCGTATGTGTCCGAACCTCCTGTATAATGATTTAAATAATGTCATTTACTTATTACAGAATCATATTCATTGTTATGATATCATATATGGTTCACTTATGACATTATATTACCCGTTCTTTTGTAAATTCCACGTTAAAGAAGCGTTTTGGGTAAAATCGTTTCATTTATCGTAGGTGTTTTGACTTGTTGTTATTGACATCATTATTACTTATATCATGATTTACGTACTTCCAGAATATAAAATATGATTTATATATCATATATATTCAGTATATATATATATATATAATAGATAGATAAATAAAATGAAAAACACCGTTCATGGAGACGGTAGTCCGTACGTACGCATGAACGCTGTTTTTCTTTCCTTATTGTCTTGAATGGAAGTAAGTAGATGACATATATATATATATACATAAATCCTGTATCATTATTATGTCATATATTTCATTAGTACTTATTATATATACTTTATAATCATTCATGAATGGTTAATCATTAAGAATGAATCTCATCGCGTCGTGGAGACGGTAGTCCGTACGTACGCACGAGCGCTGATATCATTTCCATAAATATTGAATTGAATTGGAGAGGATTATACAATATATCAGAATCAATATGATGTTGTAATAACTATGTATAGTTATTCTTTACACCATTATAACCATCCATGTAAGGTGGTGGTGGAAAATAGATTACACCACGGCGTGGAGACGGTATTCCGTACGTACGCACGCGCGGTGATTTCTTTTTCCGTAGGATGGATAGATGGTGAAATAGGGTTGTTTCATACTTATAATAAAATATCAGTATATGAGTGATACTGATGTTATTATTTGATAATGAAACAACCTAAGAAGAAGAAGTGGAAGAAGAAATAAAGATGAAAGAATTGGTAACGGTAATTACCTCTTCTTTGAAGCGCCTCTTTGAGACCTCCTCTTAGGGCACTAAAATTGGTCTTTGAGGAAGACCAGAACCTCTAGGATGTTTCTAGGGAAGTGTAGAAGAGATTTTGTCAGGGGTTGGCCGTACTTGAGTGCTCAAATTGGTGTGAGGAGGAGGGGGAGGAGGTGTCCTTTTATAAGGGAGGAGAGGGGCACCTTAGGAATATCTCAAAATATTATTTTATATTAATTTCAAAATCGGTTTATAATGGTTCCAAAGGGTCTTATTTCGAAGCTAAAGTGGGGATGGGTCGAAATTCTATCATCCAATAGGATTTAGGCAAGTTTAGGGTATTATTTTAACCTTATCAATTAGATTTAACTCTAAGTTAAATAATTTAACTTTTACCGTGTCTTTTTGTTTTCTTGCACTATATGGTTAATACACTTACTATAACATGCCAAACGAACCCCAAATTGTTTATTATTAATACATATATCCTTATCTAAGTCATTTGGCCGATCCTTAGATTTTTAGGAATAAAATAACAATTAATAATATAATATTTGATTTTAAAACTATTTTGTGTCAATTTTGACACTATTTGATATATGATTTTTTTGAAAGTCATAACAGAATTATATGTTCGAAAAAAGTTTATTAAATCAACATTAATATATCATAGTAACCTATAAAATTAGTGGAATTCATAAAAAGTCTCAAATTACATTCATTTGAGCATTTATAACATCAATTATGTTAATATTTCCTTAAAAGGGTAATTACTGCATCATCGTTGTGTCATAAATAAATTAATTTATTTAAAGTCTAAAAATTATAAATAAAATATAATTATGTAGGAAATCTTTTTAGATTTCTAATGAATATTTATAGTCGAATTTATCTTATGTATAACCCCATATTAAAAATGATTTACTTATTAAACTTTGATTTTAACTATTTTAACCCTTCTTTAAATAAATTAATAATAAATGTCCTAATCTAATCCAAGTGGGCCTAAATGGTCATATTTTATTCATAAGGTTGTTTTTGGTCGAATTACACTTATCCAATAGAATTAGGACATGTGTTAGGGTAATAATAATATCATATTTACCCTTAGTTACCCTATTTACTAGTAACCGTGGTAAAAAAAAGTAAAAAGTTACTATTCACCAAAAATTATTTTCATCTCATTGAACCACATTTTAGTCCTTGATATTAACCATGTCTCTCGGATTTTCAAAATTCCATTCACAGAAGCGGTAAAATTATGTTTTATGAAAAATTCAGTTTTTTAACTACCACTTAGTGATTTCACTATTCATCAAAAATTGAAAGTTTTCAGAAAAATACCAAAAATTAGGCCTAAGATATATTTGATATTATGAACTCAAAAATGATGCTTATTTTACCAAATTCAAAACATATCAGTTTCATTAACTAATTTAAAAATTAATTCTCGTCGTCAAAACAAATAGCGTGTTTTTAAGAGATAATAACTATCAAAAGTTTGACAGTAGTTTATAACTGGTTTAAATGTGAAATTACATCCAATGACCAACATTGTATTAAATTGTAAAAATATATTCTAAATATACTTTAAAACCACTCAAATTAATAATTTATCACTATTAATTATTTCGATTAAAAAAAGTTGTTTTTAATTAAGATTTAGTAATTTTCACTATTCATCATAATATGAAAGTTATCCGAAAAGTACCAAAATTTCACCCTAAGCTAATTTCGATATTACGAATCCAAAAATGAATTCCATTTTGAAAAATAAAATTTACAAAATTTCAAAAAGTGGTTATTACTATTCATAACGGCTAGTTTTAATAATATCTTAATAGCATATCATTGTTTAGCGAAACTCGGTGTTGCGTACAACACACGCTATCGTGGAAGGTCGCGATTGCGTATAATTCAAGCCAGGTCAGAGATGTGTATTGTGAAAGCTCCTTTTGGTGTAGATTATAACACAAGACATTAATAAAATTAAAAAGAATATTTTTCATAAAATCTCGGGCTGTTACATTCTACCCCCCTTAAAATGAATTTTGCCCTCGAAATTCGTCGGGGTTATAAATAGTTTACTATTCGAAAGTTTCTTTAATAAAAACCCACATCGTAAAAAGGAATACCAAAACTTAGCTTTAAAAACTAAAGTATGAAATGTAACGATTCCCCAAATAAACTAATCACTGGGTTTCCACATAGGTGAAAATATGGATATGGAAGAGAAATATAACCATCATGTTCTGATGGAGAGTGGTAGAGAACATTGCTATGGAAAAGCCAGTAATCACAAATCCATAGATTTGTGATGATATAAGGTACCATATGATTCATCAGGTATAAGATCACTAGGGCAACATTTTTGGTTTTCAAGATCATTTCCCTAAAGTTGAAAATTTGAATTAGAATAAATACGTACTTTATTTTGGTATAATATCACTGTTGTTCGTGCCTTGAACAATTTCCACTTCATCTCTTAAATAAATGAAGTTGAATTTGTTATTCGTGAAGTGTTAGCAGATTATGTGATAGAATGACGGGTCATTCCATCTGTCTCAAACAAAATTTTAGCAAAAATTATATACATAAGTCGGTCTATAGTGAGATTAATCATATATGGTTCCTAAAATGGACTTTATACTTCATATATCATACTGCTTAATATAATAAAACTAGTTTCTAATAAACCGGGACTTCCTGTAGGCCAGTGGTAGGCGATAAAGGCCAGTCGCACTTCGGTTGTGGGTTCGATTTCCACAGCCTTGTCCGACGCGATGGGCTGCCGCCCGTCCTGCAGGTTGTCCTTTTCTAAAACTATATTACTATAACATCCCATCAATAACATCGAGAAAACATCTATCCTTAAACAATACTAACTTTTGCCCAACATAATCCATTCCAATCTTTAGGATTATCCATAATACTGCAATCCACTCTCATAACATAGTGAAAACGATTACCAGAGATTTAATACCATCGTCAATTCCCATATATCATCAGATATGTTTTGTTGGTTACATTCCAAACATTCAAAGTCCTTAATCATGTATTCTCTTGAATACCTTTGTGAAAACATGAATTCAGTTAAAAGTTAACACCTTCCACATACTAAAATCCTCAAAATTCTATATACTCAAACCATGATATCACTTAGTCCTTATATCAATCATGAGCTCATGAATACAATCAAACATCTCATTATCGTCTTATCCCTTCATTATGCACATATCATCTACATTCCAAAAATATATGAATAACCTTTCATGGATACTTGTACCATTAATCATACACTTTCAAAACTCAAGGAAAGACAATAGTGTAACAATCCTTAGATGTCTTTTTATTCCATAGTACCATGAGATTACTTATACAACATTACACGTGATAAACATGTAATCATTCCACTACATTCTTAAACCATTGACCTAGGTTCAACAATTCTTTCATCTCACATATCATTTGTAGTCTCATCATCATCATCCACATAAATACTACCCATATGACCATACTTATTCTCTTCACGAGTCTTTCCCTTAGGGAATTTGTTTGCATAATGCCCATACATTCCACATTTAAAACACTTATCCATTTTTGATGTCGTAGCAATACCATTATCCTCATCCATGGTGTTAACCGAACCTTTTCCTTTGCACTTGCTTGCTTTGTGTCCTTCTTTTCGACACCCAAAGCATCTTCCAGTTACCTTGAAACATTCTCCTTGATGCCTCTTCCCACATGATTTACATAGGGGAAATTGAACTTTCTTTCCTCTATGATCATCATGAAACTCCATCTTTCTCTTATTAGCCGAGTCAGGAAACTTACCAAATTTTACTTTATTGATCATATTATGAGATTGATGATTCGACATAATAATGATCTTTGGACTTCCAAATCCCATTTCATTTGGTTGCTCATGAAGAATATCATTCCATTGTCCATCATATCCTCCATTATCGTGAATCATCTTGTTTCCAGCCATTTTCTAAAACCCAAAATGAATAGTGTGAGAGACAAAAATCATGCTAGGGAAAACAAAATAATAAAGGGGGAGTACCTTCAATATCTAACATCTTAGGTTTAATTCTATGATCGTTAGAGTATTTCTAGTACTATAACTTATACGTCTACTTAACCTTAGGGACATCCCTAGGCATACCGTAGAAATATCTCTAGGGATCTCACTAACGTTTTCGCATCCCAGATTCCAAAGGTTGACTAAACCTTTCCTCTGATACCAACTGTAGATACCCGAAGCTTAACGTACATGGACATTACATTACTTTTGCGGAATACTTGGTACATAACAAAAACACACACACAAGGATCGTAATAGTTTAGTGTCTTTGGAAACTCGGAACGTAATCTTCTAATCGTGGTGAAAGATCTTCAGTATCTCCCATAAAGATCTTCCCCTTTTTTTTACCTAGAACCTTTCTTTATATCCTGGGGAAAAGAAAAAATAAAAGGGTGAGCTCAAATGATCAGTAAGGGTTAACAAAAGAAATATCAATCACATCATATTCATAAGAACATAACATTTTTGAAATCATAACCTGCAAAAGAGAGCATAATTTCATAACATGGGATAAATCATGGAAGTGAAAATGAAATCACCATAATCATAACATGAAACTTGAAACTTTGTGGCATTCACACATAATCATAGAGAATCATTTCTTGTTAGTCAAGACTCATTGCCAAGTCTATCTTAGTGGACAAATTCCCTTTCTGAATCGAGTAACCCTCGTTTCCGTCCTGTTTCACTGAACCGGTATAACCTACCATTCCAGCCATGTCTATCTCATGAGATATAAAATCTTTACCCAATGAATTGGAGGGAGATATAGGTCCCACCCATCTTATAATGAATCCTTTCTTATGTGTGCCACATAATCATAAAACATACATCATCGCATAACACATGTAACAAAAATGGGATTCTTGAAACATCATGACATCATAAATCAATTCATATAAGATAAAGGAATTCATAAAAATAATTCCATCACAACATGATCAAATAAATTTAATAATAGGGATAAAAACCGAACCCTTTATTATCTTAGATGGAAAATAATTTTGATAAAACACTTGAACTCCATTCTTGAGGAAAATATCCTTTCTTCTTCAAAAACATTTTTCCTTTCATAACATGTCATACAACTTTAAAATAAAAGAAGTTGATTAAAAATAAACTTGAAAACTTGTAAAGGAAGTTTCTTGGAAATAATGTTTTAAAAATCCATTCATGCCGTATAAGTTAAAAAAAACATTCTTCGTACTTTTGTCGGAAAAGTCATAAAGTACCTCGTACGAAAAACGACAAAAGATTCCTTTCATATCTTTTACAAAAAACTTACCGAAGGGTAAAATTGGATATAAAATATTGTAGAAGGATGGAAATAATATTACATATTGATGAAACATGGATGTGGATGATAAAATACACCACAGTAAATACTTACGAATAAACAATCTCGGATAAAAAATGAGATTGTGATATTTCCCTTACCTTAGGTCCGATTTGCTTCGTATGTGTCCGAACATCCTGTATAATGATTTAAATAATGTCATTGACTTATTAAAGAATCATATTCATTGTTATGATATCATATATGGTTCACTTATGACATTATATTACCCGTTATTTTGTAAATTCCATGTTAAAGAAGCGTTTTGGGTAAAATCGTTTCATTTATCGTAGGTGTTTTGACTTGTTGTTCTTGACATCATTATTACTTATATCATGATTTACTTACTTCCAGAATATAAAATATGATTTATATATCATATATATTCAGTATATATATATATATAATAGATAGATAAATAAAATGAAAAACACCGTTCATGGAGACGGTAGTCCGTACGTACGCATGAACGCTGTTTTTCTTTCCTTATTGTCTTGAATGGAAGTAAGTAGATGACATACATATATATATATATACATAAATCCAGTATAATTATTATGTCATATATTTCATTAGTAATTATTATATATACTTTATAATCATTCATGAATGGTTAATCATTAAGAATGAATCTCATCGCGTCGTGGAGATGGTAGTCCGTACGTACGCACGAGCGATGATATCATTTCCATAAATATTGAATTGAATTGGAGTGGATTATAAAATATATCAGAATCAATATGATGTTGTAATAACTATGTATAGTTATTCTTTACACCATTATACCCATCCATGTAAGGTGGTGGTGGAAAATAGATTACACCACGGCGTGGAGACGGTATTCCGTACGTACGCACGCGCGGTGATTTCTTTTTCCGTAGGATGGATAGATGGTGAAATAGGGTTGTTTCATACTTATAATAAAATATCAGTATATGATTGATACTGATTTTATTACTTCATAATGAAACAACCTAAGAAGAAGAAGTGGAAGAAGAAATAAAGATGAAAGAATTGGTAACGGTAATTACCTCTTCTTTGAAGCGCCTCTTTGAGACCTCCTCTTAGGGCACTAACATTGGTCTTTGAGGAAGACCAGAACCTCTAGGATGTTTCTAGGGAAGTGGAGAAGAGTTTTTGGCAGGGTTTGGCCGAGCTTGAGTGTTCAAATTGGTGTGAGGAGGAGGGGGAGGAGGTGTCCTTTTATAAGGGAGGAGAGGGGCACCTTAGGAATATCTCAAAATATTATTTTATATTAATGTCAAAATCGGTTTATAATGGTTCCAAAGGGTCCTATTTCGAAGCTAATGTGGGGATGGGTCGAAATCCTATCAACCAATAGGATTTAGACAAGTTTATGGTTTTATTTTAACCTTATCAATTAGATTTAACTCTAAGTTAAATAATTTAACTTTTACCGTGTCTTTTTGTTTTCTTTCACTATATGGTTAATAGACTTACTATAACATGACAAAAGAACCCCAAATTGTTTATTATTAATACATATATCCTTATCTAAGTCATTTGGCCGAACCTTATATTTTTAGGAATAAAATAACAATTAATAATATTTTATTTTATTTTAAAACTATTTTGTGTCAATTTTGACACTATTTGATATATGATTTTTGTGAAAGTCATAACAGAATTATATGTTCGAACCAAGTTGATTAAATCAACATTAATATATCATAGTAACCTAGAAAATTAGTAGAATTCATAAAAAGTCTCAAATTACATTCATTTGAGCATTTATAACATCAATTATGTTAATATTTCCTTAAAAGGGTAATTACTGCATCATCGTTGTGTCATAAATAAATTAATTTATTTAAAGTCTAAAAATTATAAATAAAATATCATTATGTAGGAAATCTTTTTAGATTTCTAATTAATATTTATAGTCGAATTTATCTTATGTATAACCCCATATTAAAAATGATTTACTTATTAAACTTTGATTTTAACTATTTTAACCCTTCTTTAAATAAATTAATAATAAATGTCCTAATCTAATCCAAGTGGGCCTAAATGGTCATATTGTATTCATAAGGTTGTTTTTGGTCGAATTACACTTATCCAATAGAATTAGGACATGTGTTAGGGTAATAATAATATCATATTTACCCTTAGTTACCCTATTTATTATTAACCGTGGTAAAAAAAAGTAAAAAGTTACTATTCACCAAAAATTATTTTCATCTCATTGAACCACATTCTAGTCCTTGATATTAACCATGTCTCTCGGATTTTCAAAATTCCATTCACAGAAGCGGTAAAATTAAGTTTTATGAAAAATTCAGTTTTTTAACTACCACTTAGTGATTTCACTATTCATCGAAAATTGAAAGTTTTCAGAAAAATACCAAAAATTAGGCCTAAGATATATTTGATATTATGAACTCAAAAATGATGCCTATTTTACCAAATTCAAAACATATCAGTTGCATTAACTAATTTAAAAATTTATTCTCGTCGTCAAAACAAATAGCGTGTTTTTAAGAGATAATAACTATCAAAAGTTTGACACTAGTTTATAACTGGTTTAAATGTGAAATTACATCCAATGACCAACATTGTATTAAATTGTAAAAATATATTCTAAATATACTTTAAAACCACTCAAATTAATAATTTATCACTATTAATTATTTCGAATAAAAAAAGTTGTTTTTAATTAAAATTTAGTAATTTTCACTATTCATCAGAATATGAAAGTTATCCGAAAAGTACCAAAATTTCACCCTAAGCTAATTTTGATATTACGAATCCAAAAATGAATTCCATTTTGAAAAATAAAATTTACAAAATTTCAAAAAGTGGTTATTACTATTCATAACGGCTAGTTTTAATAATATCTTAATAGCATATCGTTGTTTAGCGAAACTCGGTGTTGCGTACAACACACGCTATCGTGGAAGGTCGCGATTGCGTATAAATCAAGCCAGGTCAGAGATGTGTATTGTGAAAGCTCCTTTTGGTGTAGCGTATAACACAAGACATTAATAAAATTAAAAAGAATATTTTTCATAAAATCTTGGGCTGTTACACTATCTCCCTACTCCACCTTTCAGTATCTTCCCGTGTCTGGAATAAGAAATTTTCTCCCTTTTAATGTCCAAATTTCACCGGCTTTTTCAACGAACTGAAAGGCCATTTCTTTCAGTTGTAAAACAAAATAAGAAACAAAAATTGTCACATTGATGGAAAACAAACCATACATAATGGATTGGGGGTTCCACATCTGAACTTTTTCAACATTGGAATGTTTTTTAAACTTCTAGAGAAAGTTGATACCTTTAAAATGATTCTTTAGGTGTGGAATTTATCAGAATATCTACAATTTCTTTTACTATAGACACAAACTCCAATTCCACAAGACCTTGTTCCACCTTATCCTTCATTAATTGATATTATATTTCAGTGTGATTTTAATTAAGTGATGGACTTGATTTTTTCTACAATTTATAAAACTTGAATTATCGCAATGGATTACATTCAAAGACTTTATTTCAAACAACATATCCTCATGATGCTGTTTCATCTATAAAAACATTGTCATTATATAGTGGTTGTAATAAACTCAGCTTCTACTGTGCTCAATAAAATATTATATGGTTTATTCCATTGACAGGAAATAAAAAATCCACCATTTTAGAATTCACCTCCTAATGTTGATTTTATATAATCTATTGATCAGGCCCAAAATGTATATGTATATCCAAATAATTCTTGCTGGGATTTATCATTGAACATTAAAATGAAGTCCACTATTCCCTTGATATTCCAATATATTCATTCCATTATATGAATTTTTCTTTCCTTTGGATTAACTTGACACTGTTCTTCTTGAAATGTGGAAAAAATATATGTTTGTGTCCAAGTTAAGTACAAAATGTAACTAATAATCTACATGTATTTTTTTACATTGACCGATTTGCCTTTATCATACCAAGACAGTTTCATCTGGGTAATCAATGAAGTCATCATCTACTTGGAGTATTTTATTTCGAATCATATCAAAACCAAAATAAATTATATAGAATGAGAAATGAATGTTCCGTTATTTTCTTATGTTACCTATAAACCATTGAAATACATCAATTCACCATTAATTAAAATATCAAACTTATTTTTCATCAATTTGGAAAACTATCTACATTGTAATTAATCTAATACTTCAATGATTTTGTCACTGAAATATACTAACATCATCATCCTCTAGTTACTATCATGGTTGAAATATAGATTGTAATCAACTCAACCACGTTGAAAACTGAGATTTTTCAGACACTAATCTAACCATGAATACCATGATCGTGGTTCCGAATTCAAACCATTTAAAGCCATATTCAACTGACAAAAAATGTTCTCATATTCAGAAATGAGAAAATAATTGTTTTACCTAATGTATAATTCTTCTTCCAAAACCCCATTCAGAAATGATGACTTGATGTCCATCTTGAAAACATTGATCTTTCCTTGCTCCGTTATGGCTACAAATAATTGAATTGTCTCTAGCCCTACAACAAGAAAACATATTTCATCAATATCGATACCCTCCATATGGGAGTATCATTTTCAAAATATTAATTCATTGATTCTAATCATAACACCATCTTCATTAATTTTGTTTCAAAAGTCCAATTTTTTCTAATTATATTCATATCTCTTGGCCTTGAAACAATCTCTAATTTTTGATTCTTCTAAATATAGTCATGCTATACATTAATAGCATAAGCCAAATTCACATCTCTAGCTACTTCACTAAAATATGTAGTCTCTACTTTTGATTAGTGTGATTCTGGGTTTAGATGATCAATCCTCCTTTTCTGTAATGGCACTTTCTGATCACCAATTATGCGCTTATTATCAATTTAAAATCTTCTCTTCAATAATTACATATATACAAAAATTTTCATATCCTTTTAATCATATGAATCTTATTCTAAATCACCATTTGGGACTTGATCATCCCCTGACCTGATTATCTCTTCCTTACAATCTTCTTAAAATAGATCATTTATTTTTTTGAAGATTCTTCTCATTATAGACTATGGTTGGATCATTGATTTTATCAATACTTACATTCCTATTGTAGAAGTAATTATATACTTTTATTTTCAATGAGTAGACAATAAATAACCCTTCATCTCTACAAGATTCAAAATTCTTATGTTGAACCTTATCTAGAATGAAACACTTACTTATGACGATTCAAATATTCAGCAATTATGGCTTCTTTGTATACCATAGATCTTATAGAGTATTCTCTTATTTCGGACATAATAATTATGTATTTGATTTTTAAAATTCCAATATCACAATTTCTTTCAAAAATTACACTGGATGAGATTCCTTAATTCGTATTGTACTGGTCAGGTTGCTGAAAAACTGATTTTTTTCTCTCAAATACTCCATTCATCTGTGGAGTTTTTACTGCTACAACATGATTTCTTATGACTTGTTTCTTGAGATTATCCTTTAATTGGAAATTGAGAACTCTGTTCTATTATCTGTTTGGATCATCTAGATAGTTCATCCTAGCATATTGTCAACTTCCAATCGATGTATTTTTATTAAATTGAATACCTCAAATTTTTGGGTGATGACTAAAGACCATGTCATTTTTTTGTAACCATCAATGATGGTACCATAATATCTTCTTCCATTAATAGATATTAGTATAATTTTTCTGCACAGAAAAATATGAACCAAATCATGAAATCATATTGACCTTCACTCTTTTTCATTATATGTATATCAAATTATTTTCCATTATATAAAGGAATCATACCTACGTGCACAATCATGTGATAATATAGGAAGATCTCGAACATCATCACATTTCACCAGATAATAGAAGGTGGATTGGCTTACATGGACAAGACCTTTGTGACATAATTTTTTTTCATACATAGATAGAAAGCACAAATATCTTTCTCCACTAACAAGGTAGAAATTCCTTATTTTATACATTACTTGCAATACAATAGCAACAGATTTTAACTTGATGAGAGAAAAATTCATGGAAAATCATATGGAATTTACTAAGTTACACAATTGAATTACACTTAATAAATTATAACTAAGAATTTCAAAAACCAAGACATCTTCATATATCATTTCTTTTACCCCAAAATGTTTTTTCTCAATGTCAATAATTTTCATCCCTTCATCATTGAAAAATATTATGATAGCTTCATTATCATACCTGATACCCATCGCTTGATCCTTGTATCATATCATTTATAACTTGCATATTTTTTCAACAATCCATAACCCATTGTGATCTAATTCTGTGAATGAAATCTCCACAACCACTAGCTGCTCAGATATTTTCTTTTTTGATCCATTTTTTGGAAATTAGACACATTATGGATTGATAAACATTATATTTATAGAAATATGATGGACTAGTTTCATCTTTTAGAGATGCATATTGATTTCTTTTATTCATCTCACTCAATGATACATTTGTCTACTATTTATCAAAAAGCACAATCTGCTTATGTGCATTACTCTTTATTATTGATGATCAATATATTTCAATGTGTCCTAATCCTACAGACCTGTAAAAATGACAATAAAATGATGATCTACTGGATTGAGAACTACATGAATACTTCTTTTTTCATGTACCCTTTAGTAAAAATTGGTTATGGAACAAACATTTTATAAGTGTTCCAAATTTCCACAATAATTGAATCATATACAGGGTACATTCCTGTACATCAATACTGTACCCCAGGTTATCCCTTAGGTACGTTGAATATTTTTGTTCAACATTGTACCCAAATAAAACATCAATTTAGAAGCGGGTTCTTGTGGTTTTGCATAAACTATTACTGATTTCAGTTTTGGATCAATCCTCACACTATCCATATAATTTGGATTTGACAACTTATTCTATTTGGTGTGAAAACTAGGTTCAAAATTCATCATCTTCACCACTTGTGTTATCTATTTTCTTGATTATGTTCTCTTAGTAAACTATTATTCTTGATCCCTAACACTTCTTCACAGACTGATGAATTCCTCATAATGTCTTCTGAAACGTTTGATTTGTTATTTTTCATTTTCATTCAATCTATCGATAACCCTTTTCTTTTCTTTAAATTTGAGTTTTTACTCAACCACCGTTTCTCATCTTTTTGGTATTGATGACTTCTGTTTTTTAATATTTTCTTTCATCTCATAATTCTTTATATCCTACTGCGGTATATAAGGTTATGTATCACTAACCACATTCTTAGCATTCTTTTTTCGGGAACTCTAAACAGTAATCTCTTCAAGATAAGATTATAATTAATCCAGAAGGTCCACTCTACCATTATCTTATCCTTCTTCATTGTCACTTCCTTTTATTGTTATGGAATATTAGAACACATCCACCAAATCATCTACCTTATGATCCCGGTAGTTCTCCAACATTTTCCCCTCATTTTATTAGGAACATTAATCTTCTTTTGAATGAATATTATTCTTTTGGAAGGAAATTCTCTTAGAACATCTCCTTCCATTGTATTGGGATGAATACTTCTTTTGGGGAATTACATCATTGTCTTCAATGTAATTTTCAAACTATTTAGGAAACTTTTCTAGAAAATGTCCAATATTTATTCATCAAAAGTATTCATGGGGAAGATTATATATGATATATCCATTTACTATTTTCATATTTTATAAGATAAATGACATGAAATCATGAAAAATATCTTTCTCTTGGCCATCTTTAATAGAGAGCTTCTTCATGACCTTGAATGCCACTTCATTGAACATCAGCATTTTCACAACATCGTTATCATCATTTCTTTTTTCATATGAAACAATAGTATTATTCATGTTATCCAATGTCATATCCTTCAAATCTAAATCATCAAATAGTGAAACATTCGAATTAAATAGAAGTGGATGTTTTCTCAAAATAAGATTCACAATTTTTATATCATCAATGACTTCTCCAAACCAATTCATGTTTTCACTACAAAATTCACCATATCAATGAATGCATCATGATATTCATTTGGGTTCACTGTTAGATCATCATACTTGTTCCAAAAAACTTGATTCTTTTTCTCTCTAACATATGAATTAATTCATATATAGTCACATTCTTTTCCAACATAGAAAGTTAATTTTTACATAACATCACCCTTGTAAAAATTTCATTTGAAATGGCTCTACCTAAATAATTGATCCTTTTATCATCTATATCCAATTATCTTAATTTAGATTTTGATAAAGCACCACTATTGGTATCAACTAATATTACATGCATATTAAAGATGAACACATCCATTCTTAATGATTAGAAGTGGTACTACTTTTGATTATTCCAGGGTTGAAATAAATTCCATCAAATATCATAATTTATTTAAGATTGGCTACCTCCATTTCATCAATAAATAATGAAAAATTATCATTTAACAATTCTATTTGATACATTTTGATATGTCCACTACGTCAAATAACCTTGGGGGTTGAATCATGGTATGATATATTAAAACTCATAAACCATTGGATCTAATTTTTTAGTTAAAAACACACTATTCCCTACCTCACTTAGAAATATATGAATAGAAATGAAATTACGCAGAGGAAAAAATTATTTTACACGGTCAAATACCCATAAGATAAATCCAAGTATCATACAATTGTGATATTCCATTGTAAAAAATCCACAAAATATCAATTCTGATTAAATGTTTCATTCTAGATATATAATGACTAGGCTCTCTAACTACATAAGGATTATGATCTGCTCACAGCATTCCCATGTGTAACTCCTTATGTATCTTCCTTTGGCATAGTGACAGTTGGAAGGATCACCTTCTTCTCCTTCTTTTTATCAGTACTCCTGGAATAGTTCCTCATATAGCTTATAGAATTGTAGGTCCCTTATATTTCTAGAAATCACACTTCTTGAAATTTATGTATATGATCTATCGAAGTCCCATTTTCACCCATAGTGAAAATACTCTTTTCCACATATTTTTAGTTAATGAAAATGGCATTTGGGGTCTATTTTGGTGAATTTTATTTTTTTTCTCAAGACCTCAGTGAACTACCATTATCTTCAATGAAATGTGTAGAACATATGATTCCTGGACCAAATAATTTAGGAACTACCTCTTATTATCCCATCGTATACCACCTCTTCCTACTACCTCTGTGAACCGCCTCTACTTACTACTTCTTTGTACCACCTTTGTGTACTACTTCCACATTCCGCTTCCACGTAATTCTTCCCTCTACTGATCTTACATAGTGGTTTTTCATAACTCATCTATGTACCACTTCATCATTTCTCTTCTATGTGCCTCTTCTGTATGTCGCTGTTATGTGCTGCTTCCATGTGTCGCTTACCCGTGCCTCTTCTGAATTTCGCTTCCGCGTGTTTCATGTGTGCGCCACATTCATGCTCCGCTTCCGAATACTACTTTTCCTTATTCAAAATATATTCTTCCATATACTACATATTCCATTGAACACATTCTTACTTTTCAGACTATAATTATATGATAACATATTTTCATGAAATCACATCCACAAAATGCTTTACCCTTCACCGAATCCTCCTTACATATCTCAATCAGACTTCACTGAGTTCCCATAGAAAAGATGTTTTCTTACGAAAAATTCTCTATGTTATGATTTTATCAGAGATCATTCTATAGAAAAATATATCCTCAAAATCAACAAATCCATGATTTACCAAATCTTTAATGTGGTATAGCTTTCACCCCATATCATGCTCATGTCGTGAACCATTCTACCATATCTGGTCTACATACCACCTCATTTCATTCGCTGTGGCCAAAATCACCATAAAATGTTTTCAATTGACACACTTCATGGATTATCATGTCACCACCTCATTCACGCCAATGAATATCCATCCCACGTACCACAATCCTCTCGTGTACCACATATCTTCCATGTACCGCATGCCATCCCGCGAGCCGTTTCCATGAAATATTTTTCTTTTTTGAATCTTGATCCTCCCTGTGAACAATTTTAATTACGTGTACCATTCTCCCTCCCATTCTCCCTTCATCAGACCTCTTTTTAAATCTACAAACTAAACATCTTGGTCATTATACTATTCATTCTTACATGGAATACAATAACAGTATGCATTTGTGGTCAAAAGGATTTGTTAACAAACATAATCACACTGAAAAAATATCGAAAGGAGACATTGCGGGATTTTTTCCCATCAGATTTGATTATATGATGCAATAGGTACATGTTTTGATATATATCACAACTAATTGTGGGCTGTCTTATTTTGGAGTGGGATGGATCAAGACATGTGTTGTTTGGGAAGAGTAGAAATCTATTGGGTGAAGTGGGATAATGGTACCCTTGATGTTTAATTATTCTATTTTGTTATTAATATTATGTAATTCATAGTTATTTATTTCCATAGTGTGTCTAGAATCATAATATACCTATTTAGATAATGAGTTAGTTTCTAAAATTGTTCACAATGTTTTAACAAGATATAATTATAATTTTTACAGTAATCTCGATAGAAGATCCTACTAAAAATAATTTCATTATCACCCCATTTACATATAATCTATATTCCAATCAGTGGGATTAGTTTCAAGATCATGATAGATATTTCATACTCATGGTTTTATATGAGTTGTTTGGGATTTATGGTCATTATGGAAATTACCTTATTATACCTATTGTTTTTAATGAAATTTCATTTGTAATATATGGAATTACATGTATTTACCTAGGGCTACATTATGTATGTGGGAAAAGTTTTATTGGATTATATTATTTATCTTTATCTTTCATATGATCCCTTATATGTGTATGTCTTCCATTTTTATGCTAATTATACCTATAGTCCTAGTCACAATTTCAAGGCCTACTGGAGGAGGGAATTCGTGTAACGATCTATCCATAAACATAACTTATTATTGTTATTTTATGAATATAAATGAATATATTTCCAATTATTGTTTTAGATTTTATATAATTAGTAATAACTCATACACTAAAACCCATAATTTAGAAGTTAAAACAATTATTTACTATCCATTATTTCACTGTAGAAAACACTTTTTAAATAAGACATGATGAAAAATCATCAATAATATTGTTATGAAACATTCTTAATCCCTACCAATTTTTATGACCCGAGAAAATAATTAAATATAATTTTAATTAGAGTAGAATATATATAATGGTAAAGTAAATAAGAGGAAATAATGAATGAAATATAATAATTAATATGGAATGGTAAATATCTTGTAACACATGAAACTAAAATAAATGGATAAAGTGTATTCAATATTGAAATGAATATAACAGAAATAAATTTCATTTAATTCATTATATGAAAATGACAGTTATACATATATAATTTCAATGAAATATTCTAACGGTTAATAATAACAATAATTGAAATATCTAAGAAGGAAATTATTTATTATTAAACATTATGCTTCCTTGGTACATGGTACCTTTACTATAAATACCTTTCACAAGACGATATAGAATATTGAATAAAAATAATATTATTTCGTCCAAATGATTCTTCTTTTGAGAATTATCAACCAGTGATGGGATTAAATTATATGGTCCCCAACCCATGTCGCACCACACCAAATCATTATTCATATATAGAATAATTAATATTAAAGAAAATTATAATTAAAAGTGTACAATAACACATTCAATAATTTAAATACTATGAACAAAATAGGATTTATTATAAAATACGTAAGATGATAATGTAGGTAAGACACAAATAGAAACAAGTTTTTAATAAGTATTATATATCACAAATGTAAATGTGAGATGAAAAATCCATATAAATTAGTAGTAATTTCTTTAAAAGGTCATTCATTTATAAATAAAAATATTACATTGAATATATCCTTCTAAAATTTTAAATTAATCTTTATAACATTAGGGAATCATCATGGATTGAAATTCAGTTCAATTCGTATAGATCAAACAAATTATTCCTTTTACTTTTGTATAAAAATAACTTTCTTTTCGAAAAAGACAAGAAGTTTCATTTTAAATCATTTTTAATAAGTAAAAATATGGTAAAAATTAAATTAAAAACAATTAGATAATATTAAAAAACATTTAAAAAAACATTAATAATAACCAACATTGATGATAAATATTCCCCAGTGTAGTCTTAAAAATAATCAATCCCGAATAATGATTAGATTTTGAAATAACCCATTAAAATATTAAAAATATTAGAATCAAATGTCACATTAAAGAATGAAAATTATACAGATATAAAATTACAAAAATATTCTGGATAAGAATAATAAAATTAATTCTAGAATATTAATAAATCCACACACAAAATATTTGTACTGTAAAATACATTGCCCCCAAAAATAAAAGTATAATAAAAAACCCCTTAACATGAGTGTCCTTTGGGGTGAATATCATTTAACTTCATGTATAATGGTTTAAGAATGTTATTATATTATTCAATAAACAAAATTATATTTATAAAATTATATATTATATTCTTATAATATCATGTTACCAATTTTTTTGGTAATATTTCATTTATCTCTATTATTAATTTCCAAGATACTCGAATATGTTCTCACTTATTACATGTTGTTACTATCAATTAAATCATGATTTCAACATATGAAGAATGTAAAAATGGATGTAAATATCCTATATATATTCACTATATATTTGATTATAATAATAAATGATATGTAATGGCATGATATTAAATGCACTATTTTTGGAGAGAGAGGGTGTATGTACTAATGAATGTTACATAAAATTATTTATCATATAAATAGAATGAAAAGTAAATGATATATATATATTAATGTGTGTGTGTGTTATAATTATATTATCATATTCATGAATTATATGAGAAATATGTTTATTTATAACCATCCCATATATTTTCAATGAATAGTTTGAATGAATCACATATCATTAAGTAGGTGGTAGACCACAAATCCATAAATGATGTTATCATATAAACAAAAAATGGAAATTATAAGTCTATGTGTTAAAAAAATTATTAAAGTATGAATAAGACATAAATATCATATATATATATATCATATAAATAAAATTTTAACAAAATTTCCAACCAAGAGAGGTGGTAATAGAAAAATGAATGACATCATTTTTTAGGTGGCAGTTCATCATACATGAACAATATTTTCATTATCAATTTCAGGGATGTTTGTGCGAATTTTTGTAGAATCCTTATAAAAACGAAAAGTAAGTATATTAGGGATATATATGTTATAATATAAACATAAAATATAAATAATTTATGAGGATTACAAAATAAATAAAACAAAACAATTCGTTGATGAACATTACCTCTTTGTTGGGTATATTCTTTGGATTTGCACAAAAAGACATTATTATTTGTATTAAATTCAAATGTAATGCTTCTAGGATTAAATTAGGGATGTTGGGAGTATATTTTTTTAGAGTTTAAATGATCCAAGAAGGTTATGATGTGTGAATAAAAGAGAAGAATATGATCTATTTAATTGGAGAGGAAAGGGGTACTTTTTGATTTCATCAAAATATTAATTTATAATAAATTAAACCACAATTATAATACCTCAAAAGGTAAAATATAAAATTATTAGATGATATAATGTTGAAATTTTATCATCTATTATATTTTATATATGTTTTGGTATTATTTTTAATGTCATTTATTTCTTATTCCTTAGTTATGCCATTTTAATGTTAACTATGGTAAGAATTTTTTCATATTAAAAAGATGTAATCTTTACATGTAAATTTTTAATTGGGTAATACATATTTAATTGAGTATATTTTCTACCACATATCATTCATATATCCTCATTTAATATTTTTTTTAAATAATTTAATAAAATATTATTTTCATATAATAACATCTGTCAATTTTGAAACAATTCATTATTTTGTCTTTAAGAAATACACAATAGAATGATAATTTTTTTTAAAAATAATTTTATTAAAAAATGTCATATTTTCTCATAAAATACATTGATCCTTTAAATTATGTAAATTATTTTTCTTTTAAAATTTATTAGATCATTTAAATGATCATTTCATTAATTTATTAATTACTACGCCATCATTGTGTGAATATTTATAAATATAATTTTATCAAAAATATTTATAAATTAATTTCCCTAATGTAGATAAAAATTTAATATTAAAAAATTACCATTTATTATATAATTTAACATATATATAACCCTATAATGAAAATGATATTGTTATTAAAAATATGAGTATAACATATATAGCTTTTCTTAAATAAAATATAATAAATGTTGCACTCTCATCCAAGTGGCTTCAAAAGGTTGTAATCTCAGTCCAAGGATGATTTTTGTCTAAAACCACTAATCTAATGAAATTTTAACAAGTATTAGTGTAATTTTAAAATATTTATAATATTATTTTTTCCAATAATTTCCCAAAAATCCTTTAACCATATTAACAAAAAAATACTCATGCTTCTATTAAGAATATCAAAAAAAATAAAAAAGAACATATTTTCAAATTATGAATACGTAGATTCCAAGTATTAAATAAATTTTTAAAAATTTAAAACACATATGTTATAGTTATTAATTTAAAATTAATATCATTAATGAGATGAGAATAAATGTTTTTAATGTGAAAATGTTAAAAATATTGAAATGTTATTATACACTTCATAAATGTAAAATCTATTTAAATGAAGTAAAATAGAATAAATTATAAAAAATTAATCATTTATATATTTCAAAAAATAAAAATATAATATGAAACTCTAAATTATTTAGTTGAAATGTTGATTTTAAATTAAAATTATGTATTTCCAAATATTCATCAAAACCTAAAACTTATATGAAAAATAACAAAATACCAACCAAAGTTAATTTTCATATTCCCGTTTGAACTAATTTTTTTATTTTTTCCCATAAAAAAAATATTTTAAAAAATTGGATTTAAAATAAGTGGTTCATAAAATAGTAGTAAAACTTCCTTTAGAAATAAATATAGCATTTTAATACACCAAATTGGATTCCTTATCATCCAATACCGATAAAATAAGTTGGATGAATGTAAAGACGTCGAATTAAATATAAAATATATAAATTTCATAATTTGATTCAAAATATTCATCCCAACCAATTTAATATCTTGGTTATATTAATATTTGATTACATGTTTATGGTCAGTGTTTTGTTTTATATAAGCAATCAAAGATATTAAATTTATTTAAAAATAGGAATAACATATGATTTTGTGGTGTAACAAAATCACATCCTTAAATAAATTTCATCATAAAAAGTTTAATTTCCAGTTTAATAATCAATGGTTAATACATGAATATCCCTTTTTAGAAAACCCACATCATAAATATGTCCAATAAAATAAAATATTAATAATATGGAATGGGAAATGAGATTTTCATAACAAATTTGGCATTCGAATTGAAAAAAATTATGGAATAGTGAAAATATGGATAGGGAAGTCAAATCTAACCATAATGTTTTAATAGAGGTTTATAGGGTACATGGTCGTTAAAACTTTAACCATTACAAAACTGTAAACATTTTGATTAGTTAAATGACCATTTATTTCATAGAATGAAAATAATACAAAAAACAATTTTGTTTCCAGATCGTTTTTGTAGAGTTGGGAAATTATTTTACTAGATATAATAAAAAAGTAAAAAAATATACATACGCGCAAAGTAGACATTCATCGTTTAATAAATTTCCACACAAACTCCTCGTTTTCTCTAAACAATATTTACTCAAGATGATTTTCCCATTCCTAATGCACTAGAATCAGCAAATGTAGAATAAAATAAAATATATATATATATATACATCCTATAATTAAATGGTAACTATAACGAAAATATTTAGGATAATATAATTTATTTATTCAACAATAATAAATCATTATAGGATTAAAAACACATTATATATCCATTATTCAATACTCACTCCCAATGATCAATGTAGATCATTTAAAGAATACATAACCATAATATTCATTAAAAATAATCTACACTAATATTGGATCTTGAGAATTATTTGATCACTTATAATATAAGATAAATTAAATATTTATCTCCAAATAATAATAATCACTCTTAATATATGATAACAATTATATAATTTCCTAAATTAAATAATCATTAAGATTTTATAACCAATAATATATATAACCTAAATAACAATATGTACAGAATAAAAAATTTGTTACTTATAAAATATAATTCAGCCATTATTACTAATATAAAATCCCATAGAAGTCTATTTTACCTTGATCATAATGGATCTCCAAAATTGAAAATGTATAAGGAAATGAAATTAATCACTTAATCAAGAAAAATTTATATATGAAGGTTATCTATTCCATAAAAAGTATTTTCCCAAATAATATTTTTCTTCATTAGTAAAAAATATTTACTAAAAGTGAAACATTATACTAAATGGGACGTTACGTAGACCTGTGGTAGGATATGAACCCTTATCTCCCTTTGATTGTGGGTTTGATTTCTACATCCTTTCTGTATGTGATAGGTTTTCACCCAAACTATAGGTTGTTCTTTTGATAATATTTTTATTGTAATCCATATTAAAATCAAACAATTTGAAAAATATCCTAAAAAATATCCTGAATATATTTTAAACTCCAATATTATCTCATAAAATTCATTTTCCATCACAAAATTTAATAACACACATTTACCTCAGCAATTAATGTCTCCAAAAATACATTTAGTCACATTAAAATTTCAAAAAAATTTCTCAAAAGGGTTCATAAAACCATAAAAATTTGATTGACATAAAAATAATAAACCCATGCAGATATTGATAACTCTAAATAAAATACTGTAATCTCCAATATCATCTATAGCCTGCTCTCCTGCCAACTGTAATGGCCCATCCATAAATATAACCTCTTCATATTATTTTAATAATATAAATAAAATCATTTTAAAAAAAGCATTTATCTATATAGTTTTAAAAATTTAGTACAAACACATACCTAATAAACCCATACATTATAAGTGGAATCTTATACTCTCTATCTATTTTTCACCAAAGGAATCCCTTATAATGTAAGACACCAGGACACATATTCAATACATTAATTATAGAATCTTTATAGTCCTTAATGCCCAATAAGACAAATGAAAAACTTTTCAAATCATAGTTTGAAAATAAAATATTAGTATGGTTTATGTACAAATGAATAAATAATGAATTCACAAGAATAATAAACATGGATTTGTAAGAAACTGAAAAAAAATTCCACTAAAATAATTATACAAAAAATATTCATTAGGTAAATGTAAATAACTATAAAATTTCTCATTTAATAAATTATTTGATAATGAAATGAATTTATAAATAATGTCAATGAAATAATATCATAGATAATATTAACAGTAACTAAAATATCTAATAAGGTAATTCTTAATTATTGGATTCCACTTTTCAAAGGTACGTGGTTCCTCCACCACCAAGACCATCCACAAGAAGGTTTAGAATATCAAGTAGAAACCAATCTGATTTGGCAATCTAATTCATCCCATGAAACTCTCGATTTATCAAGAGGCTTACATTAAATTGTCCTTATCATGAGTCATACCAATCCAATGCATTCTTCATATATCAAATAATCGATTTTTAAAAAATAAATAAAATTTAAGTGTGAAATACAACATATAATCAACCGAATACCATAAATATAGTCTGATTTATTATATTTTATATCAAATGTTAGTATACATATATCTGAACATAATACAATTTTTCAATAAATATTATATATTATATAATTAAAAGTGAGATGTGAAAATCCTTACCACATTGTAACCATTTATTTTTAAGTTTTTTCATTTATAAAATAAAAAATATTAATTGAATATATCCTCATAAACTTATAAATTAATATTAAAAAATTTATGGTCTCATGACAGTAAGGAATTATATTCGTTCCGTATATCTTAAATACAATTCTTTTTTATTTGAATACATTGCACCTTGTTTCGGAAAATGATAATAATATTCCATTCAAATCATTATATAATAATTTTAGAAAGGTTTGAAATTGACATTAAAAATAATTTTGGAATAATAAAAACATTTTTTTAAAACTATTAAAGAAAAAATTAAATTGAATTGAAATATTCCCAAGTGGATGCATTAAAAAAATAATCCCGAATAATGATATGATTTTTAAATAAAAAATATTAACATTATAAGCAGTAGAATTACATTCCCTATTAATGAAATAAAATTTTTTGGACATTAAAATAAAATATTCAACATAATAAGACATAGTAATTAAATTCTTGGGAATTATATACACAATACATATGAAATAAATTTTATATAAGGCATGTGTCACACATAAATAATAGTGAGGAAAAAATGAATTACCTAGAATTTTCTTTTCGGTGAACGCCATTTATCCTAATGTATAAAATTTTTATGACTGTTTAGAGAATCTAAACATACTAAAATAATATATATAAAAATATATATTTTCTTCTTATAAAACCTTATTAACCTTTTGATAGAAATAATTCATTGTTTTTACTACATCAGGTGTTAGTTGCCTATTTGTTGAGTATTTTTATTACATGATACGTTTATTGTTCCAATTAATTAGATCCTTATTTCATCAAATAAAAAATTTAAAACATTATTTAAATCTAATTTATATCCACTATATATAAATTTATAGTAATCCATAATATTTCAAGATAATAAATTAAATTCACCAACCCTAGAGATGGTACGCCCTACATACACAAGAAAGCAACTTCCATTTCGTTGTTGAATTGAATGATTGAAATGTAAATGATATATATCTATGTGTGTGTGTATTATTATTAAATTATGATATATTTTTCTTATATTTAAAATATTTTTACTTAAAAATATTTTTTTATGTCCCATGTATTTTTTGAACAAATCACCACACATTGACGAGGCAGTAGTGCACACTTCCACAAACAATGTAATCAGATTTAAAAAAAATCAAATCCTAAAGGTATGTGTCATGTAAAATTATAGAAGTATGAATAAAACATATATATATATATATCATATAAAAATAGTAGGTTAATCAGAATCCCGAACCATGGTATGAGTTAAAGGAAAAACACAAATGACATCGTTTTGTGAAGCAGTAGTTCATCGTACATGAATGGTATGTTCATTAAAAATTTCCATGATGTGTTCATGAGATATGGTTAAAAAATATAATAAAAATATCTTATTATATTTCATAAACTGTCCACTGGGGCCAATGCCGTGAGTACCCCAATCCCTCCTTCTATAGGCCAGGGGATGGCATCTAACACAAAAGGTGTAATTACCTAAAACTGGGAATGAATTGCCTTTATTACCTAGAAATGATCACAAAAGATCACAAAGCTAGATACAAAAAATTAATTAAACTGTATAACAAAAGAGTGTTGAAATGTAAAAGGGGTCGGAAATACAAGCCCAACTATAAAGTAAAAGGAATTGGAATTTCAAGTACAAATAAATAAAGGGAAAACACCTGTTGGGTTATATTTCAGGATTCCAACATGAAGGGTAGGTACAGATAGCCTCCTCAACACTCCACATCGGTGACTCATCTCTGTGTGTCGACTCTTCATATGCTCCCCCTCCGGGTATCATCCAGTCCTCGTACTCTCAACTTCAGTCAGCGATTTCTATCATATGCAACCAAGACAACAAGGTGCGGGTATATCCTGTGCAGGGGTGAGTATAACGATACTCAGCAGGGACCCCGAGACCCACATGGTCTCAGAAAATACAATAGAGAAAAACACAAAATTAAAAATCAAGAGACAACGTCACTTTGGTATATTCCTATACATATACCTAAGTTATCAAGTGATCCATCTCATTCATGAGGAAAACACGGAAAAACATACTTAGCTCAAACCAGGATTTATTTTAGGGGTAATAACATTCTGATCCCTTGGTTGCCAGTGAAATATTCCTCTATCGAGTATAGTGGGCCTCCCTCATCACACAGAGATGCTTCCCATTAATCATGGAATGTTGAGGTACTCCTCCTGTCGAGTACTATGGGTCCGCAGCGTCATACAGAGGCGCTCCACACCGTGGGTCTGCTGCCATAACCAGGCGCTCCCCTTCATAGCCTACATATTTAATCCTCATATCGAGTACCTTCAGTCTACTTCCACGACCAGGTTCTCCTCCACTATGGGTCTATCTCCACAAAAAGGCGCTCCCAATTGGGCTAGTCAACTCACACCGAGTCAAACTGTCTGCATTCGTCATGTCTCAGCCAGCTACTAGGTTCCCACACAAATACTCGCTTGACTCCGGACGATCCGCTCCACATTCTACAGGTTGATGATATACTATCGTGAAGTCCCAGGAAGACGTATCCAAATGATCTGGCACGTCATAAGGGTCTCAACGCAATAGACAACACGTCAATCGGACTCCCGGTGTGTGAGATATTATCCTTTTAGTCTGAGGGGACCGGTTGGATTCGTGCAAGATCCAACCTGACCGTATCTCAACAATACCTCAAACCCCAGTGGGGTATACTCAAAGGGAACTTCATACTCCATGATTACCAACGCCGTAGACGGTTCGTAAAACCGACGTCCAGTGCCAATGATATGGCCAAAAGAAGGTAAAGGGTCATACTGGGTCGGGGTCCGGTCCAACCCGGCCAGACCGACCAGGCCCGACCCTGCATGGGCCATCCTTGTTCAGGTGGACCAGCCCCGTTTGGAGGGCCAACATGTTCAATTTGGCTTGTCCTGTTGGGCGCAACCCACCAGGCCGCGAGGGGCCGTGGAGGGATGCGAGGGCGCTGACCGGTCGCGAGGGCGCAAACCACCCGCGAGTCGGCACAAGGGCGGTTCATCCTGGAGGGTTCCATGAGTGGGTGTGGCTCGGGGGTAGCTCAGTCCGAAGGCTGAGGCTGGTTTGGGAAGGGCTCCGTGAGGGGCTGACAGGCCGGTGGGGCAAGGGCCACTTGGGAGGTCGGTGGGCCGGTTCCGCCAATGGCGGCACGGGGCGCACGGGACACGCGGATGGAAATGTTGCGGGGTGCGCGGGGCACTCCAAGCCACATGGTGCATGGGACGGGCGAGTCATGCAGACAGTGGAGCTGCGGGGTTCTCGGGACGCGCGGAGACCGCGAGGGTCTTGTAGGGGGGTTGTCGTGAAGGTGCGGGCGGCTCATTCGGGGCTTCCATGAGGGCACGACGGGGTGGCGGTGCCTAGCGATGTTGCCTTTAGCGCGACCGAAAGTGGTTTCATCCACCATTATTGTGCTCCTTGTCATTGGTTGTCGACCTTATTTATCACATAGACCACCAAAGTAGATCGACGAAGAGGTCAGGCCATGTTAGTTTTTCCAGCACCCTCCACGTTTAGAGTGGTAGAAAGCGTCTCTACATTTATTATGAACCAAGAATGAGGATAATCATCAAAAAGATTCAAGATTTCGATAATAACACCTTACCTAATCGATGTTTTTTTGTGTTTCCAAAAAAGGCGTTCATGAAAATTAATATACGTTGGTGAAAAATTAATCGTGCATTGGCATAATTAATGTAAAGGATGTTAGGATACTCTTATACATTAATGAGGGGGTTAAGTGTTTCTCTCAATTAAATGGGGATCTAGACACAGGTGGTCCCCACCACCATAAACTCTCATGGGAGGTTATGGTTTGGGAGGTCCCAACCACCATAACCTCTCATGGGTGGTTAAGGTCTAGTGGTCCCCACATCCAACATCCACATTGTGGTTTATTTCTTGTACTCCCCACATCCATCTTCCACATGGAGGATTAACAAACACACAAAAGAAAGCTACACAACTTTATTTTTATTATATTCATTCACAATAATACCCAAAAACCAACATTCACCCTCGACCATTTTCCGTTGAGGTGAAAGTCTTCATAAGAGAACACCGGCGTTGTGAGTTTAGTGGTTTCCTTGGATTTCAATTCTGTGCACCGGTTCAAAAGTTAAAAAAATATGCTTGCATATTTACTAAACGTACCCTAAAAATGTTGGTAAATTTATTTACAATCACACTCGACCCACACTGGTCAAGGTTTGGCTCTGACCATGTGAAACACGCCCCGAAAAAACCCAACAAAACTCTTAGATATCAAATCCGAGTTATCATTTAAATGTTATTTATTTTACAATAAAAAAAATTGTCACTTAATTATTTTAATTATGGCCAAATACAAACTTTCACTGGTGGCTCACGCTGACCAATGTTTGTAGCTTCTTAAATAATGAATGCCCTCATGAGTTCAGTGGTGGTCTCAAATTTTTAATCCTAGTTACCATTTTTGAGATATAAGCTTTTGGAAAATAAAATAAATTATTTAAATATTTTATTTATTATTATGGAAATTTTGGGTCTTCTCATAGGGGGGCCCGCGTTGACTAATCTTATGTCTCAGACTCGTAAAATTTCTATATATTTAAAAAAATCATACATGGAAATTCTGGGTCGTTAAATTCTCCCCACCTCAGGGCTCTACATCCCCATAAGCCATAACTCAAACTAAAGAAACAAGTCAGGGTACTGTTCACACATCTGAACCTCCTACTCCCATGTGCACTCCTGAAGGTTCCCGTGTTACCAAAAAATGTGCCGTAGAGGTATTGAATGTCCATGAAGGACCTGATCCTGTCGATCCTCAGTCTCTACTAAAACCTTCGTAAATGTCTCCCCATCGTCGATGTGCATCAGTCCGTGGCCAATGACGTGAGAAGGGTCGTGCACGTATCTCCTCAGCTGGGATACGTGGAAGACATCGTGTTCTCGGTGCAATTGAGGTAGAAGAGATAAGAGGTATGCCACCTTTCCAAATATGTTGAAGAAATGAAATGGTCTGATTAACCTCAGAGATAACTTAACGCCTCAGCCAAATATCTTCAATCCTCTATAAGGTGAGACATATAAAAAGACATGGACACAATCCTCAAACTCCAAAAGTCTCCATCTTCTATCAGTATATGACTTTTGCCTACTCTGTGCAGTCTTCATCTGCTCCGAGATGATATGTGCTTCTCTTTGGTAGCACATACCATCTCTGGTCCCACTAGTGTTGACTCCTCTAGGTCAGTCCAACACAACGGTTATCTGCAAGGTCACCTGTATAACTCCTAAAACGGTTCCATCCCAATGGTGGAGTGATAGTTTTTGTTGTATGAAAACTCCACTAATGGAATTTGATCCGCCCAGATGCGACCGAAGTCGAGGAAACAAGCATGGAACATGTCTTTTAGGGTCTGAATGGTCCGCTCAGTCTAACCATTCGTCTAAGGATGGAAGGCAGTTCTCAAAAAAAGAAACGTCCCCAAAGCCTACTACAAAACCTTCCATAGCCGGGAAGTAAAACATGCATCACGATCATAGTAAATTGTCAAGGGTACTCCATGTAACCACACAATATTCTGCACATAATGGCATCCCAAGATCTCTACTGAACCCTGCTCTCTGATCGATAGGAAGTGGGCTAACTTGGTGAGTCAGTCGATGATCACCATAAATGAGTCATGTCCCCTGGAAGTACGTGGATTTCCTGTCACAAATTCCATTGATATTTCATCCCACTTCCACTCAGGATCCTCTAATGGATGATCTATGCCAGTTGGTACTAGATGCTCTGCCTTCACTTACTAACAAGTGAGGCACCGAGAAACAAACTATGCAATTGCTTTCTTAATTCTGATCCACCAGTGTTGTCATTGGAGATCCTGGTACATCTTCTCCACTCATGGATGTACCACTAGAGGGGATGTGTGGAACTCACTCAACACTTCCTCCAGAAGTAACACTAGTACCATGGTATTTCCTCTTAAGAGGATGACGTGCTCCCCACCATCAAAAAATCCATCAGGTTCATGTCGAGTGTATATCTGAGCTCATCAAGTCTCGCAGTCAGCGTCCCCATGCTACACCTCCCTGACTCGCCAAAGAAGAGGGGAGTAACTGTAAGAGACTAAAGAAAAGAAGCTCCATATCGATCCACAAAAGATATCTGCAAGTGGCTAGCTACTCTGCCGCATCACTCAGTAGTTGCATGCCAGACCTCCTGCGGAGTGCATCTGCTACCATGTTCTCCTTCCCAGGGGTATAGATGATTTTAATTCATAATCCTAGAGGATCTCTAGCCACTCTTGTTGGTAACTAGAAACTCAAAAAATCTTCTTCCATGAGGGTGAGGCTAGCCGACTCACGAGTGATTATCCACTCCCTCATATACCGGAGTTTAATCTATGATGCATGGGTTTCCTTTTTCACCAACTAATGAAAACCTCATCCTAAATCTATAGATAAACCACAATCATTTTTCTTAATACAATCAATCTGATTGTGACTGTCGATGTCAAGTCAAAAACCAAACTAACGTCTTAAGGCCTCGATGCTGCCTCCAAGAGGTTCCAACCAAAAATCTCACCCCTTGGGTCAGATCACGCCATCAACATGTGTGTGATTATCGAGTCGCCTCCAAAATGTATATCCAGACGTGAGGTTCAGGTCAACTGTTTTACCGGAATGTCTATGTGTTGAACAAGATTCTTGGAAGAATGTAATGATTGGTACCTATGTCTATTGATACAAAAACTACTGGAATACATAGACTGTACCTAGAATCATTATTAGATCCCTAGGGTGGCACTCCGTGACCACATGTAGCTAATCTCTTCCCCCGCCCTCTAGCTCCCTAAGCCTGGCGGGGAACACAAATGGGGGTGGTTGTAACATGTTGAAATTTACACCACCTCATACGGGTCCCCTAGATATGTTTACACACATGAATCCCTGCAGATTCATGAGTCCCTTACACTTCTTCTTCCCGAAATATTTTTGCACGCACGAGTCTCTACCACTTTAACCAGTTTCGTGCTTTCACACTAAGAACATTCACTGGGTGAATCCGCTCAGCCAAGGAATATTCAACCACAAAGTTTCTCTCTATCACCCTAACATAATTAATAATGCATAGAGGAAAATGGCTAGCTCGGATGTCCCTATAGACACCTCTATTAGAGGTCTGATCTATGATTCACCAATCGTATCGTATTCAAAGAGTACTAGGAATGATCGATACATCTCGGTGAATCATCAACTACCGACATGTCATCCTACAGAAGATATAGAAACTCTAGAGAACTCTCGGCCTCCTCCTCATGCCAGTCCTCAGCCTCTTGTGAGTAAGCTAACCTCGGAACCTGAGGGGTATCTGATTCTAAATCTTGCGTAAGGAACTAATCCTCTATGTGTTTTTACCTGTAACACCGATTGTAACAGTTGACCAATGGGTATTGATATAGCTGACACACTACCCAAAGGTATTATCTCAGGTAATGGTTCATGTAATGAAGCCTCATCACTAAGAGGACCATCCTCCTGGAAACTCATTGAAAAAGACTATCTTCTAATATCACTATCTGCTCTATAGGTGTCTCAACTAGACGAGAAACTCTAGAAATCGACTCCAGCCTGCCCCCAGCTATGTGGGAATTTGACTCACCTTGAATCCTCATAACCCTCTTCTATTGGAACTCATGCAACTTTCTCAGTCAGCGTGCACCGTCTGCTACTAGGGCTGGTGGCATCGGAGGCCCAACAGGGAGTGGTACCACTGGTGCCTCCACAGGAAAAGGGCCGTACACCGAGGCCTCTTCGCTCAGTAGGATATTTTTGCACTAAACTCCCAGAACTCTAGACAGATCTCTACGTGGTGGAGTCATGAAGAAAATACAGGTTTGATAAGGTTAAAAGGTTATAACATGTGAGATGACATGGTTGAGCTGACTTAAAGAAAAGTTTTGAAAAGACACATGAAATCAGTGTATTTGTGCACTATGTTGGAAATCAGAATTCAGGGTCCTAGTGTATGCATACGTTGGCCACCGCACCAACACTGGACTCCCTGATGTAAAAACCACACTCACTACACATAAAACTGTTGCTTCAAAAAAATGAATGATCAGAGTCCTAAGTTCTGCGGTAGAACCGAATCCTCTGATACCAATTGTGACAATTGGGTCCCAGTGACAACACAACCACCCCACATTAACACGGTCATCGAGTCGTGGCCCACCATGTTCCACTAGTTTCCCCGCAGACATGTGGTACCCATCTTGCGGTCCAACCAAATGCTTGAACGAGTCATCTAACTATTTCCAGACCACACAGGCCAACACTTGTCTATTCAAGCGTGCTTTTTCCTCACTCACACACACCCTGGGAAACTTCCCAAAATGTCACTCATCTTGATCCTACTCTAGGCCTATCACGTTCAACTGTGGAGTTCTTGTTATGTTGGCTACCAAAAAAGAATGTGCACTTTTTTACATGAGTCATATAATTTATTCATTTAACCATTTATCATTCGGGGGTGTTACAATATATGTTAGATATTGTGGTTATCATATAAAAAAGTATTCAAAAATAATTGAATGGTTTTTAGGAAGAAATAAAACAAAAGAATTCATTGATGAACTTTATCTCTTCTTCGGTTATCTCTATTGGATTTTATGAAAATGAATTCATTAAATGGATTTATTGAAAAAGTAAGGATTCCACAATTTTTGGAGGGATGTTTTTAGGGTGATTGGATTTGGTTTAGCAGAAAATAAAAGGTTCTAATTTGTGATGAATATAGAAGAAGGGGTTTCCTTCTATATGTGAGGGCAGTGGACATTTTGGAATTTCCTCAAAATATTAATTTGTTATAATTTAATTATTAATAAATATATACTTTTATGAGGCCATGTATTCGAATATATATTGAGATATGGTTTTAACCGCATCAAATGATAAATTTTAGATAATTATTTGTATTATTTTAAACATTATCATTTTAAATAAATTGTAGTTAATCAGTTTTAATATTAACTATGGTTACATGTTATTAATATCAAGAAGATGTAATTTGAAGATATTAATTTTCAATTGGACCATAAATCATTACATAATGATATTTTAGACTATCCTCATCCCATTTTCATTTTTCATTATTTATATGATTTATATATAATTTAATAAAATATTTTTTTAATAAAATATAATAAGTGTCAATTTTTACAATATTCATTATTTTGAGTTTAGAAAAATAAATACAGAAATATTACATCCAAAAATAATTTAAAACAAAGATAACATGTCATATTTAACCTAAAAAATAATTTAGATCCTTAATTAGCTAAATTATATTTATTTTAAAATTTTAATATAATTTAATTGATCTTTTCATTAATTTATTAATTACTCTAACATATTTTGAAAAAAAAATTGAAAATTATTTATTCATAAAATTCTAATAATATTTTATTATTATTTAGATAATCATTTTATCTTTAAAATTAATATTTATATTTTAATTTATCTTATATATAAACATTTATTAAAGATGAAATAGTAATTAAAATTATGTGTATGAAATATTTAAATATTAGTTAAATAACATCTAATAAATGTTATAATCTCGTCCAAGTGGAATAAAAAGTTTATAATATTTTATGAATGATTATTTGTGTTGATAAAAACTCATAAAATTAATTTTAAAATGTGTTTTGTTAATTTCATAATATTTATTATAATATTTTTACCCTTAATTAGGGAGGATAATTATTTATTTATTATAAAAAATCCACTTATTAGTGATGAGGAGGAACAAAACATGAGTTCAATCACATAAGAAATAAATCCATGCCCATATGCTCCAAATTAAAAAAAAACAAGTTCGACTAGAAAGGAATGCTCCATCCCTGCACAAAGAACATTAAGTAAATTTTCCACCATTCCAACATTGCATTACAAGTTTCACCATTCGAAGACTTGAAAATATTTATGGCAAATACCATATCCCTCTTATACATCCAAATCTGAATCGCATAAGTCTGGTGAAATCATATAACTATAATCCTATTCTGATGTAGTATCTAAAGATAATCTAGAAACATGAACCCTTGAACTGTAATACCCCGGTCAAATAGCATGTGACATACAACTAAATATAAAATTCATCCAACTCAATCCATGTGATTAGACACTGTAAAACCTTCACAGAATGAAACTTGTCCCTCTACTATGATTCCATCACGAAATCACCTAGACCAGATGTTGGAATAAAAGGTAGATCCCAACGATGTTGACACCACTCTGAAAAACATCAACAACATTCTCAACACCACAATGCTTTTTTGCCTCCATGAAACCCGCTCGAAGAGACAACAGCAATCCCACCAAGGTTCCCCAACTAGGGCATGATGTTGTTGACGGGTCACAACCACTTCGCTGCATAACTGAATAATGACACCATCGCTGTGAAATACCATTCGCAACACAACACCACATAAAAACTATTATGAACCCAACTCCGCGGAAGATGAGGTCACGACACAAAGTGGATGACCATTGGGCGGTCCCAATTCCCCAAAAGAACAAGTCTTGACCCCAACACCGCACTGGGTATCAACCCCACAATGCATTGGCTGACAACCCCAAAGCCGCACTAGAGAACAAACCAACACTACAGAAAAAAATCATGACCCCAACCCACCAAATAAAATCCCATTCACAATAGATAATAGGACCACGACCCCGACATCGCACCACATATCGACCTTAAAGAACTCAATCAAAACTCTACTACTGTAGAGAATGATAATGAGCCTGATACCGCACCAAAACATGACTCCCCACCTCAGATGAGATGGAACATGACCCCAAACAAACAAAAGACCGGACCACCCCCTATAAAAGAACAAACCATGAGCCTCTAGAATGGGGCCACACATAACCATTAAAAATCCTCAGCACAATGAGAACTCTATGAAAAACTTGTTGGAACTAGTTATTATGAATACGATATTCATTCTTCAAAATTTAATAGAAACATTTTATTATTTAGTTTAAAATTAATCCCATTGATAGAATGATAAAAACATGTTTTAATGTGAAAATGATCAAAAGATTGTAATGTTTTTGTATATTTATTTTATTTGAAATTTATAATAAAGAAATAAATTATATTAAATAATAAAAATGTGTCTAATTATACTTTAAAACCAATAAAAAATATAATAGATCATAATAATTTTTTTGATGAAAAAGTATATTTCCATTAAAACAATTTATTTCTCACTATTCATTAAAAAAGTAAACATATAAAGTAATTAACGTACAAGAAATAAATATTAATATATATATTAATAATAAAAATAATATATTAATTATTTCATATAAAAAATCATAAAATTGGATTTAAAAACATTGCGCCATCAAAAGGTTGTAAAACTACCATTTGAAAAATATTGTATTTTAATGCATAAAATAGATTTAATTCTTATATTATGCCTATAAAATAATTTTTATGAATGTAAAAAAATCAGTTTAAATATATAATATATAATTTACATAGGCTTCTTCATAAAATTTATTTCCTTCATTTTAACTATTAGGTTGTAATGATATTTTATTCTGTAGTTAAGCACACTCTTCTCTATAACCGATGGTATTTACGAAACCTAATTTATTTATGAAGAGGGATACCATATTATCATGGGGTGTTACACATGAGAAGTCACTATATCCCTTCCATAATTTCAGGCACATGAGTGGTAATATTTGTTAGAAGTGTGTCATTACATATTTAATTACTATCCTTCCATGCAATTTTATGTATAGATGATTCTTCTGGTTTACAAATAATAATTTTATCTATTCATTAAATAATTAATGTTTACATTATTCAATTACAAGTAATTTTTATTCTATATGATATGATATTATTATAGAATATTCATCACATATTAGGTAGTTCATTCCCCTTAGACCAATATTGCATCAAAATAATGATTCCAATGATGGGTGTCCTTCATCATTAAGGACTCATCCCACCCAATTTCAATGATTTGCATAGGCTTAACAAAATCTTGTTATGTAAGTCATTGAATCATTTTTATTGAATTTTTCATATTTTATATTTATTTATGGGTCCCACATCACCCTCTATAATATTATTATAATTTAGTATTTTTATATGAATTATCATTTGTGAATATTTACAAAAGAGGATAAATAAGGAATAACATGAAAGGATTTTAACATTCTGTTGGTACATGAATGGTGATGAACATAGAAATAGTTGTCCTTAAAAGTTTTCTGTAGGAATATGATATTTACAATGTTCCATTGAATATCTCAATATTATATAAATATAGTGTTAAATAAAGTTCTGATTTTTGATGTTCTATTTGGATAGGGTTATCCCATGGATGTAAATTCTTATGGTAGTCAAGGGGTAAGATTATAATAGTGGTATCATATTTTGGTTCTTGTAGAGTCAGTGGGAGAGTGAGAAAAACTTTTATAGGATTTCATTGAAATGATGGATGATGGGTGCTATGAAATGGAATATAAGAACGGATCCTCATAATGATTAATAGTTAACATATTGTATTTCACATTTAGTTGGTTCAAAGGGGGACATTAGTGATGTCTTACAATGGTGGGATTTGTGATTGTTTGTGTGTAATAAAACACAATGGAAGTGAAATTCACAATTGTAATAATTTTTATAGTATATATTCTCTAATTTCATTGTGTGTATGTAATTTCTATAAAAACATTGATGTCATAAAATGGTTGACCTGTAATGAGTAATTAGTCCATTATTTAGACTATTACTTATATAGAGGTCAATGATACTTTTAATCATGGTAGTTTATTTCATATACAATGATTTATTTTATTTTTCACTAATGTTTGGATTCATTGAATAATGAAAAAAGAAAACAATGGGTGTTACTGACGCATGTTGGGAACAAATAGTATGAGGGATAATATTTAAGAGTTGTGATTTTTTTGGTTTCTACCCAATGGATGTTTAATATATATAATATATAATAAATTTATTTTAATATAATTTACACATATAGATATAAATTCAAATAATAGTAATTTCAATTAATTGAAACTATATAATCAAAACATCATGGGATAATTTAAATAAAAATAAAAACAAACCAATATTCTTTTGATAATTAATATAAACAAATAAAATAAAAATATTCTAATTAATCACGGGAAACACAAATGAATTTAGTTTTCTTGAATAAGTGTTATAATAGTAATAAAATAACTATAGAATAGGAATATATGTGAAGAAATAGAAAAATCATCAATAGTATAGGGCCCCTTGACCCCAACATTTCTTTTCGATTTATATTATATTCCACTACACTTTCAAATTAATTCTTATAAGGATATCGTAATATTTTATTTGAAATATATTTTTCCTTTTTTGTTTTATCAATATGAATGTATGTAACCTATTGAAATGAGACATTTACACCTTCAATATTATTATTAAAAACATTTTCCTTGTTATATTCTATTGATTTTGCTTATTTTAATTACTATTCAATTAATGAAATATGATATATTAATTTCAAATATAACGTTTTCATGACCAATATAATAATTTCTATTCACTTTTTAGGATGCAATAGTGGTACATTTTTTCATATTCAATATGACAAAACTATGGAATCAGTAATTTCCTCAGTAGTTCATATCTTGATTGTCATTGCTGATCATTTTCCGTTTCTTCTCGAATGCATCCTTTTGATTAAATATTTATGTGAGGGTGGGATTAAAATTATTTATCCGAAAAATTAATTTTGTAATAATTAATGTCTCATGATATATTTTTATTATGTATGATCATTTTGGCATAATTTTCATAATTTATGATATCATATTTTTTATGTAGAGTCCATGATTGAGAATAAGGTGAACATAGTTTATATGTTTTGTACAAGATTTAATAATGATATTATAACTCCCCTGAATAACAAAGAAAATTATAATTAGAAAATTATTAATAAATATACACGTATAAAATGGTTATTATATGAAATTTATAAAAATTTAAGTGCCTTAAGAAATAATTAAAAAAAGGTATTTATAGGATGAATTAAAAAATGTTTGCGGGAATCGTAAAACCAGAAATTATGAATAGATATAGGACTATTAGGTATTGAAATTTGACTATGAAAATAGTAGAAAGTATATTGACATATTATAAGGACATATAAATAAATCTTTTAATAAATATATTAATAATAGATATAATATATTATAAAAAAGATAATATTATATTTAAAAAACATAATGAAACAATAAGTGTATGTTTTTATGTGTATATAAAAAATATAATTTGTATGTTGTTATTTTAATTTACTTATTGTTAAAAATTATTTGGCTAAAAATAATTAAAGATTTAAAATAATAATTTTAAAAAATATTAATAATTAATTTTTTGGAAATTTTCTATAAAAATAATTATTTATTTGGAAGATAAAAAAGATTTTTAAAATAAATATTTTTTTTAATTAGAGAATTTATGATTTAAAGATGACCAAAAAAATTCATTAATTAGTTTTCAGAAACAATAATAAATATAACAATTAAACTAAAAAATATATATTTCTAAACCAAAAATTAACTTCCCAAAAAATAAAATATAATGTATATCCTAAATATCTATTTTTAATTTTATTTTCTTCCCTACTATTCTATAAATTAATATATTATGGTATATAATTTGGTTAGAAATATTTATAAAAATATTTCTAATCAAATATAACTTGTAAATGTTAGTATTTAAAGTCTTATTTTTGAAATAATAATTTATTCAATTTTTTAGCCAGAAAATACCAATCTCATAATTAATAAATCTCCCCTATACAATACCATATAAAATCACATCCCATAGACTTCCCAAATTTCATGATGTACCAAAATACATATTAATCATAATATTTAGAACCTTAGTGATTTACTGGTGGAATCTGTTAACAATCCCTAAATTGTTTACTATTATAGTGGAGGAGTGTGATTAAATTAAAAGGTAACCACACAATCCTCCATTTTCACGTTTATTTCACGTAGTCATTATTCTCCCAATATAAATTTACTTTTCTAACATTATATATAAATATATAAACACACACACAAACACACACTCTCTCTATTGACACCCAATTAACATGTATTGTTAATGGTTAATGTAATCTACATATAATGATATTATAAATTCATTACATAGCACTATCTATATGGAATGTCATTATAGATTGGTAATATGTTATTTGTTTTATTTTAATTTAATCATATTGATATAATTTAATATACTGAAAATTTACATATAATAAGAATTCTAGAATCGAAAGAAGATTGTATAGTGTCATGAAATCTTGACATAAAAAAAATCACCCTCAAAAGGAAATATTAATATATAAAATCCATTCACAGTAAACATACATGGGTGAATGAAATGAGTTTAACTAACTTTTATATTTTTATTTTAATAAAAAACTTATTATTATATGTATAGTAAAATTATAATGAATCAAAAAAATATCTAATATAATGGGTCTTTCAAACACAATTCTTAGTTTGGGATTATATTATCTTTCACTCTCCAATAAAATTGTATCATATAATAAGTTCATATAATTTTATTTTTATTTGGATATATTTTTTAAATTGAGTTATTTTCATATTTAATCCTAATTTACATTTTTATTATATAATATTTGGAATTTTTATACACACCTTTTTTTCAAATATTCATGAATTCTTCTTATATTATTTCTTTTTCTCATCCAGAAATATTATATCTTCATTGCCAATTATAACATTTCATTAATAAAATAGTTATTTTCATTCATCTATTTTGAACCAAAATGCGTGTTATTTTATATATTCTTCGTGAAATCAGTATTAAATATATATAATATTAATTTTTTGAAATTTATATTATGATTATTTTATTTTTTTCCTTTTCAATATTCTTGTATTATTATGGTCATATTATGATGTGATGGGTGGGGCTAAAATTCTATATCCCCCCAATTCATTGGGTAATGTGATATATCTCAACTTATTATACATATTATATACAAAAATGATCCTGGTATCATCCTAATTTTCAGATGTGATGATTTTTAAACTTATATTATGTGTAAGGATGATGATAGAATTATCCACAACTTATGTGGGGATTATACAATAATTTTATAATATTTAATAAAATATTCAATGATATATTCAATGTCTCTTTCAAATTACTAAGATGTTCTTTATTATAGATATATTATTCATATGATATTATGATAATGATCTAACTCAATAATTTTCTCATATTTACACTTTTGTTGTGTTCCTTCCACATATCTCTCCCATTAATAGTCTTTTACTTCACCCTTACGTCTTTTTATCCCTTTATATTATAACATGTAATAATAATCAGATAAAAAATATTTAGAGGAATATGGTTATGAATTTAAATAGAACATAACTTTTATAATGCACTCAGGATGTATAAGCCAAATTTTCTCATTATTATAAAAAAAATTCTTTCTATTATATTATTATTTTTCTGTTTATTATTAAATTTTCATAATAAATATGTATTATGATTTTCTATAAAATGGGATGGGTTAACTCTTGATATTTTATATATACACATAAAAATTTCAATGTGATGAGTCATTTAAAATTTCCTTGGTGAATTACTCATATGAAAATTGAATAGTATCAACAATGTGGGATATATATTCCATTACTATAAATCATGATATTTTATGTATATGTATTCATTATACATATTTATACAAGTTTATTGTAGATAATATTATAAATATTATATACATTTGATCACATTCCAAGATATATTCTTATAATATACATGATTAACTATTTTAACCTACCATCTCTATATTTTATCTTTATATGTATTCATTTAAAAAAATTCCAACAACGAAACATCAACTAAAAAAATTATTTTAAATATTTGCAAACAAAATATAAAAAACAATTTTATTTAATAGATATTACCAATTAGATGGTTCAACTAATTGTATTTATTAGATTTATATATTAATCATTTTGGGTTATTATTTATTTATTGTATGATATCATTGATGGATTGGATAATTTAATTGACCCAATTTAGATGAAGAAGGGAAAGAAAATAGTGAATATATTCTATGATTTATTTATAGGAATTTTGTTTATTAAAATATTTGTATTAAAATTATAATAATGTTATGAAAATATCAAAACATATTTAATTGTAAAAATTTAAAATTAATTAAATCATAAATAAAAAAATAATATCATAAAACTGTAAATTTATCATAAATGAATTATATATATGTTTTAAATTCAAATTTGTTTTGTGTCAACATAATTGATAAAAATAGTTAAACTATTAATAGATCATACATTGTTAGAATTCATAATCCCATGGCCTTGTAACATTCTATTAATCATCCACCAGACTACTAAAATTAGTTGGATGGTGAAAATGAACATTCTTTTGGTCAAAAAATAAAATAAAATCAATACAATTTTATTCAATCATTCTTAACTTCCAACCACATAACATTACAAATGAATTAAGAAAAAATGAATACAAGTAATAATATGAATATTTTTAACCACTATACAAGGATAATAATTATTAATAAACTAAATGAAAAAATATACATTATTTAAATCACCTCGAAAACTCAAGGGTCATCACAAAAAGATATGTTTTGAAAACATTTATTGATATTATGTTCTGTCAAAAAAATAATGTCTCCTATTAATGATGAATCGCAATATAATATATTAAAGAATATATTTTATTCTATATCACTATATATGAAAATTAATCATCTTACTAAATATTTGAATAAATATAAAATTTGTTTGAATGTGTTTTCTTTAATCATTGTATTCTTTAACATATATCAATTGTGTCCATAATAGAGGTGGGAATCATTTTTCCCATTTCAAAACTAATAAATTAGGGACATGTATTTATTTTATAAATAATTATTTATATTTTTTAATCCCTAATTTCAATAATATAATATGAAAATAACTAAATATAAATTTTCATCAATTTGATTAAAAATTTATAATATTATTAATGAATATTGAAATTTATGTAAAATAAAATATTCAAAAATAGATAATATGTGGAATTAATGATAGGAACATATATATGATATTGAAAAATGAACCACTAAAATCATCATGTCACGTTTTATCTATATCTTAACAACACATTTAAAATTCCAAACAAGTCACTACTATGTTATCTCATCATGAAAAAATGGATCATCACCGTGAAAGATAGTTCTATCCCTTTTCCTTTTTCACTTGTAATTTGGTCAACATTTGAACACTCTGTATATCTACTACATAGAGTTGATGATTATTTATTAAATTTGAATAACCAAAAAATTAATTATTATTAGGAGTTTAGAAAAATAATTTGTCTGTCCATTTGACAAGACCATAATGTAAATCAGGAAAATAAATAATTGATAATTATTCCATCATTTTATATCTATAAATAATATGTATGATTAATTTTTTCTTCTTAGGTAAATGTGGAAATAAGAAAATGGTGTACACTCACATACTTAGTATGGGGTTTTTTCTAGAGATATCTAACTTCAAAAATAATATATTATAACTAGAATGTCATATTATACCAAAGAGATTATAACATTTTACTTACATATCAACAAATAAAATCCATAATGGGAAATAATGAAATAAATAAAAATTATATACCTCATTATAATGGTAAAAAAATATTATTCACCATATAGTGTCCCAAGTATCACGTAAATAAATATTTATTCATTTTAGTTGGATATTCAACACATCTAGCAAGAATATACTCACAACAATTATAATGGATTAGATTTTTCTGGTACTATATAGATAAATATCTTATTTCATTAAAGGTATTAAACATATCAATCAATTTTCTTCTATCATTATACTCTTTATAGAGATATCCAACATAAAATAATACTGTATAGTGTCTAGAAAAGGAAACATAAAAGTAGATCTCATCAGATACTCAGTGAGGATAAAAAAGAGAGATATAAATTGACTATCACAGTTGAATGTAACAAAATAAATAGTGTACAAAAACATGAACAGAACCTACAAAAACATAACAAAAAATTATAGTAAATAAAAAATTATCCATTACCTAAATCATTGTAAAAAATTAGAAATAATCTATTAGAGTGACAAAACATCAATAATCAATCTTGATCCATCAGATAATATCATAATGATATGAAATAATTATTTCCCATATATATAAGAATCGAAAATAATTTCATTATTCAAGGATCACATCAAAGAATATTAGAGTGTAGGAGTCTCATAGTATGTTTTCCCTCAATATACCAGAAAACAAAGTGCATGTTGTCGCATAATGGATTTGGTTCTTTCCCCTTTCCCATTCATATGATCACATGTGATATCAATCCATTATCTTCTAATTTTAGGGTTACACATTTCATGGTCCAACATTAAAATATTGAAAACAAATCATAATTGTGCAACATGTTCATGAAAAAATATATCATTTTGTTATTTATTAATTAAACTGTTGGAATGAAATGGGTTTCATGAAAAACCATTAAAAATCATAATCATATGAAGTTAATAGAATGATTTTAGATGAAATAAAAATTATCTAACCATAGATAATTATAGTAATCCATAATGGATTTGGATATATAGAAAAATAATTTAATAAAATAATTATAAAAATTTGTAGAAATCCAAATAACATTATCATTTTTATTTTGGTAACATTGAAAAAGTAAAATATTTTAAGAGAAATTTCTATAGGAATTTTTTATGATAATTTATAATTATATGGGATGATAATTTGATGAAAAAATATAAATTATTGTGGTAAAAATTTTTCATGTATTATATTCTAAAATAATATATTTTTTACACTTTTGGAATGAATGTTATAATTTTGTTTTTTGAAAATAATTTAAAATTATTACATTTAATCACTTTCAAATAGATCAAATGTTATTAATAATGAAGTTTATAAAAAATTTATTTGTAGATAAAAAATTATATAAATTATTTTTTAGAATGTGGATGTAAAATTCAATGTTTTCTTATCGAAAATGATAAATAAGATTAAATTTTAATGGAAATATTTTGAATGAAATTTTGAGTACCAGAGAAGATAAATATGGAATTGATAATAAATAAAATTTGAAATAATATTTGATTAAAAAATTGATTTGGTAAATGAAATAAACAACATAGAATTTACATCAATGGAAAATGAAAATTTACATTCTCGAAAAAATTGTGATTTTTATATAAACCGATACCTCAAGTCCAGAAATTCTTCTTATTCCCATTATCCTCTAATATATTAAATTTATATTTATTTTAATTTAATAAAAATTTAATAGACATAAAAATATTAATATATAATTTTTTTATACTTTAAATCACCAATTTAATTTTATTTCATCATTAAAATAACTATTTTTTTATTAATTGTTATTTTTTCGATGTATGCTTTGGTTTAATAGATCTATTCTTATAACATTTATCATCATTATATATTCATAATAATTTAATGAAAATACTATATATTTATATTATAGAATTTTAATACTACACATTTATGACAGAGATAAAAATGAATTGCATAAACTTGTAGAGGTTGCAGTCTGCACATACAACCAGTAAATTTTTCATTCTTCAATAATTGTAATAAAAGAACAATAAAAAATAATTTGTATTTAAAATTTCGTTAATATATAATAAATATCATATTTATTTATTAATTAAAAAAATAATAATACTGGAGTTTTGATAATAAAAATTTAATTACATCACTTCATGGAGGTATAATTCTCTATGTGTAAAGGATCAATGACTGTATTTTGAATTATATGAAAAATACTTTGAAAATAGTTTTACCTTTAATATAAAATAATTATTTTTATATTATATATATTGATTACATTATTTTAATATGGTTATAGCATATTTATATAATGTTTAATGAACAAAAATCTGGAATAGATCAATACATTTGATTACCTCTAATTTGTTTATCCTCATTTGGTTTACATGAGATGCCTTCTTAGATTTTCATTTGGGGATGAAAAGAACCTATAGGTCATGGATAAGGGAGTTTCAAATTTATTTGGAAAGATCAAGGTTATCATAAGTTTATAAAGTGAAGGGATAAGAGGATATTCCCTAATTTATGTTAGTGGAGTGACACACTTGTAAATATTATTTATAATATAATAATATAAATATACTTTCAATTGAATGTGTTAAAAATTGTAATTTTTAAAAAGAATACAAATGGAATAGTATAAATCCACATATATTACCCAAATTAAAGATGTTTATATATATTTGTTTCATTATCTCTAAATTTATCTTACACATTACCACATCTTCCTAATCAATTAATTTAAAGAAGTCATTATCCCATTTTACATTTTTCATGGTGACATAATTTTTACATTGGAGGGTAAATATTATAGTTGAAATTTAATTTTCCTTACAACCTAATTATTTAATATTCATATTCGAAATATGGAATCCATTTTATGGGATTTAATTTTTTTATAAATTTTCATTTTTTGAATGGTGGAATACTAAATAATAAATAAATTTATGGAAAAATGTCTTTTAATCCAAAAAAAAAATTTACACCCATGTGTTGTATATAATTGATATCCATGATTTTTTTTAATTATGGAAATAGAAATGTTATTTATTTCATTCATTGAAAGCCATTACTGTATAGAATCTTAGGATATCATGACCCGTCCCCCTGGGCTTGTGTTGTAACTACCCCAAGCCCACCTTCCACATTCCAGGGGCTAGCTACTAGCACCAAAGGCGTAAATCACTATAAATGGGAAGCCATTGCCTTTATAAAATGTAAACTCACACAACTAGAGAACAAACGGAAGCAACCACTAAGTAAATCAGTGTAAAAAACATGCTGAAAGAAAGGAGCCAGAAATACAAACCCAACTGTAAAGTACAAGGTAAAAGGCAAAATAGTTGGAAGGTGACAAGCAGCTCTTGGATCGTCCACCACAGATCCTACCTGAAGGGTAGGTACAGATAGCCTCCTCAGCGCCCTCATCTGACAACCTCTGCCGTGTACCGACTTGTCGTGAGGTCCACCTCCGGGTACCGACTTGACGTGAGGTCCACCTCCAGGTGCCATCCAGTCCTCGTACACTCGGCCTCCGTCAGTGTTGTCCATCGTCTACATCAAACACAATGAGGTGTGGGTGTAGCTCGTGCAGTGGTGAGTATAAAAATACTCAGTAGGGACCCCAAGACCCTCAAGGTCTCACTAAATCCAACAAGGATAAACCACAACGAAATATCTCAATAGATAACCTTTACTTTGGTATATGCCCATACATATACCTATGTTATCATGTAACCCATCTCAATCATGAGGAAAACACAAAGGACACGGACTCAGCTCCAACCAGGTATTTATTCATGATAACGAAAACACGGCTGCTGGATCACTCCTACTCTGTCAAATGCAATAGTCCTGTCACGACTCTGAGGTGCTACTCACTAACCTTAGACTACTGCAGGTACTCCTCCACTGTCAAGTATCGTGGGTCTGCCACCCCAGCACAATATTTCTCCCCCTACTAGCCTACAGAGGTACTCCTCCTATCGAGTATCAAAGGTCTGCCACCCCAACACAATAGTTATCCCCGCCATGGGTCTGCCACCCCAACACAGTAGTGATCCCCACTAGGCTATTCAAGTCACTCCGATACAAATCAGACAAGCAGTCATCAGGTCTCAGCTAGCTACAAGGTCACAGTACTCTGTATGCTCATTTCTAAGAGGATCCACTCCATGAGCCACTGGTCGATACTTCCAAGTGTTAAGTAATCTCATGTGGGAGTATCTCAAAGGACCTCCCCATCATAGGGGACTCAACGCAACATACAACATGTCAATAAGACGACTGGTCTGTGAATTATTAGCATTTACATTAGAGGGCCGCGGTTGGATTTCAGGTAAAATCCAACCCAACCATACTACAACTGCATCCAAACCTCAGGTGAAGTATGCCAACAGAATCGTCTCATCATAAAGAATCCAACATAGTCCACAAGACATTAATCGGACATCCGATCCTTAAGTTATAAGTGTTTCCGCTCCGAGGGCCTAGTTGGATTCATGTTCGATCCAACCCAATCGTACTTCAAATGAAACCAGTTAACCAAACCGGTCACACCATTGTGATCCATACCGAAAAACACACTAGATGGACTACCCATTAGTCTAAAATTGATAGCTGGTGAAAAAGTTTCATTTCACTGCAACACGTGCGAACTGGGCCTCATGGGGCCCCCATCTTAACCTCATCATAAATATACAATATTGGTCTTGAAACATCCATCATAATTCTAGGGTATCAACGTCGTATAAGGTTCCTTATTCCGACACCGTATGAGAGAGATATTTCCGATACAAGATCCCGTAATAATAATAATAATAATATTAATCGGTGTTTCATGGCCCTAAGCCACGAACTAGAATTTAGTATCTAAAATTAGACTTGATTAGACCTTATTAATGACTGGATTACATCACCACTGATGGAAATCCATTCGGACATCGCACACATGAGTTATGGCAGGTCGAAGATTTAATAATATTATTAAATATATTATTTTCTGAGTACTTTGGGTACCCGATCCAAATACCCAAAAAAGACATCCAATATTGGACTCGAAATGTCCGTCTCGTAATTTGGATCGCACTGTCATAGACAGTTTGTGAAACCGAGGTTGCACGAATAAGTCACGGTCAGAAAAGTGTTTTATCAACAAAATTAATAATAACAATAATTTTATTATTATTATTAATTACCTTTATTTATTAATATTATTTTTTTCTAACTCCCAAATCAATCCACATTTTTGAGCTCCCTCTTGTGCGCTAGAAACATTAACTTATCCATATCTTAACTTCTTTCTTTGTGTATTTTTATTTTATTTCCCTAATCTCTTTCTATCTCTAATCGACACATTCTTCCCTGATTTTTTTCTCCCAATTAGATCCCCAACTCCAACATTCTTCCACACGGCCAGAACCACCACCACCGTTGGCTGCCCGTGCTACTACACCTCCAGCCTTCCATATCACTTCCCCTCAACCCAACTGTACTGTCGGATGCCGATCACTAGCACCACTGCTGGCCACCTTGACAAACTCGCACCAGCAGAAACCCTCGTCGAACCCACGCCACGGGATCCTTCTGCATGCCATTCCGGGTTTGATTTTACTCGGAAAAAAGATACGAATGCATATCCATGATCCTCATGTCGAGATCATCATGTCCGTATGTCACGCTCAGGGAAACAATGAGTTTCCAGTCTATACCCAAACTAACTCGGTAAGGCCTCGACACTGCCACCAAGAGGTTCAAACTGAAACTCTCCCCACAAGGGTCAGATCACTTCATCGTCGTAAGAGTGATTATCGAGTCTCCTCCCAAAGTTATATCCAGACGTGAGGGTCATGTCAATGGTTTTAACCTGAAACTCTAGGTTTGAGACAAGATTCGTGGAAGGAAGGAATGATTCGTATCAATGTTTGTTGTTTCGAATGATAATAGTAGACATTTGACCGTACCATGAATCATTCCAAGATCCCCTAGGTCATACTCCTTGACCGTGTGAAACTACTCTCATCCCCTGCCCTCCTGCTGCATGAGCCCCACGTAGACTACAAAGGCGGGTGGTTGTAACATGTCGAGATGTACACCACCTCATGCTTCTCTCCTAGCTCTGCTTCAACATCTGTTGGTTTGTAGATTCATATGTCCGTAACACTTCCAATTCATAAAACATTTTTACATGCCCTAGTCTCTGAGACTGGCAACAATTTCCTGCTTTTCCACTGCTAAAATGCACTGGTTGTATCCACTCAATGAAATAATTCTCAACCACAATGTTTCTCTCTATCACCCTAAAATATATAGGAATGCCTAGAGGAAAGTTACTAGATCATATGTCCTTAAACCCACCTTCCTCGGAAGTCCGAGACCTGGAGCGCTTATCGTATCGTAATCATCAAGTACCAGGAATGATCGATACGCCTCGATGATTACTCACCTACCGACATGTCATCCTGCCAAAGCTGTATAAGCTCTAGAAAACACTCAACCACCTCCTCAAGGCAGTCCTCAGCTACCTATGAGTCGGGCTCCCCTTGGAACATGAGGGGAATCTGATGCTGAAACTCCTATAAGGCACTGAACCTATATGTTTCATCTTTTGGTACCACCGGTTGAAAATACTGACCAACATGTAGTGATATAGCTGTAACATTACCCAGAGGTACTATCTCATACATCGGTCAATGTACCGAATTACCATCACTTTGCCGACCATCCTCATGGTCACTCATTGGGAAACACCAGTAGGTAAGATCACTATTTGTTCTACTAGTGTCCAAAATAGCTGTAGTACTCTAGAAATCACCTCCAGCCAGTCCACTGCTGTTTGAGAATCTGTCTCGCCTTGTAACCTCGGAGGCCTCTTCTGCTGGAACTCGTGCAACACGCTCTATCAGCGTGCACCGTCTTCTAGAACGGCTGGTGGCATCTTCTGCCAAATGGGTGGTGGTGATGCAGGTACACCACCCAATTGTGCCATCATAGTAAGAGTGCCATGCACCAGAGCCTAATTGCTCAGTGGGCCATCATTGGGTACTCTCTCGAAACTCCAACTGACTGTCTGCATGGAGGCATCCGGAACAGATGAAACATGGTAAAAAAAACTATACCTGGTGAGCTAAACTGGTTGAGCTGACAAAAATAAACTTTTGAAAACACACATGCAATCAGTGTTTTCATGATTTGAGTCAGAAATCAGATGTCAGGGTCCTAGTGTATGGATACGTCGGCCACCGCACCAACACTGGACACACTAAACTGAAAACCACACTCGGTACCCTTAACAGTATTGCTTCACAAAAAGAAAATATCAGAGTTCTATGTTCTGCATTAGAACCGATTCCTCCTATACCAATTTGTCACGACATGCCCCCGGGGCCCGTGTCGTACAACATCAAGCCCGGCTTCCATAGGCCAGGGGTAAGCGACTAGCACCAAAGGCGTAAATCCCTATAACTTGGAAGGCATTTCCTTTATAAAATGTAAACTCACACAACCAGAGAACAAGAGGAAGCAAACACTAAGTAAAGTAGTGTAACAAAAGTGCTTAATGTAAGGGTTCAGAAATACATGACCAACTGTAAAGTGCAAGGTAAAATGAAAAACAGCCAGAAGGTGACAAGCAGCTCCTGGATCGTCCACCACGGATCCTACCTAAAGGGTATGTACAGATAGCCTCCTCAGCGCCCTCGTCCTTCAACCTCCTCCGGGTACCGAATCATCGTGAGTTCCACCACTAGGTACCGACTCGCCATGAGGTCCACCTCCAGGTGCCGTCTAGTCCTCGTACACTTGGCCTCCGTCAGCGCTGTCTGTCATCTGCATCCAACACAATGGGGTGCGGGCGTAGCCCGTGTAGGGGTGAGTATAACAATACTCAGTAGGGATCCCAAGACCCTCAATGTCTCACTAAATACAACAAGGATAAACCAAGAATGAATTATCTCAAAAGATAACCTTTACTTAGTTATATGCCCATACATATACCTATGTTTTCAAGTTACCCATCTCAATCATGAGGAAAACACAAAGGTCATGGACTCAACTCATACAAGGTTATTATTCACAATGATGAAAACATAGCTGCTGGAGAACTCCACCTCTATCGAGTGTAGTAGTCCTGTTACAACTATGAGGAGATACTCAATAACTTTAGACTGATGTAGGTACTCATCCACTGTCGAGTACCGCATGTCTGCCACCCCAACACAATAGTTCTCCCCCTACTAGCCTACAAAGGTACTCCTCCTATAAAGTATCGCGGGTCTTCCACCCCAACATAGTAGTGCTCCCCGCCATTGGTCTTCCACCCCAACACAGTACTGCCACCCACTAGGCTATTCATGTCACTCTGATACGAATCGGAAAAGAAGTCATCAGGTCTCAGCCATCTACAATGTCACCATACATCGTATGCTCGTCTCTGGGAGGATCAGCTCCACGAGCCACTGGTCGATACTTCCAAGTGTTTTGCAATCTCACATGGGAGTATCTCAAAGGACCACCACTTCATAGGGGTCTCAATGAAACTGACAACACGTCAATCAGACGCTCGGTCTGTGAGTTATGAGCATTTCCATTCTAGGGGCCCGGTTGGATTTTGGGTACAATCCAACCCGACCATACTCTAACTGCATCCAAACCTCAGGTGAAGTATGCCAAAAGAACGGTCTCATCAAGAGGAATCCAACATAGTCAATGGAAAGTCAATTGGAAGTCCCGTCCAAAAGTTATAAGTGTTTCTGCTACGAGGGCCCGGTTGGATTCATGTTCGATCCAACCCGGTCATACTTAAAATGACACCGGTTAACCAAACCAGTCACACCATTGCAATCCATACTGAAAAACACATGTGATGTACTATCCATTGGTCGAAAATAGATAACTGGTAAAAAAGTTTCATTTCACCGCAACACGCACGAACCGAGCCTCGTGGGGCCCGCACCTCGACCTCGATTAAATATCCAAAATTGGTCTTGAACATCCATCTTAATTCCAGGGTTGCAACTTTGTAGACGGTTTGTCATTCAGACTTAGTATGAGAGAGATATGTCCGATACAAGATCCCATAATAATAATAATATTATTATTATTCAGTGTTTCATGGCCCCGAGCCATGAACCAAAATTTAGTATCCAACATTAGACATGATTTGACCATATTAATGACAGGATTACATCTCCACTGGTGGAAAGCCAATCAGATGTCGCACGCATGAGTTATAGCGGGTCGAATATTTAATAATAATATTAAATCTATTATTTTCCGAGCGCTTTGGGTACCCGATTCAGAAACCCAAAAAAGACATCCAATATTGGACTTCGAATGTCTGTATCAGAATCTGGGTCGCACTTCCATAGACGGTTCATGAAACCGAGGTCGCACGAATATGTTACTGTCGAAAAAGTGTTTTATCAAAAAAATTAATAATAACAATATTTTATTATTATTATTAATTACCTTCATTTATTATTATACTTTTTTTCTAACTCCCAAATCAATCCACGATTTGGAGCTCCCTCTTGCGCGCTGGAAACATTCACCTATCCCTTACTTTTCGTCTTTATTTGTTTCTTTTTATTTCATTTCCCAAATCTCTTTCTCACTCCAATCTACACATTCATCCCTGATTTTGTTCTCCAAATTAGCACCCCAACTCCTGCTTTCTTCCGCATGGGTAGAACAGAAACCACCTTCGGCTGCCCGTGCTACTGCGCCTCCAACCTTCCATGTCGCTGCTCTTTAACCCAACTGCACCGTCGGATGTCGATCACTTGCACCGCTGCTGGCCACCTTGCCTAACCCGCACTAGCCAAAACCCTCATCGAACCCGCACCATGAGAGGCTTCTCCATGCCATTACAGGTTAGATTTAACTCGGAAACAAGATACGAATGCATATTCATGATCTTCAGGTCGAGAGCTTCGCGTCTGTATGTCGCGCTCAGGGAAAAATTTATTTTCAAGCACACTTAATTATTTAGGGATGAAGAACACGTGAAGAATGCAAGGGCTATGAATAAGGAAAGATCACAGTCAAAGTGTGGATCAATAGCCGTGTTAGTTTGGCCATTGTTTTTAAGAACCATGAAGATGGGGGATTGGAAATTAAATATTTATCATAATTCAAGAATCTCAAATTCAGGATAAACAAGAAAAAAATTAATTCAATCAATTGTGTATCGATCCTATAATCAATTTATTTAATTCGTGTTCATCATAAGAAATTTAACCCGGGGTAAGGAATTCACAATGATAAATCCTACAAATAGATGCTCAAGCTCTAGGGTATAAACCACATAAATGGGAAATATACAATATTTCCCTACCTCGGAATAAAGTTGCACGTCGTCGATCTACAGAAGACGAATGTTGCGGTAGATAGCATCACAAAGAACAGCGTCACGGAGATTAGAAAGAAAGGTGTGTCATCGTTCTTCGTGGAACCGGCGTCGCGGAGAAGAGGGCATCGTTCTTCGTTGGAGGCATTCTTCATCGAAGAGAAGAGCACTTTTTTTATCTATATCTCCAGAGCATTCCCATGTTTTATCCAACACCAAAATTTCCCAACTAAAATAATAGCTCTTCCTATTATTTTATTCTCACAACAATTGATTTAATAATCAAGCACTATAATTAATTAATTAGAGAATCCCCTTAATTAATTATAATGTGTTGGAAATTTAATTGGGAGGAAGGTGGAGAGTTTAACACACTTCAAAAAGAGAATGGTTGTCACAATAAATGCAACAGAGTTTAAGGGGGGGGGGGTTTAAAGAAGATTAAAGGTTGGGGATCATGTGGTCCCCACCTTACAAATATCCACACATGGGAAGTTATGTAGAGGTGGGCCCCACCATTAACTTCCCCATGTAGGATTAAACCACCATGGTGTATAAAAATGTTCTAAACAATTTTATTTAACTTTTTATATAATCCCCAAATTTTAACTTTCAACCCGCATAAAATGCCACTAGGGTAATGGTCCCTTAAAGCAATTACCGGCGCTGCGAGTTCATCGGTGCCTCAGATTTCAATTCCAGTCACTGATTCAAAAGATATAAAAACCCGCTCGTTCGTTCACTGAACGTACCCGAGCTAAACGTCGGAAATTTATTCCGGGCACATCGGGCCTCAGAATCAAGTGACGTTAGAAGCCATTGACTCGTAAAAATCCAAAGTATTTATTAAAAAAATGACCATGAAATTTCCGGGTCATTACATAGGAATTCATAATTTATGTAAAATATGTAATTTTTTCATTTTAATAAATATAAAATTTATCTCAAAATATAAAACATGGGTTTAAAATTTCAAAATAATTATTAAATTTATTTGATTTACTCATTTAATATATATTTAGTTGGGATAAATGTCTTAAAATTTTTGATAAAATTATTATATATGAATATGTCAAAAAAATTATTATATTTTTGAATTCAATGTTTTCCTATATTCAACATGAAATAAACAATTTAATAGAAAACACAAGAATACATTTTATTTTCATTTGGAAATTCTACAATAAAAATTGATGTTTCATTTTTTAAAATATATTTATATGATATTAAAAAATACCTCCCAATGATATTGAATATAATATAATAGAATAAATTTTTTTCGAAGACCCAATGATTTTTAATATAAAAATATTGTATTTGGTACCATATACAACATTCAACACTGAGTTTAAACAAATCACTAAAAACTAATAATTTTCTTAAACATTAATGTTATAAACATGATATTAAAATTTTATGTATTAATGAAAATAACTACATTTTGAAAATTATATATAAATATTTTTGATAAATAAAATATATTATTAAATAAGGAATAAATTTTTAGTAATGACTTTACATTTTTTATTAATATAATTTTCATCAAGATGATTTATTTTTATTTGTGAGAAAGTAATATAATTAATTTCATCCATTTTTAGATATAATAATTTAATAAATGTTTATATTTTTATTTAAATATATAAACACTATCTTACTATAATAATTTGGTGTTTTTTGGAACAGAGTGATTTTTAGTGAACTCATATAAATAACACTTTTTGTAAAATTTCCATTTATTTTAAATAAATTTTTTAAATTAAAATTTAAACTATTATTTTAATTTTATTAAAAAGTAAAATAGATATTATTTAGATATATTTAATATAATTAATGTATTTTAGTTATGATTATAATATAATTCTTCATAAGTTAATTTTTATCACAAATACATGAATTTTCTTTAAAATATGTTTTAATGAACAATTCCCATCCATTTTATTAAATTAATATAAACACTTAGAACAAATAGTTTAAATTATATATATGTATGTATTATCTTTCTACCTGAATTTAAATCCATATAATGATTATCAGTCGTTATATTACTAATTTATTATTATCTTATGCTCGAAAAATGTATTTCATGAAAAACCAATTTCACCATGGGTTGATGGTTTATATTATAATTAAATTTTGGAACATCTATTATTTGAATTTAGTAAAATGGATTTCAGATTTTCATTGACAATTATTAATATCATTTAATAATTTCAACATAATTTTTTCCATAAGGAATACTGAAAAAAAAGAAAATAATTATCATGGTTAAGGTTAAAAAGTGTTTATTGGGGTCAAAAAATATAAAGTTCTATTTGAAATTAAACATGAAAAAATAAAATTGTATGAAAATATTTCTATATCATCCTATCACAAATTCAAATACATGGTCACTTCTATGCATATGTCTTGGGAATAATGTTATCATTTCGTATTCTTTTAAAAAATTTCCACGTTGTTTCCATGAAGCTCACCTTCCTCACTTATAATAGGGTACCACTTCCCATAATATCTTCATACCTATAATGACATAATCCTCAAAAAACCTTCCAAAATCTCTTCAAAAAAAATTATCTACATTCAATATTTTTTTTATTCCCAGAAGACCAAACCTAGGATCTCTATGTATAGACCCAAATGTGGGTTCTATATGATAAGGTAATCATCATATCAATTATCTTTCTTTTTATTTGATAGTATAACAAATTCAACTATTCAATAACCGATAAAATAAAATTTCACAATTATAAAAATTAAACTTATATTATATTATGTTTATTTCATAATATTTACCCATCTCAATCTCCTTCAAATGGGAAACAAATTCATTGCACATTTGTATGGTTGAGTATTGCCACATGAACCAATGTAATTTTATTCCATAAATTTCTCAGGTGAATTATTAAAATGATGGAAATAAAATATATTTATGAAAAATATAAAATGATATTAAATATATAAATTTAATACATAATCTATTTCTTTATCATTTATTCCATTATGGAACAATATTTTCGCTCATTCATACATATAACCATCCATCTCTAGGAATTAATTTGATGGATTTCTCTTATTCATAATTAATGAATGGTTAAAAAATATATATAAATTAATATTATTTTTATTACATTAATATAATTATATATATGATTTATCTATATCCCATACAATAAACCAAATCCATCCTGATAAAACATGTAAGAGAAAACAAGGCCTATAACACCAAAAATAATGGTATTGATTATATATTTTTAATGAATGATTAATAATAATAAATCATAAGATTAGATATCATATTATAACAATTATAATGTGACTTTTATAAATTAATAACATTTTTAATACAATTCACTATGAGTATAAATCAACTTTAACTAAAGGGAAGTTTGAGGTAAGGGACTTCATCACAGTTTCTATTCATTGAGGAATATTGTAATATTTTGTACCCTATTTCTTGTATATAGTTTATATACATCCCCCATTACATGTAATATCATGGATAACATAAAAATGAATTATGTATTGGAATAATTTTTAATTATTAACTCAATGGGGGTTTTAGTTTTATGTTTCCATGTTTTAATGAATCAAATTGCTCAATGTTTTACACTGGGTTCTATTACATGATCATTTTCATTTATATTATTTTATTATATCTCTAATTTAAATTTTATTACCATTTGTTTATTATGATTTTTTTGGTTAATATAATTAAAATTTTATTTTCTTTATCATTTAACAAATTATATTCATTATATATATTGTTTGAACTAAATTTATTCCATTTGTAGGGGTTATTATTTAAAACTTAACAATGATGTAAGGGGTTATTTCACAATCAAATTCTATCTAGGATTATTTATCGTCAAATATGAATTGAACAAAATTATATTATAATTGTATAAGAAATCATTTTAATTTTATTCTCTGATTTTTATTAATATAATTTTCATGTAATTATACCACTTTTCCCTCTTTGGAAACTATAATGGTTTGGAAAAGGTATTAAAGTAAATATGGCTTTATTTGTATATTTAGTTAAAAAAATAAGGTCTCATCAAAAACTATTTTTTCCAAAAAAATAAATGAATGTTTTATATATTATCTTATGATTTTTTATATTTATTTTTAACCGTGATTATATTTATGAAGAATAATATTTAATGGAATATTTTTTTTATTCCGAAAAATGTAATTTTATAGGTTTTGTACAAAAAGGTGAAATGAATATTTATTTTAATGTACTCATATTAAACATAACATTAAAATCTTCATCACAACTGAATAATTTGATTAATTCTTCACATTTTTACAATATTCCAATGAAATGTATTTTTGATATATTAGTTTTGAAAAGTTTATCATTTAAAGAAGATTTTCAATGTGAAATGGGTATTCTCCTAAGGAATGTTTTTAATGATCTTTTAAGGAATATATATTGATTAAATAAATATTTACTTTAATGAAAGTGTATGTGTTTTAATGAAACCATCCTTAAAATTACCCTTGATGGATTATGATTAGTTTGACAACAAATTACCCGAAAATTCACTTCCTTGATTAATATCACAGTTTTTAAAGTTACCTTGAAACTTGTACTTTCATGTTATCATTGGGTATTATATTTATCTTAATTATCCATATTCTTTGTATCATGGATGTCATTATCCCCATAACAATATAATATTTTTATATATAGTTAATTACAATGTGAATTATATAAATGATTGGTAAAATTCATGATAAATATGTATTATATACTCAATATAGATAATTATTTGTATGTTAAATTTTTCATTATTTGAATATGTTATTCCATATATGATAACAGAATTTGGAATGTAGTGAATTAGGGGCTCAATTATAGATATCCCCTCAATTCATTACTACTCTAATGAGATTAATCAATTGGTATCATTATTTAAATGTGTTGGTGTATAACGGTCGATTGATTAAACTATATTAGAACAAATTATTGATGCTAAAGATATTTGGTTGTCTCGGATCATGAAATCCAATATTATGCATTTATTTTTTCAAAAATTAGATATTATTATCCATGATAATATTAAATTGATATTATCCATGTTTTAATTCTGTGTTAATTATTTTTATTTAAAAAATTGTTTTTGGTAATTCAATATTCTATTTGGAATATTCATTATCTATTAATTATAGATTCCATTATATATAACCCTTGATAAGAATTTATCCTCACCTTTATTTTGTTTCTTTCCTCCATGACATGAATTAGAATTCATGGAATCTGTTTAAGGATTGTATTTTTTTATTACTTTGTCTTTTTGATATTCCAAATTTAGAATAAGTTTAATGTATATATCGATATCTAAAACAATACTAATTTGATCAATCCTTTGATATTTAAACCATAGTATTTTTTTGATGTAATAAATTATCACCCATCATTCTGTTATGGGATTCTAGATGTTATAGTTAGTATCTCATATTTTTTATTAGATATCATATGGACTACATTTTGGAAAAAATATATTATGGAAGAAAAAACAATAGTATTATTTCTGGGTAATTATACAAAAACATAAAAACATTTTACAAAGGATGAGATTAAATAATTTTTCATTGAAATAAATCCCAGTCTAGAAAATGAATGTGGACAGTATTCAATCATATAATTATATAGGGATAATAACTCCAAGAATGTAACATTGGGATTTTATTTAGTGATAACATGTTCATGATAATGATCCTTATAATGATTAAAGTGTTACACTCATATGATGATATTATTAAGATAATTTATATTTTCATTACAATCCACCCTGAAGGATTTTAATATTTGGTGAAAATAAATGTCATTGGTTAAAAACATGTCATATTTTTTTTGAAAATATGGTTACATGATTTCTAAATCATATTAATTATTATATGGTTTTCCATTATGATTACAATTTGACAAAATATGTTTTTTAGTCAATGGTTTGATCTAAGAGAAATTATATTACCAATAAATGTTATAGATAATGTGGTGATTACAAAAACCACATGGGATGATGACAAATGTAAATGATTTTGTGATTACTTTTAATTACTTATCATTACAAAATATTAATAAATTATAACTTAAGGAACTCTCAGAATCACCTATATATAGAAAGATTGTGTCTACTAAGATCTTGGGTGGTGGATACCATGGATGAAACAAGACTCAAGTTCCTTCATGATATAAATATGGGATTATACACTAAGAGTATTATATTAAAGGGGAAAAAATTCTGTGTGGGAAATAAGGGCATAGAGAAATGAATTTAATATGAAAAGTGAGGAATTCAAGAAAGATAAATGAATTTCATCAGAGTGATCCATTTTTAGTTTGATGACTAGAAGGTGGGGAACCTCATAGTTAACTTTGTCAATGCACTATTTTAGATTATATCTCCTACACCAATGAAGGAAATATTTTCATTTTATATCATTAAAATATTTATATATTGTTTTTTATGAAAAATATTATTTAATTATTTATATCATTGCTATTTTTTTTATAAGAATCATGAAACATATAAGGGTTGTGTTTTTTTAGAAGATAACATGTAATTATAAAATATTAAATATATAATTATGGATACCATACTGGGATTCAAATGTTAATGTTGTTAAAATGATAAATGTCTTAAAAAACATTATGTTTTTATTATATGGAAAATTTATCAATATTAAGGTTATTTTTTATGCATTTATTGATATAAAATCAATTACATTAATATATAGTTCTGGGAAAAAAGTTATTTAAATAAAAATGACATTACATTTTGCTGTTTAGATATAAAATGTGTCAGTTACTTTTATGATTAGTATTATATTTTATGTTTTGGTATGTATAGGTCATTAAAAATTTGTAACATAATAGTAATTATATTAATATCGTTTTGTAAAAAATGATAGCATGCATGATGAATGACAACACATCATATCCTACAAGTTTATGAGATAAGAAAATAAAAGTGAATGGAGATGAGATTGCAGATCCTATAATTGGACAACATTATTTACTCATTTATATGAAGTCAATTTTACTTAAATTATTTTCTGAAAAAATAATACATTGTTCTTTGTTAGTTACTATTTATGTTTGGAGATTAGTTTATTATATTGAAAAACACAAGCTAATAATTTTTATTTTCACAAATATCTAAGAACATGAGTAAGAAAATATCAATCTTTTATGTATGTAATTATCCCTTTATAGTAAATTTTACTTCATTAAGAAAAAAATTGTAATTTGATATTAATTTAAGGGTGTTAGGGGTCACGTTGAAATTGATTGAAGAAAAATAGAAGTATAAAGTAGTTATTACATAACTAAAAAGACATAATATAATTATATTTATTTTGTGTTCTCTAACCCGGTATGAAAAACCCACTTAAATTTGGTATCATTAAATTTTAACTAATGTATTATCCCACTACCTTCATATCTAATGAATCAATGTTCCTTTAACTCGTCATAAATTTACGATTTGTTGGTCATTGGATTTTTTTCATCACTTGAATACATTTGATAAATGTACATTATAAAACTCCATAATTATTTATATTTTTCATACATGTATATATTTTCAATTACTATTACTGTTATTTTTCCTGGAGACTTGGATTTGTGTTATTTTAGATGACTATCATAATTCCTTTTCCACCTTATAAAATAGATTGTTTTCATAGCCTTTTTTGATGTTCATTTTCCATGATGAAATTTGAAATGTGATACCATTTTTTGCAATAAATTTGATATTGTGGCGATTCATGTTGTAAAAGGTAGACAGAATGTAACACTATAATATTATTCAAAAACAAACTCTTTTTTTTAGATTATATAATAGACAACACTGATTCTTAACGAACCATGATATGAAATTAAAATAATATTATTTAAATGTAATAGTTATGACATAAGAATTATAAAGTTATCTATTCATAATAATATAAACTCTATCATAATTATTTTTAAATATTTTTGGTAAATAAATTATATTTTTAAATAAATAATATATTTTTTATTAAATACATCACATGTTTCAAAAATATATATATTTTCAAATATATATTTTTCATTTCTATGAATATAATAAACAAAATTTCATCAAATATTAGAAATATAAATTTTTAAAATTAACTTTATAGTTAAAATATCTTATAAAAATTATGTATGGGTGATGTTTTGGTTTTTTGGGAAAAAATTATTATTATTTTGAATAGTGATAAAATACATCTTTTTGTGAAAACTGTTGGTTAGTTTCAATAATGTATGTAATTTCAGAGAGAAATTATAATTATATTTTTATTTAAATGTAACCAGTGCAATATTTAATTATATTTAAATTAATATATTACATTTGAAACATATTTATACAATATTTTGTTATAATTTTATTTTTAATCTTTATAACACATTTTTCCGAAAACTATTTTAAAGTGTATAATCTTCATCCACATTCATTAATTAGATTAAAAAAATATGGTATGATTAAAATGATAATAATTGATTATATATCTATATATTAGTATTTTGATCCATATAATGATTATCACAATTCGTATTATTAATGTAATATCATCTTATTCTAGAAAAATATATATCTCAAAAAAATCATTTTTTAGCATGTTTTTTGGATTTTTTAAAAAAATTATATTTTCCAGTTATATTATTAAATTTTTTTAAAAATTTATTAAATAATTAAAAAAATTAAATTTATTATTATTTTATAATCTCATCTTAATTTTTTGCCATACTGCATATTGAAAATAGTAAAAAAATTAATTTCTTTATTTAAGCTTTCAATGTGTTTACTGGGGGATAGTAACAAAATAAGGGTATGTTTTCCTATAAAAAATCAATAATTTTTATTTAACTTTATAGTATTCAATATGATAAAATAATTTCATTTGGTAGTAGTTGGGATTGGAATTCCATTATCATTTGTGATTTTTTGTGATGTTTAAAAGTTGTTTCAATGACGGTTTCTATTACGTCATATAAAAGAGAACATCTGCTCACATATTCATACCTATAAAAAAATATACCTCTTCTAAACCATGAATAAATCTCTCTCAAATATTATTATTTATATTATTGACCTAATTGTGTTCCTAAAAGGTCATCTCTTTTTTCTTTAATAATATATCCAAATGAGTTTTCTCAAAGAGAAGGTAACCATGTTAAAGAAAATTGTTAATGTTTTACTTATTTTAACAGAGTAAAATATGTATTAAGGCATATTGAATAATAATAAAAGATTACGACATATAATAATAATTTATTATATTTATGGAATAATATTTATTCATCTCCATCTTAATTATCTGGGAAAAAATTCCATTGCTCGTGTTTATAGTGGACTATAGCCTCAGGAAGCAATATAACTTGCTTTCCATCTCCAACTCACAGGGATAACCATAATTATGAATATAATGAATATATATGGTATATATTACGTCATATCTACTATATAAAGTCAATTCATCATCTAAATCCATAACCTCTCACCAATTAATGAAATGATATCATCGCTCATGCGTACATATGGTGCATTGTCTCCACAAAGAGATGTGATTAATTTTCCATATAAAACAATAAATATTTGTTTTAAAATATATCAATGAAAAAAATTATAATCATAAAATTAATATAATTATGTTGGTAGTGTATCTATATCCCATGAAAATGAACTATAATATTAAATAGAAAAAATTCATGAAAAAATATATCTTTTTACACTATAATCAATGGTAATAATAAAATAGTTTAAACAAATGGATAAACAGATGTTATATGAAGATCATATATGATATTATAACTATTAATATGTAGTTTTTATAATAAATAATATTGTTTATTGTATGTAAAATGATATAGAATCTTGAGGTAGTAGTCATCGTCTCAATTTCATTTTATTGACGATTATATTAATGTAATGGGATTAATTTTTTTTATATGGTGTATTTTCTACCAAATTTACATATATATATAATGATTCATTCTTATTTTATTTTATTTTTTTCAAATATAATTGTCTCATGTAAGAGTTGATTACATTAAATTTTCCATGTGCTAGTGATTTTTATAACTAAATTTCGATTCATAAGGTTATATTACTTCTTCATTAGTAATGATATTATATGGTTAAGTGTTAATTGATATTTTTATACCTAAATTTTTATTTACATGTATTTTATGTGTATTTAAATTTTATACACATAATATATTCATTTATTAGTTATCACTAGAATGTTATGATGATTGTGTGATGTCCGGGACCAAGATGTCTCTTAATGGGTGCCCCAAACCCGGTGAGCCACGCAACCTCAAGCGCATCTCCTCAAATTCCAAAAGCTACCGAATAGCAGTGAGGGTCTAGGGCATGTCTGTGGGGAAAATATTCCCTCATTATCATAGTGTATCATAATAGATGGAATGTAAAAAATATTAAACAACATAATTAATATAAATAAACAGTGGAAGAAAACCGAGGAAATAGATAAACAAGAATAATAATAATAATTGTATGAACCGGAATAATGATTGTGTGATAACATGTCACTAGAAAACTGGAAAACATCAATACAAGACAATAAGAATAACATGTTCATCAATATTAAAGGAAACAATGGCTACTCCATGAATCCTAAGATCCAACTCAGTCATCTACAATCAAGCTCCATCCTAATCTCCAAAATATCATGTGTTTAAAGTCATATGATTCCCTTTTTCAAAACCTCCAACCATGAAATCTACTCCATCAACCAAATAACGCCCGAAGATGGTGTGAGATAAATCTCAGTGGGCCACCACCAATGGTGTCTATAAATTCCTGCCCATGTAATGTAGTACAGCTGTGTCCAGGAATGCATTTATTAATTAGAAAAATAGTATAATATAACTAAATACCAAGTACCTTCTTCCTCACTCAACAGGTGTCTTAACATGTAATCCATTAATTAATTAATTAATTAACATATAATGTTTATAGTTCATGTGAAGCATATCCAGCACTAATATCACCTTATGAAAGTATAAGTAGTGAAGGTCCCAATACATAACAAGTAAACCTGAAAATTATATCCAGTGATGGAGTTATAGTGTAATTACCAATGTAACATTGATCTCATGGAATGATAACATAGTAGTATCTGAGTCTAGATAAGGATTAAGAGTTTAATCTAAGGATGTTAATCCAAGGAATTCAACAATAAGGCATCTTCTGAGTCCAAGGTGATCGGCCACGGTTAAATGGGTCTATGAAAGGACAAAGCCTTGTGGGCTTTCATGAGGGAGCCAACTAGTCAATTATGGATTGAAGGATTATATTTGAGGTATCTTGTAATAATATAAAGGACCGTATTATAGTGTACTGAGCATCTGATGAATAGAAAAGATCCAAATTCTATGTAGTTATCAACCTAATAAAACTGCATCCTTGAATTGAAATGGGGTTCCTGAGACCCATGGTATTATCCTCTCAGAATACATGGAAAGATCGAGTCAATCCTTTCTTATTTGATAATGTAATCATGCAATCATTCATTATGTTCAAGCCTTCACATCCATTAGTATGGATAGGCCAACTAGCATAAAAAAATTTAAGCATGTCTTAATTAACCATTAAGGTATATTCAATTACTGAGGTTCACTCGGGTACCTTCCATCAATATGGAAAGGCATTCTACAGACATGTAACCTTTAATTAATATCTTTTGATAATAATAAGTTATATTCTTATTATATATTCCAATACACATTTCACATTTAATAATAATTTTAAATCACATACCTTTGGTTGGTCAATAGGTGAGAATTCATGGCACATTATATTATGATATTTGCATTAATAACTTTCCTTTTATAATAGGAAGTCTCCCTATTAAATAAGACAAAAAAAAGGAACACTGAAACAAAGGCTTAAACGTGCCAAAACACTAAAAACCCAAATATGGATGAACCTTTTACATGGGACAGATTGAGTTATTGGGGTATACACTAATTAATAATAACATATTTGGAAGGAAAATAACTATAAAATTATATAAAGTATAATAATGGAATGTAAATTTATGAAGCGCCTTCTCATGAAATAGGTGGACCCATAATGAATATTTCATAATAAACAAAATTTATGGATGTATTATATACCACCCATTTTAGTGTTATATGATCCATCACCTATTGTATCGACCCTTGGTTTACATAAAATCTTAGTAGATATAATTAAAGTTGAGAAATACTAACATTATGATATATAGGTCTAGATAAAGAAATAAGGATCATGGATAAATAGGACATGAGTACGTAGCAATCCACATCCAACGTGATGAACCAAAGCTCGATTGGATGTCTAAAAAGAGAGATATCATGATCTATAGCTTCTGCCTTCAAAATATCTAAAATGAGAGGAAAAGTGGTTAATCCCACTGGTTATGTGAAAATGGAGGAAGGGATGGATAAATAGATAATTATGTTTTTTTTGGAAATTTTAGATAGGATTTTATCCTACACCTGGTTTGTCAAACCATTTGAGATGGTTCTGCCCGAAAAGACATCCTCTACAAGATTTTATCAAACCATGTACAAGCCATGCACGGGTACCTATAGAGAATGGGGTATTCACATAATTATTCCACATAGATGTGTGCCTATCTTACAAGGTGGCTCTGTCTGAAAAATCACCATCTACACAGTTAGAAAAACCCTAAGGAATTCCTACACGGTTTACTCAAATCCATGCACACAATATTTTTTCTAAAAAAAGATTTGTTTTGGGCTCCGAACAATCCTCAGAAACCCTCATAACCATTGTTGACTCATTAGGCATCGATATTAGGTCCTATGTAATGATTTTGGCTGAAAATTAATGTTTCAATACCCATGTGAAAACCAGATTTTCACTGTTTCTCCCCCTTGAAATAAATCCCCTCCCCCACCCCCATGTTCTCTTTCCAAGGGGTAAGAAACACTATCTAAGAACAGCTATGGACATTGGACACATATGTCAACAACCCTCTCCCAAGTATCATCCTTTACTCAGACATACTGACACATTACCTGTATGCGTGGGACATACATGCATCTAAGAGACTTTATGCTTTGGTCAATGATGCATACTAGATATTCCGCAATGGTTTCATAGACATCTAAATCAAAATCCTTGGGATCAAAGGTATGAGATGAGTTAGAATTATATTGGAGAAGAAATGAGACATGAAAGAAGTCATGCATGGAATGATAACACTGAGGTTGTAGTAACCAATAGGTTACACACCCGACTCTCTCTAGAATTTCAAACATCCCAACATAATGAGGTGAAGTCTTTCATTGCTTCATTAACAATATATGACCTAGCGTGGGTAATAGACAAAGAAAAACGTGATCCCCATCCTTAAACTCAAGAGGTATTCAATGACGATCATGATAAGATTTCGTTAGAGTTTGAGCAGTAGTGATATGCTTCTATATCAGCTGAGCCTATTCTAATGTCTCCTGAATAAGACAAGGACCTAGTAGGGATACCTTAGTTTCCTCTATACAACATAAGGGTGGATAGCATGTTCTGTTATATAAGGCCTCAAATGGATCCATCTTATTCATTTCCTAAAAACTATTATTATAATCCAAATCGATGATAGGGATATTATTCTCCTGAGAAATGCTGAAATCGAGGACACATGCTCAAAGAATATCCTCTAGAACATGTATTGTCCAATCCAATTGTCCATCAATCTGGGGGTGAAAAGTTATGCAAAAAAGCACCAGAGTTCCTATATATTTCTTCAAACCCTGCCAAAACCATGAAGTGAAACAAGATTCCTGTTCTGAAATGATAGTATATGGAACCCCATGAAGTCATATGATCTCACAAACGTATAGTCTACCCAACACATCAACAGAGAAAATATACCATATAGGAATGATGTGGTATGATTTTGTTATTCGGTCAATAACTACACAGATATCATTGCTACCCCTCGGTTACCTAGGTAATCAAAATATGAAATCCAAAACAACATATTTACATATACATTACTGTACTGAAAGCAGTTGTAACAGGATTGCAGGTCTCCGGTGCTCCACCTACACCAACTAAAAGGTGGAACACCTAATTATAAGACCTAAAACCTTACGTTTCATTATAGGACACCAACATTAGCATCACATATCTTGATACACCTTCTTGATGCCTGGATGAATTGCCCCATGAGAATCATGGGAATATTTCATTAACTCATCTCTCATTTTATCAAGATCCCAGATATATCCACGTAGAAACTGGACACCACCTCTATCCAAATACTAATCTGGAGGTGGGTAATCTCTTAATGTACTCTCATAAGGAACCGAACCCTCATGATTTAAAATTTTCATACTCTTCACCTTCTCTAGGAATTAGAGGTAACTATTATGGATTATAGGTAATACTTCTCAAGACCATCATCAAACACTAGATGAAGTTCAGAAATGTCTTCCATTAACATCCATTCATCATTGGATTCATGTATGGCCTACGTTTCAGTTTTTTGACTCAGTTCATTAGTGACACATTTACCTTTATAGGCATATATATGTAAGCTCAAAGTCAATGGATTTTAGATATTTGACCCATATTTATTGTAACACCCCGAGCTTCCACGATACGCCTCACTTTCAATAATGCAATAGCTTGCATTGTACACAACTTCGAGTTCTAAAACACCGCGACTAATCAAAGTAGCCGTTATGAATAGTAATAACCACTTTTTAAAATTATAGAAATTTTATATTTCAAAATGGACTTCATTTTTGGATTCGGAATATCGAAATTAGCCTATGTTGAATTTTTGGTATTTTTCTGAGAACTTCTAATTTTTATGAATAGTGAAAAATACTTTAAAACAACTTTTTTAATCAAAATAATTTATTGTGATAAATTATACTATTTAGTGGTTTTAAGGTATAATTAGAATATATTTTTACCATTCTATCCAATGGTGGTCATCAGAATTAATTTAACATTGAAATTGGACATAAACAATTGCCAATCTTTTGATATAAATTGTTTCTTAAAAACACGCTATTTGTCGTAACAGCGGGAATTAATTATAAAATTAATTAATTCAACTTATATGTATGTAATTTTTTAAAATAGACATCATTTTTGAATTTGGAATATCAATTATAGCTTAGGGTGAAATTTTGGCCTTGTTCTGAAAAACTTCAATTTTTGATGAATAGTGAAACCACTAAGTGGTAGTTAAATAACTGATTTTTCGTTTAAATGAAATATTAACACTTCTGTGTTTTGATTTTCAAAAATCCGACATACATGGTTTTCATTAAGAAGTAAAATGTGGTTCAATGAGATTAAAATAATTTTTTGGTGAATATTAACTTTTAAGTTCTTAATCGCGATTAGAGGTAATTAGTGTAGTTTAAGGTACAAATAATGTTTTAATAATATGAGATGAGCATGAAACTTGTCATACTCCTATTGGATGAGTCATGGACGACCAAGACAACCAATGGGTCAACTTGGGGACCCCATGGAGCCACTTTAGTTGGAAAATGACATTAATATATATTTATTTAATGTTAGAATTAAATTGACACAAACATGAGTTGTTTTACTAAAACAGTTTTTAAGTGGGGTTACACAAGTCCAAATTTTTCTTATAAAAATTCATTAGAAATCTAAAAATATTTCCTACATCATATTATTTTTTTTTATAATTTTTAGACATTAAATAAATTAAATTATTTATGACATCATTATGATGCAGCGATGACCTCATTATTTAAGGATTTTAATAAAATGAAAAGATAATGCAAAATCCAAGGCTTACACTTGTACAAAGACTATTGGATGGGTATATTTCGAACTCTTATCACCTTATCCACGAATTATATAAGTGTGGGACCTTTAGAAACCGAAAAGCATTGTATAATTGAATAACATTTCATTACTTTCCAAAAGTGCCCCTCCTCTCCACTTATAAAAGGCCCCCACCTCTCCCACCTCATTTACACTTTCAAGCCATTTGGCTCAGCCAACCTCTGACCAAATACTCTCCCAACATCCCCCTATTACTCCTAGAAGCCTCACTTTGGGCAGAACGCTTCCCAAGGAAGCCTTTGGCTCAAATCAAAAAGAGTTACCCGATTTTGAGGTAATGTCTTCTCTAATGTTGTTTTGTTTTATTTTTCTTCTCCAACCCCCTAAACTCTTTTTATTAATTTTTTTTGTAACAACACCAGTATCCTAAATATACTAGGATGTTGTTATAAGAAGTTTTAGAGCTACACTTACACACACCTACATCTAATGGTTAAAGAACATACGGTTTCTGTGGATGGCGAATTTCTGCCTCACGAAATGATGATTGTTCAACACTCATATAACACCTTAAAAGGTGGCCATTAAGATGTCACTATATTTATATATGATATAAAATATGTTTATGTTTTACTTATGCTTTTGTATTTCTCATTTATGGAATACTTTATGATTTCCATTATGGGTAAAACGCGATAATTTCATTTTAGGAAGTGCGGACTACCGCCCCCTCAAAGTGATTTGAAACGTTAATGCCATATGTGGGATGTATAAAGGATGGATTAAATGGTATTATACACTATATTATACTGTAATTATATTATAAATTTATATCATTATGATTTTGTTACATTAAATATGAAATTGAAATGAAAGTAGCGTTCATGCGTACGTACGGCTTACCGTCTCCATGAACGGTGCATTTCATTTCTTACCTCTAAATGTTACGTAATATTATAAATGAATGTATATACTGGATATATAAGATATATATGACATCTAAATCATGAATATAATTCTTGAGATAATGGATATTCTACCACATAAACAACTTGTAATTATAAGAAGTTTATTTTTGACTCAAGTACCAAAGATCGACAAAACGACCGTTATTAACTTAAATAATTAAACAATGTTCATAACATGGTAATAAGGGATATAAAAGGAATAATGAAAATGAAAAAGGTTCTTATGTAAATATAAATTAACTCTAGTTTATTATTCAGGAGGTTAAAGAACGGTCGAGTCAGGATAAGACGCAAGGTAAGGGAATTTCATAACCCAACTTCCAATCTCTGGGTTAATCTCCTACTTTCAAATTATGTCATGATATTATTATGTCCTATATTGTATTTGTACTTTATTTATGTGTACATATAATGAATACGCATAATAGATCTATTTTATTTTAAAAATGATCTTTGTAAGGACTTCGTCTCAATCTCCTTTCATTGAGTCATATTTTGTTTTATACACAAATTTCTTTTATACGGTGTACAAACCTCTTTGACTTTTACAAAAGGAATATTTTTATACGAAGCTTTTACTAAACGACAAAAGGAGATGTTTTTGACGTACGTATGCGGAGACAATGACTTCTCCGCCACCGTGACCATTATCTGAGTTTCGGCTTCCTCCACAAGCCATCACTTTTTTTTAATGAAAAATAAATACAAAGTTTTAACTTTCTTTTATTTTGGTATTGAAAATGGTTTTGAAAGCATTTTTATTATATAAATGTGTTGTATTTATATCTTGTGATTGAAATGTGAAAATTTTATGTTTCCTTTATTCATGTTTTATGTGATACGATTATGATATGGTTTATGTATGTTTAAACCTATTCATACGAGGAATGCATTGGACTTAATAAGTGATGGGTGGAGCCCGCTATAGCTCCTCGATGCATCAGTAGGTCTCATGAGACAAACTAGTGTCTTGGCACGAGGCCTTGACAAAATCTTATTTGTGGTCTTGGCACGAGGCCTTGACTACGTGGTTATGATAGTCTGGCATTATGCATTCCATCATTATGAAAGTGGTTATTGATATTGCATGTGATTATTCGACCAGTAGAATATCCATATGAGTAAGTAAGTGGCGTTATTTGATTTTACTTTTGCCATATTATGCTGATGTTTAAGTTTAATAAGGCTTTTTTTTAGTTATACATTGCCTTAATTGTTAGTTTTTATTTATGAAAGCTTCCGCAATATTGTGATCCTTACTGAGCATCTGAGCTCACCCCTTTCAATGTTTTAATATTTTCCAGGATGTGAAGAAGTATTTTATGAATGACCTGCAGGGATAGTCAGAAGAGGATATGAGTGTGGACTATGAATACTTTGTTATTAGTTTTTCACTTTATGATGTAATGTAAGACTTATGAATGTATCTAGTGTTTCCAAGGCTACTAAACTAATCGGTCTTTCGAGACTTGATCTTTTGTGATCATGCCAATGTTACGATGTAATGCACCGACTCCGGGTAGCTGGGGTCGGGGCGTTACAGTTGGTATCAGAGGAAGTTTAGTACAAACCTTGGAATCTAGATTTAGATAAACTCTTATTAGAGCACATAGACCTAAGATGAACTTTGAGGATTATTATAGAAGAACTTCCTAGAATTTTGGTATTATAGAGATGTTGTGAGTTTTCAGAGCAATACACCCCTGTCTGGATACGAGCAGGTAGAGGCGGCTCTGGCACAGATGTACCTAGGGGTAAAACCCGAAAACGCTGCTTTGAGCTAGAATTGAATGGGAACTGGTGCACGACAACGGGCCTTGCTGCACTCTTGGTTACGACACTCCCAGGGGATATGCTTAGGATAACTCTCATTTTCTTTACAAATAATTATGAAGGGTTTATGAGTATATACTTCCTCAAAGAAAACATTTTTATGATTATGGATTATATCCATAAATAGTTCAATTTATGTTAAGTATTTTATAAGTATGGAATTATGTATTTTGATTCATAAACTAATCTAGTTTATGCCATTGTTTAGAAATGGCGCCTAGTGGAAGGAATGGAAGCCGTATCAATGTACGAACTCCGTGTAGGGATTGCCCTCCTGCTTAAGATAATTATTGTGGATCTGGAGATACAACTGGTGCTGATCAACTTATTACCATACTGGGACAACTCACTCAGGTTATGAATAATAACCTTACTCGTATGGAGCACCCTGATCCGCAACGTGGAGGATCAATGCTAGACCGTTTCATGAGGCAACAACCACCAACCTTCAATGGGAGTACAAATCCTATATTAGGTGAGCAATGGATAAATTCCTTAGAGAAAATATTCCATGCCTTGGGGAGTAGTGAAAGGGAGAAGGTTGTCATGGCAGTTTACCGCCTCACTGGAGATGCCGATCAGTGGTGGTCGCTGATTCAAAACACAAAGGAAGATGAAGACGTATCAAATATGGAATGGAGGGAGTTCAAAGAGATTTTCTTAGAAAAATACTTTCCTCGTGACCATCGAGCAGATATGGAAAGGCAATTTCTGAGTTTGAGGCAGAAGGAGGATGAGAATGTCGCAATGTATGAGGCTAACTTTACAAGGTTAGCGAGGCATGCTGCCGATTATATACGTAACCCAAGGATTAAGATTGATCGTTTCTTTGATGGTTTAAAACCATTTCTCCGTAGAGCTTTAGTATCACAATCCTTCTCATCATACGAAGATATTGTCTCGTGTGCTATCAAGACAGAAAATTAATTCTCTAAGTCTTATGACAACAAAGTAAAGCAAGAGAAGAAGAGAACGGTGGAACAAGAGACAGATAAAGGGAAAAAGGGAAAGAAGTATTTTCCATTATGTGATAATTTTGGGAAGAATCACCCTGGTACTTGCCTAAAAGGAATGGGAGTTTGTTATAAATGTGGAGAAAAGGGTCACCAGGCTCGTGATTGCAAGGGAAAGAAAGAGGCTGTCAAAGTTGAATGCTACAATTGTAGAGAAACAGGGCATTATGCAAATGAATGTCCTAAGTGTCAAGGAAACTTACCTCAGAAAAGGCCAAGGGATCAAGGCCAATCTTATGCTGTGACTACAGTTGAAGCAGAATAATTAATGTATTGGTGCTTTTGGACTCAAGGATTATATTCTGGTTATAAGAATAATGTGATATATATATGGATTGTACTGCAGTACATGTTGTTTTCATTAAGTATTTAATATGATTAAGGTAATCATATTTTTAGTATGTGACAATAAGAGAAACTTTCCTTTGTTTGGGGAATCTGATGTTACAATTGATTTTGGAATTTAGAGACCTTTTAGAGAAAGTCTGGACGGAGGTATTTTGGATAACTATTAAGGTTGGAATGGATTAAGTTGAACCATGGATAGTATTGTTTAAGGTTAAATCATTTCTGAAGATTATTTTTGGAATATTATAATACTATAGTTTTAGGAAAAGGACAACCTGCAGGGTGGGGCATAACCTGTCGCGTCGGACAAAGCTGCAGGAATCAAACCCAGAATCATAGTGCGACAGGCCTTTATTTCCTACCACTAGCCTACAGGAAGTCCCTGGTTATTACAAAATAGTTTTACTAATCTATATGGTATGTGTTAACATTTTGAACCTTATACAATTAGGATAAATAGAATATTTTTGAGTTCCGTTACCATTTGGAGTAAAAGTTGGGTTTGTGGTAAAAATTTATTAACGAATGAAACTATACATAACAAGTATGTATATTCCCTTATGTTCTTAGTAAATCTCCTAAATAAATTCCTCAACATTATAAAAGGTAACTTAAAACAAAAATGTTGTCTGTTAACTTTTCCAACTGGGGATTCAATGACCGTTTAACCAATCACAAGTTTGTGATTTTCTTGTGGTTAAACATTCTCCTAATCCTATTTTCTATAACTCTCCATCAGACCTTGATGGTTTGTTTCTCCTCCATATCCATATTTTCATATAATCCTAGAATGGGCTATATCGGGTGACCTTTGTACTTATCTTGCTTTCTTTTAATGTTATATATTTATTAACCTTATTTCCGATGTGGGTTTTCCTCAAAGGTATTTTCTATTTTCAACCATTTATTTTCAAAGAAAAATTTCAAATTGCGAGGACGCAATTTATTGAAGGAGGGGAGAATGTAACACCCCAAGCTTCCACGATACGCCTCTCTTTCAATAATGCAATAGCTTGCATTGTACGCATCTTCGAGTTCTAAAACACTGCGACTAATCAAAGTAGCCGTTATGAATAGTAATAACCACTTTTTAAAAGTATAGAAATTTTATATTTCAAAATGGACTTCATTTTTGGATTCGGAATATCGAAATTAGCCTATGTTGAATTTTTGGTATTTTTCTGAGAACTTCTAATTTTTATGAATAGTGAAAAATACTTTAAAACAAATTTTTTAATAAAAATAATTTATTGTGATAAATTATACTATTTAGTGTTTTTAAGGTATAATTAGAATATATTTTTACCATTCTATCCAATGGTGGTCATTAGAATTAATTTAACATTGAAATTGGACATAAACAATTGCCAATCTTTTGATATAAATTGTTTCTTAAAAACACGCTATTTGTCCTAACAGCGGGAATTAATTATAAAATTAATTAATGCAACTAATATTTATGGAATTTTGTAAAATAGACATCATTTTTGAATTCGGAATATCAATTATAGCTTAGGGTAAAATTTTGGCCTTGTTCTGAAAAACTTCAATTTTTGATGAATAGTGAAACCACTAAGTGGTAGTTAAATAACTGATTTTTCGTTTAAATAAAATATTACCACTTCTGTGTTTTGATTTTCAAAAATCCGACATACATGGTTGTCATTAAGAAGTAAAATGTGGTTCAATGAGATTAAAATAATTTTTTGGTGAATAGTAACTTTTAAGTTCTTAATCGCGATTAGAGGTAATTAGTGTAGTTTAAGGTACAAATAATGTTTTAATAATATGAGATGAGAATGACACTTGTCATACTCCTATTGGATGAGTCATGGCCGACCAAGACAACCCATGGGTCAACTTGGGGACCCCATGGAGACACTTTAGTTGGAAAATGACATTAATATATATTTCTTTAATGTTAGAATTAAATTGACACAAACATAAGTTTTTTTACTAAAAAGTTTTTAAGTGGGGTTAAACAAGTCCAAATTTTGATTATAAATATTCATTAGAAAGCTAATAAGATTTCCTACATCATATTATTTTTTTTATAATTTTTATACATTAAATAAATTAAATTATTTATGACATCATTATGATGCAGTGGTGACCTCATTATTTAACGATTTTAATAAAATGAAAAGATAATGCAAAATCCAAGGCTTACACTTGTCCAAAGACTATTGGATGGGTATATTTCGAACTCTTATCACCTTATACACGAATTATATAAGTGTGGGACCTTTAGAAACCGAAAATCATTGTATAATTGAATAACATTTCATTACTTTCCAAAAGTGCCACTCCTCTCCACTTATAAAAGGCCCCCACCTCTCCCACCTCATTTACACTATCAAGCCATTTGGCTCGGCCAACCTCTGCCCAAATACTCTCCCAACATCCCCATATTACTCCTAGAAGCCTCACTTTGGGCAGAACTCTTCCCAAGGAAGCCTTTGGCTCAAATCAAAAAGAGTTACCCGATTTTGAGGTAATGTCTTCTCTAATGTTGTTTTGTTTTATTTTTCTTCTCCAACCCCCTAAACTCTTTTTATTCATTTATTTTGTAACAAAACCAGTATCCTAAATATACTAGGATGTTGTTATAAGAAGTATTCGAGCTACACTTACACACACCTACATCTAATGGTTAAAGAACATACGGTTTCTGTGGATGGCGAATTTCTGCCTCACGAAACGATGATTGTTCAACACTCATATAACACCTTCAAAGGTGGCCATTAAGATGTCACTATATTTATATATGATATAAAATATGTTTATGTTTTACTTATGATTTTTTATTTCTCATTTATGGCATACTTTATGATTTCCATTATGGGTAAAACGCGATAATTTCATTTTAGGAAGTGCGGACTACCGCCCCCTCAAAGTGATTTGAATCGTTAATGCCATATGTGGGATGTATAAAGGATGGATTAAATGGTATTATACACCATATTATACTGTAATTATATTATAAATTTATATCATTATGATTTTGTTCCATTAAATATGAAATTGAAATGAAAGTAGCGTTCATGCGTACGTACGGCTTACCGTCTCCATGAACGATGCATTTCATTTCTTACCTCTAAATGTTACGTAATATTATAAATGAATGTATATACTGGATATATACGATATATATGAAATCTAAATCATGAATATAATTCTAGAGATAATGGATATTCTACCACATAAACAACTTGTAATTATAAGAAGTTTATTTTTGACTCAAGTACCAAAGATCGACAAAACGACCGTTATTAACTTAAATAATTAAATAATGTTCATAACATGGTAATAAGGGATATAAAAGGAATAATTAACATGAAAAAGGTTCTTAAGTAAATATAAATTAACTCTAGTTTATTATTCAGGAGGTTAAAGAACGGTCGAGTCAGGACAAGACGCAAAGTAAGGGAATTTCATAACCCAACTTCCAATCTCTGGGTTAATCTCCTACTTTCAAATTATGTCATGATATTATTATGTCCTATATTGTATTTGTACTTTCTTTATGTGTACATATAATGAATACGCATAATAGATCTATTTTATTTTAAAAATGATCTTTGTAAGGACTTCGTCTCAATCTCCATTCATTGAGGCATATTTTGTTTTATACACAAATTTCTTTTATACGGTGTACAAACCTCTTTGACTTTTACAAAAGGAATCTTTTTATACGAAGCGTTTACTAAACGAAAAAAGGGGATGTTTTTGTCGTACGTATGCAGAGACAATGACTTCTCCGCCGCCGTGACCATTATCTGAATTTCGGCTTCCTCTACAAGCCATCACTTTTTTTTAATGAAAAATAAATACAAAGTTTTAACTTTCTTTTATTTTGGTATTGAAAATGGTTTTGAAAGCATTTTTATTATATAAATGTGTTGTATTTATATCTTGTGATTCAAATGTGAAAATGTTATGTTTCCTTTATGCATGTTTTATGTGATACGATTATGTTATGGTTTATGATATGTTTAAACCTATTCATATGAGGAATGCATTGGACTTAATAAGTGACGGGTGGAGCCCGCTATAGCTCCTCGATGCATCGGCAGGTCTCATGAGACAAACTAGTGTCTTGGCACGAGGCCTTGACAAAATCTTATTTGTGGTCTTGGCACGAGGCCTTGACTACGTGGTTATGATAGTCTGGCATTATGCATTCCATCATTATGAAAGTGGTTATTGATATTTCATGTGATTATTCGACCAGTAGAATATCCATGTGAGTAAGTAAGTGGCATTATTTGATTTTACTTTTTCCATATTATGCTGAAGTTTAAGTTTAATAAGGCTTTTGTTTAGTTATACATTGCCTTAATTGTTAGTTTTTATTTATGAAAGCTTCCGCAATATTGTGATCCTTACTGAGCATCTGAGCTCACCTCTTTCAATGTTTTAATATTTTCTAGGATGTGAATAAGTATTTTATGAATGACCTGCATGGATAGTCAGAAGAGGATATGAGTGTGGACTATGAAGACTTTGTTATTAGTTTTTCACTTTATGATGTAATGTAAGACTTATGAATGTATCTAGTGTTTCCAAGGCTACTAAACTAATCGGTCTTTCGAGACTTGATCTTTTGTGATCATGCCAATGTTACGAAGTAATGCACCGACTCCGGGTAGCTGGGGTCGGGGCGTTACAATTATTGTCTGAGGTCAAGTCACACTGAGAAAGATATTCCTGAGGCTCTTTTGGTCTGTATATAACACAAATCACTCACCCAAGATATAATGTAACATGTATCATAAGGAATTGATTATTTTTGCTAGCTCACGGTCATGTGTCAGGAAACTTCTCTTCCGAGGACTCAAATTCTGTTACCCATATGCATCAACATTGTTGTCCTACATTAACCCTACTCATATTCCAATGATTGATGCATCTCATAAGATGATATATCCTTTACCTAGTTCTTGATGAATCTGAGTAGGTGCTGATAAAATTCTCCCTTTCATATCCTGAAAGGATTTCTAACATTCTTTTGACAATTTGAACATTATACACTTCATTGTAAGACCAGTATGTTGTGAAAAAATATGATAAAATTCAAATATGAAATGCCTATAATATCTATATATCCCAATGTAACTCTTGATATAAAACACATTAATGGTATACTCCATCCAAACTATAGAAATATTATTTTTATGGTCAAGAGATACTCCAGATTTCGAAATTAAATGACACAAGAAGTGGACCATGTAGATTAAGAAGTCTCACATTGAAAACATGGGTATTTCACATGCTCTATCAGTGCACTCTGAACTATGTCAAGATGTTTGGATTGGTCATTATGAGTACAATAATACACCAAGATGCCATCAACAAATATCACAACAATATAGTCAAAATAGAGGATGAAAAAAAAGTTCATAAAAGACATGAAAATTTAATGTGCATTCGTAAGACCAAATGACATAAAAATATACTCTTACGAACCTTACCTACTATATAATGCTATAAGAGGAATGTCTGATGGTCTGACTCGCACCTGATGATAACCCAATCTTAGGTCGATCTTAGATAACACCTTTTCTCTATAGAGATAGTCAAAGAGATCATATATTCATGGAATGGGAAACTAATTATTGACCATATATTGGTTCATCCTTCTGTAATACATGTATAGACAAAGAGTTACATAATCCTTCTTCGCAAAAATAATTGGTGAAGAACAATTGGTTCTACTAGGCCGTATAAATCCATTGGCCTCAATTTCCTCTATCTTTTTATTGATTTCCGAAATCCCAGTAGGTGACATCCTATATGGATAAATAGACATTGGTGATTCTACTAGAACAATTTCAGTTTTAAACTCTACCTCTATCTTTGGAGGTATTCCAAAAAATTCATTGGGAAAGACATCCATGAAATGATCAACTATTGGAGGGAAAAGATTTTGAAGCAATCCCTAATCGACCAGGAAAGGATTTCTAATCTAGTTTTTCACATCACCTATCCCTTGATGCTTTTCTCTAGATCTCCTTTCTTAGACATCCCACTCACCATTGAAATGATAAATAAAACCTTCTGGTGATGTAAATGTTACCATGCGGTGATAGTTGTCTACAAAGGTGTGATGGTGGACTAAACAGTCTATCTTGAGAATGAAATTGAATATCTTCATCTCGAGAACAATGATATTCTACAATAAAGGGGATCTTCAAACCCCAGGGGGAAAATACCACCCCTAGAATATGTCCTTCATTTTTTTTCCCAGTGGTGCATTGAGGTTCATTACACCATTGTGATATTGTATATCGATTCTGAGCCATTCCAACATAGAAATATAAATAAAAGAGGTTGAATCACATGTATCAAAATAAGAAGAGAGAATAGTCGAGGATACTATAATAGTACGATTTACTGAGATGGTATCTCAGCCTGATCTTCAGATATTGCTTGTAAAGCATGAAATTTCCCTGATCTACAACCATATTCAATAAATGGACTACCATGATCATGCCTAATTTTCAATAACTTCTTATGATCAGGAGTATGACTTACACGACCAGTACCTCCTCCATGGACAGTCCTTCCAGTGCTTTTCCAACTCCCCTACAATCATGGTGTCGAAGAACTCAATCATTTAAGTGGAGAAAATGATAATTATTTTCCAGAAGAATCTGGTGGAAAGGTCTTTCTAAAGAACTAAAGATGAACCATAAGGCCTAAATACCAACAATATATAGGTTCTATATCACATTGGGTCTCTTTATGCCATGGTCTTCCACAAAGATGACACACCATTGAGCTACCAAAAATGATACTCTAGTAATAAATTACTTGAAAAAAAATCACAAGAGTACTTTTCTTTCAACATGAATAACTACTAGCCTGATTCAACACAGAATCTTTAAACTCGGAACTTGTTCCACCTCTTAATTTATGATTAGTGATAAGGTTTATATTAACTATTTTTGAAAAGTTAGGAAGGTGAAATAATTTCACCTAGGTTTAGATGGTGTACTGAATCCCATCATCAAAATCTATAGCTTGGGGAAGCTCATCACTGGTTAGAAGTGGTGAAATGTGATGTAAATCAGTGAAACATGATGAATATTCCATAACTGGAATAGAACCTTACATGAGATAAATGAACACTTTGTATCCGTTAGTTCTCATGGATTGAGGATAGAACTGATCATAGATGGCAGTCTGGAAATCAACACATAATATGCCCTGGTGAAGATTGGCTTGGGTAACCACATCCCACAAACTCAAGGCCATATCAAGAATCATGTATATATCATGATTGAATCTCTTCTCTAGATTCATTTCCAGATGCTCAATGATAGACAGAATGTCCACTAGCCAATACATAGTAGCATGAGAACCTTCATCCCCTGAAAAATTAAGAGGCTACTACTATTGGAACTCGGGGGTTAGATCTTCCATCTTAGGCACAACACCTGGAGAAACATGAATGGACATCATCATATATAGGAAAAAATCAATGAAATGGGAATTATTTCTCGGATCATGTACAATAGGTGCTTCTTCATGTGGTACTTCTAATGGTATGGATTGCAGCTCAAGGCCCATCATGTCTAGAGAATGATCGTCACCACCTTCCTAGAAAATGACACGAGGGAATCATAGCTGTATTGGTCTTCAAATTCCACACACACTCTTTATAAAAAGCATATTAGCAAGGAGATATATCACTAATGGAATATGGACATATGAAAACTCACTACACGAGGACTAATTCCCAAAATACCCTCTAAAAGGGATATGTATTAGTATGTTCTCGTGTATGAGTTTCATTTCATTTTATATTTAATTTCATGGTTAACTCTTTTCCCTTCCATGGTCATGACAATGTGGGATGTGGATGTGAAACCAATTCTGTTTAAATTTCTAGAATCACTTTATAATGGATACCCATTTCTTATAAATCAGTTCCCATACACCTATCTTGGGTAACGATGCCCTTTTATTTATAGTATAATTTCTTGACTTGTTAAATTACTCATCCCAACCCATGAGGGCACATGCACCTCACGAATTAGGACACAAAATCACTCAATCTTAACCAAAAGTATCACATATACAAGAAACTATCACAACATCACTCAACAAACACAAGCATAACAAGAAATGAAAAGAAGTGAATGCACCTATATGGATTAGCGATAGTCATGAAATGTGAACTCTAGGTGCCTACAGTGATTCATGTAACAATGAATCTTTCAATCATATCATCGGGAAAATGATTGAATGAAATTATCAAATAGAGTAATAATCAATTGACACCCCACAACATGTGGTCCACCCAGTGATGAAATAATATCAACTATAATAATAAGAAGAAAAACATTAATTATAATTTAGGAAACCTAGTTTTTACCCCAAACAGGGGTTGAAATTTCCCAATCATGACTAATGGAAAAATCCAAGGAATTCATATTCTGGAATTTATTGTTTCCAAAAATTAATGAAAGAAAAGAAAACACCTATGATATAACATTCTAATATCCCAGATTACGATGGAACATAATGGGTGCCCTAATCACGGTGGTCCATATGGCATCAAGAGAATCACCCCAAATTCTAGCGGCTTCCAACTATTAGTAAGGGCCTAGGGTGTCTCTATGGGTAGAATTTTCCCTTATTATAATAGTGTAGAATAGTTTAAAGATTATAAATATTAGTAACAGAGGAAGGAATATAAATAAATAGTAGAATAAAACTGATGAAATATGGAAATAAGAATAACATAAACTGTACCAATTGGAACAATGGTGATGTAATTTCTTGTCACTAGAATATAAGAAAACACGGATACAAGAAAATTAGAATAACATGTTCCACAAAGTAAAAAATTAAGAAAGGATACTCAAAATATCCTAAGATCTAAATCAGTCATCTGCTATCAATCTCCATGCTAATCAACAAGAAATCATGTTTTTTAATCAGTATTATTCCCTTTGTCAACACCTACAACCATGTAATCTACTCCAGGTACCAAACATCACCCGAAGAGGGTGTGAGAATAATCTCAGTGGGCCACCAACAATGGTGACTATAACATCCAGGCTGTGTAAAATAATATAGCAGTGTCCAAGCATGCATATATTTAGCAGGGAAAATAGTGAAGTATAACTAAATATCCAAGTACCTATTTCATCCCATGATCGGTGTTCAAACATGTAACAAATTCATTTATTATGTAACTACCATTTAATATTAATATATCATGTGAGGATTATTCTACACAAAAATCACATCATGATATTATAAGTAGTAAAGGTCCCAAGACATAACAAGGAAACATGAAAATGATATCTAGTGGGAATGTTATAAGGTAAGAAAAAAGGTAACATAGTTATAAATGAATGATAACTCAGTAGTATATGTGTCAATCTAAGGGGTATGAGTGAAATCATGGGAGAATAATCTATGGAATTTCATTATAAGGTGCCCACCGTGTCCAAGGTGATCGACCAAGGTAAAACAGGGCTAAGCAAGGACAGGAACCTGTGGTTTTCACGATGGAAACTACTCGTCAATGCTGGATCCAAGGAGTGTATCTGGTGTATCCTGTAAAAACGTAATGTACCCTATGATAGTATACCAGGAATACATGGAACTTACTAGAACTAGAGTCTATGTTGGTATCAACCTAAGAAAACTTTATCCTTGAATCGGAATGGGATTCATGAGACCCATGGTATTCTCCTATAAAAATACATGGTCAGCTCGATTAAGTCCATTCCTAGTTGATATTGTAATCATGTAATCATTGATTAGGTTCTAACCTTGGCATCATTAGTTCGGATAGACCTAATTGTATTACAACCATTTAATAAAGTCTTAAATAAACAAAACGGAATATTAAATTATTGAGCTTTAATATGCTGACTTCCATCAATATTGAAAGGGGTGCTATGGACATGTGGCCTTTATTAAATATATTCGGCTAAGGAAAAGTTATATACATAGTATACTTTCCATTCCACATTTCACATTTAATAATCATTTGAACGAACTTACCTCAGGCAGGTGGTGTGGTTGAAATACATGGTACATAAAATTATCCAATTCTCATTAATAACAATCCCTTTATTATAAGAATGATCAAATTTAAAAAGTTCAATGAATGGAACAAAGGAATGGTGGATTAAATGTGAAAAAAAATAAAAACCCAAATATAGAATAACCTTTGATGAGGAGAATATTGATTTGAGGGTGTAATAAGTAAATACTAATCACGTATTTGGAAAGAACATAACTATTCAATTATAGCAAGTATAATCTTGGCATGTAAATTTATGAAATGACTTATGATGATTTTGGTGGGCCCCACAGAAATATTTCAAAACTAATGAACATTACTGATTAATTGTAGACCACCAGACATAGATTTTTATGATCAATATCCTCTGGTATTGGCCCTTGGTTTGCCTCGTATCAAAGTAGATCTATGAAATGATGAAAATTAATCCCATGACAATATCATGGTGGAGAGGAAGAGATATGAAGATCAGATAAATAGGACTCGAGTACATACTATTGTACATCTAACGGGATGAACCAAATCTCGATCTGATTCTGGATGAAGGATATCTATTGATCACTATATATGGCCTTCAAAAATATCCAAAATGCGAGGAAAAGGGGATAATCCCACTATTTATAATATTTGGTAGGAGGGGTGGATTAATAGATCATTAAATTAATTTTGGAAATTTTACAGTAGATTTTAACCTACACGTGGTTTTTCGACATGGTCTTTCAAACCATGTGAAACCCATGCAAGATGGTTCTGCCCAAAAAAACATCCATAGCACGGTTTGATCAAACCATGAGCATGCATTGAATTAGTACCTAGAGATAAAGGGTTGCCCGCACCAAAAGGCCACATGATTGTGTTCCAACTATGCGAGGTGGCTCTGACTCAAAAACACCACCCCTATGGTGAGGCAAATTGTGCGGTATTCCAGCACCATTTAGTTTAAACTGTGTAGAAATTCTATTTTCTCAAAAAATATGTGTTCTGAGAATAGAAAAATCCTTGAAAACCCTCAGAACCATTACTAACTAATTAGGTATCCATATTAGTTACAAAGTAAAGATTTAGACCTAAAATTAATGGATTCATACTAATGTGAAAACCAAATTCTTACTCATTTTATGGGTTTCTCGTCTCAACTGGTATTCATTGGAAAATATGTTATATTATACATGAATCATAATTTTTAGGTCAAAAAACATCCCATTTTACGTGGTAGATAGTAAAAATATTTATAAATAGTGTATTCAATGAATTAATTTAATTTATTCCATTCACCTGTGTTATGATTTTAGTGTTTCAAAAACAGCAAGTGTTTATTTCAAAATCTCATTTTAATTGAGATATTTTATGCATGAATTTTCTATTATGGGGAATTATTTTTTACATTGTTTAATAAAACCCTTTATTTTTATTATCATATAGTTATTCATGATACCTTTAATTTATATGACATTTTTATCTCTTTGGTATATAAAATTATTGGTAATTTTATCTAAGAAAATACGCCTTTATTTTTATTTTTGACCGAAGGGTATTTTTCATCCAAAAAATTGATTTGTGAAAATATTTTTATGAATGTTTTATATATTCTGTAATTATTTTTTAAATTAATAATTACACCTTTTATTTAAAAAAACAAAAAAAGGAAATTCATGTTATTCTCCAAAATAATTTACATTTTAACCTTTTTTACAAATAATTGAATGAAATAATTGTATTAATACACTCATCATTGAACATAACGTTAATATTTTCCTAAACATTATATTATTTTATGTTTCATTAAATAACTTACATGGTTCATTTCAATGAAATGTTTTTCCCTGATTTTATTTTTTTCATAATAAAATATATTCTAAAAGTTATATTCAATTTTTACTGAAGAGATTTTTAATGATTTTTTATGATATTACTATTTATCCATGAATAAATTCATATATTTTAATCAACAAGATGTATTATAAAATAATACCATCGTTATCCTTTCCCTAGATGGTTGATGGTCAGTTTGACAAGGGAATGTATTTAAATTATTATTCTTGGTTAATTTGTTTTAATTAAAATTCCCTTCAATCAGTCACATTATTATGAAAATTTCATAATACACCTATATTATATACATATAAATAGTCTATTTATAATAGATATTATTATTTCCAAAACCACATAACATATTTAAATATAGTGCTTTAATATGGAAGATATTCCATTGACTAGGGGAATTCATGATTAATATTTATTATTTAATCAATAAAATTATTTATTTGTAAGAAATATTATTTATGGATGATATTTTTCATTATATATATGAGGAATGAAATGAACATGAATTTATGGGTGGGGGACAGATATTGAAAACCCCTTCATTCACTAGTAGTGTCATGAGATGATTCTATTGGCTAGTCTTATTTAAATATATTTCATATATACTTACACATAGATTAAAATATAGTGAAACGAGGTCTAGATGGTATATAAATCAGGAGGCATGATTTCATGACATCTAATATCAGGTGTTTTATTCATGAAAAATGTATATATTTTCATCCATGAGATTATTTCATTGAAATTATACATCGATGAACTATATATAGAAGCTACTGATTAAATGGATTATGTTTTCCATTATTTACCTTCACAACTTGATTATTTATTTTTTATTCCTGATAGATTCTTCTGTACGTAACCCTTTCTATGAATTTTATATTACCCATATTTTATTTCCATTCCCAAGGATATGATGAAGAATTCATTTAATGAGTTCAAGGATACGGAAATGTTTTTGTTAATATGTTTTGTATCCCACCCCTGATATACAATGGGTATTACATATGTTTATTCGTCTTAAAGACTACAAAAAATATGGTTTAATTGGTATTTTATCCCTCTTATCTGTGAAAAAATAATAATTTTACCACCCACATTTGTATATTGGTGTGGGTCATTATATTATTTTGAAACCATTTTTTCCATAAATCAAAATATTGTTACTCAAAATAAAATTTTTATTTATTTTAATAATTATTTTTCATTAATTTGAAATTAAAATATTTCTTTTTTTATATTCCTAATGCAATAATCACTTATGATGGGTTTCATATGCACTATAATCTAAAAAACACATAAATTTTTTTATAGATAATGATATTATATTATCACGTGGAGTGATATTTTACCACCATGTAAGAATAATAATTTTGAAATTACATTCCCTTAATAAAATAAATTAGTGTTATTCAACATCATTTAATCCTTAGGTTCACATATGGATATATTACATACATTTTTTCACTATAAAACTATCACCATGTGAGTAGTATTTTGAAAAAAAATTGATCAATTGAACCTAGAATATCCACTAACTATTCTTTACAATAAATATCATTCTAATTTCGTAAAAAACATGAGTTTCATACATTTTATGGATCTGGTATATATTTCATCAAATGTGATACATGGACCACATTATGTGTTTTGGGAAGGTTGAGTTGATGCATAGATAAAACCAAAACCATATTGACATAACCAAGACACACATATGGATATATATAACTGTGGTTCAACACAATATTTCTTACATTAATAATAACCGTTATCAATGGGAAGGTATTCATAATAATTCCATCTAAAAATATTTTGAACTCATGTTCTCTTATTCATTTCATAGTAATAGTATTTATCATATATGACATACTCTCGTGCGTTATAGATAAAATATATATTTTTATCCCATTTCATTCACGTATGATATACATTAATTTGATATTTAATTCATTAAATATTCTATTAAATTTTATTTACTAGATCATGATTGAATATATTTCATATTACATCATTTTACAATCTTGTGGGAGTTCTACAATATTTTCACATTATGTTTTATATGGATCCATCTTAATGGTTGAGTGAAAAATATTATCCTAATATAATTTAACTAGGTGAAAGGAATTTATCATATGAATTTCTAACATAAATAAATAATGAAAAAAATAATTTATATAGGGTATAATGTTCCATTATGACTAACTATATATATAGGGATGATATACAGTGCTATTATTAAACTCTAAAATCAATACATTCATAAGACTTTACCAAAACGGTGTGGTATTCCATATATCTTGATTAGAAAAAATTTTGAGCATAACTCCGTTAATTTAAAATCATTTTAAATGTATACATGGGAAAAAAATTTCAATATTGAAATAATCTCTTAAATCATTTAAATTCCTTAAATTCATATGGAAATTGACTATAACCAAGATGGAGTTATGACCATATAATTTATTTGGTGTTTATAATGAACATTTAATTGTTTTTTTCATTTCTATAATTGTAGGAATAATGGATTATTCATCCTCTTATAATTATAATTTTTATAAATAAAAAACTGAGATATTAGGTATCATGATACATATTTTAATAACTCTGTATATATTTTTTCATGATAAATTCAAAATTACATCTCTAAATATATTTGCACATCATTTATTAAGATATAATGATGAGAAAGATGTTTCAAACAATACATTTGACATAAATTCAAGAATTTAATTTAAATACATTTGTTTAAAGATCGATATCATTCCATCATGGTCACGTTTGAAATGTGGATAATTATTATATTCTTTTTACTCCTATACGTCATCCATTTAAAACACCTTATTCACAATATATTTTATGGTTGAATATTCATCAGAGAAAGATATAAATTATTTTATTTCCTTTTGATTTCAATATAAATTGTTGAAAAATATATTATAATGTGATTTTTTTAATCCACATAATTTTAAAGGTATAATGATCCTTATGACATAGAGAATTGACCACATTGTTTTATTCTCTAGGATGGAAATATATTGAGTAATCATAATAATTAATCTAATATACTCATCTCATTTGATGAATCATTAATACATTATATCTAAATATCATTACAAATATTTCATGATTAGTATATTTATCAAACCATTATGAATAATAATAATGAATCTATATATCCTAAAAATGTACCATTAGTAGATCCAAGTCAATAGATGGGAAATTGATTTCAATATTCTTCAATTGACATTAAGAATACTCTAGTAATGTGTCATCCTATATTAGAAAACATCTCAATAACATTGTTGATTAATCACTATATATTACAAAACATTGTCAACTATAGTGAAGTCTATGTATTTGTGCACTAACCATACTTCTTATTATCTCATTTAAATTTTAATCACATTCATTATTATAATGGATCCTGGCTTCCTTCAATGTTAACATGGTTATTGGTTTTGATAGCCATGAGATATTGTTCAAAAATAATTGCAACGATATAAATAATCTATAAAAATAGAACTTATTCAACATGATCATTTAGGACCATTGATCAATAATTTTCATCATTAAAGGATCCATTTATATACACCTTTAGGTAATTACATACACGGTAGTGACTTTTTTCTAGCTGGAACTCACATTTTTATATTTAGTATTAAAACATTTATTCACATATATCTTCCAGACATTAATCAAATTATAATTTTGTTCCTCATTTCCCTTAGAATATATAAAAATACCATCTATAAAGACTAAGAAGAAATGGTAATGGTTATATATAATGACTCTATTTATTATATTAATCAAGAGATATGGAGAATTACTAAGGCTAAATAGAATCAATAAAAATTTATAGTGTCTATATAACATATAATAGGCTATAGATTATATATCCTAACATTTTACCATAAAATATTGATATATAAATGATGGAAAAATCATTTAAAAGTATTGAGCTTCATATAGTGGGTCATAGAAATTCATCTATATGTGGTAGAATAGAATTTTACTTGTTCTCGATATTTTTATGTATTCTATAATCAATAAAATGACTCGTCAATCCATTTTCTCCATCAAAATATAATTGGTGAACTCAATGGTAACAAACAATGCCATATAATTCTTCTTTATATTTTCAAATTGATTTTATTCTTGAATCCCTACTAGTAAATTATGTCCCATATAGAAGGAGTCCTTTAAATATTTATGGATCTACTTATTAGTTCCATAAAAAAATAAAAATCATGATCAAAGGGTTGACTTGAATGCTTTTCAAGAAATATATCATTATATTATCAAGAAATAAACATATCATTGATTTGAATATTATCACATACCATTTGATAAAAATACCATTCATTATTATGTATTAGGAACCATATATTGTATGTAACATATATTGGGTATAGATCTTCATCATCACATCTATAGATGATCAGATAATGATTTGTAATATAAAATATGACTTCCCATCCTAATAAATTGATATGGGCCCCATATACGGAGATCCGATTCATTCAAAACAAAACTTCAAATTATACTATAAGGGATAGTAAAATGATTTTCCTGAATCGTTTTCCCATAATATTCTATAAAAAGAATATATATCATCGAGATTTTTTCATCATAACATTATACATATGAACTGATTAATAAGTATCTAACAAATATGATAATAATTTATAAACTTACATAAAAATTGGAATTTGAATGAATACATATAAATAAGATCAAATAATTTTTTTTTGATATTAATCATACCTTACACCACACTGACATCATCGTTTTTCCTATAAAAACATGTTCAAATAAAAATGGTTTTCTTGATCATCATTCAATATTAAAAAGTCTATGAAATCATACGATAATGATTTTTCAGAATTCCAAAATTATGAAACCCTTTTTAATCCCAGGTAATGATAGGTTTCATTATAATATATATAAACAACATATAATAGTTTATAAATATAATGTAAATTAACCAAATAATATCCCATTGCTGTGTCAAAATATGTGAAATTTTAACATTTTTTCATACACCTCGTGAAAATCAAGTTAATATAGATCCACTGTTTTTAATGTTGTTACCCTGTGGAGCATATGTTTTAGAACAAGTATCCACATGTTTTATAAATATTCGGATGTTAATACTAGGAGACTACTGATTCTATTACTTACCAATAATTTAGGATATTTCATATATTAGACTTGACCCTAGGATTCCCACTAATGGATTGTATTTTTACTCAAAAAAACCCAACTCGAATTTTAACAACAATTACCAAAGCATCAATTACATAAATATAACATTGTTTATCTTAATATTTAGCCCATAAATTTATCAAACATACCTTATAACCTAATGTATTAGTTTATTTGAAGAATAGATACATAATATATATATTTAAATAAATAACATCATAATATCCGTTAAAATTATTCATAAATATTACCCTTATTAGATATATCCTATATAAAATAATCAAAACATTGTAAAAATGAATCTTAACAATGGGAGAGATCAGATAATAAATTAAGATAATCATGGAAGATATTAAAATATTATCATAGGTGAGTATTCATTAAGAAAAGGGGTATGAAAAGATGATCCAACCATATGAAAAATTCCTAACAAGTCATATAATATAAATCATGAGTTATATAATAATGAATTGTTAAAAAAATTATATTTTGTTAGAGTGTTTAACATTTGTTAATAATTCATGATATATTATAAAATATCTGAATAAGTTGATATATTTTGTTTCATCATAAAACCCCATATAAAATAATATCCCTAATCCTAGACCATAACCATGTCTATCATTGTGGATAGATTCCCACAGTGGATTATAATCACTCACTATTTTCATAAATATATGGAAATAATACCGTGGTGGAATATGTTCACCAAAAATTACCCTTAATATTATTTCATCATATATAATGATTTATATTATTTATTTTCGGGTAATAAAATTCATACACCACCCATTATAGGACATCACAACCATTGATTTCAAGTATATTTTCATGGATCTTGATATTTCTTCTTCTTTTACTTATTCTTTCGGAGTCGATTAATTTTCGACTAAGGGGTTAGGGGCTTCAATATTAATATGTAATAATAAATTAATGTTTTTCCATTATCATTCAAAATAGGTGGTACCATTAAATAACACACATGAATACACTAAAAATTATTATGACACACTATAGAGAAACATTTTATGTCGTAGTGGTGTTGTAGTGGTTGATTCCACTCCACATGGAAAATTGATATGTTCTAGTTACCCCAAACCATATTAGATTCGTTATATCCTTCACTATATAGGAATGTTCATGGGTTTTCACTATGGTGTCTTGGATCATGCCACGGATCCATATTATGCATCCATTAAAGATATGTTCCTTGCATGGTATCTCAGATTTTACCAATATTAATAGAAAAAATATTATTTTATTCAAGAATTCAATTTTATATTTATGAGGTACCTTATTTTTATTTATAATAGGATTGAATATGTTATTATAGTATTGATAAAAATATTTAATATACCCCTTTTTCTTCTCTGTTTAGCATTACTGCATTGTTCTGTAGGGCCCCAAAGGGACTCCAAACCATTGAATTTATATTATTAACTACAAATTTAATATAAATGTCATAACCATTCTACAATACCCTATAATTCCCCATTATGTCTCTCCCAATGCACCATTATGTTCTCTTGTTCCACCCTATGATGTGGTATTTTATATTGTGCGGAAAAACCACGATTGTACTGTGGATACACCTATATTTCCTTAGGATTCACCAGTTCCATCATCATGTAAGTCATTACTCTATATAATTTCTAGATATGTGTTTCAAAACATATAATATATGTTATATGAATTTTTAAATTAAAATGAGTCATGAAATACAAGATGGTCATTTTCTGTATGAATTGAACATCAGATAGAAACTGGATTTTTTCCTCTAAAAGTTTTGTAATTTTTATATTTTTAATTTTTCTTAATTCCATTTTAAACCTATTTTAAATAATATTTTGATGAAATTGGTGGATTATTCTATGTTCTTTATTTCAAAATAGAAATTCCTTATTTTTAATAAACTGGGATGATATATGAAAACATTTCAAATTGAATTTAGAAATATAAATTTATAAAATGACCCAGAACTTTATTTTATAATTTAAGCCTATATTTTAAATATATTTGCTGGATTATTTTAAGTGAGTGAGTTAATCACGATAGAATATAGTTGAAACCCATTTCATAAAATGCATTTAAACATTTGTATATTTTAAAACATCAATTGAATTTTTTTATGATGTAGTAAAATATATAATTGGTTTAATTGAGTGTTTCACATTTTTTTGATGATTTGTAATGGGAATTTGGGTAGTTACTCTTTCTAATTTTGATTTTATGAAAAAAAATTCAATTGAAATTGATGAATTTTGACCAATTGATTAGAACTTTGTAATGTTAAAGACCAAACAATCCCATGTAATTTTTTTAAATACATGGGAATTTTATGAGTCTGCGAAAATTTACGAAACTTGTTTCTGAGCCCCGGTGGGCCCGGAATAAATTTCTGAAGTTTTCTTCGTGTACGTTTAGTAAACATATGGGTGAGATTTTACAACTTTTGAACCGGTGCTATGAATTGAAATATAAGGACACTGTTGAACTCGCAGTGCCGGTAATCGATTATGAAGACTTTCACATCGACGACACTTGGTAGAGAATTGATGTTAGTTTTTGGATTTTCAAAAAAAATAATAAAATAAAGTGTGAAACACTTTATTTTATTTTGAGCCGCCAAGTAAGTTTTGGGTGGTTAAAACCTCCCCATGGAGGTTCGATGTGGGAACACCACACCTTATCCTCTCCTTAGAGGATATGGAGGTGGGGCCCAACCGAGCATAACCTCCCGCAGGAGGTTACGACGTGGGGACCACATGACACTAAAACCCCTCAATTATTGGGAGGGTGGAAAATTTCAAAAATCCCCCTATTATTGAGGGTGGAGTCCCTTGACCTTCTCTACCATTTATGGTGCCACATCCTCCCTTTATATTAATTGATAAACCCATAATTTATTATTCAAATCATCCACATTTATTAGATAGAGCCATTTAATTTATTCTCACTTTTTGAATTCCATGCCAATGAAATAAAAGATAACCAATCTATTTTTTTTGTTGGCATGATTCATTTTGGAGGAACAGTGGAAGAGAAGAGCCATGGGGAAAATCTTCCAACAAAGAACAAAGAACACCAAAAACCATCTTCTACATCCACCCTTAGATCCTACTGATGTGGAGTTTCTTCCACTGCTGACACATCCAAGGATTGGGAGTGCATGACATGTGAGACGAACGATGATCATCATCGTCTTCTATCTGTAACTCCATTAATGAACGAAGAATTTTGAATGACGAATCAGAGGTAGGGATTTTATTATTCGACGATGTTTAACCTTTTCTTATCCTCTTAAATGGTTAGAAAGGTTTTTTTGTAGATGTGTAATTGTTCATATGTTTTTCTCGATGAGATGAATGATATCTCCCTAAACACAGAGGGTGCGGGTCAACCTAAAATGGCACAACAACCTCCATCGATTTTCCTTTCTTGGTGTTCATTGGCATAGTGATGTAGAAACGACAAGGGGATGGAGGGAAAAACCGAAGTTGTGCTACCCGCGACCTCCATGGACCATGTCACCCCTGCAGCATTCCGCACCACCCTAGCTAATCCCACACCGGCCTGACCTCATAGCCGATCGCGGCTCCTGCACGCCCCGGCCGAGCCCGCACCGGCCCATCCCTCCAGCCGCCCGCCTGGCCGACGCGCTGGTCACCCCCTTGCGGAACCAGACACCCACGCTGGTCGCGCACTGGCCCAACCGGCCGCCAACTAGCCGCCCCCTTGGCTGAACCGCTACCCGGCCGCACTGCTAACCTCTGTGCACGCCACCCTGAACAGGTCGCCTTACCAGCCTCCAAGTGACCCGCAACACACCGAGACAGACTCTGTGCACCCCGCACGGTCCCTGCCAGGCCGGCGTCCCAGGTCCCTCACGACCACCCAGCAGAACTGGTGTCCCGACCCACTTGCGGCCTCCTGGCCGAGTTGGCGAACCTGCCTCGATCTTTGGGTCGATCCACTTACGTTACGACCCCCTTGTCGAACTTCCCACACATTCAATTTTTTGGGGCCCAGCGGACCGGGACGAACCTGCTAGGATAGACCTAGCAGGCTTGGCTACATCCAACAGGCCACACCGGGTCGACCTAGACATGGTCAGCCCCGACTGGGTTGGGTCGGGTCGGTCCGACTGGGTCGGACCGGACCTGTGCCCACTACTGACCCTTTACTTTCTTTTGTCCATATCTTTGTCACCAGATGTCTATTTGACAAACCTTTAGTGGAATTGGTAATCAAATATCATGATGGTCCATTTTAAAAAACCCCACAGGAGTTTTGGGTGGAGTTGAGATATGGCCTGGTTGGATCGTACTTGAATCCAACCAGGCCCCTGGGACTAAAAAGCTAATAACTCACAGAACGGGCGTCCGATTGATGCACCAACTGTTGCATTGAGACCCCTATGACGAGGCAGACCTTTGAGACACTTATTTTTGGGGATTTGTGGTCATTTACATATCAAATCTGAGCTTGAGGAGAAGACCCTCCCAGAATCAAGAATGCTTTGTAGAAACCCTATGGCTTAATGCGCTCATGCGACTGTTCATGTATCCTATCTGGGTCCGACAGTTCTGAATTTTGTTCCTGGATACTGGGTGTTTCCGACATAATAGCTGGTCCTAGATTCTATGTGGGTCCAAAAGCTTAGCTGGTCCAAGATCATGTGTGGGTCCGACAGCTCTGACTACTATTCCCAGATCCTATTTCGGACAGACAGTTCCAAATGCTGTTCTTAGATCCTATATCTGTCCAATAGTTTAGATGAATCAGAGGCTACATATGATCATCTCTATCACTCTAAAAATGTTGTATGCTTGTGTGAGATAAGTCAGTAACTCTTCTGATTCCTCAAGTTTGAGATGGATTACTTGATAACTTAGTTATATGTATGGGCACATACCTATGTGGGGTTGTCATTTTATTTCATACTTGTGGTTTATCCATGATGTTTTTGAGAGACCTTGAGGGTATCAGGGTCCCTACTGAGTATTTTTATACTCACCCATGCACGTGTAGTACCCACACCACATTTTTTTGTTGCAGACAAAGGGCAGCGCTGAATAAGGATCAGAGTAGTAGGACCAGACGATACCCAGAGGTGGACCTTACGATGAGTCGGTACAAGAAGGAGAAGGACGAACGTAGAGTGATGTGGATGCCATATTTACCTACCATTCAGGTAGTAACCCAATAGGATGTCCTAGTAGGTACATTACTTTTCTTCAATATTACATTTTCTCCAGTTTTACATGTACTTTCCTATTGGTCTTGTATTGGAGACGCCTTTTACTTCCCAACGCTTGTTTTGTATTCAGAATTTTTTAGTTTTTACTTACAGCTCGTACTCTGTTCTTTGTTTTTCCAGTTTATAAAAAAAATGCCTTCCCAGTTTTATGGATTCACACCTTTGGTGCTAGATGCCAGCCCTCTGGCCTAAAGAGGCTGGTCTTGGGGTAGCCACAACATGAGCCCCGGCGGAAGAGTCGTGACAAATTGGTATCAGTGGAGTCAGTTCAACTATTGATCCTAGGAATCTGATCTTTCTTTTCTGTGATGCAATAGTGTTAAGAGTACTGGGTTTAGTTTTCAGTCCAGGGAGTTCAGTGTTGGTGCGGCAGTCGACGTATCCATACACCAGGACACTGAATTCTGATTTCTGACTCAGTGCACGAAAAAACTGATATTGTATGTGTTTTCAAGTGTTTTCTTATGATATCTTGAGTTAAATCACCAGTTATAACTTATTGATTGTGGAAAAATAATTTCATTTCAAGATGCCTTTATGTAGATCGCCAGCCAGGGTTCCAAGAGTTGTATGAGATGGAATCCCACCGAGCGATGAGGCCTCGATGTAGGTCCCTATTACAATTGAGGCTCCAGCATTACCACTACCCATTGAGCTACTGATGCCACCATCCCCAGCAGTAGAGAGTGAATGATTCATGATAACGTTTCCCAGGTTCTAGATCTTGAGACATCTCAGGTATAGGGGTGATATGGACCTTCATGCCGATGAGGATTGTCTAGAGGCTGTGGTGAGAGTATTCAGGATGGTTGGGAAACCAGAAGACTTTATGGTGATCCTTTCTGCAAGTCTCCTTCTTGCAGTTGTATTATAATGATGGAGCTTGATGCTTCAGGTGCATGATGAGAAGATGCTTCTTTGGGCAGACATCGAGAGCATGTTTCAGGCAGAGTTTGTCCCTACCACCCTACGTGTGTTGTGGATCCAAGAGCTACTGCATCTACAGCAGGGTAGTATGAAAGTGACTCGGTACTTAGTGAGGTTCGCTGACCTCTCATGATACTCCACAGATATGGTATGAGACCCATTCTTTAGGGCCTGGACCTTCGAGCAGGGGATCAAGCGAGATATCAGAGCTTTGATGATTTCCCTCGGCATCCCGATGTAGGTGGGGGTGTTAGAGTGAGCCCTCGTAGTAGAGAGTTTCCTTACTGAGCAGTCACCATCAGTGAGACCCACCAATGGGCATCACATAGTGGAGAATTCTGCATTAAGAAGCAGACAGATGTCACGGAGGTCCAAGAGAACCAATACATTTAGTGGACGACCATACGACACATGATTATTTGTGCGAGGTACAAGAGATAGAGCCAATCATGTGATGTGTAGGCAATTTTTCACATGCATCGGGGAGGGTCACATAGCTCGTGACTGTCTGACCAATTGTTCGGATGATTAGAATATGGTCAAAGTACAACCCAAGAATAGATAGAGATTCAATATAGGTGGTCCGCAGGGAGCAGGTGGGCATGGTAGAGGAGCTAGTTGAGTAGCTAGCAGTTGGTGAAGTTTTGAGGTGTTACAGCGACAACCACCAGGAAGTCCACCTCGACCACTGGGAGCAGGTAGACATGGGAGAGCTCAACTCCAGGTTTCTTAGGAATATGAAAACTCCACTTCGGAGATGATTCGAGTTAATATCTGTGCCCACTCCACCATAGTTTCAATTATTATAGACACAGATGACAATAAATCTTTCACTGACACTGCCCTCATTCGGAGATAAGAGATTCTGATGGAGCTTTTGGCTCAATCCTTACATTTAGAGACTCCTATGAGAGTAAGCTAGATGATTGCACACTATTTCTGGCAGTGCGAGCTTACTCTAGGAGGTTATAGATTTGGCTAGGATCTCTTTGTAGCGGTTTCGAGGCCTAATGACGTCATCTTGGGTATAGACTGGTTATCTATGGTACATGCTCAGATTGGCTGCATTAGGCGCAATGTGCGGTGTGTCTGCATGGATGGGACTGGGTTCAACATCATCATCGGGAAGGGAGCCTTTGTAGCCAGGATGGACTTAATTAGAGGAGGGTGCAGTGTATCACTCATTAGTTTCACAGCCTTACCCTCGGAGAAGTAGATGTTGATAGTCTGAGCTATCTTGTAGTGGTGGACCATTAAATGAATGTTTTCCCTGATGATATTCCATGGCTACCTCTTCGGAGAGAGGTGGACATCTACATTAACTTGTACCCAGGATGACACTGATATCTACTCCAGCATATCAGATGGCTCCCGCTGAGCTTCATGAGCTTCAGGTATAGCTAGAGGAATTATAGGGGATGGGATTCATCAGGCCCAGTGTTTCTCCTAGGGTAGCCCCGATTTTGTTCACCAAGAAGGCGGACGAGAGTTTGGGGATCTGTGACGACTACCATCGACTGAACCTGGTGACCATGATGAACAAGTACCCTTTTTTTAGAATTGAAGACCATTTAGATCATCTGAAGGGAGCACGGTGGTTCTCCATGACAGACCACAGAACAGGATATCACCAGCTCAGAGTTCGAGATGAGGATATGTCGAAGACGACCTTCAGGTGTTGGTATGGCCACTACGAGTTATTGGTTATACCCTTAGTCATATCCAATAGTCCAGCACTATTCATTGGACTCATGAAAATTATATTCTATCCATTCCTCGATTGCTTGGTAGTAGTCTTCATTGATGACATTCTGATCTACTCGACTACTAAGGAGGAGCATGCCTACCATCTGCGGGTGGTACTAGACACACTTCGAGAGAACCAGCTTTATGGTAAGTTATCGATGTTCCAGTTCTGGATCTACAAAGCACACTTTCTCGGACATGTTATCTTAGAGGCTGGATTTGGAGTGGATCCAGTGAAGATTGATGTGGTACAATCTTTGGAGCCACCCAAGAGCGTTACAGAGGTACGAGGTTTCCTGGGTTTGGTTGGATATTACCATAGGATTGTACCAGACCTCTCCCGAGTTGCAACACCATAGTCCACCTTAAGGAAGAAATGGAAACCCTTTGTATGGTCGGAGACATGCGAGTAACGATTTGAAGAGCGGGGGTAGAGGTTGACTAGTGCCCCCATCTTGAGGCTTCCAGAAGAAGGCATAGGGTATGTAGTCTACTATGATGCATCATGGACCGGACTCGGGAGTGTCCAGATTTAGGAGTGAGTATTGATCGCGTATGGTTCTTGGTAGCTGAGACCGCATGAGCATAACAATTCTACCCATGACCTAGACTTAGCATTTGTGGTATTTTCCTTAAATATGTGGAGACACTATCTGACGGGAGAGAGTTTTACCATGTACTCTAATCACAATATTATCATGTATATCTTATCTCATAAGGACCTAAACCTGATACAGTGGAAATGTCTTTAGTTCCTCTAGGAAAATGACTTAGATATAGTCTATACTCCTGGGAAGGGTAATGTGGTATCAGGTGCACTCAGCAGGATATCTGGTATACACCTGCTAGGTTAGGCGAAGGAGCAGCTGGCCGCTTTGCAGATATTCTTTGTAGATTGAGATGGAGCATCTTTTCTGTAGTCTCATACAGTCACTCATCCACTTCTTCATCGAGTCAAGGAGGCACAACATGGGATGCTGACTGCGATACACGATGTGCTATGATATCAACAAGGAAGGATGCTGATGGATTTTTTGAAGGGTGGGAGCACGTCATCCTCTTCATAGGACATACTATGGTACCAGTGTCACTTCATGATGAAGTGTTGATGGAGTTCCACACATCCCCTTTAGGGGTACATTCGGGAGTGGATAAGATGTATTAGGACCTTAGATGATAGCACTGGTGTCCGTGTATGAAGGAGGCAGTAGCAGAGTTTGTCTCTCGATGCCTCAATTGTTAGCAAGTGATGGCGGACCACCAGGTACCAACCAGTTTGGTCCAGCCTTTAGAGGTCCCAGAGTGGAAGTGGGATGGGATATATATGGACTTTGTAATGGGTCTTACACGTATATCTAGGGGAGATGACTCTATTTGGGTGATTGTTGACCGACTCACCATGTCGGCCAACTTCCAACATACCAGAGAGCAGGGTTCAATGTAGAGCTTGGGATGCCTATACGTGCAGGATATTATGAAGCTACATGGAGTAACTTATTATATTGTCTCCAATAATTACGAACTCTTTACTTCCCATATATGGAAGGGGTTTCAGGAAGCTATTGGGATGAATCTTCGTCTGATCACCACCTTCCATCCACAGACAAATGTCCAGACTGAGAGAACCATTCAGACCCTCGAGGACATTCTGCATGCTTGTGTCCTTGACTTCAGTCACAGGTAGGAGGATCACTTTCCATTGGTGTAGTTTTTATACAACAACATCTGTCACTCCACCATAGGGATGTCACTTTTTGAGGCGTTATACAGGTGACATTGTAGATCACCCTTGTGATGGACTGTCCCTGGGGAGTTAGCACTAGTGGGATCAGAGATGGTACGAGCTACCACAGAGAAGGTACAGATCATCCAGGAGCAGATGAATACTGCACAGAGCAGGAATAAGTCATATTCGAACAAGATTTTAAGGTCTCTCGAGTTAGAGGATGGGGACCACAAATTTCTACGATTACCATCTCGACGAGGTCTACGAAGATTTGGTCAGGGTGGAAAGCTATCTCCACAATTCATCAGACCATTCTAGGTCCTTAGCAGAGTAGGTGAGGTGGATTACCGCCTGGATCTTCAACATTAGTTACACCGAGTCCATGAAATATTCCTCATATCCAAGCTGAGGAGATACATGCATGCCCTTTGACACATCATCAACCATGGGGAGGTGGACATCGTCGATGGAGAGACTTTTACAGAGGTTCCTGTGAAGATTGAGGATTGACAGGAGTGGGTCCTATATGGATGGTTGATACCTCTGGCAAGCGTTTGATGGTAGAACAAGATCCTCCAGGAGAGCACATGGTAGTGGGAGGCTCAGATAGGTTTTCAGTACCCCCATTTGTTCCCTTAGTTTGAGTTGTAGCTTTTGAGGATGTAAATCCCTGATGTTGTGAGAATGTAATGACCCAGAAATCCTGTGGAATTTTTATTAAATACATGGTAATATTACGAGTCCCCAAAAATTTACAGCTCTTAATTCTGAGGCTTGGTGTACTCGGTATCAATTTATGATGTTTTGTTTGGATATGATCAATAAATGTACGGGAGGGAATTTTTAACTTGTGAACCGGTGCTCAAAATTGAAATCTAAGGACACCGTTGAAATCATAGCACTAGTATTCGCTTAAAGAGACATTCACCTCGACAGCAGTTGGTTGAGAATGGATATTAGTTTTCAGATTTTCAAAAGAAATAATTAAACAATGTTGGCAACACATTATTTTATTTTGATCTTCCAAATAAGTGTTTGGTGGTTACAACCACCCCCTAGCTATTGGAGGTGGGGCCACCACACCATAACCTCTCCTGAGAAGTTATTGAGGTGGGGCCCACCCGAGCATAAACATTCGTGAGAGGTTATGATGTGGGGACCACAAGAGACTAAAACCCCCCAATTAATGGGTGGGTGGAAAATCACTCAACTCCCCTCATTAATAAGGGGGAGTCCCTTGACCTTATCTACTATTTATAGTGCCACTACCTCCATTTTTATTAATTGGACAACACATATTTTATTATGGCAATCCTCATCATTTATTAGATGGAGCCAATTAATTTAATCTCCCTTTTTGAATTCTATGCCAACAAAATAAAAGATATCCAATTTATTATTTTTGATGGCATGATTCATTTTGATGGAATAGAGGAATAAAAGAGCTAGGGAGAAAATCTTCAAACAATGAAAGAAGAACAACATCATCCTTCTTCGACTAACTCCCTCGAATCCTATCTACATGGAGTCTCTTCCCCGACTAATGGTGCCCGAGATTGGGTGTGCATGTTATGTGCTCCAAACGACGATCTTCATCATCTTCCTTTCGCAACTCCTTCAATAAAAGACGAACATCGAATGAAGAATTAATATTTGGAGGTTTATTACTTGAAGATTATTTACCTTTTATTATCCTCTTCAATGATTAGAAATGTTTTTTTTGCGGACGGGTAATAGGTCATCTGTTGTTCTCGATGAGCCGAATGATATCTCCCTAAATGCGGAGTGTGTGATTCAACATAACATGGCCTGACACCCTCTGTCGATATTTCTTTCTTGGTGTTCTTTGGCATAGCGATGTAGCAATGAGAAGGGGACGGAGGGCAGCAACCAAGGTCATGCTACTTGTGGTCTCCGTAGACCGTGATGCCCCCACGGTATTCTGCACCGCCCCTTGCCACACCAGTGCCGACCTGGCCCTCCAGCTGCCTAGCCCCCCACCTACTACAATGAAGGCTGCTTCCTGGCCAAATCGGATGACTGCTGGCTGTCTTTCTAGCTGATCTACTACCCGGCCACCATGCCAGCCTTCGCGAGCACCACGCCGAACCATCTGCAGTCCGCGTGCAACCGGCTGAGCTGGTGTCCTTGTTCCCTCATGGCCACCTGGCGGAGCTGATGTCCCATCCCCCTTGCGGCCTCCAGCAAGCTGGGCCAGACCCAACAGGCCTCACTGTGTTGACCCATACCGGGTCGGCCCAGACGGGGTTTGGTCGGGTCGATCCGACTAGGTCGGACTGGACCCGGGCCCATTACTGACCCTTTACTTTCTATTGGCCGTATCTTTGCCACCAAATGACTGTTTGATGAATCATCAAGGGAACTGGTAATCTTGGTGCATGATTCTACCTTTGAGAAAACCCCTCGAGTGTTTAGGGTAGAGTTTACATACGGTCATGTTGGATCGTACACGAATCCAACTAGGCCCCCAAGACAAAAAAGTAGATAACTCACAGACTGGGCATCTGATTGACGCGCCGTATGTTACGTTGAGAACCCAATGACGAGGCAGAACTCTGAGAACCTTATTCTTGGGACTTTGTGGCAGTTGAAGTATCAACTCATGGATTGAGTAGCAGAGCCTCATGTAATCAAGCACGCTTTGTATAAATCTTACGGCTGACTGCGCTCTGACAACTATTCCTGGATCCTGTCTGGGTCTGACGGTTCTGACTTTTGTTCCTTTATCTTGTGTAGGTCTGATAGAATAGCTAGTCCTAGATCTTTTGTGGGTCCGATATCTTAGCTGGTCCTGGATCCTTTGTGGGTCTGGAAGCTCCGATTACGGTTCCGGGTTCCTGTGTTGGTCTAATAGTTCCAATAGCTGGTCCTGGATCCTATGTGGATTCAACGGCTTAGATGAATTACTGGCTACATATGATCATCATTATCAATCTAAAAAAGTTTTATACTTGTGTACGTTGAGTTAGTAACTCTTGTGTTTCCTCGTGCTTGATATGGATTACTTGATAACTTAGGTATATGTATGGGCATATACCTAAGTGATTTAATATGTTGATTTCATACACGAGGATTATCTATTTTGGGTTTGAGAGACCTTGAGGGTCTCAGGGTCTCTAATGAGTATCGATATACTCACCTCTGAATGGGATATTCCCATACCCCGTTCTGTTGGTTGCAGAAGATGGACAGTGCTGACTGAGGATTAGAGTAGCAGGACTGGACGGTACTCGGAGGTGGACCTTACGATGAGTCCGTACATAGGGAATGATGGACATGATGTGCTATAGAGGCCATATGTACCTACCCTTCATGTATGAACCCAGGAGTACCACCTAGAAGATTTGTTTCTTTTCATCAGTTTTACTTTTTTTCAGTTGTACAAGTACTTTCATGTGAGGCTTGTATTTTTGACCCCTTTTACTTTTCATCACATTTATATACAGTTTTTCTTAGTGTTTAATTCCATATCGTACTTTGTTGTGTGTGTTTTCAGTTTATAAAGGCATTGAATTCAACATTTTATGGATTCAAGCCTATGGTTCTAGACGATATCCCATGCCCTATGGATGGCATGCTTCAGGTAGTCACGAAACGTGCCCTGGGGGACGGGTCATGACTATAATGGTCCTCTCTTGTAAAAAATACCTTATTGTAAGATTCTTGATTCTTCCACATCCCAATGACTGGACTTGAATTAGTGATTATTTACATTAAGGGAGTTTTTGTTTGATATTGATATTTGAACATAATGAATGATCCAAGGATTAAAATGTTGGGGGCCTGAGAACATGATTGATTTTAATAGTTATTCCTATAATGATTCATTTAAATTGACTATCTCACTCACCACTTCTAGATAGACATGGTACCCTTGATAGTTTGATGAAATTAACGATATATGTGAATTACTATGGGAGTCACATTACATATAGTTGAAACATTAATAATAATATAGTGTTAGGATACAATTGTGTGGCCATGGTATCAGTTGTGCGTAGACCCTGTTAACTCGTTACAAGTGAAACTAGATGTAAGCATGGTGAACATTGATGTTAAAAATTCTTATTATATTGATAATAGTAAACTCACTATATGATTAGGATCATACATATGACATCGTTATACATTATGTGCAATACATGCGAATGTTCACTATCACTACATGGAATTGGAGTATCCTTGTTTGATTTATTACTATTCTTGATTGATTTATTATTGAGATGATGTACCTTGATTATATTATTGAATATTGTAGTAAATATTAATATAAAGTGCATGTTCTTATCCTTTATCAAAATATCTCTCATTATCCAATGAAATATTTTTCATAAAATTTAATCTAATGGTTTTTTTTTCAAATTACGAAATGAAATCTTTTCTACTTTGGATTGATAAATAATAAATAAATGATTAAAATTATGTATTAGCTCTATATCTATTTTAAATGGATCCAATGGATTTATCATTATATTAAAATTTAAATCAATTTATTAAAATTATATTTTCTATTTTTTTATAACATTTTAATTTCCCAATTATGTAAAAATATAGACTATTTGGTGAAATATTACCAGGCTCTATACCTCATACCCTACTTGTTTCACTTGATATTTGAAGAAGATTTTCTATATAGATATTTATTGGGATATAATAATATTTTTTATGGGTTCATGATTAGTTTTATGAGGTATGGTGAATTCAGTCATAGTAGGTGTCATAGACCATGAGGAGTTGAGATTCTAGTGTGATGTCTTACATGCAATTTTTTTATATTGTCTCATTATAACATAGGTGGTTGTATCTATTTATTTATCTGATAATGTTTATATTTTGTAAATTTAAATTTTTTATTCTTTATAAAATAGAAACCATTCCCAAAGGATGCTTCTATTTTCAAATGATATTTTCAAAATTTCATGTGGATCTTGAACACTTTTTGGGTTTGTGGTGAATCATCTCATTTAGTGGATTAGATTATACCATGGTTGGTTTGTTAATAATATTATCAAATCATGCCTTTATTTAAAATAGAAATTTTTATTTGAAATTTCACATTAAATATGTGGTGAATGATTTTATAAAGATTTTAATACCACGTCAAGACTCAAGTGGTAGTCATAAGCTGCTGTTTGATATCCACCTCTTCACAATGAGACATGTTTAGAAATAGATGTTGGTAGTTGAGCCTATATTTATATTTTTTATTTTTCTGATGAAATATAATTTCTAGACTTCTAATTATATTATCGTTGATTTTGGGAATCTCTTATGAGTTTTTGATTGAAAAATATTGAAGAAAATATTTTCATTATTCATCATTAGTTTAAAAAACAATGAAGAATCAATGTGACTAATTTAGATTCCAATCCATGAAATATTGTTAGGTTGGTTAATGTTTTAATATCTCATGTGACCAAACCATGCCAATTATACTCTAACAATAACATATTTCTCAATCCATTTATTTTTAAAATGATTCCACTCAATTGAGATTAGTTGGATGATTATCGATTTGGTTTTCATTATGTTCATGTTTAACACTATTAACATTAGTCCCATTAATTATGATTATAAATTATTTATAAATTACAAATTGTGGCATAAATTTTTATCTTGAGTTCTTGGAGAAATGTTTTCAATGAGAAGATAGTGTGTTTTATGAAATTATTTTTTGAAAACAAATTTTAAAATAATCATTGGATATGTTATAAATAAAAGTATTGTGATTGATTTTTGGTTTATAATGGGAATAAATTTGAAGTTTTTTTGAAGCTTTTATTATTTGTTTAACGATTTTGATCCCATGATAAATTTTTATGACATGTTAATGGATTTTTTAATCTATGACAGATTAAAAACATGATTTCTTATTTTTAAGATGGGTGATAACTTTTATAAATAGAAAAATTAGGCGATTTTTTGTAATTTTTAATTATTTGACAAAGTATGATTGTTACATTGTTTGAATGATCCTGGTTTATTTATATTTTTTGTTTTCATAGTTTTTTTTATTGATTTTTGGTTCCCAATTTTCTCCATGTCAAGAAATATCTCCTAAAAAGTATTTCATGAATGATTGAAATTTATTTATTTTTATCTAGTATTTGTAGTATTGTATCGTATTCCTCATCTAGGTTTTCATGGATCATAAATCACGTACTAATAGGTTTTAGTGGGTTCCCCTTGAAGTATTGATGTTTCTTGAATAAGATGAACAAATTTTTGATTCTTTTGTGACTCCTGATTCCATGAATGTCTAGTTTTTCAAATCCTGATTTGAGGGACCTATAAAAGAGTGATGAGTGGATATATATACCAATTATATACATGAAATAAGGTCCTCAAAATTGATCATATCACTATTGATTTAGTTGTATTATCAATAGGTAGTGATTAAGGAGAATGTTTCTCAGTTCATGGGTTTTAGAGAAGATAAACTATTAATTGCATTATAGACCATGAAATTATCAATTTTAATATTTTTATAAATTGATCATGTTCTTGATAAATATATTAAGGAATTGTTTTCGTGAAATGTATTTTTCTCAATACATGGATATATCATCTTAGTTACATGTCTGACCTCTTATATGAGGGTTTATTAATGGGACTTGTCAGATGAGATGGATCAATCAAAGTGTTGGGAAGACGATAATTTCACATTATTAGTGGGTTCATGAAAATATGTTCCTCCATTTTGGATGATGTATTGGGAAAAGTGAGGAATGTATTCTCAGATAATAAAGTGGCATAACATCGGTTTTCTGTGTTGTAATTCTAGTGATTCAAAGACGTATTCTTTGAAAGAATTTAATTTATTTAAATGGTGTTTTTTCTTGGGTCACATTAATAAGTTATATATGTTGAGGTAATGAAACAATATGTTTTAGTCGAGAATAAAAATCTCATTACTATGGGTTAGAATATTAATTTAGATGATAGTCCTATAACCATATTCCTTATAGTGGATATTTTCAGTCAGTGGAGGAGTTCTCGATATAGATGGATATTGACCTATATTTTTTCCTAAAATCTGTATGCATGATTGTCTTATTTTCCAAGTTTTGGATTGTTTGTTTCTTTATAACCCATTTTTTTTTGAGATCTTTGAGTATTATATCATGATCATTGTGGATGAATACATGAGAAACTTGGTTTTGATATTGATGACGTATTGGTTTCCATGAGATAATATTTAGTGTGTATCTTGGATAAGTGTATTTTAATTGTTATCCTTCATCTTAAACAGATTTACCCACTTTTGGTTTGTTGGTATCTTTTGGATAGAGTAGAATATTACATTAAAAATCATTATATATGTGGATTGTTGATCATTTAATTTCCTATTATTTATTCCCTCTATGATTGTCATCATATTGATGGTTTTGGATACCATTGGGTTGGTAATTATTCTTTGGTAAAATCTTGTTTATTCTTTGATGGGTAGTTCTCAATATTTTTGAGATGGATGATAGTCCATGAGAGTGTTTAGTGCCTTTTTAAGGTAGTAATATGGGTTTTCGGATCCCTTTTTGTTGGATCGAGATTGAACATGAGTTTATACTTGGGTAACTTGGACTACGTAGTTTTTTTGTGGTCTAAGAACAAACACATGAGGGTATATGTCACGATGATCACATTAATAGATGAAGATCATTGTTGAAAATCCATTTTTACCATTGAGTACTCATCTATAGTTGATATTGGTGTATGTTTTCTACTACTCTTGTGGTTTTTGGATTATAGATGAATAAAAATGTGTTTCATATCATGTAATCATTGTGGTTATTTTTAATACTATTACATGAAGATCCAATTGTTGATTTTAGATATCTCTTGTTGGAGAGTGTTAAAAGTATCTTATTTGGGTTTGAACAGATTTTTTCTCTCTTTTTGCACTATTTTTTGAAATTATTAAATGATTGGGTGAACTACCCTTATACTCTAGTTATTTTAGTAAATTTTATTGTTCCTATTTGTAATTTTGAGTTATTGTGTTAAAGTTTTATGATAATGTTACTGTAGTATTTTTTATCTTTTATTAGAGTCTTGCATCTAGTTTGAGGTTCATCTACCTCCAAATATGAGTTTCAGAGTTCTATTTTTCTTTTATTATCCATATTTCAGATTGGATTCCTATTTTGGTAAAAAAACACTATGGTAGGGAGAATTGAAAAATCCAATATTTTGATTTCCGGAAAAATTATTTTTATTGATATTTTATCTTCTTCCTATCATATTTTTAGTTTTAATGTGTTTAGGTAAGAGATTAAGAGATTAAAATATCCTACCAATGAATAAATGTATATTTTTGGAATTAACCTAAAAGAATAGGTGGTACAATGCTACAACTATCAGGAATATGTCATAGAGTGGTAGGACGTACTTTGGAAGTAGTGGGTATACTATAGTGGTATTGTGGTGGTTGATGTAATTCTGTAAGGAAAATATTTGTTCGGTAGTACCCCGAACATCTAAAGTCTATATCATAGACTTCACTATGGAGGTGTATTTAAGGGGGATTCATTGTGGTGTCTTATACATTTCCACAGAATTGTATTATACAACATTAATAAATAGGTTTGATTTTTGGTCTTCAAGAGTTACGCCTATATAATTTCTTGTTTAGTATTTTATTCCTCGAATCCATTTTATATTAATGATGGTATTCTGATAGAATTAAATTATTCATTCTTAATTTAATATAAAATATTTTTTTACACATTGATTAATTAATCATTCTATTATTTAATTTTAATTAATTTATTATAGTATTCAAAATATCTTTTCAAACGAGTTAAACAAAAATGAATTTATGAAAAAAATTATGGACCATGATACAAGAAAAGTTATGCAATAATTTGAAATAATGATATTGATGAACCCGGATGAAATAGATCAACAATTTTTTGAAAATAGAAATTCAGACCACAGATGATGTTCACAATGGGGGTCTTGAAGGAATTATAGATGTGAAGTCAAAACATGAAGAAAAAAATTACAATAAATGATGTAGTAATATGCCATGACATGGTAAATATGGCCAAAACATGTCACACCTTTCAAATGTCCTGAGACTGTTTTAGAGATCGAATAATATAATTGGATTATCATCCTTGAAAACTCATATCGTGAAAACAATGTTACTAATGAGAACTCCTTTTCCAAAACTCCAAAATGAATCCCTCAATGATATAAATTTTGAAAATTAATTTATGAAACCATAGTGACCTGAGTCATCTTGGGGCTAATTATTTGTGAAATTATGACATCTTATTATACTTTTCCCCAATAAAAAGATTTTCAATGTTTTGTGGATTGAAAGATAATTTAACATTCCATGTTTTCAAAATGTGCTGGTATTATTATTAGTATATGTTTGGACTTTATAATTATTTTAATTTATTTTTTAATGTAATTAATATTCCTAATTTTGTATTCATTTATTTATTTATTTTCTTATAAAATAAATTCACCCTTTATCTTCCAGATTTCCACCATGATATCTTGTTCTCAATATAGAGAGTTACTAACTAGTTGTCTTTCCTTGTGATAGGATTCATAAAATTTAAAAATTCATATGATATAATCTTTTTCAATTATTTTATTTAATTTTTGATGAGTGAGAGATAATTTTATGAGTGAATTGATCATCCACTATGACATAACTCTCAAGCACATCATGATTCTCAATCAATCCACCATTCCCTCCATTAACTCAGGTATAACCCTTTATACAGTAGACCTGTGGATTACTGGAGTGATAAATAAATATGATGGAATTTGGTCTTAGGGGGTATTTCAATATAGATGAGGGTTTTTTCTAGCTTTACTATTAGATGTGGTAAAATTTTGTGCACCCAATAGTACATTGTAATGAAAAAATGTAGTAAAATGAGTAGTAATTCATGTTTAACATTTCCTAAATTTTTAAGAAATTGAATTTAAATTAATATAATAATTAAGGAAAAAACCAGCATAAAAAATCCATAGTACTAGGATTATTCCATCTAACTTCATTATGATACATTTTTAAGTTTTATTTTTAGTTTTTTATTGATTTTTTGTAACAAAATTTAAAATCATCTTTTCTATATAAAATTATAAAATAAAATAATAATAGTTTAGGTAAATTATAATTAGTTATTTAAACACTAAAAATACTTTCATGTGATATGAACCTACTTATCCACTTTGTTCTAAAAGAAAAAGAATTTATCTTTTGTAATTCCCTACAATAGGAAGCAATAAAATGGTATTATTTCTTGGGGGATAAGTAGTTATTAATTCACAATTTCTTTTATCAAATTGTAAATGGTTTTTATTTTTTTCTTTACAATTTAATATATAAAATACACTTTTTCTGATGTATCAAAACCATCAACATTTTTCATGAAATGATTAAAACATTGGTTAATATTAAAGAAGATGTTATTAAAAATGAGTTTATTGATAATGTGATAAGGATTAGTAATAAAATACAATACCTAGAGAAATATGGATGTATTAATTAATTTTTTTTGATTCTCTAGAGAAATATAAAATTTAACTTGATCATGAACCTAGTTCAGTGGTGGAAGGGAATTCTCCATTAATTACAAAAATTGAAAATCCTATATATGTAGTGGAAGTGGTTCTTGATGATCAGTTTCCTCTCTCTTAACCATTGATGTTGGATATAGATGGGTAATGCATTCTTAATAGGATATGTAAGGGAGATCATAATGATCTCGATAATGTATGAAATTTATATGATGTTTACTATGATTTCCACATCCCATGAAAAATAGAATCATTAACACTAAAGTGACATTCTCGAGTCATGGACCACAAATAATCTACCCATGTGGTGGAATTTGAAAAAAATGGGGAGTAACCTGACTACAAAACTCGACATATTTAAAATCAACTAAATAATAAAAATAAAACTTATATGAATATGGAAGAAGAGCCAATTATAGGAGAAGACCATCTCATGAAAATATACTGTTATTTTTTTATTAAAAATTAATATAGTATTACAATCTACTATTTTAAATTTTAATACACAAAAAACCAACACTTTTTCTAGAGAAAGTGGATGACAATTATGAGAAACCTAATTAGGATCACATGGATCTTGCAAAACACATTGATCATTTATTTTATGGATCCATTAAATAAATCCATTTGGGTCTATTAGAAGTGACCAATACATAAATCTCATAGAAAAAAAGAGAATAATCATTTATTAATTCATTAAATATAATTTTTTTATATAAATTTATATTTATAAAATCCCTTCAATGATTTTTTTATGAAAATTTTCTTGAGAAACCACTAAAGGGTGAAGGAATTGTTTCACATATAGTAGCCAATGTGGAGAAAGACTCATACTTCATCTGACCTCCACCATGAATGTTTCATATCATTAGTATGAAAATATATCTGTTGTACTCTATCAATGAATTCAATTGAAGAAATGATGAATTGAAACCATTATATAACAACATATGGTGATTCATATCTCGTAACCATACCAACCAATAGAAAATAGATTACAGTTGGAAGTACCCATACTAAGGTAGTAAAAATAGAGGACACAAATCATGGATTAAACAATGAATTATATTTCATTATTTTTATTTGAATTATAAGAATTTTTATGCGAAATATATTAGTAAGAAACCTAAATTTCCAATACAATTTTGATCAAAAATGACTTGGAACATTAAATTTATTACTTTATTTTCATTTATAAGTCTATGGAGGTAAAAAAAGAGGTGATTAAATTAAAAATGATTTGAAAAGGTGATTCATGTTATAAAAAATGAATCACAATGAGAAAATAGGATTCATTCCCTAAAAAGGATTCTTGAATCAAATGCTATAAAATAGAGATGTGGAAAAATAATTCATGTCATGCAGTGAAATATACATTGTTAACATTATAAGGAAAATACATTTCTGAATTGGAATTGATCTGCCTAAACTAAAGAATCATTATGAGGAATCTATGTTTTTTAGGTAGTTATTTTGTTTTATTACACAATTTATAATCTATTTTAGATCATTACAAGGAGATTTATTTCACCACATTGAACCCTTATACTCTTTAGTCATTCTAGGAGACATAATATTCTTAGAATAATCATTATCAAATTATTTAATTTTCATAAATAATGTGATTAGATTCAAGATATAGTAAAATGAATGAGTAATGTCAGTAATAGGGGAATGAATTTAAAAACTTATTATTATTGGAAGTGAATTGACTCTATTAAATTAATTTCTTCTTCGAATTTGGATGATTTGAACTTTTAAAATTTATACTAAATCAAATATTTTTTGTATTCATTGAATTTGTATGTATCCTAAACCATATATTCACATTAATTAGATAAATTATATACCAATATTTTGAATTCACCTATTGTATATTTATTGAGAGACTCATCCATGTTCTCTTCGTTCTTTTTAATGTATTCTGATTGAAGCTACGAATGAAAATAAATATTTTTATCATTTTTAATGAATATTAATCATTTTTTCTCTTCACCCTTATACCTACCATAAAATTGAAAAAAATTTCCCATAGAATAATTGAATGACAGTAATTCGAAAAGAGACATGTCACAATATTATTATATACTTTATTTCCCTAATAATAGTACATTACATGATTTTTAAAAGACTGAGGTTGGGGGAGAGGTTTTCCATGGTGTACTGGTAGAATATCATTAAGGATTTTTTTGGGGAGTTTAATGGAATTTCAGGAGAGTCCAAATAAAATTAATTTTAATTTATTATTCACCTATCTTGTAAAAAATTATAAAAAAACAAATGGGTTGTGTGTTATTTGGATAAAACCCAACCATTTATAGGTTGATGTTATTTTTATTTAATGGATTTAGGAAGCCTCTGTGATATTTTCCTAAAAAAATTTTTAAAACCAATGAAAGAGATGGTGTGTCGGTCATTATAAATACTTAAATTATTCTCCATTATTTATCATTTAGGGTTGGGATTTGAAATGTTTCAAGGAATATTTAATTATTCTTCTTTTATGATAACATGAAATATGTTAATGGGTAACGCTTCATTTTGAGATTTAATTTTTTAATTACCCAAATAAATTAATACATACATAAATATAAACATTAATGAAAATCCCAAAAGATTAATTTTAAATTTTGTCTATAAATGGTAGAAATGGTACATGCATTTCATTATTATGGTATGTAATATGTACTATAAGTAGGAGAACAAATTTATTAAATTTATTAGATTGGGAAAAGTGAATATAAATTAAATGTGAATCAAATTTCAAGCTTTGTGCAGATTAATGGGGAATTGGTAAAGTAAAATTAAATAAAGGATTATCATGTTTATTTCAGTAGTTGAAGATGTATTACGCATGATTAACTTTTCTTATTTTGAATTTTGGAGAGTTAGGAGAATTCAATTGTGTGGATTTTGAAAGAAGTTTTTCCAATGAATTTTTTTTGTTATATTTCATGTTCAATTTAAATATTGGTAAAATTAAATTAATTCGAAAAGTTTCAAGATTATAAGATTTAGGAAAATCAAAGTGTGTGTGTGGGGGAACTAAAAGATATTATTAATGCATGATTATTTCAATATAAAATATTTTTTACACATTATTTATATTTTAATTATTTTATTTGAATGTATTTTTATTTATGGTTTGATAAAAAATATCAGAAGTTATTTTAAATACAATTCTTTTTTATGTTTCAAATAATGGATCATGATGAATTCTATGTAATGGACTAAGTAAAAAGATTGTAAGTAAACAACATTTTTGAAACAAATAAAATATGGTAGAAAACACCAACTAACATCTTAATTTTTATTCATGATAATATTATTTGAGAAATTCTAGAAATTATGCAAGGAAATGAAGAGAAAAATACTCATGGATGATGGAATAATATGTCTGGGTGTGATATATATTCATTCCAAGACAATAAAAAAAATTCCTCGATACCTTTTAAGAGAGTGAATAAATTAACATTTCTCAGCGATAAAAAATCATATACCGGTAAGTGTATTCTTGATGTGAAACCCTATATGGGAATAATAAAGTTATTCTGTTAAAGAAATTAATTATGAATGATGGTTTCACGAAACAATTATGAACCAAGTCGACATGAGACCCATTAATAGAGAAGTTATGATGCATGTGGGTTCTTTTGGCTCTATAAATACATGTTCATAGGTTATTAATGTCCAATTATCCCTTATAGGGTTATTCATCATCACTAGAATTATGAATCTCTTATTTTTTAAATTTTTTTTGTTTTAATATCATTTTCAATTTAATAAAAATTATATATTTTTTAATCATGTTTTTTTCATATTCCAATATATATTCTATATTTATCTTCCCCTATACTTCTTGATACCATTCATTTTCAATACAGAGTGGCTGAAATGAGGATTTTCCTTTAGGGTGGTTTCACAGTTATCCAAAATTTTAGTTATCTAAAACATTAATTGTTTTAATTTATTTTGTGGTTAGTAAGAGGAATTTTTATGATAGAGAAGATCATCAACCATGTATTCACATTCTGTAACGTCCATATTCCCTAAAAAACATCATTACATCCCATTTCATGGGTAAAATGAATCATATGGTGGAGTTTTATATTATCTAAGTGATGAAACAACACACATTAGAGCCACGTCTTGGAGGGATTTTCACTCTTGATTGAGATTTTTTCCTACATTGAATATTAGAGGAGGTGAAATTTAGTGTACTCAATAGATATCATCAGAATGCATAAAGTTGAAACCATGTTAGAGGGTAGTAAAACATAAACGATATTTCTTTTTTTGATTATCAAATTGTATTTAAATAAAAATAATAATGAATGAAGGAGCCCATATTTCCAACCAATAGAATGAATACATTTCTTCATAACATCATTATGCCTCTACAAAATGATTTCATTTAATTTTTTCATTTAATTGGTTAAAAGAATCCAAAACCATCATTTTAAAATTATTTAATAAAATAATAAAAAAAACGATTATATGAATTAGAATTATTTATTTAACCACTATTAAGGTCCTCAATTTAGATTAGGCTAATAATATAAGTTAATATACATGAAAAAACATCTTTTTAGAACCCAAAATTAGTGCATCATCTTCGTTTTATTTTGTAATATTTTTTAAAAAGGGTAGACACATGGATTGTATCCATAAATATACCCCTTTCCTGTCCACCATTTAGAATCACTCTAGTTTTCAAAATTGTTGTAGAATAAATACCACAGTATATACACTACAGATTTCATGGCAGGGGTCATGACACTATAATCCTCAAAATTTAGTATCCTATATTACCATATATATATGTTTTACAATGAACCACTTGGTTGTTTTGTCATTCACTTCTATGTGTTGTCCAATTATGTTCTACTAAACCATTCTTGTGTCATGGAGCCTCCTGGATTTCAAGATCATTAAATTTATTGTCCTTATCAAATGGTGTAATATTATATATATATTGAGGTAGGTATTTCATTTTAATTAATTTTTTCTATATTTAATTATATCTAGATAATTCCTATATATGTGTATATTACCTTATAATAAATGATCTATGAATTTCAATCATTAATTGAATCGTAGAATCTTTATTGATCTTATTTCGTATGAATTTAACAAGAAATGGATAAAATAGATTTTTCATCTCACTATTTTGTAAATTTTTGTGTTTTTGGGTTTGTATTGACTCATTTTTATATATATTATGATGAATTACTAGAATAATGTGGGTTCCTATTATGGGTTTTTATTTCTAATGTTAAATGGATTCTTTTAAAGGAAATACAATGTTTAATGAAATTATATAAAATGGGTTTGAAATGATTGAATTATTGAAACTACCAAGGGACTCTTTATATGATTTACCACTAACATAAAATTGGAATTCTCAGATGATTTTAAGTGATTGACTTCAACACGAAGATATATAGATTAAAAACACGTTTTGAATTGAATATAAACAATTTGATATTGTGGAATAAACATTGAATTCATATGGGGTATCTTTGAAAAAAATATCTGATTAAAGGATTTTTTAGATATTTGATGATGATTTATGAAAGGAATTTGGTATTGTTACCCAATCTAATATTGATTGGATGACAAAATATTAATTGGAATTGATGATGTTTGATAGCCTGATTGTCACATTTTAATGATATGCAATTTCACTAATAACTTATTGTAACATGCCAGATTATTATATATCCAATCAATAGGATTAAAATGGGGATTAATAACTACGAGGGATTCTGTGGGTGAGTGTTAGTTGTGAACTATGTGCATGATCTCAATTTTAAAATTTTGAGTGCGTGAACCCATGATTAATGTTTATAATGATCCTAATATTGATCCTTGTAGGTGGATTATCCTTCTAACATGTTTTTACAATTCTTGGTATCAGGTTTAGTTAGTTTATTTGAACAGGATATATTATTTAATGTTATTTAAAGACTGATTTTTCATTTTGTTAAAGAACGTGATAGGTTCAAGCTACAAATGTGCAGCCAGGGTAACATGTGTGTGTGAACGTAGTCATCTTGTGACCCATGGGAAAGGATGTATACCTTGAAATCAATCATGATTACTAGCTTGATTGTGGTGTACTCACAATTCTATCATGCTCAAACCCATGAAATTATAATACATTGATACTCAATATATGACAACATTCTTTTTGAATACAAATATAATGAGTTTTTTCTTAATTTATTACCATTATTGATAAATTTTATTATTGATATGATTCACCTAAATAATAGAGTATACTCATGTACAACATGTAAATCTTCTCATCATGTTCATATCATTTTATGAATTATTCATCTTTATCTTGGAAAGTTGTTTTCATGTCTTTTCATGTAATGGATAGTTTTTAAATAATGTTGTGGCATGTTTCGTTCTCTGGATTCGAAAATGATTTTCGAAATTTTATTCTTCTATTTTAAAATCATCTTTTTTGTAATCTAATTCAGATTTATTTATCTTCCTCATAAAACATAAATACTTCCATTCAAATTATTTTTTCACTTGTTTTTGAAAATTTTATTTTCTTATTAAAATAATAATAAAATATTTTATAAATTTTATTTGTATTTGTATGACACATCAGACATGTACATTTTTTTATGGGACCTATATGTTCTTATAGAAGGTTCTGGTGTACTCATCGTCATACTCGTAGTTTGTTTCATTGTTGGATAAGGGAGGGTGAACATGTACATGGTCCGTGCTTTTGAATGTAACACCCCTATATTTTATAATAAGTTACATTCATTATAAAGTATTTTAATATCTTCTACTACACGCAACACCAAGTTCGAGCGCCCCACGACGTACAAAACTAGTCATTCAAAAAGAATTTATGAATAGTATTAATTGAATTTCGAATTTTATATACACCATATAATTTTTTAATCATATTATGTGTTTCTTAGAGATAACATGACAACAAATTCATTTTTTCCGATAAAAGAAGTATTTTAAAAATAATGCTATTTTACCACCCTTTAATGGAAAACCCTTTATAAAACCATTATTTGAAATGTTTATATTTTAAATTTAATGATATTATACTCCTTTTTAGAATCAGGACATAAAAATTTATTTTCGATAAAATTTTTGTACTTTTCTGATAACATTCATATTATGCTGAATAGTGAAAAAACTAAATTTTAATTGAAGACAAATTTTTTATTCGAAATAATTTCTAGTGCTAAATTATAAATTTTAGGGATTTTTAAGTATAATCATGTTATATTTTTATCATTTAATGCAATGTAGGTCATTATATGTAATTTCACATTTAAATTTGACATGAACACATGTCAATCTTTAGATAGTTTTTACTTCTTAAAAACCATTTTTTTGGTTTTAACAACGGGAAATAATTATAAATTAATTGAAAGCACTTCTATGTTTTGAATTTGGAAAAATATAATTCATTTATGAATTTGGAATATGAAAATTATATTAGAGTGATTTTTTGGTTTTTTTCTGAAAACATTCAATTTTTGATAAATAGTGAAAAACACTGCGTTATTGTTTAAAAATCAACTTCATATTTAAATAATTATTTATTTTAATTATATAAAGTCAATATAGATGAATAATAACTATATTAGTAAAATTTGATTCATTGGAGTCATTTTTATAGTAAAATTATATGTATAAAATTTTATTGAACTTTTTTTACCATCTTTCAACCACCTTCTAGGAGAATTTTCAAATATTCCAAAAACATAATTTTATCAATTCTATGAATTGAATTTCCAAAAATAAATATACTTTATTTACATAAGTTTTTAAAATTTTCTTCAATAAGATGAAAATAATATTTGATGAATATTAAATTTTGACATTTATTTTCCACGGTTAAAAGTAAATAGGGTAATTATGTGTAAACATTAAATCATAATTACCCTAACACAGGTCCTAATTTTATTGGATAATTGTAATTCATCCAAATACAACCATAGTAATGAAATATGACCCCCTTTTGTCCACTTTCATTAGATTAGGACATTTAATATTATTTTATTTAAAGAATAGTTAAAAGTGTTAAACATTATGTATAATAACAAAATCGTTATTAATATAGGGCTATATATAAGATAAATTCGACTATAAATATTAATTAAAAAGCTAAAATGATTTCCTATATAATTATATTTTATTTATAATTATCAGAAAATTAATAATTAAATTTAATTATGACACAATGATGATGTAGTAATTTATTTATTTATGAAAGATTAAAATAATTGATATTATAAATATCCAAATAAATATAAATTGAGACTTATTAAGGATTCCAGAAATTTTTTTATTTTAATAATATATGTTAGGGTGGATTAATTAAATTTTATTCTAAGAGATAAATTTTTAATGGCTTCAAAAAATCAAATACTAAATAGTATCAAAATAGAAATGATTGAGTTTTTAAAACAAATATTATATTATTTATTGATATAAAATTATTAAAAATATAAAGTTCTATCAGATAACATAGATAATGTTATATATTGAAATAACCATTTGGGTTTCTCTATGTTTGTTATAGTCAGTTAATTAACCATATAATAACAAAATATATAGATACATGGAAAATGTCAAACTATTTATCTAAGTGTTAAATCTAAAAGATAAGGTTAATATATTGACCTAAACCATTAAAAAAACTTTTTTTAAATTTTTTTTCGACCCATACCCACCTTAACCTCTAAATAAATCATTTTAGACCCTTTAAGAACCTAAAATTATTTAATTATACAATAATATTTCTAGCTTTTCCTAAAGTGACCCTCACATTTCTTAAAAAAGGGCACTTCCACTTATCGTATTTTCACACGTCCATATCCATTTTACATTGCCAAAAATGACCCAAAAATCCTTTCAAATATCATTATTTCAACCTATAGGCCTTAGTTTGATAATAATTCCATCCTAAGGATCCCTTTTGATCAACTCAAAAGGAAACACCCGAAGATGAGGTAATAATTCACCACCCTATTTGATGTTCTTTTCTTCATCCACATCCTCATTATTTGTTCCATCCATACTAAAATAATAAATCCAGTACCTTCAAATACTGTAAGGTTATTATAAATAATGTACAACCATATTCATTAGTCTATCCATCCTAAAAATGAAATGTCCCCAGAAATGTGTATGTACGGCTTAAAGTCTCCATGTCGTGGTGTTGTTTGTTATTCAAACACATCATTATTTGGATGGGTATAATAATGAATACAACTTATCTAAATAATAAATATTACATGTCAATTATTCTATATATATAATATACCATCCAATTACATATTATTTCACTGTCAATATAATGATAGTGTGGCTCGTGCGTACATACGGATTACCGTCTCCACGATCGCAATGGGATTCATTCCCCGTCGTAACCATTCAATAATAAATTTTATTTGATCATTAAAAATAATTTTAAAGAAATTATATAATTATAAATATGAATCAAATACATCATAACCATAAAAATCATGACTTACGTAACAAACCACAAAAAAGAAAATAAATCAATTAACACCTAAAACAATGATGCAACTAAACATTTATTAATAATGCAACATTACAAGATACTATATGATATCAAATTTACATATGTGGTTATTGTATAATTTAATAAAAACTATTTAACTATTATACAGGAGGTTAAAATATCCTCTACTTAATAAAAGTACAAGGTACGGGGTTTTCAGCTCACTTCTTTTAACCGTGAGATTCATGCTATATCGACACTATTTAATTTTGTGTGCTATATGTACTACCCATGATTGTATTCTTTGTAAAATATACTTTAATTTATGGGTGTTTACATATTTATTGTATTATATATCTTTCATGGGGAGTGGGGTTCATAGGTTACCAAATGGGTAAGGAAATTTCAAATTTTAATTTCCACTCATTGGGCTTTACACATACATTATTGATTATTTTACTCAAAGATTATGTATACAAACTATTTATACATTAGGTAATAATTTCCACTCCCCTTTCAGTTGATATTCCATTAATAAACATAATCACTCCATTGATAAATTCAAACTTCATTGATATGAACTTTTTATGGGTAATCTTAAAACAATTTCCATTCATTGAGTTAATCATCTAGGTCATTGATTTTACAAGAATATGTGTGAATGTAATCTGATTGAGGTATACTGAATATCCAATTATATTTATTCTATTTATATTTTTCACACATAATTATACAATTTATTTATCCATAGAAAAGGATATAGTCATTATAATGTATTTTATCTCTATTTACATTCCTTTTATACCACTTTGTTGTTATGCACCAATTCACTTTTATATATTGTATATAATGTCCTCAGAAATATTATATCATGAATCCAATTATTCTCATGATATTATAAGGTTTTTATAATTGATATTCCTCAATTATTTATATTCAATCATCTCTTATTTGGTTAGGGAATCTTTAACTAAAATTTTGTTTTAATTGTTTTAAATATTTATTCTAAATATTTCTCATAAATGTCCATGTTTTAAAAATGGTTTTATGTATTTATTTATATAGACATTAATATTTTGAAATTAAAATTTCTATTAAAATTTTCAATGTGGTATGGAACACTTTAATCCTAAAATCACGTTAAAATTCTTCTTTGATAAATATTGGGACATTTAAATGTTTTCAAGAAAAAGGGGATATTTATCTCAAATAGTCTTGATGACTATTTACATCTATGTGAATATCCGTCAGTGTATTTTATTCTGGATTGTGGTTGATTTATAATAATACAATCATCCATATTTTATTGAATGAGTTATGATTGACGGTGGATGTGCTATTTTTATGACATTCATGGTTTTTGTTAAAATATTGACATTTAGTATGGTAGTTATAAAACAAATGTTTATATAAGGTTTTATCCTTTCATATGTGGAATGCATTGGACTTAGTAAGGGACGAGTAGAGCCTACTATAGCTCCTCAATGCATCAGTAGGTCTCATGAGACAAACATGTGTCTTCGCCCAAGGCCTTGATAAAATTATATCTGTCATCTTGGATCAAGGCCTTGGATATATGTTTATGATGACCGAAATTATGCATTCTTTCATTATGAAATTGACTATTGATATTACATGTTATTATTCAACTATTATAATATCAATGTGAATAAGTAAATAATATTATTTGATTTATCATTGCCATATTATGCTGACATTGAATTTTAAAAGGCTTGTGTTTTAGTATTATAAATTTTCTTAAATGTCTATTCTTATTTATGACAATTTCTTCTATAGTGTTATCCTTCCTAAGCATCTGGGCTCACCAGTTTCTTATAATTTATTTTTACCATGATGAAAATAATTATATTACAATCAACATAGTAGAATAGTCTTAGGGATATAAGAGTGTTCAAATGGTACAAAATGTTGTTCTTTTATTTCATGATATAATGTAAATCTTATGTATGTATCTATTACTTCAAAGTCAACTAAACTGATTGTCCTTTCAGGAAATTATTCCATGTATCTAGCCAATGTTATGTAATAATGCACCAATTCTGGGTAACTGGGGTCAGGGTGTAATAGTTGGAATTAGTGGAAGTTTAGTATAATCCATTGAAGCTAGATTTAGATAATCTTTTACTAAACACTACACAAAGATAGATATTGAGTATTAGTAAATAAAAACATCCAAAATTTTTGGAAATGTAAATATTATGTGATTTTTTTCAAAAATCCATCCCTCTCTGGATACGAGCAGGTAGAGGCCGCTCTGGCACAGATGTAACTAAGAGTGAATACATCAATAAGGAGTTTCATGTTTCACTTGGGGGATCCTGGTACACAACAATGGGCCATGCTGCAATCTTGGTTACGACACTACTGGGGGATATGCTTAGGATTATTCATATTCTATTTACAAACCAATTTGAAGGATTTTTATTTAAAATAATAATAAACAACTGTTGATAATGCTAGAGTGTTCTATATTTAAAATATGGTGTTATTTTTTTTTTAAATTATTTTATGACTCACACTATTCTTCTTGTGTTAGACAATGGCTGGATTCGATGGAATCCAGAGTGACATTTATCATGATGTATATGGTGGGAATGACGGTGGAAATGAGCAATGAAATGGATTGTTGATTGGTCTAAAAGATATCTTGTTTAGGTAGTATCTGTTTTTCAAAATATATGCTAAAAAACATATATATTAACCAACTCCCAGACTAAACAAACTTAGAAATAGGTGGTGAATGATAAGAGCTCCAATAGTAGAGACCACAGAGAAAAGAAAGCTCAATTTAAATCACACAGGAAACATGGAAGGAGACATCTAGGAATGTTTCTCAATGGAATAATTAAATTCATTATGTATGGGAAATAAGAATATAAAATAAATAATTTCTGAGGAAAAATGATGAGTATTATGGAGGAAAATAAAAATTTCCCCATGAATCCATTTACAGTCATTTTCTGTAAAAGTAGAGGACCTAGGAATTACCAGAGTGGATGCCCTATTCTATAGGATAACCTCTTGGTTATGGAAGGACCTATGTGGAAATAAATGGATGGTGAAATTATTAATTGTATTAGTGGTCATTTTTGATGGGATTACTTTGGAATTATTTTCTCTTGTATGAGTAACCATGTAGTTTTGTATGTGAAAATGTTATTTGTGGACAAATTATCATTTATTTTTTGGTTATAGTTATAAAGAACCATTTGGGTTTATATGAACCCTGAATTTGAGGCAATGAAAATTTATTAATTTTTAGGATGAAAATGAAAGGTATGAGATAAAATTTGGAGTTAAATTATATTATGTTTATTTTGAGGAATTTATCTCATTTTGAGAGTGTTATAAAATATAGTTTTTGAAAAAGGACAACATGAAGACCATGTGACAAACTATCACATCGGCCAACGCTATGGGAATCGAACCCACAACTAGAGTGTGATTGGGTTTTATCTCCTACCACAGTACTACATTAAATCACTTGTTAGTGGGAAAATTTCTTATAGTTTTTTAATTGTATTTATCAATAATATGTTAATTTGGGATATTATGTTTAATCAAATTGATATCCTTAGTATAGGAAAATGATTTTCTGAATAGGTGATAAATGTTATTTGGGAAGGCATTATCTCTCTTGGGAACAATATTAGTATGGAAAATAGAATACTATGGGATTTCATTTTATGAGTAATGATGAATTTTTATCTATGTTTCTATTGTGGATTTATATTGATTTGGGTTATTTATAGAAATTACTAACATATCATAGAGAAAATGTGATTATGTTAATTAGTTTTATGTATGTGACATTAAGTGTAATTAATGTTATTTGGAGATAAAATTTATCATGGAAGACTGCACAACCCATTTCATGTATATTTTGGGTTTCAAAATTAATTTGGAATATATTGATGGAATTTAAGGACAGTTATTTATTGAATGGTATTTATTAAAATCTCATTATTGATGGTTTAGTTTTAGAAATTTAGATTTGTATTTCATTCTCTAAAGGATTATCCTTTTTGGGGGTCATCTGATCTTGTACGAACTATTTTGGTTTTGGATAATCTCTAAAGGAAAGGGAAATATATTGTTTATCCTTTGCGGGTCATGTGATTCTCTAGAATTTTATTCTTGCCCTTCAGGTGTGACCAAGTCATCTTGAATAGTCATCCATTGGAAAAAAAGGATGAGTTAGTGGTATAAATTTATTAATGGATGGATATATATAAAAAACTATGTATATCTCTTTGTGTTCTTAATCAATCTCATAAAAAAATTATTCAACTTTGTAAAATGGAAAATAAAACAAATTTTTTTTTGTCTGTTTATTTTTCCTACTAGAAAACTAATGATTGTTTATCCCATCACAAGATTGTGGTTTTCTTATTGTTTACTTTTTCCTGATCATATTTTCTATAACTCTCCATCTGATCTTGACACATAGTTTATATTCCATATCAATATTTTCATACAGGGAATGCTAGTATGGGAAATCTTGGGTGACCTTTGTACTTCTCTTTCTTTCTTTTAAAGAGATAGTTTTATTGACTATTTTTCCAATGTGGGGCTTTCAATGAAGTTCCCAAGACCAATTGTAGAATTACGAGGACATAATTTCCAAAATGGGGGAAGGATTTAAAACCCCTTGATTTCAGAGTATGTTATTTTCATTAAAGTAATTCAATTGCTTGCACTACATGCAACAACGAGATCGAGTGCACCACGACTTACCAAACTAGTCGTTCAAAAGTGGTTATGAATAATATTGACTAAATTTTGAATTTTATATACACTATATAATTGTTGAATCTGTATTATGTGTTTCGTAGACATAATATAAGAACAGATTCATTTTCTTAGATTTAATAAGAATTTTTTAAGAAATTAAATTTTACCACCTTTTAATGGAGAACCATTTTTAAAACCTTTATTTGACACTTTTATATCACTAATTTGAGGAAATTAATTTCTTATTTATAATCATGATATAAAGATATATTTTGGATAAGTTTTTGGTACTTTTCTGATGACATTTATATTTTTATGAATAGTGAAAATAATATATTTTAATTGGAAACATCATTTTTAACACAAATAATTTATAGTTTTAAATTATGAATATGAATGTTTTTGAAGTATAATAAGATAATATTTTTATCATTTAATACAATTATGGTCATTATAAGTAATTTCTCATTAAATTTGACATAAAATAATTTCAATCTTTTGAGATTTTTACTTCTTAGAAAACCCGCTTTTGGTTTTGTCAATCACAATTAATTTTTAATTAATTAATAATACTTCTAAGTTTTTAATTTAGTAAAATAAAATTCATTTTTTAATTTGGAATATAAAAATTATCATAGGGTTAGTTTTTGTTATTTTTCTGAAAACATTCAATTTTTGATGAATAGTGAAAAACATTGTGTTATTGTTTAAAAATGAAAATTATTTAAATATTTTATTTATTTTATTAATATAAATTCAGTATAGATACATAATAACTACATTAGTTCAATGGGATTCATTGGAGTAATTTTTATTATCAAATTTTATGTATAAAATTTTATTGACCATTTTAACATATTTTACCCACCATCTAAGTGCATTTTCAAATGTTCATAAAACATAATTTTACCACTTCTATGAGTTGAATTTAAAAATTCCTAGAGATAAAGTTGACATAAGTTAGTAAGATGTGATTAAATAAGATGAAAATAACTTTTAGTGAATAATAACTTTTGACTTTTATTTACCACTTTTAAAAATAATATGGAAATTAAGGGTAAAACTTATATTATAATTTAGCTAACACATGTCCTAAATCTATTGGATAAGTGTAATTATACAAAATACAAACTTAGTAATAACATATGACCCCCTTTGGTCACATGAAATTGATTAAGACATTTATTATTATTTTATTTTATGAAGATTTTAATGTTTTAAATTCAATGTTTAATAAAAAAACATTTTCAATATAGGGATATATATAAGATAAATTAGACTATAATTATTGATTAGAAAGAGAAAAATATTTCTGATATAATGATATTTTATTTGTAATTTTATTTATTAAACAATTAAATTTATTTATGACACAATGATTATGTAGTAATAACCTTATTTATGAATGATTAAAAAAATTGATATTATAAATATACAAAAAAATATAAATTGAGTCCTCTTATTAATTAAAATAATTTTATAGGTTAAAATTAAAATTTATGATATATTAAATAAATATTATCCTAGGAGTTAATGTTTTTATGGCTTTCACAAAAATCAAATACTAAATAGTTTCAAAATTGACATAATTGGGATTTTAAAACTAATTCTATATTATTAATTAATATAATATTCACTAAAATATATGGTTCGGACAACGGACTTAGATAAAAATATATATGTTAATAATGAACCACTTGGGGTTCTCTTGGCTTAGTATAGTATGTTTATTGAATATATAATATAAAAATACAAAGATATATAATAAATGCCAAACTTTTTAACTAAGAATTAATTCTAAAAGATATGGTTATGATGGTTACATAAACAGGTCTAAAACCTAATGGTTGAATTTTTTTCTACACAACCACACCTTATCCGATAAATAAATTATTTTGGAGCAATTATAAATTGATAATGATTTTATTATAAAATAATATTTCAATCACTTCATAAAGTGATCCTAAAGTCTCTTATAAAGAGTCACTTCCACTTCTCTTAATTTCACATCTCTGAAGCGATTTGGATCACCTCTAACCCCTACCAAATATTCTATCAACTATCCTACCTTTATCCTAGAGGAATTACATTGATCATAAATCCATCCTATAGAGACCTTTTTATCAACTCAATAGAAACACCCGAAAAAGAGTTAATATTTTCACCACCCTCTTTCAAGTTCTTTTCTTCTTCAACTTCAACTTTATTTGTTGATTCTACACCAAAATAATAAATCCATTACCTTATACAATCTGTGAGGATATTAAAAGTATGGTACAACCATATTCATTAATCTATCCATCCTATAAATGACAAAGTAACCATACAAGCGTAAGTAGGACTTACCGTCTCTACGTCGTGGTGTAGTTTGTAATTCAAAAAATTCATTATTTGGATGGATATAATAATGCATATAACTAATTTAAATAATAAATAAAACATGTTAATGATTCTTTATATATGATATACAATCAAATTATATATTATTTCACCTTAACTATAATGATAACGTCACTCGTGTATACATTGAGATTACCATCTCTACGAACACAATCATATTCATTACCCATGGTAACCATTCAAAAATTATTTTCATTTGATATTTAAAAATAATGTTTAAAGGCCTCAATCATTTTGGATAGTAATCAAATACATCATATCCATAAAAAATATGACTTATGTAACAAAATATATGTAGGAAAATGAATCAGTTAACACCAGAAACAATGATACTACTAAAATATTATTAACAAAGCAATATTGGAAGATCATGTATGATATTGTATTAATATATGTTGTTATTTTATAATTTAATATCAATTACTTTACTATTATACTAGAGGTTAACATACCATTGACCAAGAAAAAGTACAAGGTAAGGGTTTTTCATCTCACATCTTATTCCATTGAGATTAATTCTATATAGCCAATATTTCCTTTTGTGTGGTGTATGTACTTCACATGATTGAATTATTTGTGTAATATTATTTAATTTATGGGTATTTACATCTTCATTTTTTGATAATTCTTTCATTGGGTGTATGTTTCATAAGTTACCTAATCAGTAAGGGGATTTCAAATTTCAATTTCCCCTCATTAGGCTTTATGAATGCTTCATTGATTATTTTGCTCCAAGATTATGCGTGGAATCACTATTTATAATTATGTAGTAATTTACACTCCCCTTTTTATGGATATACCTTTTATACACAGAATAAATCCATTTACAAATTCACACTCTATTGATATGATATTGTTTATGGTAATCATAACTCAATTTCCCTTCATCGAGTTTAACATAAAAGTAATATGTTTTACAAGAATATGTGTCAATGTAATATGATAGATTTACACCGATTATCCAATTATATTGAGTGTATTTATATTTATCACACATTACTATTTATTTTATTCATCCTTAATCTAAGGATACATCCTTTATATGGAATTTTTTCTCGATTTACATTCCTTTGAGACCTATTTTTCCTTATGGACCAATTCATATTTAAATGGGGTATATACTATAATTTGACATATTATATCATGAATCCCATAATTCACAGTATATTATAATGTTTTGATTGTTGATATTTCTCAAGTACTTTTATTCAAGCATCTCTTATTTGCATAGTAACCCTTTAACTAAAATATTGTTTTGAATATTTTGAATATTTATTCGTCTAAATATTAATCATTAATGTCCATGTTTTAAAAATTCATATAATTATTCATTTATATGGACATAAATGTTTTGAAATTGAAATTACTTTTAAAATTATCAAAGTGGTATGGGACACTTTGATTCTAATATCTCTTTTAAACGACTTCTTTGATAAATAGTGTTGTATTTCAATGTTTTCCTGAAAAAGGGGTTATTTCTCTCAAGTAAATTTAATGAAAATTTTATTCTAATTCAATATCCTTTAGTGTATTTTATTCTTGAATGAAGTTGATTTATCATAATACAATCATCCATATTGTATTGAATGAGTTATGTTTGAATGTGGATGTTATATTTTAATGCCATTAAAGGTTTGTGGTTAAAATATTGACATTTCATATGCTAGTATTAATATAAATGTTTAGATAATGTTTCAACCTTACATATGAATAATTCATTGGACTTAGAAATTGATGAGTGGAGCCTGCTATAGCTCCTCGATGAATCGGTAGGTATCATGGGACATACTTGTTTCTTGGCACAAGGCCTTCATAAAATCTTATTTTTAGTCTTGGTATGAGGCCCTGACTATGTGGTTATGATGTCAAGAATTATGCATTCCATCATTATAAAATTGTCTATTGATATTACATGTGATAATTCTACTAGTAGAATATCCATGTGAATAAGTAAATGACATAAATTTATTTATATTTTCCACATTATGCTGATGTGTAAGATTAAAAGGCAAGGGTTTTAGTCTTATACATTGCCTTAAATAATTATTCTTATCTATGATAGTTTTCGTAATATTGTTATCCTTACTGAGTATCTGATTACACCACTTTCTTATGATTTATTTTTTCCAGGATGAAAAAAAGTGTATTACGATTAAGCTGTAGGAATATGCTAAGCGATATAAGAGTGTTTAAAGGGGAAACACTGTTGTTTTTTTATTTCAGGGTGTAATGTAAAACATATGTATATATCCAGTACTTCTAGGGCTACTAAACTGATCAGCCTTTGGGGACAAGATTCCTTGTATCCTGAAAATGTTATATAATAAAGCACTGATTCTGGGTAACTGGGGTCAGGGCGTTACAGTGTACAACTAGGAGTTGCGTTTCTTTAGTTATTTATTAATATTAGATTATACGTATTGTATCATTTTACCTTAGATTGTTGTGTTGATTTATAAATATAATGAAATTTATGAAGTGTAAATTAATTATTCTTATCCGTTGTGAGAGAGAAATCCTTCCCAAAATTCATTCTGTATGTCGAGGTGCTTATCATAAGCCCATGGGGATCAGGTGAGCTGTCCAGTTTAGTGGTTAATCATTATAAATATCAGTCTATATGGTACCCTAGGTTGGTTCCTTAAACATTACATGATTAAAACCATTTATATGTTTTACCAATGATCATAAAACATTAAAAATTTCATCATTGCATAATTAAAGAATAGGAAAAAATATATACCATGAAAACATTATTAAAACATAATAACCATTAGAAATTATAGGGAAAAGTGCAGATAATATCATTAGCTCATAACCCTGTTGAAAGATAATTATAATTTAATTATTTTTTCAAGGATAAAATGTAAATTTTTAAAAAAATTATAAATATTAGTTTAATAATTAGAGGAATCATCATTTTAATTTTGGATATCTTTAAAAACACAATAATATTATAAATAGGGGAATAATTTTTTTTCATCGTATAAAAATTTAAAAGTTTATAAATCATGGTGATTCGATATGGTTCTTTCTAAATATACTCATTCTAAATAATTTACAAAAAATAATCATATCATATTTTATAAAGATAGTTAAAAGTGAGTTATTAGGGAAACATTTGTAAATACTCAATTTATAAAAATTTCAATGTCATTAAATGGTATTATAAACTTCTTTTACTAATCATTTATATATTTATTGAAAACTATATAAAGATAATTTAAATGACGTTCACATGGAAGATAATTATTCAAATCAAAAGAGGAGAAATAAGGGAACCTTTTAAAATAAAAATACTATTTTATTTTTGATTTTCAAGATGGAATTATGAAAAATATACATGGAAAAAATTGAAAAAAAATTTACAAGAACATATATGGGTTTCAATAGAGTATAAATATAAAATATCAACAATTGAATAGATATATTAACAATCTTAATAAAAAGTGGCATTATAACATATACCATAACCAAATGTATAAAATTGATTCATATATTCTATAACCCCATATATACTTAATTATTAATTATAATGAAACTATAATATTACTATATTCATAGTTATAATACAATATATCATTACATTAAAAATTTTAAAAACCATTTTATTAATGATCCTCCATTAATGTGATTATATTTGTGTTAATTAATAAATTAGTGATGTATTTTTCAATTTGATGGTTTTTATCCTCAAACATTGTCCATGGTTCCCATGAAGTAGTCAATTATTGAATATAATATATATTTATAATAAAAATTTCACTAAAAATCCATGAATGGTAGTGATAAATGATTAATTACTTCACTGTATATAGTTGGTAGTCCACAGAGATGCACAAATGAGGTTTTATTTTTAAAATTGATATAAAAAATTAATGGTTGAAAATAATATATATTTCCCAAATAATAAATATATGGATAATATAGAAATATTTATTCATTCTATATTTATAACTAGATATTACATGTCGGGATGTAAATGAATTTTATCACTTTATTGATGTGGGAGTCTACAAGCACCCATTAATAAAGCATTCATATTCAATTAAAAAAAGAGGAGATAGTAAATGTGTGAAATTTTAATAGAATTTTTTTTTATTATGGAAATATGCATATATCAATATTTATAAATCGTTACATAAGATTTAGAGGATGTATATATATGAATGAAATTCTTAATTGATCAATAAATAAAACATCCTCACATTTTAATATCCCCTTCTGAATTACACCTTAATCCTTGTTGGATGGGTATATTAGCATGTCAAGAATTATTAGGTCATGTATAAGGTTTTTAAAGGTAATTAGTTAGATATTGGTTGTGGTAATAATATACTTTGGTGTGATTAAGGGAAAATAAGATGTTCACACATATAATTGAGGGAGTATCACCTTTTTATATTACATTAACATTATATAAATTTGATGTCCCTTACATGGGAAATTTTAACAAAATGATATAATGTTTTATAATATGATAATTTATTGTCCGAATACAATAATCCAACAGGATTTGGTAAATTTTTATTCACATTTAAATCCTTCTCCCATATTTTAATCCCCTCTTTATCCATTTTAACCATTACTATGTACATAATATATATCTCTTGGAAACTATTCATTATAAAGTGAAATTAATTTTAAAATCTTACCTAATAAATATTATTTCTACATTAAATATGAAATGAAATTTACAATATCCAATTTCCAAAAGAGGATCAAATGTGTTTTAATATATGATTGAAGAACATAATAAAAACTATTTTTCCAGACAATTTTTATCCATAAAAAGAAATATACGCCAACATTATGTAAATAATTGATCTCCGTGATATGTATTAAATTAATACCAATTAGTTAGTGTTTTTTTAATTTAAATTAAATATAAAATAAAATGGTTTATTTCTAATACTTATTTTATTGAAAATGATAAAATAACTGTTTTTATTGAAATAAATTTTCGCATAGGTTGAAAAGATTCCACCCCCAAATTCCAAATTCAGAATAACAATTTAGTGTAAATTTTTTAACACCTTAAATTCATAAATGGTCAAAAATAATGAGCCCTTTATTTTTATGTCATGAATAATATTTAATGTTGTCATTAAATATATGATATATTTAATAAAAAATCTTATCACTATTCACAAAAAAAACAACCATTTTTTTAAAATCATTAAAATTGAAAAGAACATAATTTTCATAAGGTTTAATTTATAAAATAATATATTTTTCATATTGATATTATAAAATTAATATTTTTATCTTTCAAATTAAAAATATCAATTATAAAAAATAATTTTTCTATTCAGGAATAATAAATACAGTATAAATTATAATCAGATTACTACTTTTACATATTTGTTAATATTTAATTTAATAGTAACATATTTCATTTTTTATTGAAATTAATAATAATTCACTTATGTTTAGAGTTTGGTGCCTGAAAATAAATCAAACACGTCAAATAATTTAATGAGTTTTATATTCTAAAATCTTATGGGGTCACACAACAAATGTGAACCATTAACTCTTTATTATAAGACATCATACAGATAGTAGATTTTAATTCCTTAAAAATAAAATATAGGATTTCCCTTGAGGCCGACCAATAAATCGAGGATCTGAATAATTACAGAACACTATTATCACTTAATAAATATAGTTAATTAATCATATGAGAAGAATAAATAAATGCTTTTTCGTTTAATATTTATGATTGAACCACTTACATAAACATGAAAATAAAATAAATAATTATCCATATTGAAATAATCTATATATAAATTATCAATATTTTTTTAATTATATAAAAGAAATATAAATGTTTGCCAACATCCATTAATATATATTATGAAATATTTTTTCATCACACTATAAAATGTAAAGGGGATGTTTTTATGTATATAATAAAAAATTATAAAAATAAATGAATATTTTTATAATATACATTTAACATAAAAAAAAATTGAAAAAAATACTAAATATATAGATATAGAGAGTTAATGATATCATAATCAGTAGAAATGAATATTGTTAATAGAGTGGACCCTTATGATCATTTTGTGGTATATTAAATGAATTTATATAAAATATAATGAAAAAATGTTGATAAAAAATTAATAAATATTGATATAATTTAATATCAATAATTTTTAGAGGGGTGATATAATTTTATTGTAGATAATTGGGACATAATTAATAAAAAAATATCGATATGAAAAAAATACCATAACTCGAGTCCATGGTAATTTTTATAACTCTTCCATCCAACCGGATAAAAGAATATATTTTATTAATAAATTTATTCATAACCCTTTACATTATTTATACAATATCCTTGTACATTTTAAATAATTTAATGTCATATATCATTTATTAATTGATTACTTTTTCAAATGTAACATGTTTTGATGTTTCTCAGTTTATATTTCCAAAATTTTGTTAATGTATAGATAAATGAAAAATGGTCAAAATATAAAAGTTATTATATTTTTTAAAAGAATGATGGATTAAATTTATTATTATTTTATAAATTATTTAGTTTTATTATGTTATTTTCAAAGGCCACGGTCATATAAAATAATATGAAAAAAAATGAATTACAAGGAAAAAATTGGAAATTTACCATAGAATATATATATGGTCTATAACGTCTATATTATTTATATATTTATTGGTTTATATGTCATTATTGTAACCAAAAATAGGTAATATGTGTTATTTTTAATTTTAAGAAATAAAATAAGAATGTAGAAAACAAACTGACATTTTTTGGTTGTATGTGGACTAATGAAATATAGAGTATATGGTATCTCCATTATCCAATTCCCATTTATTAGCTGAGTCATGAGAAGTCTCCAATTACTCCTTATGTTGTCATTTTGTAATTGATCACATATGAGGACAACTACTGTATATATTTTTCACCTTATCTAATGTGAATATTTAATAGACACACTCAATCAAGTGATAAACTATACCCACACCTAGATCTAGTTATATATTGTTCATCCTTCAACCCAAAATACTAAAATTTTACACATTTGTAACATAGCGAATGGTAGGATATAGAGTTTGATAGATTATAGTATGTATAAGTAAATTGAGAGGATCATATTATGATATTCTATACAACTCCTCACCCATGATACTACATAAATAAATAGAAATTATGATGAAAAAAATTTTGATTAAGGATTCCAAATACCTATTTCAATATCTCTTTATTACTATTTCATAATTTTGGTACTCCATGATTTTGAATATTGAGATATCTCATTTCAGGAAATTGAAAAATAAAAAAAATACATGAATGGATGGAAAATATGACACCACATTACAAAATATAGTTAGACTAAAATTTAAATTAATAAAGGAGACAAGAATATTTTTTATAGGTATTCGTTCTGTGAAGTGGTATTTATCCCATGGAACAACCCATATACACATTAAGTAACAAGATGTGTCCTACCACTAAAAAATATTTGAAATAGTCAAAGCTAGTTTGGAGACTCATAAAATTATCAAACTCCATATGCCTTTCAAAATTAAATTGAAGTTTTGTGACTTTCTTATTGATGTAAATAAAATATAGAACCCTCACATGCGGAGAGTATATTCATGTGATTGTAATTGGAGTAAAGACATTAACACTATAAGATTTAGTCTGGATAAAATAGAAGGATTCAACATTGGATGTACTCATCAATACTCATTATCATGTAAAGCATACATGAATGTGAATTCAAATAGTGCTGGAACATGTTATTTTTTTACTCATCAAATTAGATTTATAACATATTTAATGAATAACCTTGATTGTAAATTATATTTTTATGATGATGGATCTTTGGGTTCATTCCTTCATATGATTTAATTGATATATCTTGGAAAAATACATGGATATATACATAACATTATCCCTTAAATTGTTTTATTATCTCCATTATATTCATGATTCATCATTTGGATATAATTATTTATCTATTTAGAAGAGTAATTGTTATCATCTCTCATTATTTTTTTAATTAGGCTATTTTATCGAGAAATTATAATTGACTTCATTGATGGTTATGAGGAAATATTTCTACTAAGAGAGATAGATATCTCACTCAGTGATGGAGGGAAGGTAAGAGTGTATAGGGATTAAGAAATTAGGTTGGTCTGGGAAAATATGGTTTTTGGATTAGTTTAGTATAGTAAGGGAAGATTGGTAGAAGTTAATCATAATACATAGAATATTGTGAACTAGAGGATGATGTTTTTCATCATGAAATCATTTCATTTAACACCTACTGATATGTTTTCATCAAAACATCAATAGTTTTATTGGTGTAGTGAGAGGCCCTTTAATCTTCACCAAGATGAGAACATCCATATGGGACACAATCTAATGAACAAGAAATCATAAATAAATAAATGAATAATCATCCTCACTAACCTTGAAGAGGTTTATATTGGATGACCATGTTTCCATATTATATATACCATCCTCACTTTTTTCCATTTAAAATTGAATTGAACACATTCGACTACATCCTAGCCTTCAACATTAAGATCAACCATGCCAGCCATAACCTCTATGATTTTTGTTAATAAATGATAATCAAAAACACATTTTCTTTGATTAATTATCCATATCCATGATTCCGTAAATATAGGTCAGTCCATATTATTATTTTGATGAATAAGTAGATATTATTAAACCGTAGTTTTGAAAATAGTTTATTCCACAAGAACATGTTAGTCTTGAAAATATTTGGTAATGCGATACATAGCCCCATATACATCCATTATTCAATATTTTCATATATTTCTCCTCAGATTAAACTTATTCATTTATGGATATAATTCAGGTTTCATTATGATCATTGCATGATTTGATGAAGATTTTGTATATGATATCCAATTCTCCGAATTTGTCTATCAAATGTTATATATTAGATATTTATGGTTACGTTTGACATCATAATGGTTGATGCGCTATATCTTGATAACGAAAAACAATAGATTGATGTTATTTATTTTATATGATTCATGATTGACTATAGATTTATTAATGATGTCTGTTCAGTAACCATATTAGGTTCAAATTCATGGTCTCTTAAGATGTTTTATTGTTGTTATTAGGATGAGAATGAGGCATCTATGGTATGTTGGTTGACATATGGATTCTAGGAATTTCATCATGTCTATGCTTTAGCATAGAAATATGAACTTTACATGGAAATTATATAACTATGTTACAGATAATTAAATTGTCAAAAGAATTAATCAAATAAAAAAATTGAAAATTACATTATATATTCCATGTATATTTTTATCTAAAAAACTAAAAGTTCAATATTATATTTTTTCATATAAAATAGCACAAAAATTAAAATATTTGGCAACATTTTTATTAAATTCCAAAGTATCCTTGAAATATTAAATCATCGTAATTTAGCAATTAATCTAAAACTTATCGTGTATTCCGAATGAATAAATAAATATATATATATATCTAATTTAATACTTCATCACATTGTAATACTTAATTTTATGCACTACCCAAAAATAAAATATTAATAAACATTAAATATTAGTATTTGTATTTCATGAGATAGAAATTTATAGATTTTGTAATTTTATAAAAATTCTAAAACAAAATAGAATAAATTTCATAGTCAAAAGGAAATATCTTTTTAGGAAATAATTTTAATGTTTACTTGAAATTTCAAAAAACACAATTCATGTATTTATAAATATTCACAACTGAACCAATTATTGAAAATATAATTTCATTATAAAAATCATCCAATTAAAAGGAGAATACGTACTAAAAAATCTCCAACTTACCAGGTGAGTTTTGATTAAAAAATTTTGGTTCCTTCCATAAAAACACAACAAGGTTCATATATGAATTTAATCCACCACAAACTATTTAATTAATGACAATATAAAAATTAATGGAAGTAAATATAAATATTTAATTCGAAAAAATTATTTTAAAAGTAGTACATCAACTTATAAATCATTCCTAATTTACATAAACGAATAATTATTTATCTAAATGAGATTTTTATAAGTTAATTTCTCACAACATCATCATCGTAAAAAAATACCCTCACTAGAAAGAAATAATTATTAAAAATAATTTGACTAATTAATTTTCCATATAAATTATTATGATAATCAATTGATTGATATAAATACAAAGAAATTTATTTAATCCCACACCTACATTGGAATATCTTTTAGAATCACTATTGCATCCCAAATTCTATTTTTACTATATCTAAAAAAAATTTATTTAGAGTTATATCATTGTGGTGATATTTTTCATATATTCAAGAATACATTGAATTAAGATAAATATTCTTATCACCACTTGATATAATTTAAATTATACAAAAATAGTTTAAATATCTCCCATTATCCATGATCTAAAACCAAATTTCCATGATAACCATGACCAAATAACAAATCACTCATTTGTGTTTTTTAAATTCAATAACATGATAAAATTTCTTACAATGAACATTGTGATCACAATATTTTTTAGTTATCTATTAACCATATTGTATTATTGAAAACTCATGATCTACTTGTTCAACATTGATCAATTTTTAAGTAGTTAAAAATTATTTATATATATTTATAATTTCAAAAATAGTCAATAATTAAAAATAAAAAAACATGAATTACAAAATAAAATAGTTTAAAAGGGACTCCAATATACCCCCACATTACGTTTTCACAAAATACTCAATGAAACTCATAAATATTGAATAATTATTCATATAATTATACAGAAATGATAAATAATATAAAGAAGCATATAATATGAATTCAGCTATATAAATCTTTTCTGAAATTAGATATCCTTTTTAGTATATAATTCATAATTTTTCATTTAAATGTTCATCAAGATGGTGTTGAATTAATTTTCAAGATGCATATTACATTTAAAAATGTTTGAGGGACATTTTATTGAAAATTAAAATTTATAACATAAAATAAAAAATGTAACTTGAATGGGAGAATAATATTTAGTAATTATAGAAAAGTGGTTCATAATTCTCTTATTTCTATTGATTAACATCATTTTTATTGTCCCTATTCATTTGGTTATTTATAATTGAGTGATAAGAACCACCACATGTTGCTTACTCCAATATCCATCATCTCATTATTCTTCTTCTTAAGGTTCCAATTGATATAGAACCTCATGTCAACCATTACCACTAGCATGTATTCATTCATCTTAGTTGGAGGGATGATATATGGGTTCTTTTTGGCAACAATCCATTTGGATTCCTCCTACAATGACTTTTCTATCAATGATTATTGGACATGCCTATACTAGGGAGGATCAACAAGTATATCAAATTGAAAAAACTAAAAACCATCAAGTATAATTAAATATTATCAACTCAAATATATTTGTTCTTAATTTATTTTATTTATGATGATCCACAAGATTTCTCCTGGTGTTGAATGAATCTCTTTATAAAAATATTTATCTGTGAGTCCACTTTTTTTGTTTAATCCATTTTCAATCCCCCCTATTAAATATCCCTAACAAATTCTATTCTATTGTTCCTTCTACACGACCTTCTATGTCCTCTTCCACATCCTCATCCTCTTTATCTGTTATAATGGTGAGTCAATGATGTACTAGTTCTTTAATATTATAATTATAAATATAGATTCTTAAATTATATTTTTTAAAGTCAAATTAGTTAGATGGTTGATGCAATAACTTTTATAATCCACATTGTTAGTATAAAATTTCATGAAACACACATGAATTTTATTATTGGATTCTCAAGTCATGTGGGTCCTCCAACACATCCTATAATGAAAATAATTCTAGTGTATCATAATCACCATCATATATTGGAATTGATTTGAAAAAATAGATAGAATTAAATAACTAGATATTACATGATATTTTATATTTTACAAATATGAGAATAATTTATTCTTTGATAGTGGTATCACCATATTAAAATATTTATTTTAATAAATTTTTCATTTTTAATGTCACCTTGATTTATTAGTTTATAGATGAGATTTTCACTGGCCATTCCTGTTTCTCTTAAATTTGGGTCTCATCAAATTTTTCTATACATTTTTAAACCTAATGAAAATAATAATCCATCATATCTATCAGTTAGAATATTAATGATATTAAAAGAAAACTAAATTTTAATAAAATTTGGGATAGAAATATACCCAATAGTGTCTTCATCCATATTATCAACATTTTAATTCATCTTCATTATTATTTTTCCCTAGGAATATGTGATTATTAGTATACAATTTTAATTATTCCACTTCTTCATAATATTAACATTCTTACTCAATATTCTTATAAAGAGAAGAAAATACATCATTGCCAGTTCATCTTATTATACCTCATGAAAACCATCCCCTTCTTGTTTAGTAACAAAATACAATGTGGATTTGACATTATAATATATTGTATTTATTTAATATATTATTTTTATATACCATGCATTCATTTTAGTATGGGGTGGTTGTTTATCTAAGCTTGTTTATCCACTATTTCTTTTATTTAATTTCTATCGATACAATAATCATTTTTTGTAATTTAATCTTAATTTCAATATGTATGTGAGTATTCATTATAAAATTCATGAGTTTCTCCATAATTATAAATGTATTTCATGTGTAACTAGTCGGATTATTTGTGGAATTCATCATTGATGTCACTTCATGAGATTAGTAGCAAACACTCTATTTTTTAATCAGTATTCATGATATCGTACTCAAATTTTAGAGGAATGAGTTTTTCTCATTAATTATAGAACTGTTACTCAATCACTCCTACACAAGAAAAAAGGTAATAATTTGAAAACTATATTTTTATTAATAATGTGGTTTCCAAATATTATCTTTCTACATATTCTATACAGTCCATAAAATTTTCATTAAAATTTTATTCTCTAAGTGTCTAATATATCTCCATCACTTTATAGATTTTTTTTTGATAATTTCTAGGTACACATACCAATTGGTGAAGTCCCCTTCATGGTAACGAAATGAAAGAAGATCATATCAGGGTAGGGAAATTTTTGGGGGGTACTATTGCAGCACAATAGCAGCACTGTAGGAGTACTGTAGTAGTTGTGGGACTATAGTAGCGGGGACACTATAATGGAGATGGAACTATAGTAGGAACTATTATGGGAGTGGTACTTTAGAAAACTGAGTACTGTGGTAGTACTATTCACAGAAGGGCCCTTTAGGGCAATATAATGTCTTTCAGGCCTTGTTTTGGGGCCTCCATGTGCCAGGACTATGTTCTATGTAATGGGTACCACTCTACCAAATTAGAAAAAGAATAATTCTCTTTAATAATATAAAATTTTACTTTAGACACAACATTTGAATAAAATATGAAGCGATTTCTTCACAAGACATGAGTATATCCACTTTTATGTTTTATAATACATTTATTTAAAGAAAGCAATATATATTCAATGTGAATGTGAAAAAATGGTTTATTTACTTATCACTAGTAAAAAATGACATTTTATTACATGGTTGTCATGGGATGTGGCCTATTTTTTAATAAAAATAAAAAAATTAGAATAGGAATTACAAGGGACATTTCCCAAGGAGTGTGTTTGGTCATTCCTCTACTATCTCAAAATTTTATTAATATATTTTTTTATTTAATAAATGAATATATAAATGGGTTTAATTTCTTCTATTTTAACATTTATGAAATAAATCTATATGTCAGAAAAAATATAAAAAATTCATAGAAAAAGGGGTTGGATATTAGATTTAGTACATGTGATATTCATTATCTAACTTCCTTCCAACAATCATGTTCTGGGAAGTCATCGATTTATCCTTCTATTAGAATTTTAGTATTGATGAAATAGGAGGTTAACCATTTTATGTATAACTCAAGTCCTCCATATTATATATGAAGTAAAAACATACTGTTATAGAATCTAATATCCCAAAAACAAGAGACAATAATATTTCACCCATCCATCAATCCAAAATTTACTTATTTTATGAATTTTATCATAAGAGATGAGAGGGAGAGATTGTTTAATAGCTGGAAGAAAAAAAACTAAAAATTAATGTATTATGGGATGATCATCTATCTATTATGTGTCTCCCACTACTGCATCAAGGATGGAAAATTATTGTAAAGCAATTATGTACATTGATTTTAGATACAAAAAATGTGATCTCACCTCATATTATGTAACGATCCAACCTGGGTCGACCCTGAACCGGTCACCTGAGTGGGTCCGCGACATGGCCCGAAGGGCGTTCCTAATCCCCACAGGCTTGCAACCATTGCCGGGCATCAATGCTTAATCGTTGGGAAAAATTTGGCCCACTAAAAAAACCAAATAAACAGGAAAACATATATACACAAACAAATGAAAAACATAACACTATCAGTGGAAAGAAAAATAAAATAAATCTAAACATACCTCCATGTGACCTTTCAGGTCACCTCCCGACCAAAGGCTGACTTTGCTCCAACATCGAGCAACTCAGCCAAGAAAACCTGAGCAAGGAAACTTGTAACTGAAATTATAAAAATAGGCATGAGAATTAAAAATGCTCAGTAGAGATGCCAAAATAGACCACAGAACCCAACATCTCCCTTCCCAAAGCAATCCATTAATTCAAGTTTGAAATACAATTATAAAAGTAGGTTTTCTGCATATGAAAATAAGAGGCATGTTTATTTCATTTAGAATAACCCAACACATGCCAAATACCATTTTTCCAAAATCTATTTTCATTTTATAAATAAAATCCAAAATAGAAATTACCAATGTTGTGCTAGAGTAAAACAAATAAGAGTGTAAACTGAAAATAAATTACTACACGAAAAGTAAACAAGAATTGAAAATAATTCAGTAACCATGGGTGATCCTAAACATCCCTAGAAGACCCCTGGACGTACTTGGTTTTGGAACCACCTATCGGTGTACGGTGAAACTCCTAAGTCTATAACCAACTGGCTTCCCTAACTGAACAATCCCGTGGCAAAGCCCACCGGGCCTAACAACAAATCCAGGGGGTACCAACGCGTCTAATCGGGGTTGATCAGCAACCGTCACTTGATCTCTAAAAGTCACCCAAGAACCCATGGTGGTTACAATCAGAATATGTATGTAGGAGGACCTCGCATGCGTGACTCATCTACCGCAATGCCTACCCCAAACACAGACACTCTATACGATAACCCATATGGGATTCCCCCTATAGACAGGCCCCATAAATATATATGTATACCATATTATCAAAGGTTCCAACCGGGCCATCATGCAATGAAATCATTTTAAACCATTTGATACCTCTTTAAGAATATTAATGTTGTTAAATGGACGTACAGTAATCAAAACTTCGTCATTTCAAAGAATCATGACAAACATCACACTAATGCTAAAAGTGCCAAATGGGTAATCGCGTTACATCTGTGTCAAAATCATTTGTATAAAAACATTTTAAACTCTTAGGAGACACACAAAACATCCAAACACATACCATTATAAAAGATAACCCATCTCCACCCATGAGTTGGAAGAGCCAAATGGGCCTTTAGGTTTTCATGTTCAAAAACATTACCCAAAACACTACTCCATTACAACTTGTATATTTTTAAAGGAAAACTAGTACACCATTGAGATAACTATTAAAACCTTCACAAAAGCCACAAAAAGAACCGAATCTTACTTAGGAAACAAAAACCAATTAAAAAACAAAGGTTATAAGTAAACACTATTTTAAAGGTGTCATTGTCACATGAAGGCACGTCCACCGGTGCACCCAGTTCACCCATAGATGTGCCAATATCCACTGGAAAACCAAATTTCCAAGAAAATGACCAACACTATTCCCTCAAAACTATCACATTGAAACTCAAACCAACTGCTCACTTTATTTGAAAAGAACTCACACCACCCCATTAAAACCGAATAGTGTCCAAGAAACTTCTAAAGTCAATCTGAGACACACAATGAATCTGAAAGTGTCAAACGTTCCATTTAGTTTAGAATACACACACACCCCAAGAATTTCAATATTTAAAGAAAAGGGCCCTTAAACATTTCAAACACAAACTAAATCATTTCCATAAAAATCCACCAATATTCAAAGTGAGGATGCCTTTGTAAAGCAAGCCAAACTATTTATCAACAACTATATATACAACCCAACCAGTTTATAATTAGTTCTATCACAAGCTAACTAGTTTAAAAACAAAATTTATAAATAGACCAAACATATTACACAAACCCGAGAACACAATAAAATCTATTTTTTAACAAATCTAACTAACATGGAAGACATTAAAGCATACTGAACAATTAATTTGCAAAGTCATGGATCAAGTAAAAGAATTAATTTAAAATCTTGCAAGAATTATATGGATTTATTCGGAAAGGAGTTAGCGGATTAGCCTACCTCAAAGTCAAACACATATACAACGATGCATTTTCGGAAAGGCAAACACCACTTAAAGAACCATTTGCACACCCTAGACAACGAGAAAAACATGAAAAACACCTATCGTGGTGTTAGGATTCGGCTAGAATAAAGAGAAATTGCCATAGATTAAATAAAAATAATAAATAAGTGAATAAATAAATGAGTGAATGAATAAATGATTAAACATACCTAATGAGAGAGAAAAAAAATGTATTTTCAGCAAGGAAGGATGCGGCCACGCCGGAGCAAGGAGGCCGGAGTAAAAGATGGGTTTCGCTATTGGCCGATGTAGGGGAAAGGGTGAGGTCAGATGAATAGAGTATGTTGGTCCAAAGGGGCTGTGAAAAGGCCAAGGGGGGCCGAAGGGGGTCTGGTAGGCATGCGATGGGGTGAGGTGGGGCAGAAGGTGCGAACTGCTGTTGGAATGTCGATGTGAGGCTGAGCTGGTGGTGTGGCGAGGGCGTTGAGGGGGCCTGGTTGGGAGCTAGGTTAAAGGGAGCAGATTAGGGGTGAGCATAGGGGGGGGATGAGACTATGAGGGCGAAAATCGGAGGGCCAGTGCGTGGGGCTGGCGTTGGGTTGGGTGATGCAAGGCGGTGGGGACTCGCGGCGAGAGGCGGGGCGCAGGCGGGAGGTCAGCCTGCTGGGACCACAAGAGGGGGTCGAACGGAGGGGTTGGCCGAATAAGTGGATGAAATGAGGGGGGCTCACAAAGTGGCAAAGGGGAAAGGGGGTGCCAGGGGCATGATGCGGGAGAAAGGGGGAGGTAGGGAGGGAGGCGCTGGCAACCAGTGCCGGACATCAATGCTTAATCCTTGGGAATGATTTGTCCCATCAACAAAACCAAATAAATAGGAAAACAGATATAGAAAAACAATTGAAAAACATAACACTAGCAGTGGAAAGAAAAACAAAATAAAACTAAACATACCTCCACGTTACCTTTCAGGTCACCTCCCGACCAAAGGATGACTTTGCTCCAACAACGAGCAACTCAGCCAAGAAAAACTGAGCAAGGAAAACTGCAACTGAAATTATAAAAATAGGTGTGAGCATTAAAAATTCTAAGTAGGGATGCCAAAATAAACCACAGAACCCACCATCTCCCTTCCCAAAGAAATCTAGTAACGCAAGATTCAAATACAATTATAAAAGTAGGTTTTTCGCATTTGAAATTAAGTAACTTGTTTTTTTCATTTAAAAAAACCCAACAAATGCCAAATAAAATTTTCCAAAATCATTTGTCATTTTATAAATAAAATCCAAAACAGGAAATACCAATGTTGTGCTAGAGTAAAAAAAATACAAGTTGAAACTGAAAATAAATTAGTACAAATAAAGTAATCAAGAAATGAAAATAATTCAATAACCTTGGGTGATCCTAAACATCGCTAGAAGACCCATGGACATACTCGGTTTCAAAACCACCTGTCGGCGTATAGTGAAGCTCCTAAATCTATTAAAAACTGGCCGCCCTAACTGACCAATCCAGTGGAAAAGCCCGCCTGGCCTAACAACAAATTCAGGGCATACCAACCCACCTAATCGGGGATGATCAGCAACCGTCACTCGATCTCTAAAAGACTCCCAGGAACCCATTGTGGTTATAATCATACTATGTAAGTAGGAGTCCCTCACATGCGTGAATCATCTCACCGCACTTGCCTACCCCAAACGCGGACACTCTATACGATAACCCATAAGGGATACCCCCTATAGAGGTGCCCCATAAATACATATGTATACCATATTATCAAAGGTCCCAACCGGGCCTTCATGCAATGAAGTAATATAAAACCATTTGATACGTCATTAAGACTATTAATGTTGTTAAATGGTTGTATAATAATAAAAACATCGTCATTTCAAAGAATAAAGACAAACAACACACTAAATCTGAAAGTTCCAAACGGGTCGTTGCATTACATCTGTGTCGAAATCATTTCTATAAAAACATTTAAAACTCTGACGAGATACAAACAACATCCAAACACAAACCATTCTAAATGTTAACCCAACTCCACCCACGAGTTTAAAGAGACAAACGTGCCTTTATGTTTTCATTTCCAAAAACATTACCCAAAATAGTACTCCATTACAACTTCTATATTTTTAATGCCAATCTAACACACCCATGAGATCACACTTAAACCTTTCAGAAAAGCCCCAAAAAAAACCAAAAATTACTTAGGAAACAAAAACCTAGTAGAAAATCAAGGTCTTAAGGAAACACTATTTTAAAGGTGTCATTGTCACTTGAAGTCACGTCCATGGGTGCACCGAGTACACCCATTGATGTGCCAACATCCACTGGAACAACTGCATTCCAAGAAAACGACCAACACTATTCCCACAAGACTATCACATAGAAACTAAAACCAACTTCTCACATTATTTGAAATGAAATCACGCTGCCCCATTAAATCCAAAGAGTGTCCAAGCACCTTCTTAATTCAAGATGAGACACACAATGCATATGAAAGTGTCAAACGTGCCATTGAGTTTGGAAAACACACACACCCCAAGCATTTCAATATTTAAAAAAAGGGCCCTTAACCATTTCAAACACAAACAAAATCATTTCCATAAAAATCCACCAAGATTTAAAGTGAGTATGCCTTTGTAAAACAAACCAAATAATTTATCAACAACTATATAAACAACCCAACCAGTTTATAAGTAGTTATATCACAAGCTAACTAGTTTAAAAACAATATTTATAAATAGATGAAACAAATTTCACAAACATGAGAACACAATAACAACTATTTTTTTAACAAATCTAACTAACATGCAAAAAATTAAATCATACTGACCAATTAATTTTAAAATACATGAATCAAGAAAATGAATTAATTTAAAGACATGCAAGAATTATATGGATTTATTCGGAAAAGGAGTAAGCGAATTAGCCTACCTCAATGTCGAACACATATACAACGATGCATTTGCAGAAAGGAGAACAAAATTTAAAGAACTATTTTCACGCCCTAGACAATGAACAAAACATGAAAAACACCTATCGTGGTGTTAGGATTCAGCCATAATAAATAAAAATCGCCATAGATGAAATACAAATAATAAATAAATTAATAAATAAATAATTGAAAGAATAAATGACTAAACATACTGAATGAGAGAGAGAAAAAATTTGTTAGCAAGGAAGGATGTGGCCACACCGGAGTAAGGAGGCCGGAGCAGAAGATGGGGTTCCCTGTCAGCAAGAGAAGGGGAAAGGGTGAGGTCAGCTGAATGGAGCAGGTTGGACCAAAGGGGCTGTGAAAATTCCAAGAGGAGGCTGAAGGGTGTCTGGTCGCCAGGAGCTGGGGTGAGGGGGGAAGAAGGTGAGGACGACTGTTGGAATGTTGGGGCGAGGCTGAGCTGATGGTGTGGCGAGGGCATTGAGGGGGCCCGACTGGGAGCTGGGGGAAAGGGAGAAGATCAGGGGTGAGCTCAGGGGGTGATGAGACTAAGAGGGCGGAAAGTGGAGGGCCAGTGCACGGGGCCGAAATTGGGCTGGGTGAGGCGAGGCGGTGGGGACTCGCGATGAGAGGCGGGGCATCGGTGGGAGGTCGGCCGGCTGGGACCTGCAGGCGGGGGTCGAAAGGAGGGGCTACGCCGAATAAGGGGATGGGAGGAGGGGGGGATCGCACAGTGGAAAAGGTGAAAGGGGGTTCCAGGGGAGCAATTCAGGGAGAATGGGGGAGGTAGGGAGTGAGGCGTTGGGTCCTGCTGGGACAAGGAAGGGGTGGAGCGTGGTAGGGCTTCGGGTGCGGGGAAAGGAGGGGTTGTGGGGGCACTCTGCGGGGAGAGGAGAGTTGCTCCGGTGCAGCACCGCAAGGGAGAAGGGGCGAGGGATCAGGTAGCTAGGGTTTTCTTTTTTTTAATAATAATATTATTACATAATTAATAGTCAGAATAATAATAATAATAATAATTCAAATAACAATTATAATAATAATGATAATAAAAATAAAAATATTAATAAAAATAAAAGTAATAATACTAATATTACAATAATGTTAATAATAATAAAAATAATTTAAATAATAATAATAATAATAATAATAATAAAGATAATATTAAGAAAATTTATTAACAATAAAGATAATAATAAGAATAATAGTAATGATAATATTGAGCAATTTCATGACACTTGGGTTGGTTGTGTGGCCACCGCCAACCGTGTGGTGGCTGTGCACGGGTCCAAAACGAAATAAAAACATTAATCGTCATTAATTTTAAATCGGGACTCAACCCAAACCTCGACGTGAGAACCCAAAACTAAGATATATTAAATTGAAAATTAATTCAAAAAGTCGGGGTGCGACATATTAATCCCATGAGTCAATAATAAAAAATTTATAATATTTAGAGAACATATTACAAAATAATTAAAGAATCATGAAACCTAAATTAGTAATGAATGGATTGAATTTAGTTTATAAAAATTATCATAATATAAATTAAAATTAAAAAACTAACTACTATTTTTGAAATACTACCACTATGTTGGGGTCATTTTCACCTCACTCATTCCACATTTTCTATTAATAACCATATAACACCCTCTTGTTAAATTCAATTAAAAAATAATTTTTCCCACTCAAAAGAATCATCCCATGATGAGGCGTTGGATTCCATCAATAACAATATTGAGTTTATGTGATTAGTTTCTTCACAAATTGTTGAAAAATGATATATATGACTTACATGAGGATGATATATTTACATTCATCTAGATTAGTATTTTAATTTGTTTATGGAATTACTATCCTAGAAAAATTGGTGGTCATCAATATTGGGCCAATTATTCACTCTACATGATCTTTCAACAGGTGGATGAATGTTACTTCCAATAGGGTAGAAGATGTGTCTTATTGAAGTTGTATATTCACATTCTTTTAAAATTCATTAGTAATCTCAAATAAATGAATTATTATAATGATGAATACCTATTTCAAGCTGTTTTCTATCATACATCGATCTTTTCTTGAGCAGAAATTACTAGGGTAATTTTATGTTTCCCCAACATATTATTAAAAAAAATCATTTAGTGAGAATAATTTCATTAACATGATTCTTCATCAATATCATATCCTGACAATGACATCATAAGGATCATATTTGGTGTTCTTATCATTTATTGGATTTTGGGATCCTAGATAGATCTTATATTTGGTTAGGTAGAGATCATTATATGATATATGTATATTGAGAGTGTGTATGTATGAATAAATAGTGTTTTTATGGCCTGTTTAGTATATATATTAGTTTAAATTTTATATGGGTTCATGAGATAATTTATGAACTATCTTGATGTAATATAGTCTAATATGAAATTTTTTGGTTCATATATTCATTTCATTTAACACCCATCATGTTTTTTAGAATGTAATGTGCAATGAAGGCTCAATATTGGGTCTCGTTGACATGTATATTAAAAAGAAGGAATTTTTCACATACATGTTATGGTAATTGAGGCCTCATGATGGGTTATATGAGAATCATGACCTAGAGCTAGGAGTGGTGTTATTTGATCCGAGGATGTAGAGGAATTATCTTATAATATATTGCTTCATTTTTAAATTAGAAAATCATAGTATTTGGTGTGTCTTCATGCAGGGCAACATAAACCAGTGATAGTGGGGCTTGCTATTGTTCATGCATGACTATGACTTAGATATAGTCCATACTCTGGCTAAAGGAAACATTGTAGAATATTATCTTATTAAGAAGTCATAGAATCATTTTTTTCATGAGGCTTCATATTAGTTAGATTCCATATAGATAGCACATTTTGATATGGAGGATGCAACTTTTCTTCAGTCGATGGTGCTAAATTTGTTGCTTCTTAGGCTTATGATGGAGTTCCAAAAGGAATATTTTGATAGTGAAGAATTATTTGAATATGTATCCATTGGGGATTCTCTATATAAATATTCTGAATTGTAAATAATGAAATCATTTTCTAGGTATGTATTGTTGTCCTAGTCACGATGTCAGATGAGGTAATGTGAGGGTTCCATAAATCACATTTGTATGTATATCACATTTTTTGAAATATGTATAGATACCTTAAATGATATATTTGATTGTTAAGAATGTCATGGACCATGGATGAGTTCATCTCTTAGTTCCTCGCCTGTTAGAAGGTGATTATTGATCCCCATTTTTCTATAGGTTTTTTGTAGCACCTTGATCTTCTAGAGTAGAAGTGGGATCTCATATCCATGGTCTTTATGAAATATCATCCACAGACAATGAATGGATATGATTCCATCTAGGTGATATTTGAACTTATAATGATTTCATTACACTTCCTTACTATTAGGCATTAGATTTCAGTTAGGATTTTATGGATGATGTATATAAGTTATAAAATTATACCAAATTTGGTTATCTTTAATATTGACTTTGATCATGATGCATGGTTTATATCATGATTGTAGAGAGGCCTATATAATGCATTTGGGGGCTAGATGAGGATTATTATAACATTAAACCCTCATTAATATAGGAAGATTGAGAGCACTATCAATGTGTTTAAGGATATAATGTGTTATTGTGTGTTAGATATTATCAAGAGTTGGTAGGATCAATTTCCAAGGTATAGTCTGTATACCACAATAGTTGAACCCCAAAAATCATCTTGGTACAATTAGAGGACATGTATAGGATACTTAGATGGTTTCTCATGTGTTATAAAATGATTGATGATTCATCAATTGTTAGTCTATAGGTGGTTCATGTGATGATGATGAATATCGAGGTCATCTATGAATGTTTGAGCACATACTAGAGAAAAAAGAAATATTACATAGATCGATGTCGTATGCCCTAAGAGTTCAATTAGAGAGACCATGGTTTCCTGATTGTCTCCCCAAGATGAAGAATATAATGATACCAATATATAGGAATTATACACCCAATATTAATCAGTCCATTCAAGATCATAAATATGGTTGGAGAGGATATACACCTCCTCACCTTATCCACAAAGTTGGAGAGGGTGAACCCCATCTCCCATGGGTTACAGCAAAGGAAATAAAATTATGACCCTATGTATGTTATCGACTGGGGAATGATGAACCTCTTGTATGAATCCTCATCTATGGAATACCACGTTGGGGTTAAATATTTATTGTAGAGTACCTTATATGGATAGCCCTTCATGTTATTTCATGAGTTGTGGCAGAACAGGAATGTGCCTGAGAGATCTTTGGATAAGGAGAGTTAGATGCAGGCTCTATTTCTGGATATGTTTATTAATTTTTATTTTCAAGGATGAAAAAATAGAGGGAATCATGTAGAGACCCTAGTTTTTACCTTGTAATAAATTTAAATATTTATAGACATATTTTTAGTTCTAGTTGATAGAATGTTGTAAAATAATGTGGGATGGTGTGACTGAGATTAATTATACAAAAAATATTAAATATTTGTTATTTTAGGCTTTAAATATTTATAAAGGAATAACAGATTACTATAAAATAGAATCTCGGATCAAATATTTGATACCATTCTTGTGTCTAGAATAGTATGTTTACCCTATGAGCATCCTAGAATAATATTTCACAGGGATTTCATAACTAATAACCATTGGCAGGTCTCATCAGTTTAAATAAATTAATAAATTTATTTATTTAAAATTTAATTAGACTAAATGTATTTCATATAAATTAACAATTATGTAATTTCTCTAGGGTTATCCACATAAATATTGTGATTTTTGAGAGAAATATCTCCATACATCTATTCATGAATCACATATAACGATGAAGAAACTCTGTATCAATGCAGACTAATTGTAGAAAACATAATGACTCAATTAAATTGTTGGAGATAATGTTTTTTCATAAAAATGAACCAATATCTAGGTAGGATTATTAATTTCTGGATAACACCACTTTTTTTAAATTAATTGAGAAGGATCATCCTAATCTTTGATCGGTGAAAATTTCCAATCATTTCATGTGCGAATATACTAAAATTCAATTGATTATAATTCAATTTCTCACCTCGAATATCCTCAATAGGATCATCGGACAAGTGATATTTCCAATGATTGATATAAAATTCATTAGATTCCTTTCATCCCAAAACTCATCTTGTTATTCTACATTGGTAAATCTGTCCATTTCTCAGCATCGCCGAATGGTATCGAGCATAATTAGACCAACTAGATTCACAATGGAATTTAATGAAGTGAATGGAAAGCTAAATCTATGATGGAAATTTATGATTTTATTGTAGTTAGTGACTAATTCATTAATTCGGATTCTTAATCATATATGAATAGAGATAAAATACAGGAGTGGTGAATCGTTGTTCATTTGAGATGTGTTGCTAGAAACGGTAAAATATTTTCTACCACCGAAGGGCCAAAATAGCTAGCTAGAGCAATATCAATCAATTGGGGGGGGTTGAGGATAGATTATAAGGAGGAGAGGCCAAATACAAAATCAAGTGAATGAATCTATGATTTTGACAAAAATCTATAAAGAATACAACGTAGTTTAGACAGACACAAGGCATGTGACCCCAATGCTAAAACACCTAGGGTTTACGGAAAATGTAAGGATGGAAGGGAATATAGATTACCTAAACCCAATGTAACCCTCCCTAGGAGGACATGCCTTGTGGAAGAATACATGGTGAACACCACTTGTGTGAGGACATGTCTAGATCAACATTGTATACTAATTTACATGGACACGGTCAAGGAACACATTGTATACTGATGTACATGGACACGACCAAGGTGCATGGCCAGGGGCCCTGTTTGTCTTGAAATATAATTTGAATTCCAACAATTGATTTAGTTCTACACATTTTGTTATCAGTGTAACTCCAAGGACATAACCATATGATGGATCATGGACACATGTTGTGTGGGTCCCCTCACATAGTGTGTTCCCCTTTTAAATTTTTGAGGAATATTCATCCAATCTTGTATCATTCCTATGTACACTAATTTTGGCCAACAAGTAGACTATCGATAGTTTTATTCGTTATAGAATACTATGGTGACCTCTATAGTGGATTTTGATATACAATGAGATATGTTCTGATCATGAATATTATTTATGTGGTACCCAATGATGATAGTGATAAGGCATAGGATCAGTAAAGACCATAGAGTGGGACCCCACTCCCTAACAGATTAGGGAGTGGGTCCCTTATCTACCTATTTGAACCTCCTCCCCCAAACCAGATAGGTAGTGGCACCTCATGACACTAGGGTAGAACCCCCTTATGTATTAGGGCATACAACTTTTACCACTGGATTGGAACCCCAATAATCTATCGGGGCACATGTACTCTATCTACTATGGGTAACCCCAAACATAAAGGGTGTGGAATGTTTTAACACTAGATTATAACACCATCTGATGTTTTAGGGAGATGGTTCTCATCCAATAGAGTAGAACCCCATGGAAAATAAAAGAGTGGTTCCATCATCTGTAGAGTGGAACCCCCCCCCCCCCCCCCGAAGTATAAGGGTCAGATTCCAATATCTAACATTGTGAACCCCCTACTAAATAAGGGGAAGAGACCTTGAGAGACAAGAGTATATCCCCCTAATGCACCTAGGAATAGGTCCCCAATATCTAGAGTGGAACCCACTTGATTCATCAAGGCATAAAACCTCTCTGGGTATTTTTTTGGGCCCCCTACCACACTAGTTAGTGAGCTCTTGACATGTATATTTTATTCTGTCAATAGTGAGGAACAATAGAGTGGTATGGGAAACTACGTAGTAACAACTAGGAAGACACATGATATGTTAAGAATTGTTGATAAACATCTAAAAATGATTGTGAATATTTTTCAATTATGGGATTTGAGATTGAAGTTCCCTTCTCTCTCATTTGGGTTTTTTTGGTGTGATAATATATCTACATCAATATCCATTCCATTATATTTTCTTAATACATTACTATTGGTGGTAGATACATTACGTGTAGTCCACCTAAAAAAATTGTTCAACTACCTGTGGGTGGAAGGGGTTTCTCTGTTGCTTTAGTTTAATCTATTTCTTATTAATTCCCTTTCCATGTTTAAAGGACCCTAGAACACTCTAAGAGGTGAGGTGTAATTCAAGGTATTAAATTTTTATTTTATAGTGAAATATCTTGTTCCCATGTTAGTAGAAACATGATAAATAAGTCTATTGGTATTGAATAGTAATTAAAACATTCTCACATAGAAGGAACACACATCAATTTTAGGTGGTTCACCCTAAAGGGATATTCCATGTAGTATATGCTAATAGGTTTTTGGTCAATCCAAATTCCTCTAATGATCATGAGTTGTGGATAAAAATGATTATCATAGTCAATCAATGTCAGGTGAACTTCCATAACATGTTTTTAATGATGGAACAATACGTCTTTTGGATCACATACATTGACTCCCCCTTCTAACTATGTTGGGAAAAGTGTGAACTCAATTTTTTGACATGAAGGTCACATAAATTGGTTGACAATAAAACAAGAATCCTCATATATAGATATATGCTCCATTGACGTCTTGTTTTCCCCAATAGATGAAATGTACTTCTCTACATAATATTCCTTTGTGAACATGTCCCCCACAAAATGGCCTTCCTCTTCCGTGTACCACATTACACAGCCTAACACCTCCGTGTACTGCTAACACAAACTATGATTGTGTAATTACTTCATGAACCACAACAACGTATTGTCTTAAAATACCACATTGTTTCACTACTTCTTCTCTATGGACCAACACCACCTCTATAAAATATCTTCAACGGACTATCGTCCATGAACCATCTTCAGAGAACATTTTTTCGTGAACTATCTTTCATAAACCATTCTAGAATTTAATAAATTTCTTACTGATTTATAATCACCATATCCTTGGGGGGTTTCTTTCTTGTGAAGCATTCAAGACTTCCCCATATTCTTCCCATGTTTTTTAATCATACCACCATCCCCTTTTGAAGGGATTAGTGCTACATATATAAGAAATATATGGAAAAAATTTGACAATATGAGATTTTAGAAATCATCACCTAATATTTTGCTCTTAAGAACCGTTCTCCCTATGTAGTGTGTTTATCGACATTCTCCCTACATGAAGGAAAAAAATCACATCATTTCCACAAACAAAAACCTTCATAGCTTCTTTGGAATCCACCTTTTTCTACTAATTATGAAGTATCCCACAAACTATTTTCATTTCACAAACTGTGAGCACCCGAAAAACCATATTCATGTCGTGAACTATTTTAAATCATGGTATGTGTATCCTACATCTAGGAATAAATCACACATTTTGTACCTTCCATAGAAGTATAAGAACTATGTTTCATAGACTCTGATCCATGATTTGAGTAATTATTTTTCTAAAATCTTAATTTTCAAAAAATAATAATCTCATGATTATGAGGCCCAAAAATTTGTCAAACACTAAGAACAACACAACCTTAAATTCATACTTCAGATAGTACTATAAGAATCCCTGCCTTTAAATATCATTGACCAACCTAACGTGAATTGACAACAAATAAAAATTGTAGCCAAATTCTAGTAATGAATAGCCTTAGTTCTAAAAATCTCCCATTTTGGGTTTGTTGGAAATCGCTAGATAGATTCAATGAAGCACCAGCAACAATAATAACTAGACACACAAGAAATAACACATCTACCACTATATTTCTATGTAAGAAATGACTATAGTGGGATGAAAGAGGGGAATCCTAAACTGGATTATCATGTCTTGGAATTCATTAGTGATATTAATGTAAGATCCGTCTATTTTCTCAAATCACTGAACTATTTTTTCTATTCTCATTATCACATATTGTAACTCATTGATCATATACCGTGACTATAGAAAACCCTAAAAACATTCCATTCTCTTCCTTTAATCGTTCTATATTCTCAGTAATATTTCATTTATCCATTACCTCCCATTATAAATTAATCCAAAGACCCATATTTGAACATGGTAATGCTCCAAACACATGGACCCTAGATCACATCCCCCCTAAAAACCAACATCACATTAACAAAAAAAATTATAATAGTTCATAAAACTGGGGAGAGGGGAACCAAAATAAAATCCTCATGCACTGAGAGGTATTTTAACATCGAGGATCAATTGATGATTTTAAAATGCATGTGCTGGAAATGGCTTGGATAGTTCTTCATCCACATGATCATAAGTACTAACATGAAGTATTTTAATCATTCCTTATTCTACTTTTTCCTTGAATAATTGATTTTTGATTTCGATTTTTTTCATAATAGAATCATGAACATGATTCCTCATGTGATCAATTTCACTCTTGATATCATAGTGATTCACCATTGGTTGTTTAAGTTCATCCACAATAAAAGGTTGTTGATTCTACAAATAATGTACTTTAATGAAATCTGCTGTAGTGTAGATATAGTCATCCTTAGCACTACTATGAGATGTTCATTCATATTTCATACTCAACCATACAACACATTTCTCACCAATGATGAATTCTCCACCACATGTGGATTTTCTATCCATCACATCTTCATCCTAGTTTTCATCCGAAAACATAATTGTTTATTATATTTACCTAAAAAATTATAATCAAAGATTTTTAGTCACTTGAATTTACCTCATCATTTGTTTGACTGATGCTATATGTTCTTCCTTTAGATTTCATTGACTGTGGGCCACAAGGCATGTTGTAATGACAATATCATTTTGTAAAAAACACAAGTACAATAGGTTTCTAATTATTTTTATGTACATGGTGAGGTCTACATAAGTCTCATCCTCATTTTTCAGTGTTTAATTCCAAATGCTATTGAGGTTAACATTGGTTTGGATTCATGAATATTGAATTTGTTCACCAACTCTCATGCATACTTTTCCTGAGAATTGAATGTTTAGTGTTTTTCCTAAATCACTTGTAACCCTAATAAATATGTCATTTAACCAATCATAGACATTTAAAATTATGATTTCATGTGATTGAAAATTTCATCTACTATTTGAGGACTTCTCCAAACAAATATAATATCATCCATGTACATCAGAACCAGGAATTGATCAATCTATGGATTCTTCACACAGATATTATGATCCACTCTTATTTTAAATTAAATATTATTTAGATAATAACCCTAAAGAGAGTACATTTCCCATGGGGCATATATCAAACTATATAGAGCCTTATTTAATCAAAAAACCTTCATTCCATCATTTATAAGATGAAAAATAACTGGTTGTTCATTATTGACATCTTGTTGAAGAGCCCCATTTAAGAAATATGTCATAACATCCATTTGATATATTTTTCATCCCCTTTCAATTACCATTTCATGATACAGTGGGACCGACTCCAGTCTAGAAACCAGAGAAATGTTTTCTTCAATATCCACACATTTGATATATGAATAGCCTTTACACTCTTGTAGTGCATTATTTCTGATCACCTTTCAATGATCATCAAATTTATTTTTGAAAATTCATTATTTACCAATTTTTATTATTATTTTTGGGTCTCTTAATAATTTCCCATTTTTTGGTTCTTATCGATATGATCCAAATCGTCATTCATTTATTTAACCCATGATTTATTCTTTGTATCATCTTTAAATGAGGATGGTTCTAAAATTAATAGAAATATTTATTCTCCATTACTCCATAATCTAATTGTCTTCATGGGAGATTCCTAGTCCCCATTGATGTTTGATGGATCAATTTATACTCATTGATTTCTCATGGGAGGTTTAGAAAATTTTCTCCAGCCATGGTTTCCTCTTTTGAATATTCTTATGATTCAACCACAAGATTTGATTCCATAGTGTTTTTACATATTCTTCTATGTTTAAATTTTGATTCATTTCATGTACAGATTATTCATAATCTTATATTACATCAGAAAATGAGTTTATAAAGGAATTAGGGGTTTTATTTTTGATGATCATAACACCACACCTGTCCAAAAAAATTCAACATTTTTACTAAAACATTTGATGGATTTTATAATCATTAAATATCAAAGGAATATTACATCATCTACAATATCACCATAAATTCCTTTATTTCCTTCTTTTTGAGATAAATAATATATTTCCAAAAAATAATGAAATAGTTCATGGAGGGATTCCTTCCTTTCCATAACTCATAGGGTGCCTTGGATTCAACCATATAAATTACTATTCATTTTTTAATATAATTTTTATCTTGAACAACATATTTCATGAAAATTTGAGAGATACCACTCTCAAGAAGAATAGTTCAAGCCATGTTGTTCAACTGTCAGTTTCTACGCTCGGTAACTCAATTTCTCTATGGGGTTCTCATAGAATCCACCACATGTTGTATTCCATTATTCTCCTTGTAACATTCTAGTTAAATAGATATGTATTACCTTTCATATTCAAACCATATGACATTGAATTTCTATCCAATATCATTGTTGACTTTTCGGTGATTTGTTTTCTTATAATCAACCACTTGTCGCTTCCTTTGTTTAACCACCACACACTCCATTCTACTATAATAATAAATGAAAAATATAAAGTACCATTGTCCATATTTTCCATCATCATTTTTCACATGACATACATCTATATGAATAAGATCAAGATGATTTTATTCTTTCTTATTTTTTGTATGATATAAAATGCACACATACAATACATGCATGAAATAATCACATGGATTTTCCTCTTAGAGAATAATATTTGGGATATCCATGAAAATGTTAAATTTAGATATCTCTTCCATATCTTGTATATTTATTTGACCTAAAATCCTGTGCCCCAATTTTTTTTATTCGTAAATTGTCACATAAAAAATTTTCTATATACTATCAACCTGATATAAGATTCCATATTTATTTTTCCCTTAATTAGATAATTCCATGTGATTTATTTTATAGTACACCCATATTGATTTAATGTAACTATATGTCGCAATTTATAGAAATGGATAACACATAGGATATTGTAATGAAACCCATCAACATAAATAACATTGGTCTTCCTCAGCTCTCCATTGGAAAGTTCAGTACTTCTACATCATTTGATCTTCAAAGCACCCTCATTTCAAAATATCACTATTCCATAAACATTTTTGTTGTCATTCATTAATATGTATTAATTTACTATTTTATAGGGCGAGCATTCACTATCAATAATAAGTGTTCTTATGTTCTCGGTATTTTGGAGATATACTTATATAATGATGTATTTTTCAATTTTCATCATTTAATTCCCTGGAATATTAGTATTAGTTAACAATAATGATTGATTCCCAAATCAGTTTCTATGTGGATGAGCTCATCATACTCACTCTACTTATATAGGATGGAACCAATTTGTAAGAACTGTACCATCTAGTTGGTGAATATTTAATTATCTCTATGTTTGGTAAAAATTTCTTTTAACATCATACTTCATGTAAAAAAACATCATGGTCAAATTTAGAATAGTGAAAATAATATCTATAGATATGTTTTCTTATATAATAATTATGATTTTATTTTCTTGTCGTTAATTGACATTATAGATCTTCCCTATCAAAATAGATCTTTTACACTTCATAGAATGACATTGTATGACCCATATAATCATCAAATATACATTTCAAAAGTGGAAATATCAATTAACTTCACCTTATTCCCATGAAAACATCATTAAGTGGATAGTTTGACTATATATCATCTCTGAAAACTTCGGAGGAATGTTTTATCCTCATTTAATTTATTTTTGAGACTTTATTTGTTTCTAATTCAAGAGTCCTTAAGATATGATTGATTTTCAGCTTTCCTTTATTTTGGTCCTTTTTTAAATCGAGCATTCGATGATTAAGCATCCCAAATAATTTGTATGTTTCTCATGCATGAGAATATTTGATCATTAATATCCATTTCATCACCATCCTTTCAATGCTAATCTCTAACTAGTATATTTCTATTATAGAATTATTTAAACAAAATTTTCTTCTTTGTTTATTTTGGACGTAATTCACCTTCTTGTTTACTCCTAATAGTTACAAAATATTCTTCAAGTACCCCATCATTTTTTAGACTTCTCATATAGTCATAGTGTATGGTCATTAATGAAATTTTCCAATTCTTCAATTTTGATCTTTAGTTAGAATATTTATTTTGAGCATTAAAAAATTATTAAATTTTCCATTACTAGTTCCCCACATTGATGAATTTTAGATTCCAGTTTATCATCATATTCTGATGAATATTCTAAAATATATTTCCACTTTTTTGTCTCTTTTATTCATTCTCAACCTTAAAAAGCATCTATATGTTGATAATTGAGAATGATATCAGTGGTCACATGGTTATCTCTCTCTTTATCTCCAAATGGATATAATTTTTCAAAGGAATCCATCATTAGTGCATGGGCTATAGATTTAAATTCATGTTTGGCTTCCCAAAATAATTCACTATAATTTTCTTATTCTTCATTGAAAAAACCCATTACATTTAGATTTTTAATATACTTGAAGTTTCCCTTCATAAAAAACCATTTCCAAGCCATCTATTTGCCTCTAGATTTACCTTCTTCATCATCGAACCTTCTTGTGGACCATGAGGCAATATTCCCAAATCTGCCCCAAAGAAAACAAACCAGAGGTTTGTTTCCATAAAATTTCTATTTTCCCATTTTCAATTTCATGTCAATAAGTGAAAGAATTTATTTTACCTCATTATCATCATCAAAAGTATATCCTACAATTTTATGTTTTTTAATGCCTCAGAATAAAATTTCCATTCATACTCGATTCATTGCATCTTCTAGATTGTCTCTCATCACATATGCTACAAGGATTCTTAGCAAGTAATTTAGAGAATGTTTTTAATGAAAAGTTTCCTCAATGGCTGACACCTCTATATTTTAAAGAGGTTGACATGTTATCATGATATTCATTAAAATATTAATGTATTTGATATCATCACCTACTCCATGTATATTTTTCAACAACATAAGTAATTCAATTGAAATAGGTATATGCATTTTCATGAAGATTCATCTTCAGATCATCAAATATATTGTGAAAAATATGTAGTTTCTCATCCTTCACATAGCTTCAACATTGATAAATATTCTCTATATTTTCACAAATCGAATTTTATGGTGTAAACCTCATTATCATCAGATATATATGATCTTAAAGTGGTATAGTGAGGGAATTATGTGCTTTGGAGTCTACATAATGTATTTTTTTCTTCATAATATATAGATAGACTTTTTGGACCACTAACATGTATTCCTTATGCAGTTTCCAAAAGGAATTCCATTCCAACATTTCTATGATATGATCTCATCCTATGTTTCCAAATATGAATGTTTCTTCGAACAAATAGGTATACACCCATTATATTTAGTAATTTCACTATTGTAGAAAAGATGACATGATTTACACCAACAACCTTTACCCTCTAATACCACATAAGGGACCCCAAAACACCCCAAGGAGGTAGGGCTGAAGTAGGGTGTCATCATATTATTTTAAAGTGATATGTTTGGTTCCAACATTGGAATGGACTTTTTAAATCTATTTGTCTGTAATGTGCAATAATTTAAACATTGACACAAAGAAGGACAACATCATAATTTTATTGAGTTAACCACTAAGGGATAGTCCATGGAGCATACACCTATAGGTTAACAGTCGTAAAAAATTCCACTAATCCTCAGTAGATGTGGATTTAATATGTTTAGCATATTCAATCTGTGTCATACACACTACCATTACAAGTTTTTAGGGGTTACACACTTTGTCCCTCAGATCGCATCCATTGACTAACCCTTGATCATAGCTTTGGGAAGAGTCTATACATTCTTTATCTACAGGGAGGTCACTTCAATGAGTTGGAATTATACCAGGAATTATAAACTATAGATATATTCTTAGTTGAAGTGTAATTTTTACATGTAGATGAAATTTACTTTTCAACATATCGTTCATTCACAAACATGTCCCCTATGAATTGGACATCATCCTTTGTATAACAGACTACACCAGGTCCCAACTGTACATAAATCCTATGAAAAATACGACAACATACTGCCATCATAAAAAAATTCTTAATTCCTTAACATACCGCATCTTCACAATTCTTCTTCAATGTGGACCAAATCCTCTTATATGAACTATCTTATGAGAAGTATCTACCACGACCATCTTTTGGGAACCTTATTTTGTGAACTGTCTTCCACTAACCATTCTAGAATTTACCGAATTCCCTTTTAATTTCTAATCCAATTATCCTTTATAGGGTTTTTTCTAGTGAACCATTCTAGAAATCACCAAATTCCTATAGGATTTTGTAATACTAGTTCACCTCTTTAATTAAAACATTAGTTCTCCATATATAGGAAAATAGATCTACAAGATCCACTATTCCATGATTTACCAAATCGTAACCACGTATCATGATCCTGATAAAATTTATCCCAATGTATTCTATATACCTCCATTTTACCTTCATAGAGACGTAAATCACCACATCATTTTTAGAAATGAAACCCTTCATGACTTGTCATAAATCCACCCCGTTTTAGCCAATATATAATTCTCTAGTGAAATGTTTTCCTTCCCCAACTATAATCATAACATGAACCATATTCATCCCTCAAAACATTTTTTGATCGCGATCTACCCACTGTTATTTTATGTTGAAATACAATTCCTCATACCTACCTTAGTAGACCATGAACATTGTTTCAGGGTCCGTGAACCATGATTTATAGAATCCTTTCCATTAAACCCTCCTTTTCCAAAAAAAATATAATCTACTGTTAATAGGGCCATTTGTTTACAAACACTAAGAAATTACAACACCTAAAATACAGGATTTATCCTATACATTAGGAATAATTTCCCTTAAAACTCCACAATCAACCTAATGTGTATTGACAACAATGAAAAATCATACCCCATTTCCAAAAAAAAAATTCCTTGGTTCCAACATAATTTTCTCTATTACTAGACATCCTTAGGATATCTGGGAATCCTAATTGGTATTTATTTACTCACCCTTATAAGTTCTATTTACTCAAATGTAGTTCCTTATATAGATAGAAGATAGTTTGGTTGTGACAACATTGGAGCATTGGGATACTTATTTCATTGTAAAACGTATTGTGGTTGGAGAAAGAAGATTAAGTGATGAGATTCTATGAACATTAAATTTATAATGTTTCCATGGTGATATATCATTAATTTTGGGCATTAAATTTTCACTATAATTTTTTCATTTTCATCATTTTACACTTTTAAACCCTATTGTTTTTTCATGATTTATTTATAATATTGTTGTTGCATATTTTTATTATTAATAAACCCTAATGAATTAATAAGGTCATGTATATGTGTGTATATGTGTTTGTGTGTATAAATGTAAGTTATGAAATGACCTCCATTTTTAGATATTATTTTTGGATCTTTTCGCCACCACTGATATGTGGAGTTGGCCTTGGGGTAATTTCATCTCGAGCCCCGATTAGGGATGGGTCGTGAAACTTTCCATCATAGGATGAAACAATATAACTCATTCTTCCATATTATTTACTATAGTATATTAACATCACACATATCATTATTTAAATTCATATTTTCCATTAAATTAAACCCCATCAGCTTCAGTTCATTAACAGTTTGTCATCAATTTTGCAGAACATACATTGGTTATTGGATGGATTCATTTAATGTTTCCTACAAATCAACGGTTCCATGGCTCAAGAGTCTTCTTATGGTCAATCATTTAACGATTCATTTATTCAATCATGGTAACTTTCATATTCATCGTTAATTGGGAAAATATATAAGTGAATACATGGTATCATTAAAATGGAATATGGAAGGTTTAGGTTATTCATGTGGCACATATCCCAGTTGACCATGGAGTTATTCATGTGGTTGGTTTGGTAGCCCCAATGTTTTCAAATTCATTGTTTTTCATGCCCTCATTATGTGGTTATTGTTATATTAATTTGACTATGAAGGTCAGATGAGTTACGACGAGGATTCTAGACCATACATTATGTAGATTTGGTGACTATATTTTTTACTCATTTCATTGAATACATAAACTTATAAAGAAAATAAATGAAATGTGAAATAAATATATCAAAAATTCAAAACATAATAATTTATATATTATATCCCATGTTTATATCAGTATAAAAAATTAATAATTGACTATTTTATATGTCATTCATATAAAATTATATTAAAATGTTATTCAAGACCACATTTTCAATATATTCAAGAACCACCAAAATGATAAAAATAATGAAATTTCATTATTTTATATGATATTATAAGGGTTTTTTTATTAGAATATACAAAAAAATAAAATTTTACTTTTCATCAGATATTAATAGATCAATGATTGTTTACAATTTAGTGAATGATCCTATATTATGATATTTTATATAATATAAATAACAATAATTCTATTCTATCAATATCAATAGAATCATGGGTTTTATTCCATTAATATTTCATAGAAATAATATTATTTGAAAATAAAAATTGATTTCAATCCTAAAATGATTTCATATAAATTCAAGGAATCTATATATAAAAATATAATATTTTATTTAACCTACATTTAAAAAAAATTACAACAATGTTTATTTAAATGATTTCTGAAGAATAAAAAAAGGCATCTATTTACGATTATTTTAAAATTAGAGTATAAATAAAATATTTTCATTTTCAAATTTAATGATTTATTTTATTATATAATTTTTATTATTAAAATTAAAATATGAAGATATTTTTTTTAATTTGTTATTTCAAAATTTAATTGAAATCATAAATTGGATTTGATGATTGATAAGGTGTATTATGTCACAGATAAAACTGAAATTAGAATCTGGAACCAAGGAAATTAAATAATATCAAAAAAATAAGTTGATATATAAAAGAGGGAAACAATTAAAAAATATAAAATATGAAATGTAATAGAGACAATGAAAAGGTTACCAATCTTTTCGAGTCTCCTCATGTGGATTCAGATTAAATCGTTCAAATGAAGAGTATTTTTTAACAAATATTCCTCAAGGACATGTCGTTAACAGTTTAGTATGTGTTTTTTGGATGGCTATCAAAAAGTAATGTTATTTAGATGTGATAATAAATGTTTAGATGGTATTTAATATCTAGAAAGGGTTGTTATTGAATAAACATATTTATTTTTTCATTATTAACAATAAAAATGATAACTATTAATGATAAATATGAATTGGATAAGTGAATGAATAAATAACATAGATTTCTTGGAAATTTTATAAGTAAAAAAACTAAAAACAATAATGAAAAAATGGTATACGAATCAATGAATAAAATATAGTTCATTATCTAATAAAAATAATTATTATGTTTGAAAAATGTATTTATAAGGATTCATTTTTTTAACTATATATTTTTATTTATTAATTGAATAAATATTAATACATTAAGAATATGATATAATTTTTTTAGTTAAATTAAAATTAATTAGATGTAAAAAAATCCGTGTTTATAAAAAAAATTATTTTTCATTATTTATAATAAAACCAAATAACTTGAATGAAAATTAAAAATTATTCAACGTATAATAATATTTAAATGATTTTCTAAAAGATTAATATTGTTGTATAATTTTCAAATTCCATATTTAATAAATTTATATTTTCAATAAGGTTATATAAAAATTAAAAACAATATTCTAGAACATATATTATTTCACATTCTATAAATGAAAAATTTATTTTTATTATTCATTAGTTAATATAAAAATGATATGTAGTTATATTTACAAAATAGAATCAAAGTTTATAATATTTGTTTTTAGTTTTTCATCATGATTTATTATTTATAATATTGTTTTCTTAAAAAATGATTTACTATATATGTTAAAAAAGACACTTTAAAAAATACATGTGTAGACATTATTTGTCTTTTCAAAAAAATTGTATAATTTTAAAATATATTTAATTATTTCTTTACAAATAGTAATTATATATTATTTTGAATTTTGAACACCCAATAGTTTCATTACCATTTCTAGTGATAGTATATTCCAATAGAAAATTATTAATCCAATGGTAAAATATTCATTATATTTCTCAAAAATAGAAGATATTTTCCCTATTAAAAATTTATTCTCTCAGTGTTCATAGTTACATAATAATAAATTACAGTCATATTTTTCACATATTTATTTCATTTTATTTTTCTATTTTCTTTAGTTATATTTCTTACAGATCATTGTCCTAGGGATTAATATATTATAGTTATGTTAATTATAATATTTTTTTATTTATTATAATATTTTGTAATATATGGCATGTATATATCCATCATTTTTCATTTTCTAGAATGGAATAAAATAATAACTTCTTATATATTTTTTCCATCCATGTTTTATAGTTTTCAATTATATTTAATTTAATTTTTTATAGATAATACTCTATTTTATAATGTAAACTAATGAAGTGTGAACTATTAATATATACTCCATAATCATATAAATAAACATAAATACATAATACATTAATTTATAATTAACTAATATATTTCAATATAAAATATTATATAACGGTAATTAGAATATTTTGAGGTTACATTAAGTCCCACATAAAAAATATTCCATTAAATTTTAATTTATTCTCATCGATGAAAATTTGTCAACATTTCATATAATTAGCTATATATGAAAATATGAATTACATTGATATCATTTCATGTTATTATATTTCCATACCATAGAACTCATAATTCCCGTTAAAAAATAATTATATAGAGTCTATCCATAGATTGAACCATATTTGAAATATTTTTAATTAGTAGTGATAAATATTTTCTTGACATGCACATTTTATTCAAACATTTTTAATGATCCAAATACAAAATCATTTATTCCATTGATCTTATGTTATATTTATTTCCTCATTTTTTTTCACTTTTCCACTTTTTAGGGAGATTCATAATGTATTAGTAAGGGATAATAATAATTTAAAATATTTATATATGTGTAAAATTTAATATTGTTATATTATATAATTGATTTAAAATATTGAGAAAAGTGACTAAAACTAAAAATAATATAAATAAAAACTAATTTTAATGACTTAAATAATACATCATAGATATATTCACAAAATCAATTGACCTAATGGTGTAGTGTCTTGGATATTTTCTACATAAAAATTTCATTTTAGAACACTTGTACATGTTTCCCCCTAATTTTTATCCACTAGAATCTTTTATAGACTTCTCACATGAAATAATAATCTTAAAAACATGGTAATATTAGAAACATAAAAAATATGTGAGCTCAGTTTCCCCATAATGTGAAATTATATCATTATATATCAGGTTATAATCATAAATTAGAACCTGATGAATATTATAAAAATATTCCATGAAATAATATATTAAAAATTATTTTAATCATAAAATATGATAGAGAAAAATATGTCCATAAAGATAACATTTTTGTGAATAAAATTTGAATACCCCACTTGTCATAAACTATACCAGTTCTAACAATTCCTAAAGGTCATTGTTGTTCCACACAGGCTGGAGATAGGAACCTGGGCATCAAGAACAACCCTGTTGGATCGTTTCTTCACAAGGAACATGTAACAATGTGACATAAATATATAAAATAATGTAATTATAACCGAATAATATAAAAATTTAAAAGATGTACATGTTAGTAAAAAAATGTTCCATGTTACGAGGACCAATCAATATACTATAAAACAATTATGTACAAACTCCACGTGACATTATGTCACACCAAACTCCCTCAATATACTAATGAAAAAACTCACCACGACTATACAATTAATTTCCCATACATGTATTATATAAAACAAGATCTAAATATACCCTAATGTGTATATAATGTTTTAGAAAAATAACTTAGTAGGAACACACTATGTGTATCATAAGAAGATATTATAAAACAAAACAAATTATAATATTGTACAATAATGTAATGCTTGGGTTACAAATAAAAATTTTTGGCAAATCACATTAATAAATATACCTTTTAAAAATTTTGGAAATTTTTTTCAATAAAATATTTTCCAAAATAATTTCATTAACAACCAAATTAATAAAATCATATGTAATTACTATAGAAAATAATCACATGGGTATCAATACATCTGGGTTAGTAATGATCTATATAAAATTGTCATTATTACTAGAAAATTGGGGGTGGAAATTACACTATATGAATTGGTTTTTTGGTAGTAGTTCTTATAGTGTGTGTCACCTTACGAAATCTTATTCAATATAGTGAACACATTAATATAAAATAATCAGTTTGGGTGAAATAGTCCATCATGACAGATAGATTCCTACTACAACATTGATTATATATTGGTTTACAATGTAATAATTATTCAATGGAAGTTGTATCATTACATCCATTGAAAAATTACTTAAAACCACATATAATAATATTACCAAGGGGATAAAACAATTTCAAAATGATAGGAGAAAAAATATATTTAATTAAGACATTATGGAAGGCCATTCCAAATCATTTTGAATCCATTTTAATAATTAAGTGATAAATAAATTTTTTTAACACATTTTTGAGGCACAATTCAAATTTCATAAATATATGGATTTTTGAATAATGTTGATTCATGGAACAACCTACCTAATAAGACATGTATTATTAACACAAAAACACACACACATTATAACACCCCAATCTTCCAAAGTATGTCCCTCTTTGAATAATACAGTATCTTGCATTGTCTGCAACATCCAGTTCAAGCACACGACAACCAATCATACTAGTCATTATGAATAGAAATACCCACTTTTGGAAATTTTATAAATCCAATATTTCAAATTGGACATCATTTTTTGATTTGGAATATCAAAATTATCCTAGGGTGAATATTTGGTATTCTTCTGAAATCATTCAATTTTAAATGAATAGTGGAAAACACTACGTTATTTTTTAAAACCTGCTTTTTATTTAAATAATTATTTATTTTATTTATATTTATTTTAGGTAAAAATTGATACAGAATACCTATATATGAAAATTTTAATTCATCAGAGTAATTTTATAATAAAATTTTATATATAAAATTTTATGTAACAATTAAACGTCTTTACCCACCATCATGGCACATTTGCAACTTTGAATAAAACACAATTTTACGACATCTGTGAATTGAATTACAAAAATCTAAGAGACTCAGTTTACATCTGTATGTAAAATGTTGTTCAATAGGATGAAAATAATGTTTTGTGAATAGTATCATTTGAATTTTATTTACAATATTCAAATATAAATAGGGTAATTAAAGGTTAAAATGATATTATAATCACCGTAAAGCATGTCCAAATTATATTTTATATATTTATTTCGTCCAAACTAAACCTTTAGAATAATATATTATTATTTTGTTCCACATATATTAGATTACGTCATTTATTATATTTTATTTATAGAATAGTTAAAAGTGTAAAATTCAAATTTTCACAACTAATTTTTTTTTAATATAGGGATATACATAAGTTAAATTCAACTATTAATATTAATTTGATAGAAAAAAAATTAATTACATAAATATATTATATTTATAATTTTTTTTGATTAAATAATTAAATTCATTTATGACACAATGATCATATAGTAATTACCTTATAAATGAATGATTAAAATAATATATAATATAAATATTCAAATAAACGTAATGTGGGAATTTTGATGAATTCCACTAAATTTTAAGTAAATATGACATGATAGGGTTAATTAAATTAATTTTATCTAAGTGATAATTTCTTTATAACATTTACAAAAACTAAATACTAAATAAAGTCAAAATTGAAATAAATGAGTTTAAAAAAAATCTATATTATTAAACGATATAATATTCATAAAAAAATAATTTATGGAAAATTACATATATAAGATTATAAATTTCAATTATTAAACACTTGGTGTTCTCTTGAATTTATGTAGTAAATTTATTTACCATTTATTATAATAATACAATAACACATGGTAAAAGTTAAACTATTTTACTAAGAATTAAATCAAATAAATAAGTTTAATATGGGGACCTAAACCTGTCTAAAACCTATTGGTTTGGAGGTTATCGATTCATACCCACCATTTCCTCAGTGTAAATTTTTTTGAAGCAATTATAATCCAAATATGATTGTATAATGAAATAATAATTCAGGATTTTTTTAAAGTGACCATCACCTCTCTTATAAAAGGGTACGTCCTATTATCTCAAAATAACATCTCCAAATCCATTTTTATTATGCATTCCCTGATAAAATATATTCTCAACTACCCTAAATTCAACCTAGAGGCCTTACTTTGATCGGAAAACCAACATATGGTTCTTTTTTTATCAAATCAAAATTAAGCACTCGATGAAGAGGTAATAATTTTATCTTGCCATTCAATGTTATTTTCTTCTTCCACATCCTCATTATTTGTTGTTTCCATAAAAAAAATACTAAATATAGTAACATCTATATAGAGTGATTTATTAAGAATATGGTGCAAACATATCCATTATTCTATCCCTCTAATGAATGACAATGTCACCATACGTTTGTATGTACGGCTTACCATCCCCACATCGTGGTGTAGTTTGTTATTCAACACATAAATATTTGAATAGAAATAATAATGAGTATAAATGATGTAAATAATAAATATACAATGTTAATGATTCTATATTTATTACATAACATCCAATTAAAAATGTTTCCACATTCAATATAATGATATTGTCACACGTGCGTACATACAGATTACCATCTCCAAAAACGTGATGAGATTCATTACCCATCATAAACATTGATGAAAATTTTTCATTTTATGAATAAAAATAATGTTTAAAAACTTAATATAATTATAGATATGAATAATATACATCATATCCAAATCAAAAATCACTTATGTAACAAATCATATGATGAAAAACGAATTACTTAACTCCCAAAACATCAATACTACTAAAATATTATTAACAAAGAAATATTAGAAGATCGTATATATAATAATATTTATGTATATAGTTCATGTATAATTTAATAACAAATATTTTTATATTATAGAAGAGGTTAATGTGCCATATACTAAGGAAAAGTACAAGTTAGGGGTAAATTTTACAATCTCTTCATTATCTGTGGTTTTTTATATGTGAGTATATACTAGGACCTCTTTATCATTAACATACATATTTCATAAAAATGTATTTCAAAACATTTTTACTATTTAATAAACTATGTTTTAATGTTATTTATACCCTTTTATGACTTTTTATAAAGTGTTTATCAATCAATATTTCCGATGTTTTCCAAAGAATTTCCTTTTTGACCTTTTTGAAAAAATTAAGGAAATATAGTTTTTTTTAACTTATATGGTGAGTGAAACTATTTTACACCATTATAACACCTTCAATTCATCCCTTACAAGATTACATAAATATTTTCAAAATAAATGTTTTCATTTATAATTATGTTACTTTTATATTATTTCAAAATAGAAAGAGATATTTTTCTATAATAGTTTTCACTTCAAATATGTCAACATCCTTTAATGGATTTTACACTTATTTAATTCTAATTTATTTTGGTACAATATTCCATATTTTATTGAATGTTTTGGGATATTTTAGACTATGTATGTGTAATTTTTACACCATGTATTTTTTATGGTTAATGTATTAATGTTTCATTTTCTATTTTTAATATGAGTGTTTATATAATGTTTCAAAATTTTCATTTGAGGACTGAATTAGACATAGTATGTGTAATTTTTACACCATGCACTTGTTTTAATCGTATACATTTGCTTCAATGTTTTATTCTTATCGATGAATGTTTCTACTATATTATTATCTTTACTGAGCATCTGAGCTCACAAATTTCTTATGTTTTTTCCCCGAATGTGAATAAGAATATTATGACTAATCTCTATGGATCGGCTAAGGTATATGAGTGTATTATTTAGAGACACATTGTTTCTTTTTCATTCCATCATGTAATGTAAACCATATGTATGTATCCATCACATCCAAGTCTACTAAAATGATCGGTCTTTCGGTATTTGATCCATTTCTATCATTCCAAAATTATATTATAATTCAATGACTCTAGATAACTAGGGTCTGGGCATTACAGTTGGTATTAGAAGACGATTAGTACATTCCATGGAAGCTATATTGAGAAAAATTCATATTAGGGAACATTACCATATAATGGACATTGAGGATTAGTATAGAAAAAAATCCTAGAATTTTGGTAATATAGTGATTATGTTTATTTTAGAAGAAATACATCCTTATCTAGATATGAGCAGGAAGAGACGGCTCTGGCACAGATGTACCTAGCAGTGAAAAATCTGACAAGTAGTTTTAGGCTTGACCAAAGGTATCCTAGTACATGACAACATTCCTTGCTGCACTCTTAGATACGACACTCCTGGGGGATTTGATTATGATAATTCACATTTTCATTACAAACCATTATAATGTATTAATGAGTAAATACATCCATAAAGAAATAATTTTTTATGATGATGGATTATATTCATAAACTGCTTAATTTATGTTAGATATTTTACTACATTGAAATTATATATTTCGATTCATAAACTACTATTGTGTATGAAATTGTATATAAATGGTTCCTAGATGAATGAATGGAAATAATATCAATGCACAAAATTCATGTAGGGATTTACCTCCTACTTAATATAATTATAGTGGAGCTGGTGATGAAACTGATGATAAAAACATACAACCATACTGGGACAACTCACTCAGGTAATGAATAAAAACCTTAACTGTATGGAGAACCCTGATATATAATGTGGAGGATCAACATTAAACCGTTTCATGAGGAAACATCATCAAACATTCAATGGGACTACAATCCATTTTTATCTGAGAAATGAATAATTTATTAAGGGAAAATATTTAATGCTTTGTGGAGTAGCGAAAGGGAAAAAATTTTCATTGTAGTTTATAACCACACATGAGATGAATATCCATGGTGGTCATTAATTCAAAACGAAAAATAAGAAGATAAAGTAACAAATATAGAATGAAATAATATTAAATATATTTTTAAGAAAAATACATAACTCATAATCCTCGAGCAGATGTGGAAAGGAAATTTTTGAGTCTGAGGAAAAAGGAGGATGAGAATGTCTAAAAGTATAAAGAATACAATAAATGGTAATCAAGGGATGATTCAAATTACAAATGTAATCCAATGAGTAATATTTATAACTTCATTGATAGGTTGAAATCATTTATCCATGGAGCATTATTACCACAATCATTCTCATCATAATAATATATTGTCTCATGTGCTATCAAGACAGAAAAGGAATTATCTAATTCTTATGACTTTAATAAAAATAAAGATAAGACGAAATCTGCCGAACAGTCTGAAAATGTAATGGAGGGGAGGAAAAGAAAAGTTGGATTTCCATATTATTGTATATATGGGAAGAAACACCATGGTACATGCCTAAAGGGAATGGGAGTCCGTTACAAGTTTGGTGAAAAAGGCCACCAAGCTTGGGATTGCAAGGTAAAGTAATAGGTTTTCATGTCTGAATGCTACAATTGTCGAGAAATGGATCTTTATGAAAATAAAAGTCCATTTCATCAAAGAAAACATACCTCAAAAACTAATAAGGGATAATGGCAATTCTTATGTTATCACTACTACTGAGCTCGAAGCTTCGAATGACATAGTGTCATGTAATTTAATTGTTTCTAAAAGTTTATCTAAGGATTTATTTGATTTTGGATCATCACATTGTTTGATATATTCCTAGTTTCTAGGAAAATTAGATATTTTACATTTTATTTAACAAGTTAGTTTTCATTAAAAACTCATATGGGACATACCATTGCAACAATGATTTCTTAATGAATTCCCATTAAGGCATCTAAACATGTTTTATCTGTTTATATCATCGTCATACCCATGATTGAATTTGATATAATCCACTTTATGGATTGGATTCCGGACCATGACGTGAAAATTTATTTTAAGAAGAATGAGGTTACATTTTTTGATGATGTTATGGAATAACATATCTTTAAAAGAGAAACGTCACCATCAAATTCACATATAGATCCACTGTCAGTAGCTCTATTAAATTTAATTATTGTAGAGGAAGAGAGTGAAACAACTATTAGTGGGGAAGTTAATGTCCAAATATAAGGAGTACCTATTGTGAAATAATAAGTTGATGTGTTTCTAGAGGATTTAACAGGACAACATCTAGAATATAAAATTGAGTTTTCCATTGATTTAATTCTTGGATGAACTCCCATATCAAAGACCCCTTATAGAATGGACACTATAGAATTAATTGAACTAAATAAAAAACAAGAATAATTGAGTAATAATTGATTTTTTCCCCTAGTGTTTCTCTATGAGGATCCCCTTTTCTTTTTGTTAAGATGGATGATGGATCTATGAGGATTTTCATTGATTACAGGGAGATCAATTCTATAATAATAAAGAAAAAGTAACCCCTATCTCACATTAATGATTTATTTTATAAACTTCTTGGAGGTCAATATTTTTCCAAGATTGACCTTCGATCTATATGTCATCAGTTTTGTGTGATGAAGGATAACATTCCAATGATAGCAATTCATAAAAGGTATTGGAATTAAGATTTTACATTAATGCCTTTTGGACTGACTAATTCACCGTATGTCATCCTGGATCTAATGAAATGAGTTTTCAAGGAATATCATGATTACATTGTAGTGGTATTTATTGATGATATTTTTGTTTACTCCAAAAGCTATGATGATCATGAAAATCACTTGTGCACTATTCTAAAGACTCATAGATGAAATGAATTATATGCACTGTTTAGAAAAATTGAATTCTAGAATACAATGATTTATTTTCTTCACCATATTTTCTTAATGTATTGAATCTCTATTGATCCTTCTATGTCAAGATCAATACAATAAATTCCAGCACCGATGAGTATAAATGAGGTACATGGTTTTATTGGATTAAAATGTTATTATCTATGTTTCGTCTAGAATTTTTTCTAATTAGATAACCCAATAACCAAGATAACATGTAAAGGGGTAAATTTTTTTTTGGAAAAAATAGTCTGAAGAATGTTTCTAAGAATCGAAGAGAATATTATTCAATTCCCCTATCATGACTCTACAGTCAGGTAATGATAGGTTTATTATTTATATTAATGCTTCAAATAAAGTGCATGGTTGTGTATTTATGCAGAATGATAGATTTATTGCTTATGCATCACGAAAGATAAAAATTCATGAGAAAAAATATACCACAAATTATATTGAGTTAGCAGCCATAATCATTGATTTTATGATTTGGAGACACTATCTCTCTGATGGAAAATGTTAGATATATAATGATTAGAAGAGTTTTGAGTATATTTTCTCACCGAAATAACATAACATGAAAAAATTCAATGGATTGAACAAATAAAAAATTATGATATGACTACACACTACAACCCGGGGAAGGAAAATGATGTGGTAGATGCTTTGATCCGAAAGGATAATGAAGTTTTGAACAAGATGAGAGTTGAAAGGGATCCTATGTTCATGGATCTAGTAAATATAGATATGGTAATAATAATTCATTGTTAAACATAAATACATTTTCATATGGATTACAAACCATCATTATTAGAATGGATAAAATGGTCTCAGACCGATGATGGGGAGATTCAAAAGAAAATTAAAGCTGGGAATGATGGGAGATTGATCGACATCGTATTTGAAGATGGAATTTTAAAATTTGCAAAGAGACATAGTATTCTGGACAAACCTGATCTAAAAAGGGAATTGTTGTATGATGCTCATAGCCCAAATTTACATATACACCCTGGTAACACTACGATGTATATATATTTGAAGGAACATTTTTGGGGGGACAACATAAAGAGGTAGATTGCTATTATGTGTCATGATATATGGTTTATCAATAGGTGAAGGCTAGAATGCAACATCTTAGAGGATTCATAAAACCACTTCTCATACCTGAGTGGAAATGTGATGATATTAAGATGGAATTTATCATGGGGAAACCAGTGAATCCATGAAGGAATGATGTAATATGGGTCATTGTTGATCGTCTTACCAATTCCTAATATTTTCTTTCTATATGTGATAATTTACAACTTGAATGTTCAGAATGACCATTAATTAATGTTTCTATAAGACTTCATGGAGTACCCTATCGATTGTTTCTGATCATGATCTGCATTTACATCATGATTCTGGAAAGGTCTTCAGAAGTCCCTATATACTAAACTTCCTTTGAGCGCTGCCTACCATACTCAAACAGATGGAAAATTAGAACAGAATATTCAGACAATATAATAAATATTGTGATCTTGATCACATGACATTCAAGTTATTAGGGATCAATATTTACTTCTGGTAGAATTTTCCTATAACAATACCTTCCATTTTAGTATTTAAATTGCACAATATGATGTGTTATATGGAACGAGATGTCACACACTAACTTCTTGGGATGATTTTGGTGAATGAAAACATGTAGGACTAGAACTTGTTGATGAAAAAATGGACAAGGTGAAGATTATCCAAACCCACTTTAAAGTAGCTCAAAGTATGAAAAAGTGCTATGCTGATAACAGAGTGATGGATTTGGAATTTCAATTAAGAGATCTTGTTTTCATGAAGGTATCTTCATGTAATGGTGTTATATGATTCAATAACAATGGTAAATTAAATCCTAGTTACATCGGTCATTTTGAAATTGTAGAACAAATTGGAGTTGTAGCTTATTGTTGGGAAATGATTTCAAGTCTTCTCAAAGTTCATGATGTTTTCCACATATCAAAATTGAGAAATGCATGCCTGACCCAACACATGTACCCACCTAAGAAGAAATAGTATTGGAACCTGATAAGTCTAATTGTGAAGAACCTATCCAGATTCATGATACCAGAAAACACGAGTTGAGAAACCGAGCAACTCTTCTGGTATAAGTCATATGGAGAAACCATAATATGTAAGTGGAAATGTGAGAACCTGATAAATTTATGATGAAAACCCACTAGAATCTCTTAATTATGAAATATTATATAAATTTCCAACAAACATTATTTGATTGAAGGAAGAATGTAACACCCCCAGCTTCGACGGAATGTTTCTCTTTAAATAATGCAATAGACTGTGATGTATGCAACATTTAATTCTATCACACTGAGACCAATCAAACTAGTCGTTATGAATTATCATACCTATTTTATGAAATTTTTTAAATTTTATTTTTCAAAATGGACATCATTTTTTGATTCGAAGATAGAAAAATTAGCTTAGGTTGAATTTTTGGTATTTTTTGAAATCATTAAATTTTTATTGAATAGTGAAAAACACTACTTTATTGTTTAAAAACTAGTTTTTATTTAAATTATATATTTATTTTATTTAAATATATTTCAGGTCAAAATAGATAAATAATTCCTATATAAGAATAATTTATTTCATTGGATTCATTATATAATAAAATTAGATGTATAAAATTTTATTGAACATTTTAACGTCTTTTACCCACCATCTTGGCATATTTTTAAATTTGGAAAAAATTTAATTTTACCACTTTTGTTAATTGAATTTTAAAAATATGAGTGGTTTGGTTGACATATGTATGTAAAATCTAATTCAATAGGTTGGAAATAATTTTTGGTGAATAGTAAATTTTGATTTTATTTTTCCACTATTAAACGTAAATAGGGTAATTAAGGGTAAAAATAAAATTATAATTACCCTAACACATGTCCTAATTCTCATAGATAAGTTTATTTCTGCCAAAATATACCATAGAAATAAAATATGATCCTTTTGGTCCACTTGGATTAGATTGGTACATTTATTAAATTGTATTTAAATAAGAATTAAAAGTGTTAAATTCATTTTTTTCATAACTAAATAATTTTTAACATATGGTCATACATAAGAAAACATAGACAATAAATATTCATTATAAATCTAAAAAAATATCTACATAATTATATTTTATTTATAATTTTTATACATTAAATAATTAAATTTATTTTTTACATAGTGATGATGCAGTAATTACAATATTAAGGAAGTATTAAAAATAATTGATATTATACAAATCCCAATAAATGTAAATTGAGTCTTTTGAGGCATTAAACTAATTTTATTAGATAATATGACATGTTAGGGTTCATTAAAAAAAATTTCTTTCAAATTGATAATTTTTTTATAACTTTGACAAAAAATTCCAAAAAATGTCAAAATTGACATAAATTAGTTTTTTAAACATGTACTATATTATTAAATGATATAATATTCCTAAAAATCAAGGGCTTGGTCAAATGACATAGATATGATTATATAATTCCATAATTAAGCACATGGGGTTATCTTGGAATTTTATAGTTTGTTTATTAGACATTTATTATAATAATTCAAGAATACCTGGTAAAAGTTAAACTATTTAACTAAGAGTTAAATCTGAAGGATAAGGTTCATATGGTTACCAAAACATGTCTAAAATAAATTTTATATGATGTTTTTGACCCAAAATCACTTTATCTTTAAAATAAATACCTTTGGAGAACTTATAAATATAATATGATTGTATAATAATATAATATTTCATCTTTTTCTTAATGTAACCCCCATCTCTCTTATAAAATGGTACTTCTACTTCTCTCAATATCTCACTTATAATTCCATTTGGCTCATCCATCCCCTCATCAAATATCATCCCAACTAACCTCATTTAAACCTAGAGGCCATACATTGATCAGAAATCCGACCTAAGGATCCCTTTTGATAAAATCAAATGTAAGCACCTGAAGAAGAAGTAATAATTTCGTCACCTCTTTCAATGTTCTTTTCATTTTGCACTTCATATTTCGTTGTTTTTTTCATACCAATGTAATAAAACCAGTAACCACTACATTTTGTGATGTTATTATGAATATGTTACAACTGTATTCAATATTCTATCCATCTAATTAAGGACAAAGTCACCATATGTGCGAACAAATGGCATACCGTCTCCATGTCATGGTATAGTTTGTTATTCAACACTTCATCATTTGGATAGGTTTCAAAATTTGTATAATTGATGTAAATAATAAATTTAAAATTATAATTATTCTGTATATATGATGTTACATCCAATTATAGATGATATAACCATCAATAGAATGGTATTTTTGCTCGGGTGTACATACAGATTTCCGTCTCTAAAAACGTGATTAGATTAATTCCCAATCATAACAATTGAAGAATAATTTTCTTTTTATGACTAACAATAATTTTTAAAAACTCAATATAATTCTGGATATGAATCATATACATACTATCCATGTCAAACTTGACTTACATAACAAAACATATAATGGAAAATGATCCAGTTAACATATGAAACAATGATACTACTAAAATATTATTAACAAATAATTATTAGAAGATCATATATGATATCTTATTTATATATGTGGTTCTTTTAAAATTTAATAAATATGATTTAACTATTATAAAAGATCATAACATACAATCTATCAACGAATAGTGCAAGATAAGGTTTAATTCTACAATCTCTTCACTGTCCGATATTGTCTATATATGAGTATCTACTAGGACCTCTATATCACCTGCATCCGGGTTTCATAAAAATAAATTTGAAAATATTTTTATTATTTCCTATATAATGGGTTAATGTCATTTATATTGTTGTATAATTTTTTTTTTAAAAATTATTTAGGAATCTTTCAGTGCTTTTCAAAACAATATTTTTATGTCTTTTTCGATAAACTTAAATAACGAATGTGTTTTTATCTTATATAGTGAGTGTAGCTATTCTTCGCCATTATAACACCTTTGAATCTTCCCTTACAATATTATTAGAATATATTCAAAATAAATGTTTTCTTTTATAATTATGTGACTTTTAAATGATTTCAAAATAGAAATATATATTTCTCTCAAATATTTTTGATTTCATATATGTTCACATCCTTTAATGGATTTGACACTTGATTGAAGTTGATTTATTATGATACAATATTCCATATTGTGTTGATGGTTTTGTGATATGATTGACTACTTATGTGTTATTTTTGTACCAATCATGTTTTATGATAAATTTATTATCATTTCATAATATATCTTTAATATGAATTTGTATGTTATGTTTTAACATTTTCATATGAGAGATGAATTGGACTTAGTAACTGACGAGCAGAGCCCACTATAGCTTCTCGATGCATCAATGGGTCTCATGAAACAAACTGTTGTCTTGGAACAAGGCCTTAACAAAATATTATTTTTATACATGGAATGAGGCCTTTAATATGTGGTTATGATGTATGACATTAAGCTTTCCAACATTTTGAAATTGGTTATTGATATTACATGTGATTATTCAACTAGTATAAAATCCATGTGAATAATTAAAGATAATTATTTGATTTATCTTTTCAATATTTTCTGGAATATTAATTTTAAAAGTCTTTTGTTTTAGTTTTATACATTTTCATCAATGATTATTCTTATTTATAAAATTTTCCACTATATTGATATCCTTACTAAGAATATGAGTTCCCCCATTTCTTATATTTAATTTTTTCCAGGATGTGAAGAAGTATATTATGATTGACCTGCAGGGATAGTATAAGGGATACAAGTGTATTCTATGGAGATGATCATTTTATTTTTCATTTCATAACGTAATTTGAAACTTAATTATGTATCTAGTAATCACAAGGCTACTAAGATGACCAGTATTTCGGGATCCTATACCTTGTTATCATTCAAATAATATGTAATAAGGCACTGACTCTGGGATATGTATAGTTGTATTAATATATATCTCTTAGAATAGTGATTCATATATAACTCATTTCATGAAAACGAATATCCAAAATAAATCCCAATTCCATGATGGATATATAATAATCCTAATTATTTAATGGGAAAAATATGTATCATGAACAGCCATGATCTAATATTACATTAATAGAGGTAAGCGATGATCTAGAAAGACAATGAAGGATGAAAAAAAGACATTAATCATTAAAAAACACTATCCAACCCTCAATGATCAATAAAAAATTACAAATTAGTGGAATGAAATCTCTAATATCTCAATGGGAGTCTCTGTTATTTTGATCATATTAAACCAGTAAAAGAATGAGGAAAATTGTGAATTTAGAATTGAAAATAATATTCATATTAATTAATATTAATCTCACAAAATGGATGAAAGGTTTAACAAACCATGAACTATTCATGAACCCCTTTCTGGGAGAATAGATATGTAGTATGGTATGGTCACATGAATTTAAAAACAATGAATCAACCATGAAAAAATTACTCTTCCTATTGATGAATTATTTAAGGGTAAGGTCGCTTGAATCTCACATACATTTCACCTAACCATGTGCTATCTTCAAAACCTCCATGACAAGATCCATATTCCCTAGGATAGTTCTGTAGGGTTTTTCAAAATGTTTCATGAATCATATATAGGATCGGAAAAATCTAATGAACCCTAAATGTCACCCAAAATGACTTCAGAGACTACCATAATGAAGGATAGTAAAAACAATATAATTTTGAGTGCCTAAAATATGCAATGAAATTCTGCAATACTCCCCACAAAATTGTTTCCCTCCAAAAAGATACATATATATTGGTTGGACCAAAAAATAACGAGGACACTACATAGTCATCCATGACCATTGATCCCACATCTCATGTAAATCAAAATAATTATATCACAACACACTAACTGAAGACATAAACGAGAGACATAGATCCTTCAGTTGAGAATCAAGAACTCAAAATAGTTGTTTAGTCAAATTCATATCAAGCATAATGTTATGGTCATCCCATTTTAGAATGAGAGATAAGTATGGTTGATACTTATTTATTAGATAAAGAATAGAGAAATATTGTCTAATGACCCAAAGATTCATTAATGGAAAATCCATCATGATCTTATTAAATGTCTTTCTAAGTTTATATAAAGTGTCAACTTCATTGGTTTTATGTTAATAATTTTTACCGTTGCTAATATAGATGTTGAATAGTGATCGCATGATTAGTATAAATATTGGACTTTAAAAAATCCATTTTACTCATACAAAAGAAGCGATGGACTCATCCAGTAGAATTTCTCCCTACGAAGCCCATTTTTCAGAGCTCAGAAAAGAGGTGGTATCCTTGGGATTCTCTCTTGACCAAGCCCAAGCTTAGCTTCATCATGTCAAGCTCAAACATGACCGTCTATGGGAAAAGTGGAAGTTGATTGAAATTACCACACGAGCGATGTTATCTGAGCCACCCCAAGAGTCTGTCTCCATCGTACACCTTACCCTTAGGTTTTGTGAGGCTGTTTTAAGGGGTTATGTAACAAATAAGTAGTACTATGTTCATGTACAATATTTTTTTGTACAATAAAGAATATAATTTCTTGTCATTTTTTGATACATTGTAAATAGTTTTTAAAGTACAAATGGTGTTTTTAGTTGTTATTTAATTAAGAAATCTATTTTATTAAATTAAGGGAATTTTTAATTAAATAATATTTTAAAATAATAATAATATTATTATTAAATTAATTTTTATTAAATATAAATGATCTTATAATTTTATGAATGTAATTAAAATTTTTATTAATGTTTGAAAGCCATTTCTATCAAAACCCATGAATTTTCGATAAATGTTGGTTTTTATTTTAAAAGTGTAAATTCACATATTGAGAAAATTATTTAGATAAAATAAATGTTATTTTTAGAATTAGGATGTCGAAATTACCCAATGGTGAATTTTTCATAATTTTCTGAGACAGTCAATTTTTTGGGTAAAAATTAAATACCGTATAAATATATAATGTGTTTAATGTCATCATAATGACCCAATAGTGATGTAATAAAATTATATAATCTTTATGTTAGGACAATATATGTTTTAACATTAAAAAAATGTGATTTTGGGTTTTATTGACTTACTTTTCAAAGCATTAGTGGACCCCTCAAGACTTATTCAACACTTTTCCTTTTTAAATTAATTTTCATGGGAGTGTGACTCACCTCCACATAAGCAACCTTATTATTTTAAGACATTCTGACTTTGGCCTTATAAAATATTGTTTTACTCCTCCATTTTCCAAAAACAATTGGAAAAAACCATTGTATGGTTTGTTGTTTGGATTAATTTAATATAAGAGGTTCCAAACCTAAATAATAAAGAATTCCCTCACCTTTCCTATATAACCCTACCCAAGCTCCCACTTCCTCCTCACTCAAAGCCCTTGGATTACATCCAACCTATGCCCTACTCTCTCTAGAATCCTCCGAAGGTTCCCCAAGCTCCCAAGAAGCCTCTCACAAGCCTCTCTCTAGCTTTTTGGAAGCACACTTCCATGTAAGGGTTTTTTCTTCCTTTCTCATTTTTTGTCAAATTTTAATTAAGTTGTGTTGCCTTTTAATTTAAATTATTAATGTTGGGGTATAGTTTTGAACCTCCCTCATACTTCCCTCGTTATGTTTGAATGATTAGAGACCCTTTCTCTCTCATTAAATGCCTCCCATGTACACCCATTACTATGTCGAAATTCTTAAAGGAACTTCTCTCTCCTCTTTTACATTCAAGAAATACTTTTTTATCATGAATATAAATTCCAATAAAATTATTGGGACATGTATCTATATGAACTCTTTACTGTCCATTACATGTAAATATTATTAGGAACCCCTTTCTCTCTAATCAACCTATTTTATGAATTCTTATGTCACACTGTTACGCTGCTGAAATCACACCGATTTTCTAAGCAAATGTCATTGTGTAGTGAATAACATGCCCATTTTTCCATCAAGGGTATTAACCTTTATGAACATTTACATATTGATTGTAAAGATTCATTTATGAATTCCACATTTATTTATCATGGAAGAAATGATTATGTTTTATGAATCCATGTTTTATGATCCATGTGGCACACTTATGCAAGAAATGAAATGTTTAAGAAGGGTGCACCCTTATAGTGCTCCAATGCATTGGGTAAAGTATAGTATCATGATACATCATAGGCAATGAGCATGCCTTCAGACCATGTCAAACACAACCATATAACCAAGGTAAATAATATTTTAGCTCACCATACTATAATGTATTTGAAGATTTCTTACAACCAATCCTTCCACAACCATATTAAAATGGAATAGTCACAAAAATCAATCCGTGAAAATCAATATAAAATTTCCCACATTTCTGGGATAATGGCCTATAATAATTAATTTATTGGAGTACGAAGAACCATCTATATATAATAATTACATCATATACATTTGAGAGACCCTAGGACTCTCATGTTATACGATCATATCAACATGGAACACGTTTACAGTCACATATCATGGATATCACAATATCACATCACAATTATCAATGGTCAATTATCTATATTACCATTATTCATTAATATTCAATAAGGAATTTTATATAAAACAGATTATAAATTAAATCAATAAAAAATAAGCTAAAATTTAGTGATTCTATAACCCAAAATCACCTTAGCTAAAAGGTGATGCTAGACATAGATTAGAAAATTAGAAAATTAAACAACCATTTGAAACCATAGGAATTCCTGGGAAATCTCGTTCAATTGTTTAATAAATTAGGGATCATAATACAATGGCACAATCATAGAATTTTATAAAGAAGGAAATATCAAACCATAGGGTTAATATTTAGACCACAACCTTAAAAAGGATATAAAAATGGTTCCTCAAACTAATGCCCAAGAAGGATAAGGTGTTGATGATTGATATGAGGTTTCTAGATCAAAGATGATCATGATCAAAACCCATGAATCAATTGGGTAAAGGATTTATTATAATGGATGAAGAACCAAAGGGAAGAATGACTAAATATGAACAATGTATCATAATAGGTATTCAATAGCAAAATAGAAAATCTTGAAGGATGTTTGGTACTCACAAATCACCTTGGTAATTCTGTACGTCTGAAAGGTGAAAATCAATTATGATGTAAAATGGATACCATTGACATACCATGTTTTAAACAGTATTTTGGGAATTTATATGATGTTTAATGTGAATAAATTTAAGGTAAATTTTTTTAATGGTATTATCTAAAAAACCCATCATCTCAAATTTATATAATTAAAAATATTGTTTAATTACATGATGTGTAATCCCTTTACAAAATTTGAAAATGTTTTCTAATGTAACTATTGTCCCATCATCCTTTTAATTCCCCAAATCACCATTAATGATTCTAATAAAACTATGAACCTTTATTAACAAATCCAATTATTTATACAAATAATATATTAATTTTAAAATCATACATCAACAAAATTTAGATCGTTTACACCAAAACATTCTCTCCACCGCTAAGCATGACTCAGACAATATGGATTAAATGAAAAACTCATAGATATACACACCTAAAAAATATGGGATCTCAAAAAATCTCCACCTTATAAATACTCATCCCTGAGCTGCTCCAGGAATCACTATGAGGTCTCACTGAACAAGTATGACCACTATACTTGCATATTAGACTCCCATTACAAGTTATATTCCTAAAATTTACCATACTACCATTGCACAACTACCATGTTTATATTCATACACCAATTTTATTTTTCACAATAATCCAAAAAATTTATCAGATTCTCCTTGAATGATGTATCATCCCAAACCTTGATTTATTATATGGTTTTCATATTGAAATATTCGATATGATATCTTCAAAATTTCAAAATGTGGAACAACTGGTGTATGGAATTGTAGTGTTGTTAAAGGGATAGAATGTACCCCCAATAAACTGACCCTTCTCACTATTTCAATTAGATAAATAATCATAGGGTTCATCATTCCTTATTTCTCAAATTAGCATTTCACCAATCTAGGAGACCCTAGAAGGAAAACATGATATCCAACATTAACCAATAGTGGAAATTTGTAATGATCAGAAATGATTTCTTCCTACTTTGTGTGATCACCAACCACATTCTGATAAAAGTAACATGTTTAGGCATGTCATACATGGGACTAGGCCCAACTAATGTTGATTCACCTTCCTCCATCAAAATAGTTTGTAAAATGACTCAGAATTCCATAAAAGCTCAAAATAATTTTGATTGGATTAATGAATGGAAGTTTTTTTATATGAAAAATATAAGAGTTCCATATGTTACTCCCATGAACCACCAAATTTCAAAATATAGGCTCTTAAAATATCCTCTAAAACCGGGATATTCTTTCCAATTTAACCATAAGTCTATGGATGATATGTTATTCTTAAAAGAACATGTGATCCCAAGTTATTCTAAAGATATATATAGAAACACAATGTTAGATGAGGGTATCTATCTAAAATGATACTCATTAAAACATTGTGAAGTTGAACTACTTAATACAATTAATTATTTCCAAGATCATCAATTGTGATGCATTCTAAAATAGTTATAAAGTTTGATTCCTTAGTTATTGGATCCACAAAAAACTAATAAAAATTTGTTCTTACTGGTCATTGTAGGCAATATTGACACTAAATTATTAATTACATTATCCTATTTCCACTTCATAATGGAAAAAAGACGAAAAGTCCAATATGGAGTTTGATTCTAGAATATCACATAATGACATGTGAATCGTCTATCCTTGAATCTTAACCTATCCTTCTCAATTCCTAACCGCCGGTATATTCAATAAATATCATAATACATAATTGTTATACTTGGATTTATTTCCCTTATAGTAGCATGAAACTCTATTATATGCACCTCATGCACACCTGTAGAAACTCATATTCAACCAAAAAAAAGATTAGAATTTCCCCTACCAATGAACCATCCTTTTGGTTTCACCCAAATATATAATGTTTCTCTCAAAAATGATCCCTCTGGATCAGAAAACATCTTGGACTTAATCAGATCTCAAATAATAGGTGTAATTGTTGTGAATTTCAATGATACACTATCCTTTGATTCATAATATACTAGATGAATGTCTATAAATGTTCCATTATCCCCAAATCACCACGAGATTCCTATATGGGTTATGTATATGTCTATTAGCATGATCTATAAGTAACGGAATTTCAATTTCATGGTGTATAAGAAAATTCAATGTCAAAGGACTTTAGATACATGACACGTCTCCCCTTTCGATGGTTGATGTCCCACTGAGAAATGATGTGTATATGGATATTGTGATCTGTGTTTAAAAAAACACCTAATCCATTAACTATATTTCAATCATATCAGTGAATATAACACATATACTAACTCTAGACTGTGAGTACATTAATTCCTCTCTTAATGTCTCATCTTCATGGAAACATAGGCAACCACACGATCATTCTACATTATAAATTCCTTGTTTCCAAATCTGGATGAGTCATAGAAAATGGTATATTATTTAATTAGAAAAGGTAAGTAGAGGAATTGTGTTGAGGTCAGCCTACCATTCAGATCATGAAAACATATTTTTTAGGCATTAAAATAAACAAACATCACCCCATTCTTGGTCCACCATGAGATTTATTCTTCCGAACGAGAGAAATCATAGATAAAAAATGGATAATATACTAATAATACATTAATGATTTTTATTTGGAATACGAACTTGGGATGTTTCAAATATAGCATGCTTATAAAGTTCTCTAGTTCAACCAACACTTCTACCTCCAAGATGAAATGTCCTAAAAAAATTAGTTTATTTATCATTAAAATTTACTTAGTTATATTGGCATAATGGCTATTCTCTCTCAATATACTAAGGATAATGTTTGGATGATTAGCTTGATTTTATGATTATTGGGAGTACACTAACATATCCCCAACCAAAACAACTGGATATTGATCTAGAAAAGGGTAAAATATCATATTCATTAGGGGAATTATTACTGGAGGGACCTTAGTTATCCCTAAATACATCACTACAAAATCCTAAAATCTATAAAATCCATAAAATATCCTAAAATAATTTTGATGTATGTATGATAGTCAAAAACATAGCTAATGATATCCTAATCATATTATCCTAGATACTATCAGTTAATAATTCCACTGATTGAACTAATCATTAATGCATAGAAGATGATACTGATTATGAACACTCATTTGTTTTAACCTCAAATAATATAAAAATAACTGCCATGATCCATTAGGTGGTTTGGAGAAAAGAACTAAAGAAGACCAATGTGATATACTCAGATATATGAATCCTGTAGATTTAATATATTCTTACTAAACCTTCATATATTAAATATCAACTAGTGATATTTTGTAAGGAGGGAGAAAAACTAGTTCTTCTCAGCACACCAACTCAACCGTGAACTCGACCTATCACTTTAGTGGTAATCAATATAACTCGACTAGGAAAACGTATTGAAAATGGTCTACCATTGGTCGAATGGAATTGTTCTACATTCATGTATTATCTATATCCATACATTTGATTTGATCTATGAGACAATCCAATTGGTACAAAATTGGTCCCTCATGACCACCCTAATGGTCTCACATACCCATGTAAGAGTAGATTGTTCCTCCTAGATATAATAAAATAACTCTCCTCTTTATAATAGTTTGTATGAGCATAGTATATAGTTATCCAATCCATACTATGAAAAAATTCATATCCTATCATTTTCAGCATGAAAATTTACCAAATGAAATAGTATCCCCAAATCTCCAGAGAACACAATAAGAAATGTTTGATATTTTCTAACATCACTCCCAATGATGTTTAAAAAATTAAAACCCCATCTATGATTTTGAAACCCAAGTCAATAAAATTAGTAAAATTGGATGATAGAAAAGAATTCAATGGTAATATATCTGAAAAAACAGAATATAATGTAGTTGGTATAAGAATTGTACAAATGATGGTAGGAAGTCATGTATCCACCTCATCTAGAGTAGTCTACATAACATATAATCGACCATTCCCTCTACCTTGGGCTCTAGTCTTGCTCTCTTAAGCTACTTCTCCATGATTTTTATTACTGATTGTGCTTTTGGGTACCAGGATACTTTCCACCACCTAAATGGACAATGAAACCCCAACTACCAGACTATTAAGGTGCAGTTGAGCCCCTTACGTATTATGGTGCTTGTCTTGATCTTGTTACATTGGTTTTGTTGGACTCCTCATGTGTCAATCATGTTTTAATGATCACAAATCTTATTACTGTTAATTAATCTCAACCTTCATTTCACATCTTGCTTCTGCTCATCAATCTCAATAATAACTACACATCATGTTTTAATGATAACAAATATTATGATGTTAATTACTCTCTTTATTATTTACAAGTCTCATGCATGATCATAATTCTCACATATATTATCACACATTTATATTTATGATTCAATCTCTTTTACTCTCTCTTGAATAAACTTAATCCATGTTCTTCATATTACTGTCTATTTCCAAATACCGATATTTTTCTAAGTATGGAGACACCGTGAAGGACTCACCGTGAAGGACTCACCGTGACCAGACCCCGTGATGGACTCACCATGACCAGACACTGTGAAGGACTCACCCTGACCAGACACTATGAAGGACTCACCGTGACCCAGACACCGTGACAAGACACCGTGACCCAGACACCGTGACCAGACACCATGACCCAGACACCGTGAAGCTCATACCAAGAAGCTGATACCATGAAGCTGATACCGTGAAGCTCATACCGTGAACCACATACCGTGAAGAAGACTCCATTTCCATAATCACTGTGACAATGTTCCTTAACGTTTTGTCAATATTATTTCAATAATGCTAATGGTCATATTTGTTGTTTTTAATGCAATTATTGTTATTTAATGATTGTTTTTGGCATGTCAGGAAACTATATCTCGAGCCAATGAAAAGGGAATCATTCCTACTGCCAGAACTCGTGAAATATAAGAAAGATTGAAAAGCAGTACACGTGCAACAAGAAAAGTGGTGTGAATGTGTGAATATACAATACGAAGAACATACATACACCCGAGGGAACTATACTGAACAAGCAGAACAATCCTGGACAAGAAGGGGATTTCAAGTCTTTCATAGAACTCTCATGAATGCAATCCAACAACTATAAAGAACACATGACGAATCAAGAGATCATTATCACTCCTGAAGAAGACAAGATGAACTACATCACTCTGTTTTTCAACAAAAAAACCAGAGAAGGACTCAAAATCATTCCTGATAAATCCAATGAGTCCAGATCTATATTGATAATCACTAGAGATTTCTAAACTCTTATCTATCTTCTCTACATGATTTATTTATTAACATTCGAGCAGTGTGGTGTACTATGTATTTCTTATGCACACACTGTCTCCTGTACTGAACTGGAGGATATCAAATCCTCACTCCAAATCTCTTATCTCTTGTTTACCCACGTCAACTGTGGAATAGGTCCTTGTGTGGCCTGGTCTTTGCTTTTTTTCCCACGTAGAACAGTGGTGGAGGTCCCTATGTGGCCTGGATAGTGTTGTAAATTGTTCTTAACCCCGATCCATGGTGTGGATCAAATTTATATAAATTTGAGAGGACTAACTCTCAGCTTGAGACTGAACCTCTTGTTATATTTGTTGTTCATTTTTAATTTATGTATAAAGTTTACTACATAAATCTTATTTATTCCGCTTCTATTACTTTGAAATACAAAACTATTTTGAAGCTACTTTTATAGTTATATTACAAAGTGTTTACAATTATTTTAAATCAATAGGATAGCTTCAAAAGATAGTTTGACCTTGTGGTTAAATTATTTGAGACCTAATCAATCTTTGAGAAGCTAAGTGAACATTGACAATCTGTATAAATTCACTATAGTTTAACTTATTTTATAAATCGGGGGATTTTAACTAGATAATATTTTAACAGAAATCTTAATTGGAACTCAATTCACCCCACTCTTGAGTGTCCACTCCGACCAAAATTTGGTTTCAGAGGTCTGGGTTTTGTTTAAGGATTTTCAAGATACTCTATTTTTCAACTATGATTTTAGTTGCATCTTTAAAGATCTTAAATTTCTGTTAGTTCTAAATTTTTATCTCTTTAAATTATCATTCTAAAATCTCGTTTTGGATAATAGACTAGATGGTGCTATTACTGACAGTCCACCTTTCATAATTGGTACAAACTATGCTCAATGGAAACAGAAAATAAAAATTCATTTAGAGAGCATGGGTTTTGATATTTAAACTACCATATAATCTGAATATAAACTTCCCACTACTGTTAGATCCACATGGGATCAACCTACAAAGGTTGCTTACAATAATAATTGTAAAGCTATGAATGCCTTGTACTGTGCTTTAGGAGATGAAGAGTTTAACAGAATTTCTGCCTGTAAAACTGATTTTGAAATTTGGGATACTTTTGGAGTTTCTCATGAAGGAACAACCAATGTTAAAGAAATGAGATTAAATACTTATACTATTAAATATGATAATTTTAAAATAAATACTGATGAACCTATTTCTGAAATGTATCTTAGGTTTAATGAGATAGTCAATACAATGAGTTCACTTGGTAAATCTGTTTTAGAAAAGGAACAAATTATGAGGATTTTGAGATGTTTACCAGAATGATGGAGAGGCACCTCTATCTCAATCAGAGAGTCATGTGACATTGCTGCTCTACCTGTCAAAGAACTTATTGGTAAGCTTATGATGTATGAGGAATAAATATAGGTGAATAAAGAAGAAGATGATGAACCTAAGAGAAAATCAGTGGCTTTCAAGACTACTTCTTCAAAGAGCAAGGAAAAAGATATAGCTAAACTACTTACTGACAGTTCAACCAGTGAATATTCAGACGCTGATAGTGATGCTGAACTGGCTCAGATAGCCATAAGGTTTATGAAATTTTATAGGAAGAAGAAATTATTCATAAAATCAAATTAGAAAGGAAAGTATGACAATAAGGGACATTAAAAGAAGGATTGGAAAAAAGCCAGATAAAAGTGACGAATTTGTCTGTTATGAGTTCAAAATAAAAGGACATATTAAAGGAGACTGCCCAAATCTCACATTCAAGATTAAATATGATTACAAGGACAGTAAGTACAAAAAGGCTATGAAAGATACTTGGAGCCCTTCTGAGGATAGCTCCAACGAATCTGAAGCTTCTAAGACTGAAACCAGAAATATGGAAAACATGCATTTTATGAAAAACACATCAGAGGTAACCCTAGATACTCCTACTTTAAATTCTTATTATTCTGATGATAGTGCAGAATCTGATTCTAATTTTGAAAACATGACTAGTGAGGAATTGTTTGAATATTGTAATATGATGGAAGATACATTCAATGAACCTAAGGATAAATACAAATCATTAATGAAACAACATGCTCTCACTACTATTTTTAAAACTGAACATACTATTGAAAAAGAGAAAAATGTTCAACTATTAAGGGAGAAAACTAAACTGAAAATTTCTAATGAGAAACTTAGAAAGGATTTAGAGAAGTTCACAAATGGAAAGGATACACTAACTTAAATTCTAGGAAAGAAAGTTGCACCAAAATACACTACTGGAATAGGCTACAAACCTGGACAGAGACAGATTACTAAGAATAGATTCATTCCTAAATTTGGATAGAATACTACTAGTTCTAGTTCTGGACATTTATATGCCTCAACTAGTTATATTCATAGTTACGGATCTAATAAGGTTTATCTTTCAAATTTTTTTGATTATATAAATTTTATTAGACCCATAAGACAAATATGGGTACCTAATGTTTTGTTAGCTAACCTGTCTGGACCCAATAAAATCTAGGTACCAAAATCATTTCCTATCTAAATTAATTTTGTAGGGAACCTGCTTGAAGAGATCCTGTAGGAAGACTTGGTACTTAGACAGTGGATGTTCAAGACATATGTCAGGAGACTTCTCATTCTTTAAAGGCTTAGTCAGAATTGATGGAGGCTTTGTCACCTTTGGTGATAATTCTAAAGGGAAAATCATCGGCTTAGGCCAGATTGGTAACACTGACTCAGTATTAATTTCTAATGTTCTATTTGTTGATGGAAATAAATATAATCTATTAATTATTTATCACTTAGGTGATGATGGTTTTAATGTTAAATTTTATAATGATTCTTGCAATGTTTTTAATTCTAAAAATGATTTAGTATTTTCTGCCCTGCGAAATGAAAATGTTTCTGCGGTTGATTTAAATTCTTTAGCCATGCAAATTATTACATGTTTAAATGCTTTTCATATAGAGTCTTGAATTTGGCATAGAATATTAGGACCCTGGAATATACATTCAAATAGAAAACATACTAGGAAGAACATAGTGAGAGACCTACCCAAACTTGAGTTTCCAAATGACAAAGTGTGTACTCCCTATCAAAAGGGAAAGTAATACAAAATCTCTTTCAAACCAAAGAAATAAGTCTCAACTTCTCAACCTCTCAAGTTGGTTTACATGGATTTTTTGGACCATCTAGAGTTTCTAGCTTAATGGGAAGCACTATGTCTATGTCCTAGTAGATGGCTTTTCTTAATATACTTGGGTATACTTCTTAGCTCAAAAAAGTGAATCTTGTTTTTACTTTGCTAAATACTCCAAATCTGTAGAGAACCATAGTGGAATTATGATTAAAACTCTAAGAAGTGATCATGGCCGTGAGTTTTAGAATCATGAATTTGAATCCTATTGCTCACACAATGGCTATAGTCATAACTTTTCTTCCCCTAGGACACCTCATCAAAATTGTGTAGTAGAAAGGAGGAATAGATCCCTGCAAGAAATTTCCAGAACCATGCTAAATGAGTATGACCTGCCTATTTACTTTTGGGCTGATGCTGTGAACACAGCTTGTTATATTATCAATATAGTCTTGATCATACCTATTCTTAAGAAGAACCCTTATGAGTTGTGGAACTATAGGAAACCTAAGGTTAACTATTTTAGAGTATTTGGTTGTAAAGTCTTTATTCTCAATACTCAAGATAATCTTGACAAGTTTGCATCCAAGAGTGATGAAGGAATTTTCCTAGGTTATTCAATTTCTAGTAAATCCTATAGAGTTTTCATTAATAGAACCATTTGTGTGGAAGAGTCTGTTCACATCATGTTTCATGAAACGAATCCACATGATCCTAAAATCCCTCTTAAAGATCATGAAGTGGATTTATCTGTTCTCGACCTTAATGTCAAATCAAATGAACTTGTTATAAAGACAAGAAGTTCTGGATATTTTCCAGAACCTGCTTCTATTGATTCCCAACCTATTGATGAACCTAAAGTTTTTATTCCTACATTTACTAGATCAACTAGAATTCTATAGAATCATCATTTAGATGCTGTTGTAGGAAATCTTGATAGAGGGACACCGACTACAGATTCTCTTAGAAATCAGGTTGAACATCAAGCCTTCTTGTCACAGCTTGAACCTAAAAACATTGATGATGCTATGAATGATGAATTTTGGGTAATTTCTATGCAGGAAAAACTCAATCAGTTTGAATGAAATAAAGTTTGGAATCTTGTTGAAAGACCTAAGTACACATTCACAATAGGCACTAAATGGGTGTTTAGAAATAAAGTAGATGAATCCGGAAACATAGTTAGAATTTAGGCTAGGATAGTTGAACAAGGCTATAGTCAAGAAGAAGGTATTGACTATGAGCATACTTTTTCTCCAGTAGGCATATTAGAAGCTATTAGGATTTTACTTGATTATGCTGCACACCTAAATTTTAAACTATATCAAATGGATGTCAAGAGTGCATTCTTAAATGGATATATTTCTAAGGATGTTTTGGTTGAACAAACACCTAGATTTTCAAACCCTCATTTTCAAAATCATATTTTCAAACTATCAAAAGCATTATATGGTTTAAAGCATGCTCCAAGAGCTTGGTATGATAGATTAAGTACTTTTCTAATTTCTAATGGTTTTACAAAAGGAATAGCTGATCCTACTATGTTTATAAAAAGAATTTCTAATGATGTTTTAGTTGTACAAATTTATATAGATGATATTATTTTTGAATCTTCAAAAACTAAATTATGTACTGATTTTTCTAAAATGATGAAAAATAAATTTGAAATGAGTTTAATGGGTTAATATATATTATTTCTTGGTTTTCATATCTTTCAAAACTATGATGGAATTATTTTAACTCAAAGTAAATATACTATAGATCTTTTAAAACATTTTGGATTGGAGAGCACAAAAAGTAGTGACACTCCCATGAGTACCACCTGTAAGATGGATCTTGATGAAAATGGTAAATCTGTTGATCAAACCACTTATAATGGAATGATTGGAAGTTTACTTTACCTGACTGCTAGTTGTCCTGATATTATGTTTAGTGTGTGTATGTGTGCTCGTTTTCAAGAAAACCCTAAAAAGTCACATTTAAATGCTGTAAAAAGAATTTTCAAATACTTCAAGCATACAACCAATTTAGGACTGTTCTATCCCAAAGGACAATCATTTGAATTTGTTAGTTATTCTGATGCTGATTTTGTTGGATGTAAGTTAGATAGAAAAAGAACCTCTGGAACATGTCATCTTTTAGGCAAGTCACTAGTATCATGGTGTAGTAAGAAACAAAATTCTACTGCATTATCAACTGCAGAAGCTGAATACATAGCTGCTAGAAGTTATTGTGCACAAATTATGTTGATGAAACACACATTACTAGACTATGGATATCAATTAAGACATGTCCCAATAAATTGTGACAACAAAATTGCTATTAATATTTCTAAAAATCTTGTTTCTCATTCTAGGACAAAACATGTTGATGTAAGACATCACTTTTTGAGGGATCATTATCAAAAATGTGATATCACTTTGGAATTCATTGGTACTGAATATCAACTTGCTAATATATTCACTAAACCCTTAAATTATGAAAGATTATACTACATCATACATGATCTTGGTATGATTAAACATAAGTAAATATCCTATTGATCTTAACGTTTAATACTTTACTATACTTTACTTTATGGTTTCATACTTACTGTTTCTAAGTTACTGTTTTATGCTCACGGTCTGACAACTCACTGTCTCACCGTGACTATATAAAATGCTCACCGTCTCACCGTGATGACTATAAACTGTCTCACCATGATGACTAGTATTCTCTCCCACTATAATACCTACTCAAGGTCTCACCATGAGAATTATGTTTATTCTTATTTTAACTTGTATCATGGTAATTTTTATTTCACCGATATTCTATTTCCCAAAATTTTGTTCTTATGACATTTGACATACCCAAATGATAAAACTAAAGGGTTTCATTCGATTCCTTACCCGAAATCTCTCATGAACCTTCTCTTCCCTCTAGCTCGAACCTTCAGTGAATGCCAATGATGAGGCCTCCATCTTCACCCTCATCTGAGATGCGTCGCTCTAAGAAACAAAAGAGGATACCGAGGAGAGCTCCCGAAGGACCTCTAAATCCAAACCTAGTAAGCCGTACAGTTGTACCTGAAAAAGAGGTTTTCCTTGAATGGTTGTTGTCTAGAAGATCGTTAGTTTTGAATGTTTTAAGAGAACAAGGATGGATTGAATGGTTCACTGGACAGAATAGACCGATTTACCCGAGGCTTGTATCTCAATTCTATCAGTATGTGAAGTTCTCATTTGAGTTTGGAGAAATATTTATGGTGACCAGCTGGATTGATGGTCAGAATTGCTCTTTCTCTTCAAGGCTGTGGGTTTCATGCCTAAGAATTCTACATGAAGGAGTTTGTGAAGATTACCAGTGAGACCCTCCTCCATCAACTGATATCTTTGACCTGGTGACTGATTTGGAAAGTCTAACTAGAAATGGCACCAAGTGAAGGGCCATAGCTGCTGAACTATATGGGGAGACCAGACATCTGTTCAAGTTTGTTCAAAATTTGGTTAGTCCATGAAAATGGGATTTTTCTGTGATGAAGTATCAGGATGTGTTCCTGATTCACATGTTGACGAATGGCCATAAGATCAATCTGTGTAAGTATGTTATCAACCATATCTGTGAGCTGATCAAAGTAACATCCAAATACACCTCTCTATTTTATTAAAGAATGATTTCAGCTATGTTAGTTGCAAAAAGGATGGTTGGACCAAATGAAGAAAAATTAGAGGACCTTGATTACTACCAATCCATGCCTATCATCAGAAGGATGAAGATTCACTGGAATCCCTTGAAAAAGCAGTGGGTTGAGGATAGTGATCAACTATATAAAATGTTTAATCCTGTTGACTATCCAAGAAGGCCTAAGAACCTAGCTGATCCTGTTTTGGAACCAGATGAAGTGGATGAGTATTTAGAAGAAGAAGAACAAGAAGATGTAACAGATGAAGTACCACCTAGAGAGGAACCTGAAATACCTCAAGGAGAGGATGTTGTTGTTGAAAAGGAAAGGAATATGGATCCTTCAGTTGTTCTTCACGAGGAAGAAGCTCTTCGTAATGCTGTAAGGAAGTTGGTTTTTCCTGTTTCAGAACAGCAAGAAACCTTAGAGGCAGATCATGTTGAAGAGAATATTTCTGTTGAGAAAGAAACAAGTCTGTAAGCTAATCCAGTGAAACAATCAGTTCCTAAGATAATTTCATCTGCTGAAGAATTGATGGAAATTTCCTTTCAGATGGAAAGGAAATAGATTGCTGAAGAGATTAGGGATAATCCTGTGGATCTTGTCCATGTTCCTGAACCTCAAGAATCTACAAGGGAAGTACATGTTGAGGGGGAAGAACCTCAAAACCTTGATATTGTTAAAGCTAGATCTGTTGAAGCTTCTCAACCTTCCATCACTTTTTCTATGTACTCTTGGTATGAGTTACCAAGATTTTATGATGTGAATGAGTCACAGAAAGTGACTGCAACTGGAATGGATCTTTCTTCTCTGTTTCAACTGAAGTCCTTAGCACAAACATAACCAGAACCAGAGCCCCAACCTCATTTTGAACCTCTACCTTTAAATACATCCTTACCTGAGCATCACTCCTTTGTGACCAAAGATGATCTGAATTTTTTTGGAGAGACTTTGTTAACTAGAGTTGAGAAACTTTTCTCCACTCAACCTCGCCCAGTGACTCGGTTAAGTCAAGAAGATGCATCAATTCTCTTGGAAAATATTATATTGCATATTCAACCAAGGATGATCTGAGAAATTCAAGAAGTCGGAGTACAAAATAAGCTGCTGAGTGTTGATGTTGCAAATATGAAAAGTATGGTAGTGTGTCTGCAAAATGAGTTATCTTTGAGATTAGATCCTGCTTCTATTTCTGCCCCTGCACCTGTTTCTGTTTCTCCTGAGTCTTCTAATACCCTCCTTTCTAGGGAGATTGTATCTCAAGTTTATCCATACCTACTATATCTTGATGGAAAGATTGGAAAAAGACACACCAAAATGCTAGAACGCATGAGAGAGCTTGTGGAAAATATGAATAAGCTTAAAGATGAATACACTAGATTCCTACAAAAAGTTCTGAAACAGCTCAAAGTTCTAACTGAAACTGTCAAGGCTTCACCTGCTTCTGGTCAGACCTTCACACCTTCTTTGGATGATTCTATGATAAGATACATAATAAAGGAAGAATTTCAGAATTCCTTCAGTGGCTTGGATCTATATTCTTTGTCAGAAGTGATTAAGAATAGTGATAGAGCATTGGACTTGGTTAGAATTCATTCTAATATAGCCAATGATGCTCAACAAGAGATCACCAAAAAAAATATTTATATCTCTCCTGGATTTTCTCTAAAATTGATATGACAGATCCCTTTAGATATGTTGTAAAAAATTTGATAATCCCTCTGGTGACTCAAGCTTTTAAAGCTCATGTTCAGAAACATACAGAGTTCACCAGATTATTGGTCAGATTTCTAGAGAATAAGGATGATTTTGAAAAGGCTATGCAATATGGTGGTGAAATCATTACTGATTTAATCAATATTTTGAAGTCGTATCTTCGTGTGTAGAGTACTGCAATAGTTTTTCTAGCAGCTGCACCCCTTAGACCTGGTTTACCTACCTTAGCCTCAACTTCCATGACAGTTAGACAAGCACTTTCTCAGATCCGGGCTGTCATTCTTGACCAACCACATCCTAGATCTTCTACTTCTCCTACTTTGTCTCCATCTTTTTTTGAAGTTCTACCCTTACCCTCGTTGTCTACCACATCTATGCCTTCTTCTACTTCAGCACCAACTCCTGCTGTTGATAAAGGAAAAGAGAAGGTGGATCCCTAAAGAGTCCGAGGGCTGTTTTTCTTTTTGATGGGATGTCTTTTGTTGTTTCATGTTTAATTGTATTCTGAACCGTTTGTTTAATTCCAAATGAAGTTTTTCATTTCATTCTCTCTACTTTTTGATAATCCCAAAAGGGGTAGAAATACTACATGTGTCAGATTTATAATAGTATAAATGGGGGAGAAAAACTACAAGTGTATGATCTATAATGTTTTTGCTATGCTGGTATCTTTAATATTACATGACATTTATATTCTGCATATATCTGATTTGTGATCATAAAAAAGGTGGAGATTGTTGGAATCCTCATGTGTAAATAATGTTTTAATGATCACAAATCTTATTACTGTTAATTAATCTCAATATTCATTGCACATCTTGCTACTGCTCTTCAATCTCAATAATAACTACACATCATGTTTTAATGATAACAAATCTTATGATGTTAATTACTCTCTTTATTATTTACAAGTCACATGCATGATCACAATTCTCACATATATTATCACACCTTTATATTTATGTATCATTCTATTTTACTCTCTCGTGATTAAACATAATCCATGTTCTGCATATTACTGTCTCAGTCCAAATGCAGATATTTTTCTATGTATGGAAACACCATGAAGGACTCACCGTGAAGGACTCACCGAGACCAGAATCCTTGAAGGACCCACCATGACCAGACACTATGAAGGATTCACCGTGACCCAGACATCGTGACCAGACACCTTGACCCAGACACCGTGACCAGACACCGTGACCCAGACACCGTGAAGCTCATACTGTGAAGCTTATACCGTGAAGCTTATACCGTGAAGCTCATACCGTGAACCACATACCATGAAGAAGACACCATTTCCATAATCACTGTGACACCGTTTCTTAACCTTTTTTCAATATTATTTAAATAATTATAACGGTCATATTTGTTGTTTTTAATGCAATTAATGTTATTTAATGATAGTTGTTGGCATGTTAGGAAACTGTATCTCGAACCTATGAAAATTGAATCATTCCTACTACCAGAACTCATGGAATATAAGAAATATTGAAATGCAGTACATGTGCAACAAGAAAAGCGGTGTGAAAGTGTGAATATACAACACAAATAACTTACATACACCAGAGTGCATTGTACTGAACAAGCAGAAAAATCCTGGAAATGAAGTAGATTGTAAGTCTTTCATAGAACTCTCATGAATGAAATCCAACACCTCTGAAGAACACTCGATGAATCAAGAGGTCATTCTCACTCCTGAAGAAGACAAGCTGAACTACGACACTCTGTTTTTCAACAGAAAAACTAGAGAAGGACTCAGAAGCATTCCTCCTAAATCCAACGAGTCCAGAGCTGTATTGATAATCACTAGAGCATTATAAACTCTTATATATATACTCTACGTGATTTATTTATTAACTTTCGAGGAGTGTTGTGTACTATGTATTTCTTATACACACAATGTCTCCTGTACTGAACTGGAGGATATCAAATCCTAACTCCAAATATCTTATCTCTTGTTTACCCACGTCAACTGTGGAAGAGGTCCTTGTGTGGCCTGGTATTTGCTTTTTTCCCATGTAGAACAGTGGTAGAGGTCCCTGTGTGGCCTGGACATTTTTGTAAACTATTGTTATCCCGGATCCAGGGTGTGGATCAAATTTATATAAATTTGAGAGGACTAAGTCTCAGCTTGAGACTGATCCTCTTGTTATATCTGTTGTGCATTTTTAATTTAAGTTTAATGATTAGTACATATATCTTATTTATTCCGCTGCTATTACTTTGAAATACAAAACTATTTTGAAGATACCTTGATAGTTAAATTAGCAAGTGTTTACAATTATTGTAAATCAATAAGTTAGATTCAAAAGATAGTTTGACCTTGTGGTTAAATTAACTGAGACATAATCAATATTTGAGAAGCTAAGTGAACATTTAAAATCTGTCTAAATTCACTACAGTTTAACTTATTTTATCAATCGGGGGATTTTAACTAGACAATATTTTAACAGAAATTTTAATTGGAACTCAATTCACCCACCTCTTGAGTGTCCACTCCGACCAACAGGTTTGATGTGGTAAGATCACACAGATCCTCTACAGTTGACCATGTCATTCACATATGTGGCACTCAACATCAGGGTAAGGACACAACAGGTGCTTCTGACCAAATGTTCCTTAATAACAACATTGGACTATAACCTCATCAGGAGTTCATAATACACAACCCTTACTATTATCCCAGTAAATTAATTGGTAGAAACTATCATAGTGGAACTTAATAAAATATGAAAAATAATTACAATATTTGCCTACTAAAATAGCTCGGTCGCTTCTCTCGGCCTCTCTTTGATTACATTTCAGGATGAGTGCCTAATTCATTTTGTTTGTGAATCAATTTATATGGTATACATTTAGATATAACCAAGTCTCATATAGATGATCGTACTAGAAACATCTCACCCTAATTATATCATCAACATCCAAATGTGGGTCAACATGTTGTAGGTTCGTAAAAATTTCATAATTGTCTGACACTGACAAACCATCCTACATCAGATGCATTAAGTCAGGATTTTTTTAATCCCTCTAGGATTCAGGATAGAAATAGTTAATTAAATTTTCGTTTAAGTCCTTATGTGAGTGGTCATACTATTTCCCAGCTTCATAAGAAATATATCACCAATAATTGGTAGGTCCACAAAGCATATACATTTAAATTTTCATCCATATATAAATGATTTCCACAAGATATATTAATATATATTTTACTGACTCTACTCAAAACATGGCTACTGGTGGTCCCCATTCCCAATTAAACAAAGGAAAATATTGAATACAAAATTCTATTTCAAACTGAGACGCTGAAAAAATGGTACAAAAAATATCTCGTTCCCTAGATCGCATGGACCTCAGAAATAATTCAGGACGATGAACATCCATATTCTCTATAATAACTATAAGATATTATGGTTTATATCTTTTTTGGAGAATTCTTATTTTTATTTTCCTGATGCTCATGTCTAAAATGATGAGGTGTCATTTTTTCTATAATATAAACTCACACCATTGAGAAATTTCTAGATACATGGTCAGCCCAATATGTGAGGGTAACGGATAGCCCATATATCTTGTTCCCTCTATACATGGATTACATGTTTTTTAGTTTGACATGAAAACTTGTTTAATTAATATATGAAACATATATATCATATCACAATTCAACATGAAAGTATATAATAAAAGAAAAACATGAATTCTTCTGTTACTGTATAACATATGTATGTATGTCCACATACGATTATTATGATTCATGTATTCATATCAAACATTATAATAGGATATGAATAAAAATCTAAACAAATAATAACATCATTAAAATAGTAACAACAAAAAAATTTGAATAAACCAATGTTAAATGACAATAACATTAAAAAGTACACAACACAAACAATAATCCCATTCCTAGGAACATATATCTTCCCAAATACGTGGGTTAGATACTACAATGAATTGGATCATTACCAAGTCCTATCACAATATAGTATCCGTCATAAATTTCCAAAACAATAATTCAAAAGAAAATTGAACCTTTATTCAATAGCACAATATCACTTCCCCCAATTTAGTACTCTCTCACATTGCCGAAAAGGGTTGGTCATGATACCTTATGTGAACCACTGCATATACTAGAGGTTGTTGATTAGTAGTAGGGGTGTGAAATATATTGTGGGGAGACTATACCTAATCATATAAATTTTTATAGCACTAGATAAAATGATAATAAATTAAATTAATCAATATATACACATAGTGGATTATATTATATAAATCCAACAAAATTATCAAAAAATAATAATATTCAATAATTTTATGATGTGACGGAATGTTACTAAATTTCATGATAGAAAAGGCACCAGAAAAGACCAATAAATAGAAATAAATGTATCAATGTCTTCAGTAATGAAACCAATGTCGGTCCACAGTGCAATCTCCATCCCAACAACAACTCACAATCAACTAAAAAGTCCCTTTCATATGCCGAAACATGCACCAAAAAATCAACTTGGGATCCAAATTTTGACCCTAATTGGGTATACATATCACCCCAGAGGTCGATTCCACTATGTCTATGAAAACCACATATGAAAATAAGTGTACTCAATATAGTGATAAACTGACGTTTTATATAAATTCAATAATAAAGAAACCAAATCAACTAGTTTTACCATTTTTATAAAATAACACTAATTTGGTCTTACGATCATGCCAAACACAACCATATAACCAAGGTAAACAAAATTATCTGGGACCATTGCATAATTTCTATGATCATGTCTTATGTTCCAGCCAACAAAAACCATATACCTATGATATAGTCACCAATATCAATCTAGGATAAATGGCCTATAAGCATAACATCATTCCGGTTCATAGCCCTATATGAATTACACAATTTCCCGGTTAAATCCATATATGAATTATAGAATTGGACTAGGCCTAGCCTATACCCTATAATAATTGGAACATATACATGTTCATGTACTTGGGTTTATCCCATTATATGTGCATGTCAACATGATAAAAACTCCTATCATATATCATGGATATTTCAAATATCACATCATAATTCTCAATGGTTAATTTTGTGAATTTCATTTCCTCCTTCATGTTCCATATGAAATTCAATTCATAATTCATTAAAAATTATATCAATAATAAATAAGACACAATTATGAATTTTATAATAAGAAATCACCCTAGGTCACATGCCCCACTAAACACACCTTAATCCATTTGAAAAATAAAAATACATTTGAAACCATTGGAATTTAAGGGATATCTAATTTAATTGTTTAATAAATTTTTGTACACACAATGATTGAGATATATTGATATTTCATAAAATGGAATTATGAAACTATAGGGTAAAAAGTTTGACCGGTGACATTATAATGATGATCCAATAATTTTTTGAATGGACAAGGTCCATGAGGAAGAAGTTGTGGATGATTGTAATGTGGTTCATAGATCAATGATGATCAATATAAAAAAAACACATTTGGGTAACAAATTTACCAAAATTGTTGGAGGATAAAAGGGAATAAGTATGAAACATGGTAATAAGAAATTTCAAGGGAATGAAGACACAAATAAAATGTTTTGTTGGAATATTGGAATATCAAAAGCACCTGGAGAATGACTTAGGGTCGATTGGTGAAATGCATCAGCAAAATAAAATGAATTTCATCTTCATAGTAAGATTAAAACTGGAGGTTGGGCATTTATAAGTTATTTAATGTGATTACTAGTCGTGCAATTTTGTTTCTCCTTCATTGAAAAGCTTTTCACCTCATATTTATTTATATATAGCCTAAAGCTTCGTTAAAATATCTAATATTAAAAAAACCCATATGAACAATTCATCTAAATTATACCCAGAATCCATTAATCCAACATGCATACATCCCTAAATCATAGGCCATTTCCACAACAATGTCTCTCCCTCTTCAAAGTAGACTCAGATAATAAGGCTGAAAAGTAAAAATTAGAGAGATAAATAACTAAAAAAAGGGCTCTAACAAAATACATCAAAATGGACCTCAAAATGCAATTTTAGTGATTAAATTTTTTTCTATAATTACCTATCACAATTTATAATTTATGAAAAAAACATGTTCTCTTTTCTCCTCCCCTTATCCTATTTTTTTCTCAAACGTGAAAAATCACACTGGTGAAACCCTCAACCCCCGCTGAAATCATTCTTCTCACCTTACTTCTTAAATAATTATGTTCGAATCGCCCAGTTACAAACTCCTCTTCTCTTCCCTTTCGATATTTTTGCAACTTCCCATTCAATGTTATCTAAATTTATTTGGGTCAAACACTTTTTCAAAAAAATTAAATTGTTTGTATAGTTCATGTGGAATTTATCGATAGTGAAACATTATAATTTAATGTGATTGTTTTAAATATTATTATTATTGAAATAATTTATTGGGATTTATCATATTGATACAATTTATATAATTCAATATAATTTGTAAATTGAATTCAATTCTTGTGGAGATATAATTTTTAATGAATTAGGATAATACTATGATTGTGTTCGGGATATTAAACTATTTATTATTATTGTGCTACGATAATTATTCAATTATTTAAAATATGTGATTATAGTATTGTAAACGCATGGATATATATATATCTACATATATTAACTTGTGAATTGCAATATATAATCATTTCAATAAATATTTAGTGTTTATGATATATATATATATGACTGTGTATTTTTGTAGATTTGATAGGTATATTTCATTAAGCGACGTGTATAAATATATTTGACTTCCATTTATTTGCTTAAAAAGAATTTAATAAATACTTATAAATGTGTGAATATATATATATAATCATTCAAAAAAATGTGTATGGTTTGTGATATGTATAAATATAATTTTAATTTTAATATTTTTTAAATTTTAAAATATATTTTATATATATATTTTATTAAGAAATATGGTATTATATATAGATATATAAGATATGAAAAAAATAACAACTAAGTGTTTCATAAAAATGATTAGAAAATGAGTTTCAATAAAAGGATTTATCAAAACATTTTTTAAAATATTTATTTATAAAATAAATACTATAATAGTTGTTTTAATGAAAAATCAATAACAATTCAAAATAAATATTATTTGTCGAGAACATTTATTTACTAATTAGTATAAAATTTCAATACCATGTAAAATAATATAATAAATACAATAAATTATTTTAAATTTATTATAATTCAAATTTAGAAATAATGTTTTATTAATTTAAATAATATCTAAAAATAATTAAATAATAAGTAATAAATAATTATTAATTAGAAAATATTAATAGAAAATATTAAATGTTATTGTAAAATAATAAATATTGATAACCATTTTTAAATATTAGTAAATCAGGATAATTTTAAGAAAATTATAAAGGAAAATATTTAAATTTCTACTAAATATTAATGTTTTTAATATTTATTAAAAATAATATATAAATAATAAATAATTAGTATTAAAAAATAAATGAATTATTAATTAGTAAAAAATATGAAATATTTGTAATAATTACTAAAAATATTATGATAGAATTTCATAGAATAAAAATAATTAAATTAATATAAAAATTGTCACAATAATTATAATAAATATTATGTTAATTAAAATTATTAAATACAATCATGAAATATTTTTTATTAATGAATAATTATTAGCCAATGTTTATAATAATTTGTAAAATTTAGTATTAATTTCAAAAAAATATTAAATATTTGTAAATATTATTAAATTTGTATAATTAGTAATATATTGTATGAAAAATATATATGAAATACTAATCATACATATGTAAAATAAAATAATAATTATTAATTATTCATAATGAGGAATATTTATTCTTATTTCTATAATATATATATATATATATATATATAATTATGGAATCCTAATGTAGACAAAAATTTATTTTACATTATCATGAATGGATAAATCATCTGAAAAATTAGTATGAATCTAGTAAAAATCCAATGTATAATGAGGGTATTCACTCGTTTATATCATTTTCACAGTAAAACATATAATTTTTTTGATGGAACAGCTAAATAACCATGTTAGAAATGTTATCATAGGAGATTCAATGTTATTAATAATGTCGGAATTCGTATATTGCATATTTCAATTTTAAAAAATAATATTTTTTTGTATAAACATTTTTAAAAACTATAAGAAAATAAAAAATTTTGGGCTCCCAATCCATCATTTTTGAATTTATTACATGTGGATTTTGGACCATTTATTTTGGAAACAAGAAACATATAATTACATTATAAGTGATAAAATAATAATTTAACAATTTAAAATTTTATTGTAATTAGTTTAGGAGGCCTTATTTCAAATATTCCATTCCCGCATACTTGAAGAATTGATAAAATTTATTAATATGAATCCAAATAATTAAATTTCAAATACGTTCTTTGAGTAAAAAAATTCTCTATTTAAATTATTGCTTCCTTATGAAAATATATTAAAATAAAATTATTATGAATGTAAATGGTTGGTCAAAAATTGGGTTCATAGATATTAGTATATCAATACATATTCATATGATTGTATATTATATCATTGTAATTTTGAATCATTATCCAATTATTCATCTTTGGAATAATCGATGTATAAAGTGGAAAACAAGAGAAGTCTAGAATTCATATGAAAAAGTTGTGGTATTTTCCAATAACACCTCATTTATTGTGTATATTTATGTCTCACAGCACTGTTACATTGATGAAATATAATAAATAAATTCTTTTCATTAATTAATGATTAAATCATCCCTGTAATAGTAATTCATGGAAATACATTGATTAGATGTATTTTTCCTTTTATTTAAACCCTCATAATATACAATTGAGTCTTTCTACAAATTGTTTTTTCATCATGGTGCTTATGATAGTCATTATTCTTATTATCTTAATTTTATTTCATCATTTTACTAATTTTCATAGATACTGATGAAGGTAAAATTTATATAAATTGTCCTATTAAATGTAAGACATATGATTAAGAATATCAATAATAATTTGAAGAAATTAACTAATGTGACAATTTTATTATGTATCAATAGTGTAAGAACAATAGATCTAATTGTAGATATAATTGTTGCATTAATGAAGATAATTAGTGACATCATATTGAATGATATGTTATCTAGATAGATTAAACTTTTTCTAAAATCATATAAGTAGAAAATGGATGAGAAAAAACTGTTCATTTGTTGAAATATGAGTTTTTTATGTAATCCAAGATTTATTCCTATGGATTAGCCTCATTAATAAAATATAATTATTTTTAAAAAATTTAGAATACAAATAGGATAACCTCCAGATGTTCTCTAATGCACTCATGAAAATTCTATAGTGATGGAATTACCTCCAAAAAATTTTAATCCAACCATGGATGAAAAATATAATTTTTTTGGAGTGATCAAAATTGGATAAAGAAAAGTATTTTTTGGGACAAAAAATATTAGTTTAATTTTTTGGTTTTTCACTTATTCAATGTAATTAGTTTTGAGAGAGTTTTTTAAAAGATTTTTAATATTCTATGGCACACACAATTGTTCTTGGAAGTGAAAAAGTAAATGAATGTTTTGATCATTTGACGATTTTCTTAAATCAGATACATTAATTATTTGAATATGAATGATCATACAATTTAATGAATCCTAAATCATCATACTCAGTTTTAAAATAATTTCATTTATTATTTTTCAATTAATTTCATATTTTAGTTTTCTAGATTTGTAGGTTTCAATTTTTTTCCATTTCTTTAGAATTTGAAGAATTACCAAGTTAAAAAGTCACAAATTCATGTCATAGTGGAATGATTATAACCTAATATTATTAAATGGATATTTATTTCATCAGAATATTACAGGTTTATCAAAAAATCTAAATTCATCAGAAATGTTTTTAAAAAATATAAAATTTTAATTAATTGTGTATTCCTCATAAATAAATTTTTTACATTTTAAATAAATCTGTCATATTATAACCATAAACTCTCATTGAATTGATGAAAAATTTTATATTTCATTTTCCATAGAAATCTAAATGTTGAGAGCTTGAAAATTTCCAATGGATGAACTCATTTAACCGATGTATTAAAATTTAATGTGGAATTTACATAAATAATAATAAGTTGAATGGTCCATTATAGAAGTTTACATGATATAGGAACTTTCATATTTTGATTCTTATTATTTTCAATCAGATTATCCATCAAAACATAATCTCATAGTTCAAAATTATCAATATATTGATGATGTCATAGACCATCCATTTTTAGGTTTTAATCATCTCGATCATGGTTTTGGTGGTAATCAAGATTGGTTTATTTTGATTCAAGAACAACATGGATATAATTACATTTTTTGTAATCTTTAATGAAGTGGAAAAATTTTTGTATTAATTAGTACATATTAAATTTGTTAAATACTCATAATATAGACATTTATTAACATTATTTTTTTGTATACTATATGATCACAATATCAAAAAATATATTTATGCAAATTACTCACAATTATCTGGAAAAAAGATGTTAATATATTTTTTCATGTAGATTTCATAGACTAGTATTTTTTTATTTTATCAATGGATAATTATATATAATTTTTAATGAAATATAATTTTGAAATTTTATTTATTTATTTCATTTGAAAAATCAAGAAAGTAATAGTGATAGTGGATTATGTATGATTGAATAACATGCATCCAAAATGGAAAATATTTATAATATCTGCATGGTTAATTGATTTCAATACAATAAACACATATATATTTAATAAAATAAATAATTTAATTTAATTATTTGTTTGAATTTATCAGATCATAAATAATGTGATTTTTATTTTTATGCTTTACTGGATGTAATAATTGAGTTGTGTAATCTGGGAGTAAATTAGTTAATAGTTTTAATATCCCATTGTTTTGATACTGATTAAGAGTTGGGAGGTCATCCATTATATGAAGTCACGATCATTAAATATAATTGAATTTTTTATTCATATGATCCATTTATGTTGTACAATAGAGAACACCAAGTCCGTTTTATCATTTACATTGATGTTTCTAGTGATTTTAATTAGTAGTATAGTGTAATAAAAAAATATCATGAAAATCAGTTTATTTAAAATGAAATTATTATTGTGAAAAGGAAAAATAATGATGTTTTTAAATAAAAATCCTTTAAAATATAACAGAACAAATTAGATATAAATATTGATGATGAATCCCCTAGTTAAAGGACGATGATAATGACAATGTTGATGAAATAATAAACAAAGATGAAAATAGAATTCATAGAGAAGTTGATGATGAGGATGATGATGATGATAGAGACATTTTCCTTGATGATGATGAGGAAGAAGATGTTAATTTATGTATTATATTTAAGTACTTTTTAGTTTCTTATATGTGATATCATTATTTACATTTATTTAATGAAAAATGTTTTTATTTTATTTGGATGGACCTGACAATATATTTTATTCTATTATGGATGACAATAACTCTTATTCTTTTATATTTTAGTTCTATTTTAGAAATTATGGACAGAAAATAATATTATATTTTTTATGTTATGTATTAGTTATTTATATCACATATCTATATAAACAAATAGTTACTTCTCAAAACACTATCTACTATGAAGATTACCCCAACAAAGAAAAACATTTAGAGATGGGATATAGTGAATTCAAGAGTTATGCTTCCATTAGACCTAGTTTTGGAGATAATCTATGAAGTAACAATAAATATACAATGGGATAAAGTAACTTCCATGATAAACATTTTGAGGAGAGAGATAAAACAAATACACCAATCAATACCTACTGACATATAATAAAATGAAATCCGTGTTCTTAAATGAAATGTCATATAAGACTAAAAACACTTATTGGAAGAAAATTAATAATGAAATGAAAAATCTATACCTAAAAATAATAATCAATAGAATAAATAAGATAATGAAATATAATGATAGAATGCTGAAGGAAATTAAACCAGTGAAATTTAATAATCATCTAAAAAGGTATTGCACGTTCTCGTCCTAATCATGGATTTATCTGACCAAGTATCACATACTGGAGATCATATGAAGTAGTAAATAAAAGTCATGATTATACTTTTATAGCTTCCAAATGGGGTTTCTATAACCCTAACATCACAGATCTAGAGCCACCTATTTCCAATATAAACTAGCTTGGAGACAGTCAGGCAATGAATCACTACATGCACCTCATAATAAAATCATCACATCATCCCATGTCACATCTTAAAATATTAAGAATTTTTTTATGGGACCCAACACATCTTGTATGATGTGTATCATACATTAGGTATGATACCTCCATCCATCACATCCAACACACTGATTAAAGTACCTCAATCAATCAAAACCTTAGACATCATACCTGCAGTAATCATTTGGATATATTATCTAGAGATAATTGTGTGTTAAATAAAAAAATAACAAAATATCCATCCACACACATATATATGAAAACAATCCACTATACATAATATTGAAAAGTATCTCCTAGTATTGGGAGAGGGTCCAATGGGGATAGTTTTAAATCCATCTAGACACCGGGGTGTGGGGGGAAACGATCCTCCCAATGTGCAATGGGTTTCAGTCATTCTAACTAATAATGGTGGTGTAGCATGTGAAATAAATATAATATAAATGTTATAATAAAGCTCAAAACCATATTAAATTTATTAAATAGTATTGAGTTCAATTGAAGCTATCATCTCTTAGAAACAAGGCTTCCACTACTAGGGATGAGATATCTAAAAGTGCACAATAATATATTATCTATATTAAAATACATTCTCTTCAGTAAAAAATTCTCTCAATGTGAATTAATTTAACATATTTTAAAAAACACCTATCATTTTTCCACATTAATGATTATAACATTCTAAAATCCTTTTACTCATGGAAAAACCATCCTACGCTACCACTAAGAAGAAAAATTAATATAAGAACATATGATTGCCTCAGGATGTGGGGAATGTAATATAGATAACATACTGAACTAGACCATTATAAATATAAAAAATCAGTTAATAATGAATCCATATTTGTCACATAAACCAATAATCCATTATTCAAACTATTCCATTATTTAAGGTGTTATACCGGACACCCACATGAATATCCCAATGAATTTCCCCATACTAAATGTCAACTACATCCACATCATCAAGTTCTACATTTCCAATTTATCAACAATGAAACCATTCACATATAATTATGTATGGATCACATTCTGAAAATATAAAATGAAAAAAAGTAATCATGGATAAGAAACATGGAATTTTTTTAAACCAATGCATTCAGTATTTTCATGTAAATAAGATCTCACTGTGCGAAACATAAAGAATTCAAACTATAAAATAACACATTAACTATAATTCCAAAATATTTCTAATTAAAAAAATAGAAGTTTTTAATTCTTTTTCAAATAACTTATTCAATATTATAAAGTTTCATTATTGAGAAACCTAATCCATCACCTATAACAAGCTATCATAACATTATTTCAAGTATAAAAACTATTTTATCATATTGTCAGAAGAAAATTTATATATTAAAAAACAATTTTATTATTATCATAAACTATAATTAGTAGGATTTAGGTTAATTATTAATTACATAAACACATGTAATATCATATTAAATTAAACATGATAATCACATTAATTTTATTATCACAAAAAAATTGTAGAACAGTATATACATTTAAATATTCCCATATAAATTACATAATACAACTGAATAACATTTACTTACTTCGTAATAATTACCTTTTTACATATAATGAGAAATACCAAACCAAAAATAACAATAGATATTAACAGTGTATATTAAATAGAAAAATATCTATAAAATCATAAGGAAAACATTAATCATGATTTCAAACAAAAATATTCAATCTCTATCTAATTCTTTATTAAATTTGTGTAATAATTATTATGTAAGATATATTTACATTAATGGAATAAACCATGTCAACATTAAAATTTCACAGAAATAAAATAGAAGAAAAGATACCCTATCTAAAAATCATAATCATTCTAGATACGAAAAAAAATTATCATCACAGTTCCAGGGATCCTATCCCACGTGATTTCTAGATCCCTCAAAGGATTTCCAACCACGAATATGACAACAAAAACATAATCCATTAAAAATGATGAGGATACATTAATATCAGGATATGAAAACAAAGGATTAAATATAAAACCACAAGATAAGAGGCAAAAAATTACCTTCGATCACGATGGATTGAAGATAGAAGGTCATGATATATCAACTTTTAAGGTCATACTAAATTCCTTGAAAACCCATAAATTGTATATTTATGATTTCAGACTAGAGGAATGTTTTGTGAGAATCCATGAGGCATCTTATGATATAATAGGCATCACCATGGTGACATTTATCATCTAAATAATTAATTTTCATCGTAAAAATGATGAATTATTTGATTCATCGATAAATGAATTACCTATGAAATTCCTACTCCTAATTGAATTACATCATCAACTCTTACGTAGAAATGTAATGTCCAATCTTTTTAAGACCCATGATGGAAAACAATTATGTCATAAAACCTACTAAATTTATAAACCCTTAATTACATCGTCAGTTCTCCTATAATCAAAATTAATGTATCCAGACACCTTTCCCCCCACTATGACAACTCTAGTCGCAATGAGACCAAGAAAAAAGTTGATAGTCAGACTACATTAATCTGGGAGGTGCACCTAATGGGCTGAGGCGTGTTACCCATACACACATTTTTTCAATGAGCCTGTACCCATGTGTTATATACACCTTCTTGGTATCCAAAAGACCCATGATCAAATCCTGACAGGGATGAATTTCTAAGTTACTATAGCAGTGGAAGAACTATAGCATTGGGGACACATTAGTGGTGGATGAACTGTAGCAAGAACTATAGAGGAGGCTGTATTATAGTAGGAACTATAGAATATTGGGTACTGTATCCGCACAATTCAATTATGGGCACTTTGGGCCATGTAATTGGATTTCAATCCTTTTATTCAGGCCACATATCCTTGCGCCATCATGCTATGTAATTTTTCTCCCTCTACGTAGACAAAATGTGGTATTTGATTTAATAAAAAGAAGTGTATTCGACCCAAACCTTAAGAAAACAAATAGCATTGGGGTAATGAGATTTTTTTAGTTAATCATATTTCCATGTACTTCACTAAATTCCACTATTTCACAATAACAAATGAACCAATGTAATTGAATTAAGATGAAACACCTTCTATTGGATATGGTGGATCTCTATAGGCCACTCCTTGAAGGACACCTCATCATCATCAACAATAATAACCCATTCAATGGCTTGATATTCATAATAAAGGTATTAAAAGAGTAGAAACATGTAAAAGAATTTGTATATGACTCATACTTGGGTGATGTTCAATAAAATATACTATATATCCAATAATAGTTAACACATAGAATGTTATAACAAACTAGGGGTAATTCATACTATAATGACCAAAATTTCATAGGCCGGAGTAAGGTGTCACCATCCAAAATAAATGATCACCAATGTTAAACTCTAGAGGTACCCTCCAATGATAGGAATACGATTTACTATGATCCTATACTACTTTCATCCTCTCTAGATACACCTTAACAATTTCTACTATATATTTCCCTAGTCCTACACTAAGAATTGCAACATCTCCCACCATAGTCCAACACAATGTTGATTGTAAATTAAAATAATAAAAATCATTAAAAGGAACAATAATGTTAGTGGTATATAATTATTTTTTGTATTAAAAATCAATTAATTGATGTTTCTTCATACAAAAACCTCCAAAATATAGGACCTAAAAATTAAACATGTCTTCAAGAATCAAGATATTTTTCTATGTGAGGCCATCAATCTGTGGATCCAAAGATGTGCTAAGATATAAATGAGAGAAGAGGGAATGATAAAATAAACTCTAATTCCAAGAGGTTAAATGATGATTGTGATCCCAGATGATCATACTCTAGACTTAATAGAGTATCACCTCATACTCAAGTTTATTTTTCAAAAAAAATATCCACTGATCATGAATACCTAACAACAATAAAAGGGCTAATTAAAAAAACTATACTATATCAAAAATATTGCATCATTGACTTCATTATAATCAAGTAAACATGTAAAAAATATATCAATTTGTGCACCTACATCAACTGGGTAACATCTATTGGCCATAGAAACCCACCAGGAATCCATGATATACCTTCACCTTCTATATGTCCAATAATCAATCCAAAAACTGTAAAACTACATTCTTGAACCCCGGGAACTAAAACTAACATCCCAATGTATGGAACATATTTTTTACATTGGGATGTAATACCATGGGTGAGATGTGGGATTTATAGAAACTATATAACACATCATTAATGGTAAAAATATAATTCCAATGAACAACACCTTGGGTTTTCATCCTCATACAAATCATTAGAGGCATCCTCAAAGACAAATCGACCTCTCTAATCCTCCAACAGTGATCCCCCCTAAATAGATTCTTTTACCCCTTATAAGAAAAAGCACAATACTTTAATCAACAAAAGAAAGAATCAATATCCAAAATCTATAATATCTACATTAATTATTTATATTCATTCCATTGCTCGAGATGAATCATATGATTCATGAATGGTATCTCTATGTCACATCATAATAAGTGAATCGACTACCACATATCCCCTTCTTGGTGTTTAAAAAATATCATAGTAATAATTATACAATAATTACATCAAATTTCCCTACAGGATTTTCATGGTATATTTGGATAAAACATACCATAGGCTTTTATGATTAATGTAAACCATGAAAAATTATCAACAACTAGGTAATCTCTCTATATCATTACGAAAGACACAAATAATGATTACTTGATATCATCAGTGAATAATTAATATCCTATGGATGTAGCTATTGAGAAAAATAAATAATAAACTAATTTCAGTCGTAGGAAAAAGTATCTCAACCCAAGAAGCACAGTGTCACTTAAAACCCAAAACTATATTCCATATGTTGTTTAAAAGGACTAGAGTGTTGAGGAACATCTGTTTACGTACTTGAATAATACCTTAATATAGCTGATCAAAAAGGAATCCCAATACATTCTACTCAGTGATTTAAAATGTGTCTCAATCATATATAAATCAACTAAAAACCTTCTTTAATTATTGAAATGACTAGGGAAATTCTGAAATTCTATCACGGTGCTGGATAAGAAACAACTATATTTTTCATCAATGTATTTATAGTTATTATTTACAAGGACATAAAATTTCACATAAAAACTCAAGAGCCTGAAACTCACACATAAAAATTATCTTGAATATTTTTATATGAAAAATGAAATCTCCATTCTACATGTAAATGATTTGAATAGTCTTCCTTAGATTTTTATTACACAAGGATATTGTCGATGAAATACATTGTGAGATTATCCAAGAATTCATTGAACAATACCTTCATCAACCCGAATAACATGGCGAGAGTGTTCATCACATGAAAAGACATCATAAGGAACATATAATATCAATGAAAACAATGAAATATTGTTTTAGAATATCTGAATATTTCACCCACATCATAAGATTTTGTAAAAAATAAACCAATATTTGGTAACTAGCACTCTCATTTATGTGGATCGAATAAATCATCATCCAAAAGAATATGATTTATTTTCATCATATTCCCCATGTAAAATTAATAATAATTTATAAAAAAAGAAAAACAAAATTATTTTCCTTCTTTATGAAAAACACTACTGCACCCCATAGTGACAAAATTGACTGAAGAAAGATGCACTACAACATATCATTTTCTATTCTCATATATCTCACAAGTCATATGGTTCCATCATATATAGTGTCATTAGGATTAAAGACATTCCATGTTGTATCTCTATCCATAACACGATCAAACATCAAGGGGAAGTAATTTGAAACCACATTTCTAAAGACATTAGTGAACTCTTCCGCAACCCTAAGAATCATCAATGATAGAACATTAAATAAATGTAGTTGTATTATTTACATGACTGATGACAATATTAGAAATTTGTTTATACATCTAAGGGTCTCACTCACCAATGAAAAAAACCAGAACTACATAAGCCTCGGAAAACAAAAAATATCTACCAAATTATTCAATAATAAAGTTCTCACAATAAAAACAATCCATTCCAAGGATGATATCATATGGCTATATCCACAAACATATGTAGTATCTCGAAGAGTTGTGCACGTCATCTCCTACTTAGAACCTCTACGCACATCATAAAGGTAATATAAAACTTCGACTATCATGGTTAATTCCAATGGTTCTATAAGCCTCCACATCTCATGTGAAAAATTATTGAAAATTGTTGGTGATATACTAGATTGCATATCTTTAGAATTAAACTAACTGAACACCCATGTAGAAAACTAGCAAAGGGTGTATCGAATGATATTTTGGGTTACCTAGTGTTGTAAACTCCAGAGAATGATGAAAAACATGACCTACTAAAAGACTTGTATGATCCTACAAAATACTACCTCCATTTCCTTGATCTTATCTCTTGGATGTTAAACTTCCAGGTGTTATCATATTTCATCACCATTTACTATCTTATTATATCATAATAAAACATTGGTTTGTGGATACCTTCGATGAAACATGACAAATAGAAGAACTACATATGGAATACCTAGAACATACTAATTACTCAGATTATTCATTCAATCATGATTTCAATGATATTAGATGTTATAATCAAATCATTCATTTGATCCTTTTCTTAGATCTAAGAGTCACCACCATATGAATAATGAGATAATGAGGGAATATTGTCACGAACCACCCCCAGGGCCCGTGCCATGACTACCCCATGCCCGCCCTACATAGGCTAGGGGCTGGCGACTAGCACCGAAGGAGTATTCCCTAAAATTGGGAAGGCATTGCCTTTATAACCTGTAACACACAAAACCAAGCACACTGCAAGATACAAACTCAAGTAAACTGAATAGTATACAGAGTGAGTACAGTAAGTAAAAAGGGGCCAGAATACAGGACCAAATAGATAGTAAAAGGAAAAATGGAATGTACACGTCAAATGAAAGTACAAGTAACTGGGACATGTCATGTATTCACCCACCAATGATCCTACCTGAAGGTTTGGTACAACTCTTGATCTGTCGACTCTACAGTACAACTAATCTAGGTCCACCTCCAAGATACCTCCAGTCCTGGTACCCTCGTCCTCAGTCAGTGATGTCCATCATCTACATCCAACACAACAAGGTGCATGCGTAACTCATACATAGCTATCTATAATGACACTCACTAGAGACCTAGAGACCCTCAAGGTCTCACAAAATCCATTAAGGATAAACCACATAGTATGAAATCAACAGAGAACCCTTCTTATGTATATGCCCATACATATAACAATGTTATCAAGTAATCCATCTTAGTCAAGGGGGAACACAGAGGTAGTGACTCAGCTCGCACCATGTATATTGTTAGGTACATTAGTATAGATCATAAGATGTAACTACAAAATTATCTAAATCCTTTAAGAGGATCTGATGCTAACCTACACAGAATGACTATGAGCTGACCCACACATGATCGCTTGAGCTGACCCACATTGGATCACTACAGTTGACCCACACAGGATCATTAGGAGCTGAACGACATAGGATCGCTGAAGCTAACCCACATAGGATTGCTAGGATGTGACCCACCGAGGATCACTAGGTGCTGATCCACACAGGATCGCTGGATCTGACCCACACAGGACCACTAGGAGCTAACTGACATAGGATCCCTAGGAGCTTACCCAAACAGGATCCCGAGAGATGGTCCACATAGGATCGCTAAGAGATGACCAAAATAGGATTGATGGAGCTTACCCATTGAGGATCGCTAGGAGTTGACCCACACAGGATCTCAAAGAGCTGACCCATACAGGATCGCTAGGAGCTGTCCCACAAAGGATACCAAGGAGCACTCTTCTCGTCATATCTAGCTTCTGGGTTTCTACACAAGGCTTGCCCATCTCTAGTAGAGTCTGTTCCCCAAGCCATGGTCGATTCTCCAACTACCACGAAGTCCCATGAAGATTTATCTCAAAGGACCACCATGTCATAGGGGTCTCAATGCAATAGACAGTGCATCAATCGAATTCTCAGTCTGTGAGTTATTATCCTTTTAGTCCCAAGGGCCCGTTTGGAATCATGCTCGATCAAACTGTACCGTACCCCATCCATATCCAAATGTCTAGTAGGTTATACTCAAAGGGACCGTCTCACTCCAAGATTTCATGTGCCGTTGATGGTCGGTCAAATGGACGCCCGGTGGGAAAGTTATGGCCCATGTAAATTATAGGTTTGTACTAGGTCCCAGTCTGGTCCAACCCCATCAGACCGTCCCGTCTCGACTAGACATGGGTCGACCCGGATCGGGTCTACCTAGCCCGACCCGTTGTGCGGACCGACTCGCTTGGCGGTCTAGCATGCCCTGACGAGCCACAGAGGCCTTGGGGGTTCCACGATGGCGCAGGGAAGCTCGTACAGGCCCGGGAAGGCGGATACTGTGGTGCGGCTCGGCTGGGGGTATAGTGATGGCATAGGGAATCTCGGTCTAGTATAGGAAGGCTCGGCCTGGGAAGTTTGGCCTGAAGGGCGGTGGCTCAGGCGATGGCTCGGGCCGGATGATGTCGATAGCTTGGTCCGGACGGTGGTGACAGTTCGACCTTAATGACGACTGCGGCTCAGCCCAGACGATAGCTCCGGGATCATCCTGGAAGTCTGCAGTAGTTTGACCCGAGCGGAATTGGCTCAGGCAGAGGCTCATCTGAAGATGGTGGCGGTGGCTCGGGCGACGATGCTACTGGAGGAGGCTCGGTGATGGACGATGGCAGTGGAGCAGGCGGCGCCTCGGCCATGGATGGTTGTGGCAGCTCGAGCGGTGAGGCCGCAGGTGGTTGTGGTGGCTCTGATAGCAGCTCAACCAAGGTCATCAGGGCGCCATTCCATCATCTACATCTATTTTATCTGGCCTTTATCTTCATTTGTCGTCGTGGTGTAAGCCACATTCTTCAATCGCGAGGAACACAATAATGAGGAACAACAGAGGGGAAGAACCATGTTTTTTTTGGCCCACACCATCTGTATTAGAGAGGTTTCAAGCGTCTCAATAAAAATAGGATTCATTAATTACAAACTCTTAAATTTAATACGAATTGGGGATCCACCCATTTTGTTCGATCCATGCTCTGCATGCTTTCCAAGAACAAGGAAAGAAAATGGGAGAATTCAAGAACTTAATAAAAACCCTTATCTCGTTTGACTTGTCGATAGAGATCACGATGGAGAAGATGAAATCGTTGGATAGGGGAAGACAATAATTGTTTGAAGACAACTCACATTAGATGATGTCCTGAGGATGAATGTGGATGTCAAAAATGGCATTCCCCGTTGGCATTCTTCGTTGGAGAGCATTCTCCAAAGCTATCCAACTCTCCCTCCATTTCCAAGCCTTTTCCACAGTTTCACAAAAAATAAAAGGTTTCCCTAGATAATAGATTATGATATATATTATTTAGTTTATTGGAACAATTTCCAAATTTCATAATTAATTAAATTGACTTGGAATAATAAAATGTTGGAGGAGTTTTAGAGGCTCTCCCACATTTAATAGGATGTTTGAGGGTTTTTCCTTTAAAGGGGAGCTCAAGGGGGATTATACCTTGGGTGGTCCCCCCTAACATATCCTCTCATGGGAGGTTAGTTCTGGGGGGGTCCCCACCATTATAACCTCTCATGGGATGTTTTGGTGGGGCTGTCCCCACTTCTCTAAATCCACATGGAGTTTAAAATTAAAAATAAAAATAAAATCTACACAACATTATTTTTATTTTATTCTTCCATGAAAATCCCAAATTTTATCTTTCAATCGTGACCCACTGCAGTCGTGGTAAAGGTATCCTTAAGAGAATATCAGTGATGTCATTTCAACAGTGTCTTTAGATTTCAATTTCATGCACCGGTTCAAAATAGAGAAAAACCAGCTCACAGGATTACTGAACATACTCAAGATGATGTTCAGAAAATCATTATGGGCACTTCGGGCCATGGAATCATGTGCCGCCAATTTTTGCAGACTCGTAAAATACCCATATATTTAAAAAAATTACAACGAAATTATGGGTCTTTACATTCTCCCCACCTCAGACATTTACATCCCCATAAGCCAAAAGTCAAAACTAGGAAAACAAATGTGTGGGTATTGAGCACGCATATGAGCCTCCTACTCCCATGTTCTCACCTCTAGGATCCCATGCTGAATGTGAACGCACACCAGAGGTATCGACTATCCAATAAGGATATGCTCCTATCAATCCTCAATATCTACTGAAAAAACCGTAAAAGTTACCCCATCATCGATTTCCATATCGCCATGGCCAATGAAGTGAGAAGGGTCGTGCACGTATCTCTTCATCTGGGATACATCGAAGACTTAATGCACCCAGTCCAAATGAGGTGAATGAGCTATGTGGAAATCCACCTTGCCAACTCTTTTGAGGACCTGAAATGGTCCGATGAACCACGAAGATAACTTTACACCTCATCCAAATCATTTCAAACATTGTCGAGGTGAGACCCGTAGAAAGAGGTGGTCTCCATCCTCAAACTCTAGAGGTATCTATCTCTTATCAGCATAATACTTCTTCATGATTTGTGCCATCTTCATCTACTCTTGGATGATCTTCACTATCTATGTGGTAGCCCGTACCATCTCTGATCCCACTAGTGCTAACTCCCCAGGGTCCATCCAGCACAAGGGTGATCTACAAGGTCTCCCGTACAACACCATGAAAGGATTCATCCTAATGGTGTATTGATAGCTATTGTTGTATGAAAACTCCACCAAATGCAGGTGATCCTCCCAGATGTGATCAAAGTCTAGGACACAAGCATCGAACATGTCCTCAAGGGTCTGAATGGTCTGCTCAGTCTGACCATCCGTCTGATGATGAAAGGTGGCATTGAAATGAAGCTGTATGTTGAAAGCCTCAAAAAGTCCCTTACAATGCTGGGATGTAAAACATGTATCAAAATAGGAGACGATCGTCGAGGGTACTCAATGTAGCCACACAATCTCTTGCACATAGAGGCGTCCCAAACTCTCTATTGAACCCTACTCTCTCATCAATAGGAAGTGGGATGACTTGGTGAGTCGGTCAATGATAAACGAGATAGAGTTATTTCCTCTGGATGTACTTTGATGTATTGTCATGAAGTCCATTGATATCCCACCCCACTTCCACTCCGGAACCACCAAAGGCTGAACATGGCCTTCTGGTACATGATGCTTCACCTTCACTTGCTGACAAGTGTGGCACTGAGAGACAAAGTTTGCAACTGCTTTCAACATTCTTGGACACCAGTGTTGTCGTAAAAAATCCTAGTACATCTTCCCCACTCATGGATGTACCAATAGAGGGGATGTGTGTAACTCCCTCAACACTTCCTTCTTAAGTGACTCTGGTACCATGGTATGTCATCTGAAAAGGATGATGTGCTCCCCACCTTTAGAAAATCCATCAGGTGCCTACCCTGTGGATATTTGAGCACTTTGAGTCTCACAGTAAGTGTCCCCACGTTGCGCCTCACTAACATGCTGAAAAAGTGGTGGAGTGACTATAAGAGAATGATGAAAAGATGTTCCATCCCAATCCACAAAGGATATCTGCAAAGTGGCTAGCTGCTCTATCGCCTTGTGTAGCAGCTGTATACCAGATCTCCTACTGAGTGAATCTACTACAATGTTTCTCTTCCAATGAGTATAGACTATCTCGAAGTCAAAGTAATGGAGGAACTCAAGCCAATGTCATTATCTCAGGTTCAGGTCCTTCTGATAGAATATTTACCTAAGACACTTGTGATCAGAGTACACTGTAAAATGATCACCCATCAGATAGTGTAGCCACATCTTCAAGGATAAGGCCATTTCTTCTTACTCCATGTCATGGGTAGCGTAGTTCTGCTCATTCTATTCCAGCTATCGAGAACCATTAGTGATCACTACTCACTCCTACATCAGGACACATCTGAGACTGGTCCCTGATGCGTCACAGTAGACTATGTACCCTACAACCTCCTCTAAAAGCCTCAAGATGGGGGCACCAGTCATCCTCTTCCTTAGATTCTGAAAACATTATTAGCATCTCTACAACCACATGAAGTGTTTCCCCTTCTTCTTCATGTATTATAGTGGTGCCTAAAGTCTGTAGAAATCTAGAATAGACCTCCGGTAGTATCCATCCAAACTCAGGAAACATCATACCTCTGTCACACTCCTGGGTGGCTCCCAAGCAAGTACGCCCTCAATCATTGTTGGATACACTATAACTCTAGCCTCTGATATGACATGTCCCTTAATTAAAACCTCTTAGATCCAGAACGTGCACTTCGAGAGCTTACCAAAAATTTGTTTCTCTCAGAGTGTGTCCAGTACTACCAGAAAATGAAAGGCATGCTCCTCTTTAGTAGTCGAGAAGTTCAGAATTTCATTGATAAAACAACTACAAAGAAATCTTGGTATGGCAGGAAGATCTTGTTCATGAGTCCCATGAACACAAATAGAGCTTTTGTTAAGCCGAATGGCATAACCAAGAACTCGTAGTTGTCGTACAAACATTTGAAATTCACGTTCTTCACATATTCATCTCAAACTCAGAGATGGTGATAGACGGCTAGAGGTCTATCTTCGAGAACCACCATGCTCCCATCAGATGATCTAAGAGGTCATCAATCCTCAGGGAGTGGGTACTTTTTCTTCACAGTCACCTGGTTCAGACACCGATAGTTGACACAAAGTCTCAAGTTTTCATCCTCCTTCTTGGCAAACTAAATTAGGGCTTCCCATTGAGAAACACTGGACCAAATGAACCCCTTCCCCAGTAAGTCCTCGAGATGTATGCGAAGCTCATGATGCTCTCTGGGAGCCATCAGATACGCTGGTGTAGATATTGGTGACATCCTGGGGTACAAGTCAATGTAAATGTCCACATCTCTTCAAGGAGGTAGACCTGGGGCATCATCAGGGAAGACAACTGCGTACTGATCTACCACTATAGGATAATTCAGACTCTCCAAATCAACTGCTCTAAGGGTAAGGCTACCCAACTGATTAGTGATCGACTACACCCTCCTCCGGGAAAGTCAATCCTGCACTATAAATTCACCCTTCTCACTGATGAAGGTAATACTTATCCCATCAGTGTAGACATACCACACATTGCACCTAATACAGTCAATCTGAGCATGGACTATAGATAACTAGTCCATACCCAATATTACGGCAAGAGGGTTTGAAGCTGCTACTAGCAGATCCAAGCCAATTCTCTCACCTCCTATAGTATGCTCTCACTGTAGACACCAGTGTGTAATCATCCAATATATTCCCATTGAAGTCTCTAGCCATAACGATTGAGCCAACTACTGTGTCAGAATCATCGAGCTCCGAACAAGGGAAGTGTTAATAAAAGAATGATTGGAACATGTGTCTATAAGTAATGCAGCTAAGGTGGAGAAGACACAGTTCATACCTCGTATCATATCGGAAGCTCCATGATCATAGTCCTCATCTTCCTTGTGCTGAGCACTACCTTTTCCACTTTCACCCTTCAGTCACGGAGGAACTCAGGGTGGTGGTGGAAATATCATCTCAAATCGTCTCCCACTACCAGTTGCACGACCATCTCCTCTGTCACATTTTCCACCTCCCTGTAGAACACCTCGGTCGAATCCCTTTCTCTTCTTAGGCGGTCCGTTGACCATGTGCTAACCATCCATACGGTTGGTCAGACAGTCATGAGAAATGTGACCCAGCCTACCGCATGTGTAACACTTCTCGCTCCTTATATGATAGTCTATGCCTCAAGTGTCTCATACAACTGACCCTAAATCCTGTGGTTGTCCACCTATAGGTATGGTCCTCTTGGAAATATGCGACATATGACTGTTTCTAGATGCATAATACTCCTCTACACGAGGACCGGTGGTGGGTATCACTGCTGGTGACTACTCAGCAAAACAACTCTCCACTAAGAGGGATTGCTTTAACACCCCCGCCTGCGACGGGTTGCTGAGTCAGATTATCAAAGCCCTGATCTCCCTCGTGAGTCCCTCATCAAAGGTCCAAGACCTAAAAAAGTGTTCCATACCATATCAGTGGAGTAGCGTGAGAGGTCCGTGAACCTCACTGATTATAGTGCCATAGTCATGCAACCCTGCTGTAGATGAATATGTTATTGTATTCTCACTGCGTGTAGAGTCACTAGGAAAAACATTGCCTGAATCATTCTCTCTATGTATTCCCAGAGAAGCATCACCTTGTCATCGAGCTTGAAAATCAAGATCCACCATATTCTCACTACTTCATGTAAAAGGCTGGTGGCAAGGATCACCATGAGATTTGCTGGTCTCTCTACCAGTCGAGAGACTCTCACAACAGCGTCAAGCCAATCCTCAGCTTCCTGTGGGTCTATCTCTCCCCTGAGCATGGCTGTCCACTGGAACTATAACTCATGAAATGCCCTCAATCATTGTTCACTCTATAATTCTAGAGATGGTTAAATTAGTGGCCCAACGGGGAATGGTATCATTGGTTCCTCTGCTGGTGCTTCTACTAGAATAGGCCCCAGCACTAATCCCCCATCGCTTGGTGGGAAATCAATGCATACACCTCTTAGAACAATAGATGGATGTCTTTGAGGAGGCATCTTGAAATGGAACAGCTTTTCCATAGTCAATAAGTAATAACTGGGGATTTGACACAAGATATCACAAAGAAAAACACATGGAAACACAGACACAATCATTGTTTTCGTGCACTTATCCAGTAATAAGAAGTCAGTGTCCTGGTGTATGGATACATCAGCCGCCGCACCAACACTAGATTCCCTATACTAATAACCACACTCATTACAGTTAACACTAACATCGTTAAAAGGAATCATCGGGGTCATATGTTCTATGATAGAACCGACTCCTCAAATAGCAATTTTTCACGACCCGTCCACCAGGGCCTGTGTCATGACTACACAAAGCCCGTCTTCTATAGGCCAGGTGCTGGAGACTAGCATGGAAAAAATATTCCCTAAAACAGGGAAGACATTTCCTTTATAACCAATAACACACACAGCCAAAAACATATAAATATACGAACTAATGTAAACTAAATAATATACATAGTCAGTAAAGTATGTAAAAAGAGGCCAGAATACAAGCCCAACTGGGAAATAAAATGAAAACTGGAAATTACAAGATAACTGAAAGAACAACTAACTAGAACAGTTCATGTGAACACCTACCAAGGATCCTATATGAATGGTATGTACAGATCTTGATCTTTTGTCTCTGCGGTACACCTTTTCTAGGTCCACCTCTCAGCTACCTCTAGTCCTGGTACCCTAATCCTCATTTAGTGTCATTTGTTGTCTGCATCCAACACAAAAAGGTGTGGGTATAGCCCGTGCCGGGTTGAGTATAACGATACTCAGTATGGACCCCGATACATTCAAGGCCACACCAAATCCATGAAGGATAAACCACAATGTATTGAATCAACAGATAACCCAACATAGGTATATTCCCTTACATATACATATGTTATCAGGTAATACATCTGAATCATGAGGAATCATAGAATAACTGACTCAACTCACACTGGGTATATCATTAGGTATAGTAGTAGAGATGATTAGATGTAACTAATAAATAATCTTACATAGTTAAGAGGCTCTACTGCTAACCTGTACAAAATTGATATGAGCTTACCCAGACATGATCGTTGGAGCTGAACCACACATGATTACTAGAGCTGACCCACATAGGATCGCTAGGAGTTGACCAACATAGGATCATTGGATCTGATACATATAGGATCTCTAAGAGCTGACCCACACATGATTTATAGGATCTTACCGGCATAGGATAAATAGGTGTTGTCCCACACAGGATCGTTGGAGCTGACCCACAAATGATCATTGAAAGCTGACCCACAGAGGATCTCTCGGAGCTGACCCACAAATGATCGCTATGAGAAAACCTGCAGTGGATAGTTAGAAGCTGACCCACACAGGATAGCTAGGAGCACTTTTCTCATCAAATCCAGGTATTGGGTTTCTGCACTAATCTTTCTCGTCACTGGTAGAATCTGTTCCCTAGCCACTAGGTTATTCTACAAGTGCCACAGTGTTGAAAGAAGATGAATCTCAAAGGAATTCCACATCATAGGGGTCTCAACTCAATTGACGACACGTCAGTCAGATGCTCAGTCTTTGATTTACTAGCTTTTTAGTCCCAAGGGCTCGGATGGATTCATGCGCAGTCCAAGCTGACCGTACCCATCCATATCCAAATCTCTAGTGGGGTGTACTCAATGGGATCACCTCGCTCCATGATTTCCATCACCGGTGATGGTTCATCAAACAGACATCTGGTTCTAAAGTTATGGCCCAATTAATGTATAGGTTCGTATCAGGTCCGGCTCGGGTCTGCCCCGGTTTGAAATACCCGACTCGACTTGGACTGGGTCGACCCGGTTTGGCTCGACACGGCCTGTGGTGCGACCTGGCCTGCTAGATGGCCCGGTAGGCCGTGAGGGGTCGTGGGGGTGATGCGAGGGTCCAGTGCGGCTTGGCTTGGGGTCCCGTGAGGGCTTGGGATGGATCGTCTTAGCCTATGATGGCTCGGTCGAGGTAGTTTGGCTAGAAGGGAAACCTCCCATGTGGCGGCTCGGCCCGGATGGCGGTGGCGGCATGTCCATGATGGTGGGAGCTGTTCGGCTCGGATGGTGACAGCAGCTCGGCCCAGACGGCGATGGTAGGGTTGGATCAGACGATAGAGGTGGCTCGGGTAGTGGCACGGACCGCGCCTCGACCTAGACGGTGGCGGCCGAATAGCATGTACATCAGTGGTGGCTCAGCCCGGTTGAAGGTGGATCAAGAGGAAGCTCGGTCATGGATGGATTTGGCGGCTTGGGTGGCGAGGCTGCAGGTAGCATCTCGGCTGCAGACTGCGGCAGAAGATCATATGGTGGCTCGACCGGTGGTGATGATGGTGGATCGACTGGGGGTGACGATGGTGGATTAAGCAGAACCGGCAGCACGAGCAGTGGCGGTAGCTCAGGCGGCACCTCAGCTGAGGACGGTGGGGCTCCATGCATTCTAGGGTGGCTGGTTTAGCCAGCCTCTATCTTCGTTCGCCTTCGTGGTGTAAGAAACATTCTTCCATCCCGAATAACACAATAAGGAAGAATGACTGAGGGTTCATTCCATGCCTGTTTGGCCGGAACCCTCTGTGTTAGAGACTTAGCAAGAGGCTCGACCAAAATATGAGTCAAGAAAGATAAACACTTCAATATAATTCAAATTGTGGGGCATCTTGTTTTGGTTGATCTACATTTTCTATGAATTCTAAGAACCAAAAACATTAGCGATATATTTAAAGAATTTAATAAAAACCCCTTACCTCGTTTGATTCATCGATGAATATTGTGAGGGATAAGATGACGTCATTGGGGAGGGGAAGGCGATCGATATTTGAAGAAGTCCCACATTGGAGGATGTCCCGAGGAAGAAAGTCGAAGTAGAGGTCTGCGATTCTCTTTGGCGTTCTTCATTGGAGATCTTTCTCCCAAGTTCTCCAACACTCTATCCATTTCAATGATTTTTCCTCAATTCCAAGAAAATGAAAAGTTATTCCAAGATTATAGATTATTATATCTATTATTTAGTTCATTGGGACAAATTCAAAATAGCCTAATTAATTAAATTGAGTTGGAATAATAAATGTTGGAGGAGTTTTAGAGGCTCTCCCAAATTTAATAGGATGTTTTAGGGGTTTTCCATTAATGTGGAGTTCATGTGGGTTTATACCATGGCTGGTCCCCAATACCACAACCTCTCAGGAGAGGTTAGTTTGGGTGGTCGCCACCATCATAACCTCTCATTGAAGGTTTAGGTCTGGTGGTCCCCACTTCTCAACATCCACATGGAGTTTAATATAAAAAATATACATAAAAGCTACAACACTTTATTTTTATTTTATTCTTCCATCAAAAAGACAAATTCAATCTTTCACTCTTGACCCACTACGGTCAAGGTGAAGGTCTACATAAATGAATACTGGCGCTATGAGTTCAACGATGTCCTCAGATTTCAATTCCATGCACCGGTTCAAATGTTTGAAAAACCCGCTCGCACGTTTACTGAAATTACCTGAGATAATGTTCATTAATTCATTATGGGTACCCTGGGCCTCGAAATCACGCGCCTTCAATTTTTGCAGAGTCATAAAATTCCAATATGTTTTTAAAAAAACTACAAGGAAATTCTGGGTCTTTACATTCTCCCCACCTCCATGATTTATGTACCCATAAACAACAACTCCAAAAAAGGAAAATAGGTCGGGGTATTAAGCACACATCTAGGCCTCCTACTCCCATGTGCTCTCATGGAGGTTCCCGTGCGACTAGATAATGTGCATCAGAGGTATCGACCATCCATGGAGGGCACACTCATGGAGATCCTAAAACTCTATTTGAATCTCCATAAGTGTCTCCCAACCGTCGACATCAAGCTCTCCATGTGTAATTATGTGAGATGGCTCATGCACGTTTCTCCACAACTGAGATATGTGGAAGACGTCATGCACTCAGTGTTACTGATGTGGAAGATCTAAGGGGTAAGCCACCTCACCATCTCTACTATGGGCCTGAAAAGGACCTATGAACCTCAGAGATAACTTTTGTCCATGGCCAAATCTATGAAAATGTCGTTGAGGTGACACCCGTAGAAATCCGTGGTCGCCATCCTCGAACTCCAGAGGTCTCCGTCTCCTATCATCATAAGACTTATGCTTTCATTTTTTAGTCATCATACACTCCTGGATGATCTGCACATTCTTTTTGGTATCTCATACAATCTCTAGTCCCACTAGTGCTAACTCCCCTTAGTCAGTATAGCACAAGGGTGATCTTCAAGGTCCCTTGTATGATGCCTTGAAATGTGTCATCCTAATGGTGGATTTGTAGCTGTTGTTGTATAAAAACTCCTCCAAAGGAAAGTGATCCTCTCATCTATGATCGAATTCATGTACATAACCTTGCAAACTAGTCAAAAATGATATTTAACATTCCCAGTTTGACGTCGGATTCTTATAAACCGATGTAAATAATTTTTGCGATGATTTATTGGCATCGTTTTTTCTAAAAACCGATGCAAAAAACCAAAAATATATATATTTTGGCCTTGGTTTTTATGAAAACCGATGCCAGAAAATATATAAAATATAAAATGTTTTATAGAATTCACTAGTCATTGATTTTACTAGTCGTGGAGATAAAACACTATTACAGATTAAATGTTATGGATGTTGGAAGTTGATCATCTCAAAGAGAAGTCTTAATGAAGTTCAACTTTTATAGGCTATAACTTTTAATCCGTAACTCCGTTTTAGCTCCACAAGCAGTCAAATCAATGATTAAGGAATTATATAAAAAATTGTAATTTTTTTAATTTTTTTGGCATCGGTTTTAATAAAAACCAAAGCCAGAAATATTTTTTAGTTTTTTATGTTGGTTTTTATAAATCCGATGAAAAAAAATTATTTTCTATTTTTGGCGTCGGTTTTAAAAAAACCAACGCAAAAAGTTTTTTGTTCAAATTTTTATCATCGGTTTTCTTAAAAAACCGGCGCAAAAAAATAATATTTTTAAATTTTTTTCATCGGTTTTATAAAAAATCGACGTGAAAAATGAATTTTTTTAAAAATTTTCACGTCGGTTTATTTCAAAACTGATGCCAAAAAGGATATAAATTTGCATTTTGGGCATCGGTTTTCTAGAAAACCGACACCAAAAGACCAATATAAATCCTCTTTTGTGTCGCGTTCAAAAAAAAACAATGCCAAAGAGTACCGCAGGATCAAAATTTCAATTTTTTTCACAACGCACTTTTAACTTTTTAAAATATTACCTACATTTTCATAAAATGCAATTGAAAATATTTTCATTTACTATATATATATATATCACGTTTCTCCTTCTTTCGTCATTTTCAACATCGTCGATTCAATCAAGTTTTCAATAAGACTTCAATCCTTAATTTGAGCACGGTACATATTCTAATCATTTTTTGTTTATTATTATTATTCTTCATTTCTAAACAACTCGATTGAATTTCTTATAATGACGATTAATTCTCATTTCTTATTATAAATTATATGATGATAAATAATTTATCATTTCTATGGAATCCCGTAAAACCATTGAAATATGTTTTATGTATTATGATTATTTTATTTCATATGGTGTATATGATATTAATTTATGTTTATCAAGTTTTCTTTGAAACTGGTTTTATCAATCGAAACATTGATATGTTCAACTTCTGATGGTTATAACATTTGATCTATAACTCTGTTTTAGGTGCACAACCAGTCAAATCAAATATTAGGAAATTATCTAAAACAAATAAAAAAATTAATTTTTGGCGTCTGTTTTTGTAAAAACTAAAGCCAAATATATTTTTTTCATTTATGGTGTCTGTTTTTTAAATAACCGACGAAAAAACTATTTTTTGGCTTTGGTTTTTATGAAAACCGACGCCAAAAATGACACAAATTAGTTTTTTCGGCATCTTTTTTTTATAAAACCAATGAAAAAAAACAAATTTAATTTATTTTTGGCTTCTGTTTACAAAAAACGATGCAAAAAGTCATATTTTTTACGTTGGAGAATTCGATGTCGGTTAAAAACAGACATTAAACGCAATTTTTCTACAAGTGGAAGCATGTCCTAGAGGGTCCGAATGGTCCGTTCAGACTGATAATCTGTCTGATGATGGAAGGCATTGCTTAAATAAAGTTGTGTCCCAAAATCCTCTTGCAAACCCTTCCATTTTCAGGATGTAAAACATGTATCACAATCAGTTACAATTGTTGAGGGTACTCCATGTAGCTACACAATCTCCTGCACATAGAGTTATCCCAAGCACTCTACTGAACCCTACTCACTGATTGGTAGGATGTGGGCCGACTTGGTTAGTCAGTCGATTGTCACCCAGATAGATTCATGACCTATGGATGTTCATGGAAGTACTATCATAAAGTCCCTAGATATCCCATCCCACTTCCACTTTGGCACCTCTAAAGGCTAAACCAAGCCTACCAGTAATTGAGGCTCCGCCTTCACTTGTTGACAAGTGAGGTACCGAGAGACAAACTCTGCAACAACTTTCTTCATTCCCAACCACCAGTGTTATCATTAGAGTTACTGGTAAATCTTCACCACTCTTGGAAGTACCATTGGAGGGGATGTGTGGAACTCCCTCAACTCTTACTCCTAAAGTGACACTGGTTCCATGGTACGTACTCAGAAGAGGATGACATGCTCCCCACCATCAGAAAATCCAACAGGTGTATGCCCTATGGATATCTAAACATGTCGAGTCTCACAATTAGTGTCCCCATGCTACGCCTCCCTAACTCACTGAAGAAGTGGGGGAGTGACTGTAAGAGACCCATGAAAAGTTTCTCCATCCCTATCCAAAAAGGATATCGGCAAAGAGGCCACCTGCTCCATCTCCTCTCCTAGTAGCTGTATACCATATCTCTTGTTGAGTTCATATGCTATAACATTTCCCCTCCTAGGCGTATAGAATATCTAGAAGTCATATTCCCCGAGGAACTGAATCCAACATCGTTGTCTCTGCTTGAGGCCCTTATGAGATAAGATATAACTGAGACTATTGTAATCAGAGTACACTATAAAATATTCTCCCTTCATTTAGTGTCACCACATCATCAATTTGAAGACCACTTATTCTAACTCTAGTTCATGGGTATCATAGTTCTGCATATGTTGTCTCAGCTGTTGAGTACCATAAAAGATAACTGGTCTTTCCTGAATCTGAAAAAACATGAGCCCTGTCCCTGATGCATCGTAGTAGACTACGTACCCTACGCCCTTCTCTGGAAGCCTCGGGATGGGGGAACTAGTCAGTCTCTACCTTAGGTCCAAAAAACATTGCTGGAATATCTCTAACCAAATGAAGTGTTTCTTCTGCTTCTTCAAGGCTGATAATGGTGATACAACTCTGTAGAAATCTAGTACAAACTTCTGGTAGTATCGATCCAAACCCAAGAAACTATGTACATCCGTAAAACTCCTGGGTGGCTCCCAAGATAATACCACCTCAGTCTTTTCTGGATACAATGAATCTACAACCTCTAATATGACATATCCTATAATGTGAAGCTCTCAGATCCAAAACTGGTACTTCAAGAGTTTACCATAAATCTGGTGATCTTCGAGTGTGTCTAGTACTACGTACAAATGATAGGAATGCTCCTCCTCAATAGTCAAATAGATTAGAATTTCATCATTGAATACTACGACAATGTGATCAAGGTATGGATGAAAATTCCTACTCATAAGTCCAATGAACATTGCTGGAGCGTTGGTTACACCAAATGGCATAACCAAGAACTCATTGTGGCCATACCAACAACTGAAAGTTATCTTCAGCACAACTTCATATCGCACTCTAAGCTGGAGATAGCCTGACTTGATGTCTATCTTTAAGAACCACCGTGCTCCCTTCAGCTGATGAAAGGGGTCGTCAATCCTCAAAAGTGGGTAATGGTTATTCATTTTCACCTGGTTGAGGCACTGATAGTCGACCCGAAGTGTCAAGATCCCATCCACCATCTTGGAGAACAAAATTGGGGCTGCCAAGGAGAATTTCTAGCCTAGATGAACCCCTTCTCCTGTAAGTCCGCTAGCTCTACCCACAGTTCACGAAGCTCTATGAGTTCCATCCGATACACTGGTTGAAATACTAGTGATGTCCTGGGGTACAAGTCAATGAAAAAGTCCACCTCTCTACAAGGTGGGTGACCTGGGACATCATCAGGGAAGATATCGGCATACTGATCCACCACTATAGGATAATTCTGACTCTCCACATCAACTGATCGGAGGGTTAGGATAGCCAATTGATGAGTGATAGGCAACACCCTCTTTCAGCCATTTCTATGCTATGGTGAAAATGCTCCCTTCTCACCTGTGAAGGTAAACCTAGTCCCATCCATGTAGACAAACCACACATTGTTCCTAATATAGTGAATCTGATCATAGACTGTAGAAAACTAGTCCATACCCAAGATGACGTCATAAGGCCTCGAAACTGCAACTAGGAGATCCCAGTTGATTCTCTCGCTTAATAGAGTAAGCTCAGACTATAGGAACTAGTGCATAATCATTGAATCTAGTCTCCTAGGAGTATCTAGCAACAAATATCGAGACAACGACTCCGTCATAATCTATGATCACCGAATTGGGGAAACGATTATTAAAGAATGATAGAGAAATGTGTCTATAATTACTGCAGCTAAGGTGGAGTAGACACAAATCGTATCTCATATCATCTCTGAAGCACCATGGGCGTAGACCTCAGCTGCCTAGAACTGAGATCTTCCCTGTCCACCTTCTCCCTGCCGTCGGGGTGGACCTCTTGGTGGTGTTGGCAATAACATCTCGAATTGTTGCCCACTACTAGCTGCATGACCTTCTCCTCTTCTATGTCTACCTGCTCCATGAGGACCTCCTCAGTCGAATATATATCTCTGCATGGGTTGTCTTTAGACCATTTTCGGATCATCCATATGGAAGGTCCAACTATCACGAGCCATGTGACCATGCCCACCGCATGTGTATCATTTCCTACTCCTGGTATGACCGTATCTTCCTCGGGTGCCCCATGCAACCGACCCTGAATCCTACAGTCGTACACCTATAGGTCTGGTCCTCTTAGACCACTATGAAATTATTCTATTTCTAGTTGCAGAAGAATCTGATATGTGACGACTGGTGGTGGGTCTTGCTGGTGGGGTCTGCTCAATGGGAAAACTCTCCACTAAGAGGTCTCACTCTAACAGTCCCTCCTACATTGGGATTCTGAGTGAGATCATTGAAGCCCTGACCTCCCACCTCAGTCTCAGTTTGATGGTCTGGTCCGTGAAGAATGGGTCTCATACCATATTAGTGGATTAGCATGAGAGGTCAGTAAAACTCGCTGAACACTGAGCCAGAGTCATGATACCCTACTGCAGATGAAGAAGCACCAGTATAGGCACTGCGTGTACATGCAATAGAACAAAATCTAGTAGAAACAGGCTCTCGATGTATTCCCAGAGAAGCGTCACCTCGTCGTGGAACTGGACCATCAAGATCAACCATCTTCCCGCTGCTACCTGTAGAAGGTTGGTGGAAAGGATCACCATTATATATGTTGGGGTCCTTACTAGTAGAAGGACTCTCACTACATCCTCTAGGCAATCCTCAACCACTTTTGTGTCCATATATCCAATAAACCTGGGTGACCTCTAGCGCTGGAACTCATGAAATGCGCTCAAGCAGCATGCACCCTCTGATGCTAGAGCTATTGGCATCAGTGGCCCAACAGGAAATGGTACATCTTGTGCCTCTACTGGAAAAGGCCCCTCCATTGAGGCCTCATCCCTCGGTGGGCTATCAGTGCATAAAACTCTCGGAACCCTAGATGGCTGTCTTCGTGGAGGTATCCTAAAATGAAACAAGTGCAACATGGTCAATAATTTATACCTGGCGAGCTAACTCAAGAGATCATAATGACCAAATTTTGGAAACACACACATTATCAGTGTTTTCATGCACTGAGTCAGCAATCAGAAGTTAGGGTCTTGGCGTATGGATATGTCTGCCGCCACACCAACACTGGATTCCCTAAATTAATTACCACAATCACTACACGTAACATTATTTCCATTAAAAAGAAAGATAAAATTCCTAGGTTCTGCAGTAAAAATGACCCATCTGATAACAAATTGTCTAGACCCATTCTCTAGGGCTCGTGCCATGACTACCACAAGCCCGTCTTCCATAGGCCAGGGGTTGGAAACTAGCACTGAAGGCTTATTCCGTAAAACTGGGAAGGGATGGCCTTTTTATCATGTAACACACACAACCAATAACAAATCATGATATGAACTCAAGTAAACTGAATATTATACAATGTTAGTATAATAAGTAAAAAGTGGATAGAATACATGGCCAACTAGAAAGTGCAAGGAAAACTAGAAAGTACAAGACACATGAAAGTACAAGTAACTGGAACAACAACTATGATCTCCCACTAAGGATCCTAGCTGAAGATTAGGTATAGCTCTCGATCATTCATCTCTGTTGTAATCCTCTTCTAGGTCCACCATTGAGCTACCTCCAATCCCGGTACCCTCACCCTTAGTCAGCACTGTCTATCGTTTGCGTACCACACAACAAGGTGTGGGCATAACCCATGCTGGGATGAGTATAACGATACTCACTAGGGACCCCGAGACACTCAAGATCTCAAAAAATACAACAAGGATAAACTAAAAATTAGGAAATCAACAGATAACCCTACATAGGTATATTCCCATACATATACATAAGATATCATGTAATCCATCTAAATCATGAAGAAACACAGACGTACTAACTCAGCTCACACTAGGTATATCTTTAGGTATAGTAGTAGAGGTGATTAGATGTAACAACTAAATCATCTTACTCTGTTAAGAGTTGCTGCTAAAAACCTACATAGAATCACTAGGAGCTGGCCCACACAAGATCACTGGAGCTGACCCACACAAGATAGCTGGAGATGACCCACACAGGATCGCTGGGAGCAGACCAAAATAGGATCTCTGGAGTTGACCCACACATGATCTCTTGGATCTAACCCACACTATATCACTACGAGCTAACCCACACAGGATCACTGGGATCTGACCCAGACAAGATCTCTAGAGTTAACCCACACAGGATTGTTAGGTGGTGCCCCACAAAGGATCATTGGAGCTGACCCATATAAGATCACTATGAGATGACTTGCATAGGATTGCTAGGAGCAGACCCGCAAAGGATAGTTATGAGAACTCTTCTCGACACAACCAACTACTGGGTTTTTTGCACTATGCTTTATCATCTCCATGAGAGTCAGTTCCCCAAGCCACTAGTCGATTCTCTAACTACCACTATGTACCAGGAAGAAGTATCTCAAAGGACCTTCACGTTATAGGGGTCTCAATGCAACAGAAGGTGCATCAATAAGATGCCCAGTCTGTGAGTTATTAGTCTTATAGATTAAATGGCCTAGTTGGATTCGTGCTCGATCCAACCCAAAAATACCTCATCCTTCTCCAAATGTCTAGTGGGGTATACTCATTATTAACATCTCGCTCCAAGATTTCTAGTTCCATTTGACATTTCTTCAGATGGATGTCAAGTGCCAAAGTTATGGCCCATGTAAAGTATATGTTCTTATTAGGCCTGGAACTGGCCCAACCCAATTGGACCGACCTGACCCACCATGTCCTGGGTCAACCCGATTCTGGTTAAATGGACCGTGGTGTGGCCCGGCAAGCCATGATGGCCGCGAGGGGCCGTAGAGACTGCGGGGGCGCGATGCTGCTTAGACATACATAGGGTGGCTCGACTGAGATGGCGGAGGCCACATGGAGGCTTTGTCGTGGGTATCGCGATGGTTTGGGGTGACGTATCCCCACTAGGGATGGCTCGGCAGGGGCAGTTTAGCCGGATGGGCCGCAGCTCGGGTGGCGGCTCAGCCCTGACGGCGGTGGAGGCTCGGCTCGAAGGACGGAGGTGGTTCAGCCCAAATAGCGGTGGCGGCTCAGCCTGTAAAGCATTGACGGGGTAGGCCCATATGGCCGTGATGGCTCGAGCAACAACTCAATTTGCACCTTGGCCCGAACGATGGCAGCAGCTCCGCCTAGATGGCAACGACCGCTCGGCCTGGACGATAGCGTCTCAGGCGGCGGCTCTACTGGGGATGTCAGTAGTGTTTCAAGTGGTGAGGCCGTAGTCTGCGGAATCATTGTGTACAGTGTCAGCGGCTCAGCCGTAGATGATGGTGGTGGCTCGAGCGGCGAGGCCATGGATGGAGGCAACATCTCGAGTGGTAGCTCGGCCATGGACATTGGTGTGTCGTGCCTTCAGTGGCATTTGGTTTAGCCGGCCTCTCTCATCATTCTTTGTCAGGGTTTAAGCCAATTTATTCCATCGCAAAAAACACAATTAGAAAAAATGGCAGAGGGGTTGGGCCATGTTTGTTTGGCCGGCACCAACCACGTTAGATATGTAGGAAGTGGATAAATAAAAATATGAGTCAAGAAGAAATACTCTTCAATTTTATATGAATCTTGGATGAACACATTTTGGTTGATCCACGTTCACCATGATTTCGAAGAACGAGGAAATTAAATGAGAGAATTCAATAATTTAATAAAAACACCTACATTGTTTGATTCGTCGACGAAGATTATGAGGGAGAATACGACGTTGTTGGGGAGGGGAAGACAATCGTCATTTGAAGACGTCCCACATTGAAGGACGTCCTAAGGAAGAAATTCGATGTCAAGGTTGGCATTCCTCATTGGCATTCTTCGTTGGAGATCTTTCTCCAATGTTCTCCAATGCTCTGTCTTTTGCCCAATCATTTCCCCAATTCCTCCAAAATGAAATGTTAGCCCATGATAATAGATTATGATATCAATTATATAGTTTTTTGGCACAAAATCAAAATAGTCTAATTAATTAAATTTAGATTGCCTAATTAATGTTTTAGGAGTTGTAGAGGCTCTCCCACATTTAATATGAAGTTTGAGGGTTTTTCCATTAATGGGGGTTTCATGGGGGTTTGTACCTCGGGTGGTCCCAGAGGTTAGGTATGGTGGTCCCCACTTCTCAACATCCACATAGAGTTTGAAATTAATAATAAAAATAAAATCTAAACAACTATATTATTGTTTTATTCTTCCATGAAAAACCAAAATTCTATCTTTCACCTTCAACCCACTACGGTCGAGGTAAATGTCTCTTTAAATGAATAATGGCACTGTGAGTTCAACAGTGTCCCCATATTTCAATTCCAAGCACCAGTTGAAACGTTTGAAAAACCCTCTTGCACATTTACAGATCACACCCAAGATAAAGTTCAGAAATTCTTTCTGGGAACTCTGGGCCTTGGATTCACATGCTGTTCATTTTCATGGACTCGTAAAATTCCCATATATTTTTTAAAAAATTACATGTAAATTATGGGTCTTTACAATGATACCTACTATCAGATGAAAAAAATATTCGATCCTAAAAACATGGAACCCTATAAAATATATCAAATTTTTGGGATATTGTAATAACTCCTCTTTCACGATGATCCAATTTTTTCCATCATCCTCTAAACAACCACTACACACTCTATAATATTTAAATAAGTAAAAATGTGGTGACATAACATTGGATCCCTAGAAGAAAAGCCTCGTAGAAATGTATCCACACGGTCTCCTCATCTATATATATATAGAAATAATTATATAATGTGGTCTTGAAGTGGATCCAAAACTCTCTCAGAGAAGAAAATTCTTATCTATCGGGAAACAGATCTTGGGGGCTGGTTTCAGGCATAGAAATTTTAAAAAAAGTCCATCAAACTAGTCTTAGGAATTTCCCCTTGAGATTAACAACTCTTCATGATCATTGATGTAAAATATTCCCCACTTCCTATCTTCTCCAAATATCATTGTCATGTCAAATGAAACCCAATTCCGTCTATTTTCACAAGTCAAAATAAAATTTATCAAAAATCAAGTGTCTTGGACTGGGTGAAACTCAATAGATCCCCATGATGGTAGATATAGGACCACAAGTGCATCACCCCAAACTGTAGCAGCTTCTGACTAGTATCACTGTAATATGGTGTTTTCAGGGTGATACTATATCACCAATGATTAGAGTCTGAAAAACTGTAATCTATAGATAAAAAACAGTGTAAGAATGGTCATAATGTTAAAGTTAGAGAAACATTGTAACAATAAAATCATGGTAAATAGATAGCTGGAATAAGATGAACAAAAATAATTGAAAAAAATATGATGAAGATGATTTCATATTTATATACAATATGTGACTATTGTGATCAGGGGATACAATCATATACTACATGCTAGAAAATATACAAAATGGATAAAACTTCTACAACAAAGCTCGAGCATATTCTCATTACTATGTCCCATGATCCAAAAATAATTATGTAAATCCCCCGAGAATTGGAATCAATACACATCCCTTCATCCATACCTATGATCATAAAATCTTAGTGGTTTCCAAGGGAGGTGCAAAAAATGTTCGAGACACAATCCCAATTGGATTACACCGATGGTGTCTAGGTCAATCCACTTCATGAAAAAAAAATGATAGTTTTTCAAGGGGAAAAAATAAAATTCATGAAAGAAAATAAATAAATGAGAAACCAATTCAGTCAAGTTTTCATGTGGACAACCCAACCTGTACAATGTGCTTCGACATAATCTAGATATCTTAAAGGACAAAATTTTTCTATTAAAAACATGAATACAAGGCTATTAAAAATAATAATCTTATTAATACCATGCCCCAATTATATTTTTTTCATTGGGATCACATTTTCATTTAAAAAATAATTTATTTCCCAAATAAAAATAGGTCTCAACAGATTTATTTCAGAAAAAAACTTTCAAATCCAATGGTGGAGTCTCAAGCTCATCTAAGCCGATCTACACAACATCCCATGGGTCACTACATAAATCTCTAATTTAACAAAAGACATCAAGTTTATCCACAGAACCCAATATGGAAAACCATATATCACACATCGAATGGTGACTTTGAGTCCATATAATGTGTCTCACATTTGGGAAAAGGTATCACCTAAGGTGTGGCATAGCCAGATGGATAATTGGTCCATCCTTGATTTCTACCTTAGGGAACCAGTATCTCTCCAAAATACTTATAAAATTCCTAGAGATCCTTCACCTAGAAATCTAAATTATAACTTCTGGCATATCTATTATATCCTACAAGAACACAACGAGTCTATCCATGGTATATAAAATCATAACTCATGTTATCTATTGATCCCTAGAAAATTAGCATGGAAATCAATCCACATGTGACAATGAAAAACATTTACATATTCATTCAATCAATATGGCATGACCATAACACATGTTAATAAGCTATTAATATGATATTATTCATGAAATTAAACATTGAACATGCCATTAATCAGAACGTATGATCAAGGCACCAGTTCGTGATCACTATGAAATATGAATTAAACAAAACACATGGAATACAATCATACTAACAAAGAATTATCATAGAATATAATTAAATCCACTCAAGAAGGAATAAGAAATAAGAACATGTAATTAATGTATAATCTAAAAATAATAATGAATTAGCATGAGACATAAAATAATAATCATAAGGTACATGGATTATTTCATGAAAAATTAGTAATGAATATATTCAAATCATACATGGGGACAAATATAAGGGGCTACTATTTTAACACAATAAAATTATGGAATTAACTCATCAAAATATGGAGTAATTTACACGGTGTATTAAAAATCAATGCATAGGAAATGTATTCCATTATTGATGGCCACACCCATAGAATAGTGAAAGAAAAGGTGAAGACCACACGAATGGGCTTTTCCATAATATAGGGTCACCTAGTTCAGAAAGTACACATTATCAAAATTTATTAATCACAAATTATGCATTGCAACAAGGATATTTCATGTGACACAAGGACGAATACATTAAAATGTGAAAAATAGAATAAAAAATATCATGAAAACATACATTAATGTTGTATCACTGCATTCATATTTATTTGGGTCACTATTAGTCATATAAGTAAATAAATCAAAGGTTTTTTCAAATTCCTTTAAAATTTAACAAAAAAATTCCCCCAAAAAAAATACAATAGATGGAAGAGGAACCTTCAGAAATAAGTAAGTGGAAGGAATTGATTACCTAGTAATTTTTATTTCTTCTAATAGAGAATGATTTGGACATTTATGGAGGAAGATCGGTCAAACCCCATGATGACAGGAGGAGGAAGCTCACACATGAAGTGGGAGAAAAAAACTACTAGAGATGTATATGAAGGAATGATGAAGTAGGTTAGATTCATTAAAATGTGAAAATAGTAATTTCACCCGCATTTAACATAGAAAATGGGGTTTCCTCATGATTGGCTAAATTGTGCACCAACTATGTTCTAGTTACTGAATGAAAGGGGTGTATAATATGGTTTGGGGAATTGTTTATCTAATTGTGGAAAATCTATGACAAAACATATTTTCATGGAAACCTTTAATCTTGCATGTTCATGCTCCTAGGGTTGAACAGTTGCAGAAAAATCATATGCACCCTACTAATCCAATGTTTGAAACAACACTATTTATGGGAACCATGTGGGATGGGTGTATGGATTTCACTAACCATGATACCCAATATTTTACTCAAATTTCATTGATTCACATTCCATATGATCCCATGTGATATCTAAAGAATCCTTGACCACTTTTTGAATAAAATTTATGGTCTTTTTAAGATAATAAACAAAAAATTAAGTGCTTTATTCCTCCAAAAATGTATCGATGATTCAACACTACCTTCTCAAGACAACTCCTAGACGAGTTTCCCTTCCAAGGGTAGTATAACTTCATTTGAAAATATTTCTAGCCACTAGACATGAACATTGACTTGCTCCACATAGTTTTCCTCTTGTATACATTAGTGATTCCAAATCTTCCGATATAGTGGAACAAACAAACCTCATAAAACCTTGATGCTACAGTCAACGATGCATCATGGATGATCCCCGAAGTATGAAACTACCTCCAGATTGAAATTTTGGTGTCAATCCAATGAGAAAGGTATGGGTGATACTGGAAAGGATGACATATGTTGAAGATTTATTTCATGTAACTGTACATATGAGGTAATAGACATCGATAGGTTATCACCCAATCGGGGAAATAATCATAGGATGGAACATTGTCCCACATCAAACTCCGTAGGTATGTGGTGACGATTGGTAAAATAATTTTTCCTAGACTGAGTTATATCCATATTATTCTAAATCATCTACACCTAGTCTGATGTTTATTTAATATGTTGAGAAAATTACCAAGTTACCTACTCTATCACTAGCTAGGATAAAGAAATCTATCGCATTCTAACATAGAGGGCCTTATATGGATCCATCTGAATTTCCATAAAATGTGATATTATAGGACAACACAACCATAGGCCTATGACTTTCCCATGAACCTCCTAAAACAAGGATATATTCTTGAATCATATCCTTTAACACTTGTATGGTATTCTAAGCCAATCAGTTGGTCTAAGTGATTAATTATGTACTCAATAGGGCCTTTGAACATTTTAATTTTTCATCCCTTTCCATAATCATAATGTAAAGTTGCTATCTTAGTTTGATATGTTGTGACAATAAAAATCTTGAAGTCTCAATATCTCATGGATTTAAATCCTTATTAGCTTGTCAAAATAAAATTTTTCTCAAATATATAGGAGTTGTGTGACCATTTTCAAAATATCAACCATCACGTACATTAAACCACATTCATGAGGGGATCTTGAAATTCAGATCACAAATATTAATTTTTATGTTATTCTATATCCACATGGGAATGTATCGAGTATGTAGGTGTCCATTATTATATTGATGCAACCATCAACTTATATGAGGTGGAGCACCATGCGATGAAACATGTTATCTACCTCTTCATTCCTAACCACCAATATAAGAGATTCATAACAATGTAGAACATGTTAATATCATGATTTACTAACCAAATTAAAGAATGTTATTCCCTCATCAACTCTTACGGTATGTATGTAGGCACCCATACATGGGAAAAGAAGATTATTGTTTCATTACCATTCAAAACCCAAAATAATTGTGGGTTTTCCCCTTTGATAACCTCTCACATGATGAGGCACTCAGAATGAGATGAAAATCTCATCCAGCCTTCTCCAAAAGGGATAATTTCACTCACATATATTCTAATTATGTCTACTATAGTTGTTTCTGGACCTCAAGGTGCAACTCAACAAAATATCCATAATTTTCCACTAAATTCTAGAAAACTGGGAAAAATTCATCTGAGTCTACTAGATCATGTTATCCACCATGGAGTTACCATTAGTAGGTGTATAAGAAAGATCAATGTATATGGACATCATTTAGTTGACCCACTTACGTTGCCTTGTATTTATGTCTCACAATGTGGAGATATATTTGAAACTTATATGATCGTTGTAAAAATTGAATAACTCCCCCAACAATGAGTTTCATCAATAGTGTAGTGCATGAATAATGGATACTAAATCAAGGTCATGTGTAGGGTAACTCCAATAACGATTCCAAAACTAGAAACTTCTATATTTTGTGACTAGATCATCATTTATCAAAAGTAAAAATTGTATGATTTCTAAAGAATCACAATAGACTATATAAAATCTTCCCATCTTAAGTAGAATCAAGATTAATGTTGAAGTGAGCCTTCCATTTAACTCCTAAAACTCTATCACCTTGGCTTTACACCACATGATATTCACACCCTTCCTAGTCAATTTAATAATAGACAATTTTAAAAAGGATAATTCCTAGATGAATATCCTTTAACGACCATCCAAACATAAAAATAAACATATATCAAAAAAATATCATAGATTGTTACCATGAAACATTGAATCTATCCATATATATAAATATATATATGCGTGAATCATATATGATATTCCCAATTAGGTTAACCCTACTGACCCAAAAGGGGAATTTACTAGGATTCCCATATAGATCATTATGTCTTAGTGTACTCTAAATGATCTCAAGAGAATTCTCATGGTCGTTTCTGAGATTGAATAAAGTATGGTGTCATCTATAAATATTACAACAAGGAAACCAAGATACAGGTTGAAGAATGGATTCATCATATCCAAGAAGACATGTGACACATGCTTTCGACTGATCTATATAATGAGATACTCATAAAATTATTACCAACATTAGAATATTGTATATGGAATATTTGATGATTTCAAATGTCCCTGGTATTATCCCGACCTTAATTTAATCTTATAGAAAATAGTTTCTCCATAGATATGGTTTAAGTGGTCATCAATATTAACTAATGTGTACCTATATATCACAATGATCTGGATCAATCTGAGGTAATCCATGCACAACCAGAGGTTACCGTCATAATTCTTCAAAAAATGTTCAATTGAACACATTGGTGATGTACTTCGTCATATCAAACCTTTATCCTCTAGATCATGAAGCTCCATCCAAATTTCTTATAGCTCTATTAGATCAATCTAATAACGTGGAATGGAAACTAGTGTCGCAATTGGGACAAGATCAATGGTGAAATCCTCACTTCTATCAAGAGGTAATCTAATGAACCCACCATAGAATACATCAATGAAACAATCCAAAATAGAAGCTAATACAACTAATCTAATTTTTTCTTCACCCATTAATATGTTCTTTAAATAAGCTATCACTCTACCTAGCCTAGTATGTTTATTTCCATCTCATATTTCCTAGTTTTCCCATTTTCAATTATGAATATACATTCTTTAAATGGGTGATGTTAGGGACACTCAATGGTGATAACAGTCCATTAGGGCACAATAAGGCGCAATCTAATCCATACTGAGAATGACCTCGATGTCGGTCATCTAATGGATGAAGAATCTCCATATGAAACATCACCATATTCTTTATGGGAGAACTACATACATGGAAATATTACCAATATTCTAAAACCTATTGACTTGTTGAGGGACATGAAACTACAAAAGTACACGATATAATGACCCAGACATATCATAGTCACCTCAGATATAAAATACTGTCATGTACCTATACCAAAAAATGGATACACTAAATTTGAGGATACTTGAATTATACCTTTTATTTTAGGTGGACCTAGACTCTACTCCTAAAGAGTATGTTTTACTTCATAAATTTGGCAAGAACCACAACCCTAAGAGGCAGTCTGACTTGCCTAGGTAAATATACTCAGTTGACGCCGATGTTATGAGGTCTGATTGCCTTTTCTATATCCTATACCCCCTCATCCTGATCAGCTGGTAGAATGAAAACTCCCATGCTGACATGGAGTTTGATTTCTAAGACCAGATAGTGGTGTCAGTACTGCCCCCTATTATTGTATGCTGATCGAAATGACCAAAGTAAGTGTTGAGGGTGACCCATCATACCTCATTCTTGGAATATGATTAGGTTCCTCTTCCAATATGTCTTCTTATTTCATGGCCTTCCCCACTACTGACACATTATCAAGATGTAAATTCATGTCACCGTGATGGTACCTCCCTCCCGCGCTCCCTCATTACATTGCATCCTTCTATCTAAAAAACCATCACCCTTTATCTAAACCGTACCTCCCTAGCTCAAATTTCAATCCTCTTTGGGATTTTGTTCAATGGTATGGGTATGGTTCACTATATCTATAAATGTATTCAATATAAATACATTCACCTATGATATTATGAAATGCCAAATCCCATCATCAAATATCCATACCGTCATCAACACAATATCAATCATCAATAGGGAAAAAATGTAGAGAATGATTGAATTAGTGGAATATTATAACATGGACATAGTGCATAGCTGAAGATGAAATAACTCCCTTATGTGTTCGAACCTCAAAGTATGTTGAAATATGTGATCATTGAAGACTATCTGGAGAAAATCCCACACCATACCAAGATGGTGCCCTAACTAAGAAGAACTGCCCATTTCCATGGTAAGGCCAGGGTCAATGTCTCACATTTCTCACAAAAGGAGGACTTTTTTTCATTTATTGTTATTCATTTTAAATTTTTCATATTTTCAACCCATTTTGGAAATATTGGATTTGGTGGATGAAAATTTCCATTTATAAGGACCCATACAACATATAAATCAAAATGTGTAGTCCACTTAAACAAATTTCAATGCACAACTATAAGGTAAACATGAGAATTTCATATATTTTTAACAATCAACCCTATAAATCATAATTAAACGAAAAACAAACAATTAAATCCAAAATATGAAATGCATGATTATAGTAGATATGACATGAAGATATAAATTAAATTTTATTTTCTATGGTTCCTAGTATTAAGCATTCCTTGATCGTCCCTCATCTCATTGGGTTGTATTAATATAAATTATCATTTTAGTAATACAAATACAATAAAACCATTAAATAATTGTTTCACCCAATGGGGAAGTTGTGTTGAACATAAATGGAACAATCAATAACTTATATTTTCTATCCACGGTAATTTGTGTGTTCCCAATCTATTGGTTTGATATTTCCATGCTCCTCATTAATTCCAAATTCTAATGTCCTAAATCTTGTCTAAACCCCAATATTAAAATAAAAATAAAAGGGATATGATATAACATTATATCATCCCACACCAGCTTCCACTCAATAGATCCTTGAGATAGTAATTACATGACATCAAGCGCATCTCCCTGAACCATATAGGCTGCCAACTAGTAGAGAGGGCATAGAGTTTTTCTTTACAGATACTATGTCTTCAATGATTAGAGTATTTACAAACATACTAAATATAAAAAATAACATATAAATTATTATAAAATGTTCACAACATAATTATGGAAATAATCCAAGAACGATAAGTAGATAACTGTAGAAAAATATAAAAAAGGTAAAAATTTATACTATGATTCTTGATAGTATACATATGATATAATACTAAAGCTATAAATCAATCATGTATCGATATCCACACACTAACAATTATCTGTACATAGGATTTTAAAATCATCTTGGGTGACAAGGGAATCCTATGAATGGTGTGAGGTATAATACATATAGGCTAACATGAATGGTTTGTTGGACAATCCATTTCATATAAAAAATTAATGAAAATGTTCAAATAGGAATATATAAAATGATGGTTATGAATTAAATAAATGAGTAGCCATTTTGGCCTAGGTTTTTGGTGGACACCCGACCTATACCACATACTTCGACCTAAGATGAATATCTTAAAATAAGTACATTTTCATATATAAAATGTATAAAAGGGCCATTGTATTTGTGAAATTGAGAAATAACATACCCCAACATTTTTCGTTGTGAAAGGATCAAAATTTCAATAAATAAATACTACAATTATGTAATAAAAATATACCTCAAAACTAATAATGTGGGAAAAATTACCATTGAAACCAATGGTGGAGTCTTGATCTTGTCCAAGGTGATCTAAAAAATATCACATCAGTCGCTATATGATTATCCAATATTAAAAAAACCATCGTGTCTATCACAAACCGAATTGGGTCGCCATGAACTCGACACCTGACCCGGCCCGCAGTAAGGCCCGAAGGGCATTCCCGATCCCCATGGGCTGGCACAAGTGCCCGAGTATAAATTTATAATTTTTTTGGGAACAATTTACATGTTTAAAAAATAGAAACAAATCATTAGTAAACCGAAATCCGAAAGCAACATTACAACCGCAAGTTTTAAAACTGCATGACCGAGTATCAAAAAAAAGAGCAACCACACCTCAACCACAACTAACTCCCAAAATAAAGTGACCAAAAACCAAACCAGCAATAGTCACCTAGTGGAAGAATATCCCTGTCAGGCTTCCGCCACCAATTCCAACTCAGATGAGTCAACTAACAACTCGGGCCACCGTGCTCAAAACCTTTGAATTTCCCTACATCAGACATAATCAGATCTACATACAACCAACGGTGTAAGTAGGGTGTGAGCAACACTCAATAGGTTGGCACCAGAGAAAAGATTCGGCATAAAAAGGGTTAGATGACCAAAGTAGTTCTCATGTCCAAATTTTAGGGAAAGTAAATTAATGCACTAACATTTTGATGTAATCAGTTTTTAAAGAGTGGAAGGAAATTTTAAAATAGGAAAAAGGGGTTTTTGATATTGAGTGAAAAAGAAAGATTCTTACCTTTTGAAACCACAGAAGTCACCAAAACCAACCAGTGATGAGTATATAATTGCACAGGAGCAATAATAGTGGGAGAGGCCCTAGGTATTAAAGTCGTGTGGGACCCTAGAACCTTACGACTCGGTGAACCAAATCATACATTTCCTGTGCATGAGCCACCGGCAGGGAAACGCCTCCTACCGTAGTTGTCTCCAGTCATTATACAAAGTTTAGTTAGTGTTGTAAGCGTCAATCCCGCTAAGTGAAACTGGGCCGAGGCCACTCCCGTATCACTAGCACGCTAGTCTAGTCAGCCCACCTAATACCCAAGCTTCCCCTTTTGTGCTCAATATTCAATGTTCACCCTACTCAACAAGGTCAAGATACAACACACAACATAGAACCTCACAACATGCAAGAACTACAGAATTTCTAGGGAAAAACTAATGTTTATAAAACATTTGGAAAACTGGTTTATACATTTTAAAAAAATATAACAACACAACCAATAGTGAAGAACCCACTCGGACGCACACTAATACTGTAACAAGGATCAATTTTAACTACTGCATTGTTCAAAAACCAAGTCACAACACATTATAAACCTGACAATCTAGAAAATCCACTAATAAAATTAAAACACATGCTCTACCTGTCCAACCGACAACTCACGATAGTATTTAAGGAAAAGAAATGTTAAATTAATCAACCAGCAGACCAATGATCAAACGCCCTAAGCATGCGAAACCACCTACCTCAACTAGGTACGTGAAGCGACACGGCGCAAAACTCCCATTGTGCAACGGTCGCACCGAAAGAAGCTATCAAAAGGGTCCTAAAACAGTGGACCAAAAACCCACAATGCCAACCCAGTGAAACATCAGCAGTCCATAGATAAACATCAACAATTAGATAATTCAGTTAACCGTTTTACAGGTTCAATAATAATTAAATATATTAATTAACAACTAAACCAAAATAATTAAGTAGGTTGATTAATAAGTATACAATTCCAAAACTAACTAGATAGATTAATTAACAAGTCAACAATTTTAATTAAATATGATGATTACAAATTTAATAATAATCAATTAAGTAGATTAACAATTTACGATATCAAATAAATTAACTATCAATATGACCAATTCAAATAAACAAAACAATTAACAAATTTAATTACAATTAATTAATTGCTTAACACTTAAAAAAATTAAATAAGTTTTTTAACAACTAAAACATAATTAATTAATTAATTAGAAAATTAAAAAATTCAATAAAAACTAATTGAACCAATTAAAAATTAAACAAAATAAAGTTAAATAAATTAAAATCAAACCTTCGACCAAAGAAAACGTCGGAAAGACAACCGACGGGCGACGCTGTAGCTGTCCGGTGAGCGAAGGGGGTTGCGGAAGCTGTCTGGCGAGCGGAGGGGGTTACAGAGGTGTTGTCCGGCAAGAGGAGGTGGGTTGTGGCAGCTATCTAGCAAGAGGAGAGGGATGATGCTGGTCGGTTGAGCTGGAAGAGGGGAAAGGTGGATGGGTGCCAGCCTGGTGAATGGGAGGCAGCAGGCGGAGGGGCGGTTGGCGGGAGAGGGGAAGGATTAGCGCGGGCCGAGGGGAGATGCGGGGAAGCGGGAGGCCGTGAGGGAGAGGAAACGGAGAAGAGGTGGGGGGAACGGTGGGTGAGATGGGGAATAGCAGGGAAGAGAGGAGAAGGGAGGGAGAAATGAAATGAAGAAGGAGGAGGAGAAGGAGAAGGGAGAGGGGATGACACGCAGGAGGAAGTGGGAGAAGGGAGAAGGAGGAGAGATGAAGAGAAGAAGGAGGAGGGAGGGGCGGCCGAGCAGGGGAGAGAAGAGGAGAAGGGAAAAAAGGGAATTAAAAGAATGGGTGGTGGCTAGGGTTTCATGGGGGGGAAATAAAAAGAATAAGATAATAAAAATTCAAGTGGTGTAAATAAATAAATAAACCAAAATGGTTAGGTTGAATAAAATTAGAAAGATAATAAAATAAAAAAATAGAATAAAATAAAAATAAAAGGCTTTAATAATAATAAAATTAATAATAATAATAATAAGAAGAATAAGAAACCTAAAGTTAATCATCCAGTATTTGAGATGTCCGCGCAATGGTCACCGCACATTAAAATGGTGAAGCCGCACGGCTTCTCCCTTGCCCTGCTCGTGTGCCGAGCAGTGCAAGGTTCTCGCGCACACGTCGTTGCCACAATGGGAAACTCTCATCGGGTTAAGCTCATGCTACAACCAATCAATTTAAATAACAGGCAACTAATTCACGAAATAAAAATTAAAAATTAAATTTGTACCTCAACGAAGTCCAGGCGTGACAATTCTCCCCACCACGAAAACATTCCTCCCTCAGAAAGTCAGCTCGATGCCTGATCAGAGAATAGAAATTGGTACTCCTGCTCAACCCATGACTTCCGTTCCCAAGTGTCGTGTTCATCATTCATGTGCTTCCAGAGAATACGGACCAGAGGAATGGACTTTCAATGCAGCACCTTCTCCTGTGAATCCACTATCCACACTAGTCGCTCAAACACAGATAAGTCAGACTCTATCTCCAACTCCTCCCCATTCAACACATGCAACGGATTGGGGTTGTACTTATTTAGTTGGGAGACATGAAATACGTTGTGAATTGACATCAACTGCGAGGGAAAATATAACTTGTATTCCCCCTTTCCAATCCGCTCAATAATTTCGAAAGGTCCGACATTCCTCGGTGTGAGCTTTCCCTGCTTCCCCAAATGACGGTGACCCAAGCGAGGGGCCACTCTCAGGAACACTATGTCCCCCACTGAAAACTCAAGATCCCACCACCTCTGATCTGCATAAGACTTGTGGCGACTCTGAGCTGTCAACAACCGCTACCTAATCATCTTGACCTTCTCAGATGTCTCTTGAACAAGGCTCGGTCCCATGAGTGAGCTCTCGCCTACCACAGCCCAACACAGAGGAGACTGACAAGGCTGACCATAGAGCGCCTCAAAGGGTGCCATTCTGATGGAAGATTGGTAACTGTTATTATAAGAAAACTCGACCATCCCCAAATGGATATCCCATGAGCCTCCCAAATCTAACACACAGGCTCGAAGCATGTCTTCCAGAATCTGATTCGCCTGCTCCGCCTGGCCATCGGTCTGAGGATGGTATGTCGTGCTCATATGTAACTGCGACCCCAAGGCCTTCTGGAGGCCTCCCCAAAACTGAGATGTAAAGCAGGGTTCCCTGTCAGAGACAACATCCAATGACACACCATGAAGTCTGACCACCTCCTAAACATACAAGCGGATCAGCTCCTCTACCCTCGCTGTATCTCTGATCGGAATAAAGTGAGCTGACTTGGTCAAGCGTTCAATCACTACCCAGATAGCATTCCTCCCCTGAGGTGTGCGAGGAAATCCAATAATTAAGTTCATGGAGACCACGTCCCACTTCCTAGTAGGAATGGGTAATGGCTGGAGTAGAGAAGATGGTCTCTGATGCTCTACATTCACTTACTAGAATTTGTAGCATCTGGATACAAAGTCGGCTATGTCCCGTCTCATACCTGGCCACCAAAACTGACGACGAACATCATAATAAATCTTGGTGGTACCTGGATGGACGGTCCACTGAGATTGGTGGCTATCCTGCATCACCAACTTCCGCAGATACAATGGCACCACAACACGGCCCTTGAAGCACAAGACCCTCTGTGGAGAGAAAGACCAATCAGAAGGAGTCTCCCCACCGTGAAGAAACTGCATAGATCGCTGACACAACTCATCACCAGGCTGCTCCTGCTGAATCAACTCCAGAAGAGCAGGAGTCAACTAGTTGCTAGCCAAGAAAGTACCTCAACTATGCTCCCAGCTCCCCAAGTGCATCTGGGCGAAGAGCCCCATAAAAGTCCACTCATCGCTGGACTTCCTCAATGCATGCACTGGTACTTTTCTGCTCAAAGCATCAGCTCCCACATTACCCTTTCCAGGGGTATAGAAAATATCAAAATCAAAACCCTACAGGTACTCGACCTAGTGGCGCTGCCTCAAATGGAGATCCCACTGAGAGAAAATGTAGGACATGATCTTATGGTCACAATAGACCACAAACATCTCCCCAAAGACATAGTGACACCATGTCTTCAGAGAATGCATCACCACTGCCAACTCTAAGTCGTGAGTCAGATTATTCTTCTCATGTGGCCGGAGCTAGTGAGAACCATAAACCACAACATGGTCATCCTGCATGACAACACACCCAAGGCCCGTACCTGAAGCGTCACAGTAAACAACATATCCCTTTCCCGACTCTGGTAAGGTCAGCACATGCGCGGTGGTCAACCTCCGCTTAAACTCCTCAAAGGACGCCTGAAACTGAGGGCTCCACTCAATCTTCACCCCTTTCCTGGTGAGTACGGTCTTGGGGGAGGCAAGTCGCGAGAAGTCCCAGACAAAGCACCTAAAATAACCAGCCAACCCTAGAAAACGTCTGATCTCAAACACATTTCTCAGCTTCTCCCGTCACATAACTGACCTAATCTTCTCGGGATCCACTGAAACCCCTTTGTTCAGAGAAGAAATCCCTAGGCACATCACATCCCTAATCCAGAATGAGCATTTCGAGAGTTTGGCATGCAGGAGGTGATCCAACAAAGTGCCCAAAACAACGCGCAGGTGATGATCATGCTCCTCCTCAGATCCAGAATAAACCAAGAAGTCATCCATGAGTACAATGAAAAATTAGTAGAGATATTTGTGGAACACCCTATTCATGAGCCCCATAAAAAATGTAGGATCATTCGCCAGTCCGAAAGGCATGACCAAATACTAGAAGTGACGGTACCTGCTTCGGAAAGCCGTCTTCATGATATCTTCTTCTCTCACCCTGAGTTAGTGGTATCCCGAACACAAATCAATCTTGGAAAACCACTTTTCACCCTTCAGCTGATCGAAAAAATTATCAATCTGGGGAAAAGGGTATCTATTTTTATGGTTACCATGTTCAATTTTTGGTAATCAATGCACAACCGAAGGGTTCCATCGGCCTTCTTCGCGAATAAAACCGGTGCGGCCCAAGGAGAGACGCTTCGGTGAATGAATCATTTGGATTCCGAATCATCCAGTTGTATCTTTAATTCCCTCAATTCAGAGGGGGACATGCGGTATTTGTGAAGAGATATTGGTTGTGTTCTCGGCGCCAACTCAATCAAGAACTCCACGTCCCGCTCTGGGGATAAGCCAGAAAAAACATCTGGAAAGACCTTTGGGAACTCGTCCACTATACGAGGTGACCCGCCAGGTAAAACACCACCATCGCCCTCCAGTGCGAGCAGAGACAACTGATAAGGAATATTTTCCAACTCAGGGAGTGGAGGTCCTACGCGTCCTGACTGAGGATCCCATTCTCCATGAAATAACCGGGGAGTTCCATCTGGTGCCGTAAAACTGATTCAGCGCCGATAGCAATCAATGTACGCCTGGAAGTGCACCAGCCAGTCCATACCGAGGATCACATCAAATAGGTCCATGTCAAGGACCATGAAATCTCATTCCATATCAACCCCTGACACAGAGAGTGCGCACGATGGGCACCTAAGAGCTTGCTCCCTCTTTTTCCACAACGGTGTTGCCAACTCCATAGAAAACGATAACAGCTCGGTTGGTAGGTTCAACAGATTCACAAGGCGAGCATAAATAAAAGAAACTGAAGCACCAGTATCAAATAAAACTATAGCTATAGAATATGAAACCAGAATAGTACCTCGAACCGTCGAAGGCCCTGCATCAGATCCCGTTAGTGCCTGATCCACCGCATGCAGTTTCCTGGATCCTTCCTGAGAATGACTGCTCGCCTGCGGCTCTGCCCTAACCTGGCTCTGCCCAGAAGATAATCCGGTCCTGCCACCACGACCACCAAACCGAGATCCCGGAATCCTGGTCGGCTCTGACTGCACTGATACACCCCTAGAAGCTACAGATCCAGTCCTACTCTGGTAAGGGCGTAATGTCCCGCAGAAATGTTGTAGGTGCCCCATAACTACACACCCATAGCAAGGTCTGGGAGGATGTGGACATGCAGGTCAGATGTGCCCTGCCTTTCCGCACTGATGGCACACAATGGGCCTCACATCAGAAGCCTCAGATGATGTCTTCATGGAGGGATGGCCGGAGCCACCACCACTATTCTTCCACTACTCAACATGCTTACTCTTCTTCTCTGAGGAACTGCCGCTGCTAAAGCCTGATACTGATCCGAAAAACCCCAACTTTCCTCTTTGGTCAAATATCAGCCATGCAAGCACGATCGACCACCTTATCATCAGTCTTCAACTTGAATAAGAAAACATGAGAGTGGATTTCTGGTCGAAGGCCCTTCTCAAACTTCCGATCTTTCAAGAATTCGCTCGAAACTATCTCGGGTGCGTACCGCACCAGCTCAGCAAAGCGGTTCACATATTCCAATCACTGTATGAATCCCCTAGGAAAGCTCCATGAACTCCTGAGATCTAGCGTAGGCTAGAAACTCTGGACAATACTTCTCGTTGAAGATACCCTTGAAATCTTTCCAGCTCATGTGCTCATGTTTCCCAGCCTAAACCACTGATTCCCACCATTTGCGACTGGAACCTCTAGCTGGAACGAGGCACACTTCACCCTGACTTCCTCGGGCATGTCAAGGAAATATAACATGTTTTATATCTTTTCAAGCCACTCCTCTGCCTCCTGAGGCCTTGAACTGCCTCAGAAAGGAGGAGGTTTGTTCATTAGAAACTCTTGAGCTCTATCCTTCATGGAGCCAGATTTTCCCCTGTAGTTGGAATAGGGGGGGGGGGGTAGGAGTCACCCCTTGTCCCAAAGCCTGAATGGCTCGGACCATATCCCCAACCAATCTCTTATCAAGCGGCGCAGGATAACTCTCTTCGGCTTCCTCCCGTGGGTGCATGGGAGCTCTCTAGGGTGGCATCTTGCTGCACAGGGCAACAATCATAAAGGAATACTGTCAATATTACATATCTCAAGAGGAACCAAATTTTTCAACAGGATAAATAATCATCAATAAACCAAACATGCAAAAACGACTTCATGTCAAAACTCCACTTTTCTACCTAGTGTCCACGTACAGTCTGCAGCCTGTACGTCCCACCTAGGAAATAAGTCAAACAAGCACCCTGACATCCCATGGTGACTGAGTATCTGTCACGAGGCATGCTGGTCAGGCACCCTACTCGCAACATAATTTTCGAGCCCCATGACAGTCCCAACATCTGTATAACCAAACCCACCCCAAATAACATAGACCAAGAGTTATCCTGGCTCTGACAACATTTTGTCATGAACCAAATCAGGTCTCCATCAACTCGACGCCCGACCTGGCCCGCGGCAAGGCCCAAAGGGCATTCCCGATCCCCAAGGGCTAGCACAAGTGCCCGGGTATAAATTTAGAATTTTTTTGGGAACGATTTACCAAGAAAAAAACCATAAGTAAACCTAAATCTGAAACCAACATTACCACCGCATGTTTCAAAACAGCATGACCGAGTCTCAACAAAAAGAGAAACCACAACTCAACCACAACTAACTCCCAAAACAAGTGACCAAAAACCAAACCAGCAACAGTCACCTGGTGGAAGAATATCCCTGTTTGGCCTCTGCCACCAATGCCAACTCAGATGATTCAACTAACAACTCGAGCCACCGTTCTCAAAACCATGGCATTTCCCTACATCATAAATAATCATATCTAATTACACCAAAAGGTGTAAGTAGGGTGTGAGAAACACTCAATAGGTTGGCACCAAAGAAAAGATTCTGCATAAAAAGTGTTAGATGACCAAAGTAGTTCGCAAGTTCAAATTTTAGGGAATGTAAATTAATTCACTAACATTTTGATGTAAACAGTTTTTAAAGAAAGGAAGGCAGTTTTAAAATAGGAAAAATGGGTTTTTGAAATTGAATGAAAAAGAAACATTCATACCTTTTGAAACCACAGAAGTCACCAAAACCAACAAATGATGAGTATATAATCACACAGGAGCAACAAAAGTGGGAGAGGCCGTAGGTAAAAATGTCGTGTGGGACCCTTGAACCTCACGTCTCGGTGAACCAAATCATACATTTCCCATGCACGAACCACCGGTAGGGAAACACCTCCTACCGTAGTGGTCTCCAGTCATCATCCAATGTTTAGTTAGTGTTGTAAGTGTCAATCCCGCTAAGTGAAACTGGGATGAGGCCACTCCTGTTTCACTAGTACGCTAGTCTAGTTAGCCCAACTAATACCCAGGCTTCCCCTTTTGTGCTCAATATTCAAAGTTCACCCTACTCATCAAGGTCAAGACACAACACACAACATAGAACCTCACAACATTCAAGAACTACGGAATTTCAAGGGCCAAACTAAAGTTTTTCAAACATTTGGAAAACTGGTTTATAAGTTTTATGAAAATAAAACAACACAACCAATAGTGAAGAACCCACTCGGATGCACACGAAGACTGTAACAAGGATCAATTTAAACTGCTGCATTTGTTCAAAAACCAATGCACAACATAGTATAAACCCAACAATCTAGACAAGCCACTAATAAAAGTAAAACTCATTCTCTACCCGTCCAACCGACAACTCACGACAATATTTTAAAAAAATGAAATGTTAAATTAATAAAGAAGAAGACCAATGATCAAACGCCCTAAGCATGTGAAACCACCTACCTCAACCAGGTGCATGAAGTTACATGTCGCAAAACTCCCGTTGTGAAATGGTCGCACCGCAAGAAACCGTCAAAAGGGTCCTCAAACAGTGGACCAAAAACCCTCGATGCCAACCTAGTGAAACATCAGTTGTCCATAGATAACCATCAAAAATTAAATAATTCTGTTAACCGTTTAACAAGTTCAATAATAATTAAATTAATTAATTAATTAACAACTAAACCAAAACAATTAGGCATGTTGATTAATAAGTATAAAATTCCAAAAAAAACTAGATAAATTAATTAACAAGTTAAAAATAACAATTAAATAAGATGATAAAAAATTTAATAATAATCAATTAAGTAAATTAACAATTTACCAAATCAAATAAATTATTTATCAATCTGACCAATTAAAATAAATAAAACAATTAACAAATTTAATAACAATAAATTAATTACTTAACACTTAAACAAAAATTAAATAAGTGGTTTAACAACTAAAACAAATTTAATTAATTAATTAGAAAATTAACAAATTCAATAATAACTAATTAAACCAAATAAAAATTAAACAAAATAAAGTTAAATAAATTAAAATCAAACCTCCGACCAAAGAAAATGTCGGAAAGACAACTTAGGGGCGACGCGATAGCTGTCTGGTGAGAGAAGGGGGTTGTGGCGGCTGTCCGGCGAGAGGAGGGGGTTGCGGAGCTGTTGTCCAGTGAGAGGAGGGGGGTTGTGGCAGCTGTCCGGCAAGAGGAGGGGACTACTGCTGGTCGGTCTGGCTAGAAGAGGGGAAGAGAGAAGGGGTGCCGACCTGGTGAATGGGAGGCAGCAGTCGGAGGGGCGGTTGGCTGGGAGAGGGGAAGGGTGAGCGCGGGCCAAGGGGAGATGAGGGGAAGCGGGAGGCCGTGAGGGAGAAGAAATAGGTAAGAGGTGGGGGAGCACAGTGGGTGAGATGGGGCACAGTAGGGAAGAGAGAAGAAGGGAGGGAGAACAGAAAAGAATAAGGAGGAGTATAAGGAGAGGGGAGAAGGAATGGCGCGCTGGAGGAAGTGGGAGAAGGGAGAAGGAGGAAGGAATAAGAGAAGAAGGAGGAGGGAGGGGAGGCCGAGCAAGGGAGAGAAGAGGAGAAGGGAAAAAAGAGAAAGAAAAGAATGGGTGGTGGCTGGGGTTGCATGGGGGGGAATAAAAAGAAGAAGACAAAAAAATTAATTCAAGTGGTGTAAATAAATAAATAAATCCAAATGGTAACGTTGAATAAAATTATAAAGATAATAAAATAAAATAAAATAAAATGAAATAAAAATAAAAGGCTTTAATAATAATAAAATTAATAATAATAATAATAATAATAATAATAAAACTAAAGTTGATCATCCGGTATTTGTGAAGTCCGCGCAATGGGCACCACACATAAAAATGGCGAAGCCGCACGACTTCGTCCTTGCCCTGCACGTGCACCGAGCAGTGCAAGGTTTGCGCGCACACATCGTTTCCACAACAGGAAACTCACATCGGGTTCAGTTCGTGCTACAACCAAGAAATTTAAATAACAGGAAATTAAATCACGAAATAAAAATTAAAAATTAAATTTGTACCTCAACAAATTCTGGGCATGACAGTGCCCTTCCATGAAAACCCATATAGAATCCCTTGTATTAGTCATGTCGTGGTGACTAGTTGTTTTTAGAATGTTTCTCACATAGGAGAATGGGTATTATCCATGAAATGTAATATCTATCTTTACAATGGGTCCATCCTAGGGCCCCCTATGGAACCGGTCACACACATGTGTATATAAAACCCACCAAGAGTGACCATTATATGAAATCCAATTTTTCACTTCTGTCCCATTATCTAGATCACAATTTAACATAGAAAGTTCATCTATGGAATCCATAATTATGAATGTATATTCTCTCATGTTCTGTGTAAAATGAGCAAGGAAATAAAATCAATTCTCACATTACATAACATTTCATTCATCGTGCAATAAATAAGTCATGACAATAAATCGTGTTAACCACTTAGCTTGATGATACAGTTCATGACATTAGACATGAAATAAGGAATTTTGCAGGACATAGGCAAAATTATCAAAGGAATTATAACTATGAAACTAGAATTACGAAATAAAAATAGAATACATGAATCAAAAAAGGGATTACCATAACATATGATTCACCCAAATCAAAAAAGAATAAGAAAAAATAACATACTCTTATATAACAAGATCCTGAAACAAACCATTGTTATTAATAATAAGATACTAAGATTAAGGCACAGAACCTATGGTATGAGAAATGAGGTGTGAAAATATGCCTCACATACAAGGGATATAAATCTAGGGTTTATCATTTTATCAAAATTAAATTATATATTCAATTCATTTAACTAAGGATAAATTTACATTGCGGCTAGAATGTCAATTCTTGAGAAAAGTAAAAATTTAAGGAAGGGAACACAGGGAGGATGGCCAAAGATAATTTGATCACCCAACAGATTTATTTTAACAAAATATAGGGTTACTTTTGACACAAATGAATCAATTAACCTAATGAATTATAGAAAAATTGATGAATCGTATTAAGTATCTGGTGCACATTATAATAGATCATTATTTAAAAAGTGATGAATTGAATGGGAATGTATAAACCACCTACCTTCTATTAGTTGCACTCCACTCATCTATTTTTTATAGTTGATTTGTTATATAATGGAATTAATAAGATGTTTTTTCAAATTAACTTAATAATGATAATGTGAATCACACCAAAATAGAAAATTTGATTGAAGTAGAACTTTGAAATTGAATTAATCAATTGAATAGAATAACAATGGTTTTTTTCTTCTGATGGTGAAGGATTCAGATAGTGGTGGAATGAAGATATCTCAAACCCTATGAAGAGGGGAGAAGGAATCTTACTCATGGAGAGGGATAATAAATACTACTGGAGAAAGATAATGAGGAAGAAAAATAAAATTATATAGCTTTAAGATGTGATATCAATTAATTTCTCAAATTATTAGCACTAAACACATTTTTTCTTTATAGGTGGCCAAACTATTCCCCAAGCTTGTGCAAGTTATTTCTTGAAGGGACCCATAACATGAGTAATCAAAATGTTTATCTATGTAGAGACCCGAAGCCTGACGTACATGGACATTACATTACATTTACAGAATACATAGTACATAACAAAAACACACACACATGGATCGTAATAGTTTAGTGTCTTTGGAAACTCGAAATATAATCTTCTAATCATGGTGAAAGATCTTCAACATCTCCCATAAGGATCTTCCTTTTTTTACCTAAAACCTTTATTTATATCTTGGGGAAAAGAAAACAGAAAAGGGTGAGCCCAAATTCTCAGTAAGGGTAAACAAAATAAATATCAATCACATCATTTTCATAAGAACATAACATTTTGGAAATCTTAACCTGCAAAATAGAGCATAATTTCATAACATGGGATAAATCATAGTAGTGAAATGAAATCCCAATAATCATAACATAAAACATGAAACTTTGTGGCATACACACATAATCATAAAGAATCATTTCTTATTATTCAAGACTCATTGACAAGACTATCTTAGTGGACAAAGTCCATTTCTGAACCGAGTCACCCTCGTTTCAGTCCTGTTTCACTGAACCGGTATAACCTACCATTCCAGCCATGTCTATCTCATGAGATATAAAATCTTAACCCAATGCATTGGATGGAGATATAGGTCCCACCCATCTCATAATGATACCATTCTTATGTGTTCCACAAAATCATAAATCATACATCATTGCATAACCCATGTAATAAAAATGGGATTCTTAAACATCATGACATCATAAAACAATTCATATAAGATAAAGGAATTCATAAAAATAATTCCATCAAAACATTATCAAATCAATGTAATAATTGGGATAGAAACAGAACCCTTTATTATCTTAGATGGAAAATAATTTTGATAAAACACTTGAACTCCATTCATGAGGAAAATATCCATTCTACTTCAAAAACACTTTTCCTTTCGTAACATGTCATAAAATTCTAAACTAAAAAAAGTTGATTAAAAATAAACTTGATAACTTGTAAAAGAAGCTTCTTGGAAATAATGTTTTAAAAATCCATTCATGCCTTATATGTTAAAAAACATTCTTCTCGTACTTTTGTCGGAAAAGTCAAAAAAGTACCTCGTACGAAAAATGAAAAAATATTCATATCATATCTTTTACTAAAAACTCACTGAAGGTTAAAATTGTATTTAAACAGTTGTAGGTGAATGGAAATAATATTACATATTGAAGAAACATGGTTTTGGATGATAAAATACACCCCAGTAAATACTAAAGTATAAACAATCTAGGATAAAAATGAGATTGTGATATTTTCACTTACCTTTGGTCCGATATGCTTTGTACGTGTCCGAACCTCCTGTATAATGATTTAAATAATGTTATTGACTTATTACAGAATCATACTTATTTTTATGATATCATATAGGGTCATATTCTTAGCTTATTATTAGTAATATTTCATTACTACTTGTTATTCGGGTGTTTATTACTTTTTGTTCTTATGTGTGTTTTGTCAAATAAATTCTTATTCTTCTCTTTAAGTTATAGATACCACATTTCCAGAATTCTATTAGTGTAATATATATCATATTCATTCATTCAATTCATTTATATAATCATTATGAAATGAATATCATGCTGAACGAGTCGCATCACATCGTGGAGACGGTATTCCGTACGTACGCACGAGTGATGATATCGTTCCTATGATTGTGGAATTGTATTGGAGTGTATGTATACTATTTCAGAATCAATATCACTTTATAATAGTAATATATAGTCATTATTTACACCATTATACCCATCCAAGTAAAGTGGTTGTGGAAAATAGATTTCACCACGGCGTGGAGACGGTATTCCGTACGTACGCATGCGCGGTGATTTCGTTTTCCGTAGGATGGATAGATGGTGAAATAGGATTGTTTCATACTTATAATAACATATCAGTATATGAGTGATACTGATGTTATTACTTAATAATGAAACAACCTAAGAAGAAGAAGTGTAAGAAGAAAGAAAGATAAAAGAATCGGTAATGGACATTACCTCTTCTTTGAAGCGCCTCTTTGAGATCTCCCTTTAGGGCACTAAAATTGGTCTTTGAGGAATACCAGAACCTCTAGGATATTTCTAGGGAAGTGGAGAAGAGAATTTGCCAGGGGTTTGCCGATCTTTAATGCTCAAAGTTGTGTGAGGAAGATAGGGAGGAGGTTCCCTTTTATAAGGGAGGAGAAGGGCACCTTTGGAATAACTAAAACTATTATTTTATAATGAAGTCAAATTCTGTTTTAAATAGCTAAAAATTGATTTATTTTGAAGCTAAGGTGGGGTTGGGTCGAAATAATCTCATCTAAAAGAATTTAGACAAGTTTAGGTTCCTATATTATCCTTTTAGTTTAGTTTTAACTCTTATTTAATTACATTGACATTTACCATGTCACTTTGTATTTTTATATTATATAGTTAATAAACTTACCATATACATTCAAGCGACCCCCAAGTTGTGTTTTATTAATATATATAACCGTATCTAATTCATTTGGACGAACCATAGATTTTTAGGAATAAAATAACAATTAATAATATAATCTTTGTTTTAAAAACTATTTTATGTCAATTTTGACACTATTCAATAGTTGATTTTTTTGAAACTCATAACAGAATTATTACTTCGACCAAAGTTAATTAAATCAATCCTAACATGTCATATTAACCTACAAAAGTATTTTAATTCACAAAAAGTCTCAAAGTATACTTATTTAGGTATTTATAATATCAATTAATCTAATTTTTCACAATTATGGTAATTACTGCATCATCATTGTGCCATAAATAAATTAAATTATTTAAAGTCTAAAAATTACAAATAAAATATCATTATGTAGGAAATCGTTTTATCTTTCTAATGAATATTTATAGTCAAATTTAGCTTATGTATAACCCCATATTAAAAATGATTTACTTATTAAACATTGATTTTAACTATTTTATCCCTTCTTTAAATAAATTAATAATAAATGTCCTAATCTAATCCAAGTGGGCCTAAATGGTCATATTTTATTCCTAAGGTTGTTTTTGGTCGAATTACACTTTTCCAATAGAATTAGGACATGTTTTAGGATAATAATAATATCATTTTTACCCTTTATTACCCTATTTAATTTTAACCGTTGTAAAAAAAGTAAAAAGTTACTATTCACCAAAAAATTATTTTCATGTCGTTGAACCACATTTTACTTACTGACATCAACCGTGTCTCTCGGATTTTCGAAATTCCACTCACAGAAGTGAAAAAATTATGTTTTATGAAAAATTCAGTTTTTTAACTACCACTTAGTGGGTTCACTATTCATAAAAAATTCAAAGTTTCCAGAAAAATACCAAAAATTAGATCTAAGCTATATTTGATATTATGAATTCAAAAATGATGTCTATTTTATCAAATTCAAAACATATCAGTTGCATTAATTAATTTAAAAATTAATTCCCGTCGTCAAAACAAATAGCGTGTTCTTAAGAGATAATAACTATCAAAAGATTGACACTTGTTTATGACATGTTTAAATGTGAAATTACATCCAATGACCAACATTGTATTAAATTGTAAAAATATATTTTAAATATACTTTAAAACCACTGAAATTAATAATTTATCACTATTAATTATTTCGATTAAAAAGGTTTTTTTGAATTATAATTTACTAATTTTCACTATTCATCAGAATATGAAATTTATCCGGAAAGTACCAAAATTTCACCTTAGGCTAAATTCAATACTCCGAATCCAAAAATGAAGTCCATTTTGAGAGCTAAAATTTCAAAAAATTTAAAAGGTGGTTATTACTATTCATAACGGCTAGTTTTAATAATATTTTAATAGCATATCGTTGTTTAGTGAAACTCGGTATTGCGTACTACACATGCTATCGAGGAAGGTCATGATTGCGTGTAATGAAAATCAAGTCCAGGATTCATGTTGAGCATGCTCCTTTTGGTGTAGCATAAAACACAAGACATTAATGAAATTAAAAAGAATATTTTTTTATAAAATCTCGGGCTGTTAGATTCTACCCCCCTTAAAATGAATTTCGCCCTCGAAATTCGTCGGGGTTATAAATGGTTTACTACTCGAAAGATTCGTTAATAGAAACCCACATCGTAAAAAGGAATACCAAAACATGGCTTTAAAAACTGAAGTATGAAATGTAACGATTACCCAAATAAACTAATCATTGGGTTTCCACATAGGTGAAAATATGGATATGGAAGAGAAATCATCATGTTATGATGGAGAGTGGTAGAGAACATGGCTATGGAAAAGCCAGCAATCACAAATCCATAAATTTGTGATGATCTAAGGTACCATCTGATTCATCAGATATATGAGCACCAGGACAACATTTTTGGTTTTCAAGATCATTTCCCTAAAGTTGATGAAATTGGAATTAGAAGAAATATTTTCGTGATTTAGGTATAGTCTCACCGTTTGTCGTTCTTTGGACAATTTACACTTCATCTCTTAAAGAAATGAAGTTGAATTTTTCATTCGTGATGTGTTAGCAGATCATGTGATAGAATGATGGGTCATTCCATCTGTCTCAAACAAAAGGTTATAAAAGTTATCAAAAAATACATAAGTCCATCAATAGTGAGGTTAATCATATATAGTTCTTAAAATGGACTTATACTTCATATATCATACTGCTTAATGTAATAAAACTAGTTTCTACTAAACAGAGACTTCCTGTAGGCCAGTGGTAGGTGATAAAGGCCAGTCGCACTTCGGTTGTAGGTTCGATTCCCACGGCCTTGTCCAACGCGATGGGCTGTCGCCCGTCCTGCAGGTTGTCCTTTTTCTAAATCTATATTTCTATAACATCCCATCAACAATATCAAAAAAGTTTTATCCTTAAACAATACTAACTTATGTCTGACATAATCCATTCCAATCTTTAGGCTTATCCATAATATTTCGGTCCAAGCTCATAGTATAAAGAAAATGATTACTTGAAATGTCATCAACCAAGCATGTGAATACCATCATTTATCCCCCATATATCTTGTTGGTCACATTCCAATCATGTGAATACCTTAATCATGTATTCTCTTGAAAAATGAATGTCTATTAAACCTTAGTGGAAACATGAATGCTATCAAAAGTTAACTCTTTCCACATACCAAAATCCAAATACTCTATATACTCAAACCATGATATAACCTTCTCCTTATATCAGTCATGAGCTCATGAATACTATCAAACATTTAATTTTCTCTTTATCCCTTCATTATGCGCATATCATCTACATTCCAAAAATATCTGAATAACCTTTCATGGATACTGGTAACATTAATCATACACATTCAAAACTCAAGGAAAGACAACAGTGTAGCAATCCTTAGATGTCTCTTTATTCCATAGTACCATTAGATTACTTATATAACCTTACACATGATAAACATCTAATCATTCCACTACATTCTTAAACCATTGACCGAGCTTCAACAATTTTTTTCATCTCACATACCATTTGTAGTCTCTTCATCATCATCCACATAAATACTACCCATATGACCATACTGATTCTCTTCATGAGACTTTCCCTTCGGCCATTGGTTTGTATAATGCCCGTACATTCCACATTTAAAACATTTAACCATTGTTGATATCGTAGCAATACCATTATCCTCATCCCTGGTGTTAACTGAACCTTTTTCTTTGCATTTAATGTCTTTGTGTCCTTCTTTTCTACACCCAAAGCATCTTCTAGTTCCTTTGAAACATTCCCCTCGATGCCTCTTCCCACAAGATTTACATAGGGGAAATTGAACTTTCTTTCCTCTATGATCATCATGAAACTCCTTCTTTCTCTTATTAGCCGAGTCAGGAAAATTACCAAATTTTACTTTATTGATCATATTATGGGATTGCTGATTCGGCATAATAATGATTTTTGGACTTCCAAATCCCATTTCATTTGGTTTCTCATGAAGAATATCATTCCATTGTCCATCATATCCTCCATTATTGTGAATCATCTTGTTTCCAGCCATTTTCTAAAACCCAAAAAGAATAGTGTGCGAGGAAAAAATCATAATAAAGGGGGAGTAACTTCAATATCTAACATCTTTTGTTTAATCTAATATCATTACCACAGTTCTATGACTATATCCTATATGTATACTTATCCTTAGGGACATCCCTAGACATACCTTAGAAAAATCTCTAGGGATCTCACTAACGTTTTCGCATCCTAGTTTCCAAAGGTTGACTAAACATTTCCTCTGATACCAACTGTAGAGACCCAAAGCCTGACGTACATGGAAATTACATTACTTTTGCGGAATACTTAGTATATAACAAAAACACACACACTAGGATCGTAATAGTTAATGTCTTTGGAAACTCAGAATATAATCTTCTAATCGTGGTGAAAGATCTTCAACATCTCCCATAAGGATCTTCCTTTTTTTTCCTAAAACCTTTATTTATATCCTGGGGAAAATAAAACATAAAAGGGTGTGCTCAAATTCTCAGTAAGGTTAAACAAAAGAAATATCAATCACATCATTTTCATAAGAACGTAACATTTTGGAAATCTTAACATGCAAAAGAGAGCATAATTTCATAACATGGGATAAATCACAGTAGTGAAATGAAATCCCATAATCATAACATAAAACATGAATCTTTGTGGCATACACACATAATCATAAAGAATCATTTCTTATTAGTCAAGACTCATTTCCAAGACTATCTTACTGGACAAAGTCCATTTCTGAACCGAGTCACCCTCGTTTCAGTCCTGTTTCACTGAACCGGTATAACCTACCATTCCAGCCATGTCTATCTCATGAGATATAAAATATTTACCCAATGCATTGGAGGGAGATATAGGTCCCACCCATCTCATAATTATACCATTATTATGTGTGCCACAAAATCATAAATCATACATCATTGCATAACCCATGTAATAAAAATGGGATTCTTAAACATCATGACATCATAAAACAATTCATATAAGATAAAGGAATTCATAAAAATAATTCCATCAAAACATTATCAAATCAATGTAATAATTGGGATAGAAACATAACCCTTTATTATCTTAGATGGAAAATAATCTTGATAAAACACTTGAACTCCATTCTTGAGGAAAATATCCTTTCTACTTCAAAAACACTTTTCCTATCGTAACATGTCATAAAATTCTAAACTAAAAGAAGTTGATTAAAAATAAACTTGAAAACTTGTAAAGGAAGCTTCTTGGAAATAATGTTTTAAAAATTCATTCATGCAGTATAAGTTAAAAAAAACATTCTTCTCGTACTTTTGTCGGAAAAATCAAAAAAAGCAGCTCGTACGAAAAAGGACAAAAGATTCCTTTCATATCTTTTAATAAAAACTCACCGAAGGGTAAAATTGGATTTAAACAGTTGTAGGTGAATGGAATGAATATTACATATCAAGGAAACATGGATGTGGATGATAAAATACACCCCAGTAAATACTAAAGTATAAACAATCTCGGATAAAAATGAGATTGTGATATTTTCCCTTACCTTTGGTCCAATATGCTTTGTATGTGTCCGAACCTCCTGTATAATGATTTAAATAATGTTATTGACTTATTACATAATCATACTTATTTTTATGATATCATATATGGTCATATTCTTAGCTTATTATTAGTAATATTTCATTACTACTTGTTATTCGGGTGTTTATTACTTTTTGTTCTTATGCGTGTTTTGTCGAATAAATTCTTATTCTTATATTTAGGTTATAGATACCTCATTTCCAGAATGTTATTAGTGTAATATATATCATATTCATTCATTCAATTCATTTATATAATCATTATGAAATGAAGATCATGCTGAACGAGTCGCATCAGATCGTGGAGACGGTATTCCGTACGTATGCACGAGTGATGATATTGTTCCTATGATCATGGAATTGTATTGGAGTGTATATATAATATTTCAGAATCAATATAACTTTATAATAGTCATATATAGTCATTATTTACACCATTATACCCATCCAAGTAAGGTGGTGGTGGAAAATAGATTTCACCACGGCGTGGAGACGATATTCCGTACGTACGCACGTGCGGTGATTTCATTTTCCGTAGGATGGATAGATGGTGAAATAGGGTTGTTTAATACTTATAATAACATATCAGTATATTAGTGATACTGATGTTATTACTTCATAATGAAACAACCTAAGAATAAGAAGTGGAAGAAGAAATAAAGATAAAAGAATCGGTAATGGACATTACCTCTTCTTTGAAGCGCCTCTTTGAGATCTCACTTTAGGGCACTAAAATTTGTCATTTTGGAAGACCAGAACCTCTAGGATATTTCTAGGGAATTGGAGAAGTGAATTTAGCAGGGGTTGGCCGAGCTTTAAGGCTCAAAGTTGTGTGAGGAAGAGAGGGAGGAGGTTCCCTTTTATAAAGGAGGAGAGGGGTACCTTTGGAATAACTAAAACTATTATTTTATTATAAAGTCAAATTCGGTTTTAAATAGCTCCAAATTGATTTATTTTGAATATAAGGTGGGTAGGGGTCGAAATAATCTCATCCAATAGAATTTAGACAAGTTTAGTTTCCTATATTAACCTTATCTTTTAGTTTTAACTCTTAGTTAATTAGATTGACATTTACCATGTCACTTTGTATTTTTATATTATATAGTTAATACACTTACCATATACATCCAAGTGACCCCCAAGATGTGTTTTATTAATATATATAACTTTATCTAAGTCATTTGGCCGAACCTTAGATTTTTAGGAATAAAATAACAATTAATAATATAATCTTTGTTTTAAAAGCTATTTTATGTCAATTTTCACACTATTCAATAGTTGATTTTTTTTGAAACTCATAACAGAATGATTACTTCGACCAAAGTTAATTAAATCAATCCTAACATGTCATATTAACCTATAAAATTATTTTAATTCATAAAAAGTCTCAAATTATACTTATTTAGGTATTTATAATATCAATTATTCTAAATTTTCACTATTATGGTAATTACTGCATCATCATTGTGTCATAAATAAATTAAATTATTTAAAGTCTAAAAATTACAAATGAACTATAATTATGTAGAAAATAGTTATAGATTTCCAATTAATATTCATAGTCGAATTTATCTTATGTATAACCCCATATTAAAAATGATTTACTTATTGAACTTTGATTTTAACTATTTTAACCCTTCTTTAAATAAATTAACAATAAATGTCCTAATCTAATCCAAGTGGGCCTAAATGGTCATATTTTATTCCTAAGGTTGTTTTTGGTCGAATTACACTTGTCCAATAGAATTAGGACATGTGTTAGGGTAATAATAATATCATTTTTACCCTTAATTACCCTATTTACTTTTAACCGTGGTAAAAAAAGTAAACAGTTACTATTCGCCAAAAAATTATTTTCATCTCATTGAACCACATTTATTTACTGAAATCAACTGTGTCTCTTAGATTTTCGAAATTCCACTCACAGAAGCGGTAAAATTAAGTTTTATGAAAAATTCAGTTTTTTAACAACCACTTAGTGGTTTCACTATTCATCAAAAATTGAAAGTTTCTAGAAAAATACCATAAATTAGATATAATCTATATTTGATATTATGAATTCAAAAATGATGTCTATTTTATCAAATAAAAAACATATTAGTTGCATTAACTAATTTAAAAATTAATTCCCGTCGTCAAAACAAATAACGTGTTCTTAAGAGATAATAACTATCAAAAGATTGACACTTGTTTATGACTGGTTTAAATGTGAAATTAAATCCAATGACCAACATTGTATTAAATTGTAAAAATATATTCAAAATATACTTTAAAACCACTCAAATTAATAATTTATCACTATTAATTATTTCTATTAAAAAGGTTGTTTTTAATTATTATTTAGTAATTTTCACTATTCATCAGAATATGAAAGTTATCCGAAAAGTACCAAAGTTTCACCTTAGGATAAATTCGATACTCTGAATCCAAAAATGAAGTCCATTTTGATATCTAAAATTTCTAAAATTTTAAAAGGTGGTTATTACTCTTCAAAACGGCTAGTTCTAATAATATTTTAATAGCATATTGTTGTTTAGTGAAACTCGGTATTGCGTACTAGACACGCTATCGAGGAAGGTCGCGATTTCTTGTAATGAAAGGCATGTCAAGGATGCGTGTTGAGCAAGCTCCTTTTGGTGTAGCGTACAACAAAAGACATTAATGAAATTAAAAAGAATATTTTTTTATAATATCTAAGGCTGTTACTATCTAATTCTGTTCAAATCATGTGAAAACACACTCTTGAGGAAACATGAAATATTAAACAATCTTATGCCTAGGGTACCATGGTTGTATAAAAAACATGCATCCACTATATATCCATTTTCAGAAACTCAATAATATAGGGAAACTGTGTGGGCTATACTGCTCAGTTTTCTCTAACAACATAGAAAAGTATTTTCTTCGCATATTGGTTCACTATTAATTGAAAAAGCCATGAATGAATCTGAAACATCATTGATCCCTTTAAGAAAATTAACAAATATTTTATGGAATTTATACCCAGAATTAATCTGTACAAATATTTAGCAAATAATGGGCATTAAAAAAACTCTTTCAAATTGATTTTTAGGATTGATTCTAAAATAAAACCTTAATTATTCAACAAATAATAGAATTTAATCTCCCATACTTTCATCCTCCAAGATTCATCGTCATAAACCTCTTCCTAGGGGAAATATACTAGAAAATCCTTCCGAATATCATCATCATTGCAGTAATTAGAAATCAACCTAGAGAAATGATTACAAACATTTAAATTTATTAGAGATCCTAAACCTAGAATATGATATAATTAACATTAATTATTTTATTATTTAATTATACTTTATTTATGGTTTACCTCTATGAAGGTCTACTTTTTAAAAATAGTAGAGAAATATGACGAATGATTCATGATCACTTCAAATGTGTCTACCATGTAACCATAATAACATCATAACATTATATTCATTGCATCATATTATAGGTGTCCCAAAATACTTGTGTATTGACCAATATAATATGCTTACATCACATTCTTATATTAGTTGACCCAATTCCCCAACCAACCCATGAAATATCATTAGGGACTAACTCTAAACTCCATATTATCCCTCAATGTGAACCTTTTATAAAAATCTATCATAAACCACTCCACCTTAAAGTGAACAAAAATGGTACTAGATATTATATAAGTGAGATGGTGACTCCCATAGTCCCACCTTCAGTATGTCCTGCATTTGAATGTAATATTGGTGATATAAAAAGATAAAATTTGAGGAATAAACCGTTATGATAAACAGATAGAAGCATGTTATATGATCGGTATAACTTCAAAAAAATCTCAAATATATAAAAAGGAATGTGATGTGCATTCATTCACTTTCACACATGACTAAAAAAACTAAAATGGAAACTTCAATTAAAAAAATGTAATCTATTAAATGAACACAAATCTTGAATAGCTCTTTCCAGACCATGACCTACTAATATACAACCTTATCTCCAACCAATTCATGTTAACATAAAATTGGATTATATATATATGGCTTGAGTATAATTAAATATTTAGTAGGATTCTCCATAGATCCTCTCATGAAATGCTAATGAAAGAATGCTAATAAATAGTGAACAATATGTGAACCTAACTAATCATATATATTAGTATAATAAGTTAATTACCTAAACATGGATATATATATCATCATGGTTAACATACATAAGAGTATATAATATAATAATGAATCATTGAGGGCATTTCTCCCTAACTTCTCCCACTAGTTTACCATTCTTACCCAACGTCGCACATCATGAGCCATTTCTCACTAAAATAATCTAGTTTGTAGACACAATGGATATGTATCAAATAAGGTACTTTATTCATAACATCCTTACATCATCTGATATAAAAGTATCATTTAGTCACTACCTATTTTAATTCCATCATATCCTATATGATGTTTATCATACATCATGTGTTACACGTCAAGGAACTATTGGCTATAAAAAAATTAAGGTATCTCAATTAATCATAGACTAAAACCATCAAACATGTAATAATTCATTGAATTCTATTTCCAAATATAAATGAATGTAAAATTACCAACATCCATTACATCCCTCTGCACACATATTTGGAGAAACTAACCAACATGAGTACCAGAACATAATTATTCATAGAATAGAGAGCGGTTCAAGATGAGGTATTCATCTATCCATTCTCCCACTAGAATATGTTATATAACACCCTCATAAAATCTACTAGGATTAAATCTCCCTAAAATATATGGGTGTGATATAATATTAATTAATTGAAAATATAGGATATTGTATATCTCATAACAACACATTTGGAATAACATAGTCATATTATAAACTATATCTATCATCTCCTAGTCACTGGAATACAACCTCTAGAAAGTAGATATCTGATATAAAAATAAAAATTTAATAACTACATTAAAATATTTACATTTAATTGAATAATTGAATTTAAATTTATTAAATAATTATCCATTAATATAAAAATAAAAATATTTCATGTTAAAATTTATTACATTCTATAACCTTATTACTCTGGAAAACCCATTATAGTATACAACTAAGAGTAAACAAAATACAAATCACCTATAAATAAATCATGTGTTATGGAAATTAATGCAGATAAAATATGAAACTAGGCTATCAAAAATTAGACATATTCATGGAATAAATAATATTATTTTATTACATCAACAGTTAATCCCATTATCCACTTTTTCCATCAACTATGGTGACATACTCAACACCCACATACATAACTCAATACATATATTTTCCCAAGAACCAAAAACTAAAAATCATTTTTTCATCTCCAACACATATCACATATTCAATACAAGTGTCATCCATACTAGGTATATAACACATTTCCATGATCACATCTAGAGAAAAATAATTTCATAATAATAACGATAATAAGAAAATAGTAACCTCATCCCTAAAACAAAGAATTCAACCTTCATAAAAAAATAGACTCCCATTGATCTTAACCCTAGAAATACAATATTTTATAAGAAATTATGAAATATCAGTACCTGGGGTTTATCTATAACAAGTAATGATTTTTTATTAATTCTTTAATTGGATAATTCATTTTTTATGTGTTCAAAAATCATATTTCCTAAGGAATTAACAATAACATTACCTCATAATATGACTCAAAATAAAAATAGTTTCATCAAGCTGCTAGAGGAACTAAGATCAGTTTAAAATATTTTTTGATATTAAAATCACACATAATTAACATTTATCATATTATTTTTCAATTTTATTAAGACATTGAGGATCTTATTTAGTTAAAACAGAACCTTATGAATTTGTTTACAATAAAATTGAGATGATTTATTGGATCATACAACATTAAAATACTTTTTTCATAAAAAATAAAAGTTAATAGATTTACATTTTATTCCATTTTACAATGAATGAATCATGTTAATACATGAATAAAAACATTATTCCCATGAATACAATAGATATCACAAACTCTATAAAATCAATAGGAAAAATGTTATCATGTAATCAAACATCGACAAAATTTCATTATCCAATACATTCTTTAGCAGGTTCAATAATTTTAAGGTCATATCAATATTTATCTAAAGGGATAAACTATGATAACATTACAATTTAATATAATTATAAGACAATGGAATAATAACAAAAATAAAAAGGAAAAATAAAAATTGAATAAGAATGGATTAAAATCCCAAATCCTAGTCACCTATTCTATATGAATATTGCATCCTTCTAAAGGTGTCATTCCTCCACACCAAAATAAAGAAAGCTAAATATTGAATCATATATAGGAATAATCCATCTCATAAAAACAAAATAATGTAATAACTAGACAAAATACATATAAGATAAGTGGTAGAATATAACTTGGATCATCACATATCAAAGATGGAAGTACGGGATCGATCCATTTTGATGGGGTCTTAAAACCCTCCATAAAAACTATCACTTGCTTCCAAGATATTTGGAATAATGGGAAGGGTGTGGGTTTAGTCTATTAGTGTTTCGTATTTTAAAAGAACTACCTAGAGTACATTTATAATGTAAAATTTTAAATTATATCCTAGACATATTTCCAATTTTTCTGACAAATTAGTCACCAAATCATTTGCAATCATAATTGATTTAAATCAAAAACTCCATATTAATAACATAAATTCCATGTTACATGTAACACAATAATAAACCCATATACATTTTAATACCTACTTTATCCAAAGACCTATTCATACATTGTAATTTATCTATTCTTGTATCTTTGAGAAGATAATCACCTATATAGCCCCACTATAAATCTAATAGTCCCGAATAGACTTTAAAAAATTAAAAGGGCCATGCAATATGGATCTCACCCCTTACATTATAGAATAAAATATTATATTATGGTACTTATTTACCAGTAAGTATTACATTCTAGTACTTATGAATTTATTATATTTGATTGATGTAATATTAATAATTTAGAGGTATGATTATTATATTCTGGTATTTATTATATATATATATGTTAACAAATATAATATGTTAGATTATTTTTTCTAGATTGATTTAGATTATGATATTTATATGTCACATTCTCTCAAAGAAATATGACATTCTAGTGATGACCCTTATTCATCTGACCTTTAAGATACCTCACCTATTAGAAGGTGGTGTGACCATTCTATATTGATGATTCTATAACATTTTCTATAGTGATGTGTATAATTATATTTTGATACTTTTTTATAAATGTATTTTTAAATTTTTATAGTATTTATTTTATACTAAAATGTGTGTTAAATTTTTTAATAATATTCTGATAATTTTTTTATTTGAATTGTTTTTCACATTTAGATATTTGGAAAGGTGGTGATAATAAATGAAATTGTTATTCTACACCAAGGGTCTCATGGGATCATGTTCCTAATTCCCTTAATCTATATATTTTCAACCACTATAATGTACATTATTATACAATATATTTTAATTTTAATTTATTTGATTTGTATCTTGATTTTTAATATTATTTCATTATTAATGTCTTATGATTAATAATATCCTATGACATACAATTTTATAGGATTGGAATATCTATATAAATGACCATTTTAATAATATATTTTACAACCAAAAAATTTGAACCATGTATAAAGATTCTACTACTTTTTGTGACCAATATTGATTCTCCCACCGACCTGATTTTTTTTCAATTCAGGGATGGGATAGAGTGTGATTCTGTTAAATAATAGAGAATTTCAATGTCATGTTAGAATAATTGAGTCTGAACCAGGGCTAGAGGAATGTTACACCTAGGTCCGAGAGTCATTCATTTAGTATAAATTTCAAAAATATTGTCTGTAATATTATTTTTTAATATATAAATATTAAATATGATTTTATATATTATATATGCCTCTACTAACTCAACTATTATAGGGTATGGTGTTTATTTGTTGACGTATACAAATCCCCACACATGAAATCATATTATAGATAGATAGAGATGAATTATGGTTATTATTTTCTAATATCTCATTGATATTAATTTTAGTTTCATTAAATAGTATTATTATATTTTAAGTAATCTTATGAGATTGTGGAATCTCATTTAGGGGAGAGTCGTGATAATAGAGAAATAGATGTTACTTTTCAGTTAGGTTTTGCTGTGTGGGAACTGATTTAGGTGACTATTCACAGTGTTTAGGAGGGATATTGACCAGTATTAGTTCACTAAAACTCCAACTAGTTATTATGTTATATCTTTGATGTTATCATTCAGCTCGAAGGTATATCATGAAAAGTCAGTTTCATCATCCTCTATAGAGTATGATGAGAGTTTGAGAGCTCAGGTGGAGATGAGATAACTAGTGTAGAGATATATGATGGATGGGAATGAGATGAAGAATTAGGGATTTGAATAAATGTTGGAGTATATGTGAGAGTTTACACATGGTGTTGGTATGGATTTTCCTCCCCTATAACTTCATGTGTTCCTCCAACACATGATTCCAGTTGATTCTCATTATATTTTATTAGTATTATGTATTTTGGTGTTATAAACATATTATATGTGAAATTATTTAATAAAATTATTTTTTTATTTATTATATTTATAAATATTATAAGTTTTTTATATCTTTAAATAATTTTTCTTATAAGTAAAAATTCTAACATATTACTATCTGTATTTTCATTGGTTTCTTAAATAAATTATAATAATTATAAGTGCGGTATTTAGAGTCGATCCAAAATAATTTCTATCTATGATGACCCATCAAATATGTTATTTAATAAATTTTAATGAAACTATTCTCCATGGGCCGTCAAAAAATACTATAATTAAGATTTTAGTTTTTTGAAAACACATTATTTATTGATTTTATTCACAAAAATGTTCATCAGTGATATGAAAATGTCACTCATGTCCCAATGTAAATGTGCAAAACACTAGTTCAGATATTTTCATGTAGAATTCCTAAAATCCTCTCAATTGAAAAAAAGTACCTCACCACGAAATTGGTGACCCAAAAAATTTTGAAAAAACTGGGAAAAACATTACATTGTATGAAATATTTTATGTCTAAAATCTATTTCGTTAATACATACACCTTTTAGATTTTCCAACATACCTAGTTGAAAATCTCACGGAATCCCACAAATGAACTTGTAATCCAAATATTTAAATAAACCAAATCATCCTGAAAACACTACGGATCCACCCTGAGGAATTTTATCCCAATAATTCCCCCTTTTGGGTTTGATGAAAAATCATCTAAAATTGATACAACTTTAAATATTAAATTTATAGATTGTTGAAAACTATATTCCCACAACCCTATTCTACAAAAAACTTCTTCTAGAGATTCAATATTGAGATTAAAGATTTACTAAACAAATAATCTATTCCCTTACATTCCATTCTAAGCAAGAAAAATATGAAAAATATGCTATATTTATAAAATTATCATTTTTTGTCTCAAAAAATAAATTTTAATAAATTTTAATTTGTAGCAAAACCATTTAATCATCTTGGTGGAGGGAATGCAGAAACCCATGAGGACCACTTCTTCAACCCCACATGGAAACTATTTTCATCGGAATCACTACATATTTTGAAATATTAACTATGAATGAATGTTATTATCATCAATAGATTCATAAGTTTCCACCTAAATATGTGCTACTCTGATCAATATCTCCCTTTTCATGATCCAAAATTCAACCACATTTTTAATGAAAAAAAGTTCAGTCCTCATACTATTTTTAAAAGTCCTAGAATGCGAATAACAACAAATGGAAAATCCCATCATACCTCATAGAGTGGATGTTTTACTCCCACACTAATTTATATTTTTAGAGTTGAATAAACTTCATGATCTTGTAGATTACATTCAAATGCTTCGTTGGGTAAGTACATCATCAAAATATCTTTACATTTTTACTATATTGGATCATATTTCAAATTTAAAATTAAATAATCCACCTTCTACTTGATAAAATTATATTATATATAAATTTACTTTCTACTGTAGTGATGGATTATTTTTTTCTCATATTTACACCACTTACATTATCGCAATGTATTCTAATTGAAGGATTCAGTTTAACCCATGTATACTCATTTTATAATTTATACACAACTGATTATATATAATATATTGTGATTATATGGTTCTTATGAAGATAAAATATTGATTTTTATCCATTATATTCAAATTCTACTGATATTAAATGCAACCCCTTATGTTGTATTTCTATTATCTTTTAAACTGGACCAATCTATATTTTTATAAAAAAATATATCGTGATGATATTTTTCTTGTAAAAAACTACATTCCATTATTACCTTGATATACCAAATTATTATTTTGACTAAATATATTTGGCCTTCCATGTGATTTCATTGAAACCTCATCACATGGAATGTGGAATAAAAAAATTCATTAATTTCCTATTTTTGAAAAATAGACATCCAATAATATAAATGTATCGTGTAACATTAATGACATTTCCTTCATCATCTAATGACAGTTTCATCTGGGTATCCACCAAATTTTAAAACATAACATCTCTTAATTGTGGGAATTAAAATATAACAATGTATTCTTACTAAAATAATCAATGAACATAACATAATATAACATTCCATCAATGGTTCATGATGACATATGTCAACACACATCTTTGTTAACCAATTCAATAACACATTATGACATATATTATTTTTCATTGTATTTATTTTGAATGATCTTACCCTACTGGAAATCATCACAACTGTCATAACATCACATGATATATTGGAGAGATCTTGACCTATATCATATTTCAGCAGATCAACTGATTTGTTTGTCAAAAATGGCCCACTTGTTTATGAAACAACCTATTTTCTTCCTATATGAATAAAACTAACATATATTTTTTTCAATATATTTAATAAATATTATTATTAATAATATTTCTTTTAAAAATATGTACACCATTTTTTTAATTTTGAAACAAAACTTATTCACAAATAAATCATCATTACGCCAGTCAATGAGTCATATGACCCCTATGATTCTTTGATTGTGACCTTCAATAACCAAATAATTAAAATGTTTCAAATATTATCCTTTAATCATTGAATTTAATAGGATTATAATTTTCAGTCCATAATAAATTCCACATTCAAAGAACCATAATTTTTATACTTGATACATGTTATCAAATCTATATTTCCATATGTATGAGATGTGTATCCACTATCAATTACCCATATTCTAGTATGATGTAATTCATTGATAGCAATATCCACACCCAATTAATTCTAATTTCATTTAATTTTGACCAATATATTTAGATTCATCATTTATTTTGAATGTTTATTTTGATCATTTATGGAGTATAATGCGCTAACATCATCTTGTTGGGATGAAAGTGGATGTTTTTCATCTCATTCAAGGACTCCATTATCTAATACCTTTGAAAACTATGGGATTAAATCGGCACAATAACCGACATGGTTATGAAAATGATGTTTCCATGAATCTTCAATTATCCACTCTATAAATGGTATCCATCAAAATCATTCTTGGAAAATTGAACTCTTTAAGAATACCGTTTTCCCCTAATTCAATTTCATTCATTTTTTATATAGAATATTAATTTTTAGACTGTCCCATACATCCATAGTAATAGTAGTATATATGTAGTGAATTTGTCGATATCATTGGTACATGAGTAATTTTTCTTTGGATTCTCTAATAGATGTGACATTTATTCATAGACAAATCAGTTTTGATTATAACAGTTTGTCCTTATGGTCTAAAATAAATCATCATGGCTATCATTTTACAGTTAATCCATTTAAAAACCATGTCTTCCAAATATGATTTTTACTTCTATTTTTTGGACAACTATGATGAAATTTAACATTAATGATCACCTAATAAATTTACATTTCTAATGTATTACCAGGAATCTAGAGTCTCTCCTGAAATTTGACATTGTTTAGAGGAGGAAAACATCTCCCTTATGTGATTGAATAAATTGAATTTTATCTTTCTAGTGTTTGTAAATCCATCAAAAAAATGTATTTTGTTCTTCAAAATTGAGCCTATACTAAATGTATATATTTTATTTCCCTATCAATGACTACTTAAGTTTTTAATTTCAAACTTCATCAAAGGCTTATCTCCACAAATATGATTCATATAGAGTTTGAAATCATGAATCACTTTATTGGATTTCCCAACATATTTCTCTTCAGAATAATATTGTAATTAATAATGGATATTAGAACATTATTCTACTTCACTTTATTCATTTTCATTATCTTCCGTTATTTGGGAATTTCCCATGACATCCACCATTTCATTATCCTTGAAATCATTGTTGTCATTAATTTATTCTTTGTTATTATCATTATAATTTCAGTCTATTTTGATTGGTGGAACATCTTAGTAATGATGTTCCTCTTAAAAATATTCATACCATTCACATAGCTTGGATACTTATACATGAAAATTTCAATTTCATCATCATCATATTCTTGATACATAATGGGTGAAATTTATATAAGATGTAAATATCTTCCATGTTAGTAACATGCTAGTTAAATTTTCCTATTGTACACTAGTTTTCACCTTTTTAAATTTTAGGAATGGAATCACTTGAACTCTTCCACGTTATATTCTTCAAAAATATCCTCTATATAGATAATTTTGCTATCCCTGAATACTAACTTATTTAATTTCACATTTTCCATATTCCAATTATCTTTATTTATCTTCTCATATAAAACATGTGTATTGAGTAATGTATCCAATGTCATCACCTATATAAAATTTCATTTTAGTATAAATAAATTCATATTTATAATTGGTTATTGTTTTCTAATAATATTTTAATGTTCTTTATATAATTGATTATTTATCCATGCCCACACATATCTTCAACAATTACATTGACTCGATCAAATAACCCATCAACCAAGTCATTAGGGTCTATTCTGAGGTCTGCATACATGAACTAGAAAACCATAAATTTAGATTCATACTCTTTTGAATTTCCAAATAAAATATTAGGTAAATTATCCAACATGGATGGTGATGACTTAGATGACATCATCATCATGTATATTCTATTGGATAAGACCCTATAAAAATTTGATTCCTTCATTTGTGACTATCAAATACTTTTCATCCTACATATGTTGTTTCTCTACCATACACACTTGAATAAATTCCATGAATAATAGGTATCTAGAATTCCATTACTAATAATAATATGTAGGGATGCATCTTATTCAACCATAACTGAATATTGTTTCAATCAATGGTTAGAATCCCATTCTGATTAATAAGGTCCATTAAAACCAATCAGAGAGAAAGGGATGATTTTAACCCTTACTTATGATAAATATTTTTAGCTCAAACAAGTTGAATACACTAAGATGGGGGGGAGAGAAGGTTATGATAGATGATAAAAAAAATCCCCTTAGATCATGTAATATCAGTAATAAAAACACTCTTTTCTTTTTTTCCCATAAAAATACATTAGATGAAATTAAATCATGCATTCGACCAATAAATTGTTCGTGGATCACATAAGAAATTATACACATATTTAAATAAATATGAAATGTTATTATATATCAAATATACTAAATCATACTTTTTATATAGTAATAATAGGGGAATAATTTTCCCTATAGATTTCCTAACAATTGATAATTTATATATCACTACTCGCTAAACTGATGTGAGATCATTTATCCTTTATAAGATTAATAATTTGATCACCAAAATCATCATTAATAACATCTAATTGGATGGATGATGAAGAAATAATGTCATCCTACATATGAATTCCTATTTAAAATATAATTTCATGGAAAAACCTTCTGGTTTCGATACAATTGAATTTCATGAAACTATACCCAACATTTAGGAAATTTAGGAATTCTTCATGAATCTATTTTAATTATTATAACCAAAATCCTTCCAAATATTTCTCTAAAAATTCATAAAATGATAGTTCTTAATTAAAAAAGAGTTATTATGAATCCTTTAGAAATAAACTATATCAAAATTAATCTAAAATTCAATGAATCTAGATCTTTATTAAGTCTTATTATTTTCGATGGATTGGGAAGCGACTTTTTTATATTCATTTCTACCATTTCTTTTACATTATCACTCACCACTACCAATTCAAAAAACATCACTTTAATTTTTTGAGACCCCGTCGTATACATATTTTATTAACACACATATATTCATATATTATTCTAAAAAACAATAAATCATCATGTCTATTAATGCATACCATAAAATTGCCTTATTCATTAAAAAATATTTAATGATCATCAATATATTTCCTTACTCTATCAATATTTCATGAATCGCATGCCATAGAATATTTTCATGATGTCTTATAAAAACAATAAGATTCTTTTTACATTTAAATATTTCTAAAAAATTTTATTTCTGAAACATTTGTGAATTGACTCTATCTGTGTACAATTACAAAGAACATGATGTCATTGCATATTTTACCATATTTATAAAATACACCACCTTCAAGATACATTCTCTTCCAAAACAGTTAATATTTTATACAACAATAAATCAATAAAAAGTTTATTCTATTGGTATATTTTCATGATGATGTCCTAAAACTCTATTATTCATGAAAATTTTCCATCCATTTATTTTTTGAATCTCAAAAATATGGAAAATACAAAATAAAAATACCATATTATTATCCCATCATTTAAAACAACAAATAGCGATTCCATATGTCTATCATTGAAAGTTATCAACATACATCATCAAAAATCAGGCCAAAAAATCTCAACGATCAATGTCAACCTATATTGTAAATAAAAAAATACAACAAAAAAATAATGTAGATTAAATATGATGGATTTTTTCAAATCAACTACTATGAAACAAAATATTAAAAGAAAAAATCATTAGAAAATTAAATTGAACTTTACAATACTTGTACTCATCATATCTATTCCAATTACGGAATAACATACAAAACCATCATCCTTGTCTCCTATACCAAAATCCGTCCAACCAAGTAATATTCTCTAACCTTAGTCCATAATAGAGGAGATATGCATTGATAACCATGGAAATCGATGCATGGATCCATTCTGATAGATGATTGGTATGTATTATTATATTAAAATATTACCATTACCTAATGGATAACCAATGTCCCGTTAATGTCCATGAAAAATACATAATCAAAATATCTTCTAAAATCTAGTTATCCCTTTTGGTCTTCCCATCAGTCTAGGTCTGATATGTAGTGCTTATAATGTCCAGATTTTTTTATTAGGTAAGGACATTTATTATTTTAGTGTAAATATTTATTTATCTTCATAACAATGAATATGTGATTAAGTAATTGTTGAATGTAATTTGTAACATGTTTGGGGGTATGGAGCTCCCATTTATGTAGAATTAGTATGGGGCCCATGGTTGGGGAATGGGTAGTAGTAACTATCTAGATCCATTGTCCAACCAAAATATATGAGAATAAATTTTGATAAACCATTAGAGGGTGGACTCATGAAAGTGTGCTAAAATAAAAACCCATTGCAATGTCAAAAAAAGAGTTAGATAATGTTTCATCTAGCTATGAGTCTATTTGTAGGGGGTGGATTTGTTGGATAGTTATAGAGCATTGTTAGAACTTAGTTTGGCCAACCATGTAGCCAAACCACACATCTAATAGAATATAGGTTGAATTAATTTTTTTCCTATTTCATTATAATATAACCCACCATTTAATTTCTCACCCACATAGAAATATCCTGAACTTTTGGAGCTCTTAATTTTTGTCTGAATAAGGCATATAAGCCTCCCCCTCATCAGAGATATAATTCTTTCACCATCTATCAAGTTATAAGTGTTCTAGTAATATATTAAATCCAATACCTTCTTTTCATTGTTTATTCATCCATTTATAGTTTTATATAAAACCACGATAATATATCATATTTCTTGTTATTTTCCAATTTATCTAATTTCTTCAAATCCATGTTAAATCGAAAGTTAATACTTGATTAGTGATCCACTAATACCTTTTGGTATTTGTTATATATAATTTCCATTAATGACATGAACATTTATATATAATATAATTGTTATAAATAATTGAGTCTCAATGAGGTTATTTTTAAATTATTAACATTTTATATTAAATGATTGATCTATGAGAGAGGTAGTATTATTACACACATTGATCTTTTTTTAGGGTGGATCCTCACCAATGATCACCCATTATGCATGTCATTAATTACATGAGACATTGATAAAAAATTACAAGTTGGATTTAATTTTCAAAATTAAATTTGATTGAGTAAAAATAAAGAAATAATTTTGATATAGTATAAAAATTTGCTTTCACTTTTCCCATTTTTATTTATGTAATACATGTTTAAAATATAACAACGCCATTTTCACCCACTATCATTTACAAATGAAATGGTAATGTAGGGAATTAAATGGAATGGTATTAAGGTAAGGATTCAAACATGGCCTATGATGATTTATAAATGGTTCCAATGGATTATAGAATATTTTCAAAATAATGGAGTGGTGACTCATGAGTGATACTTGGATTCCTTAAGTAATTCCATCAACACAGTGATGAACCCACCTCTATTCATTAAGTCTATTTCAAAGGGAGATATAACCATGGTATATACTCATTGAATTATTAGTATATTAATTCCTAAAAATAGTACCAAAGATAAATTATCATATTTTCTATAAATTATATGGTGTTGGTTTATCTACTTAGGTTCATTTTGTTGGTTTCTAAACATGTGAACCCCCATGTAACATCCTTGAACTCCTTTAATTAAATAATTTATATTTAGTTGTGAATTACTACATGGACTCAGTTGAAGAATTTTCTCTTGAAATATTTCAAGGGTGTATCCCTCATATTGAACATAATCCCTTTTTATATGCTATATGGTTATTACTATAAAGAGGGTAGACCCTATAAGATCAAGGATGCATTGGTTTCACCATACGAACAATATAATTTTTACTATTATATAGTTACTCTTATCAAGATCATGTGCCCAAATTTTTTACAGTTTAAATATAAATAGAAATATGGAATCATATAAATAAGGTATGGTTAGCTCAACATCCAATGATGAACCCAATTCAGACCTAGTTATTATGTTACTTTCATATTCTACCGGTTATCATCATACCTAAAAACATCTATTTTTATATAGATAGACCTGATTTCTTATAGTCATTGATTATGTTTCCATAATCTGAATATCTCACACCACATTGGATCCACGTAATGGTACATAGAAACATTTCACAATTTCATATTAGGATGATGGAAAATGTATGAATCTATATTTTTTAAACATGTGATAGGATATAGTATAAGATCAGAGGACATAACATATAATGGGCATGATTTTGGAGTTCATCCTTTTTTTTATTTAATTTAATTATATATATATATTAATAATTATTCATTATTACTATTTTTTATATCCAAACATCATAATCATTTTTATAAGTAAGATATTATATATATTTATAATTTTATTATATAAGAATAATTTACTTCCTCTACTTATTATTATTATAGATGGTTTTAATAATTTTTTATATTTATTTTCCACTATTCATAAATCATTCATTAGTGAATAGTACTATTAAAAATGACCCTTAGTCCCTTTCTTCACGTCTATAGACTTTAAAACATCAAGATAAGCACTTGAGGCCATGTTGCAATGAATTTTTGGGTACTAATCCATGAACCATGTATAGAATGTAAAATTGTGTTATCATTTATTTATTTTTATTTTATTCTTGGTATGAATGGTTAGATAGGATATTAAAAAATGGTTGAATTTGTAAAGGAGTCATTATATGGTACTATATAACCCATGTGTTCTGAGAAAAACCAAATACATGGGATGAGATTTGAAATTCATGATTATGCTGATTAATGTTATACTAATTTCACTATTGTGTGATGCAAATGATTTGTTTAATTTATTAATATTATGGATTTTATCATTATAAGAGGACTAATATCGAAATTTGGTTCTATCACATGCTTAATTATACTCACTTTACGATTTATATTTCATGAATTATTTAATGCCATGATTACTTATTAGGTGAATTCCAATAAATATATTCCTTGTTCCTTGAAATTATAATTTATAACATTTTATTTTTTATTTCCAAGATTAAATAAATTGATTAATTAATGTTTTCGAATCAACATAAATGATGTTTTCACATCTAGCTTGATGGTTTCACCCTAATTATCAATTTATCGTGAGTTTGATCCATGGACTATTGGTCATAGGAGATGAAATATTAATTGTATATAATTACATTAATGTTAATTTAAAATTTAAGAGTTTATAAGATTTAATTGATTTAGAATGGTGATACATCTTATTGGACAACTATAAAAGCATAATTATAGTTAAATGTGGTACTGGTTTCATCTTATAACGAGTTAGAAGTTTTAACATGGGAATGAATGTTGTATTTAACTAGTCCTTGAATAATATACATATTCCTCAATACATCAATAAATTATCATTAGAATTTTTTATTTCTAAAATTAATGTAAAATTTGTAGTCATTAAATAGGGAAATTTTAAGACTAAAATGGATTTATCCTATATAAATTGTATTTAAAACATCTTATAACTGATTAACTATGAATAAAAACATGGAATCTGACTAACTCCATAAATTTATATCTTTGTTAGTTGATTTAGAATGCCTTTGTTAGAGAATCATTATTCCTATATATATTTATGTGCATTTATTTTTGAATCAAATAAGATTATGGTAATAATCATGGAAATTGATGATATATCCATCCACGAAAACCTTAAGTAAAATGTTAGGAAGTTACTGATGATCATTCTATTGAGGTGGTTGGAACTAACATTCTAGTAGTACCACATGAAGAACCTCGATTTTTAAAAACTTCTATACCTAAAATGGGATCTAATTCTTAGTTTATTGAAGGGTTCATATGCATAGTTTTTTCTTTGTGGGGTCTTACATGGACATCCCAAAATATGAAAGAGATGAATAGGTAATTCCAATAGTAATACCCACATAATTTCGTTATATTTGGTGTCCCTAGGATACCAACACGTGGAGTGAGCCCATATTATCTATCATTGAGAATATGAATATGCCTCTCTAGAGGAGGGTCATTCTCATAATTTAGATGCTTTGGGTATCATCCAAAATGTAGTGAGATTTTCTAAATGGGGATGATCATGATCATTTAATGGCATGGGGAGATTTTCAATCCTAATTCATTGGTTAATTAATTCCCAGTATTCTTCATTCAAGTATCGTAGGGAACAATGTCCATTATGGAATGTTGTGAGTGTTTAATTGAGCTATAACACTTTTTATCATCTTTTTCTTCTGATGAGTTATCCAATGAGAGCTATTTTGAGGACGGGATCAAGTACTCCATCTGATATCCAGTAAATATCTGATGAATAACTAGAATTTCATAGAGATTTAATGAGAACGATATTAATAATTGAATCTTCATCGATGTTGAGGGTGAAGGGTAGGGTGGTTCTGTTCCATGGAAATGCAGTTTATCTAGAAGTAAGTAGAATAGTCTATGAGGTTCTTAAAAGTGTAGTACTAGGTAAAGTATTCACATAGGTAGCCTATTAAATGTCATCAACAGAGAAGGCATGGTCATGTAAAGCCTTTGTGAGATCTAGAGAAAGTTGGGCACTATTCCTATATAAAATGGTATATATTTAAATATTACACCATATTTTACTTATATTCTCATTGGGAGGTCTTTTCTCTTCTATCTCCATTAGAAGAATGATTAGTAGCATTGTGATTGGTATGGATTTGTAGTACCACTGACCATATAGGTCATGGGGTTGGACATGTCTGATGATGTCAGACAGAGGTTTTTTAATGTGGGACTTATCCAATAGTATGGTAGTTACACAAGGCCATAGATCTGCCATGATATATGTATTAAATTATATAATAGTGGAACATGTTGTCATAGCATTTACAATATATGGTATGATCCTAGTATCATATACTTTAGTATATACCCTATATGATATATGGCCTTTTTAGTCATTAATAATTTTTTATAGAATTATACAATATGGTCGTTAGATTTAGTGATTATATTGTGTGATGAAATTGGATGATCCATTGGGATTATTGCCAGAAATTTTACACCAATTAATAGTGTCCCCCTTTATAGTTGGTGGTTATCATTTCACATTGGAACCCATCTTCCCTAAGATTTCGGGATACAAAAAAAATCTTAGGATGAAATAGTTGGCTACCTATCATGATAAATTTGAGTGTTATCCCCTAATTATTTCTTTAACATCACCTAATGGAGATATATATGTTTATAAGAAAAAATGGTATGTCTACATGGGTCAAGATGGAACAAAACAACAAGGTATAGATGTATTAGAAAACTATATTGATTGCATTTATATGGATAATTAGGTAACATTTCCATATTATTTCATTCCAATCGCAGGTCGATTGTGGGACATCACCCCTGATTAATTTTATAATCTACCTTCAAATAAAGAGATATATTTTACTATTATTCTTTCACAATGATTAATAGTGATATTTATTCGTCCATAATGGATGGTTATAACTATGTTTTTCGATATCAAGAGGAAACTAAATGTCCGTGAATCCAAAGATTTCATATGACCCATTACACATATTTGGGGATCACCTTATATTGTTTCTTAAAAGGTGGATGTGAACCTCAGGATTTAAATGGATTACTATCGTCTGATTTAATATATGGTTAAGAACCTATCACTACTTACCCATATTAAAGATGTGTTTGAACATCTATAAAGAGAATGTGTTTTTCTCAGAATTCAAATTTTGGTCAATCTATCAACAGCAATGATTTAAGCCACTGAATATATCATATACAATGCTTCAATGAATTTTTTGCCTTTACGTCTATCTATTTATGTTATTTAGTTTGATGAATGTTCAAAATATTTTTATGGATCAAATAAAACAATTTTTCTAACCATATTTGGAATAATTTTTTCTGGACATCATGGATGAAATGATGGTGTATTCATAGAATTTACATGATAAAATAATTTTCTTGACATTAGGATGAATACACTGAGAGGGAAGTAGATTTATGCAATTTCAATAAATGAAATTTTCAAATTTACAATGAGAACATATCATATAATATCATATCATTGGAATATATATATATATTTACCTAGATATTGTAATAGATTTAGTGTCTTCAGGGTTCCCCCGCAACATTTTTTATTCATATTTTCATGGGGTTAACTCAATATTAAGACTGTTTTTTGTAGTAACTTTCATACGTAAGTTAACATCTTATGCTCTTAAAAATTAATTTTTCCAAATTCATTTGTTTATACTATTATGAAGTTACCTTTCCATATTTGGGTGGAAGGAATACATCAGTAATGATCCTCATTCATTATACAGATTACTATGATGTGGTTGGCATTAGGATATGATTAGTTTTGATGTACGATGATAAATTCCTAGGATATGTGCCTTTTTTGTTGTGGCCACATGAGAGGAATTACATGATACATTATCTCATGTTATCATTTATAGTTTATGCCCTGCAATTTCTATCACTACATGCTGGGAGAACACTTTATGGTGTATACAGACTAAAAATGCCTCAAATAAATATATTAATAGAAAGAACTCAATATTAGAAGTTTAATGACTCTTTAATATCAAAAGACATTTGATTTACTTCATCAATATATGATTGGGAATGAAAATTTCATAGATGATGCTCTGGGAAGATGGTTTCAGTCATATGAAGATCAAGAGGCCAATAGTGAGTGGTAGTTGATGTACTTATTTTCTAAGATACACATTGTTTTCAATGAGATTAATGTATTATTTTCAAATATAATTATTTATAACCTCATCACTCATTGATTGATTAATGACATTACAACTTACAATCCCAAAGGAATTATACATAAGGTATAGTGTTTCAGGAAATGAATCTCTTCCATTTTATATCATTGATCATGATGAGATATTGTGTATGCATGGAAACATCATGTTTTTTGGGGATATTTGAGTGTAATTTATAAAGGAATATCATACATCTATTTTAGGGTAACACCTTTGTCTAACAAATATGTTCAAGGAATTACATTTCATGCACTACTGTACGAGGAAGAAAATAATGATAGATGGGTTTATTACTAGGTATTCAACCTATCAGGAAGTCATGATAGAACACAAGAAACTAGAAATGATTTTATAGAAGCATCCCATTTATGAGTGGAATCCGGAAAATGTAACCATAATGTTGGTGAAAATATTACGAATATCCCATTGAGGTAATTCATTAGTATGGTTGATTGTTGATATAAAAATGATGGTCACTCATTTTCTATTGATGAAGGAGTCCATATTAGTGGATGAACTATGGAGACAATACATATGTGATATTATCATACATCATGGTATCCATCTTACTATCACATCAACCAATTATTCTAGAATTATATAGTTGTTATCAGTGGTGTTGATAAGGGATTTTGGTTCCTTTGTAATTTTTTGTAATGCCTATCAATTACATACTGAAGGGATGGTTATGTTAAGGATATATGTGTTAGAATAAATTCAAAGAGTATGTTTCCTCAATTTTGTGGTTTCATATGAAAAAATACTCATAGAAGACTTATCCTATAATAAATATTTTCAAAAGTGGATATTTATGGTTCATTAAGAGGCCTAATGTAGTAGGCAATGCGAATAACTGATGCGCTGGTTAGAGGTAGGGGTGAATGTGCTTCTTTGACCACATCTCATTTAGGATACTTTGATGAAGTTAAAACTTATTTGAAATTATATGGCTATCACTCATTCTATGCAGTTGGCATATACCAATCATCCTCGATGAACACATGACTATGAGTGCAGGGATAAATTATTCAAATGAGTCTCAACAATTCTAGGGAATATATGAATTTAAAAACATGAGAAGTTATCCCCTTGTTGTGTCCAAACCATTGATATTCCTTAGGGAGTCTGACTAGTATACTATCATTTTAATTAACCTAAAAGATACAAGACCATTCACAAAGACTTCTATGTATCTCATCTTCCCCATTATAACTCAAACTTATTTCATATCTTATATGTGTAAGAGGTCAAGTCATATATCAATTATTCATTTTAATGATATCATGTTCAAAAATATGATTGAAGCCTAAAGGCTCTAGGAGGATGTCCAGTCCCTCTTCTGTGGGTGTTATGGCTACATGAACACTTGATGGGAAATCATAGGAGATAGATGGTGAAATACATTCATAGTTTCCAATATTTTCCTCAAATAATAATCAATTATCTATAGGAAAACTCGTGGATGATTTTTATTAATGAGGGGTGGTTGTAACATACCAAATTTTTGATGAGGTTTTGATATTTTATGATTTAGATTAAATATTATTTATTATATTTATACAAATTATTAAATTTTTATGGAATTGTTCTAGTGAATCTGGTTGTTTTTCAGAGCACATAGTTCAAGGTTATAGATTATTAGTATGAGTCACAAGGTTGGATTATACTTAGTATCAATCCTGCATCTCAACCATGCACCCATTCATAAGAGACTACACTTTGATAAACTAAGTGAGGGTGTCCACAAGGTAATACATAGAAATTTACAACCATTGTATATATAAATGGAATGGTTAGAGAATGGGTTGTCAAATGATTTTCTTGACCATGTGAGGGTAGTGGTTTCCATAGATTGTATTGGTTTATGGTTGGTGTATGGTTTGTCCAAAAACTCAACCAAACCATTCAAAACATAAATGTCTAATGAAATGACATTTTATCCCAAATTATTTATAATATACTATGTTTTTTTCTTTATAAAACATTTGAATATATTCCCCTCCAATGGTACATGGTATTCATTCCAAAGATAGACTTTAAAGCCTCTCCCTAATAAAAGATCTAAAAGCTCTGCCATATATCATGTTAGAGGCATAATGGTAAGAGCATCAAAATATTAAAACACATTGTTTTTTTACATAGTAATCATTATTTATATTTCTTGTTGAGATAATATGCCATATATTTAGATAATTTTTTAATTTCTCATAATTCATAATATACATGGAAAATAATAATCTAATAATGGATGATTGTTCCTCTATTTATATATGGTTTGTTGACCATTTAGTTATCCTAAAAGCATTTCCAATGAAATTTGTTGACCTTATGGTAAATTTGACTATTACCAAGGATTAAAAATTTGGTTTATTCCTTATTAACATGAGCCTTTGAAACCCATTTTACATGATTGATTGATTTTAAAAAAGTGAAATTGATTATGTTATAATTAATGAATAATTTTGAAATAGTTTTAAAGGTATCATTAACTTGGGAATGTATTATATATATAAAACCTGAAATATTTAATTTATTCTTATAATATGTCTAAGAAACACATAATACAAAAGTTAAAATTATGTGGAGTACAAAAATTCAAAATTCATCTATGTCATATTTCACTTTTGAAATGTCATAATTTATAAATGAAAATGTAACTTCATGATTTAAATTGAATAGTAAAGAGTTATTGATTAAAACATATCCTGTGATTATTTATAAAGGGTGATAAATGATTATGTACAATTTTAATATTAATGTAGTTATGAGACATGATATAGCCTCAAATTCCCCAGGGAATGCCTTGCACAATTAGGGGAATCCACCCTGGTTATTTAAGATTCATTCTAATGGAGATATCATTCATGGAATTTAGTCAATAACATATTATTATATGGATTCCTCAGTGTATTATTGATGAATCATCAACTTATTATCCCAAAAAAATTAATTCTATGGATTATATCATGAGATTAATAATGATTACATCAGACATTTGATTCCATGGGACATTTTCATGGGATTTATTCTTTCAAAGACCTAGAATTGCATTGGATTAAATCCAATTCCTTGGTTACATGATTTTATGATATGTAATTCCATGGGTGAATTTATTATATTTCAATTAAACCCTTTGGATAGGATGTATGGTTATTTTTTATATCTTTATTTACCCTAAAATGTCATGGGAGCCTTAGTTTTACCATGGGCCCCACTTAATTAGTAATATAATATGGAAACTCTTATAATATTCTTGGGACATAAATTTTTACAGGTTACCTACTTAGAAACATCTGAATTAGACCAAAACTTTTTTGGACAATTTCGATTCTCGTATTGAACTCAAACACGATATGGTTTTTATATATGTTTCTAATTCTAATTGGTATTATTTTACCTCAAAACTAATATATTTAATATTCAAAAATATAATTGACATATAAACTATTGGAATTGGCCTAATGAGTATATACCACAACCCATTCAGGCCGTGGATTGGTAACTGAAAATAATATAAGGTTGCATATTCGGTTAATGTCAAAGCTATAAGTCTCTATGTTTAATATATGTAATATGAGGATTTATTGAATTAAAGGAAAACAATTTCATCATGGTTTTCCTTTTTTATTTCATCCTATGAGATTTCATTGGATTATTTTATTCAATATTCTAATGCATCTTGCTTCTAGTTATTATTGTATCAAGACATTATCAGTATATTTATGACTAAAATATCATATTTTTTTAGTAGTTTATTTTTCTAGAATTATTAAATTCCATATATTTAAATTATTATTATTTCTTCCATTTTTTATCTATATTTACCATTATTCTCTACTCTAACATGAGGAAATATTCTCCCCATAGAATTCAACAATGTCCTCTATACTTATTGGAAGCCTCTCAAATACAATGAGTATTTCTTGATTCCATGTGCCCATCCATGTTCAGAAATATATGAATAAAAATGGTATTTGATATCCTGAACTGAGTACCCATTTCTTCCTAGAGTCCCATCAAAAACTAGGAGGTAAAATGAGGGTCAATATATGAAACAATGGCCCTATAAATCTCATTCATCCATATAGTCACTTTTACATACAACAATAAAATATACTCTAATTTAGCTGTCTAACAAATTGATATAAAATTATCCAATTGGGTTAATAAATTATTCATCACCAATATGATATACTTTCTTAGGGTTGTTTTAGGTAAACATATATTGATATCGATTAAAATTTCATTCCACTTCCATGTTGGAATGAAATGTGTCTAATGAACTTTATAAGGATTATGATTCTCATTATAATATATATGAATTTATCACAATAACACATAAATTAATATATATATATATAATTTATTCTAGGAAATTAAAACTTACACTTCATGTTACAAAACTACTCTTTGGATCCATGATGGGAATTCAAAATTTAATAATTAAAGTCTACAAATACAATCATTTTCATTGAAAATGGGATTATATACTGGCTCTTAAAACAAAAAAACCTTCCAAGGATAAAGACCACCCACTAATGGTTTCCGATTCATATAATTAATCCCTAAAAGTAATTAACTTATTAAATTTATATTTCACATTCTGAATAATCTCAAGGTGAGAGGATGTCACGAGAACACTCACTGAAACATTGCTAGAATCCACATCACTTAATTCCATGTTCATCTAATTGAAGATCCCCATCATGTTCCATTCATCATTTTTATCATGTCAATGATATGAATCAAAACTTATGCTTGATAGAATAATGAAAAACATTACCCTTTCCCCTATTATACGAAAATTCAATGTAGAACCACTATTGGTAGTTATCCCAACATATATACCAATGGATCAAATAATATGAATCAAATATATAACATAAAAATATATCATGTGAATAATTGGTAATAATTTTAAAAAAAATATAGTAATTACCACATTAAATTCCCACACAGTCATAACATGTTTCATATCATTAGTGGGATATTTACTATCATGAGGTAAAATTTAACAAAATCTGCAATCCACTACATGATCACTTATTAAAATAATGAGTCCCAAACGTGTACATAAAGCATCACAATATACCACAAAAATTACTATGCTCTGGTAAATTTATAGTTATTTTTATGTATTTTTCTACTTTTACACATTGATGGATTCATGACACATTAGAACCCATAAAAACTTCCCCACATTCATGGTGAGGGAAATCAAATCTGATGAAATATTAATGAAATCTAGAAGGATCTAATATTATTATCTTACTAAAAATAAGAAATTATAAATATCAATGACATTATATAGTTCATCCAATTTCATGTATGTGGCCACTTTTTCCTGAAAAATTGAGATATAATGTTTTGGAATCTTGATTCCAAAGAGGATAACTTCTCAAATACAAAATTTGAACACTTATAATTTATCATAAAGATATTGATCCCTCAGAATCCCATAAACATGACTAGTATTTTAAACATGATCTTATTCGATCATAGAGAACACCACGATATCAGTAATAATAAAAACAATTCTATAAGATACTATTTTTGAAATTGGTTCATCAAACCTACGTATATATATAGAGAATTAATTCATACCAATTCCATAAAAAGATACAAAAAGTCTCTATAACATCATCAAAAGGTAGAATTCGTATTTTAAGACTCATTGGTTCAATGTTGGTGATATCAAGACCAATGGTCAATTTTAGAAAACAAATTTTACCCATTAAACTAGATTATGTAATAATCAATTTGATTCATGTGTTATTTGTTCCCAACCCTTACTCAATTTATCATCTAATATATAATTTGTATGATTGAATATCATTCAACCTTCTTGAACGAAATGAACTGAAGCTTCCCAAGGTAATACACATTTCTATAAAAATACTTTTGATAAAAAAAATACAACTAAATTTTCATCTATTTCATCCTAGCTATATTCCTAAAGTAATATGAAATTTATATTTTGTATGTTTTGAGTAACAAGTAAATCAAATAATCCTCCTCCAATTATAGAGGATAACATAATATGTCATTCAAAAACCCTTCCTGAAACATTATTTATTTTTATAAGATGTATACATAGACTATATTAATGTCTCATTTCCCTATAAAAAATTTCATTATCATATTACACTCCAAATGATATGGTCCTCCCTGACTAGACATTCAATCCTATTCTCAGTCAAATGTATAGGGGATACCATCAGATGAGGTTAAGATGACCAAACAATGATAATGTTTTATCAGTTATTAATGACAAGTCAACCATTCCATCTTGATAATTAGAACATTATTTTCCAAATTAGGAACATAAGAATCTAAAACTATAACTATATCTCAAATAATGGATGAGAACGAGGGATAATGAAATCCCAAATCATTCATTATTTATATAGGTGTTACCAGTCCAAAATGAATAAACAATTTCAATTGGATGATTCAAAATATCTATTATATGATTCAATAAAATCGCCTGGTAGGAACCTATATCAAATAATTTAGACTCTCTGTTTGAATAAATTTTATCATACGTAACACAAATATTGTACATGCATCATATTCTACTAGAAAATCCTCTATTATGTATAGAATATTTAATCTAGTGACATAAATCTTCAAAACTATAGGCCATGAGGAATATGGTTTCACCATATATAATATATGTTTCTATGGGGCTATACTAGTGTTAGGAAATGATAGAACATATCAAAATATTTTTAGGGGACCATATTTTCCTCCAAAGTTACATTCCATTAGAACAAGGGCCCAAAAGTGTGTTGTGAGCCCTACATAGAAACAAAGATAACATGTACACTAACTAATAATGATATGGAATGATGATAAATCTATTATATTTCATGATATTTTCTCCTATGAATTTCACTCCTCTCCCACATTCCTTTTTAATAACATGCTGGTTAATAACAATAAGAAAAAGGATCTCTGATCAAACATAACATACCTTCTAGGGAATTATCTTCCATCTAGGACCAAACCATGACATAAAAATTGATGAACATACATAACATAATAACTTTGAAAATAAGTTATATTGAAGTCCCATTTTAATAATCTAAGACATTATACATTAATTTGATATATCCTTAGATGAAAATACATAGATCATGGTGAAGAGATTATCATATTCCACCACCTACTGATTATCTTGAAATATGTTGAGAAATATAATTGATTCCACCAAGGTAATATAATCCTAGAGGAATTAATCATTTAAAATTTATTATAATCCATTCCAAAAAATTAAGCCATGCCTGTTATCCATAGAATATAATGAAACCACATTTTACTCAGTCATCAATCTTAATGGTGGTGCCCGCAATATTTGATGAGTTTTGAGTCTATAAGAATTACAATAACCACTATATTACTCTCATCCAATCATATTATTCATGATAATAATTCATATCTTGAAAGTATTGTAGATTATTGGGAAGAAATTATATTTATCTCTTCATGAAATTATCCATTTTAGGTTCCACCTATCTATCTATTTTAATGGTATGTTCCACAAATTGGTTCCTAGATTCAAAACTATGAACCACATATTTAATAACATTTTTTAAACATGATGGTTCCCATATCTTGATTCTATATATGTACAGTCTCATGGGAATGATGATTGTATTCTAGGGGGAGTGGTTCTTGATATAAAAAGACAATGAAATGTATGAACATTAGATCTATGAATCAATACCAATTTTTAATAAATAATATTAACTTGATTTATCATGATACATAATAAAATATATTATTGTATTAATACTCTCCAAATAAAAAAATAAGCATTTACCAATCACCTAGGATTACATATTTCCATTATGAGGGTTTTATATACAATCAATAAAAACTTACCACAATGTATGAAGATTCCCTTCCTCAATCAACCCAAACATACCAAGAAGCATAAGATAAAAAAATATTACAAACACCCAGCGATACCAATTTTACTTAAACAAACATAGACTATACAACTGCACGTAACCCGAACTAGTTGTAATATAACCTGAAGGGAATTATCAATCCTCATATGCAGGAAACAAGAGCTTATATATTAACAATATAAGTTTCGGAACGATTCTATCCCAACAACCAAGAACATGGTGATATAAACATAGCATTTGAAGTCGATATTAAACAACTATAAATCCTTAAAGTATATATATAAAAAGAGAAAAAATGTTCCAAAGATCAATAAATATGTATGTTTATAAAAAATTATTATATCACAACATTATGGGCCTTGAAGTCACCTCCACACTCCCACACCCAAATAATGGACAAACCCATAAAACTCTACAAAACCTTTTCTATACCCAGTTCAGATAATCCTATATATACATACACATAATGGTGTATGATGAGTTTGATCAAAAGGGAACAATTGGATCCCACTTACTATTTCAAAATGATACATAATAAAAAAACCAATTATTATCATGTAAATTAAAAAAAATTAATACCTTTCAAATATACACGACTTATAAAAAAATAGAAAAATCATCATTTCCATATTAAAAAAACCATACATATAAATAGGTTCCCAAATCGTTTTCATGAACATTCAAATTGTTAATTTTCTGGATATCCTACAGAAAAATTAATAACATAGGATTCAATAGTTTTAGGACAATGAGGATTCTCATAAAATTATTGTGATCAAAAGGCCACATGGTTGGAAAATTATAATAGCATAACCTAAGTAGGGGTTATGATTTCACACTCAAGAGTAGATTATTACAAAAAAATATCCAACCTAGTACAACCATGAGTGAATAAGATGAGATATAAGGGTATTGAGTTTGTCCCTCATATCAACACTCTTCCTCATAAATGATCACAAATGTATTTACAATGGTATAATCATTCAATGATAATGGCATATTTGAAACCAAAATAAATAATCATTGTACTATTTTTGACAATATTAGAAAATGGATAATCCATTTTTAAAACCATAACCGTAACCACAAAAATATTATCAAAAAATTCAGCATGGAATTTAAAAATAATTTTCATATAATTTCCATGATAAATCCATATATCATGTATTATACCCATTTGGTAAACCAAATTTATAGTGGAATAAAGAATTAATTGTATAATAAATATTATTAATGAAACCACATTCCTAAAAACTTTTGGATTACTAAAACATGACAGAGTTTCATAAGCTAAAATATCCAAAGGGTTCATGAAGAAATGAAGAATCATAATCTATGAATTATCATATAATAATACCCAAATCAATATTTATTGGAAAACAAGATTTTGAGTGAAATGAAATATAATTAATATTTCTCATGGACACATAATGAATTATATAGATACCCAATACAAACCCCAATCCTACCGTGGACCTATAAAAAATCAAATTACACTAAAACATTAATTAGAATCAATGGGTGTGATTAATGTATAAAAAAACATATATAGTAATACATGTCACTTGTTTTAACGAACCATATTCATTTAATGCACCCCTTTTTTAGACTCTAGGGAATACAAAGTGGTTGGATGTATGATTTAAAAAACCATGCACTGTATTTTTGAAATTATTATATATGATGATGTATTTACAAATAAGAAGATTTAATGGTTTTTACTAACTGTGTTCCTAACTATGAAGTCACATATGGACCCATAATATAAGTTAAATAGTTACCTAGTAATACCCACAATGCTTCCCATCCCATTCGCTAATCGTGTATAAGACTACCAAATTCTAAAAATCCTTAAATATAATAAAACATACTATGAATATACCGAAATATAATATGGTAAAAAAATTAATACCAAAATGAAACATTAGTATCATAAAATTATAGAATCATAACAGTTATAAAAAGACTCAAAATACATCTCAATAATCAAAATACTTATGAACATGATATTAGAGTGAATAATAAATGAAAAAGAATGTGAAACATTGAAACATGGAATATCATGAAAATGAAATACGTATTGGAAATATGGAATAACATGATAAATAATATGGATGTGTTCCAAAAATATAATCATTGGAATATTTTTTTTTCAAATATTATTATTAACACCCATCTTTGAAAAAAATCATTATACCCACACTTAAATATCTTATTAAAATCCTTATGTCAATGAATATTTTATTAAAAAAATTAATTTATTTTTTTGAGTATCTCAGGGGACATTATCATAATCAAATTCATTATATGGATATATTTTAACCCACCTTTCACAAATAATAAATGTTTTTTCACTTAAAAGAAAGAAACATCATATATTAAAGAACCCTTAAAAAATGGGTTTCTTTGTCATTTAAAAAACATCAAATAACATGAAAATGGATATCATGATATATTAAGATATAAAATCTCCCAAAGTAATCATATTAATAAAATATATTGATGGTGATAAAAATCTCACATAATGAGAGATATTACATACACGAATATAAGATTGAAAATTCATATCTTTCCATAAAACGTTTTAAACATCTCATAAAAGGATGAAGTGAAAATTATGTTGTTGAAATTTTTGAGAATGGAAAATAAGAATTTTGACAGACATATTATAATGAGTTATGAATAAATAATCATGTAAATCATAAAATAAATCAAATAAATATGGAGTCTTTATTAATCATATTATGTGAAATTTTCATGTTTTTATTCCCATTTAAAAAATACAATCAAATAAATGTTGACGGAATTTAATTTCATAAAATATTTTTAAAAATGTGGAATTGAAAATGTAGATCATGATTGGATTTCATTTGATTTAAAACCATCAATATGAAAACATTGAAACGGAACTGAAGATTCAATGATAAGAATGGGTTCTATTAATACCAATATTAAACATTTATTTTGGAAAATGTATTAAAAAATAATTTGTTATTTATAATGGGATGTAATTTCAAAATAAAAAATATGAAATTTTATGTAAAATATGGGAATGTATATATTAAATATCTCAAAAGATTAATATTCATTTATTAATTACACGGACCCAATAACTATGAATGTGAGTCAATAAAACCCCAAATGTATTTGAAAACATAATAATAAAATAGAAGTGAGATTATAATAACAAAATAGGAATAAAAACAAATGAAATTAAATATAATTTAATATGTGAAACAACTAAAAAATTGTATACTCTATATAAAACTAAAAATGGTTCACAACATCAAAATTATAGCCTGGAGACTAAATTGAGACAAATAAATCCTTACTTTATTTCCACGATTATTAAATCATTTCAAACTATCTAAATAAAAAATCATTTTAAATCATCTTAAAACATTATTTGTTATCTAAACCTTTTAGTAAAACTAATTTATATTAATTTTCTATATGTATATATTTATATGTTTTTTATATATTCTCAATATATAGTGTGAGTAATATTGATCAATTTTAAATTGTTTCATAAGATTGGTGTTTTTATTTATACTAATATCGAGGATCTTGATATATATATTATTTAATATACTAAAATAGATAAATAATACTTATTTTTAAATCTATTATATCATTCAATTAGTGTTTTAGTTGTGATATGTGAAACTGGAATTGATATAGGATAATTTCACCAATTTTAACAAACAATGTTTTAATTTTAATAAAAAGTAAAATATAAAATATCCCTTATATTGGGATAAAATATAGTTTTTTTATTTTTTATTATAAAATAAATTTATTATTTATGTTCAAAATTTTATATTGGATTGTGTATTATAGCATTGTTCATGTTGGTTCTTAAACCAACCCAAACATGAACATGTTGTATCATGATGAAAAAGTATGCATAATGATTTTTAAAATATCAATATAAAAGAATTAAAATAATATTATATAAATTTTATTATATAGTGAAAATTATATTATTAATTTTTGGATAAATAAAAAAATTATGATGATAAACAAAAGTCTTTACCTGGTATAGGGGATAGTCCACACAATACACAGTTAATGTTTTCATTCCTAAATAATGAGATGTCATTAAATTGGATTGTAATTTCTCTCATTATAATTATAAATATAATATATATTAAATATTTATTCATCAATTATAATGATATAAATAGTGAAGAGAGACATTGGTGAAAATAGAAAAACATACTTTGTTGGGGTGGTAGTCTATTCAAATGCATGCCCGACATTATTTTTTTATAGGAGGAAGGAAATGAGGAAGTAAATTTTGATCCATTAAAATATTATAACATTAGTATGCTAATTATTCTGAGGTATTTATGTTTCAATGGATAGTGTAGGATTTCGTAGGAGTTATTTATAATGAAGTGAAAAAATTTAAGTAACACTCATGTTGATACCCTGAGCAATCAATGAAATGTACCCATATATAATTAGGGAATGTGACAAATAATTTATAATAGTGTATTATAAAAATATTAAAGTTATATATTAAAATCAAAATTATTTTTTATATGGAATAAATACTATATAATAGATATGTCATGGTGTAGTGGAGTAAATTTTGTTTAATAAGTGATGTCATGCAGAACATTGTGAACACCTATTATTTTTAATAATGTAATGAAGCTAATAATGGGTCAAATAATAAAACATTTATAAGTAATGGACTACGAGGTGAGTTAATTTTGTTAAATCCAAGTTATTTCATTTTAACACATGATTTAAAAATTATTGAGGTCTTTTAGAAATAGTTTTTGAAATTATATCATTTTTATAATAATATAGGTAACTAGTTATTAAATTTGTAATAAATGTTTTAATAAAAATATAAAAAAAATCATACCACGTTTTGTAGTTTTGAAAAAAATATAACATATATGTAATCCAATTACAATAAAAATAAAATAAAATAATATATTAAATTGATACATTTATTATATAGTTAAATGGTTTTGTAAACAAAATTCCTTCAAGTGATCATAATCGTATTTAGTACTGATTAAAAATTATAAGAGTGATAATATTATTATATATTCCTGGTATAATAATAATAATTTCATTTACGTAAGGATATTAATTTATCGACTTTGATAAAATTAAAATATATTAGTGAAAAATCATTGAAAATAATAGTTTTTCCATTATAAAGATCATTAAATTTTATCATATTAATAATATTTTTATGAAAAAATACAGTTGATGCTATTAAATAATATGGTTATTTTGATAAAAAAATTAGATATTTATTTTGTAGAATTTGAATTCTAGTATTTATGAAATCTATTTTTTAATAAATGGGAATAAAAATAATGTCTGGTGTAAACTATTAGTTATATTTTCAAAAACTTAAACATTTGTTTAATATTATTTTTAATTATTTATTTTAGTCAATAAATATATATCTTTTTATATATTTTGTTAAAAAACATTGATGTCATTACTATATTATGATAACGTTTTAAATGTGACGTTCTTTGAATAATAAAAATAATTTAGCATTAAAGGAAAACCATTATTTTAGAATGAATATAAATTATTTATATTATGATAAGTTTTATATGTTGATTTTAAAAATGGGAATAAATTTTAAAAAAATTAACTCTAAATTTTCTAAATTTTTCTGTTTAGGTGAATATGAAATACAAAAAAACTTATTTTATTCCAAAATTTATTTTTAAACATTATGTGTTCTCAATCCCATTTTATATGAATTCATAATTTACTATAATTTTTAGAGGTTTTATTATAATAAATTTTCCTAAATAATATCCATATAACAGTTATTAGATTATTATACTTCATTCTTTCATGGGGAAAAATGTATTTATCATAGTAACAATTTCAGAAAATATATTCCATATTCTCAAGATGTTACACTCATTCCACCTTAACTATTTTATAACGTCACAATTTTAATTTTTACATGAATATAGAACTGATATGTGTATCTATAAGATAAAAATTATATTGGATATAATTTCATGGGAGATATAATGTTTATAAATTCTAAATCATATTTATCTTCTCAATACAGGATTAACCATAATATTTATATTTTCTTCTACCATTTTAGAAAAATGTATATCGTTATATTAATTCATGGAACACAATATATAATATCCATATAAATAGTGTTACTAACCATACATTGATATATTATTATTATATGATATGAAATGTGATCTCATTATTCAAAATAACTTTCCTCCATCTGGTTGGAAGTAATTCATTGTGATAATAACTTTCCTCCTTGTCTTAGATTTTTTGTGTTAATATTTTCATCATTAGCAATTATATTGGGTAAATAACAAAGATAATAAATAATTTTTAAACATTTGAGACAATGAACTATTCTTGGTACCGTATGATAGACTTTTTATCCATCCAATATGATGAATAAATGCTTAATTTATCCTTTATTATGTAACTTATGTCTCTATTCAGTATATGTATACTATATTCTAGTTCAATTAAGTAATTATAATGGGTATCTCGTCCCACATTGGTTAAATATAGGAAGTTAATTCTCCATTCTATCATCATAGTGGTTATATTACCATCCAATAAAATCCTCCCTTATATTCTTTGGTATTTGTAAAAAATAATCTATTTTAACCTTGTTAATCATAATTATTCATAGACAGTGTGGAATATTAACAAGGTTACTGTCTTCTTTTATAATCCTTTTATGTTACTTGTTTATAAAATATCAGGATTATACATAGAACCCATCATTTATTGGATTCCATTGATCTTTATCCATTATAAAATCAAAATTATTTTAATATGAGTGATGGAAAATTTACATCATAATTAAATTATCAAAAATTATATGAAGAGTCTCAACTTTAAAATGTTTTACACTATAAAAACATCAATATCGCTTTTTAGTTCATTCTAAATCACGACAGTTTTAATCTAGGTTTTATTATATTGGGTTCAATTAAAAAACATATAATAATTCTTTATAATAATAAATCAATTATTATGTATTGTAAAATTAATGTTATTAACCAATAAATATCCCCTAGAAAAATGATTCTAGGTGTTCAGTTAGGCTTATACTTACAGTATCTATATAGGGATGTAATTACAATGTAAACTAAAAACTATCAACTTTACCAAAATTTCATGATGTTATCATATACTTATACTTATACATTAAGCTTATCCAAAGGAAAATAATGTTTTTTTTCTCAAAAACAATTCCTCAAAATAGCTACAATAATATATAATGAACTATTAAACCCTCAAATGATTACCACTAATGTAACCATAATGAATATTAACATAATATTAATGATTTTGATAATATAATTCACAAATAACCACACAACCAAAGGACCTAAAAATTATATTTATTGGATCATAAATAAATAAAATTCTTATTTTAGAATACGTGAAAAAATAATACACATAATAAAACTCATTTAAAACATTTTATTAGAGTCATAGATGACCTATTCCCCCTCATAACCTTGAATTAAAAAAAATTCATGATTTCAGATTCTTAGTTGGGGAGAAAAATATTATAATTTATCATTAAATAAACAAGAATTTTCATAAGAGTTCAATGAAAAATAACATATTATTTTAACACAAAAAGGTATACAATAATTATAATTTATTATAGACAAACATATTATCATAAATATAATCATTTTAGATTAATATTTAAGATAGTATTCAAAATATATATGATTATTCAACAAAAATTAATATTGACAGGTGTGTGGGGAATACATAAAAAATAATGAATGAAATTAAAACATAACACAATATGAAAATTAATGGAATCATGAAAATGTTTCATACCAAGATATAAACATAGTATAATTCAATAGAGGGAGTTAATTACCCCACCCAACATCATCTATACATATGTGTGCAACATAAAATCCACCACCATCATATATTAATGATCCCATATAAAAACAATGGGTTTCATATTATTTTTAATAACATCACCACACACGAATAAATAAAGTTATGATATCAAAAATATAATTTTATTTAATGGATTCATATAATAATAAAATTTAATTTGTGGTAAAAATATCACTTAATTAGATATAAACATTTAAGGGAAATTATGTTAAAAAATACCCAATTTTCCCCAAATCACATTATTGATTATCAAAAAAATATGAAGTGAAAACTACATTCAAAAATGACTTTTAGAATGGAAATGGAAGTATTATAAAAAAAAATTATAATGTTACAAATAATAATACATTAAAATGAAAAAACAAGTTCTGCTAATAAATATGGAGTGGAAAATAATGAATATAAATTCAGTTATTATGATTTTACTGCCACTTCTAAAATCCCAATCTTAAAAACAATGAATGATTTTAGATTATTAAAATATGAAAGATAAATGTTAATGAAAATAAATTAAAAATATTTATTTTCATTAATTAAAGAAAATACATTAAATAGATAAATAATGTATTTGAAAGATAATATTCATTTGTATTAATAAATTTTATTTATTCCAAAGTTATACATTTATTTTGGAAGATGGTTTGTAAATTAATTTGTTTTAGTGAGTATAGTTAAGGTAGAGTAAAATAACATTATAATATAAAAATAATATTATTTTAATGTTTCAATTTTTTATAGATATTTACTATGGTCTTTAAAGTGAATTAAAAGCCAAATAAAAAACTAAAAATTATGCTTTATAGAGGAAGTAGTACTCAAAATTTAATGTTAACAATTTGTTTTCCCCTCTAATTAGTGGGGATGAAGGTGGATATTATTTTAAATCATAAAATTAAGTAATTTTTATATATGTATAATATATTATTTAATTCAATAATTGTATATAGTGTATATATTTAATGGTGTAAACTGGATAACATCGCTTTTTGGTGGATGTAGACTGTAAAAATTAACATTCAAAATTCATGGGTATTTATTAGTTTATGGAAAGGACTAAATAATTGAAATTAAATTAATATTTTAACACATGATTATACACATTAAATGTATTCCATTATATTAAAATATACTTATATTTATGGAATTTTTAAAAGAAAACTATTATGAATAAATTAATACATATTAGGTTTCACTAAAATTAGGGAATTAAAAATTATTTTCAAATCCACACTTGAAATGAATGGTTGAACAATATAATTGATTAAAAATTGTTATAAATATTAATATTTCTTATATTTGGAGAAAAAATCCATAATTTCAACAATAAATTATATTGAATTAGCATGGAATTTAGCGGTGTAAATTCTCCCCTTTTATATGTGAATAAATTGGGACTTTTGTCACAATTAGTTACATTCCCAAATTGGAATTACACTATTGAAGGTTCAGCGATTAAAATAGTAGGATACAATGGATTTTGGTTAGTTATAATATTGATGATTCATCTAAAAATAATTTGACACCTGTTTCAAAAATGTTTCATGTTATTTACCATTATGTGGTTTCATTTTTCAATTTTAGTTTCAACCTAGTTTGATAATTTTTATATTATTAATATATGTTTTAAATAACATATTAAGTATTCATTATTAAAACATTTATTAGTTATAAAAATATATTTAACCAATAAATAAAGTATTAAATTTAAAATATACTATAAATTTATCTATTAATTTAAAACATTTAATAAGAAAATAAATAACATTGTAGGAAAATATTTTTTATATAATTAGGTGTTCCTAATATTATTTATATTCCATTTAAAATTTAATTAATGAATTAATATTTATCTATATGTTAATAAATAATATTTAAATTTATTTTTTATAAAATATTATGCTATTTAATAATATTACTATTACAAAATATTAATAAATCAACTCTATTAATATAAATGGGTTACAGTTATCATTGAAATTAAGATTAATATTAGGTAACATACTTTTAGTCCCACAAATTAAATTGATCTAATTACATAATATGATATTGTTTATCTAAATATTGATTCTTCTTTTTATATATTTAGTTTCTATAATGGGTGATAATAAATTTTTAATATAAGAAAATAAAACTATGGTTTTAAATAAAAGATTACATAATTTTCAAAAATAGTACTAGTGTGTACAATAGTATTTTCAAATGATTATATTCATTATATGTATTTATATATAAATCAATACAAAATAACCAAATTCAATATTTTACTATGATATTGTTATAAATTTTATAGTATTAGAAATATTATTATTATTTATAATTCACTTATAAATCAATTATCTTAGAAAAATATCAACCATTAATATTACTATATTTTTTATATAATGAATTATAAAATATATCTCAAATTAAAACCATATATTTATAAAATATATTAATTTATCATTTATATGAAAACACAATAATATAACTAAATGTTTATTTTGATAAAAATTTATATTTCAAAACATAGTTTTGTAAAAAAAATATATTATGAATATAAATATAATTAAATTATTTTTCCTCAATGGTGGTTTTATTTTAACTAAATATTCTTCATAATATTAATATAATATGTTAGAGAAAATTTTAGTTTGGTGTTGTTTTTGGAGAATTATATAGAACCTATAATGTTTATAGAAATATATTTTCAAAAAACCTAAGGGGTTATAATGAGAATAGTGGCCATTTTCTCAATACATTAAGAAAACACACAAGCTGTATAATAAATTCCAATTGGTTTTTTTCTCATAATTGTTTTTGAAATCCCACCCTTCCCAGCTTATTTTTCACTTGGATTACATCTATATTGAACTTTTCTATTATCATACTCTTATGATTTCATTCATTAACAATCAAATTTAATAACTATTAGTTTTTCTTGATGTAACTAATCAAAATCCCTACTTTTGATGGAAATGTTGTTAAGAATAATTACTATTTTATAATTTTATTTATTCAATCATTGCAGGTATTTATATTTGTTTGTGAGATTTATATATAATAAAAATGACTTATCATAAATATGATAATAACATAAATATAATTATTATTTGTTTTATTTATTTTTTTAATTTACATGAAAATAACATAATGGCTCTATAAAGAGAATTATATATGAATCATACCTTTAAATCATTCAATTCATTACATTATATATTATTATTAATTATCATATTTAAATTAATGGTCAAAATTTTAGAAAATATATCTTTAGAAAATTTTTCTTGACAATAATCTTATATAATTCTTATATATCCCAAAACAAATATCTTCACTAGTTTTGTTATCAATTAAACACCCTCTAATAGATTATTTGTTCCATTTGATTATAAAGATTTCTACATTAGTAAATTATCCATTTCTACAAAAAAACATCATAGAAATTTTTTATTTATACAAGAATGGTTATTTTGAAAAATCTATGATGTCTAAACTAATATAGTCAAAATATTTTCATCTCTTACTCCTCCATATTTTTATTTCACTGATGGTAAACTCCTAAAAATCCTACATGGGTTTATTTGGAATTAAAAAAATCAATTATGAACTATTTTCAATCAATGTAATATTTTATGTACTTTATAAATAAAAAATATAATTATTATTTATAATATATTATTTAAATGAAGTCAATATAAATTGAGGTCAAATATTCTTTAAATCTAATAAAATTTTCCATAACATCAAAATGGATTGTCTTAATATTTTTTACTATGGATATTTTAATATAAATATTTTTTAGGTGTTACTCCATCATGATCGGTTAATGATTGTATCATTCCCATCCAAATTTATAAGGATGTATTGATCATTTATAACATTGAAAACAATCAGGAATAGAAATATTTACTAAATCAAAATACTAGATTAAAAATTTACAATTCATTATGCTTAATTTGTTGTTAATGAAATAATAAAAATTGTATAATTGTTTTTACATAAATTAATATCATTAAAAAAGATGTAGAAATTTTTTGGCTTCTTGTTGAAATAAGGAAACTATGTTTATGGATGAGAACAGATGTTGATGAATATAAATTATATACTAGAATCTATATTAACATAAAAAATTTGTATATAAAAAATAAGAAATTTGAGCCTCATAATTGATAACATTATCTTAATATGTCATTATATTACACAAAAATTGTAAAATAATCCAAAAATATCAAAAATAATTCTCTCAATGATATATATCATAATTATGGTGTTTATAACTATGTATCCATTACCTTAGGTCATGATATCATACATAATTTGATAAGAATGATGGAAATAGTAAATATTGTTTGTCTCATGAGACATATTGATGCATAAAGGGGATTTAAATTTATAATACCCAATGATTATAAGGTCACATCCGTAAACATTACAGAATATTAAGTTATGTTAAGAATTTTACATTGAGGATTCTTTCTGGTTTAGAGTTTTAAAGAATTAGGCCAGAAATATTACATTACATCTAAAAAATTAAAAAGTTTACAACCTTAATCAAACCATATTTTCACAACAATAAAATTCATAAAAATTACTTTCTTGATATAAATTTTCTATATTTCATCCATTATCTTACCCATCCTTATAAAATTTTAAAAACATTTCAAAAACAATGGATGAACATAGAAAGCTCAGTAAGGGTTATAAAAAATAGAAAGAAAACATTATTCCATCAAATCAATGAAATCTAAAATTTTACTCATATAACATAGCCTCTTCAATATACCTCTTAAAATCATAATATTTAAGAATAACACATTAAAATCATAAATAATAAATGTAACTCATGTCATATATAACATACTTACATAATAGCTTTCACATGTATATAGGGAGTAACATTTGGAATAACCATCACATTATTTTCCCCAAATATCTTAGGAGAAATGTTAATGTTTACCTCCATCATTTTACCCAATGCATTAGAGTGTTATCTTGGGCTCTCAAGTCCTAGGTTTATCATGGAACCAGCATTATATGGGTTATCACGTTACCACTTATCAAATGTCCATGTACCATTACATAATCCTAATAGATAAAATATAGAAGTTATCAACATTTCAATCATAAATCACAATAAAACAATTCATGATATTAAAATATTCTATCCATTTCTAAAACCATTTTAAATATTTAAAAATGGGATTTTTGAATTAATGAGTCCCATACCACATTAAATATTTTTAAAAAAATTTGAGATTTATAATTTCAAAACATTTTTGTCCATATAAATAAATCCTTTAAATTATTTTGGAAAAATTTAAATTAACGAGAAAGACATAGAAGAATAAATCATTAAAAATTAAAAAATATATTATAGTTAAAGAGGCTCGTAACACTTTAGAAACAATTGATGACACATAATTAAATAATAACATGAAATGAAATATTAAATATCATGAGAATATATAAATTCATGAAATAAAATGTTAAAAGGGTTATATATACACATTATAGGATATTAAAGTTTCACAATATCGAGATATGCCTCAATGAATCGAGATTGAGATGTAGTCACTTACAAAGATTATATCATTAAATTAAGGATAAATCAATGAAATATTATGTGTAACAAATATAAATTCACCCAATATAAGTTGATATAATGTGTAAAATATTCAATGTTCAATCACACAAAATATTGGATTATTATAATCAACAATGTTTGTGTAATACCCAATGAGTCGAAATTGAGTATAGAAACACCCTTATAACAATTCGGCAACCTAACGATGTCACATACAAATTCAGAAAATGAGTTGATGAGAAAGAAATGGTTCTATCATCACATATACATAAAATTAATAGTGATAATTATATATAATAACATATCCCAATATAAGATAATATAAATTAAACAACATAACATAAAAAATTATTTGACTAAAAGTGTAGGGTGAACGGTTCCCTTACCTTGAGTGTGATTCATCATTTATGTTCATTATTTTCGTAAATATTAAACTTAATTTAATTTCTCCTTGATTAAGATCAGTTTTCCTATTTATTATTCCTTTTATATCACTTATTACCACATTATAAAAATTATATTATTATATAAGTTGATATTGATCTTTTTGTCGATATTGGGTACCCGAGTTGAAAATTATCAAGTTATAATTACAAATTGTATATATGGTAAAAATTACCTTATATCCAGAATAATATTCATGTCTTTTATATAATATATATCCAGTATATATTTAATTATAATATTTCATAATATTTGGATATAAGAAATAAAATACACTGTTCATGGAGATGGTAAGCCGTACGTACGCATAAAGGCTACATTCATTTATTTGTCATATTAATGAATTGAAAACAAAATTATACATAGGTATATTATAATTAATGTATAATATAATATGATATATAATTTATATAATTTCATTAAATACATCCTTTATGCATTCCATGTATGGCATGAATGATTGAAATCATATTAAAGGGGCCGTAGTCCGCACTTCCTCAAATAAAATTATCGTATTTAAACATTATGGAAATAATAAAGTTATATTTTAAATTTTATAAATATAAGTATAGGTAAAATATAATATATATCACATATAAATATATTTCCATCATAATTTCGACTTAGAGAGGTGGTAGTAGAAAATTGAATAATCACTCTTTTGGGAGGCAGCAGTTCGTCGTCCAATGAAACTGTATATGAAAATCCATTAGATGGAGTTATGTGTAAGTGTAATTTTAATAATTATCAAAAAAATATCCAATTATGTTGAGGATTATATTTTTTTAATGTAATAAAATATTAAAAAAATAATTGATAGCGAAGAAGTAAAATAATGAAAAGAAACATTACAGAAGACGTTACCATTAAAATGTATATTTCCCTTTTGTTTTGAGGGAAAATGCTTTCTTGAAATGCCTTTAGCCTATGGTAATGATTTTAAGAGGACTATAGAGATGTTTGAAGCTTATTTTGGTGCTTTTGGATGATCCAAGGGGATTGAGAGGTGTTATTGAATGGGTAAATGTGATTCCCTTTTATAAGATGGTAGAAGGGAACTTTTGGAAGGCATTTGAAAATTATTTTATTATAAAACACTTTTCAGTTTCAAAGGTTCAAAAATCAATTACTTCAAAGATATGATTATTATGGGACAAAAAACTATCTACCAATATGTTTTAGATATGTCTATGGAAAAAATATAACCATATCTTTTAGAATTAACCCATAGTTAACTAATTTGACTATTAGCATGTCTTCTAACATATTTATATTATATGGTTAATAAACATACTATAAAAATAATTGAACCTCAAGTGGATTACTAATGAAATTTTCAACATTATCTATGTCATTTGGCCGAATCTTATATTTTTAAGACTATTATATTATTTAATTAAGTAGTATTTGTTTAAAATATTCAATTTTTATAAATTTTTATTCTATTCATATATTTACTTTTTAAAAATACATAAAAACGTGATTCATTCAAAACAATAACATTAATTCAATGATAACAATAGTGGATGGCATAAAATGTTTTAAAATAAATTAATTTTAATGTTTATAATCTCATTTATTTAAATAATTTATTAATAAGGTAGTCACAACATCATCATTATGTCATAAATTTATTTATTTATTTGATGTCTAAAATTTATAAATAAAATACCATGATGTATGATATCCTCTTATATTACTAATGAATATTTATAGTCTATCATATCACTCATATAACCCAATATTTGTTTACTAAAAGATACTTGTTTATGTTACATTTTTCATTATCTAAAATTAATTCTTATAAAACGTCATTTTCACGTCCATGTGGTTATATGGTACCCCAAAATCAATCCAAGGATGACCATGGTTGATAATATCTTTTCCAATAATATTATGACCTTTTTCAGGGTATCTTAATTTTATTATAATATACTTTTTCCATTATTTTCCAAATTTTCCTTTTAACCATGGTAAATAAAATAATGAATGATGTTATAGTGCATAAAGTATAAAAATAAATTGATTCTATTTACAAAATTTCAACATCATGATTAATATTATAGAATTAGTTTTTAAAAGTTCAAAATATAGAAGTTGCAATATTTAATTTAAAATAAATTCTCATTGTCAATACCTAAAGCGGGTTTTTATGAAGTAAAAACTATTAAAAGATTGACATGTGTTTATGTCCATTTTAAAATTTGAATTTCCACCAAAGACAAACATTTGGTTAAATGATAAAAATATAAAACAATTAATCATTAAAACCAATTAAAATTAGAATCAAAATATATAAATAAATTAGTTGAAAAGCTAGTTTTGGGTTAAAATTCTCTATTTTAAACTATTCATTAAAAATGAACATCATCGGAAAATTAAAAAAAAATATATCCAAAGTAAATTATGATGATATGCTTCAAAAAATTAAATTTATTTTGAAAAATTGAATATATATGAGTGAAAAAATATATTTAAAAGGACTTCACCTTCAAAAGGCAGTAAAACTACCTTTTAAAAATATTAGAATATTTAATGCTAAAAATTGGATTCATTCTCTTTTTAAGCCTCAAACATTTATTGGATAAATGTAAAAATTTTAAGAAACATATAAAATAATATTATAGTTAGTTCTATTCATTCCCTCTAATATGATTAATAGTAGTTAGGTACCATTTAAAATAATAATAATATATTATTTTTTGGTATAACTCAATGTTGTGTGAAACAGAAGAATTAAAAAATGTATTGTTGCGTGTTATGTACGCTATCTGACAATATGCCCAATTTAACATAAAATTAATATCTTACTCATAAATATAAATATATAAGGAAAATTATTATTCTATAAATACCTAGGTCATTGCATCCTTCTCCAATTTTAGAAATTGCATCCTCACAATTTTAAAATTTGGCTAAAATCATCATTGAAAATATCACATCAGAAAAAGGATTGAACAAAAATACCACACTAAAAGAAATAAAGATATGTACAAATGTCACCATATATACCCCATATAAGGATTCCATGCTGGAAAACATGGATATTTAAGAGAAACTAACCATCAAGTTATGATGAAGAGTGATATAAAATAAGGTAATGAGAAAGCTGACCACCAGAAAATCACAATCTTGTTATAGGTTAAAAAAAATTGATTAGCCAATAAGAGAATTAAATGAAACAATGGATTTTTTAAGTTCCTTTTCATAATATTGATGAATATTTTAATGAGTTTGACTTCGAAAATAAGGAAATATACTTACATTTTATGTAGAGTATAATCCATTAATAAATTCATACCATAAATTCATATTTTCCCTAAATTATGAGTATTAAAGATAACTAGATCGCATATGAATTGCTTGAATCGACTACTAGAGAACCACATAATCCACATAAATATGAACTATATATTCCAATGGTATTTAGATAACCCAAACCAAAATGGTCATTATAATATCAGATAAACCTCAAAAATGATAATCCTTTATACAATGAAATAGTACACTTAATCTCCAAAATTTTAAAAACACAACACAAAATTTAATTAAGAACATTCAATAAAAAATTTTCCTTAAAATTATGTAAACTAATATAAACTAGGTTTGAAACCCAAAATTCAAGGAGATTTGATCAAACGCTCTTCCTCTATAAATAATATAATTTATCTCCAAATATCATCGACTACTCTTAAATTATCATACGGAAATGTATTTAACCGAATCACATATTCTCCTAGATAGGTTAACCATTTCCATAAATAACCCAAATCAATATATGTCCTCAATAATGAATATTATTATTCCAAAATAAAAACCCAAAATTACTCATCAAATGAAATCCCATAGTATTCTATTTTTATTAAGCATATTGGGTTCCCAAAATAGTGAATGTATACCAAAATAACTATTATAACTTAATCAAAAAATCATTATATTATACCAATTTTATTCATTTGGTAAAACATAAGTTCCGAAATGAACTTATTCCTGATCAATAAAATCATTTAATTAAAAAGAATAAGTCATACTAACTAGGTACTTCATGTATATTAGTTGTAGGTGATAAATCACAGTCGAACTCTGATGGTGGGTCTGATTCTCGTAGCTTTTCCTAACGTGAAACGAAGTGACATGGTCTGTGAGTTTTCCGTTTTCACAAACTATATAATTTGACAATATTCCAAAAAATTAGATAAATTATTTATAAATATCCATTTTATATTTTTCCCTCAAATGTTATCGCATACCTAGGATTTTCATCCCAACAATTAATAACATCCCATTCCATCAAATTCTACGATCATATAAACCCAAATGGTTCATTATATCTATATATACAAAATAAAAGTTCATTATTCCTCAAATATAATTTTTCAAATAACAAGCTTCAGGGTTACACATACAAGAGAAAATTCATCTAATGTAATTCAATCGACAAAAGAGAACTAATAATTTTAAACATTTTATCACCCCGATATCTAATATGACTCTTGAATTTCTGAAATGTTTACATATTAATCATAAAACTTCTCTTTGATACCCTAAACAGTTATTTCAAAATTATTTTATAATACTTATTTTCTAAAAACAAAATCTTGAATCATATCCTAAGATTCAATAATTTCTAAATATCTTCTATAAAATAATCCTTGCCTTTCATAGGTCATTGCCAATTTCCTCATCCTCAATTGGAATGGCATTGGGTATTGGTAAATATATATTTTCATGGTTATGAAGATCCCATTCCCATTACTTATTCATAGGAAGTCTATTATCAGAATCACCATTCACACCACATTTAAAACATTCCATTGATCCCTATGAAAAAAACTCTTTCCTTTTAGAGAGTCAACTAGATGCTTCCTTTTTCCATGGATGTATATTTATTTATGTCATTCGTTAGCACATATATAACATCTTTCTACCCCTTTGAATAATATTCCAAGTTTTTTCATTCCACATCCATGACATGTATGTTTTTAATATACTTTCCTTTATTATTATGACATGAACGTCCATAGGGATTCATTTCTCGCATATATGACACCTTAGAAATATCACGAAGGTTCAAGTAGTCAATAATGACTCTAGATAGTAGGTTAAGAATTACCATAAGATTTATCCTCATATCCCCCATTTCAATTGGTTTCATATTCAGAAAATAACCTCAATTTTCTTCACATCCATTATTACATTGGTGCGTGCAAGATCCTTCAATTTAATCTAAAACCAAAAATTTCAGTGTGAGTATATTAGTAAAATCATCATATAATATCATATAAGAAGGGTAAACACTAATATATATTTATTCATGTTAACTTAAACACATTCAATATATCTAAAATCACATTGACTCATTCTTATATTCAATCAACTATTGTTATATAAAAATTGTCACTTTGGTTTAAATAACACCCCAACCACTAAAGTTATCTAAAACGACCTCTGATACCAACTATAAGGCCCCAAAATTAAACATTAGAAATCAGGAATTAAGTCAAGAATTCCGCATTGAATATATTATTAGGTTTAGTGTTTCATATAATTAGATCATAACCGTTATATAATATCTCAAAAATTTAAAAGTAGACACTTCTACTCTAACTATTTTTTTCACAACAATAAAACTCGTTTAAAAAAAATCTATGTCTTGATATAAATCTTCTTTAATTATTCTGTTCTGTCACCTATCCTTATTACAAGTGAATTTTTTTTACAAAACATGGGATGATCATAAAAATATAAGTAACACTTATAAAATAAAGAATGAAAACATTAGTCCATCAATTAAATGAAATCATACTTTTCTCTTAGATAACATTATCTATTTATTTAACCTCCTGAAATTGTTTGATTTATTAGTAGCATATAGATGTTATAAATAATAAATGTAACTTGTGGAATCCATTACAGACATACATTGTACCATTAACTACAATATAGGGAGTAACATTTGGAATAACCATCATAGAATATTCCATAAATATCTTATGGGAAATGTTAAATTTTACTTCTATCATGTTACCAAATGTAATGGAGATCTATCTCAGGCACAGATTCCCTAGGATTGTCTCGGGACCATCTGTATTTGGTTTATCACGTAACCACACATCAAATTTCCATGTACCATCTCATAATCTTAACAAATAAATGATCGATATTATCAAAATTTCCCACATCAATAACAATAAATCAATTCAATATATTGAAATACTCAATCAATTTTGAAAACCATTTAAAACATATAATAAAGGTATTTTTGAATCAGAGTGCCCCTACCACATTGAATCATTTAAGAGAAATATGAGAGTTAGAAATTTAATACATATATGTCCATATTAAAAAATTCATAAAACCATATTTGAAAACGTGGTCATTAATGAGAAATACTTATAAGAATAAATAATTATAACATTTAAAACTATGATTCAGTTAAGGAGTTCTGTAACACTTGAGAAACACTTGTAAAAAAATAATTCAAGAATAACAACAAATGAAACATTAAATATCATGAGGATATAAAAATACATTAAATAAAAGGTTAAAAGGGTTATATATTCAACCTATAGGTTATTAATGGTACACAATATCGAGATATGGCTCAATAAAAGGAGATTAAGACATAGTCCCCTACATGGATCATATCATTAGATTAATGATAAATCAATGAAATAATTATGTGTGTAAAATAAAATTACACCAAATATAAGTTCATATTAATTTTAAAAAATCATAATTAATTCACCCATAATATTTTAAGAAATAATCAATAAAGTATATGTAAAACTAAATGATAATAAATTGTGTTTAAAATCTTCCTTACAAAAATTAGGCCTTCTAACGGAATCACTTAAAAATTAAAAAAAACTAGTTTATGAGAGGGAAAATGGTATCTTCTTATTTGGAAATAAATTTTACTGTAATAATGATGTAGAATAACATATCCCTACCTTAGAAAATGGTAATTAATATATATAATATAAAAAAGTCATTGACTAAAATGTGATGGTGAAAAGTTCCCTTAAATGGAGTCTGATTCGTCATATATATTATGTGTTCTTCTTTAATAATAATCATAATAAAATATATAATTTCACAATAAACATATTAAAATTTTAATTCCTTTTATATAACTTATTACCAAATTATAATAATTTCATAATTATTTATGTTTATATTGGTTGTTTGGATGATATTGGGTACTTGATTCGAAAATGATTTTGTTATAGTTACAACATTTCCATGTGGTCAAAGTATATTATCTCCGGAATAGTATTCATCGATTAAATATCATATATATCTAGTATATCTATAATTAAAATAGTCCATAACATTTTTAGAAAAAAATGAAATGCACCATTCATGGAGATGTTAAGCCGACTGTACACATGAACGATACTTTTATTTATTTTTCATATTAATGAAATGAAAACTAAATGATACATAGTGATATTTAAACTCAAGAATAATATAATATGATTTATATATGTGTGTGTGTTTGTGTAAAGACCCAAAAATTTCAAGAAAATGTTTTTCTTAATATCTTATGAATTTTATGAGTCTATGGTTTCTGACGGAACTTGATTCTGAGGCCGCATGTGCCCTGAATCATTTTCCAAAGTATAGCTTGGCTATGTTCAGTAAATGAACGAGCGGGTTTTTCTATCTTTTGAACCGGTTCTCGGAATTGAAAACTAAGGGAACTGATGAACTTGGAGAGCCGGTAATTGTTTAAGGGGACCTTTACAGTAGTTTCGTTTTACGTGGGCCGAGAATTAATAATTCAGGATTTAGTTTAAAATAAATAAAAAATTTAGAAAAAATTTATTTTATAACTTTGGAAGTTAATCCCTCCCATGGGAAGTTATTGGTGGGGCCCACAACCATCCAACTTCCCATGTGTGGATATTTGAATAGTGGGGGCCACACGAGCCCTAACCTTTCACATTCCCCTAAACTCCTTAAACACCCCCCTTTATTTAATTCCTTGACAACCCCCCCATATTTATTGTTTTGCCAACACACTTAAAATAATGAATAGAACCTCCTCGATTAATTAATTTAAGTGGTTTTAGATTTGAATTTTGAGACTCTTTGTGTGAATAAAAATAATAGCAGGAGATATTATTTTATTTTGGGAGCTTTTGGTGTGTTGGGAAAATATTGGGGTAGATCTCTTGAGTTTTTGAAGAACATCGACTCTCCGATGAAGAACGGCCTTCCGACACGGCGAAAACACTCCACGCTTTTCCAATCCTTTTCTTCCTCCACGTCAATGGAGAAGACTCATCCGTGGGGAAACTCACCATCAACAATGGTAATTTTCTGGTGTTGGCGGAGCGGCATATCTTCCTGTGTCTTCAACGAATGAACCATTTTCAAGGTACAGGGTTTATGTTCAATTTTTTGGATTAAAAATGTTCTTGTTCTCATTATAAGAATTAGATTCTCTTTGGAAAATTTCTACCAGCTAACGCAGAGGGTGAGGGCTGAACGAACATGGTCCGTCCATTCTCCATTGGATCTTATTTTTTTTGTACACAGTGGAACTGAAAACGGGAGGCGATGGAAATGAATGGAAGCAACGGTCATGCGTCGGCCGCTTTAAAAGGAACCGCGGCCCGCAACCGTGGGGCGCTCGATTGGGGAAGACCGACCGGCTATAATCGCCAGGGCCGAAGGAAGGAACCGCAACGCCCCTTTGGAACCGTGTTATGGAGAACCGCGACCCACACTTTGTGGGCCGCTTCAGCAGGCGAACTGGCCGGCAGGCGGCCGGCCGGGTTGAAGAAGCTGCGGCACCTTTATGGCACCGCGCTGAGGAAGAAACACTGTGTGGGCTGCTCGGCGGTCGAACTGGCTGGCAGGAGTCTGGCCGAGCAGGGAAGAACCTTCGGCGCCAGGAGGGCGCTGCGTCTGAGGAACAGTGGCCTGCTCGCACAGCGAAGACGACCGTATGTGAGGGCGGCGCCACCTAGCACTACCGGTTCGAACACCCGGGGGGGCCACGGACCGCGCAGCCCGGCCCGGCGGAGCCGCTCGGCCAGTCGAGCCCCTCCGCCGACCCGGCAAGGCCCATACCCCTTCAGGCTAGGCCACACATTTCATTGGGCCAGACCGACCCCTGCCGAGTCAGACCATCCAACTATGGTTTCACCCGACCTGTCAGCCCACCAGGCTTAACGGGTCGCACACGTTTTCAATTAAACGTGAATAACATGATGATTGCATGCCAGATCGATGCGTCGTCTATGGAAATAGGACCCTCACAACGAGGCGGTCCATTTTGGATACTCTATGTTAGATTTGGACAAATTTGGAAAATGGCCAGGTTTGGAACGAGCGTAATTCAAACAGGGCCCTTAGGGCGAACACGCTTATAATTTAAGGAACATACGTTCGATTAAAATTGCATCGACAATGTTGGATTCCTCATGATGAGATTCTTATTTTGGCATACTTAACATGTGGTTTGGAAACAGTTGGAGTATGGCCGGGTTGGATTGTACCCGAAATCAAATCGGGCCCCTATAAGAGAAATGCTAATAACTCATAGACCGCGCGTACGATTGACACGCCGTCTTTTGCGTTGAGACCGCTATGATGTGGTTGTTCTTTGAAATACTTCCACATGAGATTATGTGACAATTGGAAGTATCTACCATTATCACATAGAGAGGAACCTCCCAGAGATGAGCATAAGAAGTATGGAGACCTTGTAGCTGGCTGAGACCTGATGAATGCTTGTCTGATTCGGTTCAGAGTGACTTGACTAGCCCAGTGGGGAGCACTCCTGTGTTGGGGTTCCAGACCCATGGCGGAAGAGTGCTACTGTGTTGGAGCGGCAGACCTTCCATACTCGATAGGAGGAGTACCTTTGCAGGCTATTAGGGGGAGCACTACTGTGTTGGGGCGACAGACCCATGGGGTGGATCGCTACTATATTGGTGAGACATACCCGTGGTACATGACAGAGGAGGAGTACCTCAGTAGTCTAAGTTTAGTGAGTGGCACCTCGGAATCGTGACAGGACTACAGCGCTCGAAAGAGGAAGATTTCTCCAGCAGTCGTGTTTTCGTCATCGTGAATAAAAATCCTGGTTTAAGCTGATTCAATGACCTTTGTGTTTTCCTAATGATTGAGATGGGTTACTTGATAACATAGGTATATGTATGGGAATTACCTAACTAAAGTTTATCTGTTGAGATATCTCATTGTGGTTTATCCTTGTTGGATTTTAGTGAGATATTGAGGGTCTCAGTGTCCCTACTTAGTATTGTCATACTCACCCCTGCACGGGCTATGCCCACACCTCATTGTTTTGGATGTAGACAGTGGACATCCCAGACCAAGGTAGAGTGTACAAATACTGGACGATACTCAGAGGTGGACATTTGGCGTGACAGCACATGGAGAGGACCGATAGACGCGAAGTGCTGAGGAGGAAATCTGTACCTACCCTTCAGGTAGGAACCCGGAGGACGATCGAGGAGTTGCTTCACCATTAACCTGTTTTTCTTTTCAGCTTTACTTTCATTCAGTTGTAGATGTTTTTTTTGGGATTGAATTCCGTCCCCTTTGTATTTTCAGCACACTTGTTATACTACGTTACATAGTGTTTTCTTCCTCTTTTACTCTGGGTGTGTGTGTGTTTACGTTTTATAAAGGCAATGCCTTCCATTTTTAGCGAGATTTATGCCTTTGGTGCTAGTCGCCAGCCCCTGGCCTATGGAAGGTAGGCTTTAGGTAGTCATGGCATGGGCCCCAATGACAGGTCATGACAAATTGGCATCAGAGGACGTCTGTTCTTCTGCAGAACATTGGACTCTGATATTTTCATTTTGTGAAGCAATAGTGTTAAGGGTACTAAGTGTGGTTTTCAGTTCAGTGTGTCCAGTATTGGTGCGGGTGGCCGACTTATCTACACACCAGGATCCTGACTTTTGATTTCCAAATTAGTGCATGAAAACCCTGATTTAGTGTGTGTTTTAAAATGTTTCTTTTAAATCAGCTCAAACCAGTTTAGCTCACCAGGTAAAGTCTTTTGACCGTGCCACATCTGTTTCTTTCAGGATGTCTTCATCTAGTCAGTCGGTGCAAGTACTGAGTGGAGAGTGTGATTATTTCCCACCAATCAGTGAGGCCTCAGTACATGGCCCTCTTCTAGTTGAGACACCAGCATGGATTGCATGCCGCTTGAGCGCGTTGCACGAGTTCCATCGAGAGAGGCCTCTGATGATTCGTGGTGAGTCATATTTTCAGACGGCTGGGCAATGGATGGAGTTTGTATCATGATCATTCTATATATCTTGGAAACCCTCTGACTTGATGGTGTACCTCATTGTTTGTCTCTTTCATGGATCAGCTGAGAGGTGGTGGAGCCATATGCTCCATTTTTGCGACAAGATGACCTTCACCTGGGGAAACTTCGAGTCTTTTTTAGGTTAGAGTTTACACAAGCGACTCTACACTCTAATTGTGCTCAGGAGAAACTTCCCTTTCCGCATGGTTTTCCGACCATAGCGGAGTCTTCTGCATCCAATAGTAGACAAATGACGCAGAAGTCCAAACGGACTAGACCAATAGGTGGGAGACCTCAGTATATAGGTTCGGTTGTGTGAGGCACAGGAAATAGAGCCAGCCATACGCGGAGTAGGAAGTGCTATACATGCACCAAGTAGGGTCACTTAACACGATCATGCCCGACCTATCAAGAAGATGAGCAGCAAGCATTAGGCAGATGAGCTATCAGTACTTTCGGTGGTGTACGACGCTTTGAGGTGTTTCCTCCACCACCACCAAGAGGTCCACCCTAACCGCAGGGAAAAGGTGGATATAGGAGAGCACTAATTCAGGCAGCTGAAGTATACAACTATGGAGCTCTAGATTCATGTGGACAAGAGATAGACTAGTTCTAGGCATGGATTTCATTGTTCTTGGTGCTTATAGTTTTCTTGTTATTGTTATTGTGTTTTCTTTGTGCCTTTCTACTTTGAGATGCAGTAATAAAAGACACTTATCTTTGTGAAGTTTACTTTCCTGTCCTTTTTGGTTGATACTAAGAAGTTCCAGTAAAAACTGTTGACATGACCCTCACTTGTGAGATTTCTACTAGAGGAGACCCAGTAATCACGCATGGATTCTGACAGTCTGACTCAACCCTTGGAGGTGAGAGTAATGGTTGAATATTTTAGAAGTACCGTCAGGGCCTTACAACATCATTCAATACATGAATTGTACCGTTCATGTCAGGATTGACTGTATTAGGCGAAGAATGTGGTACATATAAGGGATGAGACTAGATTTCTATTTTTTGCAGAGGAGAAATATCAGAAGCTCTTGTATAAAGTAGAAGAAGAAGGGTGGAGATGAATTCTTACAATTGGATAGTCTCACCATTGTTCATTGAGCGAATGGTTTACGGTTTATTCTAATCTCAATAGTATCAGGTGTATCTTCTCTCTGAAGGACATGAAACTAAGATAGCAGTGATGGCTTGAATTCCTCCAGGATTGTGACTTCAAGATAGTTTGTATTCCTGGTGAGGGGACCATTGTAATAGATGCTCTTAGTAGAAGATCGAGCAATAAGTTGTTTTCAGTAGAGAGACAGAAGTTGGTTGTGTTTCAGATATCCTTTGTGAATATTGATGGAGTCAAATGTGTAGAACCAGAGATGGTTCATGCTATGATGGAGAAGGTGCAGATCATCCAGGAGCAGATGAAGACTGCACAGAGCAGACAGAAGTCCTATGCAGATAGGAGACGAAGATCACTGGAGTTCGAGGGTGGCAACCACATTTTCCGACGAGTCTCACATAGATGATGTCTATGGAGTTTTAGCCAGGGCAACAAGTTATCTCCATTATTCTTCGTACCTTTATAGGTCCTCAGTAGAGTAGGCGAGGTGGCTTACCACTTGGCCCTTCCACCTCAATTGCACTGGGTGCACCACGTCATCCACGTATCTTAGTTGGGGAGATACATGCATGAACCTTTACACATCATCGACCAAGGAAAGATAGATATCAATGACAAGGTGATTTTCACAGAGGTTCTAGTAGAGATCAAGGATCAATAGGAGTGGGTCCAATGAGGATGGTCGATTCCTCCAGTGCACTTTTACTAGCAGCACAGGATCCTCTATGAGAACACATGGGAGAGGGAGGCTCAGATTCATTCTCGGTACCACCTTGGTTTCCCTAGCCTATGTTGTAGCTTTACGGGGACATAAAGACCTAAGGTGAGAGTAATGTAACGACCCGAAAATTTCAAAGAAATTTTTTCTGAATTGATTTCGAATTTTACGAGTCAGTGGCTTCTGACAGAACATGATTTTGAGGCCCAGTGTGCTCAGAATCAATTTCCAATGTTTATCTCAGGTATGTTCAGTAAATGAACGAGCAGTTTTTTCTATATTTTGAACCGGTGCTCGGAATTGAAATCCAAGGGAACCGATGAACTCGCAGAGCCGTTAATTGCTTAATGGGACCTTTACCATAGTTTTGTTTTAAGTGGGTTTAGAATTAATAATTTTTTATTTAGTTTAAAATAAATAAAAGTTTTAGAACAATTTTATTTCATAACATTGGATATTAATCCCTCCCATGGGAAGTTGTTGGTGGGGCCCAACACCATGCAACTTCCCATGTGTGGATATTTGAAAGGTGGGGCCCACACGAGCCCCAACCATTCACCTTCCCCTAAACTCCTTAAAACACCACTTTATATAATTCAGTGACAACCCCTCCTCTTTATTGTTTTTCCAACACACTTTAATTAATGAATTGAACCTCCTCAATTAATTAATTTAAGTGGTTTGAGTTTTGAATTTTGAGACTTATCTGTGTGAATAAAAATAATAACATGAGTTATTATTTTATTTTGGGAGCTTTTGTAGTGTTGGGAAAACTTTGGGAGAGAGCTCTTGAGTTTTTGAAGAACACCGACTCTCCGACAAAGAATGGCCTTCCGACTTGGCGAAGAATGATCCATGCTTCTCCAATCCTTTTCTTCCTCTACGTTAAGGGAGGAGACTCAACCATAGGGAAACTCACCAAAGACGAAGATTATTTCCTGGCGTTAACAGAGTGACATCGCTTCCCGCGTCTTCGACGAAAGAACCATTTTCAAGGTAGGGGATAATATTTGATTTTAATGGATTGAAATTGTTCTTGTTCTCATTGTAAGAATTGTATTGTCTTTGGACAATTGCTACTGCCTAATGCGGAGGGCACGGGACGAACCAACATGGCCCATCGATCCTCCGTTGGATCTTATTTTTTTATGAAATGAATGTGGCAATGAGAGGCAGTGGTGATGAACGGAAGTGGAATCCGTGCACCGGCAGTGTGCAAAGGAACCGCGTTTCGCAACCGTGGGCCGCTCGACTGGAGAAGAATGGGCCGACTATAATCGGCCAGGCCGAAGGAAGGAACCACAACGCCCCTTTGGCGCCACGTTGCGGAGAACCGCGGCCCGCACTTCGTTGGTTTCTTTGGTGGGAAAACCGGCCAGTAGGCGGATGACCGGGTTGAAGAAGCTGTGGCGCCATCATGGCGCCACGCTGAGGAAGAAACACAACCTGCATGTGCGGGTCACTCAGTGGTCAAACCGGCCGGCAGGAGGCTGGTTAGGCTGGGAAGAACCAGCGGTGCTAGGAGGCCACCGTGTTTGAGGAACCGCGACCCACCAAAGCGGGCCTCTCACGCTGCGAATCCGTATAGGTTCGGTCGGCCAGATGGGAGGGTGAAACCGCTTGATGCCGCCAGTTTGGACAGACTGGGGGGACCCCCTCGGACCACTCGGCCCGGCCAGGCCTCGCTGCTCGGCCTTCCGGCTATGCCGCGCCGACCAGGGCCGTGTCAGGCTGGTCTATGACCATTTGGGCCGGGCCGTACCCCATCGGGCCGGGCTTCGCCCTTCAGGCTGGCGCATGCCCTTAGGGTCGGGCCTTGCCCATTCGGGTCAGGCCACGCCCTTCGGGCTGGGCCTTGCCCCTTCTGTCCGGGCCACGCATTTCATCAAGTCAGATCGACCCCCTGCCGGCTTGGACCCACCAACTTTTGGTTGTCTCGACCCGTCAGCCAACTGGGATTAACGGGCCGGGCCCGTTTTCACATAAACGAGAATAACATGATGACCGAGTGTCTGATCGACAAGCCGTCTGTGGAACTGGGACCCTGGTGACGAGTCGGTCCATTTTTGATACTCAATGTGTGTTTTGGACAACTTTGGAAAATAGCAGGGTTCGGAATGAGCGTAATACCAACCGGGCCCTCGGGGTGAAAACACATATAATTTAAGGATCAGATGTTCGATTACCATTTCATCGACTATGTTTATTTCTGTTGATAAGACAGTTCTTATAGAATACTTCGCCAGAGGTTTGGATGCATTTTGAGTGTGATCGTGTTGGATTGTACACGAAATCCAACCCTGCCCCTCGAATTGAAATGCTAATAACTCATAGACTGGGCATCCGATTGACGCGCCGTCTGTTGCGTTGAGACCCATATGACGAGGTTCACCTTTGAAATAATTCTATGTCAGAATAAATGACACTTGGAAGTATCGACTAGTTTCTCATGGAGCGGACCCTCCCGGAGATGAGAATACAGAGTACGAAGACCTTGTAGCTGGATGATACCTGAGGACTGCTTGTCTGATTCGATTCAGAGTGACTTGACTAGCCCAGTGGGGAGCACTACTGTGTTGGGGTGGCATACCCATGGTGTAGTAGTTCTACTATGTTAGGGCAGTAGACCTGCGGTACTTGACATGAGGAGTACCTCTACAGGCTATTAGGTGGAGCACTACTGTGTTTGGGTGGCAGACCCATGGTAGGGATCGCTACTGTGTTGGGGAAACATACCCACGGTACTCGATAGAGGAGGAGTTCCTCTGCATTCTAAGGTTATTGAGTGGCACCTCAGAGTCATGATAGGACTACTGCGCTCTACATAGGTGGAGTTCTCCAACATCTTTGTTTTCATCATCGTGAATAAAAGTCTTGGTTTGAGCTGAGTCAATGACCTTCGTGTTTTCCTCATGATTGATATGGGTTACATGATAACATAGGTATATGTATGGGGATATACCTATGTAAAGGTTATCTGTTGAGATCTTTCTTTGTGGTTTATCATTGTTTGATTTTAGTGAAACCTTGAGGGTCTCGGGGTCCCTACTGAGTATCGTTATACTCATCCCTCCACGGGCTATGCCCGAACCTCATTGTGTTGGATGTAGACGACGGCCAGCGCTGACCGAGGTAGAGTGTACAAAGACTGGACGGTACCCGGATGTGGAATTTCAGTGTGACGGAAAATGGAGCGGACCGATAGACGCAGAGTGATGAGGAGGACATCTATACCTACCCATCTGGTAGGAACCCGGAGGACGATCTAGGAGTTTCTATACCATTCAGCTATTTATCTTTTCAGCTATACATTCTTTCAGTTGTAGTTGTACATTTCTGTTGGGATTTTATTCCATCCCCTTTATATTTTCAGCACAATAGTTATAATTATTTACTTAGTGTTTTCTTCCACTTGTACTCTGGGTGTGTGTGTGTGTATACGTTTCATAAAGGTAATGCCTTCCCCTTTTATCGGGATTTACACCTTTGGTGCTAGTCTCTAGTCCCTGACCTATTGAAGGTGGGCTTAGGGTAGGCATGACACATGCCTCGTGAACGGGTCGTGATAATATATGTCTCATATGTTCATTAATTACATCATTTATACATTCTTTGTATTTCATGTATGATTCATATCACTTTGAGGGGACAGTAGTCGGCACTTCTTCAAATGAAATTATCATATTTAAAAACTATAAAAAGAATTAAAGTATGATTTAAATAATAAATAAAGAATAATAATTAAAATAATATATATATATATATATCACATATGAATATACTTCCATTATAATGTCCACCATCTGAGGTGGTATGGGAAAATTGAACAATCATCGTTTAATTAGACAATTGTTTTTCATCCATAGAAATAGTATGTTCATATCAATTAGATAGTGGTGTGAGTAAGTGAAGTAATAATCCACCTCATAAAAACATCCTATTATATTGAGGATACTAGTGTTGTTATATATTAGAATTATATGAATATAATATAGACTGAAGACGTAAAATAATGCAAATAAAATTTATGGAATACACTACCTCTAAAACATGTTACTCCCTTTTGATATGAGCCATATGGTTTTCATGAATTTTTGTAGGACTATTTTATGGAATATAGGATGATGATAGAGATGTTGGGAGCTTATTTGGGAAGATTTTGGTCCATCCAAGGGGCTTAATGGTTGTGATTAAATGAGTAGAGGTGATGCCCTTTTATTAGAGGTAAAAGGGGCACTTTAGGTAGGCATTGAAATATTAGTTTACAATAAAATGAATTTAAATTAAAAATGCTCCCAAAGAAATTTATTTCAAATATAAGATTATTTTGTGTCTAAAACCTCTAAAGAATATGTTTTAGTCAAGTATAGGCAACATGTTTGACCTTATATTTTACCTTTAACCCTTTGATAAATGATTTGACTCTTATTATGCCTTCTTGAATATCCATACTATATGGTAAATAAAGTTACTATAAAATGAAAATAGGACCTAAAGTGGTTAATTAATGTAATTTAAAATATTATATAAGTCATTTGGAAGAATCATATCTTTTTAGGACAATTATATCATTTAATATAATAATTTTTTATTTAAAAACTCATTTATGTCAATATTTATACTATTCATATCATGAATTTTTAAAAATCCACAAAAACATTATTATTTCAAAAAAAACATTAATTAAAATATAATAATTTAAACTTATCCTTAATTTTTTTATGTCATATAATGTTTTAAAATAACATTATTTTAATATTTATAATTTCTTTTATTTGAATAATTCTTTAATAAGGTAATCACTACATAATCATTGTGTCATAAATAAATAAATTTATATTATTTCTAAATTTTATTAATAAAATACCATGATGTAGGAAAATTTTTTATCTATCCATTTATTATTTATTGACGACCATATCACTTATATAACCTCATTTAAAAATTATTTTACTAAAAGATTCATCTTTTGGTTTCATTTTCCTTTACAATAAATTAATTCTTATAAAAGGTCATTTTCACATCCATGGGGATCCATGTGGTCCCAAAATCGACCAAAGGATTTCCATGGCCAGACATATCTTATCAAATAGAATTATGACATATTTAAGGGTAGATTAATATTATTATAATATTATTTGTTATACCCCAATATACATGGTTTTTTCTTTAACCATGGTAATTAAAATTATTACCAAAGTTACAATTCATAATGTCTGAAAATAAAAGTTAACTATTTGTGAAATTTTAACCTCCCAATTCCAATTATAGAATCAAATTTTCAAATTAATTATATATTAGTTTTATTAATTAATTTAAAATTAATTCCTGTTATCCAAAAAACCTAGATTTTAATAAAAAAATAACTAACAAAAAAATTTCATGTGTTTATATGCAATTTATAAGTAAAATTACTTCCAACGAAAAAATTGGGTTAAATGATAAAAATAAAATCCAATTAATAATTAAACCCTATTAAATGTGCAAAATTTCTACAAAAATAAATTATATTAAAAGATTTTTTTGACTTAATATGCGGTATTTTCAGTATTAAATAAAAATGAACTTTATTGGAAAATTACCCAAAATTTATCAAAAGTAAAATTTTCTGTTTCAGTTCTAAATAAGAATTTTCTTTTCAAATTGAAAATATATGAGTGAAAAAAAATTATATTTAAAAATACATCACCATCAAAAGTAGGTAAACTGACCATTGATAAATATTAGAGTATTTCATTCTTAAAATTGGATTCATTCTCATTTTAAGCCAGTAAGATTTTTGGATAATTGTAAATAATTTATCAAACATTTATAATAATATTGTAGTTAGTTCTGTTAATTCCCTTTAATACAATGACTAGGCATTACCTATCATAAAAAATAATATTATTATTGTATTTTTTTGGTATAAAATAATATTGAGTGCAACGTATGATTTAAAAGGAACATGATGTTGCGTGATAAGTTAGATATCATAAAAAGTGTCATATTTAACACAAAATTAATATCATATAAATAAATAATAATAGATATGACAAAGTATTATTCTTTAAATACCTTTGTTATTACACCGATAACTTAATGTTATTAACACATTGAACATATAAAATAAATAGAAGACAAAATATTTGTAATGTTACATATGAATACTCCTACATTAAATTTTTATGGAATCAATTATCGTAATTATTGAAATTATATATAAATATTTATATATATTTATAATTTTAATGAAATTAATTTCATTATTTATAATAACCTTTCATTATGGGTTGTAAAATGTTGTTTTTTCACACTATCTAGAGTTAGGAATATAAAATGTTTATAATAGAGAAAATATCAAAATATTGGAAAATTTATTGTATATAAATATGATATAATAAAAATTTACATGGAATAAATTGATATAGCCAATAGATAGATATAGAGAGTTATATAGAACAAAATAAGAAGAACGTAAAAAATGGGGAGTGACACCTCAATGGAAATCTATGGTATGACCTATAAATTTATATAAGAGATAACATGATATGGTTCTATAAAATATTGAATACAAGTAAATAATAAAATAAGAACATTATATAAATATAAATGATGTGATGATATACAAAAAAGAACCAATTTATTAAATCAAGGGACTTTAGCAGCAGAAACAATTAAATTCAGCCATCGACCATTTTTAACACTCATGAATACTCTATAAAAATTAAATTATATATAATAATAATTTTCAGCTGTAATTATTTTCATTTTTTTCATTAATTAGTTAAATTGTAACACATTATTAAAATTTCATAACAATTTAATGGATTCTTTTTTATTTTATTCAATATTTTGGGGTTATTTGTTTTATATATATAATACACATTTATCCTTACCAAAAGAGTCAAAATAATTCATCAATAAATCAATATTATCCATAACTATGAATTGATATATTTAATTTCATTTTATAAGTTATGGAGTTCAAAATTTTAAAAGATTTTAAAAATTTATAGAATATTACATATTAAGCATGTTTTAAATGGATGAAATAAAGAAAAATGTATAAAATTGTTTTAATTTAAATAATAATTATTATTATTTAAAATAATAATCATGATAGCATATAATTATTAATGATATATTATATAATGGACTAAATTTTTTAATATATTTGAATGGTATTTGTGGAAAATAATATCATCATATGTATAGGGGTGAAAAACAATGATATGTTTATATAATGAATATATTTTACTCTATTTCAATAATTTTATTTCTATAATAAAATTAATTAATAATATCTAGAGTATTCATGTTTAACAAATTTTCTATTTTTTTGTAGGAATCATGTAATTTTGGTTGAGAGTTAAATAAAAGATGAATATTAGGGATAAAATACACTTTTCACTTTTACGTGAAGTGAGGAAGTGTGACCCCATAAATAGACACTTGGTTGATTATGGATTAAAAATATATAATTTGGACTCTGATATGTTCACATCATGATATTTTTTCACATCACAATTTTCATCAGAGATAATTTTAAGAATATATAGTTGTATTTATCATGTGGCTCCACATACTTGTAAAAATGTGTCCGTATATTTTTTCTTTCATTAGAAAAGTGATATCATTTCATGTAATTAATACATGACATCGATTCATAGAGAGATAATGTTTTGGGGAAATTGGAACCAGTCATTTAACACTATATAATCAATACACATCTTGAACACAATAGAAATTATGGATTTTTATTCCATGTTGTGAGGGGTCTTTTAAAGATGGGTTATTTATTAATTATTTTAGCCAAAAACCTTTGGAACTAGACCGAATATATAATATAATTACTACTTGATGATGGGTGAGATACATTAGATCCCTACTTCATTTTTTTTTCAATGGCATTTATCTTTGCATATCCATGATGTTTATAATCAACTTTTTTGGCATGAGGGGTTATTTATTTCTTTCATGGATGATCTGATTTTTAGGGGGAGTATTGGTAGGGAATATTTAACATCCTTCCCTATATGATTGGCTTGAGGGGGTGGGGAATGCTTCATGGAATTAAGCAATATTCCCAAGGCTCCAATGTTGGGAATAAATGTCGAGGGCCTCGAGAAATAATTGGGGAATGATTTTCCCTTAAGATAAATCCAAAAAAACAAACAATCCACTAACAAAAAACTGTATGATCATGTTGACAAAACAACCAAACCAATACATTACCAAAAGAAAACCATCTAATACCTGAAAATACCTCATGAAAAATACAACCAATCTAAATTTGGAGTAATATGGGGAAGACTAAACAAGAGACCCAAAAATCACGAGGATACACTCTGTAACCCCACACCATGCTCCATGCCCCATGAACCCACACATATCTCAAGAATCACCACAACCCACTATCAATGGGATTCTTTATCTTAACATGTGTCCCGAAATACAACATCTGCAAATGCACCCAAGTGACAAAGTAGTGGTGAGTACTATTACTCATTAGGTTTTCCCCAAATGACTTTCTCTACACACGCCACTAGGATAAAACTGTTAGCACATTTATATAAAAAATTTATATAAAAGAATAACAGGTGAAACGATTACCTTATGAAAAACATACCCTTACCAAGCCACCTCACCCAATCCTAGAAACCCACAAAAAAGCCAAACAATCATTCCATAATCCATCTTACCATTTCACATTACCACAACAATATCTATCCTTAAAATCAATGTCCAAAAAGGCAACTAAAATGGTGGTGCTTCTTTCTACCCCATTCCAACTAGTGGTACTCCTCACCCACTTATACTTTGATTGTGGCCCTTTCATCCACTATCCATCCAATTATTATTGTGGTGCTTCCTGCCCACTTACAGAAAACATTACAACAAGACAAAACAAATCATATAACCCACCAAAGATGCACAACCAAAAAATAATCATTTACATCATAGACCAATCCACTTAAATAAATCAATCATTTGATGAAACAACCATTTATTCATTTTACATTTAAAAAATAATTCAATAAAACAAAATATTTTTAAAAAAACATTTTCCATCAACCATTTTCACAAATCAATCCCAAAAAACAAATTTTAATATCTCCATTTTAAAATCCCCAACAATGGAATTTAACCCCATAACCCCATTTTCAAAACAATCCCAATAACAACCCCAATGTGATTTCCAACCAATATCACACAAAAAAAATTAATTCAAAAAAACAAATTAATTGTATCCAAGATTAAATTTCTAGTGAAGTGTAATCAAGAGAGATTCCATATACCTTTAGGGTACTAGTGAAATCGACCAACAAGGAATCTCACCCAAAATCTAACAAACATACAACTAAAAATGCTCTAGATCTCCTTCCCACTCATCCACATGATTTAAAATCCACACCCAAGGCTACCCCAACCATTGAACTACACAAAAAAAGTGTAGATCTATAATACTAAAAATAGCGAGATGAATATCAGGATGAAAACACAGTGAAACCCATATGAGAGACTTACCTGAGAGAAACCACCATCAAACCACAAAGAAACCCCTTTGTGAGTCACTTCCAAAATAAGTGGGAGAGCCCTGTAACCCTTAAGAACCAAAAATCATGATTGGTGCTCGAGTGGGGTAGGATTTGGAGAAAAATATGTTTAGCCCGAGGGAGACCGATTTTCAAATCACTTACATTAAGTGTCTGCATGGTTAGTCCACGATTTTTTCTAAACCGAGCACTAATCGTGTGCATGCCACTACATCAAGATTAAGGGTATGAATAGTTTCCTATCACAGTATAGAAAACCATGGGGATGTTGTGCGAAGCATACTGTCTCCCCAAATAAGGTTTCCTGGAGAACCCAAATGGTTTCCCCTAACTATTCTATGACCATGTTCCATTAGAAAATCCTCTAAAATTACACAAAACCATTCAAAACTATCCCAACATCTTACCATCACTTCTCTAGTACATTAATCACATAAAAAACCATAAAATATGACTACATACCTCAAACCGGGGGTGGTACATTCTCATCAACATTGGACTTTCCATCCTCAGAAAGCAGGGAACCGCTGCTTTGCCGAAATTGCTTGCTCCATTGCACATCCATCACTTTCTCCCACTCCAAATTATCTTATTGAGTCTGACCATGATAAAAAAACATGAACTAAACTGAATATTTTACCATACAAGACAACCTCTTGTTTATCCTTAATATGCACTAGCACGCCCACCATGTAAGCATCTTGTTCTAGCTCAACATGATCTGATCGAATCACATGGTCTTGATTTGGATGATACCTTTTCAACTGCGAAAAATGGAACACATTATTCACCACACTAAATTGTGTTGGAAAATCCAAATGATATGACATTTGTCAAATCCTCTCAAGTACCTCAGAAGGACCAATATAGCTCAGAGATAACTTACCTTGATTCCCAAACCGACGATGTCCCAACATAGGATAGATTCAAAAAAACACATGATCACCCACATCGAACGACAATGGTCGTCAATGATAGTCGGCATATGATTACTGACATCATTTATCCATCTCTATCCTCTTCCAGATCAAATTTATTTTCTCTGTAGTCTCTTGGAAAAGGCTGGTTCTAATCATTGATGTGTCTCCCATTTCAACCCATCATAATGGAGAATTACATGGACACCCGTACAAAGACTCAAACAGAGCCATATGTATCGAAGCCAGATAACTATTTATAGAGGAGAACTCCACAAATAGTAAGTTCCCCTCCCATGAACCACCAAAATCCATCACACAAGACCTTAACATATCCTCCATGGTTTTTATCATCCTCTAAAATTGGTCATCCGTCAGAGGATGATACCCCAGGATCATTATCAACTCTATCACAAGGGCTTCCAACAAGGATTTCCAGAAATGATATGTGAACCTCATATGTCTATCTGTTTCAATCAAAACTGGAACCCCATGCCTCATTACCACCTCCCGAATATAGATTTTGGTTAGATCATCCACTATATGAGATCTAAGAATCAGAATGAAATGGGATGACTTTGTGAGACGATCCATAATCACCCATATGGCATCAAGTTTTCTTGGACTGTTATTGGGAGATTCATCACATATTCCATTACTACCTGCTCACATTTCCACACTGGGATTGGTAAATACTGAAACATGCCTGATGGATGATGATTTAATTCTTTTACTTTCTTACAATTCAAGAATCTCGAGACAAACCAGACCACATACCTATTCATTCCAACCCACCAATACTACTCCTTCAATTCCTTATACCTTTTTTGAATTCCATGATTGGAAACCCACCTATAATGATGATAATCCTTGAAATGTTCTCTATAAATATCCACTGGTACCAAAATTTTATTCTCGAGAACAAAAGACTAAATTTTCATTCTGTTCCCAGCTCTCAATGGTCTCTAAAAAATTGAGTTTAGTTCTCATCAATACACATTTAGAATCAGATTCTTGTGCCTCTATAACCAATCCAACCATGTTAGGAACCAAAATAACTAGAAATAAGTCCTCTCTCTCACCCCACTCCTCAAATTTGAACTGCATGTATTCTATGAATGACTTCAACTGCCAGTAATCTGATACACGTTTCACCACATTAGCCTATGATTGTCTACCTAATGCATCTTCCACCTAATTTCCCTTACCTAGTGGGTACATTATCTCAAAATCTACCATCTATAGATATTCCATTCATATCCTTTTCCTCAGGTTAAAATATCTTTTTGAAAAGATATGATTTAGGATATTGAGATCAGTAAAGACTGTATATTTCTCAATGAATAGATAATGAACCCACATCTTAAATGCATGATCCACTACTGCTAACTCCAAATCATGTGTTGGGTATATCTTATAATGATACATCAATATCCATGATCCATAAGAAACCCCATGATCCCCCATCATGAGAATACCACCCAATCCTGATTATGATGTGTCACAATACACCATGTTCCCTTTCCCTGGTTCTAGAAAAAAGAATATTGGTATAGATGTAAGGCGACCGTTTAAATCTTCAATGAACTTTTCGCACTGCTCATCCCTTTGAAATAGGATATTCTTCCTTTTCACTATTTTCATCAATGAATCCAATCATGAGGAATCACGAACAAAATGTCAGTAATACCCAGTAAGACCATGGAAGCTCTGTATTTTTAAAACACTCATTGGTGTTTTCCATGTGATAATAGCCTCTATCATTTCTGGATCAACATAAACACCCTTCTTAAAAATAACCTGGCCATGTAAACAAACCTCATGTATCCAAAAGTCACACTTTGTTTATTTTGAATACAACTGATGATCCATCAAGAACCCTAACATTCTGGCCAAGTGATGATCATGCTCCACCCTATTCCTTGAATACACTTGTATTTCATCAACCAATACCACCAAAAAAGAATACATATATCATTGAAATATCTGGTTCACCAATGTGATGATCACCGATGGTGCATTCATTATTCCTATGTGAATAACTACATACTTGTAATGGTTATATAAAATTTTGAATGATGTTTTTATAATATCTTTCCTCCTCAACTGTAATTGGTGATTCCATGAGCTCAAGTCAATCTTGGAGAACCAATAAAATCTCCTTAATAGGTCAATCAAATAATAAATGCATTGAAGTGGATATCAGTTCTTTATCAAAACCTGATTAATTCTATGTTAGTCAACATCGAGCCCCAATGTTCCCTCCTCCTTTTTTACAAACATAACATGCACTACCCCAAAGTCATTCTATGACAAATGAACCCTTTTTTCTAACTCATACAACTGCACCTTTATTTCTTAAAATTCAGTTAGGGCAATTCGGTTATACATAAGTGTGATAAGACTATTTTTTAGAAGCAGAACAATCGTAAACACCACTTCTCTCACTGGTGGAAACCTAGAGAATTATTACGGGAACACATCCACCAACGGATCCAAAACTATGGATAGAAAAGAATAATCAACACTTTCCACCGGTTCTAATGAATATTCCTATAACTGATACGAGGTCATGCCAATAGCTGGTGCGAAAAAAGATGTTGCACCCAACTTATAAGGCCCCAGCCTTAAACCTTACTTAATCTTGAGTTATTACAAGATTACACATTGAGGATCTTTTCAGGTTTAGAGTTTTAGAGAATTAGATCATGAAACTTGCATTACATTCCACATTTAAACAAAGTGGTTACATAAAAGACAGTATTCATTCTTCCCATCAACAAAAACATATTTAAAATATAACACGGATTCTTTCTTGAAACATCCTTGACACTATCATCACATCATGTACCTTTCCCTTGACCTGTGAAAAACATTTCAAAAACTTGGGATGAGCATTAAAATCTCAGTAAGGGTTATAAAAAATGGAAAGGAAACATGAGTTCATATATACATAAGAATGAAATCATACTGTACCCATAAAACATAGGCACTTTAACATACCTCATCAAACCATGAATAAATCATAGAAAACATAAGACATAAAGGTAACTTGAGGAATTCATAACATTCTTATGTGGGCAGTAACCCTCTTGGTTACTTTTGGAATACCCATCACAGTATATTCCCTAAATCTCTTCGGAGAAACCTTAACGTTTCACTCCTTCGCGTTACCCAATGCATTGGAGAGCTATAATGGGCTCACCCGCCCTTAGTTTATCACGGAACCACCCATCTTCATAATAATTCCCAAGAACCATAACATAATCGTATCACATAAACATGAATAAATGAAACATAACATTTCCACATTTCAATCACAATATAACATTTTAGGATATGGAAATAATGAATCCATTCAAAAAGAATCAATTTCCAAAAACATTTAAAACATTTAATAAAGAGAATTTTGAATCAAAGTGTCCCATACCACCTTGAAGCTTTTAACATTTTAAACCATTAATATCCATATAAATATATCCTTAAAACCATTTTTAAAACATGGATATTAATAAGAACAAATCATTAAAACATTTGAAGCGATATTTTGGTCAAAAGGGTTTTTACCAAAATTAGAGACACTTGAATACAATAATTGAGGAATAACATTTAATAAGAACTTTATAATATCATGAGAATAAATGGATTCATGATATAATATTCCAAAGGACAGTATATACACTATATAAGAGTGAATTGGTGCATAACAACAATGAAGTCTCAATAAGGATGTAAAATGTGATGTAATCCCTTATAAAGAAGGTATCCTTAAATTAAGGATAAATCAATATCAAAATTATGTGTGAAAAATATAAATACACCCAATATAATTGGATATTAAGTGTAAAACAATAAAAGGTCATTCACACATATTCAAAGGATGACATATTCAATAACTACATGTTGAACCCAAAGAAATCGAAATTGGGTTAAGAAGTTCCCTTGACAGCCTAACGACGTCACATCAAAATGAGTTGATGAGAGATAAAAAGAGTATCTCATCACTTGGACACAAAATTTACATCATTAAGGATATATGAGAACATATCCCAACATAACAATATGTAAATTAAAAGTCCCAATAAAATAAGTCTTTTAAAAAGAGGAGGGTGAAAGGTTCCCTTACCGACTTGGGTATCTTTCAAAACATACACCCCATGAAAGAAAGGCAATAAATCATTGATGAAAATACTCATAAACGAAATTATATTACACAAAGAGTAGAATAATGGGAAGTACATAAACCACTCAAAGGAAATTGTGGCAAATGTAGCATAAATCTCACGGGGATAAAAGTGAGATGAAATATCCCTTACGAAAACTGGGCAGCCTAACGGCGCCACATAAAACTTCCAAAAGGATTGATGAGAGAGAATGGGGTCTCTCATCACATGAACATAAAAATTACAGTATAAGTAATATAAAATAACATCCCAATCATAATATAGATGAGCTTAAAAGAAATTACATAAAAGAGTGTACTTAAAAAGAAAGAGAGTTGTAGGATCCCTTACCTCGGGTTCGACTTGACTCGATCATTCTTTAATCTCCTGAATAATAAACCTGAGTTAATTTCTAATTCCTTAAGAACATTTTTCAAGTTCATTATTACTTTTATACCACTTATTACCATGTCATAAACATTATGTAATCATTTAAGTTAATAATAGTTTTTTTTGCCGATATTTGGTTCTTAAGTCGAAAGTGGACTTCTTACAATTACATGTTGTTCGTGTGGCCAAATGTTTATTATATCCAGAATCGTATTCATTATGTAGATATCATATATTTCATATATATCCAGTACATGCATGCATTTATAACATTACATAATCATTTAGAGGTAAGAAATGAAATGCACTGTTCATGGAGACGGTAAGCCATACGTACGCATGAACGCTACTTTCATTTCTATATCGTATTTTATAGAATGGAATAATAATGATATAAAGGTATATTATAATTCCAGTAAAATATCATATATAATATCATATTTTCATCCTTTATACATCCCACATATGGTATTTAACGAATTAAATCACTTTGAGGGGGCGGTAGTCCGCACTTCCTTAAATGAAGATATCGCGTATACCCATAATGGAAGCCATAAAGGTAAGACAAAAAATGAAAAATAAAGAAGCATAAATAAAACATCAACATATTATATATCATATATAAAAATAGTGACATCATAATGGCCACCGTTGAAGGTGTTAAATGAGTATTGAACAATCATCATTTCGGGAGGCAGAATTTCACTATCCACGGAAACCGTATGTTCATTTACCATTTGATGTAGTTGTGGGAGAGTTTAGCTCGAATAAATCTTCTAACAACATTCTAGTATATTGGAGATACTGGTGTTGTTACAAAAGAAGTAAATAAAAAGATTTTAGGGGGTTTGAGAAGTAAAATAAAACAAATGAACATGAGAGAATGAATTACCTTTAAAAGTGTAACTCCTTTTGATTTGAGACTAAAGGATTCCTTTGAAAGGATTCTGCCCAAAGGAATCCTCTAGGGTGAGGAGAGGGATGTGGAGAGAGTAAATGGGCAGGGGTTGGCCGAGCCAAAGGCTTGAGGAGTGTGTTAAATGAGGTAGAGGTGGGGGCCTTTTATAAGAGGAGAGGAGGGGTACTTTTGGAAAGTAAAGAAATATTACATTATTTGAAAATGTGTTTCGGTTTCAAATGGTCCCACATTGATATAATTCGTGGATAAGGTGATAAGTCTTCGAAATCCACTCATCCAATAAGTTTTGGACATGTGTAGTTCATATATTTTACATTATCTTTCCATTTTATTTAAATCATCAAATAATGATGTCATCGCTGCATCATTATTATGTCATAAATAATTTATTTTATTTATTGTCTAAAAATTATTAAAAAAATACTATGATGTATTAAATCTTCTTATCTTTCCAATGAATATTTATAATCAAACAGATGACTTGTATAACCCCACTTAACAATTATTTTAGTAAAACATTTCATGTTTGTGTCAATTTTACTTTTACATTAAATAAAATGTTATTTATGTCATTTCCCAACCAAAGTGGATCCATGGGGTCCCCAAGTTGACCCATGGCTTGTCTTGGTCGGCCATGATACCACCAATGAGGGTAAGACATGTGTCAAGCTCATATCATTTTATTAATGCATTATTTTTACCCTAAACTACACTAATTACCACTAATCGCGATTAAAAACTTAATAAGTTACTATTCACCAAAAAAATTATTTTAATCTCATTGAACCACATATTACTTCTTAATGACAACCATGTATGTCGGATTTTTGAAAATCAAAACACAATGATGGAAAAATTTCATTTAAATGGAAAATCAGTTTTTATAAGTACCACTTAGTGGTTTCACTATTCATCAAAAATTGAAGTTTTTCAGAAAAATCCCAAAAATTCACCCTAAGCTATATTTTATATTCTGAATTCAAAAATGAAGTACATTTTACAAAATTCAAAACATATAAGTCACATTAATTAATTTAATAATTAATTCCCGCTGTCATGTCAAATAGTGTGTTTTATGAAACAATAAGTATCAAAAGATTGACACTAGTTTAAGTCTGATTTCAACGTGAAATTGATTCCAACGAACACTATTGGATTTAATGGTAAAAATATTTTCTAATTTAACTTTAAAACCAATTCAAAATATAATCTAATCATATAAATAAATTAGATTAAAAAGTGGTTTTGAATTAAAATACAACATTTTACACTATTCATTAAAAAATGAACTTTATCGGAAAGATACCAAAAATTTACACAAAGTAAATTTTGATGTCCCGATTCTTAATAAGAGTTTTATTTGGTCCAAAAGAATGTATAAGAGTGATCAAAACTATATTTAATGACGGTTCGCCATCAAAAGGTGATAAGTGAACCTTTAGTGAAAACTAGGGCATATACGCCTAAAATTGAATTCTTTCGGTATTTTAAGCCATTATCTTTTATTGGATAAATGTAAAAACATTTAAAAACATATATAATCATATTTTAGTTATTTCTATCCATTCCCGCCATTACAATGGCTACATGTTAACTACCATTTAAAATAATATTATTTTATTATTAGAGTGCAACGTAAGATTCCCAAGAAACTCGTTGTTGCGTGTTGGGTACGCCATCGAGCATAGTGTCCCCTTTAAAGTTATTTAAATATTTTATTCACAAATATGGATAAATATAAAATGTCATATTCTTTATTTCCCTGGGGTGTTACATCCTTCCCCCCTTTTGGGAATTGCGTCCTCGCAATTTTAAAATTGCGCTTGGAAACATCCTTGAAAGTCCCACATCGGAACAAAAGTAGGTAAAACAAACACTTTAAAATAAAGAGAGATAAGTACAAAGGTCACCCGAGTTAACCCATACTAGGATTCCAAGTATGAAAATATGGACATTGAGGAAAAAACAAAGGGTCATGTTCTGATGGAGAGTGATAGAAAACATGTTTAGGAGAAAGTTAACCACGAGAAAATCACAAACTTGTGATGGGTTAAACGGTATTCGATTCCCCAGTAGGAAAAGTTAATAGACAACATTTTTGTTTTAAGTTACTATTTATTGAGGAATTTATTCATAAGGAAACATAATCACTTATCATATTGACTTTCAACTTTTAGTAGATTCCTTACACAAACTCATATTTTCTCCAAAAGACGAGTATTTAGGAAGACTTGTTCACATTAAGAGTACTATAATCAACTTCTAGAGAATCACCTAATCCATAAAATAGAACTATATACTTCCCATGTCTTTAACCAAAACCAAAACCAAAAAGGCTAGTACAAGATCAGATAATCCAGAAAAGGATAACCCTTTATAAAAAGAAAATCTATTCTTAATCTCCAAAATTTGTCCAACAAAACCCAAAGTTCAACGAGGACAATTTGTCCATAAAATTCTTCAAAGTAAAACAAACTAAGATTGAAACCCAATTATTTGAAGGATTTAGTCACATATTCTACCAAGTTAAATCGTAACATTTATCTCCAAACAACATCAGTTTCTCTTAAAGTCTCACATTGAAAAGTAATTATCCTAATCACATATCCTTCAAAATCAACTTACTCTTAATTCATAAAATCATATAACTAAAAATAATCGGTCAAAATAACCAGGGACTTCACGTAGTCTAGTGGTAGGCGATAAATACCAGTCACACTTTGGTTGTGGGTTCGATTCCCGCAGCTTTGTCCGACGCGACGGGATGTCACACGGTCTGCGTGTTGTCCTTTTTCCAAAACTATATAATTCTTAAAACATTCCCCAAAATGAGATAAAATCTTCAAGAATAATCACAACATATTTTAACCTAAATTTTATCTCATGCCCTTCATTTTCCATCATATCATATAATAACCCATAATTACCTCAAAAGTAAGGATCATATAAACCCTAATGGTTACCTTAATAATTATTACCTGAATTTCCACATCGAGTTGGCCATCTCGTACATGATTCATTAGAGAACTCACCAAGGTTCAAGTGGTTGATCATGACTCCTTGATAGTTGGTTTAGAAAAACCATGAGATTCCTCATTGAATCCCCCATCTCATTGAGTATCTTAATCAGAGAACCACCACAGTTTCCTTCAAACCCATTGTCACTTTGGTGCCTGCTAGATCCATCCATTTACTAAAACAAAAAAGGTCAGTGTGAGTATATCAACAAAACCATCATGTACTAACGAGGAAGGTAAACACTAAGATATACTTACTCATTCACTTTATCTAAAACTATGACTCTTTCTGAAATCCTAACCATTATGGTAATGTCACTTATGATTAAAGAATACCCTAACCTCTAAAGTTATCTAAACCGTTCTTTGATACCAACTATAAGGCCCCAGCCATAAACCTTACTTAATCTTGAGTTATTACAAGATTACACATTGAGGATCTTTTCAGGTTTAGAGTTTTAGAGAATTAGATCATGAAACTTGCATTACATTCCACATTTAAACAAAGTGGTTACATAAAAGACAGTATTCATTCTTCCCATCAACAAAAACATATTTAAAATATAACACGGATTCTTTCTTGAAACATCCTTGACAATATCATCACATCATGTACCTTTCCCTTGACCTGTGAAAAACATTTCAAAAACTTGGGATGACATAAAAAGCTCAGTAAGGGTTATAAAAATATGGAAAAGAAACATGAGTTCATATATACATAAGAATGAAATCATAATTTACCCATAAAACATAGGCACTTTAACATACCTCATCAAACCATGAATAAATCATAGAAAACATAATACATAAAGGTAACTTGAGGCATTCATAACATTATTATGTGGGGAGTAACCCTCTTGGTTACGTTTGGAATACCAATCACAGTATATTTACTAAATCTCTTCGGAGAAACCTTAACGTTTCACTCCTTCACGTTACCCAATGCATTGGAGAGCTATAACTGGCTCACCCGCCCTTAGTTATCACGGAACCACCCGTCTTCATAATAATGCCCAAGAACCATAACATAATCGTATCACATAAACATGAATAAAGGAAACATAACATTTCCACATTTCAATCACAATATATCATTTTAGGATATTGAAATTATGAATCCATTCAAAAAGAAACCATTTCCAAAACCATTTAAAACATTTAATAAAGAGAATTTTGAATCAAAGTGTCCCATACCACCTTGAAGCTTTTAACATTTTAAAAAATTAATATCCATATAAATAAATCCTTAAAACCATTTTTAAAACATGGATATTAATAAGAACAAATCATTAAAACATTTGAAGCGATATTTTGGTCAAAAGGGTTTTTACCAAAATTAGAGACACTTGAATACAATAATTGAGGAATAACATTCAATAAGAACTTTATAATATCATGAGAATAAATGGATTCATGATATAATATTCCAAAGGACAGTATATACACCATATAAGAGTGAATTGGTGCATAACAACAATGAAGTCTCAATAAGGATGTAAAATGTGATGAAATCCCTTATAAAGAAGGTATCCTTAAATTAAGGATAAATAAATATCAAAATTATGTGTGAAAAATATAAATACACCCAATATAATTGGATATTAAGTGTAAAACAATAAAAGTTCATTCACACATATTCAAAGGATGACATATTCAATAACTACATGTTGAACCCAAAGAAATCGAAATTGGGTTAAGAAGTTCCCTTGACAGCTTAACGACGTCACATCAAAATGAGTTGATGAGAGATAAAAAGAGTATATCATCACTTGGACACAAAATTTACATCATTAAGGATATATGAGAACATATCCCAACATAACAATATGTAAATTAAAAGTCCCAATAAAAGAAGTCTTTTAAAAAGAGGAGGGTGAAAGGTTCCCTTACCGACTTGGGTATCTTTCAAAACATACACCCCATGAAAGAAAGGCAATAAATCATTGATGTAAATACTCATAAACTAAATTATATTACACAAAGAGTAGAATAATGGGAAGTACATACACCACTCAAAGGAAATTGTGGCAAATGTAGCGTAAATCTCACGGGGATAAATGTGAGATGAAAAATCCCTTACGAAAACTCGGCAGCCTAACGGCGCCACATAAAACTTCCAAAAGGATTGATGAGAGAGAATAGGGTCTCTCATCACATGAACATAAAAATTACAGTATGAGTAATAAAAAATAACATCCCAATCATAAGAAAGATGAGCTTAAAAGAAATTACATAAAATAGTGTACTTAAAAAGAAAGAGAGTTGTAGGATCCCTTACCTCGGGTCCGACTTGACTCGATCGTTCTTTAATCTCCTGAATAATAAACCTGAGTTAATTTCTAATTCCTTAAGAACCTTTTTCAAGTTCATTATTACTTTTATACCACTTATTACCATTTCATAAACATTATGTAATCATTTAAGTTAATAATATTTTTTTTGCCGATATTTGGTTCTTAAGTCGAAAGTGGACTTCTTACAATTACATGTTGTTCGTGTGGCCAAATGTTTATTATATCCAGAATTGTATTCATTATGTAGATATCATATATTTCATATATATCCAGTACATGCATGCATTTATAACATTACATAATCATTTAGAGATAAGAAATGAAATGCACTGTTCATGGAGACGGTAAGCCGTACGTACGCATTAACGCTACTTTCATTTCTATTTCGTATTTTATAGAATGGAATAATAATGATATAAAGGTATATTATAATTCCAGTATAATATAATATATAATATCATATTTCCATCCTTTATACATCCCGCATATGGTATTTAACGAATCAAATCACTTTGAGGGGGCGGTAGTCCGCACTTCCTTAAATGAAGATATCGCGTATACCCATAATGGAAGCCATAAAGGTAAGACAAAAAAATGAAAAATACAGAAGCATTAATACATAAGACCACTGTAACCCCTCAGGATTGTCACATACCTTGGATCATTCTAACAATAACATTGTAGATGATCCATCTGATTACAATTATTACATGATAGTGGTTGTTTCATACTATCCCACTTGATGTGGATTAAATAACCACCTTTAAAACATCTAGTCTTACTCTAAGGAATCTAAGGAAGAATCACTGATTCTACTGTCAAATTCTGAACTATACTCCCACCCAGGAAATAAGTGTCCCTCTTCCTCTTGAAGCCAACATTGGAGTTACTAATATTCCATAGGGGTACCAACATTCCTCCTCTACATGTAGACCCAAAAATATCAAACTCAACCGCCATAGATCGATTGACAAGTTCTGTGTAATCATCTACACACAATAGTGAAATCATGGAACAAATTTCATGGGTCAATCCATCTTCAAAACTAACATCACTCAATGATCTGCTACATACCACCTCGGGTGAAAATTTCAATAATTTCATAATCATATCCTCATAATTCCTCACCACCATATTACATTCCTTCAATCTGAAGAAATCCATTTTATGATGGATTCTAAACATATGAGGGTATATTTGACTTTTAATCAATTCCCCAAACACATCCAATGCCACACATTGGTCTGTCCTAGCTTGGACTACCAACTCCCACCACTGAAGGGCAAGATCTTACAACATGTACGTGATTGTCTTCACATTCCTCTTTTTTGGTGTTCTGATGATGTCAAATATCATATTAATTATATTCAGCCATGCTTCACCCATTTCTAACTCTGTGTCACCCCTAAACATGGGTGGATTCTTCCTTTGAAACTGAACGGTATGATCTACATTCCTTGGTTAACCCACTTTATTCTCACTTCCTACTACATGGGATGATTTCACTATACTTTTTACCAGCTGCTGGTTTAGTTGGGGCTGTGGTGCATCAACATTTTAAGTAGCCTCCTCCGGTCAGTCTCTATGACTCCTACCATTTTCCATTTCTTTCAAAAAAATACAACCATAAGTCTCACTCACATTATAATAAAGGATATAAAATATTATAATTAAATAACATAACAACTATCACTACCAAGATTTCCAAAAGTTCTCATTTCCCATATTGCCATTTTTTATAAAATTTACGCACCTTGTTTTGAAAATCAATCTATTTTTAAAAAACAATGAGTTTTACATGTTTCAAAATATTCTATTGTGAAACCCTATTAAAATTGTTCAAATCACTACATTCATATCATACCATGGATCATTATACCCTCATGGAAATATGCATCCTAGTGGGAATTCATTTCTACCTTGCATGCCATGATCATCACCTTGGGAAAACCCATGATAATGAGATATCAAATTGCTATAAGTGTCTCCAATCACATAAATACCCAAATCCCTGGTAACATGATGTTCAAAATTAAAAGGATAGATATGTCCTTTTCTACTATACATTCCATCTTTCAAAAATCCTACTCCTTCCTACCATCCTGACTCAAAAAATAGACCAATAATATATTTCAACACCAAGACCAACAATCAACACCAAAGGATAGTACAACTGTTCTAAATTAATATCCAACGACCGATCAAACCGATAACACTTGGAACATATCGCTCCATCCCATTGTCTTGAGAGGGCGTGGGAGTGATACTTGTCCTTAAATGATGTTCCCAAGGCACCAAAGGTTGGAAATAAATTCCGAGGGCTTCAAAAAATAATTGGGGACTGATTTCCCCTTGAGATAAAACCAACCAACCAACAATCTACAAAGAAATATATGATGCATGTTGACATAACAACCAAACCATACATTTCCAAAAGATAACCAACTAGTTCATGAAAATACCACAATCCAAATACAATCATGCCAAAATTAGTTTACTATGAAGAAGACTAAACAAGAGACCCAAAATAAACCAAGAAACATTCCAAATTCCCACACCAAACTCCATGGTTGAAGCACAAACACATCTCCCAAGCATCACGATGATGTACTGGCAATGTGATGCATTACCATTACCTATGTATCAGAATATGACATTTGTAAATGAAACCAAGTTCAACATAGAGGCTGGGTACTAATACTCAATAGGGTTTCCCCAAATGACTTCCCTACACATTCCACTAGGATAAAACTGTTATCACATTCATATAAATAGTTTATATAAAATAATCATAGGTGAAACCATTAACATAAGCCAAACATACCATTATCAAGTCACCTCACCCAAACTGAGCTACCCAAGGGAAATCCAAACAATCCTTCCATATTCCATCTATAAATTTCAAATTACCACAAAAACCTCTATATTTTAATGTAATGCCCAACAAGACAACCAAAATGGGGGATCTTTTATCTAACCCATTCACTCATTCCCAATAGTGGTACTCCCCTTCAACTTCTCATTTGATAGTGGACCTTTCATCCAATATCTATCTCTTTATTATAGTGGTGCTTCCCTCCCACATCCACACAATATTACAACAAGCCATAACCAAGAATATATCCAACAAAATCCACACAACATGCAAATAATCATTTCCATCACATGCCAATACACTTTAATAAATCACCCATTTATTAAAACCCCCATTTAATCATTTCACATTAAAAAAATTAAGTATAACAATAAAATTATTGAAACCCCTTTTCCATAACCATTTTAAAAAATAATCCAAGAAACCCATTTTAAATTCTATATTTTAAAATCCATAACCAGATAATTCCATCCCATAACCCCCTTCTTCCAAAAATTCTCAAAAAACACCAAAGGTATTCCCAACCATTTCCAGACATCAAAACATAATTAATTCTCAACAAAACAAAAAAATTACCAAGAATCATGTTCCAGCAATGTGGAGTTGATAGAGAAGCCATCTACCTTTAGGGTTTCGGCGAAATCCGCCCACAATAAATAACAACTCAAATCTAGAGAACGCACCACTGAAACTGCTCTAGATCCCCTTCATTAACATCTAAAATCATTAAAACCCACACCCAAGGAAACCCCAACCCTATATCTACACCCAACATGTGATGATCTAGAAAAAAAGGGAGGGGGAGATTAAAATCTAAAGGAGACCACATATAATATAAGAGGAGGGACTTAACTAGAAGAAACCACCATTAAACAACACAGTCACCACTTTAAATCATTTCCCAAATCAGTGGGAGAGAACCTCCAATCCTTAGGAACCCAAAATCACGAGTGAGGCTCAAGTGGTATAGGATTTGGACTGAAATAGGTTTATCCCAAGGGAGCCTGGATTTAAAAACCCTAACATTTATAGGGAGAATGGTCGGTCCACATGATTAGGAAAACCGTGAGCTAATTATGCATAGGCCACAACCTAGGGAGTAGGGGTATGTATGGTTTCCTATAATAGTTTGGAAAATCTTTCATTGGTCATGTGAAGCCTGTTCTCTCCCCTGTACGGTTTTCTGGAGAACCTACATAGTTTACCCTAACCGTGCTCAGACCGTGGGCCCTTAGAAAAGCCTCAAAATTTATTCCAAACCATTCCAACCCCTAACAACCACATCCCAACTCATCCCAAGAACATTAAACACATACAATGTCCTGAAAATCTACATAACACAAACTAGGGGATCTACAAATTATTTCTATAATTTTGTAATTTTATATATTCCATTAGCACTATTTATCAATAAAAATAATTTTTTTTAGTTTTCATGCCCTTATTTTTTTGATCTGAGGAGAATCTATTTAATTGAATCAATTAATTTACCTCATTTTTATATGACCATTACGCTCTCAAGGTTGGTTGTGTTTGAATTTGGATTTATGTCTCCCAATTCTATAATCAATCCTAATAAATGAATATTCCAATTGATCAATTACAGGTTTACTATAAGAAACCCATACTAGGGCTCCTTCAAAAACATATTCCAACATAAAATGTGAATGACATGAATATTTGTTGAATCATTAACATATAAAAATGAATGTCAGTAAAACAAGCATTCTTCATCCATTTATTACAAACCCCAAACATAACCCTTTTTTACATCCCTCTAAACAAATAATTAACTAAATCAACAGTTTCTAAATTTAATTTTGATAATACAAACTATCCTTTTTAGTTCAACACTATAGCATTCTACATACATTGATTTCATAGTTATGTTGTCTATGTTTCATATTTCATTAAATTTATGTATAGCTATATGATATTAATTATTCTCTACATGCAGTTAAATAACTTTTTTGAATGATCGTATTATAAAATAGAATTAATGTATGGAAGACATTATAAATGATTTAGTTTTATAATAATGGTACCCTATAATCAAAATATTCTTTTAGTGCCATCTTTAATTATTTAAAATGTTTGGGGGATGCTGTATGAGTAGAATTGAAAGAGAACACCTCAGTTTTTAACACCTTATTTTTATATAGTATCAAATAATGAACAATTATATGATGAGATTAATTGGAAAATTCTCATATAATTTTTTTTAAATATTTTAATAACATTAAAATAATATTATATAATAATTAAAATTGGGTTTTAATCATTATTTCAAATTATATAATTTTTTAGAAACTATGTAAAGTGATATATGGATACCAATGCCATTATTATTGATTTATATGCTCTATATTATGGATAATGTAGTAAAAGGATGTACTTTTGGTCACACTTGGGGATCAAGGGAAATGATTGGATGGTATATAGGCTGACTTAATTTTAAAATTGTTGAAGGAAAGTGTTTTTAGTTGAGAGGAATGGTATGGGGTAAGGGTGTTATTATGGGATTAGGGAGGGTTAAATTTTAATAAAATATTTAATATTATAATATTTATTATTTGGATTTTGAATAGTATTTATTCATTTGAATTTTATTATAATATGATTAATAATTATAGGTAACATTTAAATTTTGATAAAAAAATTTCTGAGATTCATTGAATTGTTTTATACAATGTAAAATATAAAATATTTATTATTATTCCAATAAAATGTATAATATATTTCAAAAAAGTTTATTGTTTATTAAATTATTTTTATTTGTTAGGAAAATATTTAACAAGATGAAAAAATATTATTTCATGTAAATTTATTATATTTTTTTGTTGAATCATATCATGATGATTGAGTAAAACATTTGGTATTTATTACAAAAATATTTTCTCAATTCCACATAAAACAGCATAGAAATATATATTTTTTAATAAAGAATTAGATATATTATAATTTATCTTAGTCTTGGAATCATTATTAGGGTTAAAAATCTAATCTCGAATAATAAATTTACTTAATAAAATTAATTTGAGTGTTTGGTTTATTTTTTTGTGGTTTTTACCCACATGTTGTGCCATTTTAAAATTTCAATCATGATTGGGCGTTCCAAAAACTATTATAAAAAAAATTATTGGTATTCAAAACACAGGATCCTATAATGAATCTATATTATCTCATGAATGGAAAATCATATTGGATAGTTTTGATCATGGTTAAATTCATAAGGATGTTATTCCTCATTCTATGAGGCACGTCATATTGACATCTAGTCTGGTGGTATTTCACAGACAGGGGAGAATTTAGGGGAATAAAATAAATAAATATTTTAAAATGATATTTCATCCATTAAAAATATTATTTGACACTTACCTTTATATATCCTCTTAACCACAGTTTTTAGATGGGTCGTAGAGGGAAATTTCTATTGGAGCATAGTGATAGAGGAGAAATCGATTAAGAGAAGTGAATTTGTTATGAAAATTCATCAAGATATACTTGATCATGCTCATCATCAATTATCGATCAACTCAGGAGGTATGTGTTTTGATATTTTTAAAACTGACCCTTATTAAATGATTTCATGACTCAATTCATTATTAATTATTCTATTTAATGTCAAATAATTCCTTCCCCTATCAAATAAAAATAATTCAATTTTTTTGAATATTTTATTTTATTGTAATTAATTCTTATCAAATGTTTTTTATATAACATGATTGATGGTTTTACACATAATAGAAATAAATAATAATATCATTTTATATATATGAATTTCCCGAACTATTTTCACTTATTACTCAACATCCTATTGTTAGAATAGTAATTATAATATTATCATTCCAGTTTGAATCATGATTAATATCCATATCTAGGGTTATATGATTTTGAATGTTTATAATGAACATGTTTATGTGATCATCCCTAGGATACAATGAAATATAGTTGTGGAAGTGTGGATTTTCACCATATATAATCATGGGATGTAATTGGTGTCCTATAAGAAATGCTGGTGGATCACGTTTTCAATTAATGGTCCCTTAAAATGAACTTATATTGGTGTTGATTTTAAAAATAGAACATCTATATGTGTTTCTCTTGATATTTTAGGTGATATTTAAAGAAGATTGAGAGTATTGAGTGATTCATTGAATCTGGATCATAATACCAAATTAAATGGTGTGTAGTTTCGATGAACACATATTTTATGTCAAAGATGATTTCGAAACTAGGATTTTGAGAGAAATTACACTTCCTAGACACTATGATATTGAAAACATTTCATTTTTACTTACTTGGAATTCAATGAATATAATTTGATATAGTCCTATAACATCATTTGGTTATACACACCACATTGTACTGGTCAATATTTCATTTTGATTTCGTGGAATACCAATTGGTATCCTATTGTGGTAATGGATTATTATCAATATTGATCTACTTATCAGGTTTTATAGGGGAAAACTTAGTATAGGTAGTTTACATGACATTAAATTATGAATTATAGGACATGTAAAATCATTGTTCTACATGACATGGATACAATATTCCATCTAGTATAGATCATCTTGATTTATACCATGGCCATATATCATTATTCTATGTAATATTTTAACATTCATGTAGTAGATAATGGTGAAAATCCATGAATTTATCAATAGAATACGCCCTTATTATAGTAATTTCAAATATTATAGAACCATTAAAATCATTCATAGACAATAAAAAACATTATAAATGATTAATTAATGAAAAAATATATATTTCATGATGTGATGGAACCAATACATATTAAACAGTAACTAAAACATAAGAATAGTAATATGACCTTTTGAATAGTAAACTGCCCAATTAAATAGTTTCCTCAACCAGAAATTATAATTAATATTTATTCATATTATAAGTGAAAATTTGATATAAATATATCATTGTATAATTAAGTATATATTTTAAAAATTGATAGTTACGTGTCAGTATTTTTATAATTCATAATTATTTAAGTACAATATTTTAATTAATTTAATTTATTGAAATATTTTTTTATTAAAATGTTTACATAAATTAATATTTTGATATCTTATGATCTTAACATAATTTCATGAGACTATAAGAGATTCTTCATTGTGTAATAAAATCAGTTATAATTTTATAATATTTATTTTCCATGTTTATGATGACTTAAAATATAAATTAACTAATCCATATATCTAAAATTATTTTAAAAATGGATTTCCATTTTGAATTCAATATATTCGAAAATGTCTAGAGTGAATTCTTTGAATTTTTCTAAAATACCTGAATTTTTTTTCAATAGTAAAATACGATAGTGTAAGATAAATGTTAAGTGCATGATTTTTTTAGTCACCGTTGTTTGAAGGGTGATGTAAGAACAGTTATATCTAACTCAAATGATCAAATTAATTTATTTACTCTCTATAATCAAAAATAGTTCTTTTCTTAATCAAAATAATAAAAAAATTAATTAAATAATTAGAAAACACCCCTCTCATCCACTATAAATATCACCCTCACCCCCTCTTCTCCTCACACCTCTCCAGATTTAATCCTTGTAAAAAATATTACCAACCCAATTCCAAGCCCCCCCCCCACCATTTACATGAGCAATTAATCTCTCCAAAAGTCCCAAAACATTTTAACTAAGCTGGTTCTCTATGAGGATATATACCATATGTAAAACCATCTTCCTTTTTCTTTTAATTTCTTTTCAATTTCATTTATGTTCTTATATTCAACACAAATTCTATTATAACAATGGAATGATAACAAAAGTATGTTTTATATTCATTAATTATATGATTTTCCTGTAAAATTAATTATTAAAATCATCCCCACATTATTTTATTCTAAAAATGAAATTGCCTCCTTTAAAGTGTCAATTTTCCAACATCATTCGCAATAAAATTTAATTTTACTTTTATTAATTCTATAATGATAATATAAAAATTATAATGGCCAAATCAAAATGAAATGTTTTTTATAACATTGTAGATGATCCATCTGATTACAATTATTACATGATAGTGGTTGTTTCATACTATCCCACTTGATGTGGCTTAAATAACCACCTTTAAAACATCTAGTCTTACTCTAAGGAATCTAAGGAAGAATCACTGATTCTACTGTCAAATTCTGAACTATACTCCCACCCAGGAAATAAGTGTCCCTCTTCCTCTTGAAGCCAACATTGGAGTTACTAATATTCCATAGGGGTACCAACATTCCTCCTCTACATGTAGACCCAAAAATATCAAACTCAACCGCCATAGATCGATTGACAAGTTCTGTGTAATCATCTACACACAATAGTGAAATCATGGAACAAATTTCATGGGTCAATCCATCTTCAAAACTAACTTCACTCAATGATCTGCTACATACCACCTCGGGTGAAAATTTCAATAATTTCATAATCATATCCTCATAATTCCTCACCACCATATTACATTCCTTAAATCTGAAGAAATCCATTTTATGATGGATTCTAAACATATGAGGGTATATTTGACTTTTTATCAATTCCCCAAACACATCCAATGCCACACATTGGTCTGTCCTAGCTTGGACTACCAACTCCCACCACTGAAGGGCAAGATCTTACAACATGTACGTGATTGTCTTCACATTCCTCTTTTTTGGTGTTCTGATGATGTCAAATATCATATTCATTATATTCAGCCATGCTTCACCCATTTCTAACTCTGTGTCACCCCTAAACATGGGTGGATTCTGCCTTTGAAACTGAACGGTATGATCTACATGCCTTGGTTAACCCACTTTATTCTCACTTCCTACTACATGGGATGATTTCACTATACTTTTTACCAGCTGCTGGTTTAGTTGGGGCTGTGGTGCATCAACATTTTAAGTAGCCTCCTCCGGTCAGTCTCTATGACTCCTACCATTTTCCATTTCTTTCAAAAAAATACAACCATAAGTCTCACTCACATTATAATAAAGGTTATAAAATATTATAATTAAATAACATAACAACTATCACTACCAAGATTTCCAAAAGTTCTCATTTCCCATATTGCCATTTTTTATAAAATTTACGCACCTTGTTTTGAAAATCAATCTATTTTTAAAAAACAATGAGTTTTACATGTTTCAAAATATTCTATTGTGAAACCCTATTAAAATTGTTCAAATCACTACATTCATATCATACCATGGATCATTATACCCTCATGGAAATATGCATCCTAGTGGGAATTCATTTCTACCTTGCATGCCATGATCATCACCTTGGGAAAACCCATGATAATGAGATATCAAATTGCTATAAGTGTCTCCAATCACATAAATACCCAAATCCCTGGTAACATGATGTTCAAAATTAAAAGGATAGATATGTCCTTTTCTACTATACATTCCTTCTTTCAAAAATCCTACTCCTTCCTACCATCCTGACTCAAAAAATAGACCAATAATATATTTCAACACCAAGACCAACAATCAACACCAAAGGATAGTACAACTGTTCTAAATTAATATCCAACGACCGATCAAACCGATAACACTTGGAACATATCGCTCCATCCCATTGTCTTGAGAGGGCGTGGGAGTGATACTTGTCCTTAAATGATGTTCCCAAGGCACCAAAGGTTGGAAATAAATTCCGAGGGCTTCAAAAAATAATTGGGGACTGATTTCCCCTTGAGATAAAACCAACCAACCAACAATCTACAAAGAAATATATGATGCATGTTGACATAACAACCAAACCATACATTTCTAAAAGACAACCAACTAGTTCATGAAAATACCACAATCCAAATACAATCATGCCAAAATTAGTTTACTATGAAGAAGACTAAACAAGAGACCCAAAATAAACCAAGAAACATTCCAAATTCCCACACCAAACTCCATGGTTGAAGCACAAACACATCTCCCAAGCATCACGATGATGTACTGGCAATGTGATGCATTACCATTACCTATGTATCAGAATATGACTTTGTAAATGAAACCAAGTTCAACATAGAGGCTGGGTACTAATACTCAATAGGGTTTCCCCAAATGACTTCCCTACACATTCCACTAGGATAAAACTATTATCACATTCATATAAATAGTTTATATAAAATAATCATAGGTGAAACCATTAACATAAGCCAAACATACCATTATCAAGTCACCTCACCCAAACTGAGCTACCCAAGGGAAATCCAAACAATCCTTCCATATTCCATCTATAAATTTCAAATTACCACAAAAACCTCTATATTTTAATGTAATGCCCAACAAGACAACCAAAATGGGGGATCTTTTATCTAACCCATTCACTCATTCCCAATAGTGGTACTCCCCATCAACTTCTCATTTGATAGTGGACCTTTCATCCAATATCTATCTCTTTATTATAGTGGCGCTTCCCTCCCACATCCACACAATATTACAACAAGCCATAACCAAGAATATATCCAACAAAATCCACACAACATGCAAATAATCATTTCCATCACATGCCAATACACTTTAATAAATCACCCATTTATTAAAACCCCCATTTAATCATTTCACATTAAAAAAATTAAGTATAACAATAAAATTATTGAAACCCCTTTTCCATAACCATTTTAAAAAATAATCCAAGAAACCCATTTTAAATTCTATATTTTAAAATCCATAACCAGATAATTCCATCCCATAACCCCCTTCTTCCAAAAATTCTCAAAAAACACCAAAGGTATTCCCAACCATTTCCAGACATCAAAACATAATTAATTCTCAACAAAACAAAAAAATTACCAAGAATCATGTTCCAGCAATGTGGAGTTGATAGAGAAGCCATCTACCTTTAGGGTTTCGGCGAAATCCGCCCACAATAAATAACAACTCAAATCTAGAGAACGCACCACTGAAACTGCTCTAGATCCCCTTCATTAACATCTAAAATCATTAAAACCCACACCCAAGGAAACCCCAACCCTATATCTACACCCAACATGTGAAGATCTAGAAAAAAAGGGAGGGGGAGATTAAAATCTAAAGGAGACCACATATAATATAAGAGGAGGGACTTAACTAGAAGAAACCACCATTAAACAACAAAGTCACCACTTTAAATCATTTCCCAAATCAGTGGGAGAGAACCTCCAATCCTTAGGAACCCAAAATCATGAGTGAGGCTCAAGTGGTATAGGATTTGGACTGAAATAGGTTTATCCCAAGGGAGCCTGGATTTAAAAACCCTAACATTTATAGGGAGAATGGTCGGTCCACATGATTAGGAAAACCGTGAGCTAATTATGCATAGGCCACAACCTAGGGAGTAGGGGTATGTATGGTTTCCTATAATAGTTTGGAAAATCCTTCATTGGTCATGTGAAGCCTGTTCTCTCCCCTGTACGGTTTTCTGGAGAACCTACATAGTTTACCCTAACCGTGCTCAGACCGTGGGCCCTTAGAAAAGCCTCAAAATTTATTCCAAACCATTCCAACCCCTACCAACCACATCCCAACTCATCCCAAGAACATTAAACACATACAATGTCCTGAAAATCTACATAACACAAACTAGGGGATCTACAAATTATTTCTATAATTTTGTAATTTTATACATTCCATTAGCACTATTTATCAATAAAAATAATTTTTTTTAGTTTTCATGCCCTTATTTTTTTGATCTGAGGAGAATCTATTTAATTGAATCAATTAATTTACCTCATTTTTATATGACCATTACGCTCTCAAGGTTGGTTGTGTTTGAATTTGGATTTATGTCTCCCAATTCTATAATCAATCCTAATAAATGAATATTCCAATTGATCAATTACAGGTTTACTATAAGAAACCCATACTAGGGCTCCTTCAAAAACATATTCCAACATAAAATGTGAATGACATGAATATTTGTTGAATCATTAACATATAAAAATGAATGTCAGTAAAACAAGCATTCTTCATCCATTTATTACAAACCCCAAACATAACCCTTTTTTACATCCCTCTAAACAAATAATTAACTAAATCAACAGTTTCTAAATTTAATTTTGATAATACAAACTATCCTTTTTAGTTCAACACTATAGCATTCTACATACATTGATTTCATAGTTATGTTGTCTATGTTTCATATTTCATTAAATTTATGTATAGCTATATGATATTAATTATTCTCTACATGCAGTTAAATAACTTTTTTGAATGATCGTATTATAAAATAGAATTAATGTATGGAAGACATTATAAATGATTTAGTTTTATAATAATGGTACCCTATAATCAAAATATTCTTTTAGTGCCATCTTTAATTATTTAAAATGTTTGGGGGATGATGTATGAGTAGAATTGAAAGAGAACACCTCAGTTTTTAACACCTTATTTTTATATAGTATCAAATAATGAACAATTATATGATGAGATTAATTGGAAAATTCTCATATAATTTTTTTAAATATTTTAATAACATTAAAATAATATTATATAATAATTAAAATTGGGTTTTAATCATTATTTCAAATTATATAATTTTTTAGAAACTATGTAAAGTGATATATGGATACCAATGCCATTATTATTGATTTATATGCTCTATATTATGGATAATGTAGTAAAAGGATGTACTTTTGGTCACACTTGGGGATCAAGGGAAATGATTGGATGGTATATAGGATGACTTAATTTGAAAATTGTTGAAGGAAAGTGTTTTTAGTTGAGAGGAATGGTATGGGGTAAGGGTGTTATTATGGGATTAGGGAGGGTTAAATTTTAATAAAATATTTAATATTATAATATTTATTATTTGGATTTTGAATAGTATTTATTCATTTGAATTTTATTATAATATGATTAATAATTATAGGTAACATTTAAATTTTAATAAAATAATTTCTGAGATTCATTGAATTGTTTTATACAATGTAAAATATAAAATATTTATTATTATTCCAATAAAATGTATAATATATTTCAAAAAAGTTTATTGTTTATTAAATTAGTTTTATTTGTTAGGAAAATATTTAACAAGATGAAAAAATATTATTTCATGTAAATTTATTATATTTTTTTGTTGAATCATATCATGATGATTGAGTAAAACATTTGGTATTTATTACAAAAATATTTTCTCAATTCCACATAAAACAGCATAGAAATATATATTTTTTAATAAAGAATTAGATATATTATAATTTATCTTAGTCTTGGAATCATTATTAGGGTTAAAAATCTAATCTCGAATAATAAATTTACTTAATAAAATTAATTTGAGTGTTTGGTTTATTTTTTTGTGGTTTTTACCCACATGTTGTGCCATTTTAAAATTTCAATCATGATTGGGCGTTCCAAAAACTATTATAAAAAAAATTATTGGTATTCAAAACACAGGATCCTATAATGAATCTATATTATCTCATGAATGGAAAATCATATTGGATAGTTTTGATCATGGTTAAATTCATAAGGATGTTATTCCTCATTCTATGAGGCACGTCATATTGACATCTAGTCTGGTGGTATTTCACAGACAGGGGAGAATTTAGGGGAATAAAATAAATAAATATTTTAAAATGATATTTCATCAATTAAAAATATTATTTGACACTTACCTTTATATATCCTCTTAACCACAGTTTTTAGATGGGTCGTAGAGGGAAATTTCTATTGGAGCATAGTGATAGAGGAGAAATCGATTAAGAGAAGTGAATTTGTTATGAAAATTCATCAAGATATACTTGATCATGCTCATCATCAATTATCGATGAACTCAGGAGGTATGTGTTTTGATATTTTTAAAACTGACCCTTATTAAATGATTTCATGACTCAATTCATTATTAATTATTCTATTTAATGTCAAATAATTCCTTCCCCTATCAAATAAAAATAATTCAATTTTTTTGAATATTTTATTTTATTGTAATTAATTCTTATCAAATGTTTTTTATATAACATGATTGATGGTTTTACACATAATAGAAATAAATAATAATATCATTTTATATATATGAATTTCCCTAACTATTTTCACTTATTACTCAACATCCTATTGTTAGAATAGTAATTATAATATTATCATTCCAGTTTGAATCATGATTAATATCCATATCTAGGGTTATATGATTTTGAATGTTTATAATGAACATGTTTATGTGATCATCCCTAGGATACAATGAAATATAGTTGTGGAAGTGTGGATTTTCACCATATATAATCATGGGATGTAATTGGTGTCCTATAAGAAATGCTGGTGGATCACGTTTTCAATTAATGGTCCCTTAAAATGAACTTATATTGGTGTTGATTTTAAAAATAGAACATCTATATGTGTTTCTCTTGATATTTTAGGTGATATTTAAAGAAGATTGAGAGTATTGAGTGATTCATTGAATCTGGATCATAATACCAAATTAAATGGTGTGTAGTTTCGATGAACACATATTTTATGTCAAAGATGATTTCGAAACTAGGATTTTGAGAGAAATTACACTTCCTAGACACTATGATATTGAAAACATTTCATTCTTACTTACTTGGAATTCAATGAATATAATTTGATATAGTCCTATAACATCATTTGGTTATACACACCACATTGTACTGGTCAATATTTCATTTTGATATCGTGGAATACCAATTGGTATCCTATTGTGGTAATGGATTATTATCAATATTGATCTACTTATCAGGTTTTATAGGGGAAAACTTAGTATAGGTAGTTTACATGACATTAAATTCTGAATTATAGGACATGTAAAATCATTGTTCTACATGACATGGATACAATATTCCATCTAGTATAGATCATCTTGATTTATACCATGGCCATATATCATTATTCTAAGTAATATTTTAACATTCATGTAGTAGATAATGGTGAAAATCCATGAATTTATCAATAGAATACGCCCTTATTATAGTAATTTCAAATATTATAGAACCATTAAAATCATTCATAGACAATAAAAAACATTATAAATGATTAATTAATGAAAAAATATATATTTCATGATGTGATGGAACCAATACATATTAAACAGTAACTAAAACATAAGAATAGTAATATGACCTTTTGAATAGTAAACTGCCCAATTAAATAGTTTCCTCAACCAGAAATTATAATTAATATTTAATCATATTATAAGTGAAAATTTGATATAAATATATCATTGTATAGTTAAGTATATATTTTAAAAATTGATAGTTACGTGTCAGTATTTTTATAATTCATAATTATTTAAGTACAATATTTTAATTAATTTAATTTATTGAAATATTTTTTTATTAAAATGTTTACATAAATTAATATTTTGATATCTTATGATCTTAACATAATTTCATGAGACTATAAGAGATTTTTCATTGTGTAATAAAATCAGTTATAATTTTATAATATTTATTTTCCATGTTTATGATGACTTTAAATATAAATTAACTAATCCATATATCTAAAATTATTTTAAAAATGGATTTCCATTTTGAATTCAATATATTCGAAAATGTCTAGAGTGAATTCTTTGAATTTTTCTAAAATACCTGAATTTTTTTTCAATAGTAAAATACGATAGTGTAAGATAAATGTTAAGTGCATGATTTTTTTAGTCACCGTTGTTTGAAGGGTGATGTAAGAACAGTTATATCTAACTCAAATGATCAAATTAATTTATTTACTCTCTATAATCAAAAATAGTTCTTTTCTTAATCAAAATAATAAAAAAATTAATTAAATAATTAGAAAACACCCCTCTCATCCACTATAAATATCACCCTCACCCCCTCTTCTCCTCACACCTCTCCAGATTTAATCCTTGTAAAAAATATTACCAACCCAATACCAAGCCCCCCCCCACCATTTACATGAGCAATTAATCTCTCCAAAAGTCCAAAACATTTTAACTAAGCTGGTTCTCTATGAGGATATATACCATATGTAAAACCATCTTCCTTTTTCTTTTAATTTCTTTTCAATTTCATTTATATTCTTATATTCAACACAAATTCTATTATAACAATGGAATGATAACAAAAGTATGTTTTATATTCATTAATTATATGATTTTCCTGTAAAATTAATTATTAAAATCATCCCCACATTATTTTATTCTAAAAATGAAATTGCCTCCTTTAAAGTGTCAATTTTCCAACATCATTCGCAATAAAATTTAATTTTACTTTTATTAATTCTATAATGATAATATAAAAATTATAATGGCCAAATCAAAATGAAATGTTTTTTATAAAAAATTTTAATATTATATAATTAACTTATAAATATCATACTAGTTGATAAAACAATGTGAGTACGTTTTGGTCAAAAAAGAAAAACAATTTACCTAAAACAACCATTATTAATCTCTATCTAATGATTTATCTTCATGCCTTATTAAAATATTATTATTAAGAAAACGTTTACTTTTAAAATATAATTAATAACATATAATAATAGTTGTGTATTTTTATCTGCAGTTTACATGAACATCCATTCACTAGTGCAGAAAACGTTTTTTACGTCACCATTTTTTACGTCGCTTATATAAAACCGACGTCATAATTTGTAAAACGAGGTTTTTTACGTCGGTTATTTAATAACCGACGTAAAAACCTGTGTTTAGTACACCTTTAACATCGGTTATTTTTATAACCGACGTTATTAATCGCGCGGCTTCGTTTTTTACGTCGGTTATACATTAACCGCCGTAAAAAACAGAATCGGGGGGCGTTTGTTACGTCAGTTATTCAATAACCGACGTAAAAACGCGGTTTTTGAAGGCCTTTTTACGTCGGTTATTTTATAACCGACGTAAAAAAAGAATCCGCAGATGTTTTTGATGTCAGTTATGGAATAACCGACGTAATAAAACGCGGATTTTGAGCCCTTTCTAACGTCGGTTATAAAATAACCGACGTAAAAAAAGAATCCGAGGAAGGTTTTTACGTCGGTTATTGAATAACCGACGTTATAAATGTTTTTAAAAAAATTATAATGTCGGTTGTTGAATAACCGACGTGATAAATCATTTAAAAATTCACCCAGACTCGTGGATTGTCATTCGTGAGTTTACCTTCGACAGTCGCGACTCGTCTCTCTCGCGCGTAAACCCGAATCGGCTCGTCCATTTCGTTGGTTTAGATTCGTTTTACGATCATCATTTCTCATATTTAATCTCCTCGGATCAATCATCTAAACTCGCAGCACTCAGGTAATCCTCCCACTCGTTCGTTTTTTTTGGCGGATAGTATATATATTTGTGTTGTGATTTTTTTTGAAACTAGCTACGATTCTTCGATTGCGAACCCTTTTAACTCGTTTTGGCACCATAATCTTATTTATCATCCCTAGATCTATTAGTTCGACTTGCAATATTGACTAATTTTATGATTTCACTAATTTTTCATCGTTTTCTATAAATCCCCGAGAGGGTTGGGGCGTGTCCATTTGGATGGGGTGTCCAGGGGGGTGTCCAAGGGTGTGGATGGGTGTGGGGGGCTGTCCAAGTGGGTGGAGGCCTCTCCAGAGGGTATTTGGGGTTGTCCGGGTGGGTGGGGGGCTTCCCAGAGGGTTGGGGGATGTCCAGGGGGTGTCCAAGGGGGTAGGGGGTGGGGGTGGTGTCCAGGAGGGGCGGGGGGCTGTCCAGAGGGGTCGGGGGGTGTCCAGGGGGGTTTACAAGGGGGTGGGTGGGTGTGGGGGGCTGTCCAAGGGTGTGGGTGGGTGTTGGGGGGTGTCCAGGGGGGTGTCCAAGGGGGTAGGGGGTGGGGGTGGTGTTTAGGAGGGGTGGGGGGGGGCTGTCCAGAGGGTTGGCGGTTGTCCAGGGGGGTGTCCAAGCAGGTCGGGGGTGGGGGGTTGTGTCCAGGAGGGGTGGGGGTGCTTTCTAGAGGGGTCGGGGGCTGTCCAGAGGGGTCGGGGGGTGTCCAGGGTGGTGTCCAACGGGATGGGTGGGTGTGCGGGGCTGTCCAAGGGGGTGGCGGCCTGTCCAGAGGGGTCGGTGGGGTGTCCAGGGGGTGTCCAAGGGGGTGGATGGGTGTGGGGGGTTGTCCAAGTGGGTGGCGGCCTCTCCAGAGGGTATTTGGGGTTGTCCGGGTGGGTGGGGGGGGGGGGGGGCTGCCTAGAGGGTTGGGGAATGTCCAGGGGGTGTCCAAGGGAGTAGGGGGTGGGGGTGGTGTCCAGGAGGGGCGGGGGGTGTCCAGAGGGGTCGGGGGGTGTCCAGGGGGTTTACAAGGGGGTGGGTGGGTGTGGGGGGCTGTCCAAGGGTGTGGGTGGGTGTTGGGGGTGTCCAGGGGGGGTGTCCAAGGGGGTAGGGGGTGGGGTGGTGTTTAGGAGGGGTGGGGGCTGTCCAGAGGGTTGGGGGTGTCCAGGGGGGTGTCCAAGCAGGTCGGGGTGGGGGGTTGTGTCCAGGAGGGGTGGGGGTGCTTTCTAGAGGGGTCGAGGGCTGTCCAGAGGGGTCGGGGGGTGTCCAGGGTGGTGTCCAAGGGGATGGGTGGGTGTGGGGGCTGTCCAAGGGGGTGGCGGCCTGTCCAGAGGGGTCGGTGGGGTGTCCAAGGGGGTGGATGGGTGTGGGGGGCTGTCCAAGTGGGTGGCGGCCTCTCCAGAGGGTATTTGGGGTTGTCCGGGTGGGTGGGGGGGCTGCCCAGAGGGTTGGGGGATGTCCAGGGGGGTGTCCAAGGGGGTAGGGGGTGGGGGTGGTGTCCAAGAGGGGTGGGGGCTGTCCGGAGGGGTCGGGGGGGTGTCCAGGGGGGTTTACAAGGGGGTGGGTGGGTGTGGGGGGCTGTCCAAGGGTGTGGGTGGGTGTTGGGGGGTGTCCAGGGGGGTGTCCAAGGGGGTATGGGTGGGGGTGGTGTTTAGGAGGGGTGGGGGCTTTCCAGAGGGTTGGGGGGTGTCCAGGGGGGTGTCCAAGCAGGTCGGGGGTGGGGGGTTGTGTCCAGGAGGGGTGGGGGTGCTTTCTAGAGGGGTCGGGGGCTGTCCAGAGGGGTCGGGGGGTGTCCAGGGTGGTGTCCAAGGGAATGGGTGGGTGTGGGGGGCTGTCCAAGGGGGTGGCGGCCTGTCCAGAGGGGTCGGTGGGGTGTCCAGGGGGTGTCCAAGGGGGTGGATGGGTGTGGGGGGCTGTCCAAGTTGGTGGAGGCCTCTCCAGAGGGTATTTGGGGTTGTCCGGGTGGGTGGGGGGGTTGTCCAGAGGGTTGGAGGATGTCCAGGGGGGTGTCCAAGGGGGTAGGGGGTGGGGGTGGTGTCCAGGAGGGGCGGGGGGCTGTCCAGAGGGGTCGGGGGGTGTCCAGGGGGGTGTTATATCTTACTATATTTTGTTTAAAAAATAATATTCAAGCATATTTTTTTAAATACACATCGATTTCTTTTATATTTCAAAATTGTTTACATTCAAATTATGATTTTTTTTCATATAAACATATATTTGTCTTATCTAAAAAATATATATATTTTTGCTATTTGTTATAGGTAATAATGAGTCGAAGTTGGATTAAGGCACATCGAATGAGCAATGAATATGAGGAAGGTGTTGATGCCTTTTTGGAATTTGCTAAACGAAATGTTCCAAGTAGTGGCATTTTTTTCTGTCCATGCCTGAAATTTCTGAATATGAAGAAGTTGAAAAGTAGAGAGATAAAAGATCATCTGATTTGTCATGGTTTCAATCCGAGTTACAACCCTTGGATTTGGCATGGCGAAACTGGACAGAATGTCACTGATGATAATGAATCGCAAGATGGTAACTCCGATGGAATTGAAGAAATGATTCGCGATATTGTAGCAGAACAAATTGAGATAGAACCGACAGTTGCAAGTCTATATGGTGATGCCGAAAAACCATTATATCCTGGTTGTACAGATTTTACGGTTTTGTCGGCGGTGTTAAGATTGATTAACCTGAAGGCGAAACATGGATGGAGTGACAGAAGTTTTACAGAGCTGCTACAATTGATGAAAGACATTCTTCCAAAAGATAACGATCTTCCAGATTCACATTATAAGGCCAAAAAAATATTATGCCCGATGGGATTGGGATACAGGAAAATACATTCCTGTATGAATGACTGCATTATATATAGGAAGGAATATGAATTTCTGAAAGAGTGTCCTAAATGTGGGACATCACGGTATAAGGTGAAAGAAAAATCACAAGCTGATGTAGAGATTACAAAGCTCCCTTCAAAGGTATTTTGGTATCTTTCTATAATTCCTCGTTTCAAACGTTTATTTGCTAATTCACATGATGCAAAAAGGTTAAGATGTCATGCTGATGAGCGGGTATGTGATGGAAAAATACGTCATCCAGCTGATTGTCCACAGTGGAAGAAAATTGATGCCCAGTACCCTACATTTGGAAATGAAATTAGAAATCTGAGACTAGGCTTGTGCACAGATGGAATGAATCCATACCGAACCCTCAGTAGCACACATAGTTCATGGCCTATTTTATTGGTAATTTACAACCTCTCTCCTGAAGTTTGTATGAAGCGCAAATATGTCATGTTGAGTATCATGATCTCTGGTCCAAAGCAACCCGGCAATGATATTGATGTATACTTGTCACCGCTGATTGATGATTTGAAACTGTTATGGGCTGATGGTATTAGGGTGTATGATTCTTATAAAATGGAATATTTTCAACTGCATGCAGTGCTTCTATTCACTATAAATGACTTCCCAGCATATGGAAATTTTTCTGGATAAAGTGTTAAAGGGCATAAAGCAAGTCCAATTTGCGAACAACAGACGTCATATTGTCAATTGCATCATGGGAGGAAAACAGTGTACATGGGTCATCGAAAGTTTTTGCCTATGGATCACCCTTATAGAAGACTAAAAAAGGCATTCAATGTCTCACAAGAATTTGATACTGCTCCAAAACCTTTATCCCCAGATTTGTATTTTGATGGGGTGAAAAACCTTGATGTGACATTGGGAAAGACACAGAAATCTGGTAATGATAGACATATTTGGAAGAAAAGGTCAATATTTTTTGAACTACCATATTGGAGGTATCATGATGTCAAACATAATATTGATGTCATTCACGTGGAGAAGAATATCTGTGATTCTTTGATCGGAACATTGCTAGATATTAAATGGAAGACAAAAGATGGGTTGAATGCAAGGTTAGACCTACTATCAATGGGAATAAGTTTGGAGTTAGCTCCCACTCCTAAAGGAAGACGAACATTTCTTCCCCCAACTTGTCATACATTATCGAAGAGGGAGAAAAGTAGCTTCTGTCAGTGTCTTCATGATATCAACGTGCCTCAAGGTTATTCTTCAAATGTAAAAAAGTTTGTCTCATTGAAAGACTTGATGTTGATAGGTATGAAATCACATGATTGTCACATCATGATGCAACAAATTCTACCAGTTGCACTGCGTGGAATATTGCCCATCCGTGTCAGAAAGACTATAATGAGGTTGTGTTATTTTTTCAATTCAATTTGTAACAAGGCGATTGATGTGAATGCTTTGAAAATTTTGGAAAAGGATGCAATTTTTATACTTTGTCATTTGGAAATGTATTTTCCTCCAACTTTTTTTGATATGATGGTGCATTTAATGATTCATCTGGTTCGAGAAATAAAGCATTGTGGACCTGTATATCTTCGTTGGATGTATCCTTTTGAAAGGTATATGAAAATATTAAAGGGATATGTTAAAAATCCATATCGACCTGAAGCCTCCATTATTGAAAAGTATATTTCTAAGGAGGTAGCAGAGTTTTGTACGAGCTACTTGGCTACGTTGCAACACATAGGGTTACCTCCATCTCGCCATGAACGGGTTAATAATGAGGGAAAGGGGATTCGTGGCTTGAAAGTCAAATCACTGTCGGCTGAACATATGATGAAGTTAGAATCATACATCTTGAATAACATAGCTGATGTTCAACCATATATCACATTGCATATTAATGAGTTGAAACAATGTCATCCAAAGAAGAAAGAAATGTGGATTTTGAATGAGCACAACAAAACTTTTTTTCCATGGTTTAAAAAGACCTTGCTTGGTAGATCAGATGTATCAGAGACATTAAAATGGATAGTGGGTGGTCCATCTTTAAATGTGATAACATGGTCCGCTTATGACATTAATGGCTATACATTTCATACGAAAGCTCAGGACAACAGAAGTGCAGTTCAGAATAGTGGTGTATTGGTGTTTGCAGAAGCAATGCATTTTTCGAGTGCTAAGGAAAGAAACCCAATTTCGGCATCAAGTGCATATTATGGAGTGATTGAAGACATATGGGAGGCTGATTACATTAAAATCAAAGTTCCTGTTTTTAACTGTAAATGGTTTATCGATAACAACAGTGTCAGACACGATGAATTTGGAATGACACTTGTTAATCTGAATAGATTGGAGGACACAGCTGATTCTTTTATAATGGAAACACATGCCAAACAAATTTTCTATGTAGTAGATCAATCAGATATGCAGTGGGCTGTTGTTTTACAAGGGAAAAAACAATATGTTGGTGAGGATGAATTTGATGAAGATGCTAATTTATGTGAGATCCCTACTTCCATGGAAAGATTAACAGAACATAATGATGAGTATGTTGAAGACATGGTTTGTGCCATAAGGAACGATCACGACGAAGGAATTTGGGAAAACAATCCAACTGTACATTTCTAAAATTACAGGTAACACATGTTTATTTCTTGTTTACATTTAGTTTTTTCATATAATGTTAGATATTGTAAATTTTTTACTTATTAAAACATGTATCAAACCAAAACGATAAAACAATAAAAACCGTAAAGAGGACAAGTCCTGGGCGCACCGGCTGGCCGGTGGTGGATCACCGGTGGGCCGGTGGTCCAGACAGAGAGGAAGGCTCTGTCTGGTCCAACGGCCGACCGGTGGTGATCCAGCGGCCGGCCGGTGGTCCAGACAGAGAGGAAGGCTCTCTGTCTGGTCCACCGGCCGGCCGGTGGTGAGCCAGCGGCCGGCCGGTGGCACCAGGCAGTGGGCAAGTCCACTGCCTGGGTCCTCCGGCTGGCCGGTGAGCTCACACCGGCAGACCAGTGGACTCAGTGAGTCCACTTTTCAGCTTTCTTGGGCCAACTCCTTGGCAACCTTTTGCCTGTGTTTACCATGTTTATCATTGTTTAACATGCTTACCATATTACCAATGTTTATTATTATGTAATTTAGTACACTTTTCTATTTTCTGATTAAGTAGTATTACAATATTTGAATTTGTATATTTGTGAACTAATGTTTGTTTTTTTGATTAGAAGGAAAATGACAGATCATTCAGTTGATCAGACACATGATTCTGGAGATGAGCATATTGGTCATACATCTGGGGAGGAATATTCACATGCTCCTATTACGAAAAAGAGTTCAAAGGTTGGTAAGCGTGGGTGCACACGTTTACCAAAATTATCACTTGCCCATACGAAGGAGGAGAGGATAGTCGTGGAGTTTGATGATGATGATCTTCCTAGAGGTCCAAATGCTAAAGATTTTAAGGGTTTTGTAGCAACTCAGGCTAAGAGCAAAGTAAGCATTCTCTATGATGATTGGAGAAGTGTGGATAAGGCGATAATTTCTCAGCTGTGGGAGACCATTTTGGTAAGATCTTTTGCTATTGTTTGACTGTTCTTTAAATGTTTCTAGTATATATAATATTTTTAACCTCTTTTTTATCAGATGACATTTGATATTCCTGACACTGGAGGAGTCAGGAAGAAATGGTTATCGTTGGCTGCTAGGAGATGGAGGGATTTCAAATCAACCCTCTCATCTGATTTCATTTATGGTCATAGGAGTCTTGAGAATCCATGTCGTATATATCCTTTTATAGATGAAGACACATGGAGACAATTTTTTGAAAGTAGAAGAAAAGAATCATTTTTGGTAAGGGCAATGTAATCTTTTATAAGCTTTCTTATATAAATGATCTTATTATTGTTTTGTTAATGATTACTTATTCTTAATTTACAGCAAACAAGGAAAGCTCATCAAGAGATCCAATCTAAAAATGTATACCCTCATAGTTTATCTCGGGGAGGGTATGCATTATTGGAAGAACAAATGATGGCAGAAAAATTTCAACAACTAAGAGCTGAGTCTTCAAGCTCTGGAGAGGTGGCCCCTCCATCCCCTCCATCTAGACATGAGAAATTGAAAAGAGCTGGGAAGGGAAAAAAAGGACAATATCTTTCGGAAGAATCGAGACTCGTAGTTGAGAGGATTGTAAGATATCTATTTTATTTATTTATGTTTACTATTTTCGTCATATATTTCCAATCATTATAGAAATGTTCAATTAATTATTACAGGACTCTCTTGAGGAGCAGAGTTCACAGGGGACATTTACACCATCTGGGAGGGAATATATTTTATCTGTGGCATTGGGAATGCCTGAACATCCTGGCCGTGTAAGAGGATATCCGGCATGTGCATCGGTAAGATAAGTGTTGCCACGTTCCTCAACTTCTAACGTTGAGGGAGTTTATAAAAAAAATAGAATCCTTGGAGGCTGAAGTCCATAATATTAATGCGACAATGGAGAACAAGATTAGAGCATCGGTGCAGTTTATGTTTGCAGACTTGCAAAGACAATTTCAGGGTGCAGCACCCACTCCACCTCTCCCAGTAGCTCCCACTCCCCCACCTCAGCCTGCGGACCCCATTTTTGATCCTCCTCCTCCGCCACAGCTACCTACTTATTGTGAGTTGTATGTTGATGATCCTCAACATCATATAGTTTCATATGGGATGGTATATTGTATAGGAGATACAGTTCATCATCAACAGTTAGAGGTAGAGAATCAGAGGGTCACTATACAGGATATTATAGATAGATCAGCTCGGATACCATTACCTACAGATGAGGTGACGACAGTTAGACATAGTATCGGCCATTTTTTACTTTGGCCATCCAGACTTCTTCGACTCATTACCATAGAGGTATGGATGTTATATCTTTTATTTTATATTTTTATTAATGTTTTATCATTTGAAAACTAATATATTTTTCAATTTATTTTTACAGGAATACTTCAAAGGTAAAGAAATACTGTATAGACAACAACAAAGACAGATAGCTATGACATCAGATGCAGATACTAGCAGTCTTGACAAATTGTCAAGATATTCAAATTTGATGGCGGATCATTATGACTTTACAATGGAAGCTCATGTCTGTGGACGTGAACTAAGTGTGGGGATTATGAAAACTGATATCATGGAGTTTGTCACTGGAGATAAGTTGGGCATCAACGTGGTGCAAATTTTTATCATGTAAGTCTTAACACCTTTTCCTTGCGTTATATTTATTAAAAATGTATACTTATGTCTGCTTTGTATTAGGTATCTATATAAAATTTGTGAGAGGAATGAGCTGACATATGTATATGGATTCGTGGACCCACAATTGATTTCCCCTGAAGCATGTGCATTGGATGAGGAACAAAGAATGCTTTATATTGATGATAGATTTGAAAAGAATGTAATCACACAGTGTTGGATGATGCCTTTTTGTGAGAGGTATGAAACACATCCCTCTCAAAGAGTTAATTATCTTTTAACATAAAAACCCACTAACATTAAATTTCCTTTTATCGGGGATCATTGGATGTTAGGGGGTTTTTGCCCTAGAGAGAAAACACTTTATTGGATATGCTCTCTCCATGATGATGTGCGAGAAAGTTTTAAGAATATATTGGAAACGTAAGTTTCAATTTCACAATAGTTTTATATATTATAATGAATTTTAAATTTACCCCATTCGTATTATTTTCTAACAGGGCATGTGTCCACTTTCGAAAAAGCGCAATGAAAAGGAATTTCAAGATCAAATATGTACATGCGAAGGTAAATATCCATTTATAATTTGTACATTTTGATTTATTACATAAAAATAATATATTGAATTTACACTCATTCAAACAGAAATGTCATGAGAAACAAGGCATCATCGAATGCGGATATTACATGTTAAGATTTATGTATGAAATAATAACAACTGGGACAGTTCTGAGTTTTGACCTGGTAAGATTTCCTCTTTCTCATAATATTTCAAATTGATTTATTCATTATACACGTTGACTACTATCCTTTTCCTTTGTATCTTTTTGATGACCCTCAACCCATTACTGCTGAAGATATCAAACACTTACAAGTGGAGTGGTCAAATTATTTTACAGGTTTGATTGACTTTTAGTTGTTTGTAATGTAAAATGTAATTTTGAATATTGTCATTGTAATTGTGTATTTCGCAGTCATTTAGGTTGGATTTAGTTTTTTTTTTAAGTTGACAGTGTATGTTTTGAATGTTATATAAGTGAATGTTTAATTTTTCTCTACTTCTTGTTTTGGTCTACTGTTGATGGTTTTTCTGGTCTGGATTTTGGTATGGGGGGAGAGGTTCCAAGGGGGAGGGTGGGTGTTTGGGGGGTGTCCAAGGGATATGGGAGGTGTGTCCAAGGTGTGTTTGGGGCTATCCAAGGAGTCGGTTGGGTGTAAATGAGGGTGGGGGGGGGGGCTGTCCAAGGGGTGGGGGTGTCCAAGTGGTGGGGGGGTGTCCAAGGGATATAGGAGGGGTGTCCAAGGGGTGTTTGGGGCTGTCCAAGGGGATGGGGGGTTTCCAAGGGGTAGGGGGGTTTCCAAGGGGTCGGGGGGGGGGGTGTCCAGGGGGTGGGGGGCTGTCCAAGGGGTGGGGGGTGTCCAAGGGGTGGGGGGGGGGTGTCCAAGGGATATGGGAGGGGTGTCCAAGGGGTGTTTGGGGATGTCCTAGTGTTCGGGGGGTGTAAATGAGGGTGGGGGGGCTGTCGAAGGGGTGGGGGTGTCCAAGGGGTGGGGGGGGGTGTCCAAGGGATATGGGAGTGGTGTCCAAGTTGTCTGGGAGTTCTGTCCAAGGGGTCGGTTGGGTGTAAATGAGGGTGGGGGGGGGGGGGGGCTGTCCAAGGGGTGGGGGGGTGTCCAAGGGATATGGGAGGGGTGTCCAAGGGGTGTTTGGGGTTGTCCAAGGGCTCGGGGGGGGGGGGTGTCCAGGGGTCGGGGGGGTGTCCAAGGGGTCTGGGAGGGCTGTCAAGGTGTGGGGGGGGGTGTCCAATGGGTGTTTGAGGCTTTACTAGGGGTCTTGGTGGTGTAAATGAGGGTGGGGGGCTGTCCAAGGGGTGGGGGGTGTCCAAGGGGTGGGGGGTGTCCAAGGTGTGGGGGTGTCCAAGGGATATGGGAGGGGTGTCCAATGGGTGTTTGAGGCTGTACTAGGGGTCGTGGGGATGTAAATGAAGGTGGGGGGGCTGTCCAAGGGGTGGGGGTGTCCAAGGGTTGTGGTGGGGCTGCAATGTGGTGGGGGAGGGCTGGCCAGGTTGTTAGGTGGGTATAGATGAGGGTGGGGTTCAGTTGGGGCTTGGGGGAGGGCTGGCATGGTTATTTTTGTTGTTTGGTTTCTGGTTTCTTTTTGGTGAGAGCAGTGCAATTATTTTAAAAAATATATATCGCTTTCACGTCGGTTATTTTAGAACCGACGTGGTAAATAAATCTGTAGGGGTTTATCACGTCGGTTTTTTCGAGAACCGACGTGATAAACCGTTCCCGGGCCTTTTATCACGTCGGTTCTTAATATAACCGACGTGCTAAAAGGCCTGGGAATCGATTTACCACGTCGGTTATTGGATAACCGCCGTGCTAAATCGTTCCCAGACCTTTTTATCACGTCGGTTATTTAAGAAACCGACATGATAATAGGCCCGGGGAAGGGTTAATCACGTCGGTTATGTCATAACCGATGTGATAAACGATATCCCAAGCGTTTTATCACGTCAGTTTAGAAAATAACCGTCGTGATAACCCCCCCCCCCCCCCCCCGCGCATATTTATAACGTCGGTTATTATATGAACCGACGTGATAAACACCGTGATGTTAGGGATGTTACGTCGGGTTTTAAATAACCGACGTAAAAAACGTTATTTATAACGTCGTCCGTATTAACGTCACCTAAAAACCGACGTAAATAATGAAAAATAACCGACGTAAAAAATGTTTTTTGCACTAGTGATTCATGTACACAACTAAACAGATCATGAAAACAAGGAAAAAATAATTCTCTTGAACGATGAAATTAAACTATATAACTCATCGAAAAACATATAAATGAACATAATAAAAATAGTGAAAAAAGTAATGTGTAAAAGCTTCTGTATTTTTTTTATTAATTACTATAATTTATTATATATGGTATTAATGTGAATAAGTCATTCAGACACATGTTATGGAGAATTCTCGAACACAACTCTCATTATTTTGGTTTTCCTTTTTTCACCACATTTTTAGTATTTATTTTCGATAAATGTCATTTATTTATAATTATAATAAATTTTATGGGAGATAAATATTTTCTAATTGATTTTTTGAAAATTCCAATGTTATCTAAAAGATCTAATCTTTAAAAACACACATCGTTTACTTCTCGATATTGTTTCGTCATCACTGAAGGTTGATGATTCTTATATCAATTTTTTATTGCCTATTTCATTTGGGGAAAAAATATTTATGAATTCATGATTTATTAAATGAAACTCATTACATTCAATTGGGATGTTTTATATCCAATATAGATATACATTCTATGTAGAATGCATATTAATGAAACTTTTATGATGTGACGGGTGCACAAAAAATTATACGACACTCCAACACATTAGGAAATGTGGTGAATTTGATGATAAATGTAAAATATTATTGAACATGAGGTTATAATTATTCATGACTATATGTAGTAGTTGACTACTAAGACATGATGTTTCATTTTTATTATTTTCCACAATCTCTGCCTTTTCTAAATGCTTCCTCTCATGATTATGATCGTATTTCAATGTTATGATGCTACTGATTATACTCACCCCATGTGATATTAATTAATGTTTCTTCCATACTATTATGGTGTTTTATTCTCACCCCTTTTTGATGTGTATCTTTGATGATTACTTATACAAAGGAGAAAATGAGGTCTAATAAGATGTAAGAGAATAAGGAATTAAATCAATGTTTTAGTTTTATTTTTTAAATGATATGGATGGTCCTAATTTTATAAAGAATCATAACCTTTGGATCTTGGTCATGTAATAATTGTATGTATTTTTTAAATAAAATGATCATATAGTAATGTAAAAAACCAGGGACTTTATAGTTGGTATTAGAACTATTTAGTTAATTTTGGAATTATGTTTATATAACCATTATGGAAAACCCTTAAATTGAGACTAAGTATATGTAAGTATATAAAAAGATTATGTAAAAATATTAACTCAAATTATATTCCATTGAAGTTAATTTTATAATGGGATATATTTTTTATTACTTTTTTAATTATGGTACTTCGATGATTTTCTATTTTATAAAATGGTTGGCACCAACATAAACCAGGCCAACAACCCATGCAAGGGACGAATCAATGATTTCCTGAAATGATATCCTCAATTACATTAGTGTTAGAGTTCAAAATTTCATGGTGATTCATACCTAGTTATCTTTTATTATGAATAATATCTTGAATAATGTTAAACATTTGACTTCACCAAAGAGGGAAAAACAAGTTATAGAATGTTTTATATGGTAATTACCAATGGAGTTTAGGGGATATTCTGATATACTAGTCATTGAATAATGGGTCAACTAAATTGACAATAACTTTAATGTGCTTCATTATTCTATGATTGATAAAGTGACTCTTGCTGTTAATATTCTGGATGGAGAGGCAGATCAATGGTGGAATTTGAGAAATAACATCAAGCTAATGGATGAAATTGAAGTGATGGAGTGGAAATAAATTAATTTAATGTTCCTTAACATGTATTTTCATGGAACTATTCATTAATATGTGGAGAAATAATTAATAGAGCTAATGAAAAGGTAAGGTTAATCTATCACAACCTTGGATGAAAAATTCAAAAGGCTTGCAAGTTATTCAATGGGTATTGTTATCAGCAAACATAAAAAACTGACATATTTTTGGTGGATTTCAACAACACCTATAAAAGGCTCTATAAATTATATACTTTGGGAGTTATGAATAATTTGTCCGATTTTCTCTCTAATTTGAGATTGTGTTTGGTGAATTTCCCCATGGATATGGTGATATGAAAAAAATATGGTTATTCAAGTCCTAAGATCAAATTAGAATGTTGAAAAAAATGTAACCTCTTACATGTCAAAAATGTGGTAAGAAACATCATGGGTACTGTCTCAAATGGATGGGGAAATTAACCATGTGTAGGAAATAATCCCACGAAGATCATTAATGGAAAAAATTCATGGAAAAGGATAATATGGTTGAGGAATGGAGAGCACCACCCATGGTACAATGCTACAACTGTAAGGACCGAGGTCACTACCCAAGCGAGTGATCTAAACATTGAGTTTTGGAGGGTAACTAGCATTACCAGCCACCAAATACTATGTATCAATGGACATATTATTCTATCACTACTATGTATGTGGATATATAAAATGATGTCATATAAGGTATGATACCTCTTCGATTAATAAATAAAAAAACTAATTTGATTCGTGTTCTATGGATTCCTTTATATCTTTAATGTTTTATAAAACTATTTCCTTGACTCCTAGAAACCATAATGTTGATATATCATTATAAACACCATATGGTGATATAATTACATCCAAAATGTTGGACTCTTCTCTTTTAGGTGTATATGGGAAGATTCTTCCAGTGACTCTCATAATACATCCTCTGGTGGAATTCATTGATATAATATGGATGGATTGGATCTCATTATGTAGATAAATAATCAACATTAGGGAAAATGAATATATTTTAATTTTCTGAGCCATCCCATGACCATATAAAAATTTATAGAAGATCATGAATCTCTTTTGGAAAATCATTCAATGGTGTGGGCGTTGATTCCCCGTAAAGATGCATACCTATCTCAAATGGTTGATTGATATAAAGGTATCAAACATGGGAAAATTGACATTGTGAGGGAATACAATGATGTATTTACTGAAGCCATACGAGAAATTACACCAGATTATGAGGTATAATTTTCTATAGAACTCATACCTAGAGCAACTATTATCATAATGTGTCCCTATTGGATGGATCATATCACACTGGGAGAGTTAAAGAAGTAGATATAAGATAATTTGGAAAAGGGGTTCATATGCACAAGTTAATCACATTGTGTTTCTATTTTTCACTTTTTAAATAAGAAGATTTGATCAATGGAACTATATATCTATTATTTTTAACTAAACAAGATCACTATAAGAACAATTATATTCTTCTAAGGATTGATGATATGTTTGATCAGCTACGAAGAGCTTAATACTTCAAAATAGTGGATATTTATTCTGGATATCATAAACTAATGAGGAATAAAGAAGACATTAATAAGACTAAATTCCATTTATGATATGTGTACTTTCATTTTATAGTGATTACCATCAGACAAACTAATTCCCCTATAATATTCAATGATTTGATGTAAAAAGTATTTAGACATTGGATTGATAAATTTTTAGTAGTTTTTATTGATGATATTCTCATAGACTCTAATGGAAATGAGGAACATGAAGAACATATAAGGATTGTGTTGGAGACATTAAAGAATGATATGTTTTACAACAAGTTTGTCATGTATGGCATTTGGATGAAAATGTCACATTTTTGGGACATGTGATCACATATGAAGGAATTTCAATGGAACCCTAAAAATCGATATTATAAAATGGACTTGACCCTCTAGTTTAATAGAAATACATTGTGTTATTAGATTATTAGGGTACTATAGACATCTTGTGAAAAAATGCTCTTGGTTTTCAATCCTGAAAACTATGTTAACATTAATAGGGGTAAGGTTTGTCTAGATAAATGAATTTGAGGAATGATTCAAGGTTATAAATAGAAGGAATATCACTGAACCCATACTAAAATTAAGAAAAAGTGTAATTTTTTTGTGAAATAATGTGATTTTTAAATTAATGTTCAGGGTTATAAACTCATGAATAATGACAATGTCATAACTGATGCCTCATGAATGTTGGAGATCCATGAGAAGAACTACCCAACGAATGATCTACAACATGAAACTATCATTTTTTCGTTAAAAATGTTGAATCAATAACTCTTTGGTTAGATGTTTGAAATATATACCTATCACAAGAGAGTAATATATATATATATTCACCCAGAATTATCTAAACATGATTCAAAAGAGGTCGTTAGATATAATCAAAGACTCTATTTTCTATATTCTCCTTCATCCTGGAATGGTGAACAAGGTATTTGATGATAATATTATAATAGAAACTGACACTGTATTGTTGTTCGGGATTGAGAAAGACCGTATATTCATGTATATGAAAATGGTGTACTTTTAAATCATAATAGTAGGGAATAAATCCTATATTTCTCATATGATTTTCTAACCATATATCAAATATAAGATTAATGAGCCACAATGGAATTATCAGGAGTTACAAAATAACGAGAATATTGTAATGGAAGGGATGCTATTATAGTTACATATTGATGGTGATGATGTTATTTGGTTTGGAATATGTTTTTTTTGTGAATTCATCACACTGGATAAATAAATATCTATTTTACAATTCATATAGCTCAAATTTCTTTATCCATCCAAAGAGGACCAATATATACTGTGATAACCAAGGACACTTTTTTTTGGACAAAATGAAGAAGGTTATTTCAAATTATATCTCAATGAGCTTCATATGAAAAAAAAATTATCTGATAAATAGACATCCAAAGAGGTCTTACAACTATTTCCAATACCCTTGTGGAAATGGGATAATTTTACTATGGACTTTTCATGAGTCTCATGACGAAATAAAAATGAAATAATGTTATATGGGTTGTGGTGGACCGACACACCATGGATTGGAAATTTATTATTATTTCGTAATATCTCTAACATGAATATCTGGAAATGATATATATGAACTAAGTGGTGAGACTAAATGGAGTTCCTATATCCATTGACTCTAATCATGATCAATGTTTCACCTCTAAATTCTAGAAGTGCCTAAATCATTTTCAAAGTATTTCCTTAAATTATAACATGGACAATCAAACCAAAATTGAGGTCCTTTCTAAAAGGAATATTAAACCCCTCAAAGATATTATTCGATCACGCTCTTTATAATTAAAAGGTGGATGGTACCGTCATATTCTATTGTTTGAGTTCTCATCCAAAAAATATTGCACACAAGTATTCAGATAGCTTAATATGAAGAATTTTATGATAAGTGATATATAACTCCAACCTATTGGGATTATCTTGGTGAAATAATTATACATTGACATGATATTTTTTTAGAGAAGAAATAGAATTATCATGTAATCCAAATACATATCAATGATTCTTTGAGTGGAAAATGAGTTATAATGAAAACTGATGAATGGAAATAGAGTTCGATGTTAGAGATAAAATCATCCTTAGAATATCACTGCATATGTGAGTCATGTAGATTATAATTAATTGCCTTCATTTCCAAGATACATTATTGCCTTTTGGTTCCTTTATCACATAGGATTCATGACTAATCAACTCAAACATCCACAAAATATGGATTTTGTTAATGATGTGTTAAATGTATCACCCTGGAAGATGTACATAACATATCCTTCGCATGTACTGAACTTAGATGTGGTACAACTAGAAGATGATCTCCCTTATTAAGAGAAGCTAGTAATGATTATTGATCGGAGAGATAAGGTTATATGAAAAAAGTGAAACAACCTTTTTAAATTGTTTTGGAGGAACCATATGTATTAAAATGAAACTTGGGATCTAGTGGAGGTGAGGATGGAAAAATACCCTCACCTATTTATCAAAAATAGTATTTTGAGGGTGAAAGTTAAATAGGGGGAATGTGTAATTATCCCAACATTTATCAATGAAATTTAATCCTTTATGTAGTAATAACATATAGTATAAATCATATAATGATGCATAATGATAATAATAAAGTCTTCATAAATGAATAATTAATGAAATATGAATTATATTTCGAATTTTAGGAAGAGATACTGATGAAAATGTAACATAAAATTTTGAATATTAATATGACCCTTTTAATTAGTAAACTGGCCAAATGAACATTATGATCTCCCTTGAAATATTAAATAATATTTATAAACTGTATAAATTAATATATGATATCATTACATCATAGTATAAGTGAATAATTATTTTTAAAGTTATTAAATAAGTGTTTGTATTTTTATAAGTTATTAATATATAAATTAAATTTTATGATTAATTTAATAGGTTTAAAGAAAACCAATTTTCATTAAACTTATTCATTAATTATTATTTTTGAGACTTAAGATATTATAATATTTTAATGCGACGTTATGTTAATTTTAAAAGTGTTATAAATTTTTTTATAATTTTAAAATATGTATTTTCCAAATATATGATGATTAAATTTAAAAATAAATTAATCAGATTTAGGAAATTATTTTCAAAAATTGAATATAATTTTTTAAATCTAAAAATTACAAAAATGGTTAGGGTAATTTTTTTCGTATTTTTCAGAAAAAAACATGAATTTTTGAGGAGTAGTAAAATGTGATAATTTCAATAAACAAAAAGTAAATTTATTATTTATTAATTTTTTAGGTAAAGATTATTTATGAGCCATTGAATAGAAATAAATTAATCTGAATACTTTATTTAGTCACAATAATATACAATATTTCTTATCATGAACATAATAATAAACTAATGAATGAAATATTGTGAAAACAACCCTCTCCACCACTATTAATTCCACCCTTCACCCATATCTATCTTCACACCTCTCATGCTTGAGTATTTTACAAATACTATAGAAAACACTTCCCAAGACCCTACCACACATCTAGAATCTCTTTATCTTACCATAATACAAAAACTTGTTCCTTATGGAGGTTATCAAGTAGGATAAATCCAATAGATAAAATCCTCTTCATTTTTCATTTAATTTTATTTCAATTTCATTTATATACATCACTTATACATAAAATCTCTTATAAAAACGGATTGATAACTACATTATTTGTATATAAAATAATTATATCATGTTAATGTAAGATTTATTGTTATACTCTTTACTCTCCCACTTTATTTCTAAATATTAAATTGTCACATATCCCGTGTCAATTTACTGACATCGTGCTCGATGCACATAAATTTTTATTTAATAAATTCAAGGATGTTAATAAAACCATTATAATGGTTTCTATAGATTTTAGATTGTATTTTGAAACACTTTTTATGTTCTGGTACTGAGTTATTGAAATAAGACTAGATGATGAATATGAGTTTATTATGAGAAAAAAACTACAAAAATTCATCTAAAACGATCATCATTTACATTTATCTATTTATTCATAATCATTAAATATTGAAAAATTATTATAATATAATTTAATCTTTTATAATATAATTAATAACATATAATAAAAATTCTGAATATTTATCTAAATTACATATGAACATCCATTCATGTATACAATTGAACTGATTATAAAATCCATGAAAACAAATTCTCTTGAACAATGAAATTAATCTCAATGACTCATACAAATTTATATAAATGAACATAATAAACCCACAGGGAAAAAAATTAATGTTTAAAAAGATTTTTTTAAATTAAACAATCTAATTTCATCATGCCTGATTTTAAAATGAATAAGGCATTCAGACTTAGGGTTAGGGGATTTCTCAATCCCATCACTCTTTCATTGGGTATTCCCAATACCAAATCATTTTCAGTATTGATATTCCTTAGATATAATTTTTATATCATTATCATAAATTTAATGTGATATAAATCTATTATACTTGAGTTTATTAAAAACCCAATGTTTTCAAAAACATATCGTTCAAAAAAAACACACAATTTACTTCTTAAGATTTTTTTTTCTTCAGTCATGGATAATGATTGTTATATCAAGTATTTTATTTCCTACTTCCTTTGGTAAGCCAATATTTATGAAATTTTTTTATTTAATGAAATCCAATCCATTCAATGGGTTATTTAATGTACGTTATTGATATATGTCTTGTTGGGAATATATTATAATGTAAATTTTATGATGTGACTTGTGAGCCTACTATTATATTGTGTTGTGTAAATTTTATGATGTCACAGGTGAAAATAGAATCATATAGTTTTCAAATGAATTGGGTAGTGGGATGTATCTCATTAGAGACATTCAATATTCATGAAAATTATTCTAGGATTTCTCAAAACTATGTGTGGTAGTTGACCACTAATACCTGATGTTTCATTTTTATACACTACAATATTCCAATAATTATTCAAAATAAATCCTCAAACAATTATGATATTACACATATGTTATAATGATATTTAGTATTCTAAAAACATGTTGTATTAATTACCAATCTTATCTATCCTCTTATTGTGATTTTAGGTCACCCCTTTTTAATGTATATCCTATTATGATTATTAGTACTAGGGAGAGGGTGAGGGCTAATAAGAATCTAGAGATAAATGTAATAAATAAAATTTTCTATTTTATTTTTGTAATTGATTTTTATGGTCCTAAATTTCCCAATACATTAATCTCTTGGATCCTTCTCATGTAATGAATTTATATTTTCTTCATTAAAATGATGTAATAATAATGTAAAAAATATGGGTCTCTATAAATATATTTTTTAATGTAAAATATAATTGGGTAATTATCTATATATTATATAATACAGTGTGCGGTTTTATAAGAGGAATTACCAGTTTAGAATTGGATAGCTCGTGATGACTATTTGTGTGTTGTGCTGAAAGTGTTCTTAACCCTATGTGTAGTGTGGTAGCCGAACTCATAATTCTGGTTCGTGATCCAATATATATGATTAAGTAATATAAAGAGTTAAAGTCCCCCTATTGTCTCAGAGTCATGTTCCTCAATCACATTCCATGGGTAGGGTTTCATATCATAACCCATAACCCAATGTCTAATTCCCTAACAATGGTTTTGTTTATATAGTTATAGGTATCCCCATATATTCTGAGGCATGATCCCATATCCTTGGTTAAACTCCTTATATTTCAATGGAATCCAAAGAGGCATGTTTTCTTAATTTTAAGGGGGATACGTATGTTGTTTGGAATTGGATACCCATATGATTCACATAGAAGTGCAATAAAACCATGTTAAGGGGTCATGATTAATTGATGAGATGTATTGACCCATTATATTTTGATATTGTATATTAGTTTCAATTACTCTAATGAATAGACTTATAAGGACATGTTAGTCCTCAATAATTTTATTATGGATAATAATATATGATGTGTGGCTTTTTATATTCGACACATCTTCAGTTTTTTTGGTAATATGAGCATCCATTTATGATCATGGATTTTTAAACCAAATATGTTTTAGATGGGATGGATGTAACATACATGTATTTTCATAATACTCTTAGTGGTTGATCATACATATATTTCTCTTCCATAACATTGTATCAACCACTCTTCAGTAATCATATCATTAGGTTGACATGGTGTTCCAGTTTACAACATTTACTATAAAATAGTAACCATTAAATGCATGATTTGATCTATATAACTATTTTATTATACCATTGCATTTCACATGGTATCCCACTAGCTACGATTATAATAAACACATTAGGAGCCATATTTCAACACATTTAGTGTCCATTTAGACGACTCAACTCTTTGAGTTTGGATTATTGGAGGTGGGGAAGGTGTGGGTTTTTCAGAGAACAAGATCTGTAATAATGAGTGATAGAGTATTAGTCAATATGATCTACGATGGTGGTGATTTTTGTTGTTGTATTTTGGTCTTGGAGTTCATGTACCATTATGTATCATTCCATGTTCATTATGATTAAAAGGGGTTTTAGGTGTATTTATTCACTAGTATTTAAATTGTGGGAGTGAATATACATGTTGTATCATTCTCATATTATCTTAATTGATTATTAGTTTAGTAGGTTATATATGTTCATCTTATATGTTGTTCTATTTATTTTCTGCATTAATGAATTTAATTTGGTTTTTTTATATATAATATATAGAATCCCGTTTTGTGTGGTATGTATAAATTGTGTTATGCACCATCCCTTAGACTATTGGAAGTATGAATACTAGGATACTCTATACATATTATCATCGGGAATAGAGAATTAGTGAGTTGATTCTTTTTAGATTTTTATATGATAATATTATTCCCATGGTGGGAGATTGATGATAGTGTTCATGTGATATTTGGTATGGGAATAGTATAGAGAAACTGATGACAATATATTGACATTAGTTTTTAGAAAAGGGATAACATTATATATTTGGTATCCAATAAGCCATTTTATCCTGACTAATACCCTATTAGGTAATCTATATACCTGATAAATCATCATGGTGTATATGAAATTTATTAATTGAATTTTATAGTTTGAAATTATTATTATATATTTTCTTTGTTTTATATCTCATCCTTATATTCTCCAATCCTTATAGATTAACTGTAGCATATGAATGTTGCAACCCAATTATATATAAATTTTATACATAGGTAGGGCTATTATAATATCATGATTGTTGTTAGCTCTTAGAACATATTCTATTTTTATATGAAATGCAGATATTAGGATTCATTTGAGAAATTTACATAACCTTTAATCTATGTAAGAATATCTCCCATTTGTGAACAATATATATTTTTAATCAAACTGAATGGTATGATTCTAGATATATGAAAAATATGGTCCATAAATGTTAATTGAATAGGCCTCAAGCATTAAATATAATATTCATATGCATCTATGAATGGTGTAGGTATGGATTCGAATATTCTCAAACCTATCTATTTTAAGATTTTACCACCAGATAATAATTAATATCAAATGATTAATATATTATATGGTTTTATGATCTACTTTCTATATGTGTTGGAAATTGTAAAAATAATTTGAGTTTTCATTTATTTTAATGGTGAAATTATTATGTGATACTCAGAATAGTTCTCTAATAGTTATAATACATAAATGTAATGTTTTTATATGAGGAATGAGGCTCAAATGGTATCTTAGGGGTATGAGTGAACCACGTGTGAATTTTTTTATGTTTATACGATTATGTTTAAATGTTTTTGTTGTTTTCTAACAATGTTTCATGATTTTTTGTTCCCAATTTAGGAGAAATCACAAAACACCTTAATGCTTAGGTTTATAGTCCATTTTGAATACAAAAAAAATATGTTTTAGGGCTTGGGAATGGTTTTTGGGAAAATGTTGTGATCCAAATGTGAAATTTTGTGAGATTTTTAATAGGTAAAGGCATGGTTTATAAACTATGAGTGGTTAAAAAAATGATGAACCTTGCTATATATGAGAGTTTCTCTATACTGACTGATTAGAATATTATTTTTTAATCTATGTGGCCTAACATTGAGCGGCATTTTTTAATATCAACAAAAGGGAGAAAGGTTTTTTAATGGTTTCAAAAAACAAGTGTCCAAACTATATGGTTTAATATAGTTTCTTTTTATAATCTTAAATGACAAATATTTCTCCTAGGATTCATTATCATCTCACCCTCTTCATCCCTCATTAGGTACATTTAGAATAGTTGTTCTCTAAACCAATTCTTTTATTTTGAAAACTTTTATGGTTCATTCAATAGTGATATTTGTTATTTAATGAGGTTATAATCACCCTTTTAAAATCAATAGACTCTTCCTCATTCCTCAATAATTTTAGAGATCTATATTTAATTTTTGGTTGAATATTTCACAAGAGGATGGATGAATCATCTATTTTTTATATGTCTTTAGTTTGGAATGAGTAAAAGAGATACTGTAATGATTTATTCATAGTGTTTCATAAAATATCTTTAAGGAATATATTCATGGAAAATTATATTATATTCTTCAAATAAAATAATGTAATTATTTATTTAAATGGTGTCACCTATTAGGTGTTTTCCATAGAATTCTCCTTGAGTTGGTTCTTGACCACCTATGGATGTTTCATGGGTTTTTTTTAATTAGTGACTGTTCATTGAGATTTATTGAAAAATATCATGTTTGTATTAAAAAATTAATTAATTAATACAATATGATTAATTAATTTTAGTTTCTTCTCATTATATTAGGTTAAGGTTGGTCAATGTGTGCTCATTTGGATCATGAGGAATTAACAACCCTAGTTTTTATGATTTTTTACGAATAAATTAATTTTTGTTCATGTATTTACATTCATGATATACAAATATAATATTACCATATACTCTATAACTAGTTAATCTTGTGGTACCCAAAAATCCTAATTGTCTTTCCTTACACACAACACTGAGTTTTTATTAAATATCATTTTGTTATTATAATTATATAAATGAGATTGTTATAACTTATCCATTAAACAATGTAATATTAATATTAATAAATAATTTTAAAATATTATTTCAACATTAATTATATAAATAATACATATAGATTACAAAACATGTAATTTAAGGTAATGTCTTTATATAATTGAAAACACCATTTTTTAAAATGAACTTATTTTTATGACATTTTTTAAAAAATAATATAAATAATTATAGACACTTATATAAATTTATTTTGAATAAATAAACTAAATTTTTTAATTTAGAAAGATTGAAATTTACTGACTGGGGACTTTTTTTATTTTTTTACGAAAACATCATTTTTTGAAGAATAGTGAAAATACTGAATTTTAATTTAACATATTTTTATCATCCAAATAATTTATCGCATTAAATTATATTTTTAATTGGTTTTAAATATTTAACCCTAAACATTTAAACAATAAATAAAATATATTATTTTGAATAAATTTCATATTAAAATTGGATATAAAAGAATTTTAATATTTTAAATTTTTAATACTTTAAAAACAAGCTTTGTCGTCCCGTCAATAGGATTAAATTGAAATTAATTTTTACGAATTGTGTGATTGTATTTTTGAAAAAATGATTTGAATATTTTTAATAATAAAACATTATAATTAATATTAAGTTTAACTTATTTTTGGATGATAAATCTTAGTGAATGTCAGTAAAATTAATTATAGGGATTTCGAGAGAAATTTGTTTAACAAAAATCTTCACCCTATAAATAAGGCCCCAATATACCTATAAGAATTTAAAAAATACATTGGATATTCATACATAGACCCTATAATCGGTTTTATTTTATTTTTATCTTTATTGGATCCACCTTACTTGGGTAAAATGTTGGTGGAATTCCCATTTAAAAATTTCAAGTATGTCAATCCCCCTCCACTATAAAAAAGCACTCAATCCCTCCACTTATTCAAAAATATATTTCCCTTTAGACCAGCCAAAATATAAAAATATTACATCACAAAATCCATAAATTTATCCTATAATCCACGATTTTGTGATAAATATAATAAAATAGTCAGTTTTTTGAAAACTAAGATGAGTTTCCCAAAGAAGAGGTAACATCCTTCCAAAATCCATTTTTTTACTCTCCACCCCCTCGAATGTTTTTATTAAATATTTATATAATAACTTCTGTATCCAATATATATTTATTTTTTTAATTATAAGGTTTTTAACTATAATGTTTCACATTTCCTTCTACTGGTTATCATACTTACCGTTTCTGTGTGTGGTGGAGTACCACCTCGTGAAACGATGTAGTTCGGTTTTTTCTTTTACCACCATTCATGGGTGGTAATAATGATGTAAATAATGTATTTATTTGATATATATTATATTTATGATGTATTTATACTTATTTAATTAATATGTAAAACATAACTTCATTTTATCCCTTTTTTTGTAAAAATGACCATTTCATTTGTGGGCGTGTAGACTACCGCCACCCTAATGTGATGTGATTCGTTCACATTTTACATATAATGTATTAATTAAGTGTTTAGTAAACTTGTATGATATGTATGATATAATAATTATACTAAAACTATAATAAATATATTTATATATATGAAAATTGTTCATTTACTTTTTTCTTTTGAAATTATGATAAAATGGAAACAATAGTCATGGGTATGTACAACCTACCATCTCCATGAGTGATGTATTTAATTATTTATTTTTACTGTTTATATATTTTTATAAATATTTCTATAATTACTATATGTATAAAAAAATATATATATATATGATATTTTTATAAAGTTTTACATCATTTAAATAATTAAATCATTGTCTATGTAAGATAATTAATAATAATAAGGAAAAAAAAGAAAAAGAAAGAAGATATTACCCGAAATATAGCATTACCATGGAATTGTTAATAAAAAATAAAATAAAAAGTCAAAATTAAATAATATATGTATATATATTTTATAATATGTTTTTCAAATATATTTATAAGAATCATATAATAGTTATAATGATAGTTTTTATGAGTTCAATGAGATTTAAGACATAAGATATTTGGATTTCTACTATCACTATTAATTAATGTGTGTATTATACTCTATTTACAATTCATTATTTTGTGGAGTATATATAATTCCACATATTCTATTATTTGACTGTTCTCCTTACTTTTATTCTTATTTAAATTAGTATTTTATGATCTCTCTTTCATGTGGTTTTACAGTTCAGAAGATACAAAATCAAATAGATAGTTCTGTCTCAATTTGAATTCATTGAGACACATGTTTTGTTATGGATTTATATTATTACATAAAGTATATGTGCATCTATTTAAAATTTTATATAATTTTTCTCTATATTTTTATCAAATTTTATTCCTCATGTAATTTCATTTTCTGACAAGGGGTATATTATTCAATTTTAGGATGTGGATTGATTTTATTGAAATAATATTATCAATTATGAGGATTTCTTATGATAATAATTCCATTATTAAAACTTTATAATCTATATCTCAATAAATACATTGAATTTTCATCACTTTTCTTCATTCATGATATAATCTTGTATTTTTACTATATTTACAATCACTGGTATATATGTTAATTAAAAAAATACTTTTACAAAAATCCTATATAAGCTCTCTCTTTTTCTTTCAAAAACCATATATTCATAAATGTTTTTCAAAATTCTTTTTAGAGATCATTTTCAAAGGAAAATGTTTGGATAAATGTTTTATTGTTTTAATAGATTCCATTTTACATTTTAAAATCAATTTTTCAAGATAAATTTTTTCACATTGTCAATATTCCATAATAAGTTTTCCAAAAAAAAATTCAAATGAATTATGTTTTAAAAAAATTAGAATAATAAATTGTATATTATACTGGAAATGATATTTAATTATCCAACTCAATTATTTTCCATATAATATGATATTTCTGGGTGTTACTCATTCCGTTCTAGGAAATTTATCCAAATTATCCTTTTATGTTATTATGTATGAATGGTTTATGTTTTAAGAAATAAACATTTTCAGTACCCATTATATTTCACTAAATATGTTTATGAAATCTGTCTCAAGTCTATGGGTATAATATAATTATTCCACCTTCCTTACATGGCATAAGTTCTAATGAAATGATTATAATACATGTCTTTTTCCCATTTATTATTTTATGATTACGTGATTATGATACCCATTTCATTGCATGTGTTATGATATGATTTTTATGAACTTTTAGAAAACATATGTGTTATTTATTTAAGATTGGGATGAAACCTATAACTACCTCCATTTAACTAGGTAACAATTTATATCTCATGACATTGACACAGATGGAATTGGTAGTAAACTGTGTTTAGTAAAACACTTTGTCCACTATGTTGGTCTTTGGAGTAAATTGGGACTACAAAGATGGTCATGAGAGTGAACCAGGAAATTAAAAAAGGTATAGAGAATCAACCCATACTACAAATATATCCTTTGTAGAGATTCATTGACTAAAAATTTTAATATTTTAATTTACTTCATCTCCTTTACAATTATATGCCTTATTTATATGTTATGATTTAATGGATTATTCTCATGATTTCCTTGTGAATCAAGTCTTATCAACTACATATATTTATCCCATGATTCATTTTGATGATCATAAACATGATGGTTATGATATTATAATATCCCGATCACATTCTCATACCCTTTTGAATGTTTTTATGCTTACATATCTCCATTTTTTTACCATTTCTAATCAATTGAGGTCACCAAATCATTTTTATTGTATTTTCAAAAACAACATTATGACTTAAGTGGGAACCTCACATGAAACATCCAACTAGGTTCAAACCAAACCTCCATCAAAATACAAAATTCAAAAACCAATACAGCAAAAACCTCTAAACCCAAATCACCCATCCAAGGACACAAAACAGAAAAACCACTACTAAGGGTTCTAGTCATGAAGGACCTGGTATGAGATAATTCTTCATAATTATATACTTGTGTTTATGATTACATGATTCCAAAGGCAGTTGACTAATATGGTATTTGGGAATCTATATTTGAATTTTATTATATTGCCTTTAAATATGATGTGAAGTTAATCTTTTAATAGTGAGGGTCTATATATTTTGTATCATATAAAAATTTTTGTTATCCGTTGAAAATTAGGATGATAAAATCCTTTTGATAGCCATAAGGACATTCCAAGGATATGATAATGGATAATTAAAAGTATATAAAAATATCCTACAAATTTTGTAAAGGATAGAGTGAGGGTTTCCTAATAATACATTCCTTTTTGGATACTACATGTGGATTTGGATTTGGTGAAGATGTATATATGGGTAAAGACAATGAAAAAACTATGTTGATATAGTCTACATCAAGAACTATTACATGGGAATGAGGCTTGATGGACACTTGGTATGACACACCCATTAGATTTTCTTTGGAAATTCACTAACTCATTATGCACCATCTTGTTGCATTTAAATCAATTTTTAATATTTATCACAGTAGGCAAAATTATGGATTCAAATATTAATGAAATGTTCATAATTTAGTCATCTTATAAGTGGGTTTCATGATTATTTAGTTCCCAATTATGATTATTGTTTCCTAATTGATTATTTTCAATATTAATCTATTGATGTAATCTGAAGGAACTGCATCAATGATAAGTATGATGGAATGTAAAATGATCAGTCTCTTGAGAATTGAAATTATACAATTATATGGAATGAAAACCCTATTTTTATAATAAAACATTTCACTCAAGATATAAATGTTGATGGTCTTCCAAATAATAAAAGGAGAAAATACCATTCAGTTGATACCTCCACAATGAAACATCCACCTTCTTTTAGTGGGTCTTCTGATCCACTTGTAGAAGAATAATGGATTAGTACCATAGAAAAGGTATCCTCCATTCTCTACTATTTGTAGCATGAATATGTGATTATGGTTATTTATTGGTTAGAATGTGCATCCGAAAATTGGTGGACCATAACACAAAATATAAGGAATTAAGATGAAATTGAATTGATGGAATATAACATGTTCAAGATCATATTTTTAAATATGTTAATTCCTTATATTATTCATTCAATTAGGGAGAAATAATTCATTGAGTAAATGTAAGGGGATGATAAATCAGTTTTTACCAATAAGGATATTTTTTCAATACATGTAATTTACACTTCTAGTTTTTTAAATCCACCTGAATCGAATGTTATTATGTTCTCCAATGGATTAAAGCCAAGTTACCCAAGGGTGTTGGCCGTAAAATAATTTAGATGTTATAAATATATTGAGTGTTCTGAAATCATGGATAAAATTGAGGTTGTAGTTACATATATATATATCATGGTTCTCATATGAAATGGTAGGCGACGTTCAATAGAAAATCCTAAAACCATGAAAAAAAGAAGATGAGATATCCATTATGATCTATGTGTGGAAAAAAGAGTGGGAGAAGATGTCATAAAAGAAATAATAAATTATTTATGTGCATATGTTATGTGTCTCTATATTTTGACTGCTAATGTTATGGGAAGAAGTTAGATAAAAATGTGAATGGAGAGAAAACCACATTGAATTCACCTCATATGGTTCAATTCTACATCATTATGGTGTATTAACATTAGTCTAACAGTTCCCGAAACCTAAGGGATGTTGAACATTATCAATATCATAAACCAAATAAGATAATGAGAAATAAGAAATCTAATGAAATCAAAAAAAAATATTAGGGGCTTACAAATGATGTGGTGAATGGTATTATACATACCATCCACTCTAGAACTGCTAATGTATTATTTAATTCTAGATTTGACCACTAATTCATATAGGATTGATTTTATTATTGGTATTACGATTTCCCAAAAACAATTAGATGTTTAATTATCATTTAAAACACCTAATGGTATTATGATGGAATCATATGACTTTGATTTCTCTCTAATTTATTTTTCTATTAATGTACATTCTGTAAAACATATCATTATACATTGATTTTAATTTCATCATATCATAGGCATGGATTGGATTTATCTATATGAAGTTAACTTAAATTGCCTAGTAAGGGACATTACATTAGATATTTCACACCATCCAACGGTAATATATCATTGTGATGATAAGTATGAAAAAACAATAGAGATTATATTCAGGATATGGCTATTAATTCCCATTAAGAATGGATGTTTATCTCAAATTTTTAGGGACAATTTGAACATTGGTGATAACCCTATTATTTATTATTTGAGGATGTCATTCTTAATTTGTTGAATAGGCTTCAAAAAAACATGAATTTGACTTCTCCATGGAGTTAATATCAAGTCCCACACGAATATTTATGATTCCCTATAAAATGGTCGAAATTAAGTTGTAGGAATTGATGAATCAAATTGATAAAATCCATGAAAAGGGTTCATTTTGTCCATGTTTTTTCCCATGGGGTGAACCTATGGTTTTTATGAAAAATGAAATATAGATCAATGTGTCTCTTATTTAATTATTATATGTTGAATATGATCTTGATTATGAACTAGTAACTTCCTCTTCGTATTGATTACTGATTGATCAACTAGACAGAGCTCAATAATTTTACAAGAATGTCCTTTTTAGAAACCATTAGTTAATGGTCAAAATAGATGAAATATATAAGATGAAATTCCATATAGCGTATAGAAAATATCAATATATAGTGATGAATTTCTTATTTTTACTTCCAATTCAATATTAATTGATTTGAAAAATAGGCTATTTTGATATTACATCAAACTATTTGTGGTTTTCTTTATGGGATATATTATTATTTATTTAATGTGTAAGGAATATAATTAATAACACCAGGGAATTTTTACCTAATACCCTAAGGAAGAAGGAAATATATGAAAAATATACAATGTGATAATTTTTCATGTAAAGGATTTCCTTTTTTGATCATATCCTCTCAAGAGAGGGTATATTAGTTGATCCATCGAAGACAATGGTTTTTTAATATTTTCCTAGACCAACTGTTTTTATGAAGATTCATATTTTTGATGGTTTTTTGGGATATTATTGATGGTTTGTGGATAATTTCTCAAAATAATCAAATCCTCTAACAATACAAACTCGAATTGTACCATGTTTCACTGGATAGATGAATGTGAGGAAAATTTCAACAAACAAAAGGGAAGGATGCTTTGACAACCTATACATACATTTCTATTATGTGTAGAAGGTTGTGTAATCTATAGTGATTATTCAAGGAAGGTATTGGGATGTGTTCTCATTGATAATAACATTGTAACGGACTATGAAACAACAAAAATGATGAATCACATGAAAAAATAAAATAACTCGGGATTATAGTTTTGCAATGGTAATAATTTCATTACACATACGAAGGCATTATATTTATCGATAAAATTATAATATATATATAAATATTCACAATAGATTATTTCAATAAATATTCACATATTTTTATGTGAAAATGTTATAGGGAAGATGGTTAGAGGTAGTAATGGATCATGACTGCTAAATACATTACAACACTGGGAAAGTCAACAAGGTGGACAATGATTTGAGTTGAAAGGATCATATTAGCTTATTTGTGATAAAATCACAAAACATCCAATATTTTTTTATTTGAAAATGGTGGATCTAGAAATATTTTTTAAAGGGGAAAAATAAAATCATTTTCAATTGAATGCTTATCTCTATAAACATGTTAAGAGTAAAGATGCAGAGACGTCAGATGTATAGTTGTTAAAGTGGGTTATAAATGTTATATGAGTTTAACATGTATTAGTATAGAGTAATATATGTTAGGAAACATGAATGTGTTTTGTTCATACCATCATGGATGAAGGATCTATTAGAGGACACTCATAATTCTTAATTATCTAATCATTATAGAAGTATGAATATGCATTGAGACATGAAATAATAATTCTAGAGTGATGGAATGAAGAGAGATATCAAAGCATTGTAATCAGGATTCTTAGTATGAAAACTCGTTAAGCCGTCACACAATTCTAATTTGTTAATGCTTCTATTACCCAAACAAGAATTGAAATTTTAAAAAATCTATTTGGATATTGTTTTTGAAATCCCCAAAACCAATAATGGGTTTAATTATATATGGGTCATAATTGATCTCCTTACTATGTTAGAACACGTCATTTCTATTAGAGAAACCTTCTCTCTAGATTAGATTTTCATGATATGAATTAAATAAGTATTATGGTTTAATGTAGTAACAGATATTATTATATCTTATCCGGATATGAAGATTACCTCAATGTTATTTAAAAGAATTCAAAATAAAATTTCTATAGAATTTATATTCTTTACTTTTATCATCCTCATATGGACTTTTAATATGAAGAAACAATCCAAACCCTGTATGATATTTTGTAATATTATTCTCTAGATGTCATAGGTTGTTAGGATAACAAACATTATATAGTTGTGTTTTCATACTACTATATATTTCACTCAAGAATTCATATGGCTCCTTATAAATCCCTCTATGGAATGACATGTATATTTCTAATGATTTAGGATAATATTGGATAACTAAAAAAATTGGTACCTATGATAGTTGAAAAACGGTAGGGAACTTTCGAGACATTCCACATCATATCAAGGCATGTGAATATGGACATAAATTTTATACTGATAACATTGTTGTGATCAATAATTTTATAGTAGTATGATGGATTTTCAATGAATATCTCCTTGGAAAAAAGGTTATGAGATTCAGGAAGAATTGGAATCTATGCCCCATGTATATCAGACCAATAAAAATTCACTATCATATTTAGATGATATCATATTTCATGGAACATCCTTTAAATCAATCTAAAGACCATGATGTGTTCCATGTTTCTTTATAGATGAATTACATGCCAGGAACATCACATATATTGATCTCAAAGGACTTATCTAAAAAACATGATCATTCTTATGAGGAAAAACTAGTTGAAACTTTTGACCAAGTATATAATATTCAATGAATCAAAATCACTCCCCATATTGAATTATTTTTGCAGAATCCAACAATTATAGGAACCTATAGGGATCATGGGGATATGTTGAAGAAGAATTGTCATTATTTCATTGATTCATAATGATGAATTACTACATCTAAATTCATTTAATGTTGTGTAAAATGAAACAAAAAGTGCTATTATGATTTTTTAAAACTATATTAATTTTTATTTAGGTATTTAATTAAACTCTACCCCAAGTTCAAATTTTTTTATATACTACAACACATTAATCATTTTCAACATCAAATATCTACATTGATTTCATTGCATGCAACACTGTGTTTCTGCAAAATAAAATTTTATTATTACAATTATATAAATGGAATTGTAAAAACCCGACCATTGAAATTATTAATTGGAATAGTAATTATTCTTTTAAAATATTATATATAATGTATTTGTTGATTTAAAACATATTGATAATAAAAAAAGTAATTTTTTATGTCATTATATGTTTTGAAATTATATTTTCTCAAATAATTAACTTTTTATGTACTCTTTTAAACAATAATAAATTAAATTTTAAACACATATAGATTTTGATTTTGATAAAATAAACATCATTTTAGTATTAATAATATCAAAATTAATTTATCATTAATTTTTTGTATTTTTATGAATATCATTTTTTTATGAATACCAAAAACATTGAATTTTTACCCAAAAAATATATATATATATATACAATATTTAAGTTTAAATAATATTATTAATTTGATTTATAGTTTTATTATAACCATTATATATCAATAAATCCAATTTGGGTCCTCGAAATAATTTTCACATTGATATTTGATATAATAACATTTATATATTTTGATCATTTTTACATTAAAAAACTGATTTGTTATCGCATCTGTGGCATTAATGTTTAATACATTTATACTACCTATGAAAGTGGAATTTGAAAAAAATGGCTTCCATATTTAGTACTAGGATAATTATAATGTATAATAGGGTAAAATTATTTTTCTATAAAATACTAATAAAAGATATTAATGTAAGTTACCGTGATTAAGAGAGATATTATAGAAACAAATGAATAAACCTTAAAAAAATGCCCACGATGAGCTAGAAACATGTAAAAAAAATTGTGTGTTCTTATTTTGACACTAGATTCCATTTAATAGGATTAGGACCAATATTTTATCACATGAAATGAGACAAACATAGATTTAATTCTCTTTTAAATATTTTAAAATATAGTCACTACTCCTCCAATATTAAAATCCACACACCACTCCCTAATATTCAGACCTATAAAGGAATTTTACATTAGATAATTGGGCCCAAATATCCTTAAAAACCCAAAATATACATTTAATCCCCAATTTTGGGTATAAATATAAACATAGAATCCATTTGGTGAAAACAAAGAGGAGTTACCCAAAGAAGAGGAAACATGCTTTCACAAGAATGTTTTGTTTTATTTTATGTATCCACCCACTAAACCCACAGTATTACATGATTATATAATTAATTAATTATTCACAATATAATTATTAAATTGTTTTAACTATTTTACGTACACATACACACACTTCAATCTAATGGGTAATTAACATGACATTAATGTGTTAGGAGAAATACCATCTCACGAAATGATTTGTTTGTTTTTCTGTTACCACCATCCATTGGTGGGTATTATGATGGAAATTCTATTTTAAAATGATATTTATATGATACATATTATTTATTTATTCATTTATAGTTATTATATACAACATACCTTCATTATGTTTTTGTAAATATAATATAATCCTTTGTGGATGTGTGGACAACCACATTCTCTAAACGATGTGATACATTACCACATGGCATGGAATGTATTTTAGATTGGTTTAGTTAAATTATATGTTATATATTAAATATTAATTATAATATAATGATAATATGTATGTATGTTTTTGTGTGATTGTGGGGGTGTTAATTACATTCTTTCATTAAAAATGATAATAAAATAGAAATTACGTTCATTTCAATTTATGAACTACTACCTCCATAAATGATGTATTTAATTTTATATTTATAATAATGATATATTATTATAAATATTTATATAATTAATATATATTATGTTTATATCCTTATTAAATTATGGAAATAATTGAATCATTATCATTGTAAGAGGATATCAAATAATAAGTCAAAACATATTCAGAAATGAAAGTGGAAACTACCTGAAGCCTAACCTTATGATAGACTAGTTAACAATATGGAAGTACAAAGTAATAAAAAAATATATATATGTTATTATATATAATAATATTTAAACATAATGTATTTATAATATACATATATTTATTATACATGAGGTTTGTATGAATACGATGGCATTCAAGATATACAGTAAGGTGATTTATAGTCTAACATTAATTTTTCCAATAAATATGGTTTATTAACAATTAATTACTTTAGTGGTGTACTTATTTTACATGAATTTATTCTATAAAAATTATCCTTAAATTTATGTTTAGTTACAAAAGCATTTTATGATCTCAATTTCATGTGGTTTTATGGTTCAAAAGATACCATTTCTTCAAGATAGTTATTTATCAATTTCCTTCATTGAGGAAAATATTATGTTGTGGACATATATTCTATTATGAGCTATATATACGTCCATTTTACATTCCATATCAGGAATCTACTTTTTACAATTTAAATTTAAGAGTTATTTAATTTGATCTTATTTCATTGGGAGTATGATTCAATGTTACAAAGTGGTAAGAGTTTATTGAAGCAATATAATTATTTCTTGGTATTTGTTTTTATTTTTATTCTAGATATGAATCATTAGGATCCATGTATCAAGAAAAATAATTAAATTTCTCATCCCTTCTCTATTCATTATTCATTCATGTATTTGTAACATTTTCCACTCTTTTGTACATTTTATAATTAATTTTTTTAATAAAATCCAATCAGATATCTCTTCTCAGTCTAAATTATATTTATATGAAATTAAATGTTTTCATAAAAATTTCTTCCAAAATATTTATAAAATTATATTTCAATGTAATTTTAAAGTAAAAATTATTTCAGAACTATTTTATGGTTTTATTTTTTTCATTTTTTTCTTTTTAATTAAATTTTGAAATAAAAAGGACTTCAACATGATTTCATTATTAGTTAATATGTTTTCCATTTAAAAGGTTTCAAAAGGGAATTATGTTTTAAAAATAATTTTCCAAATATGAAGGGATATTTTCATCAAGAATTCTTTTTAAAGGATCCATCGAATTTAATTTCAATCTCAGATGAAATATGTTGTTTTTGCTTATGGCTTTCTTGGAGAGTGATCCAAAGGTCTCATTCATATTCACTCTTTTAATGGTTTATCCTTTAATGGAATAAAGTTTATGAACCCTGTTTCTCATTCAATGGTTATATGTTTATGAAATACTTTTCTCTTCCACGTGTTATATTCTAATTAAACCATATTTTTTTCTTTGGTTATTCATTGATGAAACTATTATGAAAACTATCTCTTTTTCTATGTTTTTTATTGGACTGCTTCTTGATCATACCGATTACATTTCATGGGTTATGATATAATTATTTATGTTCCAGTAGAAAATGTATTGATGATTTAATTATTTCTTAGATAGGACCTATATTTCCCTCAAATACATTGGGTAATGAAATATATATCATGATAAAGTCAAGGACAGAACATGGAGTGAACTCGATTCAGTAAAGAAATTTTTCTATTAAGACTGTATTGGGAGTAAAACTTTACTAATAAAATAGTTATGGTAGTGAACCATGTCAACCAAGTTGGTATATGGAGTGAAAACATATTACTAATATTCCCTATGAAGTGACTCCTTGACTACTATAGAAATAAAATTTTATGCTAAGGTGTCAGGAACAATTCCATTTCTTATTACTTTGTTATTCTTTCATTGAATTTTCTTAGGATTCATGTCATGGTAAATGGAAATATTTTTTACAAGATTCATGTTTATGATCTTTGATATGCTTGTTATGATATTCTACTATTAGTATCACATTATCATACCCTTTCTCTCATGTTAATGGTCATATATCTCCCTTGTTTACTATTACTGATAATCTGATATCACCTTTTTTATATTTCTATTCCATATGTTATGATGATATATATTATGTATGTTGTTTCAATGTTTTTTTATTTACTTTATGAAACAATTGGGATATAATTTAGGTCACTTATTTATCATTTGAAATGATTCCATGTTACTAGATCCACTCGAAAAATATTATCATTGAGCATTAATTTGTGCATGGTTTTTAGTTTTCTGGTAAATTGACGAAATTTTCATCTATAAAAAGTGAGGGTAACTATAGAGGAGTTTAGATGAGGAATTTTTTGCTAATTTAATTTCTTTTAAAACATTGGAAATGTTATGGAATGATTTATTAATGAGGAAGGTGGTCTATTTTCTCTAACCATAATATTGATAATTTATTTACATATGTATGTGTCATTTGAGTTAGTGTAATTGTGTGATGACTTGATTCAGTGTCATAAAAAAACTATCACATTATATTCAAGTATTTTACTTTCCTAACCCAATTTTTTTTGTAATTGTGAAACCATATCTATAGACTCATTGGGGATTTCCAATTATAGAGATTGGTGGATTAAGGGTTTGAAAAGTAATTTATGTTGATGGTAGGATTAAACATGTTTGGATCTTTTGGTGAATGGATATCATGGTTAATGTGTTAATGGGTATGATTATGAAATAAATCTTTTATAACATGTATGATGATAAAATGGGTTATTTTTTTGTGTGATTATTTTCCAATATACGTATGAGTCATTATAAATTGTTATAATTTGGTTCCTTAGATCTTGATCATATTATGTGGTTTAATTGTTGAAAACTATTTCAAGAAGTATATATGGTATTAAAACGAGTTTATAACCTCCATTTTTATTAAAAATAATTTTTGAAATTAATTTATAATTATGAGATGAAATGATTCTTTTTGGTTTACCCATTGGATGAATATTACATAATGGGTTATTTAATTTCTTTTTTGGAAATTAAATCTTGGAACATGTCTTGGTTGTTAAGGAGGAAAAAATATATTATAATTTTGTATTTTTAATGTTATCAAATGGTTATGTGATATCCATTATTTTCAAATAAGTGTTTGTATAATGATTCAATATGTGAAAACTGCATGGTGTTCCCTGAATTTTTTTTGAAAAATGGTATTTTAGGGTTATTGTAAATGATAAGGTTATAAAAAATGTTCTTTTATCCCATTGTTTATTTTTTTTAAAATCCATGAGTTTGAGAAGTGTAATTTTTTAAATGTTGTAATGATTTATAATGTTACAAATGGAAATCATCATAACAGGATTAGGATATTAGATATTTTGAACCTCATACCCAGTTTATGTTATTAAAAATATTGATCCTCATCCCTAAATTTGGATGTTTGACATGGAGATACTCATCACAGGATTATTTTGTTAGACACGGAGATCTTGATCAAAGGATTATGATTAGAAATGGCATTCCAAATTAAGGGTTATGGTTTGATGGGATTATCCACATCATTGGATTATGTTATTTGAAATGATGAACTATGTCAGCATATATATATTTGAACATGGTTTGGGTGTAGTAATGAGGATATAGAGGTCAATGATTTTGAAACATGGTTGAGATTCCTGAATGAATCTCTAGGCATTGATTTCCTATAAACATGATATGTGTATTTTATAAGGTATTTGTAGTGACCCATACTTTAAATACATTGTTATTACTTCAGAATTGAAGCACACTTATTACAACATATAAAAAACCAAGAAAGGACTGTATAGGTATAGTGTCTTTAGAAACTGCGAAACATAAACAACTGGTTCATAAAGCATATACTTCACCTCCCATTTATTTCATCATATCTCGAGTCCCTTTTTGGAATATTCTACTTAATAACCTTCTTCCTGACCTAGGTAAATAAAACATACAAAAGGGTGAGCTCAAATTCCCAGAATGGATAAACAAAAGAAGTATCAATCACATCATATTTATAAGAACATAACATTTTGGAAATCTTAACCTGAAAAAGGGAGCATAATTTCATAACATGGGATAAATCATAGTAGTGAAATGAAATCCCAATAATCATAACATAAAACATGAAACTTTTTGTCATACACACATAATCATATAGAATCATATATTATTAGTCAAGACTCATTGCCAAGACTATCTTAGTGGACAAAGTCCATTTCTGAACCGAGTCACCCTCGTTTCAGTCCTGTTTCACTGAACAGGTATAACCTACCGTTCCAGCCATGTATATCTCATGAGATATAAAATCTTTACCCAATGCATTGGAGGGAGATATAGGTCCCACCCATCTCATAATGAAACCACCCTTATGTGTGCCACAAAAATCATACATCATACATCATTGCATAACCCATGTAATAAAAATGGAATTCTTAAACATTATGACATCATAAAACAATTCATATAAGATAAATGAATTCATAAAAATAATTCCATCACACCATAATCAAATCAATGTAATGATAGGGGTAGAATCATAACCCTACATTATCTTATATGGAAAATAATTTTGATAAAACACTAGAACTCCATTCTTGAGGAAAATATCCTTTCTACTTCAAAAACATTTTTTCCTTTCTTAACATGTCATACAATTTTAATCATAAAGATGTTGATAAAAAATAAACTTGAAAACTTGTAAAGGAAGCTTCTTTGAAATAATGTTTTAAAAATCCATTCATTCCGTATAAGTTAAAAGAAAATATTCCTCTCATACTTTTGTCGGAAAAGTCAAAAAGTACCTCGTACGAAAAACGACAAAAGATTCCTTTGATATCATTTACTAAAAACTCACCGAAGGGTAAAATTGGATTTAATCAATTGTAGGTGGATGGAAATAATATTACATATTGAGGAAAAATGGATGTGGATGATAAAATACACCCTAGTAAATGCCAATTTATAAACAATCTCGGATAAAAATGAGATTGTGATATTTCCCTTACCTTATGTCTGATATGCTTTGAACGTATCCGAACCTCCTGTATAATGATTTAAATAATGTCATTAACTTATTAATGAATCATACTCATTGTTATGATATCATATATGGTTCACTTATGACTTTATATTCCCCGTTCTTTTGTAAATTCAATGTTAAAGAGCGTTTTGGGTAAAATTGTTTTATTTGTCATCCGTGTTTTGACATGTAATTATTTATATGATTACGTAGATCATGATTACTTAATTCCAGAATATAAAACATTATTTATATATAATACATATTCAGAATATATATATATATATAATAGATCAGTAAATGGAAAGAAATACACCGTTCATGGAGACGGTAGACCGTACGTACGCATGAACGCTGTTTTCTTTTCCTTTTTAAGATGAATGGAATTAAGTAGATAAAATACAAATATATACACATAAATCCAGAATCGTTATTATGTAATATATTTATTTATTATTTATTATATATAATTTATAATCATTCATGAACGGTTAACGTGGAGAATGAATCTAATAGCGTTGTGGAGACGGTAGTCCGTACGTATGCACGAGCGATGATATCGTTCTCATGATCGTGGAATTGTATTTTAGTGTATGTATAATATTTAAGAATAAATATAACTTTGTAATAGTCATATATAGTCATTATCTACACCATTATACCCATCCAAGTAAGGTGGTGGTGGAAAATAGATTACACCACGGCGTGGAGATGGTATTCCGTACGTACGCACGTGCGGTGATTTCCTTTTTCCTTAGGATGGATAGAAGGTTAATTAGAGTTGTTTCATATTTATAATAACATATCAGTATATAATAAATACTGATGTTATTACTTTATCATGAAACAACTAAAGAAGAAGAAGTTTAAGAGGAATGAAATTGAAAAAGATCGATATTGGATATAATGTCTTTTTGACGCGCCTTCTCTAAACCTCCACTTAAAGAACTACGGATGGTCTTTGAAGAAGACCAGGACCTCTAGGATGATACTATGGAAGTGGAGAAGAGATTTTGGAAGGGTTTGTCCGAGCATGAATGCTAAAATTGGTGTGAGGAGGAGAGGGAGGAGGTTCCCTTTTATAAGGGAGGAGAGGGGCACCTTAGGAAAATCCCAAAATATTATTTTATATTAAGGTCAAATTCGGTTTATAATGGTTCCAAAAGGTATTATTTCGAATCTAAAGTAGGTATGGGTTTAAATAATCTCATAAAATAGTATTTAGACAAGTTTAGGTTATTATTTTAACCTTATCAATTAGATTTAACTCTAAGTTAAATAATTTAACTTTTACCGTGTCTTTTTATTTTCTTACACTATATGGTTAATAAACATACTATATCAAGCCAAACCAACCCCAAGATGTTTATTATTAATATATATAACCTTATCTAAGTAATTTTTCAGAACATTAGATTTTTAGGAATAAAATAACAATTAATAATATAATATTTGTTTTAAAAACTAATTTATGTCAATTTTGACACTATTTGGTACATGATTTTTATGAAATTCATAATATAATGATAAGTTCTAAGGAGGTTACTTAAATAAACACTAACATGTCATAGTAACCTATAAAATTAGTGTAAGTCATAAAAAGTCTCAAATTACATTTATTTGGGCATTTATAACATCAATTATGTTAGTATTTTCTTAAAAAGGTAATTACTGCATCATCGTTGTGTCATAAATAATTTAATTTATTAGATGTCTAAAAATTCTAAAAAAATTACTATCATATAGGAAATACTTTTATCTTTCCAATGAATATTTATAGTCAAAAATATTCTTTATATAACACCATATACAAATTAATTACTAAACGATTTTTGTTTATGTCTATTAAATTAATTAGTCTAATTTGACATTATCTCTTAATGGGGTCCCAAAATCGACCCAAAGATGCCCATGGTCATTAATGACTCAACCAATAATGTTTTTACAAGTGTTAAGGTAATTTTAAATTATTATAATATTATTTTTTAACCCTTATTTACCGGATTTACCCTTAACTATGGTAAATAAAATATTTACCGCAGTAATTATTCACAATGTCTAAAAATAAAAGTTACCTATTTACACAATTTTAAAATCCTGATTCCAAATATGGAATCCATTTTTCAAAATTCAAAACACATAAGTGGCAGAAATTAATTTAAAATTAATTCCCGTTGTTAAAACAAAATTCGTGTTTTTAAGAGATAATAACTATCAAAAGATTGGCACTTGTTTATGTGTAGTTTAATTTTGAAATTATGTCCAATGAAAAACATTGAATTAAATGGTAAAAATATGTTCTAAATATACTTTAAAACCACTCACATTCATATCTTATCAATATAAATTATTTTTATTTAAAATGTTGTTTTTAATTAAAAATTAGAAATTTTCACTATTCGTCAAAATATTACAGTTATCTGAAAAGTACCAAAACTTCACCTTAGGCTAAATTCGATATTCCAAACCCAAAAATGAAGTCTATTTTTCCAAATTCATAACATATAAGTTGCATTAATTAATTTTATAATTAAATTCTGCTGTTAAAACAAATAGCGTGTTTTTAAGAAATAATATCTATCAAAAGATTGACACTCGTTTATGTCCAATATCAAAGTGATATTAATTACATTGACCACCATTGTATCAAATGGTAAAAATATATTCTATTTATACTTTAAAAACATTCAATATTATAATTTAACCACATAAGATATTACGATGAAAAAAGTTGTTTTTAATTAAAATATAGCATGTTTTTACTATTCATTACAATATGAAAGTTATCGGAAAAATATCAAAACTTTATCTAATGTACGTTTTTATATCCTGATTCAAAAGAAGAATTTTTTTTTGTCAAATTGAACATATAAAAATGTCAAAAACTAGATTTAATGTGGGTGCTCCATCAAATGGCGGCAAAAATGCATTTTTTTTAAAAATACTTATTTTACCCGAAAAAATTATTTTGTTCTTATACCATGTTCTAGAAAATGTGTAAGATTAATGATAATGTTATAAAATTCAAAATTTAGTTAATAATATACATAACGGCTAGTTCATGACAATATTATAATAATATATCGTTGTTTGTTAAAACCCGGTATTGCGTACAACACACGCTATTGAGGAAGGTCGCAATTGCGTGTAATGCAAGCCAAGTCAGGGTTGCGTGTTGTGAAAGAATCCTTTGTTGTTTCGTATAACAGAATCCAACCATATTTCATTTATACATTGAATATATATATATATATATACTCAATGTTGTGTAGAATAACTATTATCAAAATTTTGTGTAACACGATCCAAGAATAGTGTTGTGTATACTGCAAGATAATACGGTGTTGCGTATAGCGCAAGGTAATCTTGGTGTAGAATACAACACAAGACAATAATGAAATTAAAAGAATATTTTTCATAAAATCTTGGGGTGTTACATTCTACCCACCTTAAAATGAATTTCGCCCTCGAAATTTGTCGGGGTTATAAATGGTTTACTACTCGAAAGTTTGTTTAATAGAAACCCACATCATAAAAAGGAACACCAAAACATGGCATTAAAAACTAAAGTATGAAATGTAACGGTTACTCAAATTAACTCATCACTGGGTTTCCACGTAGGAGAACATAGGTGAAAATATGGATATGGAAGAAAAATATAACCATCATGTTCTGATAGAGAGTGGTAGAGAACATGGCTATGAAAAATCCAACAATCGGAAAGCCATAAATTTGTGATGATCTAGGGTACCATATCATTCATCAGATATAAGATCACTAGGACAACATTTTTGGTTTTCAATATCATTTCCCTAAAGTTGAAAATTTTGAATTAGAAGGAATACTTACTTGATTTTGGTACAATCTCACTATTGTTCGTGCTTTGAACAATTTCCACTTCATCTCTTAAAGAAATGAAGTTGAATTTGTTATTCGTGAAGTGTTAACAGATCATGTGATAGAATGATGGGTCATTCCATCTGTTTCAAACAAAAGTTTTGAAATAGTCATCAAATATACATAAGTCCGTCTTTGGTGAGGTTAATCGTATACGATTCCAAAAATGAACTTATACTTCATATATCATACCGCTTAATAAAATTAAACTAGTTTCTACTAACCAGGGACTTTCTATAGGCCATTGCTATGCGATAAAGGCATGTCTCACTTTAGTTGTGGGTTCGATTCCCACAACCTTGGCCGACGCGATGGGTTATCGCACATCCTGCAGGTTGTCCATTCTCTAAAACTACATTATTATAACATCCCATCAACAATATCAAAAAAATTTATCCTTAGACAATAATAACTTATGTCCAACATAATCCATTCCAATCTTTAGGCTTATCCATAATACTATATTCCCCTATTATAATATAGTGAAAACGATTACCAGAGATTTAAAACCATCGTTGATCCCCATATATCATAAGATATGTCTTGTTGGTCACATTCCAAACATTCGAAGGCCTTAATCATGTATTCTCTTGAAAAATGAATACACATTGAACCATAGTGAAAACATGAATGTAGTTAAAAGTTAACACTTTCCACATACCAAAATCCTCAAAATTCTATATACTCAAACCATGATATCATTTAGTCCTTATATCAATCATGAGCTCATGAATACTGTTAAACATTTTATTTTCTAGTTTTCCATTCATTATGCGCATATCCTCTTATTTCCAATAATATCTCAATCACTTTGAATACCACATTAGACCAATACATAAATATTTCAATACTCCATGATACAACATTATTTTGGAATCCCATTACATAAACACTTAATCATTCCACCACATTGTTGTCATATTCAACATCGCCAATAGTGATCACATGTGACTTCTCATTGTCCTTTGCCTTAAGCGGTTGCTCATGTCGATCATCACTAACCCTTGGATTAGGGAATTTATTAGTATAATGCCCCATTTCCTTTCACTTGAAGAATTGAAGTGTTGGTGGTGCATTCTCTATAGTGTTTTCTTTATTCACATCATTAGAAACCCTTTTTCCATTACTTCGACACTCAGCTGCTCTATGACCTTCGTTTCCACACTTAAAACATTTTCTAGTCCCTTTAAGACAATCTTCACCATGCTTATTTCCACTCTTTGTGCATAAGGAAACATTCATCTTCTTTTCACCATTATTCTGAGATTTCACGTTGAACTCCATCTTTCGTTTCTTGTCAAAACCATGAGATGGATATGTAACACCAACATCCATTTCTACCGTGATAGCACAACGCACTATTTCTTCATAGCTACTGAAGTCTCTTATAGCTAATTCCCTTCGAAGACTTGGTTTTAAGCCACTGAAAAATCGATCAACTTTACTTTTAGGTTGGATGATAATGCCAGATGCATACCTTGCAAGTCTTATAAAATTCATTTCGTATATACCAACAAATTCATCATCCTTCTGCTTCAGCTCAAGAAATTACTTTACCATCTTTGTTCGAAGAATACGAGGGAAGTACTTACTGAAAAACAAGTTCTTGAACTCGTCCCATTCCATGGACTCAATTTCATCTCTTGGCCTTGTATTCTTGATAAGATTCCACCATTGATCAGCTTCACCTTCCAAACGATATACTGCTAAGATGACTTTATCATGTTCATAACATTGAAGAACTGAAAATATCTTTTCAGTGGTACTGATCCATTGTTCAGCAACATGTGGATCGGAATACCCACTGAAAGAAGGTGGGTGTTGCCTCATGAAGGACTCAATAGAATATTTTTCCCGTCTCTGCTCATTTGGAAGTCTAGAATGATTCATAGCTTGTGTAAGTATAGCAATAAGATATTTCACTCCATATCCCATAACATTTGTTTGTTCAAGAGGACAATCATTGCATTGTCCATTACATTGATCAACACGGTTCCTTCAGGTTCCAGCCATCATCTAAAACCCAAAAAGAATAGTGTGAGAGGCAAAAATCATGCTAGGGAAAACAACATAATAAAGGGGGAGTACCCTTAATATCTAACATCTTAGTTTAAATTCTAAGATCGTTAATGTAGTTCTAGGACTATATCCTATACGTATACTTATCCTTAGAGACATCCCTAGACATACCTTAGAAATATCTCTAGGGATCTCACTAACATTCTCACATCCTAGTTTCCAAAGGTTGACTAAACCTTTCCTCTGATACCAACTGTAGCGACCCATACTTTTCATACATTGTTATTACTTCAGAATTGAAGCACACTTATTACAACATATAACAAAACCAAGAAAGGACCGTATAGGTATAGTGTCTTTAGAAACTGGGAAACATAAACAACTGGTTCATAAAGCATCTACTTTGCCTCCCATTTATTTCATCATATCTAGAGTCCCTTTTTGGCATATTCTACTTAATAACCTTCTTCCTGACCTGGGGAAATAAAACATACAAAAGGGTGAGCTCAAATGCTCAGTAAGGATAAACAAAAGAACTATCAATCACATCATATTCATAAGAATATAACATTTTGGATATCTTAACCTGCAAAAGGGAGCATAATTTCATAACATGGGATAAATCATACTAGTGAAATGAAATCCCAATAATCATAACTTAAAACATAAAACTTTTTGGAATACACACAAAATCATAGATAATCATATCTTATTAGTCAAGACTCATTGCCAAGACTATCTTAGTGGACAAAGTCCATTTCTGAACCGAGTCACCCTCGTTTTAGTCCTATTTCACTGAACCGGTATAACCTACTGTTCTGGCCATGTCTATCTCATGAGATATAAAATCTTTACCCAATGCATTGGAGGGAGATATAGGTCCCACCCATCTCATAATGAAACCATTCTTATGTGTGCCACAAAAATCATAAATCATACATCATTGCATAACCCATGTAATAAAAATGGAATTATTAAACATCATGACATCATAAAACAATTCATATAAGATAAATGAATTCATAAAAATAATTCCATCACAACATAATCAAATCAATGTAATGATAGGGATAGAATAAGAACCCTACATTATCTTATATGGAAAATAATTTTGATAAAACATTTGAACTCCATTCTTGAGGAAAATATCCTTTCTACTTCAAAAACATTTTTTCCTTTCTTAACATGTCATACAATTTTAAACTAAAAGATGTTTATTAAAAATAAAATTGAATACTTGTAAAGGAAGCTTCTTGGAAATAATGTCTTAAAATCCATTCATTCCGTATAAGTTAAAAGAAAACATTATTCTCGTACTTTTGTCGGAAAAGTCAAAAAGTACCTCGTACGAAAAACGAAAAAAGATTACTTTGATATCCTTTACTAAAAACAAACCAAAGGGTAAAATTGGATTTAAACAATTGTAGGTGGATGTAAATAATATTACATATTGAGGAAAAATGGATGTGGATGATAAAATACACCCCAGTAAATGCCAAAGTATAAACAATCTCGGATAAAAATGAGATTGTGATATTTCCCTTACCTTATGTCTGATATGCTTTGTACGTATCCGAACCTCCTGTATAATTATTTAAATATTGTCATTGAACTGAAAATAAACTTTTTTTATTATAAAAACACTTTTGAGGAGAATGTGAGAAACCACATGATCCAACATTACAATCAAATAAAACCATAAATAAGGATAACCCGGATCAAGACTACATGATCTGCCCCTCCCCAGCGATTACATCTTGGTGCCAAGCCTTCACCATCGCATGACCGCTCGGCTAGCTGTCCCGTGCAGAATCATGGGCACGGTACCGATGGCAGAGCCATACCCTCTCAAACTTCCAAGTCCAAATGGCATGCGCAGGTGAAAGCTTCTTGCTCGGAACCTCATCCGGAGCAGAATCATATAGAAAGCCGGTGCGAACACCTCAAAACATCACAGCAAAATCAAATAGAATCATCCACAAAGAGAATCTCTAAACGGACAGTGAAACAGCACAAAAATTCTCCACAAGGTCTCAAATTAAACCAAAACACTGCAGAAGCACAATTGCGCATATACGGTATCACCCAGGTGATAAGCCGATCACTTGGTGTGCACAACAAACCAACTTCAAATCTGAATCAAAGGGGGAAATCAAATCCCCAAATCATCCAAAAAATCACATTCACCTCGATTGATCCAAATTCAGTTCGGAAAATCATAGACTCAAAAAGGATGAGCTTCAATCAGTATCATTCAACACCAATCACCCCCAACCAATACCTCATTCACCGAAAAACCATCACTGGTCGCTGGCGCCGAAGACGAAACCGAACATCGTAAGGCAAATTCAACCAAAAAGTGTGAAGACCGACACGCTCAAATTGAAGATCCATTCAAATCCAAAGAAGGCAAAAATCAAAGAACAAGAAACCATAACCTCGTCGAAGTCCATCCAGACTCCATGGCTCGCCGAACCCTACTGTAATCCAACTCCCAAATCCCGTCGCCGCCATCCACAGTGCCTCGAAGACCACCAGACCACCCAACGCACTCACGAGAGACGAGGTAGAAACCCTCCGACGTGGTAACTGGGTTTCGGCTGCTAGACGATCACCGCGACGCCTTTGGAAGCCCTATCCATCAGAGGCGGAGTGAGGCGCGAAGAAGGCCATCAGCGGTGAGAAACGCTGAGACAGTCGATCCCACGAGGTCGCACGACGTCACCACCGAAGGCGGACTCCACCACGAGCTCACCGAACAACCGCTGTGGAGGGCCGAGCCAACCCGAGGCGGAAGGGAGAATGGCGGTGACGGGGAAACCCTAGCTGCGGAGCGCCCCTTACGGGCTCATCAACCTCTAAATATTGTCATTAACTTATTACAGAATCATACTAATTGTTATGATATCATATATGGTTCACTTATGACTTTATATTACTCGTTCTTTTGTAAATTCAATGTTAAAGAGTGTTTTGGGTATAATTGTTTTATTTTTCGTCCGTGTTTTGACATGTAATTATTCATATGATTACTTAGATCATGATTACGTAATTCCAGAATATAAAAAATTATTTATATATAATACATATTCACAATATATATATATATATAATAGATCAGTAAATGGAAATAAATACACCGTTCATGGAGACGGTAGACCGTACGTACTCATGAACGCTGTTTTCTTTTCCTTATTGAGTTGAATGGAATTAAGTAGATGAAATACATATATATACACATAAATCCAGAATCATTATTATGTCATATATTTCATTATTACTTATTATATATACTTTATAATCATTGATGAACGGTTAACATGGAGAATGAATCTCATCGCGTCGTGGAGACGGTAGTTCGTACGTACGCACGAGCGATGATATCATTCTCATGATCGTGGAATTGTATTGGAGTGTATGTATAATATTTCAGAATCAATATCACTTTATAATAGTCATATATATTCATTATTTACACCATTATACCCATCCATGTAAGGTGGTGGTGAAAAATAGATTACACCACGGCGTGGAGATGGTATTCTGTATGTACGCACGCGTGGTGATTTCCTTTTTCCGTAGGATGGATAGAAGGATAATTAGAGTTGTTTAATATTTATAATAACATATCAGTATATAAGAAATACTGATTTTATTACTTTATCATGAATCAACTAAATAATAATAAGTTGAAGAAGAAAGAAATTGAAAAAGATCGGTAATGGATATTACCTCTTTTTGACGCACCTTCTCTTAACCTCCACTTAAAGAACTAAGGATGGTCTTTGAAGAAGACCAGGACCTCTAGGATGATACTAGGGAAGTGGATAAGAGATTTTGGCAGGGTTTGGCCGAGCATGAATGCTCAAATTGGTGTGAGGAGGAGAGGGAGGAGGTGCCCTTTTATAAGTGAGGAGAGGGGCACCTTAGGAAAATCCCAAAATATTATTTTATATTAAGGTCAAATTCGGTTTATAATGGTTCCAAAGGGTCTTATTTAGAAGCTAAAGTGGTTATGGGTCTAAATAATCTCATACAATAGGATTTAGACAAGTTTAGGTTATTATTTTGACCTTATCAATTAGACTTAACTCTAAGTTAAATAATTTAACTTTTACCGTGTCTTTTTGTTTTCTTACACTATATGGTTAATAAGCATACTATATCAAGCCAAACGAACCCCAAGTTGTTTATTATTAATATATATAACCTTATCTAAGTCATTTGGCCGAACCTTAGATTTTTAGGAATAAAATAACAATTAATAATATAATATTTGTTTTAAAAACTAATTTATGTCAATTATGACACTATATGGTACATGATTTTTATGAAATTCATAACAGAATTATAAGTTCTGACCAAGTTACATAAATAAACAATAACATGTCATATTAACCTATAAAATTAATGTAAGTTATAAAAAGTCTCAAATTACATTTATTTGGGCATTTATAACATCAATTATGTTAATATTTTCTTAGAAAGGTAATTACTGCATCATCGTTGTCTCATCAATAATTTAGTTTATTAGATGTTTAAAAATTCTAAAAAAACTACTACCATGTAGGAAATCCTTTTATCGTTCCAATGAATATTTATAGTCAAAAATATTCCTTATATAACACCATATACAAATTAATTACTAAAAGATTTTTGTTTATGTCTATTAAATTAATTAGTCTAAATTGTCATTATCACTTAATGGGGTCCCAAAATCGACCCAAATAAGCCCATGGACGTTAATGACTCAACCAATAATGTTTGGACAAGTGTTAAGGTAATTTGTAATTATTATAATATTATTTTTTAACCCTTATTTACAAGATTTACCCTTAACCATGGTAAATAAAATATTTACCGCAGTAATTAATCAAAATGTCTAAAAATAAAAGTTACCTATTTACAAAATATTAACATCCTGATTCCAAATATGGAATCAATTTTTTCATATTCAAAGCATAGAAGTGGCAGAAATTAATTTAAAATTAATTCCCGTTGTTAAAACAAAAAGCATGTTTTTAAGAGATAATAACTATCAAAAGATTGGCACTTGTTTATGTCTAGTTTAATTGTGAAATTATGTCCAATGAAAACCATTGAATTAAATGGTAAAAATATTTTTTAAATATACTTTAAAACCACTCAAATTCATAATTTATCAATATAAATTATTTTGATTAAAAAAGTTGTTTTTAATTAAAAATTAGTAATTTTCACTATTCATCAAAATATTACAATTAACTGAAAAGTACCAAAACATCACCTTAGGCTAAATTCGATATTCCGAACCCAAAAATGAAGTCTATTTTACCAAATTCATAACATATAAGTTGCATTAATTAATTTTATAATTAAATCCGACTGTTAAAACAAATAGCGTGTTTTTAAGAAATAATATCTATCAAAAGATTGACACTCGTTTATGTCCAATATCAAAGTGATATTAATTACATTGACCACCATTGGATCAAATGGTAAAAATATATTCTATTTATGCTTTAAAACCATTCAATAATATAATTTAACCACATAATATATTACGATGAAAAAAGATGTTTTTAATTAAAATATAGCGTGTTTTTACTATTCCATAAAATATGAAAGTTATCGGAAAAATATAAAAACTTTATCTAATTTAGATTTTTATATAATAAGTCAAAAGAAGAATTTTATTTTTTCAAATTGAACATATAAACATTTCAAACACTAGATTTAAAGTGGGTGCGCCATCAAAAGGCGGTAAAACTTCATTTTTTGAAAAATACTTATTTTACCCGAAAAATTTATTTTGTTCTTATACCATGTTCTAGAAAATGTGTCAGATGAATAATAATGTTATAAAATTAAAATTTTAGTTAATAATATTCCAAACGGCTAGTTCATGAAAATATTATAATAATATATCGTTGTTTATTAAAACCCGGTATTACGTACAACACACGCTATCGAGGAAGGTCGTGATTGCGTGTAATGCAAGCCTAGTTAGGGTTGCGTGTTGTGAAAGAATCCTTCGTTGTTTCGTATAACAGAATCCAACCATATTTTATTTATACATTGAATATATATATATATATATACTCAATGTTGCGTAGAATAAGTATTATCAAAATTGTGTGTAACACGATCCAAGAATAGTGTTGCGTATACTGCAAGCTAATACGGTGTTTCTTATAGCGCAAGGTAATCTTGGTGTAGAATACAACACAAGACATTAATGAAATTAAAAAATATTTTTCATAAAATCTCGGGGTGTTATAGTATTTTTATTATTCAAGAGTTAATTCATAATTTAAAATATCAATTCCTTTATTTACAGTGTGTACAACTTTATGTTTTATAAAATATTTGACAAATTTTGGTTGAAGAATTTTTGGTTGGTTAATTTGGTTCTCAGGTCATAAGGGACATACGTTAATCACTAAATCTTTGTCTTGAAATTTATCTCATTTTCTATACAATTTATTTATCCACAATTTAACTATTTATAATATGTATTACTAATATATACATTAGACTTCATTGTTCGTGGCATAATAAGTTTTTTTAAAACCATTCATGGGCCTTAACAACATATAGTTAAACTAGAAAAACTCATTTTTTTACTATAGGATATGATTTGGGATAATCTATGTGGTTGTGGTTTACATGATTCCGATAAATATATCAGATGATATTTGGTAATGGATGATGTTCATATTGGAGATGAAACAATTCCCTTCCATGTTTTTTTCTAGAATTATATGTAATTGGCCTAGTTGGGATGATTTTTATGGGTATTATGGCCATTCATGCCCATACAAATTTCATTATCTATAGAGTTTGTTATATTTTTCTTCATCCGTTTCTTTTAATTGTTATGATATTCATGTCTAATTAATATTAATTTTATTCTTGTGTTAATTGTGATTGATAGTTTATATTTTTATCAATCACATTTATATAGGTGTACAACCTCTTCACAGGACCACTTTAGACCACCACTACTAGTCAACAACCTCTGGAATATGTGAATCCACACTAGTGGTCTTTTAGAGAGATATTAGATAGAACATCTCTAGTGGAATCTAATCTGGGATGATACAAATTGGTATCATAAAATATTTGTTCCTATAATTTTAATATTTGGTATTTATTATACTACTGGTATAAGAATGTATTAGAGCATGTTATGAATATTGGGCTGGTTCATTGTGAACACATATTTTGGTTGGGATTTTAGGATACTGTTGATAGGATTGTTGTTCTATTTGGTGATTTTATGAGTGTATGGTTTTTATTTTATAAATTCACATGCTATTCGGAAGCTTTAATTTATGGAGTTTTTTTGTCATAGGTGGATGGAAAGTGGGAACTAGTAGTATTTTAATGTTTCCCTATGCTTGAAAGAGTCAATTAAAGAATCATATTATTTATGTAGGATTCAAAATGACATCTAGGCCTACTAGTATGTGAGTTCACCAAAATACAGAAATTAATTTTATTAATGTTACATCAATTATTCAAATAAAATTTTCTCAAATATATATTCATGTTTTAATTCTACTATGATGAGTCAACTTGTATATGGTTTCGTTTCTAATAGCTAGTGATGCGATTCTAATATAAATAGTCACCAATGAGGTTGATAATATTGTACTCATGAATAGGAGGTTCAGTGTCCCTATTAGGTTATATTGATGTATGTGCATAACTATTGGACCCCTATGGGTGATGATTGTTCCTGTTTGGTTATGTGGTATAGTCTTAAAAGGATTTTTATTATGTGGATATGCTTTGATAGAATGGGTTCACTAGTTGTTGGTTGGTATTTTATAATGTGATGCATTTATTATATGAGTCCTATTAAACTGATTTTTTGATATTTTCCTATCAATTTTTATTTGATCTAAATTATTATTGATTAACCATGAGTGGTTTTCCTTTGTTTTTTGGATGGTTCCAAGGAGGATGTTTCTAGTGACATGTTAAGTAAATTAACTGGGTGGATACATTAGATATCCTAGTGGACCTATTTAAATTACTCCCTCGTATAGAGTTGATGATGTCTATCATTTTTTAGTGTCCCATAAGTGCGGTTTTCCCTTTTCTATGATCCTTTGGGTGCATGAGGCATGGATTTATATTTTGACAACTTTTAAATTGGTTAATGGGGTATGTATCCCAATATGTTTTATAGGTTCATTGGACATTTTTTTGTGATAGAGCCCTTGTATGATAGTGCAACATCACTACGATCAGTTTTAAGAGGGGTATATTGTTCAAGTGCATAACCTGGGTGACATTTCTGTAGGATGTATGATTCGGTTGGTAATGAACTAGACTATGAGAATATTAGGTGCTCTAGAGTATGTGGTTTATGTGGATATCACTGATTAGATTACATTCCAGGTTATCTCTTATTGTGTGTTTCGGAAAGGTTTTAGAGAATAAGTGATCCCATTGGAGCATTTGAATGATTCTTAAGTTTTTTTATTTCTTTAACATAATTTTCCCTATGTATATATCCCTAGTTTTGAGAATAAACAGGAGTGGTCTAAGATGGTTGATATGGGAATTTGTGAAAAATGGCAAGTAACAAGGGAATGCGAGAAACAATTTGGTTAGATGTGACTAGATATAGCCATAAATACATTATTTGGTTGGGTTACTATATGGCTTAAAATGGTTTTGTCTTATTGCGACATTAGAGGCTAGAACAAGTGGTTATGCATTTTCTTGTTTAGTTAATTGATATAAAATATTGCAATTGCATAATCTTGACGTGCTTGTTGTAATTAAGAAGCTATGAGTAGGTTGAGAACCAATGTTGGTGTGATGAGATGCATGCAATAAGGGAGGATCAGGGGCACTAAACAGGTTTAACATGTCAATGCAGTAAGAGTTTATATCATTGATATACGTGTTAATGGAATTAAAATTTGAAGTCATCTAAATATTCGTCTAGTATACAGATGTGCATTTCCTATATATTTCAATCTTCCATTTTTCACTGAGTGATCATAATCTATACAAAAATCTATATGAATGTCATTTCTAGAATGATTAATACACTCTTTAGAATTTATTCATAAGGATATGTGTAAATGATGTCATTTAGTAGAATGAGAACCATAGTGAATTTTTGTGTAAGTTCATTTGAAAGAACCAATTGTAAGAAATTTTTGTGAGTTACATTCATTGAATATTGGAATGAGAGATTAATGATGTTATGTTTTGTTGCTAATGTGAGAGAATGTTTTTCAAATAAAAATATATTTTTCTCAGTAGTGATTATTCAGTGGTCCAATGAAGTTGGGATGCCTTTATCGTGGAATGACATTGAGACTTCTATGTGTTGTGTGAAGTGTCACTCATGTATTTTTAATCCTTGTAGATAAATGGTCACAGGAGATTGGAAATTGATGTGGATCGAACATGGTGGAAACATTATTCCATTAAATAATGAATGGGTTGTATAGTTGAATTTTATTTTTGATCCATTTGGAAATTAGTTGTTGTTGTGGGATGATACCAATCATTTGTATTGTCTTTGAGAATAACATACTGTTATTTGAGGGTGCATGTTTCGCATGTGCATTGATGTTTCTGGTTGGACATGATGGAGGTTTGAGTCCGTGGGAAATATGACTATTACATCACACTAAGAGTCACATATAAACTATTGTGGGCATGTTTATATAGTCGTGGATTACCTCAAGGCATAGATGAATTGTGATGTTGTGAGGTGGGTACATGTTATAAGTTAGAGTTAGGCATTTTTTTGGGATGAGTTGTCAATGGATATCAAGAAATGGGTTAGTACATGGAATAAATGTGGTATGTTCGAAAACACATTTGGCTGATTATCAATGAAATGAAGGATGTTTTTTGGATGGTAGTGCCATTTTTGTTTAAAATAATCTTTTCTATTAGTTCATGTATAATTGTTCAATATGCATCCACTCTAGTTGGTTTAGATTTTAAATATTACATATTATTATAATTGAAATTCTCTTGGGTGTTGTTGTGACATAATCTAGGAACCACATACGATGCTTTCTGAGCAAACGAGTTAGATGTATTGTATAGATTTTAGGGTGATGTAAGTGAATAGAATCAGATATAGTTTCTTATAAATATAATATTATAGTGTATGTCACCATAGAATTGATAAGTGATCATTCAATTAAATAATTAATGAATGGTATGATCAGCTCAAGTAAATTCCATATTCGTGTGTTGGTATTTTCAATGGCCTTCATAATAGGGTTTTTCTAAATTTAGAACCTTTATATGGAGGTGACACATTGGTTATAATTGGTTACTGATATTGGATGGATATTTCGTACAAGTGAACACAAAGGCTTATTGGGGATGATTAGAACTATGGAAGGGATATCATATGATCTTACTTCATTACAATTTGTAAATTCGAAAAGGAATATGAAATTTTATTTACCATATAGGCCAAAAAAATTATAATGCATAGAAAGGTAAATTGGGGGTTATATTATCCCAATATAATTATTTTAGATGAGGAATGAGTATTTCATGATAACATGGGTGTTCAGGTGAGCCTCAAGACCATTGAGATAAGTTTCATGTCTTCTTGGATTTTTTTTATTGTGGTATATGTTTTCATGAATTGTTTATGAGAATCTATGTGACACCATTATTATTATCTAGGGTATAGTTTATTTTAAACATAGAATATTATGTTTAATTTTTATATAAAGCCGAGGGGTAAACAATGAAATCAATATGAGAAATGTTTTGAGGTGGTGAATATCATGATGCACGAAACACATTATACACATAGTTTATGAATACCCATGCTTAATTTTCTATTGTGGAGGTATTAGTGAGAACATATTTTTTAAAATTATATGGTTTAACCATTTGACATAATTCTGGGTGAACAGTTGAGGCATTGTTTTAAAAACCATCCGAATTATGTGGCAATATAGAATTTTATTTAAATGGGAAATGTTTAAAATTTATAATTCATTTTTTTCCTCTCCTCACATATCCCCCCTATTAGAAATCTGTAGACCATGGGTGCTCCAAACCACATATACCTTCTCTAAAACATATTTTGGGGGTGTTTTATGAAATTATTTCCTATTTTTGAGGTTATCATCACCTTTTAAAAACCACTCCTCTCATACTTTTTCATCTAAACTAATTTTTAAATTCAATTTTTTTTCGAAGTTTCCCCATGGGAATGGTTGAATAATCTTTATCTAAGGTAAATTTTGTTATTCATTAATAGAAGAGACCCCAAGAAAAAATATAGACATCATTTTAGGGAATTTCATTATTGTATGAATTCATGGTGATATTTTTTATGCTTCCCTAATGCATTCATTCCATTAAATATTTCAATTTAATCCAATATTATAGTTTCTTATGGGAATACTATGAGAAGTGTAGTGTGGACAACCCATGGGAATTTTATATAGTTTTGAGAATATGTTTGATTATGTTGAGAAATCAAATGTTATTTTATGTTTTCAAAATAATTATGAAAATTATATTGTTGAATTATTAATTTTCCATGGAATTTGGATGGAAAATGGATAGAATAGATGATTTATTTTAGATATTGATGAGTATGAACAAGGATTTAATATGACTATGAATGTTTTTGATGGTTTGGTAATGTTATGGAATGCTTCTTTTATGTGTAATGTGGTTTAAGAGAATTTCCCATTATATTTTCAATATATATAAATTATTATATAGCTTGTTCATTAGTGTGATTTTTTTATTTGTTTCTCCTATGGCCCAATAAAATAGCTTTGATATTATATTGATTAATTTTATCATTCATAGATCTAGTTAGATTAATTGGTAAATATTAGAATAAAACTATAATTTTTCATGTGGTGTGACAATTATTGAAATTAGTAAAGTCGAGTTTCAATTTAAAAATAAGTGGATCATTGAATAAAATTGGCTAGGCTAATTTGGTTTATTTAAGACATGGGTAAAGGAAAAATTAGTATATGTTGGAAATATAATTTTTCTAAATTGTAATAGGATATAATTGGAAATTTTCTTATGATAGTATTTTATTATATTTTTATGAGGATTTTGAAATTTGTATAATTGTTTATGATTTCTGTGATGTTTATTATGGTTTTAATGAGTGAATATAACCATTTTAAGGGGATATGTTTTAAAACGATATGTTAATATAAAAGTGTTTTAGAATGTGTTTTGAAATAAATTTTAAATGTAGTGTTGAAATGATTCTGTTTAGTATCCCCATCAATTGAAATTCCACAATAGATCATTTAATGGGGTTGTTGGATAAGATGTCTTTGGAATTTCATTGGGTATTATAAAGCCAGACCAGTGTTTTATGTCTTGCCTCTACATAATTTAACATGCATGTGTGATAGAAACAATTTTATTATGAGATTTTGGAATTTTATTAGGATATATGAAAAATTATTTACATTTCATGTCGTGTTTGGAGTTAATGTCACATCATGTCCTTGGTATATGGTAATGGATTATGAAGGTTTTTAACCCTTACAGATGTTTTGAAGGGTGAAGAGTTTGAGCATTAGATTATTTATATATTATATAATGGTTTAGGATGATTATCATGGAGATCCATGTCACTAGTTTAGTAGTTAAGAAATAGAAATCATCGTCCTTAGTTTTGGAAGTTAGAATTTTCACTCCTCAACCCTAGTTTAGGATAATGAGAATGGATATCATCATTCCTTGTATTGGGTAATGTACATGTTGATTCTCATCCATTGTTTACTTATGAACAAGAAATTCCACTTTATGGTCATGGATTTATGTGATTGTCCAAATTGGTGGATTATAATATTATACACGATGCTACATATTGGTAAAAAAAAGTTTTTCAGAGTATTGGTGTTGAGATAATGATATTGTAACAATTAATATTAATTAATGGTTGATATTCTAGACTGACACTCTAGGAACTAATAGCACCAAAACACATGATTTATAATTTAGATTATTTTTTATTCAACATGATTTAAAAATAAATGAAAATATCCCATCCAATATTTATTGTATATACCAAAATATATTTTATTATTTAGATGGACGGTTTTGGTTATTGTTTGTTTGGTAAAACCGAGTGTCAATATGAATATGTGGGCCAATATCTTAATCACTAAATTTCTATTTTGAAAAAAATCACTTTTTATTTACATTTTATTTTTTCCACAATTTATCTAAAAACACAATTCACCTAAATGTTATTTTCATTAGAATCCATCGGTGGTGGAATACTAGGTTATAATCACACCCCTATTGGGAGACCACTAAACATGGGTACCTTACCATCCATTAGAAGATTAATGGTGAGATAGGTTTGGGTATTCATCCCGGTCTAAGGAACACGTGAGGTGACTCAATTATAATGAAATTGTATGAATTCAATGAGTTCAATAGTTTTTTTATGGAGAATATTTATAAAGAGTTTTAAATGTGTGATGGGTGTCTATAATGTAAAACATATTATACTAGAGACCCATGAGTATGTAATGGATGTTTGGATTCATTTTGTATAAACTATACATACAATGAGATTATATAAACATTTCCCCCATAAAAATACCATCTAGTGTTATGGATGGTATACAATGTGATATTTATAATTGAAACCATATATATTTCTTATAATGACTTCTGAATTTCTTGGTTTTGAATTAGGGTAGAATTTTTAATTCGTTCTTTTGGGTTACCATGAACAGTAAAATAATTATATTCCCCAAAAAGATACCCTTATAACTGCTTCCCTGATCTAAGAAAAAGAAATTTATCCTTGGACATAAATATGGTGTTTTTATAAGAAGATTGAATTTGGTGTAATATTACATATTTAATTAATAAGATACTAATTTATTTGTGTTCTTTTAGTGATATATTTTATACAGATAATTTTATTGCGATTATGGATCTATGTTTGAGTAATTAATGGTGGATTTTTCATATTGGAGGTGTAAACCTAATTTTTATGTAATATCCTTAAATTATAATGATAAAAAACTATTTGATAATAATTTATGAATTTTTTATGTGAAACAAAAAAATTTCAAACAACAACCATATAAATGGTTTCTATTCATTTAGTATGGGTAAATTAATATTTAGAGCCTTGTATGTCTAAAATATTTTCTTATTTAGGCACAAATTGAAAATAACATTCTGAGGAACGTAGATTATCTATATAAATAAAATAAAACAAATAAACATATTATATTATGCACTTGTGAAAATTTTCAAAATAATGGAACCCATATAAGAATTTTAATCTATTGGATAAGTTGAACCTTATGTTTATTTGAGAATGAATGATTTACCTGTGGTGTTGCATAAATGATTTTCTTATTGGGTGTTTGGAAACATTTCATGTGAGGGAAATTTATTTTATGTTTTATATATTATTATTTTTACAAAAAAAATATGTATCTAATGAATATTGTATCATATGAGAAATACAAAACATAAAACTAGGTTGAAAATATGAGTTTTACCATGGGAGCGACATAACATTTGTACTAGTTATTCATTTTTAAACATCACACTTGAGGTTAAATTATTTTACACTTTTTAATATATTATTATTATATTAATATATTAAATTAGTTTTTTATTTTCCAACCTTATCTATTATCGTTTTCTTCTATGAAATGTGAAAATGCTTATAATTTTTTTTCTTATCAGTACTGTTTGTCCCATTTTAGTTACATTTCATTAATAGATACTAATTAATGGCTTTACAATTATTTTTTGTATAATTAAAGATTAAAATGTATATTTTTTATTATTGTCTATAAGTGTTATGATTTTTGGTTTCCATAGATCCAAAACCATTCAGGTTTGGTTGTTCTATATTCTATTGAGTCTGTACAATCTTAAAAAATCATTTCACATGATTGGGGAACCCACGATGATCATATTTGACATCTTATTCCATATAAAAGTGAGATGAACCCCTCTTTCTAGACTCCTATCAATGGATCCTAGGTTTGAGATAATTATATCATAATTTTTTTTTAAATATTATTCTAAAAATTATTTAAAATAAAATGGATAAATAATTTAAAACTATAACCTTGTTTTATGAGTGGATAATCCCAAATGAATTCCAAATGACCAATTAAAAAAAATTTCCAAGGTAAATTTACTAAAATCAAGAACGGATAATTTATCAAAATTATCAATGTATAATTATTTGAAACCGTTAGAACATAATTAAAAACAATTATCAATCTATAATTTCATAAAATTATATATAGATATATATCAACAGTGGTTATATTATCATTTCTCCAAATTATAAAATAATAAATATAAAAAATTAAAAAAATTAAATTGTACAATATTAACAAAGACTAAATATCAAATTTATAAATGGATAATTATAATTTTTATCATAATATTATAATTAATTGGAATTAAATACATAGAATAATCAATCATTAATTCTATTTATTTTTAATGATAATTGTATAGAATTATCTATATATAGAAATATCAATTTATAAAAGGTTAATTTTTAATAAATTATCAATAGATAAAAATAAAATGATACTTTTTATGAAGTTATCAAGAGATAATTATAAATGGATAATTCATTATATGTTTTAAATGATAATTATAAAAGGTTAATTTATGAAAAATTATCTATATGATAATTATAAAAGGATAATTTATATTTATTTATTGAGAGATATTTATAAAAGGATATTTTATAATAAATTATCAACAGATCAGTATAAAATGATAATTTATGAGAAATTGTCTAATGATAATTATTCGCAATGAGATTATTATTAGTTCATTATCGTACCCTGAATGATTATTGTGAAATTATCATGCATGGATCAATTATCATCAGAATCGATATTTTCTATATTTCAAAACTAAAATTTTTTTTTGGGACAACGAACATAAGAAGAACCTCGAGTATTATGTTTCTTATGAAATTGATATTAAGGGACTAGTGAATGTGTACTTGACTATTTATTTTATCTCTCCAACTTTTGAACCACGCAAGGGGGATTTTACCTACCATTTTCATTGAGTCATTAAAGTAGGATGTTCCTCGTTATATTGGAATTTATAACCCATTATTCTATAATATGATTTATATGTTGACATATATGATTAATGAGGAATATTATGATCATATATGGGAATGTGTGTGTTTGTCACCAAGAGATTATTATGTGACACCTATTTCCATGATTACATCATAGATTATTATTCATGTTACATAATATCAAATTTATTTTATGTGATAACATATATATAATGATGTTCTATGATTTATTGTGTAGCATACCATGTGACGTGTGTTTTTTTGGTATTGTTCTTAGATACCATTGTAGGTGGATAATCGGGACCTGGTTACCCCTTAGAGTGGGAGTGTATGTGATTTGTGTTGATTTGGAATATGGAACTATGAATAGTGTAGGTATTTAATTATTACATATTGATAGTATGTGATTAAATTGATGCCATGTGGTTGTGAAATGGCATGTTACTCGATTACATTTGAATTTTGAGTAGCTATCAATTCCTTGATAATTTCATAAATATAACTTATTTGATGTTAGGTGTATGTCGAGTTTCACGATAACATGATTATGAGAAGCATGATCCTAACATCTGGTACATACTTCTTGTTTGGGGTAGAAGAATGTATGTATGGGGGTTGTGGCATAATGGTTATTAAGAAAACTAATGTTTTTTTATTTTATGATTACTATTACTACACATTTATAATTATTAGGGATTATTGTCTAATATTTGAGTACACTAGTTTTAAGACACATTTTTTGTGTCCTGATAAGTCTTTACTCACATCATAATCATTTATTTTTATGTTCTTATAGATTTTATGTTTGATACATCAAATGCAAGGGGAACTATATTGTGTATTTGATTTGAGGTGGTTGGGGAAAGGAGTATACCAATAAAGTCCTTAGAGGTCAAAACAATCCTTTTATATATATTTCTCAATTTATTACTCTGGACAAGATTATCACCATGGGATCTATTTTTATATTTATTTTGTCATTTTAGATTCTTAATTGTTACTCGGATATAATTGTTACTATATTAATTTTTTATTCATGAATGCTCTTAATAAAAGTTTCTAAGAGTATAGTCTACCCATTGATGGATATAGACACTCAGTTCTAGTCAGAATACTCTTGTATATGAGGAGGAAAAAATGAAATCTTTTGGAAGACAATCTTGGACATAGTGGTTTGGGTCAGTTTTTTATTAATTGTTCTTATTGGACCTGAACTCAATAACATATTTTTTATCTTCAACATGATTTGAGAGAGCATAAATATGATATAGGATAGTTGGGTCTTCGGTAGGGGAACTGTCATTTTCTTTGGAAAACACTATATCCTGGACCTACGAGTGACAATAAAATTTAATTTATGTTTTCATATTATGGAAGTCATAATTGTTGTATTTTCGGATATTAGGGAATTAAATTTAATGGTGGGGTGTGGTCAACCTTTCGAAAAGAAATATAGGTCGGATTTGGAATAAAATCAAAGAAATTTTATTTAAAGAGTTCTATTTGGGTACACTAAATATATATTATTCCCGTGGACTCATAGAACATAATAATAACTTAATGATGGTGATTTTCTATGCGACATGATGCATTGAGCATCCTAGAATGTCCTTGGTAGAAAATAAAGGACTGGAATGTTATAGAGATTCAATAATTCGAAAATATTCTACTAGAAACTACTACGAGACATCTGGAGGAAGGAAGAGAATGTATCATTTTACATGAAGGAGGGGTGGCAAGTATCAATGGAAGATAATTGGATTATCATAAACAATTATGAAATAAAAAAAATACCATATATATTCTAATATGAGGATGTTAGGCCTCATTAGATGTTTTACCCATTAGTACGGTATTTGATTCATCGATGCATAAGTCAAGATATATATAGAACTTCTACTCGACGGCTCATGATTGTGATCACAGAGGGGTAAAATAATTAGTTTTGAATTTATTCATCGGTTAGTATATGATGATCAGAAATTGACCAAGATGTTAGTGACTAAGATGAGTGATAGAAAATTTCATGGAGATGAGTAATTCCATGTATATGAAATGGATAAAACATCAATATATATTGATGGGGATATTTTTACAATATGGGGTATGCTTCTAATAGTACCTTTTTTTGTAATTCATATTATATTAGTGTTCACATTCATTATATTTTCATGACCTTTGTCTCAACATGACTTATCAGTTCAGTTTTTCCCCTATATTACCATTCAATGATATATTGTTCAATGATGATATGAAACCCATGATTATGAGAAACCTATAGTCACTTATTCTATTAGTGAGTTACTGATAAGGGATTTCAATATAAGTATATTTGGGGAATCCACATTATATATGGTGATGGGGTTTCCAAGACCCTGATGAGCATTGATACAGTCTGAGTGATTGTCGATCAGTATTTGGATGGCCCATTCTTTATTATGATACTTATGACAGATTCTAGCTGATATAGATGTTCTTTATCGTTGCTCCAAGAAAAAATTATTGTATGCCAACCATAGGAGGGGATATCTAGTGTTGTCTATGAGTGATCATGTTTTTATTGTGAGTGGATCCTCGGTTTGGGAACTGACATCTAAGGAGGCATTAAAAGCTAACACTATATTGTGTGGGACACTTTATGAACATTGAATAGCTTGTGATAGTTGTGTACCATTTGTAACACCCGGAATTTTATTATGGCATTCATTTTGTGTTTCAAGTATCTCACTGAGTCTGTACCGACTTGATCCTATGAATGTTATAGTCATTGAAGACATTGAGTTGGGACTAGATGAATCATATGTATAGCATCTGAAAATGATATTACAATAGTAATGGAATATCCTCAGAGGGAAGATGGTACTAGTCATCATAATTTAGTATTAGTATGGATGTACCAAATAGAAAATGTAGGGGCACAAGTGCAATTATTTATTATCAATGACATGATTCTTTCAAGAAATTCCACTAGATTTACATCTTATGTATGCAAAGTAAATGGTGCAGGATAATTCTAATGTAATTAAACTAAAATGATAATAAAAATCAATATTTTATGATAATTTATTAGAAGTGTTAGGTAGACATAATGCTCTGTGGTGGGATCTTATGTTGTAGGTCCCATGATCATGTTACATGGGAGGAAGAATAAAACTAAGTATAGTAGGTTTATTACCAGCCCTAAGAAATATAACAAGGAATTTGGAAACAACTTGGATTTTAGTCCTAGGTGATTTTGGTGTGGCATATGGCCTACTGAGTTTCCATACATAAAAGTATCATTTATGTAATTATTCCTTGTATGCTATAGACCCATATACAATCGACCATGTTAACAATCCATGTGGCACCCAAACACCTCAATACCTACCATGTGTCTGTAGGATCGAAATGTAATATGAGATGCTCAATATACAAGAGGGGGGGTGAATTGTATACTTTAAAAATTCCTTTGGAACCTTTAAAGTTAATTATGAACAACTAAAGTTTCCTTAAGAAAAGGAAAGGACTAAGTTTAACAAAGTTAAACTAAGTAGATTCACAACACCTCTAACACCGAACTAAACTTGGAAAGAGATTCCAAAAGCAGATTCCGGAAATATGGTTCTGGAAATTGAAACTTAACAAAAGTTACAATATTAGATTCTACCTTAAAGCGTATAGAATCTAAAATAATCAGAGTAAGTAAGGAAGTATAAGAAAGTTATACTTTCCTTAAGATACAAATTGCAGCGGAATAAAGACAAGTAGTAAAACTACTAGTAACAAGATAATAGTCTTTTAACCCAAAGAGAAGGGTATCCAACAACCTTGGATAAAGGTCCCTTGATTTATAATTTCAAGCAAATCTGTCTTACCCACACCAGGGTAAGCCCTCGATACGAAGATCGGAGTCTCTGTCTTGCTATCCCCGCAAGCCCTCAACTTCAAGGTAGTTGGCAACCTCTGTCTTTCTCAGCAAGAAAGCCCTCGATTTTTAAGGTAGTCGGCACCTCTGTCTTTCTCAGCAACAAAGCCCTCGATCTTTAAGGTAGTCGGCACCTCTGTCTTCCTATCCCCGGAAGTCCTCGAATGTAATCACCAACATTCGGAGTCGCACGAAGCTTTGAGAGTTAATACGAGACTCTCTCTCTAGAAATCACTTCAACAGCATGTATGCACTTTTTCAGCAATCAGCATATGCATCAACCATCAGCTGCGAGCTCTTTCAAATGAGCTCCTATTTATAGGTAAGGTCGGCTCCTTCTCCAACGGTCATATTTCCCTTAAAGTTCGGAGGGACCTGTACACGTGTCACTTAGACAACGGTTAGTTTATAACAAAATGGACGACATCGTTTTATAACAAAACAAGTGTAACAGAAAGTACGACATCGTTTTAAACTCTAACATAAAGGTTCAGAATAGAAATTTCGGAGTGAAAGTTCGGAGTGAATGAATTCAGAGTGTATAAAACAATGATAATCAGATTCTGTTTAATAGGTGAATTCGGAATGAGAATTCGGAATAGGAATTCGGAATAGGAATTCGTCATCAGAAATCGTAATGAGAATTCATCATCAGAATTCGTAATGAGAATTTATCATCAGAATTCGTAATGAGAATTCGTCATCAGAATTCGTAATAAGAATTCTTTATCAGAATTCGTAATGAGAATTTGGAATGAGATTTCTTCATTAGAATTCGTATTGAGAATTCTTAATTGGAATTCGTAATGAGAATTCTTCATTGGAATTCGTAATGAGAATTCTTCTTCAGAATTCGTATCCTGAATCTGGAATAGAACTAAGTCAGAATTCATATCCGGAATTCAGAATGAAACTTCCTTATAGTTCTTGTCCAGAACCGAATCCTAAAAACAGAATGCTTTTTATCAGTTTTAATGAATCCGAGAAAGTGAATCCGAATTTCATACTTAAGAAAAATATTAATGAAAATATGATAAGGATAAATTTTTCTTATAAAAGCGATTTTCCTTAAGAAAGCATTTTTCCTTATAAAAGTAATTTTCCTTAAGAAAGCATTTTTCCGTACAAAAGCGATTTTCCTTAAGAAAGCATTTTTCCTTACAAAAGCGATTTTCCTTAAAGAAAGCATTTTTCCTTACAAAAGCGATTTTCCTTAAAGATAAGGTGTTTGTGATTTTCAAAACAAGAAGGAATGGAAATGTCATAAGGAAAACCATATTGACTCAACAATCTCCCCCTTTTTGGAAAGCACAAACATCCTTACGAAAAAGCTATACTAAGAAGAAAGAAACATATTAAAGCTTATCTCCCTTGGTTTAAGAATATAGATGAATACGACTAACTCCCCCTTAGGCTTTGAAACTCTAAGGATCGTATTCATATTTCCGGAGTGATGTTTCTTTAAGAAAAACTCCCCCTTAAACAAACTCTTATTAGAGTTCTATTTCCTTGGGTATTTTTCTTTCTCCCCCTTTGATAAGCACTTATTAGATTTCCTCTTTTTCTTAAGGATATTTTCCTTCTCCCCCTTTGTGATTTTCAAAAAGAATTGGAGGGAATGGAAAAAAAATAACAAAGTACCTGAAAGATTAGTAATGACAACAATAGAATCAACAAGCACAATTCTCATTATATTTGAAATGTCAGCAACAAAAACAGATTACAACAAAAAGATCGGATTGGTCATTTCAGATCTTTCTCTTTCGACATGAGCCCCTTGAGAATTGTCTTGATCTTCTTGAGGTCCTTATGATCTTCCTCTGCTTGCTTTTCTAAGGCAACTATTCTTGCTGACTGAGCTTCAATGATTTCTTCCTGAGCCTTCAACTTTTCTTCCTGAGCTTCCATTTTCTCTTCCTGAGACTTTATCCTTTCTAGAAAATTGATCCGATGATCTCTTTCAGATTTCCAATTCTGAGAAACAGAATTGAGCTTTCCATTCATATCTCTTACTTCCTGACTCCGAATTTTCTTTTCCTCTGTCAATTTCTCATCGAATGATGCAGTCATCTCATGAAACTTCTTGTCCTCGGTTTGAAAAGCATCCTTAACATTCTCCTGAAACTCATCCAGCAACCTCATCTCTTCCACATTCTTCTTCGACCAGCTAGTCATCCTTTTGCAAGATCTTTTATGGGCTTCGTAACCAATAAAGAAATTTTTGAACTGGGCTTCTATATCAACACATTTATCCATAACCATGGATACAGAGTCGGTTTTCTGATTCATCGTATGTTGAAGCATCTGGCATCTAGAGTCTATACTAGAGAAGGTCGGAATGGTTCCCACCAACTTCTTCAAGGACTGAACAACAAAATCGTGCCCCAACGATGATGACTCCGAATCAGAAATCTTTCTAGGAGAATTTTCTTCCTCAATAAGCTCCAACTTCCTCTTAGAAGAGGTACCAGCTTCCTTCCTCATACTTTTTTCTGAACTCGGGGTATCAGCAAGAATTTGCTTTCCCTTATCTTTTTCCGGAATTGAAACCTGTTCCGGAGATCTGTTCTCACTATCAGAGACTTGAACAATTTTATCTTCCTCATCAGCAACTTCTTGAACATTGGCTTCTACGTTTCCCATCTGAGCAGCATCAAGTAAAATATGTTCTTGACAAGTAACTTCTTCTTCTCCCTTTTCTTCTTCCATTGCAGGAGTAGCAAGCTTGGAAGATTGAGCTTCAGATGTTCGGAGCGAGAGGTGATCTGAAGGAGTTCCCTTATATTCATCTACTTGTTTGAGCACATCTCCTGTCCCACCACTTCCTTCAGCCGCTTCTTCAACCTCTTCCACTAGCTCTACTTCCTCAGTAGCAACAGCCTCTTCCGGAGTTACAAGATTTCGTCCTGGAGTGTCAGGTAGATATTCCAGAGAAAAAGATCTCGGAACGGGAATGGTTGCTGAAACCATTTCATTAAATTTCAACAACGCTTGCACAGCCTCAGCTTCTGACAACTTCTTCTTCAGCTTCTTTTCCTTAGCTTGCTTCTCAAGCTCATCAGCAGCCTTTTCTTTCAGAGCCTCAGCCTCTGCAGGATCCAATCCGAACTGCGGATCTCCTTCCTTCCTCTTCTCCTTGTCAGCTCTCCACTTCGCTGCAACCTCATCAGTATATGTCTTCTTCTTCTTAGACTTAGGAGGTGCGGAGTGGACTTCCTTAGACTTAGGTTCCTCAGCATCGACAACCACTTCTTTCAGCTTCCTCTCCCTTACCGGCTTGGATGATTCCGGATCAGCCACTTTCGGAGTCACTTCTACTTGTGGAGGTAGATCAATGAACTTCCCAGACTTCTTGTCAAAAGAAATATTCATTCTCTTAAGAGTGGCATCACTGAGCAACATGATCTTACAAACTTTTGGCTTAGAACTGCAAGCAACCTTGAAGGATTCTAGGCACCGAACTATCAGCTTCGACAATATTGCCGGGTACATCACTATCTGAGCTCTCAGATTCCCCTTCTTCAAATTATCAATGTTGAGAAGAATATGCTTCATCAAGTTGAACTTTCTTAGATTTATCAGAAAATCCAAGATGTATATCTCACTCTTCTTCAGGCTATCCTTATCTCCTTTTCTCGGTACGATAAGCCCTTGCACCCATAACTCCAGAATCTGGAAGTTTGTAGAAAGAGTTGCTATTTTCGGAGCCTTGTCATCATCCAATCCGAGAATTTCTAAGGCTTTCTCCTTGTTGAAACTACCCAGGGAGTCTGGCAGAACGTGCGAGATAAACTCAGCTTCACCTTCATAATTTAACCCTACCAAGCTTGCAGCCTTGGTGTAAGATAGCTTATATGTCTTGCCATACGATTTGAAGGAAAACTTCTCTCTATTATCTTCCATGAAGAAAGCAACTGACTCATAAAACTCGACAAGCAAGTCAGAGTAGACTTCATCTTGGTTGCCGGTTTTTGATACCGCAACACCTTCCCAGCCATTCAGCTTGATATTCTTTGATATAATAGAATCATAGTTGCTGAAGAAATTCGGATGAACTAACCGCTCTCTGTAGACTAACCACTGTGAAATGGGCTTGGTTGAAGACATTTCTTGAGAAGCTAACTCTGCAGACATTCGGATCTGAAGTCTCTGAGAAGTTCGGAACTGAGAAGACTGAAGTTCGGAATGGCCTTAAATCAGAGAGTCAGAGCTTCAGCACGCAAAAGCTTGAAATCGATGTGGGAAGAGAAAATAGGGTCCCCTTTATATAGGCATTGGGATGACGGTTCAACTTCCTCGGTTGATCTAACGGTTTAGAATGATCTGAGATCTAATCTAACGGTTGAAAGCTTGAATCCGATCTTTTTGAGGTTTTATTAAAACAAAGATTTAAGAAAACTATAATCCGAAAACATAATATAAGAAACTGCCAGCAAGTAAAATATGATTACGAAAACTTCAGTAAGGAAATCATACCTTTCGGATTAGCTTAGGAAAGTTATTCGTAATGGGTAATATAAAGACGACTACGAAAAATTCAATACGAAAAACTAAATACGAAAACATTAATACGAAAAAGTCAATACGAAAAAGTAAATACGAAAAAGGTAAATACGAAAAACAAAACTTGGTACGAAAATCTGGTTATGAAAGTCCCAGTACGAAAGTTGTCCATTCCGGAAATTTTCAATACGAATACTTTCATTCCAGAAGTATTCTGTACGAAAATATCCATTCTGGAAAATGATAGTTCCGGAAGTTCCATTCCGAAAATTTTCGTTCCGAAAAGTTCGAAAACAAATTTTGAAAAACTTTGTTAAATAAACAAACAAATGTACTCCCCCTATGAAAAGGAGTTTATTACTGTAAGGAGACTTTTTCAACAGAAAGTTAATTAAGGAAGATTACCTTACGGTTATCATTCCTAACTTTTGTTTAATATATTCAAATCTATTAGAAGGCAAGGATTTTGTGAAAATGTCAACAAGATGATCTTGCGTTCCGATAAACTGAAGAATAATATCTCCTTTAAGTCTGTGATCCCTAAGAAAGTGATGCCTAATATCTATGTGTTTTGCACGGGAGTGATGTGCAGGGTTTTTACTTAGGGCAATGGCACTTGTGTTATCACACAAAATTTGAGTTTTAGTAAAACTCAAGCCATAGTCTGTGAGTGTGTGTTGCATCCACAACACTTGTGCACAACAACATCCAGCTGCTACATATTCAGCTTCAGCAGTGGAGAGTGCAACAGAATGTTGCTTCTTGCATGACCAAGAAACTAATGAATCTCCTAAGAAATGACAAGTTCCGGATGTACTTTTCCTATCCATTCTACATCCACCAAAGTCAGCATCAGAAAAGCTTTTTAGAACAAAATCATTTCCAGAAGTATAAAATAATCCAAGATCCATGGTTCCCTTAAGGTAGCGAAAAATTCTTTTTACTTCCTTTAAGTGAGATTCCTTAGGATTGGATTGATATCTTGCACATAAGCATACAGAAAACATTAAGTCTGGTCGACTAGCTGTTAAGTAAAGTAAACTTCCAATCATACCTCTAAAAGATGTTTGATCTACTGGTTTCCCAGCTTCATCAAGATCTAAAGAGTTTGAGGTACCAATGGGAGTACTTATACTCTTAGTGTTGTCATAACCATACTTTTTAAGAAGATCATTAATATACTTATGTTGGGAGATGTAGGTTCCTTCTGGTTTTTTGAGAAATTTGAAAACCAAGGAAAAATGTTAGCTCACCCATCATACTCATTTCAAACTCAGATTTCATTAGACTAGCAAAAGAGTCAGTCAAAGATTGCTGAGTTGAACCAAATATAATGTCATCAACATAAATTTGAACAATTAAAACATTTTTCTTATCTTTTTTTATAAAAAGGGTTGGATCTGCATTTCCCTTAACATAGTTATTTTGAAGCAAAAATCCAGTAAGTCTATCATACCATGCTCGTGGGGCTTGTTTAAGGCCATACAAAGCTTTGGTAAGTCTAAAAACATGATCAGGATGTTTTGTATCTTCAAAGCCAGGAGGTTGTTCAACAAAAACTTCCTCTTGAACATAACCGTTAAGAAAAGCACATTTCACATCCATTTGAAATAGTTTGAAATTAAAGAATGCTGCAAAGGCAAGTAGAATACGGATAGATTCAAGTCTAGCTACTGAAGCATAGGTTTCTTCATAGTCTATTCCTTCTTGCTGATTATAGCCTTTAGCAACAAGTCTAGCTTTATTTCTAACAATGACTCCATTTTCATCACATTTATTTCTGAAAACCCATTTTACTCCAATAACAGAAGTTTCCTTAGGTCTTTCAACCAAGGTCCAGACTTTATTCCTTTCGAATTCATTTAGTTCATATTGCATTGCTTTGATCCAATCATCATCTCCTAAAGCTTCATCAGTGCTTTTAGGCTCTAATTGGGAAAGAAATGCTAGATGTTCTACTTCATTTCTTAAGGAACTTCTAGTCCTTACAGGTTGATTTACATCACCAATGATACTATCACTGGGATGATTCTTAAGAAACACCTGATTTGGGTTTTGTAAAACATGTTCATCAACATAAGGTAGAAAGTCTTATGGGGTAAATGTTTCAGAAGTATCTTCTAGAACAATTTCCTTATCAGAAGGTTCTTCTATCAACGGTTGATAATCAGTTTTTGAAAACACATCCGAGGATGTAGGTTGGGAGGTTTTAAAAACAAAAGGATCTGATTCATCAAATTTTACATGTACTGTTTCCTCAACAGTACAAGTATTTTTATTAAAAACTCTATAAGCCTTAGAGGTTGTGGAATAACCTAAGAAAATTCCTTCATCAGAATTTGGTGCGAATTTATGTAAGTTATCTTTAGTATTCAAAATGAATACTTTGCAACCAAAAACCTTGAAGTAGGAAAGTCTTGGTTTTCTACCATTCCATAACTCATAAAGAGTTTTATTAAGAAAAGGTCTAATCAAAACTCAATTTATAGTACAACAAGCAGTACTTACAGCTTCAGCCCAGAAATGTCTAGCAATAGAATATTCACTCAACATGGTTCTAGTTATCTCTTGAAGAATTCTATTTCTTCTTTCAACTACACCATTCTGTTGAGGAGTTCTAGGTGCTGAAAAGTTGTGAGTAATACCTTTCTTACTACAAAAAGTTTCAAAATCAGAATTTTGAAATTCTCCTCCATGATCACTATGAATAGTTTTCAATGGAAGGTTTTTCTCATTTTTAACTTGGGCTCTAAAACTTTTGAAATAAGAAAAAGTTTCAGATTTCCTTGCTAGAAAATAGACCCAAGTAAATCTAGTGTAATCATCAACTAGAACAAACACATATTATTTTCCTCCAATGCTTCCAGTTTGTGTTGGACCAAAAAGATCCATGTGCACTAACTGTAATGCATCGGTTGTTGAGACTTCACCGATTGACTTAAAACTAGATTTATGTTGCTTGCCATATTGACAAGGATCACAAACTTTAGAAGAATCAAATCTAAGCTCCGGTAGATCCTTAACAAGTTTCTTCTTAGAGAGTTTACATAGGTTCCTAAGATTACAGTGTCCTAATCTTCTATGCCATAACCAAGAATGATCTTCCATTGCACTTAGGCAAGGTAAATCTTGGCTTCTTAGGTCTTCTAAGTTTAAGGTGTAAACATTTTCTTGCCTATTGGCTGAGAGAATAAATTCTTCCTTGGAATTGTGAACTAAGCATTTATCATTCCTAATATTCACAAGGTAACCTTCATCACATAACTGACTTATGATAATGAGGTTGTGCTTAAGACCTTTAACAAAAAGAACATTTGAAATCAAAGTTTTACCCAAAAGAACAATATTACCAATACCAACAATCGCTCCCTTAGCATTGTCTCCGAAAGTTACCTTTCCTCCTTTCGTTTTGATAATCTTTTCAAAAAAGCTTTTGTTACCAGTCATATGCCGGGAACATCCACTATCCATGTACCAAATATTGTTGCTGGAACTTTCTTTATTTTCCTGAAATTAAGAACAAATTTAGATTTTCGGAATCCAAACTTGTTTGGATCCGAGATTTCCAGACAATAAAATTTTAGGTATCCACATTTTCCTAGAAAAGTAAGCTTTATGAAAACCTAAGGATTGGGTTTTGTTTAAGGAACAATTTCTTTCCCAGTGTCCACCACATTGACATTTAGTGCAAAATGGGGCACTTTGAGGAACAAAATAATTGTTGCTAAAAACTGGTTTTGCATGGGTATAACCAAATCCGGATTTATTTCTTAAAGGTCGTATTTGAGAATACATCTTATCAAAATTTTCCTTACCATGGGTAAAGTTTGATAAACACTTCTTTAAGGAAAAAATTTCGGATTTGAGTTTTACAACCAAGTTTTTATCCTCAAAATCATTAGTTTTGGAACTTGAGTTAGGCTCGAAAACATTTTTATTAGAAATTACTTTTTCTAATTCTTTAGAAAGTTTATTCTTCTCAGAACTTACTTCCTCAAGATTTTTTGAAATACTTTCAAAATCAGCATTTTTCTTATCATGATCTTTAGAAAGATCTGATATCTCTTTAGTAAGAATAGAATTCCTAGAATTTGCCTTATCAAGTTTCTTGTTGAGTTTGGAATTCTCAATCTCAAGAAGTTCAGCAAATCTAGAGACTTCTTCATAAGTAGGTAAAGTATTTTCCTCATCAGAAGATGATTCTTCATCAGAAGAGTTATAATACTTACTATCATTAGGATTTAAGGAAACATTAGTCAATGATTCAGCATTTCGTACCTTAGCCATGAGACAATGATTATCAATAGGTAATCTGGCTATAAGACCAAGATTCTTCTGTCCTGAAGATTCATATTCAGAAGATTCATCTGAAGAGTCACCACCACTGGCACTCCATGTGTCATTAGCTTTCAAAACTTTCTTATCTTTAGCTTTGTAATACTTCATCCAGTTCTTGTCTGAATGTCTTTCCTTTCTTTCTTTCTTTCTGAGCATAGGGCAATCTCGTCTAATATGTCCAGCTCTTTTACATTCATAACAAGTAACATCTCCATCTTTCTTATCTTTCCTATCCTTCTTCTTATACTTGGATTGAAAGTTTCTCTGTCCAGCTATCTTGTTCATCCTTCGAGCAAGATTGGCTAATTCATTTTCTGAAACTTCACTTTCACTAGATTCGGATTGGAAAATGACTTTCTTAGACTTGGATCTGGTTACTCTCTCAGGAGTCTTAGCTTTCATCTGATTTGAAGTTGAAGTAAAAGCAACAGTACCATTTCCATTCTTCTTCTTAATGTTGTCAGCATCTCTCTTCATTCTGGTCTCATGTTGTAGAAGAGTTCCAAATAATTCATCAAGAGTAATTTGAGTGACCTTCCTGTTCTCATCTATAGATGTTCTCTTGGATTCCCACTCATTGGGCATAATGTCAATTATCTTGTCCACAAGAGCTTCATCATCTAAACCATTCTCTCCCATAGATTGTAGACTGTTGACAATTGTCATAAATCTTTGTTGAACTTTACAGATAGGTTCTCCATAAGGAAAATTGAAGCCATGATATTCAGCTCTAAGCATAGCTCTTCTAGTCTCGATCACCTTAGAAGTCCCAAAATGTGTAACCTCTAACTTCTTCCATATACAGTTAGCTGCTTCACAAGAAGAAATTTGGCTATATATATTTCTAGTCATTGAACATAATAAAGTATTGCGTACCTTATAATTGAGTTGATATTCTTGCTTTTCCTGATTAGTAAAGGTTCTGACTTCCTTGTCAGGAATTTTATAATCACCAGTAAGCATCACAAAGTTGTCTACTTCAGTATTGATAACAAAAGTCTTCATACGATCTCTCCAGTATTCATAATCATTACCATCAAAGATAGGTGGTCTTGTAGGATTCAGATTGTCAATATATCCAACGTTCATTCCTGCCATACTAAATAATAACTTGGAAACAAACTTGTTAGTAGCAAAAGTTCGTAATCAAGAAGTTCGAAATGAGAAAAGTTTGGAATGACAAAGTTCGGAATAGAAAAGTGAGCAAGAAAAACTTGTATGTGAGTACAAGTATTTCAGTAACCTTGGCTCTGATACCAAATGTAAGAATGGTATAGAGTAAGAGGTTTCCAACCTTTGATACCAATTGTAGGATCGAAATGTAATATGAGATGCTCAATATACAAGAGGGGGGGTGAATTGTATACATTAAAAATTCCTTTGGAACCTTTAAAGTTAATTATGAACAACTAAAGTTTCCTTAAGAAAAGGAAAGGACTAAGTTTAACAAAGTTAAACTAAGTAGATTCACAACACCTCTAACACCGAACTAAACTTGGAAAGAGATTCCAAAAGCAGATTCCGGAAATATGGTTCCGGAAATTGAAACTTAACAAAAGTTACAATATAAGATTCTACCTTAAAGCGTATAGAATCTAAACTAATCAGAGTAAGTAAGGAAGTATAAGAAAGTTATACTTTCCTTAAGATACAAATTGCAGCGGAATAAAGACAAGTAGTAAAACTACTAGTAACAAGATAATAGTCTTTTAACCCAAAGAGAAGGGTATCCAACAACCTTGGATAAAGGTCCCTTGATTTATACTTTCAAGCAAGTCTCTCTTACCCACACCAGGGTAATCCCTCGATACGAAGATCGGAGTCTCTGTCTTGCTATCCCCGCAAGCCCTCAACTTCAAGGTAGTTGGCAACCTCTGTCTTTCTCAGCAAGAAAGCCCTCGATTTTTAAGGTAGTCGGCACCTCTGTCTTTCTCAGCAAGAAAGCCCTCGATCTTTAAGGTAGTCGGCACCTCTGTCTTCCTATCCCCGGAAGTCCTCGAATGTAATCACCAACATTCGGAGTCGCACGAAGCTTTGAGAGTTAATACGAGACTCTCTCTCTAGAAATCACTTCAATAGCATGTATGCACTTTTTCAGCAATCAGCATATGCATCAACCATCAGCTGCGAGCTCTTTCAAATGAGCTCCTATTTAAAGGTAAGGTCAGCTCCTTCTCCAACGGTCATATTTCCCTTAAACTTCGGAGGGACCTGTACACGTGTCACTTAGACAACGGTTAGTTTATAACAAAATGGACGACATCGTTTTATAACAAAACAAGTGTAACAGAAAGTACGACATCATTTTAAACTCTAACATAAAGGTTCGGAATAGAAATTTCGGAGTGAATGAATTCAGAGTGTATAAAACAATGATAATCAGATTCTGTTTAATAGGTGAATTCGGAATGAGAATTCGGAATAGGAATTCGGAATAGGAATTCGTCATCAGAAATCGTAATGAGAATTCATCATCAGAATTTGTAATGAGAATTTATCATCAGAATTCGTAATGAGAATTCGTCATCAGAATTCATAATAAGAATTCTTTATCAGAATTCGTAATGAGAATTCGGAATGAGATTTCTTCATTAGAATTCGTAATGAGAATTCTTAATTGGAATTCGTAATGAGAATTCTTCATTGGAATTCGTAATGAGAATTCTTCTTCAGAATTCGTATCCTGAATCTGGAATAGAACTAAGTCAGAATTCATATCCGGAATTAAGAATGAAACTTCCTTATAGTTCTTGTCCAGAACCGAATCCTAAAAACAAAATGCTTTTTATCAGTTTTAATGAATCCGAGAAAGTGAATCCGAATTTCATACTTAAGAAAAATATTAATGAAAATATGATAAGGATAAATTTTTCTTATAAAAGCGATTTTCCTTAAGAAATCATTTTTCCTTATAAAAGTAATTTTCCTTAAGAAAGCATTTTTCCTTACAAAAGCGATTTTCCTTAAGAAAGCATTTTTCCTTACAAAAGCGATTTTCCTTAAAGAAAGCATTTTTCCTTACAAAAGCGATTTTCCTTAAAGATAAGGTGTTTGTGATTTTCAAAACAAGAAGGAATGGAAAAGTCATAAGGAAAACCTTATTGACTCAACAGTTTCATGTTAAGAGGTGCCTCAATGATACATTTATAGTTGGAAAGGTGAATTGTAGTGAGTTCTATGCCTTACTGAGCATTGTTACAAAAAATGATCCTTTAATATAACAATATTTGTTCAGCCTTACACCACATCGCATTCTTCCACATCAATTATCCATGTAGTGGTAAAATTAACCACCCCATTCCATGTTGTAGGTAATTCACCAACTATATAATAATAATTTAATGAGCCCAAAAATTCAATCCTAAAATGAAAACTGGTTACATCAACCATTCAAGTGATATACAAACAACACTCCACTTTCCATGTCTTCGGTACTCTCCCCCTCTTTCTACGAATTAATATAACCTCCAATGTGACCCAAATATAAGACCTATGGAATAGAATCCCATTGAATATAAATATAAGTACCACTATGTTGATAATGTATTGTTTTCAACAATACGTAATGTTTTTATTTAAAGGGGGTGTTTTTTGAGAACAATACTCTATCACTTTAGGATAATTTTAATGCTCACAAATACCCTTAATTATTTTCTAATGATTTTATTTGATAAGTATATTGTAGGAATTTATTATTCATTATATTTTTATTTCTAGATGAAATATTTATGTTGTTGAAAAAAGAGGATTAATTACTAAAGTATTCATATTAGTGTGTTCTAGAATCACTATTCATGCTCTATATATTTGGGATCCGCTTTAGCGTGTTCTTGAAACACTATTCATACACTACATGGAGAAACATGGAATAAGGATGAAATTAAGTTTATAATTTATGAGTTATTGAAAAATTATGGAAGAGGAACCATACTTTAGCAATGAACCCTACGTTTGTGTTATTGAAAAAGTGTGGATGAAAAACCGTACGTATGTTTTAAACGTTACGTTTGTTTCTCAAAAGTATGGTTCATCATACTTACATTTGTAAACAACCACACATTCTTAGAAAAGTATGGATCAAGTTCCTTTTGTTTGAAAGATTATAAAAAGTATGGATCTTGTGTAATATGTTTGAAAGTTGAAGAGAAAAAATATGGATTATCAACCCTACGTTTGTGATCAACCATACGTTGCCAACCCTAAGTTTGTGATCAACCATACGTTTGTGATAAACCATACGTTTGTGATCAACCATATGTTTGTGATCAACCTTAAGTTTGAAGGCTATTTCTTCAATCTTTCGTGTATAATATATGTTGTGTTCAGAGGATGCATACTATACAACTCAACCTTACGTTTGACGTCGGAGAGTTTAAAGTCTATATTATTATGAAATAGTCACCAAGTTGTTTATTATATTGATTTCAATCTGGATTAAATTCGGATTTTAAAACGTGTCTTTGATGAGTTCAGAGTCATTTATGGATTGAATTAAAAGGATCTTTTCTTGTCAAAATTCAAGGGACGTTACGACTACTCTGTAAATTCAAATGTTTGAATATCACGAGTTAGAACGTGAATTTTGTGGATCTAAATTTACAGGAGATGTTCTCGACATTATTATATAGATGTTTTTTTATCTGTATTAATTGATTATTCAAAAAAATAGATCTGCTGATTCAAAAGAATGAAAAAGATCTGTTTATTGAAGAAGTATCACTATAGAAGATTCACTCATTATTCATCAAAGATAATTTGTGAATCTTCAAATTCTAAAGTTGTGAACTATATTTCTATATCTACTACAATAGGATCGACGTAGAATGACACTTATTTGATTATCATTATTTCTAAAAGAAATGATCCATCTACTGTTAATTTCATTCTGTTGCAATTGTAAAGAACATCTGGAAAGTATTATTTAAAAGTATAGATATATTTCTTTTCTATTCTCGAGTGACCAGCTTCTCATACTAAGTTGTGTAGGTTCTGTGAGTGAACCAGAAGGCTTTGTTTTGTCTTAGATTGTAATGGTGTCAACTGCATGTACTCAGTTGTGAAACAGTCTGTTGAAATGAGGACCAGATAGTGAAAATCACCAAGCTCATGGAATAGAGCGTTGGTGGAGTGGACTAGGGGCCTTCTGTACCCCAAACCTCTATATATCTTGTGTCTCCCTTATTTAAATTTCCACTGCATTAATTCATCTGAATAAATTTAAAGGGTAGAACATGATCTCAAAAATAATTATTAAAAGACACAACTCATCCTCCCCCCCCCCCTCTTGTGTATAATCCGATCTAAAAATTCGTATCATAGGTTGATCATTCTAATAAATCCTTAACAAGATGAACGTGATTAAACACAGATCAAGATGATTGATACAAGAGAGGGAATGTATATGGTCATAACACCATACTCTAATGGAGAAAACTATGGGTTATGGATGTTGTGAATGATTACCTATCTTAAAAAACATGCATGAAATTTTATTCTATGATTCTAACTCCATATGAAATACCAAAAATACCTTAAACATAAAGTGCAGCTATTGAAGCAGAATAAGATATGAATTCGAAGGAACTGAATGCAATTATATGTGGTCTAGGACCTGCTGAATTTAACTATGTTTCTCAATGTCCGACAGCATATAAGATGTGGCAAACTTTTGATGTTGCATAGGAAGGAACTAACAATACCAGTGATATGAGATATGCTACTGGTAAAGTTAAATTTGATTCTTTCATAATGGTTGAAGGTGAAAGTATTACTCAATTGAATGGATGATTGAAATATATTTTCAACAACATAACATCCATGGGAGATCCCATTAAACAGCTGATCACGCTTTAAATGTACTAAGAGTATTGCCTACAAGATGGAATGGAATCTCAGCTGCAATCAGACAGTTGACACCTGTGAATGATATAGCCATGAGAGAACTAATTGGAACACAAATGATGTATGAAGATGAGATGAAAGATGAATAAAATGAGCATAAATTGTTTATCAAAAGATATGACACTACCATGAATGTGTCATCATAGAGTAAAAAACAGAAATACGAAGAAAAGTGTAAATGTGAAATCAGAATTTTCTGATTTATCAAATTCTGATGTGGAACTGGCTTAGCTAGACAGAAAATTCATTAAATTCTATATAAAGAAGAAGGGATTCAAAAAACCCTTCAAAAAGGAAGACAAGTAAGTCAGATGTTATGACTGCATGAAAATGGGGCACATCAGAACTGACTGTCCTCAGCTAAAAGAAAACAAGAAATATAAAGTCTTCAAAAGAAATGATTATGATAATAAGGACAAGAAAGCAATGAAAGCTACATGGAGTATATCTAAAGTCTATAGTTGAACTTCTGAATCAAACTCAGCAAAGGAATATGAAAATCTGAAATATAACATGTGTTTTATGGTTGAAACATATGAGGTACAATCTTACGACTCTTCTGGCTCTAGTTCTGAATCTGTTTACCCTAATGAAAAACGTGCATCCTACTTCAATATTCTTGAATAAAAAAATATGATTCTCTATTTAAGAAGAATAAGTCATTACAAAATAGTCATAAGGTTGTTTCTGATGAAAGAGATACAGTTCTGAAGCAAAATAATGAGTTTATTGAAAAGTTTAACTCAATTAACACCAACAATTCATATTATTAATCAAAGATAAAAAAAATAGAAACTGAAGTATAAACATATAAAAATACAGCCCTTGTTTTTACTAAAGGATAAAATAAGTTAAATGAAATTCTAGGGAAAAGTTCCATTAAAAAGGAAAGATTTTGAATTGGTAGTAGAGGTGAAAACCCTAAGCTGTACAAAAATTAATTTAATCCATGTACAAAAAAATTAAATTGTAATTACTGAGGAACAAGGGGACATATTTCAAAAAACACTTTCGTAAGAAAACCCCAAATAAGTGGTTTTAAGAAAGCTTTTGTAACGAATAATTTATTTGAATCTTCAGTAATTAGAAAATCAATGAATGTCTGGATTCCCAGATCCTTGCTGGCTAACAGCACTGGACCCTACAGAATATGGGTACCAAAAAAAGTGTGTAAATGACTTTTCTGGGAGCATGTCACAAAAGAAAAAAAGAACATGTGGTATATGGACAGTGGATGCTCATGTTATATGAGCGGAAATGCATCAAATTTCTCTTCTCTCACTCAAAAAGATGGTGTAGTTGTCACTTTTGGTGACAATGTCAAAGGGAAAATCATTGGTATTGGAATAGTTGGAGGTCCAGAAGTTGTCTCAATCAACAAAGTACATTATGTACAATGATTGAAACACAATTTTATAAGAATCACTCAAAAAATGAGATGATGATTACGTTGTTGATTTTTCTAACAATTGTTGTTCTGTTATCAAAAATAAACTGCTCAAATTTGGAGCACCAATAACTGACAATGTGTATGCCTTGGATTTAAGTTCATTGTAAAAATAACAAGTAAAATGCCTATCTACTAAAATAAATGAATCATGGATCTAGAATAGAATACTTGGAAAATGTAATGTATATGTTTTACATAAATTATCTATGATACAATTAGTTTCTGATTTTCCTATTCTCAGATTTGAACGTGAATGATTTTGTGATGCATGTCAACTTGGAAAGAAACAAAAATCATCCTTCAAATCTATTAACAAAGTTTCTACATATAATCCTCTAGAACTTCTCCATATGTATTTGTTTAGACCATCAAGTGTAGAAATCTTGGCTAGTAAATTATATGTATATGTTTTAATTGATAAATATTCTAGATTTAAATGTATTTTCTTTTTTAAATTTAAAAATCAATCTTTTACATTATTTGAATTTTTTTGAAAAGTTGTTCAAAATGAAAAAGGTTTTAGAATAATTTCTTTAAGAAGTGATCATGGTTAAGAATTTGAGAATCTATAATTTAATTCCTTTTGCTCAAAAATGGGTTTTAAACAGACCTCCTCCACACCAAGAACCCTCTACAAAATGGAATTGATGAAAAAAGAAATAAGACTATTCCGGAAATGGGTAAGAATATGCTAAATGAATAGAATCTTCCAACCTATTTTTGGGTACAAGCTGTAAGCACAACCAGCTATATATTGAATAGAGTTTTAATTAGACCAATTCTGAAAAAGATATCTTATAAAATCTAGAATAACTGAAAACCTACTATAAATTACTTTAACTTTTGTGGATGCAAGGTTTACACCTTAAACACCAAAGACAATTTTGGTAATTTTGATCCAAATCTGATGAAGGCATTTTCATAGTATATTCTGCTACTTCCAAAGCTTATAGAGTATATAATACAAGGTCCTAGATTGTTGAAGAATCAGTTCATTTGAAATTTGATGAATCTGATCACTTTGAGAAAAGGACAGATCAAATGGATGAATCTAACTCTAATGATTACGTGAGACATGATATCTTGAAAAGTGATTTTGAAAAAGATATAAATGAAATTCAGTCTCATTCAAAATAACATGATACTGAAGAACCTATAAGTTTATTTTCAATACAGACTAGAACCCTAAAAAATCACCCTTTAGAAACTATAATAGATGACTTAGCCATAAGAATAAAAACTAGAAGAAATATATGAAATTTTGTAGAATTCTCTACAATTCTATCACAATTAGAACCCATGTCTATAGAAAAAGCTTTAGATGATGAATGTTATATCATATCAATGCAATAAGAATTAAATAAGTTCGAAAGAAATGAAGTCTGAGAATTAGTTGAAGGACCATAGAATTATCCAGTGATAAGAACCAAATGGGTCTTTATAAATAAATAAGATGATCAAGGAATAATAACTACAAATAAAGAATGAATTGTAACAAAAGGATATAATTAGGAAGAAGGTATAGATTATGATGAGACCTTTTCACCTAGAGTTAGATTAAAAACCATTATAATACATTTATCTTATGCATCTCATATGAACATTAAATTATTTTAGATAGATGTTAAGTTTTCCTTTTTAATTGGTTATTTAGTGGAGGAAGTTTATGTTTAACAACCTCCCGTTTTTGAAAACTCACTAAAACCAGATTCTGTTTCTAATCTTACTAAATCTCCTGATGTCCTTAAATAAGCACGTAGAGCTTGGTTTGAAAGATAAAGATCTTTTCTATTGAAAAATTATTTTATTGTTGGAATGGAAGATCCAACTCTTTTTAGGAAAACTATAAATTCTAATATTTTATTTGTTCAAATTTATGTTGATGATATAATATTTGGAACAACTAATAAATCTCTTTGTCATGAGTTTTCCAATCTAATGAAAAATGAATATGAATTGAGTATCATGGGAGAATTATATTTCTTTTTAGGATATAAAATTTATCAAAAAGATGTTGGAAATTATTTAAATCAATGAAAATACATTACTGACTTACTGAATAAATTTGGACTTGAAAACAACAAGACATATACAACTCCTATATGTACTAATATATGTCTTGATTTGGATGAAACTAGAAAATCTAATGAAAACAATTTATGTAGAGGTATGATTGGTATTTTATTATATCGTACTACTACCGGTCTAGATATAATATCTTTGTTATGCATTTGTGATATATTTCAATAAAATCCTAAAGAATCCCATTTAACTGTTGTTAAATGAATTTTTAGATATTTAAAAGAAACTATTTTTCAATCAATTCATTATCCCAAAAAATCTGATTTTAATTTAATTTCATATTTAGATTCTGTATTTGGAAGTTTTAAATTAGATAAAAAAAGCAATTTAGGAACTTGTCACTTTTTAGGGAAATACTTATTGTCATGGTCAAGTATGAAACAACATTCAGTTTCCCTATCAACAGTTGTGGCAGAATATGTTTCGGCTAGAAGTTTTTGTGCACAAGTGTTGTGGATGAAAAACAGTATTGAGTATTTTGGACTAAATTTAAATAATACAACTATATTAAGTGATAATACAAGTGCAATTAATATTTCAAAAAAAACCTATTAATTATTCTAGGACTATGCATATTGTTATCAAATATTATTTTCAAAGAGATCATCTCCATAAAAATGATATTTCTTTCGAATTTGTAAGTACTAAAATTAAATTAGGTGATATTTTTACTAAACCACTTCCCACTTCAAGGATTGATTTTATTAAGGGGGAGCTAGGTTTATTTAATTACCATAATGTTTTATTTTATTATGATGTTTCTTTATCTTAATACTTTTTTGAAATAAATTAATTTTTTTTTCAAATGGAATACAGTTTTTTCCCACGCAATCAATTTGATTTGTTTTTAAACCCATTTAATAGTTATTGATGAAAAGAGAATCATGCTGTCAGAAACCTTTCTAATTCTAAATAGTTTCATTTCTACCAAAAAACATTTCGAACTTGCGGTGCTTTAACGCCCGTTGCATGGAAAGGCCATTGACCTAGAATTGTTATATCATATGAAACATTTTTTTGAAACAATATATCTCTTTTCAAAATCATGAGCAGACCTTCAATAGTGAGAAGTCTGAGTTTTTGTGTGAAGTAGAACTGTGATATTTCTTCATGTATGTACAATTTAGTATGGGAGATGATGTGGATTCTATGGTAGCTAAGATAGAAGATCGAGATGTTTCGATATCCTCTGTGGAGATTGGTCAGATTCTGAGCTACCCTCATGAGGGAGTTTTTCATATTGATTTGAAAAATATAGGAGATTACAAGCATAAGTCTGAAGATATCATGTCATTTCTTTTTTTTCTACTCATATAAAGAAGATTTTCATAAGGGACCTAGAGTTAGATAAAAAATTTATAGTAAAATTTATGCAAATATGGATAGCACCTAGGATGTCTAAGTTGGAAAAAATATTGTATCCAGATATGTATATAATGTTTCTGTTAATGACTGATATAAGGATTAACTTTCCAACATACATGATATGATATCATTATTACTACTATCAATGTGAATCTAGGATGAATTTTTTTCCCGTTTGGTATATTCATCTCATAAATTCTGTTCAAAAAGGATATGGTGAGGCTAGTGGAAGCCATAGTTAAATGACATCACAGTAACACATTTGTTGCTGGGACCTTGAGAAAAATTGGCTATTTCTGGAGCACATTAAAAGGGAAACTTTTTCCCATGTTAACTAAGTAAGAAGCATAAATTGCTCAAGCTCAGTGTGCTAAGCCCAAAGAGGGACAAGCTAAATCGAGAGTAAGAACTGCTGCAAGAAGAATTAGATTTCAAACTAAAGACACTCAAGAAGAAATAAGTCTAGAGGGAATTCATACTCAAAGAAAAAGTACTATTAATAAGGAACTTGTTTCCCCTATATTGAAAACATGATATTTACTCTCATAGTTTTTCAGATAAAAATCTGTTGAGAATGCACAAGAAGAGAATACTGCTCAAATTACGGTTACTCCACAAGTAAAAACTAAAATTGAACATTAAGTTTTAGATGACGCTGAAGTTACACTTCAATAGGAAAAGAAGGAAGTGTCTAGTGAAGATGTGTCCAGTCCTCATGAATATCAAGAAGATATTATAATAGAAAATCCAATTTTAGAATAGATTGCTGATTTTATTGATAAGAATGTTTCTAAAGATAAAACTGAAGTAATTCGTGAGCATTTTTCTATGGAAGAGTCTGGATAAGACTGTCAGGAAAAACATGTTGATCAAGAAGCACAGTAAAAGGAAAAAAGAAAAATCTGATGTAGATTCCCTACCTTTAGAACTGTTGCGTCACATTGAAACTGAGAATGTGAATCACACATAGGGAGTCTCTAATTCAGTAAATAAGGAAGTAGAAGTGATGTATAGAATATTTACTCATTTGGAACCTGAAAATGTTACTCTTAAAAGAGCCTTAAAAACAAAACAATTGAAATTTTAGGGACTTAAGGGAAGTATAGTTTCACGACAATAAGTTGAAAATTTTAAGCAAGAGTTGTTGATAGAGGTACACTTGCTGCAATCAAAAATGGTAATGATGTAAGATCTGTTACAGTTTAAAGAATGTCTGGAGACCAAATTTTCATCTGTCAGGACTAGTGTTTCTATTGGATCAGGTACTTAACCTGATTTAATCAGATGGTTTCAGTCTATCACAACTGCCATGAGCTATATGAATGACAGACTGCATGATCTTCAATGTAACAGTGCTCCTTTATCAGTCTTATGAGATAATCAGAAATTTTTGGGGGATCAGTTAACCTCGATTAAACCAAATATTAAAAATGTGTTGACTCAGTTACTAGATAAACGATCCTTTTTATGTAAAATGAAGAATGAATTCATTAGTTTTTCAGAGTAAACCTCAAAGAATACATTCATTTGACTCATGAGAACACTGATAGTATTGTTAGGCTTGGTGATAGGATGATGAAAAGGATGAGGGAGCAGCTTACATAAATCAAGTCTGTAGTTCAGAGGAGATAGACCCCATCTCATACCCTTAAAAAACCATGATTCATGTGTTCATCAGGATTGTACCTATTCCAACTTCAAAATGAAAATTATTATTATTATTATTATTATCATTATTATTATTTGTTTTATTTTCATTGTTTAGATATGTTATTATTCTAGATTTAATTATTTATAAATGGTTAATAATATAACATTTACTTCAGTTTAGTGATACATTAAATGTTTTCTATTCCATATTATATTATTCTTTTTGATATCACAACAATGGGGAGAAATTTGGATTAATTTGGACAATTTTTTCACTTTATTATCAGAGAAATTAGAGGGAGAAAATATGTTAAATCTAATATTGTATTTATCATTGAGAAATTCAAAACTATATGTAATTAATATTCAAAGTTAATTTCATTTGTTATTTTATGGGTTTTGTGATCATCAAAAAGGGGGAGATTTTTGAGAAATTACTGTTTTCAATAATAAATAATGTTTCTATTTAATGGCGGAGTTTGTTGAGAACAATACTCTATCTCTTTATGATAATTTTGATTATCACAAATACCCTTAATTATTTTCTAATGATTTTATTTGTTAAGTATATTACAGGAATTTATTATTTATTATATTTAAATATATGGAAAACATATTTATGTTCTTGAACAATTAGGATTAATTACTAAAGTATTCGTATTAGTGTGTTCTAGAAACATTGTTCATGCTCTACATATTCAGAATATGCTATAGCATGTTCTAGAAACAATATTCATACCCTATGTGGAGAAACATTGCGTAAGGATAAAATACAGTGTATAATTTATGAGTTATTGAAAAAGTATGGAAGAGGAACCCTACGTTAGGAAGGAACCCTAAGTTTGGTTTATTGAAAATTTGTGGAAGAAAAACCATATGTAAGTTTTAAACGTTATGTTTATTTCTCAAATGTATGGTTCATCAAACTTACTTTTGTAAACAACCATATGTTCATAGAAATGTATGGATCATGTACCATTTGTTTGGAAGCTTATAAAAGATTGGATATTTTTTAATACGTATGAAAGATGATGAGAAAAAATTATGGATGATCAACCCAGCGTTTGTGATCTACCATACATTGCCAACCCTATGTTTATGATCAACCCTACGTTTTTGATCAACCTTAACTTTGTGATAAACCTTACGTTTGAAGGCTACATCATCATTCTTACAGTTATTATCTATGTTACGTTCTAAAGATGCATATTGTACAACTCAACCTTATGTTTGGCGTTGGAGTGTTTAACGTCAATATTATTATGCAATGGTCAGCAAGCTATTTATTAGGCTCATTTCAAGCTGGATTAAAAGCTGATTTTAAAATGTGTCTTTGATGAGTTCAATGTCGTTTACATATCGAATTAAAAGGATCTTTTCATGGAGAAATTCAAGGGACGTTACGACTACTCTATAAATTCAAATTTTTGAATATCACGACTTAGAAGGTGACTTTTGTGGATCTAAATTTACAGGAGAAGTGCTCGACTTTATTATATAGATGTTTTTTTCTGTATCAATTGATTATTAAAAAAATAGATCTGCGGATTCTAAATAATGATAAACCCTTGTTTATTGAATAAGAATCACGATAGATGATTCACTCGCTTTACATCAAAGATCATTTGTGAATCTGCTACTGCTGAAGTTGTGAATTATATTTCGATATCTACTGCACCAGGATCAACTCATAATGACTATTATTTTATGATCATTTTTTCTGAAGGCAATGATCAATCTACTATTAATTTCATTCTATAGAAATTGTGAAGAACAACTAGAATGTATTTTTCAAAAGTACTGATATCTTTCTTTTCTATTCTCGAGTGACAGGCTTCTTGTACTAAGCTGTGTAGGTTCTGTGACGGAACTGGAAGCCTTTCTTTTTCCATAGATTGTAAAGGTGTCAACTTCCTGTAATCAGTTGTGAAACGGCCTGTGGAATTGAGGACTAGATAGTGAAAGTCACCAAGCTCGTGGAGTAGAGCATTGGTGGAGTGGACTAGGGGCCATCTATTCATTGAACCACTATATATCTTCTGTCTCTGCTATTTAAATTCATACTGCATTAATTCATCTGATTAAAGTTAAAGGGCATATAATGATCTCGTGAAGAATTTTGAAAAGACATAATTCACCCCCCCCCCCTCTAGTTTATAATCCAATCCAACACACTATTCCATTAACATATACTTACTCATAATGATTTGAAAGGGATTTTATGTTTGAGGTATTGAATTCGAGTTACAGGAGATGCAAAATACATCCTTGGTTGAAAAGAGGATAGTACCTTCCACATGTATTACAGAGAGGGATTTGAATACCCCATTATTTTTGGATGTCAGAGAGTATAATGTGGATTATTCTTTAATGTGGACTATTACATAATGATTCATCCACGTGAAGATGGTTCCATCCCTCCATATTTTTGTGCCTGAATGGATAGAACTCGGAGGAGACATGGGATTGTGAGGGTGATTGTTCAAGCTCAATGACTTTGTATATATTGCAAATACAATAAGATATACATAACAAGTATGAGTAGAAAACATAAGGGTGTGTTGTATTATCCAAAAATTAAAATCATAATAATTTTTTGATAATAATTACTGATCATTTTTATGTAAAAATTCACTTTTTCAATTATATTAAATTAATAATTGATTTAAAATCATTTTATATTGGTAAAGTCCCAACTATAAACTTTTAATATTTTTAGTATTATTTTCATAGACTAGATATGAGATGGTGTGAGAATATGAGGCCCATGGTTCCTCAGTATTGATAATATAAATTTTTTAAATATATTATGTTTCTCGTATGTGAATTTTTTCAAAATAATGGAATATGTACCAAATAGTATCTCGAATAGTAAATATGACACTTCCATTGATTCCATAATAGTAAGTTTAACTTATGCATCATGTAATCATAATCTATGTTGGTTATTTACTAACATCACAAAAGATGATAATTTTTTAATAATTTTTTTTAGTTTTTATTATTAAAATATTTTATATCTTTTAGTTAGTGTATTTTATGATAAATCAGAAACCATGATTAGGTCTAAACTATGATTTTTACTATAGGTATAACACAATATTGTTATCCAATTTTTATTTTGTAACATCACATGAAATGAAAATTTACTTTTCCATCTTTAATATATTGTTATTATTTTCTTATATTAAATTAGTTTTTAAATTTTTTGATATTTTCCATTGTTTTCTACCCCTATTAAAAGCATGAATTCGTCCAAAATATATTGATTCAACACCATTTCGATTTATTTATGTTGTAATGACATAATAGGAAGAATTTAATGACTATGGAATTAATTTTCCATTGTACCATGGAATAAAACGAGTTTTTTAATTTTGTTATTTGAGTGCGCAATTTTTAGGTTCCATATATCCAACCCATTTTGTATTTTTTATTGTGGATTCAATTGAGTTTAGATGATCTTGATACTCCTTCACGCATGAATGGTGAACCATCAATGATCAAATTTTACCTCCTCTTCTAGTTCCATTTGGGACGAATCCCCACATCCTTCTCTCATGTTTATGGAACCTATGTTTGAAAAAATTGTTTTATTATTATAATAATTTAAGAAGTTTCTATTCTATTATTATACTAAAAACTATGGGATGGATGTTGACTGAATAAGAAAAAAATAAAATGAAGTGTTTATCAATGAAAAATCCCACAATATTTTCAAATGACAATATGGGAAATATTTTCAATGGATAATTTACTAAAATTAATACTAGTTAATTTATCAAATTTTCAAAGGATAATTATATAAAATTATTGAAAAATAATTATGATAAATTATCAAATTATGATTTAATAATATTACAAAATGTTAAATACCATGATTTTTCAAATAATAATTGCACTAAATAATGAACGGATAATTTTTAAAAAAATTAAAAATATATAATTTATCTTGATTAACAATGATGGAAAATAAAAATTATCAATGTATAATAGAATTTATTACAATTAAATTATTATAAAAAATTAACAATATATAATTACATAGAATTATTATATGATAATTAAATGAAATTACCTAAGATATTTGTGATGAATTTTTAGGAAATGGTGGCCTAGATTTATAAAATTATAATTTATCATAAATTGCCCATAAATTATTATAAAATCATAATTTAAAATAATTTATCATGATATAATAATTATAATATAATTAATAATATTATCTCAAATAAAATTACAAATGAATAATTTATGATAAATTAAAAAAATATCATTATTAGAGGAAAATTTATAATAAATTATCAAGAGATAATTATAAAGGGATAATTTATGATATATTAGGATGATATACAATATAAAAGTATGTTTTTTGAGAAATTATGAGAAGATAATTATTTAGAAGAATATTATGTTGAGTGTATTTGCTGGCAAAAAACAATAATTGATAAATTTTCCAGGAGAGAAAATAATTATCTAATGTAATATTTTATTTTATTAGGAAATAAAGTAGGTTTTTCTGGTTATAGAAGCCCTAGATGAACCATGAGTGTTTATATAAAAAAAATATGATAATAAGTCCTATTATAGCATGTTCCTGAATATTGAGATTTCCACTCTAGATTTTGAAAAAAATTGGGTGTTCTTTCATTAATATTGACTTCGATGAATTTTGGGTAAGAGGTTCATCACTTTATTTGGATTTTTTTATTGATTTTTAGTTAAAATTATTTACATATACAAATTTTTTATGACCATTGTAGATTAAAATTATGTTTTTGGGTGTGTATTTTCCAGGAACCATACATTACACATTGTTCTTGTATTAATTCATAACTTATTAAGCATATTTGATGATGATCACAATTATCATATGTTATACATTACTAAAAATTTAATTTTAGTATTAACTGTGTATCCTAGTATGTTATGTGTGTTTTTGTGTTATTTTTTGAATCCTAAGGTAGGTGGACCATCATGACATGCTTTCCCTTATAATTAGAGTGTGTTGGACAAACGATGATGGTGACATGGGACCATGCATAGGGTAGAGATATTATGACACATCACAGATACCATGTGATGTAATCAATACATAGTGGCTTCCATGGGCTACGTTACTCAATTTCATATGAAGGTCGATTATCTATAAATTATTAAGAATGATGATAAAATAACTTCATTGAAACATAGTGTAAATGGAGTTTCATGATGAAAAGGTTCTGATTTGAATAATCCAAAATCCTTGTGTCTAGTCCATGATTTATCAGACACCTTGTTTTTTCCTTCTGGAATGGGGCTAAAGAACGTATTGTTTGGGGTGGTAGTATATTTCTTAGTGCATTAATCATTATTTTTGGATTGTTTGTTTATTCTTGATACATATTTGTTTTTATTATTTCATATTATGTTATTCATTATCACACAAATTATAGTACACATTTTTTGGGTCCTATAGAGTGTTTTTATCACACCCTACTCATAAATTATTATGACCGTATAGATTTCAAGATGGTTAAGGTAATGATGAAGGGACTTATGGTTGATATTTGGGAAGAGAAGGATGTATCTTGGAGAAAACCATAATGGGGTATTGATGATCCAAAATCGTTTATTTAGTTATATTAAGTTATCAATGTAGATAGACATCAACATTGGGATACATTTCTATATATATTCCATATTTTTAGTTTCTTAATTTTTATTCTTATTTATATTCATTATAAAATTTATTGATTATTATTGATGAAATTATATGAAAATATGGTCATAATATCCCCATTGATAGACCTATATGCTCACTGGTAGAAAAAAAATATTGAATATGGGTACGTGCACATTTGTTCATGTCACACTTTTTTTTGGACAAGGTTATTTGGGTAAGGATGCTACATTTGGTTATCGGACTCAGGAAAAGCATTTAAAAAATGTAATTTAATTTAATTAATTAAATAAATTAATAAATTAAATCACCACACACAACATTTTGAATCTTATTCATGATAGGAGGGGAATGAGGATCATACATTTTAAATGATGGACACAATAATAATAATTGGTGACATAGGTGAACCCATACTTCATCCATGACTGTGATTATGAAAATATCGTGGTTAAACAGCTTCTAGGATTAGATTTTTACTTGATTCTTTGTGTATTTCTCCACGAGGAATCATTATTTGTGATTATTAACCCCTTAATCCAATTTAATTTTATCAAATTTTTTGATACATTTTATTACTTCTAGGGACTCGTTGTTGTTAATATATCCCTCATTTGAGAAAAAAATAGGTTTATAGAGGGTCATAGGGGTTTACCATTTATATATCTGGAATTCATTGTTTGTGGTTTTAAGAACAGACTCCATGTGTTTTTACCATTTATGGAAGATATAATTTTCCAAGTACACTACATGTACATAGAGTACACACCTTGTAATTGTGCATTGTTTTGTGGATGATTTCATGGGAAGATAAAATTTATGGAACTACAAAATGTGTACTTAGAGTAAAAATTTGGTATATGTACATTCCCCTATGACTAGGATTATGGGAAGCCACATCATATAAAGGGGTCCATGGTTAGGGGGAATAATATAGTTAGTCCAAATGTATTCATAAACCATATATTAGTTTATGGAAGACCCCAAGTGTGGAAAGAAATATACAATTACACAAAAAACCATATGGTTTTGGGGAAAATGTCATATACTGGGGGTAGACATCATGTACAACCCTCTAGTTTCACATTGAAGTGTTTTTAGTGCTGTTATTCCCTATATTCAAAAATAGACATAAGAGGATTCCATATTAATTATTTTTTCGTATAGAATGTTACGGTGGAATGCCTGGGGTATTTACTGTACTTATATAAATTTTCTTGGGGTGAGTAAGTTATAATATATATATTATCCATGAATAATTTAACTGAAATGTATCATGATAGTAAGATATGGTTTCAGACCCATGTGATGGTCAAGGGAATGATTAGATCACAATGTATTCAATTATTGGAGCCTATAATTGGTATTAAATTCGTATTATATCTAGTTAATGAGTTTGGGTTATGACATGAGGTGAGAGATATGTTGGTTGTTTAGAACAATCATGGGTGGATTTCAATGGGGATGTTCTTGAGGCCATATCCTTTGTTAGTTTTACCCTATATAGAATATCCAATAAAGTTTATTATTGAGGCATTATTATAGGTTTTATGACCACCCCGATTTGGGCATCAGCCAGAGTTATTATTTTTTATGAAGGATTCCAATATGAATTCCTATAATTATGTTTTCACTAATATAATACTTCAAGGGATTCCCCATCTTATGTATAGGTTCCCATGATCCCAAGAGGTATTCCATCACATAAATGTTGACTAAGCTGAAAAGGTGGTTTCCAAATTGATATACTATCCCTCGTCAGTTTCATGTGTTTAGTTAGTAATGGATGAGGGTGTCCCCTTGTGAGTCAACATAAGATTTGAGCTAGTGGGGGTGAGTTGTGTAATATAGGAATGGGTGTTCGACCACCCCATGATATTATTCCTCTTTATTATTTAGGTTCATTAAAAATTTGTCCCCTGAGGAGGCTTTTATATGATATGGAATTTATTCATTGAGAGAGTTGTAAATGAGGATCTACATGTGTGGTTCCGGATTTATCACCTAATTCTCCACATCTGTTATTGAATTGGGTGGAAATGAAACTCTACACCCATGGGATTTGATTTTGAAGACTACAATCTATAATTTTGGTCACATATTCCTGGAACAACACTATAAAGAATAGTTTTATAATATTAGACATGATCTTCCATTAACTATACTAATTTTTTTGTTCATGGTTTGGTTTCAGGGTTGATTGTCCATTAATATTTGATTATTGATATGGATTATATTGCTGGACATGGAGTTCAATATATATTTATGATATTGATGTAAATATATTTCAACCTATATGAATAAGGTTGTAGGAAATAGTGATCCACATATAGGGTTTGGAATAATGGATATGGATTTCTATATATCTGTGTGGAAATTGGATGGTGGCTCCGAGCATGGGTAGCACACAATATGGATTTGGAATTAAATAGAATATAATGAAATAGATAGTATAATATTTGATTTATGTTAACAATTTATACTCTGTGATGTTATGTAATACCATATGAAATAGGATATACGACTGATGATCCTCATATTTGGGTCGATACCAGACAAACTCTCTAGGAAGCTCCGATGTTAATGTATAGTCAAATTATATATTGATGCATTAACACATTTTTTATAAATGGGATAGATGTTATAATTATTCTATGCTTATAGAAAGTAAAAAAAGGTATTATTAGAACCCTTTAATCATGTTTTTGGGAACTAATTAATATATTATGTGTTATTTTTGGAGGTTAGGTTGGGGATAACATGGATGTGAATCATGAATGGCATATTGGATGCATGGGCATTGACATTTTCTCAGAAACACCCAAGAACATGTTGATGTAGGTAATATTGATCAAAGTAAAATAAATAATGATATATTGTTGTTTTATATATAATTATTTTAGTTTTTTTATTTATGATTGTGTGGCATGGGAATTCACTTTTCACTGCAGATTATAAGTTCATAGTTAGTGGTGTCCTATTGTGTTAAAGATATACCCCCTGTAAACTTTCTTGTTGGGTGAAGACAAACAATATTATTCCTTTTACATTTAAAATATCTTCATGAAGGAATTGTATGTATCGTTGATGTCATTATTGAGTAGTTTCACCCTTTCCTACTCTAGTAATCATGATTGAGTAGCTTGATTTGGTAAAGGATATTGGGTATATTGAACATCTTAGAGATAGAAGAATAACTTTATGTTTTTATTTTCATGTTTTATTATTTTATATATGTGATCATGCATGTGGGATATAGATGTTGCATGTATAGAATTTTTTTTATGTTTTTATTGAATTATATCACCTTACAACATGTTTATGTTTCAATGTATTTATATATACATTTTACTATGTCTTATGTAATTCAGGGAAATTTATTCATTCTTACGAACATTAATATGGGGGTATAGTATCCTCAAAATTCTATGTTATACCCTCACTAATATTCATAATACTATAGATTATGAGGATGAATTATTTAGGTTTTGTGGAGAACATGATCACATACTAGTCTAGTAGAATATAGGTCAAGATGATACAATGTTAAAACAATTAGTTACATTCTAGTTAATTTATTATTTAGATATAACTAGAAAGGAGATATAGGAATGTGTCTGGGAATATGGTGGATATCTGATTGGTGTTCCAGGCAGAATTCATTCGGTTGGAATTCAAGTATAATAAATAATTGGGATTGTTTTTATGATTTTTTTTGTTACATTTAATTTTGTTTTGTCTTCCAAAAACACACATGTGGTTTGAATTTTAGGGATTATGATGGATTTACATATCCTGAGATCTTATAATGTTTGTTATGTATCATTTTTAACTCTTGAAATATAGAGTCTTTTGGAATCTCGTGCATAAAAATTGAATATAGGATCCACATGTTGTAGGCATTAAATTCTATGAATATGTTACTGGTTGGGGATCAATGGATTGATTTATAAAAAAATTCTCACAAGGTTTTTTAAAATATACATAATTTGAAGAATTTTACTTTGTTGAGACCACATGTACACATATTTGTTTATAATGGTTTGTTATTTTTGTTCTATAGTGAGATTGTCGACATCAAAATTTGAAATGTGGTCCTCATGCACATTTGGTGTGGTGACTCTAGTGGTATCACTTCGTATAGTTGGATAACTATTACATTTATTCTCTGTGGTTATTGTCCTTATCCTTATATATATATATATATATCAATGTAATGGTGGTATATGACACAATTTGATGTGTTAATTCAAAAATAATATTGTTTTCCTAGTAGTGGTTGATAGTTGAAATTTGATTCCACTAAGTTTGAGTCCATAAATATGGTTATTATTTCATGTTTCTATCATGTGTTATTGATAATGAGCATACCTAGCACCCCATGATATATGGCCTTCTATGTTTTGGACTAGACCTATGTGCTTTGTTCTAGGGACCATTCATGGCACATGACTATTAGATCTACGTTGGGATGCCCAGTGACCACATTTTCATGACTCTAATTTATTGGAATTTTACCATGTGACATTCTAGGGTGATGTTGTTGTTGGGACAGTCTGGGATTGAGTTCCATTTGATGTAAAAGCATAAGTGGGTGAATTATTTTTCAAGAGGATGTATAAAAGCTTTTCTAGGTTTGTATTATGCGAAAGATTATGTATTGGGTTATGAGGAATCACATATGGTTCATGATTTTGATAATAGATTTAATTAGAATGATTATTTTCGTGCCTATCATGGTTAACTGTTATGTAGGTAGGTTGTGATAGATGGTTATGAGTTATATTAGGAGAAAATCATGTTCCTTAGGTTACATGGTTAGTGCTTGTGGGTTGATTTTTCTTTATATATGACTCTATATAGTGTTATAACTTTACATTTGGGTTGTGTAATAACATTTTAATGTAAAATATTAATGGAATCTTCAAGACACGAGTACAAGTGACACACTGTGTCATTAGGATTTTGGATCACACATCTTCAAAGAATTAACCTGATATTAATGAATTTAGTAGGAAACAATGAATAAGTTTATAAATTATTTTAACTTGACGGATTTCCTTTAGGAATGGTGACCCAATTCACATTAAATAGGTACCTAACATTCTATAAGAATTGTTGTGGTTGATGGTATTAATAAATTATATAATAGTTTTCTACCATTGATTATTTTTTCAATATCATGGGTTCATTTTGATTAATCAAAGGGATTATCTAATATAAACCAAGCTATGAAATATTATATTGTGGATTTGGAGAAATTCTGATTGGAGGTTACACTCAAGGAGGAGGATTGTGAAGACCTATACTGGGAAGTAAACCATCATCCATTTTACCAATTCCCTCATGATGGACCATATGTCTAGGAATTTAATAGGTTCCATTCTTGGTAACTGCGAACATATCATAACTGGAGTATTTATTTCACACTCTTTTGAGGGTGAGAAAGAAAAGAAAAATTCTAAATTATGATAGTGATTGGATCATTGTCCTTAGATGTTGTGTTAGTTTGAGATGTAAAAATAAGTATACTCTATAGTGGTTAGTATTAGATAAATTGTAGTGGTGTGAATCTTGTTCCATTGTGGTCAAGGATACCATGAGAACCATATTAATCAATTCTATTAGACTATTATGGTTGAGTTTTGATCGGTGTCCCTATTGGTGGAAATTTTTATGGATTAAGATCAACCAATATTTATTGATTTATATGGAAGGTATCCCCATGATATTGGTGGTGAATTTCAGATGATGTTGTGACCTCTTAGGTTGGAAAGGTGTGGTCAGGAACTATTTTGGTGGTTGCTAATGGTGGCATGTGGTTTTTGGACCTCAATGGGTTGTATATATTATTTTGAGAGTAATGAAGAGGAATTAAGTTCGCATATTAGAGTATAATGTAATGAGTTACACTTTAATTTAAGACTAAGGTGGGATGAGATTTTTGGATGGAATACCATTGAGGATACTGTTGGAGGATAATTTATATTGCGTAGTGGTTGTAATTGATTATTTTCCATGGTTTTAATTCTAGGAAGTAATTTTAATTATTTAACATGGTTTCTAATGAGTTATAAAATTGTATTTTATCCCTAAAATATGATCTTAATTATTTTTTCATAACACTTTTTTGGTCCCATATTAGGGTGTTAACCATAGTAGAAAATATTGGTGGATTTTTAGATGCTTGAATTTTTTAAGAGTATTTAACATTGAATTTATAATATAATATATTATTTTGGTGGGGGTTTATGGTGATATATTTTGTATGTACCATAAAAATGAGATTTAGTACCTCCTATTGAGTCATTTTTGATGGATTTTCCCTAGGTGATGTGTAAGCACACTTCAAAATTTTTAACGTTGGTTGAAAATTTTCAATGGGAATTTATATATTTAATAATATTATATTATGTTCATTGAAACATCCCTACCCCCATTAAACTTCCTACACATTGGTAGATGGGTGACAGGGTTCACCCCTTGTGTGAAATGGTTGTACAAAGAAGAAAAGTGTAAGACGGTGTCATGAGACATCATCCATTATGGTGATTGAGACTAGATTTTGGTGCAATGACTTCCACATGTGTATTTGGTGCGTAATATTCTGTGTTTTTTCTATTTGTTAGGATTGATTTTTATTTTTAATCATGGACCCTATATAACATATTTATTATTAAAATTATTATTTTTTATATCTGTTAACCTAATGGGGTTCTATATTTGCTTTGTCTAGCGATAAAGGTTTCTGGGAAAATTGTAGCAGTAATTGTTTCAAAAGAAATACTATAGTATGTTTGTTTTCAAGAACACCAACATGTTTTTCATCATTTATTGGGAATGATATAATTATTTTGATTAAATTTTGTCTACTTTGAGTACATTCCATATATGTGGATTACATTCCATGTAATTTTCCATGGTTATGTGGATGCTTACATGGGTAGACAAAGTTTATGGAAGTAAAAGATGTGTTGTTGAAGTTCACAACATGTAGTGGGACATGGTAATCTGGATGGGAATAAGGGTAGACACCCCATATAAAGGGTGAAATGAACATGTGGTAGTGAATTGAAAGATCCCATGTCTTATAAGGTCATTTAGTATTATAGGATCACACCCCATGTGTACCACAACATGATAATGTACATGGACATTGAGGTTGTTTTGGAGTAGATTCCATTTAATGATAGTAAAAGTCAGACACTACCCCCATTACTTCCTTTTTGATAGTTTTGGGTTATTCTATTCCCTACTAACATAATTGCACATAAAAAAATTCCATTGTAATAATTTTACACATACAATTATATGGTTTAATCCTGGGGGCGTTTGGATGACATCTAATAATTATTTTAGTGTGAGAAACATATTATTGATTGGTTTTCCTCAAATAATTAAATTCAACTACCACTTTGGATATTTAAATAGAATTATACCAATGTGAGGGTTATGGTAATGATTTGAGGATGTGGTTTGGGTTCGCTGATGGTATTAATTGTTATTATGTTGGGATATTAACTAATTAGTGGTAATGGGATATAACATGAGGTGAATGGAAAGTTGGGCATTCTAGCCAACCTATTGTTTCTTTAGAATAGGGATCTGATTGAGGTCATCCTTATTATGAGGATTACACCCGTTTATACTTGTGAGGCTATGGAATTCTAGAGACTCTATAATCAGTTATGTGACCCCTAAAGGATGGGTGTAATCTTGATAAATTATTCCTGAACATTGATTTTATGAGTAATGACTTCATTTATGATTTTCAAAGAGGATCCAATAAAGGATTCCCCTTCATTTTTATTGTTTATAAATATCCAAATAGGTATTCCACTTATTGTGTACTAGTTCCAAGGATACCAATTGGAACTATTATATTTATGTTTTCCCATGGAAGTCTAGGTGGCTTCTACATCAATAGGATGACCTTTAGTTGGTGCATGTTTTCGGGTAGAAATGGTTGTAGGTATTTCCTTGCGAACAACCTGATATATATGATGATGATGATGATAAGATGATACAATTCCTAGGTTTTTTAAATCCCAAGATATTTTATCTATCATTTTATTTATGTTGAGACTTTGTTAATTCTAAAGGGTCTATTGTGATATGATAGGGGTTACCACCATTGAGATAGATAGACATAAAGCTCCACATTTATGGATAAGAATTTTATATATGATGATCCTCATCCATGATTTAGTAAATTGTAATTTTATATATACACTATTGGGATATGACGATGTACATGATTATTTTAATGGTTCTTGATGATTGAAAAAAGTCTAAAAATATGAGGTTTTCAGAGTTGTGCATGATTCACTGTATTAGTGTCGACAATATTGTTCATAGTCTGGTAGTTGTTTATATATCCCAGGAATGCTTGATTTTTTATGTGGATGAGAATGGTGGACATGATTATAAATAGTTAGGGATTATATTGGTGGAAATGGTGTTATAAAAATAAGAATGAGGTTTGTGGACATGAATATCAAAATACATAATTTATTATATTGTGTATTACTTTATGTAAAGATGATTGAGGTTATAGACTGAGTCTTTGGGGAAGGGTGGTTTACTATTTTGATTATGCATCAGACTGAGGATATGGATACGGATAGTATACTGTATGGTGAATTTTTTACAATGATGTCATTAGTACTGATGGAATACAATATGGAATTGTATGGAAGAGTAATGATCCTCATATTTGGTACGGTTATAGACACATCGCCTTGACACCCTGAGTGATAATTTGAAGTCAAATGACATATTTGTGATTCAACAGTGTTTTTTTGTATGTGGTTATGATGTTAGTCTGATGCTCTGGTTATTGGTAGTACATTATCGTAGTATTGGTACATTAAACTCATATGTATATTAATTTAGTAATAGATATCTATTAAATTTGATGAGGTTTGTTAGGGGTTTCCATAGATATGAAGACATCATGTTAAATGGGATTTATGAATACTGTGATATTCTCATAGGCACACATTTCTTGATATAGGTATGGTTGATCAAATTCGTAGAACTATATATCAAAAATATTTTTATTGAAATTTATTTTAGTTTTTGGCTGTGATGAGAATCAAAAAGAATTATTCACTTATGACTTTAGATTATAGGTTCATGGTTGGGGTGGCCTACATGGAGTTATATTACTCCCCCAACAGGTGATCCTAAATTTTTTACATATATTTTTTTTATTTTTAGGTTTTGTAAAAATACATGATGGATAAGACATATACCCATGGTTGTATAATTGAGCAGTTCCCATTGTGTTGATCTAGATTAACTAGATAAAGGAGTTTGACAACAAACCAGATATCAAGAATGTGGAATGGCTGAGAGTTGGATGATGGTCCTGATGTGTTTATTTTCATGGTGATTTTTTATTATTGAACATATTAGTGGTTGTTTAGTGGTGAATATATGGCATGGATTTTGGGGCCAATATTGAATCTCTTCTTGTTACAAAATGTATTTATTTTGTTTTATTCAAGTTTTAACCATTATCTATAATGTATGAATATTGTTTTTTTTTCAATCTAATATGTGGGTATAGTCTCCTCAAAATACCATCATTGAGGTTGGATACTAATCAATAGACTCTAAAATATGTGGAGAAACCCTTGTGGTCTTATGGTGAACTATAATAGTTATCCAGTTTCATGGGATCTAAGCTAATATGTTATAATGAGATATCACAAAATACAATTTCCAAAAAGTTTATTATTTGGGGTTTGGTTGACAAAAGATATAGAAATTTTTCAGATCCAATAGGGAATATTGGGTTCGTGTTCCATAAAACCATGTTCGTGTATGATGTCCAGTTTACCAAGGCACTATAAATATTGTTCTAAAGGGTGAGGTTACAATTAAATTAAGTTTTCTCTTTGAGAATCACACATGTGGTCTGACATTAATAAGTTATTATGGATTTGTGACTCTTACCCTATTTTAAAAGTCATGTGATTCATTTTTCATTTTTATTTTTTATATGAAATATTAATATCATGCAACATGATAAAAACATACTATCCACATTCTATTGGCCTACTAGTGTGGGATTTTGCAGAATGTAGGGAATCAGCTGATTAAAGTATCATGAATTGTTCACACTATGTTCATCAATATAATTACCATGCATCATAATACAATATTTGGAATTAATTTTACATTTAAGTTTTTATGATGGTCTATTATGTGGAAATTTGTGGAGATGATCGATCATAATGAAAAAAATCAGTCCATGGGCATAACAGTTGTGGTGACCCTAGTGGGTATTATTTTCATAGGTGCTTAACTACTGTAGTTTTATGGATAGTTATTGATCAAATTTAGGTAATTTTATAAATTAAAATATTTGTGGAATATGACTCTATGGATCATTCTACTAGGTATGTTCTCATCAAATATGGGATCCCTAGTAATGGGTGATGGACTTTGTGTGATTCCATCAAGTGTTAGACACTATAGGTGGGTATCGTAACACATTGACATAGTGTGATGTTGATACAGGATCCTTCTCTACACCAAATGAGTTACAGACTTCTATGAGATGTACTATGACAATGTGGTAAGAGAATGTGAATTAAAATGTGAGTAAGATAGAAGGGATATATGGGAAATCCACATGACCATTTTAATTTGACTCAAATTTCTGAATTTGGATCCATGTAAAGTTTTAGGTTGACCCATTAGTGGGTATAGATTAGTTTTTTATTTTCATTGTTGGGGATTCCTTAGTGGGTGAGTTAGGGTATGAGAAATATTTGAAATATGTCCTTAGGGTTTTCATTATGTATATGATGATGTCTATGGTTTATGAGGAATCATATATGGTTCTTGATATTAATACTATATTTTATCGATAAGATTATTCAGGTTATTTACATAGGTAAATGTTAAGAATGTGAGTTTTCCATAGTGGTTTTTGAAATAGATCAAGAGAAATTGATGTGCTAGTGGGTATGTGGTTAAGTCTATTGATTTGAGTTTTCCTAGTATGTGACTTTCTAGAGACTTAAAATAATTTTTGGGTTATGTAATAACATATAAAATTAATGACATAAAATAATCATGGATTCTTGAGCTCTAGAGACATGTTATTTTTTTAGTCAATTATATCATAAAATATATAGAATACATACTAGGTGATTGAATTTAGTAGCTATCTAGGTATAGGAGAATAATATATTTGAGTTTTTTGAGAGTCTTGTGGCCATGGTGGACTGAGGTAGATAGAATAGGAACATGATATCGAGAAATAGATGGGTTCATATTGGTATTCAAGGATATTATATATTAATTTACTCCAATTAAATATCATTCCCAATATATTGACATCATATTTAGTATTTTAATAGAGAATCACCTATACACATATATATTTAAACTTATCTTATACTTACATAAAGGTACTCACGTGAGGTTATCCTAAAAGTGCGGTTAATGTGAAACTGTAAGGGGGGATGTTCACCATCAACCATTTGTGAGTAAGGTCCTTGTGATGGACAAGAAGTTTAAAAATATCATGGTTCTCATTATGTGAATTTGGGAATTTGTGAGAGTGGGTATTTTTTTTGTTTCTCATTTGAGACTGTCATAGAAAAGACCTGTTATAAGGTTAGATTGTTAATTACAGCATGGTCCTTGAAGATTCTATTTGTTCTTAAGATGCAATCTAATGATACTATACAGTGGGTAGTATTAAATAATTCACTATGATGTGACCCTTTTGTGAATTGGGGTCATGGATATAGTGGTAGTAACATTGTGTGTGTCACTACACTGTTATAGATGATTTTTATGGTATTATTTGATTGTGGGATGTTCCATGGATCAGGATCATCCACTGTATATTGAGTTATAAAATTTGTAGCACCACAACATTAGCGATGAATTGTGGATGACGAAGTGATGTATGGAGATTAAGGGGTGTGTCATGACACATTCTAGGTGGGGTTTTATGGTGGAAAGTGGTTGACTGACCTTGATGGGTTGTATTATTTCTCATTAATGTAACACAGAGTAATTCAGTTTTCATCTTGTACTAGATCAAAATTATCATGAATTTATGACTAATGTGGGTCAATATGTGTTCATGGCTAATTAATGAGGCTTCTTGGTGATGAAAGGTATTATTATGGGGATGTTGTAAATACTTCTGTTTTTTTGGGTACTCAAATTTGGTATAAATTTAATCATTGTATATTGGGATCTCATTAGTGGTAAAATTTTCATTTTATCCAACCATATAACCATTGATATTTTTCACAAAACATCACTGATCCTAGAATATGGTGTTTACCAAAAGTTATATGTTGGGTTTAATTTTTAACCAATTTAATTTTAAAATGATGTTTAATGGATAATTAAATATATATTAAATTATTTTTGTGGTCTTATGTGGTGATAAATTCTAGACATGTCATCAGATTGTGATTCTGAATCAATTTTAATGTCAAGAATGATGAATTTTTCTTACATTAGGTGTAAACCTTCTTCGGGTTCTGAGATATTGGAAAAAAAATTTAAAATGAAACTTGGATTATTAATAATTTAATTATTTTAAACACCCCTCCATCATTTTTATTGTTAAAAAAAGATTAAGGAGGGAGAGGGTACCTCCCCTGTGAGAAACAATTTTTTAAGAAATAAGGGTGATTAATGTTCCACCTGACTTCTTCTAGGGCATTGATCAAGACTATAAAAAGGGTAAAAATCTTATGAGTTTGGATATAGATATTAAGATTCTTCTTTTTTACATGTGGTAGGATTTATTTCTACATTTCATATCATAACATAATTTTTTATTTGTAATTCCCTTTTATTTTTTCAAAAGACCAGATAGGGGTTGATCTATGGTTAATTAAGGAACAATGGGGGTATCTCTAGTTTTACAGTGGTTTTCTATTTTATAATCCAAACTATATAGTTTGTGGTTTTAGGAACACACTCAATATTCTCTTATAATTTACATAAGATATAATTTTTCATTAGACATTCCTTGTACATTGATTGCATTCATTGTACGTGGAGATGTACCAATACTTAAGTAAATGGGATGAATATTTTTATCGAAAACCATATTTTGTACTATAGGTACACTCTATGATGTGGGAAATTTCTATATGGATGGGTTCATGGGAAGTCACACTATTTGATGGGGGACATATCCATGTGGACGTTCATGTAAATATCCAATTTATACCTTAGACGGGAATTAGTATACTTCCATACACCATGTGTTCCTTGACCTGTAGAAGTACATGAAAAATGAAGCTATTTCGGAGTATAAAAAATGTACTAGGGGTATATATCAATTACTACCCCATTATTTATATATATTGGGTTTAGGATGATTTTGTGAGTGGGAGATAGAAATTGACACAAGAGGAGTCCATATGATTATTTTTCAATAGAGAAAATGATGATGGAAACCTTTTTTCATTTTGAGGACTTCTATAAAGATGTTATGTATGAGTGAGTTGTGATAGAGAGGTTTTCATTAAATAAATGAATTACGATATCTATTGAGATTGATAAATGGGATTAAACCTATGGGAGGGTAATGGTAATATTTAATGGAAATGGAATGTGTTCTATGATGAATTTAACTAGTGTTAGATTGGGATGGCCATTGGTTAGTGGGATTAGTTTAAGACTTAATTTGAAAGGTAGGTATAGAATTCTATCCAATCCATGGTGGATTTTATTGGGATGAGATTGAGTGAATATCCCATATGAAGTTTACAAATGTCCTACTTTAGAACCCAATATATTATTGGAAATGTATTATGAGATATGTGACCAAAAAATATATTGGAATCATACGAAGATATGATTTTAATCAATTAATACAATAAAAATTCATTTGTTTATGTTTTGACCAAGTGTATCATGTATGGTAAGCCTCTTCTTGAGTATTGTTTACAAAACTTCAAAGACAGATCCCTCCAATTTAGTGTTGTTTTTATGGAAACTATAAATTTTTCTTCATTTTATGTGTTTAATTAGAGGGCCAATGAAATTCTTTATTGATAGAAAACCCATGAATTGGTGCATGTGCTTTTGATGTAATGGTTACAGTTTCCCCTTATTCCCAGATCTCATATATGTTTCGATGGGAATTAAATACTGATAATTGGAATGAGATTTTTTCCTTACCATGATTTTTATATATTGGGTTTTTTGGTTGAGACATGATTTATCCCCATTGACCTATTGTGATATGGTAAGGGATTCCAAAAATTGGAGAGTTAAACATGATTCACCAAATTATTGGTTCTATATTCCAAACATGGCAGTCTATATCCATCATTGAGTAGGTTGGACGTGATTCTCCATGCCCATGGGATATGAATTGGGACATGATTCTACATAGTCATAGTTCTATTTTATTTACACAATGCTTCACATATGATGTTTATACGACATTACATGAACCTATCGTCCTATACCGATAGATTTTTCAGGGTTTGGTACTAAACTGAGGTTCCAATCATAATGTATTTTACAAATAGATGGGATTGGTGGAAAATACATGCCACATATATAGATATGATAGGTGAAAATTGTATTTAGTTGATATGGATGATGTTTGTAGACATGGATTTCTTTCTATGTGTTTTATATGCCAGACCTGGTTTATAGGAAGGGGTGGTACACTATATGGAATGGGTATTAGACTAAGGTTGATGACTCTAATAGTATACTATATGGTTGATGTTCATGACTAATAAAATGAGTAGAGATGGTATACCATATGGAATACGATGCAAATTATGAGTATCATATTCTTTTTTTGGGTGATTGATTAATGCTCTAGGAACCACTAGTGTTTTCAATGACCTGAAATAAAACATGGATCAAGCTATAACTACCCCAAACTAACCCTTATAGGACATGGGATAGAGAAAAGAACTCAATTTATATATAACCATTGGAGGCATTTCCCTATGTACCTGACACACACACATGACCATATTGACACAAACATTAATATGGAAATAGTAAAGGATGTAACATTTATATAATGCAATAAATTAATCCATGATCCTCTAGATGGAAAAAAAGTATGGTATTAAGAACAAAATGTAATGGATAAAAATAAATTCCTATCCAGAAATATGTCCCATATTAATAGAAAACAGGAAACATAAAATAGATGTGAGAGCCTAACTCATGAATCTCAGGGTATGACCATCGTACACAGTCCATAATCCAATTATAACAAACTCTAATGAAGTAATATTCAATTTCCTGACACCACCATCAATATGTTTCATATTTTAGAGCACAAAAAATCTAGTTAGAGTATCCATTCATGGGTACAACAAGAGGCTTCCACTTTAATAGTCTATTGAGGTCCCATGCCCTGGCCAGTAGAAGTATTTCACTCTGATGGTTAAGGAACCATTACCATCATGGATGGAGGGTTTTACACTGATAGACGATGGAAGACTCATGACCTTAATTGTAGAAGGATTCTATGTCCCGACCTACCTCGGGGCCCGTGCCATGACTACCCCAAGCCCGCCTTCCATAGGCCAGGGGCTAGTGACTAGCACCAAGGCGTAAATCCCAGTAAAAAGTGAAGGCATTGCCTTTGTAAAGTGAACAAGCACCACAGAGTAAGCAAGAATAAAATTAAACACTAAGTAAAAACACAGTACAACTGAAGTGCGGAAAAGTAAATGGGCCAGTATACAAACCCAAACTGAAAGTAAAGTACAAATCGAAATGGAAAACAACAACTGTAAAGTAAAAGCCGCTACACCGAGCTGTCCACTGGAAATCCCACCTGAAGGGTGGGTACAGATAGCTACACTGCTCCTCGGGTCCCACTGTCCGCTCCGAGCACGTCCCGCCCAGTGGTCCACCTCCGGGTACCGTCCTACTCTGCAAGCCGTAACCATGATCAACGCTGTCTATCGTCTGCAACCAACACAACGTAGTGCGGGCATAGCCTGTGCAGGGGTGAGTATAACGATACTCAGTAGGGACCCCGAGACCCTCAAGGTCTCACTAAAACCAACAAGGATAACCACAAGAAGATCTCAACAGATAACCTCTACTTAGATATATGCCCATACATATACCTAAGTTATCATGTAACCCATATCAATCATGAGGAAACACAAGGATTGTGAAAACAACGGATAACCACTACCCAGGTATATGCCCATACATATACCTAAGTTATCAAGTGACCCATCTCAATCATGAGGAAACACAAAAGTCAAAAGTCTCAGCTCAAACCAGGATTTTCATTATCGAAACAGTAATTGCTGAAGCGCTCTATCTCTGGAGTGTACAGTGGTCCTGCCATGACTCCGAGGTACTGCTCACTAACCTAAGACTGCTGAGGTACTCCTCCTTTCGAGTACCGCGAGCCTGCCACCTCACACAGTAGTGCATCCCGCCGGGGTCTTCCACCCAACACAGTAGTGCTCCCCCCTCATAGCCTACAGAGGTACTCCTCCTATCGAGTACCGCGGGTCTGCCACCTCACATAGTAGTGCTCCTCCGCTATGGGTCTGCCACCTCACAAAGTAGTGCTCCCCATTGGGCTACGTAAGTCACTCCGAATCGAATCGGACAAGCAGTCTTCAGGTCTCGGACGACTACACGGTCTCTGTACTCCATACGCTCGTCTCTAGGAGGGTCCGCTCCACGAGCTACAATTTGATACTCCAAGTATCTCAATGTCCCATGAAGAAGTATCACAAAGTACCTCCTCGTCATAGGGGTCTCAACGCAACAGACGGCGCGTCAATCGGACGCCCGGTCTGTGAGTTATTACCCTTTTCGTCCTAGGGGCCCGGTTGGTTTCGTGAGCGAACCAAACCCGGATGTATCTCAACTGTACCCCAAACTCTCATAGGGTATACTCATAGGGACCGTTTCTCAACGAGATCACCAATGCCGCTGATGGTTCGTCAAACGGACGTTCTGTCAGAAAGGTATCAGCTTTTCCGTTCTAGGGGCCCGGTTGGATTTCGGTGCGATCCAACCCGGCCACTATCTATCTGCATCCAAATCTCAGGCGGAGGATTCCAAAAGTTCCGTATCGTCAACGGGAACGCAACGAGATAGACGGCGCGTCAATCGGACGCCCGGTCTATGAGTTGTTGGCTTCTTCGTTCCAGGGGCTCGGTTTGTTTCATGAGCGAACCAACCCGACCACACTCCAATGGAATCCAAACTTCGAGCGGAGTAAGCCAAAAGATCCGTCTCACTTAGAGGAACTCAACAAAGCTAACGGCACGTCATTCGGACATCCGTAGCTCAAGATACGAGCGTTTCCGCTCTGTGGGCCCGGTTGGTTTCGTGTACGAACCAACCTGGCCGAACTCAAAGTATTCTGAAACCTTGAGTGCGATATAACGAAAGGACCGACTCGATCCAAGGATCGTTTCTCTGCTGACAGCACATCGTTTGGAGGTCCGTAGCCCGAGTTATGGGTATTTGAATCCAAACCGCTCGGTAACGGGGGTTTTGGGCCCGGGCCGTCCCCGCCCGAGACCCCCCGGTTGGCCCGAACTGGGTCGACCCACCCCGGACAGGGTTGACCCAGCCCGGCACGGCCCGACCCGGCCCGGTGCGGCCCGGCCCGGCGTGGCCCGGCCCGGTGCCCCGGTTCGGCGCAAGGCAGCGCGCGGGGGGCGCCAGCCCCCCTTTGTGAAACCGCGGCCCCTTTGTTGGGGCCGCTTGAAGACCCGGCCGGGGGAATTATTTCCCCCGGTCTCCACTGCCCGGTCAGGCCGCACTGGCTGGCCGGTTCCGCCAGAAAGGACCGGAGACTGCCAGTCCCTCCTTCGCCGACACTGGCGGCCCGGTGCCGGCCGCCGGTCATCATGCTCCGCCGCGGCCCGGAACCGGCCGCGACCCTTGTCGTTCGGCACGGCGCAACGTAGTCGTGCCCTTCCGTCGCGGCCCCGCTCCGGCCGCGGTCTCTTCGACTTTCTTCGACGCGACGCGACGGCGTCGCGTTCATGAATCTCTTTCCACGGCGTGACGCGACGGCGTCGTTCGTATGTTCCGCATGAACCGCATGGTGCGACGGCACCACGCTCGTTCGTACCAACCACAAGGAAAAAATTATGAAATAAGGAGGAGGGTCGGCCGTGTTTGTGCGGTCCGGCCACATCGCGTTATTCGATAATAAAAAGTCAAAAACCTCAAAATTAGACAAGACAGAATCAAGAACGAAATCAAATAACATTAAACCCCTACCTCGGTTTCAAGTGCAGAGCACGTCAACAAGCCACGGAAGACAAGCGTCGAGGAGGTCGGGCATCGCGGAAATCGATCGTAGATTCCGTTTACTTTGGAGGAAGAAGCACTCGGTGAAGTCGAGTCGAGTCGAGTCGACACTCTCAGAATACTTTGTGGGCGGCAGTGCTTCTCTTCCTTGCTCCGGATGAAGAAGGTAGAAGGTGTTGCTTCACGTTCTTCGGAGACGTGGAACGTTCTTCTTCGAGAGGTTGAAGGTCTTCCAGAAGTTCTTCTCCTCTCCTTAGTTCTCCCCACAAAGTTTATGCCAACCCAAAGAGAAGAATAGAATCTCTCATTTTAATGTTGGCAAAAAGATTTCAAAAGAAATCAAACACTCAAATAATTAATTAAGTTGGTTTAATTAATTAAATGCAAAGTGTTGGCAAAAATTTCAAAATATTGAAATTCAAATAAACAACACTTACTCACCTCATTAATTAAACAAGTTGTCAACATTAAAGTGGGAGTTGTGGGGGGGGGTTTAGAGGATATGAAGGGGTGGGGTTCGTGTGGGCCCCACCACCCTCATAACCTCCCAAGGGAGGTTGGTTGGTTACCCAACTTCCATCAAGAGTTTACACTTAGAGTAAAATAATTAAAATTGTAGTGTCATTATATAATAAATTTCCATAATTTTTATTATCAGCACTCGTGTAAACGCAACTCCAGAACAGGAGTTCCTAAGCAATTACCAGCGTTGCGAGTTCATCGGTTCCCTCAGAATTCGATTCCAGGCACCGGTTAAAAAGTTAGAAAACCCCGCTCATTCGTTCAGTGAACGTACCCGATCCAAACTTCGGAAATTGATTCCGGGCACACCGGGCCTCGGAATCAGGTGCCGTCAGAAACTGCATTCTCGTAAAATTCCAAAGAAAATTAAGGAAAAATTTCCCTTGAATTTTATGGGTCTTTACATTACTCCCACCACAGGGCTTTACGTCCACGTAATGCTTCACTACAAACTTAGGAAAACAAAGGCGGTACTGAGCAAGCATCTGAGCCTTCTACTCCCATGTTCTTACCTGGAGATTCCCATACATCCAAAGAAAGCTCACCCGTGGAATCGATCATCCTCATAGGATCCACTCCTGTCGATACTCGATCCCCACTAGAACCTCCGTGAAAGACACCCCATCACCATCATCCAGCTCCTCATGGTCAATGATATGTAGAGGGTCGAGCATGTATCTCCTCAGTTGAGATACGTGGAAAACGTCGTGCACCTAGTGCAACTGAAGTGGATGGGACAAGCAGTAAACCACCTCGCCTACCCAGCTGAGGACCTAGAAAGGTCCGTTGAACTTCGGAGATAACTTGCCTCCCTGGCCACATCTCTGTAAACCTCATCGAGGTGAGACTCGTATAAGGACATGATGGTCATCCTCGAACTCTAGAGGCCTCCAGGTCCTGTCAGTATAAGGATTCTGTCGGCCCTTTGCCGTCCTCATCCGCTCTTGGATGACCTGGACCTTCTCTAGTCTCACAAGAGATCTGTGATTTCTTCTTTGACGAAAAAGAGAAATCTGGTCTCATCCCCTGGATGAACCACATTCGTTTCCTAATACAGTCAATCCTGACATGAAGGATGCATTCATGCCATGGATGACGTCGTAAGGCCTCGACGTAACTACCAAGAGATCCAACTGTCACTCTCGCCTCCAATGGTCAAGTCACACTGTCGGCATCAGTGTGTGGTCACTAGGTCTCCTTCAGTAGAAAACTCAAAAGTGAGGGTCAAGTCAACAGTCTTAACTGGAACCTCTTAATAACAACAAAAAAGAGGACAGGACCGAAAACATCACAAAGGTAAGCATCTTTTATTATTGCAGCTCATAATACAAAGATGATACACAATAGCAACAAGGAACTAGAAGTACAAAGGATGTATCTACAAGTTCCACTACTGTCCATCTGCTCCAAGAGCTCCATGATCGAAGGCCTCAGCTACCTGAAGCTGAGGTCTCGCATGTCCACCAACTCCCTGCGGTCGGGGCGGACCTCCTGGGGGTGGTGGTGGCAACACCTCGAAGCGTCGTCCACCTCCAGCTGCCCGGCCAGGTCCTCTTCCATGGCCGCCCTGATCGAACCTCTGCCTCTGCCTTGGAGGTTCTTCATTTAACTGCTGGTCATCTGCATGGTGGGTCGGACAATCACGTGCTATGTGACCAATTCCGTCGCAGGAGTAACACCTCATGGAAGGTCTGGCTCTATCACTTCCCTTGGTGACCCGCACTACCGACCCTGAGTCACGCGGTCAACCACCTGTAGGTCTGGTCCTCTTGGACCCCTACGTCATCTGTCTACTGCCCACTACAGAAGACTCTGCCGCATGCCGGCAAGTGGTGGGTCCTGCTGCTGGAGACTGATCAGCAAGGAAACTCTCCACTAAGAGGGCTCGCTCCAACACTCCTGTCTGTGTCAGAATGTTGTGCGATACAACCGAAGCTCTGATCTCCCGCCTGAGCCCCTGCTCGAAGGTTCGGGCCCTGAAGAACGGGTCTCGTACCATATCTGTGAAGTAGCGCGATAGGTCTTTGAATCTCGCTGAGTACTACGCCACTGACATGCTGCCCTGCCGCAGCTGAAGTAGCTCCTGTATACGCACCGCTCGAAGGGTGGATGGTAAAAACTCTGCCCGGAACAGGCTCTCGAAGTCTGCCCATAGAAGTGTCGCCATGTCATGCATCTGGAGCTTCAGGCTCCACCATCTGCCTGCTGCTACCTCAAGAAGGCTGGCAGCAAGGATCACCATGAAATCTATCGGCGTCCCCACTAGCCTGAAGACTCTCACCACAGCCTCCAGCCAATCCTCAGCCACCTGCGGGTCCGTCCCACCCTGAAACTGGGTGTCCTCTGGCGCTGGAACTCATGCAGTGCGCTCAAGTGACATGCATCCTCTGCTACTGGGTCTGGTGGCATCGGTGGCCCAATGGGTAGTAGTGCCGCTGGTGCCTCTGCTGGTGCCTCAACAGGGATAGGGCCCTGTACAGAGGCCTCGTCGCTCGGCGGGCTGTCAGTATGCACCACTCTCGGGGCTCTGGCTGGTCTCCCACAGGGAGGCACCTGAAAGAAACAACGTGACACGGTAAAAAGATTATACCTGGTGAGCTGACCTGGTTTGAGCTAACATTTAAATAAAACTTCTGGAAAACACAAATGTAATTAGTGTTTTCGTGCACAAAGTCGGAAATCAGTTGTCAGGGTCCTGGTGTATGGATACGTCGGCCGCCCGCACCAACACTGGACTCCCTGAACTGAAAACCACACTCGGTACTCTTAACACTATAGTTTCACAGAAAGAAACATCAGAGTTATAAGTTTTGCGGTAGAACCGAACTCCTTTGATACCAATTTGTCACGACCCGTCCTCGGGGCCCGTGTCGTGACTACCCCAAGCCCGCCTTCCATAGGCCAGGGGCTGGAAACTAGCACCAAGGCGTAAATCATGGTAAAAAGGGAAGGCATTGCCTTTGTAAAGTAAACAAGCACCATAGAGTAAGCAAGCAGAAAAGTAAACACTATGTAAGAACAGAGTACAACTGAAGTGCGGAAAAGTAAATGGGCCAGTATACAAACCCAAACTGAAAGTAAAGTACAACTCGAAATGGAAAACAGTAACTGTAAAGTAAAAGCCGCTACACTAAGCTATCCACTGGAAATCCCACATGAAGGGTGGTTACAGATAGCTCCACTGCTCCTCGGGGCCCACCGTCCGCTCCGAGCACGTCCCGCCCAGTGGTCCACCTCCAGGTACCGTCCTGCTCTGCAAGCCTTAACCACAATCAACGATGTACATCGTCTGCAGCCAACACAACGTAGTGCGGGCATAGCCCGTGCAGGGGTGAGTATAACGATACTTAGTAGGGACCCCGAGACCCTCAAGGTCTCACTAAAACCAACAAGGATAACCACAAGAAGATCTCAACAGATAACCTCTACTTAGATATATTCCCATACATATACCTAAGTTATCAAGTAACCCATCACAATCATGAGGAAACACAAGGATTGTGAAAACAACGGATAACCACTACCCAGGTATATGCCCATACATATACCTAAGTTATCAAGTGACCCATCTCAATCATGAGGAAACACAAAAGTCAAAAGTCTCAGCTCAAACTAGGATTTTCATTGTCGAAACTGTAACTGATGAAGAGCTCTGTCTCTGGAGTGTACAGTGGTCCTGCCACGACTCCGAGGTACTGCTCACTAATCTAAGACTGCTGAGGTACCCCTCCTGTCGAGTACCGCGGGCCTGCCACCTCACACAGTAGTGCTTCCCGCAGGGGTCTGCCACCCAACACAATAGTTCTCCCCCCTCATAGCCTACAGAGGTACTCCTCCTGTCGAGTACCGTGGGTCTGCCACCTCACATAGTGGTGCTCCTCCGCTATGGGTCTGCCACCTCACAAAGTATTTCTCCCCACTAGGCTACGTAATTCAATCCGAATCGAATCGGATAAGCAGTCTTCAGGTGTCAGTCGGCTACACGGTCTCCGTACTCCGTACGCTCATCTCTGGGAGGGTCCTCTCCATGAGCTACAAGTTGATACTCCAAGTATCTCAAAGTCCCATGAAAATGTATCTCATAGGACCGCCTCGTCATAGGGGTCTCAACGCAATAGACGACGCGTCAATCGGATGCCCGGTCTGTGAGTTATTACCCTTTTCGTCCTAGGGGCCTGGTTGGTTTCATGAGCGAACCAAACTCGGCCGTATCTCAACTGTACCCCCGAACTCTTATAGGGTATACTCATAGGGACCGTTTCTCAACGAGATCACCAACGCCGCTGACGGTTCGTCAAACGGACGTTCTGTCAGAAAGGTATCAGCTTTTCCGTTCCAGGGGCCCGGTTGGATTTCGGTGCGATCCAACCCAGCCATTATCCATCTGCCTCCAAATCACGGGTGGAGGATGCCAAAAGTATCGTATCATCAACAGGAACGCAACGAGACAGACGACGCGTCAATCGGACGCCCGGTCTGTGAGTTATTGGCTTCTTCGTTCCAGGGGCCCGGTTGGTTTCGTGAGCGAACCAACCCGACCACACTCCGACGGCATCCAAACCTCGAGTGGAGTAAGCCAAAATATCTGTGTCACTCATCAAAGCTGACGGTACATCATTCGGACGTCAGTAGCTCAAGATATGAGCGTTTCCGCTTCTAGGGCCCGGTTGGTTTCGTGTACAAACCAACCTGGCCGAACTCAAAGTATTCCGAAACATTGATTGCGATATACCGAAACGACTGTCTCGATCCAAGGATCGCTTCGCCACTGACAGGGCATCGTTTGGAGGTCCGTATACCGAGTTATGGGCATTTGAATCCAAACCTCTCGGTAACGGGGGTTTCGGGCCCGAGCCGTCCCGGCGCGAGACCCCCCGGTTGGCCCGAACCGGGTCGACCCACCCCAAACCGGGTCGACCCGCCCCGGACAGGGTCGACCCGGCCCGGCACGGCCCGGCCCGGCGCACCGGTTTGGCGTAAGGCAGCGCGCTGGGCGCGCAGCCACCTCAGCCGAAGGCCGAGCTGATTGGAAACGGGGGGCGCCAGCCCCCCTTTGTGAAACCGCGGCCCCTTAATTGGGGCCGCTTGAAGACCCGGCCGGGGGAATTATTTCCCCCGATCTCCACTGCCCAGCCAGGCCGCACTGGCCAGCTGGTTCCGCCAGCAAGGATCGGCGACGGCCGGTCCTTCCTTCGCCGACAGCGGTGGCCCGGTGCAGGCCGCCGGTCATCATGCTCCGCCGCAGCCCGGAACCGGCAGTGGCCCTTGTCGTTTGGCGCGGCGCGACAACGTCGCGCCTTTCTGCCGCGGCCCCACTCCAGCCGCGGTGTCTTCGACTTTCTTCGACGCGACGCGATGGCCTCACGTTCATGAATCTCTTTCCACGGCGCGGCGCGACAGCGCCGCGCGTATGTTCCACATGAACTGCGTGGTGCGACGGCACCACGCTCCTTCGTACCAACCACAAGGAAAAAATTATGAAATAAGGAGGAGGGTCGGCCGTGTTTGTGCGGTCCGGCCCCCTCACGTTATTCGATAATAAAAAGTCAAAAACCTCAAAATTCGACATGCCAGAATCAAGAACGGAATCAAATAACATTAATCCCCTACCTCGGTTTCAAGTGCGGAGCACGTCAACAAGCCGCGGAAGACAAGCATCGCGGAGGTCGGGCGTCGCGGGAATCGATCGTCGATTCTGTTGACGTTGGAGGAAGAAGTGCTCGGTGAAGTCTAGTCGAGTCGAGTCGACACTCTCAGAATACTTTGTGGGCGGCGGTGCTTCCCTTCCTTGCTCTGGTTGATGAAGGTAGAAGGTGTTGCTTCACGTTCTTCGGAGACGTGGAACGTTCTTCTTCGAGAGGTTGAAGGTCTTCCAAAAGTTCTTCTCCTCTCCTTAGTTCTCCCCACAAAGTTTATGCCAAACCAAAGAGAAGAATAGAATCTCTAATTTTAATGTTGGAAAAAATATTTCAAAAGAAATCAAACACTCAAATAATTAATTAAGTTGGTTTAATTAATTAAATGCAAAGTGTTGGCAAGAATTTCAATAGATTGAAATTCAATTAAACAACACTTACTCACCTCATTAATTAAACAAGTTTTCAACCTTAAAGTGGGAGTTGTGGGGGTGTTTAGAGGATATGAAGGGGTGGGGTTCGTGTGGGCCCCACCACCCTCATAACCTCCAAAGGGAGGTTGGGTGGATACCCAACTTCCATCAAGAGTTTACACTTAGAGTAATATAATTAAAATTGTAGTGTCATTATATAATAAACTTCCACAATTTTTATTATCAACACTCGTGTAAACGCAACTCCGGAACAGGAGTTCCTAAGAAATTACAGGCGCTGCGAGTTCATCGGTTCCCTCGAAATTCGATTCCAGGAACTGGTTCAAAATTTATAAAAACCCACTCATTCGTTCACTAGACGTACTCGAGCCAAACTTCGGAAATTGATTCCGGGCACACCAGGCCTCGGAATCAGGTGCCTTCAGAAACTGCGTTCTTGTAAAATTCCAAAGAAAATTAAGAAATAATTTACCGTGAATTTTACGGGTCTTTACATTCTACTCTATTTCATAAAGGACCCATGCCTCGATACTATAGGTGGGTTCCACTTGGGAAGTCAAGGACCCATGACTCGCCCAAACATAGTGTTTTATATAGGAGTCTGTATAGGGCCTATACCAATCCCGATTAGAGAGTTCCTCTCTAAACATCATTTAGGACCCATTCATAGACAATATAGGGGAATCCACTTATGTGTAAGCCTATGGTGATTCTTTCTGATCAGAACCATCACTAGGAGTCACATCAGAAGTATCCTTTCAAGAGAATTCCCAATCTTATTTTGAAATTCTCAACAGGCACCACCATTACGTTCTATACGAAATATCTGTAGGATATGCCACATTCATTCCATGATATGAGTTCAAAACAATGACATATAAATAATTTATTTTTTCTAAAAAAGAACCAAGGGGGTAAAAAACTTTTGAGGGGCCAACACACTCATATTTTCCACTTCATAGCCTGGCCATGTCCCTAGACGGCACATGGCTCAAAACTGTGTTAGAGAAAACACCATGTAGGTGGACCAGACGACATGACCAATCAACCATAGGACATGTCCATGTATTTTGATTCAATTCCAGATACTATAGTACATGACATTTTCATATTAGTGTACATCCACATGAAATGCCACCTATGTTATCCTTCACACACATTATCAAACCGAGAAGGGGGTTCACAACATTTCGTGGAAACTACATGTCATGCCACCATGTTATTTTTTGAAACACTAGTATTGTTTCTTAGGGGGGATACACACCATGTGATAATACCACTACAGGAAATGAAGTATGTCTCTCAACAAAACAATAGTTAAGTGATGGACAATTTATATATGGAAATTTGGTTCTTTTTTTTCATAGATCCCACCTCGAATCATTCAAGAATAACTGAATCTATATTGGATGTAGAATTTAGGTCAACCATTCATTGTAAAATTGTCTTCCATCTCCGTTGAGGGTCTCACCACTTATTCCACATGATTCTATGGCTTCTAATTATGATTTCATTACCTTATACCCACAAAACTATAATTCTCAAACTGTAATTTTTTCAGATATAGGCTTCACTCATTTATCAATTCCTATTTCATCTATCCACCACACATCTGGGGGTTTGAATAGGCTTAGAGCCTCATGGAAATTGATGAACCAGGTCCACCCTGTCTAATTAGTGAACAACGTGATGTAACAAGGGAGAAAAGCACCAACAAAATGATTAACCATTGTTATCCAATCATTATTGTCCAACAATCATGAATGGGAATATTGGGGTTATAACATTGATTAAAGCAATTAAAATTTAGAAAACAGACTCGTAAAAATTCCAAAAAAATGAACATATTGATGAAAAAAGTTGGATATACTAAACAAAATTATCATAAGGGTGGAAAACCACATATAATGATTTACACCAAGATATTAGATAAAAAATTAATGAATAATGTTTCTTCCAATGATTTGGGGTTAGTGATTGTTTTTATTTCCTTCAAATCCGATCTAATTCAAATTTTCATCATTGTCTAATGTGATCTGCCAACATAAGGGTGGAATAGGGATCTCACTAGTGATTTTAAAATTTTGGGGAAATATTTAGCATGGATTCAAAATTGATATATTAATAATAATTCATTTAGGGAAAAAGGAAATAATTATCTAATATAAAAATTATTTAATCCACATTAACCTACAACCAACGAGCGAGAAGTCTAAGCTTCCCCCTTTGAATCAAACCTACATTAAACAATATGTCCCAAAACGAACTATGGTATCAGATTTCTAGTCATATAAACTATTAAATACTTATCCCATTTTCATTAAGATGTTCATCACATGAAATAAAAAATATTTTTATTATCATTATAAAATTAATTCCAATCCCAATAGGCCTTAGAATCAAACACCCTTAGAGAACCTAACTCTTGAAATATATATATATATATATATATATATTAATTTATTTTTATTGAAAATTTTGGTCCCTACATGATTCCCTCCTTCAAAATTTCCACCCATTATATGGAAAACTATGAGAATAATTTAGGCTACTAATCCCACACATTACTCTACTACTCCAAGGAACTATTATCCATGTTTCCATGATGCCATAACATAAGATAGAAAGGGACAATCTATTCATTCATGGTCAACTCTTGTCAACCCTGGATCAACACTAGGAGATCCATAAAGGTGGATACATCCTTGGTTTTCCTCTCCCCATAGTCGATGATGTTCGTAGGGTCATGTACATAAGTCCCTAGCTATAAAATGTGGACGATTCCCTGAACCCTCTTTATATATTGGGGTAAGGAAAATGCAGTATGAAACCTAGCCAACACTTGATGTGATATCAAACATCCCGAATAATGTTGAGGATATCTTACGTCCCAGGATGAACTTATCAAATCCTTATCGTGGGGAGACTTGAAATAAAAATTTGGATCCCTTATTTGAATACAATGGTCTGTGAAGGCAGTCTATGTTGGATTTATGTCTTCTTTAGTACATCCTCATCTGATCTGGGATGACCTAACTATCTTTATTATTGCATGAAGTATATCTGGGCCCAAAATCGATGTCTCACCAATCACTTTCTAATATAAGGTTAACTAATATGGTATCTCATACATGGACTCAAAAGGATCCATGCGAATAGTAGAGTTGTATCCATTATTGTATGTAAACACTTCCAAGGGGAGGTGATCCTCCCAGCTCTAGCTAAATTCAATCATACAAGAACTCATAATATACATTACAACATGGATAATACACCTTGTCTTCCCATCGTTATTGGGTTGAATGGTAGTTATTATCATAATTTGGGTCCTGAATGCCTCTTATAGGACTCTCTACAATTATTATGTAATCCAAACACCATGATTGAAGATAACATAAGAGGGAACACCAGGATGATGAATGATATCCAATAAGTATAACTACAACCTCTAGATGTATGTGTACATTTTCCTAATTATACTAATCCCATCTATAGAGGTATCATAATGCACCATGAACTCAATTCCCTCCTCGTATAGTATCAATAATGAATAACTCTTTATCCTATACACTAACACCTCAATGGCCCTATGACACTGCTCAGACTAGGTAAATGGAATATCTTCCATATTAGGGTGGTCATAGGAGTTGCAATCCTCAATTAGTCCTCCTCAATCCTCATGTAGTAACCTTATAATCCCCAAATGATCCACACATCTGTCTTGATACTATGTGGCGCCCAATTAATCACTAAGTCAATCCACGATTCATCCATGAATAATACATTATTAGAAATGACATTCATGAGAATGTGATCCTCCTGAATATAGAATAGTTACTTCGAGATCCTTCCATAAAGATGATTCTCTAGAAGAAAATAGAGAACCACCATTATATTCTATGAATTCTCCTTCTCATATATATAGTAGATGAGTATGTCTTCAATAAATAAAATAAAATACTATTCCATGTATAGATGGAAGATAGTTTTTATCTAATCCATAAACACAATGGGTAAATTCATCACACCAGGGGAATAACTTGGATCTCATAGTGTCTATAGAATCATAGTAATTCCAACATTGGAATATCATACTTTGAAACCATAAAATAGTTGTAGTTGGACTTGAAAATGATCTATGAGAACCAACTCATGCCTCACAAAGTTTCAAAGATGTCATGAATCCTATCTAAAGAGAACATGTTCGTTATCGTGGTCTACCATAGATGTCTATATACCATGAAAATCGACAGGATATCACATACATTATTCATGAATCCGATCGGAGCTACATAGGGGGACAAAGAGGGTCTAACAAAACTATTTTCTTGAAGGTCCTATAATAATAACAACAGCTCCCGTAGATTGGTATGTTCCATCTGATATGCATAAGAAGATATTTGAGTGCATCATGGATGAAAATAAATGTAAAACATGATGTATGGCCTCCTAGGTACTCCTAATTGTCCTCATGAAAGACCTTCATATAATCCTCTACAACTAAAGTATCCACGATTACTAAAGATCATGCTTTACAAATAGATAAAATTTCTAACTAGTGGGTGATAGTATACAAATTCCTTCTCACTAAACCAATGATCCTTGGAATGTGATCACTCTCACCCAAAAAGGACAATCAATTCCCATAAGGGAATAGGAAACTGAATATTATGAAGTGACAGTAAATATGGGCTCAGGCCTTGGATATCAAACACATACCTAATATGAAATCATAGAATACTATCGTGATCACCAAAAGGTCCAAAATAATCCTTGATCCTCCATGAAAGAGGTCACACATCCAACATATGGCAACAACAGATAATGTGTTCCCTATCGGAACCTCTAGACAAAGCTGATGTAGTAGGGCCTTAGTTGGTAGATCTATCTCCCTTGACCGGAGTAGAGATATGATTGAAATTATAGAACATGTGAAAATTAATACTGAGGAATGTGTAGAATAAAAATATCACATTCCTCTAATCCTCATGTTCTTTGTGGGGTTATAAGACTCTAAACCTTTTAGTTGTTTATGGCACCATCAGCCAGCTCCATGAAACTAATATGGGTCTCTCGGTGGATATAGTGGAACGATTTCGTAGTTCCCTCCACCACCCATTTCTCTAACTACTTAAATTCTTTATCTACCTTCTTAGGGACTACTATATACCAGTTTGGTATATCCCCGATCAAGGCACTACCTATTCCATGGCGGTCTATCAATATCCTTCTGGTGCTTCTCAATATGTCTGGCTAGGCATTCATGACCCATGTGACCTCACCCATAAAGAGTAAAACAACTCCCCTCTCTAGGATTCCCCAATTCTTTTCACTTCCTCTGACCACATATTATGGTCTGGTAATGGAATGGTCTCCTTCATCGAGATCCTAATGCATGGCATCTTCTAGCTATGGAAGACAAATCAACTCTAGGAAACCCACTTGTAGATCTAGCTATCCCAGTCCATCAAATAGAAATATCGATGTATATATTTACCTCAAAATAGTCAATACTTGTGTGAGGATGCACAAGTGAACATTGTTGATATGTATCTCTCTATGGAGTCCCTTCTCAAACATACATACTCTTATGTAGCCATCATGGGTCAAATCGAGAATTTACTATGTAATGTCTGTAAAAATCACTATATAATAATACACAATCAATCCTCCATGATCTAATTCCATTATCTCTTAAATCTAGACTGAGGTTAATTTGGAGGTTAGTACTCATCATATAATAGCTAATAGAATTCATCCCACCAAAGTGTTGACTCATCATTCATCTATGTAATAGTGATCCACCAGTGCCCAACTGCACCATTGTAATGGATAGCCCTCTGTGAAACCACTTAATCCATCTTAGTACATATCATATTAATGTCCAAGATCATCAAATCTTGCCAATAATTTTCATCCGGAGGATCTGGCTCACATCAAGACCTCACTATCTTTTGATGACATAACTTTTAGAGCATGTCAAGCCTACGCGCATCTTCATCCTACTCTTTTGGGATGATATGAATAACTATAGGGGGAGGTGATGCTTGATGTCAACCTAGAAAAATGGTTCATAGGATGGACCCTTAATTGAAGCATCTTCACTCATAGGGAAATTTTCACAAAATCGAGATTGTATCATGGAGATCTTTTATAATGAAATAATCCAAAATGTTATCATGAAGTACTATAGTAAGATGATAATATATATATATATAAACATTAGTATAATGACTAAAGGACCATCAAATAATCAATACTATAGGGTGAATTTATTGTTATCCTAAGAAATAAATGTCTCTCCATTGATTTTTGGCATGTTTGTAGTTAGGGTCAGTGTGAAGGGATACATTAGATGTTGTACCATCACTTTATTTCTTGGCCTTAGATCCACACTTGAGACACTTTGATATTGTTTCCTATACCAAACCAAAACCACTTATGTTTATAAATCCAAATAATATCCAATCTACTGAACTTTATCTTATATGAATATGTCATCACCAGTCCCATGTTGGGGCACGAACTATATCTACACCAATCCAACCTATTTTGGCTATGTGGAGGCGAGAAGAACAAAATTATAAACTAACATGGGGAGGCCTTTGACTGGGTACCAATATGAACACACACAACCACATAAATGAAAAATATATGAGGGATTGTGTAAAAGATGAAAAACGCCTATAAATTAAATCATACATTCATTATCCTCTATATAGTACAAAAGCATTGTAGATAGAACAAAATTTAAAGGGTAAAAATGCATTCCCAAACAAAAATATGTCTCAATATTATAGTTAACATGAACATTAAAATAGTTGAGAGAGACCCATTGCTGAATCTTAAGCTATGAAAACCATATATGGTACAAGCACCCCTGCATCCCTAAAATTATCAGATGAAGCCATCCATATCAATATACACCTCATCACTTTGCTGCAGAGTCAAGGTGCCACAAAATTTTAGTGTAGGACTAATGGCCATGTAAATATGAAGGGTTACAATTTGATATTCGACGATGGACCCATTCCCAACACAGTATAAGGGTTCCACTCTAATGGTGGATGACACATGTTCAACCCAGTTGGAGGGTTTCACAATGAATGTTGATGGAGGACCAATGCCCAACCCAATAAGAGGGTTTCACTCTAGGTTGTTGAGGACCAATTCCCTACTACCATAGTAGGGTTCTACATGGGAAGTAAGTGACCCACACTTATCCTTTAATGAGGGTCCCATTATGGATTTCATTGAGGACCCATACACAAAATTACTAGATAATTTCACTCTAAAAGCCATCAAGAACCCATTCCCATCCTTGTTGAAAGGTTCGACTCATGATTAAGCCTTCAGTGATTCTATCTAGTCATTTCAATCATAGCGTGTGACCTCAGAAACATCATACCCAAGTAATTCCATATCATTTATTGAATTTCATAAATTGGGAAACCATCACAATCTATTCCAAAAAACAAATAAGAAAAAATAACTATGCCCAAAATATGATATCATTTTAAGGATATATAGATCATTTCATTTTCCTGAATAGGAACGGAGGGGTAGAAAACATGTGAGGGGACACACACTATTTTTTTACTGTTTCATATCCAATTAATGTACTTAGATAGAACACATATCCTGAAAGTATAAGATAAAATGTCATGTAAGTGGAATGCATGTATTATCTCTCATATTAAGGGATCAAGCAGTGTGATCAAATTCATGTACCTATACCTGTCTACACAACAATATCGTAGTTGTGTACATACAAATGACAAGTTCAATGTGTGATACATTATGTGGGTTATCCATCAGATAAGGGGGTACAAGTTGTGAAGGGGAAATACATGTCATGTAATCTATAATTTTTTTAAACCCATCCACGGTTTGTGAGGGGGACACATGCCATGTCATTATCCAACTACATGGTGGGTTGTCAGTATTTCAGTATAAAACATGATATTCAAACCAAAAATTAGATCAGTTTATTTTTATATTCCTCACGATTTAAATCTTTATAAATAATTCTAGGATGAGGGGATCTGGACCAGGTCAAGTGTCCCTAGACATGTTCTATAGAAAATTTCATTCGGTCACTATCGAGTGTCCTTCCATTAATTCCACACACATCAATGGAATCAATGTTTGATTTCAAGATCTCACACACCCATAACATTCACACTTTTCAAACAACCCATCAATTTATAAAAATATCACACCATTCTAATATCGTTTTGTTGATCCTTCATGAATCATGGGGTATGATCGGGCTTATTACCTCCCTAAACATATCAAATCAGGGCGACAAGGACCAATCAATGTAGACAGTTATGCAAAATGGAAGGGAAGCAGTAAAAACCAAGGGCTAAACATCACTGGAAACTATTTGTTTCCAACGAATAATAATTTTCATAGAATATTTAGAAAATTGATTAAGAATATTGAAATCTATAACATACACACCAAAAAATCATTCAACATGACATATTTTGAATAATGAATAACCATCTACTCAAAAACAATTAGTTATAATGTAAAAATAACATATAAATAGTCCAACCTTTATTCTGGAAATATCGATGATGAATAACACATCTTCCAAATATTTGAGAGGTGAATTTGCATTTTTTTTATCATGATCAAATCTGATTTAATGTTTTGTAGTTGATCATCTTGATCTACCAATAGAAGGGGGGACCTCTAACAAAATATTTAATATTAAAGGGGATTACCATAATGAGGATTGTATAATTATATATTTATAATTTTTTATAGGTAAAAAAGAATTATTTAATTAATTTAATAAGTAATTAATCCAATAAAATGTACCTCCAATGATCGAGGAGTCCGAACATCCTACACCGACTCATATAGTTACCCCTAGGATAAAAACCATGTTCCAAACAAAACTTTGGTCTTATAGTTTTGATATTTTCAGTGGTTTAGAAGAAATAATATTTTCATTATGATAATTTATTGACATAATAAAAAAATATATTTATTGTATTTAGAAAATTAATTCTTGGAACATCGGGCCTCAAAATCCTAGGACGTCTCAGTTCCTTGATCTATATATACAGATTGAAATATTTCATTGTCTTATAAAAAATGGTTCTCTACATTTTTATTTAAAATTAGATGTTGTGTTGATTCTATGAAAATATTGTTTTCATACATGATTATTATTTTTTACTAATAATATAGTTATTGTTAGTAATTTATCAAGTATGAGTATCTAGGAATGAATTTTATACAAACCAAGTAATAGAAATATATTAATCTTGTGAGGTTTGTTTTAATGCTTCCATTTTTGGGGAGCCTTCATGTTACATTCAGTACAAGACCATCGAGAATTGATTATTTACTCCTTGATAATTGTTGAATAAAGTGTGTTCAATTGAGTTAATGTATATAAGTATCTATGATGTTTTTATTTGTCTTATTTTAGTTGTGTTCTAGAAAGGCTGATCATATTCAGTGTGAATGCACCCATTATTATTTATTATAGGTTAACATTAGGGGTGTCCTACAAATATTTATTTCCCACCCCAATATGTGAACCTCACTCTCTGTGTTTGTATAAATTATTTCAACTTTAAGATGATATATGTTTTTTCAAAAGATATTGAATCTGGACATGGTTTTTTGATTTTATAGTTTTGTTCATGTGGAGTCAATTGATCAGGATAGAGCATCCCCATATTGTATTGGAGACCCAGTATGTGGCATAGATTAGAGTTATAAGGGGACATTGATGTATTTTTTTTAGGTTTATTATTTTTTTATATGCTTGTCCAAGTTTGAGATCAATATTGAATTTATGGAATGGATGGTCGGGCCTATATTAAAATTCTTATAATTAAATATTTATTTTATTTCTATTTTTTTTTTATTTCCATGTACTAATTTTAATAAAAAAAATTGGTTTTCTTTTTTTAGATTCACACTATCATATTGGAGATCATTATTATCATAGTACAATCATTGAAACTCTCTACTAATCATTTGCTTCTAGTGTATGTGGAGGAAAACATCATGTTTTGTGGAGAATCCGATCATGGAATTTGTTAAAACAATTGTTGGTTGTTTCCAATCATACATTGTTTTTAGTTGAAATGTGGATATTTGGATGAACCCACAGTGTAAATGTAGTATATGATAAATAAATTTTTATCCAATCCCATAAATATACCTATTTGATAATTTTTATTAGTTGTACAATGCTAACAGTTAGAGATGTGAGATGATATCACTGAGGAATTGGAATGGTTGGGAATTATTGTTTGGATTCTAGTATATAACTCATTTCATCATCACATATGCATATATTTCTCAACACATGGGCATATCTTAAATCATGTATAGTATGTTCATGATTTAATGATTCTAGGTGAAAAATATCTTTGGACTAGGATAACTATATATTTCTTTCTTACGGTGGGAATCATTTACTGACCCTTCAGTTGATGCGATCCAATCCATGATTGGGAAGGATGCATTTTTAGAAAGACCCCCAAGTTAATTTTAATGTTTCGTGAAACCCACATTATGGATGGATTACTTTTCTATTACTAGTTATATGTGATGTGGGAAATTGGTATACTGATACGGTGGCCTTATCCTTTACATATATTATTACATAATTTTAATCATGATTATATATATCGAATTATTTCTTAATTATCGTAATGTCTTATTTCTTTTGACGATTAGAAATATAAGTATACAACCCAAATAAAAAACAAATTTTCTTTAATCCCCATAAATATCTCCAAATATCCTTTGAGACCCCAAATTATGATAGGATATCCTATAAAATTATTTATTAAATAAAAGATAAAAAATTTCAAAGTATGTGAATGAGCACAAAAATAATTAATAGCACATGGGTTATAAGTCATATCCTAAGGTCATAGAATGTCACAAAACATGAAAATACATAATGATGAATGTCTTGTATAACATGGGGTCATATATCCATGGAATCATAGGAATATGGAAACAATATAAAACATGAAATAAAAATTATTCAAGAATCATTATCTATATAGAAGGATGAGTCAAGTAGAACCTCTATTGTTGTTTCACATGGTGCATGAGTCCAGTCTATCTACTAAGGCCATTGCACATATAAGATAAGACAAAGAAAACCGAAAAATCATTTCACATAATGTCTCATGAGACTAAATGTTTCCCAATTAATTAGTTTTTTATATTGGTAAACCCCTCTTAACATGTTCATGAGTATTTGTGCCTCATGAAGAATCATGGGTAAGGTTTACCCATGAAATAACGTTTCTATAATAAAAATTTCATAATGCATAATAAAAAGAATACTATAATAGATTCCATGAAAGAGTGGATTATAATCCTAAATTTTCATTTATAAGAAAAAATAGTAATATATCATGATAATTGATGTTAAATATATCTTAAAAAATTTATAATGTGTTAATGAAACATTAGAAATAAAACATTTTAGTGCATTTATGTAAAATATTAATGGTCATTTTAAGAAGAAGATGAAATAATATTTTATATAAAACATGAAATAAAACATGAAGGATATTAATGATAAAAATTTTATTTTATAATAAAAAGGGGGTTTGACAATATATTTTTGATCTCACTTTAAAACGAGTGAAGAATTTGGAATTCCCCTTTAATTAGGCTTTCTTACCGAGATAAATTTATAAGATAAGATTTTCATTACATGTATGACCCCATTGAAAAAGGATATAATATAATGGATACATAATTTTGTAACATAGACATTTAATTTAGAAAAAATTATATAATATAAAATAATAATTACCACGAGTAATTAAATTTAATTTCAAACCAGAAAGAAAAAATATAGGTTTATAAAGAATAAAATTCCTTATGTATAAAAGTGTTCCCCACATAAACATAATGTACTTGAAAAAAAATAAATTAATAATTTATTTTATATAAAACCGATTATAAATGTACTTTAATTAAAATAAAATGTTATGTCCATTTATGGCGATTTTGATGAGTTATTTGATACAATTTATTCATTTTTTAGCATTCGTTTCCTTTGTTTTCAGGATTAGTTTACATGTATACATGTATGTAAAATCATGTAAATGAGAATATATTTACATAATTAAAATTAAATGTTTCTAATGAACATATAGAATAATAAATGGCCTTATATTTAACTTTAAAATGATATGAGGATGAATCATTATATAAAATAATAATGATAACCATTTAGCTAATCTTGGATTTTTCGATCACCATAATTTAGTTTTGGTCTATTAATTAATATCATGTATATATAATGGATAAAAAACATTAAATAAGTTATAAAGAATATAATAAAGTATATATTAACCATAAAAATTCTTCTATGACCATCCTTGACATCGTTATAGTATATTTAAAACTTCTCATCCTAGAGTATGATAAATCCACACATCACCGATGGTGTTTTAATTTTATTAGAAAAGGATTGGGGGAGTGAAATAATGATGGGTTATTCAATTAAAAAAATTAATATTGAAACAGATAAAAGAAATTGTAGTTATTATTTCACTTGGATAATTATATCTTATTATAGTAGAATAAAATAAATGAAATTGAAAATAAATATTATGAAAAAGAAAATAGTTTATATCTTTTGAATTATATTCCATAAGAACCTCCTAGAGAGAAATAGTTTTGGTATTTTTATGAAACCAAAGGCTCCAGTAATTGAGAGAAAAAATGGGATGTGTATTTGGATTATTTTTGACAATCTTCATGGCTTTAGAGCTATGTTTGGAAGAAGTGGTGATGGGGTTCATTTATTGTGGGAGAATATGAGTGTTTTTTACTATTTTAATCAATTGTAAACTATTTTTGAAAAATAACATGAATAACATGAATTCTTATGAATAAATAATATATATAGTTCAAGTGATATTGATATAATGTAGCTTAAGTCATACATACATCAATGATGACCCAATAATTTCTGTATTTAACTTATGTTGTAAGTTACAAAATTTCACTATTCCCCAAAAGATCAACTATCATAGAAAAATCCTAAATAAATTCCCCTATGATATTTTAGGAATATAAAATATAAAAAAAGATCTATTTTATGAAATTATTTCTAAAATATAATAAATTAATGTTTTTAATAATAATCATCATTTATTCAAAACTAATAACAATATTAAAATTATAACTGATTTTATAACACTTTGAAAATTTAATTAACATCTCATTAAATTATATTATAAAAGTAAAGAAGAATATAATAATTAATGGATCTATTTTATGAAAGAATTTCTCTTTATATCATTATTTTTATTATAAAAATTTTAAATTATATTTTATATTTTATACAAAATACCAAAAATAAATTTATCATTTAAAAAAATATTTACTTAATCTATGATATGAATATATCATATTTTTATCCATAGTATGTGTAGATTTTATTTAAAATTTTATAGGTGATGGTAGAATTCTATTCTGTTGTTTAGTAATCATAAGGGTCACATTAATATTTCAAAGGTCAAGTTACTATTCCAATGATATATATTTCTTAATTTATAGAAACACATCTTAGTTCCTTCATTATTTCTTTATAATGTTTGCATTATTTTCCCTATTTGATTTCATGTGATTTATACTATATGATTTATTTATAAGGATGGAATTTCAATTTATTAAATTTGGGGTTGTTACATTCTTCCCCCCTTATAAAATTTCACCCCTGAAAATTCATTTAAAAACTAAAGCGAAACCATGTTAGGATACAACTACTTCATTTATTCCTCTTGTTCACTTGTTACATATTTATACTTATGGTTCCTCTATAGTGGATTTACCAGGTTATTTTCCTTTTTTAAAGAACACTATATCTATGGTCCAATATCAACAATGGATTATCATTGTAAGAGATATTATTTTTTATCTTAAAAACCTCAAAAATCTATTCATTTTAAGGATATTGTATATACTTCATTAAGAGGTATACATGGAATACATCACATACTATGTACATGATGGGTAGATGTTATATTCTATAGGTAGACTCTCCAACATGATCAAGAATCAAAATGTGGATGAGATACCAGGGACATAGTTTTCCTATCTTCCCAAATATCAAGACATTATTCTATTTTAATATGAGGAGGAACAAAACGTCTCTAATCATGTACTCTATGACCCTTGGAAGATTTTCTACATAGATATTATATCGTATTTAGGCTTCCATTGATTTTCTAATGAATGGTTCCCACATTTTCCACTATTTCATTGACCATTTCTTGTCGTTTCAGTTTATAATCAGTGACTTGATCATAGCTCACCTCTATTTACTATCTTTCTCCATAAATATTTTCAAATGGATCCATTTGGATGATCATGTGGAAAATGATGATATAATAGTACTAGACCAAGGGAATACATAGGTTTCATCCTCCTTTGAAGATCATATAACACATTTTCCATATATCTTCCACTGTCTAAGTAGTAATATGATATTGGACAATAGTTTGATTATGATAGGTTGTACTAAAGTTCAAATTAGTGTTTAGAGCATGTTAGAGAATTTTCCAGAACAAGAAGGTGGATATTGGATCCTGATATAACACAATCATTAGTTTTAATCCACATAGTGTTATAACGTTTTAATGTATACCCATGAAATATTATCATGTGATAAGTCCTCTCAAATTGAGATAAAGTGACATGTCTTGTATGATGCTCCAAAACAACCCATAGAGTAGTGTTTCCCCTTGATGTCATTAGAAGTCTTGTGAAAAAAAAATTGTGATGTTCTCACATTTACATATTATTATGGATAGTAGATTTATATTACATTTTAATTTTTTCTTTTTACATTAACATGATGACATACTAGTCACATTTATTTATATTTCATGATAAATTTATTCATGTTTTACCAATAATAGTTTCCTATGATTTCTCAAAACATTTTGGTTCTCCCTTGGGTGAATTAAGAAGATCAAGAATTTTAATTTTTTATAAGCACTATAATTTTCTCTAGATTGTATGGTACAAATATTTATGAACCAAATGTCATGTTACATTCCTCATCCATTTTAAACTCAGTGGATTTTCCATTTCTGTTACCTTCCACCATTTTCTGAATTTCCACATCATTAATTTGAGCCTTAATAATTTTCTCCATGAGGTATGGTTGAGAAATAAATTGAGAAACCACTGGTGATATTCTATCCAGAAAGATTCACATGACCATAAATTTCGATTCAAATTATATTTTATCCTTTTCACATATCATCATTGATAATTTTGTGGGATCCTTTCTACATAAGAAATTTGTAACCTTAATTTATTTACAAGGATGGTAGTGCATTGGGATGTCACAATCCTTGAACAGATATAACCATCATCACTGGTTATTATTAAGCTTATTTTTTGTGAATATATATTTGAGACACTTTTCATCACTCTATATCTCACACTTCTCCCCATATAAATAATTTCTCCAAATTTCCAATGAAAATATCAAATCATCCAAATCCAAATCATGCATTGCATAGATTTTCTAATTAAGGATTAACTTTTGTTTTGTATAGGGAATAAATTTATCATTTTCAATATTTTTAAATCATAATACCTTAATTGAAGAACAATTATATTCCAAAATGGGTTCCCCAATTTTCATTAGTGTGGTTATAGCTACAATGATAATCCCCTTATTTAACCCTTTCAATGAGTCTTAAAATTCAATGGCCCAAAATATATTAACTTTATTCTGCATCATCTTAGTTATTGGTTGTGATAATTATGATACGTTCTTTATAAATTTTCATTAATACCCATATAGTCCATGAAATCTAGGGATCTATGTTATAGATGTTGTCCTGGGACACTCTCTGATTTCCTTTTTCTTAGAAGGATCTATAGTAATTCCTTTTCTAGTGATAACATGCCTAGTGGATGATACTTCATCTGTCTAGAATACATATTTAATATAATTTTTATAATTCTTCTACCATAGAATATTATTCACCAAAGTATTCAATTACACTTATTGTTTCTCATTTCTCTTTTAGTATACCAGATCTTCATTAGAAAATAGTACCATAAATTTCCCAATGTAATATCTAAAGACTATATTATAAGACCATGATTTTTTGTTGTTAATGTGTCTGAAGGGAATCACTATGAAGTGAGAGTCTCCATACATTATTTAAAGGGAATTTTCGGGAATATCATCCTTACTCACATTTAATTTGTTATATCCCAAATAAAGGTCTAATTCAGGAAAAAATATTGCTACAAATAGTTTATTAAACAATCCATCTATTATAGATAGTGGATAATTTTTCATTATTTTTATTTTATTATGATCACAATAATTAATTCATAGGTTCATTAATCCATCACTCTTCTAGAAAATTTTGACTAGTGAACCCCATGGGGATGCACACAGTCATATAGAACCCTTGTGTAGAATATTTTTATCAACCGGTACAGTTCGTATTACTATATGGTGGGAATTTTATAAGGATTATTTTATTGAGGAAAAGATATATAAATAAGTTCATTTGAGAACACAACCTCTCGATCATGATAAAGACAATGAAATTTTTTAGGAACACATCAGTATATTCCCTCAAAATTGGTTTTTATTCATGTTTAATTCTCTCATTTTTTCAATAATTTGAGCTAGATATGATTGATCAAAAGGAAAAAAATAACCACTAATGAGATGAAAATTATAAAAAGATTCATCTTCCTCTATAAACTTGAATAGAATTGGATGATTATTTGGGGATATGAAGAGTGATCTCCCATTACAAATAGTTGATGTTGGATTTATATAAATACGGCCAATTAATTCACAATATATCAAAAAACTCCACTAAATAAATTAATATAGGACTTAATGGTAGGATCAGTCCACAATCATTAACCGGGGGGATTATATGCTATGGAAGAAATAATTTCCCCTTTTGAAGATGTCACATACAACTGAACCGCCATATTTTGAGGTGGTGTTTGAATAGTTCCACTAAAATAACATGATATGATATATTTATTAGAACTATATACTATGAACCTAACATTAATTATTTGATTCTAGTTTTAATAATTTACATCAAATGAAATATTATTTTTCATGATAATTTTTACACATGTAAACACACATATATAAAACCGTTATCATTAATGGTATAAAATAAAATGAAATGTATATCCTATCATGTGAATCCCTATGTTCAAATCAATGTAATCCATAGAGATAGAATTATCCATAGGGTTATTAGTAATTTACCCTAGTCCTAATCTCTAAAAATAAATATTTTTTCTATAATACCTAACATATTGTTTGTATAATGATACACATATTATTATATAATTTTAAGTATAATTAAATATCAAATTACAATAAATGTACTGTAAAGTTTAGTTTCTCTAGAAGATTAGGTAAATACTTAAATATCATGAAAACAAAGTAAAAACATCATTAAGTAAATCTCAAAAAAATGATATTAACTTCCATTAAACCCTTATATTTTTATAGGATAATCTGTAGAATACCTGAATAAGGGGACATGATAAAAAAGGTTAGTATGATAAAAATTATCTAAATAAAGAATAGAAGATTGGTTATAATGAATAATATAATAAAATAATTTTTCATGAAATATGAATAAACATAAGGATGAATAACATGTATAAAATGGGTTCATATTACCTTAGAATATGGCATGTGGAAACATAATACAGCATGATATTATAATTAGTAAAGGCCCATATCACATGGAAATGAATAAGCCAATGCTAAGCACAAAGGACTTTTCACATGGAGAAAGAGTTTTGGCTAACCACCAAGACCGTTGTACATGAGGAATGAGTAAAGGATAACCACCAAGACCGTTTCACATTAAAGATAATGAGATAAAAAATTACTTAATCTGTTGGAATGAAATATAGGTAAACCAATCATAACATGGTCTTGAATATGATTTCAAAATGTAAAATAATGTATATGGGTTACACATGGAATGAATTGGGTATAATAAACTAGTCATAAAGAATAAAAAATGGAAAATTATAACGGTTGTCATGAATGAAGGGATTTTAATCATAAATAGACACCTATAAGTGAGCATAGTCATATATCATGTTAATTTCTCTCAAACAAAAACTAAAACAAGAAAAAAACTTATTAAGAAAAATTTGAAAAAAATCATTTTTGTGTGGCTTAAGGAAAATATTAAAGTTCATTTAAATTAGAAGAATGACTAATATATTACATAAAACTAGAAATAAACCATAAATTATATTCATGTATAAATTATTTATTTTATAAGAATAATTGGGGATAAAAATAAATTATGCACTGTACGTGAAAGTATGTGAGAAATTGCGAAGTTTCATATAATCGAGCTTTCTAACCTAAAATAATATAGATGGAAATTTTTTTAAAACATTTTTTTCCCCATAAAATAAGGATATAATAATTTGGATACATGATTTTGGAACATATACATAAAAAGTAAAAGAAATATATAAAAACAAATAAGAATTACGTTGGCTTAATGAGATAGAATGTGTAACTCAATGCAAAAAATAGAGGTTCGGAATGAATACCTTACCTTATCACTGAATGTGTTTTCAACATGAAATTAATTTCTTATAAAATAAAAATAAATCAATTAATTATTTAATTTAGAAATTATTATACATATATTTAATTTATTATAATTTTATTATGTCTATTTATGATCATTTTTCTATGTAAGAGGATTAAACTTTATTGTTCAGGGTTGTTCGTTTCCTTGGTTTTCATTAAAATTTGATTTGTATAAAAGTATGGAAAATAATTTAAAATGTTTTCAATTTTATATAATTGAAATTGTATGTTTTTAATTAACATAAAAAATATTAAATGATCTAATATTTTATATTTTTCTAGTAATTATGACGAATCCTAGGATAAAATTTATGGATAACTAGATAGATTATTTTGGTGTTTTCTGATAACTACAAACATAGATTGTTCTATTAATCAATATCACGTATATATAATGGTTCTAGAACATTAAATAGTACAAAATACATATATAATAATTTTTTTGACCATAATAATTATCTTATTACCATCATTGAAGGAATTAGTGAAAATTGAATAATCATTGCCATTAAAAGCGACTAATTAACGCATCATTGATGAATTTTTAATTGTTTATAAAAATTGAGAGAGGATGAATAATGATGATGGGATGTTCCATTAACACTATAAGAATACTATATATAAAATATACCATATTTTTCATGTCAGTTGGATAAGGGGTGGTGAGGATAGTGTTATAAAATAAAAGAAATTAAAAATACATTTAGTGAAAAAGAAAGAGGTTTGTACCTCTTTAATTATCACCATTGAAAACCTTCATATGGGAATTGGTTTTTGGAAATTTTTTAGACCCAATGATCTATAAAATATAGAAGATACATGGGAACTGTATGGGGTATTATTTCAAAAAGCTTAAATGATTAAGGGGTGTGAGGAGAATAGGTTGTGAGGGGTGATATTTATAGTAGGATGAGATGTGTTTTTTAGAATAATTTAGTCATTTTATTATTATTTTATCTCAAAATTATTAATAGTGTAGATTAATGTGGATAAATACAGTAAATATTTCATCTTATATATAACTAATGGTAATTACATTATCGATATATCAACCATGACTTGATTATTCTGGTATTTAGCATATATAAAAATTATTGGATTTCATTATTCAACAAAATCTCTACTATTTTAGAAACATCCAAAAAATATACCCTAATAATTTTCCAATGTTTAGATTTCAAAAACTAATACCATTTTATGAAAATATGTTTCTAAATATGATAAATTTAATTTTTATTTAAAATAAATATTTATTCAAAAAAATACAAATTTTTAAATTATTACTGATATTATAACACTTTGAGAAATAATTATTCTCTCATTTTGTTATACTATTATACTAAAAAATACTCTTTTATGATTATATATTATGCAAATAAATTCTCTTTAAATAAATATAGTTATTATAAAATTTTAAATAAATATTTATGTTTTACACAAACACGAAAACTTAATTTTTCAATTTAAAAAACATTATTTACTTAAACAAAGATATTATTATATCATATTTTAATTTATAGGATGGATAAATTGAATTATACCTTAAATTATGAGATTACTATTCTATTGTTTAGTTTACTAATCATAATGGTCAAATTAAAATTCTAAAAGTTAAATTATTATTCCTATGGTATATCTATCTTAATTTCTAAAAATATGTATTATTTCCTTTATTACTAATTTTTAAAGTGATTATTCTGATATCACTATTTTATGTGATTTATACAATATGAAATAATTATAATAAGGGAATTTACATTGATAAGTTTTTGGTTCATTACCACGAAGGCAGTCTTTCAATAGTAGTGAGAGAGCCCCCCACTAATTTAGTGAGTATAAAAGTGAAAATAAATGTTTATATTGGCAACATATAAAGCTTTTATCCAGGAATAGTCCACTACCTATCAAGATGATAATTGTTTTTGTCATGAGTTTCCAGGAATGTAAAATTATTTTGATTTGATTCCTATTGATGATCCATGTGGAAAGGTTGATGTTTGAAATGAATTCTATTTAGAGGATTATATTTAAATGTGGCTGAGTGCGATGATTAGTGTCCCTATGATTATTTTTATTCATTGAATAAATAATTTTATGAATTGGTTATATGATAAATATAAAATAACAAGAGTTGGAGCCATCAAAACAATTTTAAAAATTATTATATAAAATAAAATTTATTATCATCTATCTATATAATTTATGAATAAAATAATAAATTTCTAGAGGGTGTACTATAAAAAATCATTGATCATATTAGAAAATAAATTTATTAAATTAAAAATCCCAAATAAATAAAGTATTTCGATAATAGATAAATATAGAACCCCTATGTCTCCAACATTTATGATTTTTTGAGGGGGTAATAAGTATCCCTTAGTTTTACTATAAATCTATAACCAATTGTTAAAAGTAAATAATCACCAAGTTTTAATAGAAACCATAGTAAAATAAGGATAATGATTATAACATAAACCAAAAACCATTAACCCTCGTGATTAACCAGGGTGATCACATAATGAATAAAATGAAAAGAGAGAGTTTAGATTTAAAAAACACATTACAAATAAATAAGATACATTGTATAATATTAATATGAATATGAATTTATGGGAGAGAGATAGAGATAGTAGGGGAAGTTCCTTTAATTATTTCAATAAGTGATAATAAAAAAAACTTAAGAAGAGTGGAATAAAATTGGATTAAAAATATTAATTTCATGGTTTCCTGTTGCGAAATATTTGTTTTATACGGATATCTTTCAGAATCCCTTACTCGGTCGATTAATAAAAATTTTTTTGAATGATGTTTTCATAATTATAATGAATTGAATAAAAGCCTCAAAATTCATAAATTTATATCCTTGAAAATAGGCTGAGAATATTAAATAATTCATCTAGTTTTATGAATGTGGATAGGGAAAAGATTAAAAATATTTTTACATTAATGAATAATGATATTTATTTTTATATAAATTTGTTTCTTGGAATCAACTAACATGTAATGGGTTGAAAAACATTATTATATAAACTATTAACTACACCATGATAAATTTAGGAGAATAAATATGATTCAGGACGTGATAATGATATATGTAATAATAAAAACTATCACTACTCCCCATTAAATAAATATATATTTTGAACTGATTTTATTAGTGATAGTTCATGTTGTGAATGTGGTTTAATGATTTGTGTGTTTTAAGCATCACATGAAAATGTTTTAAAGCTAAAATATAAAAAAAGATAAAAAAAATAACATATGTAATTGTGATATGAAAAATACATTAGAGTTTCAAATATATCACCCATTTTGATGACCATAAACTCTGATATAAAAATTTAAAATATAAAGAATTATAAGAAATGGGTGAATAATATATTGTAATTAAGAAGAGATAAAATAATAATGATATAGAAACAATGATTCCATGAATGAATATATTTCCCCATTGAGAAAATATAATTCACTTAGAGATCTTCCTACTATTAGAAATATTTCTAATTTTCTCCCCAATAACATTAAAATATTATCCAATATATAGATTTTCTCCGCCAATTAAAATTTAAAACTTTCTCCCCTTATTTATTGGTTAAAATATTTCAAATAAGATGGGTTAAGTAGATAAGATATAAAACATAATATAATTGAAGGGATCAAAAAAATATTGAAAAAAATTAATAATATGTAAAAAAATATTAATATAACATATTTTATAAAATAATGATATTTTAAAATATAAAATAATAGAATATGAGATAATAGAAATAATTACTCGAATAACATTTTTATCCCCCCTTATTAAAATAAAAATTATTCCAAAAATAGCCTTTGTTATGATATGAACTAATTAATGATTAATAATAATTCATTATAAAATTATATATATGTTTTAATGGTTTTATCTAAAACATATATATCAAATATCAATTATCATTGTGGTTTCTCACTAGATATGATTTAAAGAGATTCTTATAGAAATATAACTATCACAATTAATTTGAAAATAATGAAAAGTTATACTATAATTTAATTGTATATGTTCCATCCATATAGTTTGATTTAAAAAATATATATATTATAATATAAATTAGCTTATACAATAGAATCATTATTTTTCTTTTTATTAGTTCATGATATTATGGAATTTATAAGAATGATACAGGACCCAATTTTAATTTTCATATCTACTTGATGTCCACAAAAATCAACATTTGAAAAATGTGAATGAATATAATAAGTTGGTTTAAAATAAAATAATCCTTGATTTTATAATATTTTGTATAATGTAAAATCCTTTTTAGACTATTGATTTATGATAAATTTTTATTAGAATAAAAACAATCATAATGACATAAATTAAACATTAGTTCTTCATAGGTCACAATAAGATAATGAATACTCTGATTAATATTTATTAAAATATTTTTTAATCATTTTAACAATGTTATGTAGTGTTATAATACATAAAATTACCATAGATGTACTTATTTCTTTAGAATGATCCATTCCAAAAAAATTAATAGTTTATTTTTATATTTTCATTTTCAATGAAAATTGTAATAATTTTTTAAGATAATTGAAGCCCAATAATGAATTTCTAACCACACATAAAACTTATTTATAATTCATTTATAAAATTATTTGAAAACAAAAAGTAATGAGATCAATTTTATAATCATAAAATTAAGTCATCATAACTGATTTGGGAAAATAGAATATCATTAGAAATAGTTTTTATAAATATTTCTCAATTCAATTTTTTATTTTCAAAATAATTTGATAAAATAAAAAAGGTTAAACATTTAGGTCATGATCATGGTTATTGTTCTAAACCAAAAAATTCTGTTATGAAATATAAAATTAAATTTTGTAAGTTAGGATTTTTAAAAAATGGTGGTTTTCAACAGAAAATTGAAATAAAACCAATTATGAATTTCATTTTGACAACCAATTGATATTTTTTGAAATTTAAATTGAATGTGAATTCAAAAAATATTGTTATGTATACAAATTGATAAATATATTCAATGGTCTCACTAAAATAAATTTGTTCTTTATGATTATATCCCATGTCAATGAGTCAATAATTTTTATGTGTTATATCAACATTCTAATCAAATTTATTGCGTAAAACCCATTTTATCTAAATATCATGTTGAACATTAGTTGTTTTAAAATGATAACAAATTTAATTTCATTTTAATTTTTTATGATAATCCTTGATATAAAAATTAATTTTTATGATTAATACTATCTTCAAGGATTTTATATTTTGGAGAAATAATTTATGAGTGATTATTGTCCACATTTATGTTAAAACAACCAGTATATGTGCCATATTTTAAAAACTGAATAATAAATTCCAATGGATATCCTGAATTTTTACACAATGATTTGTTAAAGGGTTATAAGGAAACTTATCTTAAATAGGTTTTTTATGAGATTTTTTATTATTCAAATTCAATTAATCATGTTTACAACAAATATCATATATATGGGACAAATATTTTGAAATAATTTCGTTACATTTTATATGACTGGATTTCTTCAATGTTTTGCATTCTTCTATTTAAGGATATCATTTATTAATTGAGTTTGAGTAACCATGAAAAACTACATCATAATAATTTGAATCAAATTTCTGATGGTTATATATAATATTAAAATTTTAAAATTTACATTAAAACCCATTAAAAACAATCATTCAAAATATTATTATTGAAATTATTATAATGATTATTTATAAGGTTCTGTATTATGAGAAAATATTTTATGATAAAAAATAAATAATTACCATCCAATCCCAGAAATATTTATTTAGATTGATAATTTTTATGTGGGATCTTGAGATATCGTGAAGAGATTGATTTCATCTTCCAAAAAACACATTTTTTTTAGGTGTTCAAGAGTATAAAAATAATGATTATAACCTTATAAATATCAATTTTATAAAAAATGTATAATTATCAAACTTATCACCATGAAAAATTGGTAAATAAATTATTTGATTAATAGTTTCCATTTCAACCTTCTTGGAAAATATTATGAGGAATTTATAATCCTCATTCTTGTCTTCCGAGAAAAAACCCCAACAAAATCTTATATATTCATAGAAAATTAATATGTAATATGAATCAACTTGGATAACTATGACATGTATTGGTTCAAATAATAAGGGTGAAAAAACTATTTGGTATAGATATTGATAATTATTTTCTATCTTTACTGTGATTTTTGTGTTTCTTACAATGTATGAAAGGGTCAAAAATAACATTTTATTTAAAATTTAATTTTGGTAAATCTCATACTAGTTAATGTTGGTTGAGATTAATGGGTGTGTTTGTGGTATAATTACCAAATCATATATTCAAAAGAATGGAAACAATATTATGAATTCTCAAATATTTCACATTTTGAGAAAAAAACAATCTATAAAGAATAATACAATAATTTTCAACATGAAAATTTGTAAACAATAGATTCCCTTTGATATAGAATACATTTCATAAATAATTTTAAAAAAGGGGTTTAAAACCAATATCTCAAAATTTTATAATTTTAATAAAAAAAATTTAAACCACTATGTAATAAAACACATTTTATAAGGGTCAAATTTTGAATACCCACTATACACATACTGTATATTTTTCTTCTTAAATTTTCAATTATTTTTATGAATCCTCTATCACATTTTTTTGGTTGATTAAATTAACACAGTTTACCACATAGGTGTTTAGAAAATCCACTATCCATGTTACAAATTTCATTTATTATATTTAATATGTAAATATGCTTCCTATAAAATAAAATAATTATGACACATGGTTTCCAATTATCTTCCATTTTTGTTAGCTAAGAGGGGGTTTTATACCATAATATATTCTTCAAATCAATTTTTTTGATGATATTTGAGATGAAGGAACAATATTTTTTTGTAATACCTCTTAAATTTTTACATTTACTATCAAAATATTTATACCTATATTTAAGATAATAATTGATAAATTTATTTTAAGAAACAAATTTTAGAAAAGTAATTCTTTTTAGAAAAATTATGATTTTTACAAAAAACCAATTCAAATTTGTTATTCTCATAAAGTTGTAAACCAAATAATTTATTCAGATTCTCTTCACATTCTGTGGATTTTAAATGATGATTTATTTTATTATTGATAGTCAATTATTACTCATGTATATTTTGTTGATCATTTCATTTTTTCAATAATTACATATTAATGATTTTGAGGTGATACATTTCATTATTGATTTATTATACTTCATTTTATGATATGAGGACATTTATTTTAGACCAAAAAATATTTATTCTAGTTCATCCCTAGATGATATTTGATCCATATAGAAATATTATTAGAATAATAAGACAAAAAATATGAATTTTATGATTAATGAGTTTTGAGATTCATTTTACTTCGACACTAAACTCAATATTTTCCCTGAGACCCTTGCTGAATGCATCTCATTATTTAATTGATGATATGTTTTCATCACATTCACATCAATTTTTATCATCTAAGGATTTATTAAATTCTATTTTACTTTCTTTTATTCATTTTGATCAATGGGAGATTTGATCGATTTTTCCATAATTCATTCAATTTAAAAAATTCACATATTGTTAAACTGAGATAATCGTTCATTTATTATTCTTCGTAGGATTTTATTCTCTAAAATAATATGTCCATATTCATGGGAATGATATCCAGTCTTTCACCTATAAATGATTAATCCTTATTTTTTCTAAAAGAAATAATATTTTCTTCTATGAATTTTTTCTGATAATTTTTTGCTTGATGACTCATTATGATCTTATATGTTTTGATAGATCATATTAACACCTTGACCAGTATATCATTGACCTCATTCACATTGTTGATTTAAATTACCTTTTTTCACAATTTTTTGGTAAAAAACAAAATTTGTTACTTGACTAGTTTTTATAATGTATGATTATCACAAAGATAAATTTATTCATAAAAAATTTCATTAAAACATGCAATGTTTTCATTAATATATTCATTTAGATAAATACCAATTCCATTAATTTTTTTTCAATAAAATTCAATCTGAAAATCATTAAAAACGTATATTGTTAATGAGTAACTTCTATGAGATTCAATATTTAAAAATTAAATTTTCTTTTTGATATGTTATTAAATTCATAACAGTCTAATCCATATTTACCTTCATTCATTTATATATCAACTAATTTAAAATAAGTTGTAACATCTCTTTAAATTTTTTTATTTGAATGTATGTATTTGACAATGAATAATTACTTCTAATATTGGATAACTAAAAGATCACATAAATATTTACATATTATTTTCCATTTACTATGACTACAAGTATCAAAATATGGTGAATGACCAATAGATTTATCTTTGTGGGGACTATGTTTTTTTAAAATTAATCTATTTCATTATATAAAATAGTGAAATTAGTAATGGTTTTAAAAATTGAAATTATTTTTTACAATGTATGAATTTTGAATAAACACACAAAACAAATCCCATTTTATACCAAATTATGGTCAAAGGTAAAATAATAAAACAAAAGGTGGGGTTATTTTTCATTAAAAAGAATTTAAAAATAAATGTATAGTGTAATGGACATTACCATACTATAATAATATTTATGAATAAATTTACAAAAGTAATGATGTGAAGTTGGGAATAAAAAATTGGACTTTAAAAAATACAATTGAAAAAATTAAAAATGATCCTTAGATTATGGAAGTCATTAATATATCAATAATGATCCCCTACATATCCTACCATAAAAAAGTATTTAGAGGGTTATATTTATCCAATGGATTAAATTTAAATCCATAACAAAAAAAATTAATGGAAATAATGAATTTTATTTAATATAAAATAAGAACAAAGAACCCTTATACCTAATGATGGTGAAAATCTATATAATAAGAAGTGAAGATATTTTTCTGATTTTAAATCCCAATTTCAATGAACTCAATTATATATAAATATATTTAGATTAATATGAATAAATAATATAGATATATATAAGGTATAAACCCCTAATTAAAAATTAAAACATTAGAACAAGGGAAACTAGAATGAATAGTTGAAAAATGAAATTCGATTGAAGCCGATGAATCCCGTCTTAAATTTTTAGAAAAGGACGTTTCATTGATATAATAATGAAGATAAATTGTTTATTGATGAATAATAATTTGTAGGAATGTTTTTTTCATAGATGTCATAGATTAGATCCAATCCTCGATTGACATGAATTAATATCTTTCAAATGATGTATGAAATCAATTGTAATTAATCTACATTCATTGATGTAGTAATACACTAAATCAATTATTTTTTAACCATATTTAATAATGGTGTTGACTTCTACCTCAAACCATATCATATTGTGAACTGAAATGTGCTGATTTGAATTTCATTTTACCAAAAAAACATTGAAATTTTAATTTATTTATTCAAATGAAAAAATAAACTCCACCATGTGAATGTGATTTGTGAAACCAAAAACACCAACACTACTATTCTTGAAAATCATTTCTTATGTGAACTATAGTTTTTGTTGAACCATTATGACGTGAATAAGGTTTCATGATGGGAGAAAGATAGTATTTATTTTTAATATTCTTGTAGAAAATATTAATAAAAATGTATAAAAAATGTTTATGTGATTCTTATCACAAAATTTTTTAGGGATTCATCATATGTCTATAGAGTACACTATTTTGAGTTCAACTCATTTACATTATCATTCCATGAGAGGTCCATCTATTTAATAAACTGTTAAAGCATGATATCAAAATCATGGTGTAACATTTATCTTTTTTATGTTTAGGACATCATTATTGGTGATATAAGAGTATCACATAAGATGAATTTAAGATTATTATGATATAAAATAATTCTATTTAATTATTTTGGAAGTGGTTCTTGAGATATATTTGTTTTAGGATTAAATGATTAGAGTTACTAGGGAGTTAATTATCACATTATTAATATGGTGGAAGACCCACATTATTCCTTTATGGGAGAGTGTCTAGAACTTGTTATGTTGAATTAGTATTCTTGTGAGTACTTTAAATTAACTGTAAATAGACAAGTTGATTATGCTAATTGTAGGTGGAATTTTAAAAACTACATCAAGTGGGTATGGGTTTTTCATTTTTGTTCATAGTGAATATAATGATGGACGCCATATGTGGAGACTACCTTAGCGAAGTATGACTCTCAATGTGGTGTATCTAATATAAGTTCTTATTGATAATATTCCATAAGAACTCATAATATGTTAATTTTCAAATATTTTTATTGATAGTTTGTAGATTTTCATCATTTAGGGTGGTGTTATAAAAGGGTCAGCAACATATATATAATGGTTATCTAGATGTTCAAGAAATTTAGCATTAGATTGTGGAAAATTGCACCCACAAAGAGGGATTGTATTGATTTTTACTCATGGTGAAATTTTTATGTGGTTCTATTGATACACACCATTATATTTTTTTAAAAGTTAATATAAAATGAAACCAATTTGTACACTATAGTGATTGTACCTACTATTTAAATATATGGTCGTTTGTGGGATTCCAATAGATAACACTGTATGGGAAATGATAATAGCCACACCAGATCAATCAACGAATCATGCATCAAAATAATCATTGGTAAGAACTACATGATAATAGTAGTGGGTGAACGTAGGAACTCTTGGATTATCTATAACATATTAATACATATTTAATCATCTTGAAATACAATATTCACTCAATGACGTAAACCATTCCATACAGACATGGCCACACACCAATGATACAAACTTAGGGGAAAATCCCATATAATTAAAAAATATACCCCTTTCTATGGGCCACTAGCTAGTGAGTAATCTAACTGGTGCATCAATTCTTTTCAGAATATTAAAAAGATATGTTAGGATCTTGATGTCAAGAGTATAAAGGAGGGTGAGAATGAAAATGAAAACCAATAATCCAATAAAACACACATATATAATAATTTACCCAACTAGAATCACCCATGCCACACCAAGTATCAATCTCATTCCATAAAACTGATAGATAACCAATGAATTCACACTGACGATCTCTCATTTCCTCACTAATTAATTATTCATCAGGTCCCCACAACGAGGATGTCCCACCCATTAAAATTCACAAATAACAAGGATTACACAAAAAAATCATCCCTTCAATTTAATATATAAAAGGAAAGACAATTATCTAAGGCGTTTTTTCATAATAAACACTATCATATTTTAAACTATTTTGAAAATGGACCTCAAACACTTTCAAAAAGACATCATTTCAAAATTAATCAAATACACTATTCCAAAATGGTGAAAATAAGATATTTTCAATTTCACGATAATTTTACTAAATATCATTTATATAATTTCACATAAAGTGAAATAAAACAATTTTTTTGAATTTCCAAATGGGACAAACATCTTCTTCATATACCATCAAAATTTAAATAACCAAAAAACACCACATTCAAGTCCAAAACCATTAATAAATTCATTTGGGAAATAAAAAACCACCATTTACTATTTACAAAATAATTCTTAAATACAAAACATGCATTAAAACCAAAAAACCAGATAGAAAATATACCAATTCATTTTATCAAACACTTGTTGTGCATCACATAAAAAATCCATTTCATATACCGAAAACAATTATGAAAACCACCTCATTTCACATTCAGTAATTATTTCAAATATCAAATATCACTACAGAACGTATATGGATGTTATGTAAAGTAAAATACCAATGATTATTAAATTTTATGTAAAAGTGAAAAGGGAAAACTACCTCAAATGCATGATGCTTCTACAATGAACACCCAAAATAACACAACCAAGGTTCTAAAACCCAAGATATACCAAGGGGTACCCCAAAAAAGCAAAAAACTATATCATAAATCCAGGTAAAAAAACCCAATATCCACATGGCCTATAAAGAAAAGGATATCAAGAGAAATATTTAGGATATGAATGAGGGAGATGCGAGGAAAATATTTCCTTGATGATTTCACACAAAACCCATGATGAAAACCACGATCTATGCCAATAGAGAGGATAATAGGCTTAGAGAGAAGGGGAGGGGCACCCATTGGGTCTCAGAAACCAAGGAAAGAAAGGGTGAGGTATTTTGTGGCTAAATTTACCAAGAGGATATAGTTGTTATTTTACAAATATTATGATATAGGTAGCTTGGAAGATTTACTCTACCATATGAAAACCGTGTGCCCCTGAGTTGGCACACCTGGGCACTAACATTGTTTTTCAATATGCTTTTCAAAACATGTGACGCCTAGTGGAATGTTAAGGTTCTAAGATAGAGACTTCTAGAACACATTATGAAAGGTTTTTACTAAGTATGTTTGTATTGTGTTCCCTACTGATTTCCTAACACATGAGCCACATGGTTTCATAGAGAAAGACACATGGTTTTCCAAAACTATGTGTTGACAGAGATAAAAGATAAAAACACTCTAAAAATCAAAATTTAATCTTTACATAGATGAATCATGATAGATAACTCTAAGTCATTGATATAAACCAGAATTGAAGTCCATAATAAAATTTGGGTGCGAAAATTATTCCCACCATAACTCTTTACACCCCCAAAAAGCCATAATATCTTCCAACGAATCAATCAAATACTATGTATTCCCATATTTTAATAATCCAACCTCTTAAACCTAAAATATCTCAACCACTACCAATTAAGAACGATGGTCAAAACAAAATACCCATCATCAGAAACCAATTAAAATTGTTTTACTTTTGTAAAGAAACTCAATGAGATACATGCTGGGTCACCCCTCCATTAAGAACCCACTAGCTAGAAACATCAAGAAATTTCCCAACTAGACATGATCCCCATTACAAGGGGTCCAATCAAAATAACCTCCAAACCAATAGTGGTCCATAACGGGGGATATAAAGTGAAAAAAGGACAATGAGAATGATTAAATTTTCTCATCCCAATGGCAGAGACAATAGAAAAAATATAGTTCCTAAAACCCTTCGAATATTTTTATGACTCAATGAAAAACAAAACTCTGAGACCTATGGATAGAGCGTTGTTTCTAAAGCATATTTTTTTCATATTAGAAAGATTATAATGGGAACACACCAAAAATCCCACATTCATAAATAAAGAACCTTCACCCAAACAAGAACTTATAAGATACACACGATGGCAACACCACCATACAGAATGTACTAATTCAGAATATCGAATAGAATGATATGATTTAATTCAAAATGGTTTTCCTAGGAATTTCATATCAACACCTTACATATATATCAAAAGATAACACCATTGGGAAAAAACACCACCTAAAAAAGGAACATTACAATAGAAAGTGATTTAAACTGGTTTCAAATAGCACCATACTCCTACAATCGAGATGAGGTTTCTTTTAAAGATGTTGATAATTCTTAGAAACACACTAATAGAGTTGTTGAAAGTGACCTAAGCATTCACATGAATGATATGTCTTTGGAGTACTCAGCCACAATGTTTTATTCTTATTTAGATTGTGCACGTCTGAAATAGCATGATCATATAGTGAGATAATGAATATGAAATATCTAAAGGACTTTTAATTCAAACCTATCATCAACAACATTAAGAGACATTACCACATCCTTTCATAAATTCCCTTAACCACTTCCGGAAACTAATCGTGGGGTGACTACGCCTATATCTCTCCCAATCACAACTTCAAAATGAATAGGTTGCCTCACCACATCATAAAAAGAGGTTAAACTGAACTCTAAAACATTTGATTTTAGATCATGATGATACCCAAATAGATAAATTAGAGCCCTCATGGAGTCATCCTTAGACCACTATAGAGTATAAGAAACAAAATACATGAAATGAAAAAATTACTCTAACACTGATCCATCACCTTACTATTGATAGAACAGTTACATCCCCCTTTTCAACATCACCACATCATGGAAATACTGATGAATGAATGGGACCTCAATGAACTTCCATGACATATCATCCATAGTATTTTTCTAAGGTACAAAATTCCACAACATTTTGGGTGGTCCAACACAAAAATCATTAGAGAACATCACCTTTAATGAATTTGGAAACCCATTGGGACTAATTTTTCATTCAACATTCCACACACAGTATTCTTCTTTGATTGGAACCTCTGGACCATAATAGAGTGCATGATATAACTTCTATAACGCAATAATGAAGTCCTTGGGCTGAGAAAATGGAAATTCAAATATCATGGAACGAATGAAATCATCATATCAAATATACATCGAATCTTTTTTCGGGGGGAAACACTAACAAATAAGAAAACCATGAGCTCAAACAAAACCATTTCATCAACAAGATCTCTCAGATTTAGATCAGTGAATAAGAAACATTCCCACCACATTTTAAAAACAATAGATAAAACTATTGGTTATCAAAACATCAAAACCTTTCACTCAATAGAATTTTGAATGAAAATGAACTCGGTGGGTTAGAAACACACAAATGGTATTCCCTAGGGTCTCAAACACATGAAAATTCCCTAGCCACTAGGGACACTCAATGAAAATTCCAATCTAGTATCCCATCCACCCATATGACAATAAAACCACTCACCACACATATCTATGCATTTAAAAACTCACAGAAATAATGAAGGTAAAAACATTCCACCCATGATTTATAATATCAATCTAGTTCCAATATCATTAATTTTCAAAACCTTTAAATTCCCACTAACAACAAATCAAAAACCATTTTCAAATTCCACTTTTTAATCTATTTATATATTCTCATAAAAAAATACCTTGGACATAAATCTATAAATCCAACTCATCCAATTGAAAACATTTTTTGTAGCATAAAAAATCTAACCCAATCAAAAATATTTGATTAAAAACCCATTATTTCTTTTTTAAAAAAATTCTCACAAAAAACTGGTTTTCAAATGAAAAATCATGATATAGCTCATGATTTGATTATTGAAATCATATATTGTTAAAAAATTCTTGTTCTACACCAAAGGGTCATCCTATGAATATGAATATTCATAAATCCATCCCAAATGTTAATTATAAAATATACATCTTCCACATTCAAAAACCCTTCCATTAACACTAAATCATAGTCATCAAAATTCCAAAATAGATGATTCAAAAACAATTTTTTGGAATCATTGTTGAACAACTGAAACTTGTAAGAGGGAACTAGTGTCAATGGGTAAACTGAATATATGGTTTTCGACCACATTCTAAACATTCTACTATCAGAGACAGTACTCTTGGACTATGTCCATCAATGAATTTTTTATTCTAGACAATATGAATTCACAATGACATTGGGACGAAATCCCTTTTTCATATTCTAAACCCAAAAAAAACATAAACTGAAGGAACTAACAAAATTATACTTCCCATTGGAATCCAAGGATTTTTATAGAAAGAGTTGGCTAGACCCACACGAATATCTAAATCTAGAGGATTTGATAGTCCTTCTCCTTCTACCATGAAATCCTCAAATATTAATCGGTGAACTAAAAGATAGATTCTTTAAGGGTAACTTTATATTATATAATTTTATCACAAACCATCATATTTCTTCCTCGAAGTGGTAATCTCATCCATCTCACGACCTAGCCCGAAGGGAGTTCCTGATCCGCATGGGCTTGAAACTACTACCATAGTTTATCAGGGAAACCTAGATTATGGGTTTCTTCAATAATAAATAAGTAAACTAGATAGTATAATGATAAGAAATATAGCCAAATATATATGAATTTTTCCAACAGAGAATATTTTACAAAAAACATAAAATACAAAAACTGGAATTCTTATAACAAAATACACCTTTGAAAAACAAATCTCTATTTTACACTGAGTGCCACTCTCTAATAATGAAACCAAAAATTTCCCATGGTGATCCCAAACATGGTAAAACTGAAAATAATGATAAATAAATGAAACAAGTACATGTGTGAATATTAGAACTCAGTAGGCATGCCTAAAAAATATATTCCAAATGAAATTAGTTTAAAAAAAACAACAACATTAGTTTTGAAATTAAAATGATAATTAAACTTCTCCATACATTTTTCATATTTAAATAAATCTTTGTCTCTTTCCCTTTTTATTTTCCCAAACCATTTTCATTTTTCCATGAAGATGTCATTTAAATTTTTAAGGTGGAAAGTGATGCATTCATTTCAAAAGATGAGAAATATAGTAAAAACATTTCTACGAGAATTTTTTTTCCATAGTCGTTTGAAATCCATATCGTCACTGTCTAATTAGATACACCACAAAAAGGATATTAACAATTAACAAACCATGGAAGAACTAAAAATATTTACACAGGAGTAACAAATCGATCACGCATCCTAATCATTTCTCATAAAAACTATGTTCCAATAAATATGGGTGAACCTAGGTGCTAGAGAATAATCCAAAACATACCAGCACATCAAAATTCATCCCAAAAATCATGTCTCAATTAATGTCATCAAATACACCAAGCGCACATGTCCACACCCCACATTGTAAATACCAAGGGTAAAATTCCATAAAATAATAACAAAATATTCCCCCCTATTATGGGCCTATGTCTAGTGTGTATCTTACAAGTACAAAAATGATTCTCCAAAAATTTAATATTTATTCCTTATTCTACATGTCATGTGTATAATGGATGGTGAGCTAAATAATTTCAACCCACTATCTGGTCACATACACATATATAATAATTTACACAAAATTCATTAACCAAGTCACCCCAATGATCAATATCTTTCTATATAGCTCATATATCACCAAGGATTCCACACTAAAGATCTCCCATTTATGTTCTAAGTAATGGGTTTGGAGGACTCCACATCCTAGAGGTTCCAACCATTCACATGAATGGATCATGATGATTACACAAAGAGAAACTCCCATAAATTTAATATATAAGTGTAAATATAATTATCAACGGAGTTTTTTAATAATAAACACACTTACTATTTTTTAAAATTTCTAAACATACCTCAGACACCATTCAAAAAACCATCATTTCTCAGAGAACCAAACCCATCTTTCAAAAACTGTATAAACATGCAATTTTCCATTTCACAATAATTTTAAAAAATATATTTTATATTCTTTAAAATCTTGTTAAAAAAATAAATTTCATCCATATTCCAAATGGGACAGAAAATATCATGACATAAAATTCCATTTTCAAGAACCAATGAAAACCATATTCAAGTCTAGTTCCAATCATAAATCCATTTTAAAAATCCAAAACAACCAATTAGATGTCAAAAAAATATTTCCAAATTAAAACCAGCCATTTAAAACAAAAAATCAAAAAAATAGCAGATCATGATTTTTTTGAATATTTGGAATGCGTTACATAACAAATTAATAACAAATACAAAAAAATAATTATGAAATACACATATTTTCACATCCATGAAATTGTACAAAGGATATCATATAATTAATTAACATGTAAGGATGGTTTGAAAAATATGAATCCAATAATTATTAAATTTATTTGGAACGTGTAATGTGGATCCTACCTCGAACTCATGGTGTTTCAGCAACACACACCCGAAATCACCCCTGAATGTTCCAAGACCCATGATATACCAAGGGGTCCCCAAAACAAGATATCAACCAACATAAATCAAGGGAAACATCAATTCTTGATCTATGTGACTAATGTGGTAGAATATCTCAAGAAAAAATAGATGTAGAATAAAGAGGGAGAGGAGAGTATTACATTGAATATTTCACCACCAACCCTTGGATAACACGTAGAATCAAACCAGGGTATAGGTGTAGAGTCTTAGTAAGAAATGTAGGGGCACCCCTTGGGTTACAAAAAAATTGGGAATCAATGGGGGAGGCATTTTTCGGGATAAACATTTTAATGGATAGAGTTTTAATTTCACAAATACTAGGATCTGGGTAGATCACAGGGAGTAGAAAACCATGGTCCAAAAATGAACCCCAAACTGAACACACATGGTAACATTAACAATTTCTCTATATAGTTTTCAAACCATTTAACAACCATGAGTATTAGTTATATCCCTAGACAGTGGCCTGCCACATGATTTAAGAATGTTTTGACTAATGGTGATGGTCCTTAGACCCTTTCTCTACCAACAATATATGAGATGAATATTTTCCTATAGAAGTCCACAGAGTTTACCCAAACAATGTGTTGGCTATGAACTAAAAGATCAAAACTATGAAACTCAAAATTTAATCTCATCAAACCCAAAACAGAAGATAAAATATACAACTAAGAGTTAAATGAGAATTTAGGTCAAAAAATAAAATATGGGTGTGATATTTACCCCCAAGAATAACTATCCAATAATTGTGACTTCTAAGAGCCCTTGAGAAATATTATTATTTATAAGAAAAGTCAATATTTTACAAGTTTTCCTCCATTTCTAATTGAAAAATTTATTCTCTTGATTATATAATAATATAAGAGTGTTAATTCCATAGTTGTATCTATAATAATGGTTTTAAAATTTGATCATATCATGATGTCAAATGGTATATTGTATTAAAAAAAGAATTTTTAGGAAATTATAATTAGTAATTATTTTTAAAAATTATATAACATAATATTTCATATATTTAAAATATTATTATTCCAATTTAAAGGGTTAGATACTTAATTTAATTTTTTGTGAGGTTCAACCATATGAGAATTCTCTTATTGTGTTGACAACTTATGGATAAAAATATTGGATGGGAATGTCCAATGACATCATCATAAACTTTTCCTAGAAAATTATCAATTCTCTCTAAAGGAATGATATTTTTATTATTGTATGACCTCGAAATTATATTTATATAATGTATATATTGACTTTTACTCATTTATTTCATAATTATTTCTGTATTAACCATCAAATTTTGAACATATTATTTTTTGAAGAATATTGGATTTTCATATCATTTTTTATTATTAAATAATTTTTTATATGGATGATATATGGACAGGATCCCTACAACAATAAATGAATTTTAGTTTTTTTTCTTTCCCACTATTCATCATGTATTTATTAACATCTTATGGTTTTTTTGAAGATTAGAATAATATTAGGATGATTTAAATCACATTAAAAATTATTTTATGGAAGTTTATGTTCGGAAGCATCAATATAAATCATTGTATATGTGGTAATATGTAGTTGGTTAAGTATTATTGAGGAAGAAATGTTTTTGAGACTAATTTAGAGATGTTGGTCATGATAATATTATTGTGTGAAATGATGATGGATCTGGTTTCTGATGAATGGTGGTTGTAAATCATCTTTTGTTTGTTGTGAACCCCATATCAAATCGTCTATAGATGAAACAAGTAACATTAAATATATGATTTATTGTTGATTCCAATACTTGGTAAATGTGTATAATTGTTTTAGAATAACCGAATACAATAAATTTTTTGGGAAAAAACATCATATAGATCAGTTGATGAAGTGGATAATGGTTTATGTAGACTTAAATATCACAACCAATGTTACTAAAATGACATGTCATGTAACATAGTTTACTACATAAAATGTACATGGAGTACACAAAGATAAGATCATATGGTTATACACACTATGTGGGGAAAGGCCACATTACATGCACTTTAGGTGGAATATGGCATGGTATCCACTATAGTAACACACTAAGTAAATATTTAAATTTATATGTCTTGTCTCATTTAGTTACATTTCATTTAATTCGTTTTAGAGGACATGGTGAGTTGTGCTTTGTTTTGACTGCACACTGGGTTATAGAAGATGTGAATATATCATTTACATAACATACAAGATTGATATTATTCTTTATTCAAAATATCTATTATGAAGTTAATTTTTGGCCTAGGGACTAATCCATAATCATTTCTTGTGATGATTTCATAGAATGGTATCCTTATATTCCATATCCATGATGTGGTGCATTGTGTTGCAATTATGATGTTCTCTTCAGATTTATATAGTTGGTGGTGACAAGAATTTTTGTAGAAGTGAGATATTTATTATCAAACAATTTGGATTTATTATACCAACTCATTACTCAGGTATGAGACTCCCTATATGTTGTCTAATAGTGGATAGATTCATGTATCCAACCATGGGGCCACAATCATGGTCCACTATATCACCCCTTTTGTCAATTCAAGTATCTAATACCAATACCCATGTATGTGATCCCCTATCTATGGGTAGGTATATCTAAGGTTTAGTAACCCCCTATGGACTAGGTTATAATCCCATATATGTTGGTTTATCACCCTTAACAATGTATTCTTTTATCATTACTTCATTTTTCCATTTTTAAAATTTTAAAATTCTATGTTAGTTCCATAGAAATTTTATATTGTATTGTGTTATATAAGTTGAGATACTCTCTCAACTAGCATGTATGTATCAAAAATAACAATTTAAAAACATTTACATTATGGGGTGGAATTTATACAAAAATGTTTATGATGTATATTATTATATTGTCTTGTGATGCATCACACAATCAGTTTTGGCCTTCCAGATACAAAGTATTGATGGATATATTCTATACAATTAATTTATCTATTCAATATATTGATCATTATTTGTAATTTTATGGATTTCTCACCATCATCAGTGAGGTATGGGATATTTTTTCTGTATATGTATTTTTTTAAGAGTGATAATTTTTTATAATATATGGATTCTTATTTATTGAAATTCATTTAGTACAAGAGACATTTATCTAAGGTAGTACTTTTAATCTCACTTTGACACCCTCTTAGTGACCTCACACACTAAGTTTTATGTTTCCATGGCAATATTTATTATAATTGTGGTATTCAAGGAATCATACTTTTAATCAATATATTAACAGCATAGAGTAGTTGTTCCCACAAATGATCTATCTTTGTAGAAGAAAGGGGGATTCTTTATTGGATGATTATACATGGAGATCGTTTTTCTATTATAAATTTGATGGAAGATGAAATTTCAAAAGTGTTTATCGAGGAGGGTGATCAGTGATAGTGGTTGTTCTTACTATGTGTAGATAGTAATTTAGGATCACATGGATCATGGAAAGAATTTACATATACCATGTGTCAAAGAGACTTGTAACATTTTTCTATTCTATTATTATAACCTTCAGGGGTGTACTTTTACATGTTTTCCCATGAATTAATTTCGGTCAATGTAGTTTAAAAAAGGATATTTTTTTGTGTATTGGATTTTCAATAAATATAATGTACTCAATATCATTCCCTTCATGGAATCCTTAGTCTATATGAACCATGATATAGTAAATCATTATATCATATTTGTTTAATTGATATGAATGAATAATAACTAAAACATTAAGAGAAATATTTTTAATAGTTATAAATACATAAAAAGCATTGATTATTACATAGTTAATAAGTACCCTATTTTAAATCATTACATTTTATAATTCAAAAATATTTTTTCATAGAAAATGGTTTTTATTTCATTTTTAAATGTAATCATTAAAAATACATATTACAATTTGAAGAAGTATTATTTGATTAAATAAATATCATTTAGGAATTTATCATGTCAGAACTATCTGAGGACTATATTTTATGTTTATTAATTGAATATTTCTATTTATTAGGATACTATTAAAATATATTTTCTCAAAACATGTATTTATAATCGTGTAAAACTATCATTTTATATACAATTTACCATAATTTAACAAAATAGTCATTTTTTTATATAAAATCTAATTAATTGTTTAGTGACCTAGACCCGGGTATCCCAGAGTTTGTTTCTTCATTATTATATTTGCATAAGATATAAGGAATCACATCCCCAAAAACTAAAAAGATTTTTAGTCTTGGTAAAATAGATACATACATGATTTTATTATTAAAATTAAATTTATTTATATACAAAATGATTTATTTTAAAACTAACATTATTCCACTTAGCATATCAATGTAAATCAATCAAAAAACACTTCTCAGTATCACACAGAATATAACACATTAATAAGGTTTATGAAAAAAATAAGGGGATGGATATAATGTATGATTTTAATAAATAATGATTAATCAATATTTCATGGTAAAAAATTAATCAATTTCAATTTAATCAATATCTTGACCATAATATAACAGTGATAAATGAAAATTGAATATTTCTATAAAAAATTAACATATTGTTGAAAAGATAACCGTGGGAATTATAATAAATTTAAAAATTTATATTATATTAAATAACAAAATTTATCATGAAGGAATAATATTTGTAGTCATGTAAAACATTTCATTGACAACATGTTTCATGAAATCTAATACACTGAAGGACTTATTCCAAGGAATCTATATAAATAGATAAAGCCTCGACAAGACAAAAAAATCTAGCTTTTCTCATTAATCCAACAGATGCATCAAGGGGGTATAGAGATAATTGTGCATCACAAAAAATTTCAAACCATTTCTCGTATAAAAGGAGTGAATCAAAATCCACATAAAGAATAATATTGAAAAAATTCCATGTGAAATGTTAATACTTTAAACAATGAATAAACAAAATCACAATGCTTCTAGAGTAAATTGGTTAATATAAATAAAATTGTACATCCTTAGTAAATTTTATCATAAACCATAAAAAGATAATATTTATCATATCAAAACAATGTATCTCTAGTAGATCATAAGTTTAGTAATGTTTTGATTACTTTAATTAGTATAAATTCCATAAAAATATTAAAATCAATTTTAAATAATATAACATTTTCCCAATGAAAATAATTTTAATTCATAAATCCAAAATATATTTTTAAAACCCATTTATTTGATAATAACCTTTGTAAACATATAAAATATTCCTTAAAACATTTTTTATTAACAGTGGAAAATTCCTTTTATACCATACACATTAAAACAATTATTTAGTTTACGTTTTCATTAAAATCCAAATGAGAATTATTTTTAAAGAAACATGGTGATTCCATTAAAAAAATTATAATATAAAAATGGGAAAATATTTCCTTAAAAATTAATTTAAAAGAGAATTAAAAATGTTTATAAATCAATTTTAGAAAACATGAGTATTGATGAAAAAGACTTACCAACTGAAGAGGGATATAAAGTCATATTTTCTTATAAACGTTTTATTAATCATATTAAGTACCAAAGAGAGATAAATAATATTAGTACCTGAAGGAGGTCATTAAAAATAGGTTTATTAGAAAATATTTTATTTATGATAAAAATGGTATACAATTCCGATAATGATGTCTTATATAGAAAATAGTCTTGAATAATGGCGGGATTGTGAAAGTGATGTGACAAACCATTACCTTGAGTCTGAATCATAGAAGACGTTACATAAATGGAAGAATAAAAATATAATTTATGTTTTTAATTTTTAATAACCTTTTTCAATTTTATTCTTCCTTTTATTTCACGTATTACTCTGATTTATATAATTACATAATTAATTATGTTTATGTCATATGATTTAATAATATTTTTCTTATGCGTCAAAAATGAATTTTGTAGGTTTACTCTATTTGTATGGGTCATTAGTTAAATATATTCAAAATAATAATCGTAAATTAATTTTAAAATTTATATAACATTTATACATTTCACACCCATCATGAAATATTCTTTTATAAAATTAACAATGTTGTAATTATGGAGATGGTATGTTGTACGTATGCTTGAGTAACACTTCTGTTTTTCAATGATTGTTTCAGAATGAACATAAGTTATATTTTTCCATTAAATAATGATCATAATATATTAAAATATACATTAATTAATTAAATATACATATATATTATCCATGTGGCATGGTGATGAAATGATATTCACATCTCATAATGAAGGCGGTAGTCCACATGTACATGAATGATGTTATAACATTTCAATGAGAGAAAAGTTATGATATGAAATTATATATTATCTAATCAGAATTATATATATGTATTGAATATAATAACTAATTAATTTATATAAAATTTATTCATTACCATTATATTTATTACCTTCCATGTGAAGAGTTACTAAAAGATGAATCACATCGCTGGGAGGAAGTCCCCCATAATCACGAGGAACGATGTCATTTCCCCTAAAAATTGAATTAAGAAAAGGTCTATATGATATTATTACACTAAGGTGTAATTGTGTTATAATTATATTATATATATATATATATATTATCAATAATTATACCAAACCGTGATATGTGGTAACAGTAAAAATATTGGAAATAGTTCGCGAGGTGGTATTCCACCGTAAACATGAATGATAATATTGTAACCAATTTGATGATAGCGGAGACAGTTATATGTCATACCATAAATATAAGAAAATCAGTATATTTAAGAATATTGATATTATTATATCACCAATTTCATAATTAGTTCTTCTGAAAGTTTAATAAGAAATAGAAAAACAATCACTGAATAATTGTATATATAATTCAAGTATTCTACTACGGTATTAACAAAATTCTTTCTTATATTTTCTTAATAGACAAAATAATTATTCTAGGATGAGAGGATTGATTTTTGAACTTATTTTTGTATTTAATGGATGATAAATTTGTATGAAGGTGTGTATAAGGGAGAGAGGGTTTCTATTTATAATTGAGGTGGGTGGAAGACATTTAGTTTTTTGAATAGAAAATCGAGTACCAACATTTTTCTGCCTTTTGTAAATTATTTGTTACCTTAACAACAATAAATAATTTTTAATTTTTTTATATTTATTATGATAAAAATTTACGATGATAGTATAAAATTATATAACTTATTTAGATTCATAATTTTGTAAACATTTTTAAAAATTACATTTACATATGTGAAAAAATAATATAATATTAATACATCTGTCATAATGAGAAAGTTAGTTTTCAATGGAAAATATTTCAAAAAATTACATTGTATTTATATGAAAATTAAACATGAAAATGATTCTAAAGACCTAAATTAGATTAATATATATATAATTGACCAAATTATACTTTAACTTTTTTTCAAATTATAGCTACCCCATAATAAGTAGTATTGAGTTAGTTCCTTACTTTAATCCAATTTTATAGATACAATGGGTCTAATCCTATAGGAACTATACATTTAGTTTTTATAAAGTACTAGATACATATATGATATCAATTTTAAAATGGTTATAGAAAATAAAACACTATAAATAATATTAAAAAATGATATTTATCATTGAAATATCATATAAAGAACTGTTCATTATATCTTGTGGAAAAGATATAAAATATCATTGCATTTAAATTATTAGTAAGGTGTAAGTAAAATAAAATATACCATGAATCAATTATATTTATCAACATGGAATTGTAAATAACTAATAAAAATCCCATTGTAATAATAGAATAATTAATAATCAATAATTTAGGGTAAAGGAATTAAAACACATTCAATTTAATGAATTAAATGACAACTAATTTCATTCCTTTAAATATCATAATGAAAATGTCAAGGGTAATAATTGCTAAATTTCAAATAAAGGTACAAATTAATTATTGTTCATTGTGTCTAAGCCACATGATACATTTTCCATCATGTCCTTTTAGAGAATGGTTTAAAATACAGATAAAACCCCCATTAAATTTTCTAATAGATTTTTCTTATATGTCCTATAGATGCATCCAGGCTATATAAAATGGATATCCCCATATATCAATGTAGTTCTAAATAATTCCACATTTATCAAATAATCTATGTAATTCATGAATCAATGTTATACATCACCAAATATTGATATTCATTAAATGATACAGATTTTACAATACTTATCCATCTAATCAAATAAAATTAAATGTAAACAATGAATGAAAAAATGATATATGGTTTAGGAAGTAATAATTTCATTAATAAAAAATTAAGATATTTATGGGAAATTAAATTTCCAATGAAAAATTATTATAATAATTTTATAGTTTCAATATAAATTTAACAATCATAAATGATTATAGGATTGTATAATTACATTTAACACTAGTAATTTTCAAGTGAAATCGTATGGGATTTAAAATTTCCAATTGAAGCATGAGATACCATGAATTATGAATTAACAATTATATTAAATATCTAATTGTAAGTATATAGACCACAAAAAATTTAATTGGTGTATAATAATTATTATATCTCAATGAAATGTAAATTGAGTCAAATTCTATTACATCATGATTAATATTTTTTAACATTATTATAATGCATTTTTATTGGTTCCAAAAATTATATTAATATATTTTAAAATAATTTTAATTCTTAAAATATCATATATGATCCAATTATAACATATTAACATATATTTTTTACTAATCATTCATTATTTCTATTATTTTGGATGTTAATTGCCTTATTTTCAATTGCCTATTTCATCAAGAAAGATCCATTACTCGCACATATTATATAGTTATATCTTATTATGGATATTAATCATGAAATAATTAAAATAATTTAAAATAAATTATACTTTTAAAACAAATAATGAATTATGGTTTTTTGAAATTTTGTACCATATGATCATAGAGATAGTAGTCGATACGTATGCTTGAGTAACATTTTCAATTTTTCAACAATTATTACAGAAATTGTGTAAGTTATATTTTAGGATTCCAGAATGACCATAATATCATATATAAATAATTAGTTACTTACATATAACTATATATATATTATTCATGTGATGTGGTGAATAAAATAATGTCACATCACATTGTGAATAATGTTTCCAAGAAGTTGATGAATAATGTCATCAACAATAAGTGTAAAAAACATAAATATTATATTACCTATTAAAAATGAGAAATATTTATCATATATTATAATCATGTCAATTATATAACTTATAATCATTTATATTTGGTAGCATCAACTTCAAGTAATGTGTTTTTAAAGATGAATCACCTCACATCGTTATGTTGTAGTCTGTTGTACATACGAGTGATGTGATTAGGTCTTCTAAAAAATAGAAATGAAATTATATTATATATGTTATATTTACACTAGAGGTAATATTTTTTTATTTTATATAATTTATATTCATCATCTTACCGAATCATGATATGTGGTAATATAAATAAGTAAGACATCAGTTTGCAAGATCATTGTCCGTCGTATACATGAATGCTGATTTCATAAACCATTTTGCAGATTGGTGCATTGTTATTGACCATTTTTATAATCAATTACAATATATTTTAGATAATGATGTAATTCTGTAATAATGGTATAATGTATATTAAAGGCGGGTGATAGGGATGTCAAACACCGTCGTTTATTAAAGAACATTGCCTCTTCATCTCTAATCCTGCTTTTCCTTGCACTAATGAATTCAATGGTTGGATTTATTCCCAGAATTAGGATTATAGGATTAGGTTCTGGATTTTAGTATGTTATTTGGTCAGTTATAGTCCAATCCTAATGGGTTTGAGTGTGTGATGAAAGGTATATATTGATTTCACCTACATAGTTGTAGATAAGTTTCATTCTTTTAAATACTAAAATGTATTCGCCTTTTGGAGGCAACTCATACACCATCTGGATAAGAAATAGAGTATTAATGTAGTGTAGGGTTTATTTGTTTAATATAAACCTACAAATTTGAACATAATTAAATTTTTATAATATTTTTTGATATCATTTATGTTTAACGAATTATTATTCTTTTAGTTTTTTATCACAGTAGCTTTTATATTTTTATTTAACTAAGTATTTTATCATTATAGACTACATTTAAAATGTGTTTTATTAGAAAAAATAGACAAAAATTTTCTAAAGATGATATTAAATTTATTATATTTTCATCTCATGTGGGGAAAATTTAATTTTAATGTAGACATAAGTAATGTGAAAACCCATATTTTAAATTTAATTACCGTAACATATTTTTTCAATTTAGTGGTCAACATATTCGTTATAAAGGAAAAATTGGTATATTAATTGAAGAAACTTTTTAATAATTTAAATTTATTAATCAAATGAAAAATTATATCATTTTTATTAATTTTAATGAATTTAATAAAATATCATTTCGTATATAATATCATTAATTTCAATTGAAATATTAATCATTTATTTTGAATTTTAAAAAATAAATACAATGATGGTATTCAAATATATTATGTTCAAACAACTATCACATTATATAATCATCACAAAATCAATTCAACTCAATGATTCAATCAATATACAAAACTTTTAATATTTTCAAAATCATCTATTATTTTTAATTATTTATAAAATAAGTCATGTGTTGGCATTACATAACAATTGAAATTAATAATTACATATCTACTAATTTAAAATATATTATCATGATAGAAAACATATTTATATTTTAAAATAATATAATCAATCAATCCTATGTTGTTATTGTACCCATCCCAAAAGTTTTTAGTCATTAATGTCATGTAAGGTTCCATTTTGTCTTTTTCAATACTAAAATTCTTATATTGAGAAAATTCATTGAAAAATATACCAATAACTCCTAAAATTAAAGAATAATTTCATAATGTTCAAATTTTTCCCTAATTTTTTGAACACATTGGAAGGTCATTTCAAACATTATCTAATTAGTATAGTCCCTCAAAAACCTTTTTTACATCAATTTTCGAAATCAATTTTTACAATTTTCACCTATCGTTATTGTGAAATATTATGTTGTCATAATTATATAATATAAATTATTTTAATACCAAATATGGAGTTAGTTATTGAAAACTAAATTCATATATGAGGGATAAAATAATTTATAATTAATCTCTCTTATCTGATGAGGCTTTGGGTGTTTAGGGTGAAAATGATCAAAAGATTAAATATTTTCATATATAAATAAAATATTAAATTGATTTCAATGACATAAATTATAATAATTATTATTAAAATAATATTATATTATATTTAATACAAATTTAGAATATAATTTATCATTATTCATTTTTAAATAAAAATATACTTTTAAATGAAAATTTAGTATTTTTCTATATTCATCAAAATAAGAAAAATCTCAGAAAAATATATAAAATTCACACTAAGATATTTTATGTATTCCATTTAAAAAAATTATGTCTTTTTTTCATATGTTATTAATGGTTAAAAATTTTAATTTTAATTATTTGTGTCAACCCCGATTAAACCATCTACTAGAAAAAATAATTTTTCAAAATAAATGTGTGTTCTTTCAAATGATTTGTATATTATTACTTATTAATAGGTAATTAATAAGGAAATTTAAACTATATATATTCATAATTTAGTTAATACTATTTTTGACTACCGTTCTAATGGATAGATACTAATTTTCATTTTAAATACCAATATTAATAATATGTTTTTGTCTAGTAAAACTCAACCATTCATACAACACACACATAGATGAATCTTAATATTGTGTGTAATGGAAGATAAACAATGTTTTTTGTTTAATTAAATATAAAACCATGTTATTCTATTTCATAATCTATTTCATAAAATTTTACACTTTTATAATTTTAGTGTCTTACATTCATCCCACCTTTAATAAATTGTTTTATCATAATTTAAGTTTTATCTTGAACAGATGATTTGACAGGTGAAAATTATTTTTCTAAAACTGATATCATAAAAATAGTTAACAAATGTTCCTATTAATAATATAGAAATGTAATTACATAATACATTAGGTATAATCACATAACTAGAGATCTAGATAGGACAAAAATGGTGGGAAAGGGAAACATAGACATCAAATAGATAAACAACACAAAAATAATGAGGTAGATGTATGTAGAACATATTTATTGTCACAAACCCCTCCCCAAAAAGTATACCCCTCCTGCATCAGCATTGTTAGAATGGAGATAATTACCCCTCGAGTCCCACCTCCAGTAGGCCCGGAGATGTCAGCTAGCACTGATTGAATAGTAAACACAAAAATGAGAGGCATTACCATCTAAGATAACACATGCGGAAGAGAGAGATAAGATGGTCACCAACCAAATCCAACTCAGAACTGGAATATAAAAGAAAAACCCGGTGAACATATGTAATGTCATGCAAAAGTACTACAACTAGAATAGAAAAACTGAAAGTACCAAAAAAAACTAAAAGTAGAAGCAACCACCAGCCCAAAAAGCCCATGCAACCCCAAGCTATTAGAAACCATCTTGATCTCCAACCTTCTCCAAGTGACCCGAAAAACAATTTGTATATAAATAGGGATAGTATAAAAGTATACTCAGTAGGATCCTCCCCGAAGCCTCTCATGGAAATGTAAAAAAAAGCAAGCTAAAGCACTGTGAACAACATGTGAAAGTACCTCGTCACCTAAACAGGTATACTACGTTCCCAGCCTCACCATGGATACTCTCACCAAGTAATGCATACAATAATATATCATATAATAAATAATATCAATGGTACCCCACTACTACTTCCCCACTGGTTTTCTGCTTTCCCCCAACATCGCACATCCTGAGCATCTCTCTCCAAAAAGGTTTGCCGCAAACACCTGTGTGACGCACCAAAACATGCACCTCATGCAACAATACCACCACGTCCACACACGAAAGTAACCAGGTAGTTTCCAGGAGGCACCACATCTCACATAATGTGTATCATACATCGGTTATTATACCTCAAGCCATTACATCCCAAACACCATGTACGGATCCTCAAGCCATCATAGCCTATACACATTACACTTATATTTGTCCATAGAAAAATATATCCAGAATATATGTGTGTGAATAACCATAAGCCATTACATCCCACTACCCACATATCTGGGGATAACTAACCAATGTGCATGCCAGAACAAGTAACTATCAAGAGAAGATAATGGGGCCAAAGGGGGTAGTCAGCCATTCATCCTCCCACCAGAATGTTGCGAAAAACACACACCCCAAGGGCTCAGAATCCCCGAGGTGTCAATTGCCCATACTGACAGGGGGAGTAGTATATAGAAACAAAAAAAAAATACATGATATCCTATATCTCACAACCACACTATGGTAATAACCTAGTATTAGACACAACGGTAGCTAACATCTCTCAGACTCTGGGCTGCAACTTCTATGACTAGGTATCATATAAGCACAGAACCATTTAAAGTGCTTCATTAAATTACTCCATTCCCTTTTTATCAGTTAAACTTTATGTTAATTAATTCATTAAACATTAATTAACCATGAACAATTCGACATTAAAATTTCATACCCATGTCCATTGTTCCTTCAAAATTACAACCACATCATTATGTTCCAACAAACTCCAACCCCACGTGTTAACATCATTTATTAAATTATTCATTACAGAATTATTTTCCCACATTCCTAGGAATTCTAGAGAAAATTTATGCTACTAAACACAAGGGTATCAACACGGAGAGTAGATGTACTACATGTCGAGTATTTTCCGCTTATATCAAGAACATATACCCATCCTTCCATGAGAAGCTAAAAATAGAAAGCATGTGGCATACCCCGTGTTTCATCGCCTCTTTCAGAAGAAGGGTATGTGAGACTAGCTGCCTTGAGCAGTGGGGAAAAGTATTTTAGATAAATAAAAAATAAAAAATCAGAAAGCATCCAACAATCACATCCATCACATTCCATCATCCCTAGTGTCCTCCCCAACACCCACATGGTTAAACTAATGCATGTCGCCACTCTAGGCGTCATCTGCTGCAACAACCAAAAGCCTCCATGCCCCCATATATCACAACATCCATCCAGGATCACATCACAGGACAAGCAGTAGGAAAAAAAAACATCACGTCAATTGGGTTCTTGGCCCTTTAAAAATCAAGAGGGTAATTCAGAACCCTTTAAGGAATTATCAAACAATTAGTTCATTAATCCATCTTGAATTAACATATTTATTATTTTTAGGTTCCAAAATCAGGAAACCTAATCAGCAAGCTATCACAATTAATTAAACATGCTTACCTGGCCAATTTTATTAACATTAAATTACAACAAGAACTAGATTCGTTTACATGCCTCTTTGTCTTTAACCAAACAATTATAAATTAATCCCAATTTACGTTCTTTACCGATTTCCACCAAGAATGAACAGATATGAAAAGCAATCATAGATATCACACTATCTAGAAAAACAAGATGCAATAACATACGTTCGATATCAATTTATTAATCTGGTTAAAATATTTATTATATCAATTTCATTATCATCCAGTTAGATTAAACATTGTAACAATACAGTTTCACGTAAAAGAAAATAGACGAAATGAATACCCTACCTCAAACAGTTCCTTGCGTTTTTTATCCACACACCGGGTCACAATCTTCATCTCGAGACAACTGCATCCTCCTGAGGATGTCACTGTACGACCGCACTAACAAAACCCCAAGAAAAACTCCATTAGAAGCATGGAGATTACATTCTATAATATGGAATGGAGAAATAGGAGAAGATGATACCCAAAGGAATGGCGACAAAACATACCTTATATTGAAGATTTATCGATACAGCTTGGTTATATCAAAACAGAGTAGAACCAATCCGAGGATTAATGTTTTATTGTGAAACTTATCTGGGAAGGATTGAAAGGTTCTAGCATCTCATAACTGAGAACATTGAGTAAGAACCATAGAGGATGATATCTTGACCCTTTTGAATATTTAATTGGGTGACAGTTTAAGATACGCTTAATTCCCCATTAAAAGAGGATCACATTAATCCACACGATTTGACCAAGTAAAAAAATCCCGAGCCAGTGGAATAATTAATATAGGATTTATAGCCTTTGAATCGGCCTTAAGAGTCCTTAGAATAAGGCTTAAATTGTATTTTACATTAAAGGAAACGTCAAAGGAGCGAATATGCAGGAAGCTGGAAACATTGTACACCTGTCGTTACTGTACACCTATCGTTACTGTACACCAACCATTAGAGGTTACCGATAGAACTCACCATTCTGGAAACACTGTTCACTGAACCTCACCGATAGAACTATTCATAGAACCTCGCTGATAGAACTGTTCCCTAAACCTCATCTATAGAATTGTTCACAGAACCTAATCAATAGAACTGTTCAATGAACCTCACCGATAAAACTTCTCACAAAACCACATCACTAGAACTGTTCACTGAACCTCGCCGATAGAACTGTTTTGAAAAAACCTCACCAATAGAACTGTTCAAAGAACTTCACCAATAGAACTGTTCATAGAACCTCACCAATAGAACTATTCACCAAACCTCACTTATTGAACTATTCACAGAACCACACTGATAGAACTGTTCACAAAACCTCAATGATAGAACTGTTCACAGAACCTCACTAATAGAACAGTTCATAGTACCTCACTTATAGAACTATTCACAGAACCTCACTGATTGAACTGTTCACAAAACCTCACCGATAGAACTGTTCATAGAACATCACCAATAGAACTGTTCACAAAACCTCACCAATAGATCTATTCACAGATCCTCACCGATATAACTATTCACAGAACCTCACTGATAGAACTGTTCACAGAACCCCATCGATAGATTTTTTCAGAGAACCTCCCCAATAGAACATTATTCACAGAACCTCACAAATAGAACTATTCACTGAACCTCACTGATAGAACTATTTATAGAACCTCACTGATAGAACACAGTTCACTAAACCACACTGACAGAACATTGTTCACCTACCGTTATAGGTTACCGATAGAACTGTTACCCAATAGAACTATTCACAGAGTTGGAAATATGGAAATTTTTTGGGGACAAGAAACCTTGACCTCTTGGAACTCCTCAAACACAACATTTTCACAAATTAATGGACTAGAGAGGTTTGGGCCATTACATCAGACACCTCTTTAAACATTCTCATCCTCGAGAATTCAAAACCCACCTAAAGAGAAAAAAATGAAATGAGGTCTGAAAACCCACCATTGAGATACCTCAAAAGAGAAAGTATGCCACAAAATCAACAAAATAAAATCATAAAAAATAAAATATCTAACCACAAAGGGAACATCATTACATGAAAAGAGTTAAGCATGAAATAACTCTGGGTACTGAGCACGTATATGTGCCACACTTTCACATGTACTCTTCACCATGCCATGGTGTCACCACAAGACATGAACTAAGGGGATAGAACTCCAGTGCAACACCTTCTCCTTGCGATCATGGATCTCCATAGGTCACTCCTCGAAGAATGAATCATCATCAGCATTGATCTCTCCCAAATTGATGATGTGAGAGTAATCATGAAGATAACAACGGAGTTGTGATACATGGAAGTCATCATGTATCTGAGTCATCAATGGGGGAAGAGATACTTGATACTCCACAGCTCCTACATGAGCTAACAACTCAAAATACCCAAAAACCCAGGGAGAAAAAACCTGTTAGAAAGCTTACTTCCACCACAAAACCGTCGATTCCCACGACTAGGAGTCATATTTAGAAACACATGATCCACAAAATGAAACTCTAAGGTTCTCCTTCTTTTATCAATATATGATTTCTGATGATATTTAGATGTCTTCATCTTCTACCAAGTCACCTGGACCATAACTGTTGTATTCTGTACTAGTTCTGGTCCAAGAATTGCTGACTCTCCCACCCCAGTCTATCACAATGGAGAACAGAAAGGTTGGCCATACATGGCTTCAATGAGTTCTATACCAGTGGTGGAGTAAAAAATATTATTATAAGCGAACTCCACCAAGGGTAAGTGCCTCATCCCTTAACCTCCAAAATCAAGAACACAAGAGCGTAAAATATCTTCAATAGTCTGGATGGTCTTCCCTATCTGACCATCTATTTGAGGATGAAAAGAAGTTTTAAGGAATAGTTGAGAACCCAAAACATGTTGGAGATCACTCCAAACCCTGGAGGTAAAACCAGGATCTTGATCAGAAATGATTGTCCTAGGGTATCCATGATGTCTCCCCACCTCCTCTAGATACTGCCTCGACAAAACTTCCACTAAGCTCGACTGCTTGGTCACTATGAAGTGGGTAGATTTTGTTAAATGATCCACTACCACCCAAATAGCATCATATCCTCCCGAAGCTCGAGGTAAACCAGTAACGACTTCCATTGAGATGTCCTCCCACTTCCACTGGGGAATATCTATTGGCTAGAGAAGACCACCAGGAACACAGTGTTCGACCATCACCTTCTGGAAGACTAATCATCGAGACACAAAATCCACAACCGCACGCTTCAAGCTAGGCCACCAAAACAGACTCCTCAAGGATCATTACATCTTCTTCATGACATAATGTACAGGTAATGGTGAACTATGAAAATCTCTGAGAACAATCACATGCATCATCAATGGAACAAAAAGCCTTCCATGATAAAACACTCGGTGTTGTTCATCCTCCAACCAACCATCGGGGGCCTCACCACAAACAACTCGGTCTCTCCAGACCTCCACCTATAGATCATCCATCTAGGACTCTTCCACCTTCTGCATCAGGGATGACTGTACCGTCATCTAAAAAAGAAAACCTCTACCCCCAACTTCTCCAATATTAATATGTAATGCGGACAGTTCTTCCATTACTCTCCATGAATCACCAAATTTATGCATAGAATCACTACGTGACTTTTGGCTCATCACATCAGCTACAAAAATTAATTTTCTATGTGTATATGGTATTTTGAAGTGGTATTTCTATAAGAACGTCATCAATCAACTATGTCGTAAGTTCAAGTCACACTGGTAGAAAACATAACTCATCCTCTTATGATCATTGAAAACCAAAAACAGCTCACCAATGAGGTAATCTCTCCAAAACATTAGAGAAAAAACCATGGTTCCGAACTAAAAATAAATGGTGGAATATTTGCGTCCATGGGGATGAAACTGCCGAGACCCATAAGAAAAAACTAACCTATGCTTCATGAGAACATAGACTATCCCAAGTTCTGAAGCATCATAGAAAACATCAAACTGAACTCTCTCAGCTAGAAGAGAAATGACTAGAGCACTTACTAACTACTCCATTAGATACTTGAAAGCTGGCTAACACTGATCAGTCCATTTGAATTATTGATCCTTTCTGGTCAAAGCTGTTAGCAGAGTCACAACTCATGAGAAACCATCCACAAACCTCATGTAGTAGCCTGCGAGACCATAGAAAATTCACACCTATGACAATGTCTTGGGGGATTCCCAAGATGAAACCGCTTCTATCTTAGATGCATCCATAGCTACTCCCTATTGGTACACAACATGCCCCAAGAAACGGACTTATCAAGCCCAAAACTCACACTTCAAAAACTTCTCCAATAGCTGATGTTGGCAAAGAACTCCCAAAACAGCTTGTAGATGCTATGCAAGATCCTCCATAGATGTGGAGTACAGAAGGATGTCATCGATGAAAAGTACCACGAACTTGTCCAGGAACTCACAGAACACAACATTCATCAATCCCATGAATACAGCTACAACATTCGTTACGCCAAATGTAATTACCACGAACTCAAAATTCCTATAAAGAAAAAATAAAGCAATCTTCTGGATATCCTCATCCTTCACTCGCATCTGATGATATCCTGACAGAATTTCTATCATTGGGAACCAACTTTCACCCTTCAGTTGATCAAATAAATCATCAATCAGCGAAATAAGATAGTGAGTCTTTATTTTCACTTTGATTAAGCGACATTAATCAACACAAAACTGAAAACTGTCGTCAGCCTTCATCACGAACAAAATTGGTGCACCCCATGGTGACACACTTGGCCGAACAAAACAGCACTATAACAGACCATTAAGCTATATACGTAGCTCTCATATCTCATAAGGGGCCATCCTATATTGACATATAGAGATAGGGGACACTCCTGGATCTATCTCGATCCCAAACTTGATCTCTAGTCGAGGGGGTAATGCTACAACCTCTTCTGGAAAGACATCAGGGTACTCCTCTACATCCCTAGGAAACGCCAACTACTGTACCTCTGAATAACTTAGCATCATCTCAGCCATCATGGATGATAAGCATGGAATGCACCTATGACCCATCCGAGGACCTCTCTCACCAACAAACACCACTGGATCTCCATCCACGCCAATGAAAATGATTTTCTTCCTAAAGAAATCCACGATAGCCTACACCAAATACAACCAATCTATGCTGAGGATGAAATCATATGGTTGTATTCATTGACAGAGGAAATATCCCCAAGAGTAGTGTTTCCCCAACACTAGATCACAGTATCTACATACATCAAACAATTTTCAACTAGCGTAGTCAACACCAAGGGCACTAGAAGCCTCTCTACATCAAGTCACAATGCATAGAAAAGGGTAGGTTATATGAAGGAGTGTGTAGCTCTGGAATCAAAGAAGGCGTAACTAAGGCAGAAAATATGCAATGGGTACGTAGAACAACATCTGGATCGCCTAGAGATGGAATCTATAGAGCAGGAAGCTTACGATGACCTCCTCCACGACCTCTCTGACACTGATGACGACCACCACCACGACCACGCTCTGATATCTAAGGATGGGGAGCGTCATGGGGGTTTTCTCTACTAGCCCCATCTACCTTCTACTGATCTAATGTCAGGGAAATCGGCTTCTGCTGCCTCAGTTGGAACTACCTCAACGGAGGAACCTGGAGCATAGCACCTGGTACATGATGAAAACTCTGAAATTTCGAGCACACCCACTACTGATGACCATGACCACCATAATAAAAACAAGCGCCTAACCCCTTGGCATAGGCCTGAGAGTTTTTGTCTCTGGAGAAACGAGATGTGAAGGGATGTGACCTACCCCCGGCATAACAAAAACTCTTCTGCCTTGAAAACTGACAACCCTGGACCAAAGTTATGCTTCAGGAGGAATCATAAAGATTTACCTCTTGTGATGATCTGGTCCTGGCCAAAGTCCTCTCAACAACCTCTGCCCTGACCAATACCTCTTGATATTTTTTCAGCATAAATGGGGTGACCTGGCACTGGATCTATGGACACAAAGCCTCCTCAAAATGTCTCGTCATGGCCTCCTCATCTAGAAATAGATCCGAATCATATCGTATGTTGTTCTGGAAATGGATTCCAAACTCTTTAACAGTGGAGCTCCCCTATTGAGGGGTAAGAAACTCTTGGTGACTGGACTCCTTCATAGTCAAGGAAATAAACTTGACTCAAAACTTGTCTCGGAACTCCTCCCATGAGAGCACTGACTCCGCACAATCCTCGAGGAATATGAACCACCACTACCTCGCTACTCCATAGAGAATCGTCACAACCATGGAAACCCATTGCTACATCCGAGAAAGAATCGAACAGAAGCCGATCTCAACCTCCTCTAACCAGTCTTTCGTGACTGCATCTGAAACTGATCCCTTGTACATCTATAGACTCTAGTGTTGAAACTCTCGAAGTGTCTTCCTCCAAGAGCCTTCATCATCAACCTCTACCCTACGGTGATCTGCAGGAATAGCCTGTTGAACATTTTCTATGCAAACCCGGCGAGGACGTTGACCTAGAGCCATATCTGTAAAATAAAAAACCATTAGAGCTCCAAAACTAGGAATCTAGAGGACTAAATATTAATTAAATAATTAATTTCTTTTATTCATTTTTGGTTAACATATCCCAAGGTTTACCCATTCAAACACATGAACAAATAATAATGATCTGTGATCCTTTCCTAGTTCTCTACCTTGTAACTAGTACCACCATTTTTATTAGCCATTGTAAACATAAAGGTCCCTAGATCAGATCCTAGGGAGACCTAAATTCCAATGTCTCAGCAGATAACCAATGTTTACCTCACATAATAATCAAGGATTACACTGTTTCCCTATCAACCGATGCAAACTCACATATGCCTAACTCTAAACACCATCATATCCCTTAACCAGACCTCTGATACTACTCTATCATCACCCCCTCCCCACAAAGTTTACCCCTCCTAGGTCGGCACGGTGAGACGGGAGATAATGACCCTATATTCCCACCTCCAGTAGGCTTTGGATTGGCAACTAGCACCGAGGGAATAATAAACACACATATGAGGGAATTATCCTCTAAGAGAACACTTGCGGATGAGAGAGATAATATAAACACCAACCAACTCCAACTCAGAACTGAAATATAAAAGAAAACCCAAGTGAACATATTTAATTTCATGAAAAAGTACTACAACTCGAAGGGAAAAACTGCAAGTACCCAAAACAAACTAAAAACAGCAGCAACCACTAGCCCGAACAGCTCCTGCAACCCCAAGCTAGTAGAAACCAGCTTGATCTCAAACCATCTCCAAGTGACCTGAAAAACAGTTTGTATATACTTAGGGTGAGTGTAATAGTATACTCAGTTGGATCCTCCCTAAATCCTCTAATGAAAAATTCAAGAAAGCATGCTAAAGCACAGTGAACAACTAGTGAAACTAACTCATAACCTAAACAGGTATACTATGATCCCATCTTCACCATGGATACTCTCACAAAGCAACACATAAAAGAATATATCATATATTAAATAATATCAAGGTTACCCTGCTACTACTTCCACACTGGATTGTTGATGTGCCCCAACGTCGCACGTCCTATGAATCTCTCTCCAAAAAGGATTTCCCAAAGACACCTGGGGGAAGCACTACAACATGCACCTCATGCAACAAAACCACCACGTCCACACACCAAAGTAACCAGGTAGTTTCTGGGAGCCACCACTGCTTGCATAACATGTATCATATGTCGGGTATTATTCCTCAAGACATTACAGCACATACACTATGTAAGGATCCTCAATCCATCATAGCCTATACATGTTACAGCTATAATAGTCCATAGAAAAATATATCCAGAACATATGTGTGTGAATAAACACAAGCCATTAGAGTCCTCTACACCCATATGTGGGGAAAACTATCCAATGTGCCTGCCAGAAGAAGTAACTACCAGGAAAAGAGAGTGGGGACAAAGGGGGTAGTCATTCATTCATCCTCCCACTATAATTTTTTTGAAAACACCCCCCAAGTATCAGAATCCCCAGGGTGTCAGTTTCCCTTACTTACATGGTGGAGTAGCGTATAGAAACACAAAAAGTACAGGATATACTATATCTCACAACCACACAATGGGCATAAGCTAGTCTTAGACACAACTATAGATAATGTCTCTCAAACTCTGGTATACTACTTCTAAGACTTGGTATCCTATAATAACACAACCATTTAAGGATCTTTATTAAATTACTTAATTCCCTTTTTATCAGTTCCACTTTACATTAATTAATTCTTTAATTATTAATTAACCATGAACAATTACACATTAAAATTTTATACCCAAGTCCATTGTTCCGTCAAAATTACAACCTCATCCTATGTTCCAGAAAAATCCAACCCATTGGGTTTACACCATTTATTCAATTATTCATTACAGAATTACTTTCCCACATTTCCTGGTATTCTAGAAAAACATTCTATGCTACTAAACACAAGGGGCTCAACACGGTGAGTAGATTTACTACCCGTTAAGTCATTGTTGATTATACCAAGATCATATACCCATCCTTCTTTGAGAATCTAAACATATAAAACAGTTGGCATACCCCACTTGTCTTCGCATCTTTCAAAAGAAGGGAACGTGAGATCAGCTGTAGTGAGCAGTGGGGAAAACTAAAGAAGATAAACAACCAATCAGAAATCATCAAGCATCCAACAATCACATCCATCCCATTCCATCATCCCCGGTGTCCTTCCCAACACCCAAATGCATAAGCGGATGCATTTCACCACTCTAGGAGTCATCTGCTACCACAACCAAAAGCCTCTATGCCCCCACATATCACAACAGCCATCATGGATCACATCACATCACAAGCATTAGGAAAACAAACATCACATGAATTGGGATCCTGGCCCTTTAACAATCAGGAGGGAATCTAAAAACCCTTTATGAAATTATCAAAAAATAAGTTCTTTAATCCATCTTGAATTAACAGATTTATTATTTGTAGGTTCGAAATTAGGTAAACCTAACAATTAATCAATCACAATTAATTAAACATGCTTACTGTGCCGATTTGATTAACATTAAATTACAATTAGAACCAGATTCATTTACATGCCCCTTTATCTTTATCTAAAAAATTATCAATTAATCCTAATTTACATTCTTTACCAATTTTCATCATGAAAAAACATCCAAGCAAGCAAGAATAGATATCAAACTATCTAGAAAAACAAGATGCAATAATATACGATCGATATAAATTTATTTAACTGGTTAAAATATTTATTATGTAAATTCCCTTGTAATCCGGTGGGATAAAACATGCTAACAATAAAGTTTCATGTAAATGTAAAGAAAAGCAATGAATCCCCTACCTCAAACAGTTCCTCACATTCTTTATCCATACAACGGGTCAAAATCTTCCTCTTGCGACAACTGTATCCACCCGAGGATGCCGTGGTACGTCTGAACCAACCAAACCCGAAGAAAAAAACCCATTAGAAACATGGATATTATATTCTATAATATGGAAAGGAGAAACAGGAGAAGATGATCCATAAAGGAATGATGATAAAACATACCTTATATCGAAGATTGATAGATACATCTTGGTTGCATCCAAACAGAGTGGAACGAATCCAAGGATTAATGTTTGATTGTGTAACTCCTACATGATGGATTGAAAGGTTTAGCATCTCATATCCGAGAACCTAGAGGAAGAACAAGGGTGGATGATATTTTGTTCTTTTTGAAGATTTAATGGGGTCACAGTTTAAGATACGCTTAATTTCCTATTAAAAGCAGATCAAAATAACCCAAGCGGTTTGACCAAGTAAAAAATACCATGCCAATGGAATAATTAATAAAAAATTTATGGACATTGAATTGGCCTTAAGAGTCCTTAAAATATGGCTTTAAATGAATTTTATGTCAAAGGAAACTTCAAAGGAGTGAATATGTATGAAGCTAAAAAAACTGTACACCAATCATTACTATATAACTACTGTTACTATAAACCTACCATTAGAGGCTACTGATAGACCTCACCCTTATGGAAACACTGTTCACTGATCCTCACTGATAAAATTGTTCAAATAACCTTGCCGATAGAACTATTCTTTGATCCTCACCGATAGAACTGTTCACTAAACCTCACCGATAGAACTGTTCACTGAACCTCACTGATAAAACTGTTCACAAAACCTCACTGATAGTACTTTTCATAGAAACTAACTGATAGAACTGTTCATATAACCTCACCGATAGAACTGTCCCCTGAACCTCACAGATAAAGCTGTTCATAGTACCTCACCAATAGAATAGTTCACAAATCCACACCGATGAACTGTTCACAAAACCTCACTGATAGAACTGTTCAAAGAACCTCACTTATAGAACTGTTCACAGAGCCTCACCGATAGAACTGTTCACAGAACCTCACCAATAGAATTGTTCACCAAACCTCACTAATAGAACTGTTCACAGATCCCCACCGATAGAACTATTCAAAAAACCTCACCGATAGAATTGTTCACTGAACCTCACCAATATAAATATTCACAGAACCTCACAGATAGAACATTGTTCACAGAACCTCACCGATAGAACTATTCACTGAAAATCACCAATAAAACTTTTCACATAACTTCACCAATAGAACTGTTCACAAAACCTCAATGATGAAACACTTTTCACTGAACATCACCGATAGAAAACTGTTCACTAAACCTCACCGAGAGAACATTGTCCACCTTCCGTTATAGGTTACCAATAAAACTGTTCACCGATGGAACTTTTCACAGAATTGGAAATTTGGAAAAGTGTTGGGGAAAAGTCACCTTGACCTCCCGGAACACCTAAAATACCACATTTTCACAATGTAATAGATCAATGAGTTATGTTCCATTACATTAATGATAATGATAATAAATAAAAACATCAAATATTAGTTTGGAAAAGGATTTTGACATGATCAATGTGGATGGTAACTTGATAAAAAAATTTATATTATCATTTTCCAAAATTTGGGGAATTAGTTTTATATTAATGATTATTATGAAATATAATTACATGATACATTCATATTTGATAATAAAAACATCATGTTATATTTTTTTCATTGAAAAAATTCCAATTCATCCCTTACTCTGCAAAATAAATATCCCAAAATTAACATTTATGGTTGAAGAGGTGAAATTACCCTTTAATAGAGAATATGATCTATAAAATCTTACAAATTTATTTTTATTATCATTATTTAAAACAAAATGGTTAGAAATATATATAAAATAATACATGGGTCTCAATATTTTCCATTCTATTAATAGTTAACCATAATTCTCATCCCAAATATGTATGAAAACATTTAGATGGAATGTTACTAAATAATAATTATATTCTACATAAAATATAAACTGTCTCTTAATTATAAAATAAAAAATATGTGAAAGTCTTTATCATGTATTCTCTTGAAATGTAGAAATAACCTTTATTATGCTGAAATATTGTATAAAATATTATTTCTTCTATATTACATAATTAGAAAATATTTTATCCCATATATTCAATAAAACAAAAAAATTTTAATATCCACCGTGAATATTATAAAAAACTATACTAAAATATATTTAATCCATTACGTGGTAGTTAGAACAATCTAATTTGCATTATCTTTATCAATCATATCTTTATCCCATAACCATTATATCAACCCCATGAACATATTAATGGTTTTTTATCCCTCAATCATGTTTTTTCCATGAATTTTAATGTTAATACCCAGATCTGAGTAATTGTGAGTTGGTGACTTATTTTATAACATTAGTACTGAGAAAATGTGATCACATCGCAAAGAACTGGATAGTTAAGTTGTTTTAGATAACTAAATATATGAATAATAGATAAAATTAAACATTAAAGGAAAAAAATATAGAAACTACTTTTGAAACACCCATAGAATCCTATATTATCCTTTTATGTAATTCATAAAATACATATTAGCATCCATGGAAAAAATAAAACATAAGAAACGGGTGAGCCTGGATGCCTAGTAAGGGTCAGAAATTCAGTAGATGCGATCACAGAAAAACATAAATAATAAAGAATGAAAAATGATTAAAAAATATTTCATTAAGAAAATAATATTTCAAAAAATTTGGTATGAGTAAAATATGATTAAATAGTCCCACATAAATAATCAAATTAAAATGAATCTTAACTATGTATATTATACTAGTGGAATAATCACATTGATATAAATTTCCAATACCAAAATGATCTAATGCATAATTTCATACATTATAAACATACACTCAAGGCAATATCCCAGACACCAAAATTAAATTAGTTAAAAATATGTCTAGTTTGAATCATGACACATACTAATGACACAAAGGAAATAGTGGTCCCATATCATTCCATAAAAAGACTAATGCATTGGTCATGAGAATGGGTGAAACATAATCAACATATATATTTATATTGAATCGAGCATATGGAAATTTTATATCATTCCCTAAACAATAAACATAATCATAAATAATCTAGATAAATTTTGTAAATGGTATCAAGATTGTACATCCCAAGTCCAAATATTAATAAACCATTCAATAAAATATTTTAGATGGTAACAAAAGAGTTTAAATTAAATAAATTCTAATATTCAACATATTGTACTGAAATAGAAGACTATACAATAATAAAATACTTGAGGAAATCATGAATGAATTACCCCTTTTACTTTTTGATAGAATATTTCTTTTAGAAAATCATTTTAGATTTTTTATTAAATAATATTACAAGAACCTACATCCTAGAAAAGGAATAGGAAGGAAAATGAAAATATATTTTATCCATATTAAAACAATATACATACTGAAATGTGGAAACTGAAGTGAGAACATGTAAAATGATCCCTTAATAATTGTTACAAATGATCCACATTGAAGACGTTTAACGGAAGGCATAAAACATTATTTGAAGAGAAGAAGGTAATAATAATTTTCATAAAACAAGAAATCAACATAGAAATTATAAAATGAAAAAAACTGTTATTTTATAAAATAAATTGGGGTTTAAAATATATTATAGAGTTTACTTGAGAATGGAAATGAAATTAACAATTTGACTTTAATTGGGATTTCTTATCAGAATGAATTTAAAAGTGAAAATTAAAAAACATATATTTACAATAAATAATGAATAATTTATATTGTTAAATTATTTGGGAACATAAAAATAGAATATAGAAGAAATATTTTAATATAATGAATAATTAAATGTGTGGTAATGGAAGATAATTTCTATCCACAATGAAAAATTGAGGTTTGCAGAGAATCCATTACCTTATGTTAGAAAATCCTCTCCACTTTTACATAATGTCTCGGATAATGAAATTACATTCATTAAAAATTTAAATATAAAACATATTCAAAATTTATTAGATTTATTAAAATTTTATTATGTTTAGTTATAGGCTTTTGATGTGTTTTATGATTCAATTCAGTCATTTGGTAGAGTTTATATCCACAATTTTTTTAATTGGATTAGTTTTATACATATTTGAAAGAACATGTAAATTGGGAATACTTATCTGAAATTGAAGTTATTTGTTATTATTAAAGATATATGATATTTAGTTCCCTTATTTATAATTATTTTGTTATAAAGATTATTTATTAGACAAAGCATCAATAATAATTGTTTTGGTTTTTTCGGTGTTTTTTATCACCAAAAAATACTGTTTATTATATTAATTAATATTTTTTACATATAAGGTTTTATAACACTAAATATGTATTAATGTACATATAATAAAATTTTTGGATCATAAAAATGGTTTAATGGCTATCCATGAAGGTCATATTAGAAAATAAAAAATCATAATCCACAAATGTGGTGAACCGACACCTCATAGATGAAATTTTATCTTTTAGAACAAAACAATTATGGCAAAAGAATTGATTGTGAATATCCCTTAAAAATTATAACATTCATATATATATAATATATTGAAATAATCAAGAATGTTTTCTATGAGGATGTATGTAAATAATAATAAATGAAATGATATTGAATGAAAATTAAAATAATGAAAGAAGATTTTAACTCTAAAATTCTTATCATTGAGAACCCTATTATGGAACACTGAAATGTTATTTTGGAATAGAAAAAGAAGACCAAAAATTGGGGGAGAGGTTTGGGAGATGTTTGGGATATGGATTGGTCCTGATTTGTACATGCATTGATACTATGGAGTTGTGAGGAGAAGAGGTGGCATGGGGTTTTATTTATATTGGAGATGAGGAGTTGTTTTTAATTGTTTTAATTATTATGAGATTATTTTGGTGCATGGAAATGAATATATTTGATTCCCATAATTAAAAATTTTAAATAGAGAAGGATCGTTCAATATAACTGTAATTACATCATCAATAACCCAACAATGACTGAAAAATCCATTTACATACTTCTAATGTATAATACTATAAATTACCAAATTTCACTATTCACTGAAAATTTTACTATTTTAAAAGGCATAAATAAAATTTACTGTAAAAATTTTCTTACATATATATGAAAGAATGTATTACATGTTTAAAAAAAATTCCAAATATGAGAAATTTTATTTGTAAATAAAATCATCATTTACTCAAAAAACAAAATTAATATTATATGAATTTTCAAGAAACAATAAAAAAACTTAATGTATCATCAAAATATATTATAACAATACAAAAACAACTATGTAAAATAATTTTTGACTGTAAATTTTCTTTTTAATAAATATATTAAATATAAAAGTATAAATAAAATTTTATGTTTCACAAAAATATGAAGATATTTTTTATTATTTTTAATTCATTTATTTACATATTAATTATCATAAATATAAAAAAGTTTCATTTCAAAGACACCCAAATTTCAATTATACATTTGTATATGAATTTACTATTCAATTCATCTTATTACAATTATTAATAGTAGTATTACTAATCCAAAATTCATATTTAATAGTATATTATTGTTTTAAACTCGATGTAGTGTGATGCATGAACTATCTAAGATATTAAATTTTAAAAGGGGAATACCCTAGAATCATTGGGTGTTACATTCACTCTCCATTAAGAATCGCATCCTATAAATTTATAGAATTTCCCCTTATAAAAATATTTGGATAGTTCATCATCATTATGTAATATGGTTCCCATGTCGCCTCTTCAATTTTATGAATTTTCAAAATTACCATTACATTCCAAGTCGTGTGATTAATCAAAACCTTTTCTATAGTGCCTAGAATCATGATTGGACATGCACTATAATATAAATTAGGTTTTATTTATATTCATTCAAAAGTGAGAACATTTTTTGGGACTAGCATGTACATTCTCATCCAAGAGAAGTGGAACACGTCATGTAATTTAGGAAGAATTGGTGGAATTTCAAATTGGAAGGCCTCAACTACAAATATATATAGATTTTACAAAGGCATGATGTTCCTAGAGATCAATTTATGATTGATACCAAACATTATAACACCCTTCCCTGGAAATATTTTCCTTAAAATATGATCTCCTAGTTGAAACTCGAAATCATTTCTCCAATTATCATAAAGACTATTTTTCTACTTTGAACAAAATTGATATTTATTTGTATATTATTTAACATTTATATTGTTTCATACACGTTTTCTTGGCATACAAGCTTCTAATCACTCACTTCAGCCTAACATGTTGAATTATGACATCTCTTGACATATAATGTTTCAGATGGTTCCATTTCAATACATGAATGGAATATATTATTTTATGAAATCTCTATCAATGGTAAATATTGATCCCACATAACATGAATGTCATGTGAGCATGACCTCAACATGTCTTCTAATGATTAAATAGTCATTTTAGTCTGCACTTTGGTTTTAGGATGATATGTTGCGCTCAAATTAAGCCTGGTTTTAAGTACCTTGTGATTTTTTTCCACAATTCTGATGTAAATTGTGGATCACAATCATAAAATTTGAATTATGTGAAACACTAAGTCATATGAATTCATTAATATATATTATTTCAAGGAACACTAGTGTAAAATGTTCTCTTATTGCATGGAAATGTGTAGATTTAATATTTTTATAAAAAATTACTCATATTATATCATTCTCTCTTTTAATCCATAGTAGTGCAGTGATGAAATCCATAGTAATTTCATCCCATTTAAATGTATTAATATGTATATATTTGATGAATCCTCTAGGATGTTTTATTTGGTCATTCAGTTGTTGACAAACAAAGAATGATGATACATAGTCTACAATTTCTCCTTATATATAATCACCATAAACATTATTCATTCAAATATCTATACATCATATTGGTATTGGGGTGCCTAGAGAAATTGGATATAAGGGCTTAATCTAATAATTCCCTATTTTTCTCTAATGTAGCAGGAACAAAAATCCTCTTAACAAATTTAATGATTCCTTCTTCATATATAGAGTCTAACAATTTATAATCATTCATAAAATTAATTTTCATTTGAATATTAGAATCATAATAATAACAACATTTTATACTAAAAATTAATGATTCAGTGAAAACCATTTGAAAAAGTAGTGATGTTTCACCTAATTTAATAATTCACATACCATATTTTGGATATCCATGTACATAGGATCCCTGTCAAATGACATATTTTTCAGTACTATATTATCCTCCAGGCTTAATGCATCATGTAACTTATTCTCCTTGACTAGGTGGTAGAGTTTGGAAAAATCATAGACTATAAGTAGCTTGATCCATCTACTTTTCCTCTTATTGAGTTCATTCTATGAGAATTTAAATTTAAAATGTTTATGATATGTATATATCTCAGAAATTATACCATAGAGATAGTGTCTACATATCATTAGAGAAAATATTATTATTACTAACTCAAGATAATATTTATGATAGTTTTGTTCCTAAGTTTTGATATATCTTGATGCTTAGAAAATAACTCTAATATTTTGTATAAGGACTCATCCTTGTACTTTATTTGATGTGACACTATAAATAAAAAATTGAGTATTTCCTGATGGAATAGTCAAGATCACAGTATTCACTAATCTTCTATTTAATTCATTAAAAAATTATTCATATTGCTCTTCCAAATAATGATAACCCCTTTAAAATTTATCATGGATAATGGCTCACCTGATTTGGAAAAATTATGTATGAAACACTTATATTAATATTCTAAACCAATTAATCTACATAGTTTAGTTATTTTTTTTGGTGTAGGATATTCATGAATAAACATTTTCTTCATAATATCAACTGATATTCCATTAATTTAGACAATACTACAAATAAATTAAATTTAATAAAACTATAATACACACATGAAAAACATTACATATAACTATTTTTTTCTAAGAGTCTCTTTAAAAATCAGAAACATGTTGTCGTGGTCCTCAAATATTTTTTAATATATCAACATATCATTATCAAATATCTCAAAAAAGTCAACAAGACATTTATTTAAAATATGTTCATTAGATCTATAAAACTATAGGGTGCATTAGTCAGTCCAAACTGAATTACTATAAAATCATAATTTCAATACCTAGTTTGAAATTCTATCTTTCAAATATATTCTTTCCACACATGAAATTGATGATATACATAACAAAGATAAAACATTGAAAAATGTTTAGCTATGTGATGTTGGTCAAATAATTCCTCAATTCAAAGAAGTTGATACTTGTTCATTATCAAAATATCATTGATCTCCATTTATTAAATTCCCAACCTCATAGATCCATATTTATTATTTCCAAAAATAACATGAGATCACCAAGATGAAACACTTGGGTGAATAAATAAATTATCACTCAATTACTCTAGTAGTTTCTATAAATATATTAATTCCACTATGGTCATTCTATTGGTATTAAATGATATAAATCATGCATCTCAAATTTAATCAAAATAAAAATAAACTTCCCACTATATATTATGTCTAGATAAATGATATAGAAATTCATTAGTACATTCATGATTAATTGGTACATCCAAAATTTTAAGATTTCCTTCCTCAAACATTGATGTTTTTTTTCTGTTCCTTAATATGATTTTGATTTGGAAGTGCGACTGGTGTTAGATCTAGATATGACTGAAATGATGATGTATCAACTCGAACAATAACCAATTTGATATCTTCATCACGAATAATAATTTCATTCTTTTGGAAATTAAAATATTCATTTTATTTTGAAAACACCTCTATACTTTGGATTATTTAGTAATCAACCAAAGGTTTGAGGATAAAATGAGAAATTTCGAGCACAATTATTTTATATAATAGGAATTTCATGATACATCATTTTTTCAATAACATTTAAATGAGAAGTTTTTAGTAAAAAATCCTTGGTCAATGAGAAATATAAATTTTTAATGGAATCTAAGAAGATATAAAGGATTGTTATGATCCATAATCAAATAATTATTTATATAAATTTTGGGATATGATTAATGTAATATCCATCATAACATTTTAACTTCAACCTCAGTTGTAGTGACTTCATAAGCAATGTCTTGCTCCCTTATCCATTTCATGTACAAGATTCTTTGATATCTCAGACCCTTATATTCATAGTGTCCTAATTACCTACAAAATAGGCATTAAAAATTTCAATCATTTTTCTTACCTCTACAATGAATTTTATTTTGTCTTTTTACTCTTTATTCATAAAAAATCACATTCCCAAAAGGAATATTCCTGGATGCTTCTTTCCAAATTTATAGAAAGTTATAAATTCTATCATTCCCTTATACCATTTTTCATTATTTATTTTTCAACAATAATAAGTACCCATCTTCTTATCTTTATTTCCAACAATTCCAAATATCATATAATGTTCCTTCTCTATCATTATATAACATTATACTATATCCTCGTATGATGAGAATTTATGGGAGATTAGTGAAATTCATTGAATTGGTTTAATAACACTAATGAAATATTTAATCATCATCATTGGATTATATATATAGATTTATTAATTCCTTGATATCCTTATAAAGATATCAACCTATATAGAATCTTATTACTCCACTTTATCTCAACGAAAAAATAATTTACTCCCCATATTAGCTGATTTTTCAACTATAGGGAAATAGTTTTCTAATAAAATTATGAAAAAATCCTTTCGATACATATTTTATATTTGTTTCACCACCTATCTATTTTGAATTAAAGAACACCATTGATCTATATATCATGAAATATAATTAACATCCACGATAACCTTCTCTTATTTATAAGTTAAAAATGTGAGAAATATCTTCTCTATGGATCATATCCACTTATCATCGACAAATGGGATTTTAGCCCCCACTGAATGATGTTGGTTATTATCGAATAAAGCCATATAAAATTTTCAAACAATTTTTTCAATCTGGATACTCCATGTGAGAATGGTTATTTATCACAACCTTGGATAGATATGAATATATAGTTATATGTTTTTCAGCTCGAGTTCCATCTCCCACACCAACATTACTGTCTAACATATGAGGATAATATCTACATGGGATATGTGTGTTGATTTTATTTTAATTACTTCCACTATGTTACATTTCTAAATTATTGGATACACATGATTAGATCATAACATTATGAAACATAATTATAAACCATAGATATAGTGAATGACATAATCTTAAATTTAGTATATAGGTATAACCAATATCTAAACTATAATCATGGATTTATTGATACTATTTCAAAATTATATCATAGGGTTCTGGTACCCGTCCTATATTTTCCTAAATCTAGTTTCAAATGATTATACTAATATTTCTCTCATACAATCTGTAACAACCAAGACAACAATATCATAGAGCTGGGGCCTTATTTAATTAAATTAGTTCAATGAATTGGTGATTTTATTCCAATGGGACAGATATTTTAGTAGCTATGGAATAAAAGACATAATTATAATTGTATCATTACAATATTAATAGATGACTAATATAGAAATTCCATTGGAAACACCTGTAAACTCTTAGATTATCTCTCCATGTTCTACAAAAAATATATTTTCACATCATCAGAGAAATAAAACATAAAAATGTGTAATATCATATTCCTAATAAGGATAATAATTATATAGGAAGATATCATAAGTAAATATATACAATAAGGAAAAATTAATAACTAGAAATGGATGTAATAGAACATAATTTTGAACATGATATGGCATAAATAAAATCATATCAAACAATTTCATTTAAATAATCACATGAAAATAAATTTTAACCATGGATATTATACAAGTAAAATAATATCATAGATTTTAAATTACTAAATGCGTAATGAGGGAATGAATAATATCGGACATCATGATAATACAATCATAATATATCTAAGAAACCATACATAAATTGGTAAAAACTTAGTTTAATTTGTGTCATGAGACCTAACTAAGCATAGAGTGGCTATATCGAGCCATGCTCATCACATACTATATCTAATTAATTCCTCATACGAAGGGGGAGAAACATAATAAAAAAGCATATTCATAATGAAAGTGGCATATTAAATGTTAATAACTTCCCCCAAACAATAAACATAATCATAACCCATCAAGAGTTACATGGTGAAGGGTATCAATATAGAACATTTCCAATCAAAATAATCATAAACCATTCAATTATATAGGATATATGGTTAAATAAGTGATAAATTTAAATAATGAAAAATTTCAAATAATTAATTCTAAATAGATGAAATTACTATAATAAATTAATTAATGAGTTCGTAACTAAAATACCCTTTTTTCTTTTTGAAGGAAGAGTTTATTTGCAAATTCATATTGTACTATTCATTAAATTCAATTGTAAACGTGTATATAAATGAAAAAAATGGTAAGGAAAATAAAATTATTTTTATGTATTATTAAAATAATATATGTATTGATATTTTGAAATTCTTGTGAAAACATCTAAAAAATGTTCCTAAGAAACATTACAAATGAGCCACTTTAGAACCGATTAATGAAAAATATATAATTGTATATAAAGATAATAAGCACATAATTATTATCATAAACCAAAAATGAAATAGGAAATATGTTCATGATAAAAACTGTTATTTTTTAAAAAAAACTGCGGGCTTAAAATATATTTTGGATAGAATATGAATATGAGAATGAAATTGGGGTGTTCCATTTAATTGAGATTTCGTATCGGGGGGGATTGAAAAAATAACCTTATACAACATGTGTTTCCCAAAAAAGAAAGAAAAATTGAGAGTGCTACATAACGTTGGAATATACACATATATTTTAGAATATATATATATATATATATATATATATATAATTACATTAGGGTAAATAGAGAGAATGCATAACCCTAAGGAAAAATTGAGGTTCAGGGAGAATCCATTACCATATGTTTGAAAGTGTTCTGTAATTCTACTTATCTTCCTATGTAATGACATTAGAATCATTAAAACATTCATTAAATACCTATTCTTAATTTATATGAATTATTTAAAATTATCCTTTTCAATTATAGAATTTTCCAGTTATAAGATTCAATTCCATCCTTATATGGAGTTCGTTTCCTGGGATTTCTTGATAGGTTTACTTGTATACATGAATGAAAGATCATGTAAAATGAGATTATATTTCAATAATTGATTGAATATTTTATTAAGGGTATTTAAGGAGAATTAATTTTTTAATATATATTTTTTTGAGATATGAGTTTGATTTATTAGATACGTAGTTAATGATAATCATTTATATTATTTTTACATTTTTTATCACCGCTAAGTAATTTTATTATGTTGATCAATATTTTCTATATATACATGTTATAGAAAACTATATAAGCAGTAATATACATATTATTATATGTATTAATAATAATAATTGATTTATGACCATCCATTAAGTTTTAAATATAAAAATTAAAATCATCTTCTATGAATGTGGTGAATCGACACCTCACAGATGATATTTTCAATTTGAGAAAAAAATGTATATGGGAAAAAGGCTACATGGGATATCCAATTAGAATAATAAAATTATAGTATATCTATTATATTTGAATTATCCATCATGGATATATTAAGGATGTAAGGAAATCACAAAAAAGAAAAAAAATAATTGAAAATTGAATGATTGATAAGCGATATTAATTTCGGAATCACATAAATTTGAACCACTTTAAGGAACATTAAAATGTAATTTTTCTGAGAAAATAATGACCGGATTTTGGGGGAGATTAATGGGAGATTTTTGGGGCCTAAAATATTCAATACTCATAGCTTTGGAGGAGTTAGTAGAAGTGAATTTGAGAGGTGGTATTTATAGTTGAAGATATGGGTGTTTTTTTATTATTTTATTCATTACTCTCTTATTTTTTCTCAACCAAATGATTAGATTTTATTACCCTAACTAAATATAGAAAATAGAAAATTATAGTTTGAGATATTGGTGCTTACATCATAAATTAATAAACAATGACTCATAAAGCCATTAATTTTCTTGTAACATTAAATATCGTAAATTACCTTATTTTACTATTCACAAATACTTATACAATTTTTGTAAAATACCAAAACATCTCTGCAAAAAAATATATATTAATTTCTGAATCAATTTTATGAAGGAATATTGTATTTTAAATCATTATATTAATTATCAAAATTTAAATAATCAATTATGTTTCATAAAAATTTCATGACTTAATTTACCCTTTTTAAAACACTTATTTCTATATTATATGATATAAATATACAACATATTAATTTTTAAGAGACCCATATATTATTTACCCATTCATAGGTGACCCATTTATTTAATTGGTGATATTACTATCGTTGATATTATATTTTAAAAGGGGAATACCATAAAATCTACTTGTGTTACGTTCAAAATTCAACATAATCATTTTTCTTATAACCATTCATCATATCCTTTCAAATCCTATAATAAATAGTACTATTGTACAATACATATACATTTCATCATTATTATATAAAGGATTCCCTTGATAAAAAGCATAAATGTAACAGTTATTGAATCTAAACACAATCACATTAATCAACAATCATCATACATAGTAATATCAAAAGAATAACCCTAACACATTAGCATCTTTTTATGTCTATTCAATTGATTATTTTGGAACTCATTTCTGTAACACCCTATATCCTTATAGTTGAGTCATTGATCTTTGGAACAATCATCGTTTTCCCACAAAATCATCTTTATGGAGGAATTTTCCTAAAACATAGAGTAAACTCATTTTCCACTTATGTATAAACCATGGTGATTCCATCCATAAAAATCAGATGTGGGGAAATAATTGTTTCACATATTCCTTGGATCTATATTTTTATCTAATGTATTCTTATTCTCCTATCGTTCACTGAATCTATATAACTTGGATTATTCATTCTATATATTATTAGTACATGATGTCATTTCCTCGTGTAATTTAAACAATTAATAGAAAATTTACCCTTTAATTTTATTGTTTAATACCATCAACAAAATTATCATTCATACTCTTTTGTTTATATGCATTGATGTGGTTCACATTCTAATTTCTATTATCCATTTTTAATCATTAGTGTATACCAGAACAAGTGACTAAACTATGAATTATAAAATATAATTTATAATTGAAAAACAAAAAAATACTCGAAAAATATATTCTCATAATAATAATCATAGTTATAGTGGGGATATAACTATTTTCAATCATTTATATTTTTTTGAAATACTATAAAAATTATCCAAAGAATATCCACCAGGAGTTTCAAATGAGGTGCACATTAAGAAACATTATTCTATAATAGGTATGTCTCAAGCACAGTAGGACCATCTTTTTTAGGTTTCTTACCTCTAGGTACCTCGGTGCCAGAACTATCTCTATATGTAGTATTGATACACAAATGATATTCTAGTAAGACCGATAAAATCACATTCATATTAAAAAATATAATATTATTTTATACTTATTTTAAGAGATAATCAATGGTTTGGGTTTTGTAATTTTTTTTCGGAAATATTGTTCATAAGGATTCTACTAAAGTCAATTTGATTCAAACTATAGAGACAATGATCGTAGAAACTCAAAGTCAGTTCGTTAATTTGTTAAATTGATAAACATAAAATGTTTTGAATCCCAATGGAATGATCAATTTAGATATTCTAGAGAAATAGATATACAGAATATGCATGATCTACAGTAGTAATAGAAAATAAAATATAATACAGGAAAAAATAAATTGAGTTGGAAACTTCAAATCTCTATCAAGGATCTCTACATAATATAATATGAAAATGAAAAAAACAATGGTGAGATCAAATCCTTTTAAAGGGTAATAAAAAAATAAATCTACCATGAACCAATAATTAAAACATTATTTCTAGGTAAATTATCTTGAATACATTCCATATAAAAAACTAGATAACGAATAATAAAATCGAAAGATAAATAAATGAAAATAAATATTATTTAATAGAAAAATGAGGATGAAATTTTTAAATAGATAATATAATAAATAAAATATCATGGATAATAATATATGAATAATAAATGAAGGCAACCATTATTTATTAGTTGTCGGGTCACAGTAACATCATTCCTCTACTGTCAAAACCTTTTATAAGATTGATTAAACATGTTGAAAAAACCATATTAAATGTGGCCTATATATTTGCCTCGGGATTATTTATGATGAATTAAAAGGATATATATTTTTGGGACCAACAAATCATTATTGGACCAAAGAATTAAAAATATATTAAAAACCTATTTCATTCATGAATTAACATTGCAAATCATCAAATATAAATATTTAGTAAAAGATAAATATTTATCAACAGTTCCCTATTTAATCAAATATGATTCAAAAGAAACACTATATGTAAAAATGGTATATTTATTATTCTATAAAAATATAAATCATAAAATAGTATCGATATATTTTAGATATTAAATATCTGATGATTTTGTTTAGAAGAATGTGATTGTTTCAATATATTGTAGACAATAACAATATAAAGTAAGATTTCACAATAACTTTTTCCACTTGGTAATTTTAAATTCATGTCCTTATATATTAAATAATTCTAACAGAAACATATAATACAATGATTTATGAATAAAACATGATATTATATTTAAAAGTTTCAGTATATACAACATATAAAAATGAATTGGTTTATATTTGTAAATTAGTTTTAATGATGTGTAAATTTAGACAATATCCCTTCCCCTATGCTACACATTCATGAAGGTGATTTAATCTCTATTATCGAGTTTTCTAAATTTGTATTAACATATTCTAGAACCTCATTACTATTTATAATATCTTATATGATCATTTTATTACAATAAATTACCCCTAATAAAATTATATTTAACCCAATCATGGTAATTAATTTTAATAGTTTTCATGAATCATGATGGTCAAAAATTAATTTCAACATATAAGATATTATTAATTTTTTTATATAAAAATGGATTTTATTTTCCAAATTATACTCTTATAATTTTAATTTGTGAATTTAAATTTAATCCCATATACTGCATAAAACGGTAGGTTTTTAAAGTGAAAGGTTTCTGTAATTAAAAATTATTTTAAATAAAAATTAAATATGAAAATGATTTTAATTACCTAAAATGTAATAATTGATGAATATTTTTCAAATAATAATTTATACCTAATTTATACTATAATTTATCGTCATTATTTATTTAATCAAAAATTTGTTTCTCAAATAAAAATATTTTTTTCATGTTTTAAAAAAAATGAAATATGAGAGAAAAATAGAAATGATTCATCATACACTAATTTTTGTATTATAATTACAAAAATAATGTGGGATATTTCAAAATTATTTTCAAAATTTTGTAAAAATTCATATTAAATTATGTGGTTCAAGCACAATTAATCATTCTTAGATAAAAAATATACATTTTATGAAACATTTCTTTTTCTTCTAAATATTTATTATCTTATTACTAATCAATAGATAACTAATAAAAATGTGTATACTAAATATTTCCATAAGATATTTAATACTATTCGTACCTTACATTCCAATTGATATGGGATAATTTGGAAATTAAATAATAATATAGATAATAGATTTTGTTTGGTAAAAAATGGCTTTGTGTGTACTAAAATCATTCAAAGAAACTCATCATTACATGTATCAAAAGATAAACGTAGTGCTTCATGTAATCAAATAAAAATATAATCCTTTTTTGACAAATGATAATGAAAAAATTATTCTTTCAGAATTTATGGGTGTTAAAATAATATATTTTGACTTTTTACTAAATTAAATTAAATGATAGTTTTTAATTAAAAATCCAATTTTTTTACTCTGAATAAAAAAAATTATTTTCAGAAATATCACAAAAATTCATCCAATGATATAATTGATATGATAATTTCTTAAATAAGTTTATTAATTCAAGTTAATTTTCAATAAAAATTAAAAATTAAATATATATTATTTGCGTGAATAACTGGTAAATTTTTTTATAAAAAAATTAATGTTTTCAAAAACATTAATTTTTCATTTATATTTTTTTGTTTTACTTATAGTAAATATAAAACCAAAGATGTAGTTCAACATCAGTAAACCAAAAAGTTTTATTTATTTAGTTCTTACTATTTTACCCAATAATTTAACAGCTAGTTTATAATGGTATATTATAATATCAGTCATATAGAATTGTGTTTGTGTGTCCCATAAGATTAAAGATCAATTAAATATTATAAATTATATTTCATACATTAATAAATCGTTGTGATTAATTTCACATAAACTATCAATATCATCATTAAAATCATAGTCTATTAAATTATTTCAAATATGGTGTTTGATATGTCTGGGTAAATTATAGAAGTGTTGGGATAAAAAAGTGAGATGTTTTTTTTTTATTTTTGGAAAAAATGGGTGTTTTAGATAATGATGAAAAATATATTTGTGGTATATTCTAATGGTATGTCATTTGGTTGGAAGTTTTTAACACCCCGAGCTTCCATGATATGCCTCTCTTTCAATAATGCAATAGCTTGCATTGTACGCAAGTTTGAGATTCTAACACACCGCGACCAATCAAAGTAGCCGTTATGAATAGTAATACCTAATTTTTTAAATTTTATAAATTTTATCTTCTCAAATGGACTTTGTCTTTGGATTCATAATATCGACATTATCCTAAGTTGATTTTTTTGTAATTTTCTGAGAACTTCCAATTTTTTATGAACAGTGAAAAATACTTAAAAACAACTTTTTTAATAAAAATAATTTATAGTGATAAATTATAATATTGAGTGGTTTTAAAGTATAATTAGAATATATTTTTACCATTTTATCCAGTGTTGGTCATTAGAATTAATTTAACATTGAAATTGGACATAAAAAATTGTCAATCTTTTGATATATATTGTTTCTTAAAAACACGCTATTTGTTGTGACAGCGGGAATTAATTATAAAATTAATTAATGCAAATTATATTTTTTAAATTTCATAAAATAGACATCATTTTTGAATTTGGAATATCAATTATATCTTAGGGTGAAATTTTGGCATTGTTCTGAAAAACTTCGATTTTTGATGAATAGTGAAACCACTAAGTTATAGTTAAATAACTGCTTTTTCGTTTAAATGAAATATTACCACTTCTGTGATTTGATTTAAAAAATAAGATATACATGGTTTTCATTAGGATGTAAAATGTTGTTCAATGTGATTAAAATAATTTTTTGGTGAATAGTAACTTTTAAATTTAATTAATTGCGATTAAAGGTAATTAGTGAAATTTAAGGTAAAAATGATATTATAAAAATATGAAATGACCTTGACACTTGTCCTAAACCTATTGGATGAGTCATGGACGACCAAGAAAATATATGGGTCAACTTGGGGACCCCATGGATCCATTTTGGTAGGAGAATCACATAAATAACTTTTATTTAAAGTTAAAATAAAAATGTCACAAACATAAGTTGTTTTACTAAAACAATTTTTAAATGGGGTTATACAAGTCATATTTTTTACTATAAATATTAATTATAAAGATAAATAGATTTAATACATCATTATAATTTTTTTATAATTTTTAGACATTAAATAAAGAAAATTATTTATTACACCATGATGATGCCGCGATTACCTCATTAATTAACGATTTAAATAAAATGAAAGGATAATGTAAAATCTAAGGCATACACTTGTCAAAAACCTATCGGATGAAGAGATTTAGAACCCGTATCACCTTAGCCTAGAAATATATCATTGTGGGACCTTTAGAATCCTAAAATCATTTCTTAATAAAGTAACATTTCATGACATTCTAAGAGTGCCCCTCCTCTGCACTTATAAAAGGCCCCCACCACTACCACCTTACTCACACTTTCAAAGAATTTTGGCTCAGCCAACCTCTGCCCAAATACTCTCCCAACTTCCCTACCTTACTCATAGAATCCTAAATTTGGTCAGAATTCTTCCCAAGGAAACCTTTGGCTCAAATCAAAAGGGTTACCTGGTTTTAAGGTAATGTCTTCTCTTATGTTATTTTGTTTTATTTTGATTATCCAACCCCCTAAACTATTTTTATTCATTTATTTTTTAACAACAAGATTATCCTCAATATACTAGTATGTTGTTATAAGAAGTATTCTAGCTACACTTACACACACCTACATCTAATGGTTAAAGAACATACTGTTTCTGTGGATGGCGAATTTCTACCTCACGAAATGATGATTGCTCAACACTCATATAACACCTTAAAAGGTGGCCATTAAGATGTCACTCTATTTATAAATAATATATAATATGTTTATGTTTTACTTAAGGTTCTTTATTTTTCATTTATGTAATACCTTTATTGTTTCCATTATGGGTAAACGTGATATTTTCATTTTCGGAAGTGCAGACTACCGCCCTCTCAAAGTGATTTGAATCGTTAATGCCATACGTGGGATGTATAAAGGATGGAGTAAATGTTATTATATATAATATTATACTGGAATTATAATATACCTTTATATCATTATGATTTCATTAAATATGAAATAGAAATGAAAGTAGCGTTCATGTGTACGTACGGCTTACTATCTCCATGAACGGTGCATTTCATTTCTTACCTCTAAACGTTATGGAATATTATAAATGCATGTACATACTGGATATATATATGAGATATATTATATCTATATCATTAATATAATTCTGGATATAATGTATATTTCACCACATGAACAACTTGTAATTATAAGAAGTTTATTTTTGACTCAAGTACCAACGATCGACAAAACGACCGTTATTAACTTAAATAATTAAATAATGTTCATAACATGGTAATAAGTGATATAAAAGGAATAAAAAACATGAAAATGGTTCTTAAGAAATTATAAATTAACTCTAGTTTATTATTCAGGAGGTTAAAGAACGGTCGAGTCAAGACAGGACGCAAGGTAAGGGAACTTCTTAACCCAATTTCCATTCTTTGGGTTAATCTCCTACTTTCAAATTATGTCATGATATGATTATGTCCTATCTTGTACTTTCTTTATGTGTAATTATAGTGAATACACATAATAGATCTATTTTATTTAAAAAATGATCTTTGAATGGGACTTCGTCTCAATCTCCTTTCATTGAGGCATATTTTGTTTTATACACAACCTTCTTTTATACGGTGTATAAACCCCTTTGACTTTTACGTTTATTCAAAAGGAATCTTTTTTATACGAAGAGTTTACTAAACAACAAAAGGGAACGTTTTTTTCATACGTATACGGTGGCAATGACTTCTCCTCCGCCGTGACCATTATTTGAGTTTCGGCTTCCTCTACATGCCATATCTGTTTTTAAAAGAAAAATAAATACCATGTTTTACTTTTCTTTTATTTTGGTATTGAAAATGGTTTTTAAAGTGTTTTTATTATATCAATGTGTTGTATTGATATCTGGTGAATGAACTGTGGAAATGTTATGTTTCCATTATGCATGTTTTATGTTATACGATTATGTTATGGTTTATGATATGTTTAAACCTATTCATATGAGGAATGCATTGGACTTAATAAGTGACGGGTGGTGCCCACTATAGCTCCTCGATGCATGGGTAGGTCTCATGAGACAAACTAGTGTCTTGGCATGAGGCCTTGACAAAATCTTATTTGTGGTCTTGGCATGGGTCCTTGGCTACGTGGTTATGATAGTTTGGCATTATGCATTCCATCAATATGAATGTGGTTATTGATATTGCATGTGATTATTCGACCAGTTGAATATCCAAGTTAATAAGTAAATGTCATTATCTCATTTTACCTTTTCCAGATTATGTTTAATTTCATGTTTAAAATTCTTTTTTTTAGTTATACATTGCCTTAAATGTTTATGTTTATTTATAAAACCTTCCACTGTATTGTTATCCTTACTGAGCATCTGAGCTCACCCCTTTCAATGTTTTAATTTTTCTAGGATGTGAAGAAGTATATTATGAATGACATGTAGGGATAATATAATGGGATATGAAGAGAAGATGTTGGTGTAGTTTTGTTTTACATTATGATGTAATTTGACTCTTATGAATGTATCTAGTGTTTCCAAGGCTACTAAACTAATCGGTATTTCGAGACATGATCTTTTGTGATCATGCCAATGTTACTAAGTAATGCACCGACTCTGGGGAATTATGCAAATGAATGTCCTAAGCGTCAGGGAAACATACCTCAAAAAAGGCCAAGGGATAAAGGCCAATCTTATTCTATTGCTACATTTGAAGTGGAATAATTAATGTTTTGGTGCTTTTGGACTCAAGGATTTTATTTTGGTTATAAGAATAATTTGATATATATAAGGATCATACTGCATTACTTGTTGTTTCAGTAAGGTTTTAATATGATGACATTAATCATATTGTTATTATGTGACAAAAAGAGAAACTTTAATTTATTTGGGGAATCTGATGTTTCAATTGATTTTGGAATTTAGAGACCTATTAGGGAACGTCTAGATAGAGGTATTTCGGATAACTATAATGGTTGGAATGGGTTAAGTTGAACCTTGGATAGTATTGTTTAATGTTAAAACATTTTTGAAGATTACTTTTGAAATATTATAATACTATATTTTTAGGAAAAGGACAACCTACAGGTCGAGGGATAACCCTTCGTGTCGGACAAAGCTGCAGAAATCGAACCCACAACCATAGTGCGACAGGCCTTTATTACCTACCACTAGCCTACAGGATGTCCTTGGTTATTACAAAATAGTTTTACTAATCTTAATGGTATGTGTTAATATTTGGAACCTTATACAATTAGGATAAATAGAATATTTTTGAGTTATATTACCTTTTAGAGTGAAAGATGGGTTTGCGGTAGAAATTAGTTGAAGGTTCAAACTCTACTTTTCAAGCATAAATATATATACACCTATCTCTTATTCTATGAATAAATTAATTCGTAAACTTTAGAAAAGTGATATTAAAACAAAAAATGAGTTATCCTATTACCTTGTGTCTTGTTGAACTGATAATATTTTAAATCAACATAGATTGAAGGCTTTGAGGCCCTCAATGTTACACTTGTTTGGGATTGATGACCTCAATCACTCCCTACAAATATTTACATTTTTCCACCAATTATATGTCCCTAATTCCCACCAATGTTCTCCTTATCGAGATCATAATTTTGTGGTGACTTTTTCATTTCCTTTTCCCTCTTATTAAGGCTAAATTCTAATAACCTTATTTCTGATGTGGGTTTTCCACAAAGGTATTTTCTATTTTCATCCTTTTATTTTCAATGAAAATTTTCAAATTGTGAGGACACAATTTATTGAAGGAGGGGAGAATGTAACACCCTTAGCTTCCACGATACACCTCTCTTTCAATAATTCAATAGCTTGCATTGTACGCATGTTCGAGATTCTAACACACCGTGACCAATCAAAGTAGCCTTTATGAATAGTAATACCTAATTTTTGAAATTTTATAAATTTTATCTTCCCAAATGGACTTCGTTTTTGGATTCAGAATATCAAAATTATCCTAAGTTTAATTTTTTGTAATTTTCTGAGAACTTCAAATTTTTTATGAATAGTGAAAAATACTTAAAAACAACTTTTTTAATCAAAATAATTTATAGTGATAAATTATAATATTTAGTGGTTTTAAAGTATAATTAGAATATATTTTTACCATTTTATCCAATGGTGGTCATTAGAGTTAATTTAACATTGAAATTGGACATAAAAAATTTTCAATCTTTTGAAATATATTGTTTCTTAAAAACACGCTATTTGTGGTGACAGAGGGAATTGATTATAAATTTAATTAATGAAACTTATATGTTTGTATTTTCATAAAATAGACCTCATTTTTTAATAGGGAATATCAATTATATCTTAGGGTGAAATTTTGGCATTGTTCTGAAAAACTTCAATTTTTGATGAATAGTGAAACCACTAAGTGGTAGTTAAATAACTGAATTTTTTTTTAAATGAAATATTACCACTTCTGTGATTTTATTTTCAAAAATCCAAAATACATGGATTTAATTAGGAAGTAAAATGTGGTTCAATGGGATTAAAATAAGTTTTTTGGTGAATAGTAACTTTTATTTTTAATTAATCGCGATTAAAGGTAATTAGTGAAATTTACGGTAAAAATGATATTATAAAAATATGAAATGACCATGACACTTGTTCTAAACCTATTGAATGAGTGATGGACGACTGGAAAAATACATGGGTCAGCTTGGGGACCCCATGGAGCCACTTTGGTAGGAAAATGACATAAATAACTTTTATTTAAAGTTAAAATAAAAATGTCACAAACATAAGTTGTTTTACTAAAAAAAAATTAAATGGGGTTATACAAGTCATTTTTTGACTAAAAGTATTAATTAGAAAGATAAAAATATTTCCTTCATCATGATAATTTTTTTATATTTTTTAGACATTAAATAAATTAAATTATTTATGACATCATGATGATGTCGCGATTACCTCATTAAATAACTATTTAAATAAAATGAAAGGATAATGTAACATCTAAGGCTTACATTTGTCAAAAACCTATTTTATTATTAGCTTTAGAACCCTTATCACCTTATCCTCGCAATATATCATTGTGGGACCTTTAGAATCCGAATATCATTTCTTAATAAAGTAACATTTCATGACATTCCAAGAGTGCCCCTCCTCTCCACATATAAAAGGCCCCCACCACTACCACCTTACTCACACATTGAAAGCCTTTTGGCTCATCCAACCTCTACCCAAATACTCTACCAACTTCCCTCCCTTACTCCTAGAAGCCTCACTTTGGGCAGAATGCTTCCCAAGGAATCCTTTGTCTCAAATCAAAAGAGTTACCCGATTTTAAGGTAATGTCTTCTCTTATGTTATTTTGTTTTATTTTTCTTATCCAACTCCCTAAACTCTTTTTATTCATTTATTTTGTAACAAAACCAGTATCCTCAATATACTATTATGTTGTTATAACATGTATTCAAGCTAATCTTATACACACCTACATCTAATGGTTAAAGAACATACTGTTTCTGTGGATGGTGAATTTCTGCCTCACGAAACGATGATTGTTCAACACTCATATAACTCCTTAAAATGTAGAAATTAAGATGTCACTCTATTTATAAATAATATATAATATGTTTATGTTTTACTTAAGGTTCTGTTTTTTTCATTTATGACAGAGCTTTATTGTTTCCATTATGGGTAAACGCGATATTTTCATTTTCGGAAGTGCGGACTACCACCCCCTCAAAGTGATTTGAATCGTTAATGTCGTATGTGGGATGTATAAAGGATGGAGTAAATGATATTATATATGATATTATATTGGAATTATAATATACCTTTATATCATTATGATTTCATTAAATACGAAATAGAAATGAAAGTAGCGTTCATGCGTACGTACGGCTTACCGTCTCCATGAACAGTGAATTTCATTTCTTACCACTAAATGTTATGGAATATTATAAATGCATATATATAATGGATATATATGAGATTTATGGAATCTATATCATGAATATAATTATGGATATAATGGATATTTCACCACATGAACAACTTTTAATTATAAGAAGTTTATTTTTGACTCAAGTACCAACGATCGACAAAACGACAGTTATTAACTTAAATAATTACATAATGTTCATAACATGGTAATAAGTGATATAAAAGGAATACAAACATGAAAAAGGTTCTTATGAAATTATAAATTTACTCTAGTTTATTATTCAGGAGGTTAAATAACAGTCAAGTCAAGACAGGACGCAAGGTAAGGGAACTTCTTAACCCAATTTCCATTGTTTGGGTTAATCTCCTACTTTCAAATTACGTCATGGTATTATTATGTCCTATCTTGTACTTTATTTATGTGTATTTATAGTGAATACACATAATAGATCTATTTTATTTAATAAAAATGATCTTTGTATGGGACTTCGTCTCAATCTCCTTTCATTGAGGCATATTTTGTTTTATACACAACCTTATTTTATACGGTGTATAAACCCCTTTGAAATTTATGTTTATTCAAAAGGATTCTTTTTTATACGAAGCGTTTACTAAATGACAAAAGGGAATGTTTTTGTCATACGTATGCGGCGACAATGACTTCTCCGCCGCCGTGACCGTTATTTGAGTTTTGGTTTCCCCTACAAGCCATACCTTTTTTTAAAAGAAAAATAAATACCATGTTTTACTTTTCTTTTATTTTGGTATTGAAAATGGTTTTGAAAGTGTTTTTATTATATCAATGTTTTGTATTGATATCTTGTGAATGAAATTTGGAAATTTTATGTTTCCTTTATGCATGTTTTATTTGATATGATTATATTATGGTTTATGATATGTTTAAAACTGTTCATATGAGGAATGAATTGGACTTAATAAGTGACGGGTGGAGCCCACTATAGCTCCTCGATGCGTCGGTAGGTCTCATGAGACAAACTAGTGTCTTGGCATGAGGCCTTGAAAAAATATTATTTGTGGTCTTGGCACGAGGCCTTGGCTACGTGGTTATGATAGTCTGGCATTATGCATTCCATCATTATGAATGTGGTTATTGATATTGCATGTGATTATTCGACTAGTAGAATATCCATGTGAATAAGTAAATTTCATTATCTCATTTTACTTTTTCCATATTATGTTGAAGTTCATGTTTAAAAGTCTTTTGTTTTAGTTATACATTGCCTTAAATGTTTATGTTTATTTATAAAAGATTCCTCTATATTGTTATCCTTACTGAGCATCTGAGCTCACCCCTTTCAATGTTTTAATTTTTCCAGGATGTGAAGAAGTATATTATGAATGACCTGTAGGGATAATATAAGGGGATATGAAGAGAAGATGTTGTTGTAGTTTTGTTTTACTTTATGATGTAATGTAAGTATTATGAATGTATCTAGTGTTTCCAAGGCTACTAAACTAATCGGTCATTCGAGACTTGATCTTTTGTGACCATGCCAATGTTAAGAAGTAATGCACCGACTCTGGGTAATTGGGGTCAGGGCGTTACAAAGTTGATTCCTAATATTGGATCATTTTAGAGATATGTCATTAATAATTTAGTTTATTCTATTCATAGTTCATTTCAAGTAGAAGGTCACTCTAGCGGCAGCTCATTTTTTATGGAGATTCATTTTAGTTGTAAGGTATTCTATTGGTAGGCCATTTCTGGTAGAGGTTCATTCTGGAGGTAAGTCATTTTATGTGGTAGGTAAATTTTGTCAATAGGTTATTTATATTGTTGTTTTAATCTATATGTCGGTTGTTCAAGACATATGTCATATCGGTTGGAGGGCTATTCCGGTAGTAGGTCATTCATATAGCAGGTCATTATAAAGATAATTCATTTCCGGGTACACATTATTTTTTAGTGGCTGATCATTTTTCGTAGCATTTTGTTCTAGTGATTGGTCATTTGTATAAGTATGTCACTTAATAGTGTATATAGACTCCCAAAAATTATAGATACTACATTATTAAATCCTTTTTGGGGAATTTTTTTTAATTCATTCATTAATGATATTAAATTTGTTTTAAATGTGATTAATAAGATGATAAATTTCTAAAAATTACCTAATTTATTTTGTAAATTGATTAAACATCTATTTTTAATGAGGTCTTACATTGGTGGAATATATAATCTATATCAAAATCAACTAGTTATAGATCTAATATTTCTATAAGGAAAAATCCTTCCTTCTATATTTCGACGGCTTTAATTCACGTGAGATGATATGTTGTAAAGCCTACTTCTTGTAGAATTTTGGATTCTTATTTTGGTGTTAATATGTATACTCCATATATGTGGTTTCCACCTATTTTCACACTACCTATAATTTTAGTTTCTAGTTTTTATAAATCGATATTATTCCATGTAGGAATTCCATCATTTTACTTCATGAATATCATACGGTATGGGATAATTATTATAATCTATCATTAAGATGGTTGAATCCATATTAAGAAACATAAATTAATTGCTTTAAATTTATCAAAAAGTGGTAGTGGATTATGAATCAGGATCTTATATCATTTTTCTTATTATTTTGATATTGTCAACAGATTGGGATAAATGTACGATGAAAATAATGGTCATTAGCGGTCCATTATTTCACTATTATGGTGTAAATGGGGAGATATATGTTTTTTGATTATCAAGAGCAATTAAACTATAATTTCCAAATCACATACAGTCATCTAATGAATTATATTTCCCATGATCTCATGTATACTGTGAAAACACCATTAACTAACAAAGTGGAATTAATTAAATCCACTTATGTGTAATTTGGAAAATTTTGTGAATTGTTTTTTGATTAGTTTTAGGATATAGTTGAGTATTATTTATTTTTTGTAATGATGTGATCCATGGGATGTTGATTTATTGTTATAGGTAGGGGTAGTAGATGTGATATATAGTATGGATGTGATGGTGGTGTTAGTGTGGTTATGCAGCAGGTCTATGGTGGTGATATTTTTGCGGTTGTGCAACATGGTTGCGAATGTGGTTGTTTACTATAGCATCCCATGTAGTTATGTAGTTAAATTCATGATATTGAATATAATTTGGGTGATGACTAATTTTTACTGAATAAATTATTGGGGGATTTTAAAGTGGAACTTATTGTTGATATGAAATATGTAAATTTGATAAATATGTTTTTAAAAGTTGAATGTGATTTGTGGGTTTTGTTTTTCTTGTTTAGGGTTTTCATTTATCTTTCGTAATATAAGATGAGTATCATGCGATATGTTTAATTAAATGGTAATTAAACATTATGATGGTTCTTATATTTGGTATCCCTCGATGTATATAAATTTTGTATTTTTTTTTGTTTTTGTATGTTCCCCACCCATATCGAGTACCAAGTACCAACAGTAAATGCTTTAGGATGTTTTATTATATCACCATGACGGGAGGATGGATGGAAGATTACACACACTTCCCTACTCCCTCTTATAGGTGTTGGTGATATGTGTTATATGTGATGTTAATAATTAAAAACTTCATCTTTTAACATTTGATTTGATGTTGATTATTGTCACTGATTTCTTCAAGGGAGATGTTGTGAGACTCCATATAGTTGGGGTCATTCATGTAAGGATGATGTCGTGAGGATTATTTACATCATGTTCATGATAACCTACTACCCTAGTAAGTATATGTGTCATGATGTCAATGAATTACATGGGTGGGTTGTGATTTGATGTGTTGTGATGTTATTCAGAAGGGGTGGGAGCACCATAATGTACAACATTTGGGTCTGAGAGAAGTAAATTAGTGTAAATGTAGTGCAGGCTACCCCATAATCAATATGATTCATTCTATATTACTATACATGGATTAGTTTTTTAGTGGACCGTGATGAGGATACTATTTGTTAGTATACATATTTATATACTTTTTGGTTCTTCTGTTATCTCAAAAGTTAAATTGTATATTCTTTTCACATGTGTATAAAAGAAAATGGTTTCCCTACTAAGAATGCCTATATACTCACCCAATGTATATTTTTTAATTTTTATAAGTATAATTCATAGACCATGTTGGACATTATAATCATGAACATTTGGTTAGTTGTTGTGTCTCTACATTATCTTGGTTTTTGGGTATGTACATTGGATACGTTTATATGTATTAGTTTTATTTACATATGCATTATGGGAGGGATTTTTTCATTATTATATATTTTTCATGGATTTATTATTGTTAGTTTATATTATCTCATAATTTTATTTTTATTTTAAGGTAATTCTCATATGAATGATATTTTTATACCCATGAAGCTAGTTTCCAACATTGGGACCACTCGAGGTAAGAAAAATGAATTATTATCTCTCTCCCCTCGTTGCAGCATCATTATAGGGATCACTAATACAAATACCTGGTTTATCAGCGCTAAAAATGGCCTTTAACAGTGCTACAAAAGTGATGTTAAAGCCGGAGTAGATAAATGGGGGTCCCCTTTATCAACGCTACAAAAAGAACTGATAAAAGGGTCTGTTATTAGTGCTTTTTTTAGCGCTAATAAAGACCCCTTTTATCAGCCCTTTTTTATTGTTGATAAAAGAAATAAAAATTAACAAAATTCCTGGCAATCTCGGGTGGGGGGCTTTTTACAGCACTTGAGCCCCCCTTTATCAGTGCTTTCACGCACCCTCCAGTGCACGCCCGTATCCCCACCTCCCTTTATCAGCACTATACCCCACATTTATCGGCGCTAGCCCTGTAAATTCTCCAATCCTCATGTGCCACTGCCTCCACCCGAAATTGTTCTCGAGGCATCCCCCATGTGCGCCTGAAGCCTTTGCCACTCCCCTATATTTATTTGTTCTCTTATTTATGATATATCTATTTATTTATATTTATATTGAGTTATATTTATTCATATAGTAATATATTTTTATATTAATAAATATATAGTTATATTAATATATATGTAGTTATATTAATATATATGTTTATAGTTATATTAAAATATACATATAGTTATCTTAATATATATATATAGTTATATTAATATATTTATAGTTATATTAATATATATAGTTAAATTAATATATAGTTATATAAATATTCATATATTGTTATTTTAAATAAAATGTATATTAGTGATTATTTATATATATTAAATATATTTTATATGTAAATATGTTTAATTATTTATTTAAAAAATTAATTTTTTTGAATATATAAAAAATATGTACATATAGTTATATATTTGATTATAAATAGCAGTACATTATAAAAAACAATAAAATTTCAAATACATAATATCATTATGAATGTAATAACTTGTAATAAATTCACCCCCACCAAAAAGGCAATAATACCCCCTTAAACAAGGCTGAAGATCAAAAAAATGTTAAAAAATCGGGGTACCCTAAATAAATACTCAGTTTTGGAAGCCGTATGGGCCTTTTTGGCCTCTAAATAACTTTGAACAAGGTACCCCATGTAATAAGGTTATAGAGCTCATCACAGGCTTTGATTTGATATATGGTAAAGCTTAAACGGACACTCGGATCAAAAGTTATGGTCGTTTGATGTTCGAGTTGCGTTTACAACATATTTTGGGACATTTTTTAAATTTTTGATTTTTTGGGACTTTCAATTGTTATTAAATTACTATTCCTCCATAATAATTAGAAAATTATTAATTAAAAATATTTTATTAATTTTTTATAATCCATTTTGTCTAAATATCTTATATATTAAGTATATTAAGTGAAATGGTATATTTATACTTATCTAAAATATATTTAAATATTATATATTATATTTAAATCAATATAACTGTATAACTATATTTATATATTAATATATTGTTTTTAATTAATTATGTTGAATTCGACCGTTTAACAGTGCTTTTAAAAATATCGCTGATAAAGGCCCCACTTTATCAGTGATATTAAAAAAAGCGCCGATAAAGGGGGTCCCATTATCAACACTAAAAAAAGCACTGATAAAGGTGGTACCATTATCAGTGCTTAAAAATGAAATGATAAATGGATAATTTTATGAGCACTTTTTAGCGTTGATAAAGGTACCCATTATCAGTGCATTTTATAGCGCTGATAAAAGTACCCCCCTTTATCAGCGCTTTTTCGTTACTGGTGATAATGTTTGGATCTAGGAGAAATTGTTTTTGTGGTAGTGGTTGGGGTGATGATAAAGTTATATTAATGGTGATGGTTGATAGATACGCTGGAGGTAAAAGTCTGAAGTTTTGAGGATTTCTTGGTTTGGTATTTAAAATGTTCTATTTTACCTTGGTGTTTGATATAGGCCAGTGAGACTAGTGAGGAAACACGATTTCATCCCCCCCATGATCCAGTGCATGGACTTCGAGCTTAATGAAAAACCAAGTGATGTGTACCTGTTTGCATGGTAGACAACTATGAGAGATACATCGATCATGATTAAATTTATTCTTGTTTTAATTAATTTTTTTTAGGATTGTCAAATTGAATAATTTTAATTAAAATTAATCATAAGATAATTCCATGTTGTAGGAAAAGGAGATATTTTTTCTCTCTTTAATCTATTACTCTTAGTCGATGAATAAGTTTGGATTAGGATGTGAATGTCCAAAAGAAAGGCCAAGTTTTTCTTTAGGTGGTTGATCATGTTCAAGTTGATGATTACAAGTAGGGGATGTTTTGATCATTATAGTGAATGTATTTCATGATAAATGAGTGATGAATATATTATGTGGTGAAATGGGGAAGTCATGAAGAGTTGGAGATCACTTTCAATTTTATCTAGGACATGATGGAGGATTTTTTTCCTCATGGTTGTTTGTCAGATGTGAGGATATCCACATTAGTGATGGACATTGTAACTTGTTGATTATAAGGGGGAAGGTGTATCAAGGGTCTACATGAAGTCGGAGTTCTGATCATAGTTCGTTAAATCAACCACGAAGGCTCTAAAGAGGTAGGAATTAGTTTCCCCTCATAAATGAGTATGTATGTGCAGAATCGTTGCATCAATTTCACTGACATTCTATGATTTTCCGCAGATGTTTCCCAGATGAGGATTCAAAAGAATGGCACCTTAAGAAGGCACTCCATCCTTCAATCCAATATGTAGTTACGTTATTTACATTTCAAACATAGGTTGAGGTTCAAAATAATGTAGTGGTGATTGAGAGGATGCAGACATATAGAGGCATACCCATATAAGGAAACTGGAAGGTTTCCTTGAGTTGAAGTGTTATTACTTTAAGGTCTCATATACTCTGGTCATTGAGGTTTCGACTAGTAGAGTGTTGACATCAATAGATTCCCTTACATAAATCTGGTATCATGTGTTGATTTCAAATACCTAGGGACTTTTGAATATTGTTTTTAATTTATAGGGTACATTACCATCATCATTATCACTTCTTATTATCTAATAGAGATTAGTTTGGTAGTGGAGGACAGGTTCAATGCCATCCTTGGTTGAATTTTCTTGCAAGGAAGATCGTGTAGCATGGGATGAAGGATAATGATCCTCCGAGTGAATATGTGATTGGAATAGGTCAGACATACGATATAACATTCTTTTAAGGACCACAACCATACGAATTGATGTAGAGGTGGAAATCGGAAAAGATTCAAAGAATCTACAAATGATCAATTACAGGTAGCGGAGAGTTTAGGGGTAGAGGGTCTAGAGATCATTCCAGGTATGATCATTTTATAATTTCTCATTGTTTGTTCATTGTGTGATTAAATATCAACCAAGACCATTGATTCAACTATGTAGTATGTGCTCTGGGACTAGAAGTAGATATGATTCTCATGCCCTTGGTGATTACGATTCTAGTCTAAGGCTGGAACAACTCATTTGAAGTTTGTTGAGGATGTTCTCTGATGATGTGGAAGAATCACTCATGTGAGGAAGATATATTACATAAAATGCATCCATTAGATGTCATCATTGTAATTGACTATTTTTATTCAATGTTTTTATTATTGAGTTTTTTTTAGGAGATTCATATTCCATATAAATATATATATTTGGACAATGTATCATTTTCATTAGAGAGTGGGGTTGATAGGTGGGATTTGAGTGTTTCGATCCCCTTTATTCCATGGTGGAATATTTGTCTATGGAATTATTTGACACATGGACATAGGTGAATCTCATGGATTTTAGGGTGTTTTGGTTGTTTTACCATGGGAGATTGTTAAACTGCCCCATTGACAATACATTGATCTCAAAATAGTAGCATCCTAGTGCTTATTGGGTTTCAATGGATCCATATCAAATAAAAAATTCTATGTTACCTGTGTTTGGAATTCATATTTATGGACTAATTGGGAGGAATTTAATTTTTCCAAATATATCACCATATGGTGTGCCATTTTTATTCCCAACGATGGTGGATGTTTGTCTGAGATTTTTGATATACTAATAAAGGTTGAACAAGTAATTGATAAATAAATGAAATCATCTTTCAATGATCAATGATCATTTTGACTATTTTAGATGATCTATTTAATTATATAAGATTGTTATTCAGTCCAGATATCACTAGTTGTGGTTGATAGATGGAAATTTCTAGAATACTTATATTAAATGCACGTATGGTAGAATTGAGTTTTTGGTCATTTCATTCAGTGTTACGGATGGTCCATCCATGGTCGTGGGGCTTATAAGCTATGTGTTCCATAATTACATAGACCTAATTTTTATTGTATTAATCTGTGATATACAAGTCTACTCACGTTCTAAAGAGAAACATGAAAATAATATCAGAGTTGTTTTATTGGTTCCTTATCTCCACATTATATATTGAAATTTTTTTGTGTAAGTTTTAAAAATGAGATATGCATTTCCATAATAATATTGTGTATCAAAATTTTGTGGTACTGGACCCTTCAATGGTAGTGGAATTTTTTTGAAGTATATATCACAAAAATGTTTCATATGTACATAACTTCTATTTTCTTTCAGGCTATTATCAGTTTTTTGTGCCAAATTTCTCTAAACCATCATCCCAATTGATAGCATTCACCTAGAAATAAAAAAAAATTGTGTGACTGAGAGGTTCCTAGAAGCATTTGGTTACATGATGTAGAATGATTCTAGTGCTCCAGTGTTATACATTCCTGAGGAAGGTATGATGTTCAAGGTACATTACCAACATGTCCCTTCAGGGATTGGGATCCATCTTGATGGTATAGAAGGAAGTGATCATGTATGTGGATAGGAAGTAATAACCTAATGATCATAAATATTCTACCCATGATCTATATCTATAAGATTTTGTGTTCTCCTTGAATTTGGGATTTGATTACATCATTAGGGTTCTCTTTTTAGTCTTCATGGATCACAAGTGTTTGAGGTGTGTATTTTAGCAACATGATATGAATATGGGATATCAATGGTGGAATGAGTTTCTTTAATAAAATGATTTTTGGAACTCCTACACCTCATGAATGTGGAATGTTGTGTCTAATTTATTTATATGTAACACATAGAGGGATGTTGTTCAGGATAACTAAGATTCTTAGAGAACAATGAGGACTTGGGATCTATATAGTTAAATTAAAGGGTGCATGATGGTAGAAGATGTTTTTAAGATGATTGTTTAGTTTTATATTATGTATTAGGAGGACTTATCTTAGAGGGGAGACTTAGTGTTATATGTAATCCATCACTATGGGAAAAATCAATATTTACGACGAGATTTATTCTCGTCGCAAATAACCCGTCATGAATGCTATTTGTGACGGGATTTCATCTCTCGTCGCAAATAGTTTGGTGTGACTTGCACGCCAAACCGCACAAGGGTATTTGAGACGGTACCCATCGCAAATACCCGGCGGCGGTTAATAGCTTTTTGCAACGGGATGTCGTCCGGTGACAAAAAGAGTGTCGGTAGGAACTATTTGTGACGGGCCCCATCGCAAATACCCTTTTAACCACCGACTGTATTTAATGTGCATGAGGGTATTTGCGATGGGTCTCGTTGCAACTGTCGTCCCATCGCAAAAAGAGTGTCGACAAGAACTATTTGTGATGGGCCCCGTCGAAAATATGTTTTTAACCGCCGACTGTAATTAATGCACGTGAGGGTATTTTCGACTGGCACTATCGCAAATACCTCCAATTGCGACGGGTTTACCGTCGCAAATAACCCCGTCGCAACTAATCTAACCTATATATACCCTCATCCGTTTTTTTCTCAAATCACTCTGATCTTCCTCTTTCTCTCTTTTCATTCTTCAATTTCAAGGAAAAATTTTCATTGAGTTAAAAAATTTTATACGAGAGCATTTGGAGGGTGCCAATATCATCAGAATATCAAAGTTTAGGGTCCTTATATTATATATTTTTTTATTTTTTTAAATTTTAATTGTTGTTTATTAGTTGTAATTAAATTAGATTTCAATTGATTTTTCTTTATATTTATTTTTAGTAATAAAATGATATTATTAGTGACAATTATAAATAATTAGTGTTAATTTGCAATAATTAGATATAATTATATATAATTATATATAATTAGATAAAATTTGTAATAATTAGATATAATTTGTAATAATTAGTAATAAATAGATATAATTATTAAAAATAGATATAATTAGTAATAAATAGATATAATTAGTAATAAATAGATATAATTAGTAATAAATAGATATAATTAGTAATAAATAGATATAATTAGTAATAAGTAGATATAATTAGTAATAAATAGATATAATTAGTAATAATTATGAATAAATAGACATAATTAATAATAATTAGGAATAAATAGACATAATTAGGAATAATTAGCTTTATTTAAGAATAATTAGCAATAATTAGGAATAATTAGCAATAATTATGAATAATTTGCAAAAATTAGGAATAATTAACAACAATTAGGATTAATTTGCTATAATTGAGAATAGTTGCGAATAATTAGGAATAATTTTCAATAATTAGGAATAGTTAGCAATAATTACGAATAATTTGCAATAATTAGGAATACATAGCAATAATTAGGAATACTTAGGAATAATTAGGAATAATTAGCAATAATTAAGAATAATTAGATATAATAAAAAATAATTATATATAATTAGGAATAATTAGATAAATTAGGAATAATTAGATATAATTAGGAATAATTAGGTATAATTAATAATAATTAGATATAATTAGCTATAATTAGCTATAAGTAACTATAAATAGCTATAATTAGCTATAATTATGAATAATTAGGAATAATTAGGAATAGTTATTAATAATTATTAATAATTAGTAATAATTAGAAATAATTAGAAATAATTAGTAATAATTAGTAATAATTAGTAATAATTATTAATAATTAGTAATAATTAGTAATAATTAGAAATAATTAGTAAAAATTAGTTAACATTAGTAATAATTAGTAATAATTAGTAATAATTAGTAACAATTGGTAATAATTAGTAATAATTAGTAATAATTAGTAATAATTAGTAATAATTAGTAATAATTAGTAATATTTAGTTATAAATTGTAATAATTATTAATAATTAGTACTAAAAAATTATATTATCAATATTTATGAAAAAAATATTAATATTATTAAACTAATAAAAAAATTATTAATATTAATATTATCAAAATTTGCAACAGACATTGCTCTATTCTTAACATGTTCAAATCTCGAAGGGTCACCAATTGTTAGGTCATGTGCAATAAAAAGTTTCTATCAGGCATGTCCAATGTAAACTCTATAATTGTCCTTGCATGGTTGATCACCTCACAAGTAGTGTGGCAATATGAAAACCAAAGACATGCCCTTCTCATTTATAAGAATTATCTCACATGACCCTTTACATAGAACAATCATCCTTGAAAATTTAAGGGAAAGATACCGATATCCCCTCAAATTTTTAAGGAAGAATGATCTATGTAAGGGGTCACGTGATATGATTCTTAGAGATGAGAACGACATTACTTTGGTCGTCTTATTGCAACACTTCTTGCGAGGAGATAAACCATGCAAGTACAATTATAGAGTTTACATTGGACATGGCTGACACAAACCTTTTATTGCACATGACCGGACCATTGGCAACCCTTTGAGATTTTTACATGTTAGGAATAGAGCAAAGTCTGTTGCGAATATTGATAATTTTAATATTTTATAAATTTTTTATTATATTATTAATATTATAATTTTTTTTTCATAAATATTGATAATATAATTTTTTTATTAGTAATAATTAGTAAGCTAAAACTGCTTGGATAATGAAGGAGAAATTTTAATCATCTCCACAATGATGATTACAAAATTTCCTTTCATTATTCAAGGAGTTTTCATTTTTCTATGTATTGCTATGTATTTCTAAATTAGTAATAAATTGTAATAATTAGTAATAAATTTTAATAATTAGTAATAATTAGTAATAATTAGTAATAATTGTTAATAATCCGATATAATGAGTAATAATTAGTAATAATTAATAATAATTAGTAATAATTAGTAATATTTAGAAATATTTAGTAATATTTAGTAATAATTAGCAATAATTACTAATAATTAGCAATAATTAGCAATAATTAGCAATAATTAGAAAAAATTAGCAATAATTAGCAATAATTAGCAATAATTAGCAATAACTAGTAATAATTAGCAATAATTAGAAATAATTAGTAATAGTTTGTAATAATTAGAAATAATTAGTAGTAATTAGATATAATTAGATATAATTAGTAATAATGAGATATAATTGGATATAATAAGATATAATTATTAATAATTAGTAATAATGATATATAATTATATATAATTAGTAATAATTAGATATAATTCGTAATAATTGCATATATTTAGAAATAGTTAGATATAATTAGTAATAATTAGATATAATTAGTAATAATTAGATATAATTAGTAATAATCAGTAATAATTAGTAATAATTAGTAATAATTAGTAATATTAGTAATAATTAGTAATGATTAGTAATGATTAGTAATGATTACTAATAATTAGTAATAATTAATAATAATTACTAATAATTAGTAATAATTAGATATAATTAGTAATAATTAGATATAATTAGTAATAATTATATATAATTAGATATAATTTGTAATAATTAGATATAATTAGTAATAATTAGATATAATTAGTAATAATTAGATATTATTTGTAATAATTAGATATAATTCATAATAATTTGATATAATTAGTAATAATTACATATAATTAGTAATAATTAGATATAATTCTTAATAATTTGTAATAATTCGTAATAATTAGTAATAATTAGTAATAATTAATAGTAAATAGATATAATTATTAATAATTAGTAATAATTCGTAATAATTAGTAATAAATAGATATAATTTGTAGTAATTACTAATAAAAAAATTATATTATCAATATTTATGAAAAACAATATTAATATTTTTAAAATAATAGAAAATTTATAAAATGTTAAAATTATTAATATTCACAACAGACTTTTCTCTATTCTTAGCATGATCAAATCTCAAAAGGTCACCAATTGTCAAGTCATGCACAATAAAATGTTTATGTTCGTCATGTCCAATGTAAACTCTATAATTGTCCTTGTATGGTTGATCACCTCGTAAGTAGTGTTGCAATAGGACAACCCAAGTCATGCCCTTCTCATCTATAAGAATTATCTCACATGACCCTTTACATAGACCATTATTCCATGAAAATTTAAGGGAATGATACTGATATCCCCTCCAATTGTTAAGGAAGAATGATCTATGTAAAGGGAGCAAGATGATTCTTAGAGACGAGAATAACATTACGTTAGTGGTCATATTGTAACACTACTTTAGAGGTGATCAACCATGCAATTAAAATTATAGATTTTACATTGGACATGGCTAACACAAACTTTTTATTGTGCATTACCTGACAATTGGTGATCCTTTGAGATTTGAACATGTTAAGAATAGAGAAATGTCTCTTGCGAATATTGATAATTTCATTATTTTAAATTTTTTTATTATTTTTATAATATTAATATTTTTTATCATAAATATTGATAATATAATTTTTTTATTAGTAATAATTAGTAAACGGAAACTACTTAGATAATTAAAGGACAAATTGTAATCATCTCTACAATGATGATAATTATTAAATGATCTGTCAGACAAAAAGTAGCTGCCAATCCACTGGAAATTGTGACACCCTTAATTAATAGAAATTATTAAGTATTTGTAATTATTTATATATTTTTTTAAGATAGTGTTTTTATAATTTCATGTTATTTAAAAAAAGTGAAAATTTTATATTATATGTAGAATAATATGGAACAAGGAAGTCGACATCAATCACTATTAGATAATCACGCTTGGATAAATTAGTGTAGAAATCCAAATGGTTCTGGTTTAAATCCTGTATATATTGAGGGTGTTGAAGCTTTTATAGAATTTTCATCATCAAAACCAGAATATGATACAGAAGGCTATATAAAGAGTCCTTGTAAAAAATGTGCTCTGAGAACGTTTGACACATTTGAAAATGTTGGGGTACATCTCATGCGGTTTGGTTTTCAACCAGATTATGTTTTTTGGTATCAACATAGTGAACACAGTTCCAGATAAGATTTTGATAACATGATTCCAGATCCATCACGGTTTTAAAATTTAGTGCATGATGTTACGGGTCCATCTGTGCAACAAACTTAAACTCATGATGATATTGATTTAACTCTTATGTTGGCACCATCCGAATATTATAAGTTTTTGAGGTCTAATGGGGATTCATTATATCTTGGTTACAAGATAGAAAAATTAGAAGCGATTGAAAAATTTATGACAATTAAATCAGATAATACAATGTTAAACAACAGTTTTGATCAGATATTTTCTTTGGATAAATCATGGTTACCTGAAGGAAATGTGTTTCCTGTAAATTAATATGAGAGAAAGAGGTTGATTCATAATCTGGGATTTAGTTATCAAAAGATTAATGAATTTCCAAATAATTGCATCTTATATTCTAGCGAAAATGAGTTATTGGATAGTTCTCCCAAATGTGGAAAATTGATGTATAAAGAAGCTCAACCATGGAATTCAAGATTGACTCCAATAAAACAGTTGAGATATTTCCCCCATACACCCAGGTTGCAACATTTATTTATGTCTTAGAACACAACGTTAATGATGTCGTGGCACAAAAACAAGATTTCAACTGATAAAAGCTTCAATCATCCATCTGATGGTGATTTATGGAAACATTTTGACCTTCTGCATCCGTCTTTTGCTATAGAAGCCCGAAGAGTGCTATTGGGTCTTTCTACTAACGATTTCTGTCTGTTTGGTTCTTATGGTAGTCAGTATTAATGTTGGCATGTCTTTATAACTCCATACAATTTTCCTCCATTGATGTTGATGAAGGAGCCTTATATATTTTTGACTCTGTTAATCCGAGGACATCTGAAAAAGAATATTGATGTTTATTTGAAACCATTAATTGATGATTTAAATGCATTGTGGAGTGGTGGTGTTAATACATATTATGTTTCCGCGAAACAAAATTTCATATTAAAAGCTACATTAATGTGGGCGATTAGTGACTTTCTGGCATATGGCATGCTATCTGGTTGGAGTACACATGGTCTGAAATCATGTACTTACAGTATGAAAGAAAACAAAGCCTTTATGGTCGTCAATGGGAAAAAAACATTGGTATTTTGATTTTCACCGTAGATTTCTTCCACCCAATCATCCTTTTTGGAGGAACAAATCTACTTTCAAAAAAGGTACAATTGAAAGGGATGAAACTCCAAAGATGATCTTAGGTACAGAGTTAAAATATGTTCCATTTTCATTACCCCCAATCACATTTGGACCAACAGTAAACCAATAGAAAATTCATGTCTTTGGGAAAGAACATAATTGGATAAAATAGAAATTTTTTTGGGATCTTTCATATTGGTTTGATTTGTTGGTCCGCCACATGTTGGATGTTATGCATATTGAGAAGAATTTATTTGATAATTTATTTCATACAGTTTTAGATACACCAGATAAGACCAATGATATTGTAAAGGCACGATTAGATCATGACCAAATTTGCAGGCGACCAGAACTTGAACTATTTGAAAATGTCAGACCATATAGGTTAATGAAGCTAAAATAAACTTATACATAGTCCAAAGAGATTCGCTTATTATTTTGTCAGTGTATTGTAGGTTTCAGACTTTCAGATGGCTATGCTTCCAATTCGGGCAGATGTGTTAAGAATGATTATATTACTGGATTAAATAGTCATGATTGTATTATTATAATGGAAATACTTATGCTGATTGAAATAGGTGGTTTGTTGAATTCTTTTATTTGGGATTCGATAACAAACATATCATATTTTTTCGAGACATTTTTGCAGTGACAAAAGACTACGATGCGCTAAGCATACTAGTTGAAGATGTTGTTGTAATTATATGTAAACAGTAAAAAATCATTATGGAATATTTATTTAACTCAATGGAACATCTAATATTACATTTACCACATGAAGCTAAATGTGGAGGTCTAGTATAGTTTCTATGGATGTACCGATTTGTGACATGCATGCAGAAATTGAAGAAAAAAGTAGGTAACAAAGCATCAGTTAAAGGCTCAATTGCTTAAGCTTATTTGCAAGAGAAAATTGCTTTTTTTCTTCTCTCAATATTTTGAATCTCAATGTCCTCAAAATGAAATCTCATAAAACAAAACAAGGGTAATGATAATTACAAAATGGTCAATCATTTAATAGTTTCCAGTCAGCCAATTCTTAGTTTTGGATGGTAAGATCTGGATGGTGTTTCCAGTGAGGATTTATAATCTTGCAATGATTCTTCAAGGAGTTGATATTGAGTTTCATATCACTATATTAGTTTTCAAAAAATGGCATTCAAGGATATGTGATTTATTGAGGACATAGTTTTTTTGTCCTGGGATGAAACATGAATTAGTATAATTTATAGCCCATTTCATGGTATTCTAATAGGTAATAATCATGCATCATGTTACCAGTGTATTGTTACAACCCTTTTATGGTCCTAACTAAAAATTTTATGACATATGAATTGATTTCCTCATAGGGATATCCCATGATTAGGGGGATTTATTTTCTATCAGTAATTGTGGATGAATGTAAAAAATGGGTTCTGTTACTAGTGATCAATGGGCCACAAAAATGGATGTCTAGGAAAATATTTATGAGGATGATGTTTTGTACCTACATAGAAACCTGAAGTCCATTGTCCTTGATCGGTACACATGTTTTACCACATGAGTATATTTGGGTTTATACTTTTGTTTTGGAACACATTTATACCCATTGACACTTTTCACCATAATACAAACATTTAGATAGAAAACTAAATAATGACATGGGAGGATATGCTATGAACATTCATCTTGGTCATTGGTGTATTTCAGGAATGACACTTTCCCCCATGGTTGTGATTTCTAAAAATAATAGTTATCTCTTTGCAATTGGCATGGACCCATTTCAGGGATTATATGGGAATCCATTTCACTCCACATTATGATGGGCATAGGATGGACATTACATTTTTCGTGGACATGATGTGGTGAAAAGCATGATAGAGAATGTTCTGTTGGTTCATGTGATAATGAAATAACAATAATACATAATAAATTCTTATGCCAATCATCAAAGGAGTTCCATTGAAATTGAGTTTCGAAAATAAGTTTTCTTAAAGGTTTTTCATTGATGTGGGATGTTGATGTTATAGAAATGGATTATACTCTAACCCTTTGGTTTTAGGCTCTTCAATGTGTTCCGGAATGTTGGTGACGATGCTTAATGATTTGGACTTCCACCTTGACCTGATCATATCTATGAAATCATCCACATCCTCCATGTCATCAAATATGGATAGCTGGATATTGATGATGATTTGGTATTCATGGAGTAACCAATGGATATCCAAGACTATCAAGAGAGGGTGCAACATAGATAGACTGTTCCCCTAGTTATTGTACTGTGGAGGTAGGTAAGCTTAGAGGAGAGTACTATAGAGCACGAGATGTAGATGCATTCCATATACCTATAGTTTTTTTGAGTTTCTTCCTTTTGTCTATTTTCTATGTGACGAATATTTTGTTCCTAGGAGTTTTATGATAATTTTTCCCCATGATGTGATGTGTGTGGTGTGATTGTAGATAGTTTTTCAACATGTGATAAAGGGAAGACATAACTCATAATTGAGACACATTATACTCTAATGTGTGTCTACCTATGTGGTATGTTTAGTGGCATATAGAGTGGATAATATCTAGACATGGAAGATGGAATTCTGGGATTCTTATATTCAGTAAATTATGAATTGTCTACATATTGTTGGAGTTTCAGTCTGCATATTTAATTCATTGTTACATTATAGATATTATAAGATATTGGATAGATATCACAATAGATGGTTGTTTGAAAACATTCTCCCCATTATTTCAAGATGGTTTTAAATTCTTGAGGGAGTGAATAGTTTTATAGCTGTTGGATGTAACAACCTATGACTTCTATCATGAATCATTGAGTGAAATATGGTGGTTGAGATGTTAGGGGAATGTCATGAGGTGTTGGGAGAATGATGGGATAATTTTTTAGGTAATTGGAGGAAAAAATGGGTTACATAAGGGTTGATAGAATGTTCTTGTTGTGGGTCATCCAATTTGTAGGTTCTTATGACGATTGTTCATTTTTTGGCGGTGGGTCATATTGGTGGTAGGTCATTCACAAACTAGGTCATTTATGTCAATGCGTCATTCTAGTAGCAGTTCATTTTTTTGGTTTTTCATTTATGGTGTAGAGTCATCCTCGGGGATGGTCATTCGAGTTATTGTTAATTTATTTCATTATTTCATTATAGAAGAAAGTAATTCCTATGATCCATTTAGAGTAAGGTCATTTAGGGTGGTGGGTCATTCTAGCAGTTGGTCATTCTCATAGTAGGTAATTTATAGAGGCGGGTTATTCATGTTATAGGTTATTCTGGTGGTTTTCCATTTTTGGTTGTAGGTCATTAAGGAGGTAAGTCATTTCTGATTGCGGTTCATTTCTAGGGGTCTTTCATTTTGGAAGTATGTCATTAAACATTATTTATAGTTTCCAAAATTTATAGATTTTAGTTTTTACAATTTTTTTTTGATAAAAAATGGGTTTGATGCCTCAATTAATGTTCTTAAATCCATTTACAAGAGGGTAAATCATATCATCAATTACATAAAATTATGTATTGATTTACAACAGATACTATTATTTTGGTTGTATATGATCCTAATACATTTGTCAATCGTAAATTTATAAAAATACGCTAGTTTTGGATCCAATATTTCTAAAGTATAGAATAATTTATTTTTTATTTCTGGGGATTTATTTCTCTTAAGTCAAGAAGATCCAAATGATTTTCCCATGGATTCATTAATCCCAGTTTTCAATGTTGGTTCCATTTCCCCCTATGGGCAGTTTCCTCCTATGCTCTCTATAATAGTTTTTGGTTCAGTTATTTTGACTCAATCAATGTTCTGTCAAGTTGAAATTACTTTGTTTCACTTGATGTGTATCATACAAGATGGTTTTATTACTTATATTATCTATTGTGAATATCATTATATCAAGATTAATAATGATAAATTAATTAATTCATATTAAATAAAAAGTAGAAGGTGAATGTGAATAATGATCTTACATCGTTTCTGTTATTATTTCGATATTAGGAATTGTATGGGATAAATTTTCAATGAAAATTGTCGATTACGGGGGGTCTTCCATGAACTATTATGATGTTAATTTGTTGGATTCATGTTGTGTAATTATAAAACACACATAAATTATATTTTTAAATTCACATATAGTCTAATAATTACCTGGATGAACCAGGATCTTATGGATTGTTTGATAAAACATTTAAATAAAAAAGTGGAATTGAACAAAAAAATTAGAAAATGTTGTGGTATGTGTTGTACTATGTTTGTGGATGTGGATTTGTATTGTGGTTTGAATGTGATGATGTGATTCATTGGAAAATTATTTATTGTCATGGGTGATGGTTAAATTATTGTGATATGTAGTAGTCCTAGATAGTTTTTGTAATGTGGAAATGTAGTAGGACTACAACAATGACTATGGGTTGGAAGTAGAGATGGGCTTCGATAATGGTCATTATTTTTAATTTCCTATGTAGTTGAGGAATTAAATGCATTATAATTACATGAAATTCGATTATATTGAAGGTTGAATAAATTAATTAATCTGGGTTATTAATGTAAAATTTACTAATGGTATTAAGTATTGAAATTGGATAAATATTTTTAAAAACGTGGAAGGGGATTTTTTTAATTTGGGTTTTCATACATGTGTTTCCAACATATTATTGACCATTAAAGTGGTGTATCTTGTGATATTTTTTATGCATTTCTTGTGATACTTTAGGATAATATGTTTTTGTAAATTGGTATGTTTATAATTTTTATATTTGATTGGATTTCTATATGATCCCACCCATGTCGATTACCATATCACGAAACCAAATCCTTTTGGGTTTTTATAAATACTGATGGGTGGATGGATGGTTGGTTACCCACTCTTCTTGGCTCCCTATCCCAGTAGTAAGTGAAATTCACCAACTATAATGGAAATGATTAAATTGTTCCACTATATATATTTGTTGTTATGTTGTGTGTTACCCCAAGACTCATCATGCGATATGTTATGAGATTGATTATGGTGGGGGTCATAGTAGTAGGAGGGAATATAGTTGATTTCCTAAAAATACATGATACCCTTATACCATGTATATGATATGTGATGTGATATACTATGTGTCTATGAGAGCGATGTGATTTGATGTGATACGATATGATGCAATCATAAGAGGTGTGAACACTATGACTTAAGATGTTGGGAAGTGATATTAGAAAATTAGTGTGAAAGTGGTTCAGGGACCCTATCCTTGATATGATTAATATTATATTATTATACATCAATTCATTGTTTTTATAGTGAATAATGATGTGGATAGGTTTGGTTAGTATACCTATGTACTTTCTATTTGGTTCTACTATTTTCTCACATTTGAATTTGTATCGTCCTTCACCTAGTGCACAAACAATTTTTGTTTCACTATTTATTATAACATAATGCTCTCCCTACATAAATAAATCCGTTTTTATGCTTGAAGTAGGAATTAATTGATCATTTAGTAGATATCTAGATCAGTCCCCTAGACATTTTTTATGACGATGATTTAAATTTTTTGGCGTATTTACATTAGAAACATTTATATATACTAGTTTTATTTAAAAATGCATCATCGTATGTTTTTTGGATTTATTATATATATTTATAGATCTTATTTCATTTTATTCATGTTATATACCAATACTATATATATTGTAGCTATGGTAACACCACTCTTATTTGATAATTTTATACCCATGGTGCTAGTCTCTAACTCGGGGTCACATTGAGGTAGGACCCAAGGGGTCATTATTTCTCCACCCTCATTGTGGAATAGAAGGATGGATCAGATCATGACACTATCAAATAAAATGTTATTTTATTATAAATTTATTGTTCTATATTCTATCCACTTTAAATAAATAAAATCCTAATAATTTAATCATGAACATAGAAATAAAGGGCATTATATTTGAAACTAAATTGGTTGAAAACCTTCATTATAAATATCATTATAAATTATCCTCTTAATAAGAGTGATATACTTGTAAAAACATTCTTACATAATAACACATAAACATGTTTCAATGAATGAGATCATTTTTTTCAACTGATTATATGGACATTGAATAAATTTGAAAATAATTATACATAGTGACAAAGGTAATTAATCCCATGAAACTAATTGATCATTGGGATGTTTAGGACCTAAAAAATATAAATATGTGATGATTCACATAAGTATATGATTAATCTAGTTTCAAGGTTCTAAGATACATTTTTTTTAGATACTTCAAAAAAAATTAATGAATATTTTACCATCTTTAAGTATAAAGAAAATACACATACGTGGTACATTTTTTAATTAAAAAAATTTAATCATTTGGTTGATATTCACATGATTTCAAATTTATCATTTAATCCATTATATAAACATCCAAAAATGAATTTATATAACTTAATAACTAAAAAATTATTTGAATACATAGTATCTATAATATATAAAGATAATTAATTACATTGATCTATAGTAAATATTATAATAAATTGGTTACTATACGTTTTCCAAAAGGAATAAATCTTTATATGGTGGAGTAATACATTAGTATCTAAAACCTTATCTAACGTCCAAATAAAACTATTTCATAAATGATTGACCCTATTACACCTGCAAAATTTTATGATCCCAAACATTAAAAAGAAGGTCATGAAATTTTTAAAATGAACTTATCATAAATCCCACAATGAATATGAATATTCTCTTAATCGTGACATAAAAAATTGGAATATATTCATCATGTATTCTCATAAAACAATGTAACAACCCAAATTAAAAAATTATGTTACTGAAAAAATTCATTTTTGTTAATTGTGTAAGTTAAAAATAAATTATTCAAAATATTCCTTAAATAAAAAAACAGTTGTAAACTCCATAAATTATAACGTAAAACACATTATCATCAAATCATTAATTAGTTATAAGGTAGTCTGTACAATATAATCATCTTTCTAATTAAAATTAAAATCTTTATCCCAAAATTTTTGTATCAATATTAGGATCATATTAATGGTTAGTTTTCCCTCATCCATGTGTTCTCCAATATTTTCAACATTCCACTGAATCATTTTTCTTGGTCATCGATATTGTTCATCATATTCTCTCTAATATGTTTTGAAATGGTACTATAATACAATAATTATCTGTATCATGAATCACATAGTATGAATACTATTTGTAATGTACAATTATAATATTTTTAAAGGATCAAAAAAATGAACATTAATCATTCCACTTCTATTATATCATGAGAAAATGATTGACCATGAACCCTATGCTTATTTTGAGGTATATAACATTCATTCATGGAAATTCATTTTAATAGTGGAACATCTTGTAACATTTCCATCATTTATCATTGAAAAGTTTCATTAATTTTATTTCAATCATGTGTGTTATATGCTTTTTCTCAACACTAATTAACAAAATCTGATTCCCTTTTATGGAAGTACAAAGGTTTTTCATTCTAAAAATTTCACAATATGGGAGATTCTTTATTATATTCATCTATTTGTAATTATTTTTATCTACCATTCAAATATTTTAATTCTTCCCATAAAATCCATATACATTATATAATTGATTCACTTTCTTCTTCGAAAATTATGTTATATCCTCATATTATGATAATTTTTGGTGCACTATTTCTGTTCAAAATATTGATTTAATACCATCATAGAAACGATCATACATACTATTTTGAATACATTCATTTATTTGTTTCCCATTCATTTTTCTAGTATCCATTTATAAATTCTTTAACACACATTAAATTCATCTCATTATGAGAAATAATATATAATCCCTAAAATATTCAAATACCTTATATATATTAAAAAATTTATACATGGCTAATCTAAAAATCATAAACATGTTTGTTGTGATATATTTATTGTCAAATCCTTTATAATATATTGGAAATAATATTTGAATTATACAAAAAATTCCATGTGAGAGTATTAAACCTAGTGTTTCGAATGGCATGTTTTTATACACTAGGTGATGATCAAGTCATTGCCAATGTCTCCTTTTAATGTCATTTCCTATATGTACATCTATTCCAGAACCATTTCCACTTTTATTATACATATATGTATCTATTTGAAGGAAGACCCACAAAATATATTTCATACCAAAAAAATTATGTTTTGATATACATATCCTCAATTTAAATCAGAGGATTCTGTTCCGTAATATATGTTTACATAAACCTATTTCCCAAGGATTGTTGTAAGCTCTCATTGATAGAAACTATAGAAACCCTAACCTTAATAGCCCTAGGTCAATTTTTTATTGTTACAATATCATATGATATGTGTAATAACATCATGTTGACTGAATAGTTGTTAGTCAAGGAATTGTATATATATATATATGAAATTTTTATTATAATTGAAATAATAATATATAAAAATTATTTTCATTGATAATGAAATTATTTCACATAGAGTTTCATTGTATATAATTAAAAAATAACTTCCATGTACCCTGGGGAATATAAAATATAATAAATTGGGGATCTCATATTCTCAGTAAGTATATGCGGACAACAGAAGCTATAAATATATATAGAATAATCAATATAGAGAGGTAAATAATATAAACACATGTCATTTAATAAATAACCAAAGAATAATATGGTTATATAAATTATTATTGAATAATCCAATATAAATATTAAAAAGATATTGAAAAAAATTCAATTGATGTTCTAACTAATCGAATAATCACAAGGAATCTCAATAACTGAATTCATAAGGATGGAGTGTATAATTCATGGAATCTAAATAATACCATCGAATACATTTCCCAATAAACCCACCACTGGTGTTGCCATTTAGATTAACATCTATATAAATGTTAAATTCCTTAGCCAAAACCCGGTCCAATTTGTCCCATGAGACACACTGATGCATCTACGAGATTTAGAGGTTCTTTCCCAGAATATAAAAAATATAATTCATTCCTTATATCAAAGGATATTTACAGAATTAAAATAAAGATTATTATTGATAAACTAGAATACATATTTTTAATACATTCCCCAATAAATAAAATTAAGGATAAAATATCTACAAAAATATATTGAATTTTAATTAATTTGTACATTCATAATGAAATTGATCGTAATGAATTCCAAGATTGAATTTTGATGATATCAATACATCATTTACTCAATTGATCATATTTTCAATAAGGTTTTAATAATTATTATGAGATAAAATTCCCAGAAAAATAACATTAGTAATTTTCTAGAGGAAAAAAACCATTTCCCATTAAAAATCATTGAAAAAAAACATCATTACTATCGAATAAGTTTTCCATGCATTACATGATAATATAAATTTTCTAGTTTCAATTTTCGTAAAATCCAAATAATTTTTTTTATAAACATATGATGATTCCTCTTAAAAAATTCATTAAAATGTAAAAATTGGTAAAATTTTATATAATTAATAATTTTTGAAATCCTTCCAAAAAATTTAAACCATTTTAAGAAAGTGTAGGTTATGATGAAAAGGTGATTCCATCTAAATAGATAAATAAATTTAGATTTCATTAAACGAATTTTATTAATCATTATATATACCAAAATAAGAAATTTTTTACTATTACTTTAAATAATTCATTAATAAACAGAATATATGATAATATATTGGATTTAATATTGAAATTTCAAATAATTCCCCTAAGGGAGTCTTAAAAACACCATAAATAATTGAGTGATTATGAAAATAAACTCATACCACATTGGAATATATTTTATTATAGTCCACATAAAATAAATATTATTAAATTAAAAATTAAATAAGTTGATGTTAAAATAATTATTTATATAAGAAATAGAATTATATAAACCATAGAAATGAAATAATTTTTGAATATTATATATGTCTCACTGAAGTAAATGTTAAATAAGAAACCATTCTCTTGTCTCTCAATCATCAAAAATGTTCTTTAAAATCCTTATAAATAATATTATGATAATTATTTAATTTCATAAGTTCAATTTTCATGTTAATTATTTCTTTTATTTCAAATTTTTATATTTTATATTTGATTAATTAATAAATTTATGTTACGTAATATGTTTTAATTTTTTTTATTTGTCAAAAAAAATTGGTAGGTTGACTATTTTCAATATGCTAAAGAAATAAAATAACTGGAATAATAATCATTTAATAGATATAATATTTATTCATCAACTATACTTATAAAACTAGTCATTAAACTTGTTTACAAAAAATTATCTATGTTATAATGATAGATATGGTGGACTGTAAGAATAGACGAGTAAAGTTTCTAATTTTTAATAATATTTATGGAATGAATATAAAAAATAATTTATCATTACAAAATTATCAATGAATAATTAATTAAATATTATTTTGTTAAATATACTAATATATATCATCAATATTTTGTGTAGATTAATAGATAGACACAATACTTCGTGCGGGAGATAATCCACACGTATAAAAATGATTCAATCATCTTTCAATGAATGAAAAGGTATGAAAAAATAAGATATATTATTTTTTGATAATGGAAAATATGTCATTAAAATCATAATTATTTCATTTATATCACATATATTCATTATAATTATATATATTAAATTCCATGTCAATTTTATTGAAGGATGAATCGTATCGCCTCATAAGGTTGTCATCCACCAAACACAGAAGCGATGTTATAATAACCAATAAGCAAGGAACATTAAAAACATAATATATATGATATGTTGTATGAAATTGAATAATTATATTAAAATTATAATATATATACATTATATCCATCATCAAACACAATATTTAGAGGTGGTAATCAATGAAATGGCACCTTTTCATGAGGTTATAGTATATCATATGCTGAAATGATGATTTCGTAACCCATTTAACAATATTATATATGGTTGTAGGTCATGAACTTAAAATAAAAGATTTTTAGTATATAAAAGATAATTATTTTATTATATAATCATTATTTAATGATAAATTTTGGTGGTATAATAATAAACAACGAAACCACTTGTTGAAGAATATTTTATTTTCTTAAAGTCTCCACTTTTAGATTGCAGTAATAGACTTACTAGTATGGATTTATTCAAAAAAATGGTAGATAATATGAATTAATGGATATTTTTATTTTATCTACCTATATATTGGTATATCCAAAATGGTTTTAAGGTGTATTGAATTAAAGATTGGTGGATTTTTATAAGTAAGGTGATTGGCACACATATAATTTATTAAAAGAAAAGGTTGAACCAACATTTATCACATGAAAAGAGTTTAACAAATTTATTATTGTATAGAATTATATGAGATAAGGTATATATATTTCAATAATATATATTATATAAATGTATTTATGTATTCCTTTTCCTGGTCTTATTATATTAACCCCTCCCAATATATTAGTTTTTATCATAAATGAGGGAAATAATTTTTACTTTTATAATTCAATATGGTAAAAAATAATGATATACATTTTAGAGAATATAAGTTAATATGATTAAAAATATGGAAATTTTTTCCAAATTCCACTCACAATATTTAAAAAAATTACTTTTAAATTAATTCCAAAAATGCGATGAGAAAATGAGTTTTCAAAGATAAAAGTTAAAAAGTTTACCATGTTTTTATATAAAAATTAAATATGAAAATGATTTAAATTACCAAAACATGTCTAATTAACAAATTATATAACAAATTTTAATTTAAAATATAATTGTTATTTGATAAAATTTTAGAATAGATCATTTTTCATTTAAAATTTGTTATTTTTCTGTATTCATTAAAAATGATGCTTTTTAGAAACACCTAAAAAGTATACCCTAAAATATTTTTGAAAATATAATATCAAAAATGAAATTAATTTTTAAAATTAATTCTTATAAATTTGGGAAAACTTATTATAATATAATTTTCATGAATTGTGATTAACTATATTTTTGAAAAAATTACAGTTTTTTATAAAACAAATATTCTTATATTAATTGATTATTATTATTTATCAAATAAATATATAAACAATGAATATAATTTTAAATGATTATACCATATTAATTGAATAATACTTTATCATTTAATCCTATTTAATGGCTATGTTATAATGGTATACTATACTACAATTCATTTAGACTCAAAGATGTGTATTCAGCAAGCTATTGAAGATATAAGATTTTATGAGATATATTTTTTTTTCAGTTCTTTATATTAATTAATGATTCTGGTACTAAATATTAATTAAAATATTCTTCTTTTATAATTTTGGTTTGTTAAAATTTTCATACAAATCATTTTCATAATTTATTTTTGTATAAAAATATAATTGGGCGTGAAAACATATTTTTCATAAAAAACACCTCTTATGTGTGAAATTAAATTATCGTTATAAAATATATTAATATCTATTTGTTAATTATTTTTTGAAAATTTAAATATTATATATTAAATCATATGTTTTAAAATTCATTTCATTTTTTTTACTATAACATTAATGTATTTAAATGTTGTTTTATTTTTAATGGTTAATTATTAAGAAATTGGTTTTCATCGTGTGTTACATGCTTATTTAAAATTAAATTCCACCACTTAGGTAAATGTAATTCCAAATAAATGGATATTATATTTTGAATTGGAATAATTAATATATTTTAATAGCTTCTACTTATATTTTATAGATGAAATTGTAAAATTAATAAAATTTTATTACAATAGTTAAGGTTATAAAAATGATTATATATGGTTAATCCTAATGATAAGGTTTGGATTTCAACACAAACCTCTCAAAATATTTTTTCATAAAGATAATAAACTTTTTTCTTTTTCTAAATTTCAATACATATCCATTTAGATCCACTTCCAAATGAAAGTGACTATATATAGTTGATGTATTTTTTGAAATTTTAGGTGTATCCCTCCCCTCACTTATAAAAGGGAACTTATCCACCACCCATATTCACAGTATTTGAGAATTATAATTCATCCAATACCTTCTATAAAACATTAATATAATTATTATTGCCATCACATATATTATTTTATTTTCCCACGACCAATCAACTGAGTCCTTTTATGTAAGAAAAGAGAGGTCTCTGAAATTAGTGGTTGAAATATTAACAAGGCTATTTTTATTTTATTTCATATTAAACATTATAAAAATTAGTTTTATATGGAAAAAAATTATTACATAATTGTCGTAAATATTCCAATATGTTATTATGAGGATGTAAAAACCACTAACCACATAGTCTCAATCAAATGGGAGATGAAATTATTGCTTATGTATACGGGTAGTCTACTGCTCTAAATAGAAATAGAATTTATTTTAAATCAACATCATTGATGGATGATTATTGTGATAATTTAAATTTTCTTATATGATATTTATTACATTATTAATTTTTTTAAATTATTTTATGTTATCTTCCTTCTTACATTCAGATACATTTTAAAAAATAATGTCACTCCATTATATGTGTGACATCCTCTTGGATGAATAGATGTGATATGTTTATCATTTCTGATTTAAATTTCTTATAATAATAATATATATTATTTAAGTATATTATATTTATGATATAATAATTATTATATAAATATTAATTTTTTATTTCAATTTCATTCATTATATACATCAAAAAATAGAAACATTTCTCATTTGTACATACGAATTACCATCTCCACAAATTGATGTAATTAATTATTCATCACAATTTATGATGAATGGTTATAAATATTAATATAATTAATATATATGGGTTTTATATTAATATTATAATTTAAATTATGGTGTAATCATGTATGTTTATCGATGAATATAAATAACAAACTACAACATACATGTAAAATGATGGAGTTAATAACAAAAATAATTTATTTAAAAGTATATTATTAATAAAATGGTGTATAAAATATATAATTGGATAATATATGATATTAAATTTATAAATAAATTCTATTATATTATTATGATAAATATAAATTTATTATATTGTATGTTATACTTCATATGATTCTATTTAGATATAAGCTAAGGGTTAGTTGTCATATTTTTAATTTCAAGAGACATTATTGATATTTTTTTACCTCGTTTATTTTATGCAGTGTGAATAATACAAAAGAAATGTATTTTTAAATATTGATGAAATTAATTGTATTTTAAAATCAATATCATATTATTACTTTGCATGTCCTTTTATATAAATGATACCAAAGTTGTAAGGGTGTCATCTCAATTTCTTTAAATTGCGAAATATTTTAATGTTATGAAGTAATTTATCATTTTTATAATGAATTTAGTTCTCAAGAATGTACTTACGAATATCCGATAATTTAATTCAAGTTAATTTTATAACTATAGCATTTTCATACTTCTAGTGACATTCGATTACATTATAACTAAAGCTCTAATGGTCCTTCTTCTCAATATTTTTTCATTGATACATGGTTGACGTTATGAACCTATTTATATTTATGAGATGTATGTAATAAAACAATGATATTTTATCATGAGGATTTCATATGAATACTACCAATGTTATAAGGGTTTATCATCTCAAATGTTCTTCTTTGAAAGAAAATGTTATGTTATATAGCTATTTTAGTTTATGAGGTTAATATACCACTAATTTGTAAGTTATATCATTAATATACTATATTTATTGGTTAATATAGTTCATTTCGCTTTATATAATGTATGGTTTCTTCATACAAATGTTCCAAAAGACGTCATAGTTTTAGGAAACAACTAATTTTTTTCTATGATTGATTATGAATAAATATCCAATAAAGATATTATATGATCTATATATCCAAAAGATTATATATTTTCATATTTTGTAGTAATTTAAGGAAATTTCATGTTTTAATTTCATTTTAATCACATTATATATTAAACATATTGAATTATTATTTTGAAGTGAATCCAACATTTCCAGTTCAATGGAGAAATTCTTATTCCATGTCCACATTAACTTTAATACAGTTTCAGAAATGTTTTTACTATTTTAAAATTTTTATTAAATTTAGTTTTATAATATATTAGGATTTAATTAGCATGGATTAAAAATAAAATTCTTTTTTTTAAGAATTTTTTTTAAATTATTAAGGAAAATTTGAAATGGATTTTATTAAAAAACACTGCATGAATGGATTTCCATAAAAACCAGAAGACTGTTTTTATTTTAAAAAAATGATATTTTCTTTATATAATTTACATGTATTTTGAACATTAATATTTTTTTAAATATCTAGATTCTAAAAAATTTAGTTCAAATAAACTGTGGTTTTCCCTCAATAAATGTTCTAGTGATATTTTAAATGAATTTTTAACTATAATAATTTCCATTATGGTATATTGTGCTTCACTCAAGTTAAGATGTTATTTTAGAATCATTATTATTTACCTAAATAAAGTATGATTATAATGATGGAAATATTATTATTATAATATGCATTCAAGGGATTATGACTTTATTAAATGGTGAATGTTATATTTTCATGTGGGTATCCAATCATGATTTGTATAAGACTATGTCAAATAAGATGGTCATGGTAGTGAAAAATGAAAAATAAATTGAATGAATGGAGAGTGAACCCAATTCAGTATGTTAATATTAATAGCAATACATGATTACAAAAATTATTTTCTACAATTAAGAATATGAAAAAAATAATGTCTTTTTCTTATGATATATTCTCATGATCTATAATTTATTATTAATTATATTTCACTATCATATTTTATAAACTTTTGTGGATATAACATTATTTCAATTCCCATAATTATGATCTATGAATTAATGGGTATTATTTTCACTTATGATAATTGATTGTCATCCCTTGAGTTTACTCATACCATGAATATGATCCCACTCATTTTTATGCTTAACTTTCCTAATGAATGAAGAATAGTTTTTAGTATGATATATATATGAAAGGTGGTTCTTTAAGAGAAGAAAATTTGATATGATGTAGATCATTTGTGAACTACTTATATTTGTATCCATGCTTTCATAGATAGTAAACCTATATAATAATGGAGTGGATTTTATTAATATGTAATGAATATTCATATAAAATTTTTCATTTTTGTATTAAAAATATGGATCAGTATATTATTAAAAATTTCACAAACAATAAGTATTATTTTTTTTGTGTTAAATTGTTGGTTAACTATATTTGGTATCATTGGATGGTTTAGTTACATTCAAATACTAGGATAATGAAAAATCAAAGATAACCCATAAGATAATAATAAAGATAGATGAAAATCATATGTTATGGTAATGAAAGGATTACGGTTTCCTTAAGAAAATTCATCATTACCAAGTTACTAAAATTCTATTTTTTAGACATAGATTCATCTAGGGCAGTAATCCTAACAATATTTGGTCGTGTATGTATCGTATATCACTATAGTGTTTGGTGAATATTACCTTATTGGGTACATAGTTCCCAAGGTATATTTTTATGTTAATACACATTTTTTAAGTGAATTTATGATGTATTTTAATGTATAATGACTATAGATTAACTATAATAAACCATTTGTGTTACCGATTGAAATGTAGGTTTCATGATTTGACCATCATATGAATGAATTTTCATTGATAAATTTAAATCACAATATGATTATTTTTTCTCATATACGATTAAAAAGGGATTGGACTAGAAAAAACTATGGTAAGGTTGATACTGATAGAAAATGAAAGGATTTTCCTTATGATAAACCAATTAAAATAGAAGTAGTAATGAGAAAACTGGTGATTATTAATAATCATTTATTTATATGAATTATGTACAAACATGGATGAATTTAATAACACACCTAAAAATAGAAAAATGGAGTATCATAAAGACTATAGAGAAAGAAAATATAATTTCTTACATGAATAGAATGGGGGAAGAAGATCACTAGGAAATGTCTCAATGGAATGATAATATTTCTTATATGTGTATATAAGGGCATAAATAAAAATTTCAAAGGTGAAATGATGACATAGATGGAGGGAAAAGAAATTAAACATAGGGTACAATATTTAGGTTAATTTATTCTATGTATTGATCATGGTATTTATCATAGTTTATTTCTTAATCCAAGGGATGTCTTGAAGAAGAACAAAGGACATATGATTTATATATCACTGAAGTGAATCCTGATAAATATGGTGAAAATAATATATGGGGGTTTCATATTAACTATTTTATTAATATTTTCCATGATAACATTATTGATAATCATTAATTGGAATTTGAGGGTATTTTTAGCATATATTGTTTCCATTTACATTGATCTCCTATAAATATCGATAATAATGAGATCACATTTTTAATTAAAAATGATACTATAATTCTCTATCAATGTGTTATTAAATATGAACTTTTATTGGAAATTACATAACTTTCATGTGTATCGACATCAATTAAAAGGGGGTATAATTATCAAATGGGTAGGGATTAAATAATATTCTGTTATATTACTTTTTTATGGGAGTTAGATAATTTTTTTTATACAATGGTTTTCATGTATTCTTTTGAATCATTATGATGTTTTTTCAATTGAACACCAACCTAATATAATAAATATTTTGTAAAAACCATATAATATTTTGTATATTATGTTTTAACAATTAAAGAGTAAACAACAGGTGAATTTTGATAAGGGAATCAATTGTTCATGTGAGTCACCAAAGGTTAAACCAGTTATATTTGTTAATAAGAAATATTTATCAATGAGACTCTTCAATGAACATGGAGAAAATTTGTAACATCCCTAGTAAAAGAGAAGTAAGATATTTTTATACTTATTAATATTTTTGAATTAAATATTAATTTTACATTAAAAGGGTTGCTATGTTCGATAGCGTACCTAATACGCAACAACGGGTTTCTTTGGAATCTTACGTTGCACATTAATAATATAGTAATGTTATTTTAAATTATATTTAAATCCTAGCCGTTGTATTGGCGGTAATGAATTAAACTAACTAAAATATTATTATACATGATTTTTAAATGTGTTTACATTTATCTAATAAAAATGTAAAGGCTTAAAATTTGAATGAATATAATTTTAAGCATAATTTACATTAAAAGGCCGATTTATCACCTTTTAATGGTGAACCCTTTTTAAATATAGTTTTGGTCACATTAATACATTCTATATGACCAAATAAAATCATTCTTTAGAATGGGGACATCAAAATTTACATTGTGTATATTTTTTGAATTTTTCCGATAAAGTTAATTTTTAAATGAATAGTGAAAATATTATATTTTAATTAAAAACATCCTTTAATATTATTTATTTATATTGTTAGATTATCTTTTTAGTTTGTTTTAAAGTGAATTTAAAATATATTTTTACCATTTTATCCAATATTTGTCATTAGATGTAATTTCACATTGAAATTAGACATAAACAAGTATCAATCTTTTGATAGTTATTGTTTCTTAAAAACACGCTATTTGTTTTTACAATGGGAATTAATTTTTAAATTAATTAATTCCAATTATATGTTTTGAATTTGGAAAAATAGACATCAATTTGGAATTCGGAATATCAAATAATTCTTTGGCTGAATATTTGGTATTTTTCTGAAAAACATCAATTTTTGATGAATAGTGACACAGCTTAGTGGTAGTTAAAAAACTAACTTTTTCATTGAAATGAAATTTTAACACTTTTGTGAATTGAATTTCAAAAATCAAACAAACATGTTTGTTATCATGAAGTAAAATGTGGTTCATCAAGATTAAAAAATTTTTTGATAAATTGTATCTTTTGACTTTTATTTACCGCGGTTAAAGGTAAATAGGGTAATTAAAGGTTAAAATAATATTATAATAATTAAAAATTACCTTAAAACTTGCCCAATCCTTATTGGATGAGTCATGAACGACAATTTATATCATTGGGTCTATTTTGGGACCCATTTTATCTACATGGAAGTGATAATGGAAATTTAGATTAATTATTTTAAAGTAAAGGCCAAAATGACATAAATAAAAATATTTTAGTAACTAATTTTTATATGGTGTTATATAAGTTTTATTTTTGACTATAAATATTATTTGGAAAGAGAAAAAGATTTCCTATATCATGGTAGTTGTTTTATAATTTTTATACAACATATAAATTAATTTATTTATGACATAATAATGATGCATTATTTACCTCATTAATAAATCATTTAAATAAATAAGATTATAATGATTCAAATATTATCCAAAACATGTCCAATTCTGATTGGATGATTTTATTTCAACCATAACACAGATTATATTCTAATATAATGTTATTTGGACCATTATAATCTTAATATCATTATATAATAAAATAATAGTTTCACACTTTCCTAAAGAGCCCCTCCTCCCTCTTATAAAAGGAGACCACTTCTAACCAATTCCTCACACCTCTCAAGACAGTTGTCTCATCCAACCTCTGCCTAATTAAGCTCCCAACATCCCTCTCATCACCTTAGAAGCCTTAACATAGGAAAAATGAACTTCAAGAAATCATTTTGGTTCAAACCAAAGGAAGTTAACTAAATTAAAGGTAATGATTTCTCTTAAATTATTTTCTTTTATTTTACTTCTCCAACACCTAAACTCTTTTTATTACATTATTTTGTAACAACACCAGTATCCTCAGTATACTAGGATTTTTTTATGATAAGGATTCTAACTACACATACACACACCTCCATCTAATGGGTGATGAACATAATGTTTCTCTGGATGGAAAATTAAAGCCTCACGAAATGATTATTGTTCGATTATCTCTTACCGCATCTCATGGTGGCCATTATGATGGAACTATATTTATATATGATATATAGTATTTTTATTAATTTATTGTGGTTCTGTACTTCCCAATTATATCAATCCTTTATGGTTTCCATAGTGGGTAAATACGATAATCTCATTTGAGGAAATGCGGACTACCGCCCCCTCAAAGTGATGTGATTCGTTAATGCCTTATGTGGGATGTATAAAGGATAGTGTTAATGATATTATATATGATATTATACTAGAATTATAATATACCTATGTGTCATTATGTTTTATTTCCATTAAAATAAGAAATAGAAATGAAAGTAGTGTTCATGCGTACGTACGACTTACCATCTCCACTAACGGTGCATTTCATTTCTTAACTCTAAATGTTATGTACTATTATAAAAACATGTATATACTAGATATATATGATATATATGATACCCAAATCATTAATATCATTATGGATATAATGAACTTTTGACCACATGGACAACATGTAAATATAAGGTGTTTAATTTTACTCAAGTACCAAATATAGACAAAATGAATGCTATTAACTTAAATGATTTCATAATGTTTATAACATGGTAATAAGTGATATAAAAGGAATAATAAACTTGAAAAATGTTTTTAAGAATTTATAAAATAACTTTAGATTATTATTCAGGAGATTAAAGAATGATCGAGTAATGTCGGACCCGAGGTAAGGGACATCGTCTCAATCTCCTTTCATTGAGGCATACTTTGTTCTAATACAAGACTTTATTTTATACGCTGTATAAAAACATTTGAAATTTTATTTCATTCAAAGGGAATCTTTTTCTACGAATAATTTTACCAAACAACAAAATAGAATGTCTCTTTTAATGTATGCGGTGACAATGACTTTTCCACCGCCGCGAGTATTATTTGATCTTTAGTTTCCTCAACAAGTCGTAATGTTTTTTAAAATAAAATAAATACCTTTTACTCTTTTATGTATTTTTGGTATTGAAAATGGTTTTCAAAATGGATTTGATAGGTCAATATATTTAATTGATATATTGGGATTGTAATGCGGAAATGTTTCCTTTTCTTTATATATGTTGTATGTGATATGATTTTATATTGGTACTTGGACATTTGACTGCAGGTTACCTGATAAACCAAATGACGGGTGGTGACGTGAATACCAAGATGGGAGGTTACATTAAATCCTCCAATGCATTAGGTATAGAAGTCGGTCTTATGGCTATTCCATTTAGTGATATGTGTGGAAGTCGACCATATGGTTATTCCATTTAAGTATGTTTATGTCTCAAGATACCTTTATATGTTATGAGTTCTTTATATGGGTTTTATGGTAATTGTTTGGTTACAAAAGGGTAATTAATGATATTTTATTCCGTGAAGAGTATTTACTACTTTATAAAGGTTAAAAGTATTACTTATGTTAATGTATTCATGGTTTACTTGTTGTTTTAAAAAATAATAGTTTTACTTCTTTGTGTATCCCTTACTGAGATTTTTATACTCATCCCAAGTTTTTGAAAGGTTTTTCACAGGACAAAACGTGGAATAGGGTAAAGGATGGGATCAAGGAGAACTCAAGCTATCTTAAACATGGAAGTAGACATGACTCTTTTTTTTCAAGAGTTCATGTTTTGTAAAAAAATGGGAACTAAGTAGAAGTGTCTACTCTGTAATATTTTGAAATGTAATATTTATGGCCTAACTCTCTAAAACTCTTAACCTGAAAAGATCCTCAATTTGATTTATTCATTTAATTCAAGATTATGTATGGGTTTAAGGTCGGGTCCTTATAGTTGGTATCAGATGTCACTTTAGATAACTTTAGGTGTTAGGGTATTGTTAAACTAATATTTATAATGTAATTTATGATAATATTGACATCATATAGCATTTTCGGATTACCATGTAGCTTACCCTAAGATAGTTATATGTTCAGAATGGTTTTCTATGTAGGAAACATGGCAGCTATGTTTGGATGACCTCAGGAGGATGACTCAGTGGCTTATTGTGAAGAATAATTTACTCGACTGGCATGGTATGCTACAAATTTCATACGAGATCTTGATAGTAAAATCAACGGTTTTACTCAGGATTAAAGCCAAAGTATCGAAGGGATTTAGCTTCTTGTGAGTTAAAAAGTTATGAAAAACTTATTCATTGTGCGGAGAAGGTGGAAATAGAGTATTACGATGATCAGGTATTCTTTGACAAACAATAGAATAAGAATTCCAGGTGGCAGGCGAAAGGGTAGAAATATTCAAAAAAAATTGAGGGTAAGAAACATAAGTTTACAGTTTGTAAAAATTGTGGTAAAATATATGCTGGGGAATGCCTTTTGAATTCTGGTAATTGCTACCAATGTGGTAAAATGGGACATAAGGCTCGTAATTGCACTGAAAAAGATCAGGGTAATGTTAAGACAAAATCTGATTTAAAGTTAGTAAAATGTTTTAAGTGTAATGAAATGGTCCATTATGCAAATTAGTGTCCAACAAAGAACTCAAATGAAGGAAAGTATCCAAACTACAAGTAGAAAGGTGTGGTGAAATCCTTTGAAACTACTTCAGTAGATGTTGGGCCATCAAATGAAGTTGTATCAGGTACACTGTTTGTTTGTTCAGATTATACCAATGTGTTGTTTGATTCAGGGTCTACACACTCATTCATTTCCGAGAAGTTTTGTAGTAAATAGGGAATTCCATATCAAGATAGGAATAAATAACTTACGGTAAAAACACCTGGAGGAAATGTTGAGACAAACAGAAAACATAATAACATTCCTGTCCTTGTGTGTGGAAAGAATCTACCAGAAAACCTTATTGTTTTGCCTCTAGTAGAGTTTGATATTATTTTGGGAATGTATTTACTTTCTGTTTATCAAGCTATGATTTATTGGAGAGCTAAAGAGGTTTCTTTTCAGAATAATTTTCATTTTGTATACAAAAACGAACCATTGTTGTTGATACAGATCAAGAAGCTGAGAAACTAGTAAAAGATGGAAATGAATGTTACCTTGCACATATTTTTGAAAACAAAGGAACTATTCAGATTAATGATGTGCCAATGGTAAATGAGTACCTTGATGTTTTTTCTGATAAGTAGTGTGGTATTATACCTAATCGAGAAGTTGAATTTACTATTGACTTAGTTCATGATGCTAAGCCAATTTCAAAACCCCCTTATCTAATGGATCAAATTGAACTTTTATAGTTAATGAAGCAATTGCAGGAGTTATTATATAAAGGTTTCATTCAACCTAGCACGTCACCATGGGGTGCTCTTGTCTTGTTTGTTAAAAATAAATATGGTTCAATGAGACTTTTCATTGATTATAGAGCACTGAATAACATCACTATTAAGAATAATTATCCTTTGCCTCATATCGTTGATTTGTTTGATCATCTCCAGGGAGCTCAGTATTTTTCGAAGATTTACATGAGTTTGGGGTACCATCAGTTGAAAGTAATGCAAAAAGATATTCCAATGACCGTGTTTCGTACAAGATATATCCGTTATGAATTTGTAGTTATGCCTTTTGGGTTCACCAATGCACCTGTTGTATTCATGGATCTTATGAATAGAATTTTCTATGAATTCTTGGATAACATTGTGGTTGTGTTGATTGATGATATTTTGGTTTATTACAAATGTAAAGAAGAACTTGAAAGTCATTTAAGGGATGTCTTGAAAAACATAAAAGAAAAGAAAATTTATGGGAAATTCGGAAAGTGTGATTTTTGGTTACAACAAATTTGTTTCCTTGGTCACATTGTTTCAAAAAATGGCATAACTATTGATCCTGCAAAAATAGAAGTGGATGAATAATGGCCAAGACCCAAAAATATAACCGAGAAATGTATTTTTCTTGTTTTGGAAGGTTATTACTAGAGGTTTGTTTTAAATTTTTCACGGTTATCTAGTCCACTGACTAAGTTAAATCAAAAAGGTGTTATGTTCATTTGGAAAAAAGAATGTGATGATTGTTTTCAGTAATTGAAAAGAATATTTGTGAATGCTCCAGTTTTGGCACTACTATCCAGAAATGGTGAGATTGATATCTTCAGTGATGCTTCATTGAAAGGACTGGGATGTGTCCTACTGCAGAATGATAAGGTAATTTCTTAGTATTCATGTCAGTTGAAACCTCACGAGTTAAATTACCCTACAAATTATTTTGGAATTAGCTGCTGTAGTTTTTTCTTTAAAAATTTGGAGGCATCATTTGTATGGAGTTAAGTGTGAAATATATAGTAATCACAAATGTTTTAAGTATATATTCACTCAGAAATAATTGAACATGAGACAGAGGAGATGGTTAGAATTAATCAAGGATTATGATTGCATTATCCATTACCATTTGGGAAAAGCAAATAAAGTGGCTGATGCTTCATGTCAAAAATGTAATGCTTTATTAACCATGTTACTTTTGGAACGAGATCCTTTGGTTTTAGATTTGATGAAATTTTACAAAAAAGTTTTTGTTGAAGGAAATTATTCTATTCTGTTTCAGGTGTCAGTGAAATCATCTCTATCACACAGAATTAAGCAAGCACAGAAAGAAGACAGTGAGTTACAGAAAAAGGTAGAATTGGTTCAGAATGGTAATTTGCCTGAATTTAACATTGATAATGATTGTGTATTGAGGTTTTGGAAGAGATTATGTGTACCTTGTGATTCACAGTTGAAGAATGAGTTGTTATGTGAAGCTCATAGTTCTATGTTTTCAATTCACCCTGGTAGTACTAAGATGTACAGAGATCTTCGGGAGTATTACTGGTGGGATGGAATAAAAAGATATATTGTTAATTTTACTGTGAAGTGTTTGACATGTCAGCAGGTTAAAGTAGAGAGACTGTTACTGAAAGGGATGCTTCAACCTTTACCAGTGCCAGAATGGAAATGGGAAAATATATCCATGGACTTCGTTGTAAGATTACCAAAGATATCTCGAGGTAATAATGAAATTTGGGTTATAGCTTATCGATTGACTAAATATTCTCATTTCCTTCCTATTTGAGATACTCTGTATTTACATAAACTTGCTTAGTTGTATGTTAAAGAGATAGTCAGGTTGCATGGTGTTCCCCTCTCCATTGTACCTGATCGTGATCCCATGTTAACTTATAACATTTGGAAAGGCCTTCTAAAGTCGTTGGGCACTGAATTAAATTTTAGTACAGCTTTTCATCCTCAATTAGATGGGTAGTCAGAATGAACAATTCAGACATTGGATGATATGTTACAAGATTTCTCGATGGATTATCATGGAATTTGGGACCAACATCTTTCTTTGGTTGAATTTTCATATAATAATAGTTTTTATTCCAGTATATAGATGGCTCCATTTGAGGCATTAAATGGAGAGATTTGTCAAACTCCAGCTTTTTGGGATGAAGTAGGTGAAAGGAAGATGATGGGACCAGAATTGGTAGAAGAGATGGCAGAGAAAGTTCAGTTGATTCAGAACATAGGAGAACAGCTAAGAGCAGACAGAAAAGTTATGCTGATAACCGGAGGAAGGATCTTTCCATTGAGGTAGGAGATCATGACTTTCACAAAGTTTCTCCATGTTAAGAGTGATATGTGTTTTGGTAAGAAAATAATGATGAGCCCATGGTTAATTGGACCTTATGAAATTATGGAATAAGTGAGATCAGTTGCGTATAGAGTGGCTTTACCTCAAAGTTTATCCTAGGTACACAATTTTATTCATGTTTCGATGTTGAGAAAGTATATTCCGGGTCCATCTCATGTTTTGAGCCTTGATGTAGTTCAGTTGGAAGAGAATCTCTCTTATGAAGAACAACCATTTTAGATTCTTGAATATAGAGAAAAAGTATTAAGGAATAAGGTAATTCACCAGGTAAAGGATTTGTGGAAAAACCACATGGTTGAGGAGACAACTTGGGAATCTGGAAAATCTATGAGGGATAAATACCCCCACATATTTTTATAAGTGAATAAAAATTGTGAGGACGCAATTTCCAAAAGGGGGAAGGATGTAACATACCAAGGAAATGAAGAATAAGATATTTTTATACATATTAATATTTTTGAATTAAATATTAATTTTTCTTTAAAATGGTTTCTATATTCGATAGCGTACATGATACACAACAATGGGTTTCTTTGGAATCTTACATACACACTAATAATATAATATTATTATTATAAATTGTATTTAACTTTGAGCCGTTTTATTGGTAGGAATTAGTCAAACTAAATACAATATGATTATACATGATAGTTAAATTTATTTACATTTATCTAATAAAAATTTAAAGGCTTAAAATATGAATGAATCTAATTTTAAGCATAATTTACATTAAAATGTCGATTTATCGCCTTTTAATGGAAAACACTTTTGAAATCTAGTTTTGGTCACTTTAATACATTTTATATGACCAAATAAAATCCTTCTTTATAATGGGGCCATCAAAATTAACTTTGTGTAAATTTAAGAATTTTTCGGATAAAGTTCATTTTTTAATGAATAGTGAAAATATTGTATTTCAATGAAAAAGATATTTCTAATCTAATTTATTTATTTGGTTAGATTAATTTTTTTAATTGGTTTTAAAGTGAAATTTAAATATATTTTTACCATTTGATCCAATTTTGGTCATTGAAAGTAATTTTACTTTGAAATTGGACATAAACAAGTATCAATCTTTTGATAGTTACTGTTTCTCAAAAACACGCTATTTGTTTTCACAACGGGAATTAATTTTTAAATTAATTAATGCCAATTATATTTTTTGAATTTGGGAGAATGGACATCAAATTTTAATTCAGAATATAAAATAATTCTTCGGCTGATTTTTTGGTATTTTTCTGAAAAAACATCAATTTTTTATGAATAGTGACACCACTTAGTGGTCGTTAAAAAACTGAATTTTTCATTCAAATGAAACTTTACCACTTCTGTGAATTGAATTTCAAAACTCTGGCATAAATGGTTGTTATCAAGAAGTAAAATTTGGTTCATTAAGATGAAAATAATCTTTGGTTAACCGTAACTTTTGACTTTTATTTACCGCGGTTAAAGGTAAATAGGTAATCCAAGGTTAAAAGAATATTATAATATTTTAAAATTACCTTATCACTTATCCAAAACTTATTGGATGAATCATTAACTACCATGTGCATCTTTGGTTCTATTTTGGGAACCCTTTGATCCACTTGGAAGTGATAATGACAATTTAGATTAATTAATTTAATGTAAAGGCCAAAATGACATAAACAATAATATTTTAGTAATTAATTTTTATTTGGTGTTATATAAGTCCTATTTTAGACTATAAATATAATTTGGAGAGCTAAAAATATTTCCTATATCATGGTATTTTTTATAATTTTTAGACAACAAATAACTTAAATTATTTATGACATAATAATGATTCATTATTTAACTCATTAATAAATCATTTATATAAATAAGATTAAAAGGATTTAAATATTATTTAAAATAGTTCCAATTAGGATTTTATGATTTTATATCAACCATGAATTATATTATATTCTAATATAATGATTTTTGGACCTTTAGAAACCGAATATCATTATATAATAAAATAATAGTTTCACACATTCCTAAAGAACCCCTCCTCCCCCTTATATAAAGAGTCCACTTCTAATCAATTCCTCACACCTATAAAGCCATTTGTCTCATCAAATATCTGACAAATAAAGCTCCCAACATCCTTATCATTTCCGTAGAATCCTTAACTTAAGAATATGGAACTTCCAGAATTCATTTTGGTTCAAACCAAAGGAAGTTTCCAAAATTAAAGGTAACGATTTTTCTTAAATTGTTTTCATTTATTTTTCTTCTCCAACCCCTACACTCTTTTTATTCCTTTCTATTGTAACACCACCAATATCCTCAATATACTAGGATGTTTTTATGATAATGATTCATACTACACATACACACACCTCCATCTAATGGGTGAAGAGCATAATGTTTCTGAGGATGGAAAATTAACGTCTCACGAAACGTTGATTGTTCGATTATCTCCTATCGCCTCTCATGGTGACCATTATGATGGAACTATATTTATATATGATATATATTATGTTTATGATTTCATTATGCTTCTGTAATTCCCAATTATATCATGCCTTTATGGTTTCCATAGTGGGTAAATACGATATTCTCATTTGAGGAAGTGCGGACTACCGCACCCTCAAAGTGATGTTATTAGTTAATGCCTTATGTGGGATGTATAAAGGATAGTGTTAATGATATTATATATGATATTATACTGGAATTATAATATACCTATGTATTATTATTTTTTATTTCCATTAAAATAAGAAATAGAAATGAAAGTAGCGCCCATGCGTACGTACGGCTTACCGTCTCCATTAACGGTGCATTTCATTTCTTACCTCTAAATGTTATGTACTATTATAAAAACATGTATATAATAGATATATAAGATATATATTATATCCAAATAATTAATATTATTCTGGATATATTGAAATTTTTACCACATGGAAAATGTGTAAATATAAGGTGTTCATTTTTACTCAAGTACCAAATATCGACAAAATGAACGTTGTTACCTTAAATGATTGAATAATGATTATAACATGGTAATACGTGATATATAAGTAATAATAAACTTTAAAAAGGTTCCTAATCAAGTATAAATTAACTTTAGTTTATTATTCAGGAGATTAAAGAACTATCGAGTCAAGTCGGACATGAGTTAAGGGACTTCGTCTCAATCACCTTTCATTGAGGCATAGTTTGTTCTGATAAAAGAATTCCCTTTATATGCTGTATAAAAACTTTTGACTTTTCATTTCATTCAAAGTGAATATTTTTCTATTAAGAATTTTACTAAATGACAAAATGGAATTATTCTTTTAACGTAAGCGTTGACAGTGACCTTTCTGCCATTGTAAGTATTATTGGATCTTTGGCATCCTCAACAAGCCGTAATGTTTTTTTAAAGAAAATAAATACCATATACTCTTTTATAAATTTTTGGTATTGAAAATGTTTTTGAAAATGGATTTGTTATGTCAATATATTTAAGTGATATATTGTGATTGAAATGTGGAAATGTTTTGTTTTCTTTATATTTGTTGTATGTGATATGATTTTATATTGGTACTTGGACATTTGACGGGTGGTTACGTGATAAACCAAATGACGGGTGGTTCCGTGAATACCAAGATGAGTGGTTACATTATAACCTCCAATGAATTGGATATGGAAGTCGGCCGTATGGCTATTCCATTTAGTGATATTTTTGGAAGTCGACCGTATGGTTATTCCATTTAAGTGTGTTTATGTCCCAAGTTACCTTTATATGATATGTGTTCTTTATATGGGTTTTATGGTAATATTTTGGTTACAAAATGGTAATTAATGATCTTTTCTTTAGTGAATATTATTTACTACTTCATAAAGGTGAAAATTATTACTTATGTTAATGTATTCAGGGTTTACTTGTTGTTTTAAAAAAACTAACAGTTTTACTTTTTTGTGTATCCCTTACTAAGATTTGTATGCTCATCTGATGTTTTTGAAATGTTTTTCATAGGAAATAATGTGGAATAGGGTAAAGGATGGGATCAAGGAGAAGTCATGATATCTTAAACATGGAACTAGAGATGACTCTTTTTTGCAAGAGTTCATGTTTTGTAAAAAAAGGGGAACTTTGTAGAAGTGTCTACTCTGTAATATTATGAAATGTAATATTTATGGCTAACTCTCTAAAACTCTAAACCTGAAAAGATCCTCAATGTGAATTATTCATTTAAGTCAACATTATGTATGGTTTTAAGGCTGGGTCCTTCTAACATTAATAGATCAGGATCAACAATAATTATCATATACATACTATTGATCATTTAATTTGTCAATTAAACATACAACAACATTATTACATGATTGATATTTTATCTAAAATCTATCTATTTACGGTATACATATTTGTAAAATGGGAAACATTTGATTGAGTTATTCATATTCTAAATTTATAGTCATTTAATTTTACCTTAGTAAATTCCCTAACATTATTATTTATATAATGAATAGGGGAATTAGAAAATACATTGATTTGATTTAATTATTCATTGTAGATGATATTATTATGTAATTTATGATCAATTATGAACATTAAAACCATGTTTGAATATTTTTCACGATACTATGAAATGAGGTGTCATATGAAATTTTTTCTCATGTGATTTTTGGATATAGATTTATTTTTGTTTTGGTTCATATAATCAAAAGAGTGGTATGTCAGAGGATCCATAAATTATGAATGATTTTTAAATGTATCCCATGGAAAATAACATGACAAATATGTACAGTTCTCTAGTATTGGTAGGAAATTATTAGTCTATTTTAATGGATTACACAAAAATATTTATTCCAATCACCATTATAACACATAAGGTAGAGAATCTTTATTGAAATGATTAACATCAATAAAATTTCATCAAATATAGGAGATGTTTTCCCGTGTACTATTTTTCACACTACCCTATAATAGAGATTGTTTTAGGAATTACATTAACTCATCAAAAAATGTAATGGGGTATTTTATTATGTTGAATTATATTATGGTATCATGTTTCACATGACAGATGAATGTTCATGAAGAAAAATAACTAACTCATTATTTAGAGTTATAAATAACTGTCATTCTAGTAATGATGTGGATGCATTATCTATAGATATATAGGTTTCACATATATACTAATAATATAATATAAAACAATATTCCCACCTAAAAGGATTCAAAAATTCAGAAAATTAGAAGGTTTTTTTATTACTTATTTTGAATATATAATGCATTACCTCCCCGAATTGTTAACAACGTCTATTGTACTTTGAGTTGAAAAGTATTTTGATAAATTAAATTTGATAACAATCCCCAAATACCAAATTTTTATAGATTCTAAAATAAAAGACACTGAAATATTTAGTAATGGGGAGAAATATTATCTTGTTCAAATAAGTGTGCAACCATATATCCATATAATTATTAATGTGTTAAAAAGGATGATATTCAACTATAAAATTGATGAAAAATGTTTCCAAGACAACCCTTGATTATGATGGAATGATATAGTTTAGTAAATGATTGTGTTTATCATTATTACCAAACAATAATATGATACTATTTGAAAAACATTATTTCTCATCATTATCTATTCATCCATGAAGTATGATGTTGCATAGAGATCTGAAAGAGTATTTCTAGTGGGAAAAAATGAACATAGATATTGAAATATATATCTTAGTTCTTGGTATATCAAAAATATATGAAACTCATAGAAATTTACAATAGTATGTGATAAAACCTACCCATACTAGAATAGAAATGTGAAAACCTACCTAGGTATATGATCAATGGAATCCTCAAAACATCCAAAGGTCATACTTTTACTTGGTATATAATAAATTTCCATATGAATTCATGACACTCTATTACCAAGAAAGAATATTTATATCTTAATCATACCTCTAATAAATATGTTAACAATTTTTAAAGGTTATATACAGTACCACATTCAATTTATGTAATCTAGATCCAAAGATTACCTAGATGTTATAGATTAGTCTCCACTGAGATCAAAATACATTTTTCTATTTAAGTAATTTATATCATCCTAAAAAATATTTCAGTATAAGAGAACCACTCAAACAATATAGATTTTCTTTAGATCCGTTTATAGGATTATATTAGTCATTAGAACCAACAAATTCCTTTTATTGTGTTCGATTACAATTTTTCTTTCCAATTAAGCAATCATATGTGTTTATATAAAGCCCCACTATGGGAATTAGTGTAAAAAATTAATTTTTTCAAAAGAATGTTGAGAATAATTGATATGGGGATAGATAAAGTAGAGGATAAGGTATAGATGTTTAGATATATTCCCCAACACATCAAGGAATCTAAGATTCAATAATAGTGTTTCATTGATAATTATAAATGAGATATAGAATTTTATGTTCTTTATAAGGTCTTTCTATGAATTTATTCATGGGTGATGTTTAAGATATTAAAAAATAAGGGAAAGCTAATCACTATGTATATTGGTCCCAATATAATTCCTGATCTATTATGGCATTTATTTAATCTCTCATAACCCTCTCTACAGCACTCTAATGTTCATAATGTGTTTCATATTCAGCTACACAAGATATAAATTGCTAATACTTCACATTTATTTAACTCAATGGTTATACCATAGGAGAATGATCATTCTTATTAATAAAACTCCATGTAAATCCAATATCATATAGATTAATATTTATTTTACATGACTACTCAACCTAATAATGTTATTTAAAAGAATAAAAAAAATAAGAAGCTACATGGGAATCACATTATGTGATGAAGATGAAATATCATAATTTTGTTGTATTTACATTATGAAATTCTATTGGATAACATAATTATATATGGGTGTGTGATTTACATGAGATGATTTAATATTAATTTAATATGAAATAAACATGAATTATATGACATATATCTGTACACGCAACCCTAATTCAATATTAAACAGGATATATTAAACATTTATAGCTTAAATATTTATTTAATGGGGATGGATATTAGTAACCAAATTATGAAAAATATTTATAAAAATATTTGGTAGTGAAAATTTATTGATTAATGGATAATAAATAATTACAAAAATCTTGAAAAATATAATCTTATGCATCAAAAAAATATTCAAAAATGGGTGGTATCACAGTTTTACATGTGATAATTATAATTATTTATTTACCATTTGGAGACATTTTATGTGTGGAAAATAATATGATTTTTGATATTATCGCATCAATGTTACATTTATGAGATTTTTTTTATTATAAAAATACATAATTTTTAGTGCGTACTGCAAAATTGAAATTTTATTTTATAAAAAATATCATTTATTTTCATGTAAAATCCAAATTATTTTTTATTATTTGGTCATTAATTAAGATAAAAATCAATTAAAATATATATAATAAAAATAATTATATATAAATCATCATTATACTTTTTTAGGAGTATTTCATTTTGGTATTAATAATAAAATTGTACTAAAAACATTTTTGTACGCACACAATGTGTATATACCTCAATAAATTAAATAAATATATGTTTAATAATGGTTTTAATTTAAATTAAAGATTAAATATTCAAATATCTTTTTTGAAAATGATATTATGGTTTTTTAAGAAATTTAATTAAGTAGATTATGTTTTATGATTTAGAAATCATTTTTCTAGAATAGTTTTTCGTTATGGGTTTCATGCTTATTTAAAATTGAAAATTTTCACATGTAGAAATATAATCTAGAAAAATGCGTTCTTTATTTAAAATTTCCAAAATTATTATTTAAAAATACATTTAATTTATATTCTATTCAATGTGAATTTTATATACAATATAATTTTTATACCATATATGAATTCAATATTGGTTCACCTATGGTTAAACCCAGATTAAGGGGAATTAATGCCAAAAACCCTATATAATTAATATTTTAGTTTTTTTACACTTTATAATTAAAAATTATAATTCCTATACATTTTAATCCTATTTCCAATCATTGTGACTTTAAATAGTGACACCTTTTATTAAATTTCATGTATGTTCCTTCCCACAGTTATAGAAGGGAACCAATCAAAATGCATTATTCACCACATTTATTACTTATATTGTAACATCCGAGGTAAATAAAGAATATGAAATTTTCATATTTATTAAAATTTGGGAATAAAATATTAATATTACTTTAAAGGGAATGCTATTTTCAATGGCGTACCCAATATGCAATAATGGGTTTCTTTGAAATCTTACATTGCACACTAATAATATAGTAATATTATTTTAAATGGTACTTAACGCCTAGCCATTGTAATGGTAGTAATGAATAGATCTAACTACCAAATTATTATATATTCTTCTCAAATATTTTTTCATTTATCCAAATAAATGTTAGAGGATTAAAATGAAAATGAATCCAATTTTAAGCATAAATCTTTTAATATTCTTTAAAAGGTCGATTAACGGCCTTTTGATGGCGAACCCTTTTTAAATATACTTTTAAAAAATTTATATGTTATACCTGACCAAATAAAATCCTTTTTTAAAATCTATGCATCAAAATTTATTTTGTGTAAATATTTGTTATTTTTCCGATAAAGAGCAATTTTAGTGAAAATATTGTATTTTAATTCAAAACCTCCTTTTAATAAAATTTATTTATATGAATAAATTATATTTTTAATTGGTTTTAAAGTGTATTTAAAATATATTTTTACCATTTAATCCAATTTTGTTCATTGGAATTAATTTCACATTGAAATTGGACAAAAACAAGTGTCAATCTTTTGATAGATATTATTTCTTAAAAACACGTTATTTGTTTTGACAGTGGGAATTATTTATAAAAATAATTAATGCAACTTTTATGTTTTTAATTTGGTAAAACGGATGTCATTTTTGAATTTGGAATATCAAATATAGCTTAGGGTTAATCTTTGGTATTTTTCCAAAAAGCATCAATTTTTGAGGAATAGTGAAACCACTAAGTGGTAGTTAAAAAATAGATTTTTCGTTTAAAAGAAATTTTACCAGATCTGTGATTTGAATTTCAAAAATCTGACATACATGGTTGTAATTAGGATTTGAAATGTGGTTCAATGGGATTAAATTAATTTATTTGGTGAATAGTAACTTTTATGTTTAATTAATCGTGATTAAAGGAAATTAGTGTAATTTAATGATATAATAATATAAAATTACCTTTACACTTGCCCTAAACTTATTGGATAAGACATGGATGACCAAGACAATCCATGGGTCAACTTGGGGTTCTCATGAAGCCACATGGGTAAGAAAATGACATTAATAGCTTTTTAATTGATGTAAAAATAAAAGTGTCACAAACATGTATTGTTTTACTAAAAAACATTTTACATGAGGATATACAAGTAATATTTTTGAATATAAATATTCATTACAAATATAAAATTATTTCCTACATCATTAAATTTTTTTATAATTTTTAAATATTAAATAAATAAATTTATTTATGACACCATGATGATGTAGTGATTTCCTCATTAATGAATGATTTAAATAAAATGAGAAGATAAGGTAAAATATAAAACTTACACTTTTCAAAAACCTATTGGATGTGTATATTTACAACCCTTATCACCTTATCCTAAAAATATATAATTGTGGAACATTTTATATCTGAAAACCATGTTTTAATAAAGTAAATTTTCAAGACATTCCAAGAGTACCCCTAGTCCCTCTTATAAAAGACCCCACCTATACCACCATACCCACACCTCTCAAGCCTTTGGATAAACCAAAACCTGATCATTTTATCTCTCCACATACTTATCTTCATCATTGATGCGTTACCATAGACATAAATATCTTCAAGAAACCATTTTGGTTCAAACCAAAGAGAGTTACACGATTTAAAGGTAATGTCCTCTCTTAAGTTCTTTTGTTTATTTTGCTTCTCCAACCCCCTAAACTCTTTTTATTCCTTTATTTTGTAACAAAACTAGTATCTTCAATATACTAGGATTCTGTTTTGTGAACTATTCAAGCTACACTTACACACACCTCCGTCTAATGGTTAAATTACATACCGTTTCTGTGGGTGGTGAATTACTGCCTCACGAAACGATGATTGGTCTATCTTCTCCTACACCTCTCATGGGGGCCATTATGATGACACAATATTTTTTTTATTATATTTATTATATTTATTTTTCCTCTATTCTTCTTTACTTTACATTTCAAACATTCCTTTATGCTTTTCATGTTGTGAAAATGTGATAATTTCAGTTGAGGAAGTGTGGACTACCACCCCCTCAAGCGATGTGACTCGTTCATGCAATACATGGAATGTATAATGAATTAAATTAATTAACTTATATGAACTATATAAAATATATATTATACTGAAATTATAATATATATATCTCATTTATTTTTAATTCCATTAAATACGAAATAGAAATGAATGTAGCGTTCATGCGTACGTATGGCTTACCGTCTCCATGAACAGTGCATTTCATTTCTTACCTTTAAACGTTATGTAATATTATAAATGAAAGTATATACTGAATATATATGATATATATGATATCTAAATCATGAATATAATTCTGGATATAATGGATTTTTTACCACACGAACGACTTGTAATTATATGAAGTTTGTTTTTGACTCAAGTACCAATGATTGACAAAACAACCGTTATTAACTTAAATAATTACATAAGGTTCATAACATGGTAATAAGTTATAAAAAAGGAATAATTAACTTTAATAATGTTCTTAAGAAAGTATAAATTAACTCTAGTTTATTATTCATGAATATAATAAAATGAACAAGACAATTCGGACTTGAGGTAAACGATCATACCTCTCTCTTTCTTTTTAATTACTCTCTTTTATGTCATTTCTTTTAAGCTATCTTTATTATGTTTGGGGATGTACTTTTATATTACCCATTCTGTAATATTTTTGTTCATATTATGATATACCCTATTTGATCTCACAAATCCATTTTTAGGAGTTTTATGTGGTGTCGTTAGGCAGCCGAGTTTTTGTAAGGGATTTTTCATCTCACTTTTATTCCTGCGAGATTTATGCTACATTTTCCACCATTTAACTTGAGTTTTGTATGTGATACCCATTATTCTAATCTTTATGTAATATACGTTCATTTATGAGTATTTACATCAATGTTTTATAGTCTTTCTTACATGGGGTGTACATTTCGAATGTTACCCAAGTCGGTAAGGGAACCTTTCACCCTCCTATTTTTAAAAGATTTCTTTTTGTTTTTTGTGTGAAATTACATATTCTTATGTTGGGATATGTTCTTATATATAATTATTGTTGTAAATTTTATGTCCAAGTGATGAGATACCCTTTATCTCTCTCATCAACTCTTTTTCTAAAATTTTATGTGATTTCGTTAGGCTATCAACTTTTTGCAAGGGAACTTCTTAACCCATTTCCATTTCTTTGGGTTAAACCTCTACTTCTTGATTATGTGGTGCTATGAATTTTTGGGGATGACATCTGATTTTTTGAAAATGAGTATCCACCAATATTTAGTGTATTTATATTTGTCACACATAATTATGTCATTTCTGTATCCTTGCTCTAATGGCATGATCCTTGATTGGGATTACATCTCAATTTCTTCTCATTGAGACATTTCTTAATGATATGCACTTTTATTCTTTTATAAAGTGTATATACAACCCCTTTGACTTTCCAAATCCATATTATGTCTATACTAATGTCATTTAAATGTTTTAAAAATGGTCTACATTCATGTGGCTTATAATTTTAATGTTCAAAATGGAAAAGGACTCTTTTATTAAAACATTATTTTAAATGGTTTTAAAGATTTATTATTTTAAACATTTATCATACATTTCCATGTTTTAAAAGTGGTTTTAAGGATTTATTTATATGGACATGAATGTTTTAAAACCCTTTCAAAAGTTTCGAAGTGGTATGGGACTTCGTCTCAATCTACTTTCATTGAGGCATGTTTTTTTTATACACAACTTTTTTTTATATGGTGCATGCACCCCTTTTACTTTTACTTTTATTCAAAAGGAATATTAGTTATATGAAGCGTTTTACTAAATGACAAAAGGGATTGTTTTTGTCGTACGTATGCGGCGACAATAACTTCTCTGCCGCCTTCACCATTATTTGAGTTTCTACTTCCTCTATAATCCATAACTTTTTTTTAAAATGAAAAATAAATACCATGTTTTAATTTACTTTTATTTTTGTATTGAAAATGGTTTCAATAATATTTTTATTATATCAATGTGTTGTATTGATATCTTGTGATTGAAATGTTGAAATATTCTGTTTCCTTTAGGCATGTTTTATGTGATACGATTATGTTATGGTTCTTGGGCATTGATTATGAAGACGAGTGGTTCCATGATAAACTAAGGGCGGTTGAGCCCGATATAGTTCTATAATGAATTGGGTAACATAAAGGAGTTAAACACTAAGGTTTCTCCAAAGAGATTTATGGAAGATACTGTAATGGGTATTCCAAACGTAACCATGAGGGTTACTCCCTACGTAAGAATGTTATTAATGCCTCAAGATACCTTTATGTCTTATGATATCTATGGGTTATTCATAAATCATGTGATTTCAAGAGATATGTTAATGTGATTCTGTTTTATGTACAAAGAATTATTTCATTGATTCTTATGTATACATGAACTAATGTTTTCATTCCGTATTTTTATATCCCTTGCTGAGTTTTTTAAGCTCATCCCATGTTTTGGAAATGTTTTCCATAGGAATTAAAGTGGAATACGGTCAAGGATGGGATCAAAGAAATGTCATGATGTCTAAAACATGGAACTAGACATGACTCTTTGTTCAAGATTTTATATTTTTTAAAATAAATGGAAACTGAGTTTATATGTCAACCTTGTAATCTTTGAGATGTAATAGTTATGTCCTAATTCTCTAAAATTATAAACCTGAAAAGATCCTCAATGTGAATTATGCATTTAATTCAAGAATATGTAATGTTTTAAGGCTGGGTCCTTATAGTTGGTATCAAAGGTCGGTTTAGATAACTTTAGAGGTTATGTTATTCTTTAAGCATAAGTGACATTACCATAATTGTGAGGATTTCAGAAAGAGTCATAGTTTTAAATAAATTGAATGAGTTTATGATAAAATGAGTAATTATATCATAGTATTATATGATGATTCTAATGATATACTCACACTGACCTTTTTGGTTTTAGTAAATGGCTGGATCTAGAAGGCACCAAAGTGACAGTGGATGTCGAGAGAACTATGACAGTTTTCTGAAAGAAAAACTAAATGATATGAGAGTTGTAATGAGAAATATTGTGGTTTTTCTCATCCAAATATCAGAAGTCATGATCAACCACTTTATACTTGGCGAGATCTCTAATGCATCATGTTCTAGATAACCAACTCGAGGTAGAAGATTATGTAATAATTATAAAGGTAACCATTAGAGTTTATATGATCCTTACATTTGGGGTAATTATGGGTTAATATATGTTATGATGGAAAATGAAAGGCATGAGATATACTTGAGGTTAAATTATGTTATGGTTATTATTTATGATTTTATCTCTTTTTGGGGAATGTTTTAAGAATTATATTGTTTTGGAAAAGGAAAACACATCGATCGTGGGACAACCCATCACATTGGACAATGATGTGGGAATCGAACCCACAACCAAAGTGTGACTCGTATTTATCGCCTACCACTAGACTACGTGAAGTCCCTGGTAAGTATGAACAATTATTTTTAGTTAGACGATCTTATGAATCAAGATTAAGTTGATTTTGTTTTATCTATGGAAATTATTATACTATCATGGAGGATATGTGATTAGGTTAGTTACTTTTCAGTATGAGACTTTAATAGTAAATGATGTTATTTGGAGATAAATGTTAAGATTTATCTTGGAAGACTATGTGATTAAATACTTTATAGATTTAGGTTTAATTCTTAGTTTGTATTACTTTGTAGAATTTTATGGATAACTATTTATTTAATGGTCATAGATGAACTTTGGGTTTTGTTGGAAAAATTTTGGATATTAAGAGTTGTATTTATTTTTATAAAGGATTATCCTTTTTGGGTATTATCTGATCTAGTACTAACAATTTTTTGTTTTGGTTAAGGTTTAAAGACATGGGAAATATATAGTTCATCTTTTGTGGGTTAGGTGATTCTCGAGAAGTTTATTATAGCTATCTAAATATGAACAATTCATATTGAAATACTCATCATTTGGAGAAAATATGAGTTTGTGTTAGAAATCTAGTAAAATATGAAAGTCTACATGAAAAGTGAGTATGTTTCCTTATGATTTAGTTAAGCTCATAAATAATTTACTCTTTGAAAAGTAACTTAAAACAAAAATGTTGTCTGTGAACTTTTCCTACTGTGGAATCACATACCGTTTAACCCATCATATGTTTGTGATTTTCTTGGGGTTAAACTTCTCATAATCATGTTTTCTATCACTCTCCATTAGAACATGACCCTTTTTTTCTCCTCCATATCCATGTTTTCTTGGAATCCTTGTATGGGTTAACTCGGGAGACCTTTGTACTTCTCTTTCATTATTTTAAAGTAATAGTTTTACTTACTCTTGTTCCGATGTGGGACTTTCAATGTAGTTTCCGAACCCAATTTTAAAATCTCAAGGAAGTAATTACCAAAAGGGGTGAAGGATGTAACATTCCAGGTAAATAAAGAATTTTACATTTCATATTTATTGATATTTTCGAATAAAATATTAATATTACTTTAATGGGAATGCTATGTTTAATGGCGTACCCAATACACAACAATGAGATTCTTTGAAATCTTACATTGCACACTAATAAGATAATAATATTATTTTAAATGGTAGTTAATGCCTGGACATTGTAATGGCAGGAATGAAAATAACTAACTACCAAATGATTATATATTCTTTTCAAATATTTTTTCTTTTATCCAAATAAATTTTAGAGGCTTAAAATGCAAATGAATCCAATTTTAAGCATAAATCTTCTTATATTATTTAATAGGTCGATTAACCTCCTTTTTATGGTGAAACCTTTTTAAATGTACATTAAAAAATTTATATGTTATATTGAACAAAATAAAATCTTTCTTTAGAATCTGGACATCAAAATTTACTTTTTGTAAATTTTTGTTATTTTTCCGATAAAGATCATTTTTAGTGAAAATGATGTATTTTAATTCAAAACCTCCTTTTAATGTAATATATTTATATGGATATATGTTCTTTTTAATTGGGTATAATGTGTAGTTAAAATATATTTTTACCATTTAATCCAATTTTGGTTATTGGAATTAATTTCACTTTGAAATTTGGCATAAACAAGTGTCAATATTTTGATAGATATTGTTTCTTAAAAACATGTTATTTGTTTTGATAGTGGGAATTAATTATAAAAATAATTAATGCAACTTTTATGTTTTTAATGTTTTAAAATGGACATCATTTTTGAATTCGGAATATCAAATATAGCTTTGTGTGAATTTTTGGTATTTTTCTAAAAATCATCAATTTTTTTATTAATAGTAAAACCACTTAGTGGTCGTTTAAAACTGAGTTTTTCATTTAAATGAAACTTCACCACTTATTTGAATTGAATTTAAAAAATTTTACACAAATGGTTGTTATCAAGAAGTAAAATTTGGTTCAATGGGATTAAAATAATTTTTTTGGTGAATAATAACTTTTTAGTTTTATTAATCACAATTAAAGGTAATTAGTGTAATTTAATGAAATAATAATATGAAATTACCTTTACACTTGTACTATACTTATTGTATATGTCATGGCCGACCAAGACAATCCATGGGTCAACTTAGGGATCCCATGGAGCCACTTGGGAAATAAAATGACATTAATATATTTTTATTGAAAGTAAAAATAAATATGCCACAAACATGTATTATTTTACTAAAACAATTTTTACATGGGGTTATACAAGTCATATTTTTGACTATAAATATTCATTATAAAATAAATTTTTTTCCAACATCATGATATTTTTTTATAATTTTTATACATTAAATAAATAAATTTATTTAAGACACGCTGATGATGCAGTGATTACCTCATTAATGAATTATTTAAATAAAATGGGAAGATATGGTAAAATCTAAGAATTACACATGTAAAAAACCAATTGGATTGGTGTATTTATATCACTAATCACCTTATCCTAGAAATATATAATTGTTGGACCTTTAATATCCGAAAATGATTTTATAATAAAGTAACTTTTCAAGACTTTCCAAGAGTTCCCCAAACCCTCTTATAAAAGGCCCCCACCTCTACCCCCATACCCACACATATAAAGCCTTTGGATTTACCAAAATTTTCACATTATGTCTCTACAAATCCATATCTTCATCCTAGAAGCCTTACCTTAGGAATAATGCTCTTCATGAAACCCTTTTGGTTCAAACCAAAGGGAGTTACACGATATAATGGTAATGTCCTCTCTTATGTTTTTTTGTTTTATTTTGCCTCTCTAACGCCCTAAAATATTTTTATTCCTTTCTTTTGTAACAACACCAGTATATTCAATATACTAGGATGTTTTTATGATAGGTATTCAAGTTTTACTTACACAAACATCCGTTTAATGGTTAATGAACTTACTGTTTCTGTGGATGGCGAATTACTGCCTCACGAAATGATGATTGTTCAATCTCCTCCTACCACCTCTCATGGTGGACATTATGATGGAACTATATTTATTTATGATATATGTTATATTTATTTCCTCTATATTCTTCTTTATTTTACATTTAAATCATACCTTTATGCTTTTCATGTCGTGTAAATGCGATAATTTCAATTGAGGAGGTGTGGACTACCACCCCCTCAAGTGATGTGACTCATTAATTCAAAACATGGAATGTATAAAGAATGAAATTAATGAACATATGTGACCTATAAAACATATATATTATACTGGAATTATAATATATATATATCATTTAGTTTTAATTCCATTAAATACGAAATAGAAATGAAAGTAGCGTTCATGCGTACGTACGACTTACCTTCTCCATGAACTGTGCATTTCATTTCTTAACTTTAAACGTTATGTAACATTATAAATGCAAGTATATAGTGGATATATATTATATATATGATATCTACATCATGAATATAATTCTTGATATAATGGATATTTTACCACATGAACATCTTTTAATTATAAGAATTTTATTTTTGACTCAAGTACCAATGATCGACAAAATGACCGTTATTCGCTAAAATAATTGCACAATGTTCATAACAAGGTAATAAGTGATATAAAAGGAATAATGAACTTTAAAAATTATCTTAATCAAGTATAAATTAACCCTAGTTTATTATTCAGGAATATAAAGAAATGAACAAGACAAGTCAGACTTGAGGTAAGGGATCCTACCTCTATCTTTCTTTTTAAGTACACTCTTATATGTCATTTATTTTCAGATAATCTTTCTTATGTTTGGGAATGTACTTTTATATTCCAAATTTAGTAATTTTTATGTTCATATTATTAGTGACCCTATTTGACCACATAAATATTTTTTGGAAGTTTTAAGTGGTTTCGTTAGGCTGCTGAGTTTTCGTAAGGGATTTTTCATCTCACATTAATTCTCGTGAGATTTATGATACATTTTCCACCATTTCCTTTGAGTGGTGTATGTACTGCCCATTATTCTACTAATTGTGTGATATACGTTTTTTATTATTATTTACATCAATTTTTTATTCCTTCTTTTAGGGGGTGTACATTTCGAAAGTTACCCAAGTCGGTAAGGGTACCATTGACCCTCCTATTTTTAAAAGACTTATTTTTGTTCTGTCCTTTAAATTGAATATTATTATATTGGGATATGTTATTATATATCCTTATTGTTGTAAATTTTATGTAAAAGTGATGAGATACACTTTATCTCTCTCATCAACTCTTTTTCTAAAATTTTATGTGACACTGTTAGGCTATCGAATATTTGCAAGGGAACTTCTTAACCCAATACAAATTCTTTGGGTTAAACCTCTACTTATTGATTATGTCATGACATGAATATGTTTGGATGACATGATTTTTTTACACTTATTATCCACCTATATTTAGTTTATTTATATTTGTCACACAAATATATGTCATTTCTGTATCCTTGCTCTAATGGCATGATGCTTGATTCGGATAACATCTCAATTTCTTCTCATTGAGACATTTATTAATGATATGCAATTTTATTCTTTTATAAATTTTATATACATACCCTTTCACTTTCCATATCCATATTATTTCTATACTAAATTCATTTAAATGTTTTAAAAATGGTCTACATTCATGTGGCTTATAATTTAAATGTTAAAAATGAAAAAATGACTCTTTTATTAAAACATTGATTTAAATGGTTTTAAAGATTTATTCTTTTAAACATTTATCATCAATTTCCATGTTTTAAAAATGGTTTTAAGGATTTATTTATATGTACATGAATGTTTTAAAACCCTTTAAAAAGTTTCGAAGTGGTATGTGACTTCGTTTGAATCTCCTTTAATTGAGGAATATTATGTTTTATACACAAATTTCTATTATACGGTGCATAAACCCCTTTTACATTTACTTTTATTCAAACAAAATCTATTTTATATGAAGCGTTTTACTAAACGACATAAGGGAATGTTTTTTCCATACGTATGCAGTGACAACGACTTCTCTGCCGCTGTGACCATAATTTGAGTTTCGGCTTCCTCTACAAGCCATAAAAATTTTTTAAATGAGAAATAAATCCCATGTTTTAATTTTCTTTTATTTTGGTATTGAAAATGGTTTTGATAATGTATTTTTTATAGAAATGTTTTATATTGATATCTTGTGATTAAAATGTGTAACGGTTATGTTTCATTTATGCATGTTTTATGTGATATGATTATGTTATTGTTCTTGGGGATTTTTTATGATGACGGGTGGTTCTGAGATAAACTAAGGGTGGGTCATCCCGATATATCTCTCCAATGCATTAGGTAACACTAAGGAGTTTAATTCTAAGGTTTCTCCGAAGAGATTTAGGGAATATACTTTAATGGGTATTCCAAACGTAACCATGGGGGTTACTCCCAACGTTAGAATGTTATGAATTCTTCAAGTTACCTTTATGTCTTATGATTTCTATGAGTTATTCATAAATCTTATGATTTAATGAGGTATGTTAAAGTGCTTAGGTTTTATGAGTAAAATATGATTTCATTGATTATTATGTATACATGAACTAATTTTTTCATTCCGTATTTTTATATCCCTTACTGAGCTTTTTATGCTCATCACAAGATTCTGAAATGTTTTCCACATGATGTAATGTGGAATACTATCAAGGATGGGATCATGGAAATTTAGTGATGTCTAAAACATGGAAGTAGACATGACTCTTTGGTTCAAGAGTTTATATTTTTTGTGAAAAAAATGGAAACTGAGTAAATGTGTCTACCTTGTAATCTTTGAAATATAATAGGTATGTCCTAATTCTCTAAAACTCTAATCATGAAAATATCCTCAATGTGAATTATTCATTTAATTCATTAATATGTAATGTTTTAAGGCTGGGTCCTTATAGTTGGTATCAAAGGTCAGTTTAGAAAACTTTAGAGTTTAGTGTATTCTTTAAGCATAAGTGATATTACTATAATGGTAAGGATTTCAGAAAGAGTCATAGTTTTAGATAAGGTGAATGAGTTTATAATAAAATGAATAATTATATCATAGTATTATATGATGATTCTAATGATATACTCAAAATTCCCTTTTTGTTTTAGTAAATGATTGGATTTAGCAGGAACCAAAGTGACAGTGGATGTGAGGAAAACTGTGAAGGTTTTTTGAAAGATCAACTGAATGATATGGGAGCTGTAATGAGAAATATTGTCGTTTTTATCAACAAAATATCAGGAGTCATGATTAACCACTTGAACCTTGGTGAGTTTTATAATGCATTGTGTACGAGATAACCAACTCGATGAAGAAGTTTAGGTAATAAATATAAATCTAGGCATTAGGGTTTATATCATCCTTACTTTTGAGATAATTATTGGTTACTATATGCTAGGATGGAAAATGAAAGGCATGAGATAAACTTGAGGTTAAATTATGGTATGGTTATTTTTTATGATATTATCTCTTTTTGGGGAATCTTTTAAGAATTATATAGTTTCGTAAAAAGACAATACGCAGACCATGTGACAACCTGTCGCATCGGACAAAGCTATGGGTATCGAACCCCCAACCAAAGTGTGACTGGTATTTATCACCTACCACTGGACAACGTGATTTCCCTGGTTAGTATGACAAATTCCTTTTAGTTATATGATCTTATGAATCAGGAATAAGTTAATTTTCGGTTATCCATGGAAATGATTAGCCTATCATGGAGGAAATGTGATTAGGTTAGTTACTTTTTAGTATGATACTTTAAGAGTAACTGATGTTATTTGGAGATAAATGTTAAGATTTATCTTATATGACTATGTTATTAAATACTTTGGATATTTGGGTTCAATTATTAGTTAGGGTTACTTTGAAGAATTTTATGGATAGCGGTTTATTGAATGGTCATAGATGAACTTTGGGTTTTGTTGGACAAATTTTAGAGATTACGAGTAGTATTTCTTTTTATAATGGATTATCCTTTTTGGGAATTATCTGATCTTGTAATAAAAAATTTTGGTTTTGGTTAAGGTTTGAAGACATGGGACATATATAGTTCATATTTTGTGGGTTAGGTGATTCTCTAGAAGTTCATTATAGCACTCTTAATATGAACAAGTCATCCTGAAATACTCATCATTTAGAGAAATTTTGAGTTTGTGTTAGAAATCATGTAAAAGATGAAAGTCTACATGACAAGTGAGTATGTTTCCTTAAGATTTAGTTAATCCCATAAATAAGTTCCTCTTTTAAAGGTATCTTAAAACACAAATGTTGTTTGTTAACTTTTCCTACTGGAGAACCACATACCGTTTAACCCATCATAAGATTTTGATTTTCTTGGGGTTAACTTTCTCCTAATCATGTTTTCTATCACTCTCAATCAGAAAATGACCCTTTTTGTTCTCCTCCATATCCATGTTTTCATGGAATCCTAGTATCGGTTAACTCAGGTGACCTTTATACTTCACATTCTTTATTTTAAAGTGATAGTTTTACTGACTCCTGTTCCGATGTGAGACATTCAATGAAGTTTCTGAACCCAATTTTAAAATTGTGAGGACACAATTCACAAAAGGGGGGAAGGATGTAACATCCTAGGTAACTAAAAAAAATGAAAATTTCATATCTATTAATATTTATGAATAAAATATTAATATTACTTTAAAATGAATTCTATGTTCAATGGTGTACCCAATAAGCATCAATGAGTTTCTTTGAAAGATTACGTTGCACACTAATAGTATAATAATATTATTTGAAATGGTAGTTAACGCCTAGCCATTGTAATGGAAATAATGAACAAAACTAACTACAAAATTATTATATATTCTTGTGAAATATGTTTTCATTTATCCAAATAAATGTTTGAGGCCTAAAATGCAAATGAATCCAATTTGAAGCCTAAATCTTCTAATATTCATTAAAAGGTCGATTAGCCACCTTTTGATTGAGAAACCTTATTAAATGTACTTTTAAAAATTTTATATGTTCTATTTGACAAAATAAAATCGCTATTTAGAATCTAGACATCAAAATTTACTTTGTGTCAATTTTTGTTATTTTTTTAATAAAGATCATTTTTAGTCAAAATGTTGTATTTTAATCCAAAACATCCTTTTAATCTAATTTATTTATATGGATAGATTATCTTTTTAATTGGGTTTAAAGTTTAGTTAAAATATATTTTTACCATTTAATCCAATGTTGGACATTGGAATTAATTTCACTTTGAAATTGGACATAAACAAGTGTCAATCATTTTATATAAATTGTTTTTTAAAAACACGTTATTTGTTTTGACAGCGGGAATTAATTATAAAAATTATTAATGCAAATTTTATGTTTTTAATTTGGTAAAATGGACATAATTTTTGAATTTGAAATATAAACAATAGCTTAGGGTAAATTTTTGGTATTGTTCTAAAAAACATCGATTTTTTATGAATAATGAAACCACTAAGTGGTAGTAAAAAAACTGATTTTTCATTTAAATGAAATTTTACCACCTCTATGATTTGAATTTCTAAAATATGACACACATGGTTTTTATTAGGATGTAAAATTTGGTTCAATGGAATTAAAATATTTTTTTGGTGAATAGTAATTTTTATGTTTTATTAATCGCGATTAAAGGTAATTAGTGTCATTTAATGATATAATAATATGAAATTACCATTACAATACTCCTACACTTATTGAATAAGTCATGGCAGACCAAGAAAATCCATGGGTCAACTTGGGAACCCCATGGAGCCACTTGGGTAAGAAAATGGCATTAATAGCTTTTTATGTAATGTAAAAATAAAAGTGCCACAAACATGTATTGTTTTACTAAAAAACATTTTACATGGGGTTATACAAGTCATATTTTTTACTATAAATATTAATTAGCAATATAAAAATATTTCATACATCATGATAATTGTTTTATAAATTTTATACATTAAATAAATAAAGTTATTTATGACTCCGTGATGATGTAGTGATTACCTCATTAAAGAACGATTTAAATAAAATGTGAAGATAAGGAAGAAACTAAGACATACACTTTTAAAAAACCTCTTGGATGGGTTTATATCGAACCCTTATCACCTTATCCCATAAATATTTAATTTTGGGTCCATTAATATTCGAAAATCATTTTATAATAAATTACCTTTTCAAGACTTTCCAAGAGGGCCCCTCCTCCCTCTTATAAAAGGCCCCCACATCTACCCCCATACCCACACCTCTCAAGCCTTTTGCTCGACAACAATCTGCTCATTTTATCTCTACACATCCCTCTTTTCATCATAAAAGCCTTACCTTAGGCGGAAAGCTATTCAAGAAACCCTTTTTGGTTCAAAACAAAGAGTGTTACCCGATTTAAAGGTAATGTCCTCTCTTATGTTCTTTGGTTTTATTTTTCTTCTCCAACCCCATAAATTATTTTTATTCCTTTATTTTGTAACAAAAAAATTATCTTCAATATACTGGCTACAATTACACACACCTCTGTCTAATGGTTAAATAATATACTATTTCCGTGGATGGGGAATAACAGCCTCACGAAACGATGATTGTTCTATCGTTTCCTACCTCCTCTCATGGTGGCCATTATGATGGAACTATATTTATATATGATATATATTATATTTATTTAATCACTATTCTTATTTATTTTACATTTAAAACATTCCGTTATGCTTTTCATGTTGTGTAAATGCAATAATTTCAATTGAGGATGTGTGGACTACCGCCCCCTCATGTGATGTGACTTGTCCATGCAAAACATGAAATGTATAAAGAATGAAATTAATGAACTTATGTGACATATATAACATATATATTATACTGGATTTATTATATATATATATATATATATATATTAGTTTTAATTCCATTAAATATGAAATAGAAATGAAAGTAGCATTCATGCGTACATACAGCTTACCGTCTCCATGAACGGTGCATATCATTTCTTACCTTTAGATGTTATGTAATATTATAAATGAAATTATATACTGGACATATATAATATAAATTATATCTACATCATGAATATAATTATGGATATAATAGATATTTTACCACATGATCAACATGTAATTATAAGTAGTTTATTTTTGACTCAGGTACCAATGATCGACAAAATGACTGTTATTAACATAAATAATTACATAATGTTCATAACATGGTAATAAGTGATATAAAACGAATAATTAAATTTAAAAAGGTTCTTAAGCAAGTAAAAATTAACTCTAGTTTATTATTCAGGAATATAAAGAAATGAACAAGACAAGTTGGACTTGAAGTGAGGGATCCTACCTCTCCCTTTCTTTTTAAGTACTCTCTTTTATGTAATTTCTTTTAAGCTCACATTTCTTATGTTTGGGGATGTACTTTTATATTCCTCATTGTTTACTTCTTATTTTTGTATTATGAGAGACCCTATTTGATCTCATAAATCCATTTTTGGATGTTTTAAGTGGTGTCGTTAGGCTGCCGAGTTTTCGTACGGGATTTTTCATCTCACTTTAATTCCTGTGAGATTTATGCTACATTTGCCACCAGTTCCTTTGAGTTGTGTATTTACTGCACATTATTCTACTCATTTTTTAATATAATTTGGTTTATGATTATTTACATCAATTTTTTATTGTCTTTATTTCAGGGGGTGTACGTTTCGAAAGTTACCCAAGTCGGTAAGGGAACCATTCACCATATTATTTTTAAAAGGCTTTTTGTTGTTTTGCCTTTTAAATTACATATTATTATGTTGGGATGTGTTCTTATATATCCTTATTGTTGTAAATTTTATGTCCAAATGATGAGATACCATTTATCTCTCTCATTAACTATTTTTATAAAATTTGATGTGACATTGTTAGGCTATCAAATTTTTGCAAGGGAACTTCTTAACCCAATTCCAATTCTTTGGTTTAAACCTCTACTTCTTTATTATGTCATGCTATGAATATGTGTGGATGACATAAGATTGTTTTACACTGAGTATCCACCTATATTTAGTGTATTTATATTTTTCACACATAATTATGTCATTTCTATATCTATGCTCTAATGGCATGATCCTTGATTAGTATTACATCTCAATTTCTTCTCATTGAGACATATTTTAAAGATATGCACTTTTATTCTTTTATAAAGTCTATATATAACCCCTTTGACTTTCTATAGCATCCTTCCTTTTTATCACATAAACTTTCATTACATTTTACAAAATTGAGGATCTTTAAGGATTAGTGTCTTGGAAACGAAGAACTTAGAACATGAAAACATACATAAAACATTCTTCTTAAACCCTTCAAAGGCTTCTCCATAAGTTCATCCTAGGTTCATTACTGCATCTCATAACCTGGGGACATACTACAAAAGAAAGGGTGAGTAGAAAGCCCAGTAAGGGAAACAAGACAAACATTTTACAGGTGAACTTGAGATACTTCAATAAGGACATGAAAAGATCTTTAAGGCATGAAAATGAAACCATGAAGCATATCATAATAAAAATAACATTTTTCATAACTTGAAGATGTGGCTACAACATTTAATATTGATAATCGTTTCGTTTCACCAAGGTCCATCCCCAAGGTGTCGTTAAAAATTACCAAGGTTATTCTCCAAGGCGTCGTTAAAAATGGTCATCTCTAGAGATTAAGTCTTTACCTAATGCATTGGAGCGCTATCAGGGTGCACCCTTAAATTTACAATTATTATTATGTGACCCACATATATCATCATCAAACATTTCATAAATAACCCATATAGCATATAATAAATGGGATTCATTTCATAATCATATCGTTTTAAAAACTGCTTTAAAGACATGATCTTTACGTTACTTTAAACCCACGGAAAGGGAAAGCGGGTATCATGTATGTAAATCCCAGAATTTAAAATAGAACATTTTTTTTATATATGTGAATAACCTTGTAGAAATAATAGCTTTGAGTATTCACTTAATAACATGATGTAATTTTGAGAAAAAGAGAGAGGCATTTTGAGACGAAAATTCTACAGCACAACAGCTACATTACAAGGTTTTAGAAAACGTTGAAAAGGGAGGGGACATGGGTCAAACAATGATAAATGACCCATAAAACAGTATAGGGACATAATATATGGGATTTAAGAACATGGTAATGAAATTTGAAAATATACCATATGAAATGAAGAACATGAAAGTAAGACAAAAATAAGATTTCTCTTATGAAAATTCGGCAGCCTAACAGCGTTACGTAAACATCAACCAAAAATGAATTGATGATGTCAAATAGGGTCTCTCACCATAGGAACATAAAAGATCAGTATGATAGATATATAGATCATAAACCAACATAATAAAAAGGAACTTTCAAGACTAGACATGGAATTAGAACTTTGAATGGGAGAAGGGTGAAAGAATCCCTTAAAATTTTGGCAGCCTAACGGCGTCATTTAAACTTCAACAAAAATGAATTGATGAGATCAAATAGGGTCTATCATCATATGAACATAAGAGTACATTATGATAGATATATAGATCATACCCCAACATAACAAAAATGAACTTGAAAGAGTTCACATGAAAGTATAACTTCAATACGAGAAGGGTGAAGAACCACTTAAAAATTCGGCAGCCTAACGGCGCCACTTAAAACTTCAAAAAACTGAATTGAAGAGATCAAATGGGGTCTCTCATCATATGATCATAAAAAATCTGTATGATAAATTTAGAGATCATACCCCAACATAATAAAAAGTAACTTGAAATACTTTACATTATAATAGATCTTGAAAAATGAGAAGGGAGAAAGAATCTGTTACAAAAATTTCGGCAGCCTAACGGCACCACTTAAAACTTCATAAAACGAAATAATGAGAGTAAGAGGGGATCTCTCATTATGTGAACATGAAAAGGGAACTAATAGGAGTATAAAAGAACACCCTTTAACATAAGAACATGGAGCATAAAAGAAATTACATAAAAGAGATTTCTTGAATAGAAAGAGAGAGATCAGATCCCTTACCTTAAAACGTAACTCTTAAAACTCAAAGGATTGGACTTTGAGGGATTGGGGGCACCTTTGGTAGACTCCTTGGGATGTAAGGAGACCAGAACTTCGTTGGGGGAGATTTGGGAGTGAAAACTAAAGGAGTAAAGGGTGGGTATTTAAAGGGAAAGTGAGGGGACAAGGCATTAATGGCCAAGGGACACCTCACAAGTGCTTTTCTCAAAACCAAGTGCTCTCCCTTGGAATTTACCATGGAGTTAGGCCACATGGGGCCCCCAAAACAATAATTCGTCACCCTTGGCCAGCCAACCCTTAAAATATCTCATGACATCATCATGACACAGTTATTATGTCATTAAACATACCGAAACCCTAAAACTTTATTTTTACTATTCACTGAAAATTCAACTTTCTCAGAAAAATCCCAAAATTTCACATTAACCAAATATAAAGGCTCTGATTTCAAAAATGAACTCCATTTTATAAAAATAATTTTCTAAATATTTTTAATTTTATTTTTAAATAAATACACTATTCACCGAAAATTCATTTTTTTAGAAAAATCCCCAAAAATTACCATAACATAATATCGATGCTCTGAGTTCAAAAATAATGTCTATTTTATAAAAATAATTTTCTAATTATTTTTAATTAAATTTTTAATTAAAAACACTATTCACCTGAAAAAACTAATACTTGACTAATAATTTATGAAACCATTATTTAACCATTTTATTGAATCAAATTACTTAATCAAGGTGCCTAGATTATACTAATACTTTATTTAAGTGAGATTGCTAATCCATTTGGACTCATTACTAATCCTAATCACAAAATCACTATTCATATTTTACTATTCATCAAAAATCAAGTTGATCTTATTAGACTCTAAATTTCGTACTGAACATAATTGTAGAAGACCATTTTTTGCAAATTATTACACATTTTTAATTATTTAAGGTTTACAAAAACATTTTTAAAATATACCTTTTCGAAAATTCATCAAAAATATGCATACTATATTTATCCGGTCATTTGAAAATTCATAAACATCATCATAAGAAGAAATCCCAATTTTTATTTAAAACAAAGGATTACACAAGGAAGTTACGCTCCCCTTACATAGCCCCTTATCACACCAGCATAGGACCTAAGTGTAAGGTGTGCTAAGGTGAGAGAATCCGAGGGAGGCTCAGACAACATCGCACGAGTAGTAATTTCTATCAGTTTGAACTTCTCACGAAGGCGATCCCGTTCTAGCTTCACACGATGAAGTTCAGCTTGGGTTTGGTCTAGAGAAAAGCCTAGTGGTGCTACCTCCTTCCCAAGTTCTGTTATATGGGATTCGATCGGTCCAAGACTACTGGGTGAGGCCATCAAATCTTCTTTCTATATTAATTAACCAAGATTACTTGTATTTAGAGACAATAATCAAAACGTTTAGTTTCTAGCGGTCATATTGACCAATGGTCATATAACAGTCAAAACCCAATGGTATCATTTTCATTATACTCATGTTATCAAATGAAACATTTTTGTTGAGTAGAAAAATAAAATAAATTAACACATAAAATTAGGAAACAAGATTTATTCAAAATTTCGGGTCGTTACAATCTTCCCCCCTTAAGAAATTACGTCCTCGCAATTTTTTTAAAATTAGGTTTTGAAATTTCATTGAATGTCCCACATCGGAAAAGGAGTCAGTAAAACTGTTACTTTAAAAGAAAGAAAGGGAAGTATGAAGGTCACCCGAGTTAGCCCACACTAGGATTCTATGTAGGAAAACATGGACATAAAAGAAAAACAAAGGGTCAAGTTCTGAGGGAGAGTGATAGAGAATGTTATTAGGAGAAAGTTAACCATAAGAAACTCCCAAACTTATGATGTGTGTAAACGGTCATTGATTACCTAGTGGGAAACGTAAACCAACAACGTTTTTGTTTTACGTTCCATTTCATAATTTTGAGGAATTCATTTACTACATAGAACAAAAACATAAGAAAATATACCTACATTCATGTAGAGTTTCATCCTTTAATAAGTTTCTACCAAAACTAATCTTTTCTCCAAAAGATGAGCATTCAAAACTACTTGGTCTCATCAAAACACAAGATTCATATTCTAGAGAATCACATAATCCACAAAAGATTAACTATCTATTTCTTCTATCTTTAAACATTATCCCAAAAACAGAAAGGGTAAGGTAAAACAACCCTTCAAAAAAAAATCCCATAGGAAGGGAAATTATTTTTAAATCTTCAAAGTTCCATGGTACTACCCAAAGTTCATCATAGACCATCCCATAAATAACGGTCCTTAAAATTCCTCAAAATAAACCAAACTAAGATTGAAACCCAAATACAAGAGGTATTTGATAACATAGTCTTCCAAAATAAACATCATTGTTCATCTCCAAACAACATCAACCACACCTAACATCTTATAACAAAAGTAGCTAACCTAAACATATTTTACCCAAGATAGGTTAATCATTTCCATAAGTAACATAAATTACTATAAGTCCACCTTAAATTCATTGATTCTTCAAAATATAAGTCATCCTTACTCCTCAATGAAAATACTGTAGTAATCTATTTACCTTGATCATATAGGGTCCTCAAAATAGTTAACGTCTTCAAAAATAATAATCATCTTTTAATCCTCTAATCATCTCTATCGTATTAATACAGCAATCGTAGCATTTCCTATCACATTGGTTGTTGAGACATGTTCTTCCATTTCCCGCCATTAACTAAGAAAAGAAGCTATAATTAGGGGCTTAAATACATAGCCAAAAATCATGAAAAGAAACATAAAGAATATAAGGATAACTTGTAGAAGAAAAGTATACCCTAACTTGTGATCCCCTAGGTTCCCATATAGGTTATCCATGATCATATATTCTTATGTGAACCTTTATTTTATTTTATCATTGTTCATTTAACAATGGTTCATAATAAGCTTATGAATTTACCAAAGCATATCCCCCGGGAGTATCGTAACCAAGAGTGCAGCAAGGCCCGTTGTCGTGTACCAGTTCCCGTTCGAGTCTAGCTCAAGGTAGTGTTTTCGGGATTTACCCCTATGTACATCTATGCCAGATCCACCTCTACCTTCTCGTATCCAGATAGGGATGTATTTTCTTGGAAACCCCTTACTCAATACTCACCAAAATACCAGGAAGATTTCCTATATTTAAACTTTTTATAGGGTTCTTCCTAGAGTTTTCATATCCTAATTTCCACAAACAACTAAACCATCCTTTGTTACCAACTATAGCATCCCGCCTTTTTTCCCATAAAATTTCATTACATTTTACAAAACAGAGGATCTTTAAGGTTTAGTGTCTTGGAAACCAGGAACTTAAAACATGAAAACATACATAAAACATTCTTCTTAAACCCTTGAAAGGCTTCTCCTTATGTTCATCCTAGGTTCATTACTGCATCTCATAACCTAGGGACATACAACAAAAGAAAGGGTGAGCAGAAGGCCCAGTAAGGGAAACAAGAGAAACATTTTACATGTGAACTGGAGATACTTCAATAAGGACATGAAAAGAACATTAAGGCATGAAAATGAAACCATGAAGCATATCATAATAAAAATAACATTTTTCATAACTTGAAGATGTGGCTACAACATTTAATATTGAAAATAATTTCGTTTCACCAAGTTCCATCCCCAAGGTGTCGTTAAAAATTACCAAGGTTATTCACCAAGGCGTCGTTAAAAATGGTCATCTATAGAGATTAAGACTTTGCCCAATGCATTGGAGCGCTATCAGGGCAGACCCTTAAATTTGCCTTTATTATCATGTGATCCACATATATCATCATCAAACATTTCATAAAAAACCCATATAGCATAAAATAAATGGGTTTCATTTCATAATCATACGTTTTAAAAACTGCTTTAAAGACATGATCTTTACGTTACTTTAAACCCACAGAAAGGGAAAGCGGGTATCATGTAAGTAAATCATAGAATTTAAAATAGAAAAGTTTTGTATATATGTGAATAACTCTTTATAAATAAGAGCTTCAAGTATTAACTTAATAACATGGAGTAATTTTGAGAAAAAGAGAGAGGCATTTTGAGACCAAAATTCTACAGCACAACGACTACGTTACAAGGTTTTAGAAAACGTTGAAAAGAGAGGGGACATGGGTCAAACAATGATAAATGACCCATAAAAAAGTAGAGGGATAGAATATAAGGGATTTAAGAACATGGTAATGATATTTGAAAATATACCATATGAAATGGAGAACATGAAAGGAAGACAAAAATAAGATTTCTTTTATGAAAATTCGGCAGCCTAACAGCGTTACGTAAACTTCAACCAAAAATGAATTGATGATGTCAAATAGGGTCTCTCATCATATGAACATAAAAGATCAGTATGATAGATATAGAGATCATACCCCAACATAAAAAAAAGTAATATGCAATACTTGACATGGAATTAGAACTTTGAAAAGGAGAAGGGTGAAAGAATCCCTTAAAAATTCGGCAGCCTAACGGCGTCACTTAAACTTCAACAAAAATGAATTGATGAGATCAAATAGGGTCTCTCATCATATGATCATAAAAGTAAAGTATGATATATATAGATATCATACCCCAACATAACAAAAATGAACATGAAAGAATTGACATGAAAGTAGAACTTCAAAACGAGAAGGGTGAAGAACCACTTAAAAATTCGGCAGCCTAACGGCGCCAATTAAAACTTCAAAAAACTGAATTGAAGAGATAAAATGGGGTCTCTAATCATATGATCATAAAAGATCAGTATGATAAATTTATAGATCATACCCCAACATAATAAAAAGGAACTTGAAATACATTACATGATAATAGATCTTGAAAAATGAGAAGGGAGAAAGAATCTGTTACAAAAATTTAGGCAGCCTAACGGCGCCACTTAAAACGTCATAAAATGAAATAATGGGAGTAAGAGGGGATCTCTCATTATGTTAACATGAAAAGGGAAGTTAGAGGAGTATAAAAGAACACCCTTTAACATAAGAACATGGAGAATAAAATAAATTACATAAAAGATATTTCTTGAAAAGAAAGAGAGAGATCATATCCCTTACCTTAAAACATAACTCTTAAAACTCAAAGGTTTGGACCTTGAGGGCTTGGGGGCACCTTGGGAGGACTCCTTGGGTGGTAAGGAGACCAGAACTTCATTGGGGGAGATTTTGGAGTGAAAACTAAAGGTGGAAAGGGTGGGTATTTATAGGGAAAGTGAGGGGACAAGGCATTAATGGCCAAGGGACACCTCACAAGTGCTTTTCTCAAAACCATGTGCTCTCCCTTGGCATTTACCATGGAGTTAGGCCACATGGGGCCCCCAAAACAATAATTCATCGCCCTTGGCAGGCCAACCCTTAAAATATCTCATGATATCATCATGACATAGTTATGATGTCATTAAACATACTGAAACCCTAAAACTGTATTTTTACTATTCACTGAAAATTCAACTTTCTCATAAAAATCCCAAAATTTCACATTAAACAAATATCAAGGCTTTGATTTCAAAAATGAACTCCATTTTATAAAAATAATTTTCTAAATACTTTTAATTTAATTTCTAAATAAATACACTATTCACCGAAAATTCATTTTTTTAGAAAAATCCCCAAAAATTACCATAACATAATATCGATGGTCTGAGTTCAAAATAAAGTCCATTTTATAAAAATAATTTTCTAATTATTTTTAATTAAATTTATAATTAAAAAACACTATTCACCCGAAAAAACTAATACTTGACTAATAATTTATGAAACCATTATTTGACCATTTTATTGAATCACATTACTTAATCAAGGTGCCTAGATTATACTAATTCTTTATTTAAGTTAGATTACTAATCCATTTGGACTCATTACAAATCCTAATCATAAAATCAGTATTCATATTTTACTATTCATCAAAAATCAAGTTGATCTTATTAGACTCTAAATTTCGTACTGAACATAATTATAGAAGACCATTTTTTGAAAATCATTACACATTTTTAATTATTTAAGGTTTACAAAAACATTTTTAAAATATACTTTTTCTAAAATTCATCAAAAATATGCATACTATATTTATCCGGTGATTTGAAAATTCATAAACTTCATCATAAGTAGAAATCCCAATATTTATTTAAAGAAAAGGATTACACAAGGAAGTTATGGTCTCCTTATATAGCCCCTTATCACACCAGCATAGGACCTAAGTGTAAGGTGTGCTAAGGTGAGAGAATCCGAGGGAGGCTCGGCCAACATCGCACAAGTAGTAATTTCTATCAGTTTGAACTTCTCACGAAGGCGATCCCGTTCTAGCTTCACACGATGAAGTTCATCTTGGATTTGGTCCAGAGCAAAGCCCAGTGGTGCTACCTCTTTCCCAAGTTCTGTTAGATGGGCTTCGATCGGTCCAAGACTACTCGGTGAGGCTATCGAATCTTCTTTCTATAGTAATTAACCAAGATTACTTGTATTTAGAGACAATAATAAAAACGTTTAGTTTCCAGCGGTCATATTGACCAATAGTCATATAACAGTCAAAAACCAACAGTATCATTTTAATTATACTCATGTTATCAAATGAAACATTTTTGTTGAGTATAAAAATAAAATAAAGTAACACATAAAATTAGGAAACAAGATTTATTCAAAATTTCTGGTCGTTACACTTTCCATATCTATAATATGTCTATACTAAATTCATTTAAATGATTTTAAAAATGGTCTACTTTCATGTGGCTTATAATTTTAATGTTCAAAATGGAAAAGGATTGTTTTATTAAAACATTGTTTTAAATGGTATTAATTTTTTTTTATTTTAAAAAGTTATCATCCATGTCCATGTTTTAAAAATGGTTTTAAAGATTTATTTATATGGACATTAGTGTTTTAAAACCCTTTCAAAAATTTCAAAGTGGTGTGGGACGTCGTCTCAATATCTTTTCATTGAGTCATATTTTGTTTTATACACAACATTCTTTTATATGGTGTATAAACCCCTTTGACTTTTACTTTTATTCAAAAGGGATCTTTTTTATAAGAAGCTTTTTTCTAAATGACAAAAGGGAATGTTTTTGTCGTACGTATGCGACAACAACGACTTCTACACTGTTGTTACCATTATTTGAGTTTCGGCTTCCTCTAAAAGCCATAAATTTTTTCTAAATGAAAAATAAATACCATGTTTTACTTTTCTTTTAGTATTGAAAATGGTTTTGATAATGTTTTTATTATATCAATGTGTTGTATTGATATATTGTGATTGAATTTTGGGAATTTTATGTTTTCTTTTATGCATGTTTTATGTGATACGATTATGTTATGGTTCTTGGGAATTGTATGAAGATGGGAGTTTCTTTGATAAACTAATGGAAGGTGAGCTCGATATAGTTCCCCAATGCATTGGGTAATGCAAAGGAGTTAAACTCTAATGTTTCTCCAAAGAGATTTAGGGAATATACTGTAATGGGTATTCCAAAGGTAACCATGGGGGATACTCCCTATGTAAGAATGTTATGAATGCCTCAAGTTACCTTTATGTCTTATGATTTCTTTGGGATATTCATAAGTCATATTATTTCATGATTTATGTTAAAGTGCTTATGTTTTATGAGTAAAGTATGATTTCATTAATTCTTATGTATACATTAACTAATGTTTTCATTCTGTATTTTTATATCCCTTACTAAGATTTTTATACTCATCCCAAGTTTTTGAAATGTTTTCCACCAGAAATAAAGTGGAATATGGTCAATAATGGGATCAAGGAAATGTCATGATTTCTAAAACATGGAACTAGACATGACCCTATTGTTCAAGAGTTTATATTTTGTGAAAAAAAATAGAAGCTGAGTAGATGTGTCTACCTTGTAATCTTTGAGATATAATAATTATGTCATAATTCTCTAAAACACTAAACCTGAAAAGATCCTCAATATGAATTATTCATTTAATTCTAGAATATGTAATGTTTTAAGGCTAGGTCCATATAGTTGGTATCAAAGGTCGGTTTAGATAACTTTAGAGGTTATGGTATTATTTAAGATTAATTGACATTACCATAATGGTTAGGATTTCAGAAAGAGTCATTGTTTAAGATAATGTGAATGAGTTTATGATAAAATTAATAATTATAACATAGTATTATATGATGATTCTAATGATATACTCACACTGACCTTTTTGGATTTAGTAAATGGCCGGATCTAGCAGGCACCAAAGTGATAGAGGATGTGATTAAAACTGTGACGGTTTTATGAAAGAACAACTGAATGATATGGGAGCTGTAATGAGAACACTTGTAGTTTTTCTCAACCAAATATCAGGAGTCCCGATTAACCACTTGAACCTTGTTGAGTTCTCTAATGCATCATGTATGAGATAACCAACTCGATGTAGAAGTTTAGGTAATAATTATAAAGGTAACCATTAGGGTTTATATGATCCTTACTTTTGAGATAATTATGGGTTACTATATGTTATGATGGAAAATGAAATGGATGAGATAAAAATGAGTTTTAATTATGTTATGGTTAATTTTTATGATTTTATCTCTTTTTGTGGAATGTTTTAAGATTATATAGTTTTGGAAAAGGACAACACGCAGACCGTGTGACAACCCATCGCATCGAACAAAGCTATGGGAATCGAACCCACAACCAAAGTGGGACTGGTATTTATCACCTACCACTAGACTACGTGAAGTCCCTGGTTAGTATTACAAATTCTTTTTAGTTAGATGATCTTATGAATCAGGAATAAGTTGATTTTGGGTTACCTATGGAAATGATTAGCCTATCATGGGGGATTTGTAACTAGGTTAGTTACTTTTCAGTATGAGACTTTAAAAGTAACTGATGTTATTTGGAGATAAATCTTAAGATTTCTCTTAGAAGACTATGTGATTAAATCCATCTAAGATTTGGGTTTAATTCTTAGTTTCAATTAATTTGAATAATTTTATGGATAGCTGTTTAGTGAAGGGTCTTAGATGAACATTGTGTTTTGTTGGACAAATTTTGGAGATTAAGAATAGTATTTCTTTCTATAATCGATAATCCTTTTTGGAAAATTTCTGATCTATTACTAATAATTTTTTTCGGTTAAAGTTTAAAGAGATGGGAAATATATAGTTCATCTTTTTTGGGTTAGGTGATTATCTAGATATTGATTATAGAGTTATTAATATGAACAAGTCATCTTGAAATACTCATCATTTGAAGAAAATATGATTTTGTGTTAGAAATATAGTAAAAGATGAAAGTCTACAAGAAAAGTGAGTATGTTTCCTTATGATTTAGATAAGATCATAAATAAGTTCCTCTTTGAAAAGTAACTTAAAACAAAAATGTTGTTTTTTAACTTTTCCTACTAGGGAATCACATACCGTTTAACCCATCATAAGTTTGTGATTTTCTTGTGGTTAACATTCTCCTAATCATGTTTTCTATCAATATCCATCAGAACATGCCCCTTTGGTTTCTCATACATATCCATGTTTTCATGGAATCATAGTATGGGTTAACTCATGTGACCTTTTTACTTCTCTATCTGTATTTTAAAGTGATAGTTTTACTGACTCTTGTTCTGATGTGGGACTTTCAATGATGTTTCTAAACCCAATTTTGAAATTGTGAGGATGCAATTCCCAAAATGGGAGAAGGATGTAACATCCCAGGTAAATAATGAATATGAAATTTTAAAATTTATTAATATTTGTGAATAAAATATTAATATAACTTTAAATGGAATGCTATGTTCAATGGCGTACCCAATACGCAACAATGAGTATTTTTGAAATCTTATGTTGCACATTAATAATATAATAATATTATTTTAAATGGTAGTTAATTCCTAGACATTGTAATGTAAGGAATGAACAGAACTAACTACCAAGTGATTATATATTCTTGTCAAATATTTTTTCATTTATCCAAATAAATGTTAGAGGATTAAAATTCAAATTAATCCAATTTTAAGCATAAATCTTCTAATATTTGTTAAAATGTCGATTAACCACGTTTTGATGGAGAACCGTTTTTAAAATCGTGTCATCAAAATTTATTTTATGTAAATTTTTGTTATTTTTCCAATAAAGATCATTTTTAGTGAAAATGTTGTATTTTAATTCAAAACAACCTTTTAATCTAATATATTTATATGTATAGATTATTTTATTAATTGTGTTTAAAGTGCAGTTAAAATATATTTTTACCATTTAATCCAATGTTGGTCATTGAAATTAATTTAACTTTGAAAGTGGACATAAACTAGTGTCAATCTTTTGATAGATATTGTTTCTTAAAAACACGTTATTCGTTTTAACATCAGGAATTAATTATAAAAATAATTAATGCAAATTTTATGTTTTCAATTTGGTAAAATGGAAATCATTTTTTAATTTGGAATATCAAATATAGCTTAGCATGAATTTTTGGTATATTTCTTAAAAACATCAATTTTTGATGAGTAGTGAAACCACTAAGTGGTAGTTAAAAAACTGATTTTCTTTTAAATGAAATTTTACCACCTATGTGATTTGAATTTCAAAATTCCAACATACATGGTTGTAATTAGGATTTAAAATGTGGTTCAATGGGATTGAAATATTTTTTTGGTGAATAGAAACTTTTTATGTTTTATTAATCATGATTAAAGGTAATTAGTGTAATTTAATGATATAATAATATGAAATTACCTTTACACTTGTCCTACACTCATTGGATAAGTCTTGAACGACCAAGACATTCCATGGGTCAACATGGGGACTCCATGGAGCCATATGGGTAAGAAAATGACATTAATAGCTTTTTATTTAAAGTAAAAATAAAAGTGTCACAAACATGGATTGTTTTACTAAACCAATTTTTACATGGGGTTATACAAGTCATATATTTGACTATAAATATTCATTATAGAGATAAAAAGATTTCATACATCATGAAATTTGTTTTATAATTTTTAGAAATTATATAAATAAATTTATTTATGACACCATGATGATGCAGTGATTGCCTCATTAATGAATTATTTAAATAAAATGAGAAGATAAGGTAAAATCTAAGACATACAATTCTCAAAAACCTATTTTATTAGTGGATTCCGAACCCTAATAAAATTATCCTTGAAAAATATAATTATGAGACCATTAATATCAAAAAATAATTTTATAATAAAGTAACTTTTCAAGACTTTCCAAGAGTGCCCCTTCTCCCTCTTATAAAAGGCCCCCACCTCTTCCCGCATACAACACCTATTACGCTTTTGGATCAACCAAAATCTACAACTTTTACCTCTCCAAATCCCTCTCTTCATCCTAGAATCCTTACCATAGGCATAAAGATCTTCAAAAAACCCTTTTGGTTCAAACTAAAGGGAGTAACTCGATTTAAAGGTAATGCCCTCTCTTATGATCTTCTGTTTTATTTTGCTTCTCCAACCCCCTAAACTCTATTTATTCATTTATTTTGTAACAAAAATAGTATCTTAAATATAATAGGATATTGTTATGAGAATTATTTGAGCTACACTTACACACACCTCCGTCTAATGGTTAAATAATAAACTTTTTCCATGGATGGCGAATTACTCCCTCACAAAATGATGATTGTTCTATCTTCTCCTACCACCTCTAATGTTGGAAATTATGATGGAAATATATTTATTTGTGATATATATTATATTTATTTACTCTATATTCTTCTTTATTTTAAATTTAAAACATACCTTTATGCTTTTTAAGTTGTGCAAATTCGATAATTGCATTTGAGGAAGTGTGGACTACCACCCCCTCAAGTGATGTGACTCATTCATGCAATACATGGAATGTATAAAGAATGAAATTAATGAACTTATGTGGCATATATAACATATAAATTATACTTTAATAATATATATATATATATCATTTAGTATTAATTCTATTAAATACAAAATAGAAATGAAAGTAGCATTCATGCGTACGTACGACTTACCGTCTCCATGAACGGTGCATATCATTTCTTACCTTTAGATGTCATGTAATATTATAAATGAAATTATATACTGGATATATATGGTATATATTATATCTAAATCATGAATATAATTCTGGATGTAATGGATATTTTACCCCATGAACAACTTGAAATTATAAGAAGTTTACTTTTGACTCAAGTACCAATGATCAACAAAACGACCGTTATTAACTTAAATAATTACACAATTTTCATAACATGGTAATAAGTGATATAAAAGGAATAATGAAATTTGAAAAGGTTCTTAATAAAGTAAAAATTAACAATAGTTTATTATTCAGGAATATAAAGAAACGAACAAGATAAGTCGGACTTGAGGTAAGGGATCCTGCCTCTCTCTTTCTTTTTAAGTACTCTCTTTTATGTCATTTCTTTTAAGCTCATATTTATTATGTTTGGGGATGTACTTTTATATTCCAAATTCTGTAATTTTTATGTTCAGATTGTGATAGACCCTATTTGATCTCATAAATCCATTTTTGGACGTATTATGTGGCGACGTTAGGCTGTCGAGTTTTCGTAAGGGATTTTTCATCTCACTTTTATTCCCGTGAGATTTATGCTACATTTTCCACCATTTCTAGTGAGTGGTGTACGTACTTCCCATTATTCTACTAATTGTGTAATATAATTTCGTTTATGGGTATTTACATCAGTGTTGTATAGTCCTTCTTTCATGGGGTGAACGTTTCGAAAGTTACCCAAGTCGGTAAGGGGAACCTTTCACCCTCCAATTTTTAAAATACTTCTTTTTGTTTTGTCTATTAAATTACATATTCTTATGTTGGGATATGTTCATATATATCATTATTGTTGTAAATTTTATTTCCAAGTGATGATATACCCGTTATCTCTCTCATCAACTCTTTTTCTAAAATTGGATGTGACGTCGTTAGGCTATCAAATTTTTGCAGCGGAAGTTCTTAACCCAATTCCAATTCTTTGGGTTAAACCACTACATCTTGATGATGTCGTACTATGAATATGTGTGGATGACATATGATTGTATTAAAACTAGTATCCATCTATATGTAGTGTATTTATATTTTTCACACATAATTATGTCATTTCTGCATTCTTGCTCAAATGGCATAATCATGTATTGGGGTTACATCTCAATTTATTCTCATTGAGACATTTCTTAATGATATGCCCGTTTATTATTTTATAAAGTGTATATAAAGCCCCTTTGACTTTCCATATCCTTATTATTTATATACTAAATTCATTTAAATGTTTTAAAAATGGTCTAATTTCATGTGGATTATTATTTTAATGTTCAAAATGGAAAAAGACTCTTTTATTAAAAAATTGTTTTAAATGGTTTTAAATATTTTTACATTTAAACATTTATCATCCATGTCAATTTTTTAAAAATGGTTTGAAGGATTTATTTATATTGACATGTCTTTTTTAAAACCCTTTCAAAAGTTTCAATGTATTATGGGACTTCGTCTCAATCTTCTTTAATTGAGGCATATTTTGTTTTATACACAACATTCTTTTATACGGTGTATAAACCACTTTGACTTTTACTTTTATTCAAATGTAATCTTTTTTATATGAATCATTTTACTAAATGAAAAAAGCGAATGTTTTGGTTGGATGTATGCGTCGACAATGACTTCTCTGCCGCCGTGACCATTATTTGAGTTTCTGCTTCCTCTACAAGCCATAACATTTTTTAAAATGAAAAATAAATACCATGTTTTACTTTTATTTTATTTTGGTATTGAAAATGGTTTTGATAATTTTTTTATTATATCAATGTGTTGTATTGATATCTTGTGATTGAAATGTGGAAATTTTATGTTTCCTTTATGTATGTTTTATGTGATAGGATTATGTTATGGTTCTTTGGCATTATTTATGAAGACGGGTGGTTGCATGATAAACTAAGCGTAGGTTAGCCCGATATAGCTCTCCAATGAATTGGGTAACACAATGGAGTTAAACACTATGGTTTCTCAGAAGATATTTAGGGAATATACTGTAATGAGTATTCCAAATGTAACCATGAGGGTTACTCCCTATGTAAGAATGTTATGAATGCCTCAAGTTACCTTTATGTATTATGATATATATGGGTTGTTCATAAATCATATGATTTCATGAGTTATGTTAAAGTGATTATGTTTTATAAGTAAATTAATATTTCATTGATTCTTATGTATACATGATCTAATGTTTTCATTCTATATATTTATATCCCTTACTAAGCTTTTTATGATCATCCCATGTTTTTGAAATTTTATCCACATGACTTAAAGTGGAATACGGTCAAGGATGGGATAAAGGAAATGATACGATGTCTAAAACATGGAAATAGACAAGACTATTTTGTTTAAGAGTTTATAATTTGTTAAAAAAATTTAAATAGAGTAGATGTTTCTACCCTGAAATCTTTGAGATGTAATAGTTATGTCCTAATTCTCTAAAACTCTAAACCTGAAAAGATCGTCAATGTGAATTATTCATTTAATTCAACAATATGTAATGTATTAAGGATGGGTCCTTATATATATATTAAATAATACTTACTATAAATAATTTCTATAATACATTAAATCATCCTATATCTTATTTCATTCTTCTAGTACCAATCCATCTTGTAATATAGTGTATACCAAACTAGGTCTCTCAAAAAAGTGTTGTAAATAATAATTAATACCTTTCAACATTATTTATTCCTACACCATCCCTAAAAAATATTTACCCATAAAAACATGAGAAATATTTAATTATAAGTAAACTAACATGCTCCTATTATTATTTAAAAACCCAATTTTCAACTCTTATCGATCAAAATGTAGATGAAAGTATCTATCATGTGTCTTTGTGTGTGGGCAACCACCTCGATGTATCATTACGATCATTTTTCTACCATATACTTTTATGGATGGTTATTATGATTATTTTTGTTGTTTATATATTATATATTTGACATAATTATTATCATATAATTTTAAAATCATATATTCATTCTTACTATCTAGTCCATTATCAATTGATAATGTCACTTGTAAGTACAAGTGGACCACCACCTTCACAAAGTATTGTTATTTATTTATCATTTCAGAATTACATGGATGAATATAAGGATAAATTTATTAAAAATATATGATATTTATTATATAATAATGATAATTAAATAGTGATTTTTCATAGACCATTCTTTTGTTCCAAACATCAAGACATAAAAGCCTCTCTTTTGTGTAAGTATGGATTACAGTCTCTATGATGTAGTGTAACTAAGATTTCATCAAAACATATTATAAATCTATATAATTTTAATAAATTTAATATGTGTGTAATTTATATCATTATTATATTTCTATATATTCTTAAATCGTGCAAATATTGAAACGACATCAATTTTTTAGCAAAAAAAAATTAAATATTGAAGCAGTTAACACTCAAAATGATTACATTAATAGAAAATTGTTATTTATTAATTCTCTAAATAATATAAGTTTCTCATATATATATATATAATATATCAATAAGTTTTTATTATTGAATTATAATAATCTTAAATTTATTATATATTATGACAGATAACTTTTGAATAAAGTTGGAGATAAGGTAAGGGTTTATTTGTATCATTTTAAAATTCATGAGAAATGTTTGTTATTGAGCCCCATAATTTATTTTGTGTACTTTGATTACTGTATAGTGAATTTTAATTAAATTATTTATGAAATTAATATTTTTTATGAACCATAAAATGTTATATCTTTACATAGACATTAACACAAAAGATACCATGTTTCAATGGTTTTTTCAAAATTTCTCATCACTGAATCTTTATTTAATGATATACAGAAATTTTTTATTTATATTGAATATATTATATTTTAGAATGAATTTTTGAATAATTCATGATTTAATCAACATTATTTACATAATTATTTTATGTGAAAATTTTTAATTACTTTTGAATAAATTTTTTTACTTATGTTATAAGGGATCATTGTCTAAATTTTACATTACTGAGACATGTTTAATTATATGCACATATAAATGTTTATGAGGTTTATATTCTGAAAAATTTTAATTGAATATTATGAATTATTATGAATTATTTTTATATAATGTTACAATACAAATTACCCTATTCAAGGGACTTTTATTCAAATGGTTTTTATGTTGTAAGGGTTTATTATCTCAAATCACCTTATTTGTGAGGTATATTCTATTATAAACCCATATTCATTTATGAGAGGTATATAATATTACTTTGATATTTTTTCATTAATATATTTATATTTTTGGTTATTATTGTTCAATTTTATGTTATTTCATTCTGGGGGGTCATGAATCTAAAGGTACCAAATATATAGGGCTTTTATGTTAAAATATCATTATTATAGTGATTTTGTAAGCTGGAATTTCCAAATGTAATTATATAATATATCAATTCAACATATTTTATATAATTTGATTTGGATTTTGTTTCATTATTTATAAATTTTTTCCTTTCATTTTTCTCCCTTTATCTACTCCTGATCCTAGATTAATTGTTTTAAGGAAAACCATATTTGAATTTTGTAATAGTCAGGAATTATTTCATCCATGTAAATATTTTCATAAAAATGTTATCTAGAGTGTTTATTAAATTATATAAATATTATTTAATGTCCTTTTTTAATATAAATTACATTCCAAAAATATTAAATGGAATCATATTATTGTTTTCCCAATGTGTTATTTTTTACTTTTTTCCCAAATTTTGGAATGAATTATTATTTTTTAGACACTATAAAAAAATATTTCCCAGCCATCCAAAAAACCCAATTAAGTAATTAATTATTATTAAATTTAATTTTTTATTTTAAAATAAACTTATTTTGTTAATATTTATAAAAATTTAGATTTTAAATATTTTATTCCAAAAAAGAAAATTATACAAAAGGAATCTTATAATGATATTTTACGGGATGTTTTTTCCCTAAAAATAGCCTTTATGTTTTTAATTATTTAATATTGATAAAATTTAATTACACAATATTAATTCATTATATGGATGTTCTATCATTGTTATGATGAAATTGTGGTAAATATTATATCATTCCCATGTGGTATGAATATCTCATTTGATGAATGTTAGGTGATCGATGTTTTCAAATATGATTGGGTTTATTTATTTTATTGGTGGGACAAAAATTAAAAATACATATAATGAATTGTGTAATAAAGTATATATCATGGTAAAATAGGAACTGGGAAAGTATGTGAACACATTCCAAAGAGTCATATTTCCAATAATATAGTTTTGAGAAATAACATTGCACAATGAAATCATAGAATGTGGAGTGAACCCAATACACTATGATAGGCTTAGCTGTGAGAATTGGATAAGGAAAATGATTTTATTTATAGATGTGACTTCCAAATACTTATGAATTATAATGATTTTATTTTTCCATGTATCATGACTAATTATATTTTATTTTTCACACATATAACAAATTATGTTTTATTGATAAAATAATATTCCATGTATCATAATTATGCTCTATGAATTGATTTATGTGGTTTTTATTTTTATTCTAGTGTAATACATCAATTATTCTTATATAATGACTGTAGATAGATATATGTTATTTTCCCTTTATTTATCATATGTGCTCATACATTTATATGTTTTCTTCTACCATGTTTTGAAAATGGGTTTGAAGTATGATATATCTAAGAAGGGTATTGGTTGAAAAAAAAATTGTAAATGATTTAAATAATCTATGTAATGGTTATTTTTGTATATACATTTTCAAAATTAACATCCCATTATTGTTATTGTGTGGATCATGTTGATATGAAATTAATATTCCTCTATTAAGTAGTAACTATGTACGAAAATGAAGGGTCTCTATTTTTATTTAGTACAGATGTTTATATATGATCATCAAGTGGGTTGTTCTATATATTTTATGTATTGGAAATATTAATATGCTATAGGTTGTTATTTGATAAGCCCTCCCATATTATGAAATATTCCCACTTGATTGTATTCCCAATACTCAAGCCTATTGAAGGTGGGCTTAGGGTTTGACTATTAACATTACAAAATCTAGAGCAATACCTCATTAGGTCTAGATATATTAAAAAAATATAACAAACTAATAAATATTATCTCTAGGATTAAATTCACATAATAAATTTTGATTCGATATCTCTTTAATAAATTTCAAAGTCATTATATTTTAAATTTAATTTTTATATAAATCTTACAATATATTGGAATTTTTTTATGTCGAATAAGAGTAATTAAATTTCAAAAAGTGATAATATATTTTTTAGTAGCATTATTACCTTATTATGTTATTAATAGTTAATTATATTTATATAATCAACATGATATACTCAATATATAATTTATTTTTAAAAAAAATTTCTTTATATTAAAATTATTTTTAATTAAAATTATTTTGTTTAATTTAATGTTTTAGTAGAGAATATAAATTAAAACATATTGATAATATATTAATAAACAAACATTATGTGGCGGAATAATTTTTTGATTTTCACCAAAAAAATTAATTTTCAATGAAATATATTTAATATTAAAGATCTTACTACTCCTAATTACAATGATAATAGGTGAAATTTTATGTTTTATTCTTACATCAAGTTTTTATTTCACAAGTCAAAATTGTATTATAATTCCAATAAATGGTAATTATTTTTTAGTTCATCATTAAATATACATTATATCAGTGTTATTTATTCATTTTTTATTATATTATATACATATTTCATTAATTAAGTTTTCTTTATCGTATTTTGTTTACGGAATGTACAATTATAGTTGACCACATATTTATGTATCTCAATAGTTTACATTGATCATATATTTTACTTATGGTCTGATAAAACATTTATTATTATTATGTTTTATACTTTTCCCTCAAATATAACTTTATATTATGAGGTAACATTATATTTATCCCTATTATTATACTATGTTTTGTAGTATATCACTGTACTTTTTTAAATATCATGTAAATAAAATTTTATTATATAAATCGAATTATTTAGGTGACAAATAATTATTAAAATTTCATGCACATATCATTCAAAATAAATAATAAATAACTAAATTTAATATTGAAATAAATCTATATTGAGAATCTTTTTTAAAAAAATAGTGAAATTCATGGATGGTGCATATATAAACATAACCATATGAATTTTATGTGTGTGAATAATATTATTAAAATTCCCAACACCGATAAGTTTATAAGTACCAAAAAAAAAATATAAACATTATATTTGGTAGAACATGAGGTAAAACAACTAATTTGGTAATAAAAATTCATTTTAAAAATAAAAGAATTTTACATTAAATATTTCACAATTAAAATTATTTTTATTTCTTTCACAATTCTACTTAGTTCATATCAAATGTTATGTGAAATCAAAAAATATTTGATACTAATTCCTATTCAATAGTGATTGAACCATTATAATCATGTAGGATTGTAAAAAGAATCAGAATTTTCCATAATCATACTATTAGGGATAACGTCATAAATTCCAATTGTAAATATCATAATCTAAAATATTTTTACAGGTGAAACTACCAATAATAAAAACTCATATAAATGAATATATTTTTCTTGGATTCTTAAATATCAACCAAAATGTTTCAATTATGTTTCAAACACATGATTTTTAAAATAAAAAAATTTCTTTATAAATAAAATAATATTAATACCATGTATTACTTCTAAATTAATTTCCACTAAAAAAGTTATTATTAATCATTTATATCAAACTATAAACTAATTTCAATTCTGATAATTAGAAGAGGGATGGTCCATAAATTTATAGAAATCAATGAACAAATTAAATTTCACCAAAGAGTGGTCTGATAATTCCTAATAAGATTTTAAAACCGTATAAATTACATTTTATTTTTAAAAGAATATATATAACATCATGCATTAACAAAAATGGAGGATGAGAAATTATTTTTCATATAGTAGATCTTTTCAAATGCTATAATCCATTAAAAGAGGAATTAATATTTATCTAGTGAAAGGATTTTATTATTTCATATATATATATGTCAAATAAATTATATTTACTCAAATAAATACAATCTCAAAGAATAAAATAATTATTTTTTCAATACATAATTACAATAAAATCTAAATCATATATAATCATGTCTTGTAATAAATGGGATATGTAAAATTCTAATCAATTTCAATGTGCCTAATCCAAAACAACAATATTAATATAGATTATTGGAAAATAAATGATCCTTAAATGAAAAAGAAAAAAAACTAATCATGTAAATGATCCATTATAATGGAATCATCCAACAATAGTAGATAATCAAAATAAAAAAAATAACGAGGAGGTAGAAAGTGGGAGAATGAATATGATATCCAATACCATTATATTTCTATATGAAATCAACATCAATTAAGAAAATAATGTGATAAAAATCCAAAATACTCCTTAGATACTCACTTTTCTTGTTTCTGAATAGCCTATAATAAGAATGTATTTGAAATTCAAAAACAAGGCATATAAAAACTAAATATATGTTTTTTAAAAATTATGTTTCAAATGAAAAAGAAAATTGTTCCTTACCATATCATGATATATTAAAATCACTGAAAAAATCTTTTTTTCATATTATAGTGGTCCATCTCATTGAATCCACTCATTTTCACCATAGATATGAATTTTTGGAAAAATTATAACTTTAATGAAAATTATTCAATGTTATGAATAATTAATATAATAATTACATTTTATATGAAATTAAGATTGATTACTTTATATGTCTTAAAATGGTATAACGATATAGGAATCAGGTAATTGATTGGTGTATTGGCATTTGGGTCTTGGATTTTATTGGGTAATTATGCAATGGATATTTTTTATATATTATGTTTTATTTTTAGAACATTTAGCTAAATGATATGTCAGTGGGCAGAGCTACAAGAGTTTGAAATTATGTTAGGCTATTTTGACATAACATATCAATATTTCATGGGTGTATATGCACTTATAATGTTATATACAATAATTTTTTATCATTTTGGATCCATTATTATTCCCAGTTATTATTTGTATTATTTTCATGATGGGTATGACATCGATGGAATTGCCTCCCCATCATTTAGTTTAACTAAAATTTATAGTAGACAACCATATTGATAATATATTGATTATAATATATTAATATTTTGAAACATTGATTTTCATGCCATTCTGTATTGTAGATTTAATACCGTGGAATTTTAAAAGCTTCAATATGGCATCTAGATTGGTATTCTGGATTGGGTCATAGGATTTAGAAATACTTACTATGCTAATATTTTATTGACAAGAAAATCTCAAATAAACATTTTCCCATCCAGTATAGTATTCAGTGCCTTGGAATGCGTATTGTTTCTTCTTGCATCATCTAACTGAATGTTGGGGAGTCCATTTATCACTTTTTTGGTGTTTTGCCTCTACTCAATGATTATGGACTTATGATGGATTTATTTTATGGTATATTTAATTTTTTTATTAGTAAGGCTCTACTTATACTCATATGAAACATGTCACATAGTTAACAGATTAACACTCTTTCGTTGTCTTTTGCATTTAGTATTATTTCACACACATAGCATTCAAGGAATGATCTTGACATTAATAATCATTGAACTTATTTTTATATAGGTGTCTCTACCATCAATCATGGGATATTGCATGCATCTAAAATAAAAATTGTGGAAATTCATAAAGACATTTATAATCTAGTAATTTATAGAACACAAGTGGTTAATGGAATGGTGAAGAAACTATTAGCGGCCAAATCAATTAGAAAAATACATCTACTACGATGGTAGTTGGAATTCACTGACGATTGGGTGGATTGATGTGATCTAGGGAACTTAGGATGGGGCGGTATAATTTTACCATATAGGGGGATCTTTAAGGGTTTTTTCTATCATTTTATTTGGAGTGGTTATACATTTTAAGATGAGATTTGGATTATGGTCATGGAAATTGGGTATTCTGTCAATTCTGGTTGGAATTTTCTAGGATTAGAACTAGAGTCATTTGTGGAAGTACAAATTCGCACAACCTAATCTACGAATCTACCATTGAAACTGATGATGTCTTTTATTAATTTCGATCATCTTATAGACTGAATTTCCCTTGATGTTACCCATGATTATGAGTAAGAAACTAAAGTGGCTGATTCCCTCTCTAAGAGATAAATCATGGATGTTAGTTCATGTTTTTATTTTTTTATTGCAGATTAATGTTCAGATTTTTTCGGATGAGTATCATTGATATTTTCACACTAGTATTTGTAAATCCTCTATTTAATATCTTTATTTTCTCTTAAATTTTTTAAATAATATTTATTAAGAGCAATGTTTCTTGCCTCCTAGACTTTCTAGACTCTTTCCCATATATTACATAATTATAGATAAAATTTCATATAATATATTATGTGATATATTATTGAATGTATATTCATAATAAAAATTATAAATCAAAAAAATGAAATCATGAATTAAATTAATTAATTGATTTCATTATTTTAATCGTTTATCATATGACAAATTTAATTTAAATGCGGTCTGTAAAATAAGAATATAGCTATTAATTAATAGAAATTATCATTCATGGTAACATATAGTATTGAATATAATACACAATAATCAATATATATTAAAAAATGGTAAAAAATTTATAAATTTAATCTCATTTGTTTTATTTATCATAATTATTTTTTCAAATGTTCATTATTAATTTATTAATACAATTAGAATCATTAGAAAAAATTGCACTTTGAACTCATTTTATATTACATTTGAAAATAACATGTCAAAAAATTTAGCAACTAAAATATTCCTCCAAAAATTATTATAATTTAAAATATATATTGGATTAATGTTTATAAAATGAACTCAATCATGAAATAAATCATTCCCTATAACCAATAATAAGGATTCATCACTTATTCTAATATAATCAGTATCATAGTTTAGGTTAATAAAATAGTAGAATAGATTATATCTTAGTTTTAATATAATGGAAATTTATCACTAATTTTTTAACTCGATATTGAAATAAATAAATTACTTAATATTGTATTTTTAAATTATACAATAAACATAATAATTAAACTAATTTTTTTTCACGACCTGTCCCCCAGGGCCTATGTCATGAAATACCCCAAGCCCGCCACCCGAATGCTAGGGGATGTTGAGTAGCGCCAAAGGTGTTAACCTACAAGTGTGAGGCATTTTCTTGGATACCTTTACACACATTCACTCACAAAATACCATAAAGATGAAAGGTGAACACTATGTAATTGGAAACCAGAGTAAAACAGTATGTAAATCACTTAGTGGTGTAACTGTACTAGTATACATGCCCAACAAAAGAACTGAAAACAACAAGGTACATAGGGAGCATCGATGACTGTCTATGGATGATCCACCTGATTGTTGGTGTAGCGAAGCTACTAAAATATGTAGTAGTATGTCATATCTTCCTAGCCCAACTGGACCCCTCCTGGTCCAAGGCCACCATTTCCATAGTCATATCATCTGTTAGTTCGGTCTCCCTAAGCACCCCTATTGAGATGTCAAACATATTCAGAAGACACAACATGTGTAGGCAAAGACCGTGCAGGGGTGTATAACTATGTACTCTATAGGGGACACCGAGACCCTTGATGTTCTTCTAGAGATACAGAAAGGAAACATACCACAACATAACCAAAATATAAACAACCAATATTCTGCATTGTATATTTCATTACATATACTGAGGTCTTTCAGATAAACTCATCTCCAACACAAAGAAACATAAGGCCCAAACCTCAATCCATTTCTAGGAATTTAAAAAGAATGATCAGTGCATAACTCAAGGAACGTGAATACATGCTCCATGTACTGACCATCTCTGATGGTATCCATTTGAGAGATGTAATCCATCTGGTACAACTCAACCATTCCTTATGGAACTTCTGAAATGATGTTCTCCATCTAGAACTTTCTTCTAGAACATCCTCTTTTTCCAAATATTAGAGGTATAATAGTCACAGTTTTTCATATAAGGATTGATTGGGAGAAACCATGAGATGTGGCCCACTCCTCTACACTACATTCAGTTGGGGGAGCACAACTCTAGTGTATCCTATGATATCACAATCACCCTAGTAAGAAGTGGAATGCCCCACAGTCCATCGAGAGAATACTAAATTCTACCCTGGGTTTTGATTACATCAAGTGGAGGGGACCGCTCATTGTAACTATGTTCTACAGTCAAGGGTGCTCCAACTACCCTAAAGGATACAATCCCCATCACTACCTGGAGATGGGGGAGTATTACTCCATATGCAAGGACCTACACCCATCCCAGTAGGTGAGTAAAACTATGGTATATTGTTCATTGGGGGGGGCATGTTCCCTAGTACGTCAGTGGAGTACCGACCCCAGGCTAGAGGATCTGCACCCTAGCACAGCAGGGGAGTACCGACTATGTTGTAGAACTGAATAAAGAGGAAATGCACCATGGGTTGACATGGGAGTACCTACACCTAGCATAGAGGACATGCCCCCTTACCTGCTAGGGGAGTACCAAACTCTATGTGAATTAAGTATATATTTCCCAAACCATAGTCCAATATGGGAGTACCGAATCCAATTATAGGAAACCCATCTTAAAGGAAAACATACCCGCACAGATGAAGTGGGGAGTCCCATCTCTATCGGAGTATAGGTGTAAGGATTATCCACGCCGCGAGTCATCTAGGGAATATCAATCCTAACTCTCATTACAAGAAATAGCCTAGATATACTTATCAGGATATTTGTCATACCTCAATGGTTAAAATGTTCCATAAAGACTTATCTCGATGATACGACATGTAATAAGGGTTCCAACTCAACAGAAGACACATCAATTGAACACCTGGTATGAAAGTTATATGAATTTTTGTGCCAAGGGCCCGGTTGGATTGATGTACGATCCAAGAGATCCATTGTCCAAATTTTTCCTAAAGTAATGTAGAGTATATAAAAATGACTAGAATGTTTAATGGGTTTCGACGCCATAGAATATTCATCAAACAGACTTCCGGTTTAGATGATATTCTAGTCTAAGAGAACAGGGCCATAAGTCGGTTCGAGAAATGTCTGACATGGTCAGACCGAACCGACCCGGCCCATTGGGTCATGGGTTCGGCCCGCTGGCCGAGCACGGGGGACCGATCCCCTATCAATATCCTGACGTCATACTGGTTTTCAATGCCATGAGGCCTGGTGGCACGACATCTCTTCACCCGCTACAAACCTGCACGTGTGGGTCTGATCTCTGAAGCGGCTCGATGTCGTGTCCTTCCTCCACGATGCGCCACCACTGTGCATATCTTGGATCAATAGCAGCACAAAATGGTGCTACATTGTTGGGCAGGTCCACATGGACCGGCCTGATACAGATCCATGGGAGCGGGTCCTCCCTCCACCACATCTCAATGCCAAGACCTTCCACCGCGTTGCGTCGCCACAGTGCACTGCCTCGTTTCAACCCGGTCGGCCTTGGTAGGACACCCCTTGTTTTCCAAAATTCTTTCAGGAACCACAGTTCCATTGCGGTCAGTGGGTGATGGTATCTTCCTCTCTTGTTTTCCAGTCCCACCGCATGCCACTGTCATGTTGCCGCTACTTCTAGTCGCCCATGTAGAACAAAACGATAACGGGTTCGGCGGAGGGTTTGTGCCTTGTTCATTCGGTCCACGCCATCCGCGTTAGAATGATAACATTAGAAGTATTATTAGATTATAAATACTCACATAATGAAACCCCAAATTTTCTTCCCACTTTAAGGATAGAAACATGGGTCAACCCATCAGACGGTTGACCCATGTTCTTCATAATATTCAAGAAAAGGGTTAAAGGGGGAGGAATCAAACATATAACCACCTACCTTGTAATCCTTGGAAGGCACTGCGGATGAGGATGAATTTTCCACATTTTATGGTGTTCATAGTCACTTTTCGTTGCCTATCTCTTGTTAAAATGTCTGTCTCTTAAAGCATCATTCTAGTTTGGGGGATGTTGTCACTACACTTCTTCAGAGGTTCCCCTCATGCATGCTGAAAACCCATGCTCATGCTTCGTTTAAATTGAGGGGAGGAGAGGATCAACGTCCCAAAAATATAATGAGGTCCTTTAATGTATATAATTAATGAACCTTTTATTTATCTCAATATTGTGTTTACACATTCATTTAAATCTCCCAATGTTGTGGTTACAGAAAATATGATTCAATCCATTAAATTGTTTTGACATTGCGTTGTGGTCCCAACTCGGTTTGTAAAATGGTTGCATAAACAAAAAAATAAAATAACAAAATATCGTTTTATTATTTCTTTGGTAATGTCCAAAAATTTAAATTTTTGTCCGAACCTTTCTGGTCGAAGATAGGCTTCCCTTAAGCGAATCTTGGCACTACAAATTTTATGGTGCCCTCAGGTTTTTAATAAGAGTACCTATTCCAAAGATAAAATTCTCGTCCAGCATGTTTACCGAATGAACCATAAAACCCCATTCAAAAAGTATTAAAAATCACCAAAGACATGCTCAGGTCCTTGTTAGGCTCCACCCAAGGATAAGATGACCTCACAAGATCAACGTTACTCTCAGATTTTGAATCTGAGTTCCAGTTTAGATGTTATGGATTTCACAATATTAATATTGTTACTTAAAAATTTTATTTATGGCTATAAACTAACATCTAGTGGAGGCCCACGCCGGACAATGTTAGTATCTTCCAAAGGAAAAATAATCTCACGAGTTCATCAGTGGACTCATATTTCGACTTTGAGTCACCATTTTTGAGTTATAATCTTTTGAAAAATAAAATTGTTTTATTTAATTTTTTTACGGTTATGCCATTTATGGGTTTTCTCACAGGGGGAATGATCCAAATAATGTTATGTAGTGCCTAAAGTAAAAGTGCCATCCTAAAAGAAATAGTACTGTTGGATTTTGGATCCAGTGAACCATTTAAGAGTTATTCCACTTTTTTTGGATAATTCCTCACACACGCTATTTAACGATTAACATTATTTCGACGTATCATTTTGAGAACTCCGGGCATCAGAATCATGTGACGTTAGATTTCATGCTCTTGAAATAATTTCATATAAATTTAAATAATAACACAGAAATTCCATGATGCTAAATTCCTCCCAACATTAGATTTTTTTCCATGAAAATCCAATACCCAAACTCACGGGATGAAACTGGGTACAAAAAATGTTCTTCATTGCTTCCAAGCATGCGCCATGAGGGAATATTGAGATCAACCACAGTTATGTCCAAATAATTCTAGGTAAACATCATGCCATAATAGGCCCATATTTCATTAGCTGCTAAAATTGAGGAAAACACTAAGCATCACGATACAAATCCAATTGTTGTGTCTTGTGGCCCACTGCCTAGAAACTCAAGAAGAGTCACCAAAACCGAAAAAAAGACATGACCACTCACATTTGTGGCATCTTAATAGAGTATGGATGGATAGTAAACATTCCCCACTATAAAAACATATTTTAGTCTAACAACACCACCACCAATCATCTCAAGCGGTACTCTTTACGAGAATCCAGACCGTACCACCTAGGCCATCCTCACGGCCTCGTATTGGAATCTTGGTTGGTCGTCCACATGGAGGCATCTTGAGATATATCAATATGTACCGCAGTTATAAGATTATATCTGGAGAGATGAATCTATATAGAATTTTAAAATCAGAACCATAACTACAAGATGAATATTATCATCTTTTCTATGCAACCATTGATTCCATCTAACGAGTCTGGTAATAGGTGTCCAGGGTCCTGGTGTACGGATACATTAGCCTCTGCACTAACACTGTAGTCCCTGACCTGAAATCCAAAATCGAAATAATTAACACTATTGATCACAACAGAAACAACAGACCCTTCACCATTGTGGTAAAACCAACCACGTATGATACCACTTAGTCACGACCCGACCCCTTAGTCCCATGTCATGAAATACCACAAGCCCACCTCCCGAAGGCCAGGGGTTGGAATTTAGTGCCAAAGGTGTCAAACTAAAAGTGGGATGAATTTTTATGGATAATTATACACACATGCACTCAAAAAAATAATCCATAAAGATCAATGGTCAAAACTGAGAAATCCGAATCAAGAGTTCAACAACAAGTAAAACACTATGTTGTGTAACCAGGATAGTATTCAAGCACAACAAAATGACTAAAAAAGAAATGTATAAAGGGAGAATCAACGACCATCTGTGGAAGATCCACCTGAATGTTGGAGTAGTGAATCTACTAGATGCCGAAGTTGTATGTCCTATCTTCCTGGTCCTATTAGACCCCTCTTGGTCCTAGGCCACGAAGTCCACTATTTTAACGCCTTTCAGTCCCATCTCCTTGAGCACCCCTATTGAATCATCGAATGTATTCAGCAGAAACTACCCATGGGGGAAAGCTCATGCAGGGGCGAGTAACTCAGTACTCAGTAGGGGACCGCGAGACCCTCAATTGTTTCTCAGAAATCTAAAAATGAAAAATACCACAAAACAAAATCAATGTAAACAACAATGATTATGCATTGATAGATCTACTCAAGTATATGGCATTTCATATACATTGGTCATCATGATATAATCGTCTCAACCCCAAAAAAACATAAGTCCCTGACCTCAATCCATTTCTAAGATTTTCAATAAATCCTCAAAACATAACTCAAGGATCAGGAGTACACACTCCATGAACTGTCCATCCCTAATGGAACTCTTCTAAGAGATGTACTCCATCTGGTACAACACGACCTTTCCTAATAGAACCTTTTAAAGTAAGTTCTCTATCAGGAACATTCTACTATAACTTACAATATTGCCTGGAACTAGAGGTCTCGTAGTCATAGTCTTGTGCCTATGGAAATACCAGGGGAAACCAAGTGAAGGGGACCACTCCTTGACCCTATATTCTATTGGGGGAGAATTACTCTAGTGATTTCCATGATATCTCAGTTATCCCGGTAAGAAGTGGCATGCACCTCAGTCTGTCTAGGGAGTACTAACTTCAACCTAAGATCGATTACATCAAGTGGAGGGGCCCGCTTCTAGTAACTTTTTCATGTAGTCGAGGGATCTCTATCTACCATTAAGAACCCACTAGAAGAATCTACTCGGAGATAGGGGAGTACTACTTCATATGTGAGGACATGCACCCTACCCGGTATAGGAGTACAACTACGGTAGTTTTTTCACTGTGTGGGACATGTGCCCTAGTACATCACGGGAGTGCTGACCCCATGCAAGAAGATCTGCACCGTAGAACGAAAGAGGAGTACTAGCTATATTGCAGCACTCCATAGGGAGGATCTGCACCCTTGGTTGACATGGGAGTACCTAATCCTAACATAGAGGACCCACACCATTACACAGTAGGGTAGTACCTAAATCTATGTACGTTTTGTAAAGATTAATCATTCCCTAGTACAATAGGGGAGTAACGACTCCAAAGATATGAAAACAAAATAAAATGAAAACAAACCTGCACTCATGATGTGGGAAGTCCCATCTCTACTAGAGTATAGGAGTAAGAAATACACATGCCTTGAGTCATCAATGGAGTTGTAATCCTAATTCTCACTACAGGAGAAACCCTAGTTCTACTTCTCAGGTTATCGATCATACCTCAACCACCATGATGTTCCAAAATGAAGTAACCTGATTATCATTCATGTCATATGTGTTAAAATGCAACAAATGTCACATCACCCAAACATCTTGTCTGAATGTTATGGAAATTTTAGTGGAGATGTCCTATTTTGATTATGATGTGATTCAACCTGGACAAAGTCCAGAATTTCATTGAAGCCATTTGGAGTTTCTTAAAATGACCACCTTTTCCTAAGGGTTTTGGCGTAATAGATGGTACATCAAATAGATATCTGGTGTATACGATGTGGTCGTCTATGCGAATTTGCCCGTATGTGGGTATGGTTCTAGTCTGACACAGTCGGACCGACCCGACCTGGCCCGATGGGCTGCAGGTTTGGCCTGGCCCACCAGGCTAGGCATGACCCACCAGGATATAGAATCGCTCGGCCCACTGGCTGAGCATGGGGGACTGCTCCCCTCCCGAATGCTTGAAGTCATTCTTGACTTCAAATACATGATGTCATGTGGCGACGCATCTATTGGCCCGCTACGAACCCATAGGAACGATTCTACTCTCCACTACGGCTCGATGTCGCAACCTTCCTCCACAGAACACCACTTCACTGCACCTCCTGGATCAACAAAAGCATCGAATGATGCCACACCTCCGGGCTGGTCCACATGGACCAGCCTACTACAGACCCATAGGAATGGATCCGTGCTCTTTCACAGAACGATGTCCTGGCCTTTCACCACAACATGCCACTGCAGCACCACGACCCAATTCAATACATTCAATGTTGGTCGGCCGCCCCTTTTTCGCCAGGATGCCTCTGGGCCCCGTTATCCCTTTGCGGCTAGCGGGTGACGGTTACCACCTCCCTTGTTTTCTGGTCCCACTACGTGTTGTTGTCATGCTGCTGATTCTTCCAGCCACCCATATAGAACACAGCGATAATGAGTTTGGTTGATGGTCCAGACCTTCTTCATTTAGCTCATGCCCTCCACCTTAGCATGATAACATGGTATGGAGTATTAAATTATAAAAACACCCATAATGAAACCCCTAATTATATTTATGCACTAAATAGAAAAATGTGGGTCAACCCATTGGATGGTTGACCCGTGTTCTTCATAATATTCAAGAACGAGGTAAAATGGAGAGGAATCAAACATATAACCCCTACATTATAATCGTTGGAAGGAACTGTGGATGAGGAAGAAGTGTCTACATCTAAAGGTGTTCATCGGCACTTTCCATCACCCGTCAATTCCTCCTACGTTCATCGCATGAAACTTCATTCTAGGTTGGTGGAAGACTTCATTGCACTTCTTCAGAGGTTCCTCTCATGCATGCTAAAAATCCATGCTCAAGCTTCGTTTAAATAGTGGAGAAGAGAGGATCAACACACCACAAAATTAATGAGGTTCATTAATGTGTATAATTAATGAACCATTTAAATTTTCTTAGTGGTGTGGTTATAGATTCATTTAAATCCCCCAATAGTGTGGTTACATCAAATATGAGTCAATCTATTAAATGGTTTTGACGTTGCACTGTGGTCCCAACACTGTTTTTTAAACAGTTTGACAAAAATAAAATAAAATAACAAAATGTTATATTATTGTTTTTTTGTAAATTAAAAACATTAATTTTTCTTCTGACCCTTGTTGATCGATGATAGGTTTCACATAAGCAAATATTGACACTGTAGGTTTAACGGTTCACTTATATTTTTAATCAGAGCACTGGTTCAAAAGATATAATTTTCCACCCGCACGTTTACTGAACATACCAAAAATAATGTTAAAAAATTATTAACAGTAACTATCAACCCGCACAAGAAGAGGTTAGGCTTCGCATAATGGGAATACGACCTGACATGCTCAATGGAACTATTAGATTTTTAATTTGAGTTTCCGTTTTGAAATCAAGGATATTATAATAAATAATTGTTACTTTATTATTTTATTTACAACCAAAAAATAACATCCATTAGCGGAATGCGCCAGACAATGTTTGTATATGCCTATGGAAATAAAACACTCACAATTTCAATGTAGTCTCATATTTTTAATTTGAGTCAATGTTTGTGACTTATAAGCATTTGAAAATAAAAATAATATTATTTTATTTATGATAATTCCATTTTTTTGGTATTCTCACAGGGGGAATGCATCGACTAATGATAAGTCATGCCTTGGATAAACCCGCTATCCTGAACGCAATTGTGCCCTCAGTTTTCTAATCTGGTGAACTATTTAATAGTTATTCCACTTTTTCATAAAAATCTATCCCACACTTTTTTTCAATCTTATGATTATTTCAATGGATCATTTTGGGAACTCTGTGCATCAGAATCATGTGCCGTTAGATTTCACGATCTTGAAATAATTACATATAAATAAAAAAATACAATGAAATTATGAGGTGCTACATTCTCATCTCCTTTAAAATTTTCATCCCAGAAAAGCCAAGACCCAAACTCACGGGAAGAAACTGGGTCCTACAAATGTCCATTTGCTTCTTGCAAGCATGCGCCATGAGGGAATACCGAGAACAACCACACTTATGTCTTTTTATTTCTAGGTCAACATCGTTCCACAATAGACACATGATTCCATAGCTGTGACAAGTGTCAAAAACATTAAGCATCATGATACATCTGCAATCCTAGCGTCTAGAATCCCATGACCTAGAACCTCTAGTGGAATCACCCAATGGAAAAAATGACACGTCCACTCCCACGTGTGGAATTTCCACTTAGTATAGATGGAAAAGAACCATTCTGCACTGTAAAAACATCTTGTGGACAAATGCCACCACCACAGAATGACTAAAGTGGGTTTCCTTATGAGAGTCCAGACCATGACGCATGGGCTTTCCTCAAAACCTCATATCAGAATCTTTCTCGGTCATCCATGTGGAGGCATCATGAGATAGATAAACATGTACCACGGTTAGAAGATTATATATGGATTTCTGAATTGAGATGGAATATGTAAATCACTACCATTAATACATGATGCATATTATATTCTCTTCTATGAAACTGATGTTTCAATGAAATGTGTCGGGTAACAGGTGTCTCGAGTCCTGGTGTACGGATACGCCGGTCACCACACAAACACTAGAGTCCCCATCCTGATAGCCTAACTCAAAACACTTAAATTTATTGATCATAACAAAAACAACAAACCCTTGGTCATTTAGGTATAACTGACAAACTCTAATACCACGTAGTCACAACCCGTCCTCTGAGGCTCGTGCCGTGAAATACCCCATGCCCGCCTCCCAATGGCCAGTGGTTGGAGACTAGCACAGAAGGCATAAAACTACAAGTGGGAGGAATTTTTCTAGATACCTATAAACACATGAACTCAAAAAAGAAAACCATATAGGTGAAATCTAAACACTAAGTAATCAGAAACCAAAGTACAACAACAAGTAATGTACTAAGTGGTGTAACTAGGCCACTATTAAAGCCCAACAATAGAAATAAAAAACTCAAGGTAAAATGGGGCATTGATGAACATATATGGATGATCCACCTAATTTTTATAGTAGTGAAGCTATTGGATATCAATGTAGGTTTGTTTTTCTTCCTGGTCCTACTGGACCCCTCCTAGTCCTATGTTTCTAAGTCCACCGTTGTAATGTCCATCAGTCCCTTCCCCCTGAGAACACATATTGAAACGTCAAACGTATGAAGAAGACACAAAACATATAGGAAATTTACATGTAGGAGTGAAAAACTTAGTACTCAGTAGTGGGACCCTAGACCCTCGATGGTCTCTCAAAATTCCACAAAGTAAAAATACCACAAAACAAACACAATGTAAACAAAGAAGATTATGCATTGTTAGCTCTTTTCTTCTATATGAAATTTCATATACCAAGTTCTTCCAAATATATTCATATCAACCACAATGAAACATATGGCCTTGACATCAGGCTATTTCCATGATTTCCAAAGATGGCTCAAAGAGTAAGTCAAGGATCAGGAGTACATGCTCCACTAACTAGCCATCCCTAATGGAACATATCTAAGAGATGTCCTCTATTAGGTACAACTAAACATACTCTAAATGGAACGTCTGAAAGGACATTCTCCATCGAGAAGATTCTTCTAGAACTGCCTCTAGTGCCTAGAACTAGAGGTCTTGTAGTCACAGTCTGGCACCTGAGGTAAGGCCATGGGAAACCAAGTGAAGATTCCCACTTGTCAACACAGCATTCCATTGAGGGAGCACTGCTCCAGTCTATCCCATGATATCTCAGTCGCCCATGTATGAAGTGTCCCACACTTCATTCCATTGAGAGTGTACTTACTTCAACCCTGGTTATTGATTACGTCAAGAAGAGGGGCCCGCTCCTCGTAACTGTGTCTTGTAGCCGAGGGAGCTCTAACTAATCTTAATGACTCCCTCTCTGTTGCTACTCAGAGATGGATGAATACTACTCCATGTGAGAGGACCCAAACGCTACTAGGTAGTGGTGTACCACTATGGTAGTTTGTTCACTATGGGGGACCCGCACCCTAGTACATTTGGGAAGTATAGACCCCAGGCAAGAGGACCCACACCCAAGCTTGGCAGGGTAGTACCAACTCTACTGTAGCACTACAAAAGGAGGACCCACACCCTGGGGTGATAGGGGAGTACCTACTCCTCACATAGAGGACACAAATTCAACCCAGTAGGGGAGTACATGACTCTATGTGAGTTAGGTATTGAGGACCCATGTCCTTGTCCAATCGGGGAGTACTGAATCTAATTAAAGAAAAACCATGTCAGATTAAAACGAACATGCATTGATTATGTGGGGAGTTTTGTCTCTACAGGAGTAGAGGAGTAAGGAATACACACATCTTATGTCATCAAGGGAGTAGCCATCCTATCTTTTACTACAATAACCTCCTGGTTCTTCTCCTTAGATTATCGGTCATACATCAACATCGACTATATTCTACAAGGAAGACACCTAATGATCCATAATGTCATAAGGGTTCCAAGATAACAGATGGAGCATCAACCATACACCTAGTCTTAGTGTTATTGGAATTTTTATGTCGAGGGCCCGGTTGGATTCTCGTATATTCCAACCCGCCCAAAGTCCCAATTTCTCTTGAAGTCAGTTGGAGTGTCTCTAAAGTACCCCTTTGTCCTAAGGGTTCTGGCACCATAGACAGTTTTTCAAACAAATGTATGGTTTATGAGATACAATCATTTGAGAAAACTAGGCCATAAGTGGGTACGGGTCAGGTCTGACGCAGTCAAACCAACCCAACTTGGTACGCTTGGCACAGCACGGTTCGGCTTGGCATGGTTCGACATGTTGGGTCGTGGGCGCATCCTGCTGGGCCGCCGGTTTGGCCAGTCCCCCAGCTGGGCATAGCCTATCGGGCTACGGAATCGGTTGGCGCCCTTGCCGAGTGTGGGGGACCTCTTCCCTCCAGAATGATCGAAGTCATTTGGGCCATCAAAGGCATGGATTCAGGTGGTTCAGCATCTTTTGCCCCGCTACAGACCCGCGATCATGGGTCTGCTCTCCCCCATAGCTTGATGTCACGGTCTTCCTCCGCGGCGTGCCACCTGGATCAATAGTGCCATAGAATGGGGCCCCACATCATAGTCGGTCCCCATGGACTGGCCCTCTATGAACTGGTAGGTGTGGGTCTTCCCTTCACAATGGATTGATGCCATGACCTTCCACTTGGGCATGCCACCACAACACGCCACCCCGCTTCAAAGCGGTCGGTGTTGGTTGACTGATGCATGTCCTCCATGGTGCCTCTAAGTGTCACCTTTTCTTTTTCAGTTGGTCGGTGCCAGTCGCCGCCTCCCTTGGTCACTGGTCCCACCGGGTGCTGTCATCATGTCGTCGCCTCTTCCAGTCTACCATATAGAACAATACCATAATAGGTTTGGTGGAGGGTTCCATGCTGTCTTCATTCGGCCCGTGCCCTATTCATTAGCATTATAACATGGTAAAGATTATTATATTATAAAAAATCATATAATGAAACCCTGGATTATCGTTCCATGTTAATGTCTGAATCATGGGTCATCTCGTTGGATGGTTGACTCGTGTTCTTTATAATATTCAAGAACTTGGTATAACAGGGAGGAATCAAACATATAACCCCTACCCTGTAATCATTGGAAGGATTTGAAGATGGGGAAGATGGGTCCACATCCAAAGGTTTTCGTCGGTGTCAGACCCAAATATTCTATTCAGGTATGCTTTTCCTTTTTCTAGAGTTTTTGTGAAAAGAGGAGTTTCTGGAATTTTTGAAGAACACACCATGTACTTTATGAGTACACTCTGTGTATTTTGTTACCGCACGAGGTCGTGTGCTAGCCATGTCCCGACCACACACATGGTCATGTGGGATGATGTGAAGGCCTTCTAAAGCGATGTATGGAAAAGTTTATTACAAGTCATGTACTCCAAAAGTACATGTTGTGTACTTTCTTTTTCTAATTAAACAGACCGGGCTCGCGTCTGATCGCCAGAAGTGTCTTCTTCAAGGTCTCATTCTATAGATAGAAGTTGTACGATGCAGAAAATTCACCAAGCCCCCGAGCCTCTATCATTTCTCCGAATTGATCGTTGTCTATTTCATTGGAACCGCAACGATACGATCTTACTTCTTCTAGAGAAACATTTTCCAATTCTTCATCTTTTCCAAGTTATCATGGGTTGAAAGTTTTATCCATTTTTGTAGATATATTACAATTTAAGGAGATTCAAACCTTGTGGTTCATGTAAATTTATCTCCTAACCCCAAGGTAGGTGGTTTGTGCATTTCTATTTGTAGTATTTTAGTATTATGTGCAAATTCCACCACTACTCTTGGACGGTGTACTGTGTGTTTATTGTATTACCCCTAATGATTGCCTGCCATGGTTGTATGCTTGTGTAGAGGTTATTTGTATATGAATTGGTTTGATTTATATAATTTGGTGTTTGACACATGCCTTGTACTATTTACGACTATTTTTTCCCGTTTATCTTATTGACCATTTACCTATTTTCCATGCCATGTGATCGTAGGATGGAGTGTTGTTTCTGACATGCTTGAGATTTTGTACACTTGTTATCCAAGTTGTTCTATAGGTTTACATTGGCCTTATAGCATTATTATGCATTAACATACACAGGGTCGTGATAACCTAGTGTTGTAGACTATATGTTGATAGATAAGTGAGCTTTCATAGAGAGTATTTGGACATTATAGACTATAAGTGGATAAACCGACTGAGCTTCCTTAGAGAGTCATTGGATATTATTAAATATAGGAGGATAGACCGAGTGAGATTCCTCAAAGAGACTTTGAGATTTATAGACTATATGGGGATATACTGAGTGAGCTTACTCATAGAGTCTTTGTTTTACATGAATTTCGGTGAACCACTCCGGACTATAAGAGGAATTGACCAAGTGAGCTTCATCAGAGAGTCTATGAATGACATAAGACTATAAGGGGAATTGATCGAGTGAGCTTCCTTAGAGAGTCTTTTGACCTTGAGTCTATAAGGTTAATTGACCATGTGATCTTCCTCAGAGAGTCCCTCACTACCTCAGACTATAAGGGGAATTGACCGAGTGAGATTCATTAGAGAGTCTTATAATTTTTTGTATGACCAAACCAGAGGGGTTAGGCTGAGTAAACTGCCTAAAGGGTTGTTGGTACTTCTTAAATTGAACCATAGGATATGGTTGTGTGTACTTACAAGAGGGTATCATATTTTTTGTTAGATGTTTACTTCACTGTTTCTTGTTTGATATGTGGATTGTTAATGATGAGTACTTTCCTGCTTACTGTTTACTGTTTACTATACTTTTACCTGCCATATACTCACTAACTGTTAGGCACAGATAATCGGTTGGTTACCTACTGGGATTTAGTCTCACACCCTGTCTAGGCATTGAATTTGGGCCCAAACAGATTATATTGTTGCAGGTACAGACAAGGGAAAGCACCCTTCAACTTTAGGTACTAGATTGCATTGGTGCTCGAGAGTATGGGACCTAGTCGTGTCTTGCGATGCAGAGGAGTTTCTTTTCTCTTTTTCTTTTGTACATTGGTTTACTATTATATTCATAATTGTGACTTCTTAGGCTGTTTTTCTAGATACATATGTACCATGCATCATTTACATATATTTTTCTCCAGTTTTTTCTCTAGCAGTCTTCCATTGTTTACTATTGTTGGATATTTACTACTTCCACTATTATATGTATTGTTAGTTCCACTTTGTACTCTTCCAATGAGGGCATAGTTTCCCCACTATCACACCCAATTCCCTCACTATTAGTCAGCTGCCATTGGCGTTTGGGGAAATGCGCTTGAGGCCATGTGAGAAACAGGGTACGGGGCGCCTTTGGGTGGCTTCTGGAACTGGGGCATTACAAAGTGGTATCATAAAATTCTTTTCTCCTGACATACTATTTGGAGACTATAGCCAGGGATAGTATGGAATAGGTACTTGTTGATAAGTTGTGCTCGGGAGTAGCTAACCCGTGTATAGGGGAAAGCCAATCTACCTCATATATTGCAATTTCATCTTGTTTTGAAAATTTATGATTGATCTGATTTTCATCGATGGGTGACTCACATGTTTTCTGCTGTTACTGTTGATATTAATGGGGTTATATTTCTATCGCATCCCAATGAGATGAGGGTATGAATTCTCATGCATCATATAGACACTTTCTAGAAATCACATGTCATGCATTTTTTCCATGCCATTTAGGGTGCATTAGCGATTTCATGTTGTTGTGATAGATGTTGTGTAGAATATTCCTGTTGTTGTGATATATTCTTGATAGAATACATGCTTTTAATATGTATTTCTATATGTAAGTTCTTGTTTGAACGAACTCCAAATTTCTATTCTGGATGTGTTATGGGCCCACAATGATTTGGAACATGGCATATCATTGACTTTCTTTCTCCTGTATAAGACAAGTATGAGATGAAAATATTTTATTCGTGGAGTTTATGGGCCCTAACGTATTAGAATTTGGCACCTGAAAACTTGTTTTCTGTGTTTTTTGGGCTCTAGAGGAGTTTCTAGGTATACAGCCCAGAATGTCCCGGAATACATGGCATGTACTTTAGGAATACTCGTCATGTAGTTTTTAACCATGTCGCAGACTGTTTAGGAAGAGACCCATGATTATGAAATTTTTTTAGGAACACTCCATGTACGGTACATACACGTCGTTTTTTAGTGATCGTGTGTCTACCCATGTGACTAACGGAACAAATAGAAGAATATTTGAGTATAAACATCGTGTCTTGATTTCACATTTCATGTCGTGTAAACTAGGTACTCGGCCGTGTCACGAACAACACGGGTTGGGGAAATACTTCAAGTATACACTGTGTGCACAAAGAGCATGCCGTGTAGAGTGAACCATGTAGCCGGCCCTGTAACTAACAACAAAGGTCATTGACACCTTTTCTAGTACATGATGTGTGGTGTTTATACACGCTGTGTATTCTAGGATTAAGAGGACCATGTGGTTTAGTTGTGTAAGGAGACTCGGGCAATGGAATAGAGTTCAAGTACATGTCGTGTGTGGGGACAAAAAACCATGTTGTTGGGGCGTTACATGACCAGTTGTGTGAGAATTACACACCCATGTGATTTGATTAAGATAACACGTCATGTAGTGATTATACACATCAGGTAGACATGTTTTGTAAAAAATTAATGTTTCTTTCTTCTGTTCCATTATTTTAGTGTCATGTTTTCAGTCCTTGATAATCCTAATCTAAGTTGCGCATTTAACCTTTTAGAATTATTCCACCGAGATGTCATCTGATTGTATGCCATTTTTAAGGCAGTGATCAAACACCAGATATTGCTGATCAGGGACCTCCTACAGATCCTTTTGTTGTGCCAGCCATGGCACTAGAAATTTTACCAGTTGTAGGCACTGATGCATAGTTTAGAGATAGTTTTCTATGGATGATGCAGACCTTCTAGGGAGTGCCGCCTCCCGCCCCCTAGATGGCAGAGTTGACGTGGGTTTTTCAGAAGTAGCATCGTCCTACTTTCTCAGGCGATGGAGCACCCCATGCTGAAAAATCATGGCTTGGGGTCACGCTGACAATTTTTTGAGCATCTGAAGATACCTCTAGGAAAGAGGGTGAAACTCTGTACCTATTTTCTCTGAGACTCTGCCAAGAGGTGGTGGGATATGATCTCACTATCAGGACAACAACAGTGTATGACTTTGGATGAGTTTTGGTGCATATTCTAAGATTACTTCTACCTAGAGACCTTGAGGACCGATCGTGCCTGGGAGTTTATAAGTTTGGAGCATGGAACTCTTTCTGTTATGGAGTACCCATCTCGCTTTACTGAGCTGCAACATTTTATTCCTATTCCAGGAGGCGATGAGCTGTTACTTGCGTGAAATTTTGAGGATGGTTTGAGGCATGACATCTGATCATAGGTGAACATCATCAGGTTGAATTTCAAATCATCTATCGTCAACAAGGAACTGATCACTGAGCACAATCTGAGGGATTATAGAGTAGTGGGCCAGGGTGTTTTGACATCCAGAGTTAGTGTTCCTCCTACTTATAGTATTAATCACCATAGGGAGTCTGCTTGAGGAGATCAGAGTAGGTGGTATGTATCATCGGGAAGCCATGTAGTATGATAACTATGTGGGAGGAGCGGAAATACTTGGCCTCAGTTCTAGAGAGACCCAATGGAGTGCGGATCTTGCAGAAATACGGTCCATCTTTAGCGTTTTTTAAGATACTCTCACATACATCTTTTGGTAGGGATTCCTCTATGATCTTGCATTCAAAATAAGCATCTCTAGTTTATCACTAGTCTCGGAAATGGTGTTCTTCTAGAAATTCGGGCCGAGTTGGAAGTCGTGGACATGATATTCAATCATCAGACTACCAGCGATAGTTGAGTGGATCAGCTTAAAGTGGTCAAGTAGGTTCACAGAGTCGTGGAGTAGGACAGACCATTGCTGTGCAGCAGACCCATCAGAAGCAGGATCATGGCCCCTATACATTAAGATTTAAGATCTTAGTAGCCTCAGTTTTATCTTCAGATCTTTTCGATGCAGGGGATTCCCATAGCATAATATTTGTCGCCGTTGTGGAGAGTCTTGGTCTCTTCGTCTTTTCTTCTATTGAAATCTTGATACTAGACACACCTTTGGGAACTAGGATATCTAGTGTAGGTTACTGGAAGGAGTCCCTCATGAGGATGGATGGTTTCACATCCTTTGGTATCTCTATGTCTTGGAGATGACAGGGTATGATGTCATTATCGGAATGGAATGGCTAGTTATTTTCCAGGCAGTCGTCGACTGTTATCACCGCAGGGTGAGTTTCATATCACCAAATAGTGGATGCTTTTTTCATAGAGGAGAATTGGATGTCCAGGCGAGCAGAGAGGGTCCAGAGAATCATGGGTTTGGAGGAGTAACAACCCAGATTTTTATTCTTTATCTAGATGACCTGGGGACTTCATAGTTAAATTTTCCTAAATTGGTGGATCAATTTAGAGATGTCTTTCCAGAGGACTTTTTAGGTTTGCCTCTGGAGTGTGTGGTATACTTCTTGATTGAGCTTGTGCCAGGAGCAGAATAGGTGTTCATTCCTCCTTATAGGATGGCTACACTTGAGTTGCAGGAGCTCAAGAAGCAGTTGGAGGAGTTGCAGGTAATGATTTTCATCTGTCCCAATACATATGCTTGGGGTTTGCCTGTCCTATTTGTGAAGAAGGAAGACTGTACCCTCAAGCATTGTGTGGACTATTAGAAGTTGAACTAGTTGACAATAATGAACTGATATCCCTTGCCGAGGAGCAATGATCTCTTTGATCAGATTCGAGGAACCTGGGTGTTCTTGAAGATTCATTTGAGATCCGGTTAACATCAGGTGTGATTTAGACCATCTAATATACCTATTACAGCTTTTCGGAGTAGGTATGGTCTATAAAAGTATATGGTTATGTCATTTGGTCTAACGAACGTGCCTGCAGTTTTCATGGCACTGATGAACCGAGTGTTCCATCCATACATGGACTCCTTCATGGTTGTATTCATGGATGGTATCTTGGTGTACTCTCACACTTGACATGAAAATGTCACCCATCTCGAGATAATTTTGAGTACACTGAGGGAGAATCATTTATATGCTAAGCTCTCAAAATACCACATTTGGATGGACCAGATTCACTCACTAGGTCATGTTATCTCAGAGACAGGAGTGTTAGTAAAACCAGAGAAAATGAGATTAGTAGTTTCTTGGTAGCATCTGAAGAACGTCTTTGTGGTTCAGAGCTTTCTAGGGCTGGCTGGATACTACAAGCATTTCATACATGACTTTTCACGCCTAACAGCACCACTGACAGGTCATACTAAGAAAGGTGAGAAGTTCTTATTGTCAGATTCTTCTGAGTCATCCTTTCAGGAGCTGAAAGGGAGGTTGAATTCAGCATTGATACTAGTCTTTCCATAGCTAAACAAGAGCAATATCATTTACTACAATTCATCAGGTTTCAGGCTGGGAGCTATGCTTATAGAGGGAGATGGAGTCATTTCTTACAGGTCTCTGCAGTTAAGGCCATATGAGAGGAATTACCCAACACACGATCTGGATTTAGCAGATGTTGTCCTTGCCCAATTTTTTTTGAATACATTATCTTCAGGGAGTGCACTTTGGGTTTTTCACCAACCACAAGAGTCTCAAGTATATAATCACTCTGCGTGATCTTCATTTGACACAGTGAAGGTGGGTTGAGTACCTTTAGTATTTTGACTTTGAGATTGCCTACACACCTGGGAAAGGCAATGATGTGGCTGATGCATTGAGCATGAGGACTAAGATACGTGTAATTAAATAGGAAAGCAGTGAGTGGGAGATAATGGATATATTCTCTGAGAAGTATTTGGAGGTGCACGATAGACAGGGGAAGACATTTCTATATTCTGTAGTTGTTACCTCTACCATTCTTTATCAAGTACGAATGAGGCAGCTTTTAGATTCTGAAGGCTGAGTCTTACAGGAAAGTGTATCATAATAGGACCCTATTCATGGATGGACCATAGGGGAGGATGAGATCTTGTGTTTCTAGGGGCGTGTATGTGTTCTAGCAGACATACGCAAGGAGCTGATGTGAGACATTCAATCCTCGATTTGGGCAGTTCATCCGAGTGTCACCAAGATGTATCGTGATGTACACCATTAGTATTGGTGTCTAGTAATGAAAAGAGTTGTTTCTATTTTTTTCAAGAAGTGTTCCACCTGTCAGCAGGTGAAGGTGAACCATCAGCGACCAGTAGGGCTTTTTTAGTAGTTACCCATTCCCAAGTAGAAGTGTAATGACGTCGTGATGGATTTCATGATAGGGTTGCCGAGGTATCCTAGAGGGAATGACACACTATGGGTTTCCATTGACAGACTCAAAAGGTATCTCACTTCTTGATGATCAAGGAGACCTTTAGTGTTGATGAGCTAGGCCGTTTTACATCCTATAGATTGTACTCCTGTATGGACTTCCACACTTCATTGTTTCAGAAAGGGATTCACGTTTAACTTCTCGGGTCTGGAAGGGGCTCTAGAAGGATTTGGTCACAAAGGTACTTTTGAGAATTGCATTCCATCCCCAGAAAGATGGCCAGTCCGAGAGTACGATTCAAGGGATTGAGGATATAGTCCAAGAATGGCTTCTGGATTTTTTAGGTTCTTGGGAGAAACATATACCTATTGTGGAGTTTGCCTACAACAATAGTCTCCAAAAATTATTCTTATGAAACCTTACAAGGCTTTGTACGGTAGGCCATACAGATCATCCTTAGGTTGGATGGAGGCAGGAGAGGCAGCCATGCTGGGACCTCGTCTTGTACCGGAGACCACAGAGTAGATAGAGTTGATTCGGAAGAGGATGGGTACTACGCAGTCTCATCAGAAGTCTTTTACTGATCATCAAAGACATCCTCTAGAGTTCGAGGTTGGGGATCAGGTTTTCCTGCTTGTTACGCAGAGGTTGGGACATAGGATTGTTAGGAGATAGGGTATGCTTTCACCGTGGTACGTCAGACCATTTGATGTGTTGGAGAGAGTTCGGCCGGTTGCCTATCGGTTTCAGTTACCTCAGAGGTACCATGCTATGCACTATGTCATCCATGTTTCTCAGCTTCGACGTTACTTTTCAGACCTGTATCATATCCTTCATCCTGAGTAGGTTGAGCTCAATGTAGATGCATCATTTTTGGGGCATACTATCCATATTTTCGATCGTAGTACAAAGGTTCTCTGTGGCTATTCTGTTCCTTTGGTATGGGTGCTATGGCAGCACAAGCGAGTACATGAAGAGACTTGGGAGAGGGTGGCCAATGTACAATCATAGTGGCGGAAGCTATTCGGTGATTCTTCTTCTAGACCTCACTAGGAAAATTTTGGGATGAATTTTATTGGGGGGGGGGGAGTTTGTAAGAACCAGGATCTTCTTTTTAGGAATTTTTTCCATTTTTATGGATTTTTTTAGAAAAGAGGAGTTTCTGGAATTTTTTAATTACACTCCATATACTTTATGAGTACATTTTGTGTACTTCGTTGTCGCACAAGGCCATGTGCTGGACGTGTCCCGGCCACACACACAGTCATGTGGGGAGATATGGAGGCCGCATAAAGTGGAGTACATAAAAGGAGAGTAAACATCGTGTACTTTATTTTGTTCATTAAATGGACCAGGATCATGTCTGATCTCAATAAGTGCCTTCTTCTAGGTCTTGTTCGACCGAGAGTAGCCATATGACACGGAAAATTCATCAATCCCCTGATCCTCCATCATTTTATGAATCGATTTCATTTGATTTCATTGGAACTGCAGCGGTATGCCCTTCCTTCTTCTAGATAATATTTTTCCAATTCCTCCTCTTTTCCATGTTATCAAGGGTTTAACGTTTTATGCATTTTTTGTAGATCTTCTAAAATTTTAGGAGATTCAAGCCTCGTGGTTCAAGTATATTTTTCTCCTATCCCCAAGTTAGGTGGTTTGTACCTTTACGTTTTATGTTTTTGAGTGTTATGTCCAAATTCCACCAATACCCTTGGACGGGGTACTGCGTGTTTACCGTTTTACCCCTCCTGATTTTATGTCATGTTTGTATGCTTGTAGAGAGGTTATTTGGATATGAATTGGGTTTATTTATATACGTGGGTGTTTGTCTCAAGCCTTGTACTATTTAGAACCATTTTTTCATATTCAGCCAATTGGCGGTCTACCTATATTTCAGGCCTTCTGATCGTGGGATAAAGTGTTGTTTTATGACATGCTTGAGATTCTGTAGACTGGTTAGCTAAGTAGTTTTGTAGGTTAACATTGGAATTATATCATTATTATGCAATGAATTACATGATTTCGTGAGAACCTGGTGTTATTGACTATAATAGGATAGACCAAGTGAGCTTCCTCAGAGATTCTTTGGACATTATAGACTATAAGAGGATAGATCGAGTGAGCTTTCTCAGATAGTATTTGGACATTATAGACTGTAGGAGGAAGACCGAGTGATCTTCCTCAAAGAGTCTTTGAGATTTATAAATTATTAGGGGATATACAGAGTGAGCTTCCTCAAAGGGTCTTTGTTTTACTTGAATTTCCATGAACCACCCCAGGCTAGAAGAGGAATTAACCAGGTGAGCATCCTCAGAGAGTCTGTGAAAGACCTGAGACTATAAGAGGAATCGACCGAGTGATCTTCCTCAGAGAGTCTCTTGACCTTGGGGCTACAAGGGGAATTGACTGTGTAAACTTCCTTAGAGATTCCCGGACTACCATAGACTATAAGGGGAATTGACATAGTGAGCTTCCTTAGAGAGTCTAATAATTTTTTGTATGACCAAACCAGATGGGTTAGGCTGAGTGTACTGCCCAGAGGGTTGTTTGTACTTATTAGGTAAGACCAAAGGGGGTGGCTGTGAGTACTTCCCGAAGGGTTACCTGTTTGTGGTTAGCTGTTTGCTTCATTGTTGCTTGTTTGATCTATGGATTGTTACTAATGAGTACCTTCCTGCATCTTGTTTACTATACTTTTAGCTGAAATATACTCACTGAGTATTAGGCACAGATCTTGGAGTGGTTCCCTACTGATACTTACTCTCACACCAGGTTTGGGCCATGCTTTTGGGCCCAAATAGATTATATTGTGGCATGTATAGACAAGGGAAAGCGCCCTTGTACTTCAGCTACTGGATTGCATTGGAGCTGGAGAGCATGAGACCAAGACGAGGGTTGATATTCTGAGTAGTTGCTTATTTTTTTCTTTTGTACTTTGATTTAGTATTATACTATTAATTGTGACTTTTTTGGCTATTTTCCTAGATACATATGCACCATGCATCATTTACATATATTATTCCCCCATATGTTTCTCTCTCAGTATTCAATTGTTTACTGTTGTTGGATATTTACTACTTCTTCTATTGTATGTTTTGTTATATCCCTTGTGTACTCTGCAAATGTGGTCAGAGTTTCCCCACTATTACACCCAAGGCCCTCGCTGCTAGTCGGCAGCCTCTGGAATTTGGGGAAATGCGCTAGAGGCCATGTGACCAACCGTGTACGGGGCGCCTCTGGGTGGCTTCCTGAACCGGGGCGTTACATTCGGTGATTTCCATTGCCCATCAATTCCTCCAAAATATGTCACTCGAAGCTTCATTCTATGTTGGTATAATCCATCACTGTATTTCGTCAAAGGTTCCCCCGTTTCATACCATAAACCCATTCCATAGTTTCATGTAAATAGAGGGTAGGAGTTTATCAACCCACTAAAAAATTAATGAGGATAATTAATGAGTATTATTAAATATCCTCTTTGATTATCTCAATGGTGTGGTTACATGTTCATTTAAATCTCCAAACGTCATGGTTACGAAAAATATGATATAAGACATTATATGGTTTTGACATTTCACTCTGGCCCCAACACTGTTTTTCCAACAGTTTCACTATGAAAAAATAAAATTACAACAACTTATTTTATTATTATTTTTGTAAAGTCCAAAAATTAACATTTTAGTGCGACCGTTTCTGGTTTCTGTTAAGCTTCCCATAAGTGAATCTTGGTGCTTTGGATTCAACTATGGCCTTGGATTTTTAAACTGTGAACCTGTTAAAAAGATAGAATTCACTTCTCACGCATTTACCGAACGTATGTTAAAATAAAATTCAGATATTATTAATAGTCACACTCGACCCGCACTGGTGGAGGTTAGGAACCGGATAAGGGGAACACTACATCAGGAGATCAATGGTACTCTCAGATTTTCAATCTGAGTATCCATTTATATGCTAAGGATTTTACATTAAAACTTTATTACTTAATTATTTTATTTACAGAAAAAAATATCTTCCACATAAGTCACGTGCTGACCAATGATAGTATTTTTTTGACAAAATAATCTAATCATGAGTTTAATGATGGTCTCATATTTTTAATTTCAGTCATCATATGTCTGTTATAAACAATTGGAAAAATAATAATTTTTTTTTATTAACGGTTAAATAATTTTTGGGTTTTCTCACTAGGGGCATGTGACGACTAAAGGTATATTTCACATAGGGTAAACCCGTCATATTAAATGGAACAGTGCCCTTATATTTCTGATCTAGACACCCGTTTAAGTGTAATTCCACTTTTTCTGGAAAATATCTCACACACACTATTTAAATCTTAACCTTTTTTCGACGCATCATGTTGGGCACCATGGGCATCAGAATCATGTGCTTTCAGATTTCACAGTCTCAAAATAATTCCATATAAATTAAAAAAAATCATGGAAATTCTGAGACACTTCATGTTTACTTATTCATATTCCATTAAAAACTCAAGAAATAAGATAAAACAATGGATTTGAATACATTATGAATGGTTATTTAAAATATAGAAATTATAATTGATATTTATGAATGATCAAGTAGAGAAATAAATTAAAATAACTTTGTAATAACGATTTCATTAGAGATAGTTGTAATGGGAGTGGTGAGTGAAGAGACATGTAAATATCTTGAATCATTCCACGAACTTTAGAGTGATCCGTTTAATATAAAAAACTATAGTGAAATCTAAGAGAGAGTAGTTAATATAATATCTATGTGTATATGATTTGTAATTTAAATTAATTTGTTCAAAAATGTTCTATTTATAGTGAACCATTGACAATTTTATAATTATAATTTTTTTCAACAATATAACATTCTCAATATTATATAGTTACATTAGAAAACACAAATGACTTCCAAGCTATATGTTTTTAAATATAAATGATGAAAGTTTACTTAATTTTTTAAAAAATATTTAATCCATAAAATATTTATACTCTTTATTAATAAAATAAATATGTAATTCACGAACTAAAATAATCATTTAATATCATAAATTATTTTTTATGGTATGAAAAAAATATTTTTGTATGACTCTAACGTAAAATAATTTAAAATTAAAAAAAATTGCAATATTTGCAATATTAAGTTATGATATTTTTTAAAGACATGTTTTAACATCATCTTTATATCATAATATATTTATAAAATAATAAATATATTTATATTTATGTTATTTATATTCAATCCAAGATTCAATTATCTCAAAAAAGAAAAAAAAATTCCAAATGAAGAATTTCAACATAATGATTCTAATTTGATATCAACCATATATAAATCAATATGTCACTACCTATAATGACCCATGTTATTTAGGTTGTGATAAAATACAATAGTTTTTTTCTTTTTCATTTATTTCACGGTTTTGTTTTGAAACCGAGCTTCTGGAAGATGTACCATGAGTTGGGCTTCTTTAAATGTTTTGATTCCAGGATTTTCTAAAGTTTTGAAGTGTTTCTTGGATGGTAGGATGGGTTTCAGGAGAACTGGACTAGGCAGTGACGTTCGCACGAGCTATGCACAATTAGACAAAACCATGTGGGTCAATTGTGTATAATAGAGCAGGCATGCGGTAGTAGATGCACAGTCTATGCATAGTATGTGAGACAATGCAAGTTAAATCATATGGCCTACCCTATTTTGAGTGCTGGGATAAATTATTTTAATTATATTCATGGTTGAAATGAATTTTATTAAATAATTTGTTTGGTGTTTCATTTAATTAAATGAATTTTGAGAGAATTTAAGTAAATGACATTAAGATGGAGAAATTATTTAATTAAATTGAGATGAAAAGAATTAAATTTATTTTAGATGATGACGAGTTGGAATTTTTATTTAATTAAATTAAAATAAAATGAATTTAATAAAATGACTTATAAATGAGGATTCGGGTTTTCACTTAATTAAATTCAAGGAATAGATAAATTTAATTAATTACTGTTAAATAGATGTTTTATATAATTTACATCCTAGTTATGAAGAATCTAATTAGTCATTGTGAAATGAGAGAATATTATTTAATTAATTTGAGGATGAGAGAATTTAACTAATTAATGTTGATGAGTTGAATTTTTTAATTTTATTAAATTTGGTACATATAATATAACTAAATAACATAAATTGTATAAATTATTTTTATAAATTCGGTTGAAACAAATTTAATTAAATGATGAATAATGGGGTGTATGGTTTTTTAAATAAATTTTATTGAGTGAATTTAGTTAAAAAATAATGGGTAAAAATACTTATTTAATTAAATTTATTTGGAATGAAATTGAGATAAATGATTTATTAAATTTGGAGATGGGGTTTTATGTAATTATATTCTTGGTTATGACAAATTTAATTATTTTATGAAAAATGGGGGATTTATTTAATTTAATTTAATAGGGATAATTTAGTAAAATAATTATGCATTGGAAAATATATTTAATTAAATTCATTCAAGAAAATTTTAATTTAATGATTTGTTAAATTTGGAGTTTGGGTTTTATCTAAATAAATAAAAGGTTAAAATGAATTTAATTATTTGATAAAAATTGGGGGTTTTATTTAATTTAATTTAATTTTGTTGTGAAAATTTTATTAAATAATGATGTGTTGGAAAATTTATTTAATTAAATTCATTGGCGAAGAATTTAATTATGTGATGTGTTAAATGTGGGGTGGGGGTTTTATCTAAAAAAATTTAAGGTTAGATTGAATTTAATAATTTGAAGAAAAATTGGGGTTTATTTAATTATATTTTATTGACAGAATTTCATTAAATATTTGAGTGTTGGAGAATTTATTTAATTAAATCCTTAGAAACTGAATTTTAATAAATGTTGTGTAATTTGGGAGTTTGGGTTTTATCAATGATGAATTTTTTTAAATTATATTCATAATAATGTTTTTTATCATGATAATTATTTTAAAATAAAATGATCTTGTGGAATTTAATTAAATGAGGTGAGATGGAGAATTTAATAAATATAAATTAAGTTAAATCGAAGTTTTTTAAATGATGTGATGTGGTGGTTTTATTTTATTACATTATTTGAGAAGAATTTAATAAAATACTGATTATATAAGGAGATTAATGTTTTATCAATGGTGGATTTAATTAAATTATAATAATATTAATGGTTATTATTATAGCAGTTAATTTTTTTTGAATTGAGGTTGATGAATTTAATTAAATGAGATGCGATGGATAATTTTATTTAATATATTTGAGTTAATTGGATTTTAGTTAAATGATGTGAAATAGGGGTATTATTTTATTAAATTCAAGGTTAAGAAAATTATAATTCATTGATGTGGAATAGGGGTTTTAATTTAGTTAAATTGAATGTTGAGAGAATTTAATTAAATGGAATGAGATAGATAATACATTTAATTAAATATTGTTGAATATAATCTAATTAAATAATGTGTAAATGACAGTTTGGAGTTTATCAAAAGTGTATAATATTAAAGTGTAATAATAATAATATGATGTTTCTTATTATTATTGTTTTTATATGAAATATTATATTTTAAAATTAGAGTTATAATTTATTTATGGGATAAAATAAGTTGGATCCACACCTCTCCCACCTTTTACAGGGGGTGTGACCCACCCATGTTGAAACAACAGTTGGTCGTGCCCCACCCTCATCTCTAACTCCCTATTCGCGCGACTATCTCTTCCCGAAGTCATCAGAGTATCTTTCTATCTCATCAAGGTGGTGAAAAAATTGTCTATTGAACCATTGCATTGTTTTATGATAACCACCACTGAAGGCAAAGCAGTTTGGCTCAATTTGGTTCACCTCTTTCATTTCTAGGTAAGGATATATATCAAACAATTAGTTTTGTCCCCCTTAAATTAGATGCATACGGTTTATTGAGGTTCCAGTGAATTAATTTGAGATGTTTTGTTTCTCCCCGCACTAATTTTGTGTTCTATATATCATTGCAGGGTTATGTAACCAATTACTATTAAACGCACACAATATATTGGGAGTGCGTGTGCGTGATCACATTTTGGTTTGAGTAAGAAATCATTGGCCCAACCAATTCCATGAGAAAGGATCCTCAACTATTATTTTATACGAAATTTTTTTTATATTTATTATAATGCTTTTGATAAAGCTGAATTCAATATTAGAGATAATGTCTTACTGGTTTAAAATGATTTGATAGATTACAAAATTTTGTTTTTTTAATAAAACCCCTACAACAGAGGTGCACTGCATTCAAGCTAAAACATAATTTTTAGACTGATATTATGGTTTAGATTTTAAATATGTGTTTTTCTATTACAACCCATACATGTTGATACATATGGGTTTATTGTAAATTATGATTATTATGTAGGAAACTTTGTGATAGTTAATTGTGGATTAATTATGTTGTCTAAATTTATAATTGATAAATTTAATTTTCGGGTTATTTTTGAGATAAAAAATTGAGTAATATGGGATTTTTGATTGTGAATTAATTAAGATATTTGATAATTTTAATTGAGATAATTAATCAGGGGGTTATATATGAGATAGTAAATAGGCTAATATGAGATAGATAATTGTTAATTAATTATGTTATTTGAAATTGTAATTCATATTATTAATCGTTGGATTATTTATAAGATATAAATTTCCTAGGATGAGATAATTAATTGAAAATTAATTATTAGTATTGATAATTCTAATGGTGATAATTAATCGGTGGATTAATTATGAGATATCAATTTGGAGATGTTGGGTTAATTAATTGGGAATTAATTATATGCTTTGTGAATTGCAATTGTGATAATTATTTGGGAGAATTAATTATGAGCCATTAAATTGGGTAAGTTGAGAAAATTTATTTTGAATTAATTATTTTATTTTACAATTTTAATTTAGATAATTAATCAAGAGACTAATTACGAGATATAAAATATTGTTAAGTTGATATAATTAACTGTGAATTAATTATGTGACATTGATATTAGGATCTAGATATGTAATTGTTGAATTAAATTTGGAGAGTTGTGATTTATAATGAGATATATAATTCTAGATAATTAATTATGGGATATGAATTGTATTGTTGGTTATTTAATCGATGTATTAACTAATGGGATTTTTGTACCTTGTAAATTTTTGAGTTAAATAATTTATTTTAGTATAGACAAATGAGATGAATGAAAGGCCATTTCCATATTATTTTTTTGAGTTGAATGTGAAACCTGTGTTAATGACTTATTTGAAATATTTAATATGGGATTCCATAAGTATAAATTTTAATATTACTGCATATATGTAATAGAACAGTGTAATGAAATGCATGAGAGGGTAAATGATTCCCTTATTATATGTTGTGAATGGTTATGCCTTGTTTTGGCAGGGTAGCCAAGGGACCATGAGAACCCTTGGGCATAAAGAATTTGTTAGTTTTTGGGTTGATCCTCTATAGACCATGAGAGATCATAGAGTTAATCCAGGGGATAGACTTTGTGCACTACTCTTGGTGATCGATGTCTGTGTGTTACATCCCATTCAATACAACATCATTTTTCCAAAGGACATGAATTAGTTGGGGTTGGAAGAGTATATGAGATTCCAAGATTATTTCCATGTGACTGTGAGAGCTAATGGAGTTTAGACCAGGTGATGGAAAGTGAGTGATTCCCCTGGAAAGGAATGTATGTGCATTATGCCTTGGTCCAGCTAGAAATATTATCCAGGGAATATGTCCATTTGGAATTGGTTCGTGCTTTTTTCATATAAGTTGATGCAAACCATATCTACCTATTTATATATATAAATATATATATATATATATTCCTATTAAATATATATACTTAATAAACCTGATCAGATATACTAGCAGTGGGATGAAGTAGGGATCACCGGTTGGTGTACCTTAGGAACCTTGATGGGTTGTTGGTTGTTTATTCAATTATGTTTTTACTTTGATATTCTATCGTGTTGTTTAATTTTGTTGAATTTTCTAGATTGAGATATCCACTGGTGGTCCAAGTCAACTGAGATTTATATCTCACACCCTATTTGGGATTTCATTGCTTTGGGGTACCTGAGTAGGCTTTCTTGTTCGAAGGACTTTGGACTCTTTCATGTGGTTGTTTACTTATACATTGGAGTTAGGAGCAAAGGACCAAGTAGGAGGTCAGGATGATCAAGGAGATTTCCCATTCGAAATTGACTCTTTTCCTTATTTATTTATTTAATGTAAAAAATGTTGTTTTGGTCACTTGTTTTAGATATGAAACACCATGACATTCATGAATTGTATAAACTAGTGTTGGAAAATTTCCTTATTTAGTTGACTGGTGTGTTATATATGATTCTGCTATTGTCTAAGATTCTTATTTCTTACAACTATGAACTATGAATATGAGGGTATTTTTCCCCCACTAACTATCCAAATAGCCTCACTACTATTTGGGAACCTTTGGCATATGGTGATATGTTCTTGAGGTTATGTGGCGATTGGGCTAGCTATTAGTTTAAGGGTAAGATGGTTTGGAATGTTACAAAGGGGTATCAAAGGTACATGTTTTCTTTCTTTTTCATTAATCATTCTATATTTCATTGGAAGACAAGATTCTTGGAATGTGTTGGTTCTCAGTTTGTAGACATGCCTGGGACTAATCACCCAATGTACGGGAAATGACCAAATGTCTAGGGATGGGAATTTATGTTTATACTATTTATTTTTGTCTTTGATATAATTTCACCTAAAATAAATGGTGTATTTTTAAAAGCATATTAATTTGAAAATTCTGAAATCATTTCCTTGGCCTAATATGGAAAGAAAATTCCATGAAATTCATCATCATAGGCCCTTATAGATTCACATACCAGGAATATGACATGACATGTAGTTTCATTAGTAGGATGCCTACTAATTTTAAATGTGTTCCTTGGATTAAATTCCATATGATGAATTTATTTAGCATTCCCCTTTAGATAGCATGTTTCTGTGATAAATATATTATAATTGGGTGTTCATATGCAATGATTCATATTTATTATCATGTTTTTTGGTACTAGAATGATTTTATATTACATGTTATTGTGTTATGGCTTATGAGAACATGATAGGGGTGTTCTAATATTTATATAGCCTCATGAGTGGAAAATTTATTTGTTTTAGTCATAATGAGACATAGCATCAGTTTTATGGTTCATGTAATCCTTATAACATGGAAAAGGGTAACCTATGTTTTCAAACAATTTGAAAATGGTAACTAATGTTAAAAGGTTTAATGGAAATTTTATGTGATGAATGGGAGGAAAATTCTAGCGGTAAGGTGTGTATGACACATAAAAGTGAATACAGAATTTAGTAATGAAAAATGATCATCAATGCACTACTCCTTGACCACAGTGGGTGGGCTAGTGTAGAAGTAGCTCATGATTGATTCTCATGGATGAAAAGTTTTTAAGGTGGTGAAATTTTAACGTCGCTTGTTTTTTAGACCGGGCAAAAATACTAATGTTAATGAATTTTTCATTTAATACACAGTACAATTTTAAAACTAAGATTTTGAATGAATTTTCTTGAGTTGGGTTTTTTTAATGTGTTGATAGGAGGCCTAGGTAAGCCTCAATGGGTTCCTTGGATAGATGGATGGGTTTTAGGGGAACCGGACAAGGCAGTGATGTTCGCACGGGCTGTGCACGGTTAGTAAAAACCATACAGGACATCCATGCATAATAATTTTGGTGTCCAGTAGAGAACACACAGTCTTCACATAGTCATTCTGACTAATAAAGTCAAACCATATGGTCTACCCCAGTTTTCAGTTTCAGGTAAAATTAATTAATTTAAATTAATTATTGAATAGAATTTATTTAATTGAGCTATTGGGTGTTTCTATTAGTTAAATTATAGTTTATAATGTTTTATTAAAAGATATTGAGATGGAGAGGATATTTTATTAAATTTAGATGAATAGAATTAAATTTATATTAAACAAATATGAGATGAAGTCTTTATTTAATTAAATTTAGATGAGTGGAATTCAAATAAATGACTATTAAATAAAGCGTTAATGTTTCATTTAATTAAAATCATGGAAATGTGGAATTTAATTTATTAATTCAAAATGGATGTTTTATTTAATAAATTCAAGGTTAAGAAGAATTTAATTAGTCATTTTGAAATTTTAGAATGTTATTTAATTAAATTGAGGATGAGGGAATTTAATTAAATAATTTTGATGAGTTGGTGTTTTTAATTTAAATAAAATCTGATTATAGAATTTAAATAAATAACATGTATTAGAGAAATTAATTAATTAAATTCATTTGGAAATAATTTATTTATAAAATATTAATCAGTTGTTTAGTTTTATAAATTAAATTATGTTGAAAGAATTTAATTAAATAATATTGAGTTGGAAAAATTATTTAATTAATGTGGGTAGGAAAGAAATTTAGTTAAATATTATGATTAATGTGGAGTTTTGGTTTTATCTAATTAAATTAAAGGTTAATATTAATTTATATATTTGATGTTAAAGGATGGTTTTATATAATTAATTTATATTGGGAGATTTCAATTAAATAAAAAGGTGATGGAGAATTTTTGTAATTAAATTCATTGGATTAAAATTTAATTAAATGATGTGTCAAATGTAGAGTTTGGTTTTTATCTAAAAATTTTAAAAGATAAGAATAATTTAAATATTTGATAAAAAAATATGTGAATTATTTAATTAAAATATATTGAAGGAATTTTGTTAATTAATGATGTGTTACCGAATTTATTTAACTAAATTCACTGGAGAATAATTTAATTAAATTATTAGTAATTTAGGAGTGTTGGGTTTTATCAAAAAAATAATTTAATAAATTGATAATTATAATAATGGTTATTATCATGATGATTTTATGTAATTAAATTGATGATTTTAAATATAATTAAATGAGGTGAGCATGAGAATTTTTTTAATTAAATTAAGTTAAGCATAATTTAATTAAATGATGTGAAGTGGGGGTTTTATTTAATTAATATTTTTCAGTAGAATTTAATTAAATGATTTTTAAATGGGGAGATTTAGGTTTTATAAAAGAATCATTTCATTAAATGATAATAATATTAATGTTTATTATTATGGATGTTTTATTTAATTATATTGAGGTTGGTAAATTTAATTAAATGAAGTGAGATAGAGAGTTTTAGTTTATTAAATTGAATAAAATTTAATTGAATGAAATAATTTGAAATGGGGGTTTTATTTAATTAAATTAATTATAAAAAAATTAATTAATTAATATGAAAGGAGGTTTTTAATTTAATTAAACTACCTATTGAGAGAATTTAATTAATGAAATCGAGTTTGATAATTCATATATATAAATTCTTTTGACTAGAATTTAATTAAATAATGTGTAAACGAGACTTTGGGGTTTATTAAAAGGGTATATTATTAAATGGAAATAATAATAATGTGATTGTTATTATTATAATTATATAAATTATTATATTTTAAAAAAGAATTTTAATTTATTTAAGGGAGAAATGAAGAGGGAGGCACACCTCTCCATCCTCCTACAGGGCATGCAACTTACACATGGGGGCACACCACCCTCCTCTCCGGCTCTCTGTACATGTATATATCCCGTTCTTGACTGTTCAATGTAGATTTCAGTCTTCTCTAGGTGGTGCAGGTTTTGTATCAGATCTTTTTTGTCTATATTCTAATGTACGCGGCCGAAGGTGAAATGGTTCTCGTCGATTCAGATCACCTCCATCATTTTCAGGTAAGGTATATTCCCGATAATTTGTTTTCTAGCCCCATTAAATTAGATTCTTACGGTGAATTTCTGATTTGGTGAATTAATTGGAGTTTCGGTGTTCCTCGCCAAATTGATTTTACGTGTTAGTTATCATTGTGAGATTAAGTGACCAATTACATGTACGTGTGAGTTTTTTTTTGAAGAGCGTGTGTGTGAAGGTCACCAATGAAAAGGTTACCTATACATAGGTCACTAACGCAAAGTTCAATGATGCAAAGGTCATCGATGCATGGTTACTACTAAAACCTACTATTGAGAAGGTCACTGATGAAGGTCACCGATGAAGGAAACCACTAAAGGCTACCCATGAAGTATACTGATGCACTTACTGTTAAAGCCTACCGTTGTGAAGGTTATTGTTATCATTCTACCGATAAAAACCCTTCCATACTTTGTTAAATTCTAAAAAAAATTTATAACAATTATATTCTGTAAATTTAATATGTATGGAATTAATTAATGATGATTTTAGACATATCAAGAAATTTTATCTGGGGACAGTACGATGTACGAGGAGGACCACACATGGTTTACTTATTCTTATTGTAAGATCTCAAATATTAAATGTGAAGACCGATGAAGAAACCATATACTGAGATAAAAGAAGATGGTTGGGTGTGAAAATTCTTGTGAGAGAATAGAAGAATGCATGAGAAAGAACTAAATCGCTAGATCAAAGAGAAAAAGGAAGAACCACATGACAGAGACAATGTGTACCCAAGAGTCTCAAGAAGATCATTTCAGGAGAACAATTTCAATACTGCCTTATATGCTTCATAAAATTTTTTTCAAACAAGATGTCGAACACTCACCTCCTGGAAGCTAGAACCTATAGTTGTGAATCTCTATTTTGAGGAATACTTCCAGAGAAAGACTCAAACTGAAAATTATTCATTCCAATGAGTCAAGAGATGAAATGGAAACACATAGATCTTTCTAAACTCAATCTCATAATATTAGCTCTACTACATTATTTTATTTTACATTTCTAAGAAGTGTGTATTTTTCTATTATACACACATTGTCTCTTGTACGTCAACATTAGGATACTAAAAATCCTCACATCAAACTTCTCTTACATTTTGTTTCCCACGTATTATCGTGGAAGAGACTATGTGTGCTCTGTATTGTTTTTTTACTTCCACAAACAATTGTGGTAGATGGTGTGGACCCTAAACAATTTGGGAATGCTATTGGAAATCCTAATATAGGTTGTGTATCATGTTTATTGTAAATATAAACTACTTGGTGGCAGGTGATCACCAAGTGGAGAGGATTAAGTTTCGTCTTAAGACTGATCCTCTAGCTTTACTCAACTATATATTATATTTTTGTGATACTTTGTTTCATCTATTTTCTATGGCTCATTAATTTCTAAAACAAATGATTATTTTGGCTTAACATTAATAGCTAGTTCTGGTTGGTGTGTGTATTAGTTTAATTCAGTAAACTTATTTCAAAGGTTGAAGACATGTTTTACACTGATTCAACTAAGGACTAATTACCCTTTGAGAACCCTAAAGTCCAATTAAACAATTATATCTCCACTTCCTTAATTAACTAGTCTGTTATCATATTTCAGAGATCATTATAAGAATTTTTTTAACAAAAATTTTAAGTAGAAACTCAATTACCCCCCCCCCTCTTGAGATTCCACTATGACCAACAATTTTAGAAATAATAATTTCACATTTTTGGAAATTATTTAAAAGGTATTGAACATCTTTAAGGTTTATATGATCATTGATGTTAATATAATAACAATAAATTGTGTTTATTTCATTTTGGGAATAAAATACTCAAATTGGAATCCTTAATGATTAGAAGTTTATTTGATGGTTAATTTTCTTCCATTAGATGTTTAACTTATTTTTTATAGCATTATAGGAGTTATATTAACAATGATTTTTGAATAGAAAACAAGATTTCCAAGTGAAAACCTATCACATCTTGAAATTCCATGGTTCTTGAACCCACATATTAATGGTAAAAATGATGTTGATCCCACCACGAGAATAGATGTTTTAATAGTTAGAATGAATTTTTTTACATAAATAGTTGGATGGTTAAATATTCTGTTTATTTTGTGAAACACAGTATATAATCGCATTTTAATTATTTTTATGTAATTAAATATATTTCTTGATATATTATTTTGGGTTAGGGAATAAGTAATCAATATGTATCATATAATGGATTATTTTTTTATTAACAAGGATTTAGGTATGTGTAATGCCCCGACCCCAGTTACACAGAATTAGGGCATTATTACATAACATTGGAATGATACAAGGAATAATGTCTAAAAATATCGATCAGTTTAGTAGCCTTGGATGTACTAGATACATGCATATGTTTTACATTACAACATGAAATAAAAAAACAACATTGTGTCCCCTTTGAACACTCTTATATTCTTTAGCCCATTCATGCAGGTTAATTGTAATATACTTCTTTGCATCCTAAAAAAATAAAACATAAGAAAGGGATGAGTTGAGATGATCAGTAAGTATAACAATATAGCAGAAATTTTCATAAATAAAAATAAAAATTTAAGGCAATATATAAGACGAGAACACAAGTATTTTAAACATAAACTTCAGCATAATATGGGAAAGATAAATCAAATAATGATATTTACTTATTCACATGGATATTAGACTAGTCGATCAATCAAATTTAATATCAATATCCAATTTCATAATGATGGAATGCATAATGTCGGACATCATAACAAATTAGTCAAGGCCTCGTGCCAAGACTACAAATAAGATTTTGTCAAGGCCTTGTTCCAAGACACCAGTTTATCTCATGAGACCTACCGGTGCATCGAGGAGATATAGTGGGCTCCACCTATCACTTAGTAAGTCTATAACAACCCCATATTTCATAGTACGTTATCTCATTAAAGTAATTCAATAGCTTGTTCTATACGCAACACAAAGTTTGAGTGCACCACAACTTACCAACTAGTTGTTCAAAAAACGTTTATGAATAGTATTAACTGCATTTTGAATCTTATATATACTCTATATAATTTTAACATCCATATTATGCATTTCTTAGACATAATATAAGAACAAATTCAATTTTTCAGATAAAAGATGTATTTGTTAAAAAATGGAATTTTACCTCCTTTTATTGGCGAACCCTTTTTAAATACAATATTTGACACTTTTAAATATTCAATTTAATGAAATTAAATTCTTTTTTAGAAGAGGGACATAAAAATTTATTCTTGACAAATTTATGGTGCATTTCTGATAACATTCATAATTTGATGAATAATAAAAAATACTACGATTTAATTGAAAATAACTTTTTTTCCCAAAATAATTTATAGTCATAAATTATGCATTTTAAAGGGTTTGAAGAATAATTAGATTATATTTTTTTCATTTAATACAATGTAGGCCATTATGAGGAATTTCACATTTAAATTTGATATAAACACATGTTAATCTTTTGACAGTTTTTAATTTTTAAAAACCCACTTTTTGGTTTTGACAATGGGAATTAATTTTATGTTAATAAATTCAACCTCAATGTTTTTAATATGGTAAAATAGAGTTCATTTTTTGAATTTGGAATTTCTAAATTAGCTTTTGGTAAATTTTTGGAATTTTTCTGAAGACATTAAATTTTTGATGAATTATGAAAAACACTACATTATTATTTAAATCTGAATTTATATTTTAATAATTATTTATTTAATTTAAATTTATTTTAATTCAAAATAAATATATAATACCAATATTAGTTCAATGTAATTCATTGTAGTCATTTTATAATATAATTAGATGTATAAATATTTATTGATCTTTTTATCCTATTTAACTCACCTTATAAGAGCATTTTCAAATTTACCTAAAAGTTAATTTTACTGCTTTTGTGAGATGAATTTCAAAAATCCGAGAGACAATGTCATTTTCAATAAGTAATATTTTGTTCAATAAGTTGAAAATAATTTTTGGTGAATAGAAACTTTTGACTTTTATTTTCCACGGCTAAAAGTAAATAGGGTATGTAAAGGTAAGAATTATATTATAATTACCCTAACACATGTTTTAATTCTACTGGATAAGTGTATTTCAACCTAAATCAACCAGTGGGATATGATATGATCCATTAGGTCCACATGGATTATATTAAGGCATTTATTATTATTTTATTTAAAGAAGAGTTAAAAGTGTTAAATTCAATTATTAATAACTAAACCATTTTTAATATAGGGTTTCACAAAATATAAATTCTACTATAAATATTAATTAGAAAGATAAAAAGATTTCTTAGATAATTTTATTTTATTAATAATTTTTAGAAATTAAATAATTTATATAATTTATGACACAATGATGATGCAGTAATTACCATATTAATGAAAGAATCATATAAATGTTATTGTAAATATTAATATATATATATAATTTCAATGTTTTTATGACATCCCAGAATTTTCTAAGGAAATTTGACATGTTATGATTGATTCAATGTATCTTATTTGATGTAATCAAGTTATTGTGACTTTCAAAAAAACCAAATACCAAATAATGTCAAAATTTACATAAATTAATTTTTAAAACAAATATTTTATTATTAGTTGATATAATATTTATAAATATATAAGGATCTTCCAAATAGTTTAGATAATAATATATATGTCATTAATTAACCACATGAGGTACTATTGTATGTTTATACTTGTTTAATAACCATATAGTGTAATAATACAAGATAATTCGGTAAAAGTTAAAATATTTAACTAAGAGTTAAATCTAAAAGATAAGGTTACAATGGTGACCTAAACATTTCTTAATCCCATTGGTGGAGTGGTTTTAGACCTGTACCAACCTTATTCTAGACATAAATCATTTTTTATCCCTATGAACCTGAAAATGATTTTATTATAATATAATATTTATATCTTTTCCTAAAGTGACCCTCACCTCTCTTATAAAAGGGTATTTCCTCTTCTCTCAAAATCACACCTCCAACGACATTTGGCTCATCCAAACCTATCCCAAATATCCACCCAACATTCCTCAAATAATCCTAGAGTCCTTACATTTATCCGAAATCCATCCTAAGGATATTTTTTGTTCAACTCAAAGGAAACACCTGAAGAAGAGGTAATAATTCCACCACCCTCTTTCGAGTTCTTTTCATCTTCCACTTCATCTTTCATTGATGTTTCCATACCAAAATAATAACTACAGTACCTCTTACATACTATGATGTTATCATAAATATGTTACAACCATATTCGTTATTCTATCCATCCTCTAAATTATAAATTCATCACACGTGTGTACGTACAGCTTACCGTCTACACGTCGTTGTGTAGTTTGTTATTCAAACACTTCATTATATAGATGGATATAATAATTAGTATAACTGATTAAATAATTTATATAACAGGATAATGATTATTTATATATGATATATTATCCAATTATATGCAATTTCATTATCTATATAATGAAATTATCGCTCCTGCGTACGTACAGATTACCGTCTTCACGACACGATGAGATTCATTCCCACATTAACCATTCAATGATGATTATAAAAATATATATTATTAATATGTACGTAATATATGGAATAATAATTATACTGGATATATATATATATATACATATATGTACTAACATATATCTTATCCACTTACTTCTATTCAATATGATATGAAAACAGAAACATCGTTTATGCATACATACGACCTACAGTCTCCATAAATGGTGCCTTACATTACACATTTATGTCTATTATAAATATTTATATTATATATGTATATGATATATATATCATGGTTTATATTCTGGTAGTATTTAGATCATTATCTAAATGATACAATCAAGAATAACATGTTAAAACAGGTATGATAAAGAAAGCGATTATTATCTGAATTGTTAATTTAACATGGAAATCATTATTAAATGTTTAGTATAAAGTCATAGAAAATCATGTATGATATTATAAATATGAATATGGTTCTGGAATAATTTAATAATATACTTTTTTCATTATACAGTATTTTAAACGTAACCTCGACCGAAGGAAAGTTCATGGAAAGGGTTAATTTCACAATCATTTTATTATCTGAGATTGTTTTTTTGTAAGTATCTACTGGGAAATATTTATTACCCATGACCATGTTTCATAAAATATTTTACAAAGGGATTAATTTTAGGGGAATTTTTTTCTAAATCCTCATTTTAAATGTTTTAAATATTTATTCTTATAATCATTTCACATTAATGTCAATGTTTTCAAAATGGTTTTAAGGATTTATTTACATGGACATAAATATTTTAAAATTTTAATTCATTATAATGTCTCAAAGTGTAATGGGACACTATGATTCAAAAATATATTTTAAATGAATTCAATTATATTACATTTAAATGATTTCATGAAGAATGGATATTTCTATCAAATATTTTTATTGATCATTTTGTACTCTGTCAACTACCTTTATGGGATATTATTCTTGATCGATGTTGATTTATTATGATACAAATCTTCCATATTCTATTGAAGGTTTTGTGATATGTTTGACTATGGATGTGTTATTTTTATACCATTCATGGTTTATGGAAAAAGTATTGACATTGTGTATGCTAGTTTTAATATGGATGTTTATGTTATGTTTAAACCTTATCATATGAGAAATGCATTGGACTTAGTAAGTGATGGGTGTAGCCTTCTATAACTCCATGATGCATCCATAGGACTCATTTGAAAAACAATTGTCTTGTTACAAGGCCTTGAAAAAATGATATTTGTAGTCTTATTCCAAGGCCTTTACTATGTTTTTATGATGTCTTGCATTATACATTCCATCATTATGAAATTTTCTATTGATATTACAAATGATTATTTTACTAGTAGAATATCCATGTGAATAAGTAAATAAAGTTATTTTATTTATCATTTCCATTTTATTCTAATGTATAGGTTTAAAAAGAGTTTGTTTTAGTTTTATACGTTTTCTAAAATATTTATGCTTATTTATGAATGTTTTCACTATATTGTTCTCTTTAATGAGAATCTGAGCTCACCCTTTTGTACAATTTATTTTTTCCAGGATGAGAAGAAGTATATTATGACTAACCTATAGGGATTTTCTAATGGAAATCAATGTGGTCAATAAATACAATGTTGTAGCTGTTATTCATTTTATAATGTAACAAAACATTATGTATGTAATTTATTTTCCAAGACAGCTAAACTTATCTTTCCATCTGGACTTGATTCCTTATAATCATTCCAATTTTATGTAATAATTCACTGACTCTGTGTAATTGGGGTCAGGGCATTACAAATTCCAATGCATTTGTAACGCCCTGACCCCAGTTACCCAGTGTCAGTGCATTATTGCGTAACATTGGCATGATCACAAAAGATCAAGTCTCAAAAGACCAATTAGTTTACTAGCCTTGGAAACACTAGATACATTCATAAGTCTTACATTACATCATAAAGTAAAACAAAACTACAAAATCTTCTCTTTATATCCCCTTATATTATCCCTGCAGGTCATTCATAATATACTTCTTCACATCCTGGAAAAATTAAAACATTGAAAGGGGTGAGCTCAGATGCTCAGTAAGGATAACAATATAGCGGAAGCATTCATAAATAAACATAAACATTTAATGAAATGTACGACTAAAACAAAATCCTTTTAAACTTGAACTTCAACATAATATGGAAAAAGTAAAATGAGATAATGCCATTTACTTATTCACATGGATATTCTACTAGTCGAATAATCACATGCAATATCAATAACCACTTTCATAATGATGGAATGCATAATGTCAGACTATCATAACCACGTAGCCAAGGCCTCGTGCCAAGACCACAAATAAGATTTTGTCAAGGCCTCGTGCCAAGACACTAGTTTGTCTCATGAGACCTACCGATGAAATTTTTTTAGAAGATACTTATGTTTAAAATTACTTAAATATACTCCAGTGTTTTTCTGAAAACATTATGTAGGCTTCTGAAAACAAAATAACTAATTTTGAAACTGCTCGACTAATTACAAGCCATGATGGGTCCACGCCCAATCCCTTCCTGTCTACCACACTCGAGAGTCAGGTTTTCTGAAAACATTTTTAAGCTTGCGTTAAATACGTATAAATTTTCACTAGATTTTCATATATTTGAGAGAAATATATATTTTTTTTAAATCATTTAAAAATAACATAATTATAAAATAAAACCTTTTGAATAAACGTAAAATTCAAAGGGGTTTATACACCATATAAAAGAAATTTGTGTATAAAACAAAATATGCCTCAATGAATGTAGATTTAGACGAAGTCCCTTAAAATGATAATTTTTAAATAAAATATATATATTATGTGCATTCACTATATTTACACATAAATAAAGTATAAATACAAGATAGGACATAATAATATCATGACATAATTTGAAAGTTGGAGATTAACCCAAAGAATGGAAATTGGGTTAAGAAGTTCCCTTACCTTGCGTCCTGTCTTGACTCGACCGTTCTTTAACCTCATGAATAATAAACTAGAGTTAATTTATAATTTCTTAAGAACCTTTTTCAAGTTTTTTATTCCTTTTATATCACTAATTACTATGTTATGAACATTATGTAATTATTTAAGTTAATAACGGTCATTTTGTCGATCGTTGGTAGTTGAGTCAAAAATAAACTTCTTATAATTACAAGTTGTTCATGTGGTGAAATATCCATTATATCCAGAATTATATTCATGATATAGATATCATATATCTCATATATATCCAGTATATACATGCATTTATAATATTCCATAACGTTTAGAGGTAAAAAATGAAATGCACCGGTCATGGAGACGGTAAGCCGTACGTACGCATGAACGCTACTTTCATTTCTATTTCGTATTTAATGAAATCATAATGATATTAAGGTATATTATAATTCCATTATAATATCATATATAATATCATTTACTCCATCCTTTATACATCCCACATATGGCATTAACGATTCAAATCACATTGAGGGGGCAGTAGTCCGCACTTCCTAAAATGAAAATATCGCGTTTACCCATAATGGAAACAATAATGGTATGCCATAAATGAAAAATAAATAACTTTAAGTAAAACATAAACATATTATATATTATTTATAAATATATTGACATCTTAATGTCCACTTTTGAAGGTGTTATATGAGTGTTGAACAAACATCATTTCGTGAGGCAGAAATTCGCCATCCCCAGAAACAGTATGTTCTTTAACCATTAGATGTAGGTGTATGTAAGTGTAGCTCTAAAAATTCTTATAAAAACATCCTAGAATATTTAGGATACTGTTTATGTTACAAAATAAATGAATAATAAGAGTTTATGGGGTTGTATAAGCAAAATAAAACAAAATAACATAAAAGAAGACATTACCTTAAAATCGGGTAACTCATTTGATTTGATCCAATGGCTTCCTTGGGATGAATTCTGCCAAAAGTGAGGATTCTAGGAGTAAGGTAGGTAATTTGGGAGAGTACTTGGGCAGAAGATGGCTGATCCAAAAGGCTTTGAATGTGTGAGTAAGGTGGTAGTGGTGGGGGCCTTTTATAAGTGGAGAGGAGGGGTACTCTTGGAATGTCATGAAATGTTACTTTATTAAGAAATGCTTTTCTGATTATAAAGGTCTCACAATGATATATTTGGGGGCTAAGGTGATAAGGGTTTGAAATATCCTCATCCAATAGGTTTTTGAGAAGTGTAAGCCTTAGATTTTACATTATCCTTTCATTTTATTTAAATCGTTAATTAATGAGGTAATCGCTGCATCATCATTGTGTCAAAAAAAATTTAATTTATTAAATGTCTAAAAATTATAAAAAAAATATCATGATGTAGGAAATCTTTTTAAATTTCTATTGAATATTTATAGTCGAAAATATGACTTGTATAACCCCATTAAATTTTTTTTAGTAAAACAACTCATGTTTGTGACATTTTTATTTTAACATTAAATAAAGGTTTTTAATGTCATTTTCCAACCAAAGTGGCTCCATGGGGTCCACAAGTTGACCCATGGATTTTCGTGGTCGTCCATGACTCATCCAATAGGGGTAGGACAAGTGTCAAGGTCATTTCATATTTTTATAATATCATTTTTACCTTAAATTTCACTAATTAGCTTTAATCGCGATTAATTAAACTTAAAAGTTACTATTCACCAAAAAAAATTTAATCCCATTGAACCACATTTTACTTCCTAATGACAACCATGTTTGTCGGATTTTTGAAAATAAAATCACAAAAGTGGTAATATTTCATTTAAACGAAAAATCGGTTATTTAACTACCACTCAGTGGTTTCAATATTCATAAAAAATTGAAGTTTTTCAGAACAATGCCAAAATTTAACCCTAAGCTATAATTGATATTATGAATTCAAAAATGATGCCTATTTTATGAAATTCCAAACATATATGTTGCATTAATTAATTCCCGATGTCACAACAAATAGTGTGTTTTTAAGAAACAATATATATCAAAAGATTGACAATTTTTTATGTACAATTTCAATGTTAAATTAATTCTAATGAACACCATTGGATAAAATGGTAAAAATATATTCTAATTATAGTTTAAAACCACTCAATATTATAATTTATCACTTTAAATTATTTTGATTAAAAAAGTTTTTTTAAGTATTTTTCACTATTCATAAAAAATTGGAAGTTCGTAGAAAATTACAAAAAATTCAACTAAGGATAATTTCGATATTCTGAATCCAAAAATGAAGTCCTTTTGGGAAGATAAAATTTATTAAATTTCAAAAATTAGGTATTACTATTCATAACGGCTACTTTGATTGGTCGCGGTGTGTTAGAATCTCGAACTTGCGTACAATGCAAGCTATTGAATTATTGCAAGAGAGGTGTATCGTGGAAGCTCGGGGTGTTACATTCTCCCCTCCTTCAATAAATTGTGTCCTCGTAATTTGAAAATTTTCTTTGAATGTAAAAGGTTGAAAATAGAAAATACCTTTTTGGAAAACCCACATTGGAAATAAGGTTAATAAATATATAACATTAAAAGAAAGAAAGAGAAGTACAAAGGTCACCCGAGATAGCCCATACTAGGATTCTATGAAAATATGGATATGGAAGAAAAACAAACCATCAAGGTCTGATGGAGAGTTGTAGAAAACTGGATTAGGAGAATGTTAACCATAAGAAAATCACAAACTTGTGATTGGTTAAACGGTCATTGAATCCACAGTTGGAAAAGTTAAGCGGCAAAGTTTTTGATTTAAGTTACCTTTTATAAAGTTGAGGAATTTATTTAGGAGATTTACTAAGAATGTAAGGGAATATACATACTTGTCATGTAGACTTTCATTCTTTAATAAATCTTTACCACAAACCCATCTTTCACTCTAAAAGGTAATAGAACTCAAAAATATTCTATTTATCCTAATTGTATAAGGTTCCAAATATTAACACATACCATTTAGATTAGTAAAACTATTTTGTAATAACCAAGGACTTACTGTAGGCTAGTGGTAGGTAATAAAGGCATGTCACACTATGGTTGTGGGTTCGATTCCTCCAGCTTTGTCCGACGCGACGAGTTATCCCCAAACCTGTAGGTTGTCCTTTTCCTAAAACTATAGTATTATAATATTCGAAAAGTAATCTTCAGAAATGTTTTAACCTTAAACAATACGATCCAAGGTCAACTTAATCCATTCTAACCTTTATAGTTATCCAAAATACCTCTGTCCATACTTTCTCTAAAAGGTATCTAAATTTCAAAATCAATTGTATCATCAGATTCCTCAGACAAGGTAAATTTTCTCTTATTGTCACATACAAAAATATGATTAACTTCATCATATTAAAACCTTAATGAAATCAACATCTAATGCAGTGCAATCCTTATATATATATCACATTATTATAATAACCAGAATATAATCCATGAGTCCAAATACCAATACATTAATTATTCCGCTTCCACTGTAGTCATAGCATAAAATTGTCCTTGATCCCTTGGCCTTTTCTGAGGTTAGTTTCCCTGACGCTTAAGAAATTCATTTGCATAATGCCCCATTTCTCTACTATTGTAGCATTCAACATTGATAGAATTTTTCTTTCCCTTGAAATCACGCGCCTGGTGACCTTTTTCTCCACATTTATAAAAAACTCTCATTCCTTTTAGGCAAGTACCAGGGTGATTCTTCCCACAATTATCACATAATGGAAAATCATTCTTTCCCTTTTTCCCTTTATCCGTCTCTTGTTCCACCATTCTTTTCTTATCTTGCTTTACTTTATTGTCATAAGACTTAGAGAATTCCTTTTCTATCTTGATAGCACCGGAGACTATATCTTTGTATGTTGAGAAAGATTGTCATATTAAAGCTCGACGAAGAAATGGTTTTAACCCATCAAAGAAACTATCAATCTTACTTCTTGGGTTATGTATATAATCTGCATCATGCCTCGCAAACCTTGTAAAGTTGGCCTCATACTTTGCGACATCCTCATCCTCCTTTTGCCTCAGACTTAGAAATTGACTTTCCATATCTGTTTGATGGTCATGAGGATAGTATTTTTCTAGGAAATGATCTTTGAACTCCCTCCATTCCATATTTGATACTTCATCATCTTCCTTTGTGTTTTGAATCAATGACCACCATTGATCGACATCTCCAGTGAGGCAGTAAACTGCCATGATAACCTTCTCCCTTTCGCTACTCCCCAAGGCATGGAATATTTTCTCTAAGGATTTTATCTATTGCTCAGCTACTAATGGATTTTTACCCCCATTAAATGTTGGCGGTTGTTGCCTCATGAAGCAGTCTAACATTGATCCGCCACGTTGCGAATCGTGGTGCTCCATACGAGTAAGGTTATTATTCATAACTTAAGTGAGTTGTCCCAGTATGGTAATAAGTTGATCAGCACCAGTTGTATCTCCAGCTCCACAATAATTATCTTGAGCAGGAGGGAAATTCCTACATGGAGTGTGTGCATTGATACGGTTTCCATTCCTTCCACTAGGTGCCATTCCTAAACAAGGGAAAAACTAGATTAGTTTATGAATCAAAATACATAATTCCATACTTGTAAAACACTTAACATTAATTGAACTATTTATGGATATAATCCATAATCATAAAAATAGTTTTCTTTGAGGAAGTATATACTCATAACCCTTCATAGTGGTTTGTAAAGAAATTGAGAATTATCCTAATAATATCCCCCGGTAGTGTCATAACTAAAAGTGCAGCAAGGCCTGTTGTCGTGCACCAGTTCCCGTTCGATTCTAGCTCAAAGTGGTGTTTTCAGGTTTTACCCCTAGGTACATCTGTGCCAGAGCCACCTCTACCTTCTCGTATCTAGACAAGGATGTATTGCTTGGAAAACTCACAAAATCTCTATAATACCAAAATTCTAGGAAGTTCTTATATACTATTCATCAATGTTTATTTTTGGGCAATGTGCTCTAATCAGAGTTTATCTAAATCTAGCTTCCAAGGTTAGTACTAAACTGCCTCTGATACCAACTGTAACGCCCCGACCCCAGTTACCCAGAGTCCGTGCATTATTGGGTAACATTGGCATGATCACAAAAGATCAAGTCTCAAAAGACCGATTAGTTTAGTAGCCTTGGAAACACATGATACATTCATAATTCTTACATTACATCATAAAGTAAAAAAAACTACAACATCTTCTCTTCATATCCCCTTATATTATCGCTACAGGTAATTCATAATATACTTCTTCACATCCTGGAAAAATTAAAACATTGAAAGGGGTGAGATTAGATGCTCAGTAAGGATAACAATATAGCGGAATCTTTCATAAATAAACATAAACATTTAAGGCAATGTACGACTAAAACAAAAGCCTTTTAAACTTGAACTTCAACATAATATGGCAAAAGTAAAATGAGATGATGCCATTTACTTATTCACATGGATATTCTACTGGTCGAATAATCACATGCAATATCAATAACCACTATCATAATGATGGAATGCATAATACCAGACTATCATAAGCACATAACCAAGTCCTCGTGCCAAGACCACAAATAAGATTTTGTCAAGGCCTTGTGCCAAGACAGTAGTTTGTCTCAGGAGACCTACCGATGCTATTTTTTTAGAAGATACTTATGTTTAAAATTTCTTAAATATACTCCAGTGTTTTTCTGAAAACATTATGAAAGCTTCTGAAAACAAAATAACTAATTCTGAGACTGCTCGACTAATTACAGGCCATGATGGGTCCACGCCCAATCCCTTCTTGTCTACCACACTCGAGAGTCAGGTTTTCTGAAAACATTTTTAAGCTTGCGTTAAATACGTATACATTTGCACTGGATTTTCATTTATTTGAGAGAAATATCTTTTTTTTAATAATTTAAAAAGAACATAATCATAAAATAAAACCTTTTGAATAAACGTAAAATTCAAAGGGGTTTATACACCATGTAAAATAAATTTATGTATAAAACAAAATATGCCTCAATGAATGTAAATTGAGATGATGTACCGTTAAAAAGATCATTTTTAAATAAAATATATCTATTATGTGTATTCACTATATGTACACATAAAGAAATTATAAATACAAGATAGGACATAATAATATCATGATATAATTTGAAAGTAGGAGATTAACCCAAAGAATGGAAATTGGGTTAAGATGTTCCCTTACCTTGCGTCCTGTCTTGACTCGACCGTTCATTAACCTCATGAATAATAAACAGTAGTTAATTTAAAATTGATTAAGAACCTTCTTCAAGTTTTTTATTCCTTTTATATCACTTATTACCATATTATGAACATTCTGTAATTATTTAAGTTAATAACGGTCGTTTTGTCGATCGTTGGTACTTGAGTCAAAAATAAACTTCTTATAATTACAAGTTGTTAATGTGGTGAAATATCCATTATATACAGAATTATATTCATGATATAGATATCATATATCTCATATATATCTAGTATATACATGAATTTATAATTTTCCATAATGTTTAGAGGTAAGAGATGAAATGCATCGTTCATGGAGACGGTAAGTCGTACGTACGCATGAACGCTACTGTCATTTCTATTTCGTATTTAATGAAATCATAATGATATAAAGGTATATTATAATTACAGTATAATATAATATATAATATCATTTACTCCATCCTTTATACATCCCACATATGTCATTAACGATTCAAATCACTTTGAGGGTGCGGTAGTCCGCACTTCCTAAAATGAAAATATCGCTTTTACCCATAATGGAAACAATAAAGGTATTCCATAAATGAAAAATACAGAACCATAAGTAAAACATAAACAAATTATATATTATTTATAAATAGTGTGACATCTTAATGGCCACCTTTGAAGGTGTTATATGAGTGTTGAACAATCATCGTTTCGTGAGGCAGAAATTCTCTATCCACAGAAACAGTATGTTCTTTAACCATTAGATGTAGGTGTGTGTAAGTGTAGCTAGAATAATTCTTATAACAACATCCTAGTATATTGAGGATACTGGAGTTGTTACAAAATAAATGAATAAAATAAGTATAGGGGGTTGGATAAGAAAAATAAAACAAAATAACATAAAGGAAGACATTACCTAAAAATCGGGTAACTCTTTTGATTTGAGCCAAAGGCTTCCTTGGGAATAATTCTTCCCAAAGTGAGGCTTCTAGGAGTAAGGGAGGGAAGTTTGTAGAGTATTTAGGCAGAGTATGGCCGAGCCAAAAGGCTTTCAATGTGTGAGTAAGGTGGTAGTGGTGGGGGCCTTTTATAAGTGGACAGGAGGGGCACTCTTGGAATGTCATTAAATGTTACTTTATTAAGAAATGATTTTCGGATTCTAAAGGTCCTGCAATGATATATTTCGAGGCTAAGGTGATAAGGGTTCTAAATATCCTCATCCAATAATATTTTGACAAGTTTAATCCTTAGATTTTACATTATCCTTTCATTTTATTTAAATAGTTAATTAATGAGGTAATCGCTGCATCATCATTGTGTCATCAAACGATTAATTTATTTAATGTCTCGAAATTATAAAAAAAATATCATGATGTAGGAAATATTTTTATATTACTAATGAATATTTAGAGTCGAAAATAGGACTTGTATAACCCCATTTAAAAATATTTTTAGTAAAACAACTCATGTTTGTGACATTTTTATTGTAACATTAAATAAAAACAATTATGTCATTTTCCAGCAAAAGTGGCTCCATTGGGTCCCCAAGTTGACCCATGGATTTTCATGGTCGGACATGACTCATCCAATAGGGTTAGGACAAGTGTCAAGGTCATTTCATATTTTTATAATATCATTTTTAACTTAAATTTCACTAATTACCTTTAATCGCGATTAATTAAACTTAAAAGTTACTATTCACCAAAAAATTATTTTAATCCCATTGAACCAAATTTTACTTCCAAATTTAAACCATGTATGTCGGATTTTTGAAAATAAAATCCAAGAAGTGGTAATATTTCATTTAAACAAAAAATCAGTTATTTAACTACCACTTAGTGGTTTCAATATTCATCAAAAATTGAAGTTTTTCAAAACAATGCCAAAATTTCACCCTAAGCTATAATTGATATTCCGAATTCAAAAATGATGTCTATTTTATGAAATTCCAAACATATAAGTTGCATTAATTAATTCCCTATGTCACAACAAATAGTGTGTTTTTAAAAAACAATATATATCAAAATATTGACAATTTATTATGTCCAATTTCAATGTTAAATTAATTCTAATGAACACCATAGGATAAAATGGTAAAAATATATTCTAATGATACTTTAAAACCACTCAATATTATAATTTATCACTATAAATTATTTTTATTAAAAACGTTTTTTTAAAATATTTTTCACTATTCATAAAAAATTGGAAGTTCTCAGAAATTTACAAAAAATTCAACTTAGGATAATTTCGATATTCTGAATCCAAAAACAAAGTCCATCCAGGAAGATACAATTTATAAAATTTCAAAAATTAGGTATTACTATTCATAACAGCTACTTTGATTGGTCCTGGTGTGTTTGAATCTAAAACTTGCGTACAATGGAAACTATTGCATTATTGAAAGAGAGGCGTATCATGGAAGCTAAGGGTGTTACATTCTCCCCTCCTTCAATAAATTGTGTCCTCGTAATTTGAAAATTTTCTTTGAAAGTAAAAGGTTGAAAATAGAAAATACCTTTGTGGAAAAACCACATCGGAAATAAGGTTAATAAAAATATAACATTAAAAGAAAGAAAGAGAAGTACAAAGGTCACCCGAGATAGCCCATACTAGGATTATATAAAAATATGGATATGGAAGAAAAAAAACCATCATGGTCTGATGGAGAGTTGTAGAAAACTGTATTAGGAGAAAGGTAACCACAAGAAAATCACAAACTTGTGATTGGTTAAACCGTCATTGAATCCTCAGTTGGAAAAGTTAACCGACAACGTTTTTGTTTTAAGTTACCTTTTATAAAGTTGAGGAATTTATTTAGGAGATTTACTAAGAATGTAAGGGAATGTACATACTTGTCATGTAGACTTTCATTCTTTAATTAATTTTTACCACAAACCCATCTTTCACTCTAAAAGTTAATAGAACTCAAAAATATTCTATTTATCCTAATTGTATAAGGTTCCAAATATTAACACATACCCATTAGATTAGTAAAACTATTCTGTAATAACCAGGGACTTCTTGTAAGCTAGTGGTAGGTAATAAAGGCCTGTCGCACTATGGTTGTGGGTTCTATTCTTGCAGCTTTGTCTGACGCGATGGGTTATCCCCAAACCTGCAGGTTGTCCTTTTCCTAAAACTATAGTATTAAAATATTCCAAAAGTAATCTTTAAAAATGTTTTAACCTTAAAAAATACTATCCAAGGTTGAACTTAATCCATTCCAACCTTTGTAGTTATCCAAAATACCTCTGTCCAGACTTTCTCTAAAAGGTCTCTAAATTCCAAAATCAATTGTATCATCAGATTCCTCAGACAAGGTAAAGTTTCTCTTATTGTCACATACAAAAATATGATTACCTTCATCATATTAAAACCTTAATGAAATATAAATGTACTACAGTACAATCCTTATATATATATATCACATTATTCTAATAACCAGAATATAATCCATGAGTCCAAAAGTACCAATACATTAATTATTCCGCTTCAACTGTAGTAACATCATAAGATGGGCCTTGTACCCTTGGCCTTTTCTGAGGTATGCTTCCCCGACGCTTAGGGAATTCATTTGCATAATTCCCCATTTCTATACAATTGTAGCATTCAACATTGATAGCCTCTTTCTTTCCCTTACAATCACGCGCCTGGTGACCTTTTTCTCCACATTTATAACAAACTCCCATTCCTTTTAGGCAAGTACCAGGGTGATTCTTCCCATAATTATCACATAATGGAAAATCCTTCTTTCCCTTTTTCCCTTTATTTTTCTCTTGTTCCACCGTTCTCTTCTTCTTTTGCTTTACTTTATTGTCATAAGACTTAGGGAATTCCTTTTTTGTCTTGATAGCACACGAGACCATATATTCGTATGATGAGAAAGAGTGTGATACTAATGCTCGACGGAGAAATGGTTTTAACCCATCAAAGAAACGATCAATATTACTTCTTTGGTTACGTATATAATATTCATCATGCCTCTCTAACCTTGTAATGTTGGCCTCATACTTTGCGACATTCTCATCCTCCTTTTTACTCAGACTCAGAAATTTCGTTTCCATATCTGCTCGATGGTCATGAGGATAGTATATCTCTAGGAAAAGTTCTTTGAACTACCTCAATTCCATAGTTGATACTTCATTATCTTCCTTTCTATTTTGAATCAATGACCACCATTGATCGGCATATCCAGTGAGGCGGTAAACTGCCATGATAAACTTCTCCCTTTCGTTACTCCCCAAGGCATGTAATATTTTCTCTAAGGAGTTTATCCATTGCTCTGCTACTAATGGATTTGTACCCCCATTAAATATTGGCAGTTGTTGCCTCATGAAGTGGTCTAACATTGATCCTCCATGTTTCGGATCAGGGTGCTCTATACGAGTAAGGTTATTATTCATAACCTGAGTGAGTTGTCCCAGTATGGTAATAAGTTGATCAGTACTAGTTGTATCTCCAGCTCCACAATAATTATCTTGAGCAGGAGGGAAATCCCTACACGGAGTGTGTGCATTGATATGGTTTCCATTCCTTCCACTAGGCGCCATTTCTAAACAATGGCATAAACTAGATTAGATTATGAATCAAAATACATAATTCCATACTTGTAAAACACTTAACACTAATTGAACTATTTATAGATATAATCCATAATCATAAAAAAAAGTTTTCTTTGAGGAAGTATATACTCATAACCCTTCATAGTGGTTTGTAAAGAAAATGATAATTATCCTAAGAATATCCCCGGGAGTGTCGTAACCAAGAGTGCAGCAAGGCCCGTTGTCGTGCACCAGTTCCCGTTCGAGTCTATCTCAGAGCGTTGTTTTCGGGTTTTACCCCTAGGTACATATGTGCCAGATCCACCTCTACCTGCTCGTATCCAAACAGGGATGTATTGCTCAGAAATCTCACAAAATCTCTATAATACCAAAATTCTAGGAAGTTCATATATACTATTCCTCAAAGTATATTTTTGGGATATGTGCTCTAATCAGAGTTTATCTAAATCTAGCTTCCATGGTTAGTACTAAACTGCCTCTCATACCAACTGTAACGCCCCGACCCCAGTTACCCAGAGTCGGTGCATTATTGTGTAACATTGGCATGATCAAAAAAGATCAAGTATCAAAAGACCGATTAGTATAGTAGCATTGGAAACACTAGATACATTCATAAGACTTACATTACATCACAAAGTAAAACAAAACTACAACATCTTCTCTTCATATCCCCTTATATTATCCCTGCAGTTCATTCATAATATACTTCTTCACATCCTGGAAAAATTAAAACATTGAAAGGGGTGAGCTTAGATGCTCAGTATGGATAACAATATAGCGGAAGCTTTCATAAATAAACATAAACATTTAAGGCAATGTATGACTAAAACCAAAGCCTTTAAAACTTGAACTTCAACATAAAATGACAAAAGTAAAATGATATAATTCCATTTTATTATTCACATGGATATTCTACTGATCGAATAATCACATGCAATATCAATATCCACTTTCATAATGATGGAATTCATAATTCCAGACTATCATAACCACGTAGCGAAGGCCTCGTGCCAAGACCACAAATAAGATTTTGTCAAGGCCTCGTGCCAAGACTCTAGTTTGTCTCATGAGACCTACTGATGCAATTTTTTTAGAAGATACTTATTTTTTAAATTGCTTAAATATACTCTAGTGTTTTTCTGAAAACATTATGCAAGATTTTGAAAACAAAATAACTAATTCTGATATTGCTCGACTAATTACAGGCTATGATGGGTCCACGCCCAATCCCTTCCTGTCTACCACACTCGAGAGTCAGGTTTTCTGAAAACATATTTAAGCTTGCGTTAAATACGTATACATTTTCACTGGATTTTCATATATTTGGGGGAAATATCTTTTTTTTTTGAAATCATTTAAAAATAACATAATTATAAAATAAAACCATTTGAATAAACGTAAAAGTCAAAGGGGTTTACACACCATATAAAAGAAATTTGTGTATAAAACAAAATATTCCTCAATGAATGTAGATTGAGACGAAGTCCCTTAAAAAGATCATATTTAAATAAAATATATCTATTATGTGTATTCACTATATGTACACATAAAAAATTATAAATATAGGATATGACATAATAATATCATGACATAATTTGAAATTAGATGATTAACCCAAAGAATGGAAATTGGGTTAAGAAGTTCCCTTACCTTGCGTCCTGTCTTGACTCAACCGTTCATTAACCTCTTGAATAATAAACTAGAGTTAATTTATAATTTCTTAAGAACCTTTTTCAAGTTTTTTATTCCTTTTATATCACTTATTACCATTTTATCAACATTATGTAATTATTTATGTTAATAACGATCGTTTTGTCGATCGTTGGTACTTGAGTCAAAAATAAACTTATTATAATTACAAGTTGTTCATGTGGTGAAATATCCATTATATCCAGAATTATATTCATGATATATATATCATATATCTCATATATATCCAGAATATACATGCATTTATAATATTCCATAACTTTTAGAGGTAAGAAATGAAATGCACCGTTCATGGAGACGGTAAGCCGTACGTACGCATGAACCCTACTTTCATTTCTATTTTGTATTTAATGAAATAATAATGATATAAAGTTATATTATACTTCCAGTATAGTATCATATATAATATCATTTACTCCATCCTTTATACATCCCACATATAGCATTAACGATTCAAATCACTTTGAGGGGGCGGTAGTCCGCACTTCCTAAAATGAAAATATCGTGTTTACCCATAATGGAAACAATAAAGGTATTCCATAAATGAAAAATAAAGAACCAAAAGTAAAATATAAACAAATTATATATTATTTATAAATATAGTGACATCTTAATGGCCACATTTGAAGGTGTTATATGAGTGTTGAACAATCATCGTTTCGTGAGACAGAAATTCACCATCCACAGAAACAACATGTTCTTTACCAATTAGATGTAGGTGTGTGTAAGTGTAGCTCAAATACTTATTATAACAACATCCTAGTATATTGATTATACTGTTTTTGTTACAAAAGAAATGAATAAAAAGATTTTAGGGGTTGGATAACCAAAATAAAACAAAATAACATAAGAGAAGACATTACCTTCAAATCGGGTAACTCTTTTGATTTTGGCCAAAGGCTTCCTTGGGAAGAATTCTTCCCAATGTGAGGCTTCTAGGAGTATGGGAGGAAAGTTGGGATAGTATTTCTGCAGTGGTTGTCCGAGCCAAAAGGCTTTGAAAGTGTGAGTAAGGTGGTAGTGGTGGGGGCCTTTTATAAGTGGAGAGGAGGGGCACTCTTGGAATGTCAAGAAATGTTACTTTATTAAGAAATTCTTTTCGGATTATAAAGGTCCCACAATGATATATTTCGAATATGTGGTGATAAGGGTTCGAAATATTCTCATCCAATTGGTTTTTGACAAGTGTAAGCCTTATATGTTACATTATCCTTTCATTTTATTTAAATCGTTAATTAATGAGGTAATCACTGCATCATCATTGTGTCATAAAACATTTAATTTATTTAATGTCTAAAAATTATAAATAAACTATCATGATGTAGGAAATCTTTTTATCTTTCTAATTAATATTTATAGTCGAAAATATGACTTGTATAACCCCATTGAAAAATTGTTTTAGTAAAACAACTCATGTTTGTGACATTTTTATTTTAACATTAAATAAAAGTTTTTAATGCCATTTTCAAACCAAAGTGGCTCCATGGAGTCCCCAAGATGACACATGGATTTTATTGGTCGTCCATGACTCATACAATAGGGGTAGGACAAGTTTCAAGGTCATTTCATATTTTTATAATATCATTTTTACCTTAAATTTTAATAATTAACTTTAATCGCGATTAATTAAACATAAAAGTTACTATTCACCAAAAAATTATTTTAATCCCATTTAACAACATTTTACTTTCTAATGACAACCATGTATGTTGGATTTTTGAAAATCAATTAACAGAAGTGGTAATATTTCATTTAAACGAAAAATCAGTTATTTAACTACCACTTAGTGGTTTCACTATTCATCAAAAATTGATGTTTTTCAGAACAATGCCAAAATTTCACCCTAAGCTATAATTGATATTCCAAATTCAAAAATGATTTCTATTTTATTAAATTTCAAACATATAAGTTTCATTAATTAATTCCCGCTGTCACAACAAATAGTGTGTTTTTAAGAAACAATATATATCAAAAGATTGACAATTTTTTATGTCCTATTTCAATGTTAAATTATTTCTAATGACCACCATTGGATAAAATGGTAAAAATATATTCTAATTATACTTTAAAACCACTCAATATTATAATTTATTACTATAATTTATTTTGATTAAAAAGTTGTTTTTAAGTATTTTTCACTATTTATAAATAATTGGAAGTTCTCAGAAAATTACAAAAAATTCAACTTAGGATAATTTCAATATTCTGAATCCAAAAACGATGTCCATTTGGGAAGATAAAATTTATAAAATTTCAAAAATTATGTATTACAATTCATAACGGCTACTTTGATTGGTCGCAGTGTGTTAGAATCTCGAACTTGGGTACATTGCAAGCTATTGCATTATTGAAAGAGAGGCGTATCGTGGAAGCTCAGGGTGATACAGCATTCCTCGTTTAAAGGGGTGAAACATAATCTAAACATTTGTATTAAAACTAGCATGAAAAATGTCAATATTATAACCACAAACCATGAATGGAATAAAATAGCACATCCACAGTCAAAAATAACTCATTAAATACAATATGGAAGATTTTATTATGATAAATAAACTACAGTCAATAATAAAATACACTAAAGGATATTGAAATAGATGAAAATAGTCATTAAATCTACTTTAGAGAAATATCTCATTTTTATTGAAAACATTTAAATGCCTCCATATTTATCAAAGAAGTCATTTAAAAGAGATTTTACAATCAAAGTGTCATATACCACATTGAAAATTTTAAAAGGAATTTTGATTTTGATGAATTTGTTTCCATATAAATACATACTTTAAAATATTTTTAAAACATGGACATTAATGAGAAATAATTTTAAGAATAAATATTCGAAACATTTAAAATAATATGTTAGTTAAATATTTCCTAAACAAATAAGAGATGCTTAAATACAAGTAATGGAGGAATATCATTAATCAAAACATTATAATATCATGAGAATAAAGTGATTCATGATATAATATGTCAAAGGATAGAATATACAACATATAAAATTGAATTGGGTCATAACGACAAAGTGGTCTCAATGGAATGTAAATCGAGACGAAATACCTTATAAAGTCTGTATCCATAGATTAAAGATGAATCAATGGAATAAATATGTGTGAAAATTTTAAAAAAACTCAATATAATTGTATATTCAGCGTAAATCAATCATATTTCATTCACACGGATTCATGTAAAACCAATGACAAGGATGTTTAACTCAATGAATGGAAATTGAGTTTAGATTATACATAAAAAGTTCATATCAATGAAGTGTGAATTTTTCAATGGAGTGATTATGTGTATCAATGACTTATCCACAAAATGTGAAGTTTATATTACTACATAAATAATAAATACTGATTTGACACATAATCATGGTGTAAAATAATCAATGAAGTATGTGTAAAGCCCAATGAGTGGAAATTGATATTTGAAATTCCCTTACCGATTTGGAACATATGAAAAATACACCTCATAAAAGATATATAATACAAATAAGATGTAAATATCCATAAATTAGTGTATATTACATAAATAATACAATCATAGGAAGTGCATACACCACACAAAATGAAATAGTGACAGTATGGCATGAATATCACGGGAATAAGAATTGGGATGAAAACCCCTCACCTTGTACTTTTCCTTAGTATAGGGTATGTTAACCACTTGTATAATAGTTAACTAATTGTTGTTATATTATAAACGAACTACAAACATAAATTTGATATCATATATTTTCTTTTAATATTGGTTTGTTAATAATATTTTAGTAGTATCATTATTTTGAGTGTTAACTGATTAGTTTTCCTTTATATATTTTGTAACGTAACTCATGTTTGTTATGGATATGAATTTTTTGATTCATATACAGAATGATATCAAGTCTTCAAAATTTATTATTAATCAATAAATGAAAATTATTTTTGAATGGTTGTGATGGGGAATGAATCTCATCGCATTCGTGGAGATGGTAATCCGTATGTACGCATGAGGGAAAATATCATTATATTGACAGTGAAATCATATTTAATTGGATGATATATCATATATACAGAATAATTAACATGTTATATTTATTATTTACATCAATTATACTCATTATTATACCCATCCAAATAATGTAGTGTTTGAATAACAAACTACACCACGACCTGCAGACGGTAGGTCGTACGTACGCACGTATGGTGACTTTTTCATTTATAAGATCAATAGAATAATGAATATGGTTGTACCATATTTATAATAACCTCATTGTATGTTTAATATACTGGATTTATTACATAGGTTTGTACGAAACAATGAAAGATGATGTGGAAGAAGAAAAACACATTGAAGAGCATGGTGAAATTATTACCTCTTCTTCTGGTGTTTCTTTTTGAGTTGATCAAAAGGAATATTTAGGCTCACTTTCTGATCAAATTAAGGCCTCCAAGATTAAGGTCGAATAATTGAGAGGATATTTGGGTAGGGGTATTCAAAGATAAATGTCTTTGGAGTTGTGAAATTATGAGAAGGGGAAGTACCTTTTTATAAGAGAGGAGAGGGTCACTTTAGGAAAAGTTTAAAATATTATTTTTTTAATAAACTCCTTTTCGGTTTATAATTGTTAAAAAATGATTTATTTCTAGGATAATGTGGGTATGGGTTGATAAAACTCAACCAATAGTTTTTAGAAAGGATTTGGTCACCATATTAACTTTATCTTTTAGATTTAACTGAAAGATAAATAGTTTGACAGTTAACATATCTCTTTGTATTTTTATATTTTATGGTTAATAACCATAATATAATAATCCTAGAGAACCCAAAATGGTTAATTATTAATATATATAACCTTATTTACATCCTTTTTCCGAACATTATACTTTTAGGAATATTATATCACTTATTAATATTGTATTTGTTTTAAAAACTCAATTATGTCAATTCTGACACTATTTAGTATTTGATTTTTTTGAAAGCCATAAAATCTTTATCTATTAAAATAAAATATATTTAATCTACCCTAACATGTCCTCTAAATCTAGAAAACTAGTGGAATTCATCTGACATCCCAATTTAAATTTATTTGGATATTTATATTATCGATTATTTTAATCATTCGTTAATAAGTTAATTACTGCATCATCATTGTGTCATAAATAAATTTAATTATTTAATGTCTAAAATCACAAATAAATTATTAATATGTAAGAAATAATTTTATATTTATAATTAATGTTTATAGTTGAATTTGTCTTATATATATCCCTATATTAAAAAGGGATTATTTATTAAACATTGAGTTTAACAGTTTTTACTCCTCTTTAAATAAAATAATAATAAATTTACTAATATAATCCAAGATGACCAAATGGGATAAAATTTTCTTTCTATAGTTGTTTTTGGTTTAATTAAACTTATCCAATAGAATTATACCATGTGTTAGGATATTTATGAAATCATTTTTACCATTAATTACCATATTTACTTTTACTAATGGTAAAGAAAGTCAAAAGATACTATTCACCAAAAAAATTCATCTTATTGAACTAAATTTTACAAAATGATTTCATCCATGTATTTTGGATTTTTAAAATTAAACTCACAGAAACGATAAAATTATGTCTTATGCAAATTTTCAAAAGCTCTAAAAAGGTGGGAAAAAGATGGTAAAAAGTTCAATAAAATATTAAAATATTATTTTTAATATAAAAATTATTCTAATAAATCACATTGAACTAATATATGTATTATGTATCTATATTGACTTTAAATAAATAAAAATAAATTATTATTGAAATAAAAAAGTCTATTTTTAACCAATAACGCAATGTTTTTCACTATTCATAAAAAATTTAATGGTTTCAGAAAAATACCAAAAAATTACCGTAAGATAATTTTGATAATAAAAATTCCAAAATGTAATCTATTTTTCCAAATTAAAAACATATAATTAATATTAATTTATTTAAAATTAATTCTTGTTGTCAAAACCAAAAAAAATGGGGTTTTTAAGATGTAAAAACTATCAAAAGATCGGCATGTGTTCATGTCAAAGTTAAATGTAAAATTACTTAAAATGAACTAAATTGTATGGAATGATAAAAATATAATCTTATTGTACTTAAAAATAAATCAATTTCATAATTTAACAATATAAATTATTTCGATTAAAAAAGTTGATTTCAATTTAAATATCGTATTTTTCACTATTCATCACAATATGAATGTTATCAGAAAATTACCAAACATTTATCCAAATTAATTTTTTATGTCCCAATTATAAATAAGATTTCAAATTCATTAAATTTAATATATAAAAGTTTCAAATAATGATTTTTAATAGGGTTTTCCATTAAAAGGTGGTAAAATTGCATTTTATTGAAAAATACTTCTTTTATCTGAAAAAATTAATTTGCTGTTAAATTTTACCTACGAAACACATAATATGGCTTCTAAATTTTTTTGGTGTATATAGAAAACAAATTTCAGTTAATACTATTCACTATTGATTTTTGAATGGCTATTTTGGAAAATCGTGGGGCGCTAGAACTCGCTATTGCGTATAGTGCAAGCTATTGAATTACTTTAAAGAAAATAATATACTATGAAATATTGGGGTGTGAAATTATTCCCCCTTTTGTAAATTGTCTCCAATCAATTTTAATGTTGTCTTGGGAACTTCATTGAAAATCCAACATTTAAAAAATATTCAATAAAACTATCACTTTAAAAGATGGAAAGAGTAGTACAAAGTTCACCCGAGATAACACATACTAAGATTCTATGTAGGAAACATGGATATGGAAGATAACATAAGTGTCATATTTTCATGGAGAGTGATAGAAACATGATCAAGAGAATGTTAAAAACAAGACAAACATAATCATGTGATGGGATAAATGGTCATTATTTTCCCTGTAGGAAAAGTAAACGAACAATGTTTTTTTGTTTTTTGTTACATTTCATAATGTTGAAGAATTTATTTATGAGATTGACTAAGAACACAAAGAGATATATAAACTTTTTATGTAGATTTTCATCCTTTAATAAATTTATACCACAAACATATCTATGTTTTTTTCCAAATGATGAGTATTCAAGATGACTTGGTCACACCAGAAGAGCTAGAATCATTTTCTAGAGAATCAAATGATCCACAAATGATATACTATATATTCCCCTTATCATTAGAGATAAACAAAAACAAAAATGGATAGTTCATGATCAGATGATCCCTAAAAAGTATAATCCTTTCGAGAAATAAATACTAATCTTAATTTCTAAAATTATACCAACAATACCCAAAGTTATATAAATACCACCCCATAAACAACTGTACTTAAAATCCTTCAATTTAATCCAAACTAATTTGGAAACCCAAATCATAGTATAATTTTATAACATATTCTTCCACGTTAAATTGTATCTCTAAATAATATTGACTAATCTTAGTATTACATATATAAAATTAATTAACTTAATCACATATTCTCTATTATAGATTAATCATTTCCATAAATAACCCGAATATCTATAAATCCACAATAAAAATAGAGATTAAAATTCACTATTACTCCTCAAATAAGATCCCATAGTATTCTATTTTCCTTAGGCATTGTGTTCCCAAAAGGGCGAACGTCTTCCAAAAAACCATTTATTACTTAATCATCAATTCATTTTCTTATACTAAGTATATCCATTTAATGAGACATAAGATCCAAAAAAAACTTATTATTGATCAATAAAATTATTTAACTAAAAACTATTAGTCATTATAACCTTAGACTTCATGTAGTACAATGATAGGTGAAAAATCCCAATCACTCTCTAGTTGTGGGTTCGATTATCATAGCTTTCTCTGACTCACTAGGTTTTCAAAGGATATGTGTGTTGTCCTTTTTTAAAAACTATATTTTATAATATTCCCAAAATGAGATAAATTTTTCAAAATAACCATAACATAATTTAACCAAAAATGTTATCTCATTCCTCACATTTTCATCCCAAAAATTAATAACATGTAATTGCCTCAAATTCGAGGATCATATAAACACAAATGGTTCTTTATTACTATATGTACAAAAGAAAAGACAATGATTTGTCAAATATAATTTTCACCTAACAAACTGCAGAGTTACACATACAAGAGAAATGTATTCCAAAGTAATTCCATCAACAAAGAGTACTAATACTTTTAACATTTCACCATCCATTTATATCCATATACGTACTTTTGTGACCAAGTGTTTATCCTATAGAATAGTGCACTCATTCGGTTAATGCCTAGGTCCCATACATTTATGGAAAATTTCTTTAAATGGATTCTTGGGATCATTTTTATTTAATTCCACAGTAATCTTCATTTTTCCTCAGCAATTGTTTACTTTATGTCCTTCATTCCCACACATAATGAATTTCATTGTTCCATTAAGACACTATCTTAGATGTCTCCACCCACATTTCGAGCATGATGGATAATTGAGCTTTCTTTTCTCTATGGTATCCATTGTTGGCACTCTTATCATTCACCGCCATTCTCTTCATTGTTGAGTTCGGGAGTTTGTTAATAATATGTTGTTGATCATATTTTTTGTAAAACGGATTCGGCATGATCATCGTATCTTTTACAGAAATCAACATTCCATTTCATTGCACATTTCCACCATCGTTCCCACAATGTAAATCATGTTCAATATTACTATAACTTCCGTGAAATATCTTCATTGACTAACATAAGAAATCATAGTGCGAGTCATAAAATCTGTAAGAAAATATCATAATACCTTTTTTTCAATCTAAAACACCTTAGTATTAACCAAGGTTATTTATTCTCATCTTATATTAAAATCCAACAAATTGTTTTGTAATGAAAAGGTGAATTATCCTATGTATATCCCCCGGGACTGTCATAACCAAGAGTGCAGCAAGGCCTTTTTTCATGTATCAGGATACCCAATTTCATGCCCAAAACTCCTTGTCGGAGTTATCACTCCTTGTTACATCTCTTCTAGAGAAACATCTTCCATCTAATATCCAGATATGGATGTATTTCTTAGAAAAATCACATAATATTTACATTTCCAAAAAATTTGGATGTTCTTTAATACTAATCCTCAATGTCTATGTTAGGGTAGTGTTTTATAATCAGATTTTTTCTAAATCTAGCTTCCAAGGATTGTAATTAAGTCCCTTTGATACCAACTGTAACACCCCAACCCTAGTTACCAAGAATTGGTGCATTATTAAATAACAATGTAATGATATAAGGAATCATTTCCTAAAAAATAGATCAGTTTAATATCCTGGGATGTACTAGATACATATATAAATTTTACATTACATAATGAAATAAAAAAATAACATTGTGTACCATTTAATCACCCATATATCCATTAGACTATTCTTGTTGGTCAATTTTAATATACATCATTGAAAAATGGGATAAATAAAACATAATAAAAAGGTGAGATCAGATGCTTAGTGAGGATAACAATATAGCAGAAACTGTCATAAATAAGAATAAACATTTAAGGAAATGTATAAGATTATAACACAAGCCTTTTAAACATAAACTTCAACATAACATGGAAAATACAAATAAAATAATGCCAATTATTTTTTCACATTGATATTCTACTAGTCGAATAATCACATGTAATATCAACAACCAATTTCACAATGATAGAATGCATAATGCTAGACATCATAACCCTATAGTCAAGGCCTCGTGCTGAGACATTAAATAAGATTTTGTCAAGGCCTTATTCCAAGACACTGGTTTTTCACATGAGACCTACCGATACATCGAGGAGCTATAGCGGGCTCCACCCCTCACTTAGTATGTCCAATTCATTTCTCATATGAATGGGTGAAAAAAACTAACCATTCGTATTAGAACTACAAAATTAAATGCCAATATTTTAACCACAAACTAGTAATGGAATAAAAATAGCACATCCAAAGTCAAACATAACTCATTCAATACAATATGGATAATTATTTTATGATAAATCAATCCCCAATAATGAATAAAATACACTAAAAGATATTAACATAGATGAAAGTAGTCATTAAAACTATTTGAGGAAAATATCCCATTTTTCTTAAAAACATTTAAATGTCTCACTATTTATCAAAGAAGTTGTTTTAAAGTGATTTTAGAATCAAAGTGTCCCATACCACTTTAAAACTTCTAAAATGAATTTTAATTTCAAAATATTTATGTCCATATAAATAAATACTTAAAACCATTTTTTAAAAATGGACATTTATGAGAAATTTTTATAAGATTAAATATTTAAAGCAATTAATACAATATTTTAGTTAAAGAGTTCCTAACAAAATAAGAGACACATGAATTCAATTAATGTATGAATATCAATAATCAAAACATTATAATATCATGAGAATAAAGGGATTCATGATATAATATGTCAAAGGATAGTATATACAACATATAAAAGTGAATTGGTGAATAATGACAAAGATGTCTCAAAAGAATATAAATCGAGATGAAATACCTTATAAAGACTATATCCTTAGATTAAGAATGAATTAATGAAATTATTATGTGTGAAAAATATATATATAGTCAATATAATTGGATATTCAGTGTAAATCAGTCAGATTACATTCACACATGTTCTTGTAAAACCAATGACATGGAAGTTTAACTCAATGATTGTAAATTGTGTTAAGATTACCCTTAAAAAGATCATATAAATGGAGTGTGAATTTATAAATGGAATGATTATCATTATCAAAGGTATATCTGCAGAAAGGGTAGTGGAAATTACTACATTAATAATAAATAGTGATTCCTCACATAATCTTGGTTTAAAATAATCAATGAACTATGCGTAATGCCCAACAAGTGGAAATTGAAATTTGAAAATCCCTTACCGATTTGGTAACATACAAAACATACACCATTTGAAAGAAGAATCATTCAATTAAGATTTAAATACCCATAAATTAAATTATATTACACCAATAATACAATAATGGGAAGTACATATGCCACACAAATGTAAATAGTGGCAATATATCTTGAACCTCACGGGAATAAGAAGTGAGATGAAAACCCCTTAACTTGTACTTTTCCTTAGTCAAGGGTAAGTTATCCTCCAAAAAAAACTAAAATAATTGTTATTAATTTATAAAATAACAACATACATAAATACGATATTATATATGATATTCTAGTATTACATTATTAATAATATTTTAGTAGTATAATTTCTCTGGTGTTAACTTATTTGTTTTATTTTATATGTTTATTTAGGTAAGTTATGTTTGTTATGGATAGGATGTATTTGATTCATATAGATAATTAAATAAATTATTTAAACATTATTTTTAATCATCAAATGAAAATTATTCTTTAATGGTTACAATGGGGAATTAATCTAATCACGTTCTTGGAGATGGTAAGCCGTATGTACGCTTGAGCGACACTATCATAATATTGATGGTGAAATTGTATGTAATTGGATGGTATGTAATATATAAATAATAATTAACATTTTATATTGGTTATTTACATTAGTTATACTCATTATTATTCCCATTAAAATAATGATGTGTTTTTATACCAAACTACACCACAATGTGGGGATAGTAATCTGTACGTACACACTTATGGTGACTTTGTCATTTATAGGATGGATAGAATAAATAATATGATTGTACCATATTTATAATAACTTAAATTTACATATAAGGTAATGGATTTATTATTTTGGTATGAAATCATCAATGATAGAGGATGTTGAAGAGGAAAATATCATGAAAGAGGCTGGTAAAATTATTACCTCTTATTCAGGTGTTTCCTTTTGAGTTGATCAAAAGGGAGCCTTAGGTTGGCTTTCTGATCAAAGTAAGGCCTCTAGGGTAAAGGGAGGATAGTTTGGAGGATATTTGGGAAGGGGATTGCATAGAAAAATATCTTTGGAGTAGTGAAAATAATAGAAGTTGAAGAATACTTTTATAAGAGAGGTGAGGTCCACTTTAGAAAAAACATGAAATATTTTTTTATAATAAAATATTATTCATTTTCTCAATGATAAAAAATGATTTATTTCTAGATAAGGTGGGTATGGTTTGAAAAAAAATTATCCAATAGGTTTTACATAGGTTTAGGTCACCATATTAACCGTATATTTTAGATTTAACTCTTAGTTAAATAGTTTTACATTTACCATGCCTCGTTGTATTTCTATTTTATATTGTCAATATGCTTACTATAACAAGACAAGCATACCCCAAGTGGTTCCTTATTAATATATATAACCATATATTTTTTCTGATACATATATTTTTTGGAATATTATATCAATTAGTAATATAGTATTATTTTTAGAACCTCAATTATGTTAATTTTGACACTATTTAGTATTTTATTTTTTTGAAAGCCAGAAAAACATTATCTCTTAGAATAAAATTTACTTAATCCACTATAACATTTCATATTAACCTATAAATTTAGTGGAATTCATTATAAGTCTCAATTTACATTTATATGGAAATTTATAATATCAATAATTATAATATTTCATTAATAAGCTAATTACGGCATCATCATTGTGTCATAAATAAATTTAATTATTTAATTTGTGGAAATTATAAATAAAATAAAATTATGTATGAAGACATTTTATATTTCTAATGAATATTTATAGTTATATTTTTCTTATATATAGCCCTATATTAAAAAAGGTTTTGTTATTAAATATTGAATTTTACACTTTAAAATTTTTTTTAAATAAAATAATAATAAATGTCCTAATCTAATCGAAGTGGACAAAAGGGGGTCATATTTTATTACTAATATTGTTTTTCGTATAATTACACTTATCCAATAGATTTATAACATGTGTTAGGGTAATTATGATATAATTTTTCACCTTAATCACCCAATTTAATTTTAGCTTTGGTAAATAAAAGTCAAAAGTTTCTATTCAGAAAAAAATATTTTCATCTTATTGAACAATATTTTATTAACTGAAATCAACATTTTATATTTGATTTTTGAAATTCAAATCTCATAGGTGGTAAAATTATGTTTTATGCAAATTTTTAAATGCACCTAGAAGGTGGGTAAAAGACGGTAAAAAGTTCAATAAAATATTATACATATAATTTTATTATAAAAATGAATCTAATGAATAAAATTGAACTAATATATGTATTATGTATATTTATTGATTTTAAATAAAGAAAATAGATAATTATTTAATTAAAAACTCAGTTTTTAAATAATAACGCAGCTGTTTTCACTACTCATAAAAAATTAATGTTTTTAGAAAAGAAATACCAAAAAATTAATTTAAGATAATTTTCATATTTCAAATTCAAAAAAAAAAGAATTATAATATACTAAATTAAAACCCTATAATAATTATTAATTAATTTAAAATTAATTCCCATTGTTAAAACAAAAAAACATGTTTTTTTGATGTTAAAACTATCAAATGATTGACATGTGTTTATGTTAAATTTAAATATGAAATTACTTATAATGACCTAAATAGTATTAAATGATAAAAATATAATATGATTATATTTCAAAACAATTCAAATGCATAATTTAATACTATAAATTATTTCTATTAAAAAAGTTGTTTTCAAATAAAATTTATTATTTTTCACTTTTCATCAAAAAATGAATTTGATCAAAAAAGTACAAAAAAACTATCCAAAATAAGTTTTTATGTCTCGATTTTAAAGAATAATTTAATTTCATTAAATTTAATATATAAAACATTCAAAGAATGGTTTTAAAAAGATATCCCCATTAAAAGGTGATAAATTATCAATTTTTGAAAAATACTTCTGTTATGTGATAAAAATGAATTTGTTCTTATAATATGTCTAAGAAACACATAATATGGATTTTAAAATTATATGGTGTATATAAAATTCAAAATTCACTTACTACTATTCCTAAGCACTTTTTGAATGGGTAGTTGAGTTAGTCAATGTGTGCTCGAACTCAATATTTTGTATAGTTCAAGCTATTTAATTACTTTAATGAAAATTATTTACTATGAAATATTGCAGTATTACATTCTTCCCCCTTTTGGAAATTACATTATCTCAATTTTAAAATTTGTCTTAGGAACTTCACTGAATGTCCCATATCAGAAAAAGATTAAATAAAACTATCACTTTAAATGAAAGAAAGAGATGTATAATGGTCACCTGAGATAACCCATACAATGATTTCATGTAGGAAAATATGGATATATAAGATAAAATAATAGTCTTGTTCTGATAGAGAGTGATAGAAAATATGATTATGAGAAAGTTAACAATAAGAAAACCTCAAACTTGTGATGCGATAAATAGTCATTAGTTTCCCACTAGAAAAAGTAAATGTACAATGTTTTTTTAACATCCTTTTCATAATGTTAAGAAATTTATATATGAGATTGACTAAGAAAAAAAGAGATATTCTTACTTTTTCATTAGAGATTCTTATTTAAAAAATTTCTTCCACTAACTCATATATTTTTTCAAATGATGAGTATCCAAGATGACTTGGTCACACCTGAAGCACTAGAACCAACTTCTAGAGAATCACATTATCCAAAAATGATAAACAATATATTTCCCTTTTCTTTAGAGGTTAACCAATAATAAAATGGTTACTAAATGATCAGATGATCCCTTAAAAGGATACTCATTTAGAAGAAGAAATGTTAATCTTAATTTCTAATATTAAACCAATAATACCAATAAATACTATTCTAAAAAAATTGTCCTTAAAATCCTTTAATATAATCCAAACTGATTTTCAAACCCAAAAAATTGATGAATTTGATTACGTAGTCTTCCATGTTAAATTTTATCTCCAAATAACATCAACTACTCTTAACGTTACAAACATAAAAGTAATTAACCTAATAACATATTCTCTATGATAGATTAATAATTTCCATAAATAACCCAAATGTCATTAAATAAACAATATAACCATTGATAAAAATTTACCAGTACTCCTAAAATTAAATCCCATTGTATTCTATTTTCCATAAGTATTGTGGTCCCAACCGAGCGAACGTGTTCCAACATAACATTTATCACATAATCACCAAATCATTTTCATATACGACGGATATCCATTTGATAAGATATTATATCCCAAATCAACTTAATATTGATAAATAAAATTATTTAACTAAAAATAATTAGTCACACTATCCTTGGACTTCATGTAGTCCAGTGGAAGGTGATAAATCCCCATCACACATGGGTTGTGGGTTTGATTCCCATAGCTTTGTCCGACGAGATGGGTTGTCACATTGTCTACATTTTTTCCTTTTTCAAAGAATATATTTTATAACATTCCCAAAATGAGAAAAATTCCTCAAAATAACCATAACATAATTTTACCACAAATTTTATCTCATACCTATCATTTTCAACCCAAAAACTAATTACCTAAAATTGCCTCAAATTCAATGATAATTTGAACCCAAATGGTTTTTATAACTATATCCACATCAAAAAAGATAATTAATCCTCAAATATAATTTTCACATGACAAACTAAAATGTTACACATACAAGGGAAAAGTATTTAAAAGTATTCCCATCAACAAAGGGAACTAATACTTTTAAACATTTCACCATCCATTTTTCCCACAAAGGTTCTTCCTTGACCAAGAGGTTATCCAATAGAATGGGGAATTCACTCAGGTAAGTCCAAGGTCCCCTAAATTTATGGAAACTGACTATAAATGGATTTTTGGAATCATTTTTATTTTCTTCCATAGTAATATTCATTTTTCCTCAGTAATTCTTTACTTTATGTCCATATTTCCCACACATAATGCATTTCTTTTTTCCATTGCGACACCTTCCAAAATGTCTCCATCAACATTTCCTTCATGATAGAAATTGAGATTTCTTTTCTCGATGGTCTCCACTTTTGGAGCTCTTATCATTCACTGTCATTCCCTTCTTTGTTGAGTTCGAGAGTCAGTTAATATATTTGTTTCTTAGCATATTTTTTTGAAAACTATTTCAGCATAAAGATGATATCTTTTACACATATCTACATTCCATTTCAATTCTCATTTAGACCATCATTCCCACCTTTTACATCCTATTCAATGTTACAATGACATTCTTGGAATCCATCCATTTATTACCACACGATAACATAGTGTGAGTCATAAAATCATTTAGAAAATATAATAACACCTTGTTTTCAATATAATTCACCATAGTATTAACCAAGGTTATTTATTCTCATCTTATATTAAAATAATTTATATCGCTTTTTAATGAAAATGTGAATTCTCCTAAGTATATCCCCAAGAGAGTCATATCACAGAGTGCAAAATGGCCCTTTGTCGTGTACCAGGATACCCTGGGCTAAGCCCGAAACTCCTTTTCGGAGTTTACTCTCCAAGGTACATCTGTACCAGAGCCCCCTCTACCTAATTGTATCCATAATAGGATTTTTTCCTTATAAAACTCACATAAAATATACATTACAAAATTTTTTTTGTATATTCTTATATACTAATTCTCAATGTCTATCATATGGTTGTGTTTTCTAATCAGTATTTTTCTAAATATAGCTTCCAAAGTATGTACTAAACTTCCATTGATACCTACTCTAATGCCCTGACCCAATTTACCCAGAATTGGTGCATTATTACATAAAATTAGCTTGATACAAGTAATCATGTTCTAAAAAATAGATCAGTTTAGTAGCCTTGGTAGTACTTGAAACATACATAAGTTTTACATTACATCATAAAAAAACAACATTGTTTCCCCATTAAAAACTCTTATATCACTAAGCCGGTTCATATATGTTAATCAAAATATAATTCTTCTCATTCTGGTGAAATAAAATATAATAAATGGGTGAGATCAGATCCTCAGTTAGGATAACAATATAGCAGAAACTATCATAAATAATAAAAAATAGTTAACTCAATGTATAATACTAGAATAGAAGCCTTTTAAGCATAAACTTCAGTATAATATGGAAAAGATAAATCAAATAATGACATTTACTTATTCAAATGGATATTATAATAATCAAATAATCACATGTAATATCATTATAAAATTTCATAATGATGTAATGTATAATGTTAGACATAATAACCACATAGTAAAGGCCGCATTTAAAGACTTGAAATAAGATTTTGTCAAGTCCTTGTGCCAAGACACTAGTTTGTCTCATGATACCTATGGATTAATCAAAGATTTATAGCGAGCTCCACCTATCACATAGTAAGAATAATCCATTACTCATAAGAAAGGGTGAAATAGAATATAAAAATTCTTATTAAAACTAGAATATGAAATGCCAATATTTTGACCATAAACCAGGAATGTCATTAAAATAGAACATCCACAGTCAATGAAAAATCATTCAATACAACAGAAATGATTGTGTTATGATAAATCAACCTCAGTCAAGAATAAAATACACTGATGGATATTTACATAGTTGAAAATATTCATTAATACTATTTGAGATAAATATCCCCTTTTTTCTTGAAAACATTTAAATGACTCACAATTTATCAAAGAATTAGTTTAAATGAGATTTTAGAATAAAAGTGTACCATAACACTTTAAAACATATAAATGGAATTTTTATTTGAAAACATTTATGTCCATAGAAATAAATATTAAACCAACTTCTAAAACATGTACATTAATGAGAAATATTTTGATAAATAAATATTTAAAACATTTAATACAATATTTCTGTTAATGAGTTTTTATCCAAATAAGAGACGCTTTAATACAAGTAATTGAGGAAAATAATTAATAAAAACATTATAATATCATTAGAATAAGGTTATTAATGATATTATATTTCAAAGGATAGTATATACATGGTGTAAAAGTGAATTAGTGAATAATGTCAAAGGGGTCTCCAAGGAATGTAAATCGAGACGAAATACCTTGTAAAGACCATATACTTAAATTAAGGATGAATCAATGAAATAATTATGTGTTTAAAATATATATACATTAAATATAATTTTATTTTCATTGTAAATCAATCATATTACATTCACACATATTCTTGAGTAACCAATGACTTCGATGTTTAACTCAATGAATGGAAATTGAGATAAGATTACCCATAAAAAATTCAAATCAATGGAATGTGAATTTATAAATGGAGTTATTATATGTATCAATGGTATATCCATAGAATGTTGAGTGTAAATTACTATATAAATAATAAGTAGTGATTCAACATATATTCTTGGAGTAAAATAATCATTGAATTATGCGTAAAGCCCAATGAGTGGAAACTGAAATTTGAAATTCCCTTACCAATTTGGTAACTTACGAAACATACCCCCATGAAAGATGTATCATAGAATGAATATGTAAATACCCATAAATTAATTTATATTACACAATTAATACAATCATAGGCAATATATACACCACACATAATGAAATAGTGGCAATATAGCATGAATCTAATGGGAATAAGAAGTGAGATGAAAATGACTTACCTTGTACTTTTCCATACTCGAGGGTTCATCAACCTCCTATATAATATTTATATAATATTTATTAAATTATACAAAAACTACATACCTAAATATTATTTCATATATGAACTTCTAATATTGCTTTGTTAATAATATTTTAGTAGTGTCACTATTTCGGGTTTAAACTGATTCGTTTTCCTTTATATGTTGGGTTATGTAAGTCATGTTTGTTATGGATAGGATGTATTTTATTCATATATATAATGATATTATGTATTTAAAAATTATTTTTTATCATCAAATTAAAATTATTCTTTAATGGTTACGATGGGGAATGAATCTCATCGCGTTCTTGGAGATGGTAATCTGTACGTACGCACGAGCGACAATATCATTATATTGATGGTGAAATTATATGTAATTGAATGATATATCATATATTAATAATAATTAACATGTTTTATTTATTATTTACATCATTTATACTCATTATTATACCCATCCAAATAATGAAGTGTTTGAATAACAAACTACACCACGATGTGGAGACGGTAAGTCGTACGTATGCACGTATGGTGAATTTTCCATTTAAGGATGTATTGAATAACAAATATTGTTGTACAAAATTTATAATAACCTCACAGTATATATAAGTTATGAGAGTTATTATTTTGGTATGGAGGAAACCAATAAAGTGGATGTGGAAGAAGAAAATATCTTTAAAGAGGGTGGTGAAATTATTATATCTTCTTCGGGTGTTTCCATTTGTGTAGATCAAAAGGGAACCATATGAAGGCTTTATGATAAGTTTATGGCCTCTAGGATTAAGGGAGGATATTTAAAAGGATATTTGGGTAGGGTTTGTCCAATCCAAATGGAATTGGAGGTCTAAAATTAAGAGAAGGGGAAGTTCCCTTTTATAAGAGAGGTGACAGTCACTCTAGGAACAGCTTGTAATATTATATTATAATAAAATCATTATCAGTTTCTAATGGCTCCAAAATGATTTATTTCTAGTATATGGTGGGGATAGGTCAAAAAAATTTCAACCAATAGGTTTTAGATTGGATTTGGTCACCATATTAACCTTATATTTTATATTTAATTTTTAGTTAAATAGTTTGACATTTATCATGTATCATTATATTTTTATATTATATGGTTAATAAATTTACTATAACAAGCCAAGTGAACCCCAAGTGGTTCGTTATTAATACATATTACCTTATATCAGTCTTTTTTCCAATAATTTGATATTTAAGATTATTATTTCAATTAATAATATAGTATTTGTTTGAAAACTCAATTATATATATTTTGACAAAATTTAGTATTTGATTTTTTTAATCCATAAAAACTTTATCTCATAGAATAAAATTTATTTAATCTACTATAAAATTTAATATTAACCTATAAAATTAGTTTAATTAATCATAAGTATCAATTTACATTTATTTGGATATTTATAATATCAATTATTTTAATCATTCATTAATAAGGTAATTACATCATTATCATTGTGTCATAAATAAATTTAATTATTAATTTTCTACAAATTATAAATAAAATAAAATTATCCAGTAAATATTTTTATCTTTATATTGAATATTTATAGTCGAATTTATCTTATATATATCCATATATTAAAAATTGTTTAGTTATTAAACATTTAACTTAATACTTTTAACTCTTCTTTAAATAAAATAATAATAAATGATCTAATATAATCCAAGTGGACCAAAGGGGGTCATATTTAATTCCTAAGGTAATTTTGGTCGAATTACACATATCTAATATAATTAGGAAATGTTTTAAGATAATTATGATATCATTTTTTCCATTAATTACCCTATTTACTTTTAACCGTAGTAAATAAAAGTCAAAAGTTATTTTTCACCAAAAATTATTTTAATCTTATTGAACAACATTTTTCTAACTTATGTCAATTGTATCTCTCATATTTTTTAAATTCAACTCACAGAAGTGGTAAAATTAAAATTTATGCAAATATTCAAATGCACCTAGAAGTTGGGTAAAAAACCGTAAAAAAGTTCAATAAAATATTATACATATAATTTTATTATAAAAATGACTTCAATGAATCACATTGAACTAATATTGGAATTATGTATCTATAATGAAATTAAATAAATAAAAATATTAATTATTTGAATAAAAAGTTAGTTTTTAACAATAATAGAGTGTTTTTCACTATTCAACAAATATTGTAAGTTTTCAAAAAAAACACCAAAAAAATCATCCAAAACTTATTTTTATATTAATAATTTAAAAATGAATTATATTTTACCAAATTAGAAAGATTTATGCATTATTAATTAATTTAAAATTAATTCTTTTTTTTGAAACCAAAAAGCTGGTTTTAAGAAGGAAAAATTATCCAAAAATTGACATGTGTTTCTGTCAAATTTAAATGTAAAATTACTTTTTATGGACTACATTTTATTAAATGATAAAAATAAAATTTTATTACACTTCAAAACCATTCAAATGAATAATATAACACTACAAATTAATTTGATTAGTAATTTTGTTTTCAAATAAACTTTAGTATTTTTCATTCTTCATCAATATATGAATGTTATCAGAAAAGTAGAAAACATTTATCCAAAAAAAAATTAATGTACCGATTCTAAAAAAGAATTTAATATCATTAAATTGAATATAAACAGGTGTTATGTAATGGTTTTAAAAGGGGTTCTCCATTAAATGGTTCTAAAAATTCATTTTTTTTAAATTACTTCTTTTATCTGAAAAAATTGAATTTGTTCTTATATTATGTCTAAATAACACATAATATGGATTTTTAAATTATATGGCGTATTTAAAAGTAAAAATTATGTTTGTATAATTAATAATATCTTTTTTAACGCTTAGTTTGGTATGTCGTGGTGCGCTCGAACTCAATATTTCATGTAGTGCAAGCTATTGATTTACTTTAATGAAAATAACATACTATGAAATCTTGGGGTGTTATAGTATGTATGCAAAAAGCTATGAGATCACCTATGTCTTGATAACATGATATAATATTGAAAATATTGTAGTTAATTTGTATATATGGTTATTAATTTAGGTATTAATCTATGTTAATCCTTTGGTGTAAAATTTGATGTAAAATGTTTTTTTCTACAAATAACGGTTTATAAATTGGTTATTATTACATTACCATATTGCGACCTATTCAAATTAGGTTAATATTTAGAGATAATACGAATATATTATTATTAAATAATAGAACTTATGAGCCGTTAATTATTAATTTTTGTGATTTAAAAATAAAAATCTATTATTTTATATTCATTTAGTAGATTAGTTAATGAAGTGGAAATTTATTGGAGGGGAATAATAAAGAAATTATACATGAAAGATATCATGTATGTATTTTTTCTGGTATTTTCTTTCATGACATAAAAATAATTCATCAAAATATGGAAATATGTATTAAGGACATTTTATTCCACTACATTCAAATTCATTACAAAAATGGTCACTTAACATTCCATATATTTATGGTTATTTTTTATAAACGTTCTCTCAATCATTCACTTCCTTGTAATCAATGATCTATTTCACTCTCTAAAATTATTATTGCTTTTCATCAAAGTCCATATTTTGACTACCCATCAATGCTCTCAAAATATAAATCCCAATTTTTTTTCAATTATCTCCCTCACATTATAATTTTTCTATTTTAAGAGAAAATTTTATTAACCTGTTTTAGGATGTTGGTTTTCAATAATGGACATTTCATATTTAAAACCCTTGTATTCCACGTCCATGTTTTAATTTATAAGAAAACATTTAGTGAATATGGGGTTAATTTAACATCAATGATTCTATATTATATTTATTTTAATTAATATAAATCTCAACAATAAATTACATTATAGTCAATAGTGATATGTTAAATAAAAAACATTGTTGTGATAGTGTATATGGCATGAAACACCGAGCATAAATGACTAGTGAATTATAGTTTTGAAATATATTTTTTTTTAAAAAAGAAGTTTAATTAGAAGCTATTAATATAATGAATATTATTATGATATATAAATATATTGGTACTACCCAATATGAATTTAATGATAATAATCACTAATGTTTTATTAATGTAATTTTTTTTTGAAAAATAAGTTTTCACCAAAAATGTTTTTTTACCTCTTTTCTCAAAAATATAATATAAAGAAAATTTTCCAAACATTATAAAAATATTTAACCAAATTAAATATATTTCATAAATCCTCATAATAAAACTATCATTAGGTGAAATGTTGATATTTATCTAGGAAAATGTATTTCAGTGAATAGTAAAAATATCGTTTTTTAAAAGCTACCATTTCCTTTCAATAAATAAATTAATTGAAAATTACCATTATGATTTTAAATTAATTAAAAAATTAATAAAAATTATATTATATGTATTTAATATAAACAATTCAATATTATTCAAATTTTACCAAATATTATTATATGATTATTTTTATGATTTAAAAAACATGTTTTCTAAAAATTGTTTCTATGTACACAATGTTCCTCCATTTTTATTTATTAAAAGAACCAATAATAAGGAAATATTTAAATTAACTATATAAACTATATATATAAATATATTTATTTTATTATATCTTATTATTATGTTTAATAAAGTGAATATATGATCATAATATTAAAAAATACATTTTATGAAGTACTATTATTGGACACGAGTTACATGATAGTTTTTGAAGTAAATTGTTCCAAAAATGAGAATTTAATTTCAGAAAAATTATTACATATATTTAATCATAACAATTATTATTAAAGAATATTTTTTAAAAAAATTTCTAATAATGTTAAGTAAATAAATAATTTTTTTCACAATAAGGGTTAAAATGAGGTTTTGCGCTTTACATGAACATGTGAAAGAATTATTTTTTCACATACATTGAATTTTTTATGAAAATAGGGAAATAATTTTAAATATATTTGGGCATGAAATATAAAATAATTTTATATTTATTTCCGCCTTGATGGAAAAATTACGTACGTAAAAAAACTAATACCACGATGAAAAAAATATTGTTATAGTAAGTAAACGTAGAGGATAATGGAATAAAATATTTTTTTAAAAATAATTTTTTTGTGTTGGAGGTGTTTTTATACCTTATACATCCTATAATCCACTATTTATAAATGTTTGAGGCATGTGGGGTAAGATTGACTTTCCATTATATAATAGTCTATTGTATTTACAGATATATCACTTCTCCGAAATTATAAAATTGAATCCACTCCCATCAATTATTGAATGCACACAAGAAATTTTTATATAAAAAACCTGATTAAATTTCCCCCCAACATACATATACCTATTTTACATGTTCAATCCCTTATAAAAGACAAAACATCGGGTCCTTAATAAGATATCCAAATGAGATATTTCTAAGATAAGGTAATCATCTTCACTAAGTTCCTTATTTTTATTTACTCATTTTCCACCCTAAATCATTTATTAAAAATTATATAATAACCCCAATATATTATATGTAATTATATTATATTATGTTTTTGGAATAATAATTATCAATCTCATTATCTATCAAATGGAAAAAAATGACATCACTCGACTATACAATGGATTACCACCTCGCAAACTGATGTATTTTTTTTTGCATCAATGACTCTTGTAGATAGTAATAATGATGAAAATAATGAATATATATAATATATATATAACTATATTTATAAGGAAATGACTTTATTACATATATAATCTTGAATTTAGTCATGAAAACAATTCCTTTGACATTGAGGATATTTTCAAGTTTAGAGCTTTAATGAATTGGGACAATACATTCATAACATTACACATTATTACAGAGTGGATTCCATAAAAATCATACTCATTCCTTCCAAAATTATAAACCTTCCAAATAAAACATGATTTCTTTGATATATCTTCAAACATTTAACTTGTCTTCCTTCCAATTCATAGACATCCTAATAACCTGTGAAAATCAATTAAAAACTTGGGATGAGCACAAAAAGATCAGTAAGGGGTATAAAAAACACATTAGTCCAAGGATACTAGAAACATATGAAATCCCTTTCAAAATAAATGCTTGTCACCTGTATATACTGACTTTTTAAAACATGGTATTTTAACAAACATAAAAACAAAATAGTAGAACATAAATATAATCATAAAGGTATCTTTTTCCATTACTTACATAATCTAGTATCCATATTGGCTACCTTATAATTTGTAACCCTCACGGCTACCTTACTTTCTGTAACCATCGCACTTACACTTGGAGTAACAATATGTAAGAACTCCAAATTACTCATACCCAATGCATTGGAGGGAGAGATAGGTCCAAACATTAGTCACAAATAAACAAAACCTATCACACAAACAATTTAAATAGCACATAAATAACTAGATAAAAATTTAACCCAGTGAATGGAAATCAGGTTACAAATTCCCTTACTAACATCATATAATTGATGTGAGACTTAATAGTGTGAATTTAATATTTAAATATACTGTAAATACACATATCTAATGATAATATAAACAATTTTCATCAATAAAACAATTTTAATTCAACATAAATAATGAGGTAGAAGGATAACCCAAAGAATGGAAATTGGGATTAGAATTCCCTTACCTCGGGTCTGTCATACTTAAAACTTGTTTAACCATCCTGTATAATAGTTAAAATAGGGTTATTATTAGTTTACAAAAGAATTTTAATGTTTATAACATCTTATAATATCATTTCATAACATCATTTCTCCCTTTAATTTTTTGTATTTTTCTCCTTTCACAGTTTTTGGGTTAGTTCTTAAAATAATTTCTCTGATTGGTTCATGGTGGATGTTCTTGTCAATTGGAAGTGAAATTCCAGAATTGGAATGGAAACTTATTTACATATTTACATTAACATAAATTATACCTATTATCATTTTTATGTTTAATATATGGATGATTCATATGTTAAAACATTAATGATATTCGTTTAGATCATTTTAGTGGTTCTTTGATAACAATGACCTCATTTCATTTTTTAAATTAAAACAATGTGTTAAAAAAAATTACAAAACCATTTATGAGACATAATAAATATATTATAACCTATTTTAACCATATAAATGGTTTCATGACAATACTTGAAAGAATTAATGGAAACTAAAATCACATCGTCCACGATGTCGGTAATTGAGCATATCATGGACAATGATTTTATTCCTTAAATAATTGGGAGAGGAGAAGAATAATTATAAATAATTTTCCATTAACATGATAAAATACCTAATATAAAAGATTATGGTTATTTCATTCCTCTTGGATAAGAGGTGTTGTGGACAAAAGAAAAAGGAATCATGAAATAAAAGAAAACATGAGAAATTTCTCATGAAAATTTGGCAGCCTAAAGAGGTCTCATAAAATTTTATTAAAAATAGTTTGATGATAGAAATGGAATATCTCATCACTAAAACATAATATGGACAGTAAGGGGGGATATGGTATGAAATATTCCAACATAATTCAAAAGGTAAAGGAAGATAATAACATAAAATGAAAGAAAAGAAAGAAAATAAAAGTGGATTTTTACCTCTTGATCAATTCTCTATGAGATCCTTCATAAGGGATTTGGTTTTGGACTTTTGGTGAGAAATAATGCTCTAAAAGGTGTGTAAGAGACTTTGGAGGTTTATTGGGATGAACATAAGCATGGCTCATGTCTTGAGAGGTTTGGGAAGAAGAGTGGAGTGAGGGTGGCATTTATAGTGGATGCGAGGGGGTATTTTTTATTATTTTAATCATTATTATAATATTTTTTTCCCAAGATTATGAATAGTATTAAATAATGTGACCTAAAATAGTAATAATGTAATGTTTTTTCTAACCAATTGTCCTTGCATAACTTATTATGTCATGAATAGTGTATTTTTACTGATAATTTGATTATACTGTATTTTATCGTATTTCACTATTCACTGACAAATCACAAATTTCATAAAAAACCCAAAAAATTACCCTAAACATTTTTCGGCATGTAGAATTAAGAAATGATTTCCATTTTTCATCAATAATTTTCTAAATATTATTAATTTAATTTTAAATAAAGGCAAACTTAATTCAAAAATTAACAATTCTACTTCTATAAGTATTTCTATATCACGATGAAAAATTAACCAATATGTTATTATCTTAAAGCCATAAGAAAATTAAATAATTATACAATTTACTATTAATTAGGGTCATATTACTATCCATATTACTATTTATAAGGGTATGTTACTATTCACCAAAAAACAAGTTGGGTTTATCAGACTCTAAATAACTTACTAAACACAATTGTAGATGACAGATTCTTGAAATTCAAAACAGAGTAGTGGAAAAATTATGTATAAAGTCTAGTTATAAATATCTACTTAAAACAAATTTTCATTCATTTCAATTTATTTTTTTTTATAAACTGGGATGCAACATTATCCCCACGTTTTGGAAATTGGTTCCTCACAATTTTATTTACTTATTATACAAGTGAGGGTACCTTGATCATGGTGTCCACCTGGTCTCATCATCATCTTGCAAACATAAATAGAATGTCCATTCATTGAAAAAATGATTTATAGATCCTTCAAAATAATTTGATTCCTCTATCCAAATACACATTGTACAACTTGGATAATATGGGTGTTCATAGAAAAATAGTTTTGAAAATAATCATGTATGACATATAATTTCAAAATATCTAATAAAACATGATTTTTATAATATATTCGGACCGTGTTTTAGTTGAAACGTTCAAAAAAGGGTCCTTTTAAAATACCATAAGTATGTTCTCAATGATTATATTGTAAATGAAAATATATATAGGTTGTGCAAGGGTCTCATTTTTTGAACACCACTTTTAAAATCATAATTTGATTCAATATCTCTAGATAAGGTAAAATATTTGAAAATTCCATGATAATATTTACCTTTCTTGAATATATGAGAATATTGAGAAAATATTATTTGATTAAATACATCCCATGATCCACGATGCTATCGAGGTATAGTGGAGGTGCTTGATATCTAAAACATTTTTTTGCAAGTGAGTTGTATGTTAGAAAATGTTTTAAAGTCGTCTGGACATGAATTTGCAATAATTACTGCAAGTAGGTCATCAGGAAAAGATAGGAATTTCATTTGGGATCCTCCTTCATCAATTTATAACAGACATTCCTCAATCTAAAAAGTTTTAAAATAATTATTTAACTTAAATAATATACATACAAACTAACCATAAGTTTAATGAAAACTCCTAATCCCTAAAGTGGTCTAAACCTTTCCAATAATACCAACTATAAAGAACCAGACATAGTACATACATAATCTCGAATTTATTCACAAAAACAATTCCTTTTATATTGATGATCTTTTCATGTTTAGAGATTTAGATAATTAGGACAACACAATCATAACATTAAACATTATTATATAGTAGATACCAAAAAAACCGTAATTATTCCTTCAAAAATTTAAAACATTCCAAATAAAACATGATTTCTTTTTAATATCGTAAAAAATTTAACATGTATTCAATCACTTTCTTAAACATCCTTATAACTTGTGAAAATAATTTGAAAACTTGGTATGAGCACAAAAATATTAGTAAGGGATATAAAAAAATACATTAGTCCAAAAATACATGAAACATATAAAATCATTTTCAAAAGACATTATTGTCACCGATATATACATTCTTTGTAAAACATGAGTTTTAAAAAAAACATACACACAAAAAATTAGCAAATAAATATAATCATAAAGGTATCATGGGCCATTACTTACATAATCTTGTAAAAATCTTGGCTACCGTATAATTTGTAACCCCCACGAATACCTTACTTTGTCTAACCATCATTGTTACACTTGAAGTAACCATACAGCTGATATCCAACATAATAATACCCAATGTATTGGAAGGAGATATTGGTCCCAACCTTAATCATAAATAATTTCCATGAACCAAAACTTAATCATACAACTTGAATAATTCCATAAAAACATTACTTTGGAATTTCATAAAAACAAATTTAAAAAGAGGATTTTTAAAGAAAAGTCCCTTATAAATATCATAATAGTTAAGAGAGACTTAATATAAATGATGTAGTATGTATATATACTGTAAATACATATAATAAAACATAATATAAAAAGAACCCACCACACAAAAAATTAAAATTGCACATAAATAATGAAGTAGAAATTTCACCCAAAGAATTGAAATCGGGTTAAGAATTCCCTTACAGACATCATATAAATGAATTGAAACTTAATAGAGTGAATGGAATACGTATATATAATTTAAATACACCTAAATAATGATATAATAACAATTTTTATCAAACAATAAATTTTAATACAACATAAATATTGATGTAGAAGGATAAGCCACGGAGTGGAAATTGGGTTTAGAATTCCCTTACCTCGAGTTTGTCTTACCTTAATGGTGATTATACTTCTTATATACTGGTTTAAAGAGTGTTTATAGTTTTTTAAAGAATAATTTTCATATTGATAACATCTTATATTATCACTTCCTAACATCATTTAACCCCTTAATTGTTAGTTTTTTTCTCCTTGCACTGTTTTTGGGTGAGTCTTTACATGATTTCCAGGATTGGTTCATGGTGGATGTTCATGTCGATTGGAAGTGAATTTAGAAAATTGTAATGCAATGGTATTTTTATATTTACAGGACCATAACTTATTCCATTTATTATTTTTATGTGTCATATGAGGATGACTCATAAGTTAAAACATTAATGATGTTCGTTTAGATCATTTTAGTGGTTCTTTGATAATACCGACCTCATTTTGTTTTATAAATTAAAACCATGTGTTAAAACAAATTCCAGAACAATTTATGAGACATAATAAAAATTTTATAACCTGCTTCCACTATATAAATGGTTTCATGACCCTAATGGAATGAATTAATGGAAATTTAATTCAGATCGTCCATGATGTGGGTAATTTGACACATCACGGACAAAGTTTTTATTCTTTAAATAAGTGGGAGAGGAGAAGAATAATGATTAATAATTTTAAATAATCATGATAAAATCCAGAATATACATTATTATAGAGATTTCATGCCTCTTGAATAACAGGGGATGAGTAAAGAAGAAACAGGAACCATGAAATAAAAGAAAACTTGAGAAATTTCTCACGAAAATTCGGCAGCCTAACTGCGTCTCTTAAAATATCATAAATATATATTTATGAGAGAAAGGGAATATCTCATCTCTAATTAATAATATGGACAGTAAGGGGGGATATGGAATGAAATATCCCAACATAATTTAAAATGTAAAGGAAGATAATAACAGAAAATGAAGGGAAAATAAAAGAGGATGTTTACCTCTTGATCTCTTCTCATTGAGATCCTTCTTAAGGGCTTCGGTTATGGTCTTTTGGTGAGCCCAATTGCTCTAGAACGTGAGGAAGATCCTTGGGAGGTGTATTGGGCAGAACATAGGCCTGTCTCAAGTCATGAGAGGTGTGGGAAGAAGAGTGGAGTGAGGGTGGCATTTATAATGGAGGAGGAGGGGTATTTTTCATTATTTTAATCATTATTATAATATTTTTGCCCATGATTATGAATAGTCTTAGTTTATGTGGCCTAAAATAGTAATAATGGCATGTGATTTCGAAACAAGTGTCCTTGAATTACTTATTATGTCATAAATAGTGTATTTTTACAGATTATTTGATTATACAATATTTTATCATATTTCACTATTCACTAAAAAATCAAGACATTTAGAAAAAACCCAAAAATTTAACCTAACCATTTTTTGACGTGTAGAATCAAAAAATAAATTTCATTTTTATAAAATAATTTTCTAAATATTAATAATTTATTTTTTAAATAAAATCAAACTTATTTCAAAAATTAACAATTATATTTCTATAACTTCTTCTACATCACGTATAAAAATTAATAATGATGTTATTATCTTAAAACCATAAATAATAAAATAAATATAAAATTTACTATTCATTAGGGTCATATTACTATTCATAATAATATTCATGAGGGTATGTTACTAATTACTAAAAAAACATGTTGGTTTCATCAGACTCCAAATAAAATATTGAACACAATTGTAGATGATAGTTTCTTGAAATTAAAAATCGAGAAGTGGAAAATTTATGTCTAAAGGATAGTTATAAATAAATACATTAAAAAACGTTTCATTCATTTCAATTTATTTTTTTCTAAACTAGGATGTTTCAATATTAACTCTATAAAATTAATTTATCATCTAATTTATTAAAATTTATCCTTTTTAGGTAGTGATATCATTGATCATGTGTATATAAGAGTTGTCATCTCCACGACATGAAAAAACTAATTTTCCATGAAAAAAATTATATAATGGTTTTTGAAATGTATCTAAGGAATAAATAAGATATTTATAGTTTCAAAATAATAATTATGATTATTGATGTATATACCATGAACCATAATCAGGACATATGTGATAAAACATACAAGTTAAAACTAGCTAATTAACACCCTAACCAATAGTAATAGAAAAATATTTTTAATAAAGATGTTATAATATTTCATAGGAATATTATATATGATAATATAATTTAAAATATGGTTGTTTTAAAATATAATAATATTTTTAAATCTATTATGTTGTTTGTTAAATCACATTCTACCAAAATGAAATGTGAGGTAAGTGATTTTTTCTCATTTCCTTTCATTAAGGTATATTATAATGTTATGCACCAAAATTCGTATATATGGTGGATATACATCCCATTTAATTTTTTATTCCATGTATTTTTCATAATTTATTGTATTTTAGGTTTCAATTCATATCATTTCATCCTATTAGATTTGATATAATAGTTACAAGTAGAAAATGTTTCAAAACCCAATTTATCATTATTAGGATTAATAAATTCATTTTTGTATTTGGTATTCAAAAATCATGAGGGATTATAATATTTTATATTATTTTTCAGTTAAAATTATTTATGCAGTTTTTAATTTATAAAATTATTTCATTCATTGAAAATTCCTCACATTAACATTAGGATCATTATAAGGGTTGCTCATCTAAAATTGTATTATTTCTGAAATATGTTATTATATACACCTATATTATTTTTATTATTAGTTTATACTAACCCATTGATATGGTATATTATTAATATCATTAAATTCTTGGTATTTATTGTTTCAGTTATTGTTATTATATCATGGGGTATGATTCAGAAAATGCCAAAGTGGTAAAGGCTTAAGCATCAATATCATTAAAATCAGGATTTTTTATATTTTAATTTGAATTATAAGAAATTATTTTACCATTTTATAATAATCCCATATAATTACCATATCCTCTAGTTATCAATTATATTATTATTTAATGGTAACATTTACTATAATTGGCAAATATATTGATGGAGAATATGTTTTTAGCTAAAACAAAATTTATTTCCATCTTCGGTCGAAAATTAGTTTTCTTCCAAATACATGAATTCAAAATATTTTTCCAAAAAAAGTTTTACTATGATATTATGAATTATGTTTTCACTATATTGAATTTTATTTTTTTTAAATAACCTTCTCATCTTTTTCCAAACAGGTTACTTTGGATCGTTCTTATAAAAAATTTAATGGAATCATTATTTTAGCATACTGATCATGTGGAAAACATTCATTTAATTATGACCATTAATTCCACTTCATATTTCTTTATAATTATAAATTGTCATTTTAAAATAAAATTTTATTCCTACATTTAAATTTTTATCTTTTAATGTTATATTCAAATTTAAATGGGTATTTGCTTCATGAATGTTTTTATTTTCTTTTATGGAATTTCTATTCATCAAGAAATTATTATATTTATAATCATATGGGGATATGTTTTAATGATGTGATCCTTATTATTTTTATGTATAATTTATGATTAATTTGGTCATAATAATTATTTATATTCAAATTTTTATTAATTTTATTATATTAAATATCTCTTGAAACATTTTATTTATAATGATCATTGGGTATCACATTTATCTTAAATGTGCATATTACATATCATCTATATTCTTAATTCATAAAAAATAAATTAGTTCTTTGTATAGTAAATCCATCGAATTTTCTTTCACTAACATGGGAAATATTGATAAATTTATATATTTTTACTAAATATGAATATTTATTTATATGGTATATTGTTCTTGAATTAATTTGATGATTCCATATATGAGGATTAAATTTGAAATACATTGAAGGGTGGGGTAAAAAATTATATATCCCCTTGATTTATTGATAGTCACATGAGTTAAACTAGTAAAAAATTATTAAATAGGGGATTACCAAAATTTTAAAAAAAATAATGGGAATGGTCATGATGGTATATATATCTTGATGTTCATGTGAATGACACTCTATATAAAAAAAAATCATTATTAATAATTCCTTTATTATTATAAATTAGATTATTAAATTGATATTATCCAAGGGTACATTTTTTGACCATGTATTGTTTAAATGGAACGAATGATTAGTTATTTACCTTTACATATTTATTATTACTCTTCCATTCATTACAATACTTCTATTATAATGGAATGTTTGATTACATATTTATGATAACATATTGATTTATGATGAACTCCTTTATATATAACCCGCACTAATCATCTAAAATCACTTATGTTTTTTTCTTCTCCCAATGATATGATTAAGGAATCATTGAATGAGTTTATAAATGTAGAATTACTACATCCACTATAGTGTACTACATATTTTATTGTGTAATATATGACCCACGTGGGTATTGAGTTTTGCAATACTACTAATCTATTTTTATCATTTGGGAATTATAACATGTATCTTATACCAATGTTATAATGAACATACCCTCTTATGATAATGTGTTTGATATATTTAAAATTACCCCACAATCGTGGGTGAATGTTGCACCTACCCATGAATATAAATATTCCACAATATATAGAAGTCTTTAACAAATACTATGTCAAAAACCTCAAACTCTTGAAATTGTGATCACAGATAAGTGTAGGATATATGACTACATTGAGTGATCACTAACTATTACATGAAATATTTTGTATGATACAACATTTCATTCTCATTATAAAAAAATTCATCACCCTCAAGATAAAACCAATAAGATCAGTATGGTCTATTGTCAAGGACCTCAATTGGTGATACATAAGTTGAAGCCTCATGCCCTTTATTATAATAAAACAATGAATGTATTGGATTAATCTTAAATCTACCCATTTATTCAATGAAACATGTTTGAAATATCTTTAGGATATGAGTATATTTATTTTCAATTAATGGTATATCTAACGATGGATGATATTGTCCTAAAGAAAAATAAGGACATGTGTTGGAGGATTTAGGAACACTACCAAGAATAGTTTTTTGGTGTTTTGGATGATCTTGGAATACATTGAATGTATCTGTTATGTATAATTCTTATGAATATAATCATTGTGTGATTGAAAAAATATGATTGAAAATTATTATTTGTGAAAGACACATTCTATGCAGATGAATTTTGTAGATATAATTGCTTGAATATGAAATTATCATATTGAGTAAGGAATTATTTCCTCATTATATGATATTTATTGTGCCATTATGATATTTTAGGTTTCATATATTATTTAATCTATGAATCATTATTTTTATATTAACTTAGGACTTTTAATTTCAAATATTATATTTGGATTCAATATATAAATTTCCTGGAAACCATATAAGTACCAGACATTGTAATGAATTATAAGGTTTCATGTTTGATTTTTTTTCTACATAGAATACTTCTACTACGTATCAAAAATAATATTATTCCAAAATTATTAATAGAACACATCATTTTCAAAATAATTTTTTTTGGAAAAACTTTTAATGATAATGGTATTTATAATATTTTTGGACTCCCATAGAAATGATTAATTACATGAAAAATGGTTATCCCTATATGAAATGAATTTTGGTGTTCATAATGTTAATATCTTAAAGGATATATAAATATAACTAGATAGTTTCACTAGCTACATGAAGGTAACAAATCTTCTACATAATTCTCATCTAGATCCATCATAATTGTAACCTACCTTTAGTTGGACCATCATGAAGTAATAATATGTATGGTTAAGCATTAATGATAAATTTTGAGATTCTAGAATATTAATATTATGTGGAATGAAATTAAAATCATAGTATTATTTGATTTTGATGAGGTCCTGATGAAAGAATAAGATCTCCATCATAATTTGGGGTGGGCACACTATCTTGTATATATGAATGAATTGAAAAGAAATTAAAATCATGGATCCTAAGAATAATGTCAGATCTTATAAATACCATGGTATTTATAATCTAACATTAATGAATATATCATGAGTAACCATAATGAACAAAAAGTATGTTTTAATGAGGTAAATTATATAAATTGATTTCCATAACATTTTCCAATGTGATATTAAATAATTATTAATTTAATTTAAATAGTTTCGAAATTAATATTAGTATATGATTTTTATTATGAGATAAATGAAAAAATATGATGAGGTATTATAGAAGAAAAATTGAGAACTTCTCTATGATAATATTTTCCTAAAAATGGAATATATCGATATTTATTGAGTAAATATAGTGCCTCAGACATTCACAATAACTCATTTTTAAAAAGGATTTGTTTGTTTTATCAATGATGAATTTTATGTTGATGATTAAAAAAGATAAAGAAGTTCATGGTTTGGCCCTTTCTTAGTTTTCATTTGATAATAATATAGATTCGTTTTTCTTTTAATAATAACCACAACATACTAGGGATGTAGTTATCCTTAGAAAATTAGATCTTCATTAATTAATTTGATGTGTCCATTTTCATTTTAGCATTGATGTGTATCATCATAGAGGTTTGGTCAATTAGAATAGTAATTATATGGGGGTTTACAAAAATTTAAAAACAATAATGTGAATGGTCTTGATGTTAAATATATCATGATGTTCATGTTAATGAATCTCTATATAAAAAAAATCACTTTTTAATAATTAATTTTTTATTATTTTTATTTTTATTAAATTGATATCATCCATGAGTGGATTTTGTTATCATTTTATTGATTAAATGGAATTAATTATTACTTATTTGCCTTTAAATATTTATTATTAATCTTTAATATATAACAATGATGCAATTATAATGGAATTTGTGTTTACATATTTATGATAACCTTTTGATTCATAAAGAAATACTCTATATGTAACCCTCATTGATCATCTAAAGTCACACATATTTTGTTTTATTTCCCCATGATAAGAATAAGGAAACATTGAATGAGTTTATGAATGTATAACTAATACATTCAATATATTGTACTTCATATATTATAATGTTATATATAACCAATATGGGTATCAAGTATAACAATACCACTAATCTATTATTTTCATTGGGGAATGATAACATGTATATTATTCCAAAGTTGAAATGTACTTACCCTCTTTGGATAATATTTTTGATGTATATAATATTACCCCACAATCATGGTTGAATGTTTCACCTACACACGAATATGAAAATTCCACATTATAGAGAAAGCTATAATAAATATTAGGTCACACACCTGAAAATCTAGAAGATGTAATCACATATAAGTTTATGATATATGAGTACATTGAGTGATCATTAACTATATCAGGAAATATTGAACATGAGCCAACATTTCATTCCCATTAAAATACAATTCATCATACTCTAGATAAAATCAATGTGATCAATACAATTTGTTGTCATGGTCCGCAATAGGTGATATCTAAATTGAAGTCTCATGCCATTTTTTATAATAATGCATTGAAGGTAGTGGATGATTTTTAAATGTTCCCCTATATTCAATGAAACATGTTTGAAATATCTTGAGTATGTGAGTATATTTATTTTCCGTTCAAGGTATGTCTAATGAATGATGATAAGTTATAATAGGAAATTAAAAACACATGTTGGAGAATTTAGGAACACTATCAAGAATAAATTTTGGGTGTTTTGGATGGTCATGGAATAAATTCAATGTATATTGTATGTATATTTTTTATGAATAGAATCATTGTGAGTAATTGGAAAAATATGATTAAAAATCATCATTTTTGAAGGACACATTTTATGTAGAGCGATTTTGTAGATATAAATGTTTGAATGAGAAATTATCATATTTCATATGGAATTATATCCTAATTAAATGATATTTTTTTGTTCTGTTATGATATTTTAGATGTCATATTTTATATAATCTATGTATTATTTATTTTAGTTTAATTTATAAAATTTTAATTTCAATTATTATATTTGGATCCAATATACTGATTTCATGAAAACCATATAAGTACTACACTTTGTAATACATTATGAGGTTTCATGAATTAATTTTTTTCTATATTACATAATTCTAATATGTATAAAAAATAATAGTATTCTAAAATTATTAATATAAGTCAACATATTCACAATTAATTTTTGTTTGAGAAAATTTTAATGATAATGGGATGTGTGATATTTTTGGACTACCATAAATATGATTTATTACACGAATAATGGTTATCAATTTATGAAATGAATCTGTGTGTTCGTTATGTTAACATCCTGAATGATATATAAAGATAGAAGGATAGCTGCACGAGCTTCATGATGTTATATAATCTTCTACATAATTCTCATCTTGATCCATCATAATGGCAGCCTACATTTAGATGGATCATCATTAAGTAATAATATGTAATTTTAATCATAAACAAGATAATTTGAGAGTTTATAATATTAATATTATGTGGAATGAGAATAAAATCATATTATAATATGATTTTTATGAGGTCCGGATAAAGTAATAGGATCTCAATCAAAATTTGGGTTGGGAACACTATCCTATATATACGAATAAATTAAAAAGAAATTAAAATCATGGATCATGGAATTAATTTTAAATCATATGAAATATCTGGTATATAAAATATCACATTAAAGAACATATCATGAGTAACTATAATGTCCAAAAATAATGGTTCAATGAGGTACATTATTTAAAGTGATTTCCTTTTGATTTTTAAAAGTGATATTATGTAAATATTAATTGAATTCAAATTTGTTTGAAATTTATATTAGTATATGATTTTAATTTTGAGATAAATGAACTGACATGTTGAGGTATTGTAGAAGAAAAACCAGGAACTTCTATATTATAATGTTGTTCCAAAAATAGGAATAATATTAATATGTATTGTTTCATTGTGGTGCCTCATAAATTCACAATCACTCATTTTTAAAACGGATTTGTTTGTTCTATAAATGTAAAATTTTATATTGTTGGTTCTAAAAGATAAATATGTTCATGGTCCCACCCTTTCTCATATTTCTTTTGATAAGAATAATGATTATATTTCTAATGATAATAACCACAACTCACTAGGTATGTAGTCATTCTTAAAAGAGTAGATCTTCAGTAAATTACTTGAGGTGTTGATTTTTTATTTTAGCATCGGTGTGTATTATGAGAGATGTTTTTTCAATTAGAATAATAATATAAGGATAATTTAAATATATATATATATACAAAATCACCACCTCATTTTTTCCCTCTATTTTCAAGATCCACCAATTAGTATTAGATTAAAACATTAGTATTATTTATTCTCATGTGTCTGATATTCATCAGAAAAAAATTTGACTAAAAGGCCTCGCAACATTTGATGGAAAATGGTTCTACACTAACAAAAAATAATATCACCTTGTATTCATTCCCAATAGATCATTTTTTTATTTTATTTTAAATTTATTCACTATTAAAATAAAACATTATTATTGTCTCTGATTTAAAAAATAATTAACTAAAATTACTTGAGGTCTATGAATGATTTATTATCTTCTTTAACAAAAAATTAGACAATGATATTGTGTTATATATATTTTCATTATATTAAGAATAAAAATAATTTCCTTTTATAAAAAAGAAAAAAATGTTTAAATGCTTCAATTTAGTGGAAAACAAATTGGTGGTGATAGATTAGTAGATCAAGAAACAATGGATGAATTATTTATCATGGTCAATATGGTTTTCATCAATATTATATGGTTCATAAAAACAATTTTAGACTCTAAAAGTTTTAAAATAATGATAAGGATATATTTATATAAATTTTATTCAAATATATTTTCTCTAGAAATTTGATTTCATGATGAAACCACCATCATTGAACTCTAAAACACTCTAATTAACTATGAAATGAAAAATAGAACCTCAAATAAAAGAAATGGAATGGATGAAAATAAATTTTAATTTAGTTTCTTTAATTTTTATATGTATTTGTGAAACAATATTCAATATATTATGGTGAAAACATGAAATAATATATTAAAACACCCTATTTCATGTAAATAAATTTCTTAATAGGAAGAAATGGTAAGTATAATGGTAAAAAAATTAAACTATTTTAATTATGAGAAATTTTGGAATTTATATTCTAACTATATCATAATGTTATGAGTAAAAAATTAAAAGGATGATGTTATAAAGAAGACTGCCAATATGATATATATTTAAATAAATCATTCCAAGGGAATGAATAATCATTCAAATAATACATTGTAATGTAAATTTTAATCAATTAATGAATGTGTGGATAAAAAAAACTTAATGTCTATAATGAAAACTAAAATGGGAAGGAGAAGGGGGAACTATCATGAAGACCTTAATAAATTAGAGGAAAAGTGATAAAATCTAGGGGATTATGAATAATATTAAAACAATGATTATATTGTAGAAAAATTTGAAACATTTAATGGGTATACTATGGGAATGAAAATAAAAAATTTCGTAAAAGAAATATAAACTATGAAATATGAAAAATCTAATCTAAAATTAGGACTAGTTAAAAGGAACATAAATTTTATAAGTAGATTTTGGTCAAAGTGAATTATATTTTGACGGTATATATTTAAAAAAATGAATTTTTGGTGAATACAAGACAACCACCATTATCTTATGTTATAAAGAAACTAATAGACTAATAAAGTAGAATGATGAAATCAAGAATCATGTTGATAAAAATCAATGTTACAAGAAAAATAATTAACAACAATGATAATTATATAAGAACCATATATATTTAACCTATTATAAATAGAATGTTTCATTTTATTAATGTAATTTTTACTAAAGGAATACTGATATTGAAGTTTGCCTATAATTATCAATCAAATAAATAAGTAAACTATAGGAAAACAATGTTTTTGAAGTAATGTTAATGAAATTATTATTTTTAATGAAAAAATTAAATAAATAATTTTTTATCTACTCAATATATTTAAATAATAATTCAACCAAAGTGAATTTTATAGTCAATAGGTTTATTTGAGGATATTTGATTAATAAATTAACCCATTCTGTTGAAGAATTTCTTTCTGAATATTATATTTGTCTATTAATATGTGATGTGGCTTTTTTGGAAACTAGGCTTATACATATTCACATAAAGGGTCTATACATTGAATTATAATAGGGAGTTAATCAAGAAAAAAAATTAAGATAACAAATAAAATGACTAAAAAATTGAGAATAAATTTTGGGTAAAAAATATTAGAGAGCCTATAAGAAGTCCATGGATGATTTGATAAATAAGTAAATACCTCAAATATGTGTACCTATTTTAAACCACCTCAATTGATAATTTATAAAAGTATTAGAAATAATTATAATAATATTCAAAATTTTAAATAAAAATATATGGTTTAGGTTATATTTAAAACATGAAAATATTAATATCCATCAATCAGAAATAGTGGATTCTCATCTCAAAAAAACTGATATTTTGATAAATAACATTCTTTTGATATTTATAAGATCATCTATGAAATTTAGAAAAGATATTTCACCCAAAATTCAAATGTATTGGGATAGTAATATTTTTTAAAAAAAATTTCTATCCATGAATTGTGTTTCTTATTGATGTGATAAAGCATAATGTGTTCTATACATCATAAATATGTGATTTTTTTTAATGAGTTGATCTCCCAAAAATTATAGTCAAAATAGTGAAATATAGGTGTTTTTTATAATAGGTTTTATAACTAGTTGAAATTTATTTTACAATGGGTATGAAAATGTAAACTATAGAATGACTAAACCAGAGGGAAAACATAATGACATAAAATACATTGAAAACATAAAAATTCTATTGAAAAATTAATAATAATATATGATACATCAATGATTATAATAATTATAAAATTGGATAACACCACTATTTTTAAATAATTCACAATGTGAACATTAGGTACCTTAACAAAATAAAATACTTTAAATAATATCATCATAGCCTCTTGAGAAGAATCACTATGATGTATTTGTTCCAATTAAAAACAAGTAATATAATGGGGTAATATATTTAGCAATATAATTTTTTATTTCATTAATATCACATGAAACATATTCATGTAAAAGAAATCATAGGACGTGAATTAAGTTATTATTTTTAGAAGGATAGAAAATATGATAATTGTATTGAACTTTAATATATAGAAATCAGATAATGTGAGTAAATTTTTTTGTAAATTTCTAATTAAAAAACATAACCCACCTGGAAGAAGACAAGAATTTATTTCCCCATATACTCTAGAATATAATGACGTGGATAAAAGGATGAAAAATAATCTTCTGGATATAGTCAAAATAATTATGTATGAACATGAAACCTTAATGTACTACTAGTTTTATCCATATCTACAGCTGGAATAATTCAAAACATATTGATCATAAAGCTAAACATTGACATTTCCTCCAATAGTATTTTATTAGAAATATATTTTAATTTCAAAAAACATTATTTCATTTTTAATTCCATTACAAATGAGGAAAAAAATTATCTAATGTGGAAATATTTATGAGAAATCAACTGACTAAAAAAATCATTAATACACAAATATTCATGAAACCTATATATACTATAAAAGTAAATTTAAAATAAAATTTTATAGAAGTGTTGTCACTCTGTTTTTAAATTTTGAAGGAATATGAAAAAAACTAATTTTAAATAAAAACGATGATGTCCTAAATGCTATTCAAAACAAATAATATGTAGAAAACACACATATTGTGATTAAAAATTGTGATAATTCTCTCATGGATGATCATATTGAACTAATGTTTTTTAAATATACTGATATATAAATATAGTGACTATGTTAACATTATTAGGGATCCCAATCAAGGTATATGAAAAATGATGATGATCATGGACTCTTTCCACACTAGTCTAGTTTCAAATGTTTATCTATAATAAGTACAGAAGGATTTTCATAAAAGTAATAGTTTCAAGAAATTTTTGAATAATTTGACATGTTTAAAAAAAATTAAACATGATAAATTTTTCCACATGTCAACGAAAACAATATTATTTGACCCAAAAGGGTTTTCTGAAATAATGTTCTATATAATTGAAATTTTGATATAAAAACTCTACCTGATGAGAAGAGGATACTCTAAAATTGATGGGGATGATTTTGATGAAACCTTTGCACTAGTTTCCATTTTTTCCTTAATCAGATTATTCCATTCCATATAATCATCATAAAATTAAATATGGATGTCCAATAATAATTTTTAAGTAGTGATTTAATATATATATATATTTATATGGAATAAAATTAATGATTTATTCATTAAATTGATCGTAGAATGGTATATTATATCAGGATGGATATTTGTGCAATAAAACATGATCAAGATTTTGGTATTTCAAATTTGATGAATATCTAACGATATTTATTTTTTATGAAAGGAAATGTGGATAGAAACATTTATGTGATGAATAACATCACAACAATAATGTTTTTTAAAGATGATTACATAATTATTCATTTAATAAAGAAAGTTCAAGTGGCATGTTCTCAATACAAATGAATTAAATCTTTGAGATATCTATACTGGGATAAATGATTTTCATTCATCGGATTATATTTTTCCATATAGTGGAACTCATTTTTTACATTAAATTATATTATAAAAGTGAAATTGTGAATACTATTACTTTTCTTGAATCTATAGGTGTGTTTACTAAAAATAATGTGTGGAAAAAACTCAGTAAGTATAGTTAAGTATAAAAAATAAATGAGATGTAGTTCAGAAGATTTTTTGTATTTCTAACGTATTTAACGTCCACCAGACTTGATATTGTATATATTATCCATATTTATATGAATATCCATTAAAATCCAAATGAACCACATCTTCTAGATGAAAAGTGGATATCGTGATATATATAAAACCCTTCTATTATAGGATATTACACAAGTGGAATGGTAATTTCAATATAACATGATTTTATGATTTTGACATGGTATTAGATATAGATGATAGGAAGTGGACATTAGGTAATTATTATTACTAGGATGAATTTATGTTTCTTGTAATTTGATGAAGGAAACATCAGTTAAATAATGTATAACTAAATTTAAGTATGTGGTTTCATCACAAAAGGCTATATAAATGTTTAGTGTAAAGGAAAAATTGATTATGTTATGAAGTTGAGAACCATCTTATTTTTTTATTTGACATTTACTGTTCCATTAATATATTATTAAATTTAATTTACCATTGTAGATCTAACAAATTGTTATCATATATCATTCATTGAATGATAGGGCGGAAAAAATTATCATCATATCGCCGTTTTTCCTAAAAAAGGATAGTTGGATGATATTATTATAAAACTATCAAAATTTGTAACCATGTGAATAAAAATAAATATCTAGGAGTCCAAAAAACTCACACTAATAAGGGAATAATTTTTTTTAATAATATTATTCTATAACTTTCTATTCAAATTCTAAAAGATATGGTTATTATTATAGGAATAACCTGATAAAATTATTTTGTAAATTCTTAATTTTTTGTTGTGCCTGATACTAAAAATGTATTATTTTAAAGATATATTTAATCCTTTTTTCTACGAACATAAAATCTTATGATCACCTTTTTTTGTTCATTAAAAAAATTATTATTGATTTAATTATGATTATTTTCTACAATGATATTAATCACATTAGAGATGTGATGGTTAAATCATGATTCAATTTTAATCAGAAATATGACATAATCCTTACTAATTATTCCCCTAGGATATATTTCCAAGAAGGAGGGATTAGTTTATGTTATTTATAAAAAAAATCTAAATAGGTATATTTTTAAATAATATTGATAATGGGGTTTTATTTACTCTCAAATATTGTTTTGTTTTACTACTAATGGGAAGAATTTAAAGGGAATCGATAAAAATTTGTGAGGGATTTATGAAACAAATGAATTAAATTTTTGATGTGTTTGAGATGGTATTGGAATAAGTTCAGGGTACAAATGATTAATTATATTATATATATATATAATTGATGTGAAGAAGTGAAAAAGTATATAAAATAAACATTTATAAATTAAATTTACTTCATGTAATTAATTTCATGAGATGAAAATTTGAAAATGATTTTATCATATGTCTTAATAGATTTCAGAAAAATGATAAAATATGTACAACATTTATATGAAATTTTGGATCCTTTATGTTATTTAAACATCATGTTAGTCAATTTATATATGCGAAATCATATTTGATGTCATGGGAATTTCATATAGACAAAATAAAACATTATAAAAAATAATCATAGAACTAAGGAACATATGAAATTATGAGAGGCCCCAAGTGAGTTTTTGGAGGAACATGGGATAATTTAGATACCCAAAGGATATAGTATTTTATATGAACTGGCATAGAAAAACACAATATGTGAATCTCTATTGGGTTGACTGAAATGGTATCAGGATGTGTTCAAATATTTAAGGGTCATGTAAAGGTTATTATTTACATAATAAAAGATACATTCCACTTATCATGATTTTTTACATTGGTATTTTGGAAATCCAAAATGATATATAGAGGTGATATGAAATTTTCCCTAGCTGTTTGATGGTAATTTATTTTATAGGTACATGGGAAGATCATTCAATGCATAAAAAACTTGATTTTTATTCTTAATTTGAAAATAAGTGTTTTATTGAATAAGTAATGATTTAATAATCAAAATAATTCTAATTTTACTCGACTTTAATAAACATCATATGTATAATAGGAGGATATTTAGATTTAATTTTTATCTGATTTATATGAAAATATGAAATTTCATAAACCTTGAATTCTTTCTTCATTGAGGATTTCATTGAATCAATCTTGTAAAACTTCCATTGGGCTATATAATCCATGAATATAATCTCTCTGGTAATGATCCACACATCCACTGTGATCTTGAAAAATCATCATGGAATCAATTATTTCTGGCATGGTTGTTTCATATATCATGTGATGTTTGTGGTTAGTCGATAATTAATTCTTCTAAAATAATGAATAAAACTATTCAATTTCATGATAAATTGAGTGAATAAGAAGATAGATCATATTATATATCTCTGGAAATAAATATATAGTGATTGATTGATCTTCTCCCTATCCATTTTTTAAAACATGTGTATTTTTTTAATTTCATAAAAGTAGATATTTGTAAAAGATGGGCTAGGGTTTAAAATTTTAACGAAATCCCCTCTTCAACCAAAAAATTATTTGAGAACCCAATATATTAAAAATAATTTTATTATTATTATCTTTTTATGTGAATCATAAATGAATAATGAAATATCATTTACATCATACCTAATAAGAACACTAAACATAGTTCACTGATCCCCTTTGAAATTTACCAAACCCTGAATAATAACTATTTACTTAATTAATAATTATCAATAAATGTTTCAACAATATATATAGATAATATTATATTCAATGAACAATGAATTTAAATATTTGTTATTATTATTTTATAAAAAAATTCATTCGAATAACATGTTATTAAATCTTGTAATTGAACCACAATATAATAATTATTAAACTAAATTCTAAGAATTGTAATTATTTTATCATGTTAAATTAAACATTGAATTTAACCTAGATTATGAATAAACATATTGTGTGGCCCACTGTGACTCATTATTAATATTAATAGGTAGAGTCCCTTAAATTCAAAGTACATTGTCTATAAAAAATCCATGCACCCGATATAAATGATTTACTACTAAAATACATATATAGTCTAATGAATTATTACGATGTAATATAATACATTTTTCATGATATCTATTATCATTTCTATTGTATATAGTTATCATCATCCAATGTCACTTATTTCTCATTATTTCAAATTATAGTAAGTAATATTCACATAGTACAAAATTTCCCTAGTTTTCTCTTGAAATCCTCATTTCCATCAATGGAAATGAGATATCATATTTTTTTATATACAATAATGATAAATCCATTCACAAAATTTCTAATAATACAAAATTATTAATGATGGACACAATATATCGAACTTCTTTGTGGACATTTTTCTTCACAATTTTCATCAATACATCATTTTACATGACTTATTCCAATCCTTAGAGATTATCTTAATGTATGAGAATCAATACACATTTTCATAGAATTTATAATCCAATAACACATAAAATTTTTATTTCCCACTAACAAGACCATTTTCGAAATATCCATTCATAGATATTATAGTGGTAGATCAATATAAGATGGTTTATCAATGTCTTATTGGATTCCCACCAATGAGAACCTAAATCAATTATGTCCAATTAAAAAAATATTAACAATATATTTATCAATAATTCAAAATTACTATTGTGACACCTCCATGTTCTCGTCATTATAGTGAGACATTATGAACCTTCAATGAACAATATATTCTTAAGATAAAATCACTATATTGGAAATATAGATGAACAATCATGATTTGATAAGAAACTATATTAATGTTTAAAACAATAAATGAATGAAATCATTATGTACATTGAAGTTATTTATATGGAACCAACCCTAATAGAATCCCACATTTGATGGAAGAAAATGTTAACAAAAATATGTTCATTAAAATACATGGGATACTTATGCCTATTCCATGATATATAATTCTTCAATGGGTCATCAAAAATATCCTCTGTGGACACTCTAATAACTGAATGATCACCTCATTTGGAAAAATACCCATAATATTAATATTATTTTGCACATGGTTTCTTAATTTAGGTGACCTTTTCTCTTTGGATAGTGAACCCACTGTAGTTGAATCATAATAAACATTATTAGGGTCATTACAAATATCACCACTAAATATAATGATTTATTTAATCCAACCTGATTCCTTGGATGCATTATGGTCTAAAATATACTCAAAATCCATTTTAAAATATACAAAAATTAAATACTTTGATATATTCCAGATTATAGTGGAACCATTACAGGAAAAAATATATACAGACATTGGAATTAGATCATTTTGATATGTGTAAAGGCATGTATCTATACAACCCTGATGATTAGCTCTTTATATCGATGATACAACAAGAATATATCTATATTTCAACTCATATAAGTAAGGATAACCGTAAAAATAATCCAATTATGTCAACATAGATCATAATGATATATTTTTATTATGATAAAATCATTTGAAACATCATACCTCATACATAACTTAGAATACATGATTCATTCTATCATGGGAATGTATGTGATCTTACTCCAACTATCGCTTTTCCATGGTGTGTTAGTACACAAAATATTTCATGTTTTATACCATGTGATGGTGGAATCAATACCCACGTGGATTTTTCATTACTGGACATATCTAGTATCATGACAATGTATATATGATGAATTAGTAAATGCATCCTATTTTATATATCATTCATGGTCATTATTTCTAGAATGTTGGTGACCCACATATGTCCATTAGGGAAAATTACTTTCTCAACCATGACATAACCTCTTGTAAGTATAGTTTTTCATTTCCAATTGGTAATATTTCACCACCATATAATACAATGTAAATGAAAATACTCCAGATATAATGCATTTAAATGCATGTCCCGCATTCGCTCTTAATGGAAAAAACTCTTTTGAAACTACATCAATAGAAATTCTCCATGACCTATAGGATTTCATTAATCCATGAATGGGTCTCTAAAATAAGAACACCTTTTTATTATTTAATATATTCAAACTCCATTTTAGTTTTTCAATATACACATCAACCTGATGTTTCACAATTAGGAATGATGGTTTGATATCCATATTCCAAATATCATTGTCATGGAATGCTTATATAACAAATATAAATCTTATTGATTTAATCCAGGAAACATGATATAAGGTTTCATCAAATAAAATTCGGTTATATTGTATAAACCCTTAAGACAATTCTCATTCTTTATTTATACAATCCTAACATTTTATATCCATATTTCTCTTAAATATCCATTTACTCCCAAAGGATTTTATATCAACTGGAGGGATAATCAAAACATAGACATTGTTATGATACATTGAATCAATCTCAATATTAATAGATTATTGACATCATGAAACCTCTGATATATTTACTCTCTCCTCATATGATACATTAGAATTATAGTAGTCAAATAACGAGTCTCCATCACATGTGTATTTAAAATAATATCCTTCTAGTTATCAAATCCCTCTGATTTATTTATATTATTCTTGTTTTTTAGGAACAACATAATTCATGGGGACTTATAGGATCTCATACTTTACTAACTCTTGTGTATCATAAGTATCGACTTAATAATTTTAAATCTCACTTCTATTATAACTATTGAGTATGTGTTACCACCTGTGTAATATAACCTTCCTAGAAACAATATCCCTTTTATCCAAGGGATCAAATTGGTAGAATCTTATCGTTTTCCTAATGTAGCCTATAATGATAAACATAATTCCCTTGAAAGAGAGTTTATTACATGATCTTGGGTTAACATTCACCTTAGACTCTACACATGAACATGTGAAAAAATATGTTTATTTCAACACAATAACATACTGTGAAATCCATTTTTTTTAATTTAGATATATCATTGTTTATTATGTATATATCCTTTTATAATTCATATGATGAAAATGATAATTTATGTATTATGTGACTCATAATTAGATATACCATTCCTTATAATATATATTAATCCTTTCACTTACAAAATTCCATTATAATGTATATATTCATATAACTTATCATGTATATAAAACAAATTATTCTCATGTTTTTAGTAGAAGTAATAAATTTTGCTGACCCCCCTCTAGTTTCTTCTTGAAAATGTCTACCCAAATCAGAATATACCATTTCTATATACATCATTCCCCTTTCATGATTACCACCAATGGGTGTTTTGGTCTTCTAAAATTATAATAATTCATGAAATAATTCTTGTTCTTAATCCCAATCGATTTTATATAACCTTCTCTATATAGCATCATCGAACACTTCATATTTATGTGACCAATGTGTTGATTCCACAACTGGGTTTGAAATTTGTCGCATGAATTAGAATTAATAAAAATTTATGATATTTGGATATAATAAATTAATAAAAATTAATATTATTAATTTTTTTTCCATTCAGTACACATTCTATCATTATAAAAGTACAAATTCTTTTATCCAATATTGAAAATTAATCAAACCATGTATTTTCATGAAATAAAAATTATGTTCATGGTAACACTATAAACATAAAAATATTTAATTAAACTAAATACCATTCATGTTTTTAATTTGAGGAGGTATTCTCCAACACATGTTAACTCTAGCATAATTTCATTCTAACCCCATAGATCCACCTCGCCTATGAAATCAATATTAAATATAATTGTTTCTTGTGTTTGGATAAAAAAATTATCACCAAACATCGAATCTAATTCCAAAATTTTATGTTGGGCGTTATTAAAATAATCAATTAATGTGATGGAATCTTACACTTTATTCATTTAATCGGTATAATATCTCTTCTTATGGCCTTTATTCGAAATTCAAAACATGCTACATTCATCTCTTTTTTTGTTTCTTGATATTATTCTTTTGGGAAGGACGTTGCTCTTGAGCCTTATACATGGAACATTTATTTTCCCATATACCATTCTCTAACATTTCTAATTCACCATAAATATAAAGGCTGTGTCACAGAACATGTATATTTCAATAGGGTTTATATGGGTAACAAGTATTGAATGAGTCTTGTCACCATTACTCATATTATATATCCCAATTAAATAAGATATGGTTTTGGGTAGTATGTAATGAATTTGATATGTAAAAAACTCATAAGGGATCAAAAACTCTTGGGTGAATAGGTTTTTAATGATTCAAATTATCATTTCAACCTGAGAAATAGCTTTTTTGACTCTATATTTAGGCTAAAAGGTTTTGATGTGATATAATAAGCTATTAGAGAATAATTTTTGTATAATTAAGTATTATCTAATTATTAAGAGACAAAATCATAGTAATATTATTTTATTTCTTACAAAAGTGATAAGATAGAGTGTCTTGTTTATGGAAATCCCTAGACTGTGATAAAAATCATCAATGATATTGTAACAAATCAATTGATATGAAGATAATGGATGGAGTGTTGCATAAAATATTTATTGAATAATACATTAATGTTAAATTATAAATAATTTTTTATGATGTTAAATAAGTAAAAGTCTATTTATGTATTCCATAATGTTTATATATCATAATGACTTGTATCTATGATTTATTCTGATTTATGACCTATTTAATGTTTTCTTTTATTTTTATATTCAGTAAAATAATTTCATCTATAAAAGTTGAAGGTGTGAAAGAGTTGATGATGTGATGTTTTTCAATCAAAGAAATGTTTAAGAAGTATCTAAAATAGGTATCCATGAAATTTATTTGGATTGCGATAATCATATTGAAATTTATAATATAACACAACCATGATCACTAGTCAAACCATGGTTATATTTATTTATAGAAATAGTTTTATAAAGGTTCATTCGATTGAAGAAATCAAGACCATCATGTGCACCAATTGAACCCTTTTAAATGTCATTTCCTAGAATTATGTTTTTTATGTAAAAATATTATCATATTTAAAATTTCAATGTTCAATGTTTTATAGTGAATAAGTCTCAAAATAATAAAGAAAATGTGTCCCTATGAAGTCATTAGAAAAAATTTCCAATATAAAGTTTATTAGATTGGTCAATCCTTATAAAGGAAATAGATGATAAATTGTGAAGCACGTTATCAAATAATGTATGAGTGATTCCAAAAGGTTTCAAAATATTCTGATGAAGTGAAGATGGTACTTAGGATAGAGTTTCCACTAGACATAATAAGTGTTATTGTATTTTACTGTATATAAAATGTTATGATCTTATAAAACATTTCAAAAATTCATTGAATTATATGATGATGATATGTATATTGAATAACATATTAATCATGATGGAAAAATCATTAGTCTCACCCTGATCTAAGGATTGTTTAATGAATTTCATTTATACGAGGTCATAAGGAACATTCCAAACATTGAGGTGGATTGAAAGCGATCAAACATTGAAAGAGTTTGAGTATGAAATTAAATGGTGAGTATGATATATAAATTTTTTGTTTTAGCTTCACCCACATTTTTAGAATAATTTCATTCATAATTATGGTATAGTGGAAGAGTATATGATTTAATTTATGGTAATTTTGAATTGTTCTTCCCAACAAAAGATATAATCATATATAGAAGTTATAGAGGAACATTTTAATGAATATTGGAGTGAGTTTCTAACCAGATGATATTTAAGTAAAGGATAGGAGATAGGATCCTATGTGCATATTTAAGTTGAGATTTTATGAAAATTTAATCATAATGAGTTTTATAAGATTGATTTTACTAGAAGGTGAAGTGATCTAATGACAATTAATAACTTATGTCTAATAAAAAGTCCCCCACTACAATTTACAATAAAATGAATAGGAAGAATAACATTCAATATCAAAATGTTTAAAAATTGTTGAAGTATAACTATTATAACATTCTGAATCATATTATCAATGGTTCTCATGGTGATTAAAAATAATTATTATGTCATTAATATCTGTGAGGATCACATGCATTCTTATTAGCTAAACTACTATAAATGTTATTAGATAATATCTATATTTTATAACCACTGAAATGATTATGTTCTATTATTTGTATTGTCTTGAATTAATTCAAAACCATTTCAAGGTAAATAAACACTTACTATGTAGTCATCCTTGTAATTGGATATATTCATATGCTCATTCTTGTTTGATGTTTTCTAGTAGTGTCATTTCTCCCGATTCAGAGTAGAATCTTGTTTCTCATGAATGAAAATATAGAAATAAAACCTCATTTATTTAACTAATACGTTCTTTGATATCTCTTGTATTTAGGTCTGTTTTGGAGGTATCAATAGGATGTTTCCACAATAGAATATTTATTCATATTTTGAGGGAAGAAATGATTCCATGTATGTTTTGAACTAAATTTATGTTGCGTGTATTACATTATTGGTTATAAAATAGTCAAATATGGAATAATTAAATGTCACCATATCTCATATCCAATTTATTTGAAGTGCATGAAGATAGATCATAATTTTTTTGTTATCCTATAAAGTTTTTCCATTAAGAACTGCTGATTAAAGTGATATAAAGAATGATGGGTGAGTGGAAAATGTCAAACTCCCCTCAGACTACGAATGTCAATTAAAATTGTAAAGGGTATTAAACATCTAATGGTATTTAGGATAATCCAAAGATTATTTGTGAAGGAAATAATATTGTAAGTAATTTTTATCTATATATATATATATATTAAGTCAAACTAAGAAAAAAATGTGTTTACATGAATATGATGGTTACTTCTTTAAAAGAGTTAATGAAATTTGTTTCTCCAATAGATGTTTTTTTGACATGTTCAGCTTTTTTTAGATATCTGATTTTTTATTGACAAATTTGTTTCTAAGGTATCATCATTAAAATATTGAGATTCTGAAACACAATATTTGTATGAATTTCATATAATTATTATCACATATTTAATAGAAGAGAAAGTGTTATGATGAGTATAGAATATTTTGATTGAGAAATTGATTTCAAATCAGGTAGGAAAGGATAATATAAAACTATTATTAAGAAAAATTCATTGAATCTAACATCAGTGTTTTCTTATTAAAAAACATTTTAATATTATTTATAATGGTGTGAAAATATAGATAGTTTAGTATATGGATTATTAATATTTGATGATTTTTAGTTGCAGATCAATTATAAATTTCAAACAAAACTATCAACAATGAATGAAAGATAAATAATGTATTGAATAAGATGTCAATTAAATAAGACCACTCATTAATAATATAAGAAAATAAAACCCCTATTCAAATGAATTTTATAAGAAGTTATGTTTAAATTATAGTATAAATTAGATTCAAAAATATTATGAGGATTATAATAGTAAGTTGTAGTTTGAATTTCCCTATGACATTTTCATAAAAAATTACTTATTAAAAAAGTTACTCATGAAAAGTTCATTATTAGTTAAATTAGTATCAATAAAAAGAGAGTAGTAAAATACTCAGTTAGAGATTATGATTAGTAGGGAGTCTTAGAATGTATCTAAAATATTTTTAAACCTAAAAGGGAGAACAATAAATTTAATAAAAAATATATTTAATCTACTAAATAAGTGCATCGTTAGAAAAAAAATTGAAAACTGTTAAATAAAATTAGTGACATGATTGATATTCATGAATAAATCAAGATCAACATCAATATAAATGAATATATATATAGGGAATTTATATATAATTTTAAATTTTTCAATAAAAACATGTTATTACTAAGAAATGTACAAAACAATTCCTAAAACTAAGTTTCATAAGTTAGAAAATGAAATAATAAGATTAATCCATACAATGACCAATAAAATTCAACCAATTTTCTTTTTCAAAAAATCATTATTATGTTGAAATGATAATAATATTAAAAACAAAAATTAGATATGCAAAATAATACAAGATGAAAATTCAAAAATTCCTATGATTTCAATGTCCAAATCAAATGTGGATACTATTATAGATATTTTTATGGCTTTGACGAAAAATAATAAAAAGATAAACATGTAAATATTCATCCAATACATTAGTATCCAACAAAGTATCACAATGTATGGAATGGAAAATGAATGAAAGTGGGTACATGGTTCCAACGGAAAGTGTATTATAGAGGAGAACATGATTTCTGTGGATATTAGTCAAAATGTACCATAATTGGGAATACATTGAAGATTATATGATTAATGAACAAACCTATAATTAATCCAAATATACCTAGATGAATATTCATATGAGTTTTTAAGAAACCCAAAGAACAAAACCAAAGAAACTGCGTTTGAAGATAAAAAATAGATTTCTTCCCCATGATAATTTTTAATGTTTTTATCATCCCAGACACTGTACAAAATTATTTTTCATTATATTATTGAAAAAATCATATTATATAAATAATCTCATAAATTTATGATATGGATGAAAATGGAAATGAAATGGCCTTATTTTTGAAAAATTATTTCAATGATAAAAACAGATATTGAATGTAGATACTAAATAGGGGGTGTAAATTAGATATAATTAGTGGAATGAAGTAGTTAAAGAATGTGAATGATTAAAAATATAGTACCATTATATATGGGAATGATTAATCCCTATAAATCAATGATTTTTCGTCTTCTTTAATTTGGTGTGGAAAATTAAAAATTAAATGAGCCTTCTTTGTTGATGTACTGAAACTCAAATTGTTAAGTGTTTCAAAGAATTAAAATGAAGTAAATGATGTTTTTTTCTAATGATATTGATTGTTCATAAAGGGAATGAATATGGGATATTTTTTATAAAATTTATTATAAATAAATGGTTTAATATTTCAGGTTCCCAATATATAGAGTTCATGTAATCATGAAATGATGTATGAAAACTAGTTATAGAATGTTATTATATGATATATATTTTAATGGAATGTGAGCATGTTGAGAAACAGATTGTATTAATTATATTTTTTAAATGAACAGAATAAGATATCAATTACCTCATTATTCTAGAATTATAATATTAAAAACATTGTCTATTAGAATGTTGATGTACATTCAACTCATCCCATGATTATCATACATTCTGACATTTGTATGCCCATGTTAAAGAAATCAATTAATATAGATAAATAATATTTTTTATTTATGGGTATACTCATATTAAATGATTTATGTTTTTCTGGAAAAATAAACCAAGGGACACTATAATGTTTTAAAGTTTCATGTGAAGTATATCAATGGAATGTAGGAATTCTATTAATAGTGTTCAAACTGATAAAGGATAAAATTTATAAATAGGTTGTTTGTATATTTTCTTAAAAAACATATAATTCATCATGAGTTTAGTTCATCACAGACACAAAATAGGATTCTGTTACTAAATGAAAAAAAATAATGTTTGGTGGAGATTGAACAAACATTTTTTATGGAACATAATCCATTTCAAAAAAATTTGGAGGCAATATATCAGAGTACATGTTTATATTAAAAATAATTGTATATATTGTAAAAACATTTATATGACTCCTTTCAAGATCTACTATAAATATACCCCATGAATGAAATAACTACATGTTTATAGAAGATTATATATTATCAATGTAAATTGTGAAAATATTAATATGTTTGATCAGAGAGTGGATAATATATATTTTTTGGATACCATCCCAATTGTAGAGGATATACTTATTATAATAAATAAATATGGATGATTTATAACTGAATATATGTGAATTGTTTTGGATAATATGATAAATATTTCATGTAATTAACCTAACTATCATTAATAAAAATTTCTCATTATCTGATTAAATGTATTATTATGGTTATATAAAATGTGAATTTCATTGGTTTTATGTTTTTGGACTTTAAAATATAGAAACGAATTGTGAGCATTATAAATATAGTCATTGAACAGTTATCACATGATTAGTCTAAATATAGGGCGCTAAAAAAATATAATTTACTATGAAAAAGGAAGTGATGGCCTCATCCAGTAGACTTTCCCCCTATGAAGCCCATTTTTCTGCGATTGGAATGGAGGTAGAACCATTAGGCTTTGCTCTTGAGCAATCCCAAGCTGAGCTTGAACAATTTAAGCTTAAGAAAAACTGACTACGGGAAAAGTGGATGTTAATAGAGATTACCACCCAAGCGATGTTATCCGAGCCACCCCAAGAGTATGTCACAATTGCACACTTTACCCTTGAGTCTTATGTGGGTTTTATAAGGGGTTATGTAACAAGACCCTAGCACTATGACAATGTACATTATTTTTCCTATAAATAATGTGCATTCATTTTATTATTATTACTTTGAATAAAAATTTTAAAGCACAAATAATATTTTTAGTTAATTTTAAACTAAGAAATATATTTTAATGAATTAATGTATTTTTTAACTAAAAAATATTTTAATAAAATATTATTATTAAATTAATTTTTATTTTATATAAATGATCATTTAATTTTATGAATGCAATTGTAATATTTATTAAGGTTTGAAAACTGCTCATGTCAAAACCCGTGAATTTTTGGTAAATATTGGTTTTTTGTTTAAAAGTAAAAATTAACATATTTATAAAATTACTAGATAAAACGAATATTATTTTTGGAATCAAGATGTGGAAATTATCCCATGGGGAATTTTTCATAAATTTCTCAAACAGTCGAATTTTCGTGTAAAATTTAAATATTTTTTAAATATATAATGTGTTTTATGACATCATAATGACCCAATAGTGAGTTAATAAAATACAAAAAACATTATGTTAGTCCAATATATGTTTTTGAATTAAAATAATGTGATTTTAGATATTTTTGATTTATTTTACAAAGCTTTTGTGGACCCTCAAAGACTTATAAAACATTTGGTGTTTTTAACTTGTTTTCCTTGAGAGTGTGACTCACCTCCGCATAAGCAACCCTATTATTTTAAGAAATTAGGTAATTTTTAATATAAAATAATTTATTCTACTCCCCTTTGGCTAAAACCATGGGAGAAAGCCATGGATTGGATTTTGGTATTGATTAGTTTAATCTGAGGTTTCCCAAACCTAAATAATAAATAATTCCATCTAATATTCTATATAAACCCACCCCCTCTCCCACTTTCTCTTCACTCAGAGCCTTTGGAGTTCTACCAACCCCGGATATTATCTATCTAGAATACTCCTTATGTTCCCCAATCCCCCATGAAGCCTCTCTCAAGCGTCTCCCAAGCCATTGGTATCACACTTCCAAGTAAGGGATTTCTTCCTTTCTCATTTTTCTTTAATTTTCATTAAGTTATTATGCCCTTTTGTATTCAATTAAAAATATAGGGGTATGATTTTGTACCTACCCTATACATTCTTATTTATGTTTGGATAATGGGAGACCTCTTTATATCAAATTAAATCCACCAATGTACACAGGTTATCATGCCAAAATTCGCTAAGGGATTTCTCTCTCCACTTTTACATCCAAGTAAATATTTTATATTATGCATCTAAATTCCATTGAGTTTGTTGGGAAATGTATCTACTTAAACCCCTTAATGATCATTTTATGTAAATATTATGAGACAAATTTTTTTCTCTCATCAACAATTTTCATGAATACTTATGTCACGCTGTTATGCTGCCAAATTTACACCGCATTTTTCAATCAAAGATCATTGTGTTGTGATTACCATACCCATTCCTAAATCAAGGGTATTCACAATTATGCACATATAAATATTGAATGGTACATTCATTTATTTATTTCACATTACATTATCTTGTAAAAACTTATGATGTTGATGGATTACATGTTATATGGTCCATGTGACTGACTTATAAATGAAATGAAATGTGTAAGAAAGTTGTGCCCTAATAGAGCTCTAATTCATTGGGTAATGTATAGTATCATGATGAGTCATGTGAAATGGGGGTTGAGTCTGATAATTCAAGTGCAATTATGGCTTACACATGCTTCATTTGTATCGAAGGATTAGTCATGATCCAAGTGCAATGAGCTTTGGATCATGCTAATTCCATGTTAAGTGTTGTTTCCACATTTCCATTCTATGATTATCATGCATTATCATGCCTTTATGTTCATGTTTCTCGTGTTCTCCATTGATATACCTATTATCTATAATGTATTATTTTCCTCATGTTATTACTTGTTTATTCCTTTAATGGGCTTTATAGCTCACCCTTTTTTATGCATGACCTCGGGTTATCCAATGAAAATGCTATGTATAAGGGAATGTAGTGGTCATGTAATGGAAGTTTCCAATAAAGATGTTTTGTGTTTTATGTTATAAAATATTATGTAATTTTCATAATCCCCAAATACAATATACCTCTCAATCTTCTTATATTGTATCAAGTGAAGATTTTATGTAATAAATCATGTTTAAGGGTGTAATAAAAAAAGGATTGTTATATTACGTATCAGAGGATCGGTTTAGGTGTTTTTTGGGATTTGGATTAGAAAACCCAACTGAAGACATAGAGATAATAATAATTATAATAAAAACATCCCTAGGTATTGGTGAGTATTGAGTACGTTCTTTATCAAGAAAATACATCCATGTCTAGATATGAGTAGGTAGAGGCGGCTCTAGCACAAATGTATCCTATGGGTAAACCCCAAAACACAGCTTTGAGCTAGACTTGAATGAAAACTAGTGCACGAAAATGGGCCTTGCTGCACTCTTGGTTACGACACTCCTAGGGGATATGCTTTGATAAATTAATAAGCTTATAATGAACCTTAATTAAGTGAATTAAAAAAATTCACCTAAGAATATATGTTAGAAATTAGATCATGGATATCAAAGATTGAAACATATGGATTCATAAGTTAAGAATATAAAAGTTATTTATAAGCCAACTATTTTTTCCATGGATTACCTATTATGTGTTACCCTTAAAATTCATTTTATTCCAGCCAATGGTCGGTAATAGGAGGAATGTGGCTAAATACTGATGTGAATATCAATGTGATGACTGTGAAAATGAGATGTTGAATTCGATGGGAGTGGTAATCGCAAACATTGTCACGATTCTCTCTCAGTTAACTCAATATTTGATTATAAACACAGGTCAATATGAATGTTCAACCCCCCCCCCCCAAGAAATAAAAAGTCATTATCGAGAGCTCCATGAGACAAAGGCCTCCAACATTTAATTGATTGTCTGATCCCTCAATCAATTAATAATAGATCAACTCCATTGAAAAGATGTTCAACATCCTTAAATGATTCAAACAATAGAATGTTTTTTTGGCATCATATTATATGGAAGATAAAGCTGATCAATGTTGGAAGTTGATAAAAAGTACGAATACTGTGGAATATATCGAGGCATTGGAATTGAAGGATTTATAGAATATGTTTTTTGATAAATATTTTTTACACACCCTCCAACTTAAGCTGGAAAGGGAATTTTTTTTTCTCATGAAAAAAGATGAAGAATCTGTCGAAGTGTATGAGGAAAAAATCACAAGGCTTTAATGATATGCCTCTGGAATTATTGTTACACTAGAATGCATGGTTGACTGCTTCTTTGGTGGGCTGAAACCTAGCCAACGGAATGTTCTGATGATCCTTGACTTCAATATTTATGAGGAAATTGTCTACTGTTCCCTAAAGGTTGAAATAGTGATCAGAGAATCTCAGGGGTATCATGGGGATATGAAGCTTAAGGTGGAAATCAATGTTGGAAGTATTATGGATAAATCCAATGATGATAAGAAAATCCAGCACCCCACTTGCCCAAAGTGGGGGAATAATCACCTTGGAAATTGTCGGAAGGGGATGAGGAAATGCTTTTGGTGTGGAAGAGAAGGGCACATATATGTTTACTACAGACAAGAAAAATCCATGGCTATAACAGAGGAGAGAAACGCTCTATTAAAACTTCAATGTGTTTTTTATTGCTACAACTGAAAAGAAGCAGAGAATCTTTCCAATTAGTGCCCTACTCCAAGGAATTTTGGAAGAAACCAACAACCTACAAGGCACCAAGGGAGATCTTTTTTCCATCACTACTGCTAAAGTTATCCCCGAAATAGATGTTGTGACTGGTATGAAAGTTATTCATTCAGTAATAGCTAACATACTTTTTGATTCAGGTTCTATTCATTCTTATATATTCCAAAATATTAGCATAACAATCCTAGCACCACCACATATCATGGAAGTAAAAATATCAGTGAGTATGTCAAATGGTGAAAACATTGCATCCCATGAAAATAAATACTCCCCTATCATAATCTATGGATTGATTTTTTTGGTGAACTTCATCATACTCCCTCTGGAAGAATTTGATGCAATTCGAGGAATGGATTGTCTTTCCTTATATAAATCCATCATAAATTTCTATGATAGGGAAATCAGTCTCCATGTAGAGAATAGACCCCCAATTCTATAAAAGTGCAAGGGGAAAGATGATTCTTCTTTAGCTCCATTTTCTCAAGCGTGAATATTACTGCACTATGAGCATGTATTTCTGGCTCTGATGATTGAGTCTAAAGAGGACACCATCTTTTAATACTTTCCTACTGTGAGGGAATTTTCTGAAGTGTTTCCCAAGGAATTTTCTGGTCTTCCTCCTAGAAGGGATGTTGAATTTTCAATTGGTCATCTACCAGGGGTGTTACCAATATCCATGTATCCATATAGAATGGCTATTGTGGAGCTTGGGAAGCTGGAGAAACCACAGCAAGAGACTCTGGAAAACAGGTTTATACGCCATTTTGATTCACCAAGGGGTGCACCAGTCCTCTTCTTCAAGAAGATAGATGGGTCAATGTTCCTTTGCATCGATTATCACGAGGTGTACAAAATCACGATAAATAAAAAGTATCCTCTCCCATGAATTGATGACTTGTTCGATCATCTTTGGGGAGAAACATACTTCTCCTTGGTGGATTTGTGGACGATATTTTATCAAGTAAGGGTGAAAAGAAAGATATCCCCAAGACAGATTTTCGTAGAAGATACACGCACTATGAATTCATTGTAATGCCTTCAGACTCACTAATGCTCCAACAATATTCATGGACTTGATGAATAGAGTCTTTAGGGATTACCTTGACTAATTTACAGTAGTCTTTATAAATGATATTCTGATATACTCCAAAACCATGGAGGATCATGAGGAGCATCATAGAACTGTACTACAGATATTGCGGAAGGAGAATCTCTATGAAAAGTACTTCAAGTGTGAGTTTTGGTTGAAGGAGGTATCATTCATGGGCCATATCATCACATACAATGGGATATCTATGGATCCTTCCAAAATATTTAAAATTGAGGGATGGTCAAGGCCATCATCAGTAATAGATATCCATATCTTCTAGGGTTAGATGGATATTATCGACTATTTGTGATAAATTTATCATGATTGTCCAACCCTCTTAATAAAATAACTCAGAAGGGAGTAAAGTTTTCATGGAGGGATGAATTCAAAGAATGTATCAAAGAGTTAAAAAGAATGCTCTTCACTGCGCCCGTGATCACTTACCCACATGTGGAGACCTTTTTTTTGTTATTTATTGATGCATTGAAAAAGGACTTGGTATGTGTGTTGATGAAAAATTTCAAAGTCATTGCCAATGCTTCAAGGAAATTGAATGTTCATGAGAAAAATTATCCAACACATGCTTTTGAGTTAGATATGGTGATATTTGATTTAAATTTTGGCAGTATTTTACCTTTGAGGAGAAAGGGGAAATTTATACAGACCACAAAAGACTCATGTATATATTGACACATAAAGAGTTGAACATGTGCCAAGAAAGATGATTAGATCTGATCAAAGACTATCACTGCTTAATTCATTACCACCCTGGGATAGAAAATAAGGTGGTAGATTCCCTAAGTAGAAAGGACCCATCAATTCTATCATTGATGAGAATTGAGAAGGACCCAATCTTCTTTTATTTGATGATGATGGATATGGGAATCATAATGATGGGAAAACCATCTATCCTTTCACAAATGATTTCACAACCATCTCTTTTTGACATGATAAAGGTTGATTAAAAGGATGATGTTGGAATTCAGAAGAGAGTAGAAGTTATCATTAAAGGGAAATCCTTGGAGATCAATGTTAATGAAGATAAAATTGGGATATTTGGAAAAACACTATGTGTTCGATCATGTCCGGAGCTGAAGAAGGAAAATTTGGATGATGTGAATAGTTCAAATTTATCTATTCACCCAGGAAACACAATGATGTATCAAGATATCTGAGATAATTATTGGTTGGATAATATAAATAAGAAGATCGTTGAGTATACATCAAAGTGCCTAGTGTGTCATCAAGTGAAGGTAGAGAGGCAAAAGTATAAGGGGGTGTTGCAACCATTTAAAATACCAGGATGGAAATGAGAGAACATCACCATGTCCCTTGTCACCATACATCTGAATACATCTAAAGGAAACAATGCAATCTATGTTGTTGTGGATCTTCTTAAATAATTTACACAATTCATTAAAATTCAGGAGGATTTTTAATTGGATCAGCAAGGACAAATATATATCAGGGAAGTGGTAAGGCTGCATGGAGTACCACTATATATTGTATCTGATTGAGATCAAAGATTCACCTCTATGTTTTGGAAGAGTTTTCAACAAGATTTGGATACTGAACTGAAATTTAGTCTAACCAATCATCATCAAACTTATGGCCAATCAGAGCAAACTATTCAGACTCCAGAGGATAAGTTAAGATCATGTTCTATTAACATCAAAGGAGGGTGGGACCAACATCTTCCACTAGTTGAATTCTCCTAAAATAATTGATTATACTCGATCATCTTAATGGCACCTTATGAATCCATGTATGGGAAGAGGTTCAGAACACCTACATGTTTGGATGAAGTCGGTGAGCATAAGCTCTTAGGACTAGAAATGGTAGAGAAGGTGAAAACCATTCAGCAGCATATCAAGACATCCTAGAGTCTATAGAAGAGTTATGCAGATAACCATTGATTAGATCTTGAGTTATAAGTTGGAGACAGGTTATTTCTATGCATATCTTCATGGAATAAGGTCATGAGGATTGGAAAGAAAGGGAAGTTAAGTCCAAGGTACATTTATCCCTCCGACATCCTAGACCGCCTTGGGCATGTGGCCTATCGAATAGCACTTCCAATGAACATGGCCAAAGTACATGATTTATTTCAGGTATCCCTCTTAAGGAACTACATAATATGCCCTTCACATGTATTCTCTTCAGAGGTAGTATAGCTAGAGGATGATCTTTTCTTATGAGGAGAAACCAGTGAAGATCTTGGATCATAGAGAAAATGATCTATGAAATATGGCAATTCCCCTCATTAAGGTGTTGTGGAGAAACAAAATGTTCAAATATGTGACATGGGAATTGAATTAAGTGGTGAAGAAAAGTCACCCACATCTGTTTTATTGTGGGAAAATAAATTTCGAAGGAGAAATTTCTTAATGATGGAAGACTGTGACGACCCAAACATCGATTAATGGAAATTTCTCTTGATCTAAATAAATTTCTTATTATGGTTATATAAAATATTAACATCATTGGGTTTAGGTTTTTGTATTTTAAAATACTTCAATGAATTGTGAACATTGCTAATATATTCATTGATCAGTGGTTACATGATTAGTATAAATATAGAGCATTAAAAAAATCCAATTTACTGAGAAAAAGTATGTGATGGCCTCATCCAGTAGACTTTACCCATATGAAGCCCATTTTTGGGAGATTGGAAAGGACTTGGAGTCATTGTGCTTCTCTCTTGACCAAGACCAATCTAAGATTTAACACTTTAAGCTTGATCGAAATCAACTACGGGAGAAGTGGATGTTAATAGAGATTACCACTCGAGCAATGTTATCTTCCCCACTCCAAGAGTCTTTCACCATCACACACCTTACCCTTCGGTCTTTTGTAAGTTTTATAAGGGTTTATGTAACAAGACCCCAGCACAATGAAAGTGTACATTATTTTGTGTATAAAGAATGTGCATTCATTTTATTATTGTTACTTTGTAAATAGTTTTTAATGATCAAATAGTATTTTTAGTTAATATTTAACTAAGAAATCTATCTTGATGTATTAATAGATTTATTAATTAAAAAATATTTTAATAAAATATTATTATTAGGTTACTTATTATTAAATTTGAAAGATCATATTATTTTATGAATGCAATTGTAATTTTTTTATGTTTTGGAAACTATTTTTGTTAAAACTCGTGAATTTTCGATAAATGTCGGTTTTTATATTAAAAGTAGAAAATTTCATATTTATAAAATTATTTAGATAAAATGAATAATATTTTTGGAACCATAAAAATGAAATTATCCAATGGTGAAATTTTCATAATTTTTTGAGACAGTTGAATTTTTGGGTGAAAGTTAATTACCATTTAAATATATAATGTGTTTTTGACATCATAATGACATAATAGTGAGGTAGTAAAATACTATAAAAATTATGTTCGACCAATATATGTTTTTTTAAAATAAAATAATGTAATTTTAAATATGTTTAATTTATTTTACAATGATTTTGTGGACCCTCCAAGACTTATAAAACATTTTTTCTTTTTAAATTGTTTTCCTTGAGAGTGTGAGTCACCTCCACATAAGAAGCCCTATTATTTTTAAGAATTTTGGAAATTGGACATATAAAATATTGTATTCCAGTCCCCTTTGGAAAAAACCATGAGCAAAAACCATGGTCTGGTTTGTGGTATTGATTAGTTTAATGTGAGGTGTCCCAATCCTAAATAATAAAGAATTCCCTCTGCTTTCCTATATAAACCCACACATTTTCTTACTTCCTCTTCACTAAAACCCTTTGGAGTTAGACCAACCCCTTCACTCATCTCTCTAGAATTATCCCAAGGTACCCCTTGCACCCATGAAGCCTCTCTCAAGCCTCTCTCAAGCCTCTCTCAAGGATTTGGGATCACACTTCCATGTAAGGGATTTCTTCATTTCTTGTTTTTGTCTAATTTTCTTTAAGTTGGTGTGCACTTTTTTTATCAATTAAAAATGATAGGTTACAATTTAGAACCTCCCTTATACTGTATTCCTTATGTTTGGATAATGGGAGACCCCTTTATCTCTCATTAAAGCCTCTCGTGTACACCTATTACCATGCTGGAATTTCATATGGGATTTCTCTCTCCTCTTCGACATCCATCTAATTCTTTTGTATTATGCATCTAAGTTCTATTACGTTTGTTGAGACATGTATCTATATGAACACCTTACTGTTAATTTCAAGTACATATGATGAGACACCCTTTTCCCTCTCATCAATCATTTTCATGAATCCTTATGTCAGGTCCTTATGCGACCGAAATTTCGCCGTATTTTTCCAAGACAAGATCATTGAGTAGTGAATACCATACCCAAGTCTCTTTAATGGGTATTCACATTTATGGACATATAAATATTTATTGGTACTTTCATGAATTTATTCCACATTACTTAATCATGGAATAACTTATGATTTTTATTGATTCGTGTTATATGATCCATGTGACAAACATCTGATTGAAATGAAATGTTTATGAAGGGTACACCCTAATAGAGCTCCAATGAATTGGGTAATATATAGTATCATGATAAGTCATGTAAAATGGGAGTTGACTCATGCTAAGTAATGTGCAATGAGGGTTTACTCATGCTTCATGTGCAATGACAGTTTACTCATTCTCCATGTTCAATGAGCATTGTCTCATGCTAATTCCATGTTAAGTTTTGTTTCCACATTTCCATGTAATGATTATCATTATTTATCATGCCTTTATGTTCATCTTTATCATGTGTTAGATTGATATGCCCATTTTCATTCACTTATTGTATTTCTCATGTTATACCATGTTTATTCTCTTATTGGGATATATAGATCAACCTTTTTTATGAATGAACTCAGGTTATCCCATGCAATGATAAGTACGAGGGAATTTAGTGGTCATGTAAAGGGAGTTTTCAATAAATATGTTTTGTGTTTTAAGTTATAAACTATTATGTAATGTTCCTCATCCCCAAATACTCTATACATTTCAATCTTTTATGTTGTACCAAGTGAATATTTTATATAATAAATCATTTGTAAGTATGTACTAAAAAATATGGTTGTTATATTTCCTTGAATATTTCAGATATGGAAGAAATAGAAGGTGATTTGTTTGGTGATAATTAAAATGAAAAAACTAATTAAAAATTTATTATATTGAAGTTTTATGAGGTGAAGATTTAGATTCATATATCACTATTGAGTTTAAATAATTACATTCATCTAATTCTAATATAATGAAACAAGGAAATGTATTGAAAATCATTAAAGATCAAGAAAAACATATTAGAATCATAATAACATTGAGGACAATTTTTAATACTTCCTTATACTCTCAAGTTTATTAAAGAATTGATAGAGAATATTTAGCATATCAAAAGGGTATTAATTCCATATATGGTTAACTTGACTAGTTTGTAAATAGTGATATATTGGATCTTTTACCCAAACCACAAAATATGATTGTGAAAGGAATAATGTTTTTAAAAAAAATCATTGATTAAAATGGTGAAGTTATAAGAAAAAGGTATTTTTTTGGTTATTAAAGACTACTCAATGATTGAAATCATTTATTTTTATGGGACATTTTTTCTTGTAGAAAGACTTCATAATATCATATTAATTCATACAATAATTTCAAATATAAATATATGATATTTTAGATATATATCAAGTCAAATTTCATTCAAGGTAGACAATGATAAATAATTCTATATTGACAAACAATGTCGCTTCAAGCATGGTCAGTTTGATTCTTATAATCCATTTTTAAATGAAAATTTGTTTGTCTTGATGGATGGAATTCTAAATTGAATAATTATATATAGATTTTTTTATTTCTATAATGGATGAGGTGATAGTAACCACTATAGAAAATAAAATAATTTTTTTTACCTTTTGTCAATTTTTATATTTATGATATCATATTTATAGAGGAGGGGGAATAAATGTGAGACAATATTATTGAGTATATGAAGATGTTATTTTAAATTTCCTTTATAGGGGAAATAAAAGGCATTGTTCAATTTTTGAATTTATCAAAATTTAAAGTACATTTTATTAGCTGGATAAATATATTCTATGAAACATATCAAGAATTTTATCATAGATATTTAAATTATTGTTTACATGAATAATTTAGATAAATCAATGATTCCAAATTTTGGTAAAATAATGGTGGTTGATTATTAATATTTTTTAATTTTATGGGATTAATGTTATATCGTTCATCTTCACGAACATATATAGTATATTGTATTTAAATTTCTTCCAATTTTTAATGTGACCCATTAAAATATAATTTCATATATGGTAAAATAATTCTCATATATATCGAAGAATGAATTGATTTCTGAATGAAATATAATGTTATAGGAAATATTAATCTATATATATATATATATATATTTATATTAAAAAGGTTGTGTTAATTATAGAAGAATAACATCTAATAAAGTATTCATATTGGGAGAAAAGGAAATATGTTGGAATATAAATAATAAAATTCAATTACACTCAGAACTATATATTCTATGTTTATTTATTCACTTAATATTCAACACAACTATTTTGGATTTGGTCTCAAATGTCATATTTGATAGTTGATGTGAGGTTTGACCTTATATTTGCTTTTTTAATTTGTGGGATATAAATATATCTAGATTTAATGTTAGATTCATATTATATGAACATATATATTAAATATTTCTCAATAAATGGGAATTTTTAATGAAAGATAATGATGTCATAGTTTGGTCCCCTAATTGATAAATTTGATTATATGTTCAATACCAATTTTAAATTGTAACCATTTAAAAACCTGACATCGATCATTATTGTAAAACCTCATTCTATACAAGGATAGGGTATGTTTTATCTATCCGATATCAAATAATGTATTTCAATTGTGTCATTGAATAAAGAGAAAAGATTTGATATAAATATATATATTGGTAAGTTAATTGCTTCTTTTGGAAGATAATATACTTAGGAATATTTTTTTTCAGTACATAGCATCCAATGATGAATATTTTATAAATATTTTTGTATTCTTCATGCTATTAATAAAGGAATAGATTTTTCAGTACATAGAATCCAATGATGAATATGAATTTGGAATATCTTTCTGTAAAATGTTTCTTACATAAATTCTTTAATACTACATGGTATTCTTGGTCAATTTTTATATTTTCTTGAACAAAATTTTCTCATTTAGTATTACAATTGTTTGATATATAATTTATTTCATTAATTTCAATGTTTTAGTGATTTATATTCATTTATTTACATGATAATAAAATTTTTGATATTATTGAACCCTAGAAATTTTGAAGTGTTAATTATAAGGTAGTTGATTAAAATATATGTTCCCTATCATATTCTCTTTTTTTGAAAATCTAAATTCACGTAATCATTTTAGATTTTCATAAAATAGTAATTTAATAGATTTTTCTATAGGCTGACATCATTGGATGGAGTACAATGGGTCAATGATAATGTATATATTATAATAGTATGATTACAACTAACACTTTGTGGATTATGTTATTCATCCATGAATACTCATTAAGCCCATATGACTAAATTTTCAATGATGTTAAATCATTTGTTTCCTACATATTTTATCCATAGTTTTTATATCACAATTCCTTATTGATTTGACTCAGTATTATGTTTACAAGAAATTAATAACTTATTATATTTTCATGTTCACTAAACACATGACATCGAACAAATGTGAATCTATGAAAAAGATAAAGATGATAAGTCTATCAATGGGAGATTTGTTCAAGATGTTTTAAATAAATTCCAATAGAAAATATATTGGAATTATTTTCATTTGATGTATTGTTACATCTTCAACAAATATTGGTCACCAGTTATACCATGGTTAGGTGTTCTTTATATGTAGTGTTTTGATAATGTGTTTCATAAGGGTAAAATCAACACTGTAAAATTTAGTGAACGAGGAAAAAGTTTTTCAAATTGATCTATAGAAGGTATGTTTTCTAATTTAAAATTTCTATGAAAATAATGTTTACAAGGTTAAAAAATGTTAATGTCATTGAATGATAAAGAAAATTTTTTCCTTTTATTTTCTAAAAAAATATTTTTTGTACTAACATCATTGTCCATGGACTATCCTGTGATGGTAGAAGATGATGTTTTTAAATGAAAATAATTTAATAAACTATTGAAAAATGTTCTTTATATTTCAAAAAAATTTATAAGGTACAAGTGAAGGAATTTTAAATGGATATAAGGGGTGTTAGGATGTTACATTGGATTAAGAGTTCTAAGATATCTATGAGTTTATCATAATTTATTTAAATGTGATGATGTTGGCATGGATGTTCGAAAAATTTATAATCACACTCGTAATTGTTGTATTCTCAATGGGATATAATAAGGTTTACAGGTGTTCATTCATTCAAGATATGATGAATAGTTCATAACAACCATGTGTATTCAAGGAAGACAAACATGGAATGTTTTTTAGAAGCATTGTCAATGTTTATAATGATATCTAAATTTGAATTTTTAGTTATAACAACTGTATTTGAAGAAATTTTATCAAAATATACATGCTCTATGTTTTTATTATATGAGTAAATGTTTGATAGTATGGTGATGTTCTTTCAAATTGTAGAGACAATTAGGTCAATAGATAGTAGTGGTATTGATCTAATCGAATCCTAATAGAGTTTTCATTCACATGGTATCACATGAAAGGTGGGTAAAGGAAATCATAAGAATATGTTGACGATATGATTCGAAGAAAAAGGCTATATATCATGTTTCATTGGATTGAGAATACATGAAACTAATGAAATTGGATGAATGGATTCTATCTGATGTTTAAGATAATGTTCTTACTCAACACTGTGAAATATTGTGTAGTGGAAAAATTGATATAAGGGAATGTTTAAAGAATATTCAATGAATTCAATGAGAATAACCTAAATCCTATTGGTGTAGATTCATATAGTTGTCACAATTTTTTATAATATTTATTTTGTGTGAGTATAATATGAAATTTCAACTGACTAAACTACTAAAAAAGTGAATATATATTATTCATTATAGTTATTTATCACAAATATGAGGATATGGTTGTAAATTAAGAAAGAAGAAATAAAATGACAAGGTCATAGATTTACACCTCCAATTATATGTGATCTATTAAATTAGTGATCCTTTAATATCAAACTGTTAATGTGAATAGTTTATTAGATTTCTCATATCTCACATGTCTTTCATTATCCTAATAATGATCCAAAAGGTGGAAAATGATATATCCATCCTCAAAATCATACTGAATTAGAGGCTCACTGGAGTCTTTGGGTACCATGATACATTTTGCATCCATTACATTATCCACATGTTTTCGGTATAGATTATCTTCTTCCCCAAATTCAATTTTTTCAAGAAACGTACAATTTGGGTTTTTAGTATGTATTGGTTGGTACATCGAGTATTATAAAAAAAATAACCTATACATTTATTAGAAAATTGTTCCTATTATATGTTTATCATTCTCTATTATGGATCCCATTGATATTTTTAATTCCATATGGTTTTATATTTCTATAAAATAGAATATAATATTATTAATAATGCATTGATTACAAAAATTATATTAATTATTTCATTTTCAAATTTTATTAATATCCATCTATTCTATTGAAATTTAATAGTACATATAATTAATTCTGATATATCATGATTCATGGATATTTTACTTTTAATTACCCATATTACATTATCATTTCCCAAAAATGTCCCTGAGATGATAAATAAATGGGTTTGGTGATTAATAACATAATAACTACATTAGCTTTATGTTATTTGATCAATTAAGTAGACTCCAAAATCCTAAAATCGTATATAAACATTTCATTTAAACTGTCATTCCAATTACACGAATTGCTTCTTCGATTGCTAACCCCATATCTGAACCATGTTAAATTGACATTAATCATCATGTTATAGTTCCGTATTAAATTAAATTACCCCAACATTTTCTTTTCAATCACATTGAACTATGGGTTGAACAATAATTTATTTAATGGAAATCTATATTTACATAATATCATAGTTCATATATTTTTTTCATTATCTCAAACAACTGGTTTTATCTTATCCCATGACTTGAAAATATTAAGTGGATTTTACTTTAGTGATTATCTATTCCTGATAATATTTAGTTATAATTTTATTTTATTTTATTCCTTCATTGATGGTCAATAATTAATATATTATGTAGTTACAATGAATCATCAAATATAAAAAATAGAAAATGAATGTATTCCAAATTAAATATATGTCTAATGATCTTAACATTATATAATGGATTATTTGTGGATTAGGATAAAGTAACCCTAAAAATGGTAAAATAAACATTAAATTCACCCTTCTTCATTCTCATGTATTCCACATCAACTCCATCGTATCGCCACTACTTGTTATGACTCATCTCTAGGACTCAGACAACTTCCTAAAACTGAAAGAACCATCCCTACATAAACATTTACCCATAGAAATTTTATGAGATACAATGGATTTGATAATGGGGTTGGAGGGGTGGGGTTACATAAAGTAAACTACAATAAATCTAACCCTTACATAATAAGGGAGATTGGATGACTCACATGCAAGCATTTTTAATTTAAAAACAATAAATAATTAAAAAAAATCTCATACAGAGGTTTCATCATAGTTCATGATCATCCACATAGTATGTAACAAATATACACTAGTACTTTATCCATCAATTAGCTCAACATTATCGTTAATTAGGATATAGTTCCATGAATTGTTTTTATTAAATAAACTATAATATAATTCAATCATCCTTAAAATACCACCATTAATAATTATAATCGAATTAATTATATCAAACATATTGAAATTTAATAATGTACCCAACTATAAGAGTAGGAAAATATATGCACTCATCCAATGATCCTATAATTATCCTTATTATAATGTATTCCCAAATAATTGAACAGACATTTCATAATATGTGATTAAATGGATTGTGCTATCAAAACATTTTAATATAGAACACATGTTGAATACATTGTATGTGATTTTATTTATTTGTGTAGAGTATACTATATGTAAACACCATAAAAAACCTATAGTTTAGACTTGAATATGGAAATTAATTTAATAGATTATGAAAAATACTATGATATATAATTTAATGTCAAATAAATGAATTGTGTAACTCATTTGAATTTTTTAAATTATCTAGCTAAATTCCTCTACTCATTAAAATAATCATTTCTAATGTATTAGAATACACATTATGAATTAATTAATATAGTGGGTATTCACTTCTACTTTTAGACACAAACCATGAAAATGGATTCGGTGTGTTTCATTGCATGAACAAATATTAGGTACACTATGTGTATCCTTATTACAGAATGTGTAGCATCAGGGTTTCATAGTTTTCTAGTCACCATGTCCTTTGTTGGATACATAGATAAAATAGACCTCCCCCCTCCAATGTTATTTTTCATGAATACATTAGGATGATATGTTATGTATTTGTCTTAAAAGGTGTATGGTTATTGAAAAATTATGAAAGCCTATATAGATATACATGTGGATACAGTTTTTTTGGATCAGTGATATATTTTCAATGCCCTGATATGATACTATTGGGAGAAAAATTGGTATCACATAGTCACATGTATGGTAGATTTGGGTACAATATGTATACACTCAGGTTACATATTTTATACCATGGTATTCCCAAAATGACATTTCTAGATGTATCATAATTTTATATCAAACAGTTTTTTGGATCTGTGAGGGAGAATAATGAAAGGGAAGAAATAATTTTATTCATATTTCAAGAAAAAATAATTATGAAGTTTAATGGATTGTGAAATAATCCCATTTCCATTAAAATAAATTAAAAAAATACTAAATTATCCATGTAAACACTATGATCCCACTTGAAGGTTTCAAGTGTAGAGGAAGAACATTTTTTACTTTGAAAACTCACAATTTTAGTCTAATTTTATGAATAATCATATATATATATATGATGAATGAGTCCATGTATACTAAAATTTATAGATTAAATAACAAGATTAAACATACGAACTATAAGTGGAGGATATTATTATTTAATTTATATTTAATTTTCATGCAAATCTATAATTGAAAGATTATGTAAATCTTCGTATATTAAGGATCCAGTTGACCTGATCACATAAGACCATCATTTCAACGTGTGATCGTAGTTAAAATCAATTTTATAGTTATCCAAACATACAATACAATCACTAAAAGTCACTATAGGGATTCTTGGTGTTATCAAGGTAAATATATATCTATTGTGTCATTTTTGGTTTCTTGTTGAATAATTATCCAATGGAAATGATGAACTCTTGATGATTTCTCAATCTATTGATATCATAGGAGAATATATACAATAGATTTCATATTAACTCTTTCTAGATAATGAGATATCTAGTATCTATTTGTTAGGAATAATATGTGGATTTTTTAATGTTATATAATTACATTTTAACGAAGTCATGTTTAGTTCTAGAAATATTCACACAAGAATCTTTCTAATTCCATAATTCATAGAGAAACATATGTAAGAATATTAATATAATTGTTATTAACTATACATGTGAATAAATTTATAATAAATTTTTATCATTTAAATAATTTCCAATAATAAAATTTCACTCAGTATTCTTATCTTCCTCATCATTTTTTGAATCATGAATGATGACTATCTATTTTTCAAATAAATTTCACTGCACTATTCATTAGTTAATAAAATAAATATTTGACTCATCAATCCTTTAAAATTAATATTTATTTTTAAAATATAACTCCACTATTCATTTGAATAAACTTATATTAAATCATAGTGATCAATAAAACCCATATAAGGAATTATCCATAAATAAGTAATAAAATATATTCAACCATGTTAAATGTGATATTGAATATAATGGAGGTCGTGGATAAACATAGTGTTTGAATCTCTAGTCCTCATTCATAGAATAAATAACTAGATACATCAAATTTATAATGAAATCATTTATAAAACAAACCATGGAACCCCTTAAGAATGATGATAAGGTTAGAAAGTTATATACCACATTAAAAATAGTTAGTATGAAATTTAATTATGTTATCATGATATATCTAAACAATGAGTTTGTATACTAGTGTCATCAACCTATTTTCTTGATGTCTTGGTCTTAGAATTTATAGAAATGAACATTTCCATAGAAAAATATGTTCATTGATTAATCATGTTAGTTCCATTTTCAGAAAAGTGAACGAGGAATCAATTTTTATTAAGTGGAATAATTAATAAATAGTTTCATTGATCATCCATTAATTCAGTATCACTAGAAACACATCGAATGTATTCTAATTTTATGTAAACATATATCCTTATATTTTTCATTAATAGATTAATTTTTGTGACTTATGGTATTCATTACTGATAATCATAAAGTCTACGGATCACTATACATTTCCTTAGACATGAATATCCAATGAATCCTAAAAAGATAATTCAGAAATTATGATTTCATGACCTTCTGGAACCCATTGGTCTTTCTATGCACTCATATTGATAAGTATAATATGATTTTATCTAGCCTCTCAATAGTTGCAAATCATTCATCAACATTGATACCAATAATTTATGAGTAACCTTAAAATGTGATTAATCCTATTTTTTAAACACTACAGTGACATCAATTTTCATAGAGTGAATGAACCATTTGATCTAGATGACATTCCTATCTGTTGGCCATAAAAAATCATCCTTGTCTGATTCATCAAAATTTATTCAAGATCATCATTCATACCATGATCCAAGTATTTATCTCTAGTTCCTTGCATAAAACATTTAGGTTCTACCTAATATAAGAATGATATATATTTTAAAGTCTTAATTATATGCATTTCATCTAACTTTTTCTTAAAACCAATGATATATTTCTTAATTTCATCTTTACTTTTTGGGATATATGATGATAAAAATTTTACTTTCTTATACTCAGCATCAGTATCTTCTTCTAAATTATAATTTTTCACATCTAATACCCCTTAGGTTCAAAACTCCTCACTACTATAACTAGGATAATATTAGCTCTGTTATTGACGATTTTTTCATTCTTTACTATAGTGATATCATTTTATTCAAATACATTTCACATCCTCTTAAGGATAAATTTCTATGCATTTTTTCTTATTGAATATGCATGTAATGTCCCCTCATCTCTATGTGATTAAAATTCCACTTTTTTTTACTTATTGAGAATAAAATAGTAATATCTAAATATTAGAAAGTATGTAAATTTTTTCTAATATCTATACCATAGATCATATGATTTATTTTATTCCTTTGGACACAATTGTGAAAATATTGATATGTTGACCCATGTTAAAACTTAATTCTTCTATAATATCATTTTTATGTAACATTCAATATAATTTATTATGGATAATTAGTTAAGGTTCTAATTTATCACCTCAACCATTAAATTTTGATGATGAGTTATCACTGGTGAAACAATTTTACATACCTCATGTTTCTCGAGATAATCATGAATATGGATATTTATAAATTCTACTACCATATTATTAGAAATTAGACCCTAGATAGCATGATGCTAGTGTTTTCTGTTAATTACATTTAAATGATTACAACTAATAAATCCCAGATGGAATGAGAATTTAGTAGTCTGGGTAATCCAGACACATAAATGTGTCTTATATTACAAAAGAATACACTAATTACGACATAATTTTCCCCTCTTTTTAAATAAATCGCATTTAATATTATTCTAATCCATCCAATATATCACTTAATTTATTTCATAGTACACATCAAGGATTCAAGCGTAAAAATAATTACAAGGGTGAGTTCAAATTCTAGGTAATGGAAAAATACTACAGAATAAAAAATGAATCAATGATAATAATCATTTTGACATGATAAATAAGTGAACTCAAATTTCATATAATAAAAAACTGATAGGGAAGTGTATAATAAATATGGTAAAGTAATATCTAAAAACACATTCCATTCAAATATTGAGAAATGAAAAAATCAATATTTTATGTTAGGAATCTAAAACACAACTGACTTAGTCATTGAAAAAAAAAAGGAAATTTATCCACATATATGTCAATAAAAATTCTCATTGATGAATAATAACTCTAAATAATATGAAGGAAATGAATTTAAAATGGATGTCATGTCTTAGGCACACAAAAACTTATACAATCAAGATCCATCCTTCGTAAAGATTAAAACTACTGAATGAAACCCATTTAATTTTCACAACCTATTTGTCTCATGATAATTTTTCGATGCATCGAGGATCTATATAAAATCCAAACTCAACCTGTCATTTTATGTCTAAATAATTCTTCAAATAGAGTAATTGATTTAATTAATAAAAAATATACCGTATAAAATATACATATTGAATAAATGATTATAATTAATTAATAATTGCTCAGTTAATAAAATCACTATCAATATCGGCACTATATGTATAATGGTTCATGATTTAGACAATTGTAATATCCAAGATAAATGAAATGAATAATTTAGAGGAAATCCATTGTAAAATGATTATCATAAATCAAATATTCCAATGGACTTAAACAGAATCAATGATGTGAATTCGAAAATTATCTTTAGAGAAATCTATCATAAAACATCCAGGAGAAGAACATGGTAAGTGTCAATAAATCATCTCATGTGGAGTTAAAATAATTTTTAATGTCATTGTTGAATATAAATACTATAAAAATATAATTTAATATAATTCATGAGTAAAAATAAATTTTTGTTCTATAAATAAATTTGAAAAACCTTTTATTTGAAAATATATTTTAAAATAATTTTCTTTAAAAATTATCCATTTTAACATGCAATTTAATATTCAATGAAATGATGACATCTAAATCCATACAAGGCAGACATCGTAAAATAATCAATTTTCCTGGTTAATGGTTAGAATAAATAAATGTTTAGAAATAGATTACAAGAGTACGTGGAAATCACTAATAAAAGAAAAAATGGTAAAAATTTCGCTTCCAATTAATTATATTTTTATATGTCATTTTTTAAAAAATTATAAGAAAATAGGTTCTCCCACTAAGAGAAGAATAATGTCGGGTTTTTTTGAATAACATTTTCTAAAACATGTTGACTACAAAATAGTAGAAAAATGTTACTAGTACTTAAAAAAGACATATAACCATAGGATATAAAAATTAAAGGATTATTTTCATAATAGTAATATAATTTCTTCAATATGAAATACTATTTAATGGTCATTAAAGTTATTATTGAATAAAATACAATATAAACATTCCAATGTGTCCCATAAATGGTTGAAACATTTTAAATCATAAACCACATATACGAATGATATTAAATGAAACTTATAAAGTCATGATAATCAGGGAATTCATGATATGACATGTCCATATTTGTATATACACCATATAAAATAATCTATGAGAATAATAACAAATAAGTCTCCATGGGAAGTAAAATGAGATGAAATCCATTACCATGAGTTTCATTTGTGGTGAACATCCTTTAACTTCATGTTTAATAAACAGATGTAAAATGTATAATTTCTTGAGAATCATTTTCATATTTATAATTAATTTTATCTTAATTTTTATTATGTTTTATACATTTTTAAGAACAATTAATTTTAGGTTCGAAGTTTTGTCCTAATATGGTTTATGTGTCAAAAATAACATTGGAAGGTCAAATAAGGATAAAGGGTTAATTAAATAGAATATAAATAACAATAACCAGGGAATAATTATCATAATAATGCATTAATTATTCCTCTAAAATCAATTATTAAATATGATTATGAAAAATGAATCAACTTAATGATCATTGTGATGGTAGGTCATACGTATCCATGAGTAACATTATCATTTTTCAATGATTATCATAGAAAGAGGGTGTGTAAAATAATAACATTCCTAAATTATCATTATTTCATAAATATCATATTATTTATTCATATATACTTATATTTTATTTCTTTGATGAAAAATTAATCACATAATATCAAGGAGGCGGTCATCGATACATCCACCTACAACATTATCAATTTTTATGTGTCTTAAAGGGAAATAAATAAAATGATTCATATGGATAGTATATTTATATAAGGGTAACAGTGTCTTTAATTTCATGTCTGTATTTTATATGTTCAATATTTCTAATTTAGACCATCCTTTATACATTCCATGTTTAGTGTGAAAGAATCACAATGCTTCCAATAGGCAGTAGTTCGCACATCCTTAAACTTATATACCATATTAACATAAAATAGAAAGTATTAATGGTATGAATAATAATTTATTAAATAAGTATAAATAAATATTTAATTTAATATATATAATATATAAATATATTTTACATAATAATGGACACCACGAGAGGTGGTACGGAAAATTTGAACAATCATCATTATGTGAGGCAGTAATTCACCATACATATAAATAGTATGTTCATTAACAATTACACGATTGTGTGTGTACATGTAGGAATAATCCATATAAGAAAAAATAGTATAATATTTCAGATAGTTGTTTTCTTACATATTTATTTAATAACAAGATATGATGGGTTGGAGAATAAATATAAAATTAAATGTCTTGGGAGAACACATTACTCCTTAATTAGGAAACTACTTTTTATTCAACCCAAAGGCTTCCTTGAAATGATTTCTTCACAAAGGAAGGCATGAAAATATAGGTTTCAAAATTTGGGAAGCAATGTGGGAATATCATATACAATCATAATTTGTTTGAGAGGTGTGATAAATGGGGAGAGGTGGTGGCATTTTATAGGGAATGAAAAGGAATCACTATGATATTTTGGAAACAAGTTAGGTGTACACATGTTCATACCTAAAATAAGTCATAAAAAACCAAATAAACACATTAATGGATGGTTCATGGTATTATTAAGGAAATAAATTTGTTTTTTCAAGTTTATAGGTCATTTGGTCTTCTAAGGTATTGGTTTATTTTTTTTAAGAATACATTTACTTTAATAATTTCAATTAATCTTAATTACTATCACTAGTTTTTTTTGTAAAAAAATTATATTGGTATTATTAGTAGTAATATATTAATATTATTACTAATATAGAATCCATATTCCATAGTCCATTCATATAAGTTGAAGAACATAATTTAAACATCACCCCACAAGTGGGAAGACATTAAAGGTTTTTAATGTAAAAATGTTAGAATGATTGATATGTTTTAATAATCAATTACATAAGAGTAAATGATTCTAATGAAATAATTTATATTTATTTATATAAAATATTATCTAATTAATATTTAAAATTGAATAAAATTAAAATTTATTTATTTAAATAAATAACATGAAATAGAAGTTATAAACTAAAATATGGTATTTTTAACTATTTATTAAAATTGAATTATTTTGAAAAAATATAAAAAATTCTTCTTAACCAAATTTATATGTTTTTTATTCAAATATTAAGTCTATTTTCACATTTTAAGTCAATTACAGTGTCAAAACTAATATTTAGAATGTGTTCTTATTTAAAAGGATGTAAAATTAACTAAAAAAATTGGTTTTTATGTATGAAATTGGGTTTTTATCTTATACATATCAATTCTATTGAATAAATATAAAAATAATTTTATCACATAAAATTTATATTTCATTAAAATAATTAATTATTTTCAATTAATTATGTTTATTATGAAAAAACTCGTTTTGAAGCATAAAAATAATTATTTTTCTTTGTTATCCAATTTGTACTTATTTTTCCATATATGGGAACTAATTAATTATTTTTATGTTTTTACAAAGCATATATTTTCATAAGTGAGTTCACCTTATTTATAACTAATAAAATAATTCAATGGTTGAATCATATTATATTATATAATATTATTTTAATAATACATATTTATTTTTTGAAACTAAGACTTTCATGTAATGCTAGCTATCAATGAAGGTATCTCTTGATTGCAATGAATGAGAACTTAGTTTTGAATTTATTTACATATAAATAATCAATTCTAAATAGTAAATATATTACCAATTATCAAGGTATTATGTTACCAGACACATTTGGTGTCTCATATCAGACATGCTATCAAATACTAGGTTCTTACTTTATATTTTTTGGGCATCACATTCAACCCCAACTTATTTAAAATGTTTCCTCAAATTTTATACATGATCATGGTGTTATTTTATTTGATACTTCATATGTTATTAATACCACATCATTATAATGGTTGATAATTCATCCTCTATAAAAGAGATAATGGGAAGTAAAATTGACACAAGGATTACCATGTAACATAGTATCCAATTTGGATAACATCAATGGAATGTAGAGATTGAAATTTTGAGGAAAAGAATAAATATTTATTGGGATTGAATGTGTTCAATAAGGATAAACAGGTGAATGATAAATAGAATGTTGGGGGTCCTCAAATCCATAAATATACATTTATTTAGAAGGCTATCTATTGAATATAAATTATAGTATTATGACAACATCTTAATTCCTAGTCATATTGCTAATGTTGGGGAATTATTTTACTAATAAAGAATATATGAAACTATTGATACGATACAGGTTTCAATTTCATCTGAACAATACTATCTTTTGTTTGTGATATGATAAAATTATAAATCATTCATATATTACCATTAATAAATTACCAGTAATTATCTTTTTTTATTATTAATGCACTGAAAATAACTTTTAAGTGATCATATGGCATATAAATGATTTAAGAGTCAAACTATTTGTCTCTAACTATTTTCTAAAAAAAATAAATTAATATCTAATCCAAAAATACCATACTACTAGAATATATTTAAGATTTATTCATAAAATTTTTTAACCAATAAAAATTTAAATTTAACCCGGGATTTTTTTTGGTCAGTGGTTGGTGTGAAACCCTTATCATCCTTCTATAAAGGGTTAAATACCCATCGAATTTTCATATTTTATTGTTAGTCACCTATATTATAGGCCTTCCTTTTGTAAAACGATATTAATATATTTTCCAAAATAAATCTAGCGGATATCCTTGAAATAAAGATAATTAATAAATAATTTTTTAACTAAGGTTTTAAATAAAACATCAATACATATATACTCTATCCAATTATTTTAAGATAGTTCCTTACATGGTCTAGGTTTTATCCATAATATCATTCATATGATTTCGATACCATTTCACCATATTTTATATATAAAATACATTTGATTCAAGAAGCGTTATTCATTTTCATTATCTTTTAAAATCCTTCATAATGCTTTTTATTGAAAATATGAAAAATTATAAGAATATACCCAAGGAATGTAAAAATTGGTTCACAATAAGCCTAATTATCTTATACCAGGTACCACAATTCATGCTTGAAACACCTTGTTAGAGTTATTACTTCTAGTTATATATGTGTTAGAAACATGTTCATTTGTAGTGTCCAGAAATGGGTGTATTTTATGGAATAACAACAAAATCTATAATTCACCAGAATGATATGATGTTATTCAATACATATCATCAAATTAAATATTAGGGTTATATCCTCGAACAAATGTTTTCTTAAATATGGTTCCCATGGTTGCTACTGAATATCTTCAGATACCAACTATAGTGACATAACCCTAGATAACTCTTATCTGATGTCTGATACCAATAAAATTTGCATGATATCAAGGAATCATGACCTTAAGGACTGAGATTTTAGTATTATTGGTAAACCAGATATATAATTGGGTCTTGTATAATAAAACAATACACAAATTACAACAAAATTTTCTTAATATTTCAAAATAAATAACATTGAGGACAAATCTAATCCATCTATTATATCCCTTAATATAATTCAGGGTACAATTCATGGATTCTAGGGGAATGAAACATAATAAGTGTGAGCTCAAATGCTTAGTATGGTAAAAATAATGCAGATGTAATAATGATGAAATTAGAATAATAATAATGACATGGTACAAAACTATACTCACATGCCATATAATCAATAAATTGAGAGGTAAGTGCATAAAAAATAAGGAAAGATAATATCAAGAAACTCATTCCATTCCAACAACCGGAGAGGGAAGGATAAGTATGGTAAAGTAACATATAGAAACAAATTCCACATAATAAATTCCTTGAAAATTAATTGTATCAATAGATATATTAATTTAAAATTTCATGGATGAATAATAAGAATAAAAATTATGAGGGAAACTAATTTTTAATGGATGTCATGTCTGTAGAAACAGAAAATTATACTATCAAGATCCATCCTCTGGATAGTTTTAAACTACAGATAGAAGCTCATTTTATTTATTTAACTAATATGACTCATAAGAACCTATTGTTACATCAAGGGGAAATATAAATTCTTGGATCCCCCTGTCATTTCATGTCTAAAGTATTATCTTTATCGAGTAATCAACTTAGTTAAGAAACAATATTCCTTATCAAATATCATTATTAAATAAAATATACATATTTATGAATATTTTTTCTATTAATCAAATAATTTTCTATATAGGCACCATATGTAAAATGGTATAAAATATATGAAGTTGTAAAATCTATGATAAATGAAATGGATAATTTCATGGAAATTGAATGTCAAATGAGCCAGGGAAATTTTATATTTCAAGGGATTGAAAAGGAATCATGTAAGTGAATTTGAATAATATCCTTGGTGAAATCAAAAATAAACCATACAGGAAGAGAATATGAATGTTATGAACAACTTATATCACAAGTGGTGTAAAAATAATTGTTTTTGTTTGAGATGAATTAATATTCATTAAAAATATATTTTTGAATCATTATTGAGGAAAAATATCAATTTTTTTAAAATATTTGTAAGATCCTTTTCAATGAAAATTACATTTCAACACATTTTCATTAAAATGAAATAATTTATACATGAAATGGAATCATCATACAAATAACTATGGGTAAAACCCTAGAATACATGTGTGGTAAAAGGAACATTAATATTGCATTATTAATGTTTAGAAACATGCCTTTTGGGGGAGCGAAAATAATATTACTTTGAAAACATTTTTAAAAGAGAAAAAGTGTAAAAATATCTTATCCAAATACCTTTAATTTATTTTAAAATTTATTTTTCAAACATGGTTTTTAGAAGAAAACTGGTTCTCCGACAAAGATATTAATATTGTTGGGTTTTCTGAATAACACTTACTAAAACATTTTGAGTACCAAAGAGTGGTAAAATGGTACAAATACGTGAATGAGATCATAAAATCCATAAGATATGATCATGAATGGTATTATTTAACAATTTTTATTTAATTTCATCAAATATAAATATTATTTAATGATCATTAAAGTAATTGATGGGGGAAATAATCTTTAAACATTCCAAAGTGTCCAATACCACATTGAAATATTTTATGTCATAAGCCTAATGAAGTTATAATATTTAAAGAAACTTATAATATCATGTTTATATGGATTCATTGTATAACATTCCATATTCAGTATTTAAACCAAATAAAATAAACTATGATCATTACAACAAATAAGTCTAAATGGAATGTAAATTGAGATGAAACCCTTATCCTGATTTTTCTTTTTGGGGAACATCTTTTATAATAAAATTTTGCTAATTCTATACACTTTTTAAACATTTTTCATGTTTATCTATACGTTTATTTGACTTTTTACTATTTTTTATACAACAATATAAATAATTGTGTTTGCCTTCAGTGTTCTGATGAAATTCAATTTATGTATCAAAAAACATTGGAAGTTCAATTATGGTCAAAGGGAACATTATATAACATATATAGAATAATAAACATGAAACAAATTTCATATTTGTACATTTAATGAAATATTAAAATCAATCATTAAATTTGATTTTTGGAACTATAATCAATGTTATGATCATGAAGATGGAATGACGAACGTACACATGAGTAACATTGTCATTTTTCAATAGTGGTTATTGAAAGAGGATTATTAACAGCCTATCATTCTATAATTATCATTATATAGTAAATATAATATTATTTTATCATGAATACTTATATATGTAACTCTTATGATGAAAAAGTAATCACATTATGTTGAAGAGGTGGTAGTCCACACGTCCACGAACACCGTTATCACATATTAAGTGTTTGAAAGGGTAATAAAGATAATGATATATATAGTATATTTACAGAAAGGTAATTATGTAATGACTATAATATAATTGCTTTTATGTCACATATTATCAACCAAAACCATCATATTTTTGTTCTATGGTTAGTGTGAATGAATCATAATGCATCAAGGGGGAGGTAGTCCACACTTCCTCAAACGATGTTATCGTACTAACATGAAATAGAAAGTAATAAATGTATGTTTAATAATTGATTAATGAAGTATAAATACATAACTAATATCTTATATAACATATATCATCAGATTGTCCATCATAATTTCTTTCATGAGAGGTGGTATGGGAAAATGAACAATCCTCATTTCGTGAGGCAGTAATTCACTGTTCCCATAAACTGTTTGTTCTTTGCACATTAAGTGGATGTGTGTTTAGGTTTACATAGTAACGCTATAATTATATTATCCAAGAATATTAAGAATATTTTTGTTGTTATATAATAATTAAATATGGAAATATGAGGGGTTAGATAATGTAAATAACGCTAAAATGACTGATATAAGATGTTTACTATTTATTTGGTAACTACTTTTCCTTTGTATCAAAAGGATTACATGGAAAGATTTTTTATTAGATGTAATATTAATGTTTAAGGTGAGGTGTGTTTGTACAATATAGGGTCAGAGCTCTTCCGAGCCTAAGTGGTGTGAGTGGTATGGGTAACGGGGAGAGTTGGTTGTCTTTTATATAAAAGTAAACATACTCACATGGAAATATTTGGAAGAATGTTTGGTGTACATAGGTTATTACCTAATGAAAGTCATTCCAAACCATCCAAAATATATAATTTAAGGTCATGGTCAATGTATGTACATCAAATCGGTTTTTTAAATGTTAATAGGTCATTTTCACCCTATGTTAAAGGTTTCGTCCATTATTAAGCACAATATTACCTTTATAATTGTAATTAATTTTAATGAAATTTAGTAATAATTTTGGAAAAAAATTATGGGAATCTTACACATTCTAAATTATGATGATTAATAATATATAAATAATTTTTCTAATTTCTTATCATATTAGTGGATGAAATTGTTTTAAAATTCATCCAGCAAGTGGAACGACATTACGGGTTATAAAAGTAAAACCATTTAAAAGTTTCATATGTTTTAATAATAAATATGAAAGTGAAATTAATTCAATTGAATTAATTTTTTATTTGATAAAAATATTATATAATTACCCTTCAGATCTAATTAAAATTATATCTTCACATTGTAAAAAAATTCGATGAAATTACAGTTTTAAAATAAAATTATTTATTTTTAACTTTTCATTAAAAATTAAATTTATTTAGAAAAATATAAAAACTTCACTCTAACCATATTATTAATTTTTATTTAAACTATTAAGTTTATTTGACATATTTAATCATCTAATGTGTAAAAAGTAATATTTAAAATGGGTTCTCTATTAAAAAGCAAAAAAATTCCTTTATAACAATATAGGGTTTTATGTGTGAAATAGGGTTTACATTTATTGTATGCATATAAAATATAATGTATAGATATCAAAAAAATTGAATGATTATATAAATATATATTTCTTAAAATATTTAACTAATAGTAATTAATTATGCTTATTAAGGAAAAATAGCTTAGGAAACATAAAAATTATAATATTTTTTATCTTATAGGTTCTCATTTTCCATTCTCATTGGTAGGTATCCAATGAATACATTTTATTTGTCTCATACATCATAATATTGAGGTTGTATAATGTTATATTAAATAAAAATATTTTAATAGTACATTATTAAATGTTGAAACTCATCCTTGCATGTAATGTGTGCTATCGAGGAAGGTCTCTCTTACATGTAAAAAACAGTAACTCAGTGTTCCATCCATTGAAATATATGTAATCAATTTTAAGTAGTAAATATTTTTTTTTTAATATTTCTTGATATTATATTACATTATTCACATGGGGTTATGTGTCATACAAACTATCGAATTCAACATTAATACTTTGAATTTTTTAGGTGTCACATTATCAACAAGAAACAATAGTACATTATATATAGAGTACATTAATATTCCATCCAGTATTGGTTTATACAATTGAACACATCGAGTTTTTTGGAAATGAAATATACCCAATCCATACTTTTGAAATCATTACTGAAAATATCATAATACCCTTTCCAATTAATGGATATTTGTCAGATTAGTCCAAACACATCTACAAACTCCAATCCAAGAACTCTGGATTAATTTTTTTAATTTTCATTATCAATTTGTATGATAATAATCCATTATTAATAGACATTTCATGTTTGAGTATGATCAAATGACATATTTTAGTGGTGTTGAAATCTATCCTATTTTACTAGATAACCCAATTATGTTTGTGATAGATTTCCGAGCCTTTTATACAACAAACTATTTCATTTCTATCGCGATAAAGATCTTGTTTCTTCTTCACCAATCACGTGGAAGATATTCTCCTCCATTAAATTTCCCTTTAAAATAACTATAATAAAATTTTCATTTAAAATACAGAACATCATGGTAAATCCTTCGAAATGACCCGATTCACACAATTTAATATCTCATAGCATGTTATTTCTAATACCATTTAAAGAGAAGACATCAGTATGTATCATATCCTTGTCCACAAATTTTGATTTTCATAAGAAAACATTCTTCATCCATTCATCATATGAAACTTTTCCAATGCCCTTTTTTCATATTTTATTCCTCTAATAATATCATTATTTCCCTTTCATATGGGAAGTTCATCCACTATCAAATACACACACCATAAAAATATGATTTTTTGTGGGAAATAACTTCAGGCACTTCCCTGTTAACTATTTTCTTTTTTATCTACATATGGGACTCCACACCTATTTTATATTGATAATATTGATCATTCATTATGTTTAATATAACATCTTCATCTAATGTAGATAAAAATATATTTTTCACTTTCAACTCATTCTATGATGCGTATAGAAACTACATATGACTACATTCATTCATATTTTGAATATTTTTCTTCATTGTTTGTAATAAATATATTTCGATGTGCCTAAATCCTCTGCACCAGAAATCGTGACCATCAAATTCAATCATATAATATTGAACTCTATTTGGAATTATTGGATTCCCATGTTCAAATTAGAACCATTTTTATATACAACACACATTTTGAGAATGTACCATATTTACAAAATAATAACATATTATCTGGGGTGTATTGTTATACATTATTATAGGACAAGTTCTATTATGGTTTCTTGGATTATTTTTATTTTCATTTGTACATCTATATAATTCTAATGTTGGAGTAGGAATATCTTTTATGTCTAAAATCATAAACTATTCCAATTTTACGTTAATACATGTACAAGATATATAAATATGATCTATCATTTTCATATACACTAAATTGTTTTTTCTCTAGAAATTCACATTAAGATATTTAATTTTAACATTATTTACCTAAGTAAAGATATTATCAAGATATTTTACCCTTCATACTAGGTTTACATCATCATATTCAGGTTCTTCGATAAAATTTATATTATATTTTACTGTATGATTCAAAACCATGATCTCTCTTTTTTCATTATAAAACCCTTAGAATGTAATCAACAACCTTTTCTAACTTCTTTATCATTTAACACTTACTATTTTCATTTTATTATTCAATATCATACCACTCTTCTTCATAATGTTTCATATTATTTTTTTAGTCATGAGCCAATAAGTATTCCATGGTTTTTTTATGTCTCCACAATATTATCTCTTAAATAGAAGCCTCTAGTGTACCTTAGAGATGAACCCTTCCTTCAACATCTTCTTCACCATTTTGAATTTCTTCCCTTTTCTGTGAGCTGAATAGAATTACCACGATAATATTCTCTCTATGACCATTCCTGTTACCCATCTCTTCAAACTATGATTACTCTGAAATATAAATTTCTTTTGAAAGAAAAATATTCTTTGTGATGAAATATTTCTTAAACTTTTTCAATCCTTTTACATACGTTGTTGACCTTATCATGGGAATTTAGAATTTTTTATCATCGTCATATTAAATATTCTTGTGTAACCTAGCTATAAGGTTTATAATATTTCCAAATCAAATTAATGTGTTTCCCTGGTATTGTTCCTTTTCCCAATTTTATATATTAGGAAAAGAATTATGTTACCTCATTAGTATCTTCTTCTTACTATCCATCTTCAATGGTGATAATTATCATGTCCTATAATGACAACTCTTTGTTCATTTTATTTTCTACTAACCCATTATGATCATTTTTTGTGATGTATTTCACAACACAAATATGATTGATATTATGTATCATTTCATTTTTTCTTTAGCATCCAATACATAGAAAATTATGTTGATCCTACTTGGAGGAATTATTAAGATTTTTGGAATGATATTAAAATTCTAAAGAGTTTATTTGAGGACACACATGTATTCCATTATAATGCTCACCATATGACAGATTGAATCTATAGACTCCTTTGAGTAAATTATTGGATCATCATAATTGTTCCATAAAATTTTCAATCATTATGTTCTGTAATTTTTTTCACCATCTTAAGTATATGAAATATTTTTCCACATAAATTGAGATGAATTAGATGACTTCAGAATCATATATATGGAATTAGATAGGGATCTCAGTAACAGATTGATTCCATTGGTCTCAGTATCCAATTCATTTATTGTGAGATTTTGATAAATCACTGCAAAACACATATTCCAAAATAGTATACATCCAAGGTGTAATGAAATAGATTCATAAATATTAAATTTATTGTTGTGTATAATTCTAAAAATATTGAATATTTCTTATATTAAATATTCAAATAACATTATTGTTAAAAACCAATATCAAAACCCATTAGAGAGAAACAACTGTATTATCATTTTTCTCTAATACCATTGGTTATCTAAATGATGTTAAATACCCTAGGATGTTGGGGTGAATCAGGGTATGACATATAGAGACAACTTCTCCTTATGATGTTGTTTCATTGTTAAATGGAAGACTCCTCTCTCCCTTAAAGTAGAAATGTAAGAGAAGAAATGAAATCATGAAAATGTTATAGAAATTTAATATCACTCACCTAAACTAGGATATGAAAAAGGATAATATAATTGTAATTTACTTATTTACCAAATACATTAATAAGATTTATTTTTAAAATGATCTGATCAGATTCACATTCCCTTCTATTTTTCAAAGAATAACAATTTCAAATCTCCGTGCCCTCTCAACTGAGGTGTTTTCAATAATACCTTATATGAATATTTATTTTTACACCTGAATCAATATATTTAACAACAAATTTGGTTTATCATTAACAAAAAATATTATCCAATTTATGAATAAAAGTTTTCAACAATTTTACTGGAATATATGTTCTGGTTCTCATTATATTAACATATTCTAAAACAATATATCCATACATCACAAAACAAGACATTACATTATAAGAATATCATTTTTCATGAACCAAAAAACTATTCTAAGGAAAATGGATTCCATGAATGTTTCATTACTTTATTAAAACACACTAATTTTGCATATCTATTGTTATTACCAAGATGATCACTCCTATTTTGAATCACCCATAGCCTTTGCGATCCCCAATCATTTCATGAAGCTCACATGGCCTTCAAAATGCTCAAAAATTTTGTGACGCTGAGATATACTTCCTAAAATGAAATTCCACAAGAAATTGATAATCTTCATTAAAAAAATTTAAGCATGAAAAAATATTTTTTTAATCATCTTCATGTAATCAAATCTGTTCGATTTTCATTAACACTTAAAATAACAAATGAGTGTTGTAGAGGACTATTTAGAGGTGTTTTCACTCTTTCACGATGAAATCATACTCAATAATGACTTTTTTAATATATCATTCATTTTAATGATCCACCCTATCATTATGATCCTCTAGGGAATTTTTTATTATTTACATGTTTTCTAATAGTCATGTAGATTCTGTCAACCCTTCTTGCTCATCCCTCATTCATAAAGCTTATCATTATAGAAAAACACTAACCTATCATAAAGCACCAGTCCTTAAAAAACAACCCAAAATCATGAAAATTAATCGTTTTAGATATTTTTTGAGGCATTTTTGGAAGTCTAGTGTTCTCAAATCTTGATTCCACTTTTAAATTTTAGGCTCCAAAATTTTACATTACACTGGGAATCAACATGAACATGTATACACATCATTCTATACCATCAATGGAGAATAAATTAATTTTTACAATTTTTTTTCTAAATACCATTTCAAAATTATCTCTATAATTACAGAAATTATATAAGAAACAACGTTTTTTGATATGGAGAATCAACCCCCAAAAACTAAAAATTTTCCTAGAGGGTTTTCTTCCAAACAAAATCGTATATTTTAGTGGATTTGTTTTCCCATGTCTACCAAAAATATATAATTATTTTAAAAAATAGGGGTTGAATGAAATATTGATAACATAACATAAGTAATGAGACATAATTATAACATACATATATTTTATTATAATATCATGTTACCATATATTAGGAATATCTTAATTGTATTTTTATCATCACTTTTTGGTATTTTTAATAACATTAAGCATAATTTTTCTAAAATTTAAATTTTTTTCGGATATTTTCATGGATGTCATTCATTTTTGGAAAACCATGTAAGTTGTTCCATCACAACATGATACCTATTTAGTGGTTCTGGAGGGTTTATTATAGTTGGAACATGGAAATTACTAAACATGCATCCTCACTTCAAAACCTTGAATTTTATGATGTTATAGTTTTCATAATATTATCATACTTATTCATATCATGCATCCTATCCATGCTACATTTATAGAAGCTTAGTGAGGTAAAAATGTTAGGCCCATGATTATTACTATCCATGTGGCCTAACATAGTAAACCAGGCCAATGGGTTTTCATCATCCTAATTTTTTAATCTAAAACCCAAAACATAGATTATCACTCCTAAACAAATTCAATTAGAACCTATACTAATCTATTGGATATTCAATGTTATAATGCGGTGAATTAGATCTCCATACATAGTTACACATGGTTTATGTTACTAGCATATGTTTATCTATCCCTTTTAGGTGATTTCTCATGGATATTGAATTCACATTCCCAACTAATATCCTTTTATTGGAATGGTGAGTTCATCTGTTGTTGATAGATTGAATCATTATGAATATAAATTACTAAGATTACTCTTTGGTCTTCTATTTTTGGACTCTCCTTAAGATATTCCTAGCTTATAAAATTTATCATTTTACTTTGTAACCTAAAAGTTGGTGGTTCTATTGGGATTTTACCTAAAATTGAATAATAGATTTCATCCTAAAATTGAAATATATTTTTAACTACTTCCTAAAACAATTAATTGTGATGATATTGGATATTAACTTCATTGTAATGATATTTTTTAAATAAATAATTTTTCAAAGGTTTTGATGAATTTATTGGATTTTGAGAACGATAGGTTGAATTGAGATAATATTAAGTGAAATAATTTGTTAATTGATCATTGAGAAAAATTGGCTTAATTAATAAATGAATTTTAAAGGATGAAATTTGAAAAAAACTAATTATTTGGTTTTGAAACTAAAATGGATTATTGAAAAACAATATTATGATCATAAACTATAAATGGGGAGTTGATGTGAAATTTCACAATAATTTGTAAATTTATTTATTTAATCACATGTTTTAAATGTATTAAGAACATGACTAGGACAATTAGTCATTGAGTCTATATCCCTTATAATGGATTGTTGATAATAACATTAACTAAACCACGATTGGAACGATCATCCCTAGATGAGGTGTTAAATAATTATATTCAAATTACCTTAGCCTTAGGGATGAGTTCAAACATCTTGAGCTATGAGGATTGAATATGTTGTGTAAGGATCCCAAAACTAGGAATTAAATAACCATAGGGATTATGAAAATGGTTCATTGTTGTGATTTCATTATTATATAAAATAGATTATAGATTTTTTTTATTCATTCCCTTGATTGTTAAAAATGATCTTTAAATCCAATTTTAAATATATCTTCCATCTAGATGAATTTAAATTATGCTTTGATTAACAAATTTTGAATAGATTTTCATCCTTATATTTAAATAATTTTTAACAGAAATGGTTTATTTGTATTGGAATATCCTATATAACACATGTTTGTACCCTACTAGGATATTGTTCTCAAATATAAAATTTACATTTGATATTTTTAAGATTATGTTCTCATATTTCCATGAAACTTTAAAGCACCACATAGAGGTGGTGGATGTTCTTATGAATGGGGCCTAAGGGGATGAGGTTGGCTAGTGAATCTGTGTTGAACTCATATCATGGAGATTCTATTTTTTCCTTGATGAATGTTATATAATATTTCTTTTGATTCATTATATTGGGATATTTATTTTCCTACATCTAGTACATTTTTCATTGAGTTCTTTTAGAAATAAAAACTTTTTATACTCTTTTTGTTCTATTTTTTTATATTGATGATCTGTAATTGTGGTCAAACCAATCATATTTTATATTTTACATGAATCCATATACTACTACTCAAGTCATTGGGATTGATAATGACCATTGGAACTCGTTTTACATTTCTAAGGTATCAGAGTACCATGGAATTCATGTTCATTCCTTAAAAAATGGTTATATAGGATGGTTGAGTGTCTTTCCATGATATTTGTATGAAATCTCTTAAGTCTTGATAAGCTGGATATTGGATTTTGAGAATAATGAGTATGTTACGAGTGAGTTCCAAGACAAATATCATTATATAAAGATATAATTCACTATTGTTGATAGGGAAATGAATAATTAGGGAGAAATTTAATATATTTATAGTCATTTGTCCATATTATATTTATTATTATTGATATCTCAATGATTTTATTTATATATGATGGAAGGTGTATTATTTTTTCTATTGATTTATGTGATAACAAGGTTATCCAAACTGATAATTTAGTGTTTCCTAATCATGTTGTGTTGTACCATGACCCCAAAAACCCATTTGAAATAAAATATTAGTCTAATAATGAATCCTTGAATGTGAAGCCTTTTCTTCATCAAAATGACATTTAGATATTGTTTTGTGTGTTCCAATCTCTTTTATAGGCACCTTAACCCATTCATATTCAAGATTAAATTGAGGAACATTTATGTAATGAAGCTAGAGATCATTTTCATGTTTTTATTTGAATGAAACCATCAAAAGTCCATTTCATAAATAATATTATAGATGAAGATGTTTTTTAAATGATTTAGTTTCCCTTTTAGTTCTCAAAATTATCCAATTTAATATATGTGAAATATGATAACTTCTAGCATGAATTGACTCACATGGGGTGGTGGGATTGAACAGTTACGGTGTATAAAAGTGCAATTTTGGTCTGGATGGACATTAGAGACCACTTTAGAAAAAAAATCCATATTCAATTATTCTGAAAAATAATATAGAGTTTATCATCCTCCAACAATGAGATAGAACTATGAATTAGTATCTGAACGACTTTAATAAAATTGAACTCTTTGCCTTATTGTAGAAATAAACAAAAATATAAAGGCCAAAAATATATGAGATTGGAATTTGAAATGAAACCCAATATGAATTTTTCATCTTAAGGGTCACTTATTGTACAAACATTATGGATTGAGAGTTTATGGATGATATTGGCTAGGATGGTATGTCTGGGTAGGAAGGGGTTACTCATACTCCCAGTGGGAGTTCTGTTAGTTCTTCTGAGGTAAAGAGGATGCATAATGTGTCTCATGGAAGACAAAAATTGTAACATCCCAGGTAAATAAAGAATAAAGAATTTTCATATATTTTCAAATTAAATATTAATTTTACTTTAAAAAGGTTTCTATGTTCGATAGCGTACTCGATACCTAATAAAGAGTTTCCTTGAAATCTTACGTTGAACACTAGTACTAAAATAATGTTATTTTAAATTGTAGTTAACACGTAATCATTGTATTGGAGGGAATGAATAAAACTAACTAAAATATGATTATATATGTTTTTTTTAATGTTTTTATATTTACCCAATTAAAGATAAAGGCTTAAAACACGAAATGAATTCAATTTTTGGCATATATACTCTAATTTTCACTAAAGGTTCACTTATCACCTTTTGATAGTGAACCGTCGTTAAATATAGATTTGGTCACTCTTATACATTCTATTGGACCAAATAAAACTCTTCTTTAGAATAGGGACATCAAAATTTACTTTGTGTGAATTTTTTATATTTTTCCGATAAAGTTCATTTTTTAATGAATAGTGAAAAATGTTGTATTTTAATTCAATGCCTCTTTTTAATCTAATTTATTTATATTATTAGATTATATTTTGAATTGGTTTTAAAGTGCAATTAGAATATATTTTTACCATTTAATCCAATCGTGGTCATTGGAATTAATTTCACTTTGAAATTGGACTTAAACTACTGTCAGTCATTTGATACTTATTGTTTCATAAAAACACGCTATTTTCTATGACAATGGAAATTAATTAATAAATTCATTAATGAAACTTATATGTTTTTAATTTTGTAAAATATACATCATTTTTGAATTCGGAATATCAAATATATCTTTGAGTGAATTTTTGGTATTTTTTTGAAAAACATCAATTTTTGATGAATAGTGAAACCACTAAGTGGTACTCAAAAAACTGATTTTTTGTTTAAAAGAAATTTTACCACCTTTGTGTTTTTAATTTAAAAAATCCAACATAAATAGTTGTCATTATGAAGTAAAATGTGGTTCAATGGGATTAAAATAATTTTTTTGTGAATAGTAACTTTTATGTTTTTAATCGTGATTAGAGGTAATTAGTGTAGTTTAAGGTAAAAATACTGTTTTAAGAATATGAAATGACCAAGACACATGTCCTACCCTTATTGGATGTATCATGTCCGACCAAGACAATCCATGGGTCAACATGGGGACCCAATGGAGCCACTTTGGTAGGAAAATGACATTAATACCTTTTTATTTAAAGTTAAAATTAAAATGTCACAAAGATGTGTTGTTTTACTAAAAAACTTTTTAAATGGGGTTATAAAAGTCAGATTTTTGACTATAAGTATTTATTAAAAATCTAAAACGATTTCATACATCATGATATTTTTTTTATAATTTTTAGAAATTAAATAAACTAAATTATATATGGCATCATGATGATGCAGCGATTACCTCATTATTTAACGATTTAAATAAAATGAAAAGATAATGTAAAATATAAAGCCTACACAAGTAAAAAACCTATTGGATTGGTTCATCTCTAAACCTTATCACCTTATACTCTAATAACATCATTTTGGGACCATTAAAATCCGAAACTCATTTGAAAATAAAGTAACATTTTATACCTTTCCAATAGTGCCCCTCCTCTGCTCTTATAAAAGGCCCCCACCTCTACCTCCATACCCACACCTCTCAAGCCTTTGGTTCGGCCAATCTCTGCTCTTTTTGTCTCTCCACATCCCTCGCATACTCCTAGAAGCCTCACTTTGGGCAGAAGGCTTCTCAAGGAAGCCTTTGAGCTCAAATCTAAGAGAGTTACCTGATTCTAAGGTAATGTCTTCACTTTTGTTCTTTTGTTTTATTTTTCTTCTCCAACCCCCTAAACTCTTTTTATTCTTTTATTTTGTAACAACTCCAGTATCTTAAATATAATAGGATTTTGTTATAATAAGTATTCTAGCTACACTTACAAACACCTACATCTAATGGTTAAAAGACATACTGTTTCTGTGGATGGTGAATTTCTGCCTCACAAAACGATGATTGTTCAATATTATTTTAACACCTTCAAAGGTGGCCATTAAGATGTCACTATATTTATATATGATATATAATATGTTTATTCTTTCCTTAAGATTATTTATTTTTCATTTATGGCATACCTTTATGTTTTCCATTATGGGTAAACGCGATAATTTCATTTTAGGAAGTGCGGACTACCACCCCCTGAAAGTGATTTGATTCGTTAATGATATATGTGGGACGTATAAAGGATGGTTTTAAAGTTATTATATATGATTTATGTTACATATAAATGATTAATATAATTCTGGAATTTAAATATACATACCTCTCATTTAGTTTTAATTCCATTAATATGACATAGAAATGAAAGTAGCGTTCATGCGTACGTACGGCTTACCGTCTCCATGAACGGTGCATTTCAATTATTACCTATAAATGATTATGTAAAATTATAAATACATGTATATACTGGATATATATGATTTATATGATATCCAAATCATGAATATCATTCAGGATATAAAGAACCTTTGACCACATGAACAACATGTAATTGTAAGAAGTCCACTTTAGACTTAAGAACCAAATATCGACAAAACAAACATTATTAACTTAAATGATTACATAATGTTTATAACATGGTAATAAGTGATATAAAATTAATAATGAACTTGAAAAATGTTCTTAAGAAATTATAAATTAACTCATGTTTATTATTCAGTATGTTAAAGAACGATCGAGTCAAGTCGGACCCGAGGTAAGGGACTTCATCTCAATCTCCTTTCATTGAGGCATATTTCGTTTTATACACAAATTTCATTTATACGGTGTATAAACCAATTTAAATTTTAATGTTATACAAAAGGAATACTTTTCTACAAAGCGTTTTACTAAGTGAAAAAAAAGAATGTTTCTTTTAACGTATGCGGTGACAATGACCTTTTTCACTGCCGCGAGTATTATTTGGTCTTTGGCTTCCTCAACAAGCCATAATGTTTTTTTAAATGAAATAAATACCATATACTGTTTTATATATTTTTGTATTGAAAAGGGTTTTTTATAATGGATTTTTTATGTAAATATATTTAAGTGATATATTGTGATCAAAGTGTGGAAATGTTTTCTTTCCATTATATTTGATTTATGTCTTATTATTTTATGATGGTACATGGACATTTGATGGTTGGTTACGTGATAAACCATATGACGGGAGGTGCTTTGAATACCAGGACTGGTGGTTACATTATAACCTCCAATGCATTGGGTATGGAGGTTGTCCGTATGGCTATTCCATTAAGTGATATGTGTTGAAGTCGATCGTATGGTTATTCCATTTAAGTATGTTTATGTCCCAAGTTACTTTTATTTGTTATGTGATATTTATATGGGTTTTATGGTAATCTTTTGGTCACAAAAGGGTAAGTAATAAACTTTTATTCAGTAGAGAGTTTTTACTACTTCATAAAGGTGAAAAGTATTGATAAAGTATAATTGGTTTACTTGTTGTTTTGAAAAACTAACAGTTTTCATTCATTGTATATCCCTTACTGAGCTTTTTATGCTCACCCCAAGTTTTGAAATGTTTTTCATAGGACTTAACGTGGAATAGGGTCAAGGATGGGATAAAGGGAAAGTCATGCTACCTAAAACATGGAACTAGACATGTTTCTTTTTAAGAGTTTTTTATTCTATGGAAAATTAGTAGAAGTGTGTACATTATAATCTTTTGAGATGTAATAGTTATGTCCTAATTCTCTAAAACTCTAAACCTGAAAAAATCCTCAATGTGAATTATTCATTTAATTCAATATTAAGTAAGGTTTAATCCCGGGGCCTTTTAAAAATAACAGTAATCAACTATAACTTTTATGTTTTATATATGATTCTCATTGACTTGTTTCCAATTTGTCTACCTCGGGCATAAGAAGCATGTCTGTATTGAGATTCCGAATATCTATTTCTCATGCGATCTCATAGGCCACCTATAGAAGTTCATTTATGAATTTTCTTCCACACCCCGGGGATACAATATTCTCATCCAAAATGTATTGTGTGTCAATAAAATACATCATTAATGAAGGTGTTACATCCATAGGGATCTATACTGAAGAATCACTATAGAGTTGAAGTAACACTAGAGGAAGCAGATGTCGGTCCAGCAATAGTGATAAGTACCATCACTAAGGATTATTGTTTAGTGAAAACATTATTTCATACTAGTTCATTTAATTAGTTAACATCATATCATGTGGTAAATTAACTAATCATTACTATTGATATTATTTATAATATGATGGATACTTTTATGCCCATAGGAACATATAGAGAAAAGGGTATTCATGTCCCTTCATGGGAATTGTATTTTTTCGGGCTAGAGATCACCTGGAATGTTATGGTTCACAACATGACACTTATATATGTCATTTTTGGGATGGATTTCAGGACTACTGATAAATCACAATTTGATTATCATCATTAGCATATCTCCATTACTACCCCAGATAGAGTGCACTGGGTTATCTAACAGTAATGGGATAAAAGATTGAGTTGACATAAACCTAATCTTTAAGAGATTTCAAGAGTGATATCTATTTATTAATTGGATATAGAGTAATTATCATTGATTAGAGATCTCCATCCAGTAATAATTGATATTCCTAACATGTTTAAATAGGAAATTATTGGATTTCCTATCGTGTGAGAGGTATATTTTACTATTGAATTGGTATATAGTACTGAACCTATCACTATTCCATCTACCATATTACACTAGGTCAGTTAGAAGTATTAAAGGAATTAATGGATGATTTTATTGATAATGGGCTCATTTTTCTAGTTTGTAAACATTGATGAATCCAATTATTTTAATGAATATATGATGGGACACTTCCCCTTGGTATTGATTAATTAAAACTCAATCATTTTATGGAAAAAGAAAAACTATTTTTACAACAAATTAAATATTTATTAGAATAGATGAAATGGGTGAACTGGTTCTCTAAGGAGGATCTTAATTATGATTATCACTTGTTTAAAATCAAAGAAATTATATTCCAAATACCATTTTCATTAATAGGTATGGCCATTACAAGTACTATTTTATAACATTTTTTCTAACCAATTCTATTTTTATTATTTTTGGGGCTAATAAATATGACAATCCATGAGCCGCTCAATTAATTTTTTTTATGATGAATTATTGACTCTTAAATTGAGAAGGATCATCTCCATCATCTTTGAGAATTATAACATATATTTAAATATCACTGATGTTATTACATTCTAGATAATTATTTTTTATTTAATAAAAAATTTATGTTATTAGGATATATAATATTGAAACCCCGTATCTCAGTCAATCCTAAGAATTTTAATTTTGTTATTACATGGAAACACTCATGTAATGCATTCAAAATTCATATCATAATTATTTTAGATGAGTATTTCTGCAAATTTATGATATATTTCATGATTTTTTCTTCTCAAATGATCTATCTCAATAAAAAAAGGAATACATGTTCTATGGGATTGAAAATGATGGAATTAATTTGATGAAATAACATTCTTGTTAAATTTTATGTTAGTTTAAAATCAGTTATAGGGTGGATTGGTATATGTTGACATCAATAATGAATTATGTTATGGATTGGGATATTTTATAAGGAATAAAGATAATGTGGTTGCCTATGGTCCCCAAAACCATAGGGAACATGAGAAAATAAGTCGTATTCATTATATTTAACTCACTGATATGATGTATTATCTCAAAAATTAGAAACATTACCATTTTCTAATAACATTTTTTAATTTCATAAAATCAATAAATCCTATGTTATATATTGTCACAAACAGTCATGAATCAATTATATAAGCATTGGGGGGAGTACATATATTAAATTAATATCAAAAATTCCTGGTTCCATAGTAAGGGTAATGAAATTTTTTATTCCATAAAAAGTAATGATTTTTCCTAGGATATTAAAGAATCATTCGAAGAGTGGTAAATGTATGATCTACTTTCTAATATGAATTTGTGGGTTCTAAAGGATTAGTATGGGATAATTTTTATAAAAACATTTTTTAACTCCACTCTTCTTGAGATTATTTTTCTAGAAAAAACCATTAATGAAATGTTCTAGTGAATAATGGATTAGCTTTAGTTTGTGGAGACTATTAATGAGTTTTTTATATCTTATAAGGGAATCTGATATATTTATACAAAAAACATAGTATATTTTCATGTGAGAGAATCTTTGATGGGGGATTATCATATTTCCTTATGGGAAGTACATCATCAAACTGGGATGATGTTTTATGATATGTTGAAAATATTCTAGTGTCATTTTATGCGGTAAGATATTTTTGATTATGATTATCGTTATTATTACTATTAGGTTATCATGGTCAAGCCCCGGTGATCTTATATTTTTCCTCACCCACATCAGATGATGTCTTGGATCTACGATGATTTTATATGGATTTTGTAGTATTGTCAACATATTATAATCATGAAATGTATTAGATATGGAATGTTATCCAACTACTAACTAAATTTGATCACAATATTCCTATTTGATATGAAAAAAAGTTCAATCCATGGTAATTGTGTTTGAACATGGTATTTTTTGACTTCATGTGGTTCCAATTGTTATAGTTTCAAATAGTAATCCCCATTTCACATATCATTTATGAAGTGACCAATATAATTAAATTGGATCAGGATTTTATTGACCAAGATATAACATCCACATTTGATGTCCAGAGAATAACATGCATATATTCTGAATTCTATAATTCATGTTTGCGTTCTATAATTTTGAGGAGCGTTGAATAACCACTTGGAATGGGTTGAGTTTTCCTAAAAAAATTACCCTTTCATCCATCATGATGACAACATTTTAGGCCTTTTATGGGAAAATATTTATATTTCTATTATCTAAGTTTAATATTGGTGAAACATTCATATTTGGGAATAGTTTTGTCCAAGAGATAAAAACAATTTAATTTTAATTCTCAATATAATGGTAATGGCATAGAGCCAGTATAAATTATATGAATATTTTCAATGAAATGTAATGAATTTTATATTTATAACTATGTTTTTTAGAGACATTAACATTAATTGGGTAACTGTTATCTTATAAAACTAGGCATGTTAGTACTATATATTGTTAGACTGTATGAGGTTGTTGAGTTAATTGGAATGGTGACATGCCATTTGGATTTTAATCACTATTTAATTTCGATTCATAATTGTTTTTTGATGGAATTTCTAATAAAATATCTCTCCAACCAATCTCATGTTGTCAGTGGGGAACACCTTAATGTGGTACCATTTTTATCCATTAATGTGAAACATGTTCATATTATTGTTTTTGAGGGAAAGGTTCTTCATGAGAATTCTATAATTAAGGCACGTGTTAAATGATATGATGGTAATTATTCTAATATAAAATGATGGAATGAACCTTTTATATATTATATGTTTCCCCATATAATAGATGTGGAATGTAATTAAATGGATTTCAGGGGGAGGAATATTTTTATGGTGGGGAGGTTGTAAAATATTATTACCTTAAAATAACAACTTATTGACCCCAATTTTGATAATAATATCATTGGATCATTTTTTCTAGTTATTTTTTCAGAAATTTTGGAATGGGTTGGGTCTGTTTTGGGTTCTTAACAGTTGTTCACAATTAGTGAAATCATGTTGTTTAGTCCAGGAAATTTTGTTGCCTCTTTAGTAATTCTATTGTGTGGCACATGGTTGCTGCTGGAAAATCTAAACAATGTGACCTCCCCTATAAAAAATTTGGACTTATGTATTTATGTTTTTCATTGTGGATGCATGATTAGTATAACCATATAACCAAACTATGAAAACATAGAGGAAGGATTAATAGGGAACACATGTCAGTGCATAGTTTGTACTAACAGTGTGGCCTATTGCAGTGAACTATATGAATTTATTTTAATCACAATTTTTTATAAAATCACTGAAAACCCAATTATAAATTATAAAAACCTCCCATTCAAACCTAATTAGTTAAGTTGGATTTTGTAGTCTCTCATGAAGTGAATTAGATCATTCAACCTATCTTCTTCTTGTATCGAGGAGCCATTGGATTTTTTTATCTCTCTTTGGTATGCCATTTCTCCTTGATATAGAAATTACATTTCATATATTCTCTCTTCATTATAATGTAATGATTCCTTATAATATTGGTGTACTTAATCATTAATGACAGAGATTAAAATTATAGGGATTTCATTTCAACTTCCTCTCCCATGAATATCTATTAGAGATTCATGTCTAAGTGATTGATATTTTGATCATGTGAAAAATATTTGGAGGTTTGTTAACATTTTTTTAAAATGAAATTATAATATCAATTTTAAATTGAAATTTATTTTAATTTTTTATTTCGAAACCTTGAATTTAGAAGACCTTTCTGGTTGATCTCAAAGTAATGATATTTGTTAAATAAAACCATTTTCTATGTATTATATTAATTGATTGGATTTGGAGAAAAAAATGTACTAAATGAGAAATAATTTGAGGAAATGATTTTAAATTTTTTATTTTGACAAATATGGATTTAAAATAATGATGAATATTATATTATTCTACTTAATGAAAACCCATGATTTTATTTTGAAAATGTATTTTCATGTTGAAACTCAAAATTGTGAACCTGATCTATGAATAATTATTTAATCTAAAAATTTCCAATAATTGATTGATTGATTGATTATAGAACATGTGAAATTTATTATTTTTTTAATGACAAGGAAAATTATTTTTAGACTCGGACCCCAAAATATAGATTGATAAATGAAACACTAACTAATCAAAGTTCCGTATAATCTTCCTTAGATGGGGTTTTGACTAATTATATTCCAATAGAATTCACATAATGGTTATGTGAACACATATTGAGTTGTTATTATCGACTGAGTAGTGTGAGGATCATACATTCAAGAACTAACTAACCATTGAACTTATGAACATATTGTGTTGTGTTGAATTGTTTATTACATTCGAGTGGATATAAAAATATTCTTATTCAAGTAATTGATCTATGAAAATGTTCATTAATTCAAATTTTGACGTATTTATCACATATTTAATACAACATCATGTTTTATTAGATAAATTTGAAAATTATTTTTAGTTATATAATTATATTAATTGAGGAATAAATGTTTTATGTGTATTAAAATTAATTAATGAACACTTGTTAAGATCCTATGGGGATATTGTAAAAACCTCACAATTTTTCATTCAGTGTTTCTGTAGATTATTTTATTATAGTTCCATGATAAGGGAATGTTTCAATTGTATGTAGTGTATCAGCATGTAAAGGAGACCTAGATTTATGATGGTGACCTATAGAAATTTTTTCTAATCATTTAATAGTGATTCTATTTTTAAACTTGATAGTATTTATGTTATATATTAGATTACGTTAAAATATGGGATTATTTTTTTCTTCTGTAAAATTTTGCATGGATTATTTCATGAAAAACTGTATATTTATTATATTTTAATTATTCTTATGTACATTTATTTATTTAAATGTAGATATTTTTTACCTTATGACCACAGATATTATTCTTGGATCTTGCAACAAACCCATGGAGATCTAGAAATTACATTGGGATATGTTAGAGTTGACTCATAAATTGGTGTACTAGGGTTTTAAGTTTCATTTGTTACATATATAAACATTAAATCCATCATAATATCCATCCATTAATTATGGTTATTGAAAATTAATAAGATCGCTTGTAGGTGGAGGTTATCCACATATACACATGAGCAATATGATCATTTCCCATTTGATGGAGAGGAGGTGAGAAATTTTTATAAAATAATTATAATATGATATTATTATATTTGTAATTTTGGATTGATTGTGAATTTATTTATACAATAATTACATATAATTTATTATAATATTAAAAATTAAAAAAATTTTGTATGATTTATAAATCTTCATTGAGATTCATTTTTCATATTAGACCATATGACTTGAATGATTGTTCTTATGGAAAAAACAATGTATCAAATATTCAAGGAACGAATCTAATATTTTTTTGGATAATTTATTTAATAACCTAAAAGGATTGAATATTGTGAATAATTGAGGATAATGACTAACTATTTATATGTGAGGGGAGGGACACCCATCGGATCACATACAATATTTCAATAATATAATGTCACATTACTATTTATGTAGAAAAAAATAGACATAAATTAATATTTATAATAACATAATATTGAAATATTTTCAACCAATATGAATTAATATATTCTTGGTGTTATTACAACCATAATATCTTAGATTAACCCTCAGTAAAATTATTTTATCATTAAACATTGTAACAAAATTTATCTATATTTTCCATTCATTATGAACTAAAATTATGTTGAACCAATTAAATTACAATAATTTTTATGGTTAAAAATATATATTTCATTTATCTATTTTAAATTTATAATATTTGGTGAATTTAATATTAACATTAATTGAAAAAATGTAAGGAAAATCTGTTTTTAAAAAATCACATTTTATGCATAAAAATGAATTTTCTTCAATTACATTCCATTAAAAAAATAAAATAAAATATATTATAACATATTGAATATATTAAAATAAAATTTCCTTAAATACATTAATAAATAGATAATACATTGAATTATAATGTTAAAAACAAAATAACTATATTAAAACAATTTTTAGAATAATTTTTTAATCCTAAGAAAACATATATAAAATTTATTTTTATTTTAGATTATCAAGAAGTTATTTAAATAATATATAATATATTCCTAATTTTGTTATAATAAGATCTTATAAAACTTATATTGTAAATAACTTAATGAAATGATAAACAATTTTACTAAGATCATTATTTTTCCTATTCATTGTAAAATATATCTTTATAAACAATTCAAAATATTTCACCCTAATACAGTTTTGAAATGTTGATATAAAATAAGATATTAATATTATAAAATAAAATTTCAGTGACTTAATATTTTTATAATTTTATTTTTAATTTACCCACACAAAATTTAATGAAATATATTTTTGATGTAATCGTATTTTTGAGTCATAATATATCATAACTAATAATTGAAAAAATATTTATTATGAATTAATAAATAAATTATAAATATATACAACCATTATATATATTTCTGAAGGAGTGATTATTTCATAAAAACCACCCATTTAAATTCTATTTTATAACATCACATTTCTAAAAATATTTTTTCTGTACATCACAGTTTACCTAAGGATCAATATTATGATTTTTCCATATATTGAGAAAAGTGTAAATTTAAACTAATGATTCATCATCTTAATTTATCCAACATTAAATAAATTGATTTATATCTATTTTAACATGGTAATAAATTGTTTAATATTTTAAAATAGATTTTTTAAAAGTTAATATTTTTAAACGGATAAGAAAACTTCCTTCATAAATGGGATTTGGTTAACATAATGTTTAACTAAATTAAAATATAATTGATTTTTTAGATAAAAAGATAATTATTTTGTTGTGAAAATTTGAAAATGGATGAGAAATATAATTTTTAATGGATAATAAAGAGTTATAGAGAACTAATTCATGACAATATCAGTGATCGCATAACTGTAAACTAGAGATGGGTGAAAAAAATCATCAATTTCACTAAAATAATTACAAAAAGGAAAACAATTTCATTTTCAAGATTTTGTCCCTACAAATGAGTAAATATATAACTATCTAATAATAGAAAATTTACATACATAATTTCTTCTAATCTATAAATATAATATCATTATTATTTTACATATCTTAATTATCTCTCACCTTTTAACATGCCATCTTTTATTGATGAGAGAACTATGTTTCTTTTTCATGCATGATAAACTTAAATAATATCATAAATGATCATAATATTTATTAATGGATGATAATTTATTCATGTTATATAATTTTATTTATTAAAAATGAAATATTTATTGAATTCTATTCTAATTAGTAAGAAAAAATCATTTTTAATGTACTAATTTAAAAAATAGTAATAGTAACCCAAAATAAAGTACATAAATATTTTCACAAACAGTTAAATTTAAATACTCCCTCATGTTATCTTAACATTTTTTCGAAACTAAAAATAATTAGAAATTAAGTCCAGAAATTTCTAAATTCAACATAACATTAATTTCCAAAAAATATAAATTAGATCTTAATGGCACATACAAAAAAAAGTGAAGACCATAATTATATATTCTCCTAAAATATGAAAATAAAACTAAGAACTAAAAAACATATTTTAAAAAATATATGATATAAAAAATGAATCTTTAATTATGTATCAAATAAAATAATATCCCTTTCAATATATTATATAAATCCAAAAATGAAGTAATTATTTTAAAATAATACATAAATCACATTGTCATCAAATAATTATCCAATTTTAATGTCAAAAATATTGTCCAATTTACATTATTATTAATAATAAACACATTATCCAAAATAAACATTATTATCTCATGATTAGAAAAATATTAAGGGTCATATATACATTAACCATCTGTTTTCTGAAAATATCAACATACCACTAAATCACTTCTCTAGGATATCATAACAATTAAACATATTCTGGAAAATCTTTTGAGAATACAAATAGTTGATAAATTATTAGATGATTCATTAATCTTATAAATAGTATTTAAATAATAAAAAACTATTATAGTATAAATCATAAATTCCAATGCATAAAAACATAAATCACAAAATTACAATTATTGGTGTAGCATAGTACCTTCAATGTATACGAGTTAGACATTAGATTGGGGAATTAAATCATTAATGGATTAGTTCCACACTCATAAAGACTCAATCTAAAAATGGTTCATTATGATATAAATTTATTTCCTTTATAGATATCATTATTTGTAACTAAATATTACATGCCCTGTGTTCTCATTTTCCACAACCAAAAAATATTCCCATTCATTTAAAGAATTCTATGGAACCTTCTTCCCACACTCTCAAACATGAAGGATGTTGAATCCTCATTCCACCATGTCCTTAAAGGGAAAAATATATCTTATTTTTTCATTTGTAAAATACATTACATGCACAATATTAACTATATATTTACATAGATGGTTAGTAATAATAATATTATATTGAATTACCTCTCCTGTATCATTTTATTTGATAATTATTGAATTATTTAGACATTATATGTCAACAAGATTATTCTAAGTCACATCCATTGAATAAAAACAAAAATATTATTTTTTTTGAAAATAAAATATAATAATAAACTATATAACAAAAAATCATGCATTGTAAGTCTAAATATTGACACATTTTCTTAATTCATGATATAATTTGTTTTACTCAAATTATACATGATCTTTCGATATTCAAATCATTCATAATGGTTTAGATATGAAATATATGAATTAAACCAACCATATCCCATGGGCGTGTCTATCCGTATTTTTCATCATATACCCACCTCTGGTGTATTGGTGGTGACCACGTTATTACTAAATGATCCATATTCAATGTTATTATCCAAATGTGGATATATGCCACTACTATATCCCCTAGATATTATCAAGATATGGGTACATTTTATAGGAAAAATACACCCCATTATTTACCATATAATAAGATGTTAACTGATATTGTGTAATACCCTAACGGTTCTCACTAAATTTTATCATAATAGTTTCCAAAATTAATTGTACCATTTCCTAAAAACAACTATGGTGACTCAATATTAACAAACATAAATATTGTTTCATTTTTATCTAACTTATATTTAAAATAATTATCCGCACTTAATTTGTAAATTTACATATAAATTAATAATAATGACCAATAATAAAAAAGTTTATAAAATATCTACATCATCTCCCATTAATTTCACCATAATATGATATTTTCATTGAAATATCTTACATATAATCCGTCTTCATATCCTATTGAAATGAATCATAATAAATGGTGTGCTCGTATACTTAGTAGAAGTTGCCAATGGAGATATCATTCAATGATTATATATAAGCATATAATGACTATAACGATATATGAAAAATAATATAAAATTTGAAATTATTTCCTAATAAATTATAGATCATAATAAAGAGTCCTAGTATAATTTTTTCTAGTCCAAAAGACATGGATAATCAAGGAATAAATTAATATGATCCATGAGATCATTACATTTTCATAATATCATTTCATAAATAGCGTAATAAAGTATTTCAAAATCATATAAGTATAATTATTATTACAGGGATACACAATAATATATTCTACATATTTTATTCATAGGATAAACACAGTTGTATCTACTTTGTGGTTTAGATAACCTCCCATGTACACTATTTTTGGATTGGAAAAAACTCTCATGAGTAGTATTTCTAGACTGCGGTAACTCCCATGTATGTTTTAATCGTATAAACCATTATTATGTACCTAATTCATTGTTGGGATATAAGGGTTATTCATTTCACATTAACATAATCAATTCACATGTATATAAAAATATCATGAAAACATTTACCATTACATCATTACATAACCATTGGGAATGAAATTGTTTTCAACTATATTTTATCACCAAAATGAAGTAGCATCCCTATAATAAAATAAGATGGTAATACTTGTTCATTTTCTTATAAATTCATTTGAAAGATCATGTGATTATGATTTTTATGGAAATGACATTAAAATATCACTAGAATTATTCTTGATTGAAATACTATTTCATTTTTAAAAAACTTATACAAATAATATAATATTAAAAATATTATAGGAAAAATATTCATGTAAAATAATCATGGAAAATGATGAAGTAATCTAAATTAATTTAGAATTCTTTATTATTTTAAAAATATTTCGCATGGCTTCTATTTAAAAAATATTTTTTTAGCTATATTTTAAAAAGTAAAAACTACATCATTAGAAAATTGACAAGAATAATATTTTAATAAAATTCATTAGAACCAAAAAATTGATAAAAATAAATTTATAGATTAAATTGTTAATGGTAAAAAATTCTTGAATTTTTTTTTCAAAAAATATATATATGGAAGAAAAATATGTCCCTACGTAGAGTGAAATAATTAGTATTTTACTAAAAAAAATCATTTAGTAACAATAGTATATAAATTGAGGCAAAATAATTTAAAACTTGTAATCTCTAGATATAAATATATGAGCATAAATTAAATAAAATTTTCAAAATATAGATCATATTAATTAATCATCAAAAATTTGAGCATAAACAAATCTCGATAAAAATAGAGATTATAACAGAACCCATAATAATTATGTAACATTTGAGTCATAACTACCATGAAAGGAATAAAATCAAATGAAACAATAAAAATAATTAACAAGAGAATAATCACAAAAATTCATTATAAAGTTGTAGTAGATACACTTTATAATAAAATATATGTGTATAACAGAACATATTCCCTAAATAATACAATTTGGAATGGTAAAATTTTACTAATTTTTTATCATTAAAATAAAATCCACATGGATGAAAAAATAATTATTTTATCTTTAAATAAAGCTAATTAATAAAAGTAAATGATATAAATTGTTGATGTATTTTTATATATGTAATGACAATGTATTCTCTCAATGAAATATTCCTTCTTATAATTATTTTATATAGTATAAATAAGATAAAGTCATATATATATTAAAATCAAAACATTATAAATAAATAATTAATGAAATAAGAGGTATTTATAGAAGATAATAAACCTATACTGATAAAACAGTAACATGACCTTAGGGATAGTAATATAACCCATATGAATCGTTAATTATCAAAATGAATAGTAATTCAACTATGAAATTATAAATATAATATAGAAAACTTATAAATAAGTTTATAATATGATTATATCATAGTATAAAAAAATAAATATTTTAATAATTATTAATTTAGTGTCCTAGTTTTTATGATTCATAAATAAATAATATTAATTTTATATTTAATAAATTTATTTAAATAAAATTTTATTTAAATGAAAATTTATTTTCATAATATGAATTAATAAATAAATATAATTTTTTCTTAGTATTTTATGATATTTTTATTCAACCTTAGTGAATATTTTAGAGTGTTTTAAATTTAGTTATAAATTTTAAAATATGTATTTTTTTTAATAAATGATGATTTTATTTAAAAAATTAATTTCTCATATATAAAAAATTATTTTCATAAAATTGACTTTATTTTTGGTTTGGAGACATCAAAAAATTGTTAGGTTCAATTTTATGGATTTTTTTTAAATAATTGAATTTGTGTTGAAAAGTGAGATTTGATAATTTATGATATGTGTTAAATACATAAATTATTGAGTAATAGGTGATGTTTGGATAATTTAATACCATTATATAGAAATTTATTTCATTATTGTAATTTATTTTGGGATAATTGTCCAACTATTCAAATTCATGAGCTAAAATAATAAACAAATGAATAAATTATTCAAAAAAGCACCTCTCTCATCCACTATAACAACCACTTCATCACCTCACAGCCTCTATGAAAATATCCTTATAAATATAATTCCAATATACATCCCATGTCCTTATCCAACATCCTTGATGTTTTTTTCTCATTAAATGATAAAAACTATTCCCTTAAGGAGGTTATCAATGAGGAGAATTAATGGTTTAAAATCATCTTCATCTTCTATTTAATTTAAATTCATTTTATTTTCTTTTTTTACTGTATTCTAACCTCCCATAATCCAAATATAATTATAACTCTATAACTTTATATATACATTAATTTAGTTATTCTAATGGAATACTCTATCATCGTGCCCCTTATCCTCTTCCTTTTATTTGAACAATTAGAATTTTGTTTGTATATTGTTATTTCATCACCTTCAACACTGACAAGATTTCATTTTACTTCACCATATTCAAGTATGTTTATGAATACATTTAAATGGATGAAGAATATTTTTTTAATATGTATTCTAATCCTTATTATTTTCTGTGTGTAACTTATTTACATAATACATATGATAAAATAAAATGAGTTTGTTTTGATCTAAAACTGCTTAAATTAATCTAACTAAATATCAATAACATGATATATATTGATTCATTCTCGTATATGGGAAAAAAATATATTTGAACCATAAAACCTATAGATACTCTTTAATAAAAATTATTTCCATTTCTTGGGAATTATACCCATTTTACAATAACATAATTACTATCAAATAAGAAAATTGACCAGGAAATAGTGAAACCCAATGCTCTGGAACAAAGTAATTAAACTCTATAACTCATCATAAACAAACTAAATTAAAATAATAAAACTATAATGAATATAATAAATTATGATAGTTTTTTTAACTAAATAACACATTTATTTAATTATATTATCCAGGATATTGAGGTCAAGTGGAAAACACATTCAAGAATAAGGTAAATATTTTCATCCCAAACCTCCATTTTCATTAGAGTTTTGTTTTCTCCCTATTTACACCAATGTAAATCCACTTTATAACTAAACATCCTATATATTTTATTTACATGTATCAAATTAATGTATCCAGATCGGGGCATCTTTTCTATGGTGAATTATATGTATTACAAGGTTTCCATCTTAATTAGTCTGGATATGCAATTCCAATTAAATGGATCATCTTGATTTGGTATAAAATTTTATGTACCATCCATAATTTTTTTTAAACACCATTATTTTTATAAAATTACTACATTTTTCATGAAAAACTATATTTTTCATCTCCTTTATTATATAAAAAATTATAGAAAATAAAAATTAATTTTTCAAAAGAACTCTTCTTTGTAATGTAAAATGTTATTTCTCTCAAAATTCCTCAATGATTGTATTGAAGCATCTACATATACTTCAAAGAAACTATTGATTTTTATTATTTTATTAGATTTATAAACAATTATTATCATATATGGTATTTTATTTAATTATTTATGATTACTTTGAATGTGAATGTGCTATCTTTATACCGTTCACCATATTACGTAATGTGGTTAAGAATTGTGTTTATAGACTGGTGAATGATATTTCATTTTCATGTGTTTTTTTATGATATAACACTTTCATAATTGAAATGCATTTGACTTATTATGTGATTTTTGGGTCCTTCAATATCCCATTGATTCATTGTACAGTCTCTTTAGACAAACTAGGGTGGGTCGTTTCCCATTATGTAAGGTGTCTTGGACAAGGCCATGAAGATATGTTTAGGATCTCCATATTTATTCATCCACTAGTTATATTAATAGTAATTTATAGTCAATGTGATTATTATACAAGTATAATATCTATTGTTATTTTTTATTAGGGAATTATTTAATCAACTTTTATTCCAACCATTTTATGCCTAGGATAATGTTTTAATGGTATGTGTTTTCAGTTTTTCCCCATGCCTAATTATTTATGTTTATTATAGATTTTTATGTCTTATTTAATCTTACAATGAATCATATATCACCAATTTCTTATGTTTTCTATTTTTTACATAGGATTTGACGATTTATATTTTTAATGACTTTCATGGACAATCTATGAGTTATGGGGGTTTTAATGGATTGGTTTTGTTATTTTCCTTTTCAATTTTCCTTAAAAATATTATGTATGTATTGTGTATTCCAAAACAACTAAATTCATTGGTACATTGGTATTCAATTTTGGTACTTATGACAATGTAATAATGTAAGGAACTAGCTCTAGGAATCTTTGGTATTGGGTTTTTCAGTTGAAATTAAAGGATGTTTAGTAGAATATTTAGAAACTAGATTGAGAAAACATTGATTATAGAACATTGCCCTACGATAGAATTTAAGGAGAACCATATAATAACATTATAAAATTTTCATAAAGTATAGATTATGTGTTTCTTATTATAAATACATATGTATCTGGATACAACAATTGGATAATTTCAGGAATATTTATACTTAGTTTAAACAACTCCACCAAGGTTTCCTAGGACAATATTAGGGTAACCTAGTATAGGACAATTGGCCTTACTATGCAGCTGGTTTGAAACCAGCTGGGAATATTCTTAGGTAAATTCACATTTTTTTTAAAACCAATATGAAAAATTTTGAATTTATATGACCCCAATGAAACCTTTTTTATTAATATGGTTATATATTAGAAAAACAATTCAATTTATACTATGTGTTTTTCATCTATGTTAACTTTTTTATTATAGAAAACACATTTGAATAAAAATTGAGAAACTCTAATGTTCAACCAAAATTGACACCATCAATGGACATAACATATTTTTTGAAACATAATTTTAGAATATTAGAGAACTTATCCGAAAATAATTTCCAAGATAACGGGCATACCTTTGTTTCTAGATATTCCCTTATAAAGACTACAATTCAATGAACTATTTTCTCACATGTTTGATTGTACTCTTCACAGTTTATCCTCCCTTTATTAAAACATTTTACTATAATACAATCATGTTTAACTATCCATTCAGTGTGCTCGATATTGGTCTCTACATGTAGCCCTCGTTCCAACATTCTATTTGCTTCTTGTTATGTGTCTTTGATATCAAGAAACTTCCCCCTTATATCATCACTTTAATGCACTAATAGTTACCATTGTTCCTTTTTTATTTTCCTTCTCCATCTCTCTCTCTCTAAATTACGATCACCCCTTTCATTCAAAGTCATGCCTAAACCTAAGACAAGAACATCCTGATAATAAATTCGCAACACAACATTGGAATTATTAATTAGGAATTCCATTTATTTTTCTTTAATTTTTGGTCTTGACCTTGAATCCATGTGTTTTGTAATGGAAGAATAATCCTTGCTTCCTTTGTTCTTCCTCCCATTGTTTATGGTGCTTCTACTCGCATCCAATTTGGTTTTTGTACTTTTTTCATTCTCAGGAAATACAAACATTGAGATTTGTTACCACCTACACGACCCTCATAAAAATAACCAGTGGAATCATCCTCAGATTCAACACTATATGCTACTACCCCCTCTATAGGGACCTGTTCTTGTTGGCCACCTTCGCGATCATTAGCCACCCCTTCAATTTCCAATCCTAAAAATTGGTTGTAGGGAGAGATGCAAACATGAACCTAAATGGTCTCAACATCAAATTTTTGACTCACAAAACCATATAGATTACAATTCCTTGGGAGTATCTAACCCCTAACACTCATGTTGTCCCCCAATTCCTCCAAATACTGTTCAATAGTCACTTCTTCAAGCGTTGAGTTCATCTTGGTGATCAGAGTCCCATCCCCACAGTTCATCTCAATCCCTATGGTAATGGAGTCTTCACCTACCATTATTTCATCCTTGTCACACCCTATTTTCAAGACTCATTTCATCTGATCAAAGACTACACTCACCATGGGTTCTAGTGGTATCCATTTTTCAATATTTTGCATTTCACTATCTCTTCTTGTGGATTATTCATTCGATTCAACTCCAAACTATCCAAATCAGCCATCATTCTGGATCCTTTCTTAAACTGGAGCATTGTAATCCAAATCCATTCTCCTTGAGCCTTCACCAGAGATAGTCACCCTTTGTTCCTATCCCATATCCAATTTATTCTTACTCACATGCTTACAGATCATCAAATCATGACCCAAATTCATACAATAAGAACAATAATCCACAAATGACTCAAATATCACCTTCTATTTGTTGTGGAACTCCTCTATAAAAGAAGTCCACAAAAATTTATTCATGATTCTTGACACATCGACTTCAACACAAATGCAAGGAGAAATAAGATAACACACATAACGAGTCCTACTATCTGAGAAGAGTAAATTCCTTACCACGTTTCCTAACATGCGAATGATAGATGTATTTTGAAATGGGATAGGTAGGTCTGAGAATGATACCAAAACAGTCATTGATGGGGAATCTCGATACATATGACAGTTCTAGCTCCACATAAACATAAAGAACATATATCCGTTGAAGATGTGATGTGTCGAGGACTATACATGAATCAGGTCCTCTTCTAAAGAGAAATGATTCATGATATGTCATCCATCTAAATTCCCACTATAGCATTATCCTAAAGACCACATGATCTGAAAATAAAGCTGTCAAATGAGTCCACCAAAAGATTATGAGCCTTGAATCTGGTGCCCAATGTCAGTGGAATAAGAGACGAAGCTTCATTGAACACTGAAATTGGGATAGGAAGCTTATAACATCCCACGAATAACTCTAGGACCTTAGGGAAAATCTCAATCTAAGAAAAATTATATATAAGATACGTATATTGGTATTAGAGAACTGACTATCACAAAAAACTTATAACTATACTAGGAAAGGAGACTCAAGTTATGAACAATAACCATAACCATATAAAGTATCCAAATAAAAAAAAGTGGTGGAAAATTTTATATTTCTTCATGAGATAAAAATCTCTCAAATTATTTGGGTATTCAAACTCATTTGTAGCATAGTATTATGTTTGTTCTTTAGAGAATATATTCATCGCATTTGATGAAATGACTGGGGGAAAGTTATCATGGTATTTTATCATCTATCAAGATTTTTTGGTCAATGATGGTTGTTGTTTCAAAAGAAAAACAAGGAGGAATAAATTGAAAATATGGAATTGAAATATTTTTTGTAAATATTAATAAAAATATATTTCCCTATTGAATAGTGAGAGGAGTTGGAGAGAATATTTTTTATCTAAGGATATCTGAAGATGAAATCATTTCCAAGTATGAATAAAAAATTAAATGTTTAGTATGTTATTTCGGGGAATACATGCACAATACATGGAGAAATAATTGTCAATTCTCGATTGATTAAAGACATTCTGTTGAAAGGCGTAGTTATCCAAAAATTTATCATTGTCTAAATATATACTCTCATGTTCTATTATGATATAAAATTAATACTTTAATCATTATGATCTCAAAGGAATGGGAGAGAAGAAGTGAGATTTAAAACACTCTGGAAAAGGAAATAAAGAAAAGGGAATGGTGGAATGAGTTGATTTACAATCCTATGATAATTTTGGTAAGAAGCATCTTGATACTTTCCTGAATAGTAAGGGTGTATGTTAAAAGTGGGGGAAAAACACCACCATGCTCGTGATTTCATGGTAAATCAATAAGATACCAATTTTCAATTCTATATTGCAATGGGTTGTGACACTATGAATATTATTGTACAATAAAACAAGGAAATGTTCCCCAAAGAAGGCCCATAGAGAAATTACAAACATATGATATCACAATTTCAATGGTTGATATTCCTAATGAAATAGTGGTGGGTAATTTAATTGTTTACCCAAACATGTACAATTATATATTGGATTCTGTATCATCATATTATTTTATATCTTCATTTGATTCCATGAATATTATTCATTTATATTTTTAATTAATAAAGGATTTATTAGATAAAACATCTAAGGGAAGAATCCTTGAAACAAATATGTGTCGGTCAGTCCCATTTATGACTCATAAACATGATTTAGTACTTGACATTTTCATCATTCCTATCATTGATATTTACATAATCCTAAATACGTATTGGATTTCAAATTATGATGCTAAAAAATTTTAATGATGAAAGAATTCCTAATTTTTGAGAATGATTTAGAATCCCATATATTTAGAGAAGAATCCTCAAAAGCTATCTCTAATCGATGCTCAACCCCGTTAGCTCTACTAATGAAATACTTTGGAAGAAAGATAAAATTTCATCATTGTATGAGGAAAGAAATAATCAAATTGACTATTTAAAAACTGTGATATAATTCAATGATATATTTCCAAGGTATTTACCATGACATCCTATAGAGTAGGAATTTGAGTTCCTCATTTATTTGTTTTATGGTTCAAGACCAATATCAATGACACCCTATATAATAGACATTAGATAATTAGTGGTGATAAGAAAAAACTAGTGGAATTTAGTGATATTGGATTTGTATTCCCTAGTGTTTATCCCTAGGTATCCCCTCATATCTTATTTATGAAGAAAGATGGATCAATAAGGTTTTGCATTTTCTATAGTTAAATAAATCCTATTGTAATTAATAAAAAATATCCCCTACCTCGCATTGATGATTTATTTGATCAAAATCATGGAGATCAATACTTTGTAATGATTTACAATTGATATGGATATCATAAATTATGTGTGAGGAAGGATGAAATTCCAAATACCATATTTCAATCCATGTAAGGAAATTACGAATTTAATGTAATGACATTTGGAATGGCTAATGGACCATCAATTTTTATGAATCTAATGAATAATGTTTCAAGGAGTATCTTGATTACATTTTTTGGTATTTATATATGATATATTAGTACAATTAAAAATAATTAATGTACATGTGAATTACTTGGGGATTATTCTGAATAATCATAGAAGAATTGAATTATATTGGAAGTTAACTAGTTTGAATTTGGGATTAAATTAGATTATTTTCATGGAAATATTTTATCAAAGGATGTAATCTCAGTTTATCCATTGATTAAAATAGGGGTTCCAGTATAGCCAACAACAATGAATATAATGTAGCTATGTAGTGTTAATGTTTTAGTAGGTTTTGATTGGTGCTTCATTGAGAACTTCACCAGATCAGCTGACCTAGTAACAAAGTGTACTCCTAAATGGGTTGTGTTTGTACGGACTAAATAATGTGACAAATATTTTAAAGATTATAATAAATTGTTAGTGAATGATATGGACTTCAAAATTCCATCATGAACTAGTGGATTCGTGATTTTTAATGATGGGTCAAATAAAGTAATTGGTTTTGTCCTTATACAGAATGATAGTGTTATTTCAAATGCATAAATCCAGTTAAAACTGATGAACAAAACTATCCAACTCATTATCTTGTATTAGTGGATGAAATGATTTCTCTGAAAGTATGTAGACACAACCAATACAGAAACAAATGTGAGATAGTTATAGATCACGAGAGTTTATAATATATATTCTCAAATAATGAAGTCAACTTGTGGCATAGGAGATGGAGTGATTTTCTCAAGGATTTTGATTTTTCAATACAATACCTCCTAGGAAAGCAGAATAAGGTAGAATATGAATTAATAAGTAATAATAATGGATTTCTACAAAATTTAGGATTAACATGGATATTATGTACTTGTATATATAATGTATATATATCAGAAGTATCGTGGAAGATAAAACATCATTATTTTTTCAACTGGATTTCTGGCCATCCTTATTTGAATGACTTAAAATTCTCAGTCTGATGAAAAGAATCATTAAAATAATTAAAGATTTGATAATGGGATGTTGGAAGACTATGTGCATGAATATTGAAATATGAAATTTAGGATTAATCTATGTGTTCCCTCTATACATAGGTAAAAAAGGGATTTGTTGGATGATTCCCATATATGTAATTTTATTATACATCCTAGTATCACTATGATGTAGATTGGTTTGAAGAAACATTTATGGTGGGATAATATGAACCTGGGAATTGCTGATTATGTATCATGATGTTTAGTTTATCTTCATGTGAAGACTGGAAGACCAAATCATGGAGGGTTCATGCAACCATTTCTTATACCTATATAGATATAGGAGAACATCACAAAGTATTTTTCTACTGAATTATAAAAAAATGCCCAGGAATAATATATCAATATGGGTAATTATTTATCAAATTACCAAATATGATCATTTCCTCATTATAAGGGAGGATATTCCATTAAAACACCTTCCATGTCTTTATTTTAATGATGATTTAAGACTACATGGATAACCTCTTTCTAATGTGTCTGATTGTGGACTATGATTTAAAATGAAATCTCATAAATGTATTTAGAAAAAAATGGATAATAAGCTTTGTTTGAGTACTAATTATCACAATAAAATGGGAAGACAGTATGAATGGGACATTCAAACATTATAATAAATTTTTAGATCATCCTAACCCGACTTTCAGGGAATGTCGGATCAATATTTTTATTTGGAATAATTTTACTACAATAATATTTTTCATTATTGTATTGAATTTGAACCATATGATTAATTTTACTGAAAAAGAGGCGGTACACTATAATATAGGTATGAAGTTGGTTAATTGACACTTGCAGATCTAGAGATTTTAGAGGAAACAAGATAAAAGGTAAATAATATTCAATCTCTTATAAAAAACTCAATGTAATAAAATGATCTATGTTGATAATTGATGGATGGACATGTTATTTCATGTGAGAGATCATGTTTTCATGAAAGTAACTCCATTGAAGGGTGTTATAATATTTTGGAAACAGGGAAAATGTTCCCCAGGTACATCACATATTTTCATGTTCTAGAGGGAATTAGATTTGGGATTTATTATTTGGAAATTCCCCTAACATTTCAAATGATCTCGATTTGTTCCATATAACTTTGATAGAAATATATATGCCAGACCAAAAGCTCGTTATCAATTATAAATAATTTGAATGGGATCATTGTTTATATTGCATTAGAGAGCCTTTCTAGATTTTGGTCACTGAAGAGATGGTGTTGAGGAATCAGATGACTCAGCTGGAATATGTACTTTGGAAAAATCATCAAATTAAAGAGGCCAAATTAGAACTAGAGGAAGTTTTGATGAATGACTACCAAAATGTTTTGATGAGGTTATGTTATTAAAATTTTGAGGGAAAAATTTATATTTGAGGGGAGAATGAAATGACCCATGATTATATCAATGAAATTTTGTTTCTCAAAATTATCAAACATAGTATATATTACATAAAATCACATAGAAAGCATAATACAAACATTATAAATGAATAATTAATGAAATAAGTGGTATTTTTATATGTTAATAAAGATATACTGATGAAATAGTAAAATGACCATAGGAATAGTAATATGAACCTTAGGAATAGTAAATCGGTCATATAAATTGTAACCACTCCCATAAAATTATAAATAAAATTTAGGGAACATATAATTAATAGTATGTTATAATTATATCATAGTATATGAAATATATATTTCAAAATTTATTAATTAAGTGTCCGTATTTTAGTGAGTCATAAATATTTATTTATAATAATATAATTATTAAAATTATTTAAAACATAATTAATTTTCATAAAATGTATTGATAAATAATTACCCTATTTTCATATAATTTTATGATAAAATTATTATACCTTGCATAATGTTTTAGATTGTTATAAAATCAAAAATAAATTCAGATGATGTGTTTTTAAGTTAATAAATATTTTAATTAATAATTTAATTTCTCATATTTAGAAAATTATTCACATAAAAATGTTTTATTTTTTTAATATATACACCAAAATATGGTTACGGATTTTTTCTTTTAGATTTCTTTAAAATAAATTAATTTTTTGTAAATAGTAATATACTATAATTAATGAAAAATGTTAAATAAAAAAATTATTGATTAATAGGTATTGTATTAATTATATAAGCCCATAATATAAAAATATCCTTCCTTATTTTAATATATTTGGTGAAAATTATCAATATATTCATATTCTTAGGTAAAAATAATAAACAAATGATTAAAATACTCATAATACACCCCTCTCTTCCACTATAAATATGACCCCTCAACACCCCTTATCCTCACACCTTCCATGATTTGAGACCTATAAAATTTCATCCCAATACTCTTACCAAGAACCTTTGTATGTAGAGGAAATCGTTGCCTCAAAATAATTCCCACACTATTTCTTAAGGTAGGTTCTTAAGGAGGCGATTTCGAGATGTAAAATCAATTTTTCTTTCACTTTATTTTTTTTTCATTTTTTTCTTTCATTACTCTATCATCACCTCCACTCATTCAAATAGCTTGATAACCATAGTACCATAAATATAATATAATTTTTACATTCTAATGTAATAATCCATCACTTATCTCCTTCTCCTCTACATTTTATTCTAATAACGGAAACGATGGTTGTGAGGTGTTGTTCCATCACCTTTAAGGACGAAAAGTGTTTAATATCACTCAATGTCTTAAAGGATGTTCATGAAACCATTTCAACGGTTATGAATATGTTAAAATGTATATGAAAAAAATTTATGTTTTGGAATAAAAAAATTATATAATATTAAGTGAAAAAATAGAAGGGCATCATCATGATATAAAACCACTTAATAAACATTTACATGTTATATAATAATTCATCCTCATATTTGAAAAAATAGGATATATGACCAATTATAATTATCTATATTCATTAACAACATATAATTAAAATCCTGAATAATTATACCTATTTTACATGAACTTTACTGCTTAGAAACATGAGAACCAATCATGAGAACCAAGAAAACAAACCCTCTTTAAAGATGAATATAAACACTACAAATCATCTAAAAGTTTACAAACAAACATCATAAAATTATAATTAATCAATTACATGTATATAAGATTCATAATTAATTAATTGATTTAATTTTTTTATCCAATACATTATGTACATGTTTAGAACACATTCATACATAAGGTAATTGTTTTTTCTAGAACCTCCACTTTCATTCGGGTTATGTATTAACTGTATTTACACCAATGTAATTCTTAAATATTTTTATATTAATCATAAAAATGATTTATAAATGGTCCATTATAATGTATCTATATCATTATATGGTTATTTTATGGGGAATTATATTTTTTTAGGTTTCCATCTTATTTTTTCTCAATACACAAGCAAGATTAAAGGGAACTACTCGATTTCATACACATTTTAATATAGCATCCATGTTCTATTTAAAGTCACAATTATTTTTATAAAATAAATTTTATATTTATGATTAACAATATTTTTTATCATAGGTTTTATACAAGAAATTATGTAAAATAAAAATTATTTTCCCAATATAAGTATTCTTTACAAACCTAATAGGGTAATTCTCACAAAATTCTCCGATATTTTTTTAGAGTATTTTCAACAACTTCAAAACTTCAGTTGAACATTTAGATTTTTTATAATATATATCTTATTATTATAATCTACCAAATTTTTTTTAATTTGTATTGATTATTTTCTATGTGAATGTATTATCTGGATACAATTTAACAAATTACATAGAATTGTTAATGATTGTGATTATTGATGAAGAATATTATATACATTTCAAATGTATATGTTCTTTATGTTTAATCACAATCAATAAGTATTGTATTGAGATTATTATGTGATGGTTGGGGATCTATATAGTCCCTACATGCATAGGTATGTCTTATTATTCAAACTAGACTTGGTTTTTACCAATTATGTGAGTTGTATTAGAAGAGGCCTTGGTTATATACTTATTATATATGACATTATGAATTCTATAATTATGAAACAAATAATTTAAATCCCATGGAATAAATAGAATAGTTTAATATCGATGGTTATATTTTGTCATGGAATTATTTAATCATATTTTATTCATGCCATTATATTATTATGTTTATGTTTTAATGAAATATGACTTTAGTTAATCATAATGCCATACTATTTATGTTAATTATAGATTTTTCTCTATTTAATACACTTACTGAGCATATTATCTCACAACAATACTTTTTTTCACATTTATCCAACATGATAATATTTATATAATGAATTAATTATAGGGATAATCTAAGAGTTATTTAATTTTCTAATGGATTTTCGATGTTGTTTTTGCTTTTTAGGTGTAGAGAAACAAATTCTATGTATTTTGTCTTTCAAAACTACTATATTAATCGATCCTTTGGTATTAAATTATTATATCAATTCCAATGTAATAAATTAATACACTGACTCTAGGAAACAAGGGTCAGATTTTTCATAATATATCCCTTATAAATATTAATAGATGTATAATATAAAATATATCTCCACAAAACAAGATTCTAATAATGAACACTTAACATATATCTTACTTCATCTGAAATCACTCAATCAAGTTATATAAAAAATTATTATTTATTAAAATTCTATACCAATACAATTTATACACATATAATATTATATATGATCCAATAATAATATTTCATCACTGATTTATTAATAAACTTTATTAAAATCCTCATTCTTAGTTGATGATTGTAGTGACATTCTGTAATGTTTTGATTCATCATGTGGAGACCTGAAAATTATATAATGGAAAAATGATCTTGATATTATTAATCGTGTAATAAATATAATATTTTTTCATTGTCTAAACTTTTATAACTATACAAATATGGTGATAATGATAAATGAATTACATAACACCATTGAGAATGTAGTCCCTATGCACGCGAGAGTGAGTTGTCCACATTTTGATGGGTGGAAAAAATAATTTTTAAAAAACCACCCATAATAAATGATTATTATATCATAAATAAAATATTTATTAATAATTATATCCTTTTTTCCATAAACTCATTGAATAAATGAAAAATGAATCATATCAGTTCGTGGAGGTGTTATTCCTAATGTACGCATATAAAACATTACTATTTTTCTATGGATGGGATTATAATAAGGAAGATATGGTAACATAATAAAAAATGAATAAACTTTTCATAAATATAATATATAAACATTAAATACATTATAAAATCCATACATGACTAATAGAGATGGAAAACGAATCATATCAAGATGTGAAGGTGATAATCCATAAATACACACAATAAATACTTTCATTTCCTATTTGATGGAGAATATGTGAGATATGTTTGTTTCATAATCATAATATAATCCCAATATATTGAATATATTGGATTAATAATGTTTAAGTGGATATAATGGGTTTATATATGCTGTAAGAATAAATGAAATTGAAATATATTTGTTAAATTTTAGGAATATTTATCGAGAGACCTTAATTGGATCACACCTCAATCCTTGAATGATTGGACATATGTGAAGAAAATGGGAACAACAATGATAAGAAATATTATAATCATTTTTTTGAAAATTATTTTCATGATATATAATTTTAATTTTTTTGTGAATAATGAACGAATATAGATACCCATTTATATGTGAAGAGAGGGATTCACATAGAACCGCTTAATAATTTTTAATAATATATGGTCACCATCTTGTGAAAGTATAAGTGGCCATATATTTAATATTAGGATATAATAATGTTGAAATATATTCACCCTATATCAATTATACATGTTATATGGAATTCCAATATTTATATCATATTTTATCCCATAGAAAAATAATTTTAACCTTAACTATGAGGAAATTTTATTATAGTTTTCCTTTACATTATTAAAAAAAATAATGTTCAAATTATTTGAATAAATTAAATATTATTACTCATATTATAAAGAAACATTTTACAAGAGTATATTTTTATATACGTAGAAAATTTTAATTTTAATATAATCATGAAAAAATCTACTAAGGCCCCATTTTAAAAAAACATGTTTTTATGTATAAATATTAATTTACATCTATTAATTTCATTGTAAATAATATAAAATTGATGTTAAAAATGTTTATTGAATATTTAATATATATTTTTCATCAAAACCATTATTAAATATGTATTAATTATATTTGTTAAGAGAAAATGGGTTGATTGAAAAAAATAAATTTTTAGACAAATGTGTTTTCAACCAAAAAATTGAACAAACATCAATATCAATTATAATGTTTATTAATATATAAAAAATTATAAAATTTAAAATTAAATGATACTTATGTTACCTTTACATAATATTTATACAAAATTTTGGATTTTGTAATTAAAATAAAAGGTTATTTTATAAATATATATATTTTCCCATATTCCTGGAAAAATAAATAATTTTCAAAAAAATAAATAAATCAATAAAAGCTAAAATTGAAATGGTAATATCACTAATTATGTTAATTTCAAAAAATAAAATTTAATTTTCCTTGAAGTTAATTATAATTTGGTTATAAAAAATAAAATAATATCCCTTTTGAATAAAACCTATTTTTAAAGATCAAAATGTTATTAATAATTGATTACGTATTTATAATGAATCAATAGATTAATTTTAATTATATAAAAATTTATACATATTTTCATAATGTAGTAATATCTATTCATACCATCATTAAGCCAGAACCCAGTATCCAATATAAGATTTCTATTTTATTATCTTTTCATTAGATATAACAAAGCACATCCTGAACGACTAAATAGTTTATTTTTCCTAGTAAGATGGATACATACTTAAGTGTTCCAGTAAATTTAAATACCAGAAATGAATGAGAATAATTTTTAACATCATTACTCCCCCTATTATATCTTTTCATATCATTCATTGTCCACTTCAAGGATTCTTGAGAAAGGGAAAAAATAAGGATGGACTCAAATTCTCATTAATACAAATTTCAAGGGGAATCTATAATGATAAAATAGACAATAATTAATGAATAATATTATATATAAATTCTAAATTACAAAACAAAATTACCATTTAATCAATAACATGAATTTCATTAATTCATAAGGAATAATTGATAAGGACTGGTAAATATCTAAATACAAATTCCACTTAATAAATATCATTGCTATCATGATTACTTAATTAATAATTAATAAATCAGGTAAATATAAGAACAAACATACCTTTTAAAAAATAACATCACACTAATGATTAGATAAGGAATAATCAACATGGAATGCTAAATATTTTAAATCACTTTACATTTATAGAGAAAATCTACTATCAAGGATTTTTATGAAATAATACATTTGAAATGTTAAATACCATAAAACACATTCCATTAAATCGATACACTGAAATTGTTATTGAAACCATATATAATATCATTACAAAAATCATATGGATAATAATAACTAACTTATTAACGACGTAATATCCTAAAAATGGGATGTCATGTTCATAGGAATCATGATACATATAATTTCATTACCATTAACAGAAAACATAAAAAATGTATAAAACACCATTAAATGAAATCATTCCTATTGAATAATTGATTTAATTAATGAACATTTTGCCTTATTACAAAATATTCATACAATGTAAAGAATAATGATTCATAAATTTTTCACGAGATTAAAAAAATTAAATATAGAACACCATATATTTAAATATATATTTTTTGGAATAAAAATATCAATGATTAATAATACTGGTATTTTGGATAAATTTATTGCCCAATGATTATAAGAAATTCATTATATCAACTGAATGTTAATGAATAACAAAATGAATTATGAAAGTGAATATTAATACATTATAATTTCAAAGAGATAATATAAATTTCATATAATGAATAATTATAGTATAAAAACAAACAATCCCCATTTATGTATAACTAAAATAAATTTTTGTTGTCATTAATAAATAAAAATACCATCAAAATGTTAATAAATCATTTTCGGGAAAATAAGTTTTTATATTTAAACTATTTTTAAAATTTATTTTTAAAATAGTATTTTGAATGTATTTTTAATTGAATTTAAAAATAGAATCCTAATATGTATACAATAATAAATTGAGTGGTCATGATGGTGGCATCCTTCATACATGTCGTACATTTAAAGAAATATTTACATTTAGAATTTATATAAAATCCAATGAATTTTTTTTAAATGACATGAATATTCCATTCAAACAAAATTTTAAAATGTAAAATATGGGTAAATGTTTATTTGTTAAACAATTTTAAAATTTTTTTCTTAAAAATTGAAAATATTCATATAATACAATTTTTTGGGAGAAAAACGATTTTCGACCGAAGAGAGAAATGAAATCTGATTTATAAAAACCAATTATCAATCTTTTTATGTACCACATAGTGTAGAATTTTTTGTATTATTTTAAAACATAATTAATAGTTAAATGATTATAAAATTATATTTTTTATTTTCCATGATATCTGTATGATCCCAGACCATCTTTTCAGGTAATTTTTCTTTTTTCTGGAGTTTTTTATAAAAGAGGAGTTTCTTGAAATTTTTTAATTACATGCCTTGTACTTTATGAGTACACTCTGTCTACTACGTTGTCACATGAGGTTGTGTAATAGCCATGTCCCGGAAACACACATGGTCGTGTGGGGTGATGTAGAGGCCTCTTAAAGCGGAGTACAAAAAAGGCGAGTACACGCTGTGTACTCTAAAAGTACACGCCATGTACTTTTTTCCATTAAACATCCTGGGATCATGTCTTATCGCCAGAAGTGTATTCTTCTAGGTCTCGTTCAACCGAGAGAAGTCGTATGATAGCGAAACTTATCTGATCCCCTGAGCCTCCATCTGTTCTCTGAATTGACCGTCGTCAATTTTGTGGGAACCATAGCGGAAAGATCTTCCTTCTCCTAGATCATCATTCTCCAATTCCTCCTTTTTTCCCTGTTATCGTGGGTTCATCATTTTATGCATTTTTGTAGATCTACAATATTCTAAGAAGATTCAAGCCTCGTGGTTCAATTATATTGATCTCCTAACCCTATGGTAGGTGGTTTGTCCCTTTCTATTCGTTGTCTTTGAGTATTATGTGAAAATTCCACCAATACCCTTGGACGGGGTATTGTGTGTTTGCCGTTTTACCTCTAATGATTACCATCCATGTTTGTATTCTTGTGTAGAGGTTATTTGGATATGATTTGGGTTTATTTCTATATCATGAATGTTCTGCTCAGTCCTTGTTCTATTTACAACTGTTGTTCTTATTTATCGTATTGTCCATTCACCTTTTTTCCATACCTTGTGATCGTTAGATAGAGTGTTGTTTTTTGGAATGCTTGAGATGTTGTTGACTGGTTAGACAAGTAGCTCTATAGGTATACATTGGGCTTACAGTATTATTATTCATTGAATTACACGGTACCAAGAGAACCTAGTGTTGTATACTATAAGTGGATACACTGAGTGATCTTCATCGGAGAGTCATTGGATATTATAGACTATTTGATGATAGACTGAGTGAGCTTCCTCAGAGAGTATTTAGATATTACGAACTATAAAAGGATATACCAAGGGAGATTCCTCAAAGATTTATTGAGATTTATAGAATATATGGGGATAGACTGAGTGAGCTTCCTCATAGAGTCTTTGTTTTACTACAATTTCCGTGAACCACTCCAGGCTATAAGAGGAATTTACAGGGTGAGCTTCCTCAGAGAGTCTGTGAATGACCAGTGGATATAAGAGGAATTGACCAAGTGAGATTCTTCAGAGAGTCTCTTGACCTTAGGGATATAAGTGGAATTGACCATGTGATCTTCCTCAGAGAGTACCTAACTACCTTAGACTATAAGTGGAATTTACCGAGTGAGCTTCCTCATAGAGATTATAATATTAGTATGACCAAACCCGAGGAGTTGGGATGAGTTTATTGCCCAGAGGGTTGTTGGTACTTCGTTGATATGACCATAGGGGATGGCTGTGAGTACTTCCTAGAGGGTTACCTGATGTGGTTCATTGTTTGCTTCTCTGTTGATTGTTTGATCAGTGGATTTTTTACTACTGAGTACTTTCATGTTTACTGTTTACTGTTTACTATACTTTTACTTGCCATTTACTCACTGAATGTTAGGTACAGATCTTTGGGTGGTTTCCTATTGGGATTAAGTATCACATCCCATTAAATCCATGATTTTTTTCCTAAAAATAATATTTTTTTGTAGTTATAGACAAGGGAATGAACCCTTCGACTTCAGGTACTTGATTGCATTGGAGCCGGAGAGCATGGGACGAAGCTGAGGCTGGCGATGCTGAGGAGTTGCTCATATGTTTTTCTTTTGTAATTTGGTTTAGTACTGTATTCAGTATTGTGACTTGTTTGGATGCTTTCTAAGACATATTTATCATGAATCATTACATATATATATATGTGTGCTCCAGTTGTTTATTCTTCTAGTCTTCCAATGTTTACAGTTGTTAGATACTTACTGCTTCTGCTACATTATGTGTTGTTATTTCCATTATGTACTCTTACAATGAGGGAATAGTTTCCCCACTATCACACCTAATGCCCTCGCTACTATTCGGAAGCCTCTGGTGTTGGGGGAAATGTGCTTGAGGCTATTTGACCAACCGGTTACGGGGTTCCCTTAGGTGGATTCTGGAACTGGGGCATTACAAAGTGGTATCAGAGGGATTCTTTTCTCTTGAATATAGTTTAGATCCTATAGCCAGGGATAGGATGGAATATGTACATGGAAATAATTTTTTCCCGGGAGTAGCTAACCCATGTAAAGGGAAAATCCAATCTACCTCATTTATTGCAATTTCTTCCAGTTTTATAAGTTTACGGTTGATCTGATTTTCACCGAGGGATGAATCACATGATTTCTATTGTTATTATTGATATTATTGGGGTTCTATTTCTTATGAATCCTGATTAAATAAGGGTATTCCATCTCATGACTCATATGAACACTTGATATAAATCACATGTCATACATTTTTTCCATTCCATTTAAAGTGAATTTTCTATTTCATTTTGTTGTGATAAATGTTGTGTAGAATATGCATGCTGTTGTGAAATATTCTTGATAGAATACTTGCTTTTAATAGATATTTCTATATGTATGTTCTTGTTTTAATGAACACCAAATTTCGATTCATTAGGTGTTATGGGACCACATGAATCGGAACATGGTGGATCATTGAATTGTTTCCCTTGTATATGACATGTATAGGATTCCATGATTTGATTCGCCAGGAGTATGGGCCCCCACTGATCGGAATTTGGCACCTTAGTGCTTGTTTTCTGTGTTTTCTGGGCTCCAGAGCAGTTTCTGATGCTATTTCCTAGAAAAACCTAGAATACATAGCATGTACATTATGAATACACACCATGTAGTTTTTAACCGTGTCACTGACTCTGTGAGTACCGAAAAGAGGTTGTGAAAAATCCATCAGGAACATGGCGTATACAGTACATACATGTCGTGTTGTAGTTATTGTGTTTCTACCCATGTGACTAACGACACATGTGGATAAAACATCAACTATACATGCCATTTCATTATTTCAAAAGTCATGCCATGTAACCTAGGTACCCGGACATGTCACAAACAACACTGGTTATGGAGAACCTTCAAGTACATGTCGTGTGCATAGGGAGCATGCCATGTAGAGTGAATCATTTAGCAGGTCGTGTAACTAACAACACGGGTTGTTAAAACCTATCTAGTACACACTGTGGGTTGTTTATACACGCCATGTAGTCTAGGATTAAGTGGACAGTGTGGGTTAGACATGCAAGGAGACTTGGGTAGGGGAATAGAGTCAAAGTACACGCCGTGTGTGGGGATAACAAGTTGTTTGGTTGGGATGTTACACAACCAGTTGTGGCAAAGGTACACTCCCATGTGAATGGCTTAATAGAACATGTCGTGTAGTGTTTATACACGCCGAGTATTCATGTTTTGTAAAACATGAATGTTTCTTTCCCATGATCCCTTATTGTACTCTTATGTTTTTAGTGCTCGATAATCCTAATCTAAGGTGTGTGTTTAACTTTTCATAATTATTCCACTAAGACTTCCTCTGGTTTTACGCTAGATGCCAGACGGTGATCATACACTGGATATGGCTGATCATAGACCTCCTGCAGATCCTCCTATTGTGCCAGCCTTGGAACTAGTAGATATACAATTTTCAGACATCGATGCGCAGTTTAGGAAAGGTTGTCTGAGGATGATTTAGACCTTCCAGGGAGCACCACCTCCTACCCCGTCGATGGAAGAGTTTACATGGGTTTTTCAGTAGCAACATCCTCTTAATTTCTCATGGAATGGAGGACCCCAATATGCATAATCATTACAAGGGGCCATGCTGAAATTTTTTTAGCATCTGGAGATATCTCCAGAGAAGAGGGTGAAGCTTGCTACCTATATACTCTGAGACTCCGCCAAGAGGTGGTGGTAGGTGATCTCACAGTCAGTATGCTAGCATAGTATGACTTGGGATGAGTTTTGGCGCATCTTATTCGATTAAATCTAACTGGAGACCTTGAGGGTCGATCGAGCTCGAGAGATTATGAGTCTGGAGTTGGGCACTCTTTCTGTTATGGAGTATTTGTCTCACTTTACTAAGCTGCATTGTTTCACGCCTATTCCAGGGGAAATAAGCTATTGCTTGAGCGAATGTTCGAGTATGATCAAGGGAATGACATCCGATCTTAGGTGAATACCATCAGGTTTCCTTTGATACTCTCTATCTTCAACCAGATATTGATCACTGAGCGCAATATGAGGTATTACTGAGCAGTGAGCCAGGGCAGTTCGACATCCAAGGTTAGTGTTCCTCCTACTGATAGAAAGAAGTGTTGTCAAGAGTCTTCTCGAGGGTATCAGAGTAAGAAGGATGCATCTTCACCTAGTCAGGTAGTATGCTACCAATGCGGGAGGAGCAAGTATCTTAGTCCTCAATGCTAGAGAGTCCCGATGGAGTTCCGATATTGCAGTATGATGGGTTATCTTCATCATTTATATTAGATCATGTCACCTACATCTAGTGGTAGGTGTTCCTCTATGACCCCACGTTCTGGAGAAGCATCGCCAGTTTCTCACTAGATTGGGAACTAGAATTCTTCGGGCCGTTCGGGCCGAGGTGGAGGTCATGGATGTGGTGTTCAGTCATTAGGCTACCAGCAACAGCTGTGTGGATCAGCTTAGAGTGGTCTGGCAGGGTCACATGACCGAGGAGCAGGACATGCCTTTGTAGTGGAGAAGACCCATTAGGAGCAGGATCTTAGCCCCTCTACCATTCGAGGTACGATCGTAGTAGCCTGGATTTTATCATCTGCTCTTTTCGATACAGGGGCATCCCATAGCATTATATTTGTCACTATTGTAGAGAGTCTTGCTGTCTACCACTTTTCTTCTGTCGGCATCTTGACACTAGACACACTGTTGGAAACCAGGACAGCTAGTGTACATCAGTGCAAGGAGTTCCCTCTTAAGTTTGTTGGGTGTATCTTCCTTTAGGATCTCTATGTCCTGGAGATGACATGCTATGAGGTCATTCTTGGAATGGACTAGCTGGTTCCCTTACAGGATTTTTTCGACTGTTATCGATGCAGGGTGAGTTTCATATCACCAGAGGGTGTATCCTTTCTTCATAGGGGAGAATGGGATATCCAGGCGAGCAAAGCCTGTCCAGAGCATCATGGGTTGGGAGGAGTTACAGCTTAGATTTCTAGTCTTTATCTGGATGTCAAGGGGATTTCACAGTTAGATTTTCCTCCAGTGGTGGATCATTTAAAAGATGTCTTTCCCTATGACTTTTCAGGTTTTCCTCTAGAGCATGAGGTAGACATATTGATTGAGTTTGTGCTAGGAGTAGCAATGGTGTTCATTCCTCCTTATAAGATGGCTACATATGAGTTGAAGGATCTCAAGAAGTAGTTGGAGGAGTTACATGCAAAGGGTTCCATCCGACCCAGTACTTCTCCTTGGGAATCACCTGTCCTATTTGTAAAGAAGTAATATGGTATCCTCAGGCTTTGAGTGGACAATCGGAAGTTGAACCAGTTGACGGTCAATAACCGATATCCATTTCGGAGGATCGATGTTCTCTTTGATCTTCTTTGAGGAGCTTGGGTGTTCACAAATATTGATTTGAGATCTGGTTATCATCAGTTGCGCGTTTAACTGTCCGATATACCTCATACAGCTTCCTGTAGGAGGTATGGTCTATATCAGTATATGGTTATGTTGTTCGGTCTAACGAACACGCCTTCAGTTTTCATGGCACTGATGAACCGAGTGTTCTATCTATCCTTGGATTCTTTCGTGTTTGTTTTTGTGGATGATATCTTGTTGTACACTCACACTCGACGCCACCATGCTACCCATCTTGAGATCATTTTGAGTACACTGAGGGAGAATCAGTTATATGCTATGCTCTCAAAATTCCACATTTGGATGTACTAGATTCACATTTTGGGTCATGTTATCTTAGAGACAGGAGTGTCAGTAGACCTAGAGAAAGTGAGAGTGGTAGTTTCCTGGGAGAAGGCGAAGAATGTCTTTGAGGTTCGGAGATTTATAGGGCCTGCTGGATACTATAGATGTTTCATACAAGACTATTCACACCTAGAAGAACCATTTACAGGTCTCACCAAGAAAGAGGCAATGTTCTTATGGTCAGATTCTTTTGAGTCATCCTTTAAGGAACTGAAAGGGAGGTTGACTTCAGCACCGATACTAGTATTTCCAGAGCCAGGGAAGAACTATACCATTTACTGTGATGCATGAGGTATCGGGCCGAGTTCTTTATTTATGCAGGGAGATGTAGTCATTAGTTTTGGGTCACAGCAGTTAAGGCCACATCAGAAGAATTACCCGATGCATGATCTGGAGGTGTCAACTATTGTTCATGCCATACGATGTTGGAGACATTATCTTCTGGGAGAGAACTTTGTATTGTTCACCAACCATAAGTGTCTCAATCATATCTTCACTCAGCATGATCTAATTTTGAGACACTAAAGGTTGGTTGAGTACCTTCTGTATTTTGACTTTTAGCTTTCTTATTCTCCCGGGAAAGGAAATGTTGTGGCTGATGCACTAAGCACGATGACTCAGATACAAGAAGTTCATGAGGCTAGTAGTGAGTGTCATCTTGTGGATCTGTTCTCTAAGATGCATTTGGAGGTACATGATAGACAAGGTTTGACTTTAATATCTTATGTAGCTTTCACCTCTACACTTCTTGATCGAGTACGAATGAGGCAGCATTTAGATTCTGAAGGCCATGTCCTACGGGAATGTGTGTCAGGAGAGGACCTGATTCCTAGAGAGACCATAAAAGAGGATTATATCTTGCATTAATAGGGGCATGTATGGGTGCTAGCAGACATACGCGAGGATCTGATGTGGGACTTTCATTCCTCAGTTTATTCTGTTCATCCTGGAATCACCATGATGTATCTCGATCTACACCGTCAGTATTGGTGGCTAGGTATGATAATAGATGTTGATGGTTTTTTCATGATGTGTTCCACCTGTCGGCAGGTGATGGCGGAGCATCAACGACCGATAGGGCTTTGGCAGCAGTTACCCATTCTCGAGTGGAAGTTGAATGATGTCATGATGGATTTCATAACAGGGTTGCCAATGTGTCCTCGAGAGAATGATGTAGTATGGGTTGTCATTGGGATACTCAAAAAGGATACTCACTTTTTTCGGATTAAGTAGACCATCGGTGTTGATGAGCTAGGGCAGCTGTACATCTGAGATATTTTACATCTGTATTGAGTTCCACACTCCATTTTTTCAGACTAGGATTGACATTTTACTTCTTGGGACTGGTAGGGGGCTTCAGAAGGCTTTGGGAACACATGTGATTTTGAGTACAGCTTTCCATCCACAGATAGACGGTCAGTCCGAGCATATGATTCAGGTGGTTGAGGATATGATCCGAGCATGCATTATGGATTTTGTAGGTTCTTGGGAGAAAAATATACCTCTGGTGGAGTTTCCCAAGAACAATAGTTTTCAACCAACTATTCATATGGAACCTTACAAGGCGTTGTATGGTAGGCCATGCTGATCACCCTTATATTGGATGGAGGTAAGAGAGGTAGCTATGTTGGGACCTCGTCTTTTCTAGAAGGCAATATAGAAGATAGAGTTGATTCGGAAGAGGATGGCTACTGCGCAGTCTCGTCAGAAGTCTTATGCTGATCAGGGGAGATGACCTCTATAGTTCAACGTCGGGGATCAAGATTTCTTGCGTATCGCACTGAGGATGGGAAAAAAGAGGATTAGAAGATATGGTAAGATTTCACCGAGTTATGTCGGGCCGTTTGAGGTGTTTTAGATAGTTGGGCTGGTTGCCTATCTGTTGCAGTTACCTAAGAGGTACCGAGCTATGGACAATTTCTTCCATGTTTCTCAGCTCCAATGTTGCTTTTAAGACCCATATCATGTCCTTGAACCTGAGGAGGGTGATCTCGAAGTAGATGCATTGTTTGAGGACCATCCTATATGGATTGTCGATGGAAATACAAGGTTCTCTGTGGCCGGTCTGTTTCTCTGGTATGGGTGCTATGGCAGCACTGGTTAGTACATGACGAGACTCGGGAGAGGGAGGCCGATGTACAATTGCAGTGGTAAGAGCTGTTCGGGGTTTCTTCTTCTACGCCTAGATAGGGATGTTCGTGGACGAATTTATTTAAGGGGGAAGTTTTTATGAACCCAAACCTTCTTTTCAGGTATTTCATTCCTTTTTCTGGAGTTTATGAGAAAAGAGGAGTTTTCGGAAATTTTTTAAATACACATCGTGTACTTTATGAGTACACACTGTGTAATACATTGTCGCATGAGGTCGTGTGATGGCCATGTCCCATCCACACACACGGTTGTTTGGGGTGATGTAGAGGCCGCTTAATGTGGAGTAAGGAAAAGGTGAGTACACGTCGTGTACTCCAAAAGTACACACCGTGTACTTTCATTATTTTTCATTAAACGGCACGGGATCGCGTCTGATCTCTAGAAGTGCCTTCTTCTTGGTCTCATTCAACCGGGAGAAGTCATATGGCACTGAAACATCTCTAATCCCCCGATCCTCCACATGTTCATTGAATCTACCACCGTCAATTGTGTTGATACCGCATCGGTAAGCTCTTCCTTCTCCTAGACCATCATTTTACAATTTGTCGTCTTTTCCATGTTATCATAGGTTAAAAGTTTTATTTTTTCATAGATAGATGATGTTCTAAGGAGATTCAAGCCACAGGGTTCATTTATATTGATCTCCTAACACCAAGGTAGGTGGTTTGTGCCTTTCCATTCGTAGTCTTTGAGTATTATGTGAAAATGTCACCAATACCCTTGGATGGGGTATTGTGTGTGTTCCGTTTTACCCCTGATGAGTGACTACCTTGATTGTATGTTGGTGTAGAGGTTATTTGGATATGATTTGGGTTTATTTCTATGTCATGGATGTTATGCTCATGCCTTGTTCTGTTTACAACTATTTTTCATGTTTAGCCTATTGGATCTTTACCTGTTTTCCATGCCATGTGTTTGTAGGATGGAGTGTTGTTTTCTGGCATGGATTAGATGTTGTAGACTTGTTATCCAAGTAGCTCTGTAGGTTTACTTTGTCTTTATAGAATTATTATGCAATGAATTATATGGGGCCGTGAGAACCTGGTGTTATAGACTATATGAGGATAGACTGAGTGTGTTTCCTCAAAGAGTCTTTGCATATTATGGACTATATGAGGATAGACCGAGTGAGCTTCCCCAGAGAGTCTCTGGACATTATAGACTATAGGAGGATAGACCGAGTGAGCTTCTTCAGAGAGTCATTGAGATTTATATACTATAAAGGGGATAGACCGAGTGATATTTCTTAGAAAATCATTGTTTTACTTGAATTTATGTGAACCATTCCAGGCTATAAGAGGAATTTACTGGGTGGGCTTCCACAGAGAGTCTATAAAAGACATGAGGATATAAGAGGAATTGACCGCATGAGATTCATTAGATATATTCTTGACCTTGTAGATATAAGGGGAATTGACTGTGTGATCTTCCTCAAAGAGTCTATGACTAGCTTAGACTATTATGGGAATTGACCGAGTGAGCTTCCTTAGAGAGTCGTATAATTTTCACATGACCAAACCAGAGGGGTTAGGCTGAGTGTACTTCCCAGAGGGTTGTCGGTACTTCTTATGTAGGACTAGAGGAGATGGTTGTGAGTAATTACTAGAGGGTTACCTATTATGGTTAGTTGTTTGCTTCTTTATTTCTTTTTTTATCTCTGTATTATTTATTGTTGATTACTTTCCTGTTTACTATTTACTGTACTTGAACATTCCATATACTAATTGACTGTTCAGCACAGATCATCGAGCGGTTGCCTACTGGGATTTAGTCTCACACCTTGTTTGGGCCATGCTTTTGGGGCCAAATATATTATATTTTTTCTGGTATAGACCAGGGAAATCTCCGTTAGACTTCAGGTACTTGATTCAATTGGAGGTGGAGATCATGGGACAAAGCCAATGCTTGTGATGATGAGGAGTTTCTCATCTGTTATTCTTTTTTACTTTGGTTTATTACCGTATTCAGCATTGTGACTTGTTTGGATTCTTTCCTAGACATATGTTTCATGCATCATTTCACTTGTATATGTTCTCTAATTTTTTATTCTTCTAGTCTTCCATTGTTTAATTTTTTTGTATATTTACTGTTTCTTCTATTATATATGTTCTTACATCTGCAGTATACTCTGCCAATGAAGGAATAGTTTTCCCACTATCACCCCCAAGGCCCTCGCAGTTAGTCGGCAGCCTCTAGTGTTTGGGGAAATGCGCTTGAGACCATGTGACCAACCATGTATGGGGAAACCATTGGTGGCTTCCAGAACCGGGGCGTTACAATATCAAATAGTTTCTTTCAATACAAATTAAATCATAAAAAATCTCAATTAAAATGATATTTCTAAATAAAACATTAAAAATATAATAAAATTGAAAATATAATTTACCAGTGTATATATTATGTTTATAAAATAAAAATTAAATTAATTAATTTTGAAATGAGATACACAATAAGAAAAATTCAATACATGTATAATCGTAAAATTTAAAATATAATTAATATGTAATATGGCTCAATGAAAATAAATAATGTTCTAAAATTCAATACCAATTTGTATCTATGAAGTCAATACCCCTTTAAAAACATATAAAATTTAAACATATTATAGAATAATTTATTTTATAATCATAAAAATAATTGTCAACGGGATAGTATATACACCATATCAATGAAATGGGATGCATAACATTGCAATATGCCTCATTAAATGAATCTTTAGATGAAGTGCCTTACCACACGCTTAATTTTTGTTAAACATGTTTAAATATACTATAAAATGGTTTCAATCCTATTATTAATATATTATTGAACCATAATAGAATTTATCATATCATTTATTATCATCTAATAACATTTTACCATTTATTTATTCATAATTTTTCATTCTTTTCATTGTTTTGGGTTTTAATTGCCTTGTTTTCTTATGCATGTTGTGTTATGAAAGTTATAGTTTATTGGTATAAGATATAGATAAATAATATAAATAATTATATTAAATTTTTAAATATCATATTTATTCATTATATATATTTTTAAAATCATTATTTATGTTCTGGTATGGAAATTGAATCACATGACTCTTTTCGAGATAGTGGGCCATATATATGAATTGTTAATGATATCATTCCATTAATGAATGATATTATAAATAATATGGTAATATTTTAATATTCCATAATATATAACATTTATTATATATAATTAATATTCAACAAATGTATCATTATTTATTTCCATTAATGCTGATGTGGAAAATGAATCACATCACATCCTGAGGCTGTAGTATACCGTATATATGAGAGAAGATATCATAATCTAAAAGGAACAACAATTAGAATTTATTTACGATAAATAATTCTATAAGTATAAAAATATCATCAATTAAATATAAATTTGTTATGACTATCATTATATCGCACATATAATGGTCTTAATGAAAAAATTTATAGCAGTTTAAGAAGTGGTAGTCTTACATACAAATTATCGACAATTTCATTTCACATTTAATGAAATATGAGAATGATATAGTTCAAACACCTAAAATAATAAATTATTAGCATATTTAAGATAACTATTTTTAATATAAAAATGGTATAATTTGATTTTATATAGGTGGATGTAGGAACACAATTAAAACACATATTTAAGAAAGTTATTTCTTGTTCATAAAACATTATAAGTTTTTCACCAAAATCCAACCAATAATTTACTTCTGACAAAAAATGATCACTAAAATATTTTTATATGAGTACTTAATTTTTTTTGTCTAGCTTTGGATCATTCGATTGTATTTTTAAGTGTGGATATGGGATGAGAGGGGGTGAAATTTTTTTATTGGGGGAGAGGACACATATGGAATTTTATAAAAGATCCAACTACACTAACATTATAATCATGTAAAAAGCCAAAAAATTAGTAATTATTTAATAAAATATATTTTAAGGTCAAAATGGTTCTGTTAAATGGGCTTAGTACATGTTTAATATTTTTTTAACCATTATCATGATAAATTAACACCAAGTTAACTTGTTTTTTCTATAACCACTACTATTAATTTTTATTTTTTTACAATATATAATGATAAAATATTAAGTTGACCATAATAGATAATATAAATTATTCTCATTCTAAATAGGGAATCCATTTTTTCAAAATTCATTTCAAAAATGTGGTATAATAAATTATAATGTTTTACTCATATAAGTGACGAACAGGTTGTGTTCCAAAATGAAAATTATCCCTTGTACATAAAGATTTAATATCACACATTGATATGAAATATATAAAAATTACCTAAATTAGATAAATATTAATATTATCTAACTAATTTTACATTAGCACCAAATTGAAATACAATTGAACCTCTTGAATTAGTAAAACAAAAATTTAATTTTCAAAAAATATTAGTATTTTTCATAGTTCATTGAAAAACGATTCATCTTAAAAAAATTAAAAACATAAACCTAAGATAACATTCATATGATGATTTAAAAAAAATAATTGAAATTTATGATGTATATTTTAAAAAATTGTTAAATATTAATTTTTTAATTTTAATACAAATTGTGACTAAATAGTTATTCTAATAGTTCTTTTAAAAATTTTTATTCTTTTATTTTTTTTTATAATAAATTTATTTCCATAAATTGCACAAAAAATATTACTAAGATTTAAACCCTACAATTACATACCTATGTTATAGAGAAAAAATATTTTATGGTTCATTTATGCTCTTTGATTATTTTTCAAAAACAATCAAAGAGATAAAATTTAATGAAATATATTTTTTAGGTTGTTTATGATTGGTGTTTCATGTCTCATATATAATAAAATTTAATGTTATTATTTTAAACCATTTTGGTGTTAAACTATCTTGAAAATAAATATATTGTGTCCTCAACATTTACTCATTCACTTCAAAATAATATGTTTTATATTAAGAATTGTTTTTTAAATGCCACATTTTAAAAAGAGTAAATAGGAAATCATCCTAAAAAGAGAGAAATAGATATAAAAAATTACATGGTGAATAACACATAACATGATTTATATAATGTACGTTATTTTTGGCATGTTATATGGGCATTAAAGAGGATCATAAATAATTGTATACTCTGATAAAATCATATTAATAAAATTAAAGGGATGGTAAATAGAATATTTAGGACCTTAAAACCATTAATATGAAATGATTTAAAATAAAATTTGATCCATCAGATATGATGGTATTTGGATAACATTTCTGTTTCAACATCCTTTTCCTAATGTTTAGGTATTAATATACCATATTAAAATATAATTAGCTATACTTACTCAACATATTTCTATTTCATAATAAAAAATTCCACATTTGGATATAATTTAATCAATTTAGAAATAATCACTTTAACTACGAAATTAATATACAAAAAATATTTTTGTAGTACTTATGTATTAAAATTTACTTTTAATTAGTCATATCTTCCATAAAAGAGTGATAACTCATTCCTTATATCAATATTTATTTTTCGAAACCAATATAGTTAACACATATTTTACAATATAAGACATTAATCATTAAAATAGAATAGTAACCATGCTAGTTCAATATTAATATGTGTCCATCATATAGTTTAACTATGAAAAATGACATATTAACCAAAATATCACAATGTCCAATGGTAGGTGAAAAACCCTTGTTACCCTTCAGTTGTGGGAACAAGCCATGATGATTTTCTAGATGTGATTGGTTTTCACAGTGTATATTGGATACAATTTCTCTAACACTATATAAATATAATTCTTAAAATGTTAGGAATGTGTAAAATCCCTTAATTATAATAAAATCATGATATAATAAAACCTAAAAGATACTACTACATTTAAACTTATAACAATAAGAAATTAATGGATTCATTAATAAATAAATATTACACTAAAACATATAATAGAAAATGGGTTGTGTTGTAGTGAATATATCCCAAAATTTAAAAAATCTTGGAATACTAAAGTCACATAAAACAAACAAAATGGGTTTTAGTGACTTTTATGTCCTGATTGGTATTAAAATTATAACCATATAATGGTATTAGAAAATATTATGTTATGTTATAAATATATATTTAAAAAATTAGCATAACACTTAGATTATCTATTACTCATATAAAAAAATATTAGTGGAAAAAATACATCAAAAATATAACACTAGAATAATAACATATACATAAAACATTTTATTTCAACATAGGTCCTTCATTGGTGAGGGAGTTAAACATTAAAAAAATTAAATCAGAGAATTTTGAGGATCCCCGCATTTATGACTATGAAAAATAAATATATATCTATGATGAAATATATCAAAATCATCAAAATCGTAACTTATCATTATAAATTCATTTCATTATGACCTTCATTTCAACATATAATATTTGTGATGTTCTGTTGAGACACTTTCCATTGTGTATCTTTCCAATCATATGACATGAATGAAATCGATCATTCCTTCCTCTATTGTTTCAACTACTCATGATAATAGGTACCATTATCATTTTCTTTATTAGGGAGTTCATAATATTGTTAATATATATATTTTAATCATGTTTTTATAACAGATTATGGATATTCAAGATATCATTCACTATAGAAATTATCTCATTTGGTCACTCAATGACACCACATTTTCCTTCATTTTCCTTGTTATCCTGATTTTTATGGGCTTAATTCATTTAGAAAAACAAAAATACATAGTGTGAACATTAATAATGATAGTGGGAAACCACATATACATAATAAATCACTTATATAATTTATAAATCATGGAAACTTTTTTAAATATATGTCACATTAGGAATAACCTATGTTATTAATTTTTATTATATAATGATTTTCTTAATAATTTTTTTAAATGTAAATTTGAATTATCTAATGAATATATCATGTGGGTCGAAAACCATATATTTAGTAAGGCTCATTATCATGGACCAGGAACCAATTTTATCAATAAAACCTTTCATTTTAATTGTAATGATGCCAAGGTACATCTATTAACAAACCATGTCCACTTTTAGCATCCATACATGAATAATTTAATTATAAAACCCACATAATATCTATGGAATGAAATTATTATGAGAAACACAACCTCATAGCTCTGTACATTTTCCCATTTAGTTGGAGAGACATGTTAGGATCAATCATTCTGGATTTATTCCAGAACAAGATGTAAATAATCTACATAACAAACCCTGGTTATCATAATAACTCCCAAGAACCATAACATAATTATAAGTCCTGAATTTTTGTATAAAAATATTTTATTCACATGGAAGAAAAACATTTACCATTTAAATGAGTTTTCTAAAAAACTCATAACATAATGAATGTGGGGATTTTATGAAATACATAATAAAGTCAATTGAATTAATTATAACATAATATAATCATTTGATTGGTTTAATTAACCAGTGAAATTATATACATTAAAATAGAACATTCATTTTTTTAATTATTAAAATGATACATATATAATAATTAAAAATATTCATTTATAAAAATATTAAATGAAAGTAAAAAAATTTGACATAAAATCTCATATATAATTCATTTCTATTGATATAAATACATCCATTAAATATTTTTGTGAAAATGGACATGGAATAAAATTATTTATAAAACAAATAATTATTATTTTAAAAAATGTTTTTAGGATAATTTTTGTGTGACCACAAGTCTAAGTCAATACCCAAATTAATTATATTCCAAAATAAAAATAACATTTTATTTGTTTAATTAAATATGAAAAATTTTATTTTTAATTATTTCATTGTTTTTAAATATTCCAATGTTATATTAATATAATTAATAAATTATGGTCATATCATATATTTTGATGATATTAGGATCGTATGTCTAAATTATCATTGTTATGTATACTATGGTAAATGTGGCCATTTTTCCAATATCTCCAAAATATTAATCACTATATAATTATTATTTTTAAAAATTAATTATTTTGATTAATCCATCAATGAAATTTGGAAATAAACAATTAATTCTACTAATATAAATGAGATTATAGGTTGTATGTATGAATGGATGACATTTTCATTATTTTAAAATAGTAAGAGAGATATAAGTTAAATATATTTTAACCATGATGTAATGATGAAAATATTATAAATATATTTTTTGGTATTAAATGAATAATAAATGTAACCCATTTAATATGGTCATTAAAAATGTATCACATCTCTTCATGAAGGGGGTACTCTAAAGGTACGAATGAACACTATTCCAGTATTTGAATTTATAGAAATTAAAGAAATATGATGATATATAATATTTAAAAAATTAAAAAAAATTCTTGCATATAAAATATATTCATTAAATGCAACACTATAACCAGTCGTGAGATGTAGTGATGCAAATTTAATTACATTGGTTCGTTAGGCGGTGGATTATTGTATAAACAAAAATGGATTCATTTACTATATGATTGAAGAGTGTGAAGGATAATGATTATTAAATTAACAAAAAAATATAAATATATGGTAGATACATGTGTTTCTATTTCATAATTCATGAAGAATGTTTGATGGAGGTATCTGACGAAATAAAAAAATAGTTTAGAACTATACCTTTTCTTAGACATCTACATTACGTTTATATCTAAAGCATTCTTATGAATGATTCATAATCAATGAGCACTATAAATAATGTATTTAGGGGTGTAATGAAAATTATTTTGTAGGTAATGGATGAAAAAGTATCTTTATTTGTTGATATGATAGTAGTGGTGTTGTCTATTAATATGTACGGGGGGAATATGAAAATTTAAAAAATAAATAAATATAGTAATTTATTAGTCAAGAAAAAAATCACCAAAAAATATTATTTCATTTTATTTCATAGGATAATTATAAAATATTTCTATTAAATATAATTTATAAAATTATATAGGTCATTTTAACCTATATCACTAATGATTAACCCCATATAATCCAGTTTTAACCATATCAGTGCAAACCGATTTTTCATATTTTTAATATTCATTATGATAAATCATAAGTGTATTTTATTAAATAATATCTATTAGGATTATTCCACGTACGAAAATAATTTAATAAAATAAATTTTAATGACTTTAGAGAATTTAAATTAAATTTAAAACTGAAAAATACATATAATATTTCATTTTTCATAAAAATGTATTTTTATGTATAACAGTGTTTTTATTGAATGATGAATAATAAAATTAATACTAAAAACCTCTATTATAATATAATTTAAACTTTTTTTTTAATATTTTTTAAAAACATATATAACTTTTCAAATATTTGTAATAACAATTTAGTTTAAAAGCAAGTTTATATTTTTCACTATTCATTGAAAAATTAATATTTCCCTAAATTCCTTAAAATTTAATCATAATATTATATTTTTTATATAATTTAAAAAATTAATTTCATTTTTTTCAAATTAAAAAACTTTAATTTTAAAATACGTTTTTCAAAAAACCATATATTCCATGAAAATACATTTTTTAATAAATAAATCAGTTTCCATTTAATATAAAATTTATCTAATAATCATAAAATGAATATGAATCCATAAAATATATTTAAATAAATTAAATAATATATGTAAATTATTTAACATACCTTTACCATTGTTTTACTATTTTCCCTAATTAAAAAAATCAATGAAATTTTATTCAATACATAAATGAGTTTGGATATTTTCATTCATAGATTTTTCTAAGTACCATATTTAATCTCAAATAATATGATTTTTGTGGACAATTTCAACCATGTAAATAAATTTATTCCAAATAAATTTATCTTTAATTTTAAAAAACTGTGTTACATATAAATCATAAGAAAGATTTCCATACATCTAAATAACATTATAGATCAATACATGAGATGTATTTGGAAAATATTTTCTTACAAATAATAATATTATAATAAATGTAACATAGATAAACTACATGGAGATAGCACACAAAAATAAAATAATACAATATTATCCATTACATCATACAACCGAATAAAAATTGAATTTAAATTTCTTATTTTACAGAAAATTATAAATCTTATCCAAAGAGATACTATAATAAATTCATGATCACCTTCCAGAAAATAATGGTCATTTCTCTGATTATCTGTATAACCCCTCTTCCTTGTACGTGAATTCCTAATACATTATTGAAACATATTCAACTTTTCAACCATTTATTCAATAATTCTTATTTACCAAAAATTTTATTCACAAAATTCATCCCTATAAGCTCTAGTTTGACACTATAGTCTATATAATTCCACAAAAGGCTTACTCTGAATACCAGAATTAGAAAATTTTCTATAATAAAACTGAGTAAAAGTAATATATAGATGAAAAATTCCTTGAAAATCTCTTTAATTATCAAGAATAATATTATCTAATTACTAAATTATTCTCAATAAATTTCAATCATATTTACAATGAAAGGTTATGCTAAAAAGTAACTCTATAAACAACAACTCCTAAAGACTTCTTCAAAATTATAGGAAGACAAGGAATCATGATGAGATACAATTGATATTGAAACTTCATGTAATATAATATCTATTGAAAATAATTTCAAAAAGTTGTATCGAAAAAATTATAATATGAAAGGTGAATAAAATGTTAATATTTATTTTTTAAATCTTCAATAACACATATCAAATTCTTACCTCAAGATATATTATTGTAATCCAAAAACATTGTATGACATATTCTTCCATTTCCGTTCTGGTACAATTAACAGGATGAGCCGAAAATTTGTTATTTTTCATTAGTATTTATCTTATTTTCCTATAAAATATTTTCATAGAGAATTCAGTAATATATTTATTCATTCATTACCACTAGAAATGTCCCTGACTGTCTCTATAGATTTTTATAAATCCATGATGAATCAAAACTGGGGAGATATGATCCTCACTCAACAGATATTTTATAAATTGCGGTCACATGAAATGTACAATTTATCTAATAATCTCAAAAAAATATTTTTTAATATTAAATTTAGGCAACTGACCTTTCAAAACCAATTCTACCCCTAACTCAAACATTTTTTTATTTTCTAAAAAATTCACTTTTTGGCGAATTGAGAACCACATTAATAACCAAAAACCAATTTCAAACATCACACACATAAAACAACATTCACAAAAAACCTAATTCCAAAAATCCACATTCAAAATTAAGGTTCAAATTAAAAAATTGGAATCTCAGTCAAAGTGTGCCTCCCGAGAAACCCACCATTGAGGAAGACCTAACTACATCATCACTCATCAGCCTAACATCACATCACTATCATCAATGTCACTATGTCATCTCACCATAGTCATCAACTTCATCATCTTCACCGCCGACCACATCTTATGTCCACTGCCTACACCAATCTCTGATCCACCACTGCCATCCGCAACGCTGATCAAACACCACAACATAAAGTCTCCACTGCTTCATAAAAATAAGCACAGTTTATCAAAAAATAAACATGGCTTAATAAAACCCACCACTACATCCTCAAAAAATCTCCAATACAACACCATAAAGAGCTTCTACATCAATAGAACATCACCACTGCACACCATCACACGTTCTTCTCAAAGAACAACGAGTGATCTTCCCAATTAGAATCCCAGAAAACCAAAATGAAACATAGTCAGACACCAGAGTTGAAATGTGCTGCCAATAAGCTTCGAATCGCCAACTCCCAAAAGATCATAACCAACCCTAACTAATCAACCTGAACCAAGACTCCAAAACAAAATCATGAAATCAATAAAAAACTATGATTCACAGATTTCCATAGGTCCATCAATTTGAACCACCACACTGTATGATCAAATGCATCTGAAACCAAACCTATTGAAAAAAATGGAAACATAAATCACTGAAACACCTGAAGGAGGTCCCGTTGTGGCTGGATCCCATCGTTGCCAACCCAACACTCAAAGGGACATGACAAACCACCCTGTTCACCCACTGAAATCAACAAATGATTAATCAAAATATTATGCTCAAATCATAGAATATTAAATGTATCATTATATTTTAAACTAAAATAATTATCTACTTATTTATGAATTAACTATATAGTAGTCAATTGGGTAGTCATTCACATTTATCAACTCCATGCATCTCCTCTATATTAGATTTAAATAATTTTATGTGATTGTAACTTCAAGATTTCAGGATTTGTATGTATTTCACAATTTACTCAATATAAATTTTGTCTCCGAATTCATAAATAAAACACTATATCAACTAGTTCAATGACATGTGTAAGATAACACCATCATATGGTTTTAAATTAAATCAAACACAAGAAATTACCCAATAATTATACACTAAAATATTTCCAATCCCTTTAATAAATCATCATTATAGAAAACAAAGTTACCATTACCTGGTTACAAGTCCGAAAATAGAGCATTAACTAATCTAATTTTGAATTCATGGAAACCTTCATTATATTCATTATCTAGATGAAAGTAACTCCTTTTGTGTTATTCAATTAAGAGGTATAGATAACCATCAAATTCTCTCAATGAACAACTAGTAATAGATAACTAATCCATTCAAACTATGAATCTAAAATATATTAATTGTTTTTTAGATTCATAAACCACATATGTTTTTACAGAATACATAGTTATTGAATATATATTTAGAAATATTCTAAGGATCCAAATCCTTATTTACAAAAGTTCACATTTATTAAATTTTCTATAAAATTAATTTTCTTTAAATTATGAAATAATAATTAATAAATGTTATTTAGGATCCTTGTAAATTTTTTAATGTTCATAAACTAAATTAATAAAAACAACCCTAAACATTTCCAAATATTCAATGGAAAAATATATTAATAATATTTTAAAAATATATCTGATGATATTACCAAAAAAATTATAATAAATATACACTCATTTTCCCAATAAAAATTACGAAATTATATATTATATGTCTCATAATCTTCCAACATCAAATGATGGTAATCAGACCTGATTTCAACAATAAAAAAAATTAAAAATATCCTTATAGCTTATCAAAAAATCCAATGATTTGAGAAAAATGATGATTATTTTTTATTGTAATATTACTCAATGATCTACAATAAATTTAATGCCTTATTAAATAATTTTTTTATTTCAAATAGGGGCACTTCTTGGTGATGTTTTAGGATCGATGAAAAAGATACCAAGGAATTTCTATAACATCATTTTCAATACCATGATTTTTTAATTAAGATATACAATAAAGGAGTTTTAAAATTTCCATATCATAAGGCATTACCTTAATTATAAATTCATATTCCAAATCATCTATTATTAGAGGTAACTCCTTTGGAAAAAAATACAGATATCAGTTTAATAACAATATATCATTAATATTATGAGTTTTTTTTCAAAAACACAAGCATGGTAAAATCTATATTTCATCCTTTAATATATTATAATTTTTTAGATATGTTATGAAATATATGAATTTATTGTTATATAAAAACATAAACTCATTCTGGAGTATAACAACATTATAAAATCAGTATACCATTGCATGGTGAACTGAATGAAAATCTATATGCTAAATAGCATCAAAAAGGACATATGAAAAGGAAAAAATGTTTGTAGGGAAAACAATTGTATGATTATTAAGATGAATATCTTTATAAATTCTTGATTTCTTATTAATACCCTTGGTGTATATTTCAAAAATAGTAACACCATCTATAATGGTTAAATTTTCTTTCTTCCGAAAAAATTCAAAGCTATTGAATAATATGTTCACCTTGAATCAAACAAGACGCTTATATAATATTAATATGCATGTTATATACATTTTAGAACATTATTTGATGTGCCACCATATTTGGAATTATATTAAAATCATTTCAAAACATCATTTTTGTTATAACCTTGTTACATACCATTATCTATGATCTTCTTTACACATGCATTCATATTCGGACACATTCAATAAAATTATAATCACTATAAAATATATTTTTAAGAAACATTCATACAACTAGAATATTTATTACCTTGAAATAAATATCCATATTCCCCTACATAACACATCAAATAATGTTCATATATTTTGTAAGACATTTCCAATGAACTTTTTTCCCTGCTATCTAAAATTTAATTATTGATTTTTATACATTTAGATTCACTCGATGTAATTTTACCATTTTTTACCACATGGATATATATTTATCATTGATTTCATTTAATTAATGGAAATTATAAAACTCCATTTCTACCTTTTTAGAAACGAAATAATTCTCAAAACATTGAAAATTATAAGTGGGTGGATCTATTTAGTATCTCAATTTTGACCATAAAACAATTTGTTTAATTTTAGAATTTATATCTCAAACCGAATTTAGTGTGTACCTTTTGAATTGGTTCTATTTATATTCCTATAAGAGCACTCAGATTTTATCCATGAACCATAACTATGATAATTCATCTTCTATACACAGTCTTATAATAATTGGGATACTATTCTCAAGGAAATGGAACTTAAATGTATCCCTCTTTTGTTTTTCTACAGTATTATTAACTATTGTCAACCATTTGGCACATTCACATTAAATATTTTAAATAAAAATAGTTAACATTATATGATCTAAAAAACTCATGCCATTAAATTTCTATGATAGATATTTAATCCATTATTTATCGATCATTGATGTAGAAGAATCACTGAATTTTAGTGGGGTTTTTCTCATGAAATATTCCACTATCAACATATTCCAATTTGGATACAATGGTCTCTCTCTAGTATGTATTCCACCAACATTTATAGCTTCTATCTGTTAATCTATAAAATAAACAAACTTCTCATTTCCAATTCAAACAATTCTATTTTTTTCATTTATAAGGATATTGTCCTATTCATGCATACCCACTTCATCTTTCATTTTTCCTCGATGGAAAAAATCAAAAATAGACAACTTAGGTGAATAAACATAGTAATATTTAAATAAATTATACTAATATCCATTAATTAAAATCTCTAAGAGGTATTTAATTATATTATCCTAACCTCTAAAATTATTTAATCATTTTCTCTAATACCAAATATAAGGGCACGAACTTAAAAAGTCTCTCAAAGTACATTTTATAAAATAATTAATTTCCTTACATTTTCTATGTTATTTTGTTTAACTATTTAATAAATTTAGGTCATAACCCTTATATAAGATAATATTACATATTAAAGTGGACACAACCCCTCGTTATCCAATTCCTTACGATTAGAAACTTTTAACATAAAACATGTTTTATTTTCATGACATATCTTCACATTTTTTATCTTATTACATCCCTTTACAATAATCATCCCTAAAAATATTTGAATAGTTTTTTAAAATGGAGGATTAGAAAAAAAAAGAATGTGACATATAAAATAAACAAAAATATACATTTAATCATTTCATACTATTAAAAATATTCCATTTTCAATGTAAACATTGGGAATAAAATAAAAAATTAATAATACAATAATGATTTTTCAATACATAATTATTATTATAGTGAATTTAATAAAATAATATAGGATTAAAAAAACATAAACTATTATTTGATATAATGAAAATCCCTTGAGAATTTATACATTTCACTCACAAGAGCTATCATAAACATACCGTTATAACTAATCTCATTATCTTACCATATGATATATTAATATTATCATGAAAATCCACAAAATAAGAGATAAATAATAATTGTAACAAGGGGAATCATAATAATATAAATATTCTAATCACAAAGAATATTTTGAAAAACATTCCCTATAATTTCTGATAATCCATTAGTAGAAGTTAATCTGATTAATTATATCTCAATCAGATGTCATTAGAGGGATATATTAGGTTCAATCATTCAAGGGTTAAAATGGAAGCCTCCCTTCTTTAATTATTATGTAAAAAACACTACTTGGATTATTATTTAACCACCCTTTTTTATAATCAATCACCAACAACCATAACATGAACAAAACCCATGAAATATTTCATAAAAAATATTCTTCCATTCAATTATAAAACATATCTAGATATCAAAACATATATTCTATTTAAAATACTTTTTTAAAATACTAATAATAAAATGATTTGGGGATTTTATTTGATTAAAATAATAATGATTTTAATAGATTCGAAACATAAAATATAAATTATTGTGGTAGTAAAAACTACAGACAGATTAAATGTTAAAATATATCATTTATTCCCCCATTTTATACAAAAATTATTTATAAAATAATTAAAAAAATATTCATTTCAAAAAAATATTGAAGTAAAATAAAATTATTTTAAAATTCAATTTATAATTCATTTATGTATTTATAAATACATAAATGAAAAAATTATTTGAATATGGACATTTTATAAAAATAAATGCATAAAATAAATAATTGAAACAAATAAAATGTATGTTTTAATGTAAAGTGTCCCTTACCTCAATTCTGTATCTTCATGTATGATATTAATAATCCCAAATAATAAAATTTTGTTAATTATTTAAGTGATTAAGTTAAATTTTCATCATTTTTATTATTTTTAATTTATTTATTATAATTTTATATATGGTTTCGTACTCAGTTAAGTTCAAGTTACCTATTTTTTCAATATTTAGATAATATTCCCAAAATCACATTAGTTATTTGACTATGATAAATGTTTCATTATTAAATAATAACAAGGATAATAATCATAAAATAATTATAATTAAATAATTGTCATTATATACATTAATTATACTATTAAAACCATCATTGAAATATTTTTATAAAAAAAGTAATTACATTATGATCATGTAGAGCATAGGTTGTACATATGCATGATTGACATTTTAATTTTTAAAAATGAATCTGGGAAATATGGTCAATATAATTTTATATCCCTATAATTATTATTAGTTCATAAATATCATATTATTTCCTTAAATAAACTTATTATTAATTTTCATGTTACATGGTCATGAAAATTGAATCACATCATTTTATAAACGTGTTAATACACACATACCTATTAATGACATTATAATTTTTCAATAGATTGATGGAAAAGACAAAGATGTTATATTATCTTTCCAAAAATGTAATATTTTACGAAATCTTATTTATATTAATTCAATCATTATTACCTTCCATGTGATGTATTGATGGAAAATGAAATACATCATTTCACGGGGAGTTAGTCTAACATAGCCACGAATGATGGTTTCATTTAATATATGATAATAAATGGATATTGATATATATTTCAACATTTAAATAACATCATATCAAACTGACTATGAAATCGGTGTTATTATATGAGCGTAATATTTGATTATTTTAAGGAGGTGGATGAAAAAATAAAATTTAAACGCATGGTTGTAAACTATACATCTTCATTAAAAAAACACTTTTTATTAAAAATTTAATCATTCATATGATGTGTTTTTTATCAAATAATGGCCTCTATGTCATGGGGTGGAAATTTTGGAAGGGTTTTTAATTTAATTTTATGATCCATATTTATCTTGATGTATGTATAAGATTTGAGACGGGGTATACTTTTATAATATTGGTAGAGAACACACTTGTAATTTTTAAACAAAATAATAAGTGTTAATGTCTTTATCATGATAAATATCTTGATAAATGACTATTTAGAAATATTAAATGACTTATTGTATAAATATTACCATTTAATAAAATTTAGACCTGTTTCTTGGTATTTTTCCCCTTATAACTTAATATTAAACTACAATAATAAAATTTTAATATTATCTACAATAGTTTTTATATTAATTATGAACGACAACTATGTTGAACATATTAACTAATACAAGTAATGGTGATTCAAAATATGTAATCCAATTTTTCAAATTCAATTTGAAGATGTCAATTAATTGAATTAAATTTTAATCCAAAAAAACTCGAAGTGAAACAAATTTTATGAAAAATGAAATTCAAGTAATGATATATTTTAATACCAAATTTTTGTTTTAAATTCATTATAAAAAACGAATTTTATTATAAATATTGTTATTTTAACTTGTTTTTTCTTTTAAATCCTTTTGAAAAAAATTTAATTATTAATTCATTAAACTAAATGTATGTTTTCATAAAATATTTAAAAATTTCTATATTCCATGAAAAAAAAATTTTCAAATGTATTTTCAAAAAACCATAAAAACATAATATAGACACATTAAATTCCAAAATATAATTCATTTTATAATATTTTAGTTATATAGTTTAAAAATCAATATTATATGTAAATTTATATAATGCATGAAAACCTACGAATGATTTAAATAAATTGTCTTTCACTTTTTAGTGAAAAAATAGCAAAGATTCATATAATATATTTAATTACCTAAAATATAATTTATTAATATTTAAAAGTATTTAAAATTATTTATCATCTAAATACATTTTTTTACACATACCAAATCAATAAAATTCTTTTAATCATATAACATGAAATATGTTTTAAAAAAATTGACATACGGCATAATTAAAATGAATTATAAATAATAAATTCTGATAAATGAATACATATCTTAATAATAATACATATGTTTTTTAAATGTACAAAATAATATAAAATTTGTTCCATAGTAATGTATCACATGTAATATTATCAAATTTGATTATGATAACTCCACATTCCCTCATTTCTTTAGTCAATGTTCACTCCATATTTTATCTTTTTGAAAAAAGTACATTACAAAGCTTGTATAAATAAACATTACTATTCATAATATATCATTTATATCAATATTTTTTCAATACATTAGATGGATATATAATTCTCTCCCATCCATCACATAAAGGTAACCATAAAAATTCCTTCCTTAAGATCATGAAATATACATCATATCATTATATGATAAAATATGGAAAGGATATGTGATTCATAAACATTACCTAATTGAAACCAAAAACCCTCTATATTAAATAATAAATTTTTTAACATTGTATCATAACCACATTAAATTCAAAAACATGTTAAATTATGTTATTATAGGTAAAGTTAACATTTAAAGATCCCTAAAATTTTTATTTAGGAAAAATATACTTTCATTACATATGTGGAATTTAAAAAATTAAAAAATATTAATGAAATAATTTAACATGAAAATAAAATAGGAATCATATAATGTAATATTTAATTAAAATAAAATTCTTTATAGAGGTAAAATCAGTTCATACGATGTGTATAAAAATCAATATCCCATTCAAATTTTTAGAAAAAAAGACTAAGTACCATTTTACGAAAATGATAATATAGTACCATTTAAAACATGGTAATGAATAAAAATTATTTTAAAAATATTTAAATAATACTTTTATAATAGTAAATATATTATTGATATCATTTCAATAAAATCATGGAAATTGAAAAAAAAATAAAGTGAAAAATAATGTCGGATATCCTGAAAAACATCATTTTACGTCTCATGAATACATAACGAGAGGAAAATTAAATAAAAAATGAAATATCAATAAATTACCAGATTATAAAAAATGTTATAATTTTTTTGATATAGATCATACAATTTAATCATCCTAAAATTTACTCATAATCAATCCTGTTCAAAATTTAATTACAATATAAAACCATTACAGATAGGGTACCATTTGAATCAAAAAAAATAATGAAATATTATAATTTAATTGAACAATAAATATTAAAAAAAACAATGTTAGTATTGATTTAATATTTCAAAATCGATATTATATAACCAGAATGATTGACACATAAGGTAAATATGAGTTATTTCATAGTGAAATTAATGTGAGATGATATACCCATAACTCAAGCATTTCGTTCTTCATGAGAACTATAAAGTCATTTGTATAAATTGTAAAATATTATAATTATATAATATAAACATAATCATACATAAAATAACAATCAGGTATACCTATAAAATATTATCCCATATTTAAAAATAAACATTCATTTTCATCATCAATTAGGTTATTAGCGACTTCATTTTCTTGTATATTTTGGTTCAATATATATTTTACATGAAAATTTATCATGGTTACATCAAATATAGAATTTTATTGTATATATAAATTTAATATATATTATTTATATACATAATTACAACTATTCATATAATTCCTTCCACTTTTTTTAGAAATAATGTCTATATATATACACGAGTGACTTTCCATTTTTTATGGGATGGAATCAAAGAATGTTAAATAATATTTTAACTATATTGAATCAATATTAGGTCATATATATCATTCATAAACATTAAATCAATTAAAATAACCATACATTATTGATGGTGGTGGAAAATTTATCGTATCACTATTTGGAGGTGGTAGTACACACATACGCATGTGTGATACACTAATCTCCAATTATATTGAGATGATGTGTTATAACATATATGTTTATAAATTAAATTTTACGAAATATTATTTCATCTATACAATATATTTATATTTATTAGAAGAATAAATTAAATTAAATTATCTTCTTTAACATCTATACCACTTCATTGAGAGACCTCATTTTATTTACCCATTAAACCATCATGGTTTAGTCTTAATTGATAAAAATAATGTCTAGGATGAGTTTAAGGATTAAATTAAGGTTTTCGGTTAGTGATTTTATGATCTATAATATAAAAATTTTGTCAATAATGGCAGATAATATGTTCCCTTTTATATGTTAAGGGAGGAACACAAACTGAATTTCCTTATTGGTTGTAATTGTTTAGGGTAATCTTCATGGGATAGGGGATCAAAATTATTTTGGATCCATAGTTTGGATTTTAAAATTTTCAAATATCTTCCTCTAATAATAATTTTATAGTTGTGGTTGGAAATCCTACCCTGATCTCATGGTTTAGTCCCCCAAGTCTAACATTTTAAACATAAACCATGGAAACAAAAAAAATTAAATATTAACTTTGAGAAAAATTAATTTGATCCTTTTAATTTATATTAATAAGGTGTATTCTAAATATTAAACCCATTTTAAATGATTTAGTTTCTATATGTGTTATAATATATTTTTATTTATTCATGCAATCAATAATGAAAACCTATTTTCATAAAATAAATATTTAATCTGAAAAAATAAGTTACTTCCATTCCATTACTTATAAAAATAATAAAAAGAATGTTAAAATATAACATTTAATATATAATTTAAATATTTCATTAAAAAGGTAATAAATTGAGATTAAATTCATATATTATGATAAAAACCCAGCTTACACATTGAAATTTTTAACGAAAATACAAAATTATACCCAAATGGTATCTTATACCAAAATCGTGTATAATAATTATTTTAATGTAATTAATAATAATTTTTATTATTAATTGATGATTAAAATATATTAATATCAATTTCTAAATATAATGAGACTTTTAGTTGAAAGGAAATTATTTTTTTCTAAAAATATAGATTCACACCATTCCGTAAATAAAAATCTTATTAGAAAAATACTAAAAAACAACCTATGATAATATTTTAATGATGATTTCAAAATAGACAATAATTTCATCAATTATTTTTCTAAAATTTGTGTAAAAAATTTAATATATTTGTGACAAAAAACATGATGACAAAAGTGTTTTCTAAAAATGTATTTTTATGTATAAAATGTATTAATTGAAAATATGGTAATTCTTTATTATACATTTATAAATACATTTGAATTCATAAAACAATTATACATATTTTTCATAATTTGGTGATTACTATTCATATACACAATTTAATGGGTCATGTTGGGAATGTTTACTTTATTTCTATCCATATACACTCGGTGTTGCATGTGAAGAATGATATATAATAATTTTTCACTTTTTAAAAATAAATACAAATACATTATTTGGGTGTTACATATGATACAAAAGAGAAAGATTAAATAATATCTTATACAAAACTAAAATATTTATATCATGGGGAATGATATTGAAATATAATAATGAATTGTTATTTTCATTAAGGATCTAACAACCTGATCACACATAAATCCTAAATCAAGATGAGAAAAAAAGGACTATATGATATTGTCATTATATTATAGGGATGATTTATAAATTTTAGGAATATTTAATGAATCACAAAAAGTTTTTCTATTCATCGATTCATATGCGGAATATTTAAAATGAAATCAATAATATAGGTATTATGGATAATTATAGTACAAATGAATTACACAATATATAAAATATATTTTAATGGAATATTTTTCAAGTCACCAGGAAGAGAATATAATGATAATTGATGTTTTATATTCATGTATATTCTCACAACTATTTTAGAATAGATATTCACATATAGTTTGTATAAATAAAAAAGTAGGAAAATGATGAAAAATTATATGATGGTAATTTTTGAGATAAATTAACAAATGCAATTTAGATATGGATAAAAATGATAAAATTGGAAATATATTGTTGATTTTAAAATTGTCTGAAGTTAATAATTTAAATATTATATTTGGATGAATATACATTCATCAAATATCATTATTTTTAAGTATTTTTTTTCTTATTATTTCATGATTGTAACTGGTTGGTACTTGAAGAATGATGAGTGTAGGGACACCCTTGGTCATTTTATATTAGATAATAATATAAGATCATTGTCTGAGGGATAAAAAATACGAATAATTTGGAATATAGTCATTTGAATATAAGTAGGTACCCAAAAAAATTTTTGTTATATTATTACCTTCATTAGTATAGATAATTATCTTGAGAGGGAGGTATTAAATAATCCTTGAAGTATAGGTAGAAATAAAATAACAATACACATTGGTTTAAAAAATAATTAGATTACACCACCCTTAGTGTAATCCATAATTTCTCTAAAAAATGATCTATGGTTTTAAAATAGTAATAATATACTTTTTAACTATATGTGTTTGATAGGTTATTCTTAAATTAAGTTGTTTATTGAAAACTATAGGTAGCCCTTATAAGATTCATGATGTGAAATGAGAATCATGGTCAAATGATATATGAAAACCCACACTACCTAAAATTCATAGTGGAACAGTGTCCTAAATAATCCACTCCAAAAATATTTGTTAACATCATCTGAATACCACTCAATAATTCATAATTTATGAAGTATAACAATAATTCCATGGTGGTTGTCCTTCTCTTGATGATTTGTATAGAATAGGTTGTATAAGTGATGTATAACATTCCATATGATTGTTAACGAGTATATTTTATCAATATATGGAACCAATATGGTTGGAAATTAATGGTAATCATAAATACTACCGTTATAGAGCCTCATAATTGCTTCACATATTCTCTGTGAGACCAAAATGCATCCTTTGATTTTAGGAATCTAATTTTAATTGATGGAACACATATCTGGTCGATGACCAAAACATATATAATACACCATCATAAGATAATTAGAATATGATAGTTGTATCCCCTTCTCCAACAAGTAGTTTAATGATGTAAGGACCATGAATTCATTGGTCACCATGAAATGTAACTGCTGAAAATAATGACCCATCTCAGTAAAGGGGCCAACCATTTTCCACCGCCAAATAAATTCCACAGGATATAATCTAGTGTCGTTTGATTGAGTGTATTAATCAATATGTTGAAGTTAATGTATTTACATTCCATCCAATGTAAATAAGCATATTAATTATGACCCACCTATGAAAAAAATATTTAAGACACACTTAGATATAATATAAATATTTCACTTATTGACAATATGTAATAAAACCATATCACCTAGATGGTAGTGACACCAACACCACAATGAATTCCGTGTGTTATATGACATTATTATATTTTTTATAAAATTCATGTATTTTCATTTATTATGAGGGTTCATTTGATTTGGGTTGGCCTAATATGTCCCAAAAGGTAAACATTCTAGTATGATGTTTCGAAATAAAACGTCAAGTCTATAAAAACTTGAAAGCATGTTTCATGATATCAATTTTCATGACATATTAGAGATGGTTACTATCATAATTCATTCATAGAATGAATGAATATTTCAATATTAAAAGGTGGCATCAAAATTAAAATTAATGGTAATTAAATACTTTTTTGGATTATAAAAATGATAGTGTAATTTTCCTTGGAGTTACACGTAATGATGGAAACCACCCATTATTCTCATCTATTTTAAAAGGTGTGTCTCCCCTTTTCATCCTTCAAATCAAGAACTGTTTGGTATGTTTTCATGATGGTAGAATGGATAATCATTATTCTATTATTTTTGTCAGTTTCCCTGATAATCTCATTTCACTGAGTTATTTATGTGTGATTTACCCTATTTCAATGTGTTTCATCATATTTTCTTATTTCTATTATATTATTTCAAATATATGGATGATATTGGATGACTGGACATTTGAAATTATATAGTTTTGGGTTTATATGACATCTCACTTGATTTAATCCATTTTTTATTGAATAAATTGTGTGGTTACATTAAATATACCACGTGTTCAGCCATAAAATTATAATTAATTTCATTAAAAATGTACTATAAAATATAACCTCTCAATATTTTTCTAATAGTATAATGGCATGAAAAAAACATTAGATAGTCATGTGGCATTCTTGACTTGTGGAAGCTACTTGGTAAATTAATTATGTGACCTCGCTATTTCCATTAACTTATGATTGAAATACTTTTTCTGATTAGATCATTAACCCCCACATGATATGAAATTGACTAATGAATAAAATGGGTAATTATCGAAGATACCATTGGGAATAAAGGAACATGATATATGACCATGGATGAGTGAACATGGATTCTTATTAAATTAACAAGGATATAGTGTCTATGATTATTTTTTGAGATAGTAAATGATAAATGTAGTGGAAATATGATTTCATTTCCCATATGTCTTTAAATTTTTATTTAAAATTGTAATGGAAAGGAGATATACAATGGTTGCACCTAAATGTGGCCAAATGTGTATTGAATTAAATGTATTTATTTATAGGATCTGTGTTTTCTCTATGAATAATATATGTTTTCAAAACAAGGGGTAATAGAATGGGGGTTTTTTGTCGACTCATGAGACTAAATGAAGACATGGATGATTTCCATAAGTTTAATAATGATATCTATTATTTTAGAATTACATTGGGTAATAATCCCTTCAGTTTAGTTATTATTCATGGAATATTAGAATTCATTTCGATGATACCTATTTCATTTTGAAGTATTTCATTAGTAATTTGATTTAATTGGATCATCCTACTGAGAATAAATAATATTTCATAATGACATATTATCATTATAGATAACCATAATTGGCCAAATATTTTATGATAAATCCCAAGTAACACATGGAATGAATATATTGATAGTTTTTTATTTTTATTATATATCATCTTTATTTATTATATCGAGTATGATTCATTTTATTTCTAATCATTTACATAAAAATATATGTTTTGTGTATTTGTAACATCCCATAATCTTAATGTAGTTTGAACACTTATGTCAAAATTGAAATCCTCTCATATTATTCAAATAGTTTTCATAATAGGACAGGGAGCAGCTTAGAATAGTATGGTACTCATTATGATCTTATAACTATTAAATTTGGGGATTTAGACTAAGATGCATAGTTTGTGAATGGTTCGAAATTTATTTCCTACTCAACAATGTGGTCCACTTACTACCCAGCATGAGTACACATGGTTTGACAGTACCATTTTTTTTGAGAGAAAAAACTTTTATAATGTTGTAGCCTCCTTTAGATAGTAATTATTATTTCATGGATGGTATTAGAAAAACAATACACATATCCCTTACAAGGGGTTCCCTTTACTATCCTTGGAAAATGGTTGGAAAATGGTTTGGAATATCATGAGGATAAGCTATGAGACCCATTAAAGGAGGAGTAAATTATCTTTTCCACCTGAAATGTATTATCCATTAGCCCACTTTTTCTTCTTCTCAAGTGTATGTTCACATATTATGTCCTTTCAGGATCTCACCCTTTTCCATTCCAATGGATCACGAAAAAAACTTCATTATTTCTCTATTTTCATTTTTATTTGGTGCATTAGATCAAAAATGGTAACCTATTTAATCCTCATTCATATATTATTTGATTATAATTTCACTTGAATAGCTATTTGGTGTGAAATAATATTACTTATTTTGATTCAATTGTATAATTATCTGGATTTCACACAATCTAGAAAGATTATATGAAATATATTGGATGATGATAGTGCTACAATCCTTTGGTAGGTGGTCTAAAACATTTCCATAATGTCTCATTAAATATATAACATGTTTTTTTATTCCACACATTGTAATCCTCTGGTGTCCCATCCAAAATTCCAATTAAATTATAATAAATTTATACAATGTTTTATTTGGGTCCTAGATATCAAAAAATTAACACCTTGGTGGATATAAATTATCTTGTCCATCCCTATGGGTGTTTTTTCCTTAAGGACCTAATTTCACCTTTCCCTTAATTTATTAAACAACTATTTTTTGGTGTATATTGTTCCTTAAAATATGTCATTATATTTAAATTTAAATTGTATTTAGGAAATTTGTTGGGTATGTGTTAGGATATATGTTTTATTATATAGATTCAATTTCATAAATTTAATTAATGGTCCGATTTGGATAAAGTGTTATGAATTTTAGGATTATTGAATGAAAAGATCAGTTGATAGATAAACCTTCGATCATATTGATCTATGAGTTAATCATGGTACTCCATTTATAGATCACCTTGGATGGGATCATCCTGACATAAATTTATAATTTTTCAGTGAAATAAATATATACTGGGTGTGGAACTTGTTATTCATTGGATAAGATCACCATAAGTATTCTATACCAAATTATGAGTGAAAACATTTCTCAATATATTTATTCATTGGAGTTATTAGTGGAATTATGGTTATACCATAACACAAGTGAAACTTGTTCCTCTATGTGAGATCTGAGGAATGGGGTCAAATGTTATTTTTTCCCACTATATTGATTGGGATTCAAGGAATTTAATTTCATGAATAGATTATATAAACTATTATAGTAATGTGTTTTTATTGTACTTCTCATGCGATACCTTATGTTTCATGATATGGTTCTCCTTTGACATGTAAAGGATGATGCTTATCAAAATTTTAGAGATGCATTTTATGTAATTTAAATAATGATAATATATTAAATTAACATATCTGTTGTCCAAACTAATTCACATGTCTTATCTTATCCAAAATCATGATAAAATATTTAATAATACCCTTTAATGTACAATATCGTAATTTTATAGGTTCAATCCCTTACTTATATAGGTTCACAATGGTCTAGGGAAGTCTTGTTTATGCTGGGGAAGGATTTTTTATTCTTATATCCATGAGGAACTTGGACTAACATGATTTATTTTTTATTTATGTGTATTAATTATGTTCTTTCACACATATCATTCTATATGCACAGAATGAATTTTTCTAGACACCATTGGTGGTGTCCTACTGAGTATATCTCACACACTTCTTGGTCCTCAATTTTTAACTATGAAGAAAACATGAATAACTCTATATATAAAAGGAAGTACCCAACTTCTGATGCTTGATTTTTAGAACTAGGAGGGTGTAGGAGAATATATGAATGAAGATATGGTCTTAATTTTTAGAGTGTATTCCTGTAGAGACCCGTAGCCTGACGTACATGGACATTACATTACTTTTGCAAAATACTTAGTACATTACAAAAACACACACACAAGGACCGTAATAGTTTAGTGTCTTTGGAAACTCGGACTATAATCTTCTAATCGTGGTGAAAGATCTTCAAAATCTCCCATAAAGATCTTCCTTTTTTTTACCTAAAACCTTTCTTTATATCCTGGGGAAAAGAAAACATAAAAGGGTGACCTCAAATGCTCAGTAAGGGTAAACAAAATAAATATCAATCACATCATATTCATAAGAACATAACATTTTGGAAATCATAACCTGCAAAAGAGAGCATAATTTCATAATCATGGGATAAATCATGGCAGTGAAAAAGTAATCCCAATAATCATAACTTAAAACATGAAACTTTGTGGCATACACACATAATCATAGAGAATCATTTCTTGTTAGTCAAGACTAATTGCCAAGACTATCTTAGTGGACGAAGTCCCTTTCTGAATCGAGTAACCCTCGTTTCAGTCCTGTTTCACTGAACCGGTATAACCTACCATTTAAGCCATGTCTATCTCATGAGATATAAAATCATTACCCAATGCATTGGAGGGAGATATAGGTCCCACCAATCTTATAATGAATCCTTTCTTATGTGTGCCACATAATCATAAAACATACATCATTGCATAACACATGTAACAAAAATGGGATTCTTGAAACATCATGACATTATAAATCAATTCATATAAGATAAAGGAATTCATAAACATAATTCCATCACAACATAGTCAAATCAATGTAAAAATATGGATAGAAACAGAACCCTTTATTATCTTAGATGAAAAATAATTTTGATAAAACACTTGAATTGAATTCTTGAGGAAAATATCCTTTCTTCTTCAAAATCAAATTTCTTTTCACAAAACATCATCCAATTTTAAAAGAAAGAGATTTTATTGAAAATAGTCATGAAATATTTTAGAGGAAGCTTCATGAAAATAAGGCTTTATAAAACAGTAGAAATCTGTTCGTGCCGTATAAGTTAAAAAAAACATTTTTCGTACTTTTGTCGGAAAAGTCAAAAAGTACCTCGTACGAAAAACGACAAAAGATTCCTTTCATACATATTACTAAAAACTCACCGAAGGGTAAAAATGGATTTAAACAATTTTAGGTGGATGGAAATAATATTACATATTGAGTAAACATGGATGTGGATGATAAAATACACCCCCGTAAATACTTACGAATAAACAATCTCGGATAAAAATGAGATTGTGATATTTCCCTTACCTTAGGTCCGACATTCTTTGTAAGTGTCCGAACCTCCTGTATAATGATTTAAATCATGTTATTGACTTATTACAGAATCATATTCATTGTTATGATATCATATATGGTTCACTTATTACATTATATTACCCGTTCTTTTGTAAATTCCATGTTAAAGAAGCGTTTTGGGTAAAATCGTTTCATTTATCGTATGTGTTTTGACTTGTTGTTCTTGACATTATTATTACTTATATCATGATTTACTTACTTCCAGAATATAAAATATGATTTATATATCATATATATTCAGTATATATATATATATAATAGATAGATAAATGAAATGAAAAACACCGTTCATGGAGACGGTACTCCGTACGTACGCATGAACGCTGTTTTCCTTTCCTTATTGTCTTGAAATGGAAGTAAGTAGATGACATACATATGTATATATATACATAAATCCAGTAGCTTTATAATGTCATATATTTCATTATTATTTCTCATATATACATTATAATCATTCTTAAATGGTTAACATGGAGAATGAATCTCATCGCGTCGTGGAGACGGTAGTCCGTACGTACGCACGAGCGATGATATCATTTCCATAAATATTGAATTGAATTGGAGTGGATTATACAATATATCAGAATCAATATGATGTTTTAATAACTATGTATAGTTATTCTTTACACCATTATACCCATCCATGTAAGGTGGTGGTGGAAAATAGATTACACCACGGCGTGGAGACGGTATTCCGTACGTACGCACGCGCGGTGATTTCTTTTTCCGTAGGATAGATAGATGGTGAAATAGGGTTGTTTCATACTTATAATAACATATCAGTATATGAGTGATACTGATGTTATTACTTCATAATGAAACAACCTAAGAAGAAGAAGTGGAAGAAGAAATAAAGATCAAAGAATTGGTAACGGTAATTACCTCTTCTTTGAAGCGCCTTTTGGAGACCTCCTCTTAGGGAACTAAAATTGGTCTTTGAGGAATACCAGAACCTCTAGGATGTTTCTAGGGAAGTGGAGAAGAGATTTTGGCAGGGGTTGGCCGAGCTTGAGTGCTCAAATTGGTGTGAGGAGGAGGGGGAGGAGGTGCCCTTTTATAAGGGAGGAGAGGGGCACCTTAGGAATATCTCAAAATATTATTTTATATTAAAGTAAAAATCGGTTTATAATGGTTCCAAAGGGTCTTATTTCGAAGATAAGGTGGGGAAGGGTCGAAATCCTATCAACCAATAAGATTTAGACAAGTTTAGGGTATTATTTTAACCTTATCAATTAGATTTAACCCTAAGTTAAATAATTTAACTTTTACCGTGTCTTTTTGTTTTCTTACACTATATGGTCAATACACTTACTATAACATGCCAAACGAACCCCAAATTGTTTATTATTAATATATATATATCCTTATCTAAGTCATTTGTCCGAACCTTAGATTTTTAGGAATAAAATAACAATTAATAATATAATATTTGATTTAAAAACTATTTTGTGTCAATTTTGACACTATTTGATATATGATTTTTGTGAAAGTCATAACAGAATTATATGTTCGAACCAAGTTTATTAAATCAACACTAATATATCATAGTAACCTAGAAAATTAGTGGAATTCATAAAAAGTCTCAAATTACATTCAGTTTGGTGTTTATAACATCAATTATGTCAATATTTCATTAATAAGATAATTACTGCATCATCTTTGTGTCATAAATAAATTAAATTATATGATGTCTAAAAATTACAAATAAAATACCATTATGTAGGAAATATTTTTATCTTTCTAATGAATATTTACAATCTAATTTATCTTATTTATAACCCTATATTAAAAATGTTTTAGTAAATAATCTTTGATTTTAACTCTTTTAACTCTTCTTTGAATTAAATAATAATAAATGTCCTAATCTAATCCAAGTGGGCCTAAATGATAATATTTTACACTTAAGGTTGTTTTTGGTCGAGATACACTTGTCCAATAGGATTAGGACATGTGTTAGGGTAATATTAATATCATATTTACCCTTAGTTACCCTATTTACTATTAACCGCGGTAAAAAAAGTAAAAAGTTACTATTCACCAAAAATTATTTTCATCTCATTGAACCACATTTTAATCCTTGATATTAACCGTGTCTCTCGGATTTTCGAAATTCCATTCACAGAAGCGGTAAAATTAAGTTTTATGCAAAATTCAGTTTTTAACCTACCACTTAGTGGTTTCACTATTCATCAAAAATTGAAGTTTTTCAGAAAAATGCCAAAATTTCACCCTAAGCTATAATTGATATTCTGAATTCAAAAATGATTTCTATTTTACAAAATTCCCAACATATAAGTTTCATTAATTAATTTTATAATTAAATCCCGCTGTTAAAACAAATAGCGTGTTTTTAAGAAACAATATCTATCAAAAGATTGACACTTGTTTATGTCTAGTTTAAATGTGAAATTACATCCAATGACCAACATTGTATTAAATTGTAAAAATATATTCTAAATATACTTTAAAACCACTCAAATTAATTATTTATCACTATTAATTATTTCGATTAAAAAAGTTGTTTTTAATTATAATTTTGAAATTTTCACTATTCATCATAATATGAAAGTTATCCGAAAAGTACCAAAATTTCACCTTAGGCTAAATTCGATACTCCGAATCCAAAAATAAAGTTCATTTTGAAAAATAAGATTTACTGGATTTCAAAAAGTGGTTATTACTATTCATAACGGCTAGTTTTAATAATATTTTTATAGCATATCGTTGTTTAGTGAAACTCGGTATTGCGTACTACACACACTATCGAAGAAGGTCGCGATTGCGTGTAATGCAAGTCAAGTCAAGGATGTGTGTTGTGCAAGCTCCTTTTGGTGTAGCGTACAACACAAGACAATAATAAAATTAAAAAGAATATTTTTTTTTATAAAATATTGGGCTGTTACATTCTACCCCCCTTAAAATGAATTTCTCCCTCGAAATTCGTCGGGGTTATAAATGGTTTACTATTCAAAAGTTTCTTTAATAGAAACCCACATCGTAAAAGGGAATACCAAAACTTGGCTTTAAAAACTAAAGTATGAAATGTAACGATTACCCAAATAAACTAATCACTGGGTTTCCACATAGGTGAAAATATGGATATGGAAGAGAAATCTAACCATCATGTTCTGGTGGAGAGTGGTAGAGAACATGGCTATGGAAAAGCCAGTAATCACAAATCCATAAATTTGTGACGATCTAAGGTACCATCTGATTCATCAGGTATAAGAGAACTAGGACAACATTTTTGGTTTTCAAGATCATTTCCCTAAAGTTAAAGAATTTGAATTAGAATAAATACTTACTTTATTTTGGTACAATCTCACTGTTGTTCGTGCCTTTAACAATTTCCACTTCATCTCTTAAATAAATGAAGTTGAATTTGTTATTCGTGAAGTGTTAGCAGATCATGTGATAGAATGACGGGTCATTCCATCTGTTTCAAACAAAAGGTTAGCAAAATTATATACATAAGTCGATCTATAGTGAGATTAATCACATATGGTTCCTAAAATGGACTTATACTTCATATAGCATACTGCTTAATATAATAAAACTAGTTTCTACTAAACAGGGACTTCCTGTAGGCTAGTGGTAGGCGATAAAGGCCAGTCGCACTTCGGTTGTGGGTTCGATTCCTACAGCCTTGTCCGAAGCGATGGGCTGTCGCCCGTCCTGCAGGTTGTCCCTTTTTCTAAAACTACGTTACTATAACATCCCATCAATAATATCGAAAATCTTCTATCCTTAAACAATACTAACTTATGTACAACATAATCCAGTCTAATCTTTAGGCTTATACATAATACTGCAGTCCACTCTCATAATATAGTGACAACGATTACCAGAGATTTAATACTGTCGTTGATCCCCACATATCATAAGATATGTCTTGTTGGTCACATTCCAAACACTCAAAGTCCTTAATCGTGTATTCTCTTGAATACCTTAGTGAAAACATGAGTGCAGTTAAAAGTTAACACTTTCCACATACCAAAATCCTCAAAATTCTATATTCTCAAACCATGATATCACTTAGTCCTTATATTAATCATGATCTCATGAATACTATTAAACATTTCATTTTCTCGCATATCATCTTATTTCCAAAAAATATCTCAATCACTTTGAATACCACATCAATAAATATTGCAATACTCAATGATACAACATTATTTTGGAATCCCATTACATAAACACTTAATTATTCCACCACATCGTTGTCATATTCAACATTTCCAATAGTGATCGCATGTGATTTCCCTTTGTCCTTTGCCTTCAGTGGTTGCTCATGTTGATCATCACTAACCCTTGGATTAGGGCAATTATTAGCATAATGCCTCATTTCCTTGCACTTGAAGCATTGAAGTGTTGGCGGTGTGTTCTCTGCAGTGTTTTCTTTATTCACATCATTAGAAACCCTTTTTCCATTACTTCGACACTCAGCTGCTCGATGACCTTCTTTTCCACACTTAAAACATTTTCTAGTCCCTTTAATACAATCTCCACCATGCTTCTTCCCACACTTTGTGCATAAGGAAACATTCATCTTCTTTTCATCATTATTCTGAGATTTCTCCTTGAACTCCATCTTTCGTTTCTTGTCAAAACCATGAGATGGATATGTAACACTAACTTCCATTTCTACCTTGATAGCACAACGCACAATTTCTTCATAGCTACTGAAGTCTCTTATAGCTAATGCCCTTCGAAGACTTGGTTTTAAGCCACTGAAAAATCGATCAACTTTACTTTCAGGTTGAATGATACTTCCAGAAGCATACCTTGCAAGTCTTGTAAAATTTGCTTCATAGGTACCAACAGATTCATCGTCCCTTTGCTTCAGTTCAAGAAACTCTTTCTCCATCTTTGTTCGAAGAATACGAGGGAAATACTTACTGAAAAACAGGTTCTTGAACTCGTCCCATTCCATGGACTCAATTTCATCTCTTGGCCTCGTATTCTTGATAAGATTCCACCATTGATCAGCTTCACCTTCCAAACGATATACTGCTAAGATGAATTTATCATGTTCAGAACATTGAAGAACTGAAAATATCTTTTCAGTAGTATTAATCCATTGTTCAGCAACTAATGGATCAGTAGACCCACTGAAAGAAGGTGGACGTTGCCTCATGAAGGACTCAATAGAATATTGTTCTCTTCTCTGCTCATTTGGAAGTCCAGAATGATTCATAGCTTGTGTAAGTATAGCAATAAGATTTTGCACTCCATCTCCCATAACATTTGTTTGTTCAGGAGGGCAATCATTGCATTGTCCATTGCATTGATCAACACGGTTCCTTCGGGTTCCAGCCATCGTCTAAAACCCAAAAAGAATAGTGTGAGAGGCAAAAATCATGCTAGGGAAAACAACATAATAAAGGGGGAGTACCTTAAATATCCAACATCTTAGGTTTAATTCTATGATCGTTAGCGTAATTCTATTACTATAACCTATACGTATACTTATCCCTAGGGACATCCCTAGACATACCTTAGAAATATCTCTAGGGATCTCACTAACGTTTTCGCATCCTAGTTTCCAAAGGTTGACTAAACCTTTCCTCTGATACCAACTGTAGAGACCCGTAGCCTGACGTACATGGACATTACATTACTTTTGCAGAATACTTAGTACATTACAAAAACACACACACAAGGACCGTAATAGTTTAGTGTCTTTGGAAACTCGGACTATAATCTTCTAATCGTGGTGAAAGATCTTCAAAATCTCCCATAAAGATCTTCCTTTTTTTTTACCTAAAACCTTTCTTTATATCCTGGGGAAAAGAAAACATAAAAGGGTGAGCTCAAATGCTCAGTAAGGGTAAACAAAATAAATATCAATCACATCATATTCATAAGAACATAACATTTTGGAAATCATAACCTGCAAAAGAGAGCATAATTTCATAATCATGGGATAAATCATGGCAGTGAAAAAGTAATCCCAATAATCATAACTTAAAACATGAAACTTTGTGGCATACACACATAATCATAGAGAATCATTTCTTGTTAGCCAAGACTAATTGCCAAGACTATCTTAGTGGACGAAGTCCCTTTCTGAATCGAGTAACCCTCGTTTCAGTCCTGTTTCACTGAACCGGTATAACCTACCATTTCAGCCATGTCTATCTCATGAGATATAAAATCATTACCCAATGCATTGGAGGGAGATATAGGTACCACCCATCTTATAATGAATCCTTTCTTATGTGTTCCACATAATCATAAAACATACATCATTGCATAACACATGTAACAAAAATGGGATTCTTGAAATATCATGACATTATAAATCAATTCATATAAGATAAAGGAATTCATAAACATAATTCCATCACAACATAGTCAAATCAATGTAAAAATATGGATAGAAACAGAACCCTTTATTATCTTAGATGAAAAATAATTTTGATAAAACACTTGAATTGAATTCTTGAGGAAAATATCCTTTCTTCTTCAAAATCAAATTTCTTTTCACAAAACATCATGCAATTTTAAAAGAAAGAGATTTTATTGAAAATAGTCATGAAATATTTTAGAGGAAGCTTCATGAAAATAAGGCTTTATAAAACAGTAGAAATCCGTTCGTGCCGTATAAGTTAAAAAAACATTTTTCGTACTTTTGTCGGAAAAGTCAAAAAGTACCTCGTACGAAAAACGACAAAAGATTCCTTTCATACGTATTACTAAAAACTCACCGAAGGGTAAAAATGGATTTAAACAATTTTAGGTGGATGGAAATAATATTACATATTGAGTAAACATGGATGTGGATGATAAAATACACCCCAGTAAATACTTACGAATAAACAATCTCGGATAAAAATGAGATTGTGATATTTCCCTTACCTTAGGTCTGACTTGCTTTGTAAGTGTCCGAACCTCCTGTATAATGATTTAAATCATGTTATTGACTTATTAAAGAATCATATTCATTGTTATGATATCTTATATGGTTCACTTATGACATTATATTACCCGTTCTTTTGTAAATTCCATGTTAAAGAAGCGTTTTGGGTAAAATCGTTTCATTTATCGTAGGTGTTTTGACTTGTTGTTCTTGACATTATTATTACTTATATCATGATTTACTTACTTTCAGAATATAAAATATGATTTATATATCATATATATTCAGTATATATATATATATAATAGATAGATAAATGAAATGAAAAACACCGTTCATGGAGACGGTAGTCCGTACGTGCGCATGAACGCTGTTTTCCTTTCCTTATTGTCTTGAAATGGAAGTAAGTAGATGACATACATATGTATATATATAAATAAATCCAGTAGCTTTATAATGTCATATATTTCATTATTATTTCTTATATATACATTATAATCATTCTTAAATGGTTTACATGGAGAATGAATCTCATCGCGTCGTGGAGACGGTAGTCCGTACGTACGCACGAGCGATGATATCATTTCCATAAATATTGAATTGAATTGGAGTGGATTATACAATATATCAGAATCAATATGATGTTTTAATAACTATGTATAGTTATTCTTTACACCATTATACCCATCCATGTAAGGTGGTGGTGGAAAATAGATTACACCACGGCGTGGAGACGGTATTCCGTACGTACGCACGCGCGGTGATTTCTTTTTCCGTAGGATAGATAGATGGTGAAATAGGGTTGTTTCATACTTATAATAACATATCAGTATATGAGTGATACTGATGTTATTACTTCATAATGAAACAACCTAAGAAGAAGAAGTGGAAGAAGAAATAAAGATCAAAGAATTGGTAACGGTAATTACCTCTTCTTTGAAGCGCCTTTTGGAGACCTCCTCTTAGGGAACTAAAATTGGTCTTTGAGGAATACCAGAACCTCTAGGATGTTGCTAGGGAAGTGGAGAAGAGATTTTGGCAGGGGTTGGCCGAGCTTGAGTGCTCAAATTGGTGTGAGGAGGAGGGGGAGGAGGTGCCCTTTTATAAGGGAGGAGAGGGGCACCTTAGGAATATCTCAAAATATTATTTTATATTAAAGTAAAAATCGGTTTATAATGGTTCCAAAGGGTCTTATTTCGAAGATAAGGTGGGGAAGGGTCGAAATCCTATCAACCAATAAGATTTAGACAAGTTTAGGGTATTATTTTAACCTTATCAATTAGATTTAACCCTAAGTTAAATAATTTTACTTTTACCGTGTCTTTTTGTTTTCTTACACTATATGGTTAATACACTTACTATAACATGCCAAACGAACCCCAAATTGTTTATTATTAATATATATATCCGTATCTAAGTCATTTGGCCTAACCTTAGATTTTTAAGAATAAAATAACAATTAATAATATAATATTTGATTTAAAAACTATTTTGTGTCAATTTTGACACTATTTGATATATGATTTTTGTAAAAGTCATAATAGAATTATATGTTCGAACCAAGTTTATTAAATCAACACTAATATATCATAGTAACCTAGAAAATTAGTGGAATTCATAAAAAGTCTCAAATTACATTCAGTTTGGTGTTTATAACATCAATTATGTCAATATTTCATTAATAAGATAATTACTGCATCATCATTGTGTCATAAATAAATTAAATTATTTGATGTCTACAAATTACAAATAAAATACCATTATGTAGGAAAGCTTTGTATCTTTCTAATGAATATTTACAATCTAATATATCTTATGTATAACCCTATATTAAAAATGTTTTAGTAAATAAACTTTGATTTTAACTCTTTTAACTCTTCTTTGAATTAAATAATAATAAATGTCCTAATCTAATCCAAGTGGGCCTAAATGATAATATTTTACACTTAAGGTTGTTTTTGGTCGAGATACACTTGTCCAATAGGATTAGTACATGTGTTAGGGTAATATTAATATCATATTTACCCTTAGTTACCCTATTTACTATTAACCGCGGTAAAAAAAAGTAAAAAGTTACTATTCACCAAAAATTATTTTCATCTCATTGAACCACATTTTAATCCTTGATATTAACCGTGTCTCTCGGATTTTCGAAATTCCATTCACAGAAGCGGTAAAATTAAGTTTTATGCAAAATTCAGTTTTTAACCTACCACTTAGTGGTTTCACTATTCATCAAAAATTGAAGTTTTTCAGAAAAATGCCAAAATTTCACCCTAAGCTATAATTGATTTTCCGAATTCAAAAATGATATCTATTTTACAAAATTCCCAACATATAATTTGCATTAATTAATTTTATAATTAAATCCCGCTGTTAAAACAAATAGCGTGTTTTTAAGAAACAATATCTATCAAAAGATTGACACTTGTTTATGTCTAGTTTAAATGTGAAATTACATCCAATGACCAACATTGTATTAAATTGTAAAAATATATTCTAAATATACTTTAAAACCACTCAAATTAATGATTTATCACTATTAATTATTTCGATTAAAAAAGTTGTTTTTAATTATAATTTAGTAATTTTCACTATTCATCAGAATATGAAAGTTATCCGAAAAGTACCAAAATTTCACCTTAGGCTAAATTCGATAATCCGAATCCAAAAATAAAGTTCATTTTGAAAAATAAGATTTATTGGATTTCAAAAAGTGGTTATTACTATTCATAACGACTAGTTTTAATAATATTTTTATAGCATATCTTTGTTTAGTGAAACTCGGTATTGCGTACTACACACGCTATCGAGGAAGGTCGCGATTGCGTGTAATGCAAGTCAAGTCAAGGATGTGTGTTGTGCAAGCTCCTTTTGGTGTAGCGTACAACACAAGACATTAATAACATTAAAAAGAATATTTTTTTTAATAAAATCTTGGGCTGTTACAATTCCTTTCATATTTTATATATTTTTTAACATGTATTATATTCCTATTTAACTAGTATTACATATATATTTTTATAGCTAAATGATATAATATATATAATATTATATCTATTTATAATTCATCATATTCCTGATTATCATTGGATATTCATTTTTGACTATATTTTTTATATTGTTTACCATTTCCCCTATTACCAATATGATATTCTCTGATGTGTTGTAATCTGGGTCATGATGGAATAGTCTCCCAAAAGGCAAACCCTGGTCCTTTGCATCAAAACAGAATCCTCTGGTATATGGGGAGGCATGCTTGAGTTTATGTGGATAACCATCTTAGGAAACCACTCAGTGAATTCCAAGATGGGATAGTACAATGTGTTAGTAGATAATCTTTTCCTTTTGTCTTTCTATTGGGATATTAGACATGAGAGTGGGTAGTGATGGAATTTTGTAATGGGAATTTCCCTAGGAGTAGATATCCCCTATATAGGGGATTCCCTAACCACACTGGATGGGTTATGTGCTTTTGGTTATACATGATACAAATAACCTGATTTAATGTATTGTGGAACACTAGTTTTGTGATGTTATTATATTTTATATTATTTTTATTTTTATTTTTATTTTTATTTATTTCATTATTCTTTTATCTGTTATAGACAGTTTTTATTGTTTCATGTTTCATTTTAGGCACATTAGGACCTATATGTCATGAATTCTTCTATGTATTGTTAACATGCTATTTTCAACTCCAGATGAATATAGATAATATATATATTTTTCTAGGGGGAATGTTATATTTATTAAGGATGTGATACCACTAATGGATTAATTATAAATACTACAATAGTTTAAATGGTGTATTCCTACATAGAAAAATGATGATACCATAATTAACCAAATATTCAATGTTTGAGTCTAGAACCATTAGGTAAATTTGCAGAAATATTAGTTTATTGGATTTTAGAATGTATACATTAATTTATGAATCATGTACTAATATAATATGGGAATGGTATCACATTAAAAATAATCACTATAGATGAATATTTACATCCTGTTACTTGATTTAATGGCCAGGTAGTAGTTGATGTGTCAACTTAAATTTTTATGGAGTATGGGACTTTTTATGTATGGAATGATGAAGTAACTACCATGATTGAGATATCTATATACATATAAATTATAATTAACAACCAAAAATTAATATTAAATTGTTTATGGTAAATGGGTTATCCAATTTTAATTTAAAGGGTGGTTTTTATCTATATCATGGAATTGAATATCTATATACTAGAAACTCTACATTATTTTATAGTATCGTGACCATGACCCGAAAATAGTAGTGGGTTATAGGAAGTGTCTCTAGTGCATATTCTGATATGACCTATCAACAAGAGATGGATTTATGGTAATTAAGATATGTGTGACTCTGTATATGAAGGTTGTGTGCCTACTATTTCTTGATTTCTCTATTTCATATTTATTGTTTAAATCATATATGAGAAGTTATTTTTGAAATAATAGTGATTTGTAGTGATGAAATCCTATATTTGTGCACCAAGAGAGTGGTGAAGCGAATTATCAAGAGGTGGAGGGATTAGAGACACTAATATTACTAGTTTTAGTGACAAGTAAGGCACTTCTATTGGATTATCCACTTTGTGTCAATGCTGAGTTTCTAGATAACATCATTTTAATAATTATGTATACATAGGGATCTCCAAGACCTTATCCTACCATGGAATAGTTGAAGAGATATTTCCAATAGTATTAAACATTATAATTTATAGGATATAGAAGTCCTCATGCTGCTGAGTAATGGATATAGGATATATAATCAATATTGGAGCATTTGAAATTCTATATAGAGTATAGGGTCAAGATTGATACCAATATTCATTGGGATTCATCTAAATGTTTGTGGGATGTTATAACCCATTCTATAATTCAATTAGGAATGGTCAGGGAAGGATTAAAAAAACATTATTATTACTCAATTACCCAAATATTAATAGTAGATTGTGCATGAGAGTTTGGGCACCAACATGAGGGTGATATGTCAGTGAGGGAATATTCACCTCAATTTAAAATGGATAACTATTTTCCCTGATACTAACTGATGAGTACTTGACTACCATGAGGAATTTAAGGGATGGAATAACATAATCCATTCAAAAGTAGCTTAATTGTTTAAGGATGTCCACCATTTATTAGATTGTTAATGATTCTCTCGTTAGAGAATGGAATCAATGGGAATGTTTCAACATGATAAAAGGAGTTTTATCTTCCAAAAATGTGATGGATTGTATAATCGAATGAAAAATCGTTTATTGGTTTCATAAAGGGGACAAACCCTCTTTATGACAAGCACTTAATGCTACGTTGTCTGTCACGACCCGTCCTCAGGGCCCATACCATGAATACCCCAAGCCCGCCTTCCATAGACCAGGGGCTGGAGACCAGCACCAAAGGCGTAAATCCTGATAACTGGGAAGGAATTTCCTTTATAAGAGTAAACAAAACACCACGGAGTACAAGCAGAAGTAATACACTAAGAACAAAAGAAAGTGGTGAAAAATAAATGGTCCAGAATACAAACCCAACTGAAAGTACAGCTACAACTGAATGGAAGTACAACAGAAAAGGCAAGCAGCAGGATGAATAGAAGCAGCTCCTAGGTCATCCACCTCGGATCCTACCTGATGGGTAGGTACAGATAGCTCAGCTCCTGGATCATCCACCACCAATCCTACCTGAAGTGTAGGTACAGATAGCGCAGCTCCTGGATCGTCCACCACGAATCCTACCTGAATGGTAGGTACAGATAGTCTCTACAACTCTCTCACCCGTCAACCTCCTCTGAGTATCGTCTCGTCCGGAATTCCACCTCCGGATACTGACTCATTGTGAGGTCCACCTCCGGGTACCGTCCAGTCCTTGAACGCTCGGCCTCCTTTACTGTTGTCTTTCGTATGCATCCAACACAATGAGGTGGGGAATAGCCCGTGTAGGGGTGAGTATAACGATACTTTGTAGGGACCCTGAGACCCTCATCATCTCTCTAAATCCAACATGGATAACCACAAAGCAGAATCTCAACAGATAACCCTTACTTAGGTATAATCCCATACTTATACCTAAGTTATCAAGTAACCCATCTCAATCATGAGGAAACACAGAGGTTATGAAATCAATGGATAACCACTACTTAGATATCTGCCCGTACATATACTTAAGTTATCAAGTGACCCATCTCAATCATGAGGTAAACACATAGGTCATAGACTTAGCTCAAATCAGGATTTTCATTATTGAAACTGTAACTGCTGAAGAGCTCCGTATCTGACGAGTACTATGATCCTATCATGACTCTGAGGTACTGCTCACTAACTTATGACTGCTGAGGTACTCCTCCTGTCGAGTACTGCGGGTCTGCTACAAAATATCGGGCGCTCCGTCCGCTGTGGGTCTGTCGCCAAATACCAAGCGCTCCCCCCAGTAGCCTATAGAGGTACTCCTCTTATCGAGTAACGCGGGTCTGCGGCCAACTACCGGGCGCTCCGTCCACCGTGGGTATATCGCCAAATATCGGGCGCTCCGTCCACTAGGCTAGTCGACTCACTCCAAGTCGAGTTGGTCAAACAGTAATCAGGTCTCAGCTAGCTATACGGTCTCCATACTCCGTACACTCGTCTCCGAGAGGGTCCGCTCCAGGAGCTATAGGTCGATACTATAAGTATCAGAAATTCCCATGAATAATTATCTCAAAGGACCGCCTCGTCATAGTGGTCTCAATGCAACAGACGACGCGTCAGTCGGATGCCCGGTCTGTGAGTTATTAGGCCTTTCGTCCCAGGGGCCCAGTTCATTTCATGTACGAACCAACCCGGTCGCATCTCAACTATACCCCAAACTCTCATAGGAAAAACTCATAGGGACTGTTTCTCAACGTGATTACCAACGCCGCTGACGGTTCGTCAAACGGTCATCCGGTCTGAAAGTTATCGGTTTTTCCGTTCTAGGGGCCCGGTTGGATTTTTGGTACAATCCAACCCGGCCATACTCCAACTGCATCTAAAACATAGTTTAATTATTCCAAAAGTTATATCTCATAAAGAAAAATCCAACAAAGTCGACGACACATCAATCGGACGTCCGGAGCTCAAGTTATAAGTGTTTCCGCTTCGAGGGACAGGTTGGTTTCGTGTTCGAAACAACCCGGCCTTACTCAAAGTTCTCCAAAACCTTCAGTGTAATATACCGAAACGACCAACTCGATCCAAGTATAGTTATGCAACTGACGGTACATCGATCGTAGGTCCATATCCCATGATATGGGAAGCAAACTAGAAATGATCCAAAAATTGGTGGTCTGGGCCCGGTCCGACGCGGTCCAACCCTCCCTGGGTCGGACTGAATTGGGTCGACCGGACCTGGGTCCGAGTCCGACCCGGAAGGGCACGGCCTGGCCCAGCGAGGCACGGCCCAGCCCAGCTGGGCGCAACACGGCCTGGCTCGGCCGGGTGGCATGCTGGCTCAGCCAGCGAGCCGAGCGGGGGAGGCGGTCCCCCGCGGCCCTTGCACTCTGCAGATGCGGCGAGCACCGCGTACTGCTTCCCCAAATCCCGTGTGGCCGCAGCATTTGGTCGCCTGTCACTACGTCTTCCTCCGTGGAAGATCATCTTGGTGGTGCTCTGGGGCGCCACCGCCTCCGGGCGGCCGGCTGGTGTCAGCCGCTGGCGCCGCAGCGCTGCTGTTAATGTCTGCGGGCCACTACAGTTGCTCCATTGGTCCGTTTTCAATTCTGTCTGTGTCGGTGTTCATCTCGGGTCCCATAATTTACTTTGAGGGCCTCAAATCACTGTTTCGGTCCCGTTCCATCATCTCCTTCAATCCGCATATCAATAAAAAAACTGCGGAGGGTTATCGAGCCATGTTTGTTCGGCCGGCGCCCTCCGCGTTAGGTGTTATCAAATGTAAAACATTTAATCACATGCTTTTAATCATCAATGAGGATATAATTTATTCAAGTATAAATTATACGAATACCTTTCAATATAATACCCACGCACGTGGGTATAATTCACATAAACATTATATATGAAAACCCCCTACCTCGATAACAAGTTGATGATCGAAGAGCGTCGTGGAAACGACATCACGAGGTAAATCTTCGAATGTGCTTGACGGATATCGTCTAAGGTGGAGTGGCATCTCACACCATCTGCAGAGAGGAGAATAAAGGAACGATGATCACTCCTTTCAGTGACGGCATTCTTCGTCTGGGTCTTGACGTTCTTCGCATTTCCAACGAAGAAGATGAAGATTCCTCTAGATTTTGAGTATTCTCTCCCAAACCTTAACACCACAAAACTAATCCAATAATAAAATAAGCTCCACTTATTTTATTAAGTCATTCCAAGAGTTTAAAATTTAAAAAATCAATTCAATTAATTGAATTAAGGTTTTGGCTTAATTAAAAGAGAGGAGAGGGAAAGTCCCAACATTAATTACAAGGAAGATATTAAGAAGAGTTTCAATGGGTTATGGGGAATGTGAAAAGGTGGGGGATCGTGTGGGCCCCACCTCTCCATTATTCTCCCAAGGAAAGTTAGCAACCCAACTTCCACACAAAGGATAAAATAACGTAGAAGAAAAATAAAATTGGTTGCACAAATTTTATTTTTATTCATTACTTAACCCATTATTTTAATAACCACACCTGAGCAAACGCAACTCTAGAATAGGTGTTCCTAAGTAACTACTGGCACTTCGGTTACATCGGTGCCCTCAGATTTCAATTCCGAGCACCGATTCAAAATTTAGAAAAACCCGCTCGTTCGTTCACTGAACGTATCCGAGCTAAACTTCGGAAATTTATTCTAGGCACACCGGGCCTCAGAATCAGGTGCCGTCAGAAACTGAGTTCTTGTATAATCCCAAATAAATTATGAAAAAAAAATCCTTGAAATTTCCAGGTCTCTAAATTACTCTCATCTCAGGGCTTTACGTCCCCGTAAAGCTTTAACACAAACTAGGGAAACAAAAGTGGTACTCAGAACGCATCTGAGCCTTCCGCTCTCATGTGCTCACTTGGAGGTTCCTGTGTTGCCAATGAAAGTGCACAAGAGGAATTGACCATCCTTGTAGGACCCACTCCTGTCGATCCTCAACCTCTAATGGAACCCCGCAAAGTCACCCCATCGCCAATGTCCATCTCCCCATGGTCGATGATATGTGCCGGTTCAAGCACGTATCTCCCCAGTTTAGATACGTGGAAGTCATCGTGCACCTGGTGCAACTGAGGTGGATGGGTCAAACAGTAAGCCACCTCGCCTACCCTACTGATGACCTGAAAAGGTCCGCTGAACCTTGGAGATTACTTTCCACCTCGACCATATCTCCATAGACCTCGTCGAGGTGAGACCCATAAGAAAACGTGGTCTTTATCCTCAAATTCCAGTGGTCCTGTATTCTATCAACATATGATTTATGCCTACTCTGTAGAGTCTTCATGTACTCCTGGATGATCTGCACCTTCTCCGTCATGGCCTGGACAATCTCTGGTCCCACAAGAACTGCTAAGATTTCTTCATTGTTGATAAATGAAATCCAGTATCATCCTCTGGATGAACCACATTCTTTGCCTAAAATAGTCTATCCTATCATGAATGCTACTAATCCATTCCATGGATGACATCGTAAGGCCTCGACGCTACTACCAAGAGATCCAACCATTACTCTTGCCCCCAAGGTTTGAGTCACACTATCGGCATCAGTGTGTGGTCACTGGGTCTCCTCCTGTAAGAATCTCAAATGTTAGGGTCAAGTAAACAGTTTTAACTAGAACCTCTTAGTACACAAAAAGAGAGGAAGCAAACGTCACAAGAAAAAGTGTCTTTTATTACTGTAGCTCAAGTACAAAGACGCACAAGAACCACAAAGAACAACAACAAAACTAGAAGCACCACGATCAAAGGTCCAATGCCTGGAACTAGTATCTCTTTTGTACACCAGCTTCCGGAGCTCTGTAGTCGTATGCTTCTGTTGCCTAAAGATGAGCTCTCCCATGTCCACATGTTCCCCGCGGTCGGGGTGGACATCCTGGTGGTGGTGGTGGTGGCAACACCTCGAAGCGTCGTCCACCTCCAGCTGCACGGCCAGCTCCCCTTTCTCGTTCTTCTGCTCCTTGTGGTCCGCCTTGATCAAACCTTTGCCTCTATCTAAGGGGTTCTTCATCTATTTTCTGATCATCTGTACGTCGGGTCGGACAGTCACGTTACATGTGACCAAGCCCACTACAGGAGTAACACTGCCCACTCTTGGCACAACTGGCTCTGACCCCACCCCGGTTTCCCTGCACAACTGAACCTGAGTCGTGCAGTCGGCTACCGGTGGGTCTGGTCCTTTTGGACCTCTGTGTCAACTGTCTACTTTCATCCGCAGAAGACTCTACTGCATGTCGACTAGTAGAGGGTTCTGCTGCTGGAGATTGCTTAGCAAGGAAACTCTCCACTAGGAGGGATCGCTACAACACCCCTGTCTGTGTCGGAATGCTGTGAGAAACAACAGAAGCTCTAATATCTCGCATGAGCCCCTTCTCGAAGGTTCGGTCCCTAAAGAACGGGTCTCGTACCATGTTTGTAGAGTAGCGCGAGAGGTCTGTGAACCTCGTTGAGTACTGAGCTACACTCATGATGCCCTACTGTAGATGAAGTAGCTCCTGGATCTACACTGCTCTAAGGGTGGCTGTTACAAACTCTGCCCGGAACAGGCTCTCGAAGTCCGTCCACAAGAAGTGATGCATCGCCATGCACCTAGAGCATCAGGCTCCACCATCTGCCTGCTGCTGCCTGAAGAAGGCTGGCAGCAAGGATCACCATGAAGTCTGCTGGCGTCCCTACTAGCCTGAAGACTCTCACCACAGCCTCCATCCAATCCTCATCTGCCTGCAGGTCCGTCTCTCCCCTGAACCTCAGTGGCCATTGGCGCTGGAACTCGTGTAGTGTGCTCAAGCGATGTGCACTCTCTACTTCTGGGGCTGGTGGCATCGGTGGCCCAACGGGTGGTGGTACTGCTGGTGCCTCTGCTGGTGCCTCAACTGGGATAAGGCCCTGTACTGAGGCCTCATCGCTTGGCAGGCTATCAGTACGTACCACTCTCAGGGCTCTAGCTGTTCATCCATGGGGAGGAATCCTAAAAGAAACAAACGTGACATGGTAAAACGATTAATACCTAGTGAGCTAACCTTGTTTGAGCTAACTTTTAAAAACTTTTGGAAACACACATGTAATCAGTGTTTTCGTGCACAATGTCGGAAATCGGTGGTCAGGGTCCTGGTGTATGGATACGTCAACCGCCCGCCCCAACACTGGACTCCCTGAACTAAAAACCACACTCAGTACCCTTAACATCATTGCTTCACAAAAAGAAAATATCAGAGTTATAATTTATACGGTAGAACCAACTCATCTGATACCAATTTGTGACGACCCATCCTCCGGGCCCGTGTTGTGACTACCCCAAGCCCGCCTTCCATAGGCCAGGGGCTGACGACTAGAAAAAAAGGCATAAATCTTGATAACTAGGTAGCTATTTCCTTTATAAAAGTAAACAAAACACCACAGAGTATAAGAAAAAGGTATACACTAAGTACAAAAGAAAGTGCTGAAATGTAAAGAGGCCAGAATACAAACCCAATTGAAAGTAAAGCTATAACTTAACGAAAGTACAACTGAAAAGACAAGCAGCTGGAAGAATAGAAGAATCTCCTAGGTCATCCACCTTGGATCCTACCTGAAAGTTAGGTACAGATAGTGCATCTCCTGGATCATCCACCACGGATCCTACCTGAAGGGTAGGTACAGATAGCGCAGCTCCTAGATCGTCCACCATGGATCCTACCTGATGGGTAGTTATAGATAGCCTCCACAATTCTCTCACCTGTCAACCTCCTCTGAGTATTGTCTTGTCATGAAGTCCACCTCTGGATATTGACTCGTCGTGAGGTCCACCTCCGGGTATCATCCAGTCCTCGAACGCTCGGCCTCCATCAGCGTTGTCTGTCATCTGCATCCAACACAACGAGGTGTGGGCATAGCCCGTGAAGGGGTGAGTATAACGATACTCAGTAGGGACCCCGAGACCCTCAAGGTCTCTCTAAATACAACAAGGATAACCACAAAGTAGAATCTAAATAGATAACCCTTACTTAGGTATAAGACCATACTTATACCTATGTTATCAAGTAACTCATCTCAATCATGAAGAAACACAGAGATTAATAAATCAACGGATAACCCCTACTTAGATATATGCCCATACATATACCTAAGTTATCAAGTGACGCATATCAATCATTAGGTAAACACATAGGTCATAGACTCAGCTCAAACTAGGATTTTCATTATCGAAATTGTGACAGCTGAAGAGCTCCGTCTCTGACGAGTACTGTGATACTGTCACGACTCCGAGGTACTGCTCACTAACCTGAGACTGCTGATGTACTCCTCCTATCGAGTACCGCGGGTCTCCTACCAAATACCGGGTGCTCCACCTGTTGTGGGTCTGTCGCCAAATACCTGGCGCTCCCCCTAATATCCTATAGAGGTACTCCTCCTGTCGAGTACCGCGGGTCTACGGACAACTACCGGGCGCTCCATTCGACGTGGTTCTGTCGCCAAATACCTGGCGCTCCATCCATCGTGGTTCTATTGCCAAATACCAGGCGCTCCATACACTGGGCTAGTCGACTCACTCCAAGTCGAGTTGGTCAAGTAGTCGTCAGGTCTCATCCGGCTACACGGTCTCCGTACTCCATATGCTAGTCTCCGAGAGGGTCTGCTCCACGAGCTACAGATCGATACTCCAAGTATCACAAAGTCCCATGAAGAAGTACCTCAAAGGACTTCCTCGTCATAGGGGTATTAACTCAACAGACGGCGCGTCAATCGGACGCCCGGTCTGTGAGTTATTAGCCTTTACGTCCCAAGGGCCCGGTTGGTTTCATGTACAAACCAACCCAGCCGCATCTCAACTGTACCCTGAACTCTTATAGGGTATACTCATAGGGACTGTTTCTCAACGTGATTACCAACGCCGCTGACGGTTTTTCAAACGGTCGTCCGGTCTGAAAGTTATCGGCTTTTCCGTTCCAGGGGCCCGGTTGGATTTTGGGTACAATCCAACCCGGCCTTACTCCAACATTTTCCAATTCTCATGTGAAGTATGCCAAAAGTTCAGTCTCATCAAGATGAATCCGACAAAGTCGACGGCACGTCAATCGGACGTCCGGAGCTCAAGTTATAAGAGTTTCTGCTCCGAGGGCCTGGTTGGTTTCATGTTCGAACCAAACCGGCCATACTCAAAGTTCTCTGAAAACTTGAGTGTAATATACTGAAACGACCGTCTCGATCCAGGTATCGCTACACAATTGACGGTGCATTTATCGGAGGATCATAGCCCCCGATATGGGCAAAAAACCGACAGTGATCCGAAAATGGGGGGTCTGGGCCCGGTCCGACCCGGCCCAACCCCCCTGGGTTGGCCCAAACCGGGTCGACCCGACCCGGGTCCGGGTCCCAGCCGGGTGGGGCACTGCCCGGCCCGGCTAGGCATGGCCCGGCCCGGATGGGCGCAACCCGGCCTGGCTCGGCCGGGGGGCATGCTGGCTCGGCCAGCGAGCCGAGCGGGGGACGCGGTCCCCCACGGCCCTTGCGCTCCGCGGACGCGAAGAGCGCCACGTCCTGCTTCACCAGATCACGCGCGGCCGCGGGATCTGGCCGTCTACCACCGCAGCTTCAGCCGCAGCTGTTCTTCCTAGGGGTGCGCCGCGGCGCCGCCACCTCTGGGCGGCCGGCAGCCACTGGTGATGTCCACGGGCCACCGGAGTTGCTCCGGTGGTCTGTTTTCAATTCTTTCTACGCCGGTGTTCATATCAGGTCCCGTACTTTTCTATGAGGGCCTCAAATCACTGTTTTGGTCCCGTTCCATCATTTCCATCAATCCACATATCAATAAACAAACTGCGGAGGTTTGTCGGGCCGTGTTTGTTCGGCCCGCGCCTTACGCGTTAGGTGTTATCAAATGACAAACATTTAATCACATGCTTTTAATCATCGACGCGGATATAATTTATTCAAGTAAAAATTATACGAATACCTTGCGATTTAATACCCATGCACAAGGGTTTAATTCACATAAAAATTATATATGAAAACCCCCTACCTCAATAATGAGTTGACGATCGAAGAGCGTCGCGGAAACGGCGTCGCGAGGTAATGCTCCATATGAGCTTGACGGAGATCTTCCGAGGTGGAGTGGCGTCTCACACCGGCTACAGAGAGGAGAATAAAGGCATGACGATCACTCCTTGTGGTGACGACATTCTTCGTCATGGTCTGGACGTTCTTCACGTTTCCAACAAATAAGATGAAGATTCCTCTAGATTATGAGTAATATCTCCCAAACCTTAACACCAAAAAACTAACCCAATAATAAAATAAGCTCCACTTATTTTATTTAGTCATTCCAAGAGTATAAAATTTAAAAACTCAATTCACTTAATTGAATTAAGTATTTCTCTTAATTAAAAGAGAAGAGAGGGAAAGTCTCGACATTAATTACAAGGAAGATATTAAGAGTAATTTCAAGGGGTTATGGGGAATGTGAAAAGGTGGGTCTCATGTGGGCCCCACCTCTCCTTTATTCTCATAAGGGAAGTAAGCAACCAAATTCCACACAAAGGATAAAACTACTTAGATGAAAAATAAAATTGGTTGCAAAAATTTTATTTTTATTCATTATTTAATCCTTTATTTTAATAACCACACCCGAGCAAACACAACCCCGGAATAGGTGTTCCTATGCAATTACCGGCTCTACGGTTTCATCGGTGCCCTCAGATTTCGATTCTGAGCACCGGTTCAAAATTTAGAGAAACCCGCTCGTTCATTCACTGAACGTACCCGTGCTAAACTTCAGAAATTGATTCCGGGCACACCGGGCCTCGTAATTAGGTGCTGTCAGAAACTGCGTTCTTGTAAAATCACAAAGAAATTTAGAAGAAAATTTCCTTTAAATTTTCTGGGTCTTTACATTGTGTTCCACCAATGTGGTAGGGTAGGGAATAATAAGACCCAGTGTATGAGGAAGTATATCATGTGTCACTCTTGCATAAAGATGTTTCACTTTTATCATTTCATCTAAATATTATCTCTTATTCCTACTAAGATGATATTTATACCGATTATGTATTAGGGAACCTGATTAGTAGCTTTAAAAAGGGATAGGATATTGTCTACTTGAAAAGGATCAGGATGATGATGTGGTCATTGACGAGGTATTCAAACTTTGGTGGTTCAGTTCCAGCTGATTGACCTTCCTATGTTTGACAATTTTCATCTTTAATCTCTTAGACTCAATAAATATCATAATAATAGATTTCTCTTGAGAATTAGATTACATGGAGTTCTGTTTTATAAATTACTAATCTTGTATGCATTACTTTATATTACACCTTATTTGAAACAAGTGAATCACACTAATTTATATATGTTGAAATTATGGGATGTTTAGGACAATAGAAGTAGTCCACATGTGGTTTAATGGATCTATAATCACCATTAGGGATCTAGTGAAAGAGTGTATGTTATTGCAAAAATATTCATCTTGTTATAGGTTTGAATTGATTCTTGTGGAATTTCATTTTCCTCAAGATACCTGACATCGACATCATTATAGGAATAGTATTGAATGAGACATATCATGCCAATGTTGATTTTTATCACTAGAGGGTTCCATTGAAATCACCAGAGATTATTTACTTTATTAATAAGGGATAATTGAATGTTTAGGAAATTAGAGATGGATGTGAGCATCATGGGATGGACAAGGTGATAGCCCATATGGATACATCATTACAAGCTATCTAGAAACATGACGTATGGGATTCCATCCTATTGTGGATATTTTTAGAGATGTTATACATGTGGATCTATCTTGATTAACTAATTTAATAGATATAGAGTTCACCATAAATATAATTCACATAGTGTAACCTATGTCCATTCCTCCCAATTAGATGGAACCGGTAGATCCATTGGAACTCAATAATAGGTTGGAATATTTTGAAGATGAGAGTTTTATATGACCTAATACATCACCAAGTGGTTCAAATATCCTTTTTCTATAGAATTTAGAATATTCCCATAGGTTCTGCATGAATTACCACATGTCGAACTAGATTTTGGTTATGAAATGATGTCTAATTTCTGGTATAGATGACCTCTTTGACTTTCAATAATTAGCAACAATTTACTCCATGATTTATTTGGTATTGGGCTACCATTAGGTATTTTCAGACCATCATACATACCACATGAATTGTTTTTAGTATATAAAGATTTTAAGGTTATCATTCTATGTCATTATTTCTTGGGAACACACCATCATATTTCAAGGATTTAATAAATCATGGATTCTTATCATACCTAAATTAAATTTTTGTAGTCTTCATAGATGAAAACATGGTGTATTCTAAAAAATGGTAATTATAACTACCTTGAAATCATACTGAATACACTGATATAGAACCATTTATATTGTAATGTGAGGAAAATAAAATGTTTCATCAATAGGGTTTACTTATTTAGTCAAATAATTTTTTAGTATGGTGTATCTGCTGAACCAGAATAGGTGATCATCATAGTTTCCTAGTAGAATCCTTGGTTTATTTGACATTTACTATTTATTGGGGAAAACATGATTTTACAGGAGATTATTTGTGGAATTTTCAGGCCTCATAGTGGATATTATAGCATTGGGTAATAAAAGTGAAATATTCAAATAGTAATTATATTGTGAGGAAGACTTTTAGGAGTTGAAATGTAAAGTTTCCCAGTCAAGATCCAAGTATCATTGGGAGGTGAAGGGGTAAATTTCTTATATAATTTTTATGTTTATTTACTTTTGAAACAACCTTCAACTTATATTAATGATTACTTCCATACTGAACACACACAAAAAACAAATATCCAAATCAACATAATAATTTACATGGTTCACTGCTCAATTATAGCAGCTACATCCTTGGTTTTGTTTTGAAACAATCCAATACAATATAATCCACTAGAAAAAAATGCTTTTATGTGGAATAAAATGAGTAGGATATACCATTACACTCATGTGTCACTATGTAAAAAATATTATAGTGTGCATGCTCCCTCCTAGGAAAATTAGGGTAAAAATATGTTTCAATGATTCGGGACTGAATTTCAAAAATTTGACCTCTTAAAGCAATTCATCACATTTCTACAAAGAATCGGGTATGAACATCCTTGTACAGAACTTTCTACTTATATGAATATTCCTTTTTTACATTCAATTATCAACTTTCAAACCATGAACTGCTTGTGATCCCTACTTGTGCGCCACGCAAAACTTGTGTGATACCTCCTTCTTATACTCACTACATGTGCAACACACTACCTTTTACACCCAACTCACTATTGGCACCAAATTACCATCAAGTGCGCAAATTCTGCATAAATATCTACTTCAATGCCCTCACCAGTTACATGATTAGAGGCCTAATTATCTATTAGTTTTGATATTCTCCCCTAATGAGGAGGGGTAGCTACCTATATATTGGAATTTTTTGACCCTCCGCAAGGCACACAACTTTCCACAGAGACACCCAAGTCCAGCTGTTGAAACCTCTATTGTGAAAACTCACTATGCATGGAAAATCCATAACATGCATGACCTTATTTACTTTTCCATATTTTTATGTTTTGGTCAATAATCATACTACATGAAAAACATCGTTCATGTCATACGAAAAAATTATTGGCATCACCTTTTCAACCCCTTTTCTTCATAATTCTTGCATCACATGTTCTCCAAAAAATTTATGATATTTGGGAAATACATATCAGTAAGGCATCACCATATTTTTTAAATTCATTTATAAAGTGAGTTGATTTATCATCACTGACAAAAAAGGAAACACTCTACAATGTAAAACTCTTCTAACATCGTTCTTCATTCAACATGGTCCAACAAAATGGATAAAATCTTCCACATTGATCCAGATTTTTATATAGTTTAGATGAATATATAATATATAAACTCTTGGATCATGATTTTTTCTAGGACCAGTTCTGATTTAGCCAGATCAGGTTATAGTGTATTGGTCCCACCAGTTGATACCTCATGGTTCGAATTACTATATATAGGATGTCAAACTAGAATTTGTGTTCATGATTTGTGATATTGGTTGAATTTTATATAAGGGGTATCATTTATTAATTAAATGAATCATAAAATCGTCTAATATATTTCCAGGCTGCCAGATATGAAGCTAAGGTTGTGTAAGAGGGTAGAAAACCTACATTTTTTCAACATTGAAATTACTTATACATCATGAAGGGGTAATTTTTATTTTTATGTGCACAGCTCTAGGACTCAAACATAGGCCATCTAGGATCCTAGTAGTGAGTGGCAGTTGATGGGTCAATTTTCTAAAGTTCACATGGAGGTTCCTGAATATCATGTGTAACATCATATAATATCTCTAGTAGTTACATCCTACCCTCTAGAATGAGTGTGAATGAAACAAATATATGATCCCTAGGGACATTAATTGTGTAAGAGTGTCTCAAGTGAGAACCCACTAACTGGTTGAGTTATCTTTTATAATGAGATCATGAACTTTGGTGGGCGTTTGTGGGTGTATACACACATACGAGAAGAGATAATGTGGGAATATGATGACATTATTGGGGATGTTAAACCATGTATTACCCTGATCATGAAATATATATTTCATCATCACTTGTGTCTAGGTATAAAGAGAAATAATGATGGTTTCATAAGGAGGTGATCCACCTAATAGTAGATGAATGTGGTGCACCAGAAATAATCTAGACATCTAAATCCACTATCCATTACAATGTAATGATGGCATGAATTCATTATGTATTTCATGATAGTCATCATAATATATACTCAAGTAAATTATGTGTTATGGGAGGTAATAAAAAATTTAACATTGCTTACACATATCCTTATTATTCAAGAGACCTTCTTAGTATATGAAATTCAGAGGATTTATATTTAGAAATTGTGTTACATCATTATGATTCCCATCCAAAAATATTAGACCAAGTTTTTTGGTTTATATCACAGTTATAGAATGGTATTTTCAATTCATTGAGTTAATAGGTTATCTCTAGTACATTGTATTTCCATCTGACTAATGGTTAGTCTGAGCAAACGATATAAGTGTTAGAGCACCTACTTTGGGAATGTGTCCATGATTTTGGTAGTTTATGGAACAATAAAATTCCAATTATTTATTTTTACAACAATATCAGATTTCAGAAAAAGAAAATTTATATAATATAATATGAGGCCCTTAATAGTAGGATATTTTTTTTACATTTGTGCTAGATGGAGGCATGTTAGGGAAATCAATTGGGTCATCATATCATTAAGAAGGGATTGGAGCAATTACAGTTGATTCTAAAACTCATGTTGTCTTACTATTATTTGAATATGTATTACACTTATCGTCACTGATAACATTTATTGTTCGAGGAGGGAAAATATATTTTTCTATTAGTATCACCTTGATTTAGTTTTAGATGTATTAATAAATATGGAGTGTTATTAACTCATTACATAAGTAATATTGATATCATAGAGATTGTTAAGAACATAGCCTATTATTTTTGTTTATCTCAATCATATTGTAAAATTCATGAATTCATCCACATATAATATCATCATCATTATCATGTTTACATGTCTTATTCATCTAATCCTAATGATATTGTGACGGAAGTTGATACATAATTTTTGTAGCATCTGATAATTATAATTGATCATATCATGAAAGAAATATGAGGATTGTTAGTTCCTATATTCCAAGTGATATAGAAGTATGGTTGCGTCCATTATTTGTACTGGGAGTGAGATGATGACATATATGCTCAATAGTAAGAACATTTTATAGATAACATATTAGAACCCTCAAAAGGGAAATAGGGAGACATGTTGTTTTAAATAGGGGTGGTTTTAATATCCCAAATTTATGGAGAATGTAGAAACATCTGTTATAGTTCCAAAACTACTAATTTATTTTAATATTATTCTAAAGAGATTAAAGATAATTTTTGGATAGTTTCAGTGTCATTCAGAGATGTAATCATTAGAATTTTAGGAGAAATATAGATCCTCAGGGTTAATTCATGTTTAGAGAAAACTGGGTAACTCAATGTTGTGTGGAACTCATTTCATAGGTGGAGGAAGTATGTTATGACTATATTGTGTTGGTTTAGTTTCAAACCAATTCCAATGATGTATTATTTCTAATAGCTCTATTCATAATGAATTTTTCATGGTTTGAAAAATCATGTTCCAAGGTCATATGGGGGGTTACCTATGCAATGATGTGTGCACAGTTAGAACATGGTTTGGCCATCCATGTGGTTAAACTGTATGAAACCATCAATTTGGAATACATTAACATTTTCTCCAGAAAATGTGAACATCCTTTCTACTCCTATGAGCTCTCACATCTCCATTCCTAGAGAACATGAAAATAACCCTTTATTATATATGTTTTCATCATCTCCAGTTTTGATTGATCCACAACTATAAGCATCCAAATCCTCATTCAACCAATTTACATTTATATTTCTTACACATTTTCTATTTTTGTGGGATATCATATTCCCTATGTTCAAGGAATTAATCTATTCTTCTGGTTTCCCTTGTTATAGATTTATTTTAGGGGAAAACTATATGTGGTTAGTTATATGAGCCTATTGAAGGTGGTTTATCCCTTTTCAACAAAGTCATATATTATTTATATCAGGTTTAATTTCTGGTCAAACTATAATCCTTTAATTTATCCTCCATAATTACATTTAAATTAAATTTATGTTCTTCCATGATCTTTTTCCAACTAGTGATGAATCAAAACCTTGGTTGATCAGCATAGTTTGAGACACCGATATGAGTGTTCCATTATTAAATTACATAATTATTATTTTCCATAAATTGTTAATCTATATTTTGAGGTGTGTAACCTGCCATGAAATATATCATTCTCTTGAAATGTAAATTTAATTATGAAATGTGACTGGTCATGTGTTAAGCCCTATGTTTTTTGCCAAATCAAGAATTTCATGAATTATATAAATGTGATAACTTAGAAAAAGTGTTATGAATGTCAAGATTTAAAATATATTTGAGATTTTGGTAGATAAAAATTTCTTCATATCGAGATGTGAGATAATAATTGGATTCCATTTATTGATCATCTTGGACTGGTTCATCACTCGTTATAATTATAATATGTTTATGATTTTTAAATTCATTTTTAGTGATACATGTTATTTCATGGAGGGGCTCACCATGAATATTTTCTAAATCCATATGAGTGATGATGGCTCTCAAGTGGTTTTATAATGGATTGACTAAGTGTAATGATGGTAAAACCCTACATTGAGTGATACACAGTCTCCGATGTGAGATAATAGGGAAGATCTCCTAGGTTATTATCCTAACACTATATTTGGAGTGATACATAGGATTCCATTTATGTAACACATTTGAAAAAATCTAAAAATACATATTTTTTATTTCACTCCCCATGTGATACATGGGATCCTTTATATGCTTTACATTCTATGAGTCTAAGATTTTGATTATCTAAATTCTAGAGATCCCTAAGATTTAATCTGTTAAATGAAAATTAAACAAATTAAATGAAGCATCTGGAAACAAAAAAGAGATTTTGTTCTCTATTAAAATATTGATACGTTATTTATGATGACCCTTTTATACACCATATCATGATTTTACAATTCAATCATGGGTTGGGGCATTCGATTTACAAAGAAGCTATTGTTATTTGTTAGTTATCCATTAGGAGCATGGAACATTATTTTTATTTATATAACATTTTACATTTATATTTTACCAGCACACAATTTATTTTATATGAACAGAATTGAAAGATTTAGAAAATATTGGTGGTGGTAAAATTAATATATCTCACACCCTTATTAGGATTTCCGTCAAATTGATGTATATATGATAACTACAAATACTGTAAAAGGGATTCATCTGATCATTGATGATTATTTTTTATTACTATGTTTGAGTTTGAGAGGGGCGGGTCGAGCCTATGCCATTGATTCTAGCAGAGGATGATTTGGCACATTTTAATTTTTTAGAATATGGTATATACATGTCTCTATTTTAACTCTTGTATGCATTTATTAATATCATTGTGATATCATTAGTAGAATTTTGTATATATTTATGATTCATCATTCACCTTTTTTATCTTTTTTTGTTTAATTATTATTACACTGTAGATTTTATTATTATTTACAATGTTTATGATATATTATTCACAAATGTTTTTTAATTTCACTAATATGTGAAAATTATCCCTTTGGAAATACCCTAGGCCCTCGTTATTATGTTCTAGTATATGGGAAGGTATGATATATGTCATATGACCAACCATCTCAAGGAACCAGTAAATAGCTTCTAATGTGGGATTTATTAGTAGTGGCCAACCTATTCATATTGGAACCATGATTTGTATAATTTTTGGTACCCATTAATGATGTCATCAGTACATGACATGATATGGGTAAGAATTGTATGATTATTGTAGGACTTGGTATGGTAGGATAGGTAATCTAAATGTGGAACAAATATAGGACTTATAACCATTCTATGAGTTTTTATCACTTTTTTCTTTTGGTAATTTCTGTTTAAATGTCTACAGTTTACTTTTATTATATGAAATAATAACATATATTATACAATTCAATTATATATATAATGGATTTTCATTATTTACCTATACATTATTGGATTTCAATTTTACATCATCTTTATGTGGATTATATATCCAAAATATATTATTTCATATGTTTTTATCTCATATATAATGGTATAGTGTCCCTATTATTCCACTATATACCCGTGATGATATTTAATTTCATTTTAAAAATGGAGAATCATGATTTTGTTTCCATAGTTACTCAAGTACACATACTATTTAATTTCCCATGATTGAGGGATTTATGTGTTAAATAATGTCAAGAATGAGTGAAATTCCCTTAATGAGTTAGGTGATTCCCTCTTCATTTCCATTCATGTACTCTTTATGACCACAATGATACCATAGATTTAAAAATCACATTAGATCTGAGTGAGAAATCAGTTGCTTTCTTGAGACATTATTTATTCTCCCACGTCAAAAAAAATATTATAATTTGATTGTTTTAAAATCATCCACATATTGATGTGTAATGGTGTAAGGAAAATGATTTTTGGGGTGTATATTAAATAATACTATGAAAAATCAATAGTCTTATTCGATAATTGGACAACTATTTTTCTCTATCAATTGGATTAATTATCCTTCTAATATTTACTCATCCTATGGATAATATGTTTGATTATTTTCCACATAAATGATTTACATGACTACTTAATTCAATGAAACAAATTCATTCTACAATGAAAAATATTTACATCACTCATTGAAAAAATATACAATATCCACTTAATGTATGTATACACTAAAATATTATCACATGAGATTTAGTGAAACCAACTCCAAAAATAATTAACAATGACCACAAACAATATAGTATTTCTTTTTTAATACTACTAAATAAAGAATAATATCATCTATCCATGGGAAACCTCATTCCCATCTTTTATTACAACATGTTCAACACCTACTTGTTGGTGATGGTGACCTAGAACCAATTTTTTTTTAAATTTATGATAATTTATATTCATAGTTTGAAATAATAATATAATACTTAACATTTCATGATGTATATTATGTGTAACATATTATATGATAATTTCATAAGAGTATCTATCTTACTAAAAGTGTATATAATTTGGTTTTTTAGGTGTTTGGAATATTCTAAAAATATTTCCAAAGTCATTCCTTGATGAAGAGAAGGATTATGTGGTCTGTTGAGGCCGATACTAATCATATAAAAATATTACTACTATTTTTATGATCATATGGTTTTAAAGAAAGATAAATATCTCAAAACTGATTATTTGATCAGAAATATGATACCATAGTTCATTCTAGAAAATAAATTTTACTGTAGGTGCAACTTAATGTTGGTTAGCACAGGTTGTATGGTGAAGAATATTTTTGGCAAGTTCATCTAATTAAAATAATGAATAAACTTATTTATATTAACTTTGAAGACCAAAACCAATTTACACTATAAATAAGATACAGTGAAAAATATCAAGGGTTAGCTACATAACCCTGAGATCAATGAGAGGTTCCTCCACCCCATCCTCATTGGAAAATTTAGTCTCGACAATGATTGGTGATCAGGTCAAGTTAAATCGATGTGAAATAGATTTTGCAGAACAACTTCATCTCTAATGGATTTTTTTTCATCAATGATCAATCCATAATCCTGCTACAAATCATTGGTTTTGGGTTTATCCCATTTTTATTATATATATTGATCACGATCAATTCCTTATCTTATTTTTTTTTTAATTTGAGAATTTATATGAGATTTTTTATCAAAATGAATTATGAATTGAATTTTTTTCATTCCCATGACTTTTGTTTCTACCCATTTTCCCTTCTATGAAATCATTGGCCAATAATTATGGTCTAATGATGTTTATCTCCTTTTTTATTGGTTTTTTTCTCTCACCGTTCTTCACATTATTCATTTTTAGACCATGGGTCATGATGCAACATTGTCAGGGTGGGTTCAAGTGCATTCAAACACTCAGATTAAGGGAAATTTCATGAAAGACACATGAATTTAATATTTGTGGATGGATTGATAAAAGGTTAGGATTTTTTATAGTGAATGGATATGAACATTATTGCAGGTGTGTGTTTGTGATCATAGGTGGTTCAAGATAGGATCAGTGATCCATGATTTTCTATTTATCCTATGGTGATTATGTGTTGTGTGATGGGATTGATTTTGGGAGGATTGCATACATGGATTGTTAATCCAGAGCCAACATGTCATTGATGTGATAATGGTCAGACTCAGATATCTAACTATGTGGTCATACTTATTCAACAATGATTGTGTTAAATATAATAATAATTATTAATGTTAATAATGGAGACAAGTTTATAAAAATTAATAGATGATTTGTCATTAATATTATAATAAATAATTATTCTTATTTTGGATTACAAAGTTTGTGTGTTTAATTAATTTAATTGGATTTAAGTTTAAAAAGTGAAATTCATTAAAATTGATTTTGAGATGTTTTTACTTATTTCTAATTTATTAAATAAATTTTATGAGGTGAAGATGGGTGGGAAGGAAACTAGTCTGAGAGTTTTACAAAAAGGGGAATTCATTTATTATTATTATTATTGTTTTTGTTTTTGTGTGAAGAGATAATAATGATTTATTAATAATGTAAATGTTATTAAATAAATAAAATTAAAAATCCCACAAAGGAGGTTCCTGGGAATTATAATTGATTTAAAAAAGGGAACATTGAGTGTTACTTTATTGTAAATAGGGTTTTAGAAAATAATAATAATAATATTTAATTTTTATTTATGATGTAAAAAACATTATTTGTCGTAACTTCTTTATATGTAGTCAGATTGATGAACCACTAGTTGCAATGTGGCACAATAATTCAGATTCCCATTTCAAGACCTGTGATTGAGACCTTTTTAGGACTCGTGGTGTGGGTCCTTGTTGTTTAGAGTGACACCCTCTAGCCAGGCTGGGCATGGGTTCTCAATGACTTAGAGTGGATCCCTCCATATGGGATGGGCATGAGTACTCATCCTTCCATGTGGAACCCTATAGCTGGGGGGAAGTGTCCTTAATGACCTATAGTGGCACCATGTTGGGAATATGTCCTCAACCATCGTATTTTCACCCTCCTACCTGTTTGGTTAGGGTTCATTAAATATATATAGTGGAACACTCCATCTAGATATGGATCATGTCCTCTTCCATCATAGTGCAAACCAACTATTATACCTAGTCATGATTCTTCTACCTAGAGATTTTTATCCATCACAATGAATCTTATTCATGATATGTGTTTTGATATCATTGTTAATTTTGGGTAGATTCATGAGATTCCTATCACCAATGATTGACTTTTATTAATGTTGGCTACTCTTCTTCATGGGAATAGATGTGAGACGGAGATCCCCTTACTCTACCCATTGGGATTCCATGAATGAACATATATTTGTATTCGTTATTTGGAATCCACACCTTGGGTTTGGTTACAATACTTCTAGGATAGTTGAATACTTGTGGGGTATTCAATTTGATTTCCATGTTTACATTCTCAGTGTTTTTTGAGTGATTTATTCTTTTATAAGGGGAAAAAATGAACGCACAGTTGATCTACTCAACGTGTCAAGTACCTTGTGTTTGGTTGATGTTACCTTTACTCTATTTTTTGGTTGATCTATACTCTTTCACTATGATTTATAAAATTTACTATTGTTCAATTCTATTGTATCTCTTACAAAAACCCCTCTACCATGCGGGGAGTTCTATTGAATATGTTTATAATCTCCCCTTCATGGTATTTTCCCAGAAAAAATCCCCTTTATAATGATGGAAGATATGTTGAATGTGAGTATAGAGGAGAATCAGGATTCTGGGATCTTGGACCACATATGGTGGTCATAGCATGGGATTAAGGTGCAAGATACACTTTTAGTAATTAGCATATAATTTTTGTAGGTTTCAACCCATTACATGTTGGGAATTACTAATTCCCCTTTAATTTTCATTTTACCCTAACTTCCTTTTGTTCAATCGAGAGGTTCCGGCATGCTTGATTTACATTATTACAAGGTTTCATATTTTATTTACCCCGCCCCCAACATTTTTGTCAATATGTATGTTTGTGTGTATATTTATATAGGAAGAGGACTCCGTAAGTTAGTTATTACATCCAAAATTGTCTTCACTCTCTAGCATATGGATGTGGGCTTGGGGTAATTATATACCGAGCCCCAACATGGGTTGGGTCATGATATATTGATATTATAAAAAATAGTTTACTTAGATTGTTATTTGGACATTTATATTTAAGAGGATCATGTTTGGATTATAGAAACGATGTCAAAAAGTCTCAAGTGTGTCTCTTAGTCTATGGTATCCAATGATAGTGTGACAATGGACATATACATTGACCTATACCATGACCACTTTCTTATAAACTCGACATGTTCAGACATTTTTATAGGGAATATTTGTACATGCATCATATAAGATTGAGACTTTGTCCATACATCATGAGTTAGATCCAAACTGTTTATATATATATATATATATATATATTCTCATCTGACCATGTTACTCCATGATAACATTTAGGATTCCTCTGCAATGACTTCCTATTAGATTATCTACAATGGTTCATTATAATGCTTGGAACAATAATGAGCTCATGACCCCCTTCTATATGTGGGAAGGTGGTTTACCTCCTGTATCAAACATCTTATCAGTCCAATATAGTAGGATGATGTTACATGCATGCTATGTGCCCACCGCGAGTTCCAGCATTAGTGACCATTGAGTATCCACTACAGACTGGATCATTAAAAAAAAGAGGATTGGCAAGAGTATGTTGTTTTTGTCTTCATGATTGATCATAACCAGAAAGATCATATAGATTCACTTGAATCTATCCTCTTTCATGGAGCATCTGTGAATTGGTGGAACCTTATTGTATAGATGCATGAGGAGTAGACACTCTTGTGTCCATACATCCAAGAGATATTTTACATAGAGTATTACACCCCTTTTAACGCTTAGTCAAGATCTAGAAGATTCTAAAGCTAGACAAAGAAAGGATGATATTGTATGAGTAAACCAAAATATTCATAGTCCTTAAAAGTTACTCCATTGAGATGATCCTAGATGAAAGCATATAAGAATGGATGTTTGATAAGGGAATCTGTAAAGATATCCAAGCCATTTCATTGAGTTTTTTCTTTACCATAATTGGTGGGGTTATGGATTCAGCATTAGTGATAAAGAGACTTATTTAAAATGGATTCCAAACAGTTGGAGTTGGTAGTGGGTGTCATAGTGATGAGTTGTCTTCATCAACAAGTAGACTCTAGTAACCAAGATATCAGCATAAGAGAACATTTTGTGATTAGACTCATTTATGTGGTTAGAGGATGTCTGCATAAGGGTATTGAATTACTTTTGAAGGATGAGGTCACAGGTCATGAGACTTCCTGACTAGACATGCTAATCTGGGTATGTAGATTATTGATGGACCTACATGGGAGAGGAAGAACTGTGAGTAAGGATATATTATGCTTGGGCTATGTGATCCCTAGGTATTTGGAAGTAGAAGAGAAGAATGTGGAGCAATGAGTGGTGGAAATCTCTATGAGATCATTGCACCAACCTCATGGGTCCCACATCAGGCTTAGGGAGATAACATATGGGGTTGCAGATAGTTGTAGGCATTGGATTTCTAGGATCCTGCAACACATGAGATGACAAGAGAAAAACTTTGTATATCTTATACTTTATACTATTTTAATTTCTAGAAACATTGTGATATACTCATTTCATAACACTTCTTTCTCAATTATTAAACTATGGTGTCATGGGGAATCTATGTAACCTTGTGTCAATTATTTTTGGCATACCATTTAATGAATGAGGAAGAAGGGTTCTTCCCCCATTGGGAGAAATTATTTAGATTCGATAAAAATAGTGGGGGTGAGTCAGTGCTCGTGAAAGTGTGTAGTGATGAGGTGTTTTGGATGATTCCCTCTAACATATGTGTTTGTCATTGGGTGATGCGGTAATTTTTTAAAAAATTGGGCCCAATACGTGCCATTTGAGCATTTGGGAATCCCGTTTTTTTTTCATTAGTACCCTCATGTTCATAATTTCTATTTTTATTCACTAATATTGAGGAGGATGAGAAACATTTTGATTTTGAATTGGATGAATGAGGAAGGGATATGTGTTCCCCACCATGATGAATTTTTTTGAAATGACCAAAACCATTATATATAGTTAGTACTGCCAATGAAGATAGTGTAAAGGTATGACAAAAAGGATCCTAAGACCTTTGCATTCTAGGTGATGTTATGTGTTGGTTTTTTTGATATAGTTATGGCCTCATAGGTTTATTATTTATTCTTTATGATTTTAGCCTGGGAGTCCACCAGTGAGTTTGTAATAGTTTCTAGTTTTGGGTTACAGTCCATCAAAGATAAGTGGAGATGTTCGGGGAATGACACAAGATTCCCATGTCAAGCTTCTCAGGGTTAAATGAGCCTACTCACATTCCTTGATCCGTGGTACTATTTCATGGTCGACATCAACCATTATGTAGTGACAGACAATTATCATGTTTGGGTCCAGGAAATTAACACCCCATAAATATAACTATGTGACTCACTAACTAGAGGTGTCACTAGTTGTCATCACTTTAAGGATGTGGGGGCACATCATTTAGAGCATATTGACTAAGAGATCTTGTGAGGACAGACATCCTTAGGTATTTCACCATATAGATTTTTTCTATAAGGGAATAATTTATTCATTTTAAGGAAAAAATGGTGATTCTTGCCACATTAAGAGAGGTGATGATGACAGACTTTCACACTACTCATTTTGATGTACATATCATAGTATAGTATGACGTTTGGAATAACCAAGTGTGGGCTCTTTATCCCTGACATTCTGCTTAGTTTTGATTTTCATGGATGAAAATATTTGATGAAAGAAATAATATAGAGACTCTAGATTTACCATAAAAACATTGGAATATTACTTGTATTATTTTTAGATCTAGGCACTAAGACGGAGTGCATTTTTGATGCTCGATGAGATGGGAATTTATTTTATAAAAAAATTAAATATATTTTAATTACAGGAATTTGGTTTTTGATTATATTGAATATTTATAATAAAATAAATCTCTGATCGGAAACTTGGCCCCACTATTAAATACGTATCTTGGATTTTACCCGAGGAGCAACCTAAATTTGGTCTCTATGGGATGTCTAGTAAATAAAGTTGTTAGCAGATGTGTCTAATTAAAATAAATAGTATATTTAATTATATTTAATTTAATGACCTAAAATTAATTCCACTATTAATAATCTTATATGGAAAATCTCTGGTGTTTTCAACATAACCCTATGATAATTAAGTGGAGCTTCCACCCCTTCTTTATTAGGAGATTCAGAAAAGATGATGAAAGTTGATCTGATCTAGGTGAATCGAGAGGCAACATATACAATCGATCACCTTCATCCCTAGTGATTTCATTTTTCTTCAATGGCCAATCCATAATTGACGTAGGACTCATAATGGTGGTTTCCACCCCATTTTGTTTAATTATTAATCATGATCAATCAACTCTCATTGATAAGTGTTAATTTGAATCTTTGTATGAGATGGTGTATCAAAATAACTTATTCATTCAATTTTTTTATTTTCCATGCCATGTTTCCCACCCATGTTTCCCTGCAATGGATCATTGGGCTATAATGCTAACACAATGTTGTTTGTCACCTTTTTTTATTGGTGATTTTATCCCACAGTTTATTGTGTTTTCATCATTGGACCTTAAGTTCATGATTTGACTTTATCAAGACATGTTCACTTGTGGGATAACCCCTTGATTTGTAGCAGTAGCATGAATGACATGTGAATCAATGATTTGTGGATGAATTTATAATATAATTGGTTGATGTTTAGGGAATATATCATATTATAGTAATGATTTAGAAACCTTTTGGGAGGTGGTTTGGGATTATATTAGTGATCCCCATTATCCCATTTCACATGTGGCGATGATTTGCAATGTGATAGGATTGGTTGTGAGTAGAGTTTTTGGGTGGATACTCATAGCAGAGGCTACTCAGAATTGACATGTCGATGGTTGGACTTCGATCTTCGATGAGGTGTTAATATGGGTTCAATGGATAAATAATTATATAATAATAATAATAATCATACTAATAATAATAATAATGGTGATGATATGACAAAAATTAAAGGAATAATTATTATTATTATTATATTAAATTATTAAAATAATTGTGGCATAATACATTTGTGTGGATAATTAAAATATTTTTTTTAATTTAATAAAGAAAAATCATATAATTTTTATATTGGAGACTTCTATTTAATTCTAATAAATTAAATAAATTTTGTGAGGCGAAGATAGGTGGGGCACCAACCCTTGCATGAGTTATAATTAAAGGGGTGATTTAATTTATTTAAAAATAATAATAATAATAATAATAATAATAATTGAAGAGATAGTAATGGTTTGACAATAATATTAATATTATTAAATAAATGAAATTGAAACTCCACCTATGAAGGGGCATGGGTGCACTAATTTTATCAAAATATGTAGGTTTGAGCATTCCTTTAATGAAAAAATGGGTGAAAATTTAATAAAATAATAATAATATTTGTATTTTTTCATCAAAACACTATATTGGTCATAACTTCTTCATATACTGTTGGATTGAAAAACTATCAGTGGAAACATGACCCTAGAATTTAGATGGTCATTTCAAGACAATTGAGGGATACCTTTTTACAACCCATGGAATAGATCCATGAAGCACCCAATTTTATTATTATTATTATTATTATTATTATTATTATTATTATTTCTGAATCATGGATATGTAGTAATTATTTCATAAAACATCGAATTCGTGAATCGTCTTTGGCCACACATTCCTAAAAGTTAGGAGGACATTTCAAGATAAATATCGAGTGAGTAATAAAGGCTCAAGACTCAGGACCATGAAGCAGTATTCATTAATTATATTATGAAATGTGACTTTTTCACATGGTGTCCAATATTAGTAGTTGAATAGACTACCCATACCATTCTTCCATGAGGATGACAATGGTGTGACTCATTTTGCTCATATAGTGAATATTTTACAGTTAAATTATTGATATTATATTTTTCCCATAGGACTGACATCGAGACTCTTTTGTTGGTCTTTATTTTCTTCAAGGAATATCATGTCGCACCCTTACACACAGTGTAGTACTACATGCATAGTAGGACATGTGGTATTGAGGACATTACCATACAAAATAGCGGGACTACATGTCATGTGGGTCCCTTACATGTCGTGTATGCCCTTATGAACATTCAAGAATTAATATCTACATCGTTTTAACATAGATTTGGGCCCATGAGTTGTAAATCTAGAATGTTTCTTTGTATAACGTATGATAGAGCCTTTATTTGTGGTATTTGATGTAACTCCCCGACCCCACTATCAAAACAAAAAGTGTGTTTTTAATAAATACTAACTATCAAAATATTGACACTTGTTATGTCCCGTTTAATTGTAAAATTATGTCTAATGACCAACATTTAATTAAATTGTAAAAATATATTCTAAATATAATTTAAAACCACTAAAATTCATAATTTATCACTATTAATTATTTCGAATAAAAAAGTTGTTTTAAATTAAAATTTAGTAATTTTCACAATTCATCAAAATAATACGTAATTCCCTCTACTTTCTAAAAAAACATACTCAATCTCCCATTCCTCATCACTCAAACCATTTTGAACTCTACCATGATCTTCCAAACTCTCTTTAGAATCCTCCCAAGGTTCCCAAATCTCCCAATAATCATCTCTCAAGCAACTCCCATGCCTTTGGGTTCACACATCCAAGTAAGGGATCCTCACATTCCTTAATTTTTTAATTATTTCCAAGTTTTCTTATATTGTTATTCCATTTTATTTTCAACTAAAAATTTTGGGGTATGATTTCAGAAAACCCCTATACTACCCTCCTTGGTTTTTTAATGATCAGGGGAAACTTTATCTCCCATTAATTCCGCATATATACACCTGTTACAATGCTGAAATTCCGTAATGGATTTTCCCTCATCATTTACATTCATGAAATTATTTTATATTATGCATCTACATTACATTACATATGTTGGGATATTATGTTCCATGACAACCTTACTATTCATTTCACATATAAATGATTATAGATCCCATTATCTTTTATCAACCAATTTTATGATTACTATTCGATGTTGTTATGCTGCTGAAGTTATACCAAAAATTACATTTCCAAAATCATCATGTAAGTGAAAACCATATCCATTTCCTTATCAAGTTCATTTTAATGTATGCACATGTACTTTTTGATTATGGAAATAATCGTATTTATTCCATATCTCTTATTCTTGGAATAAATTATTGTGTATAATGAATCCATTTGTATGATCCATGTGGTACACTTATGCATGAAATGAAATGTTTATAATGGGTGTGCCCTGATAGAGCTCCAATTCATTGTGTAATGAATATTACCATGATACATCATGTGAAATGAGGGTTTAATTGTGATACATGTTCAATGGGACATGGATCATTCCAATATGATGTTAAATGTTCTTTCCAAATCTCCAGGTTATTATAATCATGTTATATCATTCATTTATGTTCATGTTTCTCTTATTCTCCATTGATATACCAATTTCCAAACATGTATTTTATTATCCATGGTATTCCTTGTTTACTACCTTACTTGTCTTTATAGCTCAAACATTTTGTATATTTTTCAACTATTTATCCTGTGAAATTCTATGTATGAAGGAATGTTGTGGTCATGTAAAAGAAATATTCAACAATGATGTTGTATTTTATGTCTTTAATTGTTATGTAATGTTCTAAATTTCATAAGGACCAACTTCTCTCGATCCACATGGTTTTTATAAGTGAACATTTATGTAATAAATCATGATTATGTATGTAATAAAGATCAGGTTTTCTATTTAAAATTTTTAATTTTTAGAGAGAAGTTATCTTTATAGGCGATAATCGATGAAGACTATGACCATGTATGGTAACCAGATTCATATTCTGAGTTTCAAACTTCAGTGGTGTAGGACATGGGTCCTAGATAATTATAGTGGCACCCTCTAGCTGGTTTGGGCTTGGGTCATCATCTTTTTGAGTAGAACCCTCTGGCTTAGATTGTTATGTGTCCCCAATAAAATAAAATGGCACCCTCTAGCTATGGTATGCGTGGGTCCTCAACCTTTCGAGTGGCACCATCTAGCCAGGCTTGTCATGTGTCCTTAATGATTTATAGTGGAACCCTTTACCTGGGCTCGCCATAGGACATCAACCATTCAAGTGGAACCATCCATCCAGTAGGGAATGGGTCCTAAAAAAAATATTAAAACCATCCCATTGAACCAGGTCATGAGCTTCTTCCACGATATTATTATAGATGACTATGCGGCATAGTGACAAGTCATGGTTTGATATCAATAGTTACTTCTAGGGAGATGCATGAGATGTTGGGAATCATTAATGGATTGTTTGATCTATTTTATATTCTCATTCTTAGGCTTAGATATGAGGTGGTGATCTTTTTATAATTACACTTGGCTTTATTTAAATTAGTATATATATATATATACACTTCCTTCTGTATCGATGGATTTGGTTACTCTCATTCCATGATAGAAGAAGGCATACAAGGTTTTCCCTATGATTTTAAATTTTTAACTTATCATGGTAGGATGAGTATACCTCAAAAAATAGGTGGATAATAATTAATGAGTAGTTTATCTAATCATTATTTCAATTTTCTCATTTTTGGATGATATTAAAATAGCCCTATTTTTGGATTGATCTGTACTCTTTCATTGTACAATGTTATATCAAATTTTTTTATACTATGGTATCTATTACTCCCCAACACCTTTATACTATATTGAATCTTACTGGGTATGTTTATACTCAACCCCAAATGGTATTTTCGAGCATCTATCATGTTTTATATAGAAAAAGGACATATCGATCGTTACTATAGAAGATATCAGGGATACAAAGTGGATTGACCATGTAAGGTGGTCATAGCATGTGATTCTGTAGCAAGAATCCCTATTAGCTATTTACTGTTACAATTTTTGGTCAGGATGAGACATTTCTAGTTGGTTGTCTATTTTCCCCCTTTACTTTTTAGTTTACAATATTTTACTATTATTTTTTCTAGAGGTTCATGTATACTTGGTTTACTTTATAGTAGTGTTGAATATTTTATCATTTCCATCTACACATTTTTATTGAGATATACGTGTGGGTGAGTGTGTGTGACAAGGTACTTAGGAAATGGAACCCCTGGGTTATTTATATCTTCGTCACTTGTCACCACCCCCATGGACTATGGAGTTGGGCTTAGGGAAGTTGCATCATGGGCCCAGACTTGGGATGGGTCATCATAAAAAGGTTGTTCTAGATCCCTACTATTATGGGAAACAAGAAGTTCTTGGAGAGTATTATTAAATATATGTTCTATTTTCTACATGATAACATTTTGGGAACACAAGTGATATTGAATATCAGTGGTTGAAATTCAATAGAATTTGAAAAAACATCTTATGTTGTATTCTATTTGTAATATCTAGTGTTGACTATTATGTGAATGAGACCCGCCAGTAGGAAATAGACATATATGTGTGTCATTGTATGTTCTTATCAATTGATGGTTGTATTGATCCATAGATGTTATGATTATTATTTATGGTTGGTGTAAGTCTTGTTCTTGGTTGTATTGATTAAAAATTGGACAATATATGTCTACAGCGATGTAGGATATATTCGGTGCCTAATTAGTAATGTTGCATTACTGAATATTGTGAGAAATAATTTTTACATATTTTAATTGAAAGATGATGATATCTTAGGTCCATATATGGAAACTATATAGCCTACATAAATAAACATACATGTTGTTCCATAGGCATGTTTGATTTCCTAAAATTAAAATGTGGAGACATTGAGCATGCATGGTTGATGGAACAGGCATGTGACCTACTTTATTGTAGATATCTTCTTAAAGGGACTATACTAAAATGTAAGCATCTATATTTGGTACTATTAAATTTTTGAAATAACTTCTTTATATATGGGTTACCAGGTATGTTTATAGATGCATACATTGGACATTTTCGTGTTTCTCCTAATGACACTGGGAAAGAGACCTATAAGGTCAAACACTATGTTTATCCCATCACAGAAACAAGTATATTATTATTTATAATTTAACAAGTTGAATAAATTTTATTACTTCTTGTGGTTTAATAATTATTCATGTATTCTAGATCACATATATTCGGTCACAATTTATTGAAGAGAATATTTTATGGCCAGAATATTTAATAAATATTTATTTTTCATTCAATGAATATAATATGTATTTATTTATTATTCTATAATATTGTGAAAATTATTTATTAAATAAATATTCATTATTTTAAAACTGATAAATATTGTGGAATAATGGAGAAATGAGTTTAATGGTCCAATGAGAAAATAAATATATATAAATTTTTTGAAAAAATAATATTTATTTTAAATTCACCATTTATAGGCATGTCAAGAAATAATAATAATAAAATTATTATTATTATTGACATGTGGTTCCATACGGATTAAATAAATAATATTGAAAACTTGTGAAATTATTTATTTCTTAAACCTATGTTACATAAACCCAATTATAATATTTATCCATATAGCTATTTTCATGTGTGTTGTAGACAATGATAGCTGGAGAGAATCACCGTAATCCATAAAAATCTCCCTCTCAACAAACACTCCCATTAATGAAGAGAGATATTTCTCCACTATCCATTCTCTAATATAGATAGATCACAATGAATACATTGGAATTTATTATCATGATGATCAATGGAAAATGATGCGAGTGACATGATCATCTAAGAAATCACTCAGAGGTTTATATGAAAAAAATTTGAATATTTTTGGAACATGAGTGTATTGTTTGTAGAGGGGATATATTCTTGATTCCTACAATTCAACGATAGAACAACATATTTATTTTTTTATATCCATCAACAAAAAAACTTTCTAATATGGTATCTATATAATTTATTGATGAAATTATAAATAATATGTGATAATCATGAACATGGTTCTGATGTTATATCTCTTCTATATTTTTCAATGATTTAATTCTATTAATCTTATTGTTGATCATCATGTTAACCTCAGATTGATCATTGATCATGAAAAAAATGAAAACATGGTCATGAACCATCGCATGATTACACAATGCATGTAACCTATAAAACTCTCGATGTATCATATTAAATCATTTAATCCTAACTTGATTATGTTTTGTTGTGATGTTTGATGTAATCAAACATCTTTTCCATACCTTTATGTCCCACAAAAAATCATACGAAAAAAATTCACACACATCATGAAAGGGATTTTCATATGAACTTCCATTTTGAAGAATTATTACATACATAATCTTTTTTAACATATATATAAGAGTAATCATTATTCTCTATGGAAATTTTCTACCACTTACATGAATCCAATTTTGCATCCTATACTATCTTCTTCATTAGGATAGACACTAATATTGTGTTCCCAAATAATTCATCCAATTTTATCAAAAAAACCACAACATCATCTTAGAATATAACTAATACTATCTATGTGAACTCAAAATAACTTCTATATATATATAATTCTAATCCCAAAAATAGTAATACATAAATTATTTATGGAAAATATTATAACAATTAATCCAAAAAATGATGGAAGGCCAGTTTAACTATTTTTATAAATTCTATCATCGAATTTTTTATTCAGAAATGAATTAAATGATTATCATATATGACATACTAGCTCTTAAAACAAGTATGAGTTATGTTATAATGGATAATATCTAACGGTTTGTCACATGATATATATCAATGATACAAAACAAAACATGTCCCCTCAACCAATTAATGGAAATAATTGATGTGTGGAACAGAATAATGCTTCTTAACCATCCCCTAGTATTAATATTCATAGAATATATATATATATATACACAGAATAGTCCCCCATATTTGAATATATTATTAGTATCCCTACTAGACATTTCTTGGAAAAAAATTGAATCTCATCTATGTGTTCTATTTGATTAGTAAATTATTTATGATCTATAGGATCCATTAGATACAAAAAATATACTTATGTTTCGTACCTAATATCAACACAATTTTAAAGTCAATATACATATTTATAGACAATAGGAAACCCATAAGAAAAAAAATAACTCAAATATAATGATGGATGAATAGACATCCACTGTATTCCCCAATTTTGTAGAATATCAGTAGAAAAAAACCTAAATAAAATAATGTTATTAAATGTTAGGTATTGAATGTCCTATAAATTGATCCCACACCATTGTGTTGTTTTAAAAATCACCATCACAATATATGATCGATTCACATTAGTGCGTTAAATAAATGTGTTATTTAAAATAAACTAATAAATCAATCATAATGATAACATGTATGATTTTTAATTTTAAAATGGATAAATCTTTTAAAATTAAAAAAATAACATAATGGAAAAATCATTCCATACGTAAATACCAATTAATCACTCTCAAATGGGATATCAATATAAAAAACACCAAATATGAAAGAGAAAAATAGTCTAAAAATTTTTCAAACACAAAATAAATAAATGAGTGTGATGCACCATTATCAAATATATTATATTCTAAAGTAAATGTTACTAAATCCATATATGTTACCATTAATTGGTTCCAATTAATTCGGAATTTTTAAAAAGAATTTAAAAATAAATATATTAATCCTCTAGTATGTTAGATATACCCATAAAAACTACCTCATTGCTCACACAATTTTCTACTAATTTTAGGCACACATTCTCCACCATGGAAGAAACATTGAATATAACCATACTGAAAATTGGTGTTTTACTTCTAAACATGAAACTAAACATTGCATATGAGAATATTCTCACTCATTATCTAACATATGTTATTTAATAAAATATCTCTATAGGCTACACATCTCCATACATGACCATCACTCGACTATTTTTCTATAGTACTAATATCAATCAAGGATAGATTAGTAGAGATGTTACTACTCAATAGAAAAATATTCCTTATAATATAGAGATGACCAACACTTATTTATTCTCTTTGTACTTCCACCTATGAGTGAATCATCATATTGATTCACTGTAGTCCATGAAATCAGGAATTTATTCCTATTCATTATTCCTAAATGGTCAAAAACACTTCCATCTTTTATGATCATTGTATTCAAAGTCCCCATTTCACAGTCTTTTAGAAATATTTTGCGTGGAATTATGAAACATTCACATGATATAATATCCAAAAACAAACTTAAAACACATATTCTCAGATATCTTATCCCAGAACTATCTAATAAAAAGAACTATATATCTATAAATAATTCTACAAAATGTATAAATAATATCAAAAAATATGTGAGATGCATGAACACCTATGATTTTTCATCAATCAATGTATTTTGGATTTAAGGATTAAAGAATCCGACTTATGAATCTCTATAGATTAACCAAAATTTCATATCTTTTAACATTATAACATCCCACTAGTGTTTGGATGGATAGTGTACCATATACGGCTACATATTTATCTTCTATTATATTGTTGTATTAAAATGGTCAAGTTCGGTATGCATTGTAACCTCAAATATCTCAACATCATAGGGGACACCATCACCAAAAAATTGGGGGTTTAAGGTGAATCTTGAACATAGTTTCTACTTAAAACTGGGATGATATGACTAACAATGTGTCCCTATACATAATCTATTCAACCCTTAATAGAATAGTGTGAGGATAATCTTATATAGTCAGTAATACATTAATAGTTGATTCTGGATCAACTTATATTAGATATTTACCATCCACAACCTCTTAAAACTCTAGTAAAATATATTTTAGTTGATTTTTTTACAATTCAAAACAAACAAGACATATCTCATTTACCATAATACTTAATATCACAATTCAAAATTAAGGAGTCATAGTAATTCCATTCAACATCTCTAAGCCCAATACCAATTAAAATTGTTTCAAAAAAAAGGCACTTTTAATAAGATATCTACCTATATTTGTGGTCAAGAGAAGACAATTGAATCACATAATATATAGTAATTTACTAAAATAGTGAGAATATGATATCAGTTGGGTTGAATTCCAAAATAGATTCATAATGTAAAACAATATAAAAGATGATCAAAAAAGAGAAATAAATATTCCATTTAACATAATTTGTGTATTGATGACCAGTAAGAACATGAAATTCATGTGATTATTATATTACATATATGATTCATAAATAAATTCCCAATTTTATCCACATTCAAATTTTAAAATACCAATCATTATGAAAAAGTTGAGAATACAAAATATTTAAACATTTAAAAACATGAATCATACTATCATGCCATGCATTATGGTATTCCCACATATATAGGTTTTATAATCACATGTACACAATTCAAAAATATATCTAACTAAATATTATCTATTGTATAAAATGATCAAATAATAAATAATGTAAATGTGTATAAGATGTAAAATAATGTTCAAAATTTTCATTCACATCTATCCATCACTATGATTGAACTAGAGAGAAACATAACATAAGAATACACACACATTCTTAAATATGATATGACTAGTTTTGTGGATCTAATTAATGAGTGGATAGATTATAAAAATTGATTGTAACCATAATAAAAAATAGAAGTAATAATATATAATATAAATAATCTCAATGATTCCCACCCTTGATTGATTCCAAAATGTTAAATATCAAATCAAATTATATGATAATATGAAATGTGTACATCACATATTTTCCATGAATATATAATAGATACTTATGTGGATATTTTCTACATAATTAGAATAATGAATTAACGAAAAGTGTAAAAAACATCAGATACCACCAAAATTGATCAAGTATCGTGGATTAGTCCCCTCTCACAAAATTTAACTATATATCATGATAACTAATACTAATCAAACACTTGAATATTTCATGACCAATTACTATGATATTTTACCAGGGTAATAATAGTTCTAGATAATGTATTCTCTACAACTCAATAAATGTCCACTATTTGAGTCCTCAAACATGTCTGTCTATTGAGTTATATTAAGACGTGAGAAGAATATATAATATACTAAAAATAACATAAATACCATAGATCCCCAAGTTAAAAAATTAAATAAATGAATGGAAATTTATATCTCACATGTTATGATGTTGATTATGAACATATAATTAGTCACTAAAAATGGTTTATGAGGAATCCTCATAGAATTCATTATAATAACTATTGAGAAGTAACATTATAGATAGAAATGTTCTCTTCAACATATTAAACATTTCAGATGGCATGATACCAAACCAAATTACTTGTTTATTGAATGGTTTCATGAAACTCAATTAATCCCCTAACCAAACCCCAGATGGTATTAAAAATAACTATTTATGATAATCACCACATCTTAGTACCCCATCCATTATTTCCATGCATTCATATCACAACCAAAATATTAATTACATAACTATTTCAACAATTTATTGATAAAAAACCTAATAGTGATACAATCCATTATAAAAAAATTAGATTTTTCTAATAAAACATGGATTAGACATCAATTGTAAATAAAAAAATACAAAAAATAATTAAATTATTATTATTTATCCACATAAATCACTCAAGATTCCCATAGTACTTGTAATCAGCTAAGAATATACATCAAATAATTATATCATATGAAAGATTATTTGTAAGATATCAGCTTTTCTATAATGTTCGGAACATTTCTAATTTAAGTATAACACTATTTTTTTGACTGAATATAAATTCATAGTGAGTCTATAGATGAAACAAGGGTGTACAGAGCTTGTTCTGGTCCCAAAGCCCTGCATTTTGGGGACAATAGCTAGGCCACACTACTAGAGGAATCAATTCTTCCCAATATTCATGATTTGTGTAAACCCGTTGGGGTAGTTCAGAATACAACAAAGGGTACACATATTTCCATAACCAGGCATCCCATCCCCATGATCATTCTAAACATCATCAATTTTTAGCAGATAGAAAATTCATGGTCAGTGCACAGTTTGTCTAACCATTCACTATGACCGTGTGAGGGAGGTTTTCAGAAAGAGTGGTGCACACATTTGGTTCTTGGTTTTCCAACCTTGCGTCTAAACCATTTGACCTATTGTTTAATAGAAAATGACCATTTTTAACACAATTTTTCAATGATAAAAACATCTTATAAATTTATTGTTTCCACATGTGGCCACACTCAATTTTCATTTAATCTCTAAATAATCCTATTTAGGGATTGACAGGATTCCTCTATCTTAAGTCTTATATAAGGGATATTTTCCTCTTTAGATAGTCATTGATGATTTCAACGTTCATCATGGTCCATTCATTATTTTACTTTCTATTGGTCTTGTTATTTTGGTGTTGGATTTTATTCCTTATATTCATGGTTTCATCTACTAATCTTCTTTATTCACATATGGAATTAATTATTAGCTCGAACATGATGAGTACTCTTGTTTGTGTTTATTTATTGTAGTTTATTACATTTCCTGAAAACACTATTTGATTATATATTGTTTTCATTTTCTAAAAGTAGTATATTCTGATAAATATTTTCTAAATTAATTGATCTTTGAGTAAAATGATAATAACATGTTTTAGGAATTCTATGAAAATATTCCTCAAGGGTAAAGGTTTTAGTCCCCAACATGATCTGTCCATGGGGTGTGTTCTACCTTTTAACAAGATTATACCACCCACAGGTTGTGTTGGGATCTCATTCAAAATTGATATTTAATTTTGTGAGTTAAGATAATTTTTTTATGGTTATATGTATGTTGAATCACCTTTTAAATTATATTTGAAAGGTATAAATTGTTAAATCCATTAGTTTTTATATGATAACAAATGAATTAAGTAAATTTCAAATTAATATGTTATTATTCCATGGACATTTCTTCTCCAGGGATAAAATTTAATAAGTACAAATTGATGCCATTAAAAATTCTACTCCTAGGATCTGATCACATGATTTCCTATATATATTTAGATTCCATATACATTAGTTCTCCTTGGATATGATGAACCAATATGATGATTTGTAAATTTAAAAACCTATGATCTTGGATAAAAGGAATATATGGAGGACATAGACATTTTTAACCCTTTGATCCTAGGTTCATATATTATCTGGATGAAGAATAATTTTCAACACTATTGATCCTATATATATATATATTACATATATTCCTTTGTATGGACACCAAAATTAGCTTATAATACATTGAAATATTTATAGATATATTTTTCGAGATAGGTACTAAGAAGGTGTGGGACACTGAGGCCCTCTATTTTAAGAATTAATTTTAAAAAAATTAAATATTATATAATATTACCACACAGTTTCTTAATTAAATTGGGATAAATATTAAAAAAATATTAGTTTAGATATCTAGAACCTTGGTTGATTCTGTAACTCATTGTTTATCATAGGCATGACATAAAATAGATTTTTAGTGAGGCTTTCAGATAAAAAGGTATATTGAGGTATATTCAGTTGGTTAATTATGTAATCAATTTTTTTAATTTATTAATTAGCCAAATGGAAATATTTTATTAAATATAACATTACGAGGATTCTACAAGTTTATCCACATAATCCCGGAATTAATTGAGAAGTATCCCGTCAACATCTCATTGGGAAATAGGAATAAGATGATGGAGAGACTTTAGTTTGAGGAAGATTGAGACATTGAGAATTCAACAACTAATTTTCATAATTGGTGAGAAAATTACTCCTTCTTGAATGATCCAAAACAAATTAGGATTCATAATTTTTTGGATTTTACCCCTATTGATAAAATTGATGAGCAAGATCATATTGGTTCTTTGATATAAATTCAAATTGATCCATTTTTTGCGCATGTGTACGTACCTAAAATATTTAACCATTATTTCTAACTTTGGAAATATTGATTTGTATTTGATGGACAATAATGCTATGAAAATTATTCTTAAATAGTTTTTTATGTATTTATCCATTTGAATTTTCACTTTATTCATTGCTGGTCCACATGTCCTTGATATGAAATTTCTAGTAAGGATCATGCCCAATCAGACCCATGGATTTGCATCAATATTGAATGCAATGAATTGATCGATGATCAAGGATGGATTTGAGGTGATTTTTGGGTTGAAGGATAATTTTTTGTTGTACTATGAACTAAATCAGTGTTTTTGTAATTTAGAGTCACTTTCATTATGTACGAAGAACCCCATAGATTAATGGATATTTGATTTATGAACATTGGATGAAAAAAATGATAAGTGGGCACACTTTCCTCCGGTTTCGGGCGATCTTGACGCACTTTTAGATATGGCGGTGCTATATCATTATTGTGTTCAATGGATCTACCATTCTGAAAAAATGAAGGTTGCACAATGTCTACATCAATGAACACAATATTTGAAGTGACCCTTTGGATACGATTCTTGGGTTTTGATATTGATAAGGATGACATGTTATATATCCCTCCATGATTATATAATATGATTGGTAGAGCATATGTAAATTTCCCCATATAGGAAGAAATAACCATTAATACACAATGTGCTACTGTACACAGACATGATGAGAGACATGAAGAAAAAACACCATGAAGAACTACACATTGTGTACTATAGTAGACTGACTCACGTAGAGACACATAGGAATGGTTAGGGAGAATTGGAAGGACTTTGGTTGGTTGAGACATTCCATGAATTCCTCTTAAATTACATGTACTATTATAGTATCAGTTAGTTATGTACGGATAGGGAAATGGCCATGAAGAAAAGTGGGACAACACGCCATGTGGGTCCCCTTACATGTCATGGAACACATTATTCCATTTGAGAAAACAACAATTTATCTTATCTCTATCATTTAGAATTAATTTTTGACATCAAGTATACTATTATATGTTTTGTTTTCAACATATAACTTGATGTTAGAATCCATAGTGGATTTAAATACATAATGAGAGATTTTATGGTAGTGGTTATTTTTTAGGTGATGCTCGAAAATGGCAGTGAGTAGGAAAGATCATTAGAAAGATCAACGTGGAAAACTCAGGCTTGGTTGTTCATGTGTCATCAATTGATGATCAGAGTGGAACGCTCCAACTAGGCGAAGAATGGCTCCACTATTGACTATTATTGTGGAATAATTCTGGAGGGGTAGGGCTTGGGTCAACAATATATCGACCATGTGGCACTCTCCATCTTAGATAGGGCACATTTCCTCAACTATGAGAGTGGAACATTCCAACTAGGCTGACCATGGGTTTTCTATCTTCTATAAAGTGGCACACCATATTGTATAAAGTCATGGTTAATCAACTACTGGATTGGAACCCTCCAAATAGGCTTGGTATGTTTCATATACAGACTATTAGAGTTCAACCATCCTACTGGGATGGGAGATCAGTATATGGGATCTCTTATTATATAATTATTCATGGTTTTTTAGGATGGGAGATCATTATGGTTCAGTATTTATTATCCACATTACTTTTCAGTTTATACTATCGCACTCTTGTACCCCCATTTTATTTTTTGTATCCATGGTTATTATCTTTATATTAAATCACTATATTATTATTATTCTATTGCAGTTAGGCATTGTGATGGTTGGGAGTATTAATATTGGAAAATTTTAAACGGCCTCCCATTTAGTTTATTCCTTTAAGTGCCTGTTACTATCCCTGGCCAATAGAGGTTGGCCTTGGATAGTAGGGGATTGAGACACATTAGTTCAGGTCATGATATATTTTTATCAAAGCATATCATTGAACGATATGGTGTTTCTATTTTTCCCCATATGAGGATTTGGTTGGCATTTATGGAAACAATTTCATAGTGATCTCACTATGGCTTTCATTCTTGGGAATCTAGTTTTGTTGTGGCAGCCAAAGAGTCATTAAAAATGACCATGTCTACATGTATGGTGATTTTGAATACTGATACGTTGGATACAGTTATCCATGGTACATGAATAATAAGGGATTGAAAATTTTATTTTAGTTCATCTGTAAACTACCAATTGGGTGTATAAATATATATAATATTCTCATATGGTTGTGGTACATCTTGATTAAATTTTCAAGATTCATTGGCTACGACAACCATCCAGGTTACCAGTTGATGATGGTGACTAAAATAAATTGAGTGATGAGGCCACAATTTAGGTTCCATAACATTATATCCTTCCTCTAGTTGATTATTTCATTGAACCGGCACACGTTATGAATTATATCATTGCAGAAGTCTAAGATTATAATGCATGCATGAATATATCACACTACGAGTTCTACTACAAAAGGCATCTAAGATTCTATAGAAAACCATATCCCCTAGTAGTAGAGTATTCACTATAGTTAGTGTTAAATGTTTTTAGGATCTTCTTCGTAATGAATGATTTTGTGATTTTGCTTAAAGATGGCTATTTCCACATAGCAGACTAGGGCTAGTGGAGTCATGTTACATAGACACTGGATTAGTCGAGACAGTTATAGAACGACTTCTAGAATCTATTTTTTGATGAGTAAAACCCTTACCTTAATTCCCCGTTAATATTTTTGATCTTATAGGGAATATTCATGTTGGGATTATGGTTGTATAATTTTCCACATGGTTCAAAAACCATAGGAAATAGTAATTTGACATGATCTAGGATTTCAACTTTCGAATAAAAAATTTTGAGCTGGGACACCACATTGATATCCAATCCAATTTAGTCCCCTTGTGCATTCTCACCTAGGTCAAGGTGTTAGAGAGGGAGAAGGTGATAGAGAGATTCTTATCTATGGGAAACTAGGTGGATAGAGATAGTAGTTGTTTTTATAGTTATGAGTTGTTTTTGACACCTAACATATGATAGTTGATAAGATCTTATTGTATGATATATTATAGGATCGGGCTCCGACATATGGTCAGAGAAATCACATATGACTAGGGAATCCTATAGGGGGGAGGATAAATTCTTGTGACATGTGAAATCACATGGATCATGAATTATGAAAGATAAATGATATAAAGGGAAGGCTGATATAAGATATACAATCACAGAAGAGGCATTTTTAGGATCATGGATCTCCCACCTTATGGAAGGGTGGCCCTATGGTTGCTAGACTTGGAAGGTAAGAATATGGTTCACTAGGTCTCAAATATGTGGGTCATTAATGATGCTATTATATCCTTCCACAAAAACCACAAATTGTCAATGTCATGCTCAAGGTACATGTAGTCAAGGCCATAGACGACTACATGATATGGAGGTTTGTGACCCCACAACACATAGGATGATTAGAAGTATGATCATTGTTTATTAAAATCATTATTTAATATTAGAATACATTGGTGAATGTCAATAAATCATCTATTTAATCCTGGTGCAAGATAGGTATCTATAGGTTGGGGATTTACCACATCATCTTATTCTGGAGATTTCTACAATTAATGTTTCTTTAATAAAATTAATCTATAAGAAGTGCGATATATCGCATGGTGGAGAAAGGTTATCAAGGGTAATTTTTTTCATAATGATGGATCTATATTAATTCATCAATGGTATGGATTTTTTATCCATTTTCCAAAAACATATTGATATTAACTATATATGAATAAGATTTCATCACCCTGATGGGATGAGATTATACATTGTGTGTCAGTGTGATATCATGGAGGGATGAGTGGTTTTTGTGACAAGGAAGCTACAGACCATGTCACATCATTTTTTAGCATTCCCCTTGGGGAAGTAGATTATACATGAATATATATTTATTCATTCATGGAAGATTTCCTAGACCTCTTCCCCAAGGTTGTTCTGGGAATAACGTTTACATGGGAGATGGTGTTTTTTTACATGCATCATGGGACAACTCAAGTATCATCTTCTTCATGTCGTATGGCCCATCCCAAGCGGAAGAATATGTGGTTGTAGTTAGAGGACCTTCAAGAGAAGTATTATATCATACCTTGTGTTCCCCCTCAATATCTTCGACGTTGTTCATGAAAATGTTATTGTGGTTCTTGCAACATTTTCTGAATTATGGTCTCATTAACTAGGCCACACAAAAAAACAATAATCACTTTTCATGGATTTATGAACTCTTTTCAATTCATGAGGAAATTTTTTATTCTTGAACATAGATCTTAAGCATTACTTACTCATGTGGAAAGTTTATGAGGTGGATATTATGAAACTCGAATTCTTATGTCTCTATAAACACTGTGAGTCCTTGGTGTTTCACTATGATGTGAATAATTTACTGATCGTGATTATCAATATGACGGTCTGGATGTTCTGTCAATACTTGGATTGGTCTGCTGAATTCTTCATTGACGACATCCTCATAATCACTATATTAGTGTAAGAGAAGGTAGAGTATTTGAGGATGGTTTTTTATTTGTGTTAGGATCACCCATAATTGGTATTATCTCAATGTTTCATTTCATGACTATTGAGGTTTTCTTCATTAAGAATATCATTTTTTCATGGTTTGTCCATGGAAATGATGAATATTTATGTATTTATTGTGTGATATCTGTCAAGGATTGTCTCATAGGTTTGGTGTTTCTTTACATTGGAAGTGTACTTCATGAGGATTGTGGAAGGACTCTCTTAGATTATATCACATTTATCTATCCTGATACAAAATTGGAATAAAGATACCCAGACAAAGTAGTGGAAGATGTATTTCTAGGTCTTTAAGATTCGGCCAATGGGTGTTCCTATTTTGATAGTACCAAAGGAGGGAGGGGAGTACATAGTGAATTGTGATTCATAGGAAGCTGTGATTGGAATCATTTTAAGGCATAAATAGGCAATTTTCACATATGGGATGATGCAATTAAGACACCCAAAGTAGAACTAAGATAATACTGAACTAAGATAGCAGTAGAAATATTTAATATATGTACATTGATGTACTATCTTCTAGGAGATAGAATTATTATTTTTTCTTTGAATACAGGAGACTCGGGTATCTCTTCACCTAGAGAGACATGAACCTGAGACAGATTCAATGGTTATTGATTCTACCAAACTATGGATTTGAGATATTATATAATCCATGAAAGCGGATTGTGGTATCAAATTCTATTAGCAATATGAAGCAATAAATTTTTAGTAGAAAGAATTTGAGAAGTTAGTTTCCCTGTAGTTAACCCTTTTGGAGTAGGACAGTGACAACTTTCTTCAATTGATGGTGTATACCCAAATAATTCATCATGTGTGAGGGCCCTAGTTGGGATACATAAATTCTGTTGTATTTTAGTACTAGATACCCTAAATTGATTCACCCAATGTATTTTTTATTGTAGGAAAGTAATAATTTATTTCCATGAATAGATTGTTGTTAGTGTCATGATATGGGTGGAGTTGATGAAGGAATTTCGTAATTCTTATTTTTTTGTACATAGTAGTGTGAGTAATTTTTACATAGACATTCAATGAATGTTTTTGAATTTTGGAATGAGGTAGAGTGCAGCAGGATTCCTTTATCAGTGCCTCGCCACTCAGATGTTGAAGGCTAAGAAAGAGGTACCAATAGGTTTGTTATAACCTCATGAGATACTAGAGTGGAAATGGGATGGACTATCAAAGGAATTCATGATATAGATTTTTTGGACAATAAAGTGGAATAGATCTATTTGGATGATAGTTGGATGACTCACAATGTCATCAGCTTATTTTATATTAGTGAACAGATTTTGGATTAGTGTTCAGGCCAGTTTAGCATATGATAGGTTTTTTCCTTCATGGGGTTCCCTCAAAAATATTCTCCTACCATGAGATGTGACTCACATCATGGTTTTGGATAGGCATACATAGGGAATTATAGACAATGATAATGATGAGTATAACCATTACCCGATACTGATTTTTAGACCGATCTCACTATCTAGGTGTAGAAGGATATTCTGAAGGCTTTCTTTATTGACTTTGGATGGAGGTGTTTGGATAACATTCCCCTTGTGGAGTTTTTGTACACTAATAGCTACACTCTAAAATAATCATAGAAAAATTCAATCCCTTGTAAATGAGACCCTGAAAGATACCCTTGTGCTGAATTGTTTTTTCATGACATATCTTGTTGGTCCATAGATGGTGTGACCATTGATGGATAAGGTCTATGTCATCAGTGTGCTGAGTAGAAAAACATAGTGAAGGAACAAATATCATGCATATTGACATCATAATCCTTTGGTGTTTGAGAATTAATACCATGTTTTCCTGAGTGTATCCTCATACTGAGGATTATAAATATTCAACAAAGGATGTATGTTACCATTAAGGTTCATTATGCCATTTGAGATCATGTAGAGGGTTGGAGAGGATTCTTACTAACTAGCCCTACCACTAAAGATAGAGTGGGTGCACAAAGTCATCCATGTGTCACTACTGAGGAGATACATTTATGACCCCAGAAGCATTATTTACTATGGTGAACAGTACATAGAAGATGGAGCCACATTTTTAGAGAACTCAGTGGGGATCACAGATCAATAGAAGAGGAATGTATTGTTACAATACATCCCCTTATTTGATGGGCAATAGAAATATGGGAGATTGATGGAGAGATCGTGGGAGAGGGATACCCATATATTGAAAAATAACAAATAGTGGCTTCAATGTTGAACCTATGATGCCCGGTTTTTATAAACCAATGAAAAATTTATCTACAACACATTTTTTCATCATTATTAACTTAATCTAACAGCTAAAAGTTTTTATATTCATTTCTTGAAAGTGGTATTTAAAAAATGACACCAAAAAATTTCCATCTAAAATATTTATAGGATCATTTTTTTGTAAAAATCCATCCCCATGAATAAATAAAATCTATTATAGGCATCAATTTTTACAAAATACCATTCCATTAATTAATTTTTGGGCAAAATTTCTTTAAAAGCAGATAAGAAAACATTTTCAAAAATACTCAGCATTGTGAAACACTCATTTTTGGGATCAATGAAACTATTATTCTCACCACACAACATCTCCTAAGGTGACCCACTAATCATCAATGGACATTTTTGTTCAATTTCATCAATTTTTATCATCATGTTACGATATGTAGGCTCCATTATATGTCATCTATCAATGTTTCATCATCAAATGAATTATTTTTTCTTCCAAACCCATTATTTATGAACATCGACCATAATTTGATTTTATTTTTTTGTTATTATTTTGATTTGTATATATAATCATTTTTTTTAGATCGTACAATGTTTATTCTAAAATTGAAATCGAGGGAGAAGTTTCAAACTAATGTTCCATTTTTCTTATTAAAATATGATTTTTTATGATTTTGATGACAAATAAATTATCATTTATTTTTATTTTTTATTTTTGTTTTTAATTATTTTTATGTATATCATTTCTATTTATAATTTTTGTTTTTACTGTTTGTCTATTTGGATAAATTTTTTACTTTATAAAATAATCATATTGCCTTTATGATATTATGCAATGAACAATGATATATGACTTCATTATCCTTCAATATAATATACAACACATTTAATGATTCTATATTTATTTACCTACTATATTAATAAAATCTCTAATACATTTTAACAAAGGTGACACCAAACTATGGTAATATCAATGTAAAATGATCTAAAACACGTTAAATGAATGCAATTAATGAAATTATAATATCAATAAACCACATGTATATAATATTAATATAAAAAACCTTCTATTTGTGAATTCAAAATATATATAATTTATATTAAAAAGGTATTTTTTAAAATAAAATGTGTTAAATTTTTTTGTAATGAACTTTAATAAATTAAACTGACCACTTTTAAATGACATAAATAATATTAGATTTTTCCATATATAAACTAATCTGTTAAAAATAATTATATTTCATATTATTTTGAAATAATATTACAAAACAATTAATGTTACAATGGTCCTATTTCAATAAAACCCATTTTTCATTATATAAAATACATCATTTAAAAATTATTATTGCATAAAATTATATTGAAAAATTAACGTCAATTATTGATTTAAAATTTCAATATTATAATTGTATAAATTTATTGGTTTTTTTAATAATTTACATTCATTTAAATAATGATTAATAATGTTTTTACCAAAAATTGGTTTCGATAGCAGTGTGGGTCTAAGTAGTTACCATGGAGAAACTATACACAATTTATTAGAATGTTAATTAGTAAAATAAGTAACCATTTATCATACAAAAACACATATAGTACAGTATAAAATTAATTAAACATCTTAATATTTTAGTATGTGGTCAAGAAAACTTATATATAGTAACAAAATAATGATTTTATACATGAAATATCACATATATATATGTTACGAAATAAAAGGAAACAAATTAAAAACAAAAAATAGATTAATTTACAAAATCAAGGTTTTCTACTTGAAATTTATTCTCTAGTCATTACATGAGATTTATACCAGAATTATCATGAGACACATCATGAAAATAAAATATCATCAGTTGTTTAATTTTTATTTTAATCATAATCATTATTGATAATAGCTATCTGATATCCAATCATTTTTATTTAATGTGTTCATTTTTTCAATTTATCTAATTATAATTTTTTAAATATTTATATGTTTTAATATATTCAACAATTATATTTCAATATCATGTATTGAATTGGTCATAATTGGATAAATTTACGAAGAACAACAATTGAATTTGAAAAAGGATTTGATGATTTCCTTGAATTTTCTTAATAAAATCATCAAAATATTGATTGGTTTTTTATTTATATGTGGGAAGTGTTTTAATATGAGAATGTTAAACTCTATAAAATTCATGGATTATCTCAATTATAATTGTATTATCCTTAAATATAAACATTGGATTTGGCATGGTGATAGAACTCAATATTCAACATCTAATGTTGATAAAAATATTCACAATGAAAGTGAATTTCCTAATAAAGAATTAATTCATGAACTAGTGGTTGAAACCATCATCTAAATATAAACTAGTGAACAATTTTATAGGGATTTTGATAAACCATTATTCCCCAATTGTAGTAAATATGCAATGTTATCAACATATTTTTGATTATATATATAGATAGAATAAAATGGGGACGTGATAAAAGATTCTATAATTGGATTGATCTATTGAAAGAGATAATACCATAAAAAATGGTCTTATAGATTAAAATTACGTGGTGGTGTAAATATAATGCCAAATGGTATTTGTGTATAAGAAGACGCATGCTTTCAACAATGATTGTGTGTTTTATTTCAATGAATATGAAAAATTTTTGAATTTCGAATGTGTTTGACATCATACTATAAGAAGGGTAAAAATAAAAACGCAAATCCATTCTCATGTACAATAATCTAACCTCATAAAAAATAATTTTTTTATACTTTTTAAAAAATTCATCCAATAATTCCATCATTAATTCAGTTACATAAACTGTGATTCAATATCATGTTCTAAAATCAATCATCCTACTAATGCAATTTGGTACCTTCTAGTAATTCCTAGATGGATGTTACTATTATATTAAATTGATGAAAAGTGTTTAATGTTCCATTAGGATGGGTGTATCTCTAATGGTAACTTACTTCACAAAAATAATTCACCAAAGTTGAAGAGATTTGATAAAAATTTGAAATTTTTTATGGGAAGATAGAAATCATGGAATGGGATTGTGTACTAGTGGAACGAATCCATATCCAATAAGATGAATCCAATATACATAATGGATTATATTATTAATACTTACCACTTGTCCTGACATATATGTATCAAGAAAAAATATTTTATGATGAGGTTAATGATTTAAGGAACAAAACAACTGTGTAATTATATTGATGTGTACCATTCACAATTGATTGAATGTTTATAAATTATATGGAAGTGAGGTGTAAAAGATTTCAGTACAAACAAGAAATAGTATTTTCATCTCCATGATTTGGTAAAGATCACCATAAAGGACTTTTCTTAAAATGGAAACTTAATTTCTTACACTATTATGGGACATAAATCATTTCCAATTTTTGAATAAGATACATCATATAATCAATTTTATAATGTAATAAAGAAAGTGTACATGGTACATAAAATATTTTTGTAAATTGATTATCCTTATCATAGATTGGAAAAAGTATTTAACAGGTTATAGGAATACAATCATTCCACATGACCATTGTGAGTTGAATACTATTATGATAGGGTGAAAAGTATTGTTTCATCTTTTTGATCTAAAAGAATTTCTGGCCTTTGAAAATTTATAATGAATAAATATACTATCTTTTTTGAGCTACAATATTGAATATTTTTTGAGATAAAACATAACATTAATGTTATTCATGTTAGAAAAACAAATGTGATAGTTTTATTTTAACATTTTTATAAATTAAATGAAATACAAATGATAGATTTCATACTATATTGGAGATGATATCATTGGGAATATATTAAGAGTTATCTCCCACTCTGTTAGAAAAAATATTTATTTACATATGGCTTTTCACACATTAAGAAAGATTGATAAGAATAATTTTTTTGGTTTCTTCATGGTATTAATGTACACATTGGTTATTCATAAAATGAGAATAATTTGGTGGAATTGATGGATTGTAAATTAATATGTGTGAAATCTCATGATTGTGATGATAGATGCAACATATTATACCAATCCCACAATGTGGTATATTGCTGATATTTATCATAAAGATAATAATTAGGTTATTTAATTTTTTCAAATCCATTTATAGAACATTCGTTGATCCAAATTAAAATGATGTGTTGGAGAATGAGGTTTCTTTTATTATTTATAAACTAGAAATGTGTTTCCCACCTATGGTTTTTGATATAATGGTTCATCTGGTGATTCAATAGTTGAGTGAGATAAAAATAAGTACGGATATTTATTTATGATTGATGTATCATTTTGAAATATATATGAAAAATTTTGAGGGATATGTTAAATACAATTATAGAGTATAGGCCCCTATTGTTCAAAAATATGTTTTGGAAGAGGTGATTGAGTTTTGTACATATTATTTGTATGAAGTGAAGCATATTGATCTCCATATATATCAACATATGATAGTTTCTATTGATTTTTTAGGGAATATATACTTAATGGTAATGTTTATTACATGTGATGACGTGATGAAGGAAAATTTATACATTTTTTTAGCAACACAGATGTTATTAAGCCATATATATATCACATATTTTTTAATTAATGTTATAATATCCAAAAATAAATGAAATGTGGCTAATGAAAGAGACTAAATAAACATTTGTTTCATGATTTAATGAGAAATTCATCATTGATATATCTGAATTAGTATCATTGTGATAGATTCTAGGGGTACCATCTTTTAATGTGATCACATTGTCAGTTTTTTATTTTAAAGTTTTCATATTTTACACAAATTATATGGTTGAAAATAGTACCATTCAAAATAGTTTTATTGTGGTCATCGTTAAAGCACATAATTTTTCATGTGAAAAAAGATAAAAACTCAATTTCATTATCAACTCCATATTTTAGAGTACTTGAAGACATTTATGAAATTTATTATATTAAATTTCATGAGATCATGTTTAAGTGTAATTTTGTTATAAGAAAAAGTGGTGTGAAACAAGATGAATATGGTATTAAACTTGTTTATTGGAAAAGATATAGAGACAATGTTGATCTATTTATCTGTTCCACAGATGCAATGAAAATATATTATATCATTGATCCTTCAAATATGTAGAGGTCAGGCATTTGGAAAATGATGATGATGATGATGTTATTGATTTATATGGTGGTTTTTTATCTATTACACTATTTCACTATAACAATTTCTATAACATAGGCATAGTACATGAATTATGAAATAATTATTATAATGGCATATGAGAAGAAACTAAATCACTCTACCAATAAATATGTTAATTATTTAAATTATATTTTATTTTAGATGTTTACTTGTGAAAAAATATACTATTAAATAACTATTGGATATTTTATTACATATATATGGTTATATATAATATTTGTTTTCTAAATTTCAATATACAACATTTATGGCTAAATGTTTTTTTATTGAAATAGTTGATATATGTTATTATATTTTGGTTACTGTTATGCACATGTGGACACTTTTTTATCATTGATATTAAAATTTATAAATTTTTCTATCATTTTAGACGTATAGTTTATATTTTATAGTTCTCCTCATATATGTTTTTGGTTAATAATCATAACATCATTATTTTTTAAAATATGCATAAAATTGAAACTTTTTCTACATAAATCTTTATATTTTCCTTTATTCAAATTATTTACTTCTCTAATAATATGCACCTTCATAAGAATTTCATTTAATTTTTACTTTTTCAATTAAATTTACTGATATAGAAACATATGAACATGTACCAAGGTATTTTTATCTTTTCATATTATTAAATATCAAAGTATATAATTTTTTATTTAAAAAAACATTTAATTTATAAAAAATTAATTGTAGGAATGCCGATGAGACATCAACGGTGGAGTATTTTTTTTCTTTTAATATTAGAAAATTTAGTTATGGAGTTGATAAATTTGGAATTACATGTATACAAAAATTGTCAATTTCTCAAGGATAAAATTGATTACCTATTAATTTTTATGATAACAACAATTCCACTGTTCTAAATATAGTTTCATTTATTCGCTATATCTCCATGTAGAGCCATTATAGGATTTTTATTTTTTTTCTGATTGGAAGGTAGTGGACAAGATGGAAATAGATAAACATTAAGAGGTCGTGATGGTAAAATATCTCATTTGATTTATTTTATCTCTTTTTATTAAATGATGCATTTTAAATGAATAATATTTAATTTATTCAACTAAATATGACATTAAATTTTTAAGAAACAAAATAAATTATGAAAAATATTATTTTATTAGTCATGGTCTGATAGAAAGATTACAAAACTGTGTTAAAAAAAAATATGCTTTTGGTGAGATAAAAAATGGAAACCCATGACTCATGTATTATATTTTGGATGTAGATTAATGGAAGAAATTTTTTCCCTCTAGAATGATGAAGAATTTTTGGTATCATAATTATATTATATTGTAAAATATTATATATATATAACAAATTACTTATTATAATACCTTTAATATAGTAGGACTCTCGGAAATTACATAAATACATACAGTTTCATAATGCATATCAACATACTTTATCACGTGGAGGGTATTATTTATTAGAGAAAAATATGATTGAGGTAATGTTTGAAGCATTAAGAGCTCATTAAACTCTGCTGGATATGTTAGAACAATTGAGGATACATTCATAGAATGTGCATATTTCCAAACTTGTCAACCCATTTTAGCCGAGTATGTAGCCTATACAGCCCTCCCAGTCAGACTACCAAGCCTAATCAAATCCTCCACCTCCTCACATAGATACAACATTATATTGTGAGTTGAATTCTAGAGATCCTTAGGTACATATTATAGAATTTAGAGTCAGGGATTTTTTTTGGTGATCCTTTACATCACCCACCAATGCACATGGGTCAAGTTAGAATATAAGGACATTATATTTTTTACCTAATTCTCTTCTACGATTTCTAATAGTGGAGTTTAATATAGGAGGGTATTAAAATATTCATTTTTTACATTGTATGTGGTGCCTTCATTATTATCATTCATATAAGGTATTCATTTTTCTGATATTAATTACATATGATTGAAAATTACAAATAAATTTTGTCTATAATTTAATTTATGTTGGTGTATCTAAAATCAAAATAAATTAAAAAATAAAAAACATTTAGGAATAAAAAATTGTAGTTACTTCTGATATTTCTGATGGGATACAAATATTATCTCATTACTCGTATTCCTTGGACATTATCTATTAGTTTCATATGATGTTCAATATATATAGAAGATACTATCCATTGATAATAATTATAAAACATATCATGGATCTAATTGATTTTAAAGAACTCAACATGCTTATGTTGTAGTTGTTTCTAATATAAGTAAATTCATGTTTTCATTTTTACTTATTTAGTTAAATATGGTTTAAGTTGACTAACAGTATTACATTAATAATTTAATATCTATAGACTCTTAATATTCAATAATAGTAAACAAATTTTTATGATTTTATAGAGGATGAATCAATTTCAAAATTTGTTCAATATTTCAATATTGCTGATGTAGTTACATATATATTTGAGATATTATCAGAGAGAGATATTGGGTGTTGGTTTTTTCCATTCCATGATTGGTTAGAGCACAAAAAACTTATGAAACAGTTTTAATTAAATTATCAATAATTAATAATTTCTTTATTGTAAGGGGAATTTTATGTTAGGTTTATTCTTCCCTAGTGAATTCACATTATATTGGTTTTTATCTTTATTAGGTGATGTTATTTAAAAATATACCACCATGTTATACAGTTAAATTTTCTTTTTTATAGGTTAATTATAATAAATTCTAATTGTATATAAATGTATTATTAGATGATATATATAAAATAGTTCTTCTTGGAAAATATTTGAAAAATATATCTTATCGAAAATGATCCCAAATAAAATTAAATTTTTGAACATAATAATAATTGTTTTTTATGTTTGATATTATTCGGATTATATATATATATATATGTATATATTAGTAATTAATTTCAAGTTAATGTTTTATAACTGTCATGTCATTTTTAAAAATTATATGTTTAATGTGGTTATTTTGTTCTATGATTCTTGTAGAAGATAATCACAACTGGGGTAACATCAAATTTTAATAATGTTAGTTATATTAATTATTTTATATTTTCTATCAAAGTATTATATTTTTTAGTATTATATCATTAAATTTTATTTTAGACATTTAATGACACCATGCCTTGAAAAAAATATGAACATACCCATCTTCAATCATTGTTTGTGAACTATTTGTTATGTTTGATTACAATTTAAGGTATATATATTCTATTTTTTATGATTAATGTTACTTTTTCATTATTAAAACTGTTCAAAAATTATTTATTTTAATATAATAGGTGTTTAAACGTAAATATCACAAAATAATTCTTCAAAAATAAATGTTAATGAATATGTTTTAAATAATTAGGTATGTCTTTTTAATTCTTAATTATAATAAAAAGGTCTAGATAATTATTTTTTGAATAGGTTGATAAATTTATGTATGTTTTTATTAATTTTTAATCCAGGATACTTGTTGTTTCATGGCCTAATATTGTTTTTTATTACAGAGATTATAATTTTTTGGGGGTTCAATGTGACAATTTTCTGAATAATATTTTGTCTCCTTCAGCATTGTTTTCATCAAAACAGATCCTAAAACATTTAAATATCTATTCAAGGGTTTAAACATTAGTTTTCGTAAAAAAATGTTGAAATAAATTTTCATCTTCAATTTCTATTAGAATCAATGATCAAAATAACTTTAAAACAAATTTTATTCATCATTTATTACTAGTAACTAAAACTAAAAATTCAGAAACAGTGGACCGTTACTATAGGTTTCTAGTAAAAAATGACTCTAAATATAGGATCGAGAAATAAAAAAATTGTTTTGGGCATCAATTTTTAGAAAAATAAACACTGGAAAACATATTTTTTATGTCATTATTATACACATCAATTAAAGCCTCATATCAAAAATGATAAAAAAAATATTGATGGTAGAATATGTTTTTGCACTAATGATGGATCATTATCCTGATATTTTTTTCATTTTGATTCTTTTCCAGTATGAAATTTTTAAAGAATAATATCATATTGAGCCTCTATTTGTATCTATTATGTCATTGAAATATTTGTAGATATATTTTTAGAGTTAGGTGTTTATAGGGAATGTTGTTCCATTGCACGGTTTTCCTGGAATTGATTTCATAAAAATATTAAAAATATTTTATATCACGTGCACTCAATTTTATAGAGAAACATCACTAACTATTAAAATATATCTAATCATAAATATGAGAAAAAATTGTATTCCATAACATGACTATAACCTAAGGCATGACCTAAAGTAGATCGGTGTGGGATGTTGGGATAAAATGGAACTTAGCGGGAATTTCAGCATTATAATTAAATTAATAATTTAATTATTTTATCAATTTACCTAACTGAAATACATATTTAAATACACTTTTAATATGATTTTATAGGTTTAGAAGAAGATAACCTATGACAATAGAGATTTTTTCCTTCCACCTCTCATTGGGATATTAGAATCAGACAATAATGAGACTCTATATCTAGGAAGATTGGGAGACCACAAGCATAATGACTCTACATTGTTTGTGTTTATGTTCCTCATTTGATAATTACCTGAAACCAAGTGGGTCCAAAAATCATTATATTATTCCCACATTTATTAAATTATTATTCATGATAGTATTTCTTCATTAATTTTTATTCAAAATGATCCATTATATGTTCTATTTTACTGACATTAAACTGTTTATTCATTTCTTCTCATCTTTGGAATCCTCATTGTTATTTTTTGGCTAATAAAAATTTTCAAATGATTATTAAAACAGTATATTGAGGAATTTACCCCAATATTTAGACACTTTTTTCATTATTGGACAATGGGGTCATGATTCAGCATTATTGGGCAGGACCGAGCTTGATCAGAAAACCATATTCTGGAGGATTCATTTGTGATTAATGTATCATCAACCAAGGATATAATTTGTGGTTATTTACGGGAAGCAGGTGATATTTTTGTTGAAACATGATCCCAATTAGAGTAGGTAGCAGTGGGAGACCTGTTTGTGGTGTATAGTTAACAACATGGATCAAAAGAGATTCGATTTCCGGACACTAGATGTTTAAAATTGATAAATGAAGACCATTTTATTTGGTTTCAGGTGACTCGAGGTGTAGTTGGACATGGTGAATCTAGATATATAATTCCTTGAATAGATCTTACATTCAATTAAAATGTTGTCTAAACTCTTTGAAAATATATTAAAAACACTGGGGTTTTCCCCTTCTTCATCTATGCTATAATTTTTGAAATATAAGGATGAAACTCCCTATGTCTTGGCCCCAAAACATGTAGCCCTCCCAAGGTGCACAGGTTGTGTGGGAAAAATGCAAGAAGATCCCATGTAGGAATACATGGCCATGAAAATACCATGTACTGATGTATATAGACATGACCAAGGATATGGGGAGGAACCCCATGCGGAAGGACAACCATTTTACAAAATTACACAAACATAAAAAGACATAGAAAGTTATGTCCAGGTTGCACATTAAGGAACTCTAGTGGGTGAGGGAAATGTAGTCCACCTAGATGTTTTGTACAATTACACGAATATTGATCTGTGTACCATAATATAGAAATATAGGTATAAAATAATGAACACACACTTTGTGGTTCCCCTTACATGCCATGTACCGCATCATTCCATGTGACAGACCTGTAACCTCTCATATCTCCTTCGCTTGGTCTCAAATTTGGGAATGTAGGAATCCTATCCAATATTTTTATAGTGTACAATGTGACGGTAGGGATGTTAGAGTATTTTTAGAAGTGATGATATATGTTTTGGTTGTGACTCTTATTTAATGATTATCAATGATAGTGGTGATTAGGAAGGATCATCTAATTTATTATAGTGGCACCCTCATGTAGGGAAAGTCATTGGTCTTAAACTAAATATCATAGTGGAACCATCCTACATGGTTTGGAGTGGGTCCTCTACCAAATATTTGAGTGGAACCCTACTATTGGGATATGGAATATATCATCAACATATCCAATGAGGGAAACCCTCCAATAGAGTCACGTTATGGGCCATAGACTAAAAGAGTGTGTCCCTCCTACTGGGTAGGTCATGGGATCATTATATTCTATCTATGTGGATCCCTTCTTTTTTAACAACATTGGCGTCCTCAACTACTAGATTTATAAAATAAATCTAAACTTGAATGGGTTCTCTACTAACTAGTATTTTGGAACACTTCTATTGGGAAGGGAATTTGTCATCTATCTAATATCTGAGTAGACCCATTATTGTATTAGGTAATGGGACCTCAACTACTAAATTATAAGCATCTAGCTAGGCTGGGTATGGGTCCTCAACTGACAATTTCATTGGCACCCTCCATATGGTCCTGGAATGGGTCTTATACGATTTTCATGTGTGCCGCCCTCATGGTGGGACATGTCATGGGTCCTATAGTTATCTACTGAGTGGAACCTTCATGTTGGTATGGGTATGGGTCTATTCCTGACTATAATGATAGAACCATTAAAATTCACTAGGAATAGGTCCTCTACCATTTTTCTGCATGGCTTCCTTACGTAGGTCAAGTCAAGAGACCTCTTCCATTTACTTGAGTGGAACCATCCAGTTGTAAGAGGGAATGTGTCTTATATATAAATATTATGATCCTTTATTATGAGACAGAGTAGAGACGTGTTTCGTTACATTATTTTTATTTGTTATAAATTTGAAAGATGTAGTGCATCGATGGTGGACCTTCTAGGACCATTACCTTCCTTTTCATGGGTGGGGTTCTAAGATGGAAATCCCTTTTATCATTCATTTTGGATTACTTGGATTTATAAGATATATATGTATATATTTATATATATATATATTGGTGTATTTTTTTCTCTCATACATTGTTTTTAGATGAATATCTTTTCTTATCAGGTATCTTATTTGCCCCTTAATCTTTCAGTTCATCCTACTCGGTATGGGTATACTCACCCATTCATGGGGTTTTTATCACACATATCGTGTCCAATGAAGAACAAGAATATGTCTTCATTCACTATAGATTAGCATATGGATGCTTGTTACATTGGACTAGATATGGTGGATACATCATGGTGAAAAAGAACTGTCCTCTAAAAAGAATTTTACAATTCCATATTTTTTTACGGACATATTTTTTATTTGGTGATTATTTGTCACCATTAATTTTTATTTTAGAGTACTGAACACTTGTGTACACTATAGGTTTTCTATGCACAGATTTTTTCAAGATATTTCATCTTTTTATTTATTATTACTCCACATTACTTCATTATAGTAGTGGGATGTGTGAATATAGGTGCATTAGGAAGTGTCCCCCATTTTAGATTATGTTCTTCAGTTCTTGTCTCCACTTCCTTGCATATGGATGTGGGTTTGGGTGATTCTGGCCTTAGAACTTTGGGGTTAGGTCATGACATCCTTGGAAATCACAACTCTAAGGATACAATTTTTTTAGTTCTTTTGACTTTCTAGGATTCATTCGATATTTATAAAAAATGGAACATATTTTTTTGAATTCCATGACATTTCTACTTCTTGGATCTTATCTACTTGATTTAATTATGTTACATAGTTTCCATGGACATTAGTGTTTTATAGACCATAGAATATGTATTCATGAAAAAAATTTACATTGTATATTGAATTTTTGTTGATTATTAATTTGATTTACATATTTATTTACAATTTCTTGGATAAATAATAGTGAGATTTGATATAATGGATAACATCCCCACTACTTTTTTACTGTTAAAAAAATTAATATATGCACATTGCTTCATCATATATTAAATGACTAGGTTTTCCATAGACATAGTTGGTGGTGGCCTATTGAGAATTATCTCACTCACTATTCTGGATGCCAATGGGTCCCCAAACAGATATCATGGATATTGGAATGAGTATTCTAATTTACCACATTTTTGCGATGGAGTGATTATGGAATAAGAGTGGGGAGTACAAAACTAAATTATTGATTGTTATGCTATTTAGGGATAATTCATTTTTTGAATTATTGAAATTCATTAAATTTTATGTATTGGATTCATGTTTCCATATATTATCAAAAAATAATAACGTTTTGTTATCAACATTTGTATATAGAAAAATATAATGATATTACATGGATATTTATAATATGGATGTTTATATATATGATGTTTAGTTATTTTTATGATTCTTATATTTTGGTTTTCATTATACCTAATTTCTATAATTTGATAATGAGGGTATAGTCTCCCAAATATTACACCATGGAATCTCACTGCTAGATGGTAGCCTCTGGTATATAGGGAGGGTCACATGAAGCCATTTGGCCAATAGGGTTTTGTTACTATTGAGTGAACCCAGTCAAGGACATCACAACACTGTATCAGGGGAATTTTGGTTCATTGTTTGTTATTGTTTAGGAATATTAAAAAAGAGATTTGGAATGTTTAAGAATTTTTTTAATGATCTATGCATAGGGGTAGCGGAGCCATGTTCTGGAATAATCTAAATTTCTAATTATGGAACTTCTTTTTCGGGATTTTTCAAGTTATAATTTCATGGATTTAACAATTGGTTGATAGATATATGGATTGATGTTCATAATTATTATAGGACTTTATACCTTGTTGGGTATGATAATAAAGTGTTGCATCAGCCATCCTTATAATAAATTGAGGATATATATGTCATTCGTAATTCAAAAGAATATTTATATTATAGAGATCATTGATTATAGATGGTTTGGTTACTTATTTATTTATATTTGAATTTATTATAATGATTCATGAAGGGACATGATAAATAAATAGGTGGGATTAAATTTATTCCACTCATCAATTTTTTTATTATATGGACCCTTATAAATTAGAAGTGGTGATCTATATAGTTAAACCATTTAAAGATATTTCATATATATTTGAGAATTATATTTAATGAAATTGAGTTTTGAAATGAATGGTGGCCACTAAATAGTGATGCCAATTGAAATTAAATGGGGGGGTTTTCCTCTGTAAATTTTTATGATACTCTGTATACCAGAATCCTTAACTCATAATAGAGAACTTGACTATGACTTGACCTAAGTACAGGGAAGTAGACAGTGTATCTTGATATTAATTATGTCTTGATTGTCACCAATAACTACCTTTAGGAGTAGTAAAATTGGTGTGACATGTATATATGATATACTATATATGTCCTATTTTTATATATGTGATATTGTTCTTAAAAATCATGCATGATCCTTGTTCGTGGAATTATTATTTATATGTAACTAGGACAACCTTTATTTTTTCACAAGAGGGGTATAGTTGATCAAGCTCTAGGGAGGGTGGTCTAGGGGCTACCTACGGAACCTCCTGTAGATCCTACTTCACCACCACCTATTATACATGAAATAAAAACTAATATATAGTTTCATGGAGGCTTACATTTCATTTTTGTAGCCTTTTTAGGGAGCCATGTGACTTTCCTCAAAGATAGAAATATAGACGCAAGAGCCTATATAGTAGCATCTTCCGACATTTTCACAGTTTTCTAGAGAAGATTATTTAGTGTAAGGGATAGAGGACATGGTATCTATTTCCAAGAATCTTTAGATTCTTCTAAAGAGCGATGTGATTCTCTATTAGCATATGCTTTAGGATCCTTCCTTGAGATTGTGGAATGTGATTACATTTGTGTAATGTTTTCATGATATTGCTTGGAGGGATTTCCAAACATCCTTTTATAATTACTTCTATCATGAACTCTTATGGGATGTAATTTTAATAGAGTTTATGCATATGTATTAGGTAATCATATCATCCTGGAATATTCATCCCATTTTATGGAGCTCCATTGTTTCACACCAATTCTATTTGGTGATGATATTTAGAAAGACATGGGAATTTCAAGATGGTCTCATGTATGAAATCTGATTATATGTGATTGTATTTTGACCTGATAGCATGTATAAATAGTGCATCTTCTATTTATTAATGAATGTAACTTTTGGGGTTTCTATGTTTGATGTTCAGGGAATATCATACTCACAAACTAGTGGCTACTTTTTATGTATAAGAAAGAGATCATTTGATGTATCTCATATATTGAATACTAATTAGAGCATGATTAGAAGTAATTATGTTCTTTTCCATTCGTGTGAGGGGACTGGACATATGATGTGGAAGTCTATAATAACCATGAGAGTGTTTGTCCTGTACAAGTATGGCCCATTCATAGTAATTTTCCATACCATTCCTCTTAAAACAAGTGAGATAGGAACTAACTCCCCATTTAGGAGTGGGGATAGTAGCTTCTAGTTATGCTAAGGGCTGGAGTGCACCTTGCCAATACTGTTGAGGTGGTGGTCATGATAGGTATAATCAGAGTCCATATTCAAAGTGACAGTAAAGTGGACTTCCCCAGTGTATTCCGGCTATATCTCAAGGTCGTAGTTCATGCCATATATATGTAGTGAAACTGATACATGAGGAGCATAGTTCCAGAACATCTACCTTGAGAGGAGTTATTCTAATAAACTTTAAGTTAGTATATTATCCATTCGATAAAGGTTCTTCACAATCATTCATATCTAAATCTATTGTTGGGGTAATTGGCCTCAATGTTCATTTCATCTATGATGTGATGAAACTCAATACAATATTATGGATACCACCAATAGTGATTGATTTTTAGGGGAGTTCCCAATTTACATGGGTGGGTGTATCAACAAATTAGACCTCTTTTTCATAGAGATGACAAGGTTTTACATCATTCTTGGGATGTTATGGATGATTCTTATCATTATTTTGATTAATATTATTGTTTATGGGTTCATTTCACATCATCGAAGTGATGATTTTTTATTCAAAAGGGTGAAGATCAAATCTAGGTGAGGTGAGATGGACCTGACCATCATAGGCTTTCTATAATGACACCCATGATTTCAAGATATACCTAGAAGAATAGGTTACACATCATGATGACATCACTCCAATGGTAAATCCTTTTAAAGAATTTTTCTTTTCCAAATTTTCTGGATTGAATACTAAGTGATAAGAAGACTTCTATATAAATATAGTTCTAGATGGAACTTTAGTGTCCATTAATTATATAAGATGGACACTACTATGTTACAAGATCTTAGGAGGGATCAAGTGTACATGGATGAAAAGGGGTTTATACGAACTTGTACTTCTCCATTTGGTGAATTGGTCAATTTCTATAGTAAGGGATTCTATACCATTATTCTATGAGTTGACTATAAAATGTTGAACTGTTTTATTATTATGAATAGTTATAGTTTTCCTTAGATTGATGAACCTTACAACCATAATCACAGATATTGAGTATAATTGATGATTTAAGTGATATTAGGTTATTTGAAGATTAATGTTCCACATTGAGAAATACCGCACATATATTTACATACAAGGTATATTCTATATTATTATTTGGTCATGCCATTCAGCATCACCAACACACTAGCTATATTCATGGAACTCATGAACTGAGTTTTCCATCCTTATCTGGATTCATTTTTTGTGGTGTTCATAGTTGATATCATGGTGTATTACTATGCTTGACATAACCATTCCAAATATATTGATATGGTATTAAGAAAACTGTTGGATAATCAATTATATAATAAACTCAATATTTTCCATTTTTGGGGTATAAGATTCAATCCCTTGGTAATATTATCTAAGACAAAAAAGTATTTATTGATATATATTATGTGATAGGTATAGATTATGTGGACCAATTGAAGAAATTATTTTATATACCACGTTAATTAGGAAAATTTGGTTATTATATGATCTTCATTAATTAATTATCACACTTATGATAACCTACTATTTCGTTGATTAGGAAGGCTGTGAAATTTACAATCTCAGATTCCTCTAAGGAAGGATTTTAGGTTCTGAAAGGGAGACTGATTTTAGGGCTGATCTATATTCTTTAAGAGTAAAGAAAAATATTTATAGTATATTTTTATGCAATTGATTTTTTTTCTAAGAGTAGTTTTTATTTAAGAGATTTGATTTATGGAATAAATGCCATGTATGTTAAGGCCCCATGAGATGAAAAACTATCCACATGATATTGATTTGGTCAATAATTTTCATTCCAAGTGATGTTAATGTTATTATTTTCAAAGAGAGTGTTTCATTGTGTATAAAGACCTCAAAATAATCATTTAAATTTCATACAATATGACCTAAAAACATGGAAATTTAGGTGGGTTCATTAGATATAGTTCATCAACATCATGTATGACAATATTCCTAGAAAGGGTAATGTATTTTCCAATTCAAAGAGAAGGATAGGACATTCCCATGTTGTTCAATAAGCTAGTAGTGAGTGGAAGCTTATGGAACTATTGTCAGTGAAGCATATAGAAATTTAGGACCTTCATGGATAATATATGCTTGAATCATTATTGGTGACATATTCTCTACTGGAGATAGTAAAAATGAGGTAGTTATCATATTTTGAGTGTTTGGAATTATGTGAGACCATGGACTGTGAGGACCCACCTCACTATTGGATAATTTATGGGGATGTGATCATGTGCATCCACATATGTGTAAGGGTATTGTTAGGAATCCAGGAGTTGTTGATGGAAGTTTAATATGCCTCTATATAGGGTGTACATCATGGAATTACCATGATGTGTTATGATATCCACTATCAATACTAGTGATTGGGGATGAAACATGAAATAGATGGAATCATTACATGGTGTTCCACTTGTCATCATGTGAAGGATGAACACCATCTACTAGTTGTGCTTTTCAATACATTACCTATACTCGAGTGAAATTTAATAATGTCACAATTGATTTCATGATGGGACAACAATGATTACCTTGGGTCAGTGAAACCATATGGATGATCATAGAATGGTTGACCAAGTTAGTTCAATTTATAACTACTTGAGAGAATCATTATGGTTACATGATTGGTATACACTATATTCCATAGATCATAAGTCTTTTGGGGGTTCCCATTTCTATCATATCAAACAGATTAACTTGTTTCACATCATGGTAATGGTAGGGGTTGTAGATGGAACTGAGTTCATAGGTACTCCTTTTTAAATACTATCACCCATAGAAAAATGGTATGCCCAATAATGTGATGCAAGATTTGGGGAAAATTCTAGAAGAGTGTGTCTAATAATTTGGATTTTCTTTAGAGACATAGTTACCACTCTCTATGTTCTATTACCGAAAATAACATATCGTAAATCATACAGATGGATCCCTATGATGCCATATACAATAGGTTGTTCCATTCATCGATATGGTGGTTAGAGTTAGTGGAGGTATCAATACTAGAGCATCATCTCGATTAGAAGGTGCACACTTTTCGTTGTATAGTAGAGGGTTCACACTTTTTACTAACCATTCATCCCAGATCATAGAGCCCCTCTTTTGCGGTAAAAAGATGGTTTTCATGGTAAATAAAAATCCTGAAACACATGTTTCGTGGTTGAGATATAATATGTTTTGAATTTCGACATATAGTAGAGGGTGCACACTTTTCCCTATCCATTCATCCCAGGCTTCATCCCTGTGTGGAAACTATGAAATTTTTAGAAGAGGAAAATCACATGGTCGGTGTATTTTTTCTAACCATACTCTATGACGATGTGAGGTAGGTGTTGAGATATATATTTGGGAATGATTGGTTCATGGTTTAGACAACAATTCATCGCAAATGACTGACAAAGTATATTACGGTTAAATGACAATTTGTCCCATTATTCATTAAAATTTTAATCAATATTTCCTTTTATTTTCTCCAACTGTGGCCACTCCTCCTTTCTCATTTGATATCCCCAATCCTCATACATTGTGAAATAATTAATTATTCCATCTAACCTCTAATTGAAGGTCCAATAATTTAATTATATAGTCAAAATTTAACATTATGTTCACCTTTATCCTTTTTCCATTTTCAAAGCTAATAATGAAGTTTATACGGTAAAGGATCTTATTCACTATTATAAGGGTGTTCATTTTTTCATCCATTTACCTCTAATAAAAAATGATTTAGAAGCTTAGATAGGATTTTTAATCCAATATGGTTTTTTGGTAGGTGGTTTAAACATTCTCTTGACATGTCACACTATTTATACCTAATTATTATTATGATTGCAACACCCCAACCTATCTATATCGGAGGCGGTGTATTACTTGTCATATTGGAATAATAATAAGGAATAAAAATCCCAACGGAAAAAATCAGTTTAGTGGTTTTTAATAAACTAGATACAAAAATGTAACTCAAATTACATTGTAAAAGGTTACAAAATACAATACATAATAATAACTAAAAAATACATCCATAGGAAGTCAATAAATGATCTCTGCTTCATAATCTGTTGAATTTAAACAGTGAAAGTTGTGGGCTCAAATGCTCAATAAGGGTGACAAATGGAAGAAGCATGAATCAATAATAACTGATTTGTAAACAATTTGACATAATCATTATGGCATGGTGAATAAATGAAAAACTCATGCTATTAATAAACTAATAATGAAACTACATTCATAAATTTTGTCATAGTGAAGACCTCATGGATAGTAAAAAATGATAATGAATAAATAGAATGCTTGTTAATTGTACATCATGTATCTCAAACATGATACCATAATACTGTAAAAATGGTTTAGTTCTGTGGGTAGAAACCCATCTAATTTTAGGAAACAAACTCGAAGTGTTTGTCTCCAACTGATTTGTCTCATGAGACCTACTGATGCATCGAGGGGCTATAGTGGGTCCCACCCACCACTTCATGTCCAAATCATTTTTTATAAATTGATTCAATACAAGAGCGATATGCCTTTCAATATCTATATTGAGTAGAGTATACAGATTCGTCAATATTTCAATATTTAAAATAACTTTCCAAATAAACATCGTATGTAAAATGGTATACGGTTCGAACAACAAACATATCGATGACATGATATTATAAATATTTAATATAAATATAATTTCAAATTAAAAGTGATATCAAATTGGTTTTAGTTACACCATATAAAAATTATTAGGTGGACAATACAAAGTTAGTCACAATGAAAAGGTAGTTGAGACGAAGTCCCTTACCACAATGTAATCAATCGAATCATATGACCAGTACATAATGAACATCAATTGAATCATTGAATAAAATTAATATAAAGAGATTAATTTTATTATATATAAAATGGCAGAACACAAATACCGCATACAATAAATAAGTGGCGAACAATTAAAATCTCACAGAAATGAATGTGAGATGAGAAACCCCTTACCTTATGCTCGAGTGTGTTCTTTTTTTGTTTTAATGACCTAAATAATCAAATTTATATTCATTAATTAATAATTAAAGAACCTACTATACATGTAATTGATTTATTATAACCTTATTAGGTTCATTCATGGCCCTTTTAATGGGTTTAAGAGGTTCAATTTTATTGGTTTGGAAGCATTTTCTTCCTTGGTTTCCATGATTTGATTACTTCTTTTCATGAATAGAAGTTTTTTTGAAATGTGGTTCAATATCCAGAAATGATAATATATATTATTAATGGAATTAAGTAGATATAAATGATCTTATAATTATTTTGGTTTATATACCATGATGATGTTTCATTAGTTAAAAGTTTATTACAAATATTCGTATTAACTTCGTTGTTCTGTTCATAATGAAAATGTTTGGTATTATTGTTTGATATTATTAGTTTCTCAGGATTAAAGGGCATCAATGAGATAAAATACATATATTATTATCTGTTTCAACCATTAAAATGGTTTCATTACCTGTAATGATGGGGAATGTGATGAAAGAAACTTCATTGTCCACAACGGTTATAAATTAGATCCTCGTGGAGGTTGATTTCGTTTATAAAAATAAAAGGGGAGTATGAATATTGATTATGGTTATTCCATTAAAATGATATAGTTCAATTTTATCTATTATAGTGGGGTTTATCATGGTCATTTGGTTATAAGTGGTGAGGAGAGAAAAATAAAAGATATGAACTTGAAAATAAAAGAAAAGTTGATAGATACCTTATGAAAATTTGGCTGCCTAACAACATCCCTTAAAATATCATGAAATGAAATGATTTGAGAAAAATGGAATCTCATCATATTGAAATAAAAAGGACAGTAAGAATAAAACATAAAATAAAACCCCAACATATGGGAATGGAAATTCAAATAGATAACATAAAAGAAGTTTCGACTAAAAGAAGAGAATGAAGGATTCCCTTACATAGTAGAGTAACTCCAAGATCATGAAGGATGGGACCTTGGGGGGTTAAGGACACCTAGGGAGGTAATACCATCGGAGATTCTAGGATATTGAGTTTGTAGTGAATGATAAAGAAGGGGGTGAGTGGGTATTTATAGTAATTAAGAGAGTGTTTTTTATTAATTAAAAGGGACACCACGTTAGTGATTTTTGCAAAACCACGGGCCTGCCAATGGTATTTTCCATGGTTTAAGACACTGGGGACACCTCATGTCATAAGATACTATACAAAAGTTTACCAGACCTTTATATTAATAATTAAATAATTACGATGTCATTAAACTACTAAAAACTCAAATAAGTATTTTTATTATTCACGAAAAATTCAAATATATTAGAAAAATACCAAAAATTCACCCTAACCATTTTTCGACATGTAGAATGAAATAATGAAATCCATTTTATGAAAATAATTTTTTATGTATTTATAATTTAATTTTTAATTAAAATCATAGTTAATTTGAAAAATAACAAATTTAAAGGTATAATTCGTTCTGTATTACATTGAAAAACAAAATTAATTTCTCATTATTTTATTACCTTAATATAATAAAATATTATAATTATTCACTATTTATAAGTTTCATATTACTATTAATATTACTATTCATTAGGTTATGTTATTATTCTTCCAAGAACCAAGTTGGTTTAATCAGACTCCAAACCACTTACAGGTTACAACTCTAGATGACATTTTTCTGAAAATTAAAAACCTAAAGTGGAGAATTTATGTTTAATGGATAGGTTTTGACTATCTAATAAATAACCAAGTGTTGTTTCAAAGGATAACAATTCTTTATGACATATAGGCTATGAATAGAATATATTTAAGAGAAGCATACCATAAAATATTTGGTGTGTTATATTATTCCCTCCTTCGGAAATTTCATCGTCAAAATTTAATGTATAAAGCATAACAAAAATATGTGGGTGGTTCTTATTCATGAAATCCTCTGGTTCCCATGTTTCTTCCTCTATATTCTGGTTTTTCCAATGAACCTTTACTAGAATAGTTGATCGATTTCTCAATACATGCTCCCTTGTGTCATGAATCCCAATAGGCTTTTCACTGTATGAAAAATTATTTTCCTGTTCAATTTCATCATAGGTGAGTACATGAATTGGGTCAGACATGTATTTCTTAAAAAATGACACATGGAACACATCATGGACTTTTGAGAGATTTTGTGGCATTGATAAATGGTAAGATACTACTCAGATTTGTTCAAGAATTTCAAATGGTCTGATATACATTGGGCTCAGTTTCCCTTTATTATCAAACCATAAGACACCATTCCATGGAGATACTTTTAGAAAAACATGATCTACCACCTTGAATACCAAATCATTTCTCTAATTTCCAGAAAAACTAATATGGCTACATTGGGATTCTTTAATATGTGCTTGGATTTTCATCACCTTTGTTTTCATATCTTTAATAAGTTCTGGGCCTATAATTTTCTTCTCACCAACTACGTCCCAACAAGTTGGAGTTTGAAATCACTATCCATATAATGATTCATATGGAGCCATTTGAATACTATAATGGAAAATATTATTGTTAGAAAATTCCACCAAAGGCATTTATTGATCCCACATACCATAAATGTCAAAAGAGAATGACCTCAACCTGTCTTCTAGAGTATGAATAGTCCTTTCAGACAATCCGATAGTTTGGGGGTGATATGTAGTACTCATACAAAGCTCAGTATTCAATGCCTCCTAAATAATTTTCTAGATTTTTGATGTAAATTGGAGATCTATGTCGAATAAAATTGATATAGGTTCACCATAATGTCCCACAACATCATTAATATATAGTCTTGTCAGGAACTCAAGTAGTAAATACTCTCTTATAGGAAGGAAATTTGCTGATTTTGTGAGATGATCAAAAATTATCCATATTGAATCATTCCTTCTAGGTGTCATCGGTAGTCTAGTGAAAAAATACAACATAATTGTATCCCACTTCCACATAGTAATAGGTATAGTATGCATCACTATGGGATTTTGTCTCTCTTCCTTCACTTGTTGACAAACTAGACACCTTGACATTTAGTCAGTAATTTCCCTCATCATATTATCCCACCAAAAATATTCCATCATATCTCTGTACATCATGGTGCTACCCAAGTGTATAGATAAATTTGAGCTCTGGGAATCATCTAATAGTTCCCTTTTTATCTCAGGTACTGATGGAACACAGGTCCTCTTCCCAAATTTCAGAACTCCTTCTTCATACATGAAGTCAGCCATTCTCACATCCTTGACAACATTAATTTTCGTGTGAAGATTATCATCATTAGATTGAGATCTTTTTATCTTCTCTAATAAATATGGTTTATCAATAATTTGAAAGAGAAAAGATGTTTCCCCTTCTTTAACAATTCCCATATCCATCTTTAGTAGATTCAAGAATATAGGATATCTCTCAATCCTCATTTGAGTCATATGTCCATGATCCTTCCAACATAATGCATCTTCAACCTTATTCACCTTTCTTGGGTGGTAGTGTATTGAGAAATTATAATCTTTGAGTAACTCGAGCCATGTACATTTCCACATGTTGAGTTCTTTTTGTGTGAAAATGTGTTTTAAACATTTTTGGTCCGTATAAATATCACATCTTTCTCTGTAGAGATAATGTCTCCATATTTTTAGAGCATAGATTACAGATGCTAACTCAAGATCATGAGTTAGATAATATTTCACATGGTTCATCAATTTCTTTGATTCATAACAAATAACTTTATCATTTTTCATAAGGACGCAACCCTGCACATTCTTTGTTAAGTCGTTGTATATCACAAATCCATCACTTCCAGATGGAAGAGTCAAAATTTGAGCATTGACTAATCTTATTTTAAATTCATAGATGAATTTTGTACACTCTTTTTTCCACACAAACGTAACTCCATTACATGTGAGATTGGATAGCAGGTTATCCAGTAGGGCGAAATTCAAAATGAAATGACAATAGTAACCTGATAATCCAATAAAACTACGTAACTCGGTTATGTTTGTTGGTGTGGTCCAATTTTGGATTTCCATTCTCTTCGTAGGATCAACTAGGATTTAATCCTTAGAGACAATATGACCATGAAAAGAAACTAATTGGAGACAGAATTTGGACTTTCTATACTTCCCATATAATTGATTTCTTCTAAGTGTTTTCAGAATAATCCGCAAGTGATCCTCAAGGACTTCAATGATTTTCGATTATAACTGGATATCAAAATTTCTAATGATATTCCTTGAAACTATTCCTTAAATCCATGAAAACTGATGGTGTGTTTGTCAATCCAAAAGGCACCACTGTAAACTCGTAATTATCATACCTCGTTTGAAATGCTATCTTTGGAATATCTTCTTTCCTCACATGTAGTTAACGATATCGGGATGAAAGGTCAATCTTTAAAATGTATTGAGATCCAAGAATTAGATAAAATATTTAATCAATACAGGGAAGAGGATACTTATTCTCTATAGTGATAGCATTTATTTCCTTATAATCAATGCATAGCCTCATGGATCCATCTTCCTTCTTGAAAAACAAGACCGGGGCTCCCCATGGAGAAACACTAGGTCGAAAAAACCATTTTTCATTCAACTCCTCTAGATGTTTCATTACCTCCACTAAATCCACAGTGGTCATTCAGACGGGGGTCTTTGATATATGTCTTCTACCAGGAATTATGTCAATGAAAAACTCAATTTCTCGCTTTGGAGGATGTCAAAGTAAATCATCGGGAAACACATCAATGTATTATTTCACTATATGCACATCTTGAATATGAATATTTCATTACTCACCCATATATATTATGTTCTCTTCCTCTCCTAGAATTAAATTCAATAGAGCTATTATGGGTGGGTCTAGATAAGATTCATAGGGTGATGTCTGTGCTCTAAAGACAAGATATTCTACACCATTTTCTAAATATGTAACTTCCTTTTTCAGGAAATAAATCATCACATAATAATTTGACAACCATTTCATACTGATAATTATATCTAATTCATTCATTGGTATCATTATTATGTTAGAAACAAAAGCATTTTTATGTGTCACAATATGGACTTGTCGACATGCCTTTGTTGCAAAGATGCATCCCCAAAGATTTTTGACTAATAACTCTTTTATTAAATCAAATTGTACATATATAATTTTCATGGAAAACTGGGAAGACATAAATGAATGGGATGATCCAGAATCATATAAATTGTTGGCCATGTTTGAGGAAACAAGTAAAGTACCTTCCCCCACACCAATAAGAACTTGATCTTTTGTGGTTGTAATTGCAGAAGCTCCCCTTTGCTCTCTTGGATTTTTCTGAGGCATTTTTCCTTTGAGATTAGGTTACTAATTTGCATAATATCACATCTCTCTATAATGGTAGCATTGAACATCATCAAATTGTTTCTTCCCCTTGTATTCATGAGATAGATGACCCTTTTCACCACAGTTATAGAACACTCCCTTTCCTTTTAAGCATTTCCCAACATGATTCTTTCCTCAGTTATCGCATAATGGGAATTTCTTCATTCCCTTATTCTTCATTGGTACTTAACCTTTCCCTTGGTTATCAGAGTACCTCTTCTTATCTTGGTTTCCATTGAAAAAATATGATCTAGAAAATTCCTTCTCTGTTTTGATTGCAGTAGATAAAATTTAATCATATGATGAAAATGTTTGATGAGATAGTTCCCTTTGAAGACATGGCATAAAACCTACAATGAAATGATCATTATTGTCTACTGAGTCACGTATGTAGTCTATGACATACCTAGATAGCCTTGTGAAGGTAGCCTCATACTCTGCAACGCTGTCTTCTTCCCATTGCTTTAATCCATGTAATTTCCTCTTCATTTAGGTTCATTGATCATGATGGAAATATTTTTCGAAGGATATTTCATTAAAAGTCCTCAATTCTATATCTTTTATTTTGTCTTCCTCCATGTTATTTTGAATCAAGGGCCACCATTGATCATCATCTCCATTGAGACAATATACTTCTAGTACTACCTTTTCATTTTCATTGCATCTTAATGCCATGAATATCTTTTCAAGGGACTTGATCCACTGCTTAGCAACCACTGGGTCAGTAGTTATGCTGAAATATGAGGGATTCTCCCAAATGAAACGATCCAACACAGGTATGGAATGGTTATTCGTTACATCCTGAGTAAGTTGTCCCAATATGGTCGTGATCTGATCTACTCCAACATTAACTATGTTGACTTTCTCGGTAGGGAGATCCCTACCTTGACCATGAGTAATGATTCCCCTTCTTCCATAAGATTCCATTTCTAAATAATGGGATCCACTATATTAGTTTATAAATCTTAAATAGAAAATCACTCAACATAGATTGAAATTCTATTCATAGATAATCATATAAACATGATTTCTATAAGGAAAAATTTACATTACACTCCTCCATAATGAATTATAAATAAAATATGAATTATTCTAAGAATATGCCCTGAGAGTGTCATAAAAAAGAGTGCAGCAAGGCCTGTTGTCGTGTACTAGGATACCTCAGGTCAATCCCGAAACTCCTTGTCGGAGCTTTCACCCCTAAATACCTCCGTGCAAGAGCCACCTCTACCTGATCATATCCAGAGAGGGATGTATTTGCTAGAAGGATTCACATAACATATTCCTTACCACAATACCAAGATATTATTGTACGTTTATCCTCAAACACTACCTTAGGGCTTCATTCTCTACTATAAATTTCCCACTTCTGTTTCCATGTTTTCTACTAAACTTCCTCTGAAACAAACTATAACACCCAGACCCCTCTAGATCAGTGTCGGTGCATTAGTTTTTTTATTAGAATGGTAAGACGGAATTAAAATCATGATGGAATGATCATTTTAGTAGTCTTGAAGAAACTAGAAACATGAAATTAAGTCAAATTACATTAGAAAAGGTTACAAAATAAAATACAGAACAAAAACTAAAAACTACATCCATATGAACTCAATAAATGATCTCTCCTTCATCACCTGTTGAAGGAAAACTATGAAATGGGTGAGCTAAAATGATTAGTACGGGATACAAATGGCAGAAGCATGAATCAATAATAACTGATTTGTAATGAATTTGACATAATCAATATTCCATGGTGAATAAATGAAAAACTGTTGCCATTAATAAATTGAGAATGAAACTGCAACCATAGCATTTTTCATAGTGAAAACCTCATTGATAGTAATAATTGATAATGAATAAATAGAGTTATTATTAATTGTATGTCATGTATCTGGCACATGATACCATAATACCATAAAAATAGTTTAGTTCTGTGGGTTGAAACCCATCTGATTTTTGGAAACAAACTAGAAGGGTTTGTCGCCAACTGATTTGTCTCATGAGACCCACCGATGCATCGAGGGGATATAGAGTTCACCACCCACCACTGCATTTCCAATGAATTTTTTATACATTGATTCAATAGAAGATCAGTAATCCTTATTAATATCCGTATAGAGTAGAGTATATGGATTCATCAATATTTCCATAATTAAAATAACTGTCCAAATAAACCCTGTATGTAAAATTGTATACGGCTTAGAAAAAAAACATTTCCAGGACATGAGATTATGGATATTTAATATAAATATTATTTCAAATGAAAATTAATCTCAAATGGTTAGTAGGTACACCACATAGGTATTATTAGGTGCACAATACAAATTCTGTCACAACGAAAAGGTAGTTGAGACAAAGTCTCTTACCACAATGTAATCAATCAAATCATACGACCAGAACATAATGAACATAATTTGAATCATTGAATTAAATGAATATAAATATAATAATGTTATTATTTATCAAATTTCAGAAACATATACCACATACATGAAATAAGTGGAGAACAATGAAAGTATCACCAAAATGAATGTGAGATGAAAAACCCCTTAGCTTATGCTCTAGTGTGTTCTTTATTTGTTTTAATAACCTGAATAATAAAATTTAGATTCATTTATAAATAATTTTATAACCTCCAAAACATGTAATTGATTTATAATAATCTTATTAGGTTAATTCATGGCCCTTTTAATGGGTTTAAGAGGTTCAATTTTATTGGTTTGGAAGCATTTACTTCCTTGGTTTCCATGATTTGATTACATTCTTTCATGAATAAAAGTTTGTTTGAAATTTTGTAAAACATCCAGAAATGTTAAAATAAATTATTAATGACATTAAATAGATATAAATTATCTTATAATGATTTTGGTTTATATATTATGATGATGATTCGTTAGATTAACGTTTATTACAAATATTCGGATTAACTTGGCCTATTTGTTCATAATGAACTTATTTTGTATTATTATTTTATATTATGAATGTATAAGGATTACAGAACATTTATTAGATTAAATAGATATTTTCCTAGATGTTCCAACCATTAAAATGGTTTCATGACAATTAATTAAGTAGAAATTGATGAAAAAAACTTCGTCGTCCACAAAGGTTATAAATTGGAACTTCATGGATGTTGATTTAATTTATAAAAAAATTGGGGGAGTAAGAATATTGATGATGGTTATTCATTAAAATGATGTTATTATATAATATAGATGATACTGTGGTTTATCATATTCATTTGGATAGAGGATTTGAGGAGAGAAAATGAAAAGAGATGAATGTGAAAATAAAAGAAAAGTTGAGAGATCCCTTACGAAAATTCGGCAGCATAACGGTGTCGCTTAAAATATTATAAAATGAAAAGATGAGATAAAAAGGGTATCTCATCATATTTAAATCAAAAGGATAGTAATAACAAAAAATAAAATCAAACCCCAAAATATGAGAATGGAATGTCAAATAGATAACACAAAATAAGTTTCGACTAAAAGAAGAGAATGAACGATTCCCTTACCTTGTAGAGTTACTCCTAGATCTTGAGGGATGGTACCTTGGGGATTAAGGATGCCTTATGAGGACTCCTTGGTGGGTAATACCACTATATATTCTAGTATATTGAGTTTGTAATGATATAAAACGAAGGGGTTGAGTGGGTATTTACAGTAATTTAAAGTGAGTTTTTTTATTAATTAAAAGGGACACCTCGTTAGTGGTTTTCACAAAACCATGGGCTTTCCCATGGTATCTGACCATGGTTTAAGCCACTTGGGACACATAAAGACTTAATATACTAAGCACAAGTCGACCAGAAATTTATATTATTAATTTCATCAATTTCATTTCATTAAACTATCGAAAAATCAAATCTATTTTTTTATTATTCATGAAAAATCATATATTTTAGAAAATCCCCAAAAATTCAAACTAACCATTTCTCAAAATGTAGAATTAAAAAATGATCTCCATTTTTTAAAAATAATTTTCTAATAATTTTTAATTTATTCTTTAAATAAAATCATAGTAAATTCATAAAATAACAAATTTAAAGGTATAATTAGTTCAGTATTACATTGATACTTTAATGAACTTCTCATTATATTATTACCATAAGAGAATAAAATATTATAATTATTAACTATTTAAAAGGGTTATATTACTATTAATATTACTATTCCTTAGGTTATGTTACTATTAATCAAAAAATCAAGTTGGTTTTATCAGCCTCCAATCGACTTACTGGTCACAACTCTAGATGACCTTTTTGTTGAAATTCAAATCATAGAAGTGGATAATTTATGTTTAATGTATAGGTTTTGACTATCTCATAAATAAACATGTGTTGTTTCAAAGTAACATGGTGTTATATGACATATAGGATATTAAAAAAAATTATTTAAATGAAGCATACCATAAAATGTTTGGGGTGTTATAATTATTCTTGCTAGTCATTTTGTTTGATGCTGTAAAAAATTGATTGAGTATTTAGTTAAATTATATAAACATGATTGAGACTTACCATGACACAGTTAATAAAATTTAGTGGTTTCCAACCTCATCTTGAACTACGGGGGTGGGTTCTACCTTTTTACCATGATTATACCACCCTCTAGGTGTGTTTGTCAATCATTGCATAATTGAAAACTGAATTTGGGGATTTGGATAATTTTTTAATGTTTTAATTATTGCGATCACCTAGTCATTTTTATATGAATTATATAATTTACCGAATCTCTTGGATTTTATATTTATATGAAGGGATTAATTAATTTCTGATTTTATTGTTTAGGATGACTTTGAAATTTCTAATTTATGCATCCCATTTCATTAGCTCATTGGGATTCCATGAGCATTCCAACTCCATGGATTCAATGACCATATTTTCATCAATATATTATGATGCCTTTGACATTACTACCCCTTGTATATAATGATACAATAGGATTCTATAGACATATCTACTCCTTGGATCATTGATAAAGGGAAGATATGAAATCCTTTGACATTTGTACTCCCTGAAACACATCAACACATCTTATTTGGATAGCCCATAAATTTCTCCTCCCCAGATATTTTCTATATTAATTACATATATTCCTTTGACTTTTCTAATCCAATTATCTAATTTAACTTTCTATTCATGAAATTCTTGGATTCTTTTTTCATTTATCCTCCATGGATATGACTCATTTGGAATACAAGGACATTGCATCTCATTTGATGTCATATTCTTGATTTACTTATCTTAATCAGTTGCATTAGACATTATAACTCCTTGAACCCTGGATTATGTGGTCCTAAAAAATTTATTACATGTAATGGGACATTGTTGTTTATTTTTCCTATGCTTTACATATATCCATATTATTTAGCTTCTTGTTCAAATTGATTCTTTTTAGATTGGATAGAATAGATTCTACAAGTTTACATGTACTCTTGTTATATATGTACACTACATTTGATTATATGCATAAAAAGGAATTATTATAAACAATGATGGTGGTGGAATATAAGTGTTATCTCACATACTTTTAGGGACACCATTGTGTACCCAGACAGAGTTCGTGATTGAAGGTGAGGATAGGGTCAAATAGCCTAATACTGATTCTTGATTTATTAAGGGATATGAGTATTGGAGTACAATATCAAAATATGGATGGTGATGCTACCTAGGATAGTTGCTTTTTGGTAATGTTTTACTTTGATACATGTTCACTAATATCTTCCTTTTTCCTTATGTTACCTATCTATTTTATAGAATTCTATGATCATAATTTGTATATAATACAATATGAAGAGGCTACTTGGTTATTTATATAATGGATGTTTATTCACTTGTTGTATAGTTATTTTTTAGGCCTAATATATTTTTAGTTAAGATCATAATGATTTGTTACACTTTTTTTGAGTGTATAGTTTACCTATAATTCCACCATGGACCATCAAAAGTACGTGGCATGATCTAGTGTATGACAAGGTACGCATTATGCCATGTGGTCAATCGGGTTCAGTTAATTTTATTTGAACTGGTTCTAGGACATCATACTAGCCTGTAGTTGAATAAAATACATGAATAATTAGTAAATTACTAATAACAATCAACACAATCATACAAAACAAAAAATTGTCATTTAACAGCTCCAGAAGTGGCCTTTATCATCAAGAGAGAAGCTTTTACTACTAGTTAAAGATTAAAATCCCTGGTATTTTATCAACATTTAAAAACTACTGATAAATATATCCTTTGTCTACTATATTAAAATAATTGATAAAATGAAATATTTATCAGATATTTTATATATCACAGTAAATGGGGGCCTTTAACCACTCTTCTAGAAGAGCATATAAATGATACCTTTATCAGCACTTGTAAAATCACTAATAAAGGGTAAGATAATCTATTTTTGTAAATATAATAAGAAGGGGGAATAATGTAGTGTGGTGTGACAACACACTAGAGAACCATAAACCCAACCATAAATCAGAATAATAAACAACCAATACATAATTTCAATTAAAAAAATACTAAAAAGTACGAGGAAAAACACTATATTTTAGACATTTAAAACATTTTTTTATAAAATTAAATAATAAAAAATTATTACAAAAATTCAAAAAAAATTCAGCGTTCCTTTGACATATGATCCTATCTTTGACTTATGCTATTAAAAAACAAAAATCCCCTGCTAAAGATAAATAACACACATGTATAAGAAGAAAAAAATTATATAAGACAAAAAATGAAATAGACCAAAATAAAGTGTTAATTCTATACTAAACATTGATTCATACCCATAATAATGTTTATTAGATTGTGTTGCAGTTGATTATTACTTGACACAAAATTTATTAATCTTCTTCATGCATTATCTCTATGAAAACTAAAAAACTATATATAAGAAAAATGGTTTGGAATTTAATTATTTAATAAGAGAAAGAATGAAGAAAGGAAATATAGGCTCATATTCATGGATTTGGTGAGGTGATGCATGTTTTAATTTTAAAAGGAAAATATATAATGTAAATATGAACTTGGAGCTATACCAGTCACATTATGCCTTAGATTGATGTGCACATTGTTACAACATTTCCCCTTGGATTTAGGATCATTTCCAGAAATTATAAAAATAATAAAAATGTGTTTTAATATTTATTAGTATGTCACGTGTCTTTTATTTACTAAATATTCATTTAAAACTAGAAACATGCCCTTTGATTAATATCATTTACATCTTGTGCTGGTTTTATGCAAGATTGATTACTACATATAAAAATGAATTCAAAACAATTTTACAAATTTATCAACACAATTCAATCACATTTTCTCATTTTTCATTTATTGAAAATTATCCTACTAAAATTTCAATTTAAAACGAATAACAGAAATTTTGAGTTATACGGGGAACCTATTTTCTCATATTGATGTTTAGAAGATTCATATGAGTCCAAAATTACTTACGTATCATTTTCCTAAAGTATAAAACTAATATGAATGTATTTTATTTGATATGAGTATCCCGATTGTTCTTTTAAAAAAATTAATGTGAATTTTAAATAAAAATATGCACTTGGAGTCATAATGGTTACATTAAAAAACATTAATCCAAGGATGATTCCTAAAAACCTAAATGAGTTAAGAATCATTTTTCCAATGTAATAGAAACCATAAGAAAGAGTGTAACACCCCGAGATTTTATGAAAGATACTATTTTTAATTTCTTTGATGTCTTCTGTTGTACGCTTCACCAATATTATCTTGAGCTATACACGACACCGTATTAGCTTGTAGTATATACATAACACTATTTTTGGCTTGTGTTGTACACAATTTCATGTTCATTGGAATAAAATTCATTTTTACACAACACCATGTATAGATTTTGATCAACGATTAAATGATCTATATTTTGATTATGATATATGAAAAAATAAAGGAATCTTGCACTACACGTAACCCTGACTTGTCTTGCATTACACGCATTAGCGACCTTCCTCGATAGTGTGTGTTGTATGCAATACTGTGTTTCACAAAACAATGATATATTATAATATTGTTATGAACTAACCGTTATGAATATTATTAACTGAATTTTTAATTTTAAGACATTATAATTCATCCTAAACATTTTATAGATCATGGTATGAGAACAAAATAAATTTTTTGTTTAAAATTAGTATTTTTAAAAAAAATGAAGTTTTGTCAACTTTTGATGGCACACTGATTTTAAATATATTTTTTGACATGTTTATAAGTTAAAGTTGAAAAACTAAAAATCTTCTATGGAATCAGGATATAAAAATTTACTTTGGATGAATTTTTGATATTAAACTAACTAGTTTCTTATTTTGATGAAAGTAAAAATATGCTAAATTTTAAATAAAAACACCTTTTTTTCAAGATAATTTATATTGTTAAATTATAATATTTAATGGTTTTAATATATAAATAGAATATATATTTTCAATTTAATATAATTTATGTCATTAGCATTATTTTTACATTGATTTCATAGGTTATATCATTTCTATCTTTTGAAATGTTTTAAACAAAAGCCCGTTTTTTCTACAATGGGATTAATTTTAAATTAATTTTTGTAACTTATGTGTCTTGAATTTGGAAAAATTAATTCCATATTTGGAATTAGTGATTCCAAATTATGTTAATAGGTTACTTTAATTTTTTGGCACTATGAATAGTAACTACGGTAAATTTTATTTACCATAGTTAAAGGTAAATCTGATAATTAAGGGTAATATTAATATTATAAAATTGCCCAAACACTTGAATTAATATAATTGGATGATTATATTTTTCCCTAAAATCTAATTGGGTTGACATGGTATCTATTTCAACCCACTTTTATGTGATTAAGACCTTTTATTTATTTTATTTTAAGGAAAGTGAAATATGTCTCACTCAAACTATAATAATTATTTTTTTAAATATAAGGTTATACAGAATATAAATTAAATTATAAATAATAATTTGAATTCTAAAATGTCTGTATTCATCATGGTAATTTATTTGTAATTTTTAAGAAATATTTAAATACTTTAATAGCTTATACGTTAATGATAGAGAAATTATTTATTTAGTGAAAAATCAATAATATAGTTTTTATTATAATAACAATACACATAAAAAACCCCAAACACCTGACCAAAACAAATTTTTCATGTATATATAAACCATAATCATCCCATGGTGTAATGTTTGACTATTTGGTGGCTTATAAATGCTATTATGACACTTATATTATTTTATTTTAAATGATGTCAAAGTTGTCACCTTCATAATTTAATAAATATAATAATTTAAATGTTGTGATTCTAAGATTCTAAATTCTAGTAAAAGTATTATTATGAAATTTATTATATTTATCTTCACCATGAGATTTTATTTTTAATTTTATGGAACAAATAATTATATTAAATATTTATACGAAAACGTTTTAGTAATTATTTTAGTAAGAGAAATATCAAATAAATGGTTTAAAAATATTAAAATAAACATTAAATGAAATAATTAATGTGCTACAAGAATATTATAGATACATATGACATTTTAGAAATCTATTAAATATTTTTTTTCAAAAATATCTTCTGAGTGGATTTTATTTAAATTTAAATAAGTGAATACTGTCAAAATTGACCGTATTTATATTTTATACAAATAACATATTATTAAATTATTTTAAAATCACAAAAATATTTAAAAATTACAAAATTAAATTTATATGGTATAAAATATCATAATGTATCTAATTATGTATAATTAACAATAATTAAGTTAATAATTATAACCATTTAAAATTTACAATATTATTACAATAAATAAAATTATTTAGATTAAATAAGGATAAATCAAAATGATAAGGTTTAAAATAAACATAAAATATGTGTAAATATTATTTGTTGATGAGATTACAACCCTATCTCATATCATCATAGAATGGAGTCATTTTTGTAGGTTTTTATCTGGGGTTTTATTTTATTATTAATTAATATTTTTGAGGATTCCAAAAGTTCCCCTTTCCTCTCCTATATAAGGGAACTTCCTTCCCTCTCATCTTCATTAAATTTGGAGCATTAAAACATGCATAAACCCTTCCAATTCCTCTTCTAAACTTCTCTAGTTACATTGTAGAGTTACTAGTCTTGTCAAAAGTCCAACTCTAGTGCCCTAAGAGGAAGTTTAAAAGAGGCATGTCATGGAAGAGGTAATCTCTCCTACCGATTCTTTCAAGTGTATTTCCTCTTCAACTTTTTCTTCTTTATTTGTTTCATTATAAAGTAATAACATAAGTATCAATAATATACAGATATGTTATGGTGTAATTTTCATTTCCACCACCACCTTACATGGATGGGTATAATGGTGGAAATAATAACTATATATGAATATTATAACATGATAATAGTTCTGATATATTATATAATCCACTTCATCAATTATGGGAATGAAATCGTCACTCGTGCGTAAGTATGAATTACCATCTCCATGACGCGATGAGATTCAATCTCCATGTTAACCATTAAATAATGGTTATAAATTATATATAATAAATAATCATGAAATATATCACATAATAAGGATACTTTATTTATTTACATATATGTTTCATTTAATTAATTCTATTAAATTAAATAAGGGAATGAAAACAACGTCCATGTGTACGTACGGCCTACCGTCTCAATGAACGGTGTATTTCATTCTATTTATATATCTATCATATATAATTATATGATGAATATATATTATATATAAATCATGTTTTACATTCTGGAATTTTGTAAATTAGGATATAAATAATAATATCATGAACAACAAGTCCAATCACGTACGATAAATGAACCGACTTTACCCAAAACGCTGCTTTAACATGGAATTGACAAAAGAACGAGTAATATAATGTCTTAATTGAATCATATATTATATCATAAATATTATTATGGTTCTGCAACAAGTTAATAATATGTTAAAACCCACTATACAAGATTTTCGGACACGTATGGATGAAATTGGACCTAAGGTAAAGGATAATTTCTCCCATCTCATTCTTATCTGAGATTGTTTATTTGTAAGTTTTTACTGGGATTAAATTTATCATCCATATCTGTGTTTTATAAAAATGTGTTCATAAAGGGTTTACTATTCTTTCATTTATGTTTAAATTCATTTTTACCCCTTTTTGTCTTTTACTATTTAGTATGGAAGGATTCATTCTATTATTTACCATACGAGGTACTTTTTGTCTTTTCCGGAAAAAGTACAAGAAGAATGTTTTTTTAACTTATATGGCGTGAATAGATTTTTACGTTTTTATAATGCCTTATTTACATAAAGAATAATTTATAATATTTCATGATTATTTTCAAAAATTCATTTTCTTTTAAAATTTCATGGCATTTTGAAAAAAGAAAATGATTTTAAAGAATAAAAAATATTTTTCTCAAGAATTCATTTCAAATGTTTTATCAAATCTATTTTCCATCTAATGTAAAAAATTTTAATATGACTATGTTTCAAGTATATTTTCTCTATTATTCACATGGTTTAATTTTTGTTATGATGAAATTTTATCCATTTATTCTATATGGATTATGTTATGATGGGATGATGTTTATGAAAACCATTTTATTAATTGTGTTATAAAGAATGATTTATGTTTATTTTGTGGCACATGAAAGAATGATTTCATTATGATATGGGTGTGACCTATATCTCCCTCCAATGCATTGAGTAAAGATTTATATCTATTGAGATAGAAATGTATGGAATGGAAAGTGAATCTGGTTCTGTAATACACGGCTGGAACGACAAGTAAACTCAGTTCAGTAATGAAATTTTTACACTATGATAGTCTTGGAAAAAAATCATTGGATACTATGGAAATCATATCATGATCTTAATGGATGCCAAAATTTCATGGTTTATTCCCATGTTATTTTATCATGATTAATGTTATTTTATGATCTATGACTTATGTACTGCTAATACTTATTTCACAACTTATTATTTTGAAGTTTAAACTTTATGTTCATGTTTTTTTAAGTTCAAATGTATATGGTTTGTTTTTTTTTCTCCATGCTAGCCCTTACTGATCATTTGAGCTCACCATTTATATTTTTTATTTTTCCCAGGATATAAGGATATAAATAATAGTTTTAGGTAAGAAAACAAAAGGGGAATATCTTTATGAGAGATGTTGAAGATCTTTCACCATGATTAGAAGATTATGTTCCATGTTTCCAAAGACACTAAAATATTACGGTCCTTGGGTGTCTATTTTTGTTTTGTATTATGTATTCTGGAAATTTTATTTAATTTCCATATACGTCATGTTTTGGTCTCTATAGTGGGTGTCAGAGGAAAGGTTTAGTTAAACATCAGAAACTAGGATGTAAAATCATTACTGAGATCCCTAGAGATATTTATAGGGTATGTGTAGGGATGTCCCTAAGGTTTAGTATAACTATAAGTTATAGTACTATAATTATGTTGACGGTCATGAATAACCTAGGGTGATCCTAAGGTGTCATAGATTAAATAATCTGTTATAAGTTAAACATCACATAAAAGAATTTTTATGATTATGTGGTTCCTCGTTATTTTAACTGTTTCTTATAATATGGTTTCTAGTTTTAGTAAATACAGTAAATGAGAAGGAATTTAGTTAACATTAATTCCAATGGAAAAATTTGTGACTATGATCAAAAAAATTGTTTAATTCTTGGAGAGAAAGATATTATAATTATGATGAATCAGTCATCACGATATATGATTAACAAGGTGAACTTCAGTTGTATTTATAAGTCATTAAATAAGAGGAAGATGGACTTTTATTCATGTTCGAATGGTGAGGAACATAGAGGAAGGAATATTAATGTTTCTACATATCAATAAGATGGGATGAAGAACCTTGAGGAATTCCTCAAATGGATGGGAAGATGCTTTCTGTGTTGGGAAAAGTGGCATACAGTGACAGACTGTTATGGAGTTCAATGTCTTATCAATGGAGAACATGGGAATTACCCAACTCGATGACCTGACCTAAGAGGTTACTTCTAAATTGAGGAATTACTAATTCCATTCCAATAATTGAAGAGGATGGATTCAAGAGCTTATGAATTGGAATTCAAGAATAATGATTTTTAGGTACTTTTATGGTATATTGAAATATCTATGTATTGGTCCATTATGGTTTTCCATAATAATATGGTACCTATAACCATGAAAAGTGCTTGAAATATTTTTGGAAAGAAGATGATATGCGAATAATGAAGGGATATGGAGAAAATAATATGTTTGATAGTATTAATGAGCTCATGACTGATATAAGGACAATGTGATATCATGGTTTGAGTATATAGAAATTTTGGGATTTTGGTATGTGGGAAGAGTTAACTTCTGAAAGAATTCATGGTTTTACAAATATTATATGAAAATTCATACATGATTTATGAATTCATATGTTTGGAATGTGACCAGCAAGATATATCTTATGATATATGGGGGATAAATGATGGTATTCAATGCTTGGTAGATGACCTTTCTTGTAATCATTTTCATTAAATTGTGAGATTGGACAGAAGTATCTCCGATAAGTCTGAAGGATGGAATGGATTATGTTGGACATTAGATAGTATTGTTTAAGGATAAATTTTTTTCCTAGAATTTTATAATAGTATAGTTTTTGAAAAAGGGCAAACTGAAGGATGGGCGACAACCCATCACGTCGGACAAGGTTGTGGGAATCGAACCCACAACTGAAGTGCGACATGCCTTTATCACCCACCACTATCCTAAAAGAAGTCCATGGTTAGTAGAAATTAGTTTATTTTATTAAGTGTTATGATATATGAAGTATATGTCCATTTTTTGAATCATATAAACCATAGATGGTCTTTTCTATATTTAATAATTTGTGCTAACCTTTTTCTAAAAAGGAGAGATGGAATGACCTATCATTCTATCACATGATGTAGTAATATTTCAAGAATGACAAATTCAACATCATTTCTTTAAATAACAGATGAATTATAAATTCTTCATGGAATGAACAATGATGATTTTACACTGAAATCTGGTAAGTACTTATCCTTATGCAAAAAAATAACCAAATTTAGGGAAATGATCTTGAAAACCAAAAATATTGTCCTAGTACCCTTATATCTGATGAATCAGATGGGACCTTAGATCATCTCAAATTTATGAATTCGTTATTGTTAGATTTTTCATAGCCATGTGATTTACCACTCTTCATCAGAACATGTTGGTTAGATTTCTCTTTCATATCCATATTTTCACCTATATTCTCTTATGTGGAAACCCAATGATGAGTTAATTTGGGTAACCATTACATTTCATACTTTATTTTTAAAATTATGTTTTATTATTCCTTTTTATGATGTGGGTTTCTATGAAAGAAACTTTCAAGTAGTAAACGATTTATAACCCCAATGAATTTTGAGGGAGAAATTCAATTTAAGGGGGGTAGAATGTAACACCCCGAGATTTTATGAGGGATAATATTTTTAATTTCTTTTATGTCATGTGTTTTATGCTTCACAAATATTATCTTTCCCAATACGCAACACCATATTAGCTTGTAGTATATGCAACACTATTGTTGGCTTGTGTTGCACACAATTTCAAATTCTTTCAAATACAATTCATTTTTACACAACACCAAGTATAGATTTTGATCAATGAATAAAGGAACTATATTTTGATTAAGTGATATAAAACACCAATGGAAGCTTTTACTACACACAACCCTTAATTGTCTTGAATTACACCCAATAGCGACCTTCCTCGATAGTGTGTGTTGTACATAATATAGTCTTTCACTATACAATGATGTATTACAATATTATTATGAACTAGCCATTATTAATAGTATTAACCACATTTTTATTTTTATAACATTATTATTCATCTTTCACATTTTCTAGATCATGTTATGAGAACCAAATAAATTTTTCTAGTAAAATAATTATTTTTCAAAAAAATGAAGTTTTTCAACCTTTTGATGGCGCACCCATTTTAAATCTATTTTTTGACATGTTTATAAGTTCAATTTGAAAAAATAAAATTCTTCTTTGGAATCAAGATACAAAAATTTAATTTGAATGAATTTTTTATATTTTTCTGATATGTTTCTTATTTTGATGAATAGTAAAAATACGCTAAATTTTAATTAAAAACAACTTTCTTCATCAACATAATTTATATAGATAAATTATAATAATGAATGGTTTTAAAGTATAGAAAAATATATATTTACCAATTAATATAATTTATGTCATTAGCATTAATTTTATAGTGAATTTATAGGTTAAATCATTTCTATCTTTTGTAATGTTTTAAACAAAAGCCCGTTTTTTACAACGGGATTAATTTTAAATTAATTTATACAACATCATTGTCTTGAATTTGGAAAAAAGGATTCAATATTTATACTCAGTGGGTCGGAATTATTTTAATAGGCTACTATTATTTTTGGGATTTATGAATAGTAACTACGGTAAATTATATTTACCATAGTTAAAGGTAAATCGGGTAATTAAGGGTAAATATAATATTATAAAATTACCCTAACAAATTTCTTAATATAATTGGATGATTATATTTAGTCCTAAAATATTCTTGGGTCAAAATGGTATCTATTGGAACATACTTGTATGTGATTAAGTTCATTTCTTTGTTTTATTTATGTCTCACACAAACATTAATAATTAGATTATAATTAATATAAGGTTATACATAATATAAATTAGAATATAAATAATAATTTTAAAGATAAAATGTTTTTATTTATCATGGTAATTTATTTGTAATTTTTAAAAAATATATAATTACCTTAATAGATTATACATTGAAGATATAGAAATTATTTATTTAGTGAAAAATCAATAATATATTTTTTCTTCAAATAAAAATACACATAAAAAGGCCCAAACACCAGAAAAAAACTTATTGGTCGTGTATATATAAACCATAATAATCAAATGGTAGAATTACTGACCATTTGGAACCTTGTAAAAGCGATTATGAGACTTATATTATTTTATTTTAAATGATGTCAAAGGTGTTACCTTCATAATTTAATAAATATTACAATTTAAATGTTGTGATTTTAAGATGATAAATTATAGTAAAATTATTATTATTAATTTTATTATATTTATATTCATCATAGGATTTTATTTTTAATTTTTATTCAACAAATAATTATATTAAATAATTATACGAAAATGTTGTAGTTATTATTTTAGTATGAGAAATATTAAATAAATGGTTTTAAAAATAATAAAATTATTATTAAATGAACTAAATAATGTACTCCATTAATTTTATGGATAAATATTACATTTTATAAATCTATTAAATATTTTTTTCGAACATGTCTTTTCATTGGATTTTATTTAAATTCAAATAAATTTATAGTGTTAAATTTGACAGTATTGATATTTTATACAAATAAAATATTATTAAATTATTTAAAACCCACAAAAATAATTAAAAATTACAAATTGAAATTTATATGGTCTAAAATATCATAAAGTATATAATTATGTATAATTAACAACAAATAAATTATATTTATAACCATTTAAAATTTAGAATATTATTACCAAAAATAAAATTAAATAGATTAATTAAGGATAAATCAAAATGATAAAGTTTAAAATAATCATAAAACATGTATAAATTTTATTGTTTGATGATATTACAACCATATATCATCTCATATTCTAATAAAGTGATTTTTGGAGGTTTTTATGTGTGGTTTTATTTTATTATTAATTAATATTTTTTAGGATTCCAAAAGTGCCCCTCTCCTCTCCTATATAAGGGCACCCCCTTCCCTCTCCTCTTCATTCAATTTTAAGAATTAAATATAGGATAGCCTCTACCAATTCCTAATCTAAACCTCTCTAGATTTATTTTAGTGGTGCTGGTCTTCTCAAAAGGCCAACTCTAGTGCCCTAAGAGGAAGTTTAAAAGAGGGGCGTCGAGAAGAGGTAATCTCTCATACCGATTCTTTCAAGTTTTTTTCTTCTTTAACATACTCTTATTTAGATGTTTTATTATAAAGTAATAACATCAGTATCAATAATATATGGATATGTTATTATAAATATTAAACTACTATATTTCACCTTCTATCCATCCTACGGAAAATGAAATCACCACCTGTGCGTACGTACGGAATATCGTCTCCACACCTTGGTGTAATTTTCTTTTACACTACCACCTTACTTGGATTGGTATAATGGTGTAAATAATAACTATATATTATTATTATAACATGATACTAATCCTAAGATATTATATAATCCACATCAACAATTATGGGAATGACATCGTCGATCGTGCGTACGTACGGATTACCGTCTCCACGACACGAAGAGATTCATTCTCCATGTTAACCATTTAAGAATGTTTATAAATTATATATAAAAAATAATCATGAAAGATATGACATAATAATTATAATTTATTTATGTACATATATGTTTCATTTACTTAATTCCATTCAATTCAATAAGGAAACGAAAACAGCGTTCAGGCGTACGTACGTACTACCGTCTCCATGAACGGTGTATTTCATTCCATTTGTAGATCTATAATATATATTTATATGCAGAATATATAGTATATATAAATCATGTTTTATATTTTGGAATTAATTTTATCTGGATATAAGTAATAATATCATTAATAACATGTCCAATCACGTACAATAAATGAAACGATTTTACCCAAAACGCTGCTTTGACATGCAATTGACAAAAGAACGGGTAATATAAAGTCATAATTGAATCATATATGATATAAAAAATATTATTATGGTTTTGTTAAAACTTAATAATTTGTTCAAACCCACTATAAAGGAGTTTTGGACACATAAAAATGAAATTGCACCTACAGTAAGGGATAATTATTCCAATCTTGTTCTTATCCGAGATTGTTTATTTTTAAGTATTTACTGCGGTTATATTTGTCATCCATGTCCATTTTTTCTAAAAATGTTTTTATAAAGGGTTTACTATTATTCCATATATGTTTAAAGTCATGTTTACCCCTTTTTGACTTCTACTATGTAGTATGGATGGAATCTTTCTTTTGTTTACCATACGAGGTACTTTTTGACTTTTCTGGAAAAAGTACAAGAAGAATGTTTTTTAACTTATACGGTGTGAATGGATTTTTACGATTTCATAACACCTTCTATCCATGATGAGTCTTCTAAAAAATTTAAGGATTATTTTCAAAAAAATCCTTTTATTTTAAAATTTCATCGAATTTTGAGAAAAGAAAATGATTTTGAAGAAGAAATGATATTTTCCTCAAGAATTCATTTCATGTATTTTATCAAAACAATTTTCCATCTAAGGTGACATTATTTAAAATGTTTGTGTTTCATGTATAATGTCTGTATGATTCACATGGTTTCATTTTTCATATGAATAATTAATATCCATTTATTCTATATGGATTATGTTATAAGGGGATGATGTTTATGAAACCCATTTTTTTCATTGGGTTATGATGAATGATTTATGTTTATTTTGTGGCACACAAAAGAATGATTTAATTATGAGATGGGTGGGAACTATAACTCTATCCAATTAATTTGGAAAAGATTTATATCTCATGAGATATACATGGCTGGAATGACAAGTAATCCCTATTCAGTAATGGACTTTGTCCACTATGATGGTCTTGGTAACAATGCCTTGGCTACTATGGAAATCATATAATGCACTTAATAGATGCCACAATTACATGTTTTATTCCCATTATATTTAATAATGATTAAGTTTCCTTTATGATCTATGCCTTATGTACGTCCAAGATGTATTTCACAACTCATGATTTTGATGTTTAAACAATATATTCATGTTTTTTTAAGATAAAATGTACACGGTTCGTTTAATTTTCTCCATGCATACCCTTACTGAGAATTTGAGCCCACCCTTTATATGTTTTCTTTTCCCCAGGATATAAGGATATAAAGAAAGGTTTTTGGTAAGAAAAAATGGCTAACATCTATGTGGGAGATGTTGAAGGTCTTTCACGCTAATTAGAAGATTATGTTCTGAGTTTCCAAAGACACTAAACTAATACGGTCCTTAGGTGTCTATTTTTTTAATGTATTAATCATTCCTCAAATGTAATGTAATGTCCATGTATCTCATTTTTGGGTTTCTTCATTGAGTTTTCTTGGTTTTTAGTATGCTAGTTGTCATATTATAAACTAATGTTTTTTTAAATAAAAAAGGGTACTTGGAGCCATTATGGTTACACCACATTTTTTCTTTAATTTTGGAAGATTCGTACACATCCCAAATGACATATGGATCATTTTTATAATTTATAAATACTATCCAAATGAATTTTAACAATTTTTATTTCGTTAGTTTATTTTACTAAAATGTTTTTTTTGAATTGGAAGAACAGACATTGAGTCATATCAGTCACATCTTATAGCAGTTTGACATAAGAATAATTCAAATAAGTCAAAAATTAAATAGTTTTTTTCATAAATAACATTATTATCTATTGGAATTTTATCAATTTTCATGGATTTAAATATTCTAATATAAAATTTTAATTTTAAACAAATAATGAATACTCTGAGTCATTACAGGAACATCATGTATCTGGTTGAGGTGTGTTATATTATTACACTTATATAATCACAAATGGAAAATTTTACTTGTGTATAAAAAAAATTTCATTTTTGGGTTTTGAGTAGGTTGGTTATCTTTTTTACTAAAATAAATGACAATTTAAAATAAAAAGGCACACATGGAGTTATAAAGGCCACACAATGCATCAGACTGTGATGTGGCTGATTCATACACATATATAAATATTTGGATTATATTATTGATGTTACAAAACATTCCCAATGTAGTTTATTGGTTTTGAATATATCATTTTACCTTTTCAATAAAATTTAAATCATTTTTTTAAAATCATGTTTGGAATCATACCAGCCACACCATGTATCAAATTGGGGATTGACCGATTCTCACATGTACGATTGAATTATGCATCATTTTAATTATGTATGAAAATATATAAATATGTTTTATCAGTTTTATGTATAAATTATATTTTTTTAATAAAAATTAAATTCATTTTTATATACGAATACAGACATGGAGTCATTTCGGTCTCAAAGTGTGTCAGATTTATTTTAAGGGATTTGTTAAATATACTAAATTACTTATGGATTGTTTTTAGAAAGTATCAAAAAAATCTGAATGTATTTTATCAGTTCTGAGTATGTCACTTGTATTCTTTATTAAAATGTAATTTTAATGTGGATACATACACTTTGAGTTATACTAGTGAAATCGCATATCAATAAGATGTGAGACTAACTATACCCATAAAAAATAACTAAATAAAAAATTTCTTAGTTTATACAAACAATAATTGTTTTCATTATTCATTTCCAGCGAGTGACACATTTTGAACTAAAATTTCAATTTTAAATAGATAAATGGAACTTTTAATCATAATAGGAATACCATGAATTAGGATGAGGTTTAGCTGATTCCTATACATCATAGATGACATATAGATCATTTTAAAAATGTATCAAAGAAATATGAATATGTTTTTCAGTTTTGAGTATGTTAATTGCCGTTTTAACTAAAATTAATGTCATCATTAAATAAAAAGATTCATTATGAGTAATACCAATCACATTGTGCATCAGACTAAGGTGTGGATGATTCCTACACATGCTAAATGAATTTTTGTTTGTTTTCATAAGGTTAACAATAATCCAAATGTGACTTATTTTTTTATTATTTCACTTTTCTTTTTTACATAAATGTCATTTTGAACTTCAAACACATATATTGAGTCATACCATTTACATTGTATTTCAGTTTTACCTGAGCCTGATTTTTACATATCATAATGAAACTATGAAGAATTTTCCAAAATTATCATTAAAATATTAGTGTGTTTGGTTAGTTTTCAATGAAGAACAAATTTTGAACCAAAAAAACAATTTGAAACTAACAATGAACACTTTGATACATACATGGGACAATGTGAATTTGATTGAGGTGTGTCTAATTCCTACACAATAAAAATTATTTATGGATTTTTTCCCTGATGAATAAATACAATACATATTTGTTTTCAAGGTTTTGTTTCAGTCAGTTTTCCTTTCTAAAAAATTAATTTTAGTTGTAAAAAAATGTTTCCCTTAAAGCCACACCAGTCCCACCATGCACCAGATTAATTTCAGGTTGATTCCTTCACAACAAAAAAGATATATACATCATTGTCCTAAATTAGGAAAAAAATATGAATGTTTTTTTTTTCAGTTTTCAGTGTGTATGTTTTCTTTTATACTAAAATTATAACAAATTTTAAATAAATATAATCAAATTTATTCATAGTAGTCATCATATGTGTCTGATTGTGGTGTGGATGATTCATATACATCTCAATGGCTCAAAAAATCATAACATCCAATTTAAACATGATTTCCATTGAATTTATTTGTTTAATTTTCAACAATATATATTAATCATTGAATTGTGGTGTTGGTAGTTTGATATAGAAATCCAATTGAACGAGTGGAAACATTTGTAGGGAAGAACATGGGATCACATTTCGGAAATTCTTTAGATGGTTGAAATAAAAATATTACTCTCTAAATTATATATGAAAACATATATAAATAAGTATTATATAAACTTAATATGGAATTTATCTATGAAATATTTGTTAAAATGATAAAAAAATTAAACAAATAATTGGTTCAAATTCAGGATTTCATGATGGTAGTATGACTAATTAACCAATTTCCTTATTTTTATTATCTTAGTTTCTGGCCCAATGTCCATTCTCTCATGATCGTGATCATCTTTGAGATGACCACCCCAAATCAAATAAAATAATCCACCTTTATAAGTAAAAAATTATTACGTGAGTAATAAAAATAAAAAATAAATATTAAATATTAAATAATACATTAATTAAAATGACAATCATTTTGCTATGACAACATCATGATTACCATTGTGACTGAGAAGAGGCAACATTGTTTATCATCCTGCAAAAGAAGTGGAAGTAACTTGAAGTAAAATGATAAACTCCAACATTGAAATTTTGAGATGGTTTTGAGGGAGAACAAGCCTAAGAATATGTTGTTTCATAAAGGCATGAATGATGGATCAATATCAAATTAAATAAATTACATGTGAAAATATGACTTCCAGAAATATCAGAGAAAAAACTAAATAAGAATTACATAAATATTATAAGGAAATTATCATTAATATAAAAAATTAAATGATGAAAAAATTAATTAAATAAGTAATGTAAATTACTGTTCTCATTATTTCTGTATTCATTCTTGACCCTTTTTATTGTATTTATTAACTGAATTTTATCCCAGATGTGCAATCTCTCATTATAATGAGATGCTTCGAACAGACCACTCATAATCGTACAAAAATAATTAAAAATTTAAGAAAAAAATTATTTATGAGAAGTACTAAAAAATATATTAAACATAAATATGAAATATTAAAATAATACTATGTACAAAGATATTTCTAAATAACATCAATATTAAATATTTGATTGATAAGAGGATGATTTATTTCTATTTCTTCAATGAAACTAGTGGGAATATGAAAGAAATTAATAAATTCCAACACTATAATAGGGAAAGCAATTTGAGGGAGAAGACATATGTGGAAGATTATGTCTATAAATTCAAAAAATATGGATATAAAACTCCAATAATAAAATAACACTTTGAGGTATAATGAAAATCAAATAAAATATTCATTATATAATTTTTTTTGTGAAATAGGGAATTATATCATAACTTTTTTACATTATCCCAAATGGTTTCTTTTGAAATAGTCAATTATTCTGTATGATTTCTCACATCATCAGGTTCATAATTCATTTTCAACATGAATATCGAAACATTTAATTTACATTATTTTAATTTAGTAGTGAAAATTTAATATAAGGAGGGAAAATACAGTATATTAAAAAAAAATTACCTTCTCAATGAACTCAAAATTTTAAATTGTTTTACAGATTTGGTTCCTCTCTCAGGAATAAAAATCCCCAATTTATGATCCCAACTAACATAAAAAAATTATATATTAGGACCAACATGAAATGATTTTGATCTCCTAATAAAATGGGTATACCAGATTGAATTTTCATATATCCAGCAATTTTTAGTATCTAATTGAAAAAATGACAAATTATTGATTGTTGGATCTTGGGCATAAAGTATTTTCACTTCTTTATATTTCATTATTAAAAACACTCCATTTTTACATTCCACACTAAAATACACATTCAAAGTCACATTTCATCAGATTTCACTACTCTCATATTGTCAACCCATTCGTATTAGTAAATCGGCACATGAAATATTGTATAAAAATATCATATATTTGTTCGATAATTCCAAAATATGACATATTTTCACATATTTTATATATATACTTAGAAAAATATATGTTCATCATTGTTTCCAACAGTGTAACACTACTATTTTGTATCATAATGTAGTGATCATCATCATTTTTATAAATTGTATAACCATTGACTACAAAACCAGTGTAAGATATAACATTAGCATTTGGTCCCATGGTAGGCCATCAAAGTAATTCAATAATTTAATTTTTATTTTTAGATAAATTCTTATAAATTTTATCTTGGAACAAACTGACAAACTACTAATTATGTGTATTGGATATCCTTTTTTAGAATTTGATGCATTCAAATCAATAAAAAATCATTATGAATTCATCATGGGAAAAAATATAAACACTATTATGTAAAATGTAATGTTTTGATTTCTACCGATGTATAATGTAAATTTTAACAACATATCTTCTAAAAATCTTACAACCCATGAAACATCTTTTGTGAGAAGACATTCTATAACTAATATTTCCATCATCACTTAGGTAAATGGTGAAAAATTCAACTAATTCCTCCTAAGTATATTTTTCTATAATAAAACCTTTTGGATGAATTAGAATAATGAAATATCCTTTAAATATCTTTATATACCATTCAATGGGTTACATCTACTTAAAGGTATAAGACCACATAGTTGAACCTATCTAACCAAGTAAACCGTTAGGTGGACCGCTATATCAAGGAATGATATTGGGAAGATATTATCCAGTTCACTTAATATGACTACAATATTTTTACTCCTGATTGGAAACTTCATTGGGTCTATTATATAACAGTATAGGTCTTTGAAAAGGAAGGATAGTGTAGTTAATGTCTATAGTAAATTTTTATGCATAGTGCAATTTAATGAAATTGGAATCAATCTTTCATCAAAATATGACTGTCGTGAGAGTGTATTTCTTGTAACATAAAACAGAAATTGAACAAAAATTATTGATATTTTATGAATATCCCACTAAAATACATACACTATTAAGTAAAAAAAAGTATTTTCTATCGGGATAGTGTGTAAGCCACTATAAGAATAAATTTTGAGCCTTTACCCATCACCGAGGAAAACTCTTCCCTTATTCCCATGTCATTAGTTTCCAAAGAATCCTTAATGCCATATTTTATTTTTCTAGGAACATTTAGAAACTTACCAATAACACTATAAAATAAATATTTTATACATGCATGGTAGCAGGAAAATTCATTACATACAAAAAATTCTGAAAACATAATTCAAATTAAATTGATCTCTTCCTCCAACCTAATTTCATATGGTTTTTTGAAAATTTTTTATCTGATGTAGTGTCGATATATTTTACTTTATTGAATACTTGACCACCCATTACTATAGATAGATTCATACCTTGTTAAATATTTTTGACGCATGTTGTCAATCCAATATAGATATTTCTATCATCATGGTAAAACATTATGATGTCTCAAAAATATAGTCTTTGAGGAATGTTTTAAAAAAATTAGTGAGTTTGTTCATCAATAATGGGACACCCCACTATTGTTTTAATGTTATACCTTGATAAATTTTCCTATACAGGATAGTCATTTATCATTCCATACAACATGGCCCTAGAAGGGAATTTTTCACTTATATGAAAATTACACTTTGTGACACATGTAACCCACATCATTTTCAGATATTTTATAAATTTATACAAATAGTCATTAATACAATTACAAGGATTCATTGGAATAGATATAATCGGAGTCATCATAATTTATATTCACTTCATTCATAACCATGTGGGAATGTTAAAATTTACCGACATGATGGGTGATGTACTGTGTGTACTACTTTGTATACAAATGGAATTTATTCATCATGTAGATAACACAAAACAAATGTGTCTTGACCGATTTAAATATTCAAGATACTTATAATAAATATTCTTCGACTGTGGAGAATCAGATGGATGAAATAGTTTCTAACATTTAATTATTGTATTTCCATGTCATGTTAGTTTCCTCTCAGTGTCCTAAAATCCATTTATTCATCGTAACATTTGAATGATGGGAATGTTCGGTACAAATTTTAAAGGACATGTGTCATTGTTATTATATCGATCTACACTATATTTTTAGGATTTTATGAGTGATTAATGATCCGTGAAAAACAATCTATATTCATTTATGAACGAATGTATTATTTAGATATCATGCCCATTGAACATAGTAGTGTTATAACATTATATTTTCAACATGGTAATTCCTTTTCATGTGGTATCATATCTTTCATGAGACAATGTAGTTCCTTAGAACATGTGTCACAACACTTGCAGCTATCCTTCTTTTTTTATGACATCAATAAAGATAATAATGTTGAGTTTTTAGTAAAACCATTATATGATGGTCCCCTAGAACATATATTTGACTTTTAAAATTTTTTGTACATTCATGAAGGTCATATTCAATTGTATTAGTCATTTATTCAATGTGAAATACATCATCATTTACATTGGTATTCATATCAAATGTTCCATAAACCATAATATCATCTCAATTGGTGTGCACAATCAGTTTTTCCCTATATTTAGTCAAAAAATTGTAACTATGATCTATTACGTGACAAATCAAATGTTCTTCCAACTCATCTATAGTAATTTTTTTGAATAAAAAACATAAACACAGTCAAAGGAATTTACAATGGTTGTATTCATGCTCTATTACCTACTTGATGAATCATTAACTCCATCATCGTACTCTTTTGTAAAATTATTCGTGTACATCAATTTTCGACTCATATGCATCCTACTAGTTTGAAAAAATATTCATTTTTTACAATAAATTATTAAATACACATCATATATTCTTTATCACAGGATAATTTAATAGATAATTTTAATAAGGGAAATACATTATTTTATTATTTAAATGAATTTGAGTATTTTTTGAAGAAAATTGGAAAATAAATTTATGAAATTAATTATTCATATAATTTTAGGTTTTATCCTTTGAATTCATCCAATGGTGAAAGTTATATGAAACTGTCATCCCCATCAAATGTTCTCCCAACTAGTTATCATTACATTTTGATGTTTTAGACTGAAAATCCATCACATGTGCAAATGTACCTATTTTGGTTGAAATACTATTATAAGTATTCATCAACTGGATGAATAATTCTAAAATTAGTTCTATAAAAACAAAATACAAGAAGGATGAGTCTCCTGAAACAAATTGAAATAAAAATAATTTAGGAGACAAAGTATATGTGTATAAAAATTGTACTCTAATATATTATCTAAAAGGGGTTATGTCTCCCATTTTTTATAATTACAACAATATAACATGTTATTAACTCATGTTATGTTGAAAGAGATATTTTGGTAAAATTCACATATTTTTATGTTATTAAAGGGGTCTATATAAAGACATGTTGTAATATTTTAATCCTTTGGGCCTATATGAATTCCATATTTATAGGACAAATCCCACATTTAATTATTTCAATCCTCTAACTATGACTACTCCATCCTCTATTAAAATGATCTATCAAGTCTTTCTTAAACCCCCTAAATAAATGAAAATATAATATTTGATAATTATCATTAATAAGAAACCCAAATTTGATAAACCAAAATAATAACCTCATATTTAATAAACTTATAGATATTAAAATATATTAATAAAACATAATAATAAATATAGTTTCATTTCATTTACATGTATATTTATCGGATATTCCTAGGGGTGGTACAAATACATGTAGACCTAAGATGATAAATTCAAGAAAATAATTTCTGATAATTATTCCAACATATAAAATATTTGATAACCTCAATCCCATTTTTTAGAACATGTGATGTAAGAACCTAATGAAATATTTGATTTACTATTAATGGTTTTACAATATATGAAAATTTATTAAAATTATAATTTCAATTTCAATTTTTAATTGATAATGAATGGGAAAAAATTTGAAAATGAATATACCTAATAAAGATAGAGGGTTTAGACATTTCAATTTTTTTTTAAAAATTAATTCAACAATTATATATTGATAGGTTGAACAAAATAAATATTATCATGAGGGTGAAGAGTAGTATTTATATAACAAATTTAATTTTCATGTCCATTATGTGTTTTATGGTTATTTTGAAAACATATTATATCATTTTAGTCATAATATTATAATAAATTGTAATTATGGAAGATATAGATTTTTATGTTAAAGTGGGAATGACCCAAAATTACAAAAATAGTTTCAAAGTGAGACAAATATTCATATGTACAATTTGATGTTAAATTTAAAACATTGAATAATCACTATTTAACAAGTCAAAAATTAAACAGTTTTATAATATATATTGAAGATTTTAGAAAAACAAAGAAGAATGTGAATAAAGAATTACAAATGTATTATATGAAAAAAGTAATGTAATTTCATATTAATGTAATATCGATGTTAAACAAAAGGATTTAAAATTGAAAAATAATTTCATATTTGATATTTGTTTTTCATCTCACATATGATATGTTAATTGATGTAATTAAGTTTTTTTACAAGTTCATAGGGTGCCAATTAGTTTAGACATGGTTGATCTTTTAAGATAAATTTCTACCATTAACATTATGTTTGAGATAATAGGAAATGATAAAAAATGATCTCCTTTTAGATTGATTAAAGAAAAACATACATAGAGTTTAATAGATATGTGATGAAGAAAATTAAGTTGTTTTTTAATAAGTATTACTTAATGTGATATCATTTCATAGGTGAATATATTTTTATAAAGGTATAAGAAAATAGTTAAACCATTTTATAATTTGGGGTTAGTAAGATTTATGGTAATTGTTTATGAAAGAGGAAATTTATTTGTTCTTGTGAAAAAATTATCATTTTAGAAAATAAAACACTAAAATAATAACTAATAAATGGTGGGATTGTTAGTTTTTATAATGACAATATAAAATTTTTAGATATTTTAAAAAGAATATGGAGTTTATTAATAAATAAAATATTGATGAAACATCAGAAGACATTAATTTTGAAATGATTAGTATATTGGGTATCGAAAATGGATATGTAGACACAAAATAATAAATTAATGTTGATAAATATGAAGAATGACTTTTAATTTCATCTAATAAAGGAAAGACTAAAATTAACGAAGGAAATTTCAATAGTGATCAGATAGTTTCGTTGAACACTGAGAGGTTTATAACTCTTTAGAAACACATTTTTATCTAAATTAGATACTAAATAATTTATAGAGACTGAGAAAGATGATTATTAGATCAAATATATTAATAAAGAGGTTGATTTTATTATGAAAAATGTTTTATTGATAATTATTCCAAGTATGGATGAAAAAAATGATAGTACAACCATATATATGTTATGTAGTGAAGTCATTGAATATGGAAACGTGGCATAGAATAAATCATGGATAGTTTGAAAGGTGAATTCAGAGATTAAAAAATTATATTTACAAAAAATTAATCATATATACTTGTGGGAAAATATTTTATTTTTTATTGTTATTTCAGTGAAAAGGTCATTCAAAGTTTTCCAAATGGACGTCAAATCTATGTTCCTAAATAAAGTTCATAAGGTAGGAGTGTACATTGAGGAAAAAGATGGATTTATTATGGATGAATATAAAATAAATGTGTTCTAGGTAAAGAATTTATTTTATAAGATAATGAAATCACTAAGGACCTGGTATATAAGTTTGGATAAATACCTATGAATTTTTTTAGCGAGGTAGTGTTGATCAGAGCCACTATATCAAGGCATAGAGTGTTCAAAGTAACTTGGTGCTCATATATGTGGAATACATAATAATTTATTATTTTACAAAAATGAAATTTTTTTTGGATCATATGTGGTATGATATCGACATGTTTATGATTAGTGAGTTAAACATGTCATTGATTTACATGTGATTCAATGAAATCATATCACATAAATCTCTTAGTAATAATATGAGAAATAGGTTCCCAAGTTATTTGCAATAGAATATTACTCACTAATGAAAACACCACTATTGTATGTATTAAATTTTTAAATGTCTTTTATTTAAAAGGGGTAGATGTCATGGAATATATGTTAATTATTGGTATCCAATTATACCACTCAATAGCATGACCCAAAATTTGGTTTGATATATTTCAAGTCCCAGATTACTGATTTTTTCCAAATCAGATCAACATGAAAATGGGATAGAGGATACTTCAATAGAGTATAAATATATTGAATTCTGTGGTATTTTGTTATTTGATAGTGAAATTGTAGTTTTTGGTATATTAGGATGTGGGATAGGAAGGTTCATTTGATAACCTTATTTTAACTTTAGGTGGTTGTTTTTATTTTTATAGTTATTATATTTCATGGATGAGTAAGATAAAAATTTATTTCGATTAAGCACAGTGATGGATGAATATGTCATTTCTTATCTATAATTTACTCAATTATTATGGATGTAGAAGCATATTGAGGACAATATATTAGATTTGAAATATAATATAATAATCAAGTGTGATAATTCATGTGTAACAACCCCGGATGAAAGAGCCAAATGGAATCTAAGAGATGTCGTCAAAAAAGAAATAAATGAGCGAGGAGAAGGGTAACAACATAACTTGGATTGAATAATTGAATCATTTGGTCGAATGTAGAGGTATCACCAAATGTGGATTTTTTTACAAGTCATGGATTCATTCACCTTTGAATCGTTGGATCCTTGGATTGGAGCCTTGGGATTGTTAGAGCCTAAATCCAATCCATAATTTAAACATGGAATCAACACTATGGAATATTAGATGGAGGTCAAATCGGCAAAAAGACTCAGATATCATGAAATTGTTCATCATGGCTATGGTTCTTAAAATATATCATGACACTTTTATTATTGCTTCCAAAAAAAGCATTGATAATGATCTTTTTTATCAACTCTAAGTTAATATGATCTGATAAAATGAATATTTTTAGCACTTCTTTAGCATTGATAAATATATAGATTTATCAGTGCTACAAAATGGATAATAAATATTTCTTTTATTATCACATATTAATTAAGCACTGATAAAGAATTTATAATTATTAGTAATAATATAGAATTATATATATAGATAAATTTATTTATTTATATAATTTTATATATAAATTTAATAAATATTTATAAATATAAATATATTGAATTTATTATTTATCTAAATATATTTATAATTATTTTTTAATTATTTAAATATATAAATATTATTTTATAATGAAATATTAAAAAAACAATATTTATATATTTATATAATTATATATAATTATATATAATTATATAATAATATAAATTTATACAATTATATATATATACATAATAACTATTGTTAATATATTAAATTTTTAAAAATATATATTATGATATTAAAATTATATTAATTTATATATTTGATTATTTGATTTTATTTAAATATATTTTAAAAAAATAAAGAAGTTATATTTATAAATATATAAATGTATAGATATAATAAGTATACATTTATAAACAACTTTACTTATAAATTTCAATTTACAAATATATTTTTCACATATCCATGAATATACCTAAAAATATATCTATAGCCCGATAGACCTGGATTGCCCCTTGAAGATCCATCAGTGTTGACTTAGATCCATATTGTAAAAATAGATTGTAAGAAGAATTCTGTTATACCATATGGAGGAAGAATGTGACCCATAAAATGAATTAAAAATTCACCATAATAAAATTTCAAATAATAAAAATTTTCCGATTAAAGACATGATATATTAAATGTATCTTGTTATAATGAAATTATAACATTAATACATAAATTTTAAAAAATTACATAAATATTAGGAGTAGGTGTTTCTATATAAGATTTAATTAATTATATAAATAATTTTTTGTTTGCATTGTATATAAAATTTATTGATTACTTACATGTATGTGAAACAAATATAACAAACATTTCATATATATTCATTAAATTGATAATTAAAATTACATTGAATTGTGTATATTACTCAAAGCAATTAGTCTGTTTTCATTATTCATATTAATATTTTATTAAAACCCATTAATCACTAAATATATTATCATTTAACGTAAAGAATAAATATTTTATGTTATATAAATCATATATGTATATAATTATATATTTATATCTACGTATTGAATATATAAAATTTATTAATATGATCTATAATTATTTAACTAATAGAATGTTTAATATTTTTCAAAATTAACTAATTTTTAGTTATTATTTGTTTATTTTTTATTTTCATATATGTAAATATTTAATATTTACTATTTATTAGTATTTATAATTTATATACCGTGTAATAAATTTTTTCATTTGTATCAAAAATTATTTATTTAATTAATTTTATATTAATTTGTTATAAACAGATTTTATATTTTTTATTTATATATTTACTTCATTTTATTTGGTTTCTTTATCAATGCTATAAATAAACCGCTAATATTGGTTATGTTTTATCAGCACTAAGGAAAATGATGATAAAGGGTACCACTTATCAGTGCAAATGAAAAGAGAACATAATGGATACCCTTTTTCAGTGCTAAAAAAGTCACTGATAAATAATTCATTTTATTAGCACTAATGAACATGATGAAAAATGATACCCTTTATTAGAAAATATTTTAGAGATGATAAAGGCCATCATTGTAAAAGTCGTGTTCTATAGTAGTGATATCATATGAATAAGATAATAAAAAATTTCATGAGGGAAAAAATTGATAAAGGCCTCAAATTTATTGTATTTATAAAAATGAAACATCATACCATACTGTTCAATTACCACATATTATTATAAACAATTCTAGCATTATTTCCACCCATAACATATGTTTATAAATCATAACATTATAAATGTGAACAAATGTAAAATCATTTTCATGCATAATACACATTATCAAATGATGTACATCACATTACAAAATACATTTTGGTTTTATATAATTTTGGTCCCATCCATATTATCATAAAATGATCATAATCATGAATGCCACAGGTAATTATAACAGAAGTTTTCCATGAAATAAAAATTTATAAAGAATTAGTTTGGTAAAATATTACATAAATCATAATTCATGAAATGAACCATACAATTCTCATATAAATAAGAGATATCATAAACATTCATAAAAGAAAGTTTTTAAGGACAGTCTACTCAGGAGAATTCAAGAGGTGTTCTAAAAATTGAATTCATTTTGTAAATTAATTTTAAATAAATTAGAAAACAAATTAAAATTGTATAAACAAGTGTATATATAAAATAAAAAAAACGATATTGAAAAAATGTATATTTTAGGAATAATCATTCTAAAATCACCATGTAAAAGGAGATTACCTACAAAAAAAAATTTGGTTTTAGAATTTCAATAACATAAATCATTCATTACTAAGTCATTTTTATTCTGTTGAATAATAAAAATAGGTTTATTATAATATTTAATCATAAATGAATTATTTTAATTCATGTCACTATTTATCAAATATATTCATTATATTATAATTCATAATTCTCTTCAATAAAATTTAATCATTTTGATATCATGTATTCCCAAAAAAAATATTTATTTTACATAAATTTTGATATTTTGTAATGATCATTTAACATAAGTATAATTAACTTCCATAAGATTAAAATTAATACATTTTTACATTTATATATCATACTTAATTTCTTATAAACATACATAATTTTTGGGTTAATTACAGAATTGACAATGTCCTAGTTGGCAGTTAATTGACAATTAATGGGAAATTGTTCCATGATAGTTACCTGAATTATGAAATATTCTTACATTATATATGATTATTTAATTAGTGTAAAATCATTAATATAATTTTATCACGCTAAATTATTATTCATATAAGATTTTATTTTATAAGATTAATGGAAAAGGAGGAGGCAAAGTGGAAAACAAAACGATGAGTTGATTAACTCATACCTTGTTCTCAGTGTTTTTTCTCTTGTGTGACTATAAACTCACTTGATGAGTTTATTTGGAAACTCAAGAACATCCCAATGTATTATAAAGGGATTTCTAGACCATATTTTGGTGTATACTTCCCTTTGAAAAGTTGGAGTGAAGCGTTATTCTAATGAAATTGAGTAGGGTTATTTATACTTGATATGATCGGTATTTTCAGGTAAAATATTTACTAAAATGATATATCATAGGTAAACATATTATTACTAATATATTTGAAACTAAAAATTATATATTCATAAAAATGTATTTAGGAATTTAAACTGATTTATAAAAAAATTTCCCAACTTTATTAAAAATCTATGCATTATATTTGAGAAATTATTATTCTAAGGGAATAATTTTTACTTTAGACTTTGGAAAATGAATTTTAGGTCTTAAAATTAATTATATTTTTTTAAAAATGTATAATATATAAAACATAACATTTTATTGGATGGTTTTAGTTTTTAAAAATAATTATTTAATTGTTACATAATTTATGTTTTAATTTAATGTTAATGAGTTGCAAAAACTATATATTTACTATTGAAAAAATTTGATGTATTTTATAAAATAACCTAAATATATCCATTGTAATTTTTTGAGTTGATAATATCATGAATTAATCGGTTTTATCAAAATAGATTTCTCATATAGATAGTTTACCTTTTAATATAAGAATTATGAATTTTATGAAATTCCATAAAATCTGGTTTATTTAAAATGTACTTATATCTTCTTTGAGTTTTTAATCATGATATTTATTTATTATAATTATAATAAATATATTTCATTAAATTACTTAGGAAAACTATTATTCATAATTTTTTGAACTTTTTTTAGTTTGAATTAGTATTTCAATGGTCATATTAATATTCCCAATGGATATGTTACTATTATAATGGTCATATTACTATTCCAAAAGTCACATTTCAACCTATAATAATTAATTAAATCAATCAAAAATTACTAAATTTACTCCAAATGTTTTTTTTTACTTTCTATGATTTCAAGATTTTAACTAATAGTTTTTTACATTTAAATAAAAATATCTGTAAGGAAAATGAATCTAGTATATTTGAAGGATATGAATTGACCTATTCTACATTAAATAATTTAGTTTTATATGTTTTTCATTTTAATGTGTATATTTAATGCTTAGTACAACAATATTTATTAATGAATTAAATTGTATCTAGTTTCTTTATATATTTCCTGTATATAATAATTCAAAATATTTTATAACTCATATTTTTTTTATTAAAAATATAATGTATAAATTATGGGTTGTTAAATTTACCCCTTTATAAATTTCAACGCTAGAATTTCAAATCATAAACTCGATTAAAGAAAAAATGAGGTTAATTTTATTTCATTTGGAATATATTGATTCCCATACAACCTCTTCTTATTTATTGTTTGTCTATAGAACATTGATGATGTGTTTTTTCTTATTACATAGATATTTGTCTTTATGGTAAATGATCATTACTGACTCTTCCTCATATAAGAGGTCATTCTCCAGTTATAACACCTCAAGATTCAATACATGTCAGGGATTAATTATGTCTATCCTCAGGAGAGATATATCAAACCCAACTATAAATTGATCCATATTTTAGGGATGTGTACGCAGATATCCCCTTTCTATGTTGAGACTAAGGCTCTTAAAAGGTTTAATGTTCATAGGGATAAGAATATCATTCTTTTAAAACATAATTACTCATTTCCATTTTGATATTGGAAGGAATTGTTCATCTCTAAAATAAATTAACAAGATCCTTTGTCAGTTTTCAGCAAAACTATTTAGCAAACTCTAATAATCATGTATATGTTGTTTGATTGATTGAACCTTCAATATCATCACATTCATAAGTACAATTCAACAAAGATTTTGATCTATCCCTTAAACCCAACAAGAGGGAGTAAAAATCAATTCCCATATAAATAATTATATATAGCCATTTGAATTATTTAATATATTATTGTGTGGTATGAGAACTCAAAAAATGAGAAATGTTTATCCCATCAACTATTTATTTATTTTTTGAGACAGATCTCATGATGTTCTCAATGTTCTGAATGGTCCTTTTATATTAGTTATTAGTTTTAGGATGAGATGATATAATAAAATTAAATTTATCATTCAATGAATGATTAATATTTCTTCATGATTTTGGAATTTATCTTTATATCATGACTAGATATGAACAAAAGTTGTTCCACATGGAACCACACAATATATTTTACATATATCATATATAGTTGATCAAGTTATATATGTTCTAGAATAATGAAGAAGTTGAATGTCTTTGTTACTATAAAATAAATTCATTCCATCCATTGGATGACATCAGTATACCACTGAAAACGTTCACATCGATGTTCTCCAATTTCTAGTTGGGAAAAGTAAATATATACATCATATCATGGGACATTTGTATCTTTACATTATCTCTCTAGCATACCAATCACATTTTGATATACTAAATGATCACTTTCATCATGTTTTTCGACAATAATTTTTCTCTTTGATCATGGTATAATTTCAAACATCTTGGATGAATAGTGAATGATGAGCTATGACCACTATCTATGAGCCCCTAATTTATCTAATTTTATGAAGACACAAAATATCAAGCTTGAAATCAAATCAAACCATCATCATTAATATGGAATTAGTGAATCTTATCATATATAACCTCTTTATCCTAATTATATAGATCCAAATAATAACTTTATTCGCCATTAATTTAATCCTGGTTGAATGGTTAGAAAATAATTAAGGAATGTTGGGTGAATTCTCTAATGTTTTGATTTCCATGTTAGCTCTTTTCATATCAATAGATATTTTCTCTTTCACAGTCCACGTAATTGGTAGAGTTAAAGGAACATTACATCTATGAGAATGTACCACCTTATTTTCCATTTCTAAATGGTAGTTAATAGATTAATCAAAGTCCATGCTCATATATAACCATATTATCAGATGAATATTCATCTATTTATGTGTTAATTTATACTTTAGACTCATATAATTAGTATATATGTCAGAAATATCACTATAGATGTAGTTCCACTGAATAATTTGAGTGATGATCACATTTGTTAGATCATTTTCATGTGATAGTTTGTTATTCTCAAGGATCATTTTATTTCATGTGGAATATGCTATCAATTTCTCATTCTGATAAAGTAAAAAACCCAAACATATTTTTTATGCATCACTATATATAAAAAAATCATCTTTATTTTCTTGTAGTGTGAGTACATTCATAGTTATTGGGATATTTTAGACCCTTAATTCATTCCTCGTATTTTTTCTATCCATACAAACATGAACAATTTCTTTGATAAAATATAGTGTGGGAAATAAAATAAACGGAAATGTCTCAAAAAATGTCAGTAGTACCTAGCTATAACATGGTAACTATGGATTTACATTACACTACTATGAAATCAACATTTCATATTTTATTTCCAGTAATGGGTCTGCATAAATTCAATTTCTTATGATCATGGGCCGTAAGAATTTTACATACTACCTCAAAATTCATACTTACTGAACATAACCAACATGTTATCTATACATAATGTCAAAAAAAGAATACAAATATACTATTCATGTTCCTCCACTCTCATGAATTAAATTATAACATCACTGGTGAATACTAGAAATATAAGTATATGTAGTCTCTAAATACTCTATTAATAAAATCCATAATGATTCCAAGGGGAATTCATATATTCAGAGGGAACCACTATGAAATAATAGCTTCTATACATAATATTGATGTTTGTATTAAGAATATCATTCTTATTCACCTTTAAATGATGATATCCATAATGTATATCCATCATTAAAAGTTCTGATCTACACAAATCCAATCAAACAAGTCATCAATGATTTACAAGGGACTTGTACTTTATAGTTATCTTGATGGTCTACTATTATTCCATACACAACCATATTTATCAATAGTTTTTTCATTACAAAGGGAACTATTTCACCACAAGGTTATGCACTAGGAATTATTTACCCTTATTTAAAATTCTTTGTAATGAAACTCTATAACAACTCTAGTTTAATTTGGGCCATCCTATAGGAGAATATAGAGGTATGATTTTCTATATGTATGAGATTTATTAATAACATGAAGTCACATTATGATGGAAGTCTAGATAAATATTAGTGTAAAAAAACAATAAAATCCTAAAATTTCATTTTATATAAGGTTGACAGTTCCGTTCAATTCAACAATTAGGATATGGTAAGCCACATTCCTGGGTAGCAACACCAACACCATTGAGTAATTATCATAATCATATTCATGATCTACCATGAATTTTTATATGATAATTAGATGGATCCAATAATAGAAATATATTTTTTCCCAATAGATTATGTGTGCTATATATAATGAGAGAAAATCCATGAATTATATAGTGAAAAAATCACATCAATGGAAAGATTACGAGTATTAATGGAAGAATCCTTCCACAGACAATAATATGAGTTAAGTCCAATAGTGGTGTTGGAATGATAACACCAATTGTTGTTTTAATAAATATTTCTAACTCTTAGTATCATATATTTTATTCAATAGTACTGGAAAACATGAATTAAATAATGGAATGTTTTTAAAAAAATAAAATACATCTTTTTTGATTCCTATGTGAATACGATGTGTACTTGTACAAATTCATTTTCACACTCCAATTAGGTATTATAGATAGGCATGATTTCCATTTTTCAATTTTTATTGATGGTTTATTATACATATTAACTGCAAGAACTCATGGTTTAGTGGATTGGATATTATTGTACCCTCTATCCATAGAGTTGAAGCATTGATCCATGGGTGGTGCATTTGGAGGTGCCTTCCATTTGTCTATCATGTTAGTCATATTCATCATGTATCTTTAACATTCATGATCTTAGTGGTCATATGTTCTGTAAATGAATCAATTCACCATCCCTTAGAGGCAATTCTCATTATGTTTCTTCCAAAAAAAATTGACCTTCTGGTAGTTGTTCCCTCTTTCGTCCTGAATTGTTTGACATACAAGCAAGAAAATCTATTATTCTATTCTCGTCACTATAAAAATAGAACCATTTACTCTATTATATTTATAAATTTTGGGATCAAATTAAACTACTTAATCATAAATATAAATTTATCAAATATCAATATCCTTTTAAGGTGTTTCATTATACCACTAAAAGATATTTCTTATTTTCTATCATTGTTCTTAACATAAAATGAGGCATATTATTCAAGCCTTATGAAGTTTTACTTTTATGAAGTGATAGATTCAAATTCATTTTTCATTATATGTAGTTATTCCATCTCTATAATTATTTGAAATGATCTTGGTAAATACATATTAAATTTTTTTATCAATGTCTTCAAACTCAATCTCTTCCATTTATTCCTTCAGTTTTGTGTTATCTATCAATTACAACTACTGATTGGAATATCCATCTAAATGAATGATGATTAGAGTAAACATATTCTTAAAAAAATAATGGATCATGAAAATGATTTTAAACATTGATTTATCCCATGCATAAGCTATTATTAAATCCAAATACCCAATTAATATCAATGGACATTCCTTCAAATACACATGACACCTAGTTTCACCTTATTGGGTGAATGGGGACATTCCACATGGTTCATATTATTGTTCATATCCTAATACAATTGGGTAATAATCATCATAAATATTTTTACTTCACCTCCCTTGCAATTGGGAATTTCAATTGTAAAATCATTGTATTATCCCTCACATAGTGTTTGGCTTTAATTTTCCCTAGTTATATACATTTCCTAAAATATAACAGGTTTGAAAATATTATATATCAATAAATCATGGGGGAAGAATTTATTATTTTGTTAAAATTAACTATTAAGGAAAATATTATGGGATCACTATGTTTATACTTTTTCTAAAATGGTTCTTCTATGATATTTATCTATACATAGACTTATACCCATGGGTTACATTTTATTTTTCTAATAATAATACCCAAATTCACTAAAATGTGATGTGAAACCAATTATTAAGACCCAAATTTTCATTATATAAATATTTTATCACTACTAAGAAAAAAACACAATGCCCATTAAATCCATAATCAGAAATATTAGTGTCTTCTAAATATTTGTGTCATTCATCAATTGTATGTAATTATGCCTAACATTTTTTAATATTTTCTAATTTATACTTTTACAGATATCACCATCTCATTAGTACATTTAGTATCTTGTGAAATGGGTGGGACAAAATAATAGCAATGGGATGAATAAGTGAAATGAATAAAAAGTGTATGTGGTAGAATAATCAACATCATAATATCATAATCATGGGATCATCATCAACACGATGATGGAATCATTTCCTAATGTAATGGAATGTGAAATATGAATAATAATGAAGCATCCAATAAAAATGGTTAAATACCACTTATTGTTTTGAATAGTGATAGGATCTTGTTCACACATACAAATATATCCATAAATCTTAACAATTATAGAATCATTTTCATTAATATGACATGTTTTTTCTTGAGTTAAATCACATTAACTGTAATATCCCACCCCTCACCAATTGGATTGGGAGGACAAAGATAAATTAATAGTACATAGGTGACATTCCCATGACAGCAATGGCTATAAATAAATGAAAAAAGATTAATAAAATTTTGTGGATGAATTTTCCATGATAGTAAAACAACCAAGTAAATCGACTATAACAAACAAAACATAATATGATTTATGAGAACAATGTGATACAACAAAAAGTAAAAGAACCAAAAAACCTATATGAGAGTACAATAAGGATAACAAGCCCCCAAAAATGTATAAAGTAAAGACCAAACTAACAAGTCAAAGACAACATTCATATCTAGAAACAAAAACCAACTAGTGTAATGATTCAATTCTCTTATACATGACCAATATATCAGGATACATCACTAAAATATGAGATAGATTTTCTTTATGAGTGCATAGATAAAAATATATACAAATTCACTAATGTTCCTAAAAAGGGGATGAGTATAAAACAAAGTAGTATTTCCTTAGATGACATCCAAACTCACACCATTAGGATAGAAGATATTATATATTTTATACAAAAAATTGTGTATAAGAAAATATAAAAAATTATATCAAATCCAAACCATGTTCCAAAGAATCCAATTTCAAAATGAATATTCTAAAAAAATAATGGAATCAATTTCTAACATTCCATTTTGCATAATACATTATATGCCACACATCCAGACACCCAAACATGAATTCTCAGGTGATTGTTCCATTCCCTTGAGCATTTTGTCATCGATCTACCATGTTTTCCAAATGTAACCATATACCATGTGACCTAGTGAAAGACACCCCTTCCATAGGGAAATGAAAATTAAAATTATCACTTTCCAAATGATTATGCCAAATTCATTATCAAGTCAACCATTTCAAGACAATTAAAAAAAATTACATTATTTAAAACATTTCTAAACATCCATTTCCATGAATCAGCCAAAATATTATTTTAAAATCATTATTTTAAAATCATTAGACAATTAACTTTCATAATGATCAATTTTTCACACATTCCAATACCCTAAATAAATATGGTTTCTACCATACATTGCACAATAATTTCACAATTCAAATAAAAACAATAAATGGATTTGAAATAAATCCATATAAATCTAACTAAAATGAGTTGAGAGTGTATCCGCCAACCTCTCAAACATATAAGATAATGAATAACAACACAAAACATTCAAAAACACAGATTATACATTCCCAAACATGCCTTAGGTCTTATCCCCTATCACCCAAACAATCCTAACTCTTCGTGATTAGAATAGAAAAAAATAGATATGTCCCTAATGATCTAGATCCATGAATCTAATAGATGGAATTATAAAAAACAGAGGAAAACTACCATGAATGATAATAATCCATGGAATAAAACCTCTAACCCACAATGATTCATCAATTGAATGCTCTCGATTCAAGAGAAATAGTTTTTCCAAAAAATTTGGAGGTGTAAATCTTATTAGCGTAGGAAAAATGAAAACTATAACGGGCTGGTAGACTAAAACAAGTTAGATACATAAATTTCATATGTTTTTTTCACCCCCATATGGACAAGGACCACATTTAGGTAAAATTTTCATTAACTGGCCATTATCTACTACCTCTAAACACCCATCACATGGTTTACTCACACAACTATAGAGGCCATGCACCAACCCTATTAAACCTCCATATTCAATATCACATGTTTTCACCTAGGTGGACAGACAATTTGTAACATCTCAGGTAATTAAATAATGAAACATTTTAATAACTATAATTTTTTTGAAATAGATATTAATTTTATGTTAAATGTGACTATAGGTTTGATAGTGTTCCATACATAGAATAATGGGTTTCTCTAAAATCTAATGTTGAAAAAAAGGTTTAGATATACCTAAAAATAATACATTATTAATAATATTATTTTAAATTTTCGTTATCTACTAGAAATTTTATTTGAGGGAATAAACAGAACTAACTAAATTATGATTTGATGTGTTTATTAAAATTTTTTCCCTTTATTATAATAAATTTTAGAGGAATAAAATGAGAATAAATTCAATTGTCGGCATAAAATGCTCTAATATGTTTTTAATTTTAGTTTTAAAACCTTATGATGGTGTATCCTATTTAAATCAATTTTTTAAAACTTTTATATGTTCTATTTGAAAAAATCAGTTTCTTTCAAATTGGGACCTCAAAATTTACTTAGGTGGAATTTTGGTATTTTTTTATAAAAGTTATCTTTTAATGAATAGTGAAAAAATACTTCATTTTGCATCAAAACATATGTTTTCATCTAATTTATATATATATAGTTAGGTTATCCTAAAATAGGCTTTAATGTGTAATTTGATTTACTATTTTTCATTTAATACAATTTTGTTCATCTAATGTAATTTCAAATTATAATTTAATATAACATGTCAATATTGGGTTGTGTTTTACTTTAAAAACCCAATTTTCTCATTTTGACAATGAGGATTAATTTTAAATTAATTACGAAAACATATATATTTTAAATTTGGAAAAATTGATTCGATAATTTTAATCATAAGGTAAAAAAAATTTATAATAGGACCTTATTATTTTTATACATTGTGAGTAGTAATTTTTCTAATTATTTTTATTTATTATGGTTAATGAGTAAATCAAAAAAATAAGGATGAAATAATATTATATTAATATAAAACTACCCTAAAACGTGTCTTAAACCTATTGAATGAGTAATGGTCGACTAATAAAACCCTTAGGAGGAAAATATGGCCATTTGAATCCACATGGGTGTGATTATGACATTTAAAACATTTAATTTAAACTAAAGACAAATATATCATAAACATCCTATTGAGTCAATAAGGTTTTCCTTATTACTTTTCCATTCCTTAATACATAGGGGAGATTATTGATTATATAAGGTTTCCATTGGACTTTATCGTTTCTTCTTGTTTTGAAAATCACAAACACCTTATCTTAAGGAAAATATCATTCAACCCTATTTTATACTTTCACAAGGAAAATTTTCCTCCCCCATGGAAATTTATCCTTACCATGTTATTCATTATTCATTTTTTATAAGTATAAAATTTGGTTTCGTATCCAAAATCTCAGAATCATATAATACATAGGATAATGGAGCATTCTGTTTTCAGGATCCGAATTCAGGTTCTAAGTTCTCTGAATTTAGACTCTGAACTCTTCTCAGATCTGACTCCGAGTTCTCTGAATTAAGAATCTTAACTCTTCTGAGTTCTGACTCTGAGTTCTTTGAATTCAGACTCTGAACTCTTCTAAGTTCTAACTCCGAGTTCTCTGAATTCAGACTCCGAACATTGTAAGTTCTGCCTCCGAATTCTTTTGAACTCAGACTCTGAATATTGTATGTTCTAACTCTGAATTCTTTTGAACTCAGACTCAAAACTTCTCTAAGTACAGACTCCGAATTATTCTGAACTCAGACTCTAAACATTTATGATTTCATACTCTGTAATTATATAAAATTCAGGTTCCAAATTCCTTAGAAAATAGACTCTAAATATCCTTGTATTATAGATATTTAATGTGTTTTTTGTTAGACTCTGAACTATTTTTCCATACACTCTAAATAATTGATTTTGGTTATGTAACCATATTTTTTCTTACACTGGTTTTTGTTACAAAATTATGTCATGCATTCAGTTACTCACTAAACATAGTTTCAGTGACACATGTACAGGTCCCTCTGAAATTCAAGGAAAAATATGATTGCTGGAGGAGGGAGTCAACCGTTGGAGCTGTGCCTATAAATAGGGGCTCATTTGAAAGAGCTCAAAATTGTTCTATGACTGTAGAGATTACATGATGTTGAAGTGATTTCTAGAGAGATACTCTCATGATTTGTGTGTACTGGACACCTTTTTTAGATTTTCTTCATGCGACCCTAAATGTTTCTGAGTAAATTCGAGGGCTTCCAGGGATTGGAAGACAGAGGTGTTGACTACCTTAATGTTCGACTACTTATTTGCTGAGGAAGATAGAGTTGTCGACTACCATGAAGCTGAGGGCTTGCGGGGATAGAAAGACAGACTATGATCTTCATATCGAGGGCTTACCCTTTTGTGGGTAAGACATACATTCATGAAAGTATAAATCAAGGGACCATTATCCAAGGTTGTTGGATACCCTTCTATTTGGTTTAAAAGATGTACTACTTATTACTTGTTTTGTTTCAAGTTTCCCACTGAATTTTATTTTTTATGTAAAGTATAAATTTTATATAATTTTTTATACTTTTATACTCTGATTTATTAAGATTCTATATGCTTTAACGTAGAATCTTAATCTTTGTATACATTTCCAAATTTTCATTTTCGGATTCACTTTTTCGGAATTGCATTCACAGAATCCGATTTCTATAATCAGGCAAGTGTGTTAACCTAGAAGTGTTGTGAATTTTGTTTCTACAAAATTTCTATAAGGTTCTTTAAAGTATACAATTAACCCCCCCCCCCCCCACCTCTTGTATATGGAGTATCTATAGTATCATTTTGACCCATTAGTTGGTATCATATGAGATTATCATACTCCACACCAACTCAATAATTGGTATCAGGGGATTGGTTCAATATATATTAAACTCACGATTAGATTCAGAAGAGAATTTTTCTTCTTCTTATTTTAGGAATTGAATTTTTGGACACATAATGTTAGAATTCATATTTTTCTTAGAGATTATCTATTTATATTTTTCTTGCTTAGGATATTTTTTCTCTTGTTTAAAAACTTTTATTACTAACAAGTTTGTGTGGAAATACATTTTGTTTGACATGGTAGGAATCAATATAGGTTCCATAGATAGTCTAAATCCAACTGAACCTCCAATTTTTGATGGGAATGATTATGAGTATTGAATATATCGTATGAAGACATTTATTATCAATACTGGAGTGAATAATTTTGTTATGCTTACCAGAGGATATAAAATCCCTGAAAATGAAGTTAGCACATTCAACAATCAAAAAAGAATGAATATCAACTCAATTATAAGGTACGCAATACATTTCTATGTTCCATGACTATGAATATATATAGACAAATATCTTCATGTGATGCTGCATATAGTATCTGGAAGAAACTTAAAGTTACACATTTTGGTACTTTTAAAGTAATAGAGACAAGAAGAGCTATGTTAGGTCCTGAATACCATGGATTTAACTTTCCTTATGAAGATTCCATAATCAATGTACAACAATGTATTATGAAAATTTTTAATAGCTTACAATCCATGGGAGAAAAAGGATTAGATGATGAAGCTCTTGTTGATAAAATCAAAGACATCATGCTCAATGAGTGGGAATCCAAGAGAACTGCTATTGATTAGAATAGAAAGGTCACTCACATTTCTCTAGATGAACTGTTTGGAACTCTTCTTCAATATTAGACTAGAATTAATAGATATGCTAATAATGTAAAGAAGAAGAATGGGAATGGAGGAGTTTCTTTTATAACTAATTCGAATCATATGAAATCCAAAACTCTAGATGGAGTTACTAGATCCAAATCTAAGAAGGTTATTATCCAATCTGAATCCAGTGAAAGTGAATCTTCAGAATATGAGTTAGAAAATCTTACTTGAAGGATGAACAAAATTGTTGGCCAAAATATTTTTCAATCCATATATAAGAATAATGAAAGGAATGATAAAAAAGATTCAGAATTCACATGATATGAATGCAAGAGAGCTGGAAATATAACACATGATTGTCCTATGCTTAAGAGAAAAGAAAGAAAGGAAAAGTATTTAGAAAGAAACAAAAATTAGTACTATAAAGCTAAGGCTAAGAAAGTCCTAAATTCCAATGACACCTGGAGTTCCATTGGTAGAGACTCTTTAGATGAATCATCATATTATGAATCCTCTGGACAAAAGAATCTTTGTCTAATTGTTAGACTACCTATTGAATATCATTGCTTAATGGATAAGGTACACATTTTTGAATCCATGACCAATGTATCTTTGAATTCTAGTTATAGTTATAGTATGTATTATAGTGCTTCTGGTGAAGAATCACCCTCTGTTGAAGATAATACTTTACCTGCCTATGAGTAAGTTTCTAGGTTTTCTAAACTCATTGAGAATTATAACTCAAAACTCAAGAAAAATCTTGATAAAAAAAATTCTAGGAATAATATTCATACTAAGGAAATATCAGATCTTTGTAAAGATCTTAATAAGAAAACATTTTATATAGAAAGTATTTGAAAAAAATCATGAAGAAGTAAATTCTAAGAAGGATAAACTTTCAAAAGATCTAGAAAATGTAATTTCTATGAAAAATGTTTTCAAGCCTAACCCTAGTTTTAAAACTAATTATTTGGAAGATAAGATCTTAGTTGTTATACTAAAGTCAGAAATTGTTTCCTTGAGTAAGTGTTCGTCAAACTATACCATAGGTAAAGAAATTTTTGATAAAACGTACTCTCAAATCGGACCTCTTAGGAATAATTCTGGTTTTGGTTATACAAGTTCAAACCCGATTTTCAAAAACTATTATTTTTTTCCTCAAAGTGCTCCATTCTGCACCAAATGCCATTTTGGTGTACAATGGGAAAAAAATTGTTTCGTAAATAAATCCCAATCATTAGGATTTCATAAAGCCTATTTTTCTAAGAAAATATTGGTACCTAAGATTTTCCTTTCTAAAATTCCTAGTTCCAAGAATGTTTGGATTCTGAAATTCTAACATTCTTATTTTCATGAAAATAAGTAATGTACCAACTACAATACTAGGTACATGGATAGTGGATGTTCCCAGCATATGATAGGGAAAAAAACTTCTTTGAAAATATTATCAAGACCAAAGGAGGAAAATTAACTTTCAGAGATAATGCTAAGGGAGAAATTACTGGTATAGGTAACATCGTTCTTCTTGAAAAAACATTGATTTAAAATGTTTTATATGTTAAAGGACTTAAGCACAACTTGATTAGCATAAGTTAATTATGCGATGAAGGTTACCTTGTAAAGATTAGGAATGATAAGTGCTTAGTACATAATTCCAAGGAAGAGTTTATTCTTTCTGCCCATAGGCAAGAGATGTTTACACACTAAACATAAGAGATCATAATAGCCAAGAATTACTTTTCCATAGTGTAATGGAAGAGCATTCATGGATGTGGCATAGAAGGTTAGGTCACTATAACCTTAGGAACCTATGAAATCTTTCTAAGAAAAGACTAGTTAAGGATCTACCGGATCATAGATTTGATTCTTCAATAGTTTCTGATCCTTGTCAATATGGAAAGCAACAAAAATCACATTTTAAATCAATTAGTAAAGTCTCAACTACTAATGCATTACAGTTGGTGCATACGGATCTTTTTGGACCAACACAAACTGGAATCATCGGAGTAAAATATTATGTATTTGTCTTAGTTAATGATTACAATAGATTTACGTGAGTTTATTTTCTTGAAAATAAATCTAAATATTCTTATAATTTCAAAATTTATTGATCCCAAGTTAAAAATGATAAAAACCTTCCTTTGAAAACTATTCATTGTGATCATGGAGGAGAATTTCAAAATTCTGACTTTGAAACTTTTTGTAGTTGAAAAGTCATTACTCATTACTTCTCAGCACCTAGAACACCTCAAAAAAATGGTGTTATTGAAAGAAGAAATATAATTCTTCAAGAGATAATAAGAACCATGTTGAGTGAATATTATGAAGCAAAAACATTTTGGGATGAAGTTGTAAGTACTGCTTATTATACTATAAATCGTGTTTTTATTTGATGTTTTCTTAATAATACTTTTTATATGTTATGGAATGGTAGAAAACTTAGACTTTCCGACTTCTATGTTTTTGGTTTCAAGGCATTTATCTTGAATACTATAGACAATCTACACAAATTCGCACCAAAATCAGATGAAGGAATTTTCTTTGGCTACTCCAAAACTTCTAAGGCCTATAGAGTTTTTAATAAAAACACTTGTACTATTGGAGAAATAATACATTTAAAATTTGATGAAACTGATCACTTTGTTTTTAAATAACTCCAACTTAAATCAACGGATGTGTTTTCAAAAACTGATTATCAACCTTTTTTAGAAGATCCTTATGATAAAGAAAATGTTCAAGAAGATGTTTCTAAATCATTTACCCCAGAATATTTCCTACCCAATGTTGATGAACAGGTTTAAAAAACCCAAATCATTCTTTTCTTAAAAATCATCCCATTGATAGTATCGTTGGTGATGTTAATCAACCTATAAGGACTCAAAGCTCCTTAAGAAATGAAGTAAAACATCTAGAATTCCTTTCTCGATTAGAACCAAAAAGCACTTATGACGCTTTAGGTGATGATGATTGGATAAAAGCTATGAAAGATGAACTAAATTAATTAGAAAGGAATAATGCATGGACCATGGATGAAAGACCTAAAGAAACTTCTATTATTGGAGTAAAATGGGTCTGCAGAAATAAATGTGATGAAAATGGATTCATAGTTAGAAATAAATCTAAACTAGTTTCTAAAGGATATAGTCAACAAGAAGGAATAGACTATAAATAAACATATGCTCTATTACCTATACTTGAAACCATTCATATTCTAAATTCCTTTACAGCATTATTTAACTTCAAACATTTCCAAATGGATGTGAAATGTGATTTCCTTAGTTGTTTTTGTACAAGAGGATGTTTTTTTGAACAACCTCGTGGTTTTGAAGACACAAAACATCCTTAACATGTTTATAAACTGACCAAAGCTTTGTATGGACTTAAACAAGCCCCTCAAGATTGGTATTATAGGCTTACAGAACTTTTTCTTCAAAATAGTTATGATAAGGGAAATGAAGATCCAACCCTTTTTATAAAGACAGATATGAAAAATGCTTTAATTGTACGAATTTATGTTGATGACATTATATTTGGTTTTACTCAGAAATATATAACTGATTCCTTTGAACATATAATGAAATCAGAGTTTGAAATGAGTATGATAGGTTAGTTAACATTTTTCCTTGGTTTTCAAATTTCTCAAAAACTATAAGGAATATATATATCCCAACATAAGTATATTAAATCTCTTCTTAAAATTTATGGATATGAAAACACCAATAGTATTAGTACACCCATTGGTACCTCAAACACATTTGATCTTGATGAAGCTGGGAAACCAGTAGATCAAACATCCTTTAGATTTATGATAGGAAGCATACTTTAATTGATATCTAGTCATCCAGACATAATGTTTTTAGTATTCTTATATGCAAGATATCAATCCAATCATAAGGAATCTCATTTAAAGTTATAAAAAAGAATTTTTCACTACTTAAAGGGAACTATGGAATTATGACTCTTTTATACCTCTAGAAATGATTTTATTTTGAAAAAAATTTCGGATGCTGACTTTGGTGATTGTAGAATTGATAGGAAAATTACATTTGGAACATTTCATTTCATAGGAGACCCATTAGTTTCTTGGACCTGCAAGAAGTAACACTCATTATCGCTTTCCACTACTGAAGCTGAATATGTAGTAGATGGAAGTTGTTGTACTCATTTATTGTGGATGCAACACACACTCACAGACTATGGTATGAGTTTTACCAAAACACAAATTTTGTGTGATAATACTTGTTCCTTTTCCCATAGTAAAAACCATGCACATCACTCTCGTGAAAAACACATAGATATTAGGCATCACTTTCTTAGGGATCACACACAAAAAAGGGATATTTTTCTTCAATTTATCGGAACACAAGATCAAATTGCTGATATTTTCACAAAATCTTTACCCTCTGATTGATTTTTATACATTAAACAGACGTTAGGAATGATAACCATAATTTAATATTCCTTGTTAACATTCTATTGAAATCAAAATCCTTATAATAATAAACTCATTCTCCAAGGGGGAGTACAATTTCTTGTTAGTATTCAAAAAAAAATCATAATGCAAATTTTTCGTATTCATTTTTTTTCAAAATTATTTTCCATAATGGAAATTTTTCAGAGTTAGTTTTTTCCAAATATTTCTTAATGAATATTTTCGTAGTCAGATTTTCTATTCTTTCTTAATTAAGATTTTAGTACTCAATATTTTTGTAATGAAGATTTTCATACTCAAAATTTTTTTAATGGATATTTTTGTACTCAAAATTTTCATAATAAAGATTTTCTTACTCAAAATATTCCAAATGAAGAATTTTTTTTTCAATTTATTTCATAATCACATTTTTAGAATCTAAAGATCTTCAAGAAGATTTTTCTATTACAAATAATCTTCCTAGAAATCCGAATAGTATGGTTCTTTTATTAATTTTTCATAATCATAATTTACCTATGGGTATTTTTCTTTTGGATTTAAATTTTTTGGATTCTAGTTTCCTTAAATCAGAATGTTTTTATTTAAAACCCTCAAAAGATTGTATCCTACCAAGATTTTCTTGCGGCTATCATATCAACCGTCTGATATGATCAGAAGGATTTTTCGACATTGGATTGAGATTGGGAGATGAACGGTCACATCAAACGCCTATATAAAGGACCCCCGATGGTTGTCCCAGATCGATCTCAAGCTCTCACATGTTAAAGCTCTGCCTATCTACATAATCCCGTTCTGAACTTCTCAGAGTACTCTCAAATCCAATTTTCTGTAGAAGAATCCTCTCAGAATGATATGTCTATTATCATTCCAATTATGGAGTGGCAGGTGTATAGATAATGGCTGGTGCATCCGAACTTCTTCAACAAGTATGATTCTATTATTTCGAAGAACATTAAGTTGAATGGATGGGAGAGTGTTTTTATATTGAATCCAGATGCTCAAGACTTAGTGTATCTGGATCTGTTGATAGAGTCTTATGAATCAGTTAGTTTCCTTAAGGAATAAGGTAGTGAGAATATTTCTTTCAAAAGATATAGAAATACCTATGATCTTTTATACACTAACGTAGCTATTTTGATTGGAGTTCTGTATGAAAGAGATTCTGAATTCTGTTCTAACAAGCTACCAGATGTTAAAGAATGTTTTTTAAAGCTGAAATATATGGGGTGCCTTTGTCTTACTGATGTCAATAATCTGACGATTTATCACCTCTCAACAAATAATCGTATCCTTGAACTCTGGGTGTAAGGATTTATCATTCTGATAAAATAAGATAAGGACACCTAGAAGAAGAGTGATATGTATATTTTGGATTTTCGGGTAAATCTAAGGAAGATCAATCTGGTTAAGAATATTATCATTACGATTGAGAGTAAAAAGAATGGAAATATTAAGGCTTAGATTATCATGTACCCAGCCATTCTTTCAAAACTAATTGTTCGGTGTCTAGAATCTCTTAAAATCCCATTTAGCTCGAAACTCAGGAACTATAAAGTTATGCTTGTCAGTGATGGTTCTATGAAAAGAATGAACATGGGATTTTCTAATGACTCTAGATAATTTTATGACCTACCTAAGGAGGAAGCTGAATTTACAAAACAAAAAGTGGCTGAACCTTCGGGAATGGTTGCAAATAAGATAAAGTGGAATGAAGCAGAAGAGGAAGAGAAAACCCCAAAAGCTAAGGAATCCCAATCCACACCTACAAAACCTAAGAAGCATAAATATTATCCCGAAGAGGATATAGCAAATTGGAGAGAAGAAAAAAAAAAGGAAAGTTGGGCAGCCATAGTTTGGCTTGGATCCTGCAGAAGCAAAGGCTTTGAAATTTAATATATCGGATGAGAATGAGAAGAAAGCTAAGGAACATAAAGAAAAGAAAAAGATGTCTTAGACTGAAATTGTTCAATCCCTTATGAGGGATACTGAAAAAGATTCTGAAAAAATTCAGGTACCAAAATCCTTCCTGGTAGAAACCTCACCTGAGACTCCTGGGAAGAAATTCATGACTCCGGGAAAAGACGATGAGAAGGTTTTTGAAGAAAAAAAGTTTTCAAATCAGTTGAAGAAGAATCTGACAGTAGTGCTGATACAAAATAATTAATTAAGAAAGTCAAGGTATTTCATGAGAAGGAAATATCATCCAAGAAATTGTCAATCTGAACCTCTCAAGTTGAATCTTCGAAACTTCCTACTCCTGGGTTAGATGACAAGGCTGAAGATGAGGTGAATAAACTCTCTGAGGAAGATATTTCTAATCATGACTTCATTCACCCTGGAGATGCAGAGGCAAGAGCTAAGAAGGGGGGAATAGATGAAGATAGAATTTTTCTACTGTCTCACAGTGAACATGAATCTCTGGATGAAGAAGTCGTTCTAAAATCTGATAAGGGTAAACAAGTGGTTGTTGATACCCCTACTAAATCTATTATAAAGAAGAAGAAAACTGGTGGATCTTAAATGAGGAAAATTGATGATTTTGAAAAAGATCATTCACTAAGAAAAGTCTCGGATTTGGAATAATCATCCCTAGGAATAGATTTTGTTCTGCAGTCCTTTAAGAAGCTGGTTCTAGATGCTAGTTGCTGCAACACACACTAAATATGAAATTAGATCCAGTTTCCATGGTGATGGACAAGTGTGTCTAGCTTGAGGCTGATTTCAATAATTTATTCGTAAACTATGAAGCCCACAAAAGGTCCTATAAAAAATGATTGGATAGTCAAAGAAGACAGTTGAATATTTGACAGAACTTGATGAGTTCCAAGATGGTGTAAAGGAGGCTTTTAATATTGAATATGGTTGGATCATGGATCTTACAACCAGTTTTGAAAAAAAGTAAAATATTGAAAAGAATACTTAGATTCAAGAAGTAAAGGAATTGAATGGAATGTTGTATTCTGTTTCCCAATGCTATAAGAGAGAAAGGGATCTTTAGATTGAGATTGAAGAAAAGCTTGTTAAGTAGGAAGAAGTCCTAAAGGCTCAGGAAGAGGCTCTCAAGGATCATGAAGAAAGAATAAAATCCTTAAAGAATAAAGTTTAGGATCATGAACAGATTCTTAAGAGAGCAGAGGAAGATCATAAGGAGCTGAAGAATCTAAAGACTATAGTGAAGAAGCTGATGCCCAAGGAAAAGGAAGGATGATAGACCCAATCTAATTTTTTGTTTCTATCATTTCCTTGTACAAATTCTTTCTAATCATAATGAAATTCATATTTGTTTTTATTTCTCATGTATTGTACTAGTCATTCAAGATACATAATTTCTTTTCTATTCCCTCAATTTCTTTTTGAAAATCACAAAGGGAGAGAAAGGAAAAATAATTCTATGTAAAAAGGAAATATCCCTAAGTAAGGGGGAGTTTATCTAAGGGGGTGTTTTCATTACAGAGATTTTTTTATTCAAGATAATGAAAAATCTCATTCTATAAATCGAGAATACGATCCTCAGAGTTCCAATGCCTAAGAGGGAGTTAGTCATATTCATCACTTTCCTTGTGTAAAGGGAGATATGTTTTATTTCAATGTCTAGAATAATATTTTCAATTTCCTTATATTGTTTTTCGTAAGGATGGTTATGCTTTCCATAAATGGGGAGACTGTTGATTCAATAAGGTTTTCCTTATGAAATTTACATTGTTTAATTATTAGGGGAGATTATTGAGTCAATAAGGTTTCCTTATGACTTTCCATCTTTTTCTTGCTTTGAAAATCAAAACACCTTATCTTAAGAAAAATTTCAGTCTACCCATTGTTTTACTTTCATAATGAAAATTGTCCTTCCCCAAGGAACATTTTCCTTACCATATTTTTCATTATTCATTTTATCTATGTATAAAATTCAATTTCGTATCCAAAAACTCAGAATCATATAATACGTAAGATTATAGAGAATTCTATTTTCAGGATCTGAATTCAGGTTTCGAGTACTCTGAATTCAGACTCCGAAATCTTTTGAGTTCTGACACTAAGTTCACTGAATTCAAACTCTGAACTCTTCTGACTTCTTACTCCGAGTTCTATGAATTCAAACTCCAAAATCTTCTATGTTCCGACTCCAAGTTCTATGAATTCAGGCTCGGAACTTTGTAACTTCTGACTCCAAATTCTTATGAACTCAGACTCCAAACATTGTATGTTCGGACTCCAAATTATTATGAACACAGACTCCGAACATCTCTAAGTTCAGAATCAGAATTTTTCTTAACTCAGACTCAAGAACATTTATGTGTTCAGACTCCAGAATTCTATAAAATTAAGGATCCAAATTATGTATAAATAAAATCCAAATATCCTTGTATTATATATAACGAATGTGTTTTTGGTTAGACTCCGAACTATTTTTCCTTACACTCTGAATAATTGATTTTGTTTATGTAACCATATTTTTGCTTACACCTGTTTTTGTTAAAAAATTATGTCATTATTTTAGTTACTCACTAACCATTGTTTGAGTATCATGTGTACAGGTCCCTCCGAAATTCAAGGAAAAATATTACCATTGGATGAGGGAGTCGACCGTTGGAGTTGTGCCTATAAATAGGGGCTCATTTGAAAGTGCTCCAAATTGTTCTTTAAATTTAGATATTAAATGATGTTTGTAGTGATTTATAGAGAGAGACTCTCAGGCTTTGTGTTTACTAAACACCTTGTTCATATTTTCATTGTGAGACTCTGAATGTTGATGAGTAAATTCGAGGGATTCCGGGGATAGGAAGACAGAGGTGACGACTACCTTAAAGTCTGAATACTTCCTTTTTGAGAAAGACAGGTGTTCCGACTACCTTGATGTTGAGGGCTTGCGGGGATATCAAGACAGACTCTGATCTTTGTATCGAGGGATTTACCTAGTGGGTCTAAGATAGAGTTTCTTAAATGTATAAATAAAGTTACCTTTATCCAAGTTTATTGGATACCTTCTTATTGGGTTAAAAGATATACTAATTGTTACTTGTTTTGTTTCAAGTTTCCAGTTTCATTTTGTTTGTTAAAGAAAGTATAAATTTCTTATACTTCTTTTTAATTGTATACTATAATTTAGTAAGATTCTATATGCTTTAAGGTATAATCTTTATCTTTGTAAACACTGGATAAATTTCATTTCCGGATTCACTTTTCCGGAATTGCATTCTCGGAATCCTATTTCCGGAATCAGGCAAGTGTGTAGACCTAGAGATTTTGTGATTTCTGTTTCTACAAAATTTCATTAATGATTTTTAAAGTATACAATTCACCCCCCTCTTGTATATTGTGTATCTACAATATCATTTCAATCCTTCATTTGGTATCATAGCAGATTATCATACTCCATACCAACTCAACACATCTCTCTTATTACTAAAACAATCTTAATATGTTGTTATATAAATTATATTTTTCACAATAAATACAGAGTATAAAGATAAATAATACTCATAAATCATGGTATTTTATTTATGTTTTTTATAGATTATATAATTATATTTAATTATGGTACAATATTGATGGAGTGATTTCTTTATTAATGAAGTAATCAAATTAATGATATTATAAATATTAAATTAAATATTATTTGACATAATTTATTCAATCCATGAATTTTATATTGGAATATGACATGTTATAAGACTATTAAATGTTTTGGATTAAAGTTATATATATATTTGTATTTTATTTAAATTAAATAAAATAAGTTTTATAAAAATTGATATAATTGATATTTCATAATTAGTAATTTAATAAATTATTTAAAAAAATTAAAAATAATTACAAATCACAATTTGAATTTGATATGTATTAAATGTTAATTTGGTTTCCAAACAAGGGATATTGACCCAATATATGTCAAAATAATATCAACATAATAATTAAAAAGTTGTTTCCACTTTTAAAATTCGAAGAGTATTTAATGGTAAACTGAAAAGATAAGGTTTAATATAAACTTAATACATGTATAAAAATTATTTTATTAGTGGATACATTACTATACACATATTATATTCTATTTATTTTTTTTGGATGCATTTTAATTAAAAAATTAGTTTCTGTTAATTTATTTATTTTTGAAAATCCATGGGTGCTCCTCCCCTCTTTTATAAAAAGGTACCCAGTATTCTATAACAATAAAACCTTTAAAGAATTTTTGTTCGACAATGATCGACCACATCCTTTTCCTAAATACCTTCCCTTATTCATGATTCCATATTTTATGTAGAACACCCATGTTAGTGGTGTTAAGGTGTTCTTTAAAGGTGATCAACCAAAGAAGAGTTATCTTTTTTAAGTTTTTATGTTTTATTTCTTCATATAATTCCTTCTCAGACTTTGTTTCCATACATATGAAACATGTCAATCATATAATATATGATGATATTTTTTTATGGTTATGGGAGACCAATATTCATCCTTCTAACCATCATAGAGAAAACAATATCACCATGCATGTTTACGTACATTCTAATATCTCTATCCTACATTGAAAACTATTTTTCATCAATACATTACTTCAATGGATATAAAGATGTGTATAATGTTTTGAAATAATGAATTTTACTTGATGATTATTCTTTATAATTAATATACTATTCATTTCCATACAATTTAACCATTAAATTGAAGGATATTGTCGCTCGTGCGTACGTACAACGTACCATCTCCATGATGCGATGAAATTCATTCTCCGCATTAAATATTCAAAAATGATTATAAATCCATATATGTATGTTTAAATTATTAATAATATATTATTTATTTCATGATAATTATGTAAAGATAAAATAATATTTACCTTATTTCAATAACGAACAATGAAAAATGAAAAATGATACTCATGCGTACGTATGACTTACTGTCTTCATGATTGTAATGTAGCTAAATTTTTCATATACATATTTAATGAATGAATATAGAATTATAATTTATATATAAAAGTTATTATTATTTAATGAATATTAGTATGGAGAATATGGACTTATGAACTCATGGACTTGAGACATTAAAACAATGTTCATTTTCGACTCAAGTGTTGAATATCAACAAAACAACCAATATGAACTAAAATAATTACATAATTATTTTAAAGGATAAAAAGAGATATAATATAAATAATACAATATATATTTATTTAATTAAAGTAGAAATTAATCTATCTTTATTATTCAGGAATATCATGATTTTATGCTACAAGTTGGACTCAAGGTAACAGACACTCTCTTAGTCTCCTATCATTGTCGTTTATTTTGATTTATACCAAACGTTCTCTTATAAGGTGAAATATCAAACACTAGGAAATTTAATTTTATTAAATGGTTTTCAAAAAGAATCAATTTATATGAATCATTTTAGTAATGACAAAAGGATTTCTTTTAATGTAGGTGGCGACAACGCCTTTTCTCACTACGATAACCATTATTTGATATTAGGATTCCTCTATAAGCCATAATGTTTAAAAAGAAAAATAAATACCACATTAAATTATTATGTATTTTGGTTTGAAAATGGATTGGGTAAGGGATTGATTATGTCAATATATTTAAATTATTTCATTTGAATGAAAATGTGGAAATGTTATTTTTCTTTTAAGATTGTTTTATGTGTTATGATTCTGTTTTGGTAATTCATAATTTTTTATGTATACAAGTTATTTTGTGATAAATAGAGGGAGGTTGAGCCTTTTATATCTCTCTAATTTATTTGGTAACATGAAATATGTATACAATAATGTTTCCCCTAAGTGATTTAGGTAATATACTATGATGGATATTCCAAATGTAACCATGATGGTTACTCACTATGTAGTAGTGAATGCTTCAATGTATGAATCATATATATTACAAAAGTTACCTATATGATTTATAATTTCTATGATTTTTTAGGAATTTTATTATATCATGTATTCTATTTAGGAAATTATGGTTTATGGGTGAAAAGTTTGATTTCATGGGTCTTAAAGTTTTTGTGGGAAAACATTTTTCTTCCTTATTTTATATCACTTACTAAGATTTTTTTACTTATCCCACATTATTGAAATGTTTTTGACTAGGTGTATGGATGGGTAATGTCATGAAAGAATTAAATAATAATTTTTATCATGAAAATATATCATGTTTATTTTTTTAAAACAAATTATGTGAAATAAATTGATAGTATTTAAGTTGAATCCACATTGTAAAAATTTTAGTTGTTAAGTAATGGTTATGGACTAATTATATAAAACCAAAAACCTAAAAAGATCCTCAATGTGAATTTTGACTTAAATCAAGATTATGTATTGTTAAGAAATAGAGACTTATTGTTGGTACAAAAGGTTGTTTATATAGCTTTAGGTGTTAGGATATTGTCAATATAATATCTGTAAATGACTATTACATTATGTTAAAATTTAATGAAATAAAATTTGATTATTACCATGTTTCTTTGTCTAATATATGTTTGTTTATAATAGTTTTCCATATAGGAAAGAGGGTAGGTGTTCTGGGACTACATTATTTGGTAAAAAACCTACCAAATCAGTAACCTGAGATGGTCAGAATTGGAACTGAACTATTTTCTGTAGTGATGGAAGAGTTGACTCAGTATATAAATGGATTTTCTATCTATACAAGAGATCAGGCATATCAACCAAAGGGGAACATGTCTTTGGTGGATATTTCAATGAGAAAAAAACCACCATCATTTAGATAATTATATAACATTGTTCAAGGTGAATGGTAGATTAAATCATTGGAAAAGATTTTCAATGTCATTGGTTATTTATAAAATAAAAAGGATTGTCTTACTATTTACCATTTTGATGTTAAAGTTGATATGTGGTGGTATATTGTCAAGAATATCAGGTATAGTGAGTGTATTGATGCTCATGATTTGGATAAACTCAAATGTATGATTCATGAAAAATATTTTCCTATGGAGTTTATATTTAGGATGGAAAAATAATTCTTGGAATTGAAGAAGGAAGATGAATCAATTGATTATTATGAAGAATTATTTTCTCAAATGTCATGTAAATGCACTTAATTTCCTCTAAGATATTGATATTAAAATAAATCATCATTAATTAGGATTAATGCCAAAGTATTGAAGTTAACTGGTTTCTGGTGAGTTCAAAAGTTGTGAAAATAAGGATTGATGTGCGGAGAAGGTGGAAATGCAGTTTTCCAATGATCATGTGTTCTTTGAAAAAAAGTGTAATAAGAGGTAAGGGTGGAAGGAAAATGAAATTATTCATCAAAAATTTCTAATGGAATAAAAATTAAGATTACATTTTGTGAAAATTTCTATAAAAATTTACATTGAGGAATGCCTTTTGAAATTTTGTAAGTGCATACCCTGTGGTAAAATGGGACGTAAGGAACAAAATACACTAAAAAGATAAGAATAGGGGTAAGACAAAATTTGATTTATATTCTGTAAAAAGTTTTAATTTTTTTGAGATTGGTCATTATGCAAACGAGTGTCTGAAAAAGAACTCCAATGATGGGAAGAAGAAAAACTATAAGTAGCAAGGTGTGGTAAAATCCATTTCAACTACTTTAGTAGATATTTTAATATTAAATGAATTTGTATCAGTTACATTGTTTTTTTATATTATTCCAATTTTTTGTTTGATTCCATGTCTACACATTCATTCATTTCAGATGTATTTTATATTAAATTGGGAATTCCACCTTAAGAAATGAATCCAGAACATATAGTAAAAACACATATGAGAAATAATGATGGAAAACGAAACTATAATAATTTTTCAATACTAATATATGTGAGAAATCTACCTACAAAAATTCTAGTATTACCTCTGGTTGAGTTTGAATTCATTTTGGGTATGTATTTGCTTTTTATTTACCAAGCTATGATTGACTATAGAGATAACTAAGTTTCTTTTCTTGAAATAAATTCAGTTTGTGTAAATTTATGTACCCTTACCATTGATAACATATTATGAATTTGAGAAACTAGTAAAATATGTAAAATAATTTTTCCTTTCACATATTATTAAAAAAAGGAACTGTTCAGATTAATGACATTCCCATAGTAAATGAGTATTTTGATGTTTTTTATAATGAGTTTTTTATATTATACCTCATTGGAAAGTTGAATTTATTGTTGACTTAGTTCATCATTATATGCCAGTTCTAAATCCCCCTTATCAAATGGCTCATATTGAACTTTTATTGTTAAAGAATAAATATCATGAGTTATTATATAAAGGATTCATTATACCTAGAACATCACCATAGAGTACCACTATCTTGTTTGTTAAAAATAAAGACGGTTCAATGAGACTTTTCATTGATTATAGATCCATAAATAACATCATTTTTATGAAGAGTTATCATTTTACATATATTGATGATTTGTTTGATCCATTATAGGGAGATCAATGTTTTTCAAAGGATGACTTTAGGTCAAGTTACTATCAGTTGGATGTAAAGGAATAAGAAATTATGATGACCATGATTCATAATGAATATAGAAATTTTGAATTTTTATTTATTCCATTTGTGTTAACTAATTCACCTACTATATTCATGGACCTCATGAATAGAATGTCCCATGAGTTCTTGGATATATTTATGACTGTGTTTAATGATTACATTTTTTGTATATTCTATATGTAAAGAGAAGCATGAAAAGTATTTAAGGGTTTTCATTCAATATTTAAATGAAAATAAATGATATGGTAAATTCATAAACTGTGAGTTTTGGTTGAAATAAATTTTTTTTACATGGTCACATTGTTTCTAAATATAACACAACTATTCATCCTGCTAAAACAAGTGTTGTTGAATAATTCCATATTAACAAAGGTCTATTGAAATTTATTCACCGTTATCTATCCCACTCACTATGTTAACAAAAAAATTTTTTAACTTCACATGGACAAAAGAATGTGATGATTGTTTTCATAAATGGAAAAGAATAATAGTGAATGCAAAAATATTCGAATTACCTTCCAGGATTGCTGATTTTTTTATCTATACTGTGGCTTTATTGAATAGACTTAGTTCCACTAATGTTGAATGACTTGTTAATTTATTCTACTTAATGTTAGTTGAAAACATTGGAGATAAATTTCTCAACACATGATTTAGAATTTTTTGTTGTTATTTTTTCTTTAAAAATATAGAGGCATCATCTATGTGAGAAAAATGTCTAATATATACTAACCAAAAAAGTTTTAAAAATATATTCACTCATGAATGAAATGAACATGAGACAAAGAAGATGGATGGAACTCCTCATGTATTATTATTTCATGATTCATTACATTCCAGGAAAAGAAAAATTGTGGTTGATGCTTTGACTCAGAAAAGTAATTTTTCATTAATCATGTTATGTTTTGAACATGACCATTTGATTAATGATTTTTTGAACATTGAAATGGAAGTTGTTAATTCTGTAAATTCCACTTTTTTATTTTTTTTAGTGAATTCTTCTATATGTGATTGAAATATGAAAGCACATAAAGAAGATAGGGAGTTGTAAAAAAAGAATAGATTCTGAGGGGTATGTTTTTCTAATTTAACATTGAAAAAGAATGTGTTTTGAGATTGGGGGAGAGATTATGTGTTCCTTTTTATTCATAGTTGATGAAATAATTGTTATGTGAAGTTCATATCTCTCTATTCTTAGTTTAACCTAGAATTATTAAGATGTAAAAATATCATTTGGAGAATTACTAATGGGTTGGAATGAAAAGATATAATTTTAACATTTTATTGAAGTGTTTGACTTTTCATCAGGTGAAACTAGATTGATAGTTTCAAAAGGAGATGCTTTAGCCTTTTCCAGCACCTAAGTGGAAATGGGAAAATATATCCATGGATTTCATTATGGGATTACTAAAGAATTCTAGAGGTACCATTTCTATTTGGGTTATTGTTGATTGATTGACTAAATATTCTCATTTTCATAATATTCTAGTTACATTTTCTCTTAATAAACATTATTGGTTGTATCATATGATAATAGTCAGGTTATATAAAGTTTCTCTCTACCTTTAATCTGATTATAATCCTAGGTACACATCTATCTTTTAGAAAGGTATTCAGATATCGTTGTGTACTAAATTAAATTTCCATACAGCTTTTCATCCTTAATCATATGGTCAAACATAAAAAAATATTGGAAAATTGGAGGATATGCAATTTTCTTATTCAATGGATTACCAGGGATGTTAAGGCCAACCTATTTAGAAGGATGATTTTTCTTATAATAACAGTTTTCATTCTAGTATATAGATCATACCATTTGAAAAATTATATTAAAATTAGTGATGAATTCCATATTTTGGGATGAAGTAAGTGATAGGATGTTGATGGGAAAAGAACGTTTAGATGAGATGGCAGATAAAGTTAAGTTGATTCATAAACACATGAGAATAACTCATAGAAGGTGTAAATTTTATGTAGAGAACTAGAGGAAGGATCATTATTTAAAGGTAGGTGATCACGTCTTTCTCAATGTTTCACCATGGAAAAGTGTGTTGTATATTGGAAAGAAGGGAAAAATGAGTTTTTGGTTCTTTTAACCCTATGAAATCCTGGAGAAAGATGGATCATCTACCAACAAACACTAAAGGAAAAATATCCTATACCGACGGTTTGGGGAGACATTTGGATATACCTATCTCAACGGTTTAAAAACCATTGGGATAGGTCTATACAAATAGTTTTCAAAACTGTTGGGATTGGTTTTTCCCAATAGTTTTCCTGAAAACGTTGGGATAAGTAAATATAAAAATGGTAAAAGGTGTGGTTTGAACCCACAACATGCACGATACATATCAATGACATTACCACTATCCAGTATTTACCATTGTGAATATATTTGGATTAATATATATATATATATGTGTGTAAATTATATATTGATTTATTTGAAGATATTCAATTAAACAATTCCTAAAAAAATAAGGGTACCTATCCCAATGGTTTTCAAAACTGTTGGGATTTGTACCTTATAAAAATTATCTATACCAACGGTTTTGGAAAACTATTGTGATATACATACCCTTTCCCAAAAGTATTGATAAAACAGTGGGATAACCCTTCCCTTTCTTAATGGATTTACAAAACCATTGGGAAAAGTGGTTTCAAAGGGGAATATCCCAATGGTTTGAGAAAACTGTTGGGATAGCCATACCCTTTCAAAACATTTTCCCAAAACTTCTCGGAAAATTGGAGTCAAAGTGGCATATTCAAACAATTTTTATAAATTCGTTGGTATATGTGCATTGTTAATGGTATGATTTTTAGTAGTGATAGTGTCCTTACCACCAATTTTATCCCAGGTACACCATTTTTTTCATGTTTCAATGTTCAGAATGTATTTTTCAAATCCATATCATGTTTTGAGTTAAGTATTAGTTTAGTTGGAATGGAATCTTTCTTACGAGGAACTGTCAATTTAGATTTTGACCATAGAGAGAAGGTGTTGCGAAATAAGGTGATTCATCGGGTTCAGTTATTTGGAAGAACAATATTGATTAAGATGAAAGATGGGAATCATAAAATTCTATGAGGGATAAATACCCCCACTTATTTACTATGTTAATAAAATTGTTATGATGTAATTTCCAAAATGGGGGAAGGATGTAACATCTGAGGTAATTAAAGAATTTGGAATTTTCGTATCTATTAATTATTGTGAAATAGATATTAATTTTAGATTAAGTGGGACTATATGTATGATACCATACCTAACATGAAACAATGGGATTCTCTGAAATCTTATAGTGCACACAAGGCTGAGATATACTGAACAATAATACATTTTTAATAATATTATTTTAAATGGGTATTATCCTTTAAACAGTTTATTGGAAAGAATGAACATGATTAACCTTATTTCTTTTAATAATTTTTTAATAAATGATTGTTCTTTATTCTAAATACTTTTATAGGCTTAAAAAGATAATAAATCCAATTTTATTCATAAAATACTCTAATATGTTTTAAAAGGTGGTTTTAGAACTTTTTCATAGAGAACATTTTTTTAAATATATTTTTTTACATTTATGTATATTCTGTTCGAAGAATAAACATCTTTTCTAGTAGAAGGACATCAAATTTTACGTTGGATGAATTTTCGTATTTTTATGATAAAATTTCTTTTTTAACGAATAGTGAAAAAAATATTGTGTTTTAATTCAAAACAGTTTTTTCATCTAATTCATTTATATAGTTTGGTTATCCATTTAATTTTCTCTAAATTGTAATTGGATTATGATTTTATCATTTAATAAAGTTTCGGCCTTTTAATGTATGTTTACATTGATATTTTTTATTGTCACATATCAATCTTTTGAATGTTTTTAATTTTATAAAAAAACTCATTTTCTCGTTTTGATGGTGGGGATAAATTTAGTATTAACTACATCAAATTCTGCATTCTCAATTTGAAAAAATGGATTCTATATTTGGACATATATGTTCCAAATTATGTAAATAAGTATGTTTTATTTTTCATCAATATGAATATTTTATTTAGTAATTATTTTTATTTACCACAAATAAACTATAAATCTACTAAATAAGGGTAAAAACTAATATTACAATAATATAAAACTACCCCAACATTTGTACTAATTTATTGGATGAGTTATGGACGACCCAAAAAACACTTGGGATGAAAATTTGGCCTTTGGAAGCCAATTGGGTTTGATTGTGTTATTTATAAAATTTTGTTTAATGTAAAAGAAAATATAACATAATCATGTATATTATTACTATAAAAATTTATATGGGGTTATATAGTTGATCTCTTAATCTATAATTCCCATGTAAAAATATAATAATATATCCTAGCTCTTTAGTATTTTTTTTAAATTTTTTTGACTTTATATAATTAAATTTAATTATGGCACAATATTGATGTGGTGATTTCTTTATTATTGATGAAATCAAATAAAATATATTATAAATATTAAAATAAATATTATATGAAATAATTTATGCCATCCAAAAAAAATCTCCCCAAATATTTCATGTTATAATACAATTCAATGGTTTGGTTTGAAGTTATCTCTATTTTTTGAATTTTTTAAAATCAAAAAAGTGAATAGTGTAAAAATTTACATAATTGACATTTTACAAATAGTAATTTCTTAAATTATTTAAAAATAAAAAAACATTCAAAATAAAAAAGTTTGTATAATAAGATCTAAAATATAATTAATTGTCAAGTTATTTTAACTTTACCCTATATAAGTAAAATAAATATATTTATAATAATTAAAATGTTATTGCCACATTTAATTTTAAAAGAGAATATTCAAGGGTAAATTGAAACGATAAAGGTTAAAATAAACTCAATACATGTCAAAATTTTCTTGTATAAAACTATTTAGAAAAAATCTCATCTAATAAGCCACATATTTTAATTTGGAATCATTTGAATCAACAAATTAATTAATATTTTTTTAATATTTTAATAATTCTTAAGGGTCCCACTATCATCTCCTATAAAAACCTACCCACTCTTTACTATTTCTCACACCATAAATATATTTTGAATCAGAAAATATCTCTCCAAAACAATTCCTAGAATCTCTCCTCAGATTCTTGATCCCTTAGTTTTGGAATAACTCCCTTCTTAGTGTTTTTAAGGTGTTCTTCCAAGATTATCAACCAAAAAATATGTATATTCATTATGTGTTTCTGATTCATTTCTTCTACTACTTACTTTTCTATAGTAGTTTTCATAATAGTGTTATAACTTCAGAATCAACTATATTCTATGATTTTTTATGGTTATGGGAGAACCATATTCATCCTTGTACCTATCCTACGATAAATAATATTTCTATGCATGCCTCTGTACAACTTACAATCTCCACACCAAGGTTAAAAATGTTATTCATCTATTCATTATTTTCATGGATATAAATATGAGTATAGTGGATATAAATAATTAATATGACTTGATAATGGATATTTATAATCTATATACAATCAATTTCTATACCACTTAACCATCAAATTGAATTATATCATCCCTCGTCTGTATGTACGACTTACCATCTCTACGATGTGATGAGATTCATGATCCACATTAACTACTAGAGAATGATTTTCAATACTTATATAAGATTGATTAAATGATTAATATGATATTAATGATGTTATTATCATTATTTAAGGTAAAATAATATATACCTTATTTAAATGATGAACAATGAAAAATAGAGAATGTTACTCATGCGTACGTACGACTTACTGTCTCCATTATTGTAATGTTGTTCAAATTTTCATATCCATATTTATTTAATTAATGTAAAATTATAATTTAGATATATAGTTTATTAATATTTCATTACTATTATTTTGGAGATGATGGACTTATGAACACATGGAAATGTGACATTAAAGCCTTGTTTATTGTTTACTCATGTACCGAATATCAGAAAAACATTCTAATATGAATTTAAATAATTATGTAATTTTTATAACATTGTAAAAAGTTAAATAAAATAAATAATAAACATTAACATGGTTGTTATGAAATATAAATTAATCTATGTTTATTATTCAGGAATATGATGATTGTATGAGACAAGTCAGAATCATGGTAAGGGACTTTGTCTTAATATCCTGTCATCGATTCATATTTTGATTTATACATGAACTTATTTTATAAGGTAAAAAACAATCCCTTTTATTTTTAATTTCATTCATTTATTTTCAAAATGAATATTTATCCATGAAAAATTTTACTAAATGTCAAAAATAAATTTTTTTATGGTACATGACAACAATGACTTCTTCCACCACCACTACCATTATTTGATATTTTTCTTTCCATACAAGATGTAATTTTTTATACAAAATATAAATACAATATTCCCTTTATATTTATTTTTGTATTGATATTTGTTTTTGGAAGGGATTTATTATGTCATTATCCTAAAATTTTATTTTCTGAATGAAAATGATGAAATTTTATTTTTTTTAATCTTATTTTTTGTTTTATGATTATGTTATGGTTTGTGGGAATTGATTTTGTATAAGGGTAGTTTCATGATAAACCAAGGGAGTGTAACCATGTGATTGCCTTCCAATTCATTGGTTAACATTATGGAGGTAATAAATAACTTTTATCCTAAGAGATTTAGGTAATATACTATAGTGGGTTTTCCAAACGTAAACACAGCAGTTACACCCTATGTAGTAGTCAAATATATAATCTAAATATGATATTGATTCCACATGTTACTTTTAGGATTTATGATTTCAAAGAGTTTTTCCAAGAATAGTAATATTTGACTTAGTATGTTAAAGATCTTATGGTTTATGGGTGAGAAGTTTTATTTAATGGGTTTATATGTATTCATGGACTAACGTTTTTTCTTCCATATTTTATATCCCATTAATGATATTTTTATTGTCATCCAAACTTTTTAAAATGTTTTCCACTTGGTATAAAGATTGTTATGGAAAAGGAAGAAGTCCAGATGAATTTTTATCAAGAAAATATAACTTGTTTATTTTTTAAGATTTTTTTATATTGTCGAAGAAATGGATCTGTTTTAGATGTATCCACATTGTATAAATTTGTGTTTTTTATAATAGTTATAGCCTAATTCTCTAAAACACTAAAAAAAGACCCTCAATTTGAATTCTTAACTTAAATATAGATTATGTAATGATTAATGCATGAGTACTTATATGGTTTGTTCAATCATTTCACTAAACCATGAACATAACCAATGCCCACTATTTTAGTTTCATAGTTATTGGTAGGGTTTTCAAAGTTTCTACAAATTTTGATCAAACTGTGCTCCTCCATAAAATCCCCAATACATGCCAAAATACCTAAAAAAATCCCAATCATAAAAAAATAACATTATAAAATAAAAAAAAAATTAAAGAAGAATCAATTTATTTAAAAATAGGAGTGCTATATTTTCCCCAACATTGGTATTTTCATCCTGATAATGTTTAAAACCACTATTTCACTAAAAGAGTTATTTTTGTGGCTTGACCATTTACTAATCATGTTCCAATGTTTCATTCAAAATCAGGACATGTTAACAAAATACCTACAATAGAATGATGGTTCTCTCACACAATATATTCTCTTGCCTTTCCACAATCTACACAGGCACAAGAAGCAACGTAGCATCAAGATTTAGGTCAACATGAACCCATAAAATCATATGGTTTGGATCAGGTTGATACTTCTTAAATCGATATTCTTGAATCACATTATGCACTAAAATGTTATTTCATAGAAATTCCAACAAATATAAAACCTAAACAACATATTAAATTATCTTAAAAGGGCATACATTTTAGGGTGTTAAAATTTTCTTCATTCCAATATCATGATGCCTAGGACATATATATATTCTAAAGAGCATGTGATCACTCACCGAAAATGAAAACAGTAATTGATAATGATCCACTATGATTGATGATGAATCTAATCTATCTCCAACCTCTTTTAGATAAAATGACCAGTTTGACATTATCTCTTGGACATGGATTGGTCAAACCATTGAAGTTTCACAAAATTTCCACACAATAAAGTGATTAATGACAAGGAAATCCATATAATGATTCCATGGTATCCTTGTGTATTGAGGCCTAATAATATTTATCATATGAGAACCCCAAAAATGGAATGTGCTCCTCCTATGAGCCAATAAAATCCATTAAATAGGCATGATATGTATATTTCATCATTTGTATCATCCTTTCATATTTTCCACTAATCTAAGGATGATACACAATGATTAAAGTTAACTAAGTTCCACGGGATTACAGTACAGATTTCTAGAAATGAGACATAAACCTGGGGTCTCAATCTAATACTATCAAAACTGGTATGTCATTGGCATGACTCGTCCCCCATGGCCCATGTCATGACTAACCCAAGCCCGCATTCCATAGGACAAGGGCTGGTGACGAGCACCGGAAAGGAGAATCCTAAAAAAAGGAGGCATTTACATTAAACCTATATATAGACAGATAGTTCCCACTACACATAAGAAAAAATAAATAGAAAAGTAGTGGTATAACAACCACCAAAAACCACAACTAAGAGTATAAGTAAGTATTGAATGTAAAAGGGTCTAGTATACAAGACCAACTGAAAGATTAGTACCACAAAATGGAAAAAAAGATCTAGAGATAATCCACCAAGGATAGTACCAGAACTGTAGGTATAATACACCATTGCATCTTACCATGTAAATTGGTCACCCTCGTGGAACATCTATACCTGGTTCTATAAAGTCTCATTCAAACTATATGTCATTTGAAAAAGACACAACACGGTGTAGGCGAAGCCCATCCAAAGGTTAGTATAACAATACTCAATAGGGAACCTGAGACCCCCGAAGGCCTCTCCAAATCCCACAAGGAAAAACCCACAAAGAATAGTCTCAATCACAGAGCACACAGTAAACTACATCTTACACTAGGTATAACACATAAAGGTCTAAAATAAATATTATTAAACATAATGATTTATCAATATGTTTTGTTGAGAGACATTGTTATTGGTCCGCACAAGGTTTCTTGGTGCTAACCCACAGAGTGCCGCAAGGTGTGACCCACAAAAGAAACACTATGTGCTGACCCACAAAAGATCATTATGGGATGACCCACAAAGGATTACTAGGAGCTGACCCACCGAGGATTCATAGGTGCTGAACAAGAGAGGATAACTACGTGTTTACCCATAAAGGATCGCTATAGGGTTAACCATATAGGATCACTAAGTGTTGACCCACAACCTATCTCTAGGTGCTAACACATAGAGGATCACTATTCTTTAATCACGTCACAACCATCCACAAGATTCCATCACTTATCACAGTTGATTTCAAGTGAATATGCCCCTAAAACCTATATTCATATATCTACTACCCATAATTAACTCTTATAAGTAACCCAATGGACCATCTTTTCATATGTTTTTTAACGCGATAGAAGACATGTCATTCGGATGCCCGATCTATAAGATATAGGCCAAAGTGCAAATAAGGCATGGTTAGATTCATTTATGATACATTCTAGACATAATATAACTTCTTTCAAAACTTTATTGGATAATCTCAAAAGGAACACCTAATTTCAAGGGTCCTCACACAGCATAGGGTGCGTCAATCAGACGCTCGGTCTGTGAGTTATAGTTTTTTCTGTAAAATTGCATCGGTCGGGTCCGGGTCTGGTCCAACATGGTCAGACCGACCCGACATGAGTTGATGGTTCAGTGTGGGTCAAGTGATAGACTAGAACAACTATCTTTTTGGGTTTTCTGTTCTAGCCCGACTGGAGGTTTCGTCCCGCGGGTTGCCTGACCCGCCTCGTAGGGAAGAGCCCCCCAAATGAACTCGAGTCTTGCAGTGTGGACTGTTTTGTTGGACTAGACATGGGGTTTCTAGTTTTTCCAGTTGGGGGTGCCAGTAGGCACCACCCTGTCACCCCATAACATCCAGCATGATCCAACCATTTGTGTGCTAGCCGATCAAGCATCTCCATTTCCACGAGGTACCGATGGCCATCGCGTCCTCCACTGCCACAGTCATTCGACCATAGCACCATGCAGCCACGGTGCCCGCAGGTATCGCCTCTTCTATGTGGCTGATGTGGTATGAACACCCCCCCCCCCAGCAACAAACTCTGTGGGCCACCGATGATTTTCTGGTGGTCCGTTTTACGTCATGTATGTGCCTACGAGCCCCTCGGATTTCCACCTTCAGTATGAAGCCCACTGAATCACCTTTTCCCCATGGTGCTGGGTCACCCACGAATAATGCACAACATCCATGATCGGTGGAGTGTCCATGCCTTGATTTTATCAGCCCGCACCTTTTGCGTTAGTGTTTTACCATGTGGTAGATAGAAATCAGCACAAGATTAAGAATAACCCCAAATTAAATCTCTACGATAACCTCCTACAACAACAAACGAGTCGTGGATCAACCCATCAGTATGAAAATCTAAGTTCATTGTATTTTTCATCAATGAGATAAGTGTAATCATTAAATACTTATAGCATATAAATCCCCTAACTAGATTTGGTTGAATCCATTATATAAATGGGATGAATTCTACATTATTGGACATTCCACGTTCATTGGAGTTCGTCTCCATTGGTCAATCTCTAGACTAGATCCTCCAATGATTGACGTTCAATCTTCCATTCTTCATTAGAGATGGATTTTGCTAGTATTGTCATTAGATTTTTACTCATGTTCCATCTTCTAATTTCCATGAAATTAGATTAAAAAGATTCCACTATAGTTTAGTTGTGTTCGTTAATGTTTCTCATTAATGAACCTTTACTAAACCATCATTTCATTTACACAAAAAAATAAATGATTCATTAAACGGACCTCATTTAATGCTTGTAGTTATGATGCGGTTTCACCAACCATTGTTGGAAGGATCAAGTGAAGAATAAAATGTCTTAAATAGTAATTTTATTATTTTTCAAAAAAGTATAAAATTTTTCTATTCCATCCGACCCATGATGGTTGATGTTAAGATTCACCTAAGCCAATACAGGTGCTGAAAATTCAACGGTTCCATGGGATTTTCAATCTGAGCCATGGTTAAAAAGATATATAAATCCTCTTGACACGTTTTCTTAATGATCCTTAAAGATCTACATAAATAATTAACATTCATCCTCAACCCATGCCGATCGATGTTATGCTTCACCTATGGGGAACATACCCCCATGAGATCAATATTACTCTCCAATTTTCAATCTGATTTATCATTTAGGAGTTATATGGATTTAGGAATAAATTTATTATTACTTTATTATATTATTTACATCCAAAAATGAACATCCATCATCATCCCACACCAACAAATGTAAGGATCTTCCTGATGAATGCATACCCTCAAGAGCTCAATGGTGGCCTCATAATTTTAATCTATGTCACCATTCACGAGTTATAAGAATTTGAAAAATAAAATAATTTTATTTATTGTTATTCAATTTCTGGGTTTTGTCGCTGGGGGATGAACTAACAAAACATATGTCACATATTGGGTAAACCCGCCATCCCAAACGCAATGATGCCTTTAGATTTCTGATTTGATCACACTTTTAAGAGTTAATCAACTTTTTTATGAAAACCACTCATTCTCAATATTTAAAGTGTAACATTGTTCAACAAATCATTCTGGGAACTCTACACCTCAGTATCATGCTTTTTCAAAGAATGAGGTCCCTAAATAATTCCATGTAATTAAAAACAAACACAATGAAATTGAAATACATTACATTCTTCCCACCTTTAGGATTTGTATGTGAAAAATCCAAAACAAATCAATAAACAAGATGGGGTACTGAGCAGAAATATGTGCCTCATGATCCCATTTTCTCTCCTGTATATTTTTAGGCTACCATCAAACCCGCAATAGAGAAATCATCTTCCCACACATGACTAGCTTCTATTAATACTCTATCTCCACCGCGATCTCTGAAAATGTGTCCCCATCATCAATGTCCTGCTCGCCCAAGTCAATAACATGCAATGGATCAAGCATGTATATCCTCATCTACGACACATAGAAGAACAATATACACATGGTCTATCTTTAGGGGAAGATATAGGAAGTACACCACCTTCCCAACTCTACATAGGATTTGAAAAGGTATGACAAATCTTAGAAATAGCTTGCTGCCCTGGCCCAATCTGTGTAGCCTTGATCCACTCCTAGATGATAATAACCTTCTTGGTGTTATGATATACCATCTCTAGACACTTGAGTTTGGACTCCCCTGGGCTTGTCTAGTATAGGGGTGATCTTCAAGGCTGCTCATACAAGGCCTCAAATAGTGTCATGCCAATGGAGGAGCAACAGTAGTTGTCATATGGAAACTCCACCAGTGAAAGGTGGTCTACCCAAATGTGACCAAAATCATAGAAACAAGCATGAACCATGTCTTCAATGGTCTATATGGTCCTCTCCGTCTAACCTTCTGGTTGGGGATGAAAAGTAATGCTCATGTGTAGTTGCATCTTGAATGCCTCCTACAGTCCCCTCCATAACCATGATGTAAAGAGAGCATCACGATATAAGATTATCGTTAAAGGCAACCTATTAATCCACCCAAAATCCTTGATGTATAGGTGTCATGATCCCTCGAACAGTCCCTACTCCTAGATGGGTAGTAAGTAAGCTGAATTGGTGAGTCAGTAAATGATAACCTAGATAGATTCATGGCCCCTGGATGTAAGTGGTAACCCCATCAAAAATTCCATCAAGATACATTTTCATTTTTAATTCATTATGATGAGTGGTTGGGCCATGCCTACTGGAACTTGATGCTCAACCATAACATGCTGACAAGTGAGGCATCATGAAATGAACTCAACCACTTCTTTCTTTATACTTTTCCACCTGTACTAACATCAGAGGTCCTAGTAAATCTTTGTCACACCAGGATGTACAGACAAAGGGGAAGTATGGATCCCCATCCATACGTCCTCCTTCAATGTCCCTAGTAGTATGGTGCATCCTTTAAAAAAGATGGCGTGCTCCCCAACTATTGAAAATTCAACTGGGGAATGTCCTGAGGATATCTGAGCACATCATTCCTCTCAATAAACATCCACTAGAAGTGTCTCCCTCACATGAGGTAAGAGTGGGGGAGTGAAATTCATATATTAGAGGTAATAAGCTCCATCACTATCCCTGAAAGATATTTGTATCATGGAAAGATACTTCGTCACCTCACTCAGCAGCTATAAAAGAGACCTCCTACTGAGTCTGTCTTCCACCATGTTCTCCATCCAAAGAGTATAGACTATCTAAATGTCATTGTCCGGGAGGAACTCCAACCATTACTGTTGTCTCAACTACTGAAAATCCTACAGTCACATTTCCATCCCCGCAAAAGGTTACCCCTTTTAACTGATTGATATGAACATTGACCAATTGGTAGTGGGTACACATTCCCCATGGAAACTTGGTTATGTTTTCGATAATCAACCCATAACCTTCAACAATGGTTCATAATAATCCATTTCTCTACAAGTCACCCACCTATTCCCCTTACTTTCACCACTCTACAAAAGTCCTCTGATATACTGATGCTCATATCGGTGCCATATCGGGGTGTAGAATAATGCAGAAGTCCCCATCCAAGTGGGTAGGTAATCTCAGAAATATCTTTCCAAAGGATGTTCCCACACTCTTCAAAAACTATTGGGAACTAAAAACTCAAAACATCAACTAACACGAGGGTAAGGTTGGCCAACTGAAGAGTGATCTACTCCACCCTTATACACATGAGCTTATCCTATGCTGCATGGTTTTCCTTTTTTTCAGACCAGGGAAAACCCCATTCCAACCCTACAGATATATCACATCCTTATATATAAAACAATCCATCTATGCATTAATTGTGGATAACCAGTCCATTCCCAAAAAAACTGTTGTAAGCCCTCACCGCTTCAACCAAAAAGTTCCAACCGAGACTCCTTCCTCAAGGTTAAGATCCCACCATCGGCCTAGGTGTGATAATGTAGTCTCCTCCCTTAGGTATCTCCAATCATTAGGGTAAAGTCAATGGTTTAACTAGAATCTCAAGGTCTTGAAAAAGATGCATGAAAAGAAGTAATTATTAGTATATGTGTCTATTAATATAGTAGCTAGTAGCAGACACAAACCGTACTACGAATCATTCCTAGAGACCATGGGTCATACTCCTTGACCACATGAAGATACTGCCTTCCCCAATCCTACAAGTCCCTAAGCCTAGTGGGGACCACATTAGGGTGGTGTCTTTAAAATGTTGAAATGTATACCACCTCCTATTACTCTCCAAGCTACTCATACTTGTCTTCTACCCTATAGATTCATCTGGACCTATTAATTCCTCTTAACGAATCATTTTACACATCTAATTCTCTAAGAATGACATCGATTTCTTGCTTTCCAACTACTGACACTACTTGCTATATCTGCTTAGCCAATGAGCATTCAACCATAAAAGGTTCTCTGAAGCACCATAACACAAGTAGTAAAGCACAGAATAATATCGATGGCTCAGATGTCCATAAACACATCTTGTTCAGATATCTGATCTTAGAATAAATGGTTGTATATTATTCGTCGAGTACCTAGAATGTTCGGTACATGTTGATGAATACTCAACTACCAACATATCATCCTGCCAAAGCTATATAAGCTCTTATAAATACATACCCATTATCTTTTTATGGAAAGAGACCCCTTCTCTAAGAAGGGTTCTCAAGCTCTGTCTATGGAAAACTCAATACATCATATGATAATGTTATTATAAATATTTCCATCACCATAATGAGCCACATAGAAGGCTATCTTATAAGACTACCATCTAACCTAATAGTTAAATGGATAGATGGAAACTCAGTCACCACATCAATCTATTCCTTAGACACCTATGAGTCAGGCCTGCCTTAGCACCTGAGGGGTATTTGTCTTTGAAACTCATGAAATGAACTGAGCCTACATGTGACCTCTACCGGTATCACTAGTTGTAACTACTGACCAGCAGGATTTGGTATAGCTGGGACACCGTCTAAAGGTACCATTTCAAGAAACATTCCTTATACCAAAGTCCCATCACTCTATGGACAATTATCATGGTCACAAATTGGAATCTTGTCTTGTTGTCTGCGTGGAGTTATCATGAATGTGAATCAAGATGAACCACAATCAATAATTTATAACTGGTGATCTGACTCAAATGATATCAAAAGAAAATAATTTCCAAAAACCATGCAATCTGTGTTTTCATGTACCAAGTCAAAAAAAATTCGGGGTCCTACTGTATGGATAGGTCAGATTCTAGACCAACACTAGACTCCCCAGACTGAAATCCAAACTCTAGAAATGTATAATTATTTCCGCCATCGAAAATACATAGTCTTAGTTCTTCTAGTATAACTGACCACCCTATGATACCACATTGTCACGAGTCGTCCCCCGAGGCTCGTTCCTTGACTACCCCAAGCCCACCTTCCATAGTCCAGGGGCTGGTGACAAGAACCAGAAAGGTGAAACCTAAAAATGAAAGGCATTGCCTTTAAACATGTACACACATAGGAATGGTACACTAAACATAGGAAAAACACAACAGAAAAGGATTAGTACAAACACCACTTAAAACCACCACTGGGGGTGAAAGTAAGTACTAAATGTAAAAGGGGATTGTTTACAAGCCACACAGAAAGAGTAGTACAAAAAAATGAAAACCATGCTTCAGAGATCATCCACCAAATATCTTATCTAATGGGTAGGTAAATCTCATCACTATTACTCACCAAGTCAATAGGTCAACTCTTTGTAATTTCTATACCTGGATCTCCAATGTCTCATTCCGGATATTCTTCATTTTCACAATACACAACGAGGTGCGGGAGAAGCCCATGTAGGGGTGAGTATAAATAAATTCAGTAGGGAACATGAGACCCTCGAAGGTCTCTCAGAATACCACAAGGTAAAAACCACAAAGCGTGATCTCAATCACAGAGCACAAACTAATAAAAAACTAACACCAGGTATACAACTTAAATAAGAGGAATAAAGATGACTAGTTATAATGATAGGTCATCGTATTCTATCAAGAGAATTTTTTACTGGTCTAAAAAGTGTTTCTAGGTGCGGACCCAGAGTGGATATCTAGGTGTTGACCCATAGAGGATAGCTAGGTGCTAACCAACAATGGATCGCTATGTGCTAGCCCATAGAAGATCCCTAGGTGATGGCCCATGGTGGGTCTCTAGGTGTTGACCCACCGATGATCACTAGGTGCTATCCCATAGTGGATTGTTAGATGTTGACCAACAGTTGATCGTTAAGTGGTATCTCTAATTGGTGACCCCCAAAGGATCGCTACTCTTTCATCATGTCATAGACAGCCACCGGATTCCCTCACATAACATGCTTGATTTCTAGAGGATCCAATCCTTAATCAACCCGTTGTATCTCAACCTTCATGAAGTCCAACATAGAAGTATCCCAATGTATTGTCTTTCCGTAAGGGTTCCAATGTGATAAATTATGCATCAATCGCAGACATTGTCTTTAAGATATAAGACAAAAGGTAAATAGTTCCCAGTTTAATTTGAGTCTAATCCAACCCAGTTGTACTAAAAATTCCTACCAAATTCAGGTTTGCATCTCAAAAGGAACTCCTCATTGTAATAGTCATCATGCCATAGATGGCACAACAATCAGACGCCCGGTCTGAATGTTATAGCAGTTTTAGTTAAATAGAGGTTGTTGGGTCCCGGTCCGATCCGACCTAGTCAAAACGAACTGACCTAACCCGAGGGTTTGGTGTCAGTCAAGTAAGGGTCTGGCCCAACCAGAAAATTGGGTCTACATGTCTGGCCCAATGGTAGGTCCAGCACGTGGGTGGCTTGGCCAGCGGGTGGCCCGACCCGCCTGGTGGGGCACGACCCACCTGAGAAACCAAACCTACATGGTGAGGGCCATTTTTCTGGACCGGACATGGGGAATCTAGTTTTATAGCTGGAGGCACCAACATACACAATCTCATATCCCCTTAATGGATGGAATGAGCGAGCCATTTTTTGCACCATCCGAGCAGCCTGAGCGGGCCGCTCCATCTACACATGGCGCTGATGGGCACTGTGTGCTCCACGGCCACGGTTGTCTGGTTGCAGTGGTTGTGGGTGCTGAATCTTCCACATCAATTACGTGGGCCAACTGCTTCCACTGACACCTTCTATAGGACACCATAGATCATCTGTTGGTATTTTTTCCACACCATATGTGCTTACACGCCCTTATGTTTGTCCCTTCACTAACAAGCCCCCAAAAATCACATTTCCGCTACGTAGCTCGGTCTCCCATGAAGAACGCAAAACATACTTGATCGGTAGAGGGTCCAGGACTTGTTCATATCAGCCTCTTCCTTCCGTTTTAGTATTTTATCATGGGGTAAAAAGAAATCATCACATGATTAAGAATAAACCAAAAATCAAATCCTGGTGACATCCTCCCAAAAGATCGAATGATTTTCGGATCAACCTATTAGTCGGTTGATACGCGTTCATTATATTTTGAAATGAATGTGATTAGAGGTATCTTTAAACACATACACGAAATAAATCCCCTACATAGATTTTGTTTAATTAGTTGTAGACAAGAGATGAATTCTGCATTCGTTGATGTTCTATGTTCATTGACGGCCATTTCCACTGGTCGATCTTTGGATAAGATCCTCCAATGATCTTTTTTTCTCAATTCTTCAATAGAGAGGTATTTATCCGGTGTGTTTGTTAGTGTTTTCCATGCATCCCATCTTCCTCTTGATAATGGATTTGAATAAAAAGAAAACATTATAACGTTGTTTAGTTCATTAATGTTGATCATTAATGAACCTTATTTAATAAACCATTAATTAAACAAGAATTGTGGTTACACAATAAAAGAAATGACTCATTAAATAAACCTCATTTAATTCTTGTTGTTACGATGTTGTTTTTCTAACCATCGCTCAATGGTTGAAGTGAGAAATAAAATATCTTAAATAGTTTTTTTATTACTTTCCAAAGTTCTACAATTTAAATATTTTGTATGACCCTTTCTGGAGAAAGTTAAGATTTTCCTAAGTTAATCTCGGAGCATTGAATTCAATGGTTCTCTCTAATTTATAATCTGATCACTGGTTCAAAATTTTGAAAAACCCGCTCACACGTTAACTAAATGTACATTAAAAAGGGATCGAAAATAATTAACATTCATCCTCGACCCATGCTAGTCAATGTTATGTTCCGTCTAAGGGAAAAATTCCTTCATGATCTCAACATTACTCTCAGATATTAAATTTTAGTTACCATTTAAATGTCATAAGGATTTGACAAAAAATAATTGTTACTTAATTATTTTATTTACGACCAATAACTAATTTCCACCCTTACCCTATGCAGGACAATGTTAGGATCTTCCTAAGGAATGTATACCCTCATGATCTCAGTGGTGGTCTTAGATTTTTAATCCAAGTCGCATTTCATGAGTTATATGCATTTGAAAAAAAATTAATTTTCTTTAATAATTTTTTTTACAGTTATGACATTTTTGGGATTTCTCACTGGGGGGTGTTGCACCGACTAAACATAAGTCATGCCTAGGGTAAAAAAACTATACCGAATACGACAGTGCAATAATATTTTTGATTCATGAACCCGTTTACAAGTTATTCTACATTTTCAGGAAAACCACTAATGCACACTATTTAATGCTTAACATTTGTTCGACGGTTATTTTTGGGCACTCTAGGCCTTAAAATCATGTTCCATCAAAGTGTGCGATCTCGAAATAATTCAAGGTAATTAAAAAAAATTACACTAAAACTCTTAAACATTATAGTAATTCATATTTATAATTCATTTTATTTAGGTTTTAGGGAAGCCCTTGAAAATATGAGATTCTCGAAAAGTGATGAAATGGGACATCTTTGTTAGTTGATCCACTAATAACCATATAAAATCGTATTTCCAAACCATTCATGGGAGAACTATCACCAAATCAATAAATATATGATATAATTTACTAATAATAATTGATAAATATGGAAACATACATGCTTCCCACTATTTCTCTACCATATATTTTTTATAGGTGAGGCATCACAAAAGAAACTAATATTAAATTATTTTCCTACAAGGAACAAAAATTCTGAATTCAGTTCCTTGTAAACTTTCTATGTTCCCATATTAGTATATTATCTCAAATAGTGTTATGAATGAAGGATATGTCCCTATCAAGACAAAGGTACAAACATCAAAACTCAAAATAGGATAATTAAACTTCCATCCAGATTACAACACCCTGTGGTCACTGAACTATTTAGTTTTTACATCATCAAAACATATAACACCAAATATAAATTTTTATTAAGCCACTTTAGAGAGAAGTGGGAAACCATAGTTTACAAAACATTGATACCACTACGTTCTGAAAGAACTCACAAATTGATTAAACACCATACTAATATTATTAGAATCAAACACTCTATATAATTCCTAGTGCAACATACTAACCTGGATGTCTTGATCCTTGCTGATAAGCTCTTCAAGGTGGGTAGCCATTCTATCCATTGTTTTAATAAATTTATCTGAGTTCATTTTGCAATGGTTGAAACCTCGAGCTAGGAATCGATCTTTTTTTCTATCCACACATCTTGCTCCTCCTTGGTGTCAACTTGTAACCTTCTTTCATATATTCTGTTGATCTCCTCTTTTGAAGCGTTGACACGAACAACTTTTTCAAGCATTTCTTCCTTGGAATGGAGGATGAGTTTCAAGCACTCCCCTTCTTCATATTCTTCAACTACTTTTGTTTTCCACTTTGTTATCCACTTTCCACTTTCATTAAGGATTTTCTTTCTTTGTTTCCACCCTTATTAGCCGACCTAGTATTCATCGTCTTAGGCGAGTGGGAATAGTCTTTTAGTCCCTTTGATTTTATTCCCCTTGACCACATAATTGTATATTGATCCATTAATAATAATGTTCATTATTAATGTTATGTGAACCTTATCCTTCATAAAACTCTAATGAAATTCCACATTCCATTGGAATGAAATGTTTTTCCTCATCAATGATATCATTTTTAACTCTAGATAGTAATATCTTAGAAAACCCATCTGTAATAGTTGGTTATGCTAAGGAAACTATGTATCTCAAAGACATTATTTGGTAGTTTTAAATATATTATAGTCTCTATATTTTATGTATCTACATAATTACATATTGAAAAGATAAAATTACCATGAAAATGTACCTCTTGAATCTTAAATTCACACATTGATAATTTGGAATATATACAACAATCCCAAAAAATTGGAATCACTGTTGCTAAGTGATTCCCATGGTCATCCCTTCTCCTTATAAAAATACTTAATCCACAAACACTACCACAAAGAATCCCATATACCTTTGAAATGTCTAATTGACCAATAAACATATGATATTTGGTGAATTCATAACAAATAAATGAAAAATCACATGATTGTAATTTCTATATCTAATCCTAAATGTTGTTTATGAAATGTCTTCACACTTGACCCACAATTAGTGACACCTTAATCACAAGTAAATTTTAGAGAACCACTAAGATCCCCTTAGTTTCTTGAATAGATCATCAATGTGTGTACGTAGATAACGATTCATTATTGAGAGATAGTTATGTGTAGGATAATCCAAACTGACCCTAAGAAATGCATCATCCTTTTTTATAAATAAGATCGACACCACCCATAGTATTGTACTAGTCCAAATTAACCCATTTATTTCCATCTATTCCAATTGTTCCTTTAATTAAAGTAACTATGTTGGTTCGATATAATAAGACAAAAGTAAGATATGAATGCACCCTGGTTAGTGATCAATAATAAAATAAACATCTCTTGTGGGTGACGACAATATGAAATTATAAAGAAAAAACATCAAGAAATTGATCCAAAACTATTGGAAACCCACATGTATCAATAAAATAAACATATTCCAAGGTTAGGGATACTAAATATCCTAACATACTTCAAACTGATTGTGCCAACAATCCTTTTTCACCATCCTTTATATTCTATTATCTTTAAAATATATTCTCAATATCATCACTAGTCATAAAAATAATCCTTTAGGTATAAAAACCAATGTGATATTTAAAATTTTCAACTAATACATACCCCAAAATATGTCATATAAAAATATCTAAATCATATAGAAATCTAAGTTTGATTCATCTCTATATATTGTTATAGAAATTTCCATGTATAAAAAGTCTTGGCATTCTCTTCGACCATGAGGATTTTGATGTTACATAATATTAAGAATTATCTAAATTTGTAAAATCGTAAGATAATTTGTTAATTGTGAAATAAAAGAACAAGATTCATTTATATCAAGAAAAAGGGAACAAGGGTATATTTCAAAAGAATTTTACCTCCAACTATCGACTGTATAGATTTATCATATACAATAACATTTTGAGCATCATAAAATTGATTTCTCCTTATACTTTGGTCATTATTTCAATGTAGAGATTAAACAAGTTGAGGAGTCCTATTATTCCAAGAATCACCATGGATTACTTGGTTATACTAACACAAATTATTATGGTTCCCTCATATCATTGATGCATATGATGTCATCAAAACATGAGATGGGTCCCTAAAACCTAACCATGGAGCACTACTTCAATTGAACTAAAGATTCCCCATATGGTTGTAATTGTTACATTCTTTAGGTGGTTATACACAATATCACATTAAGTAATGGAATGATCCACATTTAATATATATGGGGATACTCATTGATTTAGGTGAATGATTCACTTATCTAGTTGTTATATTCTAATTCATCCCAGTAGCTTGTAAATAGGTTTTCATTTTTGATTTATTCTCATAATTATCATTCCCATGAAGTCTTAACATGCTTCATCTACTTGTAGTTCCTGATATTTCACTTTATCCACTATTCCTCTATTTTCACTCTCCACATAATCCACTATAAAAATTATGGAAATATTTTGGAAAATATTTGTCTATTAATTCAATTAAAAATTTCTGACTTCAATGATGTAATTGCAAAAAATTATTCTGAAAAGTGGAATAAATTTATAAATTTTGAGGTGTACTCCATCAATGACTGTTTCTCCTACATCAAGATGAAAAATACCATAGTTCTATAAATCACATGAATATTCAGATATGATTTTTCATTGAAAAATTATTCAAAATACTCCCTTAAAATTCAATGTTTTAATTTATTAAGAACTAAAAATTCATACCGTTGGGGTGCCAAATCCCCCATCATTTACATTTGAAACTTCATTATCTTCATGACAAATGGGAATTGAAATTTTGTGAGCTAATTTATCCTATTCCACCATACGTCTTCTTTTTTCCCATTCCGAATCACCCAATATGATTGGTGGATTATACTTTTAGTACTAAATGGAATTATCCACATTCCTTGGGTAATATATTAAATTACCTTTATTTGTGGTATGATAATCTTGGACAACACTCAATCCAACAATTGGTTCGACAATTGTTTTGTGTAACGCATTCTTAGTATCCTTGTTTGGTTGGTTTTGTGTAGGACCAACCACATCCATTTATACAAAAAAACCATTTAGTCTCACTCTCTTGCAATTTGTGGCATATAAATTTAATATTTACTAGTTAACACATATCTCAATAATTGTTTACAAAATTCAACACTCTTTGTTTCCTAATCATTTTTGAAAATTCTACTACACTCACTAAATATCCTAAGATTTTTAAAATTATAATACCATTAATTCTAAAAATATCCCATTTGAAAACATTTTAAACTCTTTACATAAATCAAATATTTATTAGAAACTCATATATAATTACTCAAAATGAATTATTCACTCCAAGTGGGATGTAATTTCTATCGACACATGTTTTTCTATTCTCATCGACTAAACCCATAAAGATGAGGTTCCAACATCTATATTTGTCTCAAAACACTTATGTACCTAAATTCCTTTTAACATGAGGTTCAAAATTAATAGGTAATCTATGCCTAAATATTGTCCTCATTTCATGTTCATATGATCTTACTCCATGAAACCAAGCCAACACAATAGCAAACAAGAATGAGTATTCTACTCCAAGACAAATCAGACAGAAAATTTTTTTCCCTTAATGAAATATAGACCTACCAACACTGTTACCATTTTCTTTATCTCACCCCCATCCATTATCTTGGAATGATGTCTTTAACGGCCCGAAATTTTGAATAAATCTTGTTTCCTAATTTCATGTGTTACTTTTTTTTATTTTTATACTCAACAAAAATGTTTTATTTGATAAACATGATTATAATTAAAATGAGACCATTGGGTTCTGACTGTTATATGACCATCGGTCAATATGACCGCTGTGAACAAAATATTTTGAATATTGTCTCTAAATACAAGTAACCTTGGTTAATTATTATAGAAAGAAGATTCGATGGCCTCACCTAGTAGTCTTGGACCTATCGAAGTCCATCTAACAGAACATGGGAAGGAGGTAGCACCATTGGGCTTTGCTCTGGACCAAACCCATGTTGAACTTCATCATGTGAAGCTAGAACAGAATCGCCTTCGCGAGAAGTTCAAACTGATAGAAATTACTACTCGGGCAATGTTGGCCGAGCCTCCTTCGGACTCTCTCACCTTAGCACACCTTACACTTAGGTCCTATGCTGGTGTGATAAGGGGCTATGTAAGAAGACCGTAACTGCCTTGTGTAATACTTTGTTTTAAATAAAAATTGGGATTTCTTCTTATGATGATGTTTATGAATTTTCAAATGACCGGATAAATATAGTATGCATATTTTTTATGAATTTTAGAAAAAGGATATTTTAAAAATGTTTATTTAAACCTTAAATAATTAAAAATGTGTAATGATTTTCAAAAAATGGTCTTCTATAATCATGTTCAGTACAAAATTTGGAGTCTAATAAGATCAACTTGATTTTTGATGAATAGTAAATTATGAATTGTGATTTTATGATTAGGATTAGTAATATGACCAAATGGATTAGCAATCTCACTTAAAGAAAGTTTTAAAATAATCTCGGCACCTTCATTAAGTAATGTGATTCAATAAAATGATTAAATAATGGTTTCATAAATTATTATTCAAGTATTAGTTTTTTCAGGTGAATTGTGTTTTTTAATTAAAAATTAAATTAAAAATATTTAGAAAATTATTTTTATAAAATGGATTTCATTTTTGAACTCAGACAACCGATATTATGTTATGGAAATTTTTGGGGTTTTTTCTGAAAAAATGAATTTTCAGTCAATAGTGTATTTATTTAAAAAATAAAATAAAAATATTTAGAAAATTATTTTTATAAAATGGAGTTCATTTTTGAAATCAAAGCATTGATATTTGATTAAGGTGAAATTTTGGGATCTTTCTGAGAAAGTTGAATTTTCTGTGAATAGTGAAAATACAGTTTCAGGGTTTCGGTATGTTTAATGACATCATAACTGTGTAATAATGATGTCATGAGATATTTTAATGGTTGGCCGGCCAAGGGTGATGAATTATTGTTTTGGGGTCCCCATGTGGCCTAACTCCATGGTAAATTCCAAGGGAGAGCACATGGGTTTGAGAAAAGCACATGTGAGGTGTCCCTTGGCCATTAATGCCTTGTCCCCTCACTTTCCATATAAATACCAAGCCCTCCTCTCATCCATTCGACCCCCCAATCTTCCCCAGCGAAGTTATGGTATAATTACCTCCCAAGGAGTCCTCCCAAGGTGCCCCCAAGCCCTCAAGGTCCCATCCTTTGAGGTTTAAGAGTTACATTTTAAGGTAAGGGATCCGACCTCTCTATTTCATTTCAAGTAATCTCTTTTATGTCATTCCTTTTATGCTACATGTTCTTATGTTAGAGGATGTTCTTTTATACTCCTCTTACTGCCATTTTCATGTTCATATAATGATAGATCCCTTCTTACTCTTATTATTTCGTTTTATGAAGTTTTAAGTGGCGCCGTTAGGCTGCCGAAATATTTGTAACGAATTCTTTCTCCCTTCTCATTTTTCAAGATCTATTTTCATGTAAAGTATTTCAAGTTCCTTTTTATTATGTTGGGGTATGATATCTAAATTTATCATAATGATCTTTTATTATTATATGATGAGAGACCTCATTTGATCTCTTCAATTCAGTATTTTGAAGTTTTAAGTGGCACCGTTAGGCTGCCGAATTGTTAAGTGGTTCTTCACCCTTCTCGTTTTGAAGTTCTACTTTCATGTCAATTCGTTCAAGTTCCTTTTTGTTATGTTGGGGTATGATCTCTATATCCGTAATACTGGACTCTTATGTTCATATGATGAGAGACCCCATTTTATCTCTTCAATTCAGTATTTTGAAGTTTTAAGTGGCGCTGTTAGGCTGCCGAATTTTTAAGTGGTTCTTCACCCTTCTCGTTTTGAAGTTCTACTTTCATGTAAATTAATTAAAGTTCCTTTTTGTTATGTTGTGGTATGATATATATATCCATCATGCTGGAATCTTATGTTCATATGATTATAGACCCCATTTGATCTCTTCAATTCAGTATTTCGATGTTTTAAGTGGCGTCGTTAGGCTGCCGAATTTTTTAGGGGATTCTTTCACCCTTATCATTCTTTTCAAAGTTCTACTTCCATGTCAAGTATTTCAAGTTACTTTTTAATTATGTTGGGGCATAATCTCTATATATATCATAATGAACTCTTATGTTCACATTATTAGGGACCCTATTTGATCTTTTCAAATCATTTTTGTTGAAGTTTAAGTAACTCCTTTAGGCTGCCGAACTTTCATAAGAGAAATCTAATTTTTGTCTTCCTTCCATGTTTTTCATTTCAAATGGTATGTACTTGAAATTTCATTACCATGATCATTTATCATTCTTATTCTGTCCATATACTGTTTTATGGGTCATTTATGAATGTTTGACCCATTTTCCCTCTCTTTTTAATGTCTTCTAAAACCTCGTAACATAGTCGTTATGCTGCAGAATTTCCGTCTCAAAATGTCTCCATTTTTTTCTAAAGTTGTTTTATATTATTAAGTGAATACTAAAAGCTCTTTATTCTAAAGGTGTATTCACATATATACCAAAATGTTCTATTTTAAATTCTGGGATTTACATACATGAGACCCACCATCCTTTTCTGTGGGTTTTAAAGTGACGTAAAGATCATGTCTTTAAAGAAGTTTTTAAAACGTTATGATTATAAAATGAAACCCATTTATTTTATGCTATGTGGATTATTTATGAAATGTTTGATGATGATATATGTGGATCACATGATAATAAAGGAAAATTTAAGGGTGCTCCCTGATAGCGCTCCAATGCATTGGGTAATGATGTAACCACTAGAGATTACAATTTTCACGATACCTTGGTGAATAACCTTGGTAATTTTCAAATGACACCTTGGGGATGGACCTTGGTGATATGTTCATGATTGTCTATGTTAAATTATGTAGCCACATCTTAAAGTTATGAAAAATTTTATTTTTATTATGATATTCCTCATGCTTTCTTTCTCATGCCTTAAAGTTCTTTTCATGGCCTTATTGAAGTATCTCAAGTTCACATGTAAAATGTTTCTCTTGTTTCCATTACTGGGCCTTCTGCTCACCCTTTCTTTTGATGTATGTCCCCAGGTTAGGAGATGCAGTAATGAACCTAGGATGAACATGAGGAGAAGCCTTCAAGTGTTTAAGAAGAATGTTTTATGTTTTCATGTTTTAAGTTCCTGGTTTCCAAGACACTAAACCCTAAAGATCCTCAGTTTTGTAAAATGTAATGAAAGTTTATTAGATAAAAATGCGGGATTCTATAGTTGGTATCAAAGGATGGTTTAGTTATTTGTGGAAATTAGGATATGAAAACATTACTAAGAAGCCTATAGAAAAGTTAAAATATAGGAAATCTTTTTGGTATTTTGGTGAGTATTGAGTAAGGGGTTGCCAAGCAAATACATCCCTGTCTGGATACGAGCAGGTTGAGGTGGCTCTGGCACTGATGTACATAGGGGTAAAACCTGAAAACACCGCTTTGAGATAGACTCGAATGGGAACTGGTACACGATAACGGGCCTCGCTGCACTCTTGGTTACGACACTCCCGGGGGATATGCTTTGGTAAATTCATAAGCTTGGTATGAACTATTGTTAAAGGAACAAAGATAAAATAAAATAAAGATTCACATAAGAATATATGATCATGGATAACCTAGATTGGAACCTAGGGGATCACAAGTTAGGGTATAATTTTCTTCTACAAGTTATCCTTATATGCTTTCAGTTCCTTTTCATGATTATTGGCTAAGTACTTAAGCCCCTAATTATGCTTTCTCTTCTTAGCGAATGGTGGGAAATGGAAGAACATGTCCCAACAACCAATGTAATAGGAAATGCGACGATTGTCGTATTAATATGACAGGGATTATTAGGGGATTAAAATATGATTTTTATTTTGGAAGACGTTCACTATTTTAGGGACCCTATATGATCGAGGTAAATAGATTACAACGGTATTTTCATTGAGGAGTAAGGTTGACTTATATTTTGAAGAATCGTTGAATTTAAGGTGGACTTATAGTAATTTAGGTTACTTATGGGAATGATTAACCTATCTTGGGTTAAATATTTTTAGGTTAGATGCTTTTGTTATAAGATGTTAGGAGTTGTTGATGTTGTTTGGAGATTAACAATGAAGTTTATTTTGAAGACTGTGTTATCAAATCCTTCTTGTATTTGGGTTTCAATCTTAGTTTGGTTGATTTTGAGGAATTTTAAGGACCGTTATTTATGGAATGGACTATGATGATCTTTGGGTAGTACCATGGAACTTTGAAGATTTCAAAGTAGTTTCCATTCCTATGGGATTCTTTCTTTTTGAAGATTTGTTTTACCTTACCCTTTCAGTTTTTGGGATAATGTTTAAAGATAAAATAAATAGATAGTTAATCTTTTGTGGATTATTTGATTCTCTAGAAGATGATTCTTGTGTTTTGATGAGACCAAGTAGTTTTGAATGCTCATAGTTTGGAGAAAATATTAGTTTTGGGTAGAAACTTATTAAAGGATGAAACTCTACATGAAGGTAGATATATTTCCTTATGTTTTTGTTCTATGTTGTAGATGAATTCCTCAAAGTTATGAATAGGAATGTAAAACAAAAACGTTGTTGGTTTACGTTTCCTACTAGGTAATCAAAGACCGTTTGCACACATCATAATTTTGGGATTTTCTGGTGGTTAACTTCCTCCTAATAATGTTTTCTATCACTCTCCATTAGGACGTGGCCCTTTGTTTTCTCCTCCATGTCCATGTTTCCTACATGGAATCCTAGTATGAGTAAACTTGGGTGGCCTTTGTACTTCGTTTTCTTTCTTTTAAAGTAATGGTGTCACTGACTCTTTTTCCGATGTGAGACTTTCAATGAAATTTCAAAACCCAATTTTTTAAAATTGTGAGGACGCAATTTCTTAACGGGGGAAGATTGTAACGGCCCGAAATTTTGAATAAATCTTGTTTCCTAATTTCATGTGTTATTTTATTTTATTTTTATACTCAACAAAAATGTTTCATTTGATAAACATGATTATAATTAAAATGAGACCATTGGGTTCTCACTGTTATATGACCATCGGTCAATATGACCGCTGTGAACAAAATATTTTGATTATTGTCTATAAATACAAGTAATCTTGGTTAATTATTATAGAAAGAAGATTCGATGGCCTCACCTAGTAGTCTTGGACTGATCGAAGCCCATCTAACAGAACTTGGGAAGGAGGTAGCACCATTGGGCTTTCCTCTGGACCAAACCCAAGCTGAACTTCATCATGTGAAGCTAGAACGGAATCGCCTTCGCGAGAAGTTCAAAATGATAGAAATTACTACTCAGGCAATGTTGGTTGAGCCTCCCTCGGACTCTCTCACCTTAGCACACCTTACAGTTAGGTCCTATGCTGGTGTGATAAGGGGCTATGTAAGAAGACCGTAACTGCCTTGTGTAATCCTTTGTTTTAAATAAAAATTGGGATTTCTTCTTATGATGATGTTTATGAATTTTCAAATGACTGGATAAATATAGTATGCATATTTTTTATGAATTTTAGAAAAAGGATATTTTAAAAAATGTTTAGATAAACCTTAAATAATTAAAAATGTGTAATGATTTTCAAAAAATGGTCTTCTATAATCATGTTCAGTACAAAATTTGGAGTCTAATAAGATCAACTTGATTTTTGATGAATAGTAAATTATGAATAGTGATTTTATGATTAGGATTAGTAATATGACCAAATGGATTAGTAATCTCACTTAAAGAAAGTTTTAAAATAATCTAGGCACCTTGATTAAGTAATGTGATTCAATAAAATGGTTAAATAACGGTTTCATAAATTATTATTCAAGTATTAGTTTTTTCGGGTGAATAGTGTTTTTTAATTAAAAATTAAATTAAAAATATTTAGAAAATTATTTTTATAAAATGGATTTCATTTTTGAACTCAGAACACCGATATTATGTTATGGAAATGTTTGGGGTTTTTTTTGAAAAAATGAATTTTCGGTGAATAGTGTATTTATTTAAAAAATAAAATAAAAATATTTAGAAAATTATTTTTATAAAATGGAGTTCATTTTTGAAATCATAGCATTGATATTTGATTAAGGTTAAATTTTGGGATCTTTCTGAGAAAGTTGAATTTTCAGTGAATAGTGAAAATACAGTTTTAGGGTTTCGGTATGTTTAATGACATCATAACTGTGTCATAATGATGTCATGAGATATTTTAAGGGTTGGCCGGCCAAGGGTGATGAATTATTGTTTTGGGGGCCCCATGTGGCCTAACTCCATGGTAAATGCCAAGGGAGAGCACATGGGTTTGAGAAAAGCACATGTGAGGTGTCCCTTGGCCATTAATGCCTTGTCCCCTCACTTTCCCTATAAATACCAAGCCCTCCTCTCATCCATTCGACCCCCCACTCTTCCCCAACGAAGTTATGGTCTCATTACCTCCCAAGGAGTCCTCCCAAGGTGCCCCCAAGCCCTCAAGGTCCCATCCTTTGAGGTTTAAGAGTTACATTTTAAGGTAAGGGATCCGACCTCTCTCTTTCATTTCAAGTAATCTCTTTTATGTCATTCCTTTTATGCTCCATGTTCTTATGTTGGAGGATGTTCTTTTATACTCCTCTTACTTCCCTTTTCATGTACATATAATGAGAGATCCCTTCTTACTCTCATTATTTCGTTTTATAAAGTTTTAAGTGGCGTCGTTAGGCTGCCGAAATATTTGTAACGGATTCTTTTTCCCTTCTCATTTTTCAAGATCTATTTTCATGTAAAGTATTTCAAGTTCCTTTTTATTATGTTGGGGTATGATCTCTAAATTTATCATACTTATCTTTTATGATCATATGATGAGAGACCCCATTGGATCTCTTCAATTCAGTATTTTGAAGTTTTAAGTGGCGCTGTTATGCTGCCGAATTTTTAAGTGGTTCTTCACCCTTCTCGTTTTGAAGTTCTACTTTCATGTCAATTCGTTCAACTTCCTTTTTGTTATGTTGGGGTATGATCTCTGTATCCATAATATTGGACTCTTATGTTCATATGATGAGAGACCCCATTTTATCACTTCAATTCAGTATTTTGAAGTTTTATGTGGCGCCATTAGGCTGCCGAATTTTTAAGTGGTTCTTCACCCTTCTCGTTTTGAAGTTCTACTTTCATGTCAATTAATTAAAGTTCCTTTTTGTTATGTTGGGGTATGATATCTATATCCATCATACTGGACTCTTATGTTCATATGATGAGAGACCCCATTTGATCTCTTCAATTCAATATTTTGATGTTTTAAGTGGCGCCGTTAGGCTGCCGAAATTTTTAGGGGATTCTTTCACCCTTCTCATTCTTTTCAAAGTTCTACTTCCATGTCAAGTCTTTCAAGTTACTTTTTAATTATGTTGGGGCATTATCTCTATATCTATCATACTTAACTCTTATGTTCACATTATGAGGGACCCTATTTGATCTTTTCAAATCATTTTTGTTGAAGTTTAAGTAACGCCGTTAGGCTGCCGAACTTTCATAAGAGAAATCTAATTTTTGTCTTCCTTCCATGTTTTTCATTTCAAATGGTATGTCCTTGAAATTTCATTAACATGATCATTTATCATTCTTATTCTATCCATATACTGTTTTATGGGTCATTTATGAATGTTTGACCCATTTTCCCTCTCTTTTTAATGTCTTCTAAAACCTCGTAACATAGCCGTTATGCTGCAGAATATCCGTCTCAAAATGTCTCCATTTTTTTCTAAAGTTATTTTATATTATTAAGTGAATACTCAAATCTCTTTCTTCTAAAGGTTTATTCACATATATACCAAAATTTTCTATTTTAAATTCTGGGATTTACATACATGAGACCCACCATCCTTTTCTGTGGGTTTTAAAGTGATGTAAAGATCATGTCTTTAAAGCAGTTTTTAAAACGTTATGATTATGAAAGGAAACCCATTTATTTTATGCTATGTGGGTTATTTATGAAATTTTTGATGATGATATATGTGGCTCACATGATAATAAAGGCAAATTTAAGGGTGCGCCCTGATAGCGCTCCAATGCATTGGGTAATGATGTAACCGCTAGAGATTACAATTTTCACGATACCTTGGTGAATAACCTTGGTAATTTTCAAATGACACCTTGGGGATGGACCTTGGTGATATGTTCATGATTGTCTATGTTAAATGATGTAGCCACATCTTAAAGTTATGAAAAAATTTATTTTTATTATGATATGCCTCACGATTTCTTTCTCATGCCTTAAAGTTCTTTTCATGGCCTTATTGAAGTATCTCAAGTTCACATGTAAAATGTTTCTCTTGTTTCCATTACTGGGCCTTCTGCTCACCCTTTCTTTTGATGTATGTCCCCAGGTTATGAGATGCATTAATGAACCTAGGATGAACATGAGGAGAAGCCTTCAAGTGTTTAAGAAGAATGTTTTATGTTTTCATGTTTTAAGTTCCTGGTTTCCAAGACACTAAACCCTAAAGATCCTCGGTTTTGTAAAATGTAATGAAAGTTTATTTGATAAAAAGGCGGGATGCTATAATGTCGATATATTGGTAGGCCTTAGGTAACATCCCCAAGACACCAAAAGATGAAATATATTACAAGGGAATCATAAATAGTTGGGGGAGATTTTTATTTGAATTTAATATTACAAAACCAATCGACCATAATAAACAAAACATTTTATTATTCCTCAGAACAATGTGATAGAGCCCAATGTACATGAATCCAGTCTAACTATAAATGTGTTCAAAAAGGAAATAAATACTAACTTAAGGTTAAAAATAAGTGGCAAAACCAACAACCCAATGAAAATAATGATATCCCACATCATCTCTGATCATGCTCCAAGATCAGACATAAAAATCCATGAACATGGTACCATTATAGATCATTAATGAAATTAGATACATTTCCTTTTCCAATGTCTCGATAAAAAATATATGAAAATTCACCAATTTTCCCAAGAAGGGGGTGGGTATAAAACTCAGCAGGATTTCCCAAAATGACTTTCTAACTCTTGCCACTATGATAGAACATGTAATACGGTTAAAAAATTATAAAACAACTTAAAATATATTATATTAAATCCAAAAAAAAATTCCATGAAAACTACATTATAAATAAATCAACCATCTATTATTTGAAATAATTTCTCACATTCCATTTGATGTAACCCATTCCATTTCACAAATCCACCCATCCACCCCTTTATTCCAAGGTGATAGTTACATATATAAGATTAGTCCCTCATTTATATACCAAGTCTCTACAAGATAAACTTATATTAAATTCTATAGTGTAACATGCCCCTTCCATTTCGTTATATCAAAATGAACAGAAAAAAAATTGTTTATGTCAAATCCTCAGACAAACAAACCATTTCAATACATTTCAGTAATGCAATTTTTTTGATAAAATTCATATGAATTTATTTAGATCAATGAACCAATATAATATTTCAAAATTATCATTTAAAAATCATGAAATAAACTACTTTGTGTGATACCCATTTTTTCCAAAATTTCACAGACTATCGACAAATAGGTTTTCTACTATTGATTGGACATGAATGTCTTAATTCAAATTGAACAATTCAATCAATATGAAATCAATCCTTATAGTTCTAAATATGAGGATAATATAGTGAATCCAACTACCTCTCAAACATAGTATAAAATGATGAACAAATCAAGACCTTCAAAAACATTCCATAGATCTTCTAAAACCTACATTATATCTTGTTCCTTATCAAAAAAAAACAATAATAAAACATAATTATTTGAGTCAAACAACATGTATGTATCCCCAAAGGATTATATCCATTATTTCAAGAGAGAAAATAAGAATAAACTAAGGAAAATAGAAAATGAACAATAAATTACCATATAATATGACCTCGGATGCACGAAGCATCACCAAACGATTTCTTTTTGATCTAAAGGAATTGTTTCACCAGAAATGGGAGGAAATAGATAAATTATTTGTGTAAGATGAATAATATAGAGGGTTTATGGGAATAAAATTTATTAGATCCATGATTTCTATATCATGATTTTAATGACTCATTGTAAGGGCATAGAGTTTTTTAAAATGTTTGCTAACTATAAAATAGGCAGTGCCCCCAGACACCCCCACTTGAATGAATTACATGGTAAGAGAAACCATGCACTAACTATAAAAAACCCATGTATTCAACATTATATGGTTTCACCTGGGTGGCTACACATTTTGGCCAAACTTTTGAACCAGAACATCCACCTACATAGATCTAACCTTTTCAATTTCCCAGTTTCCTAGGAGGGGTTTCACTATATCAACTAATTGTGCTCTAACTACCCACTAATATAAAATCCTCAAAATATTTCCAAAACACCTCCAAACCATGACTAAAAACAAAAATACATTATATATATATATAATACATAAATAAAGTTATAATTAACTAAAATTGTGGATTCTACATTTACCTATTCATTAGTGGGTAATATAATTTTATTCCAACCCTTATGATCAAATAAGTCTCATAATCATGTATGCCACAAGGAAGGATAATTAACATATTCGTGATGTAACCAATAGAGAAAAATAATTCATAAATTATATTTAACATATCATACATCATGAATTCAACATTAGGGTTCCCAAAGGAATATGAAATATCATATATCGACCTAAAATATAATTCTATTCCATCACATGAGAAACAACTCAAGAGGAACACATTAGTGTTTTAGAAGTGGACTTTTTGAAACCATTGTGAAAATTGAACAGAAAACATAATGGAGGGAAATAAAAATATATATATCCTTAAAATAAAAGATAAATAATATTTAAAAGTTATATTTTAGTTATTTTAGTAACATCCATATTGAAATAAATTTGAAATAGATGTAATAGTAAATAATTTTTTTTGTGTTTTAAAATACCCTCTCCTTAAAACCCTATTAATTACTTCATTTTTTGACATCATTAATAACACACATAGTTATTTTAAAAAAATGTACATATATTAAAATATGCTAATTTTTTCACTATTAAAAACATCTAGTCATTTTATTATATTCCATAATTTCCATTGTTAAAATATAAATCTTTTAATAACATTCATTCCTTTTAAATTTCTCACTTTACCTCGATTACATTATTTTGTTCATGGTTATTTTCACATAAGTGGAATTAATGTATAAAATACTAAAATAAATAATTTTATACATTTATATCATATATAATTTATTATAACCAACCATAATCTTAGTAATTATAAAAAAATGAAATTCCATCGATGGTTGTTAACCAACCGTAAATGAGACATTTTCCCATGAGGATATCAATGAATATTGAAATATAATTACATTATAGAAAAATTATTTTACTAGTACAACATCATTAATTTATTTTTACATACTACATGAATTTTCATATAATATTTTAACATGAAAAGGGTGTGGAAATAGAATAAACTAATAGGAAAATTAAATTATGTGTTGTCAAAAAAAATATAATCTTTTATGTTTTTATTCACTTTAATGGATCAAAATCCTGTATTGATTTAATTTGGTTCTAAATGAAGGTACCTAATTATTATAATGTTTTATAGATAATGGATTTTCTCATATAATTAAATTTATAATCTAATGCTAAATTGTTTTTTATGTGGAGGAGATGATTTATTTAATCTAGAGGATATATGGTATTTTTGAGTTAGAATATAGACTAAAAAATATATCTAAGGTAATCATTATAATAGTGATATTTTTGACATAAAAAAATATATATTAATATGATAAAATTGATTTATTAATTTAATGATCATTGTAAACTCATTTCACTAATTCATTAATATGGAATGCTGAATAAAAGAATATTGTTAATTTAAGGAAACACCTTGGACATTTAACTTTGGAAAATGGTATAAAGTATAGAATTCAAATATATTTTTAAAATAACTTATTTATCAAATTTAATATGTTCTTAGATGACACAATCATCCTTATAATTGAGTATGCCATTATTAAATAATTAATGACATTATTTAAAATAAACCCATTATAAAAACCTCTATTTTAACAATTAACATAAAATAAAAGTAAATAATAATATTTAAAAAACCCCCTTGGAAATTTTTTGCATTATGAATTCAATAATGAAATTAATTTTATCAAAATAATTTTCTAACATTTTTTATTTTAATATTTCTTATAATATTTACTATTACAATGAAATAACTTAAAATAATGTTTATTAAAAATCTTCTTATACATTCCTTTAGTTTAAAATATTGATACTTATTTTAGGAAATTATAATATTTATATTTTCCAAAATTAGTCAATATAAATATTATATATATCAGATTTTATATATTTTAGTTTAAATTACAATACTGGTGAAACTATTACCAATGGTTTTTTTATTGTTACCATCATTAAATTACTGTTATAATTGTGAAATTACCTCATAAATATATTACATTATTCCTTAAAAAATTTCTATAATTAATATGATGGTTCTATATTTATTCATTTTCTATGTAGTGAATTGGTTTACTAATACTTTTTTTAATCTAAAGAATTGGTTTTAGGGGTGATGATTATTTCATATTTAATGAATCTAAATTTTTTCATTCTAAATATTTAAATTATATTTTTAGACCATTTTAATGTTTTAGATTTTCATGAGTTTAGTTTCTAAATTATTCAATCATTATTATTAAAGAAAAAATAATAATTTTCTTCTCTTTGTATTATATGATAATAATAACCTATACTACAATATAACAAACATTAATTTCAAGAAGAAAATAGCAATTATAAACACCTATTACAATGAACAACAAATTTTTCAATAAACATTTTGTCCTTTAAAATTTATTCAAAGTGTGTAATATCCTTTAAATAACAAAAGAATCAATCCCATCATAAATAGGAACTCATATTTTCCATTAAATTCCAATTCAATATAGCATTCAATCATTTCAGTAATACATTCATATTAAAAACAATATATAATTCAAAACTCAAAAATTAAATATAATTCTATATTACAAAAAGAGATCACATGTTGATAACTAATATCCATTAGAGTTATTTACTCATCCAACAAATAATAATTCTACTATAACTAGGGTACTTACCCTCACATGTTTTCTATAAGAAATAACCATTTTTCCCATGGCTTCCATCATGTCACACTCGTATTAACAATATTCAATTAATAAATAAGTATCTCAAGATATATATATGTTAAATTAATATGGTACATCAAGATTAGGTTTCCTATATATTATATCGCTTTCATATTATATATATCCCTAGAAGAAATATAAGATCAGAAGTGACATAGAAATCATGATCAATCCTAGAGGAACATTAACTGGTATTTTCCTTATAAATAAATTATTTAGAACTATATAAAAAAAATTAGTTACATTTTGGATAAATTTCAATGGAATTTTAGTTGGTTATATAACTACACAAACTTTCACCCCCATAAAACATATGTAATGGTTAGTAACAAAATACATCATCACTGAGTGAGAAACATAAATATTATCACTAAATTGTTCTATCTAAATTTTTTGGAATGTATTATATTAAAAAAACTTATATTTTATGTATTAGTTTAAAAAAACTGTGAAATAAGTAGAGGCATAAAAAATAGAATGATGATCTGTCATATCGTTTCTAATAGCTACAACATAAACTTACTATAAATGACTCTGATCATGGATAAATGTGACCCCATCATAAGAGAGGACACATTATATAATAGGGGGTTACATTCATGGATACTTAGGAAACGATAGAGTCCTTGTTAAATTTGAATTAACATTTATACAATTCAAATTACATAATTAATTATAAAATTATTTAGATAATGATTTATGGTGTGGCCTTGATGTTCATAGTGAAACGACCCTACATGGAGACCCTCATTGTGTGTCCCATTTTGTAATTGAATAATATAATATCGATATATAGAATATGAAAAACTCGATACTTATCCCTCATATCAAAATCACACTAATAAATTTTGTTGTGATTAATAGCTAAACATATTTAACAACCAATACCATCAATGTTTTGGAATGATGAATTATCCTCTTATATAAATTCTCAATTGCCATTATGTTTTTATTTATTTTCTAATAAAAGAATTTTTAATTGGGTACTATGGGGAACATCCACAGACCCTTAACCAATGGAATTAATCCCATTAAATATTAGTTAAATGACATGACATAATAAACCTAACAAAAATCCCTACCATACCTGATTAAATTGTTATTCTTCAAGTCAAATGACCAAGAATGCAACTGAACAAAAAATCCCCATGTAGGATTTCAAGGGTCATTGTACTGATGGAAAATGTATTGACTTTCATTCATCCAATATGACTGCATTATTCATGGTTGATTCATATTCTTCATTTCCTGATAGAGTACACTAACATATCATCAAATGGGCTCCATTCCATCAACAATATAATCTCAGAAACCCAAAAATAAATTTAATTCATGAAATTCTTTTATAAATTTTTACTTTATATAGACACGGTATTTTTAAATTTATATGTTTAATTTCCCATTGTAAAATAGATTTATAAAAATATTAATTTTCTATTTAGGTCACTAAGAAAGAAGGGTTAAAGACCCAAATTAGTTTTCATCAATATCTTTTTTGTTGACACAACATGAAACAATGTTTAATGTTAAATATTTTATATATGACGGACAACATTTCCATGTTGGAATGCTCTGTACATCAAGAATATATTCCATTGGATTCCATTATAAAATGAAATTGAAAATTAGTAAATTTAGTATCAATTTCACTATCATGACCAGTGATATATATGGAACTAGATACACTAGAAAACTATAAATTCTAAAATGAAACATGGTCTAAAGATTATTCATTAAAAATAATAAAATATTATTTTCTAGGCAGTACATTTTTTAATATGATTATAGAGTAAATTAAAAATTAGAAAATTAATTAATGGTTTAATAAACTATCATAGTCTATAAATTTTTATTTAGAAGAATTCTCAAGAGTTGAATTTGCTTGCGAATGATGTATATTAAAATAAAATGTTTCTAAATTTTAGATAAAATTATTCTTTGTCATTATTATTCTTCTTGATTCCATTAAACAATATGTAATACAAAAACTTTTACAATATAGTATAACATATTTGTTTTTGAAATTAAGGTGAAGAATATAAATTTGATCTTAAATATTAGGATAACATTATGTGAATCACATAACTCCAAACATAAACTAGTAATATCATTAGGCTTCAACCTAAAAGTTATGACAATATTATTCAAATTGTAACTAGTTTTATCATCAAACAGATCTGGACCATATAAATATTTTATTTCAGTTAAATCATTTGAATAAAACAAATAATCATTATAATTAAATTATTATAAATATTATTTCCAATATATTAGTTCATTTTACTAATAATTAAATATTTACCAAAAATGATTAATTGATATTGGGAACCTAATTATTCGTATATTAAATCTACAGATTCACCCTTCATATTTTCATAAGGTTGGTTTTACTAAAAAATTATTTTTTTATATTTTTCATTTTCCATATTATTAATGTCATTATATTCAAATCATATATACAATAATTCATTATTCATAATTTTACTAAGCCATTACCAATAGATGGTATCCACTATGGTTATGTGTAATAACATGTACCTGGAAGAAATGTTGGATAATTGAATGATAGAAAACGATTTATTGAAGACACATTTTTTGTTAATCTTAAATAATAAAATATCAATTTTATATACTATGAATAAAATTTTTAAAAATAATGGTTTTGATTCAATATTGAAACACATTACATATATTAATTTCAACACCTAACTATTCGTTTTTATACTCTTCCTAATATAAAAACATTTTTATACACACACTTCACATCTATATATTTGAAAGTAGATTTTTTTGGATTATTGAAATAAAATTATGACAATTTCATATGAAATAAATTTTTTTAATAAAAATATATTATTACTTCATCATTATTAAAAACAATTATCTAAAATAGTAATTTCATCGTGAAATATATTTTTCAGGATGTATTAATTCATCAATATTCATTTCATTTAATACTTGAGGATAAAAATTAAATAAAAAATAAATAATGGCAATCACATGGAAGAAGTATCTTACAAATGTAAATGATGAATGATTAAAGTAGATTCAGATTTGAATTTTTCTTCCATAAATTAAACCTTGCCCACTGATGTGCCCTTAAAAACACATGTTTTTCCATATCTTTTTGTTAATTTTTAATGATTTAACTTGTTATTCTTGTGATTTATACTAAATATTTACACTTATGTATTTTTATAAATAAACTTATCAATTAATCAATTTTTATAATTAATCATGTGTCTTATGATATAAATTAGTTAATTTGTATCTTACATTAATTTTATGGTCTAATGATAATTTATTAGTTTAAGGATTTTTGTCTGCATATATAATAATTTAACATTTATTAGTTTTTAAATTAATTTTTCTATTGCACTTAATCAATGATGTTTTTAAATAACATCTCATGTGATAAATATTAATTAATTGAAATAATTTAATCTAATTGTTAGAATAAGTCATTATTTATAATGTCGGTTTTATAAATTTTCTACTTTATTAAGTCTCATTAATTTAATTTCTTTAAATAACTTAAGTTTATATTATCAAATTAAATACTTGTTACTTTAAATAATTTAGTTTGTTTTTAGTTTCTATTTTATATAATTTAAATTTGTTTTCTAATTGACTAATTTAAATCAATTTTATTTTAGAAGATGATAATAATTTAACATAAGTTTAATAGGTTTCATAAATTTATTAAAGTATATGTCATATTTAAATATTAACATGTTTTACATTATGTTTTTGTTTTTATTATTTATTTTGTTCATATTTTATTTAAGTTTTAATTTATTCTTTTACTTTGTTTATTTGGAAGGTTTACGGTCTCACCATATCACTTTTTCCTTTACTGTCACAGAGTAAACTGAGACCCTGGTTTTTTCATTTATGGTGACACCATAACTCCACTTTTACTATCTCACTACTTCTATACATTCCACTGTAACCATATGAGGCACCGTGACTCTCCTCACGGTCTCACAGTGCTCCTTCCCACCATTTCCACCTTTCTTGCATAGCAAACCCTTGTCACCGTTTCAATTTGACATCTCACAGCTAGGCACCGTGTCTATTACGGGACCACAACAAAACCTTGGAACTGCTACTTCCATGGCACCAGTTTCTCATACCCTTAAACATTGGTGCCTCCGCCACTACAATCCTTTGTCTACTTCTGTGCATCCTTCTCACCATTCTCTCGACCATTCTCAAACTTTGATTCAAAAATAGAATATAAACACATAAAAATGCATATTCAAGAATTGAATCCACACATTTTCCCAACCGCTGGACCAAAGCACACTCCCACCACCGCTAGAAGAACCACTGTTAGATACTTTAAAGGTGGAGCAAACCCTTACTGCCGAGGAGGAATGTGTCGGTGAGGGAAGAGCTCGAGCCTACCTATTGAGTTGGGTCTAGAAGGATTCAGACATCCCACTACAATGGAGGAATGCGGTGGAGCAACGAGTCTTACCACGTCGGCCATCATTCCACTGTTTTTACCATTCATATGAAGAGGGTGACACTGATCGAAACTGAAAGGCCAATCTTGAACCCATGTCGAGCTATATTTGTTAGAAGTAAGCCATCACGGGGAAGAGTACTTTCCTGTTGTGGGAACCACAACATTCAAAGAAGTGCACTACCAGTTATGGATGGAGAGGCCCCTGCTGCTACTTTGCTTGCGGTTTAAAGAGTCTACCGGTTTAGATCTGTAACTTAGAATCACTATTGATGAAGTAGTTGGAGATACACCACCTTCAGGCCACATTGAATACTGGTGGAGGATAGCTATTTAAAGGGCCGGAGTCATCAAAGATTCACCACCATCCACTGAAGGATATCGTCACCGCAAACAAGCTGAGCCGCCACCTCTTATTTTCCCCATTCACAGTTTTCCGCCGAACCACTGAAGAGTTCACTACACCCACCTGTCTCTCTTGAAGCTTTCCAAAGAATCTTCTCAAAGCCCCCTATTGCGCCATGAAGAGGAGACCTCCTCTGGTTCGAAGCCGATACGGGTAGAGGAATCATTGCTGACCGATTTGAAACCAAAGAACCATCGAGACCTTAATAGAGGAGGTTGGGCCACCACGTGAGTCTGCTGGAGAAGAACCATCTCAGAGCTGCGGACCGGCTTGAAAGAAGAAGACCAAAAAACTCACTTCCCCGTGGCTGAGGAGAGAAGAATTGGGGGAGAAGATAAAAATAATAATAATAAATTACATTAAAATATACTTTTAAAAAATTAATTCAAAAAGTTAATGCTAATTTTTATAACATAACTTAATTACTAAACAATTATAGTTATGACTAAATAAAAAATATAAAATAACTAATTTATAAAACAGAATTAATAATTTAATTTACTTTAATAAAAATTTAATTAAACTTAACAAAATAATAAGAATTTCTTAATTAAATTTAAATTAATTATAATTTAATATGACGCACTAAATACTTATTTGTTAATAAAATTAAATACTTAATAATAATTTATTCTGAACTAAAACAAGATAATCTAATAAACCAAAAATAGTAAATGAATTAATTACCTTAAATAATGATAAATTTTATTATTAATAACTTTAAATCAATAACATAATAAATAATAACATTATATACTCCGTTTAGACATAATAAACTAAGGACTTTAAGATGTTATTTATTTCCTTCTTGTTTTTTTATAATTTTGCATGTTTTTCTTGTGCAGCTTCATTCAATGGAGTTAAAAACATCCATATTCATTTAACTAACTCATAGGGAGATAGTTATTGGGTTATACTAGCACGATGTGCATTGAACAAAAAAACTCAAGTGTGTGGTGCTTACGTGAAGGACTTTTTGGAGTCGGTGGAAACAAGTGGGGACATGTAGTAGATGACACCACGATTTTAAAAGCTGAGTAGCAGCAGAATTTTGGGGAAATCTCATTCAGAATCTGATTCTCCACTCCAAAATCACATCAGATGAGAGATATGACTCTCATTTCATTCTATGATCACATAATTTTGAGAGCGATGACTCCGAGAAGATGGAAGTGCAGTAACAATGACTTGAATTGGCAAGAGCAGAGCAACAATTCATGATTTTCATACACAGAGGAAGGATTATTCTACCTCTATTCAACTACTTTTTCATTTTATTTGATGCTTCTAAATTGAAAATTATCTTCCTTAATTTCTTGATCGTGAAATTTGAATGACTAATGGTTCATACCTTCATCTATTCATTATTACTCATTTTAAAAAGAAACAGATTCTATTGGTGAGATTGATTCTTGTTCCCAAATTAAATTTAATTTTCACCTGAATGAATCTAATTTCAACATCAATGTTCGTTCAATGAGATTTATCAATGATGTTTTTCTTTTAAAATTGGAAATTCAACCTACAGAAACTATCTATCAGATAGGTTTCTGTTGACATTTTATGATCAAATAGCTGTTTGTGGTTTTTGATGTTGCGAACTATGAGAAATGTTATACAGAGTGTTATTTCTTCTAGAGAGGAAGAATTAACAACTAATTTTCACGGTGTGAATTCATTCTAATGAAGAATAATTTTTTTTAAAAAATAGTTTTCAATTCACCCTCGCTTACCATTTGATCAACTATCAGCAACTCTATTTACTTTTCCAGTCAACCTAAGTTAGCACTTTTAATTTTTGTTGTTTCATTCTCCATATTAGTAAATAGAAAATTATCAGTCTTGTTTCATTACTAATTTATAATAACATATAAAAAATTATAATGTAAAAAAAACTTAAAAATGCACACTCGCTTCACTACTGAAAACAGTTGAGTTTATTAAAAATAATACCTTAGAATTCAATCACATTCCTTCTATGTGGATCGACCCTACACAACTATGCTAGTGTAGATTTATAAATATCATTTTGAGGGTCGTGATGACCTATGGCTTGTTCAAAATTTGGAACCTTTGTTGGGGAAGCTATGCGCTGAGCCTTTTATGTTTTAGAAAATTTAAAAAAATATATATTAAAAAAACAAAAACACTAAAAAAATCCTTAAAAAATCTCCTAAAAAATTGTTGAACTGTATCTGCTACTTGTGTTGTTTTTGAATCTATTCAATTGTGCACCTTTATGTGTTTAAACTCACTTTTTTAGTTTAAAAAAATGGGTGTTCATGAAAACTGGGATCAACCAGGGCCTCATTGTGTGTATTGTGGCTGTTATGGGAACACTGACCGGTAGTGTGTCAATAATCAACCACAACAGATTTATTATAATGATGAAAATGAAAAATATGAGTTTAGTCCTGACACCCTAGCTACGATTGACCTAATTGATTATAAATTGGATGCTAGGGTGGAAGTAATTAACAATTGGTTAACTAAAACCCATGAAATTCAACATAGAGATTCTCAAGAGAATGTTCAAAGAGTGAAAATATTATAAAACATTCTCTTGAAATTACAAAAAAGGGTTAAAGGACAAGAATAATTTAAAGAAAATGAAAAAGGAAATGTTTATAAAAGATTTGAAAATCTACTGTAAGAGGAAAGTGATAGTAAAACTGCAAAAAAACCATTTACATTGATGAATATGAAACTATTGAACAAATTTTTGAAATAACCATCTCATTAAATAGAGAACACATTGGTGAAGACCCTAGAATGAAGTTTAATGCTATTGAGTTCGAAAATTTTGAAGATGAATTAAAACAGATTGAAAAAGATTTCCCAGTTCTTTACATCATCCCTTCTTTTGAGAAAAATCATTACTTTAGACGTTTTTGAGAATGAAGTCAAATGTGAAACTAAAAACTTGAATGTTAAAAACTCTTAACCCAATTTTTCTAACTTTGTAAACAATGAGTCTGAACTTGATTTTGGGTGTAATCTCGATGAGAGTAGTAACTGTATAACACAGAATATGAATTCTTTGAACTTGTACTAAACACTTATCTTCCATGTTTTAAAACACTAAATCCATCTATTTCTAAAATGATGTTGGATGATTTAGAGAATGGGGGAATGATGTTTGAAGAAAGATTTAATTACGAGCTTTCAATTCCCTGATCTCATATTGACTGTTTGATTGAAACTTAGGGTACTTAATTGAAAACAATGATGTTATACATGGGGGTTAAATGTTTGAATTTGAACAATCTGGTAATTGAATTTATTGAAGATGAATTAAACATTACTCCCCCTGATTTGAACTTCTTGGAACACACTACAGACATTCTTTTGTAAAGTGAGCTTTTTGAATAGGAACTTAAAGTAGAGGTTGAACACATACATAAATTAGATAGAGATGATTTTTTAGAAGCAGTAGATGTTCAATGTGAGTTAACAGATGAGGATATTTGGGAAGAGATTTACAACATTGTTAGATATGAATCTGTTTGTGTTAAAATAAATTCTTTTCCCTGACTTTCACTTACAACCTCAACTATGTAGGGTACTAAGCCTTTTCATGATATTTATAGTAGTCTAGAGGGGGGATCACACTTGTGTTCCATTTTCCATGATTTAGTTCATAACTTAAATGAATTCCCTCTTTATTCTACTAATTATAACTCACCCATGAGAACCTTTGAAGTTAGATACATTAATTATGAAGCTGAGAGAGATGGCCATGACAATAATTCCACACCCTTTAAAGCACCTAGTTCTATGTTGTCCCTTTGTGTGAACTCTAATCTTGATAACTATGATAGAATTTACGAAGTGGAAAAAATTATGCTCACAAATGTTTAAGGGTGTTTCTTAGGGTTTAATTCCATCTGGACAGTTTAGTTTCAGTTGTGTTATGTATTTATGCTCACATAATTCATCTTTCTTTTAAAAACAAATGGGTCAAACACATGTGGTGGTTTTTATTAATGAAACCACATCCACCTAGTGATTATGGTTAATTGCTTGGAGAGTCTGGCTGGGGGCTATAAACCTAGAGTTGTATGGGAGGTAACCCATGGGTTCATTTTTTTTCAATAAAACACTAAAAAAATTAATTAAATAAAGTCTAACTAAAGTCTTTTAATTCAGTTCTCTGGAGATTCAACCCATACTCTTTCTTTGTTTTTACTATTGCACTATTTTGTGTTGAATAAAATGCTTATGTGTTGTTTTTGTTCTTTTTTTGGGAAGCCCTTATTACTACATGTTCTTGGTTTCCGAGTTCTGTCTCAGGTTGCTGCTACTGTGTCATTTAAGGAGTGTAATTCCCATGATCATTTTTGGACAAGAACATAGTCATGGAAGTACTTCGTGTTTTTGCATTTATTTTTGCTCCTGTTTTTGCTAATAAAATTCTTCTGGCTGAAAAATTCTGCTTGTATTAGAAAATTCTGCAATATGTGTACTAAAAATTTTGTTGCATGGCTTCAACTGTCTAAAAATCTACCTCATATATTTCATAAAAATATATTTTTTTTCATGTCACTAAGTTGAATTAAATAAAAAAATCACCATGAGCATGTTGTTGTGAACTGAAATTCATTATTTAAAATACATTCACTGGATGAAATTAAGTGTCGGGGGTACATTCTTACTGGTAGTTGTGTTTTTCATTGGAACCGATTAGTCTATTGGGTGTTTAGCATGAATCATTCTATTATATTGAATAACCATTTGAATCATACTTTGTTAAAATGCTTACATCCAATTAATTGTGCACCCACACTGCAAGAACCCAGCTTTTTCTAAAAAAGACTTTGGAATATTCTTGATGATATTCCAGAGCAGCGCCTTCAGACGGCGTGCGATTCCGAGCCCCGGAGTGGCCGAAATTAAATTTTCAGTGCGTTCACACTGGAAACGCTAAATAAATGGGATAACTCCTAAACGGAGTTCCGGATCAGAGATATGAGTGTACGGATGGGTCCGTAATGGGGTGTTTACCCTAGGATGGGTGTAAGTTTCGCGGGCGCGGGCCGTTTGTGAAAAATGGCCCCAGTGGCGTTTTTGTAATTTGGCTGCCTCGGGCGCTAAGTTTAATAACTTTTGAAAGGGGTCTCAGATTAAAATTCTGAGACCGCCGTTGTGCTCGAAGCGTCATGTTTATCCCAGGGACAACCTCTTTTTTGTCTGCTTCGAGAGCGGGGTCGGGGGCGTACCGGGCGGGGGTGTTTAAGAGTTATTATTTAAACGCACCCCCTCCCTCTTCTCTTCCCCTTCTCCTCCCTCACATCCTCTCCCCTTCCCTCCTCTATTCTGGAGAGCTCCGGTGAGCTCCGGCGAGGTGGCTCCGGCGAGACGATGGCGCGCGGCGGATCGCGCGGTAAGCGCCGGGCGAAGCCCAACGAGGTAGGCGGATTTGAGTTTTCCTCCCCTTCCCCGTTTTAATCCTCATTTATGCTCAATCGCACCATTGGATCCTCGAAACAAATCCCGTGGTAGCGTAGATCCCGTTCCGCGCTTTCCAGAAAGCTATCCGGATCGAAATTTCGACCACCGGATCGTTCCCGGTGGTCCAGGGAAATTTTCCGGCCACGGCCGGTTTCCGGCGAGGGTCGAAGGCGGCAGACGGCGGCGGTGCAGGGCGGCGCGGGGCGGAGCAGGGCCGTCAGCAGTCAGTCGGGGCTTCGAAGGCGGCGGCGGTGTTTCCAGGAGGCGGCGGCGGCCTTCGGCGGCGGCTGTCGGAAGCCGGCCGCAGGCGCCGGCAAGCGGAGGAGAGGGGGGTCGCGAAGCAAGCGACCCCCGTGCAACGACCGCGGCCCGCAAAACGCGGGTCGCTGTGGGGTATCAGCCGGCCGCGAGGCGGCCGGTCGGTAAGAGCAAGCGGCGGCCAGCTGGCCGCGGCGGGGTGAACCGGACCCGCGGCTGATCCGCGGGACGGCTGTGCGGACCGGGCCGGCCGGCGCGGGCCGGCCCAAGCAGGGGGGACCGGCCGGTCCGGCCCAAGGGGCTTTGCCCCTCAGTCTTCGGACGCCCGTATTTCGGGCTACGGGCGTCCGTTCTGTGCGCCGTCTACGGCGGCACGGGCCTGACGCAGAGTCAGATATTTTAAGGTGGTTTCGGGAATTTTTAATTCCCGAAACGAGGGGCCTCGGTGGCGCGACACGTATGTCGAGGGGTTTGTCGGTTCGTCGGTGGATCTTGTTATGGCGGCGCGGACGCGTCCAACGTCCGTTTTGAGCGTTGTCAGTGGCGTTGGGACCCTAGCATCGAGGCGGAGGTTTCCAGGGTGGTTTCAGGCGTTGAGGCCGAAGTTGAGGCGCGGGCCCCACGACCCGTCTTTTGTGCTTCATGCAGCTAGTAGCGACTTTTTCCTCGGACGTCCGTTCGGGGCGTGCGAGCAGTCGATGTTGGGTGTTTTTCCGAGGGCATCGCATTGGAACAGCCTGCCCGCTGTAATTCCGCACAATGGTGCGGGCCCCGTGAGGGCCGTTTTGGGAGTTGACGGTGATTTCCATCTTTATCACCGAGCGACCGTTTTGGACAAGTGAGTATTCCATTTCGTGTACTTTTTCGAGAGTATCGCAATGGTGCGATCCGTTCGTTGAGTTTCGGGACCGGGATGTGGGTCCCACATGGCACCGCTCGTGTGCGGTGCGCCGGAATGCACCTTTTTCTCCGGATATCCGTTGCACTCAAATGAGTAGTGCTTTTGACATGTTTTCCCGAGGGGATCACAATGGTGTGATGCGCCCGACTGTTTTCGAGGCCGAGGCTCGGGATCACGGGATGTCGTTCGGGCGTGAGGCGGTGTTGGTGAATTTTGTGTCGGATATCCTTTGGAGGCGAGTAAGTAGTCAATCTCGTGTGTTTTTCCGTGAGGATTACAATGGTGTGATCTGTTTGGTTGTGCGGAGCCTCTTTCGCGATCTTGTGAAAGGTGGAAATGTGAAGGTGCCCCAGGGGGGGTGGTTCTTCTTCTGTGGTTGTAGTGGACCCTTGGCGTGTGATTGCACGCACTCCTGTGTGAGTGAAGTAATGCTGGAATAGATGTGGTTGGCCATGCCTGGGCCTTTGAGGTGGAGTTGTTACGTCACGCCTTCGCGTTGATGTTGGGTGTTGTGTGCACGATAGCCCTTGGGATGGAGACGTGGTATACTCTGGGAGTATACGAGAGCGCTTGGAGGTACGTGTGGTTCGTACCTGAGAATGTTGGTGCGTTCAGTTGGGGTTGAGATGGGGCCAAACGTTGTGTGGGCCCCACGTGCGTGCTGGGTTCTACTTTGCGTACTTGGACCACTCGTGGCGTAGAGGGTCCCTCAATGTGTTTGTTTGACCAGTAGGGTTGAGTGGTCTCCCCTGGTTTCGTTCTCGATGGATCGGCCGGTAGCGGTGCTAGTGGCACCCCGTGATGGAACAGGCGTTGAACCCCTTTGGGTGAGGTGTGCTGGAGTTGGGTGGTTGCGCGATACCTACTCCGTGTTCATTTGGCCAGTGTTGTTCCCTCTGGTGGAGATGGCTAGAGCAGTTTTGAGCTCTACCCTCCAGCGGGGCTGGGCACTGGGTTACTCATCGACTTCTAGGGTTTACCCTCCAGTAGAGACTGGGCAGTGGGTCACCCGATGCTTCTAGGGTGTACCCTCCAGCAGAGACTGGGCAGTGGGTCACCCAATGCTACTAGGGTCTACCCTCCAGCAGAGACTGAGTAGTGGGTCACCCAACGACCTCTTAGGGTCTACCCTCTAGCGGGGTTGGGCAGTGGGTCGCCCGTCATCTAGTTCCAGGTCTACCCTCCAGCGGGGCTGGGCAGTGGGTCGCCTGATGATGTGTTATGGTCTACCCTCTAGCGGGGCTAGACAGTGGGTCGCATGATGATGTTTTATGGTCTACCCTTCAGCAGGGCTGGGCAGTGGGTCGCCTGATGACGTCTTATGGTCTACCCTCCAGCGGGGCTGGGAAGTGGGTTGCCGGTTGATGTATTAGGGTTTACCCTCTAGCAGGGCTGGGCAGTGGGTCACCTGATATTTGGTTATTAATTACCCTCCAGCTGGGCTGGGCAGTGGGACACCTGTTGGCATTCCAGACTCAGTCCTTACTACTAGGCTAGTCGGTGGCTTACCTCCGTGATGACCAGAGCGGGACCCTTGGTTATACGGGTCGGTGATGGAACAACTTGACTTTGAGGAGACCTCTCGACTGGAGGGTAGTGACGAGGTGGGGTTTGACTTTCCCTAGAACTCTCAAGTACGAGGGGCGCATTCCCCACCGAGACGCATTCTTGCGCCGCGATCTAAAACCGTGTGGGTGAGTCAGTGCCGCCCAAAGCGGATAGTATCAAGGTGCGGTGACTGAGCCCCTTGGCTTGCGGTTCAGGGCAGACGTGCGGGATGCTGGGCATCAGTGATGGGGTTACACTGGGACTGTTGGCTACTTGTTTTCTTGGGATGAGCTACGGGATGGAGATCCCCTTACGAGCTTGTTCGGGCTTCTTGGCAGAGCATATATATGTATATACCTCGTACGAGTACCCACTCCTTGGGTTTTGGCTGCTCTCCTTCCAGGAGAGGCGAAGACGCGCGGGGTATGCCACGTGCTTTCCATGTCTAGCTTCTCGTGGTTGGACGAGTCTACTCTCCTGCTATAGGTAGCGAAGACTCGACGGGATGTTCGTCTTCTCACCGTTTCCAGCTCCTTGTGTCTGGACGAGTCTATCTTCTTTCCCTTGTTGGGTTGAGCTGGACTCTTACTGCACTTTCAGTTGTACTCCTCTAATTTTCTGTTCGTTCTACCGCTCACCCTTCGGTACCTCCTTTGTTGCTCCCTTGAGCCTTCGGGGTATCCTACTGAGTATTTTTATATTCACCCCTGCTTGGGCTTTGCCCGCACTTGGTGTGCCCTTGCAGACGACGGACAGGTGGAGCGTGACTTCAGTGGAGCGTAGGAGCATGGGAGCTTGGACCGCGTGTGGTGGTCGTGGCCGGGTTCCAGGTGGCAGACCCATCAGCTGTTTTTTTTTCGTTTACCTATTGCCGGGTTGTGACACTTTTTGGTTGGGCGCGGGTTTGGCCCTTTTTCTTTTCAGCTTGTACCTTGTACTGTTTAGAGGTCGATGCACATTTGTGGTATTTATATAGTAGTTGTTCATTTTTACTCTGTTTGTTCTTTCTTTTACTCTGCACTTTTGCATTGAGTGTGATGCGTGCGTGTGTACAGGTACTTAGGCAAAGGCCTCCCCGAGTTATGGTGCCTTCGGCGCTGGTCTCCAGCCCCTGGCCTATGGAGGCGGGCCTGAGGTAGTTGCGGATCGAGCCCGGGTAGGGTCGGGTCGTGACACACACCTTATATGCTACTTTTGAGCTATAATGAAAAATCTTTGTCGCAAGAATAAATGATAATGCATGTATTTGCCAATGAACCTACTGATAAGTTGTTCAATGTGGTGAATTTTTTTTTTAAATTTCAAAGATACCCTTAAAACATGTCATAAATCTATTAAATTGAAAATTTGTTTTGAACATTAATTGTTAAATTGTTCTTCTCCACTTTAATTATAAATATACTTCAGTTTTCAAGTTTAATAAAACAAGATATAGTTTTCGGACAAACAATGCTTAAGTATTGGGGAATTTTATGTGGTCTTAAAAAACATGTTTTGCAACATATTTTCGTTAATTTTCAATGATTTAATTGATTATTCTTGTTCTTTATACTAAATATTTACACTATTCTATTTTTATAAATAAACTTATCAATTAATCAATTTTTATAATTAATCGTCTGTCTTATGCTATAAATTAGTTAATTTCAATCATACATTATTTTTATTGTCTAATGATTATTTATTAGTTTAATGGTTTTTGTTTTTATTTCTAATTATTTAACATTTATTAGTTATTTAATTTATTTTTCTATTGCACTTAAACAATGATGTTTTTAAATAACATCCCATGTGCTAAATATTAATTAATTGAAATAATTTAATCTATTTTTTAGAAAAAGTAATAATTTATAATGTCAATTTTATAAATTTACTACTTTTATTAAGTCTCTTAAATTTAATTTCATTAAATAAATTAAGTTTATATTAACAAATTAACTACTTGTTACTTTAAATAATTTAATTTGTTTTTAGTATCTATTTTATATAATTTAACTTTGTTTTTTAATTGATTAATTTGAATCTATTTTTTTTATAATATGATAATAATTTATGAGTAGTTAATTTTTATAATAAGATAATAAACTGAGATTCACCACCATCTATTGAAGGAGATCATCACCGCAAACAAGCTGAGCCACAACCTCCTATTTCCCTTTTTCACAGTTTTCCACCGCGCCATTGAAGAGTTCGCTACACCCACATGTCGCTTCACAAGCTTTCCGAAGAAGCTTCTCAAAGCCCCATGTTGCGCCACGAAGAGGAGACCTCCATTGGTTCGAAGCCGCTGCTGGTAGAGGATTCACTCATGACTGATTTGAAGCAAAAGAACAATCGTGCGGGTGTCTGCTAGAGAAGAACCATCTCAGAGGCATGGAACAGCTTGGAAGAAGAAGACTGGAACCCTCCCTTCCTCGTGGCTGCGCACAGAAGAATTGGGGGAGAATATAAAAATATTAATAATAATTTATTTTAAAGAATACATTAATAAAAGCACAATTTAAAATTTTAATGATAATTTTTATAACTTAACATAAATACTAAACAATTATAGTAATGAATAAATATAAAATATAAAATAAGTAATTTATAAAATATAATTAATAATTTAATTAACATTAATAAAACTTTAATTAAACTTATATATTTAATATGAATTTCTAAATTAAATTTAAATGAATTATAAATTAATGTGACGCACTAAATAATTATTTGTTAATAAAATTAAATAATTAATAATAATTTATTATGAATTAAACAAGATAATCTAATAAACTAAAAATAGCAAATGAATTAATTTTCTTAAGTAATGATAAATTTTATAATTAATAACTTTAAATCAATAACATAATGAATAATAACATTATTTAATCTTTTAAGACATAATAAACAAAGGACTTTAATTTTTTAATTATTTCCTTCTCCTTTTTAATTGTTTTGCGTGTTTTTCTTGTGCAAAATCATTCAATGGACTTAAAAACGTCCATATTGATTTAACTAACTCACTCGGAGTTAGTTAGGTAGGTTCTACTCGCGCAACATGCAATGCACAAAAAAACGCACGTGTGCGGTGCTTAAGTGAAGGACTTTTTAGAGTCAGCGGAAGCAAGCGGTGAAATGATATCGATGACATTAAGGTTTTAAAAGCAGGGTAGCAGCAAAATTTTGGGGGACTCTAATTCGGACTCTAGTTCGTCAATCCATGACCACATCAGACGAGAGCGACGACACTCATTTCATTCTAAGATCACATCATTTTTAGAGTGATGACTCCTAGAAGATGGTGGAGCAATACCGATGACTTGAAGTGGCAGGAGCATAGCAACAATTCATGGTTTTCATACACAGATGAAGGGTTCTTCTACCTCTCTTCTGCTATGTTCACATTATATTTTTTTCTTCTGAATTGAAAATGATCTTCGCTTAATTTTGTGTTTGGGAAATTTGAATGAATAATGCTTCATACCTTGTTCTCTTCATTATTACTCTTTTTAATATGAAAAATATTTTTTTGGAGAGATTGATTCTGGTCCTCAACTTAAATTCAATTTTCACCTAAATGCATCTAATTTCAACATCATTGTTCATTCAGTGAGATTGATTATTGATGTTTTTCTTCTAAAACTGGAAATTCAAACTTCTGATTCTATCGGTGAGATAGCTTTTTGTTGGCATCTTAAGATCAAATAGTTGTATGCTTTCTGTTGGCATCTTAAGATCAAATAGATGTATGTGGTTTTTGATGTGGTGAACTTTGAGAACTGTTATACATAGTGTAATGTATTCTAGATAGGAATTATTAGTAACTAATTTTCAAGGTGTGAATTCAATCTAATGAAGAATCATTTTTATAACAAGTAGTTTTCAATTCACCTGAGCTTACCATTTGATCAACTATCTACACTTTTGTTTACTTTTTCAGTCAAATTTAGTTAGCAATTTTAATTTTTTCAATTTTATTCTCCATATTAGTAAATAGAAAATTCTCAGTTTTGTTTCATTACTACTAAATAAAAAAATTATATAAAAAATTATATTGTAAAAACAACTAAAAAATGCACAGTCGCTTCACTGCTGACTACAGTGGAGTTTATTAAAAATAAAACCTTAGAATTCACTCACCTGTCTTCTCTGTGGATCGACCCTGCACCACTGTGCTAGTGTTGGTTTATAAATATCATTTTGAGGGTCGTGATGACTTTTGGATTGTTCACCTACTAACAACGTTAACTTGAAATGATGTTGTGTTCAACTGGACTAAAGATTCTGATGACTATTTTTTATGAATTATAATGAAGAATAGTTAATTATCCAATTTTCCAACTTCCCTCTAGAAATGGTTAATTTTTTATCTATAATGATGCTTTATTCATGTATTATGATGCCACGATTCATTTCAATCCTATAAAAGAAAACAATATGTTTGATGCTTTGAGTTAGAAAAGTAACGATACATTAACCATGCAATATTTAGAACGTAACCCTTGGATTAATGATTTAATGAAAATTTTCATTGATATTTTTGGGGCAGGAAATTATTTTGTATTGTTTCAAGTTTTAGTGAAATCATCCCTATCAAAAATAATTATGAAAGAGTATATGGTATTTAGTGAGTTGTATAAAAAGGTAGAGTTGATTCAGAAGGGTATGTTAGTTTAATTTATCACTAATAAAGATTGTGGTTTGGGGTTAGAAATATATTATGTGTGCCTTGTGATTCACAGTTGATGAAAGAGTTGTTATGTGAAACTCATAATTCCCATATTTCAGGTCATCTTAGTAGTACTAAGAAGTACAAATATCTTCGGGAGTATTGCTAGGGGGATTGAATAAATAGAGATACTGCTGACATTACTAAGTTGTTTTTTATTTTTGAACAAGATAAATTTTACAGATAGTTACCATAACGGATGATTTATCCTTTTACAATACAAGAGAGGAATCGGGAAAATATATCCATTTATTTTTTAGTGGGATTACCAAGGACTTCTTGAGACAATGATTCCACTTATGTTATTATTGATAGTTTGACTAAATCATCCCATTTTATTCCTATTGGAGATACATTTTCTAAAGATCAAAATTATCTACGGTATCATAATGAGATAGTGAGTTTACATTGGGTTACTCTCTCTATTGTATTTTATCGTGATCCTAGGTTCATTTCTAACCTTTGGAACAACATTCATAAGTCATTGGAAACTTAATTAAATTTCCACACAGCATTTCATCCTAAATAAGATGGGTACTCAGAATGAATAATTCAAACCTTAGAGGATATTCTACATACTTATCCAATGGATTAACATTTACGTTGGGATCAACATCACTCTTTGGTTCAGTTTTCTTAAAATAACAATTTTCATTACACTATTCATACAGAACAATTGGAGGTATTATATGGAAAGTGGTATCGAACTCTATATTTTTGGTGCGAATTAGGTGAAAGGTATTTGATGGGACTATAATTGGTAGAAGAGATGGAAGTAAAAGGTAATTTTATATAGAAGCACATGAGGACAGCTCGGAGAAGGGAAAAAATTATGCGGATAACTGGAGCAAGGAAAATTATTTCGAGGTAGGTGATAATGCCTTTCTCAATGTTTTTCTCTATGTATATGTGTGATGTTCTTTGGTAAGAAGAGAAAGCAGATTCTGTAGTTCATTGGAATCCATGAAATCATAGAGAATGATGGATCAATTTCATTTAAAGTTCTATTACTTTCATTTTTATCCTAGGTACACAATGTTTTTCATGTTTCAGTGTTGAGAATGTATTTTCTAGATGAATACCATTTTTTGAGTCTAGAGGCAGTTCAGTTAGAAGAGAATATTTATTATGAGGAATAGCCAAAAAGAATTATTGACCACATAGTGCGTGAGTAGAAAAATAAGGTGATTCATTAGGTAAATGTTTTTTGGAAAACCATTATTTTAAAGAGGCAATGTGGGAATCAATAAATTCTATGTGAGAGAAATACTCTACCTTATTTGATAATTAAATAAAATTGGTGGGAAGAAATTTTGAAAAAGGGGGAATCATATAACATCCTAGGTATTTATAGAAAAATACCATATAATTAATATTTAGGAATTATATATTAATTTTAAATTAATTCCACTCTTTGTATGACAACATACTCAACATGCAACAATGGGTTTCTCTAAAATCTTATGTTTCACAGTACATTCAGTTATACCATAAAATGATAAAATACTAATATTATTATCTTAAATGGTAGTTAATGCCTATCTATTTTATTAGTTAAAATGAAAATAACTAAATAAAATATTATTACTCATGTTTTTTAAATGTTGTTATATTTATCTAATAAATTTTAGAGGCATAAAATGAGAACGAATCCAATTTTTAGTATTATACTATAATATTTTAAAAATGTTGTTTTACAACCATTTGATGGAGAACCCATTTTAAAAATATTTTTTTTCACTTTTATATGTTATATTTGAAAAAATAAACTTATTATTTGGATTCATGTCATCAAAATATACCATTAATGATATTATGGAATATTTCTGAGGAAATTCACATTTTAATGAATAGTGAAAAATACTGCATTTTAATCAAGACAATATTTTATCCTAATTTATTTATATAGTAACATTATCCATTTTATTGGTTTTAAATTTTAATTTAATTACATATTTATTATTTAATCCAATATTGGTCATTGGATGTAATTTCACAGTTTAATTGGAAATAAACACATGTCAATCTTTTGATAGATTTTCATCTCAAAGACAATATTTCTGGTTTTGACAATGGGAATTAATTTTAAATTAATTATATAATCTTATATTTTTTGAATTTGGAAAAATTGATTCCAAATTTGGTGTCAAAAGTTCCAAATTATGTAAATAGGTTACTTTTTTTTCATTATTAATTGTAACTTAAGTAATAATTTTTTTACCACGGTTATTGTTTAATTTCGGTAAATAATGGTATAAATAATATTATAATAATATAAAACTACACTAACATGTGTCATATTCATATTTTATTAGCCATGGGTAACCAAAAGAATACTTAGGCTGGACTTTTGGATTTTTGGAGCCACTTAGAGGGGATAATGACATGTTATAATAAAATAATTTATATTAAAGATGAATATAACAAAAACATGTATATTTTTAGTAAAAAAATTAATATGGAATAATAATATTTATTTACAACATACATTTATGCTTTAAATAATTTGTACATATGATTATTTCATTTGAGGAAATGTGGACTACCACCACCTCAAACTGATATAACTCATTCATGCCTTACAAGGAATGTATAAAAGATACAATTAATGAAATTATGAAACAGACATAACATAGATAATATAATAGAATTATTATAATACAATTTATCATTTATTTTTTATTCCTTTAATATGAAAAAAAATGAATGTAGCATTCATCCGTACGTACGACCTATAGTCTCAATAAATGGTGAATTTCCTACAACCTACAGTCTCAATAAATGGTGAATTTCCTTTCATATATAAAAATGTTATAGACTATTATAATTTCATATATATTGGGTATATATGATATTTAAATAGTGAATATCATTTTGGAGGTAATTGACTTCTAACCAAATGGACAATTTTCATCAAAACAGTTTCATTTTTGACCCAAGTACCAAATATTGACCAAACGTCTGATATGAGCTCAAATAATTAATTAATTGTTATAACATGGAAATAAGTGATATAAAATGGATCAATAAAATTAAAAGGGCTCTAATGAAAATATAAATTAACCACATTTTTTGTTTTAGAAATTAAACAACAAACAAGATATGTTTGACTCAAGGTAAGAGACATCATCTTAATCTTCTTTAATTATGGAATTCTATTATAATATATACTTTTTTATTTTATATGGGGTATAATAAAAACATTTGACATTTAATTTCATTAAAATGTTTTCTAAAGGAATATTTTTCTATGAAGCCTTTTACTAAACAACAGGAAGAATTATTTTAATATGCGTACCAACAACAACCATTCCTCCATTGTAACCATTATTTGGTATTTGGATTTCTATACAAGAAATAATTATTTTAAAAAAAGTAAATTCCATATTATTTTTTATGTATTTTTATAATGAAAATGTTTTTGTGAATGGATTGATAATATCTATATCTTGAAATAATTTCTTATGATTTTAGTATGGAAATTTTATTTTCACATTATTCTTGTTTATATGATATGACTATGTTATGTTTCATTGTAATTTCTTATGTATATGGGTGGTTCCATGATAAACGGAGGGCATGTGAGTCCTAGATAGCTATCTAATCCATTGGGTAACATGATGGAGGGAAACATTAATGTTTCTCCTAAGAGATTTAGGGCATATACTCTGATGGCAATTCCAATCGTAACCATGAAGGATACTCCCTATATAACTATGAAAGCTACAATGTATGTCTTATATGAATGACACAAGTTAAATTTATGATTTCTGATTACTATGATGTTTTTTTCATTCTTATAAATTCATGAGTTTATAAACATTCATGGACTACCATTTTGTTTCATTATATTACCCCTTACTGTTTTTTATACTCATCCCATGTGTTTAAAACGATTTCAGAAGGTATAAGTATGTATAATAGAAAGGATGAAGTCAACATGATTTTTATCAAGAAAATATATCATGTTTATTTTTTTAATGGTTTCTTTTAGTGGAAAAATTTGATACTATTTTTATAGTATCCTCTAGTATTATTATGCAATTATATGTACTAATAATGGAATAATTATCGAAAATTAAAAACATAAAAAGTTCCACAATGTGATTTCTTGATTTAACTCAAGATTATGTAATGCTTTTGGTTGGGGTCGAATAGTTGGTATCAGTTTTCGGTTAAGATATATTTAACTGTTGGGATATTGTTAATAGAATATCCATAAATTATTTTTACATTATGGTCAAATTGAAATAGAATTTGAGAATTACCATTTCTCTTCGTCTATGATATATCTTTTTAGAATGGTCTTCCATATAGGAAACAAGGTTGTTGTGTGGGGACAACATCCTAAGGAAAACAACCTTCCAAATCAGCAACCTTTGATTATCAAAATCGGAACTGATCATTTTTTTCCTTTGATGGAATAGTTGAATTAGAAAATAAATGGATGTGGTATTCATGCACAAGATCATCCAGATCAACCACCAAGGAATATGTCGGTTGTAAAGAATTACATGACGCAACATCCTTCATCATTCGTAGGTCACATGACCCTGTTGTAGTTGAATAGTGGATTATATCCATATAACGTATTATTGATGTAATGTGGTGTTCATAAAATCAAATGATTAGTCGTGATATTTATCGCATTTAATGTGAACTCTATCAGTGGTGGTATATGGATAAGAATATCAAGGAGGATATTGATTCCCTTGATCAAGATGAATTCAAATTTATGTTTCTTGAGAAATATTTTACTTAATAGGTTCAACTTAGGATGAAAAAAAATTATTGTAATTGTGGAAGGAGGATGACTTATTGGCTTCTTCTAATGAAAAATTAATTAGACTCACAGGGTATGAGCCATATTTCATACAGGATCTTGATAGCATAATCAATCATTTTTAACCATGATTTAATCCAAACTATCAATTTTCATTTTCTACTCATGAGTTTAAAAGATATGAAAAACTTGTTCGATGTGTAGAGAAGGTGTAAATAGAGATTTCCGATGATCATGTGTTCTTTAAAACCAATAGAATAAGAGGTACAAATAAATGACCAAGGAAAAAAATTCTTCAATAATTCCTGGTGGAAAGAGAATTATATTTATAATTTTTGAAAATTATGGTAAAAATAATATAGGGAGTTCCTTTTTGATTCTTTTATGTTCTTGTAATTTGTTAAAATGGAGAATAAGGATTGTAGCTTATAAAAAAATATAATGGTACTACAAAATATGATATACCATTAGTGAAATATTTTAAATTTAATTAGAAGGGTCATTTTGTGAACCAGTTTTTAATGATGAATATGAATGATTGAAAACAACCAATCTATAAAAAGAAATGTGCGTTGAAATATTTTGCAACTACGTCAACATATGTTGGTCCATTAAATGAAGACAATTTGTTATTTAGTTCCAAGCCAACACATTCATTTATTTTTGAGAAATTTTATAGTAAATTGTGAATTACATATCATGAAATGAATCAATAAGTTATTGTAAAAACACTTGGGTGAATTTTTTTGATAAAAAGAAATTATAAAGATCCTCATATCCTAGTCAATATAAGGAATCTACCTACAAACATTATTGTTTTTCTCTAGTATAGTTTATTGTTATTCTAGGTATGGATTGTATTTCTGTTCTCTAAGAAATGATTTAATTTAGAACTAATGAAATTAATTTTCCTAATGACTTTCAGTTTGGGTACAAGAATGAACCCTTACCATTGATAACATATCGTAAAGCTGGGAAACTAGTAAAAGATGGAAATGAATATAGCATTTCACATATTGTTGAAAATAAAGGAACAATCCAGTTTAATGATATACTAGTGGTAAATGAGCATCATTTTGTTTTTCCTAATGATTTTTTTAGTATTATACCTGATTAGGAAGTTGAATTTACTATTGAATCGTTTATTGATGGTTAGAAAATTTCAAAACACCCTGATTGAATGTCTGAAGTTGAACTTTTATAGTTAATGAAGAAATTACCAGATTTAGTAGATAAAAGATTCATTCAACCTATCACATCACCACAGGTGATCCTATCTAGTTAGTTAATAGAATGATGGTTCAATGAGAATTTTAATTGATTTTAAATCATTGAAAAAAATCACTGTTAATAACAAGTATCAATTTCCTCATATCAATGATTTGTTTGATCAGCTCCACATAGATCAGTATTTTTTGAAAGCTTAATTGAGGTTTGGGTTCCATCAGTTGAAATTAAATGAAGTAGACATTCCATAGACAATGTTTCGTACTAGATATAGCCATTATGCATTTTTAGTTATGTTTTTTGGGTAAACTAATGAACTAAATATTTTCATGGATCTTGTGAAATTAATTTTATATGATTTCATGGATAATTTTTTTGTTGTGTTTATTGATGATAGTTTTGGTATATTAAAAAATTAAATAAGATCATGGTAGCTATTTAAGGGTGGTCTTGTAAACCATAAATGAAAATAAATTATATGGGAAATCCTAGATGTATGATTTTTTGTTACAACAAATTTAATTCCATGTTTACATTATTTTTAATTATTGAATAACTATAGATCCCGCTAAATAAAATGTTTTTTATGATTTTCCATGAGCCAAAAATATAACCGAGGTTTAAAGTTTTCGTGGTTTAAATGGTTATTAAGGGATGTTTTTGAATCTTTTTCATGACTATCTAGTCCACTTACTACGTTAACATAAAAGGATGTCATGTTCATCAGGAAAAAAGAGTTTGATGAAAATTTTTATGAATTGTAATGAAGACTAGTTAGTTATCCAATTTTGAAACTGCATTCCAGAAATGGTGAATTTGTTATCTATAGTGATGCTTTGTTTAAAATAATTTCATTTTTATTAATGCATGATGATCAAGTAATTTCATATGATTTACGTTTGTTAAAAAATCATGAGTCAAATTACCCTATACATGATTTGGAATTATAGTCTACTGATTTTGAATTAAAAATTCTGAGGCATCATCTGTATGGAGTAAAATGTGGAATACATTCAGACCATAAAAGTTTGAAGTATATTATTACTCAAAAATAAATGATCATGATTAAGACAAGATGGCCGGAATTATTCATGTATTATGATTTCATGATTCATTTCTATCCTGGAAAAGAAAACAATGTGTTTGAAGCTTTTAGTTAGAAATTTAATGATACATTAACAATGTTAAATTTTGAACATAACCCTTGGATTAATGATTTAATGAAATTTGGCATGGATGTTTTTGGGGTAGGAAATTTTTTTTATTTGTTTTCGGTTTCATTGAAATCTTCTTTATCAAAAATAATTATGAAAGTTTAGATTGTAGATTCTGGTTTTTAGAAAAAGGTAGTGTTGATTTAGAAGGGTATGTTAGTTAAAATTAGCATTGATAAATATTTTTTTTGGGGATGGAAATAGATTATGTGTGCCTTATGATTCACAGTTGATGAAAGAGTTGTTAGGTGAAGCTCATAGTTCCCCATTTTCAGGTAATCATATTAGTAATAAGATGTACAAATACCTTTGAAAGTATTTCTAGGGGATGGAATGAATAGAGATATTACTGACATTACTAAGTAGTGTTTGATTTATGAACAAGATAATGCAGTGATATAGATACCATAACAAATGATTTATCCTTTTCCAACACTAGAGACGAAATGAGAAAATATATCCATGGATTTTTTAGTGGGATTACCAAGGACATCTTGATACAATAATTCCATTTAGGTAATTATTGATAGATTGAATAATCATCCCATTTTATTCCTATTCGAGATATATTTACTCAAGATCAGTGATATCTATTGTATCATAAAGAGATAGTGATGTTAAATTGGGTTACTGTCTCTATTGTATTTTATCATGATCCTAGGTTCACTTCTAACTTTTGGAACAACCTTCATAAGTCATTGGAAACTGAATTAAATTTCCATATAGCATTTCATCCTCAACTAGTTGGGTAGTTAGAACGAATAATTCAGAATGTAGAGGATATCATACATACTTATTCAATGGATTACCATGTAAGTTGGGATCAACGTCACTATTTGGTTGAGTTTTCTTATAATAACAATTTTCATTGCACTATTCATACAGAACAATTTGTGGTAATATATGTAAATTGGTATCTAAATTTAGAATTTTTTAATGAATTAGGTGAATGGTTGATGGTACCCTAATTGGTATAAGAGATGGAAGAAAAAGTTTAGATGATTCAGAAGCACATGAGGACAACTCAGAGAAGGAAAAAAATTTATGCGGATAACTTATGGAATGACCTTTCTTTCGAGGTAGGTGATCATGTCTTTCTCAATGTTTTTCTCCACATAAAAGTGTGATGTTATTTGGTAAGAAGGGAAAGCAGATTCCATTGTTCATTGGACCCATGAAATCATAGAGAAATATGGGTCAATTTTTAAGAAAGTGTTATTACATACATTTTTATCCAAGGTACACAATGTTTCTAATGTTTTAGTGTTGAGAAAGTATTTTTTAGATGCATCTCATATTATGATTCAAGAGGTAGTTCAGCTGGAAGAGAATATTTATTATGAGGAATAGCCGATAAAAATTCTTGACCATAGTGTGCATGTGTAGAAAACTAAGGTGATTCATTAGGTTAATGTTTTGTGGAAAACCATTATGTTAAAGAGGAAATATGAAAATCTAAAAATACAATGTGGGATAAATACACCAACATATTTGATAATTAAATAAAATTGTGGGGAAGAAATTTTGAAAAGGGGGGAATCATATGACATCCTAAGTATTTATATAATAATAAATTTTAATTAATATTTAGGAATTATATATTAATTTTAAATTAATGAGACTCTTTTTTTGATAACTTACTCAACATGCAACAATGGGTTTCTCTAAAATCTTCTATTTCACAAAACATTTAGTTATAACAAAAAATGATAAAATATTATTATTATTATTTTAAATAGTAGTTAATGCCTATATATTGTAATAGTTAGAATGAAAAGAACTAACTAAAATATTATTAATCATGTTAGTTAAATGTTTTTACATTTATCCAATAAATTTTAGAGGCATAAAATGAGATTGAATCCAATTTTCAGCATAATACTATTGTATTTTTAAATGGATGTTTTACCACCTTTTGTTGGGGAACCCATTTTAAAATTATTTTTTCCACTTTTATATGTTATATTTGAAAAAATATACATTTTATTTGGATGAATGTCCTTAAAATTTAACATTAATGATATTTTGGTATATTTATGAAGACATTCATATTTTAATAAATAGTGAAAAAATACTGCATTTTAACCATGACTATCTTTTTTCCTAATTTATTAATATAGTTACATTATCCATTTTATTGGTTATAAATTTTTATTGAACTATGTTTTTATTATTTAATCCAATATTGTTCATAAGATGCAATTTCCCAATTTAATTGGAAATAAACACATATAAATATTTTTATAGTTCTTTCTTTTTAAAAACCCTATTTCTGGTTTTGACAATCGGAATTAATTTTAAATTAATTTATGAAACGTATATGTTTTTAATTTATAAAAATGGATTCCAAATTTGGTATTATAATTTCCAAATTATGTAAAGAGATACACTTTTTGTCATTATAAATAGTAACTTTAGTAATAATTTTTTTTAGCACAGTTAAAGTGTAATTTAGGTAAATAAGGGTAAAAATAATATTATAATAATGTAAAACTACTATAACATGTGTCCTAATCATATTTGATTAGTTATGGGCAACCAAAAAAAATAGGCCGGAATTTTGGCTTTTGGGAGCCACTTGGGTGTGATAATGACATGTTATAATAAATAATTTATAGTAAAGATAAATATAACATAAACATGTATATTTTTAGAAAAAAATTAATATGGAGTTATATAGGTGATCTCTTTGTCTATAAACTGTCATTATGAAGCTAATAATATTTTATACATCATGGTGTTTTTTTTATAATTTTAATACATTAAATAATTAATTAATTAAAGACACAATGATGATATAGTGACTAAGATATTAATGAAAGATTCAAAAAAATGATATTTAAAAAAATAAAAAAAAACGTATTCAAAAATTTTGAGTTCATCTCTAAAATTTATGGATGATTATGACATGTTATCATTGAGTTAATGATGTTTTTTCAAATGAATCAAGTTGTTATGTCATTAACAAAAATCAATTAAAAAAGTAACAAAATTTTCATAAATGAGTTTTCAAAAATAACACTATTTTATTTAATGATTTGGTAGTCATAAAAATATAATATTAAAAAAAAGACTTATATAATGTTAAAAATACACGAATACATTAATCTATTTAGTGTAAAAATACAAGATGACTTGGTAACAGTTATTTTATTTAACTAATGGTTAAAGCCAAAATATAAGGTTTAATTTCTTAAATAAACTTATTTAAGACCTATTTTATGAGAGGATTAAGACCCATAACCATCTTATCCTAGAAATATATCACATAGTACCTATTAGAATTTCAAATCCAATTTATAACAATACAATATTTCTTAACATTCCCAAATTGCCCATCCCACCTCTTATAAAAGGCTACCACCTCTACCAATATATTCATATCTCTCAAGACTCTTGGCTAATCCAAAATCATCTAAAATAAGCTCCCAACATCTCTAACTTCCTCATAGAAGCCATAAATTGGGCTTAAGAAAATTCTAGAATTCTTTTGGGCTCAAATCAAAGTGAGTTTCCCAGTTTAGGGGTAACGTCTTATGTCAAGCTCCTTTCATTTATTCTCTTTCTCCAACACATAAAATCTCTTTATTAGAATTTTTTATAACCAAACTAGTATGATTAATATACTAGAATGTTTTTTATTCTATTTGTTAAACCAAAAATTTCAAACACCTCCATCTAATCGATAAAAAATATATTATTTCTGTGTATGGTGAACTACTACCTCACGAAATCATGACTGTTCAGTTTTCTCTAACCAAATGTCATGGTGGTCATTATGATGTAACTATTTTTATATATGATAAATAATATATTAATATTTTCTATATGATTATTTAATTTCTTTTAAACATACCTTTATGCCTTCCATAACGTGAAAATATGATAATTTCATTTGAGTAAATTTGTACTACCGCCCCCACAATGTGATATGACTCATTCATGACACACATAAAATATATAAAGGATATATTTAATGAATATTTGGAACATATATAACATTTATATTTTAATTTAATTTTAATATTCCTATTTATCATTTAAATTTCATTCCTTTAATATGACAAAGAAATGAATATAGCATTCATAGGTAGATATTTCATACCGTCTCCATGAATGGTGCATTTAATTTTTTATATCCAAATTTTATGGACTCGTATAAATACATATATATTGTATATATATTATATTTAATTCATGAATATAATTCAAGAGATAATGGACTTATGGCTATATGGGAAATTCTAATAAAAATAATTACATTTTGACTCCAGTAACGAACATCAACAAAACATATAATATGAACTCAAATAATTAACTAATTGTTATAACATGGTAACAAGTTATATAAATGTAATGATAAAAATGAAAATGTTTCTGATGGAAGTTGAAATTATCTATCGTTTATTTTTCAGAAAATTGGAGAACTAACAAGACAAGTGGGAGTTGAGGTATAGGACTTCGTGTTAATCTCCTCACATTGAGGCATATCTTGATAATATACTCCTCCTACTTTTATATGGTTTATAATAAACCCCCTTGAATTTAAATTTAATTCAACAGTTTTTAAAAGGAATATTTTTCAAAGATGAGTTTTACTAAACAACAAAAAATTGGTTTTTAACGCACACAGTGAAAATGAAAATTCCACTACTATAACCATTATTTATTATTTGGATTCCATTACAAGCCGTACTATTTTTAAAAATTAATGAAAATGAAATATTAATTTTTAGGTATTTTGGAGTGGAAATGGTTTTGAATTTAAATTTATTATATCAATATCTGGAATATATTTCATATGATTATAATGTGGAAATTCTATTCTTGATGTGTACTTGTTCATATGTTATGATTTTGTTATGGGTTATGGTAATTTCTTATGTATACGGGTGTCTCCATGATAAACCGAGGGAGGATGAGCTCGTGATATCTCTCTAATGCATTAGGTAATGTGACATTTGTAAATGTTTTGGTTTCTCTTAATATATTTTGGAAATATACTATAATGGGTATTCCTAACATAACCACGAAGGATACTCCCTATGTAGCTGTGAAAGGTTCAATGTATGTATGATATTAATTCCAAAAGTTACATTTATGATTTATGATTTTTATGATGTTTTCATAATTCCTTTAAATTAATTAGATTATAAATATTCAGGGAATACTATTTTCTTTCCTTGTTATATCCCTTACTATGTTTTTATGCTCATATAAAGTGTTTAAAATGTTTTCATACAGTTTAAGAATGAGTAAGATAAAGTAAAGAACTCAAAAATATTTTTTTTCAATATAATAAATCATGTTTTTAATGGATTCCAGTAGTAGAAAAAATTGATAATGTTCTAATATTATCATCTTGTTTTATTATGGGATGATACGTATTAATAATTGAATAATTCTCTAATAATTGAAACATTAAATGATCCTCAATATCATTTCATGATTTAACTCACGATTATGTAAAATTTATGGTTGGGTCCTTATAATGATTGTTTAAAAGGATAATGGATGATAAAACACGTATGGATTAAAAATATTCCAATTTAGTAATATCTTCTTGTGATAGTTAGAAACACCACACACACAAGCCCCAAATATCAACCCATTATATATAAGTATTTAATGTATGATGAGAAGCCAACTAAAAAATAAATATATTTTTTTCATCCAAAAGTTTATTCGGTTTCCAATAACTAACCCAAATAATAAAATGTTTATGAATAATCCTTATAATTTATTTTTGTTAATAATTACTTAGTAATAGATTTTAAAAAATTTATTATGTAAAATTAATTTTCAAATGTCTTTCCTTAAAAATAATCATTTTCAGAAATTAGATACTTTAAAAAAAACTATAATTCATATTTTTATCTAAAAAATTTCCTAATATAATGTTTAAAATAGTTGTAATAGAATATTGAAATAAAATAGTATATCATTTCAAAATAATTATAATTAAACATAACTTTGTAAATATATAGAAATTGTCATCACAGAATCCAAAGGTGATACTGGGAAACTGTCTAGGATATTCATAATATATCCATCTGGGAACTAAATTAATAACACATGAATAAAATCCAAAAGATTTATCAATCTCATAATAGAAATCGGATCATAACTTATGTGGGTATGAACTATGTAAAAAAACATAGTTTGGCCTATGTTCCACCTAGATCCTCTAGTGAGAGAAAGATTCTAGACTAATAAACAAGTGTTACTAGACATTTCTCTTACGAACCCATGTCTTTGAATTAAACTTGAATAATAATGTATATTTAAATGAGATAATCAATCCATATTTCATATGATATCACCACATTTTTATATAATCCACCAGTCATTATCACAACACATAACACTAATAAATGATTATCCGCCATTATCAAGGTTATCAATTCAATTCAGTTCATCATCTTTTAAATCAACATATTATTATAATAATTAAAGAATCCTTCATTTCAATTAAAAATATATGCAAATACAATTTTTTATAAAGTTCAATTTTTTTTTCAATAATCCAACTAGGCCTTTCCATATTCAGTAGGAATTAATAATAAATCCACAGAATTATCCACATAAAAAAATATTTATATATCATTTCACATTGATAGAAATTAGTTTTCTATGAATTATTTTAAAAAATTCTAAATGAAAACAGTCATAAAAACCAAATATTTTCTCCTATTTCTTTAAATGAATATAAAATATAAATTTCTGGATAATATCAAGATCCCACATGGAATATATATTTTTAAAAAAATTATACGTTTATTTACAAAATTATTAACATAATACCATATAAAAAATATATTTTTTCCTTTTTTTATGAAAATAATATTAAATCCTCAATACTATATATATCTACTAGAAAAAAGATGAAAAATTATGATACATTATAAACTCAATACAAATTATTGATCAATCATTTATATAAATTTTAAGGGATATGATTGGGATGAATACATTAGAATATAAGGAATATAAATAAATCGAATGAATCATCAAAATATAGGGAGGACTGAAATGAATAAATCAGATGAAGAACCCAAAAGATATAAAATAAAAATATAAAAAATGGATCAAATCAACTCCCCTATTTACAATAGTCCATGGTAAGGAATTACATGAAGAAGACACAAATATATAACCAATATAGAGATATACATACCAACTCGGACCCACTAAGGCAATAACAACTTTGATCCAGTAAAAAATTTTATTGGGGCTTACAAAATAATCCCAGGAGAGCATATTGGTTTTATTAAGTAATTATAAAGACAACATAGGAGATAAAAATTAATAAAATCATGTTATCAAAATAAATATATAAAATACCATATCAAGTACTGCATCCGATGATGGAAATGATTTCCCGGTGGAACACACGGGTCAGCCATTCCCTAAACCATAACAGTTGCACCATTTCCCATCACACGTACTAACTAGTAAACCACACCAGAAAGATGTTACACCCACTACATCTATTTTATATATAGGAAAAGTTCTCCATTGAGTCATATAATTGATCCATACCTGAAACTCATATTGACAACTGAAAATAACAAGATATTTAATGAAGAAAGTGAAATTAAAAACCATAATGGGAAATCTAGGATTAGGATATTACATTAAATGTTAATATATAGTTAATGGGGAATTATAAAATTTTAAGAACACTGTTATTTTGGTTTCATTTTTTAAATATTCTATATATTTTAAATATCATGATGTTACTTTTTGTGATAAACTACTTGTAGTTGAATTAAGATGAATTGGAAGATAGTAGAAAAGATATACTCATTTCATGTCATAAATGATATGAACAAAAACAAATATAAAATATATGGTAATATTTTTAAAATTATAGGGTCACATACTTATGTTTCACACCATAACACATAAGACAATGAAAATAAATTTATTATGAATGGAATGGTGAGAGTTTTCATTTGATATTTTGTACTCCACATTATAGGGATGAAACTACAATGATTTTTAAATAAATTTCAGTGTTTATATAATTTTCTATATTCTTATTCCATGTAAAATTTTTTATTATGAAAAATATATATTACAGAAGTACGAGATGTATAACACATCATTAGATTTCATCTAGGACAAAAAGGTAATTGATAATATTTTTAGTGGTTCTAGAAATATTTTTCCCTCAATGTCCTAAAGTGGGATTCTATAACAAAATGTTTAATTGATGTAGTATTTTATGGTTTAATAAATCATTAAATGTCATTAATCATCTAGTTGTTTAAATAAATTTACAGTAAAGAAACCCTCCATTATATAGGGGATATATTGCACAATAGGTTTTAGTCTGTAATACAATTCCAGTTGAAATGATTACATATCGATTTTTGTAGTCATTTGGTCAACCAATAACTACTCATTTTTATTCCAATAGTGATGATTAAATTTTAGAATAAGTTAGGGTTGAAATTAGATAATATCAATGTTATATGTTATTTATTGTCTTGATGTCAAATTTAATAATCAATTATTTTATTCAATTTATTAAAATGTGTAGGGATAATTTTTAAAATTCACGCTACAATTAAAATAGAATTATGTAGACAGATGATAAGGGAATTAAATGATATGTAGTAAATTGAATTGAATATATATTATTTATTAGCAATTCCTGATAATTCCATATTTCCTTGAATATTTGTCCTAATAAATAATCTAATGATAATTTAATTAATTTTTTGGAATTGAGAAATATATAAATATGTATATCAATAATGATATTTTTCATTGATTGAAATTTTTTGTGTTTGACAATTTTTTGGTCACTTTTTTCCTTATGGAATAAATTTTGAGAAAATATGAAGAGGTCAATGAACATGGATGAGAAGTGAGATATTTAAAAACCTATAACCACTAATGATTAATGTAGTGGTTAATTAGAATGTCTATAAATAACTGATATTTTATTCTTGGTTATTGAGTTTTATAGGTTATCCATCCAAAAAAATAATGTGTCCAATGTCATTAGATTGTGTGCTTTTTTGACCCCATAAAATAATATTCATGGTGTCTCTTCCAAAGTGATGAAAACATTGTCATATTTGAAAAACAAATCAATAAACCATAATTCACCACCAATGTTATTTTTTTGTTCAATGGGACCACATCACACACAAAATATTATAAAATATGAAATATATATCTAGAATCAATAGACAGAATTCTATTTTTATTGGAAACCTTGTGTATCAAAATTGAATACCCCCATTTAATATATTCAAATATATGTTTTGGATAAAAATAATGAGATTTCATTTTTGACCTTCTAGAAAACTTATATACCATGAAGTATAAAATTAAAAACATAAATGGTTTCTAACTGGAATATCATTGATAGTTGATGAGAAATATATTATATATGTTGAAGACAAGACACAGACTACATTAATAGGTGTAATTTAAATAAATTTTTATCTAATTTGAATGAATTGAACAAAAAAAATTGGGTTAAAATTTCTAAAATATATGTTAGTGATTTTAATATGAAAGAATAAAATGAGTTAGGTATAAAAAATGATTTCACGATATCAATATGAATTGTGTAAAAATATGGAAAATTTATATAATAAAATTACTGAACTTGTTTTCACTATAAATAGATATGTAAAATGGATTAATAATAATTTTATTTAATGAAATTTTATACAGATGTTACAAACAATGTATAAATGAAATATTGAAACACTTGAATAAATTAATTGTGTACAATTATTTCATGATTAGAAATACCAAAAGTAGTTTTCGTATGAGAAAAATATGAAACCACTGATATCATTACAACAATCATCTAATGGGGTAAAATTTATTTAATTTTTTGATAAATAGGTTCGGGAATATAAAAATGACTATTATGTCAGTGATGATTTCATATCAATCATTTGAATAATGTTTAAATGACATAAAGAAGGAAAATATTGAATGATACCTCAATATTATATACAATATTAAATTATTGATAAAAAATATTTTGATGTTTTTATAGTGTTATGATTTAGTTTGTTGGAGTGTATATTCTCACCAAAATAGAATTAGTTGTTTCTACATAGATATAATTTTAATTCTCTACATTCATGTGGAAATAAATATTACAGTAACATATATATATTAAAAGATTAATAAGATAAAAAATAAGATCAAATTGTGTGTATTTAATCTATATTTACATATGACTTAGAAGATTCCATGATTTATTTATAAGAGACATTTAAGACTATAATTTAATAAAATTATCTACCAGAATGAGATAAGGACGTTTTATTGGTATTAAATGGAGAAATAATAGTGATGGATATAATAATAAATGGTAATTGAAAAGTTCATGGATTTTAAAATGATTTGTAATTTTTTTGATAATCATGATAAAAATTTAAATCACCTTGAAAAATACATTGAGAAGAATAATATGAATGATTTAAAATATTGGAATTACATATTGATGATCGAGAAACTAGAAATTTCATTTATGATAATAACATATTTTTCATGTTGAACTCTCATAATATTGACATTCATGAAGAAGATGATTTTTATTAGAGAATGAATATTTAGCAAAAAAATAGATATTTTGATGAATAACATTAATTTTGTAATGCTTTAGATGATGTTTAGAAATAAATGGAAGATAGCGGTATAATATAATTAAAACAATTTCTTAGATATCAAATTCCCAATAATAGGAAAAACTAGTATTTGATCAAATACATATACAAATAAATTATACTCATCAAATGTGTAGAATAATAGAATTTTAGTTAAGGGTAATATTTCTCAATCAATGAGAACATAACAATAGTTATAGATACTTTTAATTTATTTCACTATGTGAAAAACTAATAGAGAAAGGATAATTCATAAAATGGAGTATTACTGCTGTTGTGTTCATTTCCACAACATGAGTTATTATAATGAGGCCAAATATTCATTAAGAAGGGAAGCTGTTTGATGTTGAAAAATGATATTTGAAGCATATTCTCTAAATTAGAATATACTTTTTTCAATGGTTATTATTATACTTGACCACACATTTTCTATATTGTAAAAGATTAAAATAATGATAGTTTAATATATTTACATGAAATTTAAAAGGGATTGGATATTAGTTAATATAATTTAGTTCCATTAAAGATTATATTTCATCATCATGAATAAGAAGAATAAATATTTTGGATTTGTTTCTCAACAAAATGTTAACATGCCTAAAAATAACTACAGTCAATTGTGAATACCTTAGAATGAATGTAAGATGTTTTAGAAGGAATATTATGTTGTTATTTCTATGAAAAAATCATTTATTAAAAGAACCTATTTCTTTGATTGGTACTTTTCATTGCATAAGAAATCCAATATCAATATATTAAATAATTTAAAGGGATGATTTGATTTAAAGGTGATCTTTTCCAATTATTAATCCTTAATGGAAAAGGTATGTGATAAAAAGAGGCGTAGTATTGGTTTAGTGAAGACTACTATAGTTATTTTTATAAATATAATTCTTCATAATATATTGGCAAAGGAAACCATTGTTACCCTAGTTTGAAGACACATTTAGTTGGGAGGGTTTCATTATCAATTTAAATTAGGATAATTCATTGATTAAAGAGTTGATAGAATATGAAAATTCCTATAATTTAGATTGTAGAAAAAACACATACCTTCATAAGGGAAAATAATGATTTCTAAATATTATCCTCGGACACATTAATCAATAATGTATAGAGAATATGTAATCATTTAATGTTTTACTGGATTTTTCGATCTTGATCATGATTGGAAAATATTATGAATCATTTATTTGAGGAATGGATATTCAGAATTTTATTTATTTCGAAGAATAATAGAGTGTTGATCTTGCTGATATTGGTTTGAAAATATGAACATGGTATAATTAGTCATTTAGGAACCTATATAGAGATGTATTTCATCCTAATTTCATAATTATAATTACATTATAGTAAATTGAGAATTCATATTGAAAAATATGGAAGAGATGGATTGTATAAATATATTTGGAAGAAGAGTTAAAATAGAAACAAGAAAAACTATGAAAAATTCAATATTAAAAAAATGGAACAATTTACTCATTGTATAAGAATTGAAATTACTAGGAAAAATATTGTATTAAAAATTATGTTTCTTCGATGATATTTTAAAAATAGAATGGGTTTACATAAAGATGAAACTATTTGGATAAATATATAGTTAATATTTTTTTAGTATATAATAAAGTCTCACATAACTTTTAGAATATTGTAGTTTTTGGGTTATTTTATTCTCACAATTGATTATTACTCAGTTTGAGAATGTATAAAATGAAATAATACATGGGAAATAGAAGGAAATAGTCTTTGAATAATTTTATGGTTTTTAGAAGATAATAATTTATTATGTATAATGAAATATATTTTGGAAAAATTCAATTGTTTATCAGAATTTGTTATTTTACTAACCTACCTATCAATTATTATTTCTTATAAGTGCATTAATTTAAGTATAGAATAATTTTTTTTGATAATTGATGATAATGATATTGAGATCAGTTCCAAATAATATTTCATAATTCTTATCTATAAAAAATTATTTAGTAAAATTATGGAATTAAATAATGAATAGGTATAATCTAAAAATTCTTAGAATGATAATGATTATAAGATGAAATCTTTAATGAAACAATATAAGTATATTAGAAAATATGTGACCCATTTATGTGTTATTGTTTTAAATTTTACCTAAAAAATATTATTGAAAAAAAACACACCAATAGAGACCCAGAGGATGAAGAAAATTGTGGAAAATACCAAATTAATATTGATAAACCCCACTTCACTTAATGAATATAGAAATTAAAGATCATAGTTGATGATTTTGAATGAATAATTAAATCATACTGAAAATAATCATTTGTGGGATACTGTGGAATTATCCCAATGTTATATTGTGATTTATCAAATGTGGATAATTTTTAACATGTTTAATAAAAAGGGAAAATAATCTAGAACATTGTGAATGTGGTATGTAAAGGATATTCATAAGTAGAATGTATTTAAAATTAAAATACCTTCAAACCATGTGAACTAATGGATACTATTAGTATCATGTTAGTAGTGTTTATCGAATGACAGTTCATGTTAACGTTAAAAATTAGTGTTTTGAGTGAAGATATTTATATAAATAAATCATTTTGATTTATAATAACAGATAATTAATAAAAATATAAAATATACAGATATAAATTTTACCACCTAATGATAGTATCCTATGTGTTTTACACATGACTAACTATATTATCAAGGAATATGTTTCCCTTTAGGGTTGGGGCTGATTATTGATTATTTCTAAAAAATTTATAAGAGGAGCAGTTTATGGTAATGATGTGTGCTGAAAGCATCATTTTAGTAGATAAAATTTTTCATTAAATGAATTAATGTATTAATGTACATGTGTTAATGATTTAGATTTCCATTGAAAATAAGTAACACGTGGATGAATATATAAGAAGGTGGTATAAGGGAACCATGAGAAATATAGGTTCTGGTAGAATATGGGTGTTCTACAAAAGTAGTAGTGTTAGTTGAATATATGTTAGATGGGTGCCTTATAAAATTAAAGAATTTGAATCTTGCTAGATGCTGAGAAAACTCAAAATAATTTTCATGAGAAAAAATTATATGGATGGGTTCTGTAGATGCAATATAGTGTAAGCAGATAATAATTGTTATATCGGAGAATCATCTTATGGATGTACATAGGGAGAAAGTCCATATTTTGAGGGTTCAGTGAGGTTAATGGATGTTGGAAGATTTTTGTCCAAGAATTTAAGTTAATATAATGTATATTATATATATATATGTTCATGTGTTCCATCAAATCCTACGGAAGGTTATCAAATTATTTATTAGAAATTTTTTAATGTGGTTGTTCATTAAAATCAATTGTATAATTTGAGTTAATGTTTACAGTTCACCATGAGTATGTTGATAAAATAATTAATTGTATATGGAATCAAAAATACACATTCTAAAATAATTTTATCTAAAAAATTTATATGGGTTTTCTAACTGGTTTATTTTCTAGGAAAACTTTGTAATGTTTCATTGGTACATTAGTGAAAATAGGAATAATAGATGTGGATAGGGCCGAACATAAATAATATAGAGAACACATGGGTGTATCTTAGATATGGATGATAAAATTTTAATGATCTATGACCTATAATATGAAAAATTAATGATTAAACTACTATTTCCTTGGTGTGACGTATATTATATTATTGAGTATGGCTGTTGAAATATGATGCCCCTTGTAACTCACTTTTAAATAGTTTATATTATATTGAATGACAAGTCATAATTTCCTCATGGATGTATGATGAATATTTGAAATATGTAATAATTTTATACATTTTGAAGGTCCTTTATGATTTCATATGGCTGTATATCGTTTTCTCTCCCTTTTCTGTATTTCCCAGAATGCAGATCATGATATGACTAAAACTAGATATGAATGATGAATCAATTTTATAGGGGTGACCAACCTTGAAATTTATTTTATTCAATGTCATAGTATATTATTGATCAAAGAGGTAATCATCTACAATTGATTTTATACTCCTAGGTATTTCCATAATGATGAAATTATGGGGATAAAAACTATTTCACCCCTCCAAAAAATAAGGTATCAACAGTCTCGTTTGATGTGAATTATGGTATATTATAGTAAAATAATGATTCAAGGAAGAGTATATAGATGAATATTAAGGGTTTTACTATAAAAATATTATTGGTACTATGGATATTCTTTAATATCAAATGTTCTATGAACCAAATTTTGACTTTTGACATTTTCTATAATTGGGACCATTTTGATATATTTTAAAATAAAAATATGTTATCACTGTCAATAGGACTACAAGTTTATCAAACAAATATAACTGAATATGGATGTTTTTTATGTGCAATTTCTGGGGAATTGAATTTTCAAATGGCTCGTATTATTTTTGTTGGATTTTTAACTCAGTATATGTAATTTTTTAGATTTTTAGAAAAGAACTAATTTTTTTGAAGGAATTAAATAATTCATTATATTTTCATAATTCCATGGGAATATAGGATTCCATAGAAGATAGTTATAATGGAATTGGAACTATTTTTTTGATCTAAATTCATATGTTATAGATCACATTGGATTATGGTTTTCTAATCCTAGAGGATTTGTAGTTCTATTGGAAAGAGAATTTGGTCGATGTAAGGAAAATAATGTGTAAGTACATGAATGTAGTAACATATTTTTTCTTGTGTTTTTTAATTAGATGAATGATTCTTATTCATGAAAATATATATAAATAAGAGTCTATTGAGTCATTTTCAATTTCCTTGACCAATTTTCTATACAGAAAATATAAAATTGCAATGATATCACAAACCGAAAACATGTTGGTTGTGGCTTATTTTTTACAGAAATTCCATTTTATCACTTAATTATAAGGACAAGGGTTATGTAATGGTCTTAATTAATTATAATATGGGCATATTTTAAGAATGATTAATTGTGTAAGGATGAATAATTCATATATAGGGTATTCATAATGATCAAAATTATGGATACATTTCATATTTTTGAATGGATTGTTTGGAGTTATTGGGATTAGATAACTGAAATATGGAGTTTGGGGAATAGTTTTCATTAGCACATATATTATATAGTGGAGTAATGGTGATAATTCAATGAAAAGTGATGTTTTTTATAAATATTAATGAAATATAGTGAAATATTTTTATAAATGATTGGTGCTCAAAAAATGATGCAATACCATCTATATACATTTATCCCAATTTATATTCCTTATAATATAAAAAATTACAATGAAACAAATTAGAATTGATTTTTTGTGAGGATCATGTAATGGTGGAGAAAGTTTGAGTTTAGAAAAATTATTTCATGAGACATTCTATGAAAAAGATGTATACCCAGTAACACATGGTGAATGTTGTTGTGGAGGGAATTTCCATTTACGTAAAGATTGTTTTAATGATAAATTATACATTATGAAGAGGTATTGACATTCACATGTTTCCAAATTCTCAGTATGGTGTTTAATTTTTTACATAATGGTGTTGGGGAATTGAAATTCATAATTAATGGAATGAATTTATTCAAAAAATTTATGACTCTATTGTAAATACATTATAAGATCATCAAAAAATTCTATTTCTAACTATATTAGATGTGGGATCCTGAAAGGGTTGGAATTGAGATTTATTATATTATATTAAAAGGGACACTCATATCATTCTTGGTCTGATCATATTTTCATTGGCATTTCTTCATTGATATTATATTACATTCCAAAATATTTTGATTGACATTTTTTTGATGTGTTCTCTTTCGTTAATAGTATCGAAATGTTATTAGGTTTGATGGGAATGTGTTAAAGTTTCGTTAGAAGATATGTATAGTAGTGAAACAAAATACTAGTTTTATAGTGATACTTGTAAATGAAAAGTCAATATTGATTTGATGATTATAATATGATTCAAATTTTTACTTGAAAAATTTGATAGATTATGTAAGATGGGTTTCATGGTTTTCACATAATAATATAATGTGCTTTTAGAGTACAGAAGAATACTTAATTCAGTTTGATCCTTATCAATCAAAATGAGTGTGGAATATTGACCAATGTGTTCACATAAAAAGGATGGTTAATGAAAGATAATCAATGGGTATTCAGTTTAGGCCTAAAAATGTACATCAAGTGGGATGTTTTGGATTTATTGAATGGAAATATTTATCCAGTATGGGATTGTTAGTTTCATTGTGAGAACATGTTTTTTCTATATGTTTCAATTTTCTAGATGTTTAGTCACTAGATATAACTCTGGGGAAAATATGAATGGTGATAGTGTAAATGAACCATGGTACATTTGGGCTTAGTAAAAAGAATTCAGTTAACTAGAAATATATGTGTCACATAAATAGATGGTTCAGGATTGCTTATGCCTACTAGGATAGAAGAAGAATGATGTATTGTGATATTCATGGATTTTGTGATCATTGGAACCATATTTATGGATTAGTTTTGTGTATGAAAAAATATGGATGTACATGTTTTGGATTGATGAGTAGTATCATCTAATTAATGTACATGTAGAGTTTTTCATGATCCATTTGATGTATCTTGGTAGGTAAAATGGGTAGTTTCTAGAAACTAAAATGTTCACTAGACTTGGGGAAGCATGATAAACTGTTACTGTGTTCCATATACATTGATGGAAATATGTGGGTGCTATTAAATGTCAAAAATAATGATTACTCAATTTCATTCGAGTGAAGTGGAGTTGATGAAAACTATTGACATGATTTTAGTCATAATTGTAACAGATTCAGTTGAGAAATTATTGTTGAACACTCTTAAATAGGTCATTTGGGAAATATATTTTGTGTTTTTTCTTATATAATTTAACTGAAAAATATATATTTTTAGATTGTTTCATATGTGTAAATAAGTCTAAATTAAACATATATTTCTTACGACAAGGTTGACATAGATACTGAAAGAGAACATGATGGCCCATCCAAGTGTTAAAAAATTATATAATGAAGTAATTATCCATGGAGGTGTAGAACCTAATTATGGAATAATTATAGATTAGGATAAACATATTCATGTGATCTTGGTGGGTTTTTTATTAGATTATATCCAATTTAACATAATTTTATTCATTTTATGATTGAATTGAAGTGATGATTCTATTCAATAGGAATGTACGATAAATCACTAATATATATAATCCTTATATTCCTTGAGTTTTTAATTTTTGATTTCACGTTTATGTGTTCCTTCTGCTTTTAATCTTTTATATTGTCTCAAAGGAGAATCCTGATTGTAATGAATCATGAGATGTGGGATGATTCTGTATGGTGACTAATGTTCATGGTTTTCTTGGTTCTGGTCATTATTTCCATAAGATAAGTTTGGATTAGTGTGAGTCACATCCTATTATTGATGTTCTATAATATTGGATTCGTAGATATTTAATAAAATTTGATTTTAATATATACCTTCATCCTAAATAATAACAACAAGAATATATTTGATACATTGTCACACTATTTGGTTTAAAAATTATAATATTCTATGACTGGATAATGTAACTAATTTCTACTGTAAAATAAAAATCTACATGATGGATGTTTATACATATTATCTTTGATATATTCAATAAATTTATTGAATAAATTAATAATGGAAGAGTTAAAAAATATTTTATCTCTTATTATAGTTAGAAAAAATAGAAAATAATGAAGAAAAAATGGGATATAATTAATATTATTAAGATGAATAATTGTGTGTTTACCTGATCCAAACTTCCACCAAGGAAGATATATTTTATACAAAATTCCATGACACATTTTTCTAATGTATTATAAATAAAGGTAATATTTAATAACTCATTCAAATTTTGTTTCATTTTTTTGGGAACTCTAATTTATGGTTTTATATTTAATAAATGGAAAGCATAATTTTATTTTATTATTCCAATTAGGATATTAAAATTTTTCATTATTAAAAAAATAAAATCATATAGGGATCCATTGATATTGAAAGTTATAATATTGGAAGGTTGTGTATGAAAAAAAAATTTATTTCGTTTTTCATAGTGGATGTGGAATTTATTTCCATCTCCAAAGCCTATATGTAGTGTATTTAGATGAAATAGAAGTTGGAATACATCAAGAAGTTGTGTATTAACTGATGATAACTCATTTATAAAAAATTATTACACCAAAAAATACATTACTATATCTTCCCATGAAGAAAAATTAGATCTAGTGTCGTTTTATTAAATATGTTTTAGAAAATAGAATTATAGAATTGATTTTTTTAACTCAAATTCAGATTTATTATTTTTTAACCAAACCATTGATAGAATTTGAGTTTTAAAGAAATATGGTTAAAATCAGATTTTATCCAATATCCTCACATATTATGATATCGAATTACCATATTCCCACTACACATAATTATATATTTGTTTTTTTATTCAATAAATTTCTTTTTTAGATGAAATGATAATGGGGATATAATTCGTATCAATATTAGAAACTGAATGAATGTTTAAATTAATATATGTACCACCCCATTATATTTATTTACATATATTATTTCCTAAAGCTATCGTTGAATCATAAATATGTAATAAAATATTTAATTTCCATTCTAAAATTTAAATTAGTGAAAGCATATAAGAGATATTTGTTATGATTATAACTGAAATTTTCTATCAATTTTAATATTAATAACAAATGATGATTAAAAAGGGTGAATTTTAAGAGAATGATTATTAATGATCATAGGTTATTTTTATTAATAGAGATACAAAAGGGGAATATATGTAGCACATGGAACCCAGTGAGAGACTAAATATTAAGAGAGATTATAGAGTAAAATTTAGATATAGTATATCAATTTCATGGAGAGTATGCGATGAACGGTGGTTATAACTAACCAAAAAATAAAATGGGGGATATTGTAAAAACAATATCTTGTTATGTTGTAATTTTTTATATATAATTTATATTTAAAAAGATGTTAATTTTTTTGGATGTTATTAATGATACATAGAGTTTATTTGTAATTACCAATGGATATTATGAATGTATAAAATAACATAAGATCATAATAGTTTTCATTATACTGTAACTAATATTGAGGTGCCTAAACTATATTTCATTATAGAGGATATTCTAATGATACACACTAAAACATAGTTGAAAACATAAAAATTATGTATATAGAGTATTGGTGACTTTTTATATTTAATGTTCACTATGGAATAGTATATGGGCCATACCAAAAATAATGCATGTTGTATTCCTATGATTCAAATGTTTCGGTGATTCTTGATCCAAGGAGGATATGTCATGCCATAATAATTAGAATCATATAATATGAGAGGCAGACCACAGTACATGATAACTGCCATAAAAAGTGAGTCTCAGTCAATTTCAACTACTATTAAGCATTGGGGACCACAATGATGTGGAATTATATTTCACTACATCAGGTCAGGTGTAAGATATCGATTACTCTATGAATTCTTATTACAAGATTCTACTCTACTATCGGATGATATAACATATGATTATACAACCACATTATGAAACAAATGTGTACGTAAAACCATTATTATTACATTTATTGAGAATTCAAGTAATATTTTGATATAGTAATCTAGTATGGGTTTGATGGATATTTGAAAAAATGGTAACTAACAATTCCAATGTTATTGTTTAAGACTCAACAAAAAATTAAATTATGGATTGTTTTTCAATATTATAAATTTTAAGGATAGTTATTATCAGAATTTAATATATTAAATTCAATTAATTTATTGATATTAGAATAGCTTTATGTGATTAATTGGAAATATCACACAAATAAAAATATTGATATTTTACAAAGGAAATTTTGATGATCCAAGGATAAAAATTGAATTACATTTATTTTAATGTACTTATTAGGGAATGGTGATAACTAAAAATTTAATTATAATTTGGATTTTTAGAAAAATATAATGATGATATCAATAATGTTATGGAATTGTGGAACAAAATATTTTAGAGAACCATATTTTCTTTTTATTATTGAATAATTGATAAAAAATTTGTTTTTCATTTTTTTGTATCTTTACTATTGTATAAATCTTTAATGATGTGTATGTGTGAGAGGAAGGGGTTGTGGACCATGGTAGAGTTGTGATCTCTTCTAAATGTTTTATTCTCTTCTTAGTGAAGTTCTTTTTCATTGGAATTTTACCACATACTATATATTATCACATTTGAAGTGTCATTTGTCATATATCCTATTGAAAATCACGTGTTGAATATCATCAGTTTTTGTAAAATTCAGGTGGGCCTACTAAAAACAAATCGTGGTGAATTTTTCTATATAGATGAAAAGATCAGTCTTTTTAAATGAAACAAAATTTAAATACACCCAAATTCAACTATTCATAGGGTGTTTAATGGATAAAAATAAACAAATTAAATTTCTATTATTTTTTAATATAATTCAAAATAAGGTTTCTATAAATATGATGGAAAAAAGTTATTATACAAAGATTCAGAGTGTGTTTTTCCAAAAATAATTCCATCTTATAATTTTTTTGTCCCAAATTTTTCTTATTAATAAAATATATTTAATCACTATCTTCTTTGTATATTTATTTTATATACTAATTTATTATTTTTTAATAATATTTAAATATTTATAATGTGATTTACAGAGACATAACATTACCATTCATTCATTTAATTTTAATTTAGACAATACCAAATTCATAATAGATTATTTTCAAATCAAATAAATGAAATCAATATATGTATCTATAAACATCCTTTAAAATAACATTCATATCTTTTTTATCTCAACTCATTCTATTTTCTTAACCTATTATTACATTACATTTTATTCTCTTCTTCATTCCATTTAACTTACCAATGGATTAAAATTCAACAAAATATATGCCAATAACAAGATCAAAACATATCTATTATTATCATTTTGGACTATTTCTCCTTAATTACTATCATTATTATATAGTTATATGAAAATAAATAAATGTACATCTAGAATTATAAATTGTAATTTTATATTAACCATCAAATTATTTTGGAAATATATAATGGAATCATTGTATACTTTTTATGGTTTGGTAGTATAATATTCAATTTGATTATCATCATAATAGTTTTAAAAAATCTATTTTCCAATCCATTCTACATGATTTAATATTTTTACTATTTTACTTGGATATCTATATTAATATTTCATTCCATGTTTTCGTGGAATTCAAATTTACTTCATATTGTTATTATTTAATAGGATATTTTGTTTTTAATATTACTATTATTAAAATATATATTTTTCCCTTATTTATTTTTTTATTTAATTCTCAAATTCTTTTATAAAATATTTTCTATCATAAAGACATCATTTATGAATTGACATGATTAACTAGGGATAATATCTAATTCTATCATACATCTTCTTTTGATGGATATATTTTGAATACTTTTTTTAAATTATTGTAATTTAAATTTCATTTTGATGGGGGAATCATAATATGATTGAATTATGAATGATTTCTTCTTTATGTGTCACACAAATGTATTTATTTTTAGTTTATAACCTCTATGTCGATAATTATATAAATATATAATTATTTATTTAATGAATTATATCACATGATTTTTCATAAAATGTGGGTTAAACCAAAACCAATATAGGTCTTTAACTACATTGTGGTGGGACTTTCTAAAATTATATAGGCATTCAATGTATTTGATATATATTTATAACTCTTTAGTTTAAATGTACTTGATTGGGGAGAAAAATAAATCCACATTGATACACTATCATCAATATGATTATTCTTATGGAATTAAACCTCGTTATAAAAAGGATTTTCTATGCTTATACACATTACACATTCTTATTTAATTAATGTGTTCTAATATATTCTGTTTACCAAGTCATTATTCCCACTCCAATGAGTCATGTCATATGATAATAAAATCGCAGTCAATGAATCATGATTTATGATCAATATTAAACTTATATGATTCTCTAATGTTTTTTCATGATCCTCTAATTGTAACAAAATAAAAATTTTCTAATTCTTCTCGCTATTTATCTTAGATTATTATCTATTGTAAGGGTGTTGTTTTTGTAGATTATTGATTGAAATAATTGGAGGTTTCTCATATTATAAGTTGGTTATATATATAATAAACAAATAAAATAAACATATAGAATCTAGGTGTATTATTTATTATAATATATAATTACTGTTCATATAATGTGATGAAATATATATAAATATTACAATCTATTTACATCAGTTCTCCACAAATAATTCATTAAATTCATTTCATATATTCTTAGACAATATGGATAGGGATTATTTTTATCCTCATGTTTTATTCATGTAAGCAAATAACACATTCAATGATCTTTAATTATATTATTATCTCTTCAATTCATATTTCTATAGTCTATTAAAATAATAAATTTTAATGCTTACGGACATAATGAATTTTATTTCCCTTTTTAAAAACACGGAGTTATCTATTTGAGGATTCGTTGCATATTGATGTAATAACATTTGGAATGTTTTTTTATGTGTTGAAATAATCAATAACTATTTAATATTTTTAGTATCATTTAATCATATATGGTGAAATAAATGGGAATTGTTTTCTATTTAATTACATATTCCACTGAATTGTATCTTTCAACATTATAATGATACATCAACACTATTTAAAATATAACATCGTAATTTTCTTTTTTGTCTCTAATGTTTATTATTTTCATTAACTTCACATCCCATATTGGTTTAACATTATATTTGTACGTTCTGATACATGTAACATATATAATTGTTATATTATTAGGTATATACAAGGTATAATTATCTTGTAGTCTCACCAAATTTAATTTTGGAGATAGTGTTGTTGGATTCTATTTCCTTCTAATATTGTACATGATAAAATATTTTAATATTTTCACACTATCTTCCTTTTTCATTGAAGGACCTAACTACTGACACATCTCTCTTAAATAATATTTTAACATTAATATCTTTATGACATAATATCTATTGACCATATTATATTTTTATAAAAAAATCAAAATTAGTATATAATAGTAATTAATAATTAGGAAATATTGAATAAATAAATAAATAATCCATGTTTAAATATTATAGAAGAAAATTAAATATTATAATTTTATCCTAATATAGAATTTTTTTGTTTGTAAAGATTAGTTGAAGTATATTCTAATTATGAAAAAATATTAACTAATTTATATATTTCCAAAATACCAATATTTAAAACCATAAACTACATCAACATGGTATTATAATGTTATTTGTTTAATTATGATAACAAATAAATTCCAATATATAATTCAAAAAAGAATAAATATTTTGTATATTCATTATCTATTTTATTAGATAACAGAAAAAATCACCCACATGAAAAATAACATCCCTCATTTCAGAAATACACTATTACATCAAAAATATCTTATTTACCCAAAAAATATCCCATAAATCTTGTTCAATTGTATCATTAGTGACTTTCAAATATAATATATCATTTTAGAACTAAACAACTTCAAGTTAATTTCAATTTCTAAAATGTGTCCTTAAATCACATTTTACTTCGATCACTACATAAAATTACTAAATAGTCATACATAAATGAAATTAGAGATCTATTAAGACTGTTATATGAATATTCAACATAAATAATAATTACAATGTTATACATATAATTGAGGAGGAATATCATGGTGTACTAAAGGAGAATTATCATGTATAATAATATAGAAACAAATAATACAATTAATGATACAATAATATCGTTCAATAATAACTATGTTCCATCAGTATGAAATATTTCTTCATAAATATATTTTTATCATCACCTATAAGAAATCATAACATATGTTTATAGTCTAAACACCCAAACACCACAGATGCCATATCATGTTGTCAAATAATTACCTAATTGATTATAGGGATGTATAATTTCGATCCCTATAGTCTCAATATAAATCACACACTAATATGTTTTGGATAAGGAATATAACATATGAAATAGTTACATTGGGAGACCCCATGAATGTGAAATGGATTATGCAATATAATAATAATGCGTAATTAAATAATGATTCATTATGTATACTATGTGAACCGGTATAATATTAAAATATATATACATAGATGAATTCATGACCATAGTTACTTTTGTAAAATCCCAAATTCAATGAAAAATCATATGAATTTGTTTCTATATTTGTCTTTTAAGAGATTACCTTAAACGACGTTTAAAAAAAATAGTTAAAAATAAATTAGGTAAACATATTTTTATTTTAATAGAAAAAAAATATGGAAAATTAAATTTATTTTCAATAATTTTGATTTTAGAAATAATAAACATTATAATCTTGTACCTAGATCAATAATAATTAAATTGAAAAGTTGTAAGAACCCAGGTTTTTAAAGCAGGTTAATATTTCCAACCCTGATTGAATTTCCTGCATTTCTGTAAATTTTTTGGCTGATTTTTGAGAAGTCTGGAAAATCTGGGAAGTTTTTGAAATTTCTAAACTACACGCCGTGTACTCCCAAGTACACGCCGTGTATCAGCTAGGCAGGTGACATCACGTTTGAGACCAAGTACATGTCTTGTGGTGCCCATGTGTAAATTCCAATCTACACAGCGTGTAGTCATTCTTGACACGCCATGTAATTTTCGTTTCGTGTAACGGCCGAGTCCCTAACCGTGTGTTGACTGTGTACACGGTCTAAGACGTACACTAGACTCCGCTTAAGTTGGAGTACGGAAAGGTCATCTACACGGCGTGTAGTATTGAAATACACGTCGTGTACTTTTTTATTTGTGTGAGTGGGAGGTCGTCCCGTCTTATTTCTAGAAACACCTTCTTCTTCCCCGTTGGATGAACCACTCATCTGATAACCTCCAAAGAACACAAATCCTCCATGATCCATCACACAACCTCCGTTCTTCGATCTATCGGTGGCTACAAGACCGTATCAGAAAGGCTCACCCCACACACTCTATTTCGTTCAAGATTCCTTATCCTTTTCTCTGTAATTTCCATCCGAGCGGAATTTCCATTATTCAATGGAAACATAGATCTACCACGATTTAGACCGATTTGGAGGCTGATATCGAAGGAGTGTCATCATATGAGTATGCGTTTGGTGGTTCATACCTTCTTTCGTGTTTTTGTATACTTTTGGGGGTTACGACCTTCGGGCGCGACATCGGGTATTAAGAAAATCCCTATTTAATTGTTTTAATTATTTATCTGAAATGTGGGATGCCTCTAGGTATTCCCTAACATAGTTGTGATCGAGCAAGGCTAGGTTAGAGGCTGTCACTTATTTTGGGCATTTCGGCTGGGGGTTCCAAAATGGGTATAAATTGAACTGCTTAATTTAAACTGTTGAGTTAATTTGTTAAAGAAGGATTGAATTTTCATAAGGCATTCGAGACATTAGGTGCTAGTATGGGAGGACACACATGTGGTGCAACTTGACTATTTTAGTAATTGGCTTTTTAAAGTGATTCCTTCCAATATATATGCAATGTGTGATATTGCCTATGTTGAACTGTTTGGTTATGTTGGGTGTGGCCTGGATATTTTGTTGAGTGATGTTGATCACAGGTTGGGGCTTTGACCGGGTTACTTGGGTGGTTCCTACCATGGGATTGGGCATCATGGACGTCGGTAGATGTAGTTGTACTGTCAGGTTGGGCTTGGCCCGGGTTACATGGATTGCGAGACCATCAGACATGAGCGACAGGTTCGCATGGACACGAGGTGTCAGAAGTGTTGTGGCATGGGATCTTATTGAGGTGATTACTACACACCAGCTACTTTTGAGTAGTGTGCACATAGATAGACTTTGTGATGAGGTTGTATGACCACTCGCTGGGTAGAGACCCCTGATAGATGAGGTTAGGTGTTATTGTTTTGGGGGTGTTTTCCATAGGAAGCCACATGGAAGGTGAGGAGCCTTCGGGAGATAGCATTGAGGATGTCAGGTTGGGGGGCCGAGGCTCACCGTGATTTGAGGATAGATATTGTTTTCCCTCCTGGTATTATTTGAGGGCAGACATTGTTGTCCCTCCAGTTATTATTTGAGGATAGGTATTGTTGTTCCCCTGGATGTTGTGTCGTGTGCAGGTTGAGATTTCTAGCTACGTTATGATTATTGGGCGTACCTCGAGGACGTCGGTACTTGAGACACATGGTGTCTGGTGGCACGTGGTGTCGGGTTACAGACCAGAGATTCCAGCGCTGGCCGAAGCAGGTTACACATCCTGGTGGCTGCAGAGCACTAGTGAAGTTTGTGTTTTCTTTTGTGCAGTGTATTGTTTACTATTTTTCATATATAAGAATGTCTTCTGAAACACTTATATTTGGTACGCACCATTGGTTGGTATACTACTGAGACTCATCTCACACCCTAAACGGGACCTCCGGGACACATGTAGACTTTATGAAATTATGTACAGGTAGAGGGTTAGCCTCAAGAGCTGGACCTTAGTCCTGTTGGCATAAAGACTGGTATGGACCTTGAGGTCGTGCCTTGCTGGAGCTACTTTGTTTAGTTTCTTTTATATGAGCATGCTTACCTTATTATGTATTAATTGTTAGTTATCCATTGGCGCCGTTATATATATATGTATGTATGACTTTCTATGGATGCATGTTTTTTTGTTTACAGTAGTAGTTACTGTGATATTCAGCATGTTGTTCTGTTTACTTCCCGCTACTAGTGTTCCTATATTTCTTTCGTTGTTTATTTGATTTTGGATACTCTTCCACTCTGCTGGTCTGTTTGAGTCTACTGAGTCATTTAATTTCCTCTTCTTATAGACATTATACTCGAACCAGTACCTTTATTTCCACTGAGAGGGTATAGCCTTCCCACTATACCTATTCAGACCCTCGCTGCTAGTCGGCAGCCTTTGGCGTTCAAGGAAGGTGCGCCTAATGTAGTGACACCCGACCCGCTTGGCACTATTCGGGTGGCTGGCCGGGTCCAGGTCATTACAAAGTGGTATCAGAGGAGTTCTTGACAGGGATTTAGTAGCAGTGTTTTACTGGATACTAATGAGTTTGATGCTTCTCTTTTATTTCTGATGGTTTTACTATTTGGGATATGGTAGACATTAGATAGTTCATTACAGGGACTGAGTTTCTAGCTTGTGTTTTGGTGCCTGCAGCCCTAGGTATGAGGGATGGACCTAGTTTCCACAGGTGCGAATTTTTGTTTTATTTTTCTCAGATTACAATTTATATGATTTCCTCCTCGGTGGATCAATTGATGTGTGATGTTATTGATTGTGATTTGTGACCCTTGACCCGGTGTGGTAAGGGAGAATTGGACCTTGGCCCGATATGGAAAGGCTACTTTTATTAGCTCTTTATTGTCACATTTTAGGGTATTTCAGTTTTATAACTGCATGTATACTTTGTGAAGTGATAATACCATGTGAATAAAAAAATCAATTTCCATGCTTTATATTCTTTGAAATGTAAAAGGAAAAACTCTTGATAGAATTGCTTGTTAATTTTGATATGTATGCCATGATTTGTGTTTTTTTTATAGAATTTCATGTTGAAGGATATTTGGGTTTGGCTCTTATGAAAGCAAGCATGTATTATGACTGAGGTACTGTAACGGTCAGGATTGGGTGACTTGGTAATCGGGTTAGAGGCAACGTTGTTTGTAAAGGAGGGCATGGACCGAGGTACCATTGATACTTGGCTCTGTTGAGGGCGGGTAAAGAGGTCATGAGGTCGGGATGCCGAGGGCATCAGTTGCGATAGGGGAGAGTAAGCGCAGTTGTTATACACTGCCTATTTAATGCTTTCCTTATCTACATAGAATATATTCTTATATATGTGTGAGATGTATGACCATTTATGGTATTTAGCGGGTTAATCCTTCACGACTCGATGAAGCGTCCGACAAGAGAAGATATAGTGTCGCAGTATTAGGTTCAGAATCCGGTGCAGGCAGAGCAGGAGCTACAGGTATAGGGTTAGGGACAGGATCAGGTTCAGGATCCAGTATAGGCAGGGCAGCAACCATGTTTGGCAGCGTTCGGACCATGGCTTGACGAGCAGCTCTGAGCTAGCTTGGTATGTGTTTTACAGGGGATTGACAGAGGCACGCAGGGTATAGATATTTCTATGGCATATCTGACGTGGGAGTTCTCGTCACAGCACCCGCCACTTTTTCAGGGTGAGGGTGGTTCACAGGCGGTAGAGAACAAGATAGAAGGAATGCAGATGATCTTCGAGCAGCTCGAGACGCCTCCAGGGCAGAGGGTCAAGCTGGCGACGTACATGTTGAGAGAACCAGTGAAGCATTGGTGGGATGTACGGGTACAGGCTCATAGGCACGAGGGACTGGCTTGGAAGGACTTAGAGGAAAGGTTCTTTGAGCACTTCTATCCAGAGACACTGAGGGTAGAGAGATCTCGGGAGTTTTTGAGTGTTCAGTAGGGAGATATGTCTATCGTGGACTACACAATAACATTTACAGAGTTGTCTCTCTTTGCACCTGTTATGGTAAGCGAGGATGCATCTAGGGTGAGGCTTTAGAGGATGAATTATGACATGCAATTTGGGTCCGGGTGGACATCTTCAGGCTGGGTTCCTTCTCTGAGGTGGTAAACTGGGCGCTTTTAGAAGAGGGAAACCAGAGAGATAGGCCCCAGATTGGCTGGGCGATAGCTCCAGGTGATGGTTCGGGCAGTTGGAAGCGTGGTAGAGATGAGTTCCAGAAGGGCGGGTAGGCCAATGACTCAGCTAGGCCACCTCATGGAAGTTCAGCGGTGGTTTGCTTTCAGTGTGGGCAGCCGGGACATTTTCGGGCTCAGTGCGATAGGCCTCTCAAAGAGTGTCGGGTGTGTGGACATGTTGGGAATCTGGAGAGGTTTTGAAGGTAGCCTTCTCAGACAGCTGTAGGCAGGGACTAGGATAGACTGTGGAATTAGGTGTTGGTTCGGGTTTAGTACCAGGAGAGGTCAGTCGAGGTTCAGTTGTGTGCGGAGGATGTGACAGAGATGGTGGGACCCGGCTGAGGGGAAATGGACAGTTACTGGAGTAGCACCGTAGTGAGGCCAGTCATCTGGTAGCCGTACTTTAGGCCAGGTGCACGCTGTGGAGATGCCAGGGAATGAGCAGGCTGGTGAACCGACGATGGTGGCAGGTACACCGCTGGTGTGGTCTCCATTTTTTGTGATTTCTTTTGGCATGACATCTTTTGGCATCTCTGGTTGAGTTCATGAGTTACACAAGATACTTGTGGGCTGACTAGATGCTAGTTAGTGGGATTGGCATCATATCGAATGCGTTATATATTTTATTATATATTTTACATGTGTCGTATCAGGAGCATCAAGGATGTAGGTTACGTGAGGTACTGTGGGAATCGGGGCATCATGGATGTGGGTTATTGGAGGTGCAAGAGACCAGGTTTTGATTGGAGCATCTATGAGATGCAAGACCTCATGGAGGCGGACACCAATGCGATGAGGGTTACGTTGGGTGACGGAAGCGACACATGAAAACTGACGAGGTGCAGGGGTGATGATGCGTAACGAGAGGACCATGGGTCTGAGAAATAGTTCATTGGGCATTGTTTATTTATTTTGATTGCATTAAGTTTTGTTTTGTGTTTAGAACGAGTAAGAAATTCCTATGGTGGGTATCCCCTTGAGGAATTTAGCCTGGACTGTTGAGATTGGGAATGTCCGGGTTACTTTGATTGGGGTGGTATGTTCGGTACCATCTTCATGTTTCATCTGATAGCATGGGAATGATCTATGTTAAGGTGGGGAATTTTTAAGAACTCGTGATTTTAGAGAGGGTTAAAATTTCCGACCCTATTTGAATTTTCTACTTTTCTATAAAATATTTGGCTGATTTTTGAGAAGTATGGATAATCTGGGAAGTTTCTAGAAATTTCTAGACTATATCTTGTGTACTCCCAAGTACACACCATGTATCAGCAAGGCAGGTGACAACCCGTCTCAGACCAAGTACATGTTGTGTGGTGCCCATGTGTAAATTTCAATCTACCCGGCATTTAGTCTTTCTTCACACACTGTGTAATTTTTTTTCCATGCAATGGCCGAGTCCCTAGCCGTGTGTTGACCATGTACACGGTCAAAGCCGTTTACTGGAATCCCCTTAAGTCAGAGTATGGAAAGGTCATCTGCACGACATGTATTCTTGAAGTACACACCATGTACTTTTTTTATTTGTGCGAGCGGGAGGTCGTCGTGTCTTATTTATAGAAACACATTCTTCTTCCCCGTTGGACGATCCACTTGTTTGAAAACCTCCGAAGAACACAAATACTCCTAGATCCCTCATACGACCATCGTTCTTCGATCTGTCGGTGGCCGCGGGACCGCATCAAAAAGGATAACCCCGCACACCCTATTTCGTTCAAGATTCCATAACCTATTCTATGCAATTTCCATCCGATCAGAATTTCTAGAATTCGATGGAAACACAGATCTATCGTTATTTAGACTAATTCAGAGGCTGATATCGAAGGATTTTCATCGTACCCATACGAGGTTGGTGGTTCATAGCTTCTTTCATGTTTTCGTAGAATTTTGGGGGTTGTGACCATCGGGCGCGACATCGGGTGTTGAGCGAAACCCTGTTTAGTTGTTTTAATTATTTATCTGCATTGTGGGATGCATTTATGTATTCCCTGACCTAGTTGTGATCGAGTGATGCTGGGTTAGAGGACATTTCACATTTGTGGAATTCCGGCCGGGGCTGCCGAAATGGGTATAAATTTAATTGCTTAGTTTAAACTGTTGAGTTAGTTTGTTAAAGCATGATTGAATTTGCATAAGTCATTTGAGACATTAGGTGCTAGTATGGGACGAAACACATGTGGTGCAACATGACTATTTTAGTAATTACCTATTTAAAGTTATACCCTCTCGTATATATATGCAATGTGTGATATTCCCTGTGTTGAATTGTTTAATTATGTTGAGTGTGGCGCTGATATTTTTTTGAGTGATGTTGATCACAGGTTGGGGCTTTTATCGGGTAACTTGAGTAGTTCCTACCACGGGATTGGGCATCATGGGCATTGGTTGAGGTAGTTGGTCTTTCAGGTTGGGCTTGGCCCGAGTTACTTGAATGGTGAGACCATCAGACTTGAGTGACAGGTTCGCAGGGACATGAGGTGTCAGAAGTGTTGTGTCTTGGGAACTTATTGAGGTGATTACCACTCACATGGCACTTTTGGGTAGTGTACACACTGATATACTCTGTGATGAAGTGGTACAGCCACTCTCCGGGTAAAGGCCCCCGATAGATGTGGTTAGGTGTTATTGGTTTTGGGTGATTTCCATAGGAAGCCATGTTGAATGTGAGGAGCCTTCAAGAGATAGCGTTGAGGCATTCAGGTAGGGGGGTCGAGGCTCGCCATGATTTGAGGGCAGAGATCACTGTCCCTCTGGGTATTATTTGATGGAAGAAATTGTTGCCCCTTCGGTTATTATTTGAGAACAGGTATCATTATTCTTCCGAATGTTGTGTCATGGGAAGGTTGAGATTTCGAGCTGGGTTACGATTATTGGGTGCACCTCTAGGTCGTCGGTACTTGAGACACATGGTCTCAGGTGGAACGTGGTACTGGGTTACAGACCAGAGATTCCAACATTGGCCAAAGCAGCTGACACATCCTGGTGGCTGCTGAGCACCTGTGAAGTTTGTGTTCACTTTTGGGCATTGTACTATTTAATGATTTTCTTATATAAGCATGTTTATCAAAAAAATTATATTAGGTATGCACTATTAGGTGGTATCCTACTGAGGTTCGTCTCACACCCTACACGGGCCCTTCAGGACACATGTAGACTTTATGAAATTGCGTGCAGGTAGAGGGTCAGCCTCAAGAGATGGACCTTAGTGGTGTTGGCATGGAGACTGATATGGACATTGAGGTCGTGCCTTACTGGAGTTACTTTGTTTAGTTTTCTTTTTTGTATCAGCATGCTTACCTTATTATATAGTAACTGTTGGTTATCCATTGGCACCGTTATATATAGTGATATGTATGAATTTCAATGGATGCATCTTTCTTTGTATACAGTAGTAGTTCCTATGATATTTATCATGTTGTTCTGTTTTCTTCCCGCTGCTATTGATTCTATATTTCTTCCGCTGTTTATTTGATTTTGGATATGCTTCCGCTCTGCGGGTCTAGTTTGAGTCTGCTGAGTCATTTAATTTCCGCTTCTTATAGACATTATAATCAGACCAATACCTTTATTTCCTCAGAGAGGGTATAGCATTCCCACTATAACTATTCAGACCCTCACTGCTAGTCAGCAGCCTTTGGGATTCAACGAAGGTGCGCCTAAGGTAGTGACACCCAACCCGTTTGGCACTTTTAGGGTGGCTGGTCAGGTCCGAGTCGTTACAGAAGTACCCTTTAATCAAGTATAATGTACAAAATAAGAAAATAAATGGAACATGTAACAAATGTGGATCCAATGAATTGAATGGTATATTTTACATGTAAAAATATGGGATTATATATAGAAGAAATATAAATAAAATATGTGGATATAAAAAATGAAAATAATAATGAAATTTGTAGATATGGAGAGTGAGAATATATTAATGATAAAATCTGAATGTAAAGGAGATCCCTTACCCCATGTCGTGATTCCCATGAACAGTCCTCTATCATCCAAAATATTTGTAAAACATAAGTTAAGTGAATCAATTGAAACCTTGTTAATATTTATTGAATCTTAAAATCTACATATAGTATTGTATGTCATTTATTTGTTATATTATGTTTAATAATTTCGACCACATGTGTTATTCATCTCAACTGCTTAAAAACATCATTTTCATGTTCATAGTATATGATTGTTCTATAACGTTTTTCCAAGAATCCAAATGATTACCATTATTTTTTTTTATCAAATTAGTTAAAAATAGTGTACATACTCCATAATACTTCAAATTGTCAAATCATTCATTGTCTTCTCATATTGATGGAAGAAAATGACAATTTAGTAATATTATTAATTTTTTTATATAATGGAAAATTTACATATCAAAATAACAATAATTTTATAAGTATTACATTTTTTTATAAATAAATTTTTAAAATCATTTTTGTATGGTAGTAGAATTTGATTTGTAAGATTATACATATAGGTAGTTAGTGTTGGAAATAACAGAATGAATGTTATAAAATAATATAAAATATATATTTAATCCTTATATAAGGATATAATTCATAAAAACAACATTTATTTCATTATATAATTATTTATATTTCATTATTAACATAGTATGTGTGTTGGTGTAGAAAAATAATGAAGATTATGATATTACTTATGATATGTAACAAACATTCCTTCTTGTTATCACTCTTTATTATCAAAGCATAAGAACATATGAAATCACATTATATAAGTAACGGTCCTCCAAAACATGGATTATATAATTATTAATACCATTTTTTAATATTATTGGCTAGGGAATGAGATCAATTTTTTGAACAATTATCTAGTGAAAGAACGAATTTGTAAGATTGAGAGAGGGGTGTTTTATTCTAAATTTTGATAATAAAATAATATTTATCTAAAACATTATGAAACCTCAAATTCAATAGAATTGTTATTTTGAATATTGAATATGATTGAAATTAAAATAATAATTTAAATTCTATAAAACTCATTAATTTATTCTATAATAATTTATATGATAAACTTTTTATTTGGGTTCTTAATCATTACCTATTTATATTAATATTTTTTAAATTTAAAAAATGAATACCATTGAAAATAATTGTAGTTAGAATTATAAAAATTATCTATAATTTATCTAAATAATTACCTATATATATGAAAATTAAAATTAATATAATATCATTATTTATTGAAATAAATTTATTTTTATAACATAATTAATTTCCTTTATCTTTAAAAATTAATTTTTATATTATATATATTTTTATACATAAATAATGAGTGTTTTATATTTTTTATAAAAAATAAAATTGTCTTTTACATTTTTTATTTTTATTACAAAAATATTTTTTTAAAAAATGCTAAATGTTTTCACAAAATTAAATTTCACTTCAATTTTATCAATTATTTTTTAACATATTATAAAATATTTTATTTATCATATTTATTATATAAATTTATTTCCTTTATAGATTATACCATAACTAATTATTATTTTATGGTTCTAATTTCCTAGTAGTTAGATTAATCATCAAACTGTCATGTTACAATTTGTATAGTCACATTTCCTATAGTCATGACCTTAAATATAATTATATGTTTTCTATACATATATAATTAATTTAATCATATCCATGAGTTGTGAATAGTTGATTTGATTATATAGAATGGGGATATAACCACTATGAGATGTGATTGAACACGATAATTAAATTGGAAAATTAAAGGGATACCCAATGGGTGAAATAGATTTAAGTTAATTACCATGTTCATGTCATGGATGACTAGGGTGTGCTTTAGAAAATAGTGTACATTCTGGTTAAATAAAACATTAAATAACTACATTAAATGAGGTGATATTTGACTAAATATCTTAATATAATTCCTAATAAATTTTCTTTCCATTCAAATGATGAAAATCAGTTATGACTTTTAGAGACATTATCATTGGATTAAAATTATAATTATCATTTTATAATGAATTCATAATTCTCATTATAATTAGATGTGACTGTCAAATTGGAATTCTGTAGATACTCCCCTTGGATATAGTTCCTAACCTAGGGTTACTATGATTAGTTTCAACAATATTAGGCCGGATGAGGAATGGTCTATTCTTGGTGTCATGCTAAAACCTAATGAATTAAAAAGGGTTTTTTTATTTATGGTCTTCCTAAATTTTATTATTTACATCAAGACACATGATATACTCATATTGGATTTATTCCAAATGTCGACTGTGGGGGCCTACTAATTCATAAACACGCCTACCTTAGTTCTCATTGTTGTACCTAATAATACAACATGGTTGTAGGATATGAAATATGAGTACTCTCTGAGTGATGCTTCATTTTTTTACTAGGATGGAGTATGGGTTGTTGGGATCAGGGAAGGATTTAAAATCATTTTAGGTGGAGTTTCATATTATTTCATTTATTCTTTTTACAATGTTCTTTTATAGTATCTACATTGGATATATGACATTATTGACATGTATATAGCTAGATTTGATATAGGGTTTGTGTTTATTTATTTTCTTTTCCCATGATGTTTGATTATTTATTTTACTACGTGAATATAATTAATATTATTTTACATATTATTGATATATAATATTTCAGTATAGTGTCCCCACCGCACAACCATATACACATCGTACTAATTGGTAGTCCCTAGAATACTAAAAGGCATACATGGAGTGACTTGAAATATAGAATGAGACATCAATTTATACTATATAGTATAGGGATTTAAAAAATTTTATTAGATCAATTTCATTTTATTTAAATATTTATGTGTGTTAGAAAGAAGAAAGGTAAATTTATTAGCATGGTATAGAACTTCATTATGTGTGTCAATAACCTGTATATGTGGAATGCCTACATTTCTAAGGATGGGAATGGTGTCTTGGATTCTTATTTTCTCAATTCACATTTATCACTAGGAGGGGTGCATCTAATATTTGAAATTATAGTTTTTGAAATATTATTTGTTGTCTAAAATTGAAAGAGTTTGCTTCTAAATATATTTTACACATATGTTATGATTTTTACATTATTTATAGGATCTATGTCGATTGGTAACCTGACAATGCTACCATAGTAGATAATTTATTATGTCAGACAAATTTATATGGTGTCATCACGCATGAATTTTCGGTGACTTCTTACTTAACCCATCTTATAAATGGAAAAATTTTATGATATAATAGATTATCTCCAATATAATGTGAATCTTCTAAATAAAATTGAATTTATCTCTTATAATGATTATTCATAAAAAACTTATAATTGAAATATTATTTTTGTATCCTTAATTATAAATTTTCTGGTTACTATAAAATGTATATGTGTGACTATGTGGAACCTTTAGATATATATATTTATGAAAGTATGTTTATATGTCATTTTACCTAATATTTGGTAGACATAGCTATTTAGAGAATATTATATTAATGATTCTTATGGAATGAGTTGTTATGAATAGTGGGGTGTTATACATATTATACTCTTATTTTAAATGTGAAATAAATTACTTCTTTAGTAACATTTATTGTGGTGTATTCATGTAATTTTAGAAAAATGACTCCAATATAGATTTTGGTTCGGTGGGATATGGCTGGTGATGACCATGACCTAGAAATTTTTGGGTAGAATCTAATTGAATCCTTAGGCCATGCAATAAATGTATAATTATGAGAGAAATTTCTAAATGTTATAAATTCGATACAGATATATTCTCCATAAGATGATCTATTGATGTTAGACTATATTAGATAGTTTTATTTATATAACTCTTCATTAATCCTTTGTTAGGTTGCTCCACCAGTAGTAGAGTATCAAATAGATAAAATGATGATGATTTTTTATAATCATGAGGAAATCCTAGAAAAAATGGTTATGATCTATTCATATATTCTCTATAGATAATTGAATAATTAATAGGGTTTCATTGTTATGTAATATCATCATGTTGGGAAAAAATTGTAGGTATTTAATAATTTTTTATTATCTTTATCTTTCGTGAGACCGTGATGGTTTATGGTGTTTGGAATATCATGAACCCTTGGTAGAGAAATATGCATGTGATGGATCATGATTCTCTTTTTGTAATTATGTATTTGGTTTTCTAATTTATTATTGTGTATGAAGTTATGAGAGAGAGTAATTTTAGGGGGGATGTCATGTATGTGATATGTTTCCCAGTGAATGTTTTTCTCTAACATACCATTTCAATAGTAGTGAATCCAGAAATTATATTTAAGAGAATACTGGGGGAATTATAAGCATTTGGGAAGGTAGATTCAATTAAAAGGACTATTAAAGAGTCATAATTTATTAAGGAGTGGCATTTATATGATTTAGACTATGGTAGCATTTAAAAAAAAAGTCAAGGTGGTAATTATTATCCCTAGGATTATAGATCTATTTGTGAGATCACTGGATCATGATCTTCCACCATCAATCACATTCAGATTGTCCACTGCTTCAGTGAAAATTTTGAAAGAGGATATGGAATTATTTGAATATCTAAAGTAGTACTCAGAGGATTTCTAGTGATTGGGGTTTATGGTTGGAACATGGTTATGTTGATAGATCAGATACACCATGGTAGGAGTGTAGCTAGGGTTTTACAAATGGTTTAGATCAGGGTGGAGGATGTGATTCCCAAGGGAGGGGGAAACTACTTCAATGATGTATTAATATAAAATGTACTTAGATAGGGAATCAATGATGACCAACAGTCTATTTTCAAAATTTTATCCCCATCCCCACAAAAATATTTGTAGGATATCTACACTTTGGTGTATGAATATATGGACCTCTACCATAGCCTCAACATTAATTAAAAAATGGGTCTCACATTATTTTATAGCTTCCCAATTGATTTAGGTTTAATTATTTACCATATAATATATATATATATATATAGTGTGATGGTAAAATGATATTGTATAAGGTGTGTGATAAAATGTAATTCTATATTATAGGGAACATTCCCTCCAAATTGTAGTTCACTGGTATCTATGGGGTCTATTTGTGAAGGATATGTTCGATTTTAGTTTGATCCCTAGAATATACCAATTATTATTTTAATGAGAAAAAATTATTTTTTACATTCGAGTTGCTTTTTCATATCCCCCAAATATGGTAGTTCTGTTCTTGCCGGATAGATGGATATATTTTTGGGTCGTGAAGGACATGATCATCAATAGTTTCTATGTATCCATAAAATTACCAATATTATTATATTAGATAATGGGTGAATATAAAGATATTTTTTATAATATTATTAATGTGATAATTTATGATATACATGATAATTTTTCAGGATTTTATCCTATGATAGATTCAAAGTATTCTATTTAGATCATGTCAAGTGTAGTGTCTATCATTAGTCTAATATAAAAGATAGATCCTTTGGATATATGGGAATATAATCCATCATTAAAGGATGAAGAGGAAAAGGGAATCATTCAACAAATATCATTTTTGTGGGGTTCTCTGATCATATTTTTCTAAGAAGGTAGATTCTTCATTGAGGTTAAGATTTGAATTCTAAAATATCAATTAGATGATGGTTTAAAACAGTAATCAAATTCCATATATTGAAAACTATTTTGATCATGTAATTGGCATGTGTGTATTCTATTATAATGATTTGATATTTTTTAGCACCAGTTGATGGTTAGTCCATAATACATAAGTCACAAATCCTTTTGGTGATGGTATTATATATAGAGTATCTAGTGATGCCATTCAACCAAATTGGCATGATGAATAAATTTATGGATTAGAGGAATAAATTTTATCACCATTTCACATAAACTATTTTGTTCATTTTTCAATGAGATATTAATATAATCCATGTTAAGGGAATGAAACACATGACACCAAATGATTATTTTCCGTACCCGTTGGGTACATCAGTTATATTAAAATCTATAAACATTATAATTTCATATTGATGATATACATTTCATTGGGCATATTATATTTATGGAGGGATTTATTATAGACATTTATAAGTTTATCATGGTTTTCAAATTGAAAATACCCACGAATGTTTATTATATAATCATATTTCTTGGTATATACGGATATTAATTTATGTTCATATATGGAATCCCCCATTTGGAATCATCAATGTCTATCCAAGTGAAAAACAGAGTAATGGTCATCCTTAATGATTCTTATGAGTGATTTTGAAATGAGATTCATAGGATGTTTAAAAAATATCCAATTATAATGTTACCCATTAATATCATGGTGTATAATTTGTATTTCAATGAATTATTAGTCAATATTTGATTACAAAAGAGTAATAATAGTCATGTGGTTTTCTAATGGTTCAATAAACATAATATTCATGTGAATAATTTTCCAAAAAACAACATGGATATACATGTATTACTATATGTCATTTGATTTTGTATGAAATTATTTTTTGGTGAGATATTTTTTGTATACACTAATGAAAAATTCCCAAATTACATATTCTTTAAATGAAAATGAAGTATCAGTATTGACGGGTTTTTAGATAAACTGTACTACTTATAATATAATTTTTATTATGACACAACAAAGGGATATTTTTTTATATATTTTAATATAAAATTCATAGACCTAGGTGGTCTAGTAGTCAAGAATATGGTGGTAGTTTATGTCTTATTTATTTAGAAGAAATTGATAATTCTGAAGGGTTGTGGTCGAGTTACCCTTACATCCATATCGAATACTACCGAACATCTAAATATAATAAAGATAAATCAACTTGTAAATATAGACTTTTTATCCTTGTGGGAAATCATATATGGTGGAGAGCCTTAACAAGAATTAATCATTTAAAATGATGTGAATTTTAATTTTTCCATTCATGTCTGAGATCCCATGTTCTTCAATGAACACCAGGTATGTGATTCCCAGTCTTATAATTGGGAGGTATACCTATTATTTACCTAGATGTATAATGAAATATGATGAAAATAATTGTTGATGTGAATGAAGATGAATGTGGTGGGGTTTCTTATGTTGTGTCCCACTTTATTGTAGTCTAAACTCAGACACTATTATCCCACTGGAACAATGTAACAATTAACCATTCCTTAGTAGAAATTTTATGATTACATTATTTAATTCATAATTATATATCTATGAAAAGCCTATGGAAGTGAAATATCATGGGAGATAGTAGATCTTCTATCCTTGGTATATTTTTTCTATTGACCAGAGATTCATTTTAAGATGTTGATATTTGAATGCTATGTGGTCAAGATGTTGTTCATTAATATATAATAACTTAGATTACTATCTAAAATAGGTATACCCACTTCAAATTACATTCCAAATAGTCATAACATAATTCACAAGGCACATGGGTGATTTTGGAACATCATATTATACTTAGTTTGAATGAGATCATATGCAGTATATTAAGATTCAAGAGGATACAAATAAAAATTTCATCCCTTACATTGGTTGTTCTTAGGAGAACCACTTTAATTTAGTGATATTCACATACAATAATAATTATAGAGTGTTTTTAATTTTTATATTGTCTCCCATAATCTGATACTTTGAACGATTATATATTAATTTCAATTTCATTGAAACTATCTCTTTTTCATTTGATTCTTACTAAGAATTTCTCTAACTATTTTTATCTCAAAACATTCTTCATGGATACTAATACTTTTTATGGACCTAATTTCATTTAAACTATGTATATAATACCAATTGTAAATTTAATATCATTTATTATCCTTATCTATTTTATTTTAACATCAAATTAAATCTCAATTTCATTCACATGGATTACCATAGAATGTTTATACATATGTATGTGGTTTTCACTATAAGTTACACTTTATTGAGACATGTGTTAATTTTATGCAACAATTGATAATTTCTATTGTTTATATACTACCAAATATTTATTTTGGAATAATACATTATTTAATTAAATATATTTATATAAACATATGTATTTCATGATTCCAACAAATTTTGATATAAAAATTATAATATTCATATGGGTCTTTCATCTCAAATTACCCTCATTTTGACCTAATTTATATTATCCTCCCATTTACTTATAATTGGATTATATTATACCTAATTGAGATGTTTCCCCATGAAATATCTTTCATTTATGATATTTTTAGTTCAATTTAAAAATCTATTTCCATCAAGGATTTGGTTTTGAATGTGACTCTAGTTTTAGTGTTTATATTTTCAGCCATATTTAAAAAATAAACCCATTTAAAATATGATAAAAAATAAATTTATTTTTTATAGAAACTCAATATAATAACACAACCATTAAATTAACCTATATTTATCCTTGGTTATATTTTTATTTTATTTAAACTTTTCTAAATCAGAGGTTTTGTAATCTATTAATAATAAGTTGTTTTCGATAAAGTATTCTTAAAAACATAATTTTATTTATGGTAAAATCAAAATATTTTTTTTGGAAATACCTATATTTATTTGAAGAATTGAAAATGAAAATTTTCCAAAACCCTTAGTCTTATTTTCAAAATTTTAAATGAAAATTCATGAAATCTTGTCCCCAAGGGTCATTTTTAAAAAAATTAGTCACATTTTATATTTTCAGGTAAAATTATATGTCCACAATCATAATAATTTTAAATAAATATTCTTATTTATGTTTTTTATACTTTCAAAAATAAATTATTTCTATCATATTTTTGAGAAATTTTTTATTAAATACTATTTCTAAAGATAAAGGGAATTTTTTATTTCTAAAAAGATTTTATTTAAAGAGGTCTTTTATACTAAATTTCATATAAGTAAACATCCATTGATATATCTTATGATTAGTCTATGATATTAATTTAATGATTCCACTCAACAAAATTATCAGTATATATAATGTACCAATACATTTTATGAATGTAATTATCCAACACTGATTTGGTATTGATTAATTATTTTTGTGTTTAACCATAAATTTTCATCCAATTTATATCCACTCTAAATACCTTATCAATTTTTAATTTTACTGAATGGTGTTCACCTATATTTCATACATTAATTGAGTGTAGTGAATTATTATCATAATAGTATAATGTATATCTATATTGTGTAAATACGATATTTTTTATAATATTGATTGAATGGTATTTTCATAAATATAACATGCAGTTTTGAATGAAACCCATATTATTTCCCTGAATAGTTTTTTATAATTGAATTATTTTCATTTCTATGTTCTATGAAACACAATTTATTACTCTAGGTTCTTTATATTATTATATAGAAATTTCATGAAACCTATATTCATTGTAAAGGTTATTTTATTATGTGATGTTTATTTTTATGTGTCTCATACATGTGTGGAATATGAGAGGGTTTGGAATTATATATCTCTTCCAATGAAATATGTAAATAATTATATCTCATGGGAAAGAACTACTATGTGAAAGGGTTTTAATGTAGTTACATTCAATAATGGTGATTGTTATTTATTTTTTCTCTACTCATAATTTTACAACTGAATAGGTTTGTAGGTAGCCACATTCATATTGATAAAAAACACTATAGTTATGATTGTTCCAGATTAATTATTACATTCAATAGATCAATATATATTCATCATGACTTATTTTTTTCATTATATAGTAAAAGGGTTATCATTTGAGATATTTTTCTTATTATATACAACTAATGATTTATGTACTTTTAAAATAATATATTATTTATTATTCATTCTTTTATATTGGATTATGATTTAACCATTATGACCTTTTTTATGTTATCCCTTTATAAATGTCTTATCTCACAACATACTAATTTTTTTAACCATCAATTTATGTTGATGGTTGAATCATGTTAGATTTATAAGAATGTCTTTAATGTGCATGATTATAAGGTAATTTTACCATTGTTATAAAAACTGTTTTTTATATTGGTAATCTCAAATACACTCTAGTTTTTGGTATTTGGGTAATGTGAATCATTGTGAGATGTAATACTAAATTATGAAAAAAATGTAGTATTTATGTCTTGATAATATGTGGTGTCCTGGGTTTTTGTGAGATCATGTAACAATTAATTATATTGTTTATTTTAGTTATCATTTTTATTAGGGTAATAGGTCCTTATAAAAACAATTGATAGGATACTATGTATAAGACAGTATCACAGAATATTGTAAATTCATGACTAGATGGGTTTCCGTAGAAATAAATTAAGATTTGATACTATATGTCGTTTTATGATATTGGAGAGATATACCAAGGGATAATAACCTAAAAAGGGGAAAATATGTATTAACTCTTTGATCACTTAATGAATGACATAGATGGTGAATAAAAAAATTATTTTACTCTCATAAACTATATGATATTGATGATCATATGATATATCTGAACTGCTATGAGGTATTGATTTCATAGTATTTTTGTGGGGTCATTTTATGAACTATGATAAATTTAAACACACTATTTACCAAGTGTGATATTATTTTTGATATTATCGTAGTCTAAAATATGGTTATCTTAACTATACATAAGTTATGTTATTTCTAATTATTTACTTGTCTAATGTAATCCGCATTTGAACATTCTTATAACTCTTTTCTAACTATGTTTATTTTTAGGTTATATGATGTTCACTAAACATTTAATATTTGTGATTTTAACATATTAATGATATATTTAATTAATATAAGGGAAAAATTGTCACATTAATCTTCAATAAAATATAGATGTTGTAATTTCAACCATTATTGAATAATCTAGTTCAAGTGATCTTGTATCATTTTCTATAATCAAAACCGCATTCAATTTTCACAATAATATATCCAAAACAACTCATATTCTTCACTATTATGATGTATCATCCCTAGAATTTAACTATATTTTAATATCTCAACTATCTCATATTACTCAATTTGGGAATTTTCATAAGTTTCATTAACTATACATCGAAATCACTCAAAAAAAAGTTTTCATTACCCTTATTTATAATTTTTTCAAGGACAGTGATCTCTGAGTGGAATATATATGACATATTTTAAAATTTAGGTATGCTTCATTATTTTAATAACCAACCATATTTTAAACAATTAAACATAGATCATGATAAACATTTTAATGCGAAATAAATATAGAATGATATTGAAAATAAATTTGTTCCAAATATAAAACTGTATACACCATATTAGTGACTCATTAACTCATTACAACATATAATTGACATTATTTTAAGGGAATAATAATTTAGTGAAATCAAAAACCATATAAAGCATTATATCAACTAATAAATTATACATGATTTGCATTTGTTCCTCTAATAGAAACACTTTATTTGGAGTACCTTACAATCGTTATTTTAAAATGATTCAAATATGGAATCTTCTTTTATTAATAACTCTATAAGGAATCATATTATCGAAAATGGATTAACATTTTAATATATTGCTAAAATAAATGAATTGATATATTTCATGGTTTAACCTAATATATGAAGGTAAAAATATCACTTGAAATTTTATATTGGATGATGATTATGTTTACAAACCCTTATTTATTGTTAATATTAACTTATAATTATGATTTAGAGGATTCAATTTATTTTCATGGGAGTAATAACCTGAGATATTAATATATTTTTTTCTTCTAATTACCTCAAATATGTTTCATAACTTACTCCACATCCAATGAAGAACATAATTGAAACTATGATATCTTTATATATAATATAAATATTTATGAATGATTATTAAATCCTATCCATTTAATCAGTATAAATGAATATGGGTAACTAGTTTATGAAATATTTATAAAAGTAATATAAATAAGAAATTTAATATTAAAGAAATTCATTTAGTATAACTGAATAGTTTTAATAGTTACTTACGACTACAAATATAACCTTTCTAAAATTTTATTTTTTTATGTGAATATAATTAGGTTATGGAATAAATATTTATATCAACTTTTAGAACCAATTTGATTAATAATTATTTGAAAATAAAATTATTAATTTTTAATAATATAAAATTTTATTTTCCTATGAAAAATTTTAAATTATAATTATTGTTTTATTAAGAATATAAATTATAATATTTAAGAAATTGATTTGAACCAAATGGACATTATTTTTTGATATATAATAATTGATATCATCTTCTGATTAATTTTAATATATTTTTTCAAATAATTTCTTTATAGGATAATAATGAAAATTATATTTTTTCCAAAATGTTAAATTTTATCAATTTTTATGAATAAATAGAATAATTATAAAATTATTTAATTAAACAACTATATATGGGTATAATTATGAAATATAAAATTTTACTTTGAGCATATAAATTCAATTTCTATTATTTTAGGGATTTAAAATAAAATTTATTAAATTTAGATATTATTTCTACTTTTTTCGATTAATTAATAATTTTCATGATAAGATTTGTAATTTAGATTTTATTTAATCCTTATACCATTAATTATGTTTTAATAAATACTATTATTTCCTTAAAATAAGTAATATTAAAATTTTAGACATGTATATAAATTGATTTTATAAAATATATTTCTAAAAACTATTTATATTTGAATATGAGTTTTTATTTTCAAATTATATTTTTTAGCCATTAAATATTTAATATAATAAATTTAATCTATTATTTAATATTAGAATGTGGGAATTTGGTAATAATTTCACTTTTAAATTAAGTTATTAAAATTAATTACTATTGTTAAAAAATAGATACCCCTATAAAAAGTAAAAAATGTAAATTTATTTTTACTTAATAGAAATGGATAAAACCTATTCAATCAAGAAACCTAGTATAGATATGGTTATAAATTAATTTCTGTTAAAATGAGTTGAAATTTACTAGTTGAAATAATGGTTTTTAAAATTATTTTTTATTTCGAATAATACTAATTTTTTCATTCTGTTAGTATATAATTTGTAAAATAATATACCAAGGTGATCTTGAATTAAAAAATTTAATCCTTTTTCCTTCTTTTCTAATGACTTTTTTTCTTTTATCCACTCATTGAATTATTTTTGTATGGTCATTAATATTATCAAAAACTAGTTCTATGTCCCTCGGTATTAGTTCAAGAATGTTTTATTTTTACTATATATATATATTAAATTCATTCAAATTTAATATTTATTTGAGAACTATATAATCTATAATTTCATGTTATTTTATTGTTTCCCAATTATATTTTTCAAAGGATTTCTTATTATCCTATTATATAATTTGGTATTTTAACAAAGGTATTTCAAAATATATTTCATTTATGAACAAGCTAAAATTTTTAGAGTGATATTTATTTAATGGTTAGAATTTAACATTATTAAAATTTGGAATATTATACTCGATAACATCCTTTACACCCCTCATCGAAATTTACACACAATGTCATATAAGATTAATATATTATAAATTAAAGTAATTGTAATATCCCAGTAAATAAACAATATAAATTAATAATAATAATAACATTTATTAAAATAATGGTTTTATATAAATAAACAATATTTTAACATAAGTCATTATATTCTTTAAAAACAGTATTTTCCAAAAATATTGTTTTTATTTATTTTTTTGACTAAAAAAATGCATAATTTCTTCTAATTTTAGTATATTTATTTTTAAATATTAAATTTACTTTCAAAATCATCATTTCAATATTATCTTATAGTTATCATTTTACAAATTTTAGAAAAGAATGATTATTCGATAAATAAGTGAAAAATACTGATACATATTCAAAACAATAATTTCATTTAAAGAATCTAGAAAGTTACATTTTTTATAATGGGTTTGAAAAGTGAGATTATTTCATTTTTTATGTATATTATAATTAAGGAATTTTAAATAATTTGATGCCATATTTTTTTATAAAAATATTTATACTATAAAAAACATATTTTTTGAAAAACAAAATTTCATTAAATTTTATTGGTTTAATTTTAATTTTAATTATAAAACTTGTGAGAAGTTAATAATAGAAAAGTGACATTATATTAATAATATTTATGAAAAAATTTGTAAATTATGATTTTTTTTCATGATGAGTAATAATTTTGGCTAATATTTTTCTTCTACGTAATGAGAACTGGTATAATATGGTTAAAACGTTGGGATAATGTATTAAAATTTCCATAAAATTGAAATCACTCTAATTTATGAGTGGGGATAATAAATTTCCCCCAAAAACTCAAAGTTATTGATTTATTAAATCATTTCTCTTGGATTATCACTGTCACATTACGTTGGGAAAAAATAAGGATATTTATTAATGTCATGGCTATAATATTAATAAAATTTGTATATAATGTTATAAAATAAGAGAATTATTGTTATAAATTTAAATTTGATATAAAAATATTGGTTTTATATCAGTACTTTATTTTTAATTTTTTTATTGAATTGTTACCTTAAATACTTATGCAATGTTGGCACAATATTTATTCAATTAATTTGAAAATAATAAAATTAATCCAAAATATTAAAAGTTAAATTATTAAATGGAATTATTTAATAGAATGAGTTTTTAGATAAATATCAATTTTTTTATATGTTTTAAATATTTATATTCAAATTACATTACTTTTTTGGGGACATTAATGTCAATGTAAATGAATAATTCAAAAATGGAAATAAATGTATTTTTTAGTAAACAATATTTTATTATATGACTCAATATTTATATAAAACCAATAAAATTCCCCACAAAAGTTATATGGTTAAAAATATCATCCATGATCCATTTATGTGTCTTCTATCCTTTAATATTAATATTCATGAATATTAAATAGTAGAAAACATGGATTTTGAGATAATTGTCAAAAGGATTAACTGGGGGATAAAACTCATTGATCATGGATAAATAGTCATATAAACAAGAATAAATATTTTTGAAAAAGAATAATTTTATGAATTAAAATTTAATTTTAGAAATTTATCAATTTTTATCCACTTTTAAATGAAAATTTATTTCTATTAAATTAATATTCCTGGTAATTCCTTGAGGGAGCCTCTTCTCACATATAAATGTGAAATTATTATACTCATTGTCTCAAAACAATTAGCATTATATATATAATAATAAATTCCATAATACCATTTTAGATTTATTTACCATATCCTAGAAGCTCTTTTCTTTCTAAAATACAATCCCTTCAAGGATTAAAGAGTAACTAAAATTTTTATCTATGAATATGTGTAAATATTAATCAAAATGTTTTAATTTTAATTCTTATACTAACTCTAATAAGTCCATGGTATAATTAATTAAATATGTATTTATTTATTTTCTATATATTTAATTAAGATTATTATGATTGAAAAACCATTTTCTATCTTCCTTACATCATATAGAGAGTAAAAACATTGACCAGGTGTATATATAGCTTACAGTCTCCATGTAGTGGGGTAATGTTTTTCATTAACACCATGCATGGATGGTTATAATGTTTGATTTTATAAATATATTTTTAATATATTTTATAATTATTATTATATAATGGTATACTGTTATTTATCTCTTGTTTATTTCATTTGTTAAAAAATGAAAATAATGTCATCGCATACGTATGGCCTACCATCTCCATGTATGATGTAATTAAATTATTTATCTATACCTTTAATTGATGAATATATATATATATATAATGAATATATTGGATGTATATTTAATGGTGAAAATTATAGAGATGATGGAACCATAAACAAGTAATAAGGATCAGGACTTCAGAATGAAAACATCCATGAAATATGAAATAGTTAATAGTTAAAAATAATGAAGATAACTAAAAAATGATAAATAGGTGTTGAAACGTTATATCATTAAGGAAAATATTTTTTTGGTATTTAATTTAAAGAAATCTATTTATATCCGTGGATTATTCATTTTATTCTATGTGGTCATTTGGTGTCTTGGGTCTGGTTTCATAGTTCCTTGAAATGTGTGTTCTAGATTTAATAATATCTACGTCAAGGCAGTTTCCTCTGGATTTATTTATAGAACAAGAAACATCCTACATTTCTTTATTCAAATGGGTCTTACGTTACAAAGGCATTCATCTATAATCTTTAAACATTATGATACTTAGAAACATAAATTGGTCGAGAGGATGGGAGGTCGGACTCATCACACCCTTTTTGAGGGGGAATTGTTGTCAACACTGGTACTCTCTTTATAAATTTAATATATTTTCATGATTCCTTATTAATTCACCAAGTATAATATAAGCTTCCCTTAGATTTTACAATCACGTATTAACATGTGTAAAATTTATAATCATCGGTATATATTCAAGGTTTTTCATTAATGAAGATATTTGTATGTATTCGAGGTTCTCCATCAATGATATCCTTTCATAGACTAAAATAATATTCGTTTAATCATCATTATGATGATACTAGTTTTTTATCCACACAGCAGGGAAATCTAGAATTTATTGTCATCCCGGGGGACGAAGGCTTGTTTTGAAATTGCGATCGAAGATGTGAAATGGATAAACTATGTATCCTTGTGAAGGGAATAATAAACCACATAGTTTAGTGCCTCTTAATGGGACACATCATTCCTTTTATGGTCATTTGATAAGGACCTAACCATGTAGTTTAATATAATGTGGTAATGACATTTTACAAAAGGTTATTAGTCAATGTTTAGTGTGGAACTTATGCCAAAACACCCCAATGATCTAGGAAAGGATATGGGTTTCCATGTTCGATTAGACCCTATTGGGAATATGGCCCATGGAGAATAGGGTTGATTTGAAATGTTGGGTTTGAACCTCATGGAGGCTTCCTACATATCCACTGTGGATGAGAATGAAAGCCCACATAGTTTGATAAATCATAAAGGAGAGTATATTCCTTTGAGAAAAATAATTTTGGGCCTACATTTTGAAAAGAATGCCTTAACTATTTTGGAATTTAATTTTGGTCTTATTATTACGGTGGATGCCTAAATTAATAGAATTAGGGAATGATTCCTAAAAAGGATATCCAATTAGCTCAGGCCCTGAAAGGGCTTCCTATATATCCTAGTTTGAACAGGAATCTGAGTTCTCGTAGTTTCTTCCCCATGGGTATTTGTTTAAATGTTGTAATTATCATGAATCTCTAAGCCCACGTGATTCATGATCGGTGTGAGAAACCGGAGGATGTGAACGATTCAACAATGACACTTCACACTTTTCCTCCTCCACTAGTGGAAGAGGGTTCGTCGACCAAGGAAGAGGACGATGCAATGATCCCTCCATCTATTCACCTTAAAATGGTTGATGGTCTAAGGAAATGATGAAGGGATGATGCTTAGCAGATTACACAAGGTTGGCTGCCTGTGGTGAAAAAAGCTCAATGGGGGATGGAAAGGGTTACCAAAGTCCTTATTCCCATCTCCCCTCTGGACTTTGGTAATAAATAAGTGAGGAAGTGAAATGATACAACTTCCAATAAGAAAATAAAGGGGCTTATGCCAGGATGGATTCTTTAAAATTAATCCTAGTAGGGGAGGGAGATTTCTCCCTTGTTAAAAAGTATGAAAAGAATGTGTGAGAACTACCTTCCCTACCAGAGACATGAGGTTCTGAGTCATCTCTTTGACAAGGGAGAGGCCAGGACCCAACACTCCTCCAAACAGGGAACTTCCCAACACTGTTCCTGGGAGAAAGGTACATGTGACTGTGGACATACCAAAAGACACTCCATGAAACCTAAACCCATTGTGAAACAAATGAGGGAAAACTATGACTATGGATATACAATTCCATAGAAGAGACACTCTAATTTTCCTTTCCCAATGGTTTCATAAGCTATGAGGTTTTGGTGGAGGCTTCAACTTAGTCCCTCTCAGATAAGGGAACCAAGGATGTAGATTCCATGCCCCGAATAACTATAAATAGGGTACATAAGTTGTTATGTAAGCTTTATACCAAGCTCTATCGCGTAGGTGTGTCGTGCATGTGTTCCACCTAGGTACCCCTTGTTGATGCACCACCCAGCTATATCGTGTAGGTGTGTCACACATGTATGTCAAGTAGGTGTGTCGCGTAGGTATGCCACATAGTTGTGTATGATGACTGATGAATATATTTCACCTACGATAACCAAAACTATGTAAAAATTTTCAACGATGATTGAATCATGTTTATCCCATTTAATTATCTCTTCTCTGGTAAATTAGGGAGGTACCTGAGATAATTTTAGGGATCTTGGTGAAATATCTATGCAATGGGAGCTTTTATGAATCTTTCAACATTTTCAGTCCTTGAAATGGGGAGCCAAAGGGTCCTATTTATTTGCATGGATGGTCCTGGTCCAAGGAACATTGTTCACGTAGATCCTACCCGTAGCTTCTCTGTACAGGTCTGTCACGTAGGGTTATATACATTATGTTGTCGTGCAGGTCTGTCACACATGTCCACCGCACAGCTCTACTACACAGTCCTGTCGCATAGTTTTCTCACACATCCCTTCAGAGGATTTCGATTTCCTTTGAATTCATTTAACCATGCCTTGGGATTTTGAAATATACATGGCTCGCTTAATATTCCATTTTGTATTCTTATGTGGAGTCAAAAAATACCCCTCCTTAGGAATGGATCTGATTTAAAAGAGGGTCGATTACTATGGTAAAATAATGGGGAAACAACTATGTGGTAATTTCTCCATAGTGTAGGTTTTCCGCGAAGCTACTTCACTTAGGTATGCTGCGTAGTTTCGTTAGGCATGCATGTCGTGTAGGTTCAGAGATAGCTAAAATAGGATTGATCCTTTTTGATTTTCTTCACCTATACCTCCAAGTATTCCTTCTCTCATCACTTATCTCTTTCTTCTATCTTCAATGTGTTGCGATCTCACATAGTCTCTTTGAAATTATCTTGGTGAAACTAGTTTGGCGATGGAGCTTTGCAGAAGGAATTAATTGAAGGAGTTGTGTGAGGATCCTTGTTGAAGAACCTACATGAAATACCTCATCAAAGGACTTACGCAAACAACTAAATTTGGAAAATATTTTTAATTTCATTTTCCTTAAAGTGTAATTTTAAGTAAAAATCCCTACCAAATAGGGGATGATTGGCAATTCTTTTACAGGAAAATGGATCATTTGGTATCCTATACTAAAGATGCTAATGATCGTAAAAATGAAATTTTTAAAATCAGCAGGCCAGACTATTATGATGTTGTTGAAAGTACTCTTCTTTGGCTATAGAAGGGTTTAATTCTGTATCATCATCAATGTCCACAGTTTCCTCACACACCCCTGTATGGGAATGGAATTTTACAAGTTCCCATTCTCCATCAATCAAGAAGCACTTTCTAATGATTTGGTTTCATCAATACTCCAACTATAACTGCATGAATATTAGTTCAAGGGGGTTCTGGTACATGAAGGAACAATCCCTATTGGTTTCATCCTTCATCAAAATGGTTATACTATAGATATGAATGATCATGTGGTAGAGCCAAGTCCACATTTATATGATTCAACATTTCTGGCTTCTCAGATAGATCAATATAATGGTTGGAAGGAAGACTGGGATCTTCATTCTGGAGGTGGTGTGAAACCCAAATTGATGTGGGAATTTTGGGTGTGACAATCATGTGAAAAATTTAAGAAACGATTATCCGTTGTTTATATATACAGTGTTTTCTGGAAGGGGAAGACTTATGTTTATAAAAAGAGATTTCATTATTGAATTACTAAGCCGATAGAGTCTGAAAAAGAATTCCTTCTATTTGACATAGGGTAAAGTTGGTCTATTTCTCTGGGATATCTATCAAACAACTAGAATTCCCATTCTCAAGGAAATGTATGATGATTTTATTCTTCTATCTACAACATGGGTTAATGATACTAGAACACCACCATTGGCTCTTGAACTATTAAAAATAATAGATAAATTACCCAATGACAAGAAAAATATTCATGCTTGGGTGTGGATGGAATCCATTTGAGAACCAACGATAAAGAAAGGTCCCACATGCGGACATCCTACTATTTTTACTTCTATAGATAATTGACATAGTTCAGGCACATATTATTTTACATTGGATAGAGGTGACTATTAGCACTGGGGATATAAAGTCAAATTTGGGTATGATGAAAAAATATTCTTAGATGCCTTCCTTTCCATGTGGCATAGCATTTATGTGCTTCCAGATCATTAGTTCGGAGGTGGTGACGAATGGGGACTTTTGTTATTGTGGATAAATTAGAACAGTGGAAGTATATTGGGTTAGAAACTCATGTTTTGAAAAAAATTTACCATTATCTATTGCATCTATACAATAGGAAGGATCCATTTATAATTTCATGGTCATTTCAAGTGTTGTGGGGCTGGATTGCGGCACACGTTTCGTTGTACTCATTGTTGAATTCAGTTAGATTCCCTAATAGTAGATTCAACCCATTTTTACAGAATATTTTTTGTTATTCAACCTCAAAAATTTGAGGCTTGATGTAGTGCTAATGGCATTGAATTTCATAAGAGAATTAATCTTCATTCCTCTTGGTGACACACCATCTTGAACATTTATTGATGATGGTAAATAAAATAATTATGAGTTGTGGTCTTAAATGATGGAATTCATGGATGGTATATTATCAACTAGGATTGATTGAGAAATTATCTGTGAGGTTTTTGTCCCTTATAGCTTTTCTCATTAGTTCAGATGTCGTAATCAATCTAACACATTTACACCAACATATTTTAGACATGAGAAACACCTAACGGTAGTGAGAAAATAATGGATTATAAAGGCTTTAGTGGCATTAAAAATTTCGATTATGTTACCTCCAGAAGATGAATCAATTGGATTAGAATATTTATATTCCAAAGAAAGGACTTCTTCATATCCACAAGGGTCTTTGTCGACAGGAATATATCGAGTGAAAACTACAACGACTTTTCCATGTGGCAATCATAGTAAGAAGTACCGGGATAGAGATGATGCAGAAGATTCAGATGTTTCAGAGCCCTCAAAAACATCTTCGCAAGATGTATACCAAGAGTACTAGGGCTAAATAAGAAATATCTCCCCCGCCATGGAGATCCAGTTTCCGCCATCAAACAGAAGTTCTTATTCCATCAGTTGAACTTTATGAAGAAGAGGATCACCTATCAAAAGGTGTTGAATCTCATTCACAATCAACCATACTGAGATTGAATTATGTGTGACCATCATCCATTCATTATTGGGATAGTGTGACATATGATTATTGGGATTCAAGGGAATTTCTCTAGCATGGTATTTGAATACCATATGTGGGTGAAATTAATTCGCCTTGTAGTTCCAAACATTATAATAATCCGAAAAAAGTACAAGAGTATATTACAGAGTTGAAGGCTTTTATATTGGCAACTGAGGAACAAATCCTAGAATTTAAATGAGTATATCATATAATGGACTTTGGAGTACAAGAATGTGTAATTATCAACCCTTAGTAGGATTGGGATATTTATGTTAATACTGATAATGAATTTTCCTTTTCTTTTTTCTCAAATCTACTTTACCATTCATCATCATTAATATTGATGAAAATGAATTTGGGAAGCATGAATGTAGGGAAGGAATATCTGGACCAGTTCTTGAATCACCAAAGTATGGGCATGCAGGCTCTCCCATTGATGAAATGAATGGTCCTCCCAGGTCTCCAAAACTTTCTCTAGGAGAATGAATTATTACTGGGGTATTTGTGATAGTGAATCCCTAACCGTTACCTCATGTTTCTCCTGCCAAGAAAAGGGTTTCGATTTCTACCCATGATTTTTAATAGAAACTCAAGAGTTCAAGGATAATGATCAGAAGTGCTCACTAAAGGAGTAAGTATTTTTACTATCGATAGGGCAGTTTAATTTCCTTAATACACTCCAGTAATCACATTTATCCTCTTACTGGATCTGTGTCTCCCTCTTCTCTCAATGGACTAATAGTTAATTGTTCTATACCAATGAAGGAAACACCAAGGGAAACCCATGTTCATATTGATTAATATGGTATCTTATTAGATTAGTCATCAAAAGATTCATCTGTACCCATTCCCTACTCCACTGACAGAGATAAAAGTCATGGTAAGATCAAATAAATTTCTCGTGAATATTAAAATATTTACTTATATTCTTTTTTTCAACATATTTTAGATCAATTACCTTTGCCAATGGATCTTTAAATAACCATGATGATATTCAAATTTCTCCAGATTAAAGGAATAAAGTCCCTGGGCAACCTAAAATGAGTATTAATGTTGGCCCAAATCCGGATAGATCTAGTGATGTTGTACCGATTGAAGATCCAATGGAACAAAATGTATGTGAAGCCAATTTGGGCATCAAACAACATTTTTTGTGTACCTTTAATTGTGAGGATACTATATCATTCCAAGATGCATACACTGAAGTCAATGAATCCCTTAATAAAAATATTGATATTCCATGTTCCATCAAATAGTGTGGGTATTTTCATGTGGAATTACAAGGAATTAAGACCTTATTAATGTATTTTCCATACATAATTGTTCTTATTTACTTGATTCTTTACAACAAAGTTCACCTTATGTAGCTTTATCTTTAGTAAATGTTGTAAAGGCTCTTCAAGGATGGTTCGTTCCATTCTATCCCTCTTATGTTGGAGCTGGAGAAATACTTATAGAGGACCCACTATCAAGAAATTCTCTAGAGCATTCAAATATGATAATTGGAAAAACTAAAGAGATTTCCCCTTCTCCATAAACATCCACTCAACATGTTGAAGCTCGGAATAACAGTGATGAATCAAACCAAATTGTTGACTTATTATTAGGTTAATATCAACAATTTTTAGAATCCTACTCTGTTTCGTCCATTTTATAAAACAAACAATGAAATTGATTTATTTATTAGGGTTCTCGGCTTCCATAGCTAGATCAAAAGGTGAAAATTCCATGTTGGCTCAAAGGTTTGTAGAAGGTTAAGCTTCTACCATTCTGATATAAGAAGAACAAGTAAACTCCTTATGTGGTCTGTTTCTAGAGTACATATTACCTCAAGATAGTGACTCAGATTTAGACTTAGACATGAAATATTCTCTTATAATGGAACATGAGAATACATGGAGACATATCTAGATCAAATTGATTTGAGGCCTTTAGAAGAACTGTCTTCCCATTTTTCCAAACTCCTAAAATTAATTTCTATATTGGGATTTGGTGGATTTAGTTATCGACTTGTCTATGATGCAATGAAATAGACCATTTGACGATGGGAAAAGAAGCATAATCTACAGCATGAATTTGAAAAGGTTAAATAATTCATCAATATTGAGAGATTCTAAGCTACATTAACAAAGGAATAGGTAGATCATAATAAGAAATCAATCGAAAATAGACTATAAATCAAAGAATCCATGAAATAGTTGTTATATCTTCATCAATAATTGGATTTTCTACATAAAAAACATGAGAAATTTAACTATAAATTGGGAGAAACCTAATTAGAGGGGATAACCTCCATTTCAACCACTAATTAAGCACTTTGTCGGGATGAGGAGGCTAGAGTTTCTCACCAATATCAACTTCTATAGGCAGCTGATTGGCCTTATGATGCTTTTTTACAAATGAATAGTCATGTTTAAAGTTTATTTAAAAACATGATAGATAAGCACTATTTTGTGGATTTCCCAGAAATTTCATATGAATGGAAGAAATTTTTTCTTCAATCATATAATTTCTCACTCTTGATTATTTTATTGCAATATTAAAAGTAACTATGATGATGATTTTTTTTAAAAACATCAATCCTTCATGTTAAGAAATCTTGATTACAATGACAAGAATGTGAGTTCTCATAATTTTATTATTATTACAATGGGCCAAATGATCATTGTTTGATTATTGATGGAGTTGTATGTACAATCTGACAAATATCATATCTTTTGACTATATATTTTTCAATATTAACTAAATCGTACAAAAATGTACATTTTGTGAGCTGGGATATGACTTTTGTTTAGAGTTCCATTCATGGGATCTCAATAAGGTGAGTACCACATATCATAGAATTTTAGATTCATGCATGTTGGACTATAAAGTGCAAATGTTTAAGGTTGAAATAGATTTGACCATAAATTTTGAAACCATATCCCAAACAAGACTCAGTGGTAAAGAATTGATTTATTATTCATTAACTATTTCCAAGGGGAATCTTGTGCCAGGATTTTTATTGTCATGAAATTTATAACTTGTATCATCATAAGGGGAGTATCATTCAAGAATAAATTTAACATTACTATAAAAACACGTTATGGGAGTTCTGTTATGTTGGTCCAACCAGGGCATAGGCTGCATAGCCAAATATTGGCATTTATCGACTGATTGGCATATCATGTAGGCATCTTATGCAAAGCCACATAAGGGAATGTGATTCATAGTTTAGAAAAATATTACTTAAAAATAAAACATTTTACAATTGATAGAGAAGGGAAAAATAATTTTTGGGTGACTCAAGACCATAGTGTTTTGTTTTTTCCAGGAAAGGGGTATTCATAATAAAAGGGTTATATTATGCTGACATATGTCATGAAAAAAACCACATCTATACAAATTTGACGTTTGAAGAATGGTTGAAATATATCAAAAATGAGAATTTCTAATATAAAACTATGTAGTTTTATGTCATGCAGGGATGTCATCATACTGTGTTGTTTTAAGTCATTTAGTGGGGACATTGGACTATGCAGTTTTATGTCATGCAGTGAAGAAATTAAGTGCCTTAAAATTATGGTATTTTAACATTAGCCAATGGTATGAAACTATTATAATTTATTTTTAATTGGTTGGTAAACATGACACCATATTTAGGTATAGAAGGGGAAAATGTAAACTATGATTTGGGAATATATAGATCTGAAGAATGATATGGAAATTGGAAAAATGAATTAGAAGAAGTATTTTCCAAGAATGAAGTTACACGTATTTGATAAACCTGTTATAGGGGTTGTAGTATGCAGGGAAAACTGGGGGATAAGATGCCTGGCCAATTAGTGGAATCTATTGATATATAGACATGTTTTATAGGAAACTTATGCAAGGCCACTTAAGTGCACAGATGTATAGTCTGGAGAAAGAGTATATAAGAATTTAGACATTATATTGCTAAAAGCCAAAGATAGTTTATGGAGAATCAGATTTTCTAAAGAACAAAGTTTGGTTTATAGATAATGGTGCCTGAATATGGAGAGTGTATTTCCAAACAATATTTCAAAAGAATAGATGGAATAGAGCTTTTATGAAGGCCGAACACAAACATAGTAGTTGTGGTTTCTATAGTTTTAGGTCAGACAAACGAAACTATATAGAAACAATATATGATATGTGGCCAAGTGATTCCAAAATTATTTCATATTGCTATGAACACATGGAGTTGGTAATGTGTAAACCATAGTCTTGATGAATTTCATATCAAACAAAAGATATGAGGACAAATATACCTGAATGAATGTTTTAAAATACAGATTCTTGTTTATTTTCAACATTTTCTAAATGGTATGAAGACACTATAACCGTGAAAGAAATAAACATAATTTGAAAAACACGTTATGGGGCTGTATAATGTAGGGCCAACTAGGGAATCCGCTGTATAGCCAAATAATGTCTTCTTTTGACTGACAAGCCTGTTATATAGGCAACTTATGCAAGGCCACCTAATGGCACGTGCTGTACCATCAGGAAAATGATCTATCAGGTATTAGATACTCTTTCACTAGAAACCGTGGGAAATATTTTGATGATATAGAAATATTCAAGATGAAGAGTGTGAAATAAAGAAGGGAGTTATTCTCAATGTACATAAAAAATATTTTATACAATATTGGCTAAGGGTTTTATGTTCTTTAGAAATTTTTTAATCATATATAAAATGGAAACGTTCTTTGTCTCATTTGAATTAAAATTATGATGTGCAGTTTAATGTCATGCAACGTGGAAATTATGTTGTGATGTTTTTTTCATGTCGTGAGAACGTTATATTGTATAGTTTTAAGACATGTTGTGAGGACATTAATAGACCCATAAGAAATTAAGACACCATATTTATACAAATAAGCCTTTTCCCAATTCTAAATCCAACATGATCTATGCTCGATGTGAGAAACAAAGAGAGGGGTTTTTTTATAATACCAAGGTGACAGAAATAAAGAATAGGGGTGTTATATTTCCATGTATTTTAACATCATGTGGTAAGTACCAAGATGAATCGATGTGAAAAGAAATATATGTTGTAGATGGACTAAGGGATAAACCCTATGTGTCTCTGTGTTTCTTGTTGAGGGGAAAAATCAAGCCATACATAGTTCTTTTAACATTCCCTAATCATGCTTAATTCTTATATAAGGAATAAATGGTTTTTATCATGTTTGTCATCATGCTTGATGATCTAGGTGTCCCTACGTATCTCATCTAGATGAGAATCAATCCATATGTAGTTATTTAAACATTCATTTCCATCACGAATCGAGATTGAAATGAGATACGGGGGCTTTCACACATTCTATAAAATGATCAAATTTATGACACACGATATTAAGAAAATCAAATCATGTATATTAAAAACAACTCTGAATAGATCTAGTTCATATACAGGAGATGAAAAAGGAAAATATTTTTTTTTGATTAAAACTAGGGCCATGATTGGAAATATAGGGGTCTCTACGTATCTCAAATAGATGAGAATCAATCCATACATTTTGTGTTGAAACAAGGTCTCTAGGAAGATCTGACTCAGACATCGGGAATAGAGGGACTCATATGCCTCTAAAGAGTATCAATGATGTCCATGATGCTAGATTATGTCAGCTCCTAACGTAAAGTAGAGAAGACATTAGCTGTACAATTTAATTTCTTGTAATGAGGACTAATGGTGTCATATAGTTTAACATCGTGTGATAAGGACAGAGATGCTACGCATTTTAACATCATGTAGCATGTATGCTTATGGTTTTTACATTGTTTAATTTCATTCAACTAGGACATTGAACTGTGTAGTTTTATGTCTTGTAGTATATACTTGGGTGTTGTGTAGTTTTTAGTCTTACGGTGTAGACTAAAAGTATGTGCAATTACACAATGTATTTCTTCAAGAATTTTTCAGTGGATGGAGTTGTAATGAGAATTCCATACATTGATATTAAGGAATAATCTTCATTTTAGTATACCTTTTGTATAAAATAATGTATTTACTACTTTGTATAATGCTTTGGAATTTTCATCCCAGGTATCATTGAAAGAGATGTCTCACACCAACTTTTTGGGATGATGTGGGTGATATAAAACTTGTTGGACCAGAATTCATTGTGGACAAAATAGAAATGCTAAATATTATCCAAACACACATCAAAATAGCTCAATTTAGGCAAAAGAGTTATGTAGATAACCGAAAGAACGATTTGGAATTTCAAGTAAGAGATTATGTTTCCTTAATTGTATCTTCATTGAAGTGTGATATACATTTTGCTAAGAATGGTAAATTAAGTCCCAGGTACATTAGACCTTTCTAAATTCTATAACAAATTGGAGTTGTAGCTTACTGATTGGAAAGGCCTCCAAGTCTCTCCAAAGTTCATGATGTGTTCCACGTATCACTGTTGAAAAAAAGACATGCCTGACCAAATGCATGTACTAACCTAGGAAGTAAAATAACTGGAACTCAATTTGACATATTCTGAGGAGTCTATAAAGATTTTTGATACTAAGAACAAGTGTAGAGAAATTGGACGACTCATCCGGTAAGGGTTCTATGGAGAAACTGTAAGATTGAAGAGGCAACGTGGCATCCCAAGGAACTTATGTCGAAGAACCAGCCCAATAATTTCATGTAGTAATATTCTATAAATTTAGAGGATGAAATTATTTGGAGGGAATAATGTAACTCCCTAAGCTTCCACAATATGATTCTATTTGAATAATACAATAGTTTGCGATGTACACAACTACGAGTTCTAGCAAACCACAACCGATCAAACTAGACAATATGAATTGAAATACCCACTTTTTGAAATTATAATATTTTATTTTTCAAAATGGACTTCATTTTTTGATTTGGAATATAAAAATTATATTAGGGTTATTTATTAGTTTTTTTCTGAAAAATATAAATTTTTAATGAATATTGAAAAACACTTCGTAATTATTTAAAACTTCAATTTTTATTTAAATAATTATTTATTTTTTTTAAATTTATTTTAGGTCAAAATGGATACATAATACTTATATATGTCCAATTTAATTCATTATAGACACTTTATAATAATATTGGATATATGAAATTTTATTGAACTTTTATCGTCTTTTACCCACCTTCTAGGAACATTTGAAAATTTGCCTAAAATGTAATTTTAAGTCTTCTATTAATTGAGTTTTACAACTCCAATAGACACAGTTTAAATTATTATGTAAAATTTTGTTCAATATGATGAAAATTATTTTTGGCGAGTAGTTATTTTTGAATTTTATTTACCACAGTTTAAAGTAAATATGGTAATTAAAGGTAAAAATGATATTATAATTGCCATAAAACATGTCATAATTCTATTAGATAAGTTTATTTAGTCCAAAATCAACTTTACGAATATAAAATGATAGTTTTGATCCACTTGAATTTCATTATGACATTTATTATTATTTTATTTAAAGAAGAGTTAAAAGTGTTAAATTCAAACTTTCATAACTGAAACATTTTTAATACAGGGTTATAGATAAGATAAATTCGACTATAAATATTAATTACAAATATAAAAAGATTTCATACCTAAATTTATTTTATTTATAACATTTAGACATTAAATAATTAAATTAATTTACAATATAATGAAGATGTAATAATTACTTTATTAATGAATGACTAAAATAATATATATTATAAATATCCAAATAAATGTAAATTGAGACTTTTGAAGAATTATAATAATTTTCCACGTTAATATGATATGTTAGAGATGATTAAATAAATTTTATTCCAAGTGATTATTTTTTATGACATTCTCAAAAACAAAATAACAAATTGTGTAAAAATTGACATAAATGAGGTTTTTAAAAAAATAGTATATTATTAAATGATATAATATTCCTAAAAATCTAAGGATCATCCAAAAGGAAATATATAAGTTTATAAATGTCAATAATTAACAACATGGGGTTCTCTTGGATTTTTTTAGTATGTTTATTTACAATTTATTATAATAATACAATAAAACATGGTAAAATTAAACTCTTTAACTAAGAGTTATATCTAAAAGTTAAGGTTAATATGGCATCCTTAACCTGTATAAAACTAAATGGTTGAGTGTTTATCAACCCATACCCATTTTATCCTAGAAATAAATATTTTTTCATCCATTATAAACTGAATATGATTGTATTATAAATTAATATTTCAAACATTTCTTAAAGTTACCTTCACTTCTCTTTTAAAAGGGTGCTTCCCCTTCTCTCAAAATCACCTCTCCAATTCCATTTGGCTCAACCATACTCCAATAAAATATCCTCCCAACTTCCCTCATTTTATCCTAGAGTCCTTAATATGATCATAATCTAATCTAAGTTTCCCTTTTGATCAAATCAAAAGGAAGCACCCAAAGAAGAGGTAATAATTTCATCACAACATTCAATGTTCTTTTCTTCTTCCACTTCATCTTTCACTATTGTTTCTATACCAAAATAATAACTACATTACCTTGTATTACAGTGATGTTATTATAAATATGGTACAACCATATTCACTATTCAATCCATCCTATGATTGACAATGTTACCATACATGTGTACGTACGGCTTACCATCACCATGTCCTGGTGTAGTTTGTTATTCCACAGTTCATTTTTTGGATGGGAATAATAATGATTATAATTGATGAAAATAATAAATATTAGATGTTAATTATTCTTTATATATGATATTCCAACAAACTACATACAATTTCACCACCAATAGAATGATATTTTTTCTCGTGCATACATACGTATTACAGTCTCCACGTATGTGATGAGATTCATTCCTCATCGTAATCAATCAAGAGTAATTTTCAATTTATGGTTAAAAATAATGTTTAAGAAATTAATATCATTCTGGATATGAATCAAATACATCCTATCCATAACAAACATGACATACATAACAAATCATATAAAATAAAATGAATCAGTTAACTCCCGAAACAATTATACTACTAAAATATTATTAACAAAAAAATATTAGAAGATCATATATGTTATCATATTTATATAATTAGTTCATTTATAATTTAATAAAAATGATTTAACTATTATTTAGGTTGATAACGTACAATCGACCAAGTAAAATTACAAGTTAAGGGTTAATTCTACAATCTCTTCATCATCTGAGTTGTTTATACATGAGTATCTACGGGGACCTCTTTATCACCCACATCCGTGTTTCTTAAATATGCATTTAATTTTTTTTTCAATTTTTCATAGATTATGGGTTAATGTAATTTATACACTTGTTTTAATTTTCATAAAATATTTAGATTTGAATGTTTCCCACATTTTCCAAACAATGTCCTCTACGACCATTTCGACAAAATTAAGGAATGAATGTTTGATTAACCTATACGGTGGGTGCAACTATTTTCCATAGTTATAACATCTTCGAAGCTTCCCTTACAAGATTAAAAGAATATTTTCCAAAAAAATTATTTTCTTTATAATTATGAGACTTTAAAATGATTTCCAAATAGAAATATATATTTCGTCAAAATACATATTATTTCATCTATGTCAATATCCTTTAATAGATTTTACACTTGTTTGATGTTGATTTATTATGATACAATCTTACATATTGTATTGATGGTTTTTTGATGTGTTTGATTGTGGATATGTTATTTATATACCATTCATGTGTAATGGTTAATGTATTAAAATTTAGTATGATAGTTTTAATATGAATGTTTATGTTATGTTTCATCCTTCTCATATGAGTAATTAACTAAACATAGTAATTGATGGGTGGCTCCCACTATAACACCTTGATGCATCAGTAGGTCTAATGAGAAAAACTAGTGTCTTGGCATAATATCTTGAAAAAAAAATTTTGCAGTCTTTGCACGAGGCCTTGACTATGTTGTTTTGATGTTTGGCATTATGCGTTACAGAAAGAGATGAGGTGAGAGCATGCATCTTCAGATAATAAATCCTATTATACAAGACTTTTAAATTCTACTCCATAATATTGCTATCACCTTTTTAAATGTTTTAATGTTTATCCTACATGGAAATTTCAGACGTGAAAGACATCACCTTTAGATAGATCTGATAATAAAGAGATGTAGTGAAGCATTATGCATTTTAGCATCTGCATTAAGTATTTTTCTATCTGCATCAGTCATAGATAACTTTGTTGGATCAGTAACTTATATTCCTTGCAAATTGGAAAATAGGACTTTAATTACAAGGGATTTTAGATTAGAACTCCTTTTGTTCTTCTAAATCTGAAATTTATTTCCATTAAAGAGAGGGACTCACATGACACTGGATGAATTCAACATAACGGTTTATGACATATCAAACACTAGAAACCTGATTCTAATTACACTTGAAGGACCCTAAAACTCCCTAAGAGGGGAGGGGTGAATCAGGGATTCAACTTATTCTTTTTTAATTTTAGGACCTTGTTCCCACATTGGAAGGATCTTGACAATTTTTTCAATCAAATGAATGAAGGTAGATGACACAGAACTTTTACTGGATTTCCACCAAGGGATATGTCCAAGGGGAATATTCCTACAGTGTTTCAGTCATAACTAAATCCACTATTAATTAAAATATTAAGGATTACATGATTATTTCATTGTAACTATAATTCTAGGAAGACTTCCTTTTTAATGGTTCATGGAAACCTCACGGCGTCCCGCAAATCACTTCGGTTGACTCCTCGTAGCTCACTTCCTTAAGAGAATCCAAACTCAGTTTATCGACATTAAGGTCAATAAAATAGATTTTAATTGAATTATTTGTCTATGTGCAGTACGATACACTTCATTCATCTAAGTCCAGGATTGATGCACGTGAAAGCAATGGACCGCTGAACTAGATATTTAGAACATATAATCCGCTTATACTGACAATTGCATGCAACACCTTCTCTTTGCGTGCAATATCTAACATTTGTGTGCAAATTTTTCTTTTTTTCATGGAAAATGTTTTCTGAAACTACACCCTTTACAATAAACCATTTTCACAGAAAATTAATATTTTCCACAAATCATTTACATTTCCACGCAATCTTATCTTTTCTACGCACCTTTAATTTTTTCGGCCAAACATAACTTTTCTGGGAAACTCTCTTTTCTCACAACTTTTACACACAACATAACATGAATCATTTCTAAGTCTTTAGTCAAACCTAATGAGTAGGGTAACCTATTATTTATAGTTTTCGCTGACCCCCAAGTGGAAAAACCACAGTTTGACACAAAACCTCTCATTTTTCATGCCAATGATTATCACGCAAGAACCATATTATGTTAACAACTCGCGATTTTTCACGCAACTCTTGACATTGATATTTTTTGACATTATTATCCCAAAACAAGAAATGAACTCATGTTTCCATAAAAACTACAATTTTTCATTCAATATCCCATTCCAAACACAGTTTTCTACATTTTCCAATTTTCAGGCCATAAAAATTGGAAAACGACGCCACCATCAATATTGTTTTCTGCTCAAACTGTATGACCCCTTTCATGGTAAAAATTATGATCTTCCAATGTGGATTGACAAAAAACTCAAACAAAAATAAATTTCTCGCAAAGAATGGGCATGGTTCCAACAATAAAGGGCATATGTTGATTGATGATGTGAGGGGAAAAGGTTCCCTTTTATAATTGAGTCGAGGGACAGACTTATAATTTATAAATGTTTTTAAATAATGACCGGTCACATTCAGGGGAAAATGTATAAGAAATGTATCCCATTAGAATAATATAATTTATGGTTGATCAAAAACCAACCATTCAGGTTTCATCAAATTTTTAGGTCATTTTTTACCACTATCCTTATAGGTTAACCACTAGTAAACCCATTTCAACATTAAATATTATAAATAAATTTTAAAATTTTTGCATGGAATTGTGGAAAAAAATGAATTTTACCTTTTTAAATGATTATTATTATTATGTATAGAAAATTTTAATTAATTTAGCAATTTTCAATTTAGAAAATTTATAAAATTTAATATTCATATAAAATTTCCTAATATATCAAAAAAAAGTTTTCCATGAAATGAAATTTTCAGGCACATGATTATATAATGTTATCTATATTGGGAATATTCATCATTATATAGAGTTAAATTCATAGATTTATTTGAATATTTAATACTTTTCATATAAGTCAGTCGTTATTAAATATTATTTTTATTAGTTATAATTCAATGATATTATTCCTAGAAATTTTTTTCTAAAAAACATATCTCTTTCCTTTATATGATCATATAAATATTCCTGAAAAAATTATTCTATAAATTTTTAATTATAAATATTATAAAACATTATTATAATTAAACATAGTAATACTTTTGTATTACATTTTAAATTATTCATAAAATATTATTTCTATTATAAAATTTCAAGAATTAATTATAGTCTTATTTTAACCAATTAAGTTGAACAATTATATTCATGAAATAAATATAATATTATTGTGCTGATAGATATAAAAATATTTTTTTAATATTTTTTTATTAAAAGGAAATTTTCATCAAAAAGTTTTTATTCGTTACTGTTTAATTCTTCACCATCAATAATTTTATCCTCGATTTTTCCATTAATAATAAATTCTAAACAAATTAGGGTGCATCTTCTTCCAAATATCCTAGTTTTTTCTAGGTTGCTTCCTCCATTTTTTGAATTCTCTAAACCACCATTATATGTTCACTAATCTGATTCCTCAATAATTTATTTAAATATTCTTTAATAAGAATAAGATCATCATAGTAAGATATAAATGCATAAATTATATTCCTTCAAATGTGAAATAATGTATTGTGTTTGGAATGTACTTAATTAAAAAAGAGATATGTAACATGTTATTTAATATATAGATACTTGGAGGAATTTATAAATACTAATCCACAAAAAAATTTATTTTTAAATTTTTAGATGGTCTGATGCACTGATGGATTAATTTCAATTTATTATTGAAGCTTATAACACACATCAATGGAGATGAATTCAAGAAAATGTATATACAAATTTAAATTAAAATAAGTTATATGGTTATGTTAGGAAACATCCCAGTGGGGCCGATTACCTAACTCCTTATGATCTCCTCCAATAAGCCATTAGGTGGAGACTTGCACTAAGAAGGTATATCACTAACATGGGAGGCCTTATACTAAGTACATGTACACACCCACACATCTCCAAACAAATACAACAATAAATTGTAAAAACATCTAAAAAAATTGAATTCATATATCTAAATACACAAATTAGAGAAAACTTGGACATAAAAGAATGTAATTAAAAGTCTAAATACAATCCCACGACATGATTATGAAAACTTGTCCAACATAAAATTAATATGGGGATTACTGTCAAGATGTCTCAAAAACACACCTCTTTCTATTCTATATCACTAAAAATTGTCTGCTCCTAGACCATATCAGACTCTATTGAAGGGTTGATCTTACCACATCCTTCGGAGTTGTAATACATGTTTGGACCTATAATTTTTGGATCAAATGTTCTATATTGAACTAATTCGAGATATCACACACATAGTCTGATGGAACATACCACGTCCTTCGGAGTGGTAATAACTATTTGGTCTCTCCCTTTGAATTTCATGTTGAATGTCATTAGATAAATGATAAACATGTCAGTATCACTTATAAACCTTTTAGGAATACCGATAACTCAATATGGATTGTCATATTAAGTGTAGGATCAGTGCCTATGTAGTGTTAGTCATGATGATATTGATAACTCCACCTAAGGCCTGTAGGTGAATAGGGGATCTCGATTTGTACCTCTCAAAATGATTTGAACAACTATATCTATGAATACTAATTTAAGGGATAATTATGCTATTTGTAGTTGGTTATTATATACAAACCCATAGGGAAAAGATATGCAAAATTCACCCTAAAAAAACTTCACTAATATAATGATGGAAAACACTCCAAGCCATAATTCTTATTGTACATGGAATTATTATGGTTACATGCTATGTCTATTCGATATAGGTTCATTATATTGTAAATATATTTAGTCCATGTCTTTGATTGTGTAACAATACATTGTGTGTGGAAGCTCGTGTATAAGTACTTGGTTATTCCAATGTACAAATATCCATTTTGTGTCTGTGTGGGAGTACACGGTGTTCCCAAGCCCGTGTACTCTATCCCATGTCCCTGTGCCCTCTAAGGTACACATAGATCCATTAATGATATGCCAAATGTTGTGTTATAGGGTTGGAAACTGTGTTATCTTAACATTCTCCTAAAATACCTTCCTCTATTTGTAGGGACTCCTATGCTGTGTAATCTTGGATTACATGCCATGTGAGTCTTGATTTCCAGAATCTCACCAGATCATCATTGTATGTGTTCCCGCACTTCAACCACCTTGAATCTTAACCTCAATCTTTCGGAAAATAATGGATCCATTCTAGTCTATCCTCATTTAAACTATTCCCTAGAATCAATCTTTCGAGTCAATTATGAAATCTTATTTAGTTAAGCACATCGACGCTCACATGTCCTTCACTAATCAGGGGTTTCCAATCCTATTTGTTCTTCTCGCCGATACAACTGTCTCACCTACATAACACGGTGATGATCCCATATCTATAACATTGATTCATTTCACGATGAAATCGGTGTGAAAGGGTTGATTTCTTGGTGGAATTTGAACCACTAGTCAATAAAGTAGGCCATCAATGAATGATGAAAAATTAAATAAAAGAGAATCCACAAACATGAGGATTGATCCTCGTCCAATGGTTGTATTGGTCTCGACCCATGTTCATTATAATGAAAATAGAAGAATCAGTAATATTTAATATAAACTTTAAATATAATCCTAAAAATAAACCCATCTCTCAAGATTACCAAAACATGTATCAATTTGTTGGGATATTGATTCGTGTTCATCATATGACCAAAAAAAGAAATAATAAAAAAAAATGTATTACCTCATGATGGATCCTTCTGTAATGAAGAATGATCCATAATGATCATCATTGGTGAGATATCTAAATTCAAATTCCTAATGATCATCAATATATTATCTAGTTTTTCATCTTCATAATGAGGCCCTCCAACACACTCTCTAAAACCACATTAATGGATCCAAGGTTATATAGCAAACCCTAGTACCTTTTTCATAAAATTCTATATAAAGATATGAGGTTCACTGCATCAATCCAATAAAATATAATTATTTATTTATTTATTTATTTATTTATTTATCATATTTGTTTCAAACCTGCATTTAAATTACCATAAATTCCTCATTCTGAAAATTGTTATGTCGTTCGTAGGGTAAAATTAGTGTCATGAACTAAACTGTGCCCTTAATATCTTCTTCATGCCCCCATTTTGTTAGAGTATTAATTTTCAGGAATAATATATGTTATTTTGATTTAATATATTGAATATATTTTAATCATTTTTTCCTGGAACACCATCCCTTGTAATCTCACACCGTGTTAGTTTAAGATATCTAAAATAATATATACAAAATCAAAAAAAAAATAATACATAGAAAATCCTAGTGTCTGCATTCATTACACCAAGGGGAATTACATACCAAAAATCCAGAACAAGGAATACACAATGAAATGTGGGAAATGAGAATGAATTGTAGTTTCTCCCTGCCATTTTCTTTCGTAAATATTCTCATGCTTCCATGATACACACAATAAAGGTTCCATTCCTCAATCGCTTTTGGGTACACACCAAAGGAATATCCATCATCGATGTCTAACTCACCCCAATTGATAACATGGGAAATTTCATGCACATGAAACCCTAGATACAATAGGTGGAAGATGTCATGTGCCCAGTCAAACTATAGTGGTATAGGTAAAGGGTACATTAATTCCCCATTACCATTATTTTAGGTATGATCTGATAATCATTTTTTTGTTTACGTTTTTATCGAGTTTGTGTTTTTATCTGTGAATTGTTAGGAAACTAATAATAATGAAATAAGAGATTAATTTAATATGTATTTATCCTATAGTTTCTAATGATTGTTGGGAAATTAAATAGTTTTTAATGGTATTTCATGACATGTATTGTTCATCAAGTACATTCCATGAGTTGGTTTCATTGCATGAGAATTGTCACTATGTTGAGGTGGTATATATCTTGTAATGTGAAGAATGATATTTGTAATCATATAATTCACTTTTTTTAAGATATAATAAATAGGATTCATGTAATCTCAAATATTACACATCATTTAAATCATCATTTTTTTGTTTTAGGGTGTTATGCGGGTGTTTGAGTGGTCATTATCTTTTATATCCTTCAGTAATCTTCCATAGTTATTACACTATGTTATTTTGGATTTCATCTGTCTTTCTAGATTGATCTATTCTGTAATTTATTAGAAGGGTTGAGTTTTTAATCTCTCTATGTAACCCTTTCTCCTAATTTCTCTCTAGTTGGTGGTTGCAGCACTATTTTTTATTGGGAGTGGTAATTGGATTTTTATATATAAAATTATTCCATTCTGAAATAATTCCTTGACTTCTAAAGCTAGATCTTATTGATTCCAATCCGCATTGTCATAGGTTTTTAGGATTTCTAGTCTCTTAATCTAGGACTACGTGTTCAATAATTCATATTTATTTAATTTCTTATCATTATTATTTATTCAATTAGAATTAAAATTAAATTTCAAGTGATAAAATTTAAAAAATTCAAGGGTTCAAGTTTGAAAGGTGTGTTTCCTTGCATAAATATTACCTTGAATTGAACTGTAAATGGATTATTAAAACCTGAATCATATTGAATTGAAATTCAAATTATTTTATAAAAATATGGACATTGTTTGTAAAATAGAAATTGGATAACATTGAATTGAAGGAACCTTGGGTATATTGAGAAAGAGGAATGATAATCCTTAGTTTTTGTGATAGCACTACAAGGAGTCCCCTTACATTTCGATTTTCTATGTAAGGCGTTGATGTTAGTTGAATCCATAAATATGGCTTGTTGTTCTTATTTGTTTCTGTAATATATTGTCACAAAGGTTAGAGCATGTAAATTTGTTGTATTGAAGTTTCTATTTTTTATTTTTTGATAGTTTATTTCATAATTTCTAGCTCACATATATATATTAATTTTGTAACATTACCTTATTGTTTCTCACACCATACATCTTATTGTGGTTGGATATATACGTTTTTTTTTTGGATTCAGTTAAATGGAATAGAATTCTACTGTATGCATGATTCTCTTTATTATTTTATTTAATTTTGTTTATTTTTAAAGGAGATGATTGGTCAAATGGTTACCTATTATCTAGATATTCCATTAATTTTGTTTTAGAATATTTGGATAAATTATAACTACCATTATTTCCTATTTGTAACCTTTTTTTCTTTACTTAACATTTATATGAGAAAAGATATTATTTTCATTATTTAACACCACCCCGTAATGGGCGACTTGGGTGACTACTCTTGGTAAACTATATTGGTCTGTTGCAATTTGGTATCACTGGGGTTTTTAGCATGAAATGAATTAGGACTATATGAGTGGGTTCTATTTAATTGTTCTGCAATAGTAGAATTGTCTATATTAGGATAGTATGTGAGGACAAGGGGAAAGTCCATCCCACTCACATACCTGAGTCTCAATTTCCATGGTATGTCAGAAAAACCATTACAAAGTCCAAGACTTAGTATTTAGGTTAATTTTTAAAAATTCTATTGTACTTTTATTTAAATTATCTTATCTACAATGTTTCCGGACATGGTGTGTATGGTGTGGTTTTAAAAAACTATTAGGAACTTTATTTTGGTTGACATTTTCCTTTGAAGTGGTGTTTCGTCCTTTTGGTAGGATATATAAATCCATTATATTTTTGTTCATTTAAATCATTGTATTGAATTAATGTTATTAGATAAACAATTTTATTGTTTTCTCATGGGAAAATTTATATTGTCTTGGGTTTAGTAGACAATTCCTCCTAGAATAAATTTTTCAAAAACATGAGGTTATGCTGCAAGGTTGGTTACACATATGCATCCTCTATTGGACCATTTTTGGTTGAAGTGGTGAACTATACCATCTAGACTCTGGGGTCAATGGGAGCAATGAATCCAAGACCTGGAGACGATATTGGATCATAATTTATTAAGAGAAATCCACATGTCTTCCATGAAAAAAAAGGACAACAAGTGTAAGGGGAGTAGATATAATATATTAAATGGATCAACAACTTTTTCCAGATTCATAACGATTATTATGTGGGTTTTTCTCTATATATGCTCGAGGGAACAGGAAGATGATGGTTGTACTCTATAGTGCATGCTATGATTCATGAGGTTCTTAACTAGGATTATTTTATGAACATGTTTAATCATTACTGTTATCTTGAGACCATACATGTGTCAAAGAACAAGGTGATTATGATTTTTGACCAAGGGGAGCATACTATTCTCGATTACTCCTCCCACATTGAAGAGTTAGTGAATCTATTACTATTTCTTGTAGCCAATGATTTCCAAAAGGATCGGAGGTCCGATATGGGACTGAGGTCTGAGGTTTTTTCAATTATATTCCTTTTTTGATGTCCAAGCTTTGTAGAGGTATTGGATAATGAATCCTTGGATTATGTGGACATATCTAGAAGAGAAAGTTTGGGATGATATTTAATGGGTGGAGAAATTATCTATTGTGATTTTTGGTAAACAAATATATTTCAAGAGTTGTTTGTTTTCTACCAAACCAGTTTGAGGGGCCTCTATAGGGTATCAATATATTATTTTCAACCATTGCGAGAGGTGTGGTCCTATCAGGACTCAATGTATGTAGGATCATACAAATTTACGTCTTTGTGGGAAATCTACCCATATTAAGTGTTTCAATGACAACATTCCTCGAGGAGTTAAGGTGGGTTTGACATTAACCAAGGGTTCACAAGTTCATGCTGATTCATCCATGTATAGTGGGTCTTATTCCCAATAAAAAGGGGATGTCTATGTGGATATGCCCATATGTATTTATGTAGTAGGGTGCACACAAGTGGAAACTGAAGCAAGATCAACTACTATTAGTGGTATAGTGCTGGTTTCATCTTTTTTAGGACAATATTTATTTATATATTTTCTACCCAAAATTTTATATCATCAACTATGGTGGATATATTGGTTTGGTATTTGGATCTTATTCAATTTCCAAACCATTTTGAATGTGGTTTGAGTAAGGATTAAAATATTCTATGAGTTGGGTGGTGGTATGTGACAATGACGTGATTTGGGACAATATAGTTATTTATCATGACATCTTGGACTTGATTTTAAAAAAGGTTTTAATGATTACCATTAATACCTAAATAGGATTTTAATCATTCTATATAGTTATAATATATCGATGGGGTCACTCATGTTTTACAGGGTGAGTGGGACTCCTGATCAGGATGGGAAGGGCCAATTATTCCATATGCCCATTAAATTTTATTCAAGTTGACAAAATGGTTTCTTAATACTATTTTCCTATACCTGGGCAGTTAGATACCTATTATTACATGTGACTACCCTAAGGGAATTCTTGATTATTTTTTTTCTATACCTCTATTGATGGAGGTTGAGTTTTATATTGACATGTTACCTGGAACGATGCCTATATCTATTCCATTATATTGAATAGAACAAGATGAGATGGTGAAACATGATGTCTACATTAAGGAACTAAAGGTGAAAGGATTTATTCATTATAGCATTTCACTGTAGGATTCACGTGTACTTTTTTCAATGATGGTAGAAGGATCTCATAACTGTTGTGTTGACTATAAAAAGTTTAATTGACTAACCATTACGAAAAAATAACCTCTAATAAGAATTGATGATCTATTTGATCAGCTGAGAGGGGCTTCTTGGTTTTAAAATAATGACATATGGTTAGGGTATCACCATTTTATATTTTTTTTTGAAGAAGTTACACCCAAACTAGTGTGTTTTTATAGATATGTGCATTTCCGGTTTTTAGTTATTCCCTTTAGACTAACTAACACTAAATAGGTATTCATGAATTTCATTAACCATATTATTCATTATTTCATGGACCCCTTTGTGATTATGTTCATAGATGATATCATGGAGTACTCCAAGAAATAGTAGGAGTACAAAGACCATTTGGATACAATTAGTCAATCATTGAGGGAACATCACCTTAATGATAACCTATCCATGTGTGTGTTTTGGATCAGGTAAGTTTAGTTTCTAGAAAATGTCATATCTGATAGGGAAATCATAGTTGATCCTTAAATGATACAGGAAGTTATGTATTGGGATCTTATCAGAATCATGTTTGGTTATTCCATGAACTTCCTTTGAGGAAGTGTTGGCTTGTCTGCAACAAACTATTGTTGCCTTCTTCGGAGGCAAGGTACCTCCCCTCACAATGTTTCAGTAGTTTGTGGGATCTTGGGGGCTCTGCGCTCCTCCTAAAATCATTTTCCTACAGAGGAACACCTTTTGAATCAATATGGATTCAAGGGAGGACTTCAATCAATCGTGTTTTCGTGAACCTAGTTCATGGGGTCAGTGGAGTTTCAACAATTAAAGATGGTCCATAGAAGCGCACCATGGGAATGAATGTACCTCCACTTTGGGTTGGGTCAGTTTCTCTGGCCTTCCTCTTCCCTTTCAAAATGAAGGCTTCCTCAAAGCTATAGTTGAATCTTCAGGGGGATTCTTATGTTCAGACCCCCATACCTTCCAGTGTGTCGAGGATTCGGTGGGCCGTATCTTCATTAATATGGATCTCTCTCTTCTAATGGTGGACATGCTAGATCATTGGGTAGTGGGATCCCATTGCTGGGATCAAGATACATCATACCTTTTTTTCCGAGTTTCTACTATCACTTCCTTCTTCAGGGACATGTGGTGTTGATATGTGAAATCCTTCAGTAGGATGAAAGGTGTCAGGACACTAATGGGACCCATGGTGGAGGTGTTCGGTCAGGACAGTTGTTCAAAAATGGTGTGGGGTGCCAATATTATGAGGTCCAAGGATCTGATGTTTTCCTTCATTCATCATCTGAAGCTTTGGTTCGGATGATATGGCTAGGATCATCCGTGGAGGGTATCCTAGAAACTAGCTGGGATCTAGTTCCCTTCATTCCACAACTTTTTCCCCAGGTTCAAGACATAGCTCAATGGTTACGACTATGGTTCAACCGAATTCAACCATATCTTCTTCATCTGGCTAGCGTTATGGCCTGAGTAGATCTTGGTGTGGAGAAGAATTCCATGGAGATGGTTCGTCTTGGTTACATCTTCGAGGACCCTTCGCCGAATATAGGTACTTTCTCCTTCTCTTCACCACCCTCTCCCCCTGCGTTTTCTCAATGATTGGAAGATGGTTGTTGAAAGAGGCATACGACACACAATCTGACAAATAAGAGAAGTTATATCTCTAAGATATGAGGATATGGGTCCCTAATCTTGGGGAACTTGGCATGAATCACAAGCATGTGAACCATATCACAATTCATAAATCAAAACGGGTGGGGACACCCATTATGAGAAAGCCACGCAATAGGGGTCAGGCACAAGAATCTTTTCTCACAACGATACCAATATTTATATGGAATTCTAGGGGTATTGGAGAATGTGTCAAGATAAGATTCATGGTGTCTGTGTTTATTAATCATAAGGTATTTATGGTGTCCATCCTTGAGCACAAGCAACAATCCTTGATGATCGGGGAGTTCTATAGGAAACTCAAAAATGCAAGGCAATATGCTTGTTGATCTGTCCAACCACCACATATGGATTTTTTGGCATTTTATGATCACGTTAGATATTGTGAAGGAAGTGGATCAAGTCATTATAGTGAAGGCTACCATTGTCACCTGTAATTTTTTAGTCTCCTTCATCTACTAATGGTGTGATGTTCATCAATGAGAGAACCTATGGTATGATATCAACGTGTTTGATTTGGGTAACCTACTTTGGATCATCGGAGGGGATTTCAACATTGTTGTAGATCCGAAGGAGTGTTAGTGAATAAAACATTTTAACATAAATGATAGTCTTTATTTTTTCCAATTTTATGTCGGTAGGGGACTGATGGTTCTTGGGTTTGTTGGAGATTGCTTGACATGGAGTAATAACCGATGGGGAATTCAAAGGTCATGGAGTTGTCTGGATCAATGTCTAGCTCACCTATAGGTAGTGTCAGCATTGGGAAATACTCAAGTGGTGTATCTACCACATGGCCTATTGGATCACTCCCCACTATTGGTTTCCCTATCCTCTCAGCACGAGAAATGAGCCGATTTTTGTTTCTACCAGCATTGGACTCAGGCCTCGTGCTTTACTAAAATGGTGCGTGACTCTTGGAACGCTCTGTCCTAGGGGAGTACTTGGATAGGATTGCATGTTATGCTCAGGCAGCCTAAGAACCAACTTCACAGGTGGTCTCAAGATTAAAATATATCTGATAAAGAGTTGGAAGTAGTCTTGCAGGATGTGGACAGGATTGAAAGGATTCTTGAATAGTATTGATATGAATGTTTATTTTATGATCTTGCGAGAATGAAATAATCCATGAACGGCATGATTCTCAAATAGAACATAAGGTGAGGGAGATGCATTATTTAAGTGGCCCAAGGAAGGTGATAGAAAAATAGCATATTTCCAGGCTTGTATTAATGAAAGAAACAGATGGGTTAGACCAAACATAGAAATGGTGGATTGGTCTTTCACTTACGATAGGGTGGTTTGAGGGAGGATGGCTAGAGACTACTTTCACAACCTTCTGGCTCGTCCTAGAGTTTAGTTCCAGAATTGGTACCTGGGGGTTGTGAGGGGATTTTTGAAGTGATTCATGCCATGTTTTCGTATGGCGATAATGATTCTTATGGGGTCATAACTCAAGAGGAGAAGATTTGTGGTGCCATGATAATTTTGAATCCATAGAGTGTGGCGGGTCCAGATGGTATCCTAGGTGGCTTCTACAAAGCTTTTTCTAAGACGGTGAAAGCTGATATTAGCGAGGCAATTCATGATTACTTTTGGGGAGGCTCATTACCCTGGGTTGCATGTGCTACCATGGTGGTGCGCATTCCCAAGTCCAACTCTCAATCCTAGGTGGAGCACTTCTGGCTAATAATAATGTGTAATGTTCCCTATAATATTCTTGTCGTTATCATTTATAATCGTCTATCCATCTATTTGTCTAAACTGATAAGCACTGAACAACATGGTTCCGTGAAGGGACGCTCCATACAAGGGGCGATTGAACTGGCACAAGAAACCATAAGGGACAAAAAATTCAAAACATGTGGGTCGAACATGGAAGTGATGCATGAAATGATAAAGGCATACCACCGAGTGGTGTGGGGGTTCATTAACAGAGTCTTATAATGTATGGGTATCTTTTCATGGAATACTGATCTTATATTTCATTTCATTATCTCTACGTGGATGACGATCATGTTTATGGGTAAATCGTTCAGCTTCATCAATGCAATGAGGGGGCTCTGGTAAGGGGATCTGATATCTCCAACTATCACCATCATGGCCCAGGATGTTCATAGACACCTTATTCTTCACAACATTAACAGAGGGGATATTTCCTCATACAAAAGGAGGGGGTGGTTCCCATCAGTATCGCATCTCGTGTTCAAAGATGATGCTATTATTTTCATGAATGCTTCTAATAGAGTTGTGAGGGGTATGAACTGTATCTTGGAGGAGTACAATTATTTGAATGGTACGGTTATCAATAAGATTAAGATTAATTTTTACATCTCAATCACAACTCTGCTAGATGGGTTCACAAGGTTGGTTAGAGTCTGGGCATGCAGAAATGAGAGCTTCCTATTATGTATCTAAGATCCCCCATATCTTCTATGAGGCTTCACATCTAAGACATAGACCCAGTGGTTAGTAGAATAGTTGAAAGGGTCCTCAACTAGAATAATAGGTTCCTATCCTTTGGGGAAAGGATTGCACTGTTCAATAGCATAAGTCTTACCTCCCTGGTTCACGCATTATCGACAGTAAAGTTAACCAAAGGATTAATTTGTAATATTGATAGGGTTCTCACAGGTTTCATATGGGATCCATGTTTAGAAGGTAGAAGACACTAGGTGACATGGAAAATGATGGAGATGCTGATTTTTGAAGGTGGAATTAATGTTAGGAGTCTTAATGATACTGTTACATTCTTTCATGACACATTTTCATGTTAGGAATTGGAGTTTCATACACTATGTAGAAAGGTCATGCTTGAATACTACGTGGGTGGTTGGGAAACACCGGATGGAGACACATCCCCTATTTGGGTTGAGATAGATACAATGGTTCCCTACATTCAAACCCTCTCTTTGTGGATTTTTGGGACTGGGGATGTTTCTATATGGCATGATAATTTGATTGGGGAGACTATAGGGTACCTTGGGTTTCCAGTAATGGCCATTTCATTTTAAGAGGCCAACTGCTATCCAATGTTCAACAACACAGTGATGAATAGAGACCAACAAGATATCATCATGCTCATCAGACGAAACTCTACTCTGGACAAATGCATGTTCACTCCGTCTCTTTCAGGTTCATTCACAACCAAAGATTATCAGAGAGTCTCCTTCTTTCACGTTGTAGGGTGTTATTAGAATGAGGTGCTATAGTGCAAAAACATCCCCACCAAGTATAATTTTTTACATTGGAGAATCCAAAACAGAGCACTAAACATAGATGATAAAATAAAATTATGCGGTGTGAGTATGGTGTCTAAGTGTGGCTGTTGTAGTAGGAATATATAGGAGAGGACAAATCACTTGTTTTCTGGGAGTGAAGGGCAGTGGAGGTGTGTAAGTTATTATGCGATTTTACTGCGTTCAACTTATAGGAAATGGCTGACCAGACTTTTATCATTATATGGTTTCATGGAACAAGGAGGGGGGGAGGAGGGTTCACACATTGTTCATGCATGATAGATGTTGGAATCTATGGTAGAAGTGGAACCAGTGGCTTCATGAAGGGGTGACATCGTCGGTGTGCACAATTATAATAAGAACCCAAAATCTTCTACTAGACATGAGTAATGCTCTTAGCATGTGGTGGCATGCTCCCACCCTATCATAGATCATGCATACTACACCTCATAATGAGGCTGGAACGGATGCCTCATTGGGTTACTAGGTTAGTTGGAATCCCCATACTCAAGGTGTGAAGCTGAACACCGATGGATCACACGTTGCGAGCAATATACGAGGTGGATATATTGTACGTGACAACAATGGGTCAGTTGTTTTGGCTTTAACAGTACGGTTGGGTCAAGGGACATCACTTCAAGTGGAGGACAAGACCTTGTAGATAGGACTCAAGAATTTTAGGCAAAGGGGTCCAAAGCTCGCCGAGATGGAAACTGATTCCATGAAAGTTTTCAATTCTCAATAAGGACAAGGTATGACACCATGGTCTATTGAATACATCATCCACCTGTGTTGTGGGAGGCTTTGAATCATTACCTGAGTGACTCGAACTAGGCGAGAGGGGAATGAGGCAACTGACTATCTGTCTTCTCTTGATATCCTAGGCTCAGAGTAGTTATATATCCACAATTTCTACAGTCTATAGCAGATAGGGGATAATATTATAAGGCGGTATTCCCTCGGTCTCCATTATTTTTGATCCCCATAGCAATGCATTTTCTTTTTCCTACATATCATTGGTTTACATTCAATAAGAATCTATATGATGAGATGTTTCTTTTATGGGTTTGGGAAGTTTCATGAAGTAGGGGAAAATGATTTCCTTTTATGGATCATTCTATTTAAACCCGTATTAGAAGAACTACCCAATGCATGATATAGAGTTGGCTGATGTTATGCATGAATTCATAAAATTTCATCACTGTCTATTTGGAGAGTGGTCTATGATATATTTTGATCCCAAATTCATTATGTATATATTTACATAGAGGTATATGAACATAATATAGAGGCACTAGGTTTAGTACCTTCATACCTATGATTTTGATATTCTCTATACCCTCATGAACATGAATGTGGTGGTTGATGCATTGAGTAGTAAAGTATCGACAATAGCTGTGAAGGAGTCAGTTGAATATTGGTATCTATTGAGTTTTTTATGAGATTTTCATGGTACTAGAGGAGGTTGATGGCCAGGTGTTCATTCCTTCGATAAAATTTGAATTATCTTTTGATGATCATGTTCGATTTTTGAAGATGATAGATAATGAGATATAATGCCTAGGAAAAATTATAAATTGTGGGGAGTTCTCTTGAAAGCTGTAGTAGTCACCCATTGGAGCTTTTTTCTTCATGATAAGGTTGGTTATTTCATTTTCTAGGGAATGGAGTTTCAGGATAGTGGACACCGATTGTGTTGTACTATGTACCCTTGGGAAACAACGATATTCTAGGATTTTTGATGTCATTTTAGTTGGTTGTAAATGAGGTAGTAAATTATGGATTTTTTATCACACTATCTCACTAGAGAAATATTTAATACATGAAACTAGATACCTGAAAGTTTGTGGTATTCATTACCCATTACAGGTTTTTTATATGAATGATATTTTCATGAATTTTTTCATTCGTTTATGTGTAATTCAATTGGGAAGGATGTGTTTGTGGTTATTGTTGTTAAGCTCACATACATAGTTCCTTTATTTCCTATAATATAAATATTTCAAGTGGAATATCTTATTGACTTGTATGTTTGATGGATTTTTATGATTTATGGGGTTCCCTCTCCAGTGATTTCTAATAGGGACTTAGTGTTAACATATAAATTGTGAAATGGTTTTAATAAGATCCTTGGTTCCGATACGAAATTATGAATTTCTTATCATCCAATTATTTATGGACAGAAAGAGATAACTATTTAGGCTCTTGAGTAATTTTTTTTGTCTTGTCTTCTTGATTTCAGAGGATCTTGGGAGAAATATTATCCATTGGAATTGTTTTCCTACATACAAATGTATATCAATATTTGGTCATTGTGGAACCCTTTTAGGAATTTATAGGAAACCATGTCAATCTCCTTTGTGCTGTGAAAAGATGGCAGATTGGCCCATCGTTGGATTGATTGACAATCTGAAATGACATAGGTAGTGCAATTGATCCTGAGGCATTTGAACATAGATTTTTTTCATAAATCATACATAAATAATATTTATCGGCTGTAGGATTTTGAGGTTAGTGATTGGGTCATTATCTGAGGTTGACCTCACTAGGGACATGATTGGAAGTTTATGCATGGTAATTTAGATCTAGGGTATATAGTCCCCTTTCATATCATTTTGTGACTAGGGGTGGACTATTAATTACTTTTACCATATTCCTTGAATAATATGCGTGATGTTTTTTAGTTTCCCAATTGAAGTGGAATATAACATATTTTTCCAATGTGAATATAAGGGAGGATATTTTTCTTGATCCAAAAAAACATAGGTTGATTAGTGAATTCAGATTGTAGATCACTTGGATAAGGTTTTATGAGGTAAAATGATTCACCTTGTTCTGGTACTATGGAAGGATGGATAGGATTTCCATGATATGTGGGAGTATGATTAACTTATGAGGAAACAATGGCTTAATGATTTTTAGATCCATGATCATGAGGTAATTCTTGGGATATAATGCTTTTATGTTGGGGAGATTAAAATGTCTTGTTACCTATTGGTCAGGTATGTTCTAATCCTTTTTTATAGTTTCATTTTATTATTAATCGTGTTTTGTTGAAAATTAATTTGGAGGATACGTGTAATGGTGAAGTCATAGTTTATAATGTCCTGGTTTCGGAAGCCACCTGGAGGTGCCCCATACCCGGTTGGTCACATGGCCTCAAACGCATTTCCCCAAATTCCAGAGGCTGCTGAATAGCAGCGAGGGCCTTGTGTGTGATAGTGGGGAAACTATGCCCTCATTGGCAGAGTACACAACAGAAATAGCTAAACATGTAATAGCAGAAGCAGTGAATAACCAACAATAATAAACAGTGGAAAACTAAATCAACAAACTGGAGAACATATGTATATATGAAATGATGCAAGATACAACTCTAGGAAAATAGCCAAACAAGTCAAAATGCTGAAAACACCACAGTACCAAAACAAGTACAAAATAAAAGTAAAAAAATATTCGTCATTGCAAGCCAATACTTGGTCCCACTCTCTCTTGCTGCAAGAAATCAAGTATCATAAGTTGAATGGGTGATTTCCCTTGTCTATACCTACATAAACATAGTCTTCTTGGGCCCAAATAGGGCGTGAGATAAAATCCCAGAAGGGAACCACCTGAAGATCTGTGCCTAACATTCAGTGAGTATATAGTAGGTAAAGGTACAGTAAGAAATAATCAACAACAACAATGCAATAGGTAGTAAATAGGATGATACAAAATAGAAATCGACCACAACAAGATTAGTACTGAAACAAATTGCTAACAAGCAGGAAACCCTTTGGAACGTACTCGCAGACATCCCCACTGGTCCTATCCAAGAAGTACCACAACCCTCGGGGCAGTGCACTCAGCCTAACCCCTTTGGTTGTTCATACGATGTTATGAGACTCTCGAGGGAAGCACACTCGTTCAATTCCCCTCATGGTATAGGGTAGTCTAGGACTCTCTGAGGAAGATAACACAGTCTAACCCTCTTAGCCTTAAGGTCTAGAGACTCTCTGAGGAAGCTATCTAGGTCAATTCCTCCTATAGCCTTAGGTATAACACATACTCTCTAACGAAGCTCACTCAGTCAATTCCTCCATTAGCCTGGGAAGGTTCTTAAAGAGATTCAACCAAGGTAAGACTCCATGAGGAAGCTCACTCGATCCACCCTCCCATAGTCTATAATATCCAAGACTCTCTAGGAGCTCACTCAGTCAATCCCCTATAGTTTATATTGTCTAAGACTCCATGGGAAGCTCAGTCGATCTATCCCTTATAGTCTATGGCAATAGGTTCTCTCAGCCCCGTGCCAGTCAGTTCATAATAATGATATAAGGGCAAAGTAAACCTATATAGATACTTGGCTAACCAATGTACACCTATAGAGCTACTTAGCTAAATAGTCTACAAGGAAATACACATGTCATTATTCTCAAATCAACCTATAACCGGAAGGCATGGAAACAAGTGTTATATTCAAAGGAAAACGAGACCCAAAATTCATAAACAAAACAAAAAAAGGGAAAACACATCCAAGCACAAAAAAATTATCCTCTAACATGGTTAATTTACCTCAATAGAAGCATAAAAGCAAGGCAAGAAAACAACAAGGGAAAAAGGTAAACACGTAATACCCCATTCACGGGTATCAGTGGAAATTCGCACATAAAACTCAGATACTTTGAAAGGTATGGCACAAAACACCTACCTTGGTCCTAGGAGATCGATATAATCGAACCACAATTACTGATTCTCCCTAGAACATCGTAGATCTGATAAAACAGAGAAAATTTCCAACCTTATATAACTTGAGAAGGAGGAACAATTGGGAAACAAGGCTCAAGTAGAAGGAAGAACTCACCGCTGCGCTTCCAACGCAATCGACAGAGCTCGAATCGGAGAACGGATGGAGGCTCGGGAATCCGGAGAAGTTTCGTGGCCATACAACATCTCTCGGTCGAACCTGACCTCGAAGAAGATGATTATGACGATTAGGTGCGACCCTGGTCCATTTAATGAACAAAAATTACACGGCGTGTACTTTTAGAGTACACAACGTGTAGTGGTTTTTTCCATACTCCACCAAATTCGGCCTGCACGTCACCCCCACACACTGTGAGTGTGGCCCGGACACGGCCATCACATGGCTTCGAGCGGGAAAAGAGTACATGTCTTGTACTTCAAAAATTTCCAGAAACCATATTTTTCCCAAAAAACCTATTAAAAGGAAAAAAATAACTGAAACAAAGATCTAAGTTATTACAAACTTCCCCCCTTAAAGACATTCGTCCCTGAATTTCCCTAAAGGGGCGTAGAAGAAGAAACCTCAAACAGCTCCGATCACTTCGATCGAACCTCGGACTACTATCCCAAGTCTCGTCATGTACTAGCCCGTGCTCCCATAGCACTCATACGAGAGGAACAGACTGGCCTCGGAGAACCTTCGTACTGCCATCGATAATCTGGATAGGATTCTCCCCAAATGACACATCTGCCTCAAGCTCAACCTCCTCGGGTTGGAAGACATGAGACGAGTTTGAAAAGTAATGTCGAAGCTAGGAGATGTGGAAGACATCATGCATAGCCCGGTACCTCTGGGGTAGTTGAAACCGATTGGAAACCAGTCCCACTCTCTACAACACCCCAAACGGCCCAATGTACCGCATTGAAAGCTTACCATGTCTCTGAATCCTCTTGTGTCCCAACATCGGTGCGACACGCAGGAAAACCTGGTCTCCGACATCAAACTTCAGAGGTCACCTCCGCTGATCAGCATAAGATTTCGGTCGTGACTGTGACGTAGCCATCCTCTTTCAAAACAACTCTATCTACTCTGAGGTCTCCTGAACAAGATGAGGTCCCAGCAGAGATGCCTCTCCTACCTCCAGCTAGCATAAAGGTGATCGTCATGACCTATCGTACAAAGCCTCATAAGGTGTCATCTGAATGGTCACATGAAAACATTTGTTGTAGGAGAACTCCATAAGAGGTATATGCTTCTCCCAAGAACTGTCGAAGTCCAGAATTCAAGCTTGGAGCATAACCTCAAGCACCTGGATCGTGTTCTCGGACTATCCATCAGTTTGTGGGTGGTATGCTGTTCTCAAAAGTACCTATGTACCCAAAGCCTTCTGAAATCCCTGCCAGAGCTGAGAGGTAAAGCACACATCCCTGTCTGAAAAAAATGGAGTATGGAACTCCATGTAGATGTACAATCTCTTGGATGTACAATCGTCACATATCATCAACAATGAAGGACTTCTTGATTAGAAAGAAGTGTGAAACCTTCATAAGCCTGTCAACAACAACCCAAACAACATCACTCCCCAAAGGTTACCTCGGAAACCCGGTCATGAAGTCCATCGCGACATCCTTCCACTTCCACTCCGGAATGGGTAACTTCTATAAAAGGCCTGCTGGTCGCTGATGCTCCTCCTTCACCTACTAACAAGTAGAGCATCTCAAGAAAAAACCAGCAACATCCATCCTCATACCAGGCCACCAGTACTGGCGATGAAGATCACGATTCATCTTTATGATGCTAGGATGAAATTCCCAAACCGATTAATGAAAATCCCGCATCATCTCCTCACATATGTCTGTTGGCACCCATACGCGTCCCTAGAAACACAAGATCTCATCCTTTCCCAATGTACTTCCAGGAAGAGGATTTCCTCCTAACACACTCTCCCGCAGGACCAAGGCCTCTGAATCTGATAGCTGCCTCATCCGTACCTGATCAAGAAGTTTAGAGGTAACAACTATAGAAGATAGGATAGTCTGTCCATTCCTATCATTCACCTCTAGAAGCATCTCAGAGAAAATATCCATAAGTTGCCACTCACTGCTAGCCTCCTGAACTGCCTAAATCTGAGTTCTCTTGCTCAAAGAATCAGCCAATGCATTTCCCTTTCCCGGCATATAGGCAAGTTCAACGTCAATGGACTGAAGATAATCATCCCACCTATGCTGTCCCAGATTCAGATCACGCTGAGTGAAGATATACTTGAGACTCTTGTGGTCAGTGAAAACCACAATGTAATCTCCCAGAACGTAATGTCTCCAACAGCGTAAGGCATGAACAAATTCTGCCAACTCTAGACCGTGTGTCGGTTAGATCTTCTCATGTGGCCTCAACTCCAGAGACCCGTACACAATGACTCCATCTCCCTGCATAACCATAGCTCCCATCCCGATACCTGAAGCATCACAGTAAACACTATAGCCATTTCCCGGCTCCGGTAAGACTAGTATTAGTGCTGACGTCAACCTCCATTTCAGCTTCTGAAAGGCGGACTCACAAGAATCTGACCATAAAAACATCACCCCCTTCTTGGTCAGACCTTTCAATGGTACTGCTAGGTGTGAGAAGTCTTGAATGAAGCGTCTGTAGTACCCAACCTTCCCCAGAAAACTCCGTACCTCAAAAATATTCTTCGACTGTTCCCAAGAAACTACATCTCTCACTTTCTCTAGGTCCACTGAATCTCCTGTCTCTGAGATTACGTGACCCAAGAAGGGAATCTGATCCACCCAAAAGTGGCACTTTGGTAGTTTAGCACATATCTGATGCTCTATCAGTGTACTCAGAATGATCCCAAGATGTGTGGCATGGTCGTGTCAAGTGTGAGAGTACACCAAGATTTCTTCCATGAAGACCACGACGAAGGATTCTATGTACGGATGGAACACTCGATTCATCAGTGCCATGAAAACTTCAGGCACGTTCGTGAGACCTAACGGCATGACTATATATTATTATAGACCATAACTGCTCCTGAAGGCTGTAAGAGGTATATCCGATGGTCTAACATGCAACTGATGATAACCAGACCTCAAATCGATCTTCGCGAACACTCTCTCTCCTAGAAGCTGATCAAAGAGTTCATCAATCCTCCGCAAGGAATATCGGTTCTTGACAATAAACTGGTTCATCTTCCAATAATCCACACAATGTCGTTGGGTTCCATCTGCCTTCTTCACAAATAGGACAGGCGAACCCCAAGGAGAAGTACTGGGTCGGATGAAACCCTTTGCCTGCAACTCCTCCAACTGCTTCTTAAACTCTTGCAATTCAGGTGTATCCATCCTATAAGGAGTAATGGACACCAGTGCCACTCCTGGAATGAGCTCAAACAAGATGTATACCTCACACTCTGGAGGCAAACCCAAAAAGACCTCTGGAAAAACATCCTTGAAACGATCCACCACTGGGGGAAAGTCTAACTGTGAAGTCCCCAGGTCATCCAGATAAACACTGGAAATCTGGGTTGTATATTCCCCTTTCCCTTGATGCTCTGGTCCAGCTCTACCAGCATGGACATCCCACTCGCCTTTATGAAGGAATGATCTGCCCTATGGTGATATGAAACTCACCCTATAGAGATAACAATCAACGACTACCTGGAAGGGAACCAACCAGTCCATACTGAGAATTACGTCATAGCCCGTCATCTCTAGGACATAGAGGTCCCATAGAAAATGACACCCTGCTACATCAAGAGGGAACTCCCTGTACTGACGTACGCTAGATGTACTCGTTCCCAACGGCGTGTCAAGATTCAACAAGTCAGCAGATGAAAAGATACAGAGCCCAAGGCTCTCCACAACTGCAATAGAGATAAAGCTATGGGAAGAACCAATATCAAAAAGAGCTGATGATAAAACTGAGGCTACTAAGATCGTACCTCGAACTGTAGAAGGGACGAGATCCTGCTCCTGATAGATCTGCTCCACGGTGAAAGACTGGCCTGCACCATGGCCATACACCCCTGGCTGATAGCTCTGAGATGACCCACTCTAATGTCGCTTCCTACTATCCGTGGTAGGAACACCAGCCCTAGATATCGAACCGCCCTGGCTCACTACTCCAAAATTCCTCATATTGCACTCAGTAATCAGTGCCTGGTTGACGATAGAGGATATCGAAGTCAACTGGAAGATATTCACTTGGGAATGGATCTCCTGCCTTAGACCGTACTCAAACATCCTAGCAAGGAACAACACATCACCTACTAGGATCGGTGTGAAACACTACAGCTTAGTGAAAAAAGATTAGTACTCCATAATATAAAGAGTACCCTACTGCAGACTCATAAACTTCAGGGCTAGATCGGCCCTCAGGGTCTCCAGATAGAATTAGTCATAGAAGGTGCATTGAAACTCATCCCAAGACATATCATGCTGACGAACTGACCGTGAGATCACCTCCCACCACCTCTTGGCGGTGTCTCGGAGAAAATAAGTATACATCTTTACACTTTTCTCGAGAGGGATCTCTAGGTGCTCAAAGATGAACAATGTGGCCTCTATCAACGAATCTGCAGCCTGGGGTCCTCCATCCCCTAAAAAAGCAGGAGGATGCAGCCGCTGGAAAACCCGCATCAACTCCGTCATCGACGGGGTAGGAGGCGGTCCTCCCTGAAAAGTCTGTATCATCTTCTGGAAATCCTCCTTGTACTGCGCATCGGTGCCTATTAAGGGAATGACTACTGGTGCCAAGGATATCACCTCAGGAGGATCTACAGGAGGTCCCTGATCGGCCATATCCGGTGTCTGGTCACTGTCTGCCAACTGACGTACGACCGGAGGACGTCTCGGAGGCATAGCTATGAATGATCAAAAGCACACCTTAGATCAGGATTAACAAAGACTGAAAACACAAGAGTAAAAAATTGGAACAGGGAAAACAAACGATCAAGCTTTACAAAACATGACTACACGATGTGTATAAAAACTACACGACATGTCTGCTTAAGTGATTAACATAGGCGTGTACTCCTTCCACTACTGGTCGTGTATCACCCTAACTACATGGTGTGTGGTTACCACACACGGCGTGTACCTGAACTCTAAATCCCTGTCGAGTCTCCTTACACGGCTAACCCACACGGTCCAAACTAACCCTAGACTACACGGCATGTACCCTAGGGACACGGCGTGTACTAGACACAGTCTCGGCGGCCCGTGTTGTTAGTTACACGGCCGTCTACACGGCTGCCCCTACATGGTGTGTTCCGAACAAACACGGCATTTATAGAAGAAGATAACACTGACCCGTGTTGTTTGTTACACATCCGGGTACCTGGGATAAAACTACATGGTGTGTTCTTTACTGACACGACATGTTCAACTCGAGCTTCCCCATCCCGTGTTGTTAGTGTCACGGCTAGGTACACGGCTCTAACCTACACGACGTGTTCTTTACCAACACAGCGTGTTCTAATTGAGCTTCCCCAGCCCGTGTTATTAGTGACACGACCGGGTACATGGCTCTAAACTACATGGTGTGCACCTACCGTACATGGAGTCTTTCTGAAGTTATTTACATGACACCGTGTTTCTGCTCGCACGGTCAGTGACACGGCCTGAAAACTACACGGTGTGTATCCAAAAGTACATTCCGTGTATTCTGGAAATTTTTGTGCAGTAGCTCAGAAACTACACAGAAGCCCAGAAACACTGAAAACAAGGCAAATAGGTGCCAAATTTTGATCCGTGAGGGCCCATACTCCCCGTGAATCAAAGCTTGGCATATCCCATAGTCATATACACGAGAAAACAAGATCATGATCCTCCAACTTCCGATTCAAGAGGGCCCATAACAACTCATGAATCAAAATTTTACGTTCATCTAAGAACATTACAACACAGAAATCCTCTAAAAAAGTAGCAGCCATTCTATCAAGCATCTATCACAACAACATGCATAATATACACCAAGTCTATCACAACAGCATGCAATCGCTAATGCACCCTAGATGGCATGACAAGAATACATGGAATGTGGTTTCTACAAGTGAATATGTGATGCATGAGATGGAATACCCTCATCTCATTAGGTTGCGACAGAAATAGAACCGTAATATCCAAAAGAATAACTGCACAAATCATGTGAATCACTCTAGGTGAAATCATATCAACCGTAAAATCTCAAAACTAGAAACTACAATAAACAAGGTAGTATGGCTTTTCCATGTACACGGGTTAGCTACTCCCGGGCACAGCTTATTACCAAGTATCGAATCTGTCATATCCCTAGCTAAAGTCACCAAATATTAATGCAAGAGAATAGAATCCACTGATACAACTTTGTAACATCTCGGTTTTGGAAGCCACCCAGAGGCGCCCCTTACCTAGTGGGTCACATGGCCTCAAGCGCATTTCCCTAAACACCAGAGGCCGCCGACTAGCAGAGAGGTCCTTAGTAGTGATAGTGGGGAAACTATGCCCTCATTGGTAGAGTACACAGCAGAAATAAATAAAAATGTAAGAGCGGAAGCAGTGAATAACCAACAATAATAAACAGTGGAAAACTAAATCAACAAACTAACGCACATATGTATATATGAAATGATGCAAGATACCACTCTAGGAAAATAGCCAAACAAGTCACAATGCTGAAAACACCACAATACCAAAACAAGTACAATACAAAAGTAAACAGCTCCTCAGCATCGCAAGAAAAAGCTAGGTCCCATGCTCTCTTGCTCCAAGAAATCAAGTACCGGAAGTCGAAGGGCACTTTCCCTTGTCTATACCTGCAACAACATAGTCTACATAGGCCCAAAATCATGGCCCAAATATTGTGTGAGATAAAATCCCATTAGGTAACCACCCGAAGATCTGTGCCTAACAGTCAGTGAGTATATGGAAGGTAAAGGTACAGTAAGTAGTAAACAACAACAACAAAGCAACAGGTAGTAAACAGGATGATACACAACATCAATCAACCACAACCACAACAACAGTGAAACAAAAAGCTAACAAGCAGGAAAACCTCTGGAAAGTACTCACTGCCATCCCCACTGGTCCTATCCAAGAAGTATCACAATCCTCTAGGCAGTACACTCAGTCTAACCCCTCTGGTTGGTTATACGATGTTATGAGACTCTCTGGGGAAGAACACTTGGTCAACTCCCCTCATAGTCTAGGGTAGTTAGGGACTCTCTGAGGAAGATCACACGGTCTAAACCTTTTATCCCCATGGTCTATAGACTCTCTGAGGAAGATATCTTGGCCAATTCCTCTTATACCCTCAGGTATACCATAGACTCTCTGAGGAATCTCACTCGGTCAATTCCTCCTCTAGCCTGGGAAGGTTCTTAAAGAGATTCAAACAAGATAAGACTCTCTGAGGAAGCTCACTCGGTCTAACCTCCTGTTGTCTATATTATACAAGACTCTCTGGGAGCTCACTCGGTCCATCGCCTATAATCTATAATGTCTAAGAATCTCTGGTAAGGTCACTCAGTCTATCCCTTATAGTCTATGGCACCGGGTTCTCTCAGCCCCACGCCAGTAAGTGCATAATAATCCTATACGGCCAAAGTACACCTATAGAGCTACTTGGATACCCAAAGAACACCTATAGAACTACTTATCTAAATAGTCTACACAGCAATATGCATGTCATGATTTTCACTTCAACCTATAACCGCAAGGCATGGAAACCGGTCTGAGAGCCAAAGGCAAATGAGACCCAAAGGTCATAAACAGAACAAAGCAAGGGAAAACACATCCAAGAACAAAAAATTATCCTCTAACATGGTCAATTTTACATCTACACAAGCATATAGGAAAGTCAGGAAAACAACAAGGGTGAAGAGGTAAACACACAATACCCCGTTCACGGGTATCGGTGGAGATTCTCACATAAAACACAGAGACTTTGAACAGTAAGTAATAAACCACCTACCTCTATCCTAGGAGATCAATATACGCGAACCACTATGACTGATTCTCCCTAGAACGTCGTAGATCTGATAAAATGCACAAATATTTCAACCTTAGATAACATGAGAAGGAGGAAGAATTGGAAAACAAGGCTCAAGCAGAAGGAAGAACTCACTGCTGCGCTTCCAACACAATCGATAGAGCTCGAATCAGAGAACGGATCGAGGATAGGGAATCTGGAGAAGTTTCGTAGCCGTACATTGTCTCTCAGTCGAAACAGGCCTATAAGAAGACGATTATGGCGATTAGGTGCGACCCCGATACATTTAATGAAAAAAAGTACACATCGTTTACTTTTAGATAACATAGTGTGTAGTTGTTTTTTCAGTACTCTGCCAAAATTGGCATCCACGTCACCCCCACACACCGTGTGTGTGGCCCGGACACTGCCAGAACACAGCTTCGAGCAAGAAAAGAGTACAAGACGTGTACTCAGAATGTACACAACGTGTACTTCAAAAATTTCCAAAAACCTTATTTTTCCCCAAAACACCAGGAAAATGAAAAACATACGTGAAACAAAGATTTGGGTTCTTACATTGTTTTTTTATTTCATCATGAACTAATTGTTTCTAATATTTTATTGGAAATTAAATGGCGTGTAATGGGATTACACAATGTGTCCTAGATGTTAGGAACATCTCACGCGTTGATTTCATAGCATGAGAATTTACACACTGTGCAGGTGTTACAAATCCAATATTTTGTAAAATCATGTTTTTAATATATGGTGATGTTTTTTGTAACAAAATAAAATAAATGGATTCACAACATGTGAAATATTTCACGTTGTGTAACTCCCTATGTTGTATTTTTTATAGTGTTGTATGGGTGTTTGAGGGATCATTATATTTCACATCCTTATTCTGTCTTCTATATATCATACCCTAAGATATTTTGTGTTTCATTCATCCATCTGTATCAATCATTTGAGCAATTAATTTGTAGGATTAGATTATTTATCTTGTATGGTGACCCTACCTATATGTTTCTCTCTTGTTGGTGGTTTGGCAATTATTTATCATAGGGATTGGTAATTATATTATCTTTTTTTGTTTGTTATTTTCTTTCTCCGGACTTCATTTTTCAACTAAAGGATGATCTTGTAGTTTCAAGAACCCTTTTTTATTGGTGATAAGGTTTTATATGCTCTTGAAGTTGTTGTATTTATTGAATTGTTCTAATATCATATATTTCATATAGTTATTATTTGGATTTAATGTGATATAAAATTGAATTTCATGTGTGATAATTAAAAAGATAAAAAGTTAATGTTTTAATGTGGATTTTCCATTACAAGGGAATTTACTTGATTTGATATTGAAAATGAATTTTTAAACATTGATGAATAATTTCTTGTTGATCAAATTATTTTATAAAAAGGGGAACATGGATCTTAAAATATAATTTGACAATCATTGAAAATCATGAACCTTGTGTATGCAAAGAATGTTGCATATGTAGCCTTAGTGTGTGAGAAACCACTAGAAGGTAACCTCTTGTATGTTGATGTTCTATGGAATTACTTGAGGATAGATAGATCATACCAAATGATTTATAATTCTGGTGAGTTTCTAGTGCTTATTTTTCCATATGCTAGAGCTCAAATTGTCATTACATTTTTTTTTTAGTTTTTAATACATGATATTTTATTTCATAGATATTAGCTCAAATGTATATTTTTCTTGGGACATTTATCTTATTGTTTATAAGTTTATAAAATATAGCACTATATTTTTTGAAAATCAAAGACTATTTTCAAAGTGTTTGATTTATAAAAATTAATATAAAATTATTTTGTTTTGAAAATTTCACTTTTCCATTACATCTATTAGATCAAGTATTGATTATTTTGGGGTATCCTACAAGGCCCTGTTTCTAACACCCTATTACTTTTTATGGGTAGTTGTAGAATTTTTTTTTTAAATAATTTTGTTTAAGGTAAAATTATTCTATAACATGTTGTATTCTACTAAAATTTATATTTCTTTTTTAGGTTAGTTTGGAGGTAATGTTTGGTAACATGGGGGAATATTTTATATAAAAGTAGTTCATTCTAATCTAGACTATTTTTCTCAGTTGTATCTCCAATTGTTTTAGATTTCTACACCGGTTGTTTTTTTTCTTGTAAACAAGGCTGTTTTTTATCTTGGTTTTACACCACCTTGTTATGGTCTGACTTGGAATACTGGTCTGGTTGACTCGGGATGGTCTGATATAATATTACACCTTTCTAAATTTTTTTAGTTTCTAAGAAGGGCTATTGAATAATGTAGATAACTATTCACCCCGAAGAAATCTCTTCAATCAATATTGAGGAAAACCCCATAGAAACACATGTCCCCCTCCTCAACATCCAAATGACTCTATAATATAACCAAAAAACCCTTATAAATTCTCTGTGCATTATTCATCCTCCATGGCATAAACTTCAACACCTCGGTGGTTACCCACAGTGAATTTGGGATAATAGGTTCCAACTCTTCTGGGTTATTCCATTTTATTGGTGACCTAGAGGGCACCCATACAAATCAATTAATGGTGGTATACCAATTATTGAATGGTAAATATTTTTATATGAAAACTCCACCATTGGTAGGTGATCATTCCCAACTACGTCATAAACCGGCTCACAAGCTTGAAAAATGTCCTCCATGATCATAATGGTCCACTCACTCTAGACATCATTTTGGGGGTGAAATATTATTCTCCAGAATAAATTATTCCAAAAATCCTCATAAATTACCTTCCATAACTAGGATTCAAATTGAACAATATATTCAAAAATGATCAACATTGGTACTCCATGTAGTCTCAATATCTCATTCATTTAGAGGCATCCCAAACTATTTACAAAACTATTCAACTAAATGGATAATAAGTGGGCCACCAAGGTGAGTCTATATATAATATCATTGATGGAAACATGTCCCATATATTTAAATGGTAAGACCATCATGAAGGCCATGTATTACCCATCCCACATCCACCTGGCCCCTCGAGGGGTTGAGCGTAGCCTACTGAAACATGGAACACAGATTTCACTTGCTGATGAGTAAGGCATCGAGAAACAAAATCTGCAAGTCCCTTCTTCATCCATGGCCACTAAAACTACTGGAATAGGTCCAAGAACATATTTTACACACCCTGAAGTACCACATAAAATGACAAATTAAACTCTATCATAATCTCCTCCTACAACTTCCTTGTTATCATAATGTATAACCTAAAAGGAATCAAATGATCCCCACATTATAAAATCATAGAGGGAATGTCTGGTGGATATTTTAGTACATAGGGTCTCATAATAGGTATCCCCACATTTTTCCTCCTTCACTCAGTTCATGATAGAATTAATGCACGCCATTGACGGTATGTAAGATTCTTCATCACCATCCATAAAGGATAAATGGAATGAGGTTGACTTCTATAATTCCCCACTTAGAAACAGTGGAAAATTTATCCTACTAGGATCATTTCCTACCATGTTCCACTTCATAAGAATAATGGAAATCGTGATGTCCAAATCCTAGAGGAACCCTATCCATCGCCTATATCTATTGTTATGTTTCTTTTTATAGAAAAAATAGTTATGAATATTTTTATCAGAATAGATGATAAAACACTCTCTCATTAGGTAATGTCTCCAAATCAATAGTTCATATACCACAGTTACTAAATATTGATCAGGGTTTTCACAGTTATACTCATGTGGTATCAAATGACGTGAACTATATGTAATCACCGCCTAAATTTGTATAATAACACAAACATTACCATATACTATTTCGTCGTAGAACAAAACATAATCCACATTATCCTATAGAAATCAAAATATGGTAGAACTCATCAAATTCTACCTCAACTACTAAAGATCCTACTATCACATCTCTATACTTATGAATGGTTGCCTCTTTCATGCCAAATCATTCATGGATGCTGATATCCTAGAGAAATCAGGTATGAATCTCAAATAAAATTTGTCTAACCTAAGGAATCTATACACCTCTATCATACTCTTAGGTGGATCCTATGATGACACCACCTCGACCTTGGTTGGGTCTACTAACACAAAATCTGATGAGATAATGTATCCTAGATAGTGGATCTCATTAAACTAGAACTAATAATTTGAGAGATTCTCATAAATATGTTTCAATTAATATATTTCTAGAACCATACTCATGTTTCACATGTTCTACTCCATTGATATTGAGTACACAAGGACATTTTCAAGGGAGACTACTATGAAATGTTCTAAGAAATGATGAAAATTATGATTCATAATTCCCATGAACACAACTATGGAGTTCTACATGATTATGGGAATCACCGTGTACACATAGTGACCATATGGACATATGAGTTTTATATAAGGTATATAAAATAATTTTACTCGCAAGTAGTGATATCCTGACCTCATATCAACCTTTGAGAACCATTTCCCCTCTCAATTGATCAAATAATTCATCGATCCCTAGTATTTGATACAGGTTCAACATTGTCACAGGGTTCAAGAGAAATTAGTCCACACAAAACAACAATATCAAATCCTTCTTCTTGTATAACCAAGAACTAGAATCCCATAGTGAAACACAAGGTCTAAAAAATACCTTCCTCTATAAATCCTTCATTTGCACCCTCAAGATGTGAATCCCTATGGAAAAAAAGATATGTTGGAAAAGATATCAGTTCAGTCTGATGGTGTAGATCAACGTATTATTATATCACTAAGTGTGGTATAAAACCTGTAACATCCTTAGGGAATACATCTTAGTAATCTTCCACCATATGAGGGAACTAAAAAATAATATCATTCAATGTAGAAAGGTTCATGATAGCCAACTGATGAGTAATAGATTTCAACCACCTGTGCATTAGTCCATCCTATATTGTATGGTTATCCATTTACCCCTACAAAAGATATCAGGGATCCATCACTTTGGACACACCACATCCTCCACCCAAATAAAAATATTTGGTAATTAAAATTGGATAACCATTCCATAACTAGTTGAATTCATAACGCCTCATCCATGGGAAAAAGAGATCCAAACATAAAATATCTCCACCTAGAGTCATGTCACAATCTCAGCATAAGTAAGTTATTGTTGCGTCATCTATAGTCAAAGTCTATAAGAGGAAGGGTTGATCTATGGGATCAACTAGAATATTTGTATAACTAATAGGATATGTGAATATAAATTAATGACTCTCACCATTCCTACCATTAATAAAGATATGTTATAAAAATAAAAAAATCATACATTAATTCATTACTAGAGAAATTGGTTCATAATCATTGTCCACTTAAATTTTTCAATCTCCCAGTCTGCCAACTCCATTGGCCTGGTGTGGACCACATACTATTGGTGGGGGTAACATGTTAAATTATCAATGCCCTCTAAATGCTCTCCCATCTCAACATCAACATTCTCCATCATTTGAACTTTTCTTCACTTGATGTTTCCTCTTCCACAGTACCCCATACATTGTCTCTCCTTCGTCCATACAATTAGTTAATATATATTGACAAATAAGTCTCATGATGTCACATGATAAGGGCCACCTCTATAAATTCTAACTACACCCATCTTAGGAGCCCTAAAACATAGAACCTCAGTATCAGGACATTCTTCTGAATCTTCAATCACGTCTATGTCCCAAATAATGACAACACCTCCCTACTATCAAGGTCTTTACTACTACTTTTCCACTTCCAAATACCACAGGTTGTGTCTTCTTAGCCATGAAACATTCAACACCTAAAGAATCAACTAGATGCGAACAAAAGAATGAATTCATATACGGATTACAAAATCTCATATGTCTCTACACTTTCCTTGCTCGAGGTTGGTATCATGGAATAATTGTTCGTGAACTATATCCATCGAGTACCTATAGATATTGGTAACCATCAATGTATACTCATCTACTGTTTTCTACACTACCGAAGCAGCAAAAGATCCTTGATACGTATCTACCTCAACATAGCTAAATAGAACACTTCTTTGAAAAGGAATTGAAACTCTATCCAAGATAAGGTTTCCTTATCAAAATATTGGTTCACTATACACCACCATCATCCTAATAATCCATGGAGATGGCTCGCCGCCATGACCATCATATGATATTCTTGTTTCCTGACTAGAAGAAAAACACTAACCAACACCACAAACGAATCCCCAGCCACATGTGGGTCAGACTCACTTATAATCTAGATGGGTGCCTATTGCTAAAACTCATGACGTGAAATTAGCTATCTCACCTCATCTGTTGGAACTGTGGGTAACATCTACTGCCCTATAGGTGGTGGTAGAGTCAATGAACCACATATTGGAAGAACCAATAGAACTGATCCCTATACTTATCTATAATCTCTAAGGGGATCATCATCGTGATCCTGATATTTAATAATACTAATAAAACATTGAGGAGGAATCATGAAATAAACAATATGTAACAAAATCAATGATTTTATCTTGATTGATGACTCATGAATGACATATAAACCAAAACTCATTCATATATGATGTATGTACCATTTTTCCTCTGAAACCATATTTCTTATGTACAAAGTTGAAAATAGGTGATCGAAGTCTTGGTGTATGAATATATCAGTGGTCTCACCAAAACTAGAGACCTTAATCTAAATATAAATCTCGAGAAACATAACACTTTTTCCCAAATCAAATCTCATAGATTCTAGTCCTAAGTTAGAACTCGCTACTCTAATTCCACTGTATCGTGACCCACCAAAGTGGGGGTTGTGTCCCAAAATCCCAAAGACCACATCCAATAGGATATGGGAAGGAAACTAGAACTGAGTAGGGATATCAATAACATGACTGGACTTAGAAGGAGTGTATGTACATATACATGCAAACACATCTCCAATCCTATAAAAATATGAAAAATAAAAACTATTAAACAACCATTCATGTATATAACTAAATATCACAACCAGTGTATGAAATGAAGTAAAGTAACGTAAAAAAGGAAAAATATAATAAAAAAAGATTCTAAAAACAAGACCAATCTGATATTAATTTGGTAACTACTATCAATATATAGTAGGATCACAACTTAGTTTGTCCAATCTCACTAAGCACTACCTAGTCTGGGACCATCTAGGACACTGCTGAATGTTTGATCGTCTTCACAAGACATGAAATTTTGGAGCATAGTTCCTAAACTGGTAAGTATAATAATACCCAGTAGGAAAAAAACACCTAAATCATTCAACATATCTATACTGCTAGTTTTTTATAGGTATATTTCCACAATACATGTATCAAGAATATAATGATACACTCAACAAAGACACATAGTCATATGGTATGTCACAACTAAAATTCCAACAAAGGATTTATATCTCGAATGTTCCACACATCACTATTCTAGGAGAGAACACTCCATGATACTTATTGAACTGATAATTTTCATCATAGTGGTAATTCTCGTCGGGTCTCACTATTAGAAGTACATACTGAAAGACCAAATAGATATGATACACATATGAGGATAACTTCAAAGGCCACAGGGTATACAAAATACTCAATATTTTTTATCCATCTATATAGATGATCAGAGCCTTCTTAGTATAAGTCATGAGGATAACAATAAATCCATATAGGGTAGAATGATGAATATGGGATCTCACTCTAGGCCTCACATAAGGATTTAAATAACTCTATCTATGTCGCCATGCTAAATGGATCGTTATCCTATGTGTAGGAGTTGATTCCATACTAGCCATTAGAGAATGGATTTGGGGAAGACAACCTAAAGAAACATGTAAATGATACATAGGAGATGGGCTCCATGACATGAATTATGAGGAAAACGTCATATATTAGGGTTTCACATCGTGTTCCTTCAACCCTGTTTCCTTCCCATATAAATGACCTGAGTTTATGTCCACATCCCTGTAACAGTACATTGCATGAGGCTTCCCATGTACTATACCTATGTAAAAGTACACGGTTACACCCATGAATCACTTGATATGATATGTCCCTATGAAAGTACATGGTGTTCCCATGCACATATTCTCTTTCCAGTGACTGTTTACCCGCCATGCCATGCCATCGATTAGAGGTTACATGCCATGTTATAGGGTCTCATGACATGTGAAACATAAAATTATCATGAAACCCAGGTCGCTACTATGAGGCGAACATACAATGTGTAATAATGTATTACATTCTTTAAGGATCAATATTTATAGATTCCTTCCATTTCATCCTTCCATGCATCTCTATACCACCACTTCTAAGAAATTTGGCCTCGATCATTCATAAAATCATGGATTCATTCCAATAAAGCCTTGCCATGGTCATTCACTAGAATCTAACCATCAAATCCATTCATAAATTAGTTTTCATTCATTGTGTCCCCAATCATATACTCTCCTTGAATGGGGGGGGGGTACAATATGGTCTGATCCTTGCACCCATCCCTCATCACACCTCTATCACATAGTATTGATTCTAGATCTACAATATCAAATTGTTGCATAATGAAATGAGTACGAAACTATCGGTTTATCGATGGATGTCGACCCATGATACAATGAGTAACACCCCAGTTGAATTAATAAATATGGAAGAAATAAATAACCACATAAATGAGGAATAAAACACTAACAATTTTTATCAGTAGTGATCCTTCACCGTTAGAATGAAAAGTGATTAATCTGTGATAATGAATCCAAACTCTGAAAATATTCTCGTAAATAAACCCATCTTGCATAAAGACCATACCATGTATAAATAAATAGGTTGATTAATTAATTTTCATCATAGTAATTTAAAATGGGTAAAGAATTAAAATACAACACACATCTTACCTTGAGATGGATTGATCAATACTGATGATTGATCCATTTCTTTCATCATTGGAGAGTCTTCCTTTTCCCATTTCCAACTGATCGCTGATCTACGAATCAGTTTCCATTCTTCTATTAGATATCATACAATGCTCTCTCAAATGGATCTCCAATAGTTCAATGGTTATGTGGCTAACCCTAGGATAGCATCATAACAATATACATAAAAACATGTATCTTTTTTGAATCAATTACCAAAAAATAAAATAATTTATTTCATTATATTAATCATTTCTTGCCTATGAATGCTTCGGAACTGAAACCTCGCAAAAAAATATTTTCTGTTTGGTGTACGGTAAAACCCATGTTTTGAATTCAAAGGAGACCTCAAATATCAGATCTAAGACCCCATAATGATGTTATTACACATTTCATGAAAACTATGTACATGTGTTATTTAATATATTTATACAATTTTTATCGAGAACATCGGTCCTTAGATTTGTAATTCGACTGAGTGTCTGATATAAAAAATTATCCATACAATATTTAAAAATATTCCTTTGAAAATATGAGTCAACAAATTCTCTCAACCTTAGGTAATTATGTACTGAAAATATTAAATAAGAGCCACACAAAGAGATGTTGGTACTAAGCACGAATCTGAGACTCCAACTCAAAAGTTCTCTTCTAAAGATTCATGTTCTTCCATTGTACATGATTCAATGGAATTGATCACCCACAAAATATACTCTATAACCGATCCTTGATCTATACTAGTTACTCACCAAATATATCTCCATCCAAGATTTACATATCTCCTAAGTCAATAATTTACGATTAGTCATATTTGTACCTCCTCAATTGTGACACGTGGAAAGCATTAATTACCCAATATAACTAGGGAGGTATAGCTAAGTGGTACTCCACATATCTCATTCTAAAACTTATATGGGAAGGGCCAATTAATATAAAATTTATATTTATGCACCGACCAATCTATGTAATATTTTTCAAGGTGGAACACATAGGACCACATTTCCCCCATCCTTGAACTCGAAAGGCCAACTACATATCTCTGTATAATAATTTGGTCACCTCTATGTAGTCTTCGTCCTCTCTTGGATGATATGAATGTTCTCAGTAGTTGGATATAGTTTCTATTGGACCATAAGTGCTGACTCTTTTGGGACATCCATTAGACTCGTGACCTATTGGGTTTCCCAAAAAAACCTCAAATGTTTCCATTATGATGGTGGAATATTTTCTATTTTTTAATGAAAAATAAAAAAGTGGTTGGTGATCCTCCTAAAAATGGTAAAACTCTAATAACCATGCTTGAAAATTTTCATCCATAATCTAAATGTCTCACTATTTATAGTGGTTTGTTTTTGGTGAAACCTTATGCTCATGCATAATTAAGTCCCTAAATAATATTTTAATCAATTCTATAAATAATATACTTATCAAGCATCATAGTATGAAATGATAATTGTCGGTACACTATGCGGCCAGACAATCTACTGCACATAAAGGCTCCAAATCTCAGTAATGATCTCTTATCCCGAATGGCTAATTAGTGGGATTACATGATTATTCAGTCTACAATCACATATATGTAACCATTTAACTTAGATTTATCTGGTAGTCCCATCATGAATTACATGGACACCCCATCCGACTTCTTATCTGGAACCTTGAGGGTTTGATCTAAACTCATTGGAACATGGTTCTTTACATTGATTTTCTGAAAAGTAACGTATCAAGAGCAACACTCCGAAACATCCTTCTTCATCCTATTCCCCAAAATCTAAAGTAGGATGTTCTTGTATATCCTTGACACACCTGGATATATTGCCCAAGGAGATGGATGAAAATATTTTAGAACCTCCTACGTCAACTTCACTATTAGCATAATTCATCCTATAAAAAATAATGAAACTCACCCCAACATTAAAAATTCATTAGCATCATGTCCAGTGGATATCGCGGTATGCAGGGTGTCAATGTTAGTATCCCCTTATATTTCCTTTGTTACGTGTTGTGGGAGTTGAGTGGTGACAACCACTAGCTGGAGGTATGATTCTCCATCTACATACAAAAATGATGAATATAAATAGACCAATAGTTATGATTCCACATTCATAAACTATGAGAAATATCCTCTGTTGAGAGAATATGCTACCACATTTCCCATTGAATTAGTATGTAATTTCTAAAATTCATAATCCTATAAGAAATATATCTATCACCTCTTTCTCAAGTAATGTTTCATTTGATATATGATATTCTTGGGACTCCTGCAATCAGAATAGACATTAAATTTCTCACCCATAAAGAAGTGTATCAACATATTCAATGAGAATACAACCACTAGTATATTAAGATCATGGGTCATGATGTTCTATACATGTGGATACAACTAAACTAAAACCTAGATAATGGATTCATTCCTCTACATTAAAAAACAACAATTCTCAGTTCCTGATGAATAGAATAACACTACATAATCGACACTCTTCTCTAGAAATATCTTGAGGGAGTGCATGTAAATTAATGCATCAGCTAATAAAAATCCAAATAGAAACTCTCTAACCATATGAATGGATTCCCCATCTAGGACAAAGATTTCATGGGTTCTGTTATTCTTGATAATTTAGGTATGAATCTCAAATAATATCCTACAAAACCAAGTAAGGTTTGAACCTTCATCATGAACATAGGTGGATCCTAATATGACACTATCATGACCATGGTTGGTTCCACTAACACACCATTTATTGTGATAACATCTCCCAGAATGTGGATTTCCTAAACCCATAACTGACACTTCATGATCTTCTAATAAATTTTGGGATTTCCAAGAACATATAGAACCATCGTCAATGTCTCACATACTCCTCATAAATAAATGAGTACAAATGCAATTTTTCTAGGGAGACTACTACGAACTAGTCTATAAAAGGAAGAATGATATCATTCAAAAGCCCCTTTAATAGTTTTGGGGACTTCATCAGGCCAAATATCATCACTAATTACTCATTGATACCAAAGTGACTTCTGGATGTCGTCTTTAGTATATCATCATCTTGTACTCACAGCTGGTGTTACCTTGGATTGATATACACCTTTGAGAACCATTGTTCCATTATCAACTGATCAAATAGTTAATCTATCCTTGATATTGGGAAATTATTCTACACTATAAACAGGATAATGTTTCGGTAGTCCACAGATAACCTGATTCTCCCATCCACCAACCTGTCAAACTGAACATAGGCTATTCGTTGTGAAACACTATGCCTAACAACGACCTTCCTCTACAAATCCTCCATATAATCCATCATCTCACAATACACTATAGGAGAAGTTAATTATGCTAGAGTTAATATTGTTGTCTTCTCGTGTTGTAGATAAATGCATTATTATATCCCTCGGTGGGGAGGTAAACATGTAACATTCTCAAGGATGTTATCCTCATACTCTTACATGAATTTATGGAATTGAAAAAACATAATATCCACTACCCCAAGGCCCATTCTAGAAAAATTATGAGTAATCAGATTCTCCCTCAATATCATGATTCCATAATATACTATCTGGGTTTCATTTCACCCACTAAGGATATCAAGGTTCTATCACAATGGAGATACGACATTCACCTGCTAAAATTTTCAATCTGGGCATGAACTGTGGTATAGTAGTCTATACTAAAGATGATGTCCTAAGGGAACAACTTTGAAACAAAGATATCCCAACGGACTCTCTCAACTCATATAGTTAGATCACATTGTTGGCACAAGTGTGTGATCACTGAGTCCTCTCTGGTACAATTATCCAAAAGAAAGGGTCAAGAGACGGGCTAAACCATAATCTCTATGTCTTGATCATGATTTGTGGAAACATAGGAATGAATAACACATTTTACAACTAGTACTAGATCTGTGGTAGAAAATAAAATGATCATAATACCCATCAATCCCAAGTACTCTATGATGTATGCTTCAACTTCCTATATTTATCCCCTGACCTATATTTCAACTTCATTAACCTTCTGTGAACCATATAGGGGTGGTTGTGGTAACAAATTGAAGAACCTACCCCATCCATATACATTGCCATCACTTCTTACATGTCCTTCAACCTACTAACCTCCATGATCCTACTACAATATCTGCCTTGGTGGTCCATCCATGGTCTCTCTATCAACAATTTCATTGGTTGTGAAATCTTGAGAATGATATCCCCTTCAGTCACATGAGTAGAAAAAACATCTCTCTAGGATGACTGGACCCATCTTGTGGGCCCAAAATGACATACCCTATTTCCTAGGACCTTCTCCTGAATCATCTCGCTCGTCTAGATTATACAGACTAACATCAACTCAATACTTCCGGGGTGTTTACACATTATTTCCCAATAAATGATAGAAATGGGTGTTCCTTATTCTACCAAGAAACATTCAAACACTGAATCTCTCTCCAACACACCAACAAATGAAAAAATGCAAATGGGGATAATTCTAGCTCGGATGACCCTACATAGTCCTCGCTCTAAGGTTTAAATTTGAGATAACTGATCCCAACCATATCATTATAGTACATGGAGAGGTTTTTAATCCACTATGAATACTTAGTCACTGCCAAGCTATACTACAGAAGTTGTAGATTCTATTGGATACATACATCCCTCAATATAGATGGTTATATATCTTCTTGGTAAATTTACTCAAACACTAACCATGATAGAGTTTCCTCATCATAAGACTAGGTCACTAACCCCCATCAATGTCATGATGGGCCATACAGAAGGATTTCTACCATGAACACCTTCTTATATGATGCTATCCTATACAGATGAAAAACTCTAACCACTGCTTTGAAATAGTCCTCAATAACTGTGGGTCAGGATCACCTAGAAACCTAAGTGGTAACTATCTTGAAAAATAATGATGTGTGCTCAGACATCCCTCAACATCAAATGGTACTACAAGTACCTTATACTTCTCTAATGATTGTAGTATAACCGGAGCACCAGTTGGATGTATCACCTCTTGAACTAGTCCCTGTATTGATGCCTCAACCCTATGGAGATTATCCTCATGACCCTGATTCTAAATCCCAACTGGAAAACATAATTGAGTCATCGTGAAAGATACATGATATACAACATTCAATTAGTATTTCTAGATATTTGACTCTATAAGTAAATGGAACCCACAACCCATTCTGATATGATATATGTAGCATTTTTTCAATGAAACTAGTGTTCTCATGTAGCGAGTCAAAAAGAAGGTGATAAAAGTCTAGGTGTAAGGATATATTGGTTGATACACCCCCATTGTTTTCTGTGTCTTGAAATATATACTCAAAAACTTAACACTATTTCCCCAATCCAATCTCATATATTTCTGTCCTAAGGTACAAACAAAATCTCGGATACCATTTTTTGGGACACATCCTAGTAAGGCACCTTTCACCGCTCCCAATACCACCGCCAATATGTTAGGGGTCGACGACTAGGTTGAGTAGGAATATAACATACATAGTAGTACATTGCCTATGTTCCTACACACATGAACACATCCCCAAGACTATAAATTTTGAAAATATAAACAAACTAACCAAACATGTAGACTTAAATCTAAATCCCATAACCAAAGTACTACATGAAGTAATGTAATGTACAAATTTCCATATAATGGCCCACCACTAGAGTCTGAAAAAACCCCAACCCAAAATAATGATTTGGACAATTGTTAGTATGAAACCCAAAATAATGATTTGGACAATTGTTAGTATGAAAAAGGAACACACCTCGATCTTTGAGGTCTCACTATGAACCATATGGTCTAGTTCCATCTTGGACTCTATCAAAGGGTCGATTGTATGATCCTGACTCAACATGTGTGGGAATAGCCCAAGCCGAGGTGAGTATAAAAATACCTAGAAGAACAATAAAACCCCACAAATTATAATGAAAATGAATATAGTCAACTCTATATAGTTATATGTCTATAGTACACATGACAAGAAAATCTAGATACACTCAGCAAAGAGACATAGTCTAATGATTTTTAACAACAATAAATTTAGCCTTGGATTTCCACCTCTTAGGTTCCACATAGAACTCATCTGGGAAATTACATTCCATGATATTGGTGGCACTGATTACATGAATTTTAGAGTTAATGAATGTTGTTTCTCTCCATAAGAGGTATATGATAAAAGTCTGAAGCGATACAATTGAAAGAAGAGGATTACTACTAAGGCCATCGGTTATCCCAACAACTCAATCCGTATTAACCAACGTTGTAAAGTATCAATTATATCATTGTGTGAAACCCCAGATTTTCACCATGGAATGGATCCTTTAATTTTTTGTCTAAATATTTACTTTGGACCTAATATGGTTTCCTATTGAGTTTATAATGGTTCTGAGGATGTATATGGATTTTTTGGATCCCGAAATCCATCTTTTTTTGGAAAAAATGGCTTGGTGAACCGTTTAGAGTAAACCATGAAAGAATTCTGCATGGTTTGAAAAACTATGTTGACTTTTTTTCTCGGATAGAGTCTCCTCGCACGGTTGGTACACAACTGTGTGGAATAACTGTGCAAACGCCCCTTTTTCCAGTTATCTGTGCATGGCATGTGCACAGTTTGATCAAACCATTCAATGGATGCTATATTGAGAGGAACTATCTTGAACGGGTTGACAAACCATGCAGAAAATCCAAGCACAGTATAAGATTCTTGGTATATTTCACGTTTTTTCCTTAATGATCTATTTTACCCCCTCTTCATCCTTAATCGAAGAACTAGTAGGATCAATCCCTTGTTCTCTCATTTTGGAGCTTTTTAAAGGAAAAAGCTAGGGTCAAGATATATCCATCATTCTCCATCCCATCAAGCTTTCATTCATGATTTCAGATTCACAATAGTAAGTAGTCGAGTGTCAATTTTCAATTATTCTTCTCACTTTCTCTAGACCTAGATATCATTATCTATGTTTTTTCACCATTTTATAGATCCACTCCTATCGGAGCCAAATCAAGGGCCAATGTCAGAGGAGGAGAGTCATTCAACCCTAAGGTGGGTTCTCTATTACTTATCCCTAATGTTTTTTGATTTTGGAATATTCGTGAGGGGCCCATCGATTTAATCAGATGTGGTTTCTTAAATTTACAAGTCATGCTTATACTTACAATGATTTTACAGTCATGAACAATCTATATATATGATTATTTGTTATCAGATACACCCAAAATTCAATCCTTCCCTTGTTGAAGTTTATTCCATATTTGGATTTCTAGTGTTTCGTTATGTTTGAGCCATTTTTCAGGTGTTCCTTCAATTAACCTTCCTAAAGGTGATCCCTTCTATAATAAATGGATTATTGTTTAATGAGAATTTCTAAATGGCATGTAACATATATGATCACCTCTTGACTCACCTAAGGTAAGTGGTTCAATTTGGTTATTATATGTGAAATATGAAATGTCATGTAGAATAAGAATATAACATGACCTTATTTAAAAAATTGAATAAAGGTTACTTGTCTGTTTAACCCCTTTCCATATTGATAGAAGGTAACTGAGTGAAACTCTATAATTAAATATGCATTAATTGTTACATAAGACCTGGTTAGATGGTCCCAATGCTATTTGTCCTATCCACACTAATATAATAGAAGGCTTGAACCTAATGAATGATTACATGGTTACATTTTCAAATAGGATTGGATTGACTCGATCTTGGATTGGATTGTGTGAGTAGAATACCTTAGGAATAGGGAACCCCGTTATAATTAAAGGATGTGGTTTTCTTAGGTTGATACCCTATTAGATTCATGTTCTGGTCTATTACTCAGATTACTTGTATACAACCATTGGGTACTTTACATTATTACGGGATACATCGGATACACTCTTTGGATCCCTCATTGATTAGTAAGCTCCATGGTGAAAGATCATAGGGCCTTGTCCTTGATTATCCTCATTTTACATTGTTAGATCTCCTGTGACTCAGTATGAACATTATCATGGAATGCCTCAAATTAAAATCTTACCCCTTATCTAGACTCATATACTACGAAGTTAACATTCCGTGATATTTATGTTACCTTTGTTATTACCCTGGAACTCCCTCACAAGATATCATTTTTGGTTGCATTATTATGTCGTGGGACCTTTACTAGTTATACAATAATGAGATGATGTAAGTGAGGGATATGACTCATGTGAACTATTTCAAATTAAATGGTAATTTCTTAATTAATGAACTGGTTTCAAGATCATACAGTCGGTGAGGGATGAAGAAGGTACTAGGGTATTTAGTTATATTGCACAGATTTCTTTTCTATATATATATTCATGCCTACACACTACAATATTCCATTACACGAGATGGATGTTATAGACACCATTGGTGGATGCCCATTGTGATTTATCTCACACACTCTCCAGGCAATGTTTGGTACCAGGAGTATATTACATGGTTTCTAGTGTTGAAAAATGGATGAATACGGTTTCAAACACATGACTACTTGTTATTTAGGATAGAGATTAATAGAAGAGGACCGAGTTAGATCTCGTGATGCATTTAGTATCCTTTTTTTCTTTTACATAGTGTAAAATGTAATTCCTTTTTTCTTGTATATATGTTATCCAGTTTTACAGTGACATGAAATTACATCATCATTATTCTAGTTGATACAGTTGTTATTATTAATGCTTATCTTGTACATCAGTTTGCATCAACTATTTATTTATATTATTTATAATTATTCTATTTTTTACTATTAATTTAAATTCCATCCACTATGATACACTATGATAACGGCTGAATAGCCTCCCCATAGACACATGCTAGGCTTTCACTCACATTCGACATCCTCTGGCTGTCGGGGAGATGCGCTTGAGACCATGTGGCCCATCAGGCTTAGGGAACCCGTAATGTTGAATCTGGGTCAAAGATGTCACAAAGTGGTATCATATCTCATTCTATTTCATGCCTTAATATTTTGAGACAATAGATTTAAGAATAAGAACTCTTGGGACATATTTATAAGTTGTGGTTTGTCTTCATGAACCAATGTTCAGGGTAAAAACAATATTTCATAAATTATAATTTGTATTTTTCATTTTCCTAATGCAGTTGAAATTATTTCACCATTGGGTGATGCACATGTTGTGTGGTGTTGCAGATTGTTACAATATTTGTGAAATTATTTCATCCATAGCCCAATGATATGAGGGCATGGATAATTTCTACAAGCATCATTATAGGCACATAGAGGTCACATGTGAGGCATATTTCATTGCCATATAGGTGCATTTCACTACTTATTATTTCTTGATATTCTTGTGATTTCTAGGTGAAGACGTGATTATTTAAGTGTACTTATATTACATTGGATTTTATTGAGTGATTTTATGTCTCAATTCATGAGGTTTATGGACCCTCACAGGTTGGGATGGGTAATTTACTAAGTCGAACAATTATGCTATAAGAAAGTGGGTTCTATTTTTGGTGATAGGTCTATGGGCACCAATTCATCTGAAATGGATATCCATTTTAAAGTCAATCCTGCAATCGAAAATGAATTGTTATAACATCCTTATCATATCTTTTCATGTAAATTAAAAGAAAATAAGTGATCTTAGAAATTAACTTCAAAATGACATGGAACTTATACATGAGAAAATATTGATACCTGGCCATCTATGTGGGTTGTTTGGGTAGTATGCCTTGTGTGGTGGGTTTTATTATGTTCAGTTTCCTCTAGTGATTCTTTCTCATTGCTTCTAATCTTGTTCTGTAGGGATTTATTGGTATTAGTAAGCTAATTCCACTAGGACATTTTTGTGTCATTCCCATGGAAGGTGTTGACGATCATGTTATAAACATGGATGGCCCTTAGATGTCAGTCTTACCTCAAATAGTGTCACTTGGAGAATAACCTACTATACCAGATCCAGGCACTGATTCCTTTGATTATGACTGTTACATACATTTAATACAGTTCATGCATAGTTCTCCATTGGTTCCACCTATGATGGTTGATTTGAACCGTGAGTTCAAGTAGAAGCATCCTCCTACTTTTTTAGGGGATGCCAGTTCATAGGATGTTGAGTCTTGGATAGAGGCCATGATTTCAATATTTGGCCATCCAGAAACGCATCTAGAGTGGATATTCAAGCATTCTACATACATGTTTTAGGATTCAGCCAAGAATTGGTGGGATGTGGTTACCCATGCTAGTCATCATCAGGGCATGTTATGGGTTGTTTCCACACTGCCTTCTATGATTAGTTCTTTCCTCAAGCACTGGGAAATGATAAAGTAATAAAATTTAGGCATCTCTAGTAGGGTTCTATGTTAGCAATGTAGTATTAATCATTTTTCACTAATTTATATTTCATTTCACCACTTCTAGTCGGTAATGAGATTTTGTGTGTTAGTGTTTTTAAGGATGGGCTCCAGTAATCCATCCAAACTCGGGTGAATTACTTTTTCCTTACAACCATTTATATAATAGTTTATCATTCCCTTATCACTGAATGTATATTTAGAGATGGAACATGTACTGGGTTTAAAAAATCAGTGTCACGTCAGGCAAGTAGTTCTTATGGTGGTAGGAAACATTCCCTAAAGGTTTCTCATAAGGGTAGTGGCAGTCAGATTTTTTTGTTTGATAGATATCGGCTTTATCATCAGTTTGGAAGACTGGGGAATTATAATCCATAATGTAATAGAGACCATACTGAGTGTCGGTCTTGCGACCGTATATTTCATCTTCAGAGCTTTTGTAGGACCATTCAACCAGCTTTGAGTGGTAAAGGATCAACGTGACCCCCACTATCAGGAGTGAGTTCTGTTGTGCTACGCCAGTCATGGAGATTGAATAGAACTCAAAGGCCTAGATGAGGAGGAGGTCATGGTCCTGGTAGTCCAACCCAATATCACTAGTCGTATAAGCATAGAAATTATGATCATGGTAGCCTATCTATGGCACAAGTTCGTGGATAAAGTCAGATGCATGCTTTAAAACCAATAACCAAGGATAACGTTGCGGGGCCATCTACTATATGAGGTATTATTCTAGTAGCCTCCACTATTGTCTCTACAATGTTTCATATAGGTGTTTCGAACACTGTTATCTTTTAATCTAACATTGAATGTCTTGGATTAGAAATACAGTTTCACTATAGAATAATGACCCTCAATACACCATTGGGAATACAACAGAGGGAATACACCAATGCAGCGACTATCCCCTTCTGGTTTGTAGTTACCCTTTCTTTTTTAATCTCTTTGTTTTCAAGATGGCATGCTTTTATTTCATTATCGAGATGAACTGGTCAGTCCACTATCACACCTTTGCATAATTTTATCACCACAAGGACTATTTTTCATCACCATAAGGCTGCAGTTATCTTTTCAAATATGTGTGGGATGTCTAGGTTGGGAGTTCCATACGAAACATCATGGGATTAGTGAAGTGATCACACATATTTAAAATATTTTCTTATGGGATCAAGATTTAAATTGAACTAATTTCCCTCTAGTACTTTATTTTTTTCATTGAAGTCATTCCAGATGAATTTTCTGTCTTACCTCTAAAGAGAGAGGTAGAGTTTACAATAGAGATTATTTCAGGAGAAAATTTGGTGTCCATTCATCCATACAGGATGGAACCTACTGAGCATTAGTAGATGCACCATCAGATAATAGAGCTATACGACAAAGGATTTATAAGGCCAATTACATCCTCTTAGGGTTTTCCAATTCATTTCACCAAGGAGGATGGAAACCTATGTCTTTGTGGGGGTTATAGAAGGTTGAACCAGTTTATGGCCTAGAATATGTGTCTAATTCTTCGAATATATTATTTCTATGACAAGCTCCAAAAAGAAAAGGTGTTCTCTAAGATTGACCAAAGATCTTATTATCAACAGGTGAATGTCAGATAATCATACATACCTCTTACAACTTTCCATAGAAGGTATGGTTTGTATGAGTACCTAGTTATGTCGTCTAGTCTTATGATTGTTCCTTTCATTTTCACAACTTTGATCAATAGGTTTGTACACCCCTATTTGGACTCTTTTTCATGGTCTTTTTGGATGACATATTATTGGATTCTCACACTCGTAATGAACATGAAAAAAATAATGAGATCATTTTGAGTAAATTGAGAGAGCATCATCTTTATGACCAACATGCTAAGTGTGACTTCTATATTGACATGGTCCACTTCTTGGGTCATATAATTTCAGAATCAGGAGAACTGTTGACACTAATATGGTTAGTGTTGTGGTTTCTTGTGAGTAGCCCCAGAACCTGTTTGATATCAGGAATTTCTTAGGGATCTCTAGAAATTATATTATTTCATATAGGACTTCTCACGTCTTTCTTCACCTCTTAATATACTTTAAATGAAGGGTGCTATGTTCTTGTGGTAAGAAGCATTAGATGAAGTGTTTTAGAAACTGAATATGAATCTCTTCTTGGCATAGATTTTGATTTTTTCTGAACTATGTAAAGGTTATAACATCCTCTATGATACACCAGGAATTGGGCTAGGAGCAGTGTTGATGTCAGAAGATAATGTTGTGGTGTACGAATCTCAGCAGTTGGGGCCTCACGGATGAAATTACCCAATGCAAGACCTCAAGCTAGTGGCAGTTGTCCATTATTTATGCTAATGGATACATTAAGTATTGGGTGAGCACTTTATGGTGTACAAAGATCACATGATCAAAAAATATATCATTTCTCAGCGTGACTTGAACCTCAGGAAGTGGATATGGGAAGAATATTTACAGTGCATCGATTTTAGGTTTTCATATACGCATAGAAAGGGCATTGTCACTACTAAAAAATCGGGCATTAGTGACCGCCATTAGCGGTCGCTTCAGCTTCATCGTTGTAGGCCAATAGCGACCGCCAATGGCAGTTGCTATAGGTGGCAGAAATTCCTGCCTTAAGGGACCGCCTGGCAGTCCCTATCCTATGAAAATTATCTCTAAAAAAAATTCCTACTGAAATAAATAAATAAATATATATTTATTAAATAAAATATATATATATATATTAAAGTAAATATTTATATATATATTATTAAATAAAATATTTTAAATATATATATATATATATAATATTTTTTAAATATTTTAATATATATATATATATTAAAGAAATATATATATAATATTAAATAAAATATTTTTCATTTTTTTAATGAAATGTACGAATTGTGTTATTTTTTCTTCACGGTGCAAAATCAGAGATAAAGAAAGGAAAAAATCATAAAAAATGGAAAGCAATTTACAACAGCATAAACAAAAAGATCTTCATAAACAATAAATGATAAACGTGCTTCAACGATCCGAGCAAGTCCATCCATTTCAATCTTCTGCTTCAATAAACCTACTATAAGACAAAAAAACAACAAAACAAAACAAACGTAAATTGGGGATAATTATTTAGTTATTATATACATATAATAAAATTACATCTGACATCAAATCATGGTGCTATAATAATTTAAAACCCCCAATTTAAGAAATTCTATCATTTCAGATCATTCGGTGCACGTTTGCTCCAAATTTGACCGTCTCACGCCGTTTTTGGTGTTTTATGACCCCAGAAACGCGTTTCTGGTCACTGCGGTCAAACAACACCTCCGATTGATGTGTCTTTTGCCCAAAGATTTCACAAATTACAGAATGGATGTTTTAGTACAGTTTCATGGCATTCCAAGGTCGTTCGTGTGGTTTTGACCCCCCAACGTGACATTTTAGCGCGCACTGAGCTGCTGAAAATGACAGAATCGACTGTACCGCGCGCACCGCATGTCAGATGGACATGCCGTCTCCTTCTACATGTCACGAATAGTATTCCTAATGTTTTCTTGTGGTTTCTGGTCATTCGGAGCACGTTTTCTCTGAATTCTACCGTCTCACGCCGTTTTTGGTGTTTTATGACACCAGAAACACATTTCCGGTCACTGCAGTCAAACGACACATCCGATAGATGTGCCGTATACCCGAACATTTCACATATCACACAACGGCTGTTGTCGTACGGTTTCAGGGCATTGCGAGGTCGTTCGGTCGGTTTTGACCCCCCAACGCGCCATTTTAGCACGCGCCGAGCTGCTGAAAATGACAAAATCGGCCGTATCGCACGCACTGCTTGTCTGATGGGTGTTACATCTCCTCTTACATGTCATGAATAATATTCCTAATGTTTTCATGTGGTTTCAGTTCATTTAGAGCACGTTTGGTCTAAATTCAACCGTCTCATGCCATTTTTGGTGTTTTATGACACCCGAAACGCGTTTCCAGTCACCACGGTCATACAACACCTCTGATTGACGTGCCGTCTACCTGACCATTTTTTAAATCACACAAAGGTTGTTTTCGTACGGTTTCATGGCATTCTGAGGCCGTTCGGGTGGATTTGACCCCCCAACGCGCCATTTTAGCGCGCACCGAGCTGCTGAAAACGACACAATCAGTAGTACCGCATGCACCGCACGTCCGATGGGCGTGCCATATCCTCCTACACATCACGAATAATATTCCAAATGTTTTTGTGTGGTTTCAGGTCATTCGGAGCACGTTTTATATGAATTCGACCATCTCACGCCGTTTTTTGGTGTTTTGTGACACCGGAAACACGTTTCCGTTCACCGCGGTCAAAAGACACCTCTGATTGACGTGCCGTCTACCCGACCATTTCAAAAATCACAAAACAGCTATTGTCGTAAGTTTTCGTGGCATTCCAAGGTCGTTCGGGTGGTTTTGACCCCCCAACGCGCCATTTTAGCACGCGCTGAGCTGTTGAAAATGACAGAATCGGTCGTACCGTGCACACCGCACGTCCGATGGGCGTGCCGTCTCCTCCTACACGTCACGAATAATATTACTAATGTTATTGTGTGGTTTCAGGTCATTCGAAGCACGTTTTCTCCGAATACGACCGTCTCACGCCGTTTTTTGTGTTTTATGACACCGGAAGCGCGTTTCCGGTCACCGTGGTAAAACAGCAACTCCGATTGATGTGCCTTCTACCCGAAAATTTCACAAATCACCCAACGGCTATTTTAGTACGGTTTCATGGCATTCCGGCGTCATTCGGGTGGTTTTGACCCCCCAACACACCATTTTAGCGTGCGCACCGAGCTGCTAAAAACGACAGAATCTGCTGTACCGTGCGGACCACACGTCCGATAGGCATGTCGTCTCCTCCTACATGTCACGAATAATATTCCTAATGTTTTCGTGTTGTTTCAGGTCATTCAGAGCACGTTTTCTCTGAATTTGACCATCTCACGCCATTTTTGGTGTTTTATGACCCCGAAAACGTGTTTCCAGTCACTGCGGTCAAACAACAACTCCAATTGACGTGCCGTCTGCCCGACCATTTCAAAAATCACACAACAGCTGTTGTAGTACGGTTTCATGGCATTCCGAGGTTGTTCGGGTGGTTTTGACCCCCCAACGCGTCATTTTAGCGCGCACCGAGCTACTGAAAACGACATAATCAGCCGTACTGCACACACCACACGTCCGATAGGCATTCTCTCTCCTCCTACACGTCACGAATAATATTTCTAATGTTTTCATGTGGTTTTCGGTCATTCGGAGCACGTTTTCTCCAATTTCGACCGTCTCACGCCATTTTTGGTTTTTTATGACACCAGAAACGCGTTTCCGATCACCGCGGTCAAACGACACCTCCAATTGACGTTCCGTCTACTCGACCATTTCAGTAATCACACAACGGCTGTTGTGATATGGTTCCATGGCATTCTGAGGTCGTTCGAGTGGCTTTGACCCCCCAACGCTCCATTTTAGTGCACGCCTAGCTAATGAAAATGACTGAATCAGCCGTACCTCGTGCACCACATGTCTGATGGGCGTGCTGTCTCCTCATACATGTCACGAATAATATTTCTAATGTTTTCGTGTGGTTTCAGGTCATTCAGAGCACATTTTCTCCGAATTCGACCATCTCACGCCGTTTTTGGTGTTTTGTGACACCAGAAACGCGTTTCTGGTCACCGCGGTCAAACGACACCTCAGATTGACGTGCCTTCTACCCGAACATTTCAAAAATCACAAAATGGCTATCTTTGTACGGTTTCATGGCTTTCCGAGGTCGTTCGTGGGGTTTTGACCCCGTAACGTGCCATTTTAGCGCGCGCCGAGCTGCTGTAAATGAGACAATCGGTCGTACCGCACGCACCGCACGTCCGATGGGTGTGTCGTCTCCTCTTACACGTCAAGAATAATATTACTAATGTTTTCGTGTGGTTTCAGGTCATTCAGAGCACGTTTGGTCTGAATTCGACCGTCTCACGTCGTTTTTGGTGTTTTGTGACACTAGAAACGCGTTTCCGGTCCCCACAGTCAAACGACAGCTCCGATTGATGTGTCGTCTGCCCGACCATTTCAGAAATCACACAACGGCTGTTTTCGTACGGTTTCATGGAATTCCGAGGTCATTCAGGTGGTTTTGACCTCCCAACATGCCATTTTAGCGCGCGCCAAACTGCTGAAAATGACAGAATCGGCCATACTACGCGCACCGCACGTCTGATGGGAGTGTCGTATCCTCCTATATGTCACGAATAATATTCTTAATGTTTTTGTGTGGTTTCAGGTCATTCGGAGCACGTTTGCTCCTTATTCGACCGTCTCACGTCGTTTTTTGGTGTTTTTATGACACCAGAAATGCATTTCCGGTCACTGCGGTCAAACGACACCTCCGATTGACGAGCCGTCTACCCGACCATTTCACAAATCACACAATGGTTGTTTTCGTATGGTTTCATGGAATTCCAAGGTCATTCAGGTGGTTTTGACCCCCCAACGCGCCATTTTAGTGCGCCCCGAGCTGCTGAAAACGACAGAATCGGCCATATCGCGCTCACCACACGTTCGATGGACGTGCTGTCTCCTCCTACATGTCACGAATATTATTCCTTATATTTTCATGTGGTTTCAGGTTATTCGGAGCACGTTTTCTTTGAATTATACCTTCTCACGCCGTTTTTGGTGTTTTATGACACTGGAAACACGTTTCCAGTCACCGCGGTCAAACGAAACCTCCGATTGACGTTCCGTTTGCCCGAAAATTTCAAATATCAAACAACGGCTGTTGTCGTACGGTTTCATGGCATTATGAGGTCGTTCGGGTGGGTTTGACCCCCCCAACGCGCCATTTTAGCACGTGGCGAACAGCTGAAAACGACACAATTGGACGTATCACGCACACCGCAAGTCCGATGGGCGTCCCGTCTCCGCCTACACGTCATGAATAATATTCCTAATGTTTTCTTGTGGTTTCAGGTCATTCGGAGCACGTTTGGTCCGAATTCGACCATCTCATGCAATTTTTGGTGTTTTTTGACACCAGAAACGTATTTCCGGTCACCGCGGTCATACAACAACTCCGATTGATGTGATTTCTACCCAACCATTTCAGAAATCACACAACGACTGTTGTTGTACGGTTTCATGGAATTCTAAGGTCATTCGGGTGGTTTTGACCCCCCAACGTGCCATTTTAGCGCGCGCCGAGCTGCTAAAAATGACACAATCGGCCGTACAGCGCGCACCGCACGTCCGATGGAATGACGTCTCCCCCTACACGTCACGAATAATATTCCTAATGTTTTTGTGTGGTTTCAGGTCATTCGGAGCACGATTGATATAAATTTGACCGTCTCACGCCGTTTTGGTGTTTTATGACACCAGAAACGCCTTTCCGGTCACAGTGGTCAAACGACACCTCTGATTCACGTACCGTCTACCCGACCATTTCAAAAATCACAAAACTGATGTTTTCGTACGGTTTCATGGCATTCCGAGGTCGTTTGGGTGGTTTTGACCCCCCAACGCGCCATTTTAGCGCGCGCCGAGCTGTTGAAAACGACAGAATCGGTCGTACCGCGCACACCGCACGTCCGATGGGCGTACCGTCTCCTCCTACACATCACGAATAATATTCCTAATGTTTTTTGTATGGTTTCAGGTCATTCAGAAAACGTTTTCTCCGAATTCGACCGTATCACACTGTTTTTGGTGTTTATGACATCGGAAAGGCGTTTCCGGTCACCGCGGTCAAACGAAACCTCCGATTGATGTGCCTTCTGCCCAAAAATTTTAAAAATAACACGACAACTGTTAACGTACGGTTTCATGGCATTCTGACGTCGTTCGGGTGGTTTTGACCCCCAACGCGCCATTTTAGCGGGCACCGAGCTGCTGAAAACGACAGAATCGACTGTACCGCGCACACCGCATGTCCGTTGGGTGTGTCGTCTCCTCATACATGTCACGAATAATATTCCTAATTTTTTCTAGTGGTTTCAGGTCATTTGGAGCACGTTTTCTCCGAATTCGACCATCTCACGCCATTTTTGGTGTTTTATGACCCTGAAAACGTGTTTCCAATCACCGCGGTCAAACAACACCTCTAATTGACGTGTCTTCTACCCGACCACTTCAAAAATCACAAAACAGTTGTTGTCGTACGGTTTCATGGCATTCCGAGATCATTCAGGTGGTTTTGACCCTCCAACGCGCCATTTTAGCGCGCGCCGAGCTCCTAAAAACAATAGAATTGGCCGTACCGTGCTCACCGCATGTCTGATAGGTGTGTCGTCTCCTCCTAAACGTCATGAATAATATTCCTAATGTTTTTGTGTGGTTTTAGGTCATTCGGAGCACATTTGATCCAAATTCGACCGTCTCACGCTGTTTTTGGTGTTTTATGACCCCAGAAACGCGTTTCTGGTCACCGTGGTCAAACGACACCTCCAATTGACATGCCGCCTACCCGAACATTTCAAAAATCACACAACGGATGTTTTCGTATGGTTTCATGGCATTCTGAGGTCGTTCGTGTGGTTTTGACCCCCCAACGCACCATTTTAGCGTGCACCGAGCTACTGAAAATTAAAAAATCAGTCGTACCACGTGCACCGCACGTCCGATGGGCGTTCCGTATCTTCGTACACGTTAAGAATAATATTCCCAATGTTTTTGTATGGTTTCAGGTCATTCATAGCATGTTTTCTCCGAATTCGACCGTCTCACGCCGTTTTTGGTGTTTTATGACACCAGAAACGTGTTTCTAGTCACCGTGGTCAAACGACACCTCCGATTGATGCGACGTCTGCCCAAAAATTTCAAAAATCACACAATGTATATTTTCGTACGGTTTCATGGCATTCCGAGGTCATTTGTGTGGTTTTGACCCCCCAACGCGCCATTTTAGCGCGCGCAGAGCTGCTGAAAACGACACAATCGGCCGTACTGCGTACACCGCACATCTGATGGGTGTGTTGTCTCTCCTAATTGTCACAAATAATATTCCTAATGTTTTTGTGTGGTTTCAGGTCGTTTGAAGCACGTTTGGTCCGAATTCGACCATCTTATGCCGTTTTTGGTGTTTTATGACACCGGAAACGCGTTTCCGGTCATCGCGGTCAAACGACACCTCCGATTGACGTACCGTCTGCCCGAACATTTCAAAAATAATACAACGGCTATTTTCGTACGGTTTCATGGCATTCTGTGGTCGTTCGGGTGGGTTTGACCCCCCCACGCACCATTTTAGTGCGCACCGAGCTGCTGAAAATGACACAATCGGCCGTACCGCGCGCACCGCACGTCCGATGGGCGTGCCGTCTCCTCTTAAATGTAACGAATAATATTCCTAATGTTTTCGTGTGGTTTCAGGTCATTCGGAGCACGTTTGCTCTGAATTAGTCCATCTCACGCCGTTTTTTGTGTTTTATGACATCAGAAACGCGTTTCCGGTCACCGCGGTCAAACGACACCTCCGATTGACGTGTCGTCTTCCCGACCATTTCACAAATCACACAACGGCTGTTGTTGTACGGTTTCATGCCATAATGAGGTTGTTCGTGTGGTTTTAACCCCCAACGCACCATTTTAGTGCGCGCCGAGCTGCTGAAAATGACAGAATCGGCCATACCACGCACCGTACGTCCGGGGAGGGCTGTCCGAGGTGCGGGGAGGGGTGTCCGGGGTGCGGGGAGGGCTGTCCAGAGTGCGGGGAGGGCTGTCCGGGGTGTGGGGAGGGGTTGTCCGGGGAGCGGGGAGGGGCCGTCCGGGGTGTGGGGAGGGCTTTCCGGGATTCGGAACTGGTGTCCGGGTTGCGGGGGGCTGTCCGGGGTGCGGGGAGGGCTGTTCGGGGTGCGGGAGGGATCTCCGAGGTGCGTGGGGTGCTGTCCGGGGTGCGGGAGGGCTGTCCGGGGTGCGGGGCGGGCTGTCCGGGGGGGGTGGCTGTCCGGGGTGTGGGGGACCTGTCCGGGGTGCGTGGGGCCTGTCCGGGGTGCGAGAGGGCTGTCCGGGGTGCATGGAGGGCTGTCCAGAGTGCGGGGAGGCCTGTCGATGGTGCGGGGGGGGGGGGGGGGGGCTGTCTATGGTGCGGGGGGCCTGTCCGGGGTTCCGCGAGGACTGTCCGGCGTGCGGGGGGCCTGTCCGGGGTGCGGCAGGGCTGTTCGGGGTTCAGGGAGGGCTGTCCGGGGTGCGGCAGGGCGGTCCGTGGTTTGGGGAGGGCTGTCCGGAGCGTGGGGACGGCTGTCCTGGGTGACGGGAGGGGCTGTCCGGGGTGTGGGGAGGGGCTATTCGGGGTGCGTGGAGCCTGTCCGGGGTGCGGGGAGGGATGTCCGGGGTGCGGGGATGCTGTCAGGGGTGCGCAGGGGCTGTTCGGGGTGTGAGAAGGGCTGTCCGGGGTGCAGGAGGGCTGTACAGGGTTCGGGGAGGACTGTCTGGGGTGCGGGGGGGGGGGGGGGGGTGGGGGCTGTTCGGTGTGTGGGGGGCCTGTCCAGGGTGCATGGGGGATTGTCCGGAGTGCGGGGGGCCTGTCCGGGGTGCATCGGGGACTGTCCGGAGTGCGGGGGGCCTATCCGGGGTGCGGGAGGGCTGTCCGGGGTGCGGGGAGGGCTGTCCAGCGTGCGGGGAGGGCTGTCCGGGGTGCGGGGGGCTGTCCGGGGTGCGGGGGGCCTGTCCGGGTTGAGGGGAGTACTTTTCGAAGTGCGGGGGCCTGTCTGGGGTGTGGAGAGGGCTGGCCGGGGTGCGGGGAGGGCGGTCCGGAGTGCGGGGAGGGCTGTCCGGGGTGCGGGAGGGCTGTCCGGGGTGCAGGGAGGGCTGTCCGGAGTGGTGGGGGGGTGTCCGGGGTGGGGGGGGGGGCATGTCCGGGGTGCGGGGAGGGCTGTACGGAGTTCGGGGGGGGGGGGGGGAGCTGTTCGAGGTGCGAGGGGGCTGTCCGGGGTGCGGGGCGGGCTGTCCGGGGTGCGGGGGGGCTGTCCGCGGTGCGGGGGGCCTGCTCGGAGTGCGCGGGGGGGGGGGGGGGTATTTGGGGTGTAGGGGGCCTATACGGGGTGCAGGGAGGACGGTCTGGAGTGCGGGGTGCCGGTCCGGTGTGCGGGGAGGGCTGTCCGGGGTGTGGGGAGGGCTGTCCGTGGTGCGGGCGGGCTGTCTGGGGTGCGGGGAGGGCTGTCCGGAGTGCGAGGCGGGCTGTCCGGAGTGCGGGGGGGGGGGGGGGGGGGGGCTATCCGGGGTGGGGGGGGGGCATGTCCAGTGTGCTGGGAGGGCTATATGGAGTTCGGGAGGGTTGTCTGGGGTGCGGGAGGGCTGTCCGGGGTGCGGGGAGGGCTGTTCGGGGTGCGGGGGGCTGTCCGGGTTGCTGGCGGGCTATGCGGGGTGCGGGGAGGGCTGTCCGGAGTGCAGGGAGGGTTGTCCGGGGTGCGGGGGGGGGGGGGGGGGGCATGTCCGGGGTGCGGGGAGGACTTTCTGGAGTGCGGGGGGCTTTTCCGGGGTGCGGGAGGGCTGTCCGGGGTGAGGGGAGGGCTGTCCCATGTGCAGGGAGGGCTATCCGGGGTGCGGGAGGGCTATCCAGGGTGCGGGGAGCGCTGTCCGGGGTGCGGGGAGAGCTGTCCGGAGTGCGGGGGGAGGGGGGGGGGGCATGTTTGGGGTGCGGGTGCAGGGAGGGCTGTCCGGAGTTTGGGGAGGGTTGTCCAGGGTGGGGGGGGGGAAGTCTGTGGTGTGGGGAGGGCTGTCCGGAGTGCGCGGAGGGCTGTCTGGGGTAGGCCGGGGACTAAAAATAGTGAACTCAGCTCATTCATCAAAAACAAGTTTAATGGTTTATAATAGGAATCACATTTTTTTTCAAAAATATTACAGAACATGCAATTCTAAACATTAAAAATTAAATGAACGAAAAATATCCAAATCATTAATCAGTTTCATGGTTACTTCTCAATTCATGCACACAAATATTGCATGAGGCCAAAACCCACATGATACCCTCAAATAACAAAAAAAATCACTAGAAACCCTACATAAATATCAATAACAACCCTAGCATTAAAATCAGAAAGACACCTCATGAATATGATGCATCATGCGTGGTCATGACTACTACCTCCATCAGGTGGGTCAGGGGCCTACAACAAAAAAACATTTTGAATATTTTTATAAAAATATAATATAAACTAAATTAATAAATACAGTATAAACCTGTGTCTTCTAATCCCCTGCACCATCACCTGGATGCACATATTTCCGCAGTGCTCTAACCTCAGCGATCAATTACGCTTTTACCTCCTTGGAAGCATACAGTCGTTCCTCGAAATCTGACAACCATTGTGTCATCTGAGCAATAGTAGGACAGACAAACACATCACGTGACACTACAGAACGAGGAATCCTTGTTCCATTGGTCAAACTATATCCATTCCTGTCCCGACCAATAATGCGATGAAAGATCTCATCCCTTCGCATGGGAAGCTATCGTTGGTCCTCTTCCAGATGTTCTAATTCAGCATCAAATTGAGCATATGAAATATTTAAATATATATACATATATTAATATACATATTTTATGTATGTATTGGTAATGAGTACAAGAACTTACTATCAATGCTGTAGCCTCTGGATCATTGCGATCACGAGTCCTCATCTACACCGACATTTTATCAGTTGGTGCACCTTTATCCCGCAACTGTATATGAATAGAATATAAACATAAAACCGTATTAATTAAAAAAATTAAAAATGAATAATAAATACCTAATGTCAGATGTGAGACACATGACGAGTCATGAGCCTGTGTGGTGGTCCCTGCAACGCTCTATTCTCAGAATGTCATGTTGACACCACCTACATTCAATTCATTCAAATTTCAAACAAATTACACATTCTTGAAAATATATATACCAAAATAAATATACAAACCGCAACACCCTCAGTAGGGAAATATGCAACTAAATCACGCCACTGAGCCGGGAGGACACCTCTCGAGACTTTTTCCAGAATGTCTGGGGCACCCACATTTGGCACCCAGTGGTCCCACTTGACTTTGCCTTTATAGTCTTTCCACATATTATGACATTTTCTCATACACACTGGCCGAAACTCATCGAGAAATACTTTAAAATTTTTCCATTAAAGAAAAAAATCACATATGTTATTGTTGGTTATACATAGGGAATAAAGTAAAATGGTCTTCTTACCTGAACCTCCCTCCAAAGACGATCTAATGTGTCCTGAGGGATAGAAGCCCAGTCACATGTGGTCAATGGAAATCGATGTGGATCATTTATGATATGACCCATCGGATGAATAAATGTAGGGGTATTCCGTCCCACAGGATAAAATACATCATCAAATAAAACATCAAAAGTCGTGTCGGAATTCCATGAAAATATGCCACGACCAGGGCCTCTCTTGCGAGAGGAAGAAGTAGTCGAGTCTAATCCTATTGAAAACAATTTTATATACAAATTGACAGATGTTATATATATATATATATATATGTTTATTAATTACATAAAAATAGAGACAATGACATTCCAACATACCTCGACCCTGAGACGTAGATGCCTCAGATGGATGATGTGGATCTTCTGCCTCTTCCCCTGACATGCCTATAGTCATGGAAAACATTAGTAAGGGGACTATCCAAAGTGTCCAAATGAAAAATTGGATTGTTTTTAAAAAAATTAAACTTGTACAGTTGTTAATCAAACAAAAAGGGATTGAATAATTAGTTGTGAGTGAATTTTAAAAAATCAAAAAGTTCACAAAACATATATATAAATTATTTACAAAACCAATCAATACATAGGCAAATTTCAAATTGAATTAAAAAAAATTCAAGCAGCACATGAACCAAATGAAGAATACCTCAATGGGAAGATACACGGACAATAACCTCAATATAACATGAGTTAATCACCCTAAATATTTATAACTGAATGAACTTCCAAAAGTGAGGATTAAAACTTACATGGATTTATAAAATGTTTAGATAATTTATGATATCTTAGGCTGAATAGTGGGAAAACAATTATACCTTTCAATAAGCATGAAAATCAACCATTTATCCTTCAACAGCCGCTCTGACCCAATAAATATCTTCTTCACGTTGAACTACAGTATGTTGATCAAGCTGTTGGGAAACAAAAGGAACAGTCTCGGGTTTATCTTGTTCAAATAAAAACACTCCTCACCGAGAAATTTTGACAACAACTTGCCAACTTGTATTCGCAGGCAATGTAACGAAGAATACTTGTTCCACTTGTGATGTCAAAATGAAGGGTTCATTATCAAATTGGTCATTTTTGTATAACATATAGTTGAAATTCACCAATGAAAACTGATATTGATCGTCTTTACATCCACGCACTGGATCAACCCAATTACACTTTAACAACATGTACTTCAACCTATTTGTGTATACAACTTCAATAATGCCTATCAATTGACCATAGTAATAACCAAAATACACAAATAGACAACTGATGCCACTGTTTTGTGTTGCTCGTTTGTCGTCAACATATTTAATGAAAAATAGAAAACCATTATCATCTATAGATTTATAACGACGAGCCGTTATAGATGGAATCTCAGCCAGTTGGATAAATTCTTCAGTTAGCATGGGGTGCCATAACTCCCTCATCTTATGAACCTACATAATTTATAGAATTCAATAATGATATATGAAGAAATAAATTAGTATAATACTTCACTCATAATGAAAATCAATTTATACTTACATAATCCTTGAACCAATCATGAAATGACGCATAATGAGACTGTTGAATTTGCAACTCAGTCGCACGATACATCTCTTCTTTTATCTCATTAATGTGTTTCCTACAAATGATAATGCGATGTTTAAATGATCAACTTATGAAAACAAAACATGCAAAAGTTAAACAATAAAAGTGATAAGATACTTATTGCATTAATGGTGCAACTGATGGAGTATTAAACTAGATATATCGATGCGCTTATATCCACTCGATGTTATCCATATCATATGTGGTTCCTTCTCCAACTGGACCATACTAAATCCAAGAGGGATTATCTAATTTTTTTTCAACATCTGTAAGATATTCTGCATAAAAGGTAGTACACTCATCTATTAAACAACCATTGGCTATTGATGGCTCTGGACGAGCTCTGCTTCGTACAAATCATTTCAATGTACTCAAATACCGCTCAATAGGATACATCCACCTGAATTGCACTGGACCAACATCCATTACTCCATCAGTTAGGTGCACTATCAAGTGGACCATAACATCAAAAAATGAGGGGGGAAATAGTTTCTCAATGTGACAAAGAGTATGTACAATTCGGTCCTGTAAAGTTTTTAAATCACTCATTCATTGTTTTCATAAACAAAGCTGTCTAAAAAAATTACTCATCTCAATCAACGGCTGAACAACATTGGGGGATAAACAATCACAAATTGCGATTGGAATCAACTGTTGAAGTAGTATGTGATTGTCATGACTTTTCAACCCTTGCAATGTCTTGCTCGTCAGATTCACACACTTTGAAATATTAGAAGACTAACCATCAGGCACCGTGAGCATCTATAAAATGGAATGAAATGTCTCTTTCTCATTTGTAGTCATCGTATACTGTGCATCAGGCATATATGCCATGTTTCCCTCAGCTAACTGTTAATGCAAATGTTTCCTTAAACCCATTTCTTCCAAATCAAGGCATGCATTAACATTTTTCTTTGATTTTCCACTGACACCTAAAATGGTCCACAATATGTTATCACAAAATTTTTTGTCAATGTGCATGACATCCAAATTATTTCTCAGCATGTCAGTTTTTCAATACGGAAGACTATAAAAAATAATTTTCTTTTTCCAATTGTGACAGCGTTGCCCACCCGTATCTCGAATATTACGTACCTAAGGAGCCACCAAAGCCTGAATTTCATATACAGTGTAGATGTTTTCTTCCTCAATCTGCGATAACATTTTGACTCCTGTCCTGATCTTTAGTGCTGGGCTGAACTCTCTAGAACCATCAAATGCCACTCTGTCCTCTCTGAACCTATGCTGAGGGGGGAGAAAACGTCTGTGACCCATGTATGCCCATTTTTTGGAATTCTTAATCCATACAGATTTTTTACTTTTGTTGCAACAAGGGCAAAAAAATTCCCCTTTCGTACTCCAGCTTGATAAATTTGCATAAGCTGGGAAGTCATTGATTGTCCCCAATAAAGTAGCCTGCAGTTTGAACATTTCATTCGTTTCACAGTCATAAGTCATCACACTATCACACCAAAATTCATTCAACTCATCAATCAATGGCTGAAGGTAAACATCAATCTTATCCCAAATATTTTTAGGTCTATCAATAAGAGTGGAAAGTAATATAAATTGTTGCTTCATACAAAGCCACAGAGGAAGATTATATGGAACCAAAACCACTGGCCATGTGCTATGATTTGCACCAACCATAGACTTGAATGGATTGAAACCATCTGCTGCCAATCCCAATCGGACATTACAAACATCTTTGGAAAAGTTGGGATGTCTCTTATCAAAATCCTTCCATGCATGAGAGTACGCCGGGTGGGTTAACAAATCACTTTCAGGACCTATTTCTGCATGCCATCTCATTAAATTAGAAACTTTAGATGACATAAAAATATTTTCAACCATGGTTTAAGGGGAAAGTAATGAATTTGCTTTATGATAATCAGTTTCCCCTGTATCACAATCTGACTTTGATGAGTCTGATTTACCCTGTTCTCTTTTTACCTGGAAGCACCACAAACCGTACAAATATCCAAATGGGAAGTTTTCTTTCTAAACAACATACAGTTGTTTGCACATGAATCTATGGTCTCAGATGTAAAACCTAAGTTCTCTGTTAGCATACGAGCATGGTAATACGACTCTGGAATCTTAGCATCGACAGGAAGAACCTTTTTCAATAACACCAACAGCATGTCGAATGATTTGTCTGACCAATGATTCAAAGTATTCAAATTCAACAACTCCACGATAATTGAAAATTTGCTGTAAGAAGTACATCCAGGATATAATTCTGTTTTTTCATCATCAATTGCTTCATAAAACCTCCTCAAATCACGATCTGCACCAGAGCGAAGATTTATCTCGCTGGTCTCAAGATTCTGGATGTCAATGCCTTCAGGATCCAACCCACGTACCATATCAGTAAGCATTTCATGCATTGGATCATTCATCCTTTCACCAACATCCATCTGAATTTTATCAGTATTTTTACAATGAACATATTATTATCCATGATGAGTCCAACTCTTATAATTTTTCAGAAATCCATTAAAGAATAGGTTCTCCCTCATAGTATCTTGTGTGAATTGATATCTGTTAGCACATTTTCTACATGGACAACTAATATAGTCACTTTCAAATCCTCTGGTGAAGTTAATAAACTACATAATTCCATTTAAATACTCTATAGACGTTCGATTTGGAAGATCAATCCAACTCTTATCCATAATAAGATCCATATAACAAACATTTACACAAGACTTATTACATTTTCATTTTTCATATCAAATATATTTAAAATAAATACTAATTAATTGTTTGTGAACAATTTATAAAATAATAATGTAAGTGAAAGCCCATGTCATACCTAATTGCGCTACAAACATGGAAGGGAGGGTAGCCGAAGGCGGTGCTGCGAGGGAGAGGAGAGGCAGCGGTGGGGAGCTGGAGTCGGAGCTGGTGTGGCGAGGGAGGGGACGGGCGGCGGGTGGCGACGGGGAGTCAGAGGAGAGGAGGAGGTGAGGTGGTGACGGTGCAGCGTGGGTGGGATGATGAGGGAGGGGACCAAGGATAGGGGGAGCCGGAGTGGGCGGGCGACAGCGGTGAGGGGACAAGTAGCGGTCGTGCGGGGAGGGAGGGGACCGGGCGGCGGCGGTGCGGTGAGGGAGAAGATGGTGAAGGAAGGGATGGGTGGTGGTAGTGCGACAGGGGAGGGGATGAAGATGAAGAGGACAAGGGTTGGAGGGGTGCGGGGGGGGGGGGGGGGGTGGGTGGGGGGGGGGGGTTGAGGTGCTGGGGGGGGAGGGAAAAGGGGGCGGTGGGCTGAGGGTGGAGGTAGGAGGCCGGAGGGGCTGGAGGCTGAAGGCCAGAGGGTGGCCAGAGGGCTGCCGGAGGCGGGTGGCGGGAGGCCTGAGGGAAGAGGGAGGCCGGAGGGCGGCCGTAGGGTGGAGGGCGACCGGAGCCGGAGGGCAGAGCCAGAGGAAGCCCAGAGGAGATGGAGGGCAGGGAAGAGGGCGGCCGGAGGGTGGAGGGTGGCCGGAGGGAGGTCGGCAGAGGGCGGGGTAGCAGAGGGTGGCCGTCAGAGGGCGGAGGGAGGAAGGGAAACGAGAATGACGATGAGGGATGGTGCGCAGTGGCGGGCTGGGCGCGCGATGACCGGGGATGGTGGCGATGAGGAGGGCGCGTGGCGATGGGGAGGGTGGAAGGGTTCGGGGGGGGGGGGGGGGCTTCGTGAGAGGAGGGAGGAGAGGGTTTAGGGGGGGGGGGGTGGTGCCGAAGTCGGTTTTTTTAGGGAAACCTAGCGACCTCCATTAGCGGTCGCTATAGGTAAAGGGGATAAAAAGCACATATTTCTAGTAGTGTGTGGTCGCTAACTCCATGAGTATGAAAACTCAGACGTTGGCCATACAAGATGTCAGGAATTAATGGATGTTAATGGCCCTATTTTCAAAACATCATCTGGAGATTCATTATAGCCACAAGCAGTCTTACCTCATATCATTAACAATTATCTCCTCCTTCATTGATATGGTGAAGAGTAAGCAGTTTTCAAATCCTGATGTTTTGGTTCCCCATTAGAGTATATTAGGAGTTATCCAACATCCGGATTTTTCGGTGGATAGAGACAATATCCTGCATCTATGTGGATGTACCTGGGTTCCATAAAATATCAAAAGTGGTGTTGATGAATGATTACATGTTTCTCAGTGGGTAGTACATCCAGTAATTCTAAAGATGAATCGAGATATCTGACACTAGTATTGGTTTCAAAGAATGAAATTCTAGATTATAGGTTTCATCACTAGGTGTTCCACTTGTCAGTATGTGAAGGCAGAGAAACACAGAAATACATGCTTGTAATAGTGGCCTTCAGTCCTATAATAGAAGTGGTAATATTTTTCTATGTATTTCATATTAGATTACCTATGATTCCAGGGGACGATGATTTTTTATTGGTATTCATTGACAGAATAATTAAATCATCCCACATCATTCCAATTCAAAAGACATTCTCAGTTGATGAACTGGGAATATTGTATGCCTATGAGATCTTATGGCTACACAGGGTTCTACATACTATCGTTTCATATAGGGATGCTCGTTTCACTTCCTGGTTCTGTAAAGGTTTGAATAAATCTATGGGGACTTGGATGCTTATAAGCATATCTTTTCACCCTCTGATTGAGGGATAATCATAATGGACAATATAGGTTTTTGAGGATATGCTCGGATCATGTGTACTTAATTTTAGAAGTTCATGGGAGAAGAATATCCCTCTCATCGAGTTCCCTTATAATTACATTTTGTTGGTAACAATTCAGATGGATCCTTTTGAGGCCTTATATGGTAGGATATACTATAAACCATTATGCTAGCAATAGGTAGGTGAGGTTTCCCAGCATGGTCCTCGTCTCATTCAAGAGACATTAGAATTGGTTTAGCTGATTTGGAAGTGTATGACTACTGCTCATTCTAGGGAAAAATCTTACACCAATAATCATCAATGGCCTCTATAGTTCAAGGTTAGGGTTTTTTCTTGGGTATCACCTAGGCTTGGGTATAGATGGTTAAGGAAGAAGTTAATGTCTTATCCTCATTACGTGAGGCCATTCATGATCTTAGTGAGATTTGGGCTGCTAGTCTATCAGTTACTACTACCACAGAGGTATCGTTCCATGCACGATGTCTTTCATGTCTCACAGCCTCACCAATTTCATACTGACCCAACTAATAACTATGATCCAAGGGATATTCAGTTAGATTCTATGTCTACCTTTGAGGAAAATCTAGTGCTAATTATTGACCGAAGGATGAATGATATTTGATGAAAGTTTATCCCTCTCATTTGGGTTCCATGGCTACACTACTAAGTACAGGATGAGACTTGGAAGAGTTTATCAAATGTATGTGCTTAGTGGCCAATGTTTTTATCAAATTGTGTTCCCTTGACCTTGAAAGGAGAACTCAGGGGGAGAGTTATCTTAAGCGGGTATGATTATTAGAACCTTATTTTCCCCTATGTATGGATCCCTTAATTATTAGTATAAATATTTACTTTAGACCTAATATGGATTCCTAAAGATTCAGTAATGTTTATAAGGGGTGTTCAGGGAATTTTGCAGCTCAAAGAACATATGTTTTGGTAAAAACTAGATTAGAACATGGTTTAGAGTAAACAGTTCAAGAATTCTAAACAGTTTGGAAAACTATGTTGATTGTTTTTTCTCAAACAGAGCCACCTCACATCGTTGGTACAAATCCATGAATCCAAAACATGTTAATTATCAATTTTATTATGTTCATGTTCATGTCTTACGCATGGTTTGATCAAACCTTGCAGAGGATGTTATTTCAAGTAGAACCGTCTCACACGGTTTGCACATGGTTTGAGAAACCATATAGACAAACCATGTGCAGGCTAAAATTCTGGGTAAATTTCCTATTTTTCCCTTAATAATCTATTTTACCCTCCCTCTTCCTCCCTAATCTGAGAAAAAATGGGATTAAGCCCCTTTCCTCTCATTTTGGAGCTTTTATATGGCCAATGCTAGGGATTAAGAGATCTCCTTCATCCAATATATGATCAAGATTATTTTCATCGAATTGGATTTGAAATGGTATGTACTCGGGTCCACTTTATCAATTATTCTTATCTCTTTATCTCAACAATGATATCATCAGTTGAGAATTTTTCACATGTTCTTTGATCTACTCTGATCAGATCCAAATCAAGGGCTAATACCAGAGGAGGAGAGTCATACAATCCAAATGTGGGTGTTATATAAATCATCCCTAATGTTCATTGATTTTAGAATATTTGTGTGGGGTCCATCAATTTAAGGGGGTCCATTTATTAAATTTACATGTCAAGATTATAAATGTTATAATCGCATGGAATTATCTTTATAAATATATGATTAGTTGTTAGTAGTTATAACCATAACACAATCCACCCCATGAAGAAGGTTATGAAATATTTGAATTTTTAGTGTTTCAGCACTTTCGAGCCACCGTTCGGGTGTCCCTTTTCATGACATTAATTAATGTGATCTCTTTAATAATAAATGGTTTTTTAATGAAAATTTCATAATGCCATGTACCATGTATGACCACCAGTTGACTTGCCTAAGTTAAGTGCTTCAATTTAGTTATTAAATGTTAAATGTGAATGGAATGTAGACAATGTATACAACATATCCTTATTAAATGAGATTGAATAATGTTTACATGTCTATAGCACCCATGCCATATTGAAGGATAGTAGTGGAGTGAACCTCTATAAATGTATATTCAATAATGGTTAATTAAATCATGATAAAATGGTAGCAAGGCAACATGGCCTATCCAAACTAATGAAAGACAGGGCCTAAACCTAATGAATTATTACTTGATTACAATATCAAATAATAATGGACTAACTCGATCTCACCTTGGAATCAGAGAGGATAATTCCTTGGGACTCGGGAACCCCATTATAATTCATGGATGGTATTTTCATAGGTTGATACCCACCTAGACTCTAATTATTTTCTATTCCTTGGATGCCTGTTACAGTACTATACAGTCCTTTACATTATTTCAAGATACCACATATACACTCCTTGGATCCACCATTGACTAGTAGGTTCCATGGTGAAATTCGATAGGGCCCTGTCATTGATAAGTCCCATTTTACCTTGGATTATGATCCTTGGATTACAATCTTACACCTTAGCTAGATTCATATACTAATGAGTTAGAATTCTGTAAGACTAAGGTCACCTTGGTTATTACCTTAGAATACCCTCATCAAATATTATTTCATGTAGCCTTGTTATGTATTTGGACCTTTAATACATACACTACCATGAGGTTATGATAGTACTAGTTATGCCTCACATGAAATATTTAACATTAAATGGTAATTAATTAACTAATGATCTAGTTCTATGTTCAAATACCTGTTGAGGGATAAAGCAGGTATGTGGGTATTGAATAATATTGTACAGCTTACATTAAATTGCCAATGAATTCCTACACACTGCAATATTCCATTACATAGGTTGGATGTTATAGACACCATTGGTGGTGGCCTACTGAGATTTTTCTCACACCCTCTCTGAGCAGCGTTTGGTACCGTAGTAGATTACATGGTTGTAGATGTTGACAAAGGGGAGCATCGGACTTCAAACACTTTATTGCCTGCTATTTGGGATGAAGATTGATAGCATAGGACTGAGTTGGATCTTAGGATTATTTGATTAGATCTTGATTTTTCTACTTTGTGGATCATGTAATGCATATTTTCTTTTATCCATGTTTTCCGGTTTTGTAGTGACATAAAATAACATCATATTTGTTCCAGTCGATAAAGATGTTATTATTCTAGGTTATCTAGTATAGCAGTTTTCTTATGCTGTTTATTTATATTATTTATATAGAATATGTTGTTTAATATTTTTTATATTCCATTCACTATATTTTACATTTTTAATAGGGGAATAGTCTATCCATCGACACAACCTACTCCCTCACTCCTAGTCTGCAGCCTCTGGTATTTGGGGAGATGTGCTAGAGGCCATGTGGCCCACCAGGCTCGGGGCACCCATTAAGTGACATCTGGGTCTAGGTAATCACACATAGAACATGCCCCAAAGTTTATAGGAACTCAAAATTGGGAACAAATATGCATAAAGGATCTCAATCCGAACATCATGGAAAGATTCCACAACTCCATCCATGAATTATAGATACAGGGATTGATGCCCTATGTATTAGAGGTGATTCCATACTAACAATCATGGAAAATATATAAGGAAATCACCCTAATGAATCATTTCCATGATATAGATGAAAATGGATCCAAGTAATTATTTATGTAGTACAGATCATGAAGTAAGGTTACAGGTTTTTTCCCTTAGACCCAAGGTGCTGGCCATGTAAATGGAATGTTTCTATGTCTGTTTTATTGTAAACTATGTGTAGTTTCCCATGAACTCTTCTAGTGTACTAGTACACTATTTTTTCCATGTACCAATACAAGGTTATGCATGTGCACTCTTCTAGTGAACCAATACACAGTTATTCCCACGTACTAGTAAATGATTATTCCCATCTACACTAGGTCATGCTATGTTAGTGTGGGAGTACCCAATGGTCTTGTGGCCATGTACTATAGCTTGTGTCTATGTAGCCTATAAGGTATACTCAATGATATTGGGGAGAAGTCACACTCTATTGGATTGGGTGTCACACCATATGAACCTTTACATTCTTCCGAAACCCAATACCTTCTAGGAGGTACCCAAAAACCGTGTAATCCCTAACTGCATTCTATGTGGATTAGGATTTACATAATCCCATATGCTTTTCATCCAATGCATGTTCCAACTAATTCTACCTTCAAACTAGTCCATGATTAAGCTGTATGTTGTGGAATTGTTCTAGTCAATACTTTTCATGCCTAATCAGTAGAATCCATCCTTGAATCTGTTCAGAAATTATATTTCATTGATCATGTCACATCTAGCATGCCCCACTCAAATCGGGGGTTTTCAATTCTATCTAATTAGCTCTTCAATACAACTGTGGATACTCTTTCACATAGTGACGATCCCAGATCTATAATATTGAATCATTTTTCTATGAAATAAGATCAAAATGATTGATTTCATGGATGATTTAGAACTACATGTCAATGAAGAAGTCTTTGGATGAATGAAGAAATATAAGACAAATTAACATCCAAAAAATGACATATAAACCCCCTACCAATGTTTATGATGGCCTTCTTCTATATCCATTATAATGAAAACTAATAAATCATTTATAAATAATCAAAACGTCCAAATTAATCTCTCAAATAAACCCATCTCACAATGTTGGTCGAACCATAGGTCACTTTTTTGGATGATTCATTCAGATTCATCATATGAATAGAAAATGGGGAAATAATCCAAAAATTATAATCCGACATCATTATGGATTGCTTGTTGAGGAAGAATTGGTTGTTGTAATCATCATTGGAGGGATCCCAAATATCATTACACACTGATCAATGATCTATGATCAAGTTATTATTTTACTAAGAGAGATCCTCAAACACTCGGCAGAATGGTTTCCAATGGATTGAAGGTCATACAGAGAATGTTTTTACTTTGTCATAATATTATACCTAATGGAAAATCAATATATAAAACAATGAAATCCAAATATAATAATTTATTAAATTATTTTATTTGTTTCATCCACAAGGAATATTTTACGAAAATTCCTCATTCTATAATGGTTATAGTATTCCTAGGTTAAAAACGACATCCTGAACTAAACTATTTACTTAGATTTATGATTTTACCCCATTTATAATTTCTTCCAATTTTTTCAAAAAACTATTTGTATGTTCTATTTATTATATTTAATATATTTAAATCATTTATTATGGGCACATAGGGCCATAAAATCACACACTATTTCATTGCATGATCTGAAAGAAAAATCTAACCAATATAAAAAAATGATAAATGGAAAATATGAGTTGCAATAGGTTATATATGAATCTATTATTCACTCTCTAGGATTCAATAATGGTAAATTACTAATGAAACCACATGGAAATTTTTAAATAACTATAGTTATAAGTAAATATTAAAATGTAAATTTATTTATTTGTCATTGAATTAATTATTAGTAATAGTTTTTAAATCAAATTTGTATTAATTTTTGATAAAATTATATTAAATTATGGGATATAAAGAAATATAAAATCTATGGTGACTAAAAATATTTACTTTATTAGTAATATAACATAAGACATTATTAAGATAAGTAAAATGATAATTGATTATATAGTATATATATATATATATAAATGTTTAATGTGTTCATATATATTTAGATGTACTTATTAATATTTTTAAATAATTTATAACTCACTTTGATTAAGAAAGTGGTAAATTATGATCCAATAATTAATCCACATAAAACATATATGATACTAGAGTTTTACCACATTGAATATAATTTGAGTAGGATGTACCATGTTAGTTTGGGTTAGTGCCTACATATGAATGTTGGTGAGGGTATAAAACACATTGGGTTCACATGAAGTGTGTATAAGGTTCTTGTGGACTATACAAGTGTGTGGCGTGACCTATTTGGATGCATGTGTGTAGTGTTGTAGGTATTGAACCACTTTTATAGATCATGCATTGGAAGAAATGGTAAATTTCATTGCATGGTGATAGAATGCATGGACCATCGATGTGGGGTATGAGCACATGTTACTATTCACCTGACCAAAAAAATTTCACATAACATAAGGGTTATATTAAATTTCATCTAAATCGTCTTATTAAAATTAGTGTTCAACAATGACTAACACTAAACCAATATAACATTTTATCTTCTTCTTATGCACAAAAAATATCACATCCATCGCCATCTACCAAGATGATCAATGCCCCTTACCACTTTTGGCTTCCACATATCCAACACCTTCAAAATATATACCACTAATACCACAACAAGATTTTCTAGAATGATACACTAAATTTTCAACTAGTTTGGTATATATATATATATATATTCATTAAATATCAAGTTACCTTCCATGTTCAATATTTAAATGAATGATCCAGATGGATAAATTTATTTATTGATATAATGAGGGTAAGATGAGATTTTCGTGTTTTCAACTTTAATATTAATCGTTATATATATAAATTTATACAAAAAATTTCATATTTTTGTAACTGGCTCAAATTATTCAAGCTAAAAAAAATAAGAAAGATAAATCATTCATGAGGGTACGTTTCAGCCATATTACACTGAAAATTTTATGTACACATACATTAAATATACAAATTAATTGTACCCTCTTCCTCCCAATTTATAATATCAATATAATAACGAATATCATATATATATATATATAATATTGTAATTTTATTTTTAGTAGAAATTAAAAAATTTGTTAATTAATTTTGAAAAAAATAACAAATTTGTTTTTTTATAAAATTTGTCATTGTTCCCCCTAATAGAGAAATTTTTGGACCTTTACAAAGCTCTATGATTGGATTTTTGTATAATATTTAATTGAATAAATCCTTACCTTTTTATCATTTAAATTAGTTTCGCATTTAATTTCATCAAATAAAATTCCAATAAAAATTATGAACTGTTTATAGAAGTTTATTTTTTAAAATTATAAAAAAATTAGAAAAACCATATAACTAATCTGATATATGGGGAATGATTAACAAATCCTAGCATAATTACTATGTCAATAATTAATCACAAAAAAAATCACTTTTTCAGTAATTTTCTATATAGAAATTCTATCAATTAATTCATATCGAAAAATATTTCTTCCTAATACCACTCTTTATCTTATTCAATATTTTCAAGCACTCAAAATAGAGATTATTACTAAAAATGATAATAAATGTTTTATGATTTATTATTTGGGAAAATAATATTATAAAATTATAAGTTTAAAATTTAAATCTATTATTTTTTTAGAAAATTATTTTATAATTTTTTTTAAAAAAAATTTCCCACAGCAGATCTTAATCATAAGGGAAAATATTTTCAATACTCCAAGTTTTTATTTTAAATTCCATATTTTAAAGTTAATAATTTTCAATTCATACACTGTAGTAGAGAAAAAATATTATAAAATTGATAATCATGTTCTAAAAAAACATCTATTTTTCATGTAAGGTATGTAAAATTATATTTTATAAATTCATGTGTTTTTCATAATTATAATTTTTGGATATAGATTTTTTAATATTTTTTCATTCAAATTATCAAGAATTTTTTCTTTTAGTAATTATATTTAAAATTTAAAATGTCATTAATGTTGATAAAATTAATATTTTATACAAGAAATAAACTTTAAAATTTATAGTTGATATTTATTATTTTAGTTATGGCTATGATCTATAGTTTCCCTTGAAATTTCATGAATTTTTAGAATAGAACTTATATAAATTCAATTTTCAAATTTTTTTTTCTAATGATCCCTATGCTTGTTTTGATAATATATATACATAGACTATATATGTATGGGTAACATGAGTTAACATATAATAAACACGTATTTATTTTCATGAATGATTATAAATTACATATATGTATGTTTTTTGAAGGATTAATTTAATTTATTTATAAATAAAAGTGTTTACATTAAGAAATGTGTTATAAACAAATTTATAATTAAGATGTTGGTTATTTTAGTGAGGAAGGGGGACTAAAACAAAAAACTCTATATTAAATTTGAAAAAATTCTAATATTTTATATCATTTTTAGCCCCATGGTGTTATTAAAATTTTTATATGTTTCATTACATTCCATGAAGTGCTATTAATTAAAAAAAGAAATATATAAATTTTTCATGGATAAATCAAAGTACATTGCAAAGGGTTTTATATTTTAGAATAAAATATGTTTTAAAGTGTAATTTTGTTCATATTTATTATTTATTATTCTATATATAATTTTTATTTAGTATCTGAGATTAATATATAGGAAATGATATTTTATATGTTGTGTTATTTTATTTTATATAAAAGGAAATATTTAAAAAATTATTTTATAGTAAAAAATAATAATAAAATTTTCAGTTGTTTTAAAAACAACATACTGAGAAATTCGTTTCATACCCTACATCTAAAGATTTTATTCCTATGATTATAATGAGTATAATATTTGTGATGATAATTTAGATTAAGGACATTACTCATGTAATTTCATAATGTGGTTTTATGTTTTTTATAAAACCTTACCATGTTGTAAGGTTTTTACTCTTACTCGAAGATCTATAGAAAAATATTATTACAATGTATATTTCTCTATTAAAAATATATATATATATATATATACACCACATGATCAAGCATAGAGTCTTGGAGTGTGGGACTTGGGTTGTTTCATTTTGTATGAGGAAAACATTTATATCACTTCGGTGATAAGAACTTTTTTATAGGGTAATTTATGAGTTAAAGGTATTCTGTTGAGGTTTAATGTTTTTAAATTTATTCTAACCATTGAAAAATATAGTCTTTATCCTTAATTGACAATGTTGTGAATTTAATGAGATTATTTTATTTTTGATTATTTATATTAAGGATAGATCATGAAACCATAATCATCCTAATTCTTATACGAGAGAATCATATTTTATTTAAATTTTAGAAATAATTATGAGGATTAAATTAATTGTAAATGGGGTAGAATGTAATATCCTAGTAATTCTAATTAAAAGTTACTAAATTTATTGTTTTATTATTAAAATTAATAATTCATATTTTAATATTAACAATAATTAATGAAACTAATTTATTTTCGTTATTCAATATATGTTTTGGTTATAAGTAATTATTGAAACTATGAAAAGCACTACTTTTGTACTATTATCCACAAACATTAATTTTAACTAATAAATATAAATATTGAGATATTATAATTTTAATGTAGTTATTTCCTTTAAATGAGTGTTTCAATTAGAACAACATTAAAAAAATTAAGTGACCTACAAAAATAGGAATAGGCATTCACCTAGTAGTCCTACATTGTTTTTATTACCCCAATTATCACATATTATTTATATTGGTGAATAATAATACCAATTTATATTATTTAATTTATTATAAATATAGGTTACTTTTACTATGAAATTTTAATGACTTTTTTGTAAATAAATACTTAATAACCTTTAATAAATAAATTTATGATATATTTTCATAATATTGTTAAAAAATATTATATGTAAAATAATTTAAATGATTTAGATTGTAAATAAACTTATTCCAATGTAGATATAATTAATTTAAACGTTAACACAAATAAAATGATAATTGAATATAAAAAATTATTATTTTTTTCAATTAAATATGTAATTTATGCATATATGGTTACATATATGTAATTCATTTTATATTATTTTAATGATACATAGTATAAAAAAAATTCCCAGCCAGATGCCCACAAAGGACCCACCTCAACTAGATATGGAACTAGGATTAAACTATGTGAGAAAAAGGTCGACTAGGTAGGCCCATGATGCCATGGGTGAGCACCTTCATAGGTAGCATAATCAAGTCATAGAACCTAAAGGGTGCACATGAGGCATGCATAGGGTGCTCGTGGAATGTGAAAGGGTGTGGCATGATCACATGGGATAGTGTATGTAAGGTTGTTGGTGTCGAACCCTATATTGGGTTAGAATAGTGAATAACATGATAAATTATTTATGCAAATTATTGAATGAGTTTTATATTGATGTGGGACACATACATGGGTTATTGTTCACTTGATTAAAAAAAATCAGATTATAAAAGTGGTTTTCTGTTCAATTTAATAACAACCATATGATCCAACCCAATGTCATATTATACCTCATTCTAACCCGATAATTTTTTTTTCTATTTTTCTTCTTCATAAGAAATATCACTACCATAACTATCATCAAACATTCTCTACATTGACCATCCACCATCGACTACCAAATGACCACCGTAGTTAGATCCTATAATGTGTTTCCAATTGAATTATTTTCCGTAATATTCAACTAATGGTAATTATTATTTTAGATATATATATATATATGTATGTATATATGTATGTATGTATGTATGTATGTATGCAAGATGTTTCAAGATACTGTTCATGTTCAATACTTATATGAATAATCCACATGAAAATGATTATATATTGAAATAAAGGTAGTTAACTATCATTTTAGTGTTTCGAATATTCATCTTCATCATCACCTGGTAAACCATATACCGTCATCGTCTCCATTTTATAGTTTTCATAAAATCCGTACGGTATAAAATAATGTATATGAGTCCCTCATGTGGGTAGGCGCTCTGCTCTATGGTCATGAAAATGTAAATTCACAAACTTAAAGTTCAATCATATGATGTACCAACTTCAACTTCATGCATATTATCCATATAATAGAGATGATATTTTATATATCTAATATGTATTCACATGAAATTATTAATGAAAATAAATATGAGATTAATGTAATGAAACCCTAATATAAATAGCAGTGTATTTTTCTATGTAAAATTCTTCATTTTTCTCTGCAATCCATTAATGATTGGACCACCTCAAAGCTTAAATTTAAAAAAATTAGACTATTAATTTTATAAAACCATTATTCTATTGTCATTTCCATGAGTGTAACCATTACTGTTTCATATAATATTCAAACCAATAATACACACAATGTAAATTATACAACATTTTGTACTTATAATAAAATTGGGAAAAACACATCTCTTACGTGATATAGGTGATTGGATTCCAAAATCATTTAATTTATCGGTGTCAATAATATCCCAAAATAAAATAATATTATAGTTTAAAAAAACTATATATGTATATTATTATTACTTTTTTGGAGCACCAAATCATACTTCCCTTAATCTATCTCTCTATTAATTCATACATTCAAGCACTATATATAGAGATTATCACTATATAAGATCGATTTCATCTTATGTTTTCAGGTAAAGAAAAACTATTAACTTAATATTATATGGTTATTATTCAAAAATATAATTTTTATGGGGAAATTATTTCATTTTTTAAATTTTCCATAAAATTGTTCTTTTTATAAAGAAAAAGTATTTTCTTAAGAATGAATCTACTTTTATAAATATACATTTTTTAGTGATATTTTCATATTTATTTATAGTTTTAAAAACCATTGTTCCATGGGAAAAAAATTTATTTATAAAAAATTTAATTTTTACATAAAGAATGTAAAATTTTATTTTATGTATTCTGTTTTATTTTCCAAAACTGTAATTGGGGGAATTTATTAATTTATTCTATTTAAAATCATTTCTTGTAGTGATTTTTCAAGAATTTTATTTAAAAAAAATTCATATTGGTTTTTTGGCTATAAAATTATATGTTTATGTCTGAAATTTTCTTGTTATTGTATAAGTGTTATATGGGATTCTAATTATGGCTATGAAATGTTTTCATCTTTAACATTTCTTGCATGTTTCTAAACATAAATTTTAAAATCTAATTTTTTAGAAGTGTTTAAAAATGAACCTATGAATATATTGATTAAATTTAATGTAATGGATTCATCTTCTAGGAAATATATGATATTCTATAATAAATATATATGTTTTTCCCCTATGAATATATGTAAGATATAAGTAATTATTTATAAGATCATTTTAATGGATTTATAAGAAGAAGGAAAGGCTTTTGTAAAAGTTTTTCCTAAAAACAATTGGTACTATGATATTTGAAATATTGTTGCAGAATGGATATTTAACCCATGACATCACTGTGACATTTTCCTTTAGATTATTCAATAATTTCTAGAGGGGCTCCATGGTTCTCTTAATTTTCTCCAACGATCAGTACATTTCACAACAAGATATTATTTTCAAAAATAATTCTTTTTAATGTCATGGAGAAATCCATGGGTATATCAAGGGTCATTATATGTTGAAGTAAAATTGAGTTTAATGTGTTATAACATTCAATTTTTTTGAGAAGTATTTATTGTGGAAGAAATATTGAGAAACATACATTCATTTGGGGGGAAATGTTTTTTCCATATCAAATTATATTATTTTATTTTAATGGAAATGTTTCTAAAAGGGTATTATAATACATATATATAATTGATTTTACCCCTTATTATAAAAAACCTTAATATAAATTGTTTTTCTCCCCTACTTCATAAAATATTTTTTCACAGAATTTTGGTGTGTTCAAGAATTATTTTGTTTGTTTGGATTACATATATAACTAATGTTAATCCAAATAGGTGGTTATATTACATTTTTTAAATCATGGAAATTTTTAAGGGGATTTTCTAATTCATAATAAACTAAATAGAATATTTCCCTAGTAATTATATTTTTTTACTAAAATTACATTATAAATATTATTAACCTACAACATGATTTAGTACTAGATTTAGATGTGTAGGTTATGGGGTGTTGCATTTTGTATCATGAAAATTGTTTAGATAACATTGGATATTATGTAATTTCCATCAGACTATATTTTAAGAGTTTAAGGTATAAAATTGATGTTTTAGGAGATTAATAGTTATGTGTCCCATAAGGATATATATTGTGCAATTCTAAGTGATATCTTATAGAATTATCTTTGAAATTAGTGTATTGGATTTTAAAATAAAGGAGAGATCTTGTTATCATGACATTCTTAATTATCATATGTGAGACATAAAATTCCATTAAATACAATAAATATATTGTAGTGATGATATTCATTTAAGGTGATAGAATGTAATATCCCATGAAATGTTATTGATTTTTCGTAAATGAATTGTTTCTTAATCAGACCTAAATAGTGTATGTTTTCTGATAACGAATGTTTGTGAAACTCATTTTCTTTATAAAATATATTATTTGGTTATAATTTAATATTCAAATTATAGTTTTTTATTTTTTTTATTTTCAAAGGAATAATATTTTAATTAAATAATAAAAATGATGATATTTTATTTTTCTTAATATATATATATATTTTAAAAAAATTTCATAATAAATACAACTAAAAAATAATTAATAGATCTAGAACAAATTTTATTACACATTCACTCAATATTTTTCAAAAATGATATAATTATAATTAATCTACCTTATTATTTACAATGGATAAACAATTTTGAAATTATTTACTAAATTATATTTACAAATTATTATATAATTTTATTTTAATGAATTTTGTTTATAAAAAAATATTTCTTAATATTTATGAAAAATTATTTATCCAATTTTGGGAAAAATATTTTCCATTATTGAATTTATAAATAAATATAACCTATGTTTATAAAAGAATATTAATTTTAGTCATAATATTACCTATGTAACCATTAACATAAATAAATTATATTTAAACATAAAAAATGTATATTTCATAAATGAAAATTTTTATATGTTCATGTATAGTTAGATATTATTATTGTTATTATATGTTTTAAAACATATATAGTATATAAAAATTGGCGAATATAATCCCGCAAAGGACCCACCAACACCCCATGTGTGGCCATTGGTTAACCATATGGGAGATGGGTTGACTAGGAAGTCCCATAGGGACACTGGGGAGATATGGTATATGTATAATGGGGATATTATAGTTCCCTATATGGTGTCAAATACTTTCTTATAGGGTTTACATAGATTGAAAAAAGGTGTAGCATGACCCATATGGGTTATTTCCATGGAGTGGTAGGTAAGGAACCCTGATGGAAGATTATGCGATTGGAAAAATTTAAATGAATATATGTACATGAAATAATGATTATAACGTCGTTGTGGGCGATAGTCCTTGGTTATTGTTCACCTGATTGAAAAAATACACTTAAACATGGGCAATATAATAAATTTTATTTAAGAAATATGATCAAATAGAGTGTCACCTATTTTCACAGGCTTAACATTGAATCTTATTACTCTCCTTATCCATGGTTAATATTCTCATGATAACCATTAATCAACTTTACTAATGCATCTTTACTACCATTAGACACCGCATGACCCCTACAGTCAGAGACTATACTTTTTATCCCTTAAAAATATTATATCGAATCATTTATTGATGTAGATAATGCTTTGATATATATATATATATGATGTGGTTATTTAATGTTAAAATTAAATATTTATCTAAATGATACACATGGTAACAATTATTTATTTAAATGAATATATTTATAAGACATTTTAGTGTTTAAATAATTCATATTCTTTAAATCACAATAAACCTAACAAAAATCATGGTCTTCCATTGGAAACTATCCCAGTTTTATCATGACAAACAGGAATATGAATCCTTCATGAGGTTTTGTTCCTAGATCTATAATGTTGAAAACATAAATTATCATGCATAAAATTTAAACCTATATTGTATCATCATTCTTCTTATTTGAAATATCTAAATAATACCCGAGAACTTATATATATTTAATTTTTCTACACATCCCATTTTCCTTTACTAATAAAAATTATATTAATGAAACATAAAACTAATATTAACACTAGTTTTTTCTTTTCCTCGTAAAAGTAGTCCTCATATTCCAAAATCTAGAAAAGTATTGACCTCCTTAAAGCTTCATGTTTTATTTTTATTTTTAATATTAAATTGTTAAAATCCTTACCAAATTTATATTCTAAAATGTTTCACCATAAATGGAATCAAATATAATTCCAACCATACTTATGAATATCATAAAGTATCCATTATATTCAACATAAAGAAAGTTATTGAAAAAAATATCTTTAATGAGATATGGGATAATATTTAAAAATCATAGATGGATCACATTGTTTTTAATTTATTGTTAAAATAAAAATATTGTTTTAAAAATGATATTTAAGGACATTATCTAAACTAATTGGGAACTGCAACTCTTTCAATCAAATTTCTCCCTTTATCTCATTCAATAATTTCATGTACTTTATGTTTACACTATTACTCAATAATTTTTTTTTAATTTTTAGAAATAATGTAAGGTAACCTTATATTTTCACAAATATATGTTTTTATTTTAATACAATAAATGTTATATGGAAAATTATTAAAAATATCATTTAAGATTTTCAAAAATAATTTCTTATAAATTGGGGAGAATATTTTATTAAACTGTAAATTATTTTTATGAAATTTATAATGTTTTTTAATTTTTTTTCAAATTCCTACTTTGTACTTGTGAAAAAAGTGTATTAAAATTGAAATATATACTCTATTAAATATAATTTTCTATGTATGGAATGTAAAATAATATTATATATGTTCTATTATATTTTAAAAAACCTTAATTTGGTGTTGTAAATATTTTAAATTATTTTGAAATCCTTTTTTGAGAAGATTTTGTTTCAAAAAACTTATTTATAAAATTTTTAGTGTGTTATAATTCATTATTATTTTAATTTTATGTCTGAAATGTTCATAATTTTTTTATGTTATTTGTGATTTTAGTAATGGCCTTGAAGTATAGTGTCCCTAATGTTTCATAATTTTTTATAACAACAGTTATTTAAATTTAAATTTAGAGATGTGTTTAAAAGTGTTTCATAAGAAAGTTTTAATTATTTAAAATGGTGTAGATTTTTTTAGGAAAATTATTATAATGATTTATAAATACGAAATTATTTTTAAATTTCAAAATATATTACAAATAATTGATTATTATAAAAAAAAATTTTGGTGGATATATAATGAGAATGTAATTATTAGAAAAATGGTTTACATAAAAATATGGAACTAATATATAAGTTAGGTTTCTGAGGAATGGAAAGTTATCCCATTACCTCAATCGGAATTTACCCTTAAGGGTAATCATTAATATCCATAGTGGCACCATGGTTTTCGAAAAATTTTTTAGAGTATTATTATATTTCAACAATTGATATTATATAAGAAAATGAGAAAATTTCAAGGATAAATCCTATAATATTTCAGAGGATATTATATTTTTAAATAATATGGGTTATGATGAGTTATGGAATTCAATTTTTTTATAATTATTCCTTGTGTAATAGATCATGAAAATCATATATTCATATTCATGAAAAAATAGTTACTTTATTAATATTTTCTTATAAAATATAAAAGGAAATGTTTTTGAAATAATTATTTTATAATTATAGGAAAAACACTTTACCTTAGTTTTTAATTACCCCTTTCTAAGAAATTATGTGATCTTTATACATCTTAAAATAGTTTGTATATTATTGTGACAAGTAGAAGATCAATGATGTTTGTTTTTTTTGGATCCATTTCATGAGAAACCAAATAGGTTTTTATAATTTTTTACAAAACTCTGAAATTTTCATTGTTTTTTTCTAATCCTCAAAAATATAAATAGAAATTTTCTTATTCCATTATAATTTTTAGTTTAATTGCTCATTATATATATAAAACAAATTTTATCCCCAAATTTTGGAGTAGGAGTCTGTGGATATTTTGGTGATTGGATTAGTCCATGGCTCTTTCTTTTCATCTCAGTTGTTGTCTAGTTTTCGTACGTTTTTTGGAATTAATTATGGATGATCATGATGTTTATCCACCTATGAGATGGACATATCGATCATATATTTCGGTCCAAGAGGAAATTTGTAGGATTTCATGATGGGGTTTGGATAAATTTTGGAGGATCATATACCCAATGAAGAGTTTTAATAAAATAAATGTTATAAATATATCATTTGTATGGTTCATTTCTAGTAACTCTTGGGGATACCAGGTCAGACAATACTACGTAACACTCAGTTTAGGGAATTAGTACATATGGGGATAACATTTCTGGGAGTTGTGATTGAGAAATATTTGGCTATAAAAGAGCGTATGTCCATAGTATCGATCCACTAGATGTTTTATGAGGACTAATGAGGAAGGGCATTGGTTTCTATAGCGGGAGATCAAGTGTTCCAAATAGTCTCATCAAGGATTGAATTGGGAACATTTTCATTGGGATATATGATATCATTGATGTTCATCATTGTTTTTATTAATCTACATAGGATCCAAAGGTTTGGGTACCACATAGATTTATCTCTATAGTTAGACAATGTTAAGGATGTCTTCTATATGTTTTTGATATATAAATTCAATCATGATTGGATCCATTTTAATCACTAGGATGATATAAAAATTGATGATATATATACCATTTCTATGTTCCCAGTGGTGATAAATTATCTGTAGGAAATCATACTTTATAGTAATATATTCTACAATAATATGTTCCAATAAAAATTTATAATTTTAATGAGAGATCATGACATTTGGGGAACCAAATTTTTTCTTTGTACCCAAATGTTTTTATGTGTTGGATACTTTTTAGGATGAAGATATATTAAGGTGTTGAGAGTGTAATGACTATAGTATTTGAAATTGAAAAATTATAATATTTTATATTATATTTTATAAACAATATGTGGATTTATAAGGATGTTTTAGGAATTATAAATGTATCACCAATAAAATTTATGATATATTTCTCTTTAAATAATCCTAATTTCATCGATAACTTGTGATACATGCAAAACTGAGTCTAACTGAAATATGTTATAATATATTATTATAACTGAGTAGTAAAATTTTAATTGTGAATATGAAAATATATATAGTCAATACTAGGAAAAACTGTATTAATAATATATAATTATAACAAAATTTTCCTTTTTTAGTATGGTATTTATAAGGTTCAAAAATACTATTCTTCACAAAAACAAGAATTTCTTTTTGTGAGAAAGTATTATAATTAAAATTTTTCAATTTTGAAAAAATTATTTGAAAAAAATATACTTACTTTTTTAATTAATCATATCAAAATTATATAAGAGACACTAACTCATAATTTTCTATGATGGTTTCTTTTTAAATTAATATTGAAAATTCTACATTTTATTGAAAAATGCCTTTTCATTTCATTAATTTATAATGTTTTATTTAATTGAAAAGGGATTTAAATGAAAAATCAGTTCATTAAAATTTCTATAAATCTGATTATTTTAATTTGATTTGATTTTTTTCTATTTAAGATGATATTTTTTTGTTCATTAGAAATTATTTTTTATAGGAACACCGGTTTTCATTATGTTTTGAACACTTTATTCTAAAAAAAATTCAAATTATGTTAATTTCATTTTGAAAAATGAGTAATATATTTTGGATAATTATGTTTAAATTTTATAGAGATTAAACATCCAGGTTTTTCATTTTTAATATAAAAATATGTAAATATTTATCACCTCAATAATGGTAAAATTGGTGAAACATTGTTTAAACCACGAGTTAAGGTTTCCAAATCAACCCAAAACATGACTCTATGTAATTGTGTGGGAGAAAATTTACCAAGTAAATATAAATTATAATAAAACTCATTTTGTTCCATTTTCCCAAGATAAGAACATTTATATGTTTTGAGCTAAATAAGAATCCAGAATGTCACTCCCTTGATAATAACATCACTAAATAATTTACAAAATTATATCAAATTATATTCCTTATATAAATTATTATTATAAATATGAATTGATTATTTAATCAAGAAAATTTAATTCCAATTATTATTGTTGAAATAATAACTATAATTTCTTATGCCCAAATGTCATGGTTCTGGTGTAAGTAGTAGAAAAATGAAGAAAATTATCTAAAAAAAATTGAAGACAATATTTTCTCTAATTTATAGTATGAATTTTTTTATTGATTACTATATCATAATAGGGGAATTAGAGTATTAAATTCAAACTAATTTTTTTCATATTTTCTTTATATACGTATTAAATTAATATGGTTAAAAAATTACATTAATGAAATTTTATGTTATATAATATTTTTTTAAATTAAAAAATAAAAAAATATTAAAATTGGACAAGTAGGATTATAAATGGTTTATCATTTGATACCATTTCAATTTATGAGCTAATTTTCTCATATATGTAAATTTATAGACATTTAATATTGAAAATTTTGATATGGTAATAAAGGATAAATTCCATTGACAAAGACATTAAAAAATAATATATTGTCTGAAATGAAACCATAAAATATATAAATTAAAATTTCTGATTATAATTATATACGATAATATTTTAATAATTTATTTATATTTGCAATAAATTTAAATTATAAATAAATTAATTGAATTTAAATCATTTTAATACTTCAATGTATGTCATTTCCCTCCCTTATATAATGAAACACCAGTATTTTCTATTAAAAAACTTTGATCCATATATCTCGAAGAATACCTATACAATAATCTGAAATTTTTTAAATATGTTATATTGAATCTTTTTTCTTAAATTTCCATTCTATGGTTCATTGATAAAGGATCTAAAAGAGGCTCTCTGAAGACAAAGTAATCTTACTAACCAAAAAATGAAATTTATTTAACTTTATACAACCACAAAATCTATGGTATTAATTTCAAAATAATATATTATCTATCTTAAATATATGTACATTTAATTAAGATTGTGTATCTATAATTATCCACAATCATTTATATCAAATGGGATGTGAATGGATTATTCATGATTAATTGTGGGATACCACCTCCATGTACTAATGAAATGTGTTTAACATTAAAATAATTCATTTATAGTTATTATAATGGTTATAATGTTTATATATGATAATTATAATATAACTATTCTTTAGGAAGTATATAATCTTATATAAATTCTTAAATTCACATCTATTGGGAAATGGTAATGTCGCTCATGAATACGTGTGGACTACACCCCATGAAATTATATTGTAACTCCCAATGATTTCATAGTAAGTTATTTTCTTTAAAGTAATTCAATAGCTTGCGCTACATGCAACACCAAGTTCGAGCACACCACAACTTACCAAACTAGCCGTTAAAAAGAGGATATGAATAGTATTGACTGAATTTGGAATTTTATATACAACATATAATTTTAGAATCCATATTATGTTTTTCTTAGACATAATATAAGAATAAATTCATATTTTTTAGATAAAAGGATTATTTCTCATAAAAATGCATTTTTACCACCATTTAATGGAAATCACTTTTTAAAACCAATATATGAAACTTTTATATATTCAATTTAATGAAATTAAATTATTATATAGAATTAGGACATAAAAATTTATTTTAGATAAATTTTTGGTACTTTTCTAATAACTTTTATATTTTGATGAATACTGAAAAATACTAAATTTTAATTACAAATAACTTTTTTACTCAAAATAATTTATATTGTAAAATTATGTATTTAAATGTTTTGGAAGTATAATTTGATTATATTTTTATCACTTAATACAATGTAGGTGATTATAAGTACTATCACATTAAAATTTGACATACATGCATGACAATCTTTTGATAGTGTTTACTTTTTAAAAGCACTCTTTTTGATTTTGACAACACAAATTAATTTTAAATTAAATAATTCAACTTCTATTTGGTAAAATATAATTCAATTTTAAATTAGGAATAAAAAAATTATCTCAGGGTAAATTTTTGGTATTTCTCAAAAAACATTCAATTTTTGATGATTAGTGAAAAATACCGCGTTATAGTTTAAAACTGATATTTTATTTAAATAATTATTTATTTTATTTAAATATATTTTAAGTCAAAATAGATTTATAATACCTATATAAGTTCAATGTAATTCATTCGTGTCATTTTATAGTAAAATTAGATGTATAAAATTTTATTGAACTATTTACAGTATTTTACCCACCTCCTAGAGCATTTCCAAATTTATGTAAAACATAATTTTACGACTTCTGTGAGTTGAATTTCAAAAATCTGAGAGACACAGTTGATATTATTAAGTAAAATGTGGCTAAATAATATGAAAATAATTTTTTCTGAATAGTGACTTCTTACATTTATTTATCACGGTTAAAAGTAAATAGGCTAATTAAGGGGAAACATGATATTATTATTATCCTATCATGGGTCCAAATTATATCGGATAATTCTAATTCAACAAAAAAAAACCTTAAAAAGAAAATATCTTTTATGTCCACTTGGATTAGATTAGGACAATTATTATTATTTTTCTTAAAGAAGAGTTAAAAGAGTTAAAATCAATGATTAAAAACTAAAACATTTTTAATATAGGGTTATACATAAGATAAATTACACTAAAAATATTCATTATAATTATAAAAATTTTTCCTACAAAATGGATTTTTTTTATTTTTTAGAAACTAAATAATTTAATTTATTTATGACACAATGATGATACGTTAATTACCTAATTAATGAAATATTAAAATAATTGATATTATAAATATTCAAATAAATGTAATTTGAGAATTTTTTTGAACTCCAATAATTTTATAGGTTAATATGACATGTTAGGGTTGGTTAGATTAATTTTTTTCGAAGTAATAATGATTTTTTGAATTTAGCAAAAACCAAATACCATATAGTGTCATAATTTAAATAAAAAAGTTTTTTTTAAAATATTATATTATTTATTGATATTCTATTGAGAAAAATATAAGGTTTGGAAAATGGTCATAAATAATATTATATATTTCATTAATGAACCACTTGAGGTTCTCTTGGAAGTTTATAATATGTTTATTAAAAATATAATATAAAAATACAAAGAGACACATCAAATGTCAAACTTTTTAACTAAGAGTTAAATATAAAAGATAAAGTTAATATAGAAACCCATACCTGTCTAAAACCTATTGGTTGAGTGGTTTTCTACCCATACCCAGTTTTTACATTAAATAATTAATTTTGGAGATATTATAATCCATAAATGATTTTATTATAAAATAATATTTCTAGCTTTTTCTAAGGTTCCCCTCACCCCTTTTATAAAAGGGAACTTCCCCTTCTCTCTAATTAATGCCATAAAATACATTTGGATCAGCAAAAACCTGCCCAAATACCCTATAAACTATCATTAATTTATCCTAGAGGCAATACACTAGTCCAAAAGCCAACCTAGGGATACCTTTTGATAAAATAAAAAGGAAGAACCTGATGAAGAGGAAAATATATCATCACCTCTTTCAAAATCCATTCTACTTCCACTTCCTCTTTCTTTGTTGTTTCCATTAAAAAATAATAACTCTAGTATCTTCGACATGTTGTGATGTTATTATAAATATGGTACAACCATGTTCATTATTCTATCCATCAATTGAATGACATGTCACTATACATGTGTACGTACGACTTACCGTCTCCACGTCGTGGTCTAATTGTTATTCAATACATTATTATTGGGATGGGTATAATAATGATGTAAAATTTATGTAAATAGTAAATATAACATGATAATTATTCATTATATAAGATATAACATCCAAGTATACATTATTTTAATATCAAAATAAAGATATTGTCTCTCGTGTGTACGTACGGATTACCGTCTCTGCGAACGCAATGAGATTAATTCCCCATCATATCCGTTAAAGAATATTTTTTATAATATGACTAAAAATAATGTTTAAAGACATAATATCATTATTAATATGAATAAGATACATCCTATCCCTAACAAACATTAATTACTTAACAATAAATATAACGGAAAACGAATCAGTTAACACCTGAAACGACGATAATACAAAAATATTATTAACAAAGAAGTATTGAAAGATCATATATGATATCATATTAATGTATATTATTCTCTTATAATTTAATAATAATAATTTCACCATTATATCGGATGTTAACCTACACTCGACCATGTAAATGTACAAGGTAAGGGGTTTCTTATCTCACTTTTAATTCTGTGAGATATACATTTTGCGCAACTTATTTATTAGATGTGGTGTATTGGGTACTTCCATTTGATATATATTATCATTATTATCTTTATATTCGTGAAATTATTTGATTCTTTTGATGGTTTTTAACTTTTGGTCATACGACTTGATTGATTACAATGAAGTAAGGGTTTTTCATCTCACTTTTATTCCTGAGTGATTCATGATATATTTTCAACTGCTGTCTTTTGTGTGGTGTATGTACTACCCATGATTTTATTATTTGTTTAATATAATTAAATTTTTTTGTATTTACTTCATAATTTGATGATATTTCTTTCATGGGTTTTTTGTTTCGTAAGTTACCAAATCGATAAGGGAATTTCAAATTTCAATTTCCACTCATTCGATTTTACGAAAACTTTATTGATTACTTTACCCCATGATTATATGTGAATTCACTTTTTATTTACATATGTAGCAATTTCCACTCTCATTTTCATGTAAGTTCTTTTGATACATATAATCACTCCATTGATAAATTCTTAAGTCATCGATATAAACTTGATAAGAGTAATTTTAACTCATTTTCAATTCATTGAGATAAACATCCAATTCATTGGTGTTGATTTTACAAGAATATGTGTGAATGTACAATGATTGATTTACACTAAATATCCATTCATATTGAGTGTATTTATATTTTTCTCACATAATTATTTCATTGATTTATCCTTAACCTAAGGATACCGTGTTTATGAAATAATTGATATCATCTTCCATTCCATTGAGACTTCTTTGTTGTTTTGCGCCAATCCACTTTTATTTGGTGTATATACTTTACTTTGACCTAGTATATAATGAATCCATTTATTTTCATGATATTATAAAGATTTTATTACCTCAATTATTTTTATTCAAGCTTCTCTCATTTGGTTAGGACCTCTAACTAAAATATCATTTTAAATGCTTAAAAAATTTATTCTTATAAATCAATCTCATTAATTACCAAATTTTTTAGATCGTTTAATGGTTTTATTTGTATGGAAGTTAATGTTTTAAAATTAAAATTCCTTTTAAATTTTCAAAGTTGTATGTGACACTTTGATTCAAAAATATATTTTAAACAGCTTCTTGATAAATAGTGAGACTTTTAACATTTTTAACAAAAAAGAGGGATATTTCATTCAAATAGTTTTGATGATTAACTTCATCTATGTCAATATCCTTCATTATTGTTGATTGAGTTTTATTTATTATAATTCAATCATTCATATTTTATTGAATGAGTTATGTTTAACTTTGGATGTGTTATTTGTATACCAATCATGGTTTATGAATAAAGTATTGACATTTCATATGCTAGTTTTAATATGAATGTTTATGTAATGTTTAAAACTTTTCATATGAGGAATGAATTGGACACAGTAAGTGACGGGTGGATCCCTCTATAGCTCCTCGATGCATCGATAGGTCTCATTAGACAAACTAGTGTCTTGGAACAAGGCCTTGACTTAATCTTATTTTTAGTCTTGGCACAAGGCCTTGACTATGTGGTTATGAAGTCTAGCATTATGCATTCCATGATTATAAAAGTGGATATTGATATTGCATGTGATTATTCAACTAATATAATATCCATGTGAATATGTAAATAGAGTTATTTGATTTTATCTTTGTCATAGTATGTTGAAGTTCAAGTTTATAAGGCTTTTCTTCACTCGTATACATTGATTTAAATGTTTATACTTATTTATGAAAGTATCTGCTATATTGTTATCCTTACCAAGAATCTGAGCTCACCCCATTCTATGTTTTATTTTTCCCAGGATGCAAAGAAGTATATTATGAATGACCTATAGGGATAGTCTATGGGATCTCAGTTTTGTCTTTGGAAACAATGTTGTTATAGTTTTCCATTTTATGATGTAATGTAAACCTTATGAATGTATCCAATACTTCCAAAGCTACTAAACTAATTGGTCTTTTGAGACTAGACCTTTTTTGATCATGCCAATGATATATAATAATGCACCGACTCTGGGCTTCTTGGGGTCGGGGCATTACAGTTGGTATGAGAGGAAGTGTAGTGCAATCCTTGGACATTATATTTAGATAAACTCTAATTATAGCACACAACCCTATGATATACATTGAGGATTAGTATATAAGAACATACTTGAATTTTTTTATTTTAGAGATCTTGTGAGTTTTCTATGCAATACATCACTGTCTGGATAAGAACAGGTTGAGGTGGCTCTGGTATAGATGTACCATGGGGTAAAAACTAGAAACAACTGCTTTGAGCTAGACTCAAATGGGAACTGGTGCACGACAATGGTCCTAGCTGCACTTATGATTAAGACACTCCCGAAGAATATGATTAAGTTAACTAACATTTTCTTTACAAATCCATTTAAAGGATTTTAATATAAGATGAGAATAAATAACTTTCTTTAATCCAAAGATGTTTTAGATTGAAAATAAGGTGTTATGATATTCTCTAAATGATTTTATGACTCACACTATGCTTTCTTATATTATTCAATGGTTGTATTCCAAGGAAGACATAGTAATATTGAACATAATGTAAAAGGTGATAATGACAGAGGAAATTCACAATGGAATGGAATTTTGAAATGTGTAAAAGATATCATGTTCATGTCAAACCAGTTTCCAAAAATATGATCAACAACATATATATTAACCAACTCCCTGACTCAACAAAGTAGAGAAAGGCAATGAATGTTACGATCTCCTGCAGTAGAGACCGTGGAGAAAAGAAAGATCAATTTCCATCATGCATGAAATGTGGAAGAAGACACCTAGGGAAGTATCTCAATGGAACAAAGAAATGATTTATGTGTGGGAAAGATGGACATAATGTAAAGGATTATTGAGGAAAAATGAAGAGTACAATGAAAGAAAATAAAAATGATCCCAAGAATCCATTTACAGTCCTTTTCTATAAATGTAGGAGACCTGAGAATTACCTAAGTGAATTCCCTATAATGTAGGATAACTCCTTGGACAAGGAAGAAACTATGTGGAAATAAATGGATGGTAAAATGTTTAAAAGTATTAGTGCTCTTTGATGATGGGATTACTTTAGAATACTTTTATCTTATGTGTAACCCTACAGTTTTATCGATGAAAATGCTATTTTAGGAAGAATTGTGTTTTTTGTTGTTGATATAGTTACAAATAACCATTTGGGTTTATATGATCCTTGAATTTGAGACAACTATATGTTATTAAATTTTTGGAAGAAAATGTGAGGTATGAGATAACATTTGTGGTGAAATTATGTTATAGTTATTTTTATGAATTTATCTCATTTGGGAAGGTTATAAAATATAATTTTTTAATAATGACAACACACAGACCATGTGATAACCCATCGCAACGGACAAAGTTACAGGAATCGAACCAAAAACCACAGTGTGAATAAGATTTATCACCTACCACTGGACTATGTGAGGTCCCTGGTTAGTGTGACTAACTCTTTTTAGTTAAATGGATTTATTGATAAATAATAAGTTGATTTGGGATCTTATGTCTTATCAAATGGATATCATTAGTATCGGAAAATGATTTATGGATTAAGTGATAAATGTTATTTTGGGAGATGTTTACTATGTTTGGAATACTATATGACTAAGAAAAATAGAATACTATGGGATTTAATTTGAGGAGTAATGGTGGATTTTTATCTATGTTATTATTATGGATTTATAGAGATTTAGGTTATTTATGGAAATGATTAACTTATCATAGAGACTATCTGATTAGCTTAATTACATTTAATTATGTTAATTTATGAGTGGTCGATGTTATTTGGAAATACAATTTAACTTGGAAGACTACGTAATCAAATTATTCTATGATTTCGGTTTTAATATTATATTGGATTATATTGATGGATTTTAAGGACAATTGTTTATTGAATGGTATTTTTTGAACATTGGGTATTGTTGGATTAATTTTATAAATTAAGATAAGTATTTATTTCTGTAATGGATTATCCTTTTTGGGGATCATATAATCTTGTACTAACCGTTTTGGTTTGGTTAATCTCTTCAGAAAAGGTAAATATATATAGGTTATCCTTTTTGGATTATGTTATTCTCGAGAAGTTGATTCTAGTGCTTCAGGTGTGACCAAGTAATCTTGAATACTCATCGTTTGAAAAAAATATGAGTTATTGGTATATGTTTAATAAAGGAAGAAACTCTACTTAAAAAGTAAGTATATCTCTTTATGTTCTTAGTCAATCCCATAAATAAATTCCTCAGCTTTATGAAATGGAACTTAAAACAAAAAACGTTATCTTTTTTACTTTTGCTACAAGGAAACTAATGAACGTTTATCTCATCACAAGTTTGTAATTTTCATGTTGTTAACTTTATCCTAATCATGATTTCTATCACTCTCCACCAGAAATTGACACTTGTTTTATCTTCTATACCCATGTTTTCTTACATGGAATCCTACTGTGGGTTATCTCCGGTGACCATTGTACTTCTCTTTCATTATTTTAAATAAATAGTTTTATTTACTCTTTTTCCAATGTGGTACTTTCAATGATATTCCCAATATGAATTTTAAAATTGTGAGGATGAAATTTCCTAAAGGGGGGAATAATATAACACCCATGTTTTTATAGAAAGTTATTTTCTTTAAAGTAATTCAATAACTTTTGCTACACGCAACACCGAGTTCGAGCGCACCACGACTTACCAAACTAAACATTAAAAAATGGTTATGAATAGTATTTACTGAATTTTTAATTTTATATACTTCAGCTATTTTTTGAATGCATATTATGTGTTTCTTTATCATAATATATGAAAAAATTCATTATTTTCATATAAAATATGTATTTTTCAAAAAAAAATGCAATTTTACCACACTTTAATATAAAACCCTTTTTAAATCAAGTATTTGACACTTTTACATATTCAATTTAATTAATTTAAATTATTCTCTAGAATCGAGACATAAAAATTTATTTTGGATAATTATTTGGTACTTTTTTAATAACTTTTATATTTTGATGAATATTGGAAAATATTAAATTTTAATTGAAAAAAACTTTTTTAATCAAATTAATTTATAGTGTTAAATTATTTATTTGAATGGTATATAAGTATAATTAGATTGTATTTTTATCATTTTATAAAATATAGTTTATTATAAGTAATTTCACATTTAAATTTGACATAAACACACGTCAATATTTTAATAGATTTTACTTTTTAACAACCTGCTTTTTGGATTTAACAAAGGGAATTAATTTTAAATTAATTATTTAAACTTATATTTGGTAAAATATAATTTTTTTTTTTGAATTAGGAATATTAATATTATCTTAGGGTGGATTTTTGGTATTTTTCTAACAACCATCAATTTTTTATGAATAGTGAAAAACATTGCGTTATAGTTTAAAACTAAATTTTTATTTAAATAATTATTTATTTTATTTTATTTAATTTATTTCAAAATAGATTTATAATAACTATATAAGTTTTATGTAATTTATTGGTTTCATTTTATTATAAAATTAGATGTATAAAATTTTATTGAACTTTTTACCGTCTTTTACCTACCTCCTTGGAGCATTTGCAAATTTATGTAAAACATAATTTTACTGCTTATATGAGTTGAATTTCAAATATCTGAGAGAAACAGTTGATATCAGTATGTGAAATGTGGTTCAATATAATGAAACTAATTTTTGGTGAACAATAACTTCTTACTTTTATTTACCACGGTTAAAAGTAAATAGGGTAATTAAGGTTAAAAATGATTTTATTATTACCACAACACATGTAAAAATTCTATTGGATAAGTGTAATTCTACCAAAAACAACCTTAGGAATATAATATTATCCTTTAGGTCCACTTGTATTAGATTAGGACATTTATTATTATTTTAATTATAGAAGAGTTGAAAGAGTTATAATCAATGTTTAATAACTAAATTTTTTTAATATAGTATTATACATAAGATAAATTAGAATATAAATATTAATTAGAAAGATAAAAAAATTTCATATTTAATTGTATTTTATTTCTATTTTTAGACATTTAATAATTAAATTTATTTATGACACAATGATGATGCAATAATTACCAAATTAATAAAATATTAAAAAAATTAATATTATAAATAAAAAAATAAATGTAATTTGAGACTCTTTATGAAATAAAATAATTTTATAGGTTAATATGAAATGTTAGGATTGGTTTGATGATTTTTTTTGGAATTAATAATTTTGTTATGAATTTAGAAAAAACCAAATACCAAATAGTGTCAAAATTGACATAAAAGTGTTTTTAAAACAAATATTATATTATTAATTGATATGCTGTTGAGAAAAATCCAAGGATTGAAAAAAGGTATTAAATAATGTTATTTATTTCATTAATGAACAACTTGAGGTTCTCTTGGAAGTTTATATTATGTTTATTAACCATATAATATAAAAATAAAAAGAGACACAATAAATGTCAAACTATTTAACTAAGTTGTTAAATTTAAAAAATAAAGTTATTATATTAACCAAAACCTATATAAAACCCATTGAAAGATTTTTCTTCAACCCATCCCCACCTTAGCCTTTAAATAATTCATTTTGGAGCCATTATAAAAAGAAAATTATTATATTATAAAATAATATTTCTAGCTTTTCCTAAGGTGCCCCTCAAACCTCTTATAAAAGGGAACTTCCCCTTCTATCCAATTAACACCTTCAAAGAAACTTGTCTTGGCCAATACCTATCAAAATACCCTATAAACTATTATACCTTCATCTTAGAAGCCTTCCTTTTGTCAGAAAACCAACCTACATAGCCCTTTTGGTCAAATCAAAAGGAAGAATTCGAAGAAGAGGTAAATATTTCATCACCTCTTTATAATTCCTTTCTTCTTCCACTTATAAATTAGTTGTTGTTTCCATTATAAAATAATAAATCCAGTATCTTCTATATATGGTTATTTTATTATAAATATGGTACATTCATATTCATTATTCTATCCATCCTTTGAATGACATGTCACCATAAGTGCGTACGTACGGCTTACCATCTCCATGTCGTGGTGTAATTGTAATTCAATTAATTAATATTTGGATAGGTATAATAATGATGTATAATTTATGTAAAAAACAAATATAATATGATAATTATTCTGTATATATGTTATACCATCCAATTATATATTATTTTAATATCAAAAAATGATATTGTCACTCATGCATACATGCGGATTATTGTCTCCGCAAATGCGATGTGATTCATTCTCCATCGTATCCATTGAAGACTAATTTTCATTAGAAGATTAAAAATAATTTGTAAAGACTTAATATCATTCTGAATATGAATAAGATACATCTTATCCATATCAAACATTACTTATGTAACAACGCATATAAAGGAAGACAAATCAGTTAACACCCAAAAAGATGATAATATTAAAATATTATTAACAAAGCAATATTGAAATATCATATATGATATAATATTAATGTATATGATTCTTTTACAATCTAATAACAATTATTTCACTATTATATAGGAGTTTAACTTACCCTCAACCAAGGAAAAGTATATGGTAAGGGGTTTCTTATCTCACTTTTAATTCTGTGATATTTCCATTGATCACCACTTATTTATTGGATGTGGTGTATTGAGTACATAAATTTGATATATATTATCATGATCCTCTTTATATTCATGGTATTGTATGATTCATTTGGTTTTTATTATCTTTTTTTTCATTGGCTCGATTGATTACAATGATGTAAGAGTTTTTCATCTCACTTTTATTCCTATAAGATTCATGTTATATTTGCCACTCCTACCTTTTGTTTGGTGTATATACTACACATGATTGTATTGTTTCTGTAATTTAATTTCATTTATGGGTATTTACATCATCATTTGATGACCCTTATTTCATGGTTTGTATGTTTATTTAGTTACCAAATTGATAAGGAAATTTCAAATTTCAATTTCTACTCATTCGGTTTTACGCAAACTTCATTTGATTACTTTACCCCATGATTATTTCAGAACTAACTATTTATTTACTTATGTAGTAATTTCGACTCCCCTTTGCAAGGATATAATTTTGATATACATAATCACGAATTTGATAAATTCTCAAGTCATCGATATAAACTTGATAAGAGTAAATTTAACTCAATTTATATTCATTGAGTTAAGCATCCAAGTCATTGGTGTTGTTTTTACAAGAATATATGTGAATATCCTATGATTGATTTACACTGAATTTTCAATCATATCAGTGTATTTATATTAGTCGCACATAATTATTTCATTGATTTATCGTTATCCTAAGGATATGGTCATTATAAAGGAATTCATCCCATCATAAATTTCCTTGTGAATTATTTGTTTTCATGCGCCAATACACTTTTATTTGGTGTATATACATTAAATTGACAATGTATATTGTGAATATATTTATTCTGATGATATTATAATGTTTAGATTACATAAATTATTTGTATTCAAGTGTCTCTCATTTGGTTTGGAACTCTAACTAAAATATCATTTTAAATGTTTTAAAATTTTATTCTTTAAAATCATTCTCATTAATGTCCATATTTTAAAATTTGTTTTAAGGTTTTATTTATATGGACATTAATGTTTTATAATTAAAATTCCTTTTAAAAGTTTCAAGTTGGTATGGTAGACTTTGATTTAAAAATCTATTTTAAACAGATTCTTGATAAATAGTGAGAATTTTAAATGTTTTAAAGAAAAAGTGTGATATTTCCCTCAAATAGTTTTGATGATGAACTTCATCAATGTAAATATCCTTCATTATTCTCAATTGAGGTTGATTTATTATAATAAAATCTTCCATATTGTATTAAATGAGATATGTTTGACTATGGATGTGTTATTTTCATACCATTCATGGTTTATGGATAAAGGCTTGACATTTTGTAAACTAGTTTTAATACGAATGTTTATGTTGTGTTTAAACATTTTCACAAGAGGAATGCATTGGACTTAGTAAGTGAAAGGAGGATCCCGCTATAGCACCTTGATGCATCAGTAGGTCTAATGAGATAAACTAGTGTCTTGACATAAGGCCTTGGCAAAATATTATTTCTAGTCTTGGTACAAGTCCTTGACTATGTGGTTATGATGGTCTGGCATTAAGCATTCCATCATTATAAAAGTGGCTATTGATATTGCATGTGATTATTTGACTATTAGAATACAAAAGTGAATAAGTAAATGAAATTATTTGATTTTATCGTTGCCATATTATGTTGGCGATAAAGATTAAAAGTCTTTTGTTTTATTCTTATACATTGCCTTAAATGTTTATACTTATTTATGAATGTTTATGCTATATTGTTATCCTTACTGAGCATCTGATCTGACTGATTTCTATGTTTTATTTTTCCCAAGATGAGTAGAAGTATATTATGACTGAATTTCAGGGATAGTGTATGGGATCTCAGTGTTGTCTATGGAAAAAATTTTGTTATAGATTTCCATTTTATGATGTAATGTAAACCTTATGAATGTATCTAGTACTTCGAAGGCTACGGGACTAATCGGTCTTTCAAGACATGATCTTTTGTGATCATGTCAATGATACGTAATAATGCACCAACTTTGGGATTCTGGGGTCGGGGTGTTACAAATATTATTCATTTTTTCATTCTATAATTAAATGGATGATAATAAGGATATATTTAACAAATATATATGAAACAATAAACATTTAATTTTGGTGAATTACAATTTACATTTCATTCATTCCATCCAATGAATAGTTAAAATAATGTTCATGCCCAAGTATGGACAACCCTCTCAATGAAAAGTGTAATTATTTTTTCTCTCTATATTATTTTTAGAAGACTCAATATATATTTATAATTAATATATATTATAATTATATCATTATTCAAATTATGTATGTGATTCATTCATGATCAATATAGAATCACCGAAACTACTAGACAAAAGTTATACTAGGAAATAAAATAGTTAACACGCAGAACCAACTATTTCAATAAGGAATTATTAATTAATGGGTGTTGAAAAATTAATATGGGATTATAATTTATATAATAATTATGAAAAATACAATTTTATTAAACTATAATAAATTTAAAAATATTATATAGGTGGTTAGTAAACATTTGATATTGGTCGAACTCGGGGAAGGGATATATGTACCAATCCCAATTTAATCGAGATTATTTATTTATGAATTTTTAATTAGGAAATTGTATGATAGTTAAAATAAATATATTTATTTTTTATCCAATTTTTATTCATGAATTTTTCAACTAATATTATAGTTTTTATTTTTACGGTTCTTAAAATAAATGTGAAAATGTTTTTGAGTAAAAAATAACTTATTTTCCTTTGGGTGGGAATATTTCTCTTTAATGTACAAGTGTTATTTTAAATACATTCAGGAATATTTTTCTATTATTATATTAATTTTTAAAGAAATTTAAATCAATGTATTATATATAAAATTTACTATAATTGATCATATAATCTCTCATTGGACTAGGTAGCTTTTAACAAAAGTCAAAAAATAAAATTTTAAGATACATGATGAAAATAGAATTTCCTACCATCATGACCAATCAATGATTTGAATCATACTACATATATTCACAAGGTTATATTTAAATAAAATTTTTCTAATATTATTTGGAAACATGTTAGATGTTAAATAGTATATTTGACAGTGAAAAATAGTATTTATCTACCAAAATATTTTCATGTCCTTTTAACTTTATAATATAATCCTTCAATGTTACTTATGATTTATTAGGTATATAATATAATGATATCATCAACTGAGATTATTTGAATTTATTATGATATTGATGATGATGATTTTAGTATGAATGTATGAGTCTATTTTCTTTCCTATGAGTTAATTATGTTACGATGAATCCTCTTTGAATCATGTTTCTTATCTAAATGTAATAATATTTAAGAAATAGTGAAAATTTAATTAAACCTATTTAATATCCATAGGTTTATGAAATGATGCATTATTTATAACCTTATGGTATACATATCTATTATTCTCATTTTGTTATGGGTGAACCCATAATTATATATCGCACTAATACATTCAGTAAAGATGGATATCACATTTGATAAAAAAATGTTGGAAAGGGAAGTAAACCCTATTCAGTAAGGGAACCCCATGTTACTATTATACATTACCATGTATAATAATCAAAGAAATTAACATTAACTTATGATAACATAGAGTGATGTTTTAACCCAATCAACAATGATATTATTGGATGTGACCCTGGAATAATTAAATTATTTTCTTACTGTTGCGTATAACATTGTCTTATGTTTTAATAAATTTTATATTTTCATAGCTCATGTAATTTGAGTAGTTATATCTTATGAACCAAAATTGATTATTTGATGTCTCAACATTATGATTAATAATATAATAGGTAATATTTTTAATAGTTTTTATTATGTTATCATACCATTCTCTCCTTTTATTCTAAAATTATTATTCATATCTCTCTTGTTAACAATTATTAAGTATCTGAGCTCACCATTTCATATTCATCCCTTCAATAGGATAAGAAAGATGATAGTTGATTTTTTGTTTGGTAAAACATTAAAGGATGTTATTTATGAATAACTAAGTATGAGAATGTGTAGAGACCCGAAGCTTGACGTACATGGACATTACATTACTTTTGAGGAATACTTAATACATAACAAAAAACAGACACACAAGGACCGTAATAGTTTATTGTCTTTGGAAACTCGGTATATAAACATCTAATCCTGTTGAATTATCTTCAACATCTCCCATATCGATCTTCCCCTTTATTTCCTTTCCTAAAACCATTCGTTATATCCTGGGGAAATGAAAACATATAAAGGGTGAGCTCAAATTCTCATTAGGGGTAAGCATAGATAAAATAAAACAAATCATATACATTTGAGCTTAAAAACATGAACATAATTTTTAAACATCAAAAGCTTGATAAATGACATAAAACATAGAAGTATGTAAGGCATAGATCATAAAGAAACATTAAGCATGATAAAATAGAATGGGAGTAAAACATGTAATTGTGGAAACCATTAAGCACATGTTATTATTTCCATAGTAGCCAAGGCATTGCTGCCAAGACCATCTTAGTGGACAAAGTCCCTTTCTGAATCGAGTTCACTCCTCGTTCCAGTCCTGTATTACTGAACCAGTTTAAATTTCCGTTCCAGACATGTTTATCTCATGAGATAGAAATCTTTACCCAATGCATTAGTGGGAGATATAGGTCCCACCCATCTAATAATGAAATAATTCTTACTTGTTCCACAAAATCATAAATCATACATCATAGCATAACCCATGTAATAAATTGGGATTCTTAAACATCATGTCATCATAACATAATCCATATAACACAAATGGATATAATTTCATCATAATAATAATCATAAAATGTAAATAATAGAGACATTACACTTGAAACATACACATATGAAATAATGTCATCTTAGATGTAAAATAGTTTTGATAAAACACTTGAAATGAATTCATGAGGAAAATATCCTTTCTTCCGCAAAATAATTTTCTTTTCTTAAATTCTCATTCAATTTTAAAAGAAAATGATTTTTTTTGAAAATAATCATGAAATATTGTAGAGTAAGCTTCATGAAAATAAGGCTTTATGAAATCTTCAAAATCCATTCATGCCATATAAGATAAAAAAACATTCTCCTCGTACTTTTTTCAGAAAAGTCAAAAAGTACCACGTATGGTAAACAAAAGAAAGATTCCTTCAATAACACAAAGTAAAAGTCAAAGAGGGGTAAACATGCCCTTAAAAATTCATGTAATAATATTAAAAACATTATGAAAAACATTTTATGATCATTGATGACAAATATAACCCCATTAAATACTTACGTATAAGTGATCTCGGATAAAAATGAGATTGAAAAATTATCCCTTACCTTAGGTCCGATATGCTTTGTATGGATCCGAACCTCCTGTATAATGATTTAAATAATTTCATTGACTTATTACATAATCATATTTATTTTTATGATATAATATATGTTTCACTGATGACTTTATATTACCCGTTTATTTGTAAATTCCATGTTAAAGTAGCGTTTTGGGTAAAATCATTTCATTTATCGTATGTGTTTCGACTTGTCGTTCTTGATAATATTACTTATATCCTAATTTACATAATTCCAGAATCTAAAACATGATTTATATATAATATATATTCATCATGTACATATATATTATAGATCGATAAAAGGAATGAAATACACCGTTCATGGAGACGGTAGGCCGTACGTACGCATGAACGCTGTTTTCGTTTCCTTATTTAATTGAATGAAACTAAATAGATGACACAAATATATATATACATAAATCCAGTTGCATTATTATTTCATATATTTCATTAGTATTCATTATATAAACTTTATGATCATTCATATATGGTTAACATGGAGAATGAATCTCATCACGTCGTGGAGACGGTAGTCCGTACGTACTCACGAGCGATGATATTGTTCCCATAATTATAGAATTGGAGTGGATGGTATAATATGTCATAATCCGTATGATGTTATAATAACCATATATAGTTATTCTTTACACCATTATACCCATCCATGTAATGTGTTGGTGGAAAACCAGATTACACTACGGCGTGGAGACGGTATTCCGTACGTACACACACGTGGTGATTTTGTTTTCCGTAGGATGGATAGAAGGTGAAATAGGGATGTTTCATATTTATAATAACATATCCATATTTGAGGGATACTGATGTTATTAGTTCATAATGAAAAAACTAAAGAATAAGAAGTTGAAGAAAAAAGCAAATTGAAAGAATCGATAACGAATATTACCCCTTCTTTGACATGCCTCTTTTTAACCTCCTCTTAGGGTACAAATATTGTTCTTTGAAGAAGACCAGGACCCCTATGATGTTTCTAGGTAAGTTTAGAATGGAAATGGGTAAGGTTTGTCCAAGATTAAATGCTCAAATTGGTGTGAGTAATAGAGGGAGGAGATGCCCTTTTATAAGGGAGGAGAGGGGCACCTTTGGAAATATAAGAAATATTAGTTTATATTAAATCCCAACCCCACTTAAAAACATCCAAAATGACTCATATCTGAATATTAGATGAGATAGGGTTTTACTATCATCAACCAATAAAATTTAGACAGGTTAGGAATCTATTTGAAACATTATCAACTTGATTTATCCTTATTTATCAATTTAATTTTATTTGTGGTAATAATATTTTAATTTTAAATTTTTATAAATAATTAAATATATGTTGTCAATTTTACATAATTTTACACTTTATGCCATTTTAGACCATATAAATATAAATTTATAATTTTTAAATATTTTTGTAATTTTTAAACATTTTTATAATATGTTATTTTTATAAAATAATAATAGTGTCAATTTTAACAATATTCACTTATTTGAATTTAAATAAACAATATACTGAAAATATGTTCGAAATAAAAGATTTAATAGATTTATAACATGTAATATTTTTCTAAAACATTAGTGGAGAACATAAATAGTTCATATAATATTTATTTTATTATTTTTAAAACCACTTATTTGGTTTATCTCTTAATAAAATAATTACTACAACATTTTTGTATAATTATTTAATATACTTATTTGTTGCATAAAAATTAAAAATAAATACCTATGATGAATGTAAATCTATTATCTTTCACAATAAAACTTTTACTAGAATTTATCATCTTAAAATCACAATATTTAAATTGTTATTTTTATTAAATTATGAAGGGGACAACATTGGAAACATTTAAAATAAAATAAAATAAGTGTCATAATCACTTTTATAAGGCTCCAAATGGTCAAATATTTTACCATTGGATGTTTATGGTTTCATCTTACATGGAAAATAAGTTTTGGTCAGGGTTTTGTGCCTTTTATGATCACTATTAGTTTAATAAAAACTATATTCTTGTTTTTTCACTAGATAAACAATTTCTGCGTCACTATAGTGTCACAATTAATGATAATTATTTAATCCATAAAAATTATAAATAAATTCAAATGGTGTAGATAATTTTATTATATTTCTGCAGACTATTCAGGTTCGATGTTTCATGAATACTATCACTAAATTAAATTTATTATACTTATAAGATATAAGAAAGTGACATGTTGTCACTTTCTTTGGTTTTAATAATAATAAAATAATGTTTATGGAAAAAAGTCCATTAAATGAATATAATCCAACCCTTAGGTGATATGAGTCGAATTTTAGTCATCCAATAAGATTTTGACAGGTGTTAAGGTAATTTTATAATCTTATATTTACCCTTAATTACCGGATTTACCTTTAACTATGGTAAATAAAATTTACCATAGTTACTATTCATAATGACCAAAAATAAAAAGTTGCTTATGAACATAATTTGGAACCAGTGATTCCAAATATGGAATCAATTTTTCCAAATTCAATACACAAATGTTGAAGAAATTAAATTAAAATTAATCCTGTTGTCGAAATAAAATGGGTTTTTGTTTAAAACATTGCAAAAGATTGAATTGATTTAACGTATGAATTCAAGGTAAAATCAATGATAATGACATACATTTAATTAAATGGTAAAAATATATTCTATTTATACTTTAAAACAATTAAATATTATAATTTAACCATATAAATTAATATGATGAAAAAATTTGTTTTTAATTAAAATATAGCGTGTTTTTACTATTAATTAAAATATGAAAGTTATCGGAAAAATATCAAAACATTATTCAATGTAAATTTTTATATCCTAATTCAAAAGAAGAATTTTATATTGTCAAATTGAACTTATAAACATGTCAAAAACTAGATTTAATGTGGGTTCGCCATTAAAAGGCGGCAAAACTGCATTTTTTGAAAAAAAACTTATTTTACCCGAAAAATTTATTTTGTTCACATACCATGTTCTAAAAAATGTGTAAGATGAAATAATAATGTTATAACATTCAATATTTAGTTAAAACTATTCATAAAGGCTACTTCATTATAATATTATAACCATATATCATTGTTTAGTGAAACCTGATATTGCGTACAACACACGCTATCGAGAAAAGTCGCGATTGCATGTAATGCAAGCCAAGTCAGGGTTGCATGTTGTGCAAGAATCATTCATTGTTTCGTATAACAGAATCCAACAATATTTCATTTATACACTGAATGTATATATATATATATACACTCAATGTTGTGTAGAATGACTATTATAAAATGAACTTGAAATTTTGTTTAACACAATCTAAGAAAAGTGTTGCGTATACTGCAAGCTAATACGGTGTTGTGTATAGCACAAGATAATCTTGTTGTAGCATAAAACACAAGACATCAATTAAAAATAATAATTATCATAAAATATCAGGTTGTTACATTCTACCCCCCCTTAAAATGAATTTCTCCCTCGAAATTCGTCTGGGTTATAAATCGTTTACTTTTCATAGAAACCCACATCGTAAAAAAGGATACTAAAACTTAATTTTAAAAACTAATGTATGAAACATAACAATTACCCAAGGTAACTCATCACTGGGTTTCCATATAGGAGAACATAGGTGAAAATATGGATATAGAAGAAAAATATAACCATCAAGTTCTGATGGATAGTGGTAGAGGACATGGCTATGAAAAAGACAACAATCACAAAGCCATAAATTTGTGATGATCCAAGGTACCATCTGATTCATCAGATATAAGGAAACTAGGAAAACATTTTTTTCGTATACAAGATCATTTCCCTAAAGTTGAGAATTGGAATTAGAAGAAATACTTTCTTGATTTTGGTACAATCTCATTATTGTTCATGCTTTGAACAATTTCCACTTCATCTCTTAAAGAAATGAAGTTGAATTTGTTATTCATGAAGTGTTAACAGACCATGTGATAGAATGATGGTTCATTCAATCTATTTCAAACAAAAGGTTAGAAAAAGTTATCAGATATACATAAGTCCATCTATGGTGAGGTTAATCGTATACAATTCCAAAAATGAACTTATACTTAATCTATCATGCTGCTTAATAAAATAACACTAGTTTTTACTAACCAGGGACTTCCTGTAGGCCAGTGGTATGCGATAAAGGCCAGTCGCACTTCAGTTGTGGGTTCGATTACCACAACCTTATCCGACGCGATGGGTTGTGGCTCATCCTACAGGTTGTCCTTTTTCTAAAACTACATTACTATAACATCCCATCAATAATATCAAAAAAGGTTATATCCTTAAACAATACTAACTTATGTCCAACATAATCTATTCCAATCTTTAGGCTTATCCATAATATTGCAGTCCATTGTCATATTATAGTGAAAACGATTACCAGATATTTCATATAACAAGCATGTTAATACCATCGTTGATCCCCATATATCATAAGATATGTCTTGTTGGTCACATTCCAAACATTCATAGGCCTTAATCATGTATTCTCTTGAAAAATTAATACCCATTGAATCTAAGTGAAAACATGAGTGCTGTCAAAAGTTAACTCTTTCCGCATACCAAAACCCCAAAATTCTATATACTCAAACCATGATATAACTATTTACTTATATCAGTCATGAGCTCATGAATACTGTCAAACATTTCATTTTCTCCTTATCCCTTCATTATGCGCATATCAACTTCTTTCCAAAAATATCTCAATCACTTTCCATGGTTACCGGTACCATAAAATTATTGAAAACCACAATAGACCAATACATAAATATTCTAATATTCCACGATACTATATAAAACATTATTTTGGAATCCCATTACATAAAAACTTAATCATTACACAACTTCATTTTAATAGTCAACATCACAAATAGTGATCGCATGAGACTTCCCTTTATCCTTTGCCTTAAGAGGTTGCTCACGTTGATCATCATTAACCCGTGGATTAGTGCATTTATTAGAATAATACCCCATTTCCTTGCACTTGAAGCATTGAAGTGTTGGTGGTGTGCTCTCTGCAGTCTTTTATTTATTCACATAATTAGCAACCCTTTTATCATTACTTCAACACTCAACTGCTCGATGACCTTCTTTTCCACAATTAAACCATTTTCTAGCACCTTTTAGTCAATCTCCACCATGCTTCTTTCCACATTTTGAGCATAAGGAAACATTCATCTTCTTTTCACCATTATTCTGAGATTTCTCCTTGAACTCCATCTTTCGTTTCTTGTCAAAACCATGAGATGGATAAGTAACACCAACTTCCATTTCTACCTTGATAGCACAACACACAATTTCTTCATAGCTACTGAAGTCTCTTATAGCTAATGTCCTTCAAAGACTTAGTTTTAAGCCACTGAAAAATCGATCAACATTACTTTCTGGTTGGATGATAAATCCAGATACATACCTTGGAAGTCTTGTCAAATTCGCTTCGTATATACCAAATGATTCATCATCCTTCGGCTTAAGCTCAAGAAACTCCTTCTCCATATTTGTTCGAAGAATACGAGGGAAGTAGTTATTGAAAAATAAGTTCTTGAACTCGCCCCATTCCATGGACTCAATTTCATCTCGGGGCCTTGTATTCTTAATTAGAGTCCACCACTGGTCTGCTTCACCTTCTAAATGGTAAACAACTAGAATGAATTTATCATGTTCCATACATCGAAGTATGGAAAATATCTTTTCAATGGTACTGATCTATTGTTCAGCGAGATGTGGATCAGAAGACCCATTGAAAGAAGGTGGATGTTTCCTCATAAATAAATCAATAGAATATTGTATCCTCATCTGCTCATTTGGAAGTCCAGAATGATTCATATCTTGTGTAAGTATAGAAATAAGATTTTTCACTCCATATCCCATAACGTTGGTTTGTTCAGGAGGACAATCATTGCATCGTCCATTACATTGATCAACACGGTTCCTTCGGGTTCCTGCCATCGTCTAAAACCCTAAAAGAATAGTGTGAGAGGAAAAAATGGTAACATACCAAGTAATTAATTAATAATAGATATTTTTATCTATGTCTATTTATGAGTTAGATAGTGTTTTAGAGGCTTAAAATGTGAATAAATCCAATCTTAAGCATGGAATACACTAATATTTTTAAAAGATTGTTTTTCTGCCTTTTGAGAGAGAACCATTTTTAAATCAAACTTTTGACAATTTTATAAGCTGTATTTTTCAGAATAAACATATTATTTATGATTGGGACATTGAAATTTACATTGGATAATTTTTGGTATTTTTCTGACAATGTTCATTTTTTAATGAATAGTGAAAAATACTGCATTTTACATCAAAACTGTTTTTTCATCTAATTTAATTATATGGTTAGATTATCTTTTGAATTGGTTATAAAGTTCAATTAGAATATATTTTTACCATTTAATCCAATATTGGTTGTTGGAATTAATTTCACTTTGAAATTTGACATAAACTAGTGTCAATCTTTTGCTACTTATTATTTCATAAAAGCACGCTATTTGCTCAGACAACGGGAATTAATTATTAAATTAATTAATGTAACTTATATGTTTTGAATTTTCTAAAATAGAAATCATTTTTGAATTCTTAATATCAAATATATCTTAGGTTGATGTTTCGGTATTTTTCTGAAAAACTTCAATTTTTGATGAATAGTGAAACCACTAAGTGGTACTTAAAAAACAGATTTTTCGTTTAAATGAAATTTTACCCCCTCTGTGTTTTGAATTTAAAAAATCTGACATACATAGTTGTCATTAAGAAGTAAAATTTAGTTTAATTGGATTAAAATAATTTTTTGGTGAATAGTAATGTTTAAAATTTTAATCGCGATGAGAGGTAATTAGTGTAGTTTAAGGTACAAATAATGTTTTAATAATATGAAATGACCTAGAAACATGTCCTACCCTTATTGGATGTGTCATGTACGACCAAAAAAACCCATGGGTCGATTTTTGGGACCCCATGGAGCCACTTGGGTAAGATATGGGCATTAATGCCTTTTATTTAAAGTAAAAGTAAAAATGACACAAACATGAATGTTTTACTAAATCAATTTTTAAATGGGGTTATACAAGTCATATTGTTGACTATAAATATTAGTTATAAAGGTAAAACTATTTCCTACATCATGATATTTTTTTTTAATTTTTATACATTAATTAAATTAAATTATTTATGACACCATGATGATGCAGCGATGACCTCATTATTTAACGATTTAAATAAAATGAAAATATAATGTAAAATATAAGACATAAACTTGTCAAAAAACTTATTGGATGGGTGTATTTATAACCCTTATCACCTTATCCTAGAATTATTTCAATGTGGGAACTTTTAAATCCGAAACTCATTTTAAAATAATGTAACATTTCTTTACTTTCCAAGAGTGCCCCTCCTCTCCTCTTATAAAAGGCCCCCACCTCTACCACCTTACCCACACTTCCAAAGCCTTTGTCTCAGACGACCCCTACCCATTTTGTCTCCCCACATCCCTCTATAACTCTTAGAATCCTCACATTGGGCAGAAGTCTTCCCAAGGAAGCCTTTGAGCTCAAATCAAAAAGAGTTACCCGATTTAAAGGTTGTGTCTTCTCTTTTGTTCTTATGTTTTATTTTGCTTCTCCAACCCCATAAACTCTTTTTATTCATTTATTTTGTAACAACACCAGTATCTTCAATATAAAAGGCTTGTGTTATAATAAGGATTCGAGCTACACTTACACACACATACATCTAATGGTTAAAGAACAAACTGTTTCCGTGGATGGCGAATTTCTGCCTCACGAAACGATGATTGTTCAATATTCTTTTAACACCATCAAAGTTGGCCATTAAGATGAAACTATATTTATATATGATATATAATATGTTTATGTTTTACTTAAGCCTCTTTATTTTTCATTTATGGCATACCTTTATGGTTTCCATTATGGGTAAACGCGATATCTTCATTTTAGGAAGTGCGGACTACCGCCCCCTCAAAGTGATTTGATTCATTAATGCCATATGTGGGACGTGTAAAGGATGTAATTAATGGTATTATATATGATATTATACTGGAATTATAATATAACTTTATATAATTATGATTCCATTCCATAAAATACGAAATAGAAATGAAAGTAGCGTTCATACGTACGTACGACTTACCATCTCCATGAATGGTGCATTTCATTTCTTACCTCTAAACGTTATGTAATATTATAAATTCATGTATATACTGGATATATATGATATATATGATATCTACATCATGATTATAACCCTGGATATATTGGATACATGAACAACTTGTAATTATAAAGGGTTTATTTTTGACTCAAGTACCAATGATCGTTAAAATGACCGTTATTAACTTAAATAATTACATAGTGTTCATGACATGGAAATAAGTGATATAAAAGGAATAATGAACTTGAAAAATGTTCTTAAACAAGTAGAAATTAACTCAAGTTTATTATTCAGGAGATTAAAGAACAATCAAGTCATGTCGGACCCGAGGTATGGGACTTCGTCACAATCTCATTTCATTGAGGCAATTTTTGTTTTATACACAAACTTCTTTTATACGGTGTATAAAACCCTTTGACTTTTACGTTTATCCAAAAGGAATATTTTTTATACGAAGCGTTTTAATAAACGTCAAAAGGGAATGTTTTTGTCGTACGTATGCGGCGACAACGACTTCTTCGCCGCCGTGACCATTATTTGAGTTTTGGCTTCCTCTACAAGCCATACCATTTGTTATAATGTAAAATAAATACCATGTTTTACTTTTCTTTTATTTTGTTATTGAAAATGGTTTTCATAATGTTTTTATTATATTAATGTGTTGTGTTGATATCTTGTGAATGAAATGTGGAAATGTTATGTTTCCTTTATGCATGTTTTATGTGATACGATTATGTTATGGTTCCTAGGCATTGTTATGAAGATGGGTGGTTCTGTGATAAACTACGGGCGGGTGAGCCCGATATAGCTCTCCAATGCATTGGGTAACACGAAGGAGTTAAACGTTAATGTTTCTCCGAAGAGGTCTAGGGAATATACTGTGATGGGTATTCCAAACGTAACCAAGAGGGTTACTCCATACGTAAGAATGTTATGAATGCCTCAAGTTAACTTTATGTCTTATTATTTCTATGATTTATTCATGATTTTATGAGGTATGTTAAAGTGCTTATGTTTTATTAGTAGAGTATGATTTCATTGATTCTTCTGTATACATGTACTCTTGTTTCCTTGACATATTTTTATATCCCTTACTGATCTTTTTATGCTCATCCAAAGTTTTTGAAATGTTTTTCACAGGTCAAGGGAAAGGTACATGATGTGATGATAATCTCCAGGAAGTGTCAAGAAAGAATCCATGTTTTATTTTAAATATATTTCCGTTGATGGGAAAAATTGGATACTATCTTTTATTGTAACCACTTTGTTTAAATGTGGGAAGTAATGAATGTTTTATGATCTAATTCTCTAAAACTCTAAACCTGAAAAGTTCCTCAAGGTGTATTCTTGAAATATCTCATGATTAATTAATGTTTAAGGATGGGGCCTTATAGTTGGTATCAGAGGTCAGTTTAGATAACTTTATGAGTTATAATTCTATTAAATGATTATCCAAAAATATTTTTTTATGGTCAAATTGAAATGATATAGCATTTGAAGATTACCATGTTGATTCATCTAAGACATGTTTGTCCAGAATGGTTTTCCAGAGAGGAAACAGGGAAGCAGTACTAGGAAGTCATACAAAAGGGAATAAACTTCCCAATTGGCATCCTGAGATGGTCATAATCAGAATTGAGAAGTTTACTACATTGATAGCTCAGTTGAATCAGGTGATAAATGGTGGTTGTGTTATTGATGATATTTTGGTGTTTTATAAAAGTAAATAGGAGCATGAAAGTCATTTAAGGGTTCTTTTGAAAACCTTGAAAGAAAAGAAATTGTATGGGAAATTCAGTAAGTGTGAGTTTTGGTTGCAACAAATGTCTTTCCTTGGTCACATTGTTTCTAAAGATGGGATAACTATGGATCCTGGAAAAACAAGAGTTGTTGAAGAATTACCAAGACCCACAAATGTAATAGATATCCGTAGTTTTCTTGGTTTGGCAGGTTACTATCGAAGGTTTGTTATAAATTTTTCACGGTTATCGAGTCCAATAACTAAGCTAACTTGGAAGGGTGTTAAGTTTATCTAGACAAAAGAATGTGATGATTGTTTTCAGGAGTTGAAAAGAAGATTGGTGAATGCTCTAGTTTTGTCACATCTTTCCAGGAATGGTGAGTTTTTTATCTACAGTGATGCTTCATTGAAAGTACTTGGTTGCATCCTAATAAAGAATGACCAGGTAATTGCTTATGCTTCATGACAGTTGAAAAATCATGAGGTAAATTACCCTACACATGATTTGGAATTAGCTGCTGTTGTTTTCGCTTTAAAAATTTGGAGGCATCATTTGTATGGAGTAAAGTGTGAAATATATACCGATCACAAAAGTTTAAAGTATATATTCACTCAGAAATAATTGAACATGAGACAGAGGGGATGGCTAGAATTAATCAAGGATTATGATTGTACAATTCATTACCATCCTGCAAAAGAAAATAAAGTTGCTGATGCTTTGAGTCAAAAGAGTAATACTTCATTAACAATATTGCATTTGGAACGTGATCCCTTGGTTAATGATTTGATGAACTTTGAAATAGAAGTTGTTGGTGTAGGATTTAATTATTTTTTATTTCAGGTATCATTGAAATCTTCTCTATCAGACATAATCAAGAAAGAACAGAAGCAAGATAGTGAGTTGCAGAAAAAGGTAGAGCTTGTTCAGAAGGGTAAGTTGCCTGAATTCAATATTGATAATGATTGTGTTTTGAGATTTGGGAAGATATTGTGTGTGCCTTGTGATTCACAGTTGAAGGGAGAGTTGTTATGTTAAGCTCATAGTTCTCCATTTTCAGTTCATCCTGGCAGTACTAAGATGTACAGAGATCTGCGAGAGTATTACTGGTGGGACGGAATGAAAAGAGATATTTTTGATATTACTGTGAATTGTTTGACATGTCAACAGGTTAAAGCAGAGTGGCAGTTACTGAAAGGGATTCTTCAGCCTTTACCAGTTCTAGAGTGGAAATGGGAAAATATATCCATGGACTTCGTTGTGGGATTGCCAAAGAAATCTTGAGGTAATAATGCAATCTGGGTTATTGTTGATCACTTGACTAAATCTGCTCATTTCCTTGCTATACAAGATACTTTTTTCCCTAGATTAACTTTCCTGTTTTTATCTTAAAGAGATATTCAGGTTACATGGAGTTCCACTCTCCATTGTATCTGACCGTGATCTCATGTTCACTTCTATCTTTTGGAAAGGCCTTCAGAAGTCGTTGGGTACTGAATTAAATATTAGTACAGCTTTCCATCCTCAGTCAGATGGGCAGTCAGAACGAACAATTCAGACATTAGAGGATATGCTACGTGCTTGTTCGATGGATTATCAGGGAAGTTGGGACTAACATCTTTCCTTGGTTGAATTTTCATATAATAACAGTTTTCATTCTAGTATACAGATGGCACCATTTGAGTCGTTATATGGGAAGCGATGTCGAACTCCAGCTTTCTGGGATGAAGTGGGTGAAAGGAAGCTGATGGGACCAGAATTGGTAGAAGAGTTGGCAGAAAAAGTTCTCCTGATACAGAAACACATGAGAACAGCTCAGAGCAGGCAGAAGAGTTATGCGGACAACAGGAGGAAGGATCTCTCTTTTGAGGTTGGTGATCATGTTTTTCTCAAAGTCCCACCATGGAAAAGTGTGATGCGATTTGGTAAGAAAGGAAAAAGCCAAGTCCAAGGTTCATTGGACCATATGAAATTCTGGAGAGAGTTGGATCAGTTGCTTACCGAGTGGCTTTACCTCCGATTTTATCTCAGGTAAAAAATGTTTTTCATGTTTTAATGTTAAGGAAGTACATGCCAGATCCATCTCATGTTTTGATTCCAGAGGTAGTTCAGCCGGAAGAGAACCTATCTTATGAGGAACAACCGGTCCAAATTCTTTACCATAGGGAGAAAGTGTTATGTAATAAGGTGATTAATCAGGTAAAGGTTTTGTGGAAAAACCACATGGTTGAAGAGACAACATGGGAATCTAAAAATGCAATGAGGGATAAATACCCACACTAATTCGATAAGTAAATAAATTGCGGGGACGTAATTTTCTGAAGGGGAGAAGCATGTAACATCCCATGTAAGTAATGAATAATATATATTTTTATCTATGTCTATTTATGAATTAGATAGTGTTTTGGAGGCTTAAAATGAGAATAAATCCAATCTTAAGCATGGAATACAATAATATTTTTAAAAGATTGTTTTACTGCCTTTTTATGGCAAACCTTTTTTAAATAAAACTTTTGACAATTTTATAAGTTTTATTTTTTATAATAAACTTATTATTTATGAATGAGACATTGAAATTTACATTGGATAATTTTTGGTATTTTTCTGTTCGTTTTTTAATGAATAGTGAAAAATACTGCATTTTACATCAAAACTTCTTTTTCATCTAATTTAATTATATGGTTAGATTATCTTTTCAATTGGTTTTAAAGTTCAATTAGAATATATTTTTAACATTTAATCCAATATTGGTCATTGGAATTAATTTCACTTTGAAATTTGACTTAAACTAGTGTCAATCTTTTTCTACTTATTATTTCATAAAAACACTCTATTTGCTCAGACAACAGAAATTAATTATTAAATTAGTTAATGTAACTTATATATTTTGAATTTTGTAAAATAGACATCATTTTCGAATTCGTAATATCAAATATAGCTTAGGGCGACATTTTGGTATTTTTCGGAAAAACATCAATGTTTGATGAATAGCGAAACCACTAAGTGGTACTTAAAAAACTGATTTTTCGTTTAAATGAAATTTTACCACCTCTGTGTTTTGAATTTCAAAAATCTGACGTACATGGTTTTCATTAAGGAGTAAAATGTGGTTCCATGGGATTAAAATAATTTTTTGGTTAATAGTAACTTTTAAAATTTTAATCGCGATTAGAGGTAATTAGTGTAGTTTAAGGTAAAAATAATGTTTTGATAATATGAAATGACCTAGAAACATGTCCTACCCTTATTGGACGTGTCATGGACGACCAAGAAAACCCATGGGACGATTTTTGGGACCCCATGGAGCCACTTGGGTAAGATATGGACATTAATGCCTTTTATTTAAAGTAAAAGTAAAACCGACACAAACATGAGTTTTTTTTACTAAAACAATTTTTAAATGGGGTTATACAAGTCATATTGTTGACTATAAATATTTATTAGAAATCTAAAAATATTTCCTACCTCATGAAATTTTTTTTATTATTTTTGGACATTAAATAAATTAAATTATTTATGGCACCATGATGATGCAGCAATGACCTCATTATTTAATGATTTAAATAAAATGAAAATATAATGTCAAATATAAGACCTAAACTTGTCAAAAACTTATTGTATTGGTGGATTTATAAACTTTATCACTTTATCCTTGAATTATTTCAATGTGGGACCTTTTATATCCGAAACGCATTTTAAAATAAAGTAACATTTCTTTACTTTCCAAGAGTGCCCCTCCTCTCCTCTTATAAAAGGCCCCACCTCTACCACCTTACCCACACTTCCAAAGCCTTTTTTTCGGCCAAACCCTGACCATTTTGTCTCCCCACATCCCTCTATAACTCTTAGAAGCATCACTTTGGGCAAAAGTCTTCCCAATGAAGCCTTTCAGCTCAAATCAAAAAGAGTTACCCGATTTTAAGGTAGTGTCTTCTCTTGTGTTCTTATGTTTTATTTTGCTTCTCCAACCCCCTAAACTCTTTTTATTCATTTCTTTTGTAACAACACCATTATCTTCAATATACTAGGATTTTGTTATAATTTTAATTCTAGCTACACTTACATACACCTACATCTAATGGTTAAAGAACAAACTATTTCCATGGATGGTGAATTTCTGCCTCACGAAACAATGATTGTTCAATATTATTTTAACACCTTAAAAGGTGTCCATTAATATGACACTATATTTATATATGATATATAATATGTTTATGTTTTACTTAATCTTTTGTATTTTTCATTTATGGCATACCTTTATGGTTTACATTATGGGTAAACGCGATATCTTCATTTTAGGAAGTGCGGACTATCGCCCCCTCAAAGTGATTTGATTCGTTAATGCCATATGTGGGATGTATAAAGGATGTAATTAATGGTATTATATATGATATTATACTGGAATTATAATATACCTATATATGATTATGATTCCATTCCATAAAATACGAAATAAAAATGAAATTAGCTTTCATGCGTACGTACGACTTACCGTTTCCATGAACAGTGCATTTCATTTCTTACCTCTAAACGTTATGTAATATTATAAATTCATGTATATACTGGATATATATGATATATATGATATCTAAATCATGAGTATTACCCTGGATATAATGGATACATGGACAACTTGTAATTATAAAGGGTTTATTTTTGACTCAAGTACCAATGATCGTTAAAACGACCGTTATTAACTTAAATAATTACATAGTGTTCATGACATGGAAATAAGTGATATAAAAGGAATAATGAACTTGAAAAGGGTTATTAAACATGTATAAATTAACTCAAGTTTATTATTTAGGAGATTAAAGAATTATCATGTCAAGTCGGACCCGAGGTATGGGACTTCGTCTCAATCTCCTTTCATTGAGGCATATTTTGTTTTATACACAACCTTCTTTTATACAGTGTATAAAACCCTTTGACTTTTATGTTTATCAAAAAGGAATCTTTTTTATATGAAGTATTTCACTAAACTTCAAAAGGGAATGTTTTTGTCGTACGTATGCGGTGATAACGACTTCTCCGCCGTCGTGACCATTATTTGAGTTTCGGCTTCTTCTACAAGCCATACCTTTTTTTAAATGAAAAATAAATACCATATTTTACTTTTATTTAATTTTGGTATTGAAAATGGTTTTCATAATGTTTTTATTATATCAATGTGTTGTGTTGATATCTTGTGATTGAAATGTGGAAATGTTATGTTTCCTTTATGCATGTTTTATGTGATACGAGTATGTTATGGTTCTTGGGAATTGTTATGAAGACGGGTGGTTCCATGATAAACTAAGGGCAGGTGAGCCTGATATATCTCTCCAATGCATTGGGTAACGTGAAGGAGTTAAACGTTGAGGTTTCTCCAAAGAGATTTAGGGAATATACTGTGATGGGTATTCCAAACGTAACCAAGAGGGTTACTCCCTACGTAAGAATGTTATGAATGCCTCAAGTTACCTTTATGTCTTATGATTTCTATGATTTATTCATGATTTGATGAGGTATGTTAAAGTGATTATGTTTTATGAGTAGAGTAAGATTTCATTGATTCTTATGTATACATGTACTCATGTTTCCTTTCCATATTTTTATATCCCTTACTGACCTTTTTATGCTCATCCCATGTTTTTGAAATGTTTTTCACAGGTCAAGGGAAAGGTACATGATGTGATGATAATGTCAAGGAAGTTTCAAGAAAGAATCCATGTTTTATTTTAAATATATTTCTGTAAATGGGAAAAATTGAATACTATCTTTTATTGTAAACACTTTGTTTAAATGTGGGATGTAATACATGTTTTATGATCTAATTCTCTAAAACTCTAAAACTGAAAAGATCCTCAAGGTGTATTCTTGAAATATCTCAAGATTAAGTAATGTTTAAGGCTGTGGCCTTATAAAAATCATGCTAGGAAAACAACAGAATAAAGGGGGAGTACCTTCAATATCTAACATCTTAGGTTTAATTCTAAGATCATTAGCGCAATTCTAGGGCTATAACCTATATGTATACATAACCTTAGGGACATCCCTAGACACACCTTAGAAATATCTCTAGGGATCTTACTAAAGTTCTCGCATCCTAGTTTCCAAAGGTTGACGAAACCTTTCCTCTGATACCAACTGTAGAGACCTGAAGCTTTACGTATATCGAAATTACATTAATTTTGCGGAATACTTAATAAATAACAAAAATAGACACACAAGGACCGTAATAGATTAGGGTATTTGGAAACTCATAATATAAACATCTAATCCTGTTGAAAAATCTTCAACATCTCCCATATTGATCTTCCCCTTTTTTTCTTACCTAAAACCATTCTTTATATCTTGGGGAAAAGAAAAAATATAAAGGGTGAGCTCAAATGCTCAGTAAGGGTATGCAAGGATAAAATAAAACAAATCATATACATTTAAGCTTAAAAACATGAACATAATGTTTAAACATCAAAAGCTTGAGCAATGACATAAAACATGGAAGTACGTAAGGCATAGATCATAAAGAAACATTAAGCATGATAAAATAGAATGAGAGTAAAACATGTAATTGTGGCAACCATTAAGCACATTTTATGATTTCTATAGTAGCCAAGGAATTGCTGCCAAGACCATCTAAGTGGACAAAGTCCCTTTCTGAATCCAGTTCACTCCTTGTTGATGTCCTGTATTACCGAACCGGTTTAACTTTCCATTCCAGCCATGTTTATCTCATGAGATATAAATCTTTACCCAATGCATTGGAGGGAGATATAGGTCCCACCCATCTTATAATGAAATCATTCTTACTTGTGCCACAAAATCATAAATCATACATCATAGCATAACCCATGTAATAAATTGGGTTTCTTAAACATCATGCCATCATAACATAATCCATATAAAATAAATGGATATCATTTCACCATAAGAAGAATCATACCATGCAAATAATAGAGACATTACACTTGAAACATACACATATGAAATAATTTCATCTTATATTGAAAATAGTTTTTATAAAACACTTGAAATGAATTCTTGAGGAAAATATCCTTTCTTCCACGAAATAATTTTCTTTTCTGAAATTGTCATTCAATTTTAAAAGAAAATGATTTTGTTGAAAATAATCATGAAATATTGTAGAGGAAGATTCATGAAAATAAGGCATTATGAAATCATCAAAATCCGTTCATGCCGTATAAGTTAAAAAAAAACATTCTCCTCGTACTTTTGTCGGAAAAGTTAAAAAGTACCACGTATGGTAAACAAAAGAAAGATTCCTCCCATAACACAAAGTAAAAGTCAAAGAGGGGTAACAATGCCCTTAAAAATTCATGGAAGAATATTAAACACTTTATGAAAAATATTTTATGACCATGGATAAAAAATATAACCCCATTAAATAGTTACGTATAAGTGATCTCGAATAAAAATAAGATTGCAAAATTATCAATTACCTTTAGTCCGATATGCTTCGTATGGATCCGAACCTCCGGTATAATGATTTAAATAATTTCATTGAATTATTACTTAAACATATTCATTGTTATGATATCATATATGTTTCACTTATGATTTTATATTACCCGTTCTTTTTAAAATTCCATGTTAAAGTAGCGTTTTGGGTAAAATCATTTCATTTAACGTATGTGTTTCGACTTGTCGTTCTTGATATTATTACTTATATACTGATTTAAATAATAACATAATTTAAAACATGATTTATATATAATATATATTCATCATATATATATATATTATAGATCGATAAAAGGAATGAAATACCCCGTTCTTGGAGACGGTAGGCCGTACGTACGCATGAACGCTGTTTTCGTTTCCTTATTGAATTGAATGAAACTAAATAAATAAAATACATATATATATACATAAATCCATTAGTATTATTATTTCATATATTTAATTATTATTCATTATAAAAACATTATGATCATTCATGTATGGTTAACATGGAGAATGAATCTCATTGCATCGTGGAGGCGGTAGTCCGTACGTACGCACGAGTGATGATATCGTTCCCATAATTATAGAATTGGAGAGGATGGTATAATATATCAATATCAGTATGATGCTATAATAACCATATATAGTTATTCTTTAAACCATTATACCCATCCATGTATGGTGTTGGTGGAAAAACATATTACACCACGGCATGGAGACGGTATTCCGTACGTACGCAGGCGCGGTGATTTTGTTTTCCGTAGGATGGATAGAAGGTGAAATAGGGTTGTTTCATATTTATAATGACATATCAGTATATGAGGTATTCTGATGTTATTACTTTATAATGAAATAACTATAGAATAAGAAGTTGAAGAAGAACGAAAATTGAAAGAATCGGTAACAGATATTACCTCTTCTTTGACACGCATCTTTAAAATCTCCTCTTCGGGTACTAAAATTGGTCTTTGAAGAAGACCAGGACCTATAGGATGTTAAGAGGGAAGTTGATAAGGGAAATGGGTAGGGTTTTGATGAGCTTAAAGGATCAAATTGGTGTGAGGAAGAGAGGGAGGATATGCCCTTTTATAAGGGAGGAGAGGGGCACCTTTGGCAATATAAGAATTATTAGTTTATATTAAATCCCAACCACACATAAAAACATCCAAAATGACTGATATCCAATGATTAGATGATATAGGGTTGTAATCGCATCCACCAATAAAATTTAGACATGTTAAGAATCTATTTTAAACATTATCAACTTGATTTATCCTTATTTATCAATTTAATTTTATTTGTGGTAATAATATTCTAAATTTTAAATTATTATAAATAATTACATTTGTGTTGTGAATTTTTCATAATTTGACACTTTATGACATTTTCGACCATATAAATTTAAATTTATAATTTTTAAGTATTTTTGTGATTTTTACACAATTGTATAATATGATATTTTTATAAAATAACAATAGTGTCAATTTTGACACTATTCACTTATTTGAATTTAAATAAACAATATATAGAATATATGTTTGAACTAAAAGATTTAATAGATTCATAACATGTCATATTTATCTAAAAAATTAGTGGAGCACATTAAATAGTTCATATAATATTTATTTTATTATTTTAAAAACCATTTATTTGGTTTATATCTTAATAAAATAATTACTACAATATTTTTGTATAATTATTTAATATACATATCTATTGCATAAAAAATAAAAATAAAATTATATGATGAATAAAAATATATTACCTTTCACAATAATACTTTTACTCGAATTTATCATCTTAAAATCACAATATTTAAATTGTTATATTTATTAAATTATGAATGTGAAAACATTGGCATCATTTAAAATAAAGTAATATGAGTGTCATAATCACTTTTATAAGGCTCCAAATGGCCAAATATTAGAACATTGGATGGTTATGGTTTATATTTACATGACCATAAGTTTTGGTCAGGGTTTTGTGCCTTTTATGATCACTATTAGTTTAATAGAAACTATATTCTTGATTTTTCACTAGATAAACAATTTCTGCATCACTGTTGTGTCACAATTAATACTAATTCTTTAATCCCTAAAAATTATAAATAAATTAATATGATGTAGATAATTTAATTATATTTTTGGAGACTATTCATGTTCAATGTTTCATGAAGTTTATCACTAAATTAAAATTATTATACTAATAAGATTTAAGAAAGTGACATGTTGTCAGTTTCTTTGGTTTTAATAATAATTAAATTATTTTTATGGAAAAAAGTCCATTAAATAAATCTAATACAACCCTTATGCGATATGGGTCGACTTTTAGTCGTCCAATTGGATTTTTATAGTTGTTAGGGTAATTTTATAATCTTATATTTACCCTTAATTACCCGATTTACCTTTAACTATGTTAAATAAAATTTACAGTAGTTACTATTCATAATGGAAAAAAATAAAAAGTAGCTAATTAACATAATTTCGACCCACTGATTCCAAATATGGAATCCATTTTTCCAAATTCAATACAAAAAATTTGTAGAAATTAAATTAAAATTAATCCCGTTGTCAAAAGAAAACGGGTTTTTTTAAAACATTGCAAAAGATTGAATTGATCTAACCTATGAATTCAAGGTAAAATTAATGCTAATGACATACGTTATATTAAATGGTAAAAATATATTATATTTATACTTTAAAACCATTCAATATTATAATTTAACCATATAAATTAATACGATGAAAAAATTTGTTTTTAATTAAAATATTGCGTGTTTTTAGTATTTATTAAAATATGAAAGTTATCAAAAAAATATCAAAACTTTATCCAATGTAAATTTTTATATCATGATTCCAAAAAAGAATTTTATTTTGTCAAATTTAACTTATAAACATTTCAAAAACTATATTTAATGTGGGTGTGCCATTAAAAGGTGGCAAAACTGCAATTGAAAAATACTTATTTTACTAGAAAAATTTATTTTATTCACATACCATGTTCTATAAAATGTGTAATATGAAATAATAATGTTATAACATTCAAAATTTAGTCAATACTATTCATAACGGCTAGTTCATAATAATATTATAACCATATATCATTGTTTAGTGAAACCTAATATTGCGTACAAGACACGCTATCGAGGAAAGTCGTGATTGCGTGTAATGCAAGCCAAGTTAGGGTTGCGTGTTGTGCAAGAATGCTTCATTGTTTCATATAACAGAATCCAAACATATTTCATTTATACATTGAATATATATATATATATATACACTCAATGATGTGTAGAATAACTATTATAAAACGAACTTGAAATTGTGTGTAACACAATCTAAGAATAGTGTTGCGTATACTGCAAGCTAATACGGTTCTGTGTAAAGAACAAGATAATATTGTTGTAGAATAAAACACATGAAATCAATTAAAAAGAATACTTATCAGAAAATATCAGGTTGTTATAGAATTTTTAAATTATTTATGGGAAATTCATGTTTTACTCCTTGATTCCAAAGATTATAATCATATACAATTTTGCAAAGGATTATATTATTATATATTGAATATTCATATAATAATATGTTTTATTAATGTAAGAAAATTACCAGTCATCAAAGTTGGTATCAAGAGGAATAGTTAACATTGGAAATTATTTTGAAAAAAAGTAGTTAGATTAATCTGGATATGTTTAATTATAAGATATCGGAATAATGTTTTCGCAAGAGGGGATTTTTTTTCTATTTTCCATTGTGATTATTATTTTTATGATATTAATTTTGGCTTTAGATAGTTGTTGGAAAATGAAGTAATATTGTTCATTTTTAATTTGACAGTCAATGAAATAATTTTTCTCATAATAAACAAAATTTTATGTGTGTTGTAATGAAAATTTAAATTGTTATGCTTACAAAAAATTCTCAAGAAATTACTCATGATAATATTCGAACCGAGATAAGAAGGTAATATTGTTTAGTTGAGTCATTATAGAGTAAAAGTCCCATTATTTTAGTGGATATAATAATACAATATTTCAAATGAAATAGATAACAATCACTGAATATATATTTTCCATTCTATAATGATAAATACCTAAACCTTATATTTAGGCTATTTATCATTTAAATATAAATTTTATTAAACAGTGGACACTTATTAAACAAAAAAAAAAGAAATAAATAGTCTTTATAATGTTGGATAAGATAAATACTTTATTTTTTAAATATTCACATTCCCCATTTTATTCATAAGTTAATGGAGAGAAATTCCTTGGGCTAAATCAGGTCAATGTAGAATCTATTAGTATATATGAGGAAATTTTTTAAGGTCTTGGAATTTACACTTTTGGAATTTTCATCTAATCAAAAAAGTAAGGTTTTTTGATTATCCATTAGCATAAATCCATTTATATTGATATAATTACCACTTAGGGACATTAGTACCTTTGAATAAATTGTTCTTTGTGTTATCAATGTATAAATAGATATTAGATTTTTCTATTAATTCCATTGTTTTGATAAAAACAGAATAAAACAATTCAATGGAAATTTAGATAAAAATGGAGAGAAGAATATGATATTTCCATTATTCTCAAATCATTAATGGAAACAATTTTTATTTTCAATAATATAAAATATAATTTTGTGTGTGTGTAATATTTGGTCATTGGAAAATCGAACAGAAAATTGTTGAAAATAATAAATTAGCTAATGATAGAGAGAAATCAATAGAGAATGAACCACCCAAAAATCCATTGATTTAAAAAAATATAGTATGGGAAATGTTTTACACATTTCTCATTTACAAAGGGTAATGATGATTGTAACGCCCCGACCCCGGTTACCAAGAGTCGGTGCATTATTACATAACATTGACATGATCACAAAAGATAAAATCTCGAAAGACCGATTAGTTTAGTAGTCTTGAAAACACTAGATATATTCATAAGTCTTACATTACATCATAAAGTAAAAATAACTACAACAACATCTTGTATTCATATCCCTTTATACTATCCCTACAGGTCATTCATAAATTACTTCTTGGAATCTTGGGAAAAAATAAGACATAGAAAGGGGTGAGCTCAGATGCTCAGTAAGGATAAAAATATAGTTGAAACTTTCATAAATAAGCATAAACATTTAAGGAAATGTATAACTAAAACAAAAGCCTTTTAAACTTGAACTTCATCATAATATGGAAAATATAAAATGAAATAATTCCATTTAATTATTCACATGGATATTCTAATAATCTAATAATAACATGAAATATCAATAACCACTTTCATAATAAGGGAATGCATAATGCCGAACATTAATTTATGTGTTAAGGCCTCATGACAAGACCTAAGGGATAAATGTAACCGGATCCCAACCCTGAGAGCCTCTGTAACCGGTCTCCATCCCGAAGTGCCTCTAATAACCGGACACCAACCCGAAGTTCCTCTAATAACCGAACACCAACAAGGAGTTCCTCTAATAACCGGACACCAACCCGGAGTGCCTCTAATAACCGGACACCAACCTGGAGTGCCTCTAATAAACGGACACCAACAAGGAGGGTCTGCTATAACCAGACCCCAACCTGAAGGTCTTACATTTACCGGTCCCCAACTCGGGACATACTATTCCAACACATTCATCTTAAGAATAGGATGAAATATAACATAAACATTCGTATTAAAAATAGCATATGAAATTCCAAAACATTAATCATAAACCATTAATGGAATAAAAATAACTGATCCATAATCAAACATATCAAAAAACCTTAAACAAAATATGGAAGATTTGTATCATAATAAATCAACTTCAAACAAGTGTAAAATTTATCAGAGGATATTGACATAGATGAAATCAAAAACTATTTGAGAGAAATATCTCTTTTTTGAAATCATTTAAAAGTCACATAATTATAAAAGAAATAATTTACATTGAAAATATTCTTATAATCTTGTAAGGGAAGCTTCAAAGATTTTATAATGGAGGAAAATATCCGCACCTACCTTATAAGTTAAAAAAAATTCTTACCTTAGTTTTGTCGAAAAGGTCAAAAACTAACTTGCTTAGAAAAAGACAGAAAGATTTCTTTAAAAAATGTATAAGGTCAAATAAGGATTTAAATGACTTTAACCCATTGTCTATTAAATAGTAAATTTTTTCTGAAATACAGTTTTAAGAAACATCGATGTGGATAATAAAAGGGTTCCAGTTGATAATTACGTATAAACAAACTCAGATAATGAAGAGATTGTGAAATAAACCCTTACCAATTTGGTAACTTATGATACATACACCCCATGAAATAGGTATCATATAATGAATATGTAAATACAGAAAAATAAATGTGTATTACAGAAAGTATACAATTATGGGTAGTACATACACCACACAAAAGGTAATAGTGGCAATATGGCATGAATATCACGGAAATAAGGAGTGAGATGAAAACCCCTTACCTTGTACTTTTCATTGGTTGAGGGTAGGTTAACCTCCTCTTCTTCAGGTTCTTCCTTTTGATTTAATCAAAAGGACTCCTTAGGCTGGCTTTCTGATCAAAATAATGCCTCTAGGTTGAAGTGAGGGAAGTTGAAAGAGTATTTGGGTAGGGGTCGGCCAAACCAAAAGGCTTTGAAGGCATGAAGAATTAGTTAGAAGTGGTTTTCCTTTTATAAGGGGGAGGAGGGGATCTTTAGGAAAAACATAAAGTAATAATTTATAATAAATTCATATTTGGTTTCTAATGGCTCTAAAGTTTATTATTCAAAGTCTACAGATAGAATGGGTCTAAAACCTTTCAACCAATAGATGTTAGATAGGTTTGGGTCATTATATTAACCTTGTCTTTTAGTTTTAACTCTTGGTTAATTTGATTAACAGTGACCATGTCACTTTGTATTTTTATAATATATAGTTAATAAATGTACTATATACATCCAAGAGACCCCAAAGTGGTCCATTAATGATACAAATATCATTATATAAGTTCATTGGCCGAAAATTAGATTTTTAGGAATATAATATCAATTAATAATATAATATTTGTTTTAGAAACTCTTTTTTGTCAATTTTGACAATATTTAATAATTGATTTTTTTTAAAGTCATAAAAACTTTATAAATTCGAATAAAATTCATTTAATAAATCCTAACATGTCATATTAACAAATAAAATTCGTGGATGTCATGAAACATTTCAGATTATATTTATTTTAGCATTTATAATACCAATTATTTGATACATTCATTAATAAGGAAAATATTGCATCACTATTGTGTCATATATATTTTTAATTTTTCAATGAATAAAAATTATAAATAAATTACAATTATGTATGAAATCTTTTTATATTTATAATTAATTTTTATAGTCGAAAATATAATATATATAACCCTATATAAAAATTGTTTTACAAAAAGATATATGCTTACGTTATTTTGTATTTACTTTAACTTAATTAATATATAGTGTCATTATCACATACAAGTGGATCCCTGAGGTCCCAAAATTGACCCAAAGATGCCCATGGTCGGACATGTATCGACCAATAGGGTTAAGACACAATTTAGGGTAATTTATTATGATTATAATATTATTTTTATACCCTTATTTACCGGATTTACCCTTTAACCATGGTAAATAAAATATTTACCGAAGTAATTATTCAAAATGTTTACAAATAAAAGATACCTATTTACAAAATTTGGACATCCTGATTCCAAATATGGAGTTCATTTTTCCAAAATTTAAAACACAGAAGTGGCAGAAATTAATTTAAAATTATTTCCCGCTGTCAAAACCAAAATCGTGTTTTTAAAAAATAATAACTATCAAAAGATTGACACTTGTTTATATCCGGTTAAATTGTAAAATTATGTACAATGACCAAAATTGTATTAAATGGTAAAAATATATTCTAAATATACTTTAAAACCAATCAAATTCATATTTTATCACTATTAATTATTTTTATTAAAAAGTTATTTTTAATTAAAATTTAGTAATTTTCACTATTTATCAAAAAATTAAATTTATCCGAAAAGTACCAAAATTTTACCCTAGGCTAATTTTGATATTCCGAATATAAAAATGAAGTCTATTTTGAGAGATAAAATTTATATAATTTCAAAAAGTGGGTATTACTATTCATAACGACTACTTTGATTGGTCGCGGTGTGTTAGAGTCTCGAAGTTCCGTACAATGCAAGATATTGATTTATTCAAAAGGAAATGTATCCTAGAAGCTTGGGGTGTTAAAATAATGACCAACATTAGTAAAATATTCTGTAATTAGACAATGGTAAATCTCATGTGATCAATATTTCCGATCAAGGGTATGATAACAAAGTGGTAAATGAAAGATATAACATTCACTCTATAACTTCTATTGTCTTATTTTATTATGTATGTAACTACTATTTCATATTTTATGAGTTTTATAAGTGCATAAAAATTAGTCCACAATTATTCTATGTTGAATTATAGATTAAAAATATTTATTTTATAATGATCACAACTCATGTCATTGATTAAAAATTCACTAAAAATTATGAGAGTTATCTTCCTAAAAATATCATTATTCCCCTATAGTTTATTTTGATATAATATTCAAAATGCATCAGTATTATTATTATCAATCCCATATCAATTGTAATGGAAGGGATGTCTCATTTTCCATTCTGATCCAAACTATAAATATCGATCAGTGTGATTATAAATATGAAAATAAAATTTATGTTTCTATTATATTGTTAGTGATTCATATTCTAAAGGGGTGTTTATCTCACATGTATGAGGAAAAGATCCACATCAATGTTATACCTTTTTGTACAGAGGTTCTTTGATATTTTCCTATAATAATTTCCTAATATTTTCCAAAATAGGGAATTTGATTTTTCAACATACCTCATAACATGTTATAATCATATTTCATGGATTATATAAAGAATTAACCTGATTGAGTTTTTAGACTTCAACAGAAAACTATCAGAAAATCATTTTAAGGGATTCCTTCATCCTTTTGTGTCACATTGGAGAACACCCATTCCATTTATTAACAAGAATGACTAATCGAAGTGACTCAATATTTTTTATTTAGAAACAACTAACATCGAAATTAAAAGTATAATTATTCCTCCCTAATTGATTTTTTCTTCCATCAATTAATATGATGTAAATATTTTTCCTAGATTTTTATTAGATTGTGGTACACCTGTTGAATGTCCAAAGTGAAAAAATACCCAACACAACCCTTTGTACAAGGTATGAACACTCATAACTTATAGTAATTAAATTTTTTTAATTATGCCGCAAACATTTTCAGGGTTTTGATTAATATATTCATTATAGATTACCTTGAGTAGTTTTTGGTAATTTTTATAGATTATAGTATTATATAATTAATTTCTAATGAAAATCATGAATATAATATGATAATTATAAGGATTACCATAATTAAGGAGAGCATGCCTGAAATTTTTAATGTTTTATTTTTTACACAAAAAACTAATTTTTTTGTATTATATAATATCCATCAATGGTATTCAAATGATCCATTGATGATAGATGTTATTCCACATTAGACTGGGTCAGTCACAATGATTATGAACCATATTATTTGCTAGTGTTAATATATTGTCAACAATTTTATGGAAAATACATATGGAATTCTAATCAAATCACTATACTAACTTGGAATGGATCCATTTTCCATTTCATTGATAAATGTGAAGGACATTTCATGGAACTAAATTGAATGTTTTAATGTGAACTTATTATCACATTACATTATATTATATAAGTGTTTTGGATCTACAGTGATGAATTGAATAAGGGACTAGGATGAATCATCTTGTAGAATGACTTTGTGGTAGATTCTACATAATGTCAATTAATGGTTCATGAAAAAATTACCCAACTCCTGATTTAGAGTTAGATTTCATGATTTTTGTATTAAATATATGGATTCATAATCATTATGGATATTTTTTTGGCATATATGGTAATAATTAATGATTATTTCAAATATTAACTCTGAAATATTTCAATATGTGATATATTAGATCATTGGAATTGGTTAAATATGTTCACTATTTAATCCATTTCCACCCATAGATGGAAAACAAGGTGGTTGCTGACCAAATTCGAAAGGACCATACTAGTTTTTCAAGGAAGATTATTTAATGACATCCAACAATTTTTAATTTTCTATATATGAAATATGAAAGCCTAAGGAAATATGATATATCCTATCTTTTTCAGATGAATGATCAACAATCCATTCATTTGATGATTATAGGGGAAGATATGGGTGATGTGGAGATGAAAAGGATGGTGCTAATTTTTCTTGAGTTCCACCATGATTTTGATTGAATGGTAAAGATCATTAACTGTGTATATGTCCAATAAACACCAATCATGTAGAATGATATATTGTATGATGATCATAGTTAAGTATTCTCTATTTTTCCGAGAAATATAATGATTTATCGACATCTAAAAGTGTATTTTTAGTAGAACATCTTGAAAAGAGAAATTGAAAAGTATGTTTTTTGTGCTTCATATGTTAACATTTCAACACTAAGATACATATGTATAAGGATATGTAACAACCATTAAACATACCAAAATGTAAATGTTAAAATATTACCATTTAATTTTTCATTGGTCTCTCTATGAATGATATAAGATGTAGTACTATTTTTTAGGTATTCGACCTCCTTATAATAAAAGAAGACTTCTTTTTCATTTTAGAACAATACTTCCTTGATCAATATTCCTTGATATAAATCATATCCATGGTAAGGTTTCACGTTGAACCTTATTCAATTGTTTCTAATTGAGATCATAGGTTTATCAAAATGTACTAGTGATGTCATTAGAATTATCTATATTACGAGTTATGATTATTTAATTATTATCTTTTACAAATAGATCATCACTATTAGAGAACCATTATAACCCTAATTGTCATATTAAAGTCAATTTTAGTAGAATTTAAATGTTGATATGATCAAACCACCCTCTTTTCCCACTATCAAACCACTATTATTCAATGCATCATTCTTATGGTTCCTTATTAATCCCTCCATGGAATGAAGTGTACAAATCCAACATGATGGGATGATGTTTTGAGAATGATATTTTATGTAACTTGAACTATTTTATGAAATGGTAGAAAATTTATGATCTAGTCTTTATAACATAAAATGGTGCTTAATGTTGACAGATAAGCTGTGCTAAAAATCCACTATGAAATATACAATTCAAATTTAGTGGCATGTTTTTTAGATAATTTCATAATTTAATAAGATTATGATATTAATAAAGAAAGGAATATTTATTCCTTATTATATTTTCAACCTTAATATTACTAATTGATTAAGGACATTAGCTTAACATTTAGAAGTTCCATTAATCCTCTCTCATGTTCATGATGATTTCCCTGGATCTCTTATAAGGGTGTCTATAAACCATTTTTACATGATAAAAAATAAGAGGTTATACTAAAATATGATTTTTTTTCTATGGAATAAATACTATATAAAATATAAGATCATATAGATATTGTGTAATAGAAATGTACTACTCAACTAATTAATTTTTTCTTGGAGGGGTCATAAATGCAAAGAATCTTAATTGGAACCTGTAGATGTTTAGATGTAGAAGTATCCTTAGTTCCATGAATCAGAATGATTAGAATTTTTAGGTTGAAATTATTTTAGGAGGAGTAAAATGTAACATGTGGTAATTGTATGGTATATATGTCATCAAAAAAATACAATTTCATCAATAAATTGTGATACAAATAAACCTATGTATAAAAGAACCATAATATATTATATCATTATAAACTAGAAATTAAATTGGTAGAGTTAAATAAAATAACTAAATTTTTTATATTGTTTAAAAAAATTAGATAAATAATATATATTGATATATAAATATAAAATATTTATAAAAAGCATTATATTATTAATAAATATTATTATTTTCAAAAAAATTATTATTTTTTTGTGACAAATTATAATAATTTTTTTTCAATTTTATAAATTTATTTTTATAAAATGATCTTCATTTTTAAAATTATAAATTATAAATTATAATAGGTATAATATTTTAGAACTTTTTTAAATGATTTTTTTTCATTGAATACTAAAATATATTGATTATTATTGAGACCATTCAAATAATTAAAATCATTAATACAGAATAATTTTCTTCTAAAATGTTTTAAATATAGAATTTTTTCATTTTTATTACAATTATTGTAATTAAGTTCATTTTAATTTATTTTATGTATGATTTTTGAATTAAAAAGATTTATATGATAGAAAATTTTTTAATTGAAATTTTATTTCAATAATTCTTATGTATTTTATGATAATACAACTTTTACCACTTTTGTGAAATATATAATGAAAAATATTAACTAAATCTGGAGTTATAGTGTTCAGAGATAGAAAATTCATCCTTTGTATTGTAACTAATTATGAATTTTAACCATAATAAATATTTATAACCTCTGGATGGGTAAAATGTGTAAATAAGATTTAAAAAATTAGATATGGTCTTAAAATCTACCAAAAATATTCCATTATTTCATTATGAGGGGGAAATTTATCCATATCCATCTATGATTTGATGAAATTGAATTTTGGTGATATTTAATAATAATAAAAATGTCAATATGATAATATTTAAAAAATTTCTTAGTAGAAAAATGTATATAATTTTATTTCTGAATGATTGTTTAAATACTCAATGATTTTTTTTTAATTTATTTTGAAATTTTTAACGATGAAATAAATACCTTAAATTGTTTGGAAACACTACAATAGTTCCTATTATATTTGTATACAAATAATGTAAATTATTTTAATATCATTAAATATAATATTTATTTTTAGTATGGTGTAGTATTATATTATTATTTTGATAAATATAACATATTATATCTATGTGAATGTTTGAGATTATAATTTAATTAGTATCATATTTTCCTTAAAACAAAATTAGTTAAATAGTTTAAACAATGAAATTAATGGTATTTTATTTGACATAATATTTTATTAAATTATTTGAAAATCATAAATGTATTGTAATAGAACAATTATGAATTGAAATGTTCAATATTTTCATCCAATGTAAATTTACAGGAAAATTATTATCTTATAAATATTATAATAACCTAATAATAATGAAAAGTTTGTCATCGTAATTATGGATTAAATAAGTTAAATATGTTTTTTAATAATACTTGAAGGATTAAAATGATTCTAAAATCTGTATAAATTTCATTACACTATAATATTTTTAAAATGTACTCTTATTTTTTAAGGATATTTGTAGTAATTTCTATTGATAAATACAATAATTGTATCTAAATATTTATTATAGTTCAAAGTGTGTCTTTTACCACCATTATAAAGTGTGGCCCCATATTTATATTATTGACAATATGTTGATGCATATTTCATTTAAAAAATCAACCGAATTATCTTATCACATTACCTACACATAAATTGAATGTGATTGGCTTCATTAAATACCATTACAGTTTCCCGTAATAACTGATATGTAGGAGTCTTACAAAAGAATTGATAATTTTCCCACCAGAAATCCTTAAATTTATTTCTTCTTTTAACTCCTTCTAATTGTTTGTATTCATCGTAAATTAATAAATTTTGAATCATAAAAATACCTAAATGTAATTATGAATATAGAAAAACCCTTATCCATAATATTTTTAATCAAGTGCGAAGTGAACGTATCTCTCATGAAAACATGTGGACTATGACCTCTATATAGAGAAAAAAGTTGTTTTGTGTCAACAATATTCATGGAAGGTCATTATAATATGTTTAATTTTTATATTTTATAATTATAATATACATTTTATTCTATAATAATAATATAATTTCTACATTCATACCATAACATCCGTTGGAAAACTCTAAAATAACCCCTGCATACGTGTGGACTTCCAGCTTCAGGAAGCCACGTGAGTATGTTTTTCGTTTATTATTTACATGGATCACAATGAGGATATATTTAAAGAATATAATTGATGTATATAATATTCTAATGATTTTGGGATGGTAAATTATTATTTACACTTCATTAATTCAATCCATTGATAAGCGAAAACTAAATTCGTCCGTACAAACAACCTATTATCTCCTTGAATAATGTAATTCATAATTTGATCATTATCCATTAAAGATGAAACTATATATATATAATGAATATATATTATATTTATAACTTTTTTAACAATATTTATACATTGATCATTTTTTTAAGATGGACTAGAACTATATAACAAAATTTCACATGAAAAAAAATAACAATTAACACCCCGAAAAGAAAATTATGATAACAATTATTTAGTAATTGGGTTTTTAAATGTTATAAGATTAAAATATATGATATTAAAATTATATAAATGACTCTTTAATATAATTAAACTTAAATTATATTAATTTCACATGTGATTATAGAGATTTCATATCAAGTTATGCTCGAGGTAATGGATTTATACTTAATAACATTTTAATTGGGATTTTATTGTCCGTGAATTTATTGTGAGGATATTTTGTGATCTATATCTAAAAAATAAATTTAATTTTATTATATAATTTATATTCATTATATTTTCATGTATTGGTTCCAATTTCTTTTTTTGGAACTAAAATTGTCATGAAATTTTTAGAAGAACAATCATTATTTCTAATTAGTCAGGAATATTTTTCTCTCTTTTTTTGTTATCATTAATTTTTTTAAACGATATTTTAATATTCTCCTATGATTTTTTAATTTAATTGTACCACCCCAAGCTTCTACGGTGCGTTTCTCTATGTATAATGCAATATCTTTCTTTGTATGCAACTTCATGTTATAGCACCACACAACCAATCAAACTAGCCATTATGAATAGTATTACCCACATTTTAAAATTATATAAATTTATTTTTTTAAATTTGAATTTATTTTTGGATTCAAAATATCAAAATTAGATTGGGGTAAATTTCTGGTATTTTTCTGAAAACATTCAATTTTTTGATGAATAGTGAGAAACACCGTGATATAGTTTAAAACCAATTTTTTTAAATAATTATTTATTTTATTTACATTTATTTCAGTTAAAAATAGATATATAATACTTATATATGTTCAATTTAATTCATTGGAGCCTTTTTATAACAAAATTACATATATAATGTTTTATTGATTTTTTTTTCATCTTTTACCCACCTTCTAGGCACATTTTCATATTTGTATGAAATATAATTTTAACGTTTTGGTGAATTTAATTTCAAAAATCTGAGAGATATAGTTGGAATAATTATGTAAAATATTGTTTAATTGAATGAAAAATATTTATTGGTGAATAGAAACTTTTGAATTTTATTTACCATGGTTAAAATTAAATAGGGTAATTAAAGGTAACAATTATATTATAACTACCCTAACACATGCCCTAATTCAATTAAATAGTGTATTTCAAGAAAAATAAACCATATAGATAAAATTTGATCCTTTTGGTCCCCTTGGATTAGATCAGGACATTTATTATTATTTTATTTAAAGATAAGTTAAAAGTGTAAAATTAAAAGTTTAATAAATAAACCATTTTTAATATAGGTATATAAATAAGATAAATTGGACTATTAATATTCATTATAAAGATAAAAATATTTCCTACAAAATTGTTTTTTATTTATAATATTTAGACAGTATATAAATAAATTTATATATGACACAATGATGATGTTGTAATTAACTTATTATTGAATGATTAAAATAATTGATATTTTAAATAATAATACAATTGTAAATTGAGACATTTGATGTATTCCACGAATTTTATAGTGTAATATGAAATGATAGGGTTGATTAAATAAATTTTTTTATGTGATAATGTTTTTATTACTTTCACAAAAACAATATATTAAATAGTGTTAAAATTGACACAAATGAATTTTTAAAACAAATACAATATTATTAACTGATATAATATTCCTAAAAATATCTGGTTTTGTAAAAAATACCTAGATATTGATATATATATATATATCAATAATGAGCCACTTGGGGTTCAATTGGATTTTTATACTATTTTTATTAACCATTTATTATAATAATACAAGAATATATGGTAAAAGTTAAACTATATAAATTTTAGTTAAATTTAAAGTATAAGGGTAATATAGTGACCTAAACCTATCTAAATCCAATTGGTTGAGCTTTTTTTAACCATCCCCACCTTATTATCGAAATAAATCATTTTGGAGCCATTATATACCAAATATGACTATATAATAAAATAATATTTCAAGCATTTCCTAAAGTAACCCTCACATATCTTATAAAATGGTACTTCCCCTTCTCTCAAAATCACACATCCAAATCCATTTAGATAGGACAAAACCATATCTAATATACTCCCAACTACCCTCAATTCATCTTAGATTTCTTACTTCGATCAAGAGCCAAACTATGGATCCCTTTTGATCAAATTGAAAGGAAGCACCAGAAGAAAATGTAATAATTTCATCATCTATTTCAAAGTAGTTTTATTCATCCACTTACTATTTCACTATTGTTTCAATACTAAAATAATTACTCCAGTACCGTTTACTTTTTTTGAGGTTATTATTAATATGGTACAATTATTTTCATTATTCTATCCATCCTATGAATGAAAAAGTCACCATACATGTGTACACATGGTGTACCGTCTCCACGTCGTGGTGTTGTTTATTATTCAACACTTCATTATTTGGTTGGGTATAATAACGATTATAATTGATATAAATAATAAATATATCATTTTAATGATTCTGTATGTAATATATACCATTTAATTACATATTATTTATCCATAAATACAATGATATTGTCACTCATGCGTTCGTAGAGAATACTGTATCCACAAACGCGATAATATTCATTCCCCATCCTAATCATTCAAGAATAATTTTCATTTTATTATTGAAAATAAATTTTAAGAACATAACCTAATTCTGTATATGAATCAAATACATTCTATCCATAACTAACATGACTTATGTAACAAAACATATAAGGAAAAATGAATCAGTTAACATCCGAAATAATGATACCATTGAATTTTTATTAATAAGGAAATATTAGAAGATCATATATGATATAATATTTATGTATGTGGTTCTCGTATAATTTAATAACAATTATTTCACTATTATATTTTTTTAACATACCCTTGATCAAGGAAAAGTACAAGGTAAGGGTTAATTCCACAATCTCTTCATTAGCAGAGGGTGTTTATAGGGGATTATCTACTGGGAAAGAATATTTTTTAACATATATGGCACGTGCGACTATTTTAAGCCGTTATAACACCTTAAAAGAATCAATTACAATCTTATAATAATATTTCCAAAATAAATGTTTTCTTCAATTATTATGTGACTTTTAAATGATTTCAAAATAGAATGAGATATTTCTCCCAAATAGTTTTAATTTCATTGATGTCAACATTGGTTGATAGATTTTACACTTGTTGGAAGATGATTTATTATGATACAATATTCCATATTTTATTGAAATTTTTGTGATATTTTTGACCGTGGATGTTTTATTTTTATATGGTTCTATGGTTTATGGTTAAATTATTAACAATTTGTAAGCTAGTTTTAATACGAATGTTTATGTTATGTTTCAAACTTTTCATATGCGGAGTGCATTGGACTTAGTATGTGAATGGTGGGGCCCACTATAACTCATTGATGAATTGGTAGGTCTCATGAGACAAACTAGTGTCTTAGCACAAAGCCTCAATAAAATTATATTTGTTGTCATGGCACGAGGAGTTGACTCTATGGTTATAATATCTGGAATACAGATTCCTTCATTATGAAATTGGACATTGATATTACAGGTGATTATTCGATTAGTAGAATATCCATGTGAATAAGTAAATGCATTTATTGATTTATATTTTCTATATTACGATAAATTTTAGGTTTAAAAGGCTTATATTTTGGTCTTATACATTTCCATAAATGTTTATGCTTAATTATGATAGTTTTCGATATATTGTTATCCTTATTGAGCATCTGAGCTCACCACTTTGTTATGCTCTTTTACCAGGATGTAAAGAAGTTTATTAGGATTAAACTAAAAGGATTGCCCAATGGATATGGGTGTGTTCAAAGGGGACACAATGTTTTATTTTTATTTCACGATGTAATGTAAAACCCATGTATTCATCTATTACTTCCATGTCTACTAATCTAATCTGTATTTCGAGAGGTGATCTCTTTTCATCATTCCAAAATTAGGTAATAATGCACTGAATCAGGGTAACTAGGGTCGGGGCGTTAAATTTGGTATCAGAGTAAGTTTAGTACAAACCACAGAAGCAAGATTTAGAAAAACTCTGATTAGAGAACATAATCCTAAGGTAGAATTTGAGGACTAGTATAGAAGAACTTCTTATAATTTTGGTAAGGTGGAGATTTTGTTAATTTTCCAAGGTATACATCCATTTTTGGATACGAGCAGGTAGAGGCAGATCTAGCACAGATTTACCTAAGAGTGAGAACTCCAAAAAAGAGTTTCAAGCTTGACCCAGGGTATCTTGGTACACGACAATGGGATTTGCTGCACTATTGGTTACGTCACTCCCAAAGAGATATGCTTAGGATAATTCACATTTTCATTAAAAATAATTATGAAGGATTTATGATTAAATACCACTATAAAAAATAAATTTTTATTATTATGAATTATATGCATAATCTTTTCAATTTATGGTAGGTATTTTACTATTTTGAAATTATGTATTGTGATTCATTAACAAATCTAGTGTATGCCATTATTTAGAAATGACACCTAGTTTAAGGAATAGAAACTATATCAACACACATAATCGATTTAGGGATTTCCTTCCAACTCAAGATAATTATAGTGGAGCTAGTGATGTAACTGGTGTGGAACAACTTATAACCTTACTGGGAAAACTCACCCAGGTCATGAATAATATCCTTATTCATATGGATCACTCTGACCCACAATGTGGAGGATCAATGTTATACCACATCATGAGGCAAAAACCACCAACATTAAATCAGAATAAAAATCCATTTGTAGATGAGAAATGGATTAGTTCTTTAGAGAAAACATTTCATGCTTTAGGGATTGGTGAAAGAGAAAAAAATTTCATGTCAGTTTATCGCCTCATGGGAGATGCAGACCAGTGGTGGTCATTAATTCATAACACAAAGGAGGATGATGAAGTATAACAAATTTAATAGAGATATTTTAAAGATGTTTTCATAGAAAAATAATTTTCTCGTGACTATCAAGTGGATATGGAAACATAATTTCTAATTATGAGGAAAAAGGAGGATAAGAATGTCACAATGTATGATGCTACATTTACAATATTATCAATGAATGCAACAGATTATATACATAATCCAAGGTGTAAGATTGATCATTTATTTGATGGGATACAACCATTACTCCGTCAAGTATTAGTCTTACAATCATTCATGTTATACGAAGATATTATGTCATGTGTTGTTAAGACAGAAAAGGAATTCTCTAAGTCTAACAAATAGAAATAAAATAAAGAGAAGAAGAGATATATTGAAAACTATAGAAATGGAAATAAGGGGAATAAGGGAAATGGAGAATTTACAACCTATAGTAAATGTGGGAATAAATAAACCAATAAATGGATGAAGGGAATGTGAGTTTGTAACAAGTGTGGTAGAAACGGAAACCATGCTTGTGATTGCAAGGGAATTAAAGAGGCTGTCAATACTGAATTATACAATCGTAGAGAAATGAGGTATTCTGAAAATGAATTTCTTAAGTGCCAAGGACAATTACCTCAGAAAAGGCCAAAGGCGAAAGGCCAAGATTATGTGTTCACTACTGCTAAGGCTGAAGCTCTGAATGACGTGATGGAGGGTAATTTAATGGTTTTCTAAAATTCATCCAATGATTCATTTGATTCTGGATCATCGCAACATTTCTTGTCTTTACATTTTTCTATGAAAGTTAGATATTTTCTATTCGATTTAACAAGGGAGTTTTCAGTCTATACTTTTAAGGGAAGTATTATTGCAACAATTTTTTTTGAATTAGTTCCCTTTAGGTAATATAAATTTTCTTTATCTACTGATATCATCTTCATACCCATGATTTAATTTGATATAATCCTTGGAATGGATAGGATATCAGACCATGATGTGAAAATTTATTGTAAGAAGAAAGAGGTTTCCATTTTTTGATGATGATAAGGAATAAATTTTCTTTAGAGTATAAACGTCACCATCTGATACTTATCTTGATTAAACCATAGTCGCTTTACTAAATTCAATTACTAGAGAGGAATAGATTGAAATAAATATGGGTGAGGAAAGGAATCTTAAAATAGGTGATGTACACAATGTGAAATAATATTTTTATGCGTTTCTAGAGGATTTACCCTGGACATCCTCTAGAACAAGAAATTGAGTTTTCGATTCATTTAATTCCTTGTTCAAGGCCCATATAGAAGCCCAGTTATAGAATGGCCACTGTGGAATTTTTGTAACTAAAGAAATAACTATAAAAATTTTGTTATGAAGGATTTATTTTCCCTAGAGTTTTCTCAATGGGGATCCCCTATTTTTTTGTTATGAAAAAGATAGATCTATGGAGTTTTTCATTGTCTATAGGGAGATCAATGGTAAAAAATATAGAACACATATATCCTACCATGCATTGATGATTTATATGATCAAATTCATTGAGCTCAATATTTTTCAAATATTGACCTTCGATCTGGATATCATCAGTTGTGTGTGATGAAGGAATACATTTCGAAGACAACATTTAGTACAACGTATTTGAAAAAAGAGTTTTGCATAATGCCTTTTGGACTAACTAATTCACCCTATATCATCATGGATCTAATAAATAGAGTTTTCAAAAAAATTCTTCAAGACTTTGTGGAGCTATTTATTGATGATATCTTGTTTTAATACAATGGATATGAAGATCATGAAAAACACTTGTGCACTATTCTACAGACTCATAGATGAAATGAATTATTTGGGATGTTTAGCAAGTGTGAATTCTATCTTCAAGAGATTTATTATCATGTCCATATTTTCTCTATGTATGGAATAACTATTGAACCTTCTAAGACAAGAGAAATACAAGAATGGCCAGCACTGATGAGTATAACTGAGGTACACAATTATTTGGTTTAACATCTTATTATGGGCATTCCGTCCATGATTTTTACCAATTGGATAACCTGTTAACCAAGCTCACATTTTAAAAGGTAAAATTTTATTGGACAAAAGAGTGTGGAGAATGTTTTGATGAACTGAAGAGATAATTAATCAATTATCTTAGGTTGCCTCTACCATCAGAAAATAATGGGTTTGTTATTTATAATGATTATTCAAATAATACACTTGGTTGCGCCCTTATATAGAATGATAGAGTAATTGCCTATGCATCACGACAGCTAAAAATTCATGATCAAAACTATGCCACTCATGATCATGAGGTAAATGCTTTTATATTTTCATTGAATATATGAAGACACTATCTCTATAGTGAAAAAATGTGAGATATATATCGATCACATGAGTTTGAAGTATATTTTCTCACAGAAAGAACTTAACATCAGCCAAAGACGATGGCTTGAACTACTCAAGGATTATGATTTCACTATACACCACCACCTGGGGAAGGAAAATATATAGGTAGATTCTTTGAGAAGAAATGATAATGGAGTTTTGAGAACAATGAGAGTTGAAATGGATCCAATGTTCATGGATATGGTTAATATGGATATGGGAATAATCATGGAGGGTGAAACTTCAATACTTTTTCAAATGGTTGCCAACCCATTTTTACTAGAAAGGATAAAATGTTATCAGACTGATGATGAGGAGATTCAAAATAAAATTAAAGATGCAAATAATGGAAGATTGATTGACTTTGTATATGAAGATGGAATTTTTAAATTTGGGAACAGACATTGTGTTCCTGAATTACTTGATCTAAAAAAGGAATTGTTGGATGATTCTCATAGCTCAAATTTATCTATACTCCCCAGTAGCACTAAGATGTATATATATTAGTAGGAATATTTTTTGACAGGAACCATGAATAGGTAAATAGATGATTATGTGTCATGATGTATGGTTTGTCCACATGTAAAGGCTGGATGACAACATCCTAGAGGTTTCATGCAACCTATTCAGATACCTGAGTGGAAATGGGATGATATTATGATGGAATTTGTCATGGGGATACCAAGGACTCCTAGAAGGAATGATGTAATATGGGTTATTGTTTAGCATCATACCAAGTCAGTACATTATCTTGATATAAGAGAATATTTACCACATTAACGTTTACAAATACTATATAATAATGATATTGTAAAACTTCATGGGGCACCCATGTCAATTGTTTTTGATCATAATCCCCTTCTTACATCATGATTCTGGAAATGTCATGAGAATTCCATGGATAATAAACTTTGTTTCAGCACTTCCTATATCCCTCAAACTTATGGACAATCAGAACATACTATTCAAACCATAGATGAAATGTTGAGATCATGTTCACATGACATTCAAGGTATGTGGGATCAATATTTACCTCTGATATAATTTTCTATAAAAATAGCTTCCATTAAAGTTTTCATATGGCAATATATGAAGCATTATACGGAAAGAGATTTCACACACTATCTTGATGGGATGATGTCGGTGAAAGAAAAATCATAGGCCTAGAACATGTTGAGGAAACAATCGAAAAGTTGATGATTACCCAAACTCACATCAAAGCAACTTAATGTAGGGAAAAGAGCTATGTCAAAAACTGGAGGAAGGACATAGAATTTCAAGTAGGAGATCATGTTTTTTGGAAGGTATCTCCATGGAAGGGTGTTGTATGCTTCGTTTATAAGGGTAAATTTAGTCATGGGTACATCAGATCTTTCGAAATTATAGAATGAAATAGAATTGTAGCTTACCATTTGGAAGTGCCTCCTAGTCTCTCCAATGTTCGTGACGTATTCCACATATCACTATTGAGAAAATAAATTCCTGACCCAGTGCATGTACTCACCTATGAAGAAAATGAACAAAAACCAGATCTAACTTATTGTGAAGAGCTTGTATTTATTATTGATACCAGATAATAAGTGCCGAGAAAACGGAAGACTCATCTAGTAAATGTTCTATAGAGAAATCATAAGATAGAATGAACAACGTGGGAACCCGAGGAACATATGAGTAAGAACCACCCAAATCATTTTATGAATTAGTATTATAGAAATTTCAAGGATGAAATTATTTTATGGAGTGAAGAATGAAACACCCCAAGCTTTCACGGTACGTTTCTCCTTGAATAATGTTATAGCTTGGGCTGTACGCAACTTCGAGTTCTAGCATACCACAACCAATCAAAGTAGCCGTTGAGAATAGTTACATCAACCTTTTGAAATTTCATAAATTATATTTTTCAAAATGTACTTCATTATTGGATTTAGAATATCAAAATTATATTAGGGTGAATTTCTGGTATTTTTCTGAAAACATTCAATTTTTGATGAATAGTAAAAAACACTGTGTTATTGTTTTATACCAAATTTTTATATAAATAATTATCTAATTTGTTTATATTTATTTTAGGTCAAAATAGATACATAATACCTATATATGTTCAATGTAATTCATTGGGGTCATTTTATAATTAGACTAGATATATAAAATTATGTTGAACTTTTTACCGTCTTTTACCCACATTCTAGGCGCATTTGAAAATTTACGAAAAACATATACCATTTTGTTACATTTAATTTGAATTATCCAGGAGTCCCAGTTTGCATCAGTAAGTAAAATGGGGTTCTATTGTATTAAAATCATATTTTGGTGAATAATATCTTTTGAATTTTATTTACCACGATTAATATATAATATGGTAATTAAAGGTCAAAATGATATTATAATTACCATAACACATGCCCTAATTATATTTATTAAGAGTATTTAGACCAAAATAAACCTTATTAAAAAATACGATCCTTCTCATCCACTTGGATAATATTAGGACATTTATTACAATTTTATTTAAATAAGAGTAAAAAGTCTAAAATCCCATGTTTAATAATTAAAAGATATTTTATATAGGGTTATACATAAGATAAATTCGACTATAAATATTCAGTATAAATATAATCATATTTCCTATATAATGGTATTTTATTTTTATTTTTTATAAATTAAGTTACTAAATTTATTTATGACACCATGAAGATACAGTAATTACCTTATTATTGAATGATAAAAATAATGGATATTATAAATATTAATATAATTTTTAATAGAGTATTTTGATGAATTAAAAGAATTTTCTAGGTTTATATTACATGTTAGTGTTGATTAAATAATTTTTTTGAAGTGATAATGTTGTGATGATTTTCACAAAAACCAAATACTAAATAGAGTCAATATTTCACTAAATGAGTTTTTTTAAAATAGTTTATTATTAATTGATATAATATTCATAAAAATATAACGAACGGCCAAAGGACCAAGGAAATGTTAGATATATCAATAATTAAAAAAATTAGGTTCTCTTGGCTTTTTATTTTATGTTTATTATCCATTTATTATAATAATACATGAATACATGGTAAAAGATATACTATTTAACAAACAGTTAAATCTAATAGATAAGATTAATTTGGTGACCTAAACACATATAAACCCTATTAGATGGGAGGTTTTTGACCCATCCCTACCTTATCCTAGAATTTTTTTTGAATCTATTATATGCTGAATATAATTTTTATAATAAAATAATATTTCTAACTTTTCCAAAAGTGACCCTCACCCATTTTATAAAAGGGTATGTACCTTTCCCTCAAAATCACACTTCCAAATCCATTTTCCTAGTCCAAAATCAGCTCAAATATCCTCTCAAATACATTAAATTCAATCTAGAGGCATTAATTTTTTCATAATCGAACCTTATAATCCCTTTTGATCAAATCAAAAGGAAGCACCCGAAAAAGAGGAGATAATTTCATCACAAAGTTCAATGTCTTATTTATTCATCCACTCCCTCTTTCATTATTGTTTACATTACAAAATAATAAATCTTGTACCTTATAATTACTATCATGTTATTATAATTATGGTACAACCATGTTCAATATCATTTCATCTAATGAATGAAAAAGTCACTATACGTGCGTACGTACGGCTTACCATCTCCACCTCATGGTGTAGTTTGTTATTCAACACTTTATTATTTGGATGGGTATAGTAATGAGTTAATTGATGTTAATAATAAATATAACATGTTAATTAATCTGTATATATGATATAATATCCAATTACATATGATTTCCGCATCAATATAATGATATTTTTTCCGGTGCGTACGGATGGATTACCGTCTTCATGAACGTGATGAGATTCATTAAACATCATAATCATTTATTAGTAATTTTAATTTTATGATAAAAAATAATTTTTAAGAAATTAATACAATTCTAGAGAAGAATATAATACTTTTTATCCAAAAAAATGACTTACATAAAAAACATTTGAAGGAAAATGAAACAGTTAACACCCGAAACAATGATACCACTGAAATATTATTAACAAAGCAATATAAGAAGATCAGGTATGATATCATATTTCTGTATGATGATCTTGTATAATTTAATAACAATTATTTTACAATAATACATTAGTTTAGCGTACCCTAGTTCAAGTAAAAGTACATGGTAAGGGTTAATTCTATAATCTCATCATTATCCGAGGTTGTTTAAATGTGAGTATCTATTGGGACCTCTTTATCATCCACATCTATGTCTCTTAAAAATGTATTCAAATTTTTTTTACTATTTTATAGTCTATGGGATAAATTCATTTATACCCTTGTTTTAATTTTTATAAAATTTTTATAAAGGAATGTTTCCCTTGATTTCCATACAAGGTCCTTTACAACCTTTTCTACTAAATTAAGGAAGGGATGTTTTTTTACTTATACGACGAGTGTGGCTAGTTTTTGCTATTATTAAACCTTCAAATATTCCCTTAAAATCATATAATAATATTTCCAAAATAAATATTTTCTTCTATAACTAATTTACTTTTAAATGATTTTGAAATAGAAAGAGTTATTTCTCACAAATAGTTTTGATTTCATCTATGTCAACATCCTTTGAAAGATTTTACAGTTGTTGGAAGATGATTTATTATGATACAATATTACATATTGTATTGAAGGTTTTGTGATATGATTTACTATGGATGTGTTATTTTTATACCATTCATGGTTTATGGTTAAAGTATAAACAATTATTATGCTATTTTTAATATGAATGTTTATGATATGTTTCTACCTTTTTAAATGAGGAATTAATTGGACATAATAAGTGACTCGTGGAGCCCGCTATAGCTCCTCAATGCATCGGTAGGTCTCATGAGACAAACAAGTGTCTTAGAACAAGGCCATGACATAATCTTATTTGTAGTCTTATAATGAGGCCTTGATTATGTGGAAATGATGCCCGACATTATTAATTCCATAATTATGAAATTGACTATTGATATTACATGTGATTTGTTGAATGGTATAATATTAATTTTAATATGAAAAATGGAATTATTAGATTTATATTTTCCATATTATAATGAAATTAATGTTTAAAAGGCTTATGCTTTAGTCTTATATATTCCTTAAATGTTTATCCTTATTTATGATAGTCTCTATTATATTGGTTTCTTTACTGAGCATATGAGCTCACCCAATTCATATGTTTTCTTTTTTACCACGTTGTTAAGAAGAATATTTTGACTAACTTATATGGAGAGGACAAAGGATATGAGTGTGTTTAAATAGTACATAATGTTGTTTTTTATTTCATGATTTAATGTAAAACTCTTATATGTATCTAGCACTTCCAAGGATACTAAGCTAATTGGTCATTCGAGAATTGATCTTATGTGATCATGCTAATGTTATGTAATAATTCAAAAACTCAGGGTTATTAGATTTAGAACATTAAAATAATTTTTTACATATTTTTTAAATTTAAAAAAAATATTTCAAATGAATCTTCTAATGGGTTTCCATATGAGGTTCTTTCTATGCAAAGTGGATATGGAATAATTTTTCCTAACATAGACATCATGGACATAATTTCACCTCATCATGACAAATAATTAATTGAAATATTTCATTTCAAATATCAAAGGTTCATTTTAATAAAAAATTCCAGAAATATTATAAATTTTTAAAATTTTAAATATGTTATTTCATAGTGAAAATGTAATTTTCATCTAGAAATATTATGGGTATGTTTTGTAGGATTATTTGATCTATAATAACATACTATGTTGATAATTATCTTTTAGTTGGAGTATTATCCAATGATAAAATCATCATAAATTTTTGGGATGGGTTATGATGATGATGATTCTAGAATAAATTTTTCATTCTTGTGAGTTTATTATGAAATTATGTAACATTTCTGAAACTCAGTTCTTTTAAATTAATTTATATAATGATTAAATAATGAAATGTTTATGAATCTTGTTTCCTTGCTATAATTTATTTTTTGATGAATGATTTATGATCTTGTGAATATGTATGTTTGATTTTCATTATGTGATGATTAACCCCATAATTACTTATTCCTCTAATGACATGAGTAAATATCGATAGATCTAGGTTAATTTTTACTGGAATAAGGGGTGAACCATGTTAAGTAATAAACAAGGAAACCATTTATAGTATTTGGAGTGGTCCCTGAATAAGGACATAATAAAATCTATAAATATACATTGACTATATTGGAATTGATCCCTAAATAAATAAATGATTTTTAATGCATATGTGTATGAAATAATTTTGTGTCTAATGATAATGTAATGTTACCACTTCTCATGTTCATTGATAACCCATGTGTTATAAAAAACAACTAATTATTCTATCACTCAGATGTATGATCAATGTTATTATTGATATAGTTTTTAAATTTTATTGTTATGTTGTCTCACACTAATTCTTATTATATTCATAAATGATCATTTATATCACCTTATTTTCCCATAGATAGAATCTTAGATCATCCGTTCTTTGGTTTCCCTTCCCCATGATATGAATGGTGTTTTAAAATTTTATATTACTAATAATTGTTCCACTTGTGTAGAAAAAATTGGGTTATTATATAGATATATTAATTACGAAGTCATATATATCCCTGATTCCTACAACACTAAACCTATATGATTTTGGGTTTTAATATTAAATTTATACATTGAATATTATTATTATTATAATTATGATTTGGGGGTGAAATTTATGAGCCTATATTATAAATAATAATTATTAATATTTCAAAAATATTACCTATATCTATTAAAAAATGATCACAATATTATGAATTATTTATTTACATCCAAATATTAGGTTGGATCGAAAAACTAAGTCCTACATTGAATCTGGAATCTAGTTTTACCCTATGTATGATATTAGCTTCCATAGCATCGTTATTTTCATCAATTTCATGATTTGTATGGATATTAGATGAACTAAATTAATTTGATATATTAATTAATTATGTTATTTTCAATAAATTCCAAAACAAAGACAACCTCTATACAATCACATATGTATAGACCCAAAGCATGATGTACATAGACATTAATTTATTTTTGCGAAATACTTAATACATAATAAAAACAAACACACAAGGACCGTAATAGTTTAGTGTCTTTGGAAACTCGGATCATAATCTTCTAATCATTGTGAAAGATCTTCAACATCTCCCATAAAGATCTTCTCCTTTTGTTTTCTTACATAAAAACATTCTATATATACTAGGGAAATGAAAACATATAAAGGGTGAGATAAAATTCTTAGTAAGGGCAAGCATGGAGAAAATAAAATAAACCATATACATTTGAACATAAAAACATGAACATAATGTTTAAACATCGAAATCTGGAGCAATGACATAAAACATGGCAGTACGTAAGTCATAGATCATAATGGAACAACAATCATAATAAAACATCTTGGAAATAATAATTGTAATTGTGGAAAAACATTAACCACATGATATTATTGCTATAGTAGCCAAGGAATTATTTCCAAGACCATCTTAGTGGACAAATTCCATTTCTGAATCGAGTTCACTCCTCGTTCCAGTACAGTATCACTGAACTGGATTAACTTATCGTTCCAGCCATGTCTGTCTCATATGATATAAATCTTTACTCAATTCATTGGAGGGAGATATAGGTCCCACCCATATCATAATTAAATCATTCTTTCGTGTTCCACAAAATAAACATACATCATTCATAATAACCCAACGAATAAAATCGGTTTCATAAACATCATCCTATCATAACATAATCCATATAAAAGAAATGGATATCATTTCATCATAAGAAAAATCAAACCATGTAAACAATAGAGACAATATAAATGAAACATAAACATACTAAATAATGTCATCTTATATGGAAAATAATTTTGATAAAACACTTGAAATGAATTCTTGGGGAAAATATCCTTTCTTCTTCAAAATCATTTTCTTTTCACAAAATGACATGAAATTTTAAAAGGAAAGGATTTTGTAGAAAATAGTCATGAAATCTTGCAGAGGAAGCTTCAGGGAAATAAGGATTTATGAAACCGTAAAAATCTGTTCATGCTGTATAGGTTAAAAAAACATTCTCCTCGTACTTTTAACGGAAAATACAAAAAGTACGACGTATGGTAAACAAAATCAAGATTCCTTCCATAACACAAGTTAAAAGTCAAGATGGGTAAAAATTACTTTAAAAATACATGGAATAAAATTAAACATTTTTGAAAACATTTTGAGAACATATGGACCTGGATAATAAACATAATCCTAGTAAATACTTACGAATAAAAAATCTCAGATAAGAATGAGACTGGAATAATTATCCCTTACCTTAGGTCTGATATACTTCATACGTATCTGAACCTCTTGTATAATGATTTAAATAATTTAATTTACTTATTATAGAATCATATTCACTGTTATTATATCATATATGGTTCACTTATGACTTTATATTACCCGTTCTTTTGTAAATTCCATGTTAAAGCAGTGTTTTGGGTAAAATTGTTTTATTTATCGTACTTGTTTGGAGATGTTTTTCTTGATATTATTATTACTTATATAATTATTTAATTACTTCCAGAATGTAAATAATGATTTATATATCACATATATATAGTGTATATACATATATATATATATAAAATAGATAAATTAAATGAAATACGCCGTTCATGGAGACGGTAGGCCATACGTACGCATGAACGCTGTTTCTCATTCCTTATTGACTTGAATGGAATTAAGTAGATGACATAAATATATATATATATATACATAAATACAATATAATTATTATTTATTATATTTTGTTGTTACATATTATATATACTTTATAATCATTTTTGAATTTTTAACATGGAAAATGAATCTCATCTCGTCGTGGAGACGGTAATCCGTACGTACGGACGAGCGATGATATCATTCCCATATTTATTGAATGGAATTGTTGTGGATGATATAATATATTAGAATCAATATGATGTTATTATAATCATATATAGTTATTCTTTACACCATTATACCAATCCATGTAAGGTGGTGGTGGAAAACTAATTACACCACGACGTGGAGACGGTATTCCGTACGTACAAACGCAGGGTGATTTCATTTTCTGTAGGATGGATAGAAGGTGAAAGGAGGTTGTTTAATATTTATAATAACATATAATTATTTTAGTGATACTTATGTTATTACTTTATAATTAAATAACTAAAGAAGAAGAAGTTTATGATGAAAGAAAACATTAATGAATCGGTAGAAGATATTACCTCTTCCTCGACGCACCTCCTTTAAACTTCTTCTTAGGGAACTAGAGTTGATCATTTGCGAAGACCATGACCTCTATGATATAACTATAGAGGTTGAGAAGAGGAATTGGCAGGGTTTGGCTGAGCTTCAATTCTGAAAAGGGTGTGAAGAGAAGAGGGAAGGGGTGCCCTTTTTATAATGGAGAAGAGAGGAACCTTAGGAAAAACATAAAATATTATTTTGTAGTAAAGTCATATTAAGTTTTTAATAGCTCCTAATTGATTTATTTCAAAGCTAAGGTGGGGAGGGGTATGACGCCTCTAAAAAAATACGTTTTAGACAAGTTTATGTTACTATTTTATTCTTATCATTTAGATTTAACTCTAAGTTAAATAATTTAACTTTTACCGTGTCTTTTTATTTTCTTACACTATATGGTTAATAAACCTACTATAACAAGCCAAAAGAACCCAAAGTGGTTAATTATTAATATATTTATCCTTTTATAAGTTATTTGTCTGAACCTTATATTTTTCGGAATAAAAAAACAATTAATAATATAATATTTAAAAAAAACTATTTTATGTCAATTTTGACACTATTTGGTACTTGATTTTTGTGAAAATCATAACATCATGATTAGTTCTAAAAAATTAAATTAAATCAATACTAACATGTCATATTAACCTAGAAAATTAGTCTAATTCATTCTAAAATTAAATTTATTTGGGTATTTATAACATCAATTATGATAATATTTTATTAATAAGGTAATTACTGCGTCATCATTGCGTCATAAATAAATTAAATCATTTAATGTATAAAAATTATAAATAAAATACCATTATTTAGGAAATATTTTTACCTTTATAATTAATATTTATAGTTGAATTTATCTTATATATTACCCTATATTAAAAATGTTTTAGTTAATAAACTTTGATTTTAACTATTTTAACTCTTCTTAAATAAAATAATAATAAGTGTCCTAATCTAATCCAAGCGGACATAAAGGGTAATATTTTATTCCTAAGGTTTTTTTGGTCGAATTAAACTTATCCAATAGAATTAGGACATGTTTTAGGGTAATAATAATATCATTTTTATCCTCAATTACCCTATTTAATTTTAACCGTGTTAAATAAAAGTAAAAAGTTACTATTCACCAAAAATTATTTTTATCTTATTGAACCACATTTTACTACTTTATTTTAACCATGTCTATAGGATTTTTGAAATTCCACTCAAAAAAGTGGTAAAATTATGTTTTATGTAGATTTTCAAATTCTCCTAGGAGGTGGGTAAAAGACTGTGAAAAGTTCAATAAAATTTATATATATATATAATTATTCAAAAATGAATCAAATGAATTACATTGAACATATATAGGTATTATGTATCAAATTTGACCTAAATTAAATTAAAATAAAATGAATAATTATTTAATTAAAATGTCGGGTTTTTTATAATTTTAACCCAGTGATTTCACTATTCATCAAAAAATGAAAGTTTTCAGAAAAATACCAAAAATTCACCCTAGGATAATTTCGATATTCCGAATCCAAAAATGAAGTCCATTTTGAAAGTTAAAATTTATAAAATTTCAAAAAGTGGGTATTACTATTCATAACGACTAGTTCATAATAATGTTATAATAATTTCTCGTTTAGTGAAACATGGTATTGCGTACTACACACGCTATCGAAGAAGGTCTTGATTGTGTGTAATGAAAGACAAGTCAGGGCTACGTGTATTGAAAGCTCTGTTTGGTGTTGTGTATAAAATAATCAAAACATATTTCATTTATACATTAAACAAAATCTATACTTAATGTTGTGTAAAATAATTTCCACAAAAGGAATTTGAAATTGTGTGTAACAAGAGCCAAGAATAGTGTTGCGTATACGGAAAGCTAATACGGTGTTGCGTATAGTGCATTCTAATTTTGGTGTAATGTACAACACAAGACATCAATGGAATTAAAAATAACAATTCTCATAAAATCTCGGATTGTTACAACATATATTCCCAATCTCTTGTATCATCCTCATAATTCAATGTATTTTGGAGGGAGAACACATGGTGGAGAGTTTTAAAAAAAGAACATGGATTAAGGACCGATCATGTATTTCTCATTGATCACCCACTCCATTAATTATTACATTTATAGTTCCATCTTATATAGAGATAAATCCAAATATATGGTTTTCATTTTTATTTTTTTAGATTTACCCTATTTTTTATATCATTATGTCCATGAACTTATTTACAAAAAAATAAAATACATGTTATTATATATGATTTCCAATCAATTTATATTTTGTGGAACCCTCTATTTTTTAGAAATTGATTATGAAGTCATGTTATATTTATCTATATATTAATATTCTAAAGTAATAGTATATGTTTGATCACGCGTGGCTATGTATGAATATCACCTTTATGTTTTTTTGACTTTTGACCACCATTAATTTTTTATTCATGATTGGTATTCAGTGTTACTAATTATTCTACTATTTTTATGGAATAATTAATATCACAACAGAACATTGGATTAGTGTATTTTAATTTTGTATAACAAAATCATGGATTATAACATGAAATTGTCTTAACTATGAAAAAATTAACTTAATGGCAGATTATTCATTGTTGGTTTTCTATGGTAAGGAGATGGTACTTCAATTGATGGAATCAGTGATTTATTTTATCATTGAATGATATATGTATCAATATTTATATAATGTGTTTGATGGCTATCAATGTATTTTATGATATTTTTTTAAATAATTTTTTTGATTATTTATCATTAGGTGACGAATCAAGAGAATGTTTCTATACATTAGAAAAGAGGACTACTTGTTTGGTTATATAGATGAATACACATTGTATTTCTTGAGATGTTAAACTATTATTTGAGAGATGTTAAATAACATATGGTCTCATGTCCAGGACAATAGTTTGTGAGATTCTAGATGAGAATCCTTATGTATACTGAATGTTCACACCTAGTGATCCTAATTGAACTCCCACATTTTGTGAAGTGTTCACATGATTTATTATCAATGTGGAACATGACTCAAATAGTCTGATACACTCCAAATGACGAATCCAAAACCACATTTAATATAGCAAGAGTCACACAACATGTCTTTAGTCTTTTCACTTCAAACCTTTTGGAATAACATGGCTAGGATTTTGAATTTGGTTAACAGATGGGCCCATACACTTTTTTTTATTTACATGTTTGTATGATCCAATTTTGAATAAGGATATGTTTTGAATCTTAAAATATAGTCTCTAATCAACCGATATATGGTCAATTATCACACTATGCAACATGATCTTTGTGATTTCTGATTTAAGGGGAATTCATTAACAGGTCAGTTTTCCCCATTAAAAATAGTGTCACGATCCTCTTATATTCTTACCTAAGTAGGTTTTGGTATCACATCAGTTATATCTAGTACATCTTAAAACCACATAAAATATAAAAAAATTTCCCATATCACCATATGTATTAGGAAACGGTCCTCTATCCATGATTTGATCACTATTATATTTTGTTACCCCATTATATTAAGGGTGAAATCCTCTTTATGTGAGTAAAATAACTTCATCCAATGTGTCTTCCCATGTAGCGTGTCATCCCTTAATTCATTTCATGTGTGGTCACATGGACCTCATATCAATTTTATGGGTTGGGAAGCATCATGAAAAATTCTTATAATTTAAAAAAATATAAGGGATGTAACTTCAACAGATTAATTATATTCTTTAATGATAAAATTTTGTTTCTCCACTCCTTACCCAAGAGTTTCATATTACGATCTGAATATTTTATGATTAATTATATAATTATAAATTTATAGTTTCCTAGTGTTTATTTAATTACTCATCCCTTCATTAGATCATCAAAAATATGTCTTGTTTTATTTAATCAACCTGTTTTTTGATATAGATCTAGGTAGATGTAGTTCTAGTTGTTCATAATGGTTCTTAATAATGATTAGTGTAGAACATTTGTCTTATTATATAGGTTTTTTTGAAGACCATATTCACTATTATAACCTGGTTAGGTCTAATTTAATATTTGTTGATCTTATATTTTTCACTTTATATTGATTGCATACGTTAATACTATTTTGAATGATGCTAGATGTTATCCAAAAATTTATCATTCCATTTTTCTATTCATTCAAATAAATATGGTTGGTATAGATATATGTTTCTGTGTGTATTTGTTTAAATGTAAACTATGCTATGGTTTACCATATATGTTATATTCATACATCATGATATAAAAAAACAATGGTACTATTAGATGAGGGATTGGGGTGTCACACTCAGATAAATTCTTCCCAAGTGGGGTCTATTAGGTTGAGTCATGTTACGGATATTTAAGTGGAGTGAAGCATCTCCCATGATTAATTTTTTATGTATTTAATGAATTTTTTTCATCATAGATAGATTATGTTATTTCATTAAATTCCACTCATATTATATTAGGATTCAATATTCTCTTAAATAATTAGTTGTTTTTGTAATAGAAATATTTCATCAAACTCACATTTTCCTTGATGAATATGACAATGTTAGTAACAATTTTTTTATTAATTTATATTATTATCATTATAATTTACCTAAATAAAATTATTATTATATAAATGGGTAACTTCAAAAAAATACTTCATTTATAGTATCCATTCTATTTTATCATGTAATTTTGGTTTCTAATTTAAAATAATGGTGTTTTGTAAAACAAATGTATAATAAGGATTCATTAAATGAATAGAACACCCAAAATGGTATGATATAGATTAGTGTCTTATTTATTATGTTGGTTTTGTTATTCTTGTAACATATAATTTTTTAAATGATGTTTTGAGGGGTTTATTCCATTTTAATATGTTTAATGGAGAAATAGTTGAATTTATCTTATATAATATTCATCATAAACAAATATATCTAAATTATTACGTATATTTTATTTGAAAACATCATGTGTTTTTTATCTATGTGGGAACTAAATAAACCTATGGTATACTTTGAGAGAGTACATACTAGATTATATACATGATTTATTATTCCAATCTATAATAGTGGATTTCCACTCAGTTCAGCTATAGAGAGTAAATAAAGGGGTTTCATTGTAGTAACATAATATAATCCAATAATATGTTACATCTTGTAACATATTAGCAAAATATCAATAGTTTATAAGGTAGTTCACTATGATTATTACATTATTCAATGAATAATGTTCTGTATTGATTCATTTCAAAAGTCAATTATATATTCCTTTTTATTATTTATCTTTATGGAATGATCGATGTTTATAATTGAGTGTTAAAAATTTCTTGTATAACCCTTAATAATCAATAATGATTTTATCATGTTTTTTAATTTGTTTCATATTATATAGTGTTCCTTATAGTTTCATACTCAATATTTAAGTAATGAAAAAATTATTTTTAAATAGGGGTATAATATATGTTTACTTTATAAAGATAATAATATTTGGAAATTTATACTCATTATTTTTCATCTACTTATTTTTTCAAAAGGTTGTAATTTTTATTTTATAAATGATAAATATGATAATAATACATTATATTGTTGAATGTAAATGTTTTTTATGTAATAAATATTTATTCTTTATTTAGTTTCCTAACAAGTATTGAATAGGGGAAATTATCATTTACAAATGATTACTAAATAATATTTTTTTTGAAAACAGGGTCATTATGGATTAATTTTAGTATTTTACTTGGTTAGGATAGACAACCTATAGTGTTTATAGACATTATGTACTTATGAATGTATATATATCATTGATTTTTAGTTGGGTTTGTTCTATCATTTTCATTGATTTGTTTTGGTCTTGATACATTAATGTGACTATGTGTCACATATAACTAATTCAATTTCCATTGGGAGCTTATTTTTTATTGGATTTCAACATAAAATATCAACAATAACATATTTTTCTTTTTTTATTTATGTTATGTTTTCTCAATTTAACATTGTTTATTAAGCCTTTTTGACAATTTTTCCTCTATGTTATCATTATTACATGTTCGGTTGACTTATGTTTTGAAACTATTTTCTTATTTGGGATGGAAATGATACAGATGGATATCACATATGATATACTTTGTTGGGTTAAAATTTGTTCATTTATGAGGGTTTGAAAATTTTCATTATTTTGAATTGATATACGCATTAATTATATAATGATACTAGAGATCAACAGTTCACTTAAATCCTTATTTCTTATTGAAATGGGTGTTACTGAATCTTACCAAATTCACTCATCCAAAAATTTTGTTGAATGCCTCTTTCATTTTTTAATGTAATAGATCATGAAGGATACATTTGATAAATCTGATGAGGGATGTGGGAGAAGAGTATTTCCATGTCATGAATTTAAAAATTAATTTTAAATTTATTATAGATATTTTAATAATTTTTTTCATCTTATATGTTATAGGAAAATTATAGGGCATGTTATTTGAAAAAATATTTTCTTGATAAAATGGGAGAAAATTTTAGAAGATATTTTAATATAAATAGTGAGTAAAAGTTTACAAAGACACATTAAAATAATTTTTATACCATCTAATGTAAAATAACTGACTATTATATAGAAACCAACAAATAGTTACTAAACCATTCATAGTTGTAAACAATATTGATTTTTAACCCATATGAGTGCATTGATTTTTTTAAAAATTATTAATATATGTTTTTAGTAATTTTGAGACATTTTTAATTAATTTATGTAATATGATTGGGTTGAACATGATACATCATGTTCGAGTTTTATTATTATAATTATAAATTTTTTTTATACATGGAGTTCTATAAAATGTTTAGGATTCTATAATTATCTTATTAAAATGTTTCTATATAATATTTGATGTCATGATTTATTTTGATCCACTACTGATTCAATTTAATTGTTTTGGTAGAATTATTTTCTTTTAATTTAATTATGGTGCATAATATAATTCTTTGTGTATAAAACAATGTTTAAAAGTTTTTAAAAAATGATAGAAACTATATTTTTTAGTACATAGGATTTTCTTGAATTTTATTTAATAATTTTTATAAAGATGTCAATTTAATATGAAGGACTATAATGAAATTCTATAAAGAAATCATCATGGTCCAATTATATGCTAATTATATTCCAAAATAATATTTTTTATTATATATATTTTAATATGCAATTTCCATTTTAATTGGAATTTATTTGAGTACAAATAAATTATAAATTTTTATTTATTTATTTAGCTTATATATGATTTAGTTTTGTGTGTATCTAGCTATGATGTATTATGTGATGGATTTTAATATTTTTTAAATCACCTTGTTCTCCCAAAAAATGTGTTGGTCAGTCAGGGAATGTATGTTTCATGTAATATATGAATAGTGTCCCGTCAATGTACACAGACAAAGAATTTGATGTAATCAACTATTCTGAAACAGTGGTTGGAGTTGTATGGTTTAACTAATAGGGCTATCTGAACTGTGAAAATTAATATTATATTATAACTCACTATTATTTTTATTTTATCATTAAGGTAAAGAGGTATTTGATTTATTTGAAAGTGTTTATAAAGTCATTGATTCTATGTTACCACATAAATCCTCTAATGTGAATGTTTCCATAGTTACATTTTATGGGATGTATTAGTAAGGGTGGAATAATAGTATCAAATACCATCCATTGAATGACATATATTAATAATATATCATGAAATTGTCCTTTATATATAACTACACTAATATTATTATGGTATTGGAAGAAATAGAATTCTTGGGCCTCCATAACATTGATTGGGATTGAATTGATATATATATCATTTCACAATATTCATTACCTAATCTTAACTGTTGATCACAAATGACTCATCAACAGCCAAATTCATTAAATTAATTAGGTTCAAAGGGAATGGAACAACATTATTCATATGTTTCCTAAAATTTTATTAATAACAACACTTAAAATCCATAATCATAGAGGAAATTTATGTAAGATAGTTGAGGAAACCCTGGTCTATAGTCTTATATATAGTGTAAAAATACATACCTGGAAAACATTACATAATAATATCTAAAATAGAATAAGATGTATATATATATTATTTTTTTATTACAATATGTTACATATCATAAAAATCACTCCTCCGAACCAAGAAGTTTATTTTCATTACAAATTAAAAAATTGATTTTTTCTATAACACCCAGAAATTCTAAAGTATGAACTTATATTTGATTTCATGCTTGACATGAAATAGAAAGTGTGTAAAGGAATTTAATATACTGATACTTTATAATATTTATACTATTTAAAATAAACTTAAGATATTTTATAGCTTCAAATGGACACAATATTTAGTTATCTTGCTTTGTATGCAATAACGACTTTCTTCGAAAGCATTCATTACACGCAAGTCTGAGTTTTAGAAAACAATAATTTACTATTAAAATATTATTATTTAATATATTGAGATATAATCTAGATGATAAATTAATTGTTATGAGTATTAAAAATAACATATGATAATACTATTTATACAAAAATATAAAACTAACTCACTGGATACAAATTAAATAGAAATGAATATAAAAACTAATTGAAATTAAATAGAACCTTTTTATAGAAAACTATTCTTAACCTCAAAAACATATATTATACTAATAAATTTAATTAACTAAAATCATGGTATTATATTTATGAAATATATAAGTTATAAATTCAATCAATGTTATTTACTTTTTTCCAATTTATTCAATAGATATAAGATAAATTGAAACTGAATATTATATATAAATAATATTTTTTTCAAAGGATCTTTTGTCACATTTTAGTGGAGAGCCTGTATTAAATACAATTATTTACAATTTTAATGATTCTATAAGTCAAAATAAACTTAATATTCGAAATATTAACATGGAATTTAGGTGTGGGTACATTTTTTGTATTTTTATTTGAAGTTAATTTTTTGATGGATAGTGAAAGTATTGAATTTTAACTCAAAACTACTTTTTATCTAATTTATTTACAAGAATATATAATATATTTTATTGGAATTATAAAATTTTTAGAGAAATTTTATATTATTTAATACAATTTAGGTAATTTTAGTCAACTTCTCCTTGAAATTGGATATAAAAACATAGCCAACATTTGAACATATTTACTTTAAAACCCATCTTTTTAAACAGTTATACGAGATTAAATTTAAAATATTTTATACCAGTTATGTGATTGGAATTTTGAAAATTTTATTCTTTATTATAAATAAGAAATTATTTTAATTTATAATAATTTTAAGTTAGTTTTGTAACCTAAATATTATAGAATTATTTTAAAATTAATTACAATGGTTGAGGGATAAACTAGCTAAACAATAGACAACCCATTATTCCTAAGGGTCCAAAAGACATAGAAACTTTTCCAAAGGTATTTTATTTTAATATTTCTACCATATATTAGCTTTTGTCTAATTTGGAACATTATTGGATCCACCTGACATAGGAAAAACCTGTATGGAATTCCCTTTTTTAAAATTTACTAGAGTGACCCTTCTCCTCCACAATAAAGAAGCACTCATCCCTCACACTTCCCCACGCTTCTAAAGACACATTGACTCAGCCATGATCATCCAAAATTACTCCTAAAAATAGTTTACTTAATCCTATAATCCTTCCCTTGGAAATAAATCTATTCCTAGAATCAATTTGTTGAAAACCAATAGGTTTTACGTAAATAAGGGGTAACATTCTTCCTAAATCTCATTTGATTTATTTTCATTATCCACACCCTCAAATATATTTATTCCATGATTCTATAACCACACCAGTATCCTAAATATACTAATATTTTTGTATGTTATGTGTTATACATACAATTACACACCATTCAATCTAATGGGTAACGAACATACTGTTTATGTTTACGGTAAACTATAGCATAAGGAAATGATGATTTTTATTTCTTACTTTACCACCTCTCATGGTGTTAATTATGATGTAAATGATATTTATATGTGATATGAATTATATTCATAATTTATTTATTCTTATTTAATTTGTATATATAAAATAACAAAAGTATATTTATTTTGTGTAAATATGATAACATCATTAGTGGAAGTGTGTACCACCACCTCCAAAAATTCATGTGATCCATTAAAAATATACATGGAATGTGTAAAGGATCATTTTAATTAAATATATTTGAAAGAAAAAAATTCATATTACTTTAATATCATTACAAAATTTCTTTAAACATAATATATATCATTTTCTTTATTACTATTTCACACACTTAAAAAGTGGTAATGCCTTTCAAGGATGTCTGAACTACCACCTCCTTGACCCGATGAGTTTCATATTACATCACCAAAATTCTATAAATAAGTATAAGTGAATACATTTTTTTAGGATATAATGATCATTATTTAACTATTAATGTTAAATACCTTTTTTCCACATTGATCATTGAAAAATTTGAATGTTCCTCATCTATATATACGATATACCATATCCATGTTTGTGAGGTTAGTTTATTTTTCATAACCATATTAAATGGTTATTTATAAAATTATAATATATATATATATATGATAATTATTTTATTGTTATAATTTTGGAGATGTTATATAATGGTACCTTTGATCGTTTATGACCTACCAATGTAGTGTTTTACACATAAACAAAATTTGGAAGAACAGTTGATGTAAAATTAATTGGTTAAGTAGTTGTATAAAAAGTTGTAATTAGGGAAATAAATTTAATTATAAACATGAAAAATTTCCTATTTCCAATAAAAAAATTTAAATAAATTTATTATTATGTAATATAATTAATCACGAGAGAAATCAGACACAAGGAATGCCATTTTCATATAATTTTTACATTTGTAAGATAAATTTCATATTCATGACTTACATCTATGTGTGGTCTATATACTATCCATTTTTATATAATATATAGTGAATTATTGTAACTTAATCTTATTTTTGGATTCCATTTAATGTTATTTCATCATTAGACTTATGATTTCAAATGTTCCAAAGTGTTATGAGACACTTTGACATGAATAAATATTATTTTCCTCAAGAATAATTTCAATGATATTTAGATGGTATTTACATTCTTCTATATTATATGATCATTTTTCAATAAACCCAAAAATTTTCCACTCCCACTGTTATTAATGAATTTTTCAGCTATAAGAACCATTTTTTTCACACATTGGTACTCAAAATGTTTAGTAATTCATTTTTTGAAAACCCAACATCATTTTTCACTTTTGTCGGAGAACATGTTTTCATCTAAAAACACTATTTTCTAAAAAGATTGTGAAAAATTATTTTATCCTTTCCAAAAGGATGTAATAAATTTAATTTTACCACTTATTTCATTTACTAATTTTTAAAGTAATGTTGTTGTTTTTTTTAACTTGGCCTTTCTCTAATCTTTTACCGTGAAAAATGAATATCCTTTTATCTCATACCTTATATAGCGATTTACCTTAAATTATTTCTAAGAATATTCGTTTGCATCTTTAAAAGGATATATTTTAATGAAATTTTTATCAATATTTATTTTCATACTAAATGTTTCTCAAAACAAAAGGATATTTTTCAAAAGAGATGATTTGAAGGATCCTTTACAAGTATTTATATTCATCATTAAAAAATACATTTATTTTTATCTACATGGGATATGTTATAGTAGGAATATCCCTGTTTATCCTCTTGATGGTTTATGGTTGATTTGTGAAATTATTGTAATAAAATTTAATAAATTTATTCCTTTTAGTCCCCTTCAAATAATAAATTTCTAATAATCATTAGATATTGAATTTTTCCAAAATATCGATATCATTTTTTATAGATATGTTTATTTACTAAAATGTATACAATTATTAGTACAGTGTTTATATTGAATGTTATTGGATTATTTAGTAAAATATTAATAAATCTATAACCTTATTTAATTATATATTTTTGATAAGTCATATTGTTTTTTGATTAAATAGATTACCCCATATGAGTAATTCATTAGTAATATAGTGGCATTTGGGTCTCAAGATTTTTATATCCCCTTGATGAATGATTAGCCTCATGTTATGAAATTATATTGATACAAACCATTCATGATTGTTTCTCAGAAGAATATATAGGTTTATACCTCTAAAAGTACTATATTGAGGCTAGATCATTATGGTATAATGGATTATGTTCGAGCAATATGAAATCAAATAATTAATCATTTCCTTCAGTTTGATTTAATAATTTTTTTCATGATGTTTTTCATCGACATATTTGTTGATTCATTCCCTTTTCATTTCATATATCTAAGGGAATGTGTGTCAATTTCATACCTTTCTATATTTATTTTTCCTTATCCATTTATTTTAGTGGAATGTGATTATATTAATTAATATTCCATATTATTTATTTACTTCCTTCTAAGTAAGTTGGTTACATGGTAAGTGTGTTAAATTATTTACCTTGATATAATTTCTATTTTAATTGATTAATTATATATTCTACAATTATTTACCATTATTGAGTATTTGATATCACCTTATTTTTTTCCCTCAATATAGATATTAGTGTAGAATACTAATAAAGATATATTTGGTTATATTAGGTATAATAAATTTATCCTAAAAAGAAAAATATTCAGTTGTAATTTATGTATTTGACTGTAATAAAAGACTATTGAATGTATCTGGTTTACCAATAAAACTAAAAAATTTGGTGTAACACCCCAAGCTTCTACGGTACGTTTCCCTTCGAATAATGCAATAGCGTGTGTTGTACGCAACCTCGAGTTCTAACACACACCACAACTAATTAAACTAGCCGTTGTGAATAGTAATACCTACTTTTTGAAATTATATATATTTTATATTTGAAAATGGACTTCATTTTTGGACTCGGAATATCGAATTTAGCCTAAGGGGAAATTTTGGTACTTTTCGGATAACTTTCATATTTTGATGAATAGTGAAAATTACTAAATTTTAATTAAAAACAACTTTTTTAATCAAAATAATTAATAGTGATAAATTATGAATTTTTGTAGTTTTAAGGTATATTTAGAATATATTTTTACATTTTAATATAATTTTGGTCATTGGACATAATTTTACAATTAAACCGAACATAAACAAGTGTCAATCTTTTGATAGTTATTATCTCTTAAAAACACGCTTTTTGTTTTGACAGCGGGAATTAATTTTAAATTAATTTCTGCCACTTCTGTGTTTTGAATTTAGGAAAATGGATTCCATATTTGGAATCAGGATGTTCAAATTGTGTAAATAGGTAACTTTTATTTTTACACATTTTGAATAATTACTGCGGTAAATATTTTATTTACCATGGTTAAAGGGTAAATCCGGTAAATAAGGGTTAAAAAAATAATATTATAATAATAAAAAAATTATCCTAAAACGTGTCCTAACCTTATTGGTGGACACATACCCGACCATGGGCATCCTTGGGTCAATTTGGGGACCCCTTGTAGCCACTTGTATGTGGTTGGGACACTTTATATTAATAAAGTTAAAATAAAAATAAAAATGGCATAAGCTTACATCTTTTAAAAGAACAATTTTTACATAGGGTCATACATGTTGGATTTTAGATTATAAATATTCATTATAAAGCTAAAAAGATTTCCTACATAATGATATTTTATTTATAATTTTTATACATCAAATAATTTATATTATTAATGACACAATAATGATGCAATGTTTAACTCATTAATAAATCATTTAAATAAATAAGATTATAATGATTAAAATATTATCTAAAACCTGTACAATTCTTATTGGTTGATGTTATTTATAATATTAGGAATCTTATCTTCGACCTCAAGTATTTTTGGACTATTATAAACCGAATATAATTATATTATAAAGTAATACTTTCACACTTTCCTAAAGAGCCCCTCCTCTCCCTTATAAAAGGAGACCACTTCTACTCATTACTCACACCTCTCAAGCCACTTGGCTCTTCCAAACTCTGCCCAACTAAGATCCCCACATCCCTCTCCTCCTCATTGAAGCTTCCCCTTAGGTAGAAAGCATTTCTAGAAGTCCTTTGCTTCGAACCAAAGTGAGTTACCTAAATTAAAGGTAACGATTTCTCTTAAATTATTTTCATTTATTTTGCTTCTTCAACCCCCAAACTCTTTTTATTTCCTTTCTTTTGTAACAACACCAGTATCCTCAATATACTAGGATGTTGTTATAAGAAGGATTCAAACTACACATACACACAACTCCATCTAATGGATGATGAACATAATGTTTCTGTGGATGGCAAACTAACGCCTCACGAAACGATGATTGTTCAAATACATCTTACCGCCTCTCATGGTGGCCATTATGATGGCACTGTAATTAAATATGATATTAATGATATATATTTTATATATAAGCTTCTGTAATTCCATTTTATTTCATACCATTATTCGTTTCATGTTGTATATACATACGATAATTTCATTTGAGGAAGTGCGGACTACCGCCCCCTTAAAATGATATGACTCGTTCATACCACACATGGAACGTATAAAGGATGGTGTTAATGAACTTAAGTAACAGGTATAAAATATTATATTATACTGGAATAGTAATATACCTATGTATCATTTGTATTCGATTCTTTTAAAATAAAAATTAAATGGAAGTAGCGTTCGTGCCTACGTACGGACTACCGTCTCCACGAACGCGATGAGATTCATTCTCCATCGTATCCATTCAAGAATAATTATCATTTGATGATTTAAAAATGATGTTTAAGGACTTGATACCATTCTGGATTTGAATAATATACAACTTATCCTTTACAAACATGTCTTACGTAACAAAACATACAAAAGCAAACAAGTAAGTTCACACCCGAAACAGCGATAATACTAAGATATTATTATCAAATCAATATTAAAAGATCATATATGATATCATATTAATTTATATGATTCTTATATAATTTAATAACAATTATTTCACCATTATATAGGAGGTTAACCTACCCCAACAAAGGAAAAGTACAAGGTAAGGGTTATTTCACAATCTCTTCATTATCCGAGGTTGTTTATACGTAATAATCTACTGGGATCTCGTTATCATCCACATCCATGTTTCTTCAAAATGTATTTCAAAACATTTTTAATATTTAAAAGAATATGGGTTAAAGTCATTTATACCCTTGTTTGACTTTTTATAAGAGGTTTATAAGGGAATCTTTCTGTCGTTTTCCAAACAAGGTGCCTTTTAACCTTTTCGACAGAATTAAGGTAAGAATGTTTTTTTAACTTATACAGCGGGTGCGGCTAATTTCCGCCGTTATAGAATCTTAAAAACTTCCCTTACAAGCTTATAAGAATATTTTCAAAGAAAATGTTTTATTTTATATGGATCTTAAATGATTTCAAAATAAAAAGAGATATTTCTTTAAAAAGAATTTTGATTTCATCTATGTCAACATCCTTTGATGGATTTTACGCTTATTTGAAGTTGATTTATTATAATAAAAAGATTCTATATTGTATTGAAGGTTTTGTGATATTTTTGACTGTGGATGTGCTATTTTTATACCATTCATTGTTTATGGTGAAAGTATTGACATTTCGTATGCTAGTTTTAATACGAATGTTTATGTTATGTCTAAACCTTTTCATATGGGAATGCATTGGACTTAATATGTGACGGGTGGAGCCCGCTATAGCTCCTCGATGCATCGGTAGGTCTCATGAGACAAACTAGTGTCTTGGCATAAGGCCTTGACAAAATCTTATTTGTAGTCTTGGCACGAGGCCTTGACTATGTGGTTATGATAGTCTGGCATTATGCATTCCAACATTATGAAAGTGGTTATTGATTTTTGCATGTGATTATTCGATTAGTAGAATATCCATGTGAATAATTAAATGGCATTATTTCATTTTTACTTTTGCCATACTATGTTGAAGTTCAAGTTTAAAAGGCTTTTGTTTTAGTAATGCATTGCCTTAAATGTTTATTCTTATTTATGAAAGTTTCCGCTATATTGTTATCCTTACTGGGCATTTGAGCTCACCCCTTTTCTATGTTTTATTTTTCCCAGGATGTGAAGAAGTTTGTTATGAATGACCTGCAGGGATTTTATGAGGGGTTAATAGTGTGGATTGTGGAAACATTATGTTGTTGTATTAGTTTTTCATTTTATGATGTAATGTAAAACTTATGAATATATCTAGTGTTTCCAAGGCTACTAAACCAATCGGTATTTCGAGATTTGATCTTTCTTGTGATCATGCCAATGTTATGTAATAATGCACCGACTCTGGGTAACTAGGGTCGGGGCGTTACAGTTGGTATCAGAGGAAGTTTAGTACAAACCTTGGAAACTAGATTTAGATAAACTCTGATTAGAGCACGTAGACCTAAGATGAACTTTGAGGATTAGTATAGAAGAACTTCCTAGAATTTTGGTATTGTAGAGATTTTTTGAGTTTTCCGAGCAATACATCCATGTCTGGATACGAGCAGGTAGAGGCGGCTCTGGCACAGATGTACCTAGGGGTAAAACCCGAAAACACCGCTTTGAGCTAGACTCGAACGGGAACTGGTGCACGACAACGGGCCTTGCTGCACTCTTGGTTACGACACTCCCGGGGGATATTCTTAGGATAACTATCATTTTCTTTACAAATCATTATGAAGGGTTTATGAGTATATACTTCCTCAAAGAAAACATTTTTATGATTATATCCATAAATAGTTCAATTTATGTTAAGTGTTTTATAAGTATGGGATTATGTATTCTGATTCATAAACTGATCTAGTTTATGACATTGTTTAGAAATGGCGCCTTGTGGAAGAAATGGAAACCGTATCAATGCACGCACTCCATGTAGGGATTGCCCTCCTGCTCAAGATAATTATAGTGGGGCTGGTGATGCAACTGGTGCTGATTGGCTAATCACCATACTGGGACAACTTACTCAGGTTACGAATAATAACCTTACCCGTATGGAGCACCCTGATCCGCAGCGTGGAGGATCAATGATAGATCGATTCATGAGGCAACCACCACCAACGTTCAATGGGAATACAAATCCCTTAGTAGCTGATCAATGGATATTTTCCCTAGAGAAAATATTTCAGGCTTTGGGGAGCAGTGAAAGGGAAAAAGTTATCATAGCAGTTTACCGCCTCACTGGAGATGCTGATCAATGGTAGTCATTGATTCAAAATACGAAGGAAGATGATGAAGTATCAAATATGGAATGGAGGGAGTTCAAAGATCTGTTTTTAGAAAAATACTTCCCTCGCGACCATCGAGCAGATATGGAAAGACAATTTCTGAGTCTGAGACAAAAGGAGGATGAGAATGTCACAAAGTATGAGGCTAACTTTACAAGGTTAGCGAGGTACGCCGGTGATTATATTCGTAACACAAGAAGTAAGATTGATCGTTTCTTTGATGGGTTAAAACCATTTCTCCGTCGAGCGTCAGTCTCACAATCCTTTTCATCGTACGAAGACATTGTCTCATGTGCTATCAAGACCGAAAAGGAATTCTCTATGTCTTATGACTTTAAAGCAAAGCAAGAGAAGAAGAGACCTGCTGATCAATCTGGGAATGGAAATAAGGGGAAGAAGGGAAAGGTTGAATATCCATCTTGTGGTAAATGTGGGAAGAAACATCCTGGTACTTGCTTGAAGGGAATTGGACTCTGTTACAAGTGTGGTGAAAAAGGCCACCAAGCTCATGATTGCAAGGGGAAGAAGGAAGCTACCAACGTTCAGTGCTACAATTGCAGGGAGATGGGGCATTATGCAAATGCATGTCCTAAGCGTCAGGAGAACTTACCTCAGAAAAGGCCAAGGGATCAAGGCCAGGCTTATGCTATCACTACTGCTGAGGTAGAAGCTCCGAAAGACGTGGTGGCAGGTAATTTAATGGTTTCCTCAAGTTTAGCAAATGCATTATTTGATTCTGGATCATCGCATTGTTTCATATCTTCCCAGTTTTCTAAGAAAATTAGATATTTCCAATTTGATTTAATAATGGAGTTGTCAGTTAAAACTCCTAAGGGAAGTATCGTTGCAACAAAGTTTTGTGAATCAGTCCCCATTAGAGCACATAAATTTTCTTTATCTGCTGATCTCATCGTCATACCTATGATTGAGTTTGATATAATCCTCAGTATGGACTGGATTTCGGACTATGATGCAAAGATTTATTGTAAGAAGAAAGAGGTTACGATTCTTGATGATAATGATAAGGAACACCTTATTTTTAGAGCAGAATCGTCACCACCTAATTCTTATTTAGATCCACCCCTAGTAGCTCAACTTAATTCAATTATTGGGGAGGAAGAGAATGAAATAACTGTCGGTGAGGAAAGGAATGTTCAAATAGAGTATGTACCTATTGTGAAAGAATTTGTAGATGTATTTCCGGAAGATTTACCTGGACATCCTCCAGAACGAGAAGTTGAGTTTTCCATTGATTTGATTCCTGGATCAAGGCCTATATCAAAGACCCCTTATAGAATGGCCACTGTAGAGTTAGTCGAACTAAAGAAACAACTAGAGGAATTGAGTAATAAGGGATTTATTCGCCCTAGTGTTTCTCCATGGGGAGCCCCTGTTCTTTTTGTTAAAAAGAAAGATGGATCTATGAGGTTATGTATCGACTACAGGGAGATCAATTATATAACGATAAAGAACAAGTATCCCCTACCTCGTATTGATGATTTATTTTACCAACTGCATGGAGCTCAATACTTTTCAAAGATTGACCTTCGATCTGGATACCATCAGTTGTGCGTGAAGAAGGAAGACATTCCGAAAACAGCATTTCGAACGAGGTACGGGCATTACGAGTTTACTGTAATGCCGTTTGGATTGACTAATGCACCCTCTGTATTCATGGATCTAATGAATAGAGTTTTCAAGGAGTATCTCGATGAATTTGTGGTGGTATTTATTGATGATATCATGGTATACTCCAAAACCTACGAAGATCATGAAAATCACTTGCGCATTATCTTGAAGACTCTGAGGAGGCATGAATTATATGGGAAGTTTAGCAAGTGTGAATTCTGGCTTCAGAAGATTTCTTTTCTTGGCCATATTGTCTCTAAAGATGGAATCTCTGTTGATCCTTCTAAGACCAAGGCAATCCAAGAATGGCCAGCACCTATGAGTATAACTGAGGTACGTAGTTTTATTGGTTTGGCAGGTTATTATCGACGTTTCGTCCAGAATTTTGCCCGATTGGCTAACCCATTAACGAAGCTCACACGTAAAGGGGTTAAATTTGTTTGGACAAAAGAGTGTGAAGAATGTTTTGAAGAACTAAAGAATAGATTATTCAATGCTCCTATATTGACTCTACCATCGGGGAATGATGGGTTCGTTATTTATAGTGATGCATCGAAGAAAGGACTTGGCTGTGTCCTTATGCAGAATGATAGATTTATTGCCTATGCATCACGACAGTTGAAAATTCACGAACAAAACTATCCTACTCATGATCTTGAGTTAGCAGCTGTGATATTTGCTTTTAAGATATGGAGGCACTACCTCTATGGTGAAAAATGTGAGATTTATACTGATCACAAGAGTTTGAAGTATATTTTCTCACAAAAAGAACTCAACATGAGGCAAAGGAGATGGCTTGAATTACTCAAGGATTATGATTGTACGATACACTACCACCCGGGGAAGGCAAACAAGGTGGCAGATGATTTGAGTAGAAAAGACCATGGAGTTTTGAACAATATGAGAATTGAAAGGGATCCAATTTTCATGGATCTAGTGAAGATGGACATGGGAATAACCAGGGAAGGTGAAACATCAATGCTTTTTCAAATGGTTGCCAAACCATCTTTACTAGAAAGGATTAAGAGTTCTCAGACCAATGATGAAGAATTTCAGAAGAAGATTAATGCTGTGAATGATGGGAGATTGAGAGACTTTGTGTATGAAGATGGAATTTTGAAATTCGGGAAGAGACTTTGTGTTCCCGATTTACCTGATCTAAAAAGGGAATTGCTAGATGATTCTCATAGTTCCAATTTCTCTATACACCCTGGGAGCACCAAAATGTATAGAGATTTGAAAGAACATTTTTGGTGGGACAATATGAAGAGGGAGATTGCTGATTTTGTGTCAAGATGTATGGTTTGTCAACAAGTGAAAGCTGGAAGGCAACAGCCTGGAGGAGTCATGCAACCTCTTCCTATACCGGAGTGGAAATGGGACAATATTACGATGGACTTTGTCATGGGGCTACCAAAGACTCCTAGAAGGAACGATGCAATATGGGTTATTGTTGATCGTCTTACTAAGTCAGCACATTTTCTTGCTATAAGATAAGATCTACCCCTGGAACGTCTAGCAAGACTATACATTAATGAAGTTGTGAGACTTCATGGAGTACCCCTATCGATTGTTTCTGATCGTGATCCCCGTTTTACTTCAAGATTTTGGAAAAGTCTTCAGAAATCCCTGGATACTGAACTTCATTTGAGCACTGCTTACCACCCTCAGACAGATGGACAATCAGAACGGACTATTCAAACCTTAGAAGACATGTTGAGATCTTTCTCACTTGACTTTCAGGGTATGTGGGATCAATATTTACCACTGGTAGAATTTTCCTATAACAATAGCTTCCATTCGAGTATACAGATGGCACCATATGAAGCGTTATACGGAATGAGATGCCGTACACCAACCTGTTGGGATGACGTTGGTGAAAGAAAACTTGTAGGTCCAGAACTGGTGGAGGAAACGATGGAAAAGGTGAAGGTAATCCAAAATCACATCAGAGAAGCTCAAAATAGGCAGAAGAGCTATGCCGATAATCGAAGGAAGGATTTGGAATTTCAAGTCGGTGATCATGTTTTCCTGAAGGTATCTCCGTGGAAGGGAGTCATACATTTTGGTAAGAAAGGTAAATTGAGTCCCAGGTACATCGGACCTTTTGAAATTCTAGAACGAATTGGGGTTGTAGCTTACCGATTGGCAATGCCGCCAAGTCTCTCCAATGTTCACGATGTGTTCCACGTATCTCTGTTGAGGAAATACATGCCTGACCCAACGCATGTACTCACCTATGAGGAATTAGAACTGGAACCCGATCTGTCTTATTGTGAAGAGCCCGTCAAGATTCTTGATACAAGAGAACAAGTACTGAGAAACCGGACGACGCGTCTGGTAAAAGTTTTGTGGAGAAATCATAAGATGGAAGAGGCAACATGGGAACCCGAGGAACTTATGATGAAGAACCACCCGAGTCTTTTTATGCAGTAATACCCTAGAAATTGCGAGGACGCAATTATTTGAAGGAGGGTAGAATGTAACACCCCAAGCTTCTACGGTACGTTTCCCTTCGAATAATGTGATAGCGTGTGTTGTACGCAACCTCGAGTTCTAACACACACCACAACTAATTAAACTAGCCATTGTGAATAGTAATACCTACTTTTTGAAATTATATATATTTTATATTTGAAAATGGACTTTATTTTTGGACTCGGAATATCGAATTTAGCCTAAGGTGAAATTTTGGTACTTTTCGGATAACTTTCATTTTTGATGAATAGTGAAAATTACTAAATTTTAATTAAAAACAACTTTTTTAATCAAAATAATTAATAGTGATAAATTATGAATTTTAGTAGTTTTAAGGTATATTTAGAATATATTTTTACATTTTAATATAATTTTGGTCATTGGACATAATTTTACAATTAAACCGAACATAAACAAGTGTCAATCTTTTGATAGTTATTATCTCTTAGAAACACGCTTTTTGTTTTGACAGAGGGAATTAATTTTAAATTAATTTCTTCCACTTCTGTGTTTTGAATTTAGGAAAATGGATTCCATATTTGGAATCATGATGTTCAAATTGTGTAAATAGGTAACTTTTTTTTTACACATTTTGAATAATTACTGCAGTAAATATTTTATTTACCATGGTTAAAGGGTAAATCCGGTAAATAAGGGTTAAAAAAATAATATTATAATAATAAAACAATTACCCTAAAACGTGTCCTAACCTTATTGGTGGACACATACCCGACCATGGGCATCCTTGGGTCAATTTGGGGACCCCTTGGAGCCACTTGTATGTGGTAGGGACACTTTATATTAATAAAGTTAAAATAAAAATAAAAATGGCATAAGCTTACATCTTTTAGAAGAAAAATTTTTACATAGGGTTATACATGTTGGATTTTCGATTATAAATATTCATTATAAAGATAAAAAGATTTCCTACATAATTATATTTTATTTATAATTTTTAGACATCAAATAATTTAAATTATTAATGACACAATAATGATGCAATGTTTACCTCATTAATAAATCATTTAAATAAATAAGATTATAATGATTAAACTATTATCTAAAACCTGTACAATTCTTATTGGTTGATGTTATTTAGAATATTAGTCATCTTATCTTCGACCTAAATGATTTTTGGACCATTATAAACCGAATATAATTATATTATAAAGTAATACTTTCACACTTTCCTAAAGAGCCCCTCCTCTCCCTTATAAAAGGAGACCACTTCTATTCATTACTCACACCTCTCAAGCCACTTGTCTCGTCCAAACTCTGCCCAACTAAGCTCCCCACATCCCTCTCCTCCTCCTTGAAGCTTCCCCTTAGGTAGAAAGCATTTCAAGAAGTCCTTTGGTTCCAACCAATGTGAGTTACCTAAATTAAAGGTAACGATTTCTCTTAAATTATTTTCATTTATTTTTCTTATTCAACCCCCAAACTCTTTTTATTTCCTTTCTTTTGTAACAACACAAGTATCCTCAATATACTAGGATGTTGTTATAATAAGGATTCAAACTACACATACACACAACTCCATATAATGGATGATGAACATAATGTTTCTGTGGATGGAAAACTAACGCCTCACGAAACGATGATTGTTCAAATACATCTTACCGCCTCTCATGGTGGCCATTATGATTGCACTGTAATTAAATATGATATTAATGATATATATTTTATATATAAGCTTCTGTAATTCCATTTTATTTCATACCATTATTCGTTTCATGTTGTATATACATACGATAATTTCATTTGAGGAAGTGCGGACTACCGCCCCCTTAAAATGATATGACTCGTTCATACCACACATGGAACGTATAAAGGATGGTGTTAATGAACTTAAGTAACATGTATAAAATATTATATTATACTGGAATAGTAATATACCTATGTATCATTTGTATTCGATTCTTTTAAAATAAAAATTAAATGGAAGTAGCGTTCATGCCTACGTACGGACTACCGTCTCCACGAACGCGATGAGATTCATTCTCCATCGTATCCATTCAAGAATAATTATCATTTGATGATTTAAAAATGATGTTTAAGGACTTGATACCATTCTGGATTTGAATAATATACAACTTATCCTTTACAAACATGTCTTACGTAACAAAACATACAAAAGCAAACAAGTAAGTTCACACCCGAAACAGCGATAATACTAAGATATTATTATCAAATCAATATTAAAAGATCATATATGATATCATATTAATGTATATGATTCTTGTGTAATTTAATAACAATTATTTCACCATTATACCGGAGGTTAACCTACCCCAACAAAGGAAAAGTACAAGGTAAGGGTTATTTCACAATCTCTTCATTATCTGAGGTTGTTTATACGTAATAATCTACTGGGATCTCGTTATCATCCACATCCATGTTTCTTCAAAATGTATTTCAAAACATTTTTAATATTTAAAAGAATATGGGTTAAAGTCATTTATACCCTTGTTTGACTTTTTATAAGAGGTTTATAAGGGAATCTTTCTGTCGTTTTCCAAACAAGGTTCCTTTTAACCTTTTCGATAGAATTAAGGTAAGAATGTTTTTTTAACTTATACAGCGGGTGAGGCTAATTTCCGCCGTTATAAAATCTTCAAAACTTCCCTTACAAGCTTATAAGAATATTTTCAAAGAAAATGTTTTATTTTATATGGATCTTAAATGATTTCAAAATAAAAAGAGATATTTTCTTTAAAAAGAATTTTGATTTCATCTATGTCAACATCCTTTGATGGATTTTACGCTTATTTGAAGTTGATTTATTGTAATACAAAGCTTCTATATTGTATTGAAGGTTTTGTGATATTTTTGACTGTGGATGTGCTATTTTTATACCATTCATTGTTTATGGTGAAAGTATTGACATTTCGTATGCTAGTTTTAATACGAATGTTTATGTTATGTCTAAACCTTTTCATATGGGAATGCATTGGACTTAATATGTGACGGGTGGAGCCCGCTATAGCTCCTCGATGCATCGGTAGGTCTCATGAGACAAACTAGTGTCTTGGCACAAGGCCTTGACAAAATCTTATTTGTTGTCTTGGCACGAGGCCTTGACTATGTGGTTATGATAGTCTGGCATTATGCATTCCAATATTATGAAAGTGGTTATTGATTTTTGCATGTGATTATTCAATTAGTAGAATATCCATGTGAATAAGTAAATGGAATTATTTCATTTTTACTTTTGCCATACTATGTTGAAGTTCAAGTTTAAAAGGCTTTTGTTTTAGTAATGCATTGCCTTAAATGTTTATTCTTATTTATGAAAGTTTCCGCTATATTGTTATCCTTACTGGGCATTTGAGCTCACCCCTTTTTTATGTTTTATTTTTCCCAGGATGTGAAGAAGTATGTTATGAATGACCTGCAGGGATTTTATGAGGGGTTAATAGTGTGGATTGTGGAAACATTATGTTGTTGTATTAGTTTTTCATTTTATGATATAATGTAAAACTTATGAATATATCTAGTGTTTCCAAGGCTACTAAACCAATCGGTCTTTCGAGATTTGATCTTTCTTGTGATCATGCCAATGTTATGTAATAATGCACCGACTCTGGGTAACTAGGGTCGGGGCGTTACATTTGGTGCAAAACAATTTTATCCCTTATAATCAAGTAAATGTAATGGTAGTTGTCAGAGCCTTTGGGATCTATGTGGTTTGGTCGCTACATTTGGTATCAAGTAAATTTTATAACAATCCTTTGGAACTATATTTAGAAAACATAGATTAGGGAAACATACCTTAATGTTGAATTTATGAATATGTATATATGAACTCCTTTAAAGTTTGGAATAGTAGAGAGTATGTGGGTATTCCTAGAATTATGACCATGTATAGATACTAAAACTGGACATGAATCTCACATAAATGTACATATGATTAAAAAAACTGACAATGTGTGTTAGTCCATAATTAACGTAACCTAGTATACAATAATAAGCATCATTGTGCACCTGGTTTTCACTCTTGGGGGATATTATTAGGATAATTCACATTTTCATTAAAATCCATCGTGAAGGGATTGAACACATGAAAAAAATAAATAACTTATATGTCATAAGGTGTTTTAGATTGAAAATTACTTCTCATGATTTATAATTCCTACAAATGATATTATAAATAAACTCTAGAACAAGAAAGACCTATGTTGAAATAAAATTGAAGATTTATTTATGTATTAAGGTTTTAATGATTACATCAGTTAATGTTATATTAATTAATTAACCTTATTTCATGTATTTACATCATATTTAATTATAAAATTATATTAATATGATATTAGAAAAGGAAACCCGATATTTCATGCGACAACCCATAAAATCTACTGAGGCCCTAAAAAATAAACCCATGATTATAAGATGGTAAGGGTTTAAATCCATCCACTGATCTATGAATTATACCAGTTAAAATTAAATGGGTTTTAATTGATCAATTTTATTAATAAATATATATGATTAACTAGTGGTGCGAATTTTTAGGTTTAGAGTTTAATTTATTTACAAAATTATATTTGGAGAATATTTAGAGACAAATGCAATTACTTTTCACTATTTCATGGGCCTTATAATCTGTTATTTGTTTATTTTAGTGCTTTAGGATTAAATGTTAATTTCTATACATCCATTTATTGATTTAATGGATGAATTATAATTTGATCAAATGAAATACCGAAATATTGAATTTTCTATATGAAATTAAAAAGTATCAAGTGAGTAAATTTTATTATATTATTAGGTACTAAATGATTTTTTCAACATGAGGAAATGGATCTTAAAAAAAGTCTTCATAATACCTTAATTTCTGTTGAACCAATGGTGTTTTAAATAATTTCATATATAAATCATTGAGGCCCTCATATTTGAATTGATCATTCACTTGTTTTTATTGATGAACTCAATCCCTACCTCTAAATATTTATGATTTTACTTAAAATATGTATCTCTAATTACCACTAATATACTCCCACATTGATGTATATTTATATGTCATTCCATGAGAACTATATACATCACATTCTCTATTTTATTTTGTATTTCATACGAATCCTTCTCATGATGTATGATTTAAAACAAAAAAAATATCCAAAAAATATTATTGAGAAAAACATTAAATTGCGAGGTTGAATTATTTTAAGGAGGGGATAATATAACGCCACATAATTCTAAAGTATGAACCTTTAATTCGATAGTATTTATGTCACACAACCCCAAGAGTGTAATGGGATATAATAACATGAGACATGATAATATATATATTATTTCAAACAAATTTAATATATTCAATAGCTTGCAATGCATGTATCATTGAGTTTTCTTTCATCAGAAATAACAATTACTATCTTTGAAATCATACATTATATGAAATACTGAGTCTTACCGATGAACAATATATTGTTAAAAATTAAATATTTAATACAATAATATATAACCTATCAAATAAATTAACAATTATGATTTTTTTTAATTAATGAATTTATATGATTTAAAAATATATATAACTAATTCATTAGTGAAAAATTTATTATAAATAAATATAAAAAGAAATTTAATATAAAATATTTTAATAAAAGTCTATTTGTATACACAAAAGAAATATTTTGGTAATCGCATAAATTAATTAAAATTAGTTAATGATATTAATTTAATATATATTATATATTCAATCAAATATTTTTTACATTTATCTAATAGATTTTTTGTACATAAGATAACATCAAACCCTAAATTACACATAAAAACCTATATTTTTATAATAGCCCTTTTTCCTCATTTGAATGGGGAACCTTTTTTCAATCCAATTTTTTGGGACATTTATTGATTTTATATTTTAAAATAAAATTAATCATTACCAATAGAATATAAAAAATATGTTTCGATTAATTTTCTTTTCTTCCGTATGATATTTTATATTTTGTTGAATTTTTTAAAAATGATGAATTTAAACTCAAAACTTCTTTTTATGAAAATTTATTTACAAGTATATATTATATTTTTAAATTTCATTAAATAATAATTTTACAAATATAAAATCATTTAATACATATCAGGTAATTATAATAAATTTCACTTTGAAATTGGATATAAAAACCTAGAAATCTATTCAACATTATTACATTAAATACATGCATTGTCGTCCCATATGTAAGATTAAATTTAAATTATTTTATGCCACTATTATGATTGGAAGTTAGAAAAATGGAAAAATATTATAAAAATGAATAATTTATAATTTGATATATTTTCAACATAGTTTTTGAACAAAACATATTAGTGGTTGTATTTAAAATTTATAACAACTATTAAGTGAATAACTAGCCTAACATGGGAGTAGTCCTTAAACATAAGGGCCCAAATGAACAAGAAAATTATCCAATTGAAATCAGATGTTCATATTTAGAACCTATCCTCATTTTATATAATATTTTAAATTATTGGATCAAATGATGAGGGTAAATTTAAGTGGATTTACCTTTGAGAAGTTTTACAAGAGTACCACTCCTCCTTTACTATAAAATGGTACTCATCTCTCCCATATCCATACACATCTCAAGCCATATTTCCTCAAGTAATATATTAAATAATATAACATAAAAATATCTCCCCTTATATGATAATCCTCCTCTTTGTAATAAATCCATCATAGTAATCCCTTCGGTCCAAACCAAACTGAGTTACACAAATAAAATGTAACATTCTCCCTAAATCTCTTCAAAAATAATTCTCATTATCTTCCCCTCAACACTCTTTATTTATTTCATATATAAAAAAATATTATAATGAATATAACAATATTTTATTATGTTAAGGGATCGAAATACCTTTACACAAACCTACATTTAATGGGTAATGAACTTACCATTTATGTGTACAAAAAACAAGCTCCTCATGAAATGATGGTTGTTTATTCATCATTTACCACTTCTCATGGTTGGAATTATTAATCACTCATTGTTAAGGTATTATATATAAGATATTTAGAATTTATTTAGGCATACGTGATTATTATATAGAACATACATTTATTATATCAAAATTTTAAAAACGATAACATATTTTATGCATGTGTGGACTACAACCTCCTAAAAGTGATGTGATTTGTTCACACGAAACATGGAATGCATAAAGGATCGACTAAATAAAAAATATGTGACATAAAATTCTGATTTACAATTTTCATAACATAATTACAATTCATAAAATATATTATATAACATTTTTCATTATTACCCTTTCGAACAGAAAAAAGTGATAATGTTGATTGAAGAGGTGTGGACTACAATCTCTTTGACATGATGTGATTAATTTTTAATATAAATAATTATATATATAGGTATAAAAGACTAAATAATATTGTATTTATGATATATTTATCATTATGTAGTGATTTTTGTTAGATACCATCTTTATTTAACAATCATTGAAAAATGAAATGTTACTCATGAAAATGTATGGCCTACCGTCTATAAGTTTATAATGTTGGTTTATTTTTCATAACCATATTTAATTATTAGAATTTTGATTATAATTAATTTATAAATATTAAAATAATGTGATTATTATTATTCTTGATATGTCATATAATATCACCTTTTACCATAGTATGATAACAAAATTGTTTTTGACACATAAACAGTATTGAGTCAAAACAACCGATGTAAACATAATTGTTTAAATAGTTACATAAAACATTGTAATAAATTAAATAGATGTATTTAAAAACATTAAAAAGGTTCTTATGAATGTAAATAATTAACATATTTTTATTAATCATGGATATGAATACACATGAGACGTGTTGGATGCAAGGTATGAGATTTTCATCTCAATTTTTACATATGATAGATAAATTTAAGATTCACCACATACTTCTATGTGTGGTGTATCAACTATCCATTTTTATATATTTTATCATTAATTATATTATCATTATTTTATATAAATCTTCCATTTAATTTTATTCCATCACGTGTCATATGATTTGAAATGTTTCAATGATTTATGAGACACATTGGAATGTTTAATGATTATTTTCCTCAAAAATAATTTTTATAATCATTTAAAGATACTTCCATTTGAAGAATTAATATGACCATTTTTGAATTAAAACCTTAATTTTATTATCTTGTGGTTATTCATTACATTATTTAATTATTGTTACCTTTTCTACTCTTTGGTACTCAAAATGGGTTATAAATGTTTTTAAGAAATACAGACTGCATTTCTCATTTCTGTTTGAGAACCTGTTTTCTTCTAAAAACAGTACTTTATATAATGTTTTTCAATTTTTTTATCCTTTACAACATTATTTATTAAATTAATTTTTACCCTTTTTTATTTTAGAAAAATTATCATTGGAATATTCTTATCTGTTTTTGAAGAAGAAATTTTTCTATCCTTTTTACTATGATAATGGAATTTTCTTTTTTCCGCATAAAACATGTAAAAATTTACTCGCAATCATTTATTTGAAGAATCGTTTTAATGTTTAACAAATTTACTTTTAAATGAAATTTTTTTAAAAAGTTATTTTAAAATAAAGTGTTTTTTAAAATGGTTTTTAAAAACAAAAGAATATATTCTTTAATATACATTTTTAAATATATTTTTAAAGTAGTTATATTTATCAATGAAAACCTCCTTTGGATTTTTATCTACATGGGAAATGTTGTATTTATTACATCATTATTTCTCATCTAAGTAGTTTATTATTAATTTGTACAATAATATTATTGAAAATGACTTCCATTATTTTATTTATTCCCATTGAAATATTAAATTTCCTATTATCATTTGTTGTTGAATTTCTACTAAATAACCTTATCATTTTTCATGGATATGATTATTTCATGAACCGTAATGAATTTTTCTTATAGTGTTTACTTTTAATACTATTTTTTATTTTAACAAATAGTATCAAATCAATATCCTTAATTCAATATGGATATTATATGAAAAATGTTGTTTATTTCTTAAAATTATTACATGATATTTGGAATTCATTAGATATACAATGATGGGTGGGGATTGGAATTTATATATCCCCTTGATACATTGGTAGTATCATGAGATGAATTTAGTTGGATTCAATCCCTACGAGTTTGTTTCAATGAAAAATTCATGGGTTTTTTCTCCTAGAAATATATTTTCTTTTTGATAGATGTTGAATGTATAATGGTTCATGTGCCAGATACATGATGTCCAATAATTAATCATTTCAATCATTATGATTTAGTAATTTTTTATCCCAATTTCTTTGCATCAACATATCTAGGGAATAATTTGATTTCCAATTCACTAATTAAATATAATGTTGTTCATTTTCTTCCTTTTCCATGTTTTTTTTTATTTATTTACTTATTTGACAGGAATTTGTTTCTAGTTATTAACTTTCCAATTTATTTTTGTATTTTCTTCTTAGTTTTCGGATTACACAGTATGTGTACTCATTTATTTATAATGCCATAAATATTATTATTACGGATTCATTATTTATTCCACTATATATTACCCTTGAAGATAATTTTATATCACTATTATTCAATTTCCCTTCCCCAGTAATTCATGATTCATACTATTAATTATATGTAGGGACAAACTATATGTAATAATGTTATCCTTGAAATAAAACAACTGGTAATTAGTCTATTCATTTGTAATATTAGTATCATGTATATATCTAGTTTACCCAGACTACTAAACACTTTGGTCCTTTAGGTTTTGATTATTTGTAATCATTCCAATTTAATGATATTAGACACTGACTCTGGGGTCTCTAGGCTCGGGTCATTAAATTTTTATCATACAAAAAGTCTTCAACAATTCCCACATGATTCTCCACAAAAATACTTTTTTCAAAATATAATATATAATAATACAATTTATTATTTAGTGAATGGAATCATATTTAAATTATGATCTCAAACAATACATGATGATTTTTATATTTGATATGAATTATAGATCATAGGTTACCATAAGTTAGTTATGTATATATGCGTAAATAATCTATCTAAATGAGCATAATATGATAAAAAGGATTCTAATAAAATAGAGATTATATTTGATAAATAATAATATAAGTCATTGGTAAAAAAGACATGATTCATAGTATTTTGGACTCAAGTGTTTATAATCAAGATCCAAGATAAAGAGAATGAGAGAAATATCTAATAAAAATGATCATAACGTGAGAATACAAATGAATGTAAGGGTTAAAAGAGAATCAATATATATATATATATGTATGTATGTATGCATGTATGTATAATTAATTATAAATTTTTTATCATGATCACATAATAATGAACCATTGGGAATAACATTACCTTGGGGTACACACATATTTATAGGTAACTATCAAATTTGGGACATATGTACACAAAAATAGAATAAAACACTGAATAGAGAACATATAATAAAGATAAACAATTCATGTATTACATTCAGAAAATGAAATAATGTCTAAAAATAGATATATGGACATGAAATTTTGCCCAGGTATAGATTTTTATTAATAATTTATCACCAAAAATTTATTTCTCAACATGGTATTAATTCTATTCCAAGATTTTTGAAGGCACAATTAAGTCCACACATATCATATTTATCAAATTACATATAATGTTTTTTGCAATTCATTGGATCATTGTTTCAATCTGACAAATTATTAATTAAAATCCATACAGCCATGTTCCATATAAATTTAAAAACTATCCTAATTCAATGACATGTTATTTTATAATTTAGAATGAAATGTGTTTTAGATATATTATGCCAAAACATGATAATAATTCACCTAGAGAAAGAATCTTGATGATATCATTATGGAATAAAACCAGTGAATCATAAGAATCATTAGGTGACATTGACAATTATAAATATATTTTATAATTTCAATATAAAATTTATTTAGTAAATAATATAAAATAAACATTTTTATTTTATATATTATTCTAAAGGGATATATTTTATAAAAAAGGAGAATAAAAATTACATTTGGAACCTTGTGAAAATATATATAGGATTTATCAAATATAAAATAGATGAATACAGTTCTAATATTATGTAATATAGAAGGTGTTAAAAAATTATTATATTTATGATTTTATAAATAATGTCAACCAGATAGAAAATAAGCAATGTGAACCAAATCAAATAAATTCTTTAAATATATTTAAATAAAACATATATTAATATAATATGTAATTATAAATTCATATTTGTATGGATAAATTCAAAAATTATTCAATATAATTAATATCTTAATATAGGAACATGATTTTTGATAGTAAATAAGAGATAATACCATCCCCAAATATGATCTTTATTTTGGTAGAAGTATGAAAAAAATAAGAGAAGAAAATGTAAGAATAGTAATAAACTATAATAAATAAATAAAGGATATGAATTAAAATGAGTTTTTATATATAAATTACAATCAATTTCTCTAAACATTAATTTATACTAAAAATGGTTTAGCATCAATGTGAGATTGAAATTTCAACCAAAATAATTTTTTTAACTATCTAATAAAAAACACATGAAATAATGAAAAAGATAAAGACTTTAATGTGACATAAATTAAGTGAAATATTTTTTAACATACATTAAATGGGAAATATATACACCATATAATTACGGAATATATACATGTGGAACATATATCAATGAAGAGTAGTTTTGATGAGTAATCTATTTCAATGATATATCACATGATATAATAATCAATTTTAAATTGGGCATGATGAAGAAATTTAACTACCAATAATAAAGTAACAAATACTATATAATTCAATAATAAGGAATGACATAACTAATATAGTTTAATGTATTATAAGAAGAAACATTATATCATTTTCAAAGGAAATTGATTTAAGGAAAAACCTGAACATATATATCTTTTTTATTATAATATTCTTATTTTTAGGAAATTTAAAATATAAATAACATTGGAAGGATGGGAATAATTGGATGGGAATAATTATGGAGAAAAATTTGGTGGTTTAATGGAATATTTTATCATTTAGAATGTAATAACAAATGATTATAACTCAATTGAAGGAAATAGAGTTAACAAAAACATTTAGGTTTTTCTAATAAACGGATTAATGATTTTGATGTGGATTGTGAAATATTGTTTCATATCTACTTTAACAGAAGATATAGTGGACTATTTCTTGATTTATAGGGGATGATTATCTCTAATAATTATTAAAATTATGTTACTATTACTATTGCATAAGTATTCTAATGTGGTTTTTTTATTCGAATAAGAAACATAGAATAAATCCATATTCTTTGGTAAGAGAGGTCATTATGGACAACCATTCCAGTGGTAGGTTTGCATTTGAGTATCCTAGTAGTGATACATAAGAAGTCACATTGAATTATATAATGGGAGGAGGGATCATAACTCCTTATTGGTAGAATTATTTCCTACCATAATACTCACTTATAAATTTATATAATGTTCATGAATCCTTCTAAAATTTCACTTCATGTCTTATTTAACACTATGATATAAATAAAAAGATAAAACATGTTAATCTGAATATTTAAATATATTAGAGGTATGCTATTTTAGGGATCATATATATGTATCAAAGGCTCCATGTCAATGAATCCATCAATATGTATTAGAAGTTCCTTAAACATATATTATTATTACATTGTGATTCTTATCAATGTGTCACTATGTGTTAGAGACACATAGTAAGTTAATATAGTGTTTATCATTGTCCATGAAGGATTTGTATTTATCATGATTTAGGATTGATCCCAGAAATGGGATTTCAATATATCCATATGAATTTATTAATAACCTATATAAGTATGTTCAACTTATTGGGGCTTCCGTACATTTTAAGACCATGTTTCAATGATAGATCCAAGTATTTTTCCAATATGTTATAATTATGACTATCAAAAATATTCCCAACATTGGTAAGAAAAATTCATATTCAAGAGTGTCCATTAATGATGGAAATTTATTGGTATTTGAAAAAACACATCTATAAAATATTCATTAAACATTGTTAGGTGTTGAGATAAAAATAAATGGAAAATGAAATCCTATTGTCACCCAATATTTTTTCATGGGAAAAGGTAATTGTTTCCCTTTTTGAATCATGTACTTATTTTGTGTTGTATATGAATTTTTTAAATTAAGTGATTTTTCAAACCACAGACACAATATCATTGATGTTTGAATGGTTTAAAAAATTATTTTTCTCCAAATGGATAATAATAAAGATGATGGTTTTTGAAACCATTACTATACAGTTTAGGTTTTTAATATAACAATGCTAGATTTAATTCTATCTAGTTTATATTTGGAATATGATCACCTTCATGTCAACACTTTGGATGAACATCTAGAGTCCACTTTTCAGGACATCATCACATATCTACAAAATGGTATGTTGTTTTACTACAAAACCATGTACCAAAATGTTAATTATTTTTTAGTACTGAATAATGATTATTCCTTATGTAGTCTAAGATGGTGAAACTCAAAATTAATCTGTCTTAGAGAAAAATTCAGAAGATAAAAATTAAATAGAAGAAAAATTTGATAGAGTATAATTTCTGATGAAAATGTCCCAAAAATAAATCCATTCTATAAAGAAACATATTGTGGATGTCATTAAAAAACCATTTATTCCTATTAATTATAGGAATCATCGAAACTATCCATAATCATGTTTACATATTCTAAATATAATCTGATTGGGCTCTATAATGTTTTCAATATATCTAATCCAACCCCACTTCATGAAGGATGGAGATATCTTTACTTCAAATTCTATATCAGGTGAAGGTCTATGTGATTAAATTGTCTTATCACTGTAATCGTTTGGAAATGTTGGGACCCGTCCTTATCTAGTTGATTCATTCATTGATTATATAACCTTCAATGTGGTATTTTTTCATTCATAACTATAAGACACATCATTCTCACAAAAATAATGGTACTATGTTTGTAAATCAATTTCTATGGTGATTTGTAACAAAACATTGATGACCTGGGAGGCCAAATAAAATATAATTTCAAGCTATCTGTAACTCTAAAATTTTATTAAAATTACAACAACCAAGGACGCCACACTGTCAAATAGATGGTATCACTCAAATAATGTGGGAAAATTACATAATATTATTTTTAGCTTGTGGTTAATGGATTAATCTACTACTATTGGTTCAATATATATGGAACATGATTCTTAGTGTATAGAGATTTTATAGGAAAAATATTACATAGAACATTTAATGTATGTCAAACTAAACTATATTTAAAATAAATATATTATGGTAATGAGAAATTAATGTAGAAGATGGTACTAATTGAAAGGGTTGATAATGAATTGAGAGATGTTGCTACTGTAACAGAGAGGCTTCATCTTGTTAAAGATAAAAATCTGAAAGGATAACTATGCATTGGGAAATTATCAGCAGTGTAACACTATTTATTTAAATGATTCAAATTATTACAAATAGTATCATGTAATAAATTGTTTATTGAAATGTATGGAAATAGGATTTGACGCACTGAATAATAATTTCCACCATTCAATAATTAAATAGGAACCAATTTGGTCTCCACTCATTAGTTGGATAACATGTATGTATACTCCATTTTATTCAGTTGTTATTACTTTTTAATGAAAACCTCTATGGTTTTCTATTATGATTACTTTACCCCACAAAAACATCAATCTAGAATGACAAAAATCTGTATTGATTTCTAAAAACATGTGATAGCATGGGATCCTTTTAGAAAAATCATACCTATAAGTTTAAAAGAATGATTCTTCAATGTATCACTAAATTTTGTTTATATAGTTTACAATTATGAATTCCTCTTGGGTGTAGCTAATAGATTTGTATAGTAAGAGACACCATTACTATAAACATTATTTGGTATATAAAGATGATGTCATTCTAGTGATATATCACATTTGGGTATTAACACATATACCATCACCATAAATTATATTAGTTATATTTGGAATCTTTCATCCAAAGTGTGTTTCTTGGAAGGATATAATCATATATTCAGTAATCACACACTGTATAAATTTTTTCTAGTTGATTTCATACTAGGAATGTCTCATGGATTTTATAGGTGTAGATTCCATCCCCATATACTAGAGTTTTTTTATTTAGATGACGTCATCTTAGCAGTGTATCATGGATATATATTGGCACAAACACCATCACCTAAAAATAGATCCAGTACTTTTGGATAATTTCATCCTGTTTATGGCTCATAGATGGGTATTTGGAGAGATACCATCAATATAAACTAGAGTTGTTATATATGGATAATGTACTATAGGGTATAGGTCATTGAATGATATAGTCATTGATATCATCACATTACACTAGAGATGTACCATTTGGATGATGTCTTTCTTTGTGTGGCTCATGGAAGGATATTTTCATATATACTATCACCGTAAACGAATTTTTGTTAATTTTAATGATGACCACTGAAATGATCATTTCATTTATGATGGGTTATTTATTTTAGTGAGAATACTACTGTTATGGTGGTCTCAAGTACATTGATGATATACTATGAATTTTTCTGATTCAACATATACTAGTGAGTATGAAACAATTTTTCTACGTCTAAAAAGTGGTCGCATGAATATTTTCCTCTCATTTATGTATTTCGAAAACTTATTTCATATGATTATTCTAAGTAAGGATTACAAAAAAAGGATTTTATTTCTATTAGTTTTCTCCGTATGGTTTTTGTCCAAAAATATATTATGTGGATAGGGTCACATGACAAGGACCAATGTTTATGAATGAAATTTCACATTCTTTCCATAATAAAGGTTATTTTATTTTGTTAGATGATAATTATTATAAAGAATATAATTGAGTTTATGGGTTATGGGTATTGTAAACAATACCACAATGAGTTTCAAACATGGATGTTATGATGGGATAAGTTCAAAAATATCACTGTGTACCAAATTCAGTTGATGGTTTCCACTCTGATGTCTTTGGGTATATTGGGAAAAGAGATCCATTCCCTTATAAAATTAATCTTCATGTTGATTAGCCAAAATTGGGGTTCATTTATATATCCACATATGATAAGTAGATTATAATCATTATTGATAGACATGAATGGTTTTTCAGATTTAAAAAACATGGGAAATGTAGTAGGTTTTAGATAAAGATGATATATAATGATTTTTCTAGTAACCTAAAATTTCAATAATATTTTATTGAGCTTGTTTTCAAGCTTAAATGATTTGATATATAATTTATATAAAATTTTAATTGAAAATGAGGTTAAAGTAAGAAATTATCATCTTCTACTAGGGTTATATCTTGCGCCTTGATATCTTTTTGAATCTTTTTTACACACTAATCTTATCATATTATTTTAACAATACATTCATTGAAATTTTAGACTATAATTTGAAATATGATAAACATTATAAGGCTTATTATTAAATAGTTTTTTCTTATATCAGTACATGTTTAGGGTCTTGTAATCTAGAATGTATATGGATAATATTTATGGCATACAACTTTGACATGGGTACATTAATATTATGGTTTTAATGTACATACCAATGTGCGTATAGTTTATGATCATGTTGGATGGACCAAGTCACATACATTTCAAAGTCATGATTAATTTATTAATTCAAACATAGTTTAAGGTAATTATGTGTTGAACAATCAACACATTAATTGAGTCCATGATTCATTAATCATAGAAAAGGGAATGAAATATAAAGTAATCTAGTTAGGATTCCCATGGGAAATAACACTCTAAAAACATTATAATTGATGATTAAGAATAAGTAAATAATGGAATAAGGTTCTCAGGTCTGGAGTTATGATATAGGATATATATGCAAAGGATATCCCCTGAACACATTTAAAAAATAGATTTCACTAAAATATTGTAAAGTAAAAAAAAAATATTGGACCTTATATTTATCTTGATAAGCTTCTACATGATTGGATTAATTGGGGGAATATATATATATATATCATTTGTTTGGAAATGTATTCATTGCCAACATAAGTATCCCTTGGATTAATTTATTCACTTTATTTATTAACATGGATTATTTATAGAAACCAAATATTCTTATTATATGAAGTATGATTTACAATTTGACATGTTCATAAAATACAATTGGATTATTTAAAACCATGTTTAACCATGATTATTTTACGATTGTCTATTATCAATGAATGAGATTGGAATGATTTTTCTAATTTTACGTCATGGAACAAGGACACTGATATATTTCAGTTTAAATTCATACTATAAAACATTGATGTTGGGTAGTTTAATTTCTTGTGAGAGGTACTTGGAAGAATTTTTTTTGAACATGGTATGACATGGATGGGGATATCATGTAGTTTAACATCATCTGATACGGAATGAAATATTTTGTTGTTTAAAATCATGTAATGAAGACTCTGAATTTTTTATTTAAGTAAATGAAACAAGGACATGGATTTTATGTAGATTATTATCAGGTGATAATAAATTATATTTCATGACTTTTAATTACATGTGATATAAATTAGAATGTTGTATTATTTTACGTAATATGATAAGGACATAGATGACATGCAGTTTAGTATCATGTGGCATGGACTCAAATTTCATTTAGTTTAATTTACTATGATATAGAACCAAATTTATTTTAGTTTTATATCATAATATAAGGATTATAATTTCGTATAATATAACATCAGGACAAACGGAGTCAGATGTCATTAAATTTATCATCATTCAAGGAAGAACAAAATGTTGTGTAGTTTTATGTTCTCCAACAAGACCTCAGTTATCAATGGGTTTAATAAAATAAAAGAAGAACCTAAATATCATTCATTTTATGGCCATGTGACAAGGACTCTTATTTCTTTCCAAAATAGATCAAACATGAGCATATATATAAGTGTTTATTTAAATATGTTTTAGGTGAACATAATATCTAGGTTTTAATTAACAATCGTAACCATAAGATCTCCTATGTGTAGATTAATAACTCTGTTATAGAACAAGTTAATATAAATAGCATTACAATATATGTTGAATGACTGAATCTATTTGTGTTACATGAGAGTTTTGGGTCACTATTTATCGAAAAAAATTAATATTAAATTTTTATGTGACCCAAAAAGAATCGATGAACTGATTGATTTCATATGTAATGGTAAGGTGGAATTATGTCTCAATGAAATTTACTAGGGTGAGATAGAGAATATTATTTTTTGATAAGGTTTATATCTATGTCAATGATATGGGTGTTAAAAAACAACATATTTCTCAATTTATCATGAATGAGTCCAAATGTTTTTCTTCATGAAAATTTCCTTGTATAGATTATACCTGTATTTTGAGGGAGTATATTTTGTGCAATGAAAAAGTAGGTGGACAAAGGATATGATTTTCTCACACCACTATAAGTATTATTTTGATAAAAATTAAGACACACATAGTTCTCCAAGAGAAGATCCCTATTTAGATCTAACATGTATGAATGGGGAGGTCATTATGTCCTTGAGAATTCCGGTATGAAAAAATAATAGATATTGGGATTAATAAGATTTGTGTTTCAAAATATTTGGATGTATATGTAGTTCTAGAATTGAATCTCACATGGACATATTTGGCTCATATGTTTGGAAAATTGGACATTTTGTTTTGATGTTGTGTCTTTGGTTAGGAAAAGGGATCAATATATCAAAACATTTCTAGATAGTACATGATTAAAGTAACACATTTAACTTGTACAATATGATTCCATGTATAGATTTTACACATTTACTATGAATATTGGAATTTATTTTCATATTAAAAATCTTATTTTTTCCCAAAAAATATCCATATAGATAAATCTCTAATATACTGGAGAATGTATCCATTGGGAATGTTCCACTCTAATCAGTATAGATTCAACAGGATAAACATATTGTGGAATTTTATTTTATTTAAAAACAATTGGACTATTTTTTCTTAAATTTATGGTCATGATATGAGGACTCAAATGTGATTCCCTTTACAAACCAATGATATAGATAGACACCTTTTATTTTAATGCAATATGTTCATGAAACTATTTTGAAGATTTATGTCATGAGGCATGGATAATACCCATGTAATTTAATATCAAATCGTAAGGACATCATTCATATTTTGTTTAACAGAATTCATCCAAGACATATACCAAATGTAAGAGTTAAAAAATATATTTTGTTAGAATCATTTCTTTGGATTGCGATATGTTTTGTTTATGATCTATCTCAGACAAAGAGTAATCTACATTGGAATAGACCATGTGTATGATATAAATTCCATCTCACTTTGGCTCTATCATTGAAGTCTTCATACATATTATCATTATTTCTATAAGAGCCAATACAAGTTATCCTTGATGTAATTTTTATTGGAATACATTCTTATGGAAGGATTGTGTCATATAGTTCTAGTTCACAATATATTTTCCTATTTATAAAACCCCCTCTCAAGGATTTTTTTGAACTCGTTATATATATTATGTAGTTATTCATCTTCAGAGTGATGACCACAAATAACTAATCATAGAGTGGAAATATAATCTTTAATATGAATAAGCACTTCTATTCAATATATAATCTAGTTTGGAGCCGTGTGTGTGGCATTGTATGTTATGGGATGATAGGACCACAAGACAAGTAGAAGTTTGTCTTATAAAGATTTCATTACATTAAACACTATATTATTGAGTATATTTTACAAATTTTTATTGAAGGCATCTATTTATTAATTTTCACAACGATATAGTGTTACAATGTTATACTCGATGTTTTTCACCTTTTAGAGGCTTTTAATCTCTAATGAATAGAAGTTTTTTACATTTTCTATCAATATTTTTTGTGGGAAACAAAATAATATGATGTTGTTAGACATCATGAGAATGACTATATTAATCATCTTTAATTATATAATGATTATTGCATCGGTCTATATAGAAAATAAGTCAGTGGTAGTAATTACATACATGAACTTATCATATTCAGTTTGGAGATATATCCTATTAAAATCCATTGAACATATAAAAAATGGAGAGGATTATTTTGGTGATGGAATAAATTCCAATGTATTATTGATGAAATATAATTATCATTGATATAAATGAAATATCCTGATGAATATCATGTAGTCCTGTATCATTGCTGGACCAAAATTTCAACACTTTAAAAAATGGTGGGAGAGCTTGGGTAAGGATTGACTAGAGATGCAAGTACCTACATGGAATTAAAACATACCGAAGAGGGTCTGTAATTATTAAATTTATTTGAATAAGACTCCATTGAACACCAATTTTAAGAGGAAATTATGTCCATTCAGGCACTTGAAAAGGGTGTTGTTTCCTACCGCGTTACAGATCCATTCCCTCATAGATGTTTCTGATAGAAGGATCCCAATTTATAGGTAGTCCATTAAAGTGATCATCACTATAATTAATCTTTTCATTGATTATTTTGGTGTATAAATTTATTTCAATTAAGTTATAATAAAATTAAATTCCAACATTATAAAATTGAATATTATTGAGACTTCTCTATAGTATACAATGAAAATGACTTTCTTCAAAAAGTTAACGTTAGATTGGGCTCTTGGTGCATTATCTAGCACATAAATTTGATCAATATATGTCCCAAAAATTTTATTCAATATCAAATAAAAAGATAATTCCCATCATTATCCCATATATATCCAAGGATATGGTAAGTGTTCTAATTATTAATAGATTACTCCCTATTGATCATTATAATCACTCGATCTGAATCAAACATAATATTCCAATGGGATACCTGCAGTGGATCTACTACATTGAGGATCATGGTATGATATTATTATTATTCATCATTATCTATTAAACCTTAAGATAACATAAAAGAATAAAATAAAATATCAACAGTTATGGATACAAAGACAATCCAGATACAAACCTAATTTCATATCACATTTTCATTTCATCAATATGTTTCACAATGAGGGGCACTATCAAAATAAATATCCCATATCTATGTAGTTTCATAGTTATAGAAATCTTTTTCATCTAGTGTATTAGAGATTACTTGTCTAATTTCTAGGGAAGGATGTGTTTCTAGTAAATCAGTTTGCGCATTCCCTTTGATTCTGTTCTATTATTGGAATATGTTGTTTTATTATTAATGGTTAATCAGTCATTGGGCCATATGATGGAAAACAAAGGGAGGACAATGATTTACATAAGCTATTATATAATAGATACTAGGACAACCATCATCATTTTCATATTAATATTGGGTTCAAGATAGTTTTTCTCGCCACCAATTTTTTATGTCTTGATATCTATTAATATTTGTTGAGATAATTCATACTATATACATTACCTTATATGTTTTTCTATCCAATATGTGTGAAATATTATCACACCATAGAGGAAACATAGATGATGAGTGGATTCCATTCGAGTAGTGTAAATAAAACGGTTATGTACAATTGATATCACCTTATGTTTTTAAATGAATTAAGTAAATTATTATCCCATTGAAAAATGAATCCATTTTTCATCAACATTATTATCAGGAGTCACTTTTGGATAGATTATCACTGATATTCATGATATAAGGAATGAATAAATTAATATATCTTGTCTCATTATGGTTTTGAAGAGGTATTATTATAGTGTTAACACTATCATTTATAGGGTTGTCTTCAATGTCACTATATGGTTCCACAAAATAATGGAATCTCCCAAACCATAACCCCATACCACAATATAAATGTTTCCTTTTGATGTTTTACAACACGATTTTTTTATAATTGTTAGGTGGTTATATAGGTGATAAAAAGTATCAAATATTTACCACCAAATCCTTTACCTAACATTACATGATCCTTCTAATAATGGATTTAATGATGTGATGTATTTAATATTAGTATGTGGTGCTAATATTCATTGAAATGAATGGTATGACCTGGTGTAATAATACTTCATGAGGAAATATAAAATTGGTTCCTTTCTCAAATTTTGGGGATATGTTAATCAAATTGTAACCTAATTATCCATCAATTAGATAAAGTCTTGGAATATTATAGTTACATAAATTATGTGTCTAGTAATCGAAAATTGGAAATCATCTTTGGCGTAGTGGTGATTGGGATCCAAATAATTGATTTGGACCCATATCTACATGTTATTCATTGTAGTGAAGATGATATTAGATATTCATTAACTTCGAAATGGAATTGAATTTCATATGATTATCAACAATATATTATTATTTGGAAGAATGATAGGGATTCATTTTCTTATCCACCTTCTTGAAATCTCAATGACTGTTAGGAATTATTTGGTGATAAGTTTCCACATCATAATCCAAAAAAACATATTGGTGTAAATATAGGATAATATAGAACAATGTTTCTTTAGTTTGTAAATATAAATATATTTATCATTATGAGTAATGATAAATCTAATTATTGAGATCTATAGATCCACCAAAATTCAAGGATTTAATTGTCTATGCTCATTTAGAGTGGTATAGATTCCATCCTTTGACACTATAGAAAATATCTATAGACATCACTTATATTTTCAACCACAACATTGATGAAAATTTTAATAGGATTATTTGATAGTATAGGGAAAGTTTTATCCTTTGGGAAGAACTTGGATTGATTCATGGGACCAGGGAGATCTATTCAATTATTATCATTATCATGATCACTCTATAGATTAACACTTTCTTGTCTTATATTATTGGGTGCATAAGATGCTTGACATATTGAGATTTATTATATTTCAAATTATTATTTTCAATTTATTTTTTTGGTGAGGGGGAACTCTATGATCCTGAAGGAATAGTGGGGTATCATCATATTTCAATGAAAGAAAAGCAGGATTGTTTTATTACGACTATGTCATTAATCCCCTAATATATTACCTAAATACCCCTTTATTTCATTCTTCTCAAAGAAGGAAATTTTCTGTATATAAATGGTCCATTGAATTATTTAAACATTGATGGTATCTGTGGTGGAATTTTTCACACTATTTGTTTTATAAGACTTACATAATAACTATTAGTTAAACTCTAGGAACTTGTTGGGAGTGTTTCTCAAATTGTTATGAGTGTAAACCCATTTATCACCAAATTTTAACTGTTTTCATCAATATTTTCTATAGTGGACTAACTCTGCATAATGGGATTAATAATGAATCAATGGGGTCACAAATCCCATATATAACTCCAAACATTGCACTAATGGAGTACTTTTTTCATTGATGGAATGATAATGGAATAATTTTATGGAAATGAAGTTATAGTCTTATGAGTATAACATTAAATGTTCTGTCCTAAAATATAAAAATGAACATGGAAATAAAACAAATTAATTGAACATAGTTTTGAGTTAGATTATTTTAAATGGGTATATTTCACTCTATTCATACACTTAAAAAGTTATCATTGTGGGGGGGGGGTCATTGTATCCCAAACACTGCAGATTCTAGGCTGGTATAAGGTAAATCATGGAATACTTATTTATTGAATCCCGCTGAATTTAAACATCATTGAGCTTACCTAAAATTTATAGGGTTCTAATATCTTCTATTCTACATTATCTTGATCTTGATATGTGAATGATATAGTATTAAAGTATTATATTGAAGCATTTTTTACATTATAAAAATCATCAACCTTCACTTATAAAATAAAAATATATTTTGTCTATTTGGAATTCATAAAGGATTATAAAACAATCCTATGAATGTGCAAGATCCTCCAAAATTGAGAGATAGTACGTGAAATCCACAAATTTTTCCAAATTTAATAATTATGAACACGGGTTCTACACCTCCCAACGATGGTTTGTTCAGGGAATGTGGCTTAATGGTTATGGTGTTTGAGATAGATATATCTCTATATTATATATTATATAAAAAAATATTTATCTAAATAGTTAAGAATTTTTTGGTCTTCAATCTTTTTGGAAATATTAGACAATTGTATAGTCTCACAACTTTCATCAAATAAAATTGGATTTATATAACTATTATGTGATTTGAGGTGTCTCCATGATCCTACTGGTTTCACTGAAATTACGTACTAATCATTTTTTCCATGTATATGGATTCTGTGGGAATACATACAAAATAATTATCTATTCCAAAATTATGATTCCCCCTATCCCCTTAGTATTGATTACATATTCCTCTTTCTCCCCGATTATGAGTGAAGATATCATTTCTATAAGTATTTGATTTATCATAAAAGGGACATAATAAGTGGATGACATTAACATATCCATAATATGGCTCTTCACAGTACGATGATTCTATTTGATATGGCGGTTCCCATGACATAAAGCATGACTGATGAAAATCCACGAGATTCTAGGCCATGTTTTGAGTTCTAATAGACTATTCTTCATGTTCCCTATTCTATATTAAAAAAAAATATTCCTAATTTTGTGGAGTTTGATGAAATCCTATTAAATAATAATTTATTGGATATAATAAAAATTTGTTTAGTTTTTTCCCCGTAAGAATGGAATGACATGGATCAACTATCTTCCCAGTAATCATGTCATCGAACACGTGGGCACGTATAGCTGAGAAATCTTGCTAATAAATTACTCCCTCTAATTGGATAGTGGAAACGGATGTAAATTTTTTGAGATGTTCCCCAATTCCACATTCCTAGATTCATCCATTTTTTGGGAGTATTTCATTGATCATATGGTGGTATTGGATAGTCTGTACCAACCATTGTTCTAAATCACAATACTCAGTATGATAACTATGGATGATATAATTAATTATTACGGATCATGCATCATGTGGAAAATAATATCCATGGTTTGGAGGATTTAACTAAGAACATGTTCATTCCAAAAATTATTTTTTTTATTTTTTTCAATCCCCATATCACAGACTAACATTATATTTATTTTTTCACATATGAGGGTAATTTTATTATTATTTTATATCGATGATATGTAACTGGATATGTTGGGATTAACTATCTACTTCAAAAACTGGTGATTATGGTCTAGTATTCATAACCACAGTTTATTCCATAAAAAACATTTCACTTATTTTATGGACATAGACCATTTCTTGACCAATAACACTGAATAGAATCCCTAAGACATTTTCTAGTGTCTGCAAACACCATGAACATCCATTAGTATTTCAATAGGAATGATAGTGTATGAATTTAATCTATGAGGTCATTTTCAGGAATTTTTAATATAATTTAATGTGTGAATGATATGTCGATTGATTATTTCTTTCATTTTAATCTATAGATAAATTTCATCACCATATAATTTTCAAACTATTTGTAGTTCACATGGTCAGAAAACATTGTTATCCATAGTGTGGTGATAAATTGGTATAGGAAATAACATTAATGGTCATAAAAACCTATGATGGAATCCATTGGTAAGCTACTATACTAGACGAAATCTACACCAACCATTGTCTATATAATGAACCCTTGATTTTCCTACTTCTTATAGGTTTTTTGGGACCATCATGAGGCTATATTTTGGCAGCAATTGTAAGAAATATTATTATGGATCACTCATTTCAAAAAAGTTTTGGAATATGGGATTTATAAAATTATGATGAAGAGTAGTTTCAACAGCCCATTTGGGATATATTTTTCTCTCTGGTTTGATATGTCAAAAATTATTTTTTGTGACATCTAATATAGGGGAAATACACTTCATGGTTAAAAGGAGTTATAGATAAAAAAATTATCTGGTCCATATCATACTTGTGTGTAGTGGTAAAAACATAATTTAGTAATCCAAATCCATGAATCATTAACTAATAATTCAAATTGGAAATATTGGGGTACAATGATATGATGGGTGTTTCTTCCATATAGAGGGAAATATTTATCTATATCAATTCTATTATTCAGGTAGATTGACTATTTGGATCAAGATCCCATGAATTTCCCAAATTATTTTAAAATGGATGGGATTACCTCTTAGTGATTAATTATGGGAGATATATTCACTAATTCATGAACAATATACCACTGGTTATATTTCCCTTTAGTAAATCATCATCTAGCTATCTTGGAATAAAAAATACATTCTCATTCTATGTGACATTCACTTCTATTGAGAAAACGTTAAGATATATTTGTATGGAGTGGTATTCAACCACACTTTTTTTAATAATTATTAGAATTTCACTACATTTTTTTACACTAACTATTTTGATTTTTTTATCCCTAGTTCTTCTAATGATTATTTTTATGTGAAGCCTTAATCTATATATGGGTAAAACCCACATCTCGAGAAATTATGTCCCCATTACAAGCATTTCGGTCTATGTATCCATCTATGTCATCTATATTATTGTTAATAATGATGTTTTCTAATGAATATCAAAAAATAATAATCACTTAATTGTGATGAATGTAATAGAATTAATCTTTTTATCATGTATCCTCTATAATGGGTATATTGAGGTTATCTCCCAAATCGTCTTCCATAGTGGTTATTTTCGTCATACAACCCCTATGGGGATTCATATAAATATTTTGATGTTCTGTAAGATTCTATCTGTATATGTTATACATAATGGAATTTATAACCTTCCTTACATATTTTGCACGTAAATTATTGGGTTGTAATATTGGTGGTAATAATGAATGGGGCTCAAACATCATGAAGTTAATGCTCATCCTAGAATATAATGATTTTATGAAATAAAATTATAATTATATCCCTATCCATGATGTATTATAAAAATGTTAATCCTAAAGAAATTATTGTTAATCCATCCAAGGATTTGATAACTCTAGCAGTGTTAATTGTGGTAAAAATACCCCTACCCATGTATGTTAGGTTTTACATGGAGTCAACACTAATATAATGTACACCAACTAGTCATTTGATGACCCTAGGGAGGAAATAGTGGTAAAAATTTCGATAACCCTAGGGCTACGTATACTCAAAGATTGCATCAATGGAAGTTGAAATTTGATTGTTCTTGATATGGATCATTTTTACTCGATCATGAGAGGGGTGTAGTACTATCTTATAGTGTGATATCTTTACCACAAAGGATTTTTCCAATTACCAATGGTTATGGTTTTCCATATGAATGTTTCCTAGAATGTTTCGTAGTACCAGATAAGAGACCGAACAATGACCCACTCTCTAAAATTATGTTGATTTTATTCCTTAGAGACTGGTGGGTTTTTTTGGATCAACAAAATTTAATATATGTTGTTCATAACCATAACCTCTATAGTAGAAATAAATTTCTAAGATCCATTATTCATGGGAATATACTAAAATATAAATGAAATTATGTGAAATATGGTCTACTATCCTTTTAATATAATACATACATTCTATATCAAATCGAAAATTATTTATGAGAGTGTTGATTGAATGTGGAGAGAATAACATGGAAATATCTTGAGGTTCTTTTTTGATATTGGGTTCTAATATATAGAAAACTTATAATGGTATATTTGATATGGAAGCTTCCTTATTTCCAACATATTGTCATCATATCATTGTAATTATAGGTGTTTATGTATTTATCATTTAATGGCCTCATCCATGTTATAAAATAACTAAATATTTAATTTCACCTTAAACATATATGGGATGTCATAAATGGGAGTAGTAAGATACAAAAACATGGTTGATTGTTTTTATATTACTAGATCTTCCAACTTATCCATTCAAAACTCATTTCCTATCAACAAAACATCTTCTATATGGTATTACCATTTCAATTTATTTACATATTTTTTCTTAGTGGGGGAAGGGTTCCTTTTATCTAATGGAAGTTGTGTAATATTAATGGTTGTTGAATCTAAGAGCACCATCGACCTTGATCCAACTTCTTTTTTATGTATGGGGGAACGCTCATAGTATATTTATTAAAGGAGGAAGTGAACATTTTTATTCATTATTATTTTACGGAGGAACATCACAATAAGCAATAAATATTCTATAAAGGGATTAATTGCATTACCATAATATTCTCATTGTACGGAAGACTATTAGAGTTGGTATAATGAAGACAGTCCTCCTAACCTATCAATATATTATCACATGGAAGGCCTTAATGGAATGTGTCCTTGGGATGGCCTCTTTATGAAAATAATTATACTATTATGGATAGAATATCCATAGTTGTGGCTACCCTTTCATGTTGTAAAAGAGTTGAATGTTTCCCATGCCAATATCAATAGAAATTTTCGGGTCTCAATATTAACATAATTTATCATTTTAGGATTACAATCATGCATTTTGGTTTTTAGTCATCTACAATGGGATCATCATATATATGTTATCTTCATGATTGAATGAGGACAAAAAAAAATTGAATTTTATTAGGTGACATCTATTCTATTGTTGTGTATAGTTAATATTCTACTGGGTGTTGAGATTGAATAGTATCTAGTTTGTTATTTTATACTAAAATGTTCTAATTGAACCCTTCATCCTAGAGATGAATGAGATGTTGAATTTTAGTACTGATTTGGTTGTGTCATAAATATTTGGTAACTATATGCACCTTCGTAGAGATGGTTACAAAAATATGTCAATGCCTCCCAATCGAATATAATTTATGAGCCTAATATATTGATTAACCCATTATCATTACATTTTTTAATCATACATTGAATGGGAAAGAATATGATCTTTCACTAGAAAAGTTATCTGGTAATGTTTAACATGTTGATAAACTTCACTAGTAGTTGGAATACTAATTTGTGATAGTTATTTTTTGATTTATGGAATATATATGAAATTTTTTTCTACTATTACCAGGATATGTTTGTATTTTGGAATTCATTTATAATTATTATTTTCAAAATAATTTATGATAATTTTGATATTAGATAAGAAATCATAAATTGATTTAGGAATAATCACCCCCTCATTTCAATAATTTTCCATGATGATATTATGACATTCTATATGTGAGGTGCTTAGAATATTCACTTTTCACCAAATATCTATAACAATATAATTGTACAAATTAAACAAGGGAATATGGATATATACCTACTAAATGGTCACCATTGTCGTATATCAGTATACTTCTTTATTAGATGCAATTATTTGATCCATTTCCATGAAGTACAAAGCCCATTGAGCCTAGAGAGAACTCTTATATTCCCATTTCTATGTGATCGAGAGATTCATTAACAAGGTAAACCATGACAATGGGGATGAGGGGTTGTGGATTCATAATGGTGATCGAGGCTATTAGGAGCTCTCTTGGGTTTCTTGAGGGATTAAGTGAGTTTTTGATTGAAATCTTGATCCACTATTCTAATACTAAGATTGTATTGGTTATAAAAGACTAGGTATATTCTACCAAAGAATTTTTTAGTGGTGACATTTGTCATTGTTTTCATTTCTATGATCATCATATGTGATGGTCTTGTAGGATTCAATTATTACACACACATTGAAGAATCTTATATGGTTGGGATGGTATTGTACTTATGACACTCCATTGGCATTATAATTTCCACCTGGTTTTGGAGACATTGAGTAGTTGATGTTATCCTCCAATTTTTGGGGGTTTTGGATAAAATGGAAATGGAAGGTCAGGAACACATCCTTGATGATGTATCATATTATATGAATCACATAGAGCTCCAGATAATGGTATGTTCGGCTTATAAGGACAACATGAATACTGATTAGTGAATCATAATATATATGTATGTATTCAATTTTTCATTGTTATTGGAGGATGGTTCCCATTGGTTTTCTAACCTTTTTTCATAATGTACATAAAAAAATATGGGAAAATGTTTGAAGAAGGTTTTTTTAATATTTTAATTAATTATTAATTTGGGATCCCCCATTTGTTTGTCCCAAGGTGGAGTTATGAAGTTAGTGACTGAGAGGAACTGTGTGGAAGTAAAATATTCACACATGGTCACTACTATTATTTTGTATACATTTCAATGTGGATTATTTTTAGAAATTAAATAATTAAACTGGTCCTATATTTGTTGTAGGAGATGTTACAATAGACCTTAATTTCAAATTTACGTTACCCTTAGAGTTTTTAACCAATTACACTTGGGAAATTACATTGGTTGATAGAATGGGAGGTTTACCCCATACCACCAAATAAGGGGAATGATTTCCTACTATTTAACTCTCATAAAGGTTAAATTATTATTTTATAATCCTTCAAAAATCCTAGAATGTTACTAGTTACCTACATGCAATTAATAAATTAATCAAATTTTTAATGTCATTGTGTATATGTATAATAAGTATCAAATTTAAGTGAAAATATTTTGGTATTAAAATTTTACTACCAATTAGACCGCCTATATGATCCATATTATTTTTATCACTATATTATTTTTATATAGATATTCCCATCTAAATGCCACTATGTTTTAATTCCACCCAACCTGGACCATTAGTGTTTATCATTGTCTATGTTGGTAGAGGGTTTTTTTATATCATGATTAGACCCATAAAATGTCTTATGATGTATCTATGTGAACTGAATAATCACCCATGTATATTACCTCTAAATAATGGGGATCATCAAACCTTTTAAGGCCATGTGGAATGGATCGATATATGCATTTCACTATCATGAGTTAAGAATGACTAGGTAAAAGACTGATAAAAATGATTCATTTGGGACGTATTCATGAGTTTCTAATTGGGTTAACCATGAAGGTAATATGTACAAACCTATATAGATTATTCTCCCAATCTATTTGTTCCTATAAAAATGGGATCCACTAGGAAAATAAACTACTAAGGTGAATTAATGATTCACACGAATGAAATACGGTCCATTGGGTGAGGTGGTCATTCATTATTGGATATTCCATGATGGGGGTCATGAGAATATTGATGATGTTGGATATGAACCTCATAATGTATTCCTAAATATTCTATTTCAATTATAATAATTTCCTATATAGTTTGAATGGAATAGTTTAAGGTCATAGGAGAAGACTGTTCCAGGGGGCTTAATTTCATACAGTATAGCCATTTTAATTTTATAAAAAATCATGTGAGTAAGAAATTTAAAAAAAGTATAACATGATTATTCAATTATTTGAAAATTTATAATTAATAAAAATGTAATATTGAATAATGGTTACCCATATGGTGCTTCCTAGTAAATTTAAATCAAGAATATTTACATATGAGGGGGAAATTATTTTTTTAATGGCCTTTAAACGTATAAATGAGGATAATGGATTATTTTTAGTTATACCAGTTGATTGGTCATCCCATATCTCTATAATCTTATATATCATGATGAATACATGTAATGAGAGGAAATCGAAGAATATGTGAATTTCTTGGGATCATGACACTATTTTTTAATAAGGATTATACACATAGGCTACTCAATGAATTGTGCACTCTATATATATATTGATGATGACTCTTGATTGGTGAAATAATTAGTATGAACTTCGTATGTCTCATTCATAATATGAATCCACAAACCTCTGTCTCCTTTCAAAAATAACGTATAGGACAATGTATCGAATTTGGGGGACAGAGGAGTATGACATCTAATAGGAATGATTCTATGTTTTCAATATAGAGGGATTCCCTACCAATTTGAACTAAATCGATGTAGAATAAATTCCCCAACAATATATAAGCAAACACTCTAATTCCAACCAAATAGGGATCCCCATTATTAAATGATTCCATGATTTCAATTCTATAAATCTTATCCCTTATATTGGATAACATACTAGAGCCTCCCTTTATCATTCGAATAACTAATGGATGAGCTGAATACAAGTTTTATATCCCAAATTCCATGGGACTTGTGGTTTCTATGGAGGGCTAAATACTATACATTTCAATGATTTGACCTAGGATAAAGGGGTTCATGAGGTGTTTGAGGTTTCCTTCGTCTAGATAGAAGAATGAGATGATCATGGTCACATAAAAGTATTATGCATCTAATTTTGAAGGTAGTGTGTAGATCTAATATAGATTGGATGATTGTGTACAATGACTATTTGAATAATACACACACATATGTCTTATATGACAAATTTCATAGTTGAATTATTATGATCCAATGAGGATAAAAATATGTGGTTAACAAAAAGATTCATGGGGAGTGTAATAATCTATTATCCTTCTGTTCACCATTCATTGTTCTTCATCCATTGCATTCCTACCGATAATTACAATGCATAGTATGCATAATTGTGTTTACCTTATAATAATTATTTGGTGGGTGCTTCAACTCTATTGTATTTATATACATTGTGTTCTATCCATTTATGTGTATGGAAGGTATAGTATATTACATATTTATAGGAATTTTTTACCTCTAAAAAATGGGACTACTGTCCACACGTAGGTATTATATAATATGTGGGAACCAACCAATTCTCTAAGGTGAGAATAGTAGTGGAACACTAGCATGATGGGAATTATGTCAACAGATCATACATGAAGAATCCTAGGATACATAATTAATTTTCACAATTAAGAATATAAATTATATTTTTCCCACATAAGGGATATCATATAAATTATTCATCATCTATATTCGATCATGTAGAGGATTAAATATTCACACTAGTACTGAACTGGATGAATTCTAGTTAGATGACTTATGTGTGTTCAGAGTCTCCTCATGCTTCATCTAAGATATTCTGTGAATGGAACAAAAAATTAGCTAAATATCTTATGAAATTACATCAGATTACTGGGAATGAAGGTAAATATCACCGAGGATCATGTAGTTGGTGAATGTAATTTCCAATTGGGATTCACATGAGGCCTCCAATCAATGTATCATGTACCAATGTCCCATCATATATGTAGTTATTTTTTATTTAGTAGGATATAGAAGAATGATGTTGGGGGTTGATGTGGTATGTGAATCAACTAGACGATTTGGATTTACCTTAGGACTTCATCCTTAATTTTTTGTATATGTGATAATAAAAGAACCTAGTTTAGAGAAATTAACAAAGTTCTAGGTAAAGTATCTTATTATATTAGTGGTTTTGTCATGAAAAAGTTTATTATGTTAATAAAAATGGTTTAAGAGATTAATCCTCTTGTATTTTTTATTCTAAACTCGTTTGTCTTATTCTGACATCAATTTATACGGGTAGCATTAAACTCCCACGAGTATAATCTAATTCATTATAAGAAATGATAATGAGTAGTAATTACAGACTATAAAATAAAATTTATTGAATAATATTAAATTATAAACCTTTTTACTATGTCCATCCAATATCCCCCTTGACCTCAAGTGCACCACCCCATATATCCGACGCTTCCGAATAATAATATGTCACTTGAATAATAGATTAGAGACAATTACCTAATATCAATTTCCAAAATAGAAATTGAACAAATAAAATAATGGGAATCCAAAATATTCATCTACATATATTAAATATTACTAAAAAAATCTATAAAAATTGATGTCATCATAGAGACATAAAAAAAACACAAATGGTCACCCATAAGGCAAACTAAAATATATTGTAAAATGAAAGATAGTTACACTCTACTATCAATAATGAGCCTCATATAACTGTTCTCAACAAAAAATGATAATTTCACCCCAATACCCTAAATGAAATTTTTATAATATTAAATGAAAATATAATTTCTAAACATTCCACAAGAAGTTGATTAAGGGATTAAGAAACAAATCAAAGTTGGTTATCAATAAAAACCCCTAATATATTTCATTATATGTGTTTATATTTATGATGAAAAATCATAATTTAACATTCTCATTCAGAAGTCATGTGCTAAAAATATTACCACAATACATGGCACAGAAGACAAATATTTCAGAACATCAAGTGCTATCCTATACACCCTTATACCTGACTATACCTAATTCATCTCTTTATAGGAAGGAATGTATTATCATAAGTCACAATCAGGGGTCGGAAACAAGTCCTCCATTGTACCTCTATGAATCCACATAACCAAAAAACCTCGGGTTAGGCTAGAGTCATGTCACATTCCATCATTATCACGGGTCCTGCCATAATTCCATCATACCCAATCACCTTTATAAGTTTGGCCACAAGTCCATCATAACGCATATCAGTCTCCTTTCTATAAAAAACGTCTTCAATCCATGTCTTTTTCCTAGGTCCCTCGTCATAATCATTGCTTCAAACATAAACATCCCCTCAAAGGGATAACTAATCAATGATAATCTGCATGTCACTAGAAACCACAAGTATAACCACTATAGGACATACAATCCTAAATAGTAGAGCATAACACATATATGAAAAACATAGTTTTTCAATCATTAGTCTCATCAATCACAAAAACAGAAAAAATGTGTTCATTATCAAGAATGGGTCACATGGCATGCACATGCACAAACATGAGATCAAATCAATTTAAGATCACACATTCCACCCCAAAACACCAAAAAATATTATAAAACACAATGATCCTCCTGGATAAAAACAAACAAATTCACTCACAATAAGCAACACGATATAAAACAATTTCTTATTTCATAAGGACTACATTTGGTTATACCAAAACCCTATGTATCCCATAATTCTGAAGCATAGTTTTTATGTTTTGGACCTACAGAATATTCCCATAGTACCCCAATTCAATTTTCATAATAAATTATTCCTAAATCAATTCTCAGCCCACAATATTTGGACTTATCTTATATAACTCTAGTACTCGCCCGTGCGTATGCACGACATGTTGAAATAATGGTTATTATTTGTAAAGCGAATTTTGTTAGTTAAAGTAAGCCACCAATAGTAATATTTAATATATTTTAATCCCGAAGTACTTCAAAAAAGTCATGGAATAAGAGTAGATAAATTACGGAAACAAAAAAAATTTACTTGAAACAACGAAGGATATATAAAAAGTAACATCGAAATTTTCAGGGAGGTTGCACATCGTTTTCAAATGCATTCATGTCTTGGTTGATGGCCATAGTGGGTCAAAACCTGTGCTCCATTTCACTACATGTCATCACAGGGTTCAGCAAACCATTATGGCGAACATGCTCAGTAGAAAGAGTAATGCATGTATTTTAATTTGAAGTGAATGAAAAATATATTATAGAAGTGGATGTAATAAAAAAATATACACTAGGAAGAGGAATAATTTTAATACATTATGACAAAAACCATTCTTTAGTTGCACAAAAATTTATGAAGTTGTTAATGTAGATGTTCTCCAACTAAATGAATTTACAATGTCTGGAAGATAAAAGTGTTGTGATAGTAAGTCTTAAAGCCTCATCATCGTCCATCGAATGCAGTCTTCATATGAAAACCCATTAAATAGATTAATAAATTGTAATGAATATGGAAATATAAAAATATAATCCAGCAATGATAAAAAATAGTAATAAAAAAATTGACTATTCTGGACATGAATAGTATAAAGAACATATGATTGCTATACGTTTGGAACAATTTCTTCAGTGGACAGTATCAAAAAAATTTAAAAATTGAAACATTACAAAGGTGGTGTGTTTGTTATGTATAGAAACATGAAATGGGAATGAAAATAGGTAGAAAAATTGGAGGTTCTGTATTGTGTACAAATGTAAAAAAAGTGGTTGGAAGGTGGAAATACTAAGTACAAGAGTTCAGAATGAAATATAAAAAATAGAAGAGCATATTACGTAATTTAAATTGAAACATGAATAAGAAATTGGATCAATTACCAAATTTTTCGTAATAACTACACATTTCGAACTCTTAAACATTTCATATAGAAATGTGTGCATATTGCAGTGTAATATTGATGTATAGAAAATATAGAAGTGTAGAGAATAACATTACATTTTGAAAAGTTGAAGAAAATTCTACCTAAAATAGGTTTTTTGATTATTTCTCATTCAGGTTTCCCAACCTGCATATCAAAGTACAATGTTGAACATAAATACATAGCAATGAACAGATAAAGAGGGAATTTTATGTAAATGAAGGTACCAGATCCAAACGCTTAATCCTTTTAAACCTGCTAGGAATTTATTGTACCACAAATATGATGAATGTAAAAAAGGCCCTTGGAAAGGGGAATAATACAGAAACCCAAAATCATAGAATACAATAGGTAGTTTGTGTTAGTACATCTAATATTTGGAATGAAAAAAATTATATATTAGGAACCATTGAATAAATAACAGCCAAGTACAATAATTTTCTGACCACCGAAATAACTATCAGGAATAGATGTTACTGTAATCATTTTTTACATCCTAATAGACATACAAAATAGTGGGAAAAAAACTAAATCTTGATCCAAATGAACGACCATACTGTGCATATTGAAGAACAAAACTGGGCATGTAGATGAACCATAATGTGCATATACAACCAAACTGGGCATGTTTAAGACTTTGAAATGGGAGTATATTAAACAGTTCATATATAACCAAAACCAAAATGTGCATATACAACTAAATTTTCCATATAGAAGCACCAAACTGTGCATATAGAAGAAACATGTTCCAAATGAATGACCAAATTGGCCATTATGGAACCAAACTAAGCATTATAGAACCAAATTGGGCACTATAGAACCAAACTGTGAATATAGAACAAAACTGGGCATGTTTAAGACTTTGAAATGATCAGATATTAAACTGTGCATATAGAACCAAACTGTGCATATAGAACCAAAACCGAACTGTTCATATAGAACCAAACTGTGCATATAGAAGAACCAAACTGTGCATATAGAAGAGACTTGCTCCAAATGAACTACCAAACTAGTCATTATAGAATCAAACTGGGAATTATAGAACCAAACTGGGCATTATAGAACCAAACTGGGCATATAGAACAAAACTGGGCATGTTTAAGGCTTTGAAATGTGGAGAATTTAAACTGTGCATATAGAACCAAACTGGGCATGTTGAAGACATTAAAATGTGCAGATTTAAAACTGTGCATATAGAACCATTCTGTGCATATAGAACAAAAACCATATTGTGCCTATAGAAGAACCAAACTATGCATATAGAAGAACCAAACTATGCATATAGAAGAAACATTCTCTAAATGAACGACCAAACTGGGCATTATGTATGTACGGTATGATAAAATTGAAAAAGAAGATTGATTTGGTTGAAAATAGGAAATGGTCATGGTGCTATTGTCTCCTCAATGATAAAGTATATAGTAATCCTATCAAAATACTAGATGAGTGGCAGAAAATATTTCATATGAACATTCTGTACAGCCTAAAATGTAACACATTGTACATCATTTATTAATTATGAACAGAATAATGAGATTCATTTGGTCACTGAAGATGTATGTTTACCTTCTATTTCCACTATGAGATATCAGCCTGTTTTTTCGGTTTTCCTATTTATATATTCCTTCGGCACGGTCTGTATTTCAGTAGTTTGACATTCTATAGGCACACTATCTGGAGACTTCTTGACATTATCTTCCACACCATTTTCAGTATCAAAACATTGCAACAGATTTCTCTACATAGAGGATTTTTTTAGAAAAAATTTAACCTATAAAGTACATTGGTTGAAATCATTGAAATTCAGAGCATATTTTAAACAGTATAGTGTTTCTTATCAGCACTATTTCTTATCAGCACACATGCGTAATTTGAAATAAATGTATGATTTTTAAATATTTATAAATCTGAATAATTTATGTTAACATCATTAATTCTTATAGTAATGGATATCATTTTGCAGTAAAGAATGATATCACAATTATACCTGAGTAAAACACATGGTCAAGGGTGTAGTATGTTATCATGTGTCAATGTCTACAATACTAGGAGTATTTCCAATGGATTTTTGATCCTATGAGTAAATGTGTAGAGGAATATATTATTAGAATGATATCTATGGTCATAAATACATTTTAATGAAATTGGTACACAGTTACCTACATATAATGAATAACAATTCTTACTCTAGAAGACCCACTACATTGACCTGCATATATATTATCAAAGAAAAATTTCATGTATTCTAAGATGTTGTTTTTAGAGATAATGTGAAAAAAATGCAGACTTACAGGTTCATGTTCTAAGTCATTGGTAAAAAGTTTGATGAAGTTGTCAATATCATTCATATAAACCACTATGTAACTATTTTTCTCAGATGGATGATGACAATTCTTAATATTTTACTCTGTCACCTCAATTGCAAATAGAAATTTCTTGGATTTGATGTCGTTCAATTCCTGTGGGAAACCAAAGTCATCGTCATCCTAATAAAAACAACCATAGGCTTTGTTAATTAAAATATTTAATTTTTTATAATGATAAAATGTAAGGACTCGGATATACCTGTATCAATTCCACTCTTAGTTGCGGAACTGTTTTTTTATGTATTGCAGGACTTGTTTCTCAAATAACACAACTAAAAAAGAGTCTGTCTTGTCCATAACCAGCAGCTGAACTCTAAATCTATTGCAATTGTTATTATGACTACACTTTCAGACTCATTTGGAATGTGGATCTGAACCCAGAGTGTAGAGGAATGATAAAAAGTAATATAGACAGCATTGAATACGATATCACCTTAGAGTAATGCTAATAGGCGAAGAGTTGCAGGACATGCAGCAAATTCTTTCATCTATAATTTGCACTTTCTTCATGTACGACTAGAATGATTCATAGAACTAGTTGTGGGTGCTTTGAATTTTTTGAAATGTATCCGTAATTAAGCACCTTGTAGCCTGGAGTATATTTATTACATGTAAATATATAATTTATTATAGGATAGTAGTAAACAGTTGATAATTTTCCATTATCACAATTGCAAAATAATGGTATATTGCCGACCTGTTGATAGGTTTTGACATCTAAAATGGATTTCATGTTATTCCAATATAGTATATCTGCTGTTTGGTTGGGAGTTTTTGGTGATGTTGTATGTAATGGTGATGCTATTATCACACCAAGCCTCATTATAGAAGAACAACAGACATGGAAGTAAACAGTTGCATGTTGTTGGTAGGTCATTTATGACATTCAAGTAAGTAAAATATTGTACTACACATGTAAAGGTTGTTAAAATGATACCTACTTCTGAAGTTTTCAACTACTTGAATGTTTTGGTTGTAAAGAATCTTTGTTGCATTCACAGTTGTAGTGACAAGAATAGAGGCTGAAAGCAGTTTGAAGTCAGCATTATATAAATCTATATTCAAGCAATATATTGAAACCACATAGTAGAAATATTGAGATTAATAACTGTAGATAGAAACCATACTCGTTAATCTCTTCACCCGAACGAGCTGTAATATCAAAATGGTAGTCGGGACTGTGTTGTTTTCCATGTAACGCGACATTTCAAATGCAAAATTACCCTATAAGCTTCATGTAACCTTCAACCCTTTGCATAAAAACCAAGTGATAGAATGAGTAAATGTAGCATGTTAGCGTAATATAATGCAATTACTCAAAATAATAAAGGACATGTCATCTTGTAAAATAATCTGTTTCCTGTGGTTGGAAGTGCCCATTGATTGCATTGGATGTGAGTAAGGTATAATTCCAATAAGTTCTAAACCAATTTACAAAGATACAAATTTTTCTTATGAACAACATAAGGCTTAATGAAAAGACATTGTACAAATTAATTTAACATAAGTTGGTAAATGAAACTTTAAATATGTGTTATTAAGCACATGTACCTATTAGATGTTCTTATGGGACTTTTTTATTAATGATGTCATCGAATGAAGTAAATTAAAAACTAAAAAGTGGTTTTTGTACTTCACAAGGACGAAAAAATGTTGTGGATGTGCACATGATTCAACAGGGGTGTCTATTTCCGAGGTAACTTCCTTGGTTTGAACATATTTAGAAGTTTTGTACAATATAGCAGAGTCCCTCACCCAAAAGTTGTTTGTACTTAGAGATAAGCTGACGATTCGTAATGGTACATTGAATTTTGGTTCGCTTCATAGAGTACGTTAAAATGTTGGCTAATGAGGAAACAATACAGTTTACAAGGAATGATGAAACTATACATATCTATATAAATACATATATATATATATACATTTAGAGTGTAGATGAGAAGGACTGAAAATCATCTATAATTACTTTTAGTAAAAAAATCACCTGAATTCCACATAGTATGAGATCGATAACAATGACTTCATTGGAGTATTTATAAGACGAATTGAACCACATGTTCAAGACACAGAATTTTATTCGCAACGTTTCATCGTTGTCTGGGCTAATCTCATTCAGCATTGTTATTGAGCATGACATATTTGTGACTCTATATAAGCATGTAGTGTTCAAATAAATCATATTAAGCAGGTAAATAAGCCATGAAAGTAAAAATATTAATTTTCCAGAGCATAATAGATTATATACAAATAATTTTAGACGTTACCCAAGAGAGATTATGAAATATTTCCTTTTACACAATATTTTCTGTTTAATTTGTGGAATTATTAGTGTTACCATCTACTACACTTTTCAATCCAGTAGCTGATGTGACCCTAGACACTACAACATATAATTGACTATGAGAGAATATTGGTTTGCAAAGAAAAATCCCAACTGAAGACAAAGATTGACCCTGACTTTTATTAATAGTCATCGCATAAGAAACTGTCAAAGGATATTGTCTTCTTTGTAGATTGAATGGCCATATTCCATTACAGTGAGTCTTAGTTAATCTTGGAATGAATGCAGAATATCCCGAATGACATCTAGTTATAACTTCGGCCCAAATAACATGCTCACCCTAGTGTGTAACTACCATCCGGGTTCCATTACACAAACCAACAGATTGTTCTAAATTTCTTAGTATCATAATTGGAACACCGATTTTTAGTGTAATTTTGTGTGCATGTAACCCAGAGACATTTATACCATTCACCATGTCAGATGTGTAAATATTTTCGGGTCTGTCTGAATCATAACTTGCATTGAAAATAGAGTCTGAGCTGAAGTAATTTTTTTTTTCAGAGCCAATGAGGGACAACATATATTCATTTACTTATTGTACGACATCATGGGTTGGAGCTAAAATTTCACGGTCTTTCAGATAGTTGTGTTCTCCAAGTTTGCTACAGAATCCCGGGTATGTATTGTTGACGATTGTAGCCATTGTATTATCGCTCTCGGTAAGAAGAAATGCTGAAGGAATTTTAATGAGTGATTCACCATTTTTAGGCTCTCCAATTCGTCCTTCACAATTATCAAATATCAATTTAGAAAAGTCATGTAAGATAGGTGCATCATGATTGCTAGTAGTACAATGAAGTCTCATTTTTTTTGTAAGAGATAACACCCGAAAATGTTTCCAAGTTTACGATGACTTAACACTTGCATAGACAATGTCATTTGTATATTCCCCTAGGTATAATAGGTATTATTTTCCTAAAATCTTCTCCCAAGACAAATGTCAAACCACCAAAGGGAAAATTCTGAGCATTATCATTTGTTATTGTCATAATGTCCCTAAGAGTTCAGTCTAAAGCCTCGAAATAGAACTTATGAATTATAGATGCCTCATCCCAAATGATAAGCTTAGTCAATTGAAAATGTTCCGCTACGTCACTCCCTTGCTAAATATTACAAACTGAATGTTCCGTAATGGAGATTGGAATACAGAATTTAGAATGTGATGTTCGTCCACCAGGAAGTAGTAATGAAGCTATTCCACTCAATGAAACTGCAAGTACAATCATGCCCTGAGCTCACATCAACAATTTTAGTACTCTCTAGATGATGGTTTTACCAGTGCCACCATAAACATGCAAGAAGAAGAAACCACCTGAATTGCTAGATATGGAAGAAAGAATGATAGAAATCACCTCTTTCTATTCATCTGTAATCATAAAATGTAAACTGTTGTACTCTTGTAGAAGTGATTCATTATTGTAATTTAATTATTCTGAAACCAAACGATTTGGAGTGGCATCAAAATCTGAATCTGGAAGTGGCATAGGAGGATATAACTTAAGTGACCTTCCATTCCTCTGTAAGAAATTTTCAAGCTCTCTCAAAGTATACATATGTATCTATTGATTTGTGAGTGTCAAATCTACAATGACATGGAACTCTGTTAAATAGCAGTATGAAATAGCATTAATTAAGATATTACAACAGTTTATTATAAATTAAACATAAGCTGTTCAAGTGGATTCGGAGAAACATAAAAACATACCATTACTATTTATGTGTTGTAGTATGCATTATTAGGCAACATTATACCAATACATTGTTCTATTGAGGAGAAAGTTCTTATTAATAATTTATTCTAGTAGGATCCATTCTTCAGGTATTCAAAATTGATATATGACACTGCTGTAGTGTTTTACTAAAGCCTACAGTATAATTTAAACTCGTGCATTTTGTATTAATATATTGTTATTAATGATGGGCCTGCTTTGTACTGAAATATTGTAATTAATGCATTAGAGGAGAATTATATTACAATCTTGTAGTTTGCAATATAATGTGAATAATTGATAAATGAAACTGTGGATTTATTGTACATAATAGTAACTATTAAAATGAATGAAGTACTATTGTATTTTTATTTGAACAGAATTGTTGTACATTTTTATGTAATGAATTATATTAAAAATAAAAATAGTTACTTGAGAGAATGATTTACAATAATTGTAAGTACAATGCAGTCTCAACTGTTATGTGTTGAACTTATGTATAAATTTGTGAAATACATGTACAGATTATAATTCCTAATTCCTTAAAGTGTGGAAAAACTAGTTATCTGAACAAATCTGTTGATTTTTTAAGAAGGATTACATAACTAAAATAACAAAGTAATTTATTATTTAAATATAAACAGAACTGTTGTTTGAAGTTAGTATTTTATGTAACATAATGGGAGGGATTCTGTGTACTACAATTCTGTAAGTATACATACAAAGTAAGATATAGTAGATGTAATTTGAAGTATATTGGTTATTATAGAAATACAATAATAGTTTTTCTTTATCACGGTGTTATAAATAGCAGCAAGCAGTAATAAATAGACGTTAGCAATACATTAATTTCGACTAGTAAATCTGGTAGAAGATAAAATGGGCACCTGGATTTTTTTGGGCCCTTATATGTATATATAAAATGTCTTCTGATAGTATGTCTTTTGTTTCATCCCATACAATATCTGGGAAAAATATTTTATTGCAAATTAACATTCATGCAAACAATATGCATACATGTTGTCCCATTCCCCAGGCGGAGAGTTCTTCTATCGCTTCAAAAAACTCTCTGTCATCTGTCAGCAATCCCATAGCAGAACATGCCTCTCTAAATGTACCACGAGTAATGTTTCCTACAGTCCTAATATAGCCATACAAAGTTCCTCCTCTGATTTTTGTTAAAAGTCTCCTCAAGTAGTAGAGTTCGCCAGTGGTCAGAGGCACATAATATAGTCTTCCAATACAGATTCCTTGTTTCCAGGGACGCCATATTCATTCTTGACAGTGGTACACAAACTTGGTAGGGTATTCTGCAAAAGTTAAACCTCTTCCTTATGGATATATAATTTTTTCTTCAAACCAAGCGGCCAACATAGACTGAGAAATGTTTGTATTAGTTAATACATCTTCAATGTTATCATTGTCTGAAAACGTGAAAAAATTCTTTTCAGGCAAATGGAAATACAAACTCTCAACTGGTGGATATCTGTAGTGGATGCCATATGAAAATATCCTCCATGATGCATCACAGGGAGATATTTATTGACAGTCATAATACATTTTTATCTCATATGCAGTATTATTTGTTAGTTGTTTGTTGTTCCCTTCATAGAGTGCTGAAGTTACACGATCGTTTGCCTTTCTAATATACTTAAACAAATATTTGATTGAAGAATACTGATTACGAACTTCAATGTTGAGATGAGCACGATACATTAACAGCAATACTGGATTGTAGAACCAATATAGATTGGATGATTATGTAAAATGACTATTTGAATAATATACACACATTAGTTTTATATGAAAAATTTCACAGTTGAATTATTTTGAGCCAATGAGGATGCAAATATGTGGTTAATAAAAAGAATCATGGGGAGTTTAATAATCTATTATCCTTCTATTCACCATTCATTGTTCTTCATCCATTTCATGCCTACCGAGAGTTACAAATCATAGTATGCATAATTGTGTTTACCTTTTAATAATTCTTTGGTTGGTGCTTCAACTCTATGGTATTTATATTCATTGTGATCCATCCATTTATGTTTATGGAAGGTATAATATCTTATTTTTTTTATAGTAATTTTTTTACCTCTAAAAAATGGGACTAGTGTCCACACATAGGTATTATATAATATGTGAGAACCAACCACTTATCTAAGGTGAGAATGGGTGTGGAATAGTATCATGATAGGAATTATGTCACCATATCAGATATGAACAACCCTAAGATACATAATTAATTTTCACGATGAAGAATATATATTTTATTTTTCCCACATAAGGGATATCATATAAATTATTCATCATCTATGGTCGATCATGTAGAGGGAAAAATATTCACACTATTACTGAACTAGATGAATCATTGTTAGATGACTTATGTGTGTTCAGAGGCTCCTCAGGCTTCATCTAAGAGATTCTGTGAATGGAACAAGAAATTAGCTAAATATCTTATGTAAATACATTATATTACTAGGAATGAAGGAATAAATAACTGAGGATCATGTAGTTGGTGAATGCAATTCCCAATCGGGCTTCACATGAGGCCTCCAGTCAATGTAACATGTTCCAATGTCCAATAATATATGTAGTTATTTTTGATTTAGTAGAATATAGAAGAAGGATGTTGGGGGTTGATGTGGTATGTGAATCAACTAGACAATTTGGGTTTACCTTAGGACATCATCCTTAATTTTGTGTTTATGTGATAATAAAAGAACGTAGTTTAGAGTCATTACTAAGTTCTAGGTAATGTATCTTATTATATTAGTGGTTGTTTCATGAAAAATCTTATTGTGTTAATAAAAATGGTTTAAGAGATCAAGCCTCTTGGATTTTTTATTCTAAAATCGTGTGTTTTGTTCTAACATCAATTTCTATGGGTAACATTAAACTCCCATGAGTAAAATATAATTAATTATAAGAAATGATAATGGGTAGTAATTAAAAAATATAAAATCAAATATAGTGAATACTATTAAATTGGAAACCTTGTTACTATGTCCAACCAATGTTCCACATGACCTCAAGTGCACCACCCCATATATCTTAGGATTCTGAATAATAGTAAGTCACTATAATAATAGAGTAGAGACTATTCCCTAATATGAATTTCCAAAATATAAATTGAACAAATAAAATAATGGGAATCCAAAATATTCCTCTAGATATATTTTATATTACTAAAAACAATGCTATTAAAAATGATGCTCTCATAGAGACATAAAAAAATACAAATGGTCACCAACAAGGCAAACTAAAATAAATAGTAAACTGAAAGATAGTTACACTCTACTATCAAAAAGGAGCCTTATATAACTGTTCTCAACAAAACTCGATAATTGCATCCCAATAGCCTAAATGAAATTTTTTATATATTAAATGAAAATATAATTTCTACACATATCACAAGAAGTTGATTAAGGGATTAATAAATAAATCAAATTTGGGTATCAATAATAACCCCTAATATATTTCATTATATGTGTGTATATTTATGATAAAAAATCATAATTTAACATTCTCATTCAAAAGTCATGTGCTAAAAATATTACCACAATACATGGAACGGTACACACATATTTTAGAACATCAAGTGATATCTTATACACCCTTATACCTGACTATACCTAATTCATCTCTTTATAGGAAGGAATGTATTAGCATAAGTCATAATCAGGGGTTAGAAACAAGTCCCACCTTGTACCTCAATGAATCCACATAACCAAAAAACCTCGGGTTAGGCCAGATTCATGTCACATTACATCATTATCGTAGGTCATGCCATAATTCCATCATACCCAATCACCTTCACATGTTAGGACACAAGTCCATGATAACCCATCTCAGTCTTCTTTCTATAAAAAAATGTCTTCATTCCATGTCTTTTTCCTTGGCCCTTCGTCATAATAATTGCTTCAAACATAAACATCCCCTCAAAGGGATAACTAATCCATGATAGTCTACATGTCACTTGAAACTACACGTATAACCACTATAAGACATACATTCCTAAATATTAGAGCATAAAACATATATGAAAAACATAGTTTTTCAATAATTATTCTCATCAATCACAAAAACAATTTTTTTTGTTCATTATCAAGAATGGGTAACATGGGATGCACATGCACAAACATGAGATCAAATCAATTTAAGATCACACATTCCACCCCAAAACACCCAAAAATATTATAAAACACAATGATCCTCCTAGATACACACACTCATTCACTCACAATAAGCAACACGATATAAAACAATTTATTATTTGATAAGGACTACATATGGTTATACCAAAACCCTATGTATCCCAAAATTCTCAAGCATAGTTTGTAAGTTTGGGATATACAGAATATTCCCATAGTTCCCCAATTCAATTTTCATAATAAATTATTGCTAAATCAATTCGCATTACAAAATATTGGGACTTATCTTATATAACATATGGGAGGCTATATAACACTTTGACATATTTCCTCTTATAAATACCAAATGACTCATAAGAATACACATAGTCTATTACCGTGACCCATTTCACAATCAAATACCACAAAAGGTGCCTCACTATCCCATCAAGAATCACTTATCCATGGATCGATATCTATTAGATGAATATAAACATCCAATTTCCTTCCAATCACTCATTTTAGGAATGGGGCATAATGCTACACACGTAATCTAGCTTAATGGTATCTCTATCTATATCCACTATACCCAAGACCATATTTCAGTCCCCAACCACTCTACCCGAGGATGTGAATAAGTGAACACACAAATAAAAACTCACTCATGAACATGACAATATTTTTTTATTATATGGTTCAACTACCTCAATGGAATTAACCTCCATGGTATGCTTTCACATGAAACAACATTGCCTTCCTAATCATAGTGTAATATATACACAACCTCGACCAATACTTCTCACATGATTTGAGGTGTACCTCATGATATGTGTGGATAATAATTATTTGTTTATATTTATAAGAAAATATTTTATTAATATATTAATGTATGAATATTCAAACACCCTCATCAATTCTACATTTACATTATATTGACTACCTAATGCATATTGATGAACTATAAAGACCCTTGAATCCATGATAGACAATTGACCATACATAATGCTCCAAAACAACATCCAAATAAATTATATTTTATTTTACAATCATACAAAGAAACTTTTATGTGACATATCCTAGTAAAATCATCACGAAATATTGTGTGGACATCGCTATAAGATATCCCATACACAAGTTGTTAAAATCCCACATTACCTCAAGATTCATTCACTATTATGAAATGAAATTATCATGGAATTTGAAGATTAAATTGAATCTTGTTCAGAGGAAGGGAATGATATTTTCAAGAACAGAAAATTATGGATCTTAGGTTACACCATGATATTTTAGGAAATATTATTTTTAATTATTTTTATATTTTTGATATTTTTAATTTCATCCAAAACTAGGTATATCTTGTATACAGAACCATGTTATTATTGAATTTTACATAACATCATGTCTCTGTTGCACTACCTGAAACACATAGATTATATTTCATTACATGAAATCCAATGTTTGGCTTCTATTACACATAATGCGGAATTCTTTTGAAATATTTCACTTCAATAAAGAACTAGTTTTACAGTACTACAATTTATTATTAATATTATTAGAATATTATTATATTTACCACATATCCATTGGAATGGAAATAAAAAATATGCATAAATAAATTATGAAAAAATAAATTAAATTATTTGGTTATAAATAATCAAGAATTTAAATTAAGAATAATTTTAAATTAATGAAATAGTTTTTCTATGAAAAATATTTTTCTATATACATACACCATTTTATATCAACAAATTAAAATAACCAATTATGATAATTTTTTATATAATTTTTATATATTACATATTAAATAAATATTTTGAAACCCATTAAATATATTTTAAAACCATTAGAAAAGAATAAATCAAATTTTAGGAATAAATAGGTGTATATTTCAAAAGGCTAATTTTAATGCCTTTAAAATGTGAAACCATTATAAATATAATTTCCGAAATTTTTAAATTTTTTATATGGAAAAATAAATTTTTTTCTTCAAGGTGGAATACCAAAATATACTTTTTGTGAAATTTTTGTATTTTTCTATGAACTTTCTAGTTTTGATGAATAGTGAAAAATACTGAATTTTAATTGTAAACTAATTTTTCATCTAACATGTTTATATAGTTCAATCATGGTTTGAATTTTGTTTAAAAGTATAATAATTAAAATTTATCCCAAATTAATACAAATAATGTAATTGGTACAAATTTAACATTTAATTTTGATATAGACACATTTCAAATATTCAGACATTTTATCTTTAAAGATTTGTCGTCTAATGCCATATGTGGGGTTAATTTTAAATTTATTTCTACCTCATAAGTTATTAGAATTTTGATAAATGGATTTTATATTTTTAATAAGATTTTTAAAATCTATTAAATAATTCACTTTTCAATTTTTAAAATATTAATAGATACTTTAGTAATCATTATTACAGTAAATATTGGTAAATTAGGTAATTAAGGGTAAAATAATATTATAAATATTAGATAACTATCCTAACATTTGAAAAAATGTTACTTGATGAAGTTAATTAGAACCTCACAACATTATTCGTGAAATTTAATTATTTAATTGATATGTTTCCTTGAAAATTACTTAGATATTTTTAAATTATATGAAAGTGACCAGATGTCACACTATTACTTTCAATAAGTATAATATTATTAATAAGGGGTTAATTATATGATATGCTCTACAATAAATATTATAATTTAATAAAAAATATATATCTACATCTTCCAAATATATATTCATTTTTATAAATTAACTAATTGTCATAAATAATTACGCAATAATAATGTAGTAGTTATTCAATTAATTAAATAGTCATTTAAATGATATTAGAAAATTTTAAAGAAATATAATCTTTATTAATGGAAGTAATCACATAATATTATATATAGTTAATATATATTAGGGTTTTATTAAAATAATTGTTTTGAATTTATATTTAATTATTTATTTTTAATGCTAACACATTGAATAGTGTAAAAATTGACACTAATGATATTTTATAAAAATAATATTTCATTAAACTAGATAAAAAACATAAAAACGCTAAATGTAGAAAAATGGAAAAAATGAAATTAAAAAATATTATAAATTAACCTTTTTTGGTTCAAATTACATATTATAAAAAAATATCATCCTTTTAATATTATATAATTCATTACAATAGTGAAAATTAAAATATGTTAACTAAGGGTTAAAAAATGATATGGTTTCAAATTACACCATAAAAAATAAAAATTATATTGTTTGATTGAATTAAAATCTCATCCAAAATAATATACTAATACCATTCCATTTATATGTATTTGGATTTATATTTAATTTATTATGAATATATCTAATTAAAAATTAAAAAAAAATTCCATTCCCTCTCCTATAAAAAGACACCAAACTTTATATTTTTTTCAAATATTAGAACCTATTTGGTTCAACCATAATCTATCAAAATACCCTATAAAATTCCGTCCCTTAATCCTAGAATACTTATATTTGGAATAAATCCATCCAATATCATTCTTTTTTTTAAATAAAAACTACAAACCCAAATAAGATGTGACATTCATCAATGAACTATTTGTTTTATTTCTTATATAAACCCAATAAATTATCTTTATTTAATGTTCATATAATAACATTTGCATCTTAAATATATTTATCTTTTTCAATAAATTATTTGTAGCAACACTCACAGATATTAAATTAAATTGGATACACAAGCATTGATCATATGTACTGTAAACTTCTTCTTCACGAAACAATGTCGTTCTTTCATCAATTTCCACATATCATGGTTAGAAATAATGATGTAATTTATATTTTTGTATATGATATTTCAGATAATTATTATGTATTTATGCTTATGAAATTATATATAACACATAACATCATGGTTTCCAATTTTTTTAAATACAATAACTTTGTTTTTGGATGTGTGGACTACCAACTCCTCATAGCGATGGCATTTATTCTCATTTCACATGGGTTGTATTAAGGATAGTTTTATATAGACCTGTACATTTTATATATTAAAATGGAATCATATTTTCCAAAAAAAAATAATACATTTCACGAATAGAAGCCCAAATACTTTATTAGAAGATCATATCGGGCATATAAAAAATAACAATGTTTTTTGATGAGATGCTAAGGGTAAAAAGGGACATATGTAAATATAAGCATGAGAATAAGGGTATGATAATGTGATCATGATATTATAGGATCATACCATTCATATAAAAAATAAAAATCAAGAATCAAGGTATAAAGACTAGATGTTCATTTTATATGAATCATTATGTAATAAATAGTATATACCATTAAATCATAACATAGGAATAAAACATGGAATCTTTCTAGACATATGAGAATATAAACTTATTTTGATAGTATACAAGGCATCATATCCATGTACATATTATCAGTATGGGTTCACTCCCCAAATGATCTTTGTAGTCATGGTTCTCTCCCATGATCATCTTAGTATTCACGTTTCACTGTCAAGACCATCTTGGTGGATAATGTTATTTACTGAACTACATTAATGTAAAATACTCTAATTTGGTGATTTTTTGGATTTATTTAATCACGTTGGTATTTTTCATTTCCCACAACATTTAATATGGTTTTTATTATATATAAAATCAATATATTTTGATTTAATTATATAAAAAACTCAATTAACCTTGAACCACACTCCACACATAGAATATATTTTGGAAAATACAACATTTTTTCATATATTACATACAATACTATGTCATTTTAATAACTTGTGTTACACACAAAGTCTAATTTTAAAAAACCAAAATATATTATTAATATGAATATTAAATTTTTATTGTAGCTACCACCAAGACATTGGAATGGAAGTTAGGAATAATGTTAATTTTTTTTGAAAATATAATTTACACATGTATATGAAATGAATTCTGTACTTATCAATTAGTAGAAGTGAATGTAACAACTATTTGAAAATAAAGTAATTACATTTATAAGAAAACTAATTTCCTATGTAAAGACAAAATTTTATCTCGATAAACTAAACAACAAAATTTGATTAAATTTTTCATAAAATGAGTATATAATATATTAAATAAAATTTTTTTATACTCATCCCAAATTTGATATGTATAAGATAAGAATAAATCAAAATTTATGAATAGATAGATGTATTTTTAAAAATGATAATTTTCCCTCTTTAAATACTAAACCAATATTCAATATGTATTTTGAAACTTTTGGATTATTAAATGAAAAATTAACATTGTTTTTTTATTTCTAATATCAAATTCTACTTATGGTGATTTCTTTTTTATTTTTCTGAGATGTTTCATTTTTTGATGAGTAGTGAAAAACACTAAATTTAAATTCAAAACAATTTTTTGTCTAATTTATATATGATGAAAAGTTATATATTAGAATTTTATAATGATTAGTTATATAAATTATACAAAAAATACTCTAATTTATGTCATTGGAATAAATTTCACTACCAAATTGGATATAAAATCTAAGAAAGATTTTGATCATTTTTACTTTAAAAACCTACATTGTCCTCCCGAATATAGAATTAAATTTAAATTAATTAATTCTTATTATATTATTGGAATATGGAAAAATTTATTCCATAATTTAAATAATCATAATTTATAATTTATAACAAGTATATTTATTTTGATACCATTATGATTTCCTAAGGTGATCAAAACTAATTTCCCCGATTAGGATAAAAAAATAACTTATAAAGGGTTTAAACCAAACTCCTAAGGGCCAAAATTACCGATAAACATGTCAAAAATCTATTTTTAGGCTATATTTCTACACTATACTCTATTAGATTGATAGTCTACCATTATTGGAGAAACATGACTAGAGTAAAATGTGATTGGAATTCCATCATAAAAATTTAACATGACTTCCACTCCTCCCCCAAGATAAAAAGTCACTCACCCCACTGACATATTCACATGACACAAGCCATTTATATCACCCAAAACATATTCAAATAATCTCCAATAACACCTTAAATAATATTAGAATCATTCATTTTGGTGTAAATCCAACCAAGAAATCCATTCTACGAAACCCAATAGGAGTAAACTAATGTTATGGTAATATCCTTCCTTAAGAACCACTGTTTTATTTACTTTATCCACCACCTCAATTATTCATATTCAATTTTTATATAATAAAATGGTATACTAAATATAATGATATTTTTTATTCAAATTTTTCTTTCTATATATACACACCCATCAATCTAAGGGGTAACGAACATACCATTCTTGTGTAAGGTGAACCACCACCTCACTAAATGACGTTGTTAATTTTTTCCCTTAAACACATCTAGTAGGAGGGAATTATGATTCACTGTAACACCCCATGTTTTTATGGACCAGTTTTTTCGAATAAATTTAAATTTTCATTTATATATTGCAATGAATGATGTCAATTATTCCATTCACACAGAATAGACTCGACATATGTTTCACACAACACCGACTTGGAATTCGTTCCACTAAACACTAACATTTCATACATTCCACGCAACAGTTACATGGTGTACGATGTATGCAACACTGAGTTGGTATATGATACATGATTCATGGAGTTTGCATGAAATATCTATTATTATTATTTTAATTATTTAAATAAGTTAATTATATCCTAGATTTTAAACATAGTAATATTAATAGTAATAACTACTTTTCAAATATTATTTATCATTGTTTTGTATAAATAAAACATATTGATAATAAAAGATATGATTTTTGGTAGACATTTATTTGTTAAAAAACATCGTTTTCTCGAATGAAATTATTTTAAAAATAATATTAATTATAGAAACATTTATAAATTTAATTGGATAAAATTATGTTCATTTTTGAATTCATAATTTCTAAATTATCCTAAGGGAATGTTTTGTGATTTTTCTGAGAAACATCATTTTTTAATGAATTGTGAAAAATAATAATTTTTAGTTAAAAAATCCTTTTATATTTAATTATTATAGGTATATGATATTATAAATATTTCTTAAGGTCACAATACATGAATATTACATCTACTAATAAAATTTTATCAATTTAACTTTGAAACTGAATATATAATCTTAACAAAATTTTTAACTTTTTCCTACATTAAAACCCCATTACTTCGACTCGTCTCTAGGATTTGCACTAATCTTAATTTTTCTGATTATGTGAAGTTATTTTTAAACATCCTAAATAAACCATTTTATTCATTTTTTTATTTACATTCCAACTATACCATGTTAATTTTTGATAAAAAATATTAGTAAATGTAATTGAAATTAATTACATCAATTATTGACAAATTAAGTTAATTGGGAACTAAACCTTGCAATTAAGGGACAAAATGACCTATAAACATGTAAAAACCCCATTTTCTATCAATATTTCATCAATAAACCTTCAGTTGTTTATTTACATAGTTTTTAATGTATTTTTTTGGTTGGAACATGTGTATAACTACTTTGTTTTTAAAAATTCCATGTGAGTACTTTTCCTTCAATATAAATGGCCACCACATCTAGCCATTACACAAACCTATCAATCTTATTATGTTTGGCCAAGATCTTCCCAAATTGAGTCTATAAAATCCTCCCAACTACATTGAATCTTCCCTCTGGACAGAAAGCCTCACTAGGAATCCTTCTGCGGAATCCAAAAGGAGTTACCCCATTAAAAGGTAACGTCTTCTCTCAAGATCCTTTCCATTATTTTTCTTCTCCACCATCCACTATAATTATACCCTACTTGTGTTATAACCCTAGTATCCTAAATATAATAGGAATTTTTAAGAAATTTTTTTTACTTACACATACACACACCTCCATTTAATTGATGTTGAACATACTGTTTCTGTATACGGTGAACTACTGCCTCATAAAATGATGATTGTTCATTTATCATTTACCACCAATCATAGTGGCCATTATGATGGAAAATATATTTATATATGTAATATATTATTTTTTCTGTCTTTAAGCTTCTATATTTGTTTTTAAACACAGATTTTTTTATATTTCACTTGGTGTTAATATGAAAATGTCATTTGCATAAGTTTTACTAGCACCCCCTCAAAAAGATGTGATCCATTCACACACCACATTGAATGTATTAAAGATGGTTTTAGTGAACATATATTACATATATAATATTTTAATGATAATAGAATAAGAATATATATAAAAACACACACATATAAATATATATATATATATATATATCATTTACATATTTTCTTTAAATATGATTATAAAGATGGAAACAACATTCATGTGTACATGTGGATTTCCATCTCCACGAACAGTGTATTCCATTTCATACTCCAATATTATATAGATTATTATAATAAAAATATACTATATATATTTTATATTTATATCATGTTTCACATTCTATAATCATGATAAAATTATAAGCACCAAATATGTAACAAATTACGACATGCTTGATGAACAAAGTGAATTTTACCTAAAGAGAAACATTAACATAGGATCGTTAACATGCTGGTAGTATATGATTAAAATACAAACAAATATGTTATTAGGTATAATAATATTGTTCTATAAAATATTTCTAATAAATTTATATTTATTATACATGAATCTTGTTGAAGTATGGAGGGAGTCAAGAAACATGGTAAAGAGATTTTTGTCTCACTATTAATTTCTCTGAGATACAAGCTATATTCGCTACTCTTTACTTTTGTGTGGATGATTCATTTCCTATGATTGTATTCTATGTATCCTGAACTTAAATTTAGGCATAAAATAATTCCCATTTTATGATCTCTCTTTCATGGTTTCTACATTGAAAACGTTGCTAAATTAGTAAAACTGTTTTTGTCACAATTTTCCATTTTGAGACTCATGTTTTGTTATTCACAAAAAAACGTATTTCGGGGTGTATATACTTCCATTTTATATGAAATATTATCTATCTAAATCTTTTCATGATATTATATAATTAATTTCATTTCATTTCCTTATATAGATAACAAGCTCCCAAGATACCATGTTATAAGAGTTTACTAAGACAATCTCATTGATTTTCATGATTTTTTATAATTATGATTCCTTTAATGAAATATTATGATCCATCTCTAAACAATATTCAGGAGTTTTCTCATACTATGTTATTTCATCATATAATCTCGTATTGGTGCAATTTTCAACTTTTTTTTACATAATATTGTTATGAAACTAGTTTTAAGAAATCCTGACTTTACCCTTTCATTGGTCGGAAGTCTAATTTTTCTAAAAAGAGTTTCCATGAATATTATACCATTCCCTCATAGTATCAAAAATTAATTTTTACCACCTTTTCAATTTTACCAATCTCTCTGAGGGAATATTCTTTTATCTTTCCAAACAAGGACATTTCTATCTTTTTTACCATTCAAAAGGAATGTTTTTTAACCTCCTATAACATGTACGGATCTGTCCGTCATCTTTTATTAAAATAACCATTGGTATTTTTTAGAAGTTTTATCATTATAAAAATGTTTTTAAAATAAATTTTTGAATAAAAGGGATTTAAAAATGTTATCATGTATTATTTAATGGTTTTAAATGTTTTTAATGAAATTATTTTCCAAACGCATTCAAGACTTCATTAAAAGTTTTAATGAGTTTTTAAAGAAAAATGTTTCTAAATGTTTTTGAAGAATATTTACTACGTTTTCAAGGAAAAGATTTATTTCAAAATTATTTCATGCATTCTTATAATTTTTCAAGGTATTTTATAATAAAATCATTTCTAACTAGATTTATGTAATAAAAATTATTTTTCCAACATGAAAGAATATTTTCCACTAGAAATTGTTTTGGAGTATATTTCAAAATTATTTTCTATGTATGATGAAATCTATTAATATTACATATTCCTTTCTATGAAATTATCTAAAGGTTCTACTCATATCCATTTTATGAATGAGTTATTATTATTACAATGGTCATTAAGAAACACATTTGACCTCCATGGGTAATATTTTTATGAAAAATGTTTCTCTTTCATGGGTTATATGCTTTTGAAACCCAATTCATTTGATGGGTTATGTTTATGATGAAATGATAGTGAAACCTATATCATTCCAATTTTATGATATATTAAAATATTTATAAGACACATTTTATTTCAGGGGTTATGATAGGTTTATTTATGACCTTTTTTCACATGTATGTATCATTTAATTATGTGATGGGTGGGTTCCATATCCCCCATCAATGAATTAGGTAATTACTTATGTCTCATGGGATAATGATGGGAATCATGAAAATGGCTTGATCCACTATGGGATGTTGGAAAAACCCAATCCCTAACAATGAAAGGGCATCCTCTAGGGATAATGGGTTTTTCCACCAAATAGGTGTAGTCACCATGATGATGGAAGATGGGGAAACCCGATCCATTATGGGAAGATACAAAAATATAATCCCTTATAAAGAAAGAACTGTGACTGGGGATGGTGGTGTGTCCCGCCCATTGGGTGTAGTTCCCATGAAGTGCCTGAATAAGTTCTAGCAATGCATCTTGAATTACAGGGAATTATATCACATGTTTATTAATGTTACAATCCCATATATTACTTCTATGTTATGCTTTCATGGATTATGTTTTTATTTCCTTATGATTTATGTCTTATAAATTTCCAAACATCAGGCCATGATTCATCTTTATAATCTTTAATATTTGTTATATGATCTTCAATTTTCATGAACACACTCTCATACCCATATGATTTTGTTTATTCTTATGTGTATCCCACATTTATCCATATTGAGTATTTGAGCTCACCCCTTTCCTATATTTTGTTTCTCCTGGCCATGAAGAAATGTTTGTGGTAGATGTACTAAAGGTGGAGATATTTATAAGAGATATTGTGGATCACTCATCAGGATTGAAGATTTTGATTCCATGGTTCCAAATACATGAAACTATAAGGGTCCTCTAGCATTTATTTTTCTAATATACTTAATATTCAACTAAAATGATATAATATCCATGTATGTTAGGCCACCGACAATATAGCTTTAATTAAAGGAATGGGATAGTCATACATTGGAAACTAGAATGAGAGAACCTTAACTAGATCCCTAGTTTTATTTCTAAGGATATTTCTATGTATGTCATTAAGGATACATATAAGTATGAGTTCAAGTTTAAGAAAAAGTCTTCTTATTTTGGTAAATTATATAGTGAGTTGTTTCAAAGAAATACATCCTTGTCTAGATACTAGAAGTGGATGTGGCATTGGAACAGATGTACCGATAGGTAACAACTCTAACAAGTTGTTCTGAGTTTGAAATGGGGATAATTTGGTACATGAAAATGGGACTTATGTCACATCTCGTTTGACACACCTAGGTGATATTATTTTGGAATTAAAAAACTCTTCATGACCAATCATGAAGAATTTAGATATATGATATCTTTGAATAAACTAGGATAGACAAAATGTGTCATTGATTATGTAATGTGTTCTGATTTATACATCCTATAAGTAAATCTAATCATAACTATGTGGTTTTCTTATAATATAAGTATATCGCAAAAATATCATCAGGTTTTAGTCAATGGAAATAAATAGAATTAACATTATTAATGTATAATGTGAAAGATTATTTTTTGATGTGTAGTAAAAAGTGATGATTAGAGGGGAAAATATATTTTGATTATTCCGAATTAGTTATCGTGATATATGATTAATAATGATATCATTCGGTATATTTCTAACTAGTTTAATACTAGAATGATGGACATTCATTGTAAGGAACATATAAGAAAGAATATTCATCTTTCTACATGTCAAAAAGAATTGATCAGGAACCTTGAGGAATACCTCAAATTGAGGGAAATATGTCATATGTGTAGGAAAAATGATCACATAGTGAAGAGTTGCACGAATAACATTGTCTTATCTCTAGAAAACATGGGAATTATCCATCACAACTAGCTAAACAAATGATTTACTTCTAAACCATGTAAGGACCTCTTCCAATATAAACATTAATGATAAAGGATTGATGTATTTATATATTTTGATTCCAAAATTAAGAATGGTGATTTAAGTATGGATGGTATAGTTTATGTTTTGTTATGGATTTAAAAGAATATTATAAATGGTCATGATGGATTGGAAAAGTTATTTCATGGAAAGGAGACATATTGATTAAGGGAAGGTAATCCTTACTTAATACCAAATTCCAAGATAATGATTCTTGGATAAAGATATATAGATATGAATACATAAATTGGACGGTACAGATTTCCCAGGAATTGATTATCTAAAAATAGTTCTATGTCATCAAAGATGATTTTTATAACTTTATGGATGTAAGGGATGTATCCGGGATTCATTGGAATAAAAATCATGTATATCTTCCAAAAGTATTTATTGTAATTCATGTTATTACCATGTTTTATGAAAATATATGATGAGGTTATTCAAATGTATACAATGTGAAAACCATGATCTACATTTTTATATACAAGGGTATTAATGTTAATCTAATTTCATGAACCTCTTTATAATGTTTTGTATTTTCACCCTTGGGAAGGGAGATAAGGATAACCATTCATGATAATATTAAGATAATCTTTAGTGGAAGTATATGTGAAATTAGTTTTTGTTAAAAACCTTGGTTAAAAGGACAATTAGTGATTAACCTTATATCATGGATTTCTTTCTTTTATATTTTTTGATAAAATTATATCATGTATATTGGGTGACAATCAGTCAAGTTTAGCAGGGCAGTGGGTCTTGAACCCATTACTAAAGGAAGATAATGGTTTTGCACCTTCCAGTGGTCTATGCGATGTATAAGTTAATGTATAATTATTTTTTATGAATATATATTTATAATGAACCATTAGTGTTACTTATTATTTTTAATGTAGGTAGATTTTTTATGGGAAAAATAGTTTTACATTTTATTCTTTTGTGGGCCTTAAGATCCATTACAAAGCATATTTTATTTCTTTAGTCAGATATTTTAATTATGGTACATAAATTTCATGAGGTAATGGATGTATTATAAATTATTAAAATAACAACCAAGGCAAGAAATTTTTTTATAGAAATATTTCATAAATTAATCTGTGTTCTGAAAGTGTTACAAAAAATGTTGTCATAATACCTTAAATTCGAATGATCCAGTGTCGTCTAGAATCATCACAGATTTATGACTTTGAAGCCTTAAATGTTCTTTGGATCATTTACTTGTTTGTAATTGATGAACTTTATCACAACATAAAAATATCTATGTTTCCACCCATGTCATATCTCTACTACCGACCTACATTCTACAATGTGGAAACCCAGTTATATGTTACATTGGGTAATAATTATGGTTCCATATTTCCATTTTTATGGGTCGTTTTTGTATCAATTTTTTTGATGTGGGTTTTGATGAATGATAATTTTAAGAATTATACTTTTGATTACCCAGATGAATTTCACGGGAAACAATCATTTTAATGGGGGTAGAATGTAACACCCCACGTTTTTATGGACCAATTTTTTTCAAAAAAAATTAAAATTTAATTTTTATCTTATAATGAACTAAGTAAAATATTCATTTCACACAGAACTAACTAGTTATACATTACACATAACAATAACTTGGAATACATTCCACGCAACAAAAATATTGCGTACATTCCACACTACACCAAGTTGGTGTGTGATACACATAACACTGAGATAGTGTACAATAAATGGAACACTGAGTTTTTATAAAATATCTTATTTTACTATTTTAATTATTTAAATAAGGTAATTATAACCTAGAGGATTAAAATAGTAATATTAATAGTAAAAACTACTTTTAAAATAGTTTTTATTATTGTTTTATATATAAAACATATTGATAATAAAATATATGATTTTTAGTAATGTCTTTTTTGTTTAAAAGCAGTATTTTTTCTAATGAACCTATTTCAATCAAAAATTAATTTTGGAGACATTTATAAATTGAATTATATAAAATAAACATAATTTTGGGATTCAAAACATTGAAATTATCCTTGGGGGAATTTTTTGTATGTTTCTAAAAGCTTCATTTTTTGGAATAGTTGAAAATACTGCTATTTATTTACAAAATTACTTTTTCCTATTTAATCATTAATTTTATGGGATATTATAATTATTTAAAGGTCACATTATATGAATATTACATATAGTAATACAATAAGATAAATTTCACTTTGAATCTAACTATAAAATCATAACAAAAATTTGAACATTATCTTACTTTAAAACCTCATTATTTCTATCTGTCTACGATATTAGCAGTAATCTTAATTTTTATGCTTTTGTGAAGTGACTTTCAAAAATCTGACATACACCATTTTATTCAGACTAATATTTAGAGTCTAATGATACAATCTAAATTTTTGACCAAAATGATTAGTAGAAGTGATTGAAATTAATCACAACACTTAAGGCCAAATTAAGCATATTTAGTGACTAAACCACAAAAATAAGAGCCCAAATGAACAATACACTTCTCTAACACCCATTGGTTATCCATAAATTGTCCACAATCCTTCCATTATTAATTTTATTTGTTTTTAATACTGTTTTAGGTATGAACATTTTCACACATAATTTGTTTCTAAATATTCCATGTGACTCCTTTTTCTTCCCTATAAAAGGACACCAACTCTAAAAATTACTCTAACCTATCAATCCTATTAAGTTCATCCATGACCTACCCAATTTTCCTCCCAAAAATCCCCCCTTACTTTATTCTTTTCATTTAGATGAAACCCTCTCAATGATGCCTTTTGGCAAAAACCAAAAGGAGTTATCCTATTAATAGGTAACATCTTCTCTGAAGCTCATTTCCATTATTTTCCTTCTCCACTAGTACACATTCATTATACCCTTATTGTGTGATGAAACCAGTATCCTCAGTAAACTATGATTTTCTTATGAAAAGTTTATGACCTTCAATTACACATGCCTTGATCTAATGGATGTTGAACATATTGTTTCTCTATACGATGAAATACTCCCATACTGAATGATGATTGTTACAAATAGTCTTTTTTTCATTTCATAAAACCACTTTCAGGGAAAAGTGGGAACCCGTACATTGTCCAAACATCACTCGATTTGGTGGTCATGAAATTCAAATTTCAAAATGAAAAGAAGATGAAAACTTCTTGGGGTACACATCCCGCAAATTCTGCAATCAACATATCACCGGTGTCGCCGCCATCAACAAATCACCATCGTAAACGCCACATTGCCGCCATAACATCATCATCTCCATCACCTGTCATGAAAGCTGAACCATTCACACACCCGTCATCATCCACTATCATCAAACTTGTCACCGATGAGGAAATCCACCAGAGTCCATTTGTTATTAAAAGGCATGATGACGACCATCATCAAAGGGAACGTAACATAGAATGTTGAAGGAAACAAAATCCACACCACATCACCTCCTGGAATGTCGTCGGCCTCTTGAACATCACCTCCCAAAGCCACTTTAGGAACCATCACACCAGACCAACTCGGACTGGAGTGATGAACCTTGAAATAAGGGCAGAGTTGAGAAGAAAAAGACACAACCTCGAGCCTCACTTTGTAGGATTTTTGAACAAAAAAGACAACACCAAAAATTCGCACAAAGAAACAGAAATCCAAAACCTCCAGATTTGACGCTAAAATCATCCATAATAATAAAAACCGCAAGAAAATGTCCATCTATTGCCTTGTCCACTGCCAGGAAATGCATCTGCCGAAGCCCGAACCCATTCTGGAAGAAAAATGTAATAGAATTTATCCACACACAAAACCAAATCACAAGAATCAGAAAAAAAATGGAAAGAAAAAACATCACCACGAAGAAGGCTCTTGAATGCCAAACCACGCCAGAAAAAATCTTTCGAAAACCCGAATCAAATCCCAATGCAACCATCACAATCTCTCCCAGAGACAACAAAAATCACCCCCCGCACACTGATCTGACAAAGAATCTATGATGATGACTCTCAGACAGAATACGCTGGGTCATCGACCAGAGGCTATACTGCGTCGTCGTATGAGGAAAGGCCAGAAAACAGTGGGAAAGGCGGCCGAGCCCACAAAGTCACCACGACGCCTCCAATGAGAGAGGAGCCACCGCCACGAGACCACCAAGAAAGAGCACCGAAGGAGGGTTAAGGCCGACCCAAGGATGAGGATACGAGCAAGCGCGGCAGGGGAAACCCTAGATATTCAACGCTCCATGTGGGCTCATCAGCAGATCCATTTTCCTTGTTCATTTATCCATTACCACCAATCATAGTTGACATTATGACAGAAACTCTATTTGTCAATATAATATATTATACATCTTATGTATTCTAGATTTTGTATTACCTTTACAATGAACATAATTTTACATTCTATTTGGAGTTACTATGATAATCTCATTTTGGGAAGTGTGGACTACCACCCCCTCAATGTGATGTGATTCTTTCACAAAACACATGAAATGTATTAAGGTTTGTTTTAAAAGAAATTAAATACTATATATTATATATTAATGATACATTAATAATCTTATATATACATATATATATATATCATTAATATACTTTATTTCAATACGTTAATAAAGATGAAAAAAATATTCATGCGAATGTACAGCTTACCATATCCATGAATGGTGTATTCCATTTAATACTCCTACATTATATATATTATTATAACAAAAAAATAAAATATATACCTGATGTTTAAATAATTTCTTACAATCATCAATCATGATATTATTATAAGTAAAAATGATGTAACAAATTAAGACACGTGTGTAGAAAAAAGTGAATTGAACCCGCAATGAAAATTTAACATTGTATCATTAAAAAGCATGTAGTATAATGTCAAAATAAAACCACATATGACATCATGTATAATAATATCCTTCTTTTATATTTATATATTAAATTTATATTTATTATATATGATTATTTTATGATTACAGAGAGAGTCAAGAGATAAGCTAAGGGGATTATCATCTCACTATTAGTTTTGGTGAGATAAAAACTATGTTTTCCACTCTATCGTTTTTGGTGGTGTATGTACTACCCATGATTTTACTCTTTTTATATTTTACTTGAATTTATTTTTATACTCATTACTCTTTTATTATCCTTCTTCCACGGGGTTTAAGATTTACAATTTATGAAATTGGTAAAACTATTTTTTTCATAATTTTCCTTCTTTGAGACTAATGTTTTGTTATGCACCTAAAATCTTGTTTTTGTGGGAATATGCTTCCATTTTACAAGAAATAGCATGAATAAAAACATTTTAATGATATTATATTTTTCTTTTAATTTCCATTACTTACATAGAGAGCATTATCACAAGATACCAAGTAATAATAGTTTATTTAGACAATCACATTTCTTTTCAAGATTGTTTTTTTATGCTTCATTTGATGAAATATTATGATAAATATCTCAAGAATATTCATGATTTTACTTAACCACTTGTTATTTAATTATATACACCTATATTGGGTCAAATTTCTACTATTTTGTACATAATATTGTATAGAATGTGTTTTTAGGAAAACCCAATATTACCCATTCTTCGGTCATAAATCTATGTTTTCCATAAAGAGTTTCCTAGAATATTAAAACATTACCATATAGTATTTGAAATATATTTTTACCTTTTTTTATTTTACCCTTTTGTTCAAGGGTATATTCTTATTTCTCACTGAACAAGTCCATTTTCTATCCTTTTTTCTGTGAAAAATATATGTTCTTTTGACATCGTACAACTTGTATGTATTTACCGGCTGTAATTTCATCGAAGATCCCTTTTCTATTTTTTTAAAAATAATAATTATGAAACTTTTCATAAAATTTATTCTAAAAAATGGGTTTCATAATTTTTTTCATAATTTATTTATATGTTTTCAATTTTTTGTCAAATAAATGGTTCTATAACTGTTTTCATGATTTCATTAAAATTATTAAAGTATTTTCAAAGAGAATGTTTTGAAATTTTTTTGAGAAATATTTAAAATGTTTTCATGGAAACTGGGGTTTTATATAATAATTCATGTCTTATATATATGTTTTAATGTAATTTTCCATGAAAATGATTTCTAAATGATTGTTTTTGTATTAAAAACATTTTTCTAACTAGAAATGATATTTTAATCCAGAATTTTTTTTAGATTATATTTCAAAATTATTTTTAATCTAGGACGACAAATATCGATGTTACACATTCCATTCTATGAAATTATCTATGTGTTCCATTCAAATCCTTTATACGAATGATTTATTATTTATTTCATGGTCTTTATGAAACCCATTTCTCCATCATAGTTAACATGTTTATGAAACCCATTTATCCTTCACTTGTTATACTCATTTAAACCCACTTCATTTGATGGGTTATGGTTATGATGAAATTATTTTGAAACATGTCTTTTTCAACATGTTATGATATATTTAACTATTTATTATACACATTTCCTTTCATGGGTTATGATATGTTTATTTATGATCATGTTGCACATGTATGTATGATTTTATTATGTGATGGATGGAAACTATATCTCCCTCCAATTCATTGGGTAATGATTAAAAACTCATGAGATAATGATTGGAATCAAGCCGATAGCCTTGATCAACTATAGGATGATGGGGAAACCCAATAAATTATAAAAAGGACCACTTCTAGGGATAGTGGTTTATCCCACCCAGTTGGTGTAATCACCATGATAATGAATTTTTGTGAAACCAGATCCATTATGGGAAGATGGAGAAAACATATTGCTTAAATGGAATAAACTGTGTCTGGGGATGGTAATGTGTCCCACCGAGTAGGTGATGTTTCCATGAATTTGCTGACATGTTCTAGCAATGTGTCCTTACTTATAGAAAATGATATCACATGTTTATGTATGCCACAATTAACTGTCTTACTCCAATGTTATGATTTCATGGATTAATTCTCTATTTCCTTATGATTCATGTCTTACTAACTACCATGATTTGTTCTTGGATTCATCTTTATGATCATTGATATGAAGGGTATGATCTTCTATTTTGAGGATCACATTCACAAACCCTTATGATCACGTTTATGCTTACATGTCATCATTATTTACCCTTATAGAGCATTCGAGCTCACCCCATTCTTATGTTTCTTTTCACGAAGTTATGAAAAAATGTTTTAGGTAGAATTTCTAATGATGGAGATTATAATGGGATATGTGGAAGATTTTTCACATGGATATATGATTTTTTTCAATGTTTCTAAAGACACAAAACTATTATGGTTTTATGGCATGTATTTTTAAAATGCACTGAATATTCATCTAAAATGATGTAATATCCTTGTATAGTAAGCCTGGGTTCCAATAAAGAAAGTATATTTTAATATGATATATGTGATATTTGTGATGAATATATGCTTCTGGAGATATTATATAACACCTACCATTTTTCTTACAATTTTGTGTAACTACAATAACTTTTCTGGTGTACATGTGGATTATCGCCCTCTCCAAGAGATGTGATTCATTCACACTCTATATGGAATGTATAATAAATGGGATTAGTAAACATATTTTAAATATATGTCATAAAAATTAAATTTTTATTAATATATATATACATATAACATTTACATTCTTTCATAATGATACAAAAAATGAAAAATAAATGTTCTTCCAGGCGTATGTCCAACCGTCTCCTTAAACGATGTATTAAATTTATTATTTATATAGATTATATATTGTTATAATTATTTATATAATAAATATATAGGTTATTAAAATCATTTTTTACATTCCTTAAAAAACTAAATCATGATCTATTAAATATTATCATGAATAACAAGTTTGAACATGTATGATTAACAAATAATATATTACCCCAAACATAACATCAACATGAAGTGTTTAATAAATGGGTACTATAATGTTATAACCAAATAATATATGATATTATCTGTAAGAATATTTTTATTTAATGTATTTATAATAATATTATATTTATTATACATGATTTTTTATATATATGATGAGAGTCAAGACCTAATGTGAGGGAATCTTGTTTAACCTTTTTATTTTCATAATATAAAAACCATATTTACCACTCTATTCATTTTTTGTGGTGTATATACATCCCTATATGATTTACATTAATTAATTTCCAATATTATATTATTAAAAGTGTTAATTGATATTATTTATTAATGGGGATCATCATTTTGAAGTTACTTAAGTAGTAAGTGTTTTATCATCTCACGTTTATTTATGTGATACTTATACCATATACATAACCCATTATTTTTGTGGTAAATATACTAACCATGAATGTATTATATTATTATTATACTTAAATTTGTGGGTATTTCAATATCCAAGTGATTATATTCCTTTCATGGTCTTTATGGATCAAAATTTTCCAAATCACTAATGTAATTTTACTTTAATTTTCCTTCATTGAAATACATATCATGTTATCCACCTATATTTATTTATAAGGTGTATATATTGAATTTTACAAGTTATATCATGAATCTAATTCAATTAAATATATGTCATGTTTTATTTAAGGTTATTATTTCCATTTTATTATTATTATTCTATGTAACAAATGTAGTAATAGTTTATTGTTACAATCTATTCATTTCCCGGGATTGTTTCTGATTAAGATTCTATTAATGAAATATTATTATCCATATCCAAATAAAAATCATGAATTTTTCTTATTCTCTGCTTATTAAAGTTATATCAATGTAGTGGAACCATTTTTATGCTATTTTCTAATTAGGAAAACAAATTAAACATTTTTTTTGGGAAAATATGAATTTATTTATCCTTTCGATCAGAAACGTGTGTTATTTCAAAAACATGTTTTCTAAAAAAGTTTCCTAAAATGTTTTACAAAAATCCTAGGATGATTAAAATTATGTTTTTAAACATGTTTTAACATTTTAAAATTTGCTTTAAAAGGAATATTTTTTTCATTTTCTAATCAAGGTACTTTTCAAAAATCTTATGCTATGAAACGATTGTTTAGTATATACAGACATACCCTCCATTATGATCAGAATTTACATCATTCTTATATTGTGATTTTAAAATATTATTATAATGAAAATTATTTCCTCATATTATTGCAATTTGTTGATTTTAATTTCTTTTCCAAATATATTGGTTTTCCTAAAATAATTATTATGTTTGAAAAGTGTTTTTAATGAATTTCAAAGATTCTTTTATGGGTAATTCAAAGGTTATATTCAAATAAAAAGTTTTAAAATATTCTAAAAACTATTTTATATGTTATTAATTCATTTTCAATGAAAAATTTTATCCAATTATTTTCTAGATTTCTTATCAGTTTTCATGGTTATTTTACGGAAAAAATATTTTGCAAATGTAATATATTTTGAAAAGATATTTTCAATGTAAATTTATGTTATATGTGACCTTTAAAAATCCTTCCCCATATAAGATGACATACATGGTTATAGTTTATTCTTTACTGGGGATAATATATAACGATACCATTCATATCATTTCTCTGAATGGTATATGTTTTGATAGCTTGATATTTGTGAAATATGATGGTTTATTGAATGACAATTCAATTTGAAACATGCTTCCATTCAAAGGTTATTCTAGGATGAAATTATTATGAAACATATGTTTTTTACAATGGTTATGATTTGGTTCAATGTTTATTATACTGATTCATTTCATGGGTTATGATATAATTGTTTATGATCTTGTGGAACATGAATGTATGATTTCATTAAGTTATGGGTGGGACCTATATCTCCAGCTAACACATTGGGTAATGATAAATGATATATGAGCTCAAAAAAATTGTTTGAATCCCATTCCCAAAAATTGGACGGTACACTAGTTCTATCCCATGATTGAAAATAAGAACGTATACGAGTTCTTACTCAATCCTAAAATTAAGGATTTATACAGGTTACACCCAAATCTGGAAAGAAAGAGGGTACACCATCTGTATCTGAAGCTCAAATATAATGGTTTAGATGGGTTGTTATGCCATTCCTAATGTAGGTACCAAAATTATTGACCTAAGAACAACATGTTATGAAAGTCTTGTTATGTAACATCCCAGGTAAATTATGAATAAGATATTTTCTTACATATTAATATTTTGAGATATAAATATTAATTTTACTTTAAAGGGGTATCTATTTTGGGTGGCATACCTGATACGCAACAACGAGTTTCTTTGAAATCTAAAGTTGCACACTAATAATATAATATTACTATTTTAAATGAATGTTAATGCCTAGCCGTTATATTGGATGGAATGAATAGAACAAACTACAATACGATTATACATGTTTGTTAAATGTTTTTACATATTCCCAATAAATGTTAAGGGCTTAAAATATTAATGAATCTATTTTTAAGCATAAATAATCTAATATTCAATAAAAGGTTGATTTACCAGATTTTGAAGGAAAATCCTATTTAAATCTAGTTTTAGTCATTATTATATGTTCTATTTGACCAAATAAAATTCTTCATTAGAATTGGGATATAAAAATTTACTCTAGGTATTTTTTTGTTATTTTTATTGATAAAGATCATTTTTTAATTAATATAGAAACAATTTGTATTTTAACTTAAATGTTTTTTTAATATAATTTATTTGTATGGTTATATTGTATTTTTAATTGGTTTTAAACTGTCAATAGAATATATTTTTACCATTTAATCCAATTTTGTTTATTTTTAATTAATTACTCTTTGAAATTGGACATAAACAAGTATCAATCTTTTGATTGTTATTGTTTCATAAAAACACGATATTTTTTTTGATAACGGGAATTGATTTTAAATTAATTAATGAAACTTCTATAATATGGTAAAACAAAAATCATTTTTGGACTCGGAATATCAAATATAGCTTAGGCTGAATTTTTTGTATTTTTCCGAAAAACATAAATTTGTGACGAATAGTGAAACCACTTAGTAGTAGTTAAAAAAACTAACTTTTTCATTTAAATGAAATTTTACCACTTCTGTGAAATGAATTTCAAAAATTTGACATACATGGTTGTTATTAGTATGTAAAATGTGGTTCAATAAGATGAAAATAATTTTTGGTGAATAGTAACTTTTGACTTTTACATATCGCGGTTAAAGGTAAATAGGGAAATTCAAGGTACAATGTCTATTATAAAAATATAAAATTACCTTAACACTTCTCCTAACATTATTGGATGTTTAGTTTACGACCATGACCATCCTTGGGTTGATTTCGGGACCCCATGGAGCCACATAGAAGTGATAATTACACTTTAGATTAATTAACATAATGTAAAGGAAAAAATGACATAAACAAAAATCTTTTAGTAAATTAATTTTTATATAGTTTTATATAATTTATATTTTTGACTATAAGTATTTGTTGGAAAGATAAAAATATTTCCCATATCATTGTAGTTTTTTATGATTTTTAGACAAGAAATAAATTATATTATATATGACACAATAATGATTCAATATTTACCTCATTATGAAATGATTTAAATAAATAAGATTGTAAATATTAAAATAACATCCAAAACCTATCCAATTTTTATTGGATTATTTTATTTCTACTATGATTAATCTTATATTCATATTTAATTTGGTATGGATCTTTGGAAACCAAAGATATGTTTATAATAAAATAATATTTGCAAACATTTCTAAAGAGCCAATCCTATCTTTTATAAAAGGACACAACTTCTAACGAATTCATCACACTACTAAAGCCATTTGGATCATCCAAACTATAACCATATTATGCTCCCTATATCCCTCTTCTCCTCCTAGAAGCCTTACCTTAGGCAGAAGTCACATTAAGAAGTCCTTTTGGTTCAAACCAAATGATGTTACCCAAATTAAAGGAAACTGTTTCTCTTAACTTCATTTCTTTTATTTTACTTATCCAACCACTAAAATATTTTTATTCAGGTATTTTACAACAACACCAATATCCTAAATATACTAGTATGTTATTATGAGAAGGATTCAAACTACATTTACACACACCTCCATCTAATGGGTGAAAAATATATTGTTTCTCTGGATGGAAAACTAATGCCTCACGAGACAATGATTGTTCAATTATATCCTACCACCAATCAAGGTGGACATTAAGATGACACTATATTTATATATGATATATGTTATGTTTATTTTTTCTTTATGCTTTTGTATTTTTCATTTATATAATACCTTTTTGGTTTCCAAAATTGGTAAACGTGATAATTTTGTTTAAGGAAGTGCATACTACCACCCTCTCAAAGTGATATGACTTGTTAATGACTTATGTGGGACATATAAAGAATGGAGTTAATTATATTATATGATATTATACTATAATTATAATATTCCTATGTATCATTATGTTTTAATTCCATTAAAATAAGAAATAGAAATGGAAGTAGCGTTCATGCATACGTATAGATTACTGTCTCCATGAAGGATGCATTTCATTTCATACATACAAATGTTATGTACAATAATAAATACATGTATATAGTGGATATATATGATATATTATATATATAAATCATGAATTTCATTCTCGATATAATGAAATTTTAACCATTTGAACAACTTGTAACTATATGGTGTTCATTTGTGACACAAGTAACAAATATAAACAAAACAAATATTATTAAGTTAAATGATTACATACTGTTCATAACAAGGTAATAGGTGATATAAAAGGAATAATAATCTTGAAAAAGATTCTTAACAAAGTAGAAATTAACTTATATTATTCAGGATATTAAAGAACAAACGGGCCTGGTTGGACATGAGGTAAAGGACTTCATCTCAATATCCTTTCATTAAGGCATATTTTGTTTTAATACATGACTTTATTTTAAACACTCTATAAAAACCCATGAATTTTCAAAGGGAATATTTTTCTATGAAGTGTTTTACTAAACAAAAAAACGGAATATTTCTTTTAACGTAAGCGGTGACAATGACTTTTCCACCGCTACGAGTATTATTTGTTATTTGGCTTCCTTAACAAGATGTAATATTTTTTTTCAAGGAAAATAAATACCATATTATCTTTTATGGATTTTGGTATTGAAATTTTTTTTGATAATGGATTTTTATGTCAACATATTTAAGTGATATATTTTGATTGAAATGTGGAAATCTTTTCTTTCATTTATATTTGTTTTATGTGTTGTGATTTTATAATGATACTTGGACATTTGACGGGTAGTTACATGATAAACTAAATGACGGGTGGTGCCATGATAAACCAGGACGGGTGGTTATGTTATAACCTCAAATGCATTGGGAATGGAAGTCGATCGTATGGTTATTCCATATAGAGTTATGTGTGGATGTCGACCATATGGTTATTTCATTTAAGTGTGTTTATGTCCAATGTTACCTTTATATGTTATGTGTTCTTTATATGGGTTTTATGGTAATAATTTGGTTACAAAAGGGTATGCAGTGATCTTTTATTTAGTGAATAGTAATTACTACTTCATAAAGGTGAAAATTATTACTTATTTTAATGTATTCATGGATTACTTATTGTTTTGAAAAAACTAACAGTTTTCCTTCTTTGTGTATCCATTTCTAATCTTTTTATGCCTATCCCATGTTTTTGAAATGAGTTTCATAGGAAAAAATGTGGAATAGGGTCCAGGATGGGTCATGGAAAAGTCATGTTGTCTTAAACATGGAACTTGACATGACACTTTTTCCAAGAGTTTTTAATTTATGAAAAATGGATACTGAGTAGAATTGTCTACATGTAATATTCATGTTGTTATGTAAATATAATGACCTAATACTAGAAAACTCTAAACCTGAAAAGATCCCCATTGTAAATTATCCATTTAATTAAAGAATATGTAATGTTTAAGGCTGGGTCCTTATACGATAGGTATCAAAACCTATAAGTTTTTATGCATACGTGTGTGCCAAATATTTCATGTCTTATTCCTATGTAATTATTTAATTTAATATTCTATTTATTTCATTATGATTCATCTATAATGAACTACAAATCATTAAGATGTGAATCTTGTATATGATCTTTGATGTGTAGGGTATGATCATAAAATGAAATTCTCATGTTCTCATACCCTTAAACTCTAGTTCATGCTTATATAATTAATTTTTTAATCGTAATGAGCATTTGTGTTCACAAAATTCAAATTTTTTTTTCGAAATGTTTTGAATAATGATATTATGTATAATTAGTAAATAAAAATAATTTTTATGAAAATATTGATGATATTTTGTCGTGTTAAAATATTTTGTTCAATGTTTCCAAAGACACTAAACTGTTATGGTAATTAGGAATTTATTTTTGAAATTTGTTGAATATTCATCACTACAAGAAACGATATATATAATAACTGATGTGGTCGAACCATTAGTATAGTTAACATAAAATGACTATATACAAACTATTTTTGAATAATCATTAATATAGATTCAATTAAACAACCATATACCAATGGATTTTCAAGAACCATTGGTTTTGGTGATGTCTATAAAAATGGTTTAGTTATATACATTGTTATATACTTTATTAAATGACCTTATACAAATGGTTATTCCAAAACCATTAGTATTGGTCCCAAAAATCGATATACCTATACCAACGGTTAGGAGAACCATTATTATAAGAATATTAATTTTTAATCAATTATTTTGTCAAATAATGTTGAAAAAATAAAGAATTATTTTACTTATAAATATATATATATATATATATAAAATTATGATCCAAAAGTATTGTACCTTAGTGGAAAGGCCCTAGAGTTATATATAAGAGGTTGAGGGATCAAAACCTACTGGAATATTATTTTGAATTACATATGCCAATGGTTTTGAAAAAAGGTAAATCATATCCCATATACCATTGGTTTGAAAATTTTTGGTATAGCCACTTATACCAAAAGTTTTCCAAAACTATTTGTATATGTCTATATTGATTCCTTAATAGCCCATTCTCACCCAAACTATTGGTATAGCATATAAAAATGGTTTTGGGACCTATACCAATGGTTCCAAACCATTGGTAAAGTTCCGGTTTCTAGTAGTGCATCTAAAATGATGTAATATCCAGTTATGATAAGCCTATTTCACTATATTTGGTATCAATGGAATGATTTAGTTAGTCATTGGAAACTAGGTTTAGAAAATGTTAGTGGTATCCCTATGTAAATTTCTAAGAGTATGGTTTGGTATGTCTCTGAGGATATGTATATGGATAAGTTTAAGTACAAGAAAATGTTTGTTAATTTTGGAAGAGGATAGAGCAAGTGGTTTCCATGTAATACACCTTTTTCTAGATTCTATTAGTGGATAAGTTTCGAGCATATATTTGCATAATGGTAACAACCCTAAAAACCCTATATTGAGTTGGACTCAATTGGGAACTGGTGTGTAACAACAAGCCTTGTGACACACCATGTTTGGCACCATCGAGGGATATTATTTTGTAATTCAAAAACTCTTTACGAATATACTTGTTTAATTTAAAGTGCATATTAATAATAATTACCTAAGATTAACATGATGAGTCATTGTTTTATAATGAAGTTATCATGATCTAGGAATCCTATAAGTAGTTTTTCATGATTATGTGGTTCCACACTCTGTTGATTTTTTCATACACAATTCCTATTGGTTTTTATCAAATGATGGAACCTGAAAGAACTGTGATATTGAGGAATGCAATTTAAAATTAAATGATTTCCCTCTTGAGAAGCTTAGTTTTTTTTAGAATATGGAATGAAAATCATCACTGTTATTCTCACAATAATTTTGAAAACTAAGAATCACAGTGAACATCCAAATGAGAAAATGATGAAACAAAATTCTATTGATTCCTTTATAGGGAAACTCCAATGTTCATTCATGGGTTCGACTGATCTACTAGTCTCTGACCAGTGGATCAGTATCACGAAAATTATATTTTCAATTCCTTAGTGGTAGGAAAATAAGAATGTCATTTTGGTTATTTATCATTTGGATACTGAATAGGATTAGTGGTGGAACCACATGAAGAACATCAGGGTACATGAATAAAGTGAATATATGTAATGAGAAGAGTTTAACAGAATATTTCTCGATATTTAATTACCTATTATTATATAAAAATAATGATAAGGTATTCCTAGATATTAAACAGAAATATGTGGAATCATTTTGCACCTATGAATGAAATTTTACAAGAATTATGGGGCACTCTATGGGTATTATCATTCAAGATAAATGTAAATTTTATTTACTCTTCAATTAGTTATAAAAGAATCTCTAAAGGGGGTTATCTATAAAGGACTTTGTACATGATGAATATATTGTTTGATGTAATATTAAGGGGGAAATTGAGTTTGGGGTTATATACGAACTTATGTGTTTTTATATGTGAAAAATGGAATTTGAAAGGAAATATACGACCCATAGAGAGAAGAAGATGAGTTATCTATTATGTTCAATGTGTTTGAGGAAATATGGAGGCAATTTTATTAATGGGAATAATAAATTTCTTAACTTTGGAAATGTATGACAATGAGTGGCTCGATGTCGATGTGATTGAAAAAAAATATAATAATGAAAATAATGAGAAAATTCCATATAACTCACGTCCCACAGTTATTTGTTTCAATTACAGAGATTATGGGAATTTTCCAAAAAAAAATGACCAAATCCATGGGTTAGTAGCAGTGATTACTTCCCAAAACCATTGAAGACAAAGTAAAATGGGAAATAATTTGCAATCATTGTGAAGTAGTGCAACATGTTAATTGGGAATCTCCATAGTTGGAAACATAGTATTGAATTTTAAAATGTAAGATCTATGAATTTATTGTTATTAATACATTATTAGAACATGTTAGGATCCAAATAATTTATTATACTCCTCTAAAATTAATTTTTTTACTAATGATGTAATAGTGATTTGTTTTACAATGGAAGGCCAAATATTCTAACTGAATTGTTTTTTGAGAAAATAGAATGGTTATGGAATAATGGGTGGATTTTATTTTGGAGGCATATGTCCTTTAAAATTTATGTAAATTTAAGTATTTAAATTATTTCAAGAGAATATATGATTAATGTATTAACATGTTACATATGTGAACATCCGGGGTTACTCTATGATATATGTGGGATTAATTATTGGATATTTTTAGAAATATATTTGTCTTCTCTATAAATTTTTTTATTTTAATTTTCCAAAGTTTTATAATGTTAAAATTCTATTGAATGTTTTATTTTAAACATTGAATTGGTTTTAGTGATTAATGTATTTCTATCTCAGTATATGTGATTTCTTCATATTGGATTACATGTGATAACCATTTTGTTTTTGATCGATGGAATGACCTATCATTCAATTAATGGATCTCACGATCTGATAATGCTTGGGAAATGAAAAATTTACCTTCATTTCATAATATAAGAGATGAACTGTATATTGATAAAGGAACATAACAGTTTGATGATGTCCTATTATCATGAATGTATATATTTTCATAAAAATCATCAACTACATGGAAACAATCTCGAAATATTATATTTTCCTAGTATATAATTTGTTGTTGAACTAATTTCCTTTTAAATAATTGTAGACTTATGGCTTTGAATCCCTCAAAACTAAATTGATCATTAACTCGTTTTTTATTGATGACATAAATCAATCCATATAAATATTTATACATTTCCTCTAAGTGAATATTTTCACTTTCCACGTATGTTATCCTATGTGGAAACCTAGTTATGATTTATTTTAGGTAACCATTGTGTTCTCATCCTTTTTTTAAATTTTTATTTGTTTTAATTTTTATGATGTGGGTTTTGAGAACAAAATATTCACTCACTAAAACTTTAATTACCTAGAGGATGAGATTTATTTTAAGCGGGGTAGAATATAACACTCTGCTATTTTGTAAAACATTTTTTTTCAACTTAATTTATTCTTTTAGATATTATTCACTTCAGAAAACACTGAATATAGTTTTTATTATATATAAAAGTAATAATTTTATATTGAATTATATGAAACAATAAGATAATATTTCACCACATGCAACACTTATACTAGATTTTGGTACACAAAACACAATTTTTTTCTTCCATTGCACATAATATCGAGTCCCATTTATAGCTTGGATTACATGCAAGGCTCGGATTTACCAAAAAAATATATACTATTAATATGATTATTGAAATATTATTATAAGTAACACATAACAATTGAAATAGATTTTATGAATAAAATTAACTAAATTGTGAAAATATGATTTCAAAAAGTATAGAAAATGAATCCTTTTATTATCAATAAGTATAAGTTAATTTCATAACAGAAAGAAAATAAATAAATTACATATCTAAGAAAACTACTTTCTTAGATAAAAATATTAGTTTATCTTGATAAAATAAATGAACCACTATGAATAATGTTTTAAATAAAATTTATATATTATATATTCATTAATTATTTTTGATACTCATACGATACATTTTATTTTTATATGATAAGAATAAATCTATATTTATGAATAAATTAATGTATTTTTCTAAAAAGAGATTTTATAAATATTAAATAGAGAACCAAGATTAAAACTACTTTTTGAAACTTTTAAAACATCTTTTTAAAAGAAATTAATTTTTTGAATTAGAATAGGAAAATATTCTTTTGATTTATTTTTGGTATTTTTCTGAAAAGTTTCATTTTTTTATTAATAGTGTAAAACAAATAATTTAAAATTAAAACTAATTTATCATCTAATTTATTTATAAGATAAATTTATATTTTTGTGTTTTATTATTGTTTAATTATATAAATTATATGAAATAAATCCAATTTAGATCATTTTATGAAATGTTACATTGAAATTGGACATAAAATCATAGTAGACTTTTCAATCATTTTTATATTAAAAACCAGCATTGTCATCTAGTCTGTGAGATTTAATTAAAATTAATTTCTACCGCATATATCCTTATAATTTGGATGTTTGTGTTAAATATTTTGAATCATACTTATTTATAATTTATATTATAGTAATATTAGTTAATGACCAAAAATAGTTTTCAATGTGATTTAAATTTCTTATCATGATTAAGAGAAGTTTTTCTTTAACAAGGGAGTAAACCTTAAACATAAGGGCCAAATTGACATATAATATTTTATGAAATGAATTTTATTTCAATATTCAGACCATGTACCCACTTTTCTTGATTTTTTACTATTATTTTATCGACTATATGGGGGAATCATAGGTAGAATTTACCTTCAAAATTTACAAGAATGCCTCTCATTTTCCTCTATAAAAAGTAACTCAAACCTCCCACTTATTATCACATCTCATTAAAATAATATCTTCAAAAATTAAAAAAAACAATCTCAAAACATATCGCCCTTCATCCTAGAATACTAACAATGGGATTAAAGCCATCCCAGGAAGCCCATTGGTGCAAACTAGATGGAGTTACCCAAAGAAGAGGTAGCATCCTTCCTCAAGCACCATTGTTTTATTTTCATTCTCCACCACTATTTTTTTAATATTCAACGATTATATATAATGATAAGTATCCTAAATTTACTTATTTTTTTTAATGGTTATACTTACACATACACACACATACATCTAATGGGTAAAAAACTTACCATTCCCGTGTGAGGAGAACTATCATCTCATGAATTATTGTTGTATGTTTTTTGTTTACCACCTCCCATATATGGGAATTATAATGTAAAATATATTTTCACATGATATATATGATATTTAATAATTATATATTCCCATTCAATTATTATATAACAAATACCTTCATTGTATTTATTTTGTGTAAATATTATAAATTTATTTCTGGACTTATGGACTACTGCCTCCTCAAATTGATGTGATTCATTCAGACCTTACATGAAACTTTTTGAAAATAGATTAAGTAAAAATATTTGATATATATGAACTAAATATTGTAATATAATTCATATATATATACATATATTTAGTTTACTTTCATTCAAAATGATACATAAATAGAAACAACATTCTTGCGTGTGTACGGCATACCGTGTCCATGAACGGTGTCTTTCATTGTTTTCTTATATTTTTTATAAATTATTATAAATATTTATAAAATGAATATATATGATATTTAAATTATTTTTTATATTATTTTAATATTTAAATCAATATATATGTACGCGGATTAATTATAACATGTCAAAACATGTATGAAAAACCATTTAGATGTTACATGAAACATATCCTTAACATGATGTTGTTAGTAAAAAGCTAATTTAATGTCATATCCAAATAATATGTGGTATTATATATATTAATATGGTTCTTTAACAGATTTATAATAAAATTATAATTATTAAAAATGTAATTTGAATCAGTATGATGATATTCAATAAATAAGGTTAGGGAATGTTTTCTCACATTTATTTCCATGAGATACATTCTATATTAACCACTCACTTATTTTGTAAGGCGTATTTACATCACATTTACATGTTGTATCATTAATTTAATTTTTTTATAATATTTAAAGATTTAATTTATTTTATTATTTCATTTGAATCAGTATTCTAATGTTACTCAAGTAGTAAAGGTTTTCTCATCACACTTTTACTTCTGTGAGAAAGATATCATATTCACCACTCATTTCATTTGTGTGGTGTATATACTACCCAGAAATTTAAATTATGATTAATGTAAATAAAATTATATATATTTATATTCATTTGAAATAATTTTTTAATGGGATTTATTGTTCACAATTTATCAAATCACCCAAGTAATTCTTTGCCAATATTCATTATTTAGACACATACGATGTTTTGAAAAAATATTATTATATGAGTTTTATATAGTAACATTAAATTATTATATCACAAGTCTCAATAATTTAATAATATTTTATGTTTTATGTAATATAATTATTTCTATTTTTCTATGATTCATATTTAAAAAATGGTAATAGTTTATTTTAATAATAACATTACTTATCGAGAGTTGTTTATGGTTATGCTTCTATTTGAGAAAATATTATGATCCATATATTAAGAAAAATCATGATGAATTATTAAACTTTGTATATTAATTTTATATCCATGTAATTGTATCATTTTACTCTCTATGGTACTTAATATAATAATGATTTTTTAGCAAAAACTTGACTTTATTTCTTCTTTTGATCATATATCTATGTTCCTTTAGAATTGTGTTCTCTTAAAATAATGTTCTTAAAAATGAATAAATAGTATACTATTATGTTTAATGCATATTTTTACACATGTTTTACCTTTTTACAAAATAGTTTTAAAATTAATATTTTTCTCAATTTCTAAACAACCCACTTTTCTAAACTTTGGTTCTATAAAAGGAATGTAACAAATGTACATACTTATCTATGGTCATTATTGTCTTTTTTGATAAAAATATTTGTGAGTTTAAAATATTATTTTTAAATAAATTGTTTTGATATTATTTTTGAAATTTTTTATTTTAAAATGGAATTCCATGATAAATGGTTTTGGAAAAAACATTATGGTTCAAAAGTGATTAAAATAAATTTCAATGCTTCATTTATAGGTTATCAAAAATTTATTTCTATATAAACTGTATTCAATGATTTCAAGAAAAAATTTATATGTTTTCATATAAGTTTCAAAGAAAAATGTTTTCAAAATGTTTTCTTGATTTTTTATATGTTTTCAAGGATATTTTCAAGGAAATGTATTTTTAAAATATTTTATTTTTAAAAAAGTAATTTACAAGGAAATGTTATGTTCCAAGTGAGTTATAAAAATATTTCCCCATATAAGATGAAATACTTGGAAAAAATTTATTATTTAGTAAGGATGTAGAGACCCGAATCCTGACGTACATGGACATTACATTACATTTTCGGAATACTTAATACATAACAAAAACAGACACATAAGGATCGTAATAGTTTAGTGTCTTTGGAAACATGGAATATAAACTTCTAATCATGTTGAAATATCTTCAACAACTCCCATAACGATCTTCCCCTTTTTGTTTCCTTACCTAAAACCTTTCTTTATTTCTTGGGGAAAATAAAACATGAAAAGGGTGAGCTCAAATGCTCAGTAAGGGAAAACATAGATAACATTAAACAATCCATAAACATTTGGAAGCAAAAACATGAACATGGAATTTAAACATCAAAATCTTGAGAAAATACATGAATCATGGAAGTACGTAAGGTATATATCATAACGGAACATCAACCATGATAAAATATAATGGTAATAAAACATGTAATTGTGGCAACCATTCAGCGCATGATATGATTTCCATAGTAGCCAAGGCATTGCTTCCAAGACCATGTTAGTGGACAAAGTCCCTTTCTGAATCGAGTTCACTCCTCGTTTTAGTCCTGTAACACTGAACCAGATTAACTTAAAGTTCCATCCATATCTATCTCATGAGATATAAATCTTTACCCAATGCATTAGAGGGATATATAGGTCCCACCCATATCATATTGAAATCATTCTTACTTGTGCCACAAAATAAACGTAAATCATTCATCATAACCCAAAGAATAAAGTGGGTTTCATAAACATCATCCCATCATCTCATAATCCATATAAAACAAATGGATATTTCATCATAAGAAAACTAAAACCATGTAAATCGTAGAGACATTAAACTTGAAACATACACATATGAAATAATGTTATCTTATATGGAAAATGGTTTTGATAAAACATTTGAAAATAATTCTTGAGGAAAATATCCTTTCTTCTTCAAAATCATTTTCTTTTCACAAAATTCCGTGCAATTTTAAATGAAATGTATTTTGTTGAAAATATTCATAAAATCTTTTGGAGGAAGATTCTTGAAAATAAGGCTTTATAAAACAGTAAAAATCATTTCATGTCGTATAAAAAACCATTATTCTCGTACTTTTGTTGGAAATGTCAAAAAGTACCTCGTAAAAGAAAGATTCCATATATACAATTTAGTAAAATTAAAAAATGGGTAAAAAGGACTTTAAACATACATGAAACCATTTTTAGGAAACAAGGACATGGATGATAACAATAACCCCAGTAAATACTTACGAATAAACAATCTCGGATAAGATCAAGATTGGAAAAGTTATCCCTTACCTTTGGTCTGATATGCTTCATATGGATATAAAACTCCCATATAATGATTTAAATAATGTCATTGACTTAAGACATAATCATATTAATTGTTATTATATCATATATGTTTCACTTATGACATTATATTACATGTTCTTTTGTAAATTCCACGTTAAAGCAGTGTTTTGGGTAAAATCATTTCATTTATCATATGTGTTTCGACGTGTCGTTCATGATATTATTACTTATATCATAATTTACATAATTCAAGAATGTAAAAAATGAATTATATATAATATATATATTCATCATATACATATATATTATAGATCGATAAAAGGATTGAAATTCACCATTCATGGAGACAGTAGGCCGTACGTACGCATGAACGCTGTTTTCATTTTCTTATTGAATTGAATGAAACTATATAGATTACATACATATTTATATACAAAAATACAGTAGCATTATTATTTCATATATATCATTATTATTCATTAAATAAACTTTATAATCATTCATGTATGGTTTTCATGGAGAATGAATCTCATCGCGTCGTGGAGACGGTAATCCGTACGTACGCACGAGCGATGATATCGTTCCCTTAAATATTGAATAGAATTTTAGTGGAAGGTATAATATATCAGAATCAGTATGATGTTATAATAACAATATATAGTTTTTCATTACACCATTATATCCATCCATGTAACGTGTTGGTGAAAAAACAGATTACACCACAACGTGAAGACGGTATTCTGTACGTACTCACACGCGGTGATTTCATTTTCCGTAGGATGGATAGCTGGTGAAATAGGGTTGTTTCATACTTATAATAATATATCAGCATATGAGTGATACTGATTTTATTACTTCATAATGAAACAACTAAATACAAATAAGTGGAAAAAGAAATAAAGTTGAAAGAATCGGTAACGGACATTAACTCTTCTTTGAAGCACCTCTTTGAGACCTCCTCTTAGAGAATTAAAATTGGTCTTTGAAGAAGACCAGGACCTCTAAGATGTTTCTAGGGAAGTGGAGAAGAGAATTTGGCAAGGGTTGACCGAGATTTAAGGCTCAATGTGGTGTGAGGAAAAGAGGGAGGAGGTGCCTTTTTATGAGGGAGGAGAGAGGCACCTTTGGAAATATAAGAAATATTAGTTTATATTAAATCCCAACCCCACATAAAAACTTCAAAAATGACTCATATCCGATGATTAGACGAGATAGGGTTGTAATATCATCAACCAATAAAATTTAGATATGTTTAGAATTTATTTTAAACATTATCAACTTCATTTATCCTTATTTAACAATTTTATTTTATTTGTGGTAATAATATTATAAATTTTAAATTATTATAAATAATTACATATGTGTTGTGAATTTTCCATAATTTGACACTTTATGACATTATAGACCATATAAATTTTAATTTAGATTTTTGAAATATTTTTGTGATTTTTAAAAAAATTTATAATATGTAATTTTTATATAATAACAATAGTGTCAATTTTGACACAATTAATTTATTCGAATTTAAATAAAATATATACAGAAGATATGTTCGAACTAAATGCCTCAATAGATTAATAAAATGTCATATGTATCTATAAAATTAGTGGAGATCATTAAATATTTTATATAATATTTATTTTAATATTTTTAAAACTATTTATTTATTATTTTAATTAATAAAATAATTTCAACATCACTATTGTGTTATAATTAATGAAACATATTTAATACCTAAAAATTATAAATAAATTCATATGATGTAGATAATTGTAATAGATTTCTAGAAACAATTCATGTTCTAAGTTTCATTAATTTTATCACTAAATTAAAATTATTATACTAATAAGATATAAGAAAGTGACATGTTGTCACATTCTTTGGTTTTAATAATAATTAAATTATTTTCATAGACTAAATTCCATTAAATGAATCTAATCCGACCCTTAGGTGATATGGGTTTACTTTTAGTCATCCAATAGGATTTTGACAGGTGTTAGGGTAATTTTATAAACTTATATTTACCCTTAATTATCTGATTTACCTTAAACTATGGTAAATAAAATTTACCGTAGTTACTATTAATAATGCCCAAAAATAAAAAGTAGCTTATTAACATAATTTGGACCCCCTGATTCCAAATATGGAATCCATTTTTCCAAATTCAATACTCAAAAGTTGCAGAAATTAAATTAAAATTAATCCCGTTGTCGAAAGAAAACAGGTTTTTGTTTAAAACATTGCAAAAGATTGAAATGGTTTAACCTTCAAATTCAAGGTAAAATAAATGCTAATGACATAAATTATATTAAATGGTAAAAATATATTATATTTATACTTTAAAACAATTCAATAATATAATTTATCCATATAAATTATTATGATGAAAAAAGTTGTTTTTAATTAAAATATAGCGTGTTTTTACTATTCATTAAAATATAAAAGTTATCAGAAAAATATCAAAACTTTAACCAATGTGAATTATTATATCCTGATTCAAGAAAATAAGTTTATTTTGTAAATTTATACTTATAAACATGTCAAAAAATAGATTTAATGTGGCTGTTCCATCAAAAGGCGGCAAAACTACATTTTTTGAAAAATACTTATTTTACCAGAAAATTTTATTTTATTCTCATACCATGTTCTAGAAAATGAGTAATATGAATAATAGTGTTATAAAATAGAAAATGTAGTTAATACTATTCGTAATGGATATTTCGTGATAATATTATAACCATATATCATTGTTTAGTGAAACATAGTATTTCATACAACACACCCTATCGAGGAAGGTCATGATTGCGAGTAATGCAAGCCATGTCAGGGTTGCGTGTATTGAAATCTCCCTTTGGTGTTTCATATAACATAATTCAAAACTTATTTCATTTATACATTAAAAAAAATCTATACTTAATGTTGCATAGAATAATTTCTACAGAACGAACTTGAAATTGTGTGTAACATGAGCCAAGAATAGTGTTGTGTATGCCGCAAGCTAATACAGTGTTGCGTATAGTAGAAACTAATCTTGGTGTAAAATAGAAAAATTAATAATAATATATCTCACAAAATCTCGGGGTGTTACATTCTACCCAACTTAAAATGAATTTCTCCCTCGAAATTCGTCGGGGTTATAAATGGTTTACTACTAGAAAGTATCTTTAATAGAATCCCACATCGAAAAAAGGAATACTAAAACCAATCATTAAAAACTAAAGTATGAAACGTAATAGTTACCCAAAAATAACTAATCACTGGGTTTCCACATAGGAGAACATCGGAGAAAATATGGATATGGAAGAGAAATCTAACCATCATGTTCTGATGGAGAGTGGTAGAGAACATGGATATGAAAAAGCCAACAATCACAAAGCCATAGATTAGTGATGATCTAAGGTACCATCTGATTCATCAGATATAAGGGAACTAGGACAACATTTTTTGTTTTCAAGAACATTTCCCTAAGGTTGAAGAAATTGGAATTAGAAGAAATACTTTCTTGATTTTTGTATAGTCTCACCGTTGGTCATTCCTTGGACAATTTCCACTTCATCACTTAATGAAATGAATTTGAATTTGTCATTCGTGAAGTGTTAGCATATCATGTGATAGAATGATGGGTCATTCCATATTTCTCAAACAAAAGGTAATAAAAATTTATCAAAAATACATAATTCCATCAATAGTGAGATTAATCATATATGGTTCCTAAAATAGACTTATAATTCATATATCATAATGCTTAATATAATAAAACTAGTTTCTACTAAACGGGGAGTTCCTATTTTCCAGTGGTAGGTGATAAAGGCCTATCACACTTCGGTTGTGGGTTCGATTCCCACAACCTTGTCTGACGTGATGGGTTGTCTCACATCCTACATGTTGTACTTTTTCTAAAACTACATCATTATAACATTTCATCAATAATATTGAAAAAAGAGCCTTAAACAATACTGTCTCAAATCCAACAAAAACCATTCCAATCTTTAGGCTTATCCAAAATACTTCTGTCCAAGCTCATAGTATAAAGAAAACAATTCCTAGAAAGGTTATCTACCAAGAATGTGAATACAAGCATTTATCCCACACATATCAAAAGATATAACTTGTTGGTTGCATTACAAACACATGAATACCTTATTCATGTATTCTCTGGAAAAATAAATTACCATAAAACCTAAGTGAAAACATGAATGTTGTCAAAAGGTAACTCTTCACACATACCAAAATCCCAAATATTTTATATACTAAAACCATGATATCACTTTTTCCTTATGTCATTCATGAGCTCATGAATACAATCAAACATCTCATTAACTTCTTATCCCTTCATTAGGTGCATATCATCTACTTTCCAAAATTATCTGAATAACCTTCCATGGTTACCAGTACCATTCAACATATACTTTCGAATACTTTAGGAAAAACAATAGTGTAACAATCCTTAGATGATTCTTTATTCCATAGTACCATAAATTATTCTTTATAAACATACAGTCATTCCACTAACTTCTTAAACCACTGACTGAGCTTCATCATTTCTTTCATCACATATTTCATCTGTAGTCTTTTCATCAACATCCACATAAATACTACTCATATGACCATGCTGATTCTCTTCATGGGATTTTCCCTTAGGTTATTGGTTTGCATAATGCCCATACATTCCACATTTAAAACATCTAATCATTGTTGATGTCTTAGAAATACCATTATCCTTGTCCATGGTGTTAACTGAACCTTTTCCCTTTCACTTATGGGCTTTGTGTCCTTCTTTTCCACACCCAAAGCATCTTCCAGTTCCTTTGAAACATTCTCCCTGATGCCTCTTCCCACATGATTTACATGAAGTAAATTGAACTTTCTTTTCTCTATGATCATCATGAAACTCCATCTTTCTCTTATTATCTGAATCGGCCAACTTACCAAAGTTGAGATTGTTGATTATATTATGAGATTGCAGATTAGTCCTAATAACGATGTTTGGACTTCCAAATCCCGTTTTTTTTTTGTTTCTCATGAATAATATCATTCCATTGTCCATCATATCCTCTGTTATCGTGAATCTTCCTATTTCCACCAATTTTCTAAAACCCCAAAAGAGTAGTGTGAGAGGAAAAAATCATGTTAGGGAAAACAACATAGTAAAGGGGGAGTACCCTCAATATCTAACATATTAGATTAAATTCTAAGATCGTTACAGTAGTTCTAGGACTATATCCTATAAATATACTTATCCTTAGGGACATCCCTAGACATACCATAGAAATATCTCTAGGGATCTCACTAACGTTTTCGCATCCTAGTTTCCAAAGGATGACTAAACCTTCCCTCTGATACCAACTGTAGAGACCCGAAGCCTGATGTACATGGACATTACATTACATTTGCAGAATACTTAATACATAACATAAACAGACACACAAGGATCGTATTAGTTTAGTGTATTTGGAAACGTGGAATATAAACTTCTAATCATGTTGAAATATATTCAAAAACTCCCATAACGATCTTCCCCTTTTTTTTCCTTACTTAAAACCTTTCTCTATTTCCTAGGGAAAATAAAACGTAAAAAGGGTAAGCTCAAATGCTCGGTAAGGGAAACCATAGATAACATAAAACAATCCATAAACTTTTGGAAGCAAAAACTTGAACATGAAATTTAAACATCAAAATCTTGAGCAAAGACATGAATCGTGGAAGTACGAAGGCATATATCACAACAGAACATCAACCATGATAAAATATAATGGTAATAAAACATGTAATTGTGGAAACCATTCAGCACATGATATGATTTCCATTGTAGCCAAGGCATTGCTTCCAAGACCGTCTTAGTGTACAAATTCCCTTTCTGAATCAAGTTCACTCCTCGTTTCAGTCTTGTAACACTGAACCGAATTAACTTACTATTACATCCATGTCTATCACATGACATATAAATCTTTACCCAATGCATTGGAGGGATATATAGGTCCCACCCATCTCATATTTAAATCATTCTTACTTGTGCCACAAAATAAACATAAACCATTCATCATAACCCAAAGAATAAAATGTGTTTCATAAACATCATCCCATCATCTCATAATCCATATAAAACAAATGGACATTTCATCATAAGAAAACTGAAACCATGTAAATCATAGATACATTAAACTTGAAACATACACATATGAAATAATGTTATCTTATATGGAAAATGGTTTTCATAAAACATTTGAAATGAATTCATGAGGAAAATATCCTTTCTTCTTCAAAATCATTTTCTTTTCACAAAATTCCATTCAATTTAAAAATAAAATTTTTTTGTTGAAAATAGTCATAAAAACTTTTCGAGGAAGCTTAATGAAAATAAGGCTTTATAAAACCTTAAAAATCATTTCATGCTGTATAAAAAAACATTCTTCTCGTACTTTTGCCGGAAAAGTCAAAAAGTACCTCATAAAAGAAAGATTTCCTACATACCATGTAGTAAAAGTAAAAAATGGGTAAAAAGGACTTTAAACATACATGAAACCATTTTTAGGAAATATGGACATGGATGATAACAATAACCCCAGAAAATACTTACGAATAAACAATCTCAGATAAGAACGAGATTGGAAAAGATATCCCTTACCTTAGGTCTGATATGATTTGTATGGATTCGAACCTCCTGTATAATGATTTAAATAATGTAATTGATTTATTAAATAATCATATTGATTTTTATGATATCATATATGTTTCACTTATGACATTATATTACCAGTTATTTTGTAAATTCGATGTTAAAGCAGCATTTTGGGTAAAATCATTTCATTTATCATATGTGTTTCGACTTATCGTTCTTGATATTATAACTTATATCCTTATTTACATAATTCCAGAATGTAAAAAATGATTTATATATAATATATATATTCCTCATATACATATATATTATAGATCGATAAAAGGAATGAAATACACCATTCATGGAGACGGTAGGCCGTACGTACGCATGAACACTGTTTTCGTTTCCTTATTTAATTGAATGAAACAAAATAGATGAAATACATATATATATAAACATAAATCCATTATAATTATTATTTCATATATTTCATTATTATTCATTATATAATCTTTATAATCATTCATGTAAGGTTTTCATGGAGAATGAATCTCATCGCGTCGTGGAGACGGTAATCCGTACGTACGCACGAGCGATGATATCGTTTCCATAATTATTGAATACAATCGGAGTGGATGGTATAATATATCAGAATAATTATGATTTTATAATAACCATATATAGTTATTCTTTAAACCATTATACCCAGCCATTTAAGGTGTTGGTGGAAAAACAGATTACACCTCGGCGTGGAGATGGTATTCCGTACGTACGCACGCGCGGTGATTTTGTTTTACGTAGGATGGATAGATGGTGAAATAGGGTTGTTTCATACATATAATAACATATCAGTATATTAGTGATACTGATGTTATTACTTCATAATGAAAAAACTAAAGAAGAAGAAGTGGAAGAAGAAATAAAGTTGAAAGAATCGGTAACAGACATTACCACTTCTTTAAAGCGCCTCTTTGAGACCTCCTCTTTGGGAACTAAAATTGGACTTTGAAGAAGCCCAAGACCTCTAAGATGTTTCTAGGGATGTGTAGAAGAGAATTTGGCATGGGTTGACCGAGCATGAGGGCTCAAAGTGGTGTGAGGAAGAGAGGGAGGAGGTGCCCTTTTATAAGGGAGGAGAGGGGCACCTTTGGAAATATAAAAAATATTAGTTTATATTAAATCCCACCCCCACTTAAAGACTACCTAAATGACTCATATCCAAATATTAGATGATATAGAGTTTTAATCGCATCAACCAATAAAATTTAGACATGTTAGAAATTTATTTTAAACATTATCAACTTGATTTATGCTTATTTATCAATTTAATTTTATTTGTGGTAATAATATTCTAAATTTTAAATTATTATAAATAACTACATAGATGTTGTGAATTTTAGATAATTTGAAACTTTATGAAATTTCGACCATATAAATTTTAATTTATAATTTTTAAATATTTTTGTGATTTTTAAACAATTTTATAATATTTTATTTTTATAAAATAACAATAGTGTCAATTTTGACACTATTCATTTATTCAAATTTAAATAAAATATATACAGAAGATATGTTCAAAATAAAAGCTTTAATAGATTTATAAAATGTCATATGTATCAATAAAATAAGTGGAGCACATTAAATAGTTCATATAATATTTATTTTAATATTTTTAAAACCATTTATTTGATATTTTAATTAATAAAATAATTTCAACATCACTATTGTGTCATAATTAATGATAATTATTTGCTCCCTAAAAATTATAAATACATTCATATGATTTATATAATTGTATTAGATTTCTGGAGACTATTCATGATCGAATTTTCATTAAGTTTATCACTAAATTAAAATTATTATACATATAAGATTTAAGAAAGTGACATGTTGTCACTTTCTTTGGTTTTAATAATAATTAAATTATTTTCATTGAGTAAATTCCATTAAATGAATCTAATCCGACCCTTAGGTGATATGGGTCGACTTTTAGTCATCCAATAGGATTTTTATAGGTGTTAGGGTAATTTTATATTCTTATATTTACCCTTAATTACCCGATTTACCTTTAACTATGGTAAATAAAATTTATTGTAGTTACTATTTATAATGCTCAAAAAATAAAAAGTAGCTTATTAAAATAATTTGGACCCACTGATTCCAAATATGGAATCCATTTTTCCAAGTTCAACACAAAAAAGTTGCATAAATTTAATTAAAATTAATCTCGTTGTCGAAAGAAAATGGGTTTTTGTTTAAAACATTGCAAAAGATTGAATTGGTTTAACCTACGAATTCAAGGTAAAATCAATGATAATGACATAAATTATATTAAATGATAAAAATATATTTTACTTATACTTCAAAACCATTCAATAATATAATTTTACCATAAAAAGTATTACGATGAAAAAAGTTGTTTTTAATTTAAATATAGCTTGTTTTTACTATTCCTTAAAATATGAATGTTATCAGAAAAATATAAAAACTTTATACAATGTAAAATTTTATATCCTGATTCAAAATAAGAAATTTATTTTGTGAATTTTAACTTATAAACTTGTCAAAACTAGATTTATTGTGGGTGCGCCATCAAAAGGCGGCAAAACAACATTTTTTAAAAAATACTTATTTTACCCGAAAAATTTATTTTATTCTCATACCATGTTCTAGAAAATGAGTAAGATGAATAATAATGTTATAAAATTCAAAATTTAGTTAATACTATTCATAATGTATAGTTCGCAATAATATTATAACCATATATCGTTGTTTAGTAAAACCCGGTATTGCGTACAACACACGCTATCGAGGAAGGTTGCGATTGCGTGTAATGCAAGCCAGGTCAGGGTTCCGTGTAGTGAAATATCTCTTTGGGTTGCATATAACATAATTCAAAACATATTTCATTTATAAATTAAACAAAATCTATAATTAATTATTCATAGAATAATTTCTACAAAACGAACTTGAAATTGTGTGTAACATGAGCCAAGAATAGCGTTGTGTATACTGTAAGCTAATACGGTGTTGCGTGTAGTACAAACTAATATTAGTGTAAAATAGAAAAATTAAAAAGAATATATCTCATAAAATATCGGGGTGTTACAAAGGATATGGTCCAAGGATTTCATTTATATTGTTTCTCTTAATTTTCAATGATTTGATGGATTGAAATTTATGAAACATGTTTCTATTAAATAGGAAATTCAATGATAAATGATTATAAAACTTGATACAATTTATGGGTTATTCTATGAAGACATTATTATGAAAACAATCTATTTCCAATGATTATAATATGATAAGATTTTTATTATACACATTTCACTTTATGGATTATGATATAATTATTAATGATATTGTCGAATGCATTTATTTGATTTAACTAAGAGATGGGGGCGACCTATATATACCTATAATGAATTTTGAAATGAAAAATGATATATAAAATCAATGGATACATGGGTTTTAGCCCATTCTAGAAAGGAGGAATGTACCTGGGATCTTGCCTAATCTCGAAAAAACGTAGGTACACAGGTAATATCCCAATACTAAAAAATGTTGGTACAAGGGTTGTAGAATAATACTAAATGTACGAGGGTACAAGTGTTGTAACCTATGACTGATTAAAATAGAACACATGGGTTATTAGTCCAATCATGAAGTAGGTATGTGGTTTATTGTCATAATAATAACATTTTATGAAGGTATTGGTCAGTAGTCCGGAAATAATATTTTTTATGTTTATGTGTATGCCATAAAATCTATGTCTTTTTATTATGTTATTATTTCATGGATTATGATTTTATTTCCCTTATTAATCATGTTTTATATACTTCCAATCTAAATTTAATGACTCTTGTATATGATTTTTTATGTGAGGTCATGAACTTTAAATGTCATTCTCAGGTTCTCATTCCCTTATTCCCATGTTCATAAATAAATTTCTCCTCTGTTTAGCCTTAATGTGAATCTGATCTCAAGCCTATATTATGGTTCATTTCCCCGGCTTATAAAGAAATGTTTTACATAGATGTACTAAATGGAATGATATTTTTGGGAAATATTGAAGATGTTTCACCATGATAGAATATTTTTTTCTATGTTTATATAATGAAAAAAATATTATGGCCCTCAACCATGTGTTTTTTATGTTATGAATATTCTTATAAAATGATTTAATATCAATTTATTTTAAACCTGGGTCATTATAGTTTATATCAAAGGATGATTTTATCCAATCATTGTAATCATTCATGAGAAAATATTATAGAGATCCTTATATTTAATTATATAGACACATCAATGGATGTTTCTAAACATAAGTCTGTGGATGAGCTTATATATAATAAAATTTCATATAATATTGGTAGACAATAAAGAGAGTGGTATCTTCCAATATATCCCTATATAGATAATACAAGTTGATGTGTCTTTAGAAGAGATGTAATTTGGGACAACAACCTTTAAAACACTATATTTCGATAGACTCAATCAGGGACTAGTGCACAACAATTTTCTTTACAGTAAACATGGTTTGACACTCTTATTGGAAATGCTTTAAGAATAAAGAACCTATTTACCAACCCTCATATGGATTTAAATTGATGATGACTATGAATGACATAGTATAAACCTAAGGTGTCATATATTGAGAAGGAAGATGTCATGATCTAGAAATCTTATAAGTAGTTTTTCAAGATTATGTGGTTCCCCACTATGATGATTGTTTCATTGTATATTATTATTGGTTTTAGTGGATGGATTGATCCTGAGGGAACCATATTAATGGGGAATTCAATGTATAATCAAATGATTGTCCTCCAATGAAACTAAAAGTTATAGGAGATGGAAAATAAAGCTTCATTTTTATGCTCAAAACATTTCTCAAGATATAAAATATTGTGAACATCTAAATGAGAAATGGAGGAAAAAATTCTATTGAGTCCTTCAGGAGGAAAAATATACCTTCTTTTAGTGGTTACACTAATCCACTAGTTACTGAGAAATTTATCAATACTTTTTAAAGGATTTTTTTGTTCTTCTTTGATTAGATCATGAAAAATTCATTTGAGTTGTTTGTTGTTTGGAAAGTGATGAGAGTTAGCGATGGAACCTTAACAGGAAAACGAGGGGATAATAAGATATTGAATTTGTGTAATGGTAGGATATTAATGGGATATTTCACATTATATAATTAAATTTTATTATATAAAAAAATAAATAGATGGAATCCTTAGAGATTAAACAAGAGGATGATGAATCTATTGGATCATCTGAAGAAAATTTCACTATCCTTTCAAGGTTGTCACCAGGTGGTATAATTCATCATAAATGTAATGTTGATTGATTCATTAGTGATTTACAAACAAGTCAATGATTGGTGATAGCTATAAGGGACATCATATGCTATGAATAAATTGTTAAATTCACTATTAAAGTGGAAATTCGTGATGGGGTTATTTATCAATGTCATGGTTTTGACAAGAAGGGAAAAATGGAATTCTATTTGAATCATATAAACTACATAAACAATAATATGAACTATACTTTATGAACAACATGTGGGATGAAACATTCAGGGGATTGTCTAAATCGGATTAATAAATGTGTTATGTGTGGAATGGAAGGATTTTAAGAAGCTTTATGCCAATGTTATTGGAAAAGTTTTATAATGATGTGAATAATTAAAAAAATCAACCTAATGAACTTCTCAAACTTCAATATTTAAATATTAGGGTCCCTCATAATTTTTTCAAATTGATCTTAATTCCAAGATTTAATAAGAGTTATTTTGTCCAACAACATTTGAAAAAAATGAAAATAGGAAATAATATTCAATAATAATGGATTAATTGAACCATGATAATAGGGGAACTCTATAGTGGGAAATTTCTTATGGTAAATTGAAAAATAACATCTATTAAAATTGTGTTGTTAATATTTTAGTAGAACATGATATGTGTCTAAAAATTGATTACCTCTCCATAAATTAATTTTGGAAAATTTAATTCACATTTATTTTTTAGATTTAAATGGATAAACCCATGCTTCAAATATAAATGTTCTTTAAGTTAAGAGACTATTTAAGGAATACTTTGAGTTTTATCTTCTGGAAGCATGTATATTTTCAGTAAGGATTTATGTAAATTTATGTTATTACAATATTTAAATATAATACTTGATAAATGTATTAACATGTATGGTATGTGAAAATAATGATTTACTCTATAAAATATGAAGGATCAATGATATGATGTTTTTGAGAAATTTGTTGACCTTCATTATAAGGTTTTGAATTTTCATTTTTGGAAGTGTTATAAGGTAAACTATTTACAGAATAGTTTGCATTTATCTTCAGATGAGATTTTAGTGATTTAATTATTATGTCAACATATGTGGATTTATGCATTTTGGATAGCATGTGATAACATTTTTGTTCTGATATATGTAATTACTTATAATTCTATTTATGGATATCATGACAACACAATGCTTTAGGAATAAAAAGTTCACATTAATTTCATAAAATTATAGATGAAGTGTAAATTTATACGAGAATAAATTAGGGTAGAGTTTTCCAGAAATCTTGCACTAATATCGTATCATGAAAATTAATCATCTCTATAAAAACAATCTGGAAACAAAATGTTCTCACACTACCTTAATATTGATTTGAACTCGTGTCCTTTTAAATCATAATAGATTTTTGAATTAGAGGCTCTAAGCATTCCAATAATAATTCACATGATTATGATTGATGGCCTCAATCACTCCCTAAAATTATTTTGGCTTTCCTCCCAAATCCCTATTTTCACATTCCACTTATGTTATTCTTTGAGTAAACCAATATATGAGTTAATTTGGGTAACTATTTTGTTTACAACATTTATTTTTAAAATGAAGTTTTAGTATTCATTTTTACGATATAGTTTTCAAAGAAGGGATCATTCCATTAATAAAACATTAATAACACACATGAATTTTATTTGGAAATTTAATTTTAAATGGGGTATAATATGACACCATGTGATTTTTTGAAATATATTTTTCATATTAATTTATTCTTTTCATATTTTTGAAAATTTTCCTTTCAGAAAACACTAAATTTATTTTTCTTATATATTTATATATAACCTCTATGTTTGGGTTCTACAATATGAAACACCAAGTTAATTATACACCAACAAAAATTATATTAGATTTTGGTATTTGAAAAATAATTTTTGTCTTGTATTACACACAATATTATGTCCCATTAATAGATTTTCTTACACACAAGTGATACTTTTTCTGAACTATAATATACTATTAATATATTTATTGAAATATTATTTCAGCCACCACCTAAACATTACAAAGGATGTTATGAACTATGTTAACTGTATAGTTAATATATAGTTTACCCATGTATATAAAATTAATAGTTTTGTTATAAATTAATATAAGTGAATGTCAGAACAATATTTAAAAAATACATTTAAATTTCTTGGAATAAAATTTGTCTATGTATAAAAATGATTTTATCTCAATAAATTAAACTACACACATTTATAAATTTTTTAAATAAGACTATTGTATTATATATTCAATAAAAAATTTAATACTCATTAAATAAATTTTGTAGGTATAAGATAAGAATAGATCCAAATTTATGAATAAATAGATGTATTTTTATAAAAGTCAATTTTAATGCCTTTTAATGAAGAACCCATTTATATACAATGTTTGATACACTTATAATATCTATTTCTGAAAATAAAAATAATATTTAGGAGTGTAATATCCAAATATACTTGTGGAGTAATTTTTTTATTTTTTTGAGCAGATTACTTTTTTAGTTGAATAGTGAAAACACTAAATTTTAATTTACAACTATTTTTCATTCAAATTTATTTACGAGGATATATTATATTTTATATTTGTTTAAATGTATAATTATATAAATTATAAAATAATTAATTCAATATAGGACAATTGAGTTTTTTTACATTCAAATTAGACATAAAAACATTTGAAACATTCCAATGATTTTAAATTAGAAACCTGCATTTTCATCCAGTCTATAGTATTAAATTTAAATTAATTTCTTCCAATAATGTTATTGGAATTTGGAAAAATGGGTAATGTATTTGTAATCATAATAAATTAAAATATATTATAACATCAACTTAGTTTTTTTTAATATATTATCGAAGGTAATTAAAAATATTTACAATGATTTATTGAAAAAGCAGCTTCACAAGGGACAAAAACATACTATTAATGGAAAAAATGACATATAACCATTCCCAAAATCCATTTTATGGACATATATAGACCAAATCCTCTCGTTTATCAATTTAGGATGATTATTGGAGACACATGAAATGGGAAAAGGTAAGTGGAAATCCATTTGTCAAACATTACAAGAGTTGCACTCCTCCGCCATTTTAAAAATGCAGTCACCCCCACACGCACACCACCACCGCACACACTTATTTGCATCTCCCATGCCCATTTTATCTCTCCAAATATATTAAAATAACCACCCAACATACATCCCTTCATCTTACCAGGCCTTTTTAGTCATAATTCCATCCAATGAAGCCCTCTAGTGAAAACTATAAGGAGTGACCCAAAGAATAGGTAATAACCTTTCTCAACCTCTATTTTTATTTGTTCATTCTACACCATCACAATTATTATTAATTAATTATTATGCAATAACCATATTATCTACAATAAAATTATATGTTTTTTTCTAAGGTTTAGAGATATACTTACACACATATCTATCTAATGGGTAACAAACTTACCATTCTTGTGTAAGGAGAACTACCACCTCCCAAAATAAAGTTGTTTATTTTTCCTTTAATGCCTCCCATAGGTAGTAATTATGATAAAAAATATATTTTCATATGATATTTATGAAATATATATTCTTATTTAATTATTATATAACGTATACCTCCATGATTTTTATTTTCTGTAAATATTATTACTTTGTTTGTAGCCTAGTACTACTACCGCCTCCCCAAAGCGATATGATTCATTCATACACTACATAGAATGTATTAATGATTTTTTTGGAAAATGTATCTGATATATATGAATTACTAATTATATAGTAAGCAATATATATATATATAATGTATAGACCCAAGTTTTACGTATACGATCATTATATTACTTTTTTGGAATACATAATACAGGACAAAAAAATATTTCCAAAGTCCATATTTGTTTAGTGTCTTTGGAAAATATAAACATATTATTCTAACATGGAGAAAGATATTCAAAATCACCCCTAAATATATTCCCCATAAGTTTTCCAATATAAAAACATACTTTATATCTTGGGGAAAAGAAAATATATGAAAAGGTTGAAATAAAATTATCAGTAAGGGTAAACATGGAGAATATCAAAGAAAACATACATATAAGAATTTATAAACATGAACATATATTTTACAGATCACTCCATCTATAAAAATTATCAATATCTTGAGTGGTGAACTAAATCATGGCAGATCATAAGGAATAAAACATAAAGTAACATAAACTTCGCTAAAATAGAGATGGTATAAAACATGGAATTACAGAAAACACATAAGCATAGAAAATCATTTCCATATTAGATAAGGCTCATTACTAAGACTATAATTGTAAAAAAAATTCATTACTAAACTGGGATAACTTTTCATTTTATCCTTGTTTTGTGGAACTAGATTTACGTGTTGTTCCAACATTGTATTACTAAACGGGATTTTGTTACCATTATAGTCAAGTCTATCTCATGATATATAAATATATACCCAATGCATTATAGGGAGATAGAGGTCCCACAAAACTCATAAGGAAATCATTATTACATGTGAAAAAACATAAATCCTTCATCATAACATAACCTAAGGAATAAAATGGGTTTTTTAAACATGTTAACATCAAAACATAATCCATACAAAACAAATGGATTTCAAAAATATCATTTCACAATAAACACAATAAAACCATATAACTAAAAGGGATATAATCATATCACTACTAAAATAATGTCATCTTATATGAAAAATGTGTATGATAAAACACTTGAAATTAATTTTGGAGGAAAATATAATTTCTTCTTCTAAAATGTATTATTTTCTCTAAATGTATCAAAAATTTAAAAGAAAATGATTTCTTTCAAAATAAACATAGAATATTTTATAGAAAAAATCATGGAAATAAGGTGTTTTGAAGATTTAAAAACATGTTCATACTGTATATGTTAAAAAAAATTCTTTTAAATTTTCTTGAAAGGTAAAAAAGTACCTACTATGAAATAACAAGAAATGATTAATTTCATACCAATTAATAAAAAATAGAAAATCGGTAAAATTTAATTTATCCAATTGTATAATAATGTAAATAATATATCATATATAGGAAACACGGATCTGGGTGATAGATATATCTCAGTAAATACTTGTGTATGAGCAAACTTTGATAATAATGAGATTGTGAAATTGTCAATTAACTTAGGTACACTATCCTTTATATATATCTTAACCTCCTTTATAATGATTTAAATGATATAATTAACTTATTATAGAATCATATTCATCATATATGATCATATTATCATCCATTTTGTAATAGTATTTAATTATTACTCATCATTCTGTTATTTAATGCTTCATTTTCTTTTGGGTGTTTTGTATAATTAGTATCAGTTTTCATTGATAGGTAATTTTTATAACACTCCAAAATGATATTGACATAATATATATCATATTTATTTAATTGTTAAATTTATATAATCATTCTTCAATGATTATCATGTAGATTGAATAATATCACATCAGGGAGATGGTAGGTCATACGTATGCATAAGCGGTGATATCATTCCAGTAATTATGAGATGGTATTAAAGTGGATGGTATATATATTATTACGGAATAAATAATTTATTATAATAATTATATATTGTTATTATTTCTGTCATTACACATATCCTTGTCCTGTGGTGGTGAAAAATAGGTCAGAGCACAGCGTAGAGAAGACAAGTCGTATGTAAGCATACGTGGTGATTTCATTTTTCAGTGGATGAATAGTAGGAAGAATATAGAATTTATTTAATCTTAATAACATATAAGTATAAAAGTGATATTTTATTCATTAATTTATAATTTAAACTCATGAATTGGAATTAGAAGAAGAAATAATGTGAATTAATCGTTATAGGAGATTACATCTTCTTCGACAGTATCCCTCTAGATCTCCCATTAAAGGAAATAGAGTAGTTAATTTGAGAAGAAAAGAACCTATATAATGTAAATAGAGAATTTTATAAATAAAATGGGTTGGATATGGTTGAAATTTAATATTTAATGTGTATTTAAATAGCGAGGGAGGATGTGTTATTTTATAATTAAGGTGAGAGGCACATTGGGAGTCTCCAAATATATTAATTTATAATAAAATTAAACCACAAAAAACCCCGCCATAATGTAATATTTTAGAATATGAGATTTTATAAGGTCGTAATATCATAATCCAATAACTTTTGGACAAATGTTTATGTAAAATTATACCTTATCATTTTTATTTAACACTTATATATTCTATTTCATTTTAACTAGGGTTACAATTATTTCAATATTAAAAGTGTAAATTTTTTAATTATTTGATGTAAATTAATTCACAAATAAATAATTTATATAATTATAGATCATATAATAATTATTATATATTATTAAAAAATTTATGTTTTTTTTAAATTTAAAATATATTGTTTGGACAAAACCAAAAGTGTTTCAATTTTGACATTATTCAATTTTTTTATTTTAAAAAATATGAGGATAATATTTTATCCTCTAAAAAATAATATAATATATCATTATGGGGTCTATATCCTATTTAAATTTAATTGGACATATTAATTAAATAAAATTTTATTTATTTTAATATTTCTATTATCATTAATTTGATATTTCATTTAATAAAATAATTACACCATCATTTTCATAAAGTATTTAATAAGCTAAATTTTAAATTAAAATTTCAAATTAAAATTATATGGTGAATATAAATCTACTAGATTTAATTGGAATTTTTTTTGTCAAATATATATTCTAGGAAATCAATCATTAAAAATTTAATACTTATTTCAACATGAATGTGACAAATTTAACATCACTTTTAATAAAATATTATAAGAGTCATAATGTTTTCAATATGACTCTAAAAGGTCAACCAATCTACCCTAGGATGTTTATTATCTATATATAATCTAGAAATAATATTTTTTCCACTGTTTGGCCATTTAATGGTTATTATAATTTTAATAAAAAATATATAATTGAATTTTCATCAATTAAATAATTTGGGCATCATCAATTAACAAGACTTTAAGGGAATTATTTAATTCCTAAAACATAAAAATAAAGTAACATGATAAATATATAAAATTATATTTCAAATGATTATTTATGGTAATATTTATATACTATATAACAATAAATAAAGAATTATATATTTATTAAAACATGAATATAACATCTTTAAAATTAAAATAATTAAAAAATAATAATTATCATAATTCCAAACAAGTGACCAAAAATGACTAAAATAAATCTTTATCTTGAATATACGTTTCTTATGTTAAATATAATCATTTAGATTTTTTAATAATTGTAAATTTTCCACATGTGGACACATTATAGATTTTAAAGATAAGGCAAATGACACTTTGCATCTTTATTTGGATTAAATTTTATTTAACCATTTTCATGGAAATGTGTCCATTAAATTAAATAATTTCTATCCATATCTGTTAAAGATTAAATATAATTCATAGAATTATTGTATCATTTTTAGGGTTATTTTATAGATAGTATAATTTTATTTTCAACCTAAATCATATAATTTAGCCATTATTGTGGTAACCAAACTTACCATAATTACTATTTATTTTCAAAAAAGGTAACTATTTACCAAAATTTTACCTTATGAATAAAAATTTAACATCAATATTTCAAAATTCTAAACATATATTTTGCAGAATTAAATTAAAAAAAATTGGTCAAATTTAATGAAAAATGATTTTTTTAAAAAATTTAGTTTTAAAAATAAAAATGTTTTAAATTCAATTTGTGTATAAAATCCATTTCAAAAACCATAATTGGAACAAAATTAACTAATTAAAATTTAAAAATAATCTAAAACTTAATTTTACTTTCTATTGACATTAAAGGAAAATAATTTTTTTAAATAAAAATTAGTATTTTAAAATTCATCCAAAAATTAAACATATTTGAAAAATAGAAAAAATTAATGAAAAGTTTATTTAGATACTCCAATTTGAAATATGAATTTTATTTTTAAAAATATAATACAAAATAGTTTCAAAAACTAGATTTAAAATTTGTGCTCCATCAAAAAGCTGCAAAACCTCATTTGTTTAAAGAATACTTCTATTATCTAAAAAATATAATTTGTTATTATATCATGTCTATAAAACATATAAGATGAATTTTAAACATTATATTATAAATTGAATATTTATTTTACTAATAAAATCCATAATGTGTGATATTGTTATTCTATGAACTCCCTTATTTTCGTTTAAATAGATTCTCAATATAATCTTAATACTGCCCATACCCTCCATTATAATGACCATGTCTTAAGGTAGCATAATAGTATTTAGTTTTCCCCTTATACTCGGTCTTGAGTGATATTAATTATATCAAAATAACATGAAATTTTTTATAGAACATTTCAAGCATTGGGTTGTGTATACCGCAAGCTATGTTGATGTTGTGTAATGTTAAAACTTATCTTGGTGTTGCTTACAACAAAAGACATTGATGTAATTAAAAAATTATGTCACATAAAAATATCCAAGTGTTAAATTATTCCCCCAATAAAATAAATTTCTCCCCTAATGTTTGTTGGGGTTGTAAAATGTTTAATAACTGAAAATTTCTTTCATAGAAACCTACATCATAAAAAGTAATAATAAAACTTCATTATAAAAAATAATGCTAGAAACATAATGGTTAAATAATGTAACTCATTTATGGGTTTCAAAATATGAGAAAATTTATATGGAAGAGAAATATAACCATCAGGTTCTGATGGAGAGTGATGGGGATCATGGTTAGGATAAAGTTAACAATTGGAAATACATAAATCAATGATGCTTTAAGGGGCCATCAAATTCAATAGTTAATATGATACTAGGATAACAATTTTTTTGAGATCCTTTCCCAAAAGTTGAAGAACATTATAAGAAATATTTACTTATTTTGATTTCATTTTTATCATTGGATTTTCCTTAAAAAATTTCCACTTCATATTTATTCAATGAAATGATATCGAATTTCTTATTATTGAAGTGTTAGTAGAACATGCGATCTATAAATAAAATGATAGGTCATTCCATCTATCATAATCACAAAAAAGGTTATAATCTGAAAAAAAATATTCATAAGTCCACCTATGGTTAGATAATACATTATTCTAAAAAACATCATCTGATGTTTAATTTATACTTTCCAAAAATTGATAACCATATAATCCATATAAAATCTGAAAATCCAAATCATTAGAAAGTGTTTGGATTATGATTTATCCCCCATATAATATACTGCATCTCTTATTTATCACCTTCCAAACATGTGAAAACCTTCATCGTGTGTTATCTTGAATCATTTTAATGAACTGAATTTCTATATATCCATATTTAAAACATGAATGTTTCGTTATTCTTAATTCCAAAATGTTGTAAACTTCATCCATGATAGCATAATCCACTTTTAAAAAAATCCACAATTTGTTATAAGTAATTAACTATCATCTACATTTTTTATTCATATCCAAGACATCCTTATGTCATCATCATACTAATATTATGTTTTATCTTTCCCTTAATCATGTGTTCACAAAAAACGTCACCTTATTACCTCAATAACTATTCATGATTACCATTACAATTTAGTATGTAGTCTAAAATCCTAATGAAAAAACTACAACATACCAATACATAGATTCATTATTATTCCATAATACCATAAATGTAAATCAAAAACATTATTCATGATTTCTAATACATAAACACTCAATCATTCCAAAACATCAAAGCCAAATGCCACATCGCCAAAAGAGATCACATGTGACTATTCATTATAATTTTCCTTATTATATTTTTTATGCCCTTCATTATCATTAACCCTTGAATTTGGGAATTGGGTGGCATATTTCCCATTTTCCATTCACTTGAAAAATGAACTTGCGAGAGGTGTACTCTTTGGTGATATCATTTTATTCCCAATATGTTGGAAGAAAAATGATCAATAACCTTCTTTCCCACATGTAAATCATTTATCAGTCCCCTTTTGACAATTTCCACTATGTGGCCTTCCACGCGATGATCATAATGAAAATATAATACTTTTTTCTCAGTAATTGTTATATTTATCTTTTTATTCTATCATTTTTTTCCTATCCAAACTACGAAGTATATGGAAAACTAAAATCTCACTTTTTGTGAGAAGAATACGATGAATGTACATACAGAAAAATAATCTCTTTAAATCATCCCAATAAATTGACTAAATATTATATTTTCCTCATATTATTGATAAAATTCCACCATAGATCCTCTTTATATTTTTAGTGATAAGTCTCCACCTTAACCTTTTCTCGTTACAGATAATTGGGAATGAAAAATATATTTTCAATGGAATATATCCATTTCATAAAAACTAGTGGATCTATCATCTGTCTAGGAGAAGGTGCATATTTCTTTAATAATAATTCAATAGAATGGTGTTCTCACTGTTGTTCATTTGGAGTCCTAGCATGATTTGTATTCCTAGAAACAAGATTTTATATTCTATCTCCAATTACATTTGGTTGTTCCAAAGGAAAATTATCATTTTTCCCATTTAATTTATCATTAAAACAGTTCCTTCAGGTTTCTAAAATTATTTAAAACCTAAAAAGAATTATGTGAGAAGAAAAAATCAAACTAGTAAAACAGCATAATCAAGGGGAAGTACTTTCAATCCCTAACATCTTATGTTTAATACAAGGTTATTCATGATAATTACTCATATTATAAGACTATAATAAATAATTATACTTATCCTTAGAAGATCCCTAGACTTATACTTTTAAATCTCTCAAGGTATGTCACTAAAAATTTTACATCATAGTTTCTAAAGTTTGACTAAATATGCTCTTTGATACCATCTTTAGCGACCCTAGAATGACGTATGTGGATGATAAATTACTTTTACAGAATACATAATACATGAAACAAATAGATTCACATATCCTAAATTATTTATTATCTTTGGAAACTAGGAACTCATTTCTCTATCTTGGGGAATGATCATCAACATCTCCCACAAAGATCGTCCCCTTTTTTTCCTACCTAAAACATTTATTTATATCATCAAGAAAAGAAAACAAATGAATAGGGTGAGAGAAAATTCTCAGTAAGGGTAGAATTGGAAAATATAGAAAAACATAAACATAATAGTGTTAAAACAAGAACATAAATTTGGAAGATCATACCATCTATGAAAAATATGAAAACCTTGTGTCATGAAATAAATCATGGAAATTTGTAAGTAATAAATCTTTAAGGAATAATATCCATATGTAAAAAGCATTATACTAAAATATGGAATTGTTGAAAACACAAAATCACAAAAATTTATTTCAATATTATCCAAGTATCATTTCCAATAATATCACATTGGAAAAGGTCCATTATCAAACTAGGTTTACTTATCATTCCATCCATGTAATACTAAACCAGATTTACTTGTTTTTTCTACCCAATATTATTGGACCATATTTACTAATCATTCTAGTCATTTCTATTTCATGACATAAAAATCCTTACCCAATTCATGGGAGTGAGATATTTTTCTCACCCATAGCATAATGAAACAATTCTTATGTATTAAAAAATATAAATCATTCATCATAGCAAAAAAAAGGAATAAAGTGGGTTTCTTAAACATAATTCTTTCAAATCACAATCCATATAAAAGTAATTGATTTCACAAATATCATTCCATCATAAACATAATCAAACAATATCAATAATTGGGATCAAAACATATACATTCATATAAAAGTTCATCATAGAAAGAATTTTAGTTTTATAAAACACTTGTAATTAATTATTGAGGAAAATATTCTATTTTCATCAAAAATGTTTTAATTTCACCAAATGTCACACAATTTTAAAAGAAAATAATTTATTTGACAATAAAAAATAAAATTTTGTAGAGAATTGTTCATGGAAATAAATAATTATGATGAAGTAAAAATCCATTTATATAGTATAAGTTGAAAAACATTCTCATCGTACTTTTTTCAGAAAAGTCAAAAAGTACCTTATATCAAATAACAACAAAATATTCCTTTTATTACATTTAATAAAAATCATAAATTGGTAAAACATACTTTAATTATTTTTAAGAATATAAAATATATTAAATATATAAGAATAAATCATGTTGATGATAAATATAAAAAATAAATACTTACATATATAGAATCTCAGATAATAATGAGTTAGAGAAATATTCCCTTACCTTAGGTCCTTTATCCATTGTATATAACTGAACCTCTTGTATAATGATTTAAATGATGTACATGACTTATTATATAATCATAGTCATCATATATTATCGTATTATCATAATTTTGGTAGTAATATTTCTTTATTACTCATTATTTATATATTTACTGCTTCATTATCTTATACATGTTTTTTCAAATAAGTTTCAGTTATCCTTAATAGGTCAAATTTTTATAATTATAAGATGAAATTAACCTAATGTATATCTTATTTTTTTATTATTAACATTTATATAGTCATCATTTAATGGATGTCATATATTATTAATTCCATCACATCTTAGAGAAGGCATTCTATACGTACGCACAAGTGATTATAGCGTTCCTTTAATTATCATGTTGTATAATTGTATATTTTATATATATATATATATATATTATTCTATAATAAATAAATTTATATATTAATCTTATATATTTATTATTTATATCTTTTTACCCATCCATGTCATGTAGTAGTGAAAATAATTACACCTTGGGGTGGAGACTGTATGTCGTACATTTGAAGGCGTGGAGATTTTGTTTTTCATAGGATGAATAAATGGTGGAATATAGTTGTTCCATAATATTTATAAAATATCAGTGTAAAATTGATAATAGTTTAATGAATTTTTAAGGGAAATAACTAATAAATAATAAGTATGGGAAACATAATTAAAATGAACCAGTAGAGGAGATTTCCTTTTCTTTGACAAGCTTTGTGTAGATCTACTCTTAAAGGAACTATAGTAGGTCCACTGAGAAGATATGAAACACTATAATGTGAATATGGAAGTTGATAATGGAAATGGGTATGTTATGGATGATCCTGAAGGCTCAATGTGTATTGAAATTATGAGGGAGGACATTTCCATTTATTATTGAGGTGGGGGTACATTTGGAATATCAAACAATACTAAATTATAATAAACTCAAAACACATATAAAAACACCCAAAATATCATATTTCAAAACATATAATGAGATATGTCTATAATATCATGAACAAGTAAAATTTTAAAAATAATTTATGTCATTTTAAACATTATAATTTTAATTTAACATTTATTAATTCTATTTCATTTTAAATAGGATATCAAATATTTAAATATTAAAAGGGTAAAAGATTTACTTATTTGTTGTAAGATAAATCATAAATAAATAATATATATCATTTTATTTAATTTAATAATTATTACCTATTTTTAAAATTGTTTTAGGTTTTTTAAAATAATTTAATAAAACAATGTTTTACAAAACTACAATATTGTAATTTTTCACACTATTGAATTATTGGATTTTTAAAAATATCATGATATATTGTTATCCCAAAACCATATATTTTATTATATACCATTAGGATATAGGTCATATACAAAAAACATTGTAAATTTTAATTACCTCAAACTTATAGAGAAGCTAATTCGATTGCGAATGGCCTTGCAAACAAGGGTGTCAGTTGTATTGATTTTGTCTAGAATGAACACCTTCTGAATGAGTTATTACCTCTTATTAAAAGGTATTGTGATAAGAATCAAATTTTTATACTTATTTAATGTGGTTATTATTATTCAATAAAGGATCCTTGTATTTCAAAAATAACAATAATATTATATTACCATTAATAAAATAATTACTACATCAGTTTAGTGTAATTATTTTATATACCTATTTATTGGGATACAATTGAAGATAAAATAATTTAATCAATATAAGGTTAATATTTGTCATTATAATACATTTTTTAAATATATCTTATTGTAAAACAATCAATAAATATATTGTTCATATTACAACATGAATGCAGAAAATTGAACATAACATTAAATAACATATTATAAGTCTCATAATATTTTCTATATGGCACCATATGGTCAATAATTGGACCCTTGGATGATTATGGTAGATATGTACTAAAAAATAATATTCATTCAAATGTTATGGTGTTTTAATGGTTATTATAATTTTATTAAAAATAATGTTATTGATATTTCATTATTTAATTAATTTGAGAATCATGAATGTATAAGTCTTTAAGGAAGTTATTTACATCATAAAAATTAAAAACAAATTAACATGATATATAAAATAATTTTATCATTAAAATAAGTATTTATAGTCATATCTATATACTATATATCATTATATAAAAAATGATATATTTACTAAAACATGAATTTGACATCTTTAAAATTGTAATATATATTATAATATAAATATTATAATTCCCCCCAAGTGGTCCAAAACAAAACAAAAATAATGTTTTATCAAAATCTATGTTTATTAAGTTTATACATTTCATTTAGATTCATTAAAAATATAAATTTATCTCCATGAGAACAAATAATATTTATTAAAGACAAAGAAATTGACATGTCCTCTCTTTCATTGATTTAAATACTATTTTAGTCATTTTGATAGACAAGTGTCCATAAAATGACACAACTTTGACACTTATATTTTAAGGGTTTAATTTAATCATATTATAAAATTTTTCATTTTTATGGTAATTTTAAGTCTTTATAATTTCGTTTTTAACCTAAATTACCTAATTTACCCATTTCAATGGAAACAAAATTTAACCTAATTACTATTCATTTTGGCCAAAAATTTAAAATGGAATTGTTTATAAAATTTTAATTTTATGAATACAAGTTAAAATCCATTTTTAAGAATTAAAAACCTAAAATTTTTAGAATTTTATTTAAAATATAATCGGTAAAATATCATGAAAAATACTTTTTGGAAAAATGTCCTTTCAAAATGGAAAATATTTAAATAATAAATTCATGTATAAAATGTGTTTCAAAAACCATAATTTGATAAAAATTAAATAATTAATATTTAAAAATAATCACTAAATAACTTCACATTTTATAGATTTTTAAAAAAATACGGGTTTTTCAATAAAATCAGTATTTTTATAATTTTTCATAAATTGGTACTTATCAAAAAAATGCCAAAAATCTAACCAAAGTGAATTTTGATATTCCAATTACCAAGATGAATTTTATTTTTTCAAATATAATTTAAAAAATTCTAAAATCTATATTTAAAATGGTTGTTTCATCACAAGGATGCAGAACTGCTTTTTAAAAAAATACATCTTTTATCCAGAAAATAAATTTTTCCTTATATCATGTCAAGAAAACATATAACATTAATTTAATCCATTTTATTCAATATATAAAACTTATATTTCATTAATATTATCCATCAAGAGTAATTTTATTATTTTATAAACTCACTTATTTTTATTTAAATAGTTTTTCAGAAGTAAGATCATAATTTTTATGCCCAGCATTATAATACCAAGGTTTTGAGGTAAAATGAAAATATATAATTGTTTAGTTATAATCAGAATTGTATGAAATTAATTATATCAAAATAAATTTATATTTTTAATAACATAAGGTAGAAAATGTGTATCATATATTACAAGTTAAGATGATGATGTGTATAGTGAAATCTTATCATGTAGAAGCATAAAACAGAAGTCATCTATGAAATAAATAACCATCACATAAAAATATCAGGGTGATTCATATATGATTTATTATAAAGGATTTTGGAATGATTACACTGAGAAACAATACATTGGGTATGATTATTTTGTCTTTATTTTATTTTCGTGAGATACATGCCATATTCACTACTCACTTCATTTTTTTGGTGTATATACATCCATAAGACATGATACATAACTAATTTAATTTTTTATGACATAACAAACTTTTATTTATTTTATTATTTCTTGGGGATCATGAATCTAATGTTACTCAAGTATTAATGCTTTTCTTATATAACTTTTATTTCTCTATGACATCTTCTTTATTCACCAATCATCTTATGTGTGGGGTTTATTGTTCCCAAAAATGTATTATATGATTATTATATATTAATTAATGATTATTTAAACATCCATTTTATTATATTTCTTTTATTGTATTTATTTTCCAAATGTAAAAAATCTATAGTGTAATTATTTCTAAATTTTCCTTCTTTGAGACACATGTCTTGTTATACACATATATTTTTTATGAGGTATCTTTATTGTTGTTGAAATGTTATATCATGAATATAATTATGTTAGTGATATTTTTTGTTTCATTTAAAGTTATTATTTCTATTTTAATTATGATTTTATGTTACCAATGAGGTAATAACTTATTTCTATAGTCTCATCGTCTATCAAGATAGTTTATGATTATCCTTCCAGTGAGGAGATCCTATGATCTATATCTCATGAACTCTCAATAATTTTTATTACCCAATGTTTATTAATTTTATATCAAAAAATTATATTATTTTTCCAAACTATGGTACATAAAATAATTATTAAAAAAAATTTAGGATATTAGGACCTTATTTCACCATTCATACTAAAATATGTGTTCTCTCTTAACTTGGTTTTATTAAAATATTTTCAATAATCTTTTACAATTGTCATATCATTTTTATTAGAAACATTTATCCATTTTTTATATTTTAAAAAATTGTTTAAAATAAATATCATTTTTATTTTATAATGAAGGAAATTATCTAATCATTTAGGTTATAAAAGTAATTTTAAGCATTTACGTACTTACCCACTGTCATGATTGTAATTTCCTTAAATATTAATTTTTGAGTTCACATGATTATTTTTAAAGAAATTATATTCCTAATATTCAAGGAATTTTTTTATTTTATAATGGTTTGAAAAGATATATATTTTTGAAAAAAATTGTGTTATGTTTAGAAATTGTTCTAAATTTCTTTTAATGCTTTATTTATATGTTATAAAATGTTTATTTTCAAAAAAATGATTTCAATGTTTTAAAATATTATTTTATATGTTTTAATATAATTTTAAATAAATTTTTTCAAATATTTATTCATGATTATCTTTATGTTTTCATGGTTAATTTTAATGATAATGATTTTAAGATGCTATATGTAATAAAAAGTTATTATAAAAGAAAATTAATGTTCTATGTGATCATTTAAAACCCTTCTATATATAATATTTCATTCTTGGTTATACTTTATAATTTACTCATGATATATCTAGGGATATCATTCATATTATTAATTGGAGTGGTTTTGTATAATTGTATTGATGTATAGGAAACATGTTTCTGATTTAGGGGTTATGCCACTATAAATTCCTATGAATCCACTTTCCATTAATGAGATATTATTGGATTAAATGATTATAAGACCTATCTTTTTTTAATGGTTTATGATGTGATTAATTGTTTATTATTCCCATTTCATTTCATGGTACTTGGTATGATTGTTTATAATATTTTTTCACACATATATATAATTTTATTATGAGATGGGTGGTACCTATACCTCCCTTTGATGCATTGGGTAATGACAAATGGTATATTATCTCAATGGCTACATTGTGCGTATCCCATGACCGAAAACAATACGGTACATGGTTGTAGACCAAGACTGAAAATAATAAGGTACATGGTTGTATCCGATGCTTGTAAATAAGAAGGTATATGGGTAATAGACCAACACATAATGAAAGAGGGTACAAAATTTGTATCCCTATACCAAAAATAAGAGGGTACATGGGTTTTTATCCAAATGCCAAATGAGTTACATGGCTGATTATCCCAATCCTAAAAAGTTATGAAGGTCTTGGTAGGTATCCTTTACATAATATTTTCAATTCTTATGTGTATGAAATAAATTTCATGTCTTTTTCCAATGTTATTCAATCATGGATTATGTTATTTATTCTCTTATGATTCACTTCTTATGAAATTACAATATTTATTCCTTAACTCATATATATGTTCTTTGATTTTTAGGTTATGATCGTCAAATTTTATTCCCATGTTCTCAAAACCATAATTCTCCTGTTCAAGATTACATATACCGTTTTATTACCCTTATTAAGCCTTTGAACTCACCCATTTCTCTTGTTTCTATTCCCTAGGTTGCGAAGAATAGTTTTAATTCGAATCACTACATGGGAAGATCATTGTGGAAAACATTAAATACATTTCACTAGGGTAGATGATATTTAAAGGGTTACAAAGAAAAAAATATATTATATTCCATGGTTATATTTTTTTTATGTTCTAAATATTCATCTTATATGATTTTGTATCTTTGTATGTTAATCCTGGGTCACTATAGATCAGTCCATGTTCCATCCATGTCTATCTCATTGGATATAAATCATTACCCAATTAATTTGGGATAGATATAAGTCTCATTTATCTTATAATGTGAAGTGCACTGTGTTGCATTTGTTGTCAATGAGGCATGAAGTTGTCATGGAATGAATGGAAGTCAAGGAATGTCAAGATGTGAATGACAAAGGTTGTGATGGTGTTGGTGGTGAAGGAGAATGGCCATGGTACTAAGATGCATGTCACTTAGTAGATTCACTAAGTGGTATTGGAAATTGTGGTTGAAACATTCTCTAGTAAAATCAGACGATTGTTGAACTGATCTTTAAAGTTCCAAGAACTTGTATCAACTGGATACAATGTCACAACAAGCTCTAGAAGGCCATGCATTGTTAAGACAATGCATGAGGATGTGAATGGGATCCATCCAAAACTTCTAAGTGGATGAAGTGGATTAATGAAGTCCATGCACTATCACTTAGTGCATGTGAACATGAAGATGATCCGATTGATCTCTGATTAGATCAATGAAGCACATTGCAGAATTTAAGTGATTCAGGAGTTCGGTTGAAGAAGAAGAACCTTTTGAATTCCATATCCTAAGTGAAGATCATATGAGGAGAAGTAATGGAATTCCTAAGAATAAGAAGAAAAATGTAGAAGAAGAATGGCTTAGAGGAAGATGGCTTGGCATTTAGAATTGGCATTTTTCCTGGAGGACTTTGTTTTTGACAAAGTTTTATTCGTTACTTAGCCAAACAATTGGCCAGCCCGTGGACACCTTGAGGGTTCAACCCCAAGGCACATGTGGGCCTAAGGCGCCACGCCCAAGGGGGAACCCGTGGGGCGAGCCAGGGCGGCAGGGCGCACACCCAAGACACCTCATGGGCGCCTGGGGCACGCCCGGAGGAGCGCGGCAGGGGCGTAGGAGCGCGCCCCCAAGAGTGTCACAACGTGCATAGTGGGCGCCAGTGGCGCGCCCGCAGGGAGCATAGTGGGCGCAAGAGCGCGCCCGCAGAGAGAACCCGGTGCGGGGCGGCACCGGGAGGGGAGAAGTGCAACTGAGCGTTGAGCGGGGAGAGGATCTTTGATAAAGCGTGGAAAAACTGCGCCCCGTTTCGATGTGGGACGCGGAATTTTCACCCGGGAGCAGATCTGAGCCGTCCGTCTCATCGCGCGCTGGATCGCAGCCGCCCATCTAATCCGCCGCGCCCCCGATCTGATCCAAGCCGTCGAAGCCTTTTTGATCACCGCATCCAACGGCCCAGCGTCCGTCTCCTTCCTCGAGCTCAGCCGAAGGCCACCCGCAACATCGCCTGAACCAGAGGCCATCCGATCACCGGTTTTCGAGTTCCCGGCCACCTCTGAAGGATCTAAGACGTCCATGGACTTCGTCTGGCCACACTGAACACAACCGTGCATTAAAATATGCATGCATGCGATGAGAGGAGAATTCAAAGCAATGCCGAGGCAAACGAAGTTGCCAAGGCTTCATGGGTTTGTGCCTTTACATGGATTGGGTTTAAACAGAGGCCGTGCATGCGTTATAAATCGCATGCACGAGGAGGAAAGAAAGAGGAAGATCTCGCGTGAAACAGAGGATAAAAATAAATATTTGGAAGATTTTAAAGAACCGAACACTTTGGGATTTTGAAGTTAAATCACGCGGAGGATTTGAAGCTCTGCCTCGCCTATAAAAGAAGAGCCCAAGGCTCCAAAGATGCTTGCTGATCCTTTGTTGAAAACTCGGAGTCCCGCGTGTGCCTCTGCCACGCGAAGAAGAAGCCGCCGCACAAAGATTTGCACGGCTGAAGTCCCCTGCGCGCTAATCCTTTGCGCGGCAGGAAGACCTCGTGGCCGCAACACTCTGCGCGCCCGAGGCTTGTTCCCTCTCTGCCCGCACCCTTGTGCGGCAAGAGGAAGTGCCCGCGGGTGCATCACTTGCGCGCCCCACGGCAAGAGGAGTTTGTGCGCTCGAAGGGTTGCGCGCCCGTGGAGCCTTGCACCTGAGGACCTACGCGACCCAAGGCAGTAGCCAGCTGCACCTTGCATGCCTTCAGTTGGTTAGTGTTCGGGCTGTGTGTGTAAAAACAGAAGAAGGCAGTGTGTGTGTGCCAAGTGGAGAAGAAGACCCGAGCCTTAGTGCCTTGTGTGCCAAGTGAAGTGGAAGACCACACTTTGTGTGTGTGCCAAAGAAGGCCGAGGCTTTGCCTCTTGTGTGTGCAAGGAGAACCCGAGACCACACCTTGTGTGTGTGCCAAGTGAGGAAGACCCTACGGGTTGGTTGTGCACTCTTGAAGATTAAAAGATAAAAACAAAGTGTGTGTGCAAAGTGGAAGAGTACACAAAGAGCAAAGAGGCCGTAGCCTTTGGTATGTGCAAGAAGAAGTGAAGGCCAAGTTTCAAGTGTGTGCAAAATGAAACAAGTGTGTGTAAAGAGACAAGTTGTCAGAACCTAAGTGTGTGCACTAAGAAGTGTGTATACACTTAGAAGAAATAAGGAGTGACCCACAGTAAAGTAGAACACACTCTACGTGTTTAAACAAATTGGATAAAGTGTGTGAAGGAGGAAGAAGGTGTGTGTGCTTAAAGTGACTACACCCTTTGTGGGTCTACTGCACCAAGAAGAGGAAAGGAGGAGTGCATGCATGCATGCATGCACGTGCACACGTGAAGAAAGTTAAATCAGTGGTGTGCATCTGAGTTGACCAAGACCAAGGTTCTTGAAGAATTTGAGAAGGCCATGCAGTCAGTGCATGAGGATGTAGAGTTTCCATGCACTCAGTGCATGAAGTAGAGTTGAACTGAGACTGGACCAGACCAAAGTTAAAGATATCAGTTGTCTGAGTATTCAGTAGTTGGAGAGATAAGCCAGGTCATCCTGAAGAAGGAGATAAAGCCTGAGCTAGACGAGAAGCCCTGATCAACCACAAGTGATCAGAAGAGAAGAGCAAGGCCAGCAGTCTTTATCCCAGACTGCTGAAGATACTTGAAGAAGCTTAAAGTGAAGAAGAGCTACTCGTGTGACTCGAGGAGCCAAGAGAAGACCCTGTGGGACTCAGGGAGAAGAAGTCTTCAGTGGGATTCTGGAGCAGGCCAGTGGGACTCTAGTAACACTGTGTGAAGCAGTATAAAGACCCTCCTGTGGGACTCAGGAGAGATACAGTGGGACTCTGTATCGGCCATTGTAATTTTAACAGGTTATAATGGAGAATCCATGCTAGGAGAGCATGGCAAGGATGTAGGCCTTTGGTGCCGAACCTTGTAAATCCTTGTGTCCTGTGCCTTTTCATTACTGCATTATCCGGGAAAGGTTGAGAGACATAAGAAGAGTGGATCGAGGCCTTAACAAGCCATAGAGGTTTAATTGATAAGAATCAATTAGTAAAAAGTTTTAAGGGATCACTGATTCACCCCCTCCCCCTCTCAGTGATTCACACTGATCTGGGCACTTCAATTGGTATCAGAGCGAGGTTACCTCTAAAAGATCCAAGGGAGTCTTTATGGAGTGCAGATTTGAGGAAATGAGTGACCAGCCTCAAATGGAGATATCTCCCAAGACTCAGAAAAATAGAAAGAAGAAACAGGAAAAGAAGATGAGGAAGAAGGTTGTTGCAATCAGAGAAACTCCTTCTATGGAAAGAAATGTGAATGTCACATCAGATTACAATTCCTTTTATCATTCTTCTGATGAAGCCTGCTCTAGCTGTGATGAAGATGGAAGAAACAATGATCTTCTAAATGCAATCAAATATCTTCAGAAGAGAGTCCCCAAGGAAGTTGCAATGTGTATAGCTACAGGAATCCTTGATCTTCAAGAAGAAAAATCACAGTTAGAAGAAGAATCCAATACAATGGAAGATCAATTGGCAAAAAGGGTTGGCATAACCAACACTCTCAGAAAGCTGGTGAAGGCTAAAGATGAAACTGTTTCCCTTTGCAATGAAAGATATGAAGACACTGCTGAAGAATTGCAAAGAAGCCTTTCTGAGAAAGAATTCTTTAAAATAATAATCAAAGATGTTTTCCATTCACTGGAAAAGAGGCACAAAGTTTCAATGAATGTCAGAGATGCTCAACTTGAAGACAAAGTCAAAATGGTGAAGGAGCTTGACAATTCATTGCTAGAATTAAAGACAGTGCATGATGACCAGATGAATCAGCTGAAAGAAAGTTGGGAAGGAAAGCTAAGAGCTGTTGAGGATGAGAAGAACTCCCTTAACATGAAGTGCTTAGAACTAGAGGTGATATTGACAAATCTGCAATCACCCAAAGCTGAATCCTCCCAGTCAGCTGTAAGAAGAAATGTTGCTACACAAGTATGCATTGAGAAGGATGATTCTAAAAGAAAGACATCCTCTATTGAAAGTGCAACAACTTCTAAAAAGAAGGTACCATCCATCCCATCTTGTACTGATGCTTCTAATTGTGTTTCCACAAAAAGTGCAGGATGTAAGAATAACACTGATCAAGTATGGATGAAGAAGATGAAGAAAGAGAGATCTCCTGAAACAACACAGCAATTCAAGAGAAATGCCCAACAGCAAGAAGGACTCAAGAGGTCAAGATTTGTGGGTCAGTGTTGGTGTTGTAACAAGTATGGGCATTGTGCAAAGGATTGTTGGTACAATCCACTGAATGCCAAAGCACAGAGGAATCCCATGCCTAGGGGGAGGAAGCCAGAGGAAAAGAAGCAACATCCACAGGTCCAGAGACATCTGTTTACTGCAAATAGATTTGGATTACTTGACAACATCTGGGATGATTGCAAAAGTGGTCAAATAGATACATGTCAATCTCCAACTGTATCCAGAGCTCAAAAGAAGAAAAGATCACAGAACCTGGCTCAGAAAGAATCCTTGGGAAGCAAGAAGAATGTTGACAATGCTCCCAAGAAGATTATGAAAAAGGAAGAGAAGTCCTTGGAATTAAAATCCAAGAAGGGTGATGCATCCAGAAGGACCACCAAGAAATGCTTCTACTGTGGAAAGAAAGGTCATATCATGGAACTTTGTGAACAAGCCATGGAACTGAATAGAAGAATACTGGACTCAAAAAGACAATCAATCCAGAAGAAGCAGAAGGGATTGATTGAAAACAAGTTGCCTAAGAAAGGTAGCTTGAAAGCATCAAAAGAACCATGTGGAACTTCCAGAACTGAGGCCACACTTCCAAGTGACTTACTAGTCATATGGCCTAATCAGTTGCATCTTTCCAGAGAACTGCAAAGAGCTGAAGATGAAGCACTGGAAATTGCTAAGGGAAAAAGGAAACAAAAGATTTCACATGAATATGAATTGAGATCCACACCAGCACCAACATCATTGAAGATCAAATGTGCAAGTGTGAAGAATGGTGAAAATGGGACATCTCGGTTGAGAGAATCTTCTCAACCTTGTTGTTCACATTGATGAACCAAGGAGGTTCCATCTTATTCCCTTATACTATTGGTATTTATATGTGCTGACATTGCAGGGAATTGAAGATGATGATCATTCTCAACTGGAGGATGGTTTGGACAGAACGGAGTGCACCCCTTGAGGGGGAGCTTATCTGGAGAAGATGGGATTCTGAGATTAATTCTATCTTAAGAAGGATGAATGGGGGAGCTTTATCTTTGCACCTGAACTTTCTAAATGTGTTTTGTGAAGTATGTGCAGGATTCAGCAATTCATTGAATATCTGAAAAAATTCAACCCCTAAGCATGATCTCACATGTTTATAGTGAATGTGGACAGCATTGAGTTCCTTGGTTATATCACTCTTGTTTTGTACACTGGGTTAGCCCAAGTAGACTTAGAGTTGATTTACTAAAGGTTCTTTGCTAAGAAGAACATGTGGCATCATCCCTCTCTTAGTAATTTTCAAGAAGATTCTATTCAAAGGGAGGAATATATTTTTGAAAGTGAACCACACCACACCTTTGCATTTGATTGCCAATAAGGGGGAGAAAATATTGGCACACATATTGACCCATTCATATGTGCTGAAAGGAGTGTATTGACAACAAATACAAAGGGGGAGATTGAAGTGCACTGTGTTGCATTTGTTGTCAATGAGGCATGAAGTTGTCTTGGAATGAATGGAAGTCAAGGAATGTCAAGATGTGAATGACAAAGGTTGTGATGGTGTTGGTGGTGAAGGATAATGGCCATGGTACTAAGATGCATGTCACTTAGGATATTCACTAAGTGGTATTGGAAATTTTGGTTGAAACATTCTCTAGTAAAATCAGACGATTGTTGAACTGATCTTTAAAGTTCCAAGAACTTGTATCAACTGGATACAATGTCACAACAAGCTCTAGAAGGCCATGCATTGTTAAGACAATGCATGAGGATGTGAATGGGATCCATCCAAAACTTCTAAGTGGATGAAGTGGATTAATGAAGTCCATGCACTATCACTTAGTGCATGTGAACATGAAGATGATCTGATTGATCTCTGATTAGATCAATGAAGCACATTGAAGAATTTAAGTGATTCAGGAGTTCGGTTGAAGAAGAAGAACCTTTTGAATTCCATATCCTAAGTGAAGATCATATGAGGAGAAGTAATGGAATTCCTAAGAAGAAGAAGAAAAATGTAGAAGAAGAATGGCTTAGAGTAAGATGGCTTGGCATTTAGAATTTGCATTTTTCATGGAGGACTTTGTTTTTGACAAATTCTTATTCGTTACTTAGCCAAAAAATTGGCCAGCCCGTGGACACCTTGAGGGTTCAACCCCAAGGCACATGTGGGCCTAAGGCGCCACGCCCAAGGGGGAACCCGTGGGGCGAGCCAGGGCGGCAGGGCGCACACCCAAGACACCTCATGGGCGCCTGGGGCACGCCCGGAGGAGCGCGGCAGGGGCGTAGGAGCGCGCCCCCAAGAGTGTCACAACGTGCATAGTGGGCGCCAGTGGCGCGCCCGCAGGGAGCATAGTGGGCGCAAGAGCGCGCCCGCAGAGAGAACCCGGTGCGGGGCGGCACCGGGAGGGGAGAAGTGCAACTGAGTGTTGAGCGGGGAGAGGATCTTTGATAAAGCGCGGAAAAACCGCTCCCCGTTTCGATGTGGGACGCGGAATTTTCACCCAGGAGCAGATCTGAGCCGTCCGTCTCATCGCGCGCTGGATCACAGCCGCTCATCTAATCTGCCGCGCCCCCGATCTGATCCAAGCCGTCGAAGTCTTTTTGATCACCGCATCCAACGGCTCAGCGTCCGTCTCCTTCCTCGAGCTCAGCCGAAGGCCACCCGCGACATCGCCTGAACCAGAGGCCATCCGATCACCGATTTTCGAGTTCCCGGCCACCTCTGAAGGATCTAAGACGTCCATGGAGTTCGTCTGGCCACACTGAACACAACCATGCATTAAAATATGAATACATGCGATGAGAGGAGAATTCGAAGCAATGCCGAGGCAAACGAAGTTGCCGAGGCTTCATGGGTTCGTGCCTTTGCATGGATTGGTTTTAAACAGAGGCCGTGCATGCGTTATAAATCGCATGCACGAGGAGGAAAGAAAGAGGAAGATCCCACGTGAAACAAAGGATAAAAATAAATATTTGGAAGATTTTAAAGAACCGAAAACATCGGGATTTTGAAGTTAAATCATGCGGAGGATTTGAAGCTCTGCCTCGCCTATAAAAGAAGAGCCCAAGGCTCCAAAGATGCTTGCTGATCCTTTGTTGAAAACTCGGAGTCCCGCGTGTGCCTCTACCTCGCGAAGAAGAAGCCGCCGCGCAAAGATTTGCGCGGCTGAATTCCCCTGCGCGCTAATCCTTTGCGCGGCAGGAAGACCTCGTGGCCGCAACACTCTGCGCGCCCGAGGCTTGTTCCCTCTCTGCCCGCACCCTTGTGCGGCAAGAGGAAGTGCCCGCGGGTGCATCACTTGCGCGCCCCGTGGCAAGAGGAGTTTGTGTGCTCGAAGGGTTGCGCGCCCGTGGAGCCTTGCACCTGAGGACCTACGCGACCCAAGGCAGTAGCCAGCTGCACCTTGCATGCCTTCAGTTGGTTGGTGTTCGGGCTGTGTGTGTAAAAACAGAAGAAGGCAGTGTGTGTGTGCCAAGTGGAGAAGAAGACCCGAGCCTTAGTGCCTTGTGTTCCAAGTGAAGTGGAAGACCACACTTTGTGTGTGTGCCAAAGAAGGCCAAGGCTTTGCCTCTTGTGTGTGCAAGGAGAACCCGAGACCACACCTTGTGTGTGTGCCAAGTGAGGAAGACCCTACGGGTTGGTTGTGCACTCTTGAAGATTAAAAGAGAAAAACAAAGTGTGTGTGCAAAGTGGAAGAGTACACAAAGAGCAAAGAGGCCGTAGCCTTTGGTATGTGCAAGAAGAAGTGAAGGCCAAGTTTCAAGTGTGTGCAAAATGAAACAAGTGTGTGTAAAGAGACAAGTTGGCCGAACCTAAGTGTGTGCACTAAGAAGTGTGTATACACTTAGAAGAAATAAGGGGTGACCCACACTAAAGTAGAACACACTCTAAGTGTGTAAACAAATTGGATAAAGTGTGTGAAGGAGGAAGAAGGTGTGTGTGCTTAAAGTGAATACACCCTTTGTGGGTCTACTGCACCAATAAGAGGAAAGGAGGAGTGCATGCATGCATGCATGCACGTGCACACGTGAAGAAAGTTAAATCAGTGGTGTGCATCTGAGTTGACCAAGACCATGGTTCTTGAAGAATTTGAGAAGGCCATGTAGTCAGTGCATGAGGATGCAGAGTTTCCATGCACTCAGTGCATGAAGTAGAGTTGAACTGAGACTGGACCAGACCAAAGTTAACGATATCAGTTGTCTGAGTATTCAGTAGTTGGAGAGAGAAGCCAGGTCATCCTGAAGAAGGAGATAAAGCCTGAGCTAGACAAGAAGCCCTGATCAACCACAAGTGATCAGAAGAGAAGAGCAAGGCCAGTAGTCTTTATCCCAGACTGCTGAAGATACTTGAATAAGCTTAAAGTGAAGAAGAGCTACTCGTGTGACTCGAGGAGCCAAGAGAAGACCCTGTGGGACTCAGGGAGAAGAAGTCTTCAGTGGGATTCTGGAGCAGGCCAGTGGGACTCTGGTAACACTGTGTGAAGCAGTATAAAGACCCTCCTGTGGGACTCAGGAGAGATACAGTGGGACTCTGTATCTGCCATTGTAATTTTAACAGTTTATAATGGAGAATCCATCTTGGGAGATCATGGAAAGGATGTAGGCCTTTGGTGCCGAACCTTGTAAATCCTTGTGTCCTGTGCCTTTTCATTACTGCATTATCCGGGAAAGGTTGAGAGACATAAGAAGAGTGGATCGAGGCCTTAACAATCCATAGAGGTTTAATTGATAAGAATCAATTAGTAAAAAGTTTTAAGGGATCACTGATTCACCCCCTCCCCCTCTCAGTGATTCACACTGATCTGGGCACTTCATAATGAAATCAAACATACATATTCCAATTGATCTTAAAAAATCATATCATAACCCATTATATGAAATGGTTATCATAAACATGTATTCATATCATTACCTATGGAAAACCAGACAAGTTTCACAACAATTTAATCAATGAATAACCTATGAAAATTAGTGGGTTTCAATCATATAACATATGGAAGAGAAATGGGATTCATAAAAATAATACCTATGAAAGGTAAAATGGTTTTACAAACATCATTCCATTAAAATATAAACCATTCAGAGAAAAAATATGAATGAAACCTCTGAATAATTTTTTTAAAAAAGAATGAGTAACAGTAATAAATTTCATATAAGATGAAAAAAAATTAAAATGACCCATTAAAAATATTTATTATGGTAAATATCTTTTTTCTAAAAAAATCTTAAAAATATAAATCCCTTTTAAAATTGGTTTTTGAAAACATATAAAACAAGCTGGATAACATGTTAAAAAAATTCATTGAAAATAGATTTGAAATATGACCAACGGATAATTGAAATAAACTAAATCCACATCAAATCCATTTTCCTTGATAATGATCATTAAATATAATTTTAAAAACAATTTACAAATCATTTTAAAAATCATTTTTCTATACATGGGTTTTGAAATAAACATATTCCTGAATGAGAAGAAAAAATATATCAGATTTTCTTAAAAATATTTTCAAAATGATATTAAATTCTGTAGAGTGTAAGCATTTTAACAATACATGAGGATATACTGAATAAAAATTTAAAAATAATATTTTTGTGATTTATTGAGAGAGGGGCATAATATTTAATAAATTCAAGGATAGTCATAAACAGTTCTGGTAAATGATGACATTGTTTCAATAAACTCTTGCAAATTGCTAAAAATGAATCACACTACCCATGTAAATATATGAAATAAAATTAAGAATAAAATTTAATGAAAATATTTTTATTCATGATATAACATTCCAAATGGTAGTATATAAACCTCAAAAAATAATATTGGTTTATAACAAAACATGTGACTCAAAGAAGAAAAATTGAGAGAAAACTATCTTACTTATTTGGTATCTTTTGGACATTAAAACCACATGAAAGATAGATAATCCTATTTCTATGTAAATACCAATAATTTTATGTAAGATAATAATATAATAAATTTATTACAATGTATATACACCACATATAAAAATGAATTTGAATAAATCATATGTATCATAGAGAAAAAATTTAGACTAGAAATCAGCATAACTTATATCTTGACACTATAAGTACTCATCCAAACCTCATGTAAAAAAACTATATGTTTTTTATAATTATATTATAGAAACATATAATTATATATAATAATATAGATCATTTTATTATAACATTATATTATATTTTTTGTTAAAAAAATACTTGTTAATATTATGCTTTTGGTAATATCCTCTTTGTTTTCCTAACATGTTTTTTCTAATTATTCTTAATCCTATAACATAGATAATGATATAATTTTTTTAGAATATGAAAAATGATAGAAATATCATATATATATGTATTATAAATATTCTTAATAGTCTATAAATTCTAAAAATATAAAATGATACATATATTTCATGGAGAAAGTGGGACATATATACACATGAATGTTGTTTCAATTTTATTATCGTTTTGAAAGACATAAAGTAAATGAAAAATGTATATATTTATATATTATCATTATAGTATAATAATTAATTTATATATATAATGTAATTTCACTAATCCCATTTTTAATACATGTCATTTATGTGTGAATTAATCACATAGCTTTGATTAGGCGATAGTCCACAAGTCCAAAAATGATTTTTTCATATTAAAAAAAATTAAACCAGGAAGGTATGTTTTATATAATAATTAAAATAGAATTAATACATCACAAATACCATATATACAACATAAAACTATATTTCAATCACAATTCCCACCCATGAGAAGTGGTAAATGAAAAATGAACAATGATGATTTTTGAGGCGTTAGTCCTCCGTACACCTAAACTGTAATGTTATAAACCATTACATGGATGGTTTGTTAGTGAAAAATAAACCCTTATTATAAGGAAAATGTTATTATATAAAATATACTTAAGTTATTATTTAATTATAGAATAATCTGATTTGGGTTGGTGGAGAATGAAAATGAAACCAAAGAACCTCTGGAAGTGTTTTACCTCTTTTATGGGTAACAACTATTTTTCACAAAATAGATTAATTTATTGAACTAATTCCAAAGTTGATGATTATAAGTTGTAGGTATTGATTTTGGGATGATATTTGGGTAGACTATTTTCTGATTCAATTTTTTTGAGACTTGTGAATATGTTGGAGGATTAACTGATTTTTTATTGTGGAGGAGGAGTGGTGTTCTTGTAATTTTTTGAACTGGGAGTTCCACCAACATTTTTCACATATGAAGTGGCTCAAATATTTTTTCAAGTCCCCAAAAAAGGAATATTTGGTGTAAATAAGAACACTAAATGTATCTTTACATGTTTCTAGGAAATTTTAGGCTTTATGTTTAACGTTTATTCCTTTGTGAATCTAACTTTTCTCTTAATCACTATAATTAATTTTAATTAAATTCAGTAATTGTTTTTTACAAAAAATAATGTCACCAAATTAGAAATTATTAATTATTATACTTATAAATATTTAATCTATTTTTCAAAATTAAAATCATATAATTTTATAGAATTAATTCAAATTTAATCTCGCGGACAGGATGACAAAGCTGTGTTTTTAAATAGAAAATGTTCAAAATAGAGAAATATTTTTATTTAGAATTTCATTTTGAAATTGAATAAAAAGACCTAAATTGGACATATTTATATAAATTGGATCCAATGAAACATTAAAACCAATTAAAAATATATGATAAACATATAAATAATTTATATTAAAAATAACTTCTAAATTAAATTTTAGTATTTTTCACTTTTCTTCCAAAAATGATGTTTTTCAAAAAAATCACAAAAACACCACACTATGATAATTTCTAAACTCTAAGTTAATAAAATATTGTTTATTTAATCCAATTAAAATTAAAATGTTTCAGAAATTAATTTTTTTATTGTTCATAGTAGGATATACAAAATAGTTCATTTGAAGAAATAGTGTTTTCAAACATATAAAATCGTTACAAAAATTTTAATTTTTTATTATAAATAAGTTTTATTTATATTAATCAATTATAATTATTATTTAAATATTAATTAAAAGTATTTAAATTGCATTTATTAATGGATTTTTTATAACTATATCATTAAAATTATTATAATAATCAAATGTTTTTTCACAGAACCTCAGTGTTGCGTGTAACACAATCCAAGTTGGTGTTTCATGCAGTGAAATATTAACTTTTGGTAGCGTCTAATGAATGGTAAACATGGTGTAGTGTACAACACAATACATCCCAAAACGAATTGATTCATAAAATAATGTTCATAAAAACATGGGGAATTACATTTTATCCCCATTAAAATGAATTTTACCCTCCAAATTTATCATCATCATGCAAAAATTGAGGATACTTATGCATCATCGTATCCATAAGTTACAACATAGCTTCCTCTAACTAGTGGGTTCATCACCAATATTTTACCATGTTATTGGTAATGTTTCATATAACTTTTTTTTATGATCCAAAATTTCTTGTTGGTGTTCCTCGTAAGATATATCCTCATACAGTTGTATAACCTATGATTATTGTACATATGACATGTCACGTATGTTCTTCCTCAATAGAGATACATGGAACACATAGTGAACTTTAAAACGTTTTGGAGGAAGTGTTTTGTGATAGGATACTATTATAATATGATTAGGAATTTCAAAGGGACGATATAGAAATATATTAGTTACTATTTCTTCTTGAATCTCACAGCCTTCATACATAGTGAAATTTGTAGAAAATCATCTCCGAAAATTCAAATTATAGATCACATAAAATGTTACCAGAATAAATCATATTCCACGATTGAGATATTTTGATAAGTTGTTCAATAGTTCTTACCTTCTCTATCATTTCGTTATTTATCACAGTCCCAATAGCTTTCTCTCTCTAACATAACCCCAATACGTTTAAACTCTATGTTTTTTTTCAGATAGGGCATTATAAGGATCCATATAAATGATTTATTGAATGATATTTTTTTATGAAAACTGAAAATGATGATGGTATTAATCCCACAACCTTCAAAATCCAGAAAATAAGATCTTAAAATATCTTATTGGGTTTGAATTGGTCATTTAGACTGAACATCAATTTGAGGATGATAAGTAATGCTCAATCTCAATTCTGTATCAAGTACTTAATGAAGTATTTTCCATAACATTAAGGTAAAACTCATATCCCAATCAGATATTATATAATTTCATACTCCATGAAACCATACCAATTCTTTAATGTATATCCTAGTAAGATAATTTAGATACAAGTATTATCTGATAGGAATTAATTATGTATAATTAGTAAATTGATTGATTACCCACATATAGAATTAAATAATTTATTGTTTTTAAGGAATCCAATGAAAAAATACATAATTATGTTATCCCATTTTCTTTTATGATATGGGTAATGGATGAAATATCAACTTATACGATTATATTTCAGCCTTAACTAATTTTTATACCAAGCACTTAGAGACAAACTCTATGGTATCCCTCTTCATGCAATATAATCAGAAGTTTTCTTTCATTGCTTTACCCATATTCATAATTCTATAATGAATAGATATTCAATAACTATGAGATTACTCTAATCGGTACTTCATCAGATTAGGTATTAAAGGAAAAAAAATACATTTTTCTTAAACAATATCATTACACCCTAATGAGATTTCATCTTAGGAACGTTTCTAACCTTTTTTCATCACTACATGTTCCATTTGACCCCTTTATTCTTTAAATTGTTTTAGGGTTGAAAATTCAATTGAGCAAGATAATATTTTTCCCTTATATTATTTTTTTCAGATCCATCCTTTGAAACTCTTTAAATGTTTGATATTTTTTTAATCCTCATAATAGATAACCTATCATGATCCTTTTGTCTCAAAGCACCATTCACCTGGATCACTTTCCTATGGTGTTAATGTAAAGATCAGTCATTATCCTTTATCATGTATAAAAATATTCTCTAGTGCATGTTCAACTACTTCTATGTGGAAAAATATTTCAATATTTTATTATCGTTATTCATATCACTCTTTTCTCAATAAAGATAATTCATATATATCGTTAATGAAATAATTTCTTCTGCATACTCCAAATACTTTTTTGTGTATTTATCTCATAAAACCTCAATTTTTATGAGGGATAGGATATAAATATGTTATTATACACATTAAAACATCTCAATCCCTCCTTGGAAGCATCACTATAGACTAGAAACGCTTCTATACTATAGGGTTATGTAAGAATTGGTGAGCTGGCCAACCTTATCTTTAGTTACTTCAAAGTTTCCTCACATTTATGGGTCCAGAGGAACTTAGAAACCTTCCAATTTAACATGGTTAGAAGATTTTATTACTGTGATAAATTATACAAAATGAATTTATAATGTCCTTCTAAACTAAGAAAACTATGGATCTTAGTCATTGTTTTTGGTCTAGGAAACCATTCAATAGCCTCATTCTTTGATGGATCTCTTGATATACCATCTCCTGTTATTATAGTACCTAAAAATGAATCCTTTTGCATCATAAATTCACACTTTTAAAAATTGTCATATAGTTATCCATTCTTTAGGGTTCATATTACAATTATCATGTGATATTCACTCTCTTCCCTAATCTTTAAAAAGATAAGAATATCATCTATAAAGACTACCACAAGTAGATTGGGGTAATCTCTAATGACTATATTGATTATATCCATTAATATTTTATAGGAATTGGTAAGACCATAAGGCATAAAAATATATTCCTAGTTTTGAAAATTTTTATAAAATTTCACCTTTTTTATATCCTTATTCTTGAGTAGAAATTGATTATATCCATAATAAAGGTAAAAATTGTAAAAGTTCAGGCTCCACATAGTCGACCAAACAAGTCCATAATATAGGGAATGGTATACTTAGTATTGATCATGATCTTATTCAAATCCAGATAATAAATGTCGATTCTCATTGATACATATTTATTTTTCAAAAAAACAAATGGTGCACCCCTAGGAGTCACACATGGATAAATGAATCCCTTATGAATTTTTTCTTGGGGTTACTTCATTATTTCATGAAACTCAATTGGGTCCATTCTATAGAGGGTATATTTCATCTGTGTGCAACTAGGTATATGATCTACTTAGAACTCAATATCATGTTTTGGTGGAAGCATAGGAATCCCTTTTAGAAAGACATAGAAAAACTCTTGACCAATAGGCATATCATTAGTGTCTATTATCTCCCAAAACACTTGAGATAAATTTCCCTAATAAATGGGAATTATGACCCACACATAGGTTGTAATCTCCATATTTATTTCATACATATCTACAAATTTATACGAAATTATATTTTTATCTGAGATATGTAATGTGGCATCCATTCCTTGTAAATTTGAGTAGACTTTCTAAAGATAAATATAATCCATGATTGATTTGACATCATATTTAACTAGAGGAAGAATGATATGATTTCCATTAAGATCATTACCACAAATATAAACCAGATTGGAATCCTAGACATGAGAAGCATTAATCATACCATTTGTGGTTTTCACTACTAAATCCACTTGTAATAGTTTTTGTATAATATTAATACCCTATAAAATTCATTAGATATGAAAGAGTGGGTGAAAATAAACAAGATAATAGACGTTCTTCAGTGGATTGTAAGTATACCTTTCACCACATCATTATCACACCCCTAATTATAATTTGTAATTTCATGAGATCCCCCCTTGTCCCTTAGCTTTAGAGGTTTTTTACATTGATCAAAATCACTAGACCTTTTTTGGGAACTATTTATCATAATTCTCATTCTCATTACACATGTAGAACTAAGGTGGGGAGGTGATTTCCTTGAAATTTTCAATCTAGTCACATTTTTAGATAACTTATTACTATAAAATTTGAAATATAATTCCGTATGACCCTACCTTATATATATAAAACATTTATAAGAAACCTTTATACAATTTACTATGTGATTATTTCAAAACATAGTGCGTATGAGAATGATTATTTTCTTCTATTCATGATTTTTATATTTTTTAAACCTCCATATTTGTTTTTTCAAAACCATGAGATTGACATGTAACTCCAACCTCCAATTCTGTAATGTTCTATCATTAAAAAATACAAAATCTAGTTAATTCAACTATAATACAATTATTACAATCCAAAATATCTTTTTGGTTTAAAGGTTTAGATAATTAGTTTGTAAAACACACATGAGAATACATAGAAATACAAAGTGGATATTACTAAAATTGAATACATTTAATCCATAATATAAAATATTTTAATAAAATTTTAATTAATTTCACGAAATTTTTTTACAATATTTATCATGGATTCTTATTTTCTATAAACCATCATTAATCCTTGTTAAAAAAATTTAAGAAATGGGATGGGCACAAAAAATTTTAGTAAGGGAAATAAAAAAAGATACCATTAGACCATCAATACTTATAAACATATGAAATAATATTAACAAAAACATACTTATCTCAAATAATGTACATTGTACCTACTTTGTGATAACAAGAGATTTACATAAAACGTAAAAAAATAATTTAGATAAATTTGGGGAATAATTACTTATGATTGCATCCCCCATGACTACCATATGATTGGTAACCCTAACATCTACCTTATAATTTAACACTCAAGGCTACCTTAGGGTGTAACCCTTATGGCTACCTTATGGTGTCACCATAGCAGTTACACATGAAGTAACCATTATAGTCAATGTAAAACATATACTTACCTAATGAATTGGAAGGAGATATAGGTCTCACTCTTCATCATAAAAAGTATTAAATCACTATAAAACTAATCACAAAAAATAAATATTTGAATCATAACAACATTCCATTTTAATTTTCAATAATAGAAATATAAATGGGAATTTGTAAAGAAAATTCCATTACCTCAAGTATGTCTTCCTTCAAACGTGATAAAACTCCTATATAATTTCATAATGAGTGTTATTAGTATATTAAATAACAGCATTAATTTTTTTAATTCCTTATATAATCTCTTTATAACATATTTCTACTCATTTATTGATAATACGTTGTTATTTTTATGGCATCGAGTTCCTTTATATTGTGGCTTCCATGGTTAGTTCAATATGGATTTTCTTTTCGAATGGAACAAAAAAAGTCAGAAGTGGAAGGATATGGTATAAATATATTTCTAGAATATTAAACGATACTATATGTCATTTTTCTTATATGAGAATTACTCACTAGATAAAATGCAGCTGAATATTTTTTATTTTTTATTTTTACGTATTTCATGAGTATAAATAAATTTTTTTAATATTATGTTTATATAATGGTACTAGAACATTATATAACTTTTAATATGTATAATAAAATATGTTTTAACCATAATAATGTTTTTATAACCAACATTGATGGTGGTAAAAGTAAATTCAAACACATCATTCATGATGGTGGTAATTGATACATCAGATATGATGTTTTCATTTTTTAGAATAAGATGATAAGGGGAAAGGTTTGATTATGTATATTCCATTAAAAAAATAAAATTAATGTATATATAAGATATTGGAGTTATAATGTCACACATATTATTTGAGGTGTAGAGATAATAAAAAATAAAATAATTTTAAAATAAAATTAAACAAAATTAAAGAGGATTTTACCTCTTGGATTTTTCTCCTTGAGAAGCACATTAATGGGAATGTGTTTGGAATTTTTGAGAGACCAAATGTTAATGGAAGTGGGGATAGTCTTGGTAATATAATATTTTAGAAACTAAACAACCTGCATGGATTTTATGTGTGAGAAGGAGAGGTGGTGAGGGGTTGATTATATATATTGGAGGAGAGTGATTTTATTTTATTTTATTCATTAATATATTATTTTGTCTCAATACTTTGAATAGTTTAATAATTATTAATAAATATATTAAAATATTGAAGGATAGTTCAAGATTATCATCTTATATTATCCATACATCATCTAGAAATCAATAATTCCGGTATTTAGTATATTTTGAAAATTATTATATTTCATTATTCACAAAAAATTCAACTATTTCATGATAAACCCAAACATTCACAGTACCAATTTTTTTGACGTGAAGTAATAAAAAATGACCTAGATTTTATGAAAATAATTTTTTAAATTTGATTAATTGAATTTTTAATTAAAATCATCATTTATTTGAAAAATTGTGAATTTGAAATTATAACATATATTATAAAACTTTGAAAAATTAATGAAGGTCTCATAAAAATATCATATAATAAAAAGAAAAATATTAATTTATTAATCTGTTTTATGAAGATAAATTTTATTTTAAATAATTATATTAATTATAAAATATTAAATTAACAATCTATCTTTCAAAAAATACCAACAATTAATTTATCCTTTTAAAAATATTAATTTTCCTATTCCATGATATAAATATAATAATATTTTTACATATAATATAAAAAACATTTATTTTATCTTTCATTGATGTCGATGCTATTCTATTAACAATATGAATATTTTGAATGGTGAAGATGACATTCATTCTGTATAAATTGATTAAATTTTATAAATTCCACATATTTCATTACACAATTATAATGAATTTACCTATTTAATTCTATAATGAAACTAAATTATTTTATATATACCTATGTTATTACATTCCCACACACCCACCCCCCCCCCCCTCTTGAAATTGCGTCCTTGTAATTCTTATTCACTTTTAAGAAAAGTGAGGTTAACTTTCCCTAATTTCATTTTATAATTCTCATATATATTTATCAACAATGTGGTTTCTTCACAAAGACAAAACCTAGTGAATTACAATATTCTACAATACATTATATCTACGTTCAAGAATTTTTATAGGATTTGCCCCATATAAAAGCTTCAATTCCAGCTAAACTACATCAAGACTCAAAACATGAGATGAATCTGGAACATACTTTATCAACATCAAAACATGAAAAATCATTGTGTACCTAAGATAAACTCAGAGGGAAATCCACATTGTTAAAAATTATTCAAACAACATCTTGGAATTAAAACGGTCTAATGAAATGTGGACATATCATTCATTTCTTTCCAAAATGCATTATACTTTTATAAGGATATATTTTAAGGAAAACATGATCACCTACCTTGAAAGAAAATTTTTTCATTTTATTATCTACATAACTTTTCGTTTTTATATATATTTTACTCATGTGTTGATGGATCATAATCACATTATCATCCACCAGGTCTACTAATTTAGGTACCATAAACTTCATTTCCCTTGCATCATCCCCAAAGCCATAAGATTCACACTGCTTCCAATATAATGCCTCAAAATGTGCTATCTGTATAGTAAAATTAAAATAATTATTATAAGGAATCAAAAATATTGAATGATGTTGACCAAAAATTAAGTAGTAAAACGTTGAAAAAGAATTAAAAAATATCATCTATTTTCTAAATTATATACTCAGTATTTCTATCATATTGATGATGAATTTATTGTACAGAAATTAATGTTAGTTCCCAATGAATTCTGATGGCCATTCAAAAAATTAGAATTGATCCTCGGATCACAGTCTGATGTAAGTGATATAGTTACTCCATGTAAAAAAAAATATCTTTGAGGTAAAATTTAGATTTATTTTCTATAAAAATAACATACAAAAAATATAAAAATGTGTAGATTTATTCATCTAATCAAGAGTAACCCAAATCGCAATGTTACATCATGAATTTTATGGTAGTCCTACAAATAAGTCCTTAGATATATTTTTTCAGATCCACTACATAACTGGAAAAGGATAAATAACCCCCTTAGGTAGTTTCCTCTCAACCATAACCTGTTGAATAGTCAAATATTTCATGTTAAAATTTTCAATATCTCTTTTCATTCCATCCCCATAGTAATAATTTTGAATGTCTATATATATCTTGGTGGTTCCAGGATGATCTGAAAAAGGGGAAATATGAGCTTCACGTAAAAATTCTTTTTCTGATAGGATTCACAAGGAATACATAATTTCATTCCAAATATTATGACTATATATTTATACACATTAAATTCAAGTAATTTACCATTCAATACGAATTATAACATTTTCGATAACTCATAATATTACTAATATGTTTTATTACTTCTATATGAGGGACTTGACTGCACTAACACCTGAAACAAAATAGATTAATTTCCTACACCAATAAAATCCAGTCCAAAATTCCTCAAATCATTAACCATGGGGTGATGTTCAATATGTAACGTGGATAATGTAGCATGATGTTATTGACTGAAGGCATCTTCCACTTATTTTCTTTTCCATTATGGTAATTATTATGGAAATCATAATATTTTCTCAATTATAGTAATCTTCTACCCCCCATGTTTAATTTTATCTAGGTAAATATATAATTCATATTTTTTGGTTCCTATTTATTTAACATTTATCTATATATAGATGGTGCCTCTATGTTTTTAATGATAAAAGAATATATGCTAATTTTAAAGCATGTTTGTGATAATTTTCCTCATGAGTTTTTATTTTCTTTAAATCATAATGATTTACCATATCATTCTATAGTATAATACTACCAATTAATTTCAATGATAAAATAATGTAAATGAGAAAAATAATCATTTCTAGAAGGTAGGGCCATAACTAAAGCATTCACTAATTGTTTTTTCAATTCACAAAAATAAATATCATAGTCTTATATACGAATAATTTTATCCTATTTTAATTTTAAAATATTTAGGGGTCAAGATAACTATGTGTAGTTCTTTAAAATATTTTGTAATAGCATACTAATCTATAAAATATAAGAATATAAGTAACATTTTTAGGTCTTGTCCATTAATAAGAAACTTTTTTAGGTGTCAACTTCTAGTTCTTATTTATTTATAGTCATCCTAAGAAAATAAATCACTAAAACATTTTTTTTTAAATTTTATGTAAAACATCTTTTCATTGAGATTTTTCAGGACAATCCTTAGATTTTTATCATGATCCACATAAAATCAATAAAACACTAGAATTTCAATAATTAAAATGAAAAATAACATTTCCAATTATTCACCAAAGATAATATTCATAAGATAAATTCATGAAACAATGGAATTTAATAAACAAACTACCATAACTATAAAAACATACTTCCCATATATTTTTTTGGAATATATACTTGAAATTTCTTCTTCCTTCACCATCAGTGGGTGGTACCTAAATCTCATGTTTATCATGGAAAAAAACTATTCTCCTTGGAGCTGATAAAACATGTCATATATATGATGAAATGGAAATATCTCAACTGTAATATTAATTGAAGATATTTAATCAAGGATGCATCTCATGGAGTGATCCTTCTTCATAATGAAATAAATAGGAGAAACTCATTGTGAAGTTCAAGGATACATGAATCCTTTATTAAGAAACTCTTGTAAATTATTTTCCAATTCTAGAAGTCCCACATGATCCATTTTATTAGGGGATGCATAATTTTTATTAGAATAAGGAACTAATACAATATATAATTCTTCTTCTTGATTAGGTATAAAAATATAAAAATAATAAAGAAAAACATCTTGGTATTAATTAACCTCTATAACATAATTAATCGGAACGTTTCCCTTATTTTTTACATTATATTGAAGCCCAATTTAATTTCAATGCTATAATAGATTCTATGATTTCAAATATTTTAGCAATGGTTTATGTTTATTCTTTTATGTAAGAATAAAATCATTATCAAATACATTTTTAGATCAACAAACAATAATAACATGATAAAAATAAAGCCATTCCATACCCAGAATAACATCAATCTCTAGTAAGGTAAAAAAATTTATTTTTCATGAAATTTCATTCCACATATAAGAACATAATGATTCTTATAGTGTTTTCCCTTAATATTACCCCCTTGTTTTTTCAAAAATATCTTTTTTCATTTCTTGCAGTAAAATTTTCAATTTATTGAAAAATATCCCAGAAATTATGGTATGTTTTGACCCCATATTAAACATCACATTAAAAAACATTTTGTAAAAAAAATTAAATAATAACATTTAATTTGATGGTATAACATCTAATGAAGTAGTCCCATATAATTTCATAACATATTTCTCCTTATAACATGGCTACTTCTTATCATTCAAATATTTCATTGGGAGTGTATTTTAATAATGAACCATATCACCACATTTAAAAAACATTACCCTTTTTTTATTAGAATTAAACATTACATCATTTAAATAAATTAAATTTCAATATCAAGTCATATATCAAAACATAATACATCAGAAAAACATTTTAGATATTTATTGAATTCACAGGGTTACTTTTTACAACAAAAACCAAAAACTAGATACGAAATTTTATTACCTTAAGAATAATTTTATTGGATATTACCCATTTATTTCCTTATGGACCTCCTACTCTTTATATTATCAAAGTACACATGATCATAAAAAACTCCATTGAATTCCTTTATGTACATCTAAAAAGATTATCGTAACTTTTTAATTAATGTGAGGCCAAATCCCTTTGGTTTCATATATTTCATTCTGAGTAAAAATGATTGATTTTACTAGAATGGTCACAAATAATATTTGGAGAATACATTTCATATAATGGGATGTGTGAATCATAAATATCCACTAAAGCTTCCTCATTATATTTAAATCCAAGGGGATTTTTCCATCTTATGTCAAACCACCTTAGGAAAATATTTTTCTAAGAGAATACTCTTAAATTAATCTTATTGCAAGGCATCAATTTCCTTGTTATCATTGATATTCTAGACAACTGACCACAACTAGTCCACATCACCATAAATTAGATAAATAAAATTATTTTATATTTATTATAAAAACACCCCATTACATAAAATACCTTTTAAATTGACTTAACCCACCCTTTAGTGGACACTTGGTCAGAGGATCCATTGAAAAAAGGAGGGTGCTTCCTCATAAAATGTTTCTCTAGAATCATGATCCTTTATGGTAGATCATGTTATTCCCTTTCATGTATGTCATCATCAACAGATATATTATTGAAACAAACTTATCAATTACAATTCCCAGAATTCCATGTTGTGGAATTGAAATGATATCATCCTCTTGGATTTTTCTACTTCAACATCCATGTTTCTTCTCGATAACCCATTTGAAAAAGACAAATCATAGATGAAAAAATATGGTAATTTTTAAATGATATTTTATTTCAACATAAAAAATAAGTTGAAAATTATTTATTCTATTCTATTAACATCATCATAAACTTTAAATTTAACTAATCCATGCTATGATACCAACTATAGGTACTCGGGGTTCAACAATACCTTACATATTCTTTTCAATAACAATGCATTTAATACATTACCCAATATACATTCACTATATATTATTAGAGAATTATGTATTAAAAATACATTAAAACCCAAAATCATAAAAATAAGATACTATGAAAATATTATCCATTTCTTACATAATGTAAAAGTTTCTAATAAAACAGGAATTCAGTTCCATAAAAATATTTACAATTTTCATCTTCACTTCTTCTTTTATCTTACACATCCTTACATCCAATGAAAAAATTAAAACACGGGATAAGAAAAAAAATATTAAGAAGATATATAATAAAAATAGAACACATTAGTCGATGCATACTTATAAACATTTGAAATCATTTACAAAATGACATACTTCTCACCCCTAATGAATCATATACCTACTTTATGAAAATAAAAGATTTTCAGAAAACATAAATAAATAATTTAGGTATATTGGGTCATTTGATACATAATATTTTAACCTTAATGGATACCATATTATTTTTAACCCCCGCTGATACATTATAATGTAGCCATCATGGCTACCTTATAGTGTACCACATGCCCTTAACTTATGGCATTACCATCATCATTACACTTAGAGTAACAATTATGGTTGACCTCCAACATAAACATACCCAATGAATTATAAGAATTCATATGTAATAAATTATCATTGGTGATATCCATGAACCAAAAAAACCATCATAAAACTGGAATACTTGATTCGTAAAAACATTCCTTTTAAATTTGTAATAATAGAAATTAAAAAATATTGTTTCTAATGAAAAATTGCATTGCCTCATGTTATTCTTAAATAAATATTTTAAAAAACATTTATAATTGGGTAAAAAGTTTTATTAATATATTAAAGAACTATATTAATCATTATAAATCATTATATAATCTTATTATGTAATATTTTTATGCAATTATCGACAATATTTTGTTATTTTCATTGTTTCTGATTCATCTATTTCATTGTTTCCATGGTTGGTTCATTATGGATTTTATTATTGAATGGATGAAGAAATACATATATTTAATGAAATTGTATTAATATGTTTCTAGAATTTTAAATGATACAAAATATCAATTTTTTGAAATGATGATGATTCATTAGATAAAACATTAATGAAAATGATTTAGTTTTTTTCCAGTTTTTACAACCATCATGAATTTGTATCATTTTATTTCATATCTGGTTTATAATAGTTCTATAAAATTATGTAACATATTATGTATATATATAATATAATATTATTTAGTCATTATAATGGATTTATCTCCAACCATTAAGGTGGATAAGGAAAATAAAAATGCATCATCCATGATGATGGTCAATCGACATCTCATTGATGATGATTTAATTTTAAAGAATAAGAAGAGAAGAGGGGATGATTGATGGTGAATATTCCATTATGACAATAAAATTATAGTATATATAATATATTGGATATTTCATATCACATTTATGATGGGGAGATAATATAATAATAAAATAAAAGAAACAAAAATGAAAATAAAACAAAATGATAGAGGATTTTACCTCCTGAATTAATCATATTCCGAACCTCCTTAAGAAACAAGGATTTGACTTTTTCTGTGACAAGAATGTCTTGGATGTGGGTAAGAGGCTTCGTAATTAGATTGGGAAGATATTAAAAAATCTCCAAGGCATTTATGGTGGAGGAGGAGTGCTGTTATTTATAGTGTATGAGAGGGGTGTTTTTTGATTATTAGTTTCCTTAGTGTATTATTTTGGACCTAGATAATAAATAGTTTTACAATTATCACCAATTATATTTAAATAGTTATTTATTGATTCAAATTAAGTTCTTACATCATCCATACATCATCTATAATGAATAATTTTTGTATTTTTCTTAATTCATAAATTCTTTTATATCACTATTAAAAAACAATCAACTATTTTAGAAAAATCACAAATGTTCACCTTCAAATTTTTTTAATGTTTGTAATTAATACAATAACTCCATTTTATGAAAATATATTTCTGAATATGATATATTTATATTTTAATTAAAATAATAAATTATTCAAAAACATTCTTATTTTAAAATTATAACTAAACTTTTAACACTTTGAGAAATTTATTATGGTCTCATAAAATTGACTTATAATGATTAGGTAAAAATATTATTTTATTAATCTATTTTACAAATACTAAACATATTTAAAATAATTATATTCATTATAAAATTATATATAAAAATTTTGGGTCAAATAAATTACCAACACATAGTTAATAATTTTTAAATATATATTTACTTATTAAATGACATAAATATATCCTATTTTTACTTATAAGATACATAATTTTTTTATACATTCATATGAGAAGTTACTATTATATTTTCCAAATAACAATTATTATTGATCATGTTACTATTAAATTAGTATAAAATCATTAGTTTATATAAATTCCAGTTATTTCATTGACGATTTGTAATGAATTTAACTATTTAATTTTAGAATGAAAACTATTTATTTTAAAAGTAACTACATTGTTACAATTTCATCATCGATTTTATAATTGAAAATATATTTGTATCTAAAAATTTCCCTTATGGTCAACACCATTTGGTTACATTTATTTAATACCGTAAAGATCCTACCATCTTTACATTCGTGTGCGATGATAATACAAGAAGCGTACCTCACATGTCAGGTAAAATCTATCTTGTAGGAATGGATGAGCTCATCATACATTAAATTAACTCATAGAACACATTCCCTGTATTCATAAAATGAATATATGGAGTGTACTCATTGAATATTATTTTTTAAGAACTCATCCTAATCCCTTGAATCAATTTCATCTTACATAATTGTATTCTTTATTAGATTCTGCCACTAGTCCACTTTTCCTTGAGACCAATAAAGCTCAAGAATGAATTTATCATGTTCAAAAAACTAGATAATAGAGAATGTTGTTTCAGTGTTTCTAATCCAGTGTTTCATAAATATTGGATCATAAAACCATCTAAAATAAGTTGGATGATTCCTAATGATGGATTCAACAAAATTTTGGTCCCTCTATTGCACATTTTGAAGTCAAGCATGATTCGTAGCTAGAGAAAGTTGTGCGAGAATAGAAACAATGTTTTTCAATATATCTCCCTCAACATTTAGAATATTTGGAGAAAAATAATTTCACTTCCCATCACATTTATAACTGACGTAGTTCCTTATAGTTCCATCCATTGACTTATACCAAAAATCATAGTGTGAGAAACTATAATCATAGTGGGGGGCCACATAATCATTAAAAACAACTTATAATAGGTATAAACAATGGAATATTTTTTAATATAAGAAATATTATGTTTATACTAAGATATTCATAGAAATAATCTATTTAAAACCATTATGATGGTTTTTGAGGAATTTTTGAATTCCCAAATCATATCCCTTTAGAGTTTTAAACTAGGTGTGTTGTAAGGCCCATTCTCGTGCACCCATTCCCAGTAGAGTATATCTCAATTCGTTTTTTCCTTTTTTTAGACCTATGTAAAATTTTCCAATAACCATATACACTTATAGAATATATATAGGTATGTATTTATAAGAAACACTAACTCTATTCTTTATCGAAATTCAAGGTTATTTTCCTATACATTTCATTATCCTTAGACATATCCTTATCTGTGTTCTTAGGGTTCTCACAATGGTTTTCTCATCCTATTTTATAATGGTTAACTATAATTTTTCATTGATAACAACTATACAAACAATCAATTTTCAAAAAATAACATTACATCATTTTTAGGCAAAAAATATTACATTTCACAAATAGACGTCCAATGACCATATTAGTCTAGTGTCTTTGGAATCATTGAAACCAAATCATGGTTATATAAAAAAGATAAATTATCTCCCACTAGGTCCTTCAGGGGTATTAAAATTCTTATAAACATTAAACATAATATATTTATTTATATCCAAGAAAAGTAATCACAGAAATTGATTATTACAGTTGTTTAGTAAGGTTAAACAAGGGAAATATGTAAATATAAACATGAACATAAGGGTATAGTCATGTTACAATAAAATTAGAAAATCATAATATATATATCAAATATACTAAACATAAATCATTTAATAAATATTGTTATATTATAAAAAATTAATCATAAGGTAATCAATAATATAATCCATTTAAGTATAACATATGAATAAAACATGGAATTGTAATAGACACATATGCATATAAATTTTTTTCCATAGTATTCAATAAATCACTTATAATTTCATATACGTAGTATATGATCACAATAAATACCATAATTATATTCATGGTTCACTCCAATGACCATCATAGTAGTAAAGGTTCACTCACGAGACATTTAGAGTGGAAAAATTCCATTCCTGAACAGATTTCACTCCCCATTACAACAATTTATATCCCATGACATATTAATAATTACTCAATTGAATGGAGGGAGATATATCTCCCACCCATCTCATAATAAAATCACACATTAATGAAGCTAAATATCATAATAAAATATCATAACCAATGAAATGAAATTTTTGTCCTAATTATGTAATTATATCATAACCTACAAAAAAGTGAATGGATTTATAATACATTAATCAAATCATTTTCACATAAAATATGAAGGTTTATTATGAATATAAACCATGTAATAGATATATAATTATTTAATTTATAACCCATGAAATAGAAAGGGGTTCTTAAATGTCATTCCATTAAAACAAAAACCATTTTGAGACTGAATTTTAATAGAACTTTGGACCATTTTCCATGAAAGGCATGAGTAACACCAATGAATGTCAACATAGATAGAAAATTAATTTTAAATATATATATAAATAATTTAATCTGGAAAATATCCCCTCATATTTTAAAATGCATTTTTAAATCATAAATCCCTTTCAAACCCATAATTATTCAATGTTTTTAAAAGAAGGTTCAACACATTTTGAAAACATATTTCTTTGGAAATATATATCAAATCATATACAGGAATATTAGAAAACCATAAAAAATTTAAATCCCTTTTCCCAGAAAATTACATTTAAAAATATTTAAAAATATTTTTTAATAACATATTTAAAAACATGGTCTTCGAAATAAATAGATTTCAGACCCTAAATTGTAATGATATAGGATTTTCAAGAAAACAATTCTAAATTGTTTTATTTAACAAACATCCTAAAAATTGTATAAATACATGAAAATATCATGAATCACCATATTGGATGAAAATTCATGATATTTCTTGAGATATGGATTATAAGGATTCATCAATAGAAGCATAATCATAGACAATCAAAATAATTAATTAGATTTTATCAGTAAACTCATAAAACATTTGAAATTTGTATCATAGTATACAAGTAATAAAATGAAATTACATGAAGCATATAATATAATAAAATTATGTATATTAATTTTAAAACATTTCATGTACTATTATATAAAACTCATAAAAAATATAGTTTCACAACAAAACATGTCTCTCAAAGAAGGAAAATTGATCCAAAAAAATCATACTGATTTGGTATCTTTTGAACTGTAAAACACCATAACATAGATATTATATAATTTATATGTAAATAACAATAAATTTAAATATAATAATCATATAATAAATTCATGGGTAGTATATAAACCAAACAATATAATTAATAGTGAATATAGCATATGTCTCAAATAAATAAAAGTGACACTAGAAATTCCCTTACTATTTGTCTTGAATCTCATCATACTCATAATGAAATTCCGCTGTAATAATTATATGACTTTTATAAATATATTAAAGAATAATATTTTTATATATAATAACATATATTAATTCTTAAGAATTCATATTACCTTCTTGTTAACAATTCAATGTTACAATTTGGCTTCATGTAATATCTGCTTTTTTATTTATGTTTTGACTTATTATTCATGATCCCATTACATTTATCATGGTTTATTTATTTATAAAATTTAAAATTGGATATCGATATCATATATATTCCTTGTATGAATATTTATAATAATCCATCAATGCTATAAAAGAATTTAATAAATCATTTATGTAGAATGTATGTTGTATATACGTCTGAAAGATGTTTGAATGTTATTGATGTTTCGAAAATTAAAATTTAAATAGAATATATGTCTATATATTTTTATTAAATTAGAATTATTATTACATATATATCATACATGTTTACTAAAATTTTCATTAAAAAATTTCATGTAATGTTTGAATGAATTACATCGGTACGAAGAGGAGGTAGTCCACACGCACACAAACAATGTTATGATTTTTACAAAAATTTGAATGAATAAATGTATTTTTATATGATAATTAAAAAATATTAAATTCAAAATAAATATCATATATAACATATAAATACCAATTTTCCATCATAATGACCACCCATGGGAGGTGGTAACGGAAAAACAAACAACATTATTTCACGAGGTGGTAGTCCATCGTACAAATGATAGACAAGTTTGTTATCCATTTGAGGATGTGTGTGTTATTTGGGGTAGAATAATTATAATAAAAATGTATATGTATGTTATAGATACATAGGTTATTATATGAACATGTAATTGGATTATTTTATGGGGTGTATAGTGAAAATAAAACAAAAGGTCACGCGTAAGGATGTTACCTCTTCTTTGGGTAGCTCGTCTTGGTTTGCACTAAAGGGCTTTATGGATGGATTTCTACCAAGAGGGAATAATAAAGGATGATTTGGGGGATTATGGGATGTTTTTTGGAAGACTTATTCTGATCCAAATATATATAAAGTGGTGAATAATTGGTGTGGTAGAAATCTTTTTTATATTAGAGGAGGAGTGTAATTATTGTAATTTTTTGAAATGGGATTTACACACTTGTTTTCCCATCACGATTGGATCCAGTAATGTTACATATTGGATTAACAAAAGGATATGATATAAATATGAACATCAAAAAGATTTCAGACCAATTTATATGTTGTTGTGTGCCTTATGTTTAAGGTTTAGTCTTTTATTTTGTAAATTTTGAAATTATTCAGTGAAGGTAATTTTTATCAGATTCACAAATTTTTTGATAAAAAACTATGTTAACCAATTTATACATTGTAAATTATTTAATTTAAAAAAATAAAACATATTTTTTCAAATTCCACTAAAAAATTTGGGAGAAATTTAATTAAATATAATCTTTTATATGGGATGAAGAAGCCTATTATTAAAGTAAACATGTTCAAAAGTTTGAAATGTATTTATATCCAATATCAATCTTAAATTAAATAAAATTTATTATATTAGATTAATTTATGTTAAATTAAAATAATTAAATATTAAAACCTATTGAAAATATAATTTATTCCAAAAAATTATTTATTTGAAAAATAAGTTTTCAATTAAAATTTATCATTTTTCACTTTTTAACAAAAAATGCATTTTTTAAGAGAAATCCAAAAAATTCAACCTAATCATATTTTGAAATTATTAATTAAAAAAGGTATGTTATTTTATAAAATTTAATTTATAAAAGGGTGTAGAATTAATTATAATATTGTTCATAAAAGGTCATAAAAATTGGTTTGTTTAAGAAATTATTATTTTCAATCAAATATATAGTTTTATAAAAATTAAATCTTTTATTATCAATATATTTTATTTATGTAAAGAAATTATTAATAATATTTTATAACTATTTATTAATCTTTATATTATTATGTTTTATGGAAAGGTCATAACTATCGCATTTAAATAATTATAATAACAAAATGGTGTTTCATAGAAAATCTGTGTTGTTTGTAATGTAGTCCAAGTTGGTGTTGGATGTATTATAAACCTAAATTTTTATATGATTTGAAAAAATCTTAAATTTTTGTACTATACAATGTACGACATCAAATAAAAATAATTTATGTGAAAAAATTTAAAAAAAACATGGGGTTTTATTGGTTTTTTGAACATATATGACATATATTACCTATGAATTCTATTGAATCAATATTATATTTATATATATCATATAATTTATTTTGTTCAATATGACAAAAAATAATAACTGGGTTCATGTGAATGTATGACCTTACATCTCTAAGAAAACTGTATTTCATTTTGTATTTCTATATTTTATTGAATTTTATAAATACATATTACTGAATATATATAATATATATATATATAATGGATATAATTATAAATTAGATGAAATCATGATATAATTTAGGGGACAAAAATATTATAAATCAAAACACATACGAAAAATAAAGAGGTTATTACAAAAAATGTTACTTGAACATGTAATTACTAATAAATTTGTAATAGAAGGGCATAAATAAATAATATATTATATGAAATAATTAAATATGGTTCTATAATATATATATATATAGTAAAATTATATTTATTATTAATTATTTTTTCAATAGTATGATGAGAGTCAAGACATAAATTAATAGATTTTTGTCTCACAGTTATGTGTGTGGGAATTATGTCTTACAAAATACTTATTTCGTTTATGTGGTGTATGTTCTGTCCATGAATTTATTTTATCAGAATTATCTTGGAGGTTATTGTATTTTCATTTCCATAAAAAAAATTTATTCATGGGGCATACTATTTAATTGGTTATATAGTGTGAAGGGTTTATTTCACAATATTTTTAATATTTTGGATAGTTTAATTTTATGTATTTTTTGGGGAATATTTATATTCCATGTGAATGATTTATAAAAAAAATTATGATTAAGCTATTAATATGTAAGGTTTTTTTCTACAGATGTTTGTCTTTTTAGACAATAGTTTGAAAAGAATTTTTTTGGAAATTTTTTAAGATTGGAACGGTGAGACTTTTTTGACAAAATTATATAAAATTGATAATTTTTACTCCTACAGCATGAATGGAAGTTTCCAACATTATGAAACCTTATACATTGATTATTCCATTACAATAATACAAGGGTATTGACAAATAAAATATTTCATTTAAATTTTTCCATCAAATTATGAAAAGAAAACGTTTTCAAATAATAAGGGATATTTTACTAAAAAATTATTTTCATGTGATCACTCAAATTTTATTTTTCATCCATGATTACATTTTTTTAGGTTACATATTCTTTAATAAGTATATTTATCAAGGATAATATCCCTATTACTCCTATGGTAGGTTTAGTTTTATAATGGAATGATATTTATGAAATCTATAAATTTTCATGGGTTATGTTTTGATTGTAAGATGTTTGTGCAACCAATTCCATTCCATCAGATATGATATGATGAAATATTTATGGCTATATGTGTATCATATATACATTTTCCATTAAGTGATGGGTGGGATCTATATCTCCCACTAGTGAAATGGGTAACGATAAATTTTTTATGATTATAAAGGGTACACATGAGGTTATCCAAAGTACAAAACATGAGTGTGAATGGGAGGTCATCCTAACCCCACAACAAGAGGGTACATAAGTGGTCATCCTAATCATGGAACTACAAGGTACACATGAGGTCATCCCAAACCTTAATTATATACACGGGTGATTATCCCAAGCCTAACATACAATGAATATCATTGTGTGCATCATCATCATAAGATATTTTAATATTAGGTGGATTCCACGAATTACATAAATTATTCCATTATTTTACACTAATATCTCATAGATTTCTATTATTTTATGATTCGTGTCTTATGAACAGGAAATATTTATGCCATGAATCATGTAAATTTTCTTTTATATAGTGGGTATAATCTTCAAATTTTATATTCTTATTTTCATACCCTTATACACATTTGATGATTACTTATCATCCATGTTTACCATTAATGAGAATTTGATCTCACCATGACTTTTGTTTCCAATACTCATGTTATTAATAATTATTTTATGTAGGTGAATAAAGGGGAATATCTTTATTTGAGTATATGAAGATGTTTCAAAAAATAAAATAATATGTTATAAGATTCCAAATGTGCTAACCTATATGGCCCTTGGGTATGTCTTCTGGTAATTTAATTAATATAGATTTCAAAATATGTAATATATTTGCATGAAAATCCTAGTTCATTATAGTTGGTATCAAAGAAAATGTTTATTTAACCATTGGAAACATAGATGTGAAAACATTATTGTCATCACTAAGGATATTTCAAAGGATATTTCTAGGGGTGTATCTAATTATAAGCCTGAGGTGTCATATATGAAAGAAGGTTTCATAATTTAGACATCCAATAATTTATTTTTTTATAGTAATGTGGTTTTATTCTATGATAATTGCTTCTCATTCTATTCATTATGGTTTTAGTAAATGGAAGGAATAAGAAGGAAATGGGTTAACATTGAATGTCAGAAAAAAAAATTATTGAGAAGTCAAATGGGATGATCACTACATTGTAGGGCATTATTGTCAGGCCAAATCATTTTTTAGGGAACCTGATTGACAACCTGTACCTTACCGAACTCTTAGATTCACCCAATAAGAGATGGAATGAGTTTTCTAAGAATTATGGTAAAAGATGCATTGGTGGAAAGAATATTCAGTTTCATTTGTGTCACTAATGTGGGAAGAAACACCCAAACTGATGTCTTATAAGAATTAAAAGATAGTATAACTGTTGAAAATCCCATAAAGCAAGTAGATGTGAATGTAATTTAAAAAAGACCAGTTACTAAAATTTCTGTGAATATTGGCATTTATAAGGTACAATGAGTTGATTAATGATTTAAATATAGAATGAAAAGTCATTATAAAAATTAATGTCCTAATTTTGAAGCTCAAAAATATATTCCGAATGGTGGAACAAGTAATGGTTATATTTTAAATGATGATGATGATACATTTGAAATTTAAAATGAATGATGTATTAAGTAATAGGATGTTGTAGCCTAGTTATTTTGATAAGGATAATGTGAAATACTCGATGTGTTAGTGTATTTGGAATCAAGAATTACGTTATATAAATTGCGAAATCTATAAGTATTATTCTATGTATTTATTTATTTATGTATTTAAAATAATTTTTTGAATTGTTTTGATGGTAAAGAATACAGATTTAATAGAACAATAATATCAATGGGAGGAAAATGATTAAGTGAAATATAACCCTTAATATCTTCCTAATATTAACATATTTATGTTTAGATAATGTAAATTAAACCTTACTGATTACCTTTTAATTGATTTAAATATTGTTAATAATGTTTATTGTGTTATCATTTATGAATTTGAAATCATTTTTTGATTTGGGATTTATATCCAATAATATATATAATAAGAAAAAAATGCATCTTTTCAAAAATACTTTATTGTAATTTAGGTTGTTATTTTGATTCATGGGATTACCTGATGACGGTGTTCACATATTCAGAATGTGATAATCATGATCTACATTATCATATGTTGAGAATCAATGATAAGATTATTTTGATAAATTTGGTGACCTTCTGTATAATGTTTTATACATTCTTATTGTGGAAGGGTTACAAGGATAAATATTTATGATATTTTTTATGTTAAACTCCAAATGCGGTTATAGAGATGAAAGTGTTATCACACCACGTGTAGAGTTATTCATATTGCATAAATTTTTCAAACCATTTTTTTATAATGAGATATGGAATGGATTATTATTCTATTTATGGATATCATGATATGATAATACATAAATATTGGAAAATTCACTATCATTTCATTGAATAAGTTATTAATTGGAAATTGATCATGGAACAAAAAATAGTGGGATAATTATGAAATCAACTAAGTATAACATCTCATTAAAATTCATCAACATTATAAAATTTTTCTTGAAAAAAACATTTGTCCCATTATAATCAATCAAAATGATATCAATTCCCTTTTCAAGCAACATTGGGTTATGGATTTGTGATTGTTAACCATATCCCAACAATGATCTCTATCAATCTCTATCAAAAGTGATCATTAGATTTCTCTTCCATGTACATGTTTTCACATTCCACCAAAAGTTTCCTATGTGGAAACCATGTTATGTTTTACTATTAGTTGAAATTATGTTTCTAAATTTATCCTCTTAAATGGATTTTTAGTATTCATTTTTACATTGTGGTAACATCATGTCATAAAAAATTGCAAAAAAGTTAATTTCAAAGGAGAAATTCATTTTAAGAGTGGTAGAATGTAACACACCGAAATTTTAGGAAATTTGTTTTCGAATTAATGTAATCGTTTTATATTTTTCATTTCTTGAAAAACTAAATAAAGATTGTATGTAAACACCAAGTTATTAATTCATTTTATGATACATCATGTAGATGTTTCAATATATTACAAACAAAACTTATATTAGATTTTAGTACAGGCAACAATCTATGTAGCTTATGTTACCCACAATATTGAATTATTTTGATAGCTTTCATTACAGGAAAGACTATATTTTACCAAACTATAAAGTAAAATTTATATTATTATAAAATAGTTATATTTACCAACTAGGTATCAGAAATTTAATTTATAATAATATTAAATAAATTATCAAAATATTGTTTTGATCTTTTGGTAAAACATTATTTTAAAATGAAATTAATAAATGTTCAAAAATAATGAAATTTTATTTAGAAAAAACTATTTTTCTATATCCAAATACCATTCTTTCTAAAAAAATTAAAAAACCACAATTTAGGATATTTTAACTAAATTTTTATATTTCATATTCAATAAAATTATTTTTACACTCAACCAATATATTTTATAGTCATAATATAAGAATATATAGAATTTTCTAAATAAAAAAGACATATTTTTTAAAAGGGTCACTTTAGAGACATTTAATGATGAACCTGATATAAATGACATTTTTGATACGTTTATAATTTTTATATGAAAATATATTTTTAATGGCTAATATGAAAAATTATTTTTCGTTAACTAGTGGTATTTTTCTAAGAAGTTTAATGTTATGATGTATGGTAAAAAATACTGAATTTTTTATTGAAATTGGTTTTTTGTCTAACTCATTTATAGAGTTAAATTTTGATTTCAACTTGTTCAACAGTACAATTAGTAATATTTTACATAAATTAATATAATTCAAATCATTGGGATAAGTTTCTTATTGACATTGGATACAAATACATTTCAATCTTTTGAACATTTTCACGTCAAAAACACATCATCCCATGACATCTATGGGATTATGTTTAATTTAATTTCTACAAAATTAGTGACTAGAATTTTTATATTTGGATTAAATATTTATAATTTGAAAGTCCAAATTTAGGAATTTGTCCCATTTTATTTTTGGGCAATAAGAATAGCAACTTGTAATTTTTATTACCACACTTAGGAGTAAATCTGGAAATTAAGGGTAAAAAATATTGTAAATATTATAAAACTATCATAACACTCACCCAAATATTATTATATTTAGATAATTTGATCCATATCACCTATGGTTATAAATTTAATTATCTAATGGACACATTTTTATTAAAATGTAATAGATATTAATAAAATCAATGAGAGTGAAAAAATGTCCCACTCTTACTTTTAATAATTATGATATTTTAAATATGGGTAAAAATTGAAGCTCTTATCAACTATAAAAAATATTATTAATGATAAAATATTTCTATAAATCATTAAAATATATCTTTATGTATTATTTAAGAAATAATTATCATAAATAATTACCAAATAATAATGTTGTTATTAGTCAATTAATGTAACAATAGATTAAATGATATTATAAATATTAAAATAAATATAATTTATCATAGTTAAAAAGATTCATGAATATAATATATATTTTTGATATTTTAGGGGTGTATTAATTTTATTAGTTCAAAATTATATATTTGTATTTATTTTATTAAAATCATTTCTAATGAATTGTGAAAAATTTACTCTAATGAAATTTGATGAAAATATTATTTTATTAAATTAGATAAAAATAAATTAAATAATAAATAATGAAAAAATGGATAAGTTATGTTCTCAAATATCATAAATTAACTATTTATGGTTCAATTTAATACCCATAAGTAAAACATTAAAACATTTAATATCAAAAAAAACTTTATAATAGTTAATATTAAATTTGGTTAACTCAAAGATAATCAAAATGGTATTATTTAAAATTACACCAAAAAATGACCAAAATATACTGGTTGATGTAAATACCACCCTATTAAAAATCAATTTTGAATAAATTTCAGTATTTAGGTATTTTAATTTAGAATAAATTCATTATAAATAAATATTTTGAAAATTCAAAACGTTCAACTTCTTTTCTTATAAAAGTGAACATATTATTCCCTTTTATTCAAACATAATAACTAATTTGGTTTAGTAAAAAAACTATCCAAATACACTCCCAACTTTCCTATCATTATACTACAAAACATTTTTTATAAACCCAACCAAATAAAACCATTTGTAGAAATCATAAATAGAGACACAAATAAGAGGTAACGTTCCTCAATAAACTTTTTTATTTTAATTATTCCCTATTAAAATTAAATTATATTTATTTAATGTTAATATAACATATTATTTATATTAAATATAATGATATTTTTTATAAATAAGTTTTATACCTAAAATCACACTCATATCTTTCAAATGGGATACACAATCATCGTTCATATGACCAGCGGACAACCGCCTCACGACCTGATGTCATTTTATTTTCATTTTCAACATTCCTTGGTCGGTAATAATGATGTAATTTATTTTTTATATCATATATTTCATAATTATGTTGTATTTATGCGTTTTAAATTATTATATGACACATAAATAAATTCTTTCCATTTATTATAAATACGATAACTTTGTTTGTGGTTTTGTTGACTACCACCCCATCAAAGTAATATGATTCATTCACAATTTACATGGAATGTATTAAGGATTGGTTTATTGTCTTTATATAATATATATTATAGTTACCCTTTCCTTTTACACAGATTATCCCTTGATTTAATTCATTATTAACAATCAAATTACAAGCTAAGGATTGTAAAGTACACCGTATTTGGAATATTTGGTACATAATTACACATCGTGAAACCAAAATATAAAAACCATTATTTAATCATTATAATTAGATCATAAATAAATTTTAAACATTATATATTTATATTATAACATAGTGTGTAAATTAACAAAATTTATGACATAAAAACCATATTAAGGGAATAGACATTGCAATAAAACAGATCACATGGGTATGAATCCATAAATGATGACATAAATACTTGGAACATGAATGAACATAATGAATAATAATATTAAAAAAATAACTTATATTCATGGAGCCAAATAAATTTAGAAACAACATATAACCAGAAATAAATATGAGTCAAAGATAACTACCAAGACATGGTGGACAATGTCCAATAAAAGAATCAGGTTCACTCCATGTCTCGGCATGATGTCTCATTAGACAAAACATTACCTAATGAATTAGGGTTCTATCTGGTATTACCCATCGTAAATGTTTTATGTGAATGTTTTCCATAATAAAAATCATTCATAATGAATCATGCATAACATAAGGGTTACACATGGAAAGAAATGGGTATCATAATCATGTAATAATGCATTACCAATTGGTGTATCATAACTGTTTCCATGAAAGAATGGATTTATAACATAAATAGAAATTAATAAAATAAAATAGGCATATATAAAGATAATTGGTGTCTATATGAAGTGAAAAAAAATTAAAACGGTGTTTATGAAACATTAGAAATTATCCTCTTTAGTGCGGTTTTACGGGAAAATATTAACGACACTTAAAAATGGTAAAAAAATACTTCTTTTCAATAAACTAGAAATTAAACATGAAATATTTTCATGATAAATTGAGTGTTTTAATAAAAATAATAGTGGATTAAAACATATTATTAATAGCACATAATGATGGGTAAGAAATCAAGAAATTCCATTTAATTGTGCTTGCTTATCGAGAATATTTGAGATTGTGACCTTTTTAAAAATTATAATTCACTATCAAAAAAGGATGATATGATTTTTTAATATGATTTTGGAACATATAAATATAATTTATAAGAAATAAACAAAAATTAATTAGTATTACATTGGAAGAAAGAGAAATAAATAGTAACCCAAAAGAATAGTTGGGGTTCAGGTAGAATCCCATACTTTATGTCTGAATGGGTTCTGAAAATTATATTAAAGTCCTAGATAGTCAGATTAAATCCATTAATAAATTAATTAATAACCTTTTATACATTTATTTGACTTATTAAAATTATGTTATTTTATTTTATGGACTTTCTGATGGGTTTTGATATTCAATTTCATCATTTGGGAGCATTGGATTCCTTGGATTTCAGTGTCAGTTTACTTGAATACATATTCAAAAGAACAAGTTAAGTATTTTTTATTATCTGAAATTAAATAATATGTTAAAAATTATATTAAAGTTTTTTCAATGATCTAATAAATAATTTGGTTTTATGGTAATTATGAACCATTTGATAAGCATTTAATGATAAATGTTTAGGTTAATTTGGGAAGGTTTTGATTAAAATAAACATGTTATACCATATACTTTAGTATTATGTATATATTTTAGTTACAAGACCTAAAAATGTTATAAAATAAATTTTGATTTTTTTTTCATCAATTATCCTGGTTTTAAGACTAACATGGAAGGTTGTCAGGGAAAACGAAAATGTTTCAACCATGCAAAATATAAAACATCACCTCACGTACGATATTTCCATTTTTAGAATAAAAAGGAAGATGAGAATATGTTTGATAGTGGATTATTACAATATCGGAATAAATTTAAATTATATTTATGTTAATGGAGTTAACAAATAAATTTTATGAGGTGTGTTAAGGAGATAATTATAAAAGAAAACTTGTTAAAAAGAAAATAAAAGGAAAAAATTAGGATTTTACCTATTGAATTTATCCGTCATGAGAATCTTCATAGGTAAAAGGTTTTGGAAATTTGATGATACCAAAGGCTTCTCGAAGTAGGGGATGGGATTGGGAAAAAACATCTGCATAATTTGGACAAGTATCAAAGCTTGATAGACGTAAAGGGAAGAGGTGGTTAGGGGTTGTATTTATAGTGGAGGAGCTAAGTGATTTCTCATTATCTTATTCGTTAGTTTTTTTATTTTGTATGATAAAATTAAATGGAACCAAAATAATCACTAAATATATTAAAATAATGGACGGAAGAATGATATTTTTTTTACATCAGAAATGACTAAAGTAATAGTTTATTTTACATACAATTAATAAATACGGTAGATTACTGTAACTCACATTTCACCTGTTATTCTAATATTTTAAAAAAAATCCCAAAATTTCAACCAAAATATTTTTTATGTGTAGAATTAAAAAATGAACTCCAACTTACATAAATAATTTTATAAATATGAAAATTTTACATTGTAATTAAAATCATCATTTACATCGAAAAAACAAATTTAAAAATTATAAATGATTTTGTAACTCATTGAATAATTAATTAACGTCTCCTAAAATAATATTTTTAGAATATTTTGAGAATTATATATTTATTAATACATTTTATATAAATAACATTTATTTTAATACATAATATTATTTACAAATTTAAAAATAAATACTAATATTTTATAAAAAATATATACACTAAATTAGTAACTTCTAAAACATTTATTTACTTATTCTACAATATAATTATATGTTATTTTCATTTATAATATGGATAAATTTCATTTATACTTTTAGGGGTTATGTTACTATTCTATTGTCTGATTTAATAATCACAATGGTTGTATTACAATTCCAATGTTCAAGTTATTAATTAATCATTATAGGTTCTTTAACTTCTAAAAATTCTTCTTCATTCAGTAATCATTCATTTATAAATTTTTTATTGTGTTATTAATGTGATTATTTGTTATTTATGATATATGAAATAATTATAATAATGGAATTTCTATTGAAAAAATTTTTTTGTCGTAACATTCATCTCCCCATATGAAATTTATGCCTTGAAATTTTTATTTTTATTTTTTGTGGAAAACATGTCTGGGTACTTATCCTATATCACTTCATCAAGAATGCATGACTCAACCTCATAATTTTTGTTTTTTAAAATAATTATACTAGATGAGCAGTCTTGTTGCGTAAAATTTTATCTATGTGATCCAAGCTCTTAATTGGATGTCCCTCTAATGAGACAACATTTTCCAAATATAGCACCGCAAAATTCAGTACATGTGTAGGATATAGTATATCTATCTTCAATAGGGACACTTGTAAGGCATCATGTACTCGTTACTAATTAGGGGGAAGTGTTAGTCGATAGTCCACAACTCCTACATGATCAAGAATATCGATGGGGTCGATGTACCTAGGAATTTGATTTCAATTATTCTCAAATTCATGATCCAATTCCATGGAGTTTTTTAGAGGAATACCATGTTTCCATCATTAATATTATGGTTTGGTCATCAATTATTAGCATATCACTTTTGTCAACTTTGGCCTACCTTGATGTGATGTGGAATAGTATTCACCTTTTATACAATTTTATTAAAAATTTCTTGTCCTGAAATCATAATCTCAAATACATCATCTAACATGATTTTGTTTCACATTTTTTCAGAAAGGGATTCATATAGAGCCATTTCGATGATTGAGTGGATAATATTTTTGAAGTAGAATTAAACCAGTTGAATATATTGGTCCCATCATCCTTTACAATTCATATAACAAACTCTCTACAAGTCATCCAATGTTTGAATTGTCAGCTAATATTCTCTATCAATTTTTGGATGATACATCGTACTAATGTTCATCTATGTTTTTAGAGTCCTTTGGTTACTTTTCCAGAATATGGTGGTGAATACCAGATCTCGATCAGTCACAATCGATAGTGGTAATATATTCATCCTTTCTAATTCACTAATATATATATATCCATGCATGTAGTTCTAGTGATAAGTCCTATATAATTGTGATAATTTATTCAATATGTATAAGATGATCCATAATAACCCACATAGAATTGTTTCCTCTAGATGTCATTGGATATTTGTTGAAAATTTATATGGTGATGTTTTCCCATTTCTATTTTTTTATAGGTAATGGTTTCATCGCCAAATATTATTTTTTCCTTTTGGCCTCCAATTTTTAAAACACCAAGATTATTTATGTATATTTTGTCATCTCCTTCTTCATATTGTCCCATAAATAGTTCTCTTGGATATCAAGATAAATATTGTAATCCACTATTTCATAGAGATGGTTGAGCTATGTGGATCATTCGAAAGCTCATTATTTATCTCTCTGTTGGATGGTACACATGGTCTTGAACCAAATCTCATGACTCCCTCCTCATCCATTTGAAACACTGAGGATTTATCCTTTCAGATTACTTCAACATTTTCCAAGTTTCAACATCACTTCGTTGATTATTCTTTATTCCCTTTATAAGGGATGTTTATGAAATGTTTTGAGGAAGGATTTGTTATCTTCCTTCTTTAACAATTCTCATGTCCATCCTTTTAATATATAAAGAGATTTAATACCTCACAATTTACATCATTCATAATGTTATAGGATCCTTTCTTCATAGAGAACGTGAAACATTATTTTCCTAACTATTTTATTAATGTATTGAGAATTCATAATTCTTGGTTATCTCAAACCGTATTCACTAGTTCAGATTAAGATACTTCGGTTTGAATATATGTTTAAGACTCTTAGGATTAGTATGTATTTCAAAATTCACCCCTTTAAGATAATTTCAACACAATTTCAACCTAAGGATCATTGATTCCAACTACAGATCATGTTTTGGATAGGTTTCCTCGTGAATTTCTATCTTACACTAGTTTTAGGCTATCAATTTATCATTTTTCATCATTACATTGCCTAAAACCATTATTTAAGCATCATTGTACACCATAAATTGTTACCCACTTGTTAGTAGTGTGAGAACGGGTGCAACGATAAACATATTTTTTAAATAATTAATGTAGTATTCACCTTCACGGGTCCAGTAAAACGTGTACCTCTTCAGATTCATCTTTCATAGTGTGTTATAAATCTATGATAAGTTCTTCAAAATTCACCAAATATATTCATCTTTTCCATGAAAAAGATGGATCTTTTTTACATATATTGGCCATGGAAACTCTTTAATTTTATTTATCTTGGAAGTGTCCAAATATATCCATTATATAGTGATTACATGACCCAAGAATGATATTTCCTCCATCCATTACTCAAATTTACTACACTACGCATATAATTTCTCTCTTCAAAATGTCTTTTCCATATTATTCAAATTATCCTCTTGTTTATCCTTTCTATTAAAGTATATTTCAATATTGTCAATAAATATTACAAAAAATTGTTCAAGGTAATATCTAAGGACACTATATATAAAATCCTTGAAAAATTGTTGACCATTAATGTGTCTGAATGACATAACTAATATTTCCTAGTGATTGTACCTCATTCAGAAGGATGTCTTTGGAATATCTTTCTTCCTCACCACTAATTGGTGATATCTTGACTAAAGGTCCATCATAGGGAAATAGGTGGCCCAATGTAGTTGATCAAAAACCCATCTATCCATGTAAGGGTATAATTTTTCTTTATTGTGATTTTATTGAGCTCATCATAGTCAATGAATTGTTACATTGATTCATCAGTCATCTTGATGAAGATAAATGGAACAACCCATGATGAAGCCCTCTAGAATATAAAAATATTATCAATATTCTCCTGTAACTACTTCTTTATTTATTCTAGCTCAAATATGGATATTTGATACACAATTACAAGAATAATTTCAATTGATAACTCAACATATCGATCGGGAAGAAGATCATGAAATTATTTAGGGAATGCAATAGTTTTATACCTTATGATAGACATTTGTTAATGCATGATTCTCTTATTTAACTCAATAATTTGAGATAGATATGATTTCTAAAATTCCCTAACATCCAAAATTGATATTATTATTTCGAATCATATTCATATTCATTATTAAAATTTTACAAAATGGGTGTATACTTTAGGATTTTATGAGTGATCTCCATTTCTCGATAGATGATGTTGTCTTCATATAAAGATATCTGATCCATTCTCAATATAACTTCAAACTCTACCAACAAAAGATATAAATAAATCATTGGTGGATTAGTCTAAAAATATTAACTGCGTAGATGTTATAAAATTTTTATGCAATAGTTTCCTCATTTTCAATACTCGTAGAAAAATTAACTTGTAGTTTTTGAGATGTTGATTGAATTGTTCTACTAAACATTAAAGATATAAAAGAATACATATAAATAGAATCAAACAATAAATTATGTAATCTTGAATGAATAACTGGTATACCATTCACCACATCATTCTTAGGTTCCACCTATAGAGTAGGGATTACATATACCCTTCCTTGGTGTCTTAGACGCAGTTGATGTTGTTTTCCTCAAACAACCCATGGGTTTGGGAAATGGATTAAATAATTTCCATGTTCTATGCTATTGAAACATTTCATTTCAAGATAATTTTTGGTATAATAATTCAATTCATCATCTAAAATAGTGGAATTATTCATATACCTTCAGTAGCTAATAGCCATATTTCATTCATTTTTACTATTGAATCATTCCATTGTTATATTTTAGTAGTTTAGAGGATGCTTCTTCACACACTAGTTACACTAGGGATGTTTCTTCTTATTTCCATCATGGGATTTATCTATTGGTAAACCCATATTAAACAATAATTTCTATTTTTTCATTAGGTCCATGAGACCATTGAGAGTCTCTGATCTTCATTTCCAAATTAATGGAAAAACTTATAATCCCCTCATAACATTCGAAGTATTAAGTCATAAAGACATTTCATAAATATGTTTTTAGTACACTAATGTACAAATCCTCCTTCACTTTGGTGTTCATAAAAAATACATTAACATATATTGCAATACTTATGAAATTTTACTTGTGTGCCTTGATAGAATATTCTTCCTTTTTCCTCAGTATGAGGAATTCCCTTTCTATATTGTGATAGAGTGTTCAAGGAAAATATTTAATGAAAAATATTTTCATGAATTACTCCCAATCCAGGGAATCAATTTCCTACTAAGACTTTTAGATCCTAATCTGTTTCTACCACTGATCAGCTTCAATATAAAAAATGATAGACAACCCACAAAACATTACCTTCAAATTAGAACTAGAGCATAGATGATATCTTCTTTAGGGAGTTAATAAATTATTCTGTGATGAGGGTATATGAAGATCCACTAAACATGTGAGGAATTTTCTATATGAATGATTTGATTAAAACTTTATATTTCTTAGGAAAAGGAGGTTTTTCCACCCAATCCAATTTATTATTCTTAACTTCAGACAACTGGTCAAGTACTTTAATAATGTTTTGATCACCCATTAAAATTATATTTATAATATCATTAGTAAAATAATCATACTTCCTACCCCATATATAATGTCCCATACATTAAATGTAGAGATTACTTCAACATTGAAGAATATTAATAACAATACCTTACCAAAAACCACACCAGGACCAAATTGGGTTTGTTTCATTAGAAACTGATAAACCTAAATAACTAGTTCATAAATCATCTACATTGTCTCCTATTTGTTTTTTCAAAACCAAACCCCTTTTTGAAATATCTTATTTAATTCCCATCTTCCTGACCTAGTGAAAATAAACATATTAAAGGGTAATATAAAATACTTAGTAATTTTAAAGAAGGTAAATATCAATCATATCATAATCATATGAAAATAACAATTTGAAATATTACCCTATATATAAAAGATCAGAATATCATGTCATGGGATAAATCATAAAAGTGAAATGTATCCCAATAGTTATAACATAAGACATTAAATTTTTTGTAATGAAGAAATAATTATATAAAATCATTTGTTATTAGTCAAGGCACAATTCAAATACCGTCATAGCAGACAATGTCCATTAGTGAACTAAGTCCACTACTCATTCCAACCGTGTTTTACTGAACTAGATTTACATGTCGTTTCAGTCATATCTATCTCGTGAGAAATTAATCGTCACCCAATGAATTAGAGGGAGATATAGGTTCCACCCAACTTATAAATAAACCAGTCTTACATGTTCCACAATAACATAAGAACATTCACCATAGCCTAAACCATAAAATAAAATGGGTTTCTTAAACATCATTCCATCATAATTCATATAAACAAATGGATTTCATAAATAACATTCCATCATAAAAAATAATATATATAATAGGGATAGAAATATAACCCAATTTAAATAGTTTCATTTTATATTGAAAATATTATTAATTAAACACTTGAAATTAATTCCTGAGGATAATATCATTTCATCTTCATATAGATTTTCCTTTCTCAAAATGCCAAACAATTTTAGAAAAAAATATTTTTATGTGAAAATAACCATGTAATATTATAGGGAAATCATTAGGGAAATAAGGATTTATTAAAATAATAACAATATATTCATGCTGAATAGTTTAAAAAACATTCTTCTCATACTTTTTATGGAAATGTCAAAAAGTACCTCTTACTGAAAACAACAAAAGATTACATTCATACCATTTAATAAAAATTCACCAATGGGTATAATTTACATTAAAAATTTATAGAAGGATATACATAATATTTTTAAATACATATTGATGAAAAATGTATGTGGATGATAAATATACAGTAATAAATATATACAAATAAACAAACTCAGGTAAAAATGATATTTTAAATCTTATCCTTTACCTTTGGTATGATATCCTTAGCATGTATCCAAACCTCAGGTATCATGATTAAAATAATGTTACTAATTTATTATATAATAATAATCACCTTTGGACAGAACATATTATAATATATACATTTGGATTATAGTAACATTTCTTTGTTACTCATTATTCAGGTATTAACTGCTTTATGTTCTTATGCATATTAAATTGGATAAGAACCTATTACATTATTAGGTTATATTTTTATATTTTAAATCATGGTATTAGTACAATATATATCATATTTATTCATTAAATGAATTTACATAAAGATTTTTTAATGCAGATCAATTAGAATGGATCGCATCACACTGTGGATATGGTAAATCATACGTATGCACGAATGATGATATAATTCCCAAAAATATTGAATCGTATTGAAGAGGATGGTTTATAATATTTCAGAATTAGTATCAAGGTATAATTATCATATATAGTTATTATTTACATCATTATATTAATCTAGGTAAGGTGGTGGTGAATAATAGTTTACACCACCACGTGGAGATGGTAAGTCGTGCGTACACACACGGGGTGATTTTGTTTTTCATAGGATGGGTAGAAGATGAAATATGGTTGTTTCAAAATAATAATAACTTATAAATATATGTGTGATACTGATTTTATTAAATTATCATAAAAAACTAATGAATAAGAATTAATATAATAAATTAGTTTGAATGAATCGGTATAAGATATTATCTCTTCCTCGACGTGCTTCCTCTAAATCTTGTCTTAGATCACTAGAGATGATCATTAAAATAGTCCAAAACCTATATAATGAAATTAGGTATGTTGAGAAGTAAAATTTACATTGGATGGTATAGTTTTAAAGAAAAAATTGATGTAATGTGTTTAGGGAGTATGTTCCCTTTTATAATTGTGGTGAGTGGCACTTTTGGAAACTCCATAAATAATAATTTTTAATAAAAGGAAACCCTACCCAAAAAACCTCCAAAATGGTCCCAATTTAGAATATGATATGATATAGGGTTGTAATATCATTATATATTAAATTTTGGACAAGTTTTTTTTTCAATATAAACCATATCATTTTAATTAGTACATAGTTATTCTTTTTTATTTTAATTTTGATAGTGTCATTCTAAATATTTAATGGTTATAAATATTAACACATATGGTGTCAATTGACCATAATTGGATATTTAATGATATTTTAGACCTTATAATTATCACTTTTTTTAAATATTTTTTTTAATTATTTTAAGTAATTTAATTAAATGTTATTTACAAAATATCAATCGTGTCAACTTTGACACTATTCATTTATTTTAATTTAAATAAAATCCACACAAAATATAAATTAAAAAAATTATACAATACTAACCTGTCATAGTCACCTAGAAAATTAGTAGAGAATATTAATTAGTTCATATGATATTTCCTTAAATATTTTTAAATGAAATTTTTATATTTCTATTCATAAAATTATTTATACATCACTATTTTTTTAATAATTAATGGTAGTTAACTAATCACGAAAATTATAAATAAATATAAATTATGTAGTTAATTATTTTTACATTTCCATAGAATATATCTATTATATATTATCTCCTAGTTATCCATATTTCAAAATAAATATACTTATATAAAATGAGATTGTGACATTTTTTCACATTCATTTGTTTTTATTTCTTTCATGTCATATTCATAAGTATGTGGCCATAAAGTGTTTACATTTAAAACAATTGTTGATAAGGTTATAATTTAGTCATCTAATAGTATTTTTACTGGTTATAAGGTAGATTTATAATATTAGATTAACATGTAATTACCTGATTTACCTTTAACCATGGTAACAAAAATAATTACCAAAGTTACTATTTGTAAAGCCCAAAAATAAAAGTATGCATTAAAATAATTTGAACTTACTAATTACAAATATTAAATAAATTTTTTAAAATTCAAAACAAATATGTTACATTAAATAATTTAAAAGTAATCTTGTTGTTGAAATGGATCAACAGGTATTAAAAGTTAAAATATTGCAAAAGATTGAAATGCTTTTATATCTAAACCTAATGTAAAATTAATTCCAAAGAAGTAAATTATATTAAATGGTAAGAATATATTCAATTTATACATTGATACCATTAAATAATATAATGTATTCATATAAATTATATCAATTAAAAAATTTCTTTTCAACTAAAATTTATCAAATTTTTACTATACATCAAAACATGAATGTTATCAGAAAAATATCAGATATACATTTTTCTAACCCATTTCAAAATAACCTATTTATTTTGTCATATATTAATTATTCATGTGTCAATATATTAATTTAAAATGGGTTCGTCATTCAAAGGTGAAACATTTAACAATAAAAAAATAGGTTTTTATACATCAAATATGGTTTTATCCATAACCTATTTCTAAATATATGTTAGATGAATATAAAAAAATTATTAAGTAAATAACATATATATATATAAAATTAATTTCATTACCAAAAGTTATTCACTCAATAATTCAAATATCTAATTGATTTATATTTTTATTAAATAATTGTTTTCCATTGAAGCCACAATGTATTTTGATATGTTAGTTATATTTATTCCTGAAAACCTTATGACAAGGATATAATGGTAATTGTTTAATAAGGGTGTCTCACAGTTCATTTAAACACATGATTAGGTGTATGTAAATCCACTAAAAGTAAAAATTACTTAATGATGATTTTTTATAAAAACTTCTAGGTGTTACATTCTACCCACCTTTAGTAAAATTTCACCCTCAAAATTCATTACATGGAAATAAAAAAATGGGGATACCTATCCCTAAACATGTCATAAAGTTACAATTTTTCTTCTTACAATTGGTGGTTCCTCCCTAAAACAGTACCCAAGAGAGTGGTCTTATTTAATATTTTTTTTTGCAATGATCCAGAATCTCAATTGGTTGTTCTTCATAAGAAAGATTTTGATCCAGCGGTACAACTTCTAAGCTTAGTACATGTGAAGGATTGGGTATGTACTTTCTCAAGAGAGATATATGGAAAACATAATAAATTTAGGAGTGTCTCTGTGGAATACGATATCAGTATACTATCTTCCCAACACAATCCATAATTTCAAAAGGATTTATATACCAAGGGATAAACATTCCCTTCTATATAAATCTCAATAATCTCTTCCAGGGTGATATTTGTAAGAACATCTTATCACCCACTTCAAACTCTAGGTCTTTTCTATAGTTTTTAGCATATCTTTTTTTCAACTCTGAGCTACTATTATGTGTTGTGGATTAGATATGACCTTTTCTACCATTTCATTGACATGATATGGTCCTAATAGATTTCTTTACCTAACATCATCATTGAAAGTTGGAGTTCGTCACTTCATTTCATAGAGGTATTCATAAGGAGAAATCTTAATATTGTATTGAAAGCAATTATTGTATGAAAATTTCACCAATTTGAGGTGTACATCCAAACAACCTTTGAAATACATAAAGCAAGTTTGTGACATGCCTAACGGAGTTTGAATTTTTCCATTAGACTGATTGTCTATCTAAAAATGATAAGTAGTTAAAAAATACAACTCTATATCAAGAGAATTCTAAATTCTTCACAATAAATTCAAGGTAAACCTCAGATCTTGATTGGATATAATGGAAAGTGTAACTCCATTAAATATTACCACTTTATTTTCATATATCATATAATTCTGATCAATGGAAAATCATCTTTAATAGCAATGAAGTGTGATGCCTTAATAACACGATCAAATATAACCCAGATAGCATCATTACCTTTGGATGTGTTGGGATGTCTAATGATAAAGCCCATAGTGATGTTTTCACATTTCCATTCTTGTATGGGAAATTTTTGTAACATTCCATTTTCTTTTGTCTCTTATCCTTAACCTGCTGACAAACCAATAATTGAGAGACATATTCGGAAAAATCTATTTTCATGACATCCCACCAGAAGAACTATTTTAGATCCATGTACATCATTGTGCTTCTTGGGTGAATAGTGAATGAAAAACTATGAGCATTATCCAATAGATATTTCTTTAATTCTGTTATGGGGGAACACCAACCTCGTTCTTGAACCTTATTATTTAATCACAATCAAGGTAGAATTCCGTAACATTTCTCACCATATTTTGTAACTGAACATCTTCCTTATGCTTCTTCATAATCATCACTTGTATATATGGTTGAACATTAATTTGAGAAACATATAATTTCTCTCCTTCCATTAAAATTTCTAGATCTATCGATTGAATATCCATAAATATTAGATCTTCATTGATCTACATCATGGATAATCTAGCATGGTCATTTCAACTCAAAGAATCTGCCACCTTTTTCACATTCCCAGGGAGGAAATATATTGAGTAGTTGTAATCTTTAATCAACTATAATAAACTTTTTTGGAACATATTAATCTCCTTTTGCATGAAAATATACATTAAAAATTTATAATCAGAATAAATATAACACCTTTCACCATAATGTTTTTGCCTCCATATTTTTAATGTGATGATTATCGCAGCTAACTATAAATCATGATTTGGGAAATTTTTCTCATGGATTTCAGTTTTCGTGAAGCATAAGCTATCACCATATCATTATTCATGAGAGAACATCCCATCCCCTTAAGGGATTCATCATTGTAGATCACAAACCATTCTCCTCTATAGGGCATTGTGAGAAGAGGTGCACTGACTAACCTTCTTTTTATATCTTTGAAATTCTCTTCACATTCCTCCATACAAACAATCTTAACACATTTTCGAGTCAACTAGGTGACTGGATTAGATAATAGTTAAAAATATTTCATAAAATTTTAATAATATCTTTCCAAACCATGAAATCTTCAGATCACAGTTACCATTCCTTGTATAAACCATCTTTCAAAAACCTCTCTTTTTCGGGATCCACATATATCCCCTTTATTGAGATTATGTGACCCAAGAATGATACATTATGAATCCAAAATTTACATTTTCTAAATTTTTCATAAAAATTATCTTTTATCAGGGTCTTTAGTAAAATTCTCAAGTGATCTTCAGGTTTTCTCATAATCATTGAATAGATAATAATTTCACCATTAAAGAATACAAATAAATAATAAAGATATTGTCTACAAACCCTATTCATTAGATTCATGAATATATCGTGGGTATTATTAAGACAAAAATGGATCATTATAATGTCATAGTGTCCATTACTTGAACAGAATGTTGTTTTTGGTATATACTCATTTTGGAAACTTACTTGTTCATATCTTTAATGAAGATCAATCTTCAAAAATTATTGAGCTCTGCATAGTTTGTCAAAATATGTCATAAATAAATGTAAGGGGATATTTGATCCAGGTATTGATCGTGTAATGTTCTCGATAATCAATTCATTGTATCATCAAACCATCATTCCTATTAACAAATAGAAAAGTTTCTCCCCATGGTGATTTACTAGGCAGTATGAATCCTTTATATTGATTCTCTTGAAGTAGCTTCTTGAATTCCTACAACTCAATTGGGAACTTTCTATAAGGTATCTTTGAAATAGGCGTAACACCTAGTATATGTTTTATTGAAAACTAAAATTCATTATTTGGTGGAAGACCTTGCAATTCCACCCAAAATACATAATAAAAATCCCCTAGAATTGAAGTATTTTTAATCATGAGCTTCTCTTAAACCATTTGAGATAAATAATCATCCTTTATAGGAGTCAAGACTCATAAGATGAAAGAGATTTCTACTAGATGGTTCTGTTAATCCTTGCATCGATAGATGATCACATATTGATCTGTAATATGAAATGTGACTTCCCTTACTTTGAAATTGATATGAGGTTCATATAGAAAAATCCAATACATGTTATGATTCATATCAAATTCCAATGTAGGAAGGATCACAATATTTTCAGGAAGCACTTTTCCACAAACATTATCCATATTTGAATTATAAACATTTGATGTGACCATTGTGCAATTAGAAGTTGTCACAATTAAATCAACTTCTAATTGTTGAGGTACTACAATGATACCTTTAGAAAATTTTTTAGATATAAATGAGCGGGTGGATCCATAATCAAAAAAATCCTTTTTCTACTTTAGAGTGGATGGTAAATGTACCTTTCACCACCTCATTATTGTACACCACATTGCTGATAGTGATTGCATGTGACATTCCTCATTCTTTGGGCTTATGATTTAATTAACGTCAATCATCGTCAATAACCCTTGAATTAGGGAATTGATTGGAACAATTCCCCATTTATTTTCACTTGTTACATTGTAGTGTAGAAGGGTCATTTGGCGTATCCTTTTATTTGTTCGGCATAAAGGAAAACTCACATTTTTTTCATTGTGTTCTTTAGATTTTCCTTTGAATTATATTTTTCTCTTCTTACCAAACCCATATGACTGATGGGTTACACCAATATACATCTCAACCTTAATATCACATATAAAAATTTCCTCATAGCTATTGAGCTCCCTTATGAATAATTCCCTTTGTAGACTGGAATATATGACACTAATGACTCGATAAATTTAACTCTCATGTCGGATAATTATTCCAAAAGAGTACCTTGAATGTCTTCTAAAATTTTATTTGTAGGTACCAACATATACATCATTCATTTACTTATGTTCAAGAAACTCCTTCTTCAACTTTTTTGGAATAATATGAGGAATGTAATTATGATAAAATAAGTTCTTGACCTTGTCCCATCCCAAGGACTCAATTTCATCTATTTTACTCATATTATTGATGATATTCTACTATTTATCTACTTCAGCTTCAAAATGATAGAATGTTAAGAGGAATTCATCATGTTTAGAACATTATAAAACAAAAAATATCTTTTTAGTTGTACTGAACTACTATTCAGCCACTAATTGATCAAAACACCTACTAAATGAAGGTGGATGATACCTCATGATGGATTCACCAGAATTTTGCTCCCTCTTTTCCTCATTTGGAAGTATGGAATGATTAATAGATTGAGAAAGTTGTGTGATCATTGTTACGTGGTTTTTCATTCTAGCTCCCATACCATTTGGTTTCTTAGGGGGGAAGTCATTTCATTTCCCATCACATTCACCATTAATGTGTTTTATTCGGGTTCCATCCATTGATAAAAACTAAGAAGCATTGTGTGAGAAACACTAATCATAATGAGAAAACCACATAATTCAAGAATAATATTACAATTAAGGAAACATTAGTTTTTATCCTAGGTTATTCCTGACCATCCCTAAAATAATAGGATTGGATTGTTACCTATACATTGACATATCCTTTGGGTTCTTACTAAGGTTCTCTCATCCTAGTTTCTAGCGGTTAACTATATCATTGCTCGGATACCAACTATAATGTACTCTACTATACATTTAGATATTACATCAACATTGAAGAATATTTATTACATGAAATTACAAAAAACACACCATACGAATTAGGTTTAGTGACCTTAGAATCTAGGAAACATAAATGACTAGTTTATATAACTTCTATAATGTCTCTCATTTATTTCATCAAAACTACATTTATTTTTGACATATATTACTTAATACTCTACTTCATGGGTTTGGGAAAAGAAACATATTAAAGGGTTAGAAAAAATGATCTTTAAGGGTAGACATGGAGAATATCAATCATGTCAAAATCATAAAAACATGACATTTGGAAATTGTATCTAGCATATAAAATATCAGAATATCATGTCATCGAATAAATAATAAAAGTGAAAATTAATCATAATAGTCATAACATATGATAGGAATCTTCATAGAATACACACATATGAAAAGAAAATTATTTCATATTAGTCAAACTTCATTTACAAGATCTAATGTCATTTAATTATGAGTGAAGTCACAATAAATGGAATATCAATATATCCTTCAAAGATGAATGTTATCTATAAATAGACTAAACCAACCACTATAGAATAGATATGAATTACTCAATGGATAAAATTATTTTTTAGATGTTTTATGAGTATTTTCACAGCATGATAAATTTCAATAACCATGATTACATATACAGGAGTGAAATTACATTTCATAGAGGAATGTGAATAAATTTTTACTAAACTGTATATGTGTTTGTTCACTGCTCATGTAATTACATTACATTATAGAGGGGAAGGGTTTTTAATATATGGTTATTCCTTAATAAATGTTTGGGATTCATTCTAATGAATAATAATAAGGTAATGTTTTATATATCACACCAATAAAAGACCCAGAAAGAAAATAAAACAACACATGATTTATGTCTTTAAATAGTGTTAATTGAATTAATTTCATGGATATATTTTCTCAATATAGAAAATTTGGAAATATATATTAATCTCAGGATAGTGAAATATAAATTCACTTAGACAAAATTTAATATTTCTAAAATGTGATGTTTGGAATTTAAAAATCATATGATTGATTAATACAATACAACATGGGGAAGTAAATTAATGTGGTTGTTTCTTTAAGTGTGAAATAATATACTGCTCTATCCTGGATTGGGATTCATAATGACCCTATGGTTGTTGATGGTATCTGATAAATCATGAATTCATAATGGTAGGTGAAAAAATCATTTTAGGGACAATTTATTTATAGACCTTCTATTCACATAAATATCAAATAAATTCCAAAATATGATATAGAGATATAGAAATATATAGCATAATTTCTAGATTTTAACTTGGATAAACATGGATTTATAGTGTTTGGAACACATTTACATATCCCTTGAAAACTATAATTCAAGAAGGAACTTTTATATGATATAAATGTCTCATAAAGTTTTATTCATATAGAAAATATAATGGTGCATATATATACAAAATAAAATCTTTGGTGGGATGACCTAATGATAGAGTATGTATAATATGTATTTTGATGATTGGTATGGAAACATTTCAAGGAAGAAAGAGAATATACTAAGGGTATGTTGCAACATATTCCCATACAAGTATGGAAATAATAAAAAATCACCATAGAATTCATTTTACGACTCATTAAAATATTGAATGTGAACAATGTGATTTGGGTTGAAGTCGATTTCCTTACGAATTCTTCATATTATATTTCCATCAATGTATGTTTCTTCTTGATCAACATTCCATGATAAAACAAAGGGATGTGGTGTGGCATCATGGAATACCATTATTCATCATCTATAATATAGATTCAAGGTTTTTATTGATTTTATAGACATGTATTATGAAATAATTAGAGACAGGAATGATTTTTATAATTCCTTATCATCTTCATAATGGAATTATATCTGAGATAAAAGTTTTACTCTCGAGGTTATGATGTGATCTTTTTCAAAGGATTTCTAAAAATGCTGGCCTCAACAGCTACCCCTGGTAGAGTACTCAAATTACAATTTATTAATTTATTACTTTTTTATGGTGATATATTAGGATATGTATTAGATTTAGGACTCCAACCTAATTAGATGATCTTAGAGAGAGGAATTTGGTAGTTCCAAGCATTATCTATGAAATGATGAAGTAGTATTAAAACATTTAGTGAGAATTGAAACATTTAAAATGTCAATATATGAGTTAAATAGATAATCTATGATGGCTTCTAGAGATTGAAATTTCTAATTAGGTGTTCCTTCAAACATATCCATGGAAGAAAGTTTTTAGATTTATGAATGAAAGGGAATTAAAAAAGCTGGTTAAATTTTTTCCTTCAATATCCATGAACATTATGTTGTCATATACCATTTCTTATAACTCTCGGTACACCTCTATCAAGTCCATTATGTGTTCAACATTTTAATGTTTAGGAAGTGTATAATAGATCCATCATCTTTTTAATTCCCACATATTGTAGAAATTGAACATGACCTTTCTTATAAAGAACATTCTATTGAAATAATGGATCTAAGAGGCATGGTTTTGGGAAAAAAGACCACCCATCTAGTTAATTTTCTATAATGAAATCATATTTATATGTATGATACGTGGAATCTAGAGGATGTGATGATAGAAAAGTATCCTCAATTGTTTTATTATATATAATTACATATTGTGGATGGAATTCATTGATGGAGTTAAAATATAATGACCCTTATTTTTCCTCATTAATGGAAATAATATTTTTTAGATTTCTCTACATGAAAAATTGAATATAATAAAATATTGATGATTTTATGTTTTCTATTAAACTCGATTGTATAAATAGAGGTAAAAAAATCAAGATATATATATATATAACAAAATAAAATAAATTTCACATTAAATATCAACTCAACTAGTAATTATAACCATCAAATAAAATCATTTTCCTAAAATTAAATTTATTTCAAGCATACCATATTTGATATGAATAATTTATTAAAACTAAATTATTTTTAAATATATAATAATTTTGATGAATAATATATATGATACAAAAACTCATCATTCTATAATAAATTGTGTTTTTCTACAATTTATGTTTTAGTTATTATTTGTAAATATTAGGATGTGAATTTGAAAATAGATTATTATCAGGTAAATCTTATATTTAGAGGAAGTTTTATTAATTAAAAAAATAGTTTTTAGGTGAAAGGGGAAAAATCGTTTCTTACAAATAACATGGATTTTATGAAATTATTATTTTATAAGTATGAATATGAAATTACAAAAAAAAACTTATAAGACCTAATATTAATTTTATAAGTCTGTTTGTAATTTTACAAAATTTGATTTTCTTTTAAATACATATTTGATAGCCTATATCATATGTTATATTTTTCATAAAATGTTATCAATACATAAGAATTTTAATATTTTTAAATATTTCGTTATCAATATTAAAAATTTATCTTTATAAAATATATTTAAATTTTTAATTATTAGTTTCAAATAATTTTAAAATCAGCATATTATTTCTAATAACAAAGGATAAATTACATAGATAAATAATAGTAACCTCAAAAAAATTAAAATGGTAATAGTAAATATTCTATTATTAAATAAACTCAAACATGTTTAAAAAATGTTTTTGAATTATTTTTAGGCCTTGCTAGACATTTTCACTTGTCCACTCCATTATTTTGTAATTTTATGCCACTTTCAGTCAGAGGGACTTAAAAATATTGATAAATATAATGTATTTATATAATTACATACCTTTCCAATTACAAAATGGGAACTCATCCCTAAAAACCCTTAAAACTGCAATATTAAGACCAAACTATACCAATTTCTCTATATAAACACTATTCTACAAATTATAGTGGGTTTTTTATTATCAAAATAAAACTATATAAATGCTTAACCTTCCATCTCAATAGAGATAATATAGGTAGTGAGCTTGTGGCTTCTAGCTGCTCCTCCATCATTTCTATTTTATTAAGTGCCACTATTATTCCTAAAAATGTCATATCAACATTTATAAATGATGAAATATTTTTCATTATTGGAAATTTATTTTATTTTAAATATTTTACATACATTAACTGGCTTTATAATTTCTATTATTAAAAAAGAAACTACCAATCATGTGTTCTTTCCAACTACTGCCTCTAAGAGAAAACATTTTTCCCCTTCATTTAAAAAAATAAATGGGTGAAAATTTAAATAAAAAATATGAATTATATATGTATAGTATTTAATTCCCTTAAATTATAAATCATTTTACTTCTTTTATCCTCCCTTCATAAAAAATAAAAAATCTTTCATTTTTATGTGTGTATTACCACCTCTGTGGAATGATGCATTCTATTTTTCAATACATCCTAAATAGATGGTTTTTTGTTTATATTTTATTATTATATATGATATATATATAATAAATATATATACTAATATTATTATTTATAGATTAAATAAAAATTAATGATCATTATAAGGGAATATCCTTACGTGACCCAAGAAGTGGTCAAAATGATTTCATCTTCATAAAATGTGAATAAATCTCAAATGTGATGAAATTATAACATTATATGTCTTCATAGGATAGAAACACTAGAAATATTTTTTTATATTAATAAATCTGGAAAAAGGTGATATATGTATACAATTTTTATAAACCTCGTTAAAAATAGACAATATTATTAACTCATAATATTTAAAAGTGATTACAGAAATCAAATAAACAAGTTGAATTGTTTTTAATGAAGATAATAATGGTAAATGTATTTGAAAATGGTTATGAAATATGTAATTAGTATATTTATTTTACATTACAAGATGTTGAATATAATTCATGTAAATCAATTGTCAAATAAATGGAACTGGTAACTCAATATACATTTTTTAGTTTTATAATTTTTAAATGAAAAACTTTTTTAGAAGTCTATATTTTTTAAGATGATATTTATATATTTCTATGAAAAAATTGTTATCAATCCAATTACATTTCCATTAAAATTTTTCATTTTACGTATTTTATTTTTAAGAAAATGAAAATGATATTTTCTGAAAACTGTCTCATAAGATGATTTTTACAATGATGAATACAAAATATTTTCAGAAATATATTTTCATTATTTATATTTCATATCATAAATTGATTTATCTATAATGGATTCATGTTTCATTTTTTAACATATATTTTTTATATGTGTTTCAATATTTTGGGTGACCATGTTTTTTGTATCAAATTTGTTTTTCATGATTTTATTTTATAATATTTTCAGGTTTTATAAAACTCATTTTTTTCATGTGTTAATTATATAAAGTTTATAATTTCCACTTGAATGGTTATGAAACTCATTCTTCTAAAATGGTTTCTATGTCAATTGATGATGTTTGATAATAAATTCCACAAATATATTTGGATGATGATGTATGGGTCCTATATTTACCAATAATGTATTAGATGTAGTTTATATATCATGATATAATCTAGCATAAAAAAATTATTATGTTCACACATGCATTTTTGTGAAGGGTTTTCTCATATTTACATGCAAAGACAAATGATATTGTTTATATTTTAAGAAGATAACTATTTTTCTCCCAAATTCTCTATTATTATTATTATTATATATTTCTATTTTTTATCTATTTATTACAAATTTTTATGATGTTTTTAATTTCATAGTGATTTCATGTCTTTAGGATTTAATCTTTATTAATTAAATTGGATATATTGTATTCTGATCAATTTTTTTTATTATTGGTATGTATATTAAGATGGGTATTTACTTTTCTGAATTCTTAATGATATTGTTCTGATTTTATATTTCTATAAAATGTTTTATTATTATCATTTTTAGTTATATGATATTTTATAAATAAAAAAACTCCTCCCTCATTTTCTATTTCATGTTTATCATCTGACACATTGTGTTATGTTTTTCACTTACTTGTCACATCAACTCACTACTTTTTATGTTTCCATCCAAATGTTAAGATGATTATAAAATCATGTGTGATATTAAAAAAATGGTCTAAAGGAGCATGACTATGTATAAATAGTTACAAGTGTTATAAAATAAAATATTTATAACTATATACTTCATGTCACTAAATAATTATGTCCTATGGTTGTGTGATTTTTTAAAGGATTGAGGCGCAAAAGCCTCTATATTAAATGTAGAAAGAAGACAGGAGAGGAACAAAAAAGAACCACAAAAAATACAGAACAAAAACCAGGGACCTTAACCCATTCAAGCACCGCATTTAGATTGATGGATTCCCGCCTGAGCCTAGGTATTGTTGTTCAGGTGGAAGCCCCATGTGCAGTACTCCTTCTCAAGCAGGGATGAAGTTCAAAAAGAAACAGACTGGCCGACTCCTATAATTCTGAAAACTGAACCTTCAAGCAGCGCCTTTGCTGCTCTTGAGGGTAAGCTCATCAGGGTCCATCCATCCATGCATGCCTCACCAGGGTCCTCAAAAGAAAACCAAATAAATATACATATGAATTAGAAAGAAATCAGAAGAAAAATATAGATAATAGAACATCACTGGTCAGATAATGAAGGATCAATTATGAGGTCTAAAAGAATATAAATTCCCTAATCTGAAATTCATTATCAAGGAACTCAAACTTAAGCCCAAACTGAACTATGCAAATCTTGAGAATGCTGCTACACCGCATTCAGAAAATCACCAATTCATGAAATGATACTAAAAATAGGAGATCTGTCCAAATCCTTTTTCAAGAGGGGTAAAAAAACATCAGGAAGTTTGTCATACCAAATGAAGACGTCACCTTCAGCTCCTTTGTTAGCCAATCCATCTGCAACAGAATTAGCTTCCCTGTAGACATGAGTAATAATATGATTCATAGAGAAAAGGGAATCTCAACAATTAATCCATTGATTTTGAAGCTTCCTGGAAAGGTGACATGGACCATCCCTAATATCAGAGACAATCCTAGTCGAATCACTCTCTAGCCTGATATTATTCCAGCCATATTTTTTGGCCTTCTCCACTGCAATGATGATTCCCATCATCTCAGCTTCAATTGAAGAAACAATACCACAAGAACCATGAAAGCAACCCACCACCATTCCCTTATGATCACTGAACACGACACCATATCCAGAAGGACCAAGATTCCCTTTCGATGAACCATCCGAATTTACTTTCAACCAACCAACAAAAGGCTGTTTCCATAGATCTTCAAAAGTGCCAACTGGAGGTTTAAAATTTCCTTTGATACCAATTCGGTCAAGAACAGTGAAATCATGAATGGAATTAGCAGAATAATTCTTCTTAGGTAGGCCAGCCATACGTATCTTAGTAACTACGCATTGAGAGATCAGAGGTTACCGAGAAGGATTTATTCTCACGGGGAATTTGATTCCTAGAGAACCAGAAAAATGTAACAATTCAGAAGCAGTAACTTGAAATAAGTCCAGCAGTTGTGAGGAGAGACCAAGATTATTCCATCTTTGAATAAATTCCACAATAGAGGACGTCCTAGGAATAGAAATCTCAATGATATCTGCTAAAGCCTTCCATATTGATGTCGTAGTTGCGCAACAAAGGAATAAATGATCAGCATCCTCTCTGTGTTGGTGATAGAAAACACGAGAAGAACATAATGATATACCAAAATGTTGAAGATAATAATCAGTTGGAATCTTGTAATGAGCCATTCTCTAAACCAAATTGGAGTGAGATGGTCTAATAAAATTTTTATGCAAGTTCCTCATCCATTTATTTGCAAATTTGGGGTTCAAGGAGAACTCATAAAAATCCTTTGAAGTGAGAATTCCATTAGCCGCAGGCTCCCAAGCCCAAAAATCCATCTTGTTTGAGAAACAATAATTGTTTAAAATGTTTATAATGTTGATTGGAAGTCCATCCAAGTCTTGAAGTTGGTCCTTGATGGTAATATCCAGATCAATGTTTGTATCATCCATCACCAACTCTATAAGGGGATCATCATTCCATTTGGAATTCCAGAAATTAAGAGATGATTCCTTCGAGACTAACCATCTAGAATTAGAATAAATTGAGGAAAATATGTATTTGAAATCAGGCCATACAGAGGAATCAATATGATAAAAATACCCCATCCTTATCCTGTTAACGAATTTTCCCCGAAGAAAGTGAGAACTCTCGGAACTGCTATTAAAAATCCTCCACATGAAAGAAGCATGCAAAGAATCATTAAATAGCACCAGATTCTTTATACCTAAACCCCCAGCATCATATGGCTTACAACACTCTGACCAAGGAACCGTGGCCATCTTTTTTCTGAAGATACTTCCACTCCAAATAAAGTTCCTAAGGGAGGTATTGACACTTTTTATAAGTGAAATAGGCCATTTGTAATCCATGAAGGAGTATACCATCTTGGAGATAATGACTGATTTCACTATACAAACCCTGCCAGCCATGGAGAGGGTCTTTCCTTTCCAGGTAGAAAGACTCCTTCTAATCTTACTAACAATCACTATGAAATAACAAGTTTTCGGCTTCCCCAAAAATAGGGGAACTCCCAGATAATTGAACGGAAGAGCTCCTTCCTTAACATTAAGCTCATTGAAAAAAAAACTTTTCCTTTGCTCACTTATGTTCTTACCAAAGTAAACAGAAGATTTATCCCAGCTGATATCTTGACCAGAGACAGAAGCATAGTGTAAAATAGCTCTTTTGATATTTTTTTTATTTCTCTTATCACCCAAAGTGAATATGATGATATCATCTTCATATAAAAGGTGAGTGGGAACAATGATACCTCTTCCAGCATTAATATATTTCATCTTCCCATTCCCATCCATGATAGAAAAAAGTCTACTCAAGTAATCCTCTACTATAGAGAAAATAATTGCAGAAAGGGGATCACCTTATCTAACCCCTCTAGAGCAATCAAAGAATCCACAAGGGGATCCATTAATAAGAATTAAAATCCGAGCAGAGAAAAATATGTTCTTGATCCAAGTAATGAAAACATCATTAAACCAAAACATAAGAATAACTTTTCAAATAAAACCCCAATTCATAGTATCAAAGGCCTTTCTGACATCAAGCTTGAAAGCAATATTACCACCTCATGTAGGTTTCTTAAGAAAATTTACACATTATGAGGCAGTAATGAGGCAATCTTGAATAGATCTTCCCTTGATAAAGCCAAATTGATTATGGGAAACAATCCTACTAGAAATTGTTGTGAGACTTGTTGAAAGGATTTTACAGATGATTTTAAAAATGGTGTTGACTAAATCCACAGGTCTGAAAAAATCCATTTCATTAGCATTATCAGTTTTTGGGATAAGATAAAGAACTGTGCATTAATTCCATAAGGGAGGTCCCCACCTTTGAATAAATAAATTACATGCTTACAGACATCATATTGAATGTTGTCCCAGTAATTTTGGAAAAAGAAGTAAATAAAACCATCTGGATCTTGGGAGCTTTCAGATTTGAGACTAAAAACAACCTCTTTTATTTCAATGCTCAATGGAATAGAAGTAATATTAGCATTATCTTGATATGTGACCAATTTGGGGATAATACCCTCCACCGGCTCATTCGTTGAAGTAGGGCCATTAAAGAGATAATTGAAATAAGAAATGACATGTTCTGGGAGATCCCTATCATTGTCAATAACTTGGTCCCCATTCTTGATCATTGAGAGAGGTTTAGAAATCATCCTGATTCATTGTAGGGAATTGAATAATTTTGTGTTCCTCTCACCATCCTTTAGCCATTTAGCCTTAACAATGTCCCTTTGCAGAGCATATTTCATATTCAAGAGGTTATTAAGCTTTGAAACAATCTCAAAATCCTCTTGGAGCCCATTAGGAAAGTTATTCAATGTATTCTGAACTTGCAAATACCAAAGAGAATCTTCAAGAGATGAGATATCCTGATCAATAAGGCTAAATTTCTCTTTGCTTCATGTTCTTAGAGATATTTTAAGGACTTTTAATTTGTCAATGCAAACAAACACATTATTACTTGAGATGATAGAATTCCTGGTGTTTTTAACTATAGAAGCACAGTCAGGATGATTAACCAAGGCTTTGTTGAATCCGAAGGGAAAAGAAGGTCTAGATTCCTTGCTACACAGATTAACAAGAATTGGATGATGATCAGAATTAATCTTAAAAAGAGTGATATAGGATATGGATCCCCAGTAATCAAGGGAAGCTTCATTAATAAATGCTCTGTCAATTCTTCTAGCAACAACTCTATTTAAAAAACTCATGTACCAGGTGAATTTAGCCCCAACCAAATTAATTTCATGCAGATCATTGGAATCTTTTCAATTCTTAAAATCCTTAGAGGAGATGGCATTAAACACAACACCCAACTTTTAATCCGGATGCATGATTGAATTAATGTCCCCAAGAATAATCCAAGGATCAGAAATGATAGAAGAAAGTACACCAATATCCATCCATAGTCTCCTACGATGCTGATAATTGGTACTGACATAAACAAAAGAGCAATAGTGATGAAGACCAAAGACCTTGAAGGAACAAGTCACATGTTGTCCACCATTATCAATTAATGACATTTCAGACAATGATGTGTGAACCAAGAACTAGAGACTTTTGACTTCAGAGAAACAAATATTATAGTCCACTAAGTAAAAACCAAGAGAGTTCAGACTAGCAATGTTTGGGGAGAAAATCCTCTTGGGTTCAGAAATCCCAATAAGAAGAGGTATGTCCTGTATAACAAAGGATTTCAGGGATCTCATAGTGTTTGAATTGTCCAATCCCTGATACTTCCAATACAAGATCTTCATCTAATGATTATTAAACTACATCTAAAATACGAAAAAAAATCATGAATATTGTTAAATAGGTATTAGATGAAATATAAACTGATTCAAGTTTAATTCTGTAAAAAAATAATATAAAATTTTATTATAAAATATTTATTTTAATATTTGAGGTGAAAAATATATTGTTTAAAACCACACAATGAATAATTTTAGACAATACAAAGGATTTTAGATAAAAGATCAAAACATTACACCATAAAAAATACATGGGACACTATAATCATAGAACCTAGTTTATGAATTAGAAAAATGGAACATCTATTCTATATGAAATGTTATACATCAAGCTTAAATATCCAAAATGATCCATGAATAATTAGGGAAACCCACAAAACAAACATGACTGACACCTAATTCATTGAGTTAAAATATTTATGTACTCTAATAACCCATCCTGCCAATGAGGATTAAATATATTTTCTTTACCCTAAAATTTCCATGATATCATATACCTAACAACATGAAACACAATTCATAAAAATGTTCCTTCTATCATTTATCAAAAATCTATTAAAATATTAATAATAAAATACCTCTACACATTATTCAAGTAATATAAGGGGATTTATTTGATATATAATAATCCAGTAATACAATTACAATATGAAAAATTATTCAATTTATGAAAATTACTTCAAAGGGTTTTAAAAATTAATTTGAAATAATTTTGAAATCAAGGAGGTATTATGAAAAACTATAAATAGGGAACCCATTATATATATTATTTAACTAAACTATTTAAAAATGAAAATATATATATGATGTTGATATTATTTTGTTTCAAATGATATTAATAAAAAATTATTTTCAAATAGAATAAATTGCATTTTGTAAATTAGTAATTGAAATAAAAAACAAAATTATTGTTGAAATAATAAATGGAAATATGATATAGTGGTGAAAATATTTGATCGATTTAAATAATTGTAGAATATAAAAACCCAGTATAAATTCATAAAACTAGTTTCAATGTATGATTGATAAGGAGTTTGGGGCCTTATTATATATTTATTGGTAATAAAACACCATAACAAAAAATAAATTTTCCCAATTCTGATAATATTTGTCACCATGGAAATATGAATGAAGTTAAATGTATATACTATAAACATGATGAGAGAATTAAGAGACATTTATATTCATACCTATATATTTTTCAAACTAATTGAATTTAACTATCAATATTGTGAAATGTGATGAATATAATGATATATAAAATATCTTCTTGATGAAAATAAAACAATAATGTAAGAATCATATAGAAATGCATTAAATTTTTCAAATAAAGATCCAATTAAACATATTTTTCGGAATAAGGATGGAAAACTAGGATTTTAATAACCTGATTTTTCACTAAGGTATGGATCCTTTGAATTTTGGTATAATTTTATTTTATTGACCTATTAGGCATGTTTAAATGAGTTCATAAAGGTGTTCAGGGCTTCTTCAGAGCCCAAAACCTAGCTTTTTGGTATGTAAAAGCATATTTCATAGTTAGTTTAAACCATCTGAGGTAGCATTAATAATAATATTAACATTGAAATGACTGGATAGTGAGAAATTATAGGGCACACAGTTTTCACAAACTATGAGATTTAGGTCGCATGCCCGTGTGTAATGTCTGTAGTTTATAATAGTTGCATTTCACAAAGTTGGTGCATAGTTTTCCTAACTGTTCGGCCTAACTATACTCAATTACCCTTCCCAGAGCATCCCATACAAGGGTTGGGAATGGAATGGAAAACCATTTGAATACTAATTTTGGGAAATTTTACCATTTTTAATTATAAATAAAATTAAATCAAACTCTATTCTCCTTTTTAATTCCAACAGACACGAGCCCCAAATTTCAATCTATTTGAATCCTACATCTACTTAAACTGGGCTTAGTGATCGACCATTTATCTTAAGTTTTAATCATTGATCATTCATCAAGATGGATCTATAATGGTAAGATCTCAAATTCTCTTTAATCATTAATCATTCACCTTTATATCGAAGAATTTATTTTTATGAATGATCATATGAAACTATTTTAAAGAATTGATCCATTATTTATATCTCTTCCACTACAGTCTAAACTAGAGGTTGATACTTGAGAGGAGAGTCATATAAGTATGGGGTAGATGTTATATAACTCATCCCTCATTTTTTACATTTTATAAATTGTTCTGTGGTTTCATTTATTACATCGAGACTCATCTTTAAAATTTATATTCCTTGATTATAGTCATTAGAAACATGTTCTATGACCCATTCCATATATTCTAGCCTTTATTGGTGGTTATTCCCATAATTATGTACAACCCATGTGTGGTTATGTAGAATATTTATCTTTTTAGTGTTTTGACATATGTCTGGTTCCACGATTCGGGTGATCTATATCATTAACATGTTAAAGGTAATATTCCAATTAAAATTATTAATTGAAGATGGACAGTAACATATTTTTCCTCACTTAACCCACCTACGATGAGTTCTTTAAAATGATTAATAAATTGTAAATGTAATTATAATGTATCTTGTATGTATTCTACTTTACCTAATGGTTTGAAAGTGAATGTTTTAGTAGAATTTCATATCACCTTTTTCCACTTATGGTGGAATGTAGTGGGGTGAACTATTTCAAATTGTTATGACTTATATAAATTATCAAATACTTTAATGCCCAATTGGCCTTGTCAAGCTAATGAAAGACAATGGTTTAAAAAATATGAAATATGAAATGGAATAATTATATTTTGGACTAATTTATTATGTGAATTAATTTTATGGTTCTTAATTACAAATATACATTGATATAATTATTTATATTGGTATGACATTAGTTAGATTTTGGATTCCCAAGGGAATACCTTGACAACTTGTAGAAGCTATTCTAATTCACGGATATTTGTTGTCATGGATGAGACCCACCTTGGATCATGATCCTCATATATCAGTGGATGCACAGTATGACCCCATAGGATCCCCCTATACTATTAAAGTATTTATTGGATAAACTCTTTAGATCCAACATGGTTACTATAGACATTAGGTTCCTCAGTTATATGTTTGGGCCAATCCATAGCATATCCAATTTTACCTTGTATATATTCCTTAGGACCATTTAGATAATCTTTTCTGAATAATTTATTTTATGATTCTCCTTAAATTAAACTCTTACCCTTGATCTAGGTTATAGTTACTACTTAGTTGGAAGCCGTGGAGTTCTAGGTTCCCTTGGTTATTACATTAAAACCTCTCCAATATTATTAACCATACATGTCTCCTTGATATATCATGGAACCTTTACTATTAATATCATCATGTGATTTTAGTTCCAGATATTCATCATTTTACATAATATATATAACTGAGATATTTATTTAGCTAATGAATATGTTACTTTTTCAGACACCAGTTGAAAACTGAATTATGCACATGGGTATTTATGTTATTGTACATATTCACATTTATATAAACATGCATGCACATGGTTTCAATTTATATTACATGGAATGGATGTTATAGATATTAATGGGGGTGGAATAATGTGATTTATCTCCCATACTATCAAGGAACCACTGGTACCTAGGCAGACTATAAGTATGTAGGTTTTGAAAATGAGAAGTGTATGGCTTCAGAAACATCATTCCTCACATGCTTTGGTTGGAGCAGTGTAACAGATGACTGATCTGAAGAATGAGATGCTTAGATAGTTTTCAGATTCATTTTCTATACATTTTTATTGAATGTATTTACTTATTCTTTGTATCATATTTTTCATCTTTATAGAACATGGCATGTCATCATCAAATTTTGTATATTAGCATCAGTTATTTCAGTTTTTCATTACTCATGTCTTCTTCTGTTCTGATGTTTACAATCACACTTATTCTGTTATTTACTTATCTCTTGTAATTTGATATGTATCCCTTATTATACATTCTATAAATGATGGAATACTCTCCCCACAAAAATACCTCAGTCCCTCCCTATTAGTCTGCAGCCTTTGGAATTCATGGAGATGTGCCTATGGTCATGTGGTCAACTGAGCCCGGGGCACCAATTAGGTGGAATCTGGTTCTAGGATGTCAAAAAGTGGTATTAGAGTATATCTTTTCTTCCTTTAAAATTTGAAGATAATAGATTAGTGATTAGAGATGATGTGGAACTTGGTTAAAAGCTATGTTTTGAAATTTTTAACCCATGTTCGAGATAAAACCTTTTTTTTCAGAAATTTGATTGTTGTTATTCTTTTACAAATTACATTTGGTAAGATTTCACTATTGGCTAATACAATACTTATGTTGTAATTATTATTAATATTATTCTGATTGAGATTACATTTCTATACTTTTCTCTATGACATGAGGGAAGGGAGAATTGTTACATGAGTCATTATAGATACCATAAATTTTCAGGCCCTGTATATTTCCATGCCATGTAGGTGCATTTCTCTAATTTCCTCTACATGATACTCTTGTGACTGTTGAGTGATCCTTATTTATATACATTATTATACTACTTTTTTATCTCATTTAGTGATTTTATTTTAATTTAATGAATTTTTATGGGCCCTCAAGCGTAGGAAATGATAATTTAGTTATTTGATCCATTATATTAAAATAAAATGGGTGTTTTTTTTCAAGGATTAGGTGTAAGGACACTGATTCACTGGGAATGATGATCGATTATATAAGGAAATTGATAAATGAAAATGAAAAAAATTAAACTAAAGTTTTGAAATTTGATATGTGAAATCAAATGGTTTCTAATAAATGATTTAGTAAGATATATTTGACCTATCAATTACTGGAACCTCTAAAACATATATTGGAGAACATACCAATACATTTCCTTATAAGAATTTATTTGGGTTATTATACCATGAGTAGTGATCCCTTAACTTATGATCATCGTCTACTATAGCTATTTATCATCTAAAAGCTTTTTCTAAGGAATTTGATTGTAATTTATAGACAAATGTCGCCAAGACTCCCTTGTGTCAGGAACTAGGAGGGTGGAGATGATCATGCTCCATACAGGGTTTACTCTGAGCTATAATTTTTACCCCCAAGAGTTCCACATGAGGAACCTACATCAATACTAGATAAGGGAACTAAAACTCAACTTCATGATAGTCTCATATGTCGGATGAATTCCATCCATGGTGCTCCACATCCTCCACCTCTGATGGCTAATATGACCCATGATTTCTAGCACCAGCATTCTCATACCTACTCGAGGGATGGAGGTCCACATGCTATAGTGTCTTTGCTAGAAACCACCTTGTATATCATTGAGTATTTTTATATTCCTCTATAATGTAGGGTAATATTGATAATTACATGTTGTGTAACTCATCCAATCATTGTTGGGATGTGATTAACTAGACTAGATACCATCAGGGCATGGTATGGGCTGATGTATGGGCTTCCTTCTATGTTCAGTTCTTTACATAGAAACTAAGAGCTTACTGAGCTTGAATTTCATGAATATTGTGTAGGGTTCTATGTCATTTATGGATGTATCCTAAAATTTAACTATTTTACCATTCCTTTCATCACTTATAGCTAGTCATGAGATTCCTTGTGCAAGACACCTCAAGGATGGTCATTAGTATGATAATCGTACATAAGGGAATGTTTTTCTCTTATATAAATTATCAAAAATAGTTAATTAAGATTTTATAACTAAGAATAACATGAGTAATGGTGATAGTACCAGGAATAGAATATTTGTGATGAGGCCAACCAGTAGTTCTTCTAGTAGATAAAAGGATATCCCAAGGTTTCTCCCCACGGATGTTGTAGCCAGAGTACCCTCGTTGGTAGTTCTGTGGAATTTTAACATTGTGGGCGATATGGGAACCTAAAGCATCTGTGTGACAAACACACTCCGACATGCCGTTCTAGGGGCCATAAGGGGGAATTATTATAGATTTCATTAGAAATTTACATAAATTTATAGTGTAGAATGTTCCGCAACAGGTCCACTTTTAGGGGAAGCTACTTTTATAATTTTTTAGCCCGCGAGTTTCAGTAGAACCGATAGGACTGGTCGAGGATATGTTCGTGGTCATGGTGCCTAGACTCATGATCACCAGTAGCACCAATAGATCATTTTTTTCATGGTAGTCATATTGTTTCATAGGTTAGTGGATCTGGTCTATTACATTCATGACAACTAATACCAGTTGACCAGGCTATGGGACCATCTACAGTATGATGTACTATTCTAGTGGCCTCCAATATAATATCTACGTTATTTGAAATAGGTTCTCCAATATTCTTCGTCTCTTTTTCTATATTAAAATTAATCAGGATGGAATTTTTGAATTTATGTGATTTAAGAAACTTAGATACAACATTGGGATTATGGTCAGATGGAAAAAATTTAGGGACTATCAACTTGAGGTAAGAAGTTACCCTTTCTTATGGGACTTCTTTGTTCTTGATATGATATGATTTAATGTCTTTATTAATATGCATTTGTTGATCCAATAGCATGCCTTTGTAGACTGTGGCAACCTAAGGGTATCTTTTACGTTACTAGAAAGAGTTATTTATCTAAAAACATGTCTGTAAGATGTTTATGTTAGTAGAGATGGAAAAGAGAATCAAGGGATAGGTATAGTGACCCCCATATTTATAAGATCTTCATATAGGATTAGGTTTTAAAGCATGATTAATTCCTTCCAATAGTAGATTATTTTAGGGAAATTTATTCTATGTATTTTTATATCTTCTCTCTTGAATGATATTTAGAGTTTATAATCAAGCATCTTCCTAGATCATCTATAGTTTCCATTCCACCATACAAGACGAAACCAAATTAGATCCCTTAGCACAAGTGTCCATTTGAGGATTTAGGAGCCAACAGTTTTATAAAGCCCTATATTTCATCTTAGGTTTCCGCTATTCTTTTTTCGAATAAATTGGATTAGACCCTTTGTATATGCATTGATTTAAGCCAGCTAAACAGGCTAATAGTCAAGAACTAGTATCTAATACCTTGGATAGATGATATCTTTGACCAGATCTGAGGAGATAGGGTGATTTCTATGATTTTCCAGAGATCGTTCAATCATTAGGTGTGATTCATACCATCAGACATACCTCATACAAAATTTTTTAGTAGGTATGATCTATATGAGTATTTGGATTTTTTATTCAGTATCATGAATATGCCCTCCATTTTCATGCCGTTGATGAATATATTTTTATGGTCCTATCAATATTCCCTTGTAGTATTATTTTTGTTGAAATCTAGTTATATTCTAGAACTCACAACAACCATGTTAGGTTCCTTTAGATATTCCTAAGTAAATTGAGATAACATCCATTTATTTTAAAGCATTATAATTTATACTAATGGATTGGAAAATATCACTCTGTGGGTCATGTTATCATGGATTTTAGTGTCTTCATTGACCTAGAGAAGGTGAGTGTTGTAGTTACCTAGGAGGAGCCCAATAACATGTTAGATATATTGAGTTTATTGGGGATGGATAGATATTATAGGCATTTCGTATAGGACTTATCATCCTATGATTCACCACTTAATGAACTTTCAAAGAAGTGTTCCATGTTATTGTTGTCAGAAGAATGCAATATATCCATTCAAGAGATGAAAGGGAAGCCTGTCTCGGCACCCATTTTATTTTTTTCAGTGCATGGTATGCGATATACTAGGTTCTATGATGCATCATCCATTTGTGGATGTAGGAGGATAGAGTTGTTGTATAAATATCCTAGTAGTTGAGACCTCATGATAGATATTACCTAACACATGGCCTTTATCTCGTAGTAGTTTCATATGCATTAGGTTGTGAGAGAAATTATTTATTGGGAGATAAATTTGTGGGGTTTATAGACCAAAAGAAACTCAAATATATCATTAAACAACATGAATTGAATATAAAATAGTTATTATGGTCCTAATATCTTTATCAAATTGATTTTGATCTTTTCTATACACCTAGATAGGTTAGTGTACTTTCTAATGTGTTAATTTGGAAAAAAACTTGGACATACCGTACAAGAAACTAGTGATGAATAAAAATTGATGGCCCTACATTCTGATATGTATCAAGAGTTTCATTATGGTCACAAGCATAATTGTCTCCCATCTTTTATAGTTATATATTCCCAATTTGATTTGGTAAACATAAGGAAATTTCTAGATCCATAGGAATTTGTTATTTGTGAGTGTGTTGAAAGAGATGATGCGACTTCAGATTTGTATCTAAATAGATATTATATGCTACATATTCTTGGTCATGATTGGGTTTCTACATATATGATAGAAGATTTGGTGTGTGTGTTCCACACTTATCCATTTTATTTTCATCCATGTATCTCTAAAATGTACCGAGACATGAAATACCATTATTGGTGGCATGAGATGAATAGTAATATTACATGCTTTATAACAAGGTGTTCCTCCTGTCAGAAGGTGATGTTAGTGAAACATAGACCTGCTAGATTATTAAAACAACTTTAATTCACAAAATATAAATTGGAGGATTTTTCCATGGGCATTGGATTCAGTATACCAAGGTATTCTAGAGGTAGTGATGTTGTATGGGTTGTCATGGGTAGACTGATGAATGTGTCCCATCTCATTCCTATTCATTTAACATTCTCAATTTATTATCTAGTAAAAAAATTTATCTATGAGATCATACAAATACATGGGGTCCCTAAAACTATCATTCCATATACGGATGTTCATTTCATGTCATTTTTCTAGAAGGGGTTTCCGAAGGCTGTGGGTACATAGGTGCTTATACGTACAACCATTCTCCTTCAGAGCAATGGATAGATAAAACAGATGATGTGGGATTTAAAGGACATACTTTGGGAATATTCCCTAGGTTTTAGTAGATTTGGGGAGAAGAATAACCCCACCAAAATATATTATAAAAAATGATTTCAATAGATGATTTATGTGGATCTCTTTTTGCACTTGTATTGTAGGGAATGTGATTCTACAATGTTCTATTTAGAGGTAGGTGAGGTAGTACTACTAGATCCTCATCTCATATAAGAGACTTTGGACCAGTTTCTACTGATCTGAAGGTGTATGTCTACTGCTCAATCTGGACAGAAATATGTTTTCAATCACCACCAATGACCTCAAGAGTTTGGGGTTGGTGATCAAGTTTTCCTATCAGAATCACCCGAGATATGGTGTAGACAGATACATTGGAAAGGGATGTTTTCACCTCATTATGCATTCCCATTTGAGTTCATGAAGGTAATTGAGACAGTAACCTATCCATTTCTATTACCTTATATTTACCATTTCCTGGTAAAAAATCATCCATGTTTCATTGATTCACTGTTATCATGTCGACCTCTATAAAACTTTTTATCCTGTGGAAACTGAGATAGATGTTGATTGTTTATTTGATCATTATCCTATATGCATCATTGGTAGGATAACAATGGATCTATAATGATGGTTTGTCCCTCTATTATGGTTGATATGGTATCATGTTCAAGTACATAATGATTTTTGAGAGTGGGAGGCTAACATATGTTCCTAGTTTCCATAGTTGTTCTCAGACAGTGTTTCTCTGCCCTTGGAAGGTGAACATAGGGATAAGTTTTCTTAATAAGAAAAGTGCAAGAAACCAATTTTTCACTCATGTGTGGAACCTTTAATTATTGATGAAATTTTTATTTATGGGCCTCATTTATATGTGTAATGATTTTTTGAAGCAGTCAGGGTGTCCTTGCCTATTTCATTGCACAAAACCATGATTTTTTGGAGGAAAAGACATGTTTCATGGTTATTTTAAATAGTTAAAGGTTGTTTGAATGACGATTTTAATCGGGAAAAGTATTGATAGTAGGGATATATGGGATTTATGGTATTCCCAAACCACATGATTTGGTTTGCACGACCATGTAATAATTATGATGTTTTTAGAAGAGGATTATTTTCATGGTTGTCACATGATTTCCCTCAATGGGTGGCCTAAATATGTGGAATTCCCCTTCCAACATCTTTTCGTGTATGGTTGGCACATGATTCAGAATCCCATGTGACCAAAACATTTGTAGGATAATATTTGTGAAAATTTACTATTCCCACTTAAAAAAATTAAATCAAACCCTCTCTCCCTTTGTCATTACAGTGGTCATGTGCCCACAATTTCTCCATTTTGAGCCAAAATCCCTCAAAACTTGGATTTTATATTTTTAGTTTATCCAGATTCTGAATCAATATTTTTTTATGATGGATTTTTTCTGGTAAGATATCAATTTCTTTTTTAATCATTATTCATTCTTCATTCTATAGACAAATTTATTAGGATGTCGGCTTATATTCCACAATTTTGGGGCACTGGTCTGTTCTTTTGATCTCTTCCAATCTTGGATAAACTATCAGCTAGTAATTGATAATGAGATTTGTATGTGTATGAGGTAGGTAGTCTATAACTCATCACTGATATATTTTTGCTTTATAAATTTCCATGTGGGCATAATGATTTAATAAAGAGTCTTTTATTGAATTTATATTCCTTTCATGTAATCATTATAACCATGTTCTAAGACTTATGCAATATATGTTAACCATTATTTGTGGTTATTCCCACAACTCCATCCATCCAATGTAAGTTGATTTAAAATATTTTAGTTTTTTGTATCCTGACATGTGTGTTGTGACACTATTTGTGTGAGATATTTTAAAAACTTTTTAATGGAAAGGGATCAATTAAACTAATGAATTTATAATGGATATTACATGGATTTTCATCACTTGACCCACAAATGGTAAGTGCTTTATGTCGATTAATCAATTGAAAATAGAATTGGAAAGTATATTATATATAAATATGACTTGGCCTAATGGTTTGAAATTGAATGTTTTGGTAAAATTTTAAAGCACACCATACCACTTATGGTGGAAGGTATCAGAATGAACCATGTCAAATGGTTATCGCATATATAAATTATCAAATGGTTCCATCCAAAATTGTCCATTTTAAACTAATGAAATACAATGGTTTAAACCTTATCAGTTGTTAAATGAAATAATTATCAAATGTATTGATTAATTAAATGAATTAATTATATAGTTTCCAATTACATATGGATCTCTAAATAATTATTACGTTTTTTCATACATTAGTTAGCTTTTGTATTCCTGAGGGAATTCCTTGAGCACTCGTAGATGCCATTCTTATTCAAGGATGTTTATTTCTTTTGTTGAGGCCCACCGTGGATCTTGATCCTCATATGTATTTGGATTCCTTGTATGACACCATCAGATCCCTCCTCTTCTGTTATAGGGTTCCTCAGATACACTCTTTTGATCTAGCAAGGATTCTACGGACATGAGGTTCCTTGGTTATATCCTTTTCCCAAGACATAACTTATCCCATTTTACCTTGGATATATTCCTTGGACTCGGTTGGATCTTATATATTGTGGAATGCCTTGTACGATGCTCCTTGGATTACACTCTTACCCCTGATCAAGGTTGTAGTTACTATTGAGTTGGTGAACCTTGAGGTCTAGGATTTATTTGTTATTACCTTGGAACCTCTTCAACATTTTTAAGGAGACAAGTTTCCTTGATACATCATGGAACCATAACTATTATTATCCCAAAGTGATGTCAGGGTAGGATATCCCTAACTTGACTTAATATATATAAATTGGACCTTTATTTATATAATTAATTGGATAAATATTTAGACACTAGCTTATAGATATGGCAGTTACTTGGGTATTTATGTTATTATGCTACTTGAATTTTATATATGCATGCTTGAACGTTGATTTAGTTTATATTATAGGCACTAAATATTATAGAAAACATTGGTGGTGGCCTATTTTGATTTATATAAAACCTTATATGGGAACCATTGGTACTTGGGTAGACTATATGTATGCAGGTGTTGACAGAGGTATGTATATTTCTTCAGACACTTATTTTCATGATTTCTTAAGATGCAACATGGTAGCAGTTTCCCAATCATGAGCGTGGGATTCCTGGAAATTTTATGGATTCCATTCATTTATGTTTTTATAACAACTATTTTATGTTTCTTTGTTCAATGTTTTCTATCTTTATAGAACTTATCATATCCTCATCAACTTTTGTATATGAGTATTAGTTGTTTCAGTTGTTCATTAAAACTATATTCTTCTGATCTTCTATTTAATTTTGAATTTCTACATCTATTCATTGATCTCATGTTAATATTATACTTATCTATGATGATACACTCCAGAAATGAGGTAAGGGTCTCCCCATAGTCATGCCTCAATCCCTCACTTCTAGTCGGATACCTTTGGAATTTAGGGCCTTGTGCTTGAGGCCTTGTGGTCATCTAGACTTGGGGCACCTGTTATATGTAATTCGGGTTTAGGGAATCACAATGATTATTCTTTGAAGAATTCCTAGAATATTAAATTCATAACTACAAAATATCCCACCCATATGTTATTATTTTATGTTCCCTAAATACTTTTATTTCATCCATGCATTCATAAACAATTTTATTGATTAAAAATGTTCAAAATCATACATCAACATGATGGAAAAATATATTTTTTATATTTAATTCATTCTAGTTACATTGATGGAATCACATGAAAACTTCCAACAATGTTATTTTTGTTCTAGTTTACAAAAAGGACCCAAATATTATTGTAATATGAAGAACCTTTTTTTTGTTTTGTAACAATGTTTTCTTATTTGTTGACAACTAACATTTTTGTATAAGAATTTTTTTATTTTTCATAAATTGGATCCAGTCCATCATTACCATTTATATAATAAATATTAAGGTTTCTGAATATTAAAATACCAAAATTAATGGGAGTAATGGTTTTCTTCTTTAGGAATTTTTTTCTAGAAATAGGTTTATGGATAATAATTTTTGTATTGAGCATCAATGGATGTAGAAGTATCTTGAAAGATGATGTTTCTGATCAAATTCATTAATCAATTCATATAAATCTCCTTGAATATTCATCATAATCTTTGTTTATTAAAGAGTAAGATGTTTCTATGTGATTAAGTATTACTTTTTTTGAATGAGTTTTGAAATAATATTGTGATTTGAGGAGTTAGAAAGTTTTCATACATTCTATACTAAATTATATGATGCTTTTCTATTCATTGAGTTCTCAAAAATCATGACAACTATCATGATAAATGGTTTTTATGAATTAGATGAATCATAATGATTATAGCAGATCAAGATTTACCAGACACTGAAGTTATTACAAGTCATAATGTGTAAATCTTATGATGTTTGAAGCCCATCAAATTTGTGTAGTGGAGTTTCCATTAAAATAATATTTTCATCGTAATGATATTTTTATAGTAATAAGAATTTAATCATGATAATAAATCCATAAAAATAAATATATCATATTTATGAAGTTCTATAGTAATTATCTGAGAAACAAAGGTAGATCATTATGAGCTAATATAGAAAAAAATATCGTAATGAGCTAAGAAAGAAAGGAAAATTCCAATGAGCTGAGAAATATTGACTGATCATAATGAGATGAGAAATAAATAAATACCATAAAGAGATAATAATAAAGTAATATCATTATGATGTGATAAATAATGTCAGATCATAATGAGTTGGGAAATAAAGGAATATCATAATGAGCTAAGAAAGAAAGGCCAATCGAAATGAGGTGAGAAAGAAATGAATATTGTTATGAGTAGAAGAAGTTAAAGCTGACGAATATCCATCATATTGAAGATGATTAATATCCATAGTATTGAAGTTGTGGATGATACATCATTCTTAAAAAATGATATAATTTTCAAGAAGTTCTATTATGAAGACGACCCCAAAAGAATATTCGAGATGATTTATGATTATTCGAGGAGGTGAATCATGTAATTAAATTTTGTGCAAATCTCAAAAAAGATTTAAAAGGATTGAATAATATAGAGTTTATGTTTCTTTGTGAGTATCATTTAGAGTATTTAAATTTGATTAATCATGTAATACATTCATGTTTCCCATTATTTACATTATTGGATTCTTATAAATAGTATCTCTGATCATTCATTCGTTGTAAATTTTCATATAATCAAAAAACACACAGCACTAATGATTTGGAAGTTAATGTTATAATTGGACCGAGGAAGAGCGTGTAGATCATTTGATAAAACTATGTGTTTTTAATATTAAGAGTGGGTTTATCATATTGGGTCCATTGTATTGAGTCAATCAAATAGATGAAGATCATGTTAATAATTTGAGTAGTGCATGTGTTTTGAAAAAGGAGAATGTGTTCTTCATATTGATCCCATCGTATTTATTAAATTATATTGAGGAAGATTAGAATAATAGTTTTAGTAGAGTTTTATATGTTTGGATTTATTAATGAAGAATTGACTTACCTCGTCAGATTGAGATAATCTGATCCAGCCGAATCAGACTGAGGTTCCAGATTGGGAATTTTTTGAGTAGTTTGAAGAATTTCATCATTTTTTTGTTTTATAAGAAACTTTGTAAACTAATAGGATTCATTATAAAAATTTCAATTCGAATATATAATGTGTCTAATATGAGTTTATATATTATTTATCCACTTATTCATAAAAGTAGACTTATATATACTTACTAGAGTGTCTATGGAAAGGACGTTGCTTCTCACACTAAGGTTGAACATTGTAAATCTTGTGTTCTTTACATTCCTTACTACTTTTTCATGCATGACTATTTAATAAAATATGATAAGGAAGTAAATCTTAATAGGTTATAGGGGTTATGTTTCTAAAAGTTTTGAATCTCAAAAAATAGTTAAAAACATATTCACCCTCCCCCCATCTCATTTGTTATTCAACCATTTGTAAATTTGACTGGTATCAAGGCCAATGTTCCCTTGTAGAATACATACCATGGATAATATCAATTATATCAATAGTTGAGTAATTCTTACATTTTATGGAAAAAATATTTATCGACGAAAAAAATACGATGATTTTGTATCTCATATCACTTTTCGTGGATGTTTTTAATGCACTTACAATTGGTTTTCCACCTATTATAAAATATTGGCCTATTATGTTTGATGATAAGATAAATATTGATTTTATATAAAGGATAAGAATACAATCCTTTTGTCCTGATCAGAGAATTTATTTCCCAAGGTGATGGGTATCGAAAATTTAAAAAGTATGTTGGACAAGATAGAAATTATTTTTGAAGGTAATGCTAAAGAAAAGGATGAAAAGATTGAAAAATGGAATATTGTGTATGAATAAATCAGAATTAGATGTTATGAAACAATTTATGAATACATCACCCTAGAAAAGATAAGTGTCGTCACCATGGGAGGATTTTGAGATGTCATGGAAGATTCTACAACTGTAAAGAAACTTATGTGGAACTTCCTGGACATGTTTGATTCTAAAATTTACTCTCTATGAGATATGGTTATTTATCTATTGATAAATTACATGACCTTCTTATTTCTTATGAAATGAGAAACTATATTATGTTTAAAGAGATTATGAAACTTATAATGGATTTTGAATATATGAAAAGATGACAACACAAGATGTTGAAGATGTTGATCCTTGTGACTCCTATGATAAGAAAGATGATGATTTAAACGATTAGATTATGTCTCTTATATCTATAAACTACTGGATAAAAAGTGTAAAAATTGGTGTTAAACATCCTATCAAATATATTATGTATGTTCAAACTAGAAACATCACTATGAATTTCCCTATGAATAATGTTGGATAATATCGAGATGATTCCAAAGATAAAACTTGATGGAATAAGTGAAAAAAATGATAAAGAATAAAAGTCACCAAAAAATATAATGATTTGTTTTATAGAATGAAAAGAAGTATGTTGAGTAATAAATATTGACTAGACTCAATGAACAACAATTTTTCTAAAAATGATTTTTTAGAAAAATTCATAAACATCATTGAAAAATTTGACCAAACAAGTGATTCCTCTGAAAGTAAAGAAGGTGGTGAAGAATCATAGGGAGAGTATCATCTTAAAAATAATTCTTATTGCTTGTATAGGGAAAAAACCTTCAAGAAAGAAATTTTATTAATGAAGAATTATTGTGAATTTATTTCTAAGGGATGAAAATATTTCATAATGTAAGAGGAAGAATACATCAAGGATATATTTACTTAAAAACATAGAAATGATTAACATGGAATGATGGTGGAAGATCTTAGTATAAAGTCGGAAGATAAACAAGAAGGAGAAAAAAAGCTTCAATTAAAATTTATGACTATAAAATTACCTTGAGGATGATAAATGAAAATTTCAACAATAATTCAGATGTAAAATCTGGTACTTCTAAAGTTTCTTAGAAGTTACAATATGAGAATCAGATGAAATATTCACTCACCAAAATTAATTTTTCATCTAATTCATTTAACATTATAGGTATCAAAAAATGATTTGGTAAATATTGGTTGGATAACGGATGTCCTGCAATTATCAGATATATAAAATTAGAAAACACACTCAAAATAAAAGATGTCCTATGATCTATGTATGTGAGAGTTGAAACTAAGATTCTACAGAGAAATGTCTTTCTTAAATAAAAAATCATGATTGGATGTATTCTATTGGTTTTGTGTAATCTAATGTAGTAGAGATTATAATTTTTGGCACAATGTATCTTATCCTAGAATAACATTTAGGAAAAGTGGAAGAAAAAGTGGAACTATAATGATTAAAATTACTAACTTATAGAAATTTGAAAAATTGGATTCTAAATATGATAGAAACTTTCTAGTAAAAATTCAATTTGAATGTATAGAAGTAGTTTGGGGATAATTTTATAAGGATGGTCATCATGCCAAAAAATATATGGCACCCTTTATAGAACAATTTTCTTATAATATTATTGAAAAGTAATCCTAAATGAATAAAGTTGAGAAAAGAGATTTTGTAATTGAGACAACTTTGAAAGAAAATAATATGAAAATACCATGTATACATAATAGTGGTTGTTCATTGAATATGAAAGGTGATATAAATATATTTAAATTCATGATTGAGGTGTAGTTACATTTTGTAATGATAGTTCCTTAAACATCATAGGTATTAAAATTGATGATATTGAAGCAGAAAAGATGAAATATAAGGAAGTTTTATTTTTTGAATGGATAAAACATAACCTAATTTGTGTATGTCAACATTGTGATGATAGAATAGAATTAATATTTAGAAAATATTTTTGTGTTATCAAAACTGAGAAATGTGTAAATGTTTTTACAAAAGGAGAAAGAACCAGTGGGAATCTATTCCAAATAAGAGCATTTAAAAACACTTGTTTTTTGAGTTCTATGGATGAAAATAAGTTGTCACATATAATACTAGACAACATTGGGCAAAAAAATGAAAAAATATAAATCTGTTGTTTTTCATTATTTTTTAAAAATGAAAATATGTGATAAATATGTTTGTGTTACTTGTTAGAAATGAAAATGACAAATAAATGTCATAAGAGAGTTGTGATTCAGTCTAGTAGACATATTGAACATATTCATTCCAATTTATGGGAGCCAAAAGGATATGAAGGGAAAAAAGAATATTTTTTACTTTTTCAATTTTATTGACGATATAACATGGATGAAAAACATCATATTTTTAGAACACATGTCAGAGGATTTGTAAATGTTCATGTTTTTTCATAAAAGAAGATGAGAAGGAAAAGGGGGTTTATATAAATATGTTGAGAACATAATATTGTTCCAAATTACCAAGTAATTATTTTGAATATTTTAAAATAAAACATATTATCAAATATCATTATAAGTATACCTATAAACCAAAAAATAGATTAGTAAGATGAAAGAATATAAATTTTTGTGGAATGGGAAGATATATGTTAGCATAATAAAAACTCTAAATGTTTCACTTCAAAGATGTTGTCACTAATGTTGTACATGTTCAGAAAATATGTTGTTGAGACCATAATCCCACTTGTCTTCTTCTAAAATGTGTATTAAAAATCATCATTAAAGTATATCAATGTTTTTGGAATCCCATGTCAACTTAGAATTAAAAAAATCTGGATTATGGAATGTTTGATGAGAATGTTGGGAAATTAACTTTTATATTTTACTCACCAAATATAATAAGATATAAATATTCTATAAAATGTTTACAAAATTTGGTGGACTCAAATTATGTTAAATTCATTGAAAATAAAAAATCCTTAATAAATGTTTTTGAGAATGATGAGGGGATAAAACATAGATATCTAACAAAAATAAAAGTAATTTAAAATACCATTATCAAGACTCATAGAATTCTTATTAGAATTATAGTTTAATTGTGAAAAAATCATTGAAATTTCCTACTTTACAAAAACATATTGTGTCTGAAAACATTATTTGAAATTTGAAGGCTCCAATACAGACTATAATATTGTTGAAATCTGAAAATAATAATTAACATATCCAAAAAATTAAGTTGAATAATTTTTAGATGAAATTTAACAAAAAAAATTGGTGGATTCTATGAATGAAGGTCTGGATTAAATAAATAATATGAAATAAGGGAACTTGTTCCTCAATCATCAAATAAAAATATTATCAAAAAAGTGGGTTTATAGAATTTTTTTTATAATGATGGAGAAATTTCAAGAAATGAAAGTGTGGTTTTTTGAAATGGATTAGAATAAGTGGAAGTTGTGTATTTTGAATATATTTTTTCCCAATTACATGATTATAAACTATTAGAATGGTTTTTTAGTCATTGCACATCATAATTTAAAAATTTATCAAATGTATATAAAGCCATGTTTTAAAATGTGTAGATTGAGGAAGAAGTTTACATGGAACAACCATAGGGTTTCAAACATGATTATGATGAAAAATTATTTGTAGATTGATGAAATAATTGCATGGGTAGAAAAAAACCCCATATTCCTGAAATTCAAATATTTCCATGATTTTTAGAATATTGAAAATTTTTAAAAGAAAAATGTTGGTATAAATTTATATGTTAATGATGTTGACATAAGAACTCTAATTGTAAGGGTTTATGTAGATGATATAATTTCTGGGTGAGGAAAAAAATGTTTTTATAGACATTGCTGATGAAATGAAGAATTTTTTGGAAATATCCATGTCCTGATAATAAATATTTTTCCTTTTCATAAAAGTTCAACAAAAATTGAAATACATTTTCAAATCTCGAGAATATTATTCTAGGGAATATTTATAGATGTTTTGGAAGGCAGATTCGAAATCTGTTTGTACACCTATATCCGTGAGCACAATATTGAGTACAGAAGAATATGAAAAAGTGTGAATCAAAAACACTTTTAAAAAGATTATATGAAGTCTAACATATCTTACAACCTCTAGTTATAATATTTATTAAGTTGTGACTTTGTCTTCTAGGTATAATGGTAATCCGAAGGAATCACATTTTCTGTGCGAAAAAATAATTTTGAGATATGTCAAAGGAAAAACGTCACATGGGTTGTTATACAAAATAATTTGTGATATGAAGTTTCATGGGTATATTTATTTTTATATGGAATGATATTGTAATGATATAAACACAACGTCAGGAAGAACAATTTTTTTAGTGAATGTTGTGTGAGTTGGAATACTAAGGAAAAAGGTTCAGTATCATTGATCGGAGATGAATATGAATATGTTGTGGCTACTAATGTGTATACTCAAATTTGTAGATGAAATATTGGATAGAATACTTGAATGTTAATGTTTCTAAACCATTGAATATACTTTTTTCTAATAAGAGTGAATTTTATCTATTTAATAACCCTATCCAACATTCATGATCAAAACACATTGACATAGTGTCTATACATGAAAAATAGAACGTTTTGTGGGATATTTTATGCTGGAATACATCTCTGAAACGTTTCTAATTAGTGATATTTTCACAAAATCCATGAAAACAGAATGATTTAGGGAATTGAGGCTACAACATCATGTTTATACTACTCTCATAAATATTAAAAGATCTTAATAAAGTACACCCATTATTCTTTAGATTAGGTTGACAAAGGGGAAGAAGATGTAAAAACATTTTACATTGTAAATTTTTTTTGACTATATTTATTTTAGGAATCTAAAACTATGGTCATCATAAAATGGGTGAGATAAAAATAAATATTAGGAAGTTAGGAAAGTAAAGTGAGTAAGTTAGAAATGATTATATTCAAATGGTCAATAATCTTTCTTGACACTGGGGGATGGTATTCCATGAAAAATATTACATTACCCAGTAGTGTAGTGTTCAGAAACCCACATTTGAGAAAGGAGTTTTTATAAAAGTTTAAAAACACTTAGTTTTATTATTTAAGTTGTATTTTGAAAATATTATTTTAGTTGAAAAATTTGTTAGTGGGGGGTTGTCAACAAATATAGTGGGAGATATTGAATATACATTGTGATTTATTTTTTTTCACAATGATTTTATATTTCTTCAAAACAAAAATTTTGTATAATAATATTTTTGTTATTAAGGAACCAGACCCAGTCTATCATAATGAGTTCTATTAGAATGGAAAATGTTTTTGAATATTCAATACCATCAACCAAGGTGGAGAAAAGTTATTTTCTTTGAGAATTTTTTTTTCAGGACATAGGTTTCTGGAATCGCATTTTTAGACTGAGAAGAAATATATGCATAAGTAGATAGATAAATGATGTTATTGATCATATGATTTATTGTATTTAGATCCATATCCATGAAGATTCATTAGAATTAGTGTTTTTTCAAATTTTTAATGTTGCTGAGTGAAGAATATGTAATGTTGCTAAATATTTTTGAAAGATGATTATGAAGTCATGAGATAGAAATTTTAATTACATTCAAAATTATATCAAGGATGGATTTATTGATCAGAGAGTTATAAAAATCAAGAAAACTGTCATGATAAGATCTTTTGAGTAAATGGAGGAATCATAATGATTTTATTAATCCAGATGTACTAGAGTTAAAAGTTATTAGAAGTTCGAATTTGTAAATCTGATGATGTTTGATGTTTTTCAAACTTACAGAGTGCAGTTTTCAATGTAATAGAATTATTATCATAATGATTTTTCACCATAATGAGAACATTATCATAGTTATATTTCAATCATGAAATGATTGTCATCATTATGAAGTTCAATCATAATGAGATGAGAAATAATGTAACATCATATTGAGTTGTGGAATAAAGGATGATCATAATAAGATATAAAAGAAAGGAATACCAAAATGAGTTGTTATGGAAGGGAAGATTGTAATGAGATAAGAAGAATATAAGATCATAATGAGATTATAGGAAAATATAGATTATAAAGGGATAATAAAGAAATGAATATTTTAATGACATGAGAAAGAAAATCATATCATAATGAGAGGAGGAAGTCGAATCTGAGGAAGATCCGTTGTATTAATGCTGAGTAAGATACCTCGCATTAAATATGTGTAAGTTTCATCGAATAGAATAAAGGATAGAATTTTGAGAAGTCTTATTATAAATAAAACTCAAAATAATGATTCTAGAGGTTTAAAGAAGAGTTGAATCGGACAACATTGAACTTCAATTTTACGTAAATCCTAGAGAAATTTAAGAAGGATTGAAAATGTAAAATGTTAAATTTAATTTGGGATTGTTTTTTAGAGTTTTCAAATTTGAGTAAGAAGATAATGTTTTCAATTTTCCCTCTGTTTTCATTATGGGAATCCTATATATAGTTTATTAGATCATTTTTTCACTATAACTTTTCAAATAAGTAGAAAATACATAGCAATGATGAATTGGAAGTGAAAGATCTAATAAGGTCAGGGATGTTTATATTGATCATTTATGTGTTTCTGAGTTTGCCATATCGATAATGGGTTATCATATTGATTCTATTATATTAGTTCAATTAGAATGAGGAATATTGTATTGATCATTTGAGTGTAGTTTTATTTTTTCATATTTATAATGGGTTCATCATTTTGAGTCCATCGTATTAAGTCAATCTAGTTGAGGAATATCAAACTGAGTGTCTGAGACGAGTTTGAGAAGTGTAGGTTGAGCCAGGGAGAATCGTATCCACATCATCAGATTCACTGAATCAGATCCATCTATAATAAGCATTTATTGAATAGTTTTAACAAATTCGTTACTCTTTTGGTTTCCTCAATTATTTTGTAAGAAACATTTTAAATTGATGTGAGTCAGTATAATATTTCATATCGCAATAAATAATTTTTCTAAGGGGAGTTGGGAGAAGTTTTATTCAATTATTCATAATTGTGGACTTTTATAGACCCCTAGAATTGGATATCAAAAGGATTTAGGCTGTCACACTGAGGTCGGACCATTTAAATTTAATGTTATTTATATGTTTTCATTCCTTTTCAAGCATGAGTATTTAATAAATGTTTATAAGTAAATAAATCTTGATAGGTTATAGGGGTTATGTTTCTAAATGTCTTGAAACTCAAAAAAATTGAACACCTTATTCACCCCCACCCCATATCAATTATTATTAGATCTGTTGTAAATTAATGATATTTTAACCCTACTCAAACTCTATCCTACACCATGTTATTTATAAGGACCCGGCCTTAAACATTACATAATATTGAATTAAATGAATAATTCAAATTGAGGATCTTTTCAGGTTTATAGTTTTATAGAATTAGGCCATAAATATTACATTACAACTTGAATACTACAAGTAGACACTACTACTCAGTATCCATTTTTCATAAAATAAAAAATCTTAAAAAGAAACATGTATAGTTCCATGTTTTAGGTAGAATGACTTTTCCTTGAACCCATCCTTGACCATATTCATCTTTAAGTCCTGTGAAAAACATTTCAAAAAAATGGTATGAGCATAAAAATCTCCGTAAGGGTTATAAAATAAGGAATGATAACATTATCCCATCAATAAATACAAATCAATGTAACCAACTTTTCAATTGTAACATACATTATGAAATCATAAGATTTCTGAATAACACACAAAAATCATAAATCATAAAGGTTACTTATGGCATCCATATCAAACCTACATTGAAGTTATTACAACTACATAGGGAGTTAAACTTGGAATACCCATCACGGTATATTCCCTAAATCTCTTAGGAGAAACATCTTGTTCACCTCTGTCACCCAATGCATTGTAGAGCTATCTCGGGATCACCTCCCCTAGGTTTATCACAGAACCACCTGTATACATAAACAATTCCCATTAACCAAAACATAATCATAACACATAACACAAGTATATATGAAATATAACATTTCCACATTCCAATATATCAAATCAAGGTATTGAAATAAAAAAATTTGATCGAATCATTTTCAAAACCATTTAAAAAGAGATTTTTGAATCAAAGTGTCTCATACCACTTTGATGATTTTAAATGAATTATCATTGGAATAAATTAATGTGAAAATAATTAAATCATATAACCCATTTTGAAAACATGGACATTAATGAGAAAATTTTAGAATAATAAATCTTCAAAACATTTAAAACAATATTTTATTTAAAGAGGTTTTTTAACAAAAAGAGTCATTGGAGTACAAATAATTGAAGAATAACATTTAATAATAACATTATAATATCATGGGGATATGGGTATTCATGATATAACAAGTCAAACTATAGTATATACACCATATAAGAGTGAATTGGTGCATAACAACAATGAAGTCTCAATGGAAATGTAAATTGAGATGAAATCCCTTATAAAGATGGTATCCTTAAATTAAGGATAAATCAATCACAAAATTATGTGTGAAAAATATAAATACACCCAATATAAGATTATATTATGTGTAAAACAATTAGATTTCATTAACACTTAATAATTGGATGACATATTAAATAAGTACAAGTTGAACCCAAATAATTGAAATTGGGTTAAGAAGTTCTCTTGTAAAAATTTGACAGCCTAACGATGTCACATTAAAATTCATAAAATGAGTTTATAAGATTAAAACTGTATCTCATAACTTGGACATAAATTTTACATAAATGGGGGATATAAAAGAACATATCCCAACATAATAAGATGTAAATTAAAAGACATAATAAAAAGAAGTCTTTTAAAAAGAGGAGGGTGAAAGGTTTTCTTACTGATTTGGTCGTTTCAAAAAATACGCCACATGAAAGAAGGATCATAAAATGAAGATGTAAATACTAATAAAAGATATTATTTTAAATAAATAGTACAATCATGGGCAGTACACACACCACACAAAAGGAAATAGTGGAAAATAGAGCATGAATCTAACGGGAATAAAAAGTGAGATTAAACCCTTTACCACGTTGTAATCAACTGAGTCGTATGACCAAAAGTTAATATCCACTAAATGAATCATTGAATACCATGAACAGAAATATAATCATAATAATATAGATCAATGGAACTACACATTACACCACATGCAATAAATAAGTGGCGAATAATGGAAATATCATGGAATTAAAAGTGAGATAAGAAATCCCTTACCTCGTGTCCGACTTGACATGATCCTTATTTAAGCTCTCGAATAATAAACTAAAGTTAATTTATAATTTCTTAAGAAAATTTTCTAGTTTTATTATTCCTTTTATATCACTTATTACCATGTTATAAACATTATGTAATCATTTATGTTAACAATGTTTGTTCTGTCGATATTTGGTACTTGAGTCAAAAATGGACTTCTTATAATTACATATTGTTCATGCGGTCAATATTTCATTATATCCAGAATTATATTCATGATTTAGATATCACATATATCATATATATATATATATATATAGTATCTACATGCGTCCATAACAGTACATAACATTTATAGGTAAGAAATGAAATGCACCGTTCATGGAGACAGTAAGCCGTACGTATGCATGAACACTACTTTCATTTTTATTTATTAATTTAATGGAATTAAAATGTAATTATACATTGGTATATTATAATTCCAGTATAATATCATATATAATATCATTAACTCTATCCTTTATACATCCCACATAAGGCATTAACGAGTCACATCACTTTGAGGGGGCGGTAGTCTGCGCTTCCTCAAATTAGGATATCGTATTTACCCACTGTGGAAACCTTAAAGGCATGCTATAATTGGAAAATACATAAGCATAAAGAAAATATAAAAATAATATATATCATATATAAATACGGTTCTATCATAATGGCCACCAAGAGAGGCGGTTGGATATATTTAAACAATCATCGTTTTGTGAGGCGTAAGTTTTCCATCCATAGAAACATTATGTTCTTCATCCATTAGATAGTGGTGTGTGTAAGTGTATTTAGAGTCCATATCATAACAACATCCTAGTATATTTAGGATAATTTTATTGTTACAAAATAATGGAATAAAAGAGTTTAGGGGTTAGAGAAGTAAAATAAAATGAAAACAAATTAAGAGAAACCTTTACCTTTAATTTGGGTAACTCTCTTTGGATTGAACCAAAGGACTTCTTGAAGTTCTTTCTCCCTAAGGTAAAGCTTCTTGGAGGAGGAGAGGGATGTAGGGAGATTAATTGGTAAGTGTGTGGACGATCCGAAAGACTTGAGAGGTGTGTGGAATTGGTTAGAAGTGGTCTCTTTTTATAAGGGAGAGGAGGGGCTCTTTTGGAAAGTGTGAAAACATATTATCTTATTTTAAACCTATATTTGGTTTCAAAAGGTCCAAAAATCATTAAAGATGAAGATAAGATGACTCATGGTCGACATAAAATCATCCTATCAGAATTTGAAATGTTTTGGATAAAATTGTAATCATTATAATCTTATTTATTTAAATCATTTATTAATGAAATAAATACTGCATCATTATTGTGTCATATATAATTTAAATTATGATGTCTAAAAATTATAAAAAAATACCATGATTTAGGAAATATTTTTATCTTTATAATGAATTTTTATAGTTGAAAAGATAATTTACATAACCTCTTCTGAATGTTAATTTACTAAAACATATTTGTTTTTGTCATTTTTGCCTTTACATTAAGTTATTTGTTCTAAATTGTCATTATCACTCCCAAGTGGCTAAATGAGGTACCAAAATCAACTCAAAAATGCACATGGCCTTAAATGACACAACAAATATGGTTTTTACAAGTGTTAAGGTAATTTTGAATTATTATAATATCCTTTTAACCTTGAATTACCCTATTTACCTTTAACCGTGGTAAATAAAAGCCAACAGTTACTATTCATCAAAAAAATCATCTTAATGAACCACATTTTACTTCTTGATAACAACCATGTATGTCAGATTTTTTAAATTCAATTTTCAAATGTCGTAAATTCTCATTCAAATGATAATGTTAGTTTTTTTTAACTACCACTAAGTGGTTTAACTATTCATCAAAAATTGATGTTTTTCAGAAAAATACCAAAATTTCAGCCTAAGCTATATTTGAAATTCAGAATTCAAAAATAATGTCTATTTTTCCAAATTCAAAACATAGAAGTGGTATTAATTAATTTTAAAATTAATTCCTTTTATCAAAATAAATAGCGTGTTTTTAAGAAACAATAACTATCAAAAGATTGATACTTGTTTATGTCCAATTTCAAAGTGAAATTAATTATAATGACAAAAATTGGATTAAATGGTAAAAATATATATTAATTTCACTTTAAAACCAATAAAAATAATAATCTAACCATATAAATAAATTATATTAAAAGTCACTTTTGAATTAAAATACAATATTGTTCACTATTCATTAAAAAATGAACTTTATCGGAAAAATTCTAAAAATTTACACAAATTAAATTTTGATGTCCCCATTATAAAGAAGGATTTTATTTGTTTATATATAATTTATTAAAGTGACCAAAACTATATTTAAAAAGGGTTCTATATTAAAAGGCGATAAATCGGCATTTTAATGTAAATTATGCTTAAAATTTGATTCATTCACATTTTAAGCCTCTAATTTTTTATTGGATAATGTAAATACATTTAGAAATCATGTATAATCATATTGTAGTTAGTTTTGTTCTTTCATGCCAATAAAATGACTTGGAGTTAACTACCATTTAAAATAACAATATTATATTATTAGTCTGCTCTGTAAGATTTCAAATAAGCTCGTTGTTTCTTATCGAGTACACTATCGAACATAACAACACTTTTAAATTAAAAATAATATTTACTTCACAACTATTAATAAATATGAAATATGTCTTATTCTTAATTTACCTAGGATGTTACATCCTTCCCCCATTTTGGGAATTACATCCTCGAAATTTTAAAATCATGTTTAGGAGCTTCATTGAAAGCCCCATATCGAAAAAAAGAGTCAATAAAACTATCACTTTAAAATAAAGGAAGAGAAGTAAAAAGGTTACCCGAGACAATAGATACTAGGATTCCATGAAAACAAGGATATGGAGGAGAAATAAAACCATCATATTTTGATATAGATTGATAGAAAACATGTTTAGGAGAAAGTTAACCACCAGAAAATCACAAACATGTGATGGGATAAACATTCATTGATTCCCCAGTAAAAAAATTTAATGGACAAGGTTTTTGTTTAATGTTACTTTTCTTTGAGGAATTTATTTATGAGCTTAACCAAAAATGAAAGGAAATATACTTACTTGTCATGTAGACATTCATCTTTTACTAGATTTCAGACACAAACTCATATTTTATCCAAAGATGAGTATTCAGGATCAATTTTTTTTCACAATAAGAGCGTTATAATCAAATTCGAGAGAATCACATAATCCAAGAAAGATGAACAATATATTTCCCATGTCTTTAGATATTAACTAAAACAAAAACGTTTACTATAAGATCTGATAATCCCCCAAAAGGATAAACGTTTACATAAAGAAAAACTACTCTTAATCTCCAAAATTTTTCAAACAAAACCCAATGTTCAACAAAGACCATTCAATAAATAATTGTCCCTAAAATTCCCTAAAAGTAATCCAAACTGTGATTGTAACCCAAATATCGTGAGGATTTATTTACATAAACTTTCAATATACATCTTAATATTTATCTCCAAGTAACACCAGTTACTCATAAAGCCTCACATTGAAAATTAATTAACCTAATCACATATTCTCCCGGATAAGTTAAACATTTTCATAAATAAATCATATCATCATGTGTCCATAATAAAAATATAGATTCTTCCAAACTAAAATTTCATCCATTATTCCACAATTGAAATCCGATAATATTATATCTTCTTTAGGCATATAGTTTTTCCACAAAAGAGATAAAGTCTTCCTCCACAACCTTTATCACTTAATCACTAAATCATTTTTCTATACAATGTATATCCATTTGATAAAACAAAAGTTACAAAAATCAACCTATTATTATTCTATAAAATCATTTTACTAAAATAATAAGTCAAACTAACCAGGTACTTCATGTAGGCTAGTGGTAGGTGATGCACCCTTGTTGCCCTTCGGTTTTGGGTTTGATTCCTGCAGCCTTTCCGGATGCAACAGGTTGTCACCCATCTTATGGGTTTTATTTTTATAAAACTCAAAAATAATCCTAACATGTTTTAACCTCAAAGGTTTCCTTATACCTCTCATTTTCATCCAAATTCATTATTATCTCAACATCTTAGTTCTTGAATTATTCTTTCACCACCATATAATAATATAAAACAATCCCCAAAATGAAGAACATCTTACCATGATCATAGTGTCCATTTGGTTTCATCGTCATCTTTTTCACGTATATAGAAGGTCCATGAATTGCAACAATGATTTAGAGATCCTTCAAAATCATTTTATTCCTCCATCCAAATACACCTTCTACAACATGGGTCATAGGGGTATTCAAAGAAAAATAGTTTTGTAAAATAATCATGTATGACAAATAATTTCAAAACATATGATAAAAAATTATTTATATAAAACAATCAAACCGAATTTGAGTTGAAACTTTTAATTAATGGTCCTTTTAAAATACAATAGGTATGTACTGAGAGAATATATTTTAAAATCAAATATGCAAGGGTCTCCTTCTTCAACACCTTTTTTAAAATCATAATATGCTTCAAAATCTTGTGATTAGATAAAATATTTGAAAATCCCTTGATAATTTTAAACTTTCTAGAAAATATGAGAATATTATGAAAATAGAAGTTTTTTTAAATACAACCCATGATCCATGATGATAACGAGGTATAGTAAAGGTGTTTGATATCTCAAAAAACTACTTTCCAGTGAGTTGTATTCTAGAAACAGTTTCACAATCATCCGAACATGAATTTTCAATAATTATTGCAAACATGTCATCAGGAAGAGATAGGAATGTCATTTCAGATCCTCCTCTTTCCATTTTTAGCAGACTTTCCTTGTTCTAAACAATTTATAAAACAAGTATTTAACTGAAATAATAGATAGAGACTAACCATATGTCAAACGAAAATTCATAAACCCTAAAGTTTTCTAAACTGACTTCTGATACCAACTATAAGGACCATTCCTTAAACATTACATAATATTGAATTAAATGAATATTTCACATTGAGGATCTTTTCAGGTTTATATTTTTAGTGAATTAGGTCATAAATATTACATTACAACTTGAATATTAAAAGTAGACACTACTACTCAGTATCCATTTTTTTGTAAAATAAAAACTCCTAAAAAGAAACATGTCTAGTTCCATGTTTTTAGATAGCATGACTTTTCCTTGATCTGATCCTTGACCCTATTCATCTTTAAGTCTTGTGGAAAACATTTCAAAAACTTGGGATGAGCATTAAAAGCTCAACAAGGGTTACAAAATAAGTAAGCAAAACACTATCCTATCAATAAATATAAATCAATGAAACCAACTTTTCAATCAGAACATACCTTATGAAATCATAAGATATATGAATAACACACACAAATCATAAATCATATAGGTTACATATAGCATCCATATTAAACATACATTGTATCTATCACAGCTACATAGGGAGTTACTCTGGGAATACCCATCATGGTATATTCCCTAAATCTCTTAGGAGAAACATCACGTTCACCTCCGTCATGTTACCCAATGAATTGGAGAGTTATCTCGGGCTCACCCACCCTAGGATTATCACGGAACAACCCTTATTTGTAAACAATGCACAACAACCATAACATAATCATAACACATAACACAAGTATAAAGGAAAGATAACAATTACACAATCCAATATAACAAATTGAAGTATTGAAATAAATAATGCTTTATCGAATCATTTACAAAACCATTTAAAAAGATATTTTTGAATCAAAGTTTTCCATACCACATTGGAGCTTTTAAATGAATTATCATTTGAATACATTAATTTCCACATAATAAAATCCTAAAACCCATTTTTAAAACATGTACATTGATTTGAAATATTTATAAGAATAAATCTTTAAAACATTTAAAAAATATTTTAGTTAAATAGTTTTGTTAGCAAAAAGAGAGACACTTGAGTAAAAATAATTGAGGAATAACATTTAATCCAATCTTTATAATATCATGAGAATAAAGTAATTCATGAAATAATATGTCAATGTACTATATATTCACCATATAAGAGTGAATTGGTGCATAACAACAATGAAGTCTCAATGGAAATGTAAATTGAGATGAAATCCTTTATAAAGATGGTATCTTTAAATTCAAGATAAATCAATCACATAATTATGTGTTAAAAATATAAATACACCCAATATAAGAGGATATTATGTGTAAAACAATAATATTTCATTCATACATATTCATTGGATTACATATTCAATGAGTACAAGTTGAACCCAAAGAATTGAAATTGGGTTAAGAAGTTCCCCTGTAAAAATTCGACAGCCTAACAGCGTCACTTTAAAATTCATAAAATGAGTTGATAAGATAAAAATAGTATCTCATCACTTGGACAAAAATTTTAAATAAATGGGGATATAAAATAACATATCCCAACATAATTATATTTAAATTAAAAGACATAATAAATAGAAGTATTTTAAAAAGTGTAGGGTGAAAGGTTCTGTTACCGATTTGGTAGCTTTCAAAACATACTCCACATGAAAGAAACATCATACAATGAATATTTAATTCCTAATAAAAGAAATTATATTACACAAATAGTACCTTCATGGGCAGTACACACACCACAAAAAAGGAAATAGTGGAAAATATAGCATGAATCTCATGGGAATAAAAAGTGAGATTAAACCCTTTACCACGTTGTAATCAACTGAGTCGTATGACCAAAAGTTAATATCCACCAAATGAATCATAGAATACCATGAATATAATGATAATCATCATAATATATATCAATTTCAGTACACATTACTCCACATGCAATAAATAAGTGGTGAACAATGGAAATCTCACAGAATGAAAAGTGACATAAGAAATCCCTTACCTCGTGTCCGACTTAACTCGATCGTTCTTTAATCTTCTGAATAATAAACTAAAGTAAATTTATACTTGATTAAAAACCTTTTTCAGGTTTATTAGTCCTTTTATATCACTTATTACCATGTTATAAACATTATGGAATCATTTAAGTTAACAATGTTCGTTTTGTCGATATTTGGTACTTGAGTCCAAAATGGACTTCTTATAATTACATGTTGTTCATGTGGTCAATAGTTCATTATATCCATAATGATATTCATGATTTATATATCATATATATCATAAATATATAGTATATATATGTATTTATAATATTACATAACATTTAGAGATATGAAAGGAAATGCACCGTTCATGGAGACGGTAAGCCGTGCGTATGCACGAACGCTACTTTCATTTATATTTCTTATATTAATGGAATTAAAACATAATGATAGAAAGTTATATTATAATTCCAGTATAATATAATATATAATATCATTAACTCTATCTGTTATACATCCAACATAAGGCATTAATGAGTAATATCACTTTGAGGGGGCGGTAGTCTAGGCTTCCTCAAATGAGATTATTGTATTTACCCACTATGGAAACCATAAAGGCATGCTATAAATGTAAAATACAAAAGCATAAAGAAAAAATAAACATAATATATATCATATATATATATATATATAGTTCCATCATAATGGCCACCATGAGAGGCGGTTGCAAATATTTGAACAATCATCATTTCGTGAGGCGTTAGTTTTCCATCCAAAGAAACATTATGTTCTTCATCCATTAGATGGAGGTGTGTGTATGTTTAGTTTGAATACATATCATAACAACATCCTAGTATATTTAGAATTCTGGTTTTGTTATAAAAGAAAGTAATAATAGAGTTTAGCGATTGGATAAGTAAAATAAAAGAAAACAAATTAAGAGAAACAGTTACCTTTAATTTGGGCAATTCCCTTTGAATTGAACCAAAAGACTTCATGAAGTGACTTCTGCCTAAGGTAAGGCTTCTAATAGGAGTAGAGGGATGTAGGGAGATTAATTGGAAAGAGTTTGGACGATATAAAATGCTTTAGAGGTGTGTGGAATTGGTTAGAAGTGGTCTCATTTTATAAGGAAGAGGAGGGGCTCTTTTGGAAAGTGTGAAAATATTATTTTATTATAAACATATATTCAGTTTAAAATTTTCCAAAAATCATTAAAGATGAAGATAAGATGACTCATGGTCGACATTAAATCATACAATCAGAATTTGACATGTCTTGGGAAATATTTTAATCATTTTAATCCTATTTATTGAAATCATTTATTAATGAGATAAATACTGGATCATTATTGTCTCATATATAATTTAATTTATATGATTTATAAAAATTATAAAAAAATTACCATGATATAGGAAATATTTTTATCTTTATAATGAATATTTATATTTGAAATGTTAAATTACATAACACCTTTTAAAAATTAATTTACTAAAACATATTTTCTTTTCTCATTTTTGCCTTTACTTTATGTTAATTAATCTAAATTGTCATTATCACTCCCATGTGGAACAATGGGGTCCCAAAATCGACTCAAAGATGACCATGATCGTAAATGACTCAACCAATAAGGTATGTACATGTGTTAAGGTAATTTTGAATTACTATAATATTCCTTTAACCTTGAATTACCCTATTTACCTTTAACCGCTGTAAATAAAAGTCAAAAGTTACTATCCACAAAAAAAAATATTCATCTTAATGAACCAAATTTTACATCTTGATAACAATTGTGTATGTAAATTTTTGAAATTCAATTCAAAAATGTGGTCAAATTTCATTTAAATGAAAAATTCATTTTTTTAAACTACCACTAAGTGGTTTCACTATTCATCAAAAATTGATGTTTTTCAGAAATATACCAAAAATTCAGCCTAAGATATATTTGATACTATGAATTAATAAATTATGTCTATTTTTTCGAATTCAAAACATAAAAGTGGAATTAATTAATTTTAAAATTAATTCCTATTATCAAAACAAATAACGTGTTTTTATGAAACAATTACTTCCAAAAGAATGATACTTGTTTATGTCCAATTCCAAAGTGAAATTAATTACAATGACCAAAATTGGATTAAATGGTGAATATATATTTTAATTTAACTTTAAAACCAATTAAAAATATAATCTAGCCATAGAAATAAATTATATTAAAAGTCACTTTTGAATTAAAATACAATATTTTTCACTATTCATTAAAAAATGAACTTTATCAAAAAAATTCCAAAAATTTACACAAAGTAAATTTTGATGTCCCCATTATAAATAAGGATTTTATTTGGTCATATAGAATTTATTAATGTGATAAAATATAGATTTAAAAAGGGTTCGCCATTAAAAGGCGATAAATCGGCCTTTTAATGTAAATTATGCTTAAAATTAGATTCCTTCACATTTTAATACTCTAATTTTTTATTGGATAATGTAAATACATTTAACAATAATTTATAATCATATTTTAGTTATTTTTGTTCATTCCAGCCAATACAGTGTCTAGGAGTTAACTACCATTTAAAATAGTAATATTATATTATTAGTGTGCTACATAAGATTTCAAAGAAACTCATTATTGCATATCGTGTACGCTATCGAACATAGAAACCCTTTTAAAATAAAATTAATATTAAAATCCCAAATATTAATAAATATGAAATATGTCTTATTCATCATTTACTTGGGATGTTACATCCTTCCCCTCTTTTGGGAATTGTATCCTCGCAATTTTAAAATTATGCTTAGGAACTTCATTGAATGCCCCACATCGAAAAAAAGAGTCAATAAAACAATTAGTTTTAAATAAAGGAACAGAAGTACAAAGGATACCCGAGATAATAGATACTAAGATTCCATGAAAACATGGATATGGAGGAGAAATAAAACCATCATGTTTTGATGGAGAGTGATAGAGAACATGTTTAGGAGAAAATTAACCACCAAAAAATCACAAACTTGTGATGGGTTAAATAGTCTTTGATTCCCTAGTAGGAAAAGTTAATGGAAAAGGTTTTTGTATAAAGTTACTTTTTGTTGATTAATTTATGTATGAGATTAACCAAAAACATAAATAAATATACTTACCTTTCATGTAGTCATTCGTCTTTTACTATATTTCTAAAACAAACTCATATTTTCTCCAATGATGAGTATTTAGGATAACCCTTTTTCACAATAAGAGCACTATAATCAACTTCTAGAGAATCACACAATCCACAATAGATAAACTATATACTTCCCATGTCTTTAGATATTAACTAAAACCAAAACGTTTAGTATATGATAAGATAATCCCCCAAAAGGATAAAATTTTACATAAGGAAAAACTACTCTTAATCTCCAATATTTTTCTAACAAAACCCAAAGTTCAACAAAGACCACTCAATAAACAATTGTCCCTAAATTTCTACAAAAGTAATCCAAACTGTGATTGTAACCCAAATCTCATGAGGATTTAATTACATAGACTTCTAATATACATCTTAAAATTTATCTCTAAGTAACACCATTTACTCATAATATCTCATATTGAAAATTAATTAACCTAATCAAATATTCTCTATGATAGGTTAATCATTTTCATAAATAAATCATCTCATCATGTGCCAATAATAAAAACATTTATTATTCTAATCTAAAATTTCAACCATTATTCCACAATTAAAATCCAATATTATTATATCTTCCTTGGGAATATAGTGTTTCTTTAAAAGAGAGAACTACTTCCTCCATAACCTTTATCACTTAATGACTAAATCATTTTTCTATAAAAAGTATGTCCATTAAACAAAACATATGGTCCAAAAATAAACTTCTTCTCATTATATAAAATAATTTTACTAAAATAATAAGTCATACTATCCAGGGACTTCAAGTAGGCTAGTGGTAGGCGATGCGCCCTTGTCACCTTTCGGTTGTGGGTTCGATTCCTGCAGTAATGCCAGATGCGACGAGTTGTCACCCATCCTACAGTTTGTCCTTTATATAAAACTCAAAAATAACCCTAACAAGTTTTAACCTCAAAGGTTTCATTATACCTCCCATTTTCATCCAAATTCATTATGATCTCAACATATTAATTCTTGAAGTCTTATTTCACCACCATATAATAAAATAAAACAATACCCAAAATGAAGAACATCTTACCTTGATCATGGTGTCCATTTGGTTTCATAGTCATCTTGTTCACATATATTGAAAGTCCATGCATTGCAATAATGATTTAGAGATCCTTAAAAAATATTTTCTTCCTCCATCCAAATACACCTTGTACAACATGGGTCATAGGGTGTTCACAGAAAAACAATTTTGTAAAATAATCATGTATGACATATAATTTCAAAACATCTGACAAAACATGATTTCTATAAAACTGTCGAACCGAATTTGAGTTGAAGCGTTCAATCAACATTACTTTTAAAATACCATAAGTATGTGTTGTGAGAATAGTTTTTAAAATCATATATAAATAGATTTTTCAAGGGTCTCCTTCTTCAGAACCTTTTTTATAATCGTAAAATCTCGTGATAAGGTAAAATATTTGAAAATGCCCTGTTAATATTTAACTTTCTTGAAAATATAAGAATATTGTGAAAATATGATTTTTCTAAATACAAACCATGATCCATGATGATAACGAGGTATAGTCGAGGTGTTTGATATCTCAAGCAATAGCTTGCAAGTGAGTTGTATTCTATAAAAAGTTTCACAATCATCTGAACATGACTTTGCAATAATTATTGCATACATGTCATCAGGAAGAGATAGGAATGTCATTTGAAATCCTCCTCCTTCCATTTTAAATTGACATTCCTTAATCTAAAAAATTTGTAAAACAAGGATTTAACTGAAATAATAGATAGGGAATAACCATATGTCTAAATAAAATTCCTAATCCCTAATGTTGTCTAAACCGACCTCTGATAAAAACTATAAGGACGCGTCCTTAAATATTACATAATATTGAATTAAATGAATAATTCACATTGATGATCTTTTCAGGTTTAGATTTTTAGATAATTAGGACATAAATATTACATTAAAACTAGAATATTACAAGTATACAATACTACTCAGTATCCATTTTTCATAAAATAAAAACTTTAAAAAAAACATGTCTAGTTCCATGTTTTAGATAGCATGAATTTTCCATGATCCCATCCGTGACACTATTATTCTTTAATTATTGTGGAAACCATTTCAAAATAATGGGATGAGCATAAAAATCATAGTAAGGGTTATAAAATAAGTAAGGAGAACATTATCCCATCAATTAATACAAATCAATGAAACCAACTTTTCAATCGTAACATACCTTATGAAATAATAAGATTTGTGAATAACACACACAAATCATAAATAATAAAGGTTACTTATGGAATACATATCAAATATACATTGTAGCTATCACATCTATATAGGGAGTTACACTTGGAATACCCATCGTGGTATATTCCCTAAATCTTTTAGGATAAATATCACGTTCACCTCTGTAACGTTACCCAATGCATTGGAGAGCTATCTCGGGCTCACCCGCCCTAGGTTTATCACAGGACCACCCATATATATAAAAAATTCTCAATAACCATTACATAATCATAACAAATAACACAAGTAAAAAAAGGAAAGATAACATTTCCACATTCCAATATATCAAATCAAGGTATTGAAATACACAATGCTTTATCAAATCATTTTCAAAACCATTTAACAAGAGATTTTTGAGTCAAAGTGTCCTATACCACTTTGAATATTTTAAATTAATTATCATTTGAATGAATTAATTTTCATATAAGTAAATCCTAAAAGCCATTTTGAAAACATGGACATTGATGAGAAATTTTTATAAGAATAAATCTTTAGAACATTTAAAATGATATTTTAGTTAAAGAGTTTTTTTAACAGAAAGAGAGAAACTTGAGTACATATAATTGAGGAATGACATTTATTCAAATATTTATAATATCTTTAGAATAAATTGATTCATGATATAATATGTCAAAGTACAGTATATACACCATATAAGAGTGAAATGGTGCATAAAAACAATGAAGTCTCAATGGCAATGTAAATTGAGATGAAATCCCTTATAAAGATGGTATCCTTAAATTAAGGATAAATCTATCACGTAATTATTTGTGAAAAATATAAATACACCCAATATAAGAGGATATTAAGATTAAAAAAATCAGAGGTCATTCACACATAATCATTGTATGACCTATTCAATAAGTACTAGTTGAACCCAAAGAATTGAAATTGGGATAAGAAGTTCCCCTGTAAAAATTTTGATAGCCTAACATCGTCACTTTAAAATTCAGAAAATCAGTTGATAAGATAAAAATGGTATCTCATCACTTGGACATAATTTTTACATCAATGGGTATATAAAAGAATATATCCCAACATAATAAGATGTAAATTAAAAGACATAATAAAAATAATTCATTTAAAAAGAAGAGGGTGAAAGGTTCCCTTATCGATATGGTATCTTTCAAAATATACACCGCATGAAAGAAGGATCATTCAAGGAAGATGTAAATACTAATAAAAGAAATTTTATTACATAAATTGTAACACCCCGAGCTTCCATGATACGCTTCTCATTCAATAATGCAATAGCTTGCATTGTACGCAACTTCGAGTTCTAAAACACCGCGACTAATCAAAGTAGTCGTTATGAATAGTAATAACCACTTTTTAAAATTATAGAAATTTTATATTTCAAAATGGACTTCATTTTTTGGATTCGGAATATCGAAATTATCCTATGTTGAATTTTTGGTATTTTTCTGAGAACTTCTAATTTTTTTATGAATAGTGAAAAATACTTAAAAACAACTTTTTTAATAAAAATAATTTATAGTGATAAATTATACTATTTAGTGGTTTTAAAGTATAATTAGAATATATTTTTACCATTTTATCCAATGGTGGTCATTATAATTAATTTAACATTGAAATTGGACATAAACAATTGCCAATCTTTTGATATAAATTGTTTCTTAAAAACATGCTATTTGTTGTAACAGCGGGAATTAATTATAAAATTAATTAATGCAACTTATATGTTTGGAATTTTGTAAAATAGACATCATATTTTAATTCGGAATATCAATTATAGCTTAGGGTGAAAGTTTGGCCTTATTCTGAAAAACTTCAATTTTTGATGAATAGTGAAACCACTAAGTGGTTGATAAAAACTGATTTTTCATTAAAATGAAATATTACCAATTCTGTGATTTGATTTTCAAAAATCCAACATACATAGTTGTCATTAAAAAGTAAAATGTGGTTCAATGAGATTAAAATAATTTTTTGGTGAATAGTAACTTTTAAGTTCTTAATCGCGATTAGAGGTAATTAGTGTAGTTTAAGGTACAAATAATGTTATAATAATATGAGATGAGCATGAAACTTGTCCTACTCCTATTGGATGAGTCATGGAAGACCAATACAACCCATGGGTCAACTTGGGGACCCCATGGATCCACTTTAGTTGGAAAATGACATTAATATATATTTATTTAATGTTAAAATTAAATTGACACAAACATGAGTTGTTTTACTAAAACAGTTTTTAAGTGGGGTTACAAAAGTCCAAATTTTGATTATAAATATTCATTAGAAAGATAAAAATATTTCATACATCATAGTATTTTTTTTATAATTTTTATACATTAAATAAATTAAATTATTTATGACATCATGATGATGCAGTGATGACCTCATTATTTAACGATTTAAATAAAATGAGAAGATAATGAAAAATACAAGGCTTACACTTGTCCAAAGCCAATTGGATTAGGCGATTTCGAAACCTTATCACCTTAGCCTCGAATTATATAAGTTTTGGACCTTTAGGATCCGAAAAGCATTGTGTAATAATGTAACATTTCAATCTTTCCAAAAGAGCCCCTCCTCTCCACTTATAAAAGGCCCCCACCTCTTCCACCTAATTTACACTTTCAAGCCATTTGGCTCGGCCAACCTCTGCCCAAATACTCTCCCAACTTCCCCCTCTTACTAATAGAAGCCTCACTTTGGGCATAACTCTTCCCAAGGAAGCCTTTGGCTCAAATCAAAAAGAGTTACCCGATTTTGAGGTAATGTATTCTCTAATGTTGTTTTGTTTTATTTATCTTCTCCAACCCCCTAAAATCTTTTTATTAATTTCTTTTGTAACAACACCAGTATCTAAAATATACTAGGATGTTGTTATGATAAGTATTTGGTTCACACTTACACACACATTCGTCTAATGGTTAAAGAACATATGGTTTCTGTGGATGGCAAATTTCTGCCTCACGAAACGATGATTGTTCAACACTCATATAACACCTTCAAAGGTGGCCATTAAGATGTCACTATTTTTATATATGATTTATAATATGTTTATGTTTTACTTATGCTTCTGTATTTCTCATTTATGGCATACTTTATGATTTCCATTATGGGTAAAACACGATAATTTCATTTTAGGAAGTGCGGACTACCGCCCCCTCAAAGTGATTTGAATCATTAATGCCATATGTGGGATGTATAAAGGATGGAGTAAATGGTATTATACACTATATTATACTGGAACTATATTATAACTTTATATAATTATGATTTCATTCCATTAAATATGAAATAGAAATGAAAGTAGCATTCATGCGTACGTACGGCTTACCGTCTCCATGAACGGTGCATTTCATTTCTTACCTCTAAATGTTACGTAATATTATGAATGAATGTATATACTGGATATATATGATATATATGACATCTAAATCATGAATATAATTCTGGAGATAATGGATATTCTACCACATAAACAACTTGTAATTATAAGAAGTTTATTGTTGATTCAAGTACCAAAGATCGACAAAACGACCGTTATTAACTTAAATAATTAAATAATGTTCATAACATGGTAATAAGGGATATAAAAGGAATAATGAAAATGAAAAAGGTTCTTAAGTAAATAGAAATTAACTCTAGTTTATTATTCAGGAGGTTAAAGAACGGTCGAGTCAGGACAAGACGCAAGGTAAGGGAATTTTTAACCCAATTTCCATTCTTTGGGTTAATCTCCTACTTTCAAATTATGTCATGATATTATTATGTCTTATTTTGTATTCTTTATGTGTACCTATAGTTAATACACATAATATATCTATTTTATTTTAAAAATGATCTTTTTAAGGACTTCGTCTCAATCTCCTTTCATTGAGGCATATTTGGTTTTATACACAAATTTCTTTTATACGGTGTATAAACCACTTTGACTTTTACGTTTATTCAAAAGGAATCTTTTTTATATGAAGCGTTTACTAAACGACAAAAAGGGAATGTTTTTGTCGTACGTATGCGGCTACAATGACTTCTCCGCCGTCGGGACCACTATTTGAGTTTCAGCTTCCTCTACAAGCCATACCCTTTTTTTTGAAGAATAAATACCATGTTATACTTTTCTTTTATTTTGGTATTGAAAATGGTTTTGAAAGCGTTTTAATTATATCAATGTGTTGTATTGATATCTTGTGATTGAAATGTGGAAATGTTATGTTTCCTTTATGCATGTTTTATGTGATACGATTATGTTATGGTTTATGATATGTTTAAACCTGTTCATATGAGGAATGTATTGGACTTAATAAGTGACGGGTGGAGCCCGCTATAGCTCCTCGATGCATAGGTAGGTCTCATGAGACAACTAGACGTGGAATTGGCTGAGGCCCTTTCCCAATTAGATTTATGGTTTTGGCTGAGGCCTTAATCATTTTAGACGTCTTGGCCGAGGCCTTGACAAAATGTTTCAGAATGTCTGGAATTATACATTCCCTCATTATGAAAGTGGTTATTGATATTGCATGTGATTATTTGACTAGTAGAATATCCATGTGAGTAAGTAAATGGCATTATCTCATTTTAATTTTTCTATATTATGTTGAATTTAAAGTTTAAAAAGGATTTTGTTTTAGTTATACATTGCCTTAAATGTTAATGATTATTTATGAAAGCTTCCGCAATATTGTTATCCTTACTGAGCATCTGAGCTCACCCCTTTCAATGTTTTAATATTTTTCAGGATGTGAAGAAGTATTTTATGAATGACCCTCAGGGATAGTCAGAAGAGGATATGAGTTTGTACTATGAAGACTTTGTTATTAGTTTTTCACTTTAAGATGTAATGTAACGTTTACGAATGTATCTAGTGTTTCCAAGGCTACTAAACTAATCGGTCTTTCGAGACTTGATCTTTTGTGATCATGCCAATGTTACGAAGTAATGCACCGACTCTGGGTAGCTGGGGTCGGGGCGTTACAGTTGGTATCAGAGGCAGTTTAGTACTAACCTTGGAAGCTAGATTTAGATAAACTCTGATTAGAGCACATAGCCCAAAGATAGACTTTGAGGATTAGTATAGAAGAACATCCTAGAATTTTGTTATTGTAGATATTTTGTGAGTTTTCGGAGCAATACCTCCCTGTCTGGATATGAGCAGGTAGAGGCGGCTCTGGCACAGATGTACCTAGGGGTAAAACCCGAAAACACCGCTTTGAGCTAGACTCAAATGGGAACTGGTGCACGACAACGGGCCTTGCTGCACTCTTGGTTACGACACCCCTGGGGGATATGCTTAGGATAATTCTCATTTTATTTACAAACCACTATGAAGGGTTATGAGTATATACTTCCTCAAAGAAAACATTTCTTTTTATGATTATGGATTATATCCATAAACCATTCAATTTACATTAATTATTTTAAAAGTTTGGAATTATTCACTATAATTCATAAACTAACCTAGTTTATGACATTGTATAGAAATGGCGCCCGGTAGAAGGAATGTGAACTCCAGCAATACGTATGATCCAAAGAGTAAGAAGGATCGTATCTTTAACGGTATTAAGCCAACATTTCGAAGGGAAATAGTCTCCCATGTGTTCTCAACATATGAAGAAATAGTATCATGTGTTAATAAGATAAGTAAAGAATTCTCTCAGTCCTATGGCTTTGAAGCGAAGCAAGAGACGAAAGGGATGGAAGAGAGAATGATGGATAAAGGGATGAGGGGAAAGAAGAATTTTCCAATATGTGGTAATTGTGGGAAGAAACATCATGGAACTTGCCTAAAGGGAATGGGAGTTTGTTATAAGTGTAGAGAAAAAGGACACAAAGTGCGTGACTGCAAGGGTAAGAAAATGGTTTCAAATGTAAATGCTTCTTATGCAAGGATTGGGGACACTACGCAAACCAATGTCCAAATCATCAGAGTATGCCCCAAATGATGTTATTGGACAATAATCAAGTTATGATACTACCACAGATGAGGAGTAATGATTAGAGTTCTTATGTTGTTATTAAAGAATTTTGTAATTTGAGTGTTGTATCAATGATGTACTGGTTATAATATTTATGGAGTATATAAGGATTGTACTGCAGTACTATTTCATCAAGGACTTGAGATTGTGTGGAACCAAGAAAAGTGACTCCACAGTAGGTTAAATTTTTGGAAAATATATGGTTGAGAGAAAGATAAACCATAATATGGTTCTGATACCGAGATAGTGATTTTGGAATAAGACGTGATTGATTTGGATAAATTATATTGGATATTCTTAACTTCCTTGAAACTGAATGATGATTTGTGTACATTTTTGGATAGAAGGAGTATATCTAGTATTCTATAAGGAATAAGGGATCATGGTAATTCAGTATGTTTAAAAAGAATACATGATGAAGGTGTTCACATGTTGTTACATGGAAAAAAGGATCTTCATTATGTTTACCTTCCTTATAAAATTTGGACTGTGAGTTGGACAGAAGTATTTTGGATAACTATAAAGGTTGGAATGGATTAAGTTGATCTTTGGATAGTATTGTTTAAGGTTAAAACATTTTTGAAGATTGTTTTTGGAATATTATAATACTGTAGTTTTAGGAAAAGGACAACCTACAGGGTGGGGCATAACCCGTCGCGTCGGACAAAGTTGCAGGAATCGAACCCACAATAATAGTGCGACAGGCCTTTATTTCCTACCACTAGCCTACAGGAAGTCCCTGGTTATTACAAAATAGTTTTACTAATCTAAATGGTATGTGTTAATATTTGGAACCTTATACAATTAGGATAAGTATAATATTTTTGAGTTCTATTATCTTTTTGAGTGAAAGATGAGTTGAAGGTTAAAACTCTAATTGTCAAGCATAAATATATATATACCTATCTCTTATTCAATGAATAAATTAATTCTTAAACTTTAGTAAAGGGATATTAAAACAAAAAAAATGTTTTATCCTAATACCTTGTGTTTTGTTGAACTGATGATATTTTAAATCAACATAGATTGAAGGCTTTGAGGCCCTCAATTTGACAGTTGATTGTGATTGATGACCTCAATCACTCCCTACAAATATTTACGTTTTTCCTCCAATTATATGTCTCTAATTTCCACCAATGTTCTCTTTATCGAGATCATAATTTGGTGGTGACTTTCTTATTTCCATTTCCCTCTTATTAAGGCTAAATTTTATTAACCTTATTTCCGATGTGGGTTTTCCAAAAAGGTATTTTCTATTTTCAACCTTTTATTTTCAAAGAAAAATTTCATATTGTGAGGACGCAATTTATTGAAGGAGGGGAGAATGTAACACCCCGAGCATCCATGATATGATTCTCATTCAATAATGCAATAGCTTGCATTGTACGCAACTTCGAGTTCTAAAACATCGCGACTAATCAAAGTAGCCGTTATGAATAGTAATAACCACTTTTTAAAATTATAGAAATTTTATATTTCAAAATGGACTTCATTTTTGGATTCGGAATATCGAAATTATCCTATGTTGAATTTTTGGTATTTTTCTGAGAACTTCTAATTTTTTTATGAATAGTGAAAAATACTTAAAAACAACTTTTTTAATCAAAATAATTTATAGTGATAAATTATACTATTTAGTGGTTTTAAAGTATAATTAGAATATATTTTTAACATTTTATCCAATGGTGGTCATTAGAATTAATTTAACATTGAAATTGGACATAAACAATTGCCAATCTTTTGATATAAATTGTTTCTTAAAAACACGCTATTTGTTGTAACAGCGGAAATTAATTATAAAATTAATTAATGAAACTTATATGTTTGGAATTTTGTAAAATAGACATCATTTTTGAATTCAGAATATCAATTATATCTTAGGGTGAAATTTTGGCCTTATTCTGAAAAACTTCAATTTTTGATGAATAGTGAAACCACTAAGTGGTTGTTAAAAACTGATTTTTCGTTAAAATTAAATATTACCAATTCTGTGATTTGATTTTCAAAAATCCGACATATATGGTTGTCATTAAGAAGTAAAATTTGGTTCAATGAGATTAAAATAATTTTTTGGTGAACAGTAACTTTTATGTTCTTAATCGCGATTAGAGGTAATTAGTGTAGTTTAAGGTACAAATAATGTTATAATAATATGAGATGAGCATGACACTTGTCCTACTCCTATTGGATGAGTCATGGCCGACCAAGACAACCCATGGGTCAACTTGGGGACCCCATGGAGCCACTTTAGTTGGAAAATGACATTAATATATATTTATTTAATGTTAAAATTAAATTTACACAAACAAGAGTTGTTTTACTAAAACAGTTTTAAGTGGGGTTACACAAGTCCAAATTTTGATTATAAATATTCATTAGAAATATAAAACGATTTCCTACATCATAGTATTTTTTTTATAATTTTTAGACATTAAATAAATTAAATTATTTATGACATCATGATGATGCAGTGATGACCTCATTATTTAACGATTTAAATAAAATGGGAAGATAATGAAAAATCCAAGGCTTACACTTGTCCAAAGCCAATTGGATGAGGCGATTTCGAACCCTTATCACCTTATCCTCGAATTATATAAGTGTGGGACCTTTAGAATCCGAAAAGCATTGTGTAATAATGTAACATTTCAATCTTTCCAAAAGAGCCCCTCCTCTCCACTTATAAAAGGCCCCCACCTCTTCCACCTCATTTACACTTTCAATCCATCTGGCTCGGCCAACCTCTGACGAAATACTCTCCCAACTTCCCCCTCTTACTCCTAGAAGACTCAATTTGGGCATAACTCTTCCCAAGGATGCCTTTGGCTCAAATCAAAAAGAGTTACCCGATTTTGAGGTAATGTCTTCTCTAATGTTGTTTTGTTTTATTTATCTTATCCAACCCCCTAAAATATTTTTATTCATTTCTTTTGTAACAACACCAGTATCTACAATATACTAGGATGTTGTTATGATAAGTATTTGGTTTACACTTACACACACCTTCGTCTAATGGTTAAACAACATATGGTTTCTGTGGATGGCGAATTTCTGCCTCACGAAACGATGATTGTTCAACACTCATATAACACCTTCAAAGGTGGCCATTAAGATGTCACTATTTTTATATATGATTTATAATATGTTTATGTTTTACTTATGCTTCTGTATTTCTCATTTATGGCATACTTTATGATTTCCATTATGGGTAAAACACGATAATTTCATTTTAGGAAGTGCGGACTACCGCCCCCTCAAAGTGATTTGAATCGTTAATGCCATATGTGGGATGTATAAAGGATGGAGTAAATGGTATTATACACTATATTATACTGGAACTATATTATAACTTTATATAATTATGATTTCATTCCATTAAATATGAAATAGAAATGAAAGTAGCGTTCATGCGTACGTACGGCTTACCGTCTCCATGAACGGTGCATTTCATTTCTTACCTCTAAATGTTACGTAATATTATGAATGAATGTATATACTGGATATATATGATATATATGACATCTAAATCATGAATATAATTCTGGAGATAATGGATATTCTACCACATAAACAACTTGTAATTATAAGAAGTTTATTGTTGATTCAAGTACCAAAGATCGACAAAACGACCGTTATTAACTTAAATAATTAAATAATGTTCATAACATGGTAATAAGGGATATAAACGGAATAATGAACATGAAAAAGGTTCTTAAGTAAATATAAATTAACTCTAGTTTATTATTCAGGAGGTTAAAGAACGGTCGAGTCAGGACAAGACGCAAGGTAAGGGAATTTTTAACCCAATTTCCATTCTTTGTGTTAGTCTCCTACATTCAAATTATGTCATGATATTATTATGTCTCATATTGTATTCTTTATGTGTACCTATAGTGAATACACATAATATATCTATTTTATTTTAAAAATGATCTTTGTAAGGACTTCGTCTCAATCTCCTTTCATTGAGGCATGTTTGGTTTTATACACAAATTTCTTTTATACGGTGTATAAACCACTTTGACTTTTACGTTTATTCAAAAGGAATCTTTTTTATATGAAGCTTTTACTAAACGAAAAAAAGGGAATGTTTTTGTCGTACGTATGCGGCGACAATGACTTCTCCGCCGTCGGGACCACTATTTGAGTTTCGGCTTCCTCTACAAGCCATGCCCTTTTTTTTGAAGAATAAATACCATGTTATACTTTTCTTTTTTTTTGGTATTGAAAATGGTTTTGAAAGCGTTTTAATTATATGAATGTGTTGTATTGATATCTTGTGATTGAAATGTGGAAATGTTATGTTTCCTTTATGCATATTTATGTGATACGATTATGTTATGGTTTATGAGATGTTTAAACCAGTTCATATGAGGAATGTATTGGACTTAATAAGTGACGGGTGGAGCCCGCTATAGCTCCTCGATGCATCGGTAGGTCTCATGAAAAAACTAGACGTGGAATTGGCCGAGGCCCTTTCCCAATTTGATTTATGGTTTTGGCCGAGGCCTTAATCATTTTAGACGTCTTGGCCGAGGCCTTGACAAAATGTTTCAGAATGTCTAGAATTATACATTCCCTCATTATGAAAGTGGTTATTGATATTGCTTGTGATTATTCGACTAGTAGAATATCCATGTGAGTAAGTAAATGGCATTATCTCATTTTAATTTTTCTATATTATGCTGAAGTTCAAGTATAAAAAGGATTTTGTTTTAGTTATACATTGCCTTAAATGTTATTGTTTATTTATGAAAGCTTCCGCAATATTGTTATCCTTACTGAGCATCTGAGCTCACCCCTTTCAATGTTTTAATATTTTCCAGGATGTGAAGAAGTATTTTATGAATGACCCGCATGGATAGTCAGAAGAGGATATGAGTTTGGACTATGAAGACTTTGTTATTAGTTTTTCACTTTATGATGTAATGTAACGTTTACGAATGTATCTAGTGTTTCCAAGGCTACTAAACTAATCGGTCTTTCGAGACTTGATCTTTTGTGATCATGCCAATGTTACGAAGTAATGCACCGACTCTGGGTAGCTGGGGTCAGGGTGTTACATAAATAGAACCATAATGGGCAGTAAACACACCACACAAAAGGAAATAGTGGAAAATATAGCATGAATCTCTCGGGAATAAAAAGTGAGATTAAACCCTTTACCACATTGTAATCAACTGAGTCGTATGCCCAAAAGTGAATATACACTAAATTAATCACAGAATACAATGAATATAAACATAATAATAATATATATATGTCAATGGAAGTACACATTACACCACATGCAATAAATAAGTGGCAAATAATGGAAATCACATAGAATTAAAAGTGAGATAAGAAATCCCTTACCTCATGTCCGACTTGACATGATCCTTCTTTAATATCCTGAATAATAAACTAAAGTTAATTTATACTTGCTTAAGAAAATTTTCTAGGTTTATTATTCCTTTTATATCACTTATTACCATGTTATAAACAATATATAATCATTTAAGTTAATAATGTTCATTCTCTCGATATTTGGTACTTGAGTCAAAAATGGATATCTTATAATTACATGTTGTTCATGCGGTCAATAGTTCGTTATATGCAGAATTGAATTCATTATTTTGATATCACATATATCATATATATCTATTATATACATGCATTTATAATAGTATATAACATTTAGAGTTAAGAAATGAAATGCACCGTTCGTGGAGACGGTAAGTCGTACGTACGTATGAACGCTACGTTCAATTAAATTTCTTATTTTAATAGAATTAAAACATAATGATACATTGGTATATTATAATTTCAGTATAATATCAAATATAATGTCATTAACTCTATCATTTATACATCCCACACATGGCATTAACGAGTCACATCACTTGGAGTGGGCGGTAGTCCGCGCTTCCTCAACTGAGATTAACGTTTTTACGCACTATGGGAACCATAAAGGCATGTTATAAATGGAAAATACAGAATCATAAAGAAAAAATAAAAATAATATATATCATATATAAATATAGTTCCATCATAATTACCACCATGAGAGGGGGTTGGAGATATTTGAACAATCATCATTTGGTGAGGCGTTAGTTTTCCAGCCACAAGAACATTATGTTCTTCGTCCATTAGATGGAGGTGTGTGTATGTGTAGTTCGAATACTTCTCATAACAACATCCTAGTATATTTAGGATACTATTTCTGTAACAAAAGAAAGGTATAAGTTATTTTAGGGGTTGGAGAAGTAAAATAAAAAAACATATTAAGAGAAACGATTACCTTTAATTTGGGTAACTCCTTTTGGATTGAACCAAAGGACTTCTTAAAGTGCCTTCTTCCTAAGTTAAGGATTCCATATGGAGGAGAGTGATGTTGGGAGATTAATTGGGCAGAGTTTGGATGAGCCAAAGGCTTGATAGGTGTGTGGAATTGGTTAGAAATTGTCTCCTTTTATAGGGAGAGGAGGGGCTCTTTTGGAAAGTGTGAAAATATTATTTTATTATAAACTAAACATCGATATAAAAAAATCAAAAAATAATTAAAGATGAAGATAATATGAATCATGGTCGAAATAAAATCATCCTATCAGAATTGGACATGTTTTGGATGATATTTCAATCCCTATAATCTTATTTATTTAAATAAGTTATTAATGAGATAAATATTTCATCATTATTGTGTCATATATAATTTAATTTATATGATGTCTAAAAATTATAAAAAAAATACCATGATGTAGGAAATATTTGAATCTTTCTAATGAATATTTATAGTCAAAAATATAGTTTACATAACCCATTTTAAAAATTAATTTACTAAAACATATTTTCTTTTTTCTTTTTTTCCTTTAAGTTAATTAATCAAAATTGACATTATCACTCCCAAGTGGTTAAATGGGGTCCCAAATTCGCCTCAAAGATGCAAATGGTCATAACTGACTCAAACAATAATTTTTGGACAAGTGTTAAGGTAATTTTGAATTATTATATTATTCTTTTAACCTTGAATTACCCTATGTACCATTAAACGCGGTAAATAAAAGTCAAAATTTACTATTCATCAAAAATTATTTTCATCTTAATGAACCACATTTTACTTCTTAACAACAACCATGTATGTTTGATTTTTGAAATTAAATTCACAAAAGTGGTAAAATTTCATTTAAATGAAAAAGTCAGTTTTTTTAACTGCCACTAAGTGGTTTCACTATTCATCAAAAATTGATGTTTTTCAGAAAAATACCAAAATTTCAGCCTAAGATAAATTTGATATTCTGAATTCAAAAATGATTTCTATTTTTCAAAATTCAAAACATATAAGTGGAATTAATTAATTTTAAAATTAATCCTCGTTATCAAAACAAATAGCATGTTTTTAAGAAACAATAACTATCAAAAGATTGATACTTGTTTTTGTCCAATTTCAAAGTGAAATTAATTCTAATGACCAACATTGGATTAAATGGTAAAAATGTATTTAAATTTAACTTTAAAACCAATTAAAAAGATAATCTAACCATATAAATAAATTAAATTAAATTTCACTTTTGAATTAAAATAAAATATTTTTCACTATTCATTAAAAAATGAACATTATTGGAAAAATTCAAAAAATTTACACAAAGTAAATTTTTATGTCCCCATTCTAAAGAAGGATTTTATTTGGTCATATATAATCCATTAAAGGGACCAAAACTGGATTTCAAAAGGGTTCTCTATTAAAAGGTGATAAATCGGCCTTTTATTGTAAATTATGCTTAAATTTTTATTCATTCACATTTTATGCATCTAATTTTTTATTGGATAATGTAAATACATTTATCAATAATGTATAATCATATTGTAGTTAGTTTTGTTCATTCTCTCCAATACAACGGCTAGGAGATAACTACCATTTAAAATAATAATATTATATTATTAGTGTGCTACGTAAGATTCAAAGATACTCGTTATTGCGTATCAGGTACGCTATCGAACATAGTAACCCTTTTAAAGTAAAATTAATATTTAATTCACAAATATTAATAAATATGAAATATGTCACATTAATTATTTACCTAGTATGTTACATTATGTCATCATAAATATGATATAAAATGATAAATCACCACTCACATCTCAATAATATTACGTTTCCTTAAGAAACTGGTGTATCACCTCATAGTAAATGTTATATCCAACTAATTATTATATTTTTTATGTCTCTATTCAAAACATGTGTATTTTCATTCCTTTTTAGATGATAAATATTTGAAATAACAAAATTAGATAATATTCTTGTCAAATCCTTGGATACATTCAAAACTATCTTGAATAATAATCAAATATTATTATTTATTTTAATGAACATAAACAAACATTTTTAACCCTCAAAAATAACTCCAAAATATAATATCACTGATGTAATAATTTATACACTATACTAAATACTAATGAGTTTATCAAAGAATGTTCTACCAAAGGAACCCAATTCTATTCAACTAGTTGTATATCCTTGAAATATATTTTATCCTCCTCTTGAAATTTTTCATTCTATTCACCAAATATTATTTTATCAAAAAATTATAAATATTCATATTACAACTATTTTATTATAATTCAACATGCATAAATCATTTAAAATCCAAACTTTTAACGGATTACAAAAAATTCATTACATATCTATACCTTTTCAAACTCACAATTCCCTTACAAATGTAAAATAAATATAAATAAATATACACATTATTAGAATGTAAATATAGTTTTTATTTTATTCAATCAACAATAGAAATAAAATAAATTAGTAGATTCAATTAAAGAAAAATTTTATCATCATAAATTGATATCATATGATATATTAAAAAATAAAAATATAAATACATTTTTAGAAGTTCAATTACCATGGTAAGAATTCCGAAATGATTGGATTATATTTATAGAATCGTAGGGTCCTCTACATCTATTGTCATTTTAATTGGTATAATTCAAAAACATTGTTTATACAAGGAATGTCTGAAGCAGGCGAAAGCCTGGTCCCAAAAATTTATTGAAGGAAAAGTGCAAGTAAAGACAATAGAAAAAATTATCGTTACATTACATCAAAACCATACGCATCCCTTTCCCCGTCATCAGATAACTCATCACCAGGATCAGCTGACTCCCATTCAGAAGACTCGTACTTCCGCATCATCTAAAGATACATGTTTTTCTTTCTAAGCATTTCTGCAGACATTTTCTCCTTGATTGGCCGTTTCCCATTGGGCCCTTTATCTATCATAGGTGACCCTTCCCTTTGCTTGCCACTATTCCCATTTCCAAAGACATTTCCTTGGGTCCCAACATTCTTGTATGCTGACCTTGTCCCCATTGGTTTGGGAAGGTCCAAATAGTCCCTCCGTGGCTTCCTCCTACTTTGAGCTTTTTCTTACACTTCCTTGCTCAGGGTCTCATGATTTCTATTCCTAACAGCATCACTGTAGGAAGTTTTGTGACTGCGGGGCTCTTCTTCACAATCAGATCTATCCCCCCACTTCTTTTTATGGGCCATAGGAGGGCTGACACTGCCATCATTCCCACCTTCCAGAAGTGGTGTCTTGATTGGGATATCAGCATAGGGACTTTTTCATTCATCTGTCATTCTGTCCAGAGAACCATGGTCATCCTTCTCTATAATTTCCTCTGCCACTTCAAGCTCCATTGTCTCATTTGCTCCAGCATCAACCAGCACTGCAAATCTGTTTGTAGAACAATTTAACAGTGCATGATGATTGACCTGCAACAGGACATCAGGTCTGTTTTTCTGGTCAGACAACGGTGCCATAGATTCATTGATATCCTGTATCAGAGCAAACCCCATGGTAGTGTACTGAGAGTCAGTATTTGATCTCTCCACTTCATGCTTTCCCTTAGATCCTGATTTTGTAGCTCCAGCCATATTTTACTTTTGTAAATCTGGATCTTCTATCAAATTATATAATATGAATTCCTTACAGTATTATTTCAACCATAAATAATAAATATTCCAAAATTTCATATAAAACAATATCTCTTATAAAATCTTTTGGAAATATTACATAACATAGGCTCATCCAATAAAAGTAACAAGAATAAGGGTTACCTGTGAAATCATCATTCAATTGGACATGTATTAGAAGATAGTTCTATAGGTTATATGACACTAACAAGGGATGAATTTCAATTCTATTTTACTTGATGTTGAAATAAAAACCATATGTGATAGAAAATTTATAAGGATTCCAATAACTGATATCATATATTTTAAAGGAACCCAAGAATGTAATTATATCTAAAATTAAATAATGTAAATGATATAAAAAAAATAATTTCATATTGAAATATATACAATATAAAATCATCATACACCATGATATATTACACTGTGCCCAAAATAAAGTCATTCAACTCCACATATAACGCCATCCTACAAATATGAAAAAAAATAATTATTATCAATTCTTGATTAAAAAATTTTACTAAATATGAACACCTCAACATCAATCATGTAAATTTAAATTGTATAATAATACATCTCTATGGAACACACAACTCCAATCATGATTTTCAAAACCAACAATTGGAATCCAAAACAAGATGGAATATCAATATTATAACTTGTGGTAATTGACATGATTTTATTACCAATAATGATAAAATGAATTTTATTTGACATATTATATAAGTTATATATCCAAAATTATGAATTATAAAAAAAATTATGGTGTGGTTTTTTTATAGGTAACATTTATTTCATTCAATAGGTGAACAAAAATTGAATCTCAAATGATGAGAGGTTATAAATAACACCCAACCTTAGTGTTGGAATTAGATTATTTCTTTATATTTGACTTATTTTATAAATTTACTAATAAGAGATTTTATATATTATTTCCCCTTTATTTTGACCATGTAATATATATATATATAATAACAAATAATTTGTCGAAGTAGATTAATTTATTAATATACCATTGATTTTATCAAAAACTATAAGGAATTTCAATGTTAAATAATTTCATATGATTTCACGTTCTCTCATTATGTTATTGTATTAAAGATATTTACATTGTACTGATCATGAACTATATATTTTTTATTAATGTTTTAATATAATTATAATGTAATATACTATAACAATAGTTGTATCTAATACTTGGCTAGTAATATCAAAGTTTGGGTCTCACCTTCATTTCAATGATCGTGATTGATTGGATTAAAAAGTATGTTTCCTATTAAGGATAGTTAATCAATTTTTAACTAAATAACATTTGAAAGGAAGGATATTATCATCAAAAATATCAATTTATGTATTTTATATGATAATCATGTTAATAGATGTATAAAATGTGATGTCATGTATGATATGATAAAAAACTCAAAAATTGAACTACAAATCATTGATTATATTATTATGAAATGTTGATATTGACAAGGGGAATTACCTATTAGATGAAACATCGAAAAATGTTTTTACTAGGTTGTGGGGGATGTTAAACTCTATCCATTTTTACTTATAAAATATAAAACATAGATTGTCGGATAATCAAATAAAAAAATAAAACTTGAACCACTATACTGAAAAAATAGATTTTATTAATCCATGTTTTACTTCATTTTCCATTAAAAAAATATATATTGTTTTTCAATGATTAGTAGGTCCAATTATAGGTTGTTGTAATATTTATTGTAATAGTTTATAAATTAATATATTATTTGTGAAAGAGTTCAGTAGGAAGGTTTCTATATCTATAAGCATGATTTTTGGGTTTATAAATTTCAATTAAATAATACATCAGTTTCCATTAAAAAATTAATGGATACTATGGTTGATATTTAATATCATATAATAATAGTGTCTTTTTAACCATATTCAAGTTATTATAAATATTATCCTTTTTTATAATATAATTATCGAGGAAATGCATATATGAATGTATCATGAATTTTGGTTACAAAAATTGAAATGTAAAGTATGTCAAAATCAATGTTATAACATACATTAAATAAGTAGTGAGAGTTATAAATAAAAACATGATAGATTAAATACAATATTTATATATTTCAAATAGAAATTAAGAAATTTACTAAGGGAAACTAATTGGTCCCTTATTTAAAATTCATGTGGGATATTGTAAGAATGTTATTCACAAGGGAAAGCAAATACTAAAGAATGAAATAAATATTGTTATTTTATTCCCATGATTGTGGAAATTATTTTAATCCCTTTACCAATGTAAATTATAAACCCTAAAAGAAAAATTATCATAATAATTAAAATAGAACTAATGTTGTGGTGTTAGTATAACTTACTCTAAAAGTATGAAAAAGTTAAAAAATGATATAATCTCCAATATATAGTTTCATATAGTTGTAGATTTTCTATAATAATGATCATATTCGTTGAACTATATAATAAAATTATTTGGTGTTTTTTTCTTCAACAATCCAATAATAATTTCATGTTTTTTTCCCATATTATTATGGCTGTAATATATAATTATATTTTTTGAAATAAATTATCATATTGTGGAATTATTATTTCAATGATCATAGTTTTTACTCAACATTATAAGGGGTGGTAAATTAAATTTTGGTGTATGGTCTCATGTAATATATATTTATTAAAAAAAATTCATTTGGTTACATTTTTTATTTTATGATCTAGTTGATTTATATATACATATAAAGACCATATTGATTGTATTTTATATTCATTCAATAATAGTGATGGGATTTTCCTTATTTAAACATCCATTTATAATAGTCGTAAATTATTACTATATCAATTATATTACTAAATAAAATAATTCATTATAATATATTATATAATAATTTTTGTTTAGGGTTATAGATAATTATAAAAAAGAATTAAAAAACTAAGACAATATACTTTTTATCAGTTGTCCATTTTTACCATTATGTAAAGATTTACATTATCTTTAGTTAATCTAGAATATATCAAAAAATTCCACATTAAAATTTTTTAATACATTTCATACTTTTCTAATATCTATAATTTAGGGAGATGGAAACTAAAGAAAGTAGAATGAATATATTCCTATAATGTGTAAAATTATGGAATAAAAATCAATGATCTTGAGTGATCATAATATGGTCATTTGGGTAAAATAATGATACATAAAAAAAGTATATGAAATAAATATTATTTCATAAAAAATGGATATAGGTTATGGTATGATATAAGATACTAAATTATACACATGATTTTGGATGAATTAGTCTATAAACATGGTATATGTATGTATAACATAGTTATATGAATATGTAAAATACAATAGAATAATAATAAAAATAATAAAATATATTATTTTGAATATATATTAACTATAATTATATAAACACACAAAATAATTATCCCATGAGATATAAAACCATAACCAATGCATTAGAGGGTGATATATGACAACACATGTAATTCATCTATAATAATTCGTGCAACAATTAAATTATTCACTATTCACATCATAATTGATCCATGGAAATAAAATTGATTTCGTAAAAGAATAAAACGAAAATAATTTATTTTTTTAACATAAAGAACCCATAGAAATCAAATATTCTTCATATCAACTTTAAATAGTAAAAAACAAAATTCCTAACAATACTAAATTTATAATCCCATGAAAAATAAAATTCATTTTTGAAGACATCATGCAACATTTTGTTTCAATACCCTTAAAACAAGGTATTAAATCTTATGGAATTGAAAATTTACTGATAAATGGTATATTAATAAGAAAATAATTTCCCCTATCAAAAGATGTATATAATAGATAAATACGGTCATATCAAAGGAATCAAAAAGATATTCATATTGGAAATAGATTGGGAATTGAATAGTGTTTATAAAGAAAATATTCATTAGTATGAAAAATGTACTTATGGATCATTTCTCTTATAAATATTTAACATTACTCATTTTTGAAATAATAGGTAATGAATTAATGAATATTGAAAGATTTATTTTACACAAATGGTTGAATTTTAAATTGAAATTCATGAATAAAATCAACTTTTTTCTATGAAAACCATTTTATATATAATATAACTAAAAAATGAAAAACTAATTAAATTTTTTATTCCATGAAACATGGGTATTCCAGAATTAATGGGAAATATGGTTCTATATGAAATTTAAAAAGAATATCCCTCTTTATATAATGGAAATCTTAAATTGAATGCAACAAGTTTCTTTGGATGTTCCATTATAAAAAGGTGGGATAGAAAAAAAAATTAGGTGCACTAAAGCATTATTCTTTTTGAAATCCATTTTTTATATTAATTGAATGGATAAACCTCCAAAATATTTGGAAATTAACAACATAAAAAAAGACAAAGAAATTAATAGATTTTAATATTTTGAAAAAGTAATATATTTATGGGGATCATAGAAAATAACTCATATTAGAGTATCTAAAAATTGTAGACAATTTTACTAGGAAGGAAAATATGGATATTGTTGGAATGTTCCATTTGAATGAATGAGATTTACTCAATCAAATGATAAAATTTTTTTCAATTAAAATAACCATGTATGATTATGAAAATAATTAATTGAATAAAAAATTATTTTTCAATAAATAATAGGTTTATGATATAATTATCTCGTAGAAATATTTTGACCCATTAAGAAAGAAATTCAGCCAACATATCTTTTACTACATTGGTAGTAATTGAATATAAACCCCTTAATGAGTATTTTAAATATATATAGAATATAATACAATTAATGAATTATATTTTAGGGTGTAATGTTCTAATAGGTAATACATATCCAATATAAGTGAAATTAAGGGAATATTACAAATGAGGATGACAAAAATAATTTGAGGCAAAAATCCTTGCAAAATTTGTAAATTTTAGCCAAATTACAATAATATAAATAACACATAATTGAAAAGAGAACATAATGAATTAAAATAGAACTATTAGAAAAAATATTAATATTACAATAGATACCTCATTCCATATAGATCATGGTGAATTATAACAAAAATATCTCAAGGGTTGGAATTGACACAAAAACACTTAAATTTTTTGTAATAATCGATTCAAAACCCCATGTGGAAATGAACATGGGATAGACTATTAATTATAATGAAATATACCGTAAAATGAGAAATATTTATAAAGGTGATTTATTATCACCATGTAAAAGAAAGCATGGTTTACAATATAAACTTTTCTCAACGAATTCATATTTTATACAAAGAACCCCTTACCTTATTCTATAATCATTCAGATCATGTTAATAACATGTAAATTATAAAAATTATATTTATTTTATAATGTATTATGGACCATATTATTTTTTAATTCACTATAAATATAATATTTATTATATTGTTCAGTTTTTTAATTATATAGTTTCTTATTTATTTTATAGTGAATATTGAATTAGTGTATGTTATTTCACTGATTTTTGTGATCAAATATGATAATCTAATATTAATTTTAATGAATTTTTTAATAATTACAGAACCTAAATGAAATAATTATTTTCTTTTTAAGTAATAATAAAATGATAATTTATGTTCCCATATTCATAAATGAAATAGTATTATACAATTGTTTAAGTTGGTGGTTCTACCAAACCCCAACACTGACACACTATAACTTGGTGGGTGAACATGGTTAATTAAGTGTATAATATTATAACAGAAGAATAATTAAATTAATATGATTATATTATGATGAAAAATCACATTTGAAGTTTTTTATATAGATAAAATATTTCATTCTGGATGATGAAAAAGTTTATTTGTTGAGGTTGTAGTATTCACAACAAATGGTTAATGTAAGTCTATTTATCTATGAGTATGGAAGTTAATAGGAAAACTTTAGGATATTATCAACATAGGGAGGGTTGATCCAGTATTGGGAACAGTTTATAAAATTTTATGTTATTTTATTTTTACCTATGTGGCCTATTAGACGTTTATTCTACTATTATGTAATCTTTACAATTTTCAAGTATATGAATGCTAATAATATTTTGAACATGATATTTGAAAAGTTTCTCTACAAAATATTTATATCTATACATTAAGGAATATTTTTATAACTAATAAAAATACTAATTAATATAATTTGATACAATATATAGTGGGTTTTCTTGAAAAAATACTTTTCATATATGTTTGTCCGAGAACATTATGAAGGGAATTCAAATAATCATGAATCCTAAGACTAGTAATGAATTGGTTGAAGTTGTAACTCCTCATAGTATTATTTATGCTTCTTGTGTAAAAATTATTCTCTATATTCTTAAATTACTTTTCATCACTATTAATTTAATCAATTGATACTTCGGTTGGATCTTACAATGCTACATTACTCCCCTTTTCCTTCTTCTTTGCAGGACACATACACAACAATGGGAAATAATTTTTTTTCTTAATCTTAATTAATATTGAAAATTTTCACTGTATAATTTTTTTAATCTTGACAATCAGGTATTATTCATCTATTTATGGTTATCAAATGGATTTTTCGTCTTATGGTTCACTAATTTCTTCTTACAATATCTAATTGTCTACTATATTCGTCTAATGTATGATTCTACCCAACAAATTTATTTTATACCATCTCCTTCTACCTATTCCGCTAATCACTAACTGATAAAAAAATTATTCCAAATACCTATTAAATCCATTATTATTTACATTAGTCAATGCACTGCTTCTTATCCTGGTTCATTGACACCATATATTTACCCCTGATTCTCTAAGAACCTGATCTACTAGCACTTTTTTGAAAATGATTGTTTCTATCATTTTTTGTAGTCAGGGATTTATTACATAAAATTAATTTTTCTTTATGACTCATAGTCACACAACTCTATTCATTAGAAATTTATAATGAATTATAGAACTTTTATACATGTATTAGTTATATAAAATTTTAGGGTGGATATAAAACTTCATTTAAAACATTCCTCTCAATTTTCTAGCATCCCTCTTAGAGCCTTCCTCCAATTTAACACATTCAAACCTCCTAAAATGAGTCAACCAGTAGTCATAAGAATCCTCCTTAGATCCTAAAATCAACATTCCTTCTGTATCCCCCTAAAATTAAATCTTAATCACAAACATCCTTGGTAGTAACAACACATTGATCATCAATATCAACTTCATTACAAATAATTACAATAAAAAAAATCTTGAAGTATTTAAAGAATTATATCTGGTTCAATGTCCTTTCATATGTTATATTTGGTAAAATACCCTCTTTTGTTCCTTTAAAAATTATATAGTGTTATCATGAAATCATTCATAAAATACATCCTCAAATTAAATAAATATATAACTGAAATTTCCTCAAATAACATATTTTTTTATAACTCTATTTGATCTTACCTTTGAATGTTTATTCATCATATATTCATAGGAATCTTTCTCCATCTAATGGTATCTATGTTGTTTTTAGTTTTCATACATTATATAGTATCAATTATGATCCACTGAACTCCTTATATTCAAAAACATTATATAAATATTTCTGATATTTTTATGATACTCAACCCTTTATCTCTGTAACACCTTCAATCTTATAAAATCACTAAAATTCCACTACTTGATCCAACTATTTGGAATCATCAATAACATATTTATAATAATTATTCATGGAAGGATTATTTTTATCAACATCGACTACAAACCAATATCTAATGTATTAATATTGAAACATATTTCTCATGAATTAGATTATAAACTATTAATATACTCTATCCAATACTCTTTATATATTTCCTCTAACTGTTTCTCATAGACATTAATTCTATATTTCAAGAACCTTTTCAGCTGACTTCACAAGTATTATTTTCTTCGATGACCACATTTAGACACAACATCATTGTTTGATGAATCAAAATCCTACCACTAATCAATTGTAAATTTCAACATTCTATGATCTACCCAAATTTCCCCAAACTATTTATTGTTTTTTGAAATTTCTGGTCAGTCATTTGGGAAAATGTTTCACTTCCCATATCAATCTTTGAATAATTTTATCTGAATTAATTCATAAACCTCATTATCTAATATAACATCCATAGATCTTATCCATTTTTTAGAAACATCATGTTCATCGAATAACTTATGAACTCGTCTAATTTTTATTTTTCATACATTTTTTCGAGTGAAACATCCCATAGATATAGAGTGTTTTCTCTTCATTCAATATTCAACGTGAATAAAATCCCCAATGAATTTTGATGTTTAATCAATGAGTAATACATCATATTTAAATGTATTACTTTTATAATTATAATATATCCAATGTAATAATTATTATAATCAGTCATATATATATATATATATATCTACCTTCAATCTAACTGACTCAAACGATTCACATTAGCCCTCTATTACTAAAAATAGTATATACGAAATATTTTAAACATTCCAACGTTTTTTTGGACATTTTATTATTGTTTTTCAATTGAACACTCAAACTGGTAACACAGTTTGGAAACAAAATCTAATAGTTAAACTTATAAAACATTATAATCTTACCTTGGTCCAATCAACTTTCTCAATTCATCTAATATCCCGATATTCGGGCCCACCTACTCAATCTGATAGAATTCTTATCATAATATTTTTTAGGAATATCTATAATGAATAATTCATAATAATTATAATAAATTTTTTAATCTTCCAATAATATAATATCCTGTAAACATTAGAATAAGCTCACAAATCATCATAAGTGAACTTTATTACATCAAAATATCATTATCAATACCTAAGATAAAACTACTTGAGCACTTCCATTCATCTCCAATCATTCATCCAATAAACATAATGTATGTTACCAATAATGGATTATTCAACTAATCTTTCTAGTGGCTTCATCTTTGTAACTTCTTAAAAATTATTAAATAAATAAAATATTTCAATTTCAATGAAAACCATTAGAAACCATTGTGAATCCATGAAAAAAAACACACACAAAATATTTCCTCTTCATTCACACCCTTAATATTTTTTGTGACACCATAAATGTTTTTCCAAATTAATATATCAATAAGTGAACATATCACCATAAATATTCCATGTAGTCATACATATTCTCTAAAAATTATTGAAAATAATTAAATCATTCAAGGGAAATAGGTATCAGTTCATTCTTAATAAATGTGTAATTCAGTTTTTTTACTCAATGTTATATGTGATCCATTATCATTATAGGAAACAATTGGATGTTTGAGGGACCAAAAATTTGTCCTTTACTGATAGATCTAGATGTCTCATAGAATGATATATCGGGAAAAAATCAATGGGTTTTCACTTTTATTTTATTATAATGAGACCAATTGATCCATGAATCGATAAACAGATTAAAGCATTCATGTGTAATGAAGTTGATAATAATCCTTAGAGATCCTTCATTCTTTATATTTTCTTATGTCTCTAAAAAAATAAATTTACTCCCTCTTTTTGATATGTATTTTTTATTTAACCAATGTTTTTATATTAGAAAAATTCTACCATTACTAATGACAAGGTGTTCATGAACATTATAGAATAACCTTATTTTAGTAGAAAATAATTTTTTAGATCCTTCAAAAATCTCCAAATGTATCCCATGATAGTATATATTTCATTGAACATAAAAAATATAAAACACTTCAAAATATTTTCATCATAATATTTATATTGAAAATATACCAAAATAGATCATTGTATGAAAGTTTTTAGAACATTCCAATTTCCAAATATTCATCAATTATGACCATTATATATAATCTTCAATGAACCAACATAAGAACCATCCTAGTATGAAAAATTACATAGTGAATGATATATATGTTTGATAGTTTATTCATTATCTCAAGTTCTCAACATGATATAATTCTTCAAATTCAATTTCATATTTTGAGAAATAAAATAAAAAATAAAATGGTTAATGTTAAAAAGTGGATACTTCTTTCTTAATATTGTTACAGGAAAGGTTGAAGTGATTCTTACTAGCTAATTTTTTAATTTAATCGAGCCTTCATGCTTCAAAATATTAACGTCAATTCTAATTAGAGATATTTCAATCATATAAATTATTCAATTAATATTTCTGTGAACATTCCTTCCAAAAGATCACTTAGAAAACATTTATCACCAAGTGAAATATTTATCTTCATCAGGAATTCTTATTATGAATGAACCATTTTAGAAATATTTTATGATGTGTGACCAGAAATATTGCACCACATAAATAGAACTTATTTATTTTAGTTTGGAATATTTTCATTTCAATTTGTACTATACTTTTTTTGGAATTATTTTATTATCCTAATTATTTCCAAATCATATATCAAGGGAACTAATATACCATTAAGAGCATTATATGAATGTTTAGATAATTAATATGACCTCTTTTGAGTTCCATACTTTTTAATAATTCTTTTAGATTATGATATTTTGTTAAAATATTTTGTTTTGGAATCAACTGTTATATCATATTTCTTTCAGGATCTCTTATTGGGATAAATTTTGTTTGAAAAGTTATTCTACTAATTTCCTATATATACATATTTATTAGTAAAACATTTTTGTGGACTTATTTTCATACCAAATTATGATATTTTTCAAGAGGAGAATAAATTTACCCTTTTACAATAATATTTCCCAAAATCAGTTGATATTTCAATCAATCGAAATTCATTGTATGTTTTTATATTTTCATACAATATGGATGTTGTTTATTTATCTCTTGAATTATAGATGGTGGAATATGATTCCATTGTGCTATATCATTTAAAATATTATACAATAAATCTAATTCACAATTATGAAATATATTACACCATCAAAATTTACCTGAAACCATGATATTATTATTTATTATATATAATGATTTTGAGTCTTATTTATTACTATTTGGGATCTTCCAAAGGAACCATCTTTCACATTCATTTTCCTTTACACACATGAATTTGTGGTATTATTCATACAACATTTCATTCTCTCTAACTGTAATGATTTTCTTTTCATCCTTTAGAATTTATGAAATCATATTTATAGACATTATTAAAAGATGGTATGGATGGTACCTATTTCTTCACATATTTGGGAGAGAAATAAATTGATGTGGTTAAGAACATTTTATCACATATTAGTTGTATTTTAACCTTATATTATTAGCTAGAGTTTTCTTGGAAGTATCATTATGTATTTTATAGTCATTTTAATTATTATCTTCCAATTCTATACATCTCATGTTGTGGGTATTTCGCTGATATTCTATCATAATAACCATATATTCACAAACATTCCATATTATTTAAAAATAATTTTCATATAACCTTTTTTATGACAAAGAGTCACGATCCATAGTTTTATATATACTGTGGTTCTCTATTATTTAATACCAAGTTGTATAATTCATTCCAATCTTCCTGGTAAATATTTTTTGAATCCCACTGAAAGAATTCCTCGAATTTACCACATTTAGACTTCATAAAATAAAAAATCAAAATAATATTGTTTGGAAACATACCTATATCTCATTATAAACATTATTCTTATATAATCATTAAATATAAACCAGAATCATGATCATTGTTCAGGTTTTTACATATGTTGATCATTGAACTCATCCTTATCACAAGTAATAAATTTAAAAAAACATCATATACTTATTCCAAGATTCTACCCAGTATAATTTACTTTCAAATCTTCACTTTAGTGAAATTTAAAATATAATTCAATTAAACGTTTTTATGAATATCTTTAAAATGTTCTAAATATAATTCCATTAATCGATGAAATATGTCCAAATACATTCATATAATAAATTATTAGATCTAATGACTCTTTTTTATGTTCCCTTTAGATGTTTATTCATCATATATTTGTAGGGAAGTTCCTTTTTCTAATGGGATTTTAAATGTCCATTTTCTTTCCTACATCTGATGAATGCTCAAATATTTTCATGACTACTTATATATTAGAGCTTTGTAGAAATATATTAGATAACTTTTTAATACTTAGACTAAGGTATTTGTTATACATTTTGACTCATGAAATCATTCAAAGAATTATTTAAAATTAAAATATTAAGAATCATTAGTAACTTCATTCAAATGATATTTTTTAGAAACATTAGTGTAAAGAAAATCACTTAGACACATCTACTGCTCAATTCATACATAATCTTATGTCTAATTCCTTATCTCTAAAATATTTATAACCCAATATCTAATGATCATCATATTATTTATCTAATTACTATAATTAAATTTTTATTATCTCACAAAAAAAAAATTTATAAACTAACATCCCATTTATTCATGTTTCCTAATATATGCTTCAAAAACTTCTCATTTTTCTGATTATTTGGAAACTCATATCAGAATATTCGATAATATCTTTGTTCGATGACCTTGAAAAAATTCATGTAAATGTTTACAATATATGGAAAAAATTTATCGATCTTTTGGAAAATTTCTCACTTCACATATCTTTAGTTTTGTAATTCCATATGAAGGAATTCGACTAAATCTACAGATAATATATCCCCAACAACTTTTATATTCATTAGGGAACCATCGGGTTCTTCTAACTACCCTTTAATCCACTGATATATATACATTATACATGTCTATCTAATTCAAATTACTAATGATATGAATTATTTTCCTCCATACATCATCATGAACCATAGCCACCAGAAATCATTTTGTTGAATAATTTATTTTTATTTCACAAAGAATGTTATGATATTGTTTTTTCTATCATAATAATTTATAACTGACCAATAATATAATTGATAAGTCATTAAATTTAACATGTCTTCTGATTGACTATTCCCATTCATATTAGTCTCCTATTAGTTTTAAAATTCATTTGTACCCAACCCCACATTTTTTATATCTGATTGGAATATTCATTTTTTTACATCTGATTTTCACTTCAAACTATTGCACAGTTTAAACCTCCATACATTACCACTAGTAAGAAAAATTAATCATATTAGCTTTAAATAAATGATTTCATCCATTCATCTTATATTTGCCATTTGGCTCCACCTTCTCTATCTAATAGAATTCTACTCAACAACATCTTAAGAAACTTCCTTAAGGAAAATTTCAAACTATTCATCTCAAATTTTCTTTTTGAAAAATCATATAATAATTATAAATCATTTTCATCATCTCATCATCTGTTAGAAGTAAAATCAGAACCTTCAATTTAACATTATTGTTTATTGATATAATAATACTAGACCATGTTATTTATTCCTCAATAATACATCCAAGAAATATCAAATTTATCCATCATTTGTAGATTAAAATTAAATTTCTAATGGATTATTAATCATAACTTCTCCAACATAATGATATCACTAAAATATTTATATATCATTGAAAACATTTAAAAATCGTTGAATTAAAAATAAAACATATATAAATGTTTGATTTTCCTAAATAAATAAATAATGGTTGTTCTATTAATATAATAACACAATTTTATAAATCAAAAATACTTATCTAATTATATAATTATGATTTGTGTTGGTTTGGAAATGAAACACAATGAATAAATAGTAAAGAGTAAGTAACAATCACTTTGGTACCTTGGATAATGTCATGGAACACTACTTTTTAATGAAGTACATAAGATAACATATGGTGACCTATGTATTATGAAGATGTGGGAAGTTTATAGAAGGAACGAAATGAGATAATTTAAAGACCAATTTAGATGGAATGTGTCTTTTATGAAGAATAAGAAGTGTCACCATATATAAGTGGAGAAAAGTAGATGTTTTTTATTTAATTTTAGGCTCAAAAACATTATTACAATATTAAAAGCTCAATATCACAAAAATATTGACGTAACGGATTATGTGGAATCTTTTCATTGATAAATACTGAACAAAGTATTTCCACACATTTTTTAAACAAGTTTTAATTTAGTATTTCTTATATATTATCATGTACCCTTTTTACATGAGAAACTAGTTTTTAAACCAGTAATATACGATTCACTAAAAATATAAATTAACACCTCTAAAAAAATTAACATGTGATGAAGATAAATTTAATTCCCATTTAATCGAATAAAATTTCTAAATAAAATTAGTTTATCTTTTAAATTATTTCAACATATTCATATATAAATACTTTTTTTAGAAACATTTATAATAACAATTATGTGTTCTGACATTTATTTAGGATTGGTTACCAATTAAATTTTATTGATATAATTTTACTTGTATCTAAACAAAATATTTGATTATTCATTTAAAATAAATTATATTAATTGATATGATAAAAATTAAAAAATAAAAAAAATTCATTAAAACTAATTGTTTTACAACTAACATAGTCATTATCATTAACCATAGTAATTATAATTTTTTTATCCAAAATAAAACTAATGTCGTTAAATAATATGATAATTTTTATCTGAAAAATGAAGTACATTTATTTTGGATTTATTTTCTATATGTGATCAAAAATATTTTATTTATATAACTAATAAATTTGAATTTTAGATTTAAAAAGTACGTGTGTTCCCAAAATGAAATACAAGGGGTTTATAAATAAAATATTGTTATTCTAAATAATTTTTTCTACTCATAAATTTATATATATATTCTTTAAAAAATATAATACTTATATTCCATTTTGGTATTCTAATAATATAATAAAAGTTAGGGTTTTATAAATATCAGTGTTTCCCATTATTTTCTAAAAAACTACAATTTTAATGAAAAATACCAAAAGTTGATTTAAATCTAACATTGAAATAATGAATCAAAAAATAAATATTATTTTGAAAATTGAATTTTATAATTACTTAGAATTTAACATTTATGTAAAAAAATATTGAAAATAAATTTTTAGAATTAGAACAATTTCCATTTATAATTCATATAATTTACTACTTATATTATTTTTACCCAATTATGCATATAAAATAAATTCTATGGTCATTAATCATATGTTTTATGGATTATAAAATCAAATATATATATATATATATATATATTAACAAAAATATATTTCCTTTATTAAATTAACCATATTTGTCACTCTAACCACACCAATTGAATTTCATTCATATTAAATATAGAATTTAATTTATTTATATAAATATTTTGAAACTCAGTTACAAATATTAATTAAAATTAATTCAATAGTTGGGACGTAATTTTCATACATTAATGTTGATATTTTATAAAAAAATATATCACAATTTCAATGTATTTTTGTATTTTGTGATGTAAATAAAATCATGAATGTTGTTTATTTTAGGAAAATAAACAGTTAAATATCAGGTCATTAAACAGTTATATTTCATCGACCATAAACTCTCCCCCATAATCTATCTCTATTATCCACATCACCATTATAATAATAAATCTTATGTATCTCTAATAATATAATGACTATAACCATGATAACTATATATAAATATTTCTAAAATAATAATAACCCCAAACTAGAATCAAATAGTTTCCATAAAAATTACTAAATAGTTGTCTAATTGAAAAGACTAAAAAACATTCCAATTATTGTAATATAATATCCCGTAATGAATTTAATATTTTTCTATAATTAATAATAACTATTCCATAAAATATACCTTCATACTATAGATGTATCAATTTATTTTTAATATCCAAGATAAGTTTTTTTTATTTTCATAATAATATAAAAATAATAATACAATAAATTAAATACTGATTAATACATTTATGAATTCCATTTATCAATCATATTAATATAAGATAATTCCCATAATTATTAAACATCGCTTTGGGATGGACAATATATATATCTATTGAAAATAAAAAATAAAACAATTATGAAAAATATTTATCATATCTCATTATATTTATATGAAATTCATATATACATTGGAATCCTTTTTCATTAATATATATATATATAATTATTTCCTTGCTAAAATCTCATTACCACATTAAAAAATGATCCAGTAGTCTCTTAGATGGAATTATATTATAAAAAAAATTGTTATACATTTTTAATAATAAGAGATATCTTTAATTAAATTTTACATATCATCAATATTCAAATAACTCATATAAAAAATATTTAACATAAATGACTTTCTATGAAATAAATTTTGGAAACCTAGTAATTAGATATATTTCATAGAAAATTTCATGTTAATGGGAAGACCTTCAAATTTTAATCACAAATTAAGAGAACCGACTCAAAAAGAGAAAGTGTAACCCAAATCCATAACACCCTAAGAACTGAATCTCTAAGGAGAAAAAACCTTACCCCAATAGGTTTTATGAAATATATTTTCATCGAATGATTGTGATTAAAAATAATAGTGGAATGTAATAGAAAATAAATTGGTTTCCAAAGACAGATATAATTAACAATATTGAAGAAGAAGATTATTAATATAATAGTGGATCAAGGAGAAGATTTCTCATATTGTTTCATGGTATGACTTGAATGAGTGATGAAGGAAGGAGTGGTGGAGAGGGCTATGTTCGATATGGGTAAAATAAAAATATATAGGTGCAAATATTATTGATTGGTTTCATAGTTTTTCAAGTTATTCGCTGACCATGAAACCCATTACTAGAAATTCTAGAGAGCTATATAGCTTGGTATCATCGTTATGAAATCATTACACCAACTATTAAATTCAACATTATAAATATGTTGAGAACATAATATTGTTCCAAATTCCCAAGTAATTATTTAGAATATTTTAAAATAAAACATAGTATCAGACATCATTATAAGTATACCAATAATCCATAAAATAGATTAGTAAGATGAAAAAATATAAATTTTGGGGGAATTGGAAGATGTATGTTAGCATAATAAAAACTCTAAATGTTTTACTTGAAATAATTTGTCACTAATGTTTTACATGTTCAGAATAGATGTTTTTGAGACCATAATCCCACGTGTAGTCTTCTAAAATGTTAATTAAAAAATCATCATTAAAGTATATCAATGTTTTTGGAATCCCATGTCAACTTAGAATTAAAAAAAATCTGGATTTGGGAATGTTTTATGAGAATGTTTGGGAATTAACTTTTATATTTTATTCACCAAATATAATAAGATATATATATTTGATAAAATGTTTACCAAATTTGGTGGACTCAAATGATGTTAAATCCATTGAAAATAAAAAATCCTTAATAAATGTTTTTGAGAATACTGAGGGGATAATCCTTAGATATCTAACAAAACTAAAAGTAATTTAAAATACCATTATCAAGACTCATATAATTATTATTGGAAGTATAGTTTAATTGTGAAAAAATCATTGGAATTTCCTACATTAAAAAAACATATTGTGTCTGAAAACATTATAGGAAATTTGAAGGCTCCAATACAGACTAGAATGTTGTTGAAATTTTAAAATAATAATTAACATATCCGAAAATTTAAGTTGAATAATTTTTAGAATAAATTTCACAAAAACAATTGGTGGATTCTATGAATGAAGAGTTTGATTAAATAGTGAAAAATGAAATAGGGGAACTTGTTCCACAATCATCAAATAAAAATATTGTCAAAAAAGTGGGTTTATAGATTTTTTTTAATAATGATGGAGAACATTCAAGAAATGAAAGCATGGTTTTTTGAAATGGATGATCATAAGTGGAAGGTGTGTATTTTGAAGATATTTTTTCCCAATTTCATGATTATAAACTATTAGAATGGTTTTTTAGTCATTTCACATCATAATTTAAAAATTTAACAAATTTATATAAATCCACGTTTAAAATGTATAGATTGAGGAAGAAGTTTACATGGAACAACCATATGGTTTCAAACATGATTATGGTGAAAAATTATTTGTAGATTGATGAAATAATTGCATGGGTAGAAAGAAAACCATATTCCTGGAATTCAAATATTTCCATGTTTTTTAGAATATTGAACTTTTTTAAAGTAAATTTTGGTATAAATTTATATGTGAATGATGTTGACATAAGAACTCTCATTGTAAAGGTTTATATAGATGATATAATTTTTGGGTAAGGAAAAAATGTTTTTAAAGACATTGTTGACGAAATGATGAAATTTTTTGAAATATTTATGTCCTAATAATAAATATTATTCCTTTTCTTAAAAGATCATCAAAAATTAGAATACATTTTCAAATCTCAATAATATTATTCTAGGGAATATTTATAGATGTTTTGGAAGGCAGATTCGAAATCTGTTTGTACACCTATATCTGTGAGCACAATATTGAGTATAGAAGAATATGAAAAAGTGTGAGTCAAAAACACTTTAAAAAAGATTATATGGAGTCTAACATATCTTACAACCTCTAGTTATAATATTTATTAAGTTTCGACTTTGTCTTCTAGGTATCATGGTAATCCGAAGGAATCACATTTTTTGTACGAAAAAATAATTTTGAGATATGTCAAAGGAACAACTTCACATGGGTTGTTATACACAAAAATTTGCAATATGAAGTTTCCTGGGTATATTGATTTTTATTTGGAATGATATTGTAATGATATAAAATCAACGTCAGGAAGAACAATTTTTTTAGTGAATGTTGTGTGAGTTGGAATACTAAGGAAAAAGGTTCATTATCATTGATCGGAGATGAATATGAATATGTTGTGGCTACTAAAGTTTATACTCAAATGTTGTAGATGAAATATTGGCTAGAATACTTCAACATTAATGTTTCTAAGCCATTTAATATAATTTTTCATAATAAGAGTGAATTTTATCTATCTAATAACCCTATCCAACATTCATGATCAAAACACATTGACATAGTGTCTCAACATGAAAAATAGAATGTTTTGTGGGATATTTTATGCCGGAATACATCTCTGAAACGTTTCTAATTGGTGATATTTTCACAAAATCCATGACAAAAGAATGGTTTAGGGAATTGAGGCTACAACATCATGTTTAGACTCCTCCCATTAATTTTATAATATCTTAATAAAGTACACCCATTATTCTTTAGATTAGGTTGAAAAAGGGGGAGAAAAAGTAAAAACCTTTTACATTGTAAATTTTTTTCGACTATATTTATTTTAGGAATCTAAAACTATGGTCATCATAAAATGGGTGAGATAAAAATAAATATTAGGATGTCAGGAAAGAAAAGTGAGTAAGTGAGAAATGATTATATTTAAAGGGTCAATAATATTTCTTGACATTGGGGGATGGTATTCCATGAAAAATATTACATTACCCAGTAGTGTAGTGTTCAGACACCCACATTTGAGAAAGGATTTTTTTTATAAAAGTTTAAAAACACTGAGTTTTATTATTTAAGTTGGATTTTGAAAATATTATTTGACTTGAAAAAGTTATTAGTGGGGGGTTGTCAAAAAATATAGTGGGTGATATTTAATATACATTGTGATTTATTTTTTTCACAAAGATTTTATATTTGTTCAAAACAAACTTTTTATATAACAATATTTTTGTTATTAAGGATCCTGACCCAGTCCATCATAATGAGTTCTATTAGAATGGAAAATGTAACGACCCATAGTTTCATTAATAGAAAATCCCTCTTGATTCAGTTAAATGTTTCTTTATGAAAAATTTTTTTATAAGATTTCAACTTCTTTAGTTTTACGTTAAGATTTGTGACCGTTACTTTTATAGCCGTTAATCAGTGATCATCTGAGTAGTATAAATATAAGGCTTTAACGAAACCATTTCTACTCAGAAAAAGGAAGCGATGGCCTCATCCAGTAGAATTGCCCCTTACGAAGCCCATTTGTCAGAGCTCGGAAAAGAGGTGGCGTCTTTGGGCTTTTCCCTTGACCAAGCCCAAGCTGAGCTTCATCAAGTCAAGCTCGAACGTGATCGTCTACGGGAAAAGTGGAAGTTGATTGAAATTACCACTCGAGTGATGTTATCTGAGCCGCCCCAAGAGTCTGTCACCATCGCACACCTTACCCTTAGGTCTTATGCAGCTATTTTAAGGGGTTATGTAACAAATAAGTAGCACCATGTTCAGGTACATTTTTTTGTATATAATAATGAATATAATTTCTAGTCATTTTTGATACACTGTAATTAGTTTTTAAAGTACAAATGGTGTTTTCAGTTATTATTTAATTAAGAATTATATTTTATTAAATTAAATGATTTTTTTAATTAAATAATATTTTAATAAAATATTATTATTAATATTAAATTAATTTTTTATTAAGTATAAATGATCTTATAATGTTATGAATGCAATTATAATTTTTATTAAGGTTTGAAATCCATTTTTGTCAAAACCCGTGATTTTTTTTATAAATGTCGGTTTTTATTTTAAAAGTGAAAATTCTCATATTCAGAAAATTATTTAGATAAAATAAATATTATTTTTGGAATCAGGACGTCGAAATTATCCAACGGTGAATTTTTCATAATTTTCTAAGACAGTCAAATTTTTGGGTAAAAATTAAATACCATTTAAATATATAATGTGTTTTATGACATCATAATGACCCAATGGAGATGTAATAAAATACCATAATACTTATGTTCGTCCAATATGTGTTTTATCATTAAAATAATGAGGTTTTGGGTTTGTTTGACTTACTTTTCAAAGCATTAATGGAGCCCTCAAGACTTATTCAACACTTTGCCTTTTTAAATTATTTTCCATTGGAGTGTGACTCACCTCCACATAAGCAAACATAATTTTTTTAATATGTTCGGACCTTGGCCTTGTAAAATATTGTTTTCCTCTTTCCTTTTCCCGAAACCATGGGCAAATACCATGGGATGGTTTGTGGTTTGAATTATATTAATATAAGGGGTCCCAAACCTAAATAATAAAGAATTCTCTCACCTTTCCTATATAAACCCACCCAAGATCCCACTTCCTCCTCACTAAAATCACTTGGAGTTCGTCCAACCTCTGCCCTACTCTCTCTATAATCCTCCAAAGGTGCCCCAAGATCCCAAGAAGCCTCTCACAAGCCTCTCTCTAGCCTTTGGAAGCACACTTCCAAGTAAGGGGTTTTCTTCCTTTCTCTTTTTTGTCAATTTTCATTAAGTTGTATTTCCCTTTTAATTTCAATTATGAATGTCGGGGTATGGTTTCAAACCTCTCCCATACTGCCCTTTTATTGTTTGAATGATGGGAGATCCCTTTCTCTTTCATTAAAATCCTCCCATGTACACCCGTTACTATGCCGAAATTCCGAAAGAAACCTTTTTCTCCTCTATTATATTCAAGGAATACTTTTGTATCATGAATCTAAATTCCTTTTAAATTGTTGGGACATGTATCTATATGACGTCCTTACTGTCCATTACATGTAAATATGATGAGGAACCCTTTTCTCTCTCATCAACCTTTTTTATGAATTTTTATGTCACGCCGTTACGCTGCCGAAATCACACCGATTTTCTAAGCCAATATCATTGTGTAGTGAATACCATGCCAATTTCTCCATCAAGGGTGTTAACCTTTATGCACATTTACTTATTGATTATAAAGTTTCATGTATGAATTCTACATCCCTTTATCGTGGAATAAATGATTATGTTTTATGAATCCATGTTTTATGATCCATGTGGCACACTTATGCATGAAATGAAATGTTTAAGAGGGGTGCGCCCTTTATAGCACTCCAATGCATTGGGTAAAGTATAGTATCATGATACATCATGTGAAATGAGTGTTGACTCATGATAATTCAAGTTCAACGAGGGTTTACTCGTGCTTCAAGTGCAATGAGGGTTTACTCATGTTCTATGTGCAATGAGCCTTGGCTCATGCTAATTCAATGTTAAGTGTTGTTGCCACATTTCCATGTTATGATTATCATGCATTATCATGCCTTTATGTTCATGTTTCTCTTATGCTCTATTTATGTGCCTATTTCCTAACATGTATTTTACTCCTCATGTTTTTTATTGTGTACTCCCTTAGTGGGCTTTATAGCTCACCCTTTTCTTATGCATGTCCTCAGGTTATCCCATGCAATGCTAAGTACGAAGGAATGTAGTAGTCATGTAAAAGAAGTTTTCAATAAAGATGTTGTATTTAAAGTTTAAAGTTTTTATGTAATGATCCTAATCCCCAAAGACACTAAACCTCTCGATCTTCTTTGTTGTATCAAGTGAAGTTTTATGTAATAAAGCATGTTTAAGTTGTGATAAAAAGCAGGGTTGTCATAGTTGGTATCAGAAGATAGGTTTAGTTATTTTTGGGATTAGGAAACCCTAGTAAAGCCTTAGATACATGACTAAGTATAAAAAAACATCCCTACGTTTTGGTAAATACTAAGTAAGTGGTTTATCAAAAAAATACATCCCTGTCTGGATATGAGCAGGTAGAGGCGGCTCTGGCACAGATGTATCCTAGGGGTAAAACCCGAAAACACTGCTTTGAGCTAGACTCGAACGGGAACTGGTGCACGACAACGGGCCTTGCTGCACTCTTGGTTACGACACTCACGGGGGATATGTTTTGATGAATTCACAATCTTATTATGAACCCTTATTTAGGGAAAAAATGCCCCTAAGAATATATGTTAGAAGGTAGATCATGAAAATCCTGGATTCAATCCTATAGACTCATGAGTTAAAGAGATTAAAGTTTATTTATAAGTCATCAACTTTTGTCTTTGGATTACCCTTTATGTGTTACCCCTAAATTTCCTTTTATTCCAGCCAATGGCCTGTAATAGGAGAACTCGGGATAACAACCGTTGTGAAGATCAGTGTGATGATTGTACTTATGAGATGCCTAATCCAATGGGAGCGGTAATCGCGAACTTTGTCACGCTTCTCTCTCAGCTAACTCAAGTTTTGAATAGAAACACTGGTCAAGAAGAATGTTCAACCCCCCCTAAGAAAGAAAAAGTCGCTATTGAAAGCTTCATGAGACAAAGGCCTCCTACTTTTAGTGGATCATCCGATCCAACGATCGCTGAACAATGGATCAACTCCACTGAAAAGATATTCTCCATCCTCCAATGATCTAAAAAAGAGAAGGTTCTCCTGGAGGATTATCGTATGGAGGGTGAAGCTATTCAATGGTGGACGTTGATCAAAAATACGAAGCCTGAGGAGGAGATCGAGGCTTTGGAATGGAAGGAATTCCGGAAGATGTTTTTCGATAAATATTTTCCGCGCACCCTCCGTCTTAAGATGGAAAGGGACTTCCTTTCCCTCAAACAGAAAGATGAAGAATCTGTGGGAGCGTACGAGGCAAACTTCACAAGGCATGCATGATATGCTTCCGGATTTGTCGTTACCCCCGAATGCAAGGTTGACCGCTTCTTTGGTGGGCTGAAGCCTAGCTTGCGGAAAGAATTAGCGATTCGTGACTTCGACAGCTATGAGGAAATTGTCCGATGTTCCCTCAAGGTTGAAATGGAGATCGGATAATCACAGGGGTATCATGGGGACAAGAAGTGTATGGTGGACTTCAATGCTAGTAGTCCGATGGATAAATCCAATGGTTCTAAGAAATTCCAGCACCCCACTTGCCAAAAGTGTGGAAAGAAGCACACTGGAAATTGCCTTAGGGGGACAAGAAAATGCTTTAAGTGTGGAAGAGAAGGGCACCTAGATGTTAACTGTCAGCAAGAAGGACCCGCAGCTGTGACAGAGGAGGGGAACGCTCCGTTAGAACCTCAACGCGTTGTTCAATGCTACAAATGCAAAGAACCGGGTCATTTTGCAAATCAGTGCCCTAATCCAAGGGTTATCGGAGGCAACCAGCAAACTCCAAGACGGCAAGGAAGAACTTTTGCCATCACTTCTGCTGAAGTGAACCCCGACAACGAAGTGGTGACAGGTATGCTAGTTATTCATTCAATAATAGCGAACGTACTTTTTGATTCAGGTTCTACGCATTATTTTATATCTCAAAAGTTTAGTAGAACAATCCCTGCACCACCAAAAATCATGGAAGTAAAGAGGTCGGTGAGTACGGAAAATGGGGCAATCATTGCATCCCATGAGTATAAGTCCTCCCCTGTTATAATATTTGGATTGAATTTCCCAGCGAACCTCGTCATACTCCCTTTGGTGTAATTTGATGCAATTCTTGGCATGGATTGGATTTCCTTAATAGAGCCAACATAAATTGTCGGGAGAGGGAAATCACACTCCATATGGAGAATCGACCCCCAATTCTTTACAAGTGTCAGGAGGAAGATGAATCTCCTTTAGCTCCATCATCTCAAGAATGGATATTACTGCCTTATGAGCACGCATATCTGGCTCAGATGATTGAGTCCAAGGAAGAAACAACCCTTGATGAAATGCCTATTGTGAGGGAATTCGCTGAAGTATTTCCCGAGGAACTTCTTGGTCTTCCTCCAAAAAGAGATGTTGAGTTCTCAATTGAACTTATACCTGGGCGCTACCAATATCCAAGACTCCATATAGAATGGTTGTTGTTGAGCTTGAAGATCTGAAGAAACAACTATAGGAGAATCTGGATAAAGGGTTTATACGCCCAAGTGCATCACCATGGGGTGCACCAGTCCTCTTCGTCAAGAAGAAGGATGGGTCAATGCGGCTTTGCATCGATTATTGTGAACTTAACAAAATCACGATAAAGAACAAGTATCCTCTCCCAAGAATCGATGAATTGTTTGATCAGCTGCGTGGAGCACAATACTTCTCCAAGGTGGACTTGCGGTCGGGATATTATCATGTAAGGGTGAAGAAGGAAGATATCCCCAAGACTGCTTTTCGTACAAGGTACGGGCACTATGAATTCATAGTAATGCCTTTTGGACTCACCAATGCTCCAGAAATATTCATGGACTTGATGAATAGAGTCTTTAGAGATTACCTTGACAAATTTTTGGTAGTCTTTATAGATGATATTCTAATATACTCCAAAACCAAGGAGGACCCTGAGGAGCATTTAAAAACTGTACTAGAGACTTTGCGCAAGGAGAAGATCTATGCAAAGTACAACAAGTGTGAGTTTTGGTTGATGTAAGTCTCATTCTTGGGTCATATCATCATAAGAAATGGGATATCTGTGGACCCCTCCAAAACAGATGCAATTGAGGGATGGCCGAGGCCAACATCGGTAACTGATATCCGTAGCTTCTTGGGGTTAGCTGGATATTATCGACGATTTGTGAGAAATTTCTCACGATTGTCCAACCCTCTTACCAAGCTAACTAGAAAGGGAGTAAAGTTTGCTTGGAGTGATGAATGCGAAGAAAGCTTCAAGGAGTTGAATAGGAGGCTTATCACTGCACCCATACTCACTTTACCCACAAGTGGGGAGATTTTTGTGGTATTCAGTGATGCTTCGAAGAAGGGCTTAGGATGTGTGCTGATGCAGAATGATAAAGTGATATCCTATGCCTCAAGGCAGTTGAAAATCCATGAGAGAAACTATCCAACGCATGATCTGGAGTTGGCGGCGGTGATCTTTGCCTTGAAAATCTGGCGGCATTATCTCTATGGAGAGAAATGTGAGATATATACTGACCACAAGAGTCTTAAATATATATTCACACAGAAAGAGCTTAATATGCGCCAGAGAAGATGGATAGAGCTCATCAAGGTTTATGACTGTTCAATACATTACCACCCTGGGAAGGCGAACAAGGTGGCAGATGCCCTAAGTAGAAAGGATCCAGCAATTATATCAATGATGAGAATTGAGAAGGATCCAATCTTCTTAGACTTGATGAAGATGGACGTAGGAATCATAAAGAAGGGAACATCATCAATCCTTTCACAAATGATTGCTCAACCATCTCTTTTGGAAAGGTTAAAGGATGCTCAAAAGGATGATGCGGGAATCCATGAAAAAGTGGAAGCTATCAAAAAGGGAAAATCCTCAGAGTTTAAGGTTAATGAAGAAGGAATTGTGTGGTTTGGGAAAAGACTATGTGTTCCATCAAGTTTGGAGCTGAAGAAGGTACTTTTGGATGATGCACATAGTTCAAATTTCTCTATTCACCCAGGGAGCACAAAGATGTATCGAGATCTTCGAGAAAACTTTTGGTGGGATAATATGAAGAAGGAGATCGCTAAATATACATCAAAGTGTCTGGTATGTTAGTAAGTGAAGGCAGAGAGGCAGAAGTCTAAAGGGATGATGCAACAATTGCCCTTACCAAAATGGAAATGGGAGAACATCACCATGGACTTTTTCACCGGACTTCCAAGGACATCCCAAGGCAACAATGCAATCTAGGTTGTTGTGGATCGTCTTACAAAGACTGCACACTTCATTGCTATTCGAGAGGATTTCTCTTTGGATCAACTGGCACAGATATATATCAGGGAAGTGGTACAGTTGCATGGAGTACCACTATCTATTGTGTCTGACCGAGATCCAAGATTTACCTCTATGTTTTGGAAGAGTCTTCAACATGCTCTGAATACTGAACTGAACTTCAGTACGACCTATCATCCTCAAACTGATGGCCAATCCGAGCGGACTATCCAAACACTTGAGGATATGTTGAGATCGTGCTCAATGGACTTTAAAGGAGGATGGGATCAACATCTTCTTCTGGTTGAGTTCTCTTATAATAATAGTTTCCACTCGAGCATCCAAATGGCACCATATGAAGCCCTGTATGGGAAAAGGTGTAGAACACCGGCATGTTGGGATGAGGTCGGTGAACGTAAGCTGCTTGGACCAGAAATGATCGAAGAAATGGTGGAGAAGTTGAAAACCATTCAGCAGCATATCAAGGCAGCCCAAAGTCGACAGAAGAGTTATGCAGATAATCATCGACGAGACCTTGAGTTTAAAGTCAGAGACATGGTGTTTTTACTCATATCTCCGTGGAAGAAGGTCATGAGGTTTGGAAAGAAAGGGAAGTTAAGTCCAAGGTACATCGGCCCCTTCGAGATTCTTGACCATGTTGGGGCTGTGGCCTATCGACTAGCACTTCCACCTACTATGGCCAAGGTGCATGATGTCTTCCATGTATCCCTCTTAAGGAAGTACATACCAGACCCTTCACATGTACTATCTTCTGAGGTGGTACAATTAGAAGACGATCTTTCTTATGTGGAGCAACCAGTGAAGATCTTATATCGTAGAGAAAAATTTCTACGAAATAAGACAATGCCCCTCGTCAAGGTGTTGTGGAGAAACCACAAGTTTGAAGAAGCAACTTGGGAGTCGGAGGATATGATGAAGCTAAGTTACCCACATTTGTTTTAGTGTGGGAAAAGGAAAATTTTGAGGGCAAAATTTCTTAAGGGGGGAATATTGTAACGACCCAAAGTTTCATTAATAGAAAATCCCTCTTGATCCAGTTAAATGTTTCTTTATCAAAATTCTTTTTATAAGATGTCAACTTCTTTAGTTTTACGTTAAGATTTTTGACCGTTACTTTTATAGCCGTTAATCAGTGATCATCTGAGTAGTATAAATATAAGGCTTTAACGAAACCATTTCTACTCAGACAAAGGAAGCGATGGCCTCATCCAGTAGAATTTCCCCTTACGAAGCCCTTTTGTCATAGCTCGGAAAAGAGGTGGCGTCTTTGTGCTTTGCCCTTGACCAAGCCCAAGCTGAGCTTCATCAAGTCAAGCTCGAACGTGATCGTCTACGGGAAAAGTGGAAGTTGATTGAAATTACCACTCGAGCGATGTTATCTGAGCCGCCCCAAGAGTCTGTCACCATCGCACACCTTACCCTTAGGTCTTATGCGGCTATTTTAAGGGGTTATGTAACAAATAAGTAGCACCATGTTCATGTACATTATTTTTGTATATAATAATGAATATAATTTCTAGTCATTTTTGATACATTGTAATTAGTTTTTAAAGTACAAATGGTGTTTTTAGTTATTATTTAATTAAGAATTATATTTTATTAAATTAAAGGATTTTTTGAATTAAATAATATTTTAATAAAGTATTATTATTAATAATAAATTAATTTTTTATTAAGTATAAATGATCTTATAATTTTATGAATGCAATTAAAATTTTTATTAAGGTTTGAAAGCCATTTCTGTCAAAACCCGTGAATTTTTTTATAAATGTCGGTTTTTATTTTAAAAGTGAAAATTCACATATTTAGAAAATTATTTAGATAAAATAAATATTTTTTTTGGAATTAGGACGTCGAAATTATCCAACGGTGAATTTTTCATAATTTTCTGAGACAGTCAAATTTTTGGGTAAAAATTAAATACCATTTAAATATATAATGTGTTTTATGACATCATTATGACCCAATGGTGATGTAATAAAATACCATAATCCATATGTTGGGCCAATATGTGTTTTATAATTAAAATAATTAGGTTTTGGGTTTGTTTGACTTACTTTTCAAAGCATTAATGGAGCCCTCAAGACTTATTCAACACTTTGCCTTTTTAAATTATTTTCCATGGGAGTGTGACTCACCTCCACATAAGCAACCCTAATTTTTTTAAAAAGTTCGGACCTTGGAGTTGTAAAATATTGTTTTCCTCTTTCCTTTTCCAGAAACCATGGGCAAATACCATGGGATGGTTTGTGGTTTGGATTATTTTAGTATAAGGGGTCCCAAACCTAAATAATAAAGAATTCTCTCACCTTTCCTATATAAACCCACCCAAGATCCCACTTCCTCCTCACTAAAATCCCTTGTAGTTCGTCCAACCACTGCCCTACTCTCTCTAGAATCCTCCCAAGGTGCCCCAAGCTCCCAAGAAGCCTCTCACAAGCCTCTCTCTAGCCTTTGGAAGCACACATCCAAGTAAGGGGTTTTCTTCCATTCTCTTTTTTGTCAATTTTATTTAAGTTGTATTGACCTTTTAATTTCAATTATGAATGTTGGGGTATGGTTTCGAACCTCTACCATACTGCCCTTTTATTGTTTGAATGATGGGAGACCCCTTTCTCTCTCATTAAAAGCCTCCCATGTTCACCCGTTACTATACCGAAATTACGAAAGAAACCTTTTTCTCCTCTTTTATATTCAAGCAATACTTTTGTATCATGAATCTAAATTCCTTTTAAATTGTTGGGACATTTATCTATATGACCTCCTTACTGTCCATTACATTTAAATATGATGAGGAACCCCTTTCTCTCTCATCAGCCTTTTTTATGAATTCTTATGTCACGCCGTTACGCTGCCGAAATCACACCGATTTTCTAAGCCAATATCATTGTGTAGTGAATACCATGCCCATTTCTCCATCAAGGGTATTCACCTTTATGCACATTTACTTATTGATTATAAAGTTTCATTTATGAATTCCACATCCCTTTATCGTGGAATAAATGATTATGTTTTATGAATCCATGTTTTATGATCCATGTGGCACACTTATGCATAAAATAAAATGTTTAAGAAGGGTGCGCCCTTTATAGCGCTCCAATGCATTGGGTAAAGTATAGTATCATGATACGTCATGTGAAATGAGTGTTGACTCATGCTAATTCAATTGCAACGAGGGTTTACTCGTGCTTCAAGTGCAATGAGGGTTTACTCATGCTCCATGTGCAATGAGCCTTGGCTCATGCTAATTCAATGTTAAGTGTTGTTGCCACATTTCCATGTTATGATTATCATGCTTTATCATGCCTTTATGTTCATGTTTCTCTTATTCTCTATTGATATGACTATTGCCTAACATGTATTTTACTCCTCATGTTATTCATTGTGTACTCCCTTACTGGGCTTTATATCTCACCCTTTTCTTATTCATGTCCTCAGGTTATCCCATGCAATGCTAAGTACGAAGGAATGTAGTGGTCATGTAAAGGAAGTTTTCAATAAAGATGTTGTATTTCAAGTTTAAAGTTTTTATGTAATGATCCTAAGCCCCAAAGACATTAAACTTCTCTATCTTCTTTGTTGTATCAAGTGAAGTTTTATGTAATAAAGCATGTTTAAGTTGTGATAAAAACCAGGGTTGTCATAGAAAAAGTTTTTAATATTCAAACCTTATCACCAAGGCGGAGAAAAGTTATTTTCTTTGAGAAATTTATTTTTAGGACATAGGTTTCTTGAATCGCATTTTTAGAATGAGAAAAAATATATGCATAAGTAGCTAGATAAATGATGTTATTGATCATATACTTTATTGGATTTAGATCCATCTCCATGAAGATTCATTAGACGTAGTGTTTTTTCAAATGTTTGATGTTTCTGAGTGAAGAATATGTAATGTTGCTAAAGATTTTTGAAGGATGATTATGAAGTCATGAGCTAGAAATTTTTATTGCATTCAAAACTATATCAAAGGATGATTTAATGATCATAGAGTTATAAAAATCAAGAAAAATGTCATGATAATATCTTTTGAGTAAATGGAGGAATAATAATTATTGTATTAATCCAGATGTTCTAGAGTTAAATGTTATTAGAAGTTTGAATTTTTAAATCTGATGTTGTTTGATGTTTTTTAAAGTTACAGAGTGCAGTTTTCAATGTAATAAGATTATTATAATAATGATATTTTCACCATAATGAGAACATTATCATAGTGATATTTCAATCATGAAATGATTGTCATCGTTATGAATTTCAATCATAATGATATGAGAAATAAGGTAACATCATATTGAGCTGTGGAATAAAGGATGATCATAATAAGATATAAAAGAAAGGAATACCAAAATGAGTTGTTATGGAAGGGAAGATCGTAATGAGATAAGAAGAATATAAGATCATAATGAGATTATAGGAAAATATGGATTATAAAGGGATAATAAAGAAATTAATATTTTAATGACATGAGAAATAAAATCATATCATAATGAGAAGAGGAAGTCGAATCTCAGGAAGATCCGTTGTATTAATGCTGAGTAAGATACCTTGCATTAAATATGTGTAAGTTTCATCAAATAGAATAAAGGATAGAAATTTGAGAAGTCTTATTATAAATAAAACTCAAAATAATGATTCTAGAGGTTTAAAGAAGAGTTGAATCAGACAACATTGAACTTCAATTTTATGTAAATCCTAGAGAAATTTAAGAAGGATTGAAAAAGTAAAATTTAATATTTAATTTGGGATTGTTTTTTAGAGTTTTCAAATTTGAGTAAGCAGTTAATGTTTTCAATTTTCCCTTTGTTTTCATTATGGGAATCCTATATATAGTTTATTAGATAATTTGTTCCTTATAACTTTTCAAATAAGTAGAAAAGGCATAGCAATGACGAATTGGAAGTGAAAGATCTAATAAGGTCGAGGATATTTATATTGATCATTTATGAGATTCTGAGTTTTCCATATCGACAATGGGTTATCTTATTGATTTTATTATATTAGGTCAATTAGAATGAAGAATATTGTATTGATCATTTGATTGTAGTTTTATTTTTTTTCAGATTTATAATGGGTTTATCATATTGAGTCCATCATATTGAGTCAATCTAGAAGAGGAATATCAAACTGAGTGTCTGAGAAGTGTTTGAGAAGTGAAGGTTGAGTAAGGGAGAATTGTATCCACATCATTAGAGTCACTGAATCAGATCCATCTATAATAATCTCATGATCCATAATAACCATTTATTGAATAGTTTTAACAAATTCGTTATTCTTTTGGTTTCCTCAATTATTTTGTAAGAAACATTTTAAATTGATGTGAGTCAGTATAATATTCCATATCGCAATATAGAATTTTTCTAAGGGGATTTGGGAGAAGTTTTATTAAATTATTCATAATTTTGGATTTCTATAGACCCCTATAATTGGTTATGGAAAGGATTTAGGCTCTCACACAAGGTTCGGACCATTTAAATTTAATGTTATTTATATGTTTTCATTCCTTTTAAAGCATGAGTATTTATTAAATGTTTATAAGTAAATAAATCTTGATAGGTTATAGGGGTTAAGTTTCTAAATGTCTTGAAACTCAAAAAAATTTAACACCTTATTCAACCCCCACCCCATATCAATTATTATTAGATCTGTTGTAATTTAATCATATTTTGAACCCTACTCAATCTCTATCCAACACCATGTTATGTATAAGGACCCGGTCTTAAACATTACATAATATTGAATTAAATGAATAATTCACATTGAAGATATTTTACGGTTTAGAGTTTTATAGAATTAGGCCATAAATATTACATTACAACTTGAATACTACAAGTAGACACTACTACTCAGTATCCATTTTTTTTATAAAATAAAAACTCTTAAAAAGAAACATGTCTAGTTCCATGTTTTAGATAGAATGAATTTTCCTTGAACCCATCCTTGACCCTATTCATCTTTATGTCATGTGGAAAACATTTCAAAAACATGGGAAGAGTATAAAAAGCTAAGTAAGGGTTATAAAATAAGGAATGAAAACATTATCCCATCAATAAATACAAATCAATGAAACCAACTTTTCAATCGTAACATGCATTATGAAATCATAAGATTTATGAATAACACACAAAAATCATAAATCATAAAGGTTACTTATGGTATCCATATCAAACCTACATTGACGTTATCAAAGCTACATATGGAGTTAAACTTGGAATACCCATCACTGTATATTCCCTAAATCTCTTAGGAGAAACATCACGTTCACCTCTGTCACGATACCCAATGAATTGGAGAGCAATCTCAGGATCACCTTCCCTAGGTTTATCACAGAACCACCCGTATACATAAACAATTCCCAATAACCAAAACATAATCATAACACAAAACACAAGTATATATTAAATATAACATTTCTCCATTCCAATATATCAAATCAAAGTATTGAAATAAACATTGTTTTATCGAATCATTTTCAAAACCATTTAAAAAAACATTTTTGAATCAAAGTGTCCCATACCACTTTGATGATTTTAAATGAATTATCATTGGAATACATTAATGTAAAAATAATTAAATCCTATAACCCATTTTGAAAACATGGACATTAATGAGAAAATTTTATAATAATAAATCTTTAAAACATTTAAAACAATATTTTAGTTAAGGAGGTTTTTTAACAAAAAGAGAGACACTGGAGTAAAAATAATTGATGAATAACATTTATTCAGAACATTATAATATCATGAGGATAAGAGGATTCATGATATAATAAGTCAAACTACATTATATACACCATATAATAGTGAATTGGTGCATAACAACAATGAAGTCTCAATGTAAATGTAAATTGTGATGAAATCCCTTATAAAGATGGTATCCTTAAATTAAGGATTAATCAGTCACATTATTTTTTGTGACAAATATAAATACACCCAATATAAGAGTATACTATGTGTAAAACAATTAGATGTCATTCACACTTAACAATTGGATGACATATTAAATAAGTACAAGTTGAACCCAAATAATTGAAATTGGGTTAAGAAGTTATCTTATAAAAATTTGACAGCCTAACGACGTCACATTAAAATTCATAAAATGAGTTGATAAGATAAAAACAGGATCTCATCACTTGGACATAAATTTTACATCAATGGGTGATATAAAAGAACATATCCCAACATAATAAGATGTAAATTAAAATACATAATAAAAAGAAGTCTTTAAAAAGAGGAGGGTGAAAGGTTCCCTTACCGATTTGGTAGTTTCAAAACATACGCCACATGAAAGAAGGATCATACAATTAAGATGTAAATACTAATAAAAGAAATTATATTAAATAAATAGTTCCATCATGGGTAGGAAACACACCACACAAAAGGAACTAGTGGAAAATATATCATGAATCTCACGGGAATAAAAAGTGACATTAAACCCTTTACCACGTTGTAATCAACTGAGTCGTATGACCAAAAGTTAATATCCACTAAATTAATCACAAAATACCATGAATATAAATATAATCATAATAATATATATCAATGGAAGTACACATTACACCACATGCAATAAATAAGTGGCGAAAAATGGAAATCTATTGGAATTAAATGTGAGATAAGAAAAACCTTACCTCGTGTCTGACTTGACATGATCCTTCTTTAATCTCCTGAATAATAAACTAAAGTTAATTTATAATTGTTTAAGAACATTTTCTAGGTTTATTATTCCTTTTATATCATTTATTACCTTTTATAAACATTATCTAACTATTGAAGTTAATAATGTTCGTTCTGTTGATATTTGGTACTTGAGTCAAAAATGGACTTCTTATAATTACATGTTGTTCATGCGGTCAATAGTTCATTATATCCAGAATTATATTCATGATTTATATCTCACATATATCATATATATCTAGTATATACATGAGTTTATAATAGTACATAACATTTAGAGGTAAGAAATGAAATGCACCATTCCTAGAGACAGTAAGCCGTACGTATGCATGAACCCTACGTTCATTTCTATTTATTATTTTAAAGGAATTAAAACGTATTGATACAAAGGTATATTATAATTCCAGTATAATATCATATATAATATCATTAACTATATCCTTTATACATCCCACATAAGGCATTAATGAGTCACATCACTTTGAGGGGGCGGTAGTCTGCGCTTCCCCAAATGATGGAAACCATAAAGGCATGCTATAATTGGAAAATATAGAAGCATAAATAAAATATAAACATAATATATTACATATATAAATAAAGTTCTATCATAATGGCCACCATGAGAGGCAGTTGGAGATATTTGAACAATCAATATTTTGTGAGGCGTATGTTTTCCATCCATAGAAACATTATGTTCTTCATCCATTAGATGGTGGTGTGTGTAAGTGTATTTAGAATCCATATCAAAACAACATCATAGTATATTTATGAAACTTGTGGTGTTACAAAAGAATGTAATAAAAGAGTTTAGTGGTTAGAGAAGTAAAATAAAATGAAAACAAATTAACAGAAACCTTTACCTTTAATTTGGGTAACTCTATTTGGTTTGAACCAAAGGACTCTTTGAAGTTATTTCTACCTAAGGTAAAGCTTCTTGGATGAGGAGAGGGATGTAGGGAGATTAATTGGGAAGTTTTTGGACGATCCAAAAGACATGAGAGGTGTGTGGAATTGGTTAGACATTAATTCAATATTTCAAGAACCTTTTTAGCTGACTTCACAAGTATTCTTTTCTTCGATAACCACATTTAGACACAACTTAATTATTTGATTAATCAAAATCCTACCACTAATCAATAGTAAATTTCTATATTCTATGATCTACCCAAATTTCCACTAACTATTGAATTTTTTTTGAAATTTCTGGTCAGTCATTTGGGAAATGTTTATCTTCCCGTATCAATCTTTGAATAATTTTATCTGACCGAATTCATAAACCTCATTATCTAATATAACATCCATAGATCTTATCCATTTTTTAGAAACATCATGTTCATCCAATAACTTATGAACTCATCTAATTTTTATTTTTCATACATTTTTTTGAGTGAGACATTCCATAGATATAGAGTGTTTTCTCTTCATTCAATATTCAATGTGAATCAAATCCCCAATGAATTGTGATGTTTAATCAATGAGTAATACATCATATATATGTCACGACCCGTCCTCGGGGCCCGTGCCGTGACTACCCCAAGCCCGCCTTCCATAGGCCAGGGTATCGCGACTAGCACCAAGGTGTAAATCCCGGTAAAAAGGGAAGGCATTGCCTTTGTAAAGTAAACAATCACACAAAGTACAAGCGGAAGAAGTAAGCACTAAGTAAAAACTGAGTACAAAAGTAATTTCGGAAAGTAAAAAGGGGCCGGAAATACAAGCCCAACTGTAATGTACAACTCGAAAGGGAAAATAGCAACTGAAAAGTAAGGCTTCTACGCCGAGCTGTCCACTGGAAATCCCACCTGAAGGGTGGGTACAGATAGCTCCTCTGCTCCTCGGGTCCCGCCGTCCGCTCCGAGTATGTCCCGCCCAGTGGTCCACCTCCGGGTACCGCCTCGTCGTCGCGTCCACCTCTGGGTACCATCTCGTCGTGAGGTCCTCCTCCGGGTACCATCTCGTCGTATAGTCCACCTCCAGGTACCGTCCAGTCCTCGAACACTCGGCCTCTGTCAGCACTGCCCGTCGTCTACAACCAACACAACGAGGTGCGGGCATAGCCCGTGCAGGGGTGAGTATAACGATACTCAGTAGGGACCCCGAGACCCACAAGGTCTCACTAAACCAACAAGGATAACCCCAAAGAAGATCTCAACAGATAACCTCTACTTAGGTATATGCCCATACATATACCTAAGTTATCAAGTAACCCATCTCAATCATGAGGAAACACAAGGATTGTGAAATCAACGTATAACCACTACCCGGGTATATACCCATACATATACCTAAGTTAGCAAGTGACCCATCTCAATCATGAGGTAAACACAAGGTCAAAAGTCTCAGCTCAAACCAAGATTTTCATTATCGAAACTGTAACTGCTGAAGAGCTCCGTCTCTGGAGTGTACAGTGGTCCTGTCACGACTCCGAGGTACTGCTCACTAACCGGAGACTGGTGAAGTACTCCTCCTGTCGAGTACCGCGGGTCAGCCACCCAGACACAGTAGTGCTTCCCGCCGAGGTATGTCACCCAAACACAGTAGTGCACACCCTCTAGTAGCCTGCTGAGGTACACTCCGGACGAGTACCGAGGGTCTGCACTGTCACACAGGTAGTGCTCCGTCCGCCATGGGTATGCACCTCAGAAAGTAGTGCTCCGTCCACTGGGCTAGTCGACTCACTCCAAGTCGTGTCGGTCAAGCAGTCGTCAGGTCTCAGCCAGTTACACGGTCTTCGTACTCCACACGCTCGTCACTGGGACGGTCTTCTCCACGAGCTACAGGTCGATACACCAAGTATCTCAAATTCCCACGAAGAAGTATCTCAAAGGACCTCCTCGTCATAGGGGTCTCAACACAACAGACGGCGCGTCAATCAGACGCCCGGTCTGTGAGTTATTAGCCTTTTTGTCCCAGGGGACCGGTTGGTTTCGTGAGCGAACCAAACTCGGCTATATCTCAACTGTACCCCGAACTCTCATAGGGACCGTTTCTCAACGAGATCACCAACGCCGCTGACGGTTCGTCAAACGGACGTTCTGTCAGAAAGATATCAGCTTTTCCGTTCCCGGGGCCCGGTTGGATTTCGAAGCGATCCAACCCGGCCACAATCCATCTGCAACCAATTCTCGGGCGGATGATGCCAAAAGTTCCGTATCATCAAGAGGAACTCAACTCAACAGACGGCGCGTCAATCGGACGCCCGGTCTGAGAGTTATTGGCTTTTCCTTCTCACACCCACCCTGGGAAACTTCCCAGGAGGTCACCCATCCTAATCACTACTCTAGGCCAAAAACGCTTAACTATAGAGTTTTAACCACGTAGGCTCCCGAAAAGGAAGGTGTACCTTGAGTATAGTATACTGAAACGACCATCTCGATCAAAGGATCGTGTTGCTGCTGACGGCTAGTCGTTTGGAGGCCCGTAGCCCAAGATACGGGCATTTGACCAAAAGAGGTCCGAAACTGGGGGTCTGGGCCCGGGCCGTCCCGGGCCGACCCCCCCCCCCCCCCCCCCTGGGTCAGCCAAACCGGGTCGACCCGCCCCGGCCGGTGACCCGGCCTGACGACCTGGCCCGGCTCGGAAAACCCGGCCCGGCGCGGCGGCGCGGTCCGGCGCGGGCCGGCACGGCGGCGCGGCCTGGGCGTCGTTCGTGTGCCGCGCATGGGGGGCAAAGCCCCCGCCTTTCCTCAGTTGGCAGCGCGGAAACCTGCCGCGCCTAAAGAAAAACTGCCCCCCTCACGTGGGGGCCTGCCTTCGAGAAAACAGGGGGCCGCCTGCCACCCCTTTGTGAAACCGGCCCCCCTCATAATGGGGAGGGCATTAAGGCTGGCCGGGTGAAATTATTTCCCCCAGTTTTCTCCCTTCCGGCCGGCCCGACCTGGCCGGCCAGTTCTTCCTCAACGGGATCGGCAAGGCCGGTCCCCCTTCCGGCTTCCGACACAGGCGGCCCGGCTGGCCGCCGGTCTTCTCGTTCCGCCGCGGCCCGGAACCGGCCACGGCCTTCGTTGTCTGGCACGGTGCGACGGCACCGCACCGGCTGCGGCGCCTTCAACTTTCTTCGACATGGCGCGACTGCGTCGCGTCCTTGCATTATTTAACGACGCGGCGTGACGGCGCCACGCGTTTCTTGCCGCATGATCCTGCGCAGTGCGACGGCACCGCGCCACACCCGTTTCAATCCACAACAAAATCAACATGAATAGGAGGAGGGTCGGTCGTGTTCGTGCGGTCCGGCCCCCTCACGTTATTTGCTAACAATCGGCCTTTAATGAATGATAAACTTTCACAATCTTTTAAATTAAATAAAAAGATTTGGAATCAAGGCCCGAAAAATATAAACCTTCAAGTTCGAAGGACAGATCCACATAACTTTAAAAAGTTAAAACCCCTACCTTGATTTAAGAGATGACGAGATTCGGTGTCGTGAAAAGAGATGTCGCGGAAGAAGACGTCGTCGGTATTGCGGGTATGGCGTCGCGGAAGACGGTTCCCGAGAACGTGGCGTTCTTCGTCGATGTCCGATTGTTCTTCGCGTTCTTTGCCAAGAGGATGAAGAAACATCAAGACTTCTAAGCCTTCTTTCCAAAAGCTCTCAAACAAAACAACCCAACCAAATGAATTAAGTTCTCCACTTATTTAATTAACTTCACATGGCTTTTGAAATTCAAGTGTTTGAAATTCAAAAGACTCACACAACTCACCACATTAAAATCAACTCATTTAAGAAATAAGTTATAACTAATTTAAAATCATTTAAGTGGGAGTTGAGGGGTTTTAGAGGATATGAAGAGGTGGGGTTCGTGTGGGCCCCACCACCCTCATAACCTCCCAAGGGAGGTTGGGTGGTTACCCAACTTCCACCATGAGCTAACACTTAGAGTAAGTTAATAAAAAATTGTAGTGTAGTTATAAAATAAACTTCCACAATTTTTATTATCAACACTCGTGTAAACGCAGCTCCGGTACATGAGTTCCTAAGTAATTACCGGTGTTGTGGTTCCATTGGTGCCCTCAAAATTCGATTCCGGGCACCGGTTCAAAAGATAGAAATTCCCGCTCGCTCATTCATTGAACGTACCCGAGCCAAACTTCAGAAATTAATTCTGGGCACACCGGGCCTCGGAATCAGGCGCCGTTAGAAACTGCGTTCTTGTAAAATTCCAAAGAAAATTAAGAAAACATTTTCCTTGAAAATTCCGGGTCTTTACATTACTCTCACCTCAGGGATTTACGTCCCCGTAAAGCTTCAACACAAACTAGGGTCACAAAAGCGTTACAGAGCATGCTTCTGAGCCTTTTGCTCCCATGTGCTTACCTGGAGGTTCCGTACTGCCAAAGAAAGTGCACCCGAGGAATCGATCGTCCTCGTAGGATCTGCTCCTGTCGATCCTCGATCCCCACTAGAATATCCGTGAAAGACACCCCATCGCCATTGTCCAACTCCTCATGGTCGATGGTATGCGAAGGGTCGAGCACGTATCTCCTCAGTTGAGATACGTGGAAGTCTTCGTGCACCTGGTGCAACTGCGGTGAATGGGTCAAGCGGTAATCCCCCCCGCCTACCCAGCTAAGGACCTAAGAAGGTCCGCTGAACCCCGGAGATAACTTGCCGCCTTGGCCACATCTCCGTAAACCTCGTCGAGGTGAGACCCGTATAAGGACGTGATAATCAACCTCGAACTCCAGAGGTCTCCATTTTCTATTAGAACTGGAACTCAAAAGGCTGCTACCACGAGGGTAAGGTTGACCGACTCAAGAGTGATCGGTCGCACCCTCCTGTGCAAGAGTTACCCTACGCTGCCTGGGGTTTCCTTTTCTGCCACCCAAGGGAAACCCATCCCGACGTTTGCCTAAAACCATCAATTTGAGTATGAATAGTTATTGCCCATTCCATACTCAAACTAATGTCGTAAGGCCTCGACGCTGTCACCAAGAGATTCCAACCGGAACTCTCGCCTCGAGGGTCTGACCACACCGTCGGCGTAAGTTTGATTATCGAGTCTCCTCCCAAGGTCTCTCCAGACGTGAGGGTCAAGCCCACGGCTTACCGGAAACTCTAGGTCTGGAACAAGATTTGTGAAAGCGAGAAATGATTCACATCGACGTCCGTTACTACAACAGCTAGTAGTGGACACAGACTGTCCCTTGAATCATTTCTAGAGCCATTGGGACTCACTCCTTGAACGCATGTAGCCGAACTCTTCCTCCGCCCTCCAGCTCCCTGAGCCTGGCAGGAATAACTAAGGCAAGTGGTTGTACAATGTTAGGATGTACACCACCTCATGCTGCTCTCCTAGATCTTCCTCCACGTCTGCTGCTTCGTAAACTCATCTCTATTTAAAGCTTCCTCTTCTTGAAACATTTAACACGCCCGAGTCTCTAAGACTGGCACTGATTCCCCGTTTCTTATTGCACTGTGCATTCTTCATCTACTCCTGGATGAACTGCACCTCCATTAGACTCACAAGAGCTGCTATGATTTCTTCTTTGCCGATAAGAGAAACCCGGTCTCATCCCCTGGATGAACCACATTCGTTGCCTAATACAGTCAATCATAACATGAATGATGCATTCATGCCATGGATGACGTCGTAAGGCCTCGACGTAACTAATAAGAGATCCAACTGTCACTCTCGCCTCCAAGGGTCGAGTGACACTGTCGGCATCAGTGTGAGGTCACTGGGTCCCCTCCAGTAGAAATCTCGAAGGTGAGGGTCAAGTCAACAGTTTAACCGGGACCACTCAGTATCAACCAAACAAAAGGACAGGAAACAAAACATCTCAAAGATAAGTGTCTTTTTATTATTGCATCTCATAGTACAAGACACGAATACAATAGCAAAATGGAACTAGAAGTACAAGGGACGTATCCACTAGTTCCTCTCCTGTCCACCCGTTCCCGGGGCTCTACTGCCTTATCCACTGCTCGGCTGTTGCTCAAGCACTAGTCGCTGCTTCTGTCTCGGTGGCTCCTCCAACACCCGCTGATCAACTGTACGAGGATTTTTACAGTCACGTGCCAGGTGACCCTTTCTGCCGCATGAGTAACATTGTCCATTTCTGGCACGCATGGCTCTGACCGCACCTCGGGTGCCCCGTACCACCGGTCCTAAAACCTTAGATCGTCTAACTGCTAGTCTGGTCCTCCTGGACCTCTGCATCATCTGTCTACTGCCCACAGATGACTCGGCTACTGATCGAAAAGCACGCGGAAAAGGCAGAAGCTCCTGTACACGCTTGGGGTGTAGAGATACTGGAACAAACTCCACCCTGAAGAAGGTCTCGAAGTCTTCCCATGCGAAGGTCATCCCATCGCAAAAATGAAACAAGTGGCTCCACCACCTGCCTGCTACTGCCTGAAGGAGGCTGGCAGCAAAGATCACCATGAAGTCTGCCGGCGTCCCCACTAGCATAAAGACTCTCACCACAGCCTCCAGCCATACCTCAGCCGCCTGTGGGTCCGTCTCTCCCCGGAACCTGGGTGGCCTCTGGCACTGGAACTCGTGCAGCGCGCTCAAGCGTCGTGCATTGCCTACTGCTGGGGCTGGTGGCTTCGGTGGCCCAATGGGTAGCAGTACCGCTGGTTCCTCCGCTGGTGCCTCCGCTAGTGCCTCAACTGGGATAGGGCCCTGTACTGAGGCCTCGTCGCTCGGCGGGCTGTCAGTATGTACCATTCTCGGGGATCTAGCCGGTCGTCCGTGAAAAGGAATTCTGAAAGAAACATCGTGACACAGCTGTTTCCGACGCTTTCGCCGGGGCGCGCGCGCATCCGTCCGCGGAGGAGGGGGACGCGCGGCTTTGTTGCCCCGCATTCCCGCTTTCCAAAGGCGGGCGGCATTCGTTCCTTGTTCAGGTACGTCTGCTCCTTGATCGAAACGGGATGATGGGATGTCGGTTCTTCCTCCTGTGGATTCCTCCTCAGAACTCGTCACCTAGTCCGGGTCTCCCTTATAGATTTAATACGTAGTTCGTGAAACTCTTCCCAGTGCCATGTTTCCATGGGCGCCGGTTAATTACGCTGCTTCTGTCGGGACATTCCAAAGGGTCCAGTCAGGGCAGCAACCTTCGGTCAGGGGAGTAATCACGTTTGAGGCATCAGTAGCGTGTCTGGATGCTGGGGTGCCTGGCATGTCTGTCTGTTGTCCTTGATCACAAGGCTTCTCGAGGGCGTGGAAACCCGAGGCATCCCACATCGAGCGCGGGGGTTACATGTCATAGACACGTACCTGAGGTTTTCCTCAGCTTCCCGTGTTCAACACAGGGTATGTTTGCAAGATTAACGTCTAGCAAAGACGGTTACGCCAAAGGCGTTCCATCCGAGGTTTTCCTCAGGCATCTCATGTTTACCACGAGGTAGGTCGCGAGTTTAACGTCTCGCGGAGACGGTTGAGAATGGAATGGGACCATCGCAGGGGTGGTGACGACGAAGTTGGGCTTGAGCCTTAAAGGGGCTTCCTACGTATCCCCGTGGCAGGGAATCAAAGTCCTCGTAGTTCAAATGATACAGTTTAGCGTCATGCGGGACGGTAATGAACCCTGACGTGAATAAACGACGGGTGGTGGGTGTCGGTGAGCCGACATAAGTGAGGGACCTTGATCCACTATTATTGGGCTTGATCCTCGTGGAGGCTTCCTACGTACCATGCCTTGACATGGATCAAAGACCACGTAGTTCAGGTGGTGAGTAGACCTTGGTCCACTGATGGTGGGCTTGAACCTCGTGGAGGCTTCCTACGTAACATGCCTTGACATGGATCAAAGTCCTCGTAGTTCGGATGAAAGTAGACCTTGGTCCACTGTTGGTGGTCTTGAACCTCGTGGAGGCTTCCTACGTACCATGCCTTGACATGGATCAAAGTCCTCGTAGTTCGGATTGGGAGTAGACCTTGGTCCACTAATGGTGGGCATGAACCTCGTAGAGGCTTCCTACGTACCATGCCTTGACACGGATCAAAGTCCTCGTAGTTCGGATTGGGAGTAGACCTTGGTCCACTGATGGTGGGCTTGAACCTCGTAGAGGCTTCCTACGTACCATGCCTTGACACGGATCAAAGTCCTCATAGTTCGGATTGGGAGTAGACCTTGGTCCACTGTTGGTGGGCTTGAACCTCGTGGAGGCTTCCTACGTACCATGCCTTGACACGGATCAAAGTCCTCGTAGTTCAGGTGGGGTTTCGCCGGTGAACCGACGTGAAAGCAGACCTTGGCCCGCTGATGGTGGGCTTGAACCTCGTGGAGGCTTCCTAAGTACCATGCCTTGACATGGATCAAAGACCTCGTAGTTCAGGTGGGGGGTTTGTCGGTAAACCGACGTGAAAGCAGACCTTGGTCCGCGGATGGTGGGCTTGAACCTCGTAGAGGCTTCCTACGTACCATGCCTTGACACGGATCAAAGTCCTCGTAGTTCGGAAGGTCACAACGGCTTACCGCTGGACCGGGGTGAGACCCGACGTGAAAGAGCGACGGGTGGGCTTGAACCTCGTAGAGGCTTCCTACGTACCATGCCTTGACATGGATCAAAGACCTCGTAGTTCAGGTGGAAGTAGACCTTGGTCCACTAATGGTGGGCTTGAACCTCGTGGAGGCTTCCTACGTACCATGCCTTGACATGGATCAAAGACCTCGTAGTTCAAAAGGTCACAACGGCTTACCGCTGGACCGGGGTGAGACCCGACGTGAAAGAGCGACGGGTGGGCTTGAACCTCGTAGAGGCTTCCTACGTACCATGCCTTGACATGGATCAAAGACCTCGTAGTTCAGGTGGTTTTGTCAGGGTCGGTGCTCACTCTAAGCCCACGTGAGTCATGCTCGGTGTGAGAAACAAGAGGTTGCAAGGACCTGACGATCACGTCGCGAAGGGTGCGTCCGTGAGAAGCGAAATGGGGCTTACGCGTTGAGCGGCCCATGGTGTTGGGACTTACTCCAGGATGGAGGCCCATGGCGCGACAAAGCGCGGGGAAGATGGACCTTGGTCCGACAATGGGAGGTGCCTCGTTCCCTATCACGTCCTCCACTGACCTTGGTAGTGGGGAAGTACCGAGATGCACAGGTGCAATCATCCGTACCAAAGGTTAGGGATTTACGCTCTGAGGCGACCCTTCCCCTGCGAACATACACCACTCCGACAAGGAGGATCTCATTCCATGTGCGGAAGAGTTCCATTCCCGTGGAGACGAGCGGTGTAATGAATGCTCGAGTTGGGGGGACCCTTCGTGAGGGAGACGAGGTTGGGTCACAGTTTAACGTCATGTGTTGAGGACGTGGTGCTTGGCAGTTTAACGTCCTGCAGCTCGGACGAGGTGGGTTCACTCCACACCCCTAGGGCTTACATAACTGGTACCCTCTGGTCCTTGGGGAAGGGAAGGTACCAGTAAGGCCATGGTAAAGGGGGGTCGCGGGAGGAACCACCGAGGGGTCCACGTTAGCGTGGCTATGCGAAGAAGCAATAGCCGTTAGCGTGCCTATGCGAAGGAGCATTGGGCGAAGCAACGCTACGGGAGGTGTTGTCCATGGGACTTTGAAATCACATCGTGCAAACATGGAGGGTCGCACGGAAGGAGGAATCGCTAAGCAGAGGAGTGTGCTTTGCGAAGTGGGGTGCCTTGGCCTTAGCATGGGGCATAGGTGGAAGTGGGAGGTGCTTCGCGAAGTGGAACAGTGTTCGCGGAGCACTGCCTCGCGAAGGAGTGGTTCGCGAAGCAGGGTCCTGCCAAGCAAAGTGCTTCGCGATGCATAGTTATCCTGCCTTGGCATAGGGATTACTAGCATGGGTTGGGTGTTTCGCGAAGCACGAGTGCTCCGCGGCTGCCCGGGTTCCCTTGGGAATCCCCTTCCTTTGCGAACGCCCTTGGGCTTCGCGAATGGCATCCCTCTCGGAAGAGGGGCTCAGGACGAAACAAATCAGAGTCGTCTCGCGAAGTAGAAATACCTCGCGGAGCTCATGATTCCCGGGGCAAAGCTTGCTTCGCGATTCGGGAGAGGAGAAGCCGAAAGGTCGGATTGTCCGTCCCGGGGACTCAGGGGGAGTCGAGTATTTATAGGGAAGGGGCGCCGCGAAGCAGGGCTCGCGCGCCGCCTCTGGAGCTTCGCGGCGCGCTCGCGAACGTCAAACGCGCTCGCGGAGGATCACCGCCTCTGATGCTTCGCGGCGGCTCGCGAACGTCAAACGCGCTCGCGGAGGATCACCGCCTCTGGTGCTTCGCGGCGCCGCCAGGGCTGGGGCGCTTCGCGGAGGGGCTTCGCGGCTGTGCTCCGCGGCTGTGCTTCGCGATGCAGCACGCCGGCTGTCTTTTTCGTTTCTTCCTTTCGGGCCATATTTTTGGCGCCAACAAATGCCCCCCCTCAGACTTGGAGCCGCGGAGGGTGAAGGGTCGAAGTCTGAGGGAAGATCGCCAAAACTGTCGGTGGTTCGCGATGCGGCATCGCGAAGGAAGCCCGCGATGCTCGTCGGGGCCGCAGATCCGGACGCGCCGCGATGCTCCGCGCGGGTGAGGCGCGCCGCGATGCTCCGGGGTCGGCGTCTATAAATAGGGGGTCCGCCCTCTTTTGTCTTTACGCGCCTTCCTTGTCTTCTTGCGCTCTCGGTTTTGCGAAGCTCCGCGTACTCCGCGACAGCTCTCCGCGAATCGAGCTTCGCGGCGAACCGCGAGTCTCTGACTCTGCGTCCGCGCCAAGCGAATCTTTGCGTGCCAGCCTTGGCCGGACTTCGCGGTTTGATCTCGCGACCGATCTTCGCAATCCATCTTCGCGACCGAGCTTCGCGACCGAGCTTCGCGATTCATCCGGAAGAACCCTTTTCCGAGGGCCAGAGTTAACATGGCTCATCAAGAAGCTGTGCGGGAAGTGCTTGCAGATGCTGCTCGCCGGGATGAGATGGCCAACCGCCCGGGCTTGGGGGAAATGGTTCGCAGCCATTCAGACCACACTTCTCTGACAGATCTGCTGTCGGAAGGTCAGAAGGACTATCCACAGTGCAAAAAGCTGCCGTTGTACGGCTTTGGGCTGAGGGATGACGTCTTCATCCCTGAGGCGGGAAGGGATGAACCAGCTTGTTGGTTCAGGAGCACACCGTGCCAACACCAATGGTTCAGGGCGGCCGATGGTCACGCGGGGGAGGATTTCACACCCGTCACCGCCGATTGTCTCTACAATCATGTGAACGACATTGACGGGAGGCCACTGCAACCGGAGACGTCCCCTCCTCTCTACCGCACCATGCTGAAGGCGGCTCTGCAGGATCCGAAGAAGGGATGGTCCGATGAGTGGGATCTGCGCCAGGGCGGCAATTTTACCGACGACTGGGCCTGGGCCTACTGGGTAGGCGCCTCATGCGAGGAGTTCGAGGCTGAGCTGAGGAGAGTGGGATTGTACGAGGCGGCATGGGCCTCCCAGTTCCACATTTACCAGCCAAAGCAGCTGATGCCGGAACTGCTGAGTAGATGGTCGTCCAGGACCAACACTTTTCATCTGCATCACGGGGAGGTGGGCATCAGCCTGTGGGATGTCCACCAGGTTTCTGGGGTCCCGATCATGGGGGCCATGTACGACGAGTTCCTCCCCGTCATCAGTGCGTGGGGGGATGCTGAGCAAATGCCGCGACTGGCGTCAGCGCTGATGGCGTTTGTCCCCGCGGATGACAAGGAAGCAGTGAGGGACGTCCACTTCAGAAGATGGTTCAAATGCTTCCTGAACTTTCCAGAGAATCGAGAGTTCCCTCCAAGGCCTCGGACTTGTCCGAGGGCAGCCCAGCGGGGTAAGGGGCACTCGTATTGGCGGGTTTTGGAGGACATCCAATGGAAGACTTGGGGCTTCAGCGTCAGCACCGAACAACAGCCAATAGTTAGGCTGGCGGCGTTCATCGCGGCCCTCATATGTGGGTGGATCCTACCAGTGAGAGATACAAGCATGGGGGTACGGCCCAGCTCGTTCATCATGGCATCGATGCTGGCCATGGGGCAGCGGATCAACCTGGGGATCCCGATGCTCGCCAAGCTATACAGATTGCTGCGACGTATCAGCGAGGGCAAGAAGCCGCCAAGAATATGCGGGCCCTTCCACCTTCTGTATGGGTGGATCGCGGCGCACATCAGGGGGATTTACGAGTATCCAAACCCCATTTCGCCGCCGGGATCAGACTTTCGCCCTTCCATCCTGAACGCAGTTGGGAGCTTCCCATTCAAACTGGCCGTTCCGATGGTGCTGAATAGGGTGTGGAGGGCGGACGAGTTCAACTTTCATCCCTTTCCACTGCCGACGGGAAGGCTTACCGATGATGGACGGGGAACGGAGGAGCATCGGGCTTACCTCCTGGCCTTCCGAGGCGGCGTTTTGGTGGCTCGGATAGATCGTGAGCCAATCTGTGAACCATACACCCCGCACCGTTTTGCGAGGCAGTTCCGGTGCCTCCAGCGGCTGACCCCGCAGGTATACTGGGAGGTGCGTCACGAGGAGCACCCGTGTGTGATGAGGCAGTTGTGGCTCATGTTCACACGTGAGGATGGAAGGATGCAGATCACATTGCCTCCACCCACCGCCGCCTTCGGCTTAGTGAAGGAGTACGCCATCAGCTGGGAGGCTGCTTATCCCGGGGAGATGCTGAAGCAGCCAACGATCCGGGTTGGTGACGGTGGGCCTCCTTTATCTCGAGGTCGGGGTCGGAGGGCAGCTAGGGCCGCCCGCGGCAGCGGGGCTGCCGTGGCAGAGGGACCCGCACCGGCCGAGGGCATGGCAGCAGCGGCGGATCTGGTGGTTCCGGGAGAGCAGGGTCATCCAGAGGGGCAGCCACCGAGGGGATTCCGTCGGATATCTGCTCAGGCTCCGGGGAAGCGGCTGCGTCACATTGACATGGCGGATGATGCTGTCTTTCCGGAAGCTTGGGACGTCTGGGACGTCAACCGGCAATTCCTCAGCCCATCTGAGGTGTGGGCCCACCTGAATCGCCTCGGGATGAGACTGCCGGGCATAGGCCCAGTCCGGGCCGGATTCATGGTGTCTCCGGCGGAGGCGGAGCAATACTTGAACGAATTGGGGGATTACATCCACTCCAGTGGTGCCCCTCGCCCGATGACAGACCGGGTGAGGGTACTGTTGAATCAGACGGTCCCTCCACAGCTATCGGCTGCCGACCTAAGGGAGCGCTTCCCCTTGCCGGAGGAATCAGGGGGCTCTTCTCGGGAGGATGAGGCGGGAGGAGGGAGCCCGTTGGAGGAGGGCGAGGTCGGAGACCGAAGCTCAGAATCCGATGACTCCGCGGAGGCTCTCGAGGTAGCATTCCGAACCTCTCTTCTTACGATCTGTTATTGAATCCATACGGGCTTCTCACCAATGTTTGGGTCATGCAGGAGGAACTTGTTCGTAGGCCTCGTTCTCTCTCCTCGGCGGGTGACGATGCGGGGCCTTTAGAACCCGCGCCTATGGCTGCGTCCAGTTCTGCACCTGGTGGAACCGGGGGGTTTGAGGTGGCTCCTCCGGACTCTCCGGGCCTTCCAACAGTATACGGGGGGCCTCGTCTTGGAGTCCCGTCGGTACCGGCCCGGGAGCAGTGTTCGGAGGTTGATCTTCGTAAGTCTCCTTCACCAGTCTCTTCGTTGCCACACGTGGGCCATGCCAACTAACGTTTATGTCTCTTTCTCTCTTTCTGTCATACAGTTCTCCGACTGGCGTGGGCTGCTGCAGCGAGGCTGGTTGGGATGTCTGGCGGCGTCCCTCCCAGGGGCATGCCGGTGATGGTGACGATAATCCCTTCACTTCCTCCAGCTGCGGTGCACACCATCACTGGTGGGACCACCAGTAGAGCCATACCTGAAGTCATCGAGGTGGACTCTGAGGAAGAGGATCAACCGGTCAGTCCCAGTCCTGTCGTGCCTGCGCCGGCGTCAGGCGTCGTACCAGACTCAACACCAGATGCGGATCCCGCTGAGGAATTCCTGCAGGCATATCCCGCGTACGAGCCTGCTGACCGCGCGGATTGGGACGAAACGGCCTCTGATGAGGAAGACAGCAGCATAGTCCGTCGCCGGTCGTGGAAGCTGATCACGCGCTTTATCAGGGACACCCCCCAGGTGCAATGGCTGGCCGAAATGGATAGGCTCCGCTCGCGGTTGCGCGAGCTGTGTGCCGGGGGAGTGGATGCCCAACGCCCTCACGCGCTCGTCCGAGACCTCATGGCTGAGAAGATCCGGGAGCATGATCGTGGGCTGAGCGTGGGATGGCAGCGGAGGAAGGCGACCAACATTAGGAAGCTCCAGGAGGCTGAAGGCGAGGCCCAACAGATGCAGATCCGGGCCAACGAGCTTTCAGCCACTCTCAATGCGCAGTCTGAGCTGGTCTCACACTTAAAGGCTCAGCTAGCGGAGGCTGAGGAACATATGGGGAAAACCTCTGGAAGGATGGCTGTCGTCCAGGCCGAGGTGGAAAGGGCTCGGGCCAGGGTTGACGGATTACGCCCCGCCACTGCTGAAGAGGAGCGGGAGTTAAATCAGCGGCAACAGGCTCTGGACGCCGCAAGTCAACGGGTGGCGGAGCTGCAACGCTCTTTCGACGGAGTCAACCCGTCCATGGGGGAAGTCAACCCCCGAGTATTGTAGCGAACCCGAAGAAACTTTTATTAACACTTTTGTGCTTCAATTCTTCCTTTATCCTTTGTTTTGAGTTCCGTAGCACGCAGGATTTCCACTGTTGAATTGTCTTGTTGCATCCCTACAATGTTTGCGGGACGTTTGACGACAATTCCCTCAAACCAGCCCAGATTCCCGAAAGATGGGGAAGGCTTGATCGGAGGAGGAACTTCCGGGATAGCCGAATTACCGTTTATCCAATGTGCTCGTATGCACGATTGGGGCAACACCAGGGGCGCTGAAATCAGTTCAAACAGATGAAAATGGGGAGTGTGAATCACGATGCCCAAATTCGGAATACTATGGAGGTGGCGTGACAATAAAAGACAACCATTAGCCGTGGCGGAGAAACGGTATCCTTACTGCGTTAGCCTGAAACGGGGACAACAAATGAGCATCGACCGCTGACCGTATTCGCAACGCGGGATTTTATCAATTTGTTGTCGATTAATCTTTCGGGACGTTGGCCCAGGACAGTTGGTGGACCATAGGTCAGACATCCTTACTGTTAGGGGGTCCTTCCAGACATGAAAGAAGACGAGGGTCCGAATAAGGGGCACGCAAAGCGTGGAATATGGAGTGATGGTTTGTTCAAACAGAATCCAACACTTCAGTAGTTACACCACCGTGGTGGGTGTACGCCAGATGGGCGCATCGATCTGATCCTGGATCATTCTTTCTTCCAGATAGGGCCTCTCTGGCGAGGGCTGGAAATGAGGAGGAATAGGATTTTGCGATTCCTGGGGCTGGACCCTAGGTGAAATGCCTGGGTGTCTCTACGTATCCCATGACGATGGGAATCAAGCCATACGTAGTTCTGAAAGTGCAGTTTAACGTCATGCAGGACGAGGAGCAGCCTGACTGTGTTGGTACACATCCAGCCAAAACTACTAAGCCCACATGAGTCGTGCTCGGTGTGGGAAACAAGCAGTAGTGGTGGGAATTTCCCGACGCAGAGAGGGGCAGGTGAGGGCAAAGGGATGCTCAGTGACTACCGGCCCAATGACACTAACATGATCATTCAGCGCATCTAGATGCGCGAAGAGAAAGAGCCGAGTATGATGGAGTTCCACTTGGACATGAAGGAGTGGAAATGTGTGAATCATGACGCTCGAGATTCGGATCACGATGGTGACGGCGTGGCGATAGAGGACTACTGCTGACCATATTCGCAACACAGCATCCTATCGCGTTAGCCTGAAATGGGGACAAACAAATGAGGTTCGACCGTTGACCATGTTCGAAACACGGGACCGTGTCACAAATGTTGTCAGAGATCCGTGGGGACGTTGGCCCGAAACGATTGTAGGGCCCTTAGGTACAGCATTCATGGAGAGCCCTTAAGCTTAGTATCCACGTCGTCCGAGGGTCCTTTTGGATGTGGAAGAGGATGAGGATCCAAATAGTGAGCTCACGAAGCTTGGTCATGGGATGAGGGGAATGTCCCTGTGAAAATCCCATGCTTCGGGCTTTTTGTCAAAACACATCTGAATACGTCAACGAAACGTATTAGAGAGGGAGCAGATTCCTTTCCCTTGAGGAGATCTTAGTTTATGGTCATAGACTTCGGACCATGGATTGGAAAAAGGGGATCAGGGGACGCGTGACATCACAACCTGACGTGAATGAGCTCGAGTCGAGGGACCGAACTCAAGGGTTAGGCTGGACCCGCGGGGAAGTACCCGGGCGCTCCTACGTATCTCATAAGGATGAGAATCAAGCCATACGTAGTTCTGGAAGGTGGCAGGGTAAGGTACCAGTGCCAGGGGACAGGGGAAGTGCGGACGTGGCCCTTGCACTAAAAGAAGCGGAATTTGATGTATCTTGTTTGTTCTTTGAGGTGAATGGTTTTTTTTTTGTGAAGCGACAGGCCTAGAACTGTAGGTCGTGATGTCGCCACAAGAATCAAGCCGTGATGGGCGTTGACAAATGGCATGGCGCGTGGCCAGTACCCAACGTGATGTCCTCTACAGCGAGGTCACCACAATGCGGTGCCGTTTTTCGTCGTGCGGCCAGGACGATAATGTCACAGTTTAGGGTCGTATGATAGGACCAAGCATGCATTTTATCGTCATGCAGCGCAGACGTAGCAGAGACGATGCTAGGCGGGAAATGTGCGCAGTGTTTATAAAACACATTTGACAGAGACATGATCCCACATCAAATTGTACGCCATCCGGAGGTAAAACAGGGGAAGAGACTGGCTTCCTGAATGGGTTGTACCCGGAGACAGGGCGTCTGGGCGGTCCTACGTGTCCCATGAGGATGGGAATGTGAACGTAGTCCCGAATGGGTCTTAGTTTATGGTCTTAGAGCTCGGACCAGGGAGTCCCGAAGGACGCCAGATTGCAGCTTTGTCCCCCTAACATGCAAAGGTGCACTGAGGGATAGCGCCAAAAGTGTCGAGATTCCACCTGGACATGATGGGGTGGAAAATGATGTGAATCATGCAACCAACATTCAAGGACTGAAGGGGCTGGCGTGACGACAGAGGATTACTGCTGACCATGTTCGCAACACAGCATCCTGTCGCGTTAGCCTGAAATGAGGACTAACAAAACGAGCATCGACCGCTGACCATATTCGCAACGCGGGATTTTATCGATTTGTTGTCCGTAAACCTGGAGGGCGTTGGCCCGTATCGGTAGGAGAGCCCTTGGGCGTAGTATCCAGGCCGTTCTTGGGGGTCCCTCCGGGTGTGAAAGATGATGGAAGTCCGAATAGAGGGGAACACGAAGCTTGACAAGTGGAAGGAACTTGACCAAGTTGAATCTGACACTCTTGGTCCTAGACCAGAGTACTCTCAATACATGGGTGAACCGCTGCGGGGAGCCAAGGGACTCAACCTCGAGGGTGATCGAGAGATGGCAGATTCCCAGGGGAAGGGGGGCATGATGCCCACAACCTTGTATCATACCTACGCACCCCCCGCTGGAGAGGGATGGACCAAATGGTCTAGGTGACCGGGAAATCAAGATATCTCCCAGAGGTGGGGCTGGACCCGAATCTTAAACATCCAGGTGGTCCTACGTATCCCATTATGATGGGAATCAAGCCACACGTAGTTCTGAAAGGGTGCCTTTTAATGTCATGCAGGACAGGGGATAGGAGGACTGAACCTCAGAATGGGGCGTGCGTGGTGCAACTATTGCGTACCCGACGTGAATGAGGACGTAGTCCTACACTGCGCCACGCAGTCCTGTGATCAGGGTCCTGAAGGCAGGATTAGAGGGGTAAATTTGCTGAACTCAAGCTGGGTTCGGAGACAAGGGGTCTTGAACGTAGTTCCAGATGAGGGTCTTAGTTTATGGTCTTAGAGCTCGGACCGTGGATGGTGACAACTCCCAAGTAAGCACAGAGGTCAACCCAATCCCTAAGCCCACGTGAGATAAACTCGGTGTGGGAAACAAGGGGGGGACCCTCATTGCAACACTTGGGGCATCCATTAAAGGGGAGTCAGCAGAGAGTTCCGAAGGACACCTTTGATGTAGCTTGTTCCTCAAACGCGCAGACGTGCACGGGGGAAAAAGTACCAAGAGTCCGGAAATTCTACTTGGACACGATGAAGTGATGAAGGGTGTGAATTGTGTACCCGGCATTTGGGCTTAATGGGTTGGCGTGACGACAGAGGAAAACTGTTATCCATGAAGGAAACACAGCGTCTGTATCGCGTTAGCCTGAGGTGGGAGCAACAAACGAGCATCGACCGCTGACCATATTCGCAACGCGGGATTTTATCGATTTGTCGTCCGAAACCCTGGGGGGCGTTGGCCCGTATCGGTAGGAGAGCCCTTGGGCTTTGTATCCAGGCCGTTCTTGGGAGTCCCTCCGGGTGTGAAAGATGGTGAAAGCCCTGATGCGGGGATACGCAAAGCCTGGAAAGCGGGTGCGGACGTATCCGAGTAAAGCTTGGCATTCCAGGTAATGAACCAGAGTACTCTTAAGCACATTGGTGAACAGCCGAAAGAGGGATCGACGAAACAGCTCAGTGGTGCGGGAAACATGGCGTGGTCACTACAAGACCCTCGTAAATGAGGACATAATCCCACACCGCACCATATGATCTCTTCATGGAGGAAGGATGGGCCAAGGGGCCAAGACGGGATGAGGATTCCCGAGAGATGGGGCTGGACCCGGATTTTGGACATCCAGGTGGTCCTACGTATCCCATTATGATGGGAATCAAGCCACACGTAGTTCTTGAAGTGCAGTTTAACGTCATGCGGGACTTGGGTGGGGAGTAATATACTCCTGAGCAAGGTGTATAGTATGGCGAAAAACCGACGTGAATGAGGACGTAGTCCTACACCATACCGTACAATCCTATAAGATAGGTCCTGGGCCGCGGCCTAGAAAGGCCGAGGGGCCTGAGGCTGAGCCTCGGTCAGGAGGGCCTGACCGGTTTGTAGTTTAACGTCTTACATGAGGACGGAGGGCCAGGGGCCCAAGGAGGCCAAGAGGCCTGAGGCTGAGCCTCGTAAGGGGAGTTGTACGGCGTGGTACATGATCCCGACGTGAATGAGGACGTAGTCCCACACCACACCGTACACTCCAGGTGAGAAATAGGGGAGAAGGCCCAGGGGGCCCAAGATCAGGCATCAGTTAGGAAGGCCTGACTGGTTTGTAGTTTAACGTCTTACATGAGGACGGGGGGCCAGGGGCCCAAGGAGGCTAAGAGGCCTGAGGCTGAGCCTCGTAAGGGGAGTTGTACGGCGTGGTACATGATCCCGACGTGAATGAGGACGTAGTCCCACACCACACCATACGCTCCGGGTGAGGAATCGTGGGCTGTGGTCCCGATCACTAGCACCACCTGGGGGAAGTTTATCACCTCAGGATGGGGCAGAATGAATCACTGTTGACCATAGTCGAAACACAGCGTTCCTATGGTGACCCGCATGGGGGCAACAATTGAGGGTCGACCGCTGACCAAATTGGCAACGCGGGACTTGTTTCAATTTGTTGCTTGAGAAACCCTCAGGGGCGTTGGCCCGTATCGGTAGGAGAGCCCTTGGGCTTTGTATCCAGGCTGTTCTTGGGGGCCCCTCCGGGTGTGAATCCATCCACGAAAGGGGCAAACACCTCCAGGGGGGAATGTGCAGCCGGGTCGAGGCTTGCTCGACGTGGGTCGGGGCAAAAATGTGCACCCTGCCGTGTCTTAACCCGAGGGGAAGATTTCGGCTTTTGGGCTGGGCCAACAGACGAAATGTCTGGGCGTTCCTACGTATCTCATAAGGATGAGAATCAAGCCATACGTAGTTCTTGAAGGCCATGCAGTTTAGCGTCATGCGGTAAGGACGCGGGAGGGTAGAAGAACGGAGCGGGCGCATGGTGCGACCTTTACAATCTTTGCGTGAGTGGGGTTGCATGAGCGGGGCCAAGAAGGCCGACGCCCTGCTACACAAAGATCCTCCAAGGAGACCATTCCCAGGGGGAATAGTGGAAGAGAGAAGCTTGGGGCTGGGCTCAAGACGAGGCGTCCGAGCGTTCCTACGTATCCCATAAAGATGAGAATCAAGCCGTACGTAGTTCTTGACATGCAGTTTAACGTCATGCGGGACGAGGGGTATCTCGTTCGGGGATGTGTGCGGCATGGTCATGATCTCAACGTGAGAACGTAGTCCTACACTGTACCGTACAATCCCGTAAGAGGGTAAGTCGGAGAGAAACGAGGGGGGCCTGGGGCCAGACCTCGGTGGAGACGGGGCCATGGGCCCAAAGAGGCCGAGGGGCCTGAGGCTGAGCCTCGGTCAGGAAGAACTGACTGACTTGCAGTTTAACGTCTTGCAGTGAGGACGGAGATACAGTTTAAGGTCATGCGGGACCATCTCGCAGTTTAGGGTCATGCGGGACCATCTCGCAGTTTAGTGTCGTGCAGGACCCATGCAGTTTAATGTCGTGCAGGACCCATGCAGTTTAATGTCGTGCAGGACCCTCTCGCAGTTTAGGGTCATGCAGGACCATCTCTTGCCCTAGGCGAAGTATCGCTTGAGGAATCTGGCATTGGTGGGAGGGGTTACACGCTCTCCATCTGTGGTCACCAAGGAGTAAGCTCCATTGGGGTAAACCTTATGGATGATATAAGGCCCTTCCCATTTGGGTTCTAACTTGGGCGTCTTCCTTCCGGGAATCATTGGCGCTCGCAGGGCCAGCACCAGGTCACCCTGTAGAAAAGAGCGGAGACGAACCTTCTTGTCAAAAGCCCTTTCCATCTTGTCCTGATGCCTTTCCAGATTGTGCAGGGCACGAAGCCGGTTCTCGTCCAGTGCCTCTAGCTCAGCTAGACGGATCTCGGCTACCTCATCTGATGTCTGGTGATCATAAACGGCCGTGCGTAGCGACGGCAGCTGGATCTCAATGGGTAGGACGGCCTCAGCTCCATACACCAGGGAATATGGGGTCACCTGGGTAGAGTTGCGAGTCGTCGTCCGGTAAGCCCAGAGGGCGTTGGGGAGCTTGTCCGGCCAACTCTTCTTGTTCTGACCAACCATCTTCTGCAGAATGTTAGAGAGGGTCTTGTTGAACTCCTCGATCTGTCCATTTGCCTGTGCGTGGTAGCGGGAGGTATGGTTTGACCTGATGTCGTACTTAGCGTACAATTTCTTCAATTCAGCTGCTCGGAAGTTGGTGCCGTTGTCAGTGAGGACGGCGTGAGGGACCCCAAACCGGTGGATGATGTTGGAGCTCACAAAGTCAACGACGGAACGGGCCTTGACCTCTTTGAGCGGAACTGCTTCTGCCCACTTGGAGAAGAAATCTGTAGCAGTCAGGATGAACCTACACTGGCGGGCTGTTGCCGGCGGGTACGGTCCCACTACATCGAGTCCCCATACCGCAAATGGCCAAGAGTACTTGGTGGGGTGGAGGGGTTCTGGCGGCCGATGCAAGAAGTTGGCGTGCACTTGGCACGCGTGGCATCTCTTGGCGTATCCAATACAATCGTGGATCATGGAGGGCCAGAAGTACCCTAGCCTCCGGATTTGATGGGACAGCTTCGGCCCAGCTTGATGGGCGCCACAGGAACTGGCGTGAACCTCTTGCATAACTTGAGGTATCTCTACTCCTTGGATGCAACGAAGGAGGACACCATCAAAACTCCGTTTATAGAGGGTCTGCTCAAGGCTAGGGCCGCTCTGGAGGGTAAATTGAAGTGCGCGGCGTCGGATTCGCTCGCGCTCGGCCCGGTTGTCCGGGAGCTGACCATTTTGGAGATACTCGACAAAAGGTGCTCTCCAATCGGGGGTCGTTTCAACCACTGCATCCGACGAACCCGGGACTTCCGATACGGAGGGTCCGGCGGTGAGATGACTTACCCGTAGGCTATCACGGTCCTCTTGGGTGACGGGAGCAATGACTCTCCGGTGGGCCACGTGTATGACCAAATCATCTTGCTCGGGTTCTGCGAGCGATGCGGCTAAGCCAGCTAGGGCGTCCGCTTGGCCGTTCTGCGACCGCGGGACATGGGTAACCTCTGGCCGAGAAGAGAACTGGGCCATCAGGAGGAGGGTGTACTCCAGCAACGGTGCAAGCTCTGGCTTCCTGACGACGTAGTCGCCATTAACCTGTTTGATTACCAGCTCAGAATCTCCTTTCACATGTAGATGGGGTACATGGATCTCGAGGGCCAACTCGAGGCCGGTGATGAGAGCTTGGTACTCTGCCTCGTTGTTCGTACAACCTTCTGACAGCAGGAAGGAGTACGGCAGGACGGCTTGCGTCGGGGTAATGAAAACAATACCCAGACCCACTCTGTTGAGCTTGGGGTCGTTGAGCCTTCTACCGGTGGGGCTCCGGGAGGCGCCGTCGAAATGCATTTGCCAACACGGGACAGCGTGATCCACCGAGAGAATCGTCTCATCGGGGAAATCCAGGTCCAGGGATTGATCCGCGGAGGTTGGATGGGCAGCTAAAAAGTCTGCCAATGCCTGTCCCTTGACGGCCTTTTGAGGCACAAACCTGATGTCAAACTGCTGGAGAATCACCGCCCACCGTGCTAGCCGGCCGGTCAGCATGGGGCGGTTCAAGATGTACTTCAGCGGATCCACCCGAGAGATCAATTGCACCTCGTGGTGTTGCAGGTAGTGTCGCAACTTCTGCACGGCGAAGACGAGCGCAAGGCAGCTCTTTTCGATAAGGGAATATCTGACCTCCGTATCGAGAAGCATGCGACTGAGATAGTAGAGACTGTTCTCAGTGCCCTCGTTATTCTTCTGGGCGAGCAGCGCGCCGAGGGATCTTTCCAGGGCGGTCACGTAAAGGACCAGCGGCTTTCCAGAGACGGGTGGCATCAAGACCGGAGGTTGGAGCAGGTACTGCTTGATTTCCTCGAAGGCGATCCGACACTCCTCATCCCATTCGTAGGCAGCGCCTTTCTTCATGAGCCGAGAAAAGGGCTTACACTTGCCGGCCAGGTTCGCAATGAATCGGCGTATATAGGCTAAGTGGCCTTGCAGGCCTCGAAGCTCCCGAATGTTGCTCGGGGGAGGCATTTGGCTGATGGCCTTGATCTTCTCCGGGTCGATCTCGATACCTCGGTATCTGACAACAAAGCCCAGAAACTTCCCGGAGGTGACCCCGAAGGCACACTTCAGCGGGTTCATCTTCAGGTGACGGGAACGGAGGAAACCGAACACTTTCTCAAGGTCTTTGAGATGGTCCTGGCGCTGATACGATTTGACTACAAGGTCATCCACGTAGCATTCCACCAATGTCCCGAGGATCGGTTTGAATATGCGATGCATAGCCCTCTGATAAGTGGCACCTGCATTTTTTAAACCGAATGGCATTACCCGGTAGCAAAAGGTACCCTGGGGAGCCCTGAAGGCAGTGGACTCCTCATCTTCGGGGGCCATCCGGATCTGGTTATACCCGGAATATCCGTCCATAAAAGAGAGGGCTTGGAACCCGGCCGTGGCGTCAATCAACAGCTCCGTCACTGGAAGTGGGAAGTCATCCTTTGGGCAGTGGCGATTGAGATCGCGGAAGTCGATGCAGACCCTAATCTGCCCATTCTTCTTCCTGACTGGCACAATGTTGGCGAGCCATTTGGGGTACTGGACCTCTTTGACGAAGTTGGCCTTGATTAGCTTATCAACTTCAGCCTCAACCATAGCGCCATGGGAAGGGTGCATTTTCCTGGGAGGCTGCTTAAACCCACGATGTTTTACCGGGAGGCCCAGACGGTGGACGGCCACTTGGGGATCCAGTCCTGGCATCTCATCGTAACTCCAGGCAAACACATCGCGGTGCTGTTTGAGGAAGTCCACATACTGCCGCCGCTCCTCGAGGGACATGGCCGCACTGATCAACGTGGGTCTTGGATCTGCCTCGCTGCCAAGGTTCACCTGCACCAGCTCATCAACCGTGGTAGAGACGCCTTCTTCAAAGGCTGGGGGAGCATCCTCCAAGTCTTCCTCCCCAGCCGGGGGGGGACTTCCCATGACGGAAGGTGCTTCTGGGCTCTCAAAACCCGAGGGGCAGCTGGTGCCGGCTTGGGCAGCAGCAGTCATCACATCAGGAGACTCACTCGTCGTGGAGACCATAGCAATGAATGCATTTGACCCTATCCCATCCGGCCTTCGGCCTAAGGGGCCACGCTTGACGATATCAAAGCAGTGGTGACGTGTCGGCCAGAGTCGGTTGATTCCATCCCGGCGAAATAGACACATATGGCGCACCGCTGTTGTCATGAGCCTGACATCCCGGTACCGCACAGGGGTAGGAGATTCCGGGATGACCCGAGCCTGGTTGGTGTAGGAGTACGAGGTGATTCTCCGCCGTCGCTTGGACGCGGGAACATGCCTTCCTTGCGTACCCGAAACAACAAAACATTGTCCCATGTCGGGGGTCGTGGCTTCCAACCGGTGGATTGGGAGGATGTAGGCGTCGTCCATGCTCGCCCAGGGATTACTTGCGATTGGAGCGGGCTCATCCTCGCTGACCAGGATCTGCTTGTCTTTGCTTTTGTAATAACCCGCATCCAGATAGCGGGCCTCACAAGAAGCAAAGGGGGACGCGTCTCCTTGGATCACGCCTACTCGACCGTTGAGCGAGTACTTAAGGCACTGGTGATACGATGAGGGGACCGCAGCATGCAGATGGAGCCATGGCCTACCCATCAGTGCGTTGTAGGCGGTGTCCTGAGAAACAACCATGAACTCGGTGCTGGCAATTAAGCCACCGAACTGGGTCTTCAGGCGGATCTTGCCGACCGGGGTTTGCTCTGTCCTGTCGTACCCCTGAATCCTGAGGTCAGAGGGAGTCAAATCACCTTCAGACAAACCCAGTTTTCGCAACGTCCGGGTCGGAATTAGATTGATTCCAGAACCCGTGTCAACGAGGCAGCGACGGACTTCCACACCGTTAAAGTGGCCAGTGACATACAGTGGGCGAATGTGCCCCTGTATAGGAGGGTCTTCGTCTTCACCAGATAACGAGATAACCGCCTGACATTCGGCGTTTTCAATCGTCTCGGTATGGAAGGCCTCCGCGGCTGCCACTTCCGTCTCGAACTGGAGGGGGCTCCTTAGGGCCTCGGCAAGTGCCTCGCGCATCTCGGATGACAAGCGCAGGGCCTCAAGGATGGAAAGCCTCGCCGGTATGCCGGCTAAGTGCTTTAGGACATCATACTTGCGTGCCAAACGCGAACCTCTGCTTACAGGGGGTTTTTCGGCATTTGGAGGCATAGCGGGTCCTGCTGGTTGAACTGGCGGTCGGCTAGCACTGGGTACATCTTGCTGCCTGCTAGTAGAAGCCTGGGGAGTAGTCGCCGGGCTAAGGTCGAACAGCGGGAGCTGGCCCGTCGCCGGGCGAGACTGGCTGTGATACGAACGAGGCGGCTCTCCCTGATCCAGCAACACGAATGGCGGTGGAGGTAGAGCCGAGGGTGCTGAATGGGTCTGCGCGTGCTGAGATCTGCGCTGAGCCTGCTGCCTCGTCTCGGTAGCGTGCACGGCTTGGTCACAAGTGCCTGCTGACATACCTCGGTGACCGGCGCGATCGCGATTCTGCCGACGTTGACGTCGGCTGGAAACATTGGGGCGGTCTGCCTGGGGTTCCCCCTCATCGGGGGTCATATAGGGCTTTACCAGCTCCACGGTGTTAACCGAAGCGTACCCTTGACTATCACTCGAAGAGTCATCCACCGCTGGGCGGATTCTGGGGGGAATGCCCATTTCAGGAGGCATAAAGTCGCCAAGAGTGCGGGATGACGACGGCACTGGCGGTGCACGTTGCTTCTTCTTACGTCGCCGCTGCTTGCCCTTTTGGGTAGAGGTCGACTGTGAGGACGATGCTGAGGCACCGGCTGCTTCTTCTGAAGGTTCCGACTGCTTCAGGCGTGCCCGGATGATACCCTGGGCACGGACAACAGTTTTTCGAGCCATCCAGTTGTCGTATTTCTGGGCCCCGCGGCTAGGGACCTGTTGCCACTCACCCTCGCTGTCACTGCCGATTTCTGATCCCGCAAAGACGCCTGCCACCTGCGCTGGCGCTGGGCCCAGCTTGACTATGTTGTTGTTGACCTGGTCCTGAAGCCAGTCTTTAAACACATAGCATCGCTTGAGGGTGTGCCCCAGGATCCGATGATAAGGGCAGTAGTTGGGGTGATCAGTGAGATGCGCCTCTGCCGGTCTCCTGCACTCAGGCAGACGCACAATCCCTTGCTCCAGAGCACTTCGGAAGTAACCAGGGACCTGATTTTCGTTGAACGAATAGGTATGGTATTTTCTTTCCGGGTAAGGAGCCCTGGGGGCCTGATCCTGTCGAGGGACCGGAGGGGCCTGCCGAGGGGGCGGCGCCTGGTTGTCTCGCCTAGGTGGCGGTGGCGCGTTGCGCGGAGGAACCTGTCGGTTCTGAGGCGGTCGCTGCTGGGCAGGAGCCTGTGCTTGAGGTGGAGGACCTCTGCGGGGTTGCGGGGGTGGTACCGCCTGTAGCAATTCCAGCTGCCTCGGGGCTTCTATTTGAGCCACTGCGGCGGGTTCAGCCCTGGCGGCCCTCCTGGCTGGGATCATTGGGGGCAGCAAACGTGCCTGACTAGCCTGTTGCAGGGCCTCTTCGAGGCGCTGGGCCTTATCCGAGAAATCTCTGAACCCCCCAGGGTAATTCTGGGTAATCAAGGAGGGTACCAGCTCTGTCTTTACATTCCCCACACACATCGTCAGTAATTGCTCCTGAGTCAGTGGCATATCGAGAGAATACGTAAGTCCTTTCCACCGGGCGATGAAGTCCGCAACCCGCTCATCAGGCCTCTGTTTGCACTTAAAGAGGTCCGCGATGCTGGTCTTCCGCGTGGTGGAGCTGAACTGGTACAAGAACTGCCGGCGAAGATCTTCCCAACCGGTCACTGATCTGATGGGGAGCTGGCTGTACCAGACGAATGCCGGACCTTCCAACGTCTGTACAAAACATCGGAGCTTAGCGGCTTCTTGCTGAGCCGGGGTCCCCAACATGGGGCCACACCTGGAAGAGAAATGAGCCAAGTGCTGGGGTGGGTCCCCTGTCCCGTTAAAAGGCGAGAAAGTGGGGTTCCCAAAACCCGGAGGCGCGGGCATATCATCCACCCACGCGGGATAAGGCTTGCCATCGGGTGGGACCGCCACCTGCCGTGTCTCCAACGCCTCGAGGCGGGCTGTGAGTGCCGCAATAAGGTCCTCCGGGTGGGGGTCCCTGTCTTGACGGGGATCCCTAACCACAAGCGCATTGCCAGGTTCTTCAACGCGGTAGACGGCTTCTGCTGCCCGCGGGTCAACTGGCTGAATGACCTGTTGGGCGACTGGGGGAACCCGGATTGGGTTCTTCAGATTGCCCCGTCGTTCAGGGGGGTTTGGCGAGACGTATCGCGCCCTCTTGCCGTACGTTCCGGCTTCCGCCCTGTCCGCGGCAGTAGCATGATCAGGGTTGCCCGGAGGCATCTCACAGGGGGGAAATTGTTCCTGCCCCGGCTGTCCCGGCCTGGGATTACCATAGTCGGGTCGTCGCTCTGTGGCGCGTTCAGCCAAAAGTTCGTCGACCAGGCTCTTCTGTTCAGCAAGCTGCTGGCGCAACGTGGCTTTCTCAGGATCTTCGTCCGTTATCTGCACGGAGGCGGACGGGTCGGAGTGCTTGGCTATTCCGACGTGCTCCTTACCCTTGCCAGTGCTTTGACCGAGCGCCAGTGACTCGGTGGGTACAGGGAGGCCTAGCAGGTTCCTTTGATGACGGGTGACTCTCCCTGATGGGTCGAGTAGTGGCGGTACGCACTCGGGTGGTAAGTCCCCATCAAGGAACTCGAGCTCATCTTCCTTATCCACAACGTCGGCCATGTGGACTGTGACCCCTCTTGAGGGCATATCCTCAATGTCGCATAGCGAATCAGGCTGTCGTCGGATAGGGTCGAAGAGGAGAGCGGCATAGCGTCCCCAACCACGGACTTGCACATGGGGGGTAGCTTCCCTGACAATCTTGCGGAGTGCCTTGAAACTCTGAACGCATCTTCGTTGGAGGGCACCCTGATGACCGGGCGACTCGGGGTGCTGGGCCACAAGGAGCACCGCTGCATCAATCAGGCGGCACTGTTTTCCAATCTCCTCGAAGTGCTCCCGACTCCTGGGGTACACTACCCGTTCCCAACGGAGGCGGAAGTGCGTCGCCCACAGGGTCCGACAAAGGCATCCCACTTCTTCAGGGGTAAGCGACTCGGGTATGCGGAAATTCAACGCTGCCGTGGGCCAGAACTTCTCTGGGAAGTAGTCCGCTGCAAGAATACTCCAGAAGCTCCTGGGTTCATCCTCGGAGTTCGGCCCTACATTTCCCCACTCATCAACCGGGGGTGGCTGAGGGACCGGTAGCGGCACCGAGGCGGACCTCTGGGATAGCAAACTCGGCGGCGGAGAATACGGCAAGCGAGCAGACTCGCCACCATACTCTGGGCCTTCCTCTGAAGAGTAAGGTGACCTGACCACGACGTCACGATAGGACGGGCTAATAGCCGCTACTTCGGGTACGGGAATCGCCGTTACCGGTGTCCGGTCGTGTCGTGGCTCTACCACCGTTGACCCCCAAAACAGCTTCTCGGGATCCCGGGTAGAGGAAGAGGGCGCTTCGGGCGACGGTGGCGGTGACTGCGCGGTCGAAACCTGCGGAATTCCCAGGATTTCTTCCTCCTGGATGTACCTGCGGAGAGAGACGGGAATCCGATGGACCTCAAATTCGGGGAGAACGAGGCTGACGCGTCTGGTTCCTGCCCCAGTCCTTGATACGGAGGAGCTGGGAGAAGGTTCCATCACTGAATCGCATTCCGCTTCCGAATCGGAGAAGCGGGCAGGTTTGATCCCCCCTGGACCTTCCCAAGATTCTTCCCGTGGCGGCGACGACCCGCTCTTCTGCCCCTGGGTGGCTCTTCGGGACAGGGTTGACCCCTATCAGGCAGCCCTGGGGCGGCGCTAGCGACGTGGCGGAGAGGACCCCCACTTGAGACAGCCGGGGTGCGAGGGGCACCAGGGCAAATATCAAAGGGTACATGGGGAGGACCTCCATGAACAGTACCCACGTGGGCGGGGCCTCTGTTGGAACCGGCAGGAGCATGGGGAAGGCCTCCACGGTCGATGCGAGTGGAGCGAGGCTGACCTTCACTCCTCGAATTGCTGGGGCGAGGAGGACCTTCGTCAGTCGCAGAGAGGACGTAGGGGGGACCCCCACGTCGAAGGACCGGATGGACGGTGCCTTCGGGCGGATGGGCTTCATACCCTGTACAGCGGGCGCGGGAAGTGTTTCCGCGCTGAGCATCACTGCCCCGGGGCAGGTCTTCCTGCAGGATGGGGGCAGCATGAGGCATGCCTCCACGACGAACCTCGGAGCGGGGAAGGCCCACGCTCTGTGGAGTAGTGGTAGGGGGAGGACCTCCGTACGGGGTGGCATCACCGCGGGTTAGCTCGCGACGATCATCACTGTGGCCTGCAACCCGAAGAGTCAACCCGGCCTGCCCGCAGGGCGGTTGGGGTCTCGATCCTGGTTGGGCGAAGGGGTGCCCCTGCTTAATGTAGGCGGGGGCCTCGTAATGTACGTCGGCGGTGGCTCGGGCCACTATAGCTGTTGATGTGGACGCGGCTAGGTGAGCGTCCTCAGCCCGGGCCCGGCGCTGACGTCGGGTCAGGCGGGCCGGTGCAGGTGGTGCAGGGACGTAGTCTGCCTGTTCTTCCTGCGGGGCCGGACGGCGGCGCTGACGTGGCCGGACGGGAGCTCTCGCCTGGGAGTCCCGGGTCGGGGCCCTGAGCGGACTGAGCCGGACAACACCTGCCTCTTCAGCATAAGGCGAAGAGTCGTCAAGGCGTTCCGGGGATAGGCTCCCGAAACGATTGAATGTCTGGGTGGGGAGCGGGGGCTCCCTGCGCGGCCTGTTAGGGCGGCGTTGACGGCGGGGCCTGGAAGCATCCAGGTCCAAACGGGCCATATCCCTGGTCGGGATGACCCCTTGTTCCTCATACCTGCGCACGAGGCTGTTGATCACCCTTCGTTGGATGACCTCTGATGGGGAAAGGGGACGTGGACGTCCCGCCTCCCGCGACGCGCCAGCCGTCGTGGCGGTAGTGGCGCCATGTGGAGTGGCCGTAGTGGTGTTGCCCCTGCCCCTGCGCGGGCGAGGAGCGGATGGTGACCGCATAGCAACCTGATTCCTGACAAACGAAGGGATCAACTCATCAGTACTGAGAGGAAAAGGATTGACAGCCAGTGCCCCAGCATTCTTCCATCCCCATGTCTGTGAGAAGGATCCACGCCAACACGCTGCAGAGCGGAGCGCCCCGCGTTCTACTACCCCGACTTCCGGTGAGTTCCACGACAGGCCCGCCATTTGCTTGGCGGGGCCAGGCACCGGATACCTGGATCCGGTGACACGTCAATCTACCGGTGTCTCGAACGTTACTAATCTCCATGCTGAGGAGAAGAATTTCACGTCGGGTTCACCATTTCTGTTTCCGACGCTTTCGTCGGGGCGCGCGCGCATCCGTCCGCGGAGGAGGGGGACGCGCGGCTTTGTTGCCCCGCATTCCTGCTTTCCAAAGGCGGGCGGCATTCGTTCCTTGTTCAGGTACGTCTGCTCCTTGATCAAAATGGGATGATGGAATGTCGGTTCTTCCTCCTGTGGATTCCTCCTCAGAACTCGTCACCTAGTCCGGGTCTCCCTTATAGATTTAATACGTAGTTCGTGAAACTCTTCCCAGTGCCATGTTTCCATGGGCGCCGGTTAATTACGCTGCTTCTGTCGGGACATTCCAAAGGGTCCAGTCAGGGCAGCAACCTTCAGTCAGGGGAGTAATCACATTTGAGGCATCAGTAGCGTGTCTGGATGCTGGGGTGCCTGGCATGTCTGTCTGTTGTCCTTGATCACAAGGCTTCTCGAGGGCGTGGAAACCCGAGGCATCCCACATCGAGCGCGGGGGTTACATGTCATAGACACGTACCTGAGGTTTTCCTCAGCTTCCCGTGTTCAACACAGGGTATGTTTGCAAGATTAACGTCTAGCAAAGACGGTTACGCCAAAGGCGTTCCATCCGAGGTTTTCCTCAGGCATCTCATGTTTACCACGAGGTAGGTCGCGAGTTTAACGTCTCGCGGAGACGGTTGAGAATGGAATGGGACCATCGCAGGGGTGGTGACGACGAAGTTGGGCTTGAGCCTTAAAGGGGCTTCCTACATATCCCCGTGGCAGGGAATCAAAGTCCTCGTAGTTCAAATGATACAGTTTAGCGTCATGCGGGACGGTAATGAACCCTGACGTGAATAAACGACGGGTGGTGGGTTTCGGTGAGCCGACATAAGTGAGGGACCTTGATCCACTATTATTGGGCTTGAACCTCGTGGAGGCTTCCTACGTACCATGCCTTGACATGGATCAAAGACCACGTAGTTCAGGTGGTGAGTAGACCTTGGTCCACTGATGGTGGGCTTGAACCTCGTGGAGGCTTCCTACGTAACATGCCTTGACATGGATCAAAGTCCTCGTAGTTCGGATGAAAGTAGACCTTGGTCCACTGTTGGTGGGCTTGAACCTCGTGGAGGCTTCCTACGTACCATGCCTTGACATGGATCAAAGTCCTCGTAGTTCGGATTGGGAGTAGACCTTGGTCCACTAATGGTGGGCTTGAACCTCGTAGAGGCTTCCTACGTACCATGCCTTGACACGGATCAAAGTCCTCGTAGTTCGGATTGGGAGTAGACCTTGGTCCACTGATGGTGGGCTTGAACCTCGTAGAGGCTTCCTACGTACCATGCCTTGACACGGATCAAAGTCCTCGTAGTTCGGATTGGGAGTAGACCTTGGTCCACTGTTGGTGGGCTTGAACCTCGTGGAGGCTTCCTACGTACCATGCCTTGACACGGATCAAAGTCCTCGTAGTTCAGGTGGGGTTTCTCCGGTGAACCGACGTGAAAGCAGACCTTGGCCCGCTGATGGTGGGCTTGAACCTCGTGGAGGCTTCCTACGTACCATGCCTTGACATGGATCAAAGACCTCGTAGTTCAGGTGGGGGGTTTGTCGGTAAACCGACGTGAAAGCAGACCTTGGTCCGCTGATGGTGGGCTTGAACCTCGTAGAGGCTTCCTACGTACCATGCCTTGACACGGATCAAAGTCCTCGTAGTTCGGAAGGTCACAACGGCTTACCGCTGGACCGGGGTGAGACCCGACGTGAAAGAGCGACGGGTGGGCTTGAACCTCGTAGAGGCTTCCTACGTACCATGCCTTGACATGGATCAAAGACCTCGTAGTTCAGGTGGAAGTAGACCTTGGTCCACTAATGGTGGGCTTGAACCTCGTGGAGGCTTCCTACGTACCATGCCTTGACATGGATCAAAGACCTCGTAGTTCAAAAGGTCACAACGGCTTACCGCTGGACCGGGGTGAGACCCGACGTGAAAGAGCGACGGGTGGGCTTGAACCTCGTAGAGGCTTCCTACATACCATGCCTTGACATGGATCAAAGACCTCGTAGTTCAGGTGGTTTTGTCAGGGTCGGTGCTCACTCTAAGCCCACGTGAGTCATGCTCGGTGTGAGAAACAAGAGGTTGCAAGGACCTGACGATCACGTCGCGAAGGGTGCGTCCGTGAGAAGCGAAATGGGGCTTACGCGTTGAGCGGCCCATGGTGTTGGGACTTACTCCAGGATGGAGGCCCATGGCGCGACAAAGCGCGGGGAAGATGGACCTTGGTCCGACAATGGGAGGTGCCTCGTTCCCTATCACGTCCTCCACTGACCTTGGTAGTGGGGAAGTACCGAGATGCACGGGTGCAATCATCCGTACCAAAGGTTAGGGATTTACGCTCTGAGGCGACCCTTCCCCTGCGAACATACACCACTCCGAAAAGGAGGATCTCATTCCATGTGCGGAAGAGTTCCATTCCCGTGGAGACGAGCGGTGTAATGAATGCTCGAGTTGGGGGGACCCTTCGTGAGGGAGACGAGGTTGGGTCACAGTTTAACGTCATGTGTTGAGGACGTGGTGCTTGGCAGTTTAACGTCCTGCAGCTCGGACGAGGTGGGTTCACTCCACACCCCTAGGGCTTACATAACTGGTACCCTCTGGTCCTTGGGGAAGGGAAGGTACCAGTAAGGCCATGGTAAAGGGGGGTCGCGGGAGGAACCACCGAGGGGTCCACGTTAGCGTGGCTATGCGAAGAAGCAATAGCCGTTAGCGTGCCTATGCGAAGGAGCATTGGGCGAAGCAACGCTACGGGAGGTGTTGTCCATGGGACTTTGAAATCACATCGTGCAAACCTGGAGGGTCGCACGGAAGGAGGAATCGCTAAGCAGAGGAGTGTGCTTTGCGAAGTGGGGTGCCTTGGCCTTAGCATGGGGCATAGGTGGAAGTGGGAGGTGCTTCGCGAAGTGGAACAGTGTTCGCGGAGCACTGCCTCGCGAAGGAGTGGTTCGCGAAGCAGGGTCCTGCCAAGCAAAGTGCTTCGCGATGCATAGTTATCCTGCCTTGGCATAGGGATTACTAGCATGGGTTGGGTGTTTCGCGAAGCACGAGTGCTCCGCGGCTGCCCGGGTTCCCTTGGGAATCCCCTTCCTTTGCGAACGCCCTTGGGCTTCGCGAAGGGCATCCCTCTCGGAAGAGGGGCTCAGGACGAAACAAATCAGAGTCGTCTCGCGAAGTAGAAATACCTCGCGGAGCTCATGATTCCCGGGGCAAAGCTTGCTTCGCGATTCGGGAGAGGAGAAGCCGAAAGGTCGGATTGTCCGTCCCGGGGACTCAGGGGGAGTCGAGTATTTATAGGGAAGGGGCGCCGCGAAGCAGGGCTCGCGCGCCGCCTCTGGAGCTTCGCGGCGCGCTCACGAACGTCAAACGCGCTCGCGGAGGATCACCGCCTCTGATGCTTCGCGGCGGCTCGCGAACGTCAAACGTGCTCGCGGAGGATCACCGCCTCTGGTGCTTCGCGGCGCCGCCAGGGCTGGGGCGCTTCGCGGAGGGGCTTCGCGGCTGTGCTCCGCGGCTGTGCTTCGCGATGCAGCACGCCGGCTGTCTTTTTCGTTTCTTCCTTTCGGGCCATATTTTTGGCGCCAACAACAGTCAAACATTTATACCTGGTGAGCTGACCTGATTTGAGCTGTTTTAAGGGAAACCCTTTAAAAACACACACGCAAATCAGTGTTTTGTGCACAAAGTTGGAAATCAGTTGTCAGGGTCCTGGTGTATGGATACGTCGGCCGCCCACACCAACACTGGACTCCCTGAACTGAAATCCACACTCGGTACTCTTAACATTATTGCTTCACAAAAAGAAAAAAGTCCGAGTCATAAGTTCTGCGGTAGAACCGAACTCCTTTGATACTAATTTGTCACGACCCGTCCTCGGGACCCGTGTCGTGACTACCCCAAGCCCGCCTTCCATAGGCCAGGGGCTGGTGACTAGCACCAAGGCGTAAATCCCGGTAAAAAGGGAAGGCATTGCCTTTTTAAAGTAAACAATCACATAGAGTACAAGCGGAAGAAGGAAACACTCAGTAAAAACTGAGTACAACAGTAAGTGCGGAAAGTAAAAAGGGGCTGGAAATACAAGCCCAACTGTAATGTACAACTCGAAAGGGAAAACAGCAACTGAAAAGTAAAGCTCCTACACCGAGCTGTCCACTGGAAATCCCACCTGAAGGGTGGGTACAGATAGCTCCTCTACTCCTCGGGTCCCGCCGTCCGCTCCTAGTATGTCCCACACAGTGGTCCACCTCCCGGTACCGCCTCGTCGTCGCGTCCACCTCTGGGTACCGTCTCGTCGTGAGGTCCTCCTCTGGGTACCATCTCGTCGTATAGTCCACCTCCAGGTACCGTCCAGTCCTCGAACACTCGGCCTCTGTCAGCACTGCCCGTCATCTGCAACCAACACAACGAGGTGCGGCCATAGCCCATGCAGGGGTGAGTATAACGATACTCAGTAGGGACCCCGAGACCCTCAAGGTCTCACTAAACCAACAAGGATAACCACAAAAAAGATCTCAACGGATAACCTCTACTTAGGTATATGCCCATACATATACCAAAGTTATCAAGTAGCCCATCTCAATCATGAGGAAACACAAGGATTGTGAAATCAACGGATAACCACTACCAGGGTATATGCCCATACATATACGTAAGTTAGCAAGTGACCCATCTCAATCATGAGGTAAACACAAGGTCAAAAGTCTCAGCTAAAACTAGGATTTTCAGTATCGAAACCGTAACTATTGAAGAGCTTCGTCTCTGGAGTGTACAGTGGTCCTGTCACAACTCCGAGGTACTGCTCACTAACCGAAGACTGCTGAAGTACTCCTCCTGTCGAGTACCGCGGGTAAGCCACCCAGACACAGTAGTGCTTCCCGCCGAGGTATGTCACCCAAACACAGTAGTGCACACCCCCTAGTAGCCTGCTGAGGTACTCTCCGAACGAGTACCGCGGGTCTGCACTGTCACACAGGTAGTGCTCCGTCCGACATGGGTTTGCACCTCAGAAAGTAGTGCTCCGTCCACTGGGCTAGTCGACTCACTCCAAGTCGAGTCGTTCAAGCAGTCGTCAGGTCTCAGCCAGTTACACGGTCTTCGTACTCCGCACGCTCGTCACTGGGAGGGTCTTCTCCACGAGCTATAGGTCGATACTCCAAGTATCTCAAAGTCCCACGAAGATGTATCTCAAAGGAATGCCTCGTCATAGGGGTCTCAACACAACAGACGGCGCGTCAATCGGACGCCCGGTCTGTGAGTTATTAGCCTTTTCGTCCCAGGGGCCCGGTTGGATTTGTGAGCGAACCAAACCCAGTCGTATCTCAACTGTACCCCGAAATCTCATAGGGTATACTCATAGGGACCATTTCTCAACGAGATCACCAACGCCGCTGACGGATCGTCAAACGGACGTTCTGTCAGAAAGATATCAGCTTTTCCGTTCCCGGGGCCTGGTTGGATTTCGGTGCGATCCAACCCGGCCACTATCCCTCTGCAACCAATTCTCGGGCGAAGGATGCCAAAAGATCCGTATCGTCAACAGGAACTCATCGCAATAGACGGCGCATCAATCGGACGCCCGGTCTGAGATTTATTGGCTTTTCCGTCTCACACCCACCCTGGGAAACTTCCCAGGAGGTCACCCATCTTGACCACTTCTCTAGGCCAAGCACGCTTATCTATACAGTTTTAACCACGTAGGCTCCCAAAAAGGAAGTTGTACCTTGAGTATAATATACCTAAACGGCCATCTCGATCCAAGGATCGTGTTGCCGCTGACGGCTAGTCGTTTGGAGGCCCGTAGCCGAAGATACGGGCATTTGACCGAAAGTGGTCCGAAACTGGGGGTCTAGACCCGGGCCGACCCGGCCCGGCTCGGAAAACCCGGCCCGGCGCGGCGGCGCGGGCCGGTGGGGCGCCGCGGTCCGGCGCGGCGGCGCGGGCCGGCACGGCGGCGCGGCCTGGGCGCTGTTCGTGTGCCGCACGCGGGGGGAAAAGCCCCCGTCTTTCCTCAGATGGCGGCGCGGCAACCTGCCGCGCCTAAAGAAAAACTGCCCCCTCACGTGGGGGCCTGCCTTCGAGAAAACGGGGGGCCGCCTGCCCCCCTTTGTGAAACCGGCCCCCCCTCATAATGGGGGGCATTAAGGCTGGCTGGGGGAAATTATTTCCCCCGGTTTTCTCCCTTCCGTCCGGCCCGACCTGGCCGGCCGGTTCTTCCTCAACGGGACCGGCAAGGCTGGTCCCCCTTCCGGCTTCCGACACCGGCGGCCCAGCTGGCCGCCGGTCTTCTCATTCCGCCGCGGCCCGGAACCGGCCGCGGGCTTTGTTGTCCGGCGCAGTACGACGACACCGCACCGGCCGCGGCGCCTTCAACCTTCTTCGACGCGGCGCGACGGGGTCGCGTCCTTGCATTATTTAATGACGCGGCGCGACGGCGCCGCGCGTTTCTTGCCGCATGATCCTGCCTAGTTCGACGGCACTGCGCCACACCTGTTTTAATCCACAACAAAATCAACATGAATAGGAGGAGGGTCGGCCGTGTTCGTGCGGTCCGGCCCCCTCGCGTTATTTGCTAACAATCGGCCTTTAATGAATGATAAACTTTCACAATCTTTTAAATTAAATAAAAAGATTTGGAATCAAGGCCCGAAAAATATAAACCTTCAAGTTTGAAGGAGAGATCCACATAACATTAAAAAGTTAAAACCCCTACCTTGATTTAAGAGGTGACAAGATTCGGCATCGTGAAAAGAGATGTCGCAGAAGAAGAGTCGTCGGTATTGCGGGTATGGCGTCGCGGAAGACGTTTCCCGAGAACGTGGCTTTCTTCGTCGATGTCCGATTGTTCTTCGTGTTCTTTTCCAAGAGGATGAAGAAACTTCAAGACTTCTAAGCCTTCATTCCAAAAGCACTCAAACAACACAACCCAACCAAATGAAATAAGTTCTCCACTTATTTATTTAACATCACATGGATTTTGAAATTCAAGTGTTTGAAATTCAAAAGACTCACACAACTCACCACATTAAAATCAACTCATTTAAGACATAAGTTATAACTAAGTTAAAATCATTTAAGTGGGAGTTGAGGGGTTTTAGACGATATGAAGAGGTGGGGTTCATGTGGGCCCCACCACCCTCATAACCTCCCAAGGGGGGTTGGGTGGTTACCCAACTTCCACCATGAGTTGACACTTAGAGTAAGTTAATAAAAAATTGTAGTGTAGTTATAAAATAAACTTCCACAATTTTTATTATCAACACTCGTGTAAACGCAACTCCGGTACATGAGTTCCTAAGTAATTACGGGTGTTGCGGTTCCATCGGGGCCCTCAGAATTCGATTCTGGGCACCGGTTCAAAAGATAGAAATTCCCGCTCGCTCATTCACTGAACGTACCCGAGCCAAACTTCGGAAATTAATTTCGGGCACACCGGGCCTCGGAATCAGGCGCCGTCAGAAACTGCGTTCTTGTAAAATTCCAAAGAAAATTAAGAAAAAAATTTCCTTGAAATTTCTGGGTCTTTACATATAAATGTATTACTTTTATAATTATAATATATCCAATGTAATAATTATTATAATCAGTCATATATATATATATCTACCTTCAATCTAACTGACTCAAACAATTCAAATTAGCCCTCTATTACTAATAATAGTTTATAAGAAATAACTTAAACATTCCAACGTTTGATTGGACATTTTATTATTGTTTTTCAATTGACCACTCAAACTGGTAACACGATTTGAAAAAACAAAATCTAATAGTTAAACTTAGAAAACATTATCATCTTACCTTGGTCCAATCAACTTTCTCAATTCATCTAATATCCACACATTCGGCCCACCTACTCAATCTGATATAATTCTACTCATAATATTTTTTAGGAATATCTATAATGAATAATTCATAATAATTATAATAAATGTGTTAATCTAGAAATAATATAATATCTTGTAAACATTAGAATAAGCTCACAAATCATCATAAGTAAACTTTATTACATCAAAATATCATTTTCAATACCTAAGATAAAACTACTTGAGCACTTCCATTCAACTCCAATAATTCATCCATTAAACATAAAGTATGTTACCAATAATGGATTATTCAACTAATCTTTCTAGTGGCTTCAACTTTGTAACTACTTTAAAATTATTAAATAAATAAACTATTTCAATTTCAATGAACACCATTAGAAACCATTGTGAACCCTTGAAAAAAAACACACACAAAATATTTACTCTTCATTCACACCTTTAATATTTTTTGTGACACCTTAAATGTTTTTCCAAATTAATATATCAATAAGTGAACCTATCACCATAACTTTTCCCAGTAGTCATACATTTTCTCTAAAAATTATTGACAATAATGAAATCATTCAATGGAAATAGGTATCAGTTCATTCTTAATAAATGTTTTATTCAGTTTTTTTACTCAATGCCTTATGTGATCCATTATCGTTATAGGAAACAATTGGATGTTTGAGGTACCAAAAATTTGTCCTTTACTGATAAGTCTAGATGTCTCTTAGAATGAGATCTCGGGAAAAAAATCAATGGGTTTTCACTTTTATTTTATTATAATGAGACTAATTGATCTAGGAATCTATAAACAGATTAAAGCATTCATGTGTAATGAGGTTGATAATAATACTTAGAGAACCTTCATTCATTATCTTTTCTTATGTCTCTAAAAAATAAAATTACTCCTTCTTTGTGTTATGTACTTTTTATTTAACCAAGGATGTTATATTAGAAAAATTTTACCATTACTAATGACAAGGTGTTCATCAACATTATAGAATAACCATATTTTTGTAGAAAATAATTTTTTAGATCCTTCAAAAATCTCCAAATGTATCCCGTGATAGTATATATTTCATATGAACTTAAAAATATAAAACACTTCAAAATATTTTCATCATAATATTTATATTGAAAATATACCGAAATAGTTCACTGTTTACAAGTTTTAAAACATTCCAATTTCCAAATATTCATCCATTGTGACCATAATATATAATCTTCAATGAACCAATATAAGAACCATCCTAGTATGGAAAAGTACATAGTGAATGATATATATGTTTGATAGTTGTCTCATTATCTCATGTTCTCAACATGATATAATTATTCAAATTCAATTTCATATTTTGAGAAATAAAATAAAAAATAAAATGGTTAATGTTAAAAAGTGGATACTTCTTTTTTAATATTGTTACAAGAAAGGTTGAAGTGATTCTTACTAGCTAATTTTTTAATTTAATCGAGCCTTCATGCTTGAAAATATTAAATTCAATTATAATTGGAGATATATAGATCATATAAATTATTCAATTAATATTTTTGTGAACATTCCTTCCAAAAGATCACTTAGAAAACATTTATCACTAAGTGAAATATTTATCTGCATCAGGAATTCTTATTATGATTGAACTATTTCAGAAATATTTTATGATGTGTGACCAGAAATATTGCACCACATAAATAGAACTTATTTATTTTCGTGTGGAATATTTTCATTTCAATTTGTACTATACTTTTTTTGGAATTATTTTATTGTCCTAATTATTTCCAAATCATATATCCAGGGAACTAATATACCATTAAGAGCATTATATGAATGTTTAGATAATTAATATGACCTCTTTTGACTTACATCCTTTTTAGTAATTCTTTTAGATTATGATATTTTGTTAAAATATTTTGTTTTGGAATCAACAGTTATATCATATTTCTTTCAGGATCTATTATTGGGATAAATTTTGTTTGAAAAGTTATTCTACCAATTTCCAATGTGTACATATTCATTAGTAAAACATTTTTGTGGACTTATTTTCATACCAAATTATTATATTTTTCAAGAGGAGAATAAATTTATCCTTTTACAATCATATTTCCCAAAATCAGTTGATATTTCAATCAATCGAAATTCATTGTATGTTTTTATATTTTCATACAATATGGATGTTGTTTATTTTTCTCTTGAATTATAGATGGTGTAATATGATTCCATTGTGCTATATCATTTAAAATATTATACAATAAATCTAATTCACAATTATGAAATATATTACACCATCAAAATTAACCTAAAACCAAGATATTATTATTTATTATATATAATGATTTTGAGTCTTATTTATTACTTTTTGGGATCTTCCAAAGGAACCATCTTTCACTTTCATTTTCCTTTCCACACATGAATTTGTGGTATTATTCATACAAAATTTCATTCTCTCTAACTGTAAATATTTTTTTCATCCTTTAGAATTTATGAAATCATATTTATAGACATTAATTAAAGATGGTATGGATGGTACCTATTTCTTCAAATCTTTGGGAGAGAAATAAATTGATGAGTTTAAGATCATTTTTTCACATATTAGTTATATTTTAACCTTATATTATTAACAACAGTTTTCTTGGATGTCTCATTATGTATTTTATAGTAATTTTAAATATTATCTTCCAATTATATACATCACATGTTGTGGGTATTTTGCTGATATTCTATCATAATCACCATATATTCACAAACATTCCATATTATTTAAAAATAATTTTCATATAACCTTTTTTGTGACAAAGAGTCAAGATCTATAGTTTTATTGTACTTCACTTCAAATTGAATGTCCTTGAAATAAATACTATTTTTAATCTTCTCTTCACGTTAATGAAAAATATCATATAGATATGTATATATATCATATTTAAAATCAACATATCTGATATATTTGTATTGAAACTATGATGACATTATTTCATGATACAATTTTTAGGATCCAAAAACATCAACCATTTTTTTAGAGCATTACACGTTCTAGAACATTTTCAGTAAAATATGCATTTTATGGTATAGAATTCTTCACCCAGTTTGGGTGATATATTCATGCATTATTTGAATGACTCTAAAAAATTAAGATACTATTTATTTAGTAATTTAATATATAATCTATTTAAATCAATTAATATATATAAGTTTTGAAATTTTATATTAACAGCAACACTAAATATTCTAAGATGATCATCCTATGGATAGTTTATTCAAGAATATTCAAATACCAAATAATCACAAAACATTATATTGGTGGGAATGTTTTCCCTATTATTGGTTGAAAGATAGGCCATATACTATTTACTTTACAAGCCTAATATATCTCGATTATTATCATGGCATGGAGAAACTAATTATTACTCTTCTTCAATGAATAAGTATAACTTCATATTTTTTAATTTCCTCCTTTTTTCTCATTTTAATCATGGTTTTAAATGAAATTTATTTTTTCCAAGATAATAAAATCTTAACCAAAAAAAATCATCATTTATAATAGAGGAGAAAAAATCATGTCCTCTAAATGGAATTTCTTATCTAGAGAGAATCTTTTAGATCAAGTATATTATCATAATTGAGAGGAATAGATTTGGATCTAATCAACAATGATAGGGGGAATAAGTGTTGGGAACTTCTAATCCTATTATATAATTTCATCACATTAACATTTTGACTTATTAGGATATCAAATCCCATTTTCTCATTTCCTAATTATATTTATGAATTTTATGAAATGTAAAATATGACACATGATATATTGAAATGGTTCTCTTCTCAATGAAAATAGATAGTCATTTTCAAATATATTGATTAACTATACATATATTATCCACAATAATTTATAACCATGTATATTAGATTTTATGGAAAACAATCTTTGCCTAAGAATTTGTCTCTATACAATAGGAGGGGGGAAATAATATTAATTCCATAGGCTAAAAAATGACCATGTCTAACACTGGTTCTTTATACATCTTTTGGATACAGTCTCCAACTTCTTATTATGGTGCTTTTATATACATGTTATTCATAAACATTTTTTACTTCATATTTTATGTCATAGTGTTGTGTTATTCATCACTTAATTTTTCTTACCTTATTACATGCATAATAGGTGGAGAAAATTCATTTTACTTAATATTTCATCTAGAAAATATCTCTCCAATAGTTGTTTTAATAATTTTCCTTAATTGATGAATATATTAGTGAAATTTCAATTGTGTCTTATTTTTCTTTTACATTAAACACCAAACAATCTAGTATTATCCATTTGATCTGTTTTTTTCTAGTTGAAGTTTTTATAAAACCATATTATTATTTATGTTCCTATAATCACTAGTTGATAAGGAAACTTCATTAGGTGTTTTTCATATCCCATCTTTTTTTATTATATTGATTCACTATTATATTTTCTGGTAATGTTTCTCTATCCAAAACCCCTTACTTTAGGAAGTACCTCTTTTACCAATACATAATCCGAAATTTAAATTACACTACATATTTTTGAATTGGAATTTATTATGGATTATCAATTCCTTATAATAAAATAGAACCATAAAAATAACTTCATAACACTTTAATAATGCATGAGAACACATTTATATATACTGTGGTTCTCTATTATTTAATACCAAGGTGTATAATTCATTCCAATGTTCCTGGTAAATATTTTTAGAATCCCACTGAAATATTTCCTCTAATTTACCACATTTAGACTTCGTAAAATAAAAAATCAAAATAATATTCTTTGGAAACATGCCTATATCTCATTATAAACATTATTCTTATATAATCATTAAATATAAACCATAATCATGATCATTGTTCAGGTTTTTCATATGTTGATCATTGAACTCATCCTTATCACATGTAATAAATTTAGAAAAACATCATATACTTATTCCAAGATTCTACCCCGTATAAATTACTTTCAAATCTTCATTTTAGTGAAATTTAAAATATAATTCAATTAAACGTTTTTATTAATATCTTAAAAATGTTCTCAATATAATTCCTTTAATCGATGAAATATTTCCCAATATATTCATATAATAAATTATTAGATCTAATGACTCCTTTTGATATTCCCTTTAGATGTTTATTCATCATATATTTGTTGGGAAATTCCTTTTTCTAATGGGTTTTTAAATTTCCATTTTCATTCCTACATCTGATGAACGCTCATATATTTTCATGACAACTTATATATCCGATCATTGTAGAAATATATTAGATAACTTTGTAATAAATAGAATAATTTATTTGTTACACATTTTGACTCATGAGATCATTCAAAGAATGATTTAAAATTAAAATATTAGGAATCATTAGTAACTTCTTTCAAATGATATTTTTTAGAAACATTAGTGTAATGAAATTCACATAGACACATCTACTGCTTAATTCATACATAATCTTATGTCTAATTCCTTATCTCTAAAATAATTACAACCCAATATCTAATGATCATCATATTATTTATCTAAGTATTACAATTAAATTTTTATTATCTCACTAAAAAATATTTATAAACTAACATCCCATTTATTCATGTTTCCTAATATATGCTTCAAAAACTTCTTATTTTTCTGATTATTTGGAAACTCATATCAGAATATCTGATAATATCTTAGTTCGATGACCTTAAAAAAATTCATGTAAATGTTTACAATATTTGGAAAAAATTTATCAAACTTTTGGGAAATTCCTCACTTCACATATCTTTAGTTTTCTAATTCAATATGAAGGAATTCGAATAAATCTACACATAATATATCCACCATCAACTTTTATATTCATTAGGGAACAATCGGGTTCTTCTAACTACCCTTTAATCCATTGATATATATACATTATACATGTCTATCTAATGAAATTTCCTAATGATATGAAGGATTTTCCTCCATACATAATCTTGAACCATAGCCTCTAGATATCATTTTGTTCAATAATTGATTTTTATTTCACAAAAAATGTTATGATATTGTTTTTTCTATCATAATTATTTATAACTGACCAATAGTATGTTGTACCTCTCGTTCCCCTCGTTGTTTGATTTTCATGATCACAATCACTTTATTATTTGTCTAACATTGTTTTAAGTGTTTTTGTTTTATAGGCAAAAGATTGCCAAGGAAATGGGCCATGAAGCACATCAAGTGGACTAAAATTCAGTCCACCGGCCAACCGGTGTGATATCACCGGCCAGCCGGTGGACCTGGCAGAGGCATTGCCCACTGCCAGGCTCCAACGGTCAGCCGGTGGATTGACCACCGGCCAGCCGGTGGCATCCAGTCAAACAGTGGTAGCTACTGTCTGCCCACCGGCCAGCCGGTGGCTCTGGCACCGGTCGGCCGGTGGTGCCTGGAAAAGAAGAATCAGCTACTGCCAAGCCACCAGCCAACCGGTGGCCCATCCACCGGTCAGCCGGTGGAGCCAAGACTCGAAATCTCCCAAATTCCTCAAGCAACGGCCAGCCGGTGGGACTGTACCGGCCAGCCGGTGGAGCCAGTCAAACTAGCCGTTGCAGTTTGACCAGGCTGGGCCACTTGGCTCCCAACGGATCTTTAAGCCTCTCCAACGGCTCCGAAGACTCCAAAAGGGTTCCTTGCCTATAAATAAAGGCCAAGGAATCCCCGGACACCTACCGGATCATATACAAAGCCCACGGACACGTTGTTCATCATTTGGCGTACCTCCGGCAGACTTCCTTCAAGGAACCCATCTTTCTCCAACAACGTCCACATCCAAGGAGCTCCTCCAAAGAAGCTTGGAAGCGGCCTTCAACATCTCCAATCAATCAAAGGCGCCCAAGGCTTCTCAACATACGGGTTTTATTGTATATTTATTTTGAGCTTTAAATTTGGGTTTGTGCCTACAAACCCCAACACCTTTTCTCATCCCTCTTTCTTTTGGGTTTCACATCACCACTAAGGTGTGAAGAGGTTTCTTCAAGCCTTTTCTTTTAAAAGGCTTGTGTCATAGGTGAGCTAGCCTTCACCTGTAAGAAGGCTAGTGGGTTCTTGCTCAACCATTAAAAGCAAGTGGTTCTTGCTTAACCACCAAAATCAAGCTGTAATAGGTTCTAGTGCTACCTCAAAGCCTAGTGGGTTTCTTGCTAAAACCATTGAAAAGCAAGCGGTAGAATCTCTCAACGGTTTAGTTGGGAGCGGAGACGTAGGCCGGGTTTTTGGCCGAACTCCATTATCAATTCTTGTGTCTTGCCTCTTTATTTCCGCTGCACTTTCAACTTTGATTTTAATTTGTTAATCATTTTTTAAAAGGCAATTCACCCCCCCTCTTGCCATCACTCCCTTTCTTTCTCCGCCCAACAATTGGTATCAGAGGGAGTATTTGAATAATTCCCTAACCGGTTTCAAATTAAAGATTTTTTTTGATGGAATCTACCTCTTTCGCCCCCGAGGGATACTCATTGGGTCGGGCTCCATTTTTTGATGGGACCGACTATAATTATTGGAAAACCCGCATGACCACTTTTTTAAGAAGCATAGGATATCCTATTTACAAAATTTTCATGCAAGGTTATTCTTTGTCTTCCCCCGATGAATCCAAATGGACCCAAGCCGATATTAGAAATTTCGAGCTTGATGGCAAAGCCATGAACGCTCTACATTGCGGCCTTGACCAAAATGAGTTCAATCGAGTTACCACTTGTACCACATCTCATAAAATCTGGAAACTTTTGGAGGTTACCCATGAGGGGACCAACCAAGTAAAGGATACTCGATTAGATATGTTTCGTCAAGATTTTGAATCATTCTCCATGCATCCAAATGAATCAATTTCTGAAATGTTTACTCGTTTTACTGACGTGTGCAATGGTAGAAAATCTCTTGGAGATAACATTTCTGCAGAAACCATGGTCAAGAAGATCCTATGGATCCTACCTAGCTCATGGGCTCCAAAGGTGACGGCAATCCAAGAAGTAAAGGACATCAAAAACATGCCGGTAGAAGAGCTCATCGGCTCCCTAATGACCTATGAGATCACCATGAGGAGGCAAGCTAAAAAGGAGGGCACACCAATCAAGACACGCAATCACATTGCCCTCAAGGTACAAAAAGAAGTAAGCTCCTCCTCATCATCCTCATCTTCCTCATCTTCTTCATCTTCAAGCGGCGACTCGGAAATGGAGAATCTCGCCCGCCAAATGCACAAGTTTATGAAGAAGCACAAGAAGAAGAAATCCCGCAAGCATCGAAAGCAAGAACCCGACAAAAGATCGGAGCCCAAGGTAAAATGCTATGGGTGCGGCGAAAAGGGCCATTACAAGCCCGATTGCCCACTCAACAAGAAACGGGCTAAGGAAAAAGGAAAGAAAAAGGTCCTCAAGGCGACATGGAGTGACACCTCCTCATCATCCTCCTCCTCCTCCTCCTCGAGCGACCAAGGTACAAAATGCCTAATGGCATTTCACGAGGTAAATTCTTCCGATTCCTCATCCTCGTCCTCATCTTCAAATTCTTTTAATCATTTATCATATGAAGAACTTCAACATATGCGAGACCAATTAGAAAATGGTTTTCATGAGCTTTCCTCAAAATTCGTTTCTTTGAAAAAGAATTACAAAATACTTTCCTCCGAAAAAGAACAACTTCTCAAAGAGAAGGAGGAACTCTCCCTAAAAATCCAAAATTTCCCAAATGTTGATTCTTTGGAATCAACCATCAAGGGCCTTAGAGAATCCTTAGCCAAGTTCACCCATGGTGAACAAAATTTGACCAAATTATTGGGTTCTCAAAGGGTTTCTAGGACCACTCAAGGACTTGGCTATACCAACCAAGCCTCCTCCTCCCATGCACCCACTGTTTTTGTAAGGGGGAGCTCTAGTTATAAATTTTGCAATTATTGTAAAAAATCCGGGCACCTAATTTATGAATGCGATTGCAAAAATGCCCGTTATGGTATGCCTAAATCTATTTACTTTTCAGACGAATTTTATAGGAGAAGACCCGCCATGAAACAAATTTGGATTGAAAAATCTCTTTTGGCGAGTCTCTCCGGGCCAAAATTAGTTTCGGTTCCAAAACCCTTTCCCAGATGATTTTTTGTTTTATTTAGGGGGAGAAAGTTTCTTTATTTGTTTTCAAACTTTCAATTCAATTTTGATTCAAAACTTTCAATTCAAACTGTTATTCAATTTTGATTCAAAACTTTCAATTCAAACTGTTATTCAATCTTTCAATTTCAAAACTTTCAATTCATTTTTCAATTTAAACTTTCAATTCAAACTTTCATTTCAAATTTCTTCAATTTCAAATTCTCATTTCAAAATTTTATTCAAATTTTTCAATTCAATTTTCAAAAATTCCAATTGATCTTGATTTTCAATTTTCCCTCAATCAAATTTTTATGCCCCACGCTATTTTGATAATCACAAAGGGGGAGAAATTTCTTGATTGATTGGGGGAGAATCTTTTCTATCATGCTTTGATTTATTTTCAAATTATCCTTTAAGAATGTCTTTAATTTCAGTATTTTACATTTATTGTTTTGGTGATTGTGATCATAAAAATAGGGGGAAATTGTTGTACCTCTCGTTCCCCTCGTTGTTTGATTTTCATGATCACAATCACTTTATTATTTGTCTAACATTGTTTTTAAGTGTTTTTGTTTTATAGGCAAAAGATTGCCAAGGAAATGGGCCATGAAGCACATCAAGTGGACTGAAATTCAGTCCACCGGCCAACCGGTGTGATATCGCCGGCCAGCCGGTGGACCTGGCAGAGGCATTGCCCACTGCCAGGCTCCAACGGTCAGCCGGTGGCTTGACCACCGGCCAGCCGGTGGCATCCAGTCAAACAGTGGTAGCTACTGTCTGCCCACCGGCCAGCCGGTGGCTCTGGCACCGGTCGGCCGGTGGTGCCTGGAAAAGAAGAATCAGCTACTGCCAAGCCACCGGCCAACCGGTGGCCCATCCACCGGTCAGCCGGTGGAGCCAAAACTCGAAATCTCCCAAATTCCTCAAGCACCGGCCAGCCGGTGGGACTGTACCGGCCAGCCGGTGGAGCCAGTCAAACTAGCTGTTGCAGTTTGACCAGGCTGGGCCACTTGGCTCCCAACGGCTCTTTAAGCCTCTCCAACGGCTCCGAAGACTCCAAAAGGGTTCCTTGCCTATAAATAAAGGCCATGGAAGCCCCGGACACCTACCGGATCATATACAAAGCCCACGGAGATGTTGTTCATCATTTGGCGTACCTCCGACAGACTTCCTTCAAGAAACCCATCTTGCTCCAACAACTTCCACATCCAAGGAGCTCCTCCAAAGAAGATTGGAAGCGGCCTTCAACATCTCCAATCAATCAAAGGCGCCCAAGGATTCTCAACATACGGGTTTTATTGTATATTTATTTTGAGCTTTAAATTTGGGTTTGTGCCTACAAACCCCAACACCTTTTCTCATCCCTCTTTCTTTTGGGTTTCACATCACCACTAAGGTGTGAAGAGGTTTCTTCAAGCCTTTCCTTTTAAAAGTCTTTTGTCATAGGTGAGCTAGCCTTCACCTGTAAGAAGGCTAGTGGGTTCTTGCTCAACCATTAAAAGCAAGTGGGTTCTTGCTTAACCACCAAAAGCAAGCTGTAATAGGTTCTAGTGCTACCTCAAAGACTAGTGGGTTTCTTGCTAAAACCATTGAAAAGCAAGCGGTAGAATCTCTCAACGGTTTAGTTGGGAGCGGAGACGTAGGCCGGGTTTTTGGCCGAACTCCGTTATCAATTCTTGTGTCTTGCCTCTTTATTTCCACTGCACTTTCAACTTTGATTTTAATTTGTTAATCATTTTTTAAAAGGCAATTCACCCCCCCTCTTGCCATCACTCCCTTTCTTTCTCCGCCCAACATAGTATAATTGATAAGTCATTAAATTTAACATATCTTCTGATTGACTATGTCCATTCATATTAGTCTCCTATTAATGTTAAAATTCCTTTGTACCCAACCTCACATTTTTTATATCTGATTGGAATATTCATTTTTTTACATATGATTCTCACTTCAAACTATTGAACGGTTTTAACCTCCATCCATTACTAATACTAAGAAAAATTAATCATATTAGCTGTAAATAAATGATTTCATCCATTTATCTTATATTTACCTTTTGTCTCCACCTTCTATATCTAATAGAATTCTACTCAACAACATCTTAAGAAATTTTCATTACGGAAAATTTCAAACTATTGATCTCAAATTGTCTTTTCGAAAAATCATATAATTATTATAAAACATTTTCATCATCTCATCATCTGTTAGAAGTAAAATCAGAACCTTCAAAGTAACATTATTGTTTATTGATATAATAATATTGGACCATGTTATTTATTCATCAATAATACATCCAAGAAATATCAAATTTATCCATCATTAGTATATTAAAATAAAATTTCTAATGGATTATTCATCATAACTTCTCCAACATAATGATATCACTAAAATATTTATATATCATTGCAAACAATTAAAAAAACAACCATTGAATTAAAAATAAAACATATATAAAAGTTTTATTTTCCTAAATAAATAAATAATGGTTGTTCTATTAATATAATAACACAATTTTATAAAACAAATATACTAATTTAATTATATAATTATGATTTTTGTAGGTTTGGAAATGAAGAATAATGAATAAATAGTAAGGAGTAAGTAACAATCACTTTGGTACCATGGATAATGTCATTGAACACTACTTAGTAATGAAGTGCATAAGATAACATATGGTGACCGATGTATTATGAAGATGTGGGAAGTTTATAGAAGGAAATAAATGAGAGAATTTCAAGACCAATTTCGATGGAATGTGTTTTTTATGATGAATAAGAAGTGTCACCATATATAATTGGAGAAAAGGTAATGTTTTTTATTAAATTTTAGGCTCAAAAACATTGTTACAATATTAAAAGCTCAATATCACAAAAATATTGAAGTAACGGATTATGTGGAATCTTTTAATTTATAAACACTCAATAAAGTATTTCCACACATGTTTTAAACAAGTTTTCATTTACTATTTCTTATATATTATCGTGTACCATTTTTACATGACAAACTAGTTTTTAAAGCAGTAATATACGATTCACTAAAAATTTAAATTAACACCTCTAAAAAAATTAACATGTGATGAAGATAAATTTAATTTCCATTTAATAGAATAAAATTTTGAAATAAAATTAATTTATCTTTTAATTTTTTTCAGCATATTCATTTAAAAATACTTTTTTTAGAAAAAATTATAATAACAATTATGTGTTCTGACATTTATTTAGGATTGGTTACGAATTAAATTTTATTGATATAATTTTACTTGTATCTAAAGAAAATATTTGATTATTCATTTAAAATAAATTATTTTAATTGATATGATAAAAATTAAAAAATAATAAAAAATAAATACATTAACACTAATTGTTTTACAACTATCATAGTCACTATCATTAACCATAGTAATCATAATTTTTTTATCGAAAATAAAACTAATGTCGTTAAAAAATATGATAATTTTTATCTAAAATATGAAGTACATTTATTTTGGATTTATTTTCTACATGTGATCAAAAATATTTTATTTATATAACTAATAAAATGGAATTTTAGATTTAAATAGTACGTATGTTCCCAAAATGAAATACAAGGGTTTTTTAAATAAAATATAGTTAATTTAAATAATTTTTTCTACTCATAAATTTATATATATATTCTATAAAAAATATAATACTTATACGCCATTTTGTTATACTAATAATATAATAAATGTTAGGGTTTTATAAATATCAGTGTTTTGCCACTGTTTCCTAAAAAACAACTATTTTAAAGAAAAATACCGAATGTTTATTTAAATCTAACATTGAAATAATGATTCAAAAAATAAAGACTATTTTGAAAATTGAATTTTATAATTATTTATAATTTAAAATTTATGTAAAAACATATTGAAAATAAATTTTTAGAATTCGAACCATTCCCATTTATATTTCATATAATTTACTACTTAAATTATTTTCAACCAATTATTCATATAAAATATATTCTATGGTCATTAATCATATTTTTTATGGATTATAAAATCAAATATAAATAAATATATATATATTAATAAAAATATATTTCCTTTATTAAATTAACCATATTTTTCACTCTAACCACACTAATTGAATTTCATTCATATTAAATGTAAAATTTAATTTATTTATATAAATATTTTGAAACTCAGTTACAAATATTAATTATAATTAATTCAATAGTTGGGACGTAATTTTCATACGTTAATGTTGATATTTTATGAAAAATATATCACAATTTCAATTTATTTTGGTATTTTGTGATGTAAATGAAATCACGAATGTTGTTTATTTTAGGAAAATAAACAGTTAAATGTCAGGCCATTACACAGTTATATTTCATCGACCATAAACTATCCCCCATAATCTATCTCTATTATCCACATCACCATTATAATAATAAATCTTATGTATCTCTAATAATATAATGACTATAACCATAATAACTATATATAACTGTTTCTAAAATAATAATAACCCCAAACTAGAATCAAATAGCTTCCATAAAAATTACTGAATAGTTGTCTAATTGAAATGACTAAAAAACATTCCAATTATTATAATATAATATCCCATCATGAATTTAATATTTTTCTATAAAGAATAATCATTATTCCATAAAATATACCTCTATACTATAGATGTATCGAATCTTTTTCAATATCCAAGATAAATTTTTTTATTTTCATAATAATATAAAAATAATAATACAATAAATTAAATACTGATTAATACATTTATGAATTCAATTTATCAATCATATTAATATAAGATAATTCACATAATTATTAAACATCGATTTGGGATGGACAATATATATAGCTAATGAAAATAAAAAATAAAACAATTATGAAAAATATTTATCATATCTCATTATATTTATATGAAATTCATATATCCATTGGAATCCTTTTTCATTAATACATATATATAATTATTTCCTTGCTAAAATCTCATTACCACATTAAAAAATGATCTAGTAGTCTCTTAGATGGAATTATATTATTATCAAAATTGTTATACATTTTTAATAATAAAAGATATATTTAATTAAATTTTACATATCATCAATATTCAAATAAGTCATATAAAAAATATATAACATAAATGAATTTCTATGAATTAAATTTTGGAAACCTGGTAATTAGATCGATTTCATAGAAAATTTCATGTTAATGGGGAGACCTTCACAGTTTAATCACAAATTAAGAGAACCCATTCAAAAAGAGAAAGTGTAACCCAAATCCATAACACCCTGAGAACTAAATCCCTAAGGAGAAAAAACCTAACCCAATTATGTTTTATTAAATATCCTTTCGTCGAATGATAGTGATTAAAAATAATAGTGGAATGTAATAGAAAATAAATTGGTTTCCAAAGCCAGATATAATTAAAAATATTGAAGAAGAAGAAGACTCTTAATATAATAGTGGATCAAGGAGAAGATTTCTCATGTTGTTTCATGGAATGACATGAATGAGAGATAAAGGAAAGAGTAGTGGAGAGGGATATATTAGAGAGGAGTAAATTAAAAATATATAGATGCAAATATTATTGATTGGTTTCATAGTTTTTCAAGTTATTCGCTGACCATGAAACCCATTACTAGAAATTCTAGAGAGCTATACTATTTGGTATCATCGTTATGAAATCATTACACCAACTATGAAATTCAACATTAAGGAGGAATTTCTTGATTTTTATAGTTTACACTTGGTTAATAATAATAATAATATTTCAATTATGTTTCTATATCTACGACATAAAAAATGACAATTTAAAAGAAAATATGACTCAACAGACAGTGATAAGAAAAAAAATTATAGTTATTATAATAAAGAGTAAAGTAAAGATCATGTTGTGATATTTCTCTGTATCCTAACAAATTATACCCCTAGGCACACAATTAATTCAATATAGAAATAAAGAATCTAATATGTGATATAATTCTATAAAAAATACATTCTCTCAACCCCGTCGAGATCAAAATGCACTAAACATTTAAAAAAAATACTCCATATTCATATTCATTGTCAAATTCAAAATAAATTATAATTTCAAACCTATAAAAATAAGAAAATTAGAACTAACTAAATCCTTCCTCATTCGGTTAACCAAAAATATAAGGATTCAAAATATAATAATGGTATAACATTTAACATTTGCCTAAATAATACACTCCAAAAAAAATTACATACCATTTTCGAAAAATGGAATCCAAACTTTATCTCTATTCCTAAAGACTGATTCCAAACTTCATAAAATTATATAATATCTCTAGAAAGTAATACAATGTGTAAATAATAAATAGAATAATAATGAGATCAAAAATAAGGAAATCTAAAGTGAAAAGTATAAAAGAAAGAGTGGTTACTTTAAAAAAGTTCATTTAGACTACCACTGTTATATGATAAGAGAGAGATATTCTGCTTATAATATATACAGACATCTTGAAAACAACTAAATGTGTCCCAAGTGTCTATAATTGTGTATATCCTTAGGGGATGTCAACTAATATGATTTCTCATTCCTAAATGGACCACACTAATGACATGAAAGGATCCAATTCATTAATAGAGGATTAGTATTACCAAAAGGTTCTCATAGGTCCCATTAACTAGTTAACATAGGTCCATATTTCTTTTTTCCCCTTGAAAAAGGTTATGCCTTCACAGCTATGGGATGAAATAGGGTCATAACCACTTATAGTCTTACCTATAGAGACCATATTTAACATTATATCCTAATAACACATATCCCTCAATGAATGTGGGTAAGATGGTGGTTAACCTAGACTGTCCATATGATATATAAATATAAATTAAAACTTAATTTTTAATGATTCATAGAACTCTAAATCAAGCGATTTGTGAATAAATATATTGAAACAGTTGATATACTTTTCACCAACTGATTACCGTTCTGTAGGATTATAAACTCAATGTTCCCCTCCATATTCACCATATCTTGAAAATTCTATTACATGAATGTGTTATTAATAAATTTCCAATCTATATTACTATTCAGATAAGGTGGACTACTCGTACTCTAGTATTCATAACTTAACCCTCTGAATAAGGCATCAAAATGTTTTACTCGTGAGGTATGATAATTTTTTAATAAATTAAATGATCAGTCAATTTTTCTAGAAATTTCATATCGTATTGCAGTTATTAATAACAGTATAAAAACAATATAAATCTATGAGGTGGTTTTCTCTACAACTCTATATTAACCAGGAAATCTCAATCTAAGGCAAATCCTCATACCATTTATTAAGAAAGGAAAAGTCCGGTGAATAGGGAAACATACAAGAGGTACCAATTACATGTCATAAAAGTCATACTCATCTCCACACCCAAGAAAATCATCCACAATTACTGATTCCCATTCTGAGCTATCATAGTGCTTGAGGATATTCGTGTACTTCCTTCTGAGATTCAATTTCTCCAAAGATATCAATTCCTTAAAGGATTGCTTGATAGAGGACCTAGTTGCCACTGGCTTTGGAAAATCAGAATAATCCTTCCTCGGCATTCTTTTAACTGGATGAGGTTCCTACATCCTATATTTCTTCTTCCCATCCAATAAAAGTGTCACTATAAGAGGTCTTGACCAAGAAATTATAATTTTCTTTTTCATGCTTCGACACGTCCACCCATTTTACAGTCGTCAGAACAGCTTAGCAAGCATCTTGGACCTTCTCATATGGTCCATTACTGTCAATCATATCCAAACACTATGGGGACTCCATAAAAGCATAACCATCATCAACCTCCTTTTTCAATCCACCCTCCAAGGCGATATTCCATCTTTTGTTCCTCATTGAAGATTTACCCTCCACTTTATCATGAAATAATTCCTAGAATTGATTACAAGTGTCACCTGTGATATGAAAACCACCATTAGATTTCGGCTGCACATTCTCCTGAATATCCTGACCAAGAGTAACCACATCATGTACTGGCCCATCACCAGCTGGACTCAATGGAAACTCTTCCTCCTTCTGTTCATCATCATCAGAAATAAACACCACACTCACCTTGCCTGCAGCGTCCTGACTAAGCCGAAATGCAGCCCCTGAGGAATCAATCACTCCCAAGCTGCCTCCAAATCCATTACCAGGACTAGGACCATTGACACCATTACTCAGTTGAATATCTTTCTTCAATCTATCAGAAACCGCAGCCACATATGGGTTATTGTGTGCCCCCACCTGTTTTCCCAATGCTGAACCACCCAGCTCAACAGCATTTCCATGCTTGCCAACTTCTGTACGTATCAACCCCTGTCCAAATGACCTACTAGGATTATTCAACACAACAGTAGACCTTCTTCTCCATGATTTACCAAGGCAAGGACTGGCCATATGTCCCACGTGGAAACAAATCGAGAAGTAGTCAACCCACTCCTCAAAGACAACATCTTGCCTCCACCGAAACTCCTCACCAACAGTAATCCATATCCAATCGACCGGTGGCCTCGAAGCATCCACCTAAACACAAATACATGGATTCACCGAACGGATCATAAAGGATGTGAGAGCATCATAACATAAAAATCGACCAACCAAGTTACCTATCATACAGATTATTGAGGAATTTTTAAAGGGAAAAGGGAGATGTGGCAGACATACCCATGTCGCTACTGCATGAGGATCCCGGTTCATGAAAAAGTCAAATGACCATAGAAGAAGGAAAACGTTGCATCTGTTGCATCTACGAGGAGCTCTGGACCCAAAAAATTAATTCATCCTCCAAAGAGAATCGTATCATCATGTGTAAATTATCAATCAACCCTATTACTTTGTGGTCCTGTAGATCCCATTTGTTGAACACAAAACGGTAAAATCATCAACCAAAGGCCGTCGATGCAAAAATTGGGAAACCATGGTCCGATCCAAGAAGGTCGAGGCCTTTGAGAATTCTGATAATGTGATCGAGAGCTGGGGTTCCCCCAGGTGAAGATCTAGAACTTTCAAGCCTTAAGAAATCGACGGGAAGTCAGGAAGGGAAGAAGGGTTTGAAAAAGGTACAAAGGGCCCCTGCGACCCCGGATGTGGTGAAGCCAAACCATCCTCCCCCCTCCCGCAACCAGGAAGGGGGGAATACATTATTAATCATCATCTAGGGAATCACCTCACCATCACTATCATCTCAGGCTCATTCAAAAAATAATTTATAGATATTTTAAACACTAAAACTCTATATATAGTCTAGGTATAACTAACAACTATAGAAGTTATATTTTTTTACAGAGAGTCCCTCAATTGAAAAACGATCCATAATTAATACATCCTATTATTTTTTATGAATATAATAATATTTATTTTCAAATGAAGGAAATATAATTAATAATATAACTAAAATCAAAAATCACATTACTAAAATATCTTATATAATAAAAGGAAAAAACCATTTTAATTAACCACCTTTTGATAAAAATTCAAATAATGTACTATATTTTTATAAAATAGTGTGCATCACATGAAAATATGTTTTAATATATACATAATTTTCTAAATTGATTATTAAAAATAATAAAATCCATTTTTATAATTATTTTTTATATAATAGACATTTCTTGTATTTGAAACCAGGTGTTTCTCATTTACACTATAAGAAATAAAAACTATCTGACAAATATTGAATAATTATCATAAAATACCACATTCATTGTCCTAAAAAATATTCACAACATATAGAAAATAATTATAAAAAATGATAGTTTTTAAAAAAAATATAAAATTGGGTTTAGTGGTTTTTTATGGTTTAGATTCGTAGTTTTTTATTCCACAAACCATTTCTTTTACTATCAGTTGAAGCTTCATTGAAAAATGGGCAACGGATCTGCATTATTTTTTAGGCCATGTTGGAAAACATGATCATATAGTATGGCTTCAATTTTAACCACATAATCATGGAAAGTCTAAAAAAAATATAAAATAACCTAAAAAACTCAAAACCCCATCATTTAAAATTAAACACCAACAAAAAATGATGAAAATTAATATCAAGGCTCATGGACAAACATTCCATGGAAGTTATTTTTTATTCAAGAGTGGGAGTTACCATGAATCTACTACTTATCAAATTAATTGGTTCTAAATGTCATATATTCATCTATAAAACTCACCCAAATAATAGAGTTCACAATGATAACATATTTTTCATGAACCAACCCTTTTCACGTAGGATCCGCGAACCCAAGTCACCATGTGACATTTCATTAATTGCATTCACAAACCATTATTGAAAGGAAAAAGTTGCATGAATCCAACAATAATCTGATAAGAATGATTTATACATGATATATAATGTAGAATTAATTGTATTATTTTATTGAGAATTAGACATAGTGTGTCCATATGTTTCATAGCCATGAACATTGAAACAAAAATTTTTAAAAATCAATCCAACACGAGATAAAAAATAATCATATACAACGTCATACCCATTAAAAATATTACCATACCAAGATGAAATCCAAAAATACAGTAGTCGATGACCTAGATTATAAAAAAGTCACATAAAACTACTCAATTGAATATAATATAATCCTACCAATTGAATTTATCCATATAAATCAAAAATTGACATCTATTTCCAAAGCATGAAGAATTCCACATGATTGACTACAATAGATACCCTGATAAGAGAGATGCCTAATACTGTATCATTGTAACACCCCAGGTAAATAAAGAATATGAAATTTTCATATTTATCCATATTTGTGAATAAAATATTAATATGACTTTAAAGGGGATGCTATGCTCGATGGCGTACCCAACACGCAACAACGAGTTTCTTGGGAATCTTACGTTGCACTCTAATAATAAAATAATATTATTTTAAATGGTAGTTAACATGTAGCCGTTGTAATGGCGGGAATGGATAGAAATAACTAAAATATGATTATATATGTTTTTAAATGTTTTTACATTTATCCAATAAAGGATATAGGCTTAAAATACGGAAAGAATTCAATTTTAGGCGTATATGCCCTAGTTTTCACTAATGGTTCACTTATCACCTTTTGATGTTGAACCATCATTAAATATAGTGTTGTTCACTCTTAAAAAAAAATTTGGACCAAATTAAACTCTTATTAAGAATCCGGACATCAAAATTTACTTTGTGTAAATTTTTGGTATCTTTCCGATAAAGTTCATTTTTTAATGAATAGTGTAAAATGTTGTATTTTAATTCAAAACCTATTTTTAATATAATTTATTTATATTATTAGATTATATTTTGAATTGGTTTTAAAGTGAAATTAGAATAGATTTTTACCATTAAATCCAGTAGTGGTCGTTGGAATTAATTTCACTTTGAAAATAGACTTAAACCAGTGTCAATCTTTTGATACTTATTGTTTCATAAAAACACGCTATTTGCTCTGACAGCGGGAATTAATTATTAAATTAATTAATGTGACTTATATGTTTTGAATTTTTTAAAATAGACTTCATTTTTGAATTTGGAATATCAAATATATCTTAGGGTGAATTTTTGGGATTTTTCTGAAAAACATCAATTTTTGATGAATAGTGACACCACTAAGTGGTACTTATAAAAACTGATTTTTCCATTTAAATGAAATTTTGCCATCTTTGTGATTTGAATTTCAAAAATCCGACATAAATGGTTTTCATTAAGAAGTAAAATGTGGTTCAATGGGATAAAAATAATTTTTTGGTGAATAGTAACTTATTAAGTTTTTAATCGCGGTTAGAGGTAATTAGTGTAGTTTAAGGTAAAAATAATGTTTTAATAATATGAAATTAACTTGACACATGTCCTAACCTCATTGTATGTATAACGGCCGACCAATACAAGCCATGGGACAACTTGGGGACCCCATGGAGCCACTTTGGTTGGGAAATGACATAAATAACCTTTTATTTAATATAAAAGTAAAAATGACACAAACATGATATGTTTTACTCAAACAATTTTTAAGTGGGGTTATAGAAGTCAGATGTTTTATTATAAATATTCATTGGAAAGATAAAAAGATATCCTACATCATAGTAATTTTTTTATAATTTTTAGACATTAAATAAATTAAATTATATATGACATCATAATGATGCAGCGATGACATCATTATCTGACGATTTAAATAAAATGAGAAGATAATGTAAACTCTATGACCTAGACATGTCAAAAACTTATTTTATGGGTGTATTTTGAACCCTTATCGCCTTATCCACGAATTATATCAATGTGGGAACTTTTGAAACCGAAACACATTTTCAAATAAAGTAATATTTCTTACTTTCCAAAACTGCCCCTCCTCTCCTCTTATAAAAGGCCCCCACCTCTACCTCATTTCACACACTCCTCAAGAATTTGGCTCGGCCAACCCCTACCCATTTACTCTATCCACATCCCTCTCCTCATCCTATAGGATTCCATTTGGGCAGAATCCTTTCAAAGGAAGCCTTTAGGCTCAAATCAAAAGGAGTTACACTTTTAAAGGTAATTCATTCTCTCATGTTCATTTGTTTTATTTTGCTTATCCAACCCCCTAAACTCTTTTTATTAACTTATTTTGTAACAACACCAGTATATTCAATTTACTAGGATGTTGTTATAAGATTTATTCTAGCTAAACTCTCACACACCTACATCAAATGGTTAAAGAACATACGGTTTCTGTGGATGGCGAAATTCTGCCTCCCGAAACGATGATTGTTCAATACTCATTTAACACCTTAAAAGGTGACCATTATGATGTCACTATTTTTATAAATTATATATAATATGTTTATGTTTTCGTTAAGCTTCTTTTTTTTCATTTTGGGCATACCTTTATGGTTTCCATTATGGGTAAACGCGATATCTTCATTTAAGGAAGTGCGGACTACCGCCCCCTCAAAGTGATTTGATTCGTTAAATACCATATTTGGGACGTATAAAGGATGGAACTATGATATTATATATGATATTATACTGTAATTATAATATACCTTTATATCATTATTATTCCATTCTATAAAATACGAAATAGAAATGAAAGTAGCGTTCATGCGTACGTACGGCTTACCGTCTCCATGAACGGTGCATTTCATTTCTTACCTCTAAATGATTATGTAATGTTATAAATTCATGCATGTACTGGATATATATTACATATATGATATCTACATCATGAATACAATTCTGGATATAATAAACATTTGGCCACACGAACAACATGTAATTGTAAGAAGTCCACTTTCGACTTAAGAACCAAATATCGGCAAAACAAATATTATTAACTTAAATGATCACATAATGTTTATCACATGGTAATAAGTGGTATAAAAGGAATAATGAACTTGAAAAAGGTTCTTAAGGAATTAGAAATTAACTCAAGTTTATTATTCAGGATATTAAAGAATGATCGAGTCAAGTCGGACCTGAGGTAAGGGATCCTACTCCTCTCTTTCTTTTTAAGTACACACTTTCATGTCATTCCTTTTAAAGCTCATATTTCTTGTTATTGGGATTATCTTTTATATTAGGATTACTGTAATTTTTCTGTTCATGTGATTAGAGACCCTATTCTCTCTCATCAATCCATTTTGGCTGTTTTGAGTGGCGCCGTTAGGCTGCCGAATTTTCATAAGAGACCTTACCTCTCTCTTTCTTTTTAAGTACTCTCCTTTATGTCACTTCTTTTAAGCTCCTCTTTGTAATGTTAGGGGATGTTCTTTTATATTCCTCTTGGTGTAAATTTTATTTTAATGTGATGAGATACCCTATTTTATCTCATCAATTCATATTCGGAAGTTTTATGTGGCGCCGTTAGGCTGCCGAGTTTTCGTAAGGGATTTTTCATCTCACTTTTATTCCAGTGAGATTTAGGCTACATTTGCCACAAATTCCATTGAGTGGTGTATGTACATCCCATTATTATACTCTTTTTTTAATATACTTTTGTTTATGAGTATTTACATCCATGATCTATTGTCCTTCTTTCATGGGGTGTATGTTTTGAAAGATACCCAAGTCGTAAGGGAACCTTTCACCCTCCTCTTTTTTAAAAGACTTCTTTTGTTGGGTCTTTTAATTTACATATTGTTATGTTGGGATATGTTCTAATATATCCTTATTGATGTAAATTTTAGGTCCAAGTGATGAGATACACTTTTTATCTCTCATCAACTCATTTTGATGTGATGCCGTTAGGCTATCAAGGGAACTTTTTAACCCAATTTCGATTTCTTTGGGTTCAACATGTAGTCATTGAATATGTCATTCATTGAATATGTGTGAATGAACTTTTATTGTTTTACACTTAATATCCACTTATATTGGGTGTACTTATATTTTTCACACATATTTTTGAGATTGATTTGTCCTTAATTTAAGGATACATTCTCTATAAGGGATTTCATCACATTTGACATTTCTATTGAGGGTTCATTATTGTTATGCACCAATTCACTATTATATGGTGTATATACTGTCATTTGGAGTATTATATCATGAATCCATTTATTCTCATGATATTATAAAGTTCTGACTAAATGTTATTCCTCAATTATTGTATTCAAGTGTCTCTAATTTTGGTAAAACCCCTTTAACCAAAATATCGTTTTAAATGTTTTAATTATTTGTTTTTATTAATATCCATGTTTTCAAAATGGTTTTAAGGATTTATTTGTATGGATATTAATGGTTTAAAATTTTAAGCTTCAAGGTGGTATGGGACACTTTGATTCAAAAATCCCTTTATTAAATGTTTTAAATGGTTTTGGAAATGGTTTCTTTTTGAATGGATTCATTATTTCAATATACTAAAATGTTATATTGTGATTGAAATGTGGAAATGTTATGTTTCCTTTATGCATGTTTTATGTGATACATTCATGTTATGGTTCTTGGGAATTGTTATGAAAACGGGTGGTTCCGTGATAAACTAAGGGCAGGTGAGCCCGATATAGCTCTCCAATGCATTGGGTAACACGAAGGAGTGAAACATTGAGGTTTCTCCGAAGAGATTGAGGGAATATATTGTGATGGGTATTCCAAAACGTAACCAAGAGGGTTACTCCCTACGTAAGAATGTTATGAATGCCTCAAGTTACCTTTATGTCTTATGTTTTCTATGATTTATTCATGATTTGATATGCCTATGTTTTATGGGTAAAGTGTGATTTTATTCTAATGTATATATGAAATCATGTTTCCTTTCCAAATTTTTATAACTCTTACTGAGATTTTTATGCTCATCCCAAGTTTTTGAAATGTTTTTCACAGGTCAAGGGAAAGGTACATGATGAGTGTCAAGGATGTGTCAAGAAAGAATCTGTGTTATACTTTAAATATGTTCCCGTTGATGGGAAGAATGAATACTTTCTTTTATGTAACCACTTTGTTTAAATGTGGAATGTAATGCAAGTTTCATGATCTAATTCTCTAAAACTCTAAACCTGAAAAGATCCTCAATGTGTAATCTTGTAATAACTTAAGATTAAGTAAGGTTTAAGGCTGGGGCCTTATAATCATGTGCCTTCAAGAAGGAAATTGAGATACAAACATATAGTCATGCATGTTGGTTTTGATCATAAACAGCCAATATTATTTCACTAAATAGAATATTTTTTTATGTTTATAAAACATTGTAGAAACACTTCTTTCAAATAAGATAAATTTGAAATTTTATTTCTATAATATATTGAAAAAACTCCATGAGCACACAAATTTAAAACAATTTTCAAATTATAATAAAAACATTAAAGCAAATATTTATCCTTTCTATTTAAATTATTTTGAAAATTTAATTTATAGAAACAATACCTTTTCCAAAATAGATTTTATAATATTACATAGAGGATAACTCAACTCCATAAAATAATGAATCAAAAAATATAAAAAAGAGTGGAATTATAAAAGGAACATGTTATTAGATAAATAAATATTAAGAAATATAAAAAAAGTCTAGCATTAATGAATAATACTATGAAAAATGTATATCTATATCTATAAAAAAATACAATGAACAATGATATAGGATAAATGTCTTGAAATTTATGTGAAAAATATTATATATAATAGTGAAAATGAATAAATTTATAAAAATATTAAATATTAAATATATATTGTGTATAATCTTGGAATACTCATAAAAATCCAATGACACGATCCTAGATAAACACGTGTGTAACTATTGTCTGACCTATCAGTTCATCTCTAGTCTAGAACCGATTGGATTCTTTAAAATGGCGTCGGACATAGCACTCCCCCAATTTCATAATGAATCTCGTAAAGGAGGAATCATATTAGTCTCATAAATAATAGATAACAGGTACCTATAAATTCATCACTAAGAGACCTATGATCACCTTGATTATATTAGTAAGGGTTCATGGTGGATTCATGACAAATCATGCTCACGTGTGTAATAAACAATATGAGAAACGATACCAAAGATATAGCTCAACACACCCATATTAACTAAATATTCTCACCCAATCCACCACCTAAAATTACAAAAAAAAAATATTATTAATAATAAATCATTAAACTCATTTGATGAAAAGTACCACGGACTATTGTTCATGGAGGTTTTAAGAATTCAAAAAGAATAAAAAAAACATTACAGCTGACTACTACCGAAATGAATGGGGAGGATAAGGTCGGTCTCAGTGATCCTCTACGTGGATCAAAATGGCGGGGAATAATGTTGGATTGATGAGGTTTTAATTTGAGATGCACCAAATTTAATAAATAAAATTTTAAATATATGTTTAGGTATCATTATTCGGCAATATAGTTTTCCAGACCTTGTGAAATCCATATTCCCATTTTCTAGAGATCCTAGAAATATCTGTATATCATTAACATGATTAAGAAAAATGTAAAAATTGTCAATAAATTTGTAATTTTAGCATATTCAAAGTATCATATGCATATAAATCACTATGTTCCAACCATACATCGTGAAAATGGATCCTCAAATTTTTAAAATTCCAATGAAATATGACCCAATACTAAAGTAAATTTTTATAAAAAAATATATATATTTATATAATTTAGGGATAAGTGAAGGTATGAGTGTGACAAATGATTTATATGACAATCAATGTACTCAATAATATCAGGATATTTATAACAGTTTATTTAATATGAAAAAAAATAAAAAAAAACTAGATATTTACTCAATGGGCTAATTAGAGTTATTTCAAAAAAAAATTGGCTCTCAAAAAGTATTGTGTATATCATCTGACTATAATATTGTTACATGGTTTTGATACACTATATATCAAATCATTTAATGAAATATGTATCCCAACCTATTTATAATGGGAAACTAAATTGGTTTTACATCATCAAATACCTCTTTCCCTACCTCAAAATAAAACCAAAACCATTCGAAAGTAACGATTACATAAATTGTATTTATAATCAACTATATTTTAAAAAGTAAAACAAAAAAACATTATAGCTAACTGCTATCGAAATTATAGGTATCAATACCCAGGCATGTAATAATATATCTAAACTTATTCAATCACTCAAGGAAATAATAAATATATTGTGGAATATATCTATGAATTTGCAATTATATTCTAAAAACTAATTTCATGTTCTTGAATATTATGTACTTTTATCTGAAAAAATATATTTCTTATAAAGAAATAATGATTAAGTCTAACAATATAATATTTTGTATATAGAAATTTTTTAATAAATTTCAAAATAAAATTAATTTTAATTTTTACATTATTGTAAATTTTAGGATGGTGCCTTAATATCCTATCTTTAATAACAATATATTGTATAGGATTTCAAAGGATAGTTAAATACTCAATTAACATTGTTAAAAATTGTTTTTTGTAATGTATAACTCAGAATAATGTAAATTCATTACATATGTTATAATATTTAAAATTGTGTGATGTTATGAATTCATTCTTAATACTTTTTATATTATCCATTTATAAAATAAGTTTTTTAAATTTTTATATAAATCAAAATAAATATTTTTTGGAACAAAATCACATATATATTTTTAAATGTATTGACACTTATTGTGAATCTTTTAACATTATTAATGTATATTAAATGATATATTAAATATAATTAAATAATGAAAAAATAATTAGAAAAATACTTCTCTTTCTTTACATGGATCTTTAAATAACATCTTTCTAAATCAAATGAACTCTCTTCCTCAATTTATTCTATAATATAGACTTCATGGACTTATTATAAAATAATTGTTTTAGATGTCCATTTTTGATGAAAATTTTTCAATTATATATCTAAACCCAATAAACCCTTTACATCAATAGATTTAACCAAAAATAAATTACCCATTCACTTATTGGATGTTTAGTATATGTGATGGGTTCTTGTTTTGTTGGTGGTAGATGAAACAACAACCAATGTGATATCTAACTTCTATAACTATCACCCTATATATAATAAATTGTAGATAAATTTATATTGGGATAGAATCTCTATAGTATTCACCTTTATAAATAATTCTATTAATATGTACTTTATGTGTATCATTATAGGTATCATAATGTTTTATTATAACAAATTAAATATCAAATGATATCATATGACTATGTGCTTTTTTTGATAAGTTACATTGATTTGATGCTCATATCTTGTGTACATATACCACCACAAATAATTTCATACTCTTAGACAAACACCAACTTGAGAATAAACTTCATAAACCACATCATAATGATACTAGCGTAAGACCAACACTATACTAAAGTAAAAGAATCACCATAATAACCATTATAAAATTTACATTCTATTATTTCATCAATATAGTAGAATATAACAACTACAAAATAAAATACTACCTAAAATTAGTAAATAGTTTAAAATAGAAGATAACAATATAGGGAACCACCATAACCAAGATGTTTTTAGTACAATATTATAAATATAATGATAAAAATATAAGATAAATTTATATTATGAAGTAAATATTTAGTATAGGATTGAAAATTATAGAAACATGGAAAATGATATATACTAATTTTTAGGTATTACCACATGAATTTATAGGATTAGTAATCTGGATATTGAAACCTATGCATTGTAATAGTAAATATAGTAAACATATTATTAATGTGAACATTTCAAACACATGTATAACTAATGACATAAAATATTATTAATAATTATGAATATTGTAATTAAATTAATAAATAAAAAAATAACTATATACTTATTCCAAAGCATAAAATAAATAATATCCAATATTTTTTTTATTTTTTCACACTAAATGAATTAACCTAATTTGTCCAATTCTTATTATGGAAAAAAAATTTAATCATATGTGTATTAAAATTATTTTCATAAAAGGACATAAAACATAGAATCAACATGATGAAATTACATATTGGGTACTTGTTGAGAACTAAATAGGATAAAAAAATTATTGGGTGAATTGAAGAAATTGTATAACAATATATCATATGAATTATGAAATAATTAATCTATAAATATTATGTAATATATAATATTTATGATTAACTAACAAAAAATATCATCTGATATTAAAATAATGAATTTTATAATAATATTATTAATTTCATAAAACTATAAAATTATTTTGAAGCTAAATTATATTTAATTATTTTAAAAACTATTATTTATCAATATTCATATTTATCATGTCCAAAATATTATAATTTTTTAACATTTCAAATTGAATGGTTTAAGCACATAAGAAATAAATGGTTTTCTAATTCTCCAAAACCTAAATTGAATGGAATATATTAAAAATTAAATAAAAACTCTCCCTCATTTTTATAAATACCAACCCTATATATCATTTTATTCCACCCAAAAATCATTTAGATTATATTTTCTCTTAATGTACCTCATAAAAATATATCGAATGAGTCCTTGGTAGATAATTGATTTACACAAGATATCAATTTCTATATGAAGTACGATCCTAAATGTTTACATAAGTGACAGAGTGAGGTTTGGATTACAAATATAATTATCTTCTTAAATGAATATGTCAGTTTCAGTACCACTTTGAGTTGGTGAATTAATGTTAATTGTTTGATCAATTATTTTCTAATTAATCCTCATTCAACTTTTACTATATTAATCCACAAAATCTAATCTCCCTTTTAACTTTTATGCAATTTAAAAATGAAATAGACTTCACAGAAAACATTTTACATGATTCTATGTCAATGTGAGAGAGTAATACATTCTAGGTTTTGGATGATTTTTGATACATGTATTAACCCTAAAATTATATTTATTACAAAATAGGGGTATTTTATATCCTTGAATGATGTAAGTATGTCAATATATTGAAAATATCATGGGAATAATACATTATTGGACTAGTATAATTATATGAAAAAAGGGTCACATTATGTATCTTAGTACCACCATACATTACATTTTTTGATATATATTATTTTAACGAAATCCCATGTCAAATACTAGGTTCCAAGGTAGAAATAAATCAATATTCTTATAATAAAATTTTTCTACTAGAATGGTTTGAATAATTCACCTTACAGGTGACCTTCTATGTCAGGGTTCATTAAGAGGAAATCATTATACATAAGAGAGTGCATGCATGGTGATTATATCATTCAATCTCTATAGAAAGAAGGTAAACCAATATAAATATGATTATCCTAGATCAACCTCATCAGAAGTCATGAGAACACCAGATGTAAATATTCTCCAAGTTACTCTCTATCTATCTCTCAATAACTCTTTGATAGAATAGTTTATAACTTTCATCACAGTGGTATCAAGATACACCATTTTGAATCATTCATATCCATTCTAAGTCCTCAATATTTTAAAAAAACATATTATCATAATTTTTTAAAAAGATTTAATTTATTCTCAATGAAAGTAAACTACCCTTCAATAACATATTGAATCAGGGATATTACATTTCAAAAAAATTATATATTTATCATACTTAGAGAATTTTAATTTATATAAAAAGTCATATTATAATTTTTCATGATATAATCATCTATGATACACATTAATATCATAAAAGTTTAAGACAAGATTCACTACTTTTGACCATGTTATTGATATTTTATAAATTAAATCACAAAAATATGCCTTTAAATGGTTTATTCCATGAAAAAAACCAGATCATTGTCCATTATCATTATAAGAAATGACCCTTATGATGATTTTATCTTCCTTGTGAACTGGGAGAATAATTATAGTTCCTCACAAATTTACCTAGAGTTTTTCATCCATAAATATATGTTAGATGTTATTATGAAATAATATCACCATAAATACCGATTCATTATACATACAAAATATTGTCATCAACCATAAAAAATTCGTCAATTTGATAGGATTCATTGGAAAACGATCCATATATAAAAACAATGATTTAACTAAAATTATATAGTGGTTCTTGAATGATCCTTATAGAAATATAATTAGGCATACAAATGTCATACTTCAAAAATACAGATATTCCATTTCATGTGAAATTAATTTTATACAGGAGCTTTAATTAGTGTTTTGTAGTGTGTATGACTTAAAAAAATTCATCATCATCACAAAAAATTTATAATTCACCAATAGATCCAAAAACCATTTAAAATATTCTATATCCTTTACTAAAAAACTCAAAAACAATTCATTCTCACCCTAAAAAATAATCACAAATAGTTAACACCAAAGAGAAATTCGATAATAATTTCATGTGATCATCAATATTCAAAATTGGATTTTTTTTATAATTTTCCATTCTTAAACTCATAATATTATTAAATAAATATACAGAGAAAACCAATAACAACCTAAATAAATGGATATATATCTCAAAATCACACCATAGGTGGGAATAGTATATTTTAAGGAGTAAATTTCCTCAGTTAAAATCATATTTTGACCATGAAATTTAAATTCTCACACTTTTAATTTTATTTCCCACTTATTATTATTTACTAGGTCTATTTAAAATAAAAATTACATGAGTATATTGAAATTACTATATAAAATTGAGTAACATATTCACCCCCATTATGATAAGATGTTATTCCCTTATCCTCATATGATTTAACAACACAATCCAATTATATATAGGGGTTTATACCTAAAGTATCATAAGATGGATGGAATGGATTAATATTCATGTTCACCCAAACTGTATGATAAGGCACTACTAGTAGCCACATACACGACCTCAATCTTAGTTAATGACACCAATTTCTTCTCCATACAATTCTAACTCAAACAGTTATCTTCGTAGAGAAGTAAATCCATATAAAGTGTATCATCTATTAGAAAAATCAAATTCTCAATATATATGAGTGAATACAACAATATTTAAATTTTTTTGAAACCATATATTGTATTACATAAATCATAGTATCATTAATGTACTTGATAATTCTTTTGGAAAAAATTAAATTTGTTCCCTTATTATCAGTCAAATATTTTTGAAAAAATCATAGCATTGGAAATATTTTGTACATATATAGCGAGGTAATGAAATATTACCATTAGTTTTCCAAAATTAAATTGATTAACAATATCATCGTAAAGTTCCATTAACAATGATATCCCCACATGAATAATTGAAGACACTACATTTGATTCATCCATCTCAAGATTCATAAAAAAATGTTATATCTTACATCTCTTTTGATCAAAAATTTTATGTTATCTTCTTTCATAACATGTAATCATAAAATATATCTTACCTCACCTAGCATAGATATCTAAAACTAAATATTCATTTATATGGAAAATTTCATGCATGAAATATCTAATTAACCATTACAGATGATATCATCAACATATAAAACGACATTATATGAAAAAAAACATAATCTAATTAAAAATAATGATTAAATAAATCATGAAATGGATATATTTTATAATTTACAAAAAAAATTCAGAATGAAATACTAGGGTGTTATGGTAATTATAATCCTATACAAAACCCATATCATTTTCAACATATTAGTGCCATAAATTATAACAAAAAACATCTTGATTTTAAAAATAACCCTCTTCTTTGAAACCACCATTTAAGATGTTGTATGTCTCATCTGTTTAGTATTTTCTCTACTACATATGGGCAACATATACTACAAAAATTATAGAATCCATAAACAATACAACCAATCTAATGTCCCCATAAAAATAAACCCTTTATGCATTCCAGTATAAATTAATCATATGAATTTCATTGTTCATCATGATGATCCCATTATAAATTTGTTTTTTGGGAACACCCATATGGTTGAAATGAAAATATTGTTCTTTTCCATGGATTAAGATACCAAGATTCATTATATTCTATTTTACCCACTCCTCATTCATATTTGTAATGAACTATTCATTTTTTATATATTCCACCACTAATTAAGTTGAAATTATAGATATTAAACCTTTATGGTTATAATATCTTATCATTAATCTAGTTTTGAATAGTTCATAACAACTCTTAATGAAATTCTCAATATCTTGTAACAAATTATACCTTTGTTACTTTGTTATATCATTCTAAATATGCAACTAATATAAAATGTATTGTTTTAGCTCAATTTATAAATGTTTGTGTTCATTTAAAATTAGTAAAAAAAACTTTTCCCTCAAATTTTCTCACTCTGTTGAGTTATATAATTAAACAAATTAACTTCTTGAAAACAAAATTAGGGTTTATTATTATTTTTAACATCAATAAATTCAACTATATATTGTAGAATTATGTTCCAATATTTTTACCCTATATGACATGATTGTTACCAAAAAATAATCCTATATTGAGCCTTTTCTCTAACATGTTATGAAAAATTTCATTATAATACATGATTTGTAACATAACATCATAAAAATACTACATAATAATATCCTAATACATTTTTAGTTAAAGTTACTTAAAAAGAGGCTAAACTATATAATAATTATATAATAAGGATATAAACATAAATAATAGTTAATTTTTTTGATGCAATTAATTATTATTCCATGAAAATTCACATCAATATATGTGACCCTTAGAAATATACATCAATAATAAAAGTGTAATCATAATGTTGTTGATGGAAAAAATTTAATGGAATATAAGAAAATATCATGTATAAAACAATAGAAATCAAATTAAATAATAATAAATATTATGTGATTCATCATGAAATGTGTCTACATAATTCAATTGAATCATTCATAAGAATATTATCAAGGTTCATCAATTAGGGGTCATAAAACACATTAATATGTTTATTTACGCTGGTATAATAATAATGTTATCCCTAGACATTAATTATTTTTACCAATTAATTTTTGTTATACCAGGTTTAACCACTTAAGTATATTTATTCATGTGTTCCACTTAAATAATACTACTAATTTTATTAATAACCTATAGGTGATAAGGAATGTTTTTCATGTAAAATAACTTAATATATATGGTTTTATAGACATGATTTATTCATCATTTTTAACCAAAATTAAATAAATGTTGGTTTAATAGATTTAAATCCCTAATATATTAAGTATAATAAAATTTATATTAGCAATCATTAAAAAATAGGGTTTGGTATCAAAATATAAAACGGAGGCATAAAAATGAAATAATGAACTTGGTTGCATAATGGGTTTACAATGTGGTTTATGGAATAGAAAAATGAGATTGAATGAATGTATTTCATTAAAAGAACAATTTTTAGACACTAATAGAATTATAATAAGTGAATAAATACATTATAACATTGTAATTATAGGTCTAACTTCATAGTATTTATTTAGATAGAATTTTACTGAAAGAGAATCCCATACCATTTTAGATATATTTTTAAATTTTTAGGGGTGTTCCATTGAACAATAAAAACCCCTGGAAATGCTTTAGAGATGGAAAATGCTGGTATAAATATGATCAATGGGTTGGGAGTGAATTAAATAGGGTATATAGGTGGGTATTTATTGAAGAATTAGGGGAATTGTTAATTAAAAACGCAATATAGGCCTAAGAATATTTTGTTTTGAAAAAGAACAATCAATGTATTTCCTATAGTTTTGACCCATTTTTTAGGATATTTTTTACATTTTTTGGAATTTATCCTTGACAGAATCAAACTAAAATTTTTAATACAACTGTGTCCATGAGAAAGTAATATTTCAGCAAAGTATGTTTTGAAAAAATCACAATTTCACTTTATTTTTAAATTGGAATTGGTATTATAGGTCTAGAAAGTGGTTTCAATTCATTAAAATAAATTATATTTAGAAAATAACACATTTTTTTGGAATTAATGTTTTAAATTATTACATCATTGTTAATTATTTATGAATTATTTATACATACTAAAAAAGGATATTTATATATTCTCTATTCACTGAGAACTAATGTATTTTAAAAAATTATAAAAATTTCACCCAAAGAATGTTATTACATGATGAATGAAAATATATTGTTAAATTTTTTAAAAAATAATTTTATAATTGTGAAAATTATATCTTTTATATAAAAATCTTTGTTTTTTTTGAAAAATAATGGTTTTTATGAAAATCAAATTTCCAACCCTTATAAAAATAATCATGGACATTATAAAATTATGTTATCATTAATATTTATCTATATTTTTTTATAATACTTTATACTAAAACTAACATTATTTTAAAATAATAATTGAAATCATATATTTTATGAATATATTTTTATGTTTCCTTTAAAAAATCTATTTATTATAAGAATCATGTATTTATGTGTATATTGTTCAGTAAACTATTAATGAAAAAGGGTTTCCTTTATCCATTATTAAATATTTAAAAAAAGAAATAAATATTTATAATAATGAGTTTTAAATGCATTACCCTTAATTACACTTGCCAAAAAAATAAAGGGTAATGTGTTCTATGGTCATTTGTTCATTGGTCGACTCAAATATACATTTCCATAGTGGTAATACCCACGAAGATGAACATATATCTTAATCAATTACTCTCAAGCTTCTCATGATGAAGGAATTCATGGGTTTATCATGGTCAAACCCTAGTGACCCAAAAAACCCTACCATGTTTGAAAAAAATTTCTTCAAAATTCATGACCCAATTGGATGAGAATATTGTTTTTCTCATATATATATAAACAATATCTCTATATTACCCATTATAAAAATTTATTATAATGGTTTCACTATTAACAACCATTATAATTCCAAACATACACATTGACTAATTATAGTATTTTTCATTAGTCAAGTACCAGTCAGATCTTAATGGTTACATTTCCTATTACTCTATATACTTAAACATTCTATAACCCTCATAGATTGAATTCGATTACAGTTCTTAAAACTTTTATACACTTTCTATTAAATTTAGTATCATATTCATACCTTTTATATTTTTTTTATATTTTATTAGATGAATAGATCTTCATTGGTGATAAAAAAATCCATGGAATTTACATTACTATGTGAATTGCACTTTTTTATTTATTTTTCTATATTTTTTAAAAAAAACCTTTACCATTAATTTTTGAAATGTAATTAAATATAAAATTCCATCTATGATCTAATGTCATAAAAGACAATAAAATAATCACTATGAAAACTGATTTATTTTATTAATAGAAAAAGAAATTTTTTGTGTAATTATGGTCTCCCATAAAGAAAATTCTCCCTTAATATTTTTCCCCTTTATTAAAAAATTGGTGTATTTATCCACCATTTCTTGTTTGAGATCCACAGTTACATTTTTAAAATAGTGATTTCCCCACAAGAATTTCAAGATCTAATTTTTTATATTCTTCTAAACATGATTCCATTCATAAATAATATATATTAGATCATTATCATGTTATAGGTTATATTCTAATTCCATACCATTCGGGTCCAGCATATGTGTTGGATCAATCATATACATTATTAATAGGGAATGATATATGACATCAAGGATATGAAAATAATTTTTAGGTAGTTTAGAATAATAGTAATGTTGTACAATATTATCTAGTTTCTCAAATGTTATAATTCATTGTGGACTTTTTTTCCACTTCCTTCAATATCCCATAAGCCCCTACAGTGGTGATATTTTCCAAAATAAATTATCCACAACATTGACATCTATTTTTTCGTTAAAATTTTAAAAAAATACTATTTTGTTTTATCAAATGTGACTCGATGTGTTTTTGGATTAGGAGTGTCTTATTTATAGTTTAATTCAAATTTCTTGATCCCAACTATAACGTCCTATTTTTTTGAACAAGATAAAAATCCAAAAAAAATTTAATTATTTTTTTACGTGATGGGTACTTTTTAAAATAGGGATTCATAAAAAAATTTCATTATTTTGAAGACTAAAATGTGATTTTTTTAGTCATGGATGAAGGTCTAAGAGATCCTGCAGAGATCTTGTTGAGTTTTGGGATTATCAGGCTTTGAAACCTTATAGTTCGGGTGGTATGACAAAGGTACAATGTTTTTTTGAAACTACGTCACCCTTATCAGCCAACAGTTTATCCCTTTTTTGAGGAATAGAATGTTACACATGATCTTCACATGGTTTACCAACCATGTTATTTTCATGCACAGTTTTTGGTAATTTTATAGTACCTCAACACTATTAATGACATGGTTGTCACACACTTTCCAAACCATGTGGGCATCATATATGGGGTGCTCCTAGTGCCTAGTGGAGGGTTCATGGTTAGTTCATAGTTTTCCATACTATATATACCAAACCATGTGTTTTTTTCTTCTTATTTTAAAAATAAAATAAATAACTTAATTTTAAAAGGAAGTAAATTTAATTATTTAGTAATATTGTTATTGTTTTTGTTGTTTTTGTTATTGTTTATTATTATTATTATTATTATTTTAAATATTTTTCATTATTATTGGGTTATTATTATTATTGTATTTAGTTTTTTAATAGATCATTGGAGAGATTCTCATCTCTCCCCTTGGGTATCATGTGACAAGACCCACCTCTTCTTCTCTAGTGTGTGATGCAACACACCCCTCAGGCTTCAATTTTTTTTAGCTAAGCTCCACCGATTTATCCGTGCTTTCACTTAAAATATTCAAGTTAAAGACCCTAACTCCCTATTATTCCATCATTTGGTTGTTTTTTTGGACACCTCATCACCCCTACTATTTAGCTGAAACTTTAGGGTTTTGGTTAATCTCAATTTTTGTGATTTTCTAGTGCTTGGGAAAGTGAAAGGATTCTCGAGATGGCCTTGAAAGTATTCTGACATTTGTACGCAAAGGTGAAGAAGATTGTATCAATTCATCTTGTCATCAACATTTTGAGGTGATATTTTCTCCCACTTCCTTGTATTTACCTATTTAATTTATTGTCCTCCACCAATATAAATTTTTTATTTTCGAATACTTTTAAGGGAAAATTGATAACCCTCACAACTAACCTGTTTAAACACCATAAGATACTATAAATTTTACGAAAAATAGTTGGAGATGATATGAAACAATCTCCCTAAACAATATCCATGGAAATTAATTTACCTGAGTTTCAGTGTAATACATTAATATTCCTTCATAAATATGGACCATGTTTTTCCAATATTGCATTTATTCCTCCTTGTTAGTATTCTACATGTTTTTGCCTCTAATATAAATTATGACCTCCTTGTCATTCCACTATTTATTCTTCTTAGTAGTGATCACTTGAAGTGATCTTTCCTTCTTCATTTCTGCCTTAATATCCATAACTTCCTCTATCATTTCATCCTCTGAGTGCATAAGTAGATCAATATGTTCTAACAACAAGTAAATCTATCACAGAGGGTCTTCAGTGGAGGTTATCTCACATTGTTGCGTAGAGTATATCATCACCTTACTATTTAGGGGAATGATAGGGTCAAAAGCCTTGTATCATGAATAAACCAAGTCATTGGAGGTGTCTTCCACCTTATTCTAATCAGAAACACTGCCCCTACTTTTTGGGGTGATGCCTACAGTATTATGAACCTTTAAGAGAATCTTGCCATTTATTTCAGATATATTAATAGGGGGACTAGTTATTTTGATTAATCCATTCTACGTTTCACCCTCCAGATGTTCATAATAAAGTCGTTGGAATCTATAATAGTGTTTTTTCACATACTCAAAGTAGATATAAGATAGTCCTCCATAATGAAAACCTATATGAACTCAGTGGGGGAGTCCAACGCATCGTCATTTTCCTTTGGAGAATATTCAAAATATTCTAAGGGGTTCTCTCCCTAGGTAACCTCCACCCCTTTTAATTTCTCACTCTAATCGTAGTCCCATTCTCTTAACACTGCAAATGGGTTTGAGAGTTGAAATTTGATCCCCATGATTTAACCTTCTCAGTATAAGAAATTTTATACTGTGTAACCTGCATTGACTTATCTAAAACTCATTCCATCTCAAATCCTCATCCCATAAATTGGAATTTCATTGAGGAATTTTTCAGTACCAAACACTAGGAATCCTCACAATTTCATTGGTTATTTTAGACTACATCATTCACCACAATTTCGTTTTTTTTTTTGTGGAACCATCTGCAAATATGTGCATAAATGATTTTTTTAAAGAACTATCTCTTGATTTTGTAATAAGAACCCTCCAATGGGTGTGTCATGTCTTCAGAACCAAAAAGGGTGAAAATTTATTAATATCATGTTGGTTGTCATTATTTTATGTCTTGTTTATATATATGGGATGTTTTGTTGTGGGATTTCATTCATGATAATAAATGGAGCATCCCTCCATTGGCCTTTCAGAATAAAGTAGTTCCCTCTTGATCATAGAACCCCACTTAAGTTCCAATTTGAGATTTGATAAATTAATCGACATAATTATTTTAATTTAATAGCATATTAATAATTAAATGGTTTACAAGGTTATTAAGGCCACACCTACTGCATGTTCCCTTTTGAATTAATATTCTTGATGGCTTTATTTATTTAAATTACATTGATTGAATGTGAGAAAAAATATATAAATTTTATCACATGTTGTGATATTTTCCTTGAATGACATGGATTATTTAACATGGGCCAGTATAGAACATGTATTTCATATTAGGTACCCATGGATGGACTCTCTATTCCATATGGGTTATGACCAGATGCACTGGGAGAATGCTTTGGCTTTCTTGGAAAGGGCTTCTCAAAAGGTTTATTATACTCATGAGTGATACTAGCTCCCTATGTGAGAACCTGGGGATGGACCGATTGTAATGATGGTTTTGACATACCTCATGTGACACTTGGTCCCCTATGTGATATTTCTATGATGGACATAGAGTTAATTTACCTCATATGTATACCTGGGATGTTTTATGGGTCGTGTCGGACAATCACGGGGGTATTTCATTGTAAGATGTTCCCATTGTGATTCATGGGATTCTTTAAAATTTCCTTGGATGGGTGCAGGACTCCACAAAATGGATTTTATATTTTTGTTGATTTCTTGTGTAACTTGGATTTCTTAATTAGTCTGTTCTATTTAAATGTTCCTTCAAAAGTTTTTGATTTCATATAAATGATATGCTTTTCCATGTGATATTCCTTGGCTAAATGGTTCACTTTTTATGGATTAAGAGAGAACACAGATCTGATATTAAGGATCCATGGATGTATTCATCGCGCTCATTGGGTTATGACTAGATGTGCTAGGACCGATCCATTAGCCATCCAGGCAAGGGCTACCCGGGTTGAATCTTATACTTCTGAGTGATACTAGTTCAATAGGGAAAAAATAGTAGATAGAAATATTTGAAATGTTGATATTTCATTCCATGGGTGATACTCGATCCCCTATGGGAGATACCTAGTAGGGAATCATATTCATCATGCATTAAGTGATATTATGGACACCGTATTGGTCGTTTGGGATATACTTAGTGGCATTATATTATATACGTTGTACCATAGTGATACTTTGGATTCTTCTTAGATCTCCAGTAATGGTAATAGACTCCACCTCTAGATATGGTGGAATGATTAATTGTTTGTTTATATTTAAGATGCATCCTTTGTTATTACTATTATTGTCTTATGAACATGTCCTATTTCTCTTGGATTTGTTGGCATACTTGTATAATGACTTAGAAACGTGACCTCCAAGATAAATCATGGGATTGGTGTCTCTTTATTTTGTTACCTTGATTGGTTTTTCAAAATTATCTTTGTATACATATTATGCTATTTATATTTACTTTATTCACGCTTTCGTCTTAGTTTGAAATAGGTGATATGGTATGGTTGTCCATTTGGAAACCCACACCAAGTTGTTATTATTTAATTTTTTTATTTCTTCAATTTTATTTATATTTGACAAAATATCATTTGTTTTTTCATGAGATGGTTTGTCTTTGATACATTGGGTTCTGGCCTACTCAGATTTATAACTCACACCCTACATGCATACCATTGGAACCTGATTATACCTTAGGTCTATATTCAATGATTAATTGAATCGTGTGTCTTCCAATGCCTTTTTGAATTTTTTATTTATGATGGAATTTAGATCATACGATTGATTTTATGCTATAGATATTGTTTAAGAAGTTTTCTATATTTTTTTTTCTTTTGATAGAATGTGTTATATGATTGTACCATATTCCTATTCCCATCCATTTTTGTAAATATTCTGAACAAGACATTGTTATCATTGTACTAATTATTGATATTCAACTTCCAACAGTTTTTTTATAATGAAAATTTATTACATTAGATTTTTTGTTTCTTGTTTGTAATTTATGATTCCAATTTCTATTATCTATTGTTCATCATTGTGTATACTCTAATATATGAGGTAATAAACTCCCCACATACACATTGTTGGCCCTTTCTTATAATCGACAGCCTATTGTGTTCTGGGTGAATATCATGAGGTCATGTTGAGGCTTTCCAAGTAACTTGTTTAGTGTTCAATTGGGTAAAGATGATTCAAAGTGGCATCATAGCTTGTTTTCATATATTTTGTTGTTTTGGATTGGTATACATGACAATAAGAATGTGTTGGTGCTTGGGATTCATCACCCAAAATATGGGAAAATGAAAAAGTGGTTAAGCATGATATTTTTTATCTTTTTGTTTGATCTTATAATTCATTGGATTTCACGTCAAGTGATTGGTGTACTTTTGGATAGTTATTGACTTATAAAATATGTGGTATTTTTCCCTTGGCCTGGTATAGAAAGGAAGTTGTATTTCATGCATCATAATAGGCTCATAGTAATTCACATTCCAATCATTTTCCATGCCATGTTTTTTTTCTTAGTTAGGTTGTTTAAAAATTTTGTTGTTACTTGTGTGTTGATTGCCTTCTTGTGTTATTCCTTGTTTAGGTGTTATGACATAAGACTATTTTGGCATGTGATATTAATTACCATGTTTAGGTTAATTATTAGGGTTCTTGCTCAAAAATTTTATGCTACTATACTTGTTTAACATGGGAGGAAATTTTCTTATTGTAATTAAATGGGCTCAACATCCAATTCATATGGTGTATCGGTACCTTATAAGTGTTAAAATGTTGAACCATATAATTGAACCCTTATAAAAATGTTAAATAAACATAAAAACATTGTGTAAATTTTTATATCTCTAAAATATACTTTATCATATATAAATTTGGATGTAAATAGATGGGATCCACCTTCAACATGTAAGATGTATGGGTGGATTATAAATTGAGGTGGTAACCCAAAAAACCAAACCACCTATTGTGTGACCTTATACTGTGAATACATTTTAAATATAATTTTGGTAAATATTGACCTTAAATTTTTTGGTTACCTTTATAAGGGCTGTTATTTATTTTAATTGGTCTTAATGAACCATAAGGATATTTTCAAAATGCACAAATAGACACCAGTTGGCATGTTGGGGATTTATTTTAATAAAGTGAAACTACTAAAGTTATTTTAGAACCTTTTGTTTAAAATTATTGGGTTTCTTTTAGTTGAACCGAAAGTGGGCTAACCTGACACTTGTAGGTATCCTTTCCTTTTTAATTCCTTGAACCAAACCCCAAGGGGGTATGTTATGCTATATATAGGTGGATATTTATATTTTACACTTTTTGTAGTTTCTTTCACAATAATACCCCCTTATTTAAATAAAAACCTCATGATCTTCTCGTTCTACTCTTGTGTGAGTAATTTTAATTAAATTGATGGGGTTCAATTTGGGTTGTTTGATTAATTTCCAAATATGATGGGATTTTAATAAAAAAGTAAATGCCTAAAAAAGGAGGATTGATATAATATACTAGTTTTTTCATGTGAAGAGTGTTGGTTTCACTTTAGAACTAAAACTTTAATGTATATTGCGTAAGATGATCATTAGTTTAAATGACTTAAAATTATTCCTTAGGTGGTTCTATTAGCCTGATCTCTTCTTTAAGTGTAGTTTCTGTGCTTTCTTGAGTTCTTCCTTAAAAATGGTGTATGGGCATTATTGTATGCCTCTTTTCCAGTTGCTGAAGCTTCAACATTATTCCCTCTTAATAATAGTGAACTTATTCAGTATGATCCATTGGTAGGGTAATAAATTTATGTTTAAGCCCGGGGCTATCCATTATTGGTAGGGGACTAATACTATTTAAAGTTCATGTTGGTTTTCTGGAAAACAATCTCTTTTGTGTGGTACTATTCAGGTGTTGTTGTCCCTTGTAAAACCCATTTTCTTTTAAAATAACGACCTTATTCAGATGGGTTGTCATGGTATCTTTTACTTTGTTATAGGATTTATCATCGATTATTTCTCTATTGTAATAGGCTATAAATTTCTAGGGCATGGATGGCCACATCATAGGTCTCATGCCCCTTTTCGACTTCCATTGCTGACTCTGGAGGTCATCAGTCATTTTAAAGATATATGGGGAAAACTTGGACTAAATCGCTTATGTTGGACATTGAATACATGAATTCATATGGATGATAATACTATACGTATCATCTAGGATTTGACTTTTTCATCTATAATTGTGTTGTAGTATGTGTTCATTTACGTGTTAACCAACAAGTTTCTAAATGATTTAATGAACTAGTTTAGTTTGATTGAATCTTTCTTCCTTGTCATATTGAGTGTGGTCTCTTGTAATATCTAGATTTGGAGGACCTAGGTGATAATGTAATCCCATTCATCCCATTTTTCATGAGGAATTTCAGAGACTTCATCATTTTGACACACCGGTCGGGTTGTTCTGGCTTTTATGCAAAATGAATAATTGTTTTGATGTGGTAATCATGACATAGAGGAGTGAGACATGTACATTCTATGGTGGGTCTTACAAAGAATTTTTATGAGTAGCTGGAATGTCCAATAATTTGATGATAAAGACTTCGCAAAGGACGAGAGATTCATGTCATTTATATTAAACATGTGTCCTTTTAGGTAGAAGGAACACAATTAAGGAATACCATTTAGAAATGGTTGGCCTTTCATGAATTCCTTTAAGTATTTCATGTATTGAATCATTTCATTTCTGGCTCAGTTACACAAAGATGATGTAGTTGGATCTTTATGAAACATGAGAAACCCCATTATTCTATATTAAATATGTGGTAAGGATTAATCAATCATGTAATGCCTCAGGTTGTAACGTCTTTTGATCAGTTGGTGATGAATCATCGGCAGGTGAAGTGGAGTTTCTTATATGAAGTTGGTCGGTTTGGATTTGAATGGTATTTTTGGTAATATTAAAATCCTCTTGGCGTGCTCTTCTAAGAAACAAGCATGTCCCCTATATTTATTTCACCCCTTATGAATTATTATATCTTTAGTATTATGTCGTACTAATGCTTTAAAAGTTGTTAGTCTTGTTTGGTTCGTCTTTATCAGTGATCCACACCAGCATGTTGTTCTTATCGAGGCTTAGTAGTTCATAATTATCCTTTGTTTCTATGTAGTAATCCCTTGTATGGAACTCTGATCACATGTTTTTTCCTATATCTTGATTAGAATGTGGATTCTTCTCTTGTCCCATCCAACAATTTGATGTTGAAATCTTATCCTTGTACCAACATCTCACTTGTAGACATGATATGTAGACTACCTTGGGTTAGTTCCTTAGAGTCAAGTATGACAAATATGAGGTTCCCCTTGACTAGTTTTTGGGATCAGATGTTTTTTAAAGCGTAAATATCCTAGTGGGATGGATCAGGGATTCAACATTGTTTGTGTTTTGGCATGCTAATTAAAAGGATAGGTGTTCGTTTGATAAATTAATGTCACAGTATGGACTTCTGTGAATGTATTAACTGTAAATGATAGATTTATTTGGATAAAAGCATTGTGGTTCAGTTTGTAGTGTTCCAAAAGGATAATCAATGCATTATAGAGATAATTCATCTGGAGTGACATGGTAGCATATCCTTCTTTTTAAACATATGCGGTTAGTGAATGACCATTTATGGGTATAGCATCTATTAGAGGCGATTGTAGGTTGTTTCGTTCAGGGGTATTTAATAGAAAGCTGAATTAACTCAACTTTTTGGTGGATGGGGGAATGACCATATGTTATGTTAAAAATTCATTCCAGGAGCATCATTAAAATGATTGGAGCATTCTTTGAAAGGAATTTCCAATGTTCGATGTGTTGTGGAATAGAATTAGACCTATTTATCGTTAAAACCTAACATGGTATGTACCATTTTCCATATGTTTAATGAGATTATAAGGTGGTTGTGTCTCTATATAAACAGTCTCAAGTAAGATTTGTCTCATTGTTTCGTTTGGGGAATAATTTCTAGCCCATGTTTTGATAGCTTAAGATGTTGTGTACTTAAATTTTTCTCAGAGGTGTGTTGAGTGTTTAGAAATGCAACATGGACATTAAAATGAAGATTAATTACCCTTTTAGTTTTGGTGATGTTTAAAATGTTCCTAAATCCATTATGGGGTTGAAAAGTTCAAAGTTGGGATGGTTGTAACTCCCTATGTTTTTGAATCGGACAAAAATCTGATGAGATTTGAATTTTTCATTAACAACATGAGGTATTTTTAAAATTGGGATTCAGAATGAAATATAGAGTGTTGTAATATTTAAATTTAGTGTTTTTAGGCCTGGATAAAGGCCCGAGGGAGCCTTCAAGATCTCATTGTATTTCGAAATTGCTGGGCTCTGAAACCTTATGGTTTTGTTGTTCTGATTGAGGCGTATGGTTTATCTGAAACTATGGGGCCCTCTATACCAAACATTACAAACCTTCTTAGGAGGTCATAATGTGTCACAAGGGCTGCACATGGTTAGTGAATATTGGTTTGTGCTGAAACAATATTCATCACACAGTACGTGCATTTTTTTCAAACTATGTGGCCACCTAATGCCTAGTAGAGGGGACATGGTTTTTCAAACCGTCTTCCTAACACTGTTTAATGTGACCCTTCTTTTAGAAATAAAAAATATAAATTAAATTAAAAGTAACTAAATTAAATTATTTAATACGAATAATAATTATTTTATTATTAATATTATTAACTTAAAATTATTATTATTAAATTTAGGGTTTAAAAACCTTGTAGGTCTAATCCCATCTCTCCTAGGGTTTCGCGTGACTAGCCCATCCCCTTCCTCTTCAACGAAAAACGTAATCCCCCACTCTGGATCCTATTTCTTTCACCAATCTCTATCAATTTATTCATGATTTCTCATTGAATCATTGAGGTAAGACCCTCATACCCCTCCTCTTCTATCAGTTGGATATTTTTTGTCTCCCTATTCCCCCCCCATGATTTACCAAAAACCTAGGTTTGGGGTTAATCTCGGTTTTTTGTTTCTTCTGATTCTAGGGTGTGTGAATGGATTCTTGGGCCGGCCTTGACTGTATTACAACATTTTCAGCCAAAGGTGAATTTTATTGGTTTTATTATTCTTGATATTATCACATTAAGGTGAGGTATTCTCCTACTTAATTATCTTTCTTTAAATAATTTAGGGTCTTTAAGTGTTTTCTAGACCCTAGTCATCTTTATAAAACATGTGGGGACTTTTTGAAGGGATGAACTCATATACATATGTACATATATCTTTATCTTGTATATATTCAATCATGTATAGGGGAATATATAAATTATATTAATGGGTATATAAATATATATATTAATTTATGCTTGTGTATTTGTAAAGAGATCAACATCAAAGCATTAACTAATGAGTGTTCATATTAGTTTTCTTTTATTGAGGTAGTATCCCTTTTGTTTGTTCCCATAAAATTAATAATGCTTTATTTACTAAATTATGCACTTTCCAGGCTTTTAATTAGTGTTTAATTAGGATTCTAGAATAAAATTTGGAATGTTCAGTAATTAATTGTTTGAATAAAATTTCATGATTTTTTACTAAACCCCCCCCCATTAGAGGTGCGTTGTCTACATAACCAAAAGGTAGTGATACATATTTATATCATACATCGAAGTCTTACTTTGATGACTTTTTTTAATATTTTTCATGTCTTATTTAGGGATATCGGGTATATTCATAAATGGTGTAGTCCTCCCTTGAGGAGATGTTAAAAATACCAAAGCACCCTTTTATGTTTCTGGTCATCTTATAAATAGATTGGATTGGCCCAGCTAAAAAGGAATTTATATCTTGATCATGGTACCCCTCTTATGTTCCACTTTTATTTTTGGTAAATTAATTTCCATACTTAATTGACTTTAATGGCATGTCATTAATTAATTGGTTGATAAAGGTAGTAAGGCCACACCTATTTATTTTGTAGTTTTTAATTATTATGATTACTATATTGATTTAATTTAATATAAATGATGGAATATGAATAAATATATATAATTTTTATGAAATGTTGTTATATGTTCCAGGCTTAACATGGTACACATGAAACAGGCTGGTAGAGAACTTATGTTCCATATTAAGGATACATGGATGGACTCTCTCTATCTGATGTCTTATGACCCAACACACCAGGTGTGAATATTTGACTTTCTATTCAATGGATTCCTAGTTCGGTTAGTTACAGACCTGATTGATAATATTTCCCTAGTGGAGAAACCTTGTATAGACCCATTGGTATGATTGATAAACCATGCCTCAGGTCATACATGGTCCCCTATCTGAGATACATGGGATGGATTCATAGTTTCCATTCCTTGTAGTGATACTTGGGATGTTGTATGTGTCACCTTGCACAAGATTGATGGTATTGGATTATCAGATGTTATTGTTGTGATGCATTGGATTATTTTAAATCACCTTGGATGGGAAAGGGACTCCACGACATGGATTTGATAGATTTACTGATTAGTTTTTCAACGTGGATGTCTTAATTAGATTGTGGTATTAAAATTTTTATTCAGGAGCTTGTGATTTCATATAAATGTTACTCATTTCCTTTTAATGTCACATGGCCACTTGGATCACTTTATATTGGTTGGCAGTGAACATGTATTCTATATTAAAGATCCATGTAAAGACTCATCGTGCTCATTGGTTTACAACCCAACATTCTAGGAGTGATGATTTGGGTTCCCAAGAAAGGTTTTTCCAAGTGGTTTCTTATTCTACTAAGAGAAAATGGTTCCCTGGGTGAAAAACTGTAGACAGATCCATTATAATGATTGTTACACCATACCATATGTAATAATTGATCCCCAATGTGATATACCTGGTATGGACTCAGAGTTGGCCTGCCTTGATTGATACAAGGGATATCATAACGGTGGCATACAACAGACTAGGTGGTTTTGGATTATATTGGATGTGTTGTAGTAATACATAGGATTCTTCACAGATTTCTAGTGATAGGCTTGGACTCCACCACTATAATTTTTGAATTATAGACTGATTTTTTAAATGTTATATGCATACTTTATTATTATAATGATTGGCCTACATGCATTTGTTTTTTCTCTTTTCTTCATTAGCATACATGTACGATGACTGAAAAATGTGACCTACATTATAATGCATATGGTCATGGTCTTCTTCTTCTTCTACCTTGATTAGTTCACCTATATTGGCCTTGTATATACTTTTTTCCTTCCTCATGTTATTTATTTAGTCTTTTGGCTTAGTCAAAAGTATGTGATATGGGACAAATGCCCACTTTGGAATCCTGTAACAGGTTTTTATTCATTCATTTGTTTATTTATTTTCATTAATTTGTGGTAAGAACAATGTGAATTATAATTTCATGATATGGATTGGGTTTGATAGTGTGGGAGCTAGCCTACTAAGATTTTATATCTCACGCCTTTCTCAGGATCCATTAGTACACATGTAGACTTTATGTCTTCTTATAATGATAAAGAGTAGCATATAAATTCAAATTATTGTTTTTTTATGCTTTAGGATGGATTTTTGATGTAGAGGACCAAGTTTATTATCAATTTTCTATTATAGTGGTTTTTTTCTCATTTTTAGTTTCTAAATAATGTGTTATAAGTTGGTACACTCTGTAATATCCCCACATCTAGAACTCCCTCACGTAGCAACAAAAGGTTTGTTACATAAACTCATTTGTGAGGCACTGTAATCCGTAGGCTTCCATCAAGTAGATGGGGTATGGTTTTTATAGTGGGGATACTATAACCCCTAGGTAAGAAGTTTCATTTTGAAGAAAAAATTCATATTAATACATAAACAATCAGACCATAATAATATAGAAGTCAACAATAAAATCCAATTAAATAATTCAATAGTCCATAATGAATTATGTAATGAAATTCTAGAAAGAATATAAATGTCATGCTAAAAAAATATAAGAAAATGACTTGTAGACTCAAATAAATGCCTCTTGTCCCAGTTCTGAATCAACACGCAGGTCCCATATCTAAAGTACATCTCAAAAGAATGGATGTAAACAAAAGAAAATTTAAAATACCTTGTCCAAACATGCATCAACAAAGTCTAGTTGGGTTCCAAATGGATTCTTGAATAGGGTGTGAGTAAAACATAGTAGTTCGACACCACTATGTCTTAATTAAACCAGTATGATTTAAAGGGCATGAAATAAAGCAATAAATAGGTGTATCAATTATTTAAATAGATAAATAAATAGAACAACCTAATTCGACATCACGCACAAATATCATTGATCATGCCTTAAAACCAAGAAACCACAACCTTGTAACCAAGGTAAATAACTTGCTTCTACACCATGTTATAATATCTCATATCACGTATTACAATCCTACCAACCCCAAACATATAAACATTTAATGTCACTACAAACAATCTGGGTCAAAGCCCTATAATGATTATAAAATGGGATTGGCCATAGCGTACTCTCTATAATTAGTACAGCATGGACTAGATTTATCCCTCTCACTATCAGCGTTATATCATATACGTGTGCAAGCTCTTCGGCCTATCCCGGTATATAATCATCTCATCACAGGAAAAAAAAATATTTTCTAACAATTTGGATATAACTATATTACATGATATATCTCAAGGGTCAATATAGAGAATTACTGTTACTCTATCGTGTGCCACATGCCTGCCAAATTACAATTGATAAACAATTCTATCAATAATTTGAAAGTAACAATTAAGGGATTCTATAATAAGAAATTAACCTTGGTCTGTTATCATTCCAATCATACCTTAGTCCATTATCCAATTCCAAAACCATTTAAAACCTAAGTAATTCAATGAAAAATCACATTTGATTAATTAAATTTTTTGCGATCAAACCACATTGGTAAGATCGGGATATTAAATAAACCTCACAATAATCAAACTAATAGGGTTGACATTAATACTCCTACCAAAAACTGAAGATCGAATAATACTTCTAATAGGTAAATCCCATGAGTCAGAAGGTGTGGATAATTAAAATAGTTTCTTAGGTTATTATAAATCTAGGTGATAACAAAAAAATCCATTGGGTAAATGTTTTCCCCAGAACGGGTTGAAGAATAATGAATAGATGGAAGAATCTAACCAAAGTGACTTACTAGGGATTGATCATATGAACAGGACATCTAAAAAAGGTGTTTGGAACTCCCAAATCACCTGTAAAACACAATAGGGTTGATATAGAACATGTTTTAGTTGATTGAAAACAAAATCATCTACATACAAATATTAAAACTATAGGTTTGATATTTACATGGTGTATAATAGGGTTTCACATCGGTTAAAATTTTTTCATGGATTTCGCTAAAAAACATGTTACCTCATATTTATATTATTTAATCCCATGAATTGTTAGATAGCATGTAATCATAATAAACGATATGTAAAATGTTATGCAGCTGAGTTTTTTAGTCCATGTTCCCTTTAATTATTTTTACCATACCAATTTCCCATTTAACTCTTATACCAATTTATTCCCAGACTCCATTCATTCGAAAAAACAACCCTCAATATTAGATCATTTTCTCCAAAAAAAATCTCATCATCTCTGAACAATAAATAACCATTAAGGCTCAAACAAAAAAACTAAAATGGAAATTCATTTTGAAGAATATGGGATCATACAACCTCTCCACCTTATAAAATCTTGTCCTCGAGCTACCTCAAGCATTACTATGAGGTCTTAGGGAATAAGTCTGGAAACTGTGATCTTATATTAGAATCCCTTTCACAAGATTATTTTTGAACTTGACCATGCTTCCATAACACCAGAACCAATTGTATAATCTAATCCTGAAGATATTTTTCACTATGATCCACTACACGTATATGATACTCTTCAATGGATGCATCATCAAAAATCTCAACATCTTCTACATATATCAAATTTAATGTGTCTGGATGATATGTTCAGAGTTGTGACACATAGAACACATCATGAAAGAAATTTTAGATTGATTGAAGGGATATATGGTATTCCACTAGACCGGCTCGTGTCTCTATTTAAAATAGTCCATGAGACATAGGTGCTAACTTACCTATTTTATTGATACAGGGCTTTGCCTACCTAAGAGAAACCCAAAGGAAAATATAATGACCTACCTGAAACTCTATAGGTCATCTCTGATGATCATCTAATGATTTTTGTATACCCTATCTGGTCACCAACCACTGTCTGATCAAATAAACATGATCATATGTCTCTTTTCAGAGACTAGGCCTAACAAGTGGTAACTCACCTAACACCAGCTAACAAAGAGAAGAATGAAATGTAAATCCATAAAAGGGCTCAAAATGATCCATTTTGATCTTTTCCTAGAAGATATTATTATATGAAAACTCCTCATGTTTCATATGTTTCTTCCATTGAAAACAAAAATCCAAAACACAAGCTCATAGCCTCTAGAACTTGAATAGTATACTTAGATTTACAAATGGTTTATAGATGATTAGATGTTCATAAAAGAACTCGTGATCCGATGGTTTTTGGAAGACCCTGTCCGAAACATGATGTGAAACAAGTATCTCTCTCTAGAATTATGCTCCTTAGAACACTGTGCAACCCAACAAGTTTTTCATAGATAAAGATTTCTCATATCCTTAATTAAAAATGATTCTACAATAAGCATGAATTCGGATACCTTAGTCATTAAATCAACAAAAACTCATAAAAATCATTCATATAGGTCATCTTGGGTAATTCTATCAAAAAATCTATTATGAAATTATCCCATATCCACTCTGGTGTGGATAAAGGTTGCAAACTCTAGACTAGCCTTTGATCCTTGGTTTTCACCTGCTAACAACTAAATCACCTAGCCCCAAAACATTCCACCTCTTTCTTATTTCCTGACCACCATAACTATATATGGATATCATGATAAATCTTTGTTAATGCAGGCTTTACTTCTCATCGAGAAGCATAAATCTATTTCATTATCTCTGCATGCAAGCATGTAGGAACCATTACCCGACCATGAAAATGAAGAGAATTTTCACTTCCAATAGGTCATCCAAATGTTTTATCTCTAACATATAATATTCCTCCCATAACTAATCCATTCATATTAAATAATAAATTGATCTTAATCTGGTCCAAAAGTAAAGGTATAACTGATCTCAATTTCATAGCTACTCTCCCCTAAGATTCGTGGACATCCATATGCATGTCTATAAAGAGATCATTATTCTCCACTCATCACAAGATTCCCATAATGCTTCTCCCAATGACTTTTGAATTAAATAATTAGTAATAATGTTGTCATTTCCCGGTGTATAATCCAATTTGATGTAAAAAATACTATTGATCCTCGCCCACCTCCACTTCTGAAGGTTACAATTTCTCTGAGGAAATAATATACCTAAGGATTTTTGTGATCCATGTATACAAAAAACCGATCACCCATCAGATAGTGTCTTGAACATCTCAGGGAATGTACCACTGCCACTAACACCATATCATTAGTAATGTAATTCCTATCATGAAACTTTAGCTTATTGGAGCCCTTAATAACCACACGGTCTTGTTGCATTAGAATTACTCTGAATCCAACTTTGTATGAATCACAATACATGGTATATTATTTACCCAACATAGCTAAATTGTGCATAGGTGATAATGTAATCCTTCCTTTCCTCTCTTGAAAAGATTTTTCCCAAGAATCAAACCAAACAAAATTCACCCATTTCTTTGTCATCCTTGATATTGGTGCATCCAAATGGGAAAATTCATGGATAAAATTTTGAAAAAAAACCTTTTAAACCCAGAAAATTCTATATATCGAAGTCTTTCTTGTGTTTCTCTAATGATATCATGATTACAACATTGTCTGGGTCCACTGGCACTCCTACCTCCAAGATGTCGTGGCCCAATAATTTCACTTTATTTATCAATAAAATTAATTTTGTTAGCTTGGTGAAAATCAAATGTTCTCTCATTGTACTCAAAATGATATCAATCTATTTTTCATCATCATTGGTTGATTGGGAGTATAGTAATATAACATCAAAAAACCATCACAAACAAATCCCAGGAAGGATGAAAAACCATAATAACTATGGCCATGAATACCATAGGTGCAATAGTAAACCCAAACAGCATCACTATGAATTCATTACATCCATACCTACTCATAAAATAATCCTGAGGTATGTATGATAGTCTCACTCTAAACTAATAATATCTTGATCTCAATTTAATCTTGGAGAAGATCATAGTACCTCTCAGTTGATCAAAATGATCATCAATGCATGGAAGAGAATATTTGTTCTTTATGGTCATCTATTTTAACCTTTGATAGTCCACACATAAGTGCAAATATCCATCAACCTTCTTGGTGAAGATAACTAGAGAATCCCACAATGATGTATCGGTCTATATGAATTATTTGGATTCTAGATCGTCCAACTAAAACTTAAACTCCCAAATATATTTTGGTGTCATTCGGTAAGGAAGGATAAAAATTGGATCTACTCCTGGCACTAGCTCGAACATGAACATAATCTCTCACTTGGGCAGTAATCCATACAAATCATCTGGGGAATCATCCTAAAAACTATCTACCACTGGAGGGAATGAATCATGCTCTATTCCACCATTCTCTAGAGTAATATCAGAAATATGAGACATGAGATAATATAATCTCTGCAGAATTAGTCTCGCATGACAAGACTGATGTTCCCACTCACCCATGTGCGAATAGATTCTTCCTTATGAAGAAAAGAATGTAACTCTCCCCTTGTAACTTTCAATATAAGCCTAGTATATGACTAACCGATACAAACCTTGAATCAAATTGAATCTTAAAATTTCTAACACCAACTGTTCCTAAAAGAAATCATAACCACCAATATCTAGAGAACATTCCTTGAAAATTTTGATATTTTCATAGCACCTCCCAATAGTGTGTCAATGATTAAACCACCATCCAATATTTCCAAATCCAAGCTGAATAACTTCACAGAATGTCCATATAGAAAATAATGTGATTATCTTATATTAAAAAATTACTAAATTATATTATAAAAGAATCGTACATCTAGTGATAGATGATCTTTCATCTATGTTAGTTGGAGTACTCAACATAACGTGAAATTGTATTATCCCTCTTCCCAAGACTCTAGTGGGACTACTCTAAGATACATCCCTTTCTTGGTATTTTTTCTCTTACATAGGGGTACCACATCCCATGCATCCTCTAGAATGGATTTTAGAACTCCAGCTACCATCTTGTTAAGGTGTAGGTGATCCCCTACCCAATTCTTATGATTTTACTGGTCCTTTGACACTAGTATGCTGCCAAAAGATCTAACATATCTTCTAAAGATGACCTATTCTGTTGTAGATATGACACTCAACTATGGAGTAAGGACATTTTGGGAACTTGTGACTAATATTTTCACAATGAAATAAATAGAATAGAACAAGGACTTGAGATTCATTCCCACTACCCCAAATACTCTGTCCACTAATACTCTGGTTTAAATCATAATAACAAAATTTCTTACCACACAAAGAAGAACTCTGAGAAATTATTATTGAAACATTCCAGCCACTACATAGAGCCTATTTTAGATTCCCTTCTATGATGAGAGCATGATTCATCACTTTTTAAATGCGGCTTAAAAGGAAAACATTTACCTAAGAACTGACCTCATAGAGAATATAGTCCTATAACCATATCCCCATGTAGATCTCGTCAAATTATAAGGATAATGTAAAGCGTTTTAGGTCAGTAAAATGTCCAGTTCATTCTAGCACTAAAAAACCCTCCATAATAAAATGCATGAACATGTAATATTCTCAATCTCTTATGTTATTGGGAATGAAATGACTCAGGAATAACTTCTCAAAGTCCTTCTAAGATAGCTCATCCTACTACCCAGCCTCTAGAATATCCCACCAATTCTTACCAGGTCCAAGAAGAATATATATAGAAATATTTTCCCTCTTATACATTGGTGTCTCTAGTTTCTTGAAGATTTTCTTGACTGGACCTATCTAGAACATATCATAGTGGGTTCCCCCTTTCCTCAAAAACATATTTAGATACTAAATTTGAAACAACTTTTACTTATAAGAAATCAAAATAACAGAATGAATGGTCTCCCTTTATCGGGATCATATTAACCTCCGGATGTTTTTGGGAAAATTAACATCCATATACTCCTTATGAAATAATGGATGTTCTAGTTAATGTATTCTATGAGAATTCCAATTACACTCTCCTAACATTCATGTTTAAGTAAACAATATGTCATTTTCTCTACATGAAAAATAGACACCTTAGAAATTTTTTTGTAACATGTTCAACATAATAGGTGGCTTCAACATAGAACCACTAAGTTTTTTTCTCTCTATAAAAGGCATACAAGTACATTATCATGACATGTTACTGTATTTTATGAGTTCTGTGAAACAGATATCACATTTTTTAGTTAAACATGAAATTATTTATTACATGAAAAAAGAAATATTCTCCTATCGTGAAAATTGTATTTTGATATATCCATATGTTACTATTATGATGAATGTGTTCTTATCTCATGTCATGTCGGTAGATGAGTAAAAATCTAATGAAAAAACTAAATCATAAAACAATAAGCCTCACACAACATGTGAATCACCCATGTTGAAATAACATCGTCTGTTACAATTACATAGCACAGAAAGTAATCACATCCCTGTTTAATCAAATTTTCCATCACACATGGGTTAGATACTAAAATGGACAATATTATTAATAAGTTCTGACACATCCTATCCTCTTTTCTACTTTTCCCAAAAAAATAGTGAAAAAGATAACAAAACCAGATGCTCTGAAAACAATTTTTATCTTCCCCAAATCTAGAACTCTCTCACATGAGTGTAAAAGTTTTGTTATGGGACTTTAAGCATGCCTCCCTATATGCCAGAGGCTACTGAATACTAGAGGGGTGTGGATTTTAAAGTATTGAGACTATACCACCTGGTATGAAGATTTATATGGAAGAAAGAATTAGAGTAAAACAATTTAGATGAAAATAATAAAACACAACTAAATAATTCAATAATTCGTATGGAATAATGTAATGAAATGTTAAAAAACGTGTCGCCTTAGATATTTTTAATTAAACCCATTCATAATAACATGATCTGTAAATGTTTTTCAGTTTAGTTTATTTTTCCATATTCCCTTTAATGCTTATCCACATACCGAGAACCCATTTAAAAATTAAACCCATATATACCCAGATTCCATTAATTTAAAAAAACCTACATCCCCAAACTGTAGATCATTTTATCCAACAAAGACTCTTCATCCCTAAAAACAGACTGGGGCACTAAGGATCAAAAAAACATTGGGATAAATGTATAAGTAAATAGAGTTTATCTCACACCCAATTCTTCTACACATCCATTTTTATATAGATTATTTACGTGCTATTATTATCGTTGTACTAATTTGTCAGCTTCATCTTTAATTGGTTGTTTGTTTATTTTTCTTATTTATTACTTTACTTCCATTGTTCCCTAATTCTCATTTATGATTCCGATATCTGTTAACTATTATTTGTATATGTGCATGATCTGATCTATGAGTTCATAGTATCCCCACAGACACACCCTAGGCCCTCACTGCTAGTCATCAACCTCTAGTATTTGGGGAGATACGCTTGAGGTTATGTGGTGACCAGTCCAGCTACCGGTTAAGTGGTCAATTAGGGTGGGATGTTACATAATTAATTTTCTTTCTCCAACATCATCCAAATATTTTGATGTTATACACAACTTCCCATAATGTGATTCATAATGATCTATTTAAATACTTGGTTGAATAATTTTATTATATTATAATTTTATAGCTTGAAGGTGTTAGTACAAAATTCCATGAAAATCAACTGAAGCATTCCATAATAATTCATCCAATGTATGATTAGTCCTATAAGAGTTCCCAAAATTTTGAAGATTATATGTTGTGTAGTGGTTTAATTTTTTATTCTTAGTTATTGGAAGGCTGCCCTAGAACATAGATTTAAATCATAGATCATGGTCTAAAATAATTTATTGTTGTTTCCCATTATGTCTCCCCACATAATGAATATATAAATGAATATTTTGATCAATGGATAAATCCACACATATAATGATAAAATGGGATCAAAATTTTTATATATTATTGGTTTCCCATATGGTATTGTTACTCATATATGTATCCGGAATGAAATTAACAATTTTCTATAGAGATGTTTCACAATTGAATATATGTATGTTTAATTGTTTCAATACTCCTTTGTGTAGTTTTCACACCATCTTCCCATGGGACATGAAAAACATATTATAGTAAAATATTTTATATCCCTTTTTTATTTTATACCACAAATAATTATCTTATAAATCTCTATACATTTCAATGATTTCAGGATGTTTGGAGAACAAATATATTTGGTCTTCATACATTATATAATTTATTAACATTGTTAAATATGGGATACACTACCTTAAACAAAATATACTCCATCGTGGTAAATATTTAAATCCTAATAATTCCCTTTTCTTTCATTTTAATGATTTTCTTTATCATTGCATCACATTTCTATTAGTTAAAGATCTTATCCAGTAATTATTGATGGAAATATTTTTTGTTATGATTAATAATGTCTCTTCCCATATGGATATGATCTTTATCATTACAAATTATTTCATCTATATATCTCCTATAATCAATATCATTAAAATTTTCAATTATCATTTTTACTCCTCTCATTAAAGACATTGTTTTCCATTCCAAGGTGATAGTGGATAGAATAGTAGTATTTAAAAAGAAATTCTAACAATCACCCTTTCCTAATGTTTTGTTAATATTATAAAAATATATACTCCAAACTCTTGTGTTTGGTATATATATCACAATTCTCTTCATAATGATAGTGTATCCATATCATTAATGAATAGATAACTATAAAAAATACAAACCATCAGTAGTATAATGAAGTTCATGTGGCTCCAATATTTGGGATGCATTGTAAATCACCTTGTCATTTTTCATGCGTAAAAATCCAATTACATTCACGGATGAATAACTATTATTCCAAAATCCCTCCCTATTAGTGCGTAAATTAAGAATTTCCATAAAATCCAACATATTATTTTTTAATAAAAACATTATTGACAAATCATTTTCCATATAAACTTTTCCCCCTTTCATGTTATTATGGTTATTGGACTAGAATACCATTAAATTTTTTACACCAAAAATTCATAAAATCCTAAGATAATATGAAATCTTTGAATCAAAATTAATGTATTAAGTTGAGGAAACACCTATACAACCATTTTACATTATATATAAATCCATATTCCTTCATTGGTCACAATGTGTCCTATGAATTCAACATATTTAAACCATAATTCACATTTTCTAAATTTATCAAAAATATTTTCATTCCTCAGATTTCATAATATCTTTAGTGTAATATCCTCACGGCTTTTGGAATATATCTTAAGGTCGTCATTAAATAACACCAATAATTTATCAATGAAATCTTTAGATACTATTCATCCAACCCATATAGTGGAGCATTATTCAAGATAAATTGAATAAAAAAACTCATAAATTTCATATCATTATCAAAATCATGATATATTCACTCTTTACCCTTAGTCGATGATACCCTGAGTAGTGGTCAATTAGGGATAATAATTAAGCCCAATGAAACTTATTTATCCAATCATGAATCCTTATAAGAGGATATTTATTCTTCATATTAATCTCATTATGTTCTCTATAATCAATTTATAATCACATAGATCCATCCTTTTTCAAAAATTGAGTATGTACTCCAAGATAAGACAAACTAGGTACTGTAAACCTTTATCCAAATGATTATTAAGGTTTTTCATTTGTTATTATAACTCCACATAAACCATTATATATGGGGTCTTTGTTATTTTCTTCTGTAGAGGTATCTGTTTAATTGATACCTCCACCACTCATCCTAGGGGAGGTCCTTTGAATTATTCAAGAAATACATCAAGGAATGTAAAAAAAATGGGTACATCACATGTCATTATACATTTAATTTATTCTCCTAGTTACATAATAATTTCAATAAAAAAAGTTAATTTGGGTTGGTTTTTTACAATATTGAGGTTGGGATATCCCTTATTTAATGATAATTAAATTTCATTCCTTTAAGATAATTTAAATTTACTTAATTCTATAGTTTATCAGGTATTTATATATTGAAATCTAATATTCCCCAAGTATTAAGTAAAATTACAATATTATAATGAATAAATGGTTTGTGGACTATACCCCCCCCCAATTATTAAAAGTAAATCCCTATGTATCATTGATGTAGGAGTAGTTACTTACTGATTTTTACCTAAAAATCTACCTCTATCTATTTTGGTATTAATTTGATGTTTTTTTAATACATGATTGAAATAATGGAATGCATTTAAACATAATTATGAAATATACCTACTAGACAAGTTTCTATGAAAATTTTACATTCCAGTGCATAATATGGAGCCTTTACTTCATCCATCTTGAATAAAAAATAATAACCTTTCCCCATTGTCCATTGATATGGTTGATAGTAGTTTCCTTCAATTATATATTGATTTATAAATTGATTATCAAAATTCGCAGGTTTTCGCACTCATAAATCATTTCACAGTTGGCTATATTTCACCATCTTCCAGATGTCAGTCAATTTCATAAATTTAACCATTACATCTCCTTGTTTGTTTTCATCGATATAGCCATATATTGTATAATATTAACACTCTACACTTTCTTATAGGCAATTATACAAGTAATAATTCACACACATGTTATACATTGGCTGTATTTTTTTCTCCTTATCCATTTAATAGTTGAAAATATTTTAAAAAATTGATTTGTCCACTTATTATCATTCAGTAAATGAGACCTTTTTACATATCCGGACTCCATTTCATCATTGAGAGAAAACAACACTATCATACCATTACTCTAAAAGGCTCAAATGGAAGGATATTTTCATATATAGGTTATTATATAACCAAATAATAAACTATATACCCATATATATTAATGAAAAATAATTATGTATATCATGAAATACTTCTAAATTTTATTTCATTCTTCCCCATAGATACATTTTCCCTTTATTTAAATTTTAGGTATTCCCTTTACATTTTCTTTTAAAGGGTTTGGTGAAAATAATTATAAAAACAAATTGACATTTTCCCACTATACGGCTTCCTCCTCATCATTTGAGTTTATTTTCTTCATTTGTGTACACCATAGATTTTCGTGTCCCTCTAAGTGAATTTCTTCAAAATTATGTTTCTCTTTCTCAGAATAATAGAGTACATGAAATATTTTTCTACAATATTTATCCATTTTTCTATGATTATAAAATTACATTTTCCAGTAAAATAAAATTTTCATTAATAGGTGAATGATTCAAGTACTAGTTTTTTCTTACATGGTGAATCATGATGATCTACAAGGATTAGGTTATTAATAATGGCCTATGTTAATTTTATCATAATTATTATGATGTTTGAAATTCCATATTATATCATTACTCTAAGACCCTAATTTTATTTCTTTCACATATATTATTCACATGAGTCTCTATATTATTATCTCTTTTCCCAAAAGAAGAAAAAAATATCAGAAATTTCTTAGTATTTTAAATTTTATTTTAAAATTTTTAAATGAATGATAAATTTGAAGCTTTTGTAATAACATGAATTTAGGATTTTGTGATTTAATTTTTAAAAAACTAAATTATCTATATATTCATTAAAATGTTTTGTAAAAAAATTGTGATTAACCATATTATTTCACCAATTAGAGTCAAACTTGGTCTAAAATAAGGCCTCTTTTTCAATAATAGAGTATGTTATGAGTTAATACCCATCGATCCCTTTTGGGATTATTTCCCCTATGAAAAATTTTCCTAGTTATACATCAACTAGTAATAGTAGAAAAGTGATTTCATTACATTAAAAATAAATACATTATAATTTTCATAAATTTAAGAGGTTTCCATATATTTTGACAAATAACAAGGGTTTAAAAAAAATTCATTTTCATTTCTATAAATAACTAAACCTATACTTTGATACCAACCATGTAGACGTGATTTGTTTATACATTATTTTAAATTTATCACGTAAGAAAATTTTACATTAAAAACATTGAAGGACCTTTGTGGATTTTTTACATTGGAGACTAGTTAAAAAAACATGATGAATATAAAGAAAACATAAACATAAGCATTTAAAATTCAGATCAAATGAGTTATTATTATTCAATCATAGTTCACCTTAATATAAGTGGGTTATTGTGAAAATAATTCAATAGAAACGTGGTACTGTAATGATTTGAATGGGGTAAACAAAACACATTTTAAATTAGTGATAATAATGGATAAAACATAAAGAATAAAATGAAATGATAATCTTATATTTGTGATATATAAGTGAAAAGTGTGGATAAAAAATAAAAATGAGACATTAATAATAATATCACTGTGATTCATCGCCTTAGTCTCATAAAACATAATACTCTTTTTATTATACAAGCTATCATAACCATGTTATCACTAGATCTAAATAATTTAACCAATTCATTGGATCATTATTATGGAGAACCACTAATATTTCTTAATACATCTATTCCACATAAAATAAAAAAAATTAATTTCTATAATAACCTTTTGGAGGATAAATAATGGGTTTCATATAATAACTTTGTGTGCATAAGTATTTTAATTCTGTTAGTTCACATTATTTTTAACCCATGATAAGAGAATAGAGGTTTAATTTAAGAAGATATACAGTAAGTGATAAATAATTATAACTACATAGATACCATTTTAAAAATTAGGGTAGGGTATTCACAACATAAAAATCAAGTGATGGAAAATCAAATAAATATTATAGCAACATAACTCATATAGAAAGTGGTTCATGAAATTGGGTTAATGAGATATAACTGAAGTATATTGTTGATATAAAATCATTTAGATAGTTATTAAATGATAATAAGTTGATGATAACATAATACATATAAAATTATAATACAATCTATCAATGATGTATGTTGATAAAAAGTGAGGGGAAGATAATTCCTTACGTTAGAAGATAGGTTCTTAATGTGTGAGGAGAGTTCTATTAAAAAAATATAATAGCCTTGAAAAGGTCATATAGAGGAAAAATTATAGTCACATTATACCAAATGGAATGGGATTGAGATAAATGTTGTGTATATGTAGTTATTTATTGTAAAATGAGGAGATTTTTTTTATTAATTTCTAAATATAATTCTTGGAATTCTAGGTTGTGTAAAAAGGAAAACCATTATTTTAACGACGGTTTTAAATCATGGTTTAGGAAATTTATGGAAATTATTTTTATTTTTATCCATGATTAAAATTCAACACAATTTATAATTTTACATTTTCTAGGAGAATGTTATATTTCTACAAAATGATATTTTAAAAACCATAATATCCATTTTAGAATTTGAAATTTATTAATTGGTTTAAAAATAATCTTAAATAATTAAAATACATTATATTAATAAAATTAAATATTTTTCCTTGGGATCATTTATTTTGAAAATTAAATCATTGTTAAATTTTTATGATGTTTTTAAACATATTGAAAACCCAAGACAATATTAGTAATATTCAATAAAAATTTACTTGTTTAATAAAATTATCTAAAGTTCAACATAACCTAATTCTTATGTGTGTGTTTCACATATAATGTTAATATTATAAAAACAATTTTATATATGACAATTTTATATTAAAATAAAAACCTAATTTAATGAAAAATTAATATTTTATGAGATAATAAACATTTTAAAAATTATGAAAATTACCTAGGACATTATAAAATAATGTTATCATTTAAATTAAAATTATTTTTTTCTAATATAACTTCTCATAAGTGAATTTTGTTTAAAATATTAATTAAAATAATATTTTTTTTAAATATAATTTTTTTTCCCTATATTCAAATATAAATTTATTATATACATCTTATATTTATTTGTATTTTATTAAATAAAACTATAATGAATGAGAAGCTAAAAATATCTATTTTATTTATAAAAAACACATTTATATTGCAATGGTCAAGATACATAACCCCTTATTACACAAACATATTTCATGAGATTAATGATTGAAATATATATACATTTATAGGGATGATTAGAAATCCTTGATATAATCTTGATCTAAACTAAATTTAACTTCAACAATAATTTATTCAAGTTGATCCCTACATTTTTAAGGTCTTCAAGGGATCATTCAAGGGTGAACACTAATGATGACATCCCCCCAGTTCTGAAAAATCAACTTCGAAGGTAATTTTCTTATTTGTTGATGCTATTGATTATCACTTTTCATCAACTATATCATACCATTACCCTTTATATACAATAATTCTAATGTTAATATTATTAAAAATAGTTATGAAACTCAATTGTCATATTTACCAATGGTAAGGTAACTATTAGAACATGATGGTCACATTTTTTTAATACCCTATACATACTCCTACATTATCATTCCATACCATTCACTACTTCAATTATAATTTTTCTACTCTTCCCTCGACTTCTTATTCCATGTCCCAAACAATTTTACTTATTTTTACCATTTTTTAGCTAGAGTGTTCTTAATTTATCAATTAAAGACAATGGATTTTACTTAATATGTGAATTTTTTATTTTTTTCTTAATATCTTAAAATTATTTATTATGGTTATAGTCAATATATGTTCATGATATGTATTGAAATTTAAATTTCATAATAAGTAATTATTATGTAAAACATTGTAAAATATTCCATGTGAACAAGAGTTATTTTATTAATAAAAAAAGAAATGGTTGGTTCATTACACTTTTCCTTATTTGAGTTTAATTACATATAAGGTAGGGAATATAAATTTTATTTAATTATTGTATAGTGGGGTTCAAATTATAAAAAATCTAATTATAATTTAAGCTATATTTTTTTAATTTTATAAATATATTTTAAAATTTCTATATCTATGAATATATCTTCATAGATATAAAATTATGAATGGTAATATTCAACCAATATAGTTCTTATAATCCACACCAAACATAAATTTCTCCTCTATTTTACTCCATCTTTTTAGAGAGTGTATAGAGTTGGGTATAATTTCTTAATATCAGGTTGTTAATGATAATAATAAAAATATTTTCTTGAAAATTCATTTATATTTACATATATGAATTTAATAATTCAAAACCCCATCTCTTTCTCAAACATTATTTTGAATATCATGAACTTTCCCACTACTTTTGATTTTTTAATAAACATTAATTTAATCATGTAGGTAAATTATTATGAAAATTTGATGAAATAAAGATAATAATGAGTGGACCTTTAGTTCATTGTCTTAGAAAAATTTGACTGTATAATCTCGAGACGATTTTAGGAAAACATTTCCACAAATATGTATCATCATTGTTTTATATTCCCCTTTTTACATCTAAAAAATATATTCCAATTATCATTTAATTTAAAAAAATATCCCAAACAATCTACTTATGAAATTTTCCTAGGAAATCATTGAAATTGGTGACCAAACATTTAGTTCCACAATTTGTTCCCATATTTTAAACTCAAATAGCATGAATTCATTGAGTCTCCATTCTAAATGATATTTACAATAGTTATCTCAATATAAGTAATAATAATTCAAATGTTTTGAATAATAATTGGGAAATGTTTTCTTATAAATATATCCTCTGTTCCATTATAACACAAATTGATAACACTTAACTTGTTTATTGTCATCCCATTCACAAATATATCATATTATTATTTCAATTTATATACATAAATTTATGTGATACCAATACCTTAAATTCCAAAAAATATATTTTAGGTCAAAAATATACCACACCAATATCATTCCCTATATTGTTTTTAGTATCATGGTATCCCCAATCTTGTTATGTTGGGAAAAAATCACTCATGGTAACATAGAAGTATTTTTTTTATTGTGTTTGTTGAAAAAGATGGTTTTATAGGTCAGTTGTGGTGTTCTAGAGATATTATTGACAACCTATATTGAAAAATATATGTGAAAAACAAATGTATTGTTTTTTAGGAGGTTCAAAAAGAACAGATATAAGGTGGCACCATTTTCCAGTATTTTCCAAATTTTTGGGCCTCAAAATCAGAAAATGATTACATGAGTTTTTGGAAAATAATTTTTTTCAAAAGATCTATAATGTTCGAAAAATATTGGTTTTTTCATTCAATATATAAGGTGATTTTGAAACATGAATGTTTCTGAATCCGAATATTAAAAAATGGCAAAGGCATAAAGTATGCAAAAGATGTGTTTGGGAGAAAGACACTTTTTTTCCAATATGATATCAATTGAGGTTCTTTGCACTAAAAAGGTTCTTTTGTGACAAATAAAATCTTCTACACTGGGTTAGGTGATGCCTATAAATTATAGGTGTCCCCCCTTATTCAAATAATCTCAACACTTAGAGGGAATCTGAGCTCCAAATCCCATAATATTTCAATGGAAAGGGAGTTGCGCAAAAGAATTTGAGTTGTGCACAAGAAATGAAATTTTCATATAAGATTTGAGTTGAGAGTAATATTAAAGTTTCACGCAATTGGTTTTTCATCAAAAAAATTGTAATTTTCCATGAAGGCACTTAATGTTACGCCCAAGACGCAGTAAGTGTTGTATGAAATATTTAAGGTTACCCAGTAATAATGCAGTAAAGATATATTCATTAGTGAATTAAATTGGGACATAAATAGAGAGTATACATATATTGGAGGACTAATTCATAAGATATATTTAAAGGACCTACACATCTAAAAATTTTGAGTGGTTCTTTTAATGAATTAGTGAGCACACTTAAGTTGAGGGAGTTGTGAGCTTTCAAATTGTGATTGATTGTAAACCATGAAAGGCAATGAGTATGTTCCAAAAATTATAAATATATGTTCACTTTTAGTGGATTTGTAACATTATACAATTGCTATTGTGTGCTCCTTGGATATATCCTAGTGAGGGTAAACCACGTAAAAAAAATTTGTCAAATGCATGATTTAATTTATGTTCATAATTCTCTACCGGAAATAGAGATAATATAGTTTTTTTACAAAAAATATTCATCAAAAGAGGATGTTTTTTTAATATATCATACCTTGATTCACCCTCCAAATATGTTATTTGAACTAGTGGACCTAATATTTTATATGGGTAACCACTATCTAGTATCTATGACTATCTCCCCATGTTAATTTTGAGTGAGCCATCAATGATCAGTGACATCCCAAACTTGTATTTATTTTTACTATTGTTTATATTTTAAAAAAAATGTATTCTTACTAAGAATAACATTATATGTTATTTTTTCTAGTGAAAATTCTTATCAGATATCCCAGAAATTCATTTATGTCAATTAAATTTATTTTCTATAAGTACCACATTTTCACTTCCATCTTAAAACAGAATATTCATGTAATGGTTTCTTAGGAATTCAATGAATACCCCAATTAATTATAGAATTTTATGGATCCATGGGAGATAAATATTATATATTAAAACATAGTATTTATGTTCATAAAAACAATAGTACCAATAGTATCCTATAAAAATGGTTTTCATCTGAATAACTGAGTATATTTATGAAAATGTGTTTTCAATTTTTTGAGAGTTACAATTTTTTTTCATTTTGATGAAAATACACTATTGTGAAAATTCGCATCATCACTTTATATAATTATGTTCTCATCGGGGTTTTATATAGCCTTATATTCACCATATATGTCTCTAAGTCTTATTATTGTAGCTGAAAGAAATTTCATATTTTCAGAAATTATAGTTTCACTTCTACATGAATTTCTATATAGTATCTATAAATATTTTATGATGTATCAAATATTCCTCCATATAATAAATCTAAATTTCTTTTCTCTTTCCATGATATTTCTCTTCCTCATGAATCCTTGACCAAGTCACAACATGATCATCATCTTTTGCAGCTATATTCATAAAACTATTCTACACCACTATTCATTCTTAATCACTTCTATCCATAAGAAAATTCATCTCAAAAATAAGTTAATTTTGTTTAATATGACATTAATATTTTTATTTATTTAGTTTTTTAAATTAATTTGTAATATATTTTACTTATTTCTTGATTTTAGTGTTACTATGAGGGGAAAAATTATGTTTTTTCAAAATATGTTTTTTAATTGGTTTATTATCCTAATACGTCAATGCTATATGAAATTCATTCTTTTTACATGATATGTACCATGAAATTCGTAAATTTTATAGAAAAACATTTCTGTGATTCACTAATTGAATACGACTAGTCTTCATCATATTTAATAAAAAAAAAATTTCTTTCATTGTTTTATTCTCCTCCTATATTCACCATATCTCCTATACAATTTTAATGGTTTTTTCATTAAATAATCAATAAGCACACTCATAAACATCATCCCCAACATACATGATGCGGATATTCTTCATGGGTAGTCATTAGAAATGTTACCAACTCCGTCAAAATTACAAAATTTTAGATGGAGTTTTAAAATTTATTTTCCCATATATATTTTAATATTTTTAGCGATTAAATCCATTAGCATAATATGGTTTAAATTACCTTAATTTTCTTTTTATGAATCACATGAATAATAAACCATTATATCATTAATATTTAATTTATATGTATAATTAATTGTCATTTCTACTTTATCATTCTTCTTAAAATCTAGAACATTTCTTGTAACATAATTTTTATGTTTATAATGAAATTCCTCAACCTAAAGGTCATTCTAATCCCTAATAGACAAAAAATTTGGATCAATTATAACATTGTATTTTCTCCATAAACTTTTAATCACTATAGAGTCTTCTATATATTCTCTATAAAGACTTATATGACTAAATATATCATACATCTTGATAATATTTTCATCAACATTCTCATGTAACGTCATCTAAATATCTTTCAAATTTTCCCTCCAATTTTTTAGTTTTTGTTCACTGATTTAAACATTTCACTAATACATAATCTCTAATTTATCCAAACTATTACTAGTTTCCTTATATATCATAACTAATCTATATACACTATTAATTAATGAAGATTACATTTTATTTATTACCCTCTCATATGTCTCCAAATATCATTTTTATGAAAAAGTCAAAATATTATATATCTCGAGGGGTGGAAAACCAACAATATCATCATTACTACCAAACTAGTTTTGTTATGAAAAAAAGTAAAAATAGAGGGTACATTATTATCACATATGGATGGTGTTTCCCTCAACAATGAATATAGAACAAAGAGATAGAATGAGTAACCATCAAGAAACTCTACCATATATTATATAATTGAAAACAAAAGCATCCCACAATGCATAAACTATGTAAATAAAATTAAAAAATGGTCTCTTGGTGAATACCAAAAGTAAAATTCCTACAACACTGACTATACAACAACTCCAATATCTAATATAGTGATTCCCATCACAGTCCCCAATGTAAAACGTGAAAACTATAAAAAGTTTTCAAATAGGTAGTGTGACAATCATAAACATGGTCACTCATTAATATGCCAAAGGTAAATAATAATGCACAGTTGAATAGATAACATAACCAACATGAAACAAAAAATGTTATCTATCCATTCCATCAACACCGTGAAACTATTGTAAAATAACACATCTATATATAATTATATATCGTCAAATGAATATAATCAATGATACCTATAGCCATATCCCCAATGATATTTTACCCTCATTCCCCAATATCATACATACCATGCCCTCATTCATTTAATTCATATTACATAACATAAAAACGTATCTGAGATGTGTATTGTGATTCATATATACTTAACCCAACCTATCCAAGGTTCTGACGTCTCCTTATATCATCAATCTCATCATACACAACTATCATTCCACTTCTGCATACAACTATGATATGGGTCTGAATTCATCCCGACCAACCCCAACCTCCTGTAGAAACCAACATCTAATTATAGCACTGGACCCAAAGATATCCAAATAACCTCATGGTCTAGGGTTGTAGGGTATCATGTCCTTAAAGGACATTAAACTAATTCACTCATCCAATAACACATGACCACTACCACATAACACACCATCATTGTCACTATGGGATTTCCAAAACTAACCCTTCAACATCCCTACTAGAAATGGAGGATCAGGGATGAGGTAGTATTCATCCATCTAATTTACCACCATCCTTGATGTTGGGAAAAAATCCTAGAACCCATAACCATTTGGTGTTGGTATGTTTAACCAAAACAATTTGGGTATGAATATAAATAATACCAAATACATGATAAATTGATAACACACAGGCCAAACCTATGGGATCAATGAAATAAAACCAACATATCATATGGAATTACATAACAACCCACTAGATTTGCCACTATCCACTTCAATCACTAATTCAATACACCATATAACTTCAACACACAATCACATTTTATAAATAAAAGTTCCACTATTTATAGAATTATGGGGTACCATCTAAATCTGAATTACAATGAAATTTCAATTAACATTATGTTAAATTACACATATATATTTAAATTTTATTAACATGATTATCACATATTTATTTTATTCCATTCCACCTTAAAACCAACCTCAAATATTATAGTTTCTTTATTTTAAAATTCATTACATGGATTATCATGAAACAAACACAATAATATCATACCCTTGATCATCCACCCCACATAGAACAGTGAAATATCACAATATATTCCAATCCAACACTACAGCCCAACCATGTTTCTATAATAACATCATACTAACAACCTCATAAATCGATCATTTCACAACAAAATCCATCACTTCCCATGAGAAAAATACAGCTTCAATTCCATCACATTCCACCTCAAATTAATTATATAATTAAGTCAACCTATACTATCTAACTAAAGGAAGAAAATGCCATGAAATTCAAATATACTCACTAAAAAGTTAAAGGGAATGAGGACAAGATATATCATACAATGATTTCTAATTCCCATATTAATGAAATTTCAAGAGGAAGATGTGGTGTCACAAACCTAAATGCCACTCAATGGTGGCCCATGATCGGTTGGACACATGGAATCATTGGCATATCACAAAATACAAGAGGTAGATGACTAGCATCAAGGTCTTAGGGGGTGTCCTTGGGGAGAAAATTTCCTCATTACCATAGTTTATCACAGTGGATAAATATAATAATAGGTAAATAGAAGATGAATTCTAAGTACACATATGGAACCACCAACGTAGACTGAAGTAAAAAATATATAAATAAATGATAAAAATACAAAAAATATGATGATACATGTAATGTTTTTCTAAATCTAGAAAACATAGATACAAGGTAGAAAGAAATACATGTTATAAAAAGGTATCATAAAAGAATAAGAAAAATCCCAGCATCCTAAGTTCTAACTTGGTTATCTACTTCGCATCCCCATCATAAATATGGAAAAATATCAACTATCTAAAGAATTACACATCCCTTTTTCAACATCTCCAAACAAGTAGTCTTCTCAAGTTCCAATGGAATCAATATAGATGCACCTAAAAACCTCAAAGGTTTAATTAAGAGAAACACCATACATGGGTTGACTAATTGAGGATGAAACCTCCAAAAATGGATAACATTAATAACAAGAGTCTTATAATATGGTTCTAATGACTATAAGAAAGGAACAACAACTGAATAGGATACGTCGGATGAAATTGGCATGTGCAATTGATAATTAATAAAATGAAAAATCTTAATGGACGAGTTATAGACTACATACCTCATACTCATATGGATCTCCTTATCTAGTATTAGTTGCTCGTTTGTATTGGATTTCAATAGATATGAAGAATGAATAAATTTCCTAAAAATGGGGTGTTTGAGCCTTTATCGAAATAGCGTCATTGATAGACTGCAGAATGATTAAAGACTAAAACGGAAGTGAGATCATATAGTTGTGGATCTAATGAGATGGATGGTTCTTGGAACGAACTCCGAATAGACAAACAATTTTGAATACTATAAAATTTGGATTGAGAGAATTAAAATGGGAGAGGAAGGTTCTTTGTCTCTTAGAAAATGAAAATATAAAGGAGGGTTTGTTTAATTAATTAATTAAGGTTGTTTTCAAAAAATCACTCAAAACTAGGCCTCACATTTTGGGTTAAATATTGTTCCAAATGTGATCCATATACTGTATGCAGGGTAATTTCTCATTATTATGCCTCATGGTTAGGTAAAGGATGCGCCAAACATTCAAAAAACCTTGCCAACGATGTCTATAGTTTTTCATGGGCATGAATCCCCTAAATCACAATTAATAAAACAATGTACACCATACTTAACCACAGTGCACATCCCCACATGGTTTGGAGTAACTATGTGACCAGAATATTTATCCCAAAAGCAAGGTTTTGGGCTCTGAACAAGCCTCGTACATCCCTGAGACACCTGTGAACTAATTAAGAATCAGTATTGGTTCCAAAATAAATAATTAGAAAAAAATTAAAAGGATATATACCTGAGTGAAAACTAAGTTCCTAATTTCTTCTCCCCTTAAAGGAACACATCCCCAAGTTCACCATCCAAGGCCAGTGAAACCCTTTTTGAGAACCACTTTAACTAGTAAGCTATACATCGGACTCTCGCTCCCATGTCTTATCCTATACACGGTTGTAGTACCATAACATACACACTAGAGCAATAGACCAGCCTTAGAGATCCCTCATGATCTATTCAATGATAATTATTTTATAAACCTCATAAGAAGCATTGACATATAACTCAACTTCCTCAAGATAAAAATTCTGAGATGGGTCATCATGATACTAGAAAATCATTGAAACATGGAATATGTCATGCATGGAAGGGTACCTATATGGTAATAGACACTGATATGATATTGTATCGACTCTCCCCATAGTCTTCAACATCCCTGTATAATACTTTCTTGGATTCCCCTTCCTCTGTATCCATTTATTCCCTGACCTGGGAGATACCCTTATCAAAACACAGTCTCTGTCCTCATGCTCTACAGGTCATCTACGACAATCGGCACATGATTTATATCTATAATGAGAAATAGACATATGATTCATGATTATCAGAACATGCTCTGATGTCTCCATCATCATAGGATGACCCATTAGGGATACATATCCTACATTTAACCTACATTGGGTTTAATAGAATGGCATACCATAAAAGGCCTCAAAATAAGCCATTTTAATTGACACTAGAAATATATTATTATAGGAAAACTCGATGACATGGATATTATTATCCCAATAACCATTATAATCAAGGACATATGTCTAGATCATTTAATCTAACACCTTTATCATTTTTCTTAATATCCATTGATTAGAGGGTGCATTGATTTTATTAGAAGAACTTGTGTACCCATAGCCTTTTATAACCCCTATGAGAACCCTAACCTGAAACAAGAAACCCTGTCAGAAATGATTGTACATAGGACCCCATGTAGTCATATTATTTTTTTAACATACATTATTCCCAGGTCACATGAATAAAATGTTTCTTATATTTAATTTATGTGGGATACTTTCATCTATCTATCAATAAAAACCCATAGAGTGTCACTACATCTAGGAGACCTCGGTAAACCGATTATGTAGTCCATATAATCATCTTCCGATTTTCATTTCATGACTATTAGTGGGTGAAACAAGACTCTAGGTCAATATTGGCCTTCCTTTACATGCTGACATGAGTAATTCCTGGTGATAAAACATTTTATCAGATGTTTCATCCCATGCAACCCATATTGGTGTTGCATATATCGATACATATTGAAGATGCCTAGATTAAATTTAATGTGATTAGAATGGGACTCTAGCATCAACTCATACCTAATATCTATAGTAATATTGACATGTCCATGTATACACAAGAATTAATCTCTATTCATAGAACAATACATAGGTGGGTAATTTCCTAAAATTCTCTCACAGTTAACCAAGCCTTAAGGATCTTAAAATTGCTAACTCTTCAACTTCTCAACGAGGTAAGAGGTTACTATCAATACTGAGAGGTTAGAATCTTTGTGAATTTCCTGAGACATAATATTTATCTCATAAAATATATCCATCAATTTCTATTCATCACTAGATTCCTCTATGGAATAGGACTTAGCTTTCCATCTCTACGCATCAGCAACTACATTTCCTCTTTCAGGTGTATAGTCAACCTCAAAATTGAAGAACTAAATATTTTCAACCCAGATAACATTTATAAGATTAATTTCATGATTATAATAGATATATTTTAGGCTCATTTATTTTTTATACACTAAAATGTTATCAGCCAATCGATAGTGTATCCGAAAACATAAGGCATGGACAACTACTGTCAGCTCAAGGTTATATGTCAGGTAATTTCTCTCATATTTCCACAACCATTAAGATCGGTATGCAACAAATTTTACCTCTATAAATAGAAAACATCCTTTTACTATTTCATATTCATCCAATAACATTTTATAACCTTTAATATGATATATAATAATCATAATTGAAGATGAGACAAGCATCAATTTTAGCTCAAAAAAGGCTTTCTCACATGCTTCTGACCACATGATCCTAACACCTATCTTCATAAGTCTAGTCAAAGGTGGAGTATGGTGTGAGAATTACTTTATGAAATTCCAGTAATATACATCCATCCCTAGGAAACTCTATATATTAAACATTTTTTAGTGTGGTCATATGAAACCACATCACTCACCATCAATGGGTCACCAAATACTCCTGATTCTGAGAAAATATAATGTAATATGTGAACATTTTTTATCTAGAAGTGGAATCTAAAAATCATGGAATAAATATGACTCTCTATATGTAATCTCATAACTATCTCATGTTTCATATAATTATATCTATGATTGTTATAATACATTAATATTTCATCAACATGGACTATGGAAATGGAATCCAGATAAGGTTTTAACAACTTATTCATCAAAAGAATGAATACGGAAGGATAGTTCGTAAGACTGAATGGAATAATGATATACTCATATATATCATCATGAAAATATAATTTTATACAATATCTATATAAAGGTTTTACTCACACCTAATGATTTCATTATCATAGTTCAGTCTAATTGAACACGCTAGTTTTTCAAAGATGGTCAGGATATCATCTTTAAAAGGTAGTGGATATCAGTTATTAGTTGTAATATATTTTAAATATCTACAATCCATGCATAATTAAATTATATCATCCACCTTCTTATAAAATAGAACTATAAATCCCCAAGAAGATATTCTAGGTCATATAAAACATGGGCTTCTAAATCCTCTAACTAGGACATGGGATCCTATAGCTAAGCAGTTTCCAACCTTTACGGTGGAATAGACACTAGATATTATCCTAGAATGATCTTTAATGTAAACTATTCATCTATCTTAGGTGGTAAGATAGAGAAATATTTGGGAAATGCATCCCTTAAATGATCTACTATTGGAGGGAATTCATCCTGATGTAAACCATGATCCTCCATGAAAATATTAGAAATATGGGTGGTCACTCCCCATAGTCTAGGATGCTCTGGACTAGATCTACATTCCTAGATATCCCACTCACCATAGTGTAGACAACTTCTACACTATGAGGATGTAAAATATTTTCTATGACAATGGAATTCTATAAATTCATGATAAGGAACCAACCAATCAATATTGAGAATGAAATTGAATCCAATCATCTCAAGAATAAATAGGTCCCATGAGAAAGGGTAATTTCTTACCTCAAGGGGGAAGTCCCTTCATTGGTGTATTCCCTCTTTATCATACTCTTAATGGTTTATCTAGGGTCATTACAGCATAATAATACTGTATTTTTAGTCCAATGATTTAGACAATAGAAACAAAGATAATGGAGCATGAAGAACCTATATCAAATAAATATGATACTATAGTCTAGGATGTAAGAATAATACATTATACTGTACATGGTCATATAACTAGATCATTGGGTATTGACTATAGTGCATGAAACTGATCTGATCCACGAACCTATACAACAACCGTATTACCATGATCACGATCGCTCTGCTAATGCTAATGATAATCTAATGTTTAGATACTATGACCATGACCTCCTCCATGTCAAGTCCTATCAGTGTTAATCCGACTCCCTACCTAATAAATCATAAAGGAATCTACCTCATATGGTCGATGGAGTGTGTATTCTCTTACACTAGAAGATGATATAATGGCCTTATAAAATATCTTAATATTCCCCATAATGCCTCTAGTAAGTCAATCCAAAGGGTCTCTATCACACTGATGCTTCAGATTCCCCTTTTATCCACACTAAAGACCTACAATAGAGCTTCTAGTAAGGGTACTCTAGCTACCACTACCCTAATGTGAAACCTCAGGGGATCACTTCCTGCTACAAGAATAATTACTAGCCAACCTCAACACTGATCCTATATACACATTACTATCTCCATCACTCAGGTTGTTCTTTATTATAAGAGACTAGTTAAACATTTCAGAGAAATTAGGTAGGAGAAAGGAATTCAACTCTATATGGATGGCATAGTGAATCCAATCACCAACATTGTTAGCATGAGAAGAATCATCACAAGATAAAAGAATTAAAGTCTTGTAACACAGTGAAACATGTTGAATACTCCCTGAATGACATGGCACACTGATCTATATTCATGAAATATCTGGATCAATCAGTACTCAGGGTCTGAGGAATGAATTTATCATATAAGGTAGTCTCGAAATCAGTCAATACCATGAATTTATGGTGAACATTCTGGATAATCACATCCCAAATGCTCTTATCCAAATCACATAGTAATTAAGTGTAATTGTTTACCTTCCTCCCAAGAGTAATCTCTAGTTTCTCAAAGAGAGACAGGTTGGCGTGTATCCAGGACTCGACAGCCTACATGTAGTTATCCCCTACGAGTATAGAAGGATGTTTCTACTAGAACACAATGGCTAGATTAGCCATCATAGGTGCATGTTCAGGAGCACCATGTAAGGAATGCATTAGATGTAGGAAACTATGATAAAGATGAGTGTCAGTTCCCAAATTAGACATAATAGCTAGTGCAGCAACTTTCACTCCTAGCGTTAAGACAGGCATCTCTAGGACCACCACGTATATAGCATGGTCATTTCCACACACATAGAAAATGACACAAGGATTTCATGTTTTTATTGGTATACAAATGCTAAAGACGTGCCTCAAAAAATAATTAATAAAATAGATAGAAGAAATGGAAGATAAATGAAAGGAATTGTATCACTACCCATGGTATACTACCTTAACTGCCTTCTAAGATGACCATGTATTTGTATTTTCTCATGTTTTAATTGTAGTGGTTCCAGTAGATAAAGGATCAACTACACAATTCATTTTCATTTATTGGAAACCATTTATCTTTATACATAACATTTCACTTTTACTGTTTTCATTTACTCATTTCCATATATCATAGATCATTTAAAATGGATTTCCCACCCCTGATGAATTGGGGCCTATACATCGTAACACTAAAATTTACAGTAAGTTAATATCATTCTAATGGATCTACTTGATAAATTACACATTCTTGCACATGAGGGCCTCTACACCACATGAATTGAAACTAGAAATCACACAATAATTGTCAGAAAGTAGAATATCCATAGCCTAACTACTATATCATAAATCATAAATCATTGAAAAACATGAAATACAAGTAGTGAAATGAACCAATATAGCTTGGAAATTTTCATGGAATGTGAGTTATAGGTGCCTACGATGATGCATTTAGCAATTCTCCTTTCCCTAATATCATAATCCTATATTGAAATAAAATCCTTAATATGAAAAATAATATTAATAACCAATATATATAATCTTAATCATCCAATTGTAAAATGATATCAACAATAATTGGCAATGTTGGAACAACAATTATAGTTCATACAACCCTAAATTTTAACCGAACATGGGTTATTTATTCCCCGGAATGGCTTATGACCAAGTTCAAAAAGTTTTTTATCACCAATCTATTATTTCAAAATAGTAAATAGAGAATAGAATGTGTTTGATACCTCTTTTCGATGGCCTAGACCTAGATTCCACTTAGGTATTCCCCGAGCCCAATCGTTTATAGCGCCTTAAGTAAATCTCCCCAAACACCAAAGTCAAACAACTATAATTGAGGGACCATGGTGTGTCTATGGGTGACTATTACCAAATTAATAGAGTGTAGTACAATGGATAAATATTAAAATAGTTAATAGGGGAATTAGTGTAAGTAAACATATGGAGCTGTAGAAGAAAACTAATTTCATAAATAACTGAACAACATATATTCATATAAAAATGATGATGAAAATTTCATGGCTCTATAAAATTGAAAACCATGAATACAAGTCAGCATTCAATACATGCTATAAAAAATTATAAAAAAGAATCCAAAAACTATCCAAGGATCCCAAGATCTAGCTTGGTCATCTTATACCCATCTCCATCTAAAAGTAAAAAAATCATTCAGGTGAGTGAAAAAGTATACTTCACTTTTCTAACACCTACCTACATGTTGTCATCTCTGGTTTCAATGGCGCCCAAATGTAATGTGAGATAAATCTCAGTAGGCCACCTCCAAAGGATTCTATAATATATATTCCATGTAATATAAACTAAAACTATGTGAAGGAATTCATATATGAATGTCAAGTAATATATTAATGTAAATCCCCAACAACATGCTTCATCCGTAGATGGTGTTTGAACAAGTAACCAGTTTATTCATTAACTAAGTTATAGTATATATATGTAAATAATGTGTGGAAATAATATCACTAGAATCATGAATTGACATAGAAGTAAAGGATCCATGATTTAACAAAGAATCACATAACAATTTTAATAATGAAAGTTTCCAAGATATAATATGGAATCCTATAAAGTTATTAATAATGAAAGGTGTTAATCATAATCATGAAGGTATCCATGACATCAGGGGTTAAGCCAACTCAGTATTAACATTTATACTAGAAAAAAGGATAATAGTGTTATCCAAGGGGTATCTCCCAAGGCATTCCACAATGATATAATTCTAACTAAGTCCATGGAATACATCCAAGAAAAAACTATAAAAGTAGTGGTTAGACCCTAGGTTGTGTCCATGTTGCCTCATGTTCAAGGGTAGGACTCACCCTTGGATACTAGCATCTCTCTATCAGAATGGCATCCATGAGATCATATGGAATTCCGTTAGGAATCTAAACGCTCACTCTTATCTGACCACACCTATAGTAATTTAAAGACCCATATATAAAGAACCTTTAATTTAATGCATTTAATTAATTTTTCCATGTAATAATCATGCCACTTTAAAACTAATTTGTTTCAATAATTTTCCTTCAACTAGTGTGTCATAGATAATTGGGCATGCAACCATTTATTATTTCAAATGATTCAAAATCATATTATTATGTTCACTCTACTACCATCCATTATAAATTGAAAGGGTTTATATGGATGTCCCCCTAATTCATTAAATTATAATTTATTATGCCATGCTATATATGTAGTATTATTTCTAATTTAACCATTTAAAGAATCATTAATTGTGTTGAACACTTACTTTAGAAGCATCAAGTGACACTAACATAATCAATGGCACATAAAAAAATTCAATAGTCATATAATTAAGTATGGAATTACAATTATCATGATTAATCCAAATCACACCCAAATGGTGATGTAGAAGAACATAAAAACCCTCAATGGAAAAATTTAGGAAAACACCATACGTGGGGTGGTCAAATTTGGGGAAGAAACATCCAATGATGGATAAAATATATAAAAAGAGTCATATAATATGGTTCCAAAGACTATAAAAAATGAAAAAATAATTACATATGAAACACATGATGATATTATCATACACGTACAATAATTTATAAAACAGGGAATCCTGTGGGATGATATTTAGAACACATACCCCGTACTCGTATGACTCTCCTCATCCAGATTAAGACTCTAGTTTTTTCAAGATTGGGTGAGATCTAAATAAGGGATCAGTGCCCATAAAATGGTTCATATGATCCTAAATCTAAATAGAATAATCGATTTAAAGAAGAATGATGAACTATTAAAGAGTAATTGAGACCATACCAAATCATATCCAACGAGATGAGCAGTGCTTCGACTGAACTCTGAGCGGATGCACGTGATCAAAAACTAAAAAAGTGGTCCTAAAAGAATTTCAATGGGAGAGGAAGGTTCTATAACCACTAACAGGTGAAAATGAGTAAGGATAGGGATTTTATATATGTTATTAAGGTAATTTTGAAATAATAACCCAAAAAAGTAATTATGTGGTTTGGTTGCATAGTGGGTCAAACCATCTGCCAATTGTGCATCATCAGTTATAGGGTGGGGAATTTTGCATGGTTTGGGAGCATGGTTAGTGAAACCATGTTTCAACCATGAATAACACCTCGAAACCAATGTCTATAGTTTTTTATGTGCTTGTGTCCCCTAGAATATGGTTAGAGGAAATCATGCACCCTACTTCAACCCACTATCCATCCCATCACGGTTAAGAATATTTGTGCGGCCTACCCAACACTACTTTTACTAACCATGTGGCTGGCCTATTTCTTATAGAATTATGGGTTCTAGGATCAGAAAAATATCCAGGCACCCCTGATAAATAGGTGAACTCATTAGGCATCCATATTATGTTCAAAATAAAGAATTATACCAAAATTAAATGAATCCATAAATGAGTCAAAAACTGAGTACATACAGAATACAAAAACCAAGTAATGAAACCTAAGAAAACACCTCGATCAAACTATAATGCAACAAAACCATAAATATCCCTATATAAAATTACCTAATACATCCATCTTCCTAATAAAAACCTCTCTGTAATGGGGATTACAGAAAATAAAGTACGAGAAATAAGGGAAAAAAATTATAATTGTGGGTGTTTAATCAAAGGATAACATATATCAAAGCTCTTGAGAACAAGGTGGAATCCCTACAAAAAACTAAAATAGTTTTCCAAATGGCTAAGAGAGTAGTTGGAATAAGGAATAGAACAAATGCATTTTGGGATTTTATTAGAAGGACACAAATTAAAAGTCCATGGAATAACACCCAATACCAAAGTGAAATGTTATTGACATAAAAGACCATGGTTTAAACGAAGGGTCCATGAAAAAATTGGTCTAAAAAAAATTAATTTGAAAAAATAGTGGAGTATATACCATTTATTCTAAAAACTAGGTTTGGGAATATGGTCTTGAGAAACCACTACATCACAGAATTCCAATGATAAAAATAAGGTTTCACCACAACCTAGGTGCATGGGGTAGTGACCCAAAAATTGGTTGAACAACCAAAAATCACCACTCCAAGAATACACACCATATCCTCTTCACCATGACTCTACAATGATGAACCATTCAAACCCACAAAATACAACTTTCTAGGGAACAATACCATAACTAACCTCTATACACATTCATACCATCCTCTAACAAACCTCCACAGTAAAAATATACATTCCCTGGCACAAAAACAATATATTTGGATCAAAAAAATCCTACAAGCTAGGAAATAATTTCCCATATAAAATTTCAATAACTAATCCACAACCAACTGCTCAAATCCCACAAAACATCTCCCTAGAACCTCAATAACATAAAATCATGAAATGTAACAAGTATGATCTTTGGGGTCATTGTATTAGATACATCACAAATAATTCTGATCATCAAAAATCAAAATCAAATCTAGAAGAAGGTTAGAGAAGAGGTGTGAGAATTCACCCCATGAGAAACCTCTCAAGGATTTTATTAAATCAGACGATATTACAAAACCTAATCACACCAACAAATTGGTTTAAAACACATCTCACAAACTAGAAACTATCAAGAATACCTTGATATGTAAAATAAAAATAAATATCTAAAACAATTAAATGTGGCTCAAGAAACATGTCATACATATGGATATCATGATCCCAAGTACTCTATACCTATCCATATTTCCTATGTAAGACATAAACCAAGGTAAGGGAGTTTCCATACCAAATCTTATTTTGAGGATATTAAATCTCCAATGGAATCTCTAGAAATGAAAAATCATAGATGATATATATCTCTACCTAGTTAATGGCCTATCAATCATTAAGAAGACACTAATACGACTATTAAACAAGGAAGATATTTTTTATCTTTTCCAACTATAGAGGGATATCTAATTAATAATCCACCACAACAATGTTCTCCATCACCAAAAATGGCATGAAAAAGATAGGAGAAACCATACTCACCCAACTAAACCAATTATGACATTGAAAAGTGGAAACCCTCAAGAATAGTTTTTCATAACCATAATTTCTATGGGATTATACCTATGATTATCATATGACATCTTGATATCTATAGAAATATTCATCTACTCCAAAACCATTTTGATCATCATGTTCTCTTCCAACACTACATTAGGGCATATAATTAATGATTCAACAACCATAATACAACACAACTGTTAATGACATGGTATTTGAAAAAATACCTATAATAGAACCATGTGGATGGGTATATGTTTTTTCGTTTTCTTTTTCGTGAATGAAATAAATAGATTAATTACCCATAAACCACAAAAAACCATAGATTCATATTTTCACAATATCCTCTAGCAGCTAAATGTTTTGTTGTATTCTCGTCTATCTGGGGGTGGAATGTAGTTCTTAAGTATAACTAATATTAAAATTCATTCCCCAATCCCCTAAAATCCTAGGATGTAAAATTATGATATTTATTAAAAATGATGGTCCTTTGTACCCAAGGAATACAAACCACATAAACCATATTCTACATCAGTGTAACGTCCATAGAACCCTACTACTAAATGGAAAGTAAGTGGTCCATATTTTTTATATTGTCCATGATCACCTAACAAACTATGATCATACCTTTTCATGGGGTAAACCAATGACATAATCCATTGATATTTCCTATTAATACCACTTAGGTACATCTATGGGCTTCAATAAATGAATATGAACATGTTTCTAAGCATTCACCACCTAACTAACCAAACACTACATAATAAAATCCGCCAATGACTACTTCATCCCATCCCATCAAATCCACCTCTTTTAGTCATTATACATATTACATTCACTTTTTATCCAAGTAAGACTGATATATGAAACATATTGAGTACTTAATCACACCTAATCATAAAAATGATCACCTTCCAATGAAACAACATCTGATTCAAAATTTCATCCTACCATACATACTAAGTATCATAATGATTCACATTGCCTCACATCATCTCAAAATCTGAGTCTCCACACCAAGACTCAACCACCTATCCAATCAAATTTTATTCCAAAATAATTCTAAAAAAGTTAAATTCTACCACAAACATCCACTTTTCTATGTTACATTACTAAAAGGACTTTCCCTACTCTCCAAGCTTCATCATAATCCCAAACATCACCTCATCACTGAATCCCTCTCAGTGCATCATCTAAAACATTTATTTTATCAAGGGTGGTGGAGATAATAAAATCAAATTCTATGGGAAACTCCAACTACCTATGTTTATGATGACTCATATCCAATTTGGAGAGTACATACTTCAGGATATTATGATCTGTGAAGATAATAAGGACCTTACAAATGAGGTAGTGTTCCACAACATTAGGTAATACACTATATCTTCCAACACTATATCAGGGGTGGAAATCATATTTAAGGTGATACAACAAAACATACACAAAGTATATATCTTCCCTTTTCAACATGAACTTGTATCCCAATCCCATATAAGATGTTTAACAAAAAATACTCAAGCAACACTCCTTCCTTTAGAAAATGTTGCCCTATAGAACAAATAAAACTCTCATTCGCTATTGTGAAATCCACTTAACATTAATCATTCGTGGTAAAACAATAGTTATTTCTTATAAAATTGTATAAATGGATTAAATATGAGATAAATTGGATACAAGTTTTTGGTAATATCCTATAAGAACATGAATTTTGTGAATCTCTACCACTTTATTAGGCGGTTCCTATGAAACTAGTGTTGATACTTATTTTACTTGTTTGATCAGAAAATTATGATCAATTATATACCTAAAAAAAGTAAATTATTTATTCTAAAATATTCACTTAGACAGCATTCCATACAATTTGAGTTGTTGGAGAACCTCCTAGAGAACTATGATTTGATCTATATTCTCCACTTCTGATCTTGAGTAGATAGTGAATTAATTTCTAAACATAACTTTAAACTGGTCTAGTAACTCATAAAACATGGATATCATGAGTCTCATGGTCAATTCTATATGTTATTAATGAAAAATAAAATGAACATGAACAGAATGTTCCCTCAGCTACATCTTAAGGTATTCATCAGGATATCTAAGCCTCATGATATCTAGATGGAATGTAGACTATTGAAAACCTTATAGATCCCATCATATGACTAAATCTTTATTACATCCTTAAATAATAATTAAATTTATTGACTATTACCTAATTGAACTACAAGTTTCCTATGCATATCCTCCATCATTTTCCCCCTTTTGGAAGACACTAAGGAACCCCATGGGTGAAATATAGGTCAGTTGAATCCCATTTATTTCAGATCAATAACATAGATCGTAAAACTACTAAACTCTATAGGTTCCATCTGAAAAGGATCCACTGAAATCAAATATTTTCTCGACTGTAGCACTATCCAAGAAATAATGTCACGTAGATATTACAGTGTAAAAAACACATCCATAAAATTATCAATAGAATCCTAAGTGACATAAAAAAATCCACCATAATAGCTTCCGCTAAATTTCCCACCAATAGTGAAAAAGAAAGTTCCACTTGACTTCCAACCATTTGATAGCCCATCCCACCAACGTACACCAATAATTTATCATCCATGTCATAAGAAATAACTATACTCTAGAAAAAATATATAACTAAAAGAACATAATACCACAAATATATGAAAATAAAAATATCAAATGTATATATCAATATTAATATGTACTCCCCCACTTATTTATGATAACTTATTACAACTCTATATCACTGTAGACCCTACTATAATATGTAAACCATATTTCCCAAACTATCAAATAATATACACTCTAAGTTTCTTTAATCATTAGTTTTTTAATTTTTTTAGTTTCTAAATTATAGGATTTTATGATAATAGAAAAATTCATGAAAATATTCGTAATGATATTATCTTAAGGAAATATTTCAGGATTTTTTGTAGAATATTTGATTTTTATGTGAATATTGTAAATATAGTATTTATCAAAATTGTAACTTTTATGAATTTATAATGGTATATAAGAAATAAAATAGATGACTATAAAACATTTTAAATTGAAAAATATCTGATTATGGAGTAAAATTATGAATTTTTTAAATATTATTCTTCAATTATAAAACCTACTCAAAACAATTTATGAACATATTTAACATTTTCAAAAATATATTTTTGATATTATCATTTAATTAAATATAATTTTACTAAAAATTAGATTTTTCATTTCTTTATAATCTATAATAAATTTATTTATTTTGTAGTAAACAATTTTATATTATAAAAAAATATTGAAACATTTGTCACGAACAATTTTGGTCGTAATAAAAACCAATACAAATGTGAGATGTGAATTATAAACTTTAAATACACTTAAGTATATTAAAATAAAATTCCCTTTGTGATTTATAATATTATAGTATTATAATTTCTTCGAGTATATTAAGTAGTGGGTTAATAATTATGAAAAGAACCCATCATTGTTTTTGTGGTTTAGCGTACAAATGTAATGACCTAAAATATAATAAATGGAATTTCAATATTTTTAATTAATTAATAGAGTATAAAACACATATATCACTTAGAGAATGAAATAAAAAATTATTCATAAAAAGGATTAATGAAATAAGTGGTATTTATATAAATTAAGGAACCTATATTGATTGAATAGTAACATGATCATTGAAATAATAATATGACCATAATGAAAAGTAACATGGATAATAGAATAGTAACATATCCTATGAAATTATAAATAAAATTTTTTCATCTTATTAATGAAAATTTTATATAATTATGTATTTGTATAACTAATTTTTGTTCAAAATGATAAATTATGTTTTGGTATTTCTACAAATCAAAAATGATTATTTAAAATATTATAATTAATATAATTTTTTAAAAGTGGGTTATTCTTTATAAAATATATTCATAAATTAATATATTTTTGTATCATAATTATATGATTCTTTTTTGAGACCTTAATTAATTTTTCAAGGTTGCATGAAATTAGTTATAATATTAAAATTGATATTTTTAGAATAAATGACGAATTTAATTAAATTTTGAATTTATAATATTTAGAAAATTATTTTCAAAAAAATTATTCTATTTTTGAAATCTAAACATCATAAATAGGTAATAGTAATTTTTTGGTATTTTTCTAAAATAGTAATAATTTTTTTGAATAGTGAAATACGATAATTTACAGTATTTGACATTACATGAAAATAAATGAAATTTTGAGTCATGGTTGAGTCATGGTTGAGTCACGGTTGATTCATGTTTGATATAAGGGCCCAATATCTAGAACTAAAATTCTCTATTTAGAGTATTTAGTCACGGGAATCCACATTATTTATAGTTTTGAGAATAATAATAATAAACTAATGAATAAAATAATCAAAAACACACATCTCCTACAATTATAAATACCACCCCTTATCCAGGAAAATTATAAGCGTGTTATATAGTCTTAATTCTAAAATATTCTATCCTTGATACTTTTCCCCATATCTAGGAGTTACTGGTCTCAGCAAAAGTCCTAATCCAAGTACACTAAGGAGTTTTTCCGAGAGACAACATTCAAGAGATAAAATCTACACCTCTTCTCTTTCATTTTCTTTTTTTTATTATCAAATCACATCCTCCATTATCCAAATTTAAATTATAACCATAGTATCATATATATATATAGTAATTTTTTTGTGTGTTCATGGAATATCCATAATCAAATCTATTTTCTCCTCCTTTTTTATGAAATGAAAACATCGGTCGTGATGTGTTGATTCACCACCTTCATGGATGACGAGTTTTCATTTTCAGTTATCACATTTAAGGATGGTAATAAAACCATAATTATGGTTAAACCAGGTTTTAAAATTCATATCTTAATTTTTTTAATGTTTTGGAACTAATTTATATACATAATACTTAAAGAAAATTAAAGTATTTCATGATGGACCAAAAACAACCAAAATAAACTAAAACTTTTTTATTAATGAATTATAAAATTAATCAAACACATACCACAAAAAAATTATTATATATGATTCCATTTAATATTATTTAATTTCATTAACAACACATAATTTTAATTCTAGATAATTATTCACATTTTTCAGGAACTTCCACAATTTTATACAATTAAACAGTCCATGAAACCATGAGAACAAACGCTCTTAAAAAGATGAAATATAACACTATAAATCCTCAAAATAAACATAAATCTAATTAATATAAGTTTAATAAATAAAATAAAAGTATATAAGGTTATTAATTATATAATTAGGAGATCTAATTTGCCCATATAAGATACTATGTTCAATTGAAGAATACATTAAGACATATGATAAGGGGTTATTGAACCCAAATCCCTTTATTTGTGTAATAACACCTTCATATAATATTTGGTCTGAATACTCCATTAATGTTCCTTAAATATAATTTAATTATTCATACCTTTGGTTTTATGGGATATACATATTTCTAATTTTATTTAATGAAAATAGTATGATATTCTAAAAGAACTCTTTATTACAAAACACATTATGACTCCTCTTGAGTTTTCACTTCTTGCTCATGAATGAAGAATATTATTCCAAATATGTTTTTCCATGTTTAATTTTGGAATCCCAAAGTTAATCAATTAATATATTCATTATGGAATCCTTATGAAACCCATTCCTTTCCAAGGGTTAATTCATGATTATGATTGTTAAACATTATACATGGCACAGAATATTATATAAATGTGATGATGTGATGGATGGTCTTGGAATTATATATCCCACCAATGCGTTTGGAAATTTTAGGTACCTCATTAGATGATTTTTATTATGAATGAACATGATGACATATTTTTTCACAATGATGATGTCATTATTATGACCATATTTTATGCATGAACATGATGCAAGATTTTTTCATAACTATATGTGGTATTTTACTACTAAAACATGATCTTTGATTTTTATGCATTACAAACTTGTTTTACATTATCCAATTATACCCTAATGATGTTTGTGGGGATCCTTTTATTTGGTTATGATTTTGATTATTATGATCCCTTGAGATTTATTGACTCATTTTTCTTATTCATGCTCTTACTGGGATTTTAAATCACACCTTTGATTTTTTGTGTATATTCAGGTGACTATGTGTATAAATAATAAAATGTGTTTTATATGGATAAATAATTATAATTTAAGAAAATATTTCTTTATTACCATTAAAGTTTTATTTGTTCATAATTTTCTCAAGACACTAATGCTTTAGATATAGTTTTTATAATGCTATTATGTAGTTTATCATTAAGATGATGTAATATTTTTGTAAAAAAAATTAGGTCCCTATAGTTTGTAAAAGAGAGCAGTATAGTTAATTTAGGAAATAGAATTATAGAATGTTACTGAAAACTCCTATGATAATACTAAGAATATGAATGTTTGTTTATAAAAATTCATAACATAGGAATACCATGAGATATTCTTTAGGAGTTAATTTCATAAAAGGATAAATTATTCATGATTTTTTTAATTAACTTTTGTCAAAACCAATTATATTTTAGAAAATGGTGGGAACAAGGAGAAACCATGACAACAATCTATATGGTGGATAGTTCAATGATTTTTTGAATGAAATTCCCAATTTCATGGGAGGTGGAGTTCAAAAAATTATGGTGATGTTTTCATAACAGTTACTTTCTATGATCAATAACATGAACTACATGGAATTCCTACCTTAACATAAGAAGGAAAACATAGATATTGAATCCATTATGCAGAAATGACCACCAATGTTTTGTGAATATTCTGATCTAGTCATTTTAGAACAATGGATTATCTTGATGGAGATGGTTTTTCTGTGCTCCACTATTCTATGATGGATAATGTGACTTTGGATATCTATCGTTTAGATGGAGAAGCTGATCAATTTTTATAATTTTTTGAGGAATCCAAGATGATGGAAGGAATGGAAGAGATTGACTTGGGAGACTTTAATAGAATATTTCATAGAAACTATTTCTTTCATAATAAACATATAAATATGATGATAGAAATCATAGATCATATTAAAAACAAGATTCAATCTTTGATAGATTAATAAGAAAACATTACTATGATTTCAATGTACACTATAAGTTTTTTATCCAAAATGATAGAAAATTAGATGGATTCTTTAGTGGTTCAAAACAACACCTTCGAAATAATCTACCTATACGACAGATTTTGGAGTTATGAATAAGTGGTTGAATTTTCTCTCAAATTAGACATGGAATACAAATAATTTTCCCATGATTATGAATATAATAATAGAAGAATGGAGTTTTATGTTGGTTGGTCAAACGAAAATGGAGGAGAGAGGATCCAACCACCCACATGTAGGGAGCTAATCTATAATGAAAACCAGTTAACTAAACCACAACTTCTTGAGGGTATTTAGAATTAGTATCCACAAAATACATAGGAGGAAGGGAATTGTCATGCCAAAACTATTCATGAATTGGAGTAAGAAAATGTATTCTTAGCAACTGCACACCCTATTCACTCAAAAATTTAAAAATAATTATTTGATTTTAGTTTTATGCATTCCTTTTTTTTCTTGTTTGTTATCTTGAACTATTGAAAACTACAACATAATTAGGCTTTAGTGGTAGTTTTTCAGAGGAAGATTATTAAAAAACTCAACTAAATATATTTGTTTTTCAAAGCCTATACACTTCTCCCATGAACATTCCCCCACCCCAACCTCTGCGACCCCCCTGATTGTCATGAAGCGCTACTTATCCTAGTGATCCCCACCATGGATCCCAACCCTTACTGCCCTCTCCACACCATTCCACCCCTCTTCATGCCTTGCCTCCCCTAACTGCCCATCACTAACACCCCCCCACCCCCACCTCTGACCCACTCCCCAACCCCTCGAACCCTCTCATTCACGGTGCTCACCACCCTTGCCACAGGTCGTGACCCTTTTCTCCCTCATCGCACCTCACTGCCCATCACCGTCAGTCAATACCATTGTCTCCCTTGACACATGTCCTAACCCTCACCGCCAACCCCCATCATTTTTAATTATATTTATTCAATTATATTATGTTTAGTTAGATTTTGATTGTTTGGATATAGGTCAATTTATTTCATGTTAGTTTGGTTCGATTTAGTTTAGGATAATTTAGGTTGGTTCGACTAAGCAAGGTTCAATTTACTTTAGGTGGGTTAGGTAAGGTTATTTCAACAAAATTTAAATAACTAAAATTTTAGTTTATTCTATTTGGTTTTATTTAATTCATGTTGGGATATATAGGTTTGAGTTAACTTGATTGAGTCGATATTATTTGGATCTAGTTGGTTAAGAGTCATTCCATAATTTTATGATCGTTTCTAGTTATTTTAGATCAATATAGTTTTGTTATGTTTAAATAGGTTTGAATTAATTCAGTTTTATTTCATTTCATTTGGATCAATTTTTTATTATTACATTTTGTTTTTTTCTGGTTCGATATTTTTTTTCAATTCATTTTATTTTTCATATGTATAGTTTTTTTGGATTGGATTGGTTAGGCCCCATTCACTTCAATCATTTTTAAATATGTTTAGTTTAGTATGGATCTATTTTGTTCATATCATGTCTTTTTTGATCTGTTACAGTTTGGATAAGTTTGTTTAGGAAGGTTAAGCTTCATGAATTCATGTTTTATTTTAATAGTTGATATTAATATGATTTTGAGTTACATATATTTATAATGGAAAACTTTTGTTCTATTTTGTTTATTTCATCTCAAATATATGCAAATCATTTTTTCCTCATCTTCTCAGTTGTGTTAAATTTACTTAAGATTGATTTGGGAGTGTCTTATTCTATCTTATTTGACTTTATTAAAGAAATATAATGTTTCATAGATTTATAGTTATTAATGGTGTGCCCCATGGTGCGCTATTGTACCATGGAATGTGCAAGGAAGCCGAGCACCATGCAATGGGTTCTCAATGGATTATCTAAAAAGGTACTCAATTGTGAACGATATTGCGCACAATGGCGCATAGTGGTGTGGTGCATAGAAATGTGCCAACTATTTTTCGATTAAAAATACCTTGAATGAATCTCAAACACCGACCTCCCCCACTATAAAACACTATTCTCTTCTTACAATAGCCAGAACCCAGACCCTAATAGACCAAGTCAAGTGGTGCGACCTAGTCATCTCTATTAACAACAACTTTCAGACCGACCGACATCAACCCAACCCTCCTCCTCCAGAATAGGTGTATATCTTCCCACCTTGTGTGTGATCTAAACCCCATGTAGTAATTTTTTATTCAATTTTATTTATTTTTTAATTTTTTTTTTCAGGTTATGTTGTCCGCCTAATTGTCTGTAGAGGGTCACATCACTTCACATTTTTCTACATTTTCATTGTTTATTGTTTTTTTGAAATATATAGTTTAAAATATTTAATTTTTTGTTTTAAATATTTTAGGAATTTGTTTTTTTCCCTATTTTTTTTGTTGTAATGTTTTTTTATCTATGCACTGCAAGTTAATATTGCACCAGATCGTGTGTAGTGTTGTGCACTTTTTCAGTGGGGGGCCTTGTCGCTATTGTGCATCGTGCACCATAAATTAATATGGGTACATTCAGATTGGTTATTTTATATTTAGTTCATATTAGTGTGATTTTCTTTAGTTATATTATTTTTCAGTTTTTAGTTTAGTTTTTTCAGTTTGTTTTTCTTCTTGCTCAGTTAGATTTGATGTAGGATGGATTGGTTATGATATATTCTCTTTTTTTTAATTTAGTTATATTTTATTGGGTATTGATTAGATTAGTTAGGTCTATTTGGATATGATTATCTGTGAATTTTTAGTATGTTGTGTTTTATGTTTCTCAAATAAGAAACAAAATCAACATGCTTAGGAAAAAACTATAAGGGATACATTGCCCAAAACAGAGTTTGAAATAAGATATATATAGTAATGGGTTGTGGAGATTATGAGGGAATATTTCTGTTTTATGTATCTCAAATATTTCCCATTGAACTTATATTATTTTCTAATTTGACTGATATCTATCAAAGTAGTAGTAAATCGCATGGGGATGATACATGGGAAATTTTAAATACCACTAATAACACTAGATTATGATAAAATACGATTTAATTAAAATGCCAAATCTAGAAACGCATGTAAATAATGTAAAATGATCATGTATGAATAAACTAAATTGTTTGACCTATAATAGAATTAATGGTATATTTTGAGATGGATAAATTCTTGTGTTAGCATAGTCTGATGATGAATTTTTTGATGTGGAAATGAGTATTTTGTTGAAATTATTGTGGTGATTGTATGGTAATGTGATTTTCTCATGTTGTTTTGTAATGTATATTTCCTGACTTACTTTTTTAGGGAAATTACATGAGATTGGCTATGATTTAACCATCAGTTTGGTTATGATATGGGTTACACCTTATGATATAATATATTGAGAATTTTTTTGAGTTCAACAACATGATGAATAGGCCATGGGTTTGGTTATTCGATGTGTTTGATAACCGGAATATTTTTCCATGTGCTTGGAATAACTATTATTTTTAACAACTTAATAATAATTTTCCTCATAGTTTCCCATTTCCATTCATCTATAGAAGACCCCTTTCTATGAGATATGTGAATGTAAACAAAATTCATCTCATTTCATATTGGTGATCAAATATTTTAAAAAAAATCACACTATAGAATCAATATACATGTTTTGACTTGATGAATTTATTATAGAACATGGGAATGTGCTACTAAGTCTATTCCTAAATGAATCTCAACAAGTTGTTCTAAATAAAAATTTACTAATGTAGATCCAAAAATTCATATACTTAAATGCATTCCCTTGAAAATGAAGGCATGTTTAACATCCTTGTAGCTAAAACAATTTTGATAGGATTTCTTACAAACAATGAATTTCCAACTATTACTTCAATATTGAACAAATGAATTGTTATAACCAAAAACTCAATTTCACCTATAACTTGAATATAACTTCATTTTTATAGGCTCTGTTATATATATTTTGTTTATTAGTATTGTGCATCTGTTATCATTTTTAATTTTTTTCTGCATAAATTTTATGAAATATATGTACGGAACATAATTTTATTATAATAAATGTCATGAATTGCATGGAGTAAGCATTACACTATTTAACTTACCACAAAGATAGATAAAGATCTGTATGTATCCCTCCCTACGGCATCTAAGAGACCATTTTCTTTCCCCCAACACCATCTCCCCTGATAACATCTATCACACCCTTCGTGTGCATCCCTTCAACAGAACAGTCTTTGACTTCCCTTTTTGGAGCCTCAGCAGTGAGGGAGTGGGGTGCCACATCTAGTTTATCATGAGGATACTGGAAGTTTATGGTTATAGGTATAAATTTTATTATGAATAAATTTATTGCACTTTTTTATACTACCTATTTGTTCATAAATTATTCAAATAATGAAAGAATGGAGAGAAATATAAATAGGTCAGATGTATGGAATCTGACTAGAGAGAAGTTAGTCATCCCATTTTATTCCCATGGTTTCCCTATAGATGACACCACATAATTACTTGTCAAGATTCAAGGCCATCTTGTCATAGAGCCGGTGTACCTTCCTATTATGTATGATGATTGGAGGAATATGCCTTAAACATGGAAAAATGATGTTTTTTATTCCCAAATAAAGGTTATTTTAATACCTTATGTTGTAATTTAATGTCATTATGTTATTAAATAATAATATTTTGAAAATTAATTTCTATGTACAGGTTTTTGTCCACTTTAGAGTTGTTGATGTGCTAGAATGATAGTCGATGTCGAAAAATATTGGCATGAAATGGAAATTATTTAGTGGAGATTGTGGAGTGATGTTAATGATACTTCGTTGACCTCCCAACAGGTGTATAACAAAAACCCTGAAGGGGTACCCAAGGAGAAATGGAATGTTTTTGTTTAAAGGCGTCTTTCTGAAAAGAAAATCGTATTTAAATATATATTATTATATTAATATAGTTTTAAATTTATATATTTTTATAAAAATGATATGACACTGAATACATTAATATTAAATTAAATTATATTTATTTTAGGATCTTTCATGGATGAATACTTTGAGGGGGTATAATCAAGTCATCCCTTGCACTACGGGGTCAAAGAGTTTCCTTATAAGCTGATTGATTCGGGTAATCATTTCATTACATTAATTATTTATAAGAAAATATTATCTGTTTAATATATAAATTTATTGATTTATCTTTGTTTAATCCTGTCATAGAGTTTTGGGAACCATGTATCCTGAAAAAACGTTTGGTTGGATGTTCACAAAAAAAGAAGGATGTTTTGTTAATGATCCAGCAGGAGAAGTTGGGGTATGAACTCATTTTTCATTATAATAACTTATTATTAGTTCACACAATTTTAATATATATTGAAAAAAATATGATAGATATTTTATTTGTTGGTAAAATTTAATGAACTATGAGATGCTAATCCTACACAGTCCAACTGAGTCTCCCAGGATGACCCATTTCCTAATCTCCATGGGAACAAGAATCCTAGTTGAGTTTGCAAGATGAGTTTGGTACTGATACATCTATGGTGTTTGGAAGGCCACCAGAAATTGAAGCTTCATCTACTCCTGTTTATAGTCAGTTCATACCCTAAGATGATTAAAGAGAGATTGTTTCTCTACAAAACACAGTTCAAGAACAAGGGACTCAAATATCCACTTTGAAAAAAGCGTTGATTGATTTATATCAGAAGACAACCAGATCTATCCTTGGTGGTATTTCATTGACTGGTGGTGAGTAGGTAAATAAAAAAAATTCAAAATAATTTATTTAGAAAACATTTATTGATTTTGGGTTTAAATATAAATATGCAATAGTATTTAATTCTCAATATAATGTTCTTATATGTGTTGTTACCTGGAAGTAGAGATGGAGGTGGAGAGGGTGATGAGCTATGTTCATCATCATAAAATGATTAGTAGTATTATTAATATATTGTAAAAATATGGTAATAGTCCATTTGTTTATATATCATGTGTGGGACAGAGTTTTCACCAATCATTTTCATGACCTAACATTTTCTTGATTTCTCGTGTTTTCTTTTATGTAATATGAACCAATTCATCCAGAGAAACTAGAAATTTATTATCTTTATGTGGTATTAATGGATATTTATATTTATGAATCATATAATAATGTAAAAAAATTTCTAGGTTGTTATATCTATGGTATAGAGGGATAGGAAGAGGTTTTTAGTACTATTTTTAAAATCATCATAGGTTTATCATAGAGTAATGGCTTCTATATAGTGGCTAATGGTGGAGTTTTTATTGGTTATTCTTGTTTAGGAATAGTTTCAGCATAGAACAAGGATATGGCCTAGCCTATTCTTAGTGAATGGTTTCTATCATGTGGACCTTCACACTGCATTGTGGTCCCCTCTCCTATTTTATCTGATCTGAGATGTGAATATAACTGTTTTTCTCAGACACGACATTGACCATCTAAGTTGTATCATGTCCCCCTTACCCCATTATATTCACTTTTTGAGTAGTTTTGTAGCATGGTGAAGTGGGTTTTGTTGTGTTCTTATGTTTTATAGACCACCTATTAATCCCAAAACCCCCTAAAACACCCTCAACCACCCCGATTTTCTTGACTTTCTTCTCGTTCTATGGAAAAGTAATTACATCCTATTAAGTTATTTAATCATCCTTTTAGTGTATTTCAACCCCATATTTTGGAGATAAATCATTAGTGGACTTAGGTGAGCCCCCCTACTTGTTTTCTCCCTTTTTCTCCATATTATTTCTCCATAATATGTTACTTTCAATGGGAACTTATTGTTTTAATGATGTTTTTGTAAGAATATGTTGTGGGGTGTTGCATTTTGGGTGATCAAGGTGTTCTTCTTTATCTAGGTATGTGGTTGCGGCCTTCCTACCATTCTAACATTACATAGGTGATCAAAAATATTTTATTGAGGTAGGGGATCCATCTTCTCTTATTTAGTTATTTCCCATAGGTTGGTATATGCTATTATTACCTCTTGGATCTTCGATAACCATTATATAGGCCACTATTATATGTATTTCATCCTTATAAAACAGTTATTCATGCCTATTTCTTGAGATCAATTTTATCTAGAAGATTGGTTTCCCTAAAATTGGTTGAGCCAAGGATATGTGGTTATAACCTTTGGGACTATGGTCTGATCTTTCCATTATAGGTTCCCATTTTTATTTAGTGGTGGTTTTCCACCAGATTCATAAAATTTCCAAAATTATTTTTGGGGATTCCACGATTTATCATTATTAAATGAATTCAGTATAATGTTTTCTCCTTGAATGTGTTCTATGGATTCTATGAAATGTTTTAATTTTGATGTCCAATGGTTTTGAGGTGTGTATGTGATGAAATATTGATTTTTAAATTAAAATGTTTATGTTTCATGTGTGCGTCCTTATGGTTCTTCATGAATGTTTTCTATAAATTGTATAAGTGATAAAAAAATGTGTTACCAAATTGAATAAGTCTATGTGTGGATTTGAAATTTCTTTTTATAATGAATATGTTGGATTACTTGTATTCATCTGGATGTAGGATGTATGTGTATGTCAAGGATCTGGTCCATGTGGCATGAGAAATGTAATAGATCAGCAAGGGAATTAAACCCCACTTGGTTTTTTCAAAGGGGATTGTTATCATGGGAAATTTTTATTGTTGTTGAGGTTGTGCAATGTGGTGTTACTTTCTTGTTAGTTGTGAAGTGTTTGTTAATTATGAAATTGGAATGGTTTTTTTCAGGGTACTGATATGTAGGCTATAGAATCATCTCCTAGAGTTCTATGAATCTTATTTAGTTATGATGGTTGAGAAATAATTTTCAATAGGATTTATTATTTTCATTCAATCATGATTCCCATGTCCAAACATACTAGTTCTATGATGATTGGATATCCTTAAATCTTCATCATTTCCCATACAACATGTTTTTCCTACTTAATGCATCAGTGAATTTTTTTCTCATCTACTGTGATAATTAATTGAATAGTCGTTTCATTTAAGAAGTTCTATCCACTTCATTGGTATCATGTTCTGTTAATTTTTTGTGAATATAAACTTCAATATATGGTGGGTTGTGTATATATAAAATTTCTTCCTATAAAGATAGTTCCTCCCTATTTTTAGATTAAAAATAACTGCAAGTAGCTTTATGTCCTTAATAGGGTAATTCTTCTCATAAGTGTTTATCTATTGAGATTCATAATCAATAAAAGTGTTCTTTTTTTTGCATTAAGATGGACCCAATCCCTTTCATAAATGCATCACTACAAATATCAAATCCTTCATTGATAGAGGGTAGATTTAATACAGGTGCAGTAACCAATATCTTATTTTGTTCTTTCAACCCACCTATAATATCATGTTAATCCAAGGAAACTATGAATCTTTGTTACAATTTTATTGTGAATCCACTCCTCTATGGTCTCTTTTTTCCCATAGTCAACTAAGATTCCTTCACTCATCATAATGTTCCCAAATAATTAAACTTTTTATAACTAGAATTTACATTTGATGAATTTTTCAAATAGATTATCCTTCCTAATAGTTTTAAATAAAATCCTTATTTTCTCATCAATATCATTGAAATTATTTTATAATATCAAAATATAATCAATAAAAAATATCATGAATTTTTCAACATAGCCTATAAAGATTATTTTAATCAAATCTATATATATAGCGGGAACATTAGTCAATCCAAAGGGCATAACAACAAACTCATAATGAATGTATGTTGTTTTAAAGGTATCCTTTAGAAAATATTCTTTCTTCTTTCACAATTTATTATAATTAGATTGGACTTCAATCATAGAGAAGGATTGATCCCCATGAATCTAAACAAATAAATCATCAATACATGGGAGAGGGTAATGTTACATAATTGTTGTCATGTTATGTTCCCTTTAATAAATGCATACCTGCATTGATCCATCTTTATTCATTAATAAGAGAATAGATTCTCCCCAAGGAGACACACTTGGTCAGATAAATCCCTTATCCAAACAGTATTGAAGTTGTTTCTTTAATTACTCTAACTCTATATTTTCCCTTTTTTATATGGTCTTTGATATCATCTTGGATCCATTAATCAATTCAATGGAGAACTCTACATCTCTTTCTTATGGAGGACCGAGTAACTATTCAAGAATTACACCAATGTATACCTAAACTATGGGGACAATATCTATCATAATGGACTTATTTACTTCTCTAACTTCAGTGATCATCCCCATAAATATTGCCAAAGAGACCATACTCGAATGGTAAGGGCTCCTGCTTGGCATCCAAGAGACCCGAGTTCAAAACCGGGTGGAGGCGAATTTCTAGGGGTACTATATCAGTCACTATAGCAGTCACTGTAGTAGTTATTGTTCATTACGATAGCAGTACTATAGCAGTTACTGTTCGGTACTGTTCGGTACTGTTGTAGCCGGAACTATTCCCCCGATTTGGGCTTTCGGGCCGTCGGATTGTGCATAAGGGTCTCCAAGGCCTTCGGGTCATCATAGGCCTTCGGGCCTCAGGGCCTTCGGGTCAAGTACACCATGGAGTAGCCCATTTCACACAGAACAGGCCCCAGAAGAGGATCATAGAAACAGGAGTAGTAGCCGCCAGATGTAGAGCTAACCGGATTGGAAGAATGAGAGGGTATGACAGCCTCCATCGGGACCAGGCACCGTGCAGCTTTGTACAGGTCAATTCTAGCCGATCAGAAATGCAAGGTGGGGAGCTAGGTGATCAATGATGTAGAAATATGGGTAGGGGAAGTTCAAGTGGGCTTGGCCTACGGGTCATGTATTGGGCATGGTATGCCTCTGGGTCTTCGGGTCATGTATTACGAGTTTGTCAGGCCTTGTGCCTTGGGCCTACGAGTCATGTACGGGTTCTCCTTAAACCCTTAAAATGGGGATTATCCATAATAAAATAAAGAATATGGCCTTAAGGACATTCAGGTATCCCCATAAATAAGGCTATGGTAGCATCTTCTATAAAATGACTAGGCTGGGATATCGTTCCTTTGAAAATAACTGTTGGTTTTCCATTCAAGACGACTGAAATTTCCTTCCTTATGTAGTTGATCGTTTCATTATACATTGATATATAGATCATCCTTTTTATAAGTGTCGAATTATACCATAAGGATGACTACTAGACTTGCGATGAGATCATACTCACAAAAGTTAATACTAGATTTTCTATACATTTTTTATTCTTGGGTAATCCCTACAAGAGTCCTAACTAATAAATGCACTTATATAAATTCAGGGATTGATTCTATATTCATTGAACATGTAGAGGATGTTTTAGAATTCATAATACAAGAATTAAACAATGTACAAGATAGATTTTATAAATCAGTGATCAAACCATCCACGACATCATTTGGGCATCTACTTCATCCTTCATGATAATAAATAACTGACCTTGCTCCCTTGTCTTATACTATGTTTTATGGTGGTTTCCCTCTACTATGTTTCAATTTTGAAATGTATTGGAAAAGAGAACTAGATTTCCAAAGATGAATTATTGAACATCCTTATAAGCTTCCACCATATTTTCTTTTTCCTTGGTGTGGTTAAGTTGAGGTTTCACCACACCATGATTTTTCCGAGATATATACCAATCTCCTCTACATTTTTAGAATGTTAAACACCCTATAAATAAATTCCCCACATACATCTTACCACATTTATAACACATGGGAATTTAAACCTTATTTACTCTTCTTTCAGGATCAAAGTTTCTCCATGAGTTTAGCTCTATTAATATCTTCTTTTCATTCGACCTATGTGGCCACTAAATCTTTCCATACTCCAATTCCCCATTCATATCACTACCTACTATATCCTCATATCATTCATAGTATCAATTTTCAAAATTCCTCTATAGAATGTGTCTGAGTCCACCAAAGAATCCATCTTCCCTTCCCTTATGCTTTATAAAAAGATATAAATTTATTGATCAAGTATTCTAAAGTTAATTTAATACGTTCCCACTAATTCATTATCTTTATACATCAACTCAAGGATTTAATTCTCCAGTTTAGTTCACAATAACTGGGGAAAATATTTATTGAAAAAAATTCCCTTAAACTCTTCCCACTACATAACATCAATCTCCCTTCTTGTATTAGTGTTATTAATCAATTCCCACCACTAATTAGCTTCACCTTATAAGTAGTATAAAATTAAAGTGACCTTCTTTATCTATTTATAATAGAGTATAAAAAATATATTTTTTATAGAATATATCCATTTTCCAAAAATCAATGGGTCGGTATATCCACTAGAAGAAGGTGTTATTTGATGGATAAAGGACTCAACAAAACATTTTCCCTTCAAGGTGTATCTGGTTGATTGACTTTATTAAAGTTATTTTTGATAACCCAAGTTATTTTATTCATCATCCACATTAGTTTTTCCATTCCATATTCAACCAGAATGTCATCAGAGAATCATATTTTTTACTCATAATTTACACAGTTCCTCCTATTTCTGGCCATTATTTTCTAAAAAATAAAATTGTAGTGAGAAATGAGTTAATTTTAAGTATATTATAATTCTAATGTAATTTTATATCATAAAACATAATTCTTAAATATGTTATTAATATCAACTAATTGTAATTACATTTTCAAAATATCTTTTATAATGGTTAACTGAAAGCTTATTATTATCCCAACATATCCCCTGATTGTCAAACTCGGTGTGTAGAAATTCCCAATTTCATACACTAGTTCCTGGTCAAGTCTATCTTAATTTTTTTTATCTGTTAACCATATGTAATTTTTTTTAGAGCCACACCCACTTGTAGTATCTATGAATGGATGTATTTTCTCAATAACCAATTATATAATACTCCATATAATAGTAGGATGCTTTCAAATATTAATACTAGTCCCTTGGGTTCATACTAAAGTTTTCAAGTCCTAATGTCCACAAATAACTAAATCTTCCTTTGATACCAACTACGGAAAGCTTCCTTTTTATTATAAAAATTTTCATTACATAGGACAAAATAGTGGATCCTTTAAATTTTTGTTTCTTGTAAATATGTTTCATAATACACTAAAATATAATACATTCATCAAAATACACTTAAAATACATATTAATGGGTTCACAATAGGTTATGATTACAACATCTCAAATCCAATGGACATACATCAAAGTAAAAGGGATAGCATGAATCTCGGATATGTAGTAATAAAGGGAGAAAAAACATATGTATTAAAGAGACTTATCAATAAGAACATGAGGCATGATAATAAGTCATGAATTGTTGGAATATAATAATTATAGAAAATGAATCAAAACATATAAATTCTTCTACAACACTTAAATAATACATTCCAAAGAATATCACAAAGTTTTATAAAAAAGGTGTCATAAATGAAAAGTACCAAGGATAACCACCAAGGTATCGTAAAAATTTCATTTGTATAAATTAAATTTTTGAACCAATGAATTAGACCTCAATAATTGATAACCATTAATATGCATTAATTTATTGTGAGAAAAATATATAAAAATAAAACATCTCATTAATAACCCATGGAGAAAAAGAATGTGTTTCTCATCAAAATCTTGGAATAGAACAGAGCGTTGATCACGACATCATTTTTAACCCATGAAAGGAAATGTAGGTTCCATATCTGTAAATAAACAAATAAAAAATTTATTTTTGAATCCATTTTAAGACATAATGAAATATAAATATCGTTAGTTATTCAAATAAAAATGAAAATAGAATTTTTGATGTTATAGATGGAAATTGGAGATGTAAATTCACAACATATCGAGTATAAAACATGGTTTTATAAAAGGGTAAAATGATGTGGTATAAGGGTATAAAATTAATAAAAGAATAATCTTATAGAAATAGGATATTAAAATATGAAAAAAAGTAATTTATTTGGAAATTGGAAGACATAACATGAAAATGGGAATGTGAACAAAAAGAGAAGTGGATATTTTCCTTACCATAGAGTGTTATTCCTAAAAATTGAGGATTGAACCATGGGGGCTTAAGAAAACCATTGGGGACTCCATATGATGTAAAAACACAATAAAATTATGGGTGATGGATTGGGAGTGGTGGAGAATGGTGAAATGGGTTGGTATTTATAGAAAAGGTGGTGGAAATTTTTAATAATATATAAATATAGGACTTGAAAATCTAGGTTATGGAAAATGAAATTCCATTGAAATACAAATGGTTTTTCCTCATGGTATTGAAACTTTTATTCAACCATTATGATATTTTAATCCACAAGAACTGAATAAAATTGTTTACAAACAATTTAGACATGTAAAGTAAAATATTCCACAATATAATTCGTTAAAAATTAAATTTACCATTTTTGACTTTTGAATGTTTATTATTGGTTTGGAAATTGATTAAAATATATTAAAATACATATTATTAATAAAATAACATATTTTATGTAGAGTAATGATATTATTTAATTATAAAATCATTATGATATAAATATGAAGTCATAAAATATACCAAAAAATAAAAACTATATTTTTAGTAATCACAAATAAATAAAGTATTTTAGAATATTATCAAAAATTCACCATATCCTAATTTTGACATATTTATTTCCACTATAATTTTTTTTCTATCATAATAGTTATCTCTATGTATAAAACATATATTTTAAATAGAAATATTAATATTTATTGAAAATAGTAGTTTGGAAGGCATAGTTAATTTTTTACGCTTATAAAAACTTCCTAAGAAGTTATTGAATTATTTTATCATCTATTTTTGAAAAAATGTGTTTTAAGATACTATTTCATAAAAAATTATTCAGAATACCTTGGTTTGTTATAAAACTGTATATATTATATAAAAATATAATTCAGTTTTTTTGTGTCCATAAATGAATTTATTAAATACGTCTCAATTAAACATCTCTTTTATTAATAAAAATGATTCTTCAAATGAATTGATAGAATAAAGAAATTATTTATACTATTGAATTTACACATTTATTAACTAATTCTTGAAAATGTGGCCCCTTATTTCACCTGTATATTTCGCAATGGTAAGGTAGTTATGGGTTTAGTTTCATCGGATAGCTTGGATAACTTTGACTGAACATAAATCTTCACTAACATGAACTTCTCTCATAGGTGATGTCATTAAATATTCACATGTTGAAGGTCGTCATGTGATTGTTCAATGGAGATCCCCAGTGTTTCTACCTCCCTCCCAAGTTTGGACAAATGGGCTTAAAATGGTATGTCTCTATTGTTTGAGGCCATCAATTCTCTTTTCTATATCAATTATCCTATATCATTACTACCTATAAACACTAACTATATCGGTAAAGTTATCACCCATTGTTATAGTTTCCAATGTTCAAATTGACTAATGGTTATATTGAACAATAAATATATTATAACAACAGTCATAAAATAGTTGAATCATAGTTGTCACATTTCCTTTTATACCTTTTAAATACCACGTTATAATTTCACTCAAAATTAATTTTAATTTATCCCTATGGTTATATTATCATTTCATAAAATTTTGATTGGTTTACTAATTTTCTATTTTTTTATATATGGGTTTCCATGGGGGAGATGATTCTATTTTATTGGGGTGACCTATATTTTCCCATTCTAGCTTTTCTGTTTTATATTTTTGTCCAATTGTAATGTTTTTCATTTTAATTTGTTTAATATATGACAAATTTAATGATATTTATTAATGAAATGATATTTTATCGATTTTAATATATTTTGTATGGGATTAATATTGTATTATATAACACATATTAATTTAGGAAGCAAATATCAACTAAAATGTATGAGACATTACAATCCCTTTTGTGATGCCCCCATAACATTTATTTTAATTGAGGTATGTTATCTTATACATCGATGTTATTCTATATAATGGAGAATTACTTTTATCTATATTTATAATCATATGGATAGCCATATTTTATTCAACTAGTGGATCATCTGGAATAGTATGAAATGAAATGTTTTGGACATAACATGGTGATGGGTAATGCCTATAATTATATACCCGTTGTTTATTTTATAGGTCTCATGAGATAAAACAACCTGGGTTTTTGTGTATATCTCTCCCAATATTAGTATAATATCTTGGAATATTGGTTTGATATCATGATTTAATATATTGAACAATATATTTTATCATTATGAGACAAATGTTTATTTTTATTCATGTTTTAACTATTTATTATGGATGTAGAATTCCTATAGTTTCAATTTATTGTGGCTTCATGTTACTTATTAATTTCAACAATATTACTTATTCAATGTTAATTTTATAATAGCTTCAATTTTAAGGTGGTAATTATTGATAATTTGATATCACCCTTAAATATTATCTTTTCACTAAGGTACCAATAAGAGAACAATTTGTAATTTTTAGGGATATGATGGATGCTTTAATATTAGTCTCATAAAGTGGTAAAGTTTTATAATATATTTTTAAATGTAATGAATTTAAATATATAGAATCCTATGAAAAAAATATGTTGTTTCCATTAGGAACTCATGTATTCATTACCAAATAAATTATGTAACTGTTGGATTTCGGTTTCTAGATTCTGTTTTGTTGTATAACTTGCATCCCAAACACATATCAAACCAAGAACTCTAGCCTCCATCTAGTTTTTATAACACCAAATGAACTGTTACTCTCTTTACCTCCACTTCTGGATAATATCCAATAAAATTAGTAATAATAGAGTTATATTCTCAGAAATCAAAAAAGGTATAAAGTAGGGTAGATAAAAAAAACTAATCATAACATTAACAACTTATATCAATTCTGGTTTTAGAACTTACATCTTGTGCATCTTCCTACACCCATATCCTCTACCTCACTATTGATGGACTCTATGACTACACTTATGTCTACACCCATGTGAGTTTGGACCATCTCTTGGTGGTCCTCGTCTAGCTCTTTAATCCATTAGTTGAAAAAAATCCCATTTCCTTAGATACTAAACAAATTTTTCCCAACCCTACTACATATATTCTCTTAGAGGAAATAAATGTTACTGCTAAAAATGGGTTTGAAGAACCGTACATTGATTCCCTACAAAACTGGTCATACACATATCCTTATAGTAACCACATGACTTGAAAACAACTCACAATAAAAGAATGAACTATTTATACACTCAGGAAGTTCAAGACTCAAAATGGATTGAGAAATATTGTCGAGGAAATATCCCTACTGGTTGGAACCTAAAATTACCAAACATCTATAATAAACTACATAAAGAAATACAAACAAAAATGCCATATTGGACTCGCTCTCACGGATCTCCTCCCTAATAGTATATTCCCTCAATCGCCACTATATTATTTAGAACCAATAAATACATAGTAAGTTTATGTCAGGTGAAAAAAATATATGATCATTGGGATAAAAACCTTCTATACATGTCATGATTTAGAATCATCATCTTTAAATATTCCAGAATAAAAAACACAAAAGTTTCTTTAAAATAGATACCAATCTCATGTACTCTTAGATTCCCTTGATTAAGGGATACCAACACATACCTCTTTTCTAACTTCATCTTCAGTTATATGAACTCAAAAAATTCCCTAAACTCAGCCTCATCATGAATCAGACCTAAGGGGATCTCAAGATTCTCTATTTAATGCTTCCCCTCTTGATGAGATACTCTTCTATTGTACATCACTTCACAATGCTTCTAGAAGGAACAAAAATACCCTACCATTCACCATCATCCTATTTTGGATTGACCATTTACCGATCAACATGACCAGCCTATCGAATATCCATTTATTAGAGAGCTTGAAAATGTTAATCTAGCAAAATTTCTAAATACAAAAGGGTATCTCAATGCCATGTGGAAGAAAATTTTAATATTTATTTAATTAAATTAATTTTAACGTATAAAATACATCCAATTCAATCACTAACCCAAACAACCATGATGCATGTACCTTTCAAACACTCAAACCAGCAATTAGAACAAATTTACTAGATTATTTAATAATATTATAGTCCTTACATTTGTTCATGGGGTCACTAAAATCATATATCCATCCAGTATCCTTAGTTCATATTAGGCTCTAAGATCTTTCAATACTATTTCCCTAGTAACCTATATAGTCATCATATGTTCCTAGCTTCATTCTCTGTCGTATTACTCAGATCGAACCTTTCATACCACTCTTTCATGACCTCATCCCTCTAAAGGTTGTTCTCCTTGTTCCATAATGTTTTATTGGATATAATGACCACAAAGGCCAACCTTTAGTATGCCTCGGGATGGATACTATCACCAATGGGTATGAAATATCACATTTGGATGGTATCACCCTCATTAATAAATATCAGATCTAGAAATAGAATAAATAACCAAAAGAAACACATTACATAATATAAAACTGGAATACAAACTATCCCACAATGCATTATCAATTTAAAATGAATAATAAAATTGGTACCTAACTAAATAGAAAATGGGATAGTCCTATGAATGTGACTTAACAATTGATCTAATTTCCAAGAAATCATTTCCCATCTCAATCCCAAATGTCCTCATTGAATCTTGAAAAATAATTTTCATTTTTATAGGGTATCCAATAAATGTTCTCTTAGTAAGATCATACCCAAGGATTATTTTTCATATGTGGAAAGGGCATAAAAATTCATTAGTTAAAAAAAATCCCAAAATCACCTAAACATTTCATCTATCCTTTCCAACATCAGTATGACACACTCTCCAAATATTGCTTCCACGTATAACAATTTATCATCGAATGAATATAATAAAGGATCCCATCATTCATATCCCCAATGAATTACCACTCTATCACAACATAATCAAATTTCATGTTCTCCCTTAACTTATATTCCTATGATAAAACCTAAAAACAAAAATATTATATTGTTTTGGATGCTTCCCTACCTACCCCAACCTACTGTAAGACCAATCAATTCATGTTAAAATCAGTGACATCATACATAGCTCTAGTACAGCTATCCCATCTATATTTGATATTGGTTAGAACATTTCCTTATCTAACCTAGCCACTTGCAGGGCCTAACATCTCATGTTGGAATCATTAATCATCTATATCTCATTCTCATAAAATATAAATGTTTTATGGTATCCTAAATGTGAAAGGAATCAACATCACTCCCTCTTCCTACTACACATGCCCACAACCACATATCACATATTCGTCAACATTGGGAGGTCTCGAAAACTAACCATTCTTCGTCACTACTTCTGAATTAATAATTGGTAATAAGGGGTAGAAATACATCCAATTCACCACCATCCTATATATTGGGGAAAACAATTATAACCCAAAACATTTGGGTGTTTTTATTGTTATCCAATTTCAGTGCGATATGTAACAACGTAGTTTCAAATACCTGATACATATATAACATATAATATTGTCATATGGATTCATAAAAAATGGAGAAATTTATCTCACAAAATAATCATAATGTCTCTCAACATTCACCACTATATTTTGAAACCACTAATGAATCACACCACCGAACTACCACAATAAATCACCCATTCCAATTAAAAGTTCTCCCTTTTCAAGAATTATTAAATTTCCAACAAAATACCATTAACGATCTATTTATTTTAACACTAAAATTCACATTTATTTAACATTAAATATATTTATGATAATTTCCCACACATCGATTTCATCAAAGGATTATATAATTCCAACACATAATATTTAATTTTATATTATTCCAAGATTCTCTCCATTAATCACCTATCAAATTTTCCAACCACACAATATTTCGAATAATTCACCCCAAATTGATAGGTTCCACATCACAACATATGTGAATCCACCAACCTATCCCAACCATGTCACCATGACAATTTCATAGCAACAAAATCATAAATCAATTGCTACGCATGAGCCCCCATCACTTCCTATGGATAAAAACAAATACTCAAAGCTATCATATTCCTCAATAAACTCAATCACAACCATCATAGAATAAATTATGAAAATATCTGTATATATCACACCAAAACACATAGATATAACATTAACACATACCAACTCATTTTAGATTTCTTATTTAAAAAAATTTAGTTAATGTTATTTCATATCAACTCATATTATTTATCACAGTTATTATCACAAAATTCAATTTCGATATGGGAAATTAGTTCACAAAACATAATCATGTGAGTAACATTTTTCAAGTTTGGTTCTCATAATAAAAAATTCCAAAATGAGGGACTCAAAATTCAATAAAATTATATTGTGAATAGGGTTCCCAAAAAAATTAATTTTTTTCAGCGTAACACGCCTAGATTATCCGATAAAAACATATAAAATATGTAAAGGAAAGTGACAACTCATATTCCCATCAATTTTAGATTACGAGAATTATAACAAGAGGCTTATCCTAGTTGGTGAGGACTCATAATGTGCATCCAAGAGACCCGAGATCAAAACCATGGCCTTTGGGCCACTACAAGGAATTTGGGCCAAATATAGGCCTTCGACCCACATGTTAAATGTAGTTTCCCTAGACAGACTCTAAAAAAGTAGCATCCCAAGAAGAAGATTTAGATAAATCACACCCACTAGAGCAGAACCAACGGATTTGGAAGAATGAGAGGTTATGGAAATACCATCAAGATCTGTATGTGATTTCATGAGATGCTTATCGAGACAACCATTATGAATCACACAAAGACAAATACCCTAATATGGGGTGAATCGGGGTATTAAAAATTTAAACCTCTTCCCATTTGGACCTTTCCTTGCTGGTAAGAAAAACACTATTCTCCCCCTTTCCCGTATCAATGTTTAAATATAAATTAAATCATGCATAGTACACATCAATTTTTACTTGGTTCACCCTCATTGGGATATGTTCAAGGAGAAAACACCATAGATGTTTCGGTGTACCAAATCAAATATAAGCACACTATTATTTACAATGTTTGAAGCGGACTCACTGTCCCATCTAGTTTACAACCAACCACAATATTAAAGCTCACTACTCTCTCAAATGATGTTTGATCACTCCTTCTTCATAAGATCTACTCATATATTAAATACATGTAGGTCCCTAAAATATCCCAAATTAATGCATCTTTATTGGTATGGAGATGCTCTGTTGACATCAAACATTTAACCATAGATAAAGATCACTTTTCACTGAAGATAACAATTAATATTCCAACTTTTTTGCGGGCCTAGAATGAATGGTGGGCTTCTCTAATCCTAATACACTTCTCTATGAATTGGCACACTTCTCCAAGCCTAGCGTGCAAGTGTCACCTAACCACTTTCCCAACACTCCCTTCGCCAACTCATAGCTTCTTCAACTCATTCCCTTTTACTCCCAAACAAATATTAGTTTCCAACTATCAACTAGTGTTCAACTTATGAATAACCTGATACTTGCGTTCCCACACCACCACTTGTGTGCCAAAACTACTTGCGTGACTGCAGCTCTAATTTCTTCTAAGTGTTGAGATTCATCAAAAATGAGTAGGGGTATCCCACAATTTATACTTATTTTGGCCACCCTGAATGTCGGCATACACGTATCATTCTGGCGCGCAAGTCCAACCACCCTAGTCTCTGTCACCCTAGTCACCTTGCACCCCCAAACGAAAACATGGGCGCCCCACTTTCCTTTTCCAAATTTTGATGTTATGATCATGAAAAACATATGGGGAAAATGTTTCTAAGTCTCTAAGTCACCGGCTCGCATGTCCCTTTTCCAAAAATAGTTTTCCCCATTTGTCGATTTTTTGGTCCAAAAATTTGGCAAACACTGGTAAATGGTGCCACTTTGTATCTGCTCTTTTTGTAATACCTCGAGATCATCCATTACTTTTTTGAGGTTCTTCTTTCAATCATGGATTGTTAAAAACATCTCTTGAACTTGACTACCCACCATGTAAACCCCTTTGGTCAACAAAATGAACATCGAGATCTGCTTCATCAACAATCACAAAATGGAGGCATGCTTTGTCAACAAACACAATCGACTCAAAAATTATCCAATGATACATTGAGGGATTTTTTTCCCAACATCCATGAAAAGGTGAAGAGATAACATCATGTTGCATATGTTGGGTAGGGGAAGTTCCTTTTTTTTATAGTCTGGTTGAATTCCCAAAGACCTTCAGGCCACGTAATGTCTCATAAGCCTACGGGTCTTGTAACCTTTAATCCTACGGGCCTTGTTTGGGTTACCCCACATCCCTTGAATGGGGGTTATCAAAAATCAATAAAAATAAGGCCATCGGGCTATTCTAGTTCAGATTTAATAGAATTAAATATATAATTATCTAAACCTATACTATCCACCTAATGGAATGAAATGGACTATGATTTTTTCGAATTTTTGTTAATTATTTTTAGGTACTCCTCAACACTCCTTTTGATCATGATTTAGATGGGTCTTGTTTATCGGTCTTTCGTGTGGAATTTATACATTTTATAGGATCTTTGGGTTGTGTATTGCTAGGAAATGGATTTCCCTGTGCATCTTTCACCCCATTATAAACCATGAAACCCTGGATAGTGGGGATTTTATATAGTTAGTACAAGTTTTTATAAAAATCCACCCACCTAGTAGATATGATTGACCCCAATTTTGGTAACACTATTACGGAACACACTTTGTCTAACTGTGCAACCCTAATCATCCAACCCATATTGATCAAGAATTCAATTTGAGCTGTGTCATAGATGGATCTAGTATTAGGGTACTAGGGTATTTGGGTTGGTTTGTAAAAAATTACTGTCGAAGGTGTAAGAAAAAAAATTATATGATTTTAAAATAAAGTTTGGAGAATCTTTTTGGGATTTATAATGTACCTTAAGATTCCATGGGATGTTTAGGAAATGTGTATATAGTACTAATATGATCTAATTCGATTATTTTATTTTATTTTATTTTGATAGGATCAAATAAAATTCTTGTTATCATTAATAGTGTGTTTATCCTCGCCATTTCTCTTTTTTGTGTTGTTGATATGATTAATATTATAATACATTCATTATTTTTTTTCTAAAATTGTGAAGCATATTTCCAATAAGAAGACATGTGAATAATATCTAAGTGGAATCTAATGATGAACAATAGATAAGGAATACTCCAAAAAACTAGAATCTTGTTTGAATTATGGTGAATGTCATTCAATCTGTGAGACAAGCACCTACACCTATTACCATTTAGGATCCAACTATGGAACCTTAGATGAATGAATGTCAAAATTGTGATTATGAGTTACCTTTACAGAAGTTACCAGAACTCCAAGGAACAAATGATCATCAAGAGGTTGATCATTTGTTGAGAAATAAAGATATTTTATTTGAGTTCTTATAAATTAATGATTCAATTAACTTGAAATATTCCACATTCTTGATGGTAGGATCTCAGAAGTGATGGTCGGACACAATGGTGATGAAAAAAAGCATAAAGGTTTAGAGTGGATGGAAATCAACGTTCATTTCACTGATCAGTTCAATCCAAAGTCTATGGTGCTAGATTAGCCTATGGAGTTTTTCACACTCTATAAGGATGACAGGATTGTGATGTATTATGAGAATTGATTTCTGGACATTGTGTATTTTGAATATCAGATTATATCAAATGAGAAGATAAAAACTCTACGGTTCATGTTGGTTATTTGAAAAAATATTCATTCTCATATTTTCTTTCTCATGCTTTCTTCTTATGTTGATGTGATGTATAGGGTATATTTGATGATCTTGATATTTAGGGTAACTCAATGTTGACGAGAGTACATTTTTCACTAAGTGGATGTTCTATGAGTTACATAAAAGAAATTGAAAGCATAATGCCTCAATGTAACAACCCAGGTAATTATAGAATAAGTATTTTCATTTATTAATTATTTAATAATTAAAATAGACACTATCCTCAATAGTTTATATAATAAGACTAGTTTTATGGCTAAAACATTACTTTTTATTAAAAAATTATTTTATCACTTTTTAATGGTGCACAAGCTTTAAATATAGTTTTTTTAATTTAATAAATTATATTTTATATTAAAATATTCTTATTTGAATGAATAATATCAAAATTTATTTTGCATTAATTTTTTGTATTTTTTTTAATAAATTTCATATTTTTTGAATAGTGTAAAATAGTACATTTTAATTCAAAACTGCATTTTCATCTAATTTATTTATATAGTTACATTATCTTTTTAATTGGTTTTAATGTATAATTAAAAAATATATTTTTTATTTAATCCAATGTTAGTCATTGGATTCAATTTTATATAGAAATTGGATATAAAAACTATGTGAACTACAAAAATTTTTTACTTTAAAAACTCATTATCCCATTCTATCAATGAGAATAATTTTTAATTAAACTCATCAAAAAATGTGTTTTGAATTTTTATGAATGGATTAAATATTTGGATTTTGAAGTCACAAATTTTGTAAATAGTTTCATTTTATTTTTGGACATTATGAATAGTTACTTTAGTAATATTTTTATTACCATGATGAATCTAAAATCGAGTTAGTAAAGGTAAAAATAATGTTTTAACTAACATAAATTCACCCTAAAACGTCTCTTAATTTACTGGGATGAGTTTTTTCAATACAAATCATTATTGGGACCAATATTATTCCATTTTTATGTCACTTGGGTGTGAGTAAGATATTTAGAAAATTATATTCAAAAGGAAGCCAAATTTTTACTAACCTTTGTTTTTATCAAGTATATTATTTTTAATATTAGATTAAATCTGTAATATGTTCAAATATAAATATTAATTTGAATACAACATGAATTATATTAATCATGGAGATTTATTTATAATATTGAGGAATGAAATAATTAAATTGAATGATGACACAATGATGATGTTGTAATTTCCTCCATAATGAAATAATCAAAAAAATGATATTGAAAATATAAAAATTAATATAATTTGATATAATTAATGTCATCTAAAAAATTTCTAGATTAATTTTACATGTTAGTTTTTTCTTAAATGGTTTTTTATGATTTATCTTTCTGTCATGAGAGTTTTATAAAAATTCAAGTAATGAATAGCATCAAAATTTACATTATTGATATTTCTAATTAAATTTTATTTTATTAAATGTTATAATATTTATAAAAATACATTATTAGAACAACTAATTCATATTGGTCTTCAAATTTGATAAATGACACGTTAATTGTATGTTTATCTTTTTACAGTAATTATATTAATAATCAAAAAGTAAATTAAATTATTTCACAGAATGAATTAAAAGGGTTGAAACAAAAAAATGATTACTAAAAATACTAAATACAAGTATAGTTTATATTGGATGGTTGTATTTTGAGCGATATTAATCATTTAATCTAAATAAACATCTTTGGACACATTTTGTATAGAAAATAAATTTATATTAATTTAATATATTGAAGATTTCCATTAGTTCCCCTCCCCTTATTATGAAAAGGAACCCACTCTTCCCATTTAATTAAACATTAAAACCAATTTTGACTGATCATGATCTACCTAAATATATTCCTTGAATACCACCACATATTATAGAGTCCTTAGTTTATGTATACGCTCACCCTTGTGGTGTTAAGGTGTTCATAAAATGAGGTCATCTTAAGGAGAGGTGTCATTTTTAATTAAGTGTTTCTATTTTATTTATTCTTCCACTACATTCAAATATTCTACATACATGATGACATAAAAACTCCAATATCCTAAGTATAATTAGATTTTATTATTTTAATATCATTACATAAATCAATCTCTAATTTCATTAAATGGGAAATGAATTATTGGTTCGTGTGCATGCTGGACTACCACCTCATCAACCAAAATAATTTATTTTCCATCACTATATATAAAAGATGTTTAGAATGATGAAATTAATGTTTATATATGATATTAAGGAAACATATATCATTATTAAAAAATATTATATCAATTATGTTCTTACCTTTCCATGAACATAAAAATGATAACTTCATTCGTCCATGCGTGTGAACTATCACCTCCTTGAAGTGATGTGATTCTTTTTACTTCACCTCATTACATGGATGATATATGTATATATATTTAAATTATTAATATTATATTAATGATATTGTGATAATTATTTAAATATAAAATAATAATTACCTTCTTTTTTTAAATGATCAATGAAAAAAGGAAACGTTACTCATGCGTACATACGACCTACTGTATCCATGATTATAACAGTATTCATTTCTCATAAAAATAAACAAATTTTTTGATTAAAAATTACATTTGATGTATAAAATTTATTATTATTATGTTAATATTGTCCTAGATTTGATGCAATTATGACCACTTTAGCTATTTACCTCATACCAAGTTCATTTTTCACTCGAGAACTAAATATAAACAAAACATATAACATGAACTTAAAAAATTAATTATTTGTTATAAAAATAAAATTAGTGATATAGAATGGGATAATAAACCTAATCAAGGTTCTCAAGTAAGTAAACAATTAATCTAAGTTTATTATCAATGAATACTTATATTGTACGTGATGAGTCAGACTCAAGGAAAGGGACATTCATTTACAGAACTCTTTTAAAGTTCATTCTTCATCACATTTTATAAAAGAAAAAATGAATGTTTTTTTAACTTCTATGTAATTAGTAGTTTCTCTTGATTTCATGAATAGTTATTCATTTAATATTTTCATTTTATGATTTAAATTTTATTTCTTCAAAAAATTGTGTCATTTTTATGTGCGGAATTTATATATTTTAAATTTGTTTTGTACATGAAAGGGGTATATTAATATTTGAATGTTTTTTAATGATTGGTTAAATGATTTTTAAAGGGAATTACACATGGTATTTTCCGTATAAATTATTTATGAGGTGTTTAACCCATTATATATCATGATATTTTGAATTTATCCCCATTATAGATCAAGATATGTCAGTTGATCCAATTATAGCTCAAGATATGACGGGTGAGCCCTATTATAGCTCTCCAATGTATTGGGTCCTCTGGAGATCAATGTTGACCATAAGTTAATTCCATTTGTAAGGGTGATATGGTAGTTATGTCCAAAGGAACTGTCAAGATTTTTCAATTCATTCTAATTTTTTTTAAGATAAGGATTTTTAAATGATCACTTGTTTTCCTGGGACAAACGAATTGTTTATTTTATCTCTTACTGATCTTTTTGTGCTCATTATATGTTTTAAAATGTTTTTACATTCTATAAGGATGGTTAAGATAAATGAGGAATTCAATATTAATGTTTTTATTATTTTTATCAATAAAAAATTAATGTTTACTTTTAAAAGTATTATATGTGGAAGAAATGGATATTTCGTTAGGAATTTCCACTTTATAATAATGTGGGTTCTAGTATTTGAATTATAGCTTAATTATTTAAAATTATAAAAAAATATAATCAATTTGAAAGAAGGTAAATTATATAATTAAAAAATATTATATGATGTTTAATGTTGGCGATTTATTGTTGGTATCAGTAGTCATTTTAGATAATGTTAGGGGTTATAATATTATTAATAGAATATACATAAATGGTTTTACTTTGTTGATAAGTTAAAAATATATTGAATTTTAAGATTACCATGATGCTTCATCTATGATATATCTATTTAGAATGTTTTTTCACAGAGGAATCATGGAAGTTATGGTGGGAAGGCATCAAGAAGAAAACATTATTCACAATCAGCATCGTGAGATAGTTGAAACCAGAACTGAAAAGTTTTTAGTTGTGATAGCTTAGTTGAAACAGGGAATAAATGGTGGTAGAATCCATGAAACAGATAAATCAGATCAACCATATTGGAATATGTTAGTAATGGGTAATGTTATAAGGAAACATCCTGTAACATTCAATCAACCTTATATCCAATGGTAGCCAAATGATGGATAAATGATCTGGAAAAGATATTTTATGTCATGGTATGTTCAGAATCCCGAAAGGTAACCATTTCCTTTTATCATTTTCAATTTGAAACTGTTCAATGATGGTCTATAGTTAAAAATACTATATAAAAATATGATCTTGATACTCCAGAATGATATTATTTTAAGAAATATTTTTGGAATCTTTTTTTATTTAAACTGTTAACTCAGAATGAAGATACAGTTATATAACAAATGAAGAAAGTTGATGGTTCTATGGATCTATATAAAGTCAATTTTATGAGACTGTATAGGTACATACTAGATTTTATTCTTGACCTATACAGTAAAATTAATAGATTTTACACCAATTTAAAATCATTTTTATGAATACCTTGGACATAAAAATATTTTAATAGCTATGGGAAACTTGTATGTTTTGCTAAAAAAAATTAAGATGGAGTTTTCTAACATATATGTTTCTCATGATTATAAGAATAAAGAAGGGTTTAGGCTTGTATACATTGGGGAAGAATTCATTAGATAAATCTGTAGGTAAGAAAATAAAATTCCCTTCTAGAGAAAAGTGAGGTAAAAATAATCCTAGATAACATCTTGAAAATTATGGGAAGTTCTACTAATATGGAATGTTTTGAAACATTTCTTAGGGGTGTAAGGAAAATGATCAAAAATATAATGAGAACCTAACTATGAGATTCTATAACAATAAGGAGTTGTCTTATTTTTCTAATGTGTGTCCAAATTTATCCGCTCAGGGAGAAATCAATAATATTGTTAATAGAAGGGTTTGAAAAAAATTCAACTACATCAGTAGATGTTGAGCCATCAAATTGAGTGGTATAGGGTTAATTTTTTATTTTCGCATATTTAGCCAATGTATTGGTTGATGAAGTCCTACTTGTTCCTTAATTTCTAATAAAATTTCAATTAAATTGATAATTCCACTAAAACAAATAAAACATAAAATTATAGTAAAAACACACAAGAGAAACATTAATGAAAAAATAAATTAAATAATATTCCTACTTTTTCTATGGAAATTATTAAACATAAAAACTTGTCATTTATTCTATTTTAGAGTATGAAGTTATTCTATGAATGGATTGGCTTTCTTTTTATAGTTATATGATATATTTTTCATCTAAATAATTTTCCTTTCAGAAATATTTTTATTTTATGTACAATAATGAACCCATTCCATTCATAATATATTAGGATGCTGAGAAAATGATAAAAATGTAAATAAATATTATTTTATTAATATTTTGAAAAAAAAATAATTGTTCTACTTAATGATGTGTTAGTGGTAAATGAGTATCTATATGTTTTTCTTGATGGGTTTCTTAGTATTATACCTGATCAAAAAGTTGAATTTACTGGGGCATTAGTTCCTGATGCTAAGACAATTTCTAGACCCCCTTATCCATTGGATCAAATATTTCTTTTATAGTTAGAACAAAAACTACATTAGCTATTAGAAAAATGATCCATCCAACCCCTCAGTTCACTAGGGGTGATCCAATCTTGTTTGAAAAAAATGAAGGATAGTCCAATGAAACTTTTCCATTATTATAGAGCCTTGAATAACATCACAGTTAATAAAAATTATCATTTGACTCATATCTATGATATTTTATCCGCTCCATGGAGCACAATATTTTTTAAAGGCTGAATTGAGGTTGGGATACAACCAGTTGAAGGTAATGGAAGTACAAATTCTGAAGACAATGTTTCAGACTAGATATGGACATTATGAATTTTTAGTTATGTCATCAGGGTTAACTAATTCACCTGATGTATTCAGGGATCTTATAAATAGTTTTTTTCAATGAGTTCATGCATAATTTTGAGGTTGTGTTTATTGATGAAATTTTTGTATCTTCTAAAATTAAATAGGACCACGAAATACATTTAAGTGTTATTTTGAAAACATTAAAATAAAATAAAATGTTTGGTAAATTCATCATGTGTGTGTTTTGGTTGCACCAAAATTTCATTCCTTAGACCAAATGTTTCTAAATATGGAATAATTATGGATCATACTAAAATAAAAGTTGTTTAATAATTTCAATGACCAAAAAATATAATCATGATTAATAGTTTTCATGGTTTATGAGGGTATTACTAGAGGGTTTTTTTAAAAAAAATTGCACAGTCTTCCATCCCATTGACTATGTTAACTCAAAAAGTAGTTAAGTTCATCTGGACAAAATATTTTTGTGATTGTTCTAAGGAATTGAAGATAATATTTTTAAAATCTCTAGTTATATCATTTCCTTCCATGAATAGTTAATTTTTTATCCATAGGGATTCTTTATTGAGAGGACGTGGTTGTGTCCCAAAACAGAATGATTAGGTAACTTCTTATTCTTCACGTCAGTTGAAACATCATGAGGTAAATTACCCTAAACAAGATTTGGAATTATCTCTTATTGTTCTTTCAATAAATATTAGGAGGCATCATTTGTATGGATTACATTTGGAAATATATACTGATCAAAAAATTGTGAAAAATGTATTCACTTTGAAAAATTTGAACATGATTTTGAGAAGATTGCTAAAGTAATCAATGATTATAATTACATGATTCATTGCCATCCATAAAAATCAAACAAAGAAGATGATGCTTTGAGTTATAATATAATTCTATATTAACCATGATATGTTTGGAATTTGACCATTTGGTTAATGATTTAATTAATTTTTTCTTGGATGTTGCTAGTGTAGGAATTTCCTCTATTTATATTTCGGTGTCAGTGTTATTATCTCTATTAAACAAAATTTTGAAAGCATATAAGGAATATTTTGAGTTGCATAAAAGGGAATAATTGGTTCAAAATGACAGCTCTATAAAATTTAAAATTGATAAATATTTTGTTTTGAGATTAGGGAAAATATTGTGTGTGCCTTTTTATTCATAGTTGAAGAAAGAGTTGTTATGTGAATCTCATGGTTCTCTATTTTTGGTTCATCCTAGTAGCAAAAATATGTACAGAGACCTTCATGATTATTATTGGTGCAATGGAATGAAAAGAGATATTACTAAATTTTTTATGATTTTTTTGAGTTTATAATTGGTCAAAGAATAATGAAATTTATTGAAGGATGTGCATCATCCTTTACTTGTTCTACAATGGAAATGAAATAAAATATATCAATGGACTTCGTAGTGGGATTACTTAATAATTCTTTTGGTAACAATGTTATCAAGGTTATTAATGATCGATTGACTAAATCCACACCTTTTATTCCTCTTAGATACATTATATCTCTAGATCATCATTCTTAGTAGTATCATATATAGATAGTTAGGTTACATTTAATTTTACTCCCCATTGTGTCTGATCGTGATACCAATTTCACTTAAAACTTTTAGAAAGGCCTTGGAATGTAATTAGGTACTAAATAAAATTTTAGTACAACATTAAATCCTCAAAAAAATGGGAAGAAAGAATTTCATCTTCATAACTTGGAAGATATTCTATGTGCTTCATTAATGGATTACTAGGGAAATATTTATCAATATATTTCTTTGGTTGAGTTTTCTTATAATAACATTTTTTAATCTAGTATACAGATGAAACCTTTTTTAGAATTATATGGAAAGTCATGTTAGACTCATGATTTTTAGGATGATGATAGGGGAACGAAGTTTATGTAACCATAGTTGGTAGAGGAAAATGTAGAGAAATTTTAGTTAATTGATCAATAAATGAGAACATCTAAGAGTGGGAAGAAAATTTATGTGGATAAATAAAGGAAGTATCTTTTTTTCAAGGAATTTGATCATGTCTTTCTCAGATATTCTCCCTGGAAAAGTGTAAGGTGATTTGGTAATAAGGGGAAGATGAGTCCAATGTCCATTGAACCTAATGAAATCTAGCATAAAGTTGTATTGGCTTCCTACAAAGTGGATTTACACCCATTTATATCCCTGGTACACAATTCTTTTCATGTTCCATTATTATGAAAGTATATGTCAAAACCATATCTTGTTTTTTAGTCGAGAAGTATATCCATTGGAAAAAAATATTTCCCATGTGGCACAAAGAATTCAGGTTCTTCACTATAGAGAGAAAGTAGTTTAATGTATGTTGATTCATCAGGTTTTGCCTTTTTTTGGAAAGACCATGTTGTTGGAGAGGCAACATAGGAATCTAAAAATGCTATGAGGGAATGATATCACCACTTAATTAATAAGTGAATAAAATTGTGAGAATGAAATTTCAAAACCGAGGAGGAATGTAACAACCTAAGAAATGATATAATAGGTATTTGGAATTTATTAATTATATAATTACTAAAATAGACACAATGCTCAATATTGTATAAGATAAAACTAGTGTTATGGTAAAACATTACTTTTTCTTAAAAAATCATTTTTATTACCTTTTAAAGATACACCAGTTTTAAATATTATTTTTGAATAATGTATAAATTATATTTAGATAATTAAAATTCTTCTTTATAGGATTATTTCCAAAATTTACAATAGCTAAATTTTTAGTATTTTTCTACTAAATTACATATTTAAATGAATTTGTAAATATAAACCTTTTTAATTTAAAACTAATTTTTCTTCTAATTTTTTTATATAGTTAGTGAATAATTTGCATTGGTTTTACCTTTTAATTCTTTTATTTATTAGCATTTAATCTAATATTGATCATTTGAATCAATTTCATATTGAAATTGGATATAAAAACTATGTGGAATTTTGAATGTTTTACTTTCAATCCTCATTTTCACATTCTATCAAGGGGATTATTTTTTAATTAATTTATATCAATTCTATTTTCCAATTTTTTTAAAATGTATTCCATAATTTTGATTAGATGGTATAAATTATTTAAATAGATTCCTTTTATTTTTTAATGTTAAAAATAGAAACTTTAATAAAAGAAATATTATTACCATAGAGAAGGGTAAATCGCGTAATTAAAGATAAAAATAATATTATAACTAATATAAATTCACCTAAATGATTTAATTAATTTAATTGGATGATTATGGTTTGACCAAAATCATCTTTGGGAAGATATTTGATCCTTTTTAATCCAAATGGGTGAGAGTGAGACATTTATAAAATTATATTCAAAAAGAAGACAAATTTTGTCTCACCCTTGTTTTTATCAAGTAAATTATTTTCAATATGGGATATATATGTGATATGTTCAAATTTAAATTATATATTTAAATGTAAATTAATTATATAGATCATAGTAATTTATTTATAATTTTTTCGAATGAAATAATTTAATTATACGATGGCACAATGATGATGTAGTAATTGGACCATTAAGGAAAAAATCAAATAAATGATATTAAAAATATTAAAATAAAAATAATTTGATATAATTTGTAACGCCCCGACCCCAGGTACCCAGAGTCGGTGCATTACTTCGTAACATTGGCATGATCAGAAAAGATCATGTCTCGAAATACCGATTAGTTTAGTAGCCTTGGAAACACTAGATACATTCATAAGTCTTTCATTAAATCAAAAAGTAAACAAACTACAATAACATGGTCTTCATAGTCCACACTCATATCCCTTTCTGACTACCCCTATAGGTCATTCATAAAATACTTCTTCACATCCTGGAAAATATTAAAACATTTAAAGGGGTGAGCTCAGATTCTCAGTAAGGTTAACAATATAGCGGAAGCTTTCATAAATAAACATTAACATTTAAGGCAATGTATAACTAAAACAAAAGCCTTTTAAACATGAACTTCAACATAATATGGCAAAAGTAAAACGAGATAATTCCATTCACTTCTTCACATGGATATTCTACTGGTCAAATAATCACATACGATATCAATAACCACTTTCATAATGAGGGAATGTATAATGCCGGACATTCTGAAACATTTTGTCAAGGCCTCGGCCAAGACGTCTTAAAATGATTAAGGCCTCGGCCAAAACCATAAATCAAATTGGGAAAGGGCCTCGGCCAATTCCACGTCTAGTTGTCTCATGATACCTACCGATGCAATTTTTTTAGAAGATACTTACATTTAAAATTGCTCAAATATACTCCAGTGTTTTTCTGAAAACATTATGCAAGCTTATGAAAACAAAATAACTAATTCTGTGACTTCTTGACTAATTACAGGCCATGATGGGTCCACGCCCAATCCCTTCCGGTCTACCACACTCGAGAGTCGGGTTTTCTAAAACCATTTTTAAGCTTGTGTTAAATACGTATACATTTGCACTGTATTTTCATATATTGGAGAGAAATATATCTTTTTTGAAATCATTTATAAATCAAATAATTATAAAAGAAAACCTTTTGAATAAACGTAAAAGTCAAAGGGGTTTATACACCATATAAAATAAATTTGTGTATAAAACAAAATATGCCTCAATGAATGGAGATTGAGACGAAGACCTTAAAAAGATCATTTTTAAAATAAAATAGATCTATTATGTGTATTCACTATAGGTACACATAAAGAATGTAAAAATACCAAATAGGACATAATAATATCATGACATAATTTGAAAGTAGGAGATTAACCCAAAGAATGGAAGATGGGTTAAGAAATTCCCTTACAATGATCATTTTTTAAATAAAATAGATATATTATGTGTATTCACTATATTTACACATAAATATATTATAAATACCAGATAATACATAATAATATCATGACATAATTTGAAAGTAGAGGATTTACCCAAAGAATGGAAATTGGGTTAAGAAGTTCCCTTACCTTGCGTCTTGTCCTCACTCGGCCGTTCTTTAACCTCCTGAATAATAAACTAGAGTTAATATATAGATTATTAAGAACCATTTTCAATTTCATTATCCTTTTTATATCACTTATTACAATGATATGAACATTCTGTAATTATTTAAGTTAATAACGGTCGTTTTGTCGATCTTAGGTACTTGAGTCAAAAATAAACTTCTTATAATTACAAGTTGTTCATGTGGTGAAATATCCATTATATCCAGAATTATATTCATGATGTAGATATCATATATATCATATATATACAGTATATACATTCATTTATAATATTACGTAACATTTAGAGATAAGAAATGAAATGCACCGTTCATGGAGACGGTAAGCTGTACGTACGCATGAACGCTACTTTCATTTCTATTTCGTATTTAATGGAATGAAATCATAATGATATAAATGTATAATATAATTCCAGTATAATATAGTGTATAATACCAGTTACTCCATCCCTTATACATCCCACATATGGCATTAACGATTCAAATCACTTTGAGGGGACGATAGTCCGCACTTCCTAAAATGAAATTATCGCGTTTACCCATAATGGAAATCATAAAGTATTCCATAAATGAAAAATACAGAAGCATAAGTAAAACATAAACATATTATATATCATATATAAATATAGTGACATCTTAATGGCCACCTTTTAAGGTGTTATATGAGTGTTGAACAATCATCATTTCGTGAGGCAGAAATTCGCCATCCACAGAAACCATATGTTCTTTAACCATTAGATGTAGGTGTGTGTAAGTGTAGCTCGAATACTTCTTATAACAACATCCTAGTATATTGAGGATACTGTTGTTGTTGCAAAAGAAATGAATAAAAAGAGTTTAGGGGGTTGGAGAAGAAAAATAAAACAAAATAACATTAGAGAAGACATTACCTCAAAATCGGGTAACTCTTTTTGATTTGATCCAAAGGCTTCCTTGGGAAGGGTTCTGCCCAAAGTGAGGCTTCTAGGAGTAATATGGGGAAGTTGGGAGAGTATTTGGGCAGAGTTTGGCCGAGCCAAATGGCATGAAGGTGTGAATAAGGTGGGAGAGGTGGGGGCCTTTTATAAGAGGAGAGGATGGGCTCTTTTGGAAAGATTGAAATGTTACATTATTATACAATGATTTTCGGATTCTAAAGGTCCCACACTTATATAATTCGTGGATAAGGTGATAAGGGTTCGAAATCTCCTCATCCAATAGGCTTTGGACAAGTGTATGCCTTGGATTTTGCATTATCTTCTCATTTTATTTAAATCGTTAAATAATGAGGTCATCGCTGCATCATAATGATGTCATAAATAATTTAATTTATTTAATGTCTAAAAATTATAAAAAAACTAATATGATGTAGGAAATCTTTTTATCTTTCTAATGAATATTTATAGTCAAAATGTGTATGTTGGCGCCAAAAATCCGGCCCGAAAGGAAGGAACGAAAAAGAGAGCCGGCGCGCTGCCTCGCGAAGCACAGCCGCGAAGCACAGCCGCGGAGCCCGTCCGCGGAGCCCCGCCGCGAAGCGCCCCAACTTTGGCGGCCCCGCGAAGCTCCGGAGGCGGTGATCCTCCGCGAACCGGTTTGACGTTCGCGAGGCGCCGCGAAGCACCGGAGGCGGTAATCCTCCGCGAACCGGTTTGACGTTCGCGAGCCGCAGCGAAGCCCCGAAGGCGGCGCGCGAGCCCTGCTTCGCGGCGCCCCTTCCCTATAAATACTCGACTCCCCCTGAGTCCCGGGGATGGACAATCCGACCTTTCGGCTTCTCCTCTCCCGAATCGCGAAGCAAGCTTTGCCCCGGGAATCATGAGCTCCGCGAGGTATTTCTACTTCGCGAGATGACTCTGATTTGTTTCGTCCTGAGCCCCTCTTCCGAGAGGGATGCCCTTCGCGAAGCCCAAGGGCGTTCGCAAAGGAAGGGGATTCCCAAGGGAACCCGGGCAGCCGCGGAGCACTCGTGCTTCGCGAAACACCCAACCCATGCTAGTAATCCCTATGCCAAGGCAGGATAACTATGCATCGCGAAGCACATTGCTTGGCAGGACCCTGCTTCGCGAACCACTCCTTCTTCGCGAGGCAGTGCTCCGCGAACACTGTTCCACTTCGCGAAGCACCACCCACTCCCACCTATGCCCCATGCTAAGGCCAAGGCACCCCACTTCGCAAAGCACACTCCTCTGCTTAGCGATTCCTCTTTCCGTGCGACCCTCCAGGTTTGCACGATGTGATTTCAAAGTCCCATGGACAACACCTCCCGTAGCGTTGCTTCGCCCAATGCTCCTTCGCATAGGCACGCTAACGGCTATTGCTTCTTCGCATAGCCACGCTAACGTGGACCCCTCGATGGCTCCTCCCTCGACCCCCCTCTACTATGGCCTTACTGGTACCTTCCCTTCCCCAAGGACCAGAGGGTACCGGTTATGTAAGCCCTAGGGGTGTGGAGTGAACCCACCTCGTCCGAGCAGCAGGACGTTAAACTGCCAAGCACCACGTCCTCAACACATGACGTTAAACTGTGACCCAACCTCGTCTCCCTCACGAAGGGTCCCCCGGCTCGAGCATTCATTACACCGCTCGTCTCCACGGGAATGGAACTCTTCCGCACATGGAATGAGATCCTCCTTGTCGGAGTGGTGTATGTTCGCAGGGGAAGGGTCGCCTCAGAGCGTAAATCCCTAACCTTTGGTACGGATGATTGCACCCGTGCATCTCGGTACTTCCCCACTACCAAGGTCAGTAGGGAACGTGATAGGGAACGAGGCACCTCCCATTGTCGGACCAAGGTCCATCTTTCCCGCGCTTTGTCGCACCATGGGCCTCCATCCTGGAGTAAGTCCCAACACCATGGGCCGCTCAACGCGTAAGCCCCTCTTCGCTTCTCACGGACGCACCCTTCGCGACGTGATCGTCAGGTCCATGCAACCTCTTGTTTCTCACACCGAGCATGACTCACGTGGGCTTAGAGTGAGCACCGACCCTGACAAACCTCTCCTGAACTACGAGGTCTTTGATCCATGTCAAGGCATGGTACGTAGGAAGCCTCCACGAGGTTCAAGCCCACCAACAGTGGACCAAGGTCTGCTTTCACGTCGGTTCACCGGCGAAACCCCATTTGAACTACGAGGTCTTTGATCCATGTCAAGGCATGGTACGTAGGAAGCCTCCATGAGGTTCAAGCCCACCATCAGTGGACCAAGGTCTACTTTCATTTGAACTACGAGGTCTTTGATCCAGGTCAAGGCATGGTACGTAGGAAGCCTCCACGAGGTTCAAGCCCACCATTAGTGGACCAAGGTCTACTTTCATCTAAACTACGAGGTCTTTGATCCATGTCAAGGCATGGTACGTAGGAAGCCTCTATGAGGTTCAAGCCCACCCGTCTTTCACGTCGGGTTTCACCCCCGTCCAGCACGACGTTAAACTGCACCCCGGTCCAGTGGTAAGCCATTGCGACCCACCATATGAACTACGAGGTCTTTGATCCATGTCAAGGCATGGTACGTAGGAAGCCTCCATGAGGTTCAAGACCACCATCAGTGGACCAAGGTCTACTTTCATTTGAACTACGAGGTCTTTGATCCATGTCAAGGCATGGTACGTAGGAAGCCTCCACGAGGTTCAAGCCCACCATTAGTGGACCAAGGTCTACTTTCATCTGAACTACGAGGTCTTTGATCCATGTCAAGGCATGGTACGTAGGAAGCCTCTATGAGGTTCAAGCCCACCCGTCTTTCACGTCGGGTTTCACCCCCGTCCAGCACGACGTTAAACTGCACCCCGGTCCAGTGGTAAGCCATTGCGACCCACCATATGAACTACGAGGTCTTTGATCCATGTCAAGGCATGGTACGTAGGAAGCCTCCATGAGGTTCAAGCCCACCATCAGTGGACCAAGGTCTACTTTCATCTGAACTACGAGGTCTTTGATCCATGTCAAGGCATGGTACGTAGGAAACCTCCACGAGGTTCAAGCCCACCCATCACCCAATTCACGTCGTGTTCTACCTACGTCCAGTATGACGTTAAACTACATCCCGGCCCAGTGGTAAGCCATTGCGACCCAACCCTTCTGAACTACGAGGTCTTTGATCCATGTCAAGGCATGGTACGTAGGAAGCCTCCACGTGGTTCAAGCCCACCATTAGTGGACCAAGGTCTACTCCCCATTTGAACTACGAGGTCTTTGATCCATGCCAAGGCATGGTACGTAGGACGCCTTTATGAGGTTCAAGCCCACCAATAGTGGACCAAGGTCTACTTTCACGTCGGTTCACCGACACACCCACCCGTCGCTCATTCACGTCGGGTCCCATTCCAGTCCAGCGGTAAGCCGTTGTGACCACTTGAACTACGAGGTCTTTGATCCATGTCAAGGCATGGTACGTAGGAAGCCTCCACGTGGTTCAAGCCTACCCGTCATTTATTCACGTCAGGGGTCATTATCGTCCCGCATGACGTTAAACTGTATCATTTGAACTACGGGGACTTTGATCCATGTCAAGGCATGGTACGTAGGAATCCTCCCAGAGGTTCAAGCCCAAATCTCTTCGGACCAAGGTCCAGCTTCATGTCGGTTTACCGGCACCATCCTGAACTACGCGGACTTTGATTCCCTGCCACGGGGATACATAGGAAGTCTCTTCAAGGCTCAAGCCCAACTTCGTTGTCGCCACCCCTGCGATGGTTCCATTTCATTCTCAACCGTCTCTGCTAGACGTTAATCTTGCAACATACCCTGTGTTGAACATGGGAAGCTGAGGAAAACCTCAGATACGTGTCTATGACATGTAATTCCCTGCGCTCGATGTGGGATGCCTCGGGCTTCCACGCCCTCGAGAAGCCTTGTGATTGAGGATAACAGACAGACATGCCAGGTACCCCAGCATCCAGACACGCTACTGATGCCTCAAACGTGATTACTCCCCTGACCGAAGGTTGCTGCCCTGACTGGACCCTTTGGAATGTCCCGACAGAAGCAGTGTAATTAACCGGCGTCCATGGAAACATGACACTGGGAAGAGTTTCACGAACTACGTATTAAATCTATAAGGGATACCCGGACTAGGTGATGAGTTCTGAGGAGGAATCCACAGGAGGAAGAACCGACATCCCATCATCCCGTTTCGATCAAGGAGCAGACGTACCTGAACAAGGAACGAATGCCGCCCGCCTTTGGAAAGCGGGAATGCGGGGCAACACAGCCGCGCGTCCTCACAGACGGATGCGCGCGCGCACCCCGGCGAAAGCGTCGGAAACAGAAATGGTGAACCCGACGTGAAATTATTCTCCTCAGCATGGAGATTAGTAGCGTTCGAGACACCAGTAGATTGACATGTCACCGGATTCAGATATCTGTTGCCTGGTCCCGCCAAGTAAATGGCGGGCCTGTCGTGGAACTCACTAGAAGTCAGGGTAGTAGAACGTGGGGCGCTCCGCTCCGCAGCGTGTTGGCGTGGATCCTTCTCACAGACATGGAGGATGGAAGAACGTTGTGGCACTGGCTGTCAATCCTTTTCCTCTCAGTACTGATGAGTTGATCCCTTCGTTTTCCAGGAACCCGGTTGCTATTTCAGAGATGCGGTCACCATCCGCTCCTTGCCCGCGCAGGGGCAGGGGCAACACCACTACGGCCACTCCACATGGCGCCACTACCGCCACGACGGCTGCCACGTCACGGGATACGGGACGTCCACGTCCCCTTTCCCCATCAGAGGTCATCCAACGAAGGGTGATCAACAGCCTCGTGCGCAGGTATGAGGAACAAGGGGTCATCCCGACCAGGGATATGGCCCGTTTGGACCTGGAGGCTTCCAGACCCCGCCGTCAACGCCGCCCTAACAGGCCGCGCAGGGAGCCCCCGCTCCCCACCTCGACATTCAACCGTTTCGGGAGCCTATCCCCAGAACGCCTTGACGACTCTTCGCCTTACGCAGAAGAGTCAGGCACGGTCCGGCTCAGCCCGCTCAGGGCCCCGACCCAGGACCCCCAGGCGAGAGCTCCCGTTCGGCCACGTCAGCGCCGCCGTCCGGCCCCGCAGGAAGAACAGGCAGACTATGTCCCTGCACCACCTGCACCGGCCCGCCTGACCCGACGTCAGCGCCGGGCCTGGGCTGAGGACGCTCGCCTAGCCGCGTCCACATCGACAGCTATAGTGGCCCGAGCCACCGCCGACGTACATTATGAAGCCCCCGCCTACATTGAGCAGGGGCACCCCTTCGCCCAACCAAGATTGAGACCCCAGCCGCCCCATGGGCAGGCCGGGTTGACGCTCCGGGTTGCAGGCCCCAGTGATGATCGTCGCGAGCTAACCCGCGGTGATGCCACCCCGTACGGAGGTCCTCCCCGTACCACTACTCCACAGAGCGTGGACCTTCCCCGCTCCGAGGTTCGTCGTGGAGGCATGCCTCGTGCTGCCCCCATCCTGCAGGAAGACCCGCCCCGGGGCAGTGATGCTCAGCACGGAAACACTTCCCGCGCCCGCTGTACAGGGGATGAAGTTCATTCTTCTGAGGGCACCGTCCATCCGGTCCTTCGACGTGGGGGCCCCCCTACGTCCTCTCTGCGACTGGCGAAGATCCTTCTCGCCCCAGCAACTCAAGGAGTGAAGGTCAGCCTCGCTCCACTCGCATCGACCATGGAGGCCTTCCCCATGCTCCTGCCGGTTCCAACAGAGGCCCCGCCCACGTGGGTACTGTTCATGGAGGTCCTCCCCATGTACCCTTTGATATTTGCCCTGGTGCCCCCGGCACCCCGGCTGCCTCAAGTGGGGGCCCTCTCCGCCACGGCGCTAGTGCCGCCCCAGGGCTGCCTGATAGGGGTCAACCCTATCCCGAAGAGCCACCCAGGGGCAGAAGAGCGGGTCGTCGCCACCACAAGAAGAATCCTGGGAAGGCCCAGGGGGGGATCAAACCTGCCCGCTTCTCCGATTAGGAAGCGGAATACGATTCAGCGATGGAACCTTCTCTCATCTCCTCCGTATCAAGGACTGGGGCAGGAACCAGACGCGTCAGCCTCGTTCTCCCGGAATTTTAGGTCCACCGGATTCCCGTCTCTCTCCGCAGGTACATCCAGGAGGAAGAAATTCTGGGAATTCCGCAGGTTTCGACCGCGCAGTCACCGCCACCGTCACCCGAAGCGCCCTCTACCTCTACTCGGGATCACGAGGAGATGTTTTGGGGGTCAACGGTGGTAGAGCCACGACATGACCGGACACCGGTAACGGAAATTCCCGTACCCGAAGCAGTGGCTGTTAGCCCGTCCTATCGTGACATTGTGGTCAGGTCACCTCGCTCTTCAGAGGAGGGCCCAGAGTACGGTGGCCAGTCTGCTCGCTCGCCGTATTCTCCACCGCCGAGTTTGCTATCCCAGAGGTCCGCCTCGGTACCGCTACCGGTCCCTCAGCCACCCCCGGTTGATGAGTGGGGAAATTTAGGACCGAACCCCGAGGACGAACCCAGGAGCTTCTGGAGTATTCTTGCAGCGGACTACTTCCCAGAGAAGTTCTGGCCCATGGCGGCGCTAAATTTTCGCGTACCCGAGTCGCTTACCCCTGAAGAAGTGGGATGCTTTTGTCGGAACCTGTGGGCGACGCACTTCCGCCTCCGTTGGGAACGGGTAGTGTACCCCAGGAGTCGAGAGCACTTCGAGGAGATTGGCAAACAGTGCCGCCTAATTGATGCAGCGGCGCTCCTTGCGGCCCAGCACCCCAAGTCGCCCGGTCACCAGAGTGCCCTCCAACGAAAATGCGTCCAGAGTTTCAAGGCACTCCGCAAGATCGTCAGGGAGGCCACCCCCCATGCGCAAGTCCGTGGTTGGGGACGCTATGTCGCTCTCCTCTTCGACCCTATCCGACGACAGCCCGATTCGCTATGCGACATTGAGGATATGCCCTCAAGAGGGGTCACAGTCCACATGGCCGACGTTGTGGATAAGGAAGATGAGCTTGAGTTCCTTGATGGGGACTTACCATCCGAGGGCGTACCGCCGCTACTCGACCCATCAGGGAGAGTCACCCATCAGCAAAGGAACCTGCTAGGCCTCCTCGTACCCACCGAGTCACTGGCACTCGGTCGAAGCACTGGCAAGGGTAAGGAGCATGTCAGGATAGTCAAGAACTCCGACCCGTCCGCCTCCGTGCAGAAAACGGACGAAGACCCTGAGAAGGCCACGTTACGCCAGCAGCTTGCTGAGCAGAAGAGGCTGGTCGACGAACTCTTGGCTGAACGCGCCGCAGAGCGACGACCCGACTATGGTAATCCCATGCCGGGACAGCAGGGGCAGGAACAATTTCCCCCCGGTGAGATGCCTCCGGGCAACCCTGATCATGCTACTATCGCGGATAGGGCGGAAGCCGGAACATACGGCAAGAGGGCGCGATACGTCTCTCCAAACCCCCCTGAGCGACGGGGCATTCTGAAGAACCCAACCCGGGTTCCCCCGGTCGCCCAACAGGTCGTCCAACCAGTCAACCCGCGAGCAGCAGAAGCCGTCTACCGTGTTGAAGAACCTGGCAATGCGCTTGTGGTTAGGGACCCCCGTCAAGACAGGGACCCCCACCCGGAGGACCTTATTACGGCACTCACAGCCCGCCTCGAGGCGTTGGAGACACGGCAGGTGGCGGTCCCACCCGATGGAAAGCCTTATCCCGCGTGGGTGGATGATATGCCCGCGCCTCCGGGTTTTGGGAATCCCACTTTCTCGCCTTTTAACGGGACAGGGGACCCACCCCAACACTTGGCTCATTTCTCTTCCAGGTGTGGCCCCATGCTGGGGACCCCGGCTCAGCAAGAAGCCGCTAAGCTCCGATGTTTTGTGCAGACGTTGGAAGGTCCGACATTCGTCTGGTACAGCCAGCTCCCCATCGGATCAGTGACCGGCTGGGAGGATCTTCGCCGGCAGTTCTTGTACCAGTTTAGCTCCACCACGCGGAAGACCAGCATCGCGGACCTCTTTAAGTGCAAACAGAGGCCTGATGAGCGGGTTGCAGACTTCATCGCCCGGTGGAAAGGACTTACGTATTCTCTCGATATGCCGCTGACTCAGGATCAATTACTGATGATGTGTGTGGGGAACGTAAAGACAGAGCTGGTACCCTCCTTGATTACCCAGAACTACCCTGGGGGGTTCAGAGATTTCTCGGATAAGGCCCAGCGCCTCGAGGAGGCCCTGCAACAGGCTAGTCAAGCACGTTTGTTGCCCCCTATGATCCCAGCCAGGAGGGCCGCCAGGGCTGAACCCGCCGCGGTGGCTCAAATAGAAGCCCCGAGGCAGCTGGAATTGTTACCGGTGGAACCACCCCCACAACCCCGCAGAGGTCCTCCACCTCAAGCACAGGCTCCTGCCCAGCAGCGACCGCCTCAGAACCGACAGGTTCCCCCGCGCAACGCGCCACCGCCACCTAGGCGAGACAACCAGGCGCCGCCCCCTCGGCAGGCCCCTCCGGTCCCTCGACAGGACCAGGTCCCCAGGGCTCCTTACCCGGAAAGAAAGTACCATACCTATTTGTTTAACGAAAATCATGTCCCTGGTTACTTCCGAAGTGCTCTAGAGCAAGGGATCGTGCGTCTGCCTGAGTGCAGGAGGCCGGCAGAGGTGCATCTCACTGATCACCCCAACTACTGCCCTTATCATCGGATCCTGGGGCACACCCTCAAGCGATGCTATGTGTTTAAAGACTGGCTTCAGGACCAGGTCAACAACAACATAGTCAAGTTGGGCCCAGCGCCAGCGCAGGTGGCAGGCATCTTCGCGGGATCGGAAATCGGCAGTGACAGCGAGGGTGAGTGGCAGCAGGTCCCTAGCCGCGGGTCCCAGAAATACGACAACTGGATGGCTCGAAAAACTGTCGTCCGTGCCCAGGGTATCATCCGGGCACGCCTGAAGCAGTCGGAACCTTCAGAAGAAGTATTTGGCGCCTCAACATCGTCTTCACAGTCGACCTCTGCCCAAAAAGGCAAGCAGCGGCGACGCAAGAAGAAGCAACGTGCACCGCCAGTGCCGTCGTCATCCCGCCCTCTCGGCGAATTTATGCCTCCCGAAATGGGAATTCCCCCCAGAATCCGCCCAGCGGTGGATGACTCTTCGAGTGACAGTCAAGGGTACGCTTCGGTTAACACCGTGGAGCTGGTAAAGCCCTATATGACCCCCGACGAGGGGGAACCCCAGGCAGACCGCCCCAACGTTTCCAGCCGACGTCAACGTCAGCGGAATCACAATCGCGCCGGTCACCGAGGTATGTCAGCATGCACTTGTGACCAAGCCGTGCACGCTACCGAGACCAGGCAGCAGGCTCAGCGCAGATCTCAGCACGCGCAGACCCATCCAGCGCCCTTGGATCTACCTCCACCGCCGTTTGTATTGCTGGATCAGGGAGAGCCGCCTCGTTCGTATCACAGCCAGTCTCGCCCGGCGACGGGCCAGCCCCCGCTGTTCGATCTTAGCCCGGCGACTACTCTCCAGGCTTCTACTAGCAGGCAGCAGGATGTACCCAGTGCTAGCCGACCGCCAGTTCAACCAGCAGGACCCGCTATGCCTCCAAATGCCGAAGAACCCCCTGTAAGCAGAGGTTCGCGTTTGGCACGCAAGTATGATGTCCTAAAGCACCTAGCCGGCATTCCGGCGAGGCTTTCCATCCTTGAGGCCCTGCGCTTGTCATCCAAGATGCGCGAGGCACTTGCCGAGGCCCTAAGGAGCCCCCTCCAGTTCGAGACGGAAGTGGCAGCCGCGGAGGCCTTCCATACCGAGACGATTGAAAACGCCGAATGTCAGGCGGTTATCTCGTTCTCTGGTGAAGATGAAGACACTCCTATACAGGGGCACATTCGCCCACTGTATATCACTGGCCACTTTAACGGTGTGGAAGTCCGTCGCTGCCTCGTTGACACGGGTTCCGGAATCAATCTAATTCCGACCCGGACGCTGCGAAAGCTGGGTTTGTCCGAAGGTGATTTGACTCCCTCTGACCTCAGGATTCAGGGGTACGACAGGACAGAGCAAACCCCGGTCGGCAAGATCCGTCTGAAGACCCAGTTCGGTGGCTTAATTGCCAGCACCGAATTCATGGTTGTTTCTCAGGACACCGCCTACAACGCATTGATGGGCAGGCCATGGCTCCATCTGCATGCAGCGGTTCCCTCGTCGTATCACCAGTGCCTTAAGTACTCGCTCAACGGTCGAGTAGGCGTGCTCCAAGGAGACGCGTCCCCTTTCGCTTCTTGTGAGGCCCGCTATCTGGATGCGGGTTATTACAAAAGTAAGGACAAGCAGATCCTGGTCAGCGAGGATGAGCCCGCCCCAATCACAAGTGATCCCTGGGCGAGCATGGACGACGCCTACATCCTCCCGATCCACCGGTTGGAGGCCACGACCCCCGACATGGGACAATGTTTCGTTGTTTCGGGTACGCAAGGAAGGCATGTTCCCGCGTCCAAGCGACGGCGGAAAATCACCTCGTACTCCTACATCAACCAGGCTCGGGTCATCCCGGAATCTCCTACCCTTGTACGGTACCGGGATGTCAAGCTCATGACAACGGCGGTGCGCCATACGTGTCTATTTCGCCGGGCTGGAATCAACCGACTCTGGCCGACACGTAACCACTGCTTTGATATCATCAAGCGTGGCCCCTTAGGCCGAAGGCCGGATGGGATAGGGTCAAATGCATTCATTGCTATGGTCTCCACGACGAGTGAGTCTCCTGATGTGATGACCGCTGCTGCCCAAGCCGGCACCAGCTGCCCCTCGAATTTTGAGAGCCCAGAAGTACCTTCCGTCACGGGAAATCCCCCCACGGCTGGGGAGGAAGACTTGGAGGATGCTCCCCCAGCCTATGAAAAAGACGTCTCTACCACGGTCGATGAGCTGGTACAGGTGAACCTTGGTAGCGAGGCAGATCCAAGACCCACATTAATCAGTGCGGCCATGTCCCTCGAGGAGCGGCAGCAGTATGTAGACTTCCTCAAACAGCACCGCGATGTGTTTGCCTGGAGTTACAATGACATGCCAGGGCTGGATCCCCAAGTGGCCGTCCACCATCTGGGCCTCCCAGTAAAACATCGTGGGTTTAAGCAGCCTCCCAGGAAAATTCACCCTTCCCACGGCGCTATGGTTGAGGCCGAAGTTGATAAGCTAATCAAGGCCAACTTCGTCAAAGAGGTCCAGTACCCCAAATGGCTCGCCAACATTGTGCCAGTCAGGAAGAAGAATGGGCAGATTAGAGTCTGCATCGACTTCCGCGATCTCAATCGCCACTGCCCAAAGGATGACTTCCCACTCCCGGTGATAGAGCTGTTGATTGACGCCACGGCCGGGTTCCAAGCCCTCTCTTTCATGGATGGGTATTCCGGGTATAACCAGATCCGGATGGCCCCCGAAGATGAGGAGTCCACTGCCTTCAGGGCTCCCCAGGGTACCTTTTGCTACCGGGTAATGCCATTCGATTTGAAAAATGCAGGTGCCACTTATCAGAGGGCCATGCATCGCATATTCAAACCGATCCTCGGGACATTGGTGGAGTGCTATGTGGATGACCTTGTAGTCAAATCATATTAGCGCCAGGACCATCTCAAAGACCTTGAGAAAGTGTTCGGTTTCCTCCGTTCCCGTCACCTGAAGATGAACCCACTGAAGTGTGCCTTCGGAGTCACCTCCGGGAAGTTTCTGGGCTTTGTTGTCAGATACCGAGGTATCGAGATCGACCCGGAGAAGATCAAGGCCATCATCCAAATGCCTCCCACGAGCAACATTCGGGAGCTTCGAGGCCTGCAAGGCCACTTAGCCTATATACGCTGATTCATTGAGAACATGGCCGGCAAGTGTAAGCCCTTTTCTCGGCTCATGAAGAAAGGCGCTGCCTACGAATGGGATGAGGAGTGTCGGATCGCCTTCGAGGAAATCAAGCAGTACCTGCTCCAACCTCCGGTCTTGATGCCACCCGTCTCTGGAAAGCTGCTGGTCCTTTACGTGACCACCCTGGAGAGATCCCTCGGCGCGCTGCTCGCCCAGAAGAATAACGAGGGCACTGAGAACAGTCTCTACTATCTCAGTCGCATGCTTCTCGATACGGAGGTCAGATATTCCCTTATCGAAAAGAGCTGCCTTGCGCTCGTCTTCGCCGTGCAGAAGTTGCGACACTACCTGCAACACCACAAGGTGCAATTGATCTCTCGGGTGGATCCGCTGAAGTACATCCTGAACCGCCCCATGCTGACCGGCCGGCTAGCACGGTGGGCAGTGATTCTCCAGCAGTTTGACATCAGGTTTGTGCCTCAGAAGGCCGTTAAGGGACAGGCATTGGCAGACTTTTTAGCTGCCCATCCAACCTCCGCGGATCAATCCCTGGACATGGATTTTCCCGACGAGACGATCCTCTCGGTCGATCACGCTGTCCCGTGTTGGCAAATTCATTTCGACGGTGCCTCCCGGAACCCCACTGGTAGAAGGCTCAACGACCCCAAGCTCAACAGAGTGGGTCTGGGTATTGTTTTCATTACCCCGACGCAATCCGTCCTGCCGTACTCCTTCCTGTTGTCAGAAGGTTGTACGAACAACGAGGCAGAGTACCAAGCTCTCATCACCGGCCTCGAGTTGGCCCTTGAGATCCATGTACCCCATCTACATGTGAAGGGAGATTCTGATCTGGTAATCAAACAGGTTAATGACGACTACGTCGTCAGGAAGCCAGAGCTTGCACCGTTGCTGGAGTACACCCTCCTCCTAATGGCCCAGTTCTCTTCTCGGCCAGAGGTTACCCATGTCCCGTGGTCGCAGAATGGCCAAGCGGACGCCCTAGCTGGCTTAGCCGCATCGCTCACAGAACCCGAGCAAGATGATTTGGTCATACACGTGGCCCACCGTAGAGTCATTGCTCCCGTCACCCAAGAGGACCGTGATAGCCTACGGGTAAGTCATCTCACCACCGGACCCTCCGTATCGGGAGTCCCGGGTTCGTCAGACGCAGTGGTTGAAACGACCCCCGATTGGAGAGCACCTTTTGTCGATTATCTCCAAAATGGCCAGCTCCCGGACAACCGGGCCGAGCGCGAGCGAATCCGACGCCGCGCACTTCAATTTACCCTCCAGAGCGGCCCCAGTCTTGAGCAGACCCTCTATAAACGGAGTTTTGATGGTGTCCTCCTCCGTTGCATCCAAGGAGTAGAGATACCTCAAGTTATGCAAGAGGTTCACGCCGGTTCCTATGGCGCCCATCAAGCTGGGCCGAAGCTGTCCCATCAAATCCGAAGGCTAGGGTACTTCTGGCCCTCCATGATCCACGATTGTATTGGATACGCCAAGAGATGCCACGCGTGCCAAGTGCACGCCAACTTCTTGCATCGGCCGCCAGAACCCCTCCACCCCACCAAGTACTCTTGGCCATTTGCGGTATGGGGACTCGATGTAGTGGGACCGTACCCGCCGGCAACAGCCCGCCAGTGTAGGTTCATCCTGACTGCTACAGATTTCTTCTCCAAGTGGGCAGAAGCAGTTCCGCTCAAAGAGGTAAAGGCCCGTTCCGTCGTCGACTTTGTGAGCTCCAACATCATCCACCGGTTTGGGGTCCCTCACGCCGTCCTCACTGACAACGGCACCAACTTCCGAGCAGCTGAATTGAAAAAATTGTACGCTAAGTACGACATCCGGTCAAACCACACCTCCCGCTACCACGCGCAGGCGAATGGACAGATCGAGGCATTCAACAAGACCCTCTCTAACATTCTGCAGAAGATGGTTGGTCAGAACAAGAAGAGTTGGCCGGACAACCTCCCCAACGCCCTTTGGGCTTACCGGACGACGACTCGCAACTCTACCCAGGTGACCCCATATTCCCTGGTGTATGGAGCTGAGGCCGTCCTACCCATTGAGATCCAGCTGCCATCGCTACGCACGGCAGTTTATGATCACCAGACATCAGATGAGGTAGCCGAGATCCGTCTAGCTGAGTTAGAGGCACTGGACGAGAACCGGCTTCGTGCCCTGCACAATCTGGAAAGGCATTAGGACAAGATGGCAAGAGCTTTTGACAAGAAGGTTCGTCTCCGCTCTTTTCTACAGGGTGACCTGGTGCTGGCCCTGCGAGCGCCAATGATTCCCGGAAGGAAACCGCCCAAGTTAGAACCCAAATGGGAAGGGCCTTATATCATCCATAAGGTTTACCCCAATGGAGCATACTCCTTGGTGACCACAGATGGAGAGCGTGTAACCCCCCCCCCCCCCCCACCAATGCCAGATTCCTCAATCGATACTTTGCCTAGGGCAAAAGTGGTCCTGCATGACCCTAAACTGCGAGAGGGTCCTGCATGACATTAAACTGCATTGGTCCTGCACGACCCTAAACTGCGACTTGGTCCCGCATGACCTTAAACTGTATCTTCGTCCTCACTGCAAGACGTTAAACTGCAAGTCAGTCAGTTCTTCCTGACCGAGGCTCAGCCTCAGGCCCCTCGGCCTCTTTGGGCCCCTGGCCCCGTCTCCACCGAGGTCTGGCCCCAGGCCCCCCTCGTTTCTCTCCGACTTACCCTCTTACGGGATTGTACGGTACAGTGTAGGACTACGTTCTCACGTTGGGATCATGTACCATGCCGCACACATCCCCGAACGAGATGCCCCTCGTCCCGCATGACGTTAAACTGCATGTCAAGAACTACGTACGGCTTGATTCCCATCTTTATGGGATACGTAGGAACGCTCGGACGCCTTGTCTTGAGCCCAGCCCCAAGCTTCTCTCTTCCACTATTCCCCCTGGGAATGGTCTCCTTGGAGGATCTTTGTGTAGCAGGGCGTCGGCTTTCTTGGCCCCGCTCATGCAACCCCACTCACGCAAAGATTGTAAAGGTCGCACCATGCGCCCACTCCCGTTCTTCTACCCTCCCACGTCCTCACCGCATGACGCTAAACTGCATGGCCTTCAAGAACTACGTATGGCTTGATTCTCATCCTTATGAGATACGTAGGAACTCCCGGACATTTCGTCCGTTGGCCCAGCCCAAAAGCCAAAATCTTCCCCTCGGGTCAAGACACGGAAGGGTGCACATTTTTGCCCCGACCCACGTCGAGCAAGCCTCGACCCGGCTGCACATTCCCCCCTGGGGGTGTTTGCCCCTTTCGTGGATGGATTCACACCCGGAGGGGCCCCCAAGAACGGCCTGGATACAAAGACCAAGGGCTCTCCTACCGATACGGGCCAACGCCCCCGAGGGTTTCTCAAGCAACAAATCGAAACAAGTCCCGCGTTGCGAATTTGGTCAGCGGTCGACGCTCATTTGTTGCCCCCATGCGGGTCACCATAGGAACGCTGTGTTTCGAATATGGTCAACAGTGATTCATTCTGCCCCATCCTGAGGTGACAAACTTCCCCAGGTGGTGCCAGTGATCGGGCCCACAGCCCAGGATTCCTCACCCGGAGCGTACGGTGTGGTGTAAGACTACGTCCTCATTCACGTCGGGATCATGTACCATGTCGTACGACTCCCCTTCCGAGGCTCAGCCCCAGGCCTCTCGGCCTTTCCAGGCCGCGGCCCAGGACCTATCTTATAGGATTGTACGGCATGGCGTAGGGCTATGTCCTCACGTCGGTTTTTCGCCATACTGTACACCTTGCTTAGGGATATGTTATTCCCCTCCTCGTCCGGTATGACGTTAAACTATATTTCAAGAACTACGTGTGGCTTGATTCCCATCCTGATGGGATACGTAGGACCACCTGGATGTCCAAGATCCGGGTCCAGCCCCATTCCTCGGGAATCCTCATCCCATCTTGGCCCCCTGGCCTATCCTTCCTCCATGAGGGGATCATATGGTGCGGTGTGGGATTATGTCCTCATTCACGACGGTCTCGTGATGACCACGCCATGCTCCCACCCCCTGCTGATTTGTTTCGTCGATCCCTCTTTTTCGGCGGTTCTCCAATGTGCTTAAGAGTACTCTGGTTCACTACCTGGAATGCCAAGCTTTACTCGGATACGTCCGCACCCGCTTTCCAGGCTTTGCGTATCCCCGCATCAGGGCTTTCACCATCTTTCACACCCGGAGGGACCCCCAAGAACGGCCTGGATACAAATCCCAAGGGCTCTCCTACCGATACGGGTCAACGCCCCCCAGGGTTTCGGACGACAAATCGATAAAATCCCGCGTTGCGAATATGGTCAGCGGTCGATGCTCGTTTGTTGCTCCCACCTCAGGCTAACGCGATACAGACGCTGTGTTTCCTTCATGGATAACAGTTTTCCTCTGTCGTCACGCCAACCCATCAAGCCCAAATGCCGGGTACACAATTAACACCCTTCATCACTTCATCGTGTCCAAGTAGAGTCTCGGGATTCTTGGTACTTTTCCTCCGTGCACGCCAGTGCATTGGGAGAACAAGCTGCATGAAAGGTGTTCTTCGAAACTCTCTGCTGACTCCCCTTAAATGGATGCCCCAAGTGTTGCAATGAGGGTCCCCCCCCTTGTTTCCCACACCGAGTTTATCTCACGTGGGCTTAGGGATTGGGCTGACATCTGTGCTTACTTGGGAGTTGTCACCACCCACGGTCCGAGCTCTAAGACCATAAACTAAGACTCTCAACTGGTACTACGTTCAAGACCCCTTGTCTTTGGACCCGGCTTGAGTTCAGCGAATTTACCTCTCTAATCCTGCCTTCAGGACCCCGATCACAGGACTGTGTGGCGCAGTGTAGGATTACGTCCTCATTCACGTCGGGTACGCAATAGCTGCACCATGCACGCCCCCATTCTGAGGTTCAGTCCTCCTATCCCCTGTCATGCATGACATTAAAAGGCACCCTTTCAGAACTATGTGTGGCTTGATTCCCATCCTAATGGGATACGTAGGACCACCTGAATGTCTAAGATTCGGGTCCAGCCCCACCTCGGGGAGATCTCCTGATTTCCCGGTCACCTAGGCCACTTGGTCCATCCCTCTCCAGCGGGGGGTGCGTAGGTATGATACAAGGTTGAGGGCATCATGCCCCCCTTCCCCTGGGAATCTACCATCTCTCGATCACCCTCACGGTTGAGTCCCTTGGCTCCCTGTAGTGGTTCACCCATGTATTGAGAGTACTCTGGTCTAGGACCAAGAGTGTCAGATTCAACTTGGTCAAGTTCCTTCCACTTGTCAAGCTTCGTGTTCCCCTCTATTCGGACTTCCATCATCTTTCACACCCAGAGGGACCCCCAAGAACGGCCTGGATACTACGCCCAAGGGCTCTCCTACCGATACAGGCCAATGCCCTCCAGGGTTACGGACAACAAGTCGATAAAATCCCGCGTTGCGAATATGGTCAGCGGTCGATGCTCGTTTTGTTAGTCCTCCTTTCAGGCTAACGTGACAGGATGCTGTGTTGCGAACATGGTCAGCAGTAATCCCCTGTCGTCACGCCATCCCCTTCAGTCCTTGAATGTTGGTTGCATGATTCACATCATTTTCCACCCCATCATGTCCAGGTGGAATCTCGACACTTTCGGCGCTATCCCTCAGTGCACCTTTGCATGCTAGGGGAACAATGATGCAATCTAGCGCCCTTTGGGGCTCCCATGGTCCGAGCTCTAAGACCATAAACTAAGATCCATTTGGGACTACGTTCAACCCGATTCCCATCCTCATGGGACACGTAGGACCGCCCAGACGCCCTGTCTCCGGGTACAACCCATTCAGGAAGCCAGTCTCTCTCCCCGTTTTGCCTCTGGATGGCATACAATTTGATGTGGGATCAAGTCTCTGTCAAATGTGTTTTATAAACACTGCGCACATTTCCCGCCTAGCATCGTCTCTGCTACGTCTGCGCTGCACGACGATAAAATGCATGCTTGGTCCTATCATACGACCTTAAACTGTGACATTATCGTCCTGGCCGCACGACGAAAAACGGCGCCGCATTGTGGTGACCTCGCTGTAGAGGACATCACGTTGGGTATTGGTCACGTGCCATGCCATTTGTCAACGCCCATCACGGCTTGATTCTTGTGGCGACATCACGACCTACAGTCCTAGGCCTGTCGCTTCACAAAAAAAAACATTCACCTCAAAGAACAAACAAGATACATCAAATTCCGCTTCTTTTAGTGCAAGGGCCACGTCCGCACTTCCCCTTTCCCCTGGCACTGGTACCTTACCCTGCCACCTTCGAGAACTATGTATGGCTTGATTCTCATCCTCATGAGATACGTAGGAGCGCCCGGGTACTTCCCCGCGGGTCCAGCCTAACCCTGGTGTTCGGTCCCTCGACTCGAGCTCATTCACGTCAGGTTGTGATGTCATGCGTCCCCTGATCCCTTTTTCCAATCCATGGTCCGAATTCTATGACCATAAACTAAGATTTCCCCAAGGGAAAGGAATCTGCTCCCTCTCTCTAATACGTTTTGTTGACGTATTCAGATGTGTTTTGACAAAAAGCCCGAAGCATGGGATTTTCACGGGGACATTCCCCTCATCCCATGACCAAGCTTCGTGAGCTCACTATTTGGATCCTCATCCTCTTCCACATCCAAAAGGACCCTCGGACGACGTGGATACTAAGCTTAAGGGCTCTCCATGAATGCTGGACCTAAGGGCCCTACAATCGTTTCGGGTCAACGTCCCTGCGGATATTCGACAACATTTGTGACACGGTCCCGTGTTTCGAACATGGTCAACGGTCGACCCTCATTTGTTTGTCCCCACTTCAGGCTAACGCGATAGGATGCTGTGTTGCGAATATGGTCAGCAGTAGTCCTCCATCGCCACGCCGTCACCATCATGATCCGAATCTCGAGCGTCATGATTCACACATTTCCACTCCCTCATGTTCAAGTGGAACTCCACCATACTCGGCTCTTTCTCTTCGCGCATCTAGATGCGCTGAATGATCGTGTTAGTGTCATTGGGCCGGTAGTCACCGAGCATCCCTTTTCCCCAACCTGCCCCTCTCTGCGTCGGGAAATTCCCACCACTGCGACTTGTTTCCCACACCGAGCACGACTCACGTGGGCTTAGTAGTTTTGGCCGGATGTGTACCAACACGGTTAGGCTGCTCCTCGTCCAGTACGACGTTAAACTGCGTTTCCAGAACTACGTGCGGCTTGATTCCCATCATCACGTGGGATACGTAGAGACGCCCAGGCATTTCGCCTAGGGTTCAGCCCCAGGAATCACAAAATCCTGTTCCTCCCCATTTCCAGCCCTCTGGCCTGACCCCTCGGGGAGAACTATGTAGCTACAATTTTACCCTGAGCAAGTTCAGGATGCCCCAAGATCCCATTGGGAAGCGATAGATCCCCTCGCCAGAGAGGCCCTGTCCCAAGAAGGAATGATCCGTGATCAGGTCGATGCGCCCATCTGGCGTACTCCCTCCGTGGTGGTGCAACTACCGAGGTGTTGGATTCTGTTTAAACAAGCCACCACTCCATGTTCCACGCTTTGCGTGTCCCTTATTCGGACTCTCGTCCTCTTTCATGTCTGGAAGGACCCCCCGACAGTATGGATGTCTGACCTATGGTCCACCAACTGTCCTGGGCCAACGCCCTGAAATATTGATCGACAACATTTGTGACACGGTCCCGTGTTTCGAACATGGTCAACGGTCGACCCTCATTTGTTGTCCCCATTTCAGGCTAACGCAGTAAGGATACCGTTTGTCCGCCACGGTTAGCGGTTGTCCTTTATTGTCACGCCATTCCACAGTGTTCCGAATTTGGGCATCGTGATTCACACTTCCCATTTTCACCAGTTTGAACCGGTTCCAGCGCCCCTGGTGTTGCCCCGATCGTGCATAAGAGCACGTTGGAGAAACAGTAATTCGGCTATCCTGGAAGTTCCTCCTCCGATCAAGCCTTCCCCATCTTTCGGGAATCTGGACTGGTTTGAGGGAATTGTCGTCAAACGTCCTGCAAACATTGCAGGGATGCAACAAGGCAATTCAACAGTGGAAATCGTGCGTACTACGGAACTCAAAACAAAGGAGAAAGAAAGAGTTGGAGCACAAAAATGTTAATAAAAGCTTCTTTCGAGTTCGCTACAATACTCGGGGGTTGACTTCCCCCATGGACGGGTTGACTCCGTCAAAAGAGCGTTGCAGCTCCGCCACCCGTTGACTTGCGGCGTCCAGAGCCTGTTGCCGCTGATTTAACTCCCGCTCCTCCTCAGCAGCGGCGGGGCGTAATCCGTCAACCCTAGCCCGGGCCCTTTCCACCTCGGCCTGGACGACAGCCATCCTTCCAGAGGTCTGCTCCATATGCTCCTCATCCTTTGCCAGCTGGGCCTTCAATCGTAAGACCAGCTCAGACTGTGCATCGAGAGTGGCTGAAAGCTCGTTGGCCCGGATCTGCATCTGTTGGACCTCGCCTTCAGCCTCCTGGAGCTTCCTGATGCTGGTCGCCTTCCTCCGCTGCCATCCCACGCTCAGCCCACGATCATGCTCCCGGATCTTCTCGGCCATGAGGTCTCGGATGAGCGCGTGAGGGCATTGGGCATCCACTCCCCCGGCACACAGTTCGCGCAACCGTGAGCGGAGCCTATTCATTTCGGCCAGCCATTGCACTTGGGGAGTGTCCCTGATAAAGCGTGTGATCAGCTTCCACGACCGGCGGCGGACTATGCTGCTGTCTTCCTCGTCAGAGGCTGTTTCGTCCCAATCCGCGCGGTCAGCGGGCTCGTACACAGGATATGCCTGTAGGAATTCCTCAGCGGGATCCGCATCTGGTGTTGAGTCTGGTACGACACCTGACGCCGGCACAGGCACGACAGGACTGGGACTGACCGGTTGATCCTCTTCCTCGGAGTCCACCTCGATGACTTCAGGTATGACCCTGCTGGTGGTCCCGCCAGTGATGGTGTGCGCCGCAGCTTGAGGAGGTGAAGGGACTATCGACACCATCACCGGCATGCCCCTGGGATGGACCCCGCCAGACATCCCAACTAGCCTAGCTGCAGCAGCCCACGCCAGTTGGAGAACTGTATGACAGAAATATACATAAACGTTAGTTGGCATGGCCCACGCGTGGCGACGCGGAGGCCGGTGAAAGAGACATACGAAGATTGACCTCCGAGCGCTGCTCCCAGACCGGTACCGATGGGACTCCAAGAAGAGGCCCCCCGTATACTGTTGGAAGGGCTGGAGAGTCCAGAGGAGCCACCTCAGACCCCCTGGTCCCACCAGATGCAGAACTGGACGCAGCCATAGGCGCGGGTTCTGAAGGTCCCGCATCGTCACCCGCCAAGGAGCGAGAACGAGGCCTACGAACAAGTTCCTCCTGCATGACCCAAATATTGGTAAGAAGTCCGTAGGGATTCAAAAAAACAGATTGTAAGAAGAGAAGTTCGGAATGTTACCTCGAGAGCCTCCGCGAAGTCGTCGGATTCTGAGCTTCGGTCTCCGACCTCGCCCTCCTCCAACGGGCTCCCTCCTACAGCCTCGTCCCCCCGAGAAGAGTCCCCTGATTCCTCTGGCAAGGGGAAGCTCTCCCTCAGATCGGCAGCCGATGGCTGTGGAGGGACCGTCTGATTCAACAGTACCCTCACCCGGTCTGTCATTGGGCGAGGGACACCACTGGAGTGGATGTAATCCTCCAGCTCGTTCAAGTATTGCTCCGCCTCCGCCGGAGACACCATGAATCCATCCCGGACTGGGCCTATGCCCGGCAGTCTCATCCCGAGGCGATTCAGGTGGGCCCACATCTCAGATGGGTTGAGGAATTGCTGGTTGACGTCCCAGACGTCCCAAGCTTCCGGAAAGACAGCATCTTCTGCCATGTCAATGTGACGCAGCCGCTTCCCCGGAGCCTGAGCGGATATCCGACGGAATCCCCTCGGTGGCCGCCCCTCCGGATGACCTTGCTCTCCCGGAACCACCGGATCCGCCACTGCTGCCATACCCTCGGCCGGTGCGGGTCTCTCTGCCATGGCAGCCCCGCTGCCACGGGCGGCCCTAGCTGCCCTCCGACCCCGACCTCGAGATAAAGGAGGCCCACCGTCACCAACCCGGATCGTTGGCTGCTTCAGCATCTCCCCAGGATAAGCGGCCTCCCAGCTAATGGCGTACTCCTTCACTAAGCCGAAGGCGGCGGTGGGTGGAGGTAATGTGATCTGCATCTTTCCATCCTCACGTGTGAACATGAGCCACAGCTGCCTCATCACACACGGGTGCTCCTCGTGACGCACCTCCCAGTATACCTGCGGGTTCAGCCGCTGGAGGCACCGGAACTGTCTCGCAAAACGGTGTGGGGTGTACGGTTCACAGATCGGCTCACGATCTATCCGAGCCACCAAAACTCCACCTTGGAAGGCCAGGAGGTAATCCCGATGCTCTTCCGTTCCCCGTCCATCATCAGTAAGCCTCCCCATCGGCAGTGGAAAGGGATGAAAGTTGAACTCGTCCGCCCTCCACACCCTATTCAGCACCATCGGAACGGCCAGTTTGAATGGGAAGCTCCCAACTGCGTTCAGGATGGAAGGGCGAAAGTCTGATCCCGGCGGCGAAATGGGGTTTGGATACTCGTAAATCCCCCTGATGTGCACCGCGATCCACCCATACAGGAGGTGGAAGGGCCCGCATATTCTTGGCGGCTTCTTGCCCTCGCTGATACGTCGCAGCATTCTGTATAGCTTGGCGAGCATCGGGATCCCCAGGTTGATCCGCTGCCCCATGGCCAGCATCGATGCCATGATGAACGAGCTGGGCCGTACCCCCATGCTTGTATCTCTCACTGGTAGGATCCACCCACATATGAGGGCCGCGATGAATGCCGCCAGCCTAACTATTGGCTGTTGTTCGGTGCTGACGCTGAAACCCCAAGTCTTCCATTGGCTGTCCTCCAAAACCCGCCAATACGAGTTCCCCTTACCCCGCTGGGCTGCCCTCGGACAAGTTCGAGGCCTTGGAGGGAACTCTCGATTCTCTGGAAAGTTCAGGAAACACTTGAACCACCTCTTGAAGTGGACGTCCCTCACGGCCTCCTTGTCCTCTCCCGGGACAAGCGCTATCAGCGCTGACGCCAGCCGTGGCATTTGCTCAGCATCCCCCCACGCACTGATGACGGGGAGGAACTCGTCGTACATGGCCCCCAAGATCGGGACCCCAGAAACCTAGTGGATATCCCACAGGCTGATTCCCACCTCCCCGTGATGCAGATGAAAAGTGTTGGTCCTGGACGACCATCTACTCAGCAGTTCCGGCATCAGCTGCTTTGGCTGGTAAATGTGGAACTGGGAGGCCCATGCCGCCTCGTACAATCCCACTCTCCTCAGCTCAGCCTCGAACTCCTCGCATGAGGCGCCTACCCAGTAGGCCCAGGCCCAGTCGTCGGTAAAATTGCCACCCTGGCGCAGGTCCCACTCATCGGACCATCCCTTCTTCGGATCCTGCAGAGCCGCCTTCAGCATGGTGCGGTAGAGAGGAGGGGACGTCTCCGGTTGCAGTGGCCTCCCGTCAATGTTGTTCACATGATTGTAGAGACAATCGGCGGTGACGGGTGTGAAATCCTCCCGCGCGTGACCATCGGCCGCCCTGATCCATTGGTGTTGGCACGGTGTGCTCCTGAACCAACAAGCTGGTTCATCCCTTCCCGCCTTAGGGATGAAGACGTCATCCCTCAGCCCGAAGCCGTACAACGGCAGCTTTTTGCACTGTGGATAATCTTTCTGACCTTCCGACAGCAGATCTGTCAGAGAAGTGTGGTCTGAATGGCTGCGAACCATTTCCCCCAAGCCTGGACGGTTGGCCATCTCATCCCGGCGAGCAGCATCTGCGAGCACTCCCAGCACAGCTTCTTGATGGGCCATCTTTAATGTCGACCCTTAGAAAAGTTTTTCTCCCTGGATCGCGAAGCTCGGCCGCGAAGCTCGACCGCGAAGTCGGATCGCGAAGATCGGTCGCGAGACGAAGCCGCGAATTCTGGCCAAGGCAGACAGAGGTTCTCCTGGCGCGGATGCGGAGTCGGAGACTCGCGGTTCGCCGCGAAGCTCGATTCGCGGAGTGCTGTCGCGGAGTACGCGGAGCTTCGCCAAATCGAGAGCGCACAAAAAGACAAGGCACATGAAGACAAAAGAGGGCGGACCCCCTATTTATAGGCGATGACCCCGGAGCATCGCGGCGCGCCTCACCCGCGCGAAGCATCGCGGCGCGTCCGGATCCGCAGCCCCGGCGAGCATCGCGGTCCCCCTTCGCGATGACGCATCGCGAACCACCGACAGTTTTTGGCGATTATCCCTCAGACTTCGACCCTTCGCCCTCCGCGGCTCCAAGTCTGAGGGGGGGCATTTGTTGGCGCCAAAAATCCGGCCCGAAAGGAAGGAACGAAAAAGAGAGCCGGCGCACTGCCTCGCGAAGCACAGCCGCGAAGCACAGCTGCGGAGCCCGTCCGCGGAGCCCCGCCGCGAAGCGCCCCAACTTTGGCGGCCCCACGAAGCTCCGGAGGCGGTGATCCTCCGCGAACCGGTTTGACGTTCGCGAGGCGCCGCGAAGCACCGGAGGCGGTAATCCTCCGCGAACCGGTTTGACGTTCGCGAGCCGCCGCGAAGCCCCGAAGGCGGCGCGCGAGCCCTGCTTCGCGGCGCCCCTTCCCTATAAATACTCGACTCCCCCTGAGTCCCGGGGACAGACAATCCGACCTTTCGGCTTCTCCTCTCCCGAATCGCGAAGCAAGCTTTGCCCCGGGAATCATGAGCTCCGCGAGGTATTTCTACTTCGCGAGACGACTCTGATTTGTTTCGTCCTGAGCCCCTCTTCCGAGAGGGATGCCCTTCGCGAAACCCAAGGGCGTTCGCAAAGGAAGGGGATTCCCATGGGAACCCGGGCAGCCGCGGAGCACTCGTGCTTCGCGAAACACCCAACCCATGCTAGTAATCCCTATGCCAAGGCAGGATAACTATGCATCGCGAAGCACATTGCTTGGCAGGACCCTGCTTCGCGAACCACTCCTTCTTCGCGAGGCAGTGCTCCGCGAACACTGTTCCACTTCGCGAAGCACCACCCACTCCCACCTATGCCCCATGCTAAGGCCAAGGCACCCCACTTCGCAAAGCACACTCCTCTGCTTAGCGATTCCTCTTTCCGTGCGACCCTCCAGGTTTGCACGATGTGATTTCAAAGTCCCATGGACAACACCTCCCGTAGCGTTGCTTCGCCCAATGATCCTTCGCATAGGCACGCTAACGGCTATTGCTTCTTCGCATAGCCACGCTAACGTGGACCCCTCGATGGCTCCTGCCTCGACCCCCCTCTACCATGGCCTTACTGGTACCTTCCCTTCCCCAAGGACCAGAGGGTACCGGTTATGTAAGCCCTAGGGGTGTGGAGTGAACCCACCTCGTCCGAGCTGCAGGACGTTAAACTGCCAAGCACCACGTCCTCAACACATGACGTTAAACTGTGACCCAACCTCGTCTCCCTCACGAAGGGTCCCCCGGCTCGAGCATTCATTACACCGCTCGTCTCCACGGGAATGGAACTCTTCCGCACATGGAATGAGATCCTCCTTGTCGGAGTGGTGTATGTTCGCAGGGGAAGGGTCGCCTCAGAGCGTAAATCCCTAACCTTTGGTACGGATGATTGCACCTGTGCATCTCGGTACTTCCCCACTGCCAAGGTCAGTAGGGAACGTGATAGGGAACGAGGCACCTCCCATTGTCGGACCAAGGTCCATCTTTCCCGCGCTTTGTCGCACCATGGGCCTCCATCCTGGAGTAAGTCCCAACACCATGGGCCGCTCAACGCATAAGCCCCTCTTCGCTTCTCACGAACGCACCCTTCGCGACGTGATCGTCAGGTCCATGCAACCTCTTGTTTCTCACACCGATCATGACTCACGTGGGCTTAGAGTGAGCACCGACCCTGACAAACCTCTCCTGAACTACGAGGTCTTTGATCCATGTCAAGGCATGGTACGTAGGAAGCCTCCATGAGGTTCAAGCCCACCAACAGTGGACCAAGGTCTGCTTTCACGTCGGTTCACCGGCGAAACCCCATTTGAACTACGAGGTCTTTGATCCATGTCAAGGCATGGTACGTAGGAAGCCTCCCTGAGGTTCAAGCCCACCATCAGTGGACCAAGGTCTACTTTCATTTGAACTACGAGGTCTTTGATCCATGTCAAGGCATGGTACGTAGGAAGCCTCCATGAGGTTCAAGCCCACCATTAGTGGACCAAGGTCTACTTTCATCTGAACTACGAGGTCTTTGATCCATGTCAAGGCATGGTACGTAGGAAGCCTCTATGAGGTTCAAGCCCACCCGTCTTTCACGTCGGGTTTCACCCCCGTCCAGCACGACGTTAAACTGCACCCCGGTCCAGTGGTAAGCCATTGCGACCCACCATATGAACTACGAGGTCTTTGATCCATGTCAAGGCATGGTACGTAGGAAGCCTCCATGAGGTTCAAGCCCACCATCAGTGGACCAAGGTCTACTTTCATTTGAACTACGAGGTCTTTGATCCATGTCAAGGCATGGTACGTAGGAAGCCTCCACGAGGTTCAAGCCCACCATTAGTGGACCAAGGTCTACTTTCATCTGAACTACGAGGTCTTTGATCCATGTCAAGGCATGGTACGTAGGAAGCCTCTATGAGGTTCAAGCCCACCCGTCTTTCACGTCGGGTTTCACCCCCGTCCAGCACGACGTTAAACTGCACCCCGGTCCAGTGGTAAGCCATTGCGACCCACCATATGAACTACGAGGTCTTTGATCCATGTCAAGGCATGGTACGTAGGAAGCCTCCATGAGGTTCAATCCCACCATCAGTGGACCAAGGTCTACTTTCATCTGAACTACGAGGTCTTTGATCCATGTCAAGGCATGGTACGTAGGAAACCTCCACGAGGTTCAAGCCCACCCTTCACCCAATTCACGTCGTGTTCTACCTACGTCCAGTATGACGTTAAACTACATCCCGGCCCAGTGGTAAGCCATTGCGACCGAACCCTTCTGAACTACGAGGTCTTTGATCCATGTCAAGGCATGGTACGTAGGAAGCCTCCACGAGGTTCAAGCCCACCATTAGTGGACCAAGGTCTACTCCCCATTTGAACTACGAGGTCTTTGATCCATGCCAAGGCATGGTACGTAGGACGCCTTTATGAGGTTCAAGCCCACCAATAGTGGACCAAGGTCTACTTTCACGTCGGTTCACCGACACACCCACCCGTCGCTCATTCACGTCGGGTCCCATTCCAGTCCAGCGGTAAGCCGTTGTGACCACTTGAACTACGAGGTCTTTGATCCATGTCAAGGCATGGTACGTAGGAAGCCTCCACTAGGTTCAAGCCTACCCGTCGTTTATTCACGTCAGGGTTCATTATCGTCCCGCATGACGTTAAACTGTATCATTTGAACTACGGGGACTTTGATCCATGTCAAGGCATGGTACGTAGGAATCCTCCCAGAGGTTCAAGCCCAAATCTCTTCGGACCAAGGTCCAGCTTCATGTCGGTTTACCGGCACCATCCTGAACTACGCGGACTTTGATTCCCTGCCACGGGGATACGTAGGAAGTCTCTTCAAGGCTCAAGCCCAACTTCGTTGTCGCCACCCCTGCGATGGTTCCATTTCATTCTCAACCGTCTCTGCTAGACGTTAATCTTGCAACATACCCTGTGTTGAACATGGGAAGCTGAGGAAAACCTCAGATACGTGTCTATGACATGTAATTCCCTGCGCTCGATGTGGGATGCCTCGGGCTTCCACGCCCTCGAGAAGCCTTGTGATTGAGGATAACAGACAGACATGCCAGGTACCCCAGCATCCAGACACGCTACTGATGCCTCAAACGTGATTACTCCCCTGACCGAAGGTTGCTGCCCTGACTGGACCCTTTGGAATGTCCCGACAGAAGCAGTGTAATTAACCGGCGTCCATGGAAACATGACACTGGGAAGAGTTTCACGAACTACGTATTAAATCTATAAGGGAGACCCGGACTAGGTGATGAGTTCTGAGGAGGAATCCACAGGAGGAAGAACCGACATCCCATCATCCCGTTTCGATCAAGGAGCAGACGTACCTGAACAAGGAACGAATGCCGCCCGCCTTTGGAAAGCGGGAATGCGGGGCAACACAGCCGCGCGTCCTCACAGACGGATGCGCGCGCGCGCCCCGGCGAAAGCGTCGGAAACAGTGTACTTGTGTAACCCCACTTAAAAACCGTTTTAGTAAAACAACTCATGTTTGTGTCAATTTAATTTTAACATTAAATAAATATATATTAAGGTCAGTTTCCAACTAAAGTGGCTCCATGGGGTCCCCAAGTTGACCCATGGGTTGTCTTGGTCGGCCATGACTCATCCAATAGGAGTAGGACAAGTTTCAAACTCATCTCATATTATTAAAACATCATTTTTACCTTAAACTACACTAATTACCTCTAATCGCGATTAAGAACTTAAAAGTTACTATTCACCAAAAATTTATTTTAATCTCATTGAACCACATTTTACTTCTTAATGACAAACATGTATGTCAGATTTTTGAAAATCAAATCACAGAAGTGGTAATATTTCATTTAAACGAAAAATCAGTAATTTAACAACCACTTAGTGGTTTCACTATTCATCAAAAATTGAAGTTTTTCAGAACAAAGCCAAAATTTTACCCTAAGCTATAATTGATATTCCGAGTTCAAAAATGATGTCTATTTTACAAAATTCCAAACATATAAGTTTCATTAATTAATTTTATAATTAATTCCTGCTGTTACAACAAATAGCGTGTTTTTAAGAAACAATTTATATCAAAAGATTGGCAATTGTTTATGTCCAATTTCAATGTTAAATTAATTCTAATGACCACCATTGGATAAAATGGTAAAAATATATTCTAATTATACTTTAAAACCACAAAATAGTATAATTTATCACAATAAATTATTTTGATTAAAAAAGTTGTTTTAAGTATTTTTCACTATTCATAAAAAATAGAAGTTCTCAGAAAAATACCAAAAATTCAACATAGGGTAATTTTGATATTCCGAATACAAAAATGAAGTCCATTTTGATAAATAAAATTTATAAAATTTCAAAAAGTAGGTATTACTATTCACAACGGCTAGTTTAATTCATTTTGGTGTGTGTTAGAGCTCGAGGTTGCGTACAACACACGCTATTGCATTATTCGAAGTGAAACGTACCATGGAAGCTTGGGGTGTTACATTCTCCTCTCCTTCAATAAATTGCATCCTCGCAATTTCAAATTTTTCTTTGAAAATAAAAGGTTGAAAAGAGAAAATACCTTTGAGGAAAACCCACATCGGAAATAAGGTTAATAAAATTTAGCCTTAATAAGAGGGAAAGGGAAATGAAAAAGTCACCACCCAATTATGATCTCGATTAGGAGAACATTGGTGGAAATTAAAGACATATAATTGGAGGAAAAACGTAAATATTTGTAGGGAGTGATTGAGGTCATCAATCACAATCAACTATAAAATTGAGGGCCTCAAATCCTTCAATCTATGTTGATTTAAAATATCATCAGTTCAATAAGACATAAGGTATTAGGATAACACATTTTTCTGTTTTAATATCCCTTTACTAAAGTTTAAGAATTAATTTATTCATTCAATAAGAGATAGGTATATATATATATTTATGCTTGAAAATTAGAGTTTCAACCTTCAACTCATCTTTCACTCAAAAAGATAATAGAACTCAAAAATATTATACTTATCCTAATTGTATAAGGTTCCAAATGTTAACACATACCATTTAGATTAGTAAAACTATTTTGTAATAACCATGGAATTCCTATAGGCTAGTGGTAGGAAATAAAGGCTTGTCGCACTATGGTTGTGGGTTCGATTCCTGCAGCTTTGTCCGACGCGACTAGTTATTCCCCACCCTACAGGTTATCCTTTTCCTAAAACTATAGTGTTATAATATTCCAAAAATAATCTTCAAAAATTCTTTAACCTTAAACAATACTATCCATGGTTCAACTTAATCCATTCCAACCTTAATAGTTATCCAAAATACCTCCATCCAGACTTTCTCTAAAAGGTCTCTAAATTCCAAAATCAATTGTAACATCAGATTCCCCAAACAAAGAAAAGTTTCTCTTATTGTCACATACTAAAAATATGATTACCTTAATCATATTAAAACCTTACTAAAATCAAAAAGTACTGCAGTACAATCCTTATATATATATCACATTATTCTAATAACCAGAATATAGTCCATGAGTCCAAACGCACCAATACATTAATTATTTCGCTTCAACTGTAGTCACAGCATAAGATTGTCCTTGATCCCTTGGCCTTTTCTGAGGTAAGTTTCCCTGATGCTTAGGAAATTCATTTGCATAATGCCCCATTTCTCTACAATTGTAGAATTCAACATTGATAGCCTCTTTCTTTCCCTTGCAATCATGCGCCTGGTGACCTTTTTCTCCACATTTATAACAAACTCCCATTCCTTTTAGGCAAGTACCAGGGTGATTCTTCCCACAATTATCACATAATGGAAAATCCTTCTTTCCCTTTTTCCCTTTATCTGTATCTTGTTCCATCGTTCTCTTCTTCTCTTGCTTTACTTTATTGTCATAAGACTTAGAGAATTCCTTTTCTGTCTTGATAGCACACGAGACAATATCTTCGTATGATGAGAAGGATTGTGATACTAAAGCTCGATGGAGAAATGGTTTTAACCCATCAAAGAAACGATCAATCTTACTCCTTGGGTTACGTATATAATCGGCAGGATTCCTCGCTAACCTTGTAAAGATAGCCTCATACTTTGCGATATTCTCATCCTCCTTCTGCCTCAAACTCAGAAATTGCCTTTCCATATCTGCTCGATGGTCACGAGGAAAGTATTTTTCTAAAAAGAGATCTTTCAACTCCCTCCATTCCATATTTGATACTTCATCATCTTCCTTAATGTTTTGAATCAATGACCACCATTGATCATCATCTCTAGTGAGGCGGTAAACTGCCATGATAACTTTTTCCCTTTCACTACACCCCAAAGCCTGAAATATTTTCCCTAAGGAATTTATCCATTACTCAGCTACTATAGGATTTGTACTACCATTGAAGGTTGGTGGTTGTGGCCTCATGAAGCGGTCTAACATTGATCCTCCACGTTGCGGATCAGGGTGCTCCATACGAGTAAGGTTATTATTCATAACCTGAGTGAGTTTTCCCAGTATGGTAATAAGTTGATCAGCATCGGTTGTATCTCCAGCTCCACAATAATTATCTTGAGTAGGAGGGAAATCCCTACATGGAGTGTGTGCATTGATACGGTTTCCATTTCTTCCACTAGGAACCATTTCTAAACAATTGCATAAACTAGATCAGTTTATGAATCGAAATACATAATCCCATACTTATAAAACACTTAACATAAATTGAACTATTTATGGATATAATCCATAATTATAAAAAAAAATCTTTGAAGAAGTATATACTCATAACCCTTCATAGTGGTTTGTAATGAAAATGGGAATTATCCTAAGCATATCCCCGGGAGTGTCGTAACCAAGAGTGCAGCAAGGCCCGTTGTCGTGCACCAGTTCCCGTTCGAGTCTAGCTCAAAGCGGTGTTTTCGGGTTTTACCCCTAGGTACATCTGTGTCAGAGCCGCCTCTACCTTCTCGTATCCAGACAGGGATGTATTTCTCGGAAAACTCACAAAATCTCTATAATACCAAAATTCTAGGAAGTTCTTCTATACTAATCCTCAAAGTCTATCTTTGGGCTATGTTCTCTAATCAGAGTTTATCTAAATCTAGCTTCCAAGGTTAGTACTAAACTGCCTTTGATACCAACTGTAACGCCCCGACCCCAGCTACCCAGAGTCGGTGCATTACTTCGTAACATTGGCATGATCACAAAAGATCAAGTATCGAAAGACCGATTAGTTTAGCAGCCTTGGAAACACTAGATACATTCATAAGTCTTTCATTACATCAAAAAGTAAACAAACTACAATAACATGGTCTTCATAGTCCACACTCAAATCCCTTTCTGACTACCCCTACAGGTCATTCATAAAATACTTCTTCACATCCTGGAAAATATTAAAACATTGAAAGGGGTGAGCTCAGATGCTCAGTAAGGTTAACAATATAGCGGAAGCTTTCATAAATAAACATTAACATTTAAGGCAATGTATAACTAAAACAAAAGCCTTTTAAACTTGAACTTCAACATAATATGGCAAAATTAAAATAAGATAATGCCATTCACTTCTTCACATGGATATTCTACTGGTCGAATAATCACATGCGATATCAATAACCACTTTCATAATGAGGGAATGTATAATGCCGGACATTCTGAAACATTTTGTCAAGGCCTCGGCCAAGACGTCTTGAAATGATTAAGGCCTCGGCCAAAACCATAAATCAAATTGGGAAAGGGCCTCGGCCAATTCCACGTCTAGTTGTCTCATGAGACCTACCGATGCAATTTTTTTAGAAGATACTTACATTTAAAATTGCTCAAATATACTCCAGTGTTTTTCTGAAAACATTATGCAAGCTTATGAAAACAAAATAACTAATTCTGAGACTTCTCGACTAATTACAGGCCATGATGGGTCCACGCCCAATCCCTTCCTGTCTACCACACTCAAGAGTCGGGTTTTCTAAAAACATTTTTAAGCTTGCGTTAAATACGTATACATTTGCATTGGATTTTCATATATTGGAGAGAAATATCTCTTTTTTGAAATCATTTATAAATCAAATAATTATAAAAGAAAACCTTTTGAATAAACATAAAAGTCAAAGGGGTTTATACACCATATAAAATAAATTTGTGTATAAAACAAAATATGCCACAATGAATGGAGATTGAGAAGAAGTCCTTAAAAAGATCATTTTTAAAATAAAATAGATCTATTGTGTGTATTCACTGTAGGTACACATAAATAACGTAAAAATAAAAAATAGGACATAATAATATCATGACATAATTTGAAAGTAGGAGATTAAACCAAAGAATGGAAGTTGGGTTAAGAAATTCCCTTACAATGATCATTTTTTAAATAAAATAGATATATTATGTGTATTCACTATATTTACACATAAATAAAGTATAAATACCAGATAAGACATAATAATATCATGACATAATTTGAAAGTAGGAGATTAACCCAAAGAATGGAAATTGGGTTAAGAAGTTCCCTTACCTTGCGTCTTGTCCTGACTCGACCGTTCTTTAACCTCCTGAATAATAAACTAGAGTTAATATATACCTTATTAAGAACCATTTTCAATTTCATTATCCTTTTTATATCACTTATTACAATGATATGAACATTCTGTAATTATTTAAGTTAATAACGGTCGTTTTGTCGATCTTAGGTACTTGAGTCAAAAATAAACTTCTTATAATTACAAGTTGTTCATGTGGTGAAATATCCATTATATCCAGAATTATATTCATGAAGTAGATATCATATATATCATATATATACAGTATATACATTCATTTATAATATTACGAAACATTTAGAGGTAAGAAATGAAATGCACCGTTCATGGAGACGGTAAGCCGTACGTACGCATGAACGCTACTTTCATTTCTATTTCGTATTTAATGGAATGAAATCATAATGATATAAATGTATAATATAATTCCAGTATAATATAGTGTATAATACCATTTACTCCATCCCTTATACATCCCACATATGGAATTAACGATTCAAATCACTTTGAGGGGGCGGTAGTCCGCACTTCCTAAAATGAAATTATCACGTTTACCCATAATGGAAATCATAAAGTATGCCATAAATGAGAAATACAGAAGCATAAGTAAAACATAAACATATTAAATATCATATATAAATATAGTGACATCTTAATGGCCACCTTTGAAGGTGTTATATGAGTGTTGAACAATCATCGTTTCGTGAGGCAGAAATTCGCCATCCACAGAAACCGTATGTTCTTTAACCATTAGATGTAGGTGTGTGTAAGTGTAGCTCGAATCCTTCTTATAACAACATCCTAGTATATTGGGGATACTGGTTTTGTTTCAAAAGAAATGAATAAAAAGAGTTTAGGGGGTTGGAGAAGAAAAATAAAACAAAATAACATTAGAGAAGACATTACCTCAAAATCGGGTAACTCTTTTTGATTTGATCCAAAGGCTTCCTTGGGAAGAGTTCTTCCCAAAGTTAGGCTTCTAGGAGTAATAGGTGGAAGTTGGGAGAGTATTTGGGCAGAGTTTGGCTGAGCCAAATGGCTTGAAGGTGTGAATAAGGTGGGAGAGGTGGGGGCCTTTTATAAGAGGAGAGGAGGGGCTCTTTTGGAATGATTGAAATGTTACATTATTATACAATTATTTTCGGATTCTAAAGGTCCCACACTTATATAATTCGTGGATAATGTTATAAGGGTTCGAAATCTCCTCATCCAATAGGCTTTGGACAAGTGTAAGCCTTGGATTTTGCATTATCTTCTCATTTTATTTAAATCGTTAAATAATGAGGTCATCGCTGCATCATAATGATGTCATAAATAATTTATTTTATTTAATGTCTAAAAATTATAAAAAAATACTATGATGTATTAAATCTTTTTATCTTTCTATTGAATATTTATAGTCAAAATTTGGACTTTTTTAACCCCACTTAAAAACTGTTTTAGTAAAACAACTCATGTTTGTGTCAATTTAATTTTAACATTAAATAAATATATATTAATGTCATTTTCCAACTAAAGTGGCTCCATGGGGTCCCCAAGTTGACCCATGGGTTGTCTTGGTCGTCCATGACTCATCCAATAGGAGTAGGACATGTTTCAATCTCATCTCATATTATTAAAACATCATTTTTACCTTAAACTACACTAATTACCTCTAATAGTGATTAAGAACATAAAAGTTACTATTCACCAAAAATTTATTTTAAGCTCATTGAACCACATTTTACTTATTAATGACAACCATGTATGTCGGATTTTTGAAAATCAAATCACAGAAGTGGTAATATTTCATTTAAATGAAAAATCAGTTATTTAACTACCACTTAGTGGTTTCACTATTTATCAAAAATTGAAGTTTTTCAGAACAAAGCCAAAATTTCACCATAAGTTATAATTGATATTCCGAGTTCAAAAATGATGTATATTTTAAAAAATTCCAAACATATAAGTTGAATTAATTAATTTTATAATTAATTCCCGCTGTTACAACAAATAGCGTGTTTTTAAGAAACAATTTATATCAAAAGATTTGCAATTGTTTATGTCCAATTTCAATGTTAAATTAATTCTAATGACCACCATTGGATAAAATGGTAAAAATATATTCTAATTATACTTTAAAACCACTAAATAGTATAATTTATCACAATAAATTATTTTGATTAAAAAAGTTGTTTTAAGTATTTTTCACTATTCATAAAAAATAGAAGTTCTCAGAAAAATACCAAAAATTCAACATAGGCTAATTTCGATATTCCGAATCCAAAAATGAAGTCCATTTTGATAAATAAAATTTATAAAATTTCAAAAAGTAGGTATTACTATTCACAATGGCTAGTTTAATTCGTTGTGGTGTGTGTTAGAGCTCGAGGTTGCGTACAACACACGCTATTGCATTATTCGAAGTGAAACGTACCATGGAAGCTTGGGGTGTTACATAATTAATGTCATAAAAGAAATTAATTGTTGAATTTTAAATGTTATTGATGTCCTAATAGGTTTTTTCTAATTTATCATTCTTTTATGATGGTTTTAATAAAGTCATGTAATGAGGAGTGTCAAAATTTACAATATTGTTATTTTAAAATAAATAAAATTTTATTAAATAATATAAAATTCATTAAAAAAATAAAATTCAACTAAATGATTTTAATAAGTTTGAGAATGCCATAAATTACACATTAATTTGCCTTTTTTAATTTTATATTAATTATATTTCCTTCCAAATATTTAATTACATGATATCATAGTATGAATTAAATGGGATAAATAATGGTTAAAACCAAAAGAAAATGATTAAAAATACTCCAAACATGTATTATTTTAATTTTATGATTTTATTTAGAACCATCCTCAAACCTATATAATAAAGAAACTGATTTGGACCCAATTTGCGGAGATCTAGATTGCAAGGGGAGTTCGAGATCAAAGATGGTATGTCGCGCACATGAGATGTTTGACATAATGCCTCAATGGAAACATGTTTTTATAGTGGATCTCGATCTTGAATTGAGCTGGCACATGGGAGCTCAAGGAAGATGTGTTGAGAAGTCTTTTTCTAGATCCTTTATAAGACATTATCTCAAGGAAGACCGGGCTTGGCTGAAGCTGATTGCTGATATATTCAACTGATATGTAGTAATAAAATTTCTGGTTGATGTAACAAGGATGTGGCTTGAATAAGCCCCAAAATAAGACAACTCCAAAACATAGGAATTTATTTAAAAATAAATTGGGGAGCCAAATATTGGATTTTTTATAAAATGATGAAATAATAAATTCAATATCCTCAATACACTAATATGTTATTAATTTAATATCATCAACTAAATTCATCTTCAATTTCATCAATGGGAAATGAATTATTCATTTTCGTGTATGATGGACTTCCACCTCACCGAAAAAAATTATTCATTTTCTATTATTGTATCCCAAGGATAGTTAAAATGAATAAATTAATGTTTATATATAATATTCATGAAATTTTAATCATTATTAAAGAATAATATATCAATTATGTTCTTACGTTTCCACAGACATATAAATTATAATGTCATTCGAGCATACATGTGAACTATTACCACCACAAAGAGATGCAATTATTTTTTCTTCACCACATCACATAGATGATATATATTCATATATTTAAATTACTGATATGAAGTTAATTATATTATTTTCATTATTTAATGTTAAAATAATAATTACAATCTACCCATAAATAATTAATGAAAAATGGAAATGTTACTCATGCGTATGTACGTCCTACAGTTTCTATGAGTATAACATCGTTCATTTTTCATAACCATAAAAAATGGATTGATTTAAAATTATACATGATATATAAAATTGATTATTATATAATGAATATTATTCTAGTTATTATGGAATTATGAACACTTTGAATATTGACATCATACCACGTTCATTTTTGAGAAAATACCGAATATCAACAAAACTTATGAAAAGAACATAAATAATTGAGTAATTATTATAATATAGAAATAAGTGATATTAAAAGGAAAAATAAAAATGGAAAAGTTTATAAATATATTAATTAATTGACCTAAGTTTATTACTCATGAATAAAAATATTTTACATAATGATTCAGACTCAGGGTAAGGGACTTTTATTTTAAACTCAATTTCAATGTTCATTTTTGAACTCTTTTTATAAAAGAAAAAATGAATATTTTTTAACTTATACTCACTGGGAAGTTTCTCAAAATTATAAGATGCTTTAATACATTATTGTTATATTTTTATTTTTTAGTTATTTCTTTTTATGAATATGGTTTAACTATAATGTGAGAGTTTTTTATATTTAAAAAGTTATTTTTACAAGAAAATGGAATGTTGATTTCTAGAAGTGTTTTTCTTATGGTTTTAAATTATTTTTCAAGGATTTTATTCATGATATGTTCCTTGGAAATTGTTTATTATGGTTTTATCCCTTTATAGTATAATATATTATGGTTTTATCACTATTATTTATTATGATATTCCAGTTGAGACCATTATGGATTAAGATATGATGGGTGATCTTTATTATTGAGCTCTTATTCCATGGGTACTTTGAAGATGGAAGTTGATCATATGGGTATTCAATTTAAATTGCTTAATGTAAGGGTGATATTTTAAGGAGTTTCCAAGGAACATTAATTATTTTTCTAGTCATGCTAATGAGTTTTTAAGAAAAGGTTTTTTAACAGTTTACATTATTTCTCTACACTAATAAATAGTTTCTTTTTTCCCTTACTTAGCTTTATGTGCTCATCCCAAGATTCCAAATGTTTTCACAAAGAAATAAGGATTTTTAAGAGAAAGGAAGAAGTGAATATTACTGTTATGAATATTTTTATTAGGAAAAATAAATCTCTTTTATTCCTAGATGTTTTATATTTTATAAGAAAAGATATAGTATTAGTTATATCAACATTTTAATAATATGGGTTGTTATGTGCAAATTATGGCCTAGTTCATAAAACTTATAAACTGAAAATAACCTCAATGTGACAGTGTGTAAATTATGGAATAAAACTTAAGATAATATAACATTTTAGGATAGGTAATTATATTCTCATTGTTGATCTTGATAGCCAGGTTTTATCGACCTCCTACAGTTCTTAGTATAGTCCCTTTGACTTTCTTCCATTGAGGAAATCTAGTGAATTCAAAATGGATTTTCACTGTGCACCCAAGATATGTGGTTCCTATATATTTTATAGTCACCTAATATAAATATGTTATATCTTTTCTTCCCCATATATTTTAACATGTTCATCATCACAAAAAAATTACTATGGTGTAATAAGATTCTTGATGAATAAATATTTCCATTTTTAGGCATCTGTAATGAATATTTTTTAAACTATGGAAGTCTATCTAGATAAAGATGTGCTTGTTCTTGTTACTGTGAGGGTTACCATCAAAATTTATTCATCTTTATAGAATGTTTTAATTGATATTGGTGCATTTTATTGATTTACATAAATTCTTATTTTGAACTACTAAATATTTCTATAGAATTTTTTTCTTATTGGATGGATATTACTATGCCCCTCGGTTTGAGTGGAGAGTATAATATTTGCTATCTTGATTGTGTATTCCTTTTATCATATATCTATATTACTAATAATTTTTTATTTCTTAATATGAAACCACTTGATTTAACTTTCAGGATGGATTAGTTTATTATGAATAAGTCATTAATTGGATGCAACCTTCGATGGGTCTTCTTTACTATGCTCAATGAGGTGTTCCATTTTATTCTAAAAGAATGAAACCTAATGTTGAGTAGAGATAAATCATCTTATCTAAATATTGTAAATTTAATATTAGTGTTTTATTTAATATAGATAAGGATTCTTTGAGTATTGATATCCAATCAGTTTTTGTCCATTTTCTTGATGTTTTTCCTCATGAATTATATGGATTTTAACTAGTAAGAGGGGATTATATCTCTATTAATTGATTTTGATCCTAGTACCCAGATAGTATCTATACATTATTACCCCATGTTACTAGAAAAAAATAAAATATTTAATGACTTATTTGTATATTCATTGGGACAAAGTCTTTAGATGCTCATGTGTGTAACCTTGGGCAGCGACTATTCACTTTTCTAATAGAGATGATGGAAAACTTATCATATATGTTTATTATAGGAATATAAATCAATTTATGGTGAAATATAAGTATATTGTTTCCTATATTGATCATATATTTGAAAAGTTGAAATAGTAAATGTGGCTATCAAATATTGATATTCCATGTGGTAATTTCTAGTTGAGTAAAATAATATAATATTCCTAAAACTTAATTCTGTAGTAGGTATAGGAATTATAAGTATATTTTAATTCCATATTTTCTAACCAATTATCATGTAGTCATTATTTATTTGATGAAAAAGATCTTCCAAGACTAACTTTTTTTGTTCTGGGTGGTCATTGAGGATGAAATCACGATTTACATTAAGTCAAAGGAGGATGACGTGCGATAGCTAAGAGGAGTTTTGGAATTGTGGAAAATTGACCAGCATTATTCCAGGGTAAAAAAATGTGATATATTGATTCATTATGTTACGTTCTTGGGACACATGTTGTTAGAAAATAGAATCTTACTAAACCCTAATAAGGAAATAGATTTTATATCATGGGAACAACCACTAAATATTTTCGAGATTTAGATGTATGTAGTATATTTAGGTTATTATTGCGGGTTTGTAAATGGATTATTAAATTTGGCTTCTCCGATGACCACTTTTACTTGGAATGGGATGAATTTTTAATTTCATGAAAAATTTAAGAGTTATTTTTCATATTTGAAATATATTTTGATTTTTTTGTTTATTTTGACTCTCTAGAGGCCAAGAAGGTCTGTGTGCTATTCTATGACACATCAGGGTCATTTTTGGGCTATGTTCTTATGCAGGGTGACCACATGGTAGTCTATGGATCATTTATTTTTGGAAACATGAGATGAAATATCTGACTCATGACCTTGAAGTCACATCCATTATGCATGTGCTCAAGATTTTGTGTCATTTAATTTACGAAGAAATTTTTACCATGTATTATAACCACATAAGTGTTAGTTATATCTTCTATCAATAATATTTGAGTCTCCTCCAGAGGTGTTAGATGGAGTACCTATAATATTTTGATATTCAAAATCCTTATACCATGGGGAAAGGTAATTTTATTTTTTATGTGTTAAGTAAAAAACATCTGACACAGGTTGTGGAGACATCATCATAAGAGTGGAACTTGATGTCTCTTTTTTCATAGTTTCATTTAGGAGTTAGGGAAACATTTGAAAGGGTTGTATTGGATTGTTTGTGGTTGACCTCCACTCTTCTCAAGATGATTCTTTAGGAATAAGATATGGATGATGGTTTCCTTATCATTAGTTACTATCTTTATACTGGGATACCATTTCTAAGTGGGTTTCCTCCACAAAGGTTATTCACAATTTTTAGAATCAATTTGTTGTGTTGTTGTCTATGGTTAATGATGTAATGGGATAATTATATATTTTCAAAAGGGATGTGTACCTATGAACCAAAAAGATATTTTTGACCTGTAGTGATAATTTTGGTGGCCATGTATGACATGTGACATTGTGGATATTTTATCTCGTTGTTATAATTACCAAAATTTCAAGGCCATGCACTAGATAACATGTAGTTTTCTTCAGCCACTTATAATTTCAAATTATAGGTGGGTGATATATCTATGGAATTTGTGTCTGGGTTGTCTTATACCCATATAAATAATAATTTGATATGTGTTTTGATTGATAATCATACATAATCAACTCACATTAAACCCATTCATGACTTAACCATTGTTTAGGAGTAGGGAAATATATTATGGTAAGACTTTGTCTGTTTTCATGAAGTTTCATTTATGATAGTATTTTATAGAGATCCTCATTTCACCTATACATTTTGTAATTTCCTTGAAATGGAGAAATAATATCAGGGTCATTTGAGTACAGCATTCTATCAGCAGAAGGATGGTTATATAGAGAGTGATATTTAGATTCATGAGCATTTTTTATGTGCCTATGTTCAAAACTTTGGTGGATATTGGGATGACTAATTAGGATTTGTTTTGTTTGTTTGTAAAAATATTTACCAAGTTTTTATCATAATAGACCCTTTTGAGGCCTTTTATTATCATACATTTCAATCTCTATTGTGATGGTGGATTATTGGTGAAATATCATTGGTTGGGTCATGTATGTTCTAATAGGTGACGGTAAATATTTAGATGATTCTCTAGAGATTTTTTATGACAGTGATATGGTATAAATCATATACTGATCATCATCACAGACCATTGTAGTTTTTAGTTTCAAACATGGTGTTTTTGAGAGTATCACCTCGTTTGGGTCATCAAAATCTTGGGAGGAAAGGGAATCATTATCCTTATTTTTTGGAACCTTTTTATATTGTCTATTAGGTGTGGAAAGTGGATTAACAATTTGAAATTATTCCATATTTTATGTTGATAGATATTGATTTTTATGTGTCTCAACTTATGATGTATCTTTCTGATGCTTCTCATGTCTTCATTTGGAGGGATCTTCATGTTAAGACTCATATATTTGTGACTGAGCATCTTGTCATGATATTTGATTATAAGATAATTTTACATCATGGATGGATGATACCTTTGGTCTGTGTGTTATGTATGAGTGGTTTTGATTCTCATGAAACTTTTTAGGGGGGGGAATAGATTAGAGAGAAGTGGCATCATCTCTTTTGATATTGAAATTTCTTGACTAGATTTATGGGGAAAGAAAGTTCTTATGTTGGCGAGGTTTTAACATCAGGTTACTATTTTTTAGGTACTCAATGACCCTCCTTTTTATCAATATTATTTTGGGTATTTTTAATGGTGTTTTAGGTGTAATTTTTAAATTTCTAGAATCTGTTTTGGTTTTGCATGGTTAGCGCACAGTTTTCTCAAATTGTATTCCACCACAGAGAAAACCATGAAACCATTAATAGTGGGGGTTCACATGGTTTTATTACGACATGGAAAAATATATTCCCACCTAGTTGAATCCATGGACCCCAATGTAGGGGTGTAATATTAGTACGCAAGGTTTTTCTAACAGTAAAGACCTTCTCAGATAACCATATGCACTGGACCTTTTTTCAATAAATTTATAGACCCACCCCCCCCCCACCCCGATGAAATTCCCAATCAACACCAATTAGACCTAACATGATTTAATATGCTTTATGGGCTCTCAATAATAGAATTTTTTCCTGCATAACCATTTCCTTTATATATCAGAGTATGGCAGATCTCGCTTGATCTCCTCTAGGATAGTGAATCTCCTCTTATATGTCTCCTCATGCACACTCTTTCTATCTTCCTTAGAGAAAATTAGATCCTCACATTTCTAATTAATCTAACTATTTTTAATTGAATAAAGAATCTACGATTTATTATATGATCTTTGTTTCATTCATCCTTTATTGGTGTTCCCCGTTGCAAGCATGGTGTATTTTGATTATGTGATTAAAGGTTGGAGGTTCTGTTTGATATTTTTTGCCGGATTAGACATTGATTTTATTTACATAAGTAAATTTCTATCAATTTATTTATGGAAACCCTTAATTATATGATTTATAATGTTGAATTAAAATGGAATCTATTTTGGGAATAACCCCCAATTCCAATGAAATTGGAATTAGGGGTGTTTTTTTTAAATTAATTGAATTGATTACAGATTTTAGACCTGATTTTAAATATTTTATAAAATTGAATTAATAAGAAATAATCATTTTTTCGTATTTAAAAGGCATGAATTGGAAAAAACACTTGATATATATTTAAAACATAAATCAAATATTAAAAAGGAAGTTTTTCTAAATTTAATTGTAAATGGTGTTTGATTTGAATAGATATTATTTTCCCATTTTCTACTAATTGATTGATCACATGTGAGCCTATATAATTTTTCCTTTATTTTTTATAATAAATCTTGGATGATAATTCCCTAGAAATGGATTGATGATGAAAACTATAAAAAAACTATTTAGTAATATCTTATCCACGATGATATGTGGACGAGTTATATTCATTTTGAGCCTAATGAATGTGTGTACACATATTACCATGATCATGGGTATGAGATGTGGGATGATTCCATACCACAGAGAAGATGAACAAGGTTCTTGTTGTGATTAATTTGGTATATATATATTTATCCTTGATTATATAATTGATTTCTACATACTAGTTAATTTATTTATACTATATTAAATATAACGTTTGTTTAATCCTTATTTTAATTTTTTCCATCATTTCAAAATATTGAGACCCCAGCCTTTTACACATAATATTACATGATTTTAATCATAATTAAACATCTGAGTAAAAGTCAAGGATTATGGAGTCTCGTGTCTCTTAAGACTAGGTAAATAAAACTTAAAACATGGAACTAAAAAATTATTATTTAAATAATCTCTATAAAAATTTCACATCTTCCTTTTGGCCCTAACATCTACATAGGGTTTCCTAGGAAACACATGAACAAATGTATGATCTAAAATATTAGTATGAAAATAGACATATGAATAAGTCTTCAGAACATGGGTTAGAGGACATGACATAAAGAAATAAAAAGAAATTTAGAATCGTAACATATAAAAAAGAGACCATATAAAAAATGAATCATAGAAATGTGTATAAAACATAAAACATGACATTAACACAAGTCAAGGATAACCTCCAAGACTTTTTCACATTATAGCACATGCCCTAGCTAACGGACATGATAGTCGCACATGGTAGCACAAGCCAAGGCTAACTGCCAGGATCGTCACACATAAAGTCTCATGTGACTAAAATGTACCCAATGAATTGGAGTCATATCTGGGAACACCCATCATAACTATTCATGATTGTTTTTCCACATAAATAATCATACATAATCTATTTTACATAATCATAAGGGTTGTCCATGGAAAGAATTCGGTACCACAATCATGTCATAAAGCATAACAAATGGGCGTATCATAAAACTGTCCACGAATGAATGGAACAAAAATATACATGCAATTCATAAGGTAAATAGTCAGGTATCATGTTAAGTGATTTCATGTATATGTGTTAACATGAAAGAAAATTTTTTAATAAACTTTTCCTTTAAAACATTTTTGTGTGGTTTTAAGGAAAATACTATTGAGCCATTAAAATAGAAAAGAGAAGAATATTCTATATAAAACCATAAGTGAAAGAATAATGCTTTAATAATAAAAATACTGATTTTATAAAGATAGTTGTGGATTAAAATATGTGATAGAGTGAACTTGAAATTGGTTAAGAATTTAGGATTATCCTTTAATACAAGTTTACTTATCGGGAAGTATTGAGGAAGGAATCACTTAAAAATGGTATTTCCCTGAAAGAAAATGATAAAAGGCTCTTGATAAATGAATTTGGTACATGTACACAACATTTATAAGATTCACATAAAAAGTTAATATAACATTATTTTGGGAAAATAAAGATAGGGAAACTTGAATGAACAAATGAGGTTCGGGTTGAATCCCTTACGGATCATCGACATTGTATCAGGTGTACTTAAGATAGATTTACAGGGGAGAAAGAGGTTTATGATCACTTATAAATAATTATGGAATTATGGGGTACTATCTAAATCATACCCCATCGTTTGATATTACACATAAAAGGGCATAGGATAGAGGACATTGTTGAATAAAAGTGGAATAGAGAGGATCCCTTACCTTAACTTCGATGGTGTTCTCCACTTGATATTAATAACCTGAATAATAAAATAATGTTCATTAATTAATAATTAATGAACCTATTTTACATGAAAATAATTTATTATAACATTTTTGAGTATATTCATAACCTTTTTGATTGGTTATGAGGTTCAATTTCATTGTTTGGGTTTGTCGATTTCAATGGTTTTAATGATCAGTTTAGTTATATTCATGTTCGGACACACGTATATGATGAAAGTGGTTATCTAGAATTGAAGTTTTATAAAAATATTTATTATCCAGAAAATTACATTTTTATAAAATTCATTTTTATATTTGGAGTGAAGATGAATCATTATATAAAACATTTTTGATAAACGCTTGGGTTAGCTTGGCGATTTTGTTCATAATTAACTTGTTTTGTAATATTATTTAAAATAAAGTTTGTAAATGGATTATAGTACAAAATATAAGATAAAATACATATTTAATAGTCTGGTTCAAACATAAAAAAGGTTTCAAGACCATAATAGATGATGTTAATATAAAATGATAAACTATCGTCCTTAAATTTGATAAATTAAGACATCTATGACAGTGTTTTCATTTCTTTTGTATAAAATAAGGGGAAATGATAGATGATAATGAATTATCCCAATACCATAAAAAAATATGGTACATGTATATTACTGGAGTTATAATTCCATTTAGGTGAAGGGAGAAGGGGAAAGAAAAAAAATAACTTTAATGAAAATAAATGAATCAGAAAGAGGAATTTACCTCATGAGTTTATCTCCATTGATAACCACTTCATGGGAGAGGAATTTTTATTTTTAGGTAAAAAATGAATTTTATATGTGGGGAAGGATATTGGGGAGATATTTGGGAAGAATTTAGGGAAGTTAATGTCCTTGAGATGAGTGAATAGAATATGGGAGTGTGTGTGGTTTTTATAGTGTAGGGGAGGAGGGTTTTCAGAATATTTAATTCCATAGTTTATTAATTTCCCTTAAGATCAGAAATAGTGATTACTACATGAAAAAAATATTAATATGTGTATGTTAGTTAGAAAAAATTTCCATTTTCATCATTTATGACTCAATAATGATTCATAAATTCTGGTTTTGTAATTTATTTTGAATTATCGTATTTTACTATTCGTAAAAAAATTCAAGTATCTTAGAACAATCCAAAAAATTCACCCTAACCATTTATTGATGTGTAGAATAAAAATCTGACATCTATTTATTAAAAATAATTTTATAAATATAATTAATTTAATTATTAATTAAAATCATAATTTACTTGAAAAATATATATTTTAAAACTGTAACTGATTTTATAATTCTTTCAAAAATGATAGGAGGTCTTATAAAATTATCATAAGACCAGAAGACATAATATAATTAATTTATGAAAACACATTAGGAAAATAAATTTTATTTTAGATTAATTAATTATTTATTTATGACATACAAACATTCTAATACTTTTACTATGGTCAAATTATCACTTATAAGATGCCTTAGTTTTTTTATACATTAAAGGGTATGGTTAATATTATTTTAGATGATATAATAATCCTAAAGGTAATATTAATATTCATAAGGGTAGGTTAATATTCCCCAAAATTGATATTGTTTTATCTAATAAACAATTTCTTACTAATCACATCTGTGTATGTATGGTTTTCGAAATTCAAATCACAGATGTGACAATATTATGTTTAATGGTCACATAGTACTTAGTAGATCATTATGTTGTGATTTTGTGTGATTATAAAACATAATTATAGAGAGGGAATTTCCATTGATAAATCATTGGTTTGTTCCATTATCCCTCCTTTTGAAATTTTTCCTTTGATATTTCATTTTAAATTCTAATCCATAAATATGTGAGAGTACTTTCTCTTCATTGTCTCCATTAGTTCCCTAGTTGCCTCGTCGGACTTATGGTTCATCCGTAGTACTTTTACCATGTGATTAGTCTTGTTACATAGAACTTTATCTCTATAATCAAAGATCTTCACTGGCTGCTCCTCGTAAGAAAGATAATCCTCCAGTTGTACAACCTCTAAAGAGAGTACATGTGAAGGATATGGTATGTACTTTCTAATAGGGATACATCGAAGACATCATGTACTTTCAACATGGAAGGTGGAAGTACTATTCCATTGGCTATTTCTATAACTCAATCAAGGATATGGAAGGAGATGATGTACTTAGTACTTAGCATTCCTTTCTTCCTAAATATCATGACCTTCTTCCCTAGAGACATGTAGAGAAATACCACATCTCCAAGTTTAAACTCAAGGTCTCATCGATGATTGTCTGCATAACACATCTGTCGACATGGAGATTCCTTGATGTGTTGTGGGATGTTTTTTAACTTCTCCACCATTTCATTGACCATCTCAGGTCCTAGTATCTTATGCTCACCGAATTCATCACAACAAATCGGTGTTTTTTACCTTTTCCTATAAAGGGATTCATATGGTGCCATTTGGATGCTTGAGTGGATACTTTTTTATAGGATCATTTCACCAGTGGAAGATTTTTCTCCCATACTCCTTTGAATTCCATAAATAATGCACTCTACATATCTTCTAGTTTCTGAATATTCCACTCAGATTTACCAATAATTTGAAGATGATTGGCTATACTGAAGTTCAGTTCAGTGCATATATCATGTTGGAGACTTTTCCATAACTTCAAGGTGAATCAAAAATCTTGATGGGATAAAATATATAGTGGTACTCCATGTAGTCTTACCACCTCTTTGATATATATCCATGAAAGTTGATCCAATGAGACATCCTCTTCAATTGGGATTAAGTGGGTTGTCTTTATAAGATGATCAACAATGACTCATATAGCATTTTTCCCATGTATGTCCTTTGAACTCTAGTGACAAAGTCCAGGATGATGTTCACCCACTTCCATGTTGGTATGGGTAGTTGTTTCATTATCCCCATAGAATTATATCTATCAACATTCACTTGTTGACATACAGAACACATTGATATATATTAAACAATCTCCTTTTTCATATTATCCAACCAAAAGATCTCTTGAGATCATGATGCATCTTTGTGCTCCCTAGGTGAATAGAGAAGGTCAAGATATGTGAATCATTCAGAATATCCTTCTTTATCTATGGATTAAATGGTACACATAATCATGACCCAAATCATGAAACTCCTTCCTCATAAATCTTTAACTATGATGATTTTCCATTTCTAACATATTCCACCCTTTTCAAAATTTTCACATGTTTTCTTTGAGCATCATTTATTTTATCCATGTGGGATGGTTGAGAAATCATTTGAGAAAGGATTGATGATGTTACTCCCTTAATTATCTCATGTCCAATCTTTGAAATTCTAATAATATCGAATCCTATTTAATTCTCATCATTGATTAAGATGCAGGATCCTTTCTACTTAGAACATCTTCCACCTTATTGTCCTTACCAAGATGATAGTGGATTGTGAATTCATAATCCTTGAGGAATTCTATCCATATTCGTTGTTTCAAATTGATCTATTTTTTGTGAATATATATTCTTGACTCTTGTGATAAGTATATATCTCAAACTTCTCCGCAAATAGATAATGCCGCTAGATTTTTAACATAGAGATCATATCATCCAACTCTAGATCATGCGTATGAAATTTTTTCTTGAGGATTTTCAGCTTTCTTAGGGATTATGCTATCACTTTATCATTTATCATTATCACACTGCCTAATACCATCTTTGAATAATCACTTTACGCCACTAAGATTTCTCCACTTGCTGGGTGTGCGAGTACTGGTGTAGTGATTAGTCTCTTTTTCAACTCCTTGAAGTAGTCATCAGATTCTTGAGTCCAAAAAAACATCACCACATTCTATGTCATCTTGGTAATTGGGTTTGAAAATCATGAAAACATATACACAAATCATCGATAATACCCAGATAGTCCCAAAATGTTGTTGATATCTTCTATAGATGTTGGCTTGGGATACTCTTCAATTGCCTTTGTGTTGTAAGGGTAAATACATTTCCCTTTATTGGTGATAACATGCCCCAATAATGATACTTCATCCATCCCAAACTCACATTTTTTATACATTGCATACAACTTCTCCCTTTATAATGTCTTTAACACGGTATTCAAATTCTCCACATATTCTTCCTTGATCTTGGAGTATATCCATAATATCATCTATAAATACTACCACAAACATGTCAACGTAATCTCTAAATAATCTTTCATTTTATTCCATTAAAATTGATATATAATTAGTGAGTCCTAAGGTCATAACTATGAACTCATAGTGTCCAAACCTCATTTGAAAGAAAGTCTTGGGAATATATTCCTTCTTTTCATTTAATTGGTGATATCATGATTGGTGGTCCACATTAGAGAAATAACTGGCTCCACAAAGCTGATCGAACAAGTCAACTATCTGTGTTAGGGGATTCATGTTCTTTAATGTGATTTTATTGATTTCATGATATTCAATGTAGAGGTGCTTTGATCCATCCTTCTTCATGGAAAAGAGGATTCACTCACCCCATGGTGAAGCACTCGGGCTTATAAAATCCTTCCCCATATTCTCTTGTGGCTACTTCTTCAGCTCTTCTACCTAAACGGTGTCCAATCTATAATGACTCTTTGATATATGATGGGATCCAGGAATAAGTTAGATTGAGAACTCAACCTCTCAATTTAGAGGAAGATCGGGAAACTCTTCGAGGAATACATTATTGTAATCCCTCACGATGGACATATATTAGAGAAATATTATCTCCTTTGTCTCAATCATTTTAGATAGACATGATTTCTTATAAGGAATTAAGATCCACACAAGAGAAAAGTATTCTAAATGAGGTTAATCTTACTCATTACACTTGTATAGAATCATAGGATGCTTCAGAATGTGAATATTGATCTCCCTTTCTTGCTAGTTTCTATTGTCTTTGTATAAAGATAGCCAATCCATGTCCAAGATAACATCGAACTCTACTAAAGGATGTATAACAATATTTTTTGGGAGGTTCAGTTCACAAACATTTAATTGGAAGGTGTTATAGAACTTGGATGCAATAATTTCCCCATTCGTTGTTCTTGATGATAACATATCCTCGAAATTTCGAGGTGGTGTATGAATACTTCAAATAAACATGCAGGGTATGAATGAATGCATACAACCAAAATCAAATAGTATGTTCACTATTCATGAATTAATAACTATCATACCTGTCACCACATCATTCTCTGGCTCCACCTCAGTAGTAGTGATTTCATAAGACATTCCTTGTTTCCTTAGAGGTTATTGCGGATTGCCTCTGAAAACCCTAGACTTATATAAATTGTTTCCATAATGCACATGGTCCTTTCAGTTGTAACACTACACTACAGGTTGATCGTTGATCTGAGACTTCTATTCTTCTTCCACATTAGTAGGATTATTCATATCTTGTCGGTATTTTTTAGCCAGATGTCCCAATATTACCAATTTTAAGAAACTCTTGGTTCCCTTTAAATAGTTCCTACAATACGTCATCCCAAAATTTTGCATGTTGGATGATAGAGATTCATTCTATCATAGAATTTATTTTTGATACCAACCACATTTGATTCCATTTTCCTTTTCTTGTCACCGGTCCCATGATACCACCAATAGTATATGGTCTCTATTTCAACCTTGATAACACAACAGCAAATCTCCACATAACATTCAAAGTCTCTAATCGCTAACACATTTTTTAGACTTGGATTTAGTTCGCTAAAGAATCATTCCATCTTTATCTTTGTGTTTAAGATAATGTAATATGTGTACCTTGTATGCCTTGTGAAGTTTTCAGCATTCATCTCGATGGACTCATCTTCATTCTTCATGTATATGAGGAACTCTCTTTCTATATTGAGATAGAGGGTTTTGGGAAAATATTTATTTGAAAAACAATTTCCAGAATTCCTCCCAATCCATGGAATTAATTTCTTCATGGGGCTTCGTAATCTTGATCAGTGTCCCGCACTGATCAGTTTCCCCATCAAAATGATAGACCTCCAATATGACTTTCTCTTCTTCTGAGCACTAAAGAATAGAGAAAATCTTTTCAATGGAGTTAATACACTATACCATGAGGAGGGTGTTAGAGGATCTACTAAACATGGGAGGCCTTTTCCTCCTGAAGGATTCAATGGAAAAATGATCTTTCTTTAGTGGAAGAATTTGTTCCACAAGGATCAAGTTATTATTCATAACTTGAGCCAGTTGAGCATGTACTATCATGATGTTTTGAGAAACTGTTCCCATCGTATCAGGCATGTCTTTAGAGAAGTATTCACATTGCCTATCACATTTATTATAGTCAGGTTCTCTTAAATTTCCCACCATTAACTAAGAAAAATAGCGTACAATTAGAGGTATTTAATACTTATCTATTGAGAATAAAATTGAAACATTAATTTTATGAGGATAAACATGTAAAGTACAAGTATATCCTAACTGGTTATTCCCTATGTTTCATTCTAGGTTACCCTTGATCTATATCTTAACTTATATTATTATGGTATTTTTTTATTCCCTTAATAATGGTTCGTACTATGCTTGTAAACTTACCAATGCATATCCCCTGGTCGTGTCAAACCAAGAGTGAAGTAAGGCCCGTTGTCATGCACCAATTCCCATTTGAGTCTATCACAAAGTAGTGTTTTTGGGTTTTACCAGTAGATACACCCATGCCAGAGGCACCTCTACTTGTTTGAATCCAGACAGGGATTTATTACATTTATGAACCAATTACTCTATACATAACAAAATATTGGGATTTTTTATTATACAAAATCTCATCCTTAAGGTTATTACTATTGTTCTCTAGTCCAAATCTCAAAAAATAACTAGACCGTCCTCTGATAACAACTATAGTGACCCTTGCCTTTTACACATAACATTACATGATTTTAAGCGTAATTAATCTTCCGAGTACCAGACAAGTATTTTCATGTCTAGTGTCTCTGAAGACTAGGTACATAAAATATAAAACATGGAACTAAAAAACATCTTTTATTAATATCCAAAATAAGATCCTAAATTCCTTCGATCCCATACATCTGCATAGGGTACCCCAGGGAACAAATTAAAAAATGGATGATCTAAAATACTATTAAGGGAATAAACATAATAATAAGTCTTCAGCACATGGGTTAGAGATCATGACATAATGATATAAAATGGAATATAGAATTACACCATATAAACAAGCGACTATATAAACATTGAATCTTAGAAATGTGGAAGAAACATAAAACCTGAATTTACCATGAGTCAGGTATAACCTCCAAGACCATTACACATAGTATCACAATCTAGGGCTAACCACCAAGACCACCACCCATGGTATCACAAGCCAAGGATAACTGTTATGACTGTCACACATAACGTCTCATGAGACTCAACTTTACCCAAGGAATTGGATATCTATTAGGGTGAACCCATTTTAAATTTTTATCAATATTTTTTCCATACAAATAATTATACATAATCTATCATTCAATAAAATAAGGGTTATTCATGAATAGAATTGGGTAACACAATCATGCCATAAAGCATTACAAATGGGCATAACATAAACATGTCCACGAAATAAAGGAACAAAAATTTAAATTGAAATCCATAAGATAAATAGGACTGTATTATGGTATGTGATTTCATGTAGAGGTGAAAACATATAATAATAGTATTAAAGAAATTTTGGAATAAAAACTTTTTTGTGTGGTTTTAAGGAAAATACTATAAAGCCTTTAAAATAGAAAAGGGAACTATGTTTAATATAAAACATGAAGTGAAACAATATGGTTTTAATAATAAAAATATTTATTTTATAAAGACAATAGTGTCTTAAAATAGAGTATAGAGTGTACATGAAATCAGTTAATAATTCATGAAGTACCTTTAAGATAAGTTTACTTATCGGAAAGTATTGAGGTTTGAATCACATAAAAACATTTATATCCCATAAAGAGAATGATGAAAGGGTATTGATAAATTAATTTTTTACAAGTAAAATTCTTTTATAATATACGCATAAAAAGATATGAAAACATAATTTTGGTAAAAGAATGATAAGAAAATCCAAAGAAACAGATGAGGTTTGGGTGGAATCCCTTATGAATCATCGGCTTGGTATCAGGTGTATTAATAGTGATTAATGAGAGTGAAAGGGGTTTATATTCACTAATACATCATTAGGTATATATGGGGAGGTGTGAAATCATAACCCATCATTAGGGATTACACATAAAAGGGAATATCCTAGAATAAATTATAGAATAAAAGTTGAATAGACCGGATCCCTTACCTTAAGTCTCGTGGTGTTCTCTCCTTGGTATTAATAACCTAAATAAGAAAATTATGTTCCTTAATTAATAATTCCAGAACCTATTTTATATTTAAATTATTTAGTATATACTTTTTAGTTCATTGATAAACTTTTTAGATGTTTTTGAAGTTCTATTTCATTGTTTAGGTTTGTTTGTTTCCTTGGTTTTAATGATCGGTTCACTTATATTCATGTTCGGACACAAATGTATGATGAAGGTGGTTTTCCATAATTGAAGTTATATAAAAATAGTGATCATAGATAAGATTAAATTGTTATAAAAATCATTTTATTATGTATATTAATGTCGAATCATTATATAAAAAATTAATGAAAAACACTTGGTTTAACTTGGAGAATTTGTTCACAATTAACTTGTTTTGTATTATTATATTACATCAACTGTGATAAAGGATTCTAGAATAAATCATAAGATAAAATAAAAATTTAATAGTCTATTTAAACCATAAAAATGGTTTTGTGACCATAATAGAATATGGTAATATAATTTGATAAATTGTCATCCTTGAATAGGAAAAATTAACACATCTCGGACGGTGTTTTCATTTATTTTGTACAAAAAAGGGGAAATGAGATATGATAATGAATTATACCCTTATTATTAAAACATTATACATAATTTATGTTACTAGAGATATCATAACATTTGGTTGAAGGGATATTTGGAATGAAAGAAAATAACTTGAAAGAAAACAAAAGAGTCGGAACGAGGCATTTACCACTTCAGTTTATCTCCATTGACAACCTCTTAAGGATAGAGGATTTGGTATTTTGAGGAGAACAAGGGATTATGGATGAAAATTATTTTCTAAGGGAGATATATGGGAAGATTATATGGAAGGAATAATGCTTGATAGGAGTGAATAGAAGAGGGTAGTGTGGGTTGTTTTTATAGTGGAGGGGAGGAGGGTTTTCATAATATTTAATTCCTTAGTTTTTTAATTTCCCTCAAGACCAGAAATAGTGGTGATTACAAGAAAATAAAATAGTAATATGTGCATGTGAGTTCAAATAAATGGCCATTTATATCATCTATCATGCAATAATGATGCAAAAAATCATGTTTTACCTCTTATTGTGTGTTATAGTGTTTTACAATTCCTCAAAATTACATGTTTTTTAGAAAACTCCCAAAAATCCACCCTAAAACTTTTTTCAACGTTTAGAATAAAAAATTGAACTCAATTTCTTAAAAATAGCTTTCTAAAAATAATTAATATAATTATTATTAAAAACCTAATTTTCAGGAAAAATATAATTTATAAAACTATAACTCATTTTATAAGGGTTTCAGAACTTACGTAAGGCCTAAAAAAATTATCTTAAAACTAGAAGTCATAAATTATTAATTTAGTAACACCTTTTAGGAATTTAAATTTTCTTTTAAATTAGTCAATTAATTATTTTGGACATACAAAAATGAAAATAATTTTACTCTGGTTATATTATCACTTATATGGTGCCTCAATTATATTTTTACATTCAAGGCTGATGGTTCTATTCTATTAGAAAATTTAATGATCATAATGGTAATATTAATATACATAATGGTATGTTACTATTCAAAAAAAATTCTCTTATCGGACTCCAAACATCTTTCGGATCACAACTCTGTATGTCAGGCTTTCAAAATTCAAATCACATAGATGACAAAATTATGTTTGAATTCGTCATAGTACTTAGTAGTTCACTGTGTTGTGATTTAATGTGATTTTATAAAAAAAATTCAAGAAGGTAATTTCCATTGATAAAACATTGGGTCATTACACAAAAAATAAAACATGTTTTTTATGACAATTTTTTCTATGCCCTATTTTATTTTAAATTTAATGAATTATATGGTTTATTTTTAAAGAAAATTTTTATAGAAAACTTTTTGTGACCCTATGGGGTTTATATATTACACCTTAACTTCACCTTTTGGTTTTGGTATATTTTCTTATTCCTTATCCATGAAAAGGGAAAGAGACACCTAGAGGTGGTGGATGTTATTAATCCTTTTGGATTGGAGTTATGTTTCATTTGGGTGGTTTTTGTTTCTACTGAGTAGTTTGATGATTCAGTATTTTGGGTTTCTACAATATATGTTTGATTTTAGGTACTTTGTACCTCTAGATAGTTAAGAATATTGGATTGTTTATTTTATCATATTTTATTTGTTAGAAAACATTTTCCCTCATTTATATTGTATGATTCCCGATGTTAGTTTCCAATCCATAGGGATCAAGAATACCCTTCAGTATATGTCAATGCCAGATCAAGTGTCAAGGTTCTAGTGTGTAAGGATGTTTTTTGACTGTTTATTAAATAATCATATTCATTATATATTGAGTACTTATATTTAAGTAAAATTTAATTTCCTATGAAAATTTATCATAATAATGTGAATGATTCAATAAAAAGTCAATGAATAAAAAATTACTAAAGATATAAGATATGGCCATAAGAAAATTATATTTTGTATAAAATCATTTAATTTAATAAATAGATTATAATTGGTCTAAATTATTTAAAATAATATTTCATAATGAGTTTTCATTAGCAGTGTGAATGTTTATTAATGCTATATACGTTAAAAGAAACTTTTCCATTTCAATTTTTATAAAGAAAGATAAAAATCCCTTATCGTATTCATTAAAAGGATTCCTTTCAAAGAATTTAAAATTTTCTAGACAAAATAATGTTTTCTATATGTAAATTAAATGGTCTTTTGTAAAAAAATTAAAAATATGGACATAGATGAAAAATATATCTGATCAATGAGAAATAAGAACATCTTTTATTTAAATTTTATTGATTAATGGGACAAAAAGAGTAATTATTAGAAGAAAACATGGAAACTCCTTAAATATCATTTGGAATACAATATATATAGATTTTATGAATCATATATTATATGATATATTCTATGATAATAAGGAAAATCGTAAATAAATGATATTTTGAAATACATTTGAACATATTTGGTAACATTCAAATTGTAATCAATTAAAATAAGAAACATGAATTGAGTATTTTATGACTGTGAATAAATAGATATTTAGGTTCAATAGATTAATGGGTTAGTATATACACCACATAAAAATTAATACCATCATAATGTTTAATATAACTCAATAGATTGGGAATTCATTTGAAATCGGTTGAGAACACCATATCATTGAAGTGATAATTAATCAATGAAGTGGTTCTGTGTAATAAAGTTAAGTCTACAAAACAAATAGTGGAAATAAAAAACCGTACAATCATATATAAGTTTACACATAACCATGGAATCACATTGAAAATAAAGTACAAGTATAACCTAATGAATTGAAATTGAGAAAAGATAACCCTTACCATATGTTTGACATTCCATGTAAGTTAATTTACAATCCAATACAATTAATTTTTATTTATTATAAATAAATATTTTAAGAATATAAAAATTTATAATATCATATATTATCCATTTATAACATCTTAACACCTATTTTTTAATGATTTTTTTATAAATTTCATTCTTTTGGGTGTTAACACATTTGTTTTTATGAGAGTTTAATTTCTATAATTATGGTCCTTGTATTTTGATTGTGATTACATCATCTTAATAATTTTATTTAACTTATAAATACAATATATATTCATTGTATATATATATATATTAATCCATTATAGATAGATATAGAAAATGTAATTACACAGTTCACATAGATGGAAGGACGTATGTAAGGATGAATTTTTATTCACTTTATGATAGATGGGAAAAAGAGTAGAGAATAATAATTCACCATTCTATGATAATTTTAATATCATATAAATCTTATATATTCATTTATTTTACCCTTATTATCAACTATGTAAATTAAAATTTAAATAATGAATCATATCGCTTCATATATGTGGTAGTCCACTCAGATGCCTGACCGATGTTATGATTTTTCTATAGATTGTAATGTATAAAGGTTTATATGATATTATAATTTTAGATGAATTATTATTTCATTAATATACTATATATCATATATATCTATCATTTATTTCTTTAAAACCATCCAATTAATGTGGTAATGAAAAAAGGTTTACATCACTATGTAGAGATAGTAATCCGTACGTAGGCAACATCATTATTGTAATTTTTTATATGATAAAAAAGATGTGGAAAATTGTTTCCCAAGATCATAATTACATCTAATTATATTGAAGATACTGCATTTATTATTTTAAAATTTTAAAATTATATTTATAGGAATAAGAAGAATAAAAAAATTGAAAGAGTCGGTAAAGCTTATTATCAACAATTCATTATAATTACATTAAATTAATTATTATTGATCCTTTGAATGGAAATCTAAGAAAAACCCAAATTATATATAGATTATATGGATGTTTATAAGTGAAATTGAATGTTTTTTTGGATCTTGATGGCTTAATGAGGTGTGATGAATTGAGAGAAAGGGTTTCCATTTATAAGGTATGGAACAAAGACACTTGGAATTTATAAGAAGATTAAAATATATGTAATTACCCAAACCCCAATATCCCAGATTTGGCAGTCACTATAATAAATAATCACAAATAAAAGTACTCAAATTCGGAAGGACTGGTTAGTTTAGTAGTTTTTGAAAACCAGATAGACACATGATACCAATTTTACATTAGGGATTAAACAAAAAACATAGTAGAAGAAAACATTTGGAATAATTTAACTCATTTAAAGGATTATCCTTAATATTATATAAAAATGAAACACAATATGGTTGAGATAAAATAATTAATAATGGTTATATACTGACAATGTTGTCTTGAATAAATAATGAATAATATATATGTCAAAGTAAATCATTGAACACACATTCCATTTAGTCTATAAATTTTCAATCATGACAAAATAAGGAATAACAATTTTGAAATGTAAAAAATTGGAAACAATATACATTTAATCAATAAGTTGTGAATAAATATGATTCCACATATAATATCATAGTGAAAATCTCATTCATCATAATAAAAGAACAATTAATGGGGAAAATTATTAACATTTTATTCCATGATATCCTAAACTATGGTATATATATTTTCAATACATATACCATGATAGATTATTCATTATTGGTAGAACCCCGTTTAATGTGGCTAATTAGTTTGGCTCATGATACAAACTGATGCATCAAAGGGCTATATAATTCCATGGAACACCCATCAATGCATTCCCAACACATTACACACATGTTGAAATGGTATATTAATTGATAAATAAATATTCCATATGAAACAATATTGGTATTGAGTAAAGGATATAGATTTAACATTATGTTCCTTTTTATTCAAAAAAAATTTAATATAATAACTATATGTAAAAATGGTATATGATATAAGAAATAATCATATCCATGATAAAATAAATAATGATATTTAATATAAATGAAATTTACAATGAATTATGATAATAAATAAATAATAATGGCATTAAATATAATTCAAATTATGTTTCTAATATTAAAATGTTCCTCAATGAAGTGAAATTGGGATATATTCCATTACCTTGTACTTTATTTTGTTTATATGTGATTTAAATACTTGTATAATGGTTTAAATAATTTTATTAATTTATAAAGGAACCATATTAACTTTTATTATATCTTATATAATAAGAATTTAACATTTTACCACTCATTCATTAATAATATTTCCTTATTACCATTGTTTCTGGTGTGAATTGTTTCATTTTTCCATTAATGTTTTCACATGTATGTTCTTGTTCATGTGAATGGGATATTGATTAATCATATCTAGAAATTTTTTATTACTATATATATCATATATAATTGTTTCATAAATTTTTACATCCATTATTGATTTTTTAAAGTGATAATTGAGACGCATCGCTTCATGCAGATGGAAGGTCGCACATATGCACGAGGGGGGGTATCATTCTCTAACTTGCAAAAGTGAAAATAAATAGATTGTTTAAGAATATTATAGAATCAATATCATCTCTTAAGTATTTTATATATCCATTATTTCCATCCAAGTAAATTAGTGATGAAAAATGAATTACACCTCAGCATAGAGATGGCGAGTTTTATGTACACACACACAATTCTTTCATTTTTTATAAGATGAATAAATGGTGGTATATGGTTATATCATTATCATATTAACATTATAGAGTATATTTGATACTTCATATATAAATTTGTGATATAAAAAACATATATAGAATAAGTATAATATGTGATAACCATGAAAAAGTGAGTAAAGATGATTAAATATTCTATAAAGGATCTTCTTTATAAGATCCATTAAGGGTCTTTGGATAGGTATTTGGATGTACCATATCCTCAAAAATATAAATAATTATGTTGAAAAGTCAAATGGGAATATTGTTTCATTCTATATGGCTCGATGTGGAGTGGAGAAGTGAGGGGTGAGGTGTTCTTAAATAATTGTGGTGAGGAGCACATTTGGAATTACCCAAAAGATTAAAATATAATAAGACTATTCAACAGTCAAATTCTAACCCATGGACTATAAATTCACATGGGATTACATTTTACACCATATATTATCCAATTTATTATTATTTAGTATTTTTATTATTTTTAAATAATTTAATGAAATGTTAAACCTATGAAATATTATTATTGTCAATTTTGATACTATTAATTACCTTAACATTAAAAACATCTACACAATATGTGAAATTAAAAAAAAGAGTTTATTATATCATAATCATATCACGGATATCTAGGTAATTCTTGGATTACATTAAATATCTCAAATTAGATTACTTTTGACATTTTTGATATCATTTATTTTATTATTCGATTAATTAAATAATTACTACATTAACATCGTGTAAGAATTTAAGTTAAATATTATTTCACTAAAATTTAAAAATAAATTAGCATTTTTAAGATAAATAATTTATATTTAATCATATACTTTTTTTAACCCCACATTAATATTATTATAAATATTATGAATTATAGTGTGACATTTTGGAATTTTCATTAAATAATATATTATGAAGGTCGAAATCATATCGCAGTTTCCCTAGAAGATAGTCAATTTTACCATTGGATGAATATGGTCGGTTTATAATCATAAAATATAATATAATGATTTTTTATGGGGTATTTTATTATTCTTATCATTTTTTATATAACCTAAATTACCTGATTGAACCCTTTTTGTGGAAATAAAATTTCTATGTTTGCAATTTATATTTATGAAAATTAAATTATAACTATTTAATAAATTTTTAAACACTAATTATAAATATAGAATTTGTTTTCTAATTTTCAATACACATATATTTCATAATTTAATTTAAATTTAATCCCAAAAAATGTCGTACAAAACAATTTTATTAAAAAATGCATTATTTAGCCCAAAAATGTTTATATACCAAAATAAAGTATAAATATAATGAAAATGTAGATTATAAAATTTTATATAACTAAATTATAAGAATGTTAATTTTAGATACGATTAAAATAATAAACGGACTTTTTAATATAATGAATAGTATACATTTAAAAATCGTTTTTTTTTCTCTATTCACTGGAAAATCATTCTTTTTGGAAAAATATAAAAAAATCACCATAATGTAAATTTAATATGATTTTTTATAAAATTATATTTTTTATCAAAAAAAATTATATATATTCCATAAATTTCTAATAATACTTAACCAAAAAATCCAGAAAACATTTTTTAAGAAACATATTTTTTATGGATTAAAATGACTTCATTAAAAATAATGTTCTTATACAAAAATAATTAATTAATAAATTAAAAATGAGAAGAAAAATTATATATATCATAATTTGGATAATATTATTCATTCCCACCAATTTAATAGTTATTTTTTAATAGTCGCATAATTATATTTCATTGTTCTTTTAGGTTTGGTGGTGAATATAAGGCTCCGACCATAAACATTAAATTATATTGAGTTTAAATAAAAAATTTATATTATTTCGCATTGAGGATATTTTCAAGATTAGTATTACATAGAATTATAACATAAATCATACATAAGAAAACCATAAAGTACAATGTGGACACATCTAATTAGTTTCAATTTTCCCCATAATACAAAATAATTGTAATAAACTATGATATCTTTTACAGAAACTCTTCACATATTTCAACATGACTCCTTCAGTTACATTACCCATCCTTAATACTTTTAAAAACATTTAAAATGTGACATGAGAACATAATACTCAGTAAGTAATACACAAAATAAGAAAACTGTTTCTCTTGTGAAAACAAAAAATCCCATGAAAACATTATCATAAATTATTACTTTTCACCCATGAGAAGAATTAAATACATTCCTTTGAAAATAATCTCATTTCTTACCCTTTTAATAATAACTATACTATTATAATACTCATAGAGAGCATAAATAATAGATAAAGGTATCTTGGGACATTATTATACTTTTCATAAATGAATTAATCATTTGGTCGACTTCCAGACATGTCACTCCAACAAATGGAATAGTCATACAATTGACTTCAATTCCAAATTTATTGGAGGGATATCATGGAACCACCCAAAATCAGTTTACCATAGAACCCCCCATCATTGGTTTATCATTTAACAACCTATCAAATGTTCATGTACCATTATATAAATGTAGAAAATTAAAGAAATTAATTTACAAAATATAACTCATTATATTTAATTTTCACTCATAATAAAATATTTATTGTTATTTAACTAATCAAACCACTTTCAAATCCAATTTTTAATAAAAATTCCCAAAATTGAAAAGATGGGTTTTTTTCTTTTATAAAAATAAAATATTATAGATTAATTCAAAAACCAAAATAGATATAAAATATCCTTTATATTCCTCATATATCCATATAAATAAATATTTAAAATAATATTAAAATATTTAATTAGAGGAAATTATTTTTACATTATGTCTTATGAAATTTAAAAAGATATTTTTAAATCAATGTTGTCTCAAACTACTTTGAAATACTTATATCACAATCCCCTTGAGAAAAAAAATTTAATAAAACATTAAATAAATTTATAATAAATAAATATATGATATGATATGTAAAAGGGTATTTATATACACCACATAAAAAAGGTGGGTGTATAACATCTATATATGCCTCAATGAAAGGAGATTGAGATGAAATAACTTACAACTCTGCTAACATTTGATTCAGAATCCCCAAAAGTAGTAATCATAAATTGAAATATGTAAATACCTTGTAGATAACAAAATTCAAGATATAATATATCAAATGGGGTAATAAGTACACCACAAAAAATTTGTAACTGGTGAATATGACATTATTCTCACAGATGTAAAAAGTGTGGTCAAATCAGTTACCTTTAGTCTAACTTATCACGTGTGTCTTTATCTTCCTGAATAATAAACATATGTTAAATATTTAATTTATTGTGAACCATTTTCAAATTTATTATTACTTTTATTTAACTTATTGGCGTAATATATACAATTGCTTAACCAATTAATATTATGTCAGATGTCTTGACCCCATTCGGCTAATGATTCAATACATAATTGGTAGGTTGAATATGGAAAACGAGGTTATTATTATATAAAAAAATCTATAAAAGTAATCATGAAATTATTATTATATGTATACATAAATTATACATTTAAAACAAATCAAGATGTATGTGTTAGGTCGGATAGGGTAATGGAAACATTTCTAGAGGGGAATGAATAGACCGGATTAGAAAATTTAAACAAATAAATTTATTAATTTAAATAATTATCAAAGATAATTATTATAGTTAAATAGTACTGTAAAAGTTAAAGAAGAGAAGGATGCTTTATATAGTAGTTTGGTCCAAAGTGGGCATTCATCTATTCTCATACCTCTCTACATGACTATAGATATATGTTCACTAAAAATGATTTTTATATGGGAGTCATAAGCAAATTACAAAACCATTTTCTAGTGGAGGGATAACCAAGACACAAACATTTGAATTGGTGAGTCAAAACCCTTAAACCTAGATTCAGACACATAGAGTCACAGCCCGAACAGTCCAGAACTTAGATACGGGGATTCAAAACTCTTATATCTGAACTATTGAATATGTTAGTCACAACTCAAAGAAAAATAATAACCTATAAATATATTTCTGTTTAATGAAAGAAATAGAATAATAGAGTGTGTGTGTGAGACGGGAAATAGTGTTATAGACTAAAAACCAAACAACATAAGATAAACAATTAAAACACTAGTACTAGTTCTTCATATATTGATTAGCACGTCTCATCATGTTTATCTTATTCGAATGAGATGTAATTTGACCCATGAGAAATCATGAACATGATGAAACAAAGTGTCGAATAAAGTTGCAAATTCACAACAAGATCAAGTATCCTATCACTTTTCTCTTTAAAAAATTGAATATCAAATATTTTATGCCCTATCTTATATGTATATTTTTGTAATATATATCTTCTAGAATAAATAATATATATATATATATATATATCATTTAAAATTGGTGGAATCTCATCTTCCTTTGGAAATTCAAAATAAATTGAGTTGGGTTCTATAAATATCTCTAAAAAAATTTGTAACAGCATTTCCTCTTTTTTCCTGTAGAATAAAACACTAATAAGAGCATTCAAAAAAATTTGATTAATTCGTCTAAGAAAATCTCAAGAATAATAAAATCATTTATTTAATTAAAATTCCAATGTAAATTAATTTAAATATAGTCAATATGGTTTTTGAAAAATAGAAGCACAATTCAAATTTAAATATTTAAAAATAAATAAACCTGATGCCACCAATTTTTTAGATTAAGTCATTGAAATAATTTATTAGGTTTTCTCTTTAAATATTCCCGCAAAACATTAAAAACTCTTTGATCATAATCTTTATAATTAATTTGTATTTATTCTGTATAAAAACCATTAAAAATTATCCATATATATGAAGCAAATAAATTTTCAATATAAAAGCATGGAATAAATAGTAACGAAGGTTATCAATAGTAAAGTAGCATAGGCTTTGAACCATAATTTATATAAATTAATAGAAAAATAACATAGGGTTTGGACCATACTTTTTAGAAATGGGTATTAACGTAATGTAGGGTATAAATAGTAATAATGATTTTTTGAGTTGTCCTTTGTGGAAATGAACAGTAACGTAACATATGGTCTGAACCATACATTTCATAAATAAATAGTAACATAACATAGGGTATGAACCATAATTTTCAGAAATTAATAGTAATGTAACCTAGGGTATGAAGAATAATGTAAGTTTATTGAACCATACTTTGAAATATTCATTAAAGTAGGGTTTCTCATACTTTTTGAAACACAGTATAGCATACTTTAAAAAATATCATTGAATTTTTAAGGGATCCAAACAAAGCATTCAGACTTTGGTCAATCATTATTATTTGTATAAAAACATATAATATTCACAATGAATCATGAATAAAATAATTTTGATATATACTATTCCAAATATCATCAACAAATATAATAAACAATATTATGGAAAACTGCTGTTTTGCAAAATAGAAGTAGAAATTCAGAAAATTTAATCACCATCCAAAAGTCCTTTTTAGACATCTATGTAAACTAATGAAATTAAGATAAACATATTTTATATCTATAAAATCATTTTTTTCAGTGAATATTATGTCCTTTGAAGTTTCAGTTAAATAATTATAAATAAAATTAAACTGAAAATTGTTGAGTTTCTAAAGCAATAACAGCAACTTAATTCAATTTTTATGAGCACAATAATATCATTTTTAGACATCATAAAGAACTAATTATGTTTAGATGAATCTATTATCTATCTAATGTGATAAAAATCACGGAATTATAGGCACTATGTATTGATATATCATTAATATACCTAAGAAAATAAATCAAACAAAAGAGTGGAAAAGTAATCAAACAAAAGAAAACATGCATAGGAATAAACAATCTCCCACTTTTTGTTTGATTATAATACCAAAACATTAGAACCATTTAAAACTAATTTTTATAAAATTTAAAATATATATCTTTCACTGCATTTTATTTATCCATAATTTATTTCACAACCATTTTGGAAATAAAAAAATGGTGAAAACAAACTCCCTATAAACAAATTCTGTAATAAGAATTTAAAATTACAACATACCAAGAACCAATTTAATTTTTTCAAACTGAGTAGATCCTATTGGTTTTATAAAATACCATCTAGTTTATTTTCAGATGGTTTAAATTATAAAAAAATATCACCCTTGTTCATGTGATCTATAATAAAAATAAATCTATGATCATTATGTTTTTTTCTAGAATACAGTAAGGGGTTTTCAAAAAATGATATTGTAGAAGTGTTATCACAATAAATTGGAATTTTATAAAGATAAACACAAAAATCACATATTTTTTGTTAAATATATAAAATTTGAGAAGAACTACTAGCATCAGAGTTATACTCAGCTTTTATAGTAGATAAATTAAGATATACATGATTCTTATATGACTATAAAATTAAAACAAATTCCATAAGATGGCACATACCTAATGTTTATTTTAAACTAATTCTACATCCTCCAAAATCAGATTCCGAATTAGATAATAATTAAAAATTGTTATATTTTTTATAAAATAAACCACAATCAATGATTTTTTTGACATATATAATTATTATTTTTATAGGTTTAATATAACATTATTTAGGATCTTCCTGAAATCTTTCACATAAATAAACACTAAAAATGATGTCGGTTCATGTTGGGGTTATATATGGAAAGCTACCTCTCATGCCTCTATAAAAATTAAAATCAATAGATTTAATAAATTCATCAATAGCTAATTTACAATTTTTTCCATATAAAAGTTTTTATAGATTTAGATGAATCACGACTAAATCATTTAACAAACTCTTTATCATTCTTTTATTTATTATGAAAAATTCCATCTATCCTTTAAGAAATTTTATTTCAAATAAATAATTTCATTTCTCACATAAACCACATTTAAATTATGAAGATATAAACGAAGAAATAAAATCAAATTATTTATCTATATGAGTAAAAAATTATATTATTAACATAAATTTGAACAACTAAAATCTCAATAGAATTTCTTTTAATAAAAAGTGTTAGATCAACACAATCTTTCCTAAAACCATTATTTAATTAAAATAAATAAATTCATTCATACCATGCATTAGGTTCTTGTTTGAGACCATTTAAATCTTTAGATAATTTATAAACAAGGTTAATAAATTTTTCACTTTAAAAAATAGGTGATTGAGAAACATAAAATTCTATATTTATAAAACCATATAATAAATCACTTTTTACATCCATTTTATATATTCTAAAACAATTAAAATTGGAAAAATCCAATTAAATTATAATTTATTTTATCCAAGAAATAGGTCTAAAGGAATATTTATTTCTATACCTTCTTCTTCAGAGTTTCCATGTGTTACAAATATGGCGTTGTTTTTGAAAATATGTCCAGATTTATCCAGCTTGTTTCTAAATATCCACTCAGTTTCAATTACCTTCTCATCCTCAAAAAATTCTATTAATGTTCAAATATAATTTCTAACAAAATAATTTAATTCATCTTGCAATGAAATAATCCAACTTTCATCTTTCAAAGCATCGTTAACATTAAAAGGAACAAAATCAGAAATAAAAACCTAATTTTCACCAATAAAAAAACAGAATTTCTACTTTTAACACATTAATCCACATTTCCAATTACATTTTCAATTGGATAAACTTTGTGAATCTTCCGTGATTTTGGATTAGGTTGAGAAATTGTATTCTCCCCCTTAAATTATTAATTCATATCTTGAGTTATTTATTCACATAAATTACAATCTCTAAACACATTATCTATAACTTTTTTAACAGAATTTAATTTTACATTGCTTTCACAAAACATAACATGTGTAGATTCTATAATAATAAAAGATCTTTTATTACAAACTCAATATGTTTTACTAATATTATAATAACCATGAAAAATAACATAATCACTCATAGAATAAAATTTATCTAAACTATCCTTAAAATTAAATATAAATATGTTACAACCAAAAACTCTAAATTAACCAACTTTAGGTTTTTTATATTCAAATAAATAATAAGTAGTTTTCTTTAAATATGGTTAATTATAATACTCTTTAAATATAACGAGAAGAAAAAATTAACTCATCCCAAAAATATCCTAGAAAATTATATTCACATAATATAGTTCGATCCATTTCCATAAGAGTTCTATTTTTCTATTCTACAAATACATTTTTTGTGGTGTTCTAGGAGCATAAAAATTATGCGAATAACCATTCTTTTCACAAAATTTTTCAAAATACAAATTATGAAATTCACCTTTTTTATCATTAAAAATAGAAATTATCATACACCCTATTCATTTTTTACTAATTTAAAAAATAAGTAAATCTAGATATAGTATGATTTTGATGAGTAAGAAAGTACACCCAAGTAAATATACTATAATAATCAATAATGAATAAGGTATATTTATTTCAACCTAGGATGGAAATTTGAGTGGGTTCAAATAAATCAATATGTACTAACTATAAAGGTCTGTTAATACATATCTAATTGATGGGTCTAAAAGTAACTCTTTTTTTCTTCCCTTTTATACAACTGTCACATACATGAAGTTGTTATTTCTTCAAGGATGGTAGTTGTAGCCCGTTCTTATGTTTGGAAATATTATGAATCATTCTAAAATTGACATTACCTAAACGCCAATGCTAAATGATTATATCATTATGTACATCATTCGAACACATTACATGTTGAACAGTTAGTTCAGAAAAATAAATAGTGTAAATATTATCTTTTTTATTAGCATAAAATATTTAATATTCATTTTAAAAACTGAACATTAATCATATTTTAATTTAACTACCATTTCATCATCACATAATTGTGATATACTAATTAAATTATTTTCTAGGCCTTCAATATATAAAACATTAGAAAAAAAGTAGAATTTGAAATACCAACTTTACCAAAACACTTTACATTTCCTTTGGAATTGTCTCAAAAAGTAATAGTGCCTCTATCACATGTGTTTTAATTGGTAACATTTGATGGGTATATGATCATATTCCTAGAGCATCCATTGTCCATGTACTATATGTTGTTCTTGAGATATCCATGGAATTGTTTCAAAAAAAATCAATTACTTGAAAATTTTGGTACCCAAGCTAATTTGGGTACAATAGGATTAGTTATACAATTTTTAGGTACCCATAAAAAATTTAAACATGTATTTAAATTTACTGTAGATTATAATGATTTTTAAATATTAGTTTTTTGTAAATCCTAATGGTTGTTTAAATATAAGAGAACAATCATTTGCATAATGACATTTCATGCCACATTTAAAACAAGTAACAGTTGAAGTACATCAATTATTAATTTTATTAAAATGAGTTTTAAATCATTGAGGTGATATTCTATTATAATCAATAAAATATTAATTTTTATTAGTTTTACTCAAATACATCATCTTATGATATTTTTCGCATCGTTGAATAAAACCTAATAAATATTATTTTATACATTAAACTTTATTTTTTTAAAAACCATTCAAACTTTATAAATATTTCACATTTTCTTAATATTTTAAATGATATGTAGAAGAAGAGTTTCATAATTTTTAATTTTCTTGTAAAATTACTTTATTTTCATAAATAAGTTTCTAATTATTTTCTCTAATCTTATTATATAAATCATCATCTTTGAGAATATATTTTGTTAATCTTTCAATATCATTATTTATTTAAAAAACCTTGGGGTTTTTAAAAACAAAATTTTGAATTAAAATATTTATAATAAAAATAGTAATTACTATCCTTATCTAGTGATTTCATGAAGCACATGTTAGATGATTCGTTTTCATTTCTATATTGTTCACTAGAATCAGATTCTTTTGTACAACTCTGACTATTGGTCAACAGATTTTTGTCCTTGTTTTTGTATTTGTCTTTATTCATTATTTTATGAAAATTAGGTTTGATATGACCTTTCTTCCTACACTCATAACAGGTTGAATCTAAAGCATCATAATTCATATCTCATTTCTAATCTCCCTTATATTTTCCTTTTTGAGGGTTTATTCTAAACTTATTCTTGAATCCATTATTTTCATTCATTTGTAAACACCAGTAACTATTTGAGCCATTTATTATTTTTCAATATCCTATATATTATATTCATAATGGTCATTAGAATCAATTTTCACATATTTAAAAGCTACACATTTTCGTTTTGTGGTCTCCTCATCAGTTATGTTCTTCAATTATAGTTCAAATTGGATTAGTGATCCAATGAATTCCTCAAGTGTGTATTCTTTGAAATTATTTTTTTCATCAGTGGAAACCTTCGTTGCATGACATTAATTTTTTAATGAATGTTGACCCAATCAACTAGTACAGGGGTTTTCCATAACTTCTCCAATTGAATTCATTCCATTAAAAATACTATTGAATCTGTGGAATATTTGGTTTATTGTTTCATCTTCATGCATATTGGGGTCATGGTACATAGAAGAAAGAATTCCATGTTTGTTACAAATTAGTTTGTTAGAGCCAAGGTGAGTAACTTTTAGAATCATCTATTTTTCATGAGAAATCTTACAAGCAGACACATGACTAAAACACTACTGTTAAAAGCACAATATAAAATATTATCAACTTTACAATTTAAAACATATCAAATAGAATCAATTCTGGTAAGAGTATTTAGATAAGCTTTTGGCAGTTTTTAATATTTTGACATGATAGATCAGTGTTCGATGCTCAACTATTTTAGGTAAGTCTTCATTTGGGATCTCTAGTAACTATAATTGTTATCATCAATGTGTGGTTGATTTTGAGGAATTCATGAATCATTCATGTTCAATCCCGCCATCTTATAAGATATTTATCCTTATATGGTTAGTTCTATTAATAGGTTAGGACAATTAAACAAAAAAATATACTCTATAATAGGGTTGTATAGATTTTTTAAGTAACAACCAATGATACCATTATTTGGTATTGAGAAAGATAATGATAGAGCAAAAATATTCTTAAGAAAGTTATCTTATGATACCAATTGCTAGGTTGGATAGGATTATAGAAAATAGTATAGAGGGGGTGAATAGACAATAATAAAAATTTTAAACAAATAAATTGATTAATTAAAATTATTATCAATATTAATTACTAAGGTTAATTAGATGAAGAATAAGTAAATGAAACAAGGATGTTTTTTATAGTATTTTGGTCTAATGTTGTCCTACATCTACTCTTATACCTCTCTATTCTGAAATAAATACACATGCACTAAACATAATTTTTATGGTGGAATAATAACCCAATTACAAAATCCTTTTCTAGAGGAGGGGTAACCATGACATTGACTTTTGTATGGGGAGTCACAACCATTACAACCTAACTTTTGACACTAGGAGTCACAACCCGAATAGTCAAAAATTTAGATATAGGGAGTCACAACACTTAGATCCAAAATTTTGAATATGGGAGTCACAACCCGAATAAAAAGAATAAAAAATAATTATTCATTGTTTAAAATAATAAATAGAAAAATAGAATGTGTGTGAGAGATGGAAAATAGTGTTACAGATTCAGAACCAGACAAGAGAAGATAATAATGAAAAAACTAGTAATAATTCTCCATTTGTGGATTATCACGTATCATCAATGAAAATTGTTGTCAAATTAGAAGTAATATGATGCTTGAGAGATCATGCAAGTGATGAAACAGAGTGTTGCATGATGTTACAAATGCGGAGTAGGTTTTAAGTTCACAAGACATTTCTCTTTGCAAAATAGAATATCAAATATGGTGTCCCATGTATTTTTTTTATTTTTATTATATGTATCTCTTCTAAAAATAATTACATATATATAGAGAAAAAATATTAAACAGTTTCAGTAGCTCTGTTTCCTTTAGATATTCAAAATAAATTGACTAAATAGATATCATAAATATCTTTATAAATAATCGCAACATTGTTCCCTCCATATTCCTAGAGAATAAATCTATAATAAAATCATTAAAAATAATTTGAATATTTTTTACAATAAAATATCCTGAATAATAATAGTGTTGAATGATTTAAAATTCCAATTTAAATTTATTTAACCTTAGTCAATATTGTTTTTTGAAAACTATTAGCATAATCCAAATTAGAATATTCAAAAATAAATAAACATGATGTAAGAACCTGGATCTTCATTTAACGTATGTTTTTTCCTTTCTGGATATTTTTTGAAAAAATTTGAGTTTTTGGTAATTTCAGGAGTACACATCATATACTTTAAGTACACACCATTTACTTTAAGTACACTCTGTGTACCTGGTTACTACAGGTGACCGTGTATTGGTCATGTAACAGCCGAGTACATGGTCGTGTGTGGTGACCTAGAAACCACCTAATGCGGAGGGAGGAAAAGGAATGTACACATTGTAAACTTTTAATGAACATGTCGTGTACTTTATTTTTTTCCATTAAATGGATCAGGGCCACATCTAATGGGCAGAATGCTCTCCTTCTTCGTCTGTCTCGACCAAGAGCGTCCATACGGCTACAGATCTTCTCCGAGTCGCTGACTAGACATCTGTTCTCCAAATCGAACTCTGTCACATATGTTAGAATCACATCGATCTATGTAGTTCTAGGGCGATTCAAGGCCATAGGTTCACGTATATCGATCTCACAACATCGAGGTAGGTGGTTTGTCACTTTCCATAGATAGTCTTTGAATTTTAAGTGCAAAAGTGCCTAATAACCAAGAATGGGGTGTTGCGTGTTTATGGTTTTTAACCCTGTTTTTTCTTTCTATGGATTGTTGTTTGGATAGATCATAATGGTTTATGAATAGGGTTAAATTTTCCATGAAATGGAATTTTTTCCCATGTATTCTTGTTTTTGACCGTTTGGTCTAGCTTTTCCTATTAGGTTGTTGCTTTGTTCCCCATGCCTAGTATTGTTAGGATGGAGTGATTATTATCTGACATGATATAATATGTTTTAGATTGTTTATACAAGATGTTCTTGAGGTTTACATTGGCTGTCACATTTCGTTTGTGTACAACTGACTTACACAGAGCCGTGAGAACCTGGTGTAGTAGACCATATAGAGAATGGATGTTGAGTGATTCTCTAGAGTTTCTGTTTACTATTACATTGCAAGACCATAGGGGGGATGGACTTTGTGCTCCAATAGAGTTTCTCTAGTTTCTTCAATTTGGGCCATAGACGGAATTAGACGTTGGGTGCTTCCTCAGAGTGCTTATTAGTAACCGATACGAGACCACAAGGGGAATTGACAATGAGTTCTTCCTTAGAGTGTCTTTGTTATAGCAAAACCAAAAGGGTTTGATAGTTTGTACTTCCTAGAGTGGTTATTGTGTTTGTTTGGGTGAACCATATGGGTTAGGATTTGATTACTTCCAACAGGGTTACCTGCTTCTGATAAGCTATATAATTGATATATGAAAATTAATGCAACTGAATTTGTAAGATTGATACTATGTGAACTTCCTTGTTTACTACTTCATTTTGATTATTGCATGCCTTGTGTATTCACTAACTTTTAGACACAGATAGTTGGGTTTTTACCTATTGGAATTAGTCTCACACCCTATTTGGGTCATGCTTTTGGGACCAAATAGATTATATTACTGCAGGTATAGATAAGTGAAAGCACCCTTCTACTTTGGGTATTTGACTGTTGTGGGGATGAGGAGCATGGGACCAAGATGAGGCTTGCGATGTTGTGGAGTTGTATATATGATTTTTTTTTACTTTGGTTTAGTATTGTATTCAAGCATTGTTACTTATTTGGATTAATTCTTAGAAATATGTATCATGCATCATTTATATTTATATGTGGTCAGTGGTTGATACATCCAGTCTTCCGTGGTTGACTGTTTTATGGTATTATTACTGCTTTCACTCTTACTATCTGTTTCACTTCCACTATTTTGCTCTGCTAATGAGGGAATAGTTTCCCCATTATCACACCAAAGGCCCTCACTGTTAGTCGTCCGCCTCTGGCATTCATAGAAATGGGCTTGAGGCCATGTGACCATCCGGGTATGGGTCACCTCTATGAGGCTTCCGGAACCGGGACGTTACAAAGTGGTGTCAGAGCATTTCTTTTATTCTTGACTTACTATTTAGAGCTTATATCCAGGGATAGGAGGGAATAGGTACTTTGTAATAAGATGTGATCAAGAGTAGTTAACCCGTGTAAAGGGAAAATCCAATTTACCTTATATTTTTTTTCTAATTTTGGAAATTTAAAATTGATTGATATCACTTTGAGTGATTCACATGTTTTATGTTATCATTGTTTATATTATTTGGGTTCTATTCTGTTGCAACTCGATGAGATGAGGGTATTCCATCTCATGCATCATATAGGCACTTTTTGGAACCACATGTCTTGCATTCTTTCTATGCCATTTAGGGTGCATTAGTGATTGCATGATGTTGTTATAGATGTTGTGTAAGATATTCATGATGTTGTGATAAATTCCTTGATAGATACATGTTATTTCATATGGTATTTTATTGAGTATGTTTTTGTTTTAATTAATTCCAGACATTAGTTATTGAGGTGTTATGGGCCCTCGTGGACTGGAATTTGATGAATCATTTCACTTTTATCCTTGTTTAAGACATGTATAAGATTATAAGATTTGATTAATGGGGAATATGGGCCCTCATGGATCGTAATTTGGAACTTTAATGTTCGTTTCAGTGTTTTTCTTGGTTCTAGAGTATTTTCTGAGGCTTACATTCTGTAGGAACCCAGAATACATGGCATGTAATGATAAATACATGCCATGTGTCCTTCTGTTTGGGAAGGACCTGATTTATTAAGTACACACCGTGAACTTTATGTACACAACATTTAGTCTCTAACCATGTCCATGGCTGAGTGGGTAGAGAAATGGGGTTGAGAATCATTGGTGGAACACGTTGTGTCCCTGATGTACACATCGTGTTGTGAAGAGAATGTGTCCACCTGTGTGACTAACGTCACAGATGGATAAAACATAACTTACAGACACTGTTTCAAGATTGAACATGTCATGTAGTGTAACCCATGTATCTGGTCATGTAAATAACAACAAAGATCGTTGAAATATTTCAAGTAAACTCTGTTTCTATTACAAAAATTTCATGTAGAGTCAACCATGTAATCGTCCATGTAACTAATAACACGGGTCAGTGTAGTTCATCTAGTACAGGCCGTGTCTAGAACTAACATGTTGTGTATTCTTGTTTTAGGAGAACCAAGTGGATTAGCTGTGTAAAAGAAGTCTATAAGGTTAAGAGGATTCAAGAACATGTCATGTGTTAGGACAACACGCCATGTGTATGGGTTGTTACACGACCTGAGTTGGCAGAAGTAAACACACATTTGAAGGTTTAAGGGAACACTCTGTGTAGGCATTATACACACTATGTATACATGCATTGAAAAACATGAATGCTTTCATTCTCCTATTCTCTTCTTACACTTCTATTTTTCAATCCTTGTAAATCTTTCTCGAAGCTATGATCTTGACTTTTTAGAGCCATGCCATCAAGAGGCCCTCTGATTGTCTTCTACTTGCGGGGAAGTGATCAGACACCAGATATGGTTGTTCAGGGACTACTATCAGATCCTCCAGTTGTTCTAGACTTGGAACTGGCCATTATTTCAGACATAGGTTTTGACTCATAGATCCAAGAGGGATCTATGAGGTTTACACAGACCTTTCGAAGAGTACTGCATCCTACACCTTATATGGAAGAGTTGATGTGGGTTTTCCAATAGCAACATCCCCCCACCTTCACTGGGGAAGGAGGACCTCGGGCTGCAGAGTAATTTTTAGAATACATGCTTTCTATCTTTGAGCAACTAGAGATGCCTCCATAGAGGCGGTTGATGCTCTCCAAATATATTCTTCAGGATTCCACAAAGAGATGGTGGTATGTGATCTCACAGGCGGGATGACATCGGGTTTTGGATTGGGATGAATTCCAATTTTCCTTTTATGACTACTTCCACCCGGAGACAATGAGGGCCAATCGAGCCCGAGATTTCATGAGCCTGGAGCAGGGTACTCTCTCAGTCATAGAGTAGTCTTCTCTTTTCACTAAGCTGTAGTGCTTCACACCTATCCCTGGAGGTGATGATTTATTCCTCGCAAGGATGTCTGAGGATGGTCTCAGGCATGAAATCTTATCTCAGGTGAACATCATCAGGTTGACTTCCATTACATCTATATTCAACCAAGCACTAATCACAGAGCATAATCTAAGGGATTCTGGAGTGGTGAGCTAGGGTGGTTCGATATCCGGAGTCAGTATCCCTCCTACTGGCAACATGAAGTGCCATAGGGAGTCTACATGTAGGGATCTGAGGATGTGGGACACTTTTAATGGTAGCTAGGTGGTGTACTACCAATGAGGAAAGAGCGGGAATACGAGGCCACATTTCCCAAGAGACCCAGTGGATTGCCGATCATGAAAAACGATGGGAAATATTCAGTGCTTCTTTCAGTTCATCTCACCAACAGCTTGTGACAGGGGTTCTTATATGAATTTACATTCAGGAGAAGAACTATTAGTTTCTCATCAGTCAGTGAACTGGAGTTCTTCCATCCATTCAAGCTGAGGTGGAGGTCGTGGCCATGGTATCCAATCTCCATGCTTTCAGCAATAATAGGTTGGATCAGCTCAGAGTGGTCAAGTAGTGTCACAGGGCTGCAGTTTAGGTCAGACTTTTTTAGTAGAGAAGACCCAGTAGGAGCAGGATCTCAGACCCTATACGATTCGAGGTACGATCCTAGTAGCCTTAGTTTTATCTTCTTTTCTTTTTGATACAAGGGATTCACATATCTTTATATCAGTCGCTATTTTGGATAGCCTTGGGCTCTATATCTTTTCTTTTGCTAAGATCTTGATGTTAGACACTCTGTTGGGGACTATAATGGCTAGTGTATGTCATTGCAAGGAGTACCCTCTAGAGGTTGGTGTGTGTCACCTCTTATGGGACCTTTATTCCCTAGAGATGATAGGTTATGATGTAATTCTTAGAATAGATGAGTTATTTCCCTTCCAGGAATTTGTTGATTACTATCATCGTAGGGTGAGTTTCACATCACCATATGGTGAATCATTTATTCATAAGGGAGAATGGGATATCCAAGAAAGCAGAAAAAGACCCGAGCATCATGGGTTTGGAGGAGTTACATCTCATATTTCTAGTCTATTTCTGGATGACTAGGGGACTTAACATTTGGACTTTCCTCTAGTGATGGATTGTTTCAGTGATTTATTCCCAAATTCTTTTAAGGTTTTCCTTAGGGGAGAGAGATGTACTTTTCTTTTGAGAATGTTCTAGGAGCATCATCGGTGTCTATTCCTCCTTATAGGATAGCTACACTAGAGTTATAGAATCTCAAGTAGCAGTTGGAGGAGTTGTAGGCAAAGGGTTTCATCTGACCCAGAACTACTCCTTGGGGTTCATCCGTCTTGTTTGCAAAGAAGGTGGATGGTACCATCAAACTTTCTGTAGATCATCGATAGTTAAACCAGATGATGGTCAATAACCGATATCACTTGCTGAGGATTGATGATATCTTTGATCAACTTCAATGAGACCATGTATTCTTGAATATTGACTTGAGGTCTGGTTACCATTATTTTCGTGATATACTATCTGATATAACTCTTACAACCTTCTAGAGTAGGTATGGTTTATACGAGTGCATGGTTATCCCATTCGGTCTCAGGAATGTGCATGAAGTCTTCATGGAACTGAAGAACTGTGTGTTTCATCCATACTTGGATTCCATTGTGGTAATCTTCATGGTTGATATCTTTTTGCACTTTCAAACTCGTCATGACCATGCGACCCATCTTGAGATTGTTTAGAGTACATTTAGATAGCATCATTTATATTTTATGGTCTAAAAATGCCACTTTTGGATGGACCAAATTCACTTCTTGGTTCATGTTATCTTAGAGACAAGAGTATCAGTAGGCCCAGATAATGTGAGAGTAGTAGTTTCCTGGGAGCAGTCGAAGAACGTCTTTGAGATACGGAGTTTTCTAGGGCTGGCTGGTTAATACAGAAATTTCATATATGACTTTTCACACTTAGTAGCACCACTGAATTGTATGACTAAGAAGGGTGTGAAGTACTTGTGGTTTGATTCTTACGAGTCAGCCTTTCTGGAGCTAAAAGAGGTTGACTTTAGCACGCATACTAGTTTTTCCAGAGTTAGTCAACAACTATAATGTTTACTATGATGAATCAGGTATAGGGTTGGTAGATGAGCTTATGAGTGGGGAAGGATTCATTGCCTATGAGTCTAGGAAGTTAAGGCCACATGAGAGTAATAACCTGACACACGATCTCGAGTTGGTTGCATTTGTTCATGCTTGACGCTGCTTGAGACACAACCTCTTGGGAAAGCATTTTTTGGTTTTCACCGACCACAAAATTAACATGTATATCTTCACTTAGCATGACATGAATTTGATACAATGATTGTAGGTTGAGTAAATTCAGTATTTTGACCTTGATCTTGACTACAGACCTAGGAAGGGTGATGCTTTGGCTAATGCATTAGGAATGTTGACTCAAATATAGGAAGTTCCAGAGGCTTGCAGTGAGTGGCAGCTTATTGCTCTATTTTTGAAATGCATTTGGAGGTACACGACAGATAGAGGCCGACTTTTTCATCATCTGTAGTTATTACCTCTACTCTTCTTGATCGAGTGAAAATGAGGAATCTATCAGATTCAGAAGTCCTAGTCCTATGGAAGAGTGTGTCAGGAGATGACCCTATTCCTAGATAGAAAGTGGGAGAGGATAATATCTTTCATTTTCATGGACGGCTGTGGGTGCCAGTAGACATATGCGAGGAGCTAATGCGAGAATTTCATTCCTTATTTGGGGTAGTTAATCCTAGTGTCACAAAAATGTATCTTGGTCTACACTATCAGTATTGGTGGCCAATTATGAAGAGAGATGTTGTTGGGTTTGTCATAAAATGTTCCACCTATCAGTAGGTGAAAGCAGAGCATCAGTGACATGTAGGCCTTTTGAAGTAGTTACCCATTTCTCAGTGAAAATGGAATTATGTCATGATGGACTTCGTGATGGGTTTGACGAGGCCTCCTTGAGGGAATGAAGGAGTTTGGTATTTCATTGACAAACTCACAATGGTTTCTCACTTATTACAGATCAAATAGACCATCTGTCTTGATGAGCTGTGAAGGTTGTACATCCGAGAGATTTTAAATCTACAAAGGGTTCAACACTCTATTGTTTCAAACAGGGATGCACGTTTTACTTCTAGGGTATGGTAGAGAGATCGGAGGGTTTGGTTACATAGGTACATTTGAGTACAGCTTACCAACCCCAGACTAATGGCCAGTCCGAGCGTACAATTTAGGTGCTTGAAGATATGATTCAAGCATGCCTCCTGAATTTTGGAGGTTCGTGGGAGAATCACATACATATTATGGAGTTTTAATATAATAATAGTTTTCATGAAACTATTCAGATGGAACCTTATGAGGCTTTGTACAGTAGGCCATGCTGATCAACCTTATGTTGGATGGAGGTAGGAGAGGCATCTATGTTGGGACCTCATCTTTTCTAGGAGACCACAGAGCAGATAAAGTTGATTTGGAAGAGGATGGCTACTGCATAGTCTCGAAAAAAGTCTTATGATGATCGATGGAGATGACCTCTAGAGTTCAAGGTCAATGTTTAGGTTTTCCTGTGTGTAACACTGAGTTTGGGACACTGGTGGATTAGGAGACATGGTACGCTTTTTCAGATGTATGTCATGCTATTTGAGGTGTTATGGAGAGTTGGGACGGTTGCCTATCGGTTTTTGTTACCACAGAGGTACTGGGATAGGAATGATTTCTTCCACATTTCTCAGCTTCGACATTACCTCTCATACTGGTCTCATGTTTTCAAACTTGAGGAGGTTGAGCTATAAGTGGATGCATTGTTTGAAGAGAATCCTATCTAGATTGTTGATCGCAGTGTGACATGGCTGGTTTGTTCCTCTAGTATGAGTTCTATGGAATCATGGGAGAGTACAGGACGAGACGTGGGAGAGGGAGGCTGATGTACGATTGTAGAGGACAGAGTTGTTTGAGGATTCGTATTCTACATCACCTAGCAAGAAAAATTTAGGGAAAATTTTCTTTAAGGGGGAATGTTTGAAAGAACCCAGATCTTTTTTTCATGTTTGTTTTTTCCTTTCTGGATGTTTTTGAGAAAGAGGAGTTTTTGGAAACTTATATAGTAAACGTCATGTACTTTAAGTACACATCGTGTACCCAGTTTCTGCGGGTGACTGTGTACTAGTTGTGTAACGGCTGAGCACATGGTTTTGTGTGGTGACATAGAGACCACCTAAAGTAGATGACGGAAAATAAAAGTACACACTGTGTACTTTAAGTTTTTCATTAGATGAACCAGGGCCACATATAATGGACAGAATACTCTCCTTCTTCGTCTGTCTCAACCAGAAGTGTTTGTACGGCCACAGATCTTCTACGATCCCTCGACTCGTCATCCGTTATCTGAATCAAACTCCATAGATTGCATTGGTATCGCATCAATCTATAGATTTCAAGGGAGATTCAGGGCTTTAGGTTCATTTATATTGATCTCACAACACCGAGGTAGGTGTTTTGTTCCTTTATGTACATTTTATTTCAATTTTATGTGCAAAAGTTCTCAATACCACAGAATGGGGTATTGCGTGTTTAGGGTTTTTAGCCCGGTTTTTCTTGATATGCCATGTTGTTTGGATAGAGGTTAATATTTTATGAATGGGGTTAAATTTTCCATGCTATTGATGTTTTTCCCATGTTTACTTTTTTTTACCATTTGGTCTAGCTTTCCATGTTAGGCAACTACATTATTTCCCATGCCTAGTATTGTTAGGATGGAGTGATTATTATATTACATCCTATGATATGTTGTAGTTTTTTTATCCAAGTAGTTCTTGAGGTTTAATTTAGCTGCCAGATATCGTTTGTTCATGACTGACTTACACAGGTCCGTGAGAACCTGGAGTAGTACACCGTAGGCGTAATGGACGTTGAGGGCTTCTACAGAGTGTATGTTTACTGTTACATTTCGAGACATTAGCTTGGATGGAATATGTGTTTTCTCAGAGTGTCTTTAATTTCCATGATACGGGTCATAGGGGGAATTGGACATTGATTTCTTCCTCAGAGTGCCCATTAGTTACCGATACAAGACCATAAGGGGAATTGACGGTGAGGGCTTCCTCAGAGTATCTTTGCTAAAGCTGAACCAGATGGGATAATCTTTGTACTTTTAAGAGGGTTTATTATATATTTTTTTAAATAGAGGGGTTAGGTTATGATTACTTCTTAGTGGGTTACCTATATTGGATTAGCTACTTACATGATATAAGAAAATGAATTCAATTCAGTTTTTTGGATTGTTACTATGTGTACTTCCTTGTTTACTTATTCATTTTGTTTATTGTCTGCCATATATATTCACTGACTGTTAGGCATAGATCTTTGGGTATTTTCTAACTGGGATTAGTCTCACACCCTATTTGTGTCAGGATTTTGGTCCTAAACAGATTTCATTGTTGTATGTATAGATAATTGAAACATCCCTTCTACTTCAGGTACTTGATTGTTGTGGAGCTATGGGGATTGGAACCAAGCTGAGGCTTGCAATAGTGTGAAGCTGTTTAAATGCTTTTCTTTGTACTTTGGTTTAGTATTGTATTCCATCATTGTGACTTGTCTGACTGATTTCCTAGGAATATGTATCATGCATCATATATATTTATTTTTCCTCAGTTGTTTTTACATCCAGTCTTCTGTTGTTTACTATTTTATGGTATTATTACTACATCTGCTATTATTATTTCTTTCACTTCTGTCCTGTCACACTGCCATGAAGTCATAGTTTCCCCATTATCACTCCAAATTCCCTCACTATTAGTCAGCTGCCTCTAGTGTTCGGGGAAATGTGCATGAGGCCATGTGACCAACTGAATACGGGGCACCTCTGGGCAGCTTCCGGAATAGGGACGTTACACATGATACCGCTGAATTTATTAGAAAAATACATTGAAATAATTTATTAATTTTTTTTATTTAAATATTACATTAAAAAACAATAAAAAATATTAGATAATAATATTTAGATTTAATATGAATTTATCCAGTAGAAAAATCCTTGAAAATAATCCATATATATGCAGCAAATAAGTTTTCAACATAAAAGCACGTAATGAACTGGAACGAAGGGTATGAACAGTGACATACAATAGGGAATGAATCATAGTTTTTGGAAATGGATAGAAACATAACATAGGGTACGAACCATAATTTTTGTAAATGAATAGTAATGTAACATAGGGTGTGAACAATAATGTATTGTTGTTGAACCATACTTTGCATAAATAAAGTGTAATGTAACGTAGGGTATGAACTATACATTACATAAATGAATAGTAAAATAACGTAGGGTATGAACCATACATTGTGGAAATAAATAGTAATGTAATGTAGGGTATAAATAGTAACGTATGGTTGTTAAACCATATATTTCAATATTCATAAATGTAGGGTTTCCCATACTTTGTGAAAAAACTTGACAGCATACTTTAACAAACGTCAATGAATTTTTATGTGATCTAAAAAATCATATTCAGACTTTAGCAAACCAACTTTATTCGTATAAAAACATATTATATTTGTAATTAATCAAGAATAAAATAAATATGACATATAAAACTCAAAATATAATAAAAAAATAGAAGCCACAACATTCTGGAGAATAGTAGTTCAGAAAAATCAAAGAATAACTTCATCCAATTTATTCACCATCCAAATGATCTTTTAAGACTTCTAACTAAACTAATGAAATCTATACAACCTTGTAATATTTTTATAAAATCATGTTTCTGGAAAATAAGATTTATATAGAAGTATTAGTAAAATAAGTATTGAAATTTTTTAAAACTGAAAATATTGGAGTATATATAACTGTAGCAGCATCTTCATTGAATTTTTAGAGAGTAGAGAAAGAATTTTTATACTTCCTCATAAACTAATGAAGTTTAGATAAATCTATTATATATCCAACATGATAAGAATCCAAAAAATACAAGAACTATGAAATGATATACCATCAATATACATAGGAATATAAATCAAGAAAAAGAGTGGAAAAGTAATCAAACAAAAGAAAACATGCACATGCCCAAATAATATGGGTCTGAAAAATGAACCAACATTACAATCATGGAGATGGTATGTTGTACGTAGACATAAGTAACATTCTCATTTATCAATTATAATTATGGAAAGAAGTTAATTAACATTTATCTTTACATAATTATCATTATATAATTAATATCATATTATTTAATCATATATTCATATACATAGAATTATTGTAATGTAAAATGAATGGAATTTCCTCAAGGAGGGGGAAGTCCACACGTCCGTGAATGACATTATCACTTTTTTTCTGCGAAAATGTAATAAACAAAATGATATTTTATATTTTTTGAAATGTAATTATTTCATGATAATCATATATATTTCATTTATATCACATATTAATATTAAAATAAACCTTAATAGATTCCATTTAATGGCTGGATGAATCATATCTCATTGGGGAGGTGGAAGTCCACTTGTCCACAAGTGATGTTATTGTGTCCCCACAAATTGGAAATCATGATGGTATATGATATATTATAATTCTATAGGAAAACATACATCATAAATATCAGAAATAACATATAAAAACTATAATACCATCATTATTCCAAGCCTTAAGAGGTAGTAATGGATGACTGAATGACATCAGTTCATGAGGTGGTAGTGTGTCATACCAACTAATGGTGATTTTGTCGCCCATTTGATGGAATTTTGTATAGGTTTAGTTCTGACCCTTACAATAACAAAAGTATCATTAAATTGATGATTCTAAGGTTTTTATATAAAAATGTAATAATAATTATTTAAATATTGGGGATAGAAATAGAAAAAATACTCATCAAATAATGTTACCTCTTCTACGGGTAAATCGTTTTTGTTTTCACCAAAGAACATTCTTGGTTTACTTTATGAACAAGGTGCGGATTCTAGGATTAGATTATGGATATTAGGATGTTATTTTGTAAGGGTTTTGATGAGGAAAAACTCTTGAGTGTTCTGAAATGTTTGGGAGAGTGAGTTCTCATTTATAGTGGAGGAGGTGTGACATTCCTATAAATATCAAAAGGTAATAACTATTGTGAGGTCTCCCTTACATCATGTACCTCCAAAATTAAAAAAATAATTGAATGGAGGTAAATTATTTTCTATAGAAACATATACCACAAAAAAATAGAATTTTTTTTTCTTTTTTTCTTAGTAATTAAGATTACTAAATTTATCATTATAATTTTTACAAATGAAACTTGTATCATTGTTGATGGACCTATAACATTTATCTAGTAAGACTATAATTAAAAATATATTTATTGGAATATTTATACCGAATTATCACTAATGGAAAATTGGTCTATAGAAATGGTCAAAATCCATTATTATAGGGGTCAAAATTGTGGCTCTAAGTTATAGCCATGGTTCCAGATGGTCATGGCACATATTTTCATGGCTATAGTTAAAATCTATAGCCATGGTTTTATTAGGATATAGACATGGTTCAAAAACAATGATATATCCCTATTTCCATGGTTTCTCAAACCATCTATAGCCCCCATAGGTTTCCACTATGGTTGTTGGGATATATCCATGGTTGTCTACCATAGCAACATGATTATACCCGATGTAAATTGGGGATAGAGCCCCAAAATAATGTGTGCCCACCAAGATTTTTTCTTTGTCCCTCCACTATGTGCACCATAGACCTTTCCAATACACCATATATGCCTTTGAGTATATAAATATATATATATATATATATATATATATTAATAACTAGTATTATAGCATATAAACAATGGCTATATCCCTTCCCATTATTTTTTCACAGGTTAATTTTTTTCTTATGTAAGGGAGGGGGATCTATTTACATGGTTTTGAGGAATAGTGGATATATAAAAAGAAAAAAATAATCTATATCCATGGGTTTACCAAAATGGTGGCCATTACCCTTGGTAAAAGACCCTATAGCCATGGTTTACCAAAACGGTTGCTATAGCACTTAGAAAAAGACCATATAGCCAAGGTTTTACCAAAACCGTGGTTATAACCCTCGTAAAATGATCCTATAGCCATAGTTTACCTATATTGTGTTTATAGATCTTGAAAAAAAATCCTATTGGCATAGTTTAGTGAATCAATGGCTATATCCTTTAAAAGTATACCATATAGGCAATGTTTTATGTAAAACTGTGGCTATAATCTTGGTATAAAAACCTATAGCCATGGTTTTGGAAAACTGTGGCTAGAGGTCTAGGGATATAGCCTAGTTTTCTAATATTTTATTCTATATATTAAAAATTATTCATTAAATTAATCCAATGTGTGTGAAAAAAATATGTACACTATAAACACGTGTAATGTGCATCACCCCAATTTAACCTTAATCACGTTAACAAATTTTAATTTCTTTCGATGATATTTTTGGTCAAAAATTATTTTCAAATAATTTGACTATAGATATTATATATATTCCAAATAATTATACCTGTTTTTCAAAATTCAATTGAATTTATTGGAGAAATTAAATTTAAAATTTATCCTGCAGATGTGACTAGAAAGCGGGTATTTAAAGTGAAAATGATCCAAAAGATTACACTGTTCTTATATAAAATTATTTATAAAAAATATTTAAAGGACCTAAATTGGATTAATAGATTTATAATTTTCTTAATTTGAGTTTAAATACAGTTAAAAGTATAATCTAACTACGTAAATATATTAGATTAAAATAATGTTTTCTATTAAAATTCTATGTTTTTTACAATTTATCAAAAATTGAAACATAGAAAATTACCAAAACATTCAACCTAAGCTAATTTATAAATCGTATTTTAAAAATGGAGTTTATTAATTCAAATAATATTTATAAAAGTTTCAAATTTTAGTTTTCAAATAACTCTTCCATTAAATGGTGGTAAAAAATGTTTTAGGAAAATACATTTTTTAAGCAGAAAACTATATTTATTCCTATCTTTTAACTATCAAATATAATGGATTAATTTAACACTAAATTATAAAAATTTTAAAAGAAAAATTTATTACAATTCATACTCTCCATTATAATTCACTGGTGATAACTTCCCTATTAAATAGTAATATTAAGAAAATATTATTGTTCGGCTAAACTACACATTGTGTCTAACTGAACTTATTAAAAAATTTAAATTAATTTGAAACAAAATATACATCATAAAATATTCAGATGATACATACTACCCCCCTAAAAAATAAATTATCGCAATAAATTCTTCTTGGTTATCAATGTTTTAACATTTTCATAATTCCTTTTTGGATACCCACATCGTACAAATGAAATAAAAGGACAAACTCTTTAAATGGGTTTTATGGAAACATAAAGTTCACTAAAAGGTATTCATGACTAGGATTCCACTTAGGGAGGACATTAGTTGGAAATTAAAATAAGGATTTTGAATGGAAGACTAATTATCAGGGATTAATAAAGGGTGATAGTGAACATGGTCAAGATGAAATCAATAATGACCAAACCACAAGACAAATACATGTGGAAAAGGTCATTTGTATCATCAAAAAAGATGGTAATATGATAAAATTTTATTTCAATATCAAGATCGTATATTTAATAGATTCATTCTCCATCATTACTAAGATAATAATGAAAATTAATTAATTGTTGAATATAATATTCTACCATTAATCAATTTCCACCATTAACTCATCTCTTTCTCCAAACAATGAGTATTCACAATGACTTTTCGTGACTAGAGCACTTGAATCAACATCTAATGGATCACATTATCCTCAAAATGACAACATTGAATCTGTCCTATCACTACATGAAATTTCACATATCCCAACAGTTTCAAACCATTAGGATAGTCTATCCCAATGGTTTCCAGAACCATTGGTAGAAACAGTTGGTATAGGATGCATCCATGTCATCTATGCCAATGTTTTAAGTAAAAACGTTGGTATATATGTCTACTAATGGTTCATAAACCATTGGTACAAATTCTTTCCAACATCTAACATATTCCAATGATTCCATGAAACTATTTAAATAAATGTATACCAACAGTTTTTGAACCATTGGTATACTTGAAGTATATGTTTTTTCCCAAAGGATTCATAAAACGTTGGGATATATGATTTCCACTATAAACATTACCAACGGTTCTTGGAAACTGTTGGTATATAGTTGTTGCCACTCAAATATCTTAGCAGCCTGCATGCATCCCTCCCAGCACCTTGCATCTCTCCCAACAGCCTACATGCATCCCTCCCAACAACATTCCCACATCCCTCCTAGCATCCTACATCCACCTGAATCCGTCCCAGCAGCCTACCTGCAACCCTCCCAGTAGCCTGCCTGCAAACCTCCCAGCAGCCTACCTATAACCCTCTGCAATTACTGCCAATACACCACAACAGCCTACATCACTCTGCAATTACCACTGTAAATACACCCCATAATTAAAAATAAAGACAATATATACCCCACTGATATATGTATCTAAATGTAGCCTTCTATAATTAATTTTAACCGCTATATCATTTCAGATATATGTATCTACTTATGAATTCCCAATGCATAGTTACCACATAAAACATAATAAACAGAGAATAATTATATAGTATTTTTACATCGTTTGATCACAATGTAGTTTTTTTATTCCTTGGTGAGTTTGAGTAATGTCTGAGACTCATATATCCACTATATCACATTGGTGAATACAAGTGGGCTATCTCCCAAAAATACTTTACTATCTCCCGATAGATTTTTTGTATCCTAATTAATTTACAGTCTCTCAATTGTGCTCTTTCTGCTGGATATAGCCAGTTTATAATGGATCCTTCCTACAAACTCTGGAACACTATTTTCATAGACAACAGAATATGTGCATAATATACAAAAAGTAACACAATACACCATGAACAAGTATACATGCATAATGCATACAGAATTATCTATGAATTCATAAAGAATTCTATATGAATTCAATTAATCCAACATATAATTCAAATATAAATCTGAATACCTCCAATTCTGTATTTAATTACCTTCTACACTCATACCGAATTAGCACATAATTCATAAGGTAATTACAACAAGTATACACATACAATAATTATACCCATTGACCATTTAAACTTAATTTATAAGTTCAATAAATACATAATGAATTCAATTCGGAATTCAATGGGTTCGGGGCTATTCAGGGGATTGGGTTGGCTGTCTAAGGGGTGGGGGTGTCCGGGGGGATGGGGGTGTCTGGGGTGGGGTTTGTCAAGGGGTGGTGGGGGTTGTCAAGGGTGGGGGGCTGTTCATGGGGCTATCTGGGGGTGGGGTGGTGTCTGGGGTGGCTGTCCAGGGGTTTGGGGTAGTGTCCAGGGGTTTGGGGGCTTTCCAGGGGTGGGGTGTCTAGGGGGTGGGGGGTCCTGGATGTGGGGTGGTGTCCAGGGGTGGGGTGGTGTCCGAGGGGGGGTTGTCGAGGGGGCTATCCATGGGGGTTTCCAGGGGTTGGGGGTTTCTAGGGGTGGGGGTGCTTTCCAGGGGTGGGGGTGTACAAGGGGTGGGGTGTCTAGGGGTGGGGTGGTTTCTAGGGGGTGGGGTGGTCCAGGGGTTGGGGGTTGTCCAAGGGGGTGGGGTGGTGTCCACGGGGGTTGGGGCTATCTAGGGGGGTGGGGGCTGTCCAGGGGGTGGGGTCGGTCCACGGGGGTGGCAGGGCTGTCCAGGGGTCAGGGTCATCCAAGGGGGTCGGCGGAGTTGTCTACGGAGGTGGAGGATTTCTAGGGGGTAGGGGTGTCCATGGGGTGGGTGGGGATTTCCAGGTGGTATAGGGTGTCTGGGGGGGTGGTCAGGTTGTTTACGGTGGGTAAGGGTGTCAAGTGTGGTGGGTGGGCTGTCCATGGGGGTGGGGGTTGTCCACAAGGGGAGGGGCAATCCAGGGGTGGGTGAGGCTTTCTAGTGGGTGGGTGGGGTGGTCAAAGGGGGTATGGGGTGTCCAAGGGGTGGTCGAGGCTGTCTAGGTGGTATGGTGTGGCTAGGGTGGTGGGTTGGGCTGTCCAAGGGGGCAAATGGTGTCCAGTGGTGGGGGTTGTCCATAGGGGGAGGAGCTATCCCGGGGGTTGGAAAGCTATCCACGAGGGTGGTGGGGCTGTCCAGGGGGGTACAGGGTGTCTGGGGGGCTACCTTAGGGCCTCCCTTCCCATTAAATTTGGGTGGGTGATGTATCTAAAAAAATATCTAGGTATCATACATCGAATTCTGAGAAGACTACAAACTTCCATGGGGTGTCGTCCTGGAGCAGGGCCAAATCACAGCATTACTGCGGCGTGACCTGGGCGTGACCACAGTGTGACCGCGGCATGACCGCGGTGTGACTACAGCCGGACCGCAGCGTGACCACGGCCAGACCACGGCATGATCATGGCTTGACCACACCATTACTGTGGCGTTTTGGCCCGTTCCAGCGATATCCACGAGGCAGCATCTTCCATCCAGGAGGTAAGGGAGTAGGAGGAGACGAGGCAATATTCTGGTCGTTGCCTCGCCAGCAGAAATTCTGATTAGTCCGTCTCAACATTGATCACTAGAGTCGTGGAATACTATCACAGAGCTGATCAAAAGCATCTATTTTAAAACTACATTCTAATTCAATCCTATAAAATATTTCTATTATGCTTTGTTAATAACACATTAAAACATTGATAATAATTAACAATATACCTTTTTCTAACGAAATTGTAACAATTTCCAAAAATTGGTTATCATTTTAAAAAAAACATTTTAAACACATTCAAAAATACAAATATCATTATAAAATTATTCTCAAGTCTTCTTATTGTCCAATATTTACTATGATGTCCCTCGAGCACTTAGATGGTCCTTATATAATACAAGAATCTAGCTTCACCCTCATCTTCAATGTTGTCTATAGGTGACTAAATATTTTCATTAGAGACTCAACTTAGAGATTTTACACTTGAGATCATCCTTACCCATTAACTATATGTGGGTAATGTATCTAAAACTCTATCAAGATATAATACATTGAATTATTACAGAACTGTGCATCGTCACGGGGTGTCGTCCTGGATCAGGGCCAAATCGCAGGGTGACTGCGGCGTGACCGCGGTGTGACTGCAGCGTTATCATGGCGTGACCGTAGCATGATTGCGGCTTGTTTTCCCAGTCCAGCGACATCTGTGGGGTGGAATCTTCCAGCTAGGAGGGAAGGGAGCAGGAGGAGTTGGGGAAACATTCTTGGTGTCGCTCCACCGGTATAAATTGAAATTAGTCAGTCTCAATATTGATAACAAGACTCATGGAATATTATCACAGAGATGATCAAAAACATCTATTTTAAAATTATATTCAACTTCAATCCTTTAAAATATTCTCATTATGAATTATTAATATCACTTATAACCTTTAAAATAATTAACACTATTCCTTTTTCGAATAGAATTGAAAAATCTTCCAAAAATAGGTTATACTTTTGAAACAAAAACATTTTAAAAACTTTTCCAAATACATATAACATTATAAAAGTATTCTCATGTATTCTTATTGTCCAACCTTTTCTATGGTGTCCCTCGAGCACTTAGATGGTCCTTGTATAATACCATTAGAAAGCTTCACCCTCATCTCCAATGTTGTCTACAGGTGACTAAATATTTTAATTAGAGACTCAATCCAGAGATTGGCTACTTGAGGGCCTCCTTCCCTAATTATCTATAGGTGGGTAATGTATCTAAAACTCTATCTAGGTATCATACATAGAATTACGATATGACTACAAACCATCACGTGGTGTCTTCCTAGACCATGGCCAAATCATGGCACAACCGCGGCTTGACCGTGGCGTGACCGCGGCGTGACCGCGGCATGACCGCGGGGTGACAGTGGTGTGACCACGTCATGAATGCGGCGTGACTACGGTGTGACCACGGTGTGTTGGCCCAGTCCAGGGACATCTACAAGGTAGAATCTTCCAGCCAGGAGAGATGGTAGTAGGAGGAGGCGGGGCAACATTCTGGTCATCGACCCACTGCTAGAAATTGTGATTAGTCAGTCTCAAAATTGATCACAAGACTCATGAAATATAATCACAGAGCTGATCAAAAGCATCTATTTTAAACGTACATTAGGCTTTAATCATTTAAAATTATCTCATTAAGTCTTATTAATATTACTTTCAAACCTTGAAAATTATTAACACTATACCTTTTTCTAATGGAATTGAAAACATTTCCAAAAATAGGTAATCATTTTAAAAAAATCATTTAGACACATTTCATAACACAAATATCATTATAAAAGCATTCTAAATTCTTCTTATTGTCCAAAATTTACTATGATGTCCCTCGAGCACTTAGATGGTCCTTATAGAATACAACTAGAAAGCTTCACCCTCATCTCCAATGTTGTCTAGTGGTGACTAAATAGTTTCTTGAGATACTCAATCTAGAGATTTACTACCTGAGGGCCTCCCTCCCCATTAAATATAGGTGGGTAATGTATCTAAAACTCTATCTATGTATCATATATTGAATTTAGACAGGGCTGCAAACTGTCACGGGGTGTCATCCTAGAGCAGGGCCAAATCACGATGTGATCGTGGATTAACTGCGGCGTGATCGCAGAGTGACCACGGCGTGACCGCAGTGTGACCGGGGTGTGACATCGGGGTGACCGGGGCATGACCACGGCGTGACCACATCTTGACCATGGTGTGACGGTGGTGTGAGGGCGGTGTGACCGCGACGTGACCACGACTTCACCACGGTGTGACCACGGTGTGTTGGCCCGGTCTAGCGGCATCAGTGGGGAAGCATCTTCCGGCCAGGAGAGAAGGGAGTGGGAGGATGTGGGGAAACATTCCAGTCATCGCCCCGCCGGTAGAAATTGTGATTAGTCATTCTCAACATTGATCACAAGACTTATGGAATACTATAAAAAATATGATCAAAATCATCTATTATAAAAGTACATTCGGCTTCAATCCATTAAAATATTCTCATTATGATTTATTAATATCACATTAAAACCATGAAAATAATTAACACTATCCCTTTTTCTAACGGAATTGAAAACATTTCCCAAAATAGGTTATCATTTTAAAACAAAAACATTTTAGACACCTTTCCAAATACAAATATCATTATAAAACTATTATCAAGTCTTCTTATTTTACTACATTTACTATGATGTCCCTCGAGCACTTTGATGGTCCTTTTAGAATACAAGTAGCAAGTTTCACCCTCATATCCAATGTTGTCTAAAGGTGACTAAATATTTTCATGAGAGACTCAATCCAGAGATGTGTTACCTGAGGGCCTCCCTCCCCATTTAATATGGGTGGGTAATGTATCAAAAACTATATCTAGGTGTCACTCATCTAATTCTGAAAGGACTGCGAACTGTCGTGGGGTGTTGTCCTATAGTAGTGCTAAATCACGGCATTACCGCGGCATGATCGCGGTGTGACCGCGGAGTGACCGTGGCTTGACGGCGGTGTGACCGCGGCGTGAGCGCGGCGTGACCACGGCATGTTGGCCTTGTACAGTGACATTCTTGAGGCAGCATCTTCAAGTTAGGAGTGAACGAAGCGGGAGGAGGCGGGGAAACATTCCAGCCATTGACCTGCAGGTAGAAATTGTGATTAGTCAGTCTCATCATTGATCACAAGATTCATGGAATTCTATCACAGAGCTGATCATCCATCAGATTCCCCATTGTTGCAGAAAGATCCAACTACATTATATGAGGTCTGTGTTGTTTACTCTTCTCACAAAGAAAAAAAGTTAATGTAGAATCATTTTCTCTACAATGGTCAAAACACTCATCAAATCATCAAGATCATAAAAATATTAAACTATGAAGGACAAGGACCAGTAAAAAATAGATAACCATACATAAATGGTTTCATCAACTCTGTTGAGAAAGTTAATTAATCATATTTTAGTATAAAAGATTTTATTCTTATTTTTATCCATCATGTTATATAATTTCATATGAAATTAATGTATCCCTATAATGGAAAACGCAGGATAGGAATCCACTCTAATAGAACATGGAACCAAGTGGGCATGGCATGAAGTGGGGAGGACTAGTGATCATATAGAGTCTTTAAGTATTATTGAAATTTTATTCTACTTACCAATGTTTATACTAGATATCAAAATTTTGATTACTCTTTATATAGGATTCCAAATAAATCCTATGTAGTTGTCCTTCACATTAGAGAAACTGATCTTATGTTATGAAAAACATACTCTTTATTCAAGATTTTGGTATGATAAAGATATATATTTCATATTAATTGTTTTTAAAAGTGGTAATGGGTAGTTGAAACTACTGATTGAGAGTCTAATTATGTAGGTGTATTACTTATCAATGATAAATGCCTTTCTTGGAACACTAATAATAAAACTTCACTCATCTTGAGAATAATAGAATTTGAGTATGTTTTAACATCTCAGGATGCAACATAAATATTATTGGAGAATTCATATATGTAAAAATTATATGTGCATCGAGGCTAGGAAAACACCCCAAACAGTGTTAAGATGAAACTTGTGGTGGGTAGCACCATAAGCCTGATAGGTGTTAAACAATGACACCATCATTTTTTTTGGATATATAGGCTTGGGTAAACACCCAAAGGGTTGGCCAAAAGGCAGGTAAACAACCAAAACGTGTTTCTCCATAATATAAGGTCACAACGGACATGATAGAACAAATAAACTATTTATTATGTTATAATAAGGGATTATCGGAAGGTTGTAGTGAGCAACACAGTGAAGTGATTGAGAAGGTCCTATTGCTCAATGAAAATGAGGAGGATGTGGCTATAATGATGGGGAGGGCTCTTAGAGTGACCCTTAATGAGGATCAATACACATGGATCAAAAATCTAGACCTAATTATGGTAGGGAACGTTAATAAATGGTTGATTAGCATCAAAGAGTACATTCAGACTTGGGATCAACTGGCTTCTGAGTTTGAAAATCTAGTGATGGAGGCATCAATATCCACATTACTTCCCTACATTGGAAACAGTTTAGAGAAGTGGATTTTGGGAACCTCAAGTTAATCTTTAGTGACACAGTTTAAATTGGTGGTCTGCATTGGTTCAGCTCTCTGTTTTTTTTATCAACTTTTTGCTATTTATATCCAGCACGCTACCAGGATCAACTTCAGATGGTGTTCAGAGCAACAAGTATTTATCAGAGCATGCCTTTTGGATTTGGATACTGGGAGGTTATGGATTTTCAATCGGTTTGGTTACCGCGCTTCTACACGGGACGTCTTGCTGAAAAGACATTCTTTGGTGGGGGCTTGTAATGATAGTACAATAGCTGGGGAGGAGATGATCCAGTTTTCTGTTATGGGTTTTCCTATTCAGGTGGGTCTTTCTCTGTTTTTGTACATCTTGGTTTATCACTTTTTCCTTAAAAGTGTTTTGAAAATAAATTAATTAATTTTCAGTCATTCAAATAAAATAAAAACAAACTTTCCACAAAACAAAAACCAACAAGAGACATATGGAAAACTCAAACCATATCTAAACATGATACAAATAACCATCACTACACATCGGTTTAGAAGACAGCGTACCTCCGTTGGAGGGGTGTAATTATAAAATCATAGAATGGCTTTATCACACAATTAATTTAACTATATTTAACATTTATTCTAAAACTCATTCAGCGCAAATCAAATGCAATAAATTAAGTTAATAGATCAACATAACTATCACTGTGAGTTGTCATGGACATCGTACCTCCATTGGAGGGGTTTTATTATAAAAACATGAATTTATTTACCAAATGGAACAATTATATTAAAGAACAGTTATTCAATATATGATATTCAATACAATTAAGCATAATTAAGAAAGAAGATAAATTCAATTTAAAGCATTCTTGAATTAAAGAGGCTAGGAAAGGGACCCTCCCTCAAGGTGGAACCAAGTCGTCCGCTTTGGCTCTTGAAGCTTTCTAACAAAAAGCTAATGCTCCTCCACTGGGTATACGCACCTTCACACACAAGCAAGGATACCTAGTCCCTATGCACACACCCGCATGGCAATGAGCATGTGCAAGGGGATCCTTGTACATATGCTTATATGCATATACCAGTCTCCACTCACATGTGTATGCATATATATATATACACACATGGACACACCTATCCCCATACATGCATTATCACTACAATGGGTGACTATAAACGTAACGGGGGAACCCACATACATATACTTACTTACCTATGCACACGCAGGCATGTCACCCATGATTTGGTGACTCCAAACCAACGAGAAGGAACCGATGCACTACAAAAAAGATATTAGGAACCTTAAAAACATAAAGGACGCTAATTAACCAGTGAGAAACCAACCAATAGCATTAAAGTCTTACCTAGATTGGTAGCGGAGAACCAAATCCATCCAAACCAACATGAAACGATCCAAGGCTCTACCGAAAACATTATATAGAGTCAAAAACACTGAAATCCCCAAATATATGAGGTGCAAGACAAGTAGTAACCATAAAATATTACCTCAGATCAAAGTTAGTGGACCGAGTCAATTTGAACCCCTTCTGGCCCCTTCACAAAATTTAACTACTCTTTCTCCATAGAAATTACTAAAAGATCTAACATGCCAATGTAATTATGAAAATAAATTAAAAACTAAACTAAAACATATATGTCTCTTGTGACTATACATGTCACCACCCAACATATAAGAACCACAACACCCCATGGGTCAAATCATGAATTTTCAAGCAAGGGGGGAATAGATACATGCTTCAAAATAATAAAATCAAATTGCACATTCATGTTAATTAACATTCTCCTTCTTATTAATGGTATATAATCAGTTTGGCTCGAGTTTCAACATATTTTTATTTTGTTCAATACATGTTTGTTTGGAACATTTCCATTAGATTTAGTTTGTCTCGTTTTTTTTAAATTATCTTGGACAATTTCATTCATTTGGGTTATAGTTGATCATGAAATTAGTCTTATTTATGCAATTCATACCTGATATAGATTTCTCATGGGCACATAAATCACCAAAACCCCAACTTAAATAGGCCAAACAAAGAGGGAGGAATAAACCGACCTCAAATCCCCTTGGACAACCCGCCCCCACCCCCTGGACACCCCACCCACATGGACATCCCCCTCAATCCCCTGGAAAGCACCACCACCCCCCAGGACACCACCCCACCACCTGGACACCCCCACCCCCTAGACACCCCCACACCCACGGACAGCCCCCACCCACATGGACATCCCCCCAACCACTTGGACACCCCCAGCCCCCTTGGACACCCCCTCCCCCCCCCCCCCCCCGACCACCTGGACACCCCCCCCCCACCCCCTGGACACCACCACACCCCCTGAATACCCCCTGGACACCCCCACCCCCGCGGACATCCCCCCAACCCCTGGACACCCAAAACCCCTAGACACCCCCACCCCATGGACAGCCCCACTGGACAGCCCCCCTGGACAACCCTCCCCCCAACCCAACCCCCATGGACAGCCCCCCCAACCCCCTGGACACCCCCACCACCCACCTGGACACCCCCCCCCCCCCCCACCTGGACACCCCCAACCCCCTTGTACAGCCCCCCCCCCCAACCCCCTGGATATCCCCCCGCCACCCTGGACACCACCCCACCCCCTGAACACCCCCACCCCCTTGGACAGCCCCCTTACTAGACATCCCCTACCCCCTTGGATAGCCCCCCAACCCCTAGACACCCCCAACCCCTCAACATAAATATTTTTTGAATGTGACAAATAAGAAAGCGCAAATAAAATAAAACAGTTTTGAGCTACAAAGAAAATTTCTTCAGTAGAAAAAATCCTCAATTAGTGTTATAACATAGAAATTGATAAACCCACCTTATTACCATACTTGTTGATATAAAAAAACACTTTAATGGAAATGTCACATAACACGCACTTCACATATATATTATTTTCACGGAAAAGAAATTTTCAAAATGAATCATTCATAGAGTTTTTTTATTCCATTGAAAAAATCAATATGGAGAAAATACGAAAATACATTCTTGTTAATCACTTCTCTAAAAAACTTTCAACACATTTCCCATGAGTTAATTACATATTTATAGCGTACTTTGCATCTAGATAACACTTTATAATTTAATAAAATATTGTTACCCATTGAACTGTATGTGAATCCAAAAAGAACAACACATTTATCCACAAACCAATTTCCCTTCACATGCATCATGTACATATTAATATAACATGCATTAGATAACATTCTCATTTTTAAATTATAACACTCCATTCACATGACAACATCAACCACAAATCATCAGTGGTATTAATAACTCTACGAATAAAATATTCATAACATTTTTATGAGATCCAAATGATTTCACATTGAAAATGATATTCTTTATGAAACTAGAAACACATCATAACCTAAATCGTAAAGAAATAATGTTCTCATGGTACCTTCTATGAAAACTTCCAATGATTTATATCTACAAACACTGCAATGATAACTATTTAAATGTTTTATGAAAACCAAAATCAATCATATATCACAGATGAATGAAACAATATGAAAAGACACAAATTGATTCAAAAAAACTCAAACATAAAAATGAATCAATTAATCATACCAGAAGAAGATTTGGGAATTAATTCTATAGAATACAGGAAAAGTAGAAGGGGATTCTCGAACAGAGGGGATCCTCAACCTAGGCGGGATGCCCGACCACTAGAGGGGATGAATGACCTTGTCGACCAAGGGGGGATTTGCGTCGGGTGAGGGAAAGCACGACCTAGGAGGGATTAGCGTCGGGGGAGGGAAATCTCATTCTTAGGGTGGATGTGTGACCTCGGAGGGGATTCTCTACTTGAGGAGGATGAGGAGGGGTATGTGTGAGTGATGATGAGTGGAAAACGGAGAGCATAGAGCTATGAGGGGAACTTCGAATGATAGAAGGGGAGTGCACGGTGAGCTGTGAACGGCGGTGAGGGGGAGTCAGGATGGGAGCGATGATGAGGGGGAGTAAGGATGGAGAGGATCATTTCGTGATGAAGAAGTGGGGGCGTGACATGAGTGGAAGTTGGGATGGTAGGAGGGTTTCATTTTACGTATGTTTATCCCAACGGTTCATAAGAACTATTTTCTATTGATCTTGGTAAATACAACTTATATTAATGTATACCAACATTTTCACAGAACCGTTGGTATAGCCTCTTTATTCCAACGGTTTTCGCAAACCGTTGGGAAATAACTGTTGGTATAGGTGGGATTTCCACCATTGTATCATTAGATATTAACCAAAACAAAATTGTTTAGCACATTGGAAGATAAATGAAACATGAATGTGATGAGATAATACATTAATATCTAACAGTCAAATGTAAAGACATACTTATCATTAATATGAAGCCTTACACACCCCAACCCAAATAAATATCTCATGAAATATCCTTCATCAATTTATTATTACATCACTTAATACATTATAATGATTTTTTAAAACCTTTAACATATGATTAACCTTTAAAAAATACCAAACTCTGTAGCACTTCCATCCCTTCATCAGATGGCACGACATCAACAGCAGTAGCATAAAATGATTTTCTTGCACCACTTTAATTGTACTTATTTCCACCCTAAGTACTTAACTTCATCATACATAAAAATAATGTCCAAAATCATCGAAGATAAACCATATTACTATTTATTAGATATATTTTATCTCAATCATGGATTGGTTGGGGCTATATTCCTTATAGTCTAGTACCATGTGACAGAAATTACCACACCATTATAAATATACAGATCCTAACATAAATTCCACAAAATGAATTTTACCACACTACGAACATGTTTAAGGATTACCTCTAGAATTATTAGTTAGTTTCTTCTCCATTTCTTTCCACCATGACCATTTCTTATTCTTATCATCCCTTGCAATGTAAGTGTTTTGAAACTCTATATGAACATCCTCAACATTATCAAAACATCTAAATTCTTATATTTTCAAAGATCTTCCTAAAATATGTTTTATTAAAATATATTAGTTTTACTATAAATCTCTCGAAAAATTTCTACAAACATACCTAGAAAATCTTTCGATTTTTTTATCATATGTGGAAACTGGATAATCATACTTCTTCTTTAATTCCATGAATTATATCTCCATCATAAGACCAACAACCTTATGTAAATATTTCTCAGGTAGAATGTCCTTAAATATTTTTCATTCCAGGGAATAAATATCATATTTCTATATTGTATTTTTATCCAAATAAAAATATTGATCAGTTTCACCATCAATAATATAGATATAAAGAGTTTCTTTTTGAAATTTTGAACATCTTATGACATCAAATATCTTCCTCAGGGCATCGATCCATCATTTGTCTACCAATGGGTCAGATGATCCATTGAATGATGGGGGATGTTGTTTCCTGAAATTCCACATTATATACATGTTCCTTTATAGTACATATAGTTCCAATCTAGCATTGATACCACAACCATTTATTTCTTGTTTAAATATATCCATCCACCCAACAAACTATTCTGTTATAATTACAACCATATTTTGATGCCTATTTGAAAGTATTTTTTCCTTTTTTTCCTTCCCATTACATAATTTTGGATTCTAATATGGAAAAACATTCTTGGAAAAACATACATTATATGAATCAACAAGAAAATCTTAAAATTTTACGTCGTTTAAACTTAACCCTAAAATAAAATCTTTGAAGGGAATGCTATTAACAATACCATAACCTATAAAGTTATCTAAACATTTCCATTGATACAAAAAAAACGCCCCAGCCATACAAATTACATTATCTTGAGTTTTAGTCAATAATTTTATTTATTTCACATTAAGGATCATTACAATTTTTGGGTTTTTGAAAATTATGCCAAAACTCATACATAAAAAACCATAAAATAAAAAGTGTACACCTCCAATTAATAACCATTTTTACAATAATACAAAATGTTTAAAATAAAAAATGGTCTAATTTATGTAAACTCTTTATTTATTTTAACTTGACTCCTTCCACTCTTTTACCCATCCTTAAATCAAGTAAAAGAAATTTAAAATATGGGATGAGTACATAAATAAAAGTAAGTGATACAAAAAGTATGAAAAAATATTAGTCCTATGAAAACATAAAAACTATGAAAAAAATTATTTTAAAGTAATAATTCTCACCCTTAAGAAGTGTTAAACACTTTCCTTTGAAAATAAGCTCAACGAGCAACCTTTATTAATTATAATATTACCATAAACCCCATAACAATCATAAATAACTCAAAAAGGTGGTTTGGGAGATCATTATACTTTTCTTAAATGGAATGACCAAGCGATCTACCTCCATTAATTTCACTATTAAATATGTAATAACCATATGGTTAACATCAATACCCAATCCATTATAGGGATATTAGGGATCCACCCATCATTGGTTTATCATTAAATAACCCATCATCACTTTATCACATAACCCCCGTCATTGGGTTATCACATAACCACCTATCAAATATACAATTAACATTATATAATCATAACACATAAATGAATGAAAGTACTAAAATTTCACACATAATAATTCATTTAAACTCATAATAAAATATTTCATTTTATTTAAATAATCAATCATATTTCAAAAACTATTTTCAATAACAAAATACCCAAATAGTAAAATTAAATTTTCTTTTTCTTTTAAAAATATTTAGTCATATAGAAAAATACAATTAAAAAATTTACATAAAATTCAATTTATAATACTTTTATAAAAATATAAATAAATATGTAAAATAATATTAATAATATTTATATGAAAGAAAATATTTTGAAATTCAATCTTAAGACATTTAAAATTAGACTTTAAAAAAACCATCTCATACCACGTTGAAATACTTGAATCATAATCCCCGTGATAAAATAAAATTTACTAGAAGATTAAATTGCATGAAAGTAAATAAATTCATGATATGGTATGAAAATGGATTACATATAAATATCATAAAAAAATTGGGTGTATAACATCAAGATATGCCTTGATGAAATGAGATTGAGAAAAAATCCCTTCCAACAATGTTGAAATTGGAATTAGAAACCCAAGAAGTAATAATATTAAAATGAAAAATTAAAATACCATAAAGATAAAATAATTAATGATATAATATATGAAAAGGGTGAATATGTTGTTTATCTTCTAGATGTAAAAATTTATATGAAAAAACCTTACCTTGAGTCTGACAATTCATGTGTGTCTTTATCTTCTTGAATAATAAATTTATGTTCACTATTTACTTTTTGGATAACCTTTTCCATTTTTATTAAAATTTATATTTCATTTTTTTCATGATATATAAAATTACATAATCAGTAAATATTATTTCGGATGTTTTGATCCTATTTGGTTTATGTGTCGAAACGATATTGGTAGGTTGATTTTGGTCAAAGATGTCATTATATAAACAAATAAATAAGACTAAATGTGATATAATTATCATATTCCTACATATATTATAATCTTAAAACCAATTCAGAATGATTGTTATGAAAAATAAACCAATTTTACGGTCATGGAGACAGTAGGCCGTACGTAAATGTGAGTAATTTCCACATTTTTCAATGATCATTATACAAAGAAGGTAAGTAAAATTTAACCTTGATGAATAATAATAATATCATAAATAATATATTATTTAATCATATATACATATATATATATATAAATGATTATTCTGATTTAAAAATAATCACATCTCTTCGAGGAGGTGGTACTCCACACATCTATGGACTATGTTATCACTATTTCAGTGTGTGAAAAGGTAATAAAGAAAATGATATATTATATTTACAAATAGGTAATTATTTAAGGAGTATAAAATAAATTTTATTAATATAACATATATATATTAAAATAACCTTTAATAATTTTCATGTAATATGTGAACGAATCACATCACTTTGGGGAAGCGGTAGCTCACACATCCACAAACTATGTTATCATATTTCCAAAAAATGGAATGAATGAAGTTATTTGTTATATAATAATTATAAAAGCATAGATATATATTTAATATCATACATATCATATAAAAACAATAACTGTATCACTATTTTTAACATTCTCAACCTGATAACCACTATCTAGATCCCTGTGTTGGGTCATCAGATGGCCTCAAGTGCACCTCCCCATACGCCAGAGGATGTTGACTAGCAGCATGGGACTATGGATAAAAATTGTGGAGAATATTCCAACATATTATAGTAACTCCATAGCAGAAAAAACAATATCAAAAGATATCATAATTAGTGGAAACAAAAAATACACAACATGTGAGATTACTAACATGTAACCAAGTAGCAATTTCTATAAAAATAAGGGAAATAATATACAATTCATGCATTCATACTAATAATAACCACAATAAAATCCCAATAAATATCTAGAAATTGGACTTGGGTCCCTTCCCAATCTAGAAATCCCATGCTCCTACCAAATCTTGTCTACGAATCACACATCTGGTCCCTCTCTTGAACCTATACCATAAAATATGTACCTTCTGCTTCAGTACACATGTGGCATGGCAGCCCAAGAAAGGTGTGAGTAAAAATCAGTAGGATACCATCAACATTGTTTAAAAAATGACCACCCATTAAAATAGTGAATGTAGATGATCATGTGTAATAAGTAAACATGGAAACAAGGTATAATTCATGAAATTCACTAATACACATTTAAACCATTGTGTCCTCTAAAGTCAACCAATCATTTAAACCCACTCTAGTCACACCAAGAACCAAATCAATAATATAAGAGTTACAAATAAATTTAATCACCAGGGACATTAACTAATCTAAAATTACTACATACCCAATATCTAACAATATACACTTTTTTCTTCATTTTTCCCTTGGGATAGTAATTTACATCATTTAAATTATCCCCTTTATCAGTTAACTAACTTGAATATTGGAATAATTCATGTAATCTATCTCACTAGGGTAAACATATCAACAAGTATATCACACTCACAATGAATCCTCATTCTATGTGGTCTCATTGAATGCAAAAAAAGGGAATAGATCCTTTTTTCGCTTCCATGACATATCTATTTTGGGGTGGAGTTTGAAGACTTAGTATAACTTGATTCATGGGCATAGAACCACAAGTTAATGCCCCACACTTACAATCCATGTGATCATTATTATTTATCTACTCACCATACAATACCGTATCATAACCTTACACAAACAAATACACATAACAATCACAATCCATACCAATCATCATGGGAATCAATATTATGCCATAACCTATTAACAAATTTACAAATTACATTTCATAGAACATTTAACCAATCAATATTATCATTCCTTAACTAATTATAAAAATTTAAAATTTAATTACCGTATTAATTTATCATAATCATCAAGCCACAAACATTTACCAATTTCACTTTTTATCAATTCATAAGAATTTACTATTTAATTTTTTCATCATTTCACATACATTAACTCACATATGCATTTCACCTAAAATTATTATGTCACTTAAAAATAACTTTATTTCTTATATCCATTTTCACATCATTCCAAACACACCCTTATTATATATCATTAACTAAAGAACATTCTTCATTTATCTCATTTCATGATCATGATAACATGCCGAAAAAATAATCATGGAACCTATCTTTATAACCATACATAAATTCAATGACTATGGTCCCATTAGACCTTTGAACCCATATCAAAGTACAAAAAAATTCAAATGATTATTTGAAATCATTTTAATACACCATTTAGAACCTGGGTCTTTTTCTTTGAAAATAAAAAACACTCCCTTATAATTTCATTTCCATTTTCTTCCATTCAAATTAGTTATCAAACAATTTCATAAGAACGTGTACACACTCCCATTTCTAATCATCATTTGAAATTACTTAATAAAAATCCCATTAAATCATTTGAGTTCAACACCTCTATTCAAAATATTTCTTACATTGAAACATCAATTACATCATGGAAAACCTTGGTCGGGACAGAACCCTAGTAAAAAAATTTAAAACCTTTTAAAAATCCCTTTTTGGAACTCAAAAACATAACATATAAATAAATCAATTTACTATTTAAAAAATCACAAAAATGATTAAAATTTACAACAAATTTTATCTTATGTTTTCTCTTATATCAATGATTACTAATTTATTTCACCTTTTTAAGGGTTCAGCAGTGCCAATGGGTATCCCTAGGTTCATTCTAACATGATAAAATAACCAAATGGGGTCTATGAAGGGTTTTATACCCCTATATAGGTCCCAAAAACACTTTAAGAAATCAATGAAAAGAAACACAGTGATGAAGCAAATGGGAAAAACAATATATACATATAGAACATCAAGACTATAGGAAAATCATAAATACCACCTACCTCATCCTCGGATATGATTACTAGCCCAAACTCATCCCTTTATTAAAACTAAAATATCATTTAAATCCCAAAAATAGAATCTTATAGAAAGTTACAGGTTTTAGGGTTTAATAAGAATAGATTTTTCACAATTAATAATCTAGAAAATATAATAAATAGGAGTGTTAGACTCATATGGATCTTTAATTCACACCCAAACTCACTCGAAACGCCTATGAATGGAAGAAGTAACACATCTTGTAATTCTTGGAGGGTTTGGTTTTCCAACCATGACGTAGGAGGCCAAAATTTGGTGAAACATCAGGGATGAAAGAAATAGATTTAGGGGGGAAAATATAAAACCCCAAGGATTTACAAATAAATTTTATATTGAATGCATGAAACACTAAGTCTCCAAAAAACACTACTTTATAACTTATCCATTAAACATTATTTTTCAACTTCATTGATTTCAATTTTGAAAATATGACATACACGGTTGCGTTCAGGGTGGTTTTTGGAGTCTAATAGAACAAACTTTAATTTGGATGAATGGTTACCTACCCTTATGAATAGTAACCCAACCATATGAATAGTAATATCCATTATAAATAATAATTCCACCATTATAAACTGTAATATACCCATTATGAATTTTAACCTCACCCATAAAAGTATAAATAAAATTTTGGAACGTTATAAATGAAGTATAATATTTTATAAATTATTGATTAAATATTCATATTTTTGTGAGTGAGAAATATTTAATTAAAATATTTAATTAATAAATTCATTAATTCTCATAAAATTGGTTCAGAAAATAAATATTTTATTATCCTATTATTTTAGGTTAATTTTATTATACCATGGTTAATTTATAAATGTATTTTAATAGCATTATTATATATAAATTCTGTATTTTTCAAGTAAATAATGTTTTTATTTAAAAATTAAATTTCACATAATTATAAAATTATTTCTATAAAATGGAGTCCATTTTTTTGTTTCTACATGTTAAAAATGGTTGGGGTCAATTTTTTATATTTTTCTAAAATACTTCAGTTTTAGGGGAATTGTAAAATACCATAATTTACGATAAAATATTAAATACATGATTTATTGAGTCATTGGTGATGTTTGTATGATTTATGACTACTTGGATCTATATCACATGAACATATTACTATTCTTGATCACAAGAATCAATAATATTGTTGTTCTTGGGAAAATAATAAAATAATGATTAAGATATTCAAAAAATACTCCTCTCCCCCACTATAACCTCCCCCAAACCCCCACTCCCTCTTCTATTCACTCCTCTAAAGAATTTTTATTTGTCTAAATTCATCTAAAATATTATAATAATATCCTCAATCACTCACATAATCCATTTTCCACATAAAAAGACCAAATCATCTCCCATAAAGAAGCTCTCAAGGATGATTAATTCATGAGGTAAATTCCTCTTTTAAATTCTTTTACTTTAGTTTCATGTTCCATTGTTTTATTTTCTATCCTCACCTCTCCTCATCTAATGTGTATGAAAACTCTAGTAACATAAATGTATTGTAATTTTTTCATGATTATGGAATAAGATATTATCATCTCTCTATTACACTTCTTTTATGCTAGTAGTAAAAGAACACCATCTGAGATGTGATAATTTACCACATTCAAGAATGATTTGTCTTAAAATTCTATTACCATCTTAAATTATGGTTTGTAAAAACAATTATGGTTATAATAGACTATAATATATTTATTATATCTCATCTATGTTTTTTGAATATTTTTTAGGAATGGTTTTGATTTATAAATCAAAATGAGTTTGTTGTATTCAAAATCTGCCAATTAACCCAAATGGTTATCATTAAATAAATTATACAATAATTCACATTCACTAAAATTAACCAAATAAAATTTACAACCATTTAACCTTATTGATTTTAATTAATTACATATAACTTCAATTCTATACAACCATCCTCATTTTACACGATTCTTCGTTCAGGTATGTAAGTATACCAATCATGAATCAAACGGACCTGAATAATGAAATTGAACCTATTAACCCAACAAAAAATCCATTAATTAACTGAATAAGGTTATAATAAATCAATTAAATGAAGATGAGTTTCAGAAATTACTAATTAATGAACCTAATTTTTATTAATCAGGTCATTAAGATCATGTGTATAAGTCCTCTGGATTTAAGGTAAGGGGTTTCTTTATCTCACTTACTTTTTTTGAGATATTCCATATTCAATACTATTAATTGTGTATGTTTTATGTATAATTCCCATAGATTATTCAAATCATGAAACAATTAATTATCATTTTATTCAATGTATCAGTTAATGATTATTAATTTTTAGGTATATGATTCAATTGATTACAAAGTTGTCAATATTTTCTACCCAAACCTCCATTTTCATTCGGGTTTCTCCTCTTCTCTAATATCCTCAATGATATTATTATATATTATTATTTACTCTACATAAATTCTATATGTATGTTCTATATATTATTACCAACATGATTCCGACTTTAATTAATGGGGAGTTATATTTTTAAAAAGTATCTTACAAAAAATCTTCCAGAAATACAATCTTGATTCAAGGAACTACTTCGATTCTAACCTATTTTGAAGTTCAATATATAATATCTTTTAGGACATATTTATCTTTCTAAAATCACACATTTTAAATTGAAAATATATTTTGGTTCATTTCTGATTTTATGAAATCAAACATTCCTTTCCACTTTAAATTCTCTTTAAGAAATTCTTTAAATCGCATTAAAATGTTTTAATTCTAAAGCATCATTAAAAACACTTTTTACATGATTTCACTTAAGTGGGACATAATATATACCTCATGTGTAATATAAATGTCTTTCCATTTTCATTTTTGGAATATACATGTTGAAACCCAGATTTATGAAAAATGCCAATGATTTTCCAAAAAGACCTCTTATTTCCAAAGTAAATTGGATTTTTGTTCACCTCACTTTAACTTTTATGAGATATATGCCTTGTTCACCACTTATTCCATACATGTGATATATGTACTTCCCCTTGGTATATCATATAAAGAGTCTCCTTATTCTAATAATATTCTAAGATATTAATATTGAAATGTTTCAATGTGCTTTGGGACAATATGGAATGATTAGGTTTTATTTCCTTAATAATTTTTCAAAGGTCTCTTTTAAAATTATCTTTATTAATGTCAACATCCTTTGATGAATATTTTATTTCATAGAAGTTTATCTCCTATTATATCATCTAAAAACTATTGTTTAATGGTTTTTGATTAGTTTTAAAGTGAATGTTATATCATGACACCATTCACCATATGACTCTGAATGGTTAGTGTTTATGTTTAATGACTAGGGAAAGTTATTTACATTTCATATGTTAGTTTCAATATGAAGGTATATTTTGTTTATGTTTATCCCCATTCATAATAGGTATGATTTGAACTTATTATTTGATATGTGGGGCCCCTTATAGCCCATCGATGCATCGGTAGGTCTCATGAGACAAACTACAACCTTAGCACGAGGCCTTGACAAAATGCTTATTTATGGTCTTGGAACGAGGACTTTATGGTATGGTTATGATGTTCAAAATATGAATTTACCTCATTATGAAACTAGTAATTAAAATTTCATGTGGTTATTCGACTAGTAGAATACCCATGACAATGTTTTATTGTGGCATATTTACTCAGCTCATATTCCGTTCAAATTATGTTCAAATTTATTATTTATAAAGGCATGTGTTTTTAGTTATTCACCATTCCTAATGATTATGTATATTATATCTTCCTCTATATTTCTTACACTTACTAAACATCTAAGATCACCCTTTTCTTATGTTTTATTTTTCCCCAGGATGTGAAGTGGTGTATTATGATTGATCTTCTGTGATAAACATAGTGTTTTTTATGTTCCTAATAAAACATTTTGGTTGTTTTTCATTTCAGGTTTTAATGTTGAACCCATGTATGTATTTGGTTTTAAAAAATTACTAAAATACTCATTTCTTCATGATTTTATTCCTTGTAATCATCATAATGTTTTAAAATAAGGCACCAGATCCAGGCTTCTAGTGTCAAGGCATTACGTTGGTATCAAAGAATTTTTAGTAGAAAACTCGGAAACTATATTTAGAAAAAAAAATATTTGGGAACAAAACCTTAATACAATCTTTGAGGATAAACATACCATATCATCCTAAAATTTTTGGTATGGAATATATTATGTGGATATTTCTATAAAATAAATCCATGTCTGGATACTACAAGTGGACGTTGTTCTGGAATAGATGTACCTAGGTGTGACAACTCAGACAACGAGTTTCAAGCTTGACCTGGGCTATTCTGGTACAAAATAATGGGACGTACTACTCACCTGTTTTGACAGTCCTAGGGGATATTATTAATATAATTAAAATTATCTTAACAATAAATTATAAATGACTTCTTCCCTTAATGTATCCAATGTATATGGTTCTAGTATATTTTATGCATAAATTTTGGTTATGTATTATACCTTGTTAGGATTATATAGAGTGAATAATTTTAAGATCTAATCTACTATATCTAATTTATTGTAAATGGTGCTAAGTAGACGTAATGAGAACTTCACTGATGCATGTGATTAAAATAGTAAGAAATATCATATCTATCATGGTCTTATGCCATCGTTTCAAAGGAATATGGTCTCCCAAATATCATCATCGTATGAGGAAACAGTATCAGGTGTTAAAAAGTTATGTAAAGGCTTCTATGAGTCCTATAGATTTGAAAGGAATAAAAATAAGAAGTGGATGGTAGAGAAAAATATGGATAATAGAAATAAGGGAAAGAAGGGTTTTCCCACATGTGATAAATGTGTAAATAATCACCTTGGTAAATTCTTTAAGGTAATGGGAATTTTTTATAAGTGTAGAGAAAAATGACACCAATTTTGGGATTGTAAGGTCTAGAAAAATGTTTCCAGTTTACAATGCTTCAACTACAAGGAGATGAGACACTATGTGAATCAATGTCCCAAGTGTCAAAGAAATATACCCAAAATGGTGATACTGGATAATGATCAAGTTACGATGATACTGCAGATGAAGTAGAATTATTAATATACCAAATTAAGAATCTAGTCATTTCAAAAAAAATATGCAATGTACTGGTTATAATAATTATTAAATATATGAGGATTGTACTACAATAATTTTTCATTAAGTATTTGAAACCATAAGTTGAATGGTACATAGAAAATATATTTAGTGGGAAGTTAATCTTTTTGGAAAACACATTGTTGAGGGAAGGAAAATCCTTAATATATTTCGAGTGATGAATATAATGATGAATAAATGATTCATTTCAATAAGTACAGACTACTTCAAAACTAATTTTGGAATTTTCGACAAGTGGTCTATGTGATAATTGATGGAGTTTACAACATTTTTTGGATAAAAGGAATATATCCAAAAGCATTTTTTAGGATGAATTAGTGTTTCCAACAAGGTTTTATTGTAATAAACATATTTTAAGAGGACACGTGATGAGGATATTAACATGTTTGGAATGTGAAAATTTATGGCTTCTTCATTTTGATTAATGGAAAATAAGTTAGGAGATTATTTGGGCTGGACAGATCTTGGAGTTCTAAACAAATGAGGATTTCTAAGGACCCATTGTACATGGATCTTCCAAGGATGAAAATGAGAACTATTCTAAAGTATTGGATAATGATCTTTTGTAATGTTAAACCATTTATGAAATTGTTTTAGTTGGTCATTGTGTGAGGATTTAGTGTTTAATGTCACCATGGAACCTGTGTTAAGAGATGATGTATATATAGTTAAAGGCACAAAAAATCATAAGATTGTGTTTATGAAATGAAAATGTATATTTATACTCATATAGAGTGGAATAATTCCTCAAATCTAAGAAAATAGTCTTAAATAAAAAAGTTTCCCGATTATAATTTTTTTCATAAATGCATTTTATGGTTTTTTAGTAATGATCTTCCATCTGAATATGTTCTCTATCACATTCCATCATAACATGATGGTTTGATTATTCTTATATGGCGATGCTATCCAATAAGAATTCATAACATTTTAGTAACTGTTGCATTTCCCTTTCCTCATATTAAGAGGATATTTTGACCATATTTCTGATGTGGGTTTCCCATAAGGGAATTTTCAAATATCAACCATTAACATTTAAAATTTATTTTCAAAATTTTGAAAATGATTTTTTTGTAAGGAGGGGATAATGTAACACCCTAAGGATTTACAAATAAATTTAATATTGAATTCACGAAACACTGGGATTCTAAAAAACAAAGCTTTTTTATAACTGACCCAATAAACATAATTTCTCTACTTCTATTATTTCAATTTTGAATATATGAAAGACACGGTTGCGTTTAGGATGATTTTTTAGTCTAATAGAACAAACATAATTTTTTATGAATAGTAACCTACCACTATGAATACGAACCAATCCTTATGAATACTAATATACACTTATGAATAGTAATTTTATGCCTTTTGAATAATAATATGAATGTTATTAATTGTAACCTCACACATGAAAGTATAAATAAAATTTAGGCACCATATAAATAAAGTAGAATATTTTAAAAAAATTAATTAAGTATTCTTATTTTTGTGTGTGATATATATTTAATTAAAATTTTAAATTATTTAATTAATTAATTTTCATAAAATGGGTTTCAAAATAAATATTTTATTGTCTTATTATTTTAGGATAATTGTTTTATACCATAGTTAATTTTTTAAAGTATTATAAAAGCATTTTTAAATATTCAATCTGTATTTTTCATGTAAATAATGATTTATTTAAAAATTTAAGTTCACATATTTGAATTTTTTTTTGATTAAATGGTTTCCATTTTTTGGATTCTATATGTAAAAAAATGGTTAGGGTGAATTTTTTTTTCTTTTTCTAAAATACTTCAATTTTAGGTGAAAGTTAAAATAGCATAATTTAAGATATATACTAAATACATGATTTATTGATTCATATGTGATATAAGGCTGATGTAATACTTCATCGTTTGAACTCACATACACATATTACTGTTCTTTGACACAAGAATAAATATTATTTCATGTCTTGAGAAAAATAATAAAATAATGATTATGATATTCAAAAATTACACCTCTCCTCCATTATACCACCCTCCACTCCCTCTTCTCTTCACTCCTCTAAATCCTTATGGCTTCTAAAAATTATTCTAAAATATTCTCCAAAGATCCTCTCCCACATCTAGAAACCCTTAGTCACATAAAAATACCAAATCCTATCACATACAGAGGCTCACAATGAAGATTCATTCAAGAGGTAAATTCATATTTTCAATTCTTTTACTTTTTTTTCTTGTTCCATTGTTTTCTTTTTTATCCTCACCTATCCTCGTTTAATTTTTATGAAAACAATAATACCATAAATTTACAAAAAAAATAGGATTATGGGACAATTTATTATCATCTCTTCATTTTCCTTTTTTATACTTATAGTAAAAAAACACCATCTATGATGCTCTAAATTACCGCATTCAAGGATGATGGTTTTTCAATTTCTAAAACCATATTTATTTATGGTCCTGAAACAATTTTTATATTTTAACTAGATGATAATATATGTATTATATTTCATCTATGGTTCTAGAATCTTTTTGTAGACATGGTTGTTGACCCTCCTTTCAGTCATAGAGTCTAACGACTGAAAAAGGGGAATACCTTAACACAAAGTGATTCATCCTTTGAGGAAACATCAAAAATTGACAAAGGCATGAACAAGGATTTTCTTTTTCATGGATCGTGCAAGTTCCAAGACGGTCATGCAGGGTACCTGCGCGCCACATATTGGGTGCGCAAGTGACCTACGTGCCCCATATTATTTTCTCCCATGGTCTTCAGCAGCCTATAAATACCCCTTGTGGGCCCCCCATTTCGGGGGCGAAAATTCCAGAAACTCAAATTTGAGCTCTTGGTGCCCTAGTCTCTTCTTGAAGCCTTCCGAACACTTATAAGGTAATTTCTTACCTAGAACTGAAGATCTAAATATGGTGAACAAGGCCTAGGTTTTGAAATTCATCAACACTTGCGCACCTATGTGTCTAAACCCTTAAGGGAAACAGTCACACTTGCGTGCCACCTTATCCCTTCAACAAAACATGCGCGCCACTCATTTGTAAGTCTCTATGGGTAATACTAAGGGCATAAACAAAATGCTTCCCAAGAATTACCATATGGGTTGATCGTGGCGCAGGTACTTATGTGTCGCGCAGGTATACGTGCGTGACCAGTACTTGTGCGCCCCAACAGGACCAATACGCCTACCTCTTTTTGGGTGCCTCTCCTGCCTATTCACCTCTTTTCTTCAAATCCACCTCTCCTATTCAAGAATTAGCCTTCAAAACCCTCTTCAAATCCATTTTTGACATGATTACTTTGTTGGATTCCTTATCTAAAAGTAATTTTGTGTAACATCTCTTAAAACCTAGTGATTTACATATATTTATGTCACTAAAGTTAGAGATTTCATTAATTCAACCTCATCCTTCAAGATAAGAATATATTTAATTTGGGCATCCTCCATACGAGTAAGCCCCATGTCCTCTAACCTGGGCATCCTCCTTATGAGTAAGCCTCAAGTCCCTTAACATGGGTCTCTTTTTCAAGAGTAAGTCCTAGTCTCCAAATTCCCTTAATTCTTGGGAATCCTTCTTAGGAATAAGCCCAAGTCATAATTCCTCTTAACCTATCTTAATTTACTTTTGATTTGGGCTTCCATATGAGGAGTAAAACCCAATAATAAGTCCCCTCTAATTTGGGCATCCTTCTCAGAAATAAACCCTATGTTAAGTATCCAAATCTCCAAAAAGAACATATTCTTTTATGGACTTTGTTCTCGGGTTTCTTCCCTAATGTAAACCCTAATATTCATCTATCTAGGCAGTCATAAATACATAATCCCCAAATCATTTCTTATGATTGCATCTTTCGTGGTACAATTTTCAGGTTTTACCAATACCTCTTGTTTCTCGCATTAAGCATTACTCACGTGAGCTTAGAGTGTAAAAGTAATTATGACATATTTCTTTGGGCCATCAATAATGCATAAACATCATACTCCATTACTCGAACTATGTGGGTTCTGATTCCTTTTCTAAATAAGGATACGTAGGTATCTCATCTGTGGGTACGATCCCATCTATGAAATAATCCATGTCCATCTGAATGACAATAAACTTCAAGTGCCCCGCTGAGTAGCTTTAAAACCAGTATGGTTATCATAATGACCAAGATATTTCTATATAATGTGTTGAAAGATAACATTGACTAAGAATCTCTAAACAAATACAGATGATTCTCTATCGATGGAGAACCTCGAATACATATAAAATATTCTCTTAATATTCTACATACTAATAATTTATTGACAGATCTAAAGGAAATCTCATTTTCATACTTGGTATGTTAATAAGGATTCACTAACATAACATAAATCTATAAAGAGAGTCCCGGAGTAGTCAATAATTCACCCCAAAAAGGTGTGATGAGTCCGACCTCCCATCCACTCGACCAATGAAAATTCTTAATCCTCATCGGTTCACAACTAATGAGCACCTACCTTTGGAAAGTAGGTCCAAATGGATAGAGAATTATTGAATTTTTCCTATTCTACAAACAAACCCATTAGAAACCAATTGGAATGTTTGAACCTTAAACAAATAAGGTCATCCCCAATTCCAGCGTGAAACAAAAAATGGTGAACCAGATGTGAATCATTAAAAAATATAAAATGATGTTTTAATTATTTTTTAGGACCATATTTAAACTCAATTAGAGGGCCAACAAAACAATCAATAACATATCTTCTCATCCAAAAGATTTATTGGCCAAATTTATCTTGATTATGTCTGTTATATCAAATAGTCTCTCTTTTCCAAGATCTTCTGAGTTACAAAAATGGATTCTCTTAAGTTCACACCTGTGAATACCTCTGCTATGAATACCTTTGTTGCTCCTCTTACTAGATTTTCATCCACTCTGAGGATGACATCAAAGACTCTGCATCTTCAACACCGGGTATCAAATGCACTGGTTATGGAATACAGTCAACACGGTACTATTCTGACTCTGGAGGCTACCCGACAAGCCCTCCAAGTCAATAATTCACCCTGGTTTTCCGGACAGCGATGACCAGCAATCAAGAAGCAGGTGGTTACAACCACTGTCTCTAACCACTTTTGGTCGTTATCCCCGGAATTCAATCACCAGTCTTTCCCATATTATGCAAAGGTGAATGAGAAGGTCATTGAATGCCTTAATTCATGGAGACATGAGTCCTTCCCGAGGGATCCCATCAACAATCACTGCCAGACTCGTGCGGAAGTGCGCCCTCAACATGATGAGGGTATCATCTCCAGGAATTCGGCTCAGGTTCCTCAAACCTGAGCAGGAAGGACGAACAACCAGAGGCGACGACCGGTCAATATTGAGAAGGTTCTTATCTCTTCCATTTCTGGAGAAGTCCACCAACCTAACTTGGTTGAAAGCAACGAGCGGGCACACACACCCATCCATTTTAATTCCGTTGTTCATATTACTCATCTAGCATCAAAAAACCACTACCAACAGGCAATTCTGGCAGAGTACTATATACAGGAACATACACCAGATTATAAATTATCAGCTAGTCAGCAGGCTCGTCTAACTACATAGGATGAATCCCACCAACCCAATGTGTTGACAACTAGTAAACAAGCACATACACCTACTTACACTCATAAATCCTGCCAGCAGCATCGTCTGCCAGTATTGAAGGAAGTTTATCAACCACGTTCACCGTAGTGCAATTAATAGGCACATACACCTACTAGTATTGATCAAGCCTACCAACAGTCTCATTTGGTAGCACCCGGATATGTCGATTGGAAATCCCCAATGACAAATAGGAGGCTGACTCAACTCTCTGCCCCCACACTTGAGTAATGTCATAATTCACTGACAGAGAAAGGAGGATAGGATCAGGCACATACACCTACTCTAACTCAGAATGGATCTATATTCCTATTTTGGTAGCAGAAGTCACCAAGAACATTCTGTCAATGGCGAAAGAGCAGAAGCAAATTCCTGCTCATATTCTAGATGCCTATCAGAATATTTTAATAGCTTCAGTAGCATCCTAGGGAGCGAAATGAAAATCTATCTCTACAATTGGAGTGACACATCAACATATCACTCCAGAATAGACACACACCTCTGTTCCAGTCCAACATGGTTGTGGGGACATACCCACCATGTCATACGGACAACCAATTCAGGAACATACACCTAATTTGAGTGGAAATAATCATCCTAACATAATTATTTCTCCAGATAAGGCATATACACCTACCCATAATAACCAATTTTTTCAATAAGTGGTTCCTAAAGCGAATAAAAAGGCGTCTAAGAAGAAGACCCGTCCAGCACAATCAAAAATCAAGAGCCAATCTTTAATAAGGCCTTGCTCAATACTGGAGTTCTTGATGTACTAAGACAATTATCTGTTGCAACTAAAGATTCTACTCTCTCATTTCCCATTAGTGGGAACATTAATTATGAAGGTCTTCATCAGACACATCCTCAGGAAGGATGGCTTCATGATAGTTCGGTACGTCTTGAAGTATCAACTTCAGATGAGAGCCACAAGAACACTCTATGTAGCCATAAGATCTAGGAGCAGAAGGTTTTATCTTTTGTTGTAACCCCCCATGGGGGTCCTCCCCATGATGATGAATTTAGCTGTGAAAGTCCTCTCCGTAGTAGTAATTCACATTTCTTGGAAAATGCTTCAATGGAAAATGTAGTGACGAGAAATCCCTCTTATCTTGAGGAACTTTCAAATTTGAATCCAGTCATTTCTAATGCTTTATCGCAAGTAGGTGAAATATTTTCTCAATCATAAGATAGCCCAGGGAGTAGGTCATTCTCCGAACCACCCCTGGGTCATTCATCTTCTAGTTTCATCAATGAATTCTCTACCAATATTGTTGAATTATATGAAGCAACAAGGAAGCACCGGCTCTGGTCTAACCAGGTAGAAGAATATTCATTGAATAATAAATAGGATGTGGTGAATATGAGAAAACAACTGGCGAATGGTGAAGTGCCAGTCATGTTTTGGCCTCTGGATGACTCTCATTATGAAATTCCAGAAATGTTGGTAGAAGATTGTATTCAAGATATTCGTCTCAACATGTGGAAAACTCTTTGTCAATTGAAAAAGAAAATATTATCTTATGATGAATATGAAAATCATGTCAGGATAATAGAATGGTTACAACGTCAAATTGATTTGGCCTCTATCTCATTTTCTCGATATCTTAATGCTGAAAAGAAACAGAGAGACCTTTAGCGTTCATTCCTTGGTGCACTATGAAGATATTTCTAGTTAATTGCCAATGCCCCATATGGTATTCATATCAGGGGATGGGTTGTTCATGGAGCACTTCATTTCACTATAATATCTAGTCAACAAAGCCCTCGTAAAATGGTCTCACGCAATGTTATTTCCCTCGGCTGACCACAACCAATTGTCTTTGTTTGTAATAAAAGGCTTGCTCAGGAACAAGCATGAACTAGTTCTTCCCAAATTCAGGCATACAAATAACAATTTGTCGAATTACTCTTGCCTCAGGAAAATGAGAATATCAAACAGGCTTCTCGTTTAGAGAGAGTGCATCATCAGGTGACAGAAGTGTCAGAAATCATCCAGCGTTCATTTAAGCCAGGTGATTTGAGTTGATGCAGGTTGATGCATCCAGTAAATTTCTAGACTAAAGTCTGCAAGATAAGGAGATATTTTAAGAAATTATCAGATATAGCATTTCAAGAACCACCCTAGCTTTATAAACTGAGGACTCTTTTAACCCAACCCTCAGAATCAACAAATAGGATTAGAGGAGTTGATCAGAAATAGCAGGAACAGCCTCAGTCCACTGGACTAGGGACTTTTTCAAATCATCAATCTCTTCCTCAGAGAAAGTTAGTCTTCTCTCTATTAGGGAAGAAGCCACAAGAGGAATGAAGAGCCTAATTATCAAGATATTCCCTCCAAATTATGGTTTGTCAAGAAGTTTCTGATGGATCAAATCAACAAAAGGAAATGTCTCATAAAGGAAATGGAAAACAATAGTATCACAGAAATGTCGATATAAGGGATGCAATGAATTATGTATCAATTAATGTCATCAATGTCGTTGTTGCTGATCCCCTAGATGAGGCTCATTCAGTGGGATCAGATGAAGAAGTTATTGCCCAAGAAGTTGTACACACAGACACAAATTAAGAACGTGTGCGTACACGATATCAAAGGTTTACCCAGAATCTAGGTATTCCATCAAATAATCAACTTACCCCTCCACGAAAGGCATCCAGTAAGGGGAAAGGAAAGAATCAGGTTACGTACCCTTCCTCTAGAGATGGCCAATCACTCTCACTAGAGAAAAGATTTGCACAAAAAGAGGATGAAATGAAGGAACTAAGGAGGATTAATCCAAAACTACATGAAGGTAGTCTTCCTCTTAAGCGTACTGGAGTCATTCAACCAAGGTAATTTGTTGCAGATACTGGGATGGATCAAGAGTATACTCCTTTACCAGTACAGCCTCACAGGTTTAATCCTATGGGTCATACGCAACAACAATCTGTGGTTCTACCATCAGTTGCAGTACCATCCACCACACCTGTCCAAGCTCCATTTATTGCACCTCCTCATGTCCAAGCTCAATCAGATGTTTCTAAAAAGTTAATAACTAATATTGACTCATTAATATCTTGGTTCAAAACTATGGAGGGAAAAAGTGGTTAAATTCAACCAGAAAAGAGAGCTTACCCTGAATGGGTTGATGCAATTCCTCCCCCATCACATTTTTCAAGTACCACATTCACTATATTTAATGGTTCGGGAGACCCAGAGCAACACTTAACACATTTTGTTTCTCGTTGTGATCCTATGATGCGAACACCTCAGCAACAGGAAGTAGTTAATCTCAGGTGTTTTGTACAGTCATTACAAGGGTCTTCCTTTGTCTGGTATACAAGCTTACAATCCTGATCAATTACCAGGTGGAAGGAACTTAGTCAACGATTCCTTCTTCAATTCAGCTCAACATTGCAGAAGACAACAGTTTTGTATCGTAAAATTTTTAAGCAAATGGTTAATTAAAGGGTTTCATATTTCACTGCTCTATGGAAGGGATTAACATATTCCCTAAGCTTAGCACTCCCTCAAGAGGAATTGTTGCCAATCTATGTGGAAAATTTGTGTGATGAGTTGCACACACCGTTGATCCCAATGAAATACACAGGAGGGTTCTGAGACCTTACATTGATCGCTCAACAGATTGAAGACTCTCTTACGAAGACTAAGGATAAAACTCGTGTAATTCCATCAGCTCCAGGAAGGAGAATGGGTAGATTAGAGACTGCTACAGTTACACTTAAACAAGCACATATACCTGCTTCAACTTCAAAACCTTTATCTTTCCGAAGGGATCCACCTCTTGATCATCAACAACAGAGGCTGTTTCATCAAGATGATCAAATATATAAAAGGAGGAAAAAAATTGAGGATCTTAAGAGCAAGGTTTATTCGTTCCAAAATGAACAAGGTCCTAGTTACTTCATTTCAGCTCTAGAAAAAAAATTTGTTCAATTTCCAAGGCCCAAAAGGCCTAACAAAGAAGGAGATGAAGACCATACCAACTATTTACCATTTCATCATATGTTGGGGCATCCCATTCAAAAGTATTTTTTCTTCAAATACCTCCTGCAAAAAATGGTGGACTCGAGACAAGTCAAATTGAACGATTCTTCAGCTCAAGTAGCATGTGTTACTGCTACAGATCCAGAGGAAGAAGTCGAGTGGCAAGAAGTCAAAATAAAAAATGTGCAGAAATTTGATGATTGGATGGTCAGATAAGTGATCAGCCGAACTCATGTAATTTTACGAATCCAATTGTGTCTTCTTCTATGAATGCCATAGCAAATCCCCTTCATCAGAGGGAAAATCCTAAAAGAAACGGCATAATTCAATGAAATAATAGCAGTCAGAAGAAGATGAGATCATGTCAAAACCTAAGTTGTCTTTGACTCTGGAAGATTTTATGCCATCTACTTCAATTCCACAGGCACCATCCCACCAAATAGAACAACCTAAATTGGCTAATCAGGCAGAGTCCTCATCAAATGAATAGTTGATATTTGTTTCAGTTAACATGATTCACTTAACAGATCCTTATTCCAGTCACAGTTTCGATCTGGATGAACCCAAGTTCCTTGTATCAAATAGAGGAATTAGAGGGAATTCTAGAGGTTTAGGACACAGAGGAATACATGAATATTCCAGAAGCCACTATTCCAATTCAACCCCTGCTAGAACTGTTTATGCAGTAGAAACTCGTGGCAGAGCCCTTCAACGAGCTCAACAAGAACAAGAAAGTTATTCTACACATGGAAGATCCAGTCCTGGCATAGTCATTCTGGAGGATCAGTTGGAGGTTGAACCTTCTTCCTCTCAGCAGTTAAATAGACCTATTCGGTCTAATCTTCTAAAGCCATGTGTATTTCCAACTCCTACCCCAATACAAGATTCTTCTACTTCAAAAGCATCAACTTCTAAGGCACCTGAAAACCCCCATGTTCATGTTGGGAAACGTAGACCTTTGGATCAAAAATAAGATGTCTTGAAAATTTTGGCCTATGTACCAGACAATTTATCAATTATGGACACCTTGAATCTATCAAAGGATCTTCGGGAGGCACTCATTGAGGATCATTCAAGTCCTCAAGAATTTGAAACTGAAATTGTTGTGGCTGAAGTCTACCATGTAGAGAATAATCCTGCAAAATGACATGTAGTGATATATTTCACAGATTAAGATGAAGATGATGTTGTGCATGGACATATTAGACCTTTGTATTTATCTGGAATGGTCAATGATGTAGGTATCCGAAGAGATTTCATTAATAATGGTTCAGTAGTCAACCTCATCCCCATTCGTAAACTTCGCCTATTAGGACTCACCGAATCTGATTTATCTCCTTCTACTTTGATGTTGCAAGGATTTGATAAAAATGAACAAGAACATCTAGGTGTGATCACACTCATAAGTCATTTTGGAGATCTTGTATCCAATTCAGATTTTATAGTTGTTCGTCATGACACATCTTTCAACATTTTTCATGGAAGACCTTGGCTACATCAACATGCAGATATCCCTTCATCATACCATCAATGTCTCAAATATTGATTCAATGGCCAAATTGGGACAATGTATGGTGATAAAGCCTCATTGAAAACATGTGAATCTCAATACATTGAGGTGTAATTATATCACATGGAAGGAAAAAATAAATCCACAACAAGGGAGGTTACCAAAGTTAATGCTCCATATGGTTTGGAAAGGATTCCAGTAAACCCGGTCATACATGTGAGTACATATTATGTATTTCCTAGCAGTCAAATTGACAGGATAGACCAGAATCCAAATAATCTTATGGAAACTTCCCTAATGTCAGTTATGTAAATCATACCAGACAGCTTGGGAGAAAATGGCGATTCACTGGGCAATGATGAAAGCTCCGATGGATATGTCTTCATTTCATCTGCTAAAATCCTGCAAGTCTATACTTCGCCAACTATGTGAGAAGAAGTTATAGCAATGTCAATGGTGAACGATGATATCGATTCTTAATCCATCATCTCCTCTTTATTACCCAAGGAAAACCCTTCATCATCAATAGGGTCAGAAATGGAAGCCTCTTCTTCAAGATGTTCAAATTTTAACATCTCTCTTGATCCTAAAAATTTTGCTTCATAATCTAATATGAAAGTATAAACAGAAGAAATTACACATGTTGAGGTAGAAGAATAAGATCTCAGGGATTCACCTCCAGTATTTGAAGATGGTATCTCTACCACTAGGGATGAACTCAGAGAAATAAATCTGGTTACAAAAGAAGATCCACGTCCCACTTTAATTAGTGTGGTCATTACTCTTGAAGAGTAGGAAATGTATATTTCATTTTTGAAGAAAAATTGTGATATATTTGCTTGGAACTATACATAAATGCACAGGCTTGATCCTGATGTTGCTACTCATCATTTGGGTTTTCCAGAAGAACATTGAGGATTTAAGAAAGTCGCAAGATGAACACACCCAACTTATGATTCCAAAATAGAAGTTGAGGTGGATAAGCTTATCAAAGATAACTTCGTAAGAGAAGTTCTATATCCCAAGTGGATGTCTAATATTGTACCTGTGAAAAATAAGAATGGTAAAATTAGAGTTGGCATTGATTTCAGAGATCTTAATCGATACTGTCCCAAGGATGATTTTCCAGTTCTGATCACAAAACTCTTAATTGATGCAACAGCTGGCTATGAAGAACATTCCATCATGGATGGATATTCAGGGTATAATCAAATTCGAATGGCTCCAGAAGATGAAGAATCTACAGCATTCAGAGCCCCTCAGGGTGTTTTCTTCTATAGGGTAATGCCCTTTGACCTGAAGAATGTAGGCGCAACATATCAGCATGCCATGCACCGTATCTTCAAACCCTTTTTAGGAAAGTTTGTTGAAAGTTATGTGGAAGATTTGGTGGTTAAATATAGGTGACTTTCTAAACACTTGGATGATTTGGAAATCATATTCCACAAACTCCACAACACAAATTGAAAATGAACCACTTAAAATGTGCTTTTAGGGTAACCTTAGGAATATTTCTCAGCTTTTTGGTACGCCATAATGGTATCAATGTCGATGCTAAGAAGACAAAGTCAATCCTTGGTATGTTACCTCCTCTAAATTTGAAATAATTGAGAGGACTTCAAGGAAACTTGTCTTATATTCGGTGTTTCCTCGCCAATTTGGCAGGCAAAAGTTTACCCTTCACCAAATTGATGAAGAAGGTAGTCACTTACCAGTGGACTAAAGAATGTCAAGAAGCATCCAATATTCCCAAGAAATATCTCTTGAGTCCACTAGAATTAGTGCCACCTATTGAAGGAAGGCCACTTATTCTTTATGTGACAGCTTTAGAGCGATAATTGGGTTCCTTCCTTTCCCAAAAGAATGATGCTGTGAATGAAAACAGCCTTTACTATCTCAGTCAGACTATTCTTGAAGCAGAAACCTGATATTCAAGTATTCATAAGTGATGCCTATGATTAATCTTTACAGTTTAGAAATTGAGATACTACCTGGAAAATCACGAGGTCCAATTAGTATCTCTCAATAACCCACTCAAGTTTATCCTTCGTTGTCCAATTCATACAGGACGTCTAGAAAGGTGGGCAGTTATTTTACAGCAATTTAATATCCAGTATGTGTCTCAAAAGGCGATAAAGGGACAAAATTTGGCTGATTTCCCTGCTGAACACCCTTTAGTAGAAGATACATCTTTAGATATTGAACATCCTGGTGAAGAAGAGTTTTCTATTATAGATCATCTTCAACCATGAGAAATGTACTTTAATGGGGTTTCCAGAAGTCTAACAGGGAAGAAAATGGAAGATCCTAAATTCGAAAAAGTTTGGTTAGGAATTGTACTCATTTCTCTAGAAAAGGAAGTGCTACCTTATTCCTTATTATTGTGGGAAGGTGGTAAAAATAATGAAGCAGAATACCATTCTCTCATCGTAGGCTTGGAGTTGGAACTTCAGGCACAAGTGAATCACTTATAAGAGAAAGGTGATTCAGACCTGGTAATCAAACAAGTCAATGGGGATTATGACTTCAGAAAAGAAGAGTTAATCCCTTTGTATGATTACGTAAAAGAGTTAATGGTGGAATTTCTTTCAGAAACTACATTTTCTTATGTCTCGCGATCACAAAATGCCCAAGCAGATGCACTGGATAATATAGCAACAGCCCTGGAAAATCCAAATCGGGAAGAGACAATCATCAGTATTTCCCACCATCATACAATGTCAACTTATGTTCAAACTAAACAGAGGAAATCAATGAAATTAGTCCCATTTCTGAACCATATGGTCATACTATAGGATGGATGACACTTATCAGGGAATACCTTCAAAATGGAACAATTCCACCAGATAGAGCTGGGAAAGAACAAATCTGGTGTGATGTGGTCAATTTTACTCTTTGTGACAGCTCTAATCACCTAGAAAAAATTCTATACAAAAGAGGTTTTGATGGAGTTCTCTTCAGATGCATTTATGGTGAAGAGACAATGGATGTCATGAAAGAAGTACATGTAGCAGTTTGTGGTGCCCACTAGTCTAGAAATAGACTATCTAATCAAATTCGAAGGCTTGGATACTTTTGGCCTTCAATGATACACGATTGTGTTGATTTCACGAAGAAGTTTCTTTCATGCCATGTATGTGACAATTTCTTTCACCAACCCCTAGAGTTGCTTCATATAGCCAAATACTCGTGGCCATTTTCCACATGGGAAGTGGATGTAGTGGTACCTTACCCTTCAGCTACAGCCATGCAATTTAAGTATATTCTTAATGCTACATACATCTTTTCCAAATGAACAGAGTAAATACCTCTCAAAGAAGTTAGTTCTGAAAGCATTTTTAGCTTCATAAATTCTAACATCATATCCATATTTGGTTTCCCTCATACCATATTGATGGATAATGGAACCAACTTCTGTTCATCCGAGGTAAATAGGTTGTATCAAGAACACAACATCAAATCCAATCATTCATCTCGGTATCATGCAGCAGTCAATGGTTAGATATAAGCCTTCAATAAGACACTTTCAAATATACTGCAAAAGATGGTGAATAAATATAAGAATTCATGGCCTGATAAACTCTTTCATGCTTTATGGGATTATTGAACCACCACCCACACTGCAACGCAGTCAACTCCATATTCATTGGTATATGGAACAGAGGTAGTCTTTCCCATTAAAGTTCAATTACCTTCACTCAGAGTATCCATTTGTGGTCAGTCATCCATAGATGAACAATCTCAAAAGAAATTGGATGAATTGGAACAATTAGATGAAAAAATATTGTGCACCCTTCACCATTTGGAAGTCTATCAGAATCGAATAGAACAAGCTTTCAACAAATAAGTTGGTATTCATTCATTCATTCAGGGAGAATTGGTATTGGTTCTCTGAACTCCAATGATACTAAGAAAGAAACCTCCCAAGCATCAACCAAAATGGGAAGGACGTTACTCAATACATATAGTCTACTCTAATGGAGATTATTCATTAATCTCAATGGATGGAGAACTCATCCCGAATCCAACCAATGATAGATTTCTAAAGAAGTATTTTTTATAACACAAATAAATCATTCCGGTCTACGCATGTGACCTTAAACTATCCGCACCATTGTCTAACATGACATTAAACTGTACCATCGTCCAACACGATGTTGAACTGCATTGTCCTTGCTGTAAGACTTTAAACTGCACAGTACCTTTTCGTCCAACATGACGTTAAACTGTGATGTCCTAGATACATGACGCTAAACATTAATTAAGTCCCTTACGTCCAGCTAGATGTTAAACTGCATAACCATCGTCCTAGCTATATAACGTTAAAATGTGCACCTCTTCTTCCCACATGACGTTAAAATGTGCACCTCTTCATCCCACATGACGTTAAACTGTGAAAAAGTCCCTAATACGTCCAAGCCACATAACACTAAACTGTACATCACTCCATCATCCAACATGACGTTAAATTGTATTGTCCCTTTTCGTCCAACATGACGTTTAACTATGTTATCCTTACTACATAACATTAAACTGAAAAGTCCCCAAAGTCCTTACTGCAAGACTTTAAACTGCATAATCTTCTCATTTTTCCTTACTGCATTTCATTGAACTGCATAGTCCCCCATTTTTCCACATAACATTAAATTGTGTTTATCCCCTTATACATCCAACATGACATTAAACTATGAATCGTTAGGTTTGTTGATACCTCTTGTTCTCACACCGAGTATGACTCGCGTGATCTTAGAGTAAACTTCAACCATAACACCTTCTCTGGGCCTCTAACCATGATTAAGTCCCAAAACATTCTTTTTAGATCATTTTCCTCAAAAACTACTTCATCACCTATTCATTCTCCAATTAATCTACACAGACTTTGATCCTTGCCTTCTAGGCTGGGTATGTAGGCAACCTCCCGAGGTTCAAGCCCAAACCCAATCTCTTGACATTGATTCACCTCCATCTCATACGATGTTGATTCGTGAGGCCACCCCCAAAATCAATATCTTCATATTGGTTCACCTTTGTCCTTTCTATATGACATTAAACTGTACAACACTTTTGTTCTATACGACAATAAACTACAACATTCTTTGACACCCTCACCTGAGAGGGAATCATTATTTACATTGATCTCCAATCATGTTATATTCTAAAGACTACGTGCATACAGGGCAATGCCCGAACCTTTTATATCTTCTCAATCCATCATTTCATTAAAGTCCCCCTTTCACCCTTCACATGTACGAACCAAATCTATACAGAGGGTATTTCAGAAACTATGTATGACTTGATTCCCATCCTTAAGGGATACGTAGGAATGTTCGAGCATCCCGCGAATCCATCCCCAAATCATTGGGCCTAACCCCAAATTCTACTTTTGGTCCCTTGGCTGAAAATTCCCCCTGTGAAAACATGAAAGTGGTATGAAAACCTTGGTCTTCATTCACATCAGGTTTATAAAACAGACACTGTGAATTCCTTATAATGGTTCGAGCTCTATGACCCTAAACTAATATCTCCTCCACTCTCATCCCACATGACATTAAACTATGTTTCAAGAACTACATTTTCCTTTATTCTCATTCTAATGAGATATGTAGTGAAGTCCAACATCTCAATTCAGGACCTAGCCACAACATGATTATGGTTAGCATTGGTCTGTGTATCTCCTTCATGCATTGGACAATAAAAATTTTTATGCATCATATTCCAAAACATAAATACTTCCAAATCTCCATAACCCTTTTCTTTACTTATGGTAACAAAATGTTTGATACTTGAGAGTTTTTTTTCGACGATATAGCACGTGCTCTTAGGCGGCCTTGCATAAACAGTCTACATAACAGACCTTTCTTCCAAAAGATGCTATTATTTGATTATGCATCCAATTACCTAAACTGGACATGCATAATTAAACCCCCTAACAGGTTTTCCAAATAATGGTAACTTCATTATTGGGAAGAAAACCTATTTTTTCCTTAGTTGTCTTAACGAAAAAATGCAGGGATTTGCAAAAATAGTCATCCTTAACATATTTTTTTGATACTCTTTTTCATGATTTGAAAGTATTCAAGTCTAGGGATTATATTTCCCTTCTCTGCGTTTAAGTCAGACCTTTGCAGAAGTGACATTCATCCAATTCTTCGACAATATTTTTTGGAAATATCCTCTCCATATTCATGTACCTCTCTTCATACAGCAAACTCTATGCTTTTGAAATTTTGAATCTCTATAAACTTCCACTGGCTTTTTAGAAATAGAAAAGTAAATTTCTGAGAGTTCTTTTTCCTGACTATGCAGCACGGGCCCTTAAGAGGCCTTGCATAATTAGTCTACATAATGACCTGTCAGCCAAAAGATTCTAATATTTGACTATGCAGCCAATGCCCTTAATCGGCCCTACATAATTCAACCCCCTAACGGGTTTGTTAAATAATGGTAACTTTAGTCTTAGAAAATACTTCTTCTAATGCCTCTTAGTCCTTTTTCATATCATTCCTCAGATTCAAAATTTTTTAAGTCATAGTTTACATATTTTCCCCCATACATGAGTGTGGTAATATGTTTTCTGATAAATTATAAAAGAATTGACTCAATTTTAATCCATTCGTTTAAAGCTATTTCGACCTTAAACCTTAGCCTTTTTATGTCCGATGTGCATGAATTTAAACTTCCCGAAAAAGAAAAGGGAACTCTGAATGAAAGTCAAGTCCCAGCTCACTAATCATACATTTCATATGATTTAGGTGACATTGAGCAATTAAAAGATTCAAATATTGTAGGTTTTTTTATAATAATCCTAGAAAAAATCAAACTATGCTTACTAGGCCCATTGGCTTAGGTAAAATTTAAATAAGGTAGCAGAAGAATGCCGAAACAAATGATTGAATATGAAAGTATTCTTCATTGATGCATTAGAATTATAAGGACATCCACAAATTGGAGTATCTTCTCTTTTCCAAGGATTAAAAACGGCTGCCAACATAAACTTTCATTTGATTTACAGCATCCCAAGATTCATAAGCCTCCACTTGAAGCTCATGCACTCTACAAACTTCACTATTTTCATCTTGATGGAGTGCTTTCTTGGCATCTACAATGGCTTTCATACAATTCGTTTAAACTACTTCCAATGAATTGTTAAACTGGTCAAGTTCCTCAGTAACAACATCTAACTATTGTTGAAGGTGAATCTGCTGGAAAACTTTCTCCATGATTTTATTCTTCAGATCCTTTAACTTGGTAGCATGATCAGCCTCAGCTCAGGATAGTGCAACATCAAATTTGCTAATATTGGCTGACAGCCTGGCCCTGGTCAGGTCTTGACGGTGCCTCTTCTTTTTCTCCCTCCTTAAAATGACTTGTTTCACCGCTGAATGGATCTCTTGATATCCAAAACTGCCAAGTCCCAACATGATGAATAGGGATTACAGTCGCGGGATCTTCGAAGATAGATCTTCTAGAGGAACTTTAGATATGATATTCCATATGTTCTTACATCCCTTGCATCATGAAAATTGGAGTGCCTTTTGAACCTCCAGGTCTGACTCAGCATCACTGTCACAAGGGGGAATATAATCTTGGATTAATGCACTTAGAGAAGTGACATGTTTTTCTCTTTCCCCCTAACCCGTGTTACTTCACTTTATATTCCCGTTGGGGAAGAGACTAAGGATTCACCTCCAGATCTAGCCACTGAAATTGATGGCCCTGCATAATCAATTGAATGTTTTGGTTAGTTTCAAAGGATAACAAAAGATGATTGGCTGTCTTGAAAATTAAGTACAGTCACAAATATTGTTATCCCTTACCCAAAAGTGGATAAACATCATGAGAAGCCTCCTCCCCTTATTTTATAGCTTCAATAGGATTTTCAGGATGAATTCCAGGAAGGTCTGCAGGGTTAAGCTCTACTTGAGCTAGTGTCTCTGCAATAGTAGGTTTGTCTATACCTCGTTTGGGCATTGCCAGTTCGACAAGTTGTTCAGATGTAACTGCACATTTGAACCAATCATGGTTAGATATATAATAACAAGTTATTTTAACTTGATTAAGTATTACACTCACATCCAAAATCCTCTAAATTATATGGTAATTTAACTTGATCTAAAATATCTTAAAAATATTTTCCAAGTTTCATCATTTCATCTAATGATATCTCGGATTCTTGGTTAGTCTCACCAGTGAGAGCATTCTATGTATCTACTTGGAAACCCACATCCTACAGCCTATGACCCTCGACAGCTTCTTCAGTTAAAATTGTGGCATCAGTTATAGTGACCGCCAAATGTTCTAGTACGGGGGTTAAACCTAAAGTATCTCGGAATGGAAGCTAGTAAATGTTTCATTCAACATTTTATGAAGCATTGTTAAATTACTAGAAGCATGTTCTTCTCTTATTTCAGTAGTAGTAGGAGTGGTACTGGGAACAGACGTTGGTTCCTCTTTAGAAGCTGCCAAGCCAGCATGAGCTTGTGATTGTTCACCAGCACCCTCCGTTGTTCTTAGAGGAGGGTCAGTCCACTCCCTCAAAGTGGAAACTGAAGAGGCCCCTAAAATCCAAAGAAGTATGAGCAACCTTTTCATGGGTTAATTTTCATGACTATCCAAAGGACTTACCACTACTGATGAAACATTTCACTGTGGACTTACTCCTTCGATGCTTTTGCTTCTTTGGCTTTTTGGAAGTGTTGATATTCTCCTCTCCAAATACAGGTATTGGAGAGAGAAAATACCTTTATAATTATTCATCCATGGCTTGCTGGCCTAGATATATCTCACCCGGCTCATGAGGAGATTCATTAGCCCCGATGGAAGTACCACTGGGGCTATACTGTGGTGAAGAAACCACAGCAGTTCCTTTCTTTGCAGGCTGCAGGATGAAGAAAATAATTTCCTTGAGTAACAACACTTTAACTGTAATCAAGATACAATGAAAATAAGGAAATAGACTTACATCTTCAAGAGCCACGTAATCGTGCCACTCCTCATCTCTAGAACCACCATTCCCCTCATTGGTGCCATGATCTATCATTTCCTTCACCTTCTTGGTGATAGGAATGGAATCGTCGATGGAATATATGAGCATCTCCAGCTCTTTAATGTAAGCCCACACTTCATAGGGATTATTCTAAAAACAGATATCAGTAGAATCCCATAGATTCCCTATACTAGGGATGTGTAGACCTTCACATAAATCTAGCCAGGTAGTTTCTCTATTGTAATATAAACTCTACCATGTCTGGACAGCCTCTGGTCATAAATATTCAGCATGCATACTAGAAGGCTACGAGGAGGGTCCTACAATCTTAGACTTCAGCTTCTTCCCAGCTGCTGAAACTATAGATAAAAGATAAGAAAATAAGACTTGTTTCTCTATAATGTAATGATGATTAAATTCCTCAATGAAGTAACTCAATAAGAGTTGGTGGAGTTAGTATCTTGATTATGACAGGAGGAGTATATCTAGAACGAGGCCTCTTTTCCGCATATTGTGCCTCATCATCCCCATATTGGGAATCCAGAGATTCAACCCTAGGTGAGGAACCTACTGAATCAGCTCCAAGTGGGGAAGTGTCACCTTCCCTATGAAGGGTTTCTTTCTCTACAGTTCTTTTCGTTTTCCCCACCTGATAAATCGGACGATTCAACACCCCTCCTAGGTATGATGCTATCTAGTTCTCAGCATACCATGTAGTCATGTTACTTATTGCTTTATCAACTGGTAGATCAAACACTGCCCCAGTCTTCTCTATAGTTGTCAGGCAACCATCGGATGCTGCTCTGACCTAACATGCATAGGAGGGGATACAACAGTCTGATGCAGGCACTAGAATTAGTATGAAAATCTGTATAGAGCACATGCCTCGAATATAATCTCTCCATCAATCCTGGTGGCCAGTACACCATCTCTGCAAGCCATCATGTATGACCTAAATTCTGGGCTGGATGTTCCATCATCAACAAACCACCTGGTTGGCGGGTTTACATAAGGAATGAAATTGAATTCCTTATACATTATTAGCCTCACCTTCATATCATAAATGTTTAGATCTAATGGGGAACTTCCAAAAAAATCCTACATTGATGGTATGAAAGAGCTTTTAGGAACATGTACTCCATTTTTTACATTATATGTTTTGAAATGAGTGGTGATCCATCCCCACAAAACATGGAATGGTCCTGCTATTCTCAAAGGATACCTACCCATAAAGACATGGAGTACGATCCTGTAAATCTTCGCCAATATGGGGGTGGCCAACCCAACCATTTTATTCTCAGCCATCTTGGCTGCCAAAACGATGCTCCCTGGCCTGACGCCTCCCTTAGAATCCCTGACTGACAGAAGATAAACATTGATCCACAAGGCTAATAAGCCGGCCAGAAGGGTCTTTTTTGGGATTCTTTGATCCACTTCGTACCCCCACTTCTCAAATTCTCATGCTTCTAGAGTCGGCCAGAATATGCCAGAAACACCCCTCTTATCAATTTTGGTGAAAATAATAGGATGAGTACAGTTGGTCCACTCCCCCTTCTTCCTGGTAAGAAACATATCCCTCCACTCCTCTAAATGAATATCCTTCCTGGAATGAGTTTTGGAGGTCTAGGAATTCTTGATCTTGTAGAATATTTTCAATAACTCCCAAGCCAAAGTCGGAGTCTTCTTAGAAGTATTCCAAGTCGCCTTGGCAGAGATGAATTCATCATACATATCGCCCAAAATTGGATCCCCCGAGATCTTGTAGAAATCCCACAAACTGATGCCTACATCTCCATGATTCAAATGGAATGAATTGGTTTCTGGGCTCCAGCGACTAATTAGCTCCGGCACAAACTCATCATTCCAGTAGACATATGTCTGCCTAGCCTAGACAAATTCATATATCACAGCTCATTTCAAATCCTCGACAAACTCTACATAGGTTTGTCTCACCCAGTATGCCCACATCCATGTTAGCTTCATACCTTCTCCAGGATGGAAGTCCCAACTCTTCTTCCAACCTTTGGATTGATCCATCTGAGAATTTCGGAAGATTGAAGGACAACAATGTAGTTTCAGCTCAGGCTTGTGAGGTTTCAGATCTAGCGCAAAGGGGATATGATGCATCATATATGCCTTCTCCAATGTTTGAGTATTTACAAACGCTCCTCCACTTGAGATATTTGCTGAAGAAAAATTGTATTAATTCTGAACTAAGAATGTTGGTGATAATTCTTTGCCTCTAGAATGTTTATGTCTTACAGATGACCATTCCCATACAAAGGCAAGTAGATGCTCTCTGGAAAGTTAAGATGATACTTCTTCAAGTACTTAGCCAAATCTGGGAGAGTTCTGTTGTAGAAAATATAATAATTATGGCCAACAACCTTAATCATATCATTAATCCTCTTGCTAGCTAGTTCATCAGATGTTCCAATTCTTCTTGGAGCTATTGAATCTGCACAAAGGTCAAACAATTAACTCTTAAGTGAGTTGATTTTTCATATAATTTGTGAAGAAAAGAGAAAAAAAATGGCTAAGGCATTAAGGCGCGCAAGTCTGATTTTGGAACGCAAGTGTAACTATGTCACGCAGGTTTTTGGCGTGCAGGTATCATCGCGCAGGTCAAAATACCTCTACAGCAGCGCGATACGAATAGAAGCAATGAAACCGCAGAAAATCAGCAACCTGCACGATAAGAGAAACCTGCACGGAGATAGCTCGAACTGTTCAAATCAGGGTGCTTTTTGCAAGAATGAGGCGTATATTTATAGGCCATGCTGCACCCCTGCGGGTCGAAGCCTGCGTGTCTCTCACCTGCACACCACTATCTGCGTGCTCCGAACTTGCACACCGCCCTTCCTTGGTTTTCTTCTTTACCTCAGAGTCACATCTTCATTTCTTTCGGATCCATCTCTGATGGGGGACTTTTTTTGACGCTCCTTTCCATCAAAGATTCTAATGACTGAAAAATGGAATACCATAACACAAAGTGATTCACCCTTTGAGGAAACATCAAAAATTGACAAAGTCATGAACAAGGATTTGCTTCAGCATCGGCTGCGCAAGTTCCAAGACGGTAGCGCAGGGTACCTACAGGCCACATATTGGGTGCGCAGGTGACCTACATTCCCTATTATATTTTCTCCCAAGGTCTTCATCATCCCATAAATACCCCTTGTGGGCCCCCCATTTTGAGGTCGAAAAATATAGAAACTCAGATTTGAGCTCTCGGTGCCCTAGTCACTTCTCAAAGCCTTCCAAACACTTCTATGATAATTTCTAACCTTGAACGGAATATCTAATGTTGGGGAACAAGACCTAAGTGTTGAAATTAATCAACACCTATACACCTAGGTGTCTAAACCCTTAAGGGAAATAGTCACACTTGCACGCCACTTTATCCCTTCAACAAAACCTATGTGCCACTCATTTGGAAGCCTCTTTGGGTAATACTAAGGTATTTATCCAAACATCTCCAAAGTATTAACCTATGAATTGACCATCGCATAGGTACCTATGTGTCGCATCGGTATACGTGTGCGACCAGTACCTACACGACCCAACAAGACCTGCACGCCTACCTCTTTTTGGGTGCCCCTCCTGTCTATTCAGCTCTTTTTTTCAAATCCACCTCTCATCTTCAAGATGTAGCCTTCAAAACCCTCTTCAAATAAATTTTTGGAATTATTCCTTTGTTGGATTCCTTATCTTAATGGAATTCTGTGGAACATCTCGTAAAACCTAGTGATTTACATATCTTTATGTAACTATAGTTAGATATTTCATTCATTCAACCTCATCCTTCCAGATGAGAAGATCTTTAATTTGGGCATCTTCCTTAGGAGTAACCCCCAAGTCTCCTAACATGGGCATCCCCCTTAGAAGTATGCCCCAAGTCCCTTATTCTTGGGCCTCCTTCTCAGGAGTAAGCCCCAAGTCCCTTAACCTGGGCCTTTTTTTCAGGACTAAGTACGAGTCTCCAAATTCCCATAATTCATGGGCATCCTTCTCAGGAATAAGCCCAAATCCATATTCCTCTTAACCAGTCTTAATTTAATTTTTATTTGGGATTACTTATCAGGAGTAAAACCCAATCATAAGTCCCCTCTAATTTGGGCATCCTTCTTAGGAATAAGCCCTATGTTAAGTATCCAAATCTCCATAAAGAACATATACCTTTATGGACCTTGTTCTCAGGTTTCTTCCCTGAAGAAAAACCTAATATTCATCTATCTAGATAGTCATACATACATAAGACTCATATCATTTCTTATGATTGCATCTTTCATGGCACAATTGTCAGGTTTTACCAATACCTCTTGTTTCTCACACCGAGCATGACTCACGTCAGATTAGAGTGTAAAATTAATTATGAAATCTTTCTTTGGGCCATCAATCATGCATAAACATCATACTCCATAACTAGAACTATGTGGGTTATGGTTCCTTTCCTACACAAGGATACATAGGTAGCCCACCTGCAGGTATGATCCCAACTATGAAATAATCCATGTCCTTCTGAATGACAATAAACTTCAAGTGCCACGATGAGTGGATTTCAAACTAGTATGGTTATCATAATGACCAATAGATTTCTATATAATGTGTTGAAGGATACTATTGAATAAGAATCCCTAAAAAATACAGATGATTCTCTATCGATGAAGAACCTCAAATACATATAAAATATTATCAAAATCTCATACATACTAATCATTGATTGTGAGATCTAAAGGAAAGCTCATTTTCATACTTGGTAATTTAATAAGGATTCAATAACATAACTTAAATCTATAAAGAGAGTCCCGGAGTAGACAATAATTCCCCCCAAAAAGGTGTGATGAGTCCGACCTCCCGTCCTCTCGACCAATGCATATTCTTAAGCCTCATCGGTTCACAACTAATGAGCACCTACCTTTGGAAAGTAGGTCTAAATGGATATAAAAACATTTGATGTTTGCGGTTCTACGAACAAACCCATTGGAAATCAATTGGAATTTTTGAACCTTAAACAAACAAGGTCATTTCCAATTCCAGCATGAAACAATGGTTTTGATTTATAATGAAAAATGACTTTGTTGTATTCAAAAACCACCAATTAACATGAATGAATATCATTAAATATTTTATACAATAATTCATCTTCACTCAAAGTAACCAATGTGAAATACAACCATGTAACATTATAAATGTTCACTAATAACATGTAGCTTTAATTTGGTGAAACCATCCTCATTTTACACGATTCTCCATTCATGTATATAAGTATATTGATCCTAAAACAAATGGACCCAAATAAAGAAATTGAACCTATTAACTCATCAAAAAGTCCATGAATGGACTTAATTAGTTTATAATAAATCAATTACATGAAGATGAGGTTAATTAATTATTAATTAATTAACCTATATTTGATTATTCACGTCATTATGATAAAGTGGAGAACACCTTCTGACTTAAGATAAGGGGTTTTGTCATCTCACTTCCATTTTTGTGAGATAATCTGTATTCAATACTATTATTTCTTAACGGTGTATGCATACTACACATTGATGTTTCAAATCATTAATCTCTATATTTTCATTATATTAAATCTATCATTTAATGATTATTAATTTTTCTGAATATGATTCAATTGATTAAAAAGTTGTAAGTATTTTCTACCCGAACCTCCATTTTCATTCGGGTTTCACTTCTTCTCTAATAACCTCAATGATATTCTTATTTATTCTTATATACTCATCATAAATTATATTTTAATGTTCTATTTATATTTACCAACCCTAATCCTACTTTAATTTATGGGCAGTTATATTTTTAAAATGACCTTTCAAAAATCCTTCCTAAAATATAAGTTTGATTCAAGGAACCTCATGGATTCGTACAAATTTTGAAGTTCACCCTTTAATCTGTTTTAAGCATTATTTATATTTATAAAATCAAAAATTCTAAAATGAAAAATATATATTGGTTTACTTCTAGTTTTATGAAAGAAAATATGCCTTTGTGATTTAAAATCTCTTTAATGAATTCCTTAAACAACCCTAAAATGTATTACTTCTAAAGAATCATTAAAAACACTTTTTACATGATTCCACATTAGTGTGACATCATTTATACCTAAACTTTACTATCAATGTACTTACCTTTTATTTTATAACATGTAAATGTTCAAAACCAGTTATATGAAAACTACATGTGATTTTCCAAATGAACACTTTTTTCCAAAGTAAAATGAATTTTTATCACTGCACATCAACTTTTATGAGATATATGTCTTGTTTACCACATATTCCATGCATGTGTTGACTGAAATACCCCTTGTTATATAATATCAAGAGACTATTTATTCTAATTATATTATAAGAGATTATTATTTAAATGATTCAAGGTGGTATGTGACACTTTTGAATGTTTAAGGATTATTTCCTCAAGAATTTTTCAATGATGTAATTTAAAAGTATCTTTATTTAAGTCAACATACATTGATGAATATCTTATTTAATAGAGGATTATCTCGTAAGATATCATCTACAAAAAATTTTATTGAAGGTTTTATGATTAGTTTGAATGTGGATGTTCTATCATGACACCATTCACCATATTAATATGAATGGTTAGTGTTTATTTTAGTAAATGGGGAAAGTTATTTACATTTCATATGTTAGTTTCAATATTAATATATATGTATTTTATGTATATCCCCATTCATAATAGGAATGAATTAGACTTATTATGTGATGGGTGGAGCCTGCTATATCCCATCTATGAATTCGTAGGTCTAAGGAGACAAACTATAGTCTTGGCTTGAGACCTTGACAAAATGGTCATTTATGGTCTTGGCACATAGCCTTGATGATATTATTATGATATCCAGAATATAAATTTTCCTAAATATGAAACTAGTAATCAAATGTTCATGTGGTTATTCGACTATTAGAATACCCCTGATAGTGCTTTAGTATGGAATATTTACTCAACTCATATTCTTTCCAAATTATCACCAAGTTTATTACTTTTAAAGCCATGTGTTTTTAGATATTCACAATGCCTAATGTTTATGTTTAATATATCTTCCTCTATCTTTCTTATCCTTACTGATCATCTAAGATCACCCATTTCTTATGTTTTATGTTTACCCAAGATGTGAAGATGTGTATTATGAATGACATGTAGGGATAAACTCAGAGTTTTGGATGTTCTAAATAAAACATATATTTTTTTTTAATTTCAAGTTATAATGTTTAACCCATGAATGTTTTTGGTTTTCCAAAACTAATAAACTAATTGGGGTTTTAGGATTTCATTCCTTGTAATCATACCAATGTATTGAAATAATGTGTCAGCTTCAGGCTTCTGGGTTCAGGGCGTTATAGTTGGTCTTAGAGGAAGTTAAGTATAAAACGAGGAAAATAGATTTAGATAACATAGAATAGGGAGAAAATCATAAGATAATCTTTGAGGACAAACGTACAAAAACATCCAGGAAATTTTGGGAACAAATATATTATATGGATATTTTTAGAAAATAAATTTCTACAAAGATACTACAAGTGGATATGGTTCTGGAACATATGTGACTAGGAGTAACAAATGGAACAATGAGTTCTAGGTTTGACCAGGGGTATACTGGTACACGAAAACGGTCCTTGATATGAACTTGCTATGACACTCCCAGAGGATATTCTTAGGATAATTCACATTATCATTATAATCCATTATGAAGGATTTGTGCCCCTAAAGTATCTAATGTATATGGTTTTAGAATTTTTTATGCATAATTTTTTTTTATGTACTATACCATTTTTTGGGTACTATATACTTCTTGGTTTTATGACCTAATTTAGAATATGAAATTCACTATAATTGGTTCCTATAAAATGGAATGATAAATTCACAGTTACACATAATGAAAATAGTAAGAAAAATCATATCTTCTATAGTATTAATCCATTTTTTTAAAGAAATATAGTATCCTAAGTATTCACATAATATAAGGAAATAGTACAATGTGTTAACAATGTATGTAATGACTTCTCTATGTCCTATGGATTTGAAGGGAAGAAAAAAATAAGTGAATAGTACAGAAAATTTTGATAAAGGGAAGAAGGGAGATAAGGTTTTTCCTACATGTGATAACTATCAAAAGAATCACCCTGGTAAATTCATGAATGGAATTGGAGATTGTTATAAGTGTTAAAAAATAGAACACAAATTTCATTATTTCAAGGGAAAGAAAATTTTTTCCAATGTTCAATGCTTCAACTGCAAGTAGATGAGACACTATGAAAATCAATGTCCCAAGCATCAAAAGAAGATACTGCAAATGATGATAATAGATAATGATCAAGTTATGATGTTACCGCAGATGAATTAGAATGATTAATATACGTAGTCAAGAATCATGTCATTTGAAAAAAAACAGCAGTGTACTGGTTATAAGAATTATGAAATATATGGGTATTGTACTACAATAAATTTTCATTAAGGATTTGAAACCATAATTTGATTGGTAGTATGAAAATATATTTAGTGGGAAGTTAATACTTTTGGAAAATGCATGATTGGGGGAAGGAAAATCATTAGTATATTTCTAATGATGAAGATAATGATGAAGAAATGATTCATTTGGATAAGTGATGACTACATCAAAACTAATATTTGACTTGTCGATAAGTGGTCGGTGATATCATTGATGGAGTTTTCAACATTTTTTTATATAAATAATATATCCACTATAATTTTTATAGATGAATTCATGATTAGAATAAGGTTTTATTGTAATAATCTTATTTCCAGAGGAAACATGTTGAGTTTATTCACATGTTAGGAATGGGAAATTTTAGTTCTGCTTCAGGTTGATTAATGTAAAATAAGGTAAGAGATTATTTGATCATGATAGATCATGTAGTTCTAAGAATATGAGGATTTCTAAAAACCCAATGTACATGTATATATAAAGGTTATATATGAGAATGATTCTAATCTATTAGATGAAAATATTTTTGTATTGTTAAACCATTTATGAAATGTTTTAAGTCAATCATTGTATATGTATTTAGAGTATAATGTCACCACATGATGAAACATGTGCTAAGAGATTAATTATAGAGATTTCACAGAACAAAATAAGGATAATATTATGTTTATTAAATATAAATGTATATTTATACTCTTATTGTAATGCACCTAACCCATTTACCCTGATTCAGTGCATTATTAACAAACATTGGCATGATCATAAGGGGTCAAATCTAGAAATACTGATCAGTTTGTAGCCTTGAAAGTACTAGAAACAGACATAAGTTTTACATTACATTATAAAATGAAAAACAACAACAACATTGCCTCCTTTGAACACTTTCATATTCCTTAGACTATCCATATAGGTCAGTCATAATATACTTCGTTATATCCTGGAAAAAATAAAACATTGAAAGGGGTTAGCTCATATGCTCAGTAAGGACAAAAATTTAGGGGATACATTAATAAATAATCATAAAAATTTAAGGAAATTTATAAGACTAAAACAAAATACTTTTAAACATAAAATTCACAATAATAAGGCTAATATACACCAAATAATTCCATTTACTTATTCACATGGATATTCTACTAGTCGAATAATCTTATGTAATATCAATATACAATTTCATAATGATGGAATGCATAATGCCAAACATCATAACCACATATTCAAGGCCTTGTGGAAAGAATAAAAATAATATTTTGACAAGGCCTTGTTCCAGGACACTAGTTTATCTCATGCGACTTACTGATTTATCGAGACTCTATAGTAGGCTCCACCCATCACATAGTAGTAGAATGCATTCCTCATAAGAAAAGGTTTAAACATAAAAAACATTCATATTAAAACTTGCATACAAAATGTCAATACATTATCCATAAAACATGAATGGTATAAAAATAACACATCCATAGTAAAAAATATCACAAAAAATTCAATACAATATGGATGTCTGGTATCATAATAAGTCAACTTCAAACAAGTGTAAAATCCATCAAAAGATGTTGACATATATGAAATGTAAAATTTTTGAAAGAAATAAATATTTCTATTTAGAAACCATTTAAAAGTCACATAATTATAAAATAAAACCATTATTTAGGAAAGATTTTTATAATCTTGTAAGTGAATCTTTGATGGTGTTATAGCGGCAGAAAACAGCCGCACCCACCGTATAAGTTAAAATAACATTCTTTCCTTAATTTTGTCCAAAAGGTCGTAAATGACCTTGATTGAAAAATGATGGAAAGATTTATTTAAAAACATCTAATAAAATACTAAAAATTTTATAAATTAATTTAAACCATATTCTATGAAATAGTAAAAATGTTTTGAAATACATTTTTAAGAAACACAGAAGTGGATGATAAAGAGATTCTAGTACATACTCACGTATAAACAGCCTCAAATAATGAAGAGACTGTAGAATTAGACCTTACCTTGTAATTTTCCATGATTGAGGGTATGTTAACCTCTTGTATAATATTTAAATCATTATTATTATATTATAAGAGAACCACATACATAAATATGTTATCATATATGATCCACTAATATTTCTTTGTTAATAATATTTCAGCAGTATCATCATTTCGGGTGTTAACAGATTCATTTCCCATTGTATGTTTTGTTACATAAGCCATATTTGTTATGGAAAATATGTATTTTATTCATATCTGGAATGACATTAAGTTCTTAAAAGTTATTTTTTAATCATAAAATAAAAATTATTCCTGAATGATTGCGATGGGAAATGAATCTCATCGTGTTCGTGGAGATAGTAATATATATGTACGCACGAGCGACAATACCATTCTATTGATTGTAAGATCATATGTAATTGGATGTTATATAATATAAAAAGAAACATTAACATGTTATATTTGTTATTTATATCTTTTATACTCATTATTATTCTCATCCAAATAATTATGTTTTTGAATAACATACTACACCACGACGTAGAGACGGTAAGTCGTACCTACGCATGTATGGTGACTTGTAATTCATAAGATGGATAGAATAATGAATATTGTTGTACAATATTTATAATAACATTAAAATATCTATAAGTTACTAGATTTATTATTTAGTTATGAAAAGAATAATGAAAGTGGAAGTGGAAGAAGAAAAGAACTTTGAAAGATGTGGTGAAATTATTACATCTTCTTCAAGTGTTTCCTTTTTAGTTGACCAAGAGTGATCCTTAGGTTGGATTTATGATAAGAGTAAGGCCTCTAGGTTGAAGTGAGGGTAGTTGTGAGGATATTTGGGTAGGTTTTAGCTGAGACAAATTGATATGGAGGTGTGATTTTGAGAGAACGGGTAGTACCCTTTTATAAGAGAGGTGAGGGTTACATTAGGAATAACATGAAATATTATTTTATTATACAATCATATTCATTTTATAATGGCACCAAAATGATTTATTTCAACGATAAGGTGTGTATTGGTCTAAAACCTCTCAACCAATATGTTCTAGACATGTTTAGGTTACCATATTAACCTTATCTTTTAGATTTAACTCTTTGTAAAATAATTTAACATTTACCATGTCTCCTTATATCTTTATATTATATGGTTAATTAACTTACTATAAAATACCAAGAGAACTTAAAATGGATCATTAAGTACATATCTATTATTATATATGTCCATTGGCAGAACCTTAGATTTTTAGGACTATTATATCATTTAATAATATATTATTTGTTTTAAAACTCATTTATGTCAATTTTGACACAATTTAGTATTTGATTTTGTTTAAATTTGTCACGACCCGACCTCGGGGCCCGTTCCGTGACTACCCCAAGCCCGCCTTCCATAGGCCAGGGGCTGGCGACTAGCACCAAGGCGTAAAATCCCGGTAAACAGGGAAGGCATTGCCTTTATAAGTAACAACCACCACAGAGTCAGCAAGCGGAAAGTAACTACAAGTGCAGAAAAGTAAAGGGGGCCGGAATACAAGCCCAACTGAAAGTACAACTGAAAAAGTAAAGAACAGCAACTGAAGAAAAGACGGCGGCCTCATGTCATCCACTGGCAATCCCACCTGAAGGGTGGGTACAGATAGCCTCCAGGCTCCTCGGGTCCCACGTCCGCTCCGAGCACGTCCCGCCCAGTGGTCCACCTCCAGGTACCGTCCTGCTCCACGCCCCAACCGAGATCAGCGCTGTCCGTCGTCTGCATCCAACACAACAAGGTGCGGGCATAGCCCGTACAGGGGTGAGTATAAGCTACTCAGTAAGGACCCCGAGACCCCCTAAGGTCTCCCGAAATCCACAAAGGATATAGTACAAAAGAAAGATGCCATCACGAAGTAACATCTGACTTGACTTAGGTATATGCCCATACATATACCTAAGTCCCCAATTCTAGCTCTGCTCACGAGCTCAAGAACAACTCAATCCACGCAGGAAAGCAAGACTCAAATCCACAAGGAGAGTAAACAGTAAATCCACAAAGGATAGTTCAACACAAACCACAAAGGAGAGTAACATAAGATTCAGCTCAACCAGGTATACTTTTTCAGATGACGTCAAAGATGATCACTGATCCATCTAAGTCGTCGGACCCACGAAGGATCGATAGGTACTAACCCCCGCAAAAGACCCACACAGGATCGGGCTCACACAGAACCTGTAGGCAGTGGCTCACACAGAACCGGTAGTAAGGACCCACATAGGATCGGGCTCACACAGAACCTGTAGCACTGATCCACGTAGGATCGCTGAGTGCAGTAGTCGACGCAGTCCACTGAGGATCTCTGCACAGTTGTCGCCGCAGTCCACGAAGGATATCTGCTCTGCCGTCGTCGCAGTCCACTGAGGATCTCTGCTCTGCCGTCGTCGCAGTCCACGGAGGATCTCTGCTCTGTCGTCGAAGTCACAGCCAGCGCTAGGGTTCCCGCACATAGCGAGCTCGTTTAGGAGGGTCCGCTCCACGAGCCGAGAGGCTGATACATCAACTGACACGTAGTCCGAAGTTGATGTATCCAAAAGTTCCGTATCGACAACAGGATCTCAACGCAACAGACGGCGCGTCAATCGGACGCCCGGTCTGAGAGTAATTGGCATTTTCGTCCCAGGGGCCCGGTTGGTTTTTAGGGAAAAACCAACCCGACCGTACTCTACCTGTATCCGATCCTCGGGCGGAGTATGCCAAAAGTTCCGTCTCACTTAGAGGAAACTACCACAGCTGACGGTACGTCGATCGGACGTCCGTAGCTCAAGTTATGAGCGTTTCCGCTCCGAGGGCCCGGTTGGTTTCGTGTACGAACCAACCCGGCCGAACCCAAAGTCTTCCGAAACCTTGATTATAATATACCGAAACGACCGTATCGATCCAAGGATCGCGTAGCCGCTGACGGTTCGTCAAACGGAGGTCTCAGGCCCAAGATATGGGCAAAAGACCGAAGAAGGCCCGAAAACGGGGGTTCTGGGCCCGGGGCGACCCGGGCCGAACCACCCCTGGGTCGGCCGAACCGGGTCGACCCGAACCGGGTCGGCCCGACCCGGCCCGACCCGGCTAGGCCGGGTCCGGTCCGGCCTGGGCGCGACCCGGCCGACCGGACCGGCCGGCTCGGCTGCGGCCGAGCGGCCGAAGAAACCGCCGCGGGTTTGACCCGCGGCTTGGAGGGACGCGGTCCGGCGGTTCGCCGCCGCCGCGGCTCAGCCGCGGCGGAATTTCCGGCAGCGCGCCGGGCACCGCCGCCGCCGCCTTCCGCGGGCCGCCGGAGTTGCTCCGGTGGCCCGTTTTGCCTCCCGTCTGCGCCATTGCTCCTCCCGGGGGCCGATCTTCACTGCAGGATCAACGGATCGCCCTTGCCGCACGGTTCGTCGTCGTCCGCCAAATCCGCACAACAAAAGATCGGCGGAGGGTTGCCGGGTCTTGTTCGTTAGATCCGCACCCTCCGCGTTAGTCATAAACAACGGGAGAAAAGAAATAACCAATCAACAATTTTAAATAAATTAAAATTGTTCCGTGATCGGGTTCTTTATTTTAAAAGAATAAACACGGGAAGTAAAATATTCCAACAACCCTTACCTCGAAGTTGCCGTCGGACGTGAGGTCGTCGCGGAATCGCTCGTCGCGAAAGGAGGGGATCGTCACGTCGTTCGCGGAAGAGACGTTCGTCGCACCGCGGGAAAAGCGTCGCACCGACGATCTCCGGATCTAGAACAAACGGATTTAATTAATTAAATCCGTTGTTATTAAATTAAAAAAAAGGAGAATTAGAAGATTCGATTCTCACCATTAACCGCTGATCGTAGGTCCGCCGCGGAAGAAGAGGCGCCGTAGAAGAAGAAGGAGAAGGTCGCGGAAAAGTTTGTTGACGTCGCGGATCGTGCGTCGTCGAATTCCGGTTCCGGCGTTCTTCGCGTTCTTCACGTTCTTCGCGTTCTTCGCGGGGAGGGTGGAGGCTCAGAGGATTCGCACAACGATAGCAATCCTCCAAAATAGACAAGTTTGTCTATTTTATTAATTTGCCAACGAACGTAAACGCGTAAGTAACGACCCATTAAATTCGTTGAATTAATTCAACGAATGAAACAGCCCATTTAATTCACGAAATAAACCGCCCAATTAAATGGTCTGTTAAGAATTAAGGAAAACACGTCGGTTGACTTTTCAGTTATTTTGACGGGTTTTCGCGGGTGCGTTACTTAGTGAAAGAAACGGCGGGGCTCGTGCGGGCTCCACCGCAAAAATATCCTAACAAGGGGTAGGATATTTCCGGATAGCACCCTATCCGCTTTAACTCATTTCAAGTGGCTTCCAAGCGGCTTCCAAGCGGCTTAAGTGAAATAAAATAAAGTTGTCGCACAAATTTTATTTTATTTCTGACTTAAAGCCCCAAAATTTAAAAACCACGTCTGAGCAAACGCAACTCCGGAAGAGGCGTTTCTAAGCAAATACCGGCGCTGCAATTTCATCGGTGCCCTCAGAATTTGATTCCGGGCACCGGTTCAAAAGATAGAAAAACCCGCTCGTCCGTTCACTGAACGTACCCGAGCCAAACTTCGGAAATTGATTCCGGGCACACTGGGCCTCGGAATCAGGTGCCGTCTGAAGCTGCGCTCTTGTAAAATTCCAAAGAAAATTAAGAAAAAAATTTCCTTGAAATTTGCGGGTCTTTACATTACTCCCACCTCAGGGCTTTACGTCCCCGTAAAGATACATCAAAAAACTAGGGGAACAAATGGGGGTACTGAGCACGCATCTGAGCCTCCCGCTCCCAAGTGCTCTCTTGGAGGATCTCGTGCTGCCATCTGACGCGCACAAGAGGAATCGACCGCCCACGTAGGACCCGCTCTTGTCGATCCTCGATCTCCACTGGGACCTCCGCAAAAGTCGCCCCATCGTCCACGTCCAGCTCCCCAAAGTCGATGATGTGCGTCGGGTCGTGCACGTATCTCCTCAGCTGAGACACGTGAAAGACGTCGTGCACCCGGTGCAACTGAGGTGGTAGAGCCAGGCGATAAGCCACCTCTCCTATCCTGCTGAGGACCTGGAAAGGCCCGATGAAGCGTGGAGACAACTTGCCGCCTCGGCCAAATCTCCGTAAACCACGTCGAGGTGAGACACGCAAAAAGACGTGTTCGCCATCCTCGAACTCTAGTGGCCTCCGCCTCCTGTCAGCATATGACTTCTGCCGGCTCTGAGCTGTCCTCATCCTCTCCTGGATGATCTGGACCTTCTCTATCGTGGCTCGGACCATCTCTGGTCCCACGAGTGCTGACTCCCCAGGGTCTGTCCAGCACAACGGTGATCTGCAGGGTCTGTCGTACAATGCCTCGTATGGTGCCATCCCGATGGTGGAGTGGTAGCTGTTGTTGTACGCGAACTCCACCAAGGGTAGGTGGTCCTCCCAGCTGCGACCAAAGTCGAGAACACATGCACGGAGCATGTCCTCGAGTGTCTGTATGGCCCTCTCCGTCTGACCATCCGTCTGAGGGTGGAAGGTTGTGCTCAGATGGAGCCGCGTCCCGAACGCCTCCTGCAACCCCTTCCAAAGCCGGGAAGTGAAACGAGCATCTCGATCGGAGACGATAGACGATGGCACACCGTGAAGCCGTACGATCTCCTGGACGTAAAGACGTCCCAAGCTCTCCACTGAGCCCTGCTCTCTGATGGGTAAGAAGTGTGCCGACTTGGTGAGTCGGTCGACAATCACCCAAATGGAGTCGTGACCTCTGGAAGTGCGTGGAAGTCCAGTCTCGAAGTCCTTAGATATGCTATCCCACTTCCACTCCGGGACCTCCAAGGGCTGTACCAAGCCTGGTGGTACCTGATGCTCTGCCTTCACCTGCTGGCAGGTGAGGCATCGTGAAACGAACTCTGCCACAGCTTTCTTCATGCCCGGCCACCAGTGCTGTCGTCTGAGATCCTGGTACATCTTCGCCACTCCGGGATGCACCGCCAAGGGAGAAGTGTGAAACTCTCTCAGCACCTCCTCTCGTAAAGCGACTGGTACGAAGGTACGTCCTCTGAAAAGGATGTCGTGCTCTGCTCCAAGGGAGAAGCCATCAGGCGCCTGACCTGAGGATATCAGTGCACGCCGGGTCTCACAGTCAGCGTCCCCACGCTGAGCCTCTCTGACCCGCTGTAGAAGTGGAGGAGAGACTGTGAGAGACTGAAGAAAGGCTGCTCCGTCTCTATCCAAGAAGGATATCTGTAAGGAGGCTAGCTGCTCCGTCGCCTCCTCAAGTAGCTGAATGCCCGTCCTCCTGTTGAGGGCATCAGCTACCACGTTCCCCTTCCCAGGAGTATAGACTATCTCAAAGTCATAGTCCTGGAGGAACTCAAGCCATCTCCGCTGTCTCAGGTTCAGGTCCTTCTGAGAGAAGATATACCTGAGACTCTGGTGGTCAGAAAAGACTGTGAAGCGCTCGCCCATCAGATAGTGCCGCCAAGTCTTCAGAGCGAAGACCACTGCTGCTAACTCCAGTTCATGAGTGGCGTAGTTCTGCTCATGCGGCCTCAACTGACGTGATCCGTAGGTGATCACGGCCCTCTCCTGCATCTGGACGCACCCGAGTCCAGTCCCTGACGCATCGCAGTAAACTACGTATCCAACTCCCTCCTCAGGCAACCTCAAGATAGGTGCGCTGGTCAACCTCTGCCTCAGCTCCTGGAAGCTCTACTGACATCTGTCTGACCACACGAAGGGTTTCCCCTTCTTCTCCAACGCTGAGAGTGGTGCCGCAACTCTGGAGAAGTCTGGCACGAATCTCCGATAGTATCCGGCTAGGCCCAAGAAGCTCCGCACCTCCGTCACGCTCCTGGGTGGCTCCCAAGCTAGCACTGCCTCGATCTTCGCGGGATCCACTGCAACTCCCGCCTCAGAGATGACGTGCCCCAAGAAGTGGACCTCACGTAACCAGAACTTGCACTTTGAGATCTTGCCATAAAGCTGGTGCTCTCGGAGCGTGTCTAGCACAACTCGCAGGTGGTAGGCATGCTCCTCCTCAGTCGTCGAGTATACCAAAATGTCGTCAATGAAGACCACGACAAATCGGTCGAGGTATGGCTGGAAGATCCTGTTCATGAGGCTCATGAACACTGCTGGAGAATTGGTTACGCCGAACGGCATAACCAAGAACTCATAATGGCCATACCGACACCTGAAGGCCGTCTTCTGCACGTCCTCGTCTCGAACTCTGAGCTGATGATAGCCTGACCGGAGGTCTATCTTCGAGAACCACCGCGCTCCCTTGAGCTGATCGAAGAGGTCATCAATCCGTGGCAGCGGATACTTGTTCCTCACTGTCACCTGGTTCAGGTGACGATAGTCGACACACAGTCGCAAGCTCCCGTCCGCCTTCTTGGCGAACAAAATCGGGGAAGCCCAGGGTGAAACACTGGGTCGGATAAACCCCTTGCTCTGCAAGTCCTCCAACTGTACCCGCAGCTCTCGAAGCTCGGCGGGGGCCATCCGATATGCTGGAGTAGATATCGGGGCTGTCCCGGGGTACAAGTCGATGTAAAAGTCTACCTCTCTACGAGGAGGTAGCCCTGGAACGTCGTCGGGAAAGACGTCCACGTACTGGTCCACCACTGCAGGAAAAGCTGGACTCCGCACGTCCACTGCTCCTAGGATGAGGCTAGCCAACTGATGAGAGATGGGCTGCACTCTCCTCCGCGGAAGTCCATCCTGTGCTGCAAAGGTTCCCTTCTCGCCGGTGAAGGTAAACCTGCTCCCGTCGGTGCGAACGCATCGCACCTTGCGCCTAAAACAGTCGATCTGGGCATGAACCGTGGATAGCCAATCCATGCCCAAGATGACGTCGTAAGGCCTCAACGCCGCTACAAGGAGATCCCAGCCGAAGCTTTCGCCTCCTAGAGTAAGCTCACACTGCCGGCACCAGTGCGTAATCGTCGAGTATGCTCCCGTAAGAGTCTCTAGCCGTAAGGATCGAGCCAACGGCTCAGTCGGAATCTCCGAGCTCCGAACAAGGGCAGAGGCTATGAAAGAGTGACTCTCTCCTGTGTCTATAAGTACTGCAGCAAGGGTGGAATAGACACAGATCGTACCTCGAATCATCTCTGGCATGTCGGGGTCGTAGGCCTCCACTGCCTGGAGCTGGGCCTGTCCCTGCCCGCCATCTCCCTGTGGTCGAGGTGGCCCTCCTGGTGGTGGTGGGGGTAGAGCCTGGAAGCATCGGCCACCACCCGCTGCTCGGCCAGCTCCTCTGCCTCGTCCGCCTCCTCCCTGCGGACCGCCACGGTCGACCCTCTGCCTCTGCCTGGGTGGCCCCTCCACCGTCTGCTGCTCCTCTGATCGGCGAGTCGGGCAGTCACGAGCCATGTGACCCTGCCCGCCGCAGGAGTAGCACAGCCTGCCTCTCGGAAGGCTGGCACTCCGCTGTGTGCCCCGCACTGCTGAGCCGGTGTCCTGAGGCCGTCTGCGTGGGGGTCTGGTCTTCCTGGACCCGAGAGTCATCCGTCGGCTACCTGCTGCCGAAGACTCAGCTACCTGCCGCCCTGCGCTAGGTCTCGCCGCTGAAGAAGGCTCTGCCAGGAAGCTCTCGATCAGGAGGGCTCGCTCCAGCACTCCCGCCTGGGTCGGAATGATGAGGGAGATCAGCGACGCCCGAATCTCCTGTCGCAAGCCCTGCTCGAAGGTCCGGGCCCGGAAGAAGGGGTCTCGTACCATGTCGGTCGAGTAGCGTGATAGGTCAGTGAACCTCGCCGCGTACTGAGCAACCGTCATGCTGCCCTGGCGCAGCTGGAGAAGCTCCTGGATGCGCACCGCTCGGAGGGTGGCCGGGACGAACTCAGAGCGGAAGAGGCTCTCGAAGTCCGTCCAGAGCAAGGATGCCTCATCGTGAACCTGGAGCATCAAGCTCCACCATCGTCCTGCCGCCGCCTGCAGGAGGCTCGCCGCGAGAATCACCATGAGATCTGCTGGTGTCCTCACTAGCCTAAAGATCTGCACCACCGCCTCTAGCCAGTCCTCGGCGGCCTGGGGGTCCGCCTCACCGCGAAACCTGGGCGGTCGCTGGCTCTGAAACTCATGCAGTGCCCTGAGGCGACGTGCATCGTCAGCGTCTGGTACTGGTGGCATCGGTGGCTCGCCGGGTAAAGCTACCGCCGGTGCCACTCCTGGCAAAGGGCCCTGCACCGAGGCCTCGTCGCTCGGTGGGCTGTCGTCGCGCCCTACACTCGGAACCCTAGCTGGCTGTCGTCGCGGGGCCATCCTGAAAAGGAGAACAAGAGCACCACAGTCAGAACAGTATACCTGGTGAGCTGGCACAAGTAATCACAAGGAAAACTTGAGACTTTCATGAAGCAGATCAGTATACCCGGTGAGCTGACACAAGTAATCACAAAGAAACTTGAAACACACACGCAATCAATGTTTTCATGCATTAAGTCGGAAATCAGTAGTCAGGGTCCTGGTGTACGGATACGTCGGCCGCCGCACCAACACTGGGCTCCCTGAACTGATAACCACACTCAATACACTAAACACTATTGCTTCATATAGAAAGAAAAGACGATCAGAGTCTGTGGTAGAACCGACCACCTCTGATACCAATTTGTCACGACCCGACCTCGGGGCCCGTGCCGTGACTACCCCAAGCCCGCCTTCCATAGGCCAGGGGCTGGCGACTAGCACCAAGGCGTAAAATCCCGGTAAACAGGGAAGGCATTGCCTTTATAAGTAACAACCACCACAGAGTCAGCAAGCGGAAAGTAACTACAAGTGCAGAAAAGTAAAGGGGGCCGGAATACAAGCCCAACTGAAAGTACAACTGAAAAAGTAAAGAACAGCAACTGAAGAAAAGACGGCGGCCTCGTGTCATCCACTGGAAATCCCACCTGAAGGGTGGGTACAGATAGCCTCCAGGCTCCTCGGGTCCCACGTCCGCTCCGAGCACGTCCCGCCCAGTGGTCCACCTCCAGGTACCGTCCTGCTCCATGCCCCAACCGAGATCAGCGCTGTCCGTCGTCTGCATCCAACACAACAAGGTGCGGGCATAGCCCGTGCAGGGGTGAGTATAAGCTACTCAGTAAGGACCCCGAGACCCCCGAAGGTCTCCCGAAATCCACAAAGGATATAGCACAAAAGAAAGATGCAATCCCGAAGTAACATTTGACTTGACTTAGGTATATGCCCATACATATACCTAAGTCCCCAATTCTAGCTCTGCTCACGAGCTCAAGAACAACTCAATCCACGCAGGAAAGCAAGACTCAAATCCACAAGGAGAGTAAACAGTAAATCCACAAAGGATAGTTCAACACAAACCAAAAAGGAGAGTAACATAAGATTCAGCTCAACCAGGTATACTTTTTCAGATGACGTCAAAGATGATCACTGATCCATCTAAGTCGTCGGACCCACGAAGGATCGATAGGTACTAACCCCCGCAAAAGACCCACACAGGATCGGGCTCACACAGAACTTGTAGGAAGTGGCTCACACAGAACCGGTAGTAAGGACCCACATAGGATCAGGCTCACACAGAACCTGTAGCACTGATCCACGTAGGATCGCTGAGTGCAGTAGTCGACGCAGTCCACTGAGGATCTCTGCATAGTTGTCGCCGCAGTCCACGAAGGATCTCTGCTCTGCCGTCGTCGCAGTCCACTGAGGATCTCTGCTCTGCCGTCGTCGCAGTCCACGGAGGATCTCTGCTCTGTCGTCGAAGTCACAGCCAGCGCTAGGGTTCCCGCACATAGCGAGCTCGTTTAGGAGGGTCCGCTCCACGAGCCGAGAGGCTGATACATCAACTGACACGTAGTCCGAAGTTGATGTATCCAAAAGTTCCGTATCGACAACAGGATCTCAACGCAACAGACGGCGCGTCAATCGGACGCCCGGTCTGAGAGTTATTGGCATTTTCGTCCCAGGGGCCCGGTTGGTTTTTAGGACAAAACCAACCCGACTGTACTCTGCCTGTATCCGATCCTCGGGCGGAGTATGCCAAAAGTTCCGTCTCACTTAGAGGAAACTACCACAGCTGACGGTACGTCGATCGGACGTCCGTAGCTCAAGTTATGAGCGTTTCCGCTCCGAGGGCCCGGTTGGTTTCGTGTACGAACCAACCCGGCCGAACCCAAAGTCTTCCGAAACCTTGAGTATAATATACCGAAACGACCGTATCGATCCAAGGATCGTGTAGCCGCTGACGGTTCGTCAAACGGAGGTCTAAGGCCCAAGATATGGGCAAAAGACCGAAGAAGGCCCGAAAACGGGGGTTCTGGGCCCGGGGCGACCCGGGCCGAACCACCCCTGGGTCGGCCGAACCGGGTCAACCCGAACCGGGTCGGCCCGACCCGGCTAGGCCGGGTCCGGTCCGGCCTGGGCGCGGCCCGGCCGACCGGACCGGCCGGCTCGGCTTCGGCCGAGCGGCCGAAGAAACCGCCGCGGGTTTGACCCGCGGCTTGGAGGAACGCGGGCCGCGTGCTGGGTGGCCGGACCGCGGACGCGGTCCGGCGGTTAGCCGCCGCCGCGGCTCGGCCGCGGCGGAATTTCCGGCGGCGCACCGGGCACCGCCGCCGCCTTCCGCGGGCCACCGGAGTTGCTCCGGTGGCCCGTTTTGCCTCCCGTCTGCGCCATTGCTCCTCCCGGGGGCCGATCTTCACTGCGGGATCAACGGATCGCCCTTGCCGCACGGTTCGTCATCGTCCGCCAAATCCGCACAACAAAAGATCGGCGGAGGGTTGCCGGGTCTTGTTCGTTAGATCCGCACCCTCCGCGTTAGTCATAAACAACGGGAGAAAAGAAATAACCAATCAACAATTTTAAATAAATTAAAATTGTTCCGTGATCGGGTTCTTTATTTTAAAAGAATAAACACGGGAAGTAAAATATTCCAACAACCCTTACCTCGAAGTTGCCGTCAGACGTGAGGTCGTCGCGGAATCGCTCGTCGCGAAAGGAGGGGATCGTCACGTCGTTCGCGGAAGAGACGTTCGTCGCACCGCGGGAAAAGCGTCGCTCCGACGATCTCCGGATCTAGAACAAATGGATTTAATTAATTAAATCCGTTGTTATTAAATTAAAAAAAAGGAGAATTAGAAGATTCGATTCTCACCTTTAACCGCTGATCGTAGGTCCGCCGCGGAAGAAGAGGCGCCGTAGAAGAAGAAGGAGAAGGTCGCGGAAAAGTTTGTTGACGTCGCAGATCGTGCGTTGTCGAATTCCGGTTCCGGCGTTCTTCGCGTTCTTCGCGTTCTTCGCGGGGAGGGTGGAGGCTCAGAGGATTCTCACAACGATAGCAATCCTCCAAAATAGACAAGTTTGTCTATTTTATTAATTTTCCAATGAACGCAAACGCGTAAGTAACGACCCATTAAATTCATTGAATTAATTCAACGAATGAAACAGCCCATTTAATTCACGAAATAAACCGCCCAATTAAATGGTCTGTTAAGAATTAAGGAAAACGCGTCGGTTGACTTTTCAGTTATTTTGACGGGTTTTCGCGGGTGCGTTACTTAGCGAAAGAAACGGCGGGGCTCGTGCGGGCTCCACCGCACAAATATCTTAACAAGGGGTAGGATATTTCCGGATAGCACCCTATCCGCTTTAACTCATTTCAAGTGGCTTCCAAGCGGCTTCCAAGCGGCTTAAGTGAAATAAAATAAAGTTGTCGCACAAATTTTATTTTATTTCTGACTTAAAGCCCCAAAATTTAAAAACCACGTCTGAGCAAACGCAACTCCGGAAGAGGTGTTTCTAAGAAAATATCGGCGCTGCGATTTCATCGGTGCCCTCAGAATTTGATTCCGGGCACCGGTTCAAAAGATCGAAAAACCCGCTCGTCCGTTCACTGAACGTACCCGAGCCAAACTTCGGAAATTGATTCTGGGCACACCGGGCCTCGGAATCAGGTGCCGTCTGAAGCTGCGCTCTTGTAAAATTCCAAAGAAAATTAAGAAAAAAATTTCCTTGAAATTTGCGGGTCTTTACATTACTCCCACCTCAGGGATTTACGTCCCCGTAAAGATACATCAAAAAACTAGGGGAACAAATGGGGGTACTGAGCACGCATCTGAGCCTCCCGCTCCCAAGTGCTCTCCTGGAGGATCCCGTGCTGCCATCTGACGCACACAAGAGGAATCGACCGCCCACGTAGGACCCGCTCCTGTCGATCCTTGATCTCCACTGGGACCTCCGCAAAAGTCGCCCCATCGTCCACGTCCAGCTCCCCAAAGTCGATGATGTGCGTCGGGTCCTGCACGTATCTCCTCAGCTGAGACACGTGAAAGACGTCGTGCACCCGGTGCAACTGAGGTGGTAGAGCCAGGCGATAAGCCACCTCTCCTATCCTGCTGAGGACCTGGAAAGGCCCGATGAAGCGTGGAGACAACTTGCCGCCTCGGCCAAATCTCCGTAAACCACGTCGAGGTGAGACACGCAAAAAGACGTGGTCGCCATCCTCGAACTCTAGTGGCCTCCGCCTCCTGTCAGCATATGACTTCTGCCGGCTCTGAGCTGTCCTCATCCTCTCCTGGATGATCTGGACCTTCTCTGTCGTGGCTCGGACCATCTCTGGTCCCACGAGTGCTGACTCCCCAGGGTCTGTCCAGCACAACGGTGATCTGCAGGGTCTGCCGTACAACGCCTCGTATGGTGCCATCCTGATGGTGGAGTGGTAGCTGTTGTTGTACGCGAACTCCACCAAGGGTAGGTGGTCCTCCCAGCTGCGACCAAAGTCGAGAACACATGCACGGAGCATGTCCTCGAGTGTCTGTATGGTCCTCTCCGTCTGACCATCCGTCTGAGGGTGGAAGGCTGTGCTCAGATGGAGCCGCGTCCCGAACGCCTCCTGCAACCCCTTCCAAAGCCGGGAAGTGAAACGAGCATCTCGATCGGAGACGATAGACGATGGCACACCGTGAAGCCGTACGATCTCCTGGACGTAAAGACGTCCCAAGCTCTCCACTGAGCCCTGCTCTCTGATGGGTAAGAAGTGTGCCGACTTGGTGAGTCGGTCGACAATCACCCAAATGGAGTCGTGACCTCTGGAAGTGCGTGGAAGTCCAGTCACGAAGTCCATAGATATTCTATCCCACTTCCACTCCGGGACCTCCAAGGGCTGTACCAAGCCTGCTGGTACCTGATGCTCTGCCTTCACCTGCTGGCAGGTGAGGCATCGTGAAAAGAACTCTGCCACAGCTTTCTTCATGCCCGGCCACCAGTGCTGTCGTCTGAGATCCTGGTACATCTTCGCCACTCCGGGATGCACCGCCAAGGGAGAAGTGTGAAACTCTCTCAGCACCTCCTCTCGTAAAGCGACTAGTACGAAGGTACGTCCTCTGAAAAGGATGTCGTGCTCTGCTCCAAGGGAGAAGCCATCAGGCGCCTGACCTGAGGATATCAGTGCACGCCGGGTCTCACAGTCAGCGTCCCCACGCTGAGCCTCTCTGACCCGCTGTAGAAGTGGAGGAGAGACTGTGAGAGACTGAAGAAAGGCTGCTCCGTCTCTATCCACGAAGGATATCTGTAAAGAGGCTAGCTGCTCTGTCGCCTCCTCAAGTAGCTGAATGCCCGTCCTCCTGCTGAGGGCATCGGCTACCACGTTCCCCTTCCCAGGAGTATATACTATCTCAAAGTCATAGTCCTGGAGGAACTCAAGCCATCTACGCTGTCTCAGGTTCAGGTCCTTCTGAGAGAAGATATACCTGAGACTCTGGTGGTCAGAAAAGACTGTGAAGCGCTCGCCCATCAGATAGTGCCGCCAAGTTTTCAGAGCGAAGACCACTGCTGCTAACTCCAGGTCATGAGTGGCGTAGTTCTGCTCATGCGGCCTCAACTGACGTGATCCGTAGGCGATCACGGCCCGCTCCTGCATCAGGACGCACCCGAGTCCAGTCCCTGACGCATCGCAGTAAACTACGTATCCAACTCCCTCCTCAGGAAACCTCAAGATAGGTGCGTTGTTCAACCTCTGCCTCAGCTCCTGGAAGCTCTGCTGACATCTGTCTGACCACACGAAGGGTTTCCCCTTCTTCGCCAACGCTGAGAGTGGTGCCGCAACTCTGGAGAAGTCTGGCACGAATCTCCGATAGTATCCGGCTAGGCCCAAGAAGCTCTGCACCTCCGTCACGCTCCTGGGTGGCTCCCAAGCTAGCACTGCCTCGATCTTCGCGGGATCCACTGCAACTCCCGCCTCAGAGATGACGTGCCCCAAGAAGTGGACCTCACGTAACCAAAACTGGCACTTTGAGAGCTTTCCATAAAGCTGGTGCTCTCGGAGCGTGTCTAGCACAACTCGCAGGTGGTAGGCATGCTCCTCCTCAGTCGTCGAGTATACCAAAATGTCGTCAATGAAGACCACGACAAATCGGTCGAGGTATGGGTGGAAGATCCTGTTCATGAGGCTCATGAACACTGCTGGAGCATTGGTTACGCCGAACGGAATAACCAAGAACTCATAATGGCCATACCGACACCTGAAGGCCGTCTTCTGCACGTCCTCGTCTCGAACTCTGAGCTGATGATAGCCTGACCGGAGGTCTATCTTTGAGAACCACCGCGCTCCCTTGAGCTGATCGAAGAGGTCATCAATCTGTGGCAGCGGATACTTGTTCCTCACTGTCACCTGGTTCAGGCGACGATAGTCGACACACAGTCGCAAGCTCCCGTCCGCCTTCTTGGCGAACAAAATCGGGGAAGCCCAGGGTGAAACACTGGGTCGGATAAACCCCTTGCTCTGCAAGTCCTCCAACTGTACCCGCATCTCTCGAAGCTCGGCGGGGGCCATCCGATATGCTGGAGTAGATATCGGGGCTGTCCCGGGGTACAAGTCGATGTAAAATTCTACCTCTCTACGAGGAGGTAGCCCTGGAACGTCGTCGGGAAAGACGTCCACGTACTGGTCCACCACTGCAGGAAAAGCTGGACTCCGCACGTCCACTGCTCCTAGGATGAGGCTAGCCAACTGATGAGAGATGGGCTACACTCTCCTCCGCGGAAGTCCATCCTGTGCTGCAAAGGTTCCCTTCTCGCCGGTGAAGGTAAACCTGCTCCCGTCGGTGCGAACGCATCGCACCTTGCGCCTAAAACAGTCGATCTGGGCATGAACCGTGGATAACCAATCCATGCCCAAGATGACGTCGTAAGGCCTTGACGCCGCTACAAGGAGATCCCAGCCGAAGCTCTCGCCTCCTAGAGTAAGCTCACACTGCCGGCACCAGTGCGTAATCGTCAAGTCTACTCCCGTAGGAGTCTCTAGCCGTAAGGATCGAGCCAACGGCTCAGTCGGAATCTCTGAGCTCCGAACAAGGGCAGAGGCTATGAAAGAGTGACTCGCTCCTGTGTCTATAAGTACTGCAGCAAGGGTGGAATAGACACAGATCGTACCTCGAATCATCTCTGGCATGTCGGGGTCGTAGGCCTCCACTGCCTGGAGCTGGGCCTGTCCCTGCCCGCGAGCTCCCTGTGGTCGAGGTGGCCCTCCTGGTGGTGGTGGGGGTAGAGCCTGGAAGCGTCGGCCACCACCCGCTGCTCGGCCAGCTCCTCTGCCTCGTCCGCCTCCTCCCTGCGGACCGCCACGGTCGACCCTCTGCCTCTGCCTGGGTGGCCCCTCCACCGTCTGCTGCTCCTCTGATCGGCGAGTCGGGCAGTCACGAGCCATGTGACCCTGCCCGCCACAGGAGTAGCACAGCCTGCCTCTCGGAAGGCTGGCACTCCGCTGTGTGCCCCGCACTGCTGAGCCGGTGTCCTGAGGCCGTCTGCGTGGGGGTCTGGTCTGCCTGGACCCGAGAGTCATCCGTCGGCTACCTGCTGCCGAAGACTCAGCTACCTGCCGCCCTGCGCTAGGTCTCGCCGCTGAAGAAGGCTCTGCCAGGAAGCTCTCGATCAGGAGGGCTCGCTCCAGCACTCCCGCCTGGGTCGGAATGCTGAGGGAGATCAGCGACGCCCGAATCTCCTTTCGCAAGCCCTGCTCGAAGGTCCGGGCCCGGAAGAAGGGGTCCCGTACCATGTCGGTCGAGTAGCGTGATAGGTCAGTGAACCTCGCCGCGTACTGAGCAACCGTCATGCTGCCCTGGCGCAGCTGGAGAAGCTCCTGGATGCGCACCGCTCGGAGGGTGGCCGGGACGAACTCAGAGCGGAAGAGGCTCTCGAAGTCCGTCCAGAGCAAGGATGCCTCATCGTGAACCTGGAGCATCAAGCTCCACCATCGTCCTGCCGCCGCCTGCAGGAGGCTCGCCGCGAGAATCACCATGAGATCCGCTGGTGTCCTCACTAGCCTAAAGATCCGCACCACCGCCTCTAGCCAGTCCTCGGTGGCCTGGGGGTCCGCCTCACCGCGAAACCTGGGCGGTCGCTGGCTCTGAAACTCATGCAGTGCCCTGAGGCGACGTGCATCGTCAGCGTCTGGTACTGGTGGCATCGGTGGCTCGGCGGGTAAAGCTACCGCCGGTGCCACTGCTGGCAAAGGGCCCTGCACCGAGGCCTCGTCGCTCGGTGGGCTGCCGTCGCGCCCTACACTCGGAACCCTAGCTGGCTGTCGTCGCGGGGCCATCCTGAAAAGGAGAACAAGAGCACCACAGTCAGAACAGTATACCTGGTGAGCTGGCACAAGTAATCACAAGGAAAACTTGAGACTTTCATGAAGCAGATCAGTATACCCGGTGAGCTGACACAAGTAATCACAAAGAAACTTAAAACACACATGCAATCAATGTTTTCATGCATTAAGTCGGAAATCAGGAGTCAGGGTCCTGGTGTACGGATACGTCGGCCGCCGCACCAACACTGGGCTCCCTGAACTGATAACCACACTCAATACACTAAACACTATTGCTTCATATAGAAAGAAAAGACGATCAGAGTCTGCGGTAGAACCGACCACCTCTAATACCAATTTGTCACGACCCAACCTCGGGGCCCGTGCCGTGACTACCCCAAGCCCGCCTTCCATAGGCCAGGGGCTGGCGACTAGCACCAAGGCGTAAAATCCCGGTAAAGAGGGAAGGCATTGCCTTTATAAGTAACAACCACCACAGAGTCAGCAAGCGGAAAGTAACTACAAGTGCAGAAAAGTAAAGGGGGCCGGAATACAAGCCCAACTGAAAGTACAACTGAAAAAGTAAAGAACAGCAACTGAAGAAAGGACGGCGGCCTCGTGTCGTCCACTGGCAATCCCACCTGAAGGGTGGGTACAGATAGCCTCCAGGCTCCTCGGGTCCCACGTCCGCTCCGAGCACGTCCCGCCCAGTGGTCCACCTCCAGGTACCGTCCTGCTCCACGCCCCAACCGAGATCAGCGCTGTCCGTCGTCTGCATCCAACACAACAAGGTGCGGGCATAGCCCGTGCAGGGGTGAGTATAAGCTACTCAGTAAGGACCCCGAGACCCCCGAAGGTCTCCCGAAATCCACAAAGGATATAGCACAAAAGAAAGATGCAATCATGAAGTAACATCTGACTTGACTTAGGTATATGCCCATACATATACCTAAGTCCCCAATTCTAGCTCTGCTCACGAGCTCAAGAACAACTCAATCCACGCAGGAAAGCAAGACTCAAATCCACAAGGAGAGTAAACAGTAAATCCACAAAGGATAGTTCAACACAAACCACAAAGGAGAGTAACATAAGATTCAGCTCAACCAGGTATACTTTTTCAGATGACGTCAAAGATGATCACTGATCCATCTAAGTCGTCGGACCCACGAAGGATCGATAGGTACTAACCCCCGCAAAAGACCCACACAGGATCGGGCTCACACAGAACCTGTAGGCAGTGGCTCACACAGAACCGGTAGTAAGGACCCACATAGGATCGGGCTCACACAGAACCGGTAGCACTGATCCATGTAGGATCGCTGAGTGCAGTAGTCGACGCAGTCCACTGAGGATCTCTGCACAGTTGTCGCCGCAGTCCACAAAGGATCTCTGCTCTGCCGTCGTCGCAGTCCACTGAGGATCTCTGCTCTGCCGTCGTCGCAGTCCACGGAGGATCTCTGCTCTGTCGTCGAAGTCACAGCCAGCGCTAGGGTTCCCGCACATAGTGAGCTCGTTTAGGAGGGTCCGCTCCACGAGCCGAGAGGCTGATACATCAACTGACACGTAGTCCGAAGTTGATGTATCCAAAAGTTCCGTATCGACAACAGGATCTCAACGCAACAGACGGCGCGTCAATCGGACGCCCGGTCTGAGAGTTATTGGCATTTTCGTCCCAGGGGCCCGGTTGGTTTTTAGGGCAAAACCAACCCGACCGTACTCTGCCTATATCCGATCCTCGGGCGGAGTATGCCAAAAGTTCCGTCTCACTTAGAGGAAACTACCACAGCTGACGGTACGTCGATCGGACGTCCGTAGCTCAAGTTATGAGCGTTTCCGCTCCGAGGGCCCGGTTGGTTTCGTGTACGAACCAACCCGGCCGAACCCAAAGTCTTCCGAAACCTTGAGTATAATATACCGAAACGACCGTATCGATCCAAGAATCGCGTAGCCGCTGACGGTTCGTCAAACGGAGGTCTCAGGCCCAAGATATGGGCAAAAGACCGAAGAAGGCCCGAAAACGGGGGTTCTGGGCCCGGGGCGACCTGGGCCGAACCCCCCCTGGGTCGGCCGAACCGGGTCGGCCCGACCCGGACCGACCCGGCTAGGCCGGGTCCGGTCCGGCCTGGGCGCGGCCCGACCCGGACCGACCCGGCTCGGCCGGGTCCGGTCCGGCCTGGGCGCGGCCCGGCCGACCGGACCGGCCGGCTCGGCTTCGGCCGAGCGGCCGAAGAAACCGCCGCGGGTTTGACCCGCGGCTTGGAGGAACACGGCCCGCGCGGGCCGCGTGCTGGGTGGCCGGACCGCGGACGCGCTCCGGCGGTTCGCCGCCGCCGCGGCTCGGCCGCGGCGGAATTTCCGGCGGCGCGCCGGGCGCCGCCGCCTCCGGTCGCCGGCGCCGCCGCGCCGGCGACCCGCGCCGCCGCCGGAGTTGCTCCGGTGGCCCGTTTTGCCTCCCGTCTGCGCCATTGCTCCTCCCGGGGGCCGATCTTCACTGCGGGATCAACGGATCGCCCTTGCCGCACGGTTCGTCGTCGTCCAACAAATCCGCACAACAAAAGATCGGCGGAGGGTTGCCGGGTCTTGTTCGTTAGATCTGCACCCTCCGCGTTAGTCATAAACAACGGGAGAAAAGAAATAACCAATCAACAATTTTAAATAAATTAAAATTGTTCCGTGATCGGGTTATTTATTTTAAAAGAATAAACACGGGAAGTAAAATATTCCAACAACCCTTACCTCGAAGTTGCCGTTGAACGTGAGGTCGTCGCGAAAGGAGGGGATCGTCACGTCGTTCGCGGAAGAGACGTTCGTCGCACCGCGGGAAAAGCGTCGCGCCGATGATCTCCGGATCTAGAACAAACGGATTTAATTAATTAAATCCGTTGTTATTAAATTAAAAAAAAGGAGAATTAGAAGATTCGATTCTCACCTTTAACCGCTGATCGTAGGTCCGCCGCAGAAGAAGAGGCGCCGTAGAAGAAGAAGGAGAAGGTCGCGGAAAAGTTTGTTGACGTCGCGGATCGTGCGTCGTCGAATTCCGGTTCCGGCGTTCATCGCGTTCTTCGCTTTCTTCGCGTTCTTCGCGGGGAGGGTGGAGGCTCAGAGGATTCGCACAACGATAGCAATCCTCCAAAATAGACAAGTTTGTCTATTTTATTAATTTGCCAACGAACGCAAACGCGTAAGTAACGACCCATTAAACTCGTTGAATTAATTCAACGAATGAAACAGCCCATTTAATTCACGAAATAAACCGCCCAATTAAATGGTCTGTTAAGAATTAAAGAAAACGCGTCGTTTGACTTTTCAGTTATTTTGACGGGTTTTCGCGGGTGCGTTACTTAGCGAAAGAAACGGCGGGGCTCGTGCGGGCTCCACCGCACAAATATCCTAACAAGGGGTAGGATATTTCCGGATAGCACCCTATCCGCTTTAACTCAGTTCAAGTGGCTTCCAAGCGGCTTCCAAGCGGCTTAAGTGAAATAAAATAAAGTTGTCGCACAAATTTTATTTTATTTCTGACTTAAAGCCCCAAAATTTAAAAACCACGTCTAAGCAAACGCAACTCCGGAAGAGGCGTTTCTAAGCAAATACCGGCGCTGCGATTTCATCGGTGCCCTCAGAATTTGATTCTGGGCACCGGTTCAAAAGAAAGAAAAACCCGCTCGTCCGTTCACTGAACGTACCCGAGCCAAACTTCGGAAATTGATTCCGGGAACACCGGGCCTCGGAATCAGGTGCCGTCTGAAGCTGCGCTCTTGTAAAATTCCAAAGAAAATTAAGAAAAAAAATTCCTTGAAATTTGCGGGTCTTTACAAAATTCCTAAAAAATTGATTACTAAAAAAACTTTAATCAAACCTAAAATGTCATATTAACCAATAAAATTCGTTTAATTCATAAAAAGTATCAATTTACAATTATTTGTATATTTATAATATCAATTATATTAATCTTTCATCAATAAGGTAATTAGTGCATCGTCATTGTTTCATAATTAAATATAATTATTTAATGTATAAAAATTATAAATAAAATACCATTATGTAGGAAATATTTGTATTTTTCTAATGAATATTTATAGTTGAATTTATTTTAGGTGTAACCCTATATTTGAAATGTTTTATTTATAAAAATATGAATTTAACACCTGTAACTCTTCTTTAAATAAAATAATAATAAAAGTCTCAATCTAATCCAAGTAGACCAAAAGTATAATATTTTATTCCTAAGGATTATTCTGGTCGAAATATACTTATTCATTAGAATTAAAAAATGTTTTATGGTTATAAAAATATCATTTTTATCTTTAATTACCATATTTATGTTTAACCATAGTAAATAAAAGTCAAATGTTACTATTCACCAAAAATTGTTTTCATCTTATTCACCCAGATTTTACTTAATGTTAAAAATAGTGTCTCTTGGAATGTTTAAATTCAATTCACATATGTGGTAAAATTATGGTTTATTCAAATTTGCTAACATGCCTAGAAGGAGGTTAAAAGACATTAAAAATTTAAATAAATTTTTAGACATCTAATTTTATTATAAAACAAATAAAATTAATTGAATTGAAGTAATATAGGTATTAATTATGTATTTTGTCTTGAATAAATTTAAATAAAATAAATAATTAAATAAATAAAAATATAGTTTTAAAAAATAAAGCCGTGTTTTTCACTGTTCACCAAAAATTGAAATTTTTCAGAAAAATACCAAAAAATCACCCTAAGATAATTTTGATATTATGAATCCAAAAATAAAGTCCATTTTGAAAAATAAAATTTCAAAAATTTCAAAATTTTGGTATTACTATTCATAAAGGCTAGTTTGATTGGTCATGGTGTGTTTAAACTCTATGTTTCATACAATGCAATCGATTGTAATATTCAAAAAAAATGTACCATGGAAGTTTGGTGTGTTACATTCTTCCCTCCTTAAAAAAAGTCCGTCCTTGAAATTTCTAGAATATTACTGCATAAAAGGATTCGTGTGGTTCTTCATCATAAGTTCCATAGGTTCCCACATTTTCCACCTTTATCCTATGTTTCTCCATAGAATTTTTACCAAATGAGTAATCTGGTTTCTCAGCACTTGTTCTCTAGTATCAGGAATATTGACGGGCTCCACACAATAAGACAGATCGGGTTCCAGTTCTATTTCTTCATAGGTGAGTACATGTGTTGGGTCGGGCATGTATTTTCTCAACAATGATATGTGGAACACATCAAGAACATTGGATAGACTTGGTATCATTGGCAAACTATATGCTAAAAATCCAATTCATTCTAGAATTTTAAAAGGTCTGATGTTCCTAGGACTTAATTTACCCTTCTTACGGAATCGTACAACACCCTTCCATGAAGATACCTTCAGAAAAACATGATCACCTACATGAAATTCCAAATCCATAGTTTGGTTATAAGCATAGATCGTTTTCCTACTTTGAGCTGCTTTGATGTGGGTTTGGATAATATTCCCATTTTCCATTGTTTCCTCAACAAGTTCTGTGCCGACGAGTTTTCCGTCATCAACATCATCCCAACTAGTCAGTGTGAGACATCTCTTTCCATATAACGCTTCATATGGTGCCATCTGAATACTTTAATGGAAGCTATTATTATTTTAAAATTCTACCATAGGTAAATACTGATTCCACATACCTTGAATGTCAAGTGTGAATGATCTATACATGTCTTGTAAGGTTTGAATAGTCCGTTCTTATTTTCCATCAGTTTAAGGGTGGAAGACAGTGTTCAAACAAAGTTTAGTATCTAAGGACTTCTAAAGACTTTTTCGGAATCTTGATGTAAAATAGGGATCACAATTAGAAAAAATTGATTTGGGTACTCCATGAAGTCATAAAACTTCATTACTATATAGTCTAGCTAAATGTTCAAGTGGTAAATATTCTCTTATAGCAAGAAAATGTGCTGACTTGGTAAGATGATCCATAATGATCCATATTGTATAATTCCTCTTAGGAGTCTTTGGTTGTCCCATTACAAAGTCCATCGTAATATGATCCCATTTCCACTTAGGTATGGGAAGAGTTTTCATGACTCCTCTATGATTTTATCTTCCATCTTTCACTTGTTGAAAAACAATACATCTTGACACATAATCAGCAATCTCGCTCTTCATGTTTCCCACCAAAAATGTTTCATCAAATATCTATACATCTTAGTGCTACCATGGTGTATTGAAAAATTAGAGCTATGAGGATCATCGAATAATTCTATATTTATATTAGGTATGTCTGGAATACAAATTCTCTTCCTAAATTTCAGAAATCCCATCTTCATATACAAAGTTAATCAATATCCCATCATTCACAGCATTAATTTTCTTTTCTACCTCCTCATCATCAGTCAGAGAACTTTTAATATTTTCTAGTAAGTATGGTTTGGAAAAAATTTGAAAAAGTATTGATGTTTCACTTTCCATGATTATTCCAATATCCATATTTAATAGATCCATGAACATAGGATCCCTTTCAAATCTCATCTTGTTCAAAACTCCACGATCTTTTCTTCATAAAGCATCTTCCACCTTATTTTCCATCATCAGGTGGTAGTGTATAGTGAAATCATAATCTTTGAGTAGTTCAAGTCATCATCTTTCTCTCATGTTTAGTTCTTTCTATGAGAAAATATACATCAAACTCTTGTGATCAGTATATATATCACATTTTTCGCCAATGTGATAGTGTCTCCATTTTTTCAAAGAAATGATTACAGCTGCTAACTCTAGATCATGAGTGGGATAGTTTTTTTCATGAATTTTTAGAAATCATGATTCATAGGAAATAACATTATCATTCTTCATAAGGAAAAAACCAAGTCCTTTATTTGAAACATCACTCTAAATAATAATCCCATCATTCCCTGATTGTAGAGTCTAGATAAGAGCATTGACTAATATTTTCTTCAATTCTTCAAAACCCTCTTCCCACACTTTTGTCAAAAAAAATTAACCACATTATGTGTGAGCTTGGTTAATGGATTTTCCAATCAGGAGTGATTCTTGATGAAATGCCGATAATAACCTGCAAAACCAATAAAACTATGTACCTCAGTTATACTTGTTGGTGCTTACCATTTTTGGATTGCCTTGGTCTTTGAAGGATCAACAGAGATTCCATCCTTGGAGACAATATGGCCAAGAAAAAAAATCTTATAAATCCAAAACTAACTCGTTCTAAACTTCCCATATAATTCACTTCTTCTGAGGGTTTTCTAAATAGTGAACCAGTGATATTCAAGATCATTGTAGCATTTTGAGTAAACCAAGATATCATTATTAAATATCACTAAAAATTTATTAATAAATTACTTGAAAACTCTATTCATTAGATCTAAGAAAACAAAGGGTTCATAAGTTAGTCCAAAATTCATACAGTAATCTCATAATGCCTGTGACTGGTTTGAAATGTTATTTCCGAAATGTCTTCCATCTTCACACACAGGTGATGATATCGAGATCGAAGGTAAATCTCTGAAAAATATTGAGCTCCATGAAGTTGGTTGAATGAATCATCAATGAGAAGTGGGGGATAATTGTTCTTTATTGTCATATCATTGATCTCTCTATAGTCAATGCACACCCTCATAGATCAATCTTTCTTCTTAAAAAAAGAACATGAGATATCCAAGGAGAAACACTAGGGTGAATAAATCCTTTATTACTAAATTCCTCAAGTTGTTCCTTTTGTTCCACTAATTACATAGTGATAATTCTATAAGGGGTCTTCGATATGGGCATTCAACCAAGAATTAAATCGATGGAAAACTCAATTTCTCATTCTAGAGGATGTCCAGGTAAATCCTACAGAAACAAATCAACATATTATTGAACAACAGGTATATCCTCTATTTTAACATTCTTTTCCTCACACATAGTTATTTTATTCTCTTCCTCCCCAATAATTGAATTTAGTAGAGCTACTAGGGGTGGATCTAGATAAGAATCGGGTAGAGATATTTATGCTCTAATGATAAGATACTCCTTATCATCATCAAAAATTGTAACCTCCTTCTTATTACAATAAATTTTCGCATCATGTTCTGAAACCAATCCTTGCTGAAGATTATATCAAATTAAATCATGGGTATGATGATGAGATCAGCATATAAATAACATTTATATGCCCTAATGGGGATTGATTCACAAAACTTTGTTGATGTGATACATCCCTTAAGAGTTTTGACTGAAAACTCCCTTGTTAAATCAAATTGGAAATATCTAATTTTATAAGAAAATTGGGAAGTTATGAAACATAGCGATGATCCAAAATCATATAAATAATTGGGTAAACTTGAGGAAACCATTAAATTACATGCCCCCACATCTTTTGGTGATTCAACCTCAGTATTAGTGATCAAATAAGATTGGCCATTCTCCCTTGTCGTTTTCTGAGGTAATTTTCCTTGGTGTTTAAGACATTTATTACCATAATTCCCCTTTTATCTAAAATTGTAGAATTCAACATTCATATTCTCTTACTTTCCCTTGCAATCACAAGCTTGGTGGCCTATTTCACCACACTTGTAACGGACTGCCATTCTCTTCAGGCAAGTACCCAGGTGTTTCTACCAACATTTAACGCAGGATGGATATTCAACTTTTACTTCTTACCCTTATTTGCATTTCCATAGTGTTCAACATATCTCTTCTTCTCTTGTTTTGTTTTCAATTCATAAGACTTGGAGAATTTTCTTTCTTTCTTGAGAGCACATGAGACAATATCTTCATATGATGAGAAGGATTGGGAGACTAATGCTCGACGAAAAAATGATTTTAACCCATAAAATAATTGATCAAACTTACTCCTTGGGATATGTATATAATCTAATACATGCCTTTATATCCTTGTAAGGTTAGCCTCATATTTTGTGACATTTTCATCATCCTTTTGCCTCGGACTCAGAAATTGACTTTTCATATCCTCTCAATGGACACATGGAATGTATTTTTTGATGAAAAGCTCTTTAAACTCCCTCCATTACATATTTGATACTTCTTCATCCTATTTTGTGTTTTTAATTAATGACCACCAATGATCTTTATCTATTTTGATGTGATAAAATTCCATGAAAACATTTTCCATTTCACTACATGCTAATGCATGAAATATTTTCTCCAAGGAACTTATCAATTTATCATTTGCAATTGAATTTGTAGTTCCATTGAATGTTGGTTGTTTTTACATCATGAAGCGGTCTAACATTGATCCTCTATGTTGTGGATCAGGGTGCTCCATATGGGATAGGTTATTATTCATAACCGGATTGAGTTGGCCCAGTATGGTGATAAGATGATCAACACCAGTTGCATCACCAGATCCACAATAATTATCCTCAGTATGAGGGAAATCTCTACATGGATTATGGGAATTAATATATTTTACATTCCTTCCTCTATGTTCCATTTCTAAACAATGGCATACACTAGATTAGTTTATGAATCATAGTACAAAATTCTAAACTTATAAAATACATAACATAATTTGAAAAATTTATGGATATAATCCATAATCATAAAAAAATTTCATTGAGGAGGTATATTCTCATAAATCCTTGATAATTGTTTGTAAATAAAATATGAATTATCCTAAGCATATACCCAGGGAGTGTCATAACCAAAAGTGAAACAAGGCCCATTGATGTGTACTAGGATACCCCGGTTCAATTCTAAAACACCTTGTTAGAGTTTTCAATCCTAGGTACATCTGTGCCAAGGCCACCTCTAACTACTAATATCCACAAAGGGATTAATTTCATGGAAAATAAACAAAATCTCTATATTACAAAAATTCTAGGAAGTTAATCTATACTAATCCTCAAAGTGTATCTTATGGTAATGTTCTCTAATTAGAGTTTTTCTAAATCTTCCTTACAATGTTTGTACTAAACTTCCTATGATACAAACTGTAATGCCCCAAACCTAATTACCCAGATTCAATGCATTATTATATAACATTAGCATGATCAAAATGGATCAAATCCTGAAAGACCGATCAGTTTAGTAGCCTTGTAAGTTCTAGATGCATACCTAAGTTTTACATTACATTATAAAATGAAAAAAAACAAATTTTCCTCCTTTGAACAAATTCATATTCCTAATACTGTCCCTACTGGTCTGTCATTATACTTCTTTGCATCTTGGGAACAAGAAAACATAGAAAGGGGTGAGCTGAGATGATCAGTAAGGATAAAAATATAGCAGAAACATTCATAAAGAAGAATAAATATTTAAGGTAGTATATAAGACTAAAAAATCCTTTTAAACTTAAAATTAAGCATAATATGGAATATATAAATAAAATAATTCTATTTACTTATTCACATTATATTCTACTAGTCGAATAATCACTTGCAATATCAAGATCCAATTTCATTATGAAGGAATGCAAAATTCCAGACATCATAACCACATAGTCAAGGACTCATGCCAAGACTACAAATAATATTGTTTCAAGGCCTTGTGACAAGAAAATAGTTTTTCACATGAGACCTACCGATTCATCAAGGAGCTATATCAGTCTCCTCCCATTACTTACTAAGTCCAATGCATTCCTCATATGAAAAGGTCTAAACATAACATAAACATCCGTATTAAAACTGGCATAAAAATATCAATATATTGTCCAAAAATCATGAATGCTATAAAAATAAAACATCCATAGTCAAAAATATCCCAACATGTTCAACATAATATGTAAGATTTGTATCATAATAATTCAACTTCAAACTAGTTTAGAATCCAACAATGGATGTTGACAAAGATGAAATGAAAATGATTTGAAAGAAATTCCTCTTTCTATTTTGAAACCATTTAATTTTCACATAAATAAAAAATAAAACATTTATTTTGGAAACATTCTTATAATCTTGTAATGGAAGCTTCAAAGTTGTTATAATGGAGAAAAATAGCAGTAACCGCCATATAAGTTAAAAAAACATTCTTTCCTTAATTTTGTTGAAAAGGTAGTAAGGGACGTTGTTTGGAAAAATAAATAAAGATTACTTTATAAAATTCATATAAAAATTCAAACAAGGGTATAAATGACTTTAATGCATAGTCTGGGATATATTAAAATAATTTTAAGAAACACGGATGTGGATGATAAAGAGGTCCAAGTAGATACTCACGTTTAAACAATCTTGGATGATGAAGAGATTATAGAATTAACCCATACCTAGTACATTTCATTGATCGAGTGTATTTTAACATCCTGTATAATAGTTAAATCATTTTTATTAAATTATACAAGAACCACATACATAAATATGTTATCTTATATTATCTTCTAATATTGCTTTGTTAAAAATATTTCAGTAGTATCATCATTTAGGGTGTTAACAAATTCGTTTTCCAATATATGTTTTGTTACGTAAGTCATGTTTGTTTTGAAAAATATGTATTCTATTCTTATAAGGAATGATATTATGTTTTTAAAAGATATATTTTAATCATAAATTGAAAATTATTCTTGAATGATTACGATGGGGAATTAATCTCATCGCATTCGTGGAGATGGTAATCCGTGTGTACACACATGCGATAATACCATTGTATTAATGGTGAAATAATATGTAATTAAATGGTATAACATATATATATATAATCCTTCATGTGTTATATTTATTATTTACATCAGTTATACACATTATTATACCCATCCAAATAATGAAGTGTTGAATAACAAACTACACCACGACGTGGAGACAGTAAGCCATACGTACGCACGTATTGTGATGTGTCATTAATAAGATTGATAGAATAATGAATACGGTTGTAAAATATTTACAATAACATCACATTATGTATAAGTTACTGGATTTGTTATTTTGGTATAGAAACAACCAAGAAATATGAAGTGGAAGAAGAAAATAACTTTGAAATATTTGGTGAAATTATTACCTCTTCTTCGGGTGTTTCCTATTGAGTGGATCAAAATGGCTCTATAGGTTGGATTTATGATCAAAGTAATTCATCTCGTTCAAATTGATTCTAGTTGGGAGGATATTTGAGAAGGTTTTGGCCGAGCCAAATGGCTTTGGAGGGGTGATTTTGAGAGAAGGGGAAGTACCCATTTATAAGAGAGGTGAAGGTTACATTAAGAAAAGATGGAAATATTATTTAATTATACAATATTTTTCTGTTTATAATGGATCCAAAATTATTTATTTAGAGGATAATGATGTTATGGGTAGAACACCACTCATATAATAGGTTTTAGAAAGATTAAGTGACCATATTAACTTTATCTTTTAGATTTAACTCTTGGTTAAATAGTTTAACATTTACCACATCTCCATGTATCTTTTTATTATATGGTTAATAGACACACTATAAAATTTCAATAGAACCCCATGTGTTTCATTAATGACATATCAATTATTATATAAGTCCTTTGGCCGAACCATATATTTTTATAACTATTATATCAATTAATAATATAGAATTTGTTTTAAAAACTCATTTATGTCAATTTTGACACTATTTAGTATTTGATTTTGGATAAAGTATAGATAACATGATTATCATGAAAAAATTATTTAATCGACCCTAAAATGTAATATTAACCTATAAATTTTTTTAGTTCATAAAGACTCTCAATTTACATTTATTTGTATATTTATAATAGCATTTATTTTAATATTTCGTTAATAAGGTAATCACTGCATCATCATTGTGTCCTAAATAAATATAATTATTTAATGTCTAAAATTTATAAATAAAATACCATTATATATGAAATCTTTTTACATTTCTAATGAATATTTATTGTAGAATTTATCTTATTTTAACCCTATATGAAATATGTTTTAGTTATGAACATTTGAATTTTACAATTTTAACTCTACTATAAATAAAATAATAATTAATGTCCTAATCGGATCCAAGTGGATAAAAAGGATCATATTTTATTCCTAAGGTTAATTTTGGTCTAAATACTCTTATATAATATAATTAGTACGTGTGTTAAGGTAATAATAATATCATGTTTACCTTTAATTACCCTATCTACTTTTAATCGTGATAATAAAAGTCAGAGGATACTTTTCACCAAAAAATTATTTTCATATTATTGAACCACACTTTACATTCTGATATCAAATGTGTATCTTGGATTTTGGAAATTAAATTCACATAATTGGTAAAATTATTTTTTATGGAAATTTTCTAATGTGCCTGGAAGGTGGGTAAAAGACGTTAAAAAATTCGGTAAAATTTTATATGCCTAATTTTATTATAAAATGACTCCAATGAATATAACTGAACTAATATAAGTATTATGTATATATTTTTACTTAGAATAAATTTAAATAAAATAAATAATTATTAAATAGAAATTTGGTTTTAAACAATAACGTAGTGCTTTTCACTATTCATCAAAAATTGAAAGTTTTCAGAAAAATACCAAAAGATTACCCTAAGTTGATTTTGATATTTCAAATCCAAAAATGAAGCCCATTTTGAAAAATAAAAATTATATTATTTTAGAAAGTTGGTATTACTATTCATAACGACAAGTTTGATTGGTCGTGGTGTGTTAAAATTCTAAGTTGCATACAATGTATGCTATTGCATTATTCAAAGGGAAACGTATTGTGGATGCTTGGGCTATCACACATATAGGCTGGAATAATTCCTAAAAATCTATGAAAAGAGTCTTAATAAATTTTTTCCCTGTTATCGTTTTTTTTATAACAATAGTATATGGTTTTGTGGTAATGATCTTTCATCTGAGCACGTTCTCTATCACTTTCCATCAGAACATGATGGATTGATTATTCTTCCATGACCATGTTATCCAATTATAATGTGTAGTTTTTTAGTAACTGAGGCATTTACCTTTCCCACTTATTAATAGGATATTTTAACCATGTTTTTTATGTGGTTTTCCCATAAATGAATTTTGAAGTATCAACCATTAACTTTCGAAATTCAATTTTGAAATTTTGAGCATGATTTTTTTGTAAGGAGGGGATAATATAACACCTCAAGGATTTAAAAATAAATTTAATATTGATTGCACAAAACCTTGAGTCTCTACAAAACAACACATTATTATAACTGAGATAATAAGCCTAATTTTTCAACATCTGTGATTTCAATTTTAAAAATCTGACATACACGGTTGCATTTAGGGTGATTTTTGGAGTTTTATAATACAAACATAATTTTTTATGAATATTTACCTACCCTTATGAATATTAATATACACTTATTAATATTAATTTTACCCTTATGAATATTAATTTGATCATTATGAATAGTAACCTCACCCATGAAAGTAAAAATAAAATTTAGGCACTTTATAAATAAAGAAAAATAATTTATAAATTATTAATTATGTATTAATATTTTTTTGAGTGAGAAATATTTAATTAAAAATTTAAATTAATATCTTACTAAATTTTCAAAAAATGGGTTCCTAAATAAATATTTTATTTTCCTATATTTTTAGGATAATTTTACCAAACCATTGTTAATTCTTAAATGTATTATATAAGAAGTTTTAAATATAAAATATATATTTTCATGTAAAAAATAATTTTATTTAAAAATATAATTTCACATATTTAGAAAATTAGTTTTATAAAATAGATTCCATTTTTTATTATACATTTTATAAAATGGTTAGGGTGAATTTTTTTTCTAAAATACTTCAATTTTAGGTTAATAGTAAAATACCATAATTTATTATAAATAATAAATACCTCATTTATTGAGTCATATGTGATGTAAGGATGATGTAAGACTATATAGTTTGAACTCACATCCACATATTACTATTCATGGTTACAAGAGTCAATACTATTGCTTATCTTTGTAAAAATAATAAAATAATGGTTAAGATATTCAAAAATTACTCCTCTCCTCCACTATAACCCCCCCCCCCCACGCAGTCCCTCTACTCTTCACTCCTCATAAGAAATGTGCCTTGTATAAATTCAGCTCAAATATTCTCCCAAGGTCCTAACCCACATCCAAAATCCCTTTTTCTCATAAAAAGACCAAATCCTCTCCCCTAAAGAGGCTCTCAAAGAAGATTTATTCAAGAGGTAAATTCTTCTTTTCAATTCTATTACTTTCTTTTCAAGTTCCTTTGTTTTTGTTCTATCCTCACCTATCCTAATTGAATTTTTATTACATCTTTAGTAACATACGTGTAATTTAATTTATTTATGATTATGTAATAATTTTTTATTATATTTATTTTATCCTTGTTTTATTCTAGTAGTAAAAAACACTATCTGAGATGTGTTAATTTACCACATTCAAGGACGTTGGGTTTTTTATTTCTATTATCATAATTAATTATGGTAATAAAAAAATTATTATAATTGAACCAGACTATAATATATTTATTACATCTCATATATTGTTCTGTAATCATTTTGTAGACATGGTTTATATTTATAAAGAGAAATGAGTCTGTTGTATTCAAAATATTCCAATTAACCCAAATTGTTATCCTTAAATAATTTGTACAATAATTCATCATCACTCAAACTAACCAAATGAAATTTTAAACCATTTAACCATGTGTATGTTCACTAATAACATATATCTTCAATTCTATACAACCATCCCCATTTTACACGATTCTTCATTGATGTATATCAGTATATCGATCAAGAAACAAATGGACCTAAACGATGGAATTGAAACCTATTAACCCATTCAAAAGGCTGTGAATTAACTTAATAAGGTTGTAATAAATCAATTAAGTGAAAATGAGGTTCTGTAATTATTAATTAATATAACTCAATTTTATAATTTAGGTCATTATGATCAAGTGCAGAACACCTTCAGACTTAAGGTATGGGGTTTCTTCATCTCACTTCCATTTTTGTGTGATATTTCATATTCAATACGATTACATGTGTATGGTTAATGTATAATGCCCAATTATGTTTTAAATATTAAATATATTTATTTTCATGATATTAAATGTACCATTTAAGGATTATTAAATTTGTGGCATTGCATTCAATTGACTAAAAATTTGTATGTATTTTTAACCCAAACATCCATTTTCATCTGGTTTTCCCTTCTTCTCTACTCACCTCAATGGTATTATTATTTATTCTTATATACTCCTCATAAATTATGTGTTAATGTTCTATATATTTTTTCCAACAACAAACCTACTTAAATTTATGGGGAGTTATTTTTTTAAAAGGGTCATTCAAAAATGCTTCTCGAAATACAATCTTAATTCAAGGAACTTCTCAGATTCTTACATATTTTGAAGTTCACTCTATAATCTTATATAAGCCATATTAATATTTATAAAATAAAAAAATTTAAAATGAATAATTTATTTTGGTTCATTTCTTGTTTTATGAAAGAAAACATTTCTTTGTGCTTTAAAATATCTTTAATGAATTCATTAAACCATGCTAAAATGATTTAATTCTAAAGCTTCTCTAAAAAAATTGCATAATTACGCTTATGTGGGACATCATTTATACCTAAAATGTAATATCAATGTCCATACCTTTTCTTTTCTGTTATTTACATGTTTAAAACAAAATTTATTAAAAATAGAAATTATTTTCCAAAAGAACTCTTTTTTCTAGAGTAAAATGGATTTTTCTCTCCTCGCATTATCTTTTATAAGATATATGTCATGTTGTCCACTTATTCCATACATGTGGTGTATGTAATTACCCTTCTTATATCTTATCAAGAGTCTCCTTATTCTAATGATATTATTATAAATTATAATTTAAATGTTTCAAGGTCATATGGGACCCTTTGGAATGATTAAGGATTATTTCCTTAAGAATTTTTCAATGGTCTCATTTAAATGTACCTAAATTAATGTCAATATATTTTGATAAATGTTTTTTTCATTGAGTTTTATATCAAATGATATCATCTAAATAATTTTGAAGGTTTTTTTTATTATTTTGAATGTGTATGCTCTATCATTACACCATTCTCCATATTACTCTGAATGGTTAGTGATTATGTTTAATGACTGGGGAAAGTAATTTACCTTTCATATGTAAGTTCCAATTTGAATGTATATGTTTTTTATGTTTATCCCCATTCATAATAGGAATGCATTGGACTTATTATCTAATGGTAGGGTCCCATTATATCCTCTCTATGCATCGGTAGGTCTCATTAAACAAACTACAGTCTTGGCATGAGGCCTTAAAATAATGGTAATCTATGGTCTTAGCACGAGGACTTAATGGTATGGTTATGATGTCTGGCATATGAATTTCCCTCATTATGAAACTAGTAATTGAATGTTCATGTCATTATTAAACTAGTAGAATAACCATGATGGTACTTTATTATGGAATATTTACACAGCTCATATTCCTACAGTATTATGATCGAGTTTATTATTTTTAAAGGAATATGTTTTTAGACATTCACCATGACAAATGTTTATGTATATGATATCTTATGTTGTATTTCTTACCCTTAATGAGAATCTGAGTTCACCATTTTCTTATGTTTTAGTTTTCCCCAGCATGTTAAAAGGTGTATTATGAATGATCTATAGGGATAAACATAGAGTTATGGATGTTCCCAATAAAACTTATATGTTATTTTTCTTTTCAAGTTGTAATGTGAAACCCATTTATGTATCGATTTTTCCAAAAATACTAAACTACTTGGTCTTTTAGGATTTTATTCCTTATAATCATGCCAATGTTATGAAATAATTCATTGGATCTGGGGTTCTGGGGTCGGGGTGTTATAGAAAAAACATGAATTTTCACTTTTTTAGGGTTGTATGGTTTAGCCACATGGTTTTCTAAACCTTATGTCAAACGTCCAAGTCCCTCTATCAAAAATATTCCAAGTTACATAGTTTCCTTTGATCATGCACACGGTTTGTGAACCCATACAGTAACTTTGTTCTAGCATCTTACTAAAAGTATCTCCACACTGCACAGTTTCCTAGGCACAGAACACAGTTTTCTCTAACCATGCACCAATTGTTTGCCGCAATATATTTGGCCTATTTTACACTAATTTCATGTCATGAACCCTCGAAGTACCCTAAAACAACTCATACGACAAATTACCTCTTCATTATCCATAACCAAAGAGGTTTTACCCAAATTTAAACAAGGGTGTGACCTCATGAAATGTTAGGATATTACAATCCCTCCACCTTATAATAGCTTGTCCCTCAAGCTGTACTTTTAAACCATACCAAGCCTCCAAGACTTATGTTTAGTACATGAGGTATAGCTACCAACATTCATTTTCCATGTTTTCCTTGAACTCATCCATTCTATAATAACACACAAATAAAGAAAAAAATCATAATATGAAGGCATTTTTCCCCACTGTAACCACAATTATGAGTTGACACTCCTATAGGAGGCAACTACCTCAACTCATCATTACCAACATCAAAAAAAATATAAATTTCTGAGTATAAAACTGAACCACCACACAAATGGATAACTACAAGTAACTACATTACCCTAGGAGAGCCAACTGAAACATCGTTGGTTCAACTATTTTGAAAACTCATGGATCGAACCATTTGGCACCATCTTACCCCATTCTTCCCAAGATCTAACTGTCACCCAAGCCATAAATCACCAAAAGGATTAACTAGATTTGAACCATATTTTTGACCAACTATAATACATAACTCAATGTCCAATGGTTTCACACCATATTGGATTATTTATAGCACAACCCAATCATATCCTTGACCTCAAGGTACGCAACTCAACAAAACCTGAGTTGGAGATTATTATTGAAAATAAAACCCCATGATGGAGTTCATCTGAGACCATCCAACCCATACAACTTCTCACATCGTCAACCATGTACATAACTATAAGGTTGATTTCTACCATACATATCACATTTATACCACCATATCTCAATGTTGAGAAACCCATCATCGAAAAGGAAGCCAACAGAACCTCGACTCGCCATAACAACTTACACAACGTGTTTCTATACTCACTACACCTAAGAATCATTGAAAACGCCACCCAACACTAGAATTCAATCTTGCCTTTGAAACTATACAGATGGTTCATGCTTCCATCATTCAAATCTCATCTAACAAAAACATGGTTCTTAATTAAGTCTCATTCCCATTACTGAATATCACCTAAATTACAACCTTATATGGTGATGTATTACAACCCACCATAACCACTCCCTTCATATATAACTATTTCAAGCCATCCCATAAATCTCACTCCATTGTCACTTGAATTCCACTATTGGTATGTCCACATCTACTTGGGAAATATTATTTATTACCAAAGGTATATTCCACCACCTTCACCCACTTAATGGAGTCCATCCCCAACCTCTGGTTAAACATCATCATCATAGTGTCTTCTACTTTGTGAACAACTATCGGTTCTGTGGAACCCAACATCGCATCTCTGATATAACACTCAGATAGCCTATAAAACCAGCACATGTATGAACCATCGCTCAACTAAATTTACCAATACATCAGAGTTTCACCTTTCCTTCCCCACTGAATCCATGAATTCCCTTTACAAACATCTCATTGGCATCTGGATACCACCACATCCACTCCATTGTTTTCTTCATTCATCCATAACTAACATGTCACTCCCCACCTTGAAAACTTTTTCTCACCTCTTTCCTCAATCCATTCCAACCAATATATCTCATGCTTAGATAATGAAATAAACCTAAATCTTAGATTTAGTTGTCTATATTTTCCCAAAACAACCAAACTAGCATCAACTGCTACCTGATATCACCTTTTGAGATTGTAACAAATGGAATTCGTTGACATCTGGTCCATACTAAGTACCTCTCTCAGAACTGTTCCCGGTTATTCTCTCCACGACATGACACCACCTGTGTCTCCCCAATAGTGTAGACTCTAAGGTGTCCCCTCTCCAACTGAAACACATTCAATTATCTAGGCGTAAATCTTGATCCATCTCAATGTACCTGGGATGATTTTAACATATTGGATATGATCATCACTAATGAAATCTATGGTCTGAATTTTTCAACAGACACCACCACAAAATACCCATCACTAATGTCACCTCGCACTACATGGACACATTAACCGGCCCGAAGCCTCAGGATTCCCTGCTCACTAACATCTCATCCACATTCAAACCCCACATCCCATAAGGGGGACTTCCAACCAAAACACACTACCTCTTCACAACCATCGGACAAGCATTCTCCACCCAACATTTCTATTTCCACCATTGCCTTTACTCCACTCAATTTCTTCTATCACGAACATGGTGATTTACATCAGATGCATTGACCACCACTCTGAACCACAACCCAACTTTTTAATGCATAACTTGCACATCCCTCTTTGATCACATAAAAATAAGGCAAGAATTTATCCCAAAATACACGTTCATTCATCTCAACATCATCGCACATTTCCAATGGAATCCCACATCTAGATCTCCTCAAATTACTCAAGGTTAATTGCCTTCCTATGACTACACTCCAAAAATGTCTCTTGATCACTCGGATCGCACATCCCTAAAGCTGTACCAAATGCCTTATCACTTAACCGAACATGCCTCCTAGTCCTTCAGCCTCACTAGTCTTGAGGCACTCTAAAAATTCACATCCAACCAGCCAAACATTGTATTAGCATACCCGGATGTGTTACCACCACTACTCCTGGTGTTACTTCCTAACCAAAAGTATACATCCACACCTTGGTCCCCTATCTTTCTTTTTAATATCAAAATTGATTCCAGAATCAACAATTGACATTTCCACATGGAAGGGATCCTAATGAAATTGACTCATCCTTAAACTAGCCTTATAACCAACCATAAGATCTCAAACACCTTATGAGAAAGGGACTAAGGACAAACCATATACTTTTACTAAAAACTAATATACCAATTATGCATTGATTCATCTTCTAAATCAATCGCTTGAGCTTTTCATATCGTGTCACCTCAACCATTAGGCCAACCATCCTTATGTCCACCCTCAATCTCTAAAACTATCAACTCGTAACCACCACTTGAGTCCCATTCACAAAACCATTTACTTTTTCTCCTAGACCTCGATGCTAAACCCTCAAAGGGGAACACTCTCTTTATCCCACAACCAAGGTCTGAAATGTCTACTTATAATATATGCACCCAAAAACACTAATTACCATGATAACCTCCCACCCATGTCATCATAAAAGATTAAATTGTTCCAACTCCCTAAACTAGAGTCGTGTAAAGAAAAGGTCACTAGATCCCTCTCTAAGGCACTCACACCAAACTTAAACCAAGTTGATGCTCACAGTGGCACTCCTTCCCCCACTCCAAAACATACTAAGTCTAAAACACCACAATTGAAAATTACTCTAGTCCTCACACTTTGAAAATTCACACACAAATGTCATCACCATAATCCAAACACCAACCCCGGGGTTCAAAACAAAACTTGCACGATCAAAACCCATAAGAGTTACCACATCCAAACTACCTAACAATAGCTCATAACCCATGTTCACAACCTTATTGTGGTAATGTCAATCCCATATCATTTTCCATACAACAATACACAACAAAGAATCATGCCCTAAAACTAAGGCCTCAAAATAGGAAACTCTCATTGCCCAAACCACCCATACACAAGCTCTGGTCACAACACTAGGGATACACATATTAAATATCTCTACCAGTTCTGTCATGTTTCATTTACCTTCATAATTAAACTTTACCATTTAAACCTAAATTTTTTACTTTTCAAGAATTCTATTTTCCAAAACCCAAATATTTTCATTTTAAAAAACATTTTTATTCACCAAATATTCCAAAAATTATATAACTATTCATTTCCACTTTTCATATTATTTCGTATATCAAAAATTTCAAGGGAAAAATAAACATAAAAAATTTATCGGAATAAAGTTACACTTCTAAAATATGAATCCCATAGTACTATCAATTACAGAAAACATATGGATGACCAAAAAATCCAATGTTCCTCTCATTATGCCTGAACCCATACACACTCCTTTTACATATCAGTCCAATAGATAAAACAATTAAATCAATAACATTAAATCCAAGTGTGCCACTCAAGGAGGAAATAACGACCCACCATAAAAGCACTAATCCAAACATCAATAAACACCACTAGAACTTATATTTTCCCTCATAAGTGGGGCTGAAGGAACCTAGGTAGAAGGACATTACCAAGATCCAACAAGATTTGAGTCCCCTTTCTACCATACCAAAAAACTAAGACCAAAAACTGCTTTTATACCACTTTGTAACATCCTAGACCTGGCAGCCATTATCTGGAGCCTCGAGTCTGGTCGCCACATTGACATAGGCATGCCTCCCCATATAACAGAGACTGTTGACTATTAACACAGATGTATAGAAGAATTTGGGGGAGACTATACCCACTTTTCATAGTAACTACACAACATAAATTACAATATCAATATATATAGTAACTAACAAAAACAAATAAATAGACCACACGGGACATTTCCAACAAGTAACCATATATCACTTGATATAAAAATAAGGTGAATACTCTACATATTCTGTTGTCATAAAAATAAGATTGAAAATAAAATCCCCAAAAAGATCATGAACTCGGACCCAATTTCCAACCTAATCTGACATCCCATTCTTTAACCAAAAATCTCATGCAAGATTCATAAATCATTACCATTTCTTGATGTTGTACCTAAAAAAATAACATTTTATTGGGTAACCAAGTTCCAAGGCAGCCTGAGCAGGCTATAGTTAAAACTCAGTAGTCCACCACCAATGGTGTCTAAAGAAATAACTAGTCAATAAAAATAATGTATGCATATAATCAAGTATAATAAGTAAACCAGGCAACATGTTATAATTTATGTATTTCACTAATATCTATATAAAAAATTATGTTTTCTAAAGTCAACCAATCAGCTAAACCAACTCTGATCACACCGAGAACCTGATCCATGAAATACGGGGTACACATACCTTTAATCACAAGGTTCATTCGCAAATCTAATATTATTATGTACCCATTATCTAACAAAATTCACATAATCATTTTCCTCATTTTTCCCATGGTGTAAGAATTTACATCATTTACACTATGTCATAATCTAGTCAACTAACATGTATAAGGGAATAAGTCGAGTTCCATATCTCACTAGTGTAAACATCTCAACTAATACATAACACTCTCCTTGAAAACTAATTCATTGTGGTCTCATCGAATGCAACCATTAGGGGAATAGATCTTACATCCCCTTCCCTTACTCATGCATTTTGGGGTGGAGTTGAGAGCCTCAGTCTTGCTCGACCTTTATGAAAAGAACCTCAAGTAAAAACACCTCACTACCTTACCATGTGCACATGATTATTTATCTATACACCAAACAATTATAAATCACAACCATACTAACAACAATACACATAATAATCCCAATTCATAATTGTCAACAAGTGAATTGATATTATGACATAACCCAATAAAACATTTACCAATTACAGTGCATAGACATAAATAAATATTTTTTCATGCCTTAACTCATTAGAAAAAATTACAATTACATTACCTTACCAATTTAAACTTATCCTCAATTCCCAGGAAATTACCTCCTTACGCATTTATCAATTCACCAGTATTTATCATTTAACATGTCCATCATTTCATATAAGTTAAATCACTTATTAATTTTACATAAAATTTGTAATTAACTTAAAAAAATTAGTTTATTCCATATAACCCCTTTCACATCATTCCCAACACACCCTTATATTATGTCATTAACTAATAACAATCATCATTTAGTTTATTTCATGATCTTGTCATTAGGCCAAAAAAATTATCATGGAACCTATCATGATAACTATATATCAATTCATTGAATATGTTCCCAATGTACCTCTAAACCCACATCAAGGTATAAATAACAATTCGTACACTTATTTTAAATCATTTGAATGAAACCTTTAAAACATGGTTATTCCTCTGTGAATAACCATTACACAACCCAAGTATTTCATTTCCACTTTCAACCATTCAAAGCAGTCATCAAACAATTTCACATGAAAGGGGATACCCTCCCATTTCAAATCAACAATTGAAATTGATTTTGGAAGGAAAAAATGCAACTTCTCACTTTCTAAGGTTGTCATTGTTTGGAAACACGGTTTTCCAAATCGTGCCCCAATTATACCTATGCCTCTATCCCTGAGGGGTCAAACCACATGGTTTCTTGGGAGCACCAACATGGTTTTGAAAACCATGTGGTATTTTTGCTCTATCCTATACCTGAAATTTTCTATAATCCATATTTTTTTGGGAGAAGCAAATGGTTTTCTCTAACCATGGTCAAACCGTGTGCCTCACAATGTTTGGACTATTTTCCCCTCCTTTCATGTCCCAAACCCCTAGAGTACCCCCGAAAACTTCTCATACACCAAAATACCACATCATTATCCACATTCAAAGTGTATTAACCAAAATTTGAACAAGTGTGTTTCCTTATGAACGATTAGGATCTTACATTATTCTCATCTAACAGATATGGTAATTAAAGAACAAACAACATAATTTCGTGAGGCGGTATTTCTCCATACACCTGAATGGTGATTTCATTTCCCATAAGATAGAAGTGTGTGTCGGTTCAAGTACAAACCTTGATATAAATAAATATCTAAATATTGGGGATAATAATGTTATTTTTTCAGCATTTAATAATAATAATTAATGGGATTTGTAAAGAAATAAAATAAAAGTTATCATTGAAGAATGTTACCTCTTCTTTAGGTAACTCATTTTAGTATCCACCAAAGGAATTAATTGATATTTTTTTCCAAGGTGAAAAATCTAGGATGATATTAGTAATTTTGGGATATTATTTATTAAAGGATTGACTGAGAAAAATATCTTGAGATGTGTGAAGAAGTTGGGAGAGTGAGTCCATTCTTATATTGTAGGAGGAGTGAAATTCTTGTAAATATAAATATATAAATAATATTGGGAGGCCTCCCATATGTCATGTGCCTAAGAAATTTCCAAATAATGTAGTGGAAGAAAATTAAAGATGATAAAAACATAACCCGTAGAAAAATAAAATCATTTTTATCATTTTTATCCTAATCCAATAAGTTTTCAAAATTTTATCTTTACACTTTTTACTAATGTAACCTGTATATTTGTATTTACCTAGGTAATTTACTCATTATAAATATAATTGTAAAGATAATTATTACATAATTTAGAATTATGGATTCAAAATATGAATCAAATTTCTTGAAATTAATGTCCAATATTTCTGAAAAGAAAATTTAATACAAATGCATATAAGGTGAAAACCCTTATTTTAACCTCCATTGTGTAAATTAATTTTAATTTATTTCACTCATATTTTGGGTAAATATTTTATTTAAACTTATTAGATTATAAATATTATAATTATTCAAAATATTTATACTCATTTTTCCCAATTAAATTCACATTATCATAAATATTAAATTAAATTTTAATCCTTCTAATGTTGCAAGAAAACATGTTTTTCAAGTGAAAATGTTCAAATGTTTACTATGTTTTTATATCTAAATTAATTAAAATAATAATTAAAATAACCAAAATTGGATTAATTTATGTATAATTTTTCTATAGTTACTTTAATACCACTTAAAAATAAAATTCATCTATATATATAAATTAGATAAAAAGAAGTTTTCAATTAAAATTTAGTGTTTTTCATTATTTTCAGAAAATGAAGCTACATAGAAAAATTCAAAAAAATTCTCCCAAATATTATTTTAAAAATAATATTTCAGAAACTAAGTTTATTTTATGAACTAAAATTTATAAAAGTGTAAAAAATAGTTTTCAAACAATTATTTTATTAAAAGTTGGTAAAACTGCTTTTTAGGAAAATATATTTTGTATGCGTAAAACATGATTAATTATTATATTATTCATATAAAAAAATGGATGAATGTAAAAAAGATTAAAAATATGTAAACATAATATATTTATTCTTATTAATACCCTTTAATATAATGGCTAGTTGATAACTGTGATACTAAATATTAATATGAATAGTATAATATTATTTTCTAAAATCATACATTGTGTGTAACTCAAGTTATCAAAGAATTACAATTAATTTTTAAGAAACAATAATTCATAAAATATCATGATGTTAAATCACATTTCATTTATCCCATAAAGCATTGTTTTCTTTTAAAAATATTATGGTGTTACATTATCCCCTAATTCAATGAATTATGCCCTCAAAATTTTAACATGTGATTGATAATTCAAGGGTTGGATATTTAAAAATTCCTTTATAGTAATCCCAAATTTTATAATGTGTTACTAATACTTAATCATTAAAATATGATAAAGGAAATATGAAGGTCACCACAAAACTAGGATCAAAATATGATAAATTAAGTGGGAAGGGAAAATAAGGAGATGGTAGAGAAGAATAAATCTCAATGACTAAAATAGAGTGATAAAGAGCATGGTCATGAGAAAGGTACCCATCAACAAACCATAAATATGTGATTGGTAAAAGGGCTATTGATACCTCATTTTGAAAACTAAATGAATAGAGTTTTTTATTTTTTATGTTGTGGGATTTGTTTACTATCTATATAAGAAACATGATAAAACAATCTTAGTTTATACTTTTGATGTCATTAGAATAATATAAACCGTTTTTTGTGCTTTTATTATTTTCACTTTATCTCTTATTCCAAAAAATGGGTATTTAAGATTAATTTTTATTTCTTGAAGCACTTTTAATTAATTATATTATTTATAATTCCTTCCTTCAGCCTTTAAATATTTACTAAAACCAAAAAAATTACAGGTTTTAAAATATGATAAATGAATAAAAAATAATATCCAAAGTTCAACTTAACCCATTACATAAGTATTTAACATTAATACTCATCAAAACTATTTCTGTATATATTCAATGTTCCTAAATTTATAAGTATGTTCACAAAATATTCAAAATCAACAAAACATTAGATTCGCAAAAAAATGCATATTGTATCAGTTAATATAAATTTACATATATATGAATTCCTTGGTCAAATTAAAACCAGATTAAACACATGAATTATTCTAAAAATAAAATCTTATGTTGTTGAATACATTCCATAAATACAAACATGTAGTGAACCTAATAAAGATAACATAAATTATAATATCACTAAATAATTTCATGGTGACAAATAATCTCCCATAAACATAACTTTTTCATTATTCCCTAAACATGAAGCACATGTTATGGGTTATCTTCCATACATATTGTGTTTTCCAAAAAATAACAACTTCCCATTAAAACACTTTACTTAGTCATCAGTACAATTCAAAATATTCTCTTATATCCATAATGAAAAAGAACTACCATAAAATGTTTCTATAATTAATGATTATTATAACTATAATATCATTATTAAAATAGTATTACATTATAATTCTTGAATCAAATTTCAAATATACATTAATCATTCCACTTCAATTATTATAATAGCATAATATTGGCCTTAATCACTTTTCTTCTTCTGAGCTATATTCCCTTGATGTTTGGGGTATTATTTTTCATAGCAACCCATATCCATACTATTCAAACACTTTTCATTGGATTTTTCTTTATTTCCTTTGAATTCATTTTCTTGGAGACATTTCTCTCTACAATTCAAAAAAATATCACTCACTTTAAGGACTTAAGAGGGTTTTGATTCCACAATTATACCATGTGGGAAATACCTTCTTATCATTCTTCACATTATTGATGTTTTTCCTCTATAATACTCTTCTTCAAATTATTCCCTTATAATACATAACACTTATATAATGGTTTATATATCTTATTTGGAGATGATACTATGTCCTCGTATGAAGAGAATGTATGGGAGACTAGTTACCATTGAAATATTATCTTAACACCATTAAAGAAACTATCAGTACAACACTTTGGATTAAATGAATTGTTATTTTTCCAATTCCTTACTCTATTTTCTATTTATTAACAATGTAATATACTATATTAGGTTATAAAATCATGAGACATAATGTATAATCTGAAAATTAGTGAAACACTTAATGTAAATTGAAATTTTATGTAAAAATAATATCTAAATCCAAAGGTTGGTTTCTTTTAGAATATTTCCATATTTTTCATTGCTTTTTAATTCTATAATATATTTTTTTCTAAATCTAGTTCCTATGGTTTATAATAAAATTCCTCTTATACCAATGGTAACAACCCAAAATCTGTAAACCTGGAGTCTGGGGTAACTTTATTACATTGACACAAATACAAGTAGTAAAATATAGATATAGATTTCAATTTAGTAGTTTTAAAAAACCTGATACATAAATGATAAAAAATATAAATTTTTGGGGTAAATCATAAAACATGGTAATGGAAATCATTTTACATCCTTGAAATCATTCAATGGATTATCCTTCATATCATGGTGAATGGAAATGGAATAGTTGTGGGATCATAAGCTTAGTATGGGTTACATATTGTTGAATAAATATTTAATCAATAATATATAATCAATATGAAAAGTTAAATAACATAAAACATGTTAAATTTAGTCAATAACTTATCTATAATTACAAAATAAAACATAATTATTAAGATAATGTAAACAATTCAAAACAAAATCCATTTAATCAATAACTTGTTCACAATTTGATACCACGGATAATATCTTACTGAAAATATTATGGAAAATAAAAAAACTTTGTGGGGGAAAATGATAAATATAGGATGTTATGATATCACACATCAAGGTATCTATTCTTTCAATAACTTTTTCAAAATAGTTTAATTAGTATGGGTAAAAACCTATTTAATTTGGCCAATTAATTTTTCTCAAGGGTTATATCGTTGTATCGAGAGGATATTTAATTTTGTTCCTCACACATTACTGAATTTAAAAAAAAATATTCACATATATAAATGATAAATATAATTATTAAATCAATATTTCATATCAAAAAATATTTTTATTTTTTAAAAGATAAGGATTTAAAATTATTTCCCCATTTATTAAAATAACATTCAATGTAATTACTATATGTATAAATGGTATACAACTTATGAAATAGTCATATCCATGATACAAGTAATAATGATATTTAATGTATATGAAATTTCAAATGAATTGTGATCATAAATATATTTTAGAGGAAGTGTATATAAATGAAATTAGTTCCCTAATATTAAAATATGACTCAATAAACTCAAATTGAGATGAATTCCATTACCTTGCACTTACCTTTAGTTGAATGTGATTTAACCTTCTTTATAATAGTTTAAATAATGTTATTAATTTATAATATAACCAAATAAATATTTATTATATAATATAAAATATTCTTATAACATCTTACCACATTCTCATTAATAATATTTCATTATTACTATTGTTTAGGGTGTTAACTAATTTATTTTTTCATATAGATTATGTTACGTAAGATACAATAAATTTGAATGGGATATAGATTAAAAATATCAATAATTTTATTAATATTATAAGTATCATATTTAATCATTTAATACATTTTTTGAACCACCATTTAATATTTTATAAAGAAAATGAGTCACAACACATCACTGAGGTGTTATGTTGTAAGTATGCTTGAGCGATTATATCATTCCATTAATAGAATCAAATTAAATATATTATACATTATTTATTAATTTAGTATTGAAATAACACAAGTAGAGGGAATATAAAAAGAGATTAAAATTAAAGAGCCATTAATAATGATTACCTCTTCTACAAAGGAGCTCCTTTATAACTTCTGTTAAAGGATCTAGGATATATATTTTGGAATGAAAAGATCCTAAATAACAGCACTATTGATTTTGGAAAGACAAATGGGAATAATTTAGTTGAGATATATGGATCAATGTGGAGTGAAGAATTGAGGGAGGAGGTTTCCTTTTGTAGCTGAGGTGAGGGAACTTTGGGAATTTTACTAAAGATTAAAATATAATATTACTCTTCTTGAACCAAATGCTTCCAAATGGACAATAAATATTTGGGGAAGTAATTATTTACAAAATCCTATCCAATTTGTTCCTAAATAATATTTTTAATATTATGTTCTTGTTTAATACCATATTAACTTGTTAAAATATCATTATTTTCAATTTTGATACTATTCATTAATTTTACATTAAGAAAATCTAAAAAAAAGTTAAATTTAAAAAATATATATATATATCCTAAAATTTTATGTTCTAGTACATTATTCATGTATGTCCATAAATATCTCAAATTCTATTAATTTTTATAATTTTAATATAATTTATTTTATTATTCCATTATTTAAATAATTATCGCACCAATGTTGTGTAAGAAATTAAGTTCAATATTTATGCACTATATAAAAAAATTATATTAACATGATGAAGATAAATCATATCTATTTCGGAAGATGATTTTTAGTCGAACATATATTTTTATTAGCCCTATATAAACAATCATATAGTAATTAATAATTAGATTGTGATGTGTTTGACATTTCATTAAATTAAATACAATAAAGGTGATAATCATAGCCAAGTCCCCAAAAAGGTCATAAATTTGACCATTAAATTAATATAGTCAATATATACTCAGAAAATAATTTTTAAGAAATTTTTTAGGTTATTTTATAGATCTTATCAATTATTTTCATTCAAAATTACACAGTTTTCCTTTTATTGTGTTAATAAAATTTTTATGATTAATATTCATGTTGATCATAAATAAAAAATACATAATTAGTAATTTTGGACCCACTAATTAAAAATATGGAATATATTTTTTAAAAATAAAAACACAAAATTTTTAGAATTTTATTTGAAATTAATTCCACAAAACACAATGAAAAAAAATTCGTGGAAAACGAATTTTTATCCCAAAAATGTACATATAAAAAAATAAGGTATATGGATGATTAAAATGTAATTAATCATATTATATATAACTGAGTTGTACTTATGTTAATTTTAGATAAAATTCAAATCATATTGGGACTTTTTAATATAATGAAAACGAATGTTTAATAAAAATCACTTTTTCACTATTGAATGGAAAATCAACCTTTCTGAAAAATTTCCAAAAAATTCAATCTAAGATAATTCAATATGATTATTTAATAATTATATTATTTTTGTAAAATAATATTTATATTTTTATCGTAATGTGATTATTATATCTACTCATTAAAATAAAGAATCGATTTTTGAAGACAACTTATTTTTTGAAGATTAAAATGACATTACTAAAAATCAAATTATTATTCACAAATCACTAATTAATAAATTAAATATGATTAATAAAACTAAATATTTCACAATGTGGCCCATATAATTCATTCCCTTTGTAATGGCCCGGACCTCTGCGGTCCATTCCTCTGTGAAAATGTGGTGATGGAGGTGTTCCGGGAGGTCAAGGTGACTTGGGGGTGCGTTGGGGTGGACATATAAGGAAAGCTAAATGGTAATAGCTTTCTCACGGTTGGAACATAGTTTTTCAAAACTGTGTGGCCAAACCGTGCAAGGATGGTCTTGGAGGCAGTGGCTAACGCACGGTTAGCACACGGGTTGTCTAACCATGCGGACTAACCGTGCGAGGAGTGTTTGGCGAGGCAGAAGCTAATACACGGTTAGTGTACGGTTTGTTAAACCTCGTGGACTAAACATGTAGACTCATAAAGATAGATCCTAAAATTGTGGATATAACTCGTTTTTCCTTTAATCACCTCATTTAATCCCCTAAGCAGCCATAACACGGGATTACTCTCCCTTGAAGGTTACAAAACCTATCCTAAGCATTTTGGAGGCGATCCGAAGGCTTTTCTTGGCGAATCGAAGATGGTTCTTGATGTATGTGGTCGTTCTTGCTTGATTTCATATATCTACATAGATCTAATCATCTTATTCGCTCATTTTCTTGGATCTACGCCCATTATGGGGAGATCTAAGAATGTGGATGTAAAATATGATGAGTTTTGGTCTTGGTTGTATTAGGAGAGGAGACCTAAGTAGGATTCATGGATAATCAATCCGGTTTCTTGGGCGTTCAGCGACCGTTGCGGTTTTCCTCGAAAACTATTGAAGTAGGGGATTCGTGGCTTTTCTAATTGTTTATGTGAAATCATAGAGTTAGCATGATCTATCCCTTTGGATCACAATGGAATTGACCTAATTAAATACTTGAACCAGATTAAAAGAATTGGTTTGATCTCATGTTGTTTCTTTGTACCGTGATAATGGTTTGCCTCTTGATTTTCTAGATAGTGTGATATCTATGCCTTTCTTGTTATCATTGGGTTCTTGATGAAATTGACAAATAACGTAAAGAGGGAATTAATTGATAATTAATTGGCTAATGTTAAAGAGGCATGTAAACGAATTTGATTTTTGTTGTTGTGGTTGTTGATCCAAATTGGTGTCAATCAAATTGATTATGATGTATGTGTTTAATTAAGTTTGTTGGTAAACCTGAAATCTATTGGTGCTTGTTGTTTGAAGGTCGGATGCCTTGTTAAAGGGACAAGAGACCAAATTGATGTGATGTTTGTTTTCATGCTGCTTGTGCAGTGATGTGACCCTAGGAGGGTGTTGTGATATATCGGGGCATGGTTTCCTTGCAGTTCTGGCAGCGGATGACGCCTAGAGTGGTGAGATGAATTAGTTTATGCATGTGGGTGTCAGGGAGGACACCGGGGATGATGGAATGGGATGTATGTGATTGTTGGATTATATTTTATTATTGGTTGTTTATCTACTTTACTTTTCCCCACTACTCAAGGCAGCAGGTCTTGCTTACCCTTCTTCCAAAGGAGGCGAAGACACGCGGGGTATGCCACGTGCTTTCTGTATTTATCCTCTGAAGGGAGAATGGGTCTACACTCTTACTATAGGAAGTAAAGACTCGATGGGTAGTACATCTACTCACCGCGTTGATCCCCCTTGTGATTAGTAGCATAGGTTTCTTTTCTTGAATGCCTGGAAATATGGGAAAGTAATTTTGTAATGAATGTTTGAATAAATGATGTTAACCCATGGGTTTGGAGTTTTATGAAACTTAATGATGAGGTTGAGAACTTTTGAAGGGACATTGGTTTTTGGATGTGATGTTAATGGAACTTGATGTGGTATTGTTCTTGGTTATTTAATGTTGGAAGAATTAATTAACATACAGTGAAATTGATAAAAAGGGGAACGAACTAAACTAATAAAGCCCTTTTAATGGTTGTGTGCTTATAGGATACCTAGTCTTAGAAGTGGCAGCCCAGAGTCTGAGAGACGTTAGCTGCAGTCGTATCTAAGACTCGGTTATGCCCATAGTGTGGTTGTGAGTTATAATATATTCTGTACTTTTTGTGTTTCTATACTCTACTCCACCCTATTAGTAAGGGAAACTGAAACCCTAGGAATTCTGATCCTTGGGGGGTGTTTTCCCCAACATTCTGGTGGGAGGATGAATGGATGACTACCCCCTTTGACCCTACTCTCTTCTCTTGGTAGATACTAGTTCCATGAGGCACAGCGGTTATTTTTCCCCATATATGTGTGTAGAGGGCGGTAATGGATTGTTTTTATTCACACACATATATTCTGGATATAGTATCCTTTGGAATACTATAGGTGTAACGTGTATAGGCTCTGATGGCTTGAGGATCCTTACTCGGCGTATAGGTTGTATTGGATTGAGGTATAATACATGACGCATCATACACATTATGCAAGTTGTGGTGGCTCCTGGAAACTATCTGGTTACTTTTGGTTGTGAGGATGGTGTGGTGCTTAGCCCAGGTGTCTACAGGCAATTCTTTGTGGTGCACGTGGTGCAGATTGAGGAGCTTAGCTGAGGTGTATATGGGAAATCCTTTGGAAAGAGATTCACAGGACATATGTCATTGGGGAAAAGCGGAAAACCAGAGGGGAAGTAGTAGCAGGGTACCCTTGATATCCTTTATTATATGATATATTCTTGTATGCATTACTTGGTGAATGTAGCCATGGTGAGGTTGGGAACTTAGTACACCTGTTTAGGTGACAAGTTAGTTTCACTTGTTGTTCACTGTGCTTTATCATGCTTTATTTACTTTTGGATGAGAGGTTTCAGAAAGGATCCTACTGAGTATACTGTTATACTCACCCTACGTATATATAAACTGTTTTCAGGTCACTTGGATCGGGTTGGAGAGCAAGATGGTTACTACTAGCTTGTGGTTGGAGGAGATGTTCGGGCTTGTGGTCGCTGTCGTTTTACTTTCTTTTGGATATTTTTAGTTTTCTTGTCTAGTTTTAGTACTTTTTCATGGCATTTCATATATGTACTTGGGTTTCTTTTATATTTCAGTTCTGAGTTGGAGTTGGTTGGTGACTATCTTATTTATCTCTTCCTCATGTGTCCTCATAAAAGGTAATGACTCCCATTTGAGTGTTTATTATACCCTCGGTGCTAGTCACCAACCCGGGGCCTACTGGAGGTGGGACTCGGGGGTCATTATTTCCCTTTTCACATTTCCTGCCCCAGAGGGGTACACTATGTGGGGAGGGGGTCGTGACAGAGTGGTATTAGAGGTCTGGTTGAGAGATAGGATGGAGTTTGGAGTTAGGAATAGGTGAGGTGGAATGGGTTGGTTGGGAAATGGTTTCATTCATGTTCCTCAAGTAGGTAAACGCTGGTGACCAGCTGAGACATAGGCTTTTAGGGCCCCCTATGATCTGATGTACGGAGCTTTAAGTTTACAATGGCTACTAAACAGGGTGATACCGTTTTCAGGGTAGAGTCCTAGGAAAGGATCATGCATTATTCTTCTTTGTGCATGTGTTTGAATGGGTAGACCTTGAAATAGGTTAACCTAAAATGAATAAAAGAAAACAATTAATTAGAAAATGTTGAGTCTTCTATATTCTAGGATCAGGAGCTCTAAGTGTTTTTTATTTTACAAGTATGGCTCCAGGTCGACACCCTCGTCAGGTTTTCATAGAAGATGTCCAGCAGGTTGTTCCAACAGGTCGCAGATGGGTAGAGGTTGACCACGACGACACTTAGAGGATGACGCTCCAAGAGTTTCTGCGCCAGAGTCTGCAGAAGTACAAGGGCTCCATTTCAGATGCAGTCATGGAAGACTGGTTTGAGGAGGTCGAGATAGGCTTCAGTTCGATCCATGCTCGGAAGGAGCACTGGGTGTCCTTAGTTGTGACGATGCTATGTTGAGCAAGAAGGTAGTGGTGGTAATTGTTCCTCGGGGATCGTGAGGAGTCAGCGATATCATGGTAGGAGTTCCGAGACAAGTTCATAGTTGATTTCCTTTCCTCGACTTCAAAGGAATCTAGTTGCCAGGAGCATCTTACCCTTCAACAGGGGAGCTCTAGTGTTCGGGAGTTTGGGATCCATTTCAGGAACCTTTTAAGACATTCTTCAGACCTGTTACCAGAAGATGATTCCATGGAAAAGAATTTCAAGGAGGCTTTGTGTCCATAGATCTAGTGCCAGGTCACCCCATTTATGATGAAGACATATCTCGAGGTGCTGGTGAGGGCAGAGGTTGTCGAGAGGAATTTGTATAGGACCGGATCATCATGAGAGGGGATTCAGCATGATTCCTCACAAACAAAGGATGTGGTCTGGGGTTCCCGGTTTTCAGTGCAGAAGAGTTTCCATTCAGTCGGGGGTAGGTCCCAGTCCTTCACATCTCGTTTCTCCTGAGGCAGAAACTCTCAGGTCTAATCCAAGAGATCAGGTGATTTTTTTTCTTATGGTGGTCATGGTCATCAGCAGCGGGAGTGCCCGACCATTCAGAGCAGTCATCGTGCACTAGGTGTTATACTCCAGGTTCCTCCATTGAGTCAGTTTCTGTCGAGGCATCAGTAGCCAGTTGCACCATCTTTAGATCAGTAGAGGGTATATGGGGCAGGAAGAGGACAACCCCATGATTCTCCCCATCCTCAGAGAGCATAGCACGACCATGGTGGTGGTCGCTATCAGGGTCAGAGAGGCCATGGAGGAGTTCGTGGTCAGCTTTATGCTCTAGCGTTGCCAGCACCAGATGATCTAGATGTGGTTCCAGGTACCCTTTTCTTGTTTTCTACCTTGGTGAATTCATTGTTTGATTCAAGAGTTACACACTCCTTCATATCACCTACCCTTGTCCATGCTTTGGGACTTTAGGTAGAGAGGCTTCCAGTTCCCTTGGCGTTGACAATGCAAGTTGGAGGTCGAGCTGACTTGTTTGAAGTATGTAGAGATTGTGATCTAGTGTTGGGGAAACACCACTCTTGGGGATATTTTCTATGTTTACGGATAAAATTATATGATTCCATCCTCGGCATGGATTGGTTGTATTCTGTGCAGGCTATCGTGGATTTCTTCGTGAAGAAGGTCATTTTCTTTGGTGCAGATGGAGAGACAGTGGTGTTTATTGGTGAGTGAGATCCTCGGATGGGTCACAGGCGTGTTCCATTCTTATCATCCATGATGGATGAGATTATGTTGAGTTCTTCAAAGGTTCGGTAGTTAGAGTTTCCAAGGTTCGTAAAGGAGCACCCTGATGTCTTCCTAGAGGAGGTTGTAGCAATACCCCCTCGACGAGAGATCGAGTTTGGGATCGAGCTACAGCCAGGAGCTTCTCCTATCTCTATGTTTATATATTGGATGGCCCCTTCTGAGTTACGAGAGCTACATATACAGCATGATGGTCTATTACAGTGCGGTTTTGTTCAACCAAGTGTGTCACCATGGGGTGCACTAGTTTTGTTCGTGAAGAAGGTCAGCGGCAGTTTGCGGTTGTCTGTCGATTATCATCAGTTGAACAAAGTGACAATAAAGAATTTCTCTCCTCTTCCACGGATTGATGACTTATTTGATCAGTTGAAGGGTGTATGTTGGTTCTCAAAGATCGAATTGCGGTTAGGATATCATCAGATGCGTGTGAAGGATGTGGATATCTCAAAGACTTCTTTTTGGTGTCGTCATGGTCATTATGAGTTTGTTGTAATGCCATTTGTCATGAAGAATTCTCTAGCAGTATTCATGGGATTGATGAATGTTGTGTTCCTTGAGTTCCAGGACAAGTTCGTGGTAGTTTTCATCGATGACATCCCTGTATAATCCACTTCTGAAGAGGAGCATGCAGAGTATCTATGAGCCGTTTTGGGAGTTCTTTGTCAACATCAATTGTTCGAAAAGTTATCGAAGTGTGTGTTTTGGGCTCGAGAAGTCCGTTTCTTGGAGAATTTTGTTTCCAAATAGGGATTAGTTGTGGATCCCTAGAAGATTGAAGAAGTTGTGTCTTGGGAAGCTCCCAAGATATTTTCAGCGGTGTGAAGTTTCCTTGGTCTCGTAGGCTACTACAGGAGGTTCGTATCCAATTTCTCACGGGTTGCAACTCCTCTGACAGCTTTGACCCGGAAAGATCAGGCTTTAATATGGACTAATATGTGTCAGGCATATTTCGAGTATCTAAAGGAGAAGTTAGTAAGTTCTCCAGTCCTTTATCTTCCAGCCGAAATAGTTCATTTTGATGTTTTCTACGATGCTTCACATCTGGGGTTAGGCTGTGTTCTCAAGCAGAAGAAGTCAGTTGATTCATATGGGTCTCGGCAGTTACGTCCCCACAAACTAAACTATGCCACCCATGTTCTTGAGTTGATAGTCGTGGTGTTTTCTCTGAATTTGTAAAGACATTACCTCATTGGTGAGCGCTTTGTGGTTTTTACCATTCATAAGAGTTGGACGTATGTTTTCTCCTAGTGTGACATGAACTTACAACAGCATCGGTGGATGGAGTTTTTACAGGAATACGACTTCGAAATATTGTATACAACTGGAAAAGGGAATGTTGTGGCTGATGCGCTGAGCCGAAAGTCATGTAGTGATGCTATTCGTAAATATAGTGATTTCTGGAGAGTAATGGAAGAACTGTCAGCATTACATCTTGATATGGGAGAAGTTGGTGGTAGAGGATATCTTTTTCATATGATGGTGTAGTCATCCCTGGTGTAGAAGGTGGAAGAGTCCCAGTTGGGAAATCTTGAGGTGGAGGTCTGGAGAGACTGAGTTTTTTTTGGTGAGGCCCCTAATGTTTGGTCTGAGGATTAACAACACATAGTTTCGTATCATGGAAGGATTTTTGTTTCCTTGGAGATGTGTTAGATGGTCCTTAGAGAGATCCATGGTTCTCCTCTAGCAGTGCATCCTGGTGTGACAAAGATGTACCAATCCTTGAAGAGTCAGTTTTGGTGTCCTGGGCTGAAGCATGCGGTTTTAGAGTTTGTGTCTTGATGTTTAGTCTGCCAGATGGTGAAGGCCGAACATCGTGTTTTTGGTGGTCTTCTCCAGCCATTAGAGATTCCTTAGTAGAGGTGGGAGGACATCTCAATGGACTATGTTACATGTTTACCTCGAGCTCTGGGAGGACATGATGCTATTTGGGTGTTAGTGGATTGCTTAAAAAAATCATCCCACATCATAGCAATCATGGAGTCGAGCTTAGTGGAGGTTTTGTCGAGGCATTATCTAGAGGAGGTGGTGAGACTTCATGGAGTCCCAAGGATGATTATTTCTGATCGAGATCCTCATTTTACCTCTAGGGTGTGGAGAGGTCTCCAACATGCTTTTGGTTCTCAACTATTCCTTCGCACAGCTTTTCATCCTCAAACAGATGGTCCGATAGAGCGAACTATCCAGACTCTTGAAAACATGTTGCACTCTTATGTTATTGATTTTAGAGGTTCATGGATGAGGCACTTACCCTTGGTGTAGTTCACTTATAATAATAGTTTTCACCCCCACCATTGGTATGGATCCGTTTTAAGCCTTGTATTGCCTGCCTTGCTGTTCTCCATTGTATTGGACTGGGATCGGAGAGTCGGCAATTCTCGGACCGGAACTAGTGCAGAATACAATAGAGATGGTTCAGGTGATTCATGAGAGGATGAAGACAGCGCAAGATCATCAGAAATCATATGTCGATCAAATAAGGAGGCCCCTGGAGTTTAATGTTAGGGATCATGTGTTTCTGAAGGTGACTCCCCATCGTGGGAAGTGAAGGTTTGGTCGTGGGAGTAAGCTTTATCCCTATTTTGTTGGGCCATTCGAGGTGTTATCCTATGTTGGAGCTGTGGCATATCGAGTAGCGCTTCCCCCTCATATGAGTCAGATACATGATGTTTTCCATGTATCACAGCTACATCGTTATCTTCATGACGACTCCCACATCATCGGTTGGGGAGAGATCGATGTTGATGATGATGCCACCTTTGAGGAGCAACCTATGGATATCCAAGAATGAAAGGAGAAGTTGTTGCATGGGCGTTCCTTCCCCTTAGTTCGTGTCTTGTGGCAACACGGTGGCATGGAGGAGAGTACCTGGGAACGTGAATCACAGATACGTGCTCAGTACCCAGAGTTGTTTGATGTGTTACTCTTTCCACGTATCGTTGTAGTTGATGTGGTTGTGGAACATTCATGTTTATGAGATGGTACCCTTTATTGCTTTGGTGGCTTTCTCTCTATTGAGAGGTATCTCAGTGGGTGGTTGTTCAGACTCTGTTTTGTTTTCTCTTTAGGTGGGTTTTGGATTTTCGAGGATGGGAATGTTTTGAGAGGTATCTGATGTAATGGCCCAGACCTCTACGGTCCATTCCTTTGTCTAAATGTGGTGCTGGTGGTGTTTCGGGAGGTCAAGGTGACTTGGGGGTGCGTTGTGGTGGACTTCTAAGGAATGATAAAGGGTAATAGATTTCTCACGGTTGGCACACGGTTTGCCTAAACCGTGCGGCCAAACCGTGCAAGGATGGTTTTGGAGGCAGTGGTTAACGCACGGTTAGCGCACGGGTTGTATTACCGTGCGGACTAACCGTGTGAGGAGTGTTTGTCAAGGTAGAAGCTAATGCATGGTTAGTGCACGGGTTGTTAAACCGTGCAGACTAACCATGCGGGCACTTAAAGTTAGATCCTAAAATTGTGGATCTAACTCGTTTTTCCTTTAATCACCTTGTTTAAGCCCCTAAGTGGCCATAACTCAAGATTACTATCCCTTTAAGGTTAGAAAACCTCTCCCATGCATTTTGGAGGCGATCCAGGGTCTTTTCTTAGTGAATCGAATCTGGTTCTTGAGGTATGCGGTCATTCTTGCTTGATTTCATAGATCTACTTAGATCTAATCCTCCTCTTCTCTCGGTTTCTTGGATATATGCCCGTTATGGGTAGATCTAAGTGTGTGGATGTCAAATATGATGAGCTTTGGTCTTGGTTTTGTTAGGATAGGAATCTTGAGGAGGATTCGTTGGGAATCGACCCGGTTTCATGGGTGTTCATCGACCGTTATGGTTTTCCTTGAAAACCATTGAAGTAGGGGATTCGTGGCTTCCCTAATTATTTATGTGCAATTGTAGAGTTAGCATGATTTATCCCTTTGGATTATAATGTAATTGACCTAATTAAATACTTGAACCAAATTAAAAGAATTGGTTTGATCACATGTTGTTGCTTTTTACCATGATAATAGTTTGGCTATTGATTTTCTAGACAGTGTGATATTTATGCCTTGCTTGTTAGCATGGGGTTCTTGATGAAATTGATAAAGAACATAAAGCTAGAATTAATTGATAATTAATTGGATAAATATAAAGAGGCATGTAGACAAATCCGGTTGTTGGTGTTGTGGATGTTGATCCAAATTGATTCTAATCAAATTAATACCAATGTATGTGTTTAATTCAGTTGGTTGGTAAACCTGAAATCTGTTGGTGCTTGTTGTTTGAAGGCCAGATGCCTTGTTAAAGGGCTAGGAGACCAAATTGATGTGATGTTTGTTTTCATGCTTCTTGTGCTGTGATGTGACCTTGGGAGGGTGTTATGATATATGGGGGCATATAGGCCTTGTGGTTGTTGTAGCGGATGATGCCTAGAGTGGTGAGATGCATCAGTTTATGCATGTGGGTGTCAGGGAGGACATCGAGGATGATGGAATGGGACAGATGTGACTGTTGGATGATTTTTGATTCTTGGTTGTTTATCTGCTTTACTTTTCCCCACTACTCAAGGCAGCTGGTCTTGCTTACCCTTCTTCCGAAGGAGACAAAGACACATGAGGTATGCCACGTGATTTCCGTGTTTAGCCTCTCAAGGGAGAATGGGTCTACGCTCTTTCTATAGGTGGAAAAAACTCGACGGTCAGTACGTCTACTCACCGTGTTGAGACCCCTTGTGTTTAGTAGAATAGGTTGATTTTCTATAATGCCTGGGAATATGGAAATTAATTTTGTAATGAATTTTTGAATAAATGATTTTAAACCATGGGGTTGGAGTTTGATGAAACTTAATGATGAGGTTGAGAACATTTGTAGGGATAGTTTTTTTTTGGATGTGATATTAATGGAACATAATGTGGAATTTTTCTTGGTTAATTAATCTTCGAAGAATTAATTAACGTACAACGAAATTGATAAAAAGTGGAATGAAGTAATCTAATAAAGCCCTTTAAATGGTTGTGTGTTTATAGGATACCTAGTCTTAGAAGTGGTAGCCCGGAGTCCGAGATAATTAGTTGTAGTTGTGTCTAAGACTAGGTTATGCTCATATAGTGGTTGTGAGTTATAATATATTCTGTACTTTTTGTGTTTCTATATGCTACTCCACCTAGTCATTAATGGAAACTGACACCCTAGGGATTCTGAGCCCCAGGGGGTGTTTTCCCCGACATTCCGGTGGGAGGATGAATGGCTGACTACCTCCTTTGACCCTGCTCTCTTCTATCGGTAGATACTAGTGCCATGAGGCACAACAGTTAGTTTTCCCCATATATGTGTGTAGAGTGCTGTAATGGCTTGTTTTTATTCACAGACAGATATTTGGGATATAGTATCCTATAGACTACTATAGGTGTAACATGTATAGGCTATGATGGCTTGAGGATCCTTACTCGGAGTATGGGTTGTAATGCCTTGAGGTATAATACCTGACGTATGATACACGTTATGTGATCTGTGGTGGTACCAGAAAATACCTGGTTACTTTTGGTTGTGGGTATGGTGTGGTGCTTAGACCAGGTGTTTGCGGTCATGTCTTTGTGGTGCACGTGGTGATGGTTGTGGAGCATAGCCCATGTGTATACGAGAAATCCTTTGGAGAGAGATGCATAGGACATATGTTGTTGGGACAAAGCAGCAAACCAGTGGGGAAGTAGTAGCGGGGTACCCAAGATATCCTTATTATATGATATATTCTTGTATGTGTTACTTGGTGAGAGTTTCCATGGTGTGGTTGAGAACTTAGTATACATGTTTAGTTGACAAGTTAGTTTTACTTATTGTTCACTGTGCTTTAGCATGATTTCTTTACTTTTTTACAAGATGTTTTGGGGAGGATCCTACTGAGTATACTTTTATACTCACCCTATTTATATATAAACTGTTTTTAGGTCACTTGGAGCAGGTTGGAGATCAAGCTGCTTACTACGAGCTTGTTGTTGGAGGAGCTGTTCGGGCTTGTGGTCGCTTCCATTTTACTTTCTTTTGGGTATTTGTAGTTTTCCCATCCAGTTGTAGTACAATTTCATGGAATTTCATATATGTACTTGGGTTTATTTTATATTTCAGTTCTGAGTTGGATTTGGTTGGTGTCTATCTTATTTCTCTCTTCCGCATGTGTTCTCATAAAGGGTAATGCCTCCCATTTGAGTGTTTATTATACCCTCGGTGCTAGTCACAAACCAGGGGCCTACAGGAGGCGAGACTCGGGGGGTCATTATCTCCCTTTTCACATTGTCGGCCTGGGAGGGGTACACTTTGTGGGGAGGGGGTTGTGACACCCTCCAATTTTGCAGTTTTGTTATAATGATCACATAATAATATTTCATTGTTAATTTATGTTGGGTGTTTCATATCTTTTATCATATTGAACATAGTGTTATTTTAAAAATATATAGTTTTTACAATATAAAAAATCCATTATCAAGAAAAGTTATTTAAAATGGAATCGTATTTTAGGGAGAGGCTAAAGTCAAAATTTCCCTAGAAAATAAAATTTATAATGGTTTTCTATCATTTTAAACCTATCATTTTGGTTTAATCGCATGGTAAAACAATTCTAATCTTAACCATGGTAACAACTTTTAAAATCCTATAGAGGTATAATGTTACTCAAAAATGAGAATATGGTCCTAAATAATGAATGAATTACATTTTCGACCATTTCATATTCCCCATGTGAAGGTTATGGGCACAGCGGTAGCCTGGTTGGGATGACACCCAATTTTGATTTTTACCATGATCAATGATTACTACAGGATCAATACAATTATGAATTACAATCTCCATGTAATATAATCAAAGATTTAGGTAAAGAAAAAAGAGGCCCTGAAACCTTTAGAGAGGATCGTGCACATCATGTTTATAATTAATTTAATTTAATTCATAAATAAAAATAATACATGTGTCTTTGGAATTTTTCTTCATTGATGATAATGATCGTCCAGATTGACCTCTCAAGATTATATCACTGAGGTTTTAAGGATCCAAACTAGAATCCCTCTCGTGGTGATCCACACCTACTCTGATGGCCTCGGATTGACACCACTCATTCTCCGGGTGCTAGCGCGGTGAAGTGAGTGTCTTATGTCTATCGTTCTTGATTGTCTGTTCTTCAGCCTTGAAAAACGTCTCTCGTTCTTGAGAGGGGAAAGAATAGGATTCGAGAGAGAAATTTTTTGCTCATAAATTTTTAATTCACCAGGTGTGTGGTGTGGTGTATGAAACAATAGGGGTACATTCCAATTTATATACATGGAATTTCAGGTACAATATTTAATTTCATATAAACAATTAAATACATTTATGAACATAGATAATACCCATGAATTTAATAATAATACCACATCATTATTTATAGTGTTCCAACTTGCATAGAATGGAATTATAAATAAAATTCCAAATCACAAAATAATCGCAACATTATTTTAACTTATGCCAACTAGTTAAATAATTATTTACCATCATGCAAATAATTATTTTACTACCAGACTGACCATGGTCTGCTCAAACTCCACATCCATTTATTGAACACCTAAACATATAAATAAATAATTTATCCTAATAAATTAATACATTATTTACAGACTAGTAAATAAATATTTATTAAATGTTCAATAAAATAAATAAATAAATTTTATTTAATATATGCGATAATATTAACTTGAATAAAATTATTCCATGGTCTTGAGAATAATATTAATTTCATTAATTAAATTCAAATTGAATTTAATTGAGACCACCAAAAACACTTAGGGTGTGACCCTCTAGGATTCTTTCTCGTTGGCATTTGGTGGGCTTGCCTACAATCCAAGAGTACTGTCTTGCAACGAGTCTAGGCACCCATGAGAAAGAATGTAAAGTCGCAACAATGACATCCACATACAAATGCTCACTATGTAATATAATAACTTTGTCACAATATCACATCAAGCAGGTTTCATGATTGGGTTTTCAAATTTTATGCTTAATACGACATGTTTTGACAACCTAAAATAAACTCATCATTACACCATGCCCATGGAATTTTTTGTGATGGTTTTATTTAAATCAAAGGGTATAGATATCAACTTCCATAAATGGAAGGGAAAAGAACTTCCTCGACTATTCCATTGATAACATGCCACTCGTGATTTACCCAATGTACCCTACTTCCCGCCAACTGTCTGCATGACGGTTTTCGTCCGTAAATAAAAGTGTGTAAGTCGTGACATGTATTAATGATAATATTAAAGTCTAAGGATCATTAAAAATCCTCGTAGATAGAAATATCCTATGATACTAAAACATGCAGAATTCATACTAGTGGGTCGGTTCACATAATCTCTTATCTTGTATATTACCATGTGCTAACATCATGAGAGGAAGTACTATATGCTTATGATTACTCGAACCTAATGGTCTTCATGCTATGTGTCCCATCATAACATGTCATCCAACTGCAGAACTATATTTAAGAATTTTGTTATAGAATTTCAAGGTTCTCATCATAATGTGAAACTTCCATGACCTTATCAATGAAATAAATACTCTAGGACATTATTACATTATAGTCTTATAGAACAATGAACAATATGTAATAATACATTAAATATCCATGTAATCAAATTAAAACCACTTGGTTCTAGGACACCAACTCTTAAAAACTCCAACTTGTACAAGAGCCAACTGCCTATGACTTTCAGTCCACTAGACCTCACATGATGATCATGTTTCTGCTGAGTCAAGGCTTTAGTAAAAGGGGCTTCCACGTTTCATTACATGGAAATAATGCTTACTGTAACTTCACCTATCTGAGAAAAATCTCTCAAGATATGATAATTCTGAAGTATGTGGTTTGTCCACTGATGTGACCTTTTCTCTTTGCCAAGAGCCACCATTGTAGTATTATCACAGTACAATGTGATGGGATCTTTGTTGCTAGGTATCACATCTATCTCCTAGACGATGCTTCACATCCAAATAGCTTCTTTAGCTACCTCAAAAGCCGGGATATACTCAGACTCCGCTGTAGAATTTGTGACCACACAATGCATTGAGCTCTTATAGCTCACTGCGTCTTCAATCAAATTGAAGATGTATCCCATTTGCATCTTAATTTCATCTTGATCAGTCTGGAAACTAGAATCTGCATATCCTCTGATGACTTGTTCCTCATCGCCTCCATAAACCTAGAGCATATCCTTATTATGCCTCATATACTTTAGGATAGTCTTGAATTCCATCCAATGGCGGTCACCTGGTTCAACTTGATATTGGCCTACCGCACTCAATGCGAAGGCAACATCCAACTTAGTACATAGCATGGCATACATGACTGACCTAATCGTTGATGTGTATGGAGTCTTTGCCATTATCTTCCTTTCCTCAGGTGTTTGAGGACACATTTTCTTGGAAAGATAAAAGCCATGTGACACTAGCAACAATCCCCTATTGGACTGTTCCATACTGAATCTCTTCAATATCTTGTCAATTTATGTACTTTTACATAGGCCTAGAAATCTCTTGAATCTATCATAATGTATCTTGATCCCAAGAATATACGCTACCTCTCCAAAGTATTTAATGGAGAAGAAATGATTCAACTATTCCTTAATAGACTGCAGGACTTGTATCTCGTTTTCAATGAGTAATATGTCACCAACATATACTATTAGGAAAATGATTTCACTCCCACTAAAATATTTGTAGACACAAGGCTCATATTAATTTTTGATAAAAACTAAATTATTTTAAGGCTTCATTAAAATGAATGTTCCATGACCTGGAAGCTTGCTTTAATCCATAAATGGATTTCTGCAAATTTTATACCTTATTGGCATCCTTTGGAGTCACAAACCCTTCAGGTTGGGTCATTTTGAAATTTTCTGGAAGGTTCCCGTTAGGGAATTCTATTTTGACATCCATTTTCCAAATCTCATAGTCTTGGTAAGCTGTAATAACAAGTAGAATTATGATTAATTTCTGCATTGCAACTAGTGAGAAGGTTTCATCGTAGTCAATTCCTTAACGTTGTTTAAAACATTTTGCAACCAGTCGTGCTTTATTGGTACTGAATTTTCCTTCCATGTCCAGTTTCTTCTTGATTACAAATTTTCAACAAACAGGATTTACATCAACTTGAGGATCTACCAAAATCCAAATGAGGTTTTGGTACATGTAATCCATTTCAGAATTGATGGGTTATTGCAACATGGAAATGTCAAGTCCACTTACTGCTTCCTTGTAGGTTAGAGGATAATTATTATCAACTAATAAGTAAACACCACCTCAGTAACTAGAAAACAATACTGTTTCGGTTCTCTAACCACTCTTGTACTCTTATGCAATACTTGTGTCTCTGGAACAAATTCTTCTTCCACGGGGCTTGGTGGAATCTGTTCATGTACCTACTCTTGTGCACCGTGAGCCTCAAATTCATCGAATTCTATCTCTCTCCCACTATCTCTTTTAGAGTTGTTCTCCCTCCCAAAGAATATAGCATTTCGTGCCACTATAACCTTTTTCACTAAGGGTTTGTATAGGTAATATCCCCTTTTTTCCAAAGGGTATCCTATAAAGGTACACTTTGTGCCTCGGGGTGAAAGTTTATTACCTGAAGGGGCCTTAACAAATGCTTCGCTACGCCACACATGTAAATTCAATAACATGGTTTTACTTTCACTCCATAACCCATATGGAATTCCATTTATCGATTTAGTTGGTACTTGGTTTAGTATGTGTGCCATTGTTGGTGACACATATCCCAAAAATGATAATAGAAGACACGCATGACTCATCATTTTTCTCAACATGTCTAATAAGGTGCGGTTTTTCCTTTAACATACACCATTCCATTGAGGTTTGTAAGGAGGACTGATTTGGGATATGATCCCAAACTCTCGTAAGTAATCAATAAAGGCCTGATTACGATAATTCCCACCTCGGTTGGATCAGAGTTTCTTAATCTTCTTACCAAGTTGGTTTTCAACTACATTCTTTTATTCCTTGAACTTAACAAAGGAATTCGACTTATACCACATTAAGAAGATATATCTATATCTACTAAAATCATCAGTAAAAGTTATCAAGTATGAGTACCCACCCCTTTCTTCAACTGGAAATGGTACACACACATCGGTATGAACCAATTCAAGAATCTCTTTAGTCCTTTCATCTTTCCCACCAAATGGGGCTTTGGCCATTTTTCCTTGTAAACATGCATGACATACGCCCAGTAGTTTTAGTTCAAAAGAATCTAAATATCTATCTTGATGTAACTTTGGAAAGCATTTATCGTTTACATTACCCAGCCGATGATGCTAAATTTGGGTGTGGTGTGAGTCATGTGAAGTATCTTTGTCATTTATTTCCATTACTTGGATTGTGTAATCCAACACATAAAGACCATTGTATAAATGTTCCCTACCAAAAATATGTTATCTTTATAAAATAAGCAACATTCATTTACAAACATGATAATTAATCCTTCTATATCTAATATGGATACAGAAGTTATATTTTTGGATACATAAGTCACATAAAAACAACCCTTTAACACCGACAACATTTCAGTTCGCGACATAAGGTGGTAGTCCCTGACAGCTATAGCAGCAACTATGTCTATGTTGGAAGCTTGTAGATCTATCTCCCCTCTATCAATCTTCCTAGATCTACTTTGTTCTGGTATTTTGATACATATGTGAGCACCATAAGCTGTATCTAATACCCAATTTGTAGAAATTGATAGATTGCATTCGATAACAAACACACCTGAAGAGTCCCCTTACTTCTTAGGCTGGGTGCAGTTCTTCTTCCAGTGTCCCTTCTTGCAACATGTGAAACAAACAGCCTCCGGTTCCCTTACTTTTCTTTTGATATTCCTTTTCTTGGATGATCTTGGAGAATATTTGGGATTAAAGCTCTTCACATTCTTTTTCCTCTTATTCACCATAACGAAAGAAGACTTTTCGCGCTTCATATGTTTGTCCACTTGGAAAATTAGGATAAAAAGATTAGATAGATACTTCTCAATGTTGTTCAAATTGAAATTGAGAACAAATTTATAGAAGCTCTAAGGGAGGGATTTGAGAATGATATCGGTGCCCAGTTCTTCAAGGTGATTAACCCTAGAACCTCTAGGCACTCAATGGAGCAAATGGGATTGACTACATGAGGCCCAGTAGGGGAACCTTATCCAAGCGTACTCTAAAAGAGTTCCGTAGAGATCTCAAACCATTCTTATCTTGCTCTCTCCTGGTAATGACGACTAAGGTGCTCGAGCATTATATAGGAATCCATATTTTCATGAGACTTTATGAGCTCACTAAACATTGATGATAACATCAAACATTAAACATCGACTGTGTCGTTCATATGTTTCTCATAGACCAGGAAATACTCATCACTCACCTCATTGGGAGGCAGATCAGGTAATGCCGACTCTAGCATATAAGACTTTCGTTCATGGCATAGGATATTCTGAAGGCATCTAAACCATTTTTTGAATTTACTATTAGTGAGGATGTTGTATTTATCAAAAATCGTTTGTAGGGATAGTGTGGTTGATGAGCTTTTTATTTTTATTATACAATTTAATGAGCAGATAATTATTACTTTCTTGATTACATTTTATGAAAAATAAAAAAAAAATTATTAAGTCTCCCACTCTTTTATCAAGTCCCAATGGCCCTCAACATTGAACTCGGAATGTCCAGTTTCCATGACATTCTACTGTCAAGGATCGATATTCCCCTTCACATAACCCCATAAAGGGTTGGTCATGATATTATAAGGTATTTAGGTAGGTTGGTCTTTGCCAATTTTGGGATTGTGGCTCCTTGATATTTTTAGTGGACTCCCCAATCCTGAAATCATGACTTTGGATTTCCTCAACTCTGGCCTCCAATGTTACACCAAGTCTAGCGAGGGCTACACCTCTTTATGCAATATGGTTAAGTCAACCCAAAACCTTTCATAATGGCTTCCTATATAATTGTATGTGTCCCAAAAAGGGTTTGTCAAACATGTAGTTTTATTTAGTTTTTCCCATTATAAATGTAACATAAGGCTTTTTCTAACTTAATATTTTATTTGAGGTATTTTTATCTCTTATGCATGAATTTCTTATTATCATTATCACACAATTGCTAATATTAAGTGGAACTTAATTAAGTGATTAACCCTGTCTTGATAATATTTATGCATAAGTATTCTTTATTTTTGTTCCATCATTCATTCTTGTTTAATTCATTAATTATGTGATTGTGACAACACATCCATAATGATAAACCATGGTACTGAAATAAATAAAATAAAGTAAGTGGCATGATCAGGAGATTTTATAATGGTTAGTTTATCTAGCGGTTGATAAACTTACCCTGACCTAGGGGAGAAATAACTTCAACCTTTTGGGTTTGTGTATACAGCTTCCACCTATCCGCCTCTGGATCTCTAGGGATTGGTTTTGTTCCCGCTCAACCTTGAACCACCTCCACTTTCTGGGGAGTTCCATCCATTACATATGCCTTTTTCAACTCATGTGTAAGTAAGGGGTAAAAGGGGTTTTACATAAAAGAAACCCCAGGAACGCAGGCCCTACATATTAATGAGGAGAAGGCTCACAGGCCAACAAATTTAATTTAAATAAATTAATTAAAAGAAACCATCCACATATAGAGGTATTAGTCGAACACTTAAACATACATACATACAACGATGTTTACGCATAAATAAAACTAGGATAAAATTCTTTAATCACTCGCGTTTAAGATAAATATTGCTCTAATCAATTAATTATCATCTTTAATTAATAAATACTTTTAAATTAAATACTTTTATATTAAATACTTTTCTGAATTTCCTTGAGATTCTCATTCATAATAATTTTATACAAATAAATTTATTTAAAATTATCTTTGTACATAACATGAACCTTTGAGGAAACCCGGTGAATTCCTATTTATAACTACCCAATGAGTAGAAATTAACATTACACAGATGTTAAATTAAACACACATATATATATAACACCTATCAAGTGTTGTGCCTCATCTTTATACATGCATGATGGTACACATCTCAAGGGTTTTTATAATGTAATAATAAATTTTAATAAATCTGCGTAATTTGGATGAGTACACGACATTTAGTTCTAACTACATGGCATGTACTATTTTTCACTATCTATCTGAAGTACACGCTCGGGGAAATGGCATGTGATTTAAATTCATAATTCTTCCGAGTACACGGCATGTCCAGTGGGCCACATGTCGTGTAGTTCCTCCTTACATGCTCTATAGTCAGGAAAGCTATGTATGTGGTACACGGTCCAACCCTAACCTGAAGGGACTACACACCGTGTCCATTGGGCGACACTGCCTGTAATATTAAAATTGCATGACACATGTTCCTGGTCAACACACATAGTCATTTAAGACTTAGAAATACTCTATCACATACCTTAGTTTGGAAGACTAGTCTAATACACTGAATCTTGACTACAGGTCGTGTACTGCCGAATACATGCCATTTGTTCTGGTGTTATATGCCCAGGAATCTTTGGAACCTCGAGATGAGATCCTCTATTTTATTTTAATCAAAATTAAACGAAAAGATCCATTTTGAAGGTGAACGAGAAATGAAAGTGGAGGAATAGATATTGATATTCAGATTTGCGGAACGATTAACTTGAATTGAATCAACTAAATTACTAAATGTGTAATTCATCAACAAAATATTTAAATATTTATAAACTATTATGTCACTTCTCTGATACCACTTGATTGTTCCGGGTGCAGAGGATGTATGGTTGGTTCGGCACAGAATTTTGATTTTTACCATGATCAATGATTATTCCATGATCAATACGACAAGGAACACTAGTCTCCATGTAATATAAGAAAATATTTAGAGAAAGAAAAAAGAGTCCCCAAAACATTTAGAGAGGATCTTGCACATCATGTTTATAATTAATTTCATAAAGAAAAATAATACATGTTTCTTTGGTATTTCTCTTCATTGATTATGTTTATCGTAAATATTGACCCTTCTAGGTTATCTCGTTGTGGATATAAGTATACAAACTAAAATCCCTCTAGAAGTGATCCACACATGCACTGATGGCCTCCAATCTACACTGCTCATTCTCCGGGTGCTAGCATGGTGAAGCGAGTGTCTTGTGTCAGTTGTTCGTGATCGCCCGTTCTTCGGCATTGAAGAACGTCTCTAATTCGTGAGATGGTAGAGAAGAGGATTCGAGAGAGAAATTATTTGGCTAAGCAATTCTCAATTCACTAGGTGTGTGGTGTGGTGTATGGAACAATAAGGGTACTTTCCTATTTATATACATATAATTTCAGTTACAATATTTAATTTCATAGCAACAATTAGAATCCATTCATGAACATAGAGAAAACCCATGCATTTAATAATAATACCGCGTCATAATTTATAGTGTTCCAACTTGTGCAGAACAAAATTATAAATGAAATACCATGTCACAAAATAATAGCATCGTTATTTTAACTTGTTCCAACTAGTTAATTAATTATTTATCGTCTTGAAAATATGTGTTTTAATACTAGACTGACCTTGGTCCGATCGAACTCCACTTATATTTATTAAACACCCGAATAAATAAATAAATAAATTATTCTCTTAATTAAATATTTTATTTACAAACTAGTAAATAAATATTTTATAATTATTCAATAAAATAAATAAATATATTTTATTTAATTTATGAGATCATCTTAACTTGAATAAAATTATTCCACGGTCTTGAAAATAATATTTATTTCATTAAGTAAATTCAATTAGAATTTAACAAACACCACCAAAAACACTTAGTGTGTGACCCTCTAGGATTATTTTTTATTGTCATTAGGGGGGCTTACCTAATGTCCAAGATTACAATCTAGCAACGGTTCAAGGAACCCAAGAGAAGGAACATAAAGTCACAACAACAACATACACATACAAATTCTCACTATGAAATATAATCCCTTTATAACAATATCTTATCAAGAAGGATTCATGATTGTGTCATAATCTTTTATTCTTGATATGTCGTTCTTTCACAACCAGAAATAAACTCATCGTTACACCACGACCCTGGAATTTCGTGTGCCTGTTATATTTAAATCAATGCGTTGAGATATCAACTTCCATAAATGGAAGGGGAAATCCTTCTTCCACTTATCCATTAATAACATGCCACAAGTGATGCAACCAATGTACCTTACCTCCTGCCAACTATATGTGTGATGGTTTTTGTCATTAAATCAAAGTACATAAGTCATGACATGTATTATTGATAATCTCAAAGTCTATGGATCATCACACACCATCGCAAATAGAAATATCCAATGACACCAAAACATGCAGAATTCTTACTAGTGGGTATATTCTCATAGTCTCTTATCTTGGAAATTACCAAGTGCGAACTTCATGGGAGGATGCCTCAACTGCTTGTGAGTACTCACACCGAACGGTCTTGATGCTATGTTTCCCATCATGGAATGTCATCCAACTGCATAACTATATTTAAGAATATTGTTATAGCATTTCAAGGTTCTCATCATAGTGGGGAACTACCATGACCTTATTAATGCAACAAATACTCTAGGACATTATTACATTATAGTCATGTAGAACAATGATAAATATGTAATAATACATTAAATATCCATGTAATAAAGAAAACCGTGTGGTTCTAGGAAACAAACTCTTAAACCATGTCCTATTTAATGATGTTTAGGATTTTTAAATAATTTAGAAAAAAAGTATCTTCAAGAAATATCATTAATGTATTCTATAAAACATTATTTAATATGAAATTAATGACACTATGATAGATATTTAATTATTATATAATAAATTCATACATCCCTAATATGTTATATTTATCTATAAAATTCATTAAACAAATTAATTTATCCAAAATTTATTACATTTAATATTTTTTAAATCATTTATTTAATTTTTCTCTTAATTGAAAAAATATTTTGTTGTAATTTCTTAATTAATTAATGTAATTAATCAATAAATATAAATTAAATATAAATTACCATGGCAAAATAATTATATCATATTTTAATTGAAGACCTAAAACCAAACAAGACCTAATTATATCCTTATAGAAAAGCAATAGAGTTACTAAAGTCAATAGAGTGACATTTTTTTATTCTTTTTAAAAAGTAATATAAAGGTAATTATAAAAGAAAAATGGCACTCGGTCAATATATTTTAGAGTATTGGATGGACATGAATGAACTCCATTAATCCATTAGGATAAATTCAAATTTTATAAAAAAAAATTAAAACCTTAACTCAAAGATTTAAATATTTTTTACCAGTTTTACCCTTACTAAGGTGAAAAAAATTTACCTAAGATACTATTCATTATTAATAAAAATAAAAGTGCAAATCTTACCATATTTTAACCCCTTGATTACAAATATTCTACCGATTTTTAAATTTTCAATTCCTAGAAGTGTACTAATTATATCTTAATTTAAATAAAATAAACAAAATGAAAATCATTTCTAAAGAAATATATTTTCAAAAAAAATAACTTGTATAAAAAATATTAAATGTTTTAAATTAAATTGAATCTAATAAGATTTTTCTATGTTAAATTAATTCAATATTACTTGATGAACAAATCCAATATATAATGATTGTTTTAAGATACCTAAATTAAATAAATTTAATTATAGTATTCAAAAAATTGTATTTTTCATTAACCACTGGAAAATCAATTATTTTAAAAGTTTCACAAAATTTCACCCAAGGATTATTTTGATATACTGATTTAAAAATGTTGTTTATTTTATTACATAAAATTTATAAAATTAAATGAATTTAATTATAATTTCTACACAAATAATTTAATAAAAAAAACTTTGGAAAAAAATTCATTTTTAATTCAGAAAAATGAAAAATAAAAATGGAGTGATTATTTTCTAAAAAATAATCATTATATATGTATTGGGTGGGGAAATTTTACTTGTATTTAATAAATTATTTACTCATATTCATATGCGATAAATAAATTGTAGGGAAACAATAGTCATGTTTAAATAATAATATATTAACAGTATATCATGGTTCAATTAAACTCAGTGTTTCAAGTAATGAAATTTATCAATAAAATTATATTTATTTAAAGATAATTATATTCTAAATATCAAGGTGTTATAATGGGTCCTGTAAAAATTTCATCTCAGAATTACTATGGGGTCTACACCATAGACAGTATAAACATGGTGAGGGAACATGGAAAATGGGTACCAAAACATAATTGAGTTCCAAATCATAAGAAGATTGATAAAACCTACCCATATATGTAGTTCAGTGACCCTAAATTTGATTGAACATCCATAAATCAACTCTCTGTGAAACCAAATCATAACCTCCTCACCATGCTAGAAGGATGATGAAGTAGGCATATTGAAAAATATCTTCAACGCTACAAACACCCCCATTATGACGCAACATAAGCCTAAACACCACATAATCCCTCATGAGATGAATTTTCAGCCATAACTCCACCAACCTCTCCTCAACACCCCTATAATATCCCCTAGGCACCTCCATCAATAAAAATACAACAATATAACATACATGAAATTTTAGACTATCATAGTTCATCCATCCATCAATGTTATTTTCAATGAAAAATGGAATATAAATTTATTTCAAGGAATTAAATCTTTACATTCTATTTAAATAGATATGATCATAGAGGGAACACTATTTTCTATTATATCATTTGAAATTCCTAGTTTATTTTGAAAACCATAAAATGTGGGATAAATATGTGGAACTATTTTGACGAATTGTTTTTTAATTAAACATTTTTGACCTTTTAGAGACATTAATAAATCAATATATAAACCCATTACCTTATGTGTAAAATATAAGGAAATATAAAACATGGAAACCTTAATATATGGGTTTTCCTCAATGTTATATCCTAATATATTTTAGGATCAGTTAGAATTTTGATACATGCATTATGGATAAAATAATAGTGGTTAATGGAGGGGATGTATAAATCCTTGAATTAGTCTTTATTGTCAATTATTTCCAAACATTAACAGAAGTATATATCATTGAACATGTGGAGAGACAATAATATTGTTTGGTTTTGTTTATTATTGTGCTACAATCCTTCATATTATATATTTTCTACTCATTGAGTCAAATTTATAATTTTACATTAGGTGGATTCCTACTAAAGTATATATAATCATCAATAAAAATTCATCTACTATAATGTATTCAATACTACATCATTCATGTTAGGTCCTCTTCATTGTTCTCCAACAAGTAATCCTCGTGAATTGAGGAATGAATTTATGAAAATTTTCGCTTTCCATCTCTACAATATATGCTTGAATCTTTAATAAAAAATATTATCATTCCCTGATCACTTCAATATTCTTGAACTCAAATAAATCATTCTAATTAATTTTTATCTTATTTTCCTCCTCAATATGTGTGAGAAACATTTAAATAAATTTTTATGGATGTTCTAATAATGTTCATTAAAAAAACCCAATTTTAAAATATATGTTTGAATCTGGTATATATATTTAAAAATGTTATATCTTTATCAGGAATAAATAATTTCAATTAAAATTTAATCTAATATAACAAATTTTTTTAATATTATCCTCATTAAAAAAAATCAATATAATTTATGTCTTAATCCAAGTATTTTGATAGAGCTATTTATATTTGTTTTTTTAAAGCACAAAAATCATCATTTGGATTGGTTTATTTATTAGTATATTTTAATTGTGGACATTTCATTGTTTCTTATATGTAAATGAAACATAAAAATATGTGATCATCCCTATAATGTAGGATGACAAATACGATACATATCATTTTTATATACATGTGATCATACTAATATTGATATAAAACATCTTCATGATGGTCCTCCTAATGTTTTAATTTCATTCTTAAAGAACAGTCTAACTTAATAAATATAAATAGAATTATTATGAATTCCTTGAAATCATATTTACACACAAGATGATGATATTTACACCACCTGTCAGATTTAGCATGTTTTCCTTTACAAATCTAGGAAGACCATTATATAGACCCAAATATGTATATACCGATCTAGAATTTTAGTTATGAATATTCTATTCCCTATTAAACAATTCACACACATCTCTTTTAATGATAGTTTTAATGTGAGTAAGGAATATCCAAATTTGATACTTCAAGAACCAAATTCTATAATTACCCAAAATATCATAGAACCTTTGAAGATAATTTTCATCCATTTCTAAACACCTCTAAATTTCTCTAAAGAAAACACATCCTTAAGGATCAATGGATTTCAGTATAATGATTTGGGATATGATACATAATTTTGTGGGTTTATATTCTTTTATCCCTGATTCTATAGCTAGATAAGGTGATCCTAGAAATAGTATTTCTATTTGATACCACATAGGGTCCTTACCCAATGATTTTTCTATCATTATAAAGAATAACTCCCTTGGTCTTCATCACTACCAGACCTTGTAGGTAGGGTCCTTTGTCACAACCCGTCCTCGGGCCCGTGTCGTGACTACCCCAAGCCCGCCTTCCATAGGCCAGGGGCTGGCGACTAGCACCAAGGCATAAATCCCAACAAAAAGGGAAGGCATTGCCTTTGAAAAGTAAACAAGCACCACAGAGCAAGCAAGCGGAAAAGTAACACTAAGTAAAACTGTACAAGATGTGCTGAAAGTAAAAAGGGGCCGGAAATACAAGCCCAACTGTAAAGTACAACTGAAAGGAAAAACAGCAACTAAAAAGGGAAAACTGCAGCGTCGAGCCGTCCTCCGGAAGTCCCACCTGAAGGGTGGGTACAGATAGCCTCCACTGCTCCTCGGGTCCACCTAACCGCTCCGAGTACGTCCCGCCCAGTGGTCCACCTCCAGGTACTGTCCTGCTCCGCACGTCTCCTCCACGATCAGCGTTGTCCGTCGTCTACAACCAACACCACGAAGTGCGGGCATAGCCCGTGCAGGAGTAAGTATAAGCTACTCAGTAGGGACCCCGAGACCCCCGAAGGTCTCCCGAAATCCACAAAGTATAATCCACAAAGGAAAGATACAATCACGAAGTAACATCTGACACGGCTTAGGTATATGCCCATACATATACCTAAGTCTTCAATTCCCGTTCGGCTCCAACGTTCGAGCCCAAGCACAACCCAGTCCACATAGGAAAGAAAAACGTATACCCACGCAGGATAGAGCAACACAATCCACAAAGGAGAGTAACACAAGATTCAGCTCACACAGGTATACTTCTTCGGATGACGATAAAGATGATCATTGAACCATCTAAGTCGTCGGACCCACGAAGGATCGATAGGTACTAACCTTGCAGTGACCCACACAGGATCGAGCCCACGCAGGACCTGTAGAAGTTGGCTCACACAGAACCGCTGAGAGATGACCCACACAGGATCGGGCCCACACAGGACCGGGCCCACGCAGGTCCTGTAGGCGCTGGCTCACACAGAACCGCTGAGCGCTGACCCGCGCAGGATCGGACCCACACAGGATCGGGCCCACACAGGACCGACAGCACTGATCCACGTAGGATCGCTGAGTGCAGTAGTCGTCGCAGTACGCTGAGGATCTCTGCACAGTCGTCGCCGCAGTCCACTGAGGATCTCTGCACGGTCGTCATCGGAGTCCACGGAGGATCTCTGCACAGTCGTCGCCGCAGTCCACTGAGGATCTCTGCACGGTCGTCGCTGTCGAAGTAGCAGTCGCAGCCAGCACTAGGGTTCCCGCACTCAGCAAGCTCATTCGGGAAGGTCCGTTCCACGAGCCGAGAGGTTGATACATCAACTGACACGAAGTCCGAAGTTGATGTATCCAAAAGTGCTGTATCGTCAACAGGAACTCAACGTCGCAGACGGCGCGTCAATCGGACGCCCGGTCTGAGAGATATTGGCATTTTCGTCCCAGGGGCCCGGTTGGTTTTTAAGCCAAAACCAACCCGACCGCACTCCACCTGCGTCCAAACCTCGGGCGGAGTATGCCAAAAGATCCGTCTCACTTAGAGGAATTCAACAAAGCTGACGGCACGTCAATCGGACGTCCGTAGCTCAAGATATGAGTGTTTCCGCTCCGAGGGCCCGGTTGGTCTCGTGTACGAACCAACCCGGCCGAACTCAAAGTATTCCGAAACCTTGACTGCGATATACTGAAACGACCGTCTCGATCCAAGGATCGTGTTGCCACTGACGGCGAGTCGTTTGGAGGCACAAAGCTCAAGATACGGGCGTTTGAACGAAAACGTCCGAAGATGGGGGGTACGGGCCCGGGCCGACCCGGCCCGACCCCCCCCCCCCCCCCCGGGTCGGCCCGAACCGGGTCGACCCGACCCGGGTCCGACCCGGCTGGCCCGGCCCGGCCCGGCCAGGGCCGGTCCGGCTCGGCTTGGCCGAGCCGCGCGTGTGGAAGCCGCGGGCGCTGACCCGCGGCTTGAGGAAGGACCACGACCCGCGTGCGGGCCGCGCTGGCGAGCCGCGGACGCGCTGAGCCGCGTCCGCCCGGATGAACCGGACCCGCGCGCCGTGGGTTTGTTTGGCCGCCGCCGCCGCGGCTTCAGCCGCGGCGGATTTCGTCCGGCAGCGCGCCGGGGTGCCGCCGCCGCCGGCCACCGGCGCCGCCGCGCTGGTGACCCGCGCCGCCGGCAACTTCCGCGGGCCGCCGACGTCGCTCCGGTGGCCCGTTTTCCTTCCCGTCTACGCCGTTGCTCCTCCCGGGATCCGTTCTTTATTGCGGGATCGTCAACCGTCCGCTTCGGCACGTTCCGTCGTCGACCGTCAAATCCGCACAAAACGAAGAACGGCGGAGGGTCGTCGGGCCGTGTTCGTTCGGCCCGCACCCTCCGCGTTAGAGATAAACAACCGGGAGAAAAACGATCAACACATGATCCAACAATTTTAATTAAAATAAAATTGTTCATTGAAAACCGGCTTTTTAATTTTCAAGAACGTTCATGAGAAAATTAAAAAGGGGTAATTTTCCAAAATGAATCCCTACCTTGATGATCGTCGTGCGCGGGCGTTCTTCGCGGAAGAGACCGTCGCGGAAGAGATCGATCATCGCGTCGTCGCGGGGAGGCGTCGCGTCGTCGCGGATTCCGGCGTTGAGTCGGCGAGCTCAACGAATCAAGAACAACAGATTTAAATTATTAATATTTAAATCTGTGTTTCGTTTAAAACCAAAGAAAAGAACTTGAGAGGAAATCCGAAAGCACTCACCTCGAATGGTCGGTGATCGGAGATCGGAGATCGGAGATCGGAAGAGCGTCTCGGGCGAAGGCGTCGTCGATTTCCGGGTTCGGCGTTCTTCGCGTTCTTCGCGTTCTTCGCGTTCTTCGCGAGGGAGAAGAAGTTGCGAGGGTTCTCCCAAATCTTCTCAAGCGCAAATAACCAGAGGTTAAGCATTGGTCTTATTTTATTATTACGCCAACGAATTTGAAAAACTGGTTAAGAAACGATCCATCAATTCGTTGAATTAATTCAACGAAAGAAACGACCCATTTAATTCACGAAGGAAACAGCCCATTTAATTCACGAAATAAACCGCCCAATTAAATGGTCTGTTAAGAATTTAGAAAACGCGTCGGTTGACTTTCATTAAGACGGGTTTTCACGGGTGCGTTTCTTAGCGGAAAGAAACGGCGGGGCTCGTGCGGGCCCCACCTCACAAATATCCTACCAAGGGGGTAGGATATTTCTGGATAGTATCCTATCTAGTTCAACTCAGTTCAAGCCTCCTTTAAGTGGCTTCAAGTGGCTTCCAAGTGGCTTAAGTGAAATAAAATAAAGCTGTCGCAAAATTATTTTATTTCTTAACTTTAAGCCCGAAAATTAAAAACCACACCCGAGCAAACGCAACTCCGGAAGAGGCGTTTCTAAGCGAATACCGGCGTTGCGATTTCATCGGTGCCCTCAGAATTCGATTCCGGGCACCGGTTCAAAAGTTAGAAAAACCCGCTCGTCCGTTCACTGAACGTACCCGAGCCAAACTTCAGAAAATGATTTCGGGCACACCGGGCCTCGGAATCAGGCGCCGTCAGAAACTGCGTTCTTGTAAAATTCCAAAGAAAATTAAGAAAAAAATTTCCTTGAAATTTGCGGGTCTTTACATTACTCCCACCTCAGGACTTTACGTCCCCGTAAAGATACATCAAAAACTAGGGAAACAAATGTGGGTACTGAGCACGCATCTGAGCCTCCCGCTCCCAAGTGCTCTCCTGGAGGTTCCCGTGCTGCCATCTGATGCGCACAAGAGGAATCGATCTCTCACGTAGGACCCGCTCCTGTCGATCCTCTATCTCCACTGGGACCTCCGTAAAAGTCGCTCCATCATCCACGTCTAGCTCCCCATAGTCAATGATGTGCGTCGGGTCGTGCACGTATCTCCTCAGCTGGGATACGTGGAAGACATCGTGCACCCGGTGCAACTGAGGTGGCAGAGCCAGGCGATAACCCACCTCGCCAATCCTACTGAGGACCTGGAAAGGCCCGATGAAGCGTGGAGACAACTTGCCGCCTCGGCCAAATCTCCTCAAACCACGTCGAGGTGAGACCCGCAAGAAGACGTGGTCACCATCCTCGAACTCTAGTGGCCTCCGCCTCCTGTCAGCATATGACTTCTGCCGGCTCTGTGCTGTCCTCATCCGCTCCTGGATGAGCTGGACCTTCTCTGTCGTGGCCCGGACCATCTCTGGTCCCACAAGTGCTGACTCTCCAGGGTCTGTCCAGCACAAAGGAGATCTGCAAGGCCTGCCGTACAATGCCTCGTAGGGTGCCATCCTGATGGTGGAGTGGTATCTGTTGTTGTACGCAAATCCACCAAGGGTAGGTGGTCCTCCCAGCTGCGACCAAAGTCGAGGACACATGCACGGAGCATGTCCTCGAGAGTCTGAATGGTCCTCTCCGTCTGACCATCCGTCTGAGGGTGAAAGGCGGTGCTCAGACGTAGTCGCGTCCCGAACGCCTCCTGCAACCCCTTCCAAAGCCGGGAAGTAAAACGAGCGTCCCGATCGGAGACGATGGTCGATGGCACACCGTGAAGTCGTACAATCTCCTGAACGTAGAGACGCCCCAAGCTCTCCATTGTGCCCTGCTCTCGGATGGGTAAGAAGTGTGCCGACTTGGTGAGTCGGTCAACAATCACCCATATGGAATCGTGACCTCTGGAAGTGCGTGGAAGTCCAGTCACAAAGTCCATAGATATCCCGTCCCACTTCCACTCCGGGACCTCCAAGGGCTGTACCAAGCCTGCTGGTACCTGATGCTCTACCTTCACCTGCTGGCAGGTGAGGCACCGTGAAACGAACTCTGCCACAGCCTTCTTCATGCCCGGCCACCAGTGCTGTCACCCGAGATCCTGGTACATCTTCGCCACTCCAGGATGTACCGCCAACGGAGAAGTGTGAAACTCTCTCAGCACCTCCTCTCGTAAGGCGACCGGTACCAAGGTACGTCCTCTGAAAAGGACATCGTGCTCTGCTCCAAGGGAGAAACCATCAGGTGCCTGTCCCGAGGATATCTGTGCATGCCGCGTCTCACAGTCAACATCCCCATGTTGTGCCTCTCTGACCCGCTGAAGAAGTGGAGGAGAGACTGTGAGAGACTAAAGGAAGGCTGCTCCGTCTCTATCCACGAAGGATATCTGCAAAGCGGCTAGCTGCTCTGTCGCCTCCTCAAGTAGCTGGATGCCCGTCCTCCTGCTGAGGGCATCAGCCACCACGTTCCCCTTCCCAAGAGTATAGACTATTTCAAAGTCATAGTCCTGGAGGAACTCGAGCCATCGCCGCTGTCTCAGGTTCCGGTCCTTCTGAGAGAAGATGTACCTGAGACTCTGGTGGTCAGAAAAGACTGTGAAGCGCTCGCCCATCAGATAGTGTCTCCGTGTCTTCAGGGCAAAGACTACTGATGCCAACTCCAAGTCATGGGTAGCGTAGTTCTTGCTCATGAGGCCTCAACTGACGTGATCCGTAGGCAATCACGGCCCGCTCCTGCATCAGGACACACCCGAGTCCGGTCCCTGATGCATCGCAGTAGAATACGTAACCAACTCCCTCCTCAGGCAACCTCAAGATAGGTGCGCTGGTCAACCTATGCCTCAGCTCCTGGAAGCTCTGCTGACATCTGTCTGACCACACGAAGGGTTTCCCCTTCTTCGTCAACGCTGACAGTGGGGCCGCAACTCTGGAGAAGTCCGGCACAAATCTCCGATAGTATCCGGCTAGGCCCAAGAAACTCCGCACCTCTGTCACGCTCTTGGGTGGCTCCCAAGCTAGCACTGCCTCGATCTTCGCGGGATCCACTGCAACTCCCGCCTCAGAAATGACGTGCCCCAAGAAGTGGACCTCACGTAACCAGAACTGACACTTCAAGAGCTTGCCATAAAGCTGGTGCTCTCGGAGTGTGTCTAGTACAACACGCAGGTGGTAGGCGTGCTCCTCCTCCGTCGTCGAGTACACCAAAATGTCGTCGATGAAGACCACGACAAATCGATCGAGGTATGGATGGAAGATCCTGTTCATGAGGCTCATGAACACTCCTGGAGCGTTGGTCACGCCGAAAGGCATAACCAAGAACTCGAAGTGGCCATACCGACACCTGAAGGCCGTCTTCTTCACATCCTCGTCTCGAACTCTAAGCTGATGATAGCCTGACCTGAGGTCTATCTTCGAGAACCACCGTGCTCCCTTGAGCTGGTCGAAGAGATCATCAATCCTGGGTAGCGGATACTTGTTCCTCACTGTCACCTGATTCAGGCGACGATAATCGACACACAGTCGCAAGCTCTTGTCCACCTTCTTGGCGAACAAAATCGGGGAAGCCCAGGGCGAAACACTGGGTCGGATGAACCCCTTGCCCTGCAAGTCCTCCAACTGTACTCGCAGCTCTCGAAGCTCAGCGGGGGACATCCGATATGCTGGAGTGGATATCGGGGCTGTCCCGGGGTACAGGTCAATATAAAAGTCTACCTCTCTGCGAGGAGGTAGTCCTGGAACGTCGTCGGGAAAGACGTCCGCGTACTGATCCACCACTGCAGGGAAACTGGGACTCCGCACGTCAACTGCTCCCAGGATGAGGCTAGCCAACTGATGAGTGATGGGCTGACCTCTCCTCTGCGTGAGCCCATCCTGTGCTGCTAAGGCTCCCTTCTCGCCGGTGAAGGTGAACCTGCTCCCGTCGGTGCGCACACATCGCACCTTGCGCCTAAAGCAGTAAATCTGAGCATGGACCGTAGATAACCAATCCATGCCCAAAATGACGTCGTAAGGCCTCGACGCTGCTACAAGAAGATCCCAGCCGAAGCTCTCGCCTCCTAGAGTAAGCTCACACTGCCGGCACCAGTGCGTAATCGTCGAGTCTGCTCCCGTAGGAGTCTTTAGCCGCAAGGATCGAGCCAACGGCTCTGTCGGAATCTCCGAGCTCCGAACAAGGGCAGTGGCTATGAAAGAGTGACTCGCTCCTGTGTCTATCAGAACTGCAGCAAGGGTGGAATAGACACAGATCGTACCTCGAATCATCTCTGGCGCGCCGTGGTCGTAGGCCTCCGCTGCCTGGAGCTGAGCCTGTCTCTGCCCGCCAGCTCCCTGTGGTCGGGGCGGGCCTCCTGGTGGTGGTGGTGGCAGAGCCTCAAAGCGTCTCCCACCACCTGCTGCTCGGCCAGCTCCTCTGCCTCGTCTTCCTCCTCCCTGCGGACTGCCACGGTCGACCCTCTGCCTCTGCCTGGGTGGCCCCTCCACCGTCTGCTGCCCCTCGGTACGACGGGTCGGGCAGTCACGAACCATGTGGCCCTGCCCGCCGCACTCGTAGCACTGTCTGCCTCTCGGAAGGCTGGCTCCGGGCCGGGTGCCCTGCACTGCTGAGCCAGCGTCCTGAGGTCGCCTTCCGGAAGGTCTGGTCCGCCTGGAACCCTGAGTCATCCGTCGGATACCAGCTGCCGAAGACTCCGCTATCTGCCGCCCTGCGGTGGGTCTCGCTGCGGACTCATCCAGGAAGCTCTCGATCAGGAGGGCTCGCTCCAGTACCCCTTCCTGGGTCGGGATGCTGAGGGAGATCAGCGATGCCCTGATCTCGTGTCTCAAACCCTGCTCGAAGGTCCGGGCCCGGAAGAAGGGGTCCCGTACCATGTCTGTCGAGTACCGAGAAAGGTCGGTGAACCTCGCCGCGTACTGAGCGACCGTCAAGCTGCCCTGCCGCAGCTGAAGAAGCTCCTGGATGCGCACTGCTCGGAGGGTGGCCGGGACGAACTCTGAGCGGAAGAGGCTCTCGAAGTCCGTCCAGATGAGGGAGGCCTCATCGTGTACCTGGAGCATCAGGCTCCACCAGCGTCCGGTTGTTGCGTGCAGTAAGCTCGCCGCGAGGATCACCATGAGGTCTGCTGGCGTCCTCACTAGCCTGAAAACTCAGACGACCGCCTCCAGCCAGTCCTCGGCTGCCTGGGGGTCCGACTCCCCACGGAACCTGGGTGGTCGCTGGCGCTGGAACTCGTGCAGAGCTCCGAGGCGTCGTGCGTCGTCAGCTGCCAGTGCTGGAAGCATCGGGGGCTCGGCGGGTAAAGGTACCGCCGGTGCCTCTCCTGTCAACGGGCCCTGTACCGAGGCCTCGTCGCTCGGCGGGCTGTCGTCGCGCCCTACTCTGGGAACCCTAGCTGGCTGCTGTCGTCGTGCCATCCTGAAAAGGAAACAAGTATGCCACGGTCAGAACAGTATACCTGGTGAGCTGACACAAGTAATCACAAAGAAAACTTGAAACACACATGCAAACAATGTTTTCGTACATTAAGTAAGGAATCAGAAGTCAGGGTCCTGGTGTATGGATACGTCGGCCGCCGCACCAACACTGGACTCCCTGGACTGATAACCACACTCAATACACTAAACACTTTTGCTTCACATAGAAGAAAGATCAGAGTTTGCGGTAGAACCGACCACCTCTGATACCAATTTGTCACGACCCGTCCTCGGGCCCGTGTCGTGACTACCCCAAGCCCTCCTTCCATAGGCCAGGGGCTGGCGACTAGCACCAAGGCGTAAATCCCAACAAAAAGGGAAGGCATTGCCTTTGAAAAGTAAACAAGCACCACAGAGCAAGCAAGCGGAAAAGTAAACACTAAGTAAAACTGTACAAGCTGTGCTGAAAGTAAAAAGGGGCCGGAAATACAAGCCCAATTGTAAAGTACAACTGAAAGGAAAAACAGCAACTAAAAAGGGAAAACTGCAGCGTCGAGCCGTCCTCCGGAAGTCCCACCTGAAGGGTGGGTACAGATAGCCTCCACTGCTCCTCGGGTCCACCTAACCGCTCCGAGTACGTCCCGCCCAGTGGTCCACCTCCAGGTACTGTCCTGCTCCGCACGCCTCCTCCACGATCAGCGCTGTCCGTCGTCTGCAACCAACACCACGAAGTGCGGGCATAGCCCGTGCAGGGGTGAGTATAAGCTACTCAGTAGGGACCCCGAGACCCCCGAAGGTCTCCCGAAATCCACAAAGGATAATCCACAAAGGAAAGATACAATCACGAAGTAACATTTGACATGGCTTAGGTATATGCCCATACATATACCTAAGTCTTCAATTCCCGTTCGGCTCCAACGTCCGAGCCCAAGCACAACCCATTCCACACAGGAAAGAAAAACGTATACCCACGCAGGATAGAGCAACACAATCCACAAAGGAGAGTAACACAAGATTCAGCCCACACAGGTATACTTCTTCGGATGACGATAAAGATGATCATTGAACCATCTAAGTCGTCGGACCCACGAAGGATCGATAGGTACTAACCTTGCAGTGACCCACACAGGATCGGGCCCACGCAGGACCTGTAGAAGTTGGCTCACACAGAACCGCTGTGAGATGACCCACACAGGATCGGGCCCACACAGGACCGGGCCCACGCAGGACCTGTAGGCGCTGGCTCACACAGAACCGCTGAGCGCTGACCCACGCAGGATCGGACCCACACAGGATCGGGCCCACACAGGACCGGCAGCACTCATCCACGTAGGATCGCTGAGTGCAGTAGTCGTCGCAGTCCGCTGAGGATCTCTGCACAGTCGTCGCCGCAGTCCACTGAGGATCTCTGCACGGTCGTCGTCGGAGTCCACGGAGGATCTCTTCACAGTCGTCGCCGCAGTCCACTGAGGATCTCTGCACGGTCGTCGCTGTCGAAGTAGCAGTCGCAGCCAGCACTAGGGTTCCCGCACTCAGCAAGCTCATTCGGGAAGGTCCGCTCCACGAGCCGAGAGGCTGATACATCAACTGACACGAAGTCCGAAGTTGATGTATCCAAAAGTTCCGTATCGTCAACAGGAACTCAACGTCGCAGACGGCGCGTCAATCGGACGCCTGGTCTGAGAGATATTGGCATTTTCGTCCCAGGGGCCCGGTTGGTTTTTAAGGAAAAACCAACCCGACCGCACTCCACCTGCGTCCAAACCTCGGGCGGAGTATGCCAAAAGATCCGTCTCACTTAGAGGAATTCAACAAAGCTGACGGCACGTCAATCGGACGTCCGTAGCTCAAGATATGAGCGTTTCCGCTCCGAGGGCCCGGTTGGTCTCGTGTACGAACCAACCCGGCCGAACTCAAAGTATTCCGAAACCTTGAGTGCGATATACCGAAACGACCGTCTCGATCCAAGGATTGTGTTGCCGTTGACGGCGAGTCGTTTGGAGGCACGAAGCTCAAGATACGGGTGTTTGAACGAAAACGTCCGAAGATGGGGGGTACGGGCCCGGGCCGACCCGGCCCGACCCCCCCCCCCCCCCTGGGTCGGCACGAACCGGGTCGACCCGACCCGGGTCCGACCCGGCTGGCCCGGCCCGGCCCGGCCAGGGCCGGTCCAGCTCGGCCGGCTCGGCTTGGCCGAGCCGCGCGGGTGGAAGCCGCGGGCGCTGACCCGCGGCTTGAGGAAGGACCGCGGCCCGCGTGCGGGCCGCGCTGGCGAGCCGCAGACGCGCTGAGCCGCGTCCGCCCGGATGAACCGGACCCGCGTGCCGCGGGTCCGTTTGGCCGCCGCCGCCGCGGCTTCAGCCGCGGCGGATTTTGTCCGGCGGCGCGCCGGTGACCCGCGCCGCCGGCAACTTCCGCGGGCTGCCGGCGTCGCTCCGGTGGCCCGTTTTCCTTCCCGTCTGCGTCGTTGCTCCTCCCGGGATCCGTTCTTTACTGCGGGATCGTCAACCGTCCGCTGCGGCACGTTCCGTCGTTGACCGTCAAATCCGCACAAAACGAAGAACGGCGGAGGGTCATCGGGCCGTGTTCATTCGGCCCGCACCCTCCGCGTTAGAGATAAACAACCGAGAGAAAAACGATCAACACATGATCCAACAATTTTAATTAAAATAAAATTGTTCATTGAAAACCGGCTTTTTAATTTTCAAGAACGTTCATGAGAAAATTAAAAAAGGGGTAATTTTCCAAAATGAATCCCTACCTTGATGATCGTCGTGCGCGGGCGTTCTTCGCGGAAGAGACCGTCGCGGAAGAGATCGATCGTCGCGTCGTCGCGGGGAGGCGTCGCGTCGTCGCGGATTCCGGCGTTGAGTCGGCGAGCTCAATGAATCAAGAACAACAGATTTAAATTATTAATATTTAAATCTGTGTTTTGTTTAAAACCAAAGAAAATAACTTGAGAGGAAATCTGAAAGCACTCACCTCGAATGGTCGGTGATCGGAGATCGGAGATCGGAGATCGGAAGAGCGTCTCGGGCGAAGGCGTCGTCGATTTCCGGGTTCGGCGTTCTTCGCGTTCTTCGCGTTCTTCGCGTTCTTCGCGTTCTTCGCGAGGGAGAAGAAGTTTCGAGGGTTCTCCCAAATCTTCTCAAGCGCAAATAACCAGAGGTTAAGCGTTGGTCTTATTTTATTATTACGCCAACGAATTTGAAAAACTGGTTAAGAAATGATCCATCAATTCGTTGAATTAATTCAACGAAAGAAACGAACCATTTAATTCACGAAGGAAACAGCCCATTTAATTCACGAAATAAACCGCCCAATTAAATGGTCTGTTAAGAATTTAGAAAACGCGTCGGTTGAATTTCATTAAGACGGGTTTTCACGGGTGCGTTTCTTAGCGGAAAGAAATGGAAGGGCTCGTGCGGGCCCACCTCACAAATATCCTACCAAGGGGGTAGGATATTTCTGGATAGTATCCTATCCAGTTCAACTCAGTTCAAGCCTCCTTTAAGTGGCTTCAAGTGGCTTCCAAGTGGCTTAAGTGAAATAAAATAAAGCTGTCGCAAAATTATTTTATTTCTTAACTTTAAGCCCGAAAATTAAAAACCACACCCGAGCAAACGCAACTCCGGAAGAGGCGTTTCTAAGCGAATACCGGCGCTGTGATTTCATCGGTGCCCTCAGAATTCGATTCCGGGCACCGGTTCAAAAGTTAGAAAAACTCGCTCGTCCGTTCACTGAACGTACCCGAGCCAAACTTCAGAAAATGATTCCGGGCACACCGGGCCTCGGAATCAGGCGCCGTCAGAAACTGCGTTCTTGTAAAATTCCAAAGAAAATTAAGAAAAAAATTTCCTTGAAATTTACGGGTCTTTACATCCTTGTCTTCTCTGTTATATCATTCAATAAAAAGATAATCATGAGTGACTATTTCCAATTAGATCCATTATATGAATAATTTATCTCATTATATTACAATATCATCTAGGATTCATATCATTTCTTTTTAAAAAATCTATAACCCCAACATGATTCATAATTCTTAACATAGATATACAAAAACAACAATTAACCCGGGAAACATTTGGAATTCATATACCCAGTACTTATATATCATGAATTATTTCATTCCTATAATTATGTATGTATATGGTTCCATTTAAAATAATATGATATATATTCCAAGGAAATATATTACATGTTATGCAAGTATTGGACTTATTATGTGACAGGAGATGATTGAAATTATATATCCCATGATGAAACTATATGTCTTATGAGAGAAACAATTTTTGGGTACTTTTTCAAATCCTACCCTATCTTGAATGATTTTTCAATATAAGGCCTTGATGAATTTGGTATAATGTATTTCTTGAGGTATTAATGAAATGTATTAGATTCCTAGTATTATTCATTCTATCACCATGATTTTTTAAAATATTTAACTTATTTATTCCCATTAATATATTTTCCACGGATATATTATTATCATGTTAGATGTTATATATAATTATTCTAATAATTATTTATATTGGATTATGTTTTACAAGTATATTCTTGAGTTCAAACCATTAAATTATACCCCATATTATGATCCTTAGCTCAACCATTTATTTTGTTTTGTATTTCTATAGGAAACAAAATTGAGTAATATAATTGATTCGTTTATAATTTTGGATTAATAATAATGATTAATTGTGTTTCATGATGCATTTTTTGTTATAAAATATAAAAAAGTACATGTATGTATCTATATCATTTATTTAATGTGATCTATTATAGTTTTACACTATTTAAAAATAACCACAAACACTATGTTACTGAATCCAGGTTGTGATAGTTTCTATCCAATAAGGATGAGTATAATACTTATAAATAAGATATACAAGTAAAAAAATTTTCTACCCCACATTAATAATAATCATTAATGAAACTTATTCTAAAATATCTAATATTCATATAGATAAAGTGATATGATTTATAATTAAAAATGGTGTTCAATAACAAATAAAAAAATACCATTATTTAAAACTGGAAGAAAATAAAAGGAAATAAAACTTTGTCATCATTTATAATCATTATATAATTTTTCTTCTTATTATGTAAATTAGTATTTTGTTATAGTATGTAATGGTTTTTGTCCTCATGGTTTGTTACTTTGCCTGTTCCGGAGGTTACAAATGTTCTGAGAGATTTTAAAGAGGTTCGGGTTCTAATGGAAAGAACTGGAAGGATTACACACCATGTAATCATGTTACACAATGTGAATCTAGAGTTCGCAGCTTTTCTGTAAGGGTTCACAGTGTGAGGAGATCTGTGGATTGAAAAATTAAATAATTTGAGAGGCAACAGGTTTTTCGACTGAAGTTGACCTCGAGGGGTTTCACGGCGTGAAAGTGGATTATAGGTGGTGTAATCCACAGACACATTTCGATATTAAAGTTTTAGCTCAATCAAACCTTATTTCATTCGACAATTCTCTCATTTTCCTCTTTTTCTAGACAAACCCTAAGCACACCTAGGAGACCACTAAGCCTCACTCCTCTATCCTTGGTTAGTTGAATCTGGTGGTTGTTCATAGGTGATCTGTTATCAGCCGGTGGTAAGTTTTCCTATACTTTTCATCCATTTTCTCATATTATTCCCCTGCCCTGGAATTCACTGTTGAAATTTTGGTATTTTTGGGGTGAGTGTTTGGAAAGTTTTTTTAATATCCTTTTATATAGAATAGGTTTATATGCATTTCTAGTGGTGCAGTTCTCACTTTTGGGGTTTCTTCTTCACCCTACAGTGCTCAGACGAATTGAAAATCTTATTTGAGGTAGGTTTTGTCCTTCGTTTATCTTTAATTGTGTATCAAGTTGGTGGGATACACTTTTTTATGGGGATTATAGATTTTCAACACCAATCAAAGATAATTAATTGTTAAATTGGATTTAAATTGGAATTGGTGTGTGTTCGCATGATTTTTACATCCTTGATATTGTTTGTGATGTTGTGATGGTATGGGCGAAACGCACCACTAAAAATCATGGAGGTTGGTGGTCCTTTCTTGCACACTAAACAAGTTTCATGCTATTTAGTTCTTGAGAAACACTATAAAATGGAAGTTAGTTAATTACGTACACTTTTCTTATGAATGGTTTCCTCAGAATCATATAGTTTTTGAGATAATACCTTGAATTAATAAGTAGAATTAATTATTGGATGCTTTGTTTAATCTATAATTGTGTTATGCTTTGGTATGTGGGGTGAGGCGTTGTATGGGATAGTTTTGGTTGTTTGTGTGAGATAGATGGTTCAATAATTGGTTGTGTTTTTTGGCATGTGGTATGGTTTAGTTGGTAAAATGGATAAATTTTAGATTATACCTCAACCTGATCATGAAATGGAATATCAGGTTTAGATATTTATTGATTACAACATGGATGGTCGGTGTTGAGCAGTGGTAATGTAATTGGGTTTTGTTTTGTCTGTTTTACTGGGTGTGGTGTGTTTGGGAAGCGAGGTTTTGATGGTTGAAATAGGGGGTCTTGATGGGAGTGGTTATGATTTGGTGGTTGTTTTATTATGGTTGAGATGGTAGATTTGGGGGAATGACATTAAATAATGATGATAGCGGTGGATGGAATGGGCATAAAGTGGAGAGGAAATGTGGAGTGGGGTGTTTTAACATTGTTCTTCTTCTTCTATTTTGTTTATGCAGTGTGAATTTTGATGTGTTGTGCTTGGTAGCTGCATAGATATGGATGGAATGAATAAATGGATTTCTTAATAAATAACTATAATTGGTTAAATGATTTGGTTAGGTTTATGGATTGAATTGTGTCTTGTTGTTTAGTTGTGAATTTAGAGGTAGCCTCAATGGCAGTTTTATGGGGTGGTAGTTTGTTTGTAAAATCCCATAGGTTAGGATGAGTGTTTGAAACCAATATATATATATATATATATAGTTTTACTTCCTTTTGATTTCTATATTCACCCCACCCTAGTAGAGAACTATGTTCCGAACACTCAAATTTTCATGGGGGTACTTTTCCCATCATCTTGGTATGAGGATAGATGGTTGGTTATTGGATCTTCCCTATTCCATATTCAAGGTATTGGTATCCCTAGACTCTTCAAGTAGTTTGTGGTGTGGTTGTGAGGCCCATGTGTCTTCAAGTTAGGTGTTCTTTCCCCGATGTCTACAGAGTGAGATGTGGTGTGATTTCTGAAGTGTCTTTAGGATGAGTTATGGTCGTGGACCAAGTTTTCATGGGTTATATGTGGTATGGTTGCAGCCCAGGTGTTTGAGGGTTTGATGTGGTGAGCTTCAATTTCCCAAGTTGCAGGAGTAGATCTGAGGCCTAGGTTTGTGTGGGCGGGTTGTGACATGGGGCTTGTGGAAGAGCATGGAAGCACCAGGACATTTTCCATTATGGTATGAGCAGTTAACCAGTGGGAAGTGGTTCAGGGTACTCAAACATTGATGTAGCTGTTATATTATATTAATTTAATTTTTTTATTTGGTGGGAATTCATTAGTGAGGTTTGTATGGCTAGTATTTAGTATTAGGTGCTGTTTGTTTTTATTGTTTTCTCACTAGTTCATTAGTATGTTTCTCCCACTTGTTCAAGTGAGAGCTTAGATGTTTCTAATAAGAATACTAATATGCTCAACCTTCTAATATTAATACTATTTTCATGCTTTTAATAGGATTACGTGGACCTTTTTAAACTTTACTATCTAATACGTAGGGATTATTTTTGTGTCGCAACTTAGATTTACTCTTTTGGTACTTACATTTGAGGTTATTATATTTTTAGAAATTATATTTTTAAAAATTCTTGTGGGATGGATTTTAGATTTATTTTATATATGTCGTGGAGTTTTTTTGTTGATACATCTTATCTCCTGATCATGGTTACTATAAAAAGGTCAATTCCTCCCATTTTGTGATATTTGAATACACTTAGTGTTGGTCCCCACCCTGCGGCCTACTGGAGGTGGGAATCGAGGGTAATTATCTCTCTTTCTCCATTTCCAGCTCAGGAGGGAAATATTTGGAGGGAGGGGGTCAAGATACAGTGGTATCTTAGGAGATGATTGAGAGATAGGATGGATTTTGGAGTTCTGTATAGTGAGTATTGCATGGGTTGGTAGGGAAACAGTGTATGGCGACCATGGTGTGTGATATTGGATAGGGAAGACTGGCTAGGACACGAGATGTTAGGGTCATTATGATATGATGCAAGGAATGTGGGCCTACCGAATGACCAAGTGAGGCTACACCGTTTGTATTGTAGATACCCTACTAAAGTTACATGCATCATAATGACATGTGTTCCTATTAGAATTGGGTGTTTTGGGGAATTTTAAATAAATAATGATTTAAAATGATTCTTAAATAAAATTACAAACTACATGGGATTTGAAGTTCTTTGTTTACTTTTTTCGGTTATGGAATCCTTTAATCTTACATGTGTTGTACAAGTAGTAGCAGCTTAGTAGGCTGCCATGTTTGATTGACATAGGGTTGATCGAGTAAAGGAGGATGATTTGTGGTAGAGGATGTTTTGTGCTTTTCAACAGTAGACTCTTGGAAAGTACGAGAGTAGAATTTATAACATGGATGTGGAGAGCTGGCTTTAGGAACTTTTGGTCACCTTCAGCTTGATCCAGGCTTTGACGGGGCACTATGTCCCTTTTGTAGTCATCTAGATATAGGGAGATGTGTGTCAGTGTTGGATGTTGTACCTGGGGTAGAGGAAGGAGAATGATGTTTTATGGGTCAATTTTAAGAACATGTTCTGAGTACAATTCCTTTCTTTGACCATGAAGGCTGAGAAGAGGAAGGAGTTACTCTACCTCCAGCTGAAGAGTATGTCGATATGGGAGTAGGGATCATGTTCAAGGATCTCCTTAATTTTTCACCGAATCTCTTTCCGGATGAGGACTCTCATGCGAGACGTCTAGTGGAGGGACTTCTTCCTTCTCTCCAGTACGAGATTACTCCCTTTACCTATCCCAAATACTTGGACATCCATAAGAATGCATACGTGGTTGAGAGAATGAACTCTTGAGGAGTTATATCATGTGAGGGGAGATATCAGAGTTCTTCTAAGGGAATGGCTTATGAAAGTAGGTTTAAAGAACCAGGACCTTTTTAGTCTTGACTAGCAGGGAACTGACATCATCTGTTTCAATTTTGGCCTTTAGGTCCTCGTATGTTTCCCTTGAAATTGGGACTGAGGTGTTAAAATTTTAGAATATGGGGCCATAATCAGGTTTTGTATATGGTGGTTGTTTGGGCTCGGTATGGTGGAGGTGGGAAGCTTTAGTGCCTGCCTCTGTAGGAGTTTCCATCTAGGATTTTTCAGGAAAATGGATAGTAGGATCCTACTCTATTGATGGGAGATAGAGTAGGTGGAGTCTGACTTCAGTGTGTTCCTCAGGGAACATATCCTAGGTGTGGTTGTGAAGGCAGTTGTCAGGAGAGGATTATAGGAACTAGGCTTGGTTAGTTTAACACCACAAAGGTCATAGTCCCAGCAGGTCCAAAGATCGTTCGAGGCATTATGAATTTGTTTAGTACTCTTGTTTGTGCTTTTCTTGATTTGGGAGCTTCACACTCTTTCATTGCACCCTCTCAACACCTTGATCTAGGACTAGAAATATAGAGGCTTCAACTTCTCTTAGTATTGAGTACACCAGTCTGAGGTTAGACTAGATTGTTTGATGTATGATGGGGATGTAGACTGGTGATAGGGTTGAATCAGTATCATGGGGATCTAATATTGTTACAGATTAATCCATATGATATTATTCTTGACATCTACTAGTTTTATTTTATGTAATCCATTATTGACCCCTTCTATAGAAGATTCATGTTTTCTAACATGGATGGCCCGCAAGTGACTTTCATTGGAAAGAGGAGTTGTCAGTTGGGAAATTGGTTTGTGGAGCTTCTTATTTCCTTGTTGTTTGATCTATTAGTTGGATTGGTGGATGCTGAGATATTGGAGGTTCCAACAGTTTTTAGGGAGTTCTTGGATGTTTTCGCTGAGGTGGTTGTAACTCTACCCCCCTCTCATTAATGTCAAGTTTTGGATAGACTTATAACACCGTGATTATCCGACTTTGATGGGTCCTTATTAGATGCCACCTTTTGAGCTATGGGAGAGGAGGATCCAGATTAATGACCTGATGAAGAAGGGATCTATCCATCCTAGTGTGTCAACATGGGGTGCTCTGGTGTTTTTTTAATGAAGGAAGCTGGTGGCCTAAGGTTATTCCTAGACTACAATAGATTGAAGCAAGTGACAGTCAAGAACTGTTACCCTCTCCTGAGGATAGATGGTCATTTTTAACAAGTGAGGGGAGAAATTTGGTTTTTTATGATCAATCTAAGATTTTTATATCACCTATTGAGGTTGAAGGAGGGTGATATCCTGAAGACTGCTTTCAGATGCCGGTATGGTAACTTCATGTTTGTAGTCATGTCGTTTGGTGTTATGAATGTACCAATCATTTTCATGGGGCTTATGAACTCTTTATTCTATGAGTTCCTGGACTATTTTTTCATCATATTCTACTATGACTTCTTGATCTACTCAAATTCATAGGAGGATCATACTAAGCATTTCAGAAATATCATGCAGGTACATTGACACCACTATCTCTATGAAAATATGTCCATGTGAATATTTTGGACATGAGAGGTGAATTTACTTGGACATGTGGTGTAACATTAGGTTGTATTAGTGGACCCTTCAAAGTTTGACGATGTTTTTTCTTGTGATTCACCTAGTAATTTTGTATAGGTCTGCGGTTTTCTTGGTAGGTTGGGATATTACCGGATATTTGTACCCAATTTCTCTCAAGTTCTAGCTTTGTTGATAGATATGACAAGAAAGGACTAATATTTTTTGTAGAGTGAGAATTGTTGGGTATCATTCGACTATATAAAGGGGAATTTAGTCAGTGCTTCAATGCTCCAGTTTCTAGAGGGAAGGGTTTTTTTTGAAGTGTTTTGTGATGATTATCGTCTGGGATTAGGATGTGTTCTGATGCAATAGTGGAGAGTGATCTGTTATGGAGCTAGGCAGTTACATCCCCATGAACATAACTATACCACCCACGAGTTTTATTTGGAATAAGTTGTGTTTGTGATGAATTTGTGGTTCCATTACCTCATTGTAAAACACTTTTAGTCTTCACTAATCAAAATGGTTTTAGGTATATCTTTTCCTAGAAATATTTGAACATGAAATAGAGAAGATGGGAGGAGTTTCTAGAAGACTATGATTTCAACATCTCTAAAACATTTGGAAAGGGGAATGTTCTAGTTGATTCCTTAGCAGGACATGTTAGAAGGAGGTAGTATGGTAATCTATGGATTCTTGGAAGGTGATAGAGGAGTTTCCAGCCCTTCACTTAGATGAACAAATGGATAGTGGTAGGGGATGTCTGTTTCGGATGACATTATGTATTATCTAATGCAGCAGGTGGGGGTGTCTCAATAGGGAGACTCAAATAAAGAGGTGATGTGTAATATCATTGATTAGGGTGATGATTCAGAGGGATTTTTGGAGGATGGTCAGAATCAAATGGTGTTCTAGGGGAGACTGATTGTTCCAGTGGTGGGGAATGAGGGAGTCCTCTGTGAGTTTTATATCTCCCCTTTAGCGGTGGGCCTAGGATTTTACAAGATATAGCAGGGATTGATGGAGTACTTTGGTGGCCCAGGATGAAGTGAGTTTTGGAGGAGTTTGTGGAAATGTTCCTAGTATGTCAGCCGGTGAAGGTTGAGCACCATTTCCCCAGTGGTTTTTTACAACCCTAAGATTTCCCCAAGAATAAGTGGGAAGAAATATCGATGTAATTTTTCATAGGGTTACCCAAGTCTCATGGAGGATGTGATTCCATTTGGGTAGTAGTGGGTCAGCTGATGAAATTAGCTCACTTCATAACAATTATGGATTCAGGCATAGTGGATGCCTTGGCCAAGTGGTATGTGGACATGGTGGAGTGGTTGTTTAGAGATTTGATATCCATTGTCTCATATCTAGATACATGATTTACCTCATGAGTCTATAAGGGATTATAGTGTACCTTCGGCACCCAGTTAAGCCTCATCACTTCATTCCACCCTCAGCCGGATGGATAGATGGAACAGACTATACAGAAGTTGGAGGACATATTGTGAGCATGCAACGTAGACTTTGGAGGATCTTTGGTATAACACCTAACCTTGGTATATTATTCTTATAATAACTGTTATCACTCTTCCATTGTAAAGGAACTGTTTTAAGACATCTATGGAATATCATGTCATTCACCTTTGTTCTGGACAGTGGTTGGTGAGGGATATGTTTTTGGCCCCAAGGTTCTACAGAGCACAACAAAAAATGTTCATCTCATTTTTGAGAGAATGAAATCATCATTAGACTAGAGAAAATTATATTTTGATCGCATGAGGAGGTTCTTGGAGTTTGAGGTTGGGGACCATGTGTTCTTGAAGGTATCCCCTCAGTGTGGGAAGAAGATGTTTGGCAAAGGGATTAAGCTTTCTACCAAGTTCATCATACCATTCAAGGTTTTAGGACTAGTTGGTGAAGTATCATACTAGTTGGTGTTGCCACAGTAGTTGGAGAGAATCCACAACATCTTTAACTTCATTCAACCTTTTTGGTATCTTAATGATGACTCCCACATCATTGAATGGGTAGTGTTATATATCAATGATGATGCGATGTATGTGGAGCAGCCTATAGAGGTCCAAGATCATTGGGATAAGGTGTTCCATGGACGTACCATTCCTTTGGTTCATGTGTTATGGAGGAATAGTGGATTTGAGGATATTACATTGGAGAGAGAAGCACATTTTTCTACCCGGTACCAGCAGTTGTTTTGAGTTTTTTATTGTTATATTTTTTCTTATGATGTAATGTTTGAACCTTGATTTTCATGTGAGGTGGTGTTTCCTTGTTCGGTGATGTGTTGTAAAGTCCTGGAATCTAAATAGGGAAGGACAAAATTCCTAATCAAGATGCATTAATTGAAATTTTATTAAACCTAGGCACGTGATTCAGTTCCACTCAGAGTGGACCTCCAGGGGTTTCATGGTGTGAAAGGGGATTACACATCCTGTAATCCCCCGAACTTGTTTTTTTACTATTTTCGTTCAACTAAACCTTATTTCATTCATCTATTCTCTATTTTTTATCTCATTACACACAATCACTTGGCACCCTGAGGATACCATTTATCCTCATTCATCACTCCTCGGTCAATTGAATCTGGTGGTTGTTCGTAGGTGATCCATTATCGACCCATGGTAAGGTTTCCCCTCTTTTTCATCTATTTTCTCTTGTTCTTCCCTCCCCTAGATTTTGATTCTTCAATTTGGGTCATCTTCTGATGATCATTTGGGAAGATTTTTAATGGACCTTTGATACATAATTGGTTAATCTACTTCTCTAGTGGTGTGGTTTTTACTTGCGGGATTTCTTCATCGCCTCGTGGTGCCTAGATGAATTGAAATGCTTCTTCAAGGTAGGATTACTCTGTTGTTTCTCATTGATTATGTTTCAATTAGGAGGGATCTACTTTTTTGCATGTGGATAATAATTTTTTAACCTAAATCAACGATAAATAATTGGATAATTTAATTGAAAAAGGATGTTGGGTATGTTTTCAATCTTTTTACATCCTTGATATTGTTTGTGAGGTTGTGATTGTACGCCTGAAATACCCCACTGAGAATCATGGACGTTGGTGGTCCTTTCTTGTGTACGAAACAAGTTACATTTTGGTTAGTTATTTTGAATCATTGGAACATGAAAATTGGTTAATTATGTATGAATGAACATTGAATGGATTCCCCAGGATCATACAGTTTGTGTTATCATCCTAATAATTAATAAGCAGAATTAATTATGGGATTCCTTAATTAATATGTAATTGTGTTAAGATTTTGTATGTGGAGTGAGGCATTGTCTAGGATAGTTGTAGTTAGTTGTGTTTGATGTATAGGTCATGAAGTGGTTGCATTGTGGCATGTGGGTTAGTTTGGAATGTGGAATGGATGAACACATAGATGATACATCAACATGACCATGTAATGCAAACTCGGGTTGAGAGATTCATTGATTGTGGAATGGATGGGTGGTGTTTTGTAGTGGGATTGGAACCAGGTAATTTTTTTTATATTATTGGGTGTGGTGTGTTTCTGTAGTAGGGTTGTAGATGGTTGAAATTAGAGAAATTAATGGGAGTGTCTATGCTTTGGTGGTCCTTTTTTGGGGTTGAGATGGTGAATTAGGTGGAATGACTTTGAAGATGGATGATGGTAGTGGTTGGAATGGGTTTAATGTAAAGATGAAATTTGGACTGTGTTGTTTTAAAATTGTTCTTCTTCTTCTGTGTGGTTTATGTAGTGTGACTTGTGATGTTGTGTGCTCGTCAGCTACTCTGGTAGGGATGGAATGAAAAAATGGATTTATTAATAATGCAATATAATTTGTTAAATGTGTTGATTGTGGTTATGAATCTAGTTGTGGCTTGTTGTGTAGTTGTGCATTTAAAGGTCTAATAAAAGGTGGTTCTGTGGGATGGTTTTATGTTTGAAAAAAACTCATAGGTTGGGCTGAGTATTTGATACCAATATATATATATATATAGTTTTTTTCTTTGGGATTTCTATACGCACTAAAACCTAGTTGAGAACAATGTGTCAGACACACCCATTTTTATGGGGGTGTCTTTTACCAATATTCTGATAGGAGGATTGATGGCTAGGTGTTATCTCCTTCATGCTCCCACTCTTAGGAATTGGTAGCCCAAGACTCTTCAGGTTGGTTGTCATTCAGTTGTGAGGCCCAGGTGTCTATGGGTGACTTGTGATTTCCCAGTTGTCTATGGGATGAGATGTGGTGTGCTTTCCTAGTATTCTACGGGATGAGGTATGGTTGTGGAGTAAGTGTATGTGGGCGGAATGTGATACATTTTTTGACCAGGTGTCTACGGGTGGGATGTGGTGAGCTTTGTTTCCCAGGTTGTGGAACTAGCTCTGAGGCCCATGTTTTTGTGGGAGGGTTGTGACAAAGGGATTTTAGAAGATTATGGAAGCACCAGGATGTTTTTTTTTAGGTTATGAGTAGTGAACCAGTGATAAATAGTGTGGGGTACCCAAATATTGATGTGATATTATATTACATTCCTTGACTTTTGTTATTTTATTAATGTTCCTTATTGAATATGGGATGGCTAGTATTCTGTGTAATGTGTTGTTGGTTTTTTTTTATTTTTTCATAGAGGCATTAGTATGATTATCTCACTTGTGCATGAGATACAATAGTTTTTTCTTCTGAGTATACTTGTTTTCTAACCCTACATTTGAAAAAAAATCAGGTTTCTAGGAGGATTACATGGACAATGCTAGACTTTACGAGCTTGAACATGGGTATAGTTGTGGTGTTGCTTCATAGATTTTTTCATTTGGTAATTAAATTAGAGTTTATTGTATTTTTATTAGTTATATTTTTAGACATGCATGTGGTATGGATTATGTATATCTATTATATATGTCATGGAGTTGATTTTGGGTTCGTACATATTATATCCCAATATTGGTTACTATAAAAAGGTTAATACCTCCCATTTTGTGAGATTTATATACCCTTAGTTCTGGTTTCCACCCTCGGTCCTACTGAAGGTGGGACTCGAGGTTCATTATCACTCTTTCTCCATTGCCTACATTGGAGGGGAATATTTGGATGGAGGGTTCATGATTGAGTAGACTACATTATCATTATATTATGTTTTTTGAAATCTGTTTTTGTTAATAGCCTCAAACATATGGAATAGTTTATTCCCCCTCCGTGTGGTGAAACATTGTTTGACAGTATCATGTGGCAGTAACCATTATCCATTATTGAAACCATTAATACATCTTTTTGGAATTATATTGAATCAAATCCCTAGAAAAAATATTCCTCACAACGGAATGGTCAAAATTAGAGAGGGTTTTGTTGCGGGTATATCTACTAAGGGGATATTCTTATCAATATTGGCCAGTAACCCAAAACACATTGATGTATGAAGAGATTGAGAGTGTTGAATGTAATTAAATTAACCTTATATTATTCATATGAATCATTCCTTCTGATAAACATGGTCATATGGAATGTAAATTTATAATTTTATGAAAAAAGATGACTAAATATTTTCAATGTTTATGGAAAAAGTTGAAATGATTAAATGAAATAGGGAAAAGTATTAGAAAATATAAAAAAATTATTGATCACTTCATTAAAGGGTTAAAGAAAAGGTATAAAATGTATATTACATTTTCTAAAACATTCAATATAGGAGTTTATATTTAAATTTACCACCAACACTATGAAAAAATTCTCTAAGTAATTTTTTTAATTGAAAAAATCGAATAAGAGGCTGTAAATTAAATTCTTAGGGGGTAAATGGAGAAGTAAAACAGAAAAGGGAATACTTTATATAAATAAATAAAGTGGAGAAGAATCATTATTGGTATTGATTGATTAGAAATAGATTATGATACAAGTGTGGACATAATGGTAATAATGGTCATTAATTTAAATTTATATGAGATACCACTAATGTATAATAAATAAACATCAATAATATAGTACACTATTCAAAAATAATTCCCCAATAGTTTAGATAATCTTCTACTGAAGAAGGAATGGGAGAAAAGATGGGTTTATGTAGTTACTACATCATATGATGATGTTTTGAAAATTGTGATTCTATGTATAATGAAAATGAAATTAGTAATAATTAATACATCATTTAATTATAGAACTCTATATAAATGTTTTATCAATCATACTTGTTAATAACATTGAATTTTCATATTCATGAATAAGGAGGAAGTTCGTTATCTTGACACAAAATTAAAATATTATTTAATAGAGGGTATACTATGTCGATGATTTGAATATTAATATATATTTAATAGTTTCGAGACTGATTGTTTTACCAATTTCATAATTCTATATAATACATTAATTGGATTGGGTATCCATCTATTGCTCACAAATTTATTTTTGAGTGTGGGAGACAATATTATTTGTGGGAGGTGTATAATCCATTATTTTTTTAAAGAGATTTAGTAATATCTATGTCTCATCATGAACATACTCCATTCACTCATCATAATAAAATTCTAGAATTAGAAGATAAAATGAAATTCATATATAATGAGAATATATTACAAATAGGGAATGTTACTGTTGTTCAAAACTATAATGTCATATTCCCCATGAAATTACCCGTACATCCAAAAAATGTGATTTTAAATTTACTATTGAACTAATCATTGATGGAAACCCCATATTTAATGAACCATACATAATATAACATGAAAAATCAGTATACATTAGAAACATCTAGAAGGTATTTTTTATAAAGGATTTATTATCCCTAGTTCTTGGCATTGCGTAGTAGTTATATTTTTTTAAAAAAAGAATGCTAGGTAAATGTGACTGTGAATTTTTTATTGATATTTCAGAGACAATACATAAATAAACATATATAATATACCATGTATTGAGGAAAAAAATTGACAAATTCATGGTTCTCTATTTTTCTCTCCCCAAACATTTTTTTATTTTAGTTATTTATTTATTTATATTCTTCTTTTTTTGAGAGTTTAGGGTTTTAATTTTAAATATTATTTAATTGTTTCACAATGTAATAGTTTGTTCTCCCTAATTATTGGAGACTAAGTTTTTACTATTAAATAAAACATATATATGTACCTCTTCTAGTATATATTGTTCCTTCAGGGTTTTATTATTACATATAGTATATTGGTTGGGTCCAAATGATTTTAATTCTAGTTGAAACCATTTGAGATAATTGTTCATATTTTTACTGACACATGACTTGGGTATGGTTAGTATATACCTTATGAAGGGTGTGTGAAAAATATATGTTTTTTAGAAGAAACTTATTTCATAGTTGGCTCAGAGTATCCTTAAATATGTGTCAAAACTGTGTATGTACCATGGTTTTCTATGTAAAGAAGCTCGGTTGGAGAATGTTTTAACTATGTAATCACACTGTCTGATGTGTCCATATCATAAAAAATGGATTTTTTTAACAATCAATAATTTTTCCCATAAACCCTCTATTATATTTTGATTCACCTCTCATTAAAAATGGATGTACCCTTTAATTTACCTTACTCCATTGTTTAATTTTCTTTATTTCCTCATGTTTCATGCTCAATATCTAAAGGTAATCCTTTCAAACACACTTCTCATCATCACTTCCATATCTTTTGTTTGTGTAATTTCATTGGAGAGTCCCGGGAAACCTATGGTACGAATCAGATTGATTTTAATTTTTATTTTTTTCATATTATAGTTTATTTTTTATCTTCAAAGATCATTCATGATTCCTATGAGTTGAATGACACCTCACATGGTGAATGTAACATTTTAAGGTGGTTTTTCTCCGAACATTGGACTCTAATCCTAGAAAATTGATTTATTAGATTCATAAATAAATTAATTATATATATATAAATTGATTTTATTGGAAGCCTTATTCGATTAATTAATAATGAGAATTGGTTTCATATTCTCTCCATTGAACGTAATGTATTTTCCCTATTTAAACATATGTGTTTACTCCTCTTTGTATAACTGAATAGCCTATATGTTCATCAAAATGATTGAATGAAACATAAAATTAATTCATTTCTATTATGAGATTATTCAATCTTAAAATAGTTTTATAGATGATTTCCTAAATCATGAAAGGTTTTTTTGGTACTATGAAATGAGTTTTCAAAACAATGAAATGTTTTTAACATTTTTTAATTTTAGGTTGTGGGATTTTAAAATTTGTTCTGTAATGCATGAGAATTATACAATGGTCTTGGGGAATGATTGGAACTTTTGGAGATTATTTTCCTTTTGAAACATTCCCATTAAACATTCACCATTTCTTATATTATTTTCAATAAATAAATGTTTCCCTCGTATATGACACACTTATTATATTGTCATTCATTTATGTAAGAGGTTGTTTTGTTGAGGGATTTCATGGGAGGGGATTACATGAGGAATCTGCATTGAAAATTTCAACAAGTTTTTATATTTGTATTTATTTTTGACAAAAATATTGTCTAATCCTAATTTTATATTTAATGATAAATCAAGAGTAACTATTGTAAATTCTAAGAGAACATGATGTAATTTCGTAATATTTTTCTCTTTCTAGAGGCACATAGTTTATATTTCACCCATGCTTGAGGGTTTTACCTTTATATAGAATAATAATTATAAGGAAAAAGCCTTAAAAAATTATATAATATTGAATTAAATTAATAATTCACATTGAGAGTGTTTTAAGTTTTGTAGTTTTAGAGAATTTGGCCATAACTATTACATCTCAAAAATTACAATGTAGAAACTTCTACTCAGTTTTTTATTTTTTCATAAAATAAAAACTCTTGAGAAAAAGTGTCATGTCTAGTTCCATGTTTTAGAAATCATGAATTTTCCTAGATCCCATCCTTGACAGTATTCTTCTTTAAGTCCTATTAAAAACATTTAAAAAACATGGGATGAGCATAAAAAAGATCAGTAAGGGTTATAAATTAAAGAAAGAAAATCATTAGTCCATCAATACATGAAAAAAATAATATATTTTAGTTACCTCATTAAATCATAAGATTTATGAATAAATAATAGTTATCAAAAATCATATAGGTAACTTGTGGAATCCATAACATACTTATCTTATAGCTTTCACAGCTACGTAGGGAGTTACATTTGGAATACCCATCATAGTATATTACCTAAATCACTCTGGAGAAACATTCACGTTTATATATGTCACATTACCCAATGCATTGGAGAGCTATCTCTGGCTCACCTACCCTAGGATTATCACAAAAACCACCCGTATACGTAAACAATGCCAAAGAACCATACCATTTTCATAACACATAAAACAAATATAATGGAAAGATAACATTTCTACATTTAAATAAAAATATATCATTTAAATATTTTGATATAAAAATCCATTATCAAATCCATATTTAATACCAATATATGTAAAATATTATAGGGTATTTAGTTTCCATTTAAAAACATTGCAGCTTGTTACTAAATCCAAAGATCAAATAATACTCACGGTAGTAGAAAAGGTCATTGTCACCACTTACGTTAAAAAGAAACATTATTTTTTTGTCTTCTAGTAAAACTTCTCATAGAAAAAGATTCCCTTTAAATGAAATGAAAATTCAAAGGTGTTTATACACTGAATAAAAACAGTTTTGTATGAAATAAAATATGCCTCAATGAAAGGATATTGAGACAAAGTCCCTTACCTCGTGTCCGACTTGACCTGTTCATTCTTTAATCTCATGATTAATAAACTAAAATTTATTTATAATTTTTTAAGAACCCTTTTCAAGTTTATTTATCTTTTTATATCACTTATTACCATGTTATAAACATTGTGAGAGAATTTAAGTTAATAATGGTCATTTTTTCGATATTTGGTACTTGAGTCAAAAGTGAACTTTTTATAATTACAAGTTGTTCGTGTGGTAAAAATTACATTATCTCTATAATGATATTCATGATTTATAGATCATATATATATAATATATCTAGTATATATGTGTTTGTGTGTTTATAATATTAAATAACATTTGGAGATAAGAAATGAAATGCACTATTCAGGGAGATGGTAAGTCGTACGTACGCATGAACGCTACTTTCATTTATATTTAGTATTTAATGGAATGAAATATTAATGATAAACAGCTATATTATAATTACAGTATAATATCATTAATAATTTTATTAATTACATCCTTTATAAATTCCATGTATGGCATGAACGAGTCATATCACTTTTAGGGGGCTATTGTCCGCACTTCCTCAAATTAAATTATCGTGTTTTCCCATTTAGGAAACCATAAAGGTCTGCTATAAATAAACAATATTGAAGTATAAGAACAATATAAATATAATATATGTCACATATAAATACAATTCCATCATAATTTCCACCATATTATTTATTAATAGAATATTGAACAATCATCGTGTCGTGAGACAATAGTTTGTCATCCACAAAAACAATCTGTTCTTTACCCATTAGACGGAGGTGTGTGTAAGTGTAGTTCGAATCCTTATCATAAAAATAACTTCGTATATTGAGTATACTGTGTTTTAATATATTAATTTAATAAAAATAGAATAGGGGTTGGATAAGTAATATAAAAGAAAATAATTTATGAGAATATGTTACCTTTAATTCGGGTAACTCCCTTTGGTTTGAACCAAAAGGATTTCCTGAAGTGTCTAATGCCTAAGTTATGGCTTATAGGTGGAAGAGAGGAATCTTTATAGCTTATTTGGGAAGATTTTGGATGATACAAGGGGCTTGAGAGGTGTGAGTAATGGGTTAGAGGTGAGAAATTTTTATAAGGGGTAGAGGGGCTCTCTAGGAACATTTGAAAATATTATTTAATTATATATTTATTTTCGGTTTCTAAAGGTCCAAAACATATTAAAGTTTATGATAATATTACTATTCTTAAAACTAAAATCATCCAATAAGAATTGGACAGGTTTTGGATCTCGTTTTAATCATTATAGTCTTATTTATTTAAACTATTCATTAATGAGGTAAACATTGTATCATTATTGTGTCATAAATAATTTTATTTATTTGATGTCTAAAAATTATAAATAAAATACCATGATGTATGGAATATTATTACATTTCTAATGAATATTTATTGTCAAATATATCAATTATATAACCCAAAATTAAACTTTTTTAGAAAAGCAATACATGCTTATTATATTTTTATTTTTACTTTAAATAAAAAATTATTAATGTCATTATCTCACCCAAGTGGCTTCAAAAGGCCAAATGTCTCATCCAATTATTTTCATGGTTGTTAATTACTCATCCAATAAAGTTAGTAAAAGTTTTAAGGTAATTTTATATTATTATAATATTGTTTTTACCATGAATTACCCTATTTACCTTTAACCGCAGCAAATAGTAGTAAAAAGAAACTATTCACCAAAAAATTATTTTAATATTATTGAAACAAATTTTACAAGCTAATAACAACCATGTAGGTTGGATTTTGTAAATTCAATTCAAAAAATTGGTAAAATTTCATTTAAATGAAAAAGTCAGTTTTTTTACTACAACTTAGTGTTTTCACTATTCATCAAAAAATGAAGGTTTTCCGAAAAATACCTAAAAATCAACCAAAGATATATTTGATATTCCAAATTAAAAAATGATATCTATTTTAATAAATTCAAAATAGATAAGTTTAATTAATTATTTTAAAATTAATTCCATTGCCAAAACAAAAAAGTGTGTTTTTAAGAAATAATATCTATTAAAAAATTGACACTTGTTTATGTCTAATTTCAAATAGAAATTACTTCTAATGGAAAAAATTGATTAAATTCTAAAAATATTATCTAATTACACTTTAAAACCAATTTAAAAGATAATCAAACCATATAAATAAATTAGATTAAAAGGAAAATTTGAATTAAAATACAGTATTTTCACTATTCATTTAAAAATAAATTATATCATAAAAATACAAAAGATTTACCCAAAGAAGATTTTGATGTCCCGATTCTAAATAAAAATTTTATTTTGAAAAATGGAACATAAAAAAGTTTCCAAAACTATATTTGAAGAGTCCTCGCCATTAAAAGGTGGTAAATCAACCTTTTAAAGAATATTTGAGTATTTATGCTTAAAATTAGATTATTTCTTATTTTAAGACTCTAGAATTTATTGGAAAAATATAAAACCATTTAATAAACATGTATAATCATATTTTAGTTAGTTATGTTGATTATCGCCATTACAATGACTAGGTGTTAACTACCATTTAAAATAATATTATTATTTTTTTATTTTTCAGTATGACTCAACATTGTGTGCAACATAAGATTTCAAATAAACCCGTTGTTGTGTATCGGGTACGCCATCGAATATAGAATCCCCTTTAAATTAAAATTAATATTTAATTAAAAAATATTAATAAATATGAAAATTCCAAATTCTTTATTTATCACGGATGTTACAATAAGGGTATAAATAAGTGTTATGGTTGTTAGATTACATTATACACACCGATTGTATAGATCATGGTTTAATATGTTCTCGAATCTCCCTTGAGATCCAAGTTTCCCATTATTAATAGTTTTATATACTATATATTTATTATTTTGTACTACCAAATGAAAATATTACCAATATATTTATTATGAGTCCTTATTTTTCATGTTTATATATGTATTAAGAATAAATATGTGGATTCATTTTTATTTGTATAAAAGTGATTAAAAATTAATTGGGACTTTCCAATTTTTTGCATCAATTTGGTTTATTTATCAAAGAAGGGGTTTTAAGGTTAAACTCTTATGTTTCAAATAGTCTATTTCTGAATAATATTGGCATGTTATTAGATTTTAACTAAATTGTAAACAATATATTTTTTATTTTATTTTAAACTATATTGGAATAGATATTTTGATAAGGGATTTTAATGGGGAGTTGTTTCTAATGGAATACATACTGAAATTTTGAAATTTTTCTATATTATAGGTTCAAGTTATATTTATAAGTTCTCATATATGATTTTTGTACTTGTATTTGAACAGTAACATGTGGAGTCACAAGGAGATCTTATTTGGATATTGTTTTTTTAGGTTACATGGTTTGTCTCTATTGACTGTGAGGAACATAATGTAGTAAAAAATGTTTTCAACATTATTGATATTTTATGGATCAATTGTTTGTTTATTTTCATGTTATATTTCCTTTCAATTTAGTTGGTTTGATATTTATTAATGATTCTTCATGTAGATATATGATATAAAGATTTTTTCTTCTAAACTACTGAGTGTAATTTCAATTATTATTTATGATTTTTCAATAAATAAATTCACATTCGTTCATATATGATTTCCTAACACTTTATTTCATCCTGGAGTAATCAGGAACATGATTTAGTTATGACACAGGTAGTCTTAGTTTCCTATATTTTTGGTGTTCTAGGGTTGGTTCTTGAAAAAAAAATTGGCCCTACTGTTTTAAAGGATCTATGTTCAAGATGGTTTCTTAGTTATTTGGGTAATTCATTTAGATTTTATCATATACTATTTGGTAATTAGATATATGTGCTGGAAAACTATCGATGAATCCTACTCAAATAGAGCCTCATGTTTCCACAAGAGGTCATGATAGAATTATTGTTTTGATATTTATTTATTTTGACCTATTATTATTATTTTTATTATTGGTATTTGATATTATGTTTTACTTTTATGTGATATTTGAATGTTTTACATGATTTAATGTGAAATTGAAGGAATAATTAGAGGCCTAGGAATCCTTGAGTTTCAACATGATCTTGGGAAAGATTTATTAAACAAATTGGATTTTTATTGATTTTTTTACTTATTTAGTTTATTTTTGGATGTTATTTGATGTAAACTAAAGGGTATCATCATGGAAATTATTATTATTTGGATTTATGTTTTCTCATATATTCCAAAAGAAACATGATTATAAAAATTTAAATGCTATAATTTATAACATTTGTTAGTAATTTCGATCAAATGTGTTTTATGATAAATGGAAATTTGATTTCAATGTGTATAATCTAATTTCATAACTAGTAAAGATATTTTTTAATGATGTTTTGATTATTATTAAATGTATATTTTTTTTATATAAAGATATTGACATTATTTTCTAGTTGAATGCTTGATTTTTATATTAATAAAAAACAATTCTAAAATGTTTTGAAATGAATGTGATGTTATGAAATTTCCAAATGTATTTTGATAGGGGTTTATGAAAAAAATATGCATTGGTTTAAAGTAGAATTTTTGAAACTAGTAAAGAGACATTTGATAATGAATTTAAATAGGTTTAATGATTTAGAAACAAAATAATAATTTTATAAATAATTTGTATTATTATTAATTGATTTTCAATACGATTATTTATCATTTGAAAATAAATAGAATGATTTTCAAATTTATTAGAAAAGGGGATTTCTAATTTTGATAATTACTTGTGATTAATCCTTTCAATTTATTTATCTGGGTAATGATTTATGATTTATTTTATATAATTTGATATTAATAGGTTTAATAGTTCTTGTTATTCATTAGTTTTTATAATATTCATCCCAAAAAAATCCTATGTGATCAAATAGATTCAGAATATTTGTGATTAGTTTAAAATCATATCTCCTAGAATTCATGATTAACCAATAATTTCATTGGAATTACCCATACTCTATGTGTATTGGTGGATGAAACATCCCTTCCTGTTTTATATAGTTTTAGTGGGAGTTTTCCTTTAGAAGATTGTTGTCCCTCGATCCCCATTTGAATCAATTATTATCTTGGTGGTTCATTGAGTTCACTTTATGGATTAGGTAATTATAAATGAGTATTATTGGTTTAGATCATATCCTAAGTGAGGATGGTGTGTATTTCCTTATTTCATCCCCCCCCCCTCATATCCTCTTCCTCTTCTGGAACATGGTTCATCTTATTTGATCTATAATAAATTCAATTAATTGTAGAATATTTTTATTGGCTCACTGATATAATGGATACACTATTCATTAAAATATTTATTTGGATCCCTTCTTGTTGAAAGTCAAGTATTATTTCTTATAGTTTATTTCATAATTTTGACATTCATTATATACTAATTTATAATTATTTTTCATGGAATTATTTTTCCCTTGTTTAGGTGTTGTTGTGATTTAGAACTCATAGATGATAATGTATTTAATGAAATATCCAAATTTGGTTGGTTTGTTTGTAGTCACCATTTTTAGTTATTTATCCATGTATTATATGTATGGTTTGGATATATTTACAATTGATTGTGAGAATGGATTTAAAAGATCTCCGAATAATGTCTTTATACTGGTTCAAATTCCTTAATAGTAGTATCAATTTTTTTCTAGCATGTTGATGATCCTTTCCATTACATAAATACAAAGGACTAGTTTTTTAATTTTTTATCTAATTTCATATATCTTTTATTTATTTTAATCTTTGTGAAAAAAATTATTAGATGGTTATTCTATGAGAAACTCATGATTAGTGGAAGTCTGATATGCTAGAGATACCAGCACAAAAAAATCATTCCTTGTTTAGAATTCCTAATTTCATTATAGAAAGGGTTTTTCTATTTCACCAAACATACCCTTACCATATGTGATGAATTAGATACATGTGGTGAGATTGATATTGTAAAGTTTGAAAAAATAATGATTTATCGATGTAATTTTCATAGATAATCAAGGGATTTATGGATTTCACCAGATTAATTTGGATCATTTTTTTATTTTATTAGACCTTGTAATTTTAATAGTTTTGGTCTTCCATTTTTTCTTATAATTGATATATCCATAAAAAGAGTAACCTAAATCATTCCCTTTTAAAAAAGTCAAAATGGGACTTTCTGTGGTTATAAAGTGTTATAGAAGAGATAATTATCATGTTTTAACATTTATATTCCAAATTATTTTTGTCATTTATTTATTTTTACACTTTTAAATGAGTTTCAAAAAATCATGCTTGAATTTTTAAAAAGAAATATTTTTTTGTCTATTTCAAAGTTAGTGTTAATGGTTTAGTGTAAGCCTTGCAATGTGTAACATCACATTACCTTATTCAAGGTAATTTCCTTTTAATTACTTGTTCTCCTCTTTAATTGGGTGAATCTTGGGACTCTTGAGGATGGATAGAATTTTTTGGGGAAAATGTCCTAATGTTCGGGGATGTATATTGGTTTGAATTAATGAAATCCAGCTATAAATGTGTTCAATAATTTTTTGTGTTCTCCCCTTGTTTAGAGGATTTCCTAGTTGATTCTAGAGTTTTCCTCAATTTTTTGGGTAATTACATGTCATGTAAAAAGTATACAAAATGTGTAATTGGTTTCCAGAAAAAAGTAGTAAAATATGTATATAGTGTGAGAGAGTCACTTGTCCTATGATGGTTACATTAATATTAGTTCAAAAAGATCCATTTTATCTTAAAAGGAGACTGGTTTTCAAACGTATGAGATCATTATGGATTACACAACATGTAAAAAGATTACACACCGTGTAATTAATTCAAGATTGGATTTTAGAGCATCGTATGAGTGATAACTCATTCCATACTCCCACATATCTTTTTGATATCAACCTAGAAGGCATAACAAGTGATTTTGGGAGTCTACATTTGATCTGGATTGATCTTTTCGGTATGTAATCGACATTTCAGTTTGTTCTTGTCTCTCTGTATTTGAGGTGAAATATTGATCTAAGGTTCATTTCTTTGGTTGGTTATGGTGTGTTAGGTGTGTTTTCCTTAGGATTCTATTGTTTCCTCTTATATTCCGACCCTTTGGTTATATTGGATCAACTCTAATATTTGTATATTAATTCAAGTGACTATGTTTCCATAGATGCATAATTATTATTGGTGAATGCTTTATGGTGTGTGTGATCATGAGTTTTGAGCTGGGTGGTCATTTTCCAGCCTATGTTGTTGAACCAAATTTATCTTATTTTGATAAATTGTTTCTAAATTAAATGTCATTATATGATTTATTTTATTGTGTTTGTGGAACATGGTTTTTAAAAAATATGGTTCTCAATAGGTTTAGGGTAAAATTAATGTGTTTTCAAAGAATTGTGAAAATGTTTTATCAAATAGTTTTCTAAGCATGAAATTATTAATGGATTTATGAACTAGTTTGGAAAATAGTGCATGTGTAAGGACTTGGGTAGTTAGGTGGAATGTATAGTAATAATCCATATCCACTGTCCGGGGATTTTCTCATTGGAATTATATCTCCTCTCTAGGCCCATTGTTCTAGAGTCTTATTAAACCTGATTGGGGGGTCTCTTTCTAGGGTGTTCCTAATCTCTTTAAAATCGATTCATATATCTAGTGACTCGAAGTATATATGATTTTCTATGTTTGTTATGAGTTTCCTTTCCATCCTAATCTAGTGTGACCCCTAGCATGACTTTACATGTTCTTATTCTTTTCTCTTTTATTGTTATTTAGTATTTCAAAGGATTGGATATGATATGTGATGCATACATTATTTTGAAAATAATTTACCTAGTTTATTTTTAAATGTGGAATAAGGGGTAATTAAACTATTTTTCCATGATTTTGATATAAAAACAATAACATTTTAATCTTGGCTCATTTTCTTTAAAGTTGAGAATTCTTGGATTATTATTTAGATAATTGATATGGAAAAAAGGGTGATACCCAACTGATACTATTAGTTCACACATGGTATACCTCATTAGTGGTGCACAAACCTGGTTATGTCCTTTTGTATAGGTAAATGTAAGTCACTATAGTGAGTTGATGATGTTTTGTGTGAGATGGGATAGGTATCTATTGGTGAGAGGTTGGATTTTTCCCATGTTATCACATTGAGAAGTTGGTTTTTTTCTATTTGGGTAGTTATTTGTCGTTGGAATTATATTAGGGTATATCTTATTCACTGTATTTGTTTGGATTCCAATATTTCCTTTACGTTATAGAATATATTTATCTTCCATTTTTTATGTTATATATATGTTCCATTTAATTGCTTCATGTTGGCAAAAATCATTCCCTCAGTTTGTGTTTTATGCCCGTGTGTTAATAGCTAGCCCATGGGGATTAGTAATTCCCTTAGGGTAAGTGGAAGGTTAGGTCATGTATAAGTTTAAGAGGGTTTTCAAGTCGGTTTTTTATAGTGTTGTATCAATGGTGGTTTTTCCTCAAGATCACTAGTTATGGGACATTTGATAGAATTGAGATAGGATTTTCGAGACTTGAAAGATATATTGTAGTGAGTGCCTGGCCATCACATGCCATGATGAGACTCATGTTACCATAGGATTTTTGGATTCGTGTCTCCTATTTTGAGTTCATGCTATTAATCTCAGTTTTTTGTTATGTGTTTTCAAGTTTGAAATGAGTGTGTTTTGTTGTATGAACATTTCTGTTGTTTTGGTGTGTAGTAGTATGCCTTTGGGACATATTTTTAGAGGTCCTTATGAATTTAAAACTAATGATCCTCAAGTAAATACTTTTATGAAATAGAACAATATCGATATTAGTATTTGGTAAGTTCTTACAATTTAATAGAATGTTCCACAAGTTCAAAACGCGGTTGTTGTGGTGAATATAAAAGTTGTAGGAGAAAGGGATCGATCACATAAGTTAATGTGTAACATTCCACTATACTTTAATAGTATGAATGAACATCAATAGGTAGAGAAATATCTTGAAAATATTGATCATATATTTAATTTCCTGGATATACTTGATAATATCAAGGTAATGTTTACTGCCTTTCGACTTGAGGTTTCCAACAAGAGGTTGTGGGATTCAAGGGTATAGGCTAATAAGCATGAGGGATTGGACAGGAAGGTTTTCAGAACTCTCTACTTATAGTACTTTTATCTAGGTTCATTGATGATGGATATGTATTTGGAGTTCATCTCTTTACAACATGGAGAGAGTTCAGTGTTGGTATACACCAATAAATTTGTTGAGATGGTTCGTTTCGAACCATATGTCGTAAATAATGAATAAAAGAAGTCTTAGAAGTACCTACAGGGTTTCCAACTAGATATTAGATCAAAATTATATATATATAATCTTTCGACCAATGTAGACATAGTGGATAGGGATACTATTGTAGAGATGAACATGGTAGAGAAATTTGGATATGTCTATCATTCTCTTTCACCAAGTGTGCTCTATAATGGCTCTCCAGGGAAAAAGAGGAAGTGTTAGGATAATTGCAAGAGTTTTGGAGGTCGTTATCCATAGCATACCTCATCAGAACCTTCAGTTGCAGCTAGTGGAATTTTTATGAAAGTATATCAATGTATCATGGTCATACACACATGACATGAATTTTATTCACCTTCTAAGATGTGTAACAGTATAGGATTTAATGGTCATTAATAGTAATTTTTCATTCAATGTCTATATATGAATATGGTTTAAGATCATCAAATATACAGGATACTACAACATATTTATGTGGTTCAAATAATTTAGGTTGTCGTCCAAATACCTCATGAGTAATCAACCTTCAAATAGTAAATGAAATTCCATTGGAGGTAGTCGCGAGTCCAGTGAAAATAAAGGGTACCATAATTATTGAATCCTCAATAGAGATTTCCTTATTTGATATTGGTGCATTTGATTTGTCTATATCAGGCCATTTTATTTATATTCTTAACTTTTAAATAGACTTCATGTCCATTACTATGGATTTAGAGACACCTCTTGGATAGAGAAAAGGTCAGGGCCTTTGGTGTCCTTCATGTGCACTATCATTAGCTGTTACAAAGTTAGTCTGGGATTTTCATATTCTTGATCTAGACCTATTAGACATCGTCATCCAGATATATTGGATTGATTCTCATAGAGATGAGGAAGATAATTATCAACATAGGTTCTTATTTCTCACAGTTGATTAAATATTTTGGTTGTTTTACGGAGAGTGTGATATGAGGTCAGTCTGTACAGGACCTTCCCACCCAGATCTCTGTACATTGTTGTCTTATGTTGTGGCTATTCCCAATGAAGTTTATTCTATTTTTTATATTATCTATATTTTTTGTGATTTTCTTAATGTTTTCACAGATTATTTATTTGTTCTATCACAAGAAATGGATGTAGAGTCTAAAATCGACCTGGTCACAAGGATGCATCCTTTATTGATACCTTCTTATCGTATGGTATAGTTAGGGTTTAAAGTGATCAAGATTCAGTCCGATGATCTAGTGGAGAGGAGTTATGTTCACTCTAGTGTTTCTCCTTGGGCAGCCACAATGCTCTTTGCCAAAAAGGTGGATAATTTTCTCTATTTTTGCGTAGACTATTGGAATTTAAATAAGTTAACTATTAAAAATAAGTATCCCTTTACTCATGTGGATGATTTGTTTGATTAGTTATTGTTGGAAAAGTGGATCTCAAAAAATGGTCTTCATTCAAGTTATCATCATCTTAGTGTTTGTGAGTGTGATATACCGAAGATAGATTTTAGGACCATGTATGGCCATTATGAATTTTTAATGATGTCATCTGGTCTGAAGAATTCTCATGTATTTTTCATGGCTTTGATGAATCAGATATTCAATTAGTATCTCATCAATTTTTTTGGTAGTTTTCATGAATTATATTTTGGTTTATTCAACATCTGAGTGTGAGTAAGAGCACCATATTTATTTTTTTTCAAATCTAGTGGATTCAAAATTTTTATGGAAATATTTTAAAAGAAAACTTCTAGATTCAGGAAGATAAATTCTTAGGGTATTAAATTCCTAAACATGGATTATTAGTTCATACTATATAGTTAAAAGTTATCTTTTCATGGTAAGATCCAAATAATTACATTTATATTTATATCTTCCTTTCTCTATCTAGTTACTATCGATGGTTTGTTAGGTATATCTCAAAGTTGGAATCATATTTGACAACTCTTACAAGTAATGGGGTGAAATTCACATGGGAATAGAAGTGTATGTATTATTTTGATGAGAAGAAATTACATCTAACATCGGCTCCTATTATTATTTTAACTGAGCCTTGTAGGGGGTATGTATTTTCTGTGATGCTTTTGGAATGGGTTCAGTTTGTGGGATTATATAGAATGATCATGTGGTAGATAATGGTTCTCATCATATTTGAACTCATGGTAAGAATAGCCCCACTCATGATTTATAGAATCCAGTATTTATGCATGCACTTATGTGTTGGAGGAATTATCTTTTTTTGGAAGGTTCACAGTCTTTTCTTACCATATGAGTTTAAGCTATATATTTTTCAATGAATGAATTGAATCTTTGATAGAGGTGGTGGGTGGAATACCTTCATATATTTTAATTTGATATCTCTTATATTCATGGGAAGTGTAATTTTATTCTAGAATCGCATAGAAGGAATGTTCCATCACATGTTGTTTTTTAATCAAAGGAAGAGTGGAACATTATGGTCATTTAGGTTAGTTGTAACTAGATACTCAGGAGGATGTTTTAGGTATAGTCCTAACCAGTTTTCAGTTTTCATAATCTCTCATTGATTCTATTCTACTGAACCAACAGCCGGATAAAGAGTTTAGGGGAACTTGAGAGGCCCTCTATGGTAGGGAGACCATTTCTTCTTAGTCTCCATCTCTTATGGTTTTATTATAGTTTTTTGGGATTGGTTTTTTATCCCATCATTTGTGAGGAACTCAGTTTTTTAGGATTTTAATGGTTCTTCGTGGTCCATTAATTTGATCTCTATAAAGATGAATTGTGATATAAGATAGTGCTTCTGGTGTATAGGTATGAAGCATGATATTGCTGATTATGTGTCTCGTTATTACACCTTCCAACAGATAAATTACAAGTATTTGAAGAATTTTTTTCTGTAATTCTTTTTAGCACCAGTTCATAATTTTTATAATTTATCCATGTACTTTTTGGTTTGGTTACCATGGACTCCCATACAGAGAAATGCTATATGGGTAGTGATTGATCTGTTGAAAAATTCATCTCATCTAATTATGATCAAGGACACCGTTAAAGTGAAAGATCTAGGTATATTTTATGTGTAAGATGTGGAGCAGTTACATGGGGGGTCCATCTTCCATTATTTTATATTGGGATCCTAGGTTTACTTCATGGTTCTAGAGAAGTCCCCAAGAGACAATGGGGACCTAGGTCAGATTGACAATGGCTTATCATCCACTGACAAAAATTCAAACAAATCATGTTACTCTAATTTTAGATGATATACTCCATGTTTGTGTCTTATAATTTGGTGGATCCTCAGATATCCAACTATGCCTGATTTAGTTTTTCTATAATAGTATATATCATTTTTCAATAAAAATGGATACTTTTAAAAACATTATGGCTGCCCATTTAGATTACCATTTTATTATGAAGAGGTGGGTGAATATTCTTTAGTGAGAACAAGTTTTCATTATGAGAAATTTGTGAGCATTCTAGAGATATATCAGTATCTGGTTATGGAACAAAGATGAGATAAGTCTTGTGTAGGTCAATGGAGTCATCCTTTGGATCTCTCCACAGGTGTAAAGGTTTTCTTGAATGATTCTCTTTGGTTTGGTCGTTATTGGCTTAGAAAGCATATAAATCTTGATCTGTGATATGAGGAACCATTTAAGGTCATTCTGGTGGCTCTGGATGGTTGCTTATCGGTTAGCATTATTAGCTCAATTTGATTGGAACTCCTGATGTTTTCCACATATCACAACCCTAGAAATATCATCTCAATCCCTCTAACATTTTTATTTAGGAAGAAGTGGAGTTAGATCCATATGTTTTCATTTTTTAGAATACAATTAATATCATTAAATATCAAGTGAATTTCCTATGTGGGGAGTTGATTTTTTTGTTCATGGTGATATAGGGGAATGAATCTGATTATCATGAAACTTAGGAGCATGATTTGTGGATGAGGGTGCAGTGGCCTCATCTCCCTACTAGACTTAATTATACCATATGACTTCCCATGGATGGAATGTCTTATGTTGGGGGGTTTGTAACATCCTACTACCCACTTATAGGTAACTCCCTTCTCTTTACTTTTTTTCCTCTTTAATTGGGTACATCTTGGGACTCCTAAAGATAGATATCCTTATTTGGATAAAATAACCAAATTTTCATGGATGTATGTCAGTTTAAATTAATGAAATATAGGTATAAATGTGTTGAAGGATTTTTGGGGTTCTCCTTGAGATCATAGGATTACCTATTTGGTTATAGAGTTTTCAATTATATGATGGGAAATTAGGTGATGTGTATTGGGGTTACACAATGTTAACTTCATAAAAAGACTGAAGTCATGAAATGTTTATAAATATTGAAAGGGTTACACGTCCTGGAATTGTTACAATAAATGTAAAAAATATTTTTTTAAAATTAAAAATGGGATGGGGTTTCTAGCATATGTGATCATTATAGATTACATGATGTGTAATTGGATTACACTCCATGTAATTATCAAGAGCAAGGATTTTATGGTTTCGTATGAGTAATGTTTCATTTCATTATCCCACAGATTATTTTTCTCTTAACCTAGAAGGCTTATCTAGTAATTTTTGGATTCTCCATTTAATCTAGAAAGTGTAATTTCTCATGTGATCATTATTAAGGTTGGTTATAGTTTCTCCACATTCATGTTGAAATATTGTTGTGGGGGTTGTTTCTTTTATTAGTTGTAGTGTGTTGGGTGTGAGTTCATTAGGTATATGTTGTTTGCTCTTCTCTTTTGACCCTTTGGTTATATTGGATAAATTCTAAGATGTATAAATTGATTCTAGGGCCTCTATTTTCATAGTTTCATTATTCTTTTTGGTTTAACCCTTTTTGGAATGTGTGAATCCTAGTTTTGAGGTAGGTGGTTCTCTATCTATCATGTGTTAGTGAATTTCATTACACTTATTTTGATGATTTTTTTTATTTAAATTAAACGAAGTCATATGAATGATTTTTTTGTGTGTGTAACTAGGTTTTTATAAAGGATGGTTTTCCCCTGGTTTGGGAAAATGGAAGGGTATTCAATGAATTTTGAAATGGTTTTGTGGAATTTTTTTCAAAGAATAAAATGATAAATGTTTGGATGAACGTTTTTGTAAAATTAGGAACATGGGAGGGCTTTCATACTTAGGTGGAAGGAATAGTAATAGTTATTTTCCAATTTTTGGGAATTATCTCATGGGGATTATCAATACTCTCTAGGTCTATTGTTATAGGGAATTGTTAGACCTACTAGGGGGTTCACTTTCTAGGGTTTTCCCTACCATCTAAACTCAATTAATATGCATATGTTCTTCATACATATGTGATTTTCAATAAGAGGTATGATTTTCTTAGCTATCCTGAATTAATGTGATCCCTGGCATGATATTACCTGTGTTTATGATTTTTTGTCATACTATTTTTTATACTTTCATGGATTTGATATGATATATGATGCATGATTAGTTTTAAAGCAATTAAATTACTTTATTTTGAAAAGCATAAAAAGGGGAATTAAACTATTTTTTCATTATTTTGATATAAAAACTATTAAACTGTTATGATGGATTGTTTTCTTTAATATTAAGAATGATTGGATTATTATTCAGAAACGTGGTATAGACCACCTAGGTGATACCCTACTGAGTGTGTTAGACCACACCCTACATACCTCTTTAGTGGTTCATAGACCTATTATAATTTTTGATGTAGGGAAAAAAAGGGTGTTGTAGTGAGGTGAGGAGGTTTTCTATGAGCTAGGATGGGTATCTGTTGGTGAGATGGTTGGAATATTCCCATGCTTTCACTCTATGTAGTTTTTTTTCTTTATAGTTATAGTTGTACTTGGAGGTTGTTTCTACTCTCGAGTTGTTTGGATTCCACTATTTCCTTTCAGTTATAGAAAATAATTATATTCTATTGTTTTTCTATGTTATATATATGTGTCATGTATTTTTTTAAGTTGGGAGAAATCATTCCCTTAGTTTTTGTTTAGTTTCAGGGTGCTTTTTATAAGTCTATAGGGATCAAGAATACCCTTCAGGTATGTGGAGTATTGGGTTGGGTAATAGTTTAAAGGGTGTTAGGTTCAGTTTGTTACGTGATGAAACTTACATGACACTTACATATAAGTACCTTTTAAAATTTATTATAATCTCTTGTAGTTTTCTCATCACTGGTAGTGCATCATTTGGGTCTATATTGTGCTTCTTCTAGTATAAAAAATGTGTGTTCTTGGTGTGTAGTGGTACTGATGTATGGATTCCATACAATTAGCTAAAATCATGAGATGAGTGTGTGAAATACATAACATACTAAGAAAATCCAAATGAGGGGAATAAAAAATCACTTTATCGAAGAAAAATTTCATGGAAGGATTTCCTTAAATATTGGACAATAATAATATTACAATTGATTACATACCATCTTAAATTAATTTTTTTACCATATAATTAAAATATTTATTGAGGTTGTGGGTATTTAAATAATATATTCGGGTTTCCACAAGGATTCCATTGAAAAAAATATATTTTTACTTTTTATAGATATGTTTTCACTCAAATTTTATTAACTTCACAAACCAAGTGTTTAGTTGAATAATTAAATTTCCCTTAAAAATAAATATCAAGTTCTCAATACATTATTTAGTTTTATATTTGTCTTCTATGCTTTTTTGAAAATTTTAAAATCTCTTCATGTTTTTTAAAAGGTGTTTTGAAATACCTAATGTTCATAATATTCAAAAAATGTTAGCCTCCCAATTTTAGAAGTAGTTTTTATAAAATTTATTTTATAAATATTTCTAATGAGGCCTAGTTTACACCTTTTAATTTAGTTTTCCATATTGAATAAAAAATTATAAAATGTTTTTAACGATCCCATCACTCTAAAGGTACAACTCCTTATAAGAACTGCAACCCTAGTAACCAGGATATAGTGTCTACTTTGTTACATTATAATATGATAAATGTATTCACATCATAAAGGACCGAATATTTTATAATTATTAGTAAACTAGATATATACAAGATTCCAATAGTACATTTGAATATAAAAATTACAAAATAATTGTTTTCTATAAAATCATTATTCCATTTAGAATATTCCTACATATCATTCATAGTACACTTCATGTATACCTATGAACAGAAAAAAATAAGTGTGATCTCAAATTTTTAGTAAGTGTTACATAAAGAAGAAGTTGTCTTGATTAAATGGAGAATAATCAATATGGAATAATCAATATTTCATTTTAAATATATAAAAATACAAAACATTTAATCAATAACATGGATATCATGACTAGATGAGGAATAACAAATATCGGAAGGTAAATTACTGAAAACATCTTCCATTTAAATAAAATGATTATCATGAATAGATAAGTAATATTCAATATGAAATGGTAAATAATAGACACACATTCCATTCAAATAACATCCCTATCATGAATAGATAAGTAATAATAAATATGTAAAGTAAAATAACTAATCATATGTTCCATTTAAATAACATGACTATCATTATTAGATAAATAATAATCAATTTGGAAAGGAAAATAACTGAAAACACAGGCCCTGTAATAAATAATTGATAATGAAATGAATAAAAATATATCATAATTTTAAAAATACCAGATATAATAAAAATGAATTCTTATTGAAGTAAATTCTTAATTATTATATGTCTTGACCTCAAGAATCATAATACTTCTACTTTTAAGACAATTAAAAATATAGTTTAAAACTTTGGGTAGTCACCCAATTAATTATTCTTTACTAATTCACCTCATGGCACTAATAATTTATCAAGAGGAAATATAATTCAGGTCCCCACCCATCACTATATTTTCATAACATTCCTCATATATTGAAAAATTGATTTATTTCATGAGAAATGTTTATTATCATCAAATATCTTTATTGATTCAAGAATATGGATTTAAAAAAATTTCCCCAAATAAAAAAAATAACATTAAATTTTTAAAAATTTATTTTGAAATGACATATATTTTAAGAAATAACTTTATCCATGATAAATAATATGGATATTTAGGGAAATTTAAAATCCAATGATCATAGGAAAGTGAATATTTCAAGGGAAAATTAATTAATATATTTTTAATCAAGAAAATTTATGTCAATAATATCCTTGGTAAAATAACTCATAAACCATATCTATAAATAATAGGGATTTTATCAATACATCATATCCCCATTGAAGTATAACAAACATAAAATATTTTTTTCATTGATGAATATAAATAATATAAGACATTCTTTAAAATGTTATTGAGGAAAATTTTCTTTTCATGTTGAAAATATATCTTTCTATAAATATATTTTTGCAAAAAAAATTGAAAAGAAAAATATTTTAAAATCACTATTTAAAGAAATTATTTAATCATAAAAACATTGACTGTTCGTGATGATAGTAAATTTTATACATTCCATACATGTTAAAAAAATATTCCTATCACATTCTCGAAAATATACAAACTTTCCTTGTTTGGGAATTGAAATGAATATTCCATTCAAAAAATATTTTAAAATTTCAAACATGAATAAATTTTTTTTTAATAAATCATTTGAATAATTTTTTAAACAAATAGAAAAGATTTTTCTGATAACAAGGTTTTGGAAGAAAAAGAATTTTCGACCGAAGAGACAAATGAACACTGATATTTTTAAAAAAATATTCTAAAACATTTTAGGTACTATTGAGTTGAAATATTGTACTATGACATTAAAAATACATAAATAACCAGATGTAAAAAACTTTAAAGGGTTTAATTTTCCAATTATTAAATAATTTCCTTTAATCTAAAGTAATGCATAAGCAATTTTGATTAAAATGCGACTGTGAAGTAAAACCCCACAAGAATCATAACACTAAAGTTAGAATTAATGGATGAATTGATTATGTGTATAAAATTTAAATAAATATAATTTTTTTGATATAAAAACAAAATATAATCAAAATATATTATATAAATAATATTTGAATATCAATCACAAAAAGTATGTAATATATCATAATGAATGGAAATTGTGTTATGAAATTCATTACTACATGGTATCTTTTAAGCAAATTCCCCTTGGATGAAATAATTAATATTGAAACTTATAATACCATGAGTTTTTAATTAATTATGATATTACATGTCAAATGGGTATTATATAATCCAAATGAATGAAATTAGGTCTATAACATTTCAATATACCTTAATATTGAGAAATGTAGACATAGTCCATTACATAACACTTCATATTACATTAACACTCCTTAAACTATTTTATAAGGATTTTAAGTAGGTAATAAATTTATAAAAAAACTATTTTAAAATTTATGATGTCTTATATTATCCTATTATAAAACTTTACCACCCTTTTGTTAATAATATTTCATTATATTCATTTTTTCGAGAGTTAATTTCCTTGTTTTCTCATCTCTGTCTTATCATGAGAGTTCCATTTTATTCAAATATTATAAATTTAAATAACCTAAATAATGACGTAAATTAAATAAATATCATATTTTTTATTATATAATTTTTTATAATCATTATTTGAATTTTTAAATGGAGAATGAATCACACCTATTTATGGAGATGATTGATTGTACGTACGCAAGAGCAGCGTTATCATTTTTTCTAATGGGAGAAAGGGTAAGGATGCTTGTGATATATTAATTTTCAAAAATAAATATTATTTTTCCTATATCACATATATTAACTAAATTTTAATTTATTTTCATCCATGTAATGGAAAATTGAAAAATGAATCACATCGATTCACGAGGCGATAGTCCTTCATACAGACATACTGGATGGGACAGTTTACACTCGCCATCCCGATTTCCCTTTTTATAAAACCATATTTGAAAAATTCCTAGAACATTTATAATGTGTAAAAATACATAATTACCTCAATATCAAAGAAAAGATAAACCCTAAAAGTTAAAAATAACTTTTAACACATACCCTAAATATTAAGGTTATTTTTCCTTAAATAACATTTTCACTAACATATATTCTAAACCTGTGGGTTTTATTTCCATATATTTATACCAAAATATCTATTATCTAAGTATATTTCCATCACATAAAACATAATATGTGGTGGTTAATACTTTTAATGTTAGATCAATATTGAACTAATAAACCAATGATATAATCCAAAAGTATTATGTTAATGAATACATATATATACATCTAAAATTTAACACAATCCAAAGATGTTTCATGATTCTTACAACTAAAATACCACTGGTAAAAATACTTATACAATATAATATTTGTAATCCCAATACATAAATACTAAAACAATTTTATTTCGACTTAGGTCAGTCCAGGGTCCATGGGTTAACCTTTAAAAGAGGTATTTTACTTGGATAATGCCTAGGTTCTCCATATTTGGAACAATGAAATACAAATGGGTCCCTATGATGGAATTTATTTCCTTCCATCATATTGTTCATTTTTTCTTGGATATTCGCTATTTTATTCCCTTCCTTTACACATTTAAAAAACATTCTCATTCATTTAACACACTTTCCTATGTGTCTCTTTCTACATTTTTTTACCTAACGGAAATTTTTTCTTCTCTCCTAAATGGTATCCAACACTCAAGCTCTTGGAAAACTAAATCATTCACTTCATTAATGAGTATATGATTTGTTAATGGTATAAATTTTTAATCATATTTTTTGATAACTGATTAGTTATAATAATGATATATTTTAATTCATTTATCTTCCCATTTATTTACTCATATTCACAACATTGTCCTTAGTGTTCAATATTAACAAAATTCTATCAGGTTTGTCCAATGAATAAAACCAAAAGGAATAGCTGAGAAACAACAATAAGAGTTGGAAAACTATATAATCATTTATTAGATTTATAAATAATGACATCTTATTTTCTATCTAAGGCTTCTTAGTTTTAACCATGGTCATTAATTATCATCAAAAATTCAAATCACTCATGATGATTTAAAATGAAAATGTGTATTATCATAAGTATATCCTCTGAGAGTGTTAAAAAAGGTGCACAATATGGCCTATTTGTCTGTTCGAGGTAATATTTGAGTCAATCCCGACACACCTTTTTGAGTTATTACCCCTATGTATATCAATTCCAGAACCATTTCACCTTGTACTATCGAGAAAGGGTTCTATTTCTAGGAAAACCCACATAGTATCTACCTTATAAAAACATTATGATGTTCTTATATACTGATCCTGAAATTATATCATAGGGTTATGTTATCTAGTCTATGTATTCAATAATCTAGTTCTCATGGGTTCTAATCATCTTTATTTGATATCGACTATAGTGACTGCAACTCTTGTAACCCAGATCCATTGTTTACATTATCACATTTTCATATGATAAAATTATTTACATCTTGATGAAATGAAGAGTTTAATTGTCTTGTAAAACTAGATACATACATTATATCAATAATATATTTCAATATACAATTTATAACATAATTTTTTTCAATAACATCATTATTCCCTCTAGAATATATTTTCATATCATTTGTAGTATACTTCTTGGATTTCTAGGAAAGGATATAAAATAACAATGTGATCAAATTCCAAGTAAGAGTTATATAAATTTGAAGCTATCATCAGTGAATAAAGAATAATCCATAGGGAATAATTAGTATGGAATGGGAAATATCTAAATACACATTCAATTTAATAAATAAATTGACAATCCTAATTATATAAGTAATAATCAATATGACATGGTAAATACTAAACACACATTCCATTTAAATTACTTGACTATCATGAATAGATTGGGAATAATCAATATGAAAAGGTAAATATTTGAACACATCCCTATTTAAATAAATTTAATACCATGATTATGGAAAGGTGAATAACTAAACACAGAGTCCATTTACATAACTTGACAATCATGATTATATATAGAATAATCCATATGGAAAGGTAAATAACCAAAAAAATAAAATTTAACCAATAAATAAGAATTGAATGAATCCATCAACTATATAATAATGTAAATATCAGGGATAATAATAATTGAATTCTTAATGATGTAAATTTATAATTACTGTATGTCTTGATCACAAGTCTCGTGATACCTCTACTATCAAAAACTCTCAATATAAATTAGAGGACTATGTGTTAAAATAAATATAATGTTATATTACTACTTCTCCACATGATACTAATAATGAATCAAGGGGATATATAATTTTAGGCCCCACCCTTTACTGCATTTCCAAAGTATTCTTCATATATCAAATATTGGATTTGATTAATGATCTATGTCCCTTGTCATCCAATACCTGTACTGTTTAATGAATATAGTTTTATCAATATTTCCCTAGATAAACAACTAGATTTCTATGTAAAATTCCATATTTAAAATGATATATGGTTTAATAAATAAACATATCGATGATAAATAATATGGATATTTTGGTGAAATTTAATGTCTATTGATCATAATAAAGTGAATATTTCAATGGAATGTTAATGTCTATAAAAATGATTCAACAAAGTGAATTTCAATACTTTCCTATGTTATAATTATCATAAACTATCCAAAGAAAGAATAATGATGGAATAAATACAATACAACCCCAGTATAGTATATTTAAAATAAATGGTTGTGGTCTTTGATGAATCAAAATACTATAAAATGATCCTTAAAACATTCTAGAGGAAAATATCCTTTTCACTTCGAAAATATATTTTTAAAAACTAAAATTGCGGAAAATATTTTTTAAATAATTTTTTTAGAATATATAATTTGAGTCTTATATTTTAATATTTAAAATATTTTGTTTTCATGATAAAATGTTATTTATTAAGTGTCATACACATTAAAAAACTTGTTTGGAAAAAGACATGAAGACTTCTTTCATAAAAAATTATACAATGTAAAATATATTTAAATTGAATTTAATAAATCATTTGGAGAATTTTAAGAAAATTTTACATTACATTTTTATAAAATAGTTTTATTAATGAAAAATAAATTTTGACGGAATCAATAAATGAAGTCATATTTTCATAAAAAAAATTATCAACTATTTTATGTTCTAATGTGTAGAAAAAATGGGACTATTAGATAAAAAATTCTATAATAGTTAACGGATTTGAAAATGGAATGGGTTTATCATACAATAATAAAATAATGAAATTGGTAATTTAGATATTCTTTATTGGTACATAAATAAATGGATGGAGTCCACACAAGAGATCATAGCCTTGGGAATGTAGAGGAGAAATCCTAATGTTGAACCATTCTCCTTAAGAAATGTTTTTAGAGTTCATCAATCTTAATAAATACTGACATAGGGGCCTTTACATGATTTTATTCTCAAGAGAAGTGGTTTTATATCTTTCCTCTGATCTTCATTTCAGGTTTGTTGGAAATATTTTCAAATAAAGATCCTCATTATCTTTCCTCCACAATACCTTGGGAAACATAGGTTTTAGGAACATTCTATTCATCCTACTTAATTCCTCACTTGTTGTTCAACATTTTAAACATGAAAATTATTGTTATAGGTTTTGGATGGGAGGATCATCATTCTTCAGTGGGTATTCCATGAAGGTCTTGAAAGGGTCTCTAGATTTTTGTATTGAGTCAAAACCACCTATCATCCCCATCTAGCCGGGTTTCTCTATATTTCCATTTCATTCTTATAATCCAAAGAACCTCTAATTGATTTCAAGTTTATTCAGTCAACTCCTAAATTTGATTCTCATACTTTGAATATTTATCAACCATTAGTTCCTATAATTTTTGCGAAAATTGATATATCAAAATCTCTTCCATCACATTTCTGGATTCAAAATGGGGATTATGGTTTTACTTAGGTTTTTTTTTAAAATAATCCTAGCCTCATGTCATAGTTGTTCTAGAATTGGACAGTCAAAAAGAGAATGTGAGAATAAATGACATGATTCGTACCACATTTCTCACTTTGAACCAATTTGGTTTGAATAGTGGCACAAAAAGGGATGTTTGTTAAGTCAAATGATCATTAAGATGATCATATTAATAAAAATTAAAACATTAATACTATTGGTTCTTTAAATAATCAAATCCCCTCTTCTAGACTATAGGGTTTCATTGAGGAAATGCACAATTCTCATTCTATTAATGATGATAAGGATTTTTATTTTAAATCCAATCTATCAGCTATTAAGGCCCCAAAAATTGATCATGGATAAAAAAGACCATTATTATCTTGATGAGTCTCTTCATGATAATTTTGATAAATCATTCCAAAATGAGGATGAATTCTTGAAATCGAGTGATAAAAAGGTAAAAAATCAATGATTCATTCAGATGGTTTCTTCACAATGAATACTATGAAAAATATAAAGTATAGAGATTACACTAAAAAAGTTAGAAATATTGTCACACAATCCATATAATACCTTATAAATGAATAAAATATTACACCCCCACAGTTTGTGCCTGGTGAAAATTTGGTTGCATCCGATGAAACAATATACTTAGATGACTCAAGCAGTGATAATGAAGATGACCCTACTAATAAATATTCTTACCAAATTTAATAAAAATTTATTTTTTAGAGGAAATATACTATTGGATTGAATTTAATGATAGATATACTTACTATCACTATGAAATTGGTCAAATTTCATCTATTATTTACCGATAAATCAAGAAGAGGATGATTATTAAAATGGTGGAAGAGTTTAAGAAAAATCTGAACATCAACTTATCAGTAATTCCTTGGAACTGAATATACTATATTTTCCCTCTCAAAATTTGGTTTGCTTTTTAATTGATAATCCTTAATAATCTATATCACTTTTTAATTTAGTTCATTTATGATGTTTTCTAGAAAATAGATATACTTTTATCTTGTCTTCTTCTTTTATGATGTATTTTCTAGGGATTTGGACTCATCTGATGGATCTTTTTTAATTATGTTTTCTTTTGGACCTTTGAATCATCTCTAGAAACTGATACATGAATTTTTTCACCTTCTTGGATTTATTTAATTCATGGTATAAGGAACTATATTTTGGATAGTTTTTCAATTGCTTGGATGATGAGATCGGACGTTTCCTGTTTTTTCTGACTTTAAGAGCTGTTTTTCTTGTTTGTGCTTGTATTCTTAGTGGTCTCATCAATTATAACATTCCATATCTTCTCATAAACATGATTTTTTTAAATTTAATGCTTCTTTATATCACTTATGGTTCACTTTTTTAGGATGGTGTTTTTTCTTTTATGACTTACATTGACAGTAGGCTGGATATTATTTTCTCTCTTGTTTTCTATTTCATTAATTCAATAATGATGTATCCCCAAGTGATGAAAAATACATGAATATTATGTTCTTAAATACACATGGAGATTATTTCCTTTCGGATTTCAATGACATCTTACCCTATGGAATTTTTTCAGGTATGTTGAAAGATGTTCTTTTTTAGGTGTCTTTTTTTATCTCAAAATTGTACTTCCCTCAATTCCTAATTGGTGTAATCTTGTTACACCTCCTGATTGAACTACTAAACCTTTATTTTAAAAAACTTCTTGGGTGCATGAATGTTTTGACTAATTATTCTTTCATTCTTGCAAAAAAATCAAATAATTTCCTTTAATGTAATTTCAATAAAAAATAATCTCGATTAAAATGATATTGTGAAATAAATCCCCACAATTTTCTTAACATTAAATCTAAAATTAATCAAAAAATATATTATGTGAATCAAATTAAAATCCAAATGATACATGTGTAAATAAAAAATAATATAATCAAAATTCATTACAAATTTAATCTTTAAATATCAATGATAATAATGATGTAATATAACCAATGAAAAGAAATTAAGTTATGAAATTTTTTACCACTTGGTAAAATTTAATTCATATCCTCTTCTACTAGATAATAAAAATTGAATCATAAAATACAATTAATTATTAATAAATCATAATATTAAATTTATAAAGGGTAGTATATACACCTTATAATGGAAATTTGGCCCATAAAACACTAATATAGCTCAATGGTGGAAAATTGAGATGAAGTTTTTTACCCCAGGCATCATTTTGGTGGAACGGGATGTAGCCTCATGTATAATGTTTTTAATAATAATATTAATTTATACCAAAAACATATCCATATTTATTATTTCATATATGATCCTCTTATAACATTTTATCAACTATGTTTTACCATACTTCTTTATTTCCACTATTTCAGGGGTTAATTGCCTTGTTTTATCATGAATATTCTGGTTCTTACGCACATTATAAAGGTAAATAATCTATAGAATGATATTAATACTATAATATTATTTTTTTCCAATATATACATTTTTAAAATAATAATTTTAATTAGAATATAGAGGATGGATCACATCACTTCTTGGTGATGGTAAGTCGTACACATGCACAACTGATGTTATATTTTCCCTAATGGGTTTAAGGGTATATAATTCTATAATATATTAATATTATAGAATAAATATAATTTCGTATATATAATTTATATTCTATAAATTTATCTTTTTCTCTTTGCAAGTAAATTATAACTAAAACATAAATCACATCACTTCATAGGGTTATAGTTTGTCACACACAAGAGAGATGTTATCATATTTTAAATAGAGTTTAAATTAAGAAGGTATATATAATATTATAATTTAAAAAGGATAATAATATCATAACTATCAAAAAAAATGTTATATCCTTAATTATATCTGACAATGAAAATTTTTCATGAAAAAATGAATTAAATCATTTCATGAGGTGGTAGTCCACCACACACATGATTGACGCCATTGTTTTCTTTTTTTTGGAAGAGGATATGGATATATGTATCTACCGAAACATAATAAAATATCATTATAAGGAATATATATTGTTTATTATATGGAAATTATTTAAATTGATTTTATGGAAGTGGAATAAGAAAAAAAATAAAAATGCCTCTTTAAGAGTGTTACCTCTTCTTCATGAAACATATTTAGGTTTTCAGAAACATCCTTTATAGGTGATACTTATGATAAAAAAAATAGATCATGTATGTTGGGATGGGAGTAAGGAAGTTATTTGGGTAGTTATTTTCATAAACCAATTTATTTGGCTGTGTGAAGTGGGGAGGATAGTGGTGGCCTTTTATTAATTGGGGAGAAGACACACATAGAATTTTTGAAAAGAATCAATTAAGAAAACATTTTTATGAAGCAAAAAGACTCAAAATAGTACATTATAGAACCTTATAGGTTATTAGGTCAAAATATAACTAGAAAATTAGTGTTAGACAATTTGGATGGTAATTTTAACCCTTATCATTTTAGTTCAAGGCCCAGTAAATTTGACTTTACAATAACCATAGTAATTGATTTTTACTTCTTTTAATATTTATAATTATTTGAAATTAATATAACCATGTTATATAATATAATTTATTCTGATTTCACATATGTATTCCATTTTTTCAAATTGAATTCAAAGAAGTATCAAAATAAAATATAAAATTAACCACAGAGATATGATGAAAGACGAGGTCTCTAAAGAGAAAATTCCCACATTTATTGAATATTTTATTATCAAAATGAAATATAAAATTGATTTAAATGAACTATATTTTCTAAATTTTAATATTATTTTACTAATATCACTTAAAAAAATTAAATATAATTTATCATTGTAAATTATTTGAATGAAAATGTTTTTTCAATAATATTGAGTATTGATCATTTTTCATCAAAAAAGGAAATAGAAAAATCTCAAAAATTCACCATAAGATAATTTTGATATGATAATTTAAAAAATTAATTTTATTTTGTGAAATTTAATTTCTTAACATGGTAAAAATTAATTTTAAATTATGTTCACTATCAGGACCCGTCCCATAGGGACTGTTCTGTAACTACCCCAAGCCCACCTTCCATAGGTAAGGGTTGGTGACTAGCACAGAAAATGCATATCCCTATAACGGGAAGGCATTGCCTTTAAACTTGTACAAACACACAAACTAAGAACATAAAAACAATAAACCATGAAGTAAATTTATGTAGTAAAAAGTGTACTGAAAGTAAAGATGCCACAATACAAGCCCCACTGAAAAGTAAAAGTACAAATGAACTGAGAAAATAGCTTATGGATCATCAACCGCGGATCCTAACAGAAGTGTATGTACATATTGTCTCAATATATCTCCACATCAGCCTGTCTCCTCCACGTACCGCCTGGTCTTCGATCCCTCAAGTCTCATCCCAACCCTGCGTCGTCTGCACAAGACACAATAAGGTGACGGCGAAGCCCGTGTAGGGGTGATTATAACAATACTCATTAGGGAACCTGAGACCCCCGAAGGACTCCTAGAGTTCCACAAATGACAAACTATAAGCAAGACATCAATCACAAAGAACGAACCAATAGTCAGCTCACACCTAGTATACAACTCAATGAAATAGGAAATAAGATGTTGATCCATATTGGGTCACTATGTAACTTATCCACGATGGGCTGCTCAAAGGCTGGTCCACGTCGGGTCTCTATGATGCTAATCTACATTGGATCTCTATGATATTGATCCACACAGGGTTGATAGGATGTTGATCCACACAGGGTCTCTATGTGATGATTCATATAGGGTCTCTATGAAGCTGATCCACGATGGGCCGCTCTATGGATGGTCCTCTTAAGGTTGCTATGATGTTGATCCACACCAGGTCGCTATGATTCTGATCCACACAGGGTCACATTAAAGCTGATCCATGATGACCCCTCTAAGGTGGGTCCTCGTCAGGTCACTATGATTCTGATCCACACAGGTTCTATATGATGTTAATCCACATAGGATCCTTATGATGTTGATTCACAGAGGGTCGATACAATGCTGATCCACACAGGGTCTCTCTTCAATTGATAGCTATGTTGGTCGGAAGAAACGGGGAAAAGGATGGCAAGAGGGGGGTGAATTGCCTTTTTAAAAAAACTTGATTAACAAATTAAAAATCAAAGTAAAGTGCAGCGGAAATAAAGAGGCAAGACACACAAAATTGATAACGGAGTTCGGCCAAAACCCGGCCTACGTCTCCGCTCCCAACTCAACCGTTGAGAGATTCCTACCGCTTGCTTTTCAATGGTTATAGCAAGAAACCCACTAGGCTTTGAGGTAGCACTAGGACCTATTACAGCTTGCTTTTATTGGTTAAGCAAGAACCCAATGCTTTTAATGGTTAAGCAATGACCCACTAGCCTTTTTAACGGGTGAAGGCTAGTTCACCGACAACTCAAGCCCTTTAAAAGGAAAGGCTTGAAAAACCTCTTCACACCTTAGTGGTGGTGTGAGAACCCAAAGAAAGAGGGGATGAGAAAAGGGTTGGGGTTTGTAGGCACAAACCCAATTTTAAAGCTCAAAAAGAGATAAACAATAAAACCCGTAATTTAGGAAGACTTGGGCGCCAAATGATTGGTGGAGCTGATGTAGCGTGCTTCTCCCAAGCTTCTTGAGGTGCTCCTTGGATTGGAATTGGATTGAGCACTAGAGGATCCTTTGAGGAAGTCCACCGGAGGTTGGCCAATAGATGGAAAATGAGTATAGTGGCTTTGTAAATGTTCCGGTTAGTGTCCGGGGCTTCCTCAGCCTTTATTTATAGGCTAGGATCCTTTGGGGAGGCTTCGGAGCCATTGGAGAAGGCTTTGGAGCCGTTGGAGGCCAAAAGAAGGTTGACTGGTCAACCCCAACGGCTAGTTTGACTGGGCTACCGGCTGGCCGGTACAGTCCCACCGGTTGGCCGGTGCCTTGGATGAGAAGAAGAGTCTTGGTCCAGGCTCCACCGGTCGACCGGTGCAGAGCCACCGGCTGGCCGGTGGCAAGACAGTAGCAAACACTATTTGAGCTGGGTGCCACAGGTCGACCGGTGGCAGAGCCACCGGTCGACCGGTGGGAAGGCAGTAGCTTCCACTGTTTGGTCTGGGTGCCACCGGCTGGCCGGTGACAGAGCCACCGGCTGACCGGTGGACTGAATTGCAGTCCATTTCTTGTCCATCCTTGGGCCAACTTCTTGGCAATCAAATGCCTATCAACACAAACACTTAAAACACAATGTTAGATAAAAATGAAAGTGATTGTGATCATGAAAATCAAACAATGAGAGGTTCGAGATGTACAACAATCTCCCCCTATTTTGATGATCACAATCACTTAAACAATTAAAGTAAAAACATGAATTGAAAGGAATGCTTAAATAAAATGAAATGTAAAGCAAAGCATGATCAAAAAAGTTTCTCCCCCAATCAATCAAGAAATTCTCCCCCTTTGTGATTATCAAAATAGAGTGGGGCATAAAACTTGATTGAGGGAATTAAGTTGAAAAACAAGATTGAGATTTGAAAATCAATTGAAAATAATACCAATTGTTGAAAATTTGAAATTAAAATTTAAAAGAAAATTTTGAGAGTTTTGAAGCCAAGTGTTGAGTTTGAAAAGAAAACTTTGAATACACAACAAGGCTAAAAGATCCTAACTCCCCCTAAATAAAAACAATAAATCACCGGGGAGAGGGATTTTGAAAAGAAATAATTTTAGGCCCGGAGAGACTCGCAAGAAGGGATTTTTCAATCCAAACTTGTCTCATAGCGGGTCTTCTTCTATAGAATTCGTCGGAATAGAAAAAAGATTTGGGTTGACCGTACCGGGCGTTTTTACAATTACATTCATAAATAAGGTGCCCGGGTTTTTTGCAATAATTACAAAATTTAAATTCGGAGCTCCCCCTTACAAAAATAGTGGGTGCATGGGAGGAGGAAGCTCGGTTGGTATATCCTAACCCTTGGGTGGTTCTAGATAAACGTTGGGAACCAAGCAAATTGTTCAAATTTTGTTCCCCTTGGGTGAACTTAGCAAGGGTCTCCCTAAGGTCTTTGATGGTTGATTCCATGGAATCAACATTTGGAAAATTTTGGATTTTAAGGGACATCTCCTCCTTCTCTTTGAGAAGTTGTTCTTTTTCGGAGGAGAGTTTTTTGAAAGACTTTTTTAAAGCAATAAATTTTGAAGATAAAGCATGAAAACCATTTTCTAGTTGGTCTCTAGCATGTGAGAGTTCTTCATATGACAAATGATTTAAAGAATTGGAATTTGAAGAGCAAGAGGAGGAGGAGTCGGAAGATGTTACCTCATGGAATGCCATTAGGCATTTTGTACCTTGGTCGCTCGAGGAGGAGGAGGAGGAGGATGAGGTGTCACTCCATGTGGCCTTGAGGACCTTTTTCTTTCCTTTCTCCTTTGGCGTGGCCCGTTTCTTGTTGAGTGGGCAATCGGGCTTGTAATGGCCCTTTTCGCCGCACCCGTAGCATTTTACCTTGGGCTCGGATCTTGCGGTGGGTTCTTGCTTTCGGTGCTTGCGGGATTGCTTCTTCTTCTTGTGCTTCTTCATGAACTTGTGCATTTGGCGGGCGAGATTCTCCATTTCCGAGTCGCCGCTTGAAGATGAAGTAGATGAGGAAGGAGATGAGGAAGAAGATGAGGAGGAGCTTACTTCCTTTTGAACCTTGAGGGCAATGTTCTTTGGTGTCTTGATAGGGGTGCCCTCCTTTTGAGCTTGCCTCCTCATCGTGATCTCGTACGTCATGAGAGATCCGATGAGCTCTTCTACCGGCATGTTTTTTACATCCTTTGCTTCTTGGATAGCCGTCACCTTTGGTGCCCATGTGCTCGGTAGGACCCATAGAATCTTTTTGACCATTGTTTCAGCTGAAACATCATCACCAAGGGACTTTCTCCCATTGCACACGTCAGTAAATCTAGTAAACATTTCAGAAATAGATTCATTTGAATGCATAGAGAAAGACTCAAAATCCTGACGGTACATGTCCAATCGAGTATCCTTTACTTTGTTGGTCCCCTCATGGGTAACCTCCAAAAGTTTCCAGATTTCATGTGCGGAGGTGCATGTGGAAACTCGATTGAACTCGTTTCGGTCAAGGCCGCAATGGAGAGCATTCATGGCTTTGCCATCTAGCTCAAAATTTCTAATGTCGGCTTGGGTCCATTTGGATTCGTCGGGGGTAGACAAAGTGTAACCTTGCATGACTATTTTGTAAATAGGATATCCTATGCTTCTAAGAAAGGTAGTCATGCGGGTTTTCCAATAATTATAGTCGGTCCCATCAAAAAATGGAGCCCGACCCAAAGAAAAGCCTTCGGGGGCGAAAGAGGTAGATGCCATCAAAATGGATCTTTGAATTTGAAACCGGGTTAGGGATTTTATTCAAAGTTACCTCTGATACCAATTGTTGGTCGGAAGAAACGGGGAAAAGGATGGCAAGAGGGGGGTGAATTGCCTTTTTAAAAAAACTTGATTAACAAATTAAAAATCAAAGTAAAGTGCAGCGGAAATAAAGAGGCAAGACACACAAAATTGATAACGGAGTTCGGCCAAAACCCGGCCTACGTCTCCGCTCCCAACTCAACCGTTGAGAGATTCCTACCGCTTGCTTTTCAATGGTTATAGCAAGAAACCCACTAGGCTTTGAGGTAGCACTAGGACCTATTACAGCTTGCTTTTATTGGTTAAGCAAGAACCCAATGCTTTTAATGGTTAAGCAATGACCCACTAGCCTTTTTAACGGGTGAAGGCTAGTTCACCGACAACTCAAGCCCTTTAAAAGGAAAGGCTTGAAAAACCTCTTCACACCTTAGTGGTGGTGTGAGAACCCAAAGAAAGAGGGGATGAGAAAAGGGTTGGGGTTTGTAGGCACAAACCCAATTTTAAAGCTCAAAAAGAGATAAACAATAAAACCCGTAATTTAGGAAGACTTGGGCGCCAAATGATTGGTGGAGCTGATGTAGCGTGCTTCTCCCAAGCTTCTTGAGGTGCTCCTTGGATTGGAATTGGATTGAGCACTAGAGGATCCTTTGAGGAAGTCCACCGGAGGTTGGCCAATAGATGGAAAATGAGTATAGTGGCTTTGTAAATGTTCCGGTTAGTGTCCGGGGCTTCCTCAGCCTTTATTTATAGGCTAGGATCCTTTGGGGAGGCTTCAGAGCCGTTGGAGAAGGCTTTGGAGCCGTTGGAGGCCAAAAGAAGGTTGACTGGTCAACCCCAACGGCTAGTTTGACTGGGCTACCGGCTGGCCGGTACAGTCCCACCGGTTGGCCGGTGCCTTGGATGAGAAGAAGAGTCTTGGTCCAGGCTCCACCGGTCGACCGGTGCAGAGCCACCGGCTGGCCGGTGGCAAGACAGTAGCAAACACTATTTGAGCTGGGTGCCACAGGTCGACCGGTGGCAGAGCCACCGGTCGACCGGTGGGAAGGCAGTAGCTTCCACTGTTTGGTCTGGGTGCCACCGGCTGGCCGGTGACAGAGCCACCGGCTGACCGGTGGACTGAATTGCAGTCCATTTCTTGTCCATCCTTGGGCCAACTTCTTGGCAATCAAATGCCTATCAACACAAACACTTAAAACACAATGTTAGATAAAAATGAAAGTGATTGTGATCATGAAAATCAAACAATGAGAGGTTCGAGATGTACAACAAGCTAGTCATAGGATTCCCACTCGTAACATTCTTGATACTGGGATACCCACTTCTCAAGACGTTATCCATATATAAACCATTAATATGTCTCTCAAAACGTATTCTCAAGGGAAATCCACGTCATAGGGGTCCCAACGTGACAGACGACGTGTCGTTCAGATGCCCGGTCTATGAGATATGGGCACTTTTGAAAAATGACCAAGTTGGATTCAGGTCTGATCCACCCCAGGTCACACTTAAATCTCCATAAAAACTCACTTAGAGTGTCTCCAAGGTACCTCCTTGTCACAAGGGTCCTTATGCCATAGACAACGCGCCAATCGGATGCCCGGTCTGTTAGTTACCTTTTTTCTGTGAAACAGGGGTGATCACACCTCGGTCCGGACCGGCTCATTTGGGCCTACCAGAATATGCCAAAGGGACCACTTTCAAAAATGTATCCCAACGCCACTGATGGAATGTCGAGAAGACTCCCATTTCTTTAGTTATATGTGTTTGTTTTTTTGGGGACGAGTTGGGTCTTGGCCCGGTCTGACTCAGTCAGACCAGCCCGAGGCAACGGGTCCCGGGGTCTACCAGACCCCGCCTAGGTCTGGCCTCTTAAAGGATGGGTTAGTTCACTGGGTTCGGCCTGTTGGGGTCTACCCAGTTCGGTTCGCGGTCCAGGGCCACGGTTGGCCCAACCTGCCGGGTGGGGATCAGCCCACTCACATTGGCCCGCCGGGTCGAGGGTCTGGCCTGACCCACTGGGTGGGTCCAAGCTGCATCTGAATTTGTCTGACAGAAGGCGGACCACCTTCTCTGCTGGCCCCACAGTTGCATGGACATTTTTTCCAGCTGGTGGGGCGTTGCCCCACCACATTTAATGGTCGGCCATTTGGACAACCGGTTTTCCCCAATGAGGCGCGGTGCGGGCCGCACCACACCCTCCGGTCGCCGCATGCTAGCTGTTGGTGGTGGTGTATGCAGGAACCGTCCTTTCCCCACACGGTCGACTCAGGGTGGCTTTCTTCGGCCACTGCATCATGCTGTCAGGCACCGCCTTCCACCACCCATGGTCTGTTTCTGTGGATCTCCTCCAGCCACCACCGGCCGTCGTCGACATAGCACACATGCGGTTTCTTCCACGGGTCACCAGACATGCTTCAGTGTCCATACTTGGTGTCGTCTGTGCCTGAAGCTCTCTTGTGTTGCTGTCGTCATAGTGTGACCCTCTATATCATGTTGTCGTCAATCTGAGGAAATTTTTCCCAAAGAACATATCATGAGTGAAGTGTGGGAGGGTTCGAGCCTTCTTCGTTTTACTCTCACCCTTCACTTTAATATGATATCAAGAAAGAGATGATTTAATTCACCAAATACAACATCTAAATAAACCCCCTACCTAGAAGAGACGTTGGCTAATGAAAATCGACGGAACCTCCTTTGTCATTGTCGTTGGTTCATGATTCAGTGGTGCTCGTCACCACTCACTGAAACCAGTATTGTCTTCCAAGTGGTTGGTGTCGTGTTACATTTCTAGAGCTTCGTTTCTTGGTTAATTTATAGCATCACCCCTCCCTGAGCTCCATATAAATTGGAGAGGATAAGGGTGGGTAACACATGTGGAATCAATGATGTTAATTTAATTAATGAACCTTCCAAATTCCAATGTTGTGGTTGCGAAAATAAAGTGGAGTCATTCCATTTAATGGTTTGAAATGTCATTGGTCCCGCCACCGCCGCTCATCCGTTGGAGGAAAATAAAAAAATGAATAAAATAACATTGCTATTTTATTATTCTTTTTAATTTACAAAAACTATCTTTTTCTCTCGACTTACATCGGTCAAAGTGAAGCCTCCCTTAAGAAAATCTCAGTGATATGGATTCAACGGTGCCCTCAGATTTATAATCCGAGCACTGGTTCAAAAGATATAAAACAAGGCCCGGGCATTTACTGAACGTACCAAAAAAAAGTTCAGAAATTTATTTCGGTCACACCGGGCCTCAAGTTCATGGACTTTCAATTTATGAAGACTTGTAATATTTCCATATAATTAGAAATAAATTACATGGAATATATAGGTCTTTATATTTTCCCCACCTTAGTAATTTTCATCCATAAAATACACAACGTAGACTATGTAAAAAATTGGGGTACTAAGAAATAATCTGAGCCTCCCACTCCCATGTTCTCTCCTGGAGGTTTCCATGTTTCCCCTGAATGTGCACTAGAGAAATCATTCATCCACTAAGGACCCACTCATTTCAATCCTCAATATCTACTGGAACATCTATAATAGTCTCCCCATCATCGATGTCCTGCTCAGCCTAATCAATAACGTTCGTCAGATCATGCACTTACATCCTCTAATGTGACACATGGAATACATCATACACCTAAGGCATTTTTGGGGAAATATCTAAGAGATACGCCGCCTTTCCAACTCTACTGAGAACCTGAAATGTTTTGATGAACCTAGAAGATAGCTTGTTGCCCCTGCCCAATCTCCGCAAACCTCGTTGAGGTGAGACCTATAAAAAGATACGGTCTCCCTCCTAGAACTCCAAAGGTCTCTATCTACTATCAGCATAAGACTTCTATCTGCTATGTGCAGTCTTTTTCTGCTCCTGGATGATTAGCACCTTCTCAGTGGTAGCCCATACCAAATATGAACCCATAAGTTCTGACTCCCCCGAGTCTGTCCAACAAAGAGGTGATCGGCAAGTTCAAATATACATGGCCTCAAACAGTGTCATTTCGATGGTGGAGTGAAATATATTGTTTAATGAGTACTACACCAAGGGAAATTGATCCTCCCTAATACTGATAAAATCTAGGATGCAAGCCCAAAGCATGTCCTCTAGTGTCTGAATGGTCCACTTTGTTTGACCATCTGTCTGAGGGTGAAAGTCAGTGCTCAAATGTAGCTGAGTCCCAAACTCCTCCTGCAATCCCTTCCATAACTGGGATGTCAAACACATGTCACGATTATAGATGATGTTCGATGTCACCCCATGGAGCCATACAATCTCTTGTACATAGATACTTCCCAGTCTCTCTACTGATCCCTTCTCTCAGATAGGTAGAAAGTGGGACGACTTTGTGAGTTGGTCAATGACCACCCAGATAGAATCGTGGCCCCTAGAAGTACGTGGTAGACCTATCATAAGTTCCAGGGAAATTCCATCCTACTTCCACTCTGGTACCTCTAATGGTTGCACAAGGCTTGCTGGAACCTTATGCTCAACTTCACTTGTTAACAAGTGAGTCATAGTGAAACAAACTATACCGCTTCCTTCTTCATCCCTATCCACTAGTGCTGATGTGGGAGGTCCTTCTACATCTCCACCACACCAGGATATACCACGAAATGGGACTTATGGAACTCCCTCAACACCTCCTCATGTAGCACTACTGGGACTATGGTGCATCATCTGAAGAGGATTTTGTGCTCCCCACCTTATGAAAATTCATTAGGTTCTTGTCCTGATGATATCTGAGCACGTCGAGCCTCACAGTCAATGTCCACAGGTTGTGCCTCCTGAAGTCGCTAAAGAAGAGGGGGAGTGAAATTCATAGATAGTAGGTAAGCTTCTTCATCTCTATCCACAAAGGATATCTGCAACATGGATAACTATTATATCTCCTCACTCAAAAACTGTAGACCCGAACTCTTGCTGAGTGCGTCTTCTACTACGTTCACCATCCCAGGAGTATAGACTATCTCAAAGTCGTAGTCCTGAAGGAACGCTAGCCATCTATGCTATATCATGTTCATATCCATCTGTGAGAAGATATACCTGAGACTTTTGTGATTAGAGTAGACTATAAAATGTTCTCTCACAAAGTAGTGTCTTCACATCGTAAAGGAGAAGACCACTGATGCTAACTCCAGGTCATGGGTAGCATAGTTCTGCACATGTTATCTCAGCAGTCATGAACCATAAGCGATCATTGGTCTCTCCTGCATTCGTACACATCCAAGTCCACTCCCTGACATATCATAGTAAGCTACATACCCAATTCCCTCATCTGTTAGCCTCAAGATGGGGGGCACTCATTATTCTCTGCCTCAGCTCCTGAAAACATTGTTGGCATCTCTCTATCCATATGAAGAGTTATCCCATCTTCTTCAATGCTGAAAAGGGTGTCGCGACTCTGGAAATGTCAGGTACAAATCCTCGGTAGTACCCAGCCAACCCTAGGAAACTCTACACACCAATCACACTCCTAGGTGACTCCTAAGAAATCAAAACCTCTATCTTCACTGGATCCACTTCAACTCATGCCTTCAAGATAATGTGTCCTAGAAAGTGGATCTCCCATATCCAGAACTAGCACTTAGAGATTTTACCATAATGGTGGTTCTCTTAGAGTGTATCCTGTACTATCTGTAGATGATTGGTATGCTCCTCCTTTGTCACTGAGTACACCAAGATGTCATCGATGAAGACCACCACAAAGCGATCGAGGTATGGATGGAAGATTCTATTCATGAGTCCCATGAATACTATAAGGGAATTGGTCACACCGAAAGGCATAAACAAGAACTCATAGTGGCCATACCGACATCTAAAGGTCATCTACTTCACATCCTCATCTAGTATCATGAGCTGATGATAGCCTGGTCTAAGGTGTCTCTTTAAAAACCAAAGGGATTCCTTCATCTGATTGAAAAGATCATCAATCCTTGAAGTGGGTACGTGTTCGTCACAGTCACCTAGTTGAGGTGTCGATAATCCACATAGAGCCTCAAACTCCCATCTGCCTTCCTGGTGAACAAAATCGAGGCTTCCCATGGAGAAACACTGGGACTTATGAACCCCTTCCTCGACATGTCCTCCAGCTATACCAATAACACACGAAGCTCCATGAGAACCATTCGATATACTGGTGTAGATATTGGTGCCATCATAGGGTACCGATCTATGTATATGTCCACCTCTCTGTGAGGTGGTAGTCTTGGAACATCCTCAGGGAAGATATCAGCATACTGTTCCACCACTATAGGATAGCTCGGACTCTCAACATCAACTACTCTGATTGTAAGGCTAGCCAACTGATGGGTGATCGGCTGCACCCTCCTCCGGGTAAGTCCATCATGTGATGCAATGTTTCACTTCTCACAGGTGAAGGAAAACATGGTCCCATCCTTGCGGACACACCACACTTTTCTTCTAATAAAGTCAAACTAAGTCGAGACTATGGATAACTAGTCCATATCTAAGATGATGTCATAAGGCCTCAACTCCGCTACTAGAGGATCCCATCCAAGCTCTCGCCTTATAGAGTAAGCTCACACTTCCAGCACAAGTGTGTAGTCTTCAAATCTTCTCTCATAGAAGTCCTTAATCGCAATGATCGAGCCAACGGCTCCACCAGAGTCTCCAAGATCCAACAGAGATCCATGGAAATTAAAGAGTGACTATAAAATGTGTCTATAAGTACTATATCTAAGGTTGAGTAGACACAAATCATATCTCGAATCATCTCTTGAGAAATGTGGTTGTAGGCCTCACCTACATGGAGCTGAGCTCGTCCCTATCCACCTACACCCTGTGGTCGGGGTGGACCACCTGGAGGTAGTGGTGGTAGAACCTTGAACCGTCATCCACCACTTTTTGCAGGACCTAATCCTCTTCCACATCCTCCACCATGAGAAACTCCTCTCTTTAATCTCTTCCTCTTCTTTGGTGGTCCCTCGACCATCTGTTGGTCATCCGTGCAGCTGGTCAGGCAGTCGCGAGCCTTGTGACCCAGCCCGCTGCATGTGAATCACTATTTGTTCCTCTGCTATCCTGATCTACCTTGTGAGCCTTGCAACTCTGACACAACGTCCCAAGGTCATCCAACATAAGTTCTGGTCTGCCTGGACCTCTGTGTCATCTGCCTACAACCAGCCGCAGAGGAATCTACTACAAGTCACCCGGTAGTGCGTCTCGTTGTTGGTGTCTGCACTACAAGAAATCTCTCTACCAAGAGTGATCTCTCTAGCACTCTAGCATGAGTTGGGATGTTGAGAGATACCATCAAATGCTTTGATCTCCCCTCGGAGTCCCTACTCGAAGGCTCGGGCCCTGAAGAAAGGGTCTCGCACCATGTCGGTGGAGTAGCACAAGAGGTCGGTGAACCACACTGAGTACTGGGCCACGGTTAGGCTACCTTTCTATAAGTGTAATAGATCATGTATACATATAGAGCATAAAGTCACTGGAATGAACTCTTCCCTAAAGAGGCCCTCGAAATCTGCCCAGGTGAGGGTCACCTCGTCGTGTATCTAGAGTGTCAGGCTCCACCATCTCCTGGCTACTCCATTGAAAAGACTAGCATCTAGGATCACCATCAAGTCTGCTAGTATCCCAACCTGGTGAAAAAAATCTAGACACAGCCTCCAGCTAGTCCTCAGCTGCCAACGGATCTATCTCACCTCGAAACCTTGGAGGCCTCTACCGCTAGAACTCATGAAATGCACTCATTCGGCATGCTCCATCTGCTGGTGGGGCTAGTGGAAAAGACTTCCCAATGGGTAGTGGTGCTTCTGGTACACCACCCAATGGTACTATTTCTATTAGAGGGCCCTACACCGAATCCTCATCACTCGGTGGTCCATCATTGTGCACTCTCTAAGGAATCTAAGCAGGATGTCTATGTGGCGGCATCGTGAATGGAAAGAGGTGTGCCCTGGTCAATAAGTTATACCTGGTGATTTGACTCAAAGAGATCAAAAAATAAAAAATAAAACACTTCCAAAACACAATCATTCAGTGTTTTCGTGCACCGAGTTGGAAATCAGAATTTAGTGTCCTGGTGTATGGATACGTTGGTCGCTGCTCCAACACTAGACTCCCCGAACTGAAAACCATACTCAAAACACTTAAAACTATTACTCAATTAAAATATCGGATTCATTTTTCTTCATTAGAACCAACTCCTCTAATACCACTTTTTCACAACCCTTCCTTTGGGGCCTGTGTCGTGACTACCCCAAGCCAGCCTTCCATTGGCCAGGGGTTGGGGACTATCACCGAAAAGGCATATCCCTATAACAGGAAGGAATTGCCATTAAACCTATAAAAACACACTAACCAAGAACACAACAAGGAGAAACCATGAAATAGGTTGTTTTTGTAAAAAGGGTACTGAAAGTAAAGTGCCTAGAATACAAGCCCAAATGAAAGTACACATACAACTGAAAAGAGAAATCAGCTCCTGGATCATCCCCTGTGGATCCTACCTAATGGGTTGGTATAGATTTCATGAAATAGTGGGTTCCCAAGACCCAACTATTCATTTATTTTGATTAAAATATCGTGTATATAGTTAGCTATGCATGATGCCATATTACCATTATAGTGTAAAATGTTCTGCATCCAATATTGAAATGTTAATGTCCAAAGATTAGTTGTCGTATCGAAAGGTTATAGCAGTTCCCAGGAAATAATGAGAACCTCTAGATACTATGATATTAATCTTAAATATATGTTATATGGTCTAGATACATATTTCTAATTGAAAAAATTAGATGTTTCTCCATCAGGTGACGTGGGATCATAAGCATTGAGACTTCTTCACATAAAGTTCTCACTTGGTGATCTCCCGTAGTAAGATCCTAAGGACTGACCTACCAATAGGAACTCCACATGTTTTGGGTGTCATTGGACATTACCATCTTCGATCATGTGTAATGGTCTCCTGAAATGAGATCATTACCAATGTATGTCATTTGATTTCGTACTTTGATGCAAGAAGAAAACCATGACAATGATGTCGTGGTGAAGTAGTTTGTGTTGGGTGTGTCATTTGTGGCATGGCATTGTTTGAATGGTCATGAAATGATTTTTCACTTCTAGGTTATATAAGTAATATATCTCAGGCCATGTTGATATGGATGGAAGTTCCTTTAAGACCATAGCCATGGCAGTCAAGGGTAAATCGGTCTAGTTACATCAAAAAACAATAAAGCAAGAAAAGGGTGATAACACGAGAGTGCGTCCTATTTTATGAGATATTACAGACAAAGAGATTATATTACACCGTGTGTGTTCGGAGGTTGGTTGTCATTGCTGTGACAATCCTTATTTCATTGGGGGGACATGATGGGTTACTAGATCCCACTCTTGGTCTATGAATACAATTCATTACTATCGAAATAAGGGCCTAGAGGGTCACACACAATAGCGTATTCAATAATATTACCTATTCAATCGAACATGATTTTTGAACATAGTGGGCCCTGCTAAAGGGGTTTGAGATTTTTCCAAAGTTAAACGATCACCATTGCGATAAATAAATCCATATTATTCGAGTTTAGAATAATAAGTATTGAATTTATTTATTAAATGTATTTACAAGTATTAAGTAAATACATGAAAAATATTAATTGACAAATATTAAATTATTCATGGTTCAATTAATATTTATGAGAGCGATGAGTCGAGTTAATGACTCAATTATTACCTCATAATATATTTTAATATATTACAAGTGAAATATAATAATATTTATGACTCAGTTTAGTAGTCATAAAATGTTGTTGATAGTGTGTTATGTATCTGGGGCTGGTGAGGCTATAACAGGTATTTAAATAAAGCACTATAGATAGAAGAGGAGGGTATATTATTCATGGAGATTCTCTCTCTTATCTTCTCTCCCATAATCTAGAGAGAGAGGCTTTGGATCCAAGGAGCTCAGATTAAGCTCTCTCTCAAGCATCCCTTGTGAAGCGATGCAGTGATCATTGGAGCGTGGAATATATCGTCGCAATTCCAAATCAGCACCCGGATTATGACGAATGGCACTCTCGCGGATTCCTTAAAGCATGTGTGGTAGATCTAGAGTAATTCAACTTCAGATTATTAAAGTATCGATCGCCAATGACAAGAAGACATCATGCGTGGCTTCCCATCTAAACCATGCATTTTTATGGTTTATTTTGTGAATAAAATCATTCACTTGTGGTCCTCGGCTAATACTTGGCTACAGTTTACCGACGTCGACAAGTTTACGTCGATCGTTGATGGAAAATTTTTAAAATCCCACCTGTTTGGGGCTTCTGGTACATGCTTATTTCATTCGAGTGGTATCAGAAGGATGTGGGATGATTTTAAGCCAAGAAAATTTAAATTTTCATTAAGTTATGAAGAGTGAATTGATACAGTCCCAACACCACTGACCACGTTATAATCAGATACCGGATGACCATTCTGCGGTCATCTGAAGTTTTAAATTCCGATTAAAATCGGTAGTTTAACAAAGTTCAAAATTGATGAACTGTTATTATCTAAATAAGTTCACACCAGAATAGTATTTTCCTATGATCACTTTTAATTATTATTGTTATAATAATTTTATTATAATAATTATTTTTTTACTATAATATTATATTATGATAATATCTTATTATTATAATATTAAAGCCTACATATTATGCTATAGAAAAATGAAAAAAAAAGGAGGGGAAAGACTTACAAAGCAAGTCTTCGGTTAATAAAAAATGAAGGTTGGGAGAAATACCTTCTTTACAGGTCTTTCATGTTTAAAAAAATTAAAAAAGGAAGTGTAAGGGTGGGAAGACCATCCCATTATGAAATTAAGAGAAAAAAGCTCTTTGGGGGGGGGGGGGGGGGGGCAGTGGCCTCGTTATTCCTCTCCCACCTCGCGCCGTGCGGCGCACAGGCCACAGGCAGCGATGGCTAGCCCTCCCTCTGGCATTCTCCCTTCGGCCGCTCGGCAGTGGCTCACCACACCAAACCAAGGTCGTGAAGCCCCCATCCCCTTGCATGACTTCTCCCTAAACCAGCCACTACATCCAGGTGTAGGAACCGCCACCTCTCCCCTATGGAGGCAAGCCGCACTAGCCAGGGGCACTGCTCTTCCCCTGTCGAGGTTGGTGCCACCTGCACCCGGCGCCCCACCGGCCGCTGCAACTAGCACCCCCACATGCTCAGCCTCCCTGCATGAGCACCCCCCCCCCCCCATGGACATGCAGTAGCAGTGCATCTCTAGTAGTCACCAGCGCAGACCCAGCTACAGCGGCTCCCTCTCCTGGACAAGGCGTCTGACCGACCACCTCCTCCATGTTGCATTGTAGCAGTAGCAAGCTGCCAGCTGCAGCCTTCCACGCAGTCACACCACCTCCACCCTCTACGCCCCGTCCAATCTGACCAGCCCTGCGCTGCCCCCTAGCCTCTGTCCGGAGGTTTTCATATGGAGTCACGGTGCACCGCACCAAGAGGCCCGCTGATCTCCTTCGCAGAGACCTGCTAAAAGAGGACCAGGCACTGTCCGGGACACCGGTGGTGTCCCTCATCCCGCACTGCCTAGATACCCACCAATCTCTACCACCTTGGACTATCCTGCTTCACCATAGACCTTCCATATTTCGGCCGCTGCCTAGTCCTCTTAGCGGGCAGGTAACCTGCTATGTCCAAAAACAAGCATGTGTGGGTCTGCCTAGCCTATAACGGACTTAGGCGGGCATGCCCATCCCAGGACTACCCTTAACGAGGTCGTTATCACCTAGACTATGCCTACATAGGTTCTCGCCAACCCCCACAGGCCCTACCCAAAGTTAAATGGGCCTGGGTGTTTTAATTTAATCAAAGTTAATTAAATAATTAATTTAATTTCAGTTGATAATTGAATTAATTAAATATTAACGTTGTTTATCAAAATTAATTGCACCATAATTAACTTAATTTGGAGTTTAATTAAATTATTTAATTAATTTAATTTTTGTTTTAAAATTAAATTAATTAATTGGGACCAAACGACGTTAAATTGAATTGAAAAACAAGAGTGATGTTTTTTAATTCAATTAAATCACATCAAGTTTATTTTTAATGAAAGGTAAATGACTGATCATGAGATGAGACCGACTAATTGATATTTGGTGTGTTTTATTTAATTATTTATTGAATTATTTTTTTATTGCAATGGTTTTGTAATAATTAGTTTAATTAAATAAAAAGTCGATCTATGTGTTGTCTCTAAGTCATTTTATGTATAAGGTTCGGTGCGCCCAATCTTAGGGGTGTATCTTTATACCCCATGACCCCCTTGCCTACGTGCGAGTACTATTGTATAATGACGACACACAGCTTGACACACTTTGCACCAAGTGATGGAAATGAACCAGATTGGAGTTTGTTGCATTGGATGAGCAGACATTGTTGTTCAAGTTGCAAGACACGTGACTAAAGGTACTTACCCAAGGGTTTTGGTCAGCCAGTTATTCACTCAATGGATCAGCCAATATTACCAGCTCATGATCAGATTTATAATTTTATTTCTAAATGGTTTTATTATTTTGTGAATGTGTAGTATTGTGTGATCAAATAGAATAATAAACAAGTATGCAAGATAAAATGAAAAGGTGATGCAATGATTTTTCTATTTCTTGCACGATCAGTTGTGAGTGTGATCACATAGTACATGCTTATAAAAATAAAAACGGATTTCTTTTATCACAATAAAAATAATAACACCATTAAAAATTTATTAAGTCAAAATAGTATTCCATCATTCAAATTTGGACAAAACCAGTTGTTTGATGTGTCAGTCATGCCATAGTTGATGGTTCCTTTTACTAATGGGGAGTCCTTATAAGAATCATGGGTCGACTTAACTAAAATTGCAACAAATAAATAGTTGTAGCTAGCTTTTTGTAATTTTAGAGGCAAGCATTGAGTAAATAAAGTACTGATTTTTTGAAGCTGGGACTTCACTCAACGGATCAAGGAATTGCATGTTTAAGCAATCATCCAACCAAAAGCCTAACTATAACCCTCCATGTAGTTGTGTATGAGGGGTGGTTCCGAGATCCTTGCCACTAGAATACTCAAGCGACAAAGTATTCTGATTCTAGCACAGAGGGTTCCTATAATCCAATAAAATAGTGGGAGACAATAAAATATTTTATTATTTTAATCAAAAATGTCGAAACTGTTAATTCAGAAAAAAGGAACTAATCTTCTAAAATTCATTTTTATAGAAAAAAATGGCATGTTATACCACAAGATTAAAACCTCATTATTATAATGGAAAAATTAAATGTCCACACCGATACGAGTATCCATGAATAGTATAGGTTCATGTTCATAGTACTATGATATAGGAAACTCAAGGTGTCTGTGTCCCCAACACAGTTAAACAACCTCAAGAAGCGAGGGTGAAAATTGATTACTGGAGACTAATGTACAAATCATATGATAGTTATATCATTATGCTTTAATCAACGTCTGGTATCATTTACAGTTGCTACACCAGGATGTAGATGATATATCATAAAGTCTCATCTCTGAGAAGTTTGCAAGGAGAAAGTGAAGCAATGATATGAATAAGGCAAAGTTTACAACTACATGTGTAAATTGAATGATTGATCATGATCGTTAAATATCATTTTAACCACATTACTCAAGTCTCATTTTAAGTTACACAAGGAACAAGTATTGAGTAAATGCTTCATTTCCATTTTTGGTAATATTCACCAAGAAAATAAGAATAAAAGACAAATAATCGTTAATTCTTATGGCATATAAATTGAAAGGCAATGTTTAATGGTCAAAGGCATTTAATTCCAATGAAATATTCATGAATTCCTTCAATTAATGAGGTATTAACAATGTTTATTTGCATTTCATGTTATAAAATAATACTATGGATGTTTAAAAGCAATAAACTGATTTAAAGAAGAACGTTGTCGCTTCTACATTAGGAATATTCATCAATATATTGTTTCCTTTTACTACATGGGTATTTAATACTATATGATTATTACATATGTGTATTTAAATAAAATAACTAAGTATGTTTAGAAACATTACTAGAAGTCATGTGTATTCTCCAAGTGGCTGTCAAAGGGTGATACCTAGGCCAGAGTTGACAAGTACACGACTTCTTTAATTTCTAATTGAAATATTCATGTTGAACTATTATTGAGTAAAACCACAAACATTAATCTCATGTTTCCTTGGATGTAAGGATACATTCTTTTAGGTTCTGGAATGAATGTTGTTTTTGGTAAACTCAGTTTCTAGTTTAGTAATACATGAATCATATGGAATTAATGATGAATACGAATTTAAGACTTATACCCAGTTGTTAAAATATAATTCTTTTTCAAGTAATACAAAAGTGAAAATCATCAATATAACAAGTATGGTATTTAGGCTCAGCATAGCTAAATACTTTTAGTATTATAAACATCATTAGTTTGTACAAAAGAGCTTTTAGAAATAAAGGTATGTCACAAAGCACTTGGAAATAGTTCAACTAGTATGTGTGAACTATTCCAAATATAATCTTGTGGTATATATGCTTCACAAGATTCCTTTAAGAAATTAAGGAATAATAAAGTAAAATATTTGCATGGTCAGAAGATATAAGTTGCTTCAGGTTGGGATACCGAAGAATATCTCGACCAAGAATTCATCAATCATGATAATGTAGCGTGGAGTAATTCCAAAATGAACATTACCTTATCGACATCATGACATTGATGTTAATGGGGATGATTTATGATCAAGTCTTACATATCAACATTGATCAATAAACATATAGAATTGTGAAATTCATAAATGCATATGTTATACATCAAAATTTTGATGTATGTAATATCAATGTTGCAACTAGCAGAAATATCCATTATATTTCATGAAATTATTTGAAAATAACAACGATATCCCACAACCATATGCCAACTATAATGACAAATGGATATCATATGAGTCAAATTTTGATAGAAATCCATTATGTCTTATTGACATGTGGTTGGATTCAAATAGTTTGTTCGGATACAAACAAACTTCTATCAAGATAAACACATTGTGCATCTAAGGTACATATCCTAACGATTGCTTTGGATATTACATAAATTCTTAAGATAGAAAAGTTGTAGTCAAGTAAGGGGATACATAATTATATAGGGGTGCACATCTCTATTAGAGATAGTGGGAGCTATATTTACTTGTGTTTAGTCAATGCTCATGATGCACAAAATAGTTGGAATAAGAACTAGTTCCACAAGCACATGCGGAACAATGTATGTTCCAGAGACACATATTGTGTAGGAAGGATAAAAATGTGGTTATGGTTTTTATATTCACTTCGGTCGGTGATCTATTATTCAATATGATTAATTTTTCCTTTAATTAATCTGTAAATGGAAATTTACAAAAAAATTTAACACCAACTAAAATTCAATTAATGGATTCCATGTATCAATGTGAAATGGGGCTATTATTTTGAATACTGCGATGGGTATTCAAATGAGTTGATACATGGATGGTACAAGATTGGTACCAATAAGACATGACTGATTTGACTAAGTCGTGTGCCTAAATCCATTATAGTTTTAATTATCATAGCTAATATCTATGATCAATTTATTTGGCATTGGATTTCATGACCACCTTTCATGGATGGTGTCTTTACGACACACCAAAAAGGGATGGAATAAATACCCAGCCTTAAAAAATTACATAATATTGAATTAAATGAATAATTCGCATTGAGGATCTTCTCAGTTTTAGAGTTTTAGAGAATTAGGACATAACTATTACATCTCAAAAGATTACAAAGTAGACACTTCTACTCCGTTTCCATTTTTTTCACAAAATAAAAACTCTTTAAAAAAAGAGTCATGTCTAGTTCCAGGTTTTAGACAACATGAATTTTCCATGATCCCATCCTTGACCCTATTCATCTTTAAGTCCTATGAAAAACATTTCAAAACATGGGATGAGAATAAAAACCTTAGTAAGGGTTATAAAACAAAGAATGAAAACATTAGTTCATCATTACATACATATCATAAGATTTTTAACATACCTCATGAAATAATAAGATTTATGAATAACACATAGAAAAAATAAATCATAAAGGTAACTTGAGGCATCTATATCATACTTCCAATGTAGCTATCATAGCTACATAGGGAGTTACATTGGGAATTCCCATCATAGTATATTCCCTAAATCTATTAGGATAAAAATTCATGTTTACCTCTATCACGTTACCCAATTCATTGGAGAGCTATCTCGGGCTCACCCACCCTAGGTTTATCACGGAACCACTCATATGCATAAGCAATTACCAAGAACCATAACATATTCATAACACATAAAACAAAAATAAAGGAAAGATAACATTTCCAAATTTTAATCAAAATATATCATTTAAATATATTGACATAAAAAATACATTATCAAAACCATTTTCAATACCAAAATATGTAAAAATTGTATATGGTATTTATTTTCTTTTTAAAAACATTGCGGCTTGTTAAGGAAACCAACGATCAAATGATACTCGCAGCAGCGGAAAAGGTCATTGTCACCACATACATTAAAAAGAAGCATTATTTTTCTTATTGTTTAGTTAAATGCCTAGTAGGAAAATATTCCCTTTGAATGAAATGAAAATTCAAAGGTATTTATACACCATATAAAAGAAAGTTGAGAATAAAACCAAATATGCCTCAATGAAAGGAGATTGAGACGAAGTCCCTTACCTCGTGTCTGACTTGACTCGATCATTCTTTAATCTCTTGAATAATAAAATAAAGTTAATTTATACTTGATTAATAACCATTTCAAGTTTATTATTCATTTTATATCACTCATTACCATGTTATAAACATTATGTAATCATTTAAGTTATTAATGGTTGTTTCGTCGATATTTGGTACTTGAGTAAAAAGGATCACCTTATAATTACAAATTGTTCATGTGGTCAAATATCCATTATCATAGAAATGATATTAATGATTTAGATATAATATATATCATATATATCCAGTATATTTTTGTATTTACTATAGTAAATAACATTTGGAGATAAAAAATGAAATGCACTGTTCATGGAGACAATACGTCGTATGTATGCAAGAACGCTACTTCCATTTATATTTCTTATTTTAATGTAATTAAAACATAATAATACATAGTTATATTATAATTACAGTATGATATCATATATAATATCATTATATCCATCCTTTATACATTCCACATAATGCACTAACAAGTCACATCACTTTGAGGGGGCGATAGTCCGCTCTTCCTAAAATGCAATTATCGTGTCTGCCCATTATGGAAACCATAAAGGTATGATATAAATTAAAAATATATAAAAATAAAGAAAACATATTAATAATATATATCATATATAAATACAATGTCATCATAATGGCCACCATGAGAGGCGGTAGGAGTTAATTGGATAGTCATTGTTTCGTGAGGCGTTAGTTTTCCATCAACAGAAACATTATGTTATTACCCATCAGATGAAGGTGTGTGTAAGTGTAGTTAGAATAATTCTCATAAAAATATCCTAGTATATTGAGGATAATTTTCTGTTATAAAATAAAGGAATAAAAAGTGTAGAGGGGATTGGAGAAGTAAAATAAAACAAAAGAACTCAAGAGAAAATGTTACCTTTATATCGGTTAACTCACTTTGGTTTGAACCAAAGTGTTTCTTGAATTGATTTATGCCTAAGGTAAGGCTTCTAGGATGAATAGAGGGATCCTGGGAGCTTATTTGAGAAATTTTTGTATGATCCAAAGGTTTTAGAAGTGTGTAGCATGAGGTAGAAGTGAGATATTTTTATAAGGGATAGGAGGGACTCTTTAGGAAAGCTTGGAACAATTATTTTATTATAAACTCATATTCGGTTTCAAAAGGTCAACCAATCATTAAAGTTGAAGTTAAGATTAATCATGGTCGAAATAAAATCATCCAATAAGAATTGGACAGGGTTGGGATTTTGTTTTAATATTTATCTTCTTATTTATTTAAATCATTTATTAATGAGGTAAATATTGCATCATTATTGTGTCATAAATAATTTAATTTATATGATGTAAAAACATTATAAAGAAATACCATGATGTAGGAAATATTTTTTTATTTCTAATGAATATTTATAGTTTAAAAGATTACTTATATAACCCCATGTAAAAATTGATTCACTAAATGATATTTGTTTATGTAATTTTTTTCTTTACTTTAAATTAATTAATATAAAGTGTCATTATTACTCCCATGTGGCTCCATGGGGTCCCAAATTTGACCCAAGGATTACCTAGGTCGTATATGTATCATCCAATAGGATTAGGACACATTTTTGGGTAATTTAATATTATTATAATATTATATTTTTCCCTTATTTACTATATTTACCTTTTAATCATTGTAAATAAAATATTTGCTGAAGTAAATATTTAAATTGTCTAAAAATAGAAGTTAACTATTTAAACAATTTGGACCTACTGAATCCAAATATGGAATCCATTTTTCTAAATTCAAAACACGTAAGTGGAAGAAATTAATTTAAAATTAATTCCCGTTGTCAAAAAAAATACAGTGTTTTTAAGAAATAATAACTATCAAAAGAATGACACTTGTTTATGCCCAATTTCAAAATAAAATTACTTATAATGACCATAATTAGATTAAATGGTAAAAATTTCTTCTAATTACACTTTAAAACCAATTAAAAATATAACCTAATAATATAAATAAATTAGATAAAAAGGCAGATTTGAATTAAAATATAGTATTTTTCACTATTCATAAAAAAATGAATTTTATCATAAAAATACAAAAAATTTACCCAATGTAAATTTGTTTGTAATTATTATAAATTTGAATTTTAGTTTGTCAAATAGAACATATAAGAGTGACAAAAACTATATTTAAAGATGGTTCTCCATTAAAAGGTGGTAAATTGACCTTTTAAAGAAAATTATGCAAAAAAAGTAGATGCATTCACATTTTAAGCCTCTAAAATTTGTTGGATAATTTTAAAAACATTTAACCAACATATATAATCTTATTTTATTGAGTTATATTCATTCCTTCCAATACAACGACAAGGTGTTAACTACCATTTAAAATAATAATATTAAATTATTAGTGTGCAACGTAATATTTCAATGAAACTCGTTGTTGCGTATCTGATACGCCATCAAACATAGCATCCCCTTAAAAGTAAAATTAATATTTAATTCAAAAATATTAATAAATATGAAAAGTGTCTGATTCCTTATTTAGATGGGATGTTATAGATGGTCACGTCACAGAATTCTAATAAAGGTTGCGAGTTACTAAAATCCGGTTTTGGATTCAAGTAAGCAACATGATCATAGAGAATACATTTTTTAAAAAAAAAATTCCATGTGTCTACATGAGGTTAGTGGGAGAATCAATGTTTTATAAACAAAATACGTTCAGAAACATATGGAAATCAGACATTGGTCTCACAGTTGGTTAAGTCCAAAATAAAATTTATTCTCATATGATTGACTTAATGTATAAACCTCAGTTCTTGGGAAAAGTATCTACTGAGGTAGATCTATAGGTTTCTTGGTCCTATTCAATCGTACATATAGTGACACTGTATTGAAAAATACAAGTTGGAAAAATTCATGAGATGAATTGTTGCCTATTTCACATGGCATAATCTCCCTATTTTAACCTGACTATGACATGGGAAGAGATAAATGTCATGAGTTAGAATCCATAGGTCGTAACTATAGATCAATCACACATTCCATAATATGTACAAGAACTAATATTGCCTAGATATATTTTAATGTTGGTAAATATCAGTTATATTCAAGAGCACTACATGGAATGTAGTCAAAACTATCTAATTTTACTTCGGTAAGTACAAAAGATATGTACCTAGTAAGTGGAGAAGAAAGGATACTAGTTTTTGGGGATATGAACTAGTCTTCCATAGATCAAGGTGATATAGTACTACAGTTAGGCTAAAGACAATGGGTGTGTCAGTCTCATATAATACAGTGGTAGCCATACCTAAAAAGACCGAGTATGTTGTAGCTTATAAGATATCTAAGAAGCTGTTAAATGAAACAACTTGTTCCAGTTCTTGGAATTTCACTATAGAGACCCAAAGCTTGACGTACATGGACATTACATTACTTTTTTGGAATAATTAATACATAATAAAAACAAACACACAAGAACAGTAATAGTTTAGTGTCTTTAGAAACACATAAAAATAATCTTCTAATCACAATGAAAGATCTTCAACATCTCCAATAAAGATTGTCCCCTTTTGTTTTCATACCTAAAACTTTTCTCTGTATCCTGGGGAAAGAAAAACATTAAAAGGGTGAGCGCAAATTCTCCGTAAGGGTAAACATAGAGAACATAAAACAATCCATAATCATAGGAATGAAAAAACATGAACATAAAATCTAAACATCAAAATCTTGAGCAAAGACATAAACTTGGAAGTAAGTATGGAATATATCATAAAGGAACATCAATCATGATAAAATAGCAGGGATATAAAACATGTAATTGTCTCACACCATTAAGCACATGATATGATTTCCATAGTTGCCAAGACATTGCTGCCAAGACCATCTTAGTGGACAAAGTCCCTTTCTGAATCGAGTTCACTCCTCGTTCCAGTCCTGTATCACTAAACCAGATTAACTTAATGTTCCAGCCATGTTTGTCTCATGAGATATAAATCTCTTCCCAATTAATTATAGGGAGATATAGGTCCCACCCATCTCATAATGAAATCATTCTTACGTGTTCCACAACATAAACATAAATCATTCATAATAACCCAAAGAATAAAATGGGTTTCATAAACATCATCCCATCATAACATAATCCATATAAAACAAATGGATATCATTTCATCATAAGGGAAGTGAAACCATGTAAATAATATAGACATTATACTTGAAACATACACATATGAAATAATGTAATCTTAGATGGAAAACGGTTTTGATAAAACACTTGAGATAAATTATTGAGGAAAATACCCTTTCTTTTTCAAAACCATTTTCTTTTCACAAAATGCCATGCAATTTTAAAAGAAAAGGATTTTGTTGAAAATAGTCATGAAATATTGTAGAGTCAGCTTCATGAAAATAAGGTGTTATGAAACTGTAAAAATCCATTCATGTCGTATAAGTTAAAAAAACATTCTTCTTGTACTTTTGTCGGAAAATTCAAAAAGTACTTTATATGGAAACCAAAGGAATGATTTCGTCCATACAATGTGATAAAAAGTAAAAAAGGGTAAAAATGAATTTAAACATACACGGAAGAATATTAATCATTTTATGAAAACATATTTATAAAACATGGACATGGATGACAAACATAACCCTAGTAAATACTTACGTATAAACAATCTCGGATAAAAATTAGATTGCAAAATTATCCCTTACCTTAGGTCTGATATGCTTCGTATGTATCTGAAGCTCCTGTATAATCATTTAAATAATGTAATTGACTTATTACAGAATCATATTCATTGTTATGATATCATATATGGTTCACTTATTACTTTATATTACCTGTTCTTTTGTAAATTCCATGTTAAAGCAGCATTTTGACTAAAATCGTTTCATTTATCGTACGTGTTTCGACATGTTGTTCTTGATATTATTACTTATATCATGATTTAATTAATTCTAGAATGTAAAACATTATTTACATGTAATATATATTTAGTATATAAATATATATTATAGATTGATAAATGAAATAGATCGTTCATGGAGACAATAGGCCGTGCGTACGCATGAACGCTGTTTTCGTTTCCTTATTGAATTAAATGGAATTAAGTAAATGAAACATATATGTACATAAATCCAGTATCATTATTATGTAATATCTTTAATGATTATTAATTATATATACATTATAATCATACTTGAATGTTTAATCATGGAAAATGAATCTCATCGTGTTCGTGGAGACAGTAGTTCGTACGTACACACGAGCGATGATACCATTCCCTTGATCATGGAATTGTATTTATGTGTATGTATAATATTTAATAATCAATATCACTTTAAAATAATCATATATAGTTATTTATTTATACCATTATACCCATCCAAGTATGGTGGTGGTGGAAAACATATTACACCACGGCGTGGAGACAGTATTCCTTACGTACGCACGCGCAGTGAATTCATTTTCCGTAGTATGTATAGAAGATGAAATTGGGTTGTTTAATATTTATAATAACATATCATTATATGATCGATACTGATGTTATTAATTTATAATGAAACAAACAGATAAGAAGAAGTATAAAAAGAAATAAATTGGAAAGAATCGATAAAGGATATTACCTCTTCTATGACGCGCCTCTTCTTAACCTCCTCTTAAGGCACTAGGGTTGGTATTTTGAGGAGACCATAACCTCTATAGTATATATAGGGAAGATTAGAAGGTAAATGATCAGGGTTTGGCTGAGATTAAAGGCTCAAAAGGGTGTGAAGGGAAGAGGGAAGGGGTGCCCTTTTTATAAGGGAGGAGAGAAGCACCTTTGGAAAAACTTAAAATATTATTTTTTAATAAAGTCATATTCAGTTTATAATAACTCCATATTGATTTATTTTGAATCTATAGTGGGTATGGGTCGAAAGTATCTCAACCAATAGGATTTAGGCAAATTTAGGTTACCATTTTAACCTTATAATATAGATTTAACTTAAGTTAAATAATTTAACTTTTACCTTGTCTTCTTGTTTTCTTACACTATATGGTTAATAAACTTACTATAACAAGCCAAACGAAACCCAAGTGGTTCATTATTAATATATATAACCTTAAATGAGTCATTTGGCCGAACCATAGATTTCTAAAAATATAATATCAATTAATAATATAATATTTGTTTTAAAAACTATTTTATGTCAATTTTGACACTATTTGGTAATTGATTTTTGTGAAAATCATAACAACATGATTAGTTCAAAAAAGGTTAATTGAATCAATACTAACATGTCATATTAACCTATAAAATTAGTATAATTCATAAAAAGTCTCAAATTACATTTATTTGGGTATTTATACCATCAATTATGTTAATATTTCATTAATATGGTAATTACTGCATCATGATTGTGTCATAAATAAATTAAATTATTTAATGTCTAAAAATTATAAATAAACTACCATTAGGTAGGATATCATTTTATCTTTCTAATTAATATTTATAGTTGAATTTATCTTATGTATAACCCTATATTAAAAATGTTTTAGTTATTAAACTTTGATTTTAACTATTTTAACTCTTTTTTAAATAAAATAATAATAAATGTCCTAATCTAATCCAAGTGGACCTAAAAGGTAATATTTAATTTATAAGGTTTTTTTTCTAATTAAATTTATCCAATAGAATTAGGACATGTGTTAGGGTAATAATTATATCATTTTTACCCTTAATTACCCTATTTACTTTTAACCGTGGTAAATAAAAGTAATAAGTTACTATTCACCAAAAATTATTTTTATCTAATTGAACCACATTTTACTCCTTCATATTACCCGTGTCTCTCGGATTTTCGAAATTCCACTCACTAAAGCGGTAAAATTATGTTTTATGTAAATTTTCAAATTCTCCTAGGAGGTGGGTAAAAGACGGTGAAAAGTTCAATAAAATTTTTATATATATAAAATTATTATAAAATACATCCAATTAATTACATTGAACTTATTTAGGTATTATGTATCAATTTTGACCTAAAATAAATTTAAATAAAATATATAATTATTTAAATAAAAATTCGGTTTTTAAATAGTAACTCAGTATTTTCACTATTCATCAAAATTGAATGTTGTTAGAAAAATACCAAAAATTCACCCTAGGCTAATTTCGATATTCCGAATCAAAAAATGAAGTCCATTTAGAAAGATAAAATTTATAAAATTTCAAAAAGTGGGTATTACTATTCATAATGATTAGTTTATATAATATTTTAATAACATATTGTTGTTTAGTGAAACTCGGTATTGCGTACAACACACGCTATCGTGGAAGGTCGCAATTGCGTGTAATGAAAGTAAAGTCAGGGTTGTGTGTATTGAAAGATTCATTTGTTGTTGTGTATAATAGAATCCAACCATATTTCATTTATACATTGAATATATATATAGACACACTCAATGTTGCATAAAATAACTTCTATAAAACGAACTTGAAATTGTTTGTAACACTATCCAAGATTAGTGTTGTGTATACTGAAAGCTAATATGGTGTTGCGTATAGCACAAGATAATGTTGGTGTAGCGTACAATAGAAGATATGAAATTAATTAAAAAGAATATATCTTATAAAATCTCGGGGTGTTACATTCTACCCCCCTTAAAATGAATTTCACCCTCGAAATTCATCAGGGTTATAAATCATTTACTAATTGAAAGTTTCTTTAATAAAAACCCACATCATAAAAAGGAATACCAAAACAGAACTTTAAAAACTAAATTATGTAACGTAACGGTTACCCAAATTAACTAATCACTGGGTTTCCACATGGGAGAACATAGGTGAAAATATGGATATGGAAGAGAAATATGACCATCATGTTCTGATGGAGAGTGGTAGAGAACATGGCTATGAAAAAGCCAACAATAACAAAGTCATAAATTTGTAATGATCTAAGGCATCATCTGATTCTTCAGATATAAGGGCACTAGGACAACATTTTTGGTTTTCAAGATCATTTCCCTAAAGTTGAAGAATTTGAATTAGAAGAATTGCCTACTTTATTTTGGTACAATCTCACCGTTTCTCGTGCCTCAAACAATTTCCACTTCATATCTTAAAGAAATGAAGTTGAATTTGTCTTTTGTGATGTTTTAGCAGATCATGTGATAGAATGATACGTCATTCCATCTATCTCAAACATAAGGTTAGAAAAAGGTATATACGTAAGTCCATATATGGTGAGATTAATCATATATGGTTCCTAAAATGGTCATATACTTCATACATCATACCACTTAATAAATTAAAACTAATTTATACTAAATCAGGAATTCTGGTAGGCCAGTGGTAGGCGATAAAGGCATGCCGCACTTCGGTTGTGGGTTCGATTCCCACAACCTTTTTCGACGCGACGGTTTGTCGCCCGTCCTGCAGGTTGTCCTTTTTCTAAAACTATACTATTATAACATTCCAGAAATAATATCGAAAAAAGTGTTCTATCCTTAAACAATGCTATCTGATGTCTAACTTAATCTATTCCAATGTTTAGGCTTACCCAAACTCACAATATAAGGAAGAATATTGATAGAGAGGTCATCTACCAAGCATGTAAATACCCTCTTTTATCCTCATATATCATACGATATGTCTTTTTGGTCGCATTCCAAACATTCTAATGCCTTAATCATGTGTTCTCTTGAAACATGAATTACCATAGAACCTTAGTGAAAACATGAGTGCTGTCAAAAGTTAACTCTTTCCACATACCAAAATCCCAAAAATTCTATATACTCAAACCATGATATCACTTAGTCCTTATATCAACCATGAGCTCATGAATACTATCAAACAATTTATTTTCTCCTTATCCTTTCATTATGCACATATCATCTACCTTCCAAAAATATTTGAATAAACTTTCATGGTTACTGGTACCATATTTTTATAGAAAACCCTAATGGACCAATACACAGATATTTCAATATACTATAAAAGTACCTCAACAACATTATTATTGAATTCCAATACATAAGAACTTCAATCCATCCTCTTTAATTATGGGCATGGAATATGTCCTACCTAAACTTAGAAGTAACTTCTTAGGTCAAATCATTGATTTGGGTAATTCCCATGTTCTCTGCAGATTAGACATTGGACTCCATAACAGTCTGTTACTCCATGACCCTTTTCTCCACATAAATAACATCTTCCCCTCCATTTGAGGTATTCTCCAAGGCTCTTATTCCCTTATTTACAAATATCAATCTTCCTTTCTCTATGATCCTCACCATGGGAACAAGAATAAAATTCCATCTTCCTGTTATTTGATGACTTAGGAATACAACTAAAGTTCACCTTGTTAATCATATATCGAGATGACTGATTCAGCATAATCACAATATCTTTCTCTCCAGGAGTTACATAATTTCTTTCATCATAGTCACCAATTTGTCCATTGGAATCAATGTTAACTGAATTCCTTCTCGTTCCCTCCATTGGATTAGACCAGAAACCATAGTGTAAGAAATAGTTAAAATAACGAGGAACCACATAATCATAATAAGTCACTTATGGGATGTCTAAATTATCATAAATTCTTTAATATATGAAACCTATGGTTCACCCTAGGTTATTCATGATCGTAAAGATAATTCTATGACTCTAACCTATATGTATACTTAACCTTAATGACATCCCTAAACATACCTTATAAATATCTCTATGGATCTAACTAAAGTTCTCACATCCTGGTTTCCAAAGGTTGACTAAACCTTTCCTCTGATACCAACTGTAGAGACCCATAGCTTGACGTACATGAACATTACATTACTTTTTTGGAATACTTAAAACATAACAAAAACAAACACACAAGTTCCGTAATAGTTTAGTGTCTTTGTAAACTCAGAAAATTAATCTTCTAATAACAATGAAATACCTTCAACATCTCCCATAAAGGCCTTCCCCTTTTGTTTTCTTAGCTAAAACCTTTGTTTATATCATGGGGAAAAGAAAAAATTAAAAGGGTGAGCTCAAATGCTTAGTAAGGGTAAACATAGATAACATAAAACAATCCATAATCATTTGAATGAAAAAACATGAACATAAAATCTAAACATCAAAATCTTGAGCAAGGACATAAATCTTGGAAGTACGTAAGGCATATGTCATAAAGGAACATCAATCACGATAAAATATCATGGAGATAAAACATGTAATAGTGGAAAACCATTAAGCACGTGATATGATTTCCATAGTAGCCAAGGCATTGTTTCCAAGACCATGTTAGTGGACAAAGTCCCTTTCTAATTTGAGTTCACTCCTCGTTCCAGTCACGTATCACGGAATCAGATTAACTTATCGTTCCAGTCATGTCTATCTCATGAGATATAAATCTTTACCCAATGCATTGGAGGCAGATATATGTCCCACTCATCTCATAATGAAATCATTCTTAGGTGTGCCACAACATAAACATAAATCATTCATCATAACCCAAAGAATAAAATGGGTTTCATAAACATCATCCCATCATAACATAATCCATATAAAACAAATGGATATCATTTCATCATACGAGAATTGAAAACATGTAAATCATATAGACATTATACTTGAAACATACACCTATGAAATAATTTAATCTTAGATGGAAATTGGTTTTGATAAAACACTTGAGATAAATTATTGAGGAAAATATCCTTTCTTATTCAAAATCATTTTCTTTTCACAAAATTCCATGAAATTTTAAAAGAAAATAATTTTGTTGAAAATAGTCATGAAATCTTGTAGAGTAATCTTCATGAAAATAAGGTGTTATGGAACCATAAAAATCTGTTCATGCCGTATAAGTTAAAAAAACATTCTTCTTGTACTTTTGTCGAAAATGTAAAAAAGTACCTTATATGGAAACCAAAGGAAATAATCCTTCCATACAATGTGGTAAAAAGTAAAAAAAGGGTAAAAACGACTTTAAACATACATGGAATAATAGTAAACATTTTATGAAATCATATTTAGAAAACATGGACATGGATGATAAACATAACCCCAGTAAATACTTACGTATAAACAATATCGGATAAAAATGAGATTGAAAATTTATCCATTACCTTATGTCTGATATGCTTCGTACATATCCAAACCTCCAGTATAATGATTTAAATAATTTCATTGACTTATTACAGAATCATATTCATTGTTATGATATCATATATGGTTCACTTATGACTTTATATTACCAGTTCTTTTGTAAATTCCATGTTAAAGCAGCATTTTGAGTAAAATCGTTTCATTTATCGTACGTGTTTCGACATGTTGTTCTTGATATTATTACTTATATCCTGATTTACTTAATTTCAGAATGTGAAACATGACTTATATATAATATATATTCAGTATATAAATATATATGATAGATCAATAAATGAAATACATCGTTCATGGAGACGGTAGGTCGTGCGTACGCATGAACGCTGTTTTCGTTTCCTTATTTAATTAAATGGAATTAAGTAAATGAAACATATATGTACATAAATCCAGTATCATTATTATGTAATATATTTCATGATTATTTATTATATATACTTTATAATCATACTTGAATGGTTAATCATGGAAAATGAATCTCATCGCGTTCGTGGAGACGGTAGTCCGTACGTACGCACAAGCGATGATATCATTACCATGATCATGGAATTGTATTCAAGTGTATGTATAATATTTCATAATCAATATCAATTTAAAATAATCATATATAGTTATTTATTTACACCATTATACTCATCCAAGTAAGGTGGTGGTGGAAAACAGATTACACCACGTCGTGGAGATTGTATTCCATACGTACGCCCACGCGGTGATTTCGTTTTCCCTAGGATGGATAGAAGATGAAATTTTGTTGTTTCATATTTATAATAACATATCAGTATATTATTAACACTGATGTTATTAATTTATGATGAAACAAATAGAGAAGAAGAAGTAGAAAAAGAAATAAATTGGAAAGAATCGATAAAGGATATTACCACTTCTTTGACGCGCCTCTTCTTAACCTCCTCTTAAAGAACTAGGTTTGTCCTTTTGAGGATAACAGAACCTCTATAATATTTATAGGGAATATGAGAAGGGAAATGGTCAGGTTTTGTCCTAGCTTCAAGTCTCAAAAGGGTGTGAAGAGAAGAGGGAAGGGGTGCCCTTTTTATAAGGGAGGAGAGAAGCACCTTTGGAAAAACATAAAATATTATTTTTTAATAAAGTCATATTTGGTTTATAATAACTCCATATTGATTTATTTTGAATCTATAGTGGGGATGGGTCGAAATTATCTCAACCAATAGGATTTATGCAAGTTTACGTTACCATTTTAACCTTATCATTTAGATTTAACTTTAGTTAAATAATTTAACTTTTACCTTGTCTTCTTGTTTTCTTACACTATATAGTTAATAAACTTACTATAACAAGCCAAACGAAACCCAAGTGGTTCATTATTAATATATATAACATTAAATAAGTCATTTGGCCAAACCTTAGATTTATAAAAATATAATATCAATTAATAATATAGTATTTGTTTTAAAAACTATTTTATCTCAATTTTGACACTATTTGGTAATTGATTTTTGTGAAAATCATAACAACATGATTAGTTCAAAAACGGTTAATTTAATCAATACTAACATGTCCTATTAACCAATAAAATTATTATAATTCATAAAAATTCTCAAATTACATTTATTTGGGTATTTATAACATCAAATATGTTAATATTTCATTAATATGGTAATTACTGCATCATGATTGTGTCATAAATAAATTAAATTATTTAATGTCTAAAAATTATAAATAAACTACCATTAGGTAGGATATCATTTTATCTTTCTAATTAATATTTATTGTAGAATTAATCTTCTGTATAACCCTATATTAAAAATGTTTTATTTATTAAACTTTGATTTTAACTATTTTATCTCTTTTTAAAATAAAATAATAATAAATGTCCTAATCTAATCCAAGTGGACCTAAAAGGTAAAATTTAATTTATAAGGTTTTTTTTGGTCTAATTACATTTATCCAATAGAATTAGGACATGTGTTAGGGTAATAATTATATAATTTTTACCCTTAATTACCCTATTTACTTTTAACCGTGGTAAATAAAAGTAAAAAGTTACTATTTGCCAAAAACTATTTTTATCTAATTGAACCACATTTTACTCCTTGATATTAACCGTGTCTCTTGTATTTTCGAAATTACACTCACTAAAGCGGTAAAATTATGTTTTATGTAAATTTTAAAATTCTCCTAGGAGGTGGGTAAAAGACGGTGAAAAGTTCAATAAAATTTTTATATATCTAAAATTATTATAAAATACATCCAATAAATTAAATTGAACTTATATAGGTATTATGTATCAATTTTGACCTAAAATAAATTTAAATAAAATATATAATTATTTAAATAAAAATTCGGTTTTTAAATAGTAACCCAATATTTTCACTATTCATCAAAATTGAATGTTAGAAAAATACCAAAAATTCACCCTAGGCTAATTTCGATATTCTGAATCAAAAAATGAAGTCCATTTTGAAGGATAAAATTTATAAAATTTCAAAAAGTGGGTATTACTATTCATAATGACTAGTTTATATAATATTTAAATAACATATTGTTGTTTAGTGAAACTCGGTATTGGGTACAACACACGCTATCGTGGAAGGTCGCAATTGCGTGTAATGAAAGTAACGTCAGGGTTGTGTGTATTGAAAGATTCATTTGTTGTTGGGTATAATAGAATCCAACCATATTTCATTTATACATTGAATATATATATATAGACACACTCAATGTTGCATAAAATAACTTCTATAAAACGAACTTGAAATTGTGTGTAACACTATCCAAGATTAGTGTTGTGTATACTGCAAGCTAATATGGTGTTCCATATAGAACAAGATAATGTTGTTGTAGCGTACAACAGAAGATATGAAATTAATTAAAAAGAATATATCTTATAAAATCTCGGGGTGTTACATTCTACCCCCCTTAAAATGAATTTCGCCCTCGAAATTCATCGGGGTTATAAATCATTTACTAATTGAAAGTTTCTTTAATAAAAACCCACATCGTAAAAAGGAATACCAAAACAGAACATTAAAAACTAAATTATGTAACGTAACGGTTACCCAAATTAACTAATCACTGGGTTTCCACATGGGAGAAAATAGGTGAAAATATGGATATGGAAGAGAAATCTGACCATCATGTTCTGATGGAGAGTGGCAGAGAACATGGCTATGAAAAAGCCAACAATCACAAAGTCATAAATTTGTAATGATCTAAGGCATCATCTGATTCTTCAGATATAAGGGCACTAGGACAACATTTTTGGTTTTCAAGATCATTTCCCTAAAGTTGAAGAATTTGAATTAGAAGAATTACCTACTTTATTTTGGTACAATCTCACCATTTCTCGTGCCTCAAACAATTTCCACTTCATATCTTAAAGAAATGAAGTTGAATTTGTCTTTTGTGATGTTTTAGCAGATCATGTGATAGAATGATAGGTCATTCCATCTGTCTCAAACATAAGGTTAGAAATAGCTATATACATAAGTCCATATATGGTGAGATTAATCATATATGGTTCCGAAAATGGACATATACTTCATATATCATACCACTTAATAAATTAAAACTAATTTATACTAACTCAGGAATTCTGGTAGGCCAGTGGTAGGCAATAAAGCCATGCCGCACTTCGGTTGTGGGTTCGATTCCCACAACCTTGTTCGACGTGACAGGTTGTCGCCCGTCCTTCCGGTTTTTCTTTTTCTAAAAATAAACTATTATAACATTCCAGAAATAATATCGAAAAAAGTGTTCTATCCTTAAACAATGCTATCTGATGTCTAACTTAATCTATTCCAATGTTTAGGCTTACCCAAACTCACAATATAAGGAAGAATATTGATAGAGAGGTCATCTACCAAGCATGTAAATACCCTCTTTTATCCTCATATATCATAAGATATGTCTTTTTGGTCGCATTCCAAACATTCTAATGCCTTAATCATGTGTTCTCTTGAAACATGAATTACCATAGAACCTTAGTGAAAACATGAGTGCTATCAAAAGTTAACTCTTTCTACAAACCAAAATCCCAAAAATTCTATATACTCAAACCATGATATCACTTAGTCCTTATATCAATCATGAGCTCATGAATACTATCAAACAATTTATCTTCTCCTTATCCTTTCATTATGCACATATCATCTACCTTCCAAAAATATTTGAATAAACTTTCATGGTTACTGGTACCATATTATTATAGAAAACCCCAATGGACCAATACACAGATATTTCAATATACTATAAAAGTACCTCAAAAACATTATTATTGAATTCCAATACATAAGACCTTCAATCCATCCTCTTCAATTATGGGCATTTAATAGGTCCTCCCTAAATTTAGAAGTAACTTCTTAGGTCAGATCATTGATTTGGGTAATGCCCATGTTCTCCGCAGATTAGACATTGCACTCCATAATAGTCTGTTACTCCATGACCCTTTTCTCCACATAAATAATATCTTCCCCTCCATTTGAGGTATTCTTCAAGGTTCTTCTTCCCTTATTTACAAATATCAATCTTCCTTTATCTATGATTCTTACCATGGGAACAAGCATAAAATTCCATCTTCCTGTTATTTGATGACTTAGGAATACAACTAAAGTTCACCGTGTTAATCATATATCGAGATGACTAATTCAGCATAATCACAATATCTTTCTCTCCAGGAGTTACATAATTTCTTTGATCATAGTCACCAGTTTTTCCATTGGAATCAATGTTAACTGAATTCCTTCTCATTCCCTCCATTGGCTTAGACCAGAAACCATAGTGTAAGAAATAGTTAAAATAACGAGGAACCACATAATCAAAATAAGTCACTTATGGGATGTCTAAATTATCCTAAATTATTTAATATATGACACCTTTGGTTCACCCTAGGTTATTCATGATCGTCAAGATAATTCTATGACTCTAACCTATATGTATACTTAACCTTAATGACATCCCTAAACATACCTTATAAATTTCTCTATGGATCTCACTAAAGTTCTCAAATCCTGGTTTCCAAATGTTGACTAAACCTTTCCTCTAATACCAACTGTAGAGACCCATAGCTTGACGTACATGAACATTACATTACTTTTTTGGAATACTTAAAAAATTACAAAAACAAACTCACAAGGTCCGTAATAGATTAGTGTCTTTGGAAACTTAGAAAAATAATCTTCTAATAACGATAAAATACCTTCAACATCTCCCATAAAGGTCGTCCCCTTTTGTTTTCTTAGCTAAAACCTTTGTTTATATCATGGGGAAAAGAAAACATTAAAAGGGTGAGCTCAAATGCTTAGTACGGGTAAACATAGATAACATAAAACAATCCATAATCATTTGAATGAAAAAACATGAACATAAAATCTAAACATCAAAATCATGAGCAAAGACATAAATCTTGGAAGTACGTAAGGCATATATCATAAAGTAACATCAATCACAATAAAATATCATGGAGATAAAACATGTAATAGTGGAAAACCATTAAGCACGTGATATGATTTCCATAGTAGCCAAGGCATTGCTTCCAAGACCATGTTAGTGGACAAAGTCCCTTTCTGATTTGAGTTCACTCCTCGTTCCAGTCACGTATCACGGAATCAGATTAAATTATCGTTCCAGTCATGTATATCTCATGAGATATAAATCTTTACCCAATGTATTGGAGGGAGATATAGGTCCCACTCATCTCATAATGAAATCATTATTAGGTGTGCCACAACATTAACATAAATCATTCATCATAACCCAAAGAATAAAATGGGTTTCATAAACATCATCCCATCATAACATAATCCATATAAAACAAATGGATATCATTTCATCATAAGATAATTGAAACCGTGTAAATCATATAGAAATTATACTTGAAACAAACACATATGAAATAATTTAATCTTAGATGGAAAATGGTTTTGATAAAACACTTGAGATAAATTATTGAGGAAAATATCCTTTCTTATTCAAAATCATTTTACTTTCACAAAATGACATGAAATTTTAAAAGAAAATAATTTTGTTGAAAATAGTCATGAAATCTTGTAGAGTAATCTTCATGAAAATAAGGTGTTATGGAACCATAAAAATCTGTTTATGTCGTATAAGTTAAAAAACATTCTTCTCGTACTTTTGTCGGAAAAGTCAAAAAGTACCTTATATGGAAACCAAAGGAAAGATTCCTTCCATAAAATGTGGTAAAAAGTCAAAATAGGGTAAAAACGACTTTAAACATACATGGATGAATAGTAAACATTATATGAAATCATATTTAGAAAACATGGACATGGATGATAAACATAACCCCAGTAAATACTTACGTATAATCAATATCGGATAAAAATGAGATTGAAAAATTATCCATTACCTTATGTCTGATATGATTCGTACGTATCCGAACCTCCAGTATAATGATTTAAATAATTTCATTGTTACAGAATCATATTCATTGTTATGATATAATATATGGTTCAGTTATGACTTTATATTACCCGTTCTTTTGTAAATTCCATGTTTAAGCAGCGTTTTGAGTAAAATCGTTTCATTTATCGTACGTGTTTCGACATGTTGTTCTAGATATTATTACTTATATCCTGATTTACTTAATTCCATAATGTGAAACATGACTTACATATAATATATATTCAGTATATAAATATATATGATATATCAATAAATGAAATACATCGTTCAAGGAGACGGTAGGCCGTGCGTACGCATGAACGCTGTTTTCATTTCCTTATCGAATTAAATGGAATTAAGTAAATGAAACATATATGTACATAAATCTAGTATCATTATTATGTAATATATTTCATGATTATTTATTATATATACTTTATAATCATACTTGAATGGTTAATCATGGAAAATGAATCTCATCGCGTTCGTGGAGACGGTAGTCCGTACGTACGCACAAGCGATGATATCATTCCCATGATCGTGGAATTGTATTCAAGTGTATGTATAATATTTCAGAATCAATATCAATTTACAATAATCATATATAGTTATTTATTTACACCATTATACCCATCCAATTAAGGTGGTGGTGGAAAACATATTACACCATGTCGTGGAGATGGTATTCCATACGTACTCTCACGCGGTGATTTCATTTTCCCTAGGATGGATAGAAGATGAAATTTGGTTTTTTAATATTTATAATAACATATCAGTATATTATTGACACTGATGTTATTAATTTATGATGAAACAAATAGAGAAGAAGAAGTATAAAAAGAAATAAATTGGAAAGCAAGGATAAAGGATATTACCACTTCTTTGATGCGCCTCTTCTTAACCTCCTCTTAAAGCACTAGGGTTGTTATTTTGAGGATAACATAACCTCTATAATATTTATAGGGAAGATTAGAAGGGAAATGGTCAGGGTTTGTCCTAGCTTCAAGTCTCAAAAGGGTGTGAAGAGAAGAGGGAAGGGGTGCCCTTTTTATAAGGGAGGAGAGAAGTACCTTTGGAAAAACTTAAAATATTATTTTTTAATAAAGTCATATTCGGTTTATAATAACTCCATATTGATTTATTTTGAATATATAGTGGGGATAGGTCGAAGTTATCTCAACCAATAGGATTTAGGCAAGTTTAGGTTACCATTTTAACCTTATCATTCAGATTTAACTTAAGTTAAATAATTTAACTTTAACTTGTCTTCTTGTTTGCTTACACTATATGGTTAATAAACTTGCTATAACAAGCCAAAAGAAACCCAAGTGGTTCATTATTAATATATATAACCTTAACTAAGTCATTTGGCCGAACCTTAAATTTCTATAAATATAATATCAATTAATAATATAATATTTGTTTTAAAAACTATTTTATCTCAATTTTGACACTATTTGGTAATTGATTTTTGTGAAAATAATAACAACGTGATTAGTTCAAAAAAGGTTAATTTAATCAATACTAACATGTCATATTAAAGTATAAAATTAGTATAATTCATAAAAAGTCTCAAATTACATTTATTTGGGTATTTATAACATCAATTATGTTAATATTTCATTAATATGGTAATTACTGCATCATGATTGTGTCATAAATAAATTAAATTATTTAATGTTAAAAAATTATAAATTAACTACCATTAGGTAGGATATCATTTTATCTTTCTAATTAATATTTATAGTAGAATTTCTCTTATGTATAACCCTATATTAAAAATGTTTTAGTTATTAAACTTTGATTTTAACTATTTTAACTCTTTTTTAAATAAAATAATAATAAATGTCCAAATCTAATCCAAGTGGACCTAAAAGGTAATATTTAATTTATAAGGTTTTTTTGGTCTAATTACATTTATCCAATAGAATTAGGACATGTGTTAGGGTAATAATTATATCATATTTACCCTTAATTATCCTATTTACTTTTAACCGTTGTAAATAAAAGTAAAAAGTTACTATTCACCAAAAATTATTTTTATCTAATTGAACCATATTTTACTCCTTGATATTAACTGTGTCTCTCGGATTTTCGAAATTCCACTCACTAAAGCGGTAAAATTATGTTTTATGTAAATTTTCAAATTCTCCTAGGAGGTGGGTAAAAGACGGTGAAAAGTTCAATAAAATTTTGATATATCTATAATTATTATAAAATACATCCAATTAATTACATTGAACTTATATAGGTATTATGTATCAATTTTGACCTAAAATAAATTTAAATAAAATATATAATTATTTAAATAAAAATTCGGTTTTTAAATAGTAACCCAGTATTTTCACTATTCATCAAAATTGAATGTTGTTAGAAAAATACCAAAAATTTACCCTAGGATAATTCCGATATTCCGAATCAAAAAATAAAGTCCATTTTGAAAGATAAAATTTATAAAATTTCAAAAAGTGGGTATTACTATTCATAATGACTAGTTTATATAATATTTTAATAACATATTGTTGTTTAGTGAAACTCGGTATTGCGTATAACACACGCTATCATGGAAGGTCGCAATTGCATGTAATGAAAGCAAAGTCAGGGTTGTGTGTATTGAAAGATTCATTTGTTGTTGTGTATAATAGAATCCAACCATATTTCATTTATACATTGAATATATATATATACACACTCAATGTTGCATAAAATAACTTCTATAAAATGAACTTGAAATTGTGTGCAACACTATCCAAGATTAGTGTTGTGTATACTTCAAGCTAATATGGTGTTGCGTATAGCACAAGATAATGTTGGTGTAGCGTACAACAGAAGATATGAAATTAATTAAAAAGAATATATCTTATAAAATCACGGGGTGTTACATTCTACCCCCCTTAAAATAAATTTCGCCCTCAAAATTCATCGGGGTTATAAATCATTTACTACTTGAAAGTTTCTTTAATAAAAAACCACATCGTAAAAAGGAATTCCAAAACAGAACTTTAAAAACTAAATTATGTAACGTAACGGTTACCCAAGTTAACTAATCACTGGGTTTCCACATGGGAGAACATAGGTGAAAATATGGATATGGAAGAGAAATCTGACCATCATGTTTTGATGGAGAGTGGAAGAGAACATGGCTATGAAAAAGCCAACAATCACAAAGTCATAAATTTGTAATGATCTAAGGCATCATCTGATTCTTCGAATATAAGGGCACTAGGACAACATTTTTGGTTTTCAATATCATTTCCCTAAAGTTGAAGAATTTGAATTAGAAGAATTACCTACTTTATTTTGGTACAATCTCACCGTTTCGCGTGCCTCAAAAAATTTCCACTTCATATCTTAAAGAAATGAAGTTGAATTTGTCTTTTGTGATGTTTTAGCAGATCATGTGATAGAATGATGGGTCATTCCATCTGTCTCAAACATAAGGTTACAAAATGTTATATACATAAGTCCATATATGGTGAGATTAATCGTATATGGTTCTTAAAATAGACATATACTTCATATATCATACCACTTAATAAATTAAAACTAATTTATACTAACTCGGGAATTCTGGTAGGCTAGTGGTAGGTGATAAAGGCATGCCGCACTTCGGTTGTGGGTTCGATTCCCACAACCTTGTTCGACACGACGGGTTGTCGCCCGTCCTGCAGGTTGTCCTTTTTCTAAAACTATACTATTATAACATTCCAGAAATGATATCAAAAAAAGTGTTCTATCCTTAAACAATGCTATCTGATGTCTAACTTAATCTATTCCAATGTTTAGGCTTACCCAAACTCACAATATAAGGAAGAATATTGATAGAGAGGTCATCTACCAAGCATGTAAATACCGTCTTTTATCCTCATATATCATAAGATATGTCTTTTTTGTCGCATTCCAAACATTCTAATGCCTTAATCATGGGTTCTCTTGAAACATGAATTACCATATAACCTTAGTGAAAACATGAGTGCTGTCAAAAGTTAACTCTTTCCACATACCAAAATCCCAAAAATTCTATATACTCAAACCATGATATCACTTAATCCTTATATCAATCATGAACTCATGAATACTATCAAACAATTTATTTTCTCCTTATCCTTTCATTATGCACATATCATCTACCTTCCAAAAATATTTGAATAAACTTTCATGGTTACTGGTACCATATTATTATAGAAAACCCCAATGGACTAATACACAGATATTTCAATATACTATAAAAGTACCTCAACAAAATTATTATTGTATTCCAATACATAAGACCTTCAATACATCCTCTTCAATTATGGGCATGGAATAGGTCCTCCCTAAATTTAGAAGTAACTACTTAGGTCAGATCATTGATTTGGGTAATGCCCATGTTCTCCGCAGATTAGACATTGGACTCCATAACAGTCTGTTACTCCATGACCCTTTTCTCCACATAAATAACATCTTCCCCTCCATTTGAGGTATTCTTCAAGGTTCTTATTCCCTTATTTAAAAATATCAATCTTCCTTTCTCTATGATCCTCACCATGGGAACAAGCATAAAATTCCATCTTCCTATTATTTGATGACTTAGGAATACAACTAAAGTTCACCTTGTTAATCATATATCGAGATGAATGATTCAGCATAATCACAATATCTTTCTCTCTAGGCGTTACATAATTTCTTTGATCATAGTCACCAATTTGTCCATTGGAATCAATGTTAACATAATTCCTTCTCGTTCCCTCCACTGGCTTAGACCAGAAACCATAGTGTAAGAAATAGTTAAAATAACGAGGAACCACATAATCATAATAAGTCACTTATGGGATGTCTAAATTATCATAAATTCTTTAATATATGACACCTTTGGTTCACCATAGGTTATTCATGATCGTCAAGATAATTCTATGACTCTAACATATATGTATACTTAACCTTAATGAAATCCCTAAACATACCTTATAAATATCTCTATGGATCTCACTAAAGTTCTCACATCCTGGTTTCCAAAGGTTGACTAAACCTTTCCTCTGATACCAACTGTAGAGACCCAAAGGTTGATGTACATGAACATTACATTACTTTTGTGTAATACTTAAAACATAACAAAAACAAACTCACAAGGTCCGTAATAGTTTAGTGTCTTTGGAAACTCAGAAAAATAATCTTCTAATAATGATGAAATACCTTCAACATCTCCCATAACGGCCGTCCCCTTTTGTTTTCTTAGCTAAAACCTTTGTTTATATCATGGGGAAAAGAAAACATTAAAAGGGTGAGCTAAAATTCTTAGTAAGGTTAAACAGAGATAACATAAAACAATCCATAATCATTTGAATGAAAAAACATGAACATAAAATCTAAACATCAAAATCTTGAGCAAAGACATAAATCTTGGAAGTATATAAGGCATATATCATAAAGGAACATAAATCACGATAAAATATCACGGAGATAAAACATGTAATAGTGGAAAACCATTATGCACATGATATAATTTCCATAGTAGCCAAGGCATTGCTTCCAAGACCATGTTACTGGACAAAGTCCCTTTCTGATTTGAGTTCACACCTCGTTCCAGTCACGTATCACGGAATCGGATTAACTTATCATTCCAGTCATGTCTATCTCATGAGATATAAATCTTTACCCAATGCATTGGAGGGATATATAGGTCCCACTCATCTCATAATGAAACACTTCTTATGTGTGCCACAACATAAACATAAATCATTCATCATAACCCAAAGAATAAAATGGGTTTCATAAACATCATCCCATCATAACATAATCCATATAAAACAAATGGATATCATTTCATCATAAGAGAATTGAAACCATGTAAATAATATAGACATTATACTTGAAACATACACAAATGAAGTAATTTAATCTTATATGGAAATGGTTTTGATAAAACACTTGAGATAAATTATTGAGGAAAATCTCCTTTCTTATTCAAAATCATTTTCTTTTCACAAAATGCCATGAAATTTTAAAAGAAAATAATTTTGTTGAAAATATTCATGAAATCTTGTAGATTAATCTTCATGAAAATAAGGTGTTATGGAACAATAAAAATCTGTTCATGCCGTATAAGTTAAAAAACATTCTTCTTGTACTTTTGTCGGAAAAGTCAAAAAGTACCTTATATGGAAACCAAAGGAAAGATTCCTTCCATACAATGTGGTAAAATGTCAAAAAAGGGTAAAAATGACTTTAAACATACATGGAAGAATAGTAAACATTTTATGAAATCATATTTAGAAAACATGGACATGGATGATAAACATAACCCCAGTAAATACTTACGTATAAACAATATCAGATAAAAATGAGATTGCAAAATTATCCATTAACTTATGTCTGATATGCTTCGTATGTATCTGAACCTCCAGTATAATTATTTAAATAATTTCATTGACCTATTACAGAATCATATTAATTGTTATGATATCATATATGGTTCACTTATGACTTTATATTACCCGTTCTTTTGTAAATTCCATGTTAAAGCAGCGTTTCGGGTAAAATCGTTCCATTTATCATACATGTTTCGACATGTTTTTCTTGATATTATTACTTATATCCTGATTTACTTAATTCCAGAATGTGAAACATGACTTATATATAATATATATTCAGTATATAAATATATATGATAGATCAATAAATGAAATGCATCGTTCATGGAGACGGTAGGCCGTGCGTACGCATGAACGCTGTTTTCGTTTCCTTATTGAATTAAATGGAATTAAGAAAATGAAACATATATGTACATAAATACAGTATCATTATTATGTAATATATTTCATGATTATTTATTATATATACTTTATAATCATACTTGAATGGTTAGTCATGGAAAATGAATCTCATCGCGTTTGTGGAGACGGTAGTCCGTACGTATGCACAAGCGATGATATCATTCCCATGATCGTGGAATTGTATTCAAGTTTATGTATAATATTTCAGAATCAATATAAATTTAAAATAATCAAATATAGTTATTTATTTACACCATTATACCCATCCAAGTAAGGTGGTGGTGGAAAACAGATTACACCACGTCGTGGAGATGGTATTCCATACGTACGCCCACGCGGTGATTTCGTTTTCCCTCGGATGGATAGAAGATGAAATTTGGTTGTTTCATATTTATAATAACATATCAGTATATTATTTACACTGATGTTATTAATTTATGATGAAACAAATAGAGAAGAAGAAGTATAAAAAGAAATAAATTGGAAAGAATCGATAAAGGATATTACCACTTCTTTGACGCGCCTCTTCTTAACCTCCTCTTAAAGCACTAGGGTTGTTCTTTTGAGGATAACAGAACCTCTATAATATTTATATGGAAGATTAGAATTGAAATGGTCAGGGGTTTTCCTAGCTTCAAGTCTCAAAAGGGTGTGAAGAGAAGTGGGAAGGGGTGCCCTTTTTATAAGGGAGGAGAGAAGCACCTTTGGAAAAACTTAAAATATTATTTTTTTAATAAAGTCATATTCGGTTTATAATAACTAAATATTGATTTATTTTGAATCTATAGTGGGGATGAGTCGAAATTATCTAAACCAATAGGATTTAGGCAAGTTTAGGTTACCATTTTAACCTTATCATTTAGATTTAACTCTAAGTTAAATAATTTAACTTTTACCTTGTCTTCTTGTTTTCTTACACTATATGGTTAATAATCTTACTATAACAAGCCAAACGAAACCCAAGTGGTTCATTATTAATATATATAACCTTAACTAAGACATTTGGCCGAACCTTAGATTTCTAAAAATATAATAACAATAAAAATATCATATTTGTTTTAAATAATATTTTATGTCAATTTTGACACTATTTGGTAATTTATTTTTGTAAAAATCATAACAACATGATTAGTTAGAAAAATGTTAATTGAATCAATACTAAAATGTCATATTAACCTATAAAATTATTGTAATTTATAAAAAGTCTCAAATTACATGTATTTGGGTATTTTTAACAACAATCATGTTAATATTTCATTAATAAGGTAATTACTGCATCATCATTGTGTCATAAATAAATTATATTATTTAATGTCTAAAAATTATAAATAAAATACAATTAGTTAGAAAATAATTTTATCTTTCTAATGAATATTTATAGTAGAATTTATCTTATTTATAACCCAATATTTAAATGTTTTAGTTATTAAACATTGATTTTAACTATTTTAACTTTTTTTAAAATAATATAATAATAAATGTCCTAATCTAATCTAAGTGGACCTAAAGGGTTATATTTTATTTATAAGGCTTTTTTTGGTCGAATTACATTTATCCAATTGAATTAGGACATTTTTTTTGTAATAATAATATCATTTTTACCCTTAATTACCATATTTACTTTTAACCGTGGTAAATAAACATAAAAAGTTATTATTCACCAAAAATTATTTTTATCTTACTGAACCACATTTTACTCCTTGATATTAACCATGTCTCTCATATTTTCTAAATTCTACTCACAAAAGAGGTAAAATTAAGTTTTATGTAAATTTTCAAATTCTCCTAGGAGGTGGGTAGAAGACGGTGAAAAGTTCAATAAACTTTTTATATATCTAAAATTATTATAAAATAAATCCAATTAGTTACATTGAACTTATATAGGTATTATGTATCAATTTTTACCTAAAATTAATTTAAATAAAATAAATAATTATTTAAATAAAAATTCAGGTTTTAAATAGTAACCCAGTGTTTTCACTATTCATCAAAAATCGAAAGTTTTCAGAAAAATACAAAAAAAATCACCATAGGCTAATTTCGATATTCCGAATCCAAAAATGAAGTCCATTTTGAAAGATAAATTTTATAAAATTTCAAAAAAGTGGGTATTACTATTCATAACGACTAGTATATATAATATTTTAATAACATATCGTTGTTTAGTGAAACTCGGTATTGCGTACAACACACACTATCGTGGAAGGTCGCGATTGCGTGTAATGAAATCCATTTCAGGGTTGTGTGTATTGCAAGATTCATTTGTTGTTGCATATAATATAATCCAACCATATTTCATTTATACATTGAATATATATATATATACACTCAATGTTGCGTAAAATAACTTCTATCAAACGAACATGAAATTGGGTGTAACACGATCCAAGATTAGTGTTGTGTATACTGCAAGATAATATGGTGTTGTGTATAGCACAAGATAATGTTGGTGTAGCGTACTTCAGAAGATATGAAAGAAATTAAAAATAATATATCTTATAAAATCTCGGGGTGTTACATACACCTTGTGAGAAAAGTATTACCATAAGGTAGATTATGATATTCTTACTAGCCAAGATGTCAAGTTATGACAATGTACAAAAAGGTATATACTCAAGATACCATCTCTTGAGAAGTTTTACTCAATGAGATAAGGTCACAATAGAAGAATAACCATGTTGCAGAACTGTGGATGACCCAGTTGCTAAAGCCGTTACTCAGCAGAAACATGATGTTCATCATGTGAGTAGTTATCATGTTTGGAAAGCTAGTTGGCTCTAGTGCAAGTGGGTGTGTTGAAATAGTGGTTGCTCTAGACCCAACTATTCAGTTCTTTTGATTACTATATTGTGTATACAGTTAGTTATGCATGATGTCTTCTTACCATTACAGTGTAGATTGTTCTTCATCCACTATTGAAAAGGTAATGTCCAAAGATTAATTATTGTATCAAAAGGTTATAAAAGTTCCCATGATATAATGAGAACCTCAAGATACTGTGACATTAATCTTAAATATAAGTTCTACAGTCTAGATATATCTTACTGATTGGACATAGTATATGTTCTTCCATCAGGTGTTTGGGGATCATAAGCATTGAGACTTCTTCTCATGAAGTTCACACTTGGTGATCTCTAGTAGTGAAATCATGAGGACTAACCCACCAATAGAAAATCCTCCTGTTTTGGGTTTCATTGGACGTTTCTATCTACAATCATGTGTAATGGTCACCAGACTTGAGATCATTACCAATGTATATAATTTTATTTCGTACTTTGATGCAAGATGAAAACCATGGAAATTAAGTCATGGCGAGGTAGTTTGTGTCGAGTTCATCATTGGTGTCATGGCATTGGTTGAATGTTCAAGAAAGAATTTGTCGCCTCCAGGTTATAGAAGTAATATTTATCAACACATGTTGATGTGGATGGATGTACCTTTATAAGACCATGGCCATGGAATTTGAGGGTAAATTTGTTCAGTTACATCAATAAACAATAAAGTAGGAAAAGGGCGATGACCCGAGAGTGCATCTTGCTTTATGAGATTTTACAAACAAAGTGATTATATTACACAATGCATGTTTGTAGGTTGGTTGTCGCTGCGGCGAAAATCCTTATTTCTTCAGGGGCTATTATGGGTTGCTATATCCCGCTCTTGGTCTGTGATTACTATTCACTACTGTCGAAATAAGGGCCTAGAGGGTCACACTCAATAGAATATTCCTGAATCTTCTATCTTCAGTCGAATTCGATTTTTGGAAATAGTGGTCCCTGCCACAGGGGTCCAGGATTTTCCCAAAGTTAAACGATCACCAATTCAATAAATAAATTCATATTATTAGATTTTATAATAATGAGTATTTAATTTATTTATTAAATGTATTTACGAGTTTTAAGTAAATACATGAAAATATTAATTAACGAATATTAAATTATTCAAGGTTCAATTAATATATATGGGAGCAATGAGTCAAGTTAATGACTCAATTATTATCACGTCATATATTTTAATATATTACAAGTGAAAGATAATAATATTTATGTCTCGGTTTAGTAGTCATAAAATGTCATTGATAGTGCGTTAAGTATTCGGGGCCAACGAGGCTATACAAGTTATTTTAATTAAGAACTATAAATAGAAGAGTAGGGGGTTTTTCTAAATACTATTCGTGTCTCTTATCTATCTTATCGTCTCTCCCATAATCTAATGAGAGAGGCTTTGGATCCAAGGAGCTTGGATTGAGCTCTCTCTTAGGCATCGCTAGCGAAGAGATGTGGTGATCGTTGGAGAGTCGAAGGCATCGTCTCAATTCCGCACTAGCACCCGGATTACGACGAATGGTGATACCACAGATTCTTTGAAGCATGTGTGGATGATCTAGAGAAATTCAACTTCAGATTGTTTGAGAAGTGATCGACAACGACGAGAACACGTCGTGCGTGACTTCGAATCTAAACTACGTATTTTTATGGTTTATTTCGTTCTTAAAATCCTTCATCTGTGGTCCTCATCTAATATCCGCCTACTGTACACCGATGTCGACAAGTTTACATCGATCATTAGAGGAAAATTTTAAAATTACACCTGTTTGGGGATTGTGTTACACACTTGTTTCTTTGAAGATTGTCTCTATGATATTCCACATCATCTCGTCTCCTCCATGTACAGCCTGGTCCTAGCTCCCTAATTCTCAGCCTAGCTACTCATTGTTTGCACAAGACACAACAAGGTGCAGGCGAAGCCCATGCAGGGGGTGAGTATAAAAATAATCAGTTGGGACCCCGAGACCCCCGAAGGTCTCCTGGAGTTCCACAAAGGAATAAACCACAAGAAAGACCTCAATCACAAAGCATGAAGCAATAGTCACATCACACTAGGTATAAAACTTGGTGAAATAATAAATAAGATGTTAATCCACATAGGGTCTCTATGTAGCTGATCCGTGATGGGATGCTCTACTCCTGGTCCTCATCAGGTTGCTCTGATGTTGATCCACACAGGGTCACTATGTTGCTGATACAAATAGGGTCATTATGATGTTGATCCACACAGGATCGCTATAATGCTAATCCACACAGGTTCTCTATTAAGCTGATCCATGAAGAGTTGCTCTAAGGCTGGTCCTTTTTAGGTTGATATGATGATGATCCACACAGGGTCACTAAGATGATGATCCACACAGGTTCTTTATGATGCTGATCCACACAGGGTCGTTATGATGTTGATCCACATAGGGTCGCTAGGGTTTTGATCCACACAGGGCCACCATGAAACCGATCCACAATGGGCCGCTATGATGTTGATCCACATAGGGTCGCTAGGATGATGATCCACACAGGGTCACTATGATGTCGATCTATATAGGTTTTCTATGATGTTGATCTACATTGGGTTCCTACAATGCGGATCCACACAGGTTCGCTCTTCAATTGACGGCTTGCCATGGGATTCCCGCTCATAACACACTTGATTTTGGGAGAACCACTCCTCTAGCCATTAGTCATATTTCAACCAATATGATGTCCCACAAAAATTATACTCAAGGGACTACCTCATCATAGGGGTACCAATGTGATAGATGACACATTGTTCAGAATCTTAGTCTCTGAGATATGAGAACTTTTGTAAAAAGTGCCCGGTTGGATTTAGGTCTGGTCCAACCCAGGTTGCACATCAAACACCTTCAAAACTCACATAGTGTATCTCTAATGGACGGTCTTGTCACACAGGTCCTTATGCCATAGAAGGTGCATCAATCGAATGCTTGGTCTATTAGTTACCTCCCTTTCCGTGAAACGGGGGTGATCGCACCTTAGTCGGGCCCGCTAGAATATGCAAAAGTGAATTCTTCCAAAAAGGGATCCCAACGCCACTAACATCATGTCTAATAGACTCTTGGTTCATCGGTTATGGGTGATTCTTTATCAGGGGACAGGTTGGGTCTGGGCCCGGTCTGACTCGGTCAGACCGGACCGACGCAATGGGACCCGGGGTGTACCTGAACCCGCCTGGGTCCAACCCGTTAAGGGTCGCCCTGTTTCACAGGGTCCGGCCCTTCAGGGTCAACCCGGTTCGGTTCATGGGCTCGGGCCGTGGTTGGTTCGGCCCATTGGGTGGCTCTTTCCAGCTGGGCCGCAGGTCCATCCAGACCCGCTGCGCGGGTCCATCCTGCTCGGCCGGTCCCCTAGAAGGTAGACTGCCTTTTCTATTTTCCATCTAGTTGAGGGGACATTTCTCTCAGCTGGTGGGGCGCTGCCCCACCGTATTAAATGGTCGGCCGTTTGGCTGACCGGGTTTTGCCTAGATGGCACGACATGGGCCTCGTTGCACCTTCCTACCACGACCTACTGGCCGCGGCCACTATAGCCAGTAGCACATATGGGTGCCACCGTTGTCCCATGCGTCAAGATTGGGTTGGTCGCCTTCATCCCCCAAGGCGTGTTGTCGTGCACTGCCTTCCACCGCCTGTGGCCGGTTGCTGTCAATCTCCACCGGGGCCCGCCAACCGCCGCCTACATGGCGCACCAGGGGTTTCTTCCACGGGTCACCAAACATGCACCTCTTTCCGTTCTTGGTGTGTTCTGTTCCTACGACTCTCCTGCATTGTCGTCGTTAGAGCATGACCCGTTATTTCGTGTTGTTGTCAATCTGTGGAAAATGTCCCTGAAAAATGGAGCATGAACGAAGCGGTGGAGGGTCTGGACCTTTTTTTGTTTGGCCCACACCCTCCGTGTTAATGTTATTCCTAGTGGGAGAGTATTTAATTCACCAAATAAAACATCAAAATAAACTTCCTACCTAGAAGAGACATTTACTAACGGCGATCGACGGAACCACCTTCGTCGTTTTCATCGGTTCGTGATTCGGTGTCACTCATCACCGCTCACTGAAACAGGTCTCAACAATCAAGTGGACGACATTATGGTAATTTTCCAAAGCTTCTTCGCTTGGTGAATCCATGCTAGCACCCCTCCCTATGCTCTATATAAATAGGACATGAGAAGGGTGAGTAACGCATGTGGAATTAATGAGATTCATTTAATTAATGAACCTTCCAATTCTAATAGTGTAGTTACAAAAATAAAGGATAATCTAGCCATTTAATGGATTGAAATGTCATCGGTCCCGCCACCACTGCTCATCCGTTGTATGAAAAGAAAAAAAGAAATAAAATAACCTTTTTATTTTATTATTCTTTTAAATGTCCAAAAATTATCTTATTCTCTCGACTTACTACGGTCGAAGTGAAGCCTCTATTAAGAGAATCTCGGTGCTGTGGATTAAATAGTGCCCTCATATTTTTAATCTAAGAACCGGTTCCAATGATATAAAATTCCATCCATGCATTTACTAAACATACCTAAAAAAGTTCAGAAATTCATTCTGGGCACACAAGGCCTCAGAATCATGCCCCGTCAATTTTCACAAACCCGTAATATTTTTATATAATTAAAAAAACACATGGAATGTCTGAGTATTTACATGCACAAAGTGTGACTAAACCTTTTATGAGGAAAATACAGTTTTCCAAAAAAATTATACTTATTTTAAATGATCCTTATTTATTTAATAATAAACAGATAACAATAATTTTCATAATTTAGTTAGTATTATATATCCACTAAATTTAAAATCTTGGTTATAATGGTATACTATATTATGGTTCATTGAGGCCCATGGTTGCTCGTTTCACAAGCTATAAAGAGATTAAATTGAAAGATATATATTTTAGGGGATGTTTATCCTTTGTGTTGTGTGTAATGTACTCGATCAAATTCATTGTAATTATTTTAAAATATTGGGCTGTTAAACTCCTTGGAAAGTAATAAATTTATAGGGATAATGATCCCATATTCTTAAATGGAAGGAATTACTCTATATAATATTGGATTAAAAGATATGTTAAATCAACCACAAGAAAAAACATGACATAAAATAAAATGTATACCAAAACCATCCCATAAAACATATATAACGTAATAAAATATATATTATCTATAAATAAATTTCCAAAAGAAAATATATGGTAGGGACACTACTAAAATATAAAAATCTAATCTATTAATGTCTATAATAGTCCACATTGTCCTCTGGGAAGCATTAAAATAGTTTTTATGTACGTATCATGAGCATACAAGTATACTTAGAAGGATCAAACCTAATGTTTATCATTCACATGATTAAATATCATACTCATTAAAAAGTGAACAAAGAGAAGAACCAACAACACCTAAATAAGATAACTGACCTATCACATCCTCGCCAGGAAAGGCTCTTGAAAGAGTGAAATCTGGATATTGGTATCACTAAGAGGGGAAGGGGTGAATTATTGGTGCTAATTTTTTTTGTTTCCTTATAATTGATACAACCTTCACCTATGGTTAAATATTTCTTTCCCTACTGAAATCAATTCAAACACACATCCATAGGAGCACCAGTATTTACAAGTTTCACTATTCAATAAGAATATCGTTTTCTTTAGTATGGTTTGGAAATGATCCTATGGATGTGTGTTTGAATGGATTTCAGTAGGGAAAGAAATATTTAACCATAGGTGAAGGTTGTATCAATTGTAAGGAAACAAAAAAAAATTATCACCAATAATTCACCCCTTCCCCTCTTAGTGATACCAATATCCAGATTTCACTCTTTCAAGAGCCTTTCCTGGCGAGGATGTGATAGGTCAGTTGTCTTATTTAGGTGTTGTTGGTTCTTCTCTTTGTTCACTTTTTAATGAGTATGATATTTAATCATGTGAATGATAAACATTAGGTTTGATCCTTCTAAGTATACTTGTATGCTCATGATACGTACATAAAAACTATCTTTAGCAGTGGGTCTGGTCCCTTCTGTTTTTAGCCGTGGCCAGCATGCTGTCTTCTGTTTGGGAGGCAAGAAATGCTGCTATCTTTAGCAGCGCTTCTCCCTCCTTTCATGCTGCTGTTCTGGAAATTCATTGTGACATTCTGACTGCTTCAAAAATCCAAACGGTCGAAGTTGCCACTGATGGTTGATGATGACGGGGTGGCTTCTGGAGTGTCAGGCTCCGCCGGATGTTGTGGTGTCTTCCGAACTCACAGAGGGAATGTGCCATGGAGAATGATACCGGTTTGGGTGGAATTTTTTCGGCTCGCAAACTCTCTTTCACTTGTTGTCTTACATATTTATCGTGAGGCCAACCTAGTGGCGGATGCTCTTTCCAAGAAAGCTTTTGAAGGGATGAATTCCAGTTGTTTCTTTATGTCATCAGAGTTTTGTAATGAATTTGCGTAGGCTGATTGTCGTGGCGAGATATATACTCGCTTTTGTAGACCGCCCCTCTGACTCTATGTTGTTTGCTTTACTTTTTCATTAATAAATTTTCTTGGGAGCAGGCGTGCCTGTCTCCTGAACTTTGGGGTATAATATACCATTTCACTCGTGTATCACTTTGATGGCAATCCAATAGTGTGTCAACACCCTTTAGAAGAAATTGGATAATGCACTAATTATGTAACAAAATAGGTTACCAGTGCTTCTTAATCAACATCTAAAAATGTATTTCATGAAAAAAATATTCAATCTCTTTCCCAAAATCAAGTAATAACTTCTTGGATTTTTTTAATGAAAAACTCAGAAGGATTTTCCCAGTATGTTTTTCCTAGTCTGATTCTTCCCAATACGATTATCCCAATAAGATTCATTCCAATATGATTCCTCCTAGTATAATTTTCCCAGTCTGATTCATCCATCTACGGAAAATATATAACTTTATCAGAATATGGTGGAGACAAATCATCACAACTTCTATTCTGAGTATGAAAAAATTAGTTTGATTCTTCCCAGAATATTTCTCCATCCCAATATGATAACCAGTCAAATACAATAACAATATGAATATAAAAATAAACCGAATGCATTGAACACTGAATATTATGATCATATTAATACAGCATTGGGATCTTATCTATTCTCTTTTCACATCTGTCCATCAACAATTCCTCAACAATACATATTATGGAATCCTTCTTTCTCTACTTATAGATTTGGAGCATCCCTATATTCCTTGAATAGTACATCCATTATTAAAGGTATACAGTACATATCTCATTTTATAGGTGACCCATGAGAGGTTTTTATGGGAATCCCAAAAACGTTCTCACTCAACTAAATTCATTTGAATCTTGATTTCCCTTGAATTTCGACTGCATTTATGAATTCGTCAACTCGTCTCTAATCTTCTCAAATATTATTCAAATTTCATCACTTCATTGGATTTTATTTTAAAATCACTAGTCCAAATTCAGTTTCTGAATTTGATTTTTCATCATAATTTCTTCAAAACAATGCTATGTACCAATTGAAGAAAACAAAACATTTATTTAATTTCAAACTCACCCTCCTTTCATCGTCAATTATCTTGATCCACTTGATCGGAAAACCAAATAATTCAACCTTTTTAGAATGGTTGACTAAATTTATAATCACCTTTTTTTCTATTCTTTTCATTCATTTGAATCATACAAATTGTTATTTCATAATGATGTCTCTAGACCTAATTGAACAAACCAACAATTTTTTAAAAAATCTATGAATTTAGGAATCCGATGATCCCATTATGATGGATTCACAAACTTTATTATTTACTTCTCATGCCACTAAATACATTGAAAATCAAATACTATATTTTTTTCTAACAGTTGAAATTATTATAACTTCCCAATCAACAACCACTTTATTTCCTTCTCAGCATGAATACGATTATGATGAATATAATGTTTACCAATATTTCTAGTCCCATTCAAATTTTATTAATCTAAATTCAATTGGCTGCATCAATTTCACTTACTCTATATTCCATTAAGATTGAATCATATGTTCCAGAACATACTTATGATTTATAATAACTTCAAGATCATGAAAGAATCATCACATTTCTATCTGATCCATGCTGAATCTGATTACAAACAGTGCCTCGTTAAGATCTTCTACCATTATGAACCTGAGGTGAGTCCTATCAGAACGATACAGATTCTTCTCATTATAATGAACTTTCCTGAAAAAAAACATAGTCTGAGTTTTTCTGAAAAAAATTTGTGACTCTGATTTTCAAATTTTACGAATTTAGTTGATTTATATTCTTTGACAATAAAAGACAACAACCTTGTAAAACATACTTCTTCAAGCATCCAATAACCTTCTCCATCCAACATAGTCCCAACAATATCCCCCTTTGAATTTTTTTTCAACTAATATTCATAAATCTCCAAAAATTATAACCACAAGCTATGGATTACTTATCAATAATTTTAATCCTGCATGAGATAACTCGTTATAAAAAACAATAATTATTGATATAAATACCATACTATCCAAAGGTAGTGATTATGAAGCTTCCTCTGCTTTATTTAGAACTTTTTCTTCATCAATTTTCTCATCCTTAGGTTTTTCTTCCCTGGAATACAAAAATTTGTTTCTTATAATCACTCCAATAAACATTTAGGATAGTTAACACAATTATGTGTTGGATTCATAGCTTACCCACAACTCCCCCTTTTTACATACTTTCACGAGGATAATTTTATGAAATAATTAAATTATACCCCTTGAAAACACTATACAAAGGTAAAATGAGATAGGGGATAAAGACACATACCTAAACCTCGATGAGAAATAGGTTGTACTCCCATAGTCAACCTCATTTTAGAAAAATATTCTTTCGGTAAATGTTTTGTGAAAATGTTAGCAACTTATTTTGATGTTAGAAAATATTCTAACATCAATTAATTCTTCTCCACATTCTCTTTGATGAAATGATATTTTATTTCAAAATGTTTTGATCGAAATTATTTTACCATATTATTGGTGATATTTATTTTACTTTGATTATCACAACTGAAGAGCAAGTGTAACTTCACTTCCACAAGTTTATCTTTTAATTGAGTTTTCATCCACATAAGTTGAGTAGTGGATTGAGTAGAAACAACATATTCAAATTCATCTATACAGAGATTTACTAAATTCTATTTCTTTAAATGCCAACTAACACATTTTTTTCTCAATAAGAATAATCCATGATATGTGGATCTTCTATCACTAACATTTCCTACCCAATCAACATCTAAATACCCAAAACAGTGAATACTTTTTGAGATATCATACCTAATTCTGAAATTTTTTTATTCCTTAGATGTATATAGTGATTCTTTTTCCAGAAATTAAATGTGATTCTTTAGGATCACATAGAAATCTTGCACAAAAGGTAACATTATAGTCAATTTCGGGTCTTGAGGTTGTAAAATATAAAAAAAACATCCAATTGGCTTTCAAAATTATTTCTGATCAACTTCTTTTCCTTCTCCATATTTAGTCAACTTTGTTCCCATTGAAATCGGTGTAGAAACATGTTTTGAATTTCCCATGTAAAACATATTTATAAGATCCTTAGCATAAATTTTTTGAGAAATAAAAATGTATTACTTCTTTAGTAGAATTTGTAACCTAAGAAATTATTTCAATTCCCCCAACATGGACATATCAAAAACCTTTTTCACCTCTTTAGAAAATCATTTAAAAATTCTTATATCATTCCTAGAAAAGAAAATTTCATCAACATAAACAATTATGATGAGGGAATACTCTAAAATTTCTATAACATTAAGGTTGTTATCAACTCATTCCTTCTTGAAGATCATTTAACTTAATTAAGTATCCAATTTGGAATACTATTCTCTGAGATATTTTTTTATCCCATAAAATTATTTCTTCAATCAACCTATATAATATTCATATTTCCTAACAACAAAGCCAAAATGTTGTTCAATATAAACAAACTCATCATGACAACATTTCGGGAATGAGGATTTAACTTTCATTTGAAAGATCTTGTAACCGTGTTGTGAAACAATTGCAAGAAACATTCTAATTATTTCAAATCTTTCAAATGGGGAAAAGGTTTCATCAAAATAAATTCCTTCAATTTGTGAATACCCTTGGAACACTAGTCTTACATTGTTTCTTATCAGTTCACCTTCTTCATTCAGCTTATTCTATACGACCCATTTTGTGACAATAATATTTTTTATGGATTGGGTATGAGTTCTCATGTATCATTCTTTTCAATCTGTTCCAATTCATCATTCATGGCATGAAACCATTCCAGATTCTCAAAATCATCATTCACATCATTCAGGCCCACTTTTTAATATAAACAAGTATGTGTAATAACATTTTTTTTCATATTTTTTGAACCTTATGATTTTGAATGCCAATAATATTATTAGAATACACATGTTTCCTTTTTCTTGTATAATATTTTTAATTATCTTCTTCATTACAAGAAATAACTAATTTTGATTCTTCTTCTTGAGTAAGATTACAATTGTCTGTATCCTTATCAAAGTTCTTTTTCTTATCTTTCTCAACCTCCTCATCTACCTGAGTATATTTGTAATCATTATCCCTGTCAATAACTTTTACATCAATAGAATCAACAATTATTCCTATTTATTTGTTGAAACATTTATACACTCTTCCTTTTGAAGCATAGATAAGAAAAAGTTCATCTTTAATTTTCTGTTCAAACTTTCCATAGTTTCAACCATTATTAGTTATAATACATGGACTCTTGAAAACTCTTAAGTGTTTCAAACATAGAGTTTTTATATACAATAATTCATATAGATCCATAATTGATCTTGTCCTATAGAAACATCAATTTTGAATATAAATAGTAGTACTCATATATTTCCACCAATAGTAATGAGAAAGGACATGGTCAAGTAACATGGTTCTTCCCATTTCCACTAAAATTATATTCTTTCTTTTAGCAACAACATTTTTTAGGAGTGTATGGGGAACTATACACATTCCAAATTCCATGCTTCTCTTGATAATATTCAAAATATTCACTTCTGTATTCCCCAACATTATAATTTCACCATTTCATTACAGAATAATTCTATTCCTTTTCATATTTTCTTCTGAAACTTTTAAACATTTGTTGTTTTAGACAAATCTCAGCATTCTTATACACTGAATTTGTAATATTTCTTTTCTGGAATAAGGTGAAAAAAATATCTTCTTAATGGAAACTCAAGAATGCATTAAAAACTATCTTTCATCGATAACTTTATCATGTTGCTTTGACACATGGGTCCCAACCTTTTATGCCACAATTTATTATCTTCCACTATACTCAAGTAACACAAGTTTTATATTTTACTAACCTAAAACAAGTTTCCTTTTATGTGTTATACCCTTGTAAATATATTTTCATCTGCTTCACTTTTCATGAAAAATAAATCTTTTCAGAAGATAATTTTTCTTACCCTCATCAAAAAAATTTGAAACACTTAGAAAATTGGGTTTCATCGCATCAAAATAAAAAACTTTCTTAGATTTAATTTTTTATTTTCCAATGATTGTTGATCCATCCCTTTTGATTTTCAAGGATTCATCATTTCCAAATGTCATCCTTCCATCATTAAAATATTTCACATTCATTAAAAACATAAAATATCCTATCATATGAGAAGAACACCCACTATTAAAAATCCATGAATTTTCTCCTTTTGATGAATTCAAAGCGGTTTCAACAAGAAGATATTTTTCTCCATCCATTTCATTCTTCGCCATTGGTTTTTCAGAATTGTAAAGAATATTTTGTCGTGCTGGTAACAAAAAAAGATATCCTTTTGAAAGGTGTGCATGTTTTTTACATGTTTCACATATATTTTTCAATGGTTGGAATCTATATTTAATTCTTACTCCAACCATCTTAGGTTTTTTCTTCTGAAGGAATTGACTCCCCCTCAAAACATTCCTTCTTTAACCTATGGAATAATTTTAATTTTATTGGTTAAACGGACACATATTTTCCTTATTTAAAAATCCACTACAATACCATTAGTATATATATGAACTTTATTTGTCTCTAAAACTTCCATACTAACTGGAATTGTAAATATGTTATTAGCAACCTTCTTCTCTATTTTTTTTATCCACCAACCTTTATATTATTAATCTGAATCTTCCTTTTTCATATAAAATTTATTAGAACTAGAATAATTCGAATCTTTCTGGATCTAAAATGTCTCAAAACATTTTCAGACAAAAGACTCTTTGAGACTTACAAATTCTAAACTTTGTTGGTTTTGGCCACATACATGACTTTTCTATATTTCAACGTTTCAGAAACTATTTTTTTCTTCTTCTCAACCATGGATATTATTTTTTTATCCTTCTCAGGTTTCTCATTTAGATAAATTTTACCAAATTTGGAAATATAGTTTTCCAAACTGGTATTTCTCTGCTCAACTTTGAAAAGTTTATGCTTGAAAAGTTCCAGCTTTTCTCCTTTTTTCTTCAGCTTCACCTCCATATTCTCATTACGATTCTTTTCTTCCTCAAAATATTTCTTCAAATTATAAATCTCTTTCACCTACCTTTCTTTCTCATCAGAAAAAAATTCTTGATAACTTCTCAAAGAATGTTCATATTTCAACTTATTACTTTGAATATCAAGTCTTCTAATTTTTCTAAGACAGTATAACATTTATTCATTCAAATGAAATTCAATTTGAGTTTCTTCTTCTTATGAACTATTGATTATGAACTCTTTATTATTAACTGTTGCAATAAATGTATTTTCAATACTATAATCAATTCATTTTTCAGATTTAGTATCACTGCCTTATTCTTATTCATTTATAAATAAGAAACTTCCTCTTTTGGATTTGAATAAATTTTTAATCTTTCCATATGGAATACGATTTTCATCTATCTTATTATTTCATTCCTGGTCTTCTTGGTCTTCTTTATTCTACATCACTATCCTCTTATTTCTTTCTTTGAGTAAAATTCGCCGAAAAATTCTCAATGGATCCCCATTCAAAACATTTTAAGGGAAGTTTTCCTTGGTATTTCTCTATACCTATTTTCTAATTTTTAGAAAACAAGGATAATATACTATTGATATTTTTACATATCACATTTTCAGAATTAGATTCAACAGCTTCATCTTCAATAATAATCTTCTATTAATTCACTTTCTTATTATCCTTGAATGAAATTTATCTATCAATTTTTTTTTATTTTCATAGATTTCTACCTTATAATTTTATAAGTAATGAGAGTGCAATAAAAATCATCAAGAGATAATGTTTTAGGATCTCTATCTTTTAATGAAGAACATTTTACATAAAACTTTTCATGAAGAATTCTCAAGATATTTTCAATGACTGTAGAATCATATAACTTTTCACAAACACATATCATAATTCTAACAAAATCATTAAACCTGTAAATAATTCCCCAACAGATTTATATTTACTCATCTTCAAATCAATATACTTCAATCTCCATATTTTTAATTTTTTTCTACACTTTTTTATTTCCTTCATAAATGTTTTTCAGTTTATCCCCAATAACATTGTATATAGAAAAACCTTTCACCCTTATGAATTCACTTTCAAAAAGTGATGATAATAAATAATTCTTGGCCCTTCCATCATTCTTAAGATACTTTTTATCGACATATGTAAGAGGAGATTCATAATAAATAGAAGGAAACCCTTCTCTTGAATCATCATGAACATCATACCCCATAGATATTTGATAAGGAAATGTTATACCTTTTTCGATGTGATGATTATTTCTATTGAAAAATATAATACATTTATTACTTACTCAATTTAGTTTATCGATAATCTTCTATTCTAAAACCTCAACAAAATAAAAATGAATGGAACCTTTTATCTGATACCTGTTGGAAGTTCCATTTAGGATATTTTTCCCCTGATACTAGGAGGTATTGAATCAATGATACTTATTTCTTTTATGTTTCCTTATAATTAATAAAACCTTCGCCTCTTGTTAATTAGTTCTTTCCCTACTAAAAACAATTCAAAACCCCATCCACAAGATCATAAGAATTCATAAGGTTCATTATTAAATAATAATTTCTACATCCTTGGTATGGTTTGTAAATGATTCAATACCACACAATCCACTAGAAACAATGATTTTGTGTGGAATACAATGAGTAGGATATATCATTTCCCACGTTTATCACTTTGATGACAATCCAGTAGTATGTTTTCATTCTTTAGAAAAAATCGCGTAATAAAATAATTTTGTAACAAAACATGTTACATGTTCTTCTTAATTACCTTCCAGAAATGTATTCCTTGAAAAAAAATCAATTTCTTACCTAGAAGCTTACAATAGATTTCTAGACTTTGTTAAGTAAAAACACATTATGATTTTCCCAATTCATTTTCCCAGTTCAATTCTTCCCAATATGATTCTCCCAATAAGATTCTTCCTAGTACAATTTTCATAGTCTGATTATTCCAAACACAGAAAATATATAACTGTATTAGAATATGGTAGAGGAAAATCTACAGCCCCTCTATTTTGAGAATGAAAAACTCAGTTTGATTCTTCTTATATGATTCTCCACCCTGTTACAATGACTATCTGAATAGGATGACAAGAATAATATTATAATCAGCTAAATATAATAAACACTAAATATGATGATCAGTTGAATACAATATTGTGATATTACTTCTTCTCCTTTCACTTCTCTCTATCAGGGCTTCTTAAAAAAACAATATGGAAACCTTCACTCTATCCTTAGAAATTCGGAGCTTCTCTCTATTCTATGAATAGAACATCTATTAGTAAATGTGAAAAGTACTTATCACCTTTTATAGGTGACCTTGAGAGGTTTTGTCCAGAATCCAAAAAAAACATTCCCTCTCAACTAGATGCACCCAAATCTGGATTTCCCTTGAACTTCATGTGTATTTCTGACTTCATAAACTATTCTCATATTTACCTTAATATTTTCTAAACTTGATCTCTTTATTGTATTTTTTTCAATCACTAGTCGAAAATTCATATTTTGAATCTAATTTTCTCAATCTGATTTCTTCAACATAATGCTTTCTACAAATTGAAAAAAACAAATCATTATTTCAATTTCAATCACCCTATATTTTCTTTGAAATTCTCTTCATCCAATTGATCAAAAACAAAGTAATTCAACCATTTTTTGAATGGTTGACTACATTATTGATCCCCTTATTTTCTTATCTTTTCAATCATCAGTCTCAAAAAAATATTTTTATGATTACAATGGGTCTTTACCTAATTTAATAAACAACACAATTTTCAAAAATTTTCTCAACTTTTATGAATTCTATGATCCCATAATGATGGATTCACCAAATTTATTATTTAAATCTCATTCCTCAGAATACATTGATAATCGAAAGCTACAAGTTTTTTCTAACAATTAAATGTATTGAAACATCTTAGTTAGTAACATATTTATTTTCTTATCTACCTAAATATAATCAGGATAAATATGATCTTCAATAACCTTTTTCTTTCTCATTCAAATTCGATCAATTTGAATAAAATTTCTGGTATCTCTTTCACTCACTCTCTCTTACTTCAAGATTTCATCATAAATTTTACAACTCACTTATTATTTATGAGAACTACAATATCAGTAAGTTATCATCACATTTTATAATATCCATTCTTAATATAATTACAAAAAGTACCCCATTAGGATATTCTCCTATTCCGGACCCAAGGTGGGTCTGATTACAACCAAACAAATTCTTCTCACAATAATGATCATTTTTAAAAAAGTAAGTCTGTTTTTTTTCTGAAAATAATTTTTGAGTCCAATTTTCTACTTTTACAAAGTTATTTGATTTGTCTTATTTTAAAAAAAACAACCTTATAAAAAACATCCTAAAACATACAAAAACCTTCTCTATCCAACTTGGTCTAAACAGATCAAAATAAAATTCACTATAGTAGAGTAACATAATAATAAACATATTGATAAAAGGGTACAATACATCGCTTTCTCTCTAACTTTCCAATCAGACACAAAAACAGTGTATTTTCTATTACTCTAATATATTATGTATAATTACCCTACCCGAACACACCTAGTCCATAAAATATTGCCAAGCACCCTATGTGAAGTTGGACAGGACATCCATCCCAAAGACACTTGGGCCATCACATCACATCTCACCCAGATACATATAGGCCATAAAATCACATCTTTCTTAATGACTCATGGGTCATCACATCATATCCATAGAATTTATTAGAGTAGCAGGAAATACTGAACAAAAATTAAATCAACCTTATTACCTCCTCCTACCATACATGACCCCCATTATGCCCTTTTCAACCTCTCATCAACACATCACCACCATTAAATTTTTTACTTCTAGAAATAACATGATCTGCATGTCAACGACGCCTGGACAAGAGAGTGAGGAAGGGAATATATCCAACCATCCATTCTCACAATCATAATGTTGGAAACAAACAGCCCAAACACATTGCTTTAAATATAATTTTATAGATGAAGGTGGGGTTTATATAGAAATCACATTGAATTTTGAAGAAAATATAATAGACACAAAAAAGGCCAACCTATGGGTTCACCGAATAAGAATTATCCCAAATCACAACATCACCAACAAGACTGAAAATCTATGCCACATTAACTTCCACCACATAATGAAGAAGCCCACAAAACATGATACAAGTCATTTACCAGATTATTCCTTTCATTTTAATTAAGTTAATCTTGAAATTTCCCAATACCAAACCATTTAAAATAACTAGAAAATTTATTTACCATTTAACCATCCTCCACATTAAACCATAATTCCCTTCATATTTCATAAATTCGCTATCCATGTAAACCAATTAAACAAATAATCTCATTATTTTTTAAATTTCATTATTAACTAATTATTTAACAACTACTACGAAACTAAAAGAACAAAACACAACACATCAAAAACCCATATTTATCATTCCAAAAAACCCACATTTCCATTTTTTCACAACCACAAACACTTTATATATCATAACCACTTTCCACATCACATCTACCACATACCACATCTCATCAAATCTACACCCACATCACAACCACAGATCACAACACTTTTCATCACACAACCAAATGTCACCACTACACAATGAAACCACACAGTAGGGAAAAATAACATATTTCATATTTATCAAAGATATTTAATCACAATAATGGTTTCCCTAGTCATTAAAACACTAGGGAAAATGCATCCCTTAATGGACATGATTTTAAAAAGGTAATCAAACTCGTACAGTAAAAAAATAAATAATATTAAAATCAATAAAAAATTTGATATCATTACCCATTTAAATTAATTTTAAATAAACCAATTTATTATATTTATTTAAATTTATAATACTATCATAGAGAGGTTAAAAATTTTATAACCCATCAAGTATGATACAACTATATGAGAAATAAAGGATACCCTATCTTGATTGAATCATTCTGAACCACTAAAAAATTTAGAATGAAAGGGTGCCAACCTATACGAACCAAAATGATGTAGAACATTTTGTTCAGCCTACAACATGAAATCACATACCAATACCATATCAAAACATCTACCAAACCCCTGGTTTCCATGACAAAAACCATATCTATATAAATAAATGTGAGAAACATGGTTGAAGGGAGAAATAAACAACCTAAAATATCCAAAGATCGATCTCCCATTGTTGGGGTTGAAATCCATAAAAGGGGGATGAAATATCTTTTTGGAATACACTGGGGATCCTATGAATAGATAATAATATCAAAATAATGATGTGTTTTGAGGGTATTTTAGATTTATACCATGTTTATAAAACACAAAACCACAACATGGTACTAAACACCACACAGTAGAATTGCTGAACAAGGGTAGGACCATGCCACTGTGTGAAGGAACATGTCATATCATGGTAGGTCAAATCTGGGTCTAAGAAGCACGGTGATCTCCCCATCATAGATCCTATAAATCAGGAAAGAAACTATGGTGTAGGAGAAGACGCCATTCCATGTATCTTAAAAAATATGAAATAAGGATTCACCAAAGCCTGAGGTCTATAGCATAGTTATCTCAAAAACAAAAGAATGACAAAAAACTAACCCTAAGGACTCCACACCACTAACAATTTGGTAAGAAACTCATATCAAAACCATAGAATCTCTCCACGCCACAATTATATTGAAAATATTTGCAGCACAAAACTCCTCCACTAATCCTTTACACCGCAACTAACTCATCCATGGTGAAAAAAATAATTGTTAGGCCACATCCCTTCTCTATTGTTAATTACCCCAAAAATTGAAGAACCACAGAAACACCACCTATGAGGCCCTATACCATAGCCATCCTCACCAAACAGTAACTTCCTCTATTCCATAGTGCATACAAGGCCCTATACCACTGAATACCAATTATCTGAAAATTCAGCTCAATCTCTTTGCTTTACCCTCTAAACTTCTCAGGACCTCCCCAGACACATCTACGCCAATAATTTCCCCAAATTAATGGGTCATAAGGTCCATATAATTGTATTATAGAACTCTCAAATATATATCATCTTCAAGAAACCGAACTAATTTAGAAATGGAAGATTTAACATGGTCGAATAAACCATTACACAAAATAACTCTCAAGGATATAGTCATAACTCAAATGTGACCACACCTCCATATCAACCATAATACAAAACCATTTAAAAAATCCATCCAAACAACCATATAATCCACTACACAACCTAAACCAATGATTATAGAAACCATCACACAATACTTATTCAAGAATTGAAATTATGTAACTCTACTTCCACATAGATATATTATCCTTAATTTCATCATTTACTCACCATCATGGTCCTAAATGTGTCATTTTATAAAACATATTGATTATGAATTATGTATTCCCATATCTATATGTTTAATTCTTTAACTCACATCACATCATTAGAGAAAATAATATTTCATGACCATATAGATCCAAATATCCCATTAGATAGAAAAATAAATACAATAAAAACCCAAAACATCTCTAGGAACTGGGAACAAATATATGAATCATAATTCCATATACTATCTTCCAAAACACAAAAATTGCACAAAACACAAACTCGAGGAATGTTTTGTCCAAAGAACACCTAGTATAAATGATCTAGTACCTTTAATGGTCATTCCATGAATGTATCATCATCCTCGATATACAAATCTTCCTATTCAATGAAATGAATTCCATCTTCATGATACCAACAGATTTGATAAACATTGATGATTTTATAGATCCTTTCCATTCATGGTGGGATTGAAAACCATAAAATCACCTCACCAATATGACCCAAACCCCTATAAAGGTCAAATAAAATAGGGTGGGAACATATTCCCCCTACCAAATTTTTGTCTCCCTTATTAAGGAGAAACCTTGTATAACATATAGTCCCAAACCTTGAACTGCAAGGGCCTCCTCCTATGATTGATATAATAATTATATTGGTCTTGATATTAATTCACCACATCACAAACAACTAAAAAAATTTCTATCACACTTCTCACTTCAATATGACTGATAACTAAAGATTCTCCAACCATGGCCTAGAATAATGGAGAACAATATGGACACATTTAAAAAGGCTAAAATGGGGAGTAAATGGATTAGTAATATATTTTTAATAATAAAATTCAACAAATGGAAATTTCATTTCCAAATATCCTTGATGTAAAAAATAAATTTGCACCACATCTCATCTAGCATATTTATTTCCCACCCTAACTGCACATTCGTTTGAGGGTGAAATGTTTTTTTAATTTGTATATTAGTTCCAAAGGCATGATACAATCCTTCCCTGAATCATGAGGTAAAATTATTTTCCCAATCGATGAAAATGTACCTTGGAACTCCATAAATTTGAATAACAATAATGACGTACCCCCTTGATAAAAACAATCCACAACACCAAACTCCTTGATTGATAAAAAGTGATCATATTTCATTAACCAATTTAATTAAGATATTTAAAAAATAATTGTTAATATTTTTTTATTAATATGTTAGAATTCAATAATTATTGGATTTAGACCCTTCACAATCATCATTTATTTCTCAGAATGATGTACTTTTGATCGTTTTAGGAAATGATAATTCTATATGTGTACAGGGATGATTTATGGGCCTACTTCATCATCTTTCTTTGTTAGGGAATTACAATTACTTACTGTTACACCCAGTGGGGGTTTGATTAGTTCGGTTGATTGGAAATCATATTGAGAAATTGAAAATTTGAAAGAAAAAGTGTAATAAAAAGACTCTTATAGGAAAACAAAAGATCAATGGTGGTTGTAAATGGAATATTATTTAGTTTCTATTTATAATAAGATAACTAAAAGGATACCCAAGGAAAATTAAATCCTTATAGATCATCCTAAAGAGGTAAGTTCTAAATTCCATATATCATTCATACATTTTAAAATAACACGTATAACTTTTATAAATAAAACTATAGTGACACTTTTATATTAAAAACATGCACTTAGAGTCATAATGACAACATATTGTGCTGGAGTGACATTTGGTTGATTCCTACACATCAGAAATCTTGTGTGGATCATTATTCAAATTTTTCAAAATAACTTAAGTTTGTTTTCTTGGTTTTTACTTGTTAAAAATTTTTAATGGTATAAAATACTTTAAAATATGCATCACGAGTAAAAATAGGAAACCACATCAAATTTCATTGAAATCGTAGGAAAGTTAAAATTGATTGATTGGTTAAATGTAAGAATAGATGGAATTTCATTCCAAGTTGTGGTTTTCCCAGGAAGCCTGTAAACACATTTTTTGTGTTTTTAAACACTAAAATGTGCATGTAACGGTAAAAAACCTAGAAAAAATTCCTATGATTGATATGAATCATGGTATAACAACATTGAGTAATTTTTGGATGTGTACGCATAGACAACATGTCAATACAACTGGAGGTATAATCAAACGGACTCAGTAAAAAGTTTTTAAATCTACAAAAGCCTTTAAACAAGTGTGTTGATGGTAAAAAGAGTAAAAAAATAGATTTCCATTAAATCATAAGAAAATAAATTTAGGTTGATTGCTAAAATTTAGTAACAAATGGAATTTTATTCGATGTTATATTTTTTCATGGATCCCCATAAATGATTTTTTAGTGTTTTAAAATACTAAAACATGTGGGTAACAGTCAAAATCAAAGAAAATGACTACATATTGATGTAAAATCATGGAAAAACTACCATTGAGTTATTTTTTATGTGTATTTACATAAAATACATCAATATGACATGTGGTGCGGTCATAAAGACTCTGTAAATAGTTTTTATAGGTGAAAAAGAATTTAAAAACATGTGTTAGGGGTTAAAAACCAAGAATATTTTGTTTGGATGATATTAAATTACAGGGAAAATTATATAGATTTATTTTTAAAATTTTGGAACTAACATCATGTCAATCTAAGTTACAGTTTTCCTGATATTTCTATAAAAGCATCTTTAGTGTTTTAAAACACTAAAAAATTCATGTAATTGTCAAAATTAAAGAAGAAGAATTTAGATTGATTCAAAGTAATGGAAAACCCACCATTGAGTTTTTTTTACATGTATACATAACAACACATTCATTTGATGGGTAGTGGGGTCAGAATGGATCAATAATCATTTTTTAAAGGTACTAAATACTTTAAAAACATGTATAATGGTTAAAACAAGGAAAAAGATTTTAAATTTGTATGTAATAATAATAAAATGATAGAATATGTTTTTCAATTTAGTAAATGATGTCACGTCATTTTGAGTTACAGTTTTCCTAGGGTTCCAATAAACATGTTTTTATTGTTTTAAAACACTGAAACTTGCGTGTAACTATGAAAAACATAGAAAATGACATCATACTGATATTAAATCATTGTAATACCACCTTTGAGTTCTTTTTTCAATGTATGCACTGAAAAAATTTCAATAAAACATGTGGTGTGGTTGGAATGACTTGGTAAATACTTTTTAAATATACTAATGTCTTTAAAATTATATTTCATGGGGTCAAAATAGGGTAGACAACATCAGATAACCATAAAATAATATGAAAATAACTATAGATTTTTTTGAAATGTAAGAATAGAGATCACATCATTAAGAGTTATAGTTTTCACAGGATATCCGTAAAGGCATTTTTAGTGATTTAAAAAACTAAAACATGCATGTAATGCTGAAAACTTGATAAACCCCCTCAAATTGTTATAAAATTATTGTAAAAACCAATGTTGAGTAATATTTGACATGTATGCGTAGAAAACACTTCAATACGACATGAAATATGGTCAGAATGGCTCAATAAACAGTTTTTTAAGGTACCAAAGCCTTTAAAAACTTATGTCGCGGGATCAAAATTTGGGAAATGATATTGGATTGTAACGAAATAGGATGAAAATGATTGTATTTTGATTTTTGAAATGTGTTAATTGATGAGGCATCATTCAAAGTAGTGTTTTCTTACTATGCATGTAAATGCATTATTATTGTTTTAAGACACTAAAACATGTATGTAATTGTCAAAACCATAAAAATGACCTCAAATTGATTTTAAATAATGGTAAAACCCATTTTTGAGTTGTGTTTGATGTTTATGTATAGATAACACATCAATTTGATGTGTTGTGTGGTAGGAAGGACTCGGTAAATAGTTTTTAAATGTACCAAAGCACTTACAAACATGTATTGGGTGGGTGAAAACCATGAAAATGTCATCGTATTTCCATGAAAGAAGAAAAAAATGATTGTATATAGATTTTTGAAATGTAGTAACCTACCTCATATCATTTTGAGTTACGGTTTTCCTAGGATTATTGTAAACACATTTTCAATATTCTAAAACACTAAAACATTCATGTAACTGTCAAAACCATAGAAAATGACCTTTAATATATGTGACATATTGGGGGAAAATCATTGAGTTATTTATTATGTTTACACATAGAAACAATTTCAATCAGACATGTGTTGTAGTCGAATGACTTAGTAAACATTTTTTAATGGTTCAAGAGCCTTTGAAAATGTGAGTCCATGGGTCAAGACCCAGAATACAATATTGTATTTCTTTGAAATCATAGTATAATGACTACAATTTTTTTTTTGAAATGTAGAAACTGACATCATGGAATTCTAAGTTAATATTTTTCTTGGATTCTCGTAAATGCATTTTTAGTGTTTTAAAACACAAGAACGTGCATGTAATGGTCAAAAGCATATAAAATGAACTTAGATTGATGTGAAATCATGGGAAATTATTTTTGAGTTATTTTCTATGTGTATTCATAGAAAACGCGTAAATATGACATGTAGTGTTCTGGGATAGTCTTGGTAAACCGTTTTTAAAGGTAATAAATCCTTTAAAAATGTGCTTTGGGTGGTCAAAACTACGAAAATGATGTTGGATTTCCATTAAATTAGAGGAAAACGAATCTAAATTTATTTTTGAAATTTAGGACTGATCGAACATTTTTTTGAGTAATAGTTTTCATGGGATGATTGTAAACATGTTTTTAGTGTTTTGAAACACTAAAATGTGCATATATTGGTCAAAACTATAGAAAAACATAATTTTTATTTGAAATCATTGTAAAACCATTACTAAGTGATTTTTTATGTGTACTCATTGAAGAAATTTCAATATGACACATGGTGTGGTTGGAATGACATGGTTAATAGTTTTTAAATGTACCAAAGAATTTAAAAACATATGTCGTGAGGTCAAAACCAAGGAAATGATTTTTTATTTCCATGAAATTATCGGAAAATGACAATATATTTATTTTTGAAATATGGGAACTGGTGACACATCATTATGACTTATAGTTTTTCTAGGATATTTGTAAACATATGTTTTGTGTTTTAAAACACTAAAACATGAATGTAATAGTCCATACCATAGGAAACAAACTCATATTGAAAAGATATCATAGAAACCCCACCATTTAGTCATTTTTAGATTATATTCATAAACAACATGTCTATCCGACAAGTGGTGTGGTCAAAATGACTTGATAAACAGTTTTTAAAGGTCTTAAAGCCTTTAAAAAAATGTGTTATGGGGTCAAAACTAGGAAAATGATGTCAGATGTTTATGAAATTATATTATAGGTATTGTAGATTGATTTCTCATATGTAGGAACTGATGAAATGTCAATCTGAGTAATAGTATTCTTTGGAAGAACATAAATGTATTTATAGTATTTTAAAACACTAAAACATGCCATAAATAGAAAAATAATATAAAATGAACTTATATTGATGTGAAATCATGGGATGAGGACATTTTGAGTAATTTTTTACATTTATGTGTAGGAAACATGTCAATATTATGTGTGGTGTGGTCAGAAATAGTTGGTAAACTATTTTTAAAGGTACCAAAGCCTTTAAAAAAGTGTTTCAAGGGGTAAAAACAAGGAAATTGATATTTTATTTCCACGAAATCATTATAGAAAGACCATATATTAATCATTTTCATATAAAAACTAAAGGAATTTCATTCTAATTTACAGTTTACTCGAGATTCCCTTAAACACATTTTTAGTGTTTTAAAACACTAAACATGTATGTAATGGTCAAAATCATAGAAAATAACCTCATATTGATGTGAAATCATGTAAAACCCACTTCTAAGTTATTTTTGAAATATCTTACATATTTTCATATCAGATTCTTTAAAAAAATATTGAGTGAATTTCAAGCATGATGCACATGGATTTAAAAATTAATTATAATTTTATTAATTATCCCTATTGAGTTTCATGTGTTGAATCATATATTAAATATTTAAGTTTATATTCAGAAAAAATTATAGGATATATTAATTTTTTAATGTTAAAATGTATTTTTTTATTAAAAAAATAATAAATTTTTTGTGCAACAATTTGAATATATTCTTGTGTCTTTTTTCATTTTCATTTCATTTCATAAATGTTCTAGTTTTTATTGTTGGTGGTAGATACTAGTAGTAGAGAAGAGGTTAACCATTATAATCCATGAAATTATTTAGAAGGAAATCATTATGGTTCATATTATTCATGGTTTGTTTATATTTTTTCAATGATTCTTCTATAATTCTGATTTATTATGATCACTTTTAATTTATGTATTCTTTTTTATTATAGTTTATGAGATGATGTTTTCATTTATAGTTGATGGGTTTATTTATAGGTATATGTATTTATTAGAGGTTGTAGAGTTATTGTATAATAGGAATGAGTTTTCTTTATATATTTTATATGTATATATTGACGATTAAGGTATGGGTTCACTAACATAAGTAGTTGACTAAGCATATGGTGACTGAGATTATGCTGATTGTGGATGGTTGTATATATGACTATAGATGTATGATTTATGATATATGCATCATGGGTTTACTATGAATTTTTGTTTTAGTTTATTACATATCATTGTTTTTATATTTATATTTCTTTTATTAAATATTTAAAAAAATAATTTTTAAGGAAAATATTTAGCTGTAGTTTTTGTAAAATAAAGTTAAATAAATAACTAAAAATCCTATTTAGTAGTGGTTTCTATTAAATTCTTCTAAACATAACCACTACTACATATATTAGTCTTGTTTAGGTTTATTTTATTTTTGTGTTAATATTTTAAAAACACTCTTGGAGGATAATGTCAAAACCACTGCTAAATGCTCTAAAAATAGAACATATAGAAACCTCCTATAAAAGAAACAAATCATTGTAAAATTAATGGGGACCATAAAGAACATGATAGTAGTAGTAGCTACCACTAAATAATTTATCATTGGTTTAAACCACCTCTAGTATCCAAAAAACCCCGCTTCTAAAACATGATTTTTTTAGTGATTCTTTCATATTTCATGATAATCATTTATAATTATCCTTGGGTAAATTCACAAAAAATATCATTTGGGAAAACTGTATATTTATTGGTGATAATTTAGTGAAATTATATTTGTATGTCTTTTTTCATATAATAACATTCTGGAAAAAAAACATCCTGTAAATTTTCTTTGAAAATTATTATTTTTACCTTCTAATTAATAAATTCCATAACTTTTAAAGTATTTTAGAATAAAGGAAAAAGAAACTAAATAAAATAAATTATAAATAAATAAAAATAAACAAACCTGTAAATCTCATAGAAATTGTGAATGGGAGATGAATGGAAGCTTGCCTGACTGGAACTGGGCATTGGATACGGGCATGGGGGATCAGATGTCACCCTAAATTGAGAGGATCATCCAAGACTTAAACTGAAGTTGTTATAAAATTACACATCCCATATAATATTTATATTATATTTCCAAAACCATAAAATAAAAACCCTGCATTAATCATCTATTTTACCAAAAATATTGATTGTGGATTATTTTATTTCTTCCCATTAAGTAATTAAAAAATATCACGGTCAAAACTATCTCAAATACTATATTTTAGATTTATCTATGCGTATCAATGGTTTAAAATGAGGAATTAAATAATAAGAGGTAAAATAAAAAGTATTTTATTAAATTAATTATATAAAACAATATAAATAAAAACTAAATAACCTAACATGGAGTGTAATCTATCCAAACACCTTATGTACACAAAGTTTTTGTCCCACCTAAGGTAAACCCCACATCTAAGTCCTAATGGTGGTCTCAAATTTTTCATATTATTTATTGTTTTTGAGATATTCAATTATTTTAAATAGGATATTATAATAAAAAAATTAAATAAATTATTCTTCCATGCGATCTTACCCAACGCTCGATGTGCAGAAATTTTATACCCACATAGGTTAAACACCATGTCCTAGACCTAGAGGTGGTCTCAAATTTCTCATACAATACACTATTTAGTAGATATTAAAATATTTTGGATAAATCATGCATGTGTAATATGATATGTTTAATATTTTAAATTCTTTTGCATTGAGGACCTATGGGACACAAAATCTCTCACTAACTATGAACCTAATTATTAAAATATTTCATAGAATATTTCACGATTCTAAATGGGATTTTAATTTTATTCTAAGGATTTAAAACAATTATTAAGCAATTTTTGCTGAAAATTACATTTTCACATAAAAATATAAATTATTAAAAAAGATTGTTTTATTATTATTAAAAATTTGGGATATTACAACCCCCCCCCCCTCATTCAAATTATCATTATTGTGAATTATTTCTAGTGATCTTTATTGAACAACTCAAGCCACTGGTCTCGAACATCAAACTCAATCTCATAGGTATCCTCCTAGATTCATCTATGTTTCCACAAAATCCAGACAATTGGTACGATATTTCATTGCAAAAAAATCTCACTTCAATCTCTGATCCACACCAGATGCACCTCATATGATGCATCAGTATTCAACTCTAAATACTCACAATCAACAACATGTGTAGGGTTAGGTATGTACCATCTAATATATGACACATGGAGCACATCATTCATGCCTTGATAGTGAGAAGGGGTATATGTTTTATGCCACTGACACTATGTACTCATTGATCTCAAATGGTCCAAAAAACATGTTTCTAGCTTACCCCGCGGCCCCAATGTCTATTCCATAATCTAGGATTCACTCCCAATAACACTTGATCTCCCACAACCAACTCCAAGGGTATCTTCCTATGGTTTTCATAATATCTATTTCTTCTCTGAGTCGTGATCAACAACTTCAATTTTAGTTGTACTCTCTCATTGTTCTACTAAACTATATTAGGTCAAATAACTTCAACCTTTCCTGCCTCATACTAACAAAGTGGTGAGCGACATAGCCTCCCATAAAGAGCCTCATAAGGTGTCATATGAATCAATTCCTAGTAACTATTATTTTATATTAACTAAAAAAGGCTAGGAGATCATCCCATTCTCCATCTAATTCTATCAGGAAAGATCAATACATATCCTCCAATATACATATAGTTTTCTCAGGATTTCTATTAGTCCAAGGATGGTATGTCGTGCTTAATATCAACTGCGTCTATAGGGATTTTTGTAATCCCTTCAAAAAGTTTGCTGTACAGAATGTGTCTTTATCTGAAATAATTCTCAAGGTAACTCCATGTTGTCATATAATCTCTCGAACATAGAGATTTCCTATATCCTCTGCAAAGTGAGCCTCTTTTACTAGTAAAAAGTGACTGAACTTCATTATTTAATAAAAAATCACACACAATGCAACACAACACCATTGAGTCCTAGGTAACCATGTAACAAATTTCATCATGAAGTATTCCCTATTCCTCATATGTATTAGGAGGGGATGGAATAACCCTCTAGTATTTTAGTTCTCTACCCTTACCCTATGATAGGAAAGTCATCATGGGAAAAAACCAAAAATGACTCTCTTTATCCATGGGCACCAAAACTTTCACCTGAAGTCATGAGAAAACATTATCACATAATGAAGTACTACCCATATTGATTTATGGAAATACCTTATTAGCTCCCCTCTAATGGAATCAGAGAATACTACTCTCACAAGTAACATGATCACATCATTGTTTTCCATTAATTATCTGGGTATCAAGTCACCTCTAGTTAGTTATTCCCTCATCACAGTGCACACAGGGTTTGACTCTTAACCAGACTTCACATAGTCCACAACTAAGGATTTGATCATAAATCATAGATGGAAAACCACATAATCAAGGGATACTACATTCAATATATATCATTTTATGTTTAATCATAGGTTATCCATAATATTTTCCAAAATTCAACTATTATAACCTATATTTATATTTATCCATAGGGACATCCACATAAATATTGTTATAAATATCTCTAGGGATCTCACTAAAGTTTTCTAAACTAGGATTTAAAAGGATGACTAAAAGTTTTCTCTCATACCAACTATAGAGACCCAAGATTTTCATACATTAAAATTATGTCATTTTTAGAAACATTTATACATTACAAAAATATACACCTAAAGACCGTATTAGTATAGTACCTAGGGAAACCTTAAAACATAAAGAACTGGTTCATAATACATCTACTTATTCTACCACCAATTTCATCATAACTTGAACCCTTTTTTATTATGAAACTTATTTCCTTTATTTGAATCTTAGGAAAAGGAAACATTATAAAGGGTGAGATCATATACTCAGTAAGGGTAAATATGGATTATATCTAAGAATAACATGAACATAAGGGTTTGAAAACATGAGAATAACATTTAAAGATCATACTATACATATAAAAGGTCGTATAAATGATTCATAGAATAATGATTGGAAGTTTCTAGGACATAAATTATAAGATAATTAAATCACATGATCCATGAAAGTATAATAATGGAATAAGACATTGAATTTTTTTCATTTACATAATCTTATAGTATATTATTTCAATTATTCATACCAAGACATTCATAGTTTGTTAGACTTGGGTTAATCACATGTGTACCAACATCAGGATTTTGATGACCTACCATGTACCTAATAGTCTTGAAAAAATAATGAACTCTTTTGTATCCTATTTTCATGGTCATAGGATTTCCTCTCGTTTAACCTTCTATTGTGGTATTTGTATGACCACACATGTACCCTCTTGTTTGCAGTCTAAAGATGGCCTCCCATGTGCCCTTGGAGCTCATAGAACATTTCTCTGTACCCAATTAATTAGAGGGAGATATAGGTCCCACCAATAACATAATGAAAACCATAAAATGTGTTCCAATAGAATATAAATTATATCAAAACCCATGTTAATAAATGAGTTTCATAAATACTTCATCATAACATGACTCATCAAAATGAAATGGGTTTCATAAAAATCATTCCATAAAAAACATAAAAGAAACATAATAATAATAGGGATATAATCCTTGAAAAATACCCCCATTAAAAAATAATTAACATAAAATAATGTTATCACAGTTGGACAATAATTTTTTAGAGATCACCTGAAAATAATTTTGGGGGAAAATATATTTTCTTACCGAAAAACATATTCTTTTCCCAAAATATTGTGCAATATTTAATGAATAATTTTTATTTGAAAATAATCTTTTAAAATTAGAAGTTATTTTACAAATAATTAATGTTTCATGGTAATAAAAAATTCATTTCATTCTGTATAATTTAAAAAAACATTACTTTTTTACTTTTTCCAAAAAAATAAACAATTAACTTGTTTAAAAAAGTCAAAAAGATTCCTTTCAAAATGTTTAGTAAAAATTCAATAATGTAAAAAAATAACTTTAAAAACCAATATTATAGTATTAAAATCATTTTTTAAAATATTTTTTCAATACATGGATGAGGAAGATAACTATTCCACAATAGAAACTTAAAATGAATCAATCCCAAATATTGATGAGATTGTGAAATTAATACACATCACATTAAAATAAATAGAATCATATGCCTCATGAAATAGGGAAAATTATATTGACATGAAAATACCTTAATAATCAAAATTATACTCATAAAATATAGTCGTGGGGACTATATACACCACATATAAAAAACAATTTGTGTATTGGGCAGGTGTCCCACAGAATTAAAGTGAGACAAAATCACTTTCTACTTGAGTAAATTTAGAATCATGAACCCAATAAATTAATTACAAAAAATAGAGTTTTTAATATCATTTAAAAAATTAAATTAATTATATAACATGTCATTGGTAGGTATATACACCACACAATAGAATCGGCTGGTCAATATGGCATGTAACTCATAGAAATAGAAAGTGAGATGAAATTCCCTTACCTTATGTATTGAATCACATCATAATCATACAATCCTCCTATATAATAAATATGAATTTATTATAAATCTATTAAAAGACTATATTATTATATATAATATAATATAGTATTCACTTATGACTTTATATTAACCCTTTATTAAAAATTCCGTATTAAAGTAACGTTTCTGGTAATAACTGATTTGTTTACTGTATGTGTTTTGACTTGTAAATCTAGTTCCTATTACTTAAATCATGAATTAATTATTTACATAATATAAAACATGACTTATATATCACATATATTCATTATATAAACATTTATAATAATCTATAAATGATATATATATGAAATGGAATACACCATTCATGAAGATTGTTTGTCATACGTATACATGAATGTTGTTTCCATTTTCATGATGTATTGAAAGAAAGAATGTAAATGAAATATGTGTATATATATAATTATATTATAATTATTTTTACATATATATTATATAATTTTAATAAATACATATTTAATATATTCCATGTAATGTGTGAACGGATCACATCATTTTGAGGAGGCGGTAGTCCACACTTCCGCAAATAAAGTAATCTTATTTACAAAAAAATAGAAATCATAAAGGTAGGATTTATATAACAAATAAATAAGTATAAATAAATAATATATACCGTATAAAAATATAATTAACATCATAATTCCCAACCATCATATATGTTAAAGTAAAATTGAACAACATCGTTTTGGGAGGTGGTAGTTTATCGTACAAAAATATAGTAATTTTGTTACCCAATAGATGAAAGTTTGTGTGAAAATTAATTTAAAAAAATATCCTAGTATATTTATTATAATAATTTCATTATGTAATCATTAATTAAAAATAATTAAAGAGGTTTTTTTAAGAAATAAAACAAAAAAATTTGTTGGTGAACGTTACCTCTTCCTTGGGTATCCACTTTTTATTTTCATAAAAATACTCATTTGGTTGGCTTTAAACTAAATGTAATAATTATAGGATAAAATGAGGGACTTTGGAAAGGTATTTATTCAGATTTTTTCTGAAATAAATATTTTATTAAGCGTTTCAATAAAATAAGAATAGGTTCCCATTTATAAGATAGGGGAAAGGCACCTTTGCAATTTTCAAATGATTAATTTATAATAAAATATAATCAATAAAAATACCTAAAAAATAATTTATTTAAATATAATACATTATGAGGTCTTAATATCATCCACCAATAAATTTTAAAAAAGTTTTATTTTTATTTTAATCCTCATTATTTTTATTAACTTTTAATTAAACCATTTTAATTCTAACTATGGTAAACAGGTATTCTGTACTAAAAGGATGTAATTTTTAATTATAAATTTTCAGTTAGACCATAAATGGGAACTTTATGATATTTTAGACCATATATAATCCCATTTTCCATATTTAATAATTTTCAGAATTTTAAATAATTTAATAAATTATTATTTTTATTAAATATCGTAAGTATCGATTTTGACACTATTCATAACTATAACTTCAAGAAAATACATACAACAAGATAAATTCAAACAAATTATCTTAACACACCCCTAACATGTGTTATTAACCCTTAAAAAATTATCTTCTAAATTAAGATAAATTAAATTTATTTTTTTATTTATAATATCATTTAATTGTTTGTTTCATTAATTGAGTAATTACTGCATCATCAATTTGTAAATATTTCTGAAAATTATTTCTTCACTAAAAATTAAAAAAAATATGATGTATATAAAAATTTTATATTTAATAATAATATATATAATCAACTATATATTCTATTTATATCCATGTTAAAAATATTATACATATTAAAAGTAAGAGTGACATTTTGTCACTCCCTTTGAGTTTAATAATATTTAAAAAAATTCATGTAAAAGGGTCCATTAAATTATTGAATTTAGATCCATATATGTTAAGGTTATAACTATCTTCCTCCAATATATTTTGGGAAGGTTTTAGTGTAGTTTTATAGTATTTATTATATCATTTTTACCTTTAATTCCTTGATTTACCCTTAACTACGGTATTAAATATTACTAAATATACTTTTCATATATTCCAAAAAATAAAGGTGATATATTTAATAAAATTTTAGCTTATAAGTAAAAATATTAAATTTATTTTTCATATTTCAAAACAAAAAAATTTCTAAAATATATTTAAAATAATCATGTTGAGGAAATAAGAAAACGAGTTTTTAAAGTTAAAATGTCCAAAATATTGACAAGTTTTTATATCAAAACTAATTATGAAATTGATTAAAATTACCTAAATTGGATTAAATGATAAAAATTTAATGTAATTATACATTAATACTAATCAAATATATATTTAAACTTTATAAATTATTTCAATGAAATGTTTTTTTCAATTAAAATTTAGTATTTTCACTATTCATAAATAAATAAAACTTATCCAAAAAATATAAATATTTCAACCAAACTAAATTTTGATACCATAAATTAAAATAATAAGTTTATTTTACCATATAAAATCTCTAAAATTATCAAAAATTAAATGTAAAATGGGTTTTATATTAAAAGGTGGTAATATTACCCTTTTGAAAAACTTATGTTTTTATGCATAAAATTGGGTTCGTTCTTTTCTTATGCCTATAAAATATATTGGTTGACTATAAAAAATATTTTTTAAAAATATTTAAAATATTTATTTCATTAATATAATTCACTAATTTAGGTTAATTTAATTTATTAATAAAAAACTACTTTGGGAAAATATAAATAAAATTATTTCCATTATAATCAGTGGATATATATTTTCATTAATAATTAATTGGTAACGTATGATTTCATATTATAAACCATATATTTTCGTAAGTTAGTTAATGCTACTCACACCCTTTAATTAAATAGCTTGGATATATCTTATTATATTAAATAATAATATTTTAATAATATACTATTGTTTGGTAAATCATAGTATTGCGTGTATTGAAAGCTATCAAAAGAACTCGTAATTATACGTAACACAAGCCAGGAATAGTTTCTGATACACCATAATATAATCTAAGTGTTCTGGGTATAAAAATCTTCACTTTCTGTAGTGTATAACGCAATCCAAACATTGTGTTTTTCATATAACAAAATCTATATTCAGTATTCTGTGAAAAGAAAAATATAAAAAAATATTAAGTTAATTTGAAAACAAAATATTTTATAAAATCATAGGGTGTTACATATCTAACACTTAAAAGATGTTTTTAGATGCATATTTTATCCAATATATCATGATTAGTGCATCAGAGGTCAATTATCAAGTGATAAATTTAGGAAGTGTTGTGAGGTCAGTTTGTTATTATTATCCAAAGATACATTGTTATTTGATGGGTATAATGAATATAAATCCATGACTTGACTGATCATAATTGATCATGATAATTTTAATGTCTAATGATGACTCTAGATGATGTTGGTTTGTCTATACCTTATGGTTAATACATGAATACACTATATATTATATTGTTCAAAATACTATTTTGGATGATAATGCTAAGTATTATTAAACTCATACCAACATGTGAACTTGTGTGATGTTCACCTTGTATCCATCAAGATTAGTTTAAAGATAGGATGGATAATCCTGGGGCATAGAGATGGATGATAGATGTTGATAACTATTGTAGTGGAGACCGCATTGTGATGAAAAACTTTGTTTCATCGGTTTTTGAGCTTATGTAACGCCATGACCCCAGTTATCCCGAGCCGGTGCATTATTATATAACATTGGCATTATAATAAAAGATCAAGTCTGGAAAGAGCGATTAGTTTACTATCCTTGGAATCCCTAGATACATTCATAAATTTTACATTACATCATAAAGTGAAAACTACAACAACATCTTTTCTCCACACTCATATCCCCTTACACTATCCCTGCAGGTCATTCATAAAATACTTCTTCACATCCTAGGAAAAATAAAACACAGAAAGTGCTGATCTCAAATGCCGAGTAAGGATAACAATATAGAGGAAACTTTCATAAATAAGAATAAACATTTAAGGCAAGGTATAACTAAAATAAAATTTTTTTAAACTTGAACTTCAGCAGAATATGGTAGAAATAAAATGAAATAATTCAATTTAATTTTTCACAGGTATATTATACTAGTCAAATAAACACATAAAATATCAATAACCACTCTCATAATGATGGAATGCATAGTTCCAGACTATCATAACCACATAGTCAAGGCCTTGTGCCAAGACTACAAATAATATTTTTTCAAGACCTTGTGTCAAGACACTAGTTTGTCTCATGAGACCAACCAATGCATCGAGGAGCTATAGCGGGCTCCACCCATAACTTATTAAGTCCAATTCATTCCTCATATGAACAGGTTTAAACATAACATAAACATTCGTATTAAAACTAGCATACAAAATGTCAATACTTTCTCCATAAACCATGAATGGTATAAAAATAACAGATCCAAAGTCATACATATCACTAAACCTTCAATATAATATGATTATTTTTGTATCATAATAAATCATCTTCGAATAAGCTTAAAATCCATTAAAGGATGTTGACATAGATGTAATCAAAACTATTTGAGAGAAATATATCTTTTTTTGAAATCATTTAAAAGTTACATAATTATAAAAGAAAAAATTTGCTTTGAAAATATTCTTATAAGCTTGTAAGGGAAGCTTCAATGATTTTATAATGGCGGAAAATAATCGCACCCTCCATATAAGTTAAAAAGTCATTCTTACCTTAATTTTGTCGAAAAGGTAAAAAAGGACCTTGTTTGGAAAATGACGAAAAGATTCCTTTATAAATTTCTTATAAAAATTTAAACAAGGGTATAAATTACTTTAAACCATATTCTGTAAAATGGTAAGAATGTTTTGAAATACATTTTTAAGAAACATGGATGTGGATGATAAAGAGGTCCTAATAGATAATTACGTATAAACAACCTCGGATAATGAAGAGATTGTGAAATAAACCCTTACCTTGTACATTTATGTGGTTGAGGGTAGTTTAACCTCCTATATAATGGTGAAATAATTGTTATTAAATTAATCAAGAATCATATACGTTAATATGATATCATATATGATCTTTAAACATTGCTTTGTTAATAACATCTTAGTATAATCATCATTTCAGGTGTTAATGGATACATTTTTCTTGATATTATTTGTTATGTGAGCCATAATTATTATTGATTGGATGTATATAATTCATATCCATAATTATATCATGTCTCTAAAAATTATTTTTAATCATCAAATAAAATTTAGTCTTTAATGGATACGATGGGTAATTAATCTCATCGTGTTCGTGGAGACGGTAATCCCTACGTACGCACGAGTGAACATATCATCCTTTTGATATTAAAATAATATATAATTGGATGTTATATAATATATAAATAATAATTATCATTTTATATTTATTATTTACATTAATTACACATCATTAGTATACCCATCCAAATACTAATGTATTGAATAACAATTACACCATGACGTGGAGACGGTAGGTCGTACGTACTTATGTATGGTGACATGTCATTAAAAGGATGAACTGAATACTAAATATGGTTGTACCATATTTATAATAACATCAAATCATATAGAATATACTAGAGTTATTATTTTAGAATAGAAATAATAAAGAAAGAAAAAGTTAAAGAAGAATGGAACTTGAAAGAGGGTGGTGAAAACATTACCTCTTCTTCGGGTTCTTCCTTTTGATTTGATTTAAAGGGATCCTTAGGTTGCCTTTATGACTAAAGTAAGGCCTCAAGGATTAATTTAGGATAGTTTACAGGGTATTTTGGTAGAGTTTGGCCGAACCAAAAGGCTTTTAAGGTATGAAAAATTTGTTAGAAGTGGTATCCTTTTATAAGGGGGAGGAGGGGCTCTTTAGGAAAAACATAAAGTATTAATTTATAATAAATTCATATTTAGTTTCTAATGGATCCAAACTGGATTATTTAAAGTCTAATATGGGTATGGGTCGAGAATATTGAGTCTCTATTTTACCCTTATCTTTTAGATTTAACTCTTTGTTAAATAGTTTGACATTTACCATGTCTCTTTGTATTTTTATATTATATGGTTAATAAACTTACTATAAACCGCCAAGTGAACCCTAAGTGTTTCAAATGACATACCTATCATCATATAAGTCTTTTGGTGGAACCTTATATTTTTAGGAATATTATATCAATTAATAATATAATATTTGTTATAAAAACTCCTTTATGTCAATTTTGACACTATTTAATAAATGGTTTTTGTTAAAGTCATAATAAATTTATTAATTCGAAGAAATTTCATTTAACAAATCCTAGCATGTTATATTAACCAATAAAATTAGTGGAATTCATTAAAATCTTATTTGGTTATTTATAATATCAATTATTTTAATATTTCACTAATAATGTAATTACTGCATCATCATTGTGTCATAAATAAATTAAATTATTTAATGCCTAAAAATTATAAATAAAATACCATTATTAAGGAAATCTTTTTATCTTTCTAATTAATATTTATAATCAAATTTATCTTATGTTTCACACTATATTAAAAATGTTTTAGTTTTAAACATTGATTTTAACTCTTTTAACGCTTTTTTGAATTAAAAAATAATAAATGTTCTAGTCTAATATAAGTGGACCAAAGAGGATCATATTTTATTACTAAAGTTGTTTTTTTTCGAATTATACTTATTCAATAGAATTAGGACTTGTGTTAGGGTAATAATAATATCATTTTTACCCTTAATTACCCTATTTACTTTTTACCGTGGTAAATAAAAGTAAAAAGTTACTATTCACCAAAAATTATTTTTATCTTATTGAACCACATTTTACTCCTTTATATTAACCATGTTTCTTGGATTTTCAAAATTCTACACACAAAAGTAGTAAAATTATGTTTTATGTGAATTTGCAAATTCTCCTAGGAGGTGGGTAAAAGACGGTGAAAAGTTCAATAAAAATTTTATATTTCTCAAATTATTATCAACTGACTCCAATGAATTACATTGAACTTATATAGGTATTATGTATCTATTTTTACATAAAATAAATTTATATAAAATAAATAATTCTTTAAATAATAATTCGGTTTTAAACTATAACTCAGTGTTTTTCAGTATTTATCAAAAATTAAAAGTTTTCAGAAAAATACCAAAAATTTACCCGAATAAAATTTTGATATTATGAATTCAATAATGAAGTCTATTTTAACATATTAAAAAAATAGACGTTTCATTTATTAATTTAAAATTAATTCCCGCTGTCAAAACCAAAAGGCTTATTTTTAAGAAATAATAACTACCCAAAGTTTGATACTTGTTTATGTCCAATTTCAATGTGAAATTACTTACAATGACCATTATTGGATTAAATGGTAAAAATATAATCTATTTATACTTTCAAACCATTAAAATTTATAATTTAACAATATATATTATTTTGAGTTAAAAAGTTTTTTTCAGTGAAAATATAGTATTTTTCACTATTCACCCAAATATGAAAGTTATCAGAAAAACACCAAAACATTATTGAAACTAAATTATAATGTCCTGATTTTGAAGAAGAAGTTTATTTTGTCAAATTGATTATATAAAAGTTTCAAATATTGTATTTAAATAGGCTTCACCATTAAAAGGAGGTAAAATTGCATTTTATGAAACATACTTCTTTTATCTGAAAAAATGTATTTATTCTTACATTATGTATAAGAAATTCATAATATGGATTCTAAAATTTTAAGGATTATATAAAGATCAAAATTCAGTTCATACTGTTCATAACCGCTTTTGAACGGCTTGTTTGGTAAGTCATGGTGCGCTAGAACTCGGTGTTGTGTGTAGTGCAAGTTATTGAATTACTTTCAAGAAATAACGTACTATGAAATATTGGGGTGTTACATTCTTCCCTACTTAAATAAATTGTGTCCTCGCAATTTGAAATTATTTTTCGAAAATAAAAGGTTGAAAATAGAAAATTTCTTTGGGAAAACCCACATCGGAAATTAGGTTAATAAAATTTAGTCTTAATAAGAGGAAAAGGGAAATGAAAGGGTCACCTCCAAATTATGATCTCAATTAGAAGAACATTAGTGGAAATTAAAGACATATAATTGGAGAAAAACGTAAATATTTATAGGTATTTATTGAATTCATCAATCACAAACAAGTGTAAAATTGAGGGCCTTAAATTCATCAATCTATGAAGATTTAAAATACCATCGGTTCAACAAAACATATGGTATTAGGATAACACATTTTTTGTTTTAACATCCCTTCACTAAAGTATAAGAATTAATTTCCTCAAAGAATAAGAGAAGAATAAAAATATATACTTGACAAGTAGAGTCCCAACCTTTAACTAATTTCTACCACAAACTCATCTTTCACTCTAAAAGATAATAGAACTTAAAAATAATATTATATTTATCCTATTCGTATAGGGTTAAAAAAATGAATTTATAATTCATCTACCATAATTTGTTTAAAAAATACTACATCATTCAATCCAGGACATCACGTGGGCCAGTGGTAGGTGATACACTATTGTCACCCTTCGGTTGTGGGTTCAAGTCTCGCGGCCTTGGTGGACGCGACGGGTTGTCGCACGACCTCCGGGTTGTCCTTTTATGGAAATCCAAAAATAATCTCAAACTAGAATTATCCAAAATACTTCTGTCCAAACTCACAATCCAAAATTTATAAGGAAGGTAAACACAATGAAGATCCTTTCTTCCACATAATAACATGTGAACACCTTCATCATGTATTATTTTAAAACACTGCAACATCCTGAATTACCATAAACCTTATTGAGTACATTCATGATCCCTTATTCTTTATAGAATACTGGATATACTCCTTATATCCAAAAATGTTGTAAACTCCAACAATGATGGAATATAAAATTCATTAATCAGTTTCAAGGTAATCAATAATATCGAATATAATTTATCCAAATCAATCATGTATTATTCCAAAAGATCTACCTCAGTATCAGAACCATATTATGGATTATATTTCTCTCAACCATATATTTTCCAAAAATTTAACCTGCCTTTGAGTCAGTTTTTTTGGTTCCACACAATCTCAAGTTCTTAATGAAATAGTACTGCAGTACAATCCTTATATACTCTATAATTATTATAACCAGTACACTGTTGATACAACACTCACATGACATAATTCTCTAATAACAACATAAGAATTCTAATCATTACTCCTCATCTTTGGTAGTATCATAACTTGATTATTATCCAATAGAATCATTTGGTGAATACTCTAATGATTTGGACATTGGTTCGCATAGTGTCCCAACTCCTTGCAGATGAAGCATTGTTCATTTGAAACCTTTTTCTTACCCTTGCAGTCACGTACTACGTGTCCTTTTTCTCCACACTTATAACAAACTCTCATTCCCTTCGGGCAAGTTCCAGGGTGTTTCTTCCCACAGTTATCACATATGAGAAAATTCTTCTTTTCCCTCTTCCCTTTATCCATCTTTCTCTCTTCCATCCTTTTCTTTTCATGCTTCCCTTCAAAGCCATATGACTCCGAGAATTCTTTACTTATCTTATTAACACATGATACTATTTCTTCATACGTTGAGAATACATGGGAGACTATTTCCCTTATAAATTTTGGCTTAAAACTTTTAAAGATATGATCCTTCTTACTCTTTGTATAATACGTATTGCTGGAGTTCACATTCTTTCTACTGAGAGCTATTTCTATACAATAGCATAAACTATGTTAGTTTATGAATTGCATAATTCCAAACTTATAAAATTCCTAACATAAATTATATGGTTTATGGATATAATACATAATCATAAGGATGTTTTAACTGAAGAATTATATACTCATAAACCCTTCACAATTATTTTTAAAGAAAATGATAATTATCCTAAGCATATCCCACAGGAGTGTCATAACCAAGAGTGCAGCAAGGCCCGTTGTCATGCACGAGTTCCCATTCGAGTCTAGCTCAAAGCGGTGGTTTCAGGTTTTACCCCTAGGTACATATATTCTAGATCCACCACTAACTACTCATATCTATACAGGGATTTACTTCTTGGAAAACTCACAAAATCTCTAAAATACCAAAATTCTAGGAAATTTTTCTATACTAGTCCTAAAAGCCTATCTTATGGCTATGTTCTCTAATAAATGTTTATCTAAATCTAGCTTCCAAGGTTTGTACTAAACTTCCTCTGATACCAACTGTAACACTCCGACCCTAGTTACCCATAGTCGGTACATTATTACATAACATTGGCATGAACATAAAAGATCAAGTCTCGAAAGACCGATTTGTTTTGTATCCTTGGAATCACTAGATATGTTCATAAAGTTTACATTACATCATAAAGTGAAAACTACAAAAACATCTTGTCTCCACACTCATATCCCCTCATATTATCCCTACAGGTCATTCATAAAATACTTCTTCACATCTTGGAAAAAATTAAACATAAAAAGGGGTGATCTTAAATTCCCAGTAAGGATAACAATATAGTGGAAACTTTCATAAATAAGCATAAACATTTAATCCAATGTATAACTAAACCAAAATCCTTTTAAACTTAAACTTTAGCATAATATGGCAGAAATAAAATGAAATAATTCCATTTACTTATTCACAATGATATTCTACTCGTCAAATAATCTCATGCAATATCAATAACCACTTTCATAATTATGGAATGCATAATGCTAGACTATCATAACCACATAGTCAAGGCCTTGTCCCAAGACTACAAATAAGATTTTTTCAAGGCCTTGTTCCAAGACACTAGTTTGTCTCATGAGACCTACCAATGCATCGAGGAGCTATAGCGGGCTCCACCCTTCACTTATTAAGTCAAATGCATTCCCCATATGAACAGGTTTAAACATAACATAAACATTTCTATTAAAACTAGCATATGAAATGTCAATACTTTATCCATAAACCATGAATGGTATAAAAATAAAACATCCAAAGTCAAACATATCACAAAACCTTTAATACAATATGATTAGTTTCGTATCATAATAAATCATCTTTAAATAAGATTAAAATCCATTAAAGGATGTTGACATAGATGAAATCAAAAATATTTAAGAGAAATATATCTTTTTTTAAACCATTTAAAAGTCTCTTAATTATAAAAGAAAACATTTGCTTTTAAAATATTTTTATAAGATTGTAAGGGAATCTTCAATTATTTTATAATGGTGGAAAATAGCCGCACCCGCCATATATGTTAAAAAGACTTTCTTACCTTAATTTTGTTGAAAAGGTTAAAAACGACCTTGTTTGGAAAATGATGGAAATATTCCTTTATAAACATCATATAAAAAGTAAAACAAGGGTATAAATGACTTTAACCCATATTCTGTAAAATATTAAGAATGTTTTGAAATACATTTTTAAGAAACATGGATGTGGATGATAAAGAGGTCCCAGTAGATAATTACGTATAAGCAACCTCAGATAATGAAGAGATTGGGAAATAAACACTTTCCTTGTACATTTCCTTGGTTGAGGGTAGTTGAACATCCTGTATAATGGTGAAATAATTGTTATTAAATTATAAAATAATCATATACGTTAATATGATATCATATATAATATTTTAACATTTCTTTGTTAATAATATCTTAGTATTATCATCATTTCGGGTGTCAACGGATTCATTTTTCTTTATATTCTTTGTTATGTAAGCCATATTTGTTTTGGATGGGATGTATATAATTCTTATCCATAATTATATAATGTCTCTAAAAACTATTATTAATCATCAAATAATATTTAGTCTTGAATGGATACAATGGGGAATGAATCTCATCGAGTTCGTGGAGACAGTAATATGTACGTACACACGAGTGACAATATCATTATTTTAATATTAAAATGATATATAATTGGATGGTATATCATTTATATAGAATATTTATCATGTTATATTTATTATTTACATGAATTAAACATCATTATTATACCCATCCATATAATAATGTATTGAATAACAATTACACCACGACGTGGAAACGGTAGGTCGTACGTACGCACGTATGGTGACATGTTGTCACGAACCAGTCCGGTGCGTCATCAGACCCGGCGCCCAACCCGGTCCGCGACGTGGCCCGAAGGGCGTTCCCGACCCCCACGGGCTGGCAACTAGTGTCGGGCATCAAAACAAACCAGTTGGGAACGGTTTAGCCCATAACAAGATGAATAAACATAAACTGAACAAGCATATAAATAAAAGAAAATAAACTGAACAATGTGGTAGTGGAAAAAGAAATAAACAAAGAAACATGACATACCTCAGGTGACCCCGTGGATCACCACGGTACGACAACCACACTCACTCCCAAAAGAAATCCAAGACTGAAACCTGCAACTGAAAAGTAATGTATGCGTGAGCATTGAGATGCTCAGTAGGAAAGTCGAAAACAACCACATCCTATGCCTCTGCCTTTATTAAGAAATCCAACTATGCAAGTTTGAAAATAAGATATAATAAAATAGTGTTTCTCCTTTTCAAATTCAAGTAACGAGTTTGCATTTTCAGGTAAAGCCTTTTACTCCCACTACATTTTCAAAATAGGTTTCAAGCATGCATTAACATTTCAAAATGGAAAGAAACCAGTTTGGATAAAAATATGATTTTCACAAACAAGGCATCAAGTATGAAATATCTGAAAAGGAAGTTACACCGTTAGCAGCATGACAAAAATGAGCACCATGGGTAATCCCTATATGCAGCTAAAACAAGTGGGAACCTAAATACCTCGTACCTCAGTGAAACGTGTCTTAGAAGACCACGACCCTCAGAAAACGTGGCTTAGAAGGCCACGACCCTTAGAAAACGTGGCTTAGAAGGCCACGACCCTCAGAAATTCATATGTTTAGTTAGTGTTGTCGCGTAAATACTGCTAGACAAACCGGGAGGAACCCCTGCCGTGTCATCTAGCGTACTAGTCCTGGTCACCCACCTAGATACCCGGGTTTTCCCATTGTGCTCTATTTCAAATGGTGGTGAGTTTTCTTTATCAAACAATCAAACAAGTACATTACACTTTCTTTATCTAAAATTCATTCCACCTTTCACCACTGCACTCCCTACTTAAGTGCATTCCCCTCTCTTTACATCACACAATCACGCACAAGCCTTTACACTAGGCACATATATCACAAACTGCTCATAAACACTTGCATCACATTTTATTCTCAAATTTAGGGGAATGACTCAAAAGGGGTTTTCTATTTTAGCAAACCAAATCTTAAAGTGCAAACGGGACTTTCATAAAACATTCTTAAGATGCCAAAACTACTTAATTACATAAAGGGAACACTTTTTAAAAACAGTCGGCCAAAAGGCCAAACACCTTTGGAAATACACATTACTAATTCAAAACCACTTGAGAAATCAATTTTTCAATAAAAGGGTCACTTAAGACCGATAGCATTAAAAATACATTTCAATTTCCAAATCAAAGGCGTAATCATTCCTAGCAACCGTAACCTGATTTCATAGCATGTGTATATAGCGTAAATGTAAAACATATTTTTTTTAAACAAGCAAGAAATTATGAATCTCAAATTAAAGGCATAGGCATAGAGGACCTACCTCAATCATGTCATTATTGTCGACGACCACTCGAATTGACGCTTGGCGCACACACACACATGCATTTATATATATATATATATATACACCCATAGGTGCATTGCATATATATATATATATATATATATATATATATGCTTTACTTTATGCATGTGCATACGGGGTACCTCGACACCCGCGGCCCAAAACCATCGTAGCGGGGTCCTGCGCACTCCCAAAAACATGTAATAAATTAAAAGAACAAATTATGAAATACATCAAAATTAGTACCACAAAATTTACACAAACGAAACACACCCAAACTACATCATATCGCCACTTCAAAACACTCGCACGTCAAAATCATTGCAAAACATGAAGCTCATAATTTATACAGATTAAATAAGCCATATGCACGATTTATAAAACATTTTAAAAAGACATAACACAACATAAAACAACAACACACCCGAAAACCACTTCTACAACCAAGCGCACATTGAAACCACACCCAAAACACTAACTGTATCCTTTACACAGTTTGATAAAACAACAATACATTTTATAAAATAGTTATAAGAATCTTGACATAGGTTTTTCAAATAAAACACACTTGTACCATAATAACACACCGCCAAACAAAACAAACGCAATCTTAATTATTTCAAAAACTTGTATCGCACCAAACAAAATTAATTAAAGAACATCAGAAATTAATTAAACATGGAAACTAATTGATCGAACCAAATTCATATGCGAAGACACTTACCATCGGTGTCGAATCTTCGAATTCCGATGCAAAACTTTGATCGCGTGCCAAATTCATCACAAGAAACCACAATTAACCCTAAATCCGGAAATCGACCCAACAACAACAAAAAAAAACAAACAAAGAAATCAAACTCTAATTGAAAAATGGACTAACCCTAGCTAAAAGGAAAGGAAAAAAATAGAGGATGCCGAAGGGAATGAGAAGGCGGCGAGGGCGGCGACCGGAGAGGGAGGAGGCGCGGCCAAGGTGGCTGCCGGAGAGGGAGGAGGAGCAGCCAAGGCGGCGGCCGGAGAGGGAGGAGGCGCGGCCAGGGTGGCGGCCGGAGAGGGAGCAGGCGGGGGGGGGGGGGGGGGGGTGCGCCTGTGGCGGAGGCCGAACGGGGGCCGGGACGGTGGCGGGCGCGCCTGGGGAAGAGGCCGGAGGTGTCCGGGACGGCGGCGGGCGCACCTGGTGCAGATGCTGGAGGCCGGGACGGGGAGCGCTAGGGTTAGAAGAGGGGGGGGAGTCCGCTGCGCAAAACCGAAGGGGGAGAAGAAGCCTGCGCGAGAGAGAGTGAGGGTGGAAGGAAAAGGAGAAAAAAAAGAAAAAGAAATAAAAAAGAAATGAAAATAAATGAATAAAATGAAATTGAAATAAAAATAAATAAATAAATGAATAAAAATAAATAAATAAAATGAAATAGAAATAAATATAAATAAATAAATGAAATCTGAAAGGATAAAAAAATTCCTAATTAATAATAACAAGATAATATTATATTATTTAGTAATGTTAGACACTACGCACGGTCACGCACACACCCACGCGCCATAGAACAACCCAACTGTATATATATATATATATATATATATATATATATATATATAAACCGGTTCAAACTGCAAATTTAAAAACTAGGCCCAAAATAATTAAAATAAAGTAGCAGGCATTGCTAAGTCAATACGCACATTTATCAGCAACACAAAACTCAAGTCGATTCCATCACGCATCTCGACATAACAAATTTAATTCCAAATAAAAATTATAGAATAAGAATAAAATTAAAAGTCATTGCCATAGTGCGAAGTTCGGGTGTGACAATTCTCCCCACCACAAAAACTTTCTGCCCCCAGAAAGTCACTATGCCAAATGAGGAAAAAAAACTCGAGTTTGAAACTAAATGTGGCCAACAAAATCACAACTCGGCGTGACTTTTCACTCCATCAGTCACACCCGACCAACACTGAGGGGAACTGAAAAGAAAAGAACCATCAGGAAACGAGGAGGGTTCTCCCCACCACAAGAACCCGACTAACACAACCGACATTGAGGCTCTTAGCATGAACTAACTCTGAAACTGCTAACTTGATCCAAGAGGGAACCACCACACAGACCAAACCTCGAAAAAAAGAACTTCAAGATTCATGGTGGGTCTCCCCACCATTTAAGAACTAACCATCTGAAGCCAATTAGCACAGAATAATACGAGAAACCCAGCACAAACCGACCCATGAACTCTCTGCATAAACCAGACCCCCACCACATGGGGTCATCGATGAAAGACCCCAAACTGAGTAGCGGACCAAACCCCTATTCATTATCTCCCAAGACGCATATGTCTCGAAAACGAGCGCATCCCAAAACAAGTACGGGTTACCAATGGAGCTAGCCACATGAGAGAGACAAACTTCAAAGCTCATATTTGAGGAGGCACAACTACTAAAATTACAAGAATAAGATACCACCACACCTCCTTACTGCCAAAGTGGGGTATTCAGGGAACAAAGACCACAACGAGGCCTCTACGCCACCTACATCAGGACAGAACCTTCAAAGACGGGAGAGCTACAACAAGGAAATTCATACCGTCCCCGTTTCAGCATTGGAGACAAAAATTAAACCAAGGTTCCCCACACCCAATGATTCCTGACTGCGTGAAATCATTCGCTCCGAGACCTGTGGTTGGAGCTCTGATGTCTTGAAGCATCTGCTGCCCCGCAGTCAGGAGCTGGCATTCTAATGTTGAGACTCCTCTTGACGAAGCCGCTAGCGGAGCCTCTCTAAGTTTCCCAAATGGCCACACTGACAGCAAGTCTTCAATGGATGATGATGACAAGGCGGCTTAAAGTACCCAAACTGAGCACACTAGAAGAAAACAAGGGGGTGTTCCAACTAATAGGAGATGGAATTGACAAGAAGACTTGTCTGAGATGGGTTCCTCCGGCTCGCTCTCACAGAATGGGGAACCATCCCAAACACCAAAGGAAACTGGTCCTTGAACAATAGACGAAGACCCCACACAATATAAACTTTAACTGATTCCAAGATTCTACCTCCGGAGGAAATGGAATCAACCCCTTGGAATGCCCCATGTAGGCCATCGCTACTCGTTGGCCTTACTCGACACCCACTGGCTCTGCCACTTTCCATGCCTTCACTTCCTTGGGTATGAACCATCTGACGAGAGTCATCTTAAACACCTTCCATGACATACCATCATGCAATGACGCTGGGATTATCTCCTCCACCAATCCAAAGTTGCACCTTCAAACGGACCTGAACCAACACAGACTCTCTTAGCTTTGGGAGTTTCCAATAACCTGAAAACACCCACGATTTCACCAAGCCAGTCCGCTACCTTCGATAGATCACTATCACTACACATGCTGGACAACAACCGAAAAGAATTCAATTCCACCACTCTGCTAAGAGTCTGGGTAGAACCAACAACTAGAAGAGGCTCACTAGGAACTTCTGGGACTTTTCTGGGCAGCATACTCAAAACAAGAGGCACGAATTCGAATCAAAAGTTATCATAAATCAAAATTTCACACCTCAATCATAAACAAAAGCTCAAACTCAAATCACTATTCCAACCACAATTCAGTACGTCAAAACCAAGAACTCACGAAAAGGAATACCCAACACGAAAAGAGAACACTAAAAAATTTCTCACTCACTTTTCTAAACATTTGAAAAACCCTTTTTGAAAACCATCTTTCAGCAAACAAAACAACTTAAATATCCACTATTGATATCCCATGAAGTCTCACACATACATATCCATGTGCTAGCTCAAGTACCCATCCACTCACATCACCAATTCCTCCACCTTCCACATGTGCACCTCAATGTATGTGATCACTCATAGGGATACCAAGGGTCAATCCAAGACAATTCTCATTTTCAAAACAGATCATTCAGCATAAAGCACAAATTCCCAACCAATTTGAGAAAGTGACTTATCGTCAAAGTAATACATTTCTAATTTCCAAAACATTTTCCAATTCACATTCCAAAAAGTGTAACTGAGATTCCAAAACAACTTCCGAAAGACCTCCCATTTTGCATTTTGAAACCGCACATTTGTTAAAAGGAAACAATTTCCATTTCAAAACCACTTTTCCACTCTAAAACCACATTCCCATTTGAAACCACCTTCACAAAAATCCATTTTCATTTTTGAGATGTACTCACACCAACCAAAATGAAGGTCAAACACAACTCACATCAAAACATCCAAAAATAAGGGACTAGTGGTTGCACCAACCCAGTAACATGGCTTAGCAGGCCATGCTCCAAGCGAGCATCAACCACAGGAAGCATCTTGAACCGTGCACTCGGGCCGTACATGGGTCGCTACTCCATGCAGGCTCGTCGCGTAACACCGGATCACTTCCCTTGTCATCCCTCATCCACACCGACCAAGCAAAAGAAAAACTCAAATCCCATACTACCCCTGGAAACTCGAGTCTCGGGACGGTCAAGGGTTCATGAAGTCCTTCCCACACCTACCTCTCGAGTCCCGACACACCTGATCACCAAACTACTTGACACCCCAAATAACAAACCTCCCTCTGATACCATTTTGTCATGAACCAGTCCGGTGCGTCATCTGACCCGGCGCCCGACCCGGTCCGCGACGTGGCCCGAAGGGCGTTCCCAATCCCCACGGGCTGGCAACTAGTGTCGGGCATCAAAACAAACCAGTTGGGAACGGTTTAGCCCATAACAAGATGAATAAACATAAACTAAACAAGCATATAAATAAAAGAAAATAAACTGAACAATGTGGCAGCGGAAAAAGAAATAAACAAAGAAACGTGACATACCTCAGGTGACCCCGTGGATCACCACGGTACGACAACCACACTCACTCCCAAAATCAATCCAAGTCTGAAACCTGCAACTGAAAAGTAATGTAGGCGTGAGCACCGATATGCTCAGTAGGAAAGTCAAAAACAACCACATCCTATGCCTCCGCCTTTATTAAGAAATCCAACTATGCAAGTTTGAAAATAAGATATAATAAAATAGTATTTCTCCTTTTCAAATTCAAGTAACGAGTTTGCATTTTTCAAGTAAAGCCTTTTACTCCCACTACATTTTCAAAATAGGTTTCAAGCATGCATTAACATTTCAAAATGGAAAGAAACCAGTTTGGATAAAAATATGATTTTCACAAACAAGGCATCAAGTATGAAACATCTGAAAAGGAAGTTACACCGTTAGCAGCATGACAAAAATGAGCACCATGGGTAATCCCTATAGGCAGCTAAAACAAGTGGGAACCTAAAGACCTCGTACCTCAGTGAAACGTGGCTTAGAAGACCACGACCCTCAGAAAACGTGGCTTAGAAGGCCACGACCCTCAGAAAACGTGGCTAAGAAGGCCACGACCCTCAGAAATTCATATGTTTAGTTAGTGTTGTCACGTAAATCCTGCTAGACAAACCGGGACGAACCCCTGCTGTGTCATCTAGCATACTAGTCCTGGTCACCCACCTAGATACCCGGGTTTTCCCATTGTGCTCTATTTCAAATGGTGGTGAGTTTTCTTTATCAAACAATCAAACAAGTACATTACACTTTCTTTATATAAAATTCATTCCACCTTTCACCACCGCACTCCCTACTTAAGTGCATTCCCCTCTCTTTACATCACACAGTCATGCACAAGCCTTTACACTAGGCACATATATCACAAACTGCTCATAAACACTTGCATCACATTTTATTCTCAAATTTAGGGGAATGACTTAAAAGGGTTTTTTTCTATTTTCGCAAACCAAATCTTAAAGTGCAAACGGGCCTTTCATAAAACATTCTTAAGATGCCAAACCTACTTAATTACATAAAGGGAACACTTTTTAAAAACAGTCGGCCAAAAGGCCAAACACCTTTGGAAATACACATTACTAATTCAAAACCACTTGAGAAATCAATTTTTCAATAAAAGGGTCACTTAAGACCGATAGCATTAAAAAACACATTTCAATTTACAAATCAAAGGCGTAATCATTCCTAGAAACCGTAACCTGATTTCATAGCATGTGTATATAGCGTAAATGTAAAACATATATTTTTTTAAACAAGCAAGCAATTATGAATCTCAAATTAAAGGCATAGGCATAGAGGACCTACCTCAATCATGTCATTATTGCCGACGACCACTCGAATTGACGCTTGGCGCACACACACACATGCATTTATATATACATATATATACACACCCATAGGTGCATTGCACATATATATATATATACATGCTTTACTTTATGCATATGCATGAGGGGTACCTTGACACCCGCGGCCCAAAACCATCGTAGCGGGGTCCTGTGCACTCCACAAAACATGTAATAAATTAAAAGAACAAATTATGCAATACATAAAAATTAGTACCACAAAATTTACACAAACGAAAAACACCCAAACTACATCATATCACCACTTCAAAAACACTCGCACGTCAAAATCATTGCAAAACATGAATCTCATAATTTATACAGATTAAATAAGCCATCTGCACCACTTATAAAACATTTTAAAAAGAAATAACACAACATAAAACAACAACACACCCGGAAACCACTTCTACAACCAAGCTCACATTGAAACCACACCCAAAACACTAACTGCATCCTTTACACAGTTTGATAAAACAACAATACATTTTATAAAATAGTTATAATAATCTTGACATAGGTTTTTCAAATAAAACACACTTATACCATAATAACACACCGCCAAACAAAACAAACGCAATCTTAATTATTTCAAAAACTAGTATCGCACCAAACAAAATTAATTAAAGAACATCAGAAATTAATTAAACATGGAAACTAATTGATCGAACCAAATTCATATGCGAAGACACTTACCATCGGTGTCGAATCTTCGAATTCCGATGTGAAACTTTGATCGCGTGCCAAATTCATCACAAGAAACCACAATTAACCCTAAATCCGGAAATCGACACAACAACAACAAAAAAACAAACAAGGAAATCAAACTCTAATTGAAAAATGGACTAACCCTAGATAAAAGGAAAGGGGAAAAAATGGAGGATACCGAAGGGAATGAGAAGGCGGCGAGGGCGGCGACCGGAGAGGGAGGAGGCGCGGCCAAGGTGGCGGCCGGAGAGGGAGGAGGCGCGGCCAAGGCGGCGGCCGGAGAGGGAGGAGGTGCGGCCAGGGCGGCGGCCGGAGAGGGAGCAGGCGGGGGGGGGGGGGGGGGTGCGCCTATGGCAGAGGCCGAACGGGGGCCGGGACGGCGGCGGGCGCGCCTGGGGCAGAGGCCGGAGGTGTTCGGGACGGCGGCGGGCGCACCTGGTGCGGATGCTGGAGGCCGGGACGTGGAGCACTAGGGTTAGAAGAGGGGGAGGGGAGTTCGCTGCACAAAACTTAAGGGGGAGAAGAAGCCTGCTCGAGAGAGAGTGAGGGAGGAAGGAAAAGGAGAAAAAAAACAAAAAGAAAAAAAAAGAAATAAAAATAAATAAATAAAATGAAATAGAAGTAAATATAAATAAATAAATGAAATCTGAAAGGATAAACAAATTCCTAATTAATAATAACAAGATAATATTATATTATTTAGTAATGTTAGACACTACGCACGGTCACGCACACAGCGGCGCGCCATAGAACAACCCAACTGTATATATATATATATAAACCGGTTCAAACTGCAAATTTAAAAACTAGCCCCCAAATAATTAAAATAAAGTAGCAGGCATTACTAAGTCAATACGCACATTTATCAGCAACACAAAACTCAAGTCGATTCCATCACACATCCCGACATAACAAATTTAATTCCAAATAAAAATTATAGAATAAGAATAAAATTAAAAGTCATTGCCATAGTGCGGAGTTCGGGTGTGACACATGTCATTCAAATGATGGATAGAATACTGAATATGGTTGTACCATATTTATAATAACATCACAATATATATAAGATACTGGAGTTATTATTTTAGAATGGAAATAACAAAGAAATAATAAGTTGAATAAGAATGGAACTTGAAAGAGGGTGGTGAAAACATTACCTCTTCTTCGGGTTCTTCCTTTTGATTTGATCAAAAGGGATCCATAGGTTGTATTTATGACTAAATAAAGGCCTCTATGATTAAGGGAGGATAGTTGAGAGGGTATTTGGTCAGAGTTTGGCCGAACCAAAATGCTTTGAAGGTATAAATAATTGGATTGAAGTGGTTTCCTTTTATAAGGGGGAGCAGGGGATCTTTAGTAAAAACATAAAGTATTAATTTATAATAAATTCATATTCAGTTTCTAATGGCTCCAAACTATATTATTTAAATTATAATGTGGGTATGGGTCTAAAACCACTCAACCAATTGGTTTTAGACAAGTTTGGTTCACTATTGTACCCTTATCGTTTAGATTTAACTCTTAGTTAAATAGTTTGACATTTACCATGTCTCTTTGTATTTTTATATTATATGGTTAATAAACCTACTATAAACTACCAAGATAATCCAAAGTGGTTCATTAATGACATACCTATCATAATATAAGTCCTTTGGCCTAACCTTAGATTTTTATAAATATTATATCAATTAATAATATAATATTTGTTTTAAAAACTCCTTTATGTTAATTTTGACACGATTTAATAATTGATTTTTGTTAAAGTCTTAATAAATTTATTAATTCTTACCAAGTTCATTTAATCGATCCAAACATGTCATATTAACAAATAAAATTCGTGTAATTTATTAAAAGTCTCAATTTATATTTATTTGGGTATTTATAATATCAATTATTTTAATATTTCACTAATGTGGTAATTAATGCATCATCATTGTTTCATAAATAAATTAAATTATTTAATGTCTAAAAATTATAAATAAAATTAAATTATGTAGGAAATATCTTTATTTTTATAATTAATATATATAATCAAATTTATCGTATGTTTAATCCTATATTAAAAATGATTTAGTTCTTAAACATTGATTTTAACTCTTTTAACTCTTCTTTGAATTAAATAATAATAAATGTATTAATCTAATCCAAGTGGACCAAAGAGGATAATATTTTATTCCTAAGGTTGTTTTTGGTTGAATTATACTTATCCAATAGAATTAGGATATGTGTTAGGCTAATAATAATATCATTTTTACCATTAATTACCCTATTTACTTTTTACCGTGGTAAATAAAAGTAAAAAGTTACTATTCACTAAAAATTATTTTTATCTTATTGAACCAAATTTTACTCCTTGATATTAACCGTGTCTCTTGGATTTTCAAAATTCCACTCATAGAAGCGGTAAAATTATGTTTTATGTGAATTTTCAAATTCTCCTAGGAGGTGGCTAAAAGACGGTGAAAAGTTCAATAAAATTTTTATATATCTAAAATTATTATAAACTGAATCCAATGAATTACATTGAACTTATATAGGTATTATGTATCTATTTTGACATAACATAAATTTAAATAATATAAATAATTATTTAAATAATAATCCGGTTGTAAACTATAACTCAGTGTTTTTCACTATTCATCCAAAATTAAGAGTTTTTAGAAAAATACCAAAAAAATTCCTAAACTAATTTTGATATTCCGAATTCAATAATGAAGTCTGTTTTACCAAATTCAAAACATAGAATATGCATTTTTTAATTTAAAATTAATTCCCTCTGTCAAAACCAAAAGGCGTATTTTTAAGAAATAATAACATCTATAAGTTTGACATTTGTTTATGTCCAATTTCAAAGTGAAATTACTTACAATGACCATAATTGGATTAAATTGTCAAAATATAATCTATTTATCCATTATAATGTATAATTTAAAAATATAAATTATTTTTATTTAAAAAGTTGTTTTCAGTTAAAATATAGTATTTTTCACTATTCACCCAAATATGAAAGTTATCAGAAAAACACCAAAACATTATTGAAGAAAAATTCATATGTCCCGATTCAAAATAAGAAGTTTATTTTTTCAAATTGAATATATAAAAGTTTCAAATATTACATTTAAAAAGGATTCTCCATTAAAAGGCGGTAAAATTGCATTTTTTGAAACAAACTTGTTTTATCTGAAAAAAATTTATTTGTTCTTAAATTATGTCTAAGAAACTCATAATATGGATTTTGAAATTATAATCATTATATAAAGTTCAAAATTAAGTTAATGTTATTCATAACTACATTTGAACGGCTTGTTTGGTAAGTCATGGTGCGCTAAAACTCAGTGTTGCGTGTAGTGCAAGTTATTGAATTACATTGAAGAAATAATGTACTATGGAATCTTGGGGTGTTACAGCTTACATCTATTCTGGATGTGTTTTTTTATTTTCTAACAAAATTTTTATAATTTTAAATAGTATAAAATAGATTTTTTTAGATATTAATTTGTTTCACTGCAAAAAAAAATATGTTTCATACATGTCTTGGTGGATATTTTTTAATGATTGAAGACAATACTATAGATTAGGTTGTATTCATTGTTTTCGTTTATCATCAATATCTAAAATAACTAATACATGGGGATCTATTGTTAGCACTAGAAAAAATCCCTGATAAATGGTGATTTTTTCAATGCTAGAGAAATAATGGTAAGAATATATCAATAAGACCAATGTGAACACCATTAGACTATTGTTAAGGCTATCCATAAGTATTTGAGATGATCTAAGGATATTTTCCTAGTATATTGAGGAGATAAATATCTAGTAATCGTGGGTTATACATATTATAGCATTCATATAGATGTGAATTATAAGAATTTATAGTCTACACATATCTTTTTTCTTAACTAAGAGCTAATCGACTCAATGTTATTGTCAACTAAATCTTGTTCTTGTCGGAATCGGTTAGAGTTGGTTCACTAGAACCAACTTTCTTAATATATGATTATATTCTTTTCATGATTAATGAATTTTTCTATCACAAATAGATTTTTCTTTTCATGAATCTTGTATGTGATAATTCCCTAAGAATATGTGATTCACTAAAAATAAATAGCACTCCCCTGTAATGATGATAACTAATAGGTTCCATGATAGTATTCTTGAATATATATTTTTTGGATGGATGATATTGTCTTATGGGATATGGTAAAATAGTCTATCAAGGGTAGGTGGCCCATCAGACTATGTGACACATTCTCATGGTGCTGGTCCTTTGAAATTTCTAAGATATTAGGTTATGAAAACATATTGGTTAATAGTAAATCTATATTTCAATGTGTCATTGGATGTACCAATTTGAAGACATTTGTATTGATCCTTACACTTTTATATTTTCATTAATTCATATCAGGATTCATATAGTTTGATATATTAATGAAAATTATGACAACATATGCTCGCATTGAGGTAGGATATGTTAGATGTATCACGAGTGATATTTCATTAATAGATAATGTGAGAAGGATTTATACATTTTTTCCTATGATTGAATTTGATATATCCGGCCATTTAATGGGAATGGAAGAGAATTTTTAAATCCATGTCCATGGTGTTTGGTGATCATGTTCATTTCCATAAATTTAAAAAAATATAGATCAAGAAAATAGGTTGATGGTTCCAGTATGAAACCTTCTTGATTAGTTAAATTGCGATAAAGGTATTATATTAAAATGTAAGTGTTTGCGGCTGGTTGAATTTTATTACAATAATAATTTTTTTCTCCGTGGGATCCTTGGAATGTTGTTATATTCTTACGATGAAATTTAGGTGGTTCTGTGTAATTCCCATGAGAATGAGGCCTAGACAGTCACACACTAAGTTTAACTAAAATATAATTAAAATTTAATTATTGATTAGATAAAATAATATTTATTCAGGTTTGGTTGATCATCCTAATTTTATCACAATATATTTAAAATTTTAAGTTATTTTATTAAAAAAATATTTGATTTCATGTTTGGTGAATATAATATTTTTTATAGTTATCACAGAATAATATAGTAACATTTATTTATTGATTAGATAGTCATTATTCTTAGATCAGTAAATTTCGATGAGGGAAAGCAGTACTATCTTAATAGTCTGATTAGAAAGGATATAGATGATACTTATTTATATTCTTAATGAAATTCACATGTCAAGAAATGAATAATTTTAATATAATTATTATTATTGAACATGAGTTTAATTAAGAATTATAAATATAAAAGGATATAATGTTCAATTTTCCAATCCAAAATATGTCATAATAAATATCTAATTTTGTTAGTTCACATAATCACTTTCAGTGGGTTCAAAAAATACAGATCTAATCTCTCAATCCTAAGAGAGAGATTTATAATACACACTCTCTTCCTCCAATATCAAACCATCGAGAGATCATTAAGAGATATTCCTCCTTTGAGATGAATTAAGTTGTGATAAAGCAAAAGCAATGAGAGTTATCATTATATGTCATACTAGAACCCGTTGATTCTGTGGAAACATTCCTAGATTGTGGTACATGTGTAGATCACCTCCATTGGGATTCTACATTTGGATCCTGGAGTGTAATGACGATATGAAAAAACATTGTGAACTGGATCATCAATGAAGAGGTAATTACAAGTTGAGGTGATTCTATATCTATTAAATAAATTTATTATAAATTAAATGTGAAGATACTTCTCTTTTGGTTAGGGAATTTTGATCTAGTTAAGTAATATAAGTTTTTCATTGGACATGGCGTACTAATAATGTGTGGTAATGATTACACATTAGTTAATATGGAAATCCAATTTTCTTGTATCATCATTAGGAACTTATTATATGATCAGAAACTACAATTTCTTCTAGTACCATCATATAATGATACAACCCTAGATATGTTATTTCCTCCAATATACATAGATTTATACTGCTACCAGATTTGGAGAGGTGTATTTACACTAAAACATCATAGATAAGTGGAGATGCATATTTTAACCAGTGTCTCTTGATTGATATGATGAGGGTAAATTTTCATGTGAGAAATTTATAAAGGGTTGTTATATGGTTTTTTTATTCATTTAATAGGATGGGTTTTTTATTTAATAATCATGATGAATTTGATCCATGAGTAGATTAACTAGCATTGATTATTATAATTTTAATATTTTATGATGACATTAAATGAATTATTTTTTCAACACCTTATAGATTATATAGGTAGACACTATATGTTTTATGGGTTATCTCACTATTTGGGGTGACCATACTGAATATCATTTTGTACATCCCTGCATGTGCACTTGTGTGATGTTCAATATGTGTCCATGAATGATACAAAGGATGGATGATCATGGGCCTTGGAGATGGAAGATCAATGTGGATAACTCGTGGAGGGGAGTCTTCATTGGAATGACTAACTTTGTACCATCAATGTTTGAGCTTACATATGTTTAGCATTTTAATGTTTTATTTGGTGACTACATTTTTATCTTTTCAAACTATATAATATAGATTTTATTATATGTTCATTTGTTACATATCATAGTTTATGATTCCTATATGTCTTGGTGGATATTATTTCATGACAGTAGGAATTACTACAGATTTGGGTTCACTTAGTACAACCATTTACCACCGCCATCTAAAAGCATTGATAAATAGGGTTCCTTTATAAGTTCTAGAAAAAATATCTAATAAAGGTTACTTTAATCGACACTAAAAAAACTCGGTAATAAGATGTCAAGAGGATCCATTTGAACGACATTTTTCTATTATTAAGGCTATTCTTAAGTATCTAAGGTGAACTAAGGATATGTTCCTAGTATATGGAGGAGATGAAGATCTAGTCATTAAAGGTTATAAAGATTCTAGATTTCATATAGATCAGAATGATCTGATGTTATAGTATTAATATATCTTCTATCTCAAATGAGAACTACTGGACTAAAAGTTACTTTCAGTTAGCTCTACTGCTAGTGGGAGTCTGATGGAGTTGGATCCCTAGAACTGAATTTCTAAGTACATGATTGTATGTTTTTCATTATTAATTATGCTTCTTATGAAATCAAGATTTTTCATTTTCATGACTCTTTTATTTGATGATGTCCTGAGAATATGTGTTTCACTAAAAGGAAATAGCAGTTCCCAACTATGATGGAAACCTTTAGGTGTCACGACAGTATTCATGAATATAAATTCTATGGACGAATGATATTTTTTGATGGAAAATAGAAAAAACAAGTTATCAAGGGTAGGAGGCTCATCAGACTTTAAAAAACCTTATCAAGATTTTCTCCCTTAGTAATCTCTAAGATAGGTGGTCTTGAGAACATATCAATTAATAAGAAATTAACATTTCTATAGGACATTGGATTTCTTTATTTTTTGACTTCTGTATTAAACCTTATACATTAATATTATCATTAATGGATATCATTACTCACTTTATTTGATGTATTATTGAATAATATGATAAAATATGATTACGTTTAGGTAATATATTTTGGGTTTGTCATAAGTGATATTTAATATATAGATAATGTGAAAAATTATTTATCCATTTTTTCATATGATGGAAGTTGATATCTTAGGAACTTTGATGGGAATGGAACTGCTTTCCTAAATCCCTTTCCATGGTGTTTGGTGGGAAATTTTATCTTCATAAATTCAAAGAAAGATTGATCATGAATATGGGTTGATAGCACCAGCATCCAACATTCTTGATTAGACATATCATGATAAAGGGATTATATTACATGGTAATGATTTGTGGGAGTTTTGATATTATTGTAACATTAATATTTTTCTCTATTGGAGCCTTGGTATATTTCTAGATGCTAACCTTGGACATTGGACAGTTATACCTAACGCCTCTGAGAATGTGGTCTAGTTCATTACACACTATGTTTATCTATAATATTATTTAAAATCAATTATTGAAATTTAGAAGAAAAAAAATATTTTTATTTTTGTTTGGTTGATCATCATAATTTTATCAGAATTTATTAGAAAGAATAAGTGGGATAAATAATAATAATAATAATAATAATAATAATAATAAATATTTATTTTCCTGTTTTTTCATGTATTATATTTTTTATATTTATCATATAATTAAGAAGTGAAATATATTTATTTATTAGATTGTCATTATTCTAGGATCGTCAAATGTTGAAGAGGGAAAGAGGGTCGAGCTTAATGGTCCTATTGGAAATGAAATAGGTGATATTTTTTTATATTCGTAACATGTTGTACATGTCCATAGATTAATATTATAATTATTATTATCGAACATGGGAACAATTGAGAATAATAAATACGAAAATGGTTTAGTTTGAAATTTTCCAACCCTAAACTTATCATAATAAATATATAATTATATAACCTTCAATAATCACTTTTGTTTTATACAAATGATAGAGATAGACTCTCTAGATCCTTAGAGAGAGATCTACAGTATACTCTCTCTTCCACCTCTATCAAACCTAAATAGGACATCAAGAGTTACTCCACCTTTGAGATGAATTCGGCTGCGATAAACCAAAAATGAGGCAAGCTATTAGGATTGGTCGTGCTAGAACTTGATAATTATGTGATGATGTTAAAAGATTGTGGTACATGGGAGGATCAACAAAAAATGTATTCCATAATTGGATCCTATAGTGAAATTATGATACGATGATATATAGTCAAATGTATCATCAATGAAGATATAATTAAAATGTGTGGTAATCTTATATCTATTAAATAAATTAATTATAAATTATATGTGAATATCCTTCACCTCTGGTTCTAGAATTTTGATCAATTTATGTAATATGTGATTTTTTGGAATTGGATTATTAATATTGTTCATTAATGATCTCACATAAATTATGAATGAAATACAATTTGGTTATATCATTAAAGGAGGATTCCACCATGAATAGAACCTACAGTTTCCTCTAGTACCTTAGTATAATGAAACAACCCTAAAGATGTTTATTTCATCCAGCATATGGAGATGTATACTGATTCTTCATTTAGAGATGGGTATTTCCACTAACACATCAGATATAAGAGGAGATTTATATTTTCTATATTATCTTTTGATTGGTACATTGATGGTGAATTTTCAAATGATAAATTTATAAAGGGTTTTGAGATCATTTTGTTAGATTATGTTGGTTTGTTTACATATTATGGTTGATGCGTATAGATAATATATTTTTTATGGATCATCATGCTATTTAGGGTTACTAAATTGACTATCACTATGTTTATCCTTACATCCTCACTTGTGTGATGTTCTCCTTGAGTCCATAATGATTAGTTGTTACTGAGGATGTATGATCATGGGACATGAAGATAGATGAAAAATGAAGACAGCTGGTGGAGTGGAGTCTTCCTTGGGATGACCAAAATTGTTTCCTCGGTGTTTGATATTACTATTCAGGATGTGAAGGTTGTATTTGGTGACTATATTTTCATTATTTCACATTGTATCACATAATTTCTTTATATATGTGTATTTGTAACATTTATAAACTTATCTTTCCTATATGTTTGGTGGATGTTGTTTTATGATATCAGGTGATAGGATATATCTCAAGGTAATTTCTGTCATCATGATGTGTGGATACCTCAATGTTGCTCACTTACCTCTGACCTAGTGGAGGCGGGCATGAGAGCTTGATCTAATGGAATGTCAGGATGTGATGGTAATTATGATTATTCTAAATTATATTTTACTTAACTCTTATTATTTTTAATTATTAAAAATTACACCAACTGTTGAGTGATTAGTTATTTGATTATGACAATTTATATTAAATGACATAAATAATTGTTAGTTATTTTTATTTATTTCTAATTATAACAAATTAATTATACTCACTATAAATAATTATTTATTAATCACCACTAATTATTACCTAATAATTAAAATGACCCTCAATTGTTGTTAATTACTTATTAGCTTATGTTAATCTATATTAATTTTTTCTAATAACTATGAATTATGTTTAATTATATCAAATTAGGAATAATTATTTCTAATTTAAGACCAAATTTTCATTAATTAGTTTTTAATTATCCTCAATTAGGATTAGTTAATCCTAAACAAAATATATTAATTATACTTTTATGATAATTATTTTCAATTATTAATAAACACTATTAATCCATTACTAATTATTTGTAACAAAAATTCTTTTATATGAATTCACGTTGATTCCAAGTATCGTAATATAGATTATATCTCTCTCTAAAAATATTGAAACTCTTGACTATATGTGTGTGTGTGTGTGTGTGTTTGTGTGTGTGTTTGATTCAAGAGAATGAATATATCCTACTTCTATCATCGCTCTATTCACTGTTAGAGAAGACGGTATGCAATCCACAATCATCAGTCGCCACTGAACGGTTTTTGAGGAGTGGTGATGCTCATCGGAGAAGACTTGCTGTTTTTAGGAAACTTTAACCCTAAATCTAGATTTGGGGATGGAGATGTCAATAGAAGTCGGGGTGGTAAGGGTCTTGGAAGACGCAGTGATGATAGTTTTATTCTTTTATCTTTTTATGCATTTTTATTTAAAATGTGCCTAGGTTAAAAAAATTCTATGTTACGGGAAGGGGTTATGTAGTATTTATGATTTATTTAAAGGAAATAGCACCCCCCCACCTTTTCCTCAGTTCTATGACATAGAAAAGGTTGGTGGGGTGTGGCCACCTTTCACCTAAAAAAGTGAAAGGCAACTGGGGGTTCTACCTTTGGCCTAATGAAAAGGTGAAAGCCCCCCCCCTCCTTGGCACCTTTCCTTTAAGTCGCGATAAAAGGGACCCCCCATCACATCAAATTTCCCTCCTCCATATACATTCCACAAACTCTCTATCTAAAATAATCCTCCTTTATGTACGGTAGATCAGGAGGCCTAAAATAAGACTAGATTTTTTGTGAAGCGTCATTTAGAGGTATTTTTCTAATTTAATTTGACGTAATTTATTTATTTAATTGATTTTTTTGTTAGTTCTAAATATTGTATTTATTAATTATTTTAGTTAGTTATATATATTTTATAAGTATTAATTATTTTTAGGATTGATTAAGTATAGATTAACAAATGAATAACTTAGGATTAAAGAATGATTACATATAATGATTAGATAATTATAAATTAATTAATGAGTATCATTTCATTAACTGGTAATTAAGGATTAATTAATTAAGGATTAAGTAACGCTTGACTAATGATTATAGAATGTTTAAATAAATATTATGTAATGATTAAATATTGATTAAATTGTTATTAAATTAGGATTAATTCATGATTAAAGATTCTTTAAGTAATGAATAAAGAATTATGATTAACTAATGAATAATTAATGATTAACTAATGATTATAAAATGATTAAATAATTATTAAGGGTTGATTAATGAATGAATAAATAATGATTGACTAATGGTTAAGTAATGGTTAACTAATGATTATATATTGATTATGTTTTGATTAAGTTTTGATTAAGTAATGATTAAAGAGTGATTAAGGAATGATTAAGTAACGAATAAAGAGTGATTAAAAAATGATTAATTAATGAATAAATAATCATTAAATAATTATTAACCAATGATTAAAGAATTAATTATTAATTATTAAATAAATATGGAGGAATCATTATGTAATGATTAATTAATTATTAACTATTTCTTAACTAATGGTTAACTAATGATTGTCTAATTTTTAATTAATGATTAAATAATCATTAACTAATGATTAACTAATGGTAAACTAATTATTAACCTATTGTTATCTAATGATTAACTAATGATTAACTAATTATTAACTACTAATTAACCAATGATTGATCAATGATAAACCAATGATTAAATTTGGATAAACATAGAATAAACATAGGATGAAATATGAAAAACTGGAAGACAAAATATGTTAACTGTATATATGATTGGTGACTCCCATAATTTAGATAATTAATCCCTTATTGAATGCCTCTTTCTTAATTTCAATGGATATTTTTTATATGATTCACATTGTATATATAAATAATTAAACATATCTTTTGAAAATTTAAAAATTGTATTACAGATAATTAGTTAATCTTTTAGGATATAATAAAACATTTTAAAATTTTGGTAGCATAAAAATTTGGTGGTTATATAAGCAATTAATTCCCAGTCTGTACACTAAAAGTGGATGTGGAATTGGAAAATATGTACCTAGGGGTAAAAACTCCAACAAGGTGCATCAATCCTAACTCAGCATAACATGGTACATGAAAATGGGTCAAGATGCACACCCAGTTTGACACTCCTAGGGGATATGCTATATATGATTCATATTTTCATTATAAATAACTAAAATACCTTTATGATGATTAAAAACTCCACTAAAAAACATTCGAATCATATTTTAAGATATACAAAGATGTTCTAAAATTTTAGTACCATAAATATTACATAGTCATCCCTCATTATCAATTGTATTCCTATAATGTTTTGGAAACCGAGGTAAAAAAGAAGATAAAGATCCAAATTAGTTTATTCATCAATGATAAAATGAAAATTATTATCATATATAGTGAAATATAAAATAATAAATTCATTAAATAACACATTAATTCTTTACAGCATATAAGAAATACCATCACATTTTTCAGTTGAACAGATTTTGGATGAAATTACCCTAACTTCAGAAGTGATGTAAAATCTAGCTTATCTTAAAATGGTAGCTTAATGAAATATTCTAAAGGGGATATTGTATGGAAGAAACTTTCAATGGGATATTGAGAATAAAATTGAAGAATCTTATGTTAATCGAGTATGCCTTTTCTGCCGAGAAGACTCTTGATTTGATGTTCAAGAGTATTCAGACCTCATCTCACAATAATGAAAAAATGGTGGTATTACTGGAAATAAGGCACTATCAATGTGGAAACATCTAGGAATTACAGTATCTATGACCACACGCCATTACAATATCTCCCTCTATTAACATATCATGCGAAGCATCTATTGATCCAGTGTACTTGTTGAAAAGCATTGCTAACTGTTATGCAATACCATGAACACTTATTGGGGAGTTTTGATAGTTCCCGATGCACGAAGACTAATTGATAGTAATATATGAAATCAACAGTTTGTGTCAATGAGTATAGTAAAGTAAAAAAATGAATTGGAATGAGATGTACTATCCTCAAGAATAAGAAAAATGTTTGAGATTCACCATATTTCATTGATAAGGTCATAACCAGAAAAGATTCCCTAAAATTATTTCACACTCACAGAAAAAATGATGCATTTTCTCCAATGTGATCTTCTAAAATTGTTGATTATATTGTGTTAATATAAGATCCATCATTTTGTATAATTTTATAGAATTTATGAATAATTTTACTATCAAATAACAATAATCCTTCTATATTAACATAACAAGGAACAAGGAAACTATATATGAGGTGATGTGAAAGCATAAGCAAACTTTCCATGGATAAATCACAAATCAATCATATGAGAAAATAATCCGGAAACATACCATAATGTGATAGATCATACATAAATTACAAATCATGCTATTTTATAATATACATTTAGATAATGATGAAAACAATTAGATATATAAATATATATAATCGTATCTTAAAAAACACTCTTTTCTAGTTAAAAAATATATGAAACACTTTATAAATTTTCATTTGGAAATGTGAATTCCTTCCATTTTCTTTTGGTAAAAAACATAATAAAACAATGTGAATGAACATTTCGTGCCTTATATTCTACCAGTCATAATATTTTTCTAAATATAATTTTATATATATGTTTTACACTTAATAATTGTTTCGTTTTTTACATACATAAAGAGGATACTATACTACTCAATGAGTATGGTATGCATGTTTCTAGCACCTTGATATTGGTCCTCCGGTTCGACAGATCAGGGTGCATCAAGTGAACTATAATCATCCCACAATACCTCCAACCCCCCTTATACCATTCCTGCATCATTCTGGGTTCTACAGAATTCAGGTATCTAACTTCACATGTATTGATACTCACCTACATGATACCTTCATAGAGAGGTGAATATTGGAGACACACACATTCCACCTTCTTGAGGGAGAGATGACCATCACCCTTGAAGATGTGGCAGTCCATCTTAGTCTTACACTCTAGGGGGAAGTAGTTATTTGACCCACCAAGGAATATTTTCCTAATCTTGTACAGATATTTCTAGGTGTCGACATTTTGGCTGATGAAGCTACTACAGATGGCGATTTGATGTCAATGGGATGGCTTGAGATGAACTTTTCACATTTACCCGATGATGTTGAATAGAATATTGTCACACGTCATGAACATGCCAATATATTATGGATAAATGGGGGAACAATATTTTTTGATCACTCAGGTAAGAATGTGAACATGATGTATGTGAGGATATTGGAGGACTTTTATCAAGCCGAGACATACAGCTAGGGATATGTGCTGTTGGATTACACTTACAGGTTATTATGAACATTATTTCACATGGACCACATAAATCTCTAGGCTCATGTCATCCTTATTTAGATGTCGGAATGGGAGAGCATACCCTCACTCTTACTTGATTTTTATGGTCATCTAATTCCTACATAGGTGCTTCATAATGCTCTATGTAGATGTTTAAATGATCACTCTTCTTTTTTTCTGATTCTATTTGGAGTTATTGATTTTAATTTATTATTATTTATCAGTTTTGATGTTTAATTTTATAGGTGGAGTCAGGCACAAATCTTCTTTAGCACTCTGACACACCATTTGGGTGCATACCGGCTCATGTTGGATAGTCTCCTACCCACCGATGTAAGTATATTATATATTTTATTGACTAAAAAATTTTATAATATCACCATTTTTTTATTTTAGTAACAGTTTTTTTTTTGACAAATCTCAAATGTCATTTCAGATTTTATGGATTCCATACTGCCCTTTATTGGACCAGTTTCCTATATACTATTTTGACATAATTCATTATTCTATGGCTGTAGTTCCACTCATTCCCTTTCATATTATAGAGTGTCACCAGTCTCATAGAGTCATGCACCAGTTTGGATGTGTTTGGTATATTCCATTACCACCGCGATAGTAATATGAGATTCATTCCTTGAAGATAATGGGGAGGCAGGATATCGAAAAGTGCTAAAAACATGCCCAGTATCTCGACCATTGGGGTAGATGAGAATCACATCATATCTAGGCTATAAATACAATATCAATCTATCTATAAGAGTATTTAGAGTATCATCCATGGTATATCCTAAAGCCTCTACTATTTATTACTTGACATGACATACGGATTAATAATATGGTATGTCAATAAATTTCCATTAGTTTGTTTATTTTACTATTTTATAATTCATTTTGAATCAAATTAGAGTATACTCGAGCACATCAGATTATTCGCATGTCTGATTCAAATGAGGAGGATGTTTCTATCCTAGCAGTGATCTATGTTATAGCATAGGGACTGATGTCAATTTATCATCTATCTCCCAATTGTATCTTTAATCTTACACCCAAGGGATATGACTTTCTTGACCAAGGAGTGTTGGTTCCAACTTCAGAGCCTCCTCCTGGAACTATTGATGCTGAGGAGTCATTAAAATGATGACATAGACCACATTGTGTTGTACGTGAGGCCTCACCTATTCTACAAGCAGTGGTCGGCCATCTAGTAGTCCATCCTCAGCTGATTGGGGGAGTGCATCAGGAATCATGGGAACCATCTGTATTGGAAGAATGTCCAAAGTTTTCCCATTTTTCATATTATCCAAACTTCCATCACGGTTCATTTTCCATGCCTTTATATATCATCAAATATCCTTCATGGGGTATATGGTTCCCCCTTGCGATGATGCCGAGTCCTTCTACTAACCTAGTGGTAGAAGGATATAATTTGCAGGAGGATAAAAAATTGACACCTCCTCCCACTGAGACATGAGTATAGTATCCGACAGTCAAGTTTCCAGTGCCAGAGGATCATCCCTCTCTATAGCGTCAGACTCTACCTCAGTACATAGCTCGGTGATCTCAATACAAGCGTCTCATTCGCACACCACCATGTGGGATAGAAACTCACCATAGAAATTTATTAAACTCACTCATATATATGTTTTGTATTTATTAAAATGAAGAAATTATTTTTACTATCAACTATTATTACATTTTTATCCATTGATTAAATTTTAATTTATATTTCAGTCACAATTTATATTTTATGAGTTTTCAAAGTAGATTACTTGATTCATGGGAAAAATTATTAAATTTCATGTTAGAAACTTTAAAATATTATTAAATATAAACAATTAAAATAATTTATATAAAATTTAAAAAATATCCTATGAATATAAATTAAATGTAGAATAAAACTTTGTATAAGTGATTTCTAGAAAATACATAGTAAATGACATGATTAGATTAGTTATACTAGAAGGTAACGATACTACTAGGAACATACTAGTAAATAAAACATAATTGAAAATTAAAAAAACAACTAAATTTAATTATTAAAAGCTTATTTACATATCCCAAAATCTATTTCTTAGAAAATAACATTTTTACCTTTAACTATTAATGAAATAATTCTAAAAAAATAAAACAAACACAATATATATATATATATATGTATATATATCATAATATATAAACTTATATATTTATAAATATAAAAACATGTATAATTAAACTATTTTTTAAATTTTTTCTAAAAGGAGGAAGGTTCTCTACTTCCTTTAAACTTAACAAAAAGGAAGAGTGATAATTTCCACCTTTCAAACTAGTTTTTATAAAAAACATTACCTAATAACATTTTAAAAAATCAAGAAAACTATAAAAAAACACATCATTCGTCTATTGTATCTATATTGGTGCTCCCTAAATTCAAATTTTCAGCATTATGAAGGTCCTTTACTTCTTGTTCTACATTTTAGTCAGAGCTTATTGGGGTTCATTCATCAAGGAAAAGGTAGGTTAGATGTTGGTCTCAACGTTGAGGTGGTGCCACGGGTCTGCGATCTCGTGTGGGCCATTACAAGGTAAAAAGATATTGTTCCTCAATAAATAGAGTGATTAAAGAGGGATACATTAGTGGAAATCATATACATAGGGCTACACAGAAGAATCTTGGTCAAGGGGTCCCTAATGTATGCATATGTTACTGGAGGCGGTGGTGAATTTGGCAGTTGTGGTGGAAACGACGATAGATGGCCTTGTTGAGGCTTCACATTGGCCTAGAATTAGGCTTTAGTGTTTTTACAAGGGTTTAAATTAATTATAACCTTGGGATTTTAGGTAATGTTTTTTTATCATTGAGCATAAGGACCTTTGGTTCATCTCTTTTGGGTAGCCAGCGACATGACTATAATTAGACGAAAGAAGTAGCACAACCCATAGGTAGTGCAACAACACTGTCGAGAGGGGGGCCTCAATTTGAGAGATGTGTGTGTTGATTCTCAGCAACCCTTCCTTTCATCATCATTTAGGGATATATGGGTGACCTGTGATATGAATTTCTCATTTGGTACCGGTTTGAAGATGGAGTGAAATAGGTAGGTGATGTAAGCGAGGGCCAACAAAACCATCCCCGAGTGGGAAGATCAAAATAGAGATGAGTGTCTCAACATCCATTATCTACCCCTCATATAAATTCATAGATGGAGGGGTGTAATTCCTTGTTCCCTAAGTCTATAATTATGAAACTCTTCATATAAGGAGGGTGGAAATGATATTTTTGGACTAAAACCATGTGGCAATGCCTACTGGTTGGGGGGAGAGTTTCACTTGTCTGATAATATAATATGCTTTTGAATTCTCACACAAGTCCTTAAGGACATGTTTGGGTCTATAGGTCATCGCTCCTTTGATCCATGTGTAATCTGGTCTATAGTCTTTGAAACCATTTTTTCATGTAACGGTTACCTCTCAACTATGTTTTAAAGGTTATTTACCAATTTCAAAAAAAAAAAGGATCTTGGCCCCAACCTATTGAAAAATACAACATTGTTTTGGTGTTTTTTGTTTTACCTTTATATGAGGGTGGAATACCTCTACAGGATGATTTTTTACTTTTACAAATGGAAAATATACCATTACATGTGTTGGGGAGGAAACAAAATGTTCTCAGGATAAAAGCATAATTTCAAAATAAAAAGTTTTAGAATCTACAACCAAAATAGAAGCATAAAAGTAATAGAAAAAACAAATCATGACATTTATTTTTAATAAGGAAACCCATCCAATTATGAAAATTAGAAACCCATTGGGAAACTCTTATAATTCCACTATAATCATGTTTACCAAATCAAATTAAATGCACAAAAGTTGAATTATAGTAAGCACATAGAAGAATGGTGTAAAAAGAAAAAATTGACATTCCTTCTCATTTTCTCTGATAATCATCTGGTGAAAACGATTTGCCCCTCATAGATAAAAAATAAACTAGTTTCTTTATTGTAGTATATCAAATAAGAAGTTTTATAACCTAATTTTTTGATACTTTGTGGTTCCCAAATTCAAAAATTGTCACCCATGTATCTACATAAAACAATGTTCCACACCATGTATCTGCTCCCTTTTTTATCACCCGTGTTGCACCCCTGCTGCTTACTTTTTATAAGAAAATGATTCCCCAAAAAATATGTATTTAGTATTCAGAAACAAATCCATTGGATAATAATAATATCCCCCTTTAAGAATTCACATGGTTTCAGTATGAGAGTTTGAGAATTTTAAAAATTAAAATTTTCTGTTATGAATACAGGACAAATCCCAACAATATCCCCCTTCATACTATCAAATATAGAGATGTCATCCAGAAATATCAGTTGGAATTGAACCAACCATTATCCTCTATATAAAATATTGTGACACTCTTTCTGATAGAAATTGTAAATATCTCTATATAAAAAGAAATAAAAATGTCTAAATATTCATCATATTATTGTCCTCACTTCCTTACTAAACTATAATTAATCTAAAAACTCTTGGATCCATCATAATAGTGATCTCCACATAACCAAGAGTACCTTAAAAACTATTTTCTTCATCGGTTCTACATCCTCTGAGATGTATGTAACTCTGAGTAAAAAACTTTGATCTTTGATTTTATTTCCTTCTTTACTATTGGTACTCTCTGAAGAAAAGGAATTATGTGTTAGACCAGAGAAACTAGATCTGACCTGGATTGGATTCCAATCTATCATCATCATTTTCAATGGTATTTGACTCATGAAAAATGATTAACAATGCCATAAATATAATGATTTCATATTCACAAGTATATTTTTCACATCACTGCACACCTTTACACAAGTCTTGTATAGGATTTCAACCATTCTACCTTTCATATACACCGTCAATCCTCAGAATAATTTACATCTTCTATGTTCCAAAGGAACTCTAATACCCATCATTATCAAGGGTAAAATAAGATAAAAAAATTATACCATATACCTGGAATATGTCACTCATCCCTCAACATCTATATAAAACCATCATTTATAGTGATACAAATATCACTAAAACCAATAACACAAACATAACATCAATTTCCCATCTTAAATATATCAAACTCGCCATTTTAATATGAAAAAATATAATGCCCTCTTAAGTTTTATATGATATGAAGCTGTTGAATCATTCACCCATTCATCATACATATCTGACCTATGGAAATCAACACTAACTAAAATTAAATAACCCTCAACTGATATAAAACTTATATTTGTATCCTTAGAACCAGTTTCAAGCCTCCTCTTTTGTTATTTAATATTCTTATAACTATATTTACAGAACCTTTCCACATGACCCTCCTTATTATAATAGAAGCACTTAAATTTTCTATTTTATTCTAATTAACCTATCTAATTACTACACCCATAGTTTATTGTTAGATTACCGTTATTACCTAATAATTCCCAATTATTAGTCTTTTGTCTAGTATATATCATCAACAATGATAAAATAACATCACCAAACATTAGAGTGTCTATCTCGAAGAACAATGGGGTGACGATATTATCATATGAATTTAAAAATAAACCCAATAGAAGTAAATCATTGTCAACTTCATTTATTTAAATAGGTACCGCATTACCTTTATAATCGATCTTGACTATCACCAAGGAAATCTTCATCAAAATTTTGGTGAACTCATCCATATGGTTAACTAAATTTCCATTATTTGAAATTATAAAATTATACAGTAATTTTTATATATATAACCGATTTGTGAGGGAATTTTATTGATACATTCTTTCAAGATTCTCCCATATATAATATGGATCTTTCATATTGATTAGTTTCTTCAAACTAATATTATAAGAATTCATATAAATAATGGTTGAATATGACTCTCACATATCCTTCCTATCAGGACTGCTCCTCTTCTACAACTTCTCTTACTTTTTTCATCAACACCTTCACTAAATTCTCATGAACCAAAATATTTTTTACATATTGTTTTTATAAAGTGAAATCATTTTCCCATTAAACAATTCAATATGGGATGAAATCCCTTTTTTTGAATCGCTCATATCCAATCAATAATAATTATGGATAACATGTCACTATTATGATTTTTTGGGGAGGAAACATATTGGTCATAGGATAAAAACATAATTACAAAGGAAAATATGTGAGAATATCCAATGAAAATGTAACAATTTAAATAATATAAGGAAATAAATAAAATTGAATATTTTTGACGTAGAAAAATACTCCAATGTAAATGAATAAAAAAATTATAGGAAAATGGTGATAATTCCACTACAATAATATATTCTTCAAAATACAAGTGAAAGCCTGAAACATGAATTACGTTAAGATCATAGAAAACCTATGTGAAAATAATATCAGAATATGAATTTTCCTTTTCTATGATGTTAATTATATTAAAAAATGTCACCCCTTGGAGCTCATAACCAAACAAGTGTTGTTATTTTAGCACCTCAAATAAGACATTGTATAACTTTATTTAATGTTATCTGCTTGTCCCCATGCCCAAAAACTAGTACCCACATATCTTCTCACTATAAAAATTCACATCATGTCTTTACTCACTTTTTTCTCACATATACATCTCCCATACTGCTTTCTTTCAATAAGAAAAGCATTCCCTGTAAAAATATGTAGGAAATAATAAAAAAATGGGAAAATAAAAATATCCCTCATTTAGAAGTCACATGGTGTGAGAGGGAGATGTTGAAAAATTAAAACTTCAATTTTTCCACTTTGAATACAGGTTGATTCACAAAAATATCCCCCTTCATAACATAATAGAATGATATTCCATCCGAAAAATTGAGTTATATCAAAAATCTGTTGGCATCACGCCAACCATCATCCTCTACAAAAAATATAATGATGCACTTTTTTAGTAATGATAGAAACCTTAAATACCTAAATTGAGTTTTGTAAAGAAGGTTAAATTAATTTCAGGGTTGAGTGGCCTTTACATAATGAAATAATGAATGTTAGATGATATATTCAGTGAGTGTCTTACCCTTACGAAGCTAGAGGTTGGGTTTTCTACATTTACACAACATCTGGTTTACCATTAGACAACTGAGGAACTGGTTGTGTTATTGTTGGTTTAATACAAAAATTCCTTATTTTAGTGCTAACAAGTCATGTTTACTTTATTACTAACTATATATGTGTTTAAGGATAAAATATTCAAAATTATAGAATTTACAAAAAAAACTCTATGTACAACATGCTACCGCTGGTATACTTGTAGCACCATCAATTTACTTATACTATCATTAATCAAACTATTGTTACCACTAGTAGAGACCCCGCTACCACTAGTTGAATTTTTCTACCACAAGTCACATTCAGATGCCGCTAGTCTCTATTTACTACTGTCATAAGAAGTTTCCTACCACCAATATTGATCTCCTACTTCAAGTACATATCTACTATTGCTATAAAATTTTTTCAAATGTTAGTACAAACTTGATACCATAAATATTAGTCTCGCTACCAAAAATATATCTTAGCGGTGGTTTTTTAGAATTAGTTATAATAACCTCCACTAAAAAATTTATTAAATGTAATTTATAATATAGTTGTGTTATAATATAATCTCTATTCTATATTTTTCATTTTTAGATTTAATGATGATTTTATCTAGACCGATGCTCAATATTTAAAATATACCATAATTCTACCACTCCCCCACCCAATCCCCTTAGCATTGATCCCCCTTGTACCCTGATGGTGACCAACCCTCCTACACCTCTAATCCTCAAGACCCTAATCCCCTGATCCTTAATGATGACCACCCCTCATGCACCTTTAATCCTCATGATCCCAACCCCCATACTCCTCGACAAAGACCTCCCCTCCCCACCCTCTTCCCCTTTTCATAGAAGTTATGACCTCTGACAGCAGCAACAGCCATAACTCCTTTCTACCCAAGACCTCATTATCTTCATACCTCTATCTTGACCTAATTCTACCTACCCCCTATCTAATTTCCTCTATCATTATCTTAGTAAACTTAGTCCATGACATCCAACCCTTTTATTATTTGGGGTTATATTTGATCATTTAATTTCTTTATATATTTCATGTTGTATTAAATCATTCTTATGTTGAATTTTTGTTCAGATGAATCAAGACACTACCCTAGACAATAAATAATTTGGGTGATGTTTAATTTTGATTTTAAATTTTTTATTAAATATTTATATCTTTATATATGAGTGTATACAGAGAATAGAGACAATTAAATACCTATGGATAAAAGTTAGATTAATTTACCTTGAAACACACCTCAGTATGCGAAGGCTTTGGAAATTTTTTTTGATTATGCAATTGAAATCTGATCTATTAATGATCAAATGAATTCTTTGTGTCCTAATTGTAAATTTAATCAATAGTTGAATTGAAATGAAGTATATGATCATTTGACATTGAAATTGGTTGTTATTCGATATGTATATTTGAAAGGTAATAGTGGGTTGAATTTTATAGAAATTAAAAAACAATGACTATCCTATCAATGACACACAAATTAACCCACCAGAGGAGATTTCAGTTTGAATCTTGATAAATTACACATTTTTATTTGTATAATATAATATATAATATTTTAATAGATAAAAATAACAATTAGTTTAACCAAATTGGGTTAATATTTCTCAGAACATCAGTAAAAGAAAAATTAGTTTTATGAATTAGATAAAGGAGGACAACAAGAACTATCTGAAGGGTGTTCCAAGTATTCGACTTTGTCTTTTATAGTTATGTAATATAAATTCAAGTGTATCTATGGAATTACTAAAAAATTAATTTCCTTTATTTTTATATTTTCTTCATGATTTATTTATTGAAGTTAATATCCCTACATAATTCTATTTAATAAATAAAATCATCAAAAAACATGGACTTGGTTATTCAAAGATAAATGAATACCCTAATGATTTCATTATTTATTGGGGAGAATAATCTCATAAAGAATAATTCATAAGATTTCAAACAATAAGATTAAATTTAATGGACAACAATGAGAGTACAAAATAAAGAAACCCTAGGAAGAAATAGAAGAATAAAATCCCTGCAAAGGTATTGTGTTACTTTCCTCTAAAACCACAATTGAAAAGATTATTCATGTAATCGAAGACTATATACAACTGTAAGTGATAGGCTCGGGATAGTAAAAACGATGGATTAATGAGACATCCAAATGATTCAACACCATGGAAGTTATTTGACTCATTATCTCTCATTTTTTCACTTCATCCTAGTAATTTATGTTTGGGATTGGATTCTGATGGTTTTAACCCCTTTGGTACTTTAATTACTTATTATAGAATTTGGAAATTAGTTTGGATCACCTATAATCAACTTCCATGTTTCTTTATGATGAATTATTTTTTTCATTATTTTGATGATTATTCCTGGAAAGAAGATTCATAGAAATTGTATTGATGTATACCTTCAACCTCTAATCAATGTATTGGGAGAATTATTGGATTATGGCATGGAAACATGTTATTATTCTATGAGAAAACTATTGAAAATAAATGATTCTTTAATGTGGAAAAATATTGTCATTCCTAGACTATGAAACTTATCTAGTTGGAGTACTCATACTACTTTGTCTTTTCCAATTTGTAATTTTTATTTTGATCCTCATCTATTACCTTATAGTATAAAATGTTGTTTTATGTTTCTTCATCGATTTTGTGATTCCTATAATAAATTGATGATAAAAAACCAATTTAATAGAGATATTGAATTAATAAATCCAATGAAGGTGTTATCTAGTTTAGAAATAATGGGGTAGTTAGTAATTGTCACTATAGAATTTAGAAAATGTAATCAGTTTAATAAAGTGGACAAAAGGGTATATGGTATAACATCCAAAGTATCTAGTAATCAATTATGGAAGAAAATGTCTATATTTTTTAAAATTATTTATTGGGAGTTTAATCTAAAACGTAATAATATTGACATAATTCATATTGAGGAGAAATTATGTGAAACTATAGTTTTTAAATTTCTTAATGAGAAAGGTAAATTGAAGGAACACCTTAATGATCATAATGCTTTGAAATCAATGAATATAAATCATGGTTTTTGGTAAATTGATTATTTAAATTATCCTTAATGTATTTTTTCAATGATAAATCATGAGAAAGATGTTTTACTTCAAACATTCATGAATTTAAAAGTACAATATGGATATTAAATTTACATTTCAATGAGTGTTGACTTAAAATATTGAAATTTACATGGATTGAAAATTCAGGACTCACATATTCTTATGAATCAGTTTCTGCCATTGGTATTATATAATACATTACCTAAAAATATAATTATTTTTCATGTTGAGTTGTGTACCTATTTTAGTGTGATTTTGGAAACACTCTAAATCCAACTGAGCTTGAAAAACATCAAGAAAGAATTATTTTGACACTTTTTCATTTATAGATTTTATTTATCCCTACATTATTCAAATCATGATTTATTTGACTATTCATTTAGTTGAAGAAGATAAATATGGTGAATCAGTACACTATCAATGGATGTATCCAATTGAGATGTATGTTAATAATATTTTTATTTTTATTCATGAATTCAGTTTTATCATATCATTGTTTAAAGTTATATAATATGATTTTTATTTTTTATCAAGTACTTAGGTCATTAGAAATCATATGTGAGGAATAAAGCTAAAAAAGGCATTATTATTGATGGTTACATAATTAAATAGTGATTGACCTTCTATTCTATGTATTTGGATAGGATTGATACAAGATTCAATCATCTTTTTCATGATGATGATATCTCCACTAATTATCATTCTGAAAAGCTTCATCGGTATTTCCAACTATTAGATGACCAAATGGAAATGGGTTAAATTTTAAACCACCTGAATTGGAGTTACTCCAAGTGCATAAATATGTGTTACTCAAAAGTCAAATTACATATGAATTTATTGAAGTATTAATATTACAAATAAATAGGTGACTTAGTGTTCATTCTAAAATGATCTAGAATCACTGAAAAATAAATAGAATTTTGTGGTGGTTTTTTAGTGACAGTTTACTAAACAACCGCTACTTTTTTATAAATTATTTAGTGATGTTTTATTAAAAACTATCGTTAAACTTTTTTTTAATACTGACACTTCTCCCCTGACCCCCATGAGACCCCCCTTCTCCCTCCAACCCCTATGAGACCCCCCTGGTAACCCCATAAGCCTTATGCCTCCCCTCAGCACACATCACTACCTCAACGCCCATTGTCACCGACCCCCAAATCCCTAGCTCACCTCCCTGTTGTAGGTCCTAACTAGTGGCACTGCTCGATGCTTCTCGCCACCTCTCAGTATCATCCTTCTGCTTATTATTCCATCCTGTAGTCAAAACTCTATCACCTAGAGGCCATACTCACACACAAGCACATGATATTTTCATCAGTTAGAAGTATATGATTATTAACCCTAATCACCATCCAATTGAACTTTGAGAAAATATCCATGCACCATAGCAGTTCACCCCAAGAATCTAGTTAATTGGATACCATTATTTTAATTATGTTCTTGAATTATGTTCTCTATTTTATGATAGTAATTATAAAACATTTTTTGTTAGATCAATTAATAAATAGTTTTTATTTTTATAGAACATTCATTTTTTGAAAAGACCAAAGAATATTATTATTTTCACAACATTTTATACCCAATTTTTTATATAATTTTTTTAGACTCCGATAAATTTAAAATTATATTTTTTGAATATTCCATTGTAACTTCATCACATTATATTGAACATTATTTTTGATAATTCAGTTCTTCTGATTGCGAGTTTTTACATATCATTAAGGGGTTGATTATACTTATTTTTATGATATTTCTATATTCAATTCAGTTTGAAAAAACTATAATCATGTTTTCAATAATCATATTTTAGATCTTTTTAGCATAGGTGATTGAATAGAGAATAAGAGAAAGGGGGGGAATTTTTTTTTGGAAGATGAATAAGAGTTAGATTTTACATCATGAATAACCTCTATTTTAGTCATGATATATTGGGAACATTTTTCCATATATTACCTTTGTAATAGGGTTTCATTTCTCTCACACTAAGTTAAAACATTGAAGGTTTCCTTGATTTTTTTATTCTTCCCCTTGTTCCTTTTGTTAGTAATATAGAATTACGACCTTATGTGGTCATTTTTTCCATTGGAAAAATACCACTTGTTGTTCTATATCATTATCCATCTTATTTTAACAATTTTATGAGTTCTTTATTTTTAAGAATATATTCATATTCTATGATTTAGGATCCATTTCATCAAAATTATAGGTTTTATCAACAATATATTTAAAAGAAAAAATTATTTTATTATTGGATTTTTTGGATTTTTTATTAGCATGAAACTTCTTTGTGATCTCATTGGTTATGAAAGATCTATATAGATCCTAAAATAACATGTTTTATATTTCATTTTCCTCTTGGACTGTTATATATTTAGGTTTCATTTTTCTTTTTAAACCCCAAAATATTTTGATCACTAGATATTCTATAGTATGAGTATAATTAAGAGATATTAAACCATTTCATTTGTAAGTAAAGTATATAAATGGTCAGTTTTAATGAATTATTTGAAATGGGATTTCAAAGAGGATTAAAGTGACCTAGGATTCTGATTATTTTAATAAGTCTCATTTGTAACTTTCATAGTGAACTAGTTATAACGTATGTAACAACCTCAATGATTCTACCTTCTATTTAGATGTATTTTTATGACATGGATGATATTTTTGGTGTTGTTTATTGAAAGGGTGTTGGAGGTGATGTTAGATTTATATTATGTTGTTTCATTAATCATGTAACTTTTTTGATTACTTGTCTCATATTATTTCTATCATGGGTACACTAGGAACTGAGAGAGAGGTCTATATTTATGTTACACTTGATAGTCACACACTATTGGTCTCCCCTAGTGGTGTTTTATGCCATGGAAAGTGGTTAGTTCCCCCTATGATGCAAGGTGTAGGATACTCAAGTGACGGGTGTAGTTTAGATGAAAGATATGTCAGTGATAGGTATCATGTATTTGTAAGGTCTAGGACTATCTTACTTTATGAACTTTTTTGTTTCCCATGATACTTTATAGATTTCATTTGGGGAATATCATTCCTTTTTTACCCTAGTTTGATTAATATGGTGGGAACCATGAATTTTTCTCCTTATTTACACATATCTCATTTGTGATGTGATGACTTGGTGTTTTATTTTTACAGTTTATAAGAATGGGTTTGTTTCATTAAATTGTTTTTGAAGTGTTTTCGAAAGGGTGTTTCTAAATTATTTTTAAAATTGAAATTGTAATGGGTATCTTTAAAGAATGTAAGGGTTTTAATGTAATATTTTTAAAATGATTGTTTTCATTTAAAGAAGAAGAAAATATAAGTTTATAAAATGGATATTAAGGTGATATTTGGTTTTTCATGTGACTATCAACAAAAATCTATTTTATAAATATATCTAAAACTATAATAAATGAGATGTGTTTTGAAAAGACTTTCACAAAACCCCTATTGAGAACCTAATGGGATTATTTTCTCTCACAGCCTATATACATCATTAGAGATATAAAAATATTATGGTTTTCTTTTTGAGGTTCCCTATCCTTTCTTAATGAATAAATCCATTTTAAATAAAAATACCTTAAGGGGGTTTGTAGGGGGTAGGGGGATTTCTAGGTGGGGTGGGTTGTCCAAGGTGTAGGGGGGCTATAGGGGTAGGGGCTGTAGGGGTGTGGGATGTGGGGGAGGGGTGTGAGATTTCCAAAGATGGGTGTGGGCTATCCAGGGGGGTCATGGTGGGTTGTCTGGGTGGGGGATGGGTATGGGATGTCTAGGGGGTGGGGGTGGAATATACAGGTGGTAAAGCAGGTGTGGGATATCCATGGAGGGGTGGGATGTCCAGGTAGGGGTGGGAGCTATCCAGGAAGGGGTGGTGGGGGTGGGCTATCCCAGTGGGGGTGGGGGAGGGTGAGTTATTCAGGTGGGGGTGGGGGACTGTCCAGGTGGGGGATGGGTGGTGGGCTTTCTAGGTGGGGGTGGGGTCTGTCTAGGTGGATGGTGGGATTTCTAGGTGGGGTGGGCGTTCTGTCCAGGTGGGGACTATCCAGGATGGTGTGGTTTGTCTAGGGGCATAGGGGGGATGAAGGGGTGTGGGGGAGGGGGTGTGGGCTATCTAGGGAGGATGTGGGATGTCCAGGGGTCATAGTGGGTTGTCCTGGTGGGGGAGGGGTTGTGGGATATCCAGGGAGGGGTTGGACTGTCTAGGATGGAGTGGGTTGTCTAGGTGGGGGTGGGGGTGGGGGATGTCTAGGTGGGGGGCTATCCAGGTGGGGTGGGGGTTGTCCAGGTTGGGGGTGGGCTGTCTAGGGCAGAGGGGCAGTAGGGGTGTGGGGGATGGGGGTATGGGCTATCTAGGGAGGGGGTGGGATATCTAGGGGGTAGGGGTGAGTTTTCCTCGTGGGGGAGGGTGTGTAGGATTTCTTGGGGGAGGGATGTCCAAGGGGGGTGGGGGTGGGATTTCTAGGTGTGGTGGGGTGTGGGATGTCTAGGGAGGAGGGGGCTGTCTAGGTGGGGGTGGGGTGGGTTGTCCAGGTGGGGTGGGGGATCTCTAGGTGTGGGGGGGATATTCAAAGTGATGTAAGGAGGGTAGGGGGCTGAAGGGGTGTGGGGGTGTGGGATATCCAGGGAGGGGGTGGGATGTCCACTACAATACTCTAAAAAATAGGATCCTGATATAACCAATGTATATTTTCATTCACATGTTAATAATTTTGTTGATGTTCCATACCAATACTCACTCTTACCCTTCTAAAAAGAAGTGATCTCTACAAATAACTCTCACTCGGGTTCTTATCCACTATCCATAATGATCTCATACAAATTTAATAGTCATACAAGTCCATATCACCTATTGATATAACAAGGCGCATACTCTCATGAGTAGTGTTTCATCAAAACATGGCTCATATTCCTAAAAAACATACATAGGACTATATTTGACACTCACATAAAAAAATTTAAACATTGAAAATACTATATTTACACCTTGTATCATAGCCTAGAATTAGCTCATATCTATCCTCTCAAGGAATCAATAAGACACATACTTAGCTCAAAATTTGGAGGTGTGTTTACTATTAGGTGTGTTTTTTAGAATTCATGTATGCTATTTAGAGTCGAAAATAAAATATGATCCATATATGATATTTAAAGGTATGTTTACAATTAGGTGTGTTGTGATATATATGTATGATATTCACGATTTACACCAACAGTCTTTTGGGTCATCTATAATAGGCTTTAATTCTTGCTACAATTGGATAGAGATTGTCTCTATGGGTCACTTAGAAAATGTCATTGGGGAAAGGGTAAATCACCTAAATGGTTAATTACAATTTAAAAATTGGGCGAAGAACTTAGGATATCTTTAAATTCTTTTATGGATATTTTTAATGTTCGTGCTTTGGTTTTCTAGTGGGTATGTTCATTATTTACCATATGTATTTATATAGGAAAAACTTATTTAACATATTTATATATTATTTCAACTAGTATATATTAATCTCTTTCACTGTTTATTAATATTTATGTGTTTTAATTTTTTTAAGTATTGTGTAGGCACACTATGATATACATGGATAAAATTTGGATCGCATTACTGAGGAACACACCTCAGTATGTTAAGGGTTTTGAGAAGGTTTTAGATTTTTCAATTTCTAATCAATCCGTTGAAGGGAGAATAAGTTTTAAAATCCCTAAATGTAAATTTAGAAGATGGTTGAAGAGAGATTAAGTTTATGAACATTTAATATTGAATCAATTCCCTGGTTCATATTAGTGTTGGATTTGGACTGAAGAATTGAACATTACAGAAAGGTTGAGCACTTATGTCAATCAACGGAATGAGCTCCCAACTTCGTTGACAATATAAAATGAAATGAAAAACCTTATAAATGATGCCTTCAGCACTAAAAGACACCACAATCAACAACAAAACATATCAGAACAACCAGATGAGGGAGCTATAAATAGAAACGTGACAACCAATGTTTTTGAGACTGTAGGACAACCAGATCAAGATTGTAACATATCAGTGGATCCTCCTCTTGATTATGTAGACACTAATGTAAGAGAAAACTTCACTGAGGAAAATATGTTTCATTTTTTATTTGATGATGGAAATTAGGATTTGAATAGTGGATGTTTAAAATATTCAAAACATTCTTTTCTACTGAAGTTGTATGAAATAAAGTGTCTATGTGGAATTAAAAATAAGTCAATGTCCGTGATATTGGAATTGTGGCTTGAGGCATTTTATGAAGAAAACATCCCTGAGCCTTTTTATGATATGAAAAAATTTGTTAATTATCATGGTTTGAATTATAAAAAAATACATGGGTGTCCCAATGATTGTAAGCTGTATTGGAAAGAGGATTCAAGTAGATAAAATTTCAAAAATAAAATCTTATAGATTGAAGTTAATGGGTCATGTTGGAAGGAAGAATAAATATACTACCATAAAAAAGAAGAATAGGATCATGCCTGAAAAGTTTTTTCATTACATTCCTTTAAATCCTCGATTGCGAAGATTATTCATGTCATTGAAAACCGTCAAACACATGATGTGGCATTCTGTATATAATAACAATGATGGGTTAATGTGACATCAATGAGATTCAGAATCATGGAAGACATTTGATTCATTACATCCATATTTCTCAGTTGATCCTAAGAATTTTCAAATGGGATTGTTTTCCGATGGATTCAAACAATTTGGTACTTTGAGTACCAGTTATAGCATTTGTCTAGTCGTTTTGATCCTTTACAGTCTGCCTCCATTGATGTGTATGAAACAAACATATTTTATCATTTCATTGATTATTCCAGGAAAAAAATTCTTGGAAATTATATTGATGTATACTTGAATCCTTTAATTGAAGAATTATGGGAGTTATAGAGCACAAGTGTTGAGACATTTGATGATTCTTCTAAAACAATGTTCAAAATGCATTCTACTTTAATGTGGACCATTAGTCAATTCCCTGTGCATGGGAATTTATTTTGTTGGAACACATAAATGTGTTTGGCTTGTACTATTTGTAACTATGGTTTTGATACCTAATGGCTACCTCACATTTGAAAATGGTGCTTCTTGTGCCATCAAATATTTCTTGATGCATCTCATAGATTTCAGATGAACAGATCAAAAGTTAATGGTATCATTGATCATAGGAAACATACAAAGTTGTTAACTAGTTCTGAAATATTAACACAACTTCAAAATGTTGAAACATAATTTGGTAAGGTTCATCATTTGAATGATAGTGGGAAATGGGTTCGACGTGCATCATCAAGTGAAATCAGAATGCAACAATGGAAGAAAAAAAGAATATTCTTCAAACTTCAATGTTGGGAATTTAATTTGTTGCGGAATAATATTTATGTGATGCATATTGAAAAGAATGTCTATGAAAATGTGATCTTCACATTTCTTAATAATAAAGGAAAGTCGAAGATCATCTCAATGCTGAGAAATACTTATAAGTAATGAACATAAAATGTGATCTCTGGCCAGATGAGAATGAAAAGTATGCTCCAACAATCTTTGCAATGAAAAATAAGGATAAAGATACATTCCTTTAAATTTTAATGTATGTTAAAGTATCATATGGTTATTCAAGTAAAATATTAAGGTGTGCTGACTTAATGAATCTTAAGTTACATGGATTTAAAATTAACGATTCACATATTTTTTTAGAGCAGTTACTACCATTAGAATTACGTACATTATTAACTTAAAAAGTTACTGTTGTTGTACTTCAATTCAGTACATTTTTTATAAAACATTATGAGAAATATATACATTCAATTGAGATTTAAAACCTTCCAGAGAGGTTTTTATTGACACTTTGGGAAATGTAAAAGATCTTTACTCCATCATTTTTTACTACCATGATACAGTTAACTGTGAATTTGTATGATGAAGCTAAATTCAGAGGCCCCGTTAATTATGGATGGATGTATCCAATTTAGAGGTACTTTATATATATTTTTTTAGTTAAGGAAACAATTTTTGTCACTTAATTAAATTCATAATTATGTTTTTTTATTTCATTTTACAAATATCTTGGGAATTTGAAATCATAAGTGGGAAATAAAGCTCCACCAGAAGGTTATATTGTTGTAGGCTATTTGGCAGAGGAGTGTCTTAAATTTTGTTCTAGATACATGGATGATATTGAGACAAGATTTAATCAAGTTGGATGTGTTGAAGACATATAGAATCAATATCAAATACATGGGAAATCAAAAATATTTCTTATTATTGGACAATCAGTTGGGAGGACCTCAAATGTTACACTGACAAAAATATAATTATTACAGGTACATAGATATGTGATTCTGAATAGTGAAATTGTAGATCCATTTATTGAAAATTAGATGATACAAACAAAGAGACTATTGAGAGGCATAAAATGAAATGAGAAAGATATAATGAAATATGTTAATAAAGAGCATGTATAATGGTTTTCATGATGTGTAAGTTCATAAATATTGCAATAAGTATGAATATTATGTTAAAACATATATTTTGTAATTCTAATATAGTATATTTGTTTTTTTAGATCATGAATAATGATAATCAAGCAGAGCTGTCAGAATATTTAAAGTTTCCTGCTCGAGGTCCTCTAAATCTAGTTATAAAGTATGACACTTACAACATGAATGGATTTAGATTTTTTATAGTCGATCGAGAAGAGGGTTTGAAAACACAGAATAGTGGTATATTTACAATTTCTGAATTGGGATATTATGGAAATATGATAGATATTATTGAATTAAACTACTACGGTCATTTTTTAGTTGTTTTATTGAAATGAAATTGGGTCGTTATTATCATAGGTGTTAAAATAGATTCCTTGCAATTTACTTCTGTGAAAATTTTTCACTTGATAGATATTGGTGATCATGAACTGCATGATCCATATATCTTATCATCATTAAAAATAATGGTATATTATTTGATTGATGTTTTTTATGAAGGGTGGAGTGTAGTTGCTCACATAATACAAAGATATTTGTATGATATGGGTGGTGAAGTGGAAGATTTGACCTCTGACATTGAATCACATCAACAACAAGAATCAGAATTATTTTTCCATCATGATATTGAAAATATTAGTCTAGAATGGGTGAATGAAGTTGATGAAGTAATGGAGTAGGAAACCAACATGATTGAAGGAGAAAATGACCGTATGTACAGTTATGCATTCATTTAGAAACCACTTATTTCATTTGTGAAATCATTTATTATCATTGTTATGTATATTTTGTTTGTTAGTATTGTGCATCTGTTATCATTTTTTATTCTTTTATGCATAAATTTTTTGAAATATGTGTTCTGATGTTAATTTTATTTGATTAAATGACTATAATTCCAAAAAGCAAGTGATATATTTTTTCATCAACCACTACGACATATGACGATCCATATGTATCCATCCCTATGGCATCTGAGCCACCATCCATTTTCCCCCTACACCATCTCCCCTTTACCATCTCTCACACCCTCTGTGAGTGTCCCTTTAGCACCTCAGTCATCGCCTCCCAATTCAGGAGCCTCTGCAGTGGGGGTGTGGGGCTCCACTTCTAGTTATTCTCAAGGATACTTGAGGGTGATTGTTATAGTTACAAATTTTAATATGAATATATTTATTGAAATTGTTTCATACTAACTGTTTGTTCATTAATGATGGAAAAAATTCAAGTGTGAAGAAAAATATTAAATGATCAAATGTATGGAATCTGACCAGAGAGAAGATAGTTGTCCCATTTGATTCATATGGGGTGCCTATGGATGACGTCGTAGGATTAATTAGACATATTTTAGGCCATTTGTCCATGGAGATCGTTTCCCTTCCTATTTTGTATGGTGATTGGAGGAATATTCTTACATGTTATAAAAATGATGTTTTTGATTCCCAAATAAAGGTAATTTTAATATATTATGGTGTAATTGAATGTCTTGTTATTAATATTTTCAAAATTTATTCTTGTGTACAGATGCTTTTCCACTTTACAGTTGCTGATGTGATATCATGAAAGTAGACATTGAAAAATCTTGGGAAAAAATGGAAAGAATTTAAAGGGAGATTGTGGGGTGATGTTAGCAATACTTCATTAACCGCCCATCACTTTTATGACAAGCTACCCAATGGGGTACCCAAAGAGCAATGAAATGTTTTTATTGCAAGACATCATGATGAGAAAAAATATTGTATATAAATATATATTACTATATTAATATTATTTTAAATTTATGCATGTATATGAAGAGGATATAACATTGAATACAATACTTTTAAATTTATTTTTATTTGTTTTAGGATCTTTCATGAAATAATGCATCAAGTAGAGCTAATAAGTTCATCCCTCACACTGTGGGGTCAAAGAGTTTTTCTAGAAGCTGGTCTGCTCTGGCAATATTTTCATTAGATTAAATATTTATAAGCCAATATTATTTTTTTAATATATTAAATTTTTTATTTATGTTTTTTTTAATTCAATCACAGATTTTAGGGCATGAATCATCCCGAACAGAAGTGTGGTTGAATGTTAACCAAAAATATGATGGATGTTTTGTTAATGAGACTTCCAAAGAAGTTAGAGTATGAACTCATTTTTCATAATAATAACTTATTATCATTTTTTTCTATGTTAATATATATTGCTTCTAATTTGACTATTATTTGATTAATAGCTAAAAATTAAATATTTGTGGGATGAAAATCCTCCGTAGTTCTACTCAGTCTCCTAGGATAACCTGGTTTCTAAAGTCCTTGGGAAGGAGCGTCCTGGTAGAGTGTGTTGGATGTTTTCAGAACCCATACCATCTGAGGTCTTTGGTAGCTCAATGGGGATTACAGCTGCATATACTCCCAGTTTTAGTCCTTCCATACCCTGAGATACTCATAGAGACATCATTTCTCTACAAAACACAGTTCAAGACCAGGGGGGTCAGATATCCACTTTGAAGAAAGTGTTAATTGATTTATATCATAAGAGGATGAGATCTTTCCCTGGTGGTATTTCATTGACTGATAGTGATTAGGTAAATCACAAAAATTCAAAATAATTTATTTTTAAAAATTTTATTGGTTTTATGTTTAAATATAAATATACAATAGTATTTAATTTTCAATACAATGTTCTTACTGGAAGTAGCAGGAAGTAGAGATGAAGGTGGAGAGGGTGATTAGTTGTTTTCCCCATCAGACCGTGATTAGTTGTATTGTTGATATGTTGGAAAAATATTCTAATAGTCCGTTTGTATATGTATCATGTGTGGAACATAGTTTCCACTAATCGTTTTCATGACCTATCATTATCTTGATTTCTCAAGTTTTCTTTTCTGTATTTTATTGATTTCTGATGTTTCCTTTTATGTCTTGATTTCATGAGTGTGGTATTCTCCATATATTTCTATTATTTATTTTCATGAATCATTTTTTATGATTCATTTTTTCTAATTTTTTTAGGTTTGTTACCCAAGGATGAAAAATCAACCTTCTTATTGATTTTTCTGGGAATACCCAGTTTTGTAACTCCCTTCAACTTTTTTTTGTGGATAGCCCTTCTTTATAAAAATTTTATAGTATTCTATTCTAAGGTTTTATAGTTGGCATGTGATCACTCTCACTTATGTATTCTTATTATTCAAAATAGTTTTGAAAGAATTTCCAAATATATTTTGAACATTTGAGTTTATTGATCCTCTTAAGGTAGAGGGACTGTCCACTTCATTTATAGTAGAATTTAGAGATATTAGTTGAACACTTGAGGGTCTTATACTACCAAAATTTGTATTTCCCCTAAAGATGCATCTGGTGGCTAAAATCTATAACACAATCCTGAAGCATGTCCAATATAGTTTGAATCATCCTTCATGACTGCTCATCAATCTGAGGATAAAATGTTATACACAACTTCAATTATCAACTAATAGACTTCTATTATGATTACTAAAACTATGAGGTAAAACAAGTCAGACATGGGTGAACATCTCACTTCAACAATCCACTCTGACACTCGGTGATAATTTTTGATCAAGTCAAACAATGGGAATCAAAGCCTTCAATGTCTCTTACTATGGAGGGCCACCAGAACATCCACTTTTTATTATTAGAAATCATGGTAGGCCTGGGTGAACATCCCATTTCAAATCCTTATAGGATACCATAAACTCATATCTCTTGGAATATGTGACCATTACCATGTTATGGACTATAAACAATCCATGTATATCAAAATTCAATCCTGAAATAGTTTCACATTTTTCCAACCTATCACACATCATGATACATTCCAGAACAATATTCTAACTTGTATTTACTTGTTTAAAAAATGAATTCATTATCTCTAAGGATACCCACATCGCTTCCGATAAACCCCAACAACACACACTAACTAGTATTATAGTGAAAATAAAATCTTCTAATCAGCTAATGAAATCTATTCTCCCATATCCTACATTTTCTAGCCCAATCCATTTAACACTACATTTCCATTTCTAGTGGAATACTATTTATTGATGTCAAACATATAAAAGTACTCTATGAAATTCATCTGATAAAGATTATGTCCATGTAGTAAGAAAATATTATATATACTCTATGTGCCAAAGTATCAAACAAATATCTCTCCCAATAGGTTCTATCACGATCATTTCAATGCATGGACCACAACTACAAACTAAAATACAGGATTAGAGTATTTCATCTGGTGGGTTAAAAACTGATGAAACGCAAAATGACTAATTAATCACTCTACAAAATAACATATCCTAAGACAGAACTAGATGCATCACATTTCACTAAATGTCCAACGTTAGGCTCAGAAATTCTTAGGATCAGAGCTAACAACAACCACTTCTTCAACACTATGGAAGCTTCCTCACACTAGTATGTACAGTCAATCGTAAATCCATTATTGGTTATTGTGGTCATATGAAATTATAAGTGAGGGATCTCCAAAATTATTCTCCTTTAATTCACATACATTCCAATAAAAAATCAATTATCAATTACTTTCCTCGGTTGTGAAAGATACACAAATACATCAACAAACTCGAGATCAACTGTTATCCTTGATTGTAAAACCACTATATCCAAAAGTGACACTTGATGTACTTAGAATAAATTTTTTGAACCAAAATCATACTAAACCTATTATTAAATTATCTATCATGTGATTCTTTGAAAAATGTTGGTCTTATGATATTTGTGTGTATGTGGGATATATGTGCATGTGAAATTGGAATGTTTTTTCTTTTTAGGGCAATGGTACTGGGGCTGTAGAATCAGCAGCTTTTTTATAAATCTGTATTTAGAGGCCGTTTTAAAATTCGCGAAATAAATGTATTATATTTAGCATCAATTTTAACCACCGCTACAATTTTGGTATTTTTCTATGAACGACAGTTAAAACTACCACTACAAACAATAATTTAGCAGCGGTTTTAACCACTACTTAACATTTTTCATATTCTTTAAATATTTCACGGCAGTTATCTTGGTTTTAGAGGCAGTTTTTGCGGTGAAAATGATTTTTTTAGGGGTGGTTTTAACTGCCGCTAAACAATTTTCATATTCCTTTATTATTTTTCAAGGGTTAACTTGGTTTTAGGAGTGGTTTTTGCCATGAAAACCGCAGATGAACCATAAAAAATCACTGTTAAATGTGTCCACTATAATGGTCATAAACCACCGCTAAATCAAATAAACCATCGTGTATTTCATGTTAACACACAATTTAGCAATGGTTTTTTGAAACTTCTATAGATGCATATGAACGAAGTTCAAATCTCTGCTATATCCAAAAAAACCATTTGAAAATGGTCATTTTTTTATAGTGAATTAAGAAAAAATTTAGTAAGGAGATTGTCCAAATAGTGGTGTATTTACACTAGTATATGTGGGATACTATAGAAAACTGATTGATATAATAAAATTAAACTATCATGATCAATTTAATGTTTTATTATTTAAATTTAGGTGGGTCAAACATGATAGGGGTATAATGAAGGAATCATTACATTTTAATTTTTCAACTTCTTTCACTTGATCCATATTAGTGGACATGTAAAGCATGACCCCTTTATCTTGGATTCAAAATCGAAGATGGATTATTACATAGATGAAAAAATGCATGAAGTTTAGAGTTTTATTATAACATTAATGTATATAGACATTTATGATATGGGTGATAAAGAGTAATTGGAAATTTGTGACAGTGAACCTCATCAACCAAAAAACATTGAACTGTTTTTTCCAAACAATATTGATCCAATAAAACATGCAATAGAGCATCAAAATGAAGTGATCATCATAATAGACATTGATAATAATAAAAATAATGAATATGGATATAATTTAATGTCTAAATTTAGAATTAAACTATATTAATATTTCTCATTTATATGTTTTTCATGCATATATAAATTATTTTATTTTCTCATTTTTTGTAAAAAAATTAATTTTTCATTTTTTTATAAATTTAATATATCCAAACCATTTGAATTGAAATAATTCTAAAAAAAATAAATTTTTGAGATCCTTTTAAATCAACATCATAGAACACACCACCACTTCCATGACCTTTAGTGGATCCAAGTGATTTCGATATACTAGAGACTTCTAGAGATCGAGTATTTTCCCCAGATATTTTTTTGTATCTCACCTTCCAATTAACCACCAATGATTGTGCTATTATACACACATCCATCTAAAGTATATTCATGAGTTACCATTACTAATTTGTTTTTCATTGTATAAAAAGCTATATATTTTATTAATTGATTATTTTATTTTTTAAACAAATAATGATAACAATAGAAGCGATAAAAATATGAACAAATTAGATGTATGGTGCATGAAATACATCCTTATTATCATTCCATTTGATGAGTTTGAGGTGCCTACTAGTGATGTTATCAGACTATATGGATGGATTCTTGGGTAGCTTTATTATAATACGGTGAGCTTTCCTGTTAATTATAAATGATGGAGGAATATTCCCATAGCTAGGAGAAATGAGGTCCTCAAACATTAAGTAAAGATAATATTATTTTAATATTTATTAATCAATAAATTCAAATACATGAGTAAAATTATAAATATACTTTTAAATTGTTATTTTTTATTTCTAGATGTTTTTAATTTTGATGTCCTTGACTCTATGGGATCCCAAAAAATTGGGTAAGAAATATAGAAATTGTAAATAGATTTTATGGCATGAGTTTTATGACACATATATATTCTCATGGGGAATGTAGGAGAATATCCTTGAAGGTGTTTATTGTGAGTAGTGATAAATATTTTTAGATATTAATAGAGATGCATATCTGGAGGTACTTTCATATTTTACAGTATCTAAATCACATAAACAAAATGAAATTATATTTTTTTATTAATGTTTCTATTTTTTTAGAATTTTATAAACAAATACTATAAATCATGATAAATAATTCATTCCTCATATCACTGGGTTTTAGAGTTTTTTGATAAATAGAACAATCATGGTTGGTATTTTATCCATTATTATTTATATTCATTTATTAGAAGTCATGGTTTTTCTAAATTGTATATTTTTATAAATGATAATGAATTAGGTCACTCTGATAGATATACAATGATGTGGATTAAATTTCATAGGGAACCCGATGATATATTTGAGAATGAACCTACCAAAGAAGTTCGAGTAAGTTTTTTTAATTAATATTTCATGTTATGTAATAACTATAAAAAATAATAATGAAAATTAAACTATATCCACAAACAAGACATAATCCCAATTAAATGGGGCCAACTATATTGATCAAATAATGCCAATTTAGAACCTTTTACTATTGTTTTCACTACCAGTTAATTTACTTTAAGTCTTATTTTTTGGTATAATTTATTTTTTTGTTATTATTTTTTAAAAATAATGAAATAATATAAAATATAAATGAAAATTTTTTAATTAGATAATATCATGATGTTTATATAATTTAAGAAATAATTGATAATATTTTTGGAATAAATGTTTAAATTCATGAATCCTAGTATGTAAACCCCTCACAATCATGATCGCTTTCCCAGAATGATGTAGTTGTAATCGTTTTAGGGAAGGGGCATCCAAGGAATGTATGGGGGATGGGTTATGGGCCAACTCCATTAGCTATATTTGGTAGGGAATCATCATCATTTACTTCTACACCAAGGGTGTTGATTAATTCCATTGATTGGAAGTCACATACAGAAATTTCAAGGTTGAAAGAAAAGTTCATCAATGTGACTATTATAATAAAATACTAGATTTGTGTCTATCTAAAATAAAAAATTATTTTTTTATGTGTTTCGAATGATGATGGGCATGATCCATAAATAAATTACCAGAATTATATCTCATATACTTAGTTAATTACTAAAATCTATAGGTCATTCAGAAATATTCAATGAACACGTATAACTTCCATAAATAAAACTAAAATGAAACATTTATATTGAAAACATAAACTTTGACTCATATCGACCCCATAGTGTGTCAGATTAACATGTGTTTGATTCATACATATCAAAATTGAATTATGGGTCTCTTTCAAAAAGTTTGAAAATAATATGAGCTCATTTTCTTTGTTTTGACTATGTAACACACATTTTAATGTAAAATGACACTTATATTGAAAACATGCACTTCGAATCATGTTTCTTGTTGCATGTGTCTAATTGATATGTGGTTGATTTCTACATATCCCAAATGGATTATGGATCATTTCCCTAACGATTGAAAATAATATGATCTCATTTGATTTATTTTTACAATGCGATGGACATTTTAAATAAAAATGAAACATTTATATTGAAAACATTCATTTTGAGTCATACCAAACACATTGTGTGACAAATTGATATGTAGTCAATTAATACACATAAAAAATTATTATTATTCATTTTTCTATTTTTTTTTTGAAAAAATCCAAGCTCATTTTATCAGTTTTGGATATGAGTCATATGATTTTAAAGATACCAAATTCTTTAAAAACATGAGTTAGGGGGTAGAAACTAGGGAAACAGCATCATATGACCATGAAATCATAAGAAAATGACAGTATACTGATTTTAGAAATCTAAGAGTTGATGGTACATCATTCTAAGTAACGGTTTCCCGATTTTCCCATAAGTACATTTTTCATGTTTTGAAACATTAAAACATGCATGTAATGGAATCAACCATAGAAAAATACCTTATATTGACATCAAATCATCGAAAAAACACCGTTGAATTATTTTTGACAAGTAAACATAGATAGAATGTCCATTAGATGTGTGATGTGCTCGTAATTACTCAATAAATAGTTTTTAAGTATACTAGTCTTTAGAAACATGTGTCAGAGGGTAAAAACTAGGAAAATGATTTGGGATTTCCATGTAATCAGAGGAAGATGAGCATAGATTTATTAGTTAAATATAGAAACTAAAGACATATCATTCTAAGAAATTGTTTTCCCAAGATACACATAAATGTATTTTTATTGTTTTAAAACACTAAAACATGCATGTAATAGTCAAAAGCATAGAAAACAAACTCATATTGATTTGAAATTGTGAGAAAAAAAATAATTATTTTGGACATGTACACAAAGAAAACACATCTATACAACTTGTGGTGCACTCGAAATGACTCAGTAAATAGTTTCTAAAGATACCAAAGTATTTAAAACATGTTTCAGGGGTTCAAAACATAGAAAAAATGTTTGATGGCCATGAAATCATAAAAAATATACAATATATTGAATTTTGAAAAATAGGAAAAGAATAAATTCCATTCCAAGTAATAGATTCGGCCACGAACAGCCTTCACCAAGATGAGGGATGGGACAACAAACTGTCAGACCCTTCCTTCATCAAGTTGAAGGACAGATAATAACCCCTCATTCTCGCCTTCAATAGGTCTCGGAGTGGCGACTATCACTAAGGGTATAGAATAACGTGTGATATGGAAGGCATTACCCTTTTTGTAGAACAATATTAGGAGATAAGATGGTAAATCCTAAACATCTCCATAAATAGTTAGTAAAAGTAAAGCCAAAAATCCATTCCCATATGCATATTCAAAATAAACAGATTCAAGGTATAAGAAAAAATTTGAAAGAATGTACCAAAATATTGAAAAGAAGTAATGACAACTTTCCCAACACCTGAGCTAGTAATGTCTCGCATGATCCTCAATGTCCTCTTGGAAACCTAAAATCAGTTTTATTTACATAGGGAGAGTATACAGGTATACTCAGTAGGGAAAACCAAAATCCCTCATGCACAAGTGGAAAGGCATTCTAATACCCCATGAGAAATAGAGATAACCAAAACACCTAGTAGGGAAACTATCCACCCAGCCTCACCAAGGTACACTCCCTAAATAACGCAATTTAGGTAAAGTAATAGTAATAGCACATCGATATTTTGGTACCCCACACCACTTTCAAACTGGTTATTTAGGACATCATACACATTAGACCTCCCCGAGAGATCTCATTGTCGTCCCATTGCTGCCCCAACAACAACCCCATGGGCCATCCCAACCGCACTTACATCCCACCAGCAATCACCTCAGCCACCACAACAACAAAAAACCATGACCATAGACACCTAGACCACAACACCCACTACCACGCTTAAATTCACCTAGGCCAGAACAACCACTACCACACCCGAAGACACCTGGGCCTCATCCCGAAGACACTAGGGAAACAGACCTTCCTGCACACACCTAGGCCCACTCACCACAACAAACCCTGCCTGAAGATTTTTGGGCTATAATGAACCTTAGTTCATCACAGCCTACCCAAAGAGTCTTGGTCTATCTAGGATAGGGAGTAAAAATGAGCTAATAACCAGCCACTCATAGGAATGTTTCAAAAAAAACCATCCCCCATGAAATGGGGGTGTTCGACATGAAGTGTTGAACATGGGTGGGGTGAGTATAAGAAACACAATATATAAATATTATAAATATAGGAAATAAGGCACTCATCCCAACCGAAGTGTCCCAAAATCAATGACCAGCCTATACACAACCACTCTTACTGTTATACCTACATGCACAAGTATACAACAACCACAACCAAAGCACAACCCATTTCTGGAAAATAGTTCCCCATTGTACTATTTCTCATTATCAAGTTCAAGTGATTTCATTTAAATATTACTTCACTGCTGGGAAACTAAGAGGCATAACATAATTCTATACAAAAACTGAAAGAAAATAGCCAAGAATTCATTTAAGTATTAACTCCTGGGTCACTCATAAGAAACAACATTTTGAGGGATATGTGACATCCCTCAATGTACTCGAACCAAACCAAGCCCCAAATTACGGGGTCTAGAAAACTTACCACCAGCTCCACATGGCCTCGAATTCACAAACCAACAACCCCTAAACCATAGATTCCATTCCCCTCTATGTCGCCCAACAAAATTCAACCGAATAGCAATGAATAACATCATAACATTTCAAGAATGTTTTTAGATTTATCCAACACCATTCATTAATTTCTTACCTTCCATTTACTTAACCAAGGTGATCACATAAGGGTTATTATCCATCATGAATCCATTTAATAAACCAAGTTTACATGATTAATCATTTTCAATGTTACATTAATTCAATCACATGATCATTCATAAAAAAAAGCTTCATTAGTGACCAAGAAAGTACCACCAATGTCCATGATTTTCAGTGGACAAGAGCCCATCAAATTCAAAACATAATAATGAAGGTAAAACATAGCAACATCATCATCATTCCCACCTTTCATTCTTTAAATGTCAGTTTATTATCTTTGTTAAAGCTGATTTCATCTACGTCCCAGGGGACCATTATCACACCCACCCCACATGATTCATAGTAAATATAGAAGAAGGAAAAATCCCAACTTGGATGATCACGAATATAAGATTTCTCGTTGTACCAAGAAATACGGAAGCGCGACTTGCTAGAAGAACTCTTAGGCTGAGAATAAATATCCTCAGCATGGGTGCACTATTCTAATCCAAAAGATTTCTTAAGGTGTACTTAGAGAAACAAAAATTCATAAGGAAGAGGGGTTCTTGGCTTAAGAAGAGGCCAGATCCGAATATCAGGGAGACCATTTCGAAGTACATAAACGTTGGATTGAGTCTTAACCATGTGGCTTGGTGGTTCCACACATTGGGATTAATTTAGATTTAATAATTCTCATCAATGGTGGTGGAGATAGACAAAAGGATGGTTGTGAGGTGATAGGTTACATTTAAACCAATAAAACAGTAAAAAATAGGGGCGAAACTGGAAAACATGGGAGGCTGGAAAACGTAGAATAGGGTGTGACACCGATGAAAAGGCCACACATTTAGGTAAATCAAGTGTATCCAAACTCTTTGGGGTTTAAAATATCTTTTAGGGGCCTTAAATTTCATTAAATGGGGTATTAAAACACATTTACATCAAAAGATATGTTATTGGAGCGAAACTAAAAGTTTTGGGAGAGACTGGAAAAAACTCACCCCTCGGTGAGTCGCAGACACCCTAGAACCATCACCCTTGCACAGTCACCCTGGTACCATCGCCCTGGCACCGTCTCCCTTGCACCGTCGCCCTCGCACCGTCGCCCTAGCACCGATGGCCATCGGTTCCACTGTTCGTTCAACCTTGAATTTGGTAATCTCCACAATGAGTCACCAACGGTCCCCAAGCTACCTCAAACATCAGTATTTGGAAAATTAATGGATCATGAGGGTCTAATCCATTACATCGGATACCTCTCAAATTATTCTCACCCTCTAGAATTTAAGAGTAAACCCAACAAAAAGAGAGGGTTTTGAACATCACCTCATAAGATACCTCTTAGCGACAAAACACCCAAGAGTTGTTCAAAATATGGAATAAAACCCCTGATATCCAAGAACACCTTTCTCATATATCTCCAAAAAATGGTAGAAACACTACCACTCATCTCTCTAAAGTAACCATACAAACGCAAAAAGGTCACACCACCGAGATACATGGGTTATTAAGCTCCTTCCTCTTTGTCAAGATATTATCTACTGTAGGTGGAACTTAATCACCCACATAGGTTTAACGGAATCCACATTAATGCATCTAGATTGAGGAGAAGGTCCTTTCCTCCCCATAGTTAGTAATTTTCACACCAAATAGGGAATATAAAAAACAACTTATCATATAGAAATCAAGTTTAATAGTTCATCAAAAGCAAATAACAAAGAAAACACAAGATCAAAACTCAAAATAGATCTGGGTACTGGGCATGCATCTATGCATCCCATTCCCAGGTACTCTCCTCGAAGACACCATGCCTCCACAACACACGAACCAAGGGAATGGTCCATCCATGAGGCACATTCTCTTTAAGATCCCTGATTCTTACTGATCACTCCACGAATGTCACATCATCGTTGATATCCAACTCTCTCCAGCCGAAGATGTGGAAGTCATCATGTAGATATTGACGGAGCTGAGATACATTGATGATGTTGTGGATCCTCTCCAGTGGCGGTGGTAATGCTAGCTGATATTCCACCTCGCTGACTTGTCCCAACACCTTGAAGGGTCCAATGAAGTTGGGGGAAATCTTACTCCCCCACCCAAAACACTGTTGTCCATGCCGAGGGGAGACCATTAAAAACATGTGGTCTCCGACAATGAACTCTTAGGGTCTCCTGGTATGATTGACATATGACTTCTTCCAGTCTCGATCCACCTTCACCCTCTTACACACAAGAAGAACTTTCTCTATCCTTCTCTACACCACCTCTAGGCCAAGAATGCCTACCTCCCCAACCTCTGTCTAGCACATCCCATACAAGGCTTCAAATGGTGAATTTCCAATTGTAGATTGATAGCTATTTTTGTAGGAAAACTCTACCAGAGGAAAGTTTCATACCTACAATCCTTTGAAGTCTAGAACACACGCTCACAACATATCCTCCAACGTCTGGAGGGTCCTCTTTGACTGCCCATCTGTCCCAGGGTGTAAATAAATGCTATGGAATAGTTGGGTGCTAAAATCACACTATAATCCCTTCAATACTCGTGAAGTTAACTGTTTACCCTGATCTAAAATGATGGTTTTTTGAAATCCGTACAGCCATACAACTTCACCCACGTACTTCTATGCTAAGGAATCAACTATGCTCGACTTCTTTACTACTAAAAAGTGAGCCAATTTCGTCAATAATTCCACCACTACCCATATGGAACCACATCCTCCCTTATCCCTTGGGTACTCCTATGAATAAATCCATCGAGAATTAATACCACTTAAACTCAAGAACGTCTAAGGGCTGCAACAGACCTCTAGGAACATGGTGTTCACCCTTCACCTGCCAACAGATGAGGCACCTTACCACAAACTCCACCACAACCCACTTCACTCCAGGCCACCAAAACTGACCTCCCAATCCCTAGTACAACTTGGAAAATTTTGGGTGTACCACTAGGGGTAAGTTGTGGAACTCACCGAGTACTCCCTCGTGCATCACTGCTGGGACAAAGAGCTTCCCATGGAATAGCATCTGATTCTGACTATCCTTCGACCATCCTTCTGGAGCATCACCCTAGCTAACACGATCACGTATCACTTCAGTATTTAAGTCTCCCCACTAATACCCCTCCACCTTTCATACCTAGGAACACTTCACTATCATATAAAATAGACATCCTCTACGATCCTCCACTCTCATTCCCATATGCAAAGCAACAAACTCCTCCATTTCCTTCCAAGCATTTGCTGACTTCTGAACCACATCCTTCTACAACTTCCTGCTCAAGGAATCGGCCACCACATTCTCCTTTCTTGAGGTGTAGTAGATCTCTAAGTTGTAGTCCTGAAGAAACTCCATCCACCTCTACTGCTGCAAGTTTAGGTCTCACTGGGAGAATACATACCTCATTATATTATGATCTATGAAGACCAAAAATCATTCCCCGATGAGGTAATGTGGCAACATCGTCATCATGAACACACCCACTAAAAACTATAGGTTGTTGGTGGTATGGTTACATTTTTTAGGGAATAAATTCCTAGACCCATATGAGATCAATCCCCACTGCTGCATCAGCACACACATCAATCCTAGACTGGAAGAATCATTGAATACATCAAATGTTGCCGCTTCCTCTAAAATCCTCATCATGGAGGAACTGACCATCTTCCCTTTCATATAACTGAAATATTCATGGAACTGCTCACTCCATAAAAAAGCTTGGACTTTTCTAGTCAAGGACATCAATGGCACTGCAACTAGAAAGAAGTCGGGTAAGAACCTCTAGTAGTTACACGGAAGTCCAAGGAAACTACTAACCTCTTCCACATTCATGGGTGCTTCCCAAGAAACAACTGATTCAACCTTTAATGGGTCTACTCCTATTCTCTACTGGGACACCATGTGTCTTAGTAAGTGCACCTCTCTTGTCTAGAACTTTCACTTGGACAACTTCCTTTAGATATGGTGATGTCGAAGGACCTCCAAAACTATCCGTAGATGCTTGGAGTGATCCTCTTATAATATTGAGTAGATGAGGATGTCTTCAATGAACACGGGTATGAACTGGTCCAGATACTCACAATAAATAGAGTTCAGGAGTCCCATGAACACAACTGGTGCGTTCATAATGCCGAATGACATAACCAAAAACTCGAAGTGCCCCTATCTTCACCAGAAAGCAGACTTCAATATGTCCCCCTCATTCACCCTCAACCTGTGATATCCATACCATAGGTCTATCTTAGAGAACCAACCTTCTCCCTTCGACTATTTGAAAAGGTCATTGATCCTCGGGAGGGGGTAACGGTTCTTGACTATAACCTGATTTAGTCTTCGGTAGTCTATGCACAGCATGAGACCACTGTCTTCCTTCTTTGCAAATAATACTGGAGCACCCCATGGGGATGTGCTTCTCAGATAAAACCCTTCTTTATCAGTTCATCAACCTAAATCCGCAACTCCCACAACTTAGAAGGCTCCATCCAATAGGGATCCATCTAAATCGGATGAGCACTGGGTTGTAGGTCTATCCCAAACTCAACATCACACTGAGAGGGTAGAGTCACAACCTCTTTGAGGAAGAAGTCCAGGAACTCACTAATAATCCCCAAAACTTCCACTATCTATGAGTTTGCTGACTCCACTCATAGCCCAGCTAACAAGGAAATATGGTGCTCCACTCGCCATCTGCCCTCCTAGAAACCCCTCTCGCCATAGAATGGTACACTCAAGCCACCCATATCTGAGATCAAAACCCTTCTCCAGAAGCATTTGATAATAGCTTGCATGTAAAACATCCAATTATTTCCCATGATGACATCGTATGGATGCATTTGAAGTAGAAACAGATCCCCACTGGACTGATGTGGTCCCAATATTAGTCTGCATCATCGACAAACATCAAATAGGATGGTTTGACCTCCAAATGGTGTGCTCAACACCAAGGTAATGGAAAGTATCTCTACATGTAGACCCAAGTCATGGTCTTGAATGGGTGAAAAAAAGATTACGAAGATCCTGAATCAAAAAAGACATAGGCAAGAGTACTAAACTAATTGATCATACCTCGAACGACCTCTAGCCCTACTGAAATTGTTGCCTCTGTGGCGTAAAACTGGCCACACCTAGCTCCTCTACCCATCAGTTGTCAGTCACCTCTCAAACCATGACCCAGTCAAGGCCCCTGAGGAGCTCGCTAAGGTTTTACTCCTTCATCACCATCATCCCTCGATGGAGCAGGAGCTCACTGTCCCTATTGCTACTGCTAAAACGGTCTGGTAGGTAATTGGTGTTGCTAAGGTGGGTGTTGAACATTCACACTCGGATATAGAATCCACCATTTACGTGATGCTCCCCACATATTTCTTACAAATAGAGGAACCTATTACTCTTATAGAGCCCGGATCAAGCTGAAAGCAACCACCAGCTCCTCGAGGCATCTCTTAGTCTCCATGTCTGAGATGCTGCCCTCCTAATTTCCTATAGCCTACCACTGGAAGGCACGAAGCATTTTATGCCACTGGCCGTCCTCCTCCTCTCAATAAGATCTTCTCTGATCAACCATATCTACCTACTGGGACTCTACTTCCTACACTACTCATGGACTTCATCTGAGTTCCATAAATGAAAAAGAAACAAGAAACGCCTATGCCCGACTATTGTAAAAAATCCCTTTTAAATTTTTCTTAAACATTTTATTTATTTTAAATTCACAAAACATTAAACACACAAAAGAAGGAAATCCATTATGATGTTTGTACATTTCCTAGGGTCTCTACCCTACAATCAGTGCAGCCTCACTAGGTCATTCGGTAGGTCCAGAGTCCCTGCATCGGATCACCAGGGGCCCTAAAATCATGTGTCCTAGTCGGTCTTCCCTAGACTATTTCACACACCAAGATTTCCTAACATGGTTTCCCTACCATCCCATACAATCCTCACTATGCCTAACCTCGAACTCCATCCTATATCTCATCCATCATCCTCTGATACCATTCTGTCATGACCTGCCTTCTCCAAGATGAGGGAAGGGACAAAAAACTGCAAGAACCTTCCTTCTTCAAATTGAAGGAGAGATAATGACCCTCTATTACCACATTCATTAGGTCATGGAGTGGTGATTATCACCAAAGTTATAGAATCACACATGATATAGGATGCATTACTCTTAATATAGAATAATATTGGAATATAATATGGTTAATCCCAAACAACTCCAAAAAAAGTAAGTAAAAGTAAATCCAAAAATCCATTCCCATATGCATGATCAAAATAAAATGATACAAGGGAAAAGAAAAACTCTGAAATAAATTCCCAAAAGAAAGAAAAGAAGCAACGAAAACTATCATGATGCTCGAGCTAGTAAGGACTGACACAGTCCTCAAAGTCCTACTAGAATAATGGAAAAGTTTTATATATGTAGGGTGAGTATACATGTATACTCAGTAGGGAAAACCAAAATCTCTCGTGCACAAGTGGGAAGACATTCATATTCCCCATGAGAAATAGAGATAATAAAAACACCTTGTAAGGAAACTATACACCCAACCACACCAAGACACACTCCCCAAATAATGAAAGTCAGGTAAAGTAATAGTAAGAGCACATCGATATTTGGGTACCCCACACCACTTTCCCACCAGTTATTTAGGATATCCTACGCATCAGACCTACCCCACAGATCCCATTGTAGTCCCACTACCACCCCAACAACAACCTCATGGCAATCCAAACTGCACATCCATCCCACCCGAAAACACCAGGGCCACCATAACCATGCCTGTAGACAATAGGTCCACAAAAACCACCACCACACCTAAAGACACATGGGCCAGAACAACCAATGCCACAACCAAAGACATCTAGGCTTTATTTTGAAGAGACATGGGAAACAAACCTGCCCACACACACCAGTCCCAAATCACCACAAAACACCCTACCCAAATAGTCTGGTGGGTATAATGAAACTCAATCCATTAAAGCATGTCTGAAGAGTCTTGGGATACCTAGGAGAGGTATCAGAAATGAGCTAATAACCATCCCCTAATAGAAATGTTGGGAAAAACACCCTCCCCCATGAAATGGGGGTGTTCGGAATGAAGTGATCAACATGGTTGGGGTGAGTATAAGAAAAAGAAGAACTAAATTTTAAACATATTGGAAATCAAGCACTCATCCAAACCTTAGGGTCCTGAAACCAACAGCCATACCTTACACAACCACTCTTACTGTTATCCCTACATGCACAAGTACACAACAGCCACAACCATAGCACAACCAATTTTTGGAAAAGCGTTCCCCATTGTACCAGTTCTCATTATCATCTTCAAGTTATTTCATTTAAATATTCCTTCACTACCGGGAAACTAACATTCATAACCACAAGCCAAAACAAAAAATGAATGGAAACATACATGAATTCGTTTAAGCATTCACTCCCAGTTTTCTCATAAAAAACAACATCAAAATGGATATGGGAGATTCCTCTAAGTACTAGAACCAAACCAATCCCCAACATACATGGTCTAGAACACTTACCACAGGCTCCACACGGCATCATATTCACAAACAAAAAACCCCTCAACCATAGATTCCATTCCCCTCTATTTTACACCACAAACATCCATAGAACAACCATGCATAACATCAGAATAGAGAACGTATGTTTTTAGATTTAGCCAACACCATTAAATGAGTTCCTTCCTTTCATTTAATTAACCGGGGTGATCACACAAGGGTTATTATCCATCTTGCATTCATTTAATCAACCAAGTTTATGTGGGTTATAAATTTCATTGTTATAGTCATTCAATCACAAGATCATCCATAAAATTGAGCTTCATTATTTTGCAAGATAGGACCACCAACTACCATGATTTTAGTGGACATGATCCCATACAATACACAACATAAGAAAGAAGGTAAAACACAGCACCATCAACATCATTCCCACACCTTCATTATTTAAAATTTAATTTATTATCTTTGTAAAATTTGGTTTCATCTACATCCTAAGGGAACATCATCACACCCACCCTGCATGTTTCATAGTAAAGAGAGATGAAGGAAAAATCCCTACTTGAATGATCAAGGATTAAAGTTTTCCCATTGCGCCAAGAACTAGGGAAGAGCGACTTGTAGGAAGAACACCAAGGTTGAGCAGAAAAGTTCCATTACTGGTGTGTGATGTCTCTCCGTAGAAAGTCTCAAGGCGTACATAGAGAAACTAAATGTAAGAAGGAAGAGATGAACCCAACTTAAGAAGAGGACAAATCCTAATATCAGATAGACCATTTCAAAGTACATAATTGTTGGATCATGGTTGGACCACGTGGATCGGTGGTTTCACACATTGGAATTAACTGATATTTAATAATTATCCTCGAAGGTGGGGGAGATAGAGTAGTGAACATTCGTGATTTGATAGGTAACATTTAAACTGATAAAAATGAATAATTTGGGTGAAACTGGAAAATACAGGAGGCCGAAAAAAGTGGAAAAGGTTGTGACACCAATGAAAATGACACACATTTTGGTAACCCAAGGGTCTCCCTCTCTTGGGGGATTAAAACATCTTTTAAGGGACTTAAATTTATTTGAACAGGGTATTAAAACACTTTTATGTCAACAGATATGTTACTGGAGAGGATCTGGAAGGTCTGAGAGAGACTGGAAATGACTCACTGATGGGTGAGTCACCGACACCCTGGAACTGTCTCCCTGGAACTGTTACCTTGGAACCTTCTCCCTACTATAGTCACCCTAGAACCATCTCCCTGACACTATTTCCCTGGAACCGTCTCCCTTGCATCATCACCCTGACACCAATAGTGTTACTGTTTCCTATTAGTGCCATCGTTCATTCAACCTAGAATTTGGAAAACTGCTCAATGAGTCACAGATGGTCTCGAGGATTCCTCAAACATCAGTATTTTAAAAGTAATGGACCAGTATAGACAAGGCCAATAAAGTTTTCTTGGGATGCATGTAAACACATTTTTTGTGTTTTAAAACACTAAAACGTGTGTGTTATAGACCAAACCATAGAAAATGATCACCTATTGATGTTAAATCCAGGGAAAATGCGGTTAAATTATTTGTGACATTTACACACATAAAAACCATTTATAATATGGGTTGTTTAACCATCCTAAAATAATTTCTCAAGGGTTATCAATATAATGATATGTTATTATGATTATAGAATAATAATTTTCCACATATTTTCCATCCCATGGAAAATGAAAACATCGCATGTATGTATGTGTGTACTACCATTTCCCCATAGGAATGTAACTTATTTTTTATCACAAGTTTACTTGGGTGGTTATAATTACATAACTAATAAATATATATTTTATTTATGAAATAATTATGTTTCTGTAAAGATAAGATATCATATACCTCATCACCCATTGACTCTTTAAAAGAAATTATGTCACTCATGTGTATGTGTGGACAACCACCTCCATGAAGTGATGTGACACATTTTTCATGTATTCCATTCATTAGATGTTATAAATAATTATATAATAAATATATTTTATATTTATATCATTATTGAAATTATTGAGATTATAGAACCATTATAAAGATGTAAGGACTGTAACATCTGAATCAAAACATACATGAAAACTATAGTAGTTAACACACGAAATGATGATGAAAATGAAATATTTATACTGAATGGGTGATATTATGTTATAAGAAAAAAGATTATGGTATTATATATATGAATATGATTATTATTTGTAATTATAATAAATTTATCTTTATTATATAGGATGATAAATGAAATTATGAAGCAAGTTGGATATGAGGTAAGAGATTACATCAGAAGTTCCTCCTTATCCTTGATTATTAATTTTTGTGTTTCTATTTGTGTAATTATATGATCCTTATATCCTAAACCACATATATTCTATTATCTTGTTTTTATTAATAGAAATTGGATTTTTTTCCATTCATTTTCCTCTCTCTAGGTACTCTAATGTTCCAAATAAATCTTTTAAGGAAAATCGACATTGTTTTTCAATTCTGTCTAGAAACATTTTCTTCTATATCCACAATTTCTTTAAAATGATTTATATAATTATATTAATATTCTAAAATGGCTGATTAAATTCATTTTTAACCATTTTTTAATTTTTATAAAATGGTTTAAAAGGAATATTCTTATCATCTTCTAAATGATAAACTTTTTACGGAAGTTGTGAAAATAATTTTTGTTCTAACGCTTACCACACAAATTTTTTTTCCCACAATCTTGACTATTATTTACCCTAAATATTCCTTTGCATGTTTCCCTAGTTTTTTTAATTAAATATTTTTTTCAAATATTCTGTAAATTTTTAGATTTTAAATAAGTCATTTCAAATAAAAAGGGTATTTTCTTTAAGAAGTTTTTTGGTTATATTTTAAAAGTATTTTCATCTATGTCAATATACTTTAATGAATATTCTGGTTTACTAGGGATATACTATAAGGATACCATCCCTCGTATTACCATTGATGTATTTTGATAATTTTTTTCTCAGTATTAACTAGAAAAAATATAAACATTTCATATAATAGTTTTTAAATTAAATGTTTTTATTGGTTATGTATTCAGTTTTTATTCATTTTTTCAATATTATAAATTTATTAGAATTATTGAGTGAAATTTGAGGACCGTTATGTACCATGAATGCATTAGTAGGTATCATGAGATAAACTAGTTTAGGTATTTCGCATACGCATTATCTTTTTATGTAATATTTCACAGCATGAGGGATTTGTAGTAAGATTATGATATGTGGAATTATGAATCCTATCATTATGATACTATTTTTTATCCATGTGATTATTTTTATTGTTATTTAATACATGGATTCATTTCTTTATGACATTAGTTATATGGAATATTTTATTATTATTTATATCTCCCATATTATTCATGATTTATTTCTCATATGATAGCTTATGGTGCATGCTTTTCCTTATTGAGCTTCTAATATCACCATTTATTACATTTTCATTTGCCTAGGATACCATGATGGGATATATGAATGATTTAATTATTTACTAGAAGAAATAATAAACTAACCACAAGATTTTTTATGTTTTATTTCATGTTTTCAGATCTAATGTGATAATCATATATGTATCTAGTCTCTCAATACTTATAAACTATTCAATAATTCAAGGTGATATCCCTTGTATTTTTTTCCAATATAGTAAAGAAACCATCAACTCTAGGTTTCTTTAGTTGGGGTAATATAGTTCATTTCAAAGGAAGTTTATTATAAACCTTGGAAACTAGACATAGGTAAACATAGAATAGATGACATGAAACTATGATATTCTATAAGGATAAGTCTAAGTAAAGTGTGATATCATAAATATTTTGTAATGTATAGATTTTGTGGTTTTCTAGGAAAATAATTCCATATCTGGATACAGGAATGTTAGTGAATATACGGATTAAATTCCCCTAGGGGTAACAAAACTCAGAAATTGGGGGATTGGGTATTAACTTAGTGGTCATTGGGGTATGATGTGTCTTCCTTGGAATATACAACTTACTATACACTCCTATGGGATGTGATTTTATTGATTAGAAAACTCTTTACAAACCATAATGAAATATTTTAAAATATTTCTATGATTTGAAGATATTCCCAAATATACTAAGCTTATGATTATGAGGCTATATATATGGAAATTTTAAATTTAAGTATTGTTTTATTATAGATTTGGAATTAATTTTTGAGAATTAATATTCATAATGATGTGATCTAATTCATTATATTACCTTATATAGAAATGGTTCCTAGATTATGGAATGGAGTCTTAATCAATGCACATAATATTTATATGAATTTCCCTCCTTGGGAAAACAATGTAGTTGGAGATAGTGTTTGAGCTAAATCTAAAAAAATTATAACTATATTGTGGAATCTGACTCAAATTATAAGAAATAAACTTTCCCAACCAAATCAAATTATTGATCCCCAACATGTTGAAGGAATGTGAGACCACTACATATCATAACAATCTCCACCATTCAATGGGACTATTGATTCATTAGTATCTGAGAAATGGATGAAATCCCCAGATAATATATTTCTCACATTGGGAATTATCGAAAGGGGGGAAGTTATCATGTTAGTTTATCATATTAAAGAAGATATTTATCAATGCTGGTTATTGATCCATAACACTAAGTAATTCTGGGAAATAAATAGTGTGGTATGGAAGACTTTCAATAATATATTTTCCGTAAAATACATTCTTCATGATAAATGAGATGATATCGTGATGATATTCCTTAATTTAAATAAAAAGGAATGATAAAATTGTTCTTAACATAAAGACAACTTTACAACATTATAAACTCATGATATGGATTATATATGTAATCTGGGGTTTAAGAATCATTATTTCATTGATTGGATAAATCCTAGACCTATAAGTGCATTAGTCTCTCAATCATTTTACGTAAATGAGGATATTGTGTCATGTTACATCAATATAGAAAAATAAATCCCCAATACTATTTAATTCTATTTAAAATAAGAAAAAAAGAGGGCTACTGAGCACTCAAAAAATGGAAATATTTGGGAAGAAGGGAAGGGTGTCATTTCCAAATTTTTAAAATTGTGGAAAGAAACACCATGGAACATTCTTGGTGGGAATGAGAGTTTGTTTAAATTTTATATAGAAAGACCATCAAGATCATGATTTCAAACACTATAAAGAATCCACCAATGTTCAATTATTTAACTGTAAGGAGATGGGGCACTAAAAAATGATTTCACCAAGTGTCAATTGAATTTTTCTAAGAAAATAAAAGGGTGAAAGGCAAAGAAAATGTGATCTATATAGTTTAGGTTGACGTTTCTAATGATATGGTGGAAGGTACATTGATTGTAGCCTCAAATTTATCTAATTATTTATCTGATTTTATTTTTCACACTATTTTATATCATCCACAATTTACAAGTAAAATATATATTTACCTTGAACCTTTAAAAAGTAGTTTTCAATCAACACTCCGAGTGGAAATATTTCTGCAACAAGGACATTCTACTACGTCCCCATTATGACACATGAACTTATCTTATTTTCAAACATTAATATTAACCTTTTGGTTGACTCTGACATAATCCTTGGAATGGATTATATTTCGAAATATAATACAAAACTTTATTCATATGAGAAAAGGATTATTATTTTTTGTAAATACATGGAATCCCTTATCTTTATATGGGAGACAACATCATCTAATTATAGTATAAATCTACCTACCAAATCTATCCATAATGAAATTATTAAATAATAATGGTAGACCCTACCTATTAATGGGAATAGTATCCTTATAATTAGGTATCTTCTTATTGTGTAGTAATACATTGATGTGTTTACTAAAGAAAAAAATGTAAACCCACCTAAGTGTAAAGTTGAGTTTTCAATTGATCTCATCCTTGACAAAAATCCAATTACTAAGACTCTAAAAAGGATAGACATAGTGGAATTAGAGGAAATGAACAAATAACTATATGAAATTTCTGTAAAGGTATTTATACACCCTACTGTATAACTATGCGGAGTCCCCCATTATTTTTTAAATAAATATAGATCTATGAGGTTCTCCAATTATTATAGGAAACTATAGGTCATTACTATAAAGAAAAAGTGTCAACTACCCCTATTAATGACTTATTTGGTCTTCTTTGAAGATATCAATATTTTACAAAGATTGATATTCATTATGGGTATCATCAACTGTAAGTAAAAAAAGGAAGATATTCCAAATATGACATTTCAAATGAGTTATAGATAATATGAATTTATTGTAAATATTTTTGGATTGACTAATAATACCACTATTTTTTATTTATTTAATGAATTGAGTATTTGTGTATTGTATTAATAATTTCTTTGTGGTATGTATTAATACTATCTTTACATGTTCTAAAATCTATGATGAGAATAAAAGTCATTTGTAAATCATTCATAAGATTCTTAGAGAATATGAGTTATATTTAAAAATTTAAAAAGGTGAATTATGGATTCAAGAAGTATTTTTATGGTTATATTGTCTCTAATGATATAATATTCGTTAATCCTTCAAATATAACGGTAGTGATATAATGGACAAGGATGGATAATATAACAAAGGTACATATTTTCCTTGGATTAGTGGGTTACTAACATTGATTTATTTAGAATTTTTCTTGATTTTCTAACTCGTTAACCATGTATATACATAAATTGGTTAAGTTTTTATATTCTTAAGAATATAAAGAATTTTCATAGAATTAAAGTGGACACTAGTCAATTCATTGATATTGAATTTCTCATTATGAAGGGATGGATTTGTGACATATAGAGATTCATCAAAGAAATCACTTGGATGTATCCTTATGTATAATGATAGAGTTTTTTCATAAGCATAAAGGTAGTTAAATATTTTTTTTGAATAGAATTATCAAACCTATGATATTGGGTTGGACCCCATAATATTTTCATTAAATATATGGATTAATTACCTTTGCAGTGAAACATGTGAAATATATGTGGTTCATAAAATTTTAAAGTACATATTATCATATAAAGTGATCAATATGAGCAGAATTTCATGGTTATAACTACTCAAGGAATATTATTTCTCAATATACTGCAACATTGGGAAGTAAAATAAGTTGGTTGATTCATTTAGCAGGAAAGATCAAGTATTTCTTACTAAAAAGAGGATTTACAAAGATCCTATATTCATGGATTTAGTAAAGTTGTATACAGGAATCATTACAAAATTGAAACATTACATATCTTCTAAATTGTTTCCAAACCATCATTATTGTATAAAATAAAAATTTTCTAGTTTGATGGTGTCAATATTTAAAAGAAAATATGAGTCTTGAATGATGGGAAGTAGGTAAAATTCATCTATATATGTGGTATACTGAAATTTTGAAAACAGCTTTGTGATTCATCGATATATAAGATAAAAATAGAATTATTAGATTAAACTCATAGTATAAATTTATATATACACCCTAGTAGAACCAAAATATATTGGGATTTGAAGCAAACATTTTTTGGGGATAATATAAAATGGGAAATTATAAACCATGAATCAATATGTTTGTTTTTTCAATAGGTAAATACTAGAAGAAATTTTTTTTAAGGATTCATGAAACCCCTTCCCATTACTATATTTAAATTGAATGATATAACTATGTAATTTTACACTATATTTCCAAATACTACTATAATGAATGATTTTATATGGGTTGTTGTTCATCATCTTATAAAGTTTGCACATTTACTCACTAAAAGAGATGATCATCCTATTGATTACCTCACATGGATCTATACTGATTATCTACTAAATTAGGATAATATTCATTGTTAATATATATAATATTCATGTGCTTTATTATTCATATACACCATTTTAGTTCATTTTACACTTTCAACATTAATTCACATTATGATTGTAATTCCCTCTTAAAATGAACTATTATATGGTACATTTTTGAACACCTCCTAAAATAAAAAAAATGTTGATTTTATCTTCATATTTTATTTTCTTGTATCCCATTATATAAGTCACAATTAATTATTTTGGAGCACTTGAATATTTACATTGGAAGACCACCAAAATGGGCTATCTTGATAACACATTCTAGGTAAAGTAAACTAAAATAAGCCCAATAAATAGCCTATAGAATCCAAGATAAAAGCCCAATGATTCTGAAAATTTATATTAATATATAAAAATCCATGTGGAAAATTTCAGAAAATAGTGACAAGAGATTATTTGGATTTTTTAATGGAGTTCTGGTGGCCCAAGTGGAAGATGAAATTTTGTGCCTGATTCTATGGCCCAGACAAACATCCCACCAATTTACTCATATCTTGGAAACCAAAATTTTCTTTTCAGAAAAAATTTTATAGGGATTTAGTATACATATGGAGATCCATTTTTCTCCTTTATGGGCCACTCCAATTAGGCCATCTAGAAGGTTATCTAGGCGCCTTTGATTGGTGGATGCAAGTTGGCAACAACTTCGGGTCATGGGTGGAAAAGTTTCATCTCCCTTACTTTCCACCACCCTAGGACTACCATACTCAAGTGGGATGACATTAACTAATGGAGGCTTGAACCAAGGCTCCAAAAATTCCTATTTAATGTCTTGGTGTTGTAGTATTTATTCATCTTTGGTTCTTTGTTTAATTGTAATGTTATGTTGTGATTTTGTTTCCTTGAGTTTCTCTTAATCATGTAAGTTGTTCAATTCATCTTAGTTTCTTAATATAAGTTCTTATTCTCTTATTATTCTGTTCTTATTCATATCACATTTATACCTTTGTCTTGAGGTGTGGATTTATTCACACAGAACTTTGTGAAATTTATCACACAACGGTGGAGTGATCGTTATTTTGTTGTTTTTACTTCTTTAATTCCACCCTTGTAAGTCTACTTCTCGTTTCAATTGAGAACATGTCATCAATGGAGGGATAAAGATTTTATGGGTTGATCCAGAGGAGTATCAAGAGGATGGATTGGATGTTATTTTTCACTCTCTAAATGTTTATTAATTTCTTTTATTTGAGTATCATTTATTTAATGATTTTCTCTCTTCGTCTTCCATATTGAATCTATTCACCCCATTTTTAGGTGCTAATAATATCCTTTACCTTATATTGCTCTTTAAATTGATCCTACAAGTTTATAGGTGATTATAATGTGTTTTTTAAGGTGTTTAATCAGTATGTTATGAGGTTAGTTTGAATTCATTGAATAAATCCTTCTCGAGTGAATGAAATTGAAATCGTTAAAAAGGAATTCATGCAATACACTCCAAGCGATAACAGAGGATAAATTAATTATCTTAATTTTAATTAATTTATATCTATTAGTTGTGATTTAAAACCATCTAAAATCCACCCAAGTTGGCTAATTCATATCCAAAAACAATCCATATAATGTACGTCTTTGTAGGTTACTTCTTAGGTCTCTGAGGATTAGACACCCCAAGCTAAACTACAAGCGACCGCTTAACCCTAGAATCTTGGGTAAATTTGGGTGAGAACAAATTTTTGTGCCATTTACGGGGACCCAATTAGTTTATCTCAAGACCCATTCTATTCTCCCCCATTTCTTATATTCTCGTCCAAATTATCTTATATTTTCCCTTTCTCATTTTTTTGTGCATGTTCGTCTACACTCGTGACCAATCAAACCATCTAGTTAGGGTGGATAGTCCTAGGGTTGGGGGGTCAAATACACCAAGGAAAATATTTTAATTATATCATAATATTCTTAATACTCTAGAGTCTAAAATGTATCCCATTTCGATAGAATTTATTTAAAGAAACCAACTCATAATCTCAAGTGGGAACAAAAATGGAAATCTAAATGAGGCAACACCATACATGGGCAATGAAGTCAATCAAACCATGAATGACTACCTCACACCTACCTGGACGAATGCCCCCTCATAAATTAGACAGAATTCGCTAGGAGATTCCAACTAAATCTTTAAACCCCATGTCCTAAATCACTTTACCATATTCCTTGTAATGGAGTCTTATATTCCATACCTTCTTGTTAAAGTGTTCAATGGGATTGTATAAACCATGTGTCCCCCACATAAACTAGAATCATATAAGTTGAAGCTCTTTACTTTTTCTTTAAAGGATATAGCTAAAACTAGGCTAAAAATTTTAAGCCCATCATCCATAAACTCTTGAGACAAATTAAAAAGAGAATTCTACAAAAAAAAACTTTCCCCATTACAACACAATTGCACATAAAAAGAGCGTACTAAACTTTTTTGAAAAAGAGGGAGAGTCATTATATAAAACATGGGAGAGGTTAAAAGAAACCCTAAACTTGGTTCAACGCCGTATTTTTTCTATTCCTGAACAAGTGGGAATTTTCTATGAAGGTTTGGGTCTGATAAACAAATAATGCATTGACAGGATGTGTAATGTAACTTTCAAAAACAAATCCCCAAATGATGCTTATGAGTATCTAGAAATCCTTTCTCAACAAAATCAAACATGGAGAACATCACCTTACTATGAGAAGCCACCCAAATCGGTGGGAATTCACACACTTAGGGAGGATTAAATCCATAGGGTGAAACATGTTGCACTCACTAGGAAGGTTGAAGAGATAGACCTTAGGAAAATCCATGAAATCCAAACTGTAGAACATGTTTTCACAATTTGTGACAAACATGACCACAAAATAGACTACTTTACAACCGTTCCATCCAAAAAGTATTTTCTTCTAGGAGGAAAGCTGGCTAAAGTCAATGCCCTAAAATTCCAAAATCCCCAATACCAAAACACATTCAACCCATGGTATAATGACCACCTAGGATTCCGCTAGAAAGATAACCAACAACCTTTCCCATCACATGGACCAAACCACTACTATACACAAAATTTCCAAAACCATAACCAATTCCAACCACAACCAGTAAAATACCAACATCCTCTTGTCTAATACCAGTAACCCATGAAACAACCAATCTAGTAACCAAATTATCATTATGGAATAAACCAACAATCAGAAGCCCCAAATCAATCATTACCTCTTCAAATCCTTGAGTATTTGTGTAAAAAAATAGAGAAAATAAAATCAGAAGTCTCATACCTTAAACATGAACTACAAAACATTAAAACTGGGAAGGCGTCCATGCCTACTCAGGCGGTACCATCCTCAAATTTAAGGGGAGAGTCAAGTTGCACTCAAACAACTCATGAACAAATAATGGTTGAGACAGATTTAAGAAGTGGGAAAATAATTGAGAAAGCTGAAAAAATAATTCAAAAACCATTTTAAGATTGAAACTCTAATGAAAATTGAAATGAAACACATGATAAAACTGAAAAAACTAAAAACAATGTGAAAGAAACAACTCTTTATAAAACAGTCCCACAACCAGCACCATTTCCTAAATGCCTGAGGGGGAAAACCAAGCCTAAATTGAGTGAAAAAATGAGGGAAATATTCTCAAAATTCAAGTGGAACATTCCATGCCTTGATCCCATTCAAAACAATCTTTCATACTCAAAATACCTTAAGGACCTATGCACATTTAAAAGGAAATTGTCATATAATAACCAAGTCATTTTGGCTGCAAATGTTAGCACAACAATTTAAGGAACCCTTCCACCAATGATGAAAGACCTAGTATGTCCTTATATCAATGTTGAATTATGAGAGAAAAATGTTTTCAAAGCCTTGTGGAACGAATATTCTAGTGTCAATATCATCCCCTATGCTATGTATTTCTAGTTAGGACTGGAAGAGATCTAATCCACAACTATCACACTTCAACTTGCTGATCGTAGTATTCGGGTTCCAAAGTGAATTTTAAAGGATGTTCTAGTAAAAGTAAAAAACATCGTCTACCCAGATGACTTCATTGTCCTTGAAAACAATCCAATATTAGGAAACAAGGAACAAACCCCAATCATCCTCAGTCATCCCTTCCTTACAACAATCAACTATGTTATCCGAGTCCGAAATGGTAACATGACTATCACCTTTGGAAACATGAGTCTAGACTTGAACATCTATAATGAAGTCTCGCAAATAGGGGTGATAAGGATATTCATGATGTAAACACGATAGGAAGCGTTGATAATGAATCCATAGAACATCAAGGAATATTTGGGGAATTTTTAAGTCAAGATGTGATTAATTTCCTTTGTTCAGATGGAAGAAGTTTATCATCTGGGAAATAATCACTTTCAGATTGCTCCTATGATGAAATCTTAAGACCAATAATCAGTGAAATCTTTTAGGAAACCACTTTCATAGAGACCACTACAAATCCCTTTCTTAAAACTGATCAAACCAATCTATTATCTATAACTTCTACAGGTGGGGAATCAATCCAATCTGAAATTAAAAAAAATAAATTGATCTTGAGCCAAAGTCCTAATCTTCTGTTGAAAATTTGAACCTACCAGATCTTGAATTGAAATAAATTCCTACTTCACTTAAGTATGCATTCCTAGGAGAAAATTAAACACATCATGTTGTCATTTCTTCTTCTCTTCAAGCCGGTCATGAGAGGATGCTTCTAGATGTCCTTAGGAAACACAAGAAAGCCATTGGATGGACCCTGTCTGATATTTCTGGGATTATCCCACTTATCGGGACTCATAGGATTGTTCTAGAATCTAATACAAAGCCATGTCATCAACCTCAATGGATAATCAATCCTAATATCATGGAAGTAGTGAGAAAAGAATTTCTAAAATTGTTAAAATCTAGTATCATATATATCATAGCTAAGAGTGAGTGTGTCATCCTAATACAAGTGGTTCCAAAGAAGGCTAGAATAACAATGATAACCAATAAAGATGGATAGATTCTTCCAACTAGGGTGAGTTTTGGTTGGAGGGTCTTCATCAACTATAGGAAGATAAATTCATTTTCCAAGAAGGATCATTTCCCCTTAGCACTCATTAAAAAAGACCTTGAGAGATTCTTAGGTCACACCTTATATTGATTCATACATGGGTACTCATGGTATAATCAAATTGAGGTCTCCCTAGAGGATCAAGGGAAGACTACATTTATTGGTCTATTCAGTACCTTTTCTTTTAAACACATACCCTATGGGTTTTGCAATTCCCCTAAAACCTTATAGCGGTGCTTGATGGGAATCTTATCGGACATGGTAGGGGATTTTCTAGAGGCCTTTATGGATTACTTCTCTATGTTCGGGGATACATTTGTGGGATTTATAAGGAATGTGGGGAGATTTTTTTCAAGATGTGAAGAAAAGAATCTGGTCCTAAACTAGGATAAATTCCATTTCATGGTTAAAGAGGGACTAGTTATTGTCCATATAGTCTTTAGTAGGGGGATTGAAGTTGATAAATCCAAGGTTAATGTCATTCTTTACCTTCCATCACCCAAAACTATCAATAAAGTGAGATATTTTTTCGGACATGCTGGTTTATATAGTAGGTTTATTAGGAATTTCATCTCTTTCTTGATCACTTTGTGCTCTATTGGTAAACGATTCTCCATTTTTATGGACAAAAAGCTGTGAGGAATCATTATCTGAAATCAATTAATCTCTTATCTCTCCAACTATAATGCAATCTATAAATTGGAAACATCCTTTTGAGCTCATGTGTGATGTGAGTGACTTCATTGTATGAGAAGTCTTAGGACAACGGTGTGAGAAAAATCCATGTATAATTGATTATGTAAGAAAATATTTAAATGATGCACAAATAAACAAAACCACCACTGAGGAGTTACATTTTGATGTCATTACCTTAGAAAATTTTAGGTCCTACCTCTTAGGATCCCCCATCACTGTGTTCACTGACCATTCTATACTAAAATACCTCTTCCAAAAACAAGATGATAAGGCTTGACTGATTAGGTGGGTAATTTTCTTACAAGAATTTGACCTCACAATCAAGGATAAAAAGGGTGTTGAAAATGTTATAGTTGATCAACTCTATAGTATGGAATTCAAAGACAACTCAAATAACCTTTCTGGGCTTGATTCATTTCCCGATGAACACCTCTATTCAGTGAGTGATTTCCCATGGTATGCCAACATAGCCAACTTCTTAGTTATAAGATTCATTCTAAAATTTATAGGGAATAAATCTAGAAGGAAATTACTTTCTGATGTTAGGCACTATGTGTTTGATGATCCATACCTCTATATTTTCTTCCTCGACCAAGTCATTAGGAGGTTTGTCCTAGAATCTGAAAAAAAGTCCATCCTTAAATTTTTTTCATAGTGAGGTATGTGGAGGTCACTTTTCTTATAAGAAAACTTCTTCTAAGGTTCTTCAGTGTGGTCTCTTCTAACCCACCCTCTCAAGGGACTCCTACACATTTTTTCAAATTTTTACTTGGTGTCAACAAGTAGGGTCCTTCAAAAAAAGGAATCAAATGCCCCTCACTCCCATCTTAGTGATTGAAATCTTTGACTGGTAGGGAATCGATTTTGTGGGTCCCTTCCCAAACTCTAAGGGATATATATACATCCTTTTATCTGTATATTATGTATCAAAATGGGTTGAGTCCATTCTTAAAAAATCAAATGATCATAAAACTATGATTATATTTCTCAAGGAAAACATCCTCTCTAGATTTTTAATTCCAAGGGCTATCATTAGTGATCATGGAAATCATTTTTTCAATCGTCCATTCTCAGCACTCATGGAAAAGTATGTAATTTCTCAAAAAGTGTCCACTTCTTACCACCCATAGACCAATGGTCATTCTGAGTTATCCAATCACGAAATCAAAAAAAATCTTGAGAAAACGGTTAATCCATATATGAAATATTGGTTGAAAAAACTCTTAGATTCTCTTTGGGCATATAGAACCGCATATATAACCATTTTAGGAATTTCCCCATATAGGTTGGTATATGGAAAAGCATCCCATTTATGAGTTGAAATTGAACATAAATATTTTTGGGAAATTAAGAAAATAAATTATGACCACTCATTGGTCGTAACAAAAAAGAAATTAAATCTCCATGATCTTGAGGAACTTAGGATGGAGGCTTATGAAAATTCAAGGATAAATAAAGCTAGAGTTCAAGCCTACCAATCTCGAAATCTTAAAACCAAAAACATTGTACCAAGTAAACCTATTATTTTTTATATCTCTAAAATTCATTTACACCTAGGAAAGTTGATGTCTAGATGGTTGGGTCTATAAATAGTGCATAAGTTATACCCCCATGGGGCTGTATAAATTCAAGATCCTGTCAATGGTCAAACCATTAAAGTTAATGGTCATAGAGTCAAACCATTCACTAAACCATTACAAAATCATGAAGTTGATAAGTAATTGTGTGAACCAACCTTAGAAGAGGAAAATACTTAAAAAAAATTGGATTTTATGTCAAGCATGTGACGTTAAACGAAAGCACTACATGGGAGGCAACCCGTGGTTTTCCTATTTCCAATATTTTTTAATCAACTTTATTTTTCAAATAGGATTAATAAATTAATTTTATATTTAAAAAAAATATTTAACTATGAATATGATAGTACCATATATTTTTTACATATTATTCTATTATTAGTATGGATGGGTATGAAAGGGGAGCACCATATTCATACGTGTCACATGGTGTGACCCTTGAGTAATACCTTACCTAGAAATTTAAAAAGAAGACAATGTATAATCAGTTTATTTTTATTTTTATGTGTTTGTAGGTTAAAATAAAAATACAAAAAATATATATAATAATAATTATAAAAAATTAAAAGGACACACCATAGGTCATGGGGAAAACCCCATCACAACTGTTGAAGCCGCGGGGACTCGAACCCGAGACCGAAGGGAGATAGGGGCGCGCACTTTCCACTAACCTATAGTTTATAGTGCTTCTTTATTCTATAATTTTTTTATATATACTTATATTTTAATAATATATATATATATATATTATTTTATGTGTTACTATTATTCATCTTTGTTATGATACAATAAATAAGTATGTTTTTTGTCTTTGTCTATTTTAATTAAGGAAACCTCTCTGGGTTTCAATGGTTTCTAATTTAGTTTGTGAGTGAGAAGAAAATGCTACTGAGGTCAACGAATTTTATAAGGAAATAAACTATATCCAGAACATCCACAATTTTCTACCATCTTCCACTTGGAATCCATGGGTAGCATTGAGATTAAAGGAATAATCAGAAGCATCATGAACATAAACTTCAAAAACCAGGTGACTTTCTTCCATGTTTATTTATTCAAATTCTTTTTATAACTCCTCTCTTCTACCTCTACCCCTATTCTAAATTTTATTTTCTTCAAACACTGGGTAAAGTTTTATTTTATGTTAGGGTGGGATAGGAAATAAAAAAATTGCTTTTGTGAGAAAAAAAATGATTTGGAAAAAAAGTGTGCCATAATGGAAGGAAAAGTTACTTTAACCTTGAAAATGATAGTACACATTGTAGGCATTTAAATTTCATATAAAATAATTTATCATTACCTAATTATAATTATAATACATGTATATTACATGAGAATAGATTTTTGGAAGTTCGGTTGTCTAATGTGATATATTATTGTTCATATTTTAATCCAAATAAAAAAAATAAGAATCACAACGCACATCCTTTGGATAGTGGGGTATTAGTTTGAGTTCATGGGGTCCCCCAAATAAATAGCATAGGTTTGGTGATCATTTTAATTTTAATATCAGTATTCAATAAAAAAACAAAAAAAATCAACAATAATAAATTTGTGCGTAGTGCAATGAAATAACCTATTACATGGCTTTCGGCACTTGGGGATAGTGACTCCATAGTTGACTGGACCAAATTTATTAATTTTATCTATATATATTGTAATTTGACTTTTTTTGACTGAGTTAACTCGATATGATTCCTGAGTATGTGGGATTCACTTGGTTCCATAAGGTCTTTGAGCCTGGGAGTCATCGGCAAAGTCTCGCTACATAGGTTGACTCTTTTGAGTGTAATTTAAATTACCATGGAAATATTGAAAAAAAATGAATACTAATCTTAATATTGAAATGTGATTCCACCTATCGCTTCAGTCATTTCCCCCCTAGAATAAATATGAACCCCCCATGTCTATTGTGATACACAACACATCCTCATGCTTAATTGATATTAGATGAAATATAGCGATTAATTTGAACAAAGGAGTGGGCGTGGGATTGGTATCTACATATGAAACTATCTTGTATTAAAATATTTTGATGGGTTTTATGATTTTTTGGTATAAGGGTTCTTGGAGATCATTTTTTATTAAAATATTTTTGGAAAAGGTAGTTCAAATTTCAAATTTTTGAGATATATTTTGCTCGGGACTATAAAAACTCAAGTTGGGGTGTAATTAGCCACTGAATGAGGATAATATTCATTGTTAATATATATAATATTCATTTTATTTATTATTAATATACACCATTTTAGTGAATTTTACACTTTGAAAATTAATTCACATTATGATTGTAATTCCTTCTTAAAATTCACTATTACATGTAACATTTTGGAACACTTCATAAAATAAAAAATGGTCTTTATTTTATTATCATATTTTATTTTCAGGTATCCCATTTTATAAGGAAAAATTAATGATGTTGGATCACTTGAATATTCATATTTTAAGACCACCAAAATGGTCTTTCATGCCAACACATTCTAGGAAAAGTAAACTGGAAATCAACCCAATAAATAGACTGTAACAGTCACAATACAAGCCACATGATTCACAAAATTTATCTGAAAATAGATGACATCATGGGGATCATTTCATAAAAAAGTGAAAAGAGCTAATTTGTATGTTTTATTGGATTTCTAGGCAGCCCAATTGGAAGAAGAAATTATGGGCCATATTCTGTGGGCCAGAAAAATATCCCACCAATTTAATCATATCTAGGAAATCAAAAATTATTTTGGTCTAAAATTTTACAGAGATATAATAGAAATATATGTATTCATTTATCTATTCTATTGATTACAACAATTTTGTTATCTAAAAGGTTATCTACGTGCCTTTTTTGGTGGATGCAAGCTGGATGCAACTTCGGGTCAAGGGTGGAAAAGTCTCATCTCCCTTACTTTCCACCACCCTAGGCATGTCATACTCAAGTGGGATAGCTTAAACTATTGTAGGATCGAACCAAGGTTCCTAAATTTTCTATTTAATTTAGTGGTTTTTGAGGATTTATTCATCTTTGGTGCTTTGTTTAATTGTAATGTTATGCTATGATTTTGTTCCCTTGAGTTCATTTTTCTCATGTAAGTCGTTTAATTCATCTTAGTTTCTAAATATATGTTCTTATTCTCCTATTATTCGGTTACTCATCATATCATGTTCATTCCTTTGTTTCAAGGTGTATATTTATTCACACCAAACCTTGTGAAATTTATCACACAATAGTGGAGTGATCGTTAATTTGTTGTTTTCACTTCTTCAATTCCACCCTCATAAGTATACATCCTGCTTCCGTTGAGAACATGTCATCAATGGAGGGATAACTCTTTTATGGGGTGATACAAGGGAGTATATTTGGGCTGTTTTGGATTTTTTTCTCACTCTCTAAATGTTTATTAATTCCTTTTATTTTAGTTTCATTTATTCAATGATTTTCTCTCTTCATCTTCCATAATGAATTTAGTCTCCCCATTTTTATGTACTAATAAAATAATATACCTTGGAGTTCTCATGAAAATTATCCTACCACTATGTAGGTAATTATCATGTGTTTTTGAAGGTTTTTAATCGGTTGGTGATGAGGTTAGGATGAATTCATTGAATAAATCCTTCTCAAGTTAATGAAATTGAAATCGTTAAAAAGGAATTAATGCAATCCACCCCAACCGATAACCTAGGATCAACTCATTATCTTAATTTGAATTAATTTAGATCTGTTAGTGATACTTTAAAACCATCTAAAATCCACCTATGTTGTCCACTTAATATCCAGAAACAATCCATAGAATGTACGTGTCTATAGGTTACTTCTTAGGTCTCTGAGGATTCGACAACCCATGCTAAACTACAAGCGAGAGATTAACCCTATAATCTAGTGTAAATTTAGTAGAGACCATATACTAATGAAGTCGCGATACTTAATGGTGAACCTCTTTCAATTGTATCTGTTCCGAATCTAGGGTTTACATCAAAATTATGGAATATTAATCAAAAGTCTCTTAACACTATGCAACATTTGAGGAACACCTATCTTCCTCAAATTGATGGGCAGTCTAAAAGAAAAATTCATGCATTAGAAGACATTTTGAGGACATTCTCACTAGAAGTTCATGGTATGTGGGGTCAGTTTTTACCTTTTTTGGAATTCACATAAAATAATAGCTTCCATTTAGTAATTTAAATGGAAATATATGTGGAATTTTATGGAAAGAAGTGACATACGCCAACTTCTTGTAAAACAAATTGGTGAAATGAAGCTTGTATACCTAGATATTGTTGAGAATATAGTGGTGAAATTGAATACTATTCAAAATCATATTAAGGTATCTCAAATTAGGAAAAACGTTATACAGATAAATGGTTCAAGGATTTATAATTTTAAGTGGGAAATAATTTTTTCATGAAGTTATCTCTATAGAATGGTGTTATAATGTTCGATAAGAAATGGAAACTATATTCTAGGTACATATATAATTTTTAAATTTTAAAAATAATATAAGTTTTAGCTTACCATTTGGTAATTCCATATGGCCTCTCTAATGTTCATGATATAATCAATATCTCGCTATTAAGAAGATACATGTAAAACCAAACACATGTGTTCACCTATGAGTAAATAGAATTGCAACTTGATTTATCTTATTGTGAGGTGGACATCCATATTCTTGACACTATATAACAAGATTTTAGGAATCATACAAGTTGGATGCTAAAGGAATATTAGAGAAATCATAATATAGAAGATGTGATGTGGGAACCAGAAGAAGTTGATATAAAGTACTACAAACATCTATTCAAGAGGATACATTATAGAAATTTTGGGGAACAAATATTTCTAGGAGGTAATAATGTAACACATGATCATCAATTATAGTAAGTTTCAATTTTTAGAGAAACAATATCACAATTCACTCATATTTATTCAAGAATGTGATTAAATCCAAAAGTCATGAATTTTATAAATTTAATTTTATAGAATAAAATTTATTTAGGAATTAATAATGTCAAATTATCATTGGGTGAAATTTTTATATTTTTTAGTAATAGTTCATTTTTTGATTAATAGTGAAAAATAATGATTTTACATAAATAGTTTCTTTTATGAAATTATAATGATATAATAATTATAAAAAATATTATGAAACTCTTTTTCTAGAAAAAATATATTATTAATAATTAATATAATTCATATAAGATTTATAATTTTTAATATAGAAATATATTCTTATCATTTTGGAAATCAGTGTAATGGTTTTTGTTCAAATAAAAATCGATTTTCAGTTATTATAACTTAATAGAGTACATACAAGGTTCCTTTACTTTAAGTTCATTTTAAAATAAAAAAATATCCTTTCATTTCTTATTATCCCATAAATTCTATTTAAATCATCATCATACCTTATTTTACTGTATAATCATTTTTATTCTTAAAACAAACATTTTTCTAAAAACAGTTTCTATTATGTTTTTCACAATTATATTAAAATTAAATTTCTTCCTTATATGAAAATATAATATTTTAAAATTAATTCCATATTTTGGATAATTATAATTGATATAATGTAATAAGTTCAACATACTATTTGGTCGTAATGAATACTAAAAACAATAAAAAAATATCACTACAGTTTGGGTTATAATTGGTTTACCAAGGGGTGAAACTAAGATATAACGTAAATATTCCACATAATATTGTATAATATTCCTTTTAGAAGATATTTGGATAATAATTTATCAATCCTTATAATTATTTCCAATATTGTTCCACTTTGAAATGAAAATGATTTAAATTATGTAAATACTTTAAGGAAGTCCATGTATGTCCATACACTCACTTATAAAAGGGAACCTCTTCTTATCCATTATTCTGATTATTTTATAACTATATAATGAACAATACCTTCCAAAATTAATTCCAAAAATCCTTCCCATAGTTATTGTTCCTTTATTTTTCTCCTATAACCATCCAAATATGTCTTAAGGTGTAATCCGAAGGAGGTCTCTCAATGATGATTTAATCATCTTTACTGACTCTTTCAAACTTTATTTCATATTCCAATTCTTCTAATTTTTTTAAATGTACTAAAATAATGAATATAGTATGATAAATATATAAATATCTTATTATGGTTATGGGAAAATGATTTTCCACCTCTTCTTCAACCTATAAAAAATAAAAACATCTCTGGTGTGTATGTACGGCCTACCATATCCACGTAATGGTGTAATTTTTTATCATCACCAATTTACATGGATAATTATAAATTTAGAAAAAATTAATATAAATGATTTCTATGAAATTATTATTATTCTTTAAATATAGTATATCATCTACCTTATTTCACTTCCACCCGTTCAAAAATGATAACGTCACCCGTGCGTACGTGTGGACTACCACCTCTATAAAGCGATGTTATTCATTTATCATATACACATTTCATGTATGATTACAAATATGTAAATAATTAATATATAAATGACATTTATATCATTATAAATATTCTTTAGATGATGTAACAATGATCAAGATGTAAGGACCATAACTAACGAATCAAAACTTACATGAAAAATTAAGTACTTAACACCTGAAGTGATTATCATAATTTTAGATTGTTAATGAATGGGGGATAAAATTTGATAATAAATAAATTTATAATATTATAATTTTGAATATGATGGTGGTATATAATTATAATAAATATTAATTTATTATACAGGGGGTTAAAATCACTTGTGAAGAAATCCTGACTTGAGGTGAGGGTATATTTCACAATCTCATCCTTATTAGAGATTGATTAAGTTTAAATATAAATTGGGGAGATTATAAGACCTATATATATTAAACCACATATAATTTGTTCTCCTATGTTTATTTCTTGTAATTATATGCTTTCAATTCATTTTCCTCTCTCTATATGCTCAAATTCTTGAAAGAATATTTTTAAGGAAATCCATCTTTGTTTTTCTATTCAATCATGAACCATTCTCTTCCATGTTAATAATTTATTTAAAAAAATAATGAGTTTTTTTAATTTATACAATGATTAATTAATGTAATTTTTACCCATGTGTTTCTTTTTATAAAAATATTTTATATGAAACTTTTGTTTCTTTTTTGAACGATGGACATTTTAAAAAAAGTGTGAAAAGAATATTTATTTTAACGCTTACCACCCGAATGGCTTTTCCTATCATTACTAATACTTTTTTCGTTGAATATTCCTTTAAAATATTCCCTATGTATTTTCAAAGAAATTTTTTTTCCAAATATTCTAGAAATTTTATATTTTTTAAATAATTGATTTCAAAATGAAAAGGGTATTTTCTTAAATAAATTTTGTATTGATCATTTATAATTATTTTCATCTATGTAAACATACGTTGATGAATATTACACTTTAATAATATTATAATCAAATGATACCAGCCACAATATTACTATGGATGGATTCTGATCATGTTTTTATATTTATTTATTGGGGTTATATTAACAATTCAAATGATAGTTTTTTATTTGATTGTTTTTATTAATTATGTACTGAAATGTTATTAATTTATATCATATGTTGAATTAATTGGACTTAGTAAGTGATTTGTGGGTCACGTTAAAGCTCCTTAATGAATTGGTATGTCCCATGAGACAAACTAGTTTTGGTGTTTATCATATGCCTTAACTATTTATCTAATATGTCTTATCCTGAGGCCTTTGAATTAAGATTATATTTTCCAAAATTATGTATTATATCATTATGAAACTACATTTTGTTATCCATGTCATTATATATGTTTCTATATCATCCTTGGATTTTGTTATTTTTTATGATATTATTTATATGGTATATTTGATTTTTTTTCTCTGTCATATTATTCATAATTTATTTATCCTATGATATCTTATGTTGTATGTTTTCCCTTACTAAACATTTGAGAACATCCTTCATTTTATTTTCCTTTCCAAGGGGTACCATGAAGGGATCTATGAATGATTTCAAGGATTTACTATAATAAATAATATTTTATTAATAGAATTTTTAAGTTTTATTTCATGTTTTTGGATGTAATATGAGAATCATGTATGTATCTAGTCTTCAATGTATACTAAACTATTAAATCATTTGGGATGTGATACCTTGTATTATGTTTCAATGCATTAAAATAACCACTGGCCCTGGGTTACTGGAGTTAGGGTGTTATATTATCAGTACTTCAACTAGCCCTTTTATACTGTGATATTATGTCCTCAATACTCATACTAGATATATATCTTTAAACATCTTCAGATTTGTTTTATTCCATGAATTTTCATCTATAATAACTTTTATTTGGTCTCCATGATCATCTTCTCTTAAATAATTACTTTTAATAGTTTCTATCCTAGAACCAGTCTAGTAATTTGTTCAAAAAAGTATTTTTATTTACATTTTCAATTTCTAAATATATTTTACAACACATATTGATAGCTCATTATTGTGATAATGGCCTTAATTTTTTAAACCAATTACAATAATCACATGGCCTCTTCTAATTTGAAAACATTGTTTATCATTATTGGATTCTCATACATATTTGTTAGTACATTACTATGTTCTGATATAGTTTCTACATCATAGATATTGTAATCTCCATTCTAGGACAATAATGTTTGAATCAACCCTTATTTATTTTCATCCATCCTTTCCCATTCTCCCTATGCATTGCTTCCATCATGGTATCCATCAAGGGAATATCAAGATCCTTCTATAGTGGATAATATATTATCTACATCTTCTAGAATCAATGATATCTTCCATAAAACATATACACCAATAAATTACACTCATCCAATGGTGTTACTTCTTGAACCTATGAAATCATTGAATATTTCAAAATATTTATGAGGTATTAAATACTACTTACCATAATACTTCGATAAGGCTGAGGGTAGAATGATGAAATTTAATCGATCAATGAAACACATTTTTGGGGGTATAAATATATTGAACTCTGCAACTATTATCTGATATCAGATATTAGGTTTTAATTCACCACATGAATAGAAGTTACCAAACATGAACTATAACATCCCAATTCATTGGTAACATGACTAGTTCCCTGGCTCGGTTCACTACAAGACCTCACACGTGCCTCCATGTACACCAGAGGCTGTCAACTAGTAGCGAGGTTCTAAGATTGTACCATAGAGATATTATATCCCCCATGTTAAAGTGATAAATCAATAATAAATAACAATGAATCACATATACAACATTATAAATAATAATTTACAATGAATATGTTGTAATAATTAATATTTTGATATACAAGCATAAAATACTAATCTCCCACTGTGATGAAAACTTATACCATTAGAAATAAAAATAATAAATGAAAATTGAAAAAAAAATTATGGGAGGCACATCTACAATCCTAGAGCCTTACACCATCCCAAAATATGATTCCTCTATCTCAGCTACTCTAGCTGAAGTAAGTAATCTTTATCCACATCCCAACTTGAACCTGCAACATGTGAGGCTTTCTCAAAAACCCAAGTGTAGTGGAGTCCCGAGAATGGTTTGAGTGCATAACTCATCATGGAACAACCCATGTGCTCACATATTATATCAAAAATCTAGTTATATGTTTATGTAATTATCATCTAGAAATTGAAAATACACTATAGAAAAATAAACAAAAAATAAACCACTATTAATCCTTATGCTTGTGACACCGATTGACCATACCAACTCCATCCATTGCCAAGGGTTTGTCTAATCAAGTCACACTGACCATTCCAACCTAGTAATATGTGGGATCTAAATCCATTGTATCCCAACCATATCCTAAAAACATTGGGGAATGATCTCATAACAATCCAGACATTTGAGATCCAAATCCATGGTAGGTCCAAACAGTATCCTCATTACTTTAGAGATGTAACATTTGGTATTCCAACATCCAAATCCATGGAAGCTCAAACATCAAGTTCTAAATACTTGGAAATTCTAATAACAATATCCAAACACATGGTTACTCCAACTTTTATTAGTTCCAAATCCATGGTGTCGCATCATGTATTTGGATCCAAATTAAATGCATCTCATCCTTGTATCCTGCTCAAAATCCATAGAATCCCATATGTGTGTCTGTATCCAAGTCATTGGTAGCCAACCATGTATCTAGCTCGAAGTATGTGGAATACTAATCGTGTATCATCCTCTAAATCAATAGCATCCCAACCATACATCTCATCTTTCCTTAGTACGTATTCCAATTACTACATGGATAAATAAATGACATTGTTGTCCAAATTAACAATCCCATCTTTATTATCACACCCCCTTTGAGATTACAAGTTAGTTCAGGTTCTTTTTGACACCCACAACCATATCTATCCATAGTCACATTCACCCTCTAAATTTAATCTCATAAATTGAATCTACATGGTTCCCCTAGGTCATCCCTATAGTAGAGGCATCCCACTCAAAATTATTGATCATAACTAGTCTCTTAGGTTAATTCCTAATGCTTATAGAATGTATTGTTACTCATCATTATCAATTCATCACCTAGACTAAAAGGCCTCGAGGGTGCACCTCACTAAAGATATCCTTGATAAATTTCTCTAGGCCCATCTCTATGTCTAAGGTTACTCAATACTAGTCGTCTTACTCAACCCATATCTGAACTACTTATGTTATATCCACATAAGGAAAACATGTCTCATGGTTCCTCAATATTAATATGAAGGTTTTCTATCTCAGGTCTTATCACACCCTCTCTTTGTAGTGTCCAGGTTTTTGGGTTTCATCTTAGTCCAGTCCTTGACTATCGATGATCAGGGCATCAATCTAGTTTCAATGGTCCTAAGTGACCATGGAACATTAAATAATTTATTCCAATCATTTATTGAAGTGAATAAATTTAAATTAAATATAATTTTAATTTAAATCACCCAAAATATTTAAATTAAGAAGTTCCCTATTAAAGAAATAGGGTGATTCTCTTAGTGGTATGACTGCACCTCATACGCATCATAAAAAATGAAATAATTCCATAGGTAAGTGCTGATGACTTCCTATATCACATTGTTACGTTTACATATTGTTCTTTTTGTAGAATCTTGTTGCCTATGTTCTCTCAAGATCGTCCCGGCTCTGATGTTCACTGCCCGCACTCCATGGAACCTATCTCATTAAAATTCATCATAATTAATTATAACATAAATTTTACAGTTAAATAAACCATTCATAAAAAATCGAATAAATGAAAAAAATTCATCAGGAGTCCAATGATTTTGGTTTATAAAGAAATAGGATATCACATATCTACAAAACACTCCCATAACATTAGTGAAATTACAAATGCGAGTAAGAAGACATCCACCCCCATTACATCCTCTAATAACACCACATGAAATCCCCATAATTTTTTGTTTCACCATTCTATGGAAAAATATCTATTTCTAACTTACACTGAAATAATGTTGAATTAGTGAGAGTGAGGAAGGTAAGATATATGAGAAGGGGTTGATTTTCTACCTTAATACACTGATGAAATAACCCAAGAACAACACTCCAAACCAATTAGGGGGAGGGAGGGGAGGGGAGGGGAGTTTTTTCATCCCTCCACCATTCACTCCATTAGAAAAGATGAAGGGGGTGACCCCCTTTTCATTTGAAAACTCACTACTTTAAGGGTTATGGTGTTACCATATGGGTTGTGTTGTGACCCTTCGATTAAAATCCTAATAACCTCTATCCCTATACAATCATTCCATAAATACTTGATTCACTATGTGAATGGCCTATAGTAGATTCCAGAAGTTTAACATCAACCACTTAATTCATTCACCTCCCTCCAAGACACTCATGACACCTAAAGACCATAGAAACTCATTCAAAAATACCATTTAGGGATATTGAAACCCTCCAACCATTAGTCCAAAACACAATTCTCAAAAAGAGTCATCCCCTAACCCAAAAATTCAAATTTCCTGTGGAATTTTAAGCCTGTATAGATGTGGGTTTTTACAAACTCCCCACCATAACACTACACATCCTAGAGAAGTCTCAGTGGTCCTACAATTGAATATTTTGACCTATCCCAGTTTCCAATTCTTGTTCAAGCTTCTGCATTCATCCTTGAATTCTTAATCCAACTCCTAATCCACCGCACCCACTACTGTTGGAATTTCCAATTGAAGAAAAATCATGTCCTAACAATGACACCCCTGGTGTGTTTTAGGATACCCACACCTAAAAAAAGTGAAAACACTAATCCAATGTTTCTACCAACTTTCATATCCCACTCCAAAGATAAGATGGGTTTCCCTCTACCGTCCAAGCATAACAAAATCACAATTGATTTTTCTCAAAATCACTAACCATGTTTTGAAATAACCTATCATATGTAAAACTAAATAATTTATGTGTACTCTAGCCCACTATATCTAACTATACGTGAGAATGGAATTTAGACCTCCTTTTCAAACCCATCCTAAAAATGCATGTCTTCACCTACTGAAACACCATCGATACGTCTACCATTATCACAACATTTTCAAATAATTATCCCACATATAGTTCCCCACTCATAATATGAGCCACAATGGAATATCTATTTTCATTCCAAGAGTTTTATCGAAAAATGTCACCCTTATTAAATTTTTTCACATGATTCTCCCCCAGATCCATGTGAAAAAATAGGTTCAACCCTTCAATTATGTGATGAAATAGGGTTTCACCCCCTAAAACATGTCACAAAACTGGTTCATCCCCTAAACCATGTCCTCAAATGGGGTTTCTCTCCATAAAACATGTCATAAACCATGTATCGTCCAATGAATTTCCATTGGATCACATTGATATCACCCAGAACCTGTTACAAATACACTATCTTCAACCAAAACCCCATCCAAATCTCAAATATGATATTTCCCTCATGACCATAAAAAATAATATTCACTTTCTCACCATCATCCAAGCACCACCTCAACCATCCAATGATTAGTCCTATCATAACCACAACCCTACCAACATGAAGGTCATTTACACTTGACTGGAATGATTCCCCCAACTATACAAGTATCATTATCAACACTGAAAGCATCCAACAGTAAATAATCATAGTTCACACCCCATCCATCAATAAAAATAATGATAAATGTGTAATATCTCACTCATTTCAGAGTGCTTACAAGGATCATAAATTTAATACCCATTCCCAGATCATGGGAACATCATCCTTAGAAACTTCTAAAATTTCAATAATAATGTGGGATCCAAACTCCAACATACATTGGTGAACTCCCGCCATATTTTTTACCTTATACCACTCCTCAAGTTCCACCCCAATAGGTTTTATCCTTATGTGTGTGCCCCTCCTCCCGATCCACACTCATATAACATGTTAACACTGAACAATGAACAATTCCTTGATAGGAAATGCCACCACACTAGACCCATTTCTAGGAATCCTCTACATTGGAAGGACATTTCAAATCCCCATTCAAAACTCGTTTCCACCTTTCCAGCTAGAATTTCACTAATTTCTATCGACTCACATTTTTCTCATATCCAATGCCAATTTCAATTCCACAATTCCAGCACATAAACATCATGGGTCACCTTCGATCTCCCTAAAATATAATTGGCATGTGGTCATATACCACTTGATCACTGAAACTAACTAAAAATCCTTGAGTCAGGCAATGTATCTAGATTATGATCACATGAATAATTTAATAGCTAATTAGGACTCTTTCATAACATTTCACCAAACCAAAAAAATTATAGATGCTCTTGTCTATATATGGCCCTAACAACTCACATATGTCAAGGCCCACCACCCAAAACTACTGACGATTTATCTACTTCACATTACTTTCATCCAACCAGGGGAACCCTAGGCACTCCACTACAAAATTGGTCACCCACCTATTCTAAAATTGGCCACCAGCTAAGCTTCCATCTAGCACAATTTCATGTTATTTCCATTTACCCACACTCTCACCATGTACTACACAAATCCAAAATAGCAATTTAAGGCACCCGAACTATCCTTCCATTAAAAAATAGTTTTGATTCCAAAAATTTTAGCACTAAAGGTTATTTTCTCAGCAAAAAACCAATTCATTTATCCAATTCCTATACCATTAACCTGATTGTACCTTACATGCACCATATCACAACCTGAATTTTCCACTCATTTTTTTCTTTAAGGAGATCAAAATCTTGGTTTAACCCCTCTCAAGGGTTACACTCTGATGTAGCTTGAAACTAACTCATAAAACATTGATCTACCACTCAAGTGTCTCTAGATATCCTATATAGCCATAAGAAGTCAAGTCTCGCATATAGTTCATGTCTCATTGGACATTATTCATGATCCAATATCCAAATATATTATGGTATCTAGAATTCCAAAACACCCATATTTAGGGTTTTGTATACATATAAATATTACATGTCAATCACCAGCTTATCAAGAATAGATCCTCATCGATCCTCCACCTATAGTATTTCTCCCTTAAGATTCATTATCTCATCTATCATTTCTTCCATAACCAATGACATCATCCTATAGGGTCTTTATTAATATAATACATACCATATTCTCAGTTAAGTATAATATTATTCCAAACTGTATAGGAAATATCCATAGGTTGTTACTAGAAATTTAAGTAACTACACTAGAATACTAACAACCCACAAGGGGTTTCCCACTAAGGCATCACATTCCTTGCTGGCCTACTAGGGTCACCTCATGTCTTGGACATTAAGAGAATATGTCTTCATCATTCACAATAATCTCTATATATATTCACAAGATTTCCATTAGAAGTAAATGCATATATATGTCATCCTAGATGAGTATAATTCTACCATGTACTTATAAAGTAACATAACATAGGAGTAGTTGCAGACACTTTAAATAGATTTTTATTGTCATTAGTGACATAATCACAAACTAGCGGGCCTATATTTCATTTGAATCATACATGTCCAAAATGAAGTGTGAGACACCACAAACATATATAGGATAAGAGGAAAATACAATAATTTACTTCTTAAAAATGGTCCAGGATCCATAAATACATAATAAATTATGAATCCAAAGAACAAGTATTTCCCATGAGGTGAAATCAATCAATTGTAACATCGAAAATCTATAACATCAATCACATCCCGTGTAACCATAACTTTATACTAGAAAATTTGTTCATGATGCACTAGCACAATTTCTATCTTAGGATCTCACACAACCCTATAACACATGGCTACCATATCCTAAATATTAAGATAAATAAAATAAGTTCTAATGAAACTTTGTAACATCTCGAGTCACACTCCACTCAACTAGTTCCCCAAATCAGTTCACCATGTGATATCAATAGAACCTCCCCATATTCTAGAGGATGCTGACAAGAAGTAGGGTTCTAATATGGTACCATGGGAAGACTATACCCCCTATATTAAAGTGATAAATCAATAATAAATAACTAATAAACATCCATAATAGAGTACCCAAAATAATTCAAATGGTTCAATATATTGTAATAAATAACATATTAACATACATGAATATAAGTCTAATCACCCACTGGGCCGACCACATATATTGAAAGAAATAAAAATTAAAGAGTCTCCCCTATAATCATTGTGCCCCACCACATCCCAATCACATAATATCTCATCTAAGATACTTTAGGTTAATAAATCTATCATGGGCCTCATCCCAACCTGTACATGTAAGAAGTGAGGGTTTATCGGGAACCTAAGTGAAGTAGCAAATAGAGAAGGGTGTGAGTACATAATTCAGCAGAGCACCACCAACACAGTCTTGTACTATATCGGCAAAGCAGTGATATGTATATGACGTGATAAATTAGAAATAGTATATGCATTGAATAAAAAATAACCAAAAAAATAAACCACTATCGATCCTTATGTCCATGAAACTGATCGACCATACTTACTTTATCTAGTGTTAGGTTTTCTTTAAGCATGTCACGATTTTTTCACCAACACATTAATATACATTCTCCAAATCTAGGGTTTCCCAACCATATCCTTGCAACACTAAGGACTCGTCATGTTATAGTATAAACATCCAAGATTCAAATCTATGGTAGCTATATACAATTTCCACATGACTATGGGTATGTGACCCATAATATTCCAACATCTAATTTATAAATACATGGAAAATCCCACACTAATCTCCAAATCCAAGGAAGATCCCATAGTCTATTGTCTCTAAATACATGGCATCACATTTGTGTATCTGGCTCTCAATCTAGGGAAATCCATCCATGTATCTAGATCCAAATACAAAGTATCTCATCATTGTATCCAAATCCAAATACATGGTAGCATAACCATATATCCCATGTGCCCCATGGGTGTCTGCCAAGTAAAGTATGAATAGGGAAAGGATCAGTATACCAAATTATAAAACATATCCTTATCATCATATAACCTTAAAGATTACAAGTCAGTCCAAGTTTTAGGTGATGCTAAAAACCATCACTACCCATATCCACATCCACTCTCTTAGGGTACCCTCCCAAAGGGAACACATATGGATCCCTTAGGTCATCCATATTGCAGAAGAATCCGACTCAGAATCCTAGATCACAACCGGTCACTCAGTTCAAATCCCAACACATGGATGATATCCGGTTAATGGTCATCACCATGTCATCATCCAGACTTACAAGCCTCAAGGGTAACCCTCACTAAATACAGTATTAAAACATGTCTCGAGGACCATATCTATATCCAGTGTAACTCTAGGATAGTTATCATACCCCACCCATCTCTAATATCCCTATTGTCTATCCACATAGGCCAAACATAACTAAGTTTCTTCACCATTCCTTCTAGGGTATTCTATATTAGGTCACCTCAGACACTCTCTTGGAGGTGTCCAAGTGTTTGGGTGTCCTCTTAGTCTTGGCCTCATATATCAGTGTCCAAGGTGTTAATGTAATGCCCAAGTTCTCTAATCACTATGGAAATTTACTCTATCCATTTGAGATATATATAGAAAGTTAATCAATTCAAATTAAATTACCATTTAAATTAAATTACCCAACCCATTTAAATTATACTGTTCCCTTTCAAAAAAATAGTTCATCACCCATGATGGGGTGACCAAAAATAAAACACAATATAAAAAATCAAATAATTCTGTAAGGAAAGTATTGAGGACCACCTGACTCATCCTAAATCATTTTCATTTGGTTTATGGACTAGAAACTCACTAGTCATGCTCTCTCAAGCCAGACTCATCTCCAACGGTCACCACCCCCACCCCATAGAACTTATCTCATACTAAGGAATAAAAATTAATTAAAACATTCATTTTATAATTAAAAAATACATTAATTAAAATATAAAATAAAGGATTAAAATAACTATTCATCCAAAAATTATCGGTTTTTCATGAAACACGGGGTTGTCCATCCCTTGAACACTCCAAAACATTTAAAAAATGATTAAAAGTTGTAGGAAACATCATCACGAGAACTCCTCTAACTATGATACATGAAATACTAGTCAGAATAAAAAAATCAAAATTATATGATGAAATAATAATTATTTACCTAAAACAGAACAAAGTAAAATCATCTCAAGAGTGGATGGAGAGATACAAGATAAGGGGATGGATTTCATACCTTAATCCAATAAATAAATCAACCAAGAACAATACCCCAAACCTTGGAAGAGGAGTAAGGGTGGGTGTCTTTCTGGACCTCCATCGTGCATTCCATTGTCTATAAGGATGGGGGTCGAGCACCCTCATTTAAATTAAAAAAAATGTTTAAACATGTGTCATGATATGAACATAAGCATCACTCTATATCCCTTTTAGAAAAATTTATTTAGCCCATATTCCAATATATTCACACTTTGAATGCATGATCTATAGTATCACAATCCTGTAATAGCTTTTAAATGTTTCATATCCACCCCGTCATTCCTCTTGATCCCTCTTAGACACCCGTAACACCTACAGGGCCCAGATTCTATTCCAAAATCATTATTTAGGTATGATGGAACCCTAAAACTCTCATTCTGAGCATCAGTTCTTCTAATGATCCATCCACCAACCAAAAAATTCTAATCCCCTCTGAATTTTAAACCTGTATGGACACAGGTTCATACAATAACTTTGAAAATGTAGAAACAAGGTCTGGTAACCTTCAATTGATATAAACCCAACATATGTAATGCACTAAAATATAAAATTCATCCATACCTAAACCACCACACCATAACTCCCTTCATATAAACCAGACTAGAGATTCAAAAAAATATTGAAAGAAAATAAAGGACAAAAACATGAAACAATGGAATTACAAGGCTCGAATAGGTTCCTACTAAATGGTGGAATGCAGAAAGTGATTTTATTGAAGTTAATAGAATGATATTATAATTTTTTTCATTATACATATGAAAAAATTATTTCGAATTACTAATAATCTATATTCTAACTACTATAATCAGTCTCTATCACCATTCTATCTTTATAGAAATAACTCTACAATGATATAATATGCATGAGTATCCCACCACTTAGTCAAAGACTTCTTCCATTTTAACAACTCCTCTTTAGTGAATGGTTCACAGTTCAAAAAAACTCTATGAGTTTACTCTTACATGTCATCATGAATAATTACACATATTATTCAAAATGACTTTCTATATCATTATAGTTACTCTTATTCCATGTCCTTTTCATGTTTTCACATACTGTAAAAAGATTTTTCAAGGTGTAATTTCTGATTCTATTCTTATTATAACCATCATCTAATTTTATATATTCATTCCGCATGACTTTGATCATTGTCACTCCACTATCTCTATCCAGCATCAATAAGTAGATCTCTATAATCTTTCCTTTAATTAGTTCTAAATACATGGAAATAAAATGGTTTTCACAAATCCTAACCTAACAGTAATTCCTATAGTATTTTTGATAAAACAACTTGATTTATGATAATTTACTAGGGTTTTGACACTCGTCTTCCCCCATGGATCTAGGATCGATGTGGATTATTTTTCACCATATGTTATCTCTTCTACTACCCACAACAATGGGATGTATCAGAACTATATATGTATTCTTAGCCCATGAGATGTTTATTTACTCTAGTAACATGTTATAATGCTATAAACCAAGATATTTGTATTTACTCTTGTATTTTCACATGTATAGTAATTCTATATTTGGAGATGGATATTTTATCTAACACATCAAATATAGGTGAATATGAATATTTTCTCCAATATCTCATGATTGGTGAATCAATAGTGAATTGTCATGTGAGAAATTTATGAAGGGTTGTGAGATCAATATGTTATTATTATCCAAGGATGCATTGTTATTTGATGAGCATGATGAAAGTAGATCCATGAGTATATTTATTAAGATTGATCATGAGAATTTTAATTTATAATTATGATGGTAGATGATGTTAGTTTGTCTACACCTTATGGTTGATATTTGTAGATACTAGATATTTTATGGAATGACACACTATTTAGGATGACTATACTAAGTATTATTATTTTCATACCAACATGCATACTCTATGTTGTTCCCATTTTATCCATAAATATTAGTTTAAATAGATGATGGATGATCATGGGGCTTAGTGATGGATGATAGATGTGGATAAATGGTGGAGTGGAGAACTCAGTGGGATGACTAACTTTTTTTCATTTGTGTTAAATCATACATATATTTAGGATGTGAGGGTAGAATTTTCTAACTCAATTTTCATCATTTCAAATTATATCACATAAATTTTTAAATATATGAATGTGTTGAATATCTTAGTTTATGTTTCATATATTTGTTGGTGGATATTTTTTCATGATAGTAGAGGGTAGTATTGATTTGGTTTTGTTAAGAGCTACCCTTTATCAGATCTAGATAAAATAAATGATAAAGGGGGTTCCTTTTTTATCAATCAAAAAAGTAATTTCTAAAGGGAACTTTTATCAAGACTAAGAAAATAATGGTAAAATGATATCAAGAAGATCCATGTGAACAAAATTGGACTATATTTAGGGATACCCATAAGTATCTTAGGTAAACTAAGGATATGTTCCTGGTATAGAGAGGAGAATAAGAACTCGTCATCAAGGGTTATATAGATGAAATATTTCATATAGATCAAAATTATTTTACGTCACAGCCTATATATATATATATATATATATATTATGTCCCATCTGAGAGCTGCTGGAAGGAAAGTTATTATTAGTTGGTTCTTGTGCTAATGTGAGTCTGTAAGAGTTGGTATCCTAGAACCGGCGTTCTTAGTATATGCTTACATGATTTTAATTATTAATGATGTTTATTTTCACATCATTATTATTCCTTCTCATGTCCCTAGTTTTTGATAATGTTTTTAGAATACATTTTTCATTAAAAGGACATTGCAGTTACCCACTATAATGAGAACCTAGAGGTTCCATGATAGTATTCTTGAATATATGTTATAAACCTAGATGATATTTTTTGACGGGACATAGACGAAACAAGATATCAGGGGTAGGAGTCACATTATACTTTGATAAACCTTATCATGGTTTTATCTCTAGATAATCTATAAGATAGAAGGTTGCGATAACATTCAAATTAATTTGCATACATGTTTATTGGTACTTATACTTTATTATTATTCTTAATGGATATCATGACTCATGTACTTTTATATATTAATAAAAACGGTGGCGACATATGCTCACATTAAGTGAGGATACATTGGGTGCATCAGGAGTGATATTTCATTAATGGATAATGTAATAATGTATTTGTCACTTTTGTCTTATAATTTAAGTTGATATATTATTCCCTTTGATGGTAATAGATCCTCTTACATAAATCCATGACTATAGTGTTTTGTGGGAATTTTCATTTATGAAAATTAAATGAAAGAGACATCAAGTATATGGGTTTATGGCATGGGCATGCAGCCTACATGATTATAGATATCATGATAAAGTGATTATATTACATGGTAAGCATTTGTTGGAGGTTCAATTTTTTTCCAACATTACATTTCTTCTCTCTATGATTCTTGGAGTGTTTCTAGATGTTAAACATGGGATTTAAGAGGTTATTCATAATTCCATTGAGAAATAGGGATAGATGGTCCCACACTATGTATATATGCAATCTTAGTTAAATTCAAGTATTTAATTTAAAAATTCAGAAAAAATAATATTTATTCTGGTTTATTAGATCACCATAATTTTATCACAAGTTATTTAGAAGATAAGTGAGTTAAATAATAATATTAATAAATATTTTTTTCACGTTTGGAGAATATAATATTTGTTATATTTATCATATAATAATGCAGTGACATTTATTTATCAATTAGATAGTTATTATTCTATGATCGATAAAAGTTGATGAGGGAAAGTGGAGTGAGCTAAATGGTATGATTGGAAATTATATAGATTATATATATTTATATTTTTAATGTGTTTCACATGTCATATGATTAATAATAATATTATTATTATTATTGGACATGGGTTCCATTAAGAATTATAGATATAGAAAGGGTTTATAGTGAAATTTTTTAACCCTAAACCTGTCATAATAAATATCTAATTATTTCACTTTCCATAATAACTTTTTGTGTGTTAAATGTATAGATAGAGACTATATGAAGCCATATAGAGAGATCTATGTTTCACTATATCTTCCTCCTCACTCAAGTTATTGATAAAACATCAAGATTTATTTTCCCTTTAAGATGAATTTGAGTATAATCAATCACAAACGATGTAAGCTATTAGGATCAGTTGTTCTAGAACCCAATTATTCTATAGTAAAATTTAGAGATTTTGGTACACATTTATATCCCTTCTAGAGGGATTCTGCACTTGTCCCATACAGTGCAACAATGATATGATGTAATATAGTTTACCAGATCATCAATGTAGAGATAATTACAGGTTTAGGTAATTCTATATCTAGTAAATAAATTAATTCTAAATTACATGTGAAGAACCTCATATTCTAGTTCAGGAATTTTTATCCAGTTATTTAATATACAGTTTTCATTATACATTGATTTTTAGTCATGTGTGGTAATTATTACACATAAATTAAGAATGAAATCTAATTTGGTTATATCATTAAGGGCTTATTTCTCCATGCTTGGAACCTATAATTTCCCCTGGTACATTAGTATAATGATGCCACTAAAAATAAAAGAGGGATTAGAAGTATTTTATTTGCAGATATGATTAAAACATCTGATAAATAAATTGTATTTAAAAAATTATAATATAGTGGTGGTTTTATGAATCCACCACTATATTTTTTTTATCATTTAGCAATGGTTTTATTTAAATCACCACTGATTTTCTTTTTAAATAACCAAATTTTGACCCCCCCCCATCTCCTCACCCTAACCCCACCCCAGCCTCCTACTCCCCTCAGCAACCCCCAACCATGACCCCCCAATCGGTGACCCTCATCCCCTCCCTCTCCCATCGAAGACCCCCACCCTACCAATGACCCTCAACCCCTCCAGCTCCCCACGATGTCCCCCAACCCTGAACCTCGACCCCTCATGTGCCCCTCATCAACCCCCAACCATGATTCCTCCTACCAGAGACCCTTGATCCCCCTACCGTAGACCCTTGACCCCTCCCACTCCACTTAGTGACCCCCAACCCCCCCCCCCCCCCTTCTAGTGATGCCCAACCCCTCCCCTTCTAGCCACCACCATGACCCTGAACCCACCCTGCCAACTACTATCGTGACCTCATCCCCCCTTTCTGGTAACCATCATTAGGCTGACCCCCCTGATGGTGACTGCCAAGTTTCTGACCCCCCCCCCTTCAGTGACATATGTGACCTTGGTGACCCTATTAGCTACTTCTGTGACCTTGACCCCCACTTCCAACTAATGGTGTGACCCCAACCCCCTACTCCAAGACAAAGACCTTCAAAGACTAGCCCTTTTACCATTTTCCCAGTGAGTGTGATCCCCGACAGTAAGTTATAATTTTCAATTTTTTTATCAAATTTATAATTATGATTATGATTTATAATTGTCTTCTCCACATTAAAATTAGAGTCATAAGTGGTGTGGATTTATAATTAAACATTTTTTTAATTTGATATGATAATTTTTGTATCATGATTATGTAATGTATTTTGATTTATTTTTTCTTTTTCATAATATTAGATGTTTGAGTATTTTCAATATCTAATTTATAACAATTATTTTTATTTATAATTTTGGTTTGTTTTTCATTTTAGAAGTATTGAAATTCATTTGAGGAGATATATTATTATTTAATTTTTATATGTTTAAATGATATATTTTTAGAGTATTTAATATTATGTATATGATGAAAGATATATTATGCATGATCTAATAATTGTATACTTGTATGTTCACCATGATTTTATATACTATATTTATAGAATTATAGGATAGATTTGGTGATATAACTAGATGAAGTTGGATTGTGTTTACTCATGATCATACTTGTTTTATTAACCATTTATATCTTTATATAGAAATGTATAGGTAGAATAGTGACAATCCAACACATGTGGATAAAATTTGGATTAATTTACCTTGAAAAACACTTTGGTATACCATGGTTTTTGGAATAATTTTTATATTATGAAATTTCAAACCAATCTATGGATGGTAGAATCAAATGTATGTTTCATGATTGCAAATTCAAGTTATTGTTGAATATAAATGAGTTATCTGTGCATTTTTTATGGAAACATTTTCCTTTTAAATTTGTATATTTTTTTGGAATAGTGAATTTAATGTTATATAAGTCCAAAAAAATCCAAATCCTACCAACCAAATACAACGAAACACGCCAAAGGGGGATTCATTTCAAAATTTGTTAAATGATACATTTTTATTTACATGATACAATGTGAGTGATTTTAATAGATAAATAGAGTATTATTTTGATCCTGGGTAGGTTAATCTTTCTCAGAATGTCAATGATACAAAAAATTATGAATTAGTTAAAGATGGGAAATAGTAACTGTGTGAAGGGTGTTCCAAGTATTCGATGTTTTCATTTCTGATTAACTTCTATCATATCATTTCTCTATCTGGAATTACTAACTAAGAAATGTCCATGATTTAATGTTTCTTCATGATTAATTTAGTGAATGTATCATTCCATGAGTTTAATAAATTCATCAACAAAATTGTACTTGATTATACCAAGATACATGCATTCCCTAATGATTTCATGATTTACTTGGGAGATTAGTTAGATAAAGTAAAATGCCTAAGTTATCATACAAATAGATATAATTCAATGAAAAACAATGAGAGTATAAAGCAGTGAAACCCCATGAAAAAATATAATAATGAAACTCCTATAAAGGAACTACGTTAATTTCCTCAAAAACAACTCTTAAAAGGATTATTCATGTCATTTAAGACTACATACGACATGAATTGGCATGCTCAATATAGTAACGATGGATTGATGATACATCCAAAAGATTCAATATCATGGAATATGTTTGATTAATTAAATCTAGTTTTTTATTTGGATCCTAGAAATTATCATTTAAGATTGTCTTTTAATGGTTTAATGCTTTTGGTACTTTATGTATTATTTTAGATTTTATCCAGTTGTTTTGATTCCCTATAATCTACTTCTATGGATGTGTATGAAGAAGAATTCTATTATTATTTTTATGATTTTTTTCTTGAAATAATATTCTTGAAATTGGAATTTAATTATACATTAAACCTTTAATAAAATATTTACAGGAATATTGGGATGATGCCATGGAAACATATGATTCTTCAATGAGAAAAAAATTCCAAATATATACTACTTTAATGCGGACAATTAGTGACATTCTTGGACTAGTAAATTTATCCAGTTGGAACACTCATACTATTTTGGCTTATGCAGTTTTTAATTTTGATTTAGAACCTGAACAATTACCTCATAGAAAAAAAATTATGAATCTTCATTTATTTATTAATGTTTCTCATAAATTAAAGTTTAACAAGAAAAATTTCAATGGAAAAATCTACCGAAGGTGTTATTTAGTTCAGAAATCTTGGGAAAATTAATGAATGTTTGTGAAATTTTTTGAAAATGTAATAAGCAAGTGGGGAAAAGGGTATGAGGTGTAGTATATGAATTAGATGAACACAAAAATGGAAGAAAAGGTGTTTATTTTTTAAAATTCCTTATTGGATGTTTAATTTGATACATTATAATTCTGATGTAATTCATATTAGGAAGAATTTATATGACAATGTAATTTTTACATTGCTTAATGAGCCAGGTAAATCGAAGGATCGCCTTAATGATCATAAGGATTTGGATTCAATGAATATAAAGCATGGTTGGTGGGAAAATAAGAATGGAAAGTATCCTTCAGCTATTTTTATGAAGAAAAATCATTATAAAGATATATTCCTTATATATTTAAAAATTTTAAAAGTTCTACATGGATATTCAAGTAACATATCAAGGTGTCTTGACTTAAAACACCAAAAGTTACATGGATTCAAAATTTATAACTCGCATATTATGATGGAGAAGTTATTTCTATTGGAATTGGATAATAAATTTCATAAAAGGTAAATATGGTTCTAGTTGAGTTTGGTACCATTTTAGAGTGCTTTGGGGAAAAACAATGAATTCAATTAAGTTTTATAGACTTTAATGAAGAATTTTTTTGACCCATTTTTATTCGGAGATGTCATTTCCCCCTTCATTATATAAAGTCAAGATTCATATGACTGTTCATTTTGTTAATGAAAATAAACATGGTGGACCGATACATGATCAATGGATGTATCCAATTGAGAGATACGTTGATATTTTTTTATTTTCATTGGTGATTTAAATTTTCTCAAATCAAGTCGTAAATGTTTTTATTGTATTTATTATTTTTTTCATTATGTACTTATGTCATTTGAAATCATATATGAGGAATAAATCTCAACTATAAGGCTCTATTGATGAATTTTATTAGTCGAAGAGTTCTTGAACTTCTGTTCTGTGTATTTGGATAGGATTGAGACTAGATTCAATCATCCTAGATATGGTGACGACATCTCTACTAATTCTTATTTAGAAAAAAAATAATCGATATTTCCAATTATTGGAAGAACTATTGGAATGGGGTAAAATTTTACACTGATTGAGTTGGAGTTTCTATAAGAACATAGATATGTGCTACTCGATAGTCTTATTATAGATCCATTTTTTGAATAATTGTGATTACAAACAAAGAGGTGACTAAGCGATTGAGCTCCAAATGAGTTGGAATTAACAAAAAAAATTAATAAGGATATTATTGAATGGTTCACCCATTATGTGAGGGTATTCTTATATTCATATTTTTTAACATGAAGTTATTTTCTCTATATTAAAAGTAATACCTTATATCTTTTGGTGTGGATAATGAATGTTGAAAATCAAGCTAAAATATAAAATGATTTGGTTTTTTAGATTAAGGTTCTCTAAGGAGGGCTAAGAGATTTGATTCCTACAATATTCATGGGTTCCGGTTTCATTCAATTTATCATGAACAAGGCATGAAAAATAAAAATAGTGGTGTATTTATACTTCCAGAGGTATGGTACTATGGAAAACTGAATAATATAAATAAATTAAACAATAATGGCAAGTTTTAGTTTTATTATTCAAATGAAATTGGGTCAATATTTATAGAGGTATAATAAAAGATCTATTACATTTTTCTTATATCAACTTCTCTTGCTTGATCCATACCAGTGAGTATTCAGAGCATGATCCATTTATCTTGGATTCACAAGCGAAGTTGGTTTATTATGTGGATGATGAACTACATAAAATATGGGGTGTTGTTTTACACTTATATTAAAGAAACTTATATGATATGGGTGGTGAAGATCCATTGGTACTTTGTGACATTGAACCGCATAAACTACAAAACATTTAGGTGTTTTTTCCTAACAATATCGAAACAATAGAACTTGTAATAGAGGGTGAAAATGAAGTACTCGTCGTACTTGAGTTTGATAACAATGAATACAATGAAGTCGAAGCTAATTGGATGTATAAATTTGTAATGAAAATGTATACTAGTTTCTCATCGATAAGTGTTTTGTAAATATATACATTAATATAGTTTTTAAAAAAAATAGTTTTATAGTGTTTTAAATTTAATATATATGAACAATTTGAATTGCAAGAATGTTGAGAACAAAAAATAAATCAGGATCCTAACTGATCAGCATCTCGGTGCATTCCATCATGACCATTATCTTCAGTGGATCTAAGTGATTCTATTGTACTAGAAACTATTAGTGATCTAGCTATTTCCCAATATGATATTGGTATCCCATAATTTAATTCACCTTCGATGATGGAGCAGTTGTTCACTATTCCATCTAAGGGATATTGGCGAGTTTCTATTACTGGTATGTATATCATTGTATACGAAATACTATATATTTTATTAATTTTTTAATTAATTTTTTAAATAGATAAATACTATCATAGAAGGGATACGAATATAAAAATGTAATATGTTTGGGGAATGAAGGACTTCAAGGTTATCTTTCAATTTGGTGAGTTTCGGGTGTCTACCAATGCAACTGTTGGAATCTATGGGTAGATTCTTGGGAAGCTTACTTACGAGATGGTATGATTTCCCATTAATTATAAATTCTGGTGGAATATTCTTACATCTTGGAAAAATGAGGTCTTTGATACTCAAGTAAATTTAATATTAATTTAATATTCCTTGATAACAATTTTTAAATACATGAGTAAAATTTTGTAATATAATAATAAAGTGTTATGTTTTTTATTTATGTATGATTTTTCATTTTGATGTACTTCACTCTATTTCATGGACATGGACTTTGAAAAAAGTTCGTAAGAAATTGAGATATTTTAAAGGGAGATTATGGTATGATTTTAATGAGTCAACTCTAAGATCATGATAGATGTATGAGAAAGTGCCTGAAGTCATTTCTCATGAGAAATGGGAGTTGTTTTTTGATGTTTATAGAGATGTTTATCATGAAGTAATTTTATATTTTATAGTATCTTAATAATAGAAACATAGTAAAATTATAATTTTTATTAATGTGTCTATTTTTTATAGGAATTATCTAAAAATACTGTGAACTGTGAGAGACAAGTCATTACTAACATCATTGGGTCACAGAGTTTTTTGACAAAAATAACTATTTTGGTTTTTATTTTATTAATTGTTATTTATATATTATTATTATAAATCAATTTTTTTTCTAACTAGTTTATTTTATTTATAAATTTTATTGAATTACGTCACTATGTTGACCAAAAAGATATGTGGTTTAAAGTGAAAAGGAAACCTAATGGAAGTTTTGTAAATAACCCTTCCAAAGATGTTGGATTAAGTAGTTTTCATTGAAATATTGTGTTATCTCATTACTATAAAAACATAATAACTAAAAATATATTATAAAAACAAACAAGACTTAAAGTCAATTAAATTGGTTCAGAAAAATGGATCAAACAATGCCAATTTGGTGTCGTTTGATATATCTAGTTGGCCCCAATTGATTGGGTTTAAGACTTGTTTGTTTTTATATTTTTTTTTCATTATTATTTTTTATATTAATTAAATAACAATAAATAAAAATGAAAAATATATTAATTAAATAATATTATAAAATTTAGATAATTTAAAAAATCATTGTAAAATTTTTGTACTAATATCATAAAATTCATGATGATAGGGATGAAAACCATTCGCAATCATCATCATTTTCCTAGAATGATGTAATTTCAATCGTTTTAGGGAAGGATCATCTCGTACATGTATGGTGGATGGGTTCTAGGACTACTCTTTTAGCTTTATTTGGAAGAGATTCATCATCCATTACTACTACACCTATTGGAGGTTCTAATAGTACCGTTTATTGAAAATCACAAGGAGAAATTGCATGATTGTAAGTGAAAGTGAACGAATAAGAATCTTATAGGAAAACACGGGATCAGTGGTAGTCAACAATGGAAAATTATTTAGATTATATATTTTAGTGGATGATCGGTATGATACCTGAGGAAACTTTCAGCATTATAGCTCATCTAACCATGTTAAATTACAAATTCCATAGATCATTCACATATTTGAAAGTAAAATATACAACTTCCATAAATAAAACTTAAAATGACACTTTTAAATAGATAACATGAACATAAAGTAATACCGACCACATATTGTGCTGGATTGATTTGTTTTTGATCCCTACAAATTAAAAATGAATTATATATTTCTATTTATAGGTTTGAAAACAATCCGAGCTCATTTTCTCGGTTTTTACTAAGTAAACAGTTTGTAAATGTACTGAAGCATTTAAAAACATGTTTTGGGAGATCCAAACAATGAAAACTTTATTTTTTAACCCTAAAATCATAGGATAATGATCATATAATTATTTTTGGAATTTGGAAACCGACAACACGTTATTCCAAGTAACATTTTTCTTAGAAAGGCCCTAAAAGTGTTTCTGGTGTTTTAAAACACTAAAAAGTGAATGTAATGGTCAAAACCATATAAAATGACATCATATTGATTTGAAATCATTAGGAAACCACATTTGAGTTATTTGTTATGTGTAAACATAGAAAACATGTCAATCTGACATGTGGTATGGTCGGAATGACTTGGTAAAGAAATTTGTATGGTACCAAAGCCTTTAAAAATATGGGTCGGGGAGTCAAAACAAGGACAAAAATATTCAATTTCCATGAAATCAGAGAAAAATAACTATATATTTATTTTTGAAATGTAGAAAATAACATCATGTCATTATAAGTTACGATTTTATTGGAATGGTTGTAAATGAATTTTTAGTGTTTTAAAATAATAAAATGTTCATGTAATAGTCAAAACCATAAAAAATGTCATATGGAAATGAAATCCCTATAAAACCATATTTGAGTTATTTTTGGCATGTACACATATATAACATAACAATATAATGTGTGGTGTAGTTAGAACAACTCGGTAATGACTTTTTAAATGTACCAAATCCTTTAAAAAATGTTTTTGGGTTTAAAAAATAGGAAAACAACATCAAATTTATATGAAATTAGAGGAAAATTATTGTTAATTTATTTTCACAATGTAGGAACCAACAACACATCATTTGTAGTTATGATTTTTCAGGATGTTTTTAAATGAATTTTAAGTGATTTAAAACACTGAAACTTTTATGTAACCGTCAAAAATAGATAAAATTACATCATATTGACTTTAAATAATTTAAAACCCCCCTTTTATTTATTTTTTAAGTTTATGCATAGAAAGCATGCCAATATGATGTGAATTGTGGTTGGAATGACTCGATAAACACTTTTTAAAGATACCAAAGCCTTTAAAAACATGAGTTAGGGGGTCGAAACTAGGGAAATGACATCAGATCACCCTGAAATTATAAGACAATTATAGAAGACTAATTTTTGAAATTTAAGAACTGACATCACATCATTCGGAGTTACGATTTTTCTGGGATAGTCATAAATAGATTTGTAGTTATTTAAAATTCTCAAATGTGAATGTACAAGTCAAACCCATTGAAATTGGAATCATATTGATGTGAAATCATTGAACAATCATGATTGAGTTATTTTCTATTTCTACACATAGAAAACATGTCAATCTGATGTGCAATGTGGTCGAAATGACTCAATAAAGACCTTTTAAAGGTACCAAAGTCTTTAAAATAAATTTTTAGTGGTCAAAACCATGAAAACAGTGTCATATTTCCCTAAAATAATTGTACAATGATCATAAAATTATTTTAGAAATGTAGGAACTGATGAAATTTCATTCACAGTTTAGCTTTTCCAAGAATGGTTGTAAACGTGTTTCTAGTGTTTTAAAACACTCAAACATCTGTGGAATGGTCATAACCATATAAAACAACCACATGTTGACATGAAATTCTAAAAAAACTACCGTTGAGTTATTGTTTATGTGTACTCATATACTGAACATCAATCTGAAGTGTGGTGTGGTCAGAATGACTCAGTAAAGATTTTTTAAAGGTACCAAAGCCTTTAAAAATGGTATTGAGATGTCTAAACTAGGAAAACCATGTTTGATCGGCATGAAATCAAAGGACATATAGATTTCTTTTTAAAATTAAGTAACATAGAACACATCATTCCAAATTACAGTTTTTCAATGACTTCCATAAATGCGTTTTTAGTGTTTTAAAACACTAAAACTTGTGTGTAATGGTTACAACCAAAGAGAAAACTTCATATTGATGTGAAATCATGTAAAACCCACCATTGATTTTTTTTTTGTACCCATAGACAACACATCGATATGATGTGCAGTGTGGTTGAAATGACTTAGTAAATACTTTGTAAATGTACCGAACACTTTAAAATAAGTTTTAGGAGGTCAAAACCAAAACAAAGACATAATATTTCCCAAAAATCATAGGAAAACTAATATAGACTTGTTTTTGATATTTTGGAACTTATGGAATGTCATTTTGAGTAATGGTTTTCCCAGTATTTCTATAAAAATATTTTCAGTGTTTTAAAACACTAAAACGTGATTTTAATGGTCATAACCTTAAAAAAGACCTTAGATTGAAGTGAAATAATTGAACAACCACGATTTATTTATTTTTTATGTGTTCATGCAGACTACACATCAATCTAACATGTGTTGGGGTTATAATGACTTAGCAAACACTTTTTTAAGGTATCAAAGCCTATAAAAACATGGGTTAGGGGTTAAAACCAGAGAAACAACATTAGATTTCCCTTAAATAAGATGAAAATGAATGTAAATTAATTTTTTAAATGTAATAACTAATGGAACATCATTATAAGCAAAATTTTCCTTGGAATGTTGGTAATTCATTCTTACTATTTTAAAACATAAAAACATGCATGGAATGGTCAAAACCATAGAAAATGACCAAAAATTGATTTGAAATCATAGGGAAACCACCGTTTTGTTATTATTAATGTGTATTCATAGATTATACATCAATTTGACATGTGGTGCAGTCATAATGACTCGGAAAACACTTTTTAATGGCCCCAAAGACTTAAAAACAAGTGGCGATGAAAACGATGTCATATTGACCTAAAAATAGATAAAAATTACCGTACATTGATTTTTGAAATGTAAGAACTTATAAAACATCATTCTAAATTACAGTTTTTCTAGGTTGGCTGTAATATGCATTTTTAGGGTTTAAAACAACTAAAACATGTGAGGGACGGCCAAAAGCCTAGAAAATGACATCATATTGATTTGAAATCTTCAGAAAAGCGTTTTTAGCTATGTTTTATGTGTAAACATTGACTACATATCAGTCTCATGTGTGGTGTGGACAGAATACTTGGTAAACTCTTTTTAAAGGTACTGAGGCCTTTAAGAAGCATGTCACGAGGATCAAAACTAGGAAAATGATGTCCGATTTCCATGAAATAAGAGTACAATGACCATAGATTGATGTTTGAAATATAAGAATTGATAGGACGTCATTCTGAGTTGCGGTTCTCTCGATATGGTGGTAAACATGTTTTTAGTGTTTTAAAACACTAAAATGTGTGTATAATGGTAAAACCATAGAAAACAACCTCAAATTGTTATCAAATAATGGGAAAACTACTATTGGTTATTTTTTATGTGTATTCATAGAAAACATGTCAATCCGACTGGCTGTGTGGTCTGAATGACTCAGTAAACACTTTTAAAAGTTATTAAACCCATTAAAATGTGTTTTGGGGGGTAAAAACGAGGAAATCGATGTTGAATTTCCAAAAACTTAATGGATAATAACCATAGATTAATTTTTGAAGTATATGAATTGATAGTACATCATTTTAAGTGATGGTTTTCTTAATATGGTCATAAACGTATTTTTAGTGTTTTAAAACACTAAAACATTCATGGAATGGTCAAAACCAAAGCAAACGACCTCATATTGACATGAAATCATGGGAAATCCACCATTGAGTTATTTTGATGTGTACACACAGACAACACATCAATCCGATGTGTAGTGTGGTCAGAATGGCTTAGTAAATAGTTTTTAAATGTACTAAAGCCTTTAAAAACATGTTTCATGGGATCAAAACTAGGAAAACAATGTCAAATTTCCATTAAATCAAATAAAAACGACCATATATTTATTTGGGAAATATAGGAATTGAAGGAACAACATTCTGAGTTATGGTTTACCTATGCAAGTTTTCATGTTTTAAAACACTAAAAAGTGATTGGAATGGTCAAAACAATGTAAAACAACCTCATATTGACGTAGAATCATGGGATAGACAACTTTGAGTTATTTTTCACATGTTTGTGTAGACTACACATCAATCTAACATGTGATGTTGTCGGAATGACTCAGTAAACACTTTTTAAAGGTACTAAACCCTTTAAAAACATTTGTCAGGGGGTCAAAACACTAAAAATACAACAGATATACTAGAAATTTTAAGAAAATGATTACGGACCAATTTTGGGAATGTAGGAACTACTATAATTTTATTCTGAGTTATGGTTTTCTAGGGATGGTTGTAAATGCGTGTTTAGTGTTCTAAAACCTTAAAACATGTGTTGAATGGTCCAAACCATAGAAAAATACCTCATATTGATGATAAATCATAGTATAACCATTGTTAAGTTATTTTTGACATGTACGCATAAACATAACATCAATCCAACATGTGTTGTGGTTGGAATGACTCGGTAAACCCTATTTAAATGTATTGAAGACTTTAAAAACAAGTTTAGGGGGCATGAAAATGATGTCATATTTCCATGAAATCATAGGAAAATGAGAATATGTCGATTTTTGAATTATTGGAACTGACATCATGTTATTCTGAGTTACAATTTTCCTAGGATGGTCGTAATGTTAAATCTAGAGAAATCTATTGTTGAGTAATTTTTTATGTGTATTCATAGACAATATTTCAATCTGATGAGTAGTTTGGTTAGAATAACTTGTTAAACACTTTTTAAAGGTACCAAATCCTTTTAAAACATGTGTCGGGTGGTCAAAACTTGAAAAATGAAATTGGATTGTCCTAAAATTGGAGGAAAATGAAAGTAGATTTATTTTTGAAACTTATGAGCTGACAAAACGTCATTAAAAGTTACAATTTTTCTAGTATGTTCATAAATGAGTTTTTAGTGCTTTAAAACACTACCAAGAATGGCTCAGGGCATGATTGAAACCCATACTCCCCAAAATTTATTAAACAAAAATATAACATAGAGGTGATTACACAATGAATAATGAGTTTGTACCAGTACAAGAATAATTGGATAGGAAAGAGGGTGACAAGAAACCCCTCTAAACAATTCCCGGAAGGACATGATAGATCCCAGCATGAAAATATCTCATTACTGCATCTTCCCCAATACCCATGTCTTCAAAAAAATCATCATGTAAAATACAATAGTATTCAATCATCCCTATGCTGCATCATATAGGTATTCATTGTACACTTCCCATGGATATAATATCCATCTCTAATGCCTCCAAGATGCTCATGTCTTACTAAGCTATCCCAGCTCATTGCAGATCATATTCATAATTGTGTTATATGGTTTCTGCTTCATGTAGTCAACAAAATTCACCAACTCTCGTAAGAGACCAAATTGACCAAGCATTAAAGCAATGTTATGATATGCAAGAATGTCTAGAATGATCAGTGCAGTAGCCTCCAATGCCTAGGTTGTAAAAACCCATAAATTTCATGGAAATTTTTTTCTTAATTTCTTTGGGGTTTTACGAGTACGCAGTTTCTAAAGGCGCCTGATTCTGAGGCCCGATGTGCCTGGAATCAAATTCCAAAGTTTAGCTCGGGTACGTTCAGTGAACGAACGAGCGGGTTTTTCTAACTTTTGAACTGGTGCTCGGAATCTAAATCTAAGGGCACCAATGAAACCGCATCACCGGTAATTGCTTAAGAATACTTTTACTAGAGTTTATTTTGCTCGGGGGGAGTTGTTAAAAAAAGGGTGGATTAAGTGTAACGTGAAATAAAATTGTGTACCAATTTTATTCCTCTTTTCTAAGTGGTTTTATCCTAAGTATGGGAGTTGGGGTGGGACCCACTAAATCCTAACTCCTCTTTCTAGGATATTTGTGAGGTGGGGCCCACACGAGCCCCACCCATTCAATTCCTCTAACCCATCTTAAATTTGGTAACCCCCCATTAATTTGTAACTCACCCACTCTCCCTCTTTATTGCATGTCAACTCTCACATTAAATTAATTGATTAAAGTTATTCAATTAATTTAATTAAGAGTTTGAATTTTGAAGTTTTGAAAAGCTTGGAATGTGTTAATAAAATAGGTCAAAGACTTATTTTATTTTGGCCGTATTTTGTGGTGGAAAGAAAAGGGGAGAGAGAGATCTTGAGTTATTTCTGAAGAACTTCATCTTCCTCATTGAAGAACGCCAAGACGTCGACGAAGAACGCTGACACCAAGGAGAGACGACGTGTCGTTCTTTCCCCTCTCCTTAGCTGGTGTGAGACGCCATCCTCTTCTTGGACGCATGCCAATGCCATCATCGAAACCACCCCCACGATGCTAGCTTCCGAGAACTTGTTTTGAGGTAGGGGTTATTTACGATCGTGGTTAATTTAATGTTCTTCGTTAAATAAATTGGCCACTTGTTATCGACATAATGGGAGGAGATCGGACCGCACAAACACGGCCGATCCTCCTCCCCTTTAATTTTTTGATCTTTATTGAACTTGTGGTGAAGGTGGTGCCTTTTTATTGCACTGCGCGGGAACAAAAAAGGACTGCGGCCAGAGCAGGCCGCGGTGGAGGTGTGTGGCGCCGTCGCGCTGTGCCGGTGAGACCAAAGGAAGCCACGATTAGGAGAGGGACGCGGCGGAGGGGCGCGGCGCCGTCACGCGGCGCCGGTTTGACAGAAGTCGCGGCCTAAGGCCGCGGTGGCTTCTGAAAGGGGCATCCAGCCGAACTGGCCACTGGAACCACCGTAAGGTGGGACCCGCGGGGGTCCTGCGGTCTCAATAATGGTCGGCTGTTTCCGCAAAAAGGGGGGCGGCGCCCCCTTTGCACCCCGCTAGGCCAGCACCGAGCCGCCCCACTCAGCCAGCGCCGAGCCGCCCACGCTGGGCCGGACCACCAACACTGGGCCGAACTGCTCGTGTCGGGCCGGACTGCTCGCGTCGGGTCGGGCCACCAGTGTCGGTCCTGACTGCGCGCCCGCGCTGGGCCGGACTGCTCGCGTTGGGCCGGGCCACCAGCGTCGGGCCGGGCCGCGCTGGCTGGGTCGGGCCGCACCCAAGTGGGTCGGGCCACGCCCAAACGGGCCGGACCCGGACCCAGGACGGGTCGCCCCATTTCGGGCCGACCCAGGGGTATCGGGTCGGGTTGGACTGGGCCCGAACCCCCTATTTTCGGACAGATTCGTTCAAACACCCATAACATGGGCTACGGACCTCCGATTGACGCACCGTCAGTTGTGTAGAGATACTTGAATCAAGACGGTCTTTTCGGTATATTACACTCAAGGTTTCGAAGAACTTTGGGTATGGCCGGGTTGCTTCGAACACGAAACCAACCGGGCCCTCGGAGCGGAAACGCTTATAACTCGAGCTCCGGACGTCTGGTTGACGTTCCATCGACATTGTTGGATTCCTCTTAGTGAGACGGTTCTTTTGTCTTACTTCGCTCAAGGTTTGGACGCATCTGTAGTACGTTCGGGTTGGTTTTAGCTTAAAAATCAACCGGGCCCCTGGGACGAAAAAGCCAATAACTCTCAGATCGGGCGTCCGAATGACGCGCCGTCTGTCGCGTTGAGTTCCTATTGATGAGACAGAACTTTGTGATACATCAACTCTGGACTTCCTGACAGTTGATGCATCGACCCCTTGGCTCGTGGAGCGGACCCTCCTGGAATCGAGCGTGCTGTGTGCGGGAACCCTGGAACTGGTTGCGACTGCGACGACGATAACGACTGTACTTGAATCCTACGTGGGTTGGGCAGCGATGATGACTGTACTTTGATCCTACGTGGGTTCGGCAGCGATGATGACTGTACTTGGATCCTCTGTGGGTTCGGCAGCGACGACGACCATACTGGGATCCTCCATGGGTTCGACGATGATGACTACTGTTCCTGCATCCTATGTGGGTCTGGCAGTATTGGACTATGTACTTGTATCCTATGTGGGTCCAGCAGAGTAGTTGGTCTTGTATCCTATGTGGGTCTGACAACTTAGCTGGTCTTGTATACTATGTGGGTCCGACAGCTTAGATGAATAAGAGGCTACATCTGATCATCTCTATCGTCTTATGAAGTGTATACTTGTGTGATCTGAGTCTTGACTTTCAATCATTATCTTCGATATGATAGACTTGATATCCTATGTGGATTGGGTTGTGCTTTCCTATGTGGATTGGGTTGTACTTTCCTATGTGGACTGGATTGAACTTGGGCTCGTGAGTTGGAGCAGAACTGGAATTGATGACTTAGGTATATGTATGGGAATATACCTAAGTAGATTTGGTTGTTACATCGTGTTTGTATTTATCCTTTGTGGTTTATCCTTTGTGGTTTTTTGGGAGACCTTCTGGGGTCTCGGGGTCCTTACTGAGTATCGTATACTCACCCCTACACGGGATATGCCAACACTACGTTGTGTTGGATGCAGACGACGGACAACGATGATCCAGGCGGAGGCTCGTGGAGCTGGACGGTACCTAGAGGTGGATCATTGTATGAGACGTACACCGAGAGGACGGCTGGAGCCGAGGAGTTGTGGAGACTATCTTTACCCACCCTTCAGGTGGGAATTCCATAGGATGTCTTGAAGTTGATGATTTACTTTTCTGTTATTGTACTTTCTTTTCAGTTGTATATTACTTTTAGTTGGGTTTGTATGCTGGCCCATTTACTTTCCAGCACTTACTTTTGTAATCAGTTTACTTAGTGTTTACTTCATCTTGCGTACTCCATGGTGTTTGTTTACTTTATAAAGGCAATTCCTTCCCTTTTTATTGGGATTTACTCCTTTGGTGCTAGTCGCCAGCCTCTGGCCTATGGAAGGCAGGCTTGGGGTAGTCACGGCATGGGCCCCGAGGACGGGTCGTGACAAATTGGTATCAGAGGAATTCGGTTCTACCACAGAACTCAGGACTCTGATATTTCTTCTATGTGAAGCAATAGTGTTAAGGGTATTGAGTGTGGTTATCTGTCCAGGGAGTCCAGTGTTGGTGCGGCGGTCGACGTATCCATACACTAGGACCCTGACTTCTAATTTCCGGCTCAATGCACTAAAACATTAATTGCATATGTGTTTCAAATTTTTCTTCGTGATTACTTTGTTTCAGCTCACCAAGTATATTGTATTGACTGTGGCACACCTGTTTCTTTTCAGGATGGACCCATGACGGCAGCGAGCTAGGGTTCCGAGTTTTGTGCGAGACGGCAGCCCACTGAGTGACGAGGCCTCGGTGTAGGGCCCCATTATAGCGGAGGCACCAATGGTACCTCTACCCACCGAGCCACCAATACCACTAGCCCCAGTAGCTAAGAGTGCACGTCACCTTAGTGCACTGCACGAGTTTTAGCACCAGAGACCGCCCAGGTTCCATAGGGAGATGGACCCTCTGGTAGCCGAGGACTAGATGGAGGTTTTTGTTCGAGTCTTCAGATTAGTAGGGACACCAACTGACCTCATAGTGATCCTTGCAGTGAGTCTCCTACATGCGGAAGCAGGCAGATGGTGGATCTTGATGCTCTAGGTGCACGATGAGGCATCACTTCTATGTACGGACTTTGAGAGCCTCTTCCGCTCGGAGTTCATTCTAGCCACCCTCCGTGCGGTGCGCATTCAGGAGCTACTACAGCTGTGGCAGGGCAGCATGTTAGTAGCCCAGTACTCGGCGAGATTTACTGATCTCTCGCACCACTCCACGGACATGGTATGAGACCCATTCTTCCAGGCCCGGACCTTCGAGCAGGGACTGAGGCATGAGATCAGGGCTTCGATGATCTCCCTCAGCATACTAACCCAGGCGGGAGTACTGGAGCGAGCTCTTCTTGTAGAGATCTTTCTTGCTGAGCCTTCACAAGCAGCGAGACCTACCGCAGGGCGGCACATAGCGGAGCCTTCTACATCAGGCAGTCGACGGATGTCACAGGGGTCCAAGCGGACCAGACCATCAGGTGGCCGACCTCAGGATACTGGCCTGAAGGTTCGGGGCACACGCAGCAGCGCCAGTCCTACGAGTGGCAGATAGTGATATGCATGCGCTGGGCAGGGCCACATGGCTCGTGACTGCCCGACCCTCCATGCAGAGGAGCAGCAGACGGTTGACGGACCACCCAGGCAGAGGTAGAGGTTCGACTGTGGAGGTCTGCAGGGAGCAGGTGGACGAGGCAGATGAGCTGGCTGAGCAACAGGTGGTGGGAGATGCTTCAGATCTCTACCACCACCAACACCATGAGGTCCACCCCAACCACAAGGAGCTGGCGGGCAGAGGCAGGCTCAGCTTCAGGCAGTGGAGGCCTACGACCACGGCGCACCCGAGATGATTCGAGGTACTATCTGTGTCTACTCCACCCTTGCTGCAGTTTTTATAGACACAGGTGTGAGTCATTCTTTTATTGTTGTTGCCCTTGTTCGGAGGTCGGAGATTCCGACGGATCCGTTGGCTTGATCCTTATAGCTAGAGACTCCTACGGGAGCAGACTCGACGATTACGCACTGGTTCCGGTAGTGTGATCTCACTCTAGGAGGTGAGAACTTCGGTTGGGATCTTCTTGCAGCGACGTTGAGGCCTTATGACATCATATTTGGCATGGATTGGTTATCTACGGTCCATGCTTAGATAGAATGTATTAGGTGCAAGGTGCGGTGTGTCTGCACCGATGGGAGCAGGTTCACCTTCACCGGTGAGAAGGGACCTTTGCAGCGCAAGATGGACTCACTCAGAGGAGAGGACAGTCGATCACTCATCAGTTGGATAGCCTCATCCTAGGAGTAGTTGACATGTAGAGTCCGAGTTTTCCTATTGTGGTGGGTCAGTATGCGGACGTTTTTCCTGATTACGTTCCAAGACTACCTCCTCGTAGAGAGGTATACTTCTATATTGACATGTACCCCGGGATAGCCCCGATATCTACTCTGGTATATTGGATGGCTCCCGTTGAGCTTCGTGAGCTTCGGGTATAGCTGGAGGACTTATAGGGAAATGGATTCATGTGACCTAGTGTTTCACCCCGGGATTCTCCGATACTGATCGCCAAGAAGGCGGATGGGAGCTTGTGACTGTGTGTCGACTATCATCACCTAAACCAGGTGACTGTGAGGAACAAGTATCCACTTCCGAGGATTGACGACCTCTTCGATCAGCTCAAGGGAGACCGTTGGTTCTCGAAGATAGACCTCGGGTTAGGCTATCATTAGCTCTGAGTTCGGGATGAGGATGTGCAGAAGACGGCATTCAGGTGTCGGTATGGCCACTATGAGTTCTTTTTCATGCCCTTCGATGTGATCAATGCTCTAGCAGTATTCATGAGTCTCATGAACAGGATCTTCCAGCCCTACCTTGATCGGTTTTTCGTAGTCTTCATTGACGACATACTGATTTACTCGACTACTGAGGAGGAGCACGCCTACCACTTACGGGTTGTACTAGAGACACTCTGAGTGCACCAGCTATATAGTAAGCTCTCTAAGTGTCAGTTCTGGATTCGAGAGGTCCACTTCTTAGGGAAATTCATCTCATATGTGGGAGTTGTAGTGGATCTCGTGAAGGTCGAGGCGGTACTTGCTTGGGAGCCACCCAGGTGTGTGACGGAGGTGCGGAGTTTCCTAGGTCTGGCTGGGTACTATCAGATATTTTTTCCAAAATTCTCCAGATTTGTGGCACCGCTTACAGCTTTTACGAAGAAGGGGAATCCCTTCGTTTGGTCATACTGATGTCAGCAGAGCTTCCAGGAGCTGAGGCGGAGATTGAACAGTGCGCCCATCTTGAGGCTACCGGAGCAGGGCGTAGGGTACGTAGTTTACTGTGACGCATCAGGGACTGGACTCGGGTGTGTCCTGATGCAGGAGAAAGCAGTGATCGCTTATGGTTCACGGTAGTTGAGGCAGCACGAGCAGAACTATGCTACCCATGACCGGGAGTTAGCTGCAGTGGTCTTCGCCCTGAAGATGTGGCGACACTATCTGATGGGCGAGCGCTTTACAGTCTACTCTTACCACCAGAGTCCCAGGTACATCTTCTCGCAGAAGGACTAGAACATGAGATAGCAGCTATGGCTCAAGTTTCTCCAGGACTATGACTTTGAGATAGTCTATACTCTTGGGAAGGGGAACATAGTAGTCGATGCTCTCAGCAGGAGTACGGACATTCAACTACTTGGAGAGGCGACAGAGCAGCTAGCCGCGTTGCAGATATCCTTCATGGATAGATATAGGTAATCCTTTCTACAATCACTCACAGTCACTCCTCCACTACTTTAGCAGTTCAGAGAGGCATAGCATGGAGACGTTGACTGTGAGGCGTGATGTGCTCTGATATCCTCAGGGATAGCACCCGATGGATTTTATGAAGGTGAAGAGCATGTCATCCTTTTCATAAGACATACCATGGTACCATCTGCTTTATAATAGGTGGTGCTGAGAGATTTTCACACTTCCCCTTTAGCGGTACATCCAGGGGTAGCGAAGATGTACCAGGATCTCAGATGACAGCACTGGTGGCCCGGTATGAAAAAGGTTGTGGCAGAGTTTGTTTCTCGATGCCTCACCTATCAACAAGTAAAGTCAAAACACCAGGTACTAGCAGACTTGGTATATCCCTTGGAGGTCCCGGAGTGGAAGTGGGATGGGATATCTATGGATTTTGTGACTGGACTTCCACGTACTTCCAGAGGACATGACTCCATTTGGGTGATCGTCGACCGACTCACCAAGTCGGCCCACTTCTTACCCATCAGAGAGCAGGGCATAGTAGAGAGCTTGGGATGCCTCTACATTCAGGATATCGTACGACTTCATGGTGTTCCATCAACTATAATCTTCGATAGAGATGCTCTCTTTACTTCCTGGCTTTGGAAGGGGTTGTAGGAGGCATTTGGGACGCAGCTACACCTGAGCACCGACTTTCACCCTCAGACGGATGGTCAGATAGAGAGGACCATCCAGACTCTCGAGGAAATGCTCCGTGCATGTTTCCTCGACTTTGGCCGCAGCTGGGAGGATCACCTACCCTTGGTGGAGTTTGTGTACAACAACAGCTACCACTCACCATCGGGATGGCACCATATGAGGCACTGTATGGCCGACCTTGCAGATCACCTCTATGCTGGACAGACCCTGGGGAGTCAGCACTTGTAGGACCAGAGGTGGTCTAGGCCACGACGGAGAAGTTTTAGGTCATCCAGGTGTGTATGAGGATATCTCAGAGCCGACAGAAGTCTTATGCTAACAGGAGGCGGAGACCACTTGAGTTCGAGGATGGTGACCACGTTTTTTTACGATTCTCACCACGACCTGGATTACGGAGATTTGGTCGGGGCGGCAAGTTATCTCTTGGTTTCATCGGACCATTCCAGGTTCTCAGAAGGATAGGTGAGGTGGCTTATCGCCTGGCTCTTCCACCTCAGATGCACCGGGTGCACGATGTCTTCCACGTGTCTCAGCTGAGAAGATACATGCATGACCCGGCACATATCATCGACCACGGGGAGCTAGACATTGATGAAAGAGCGACTTTTGTGAAGGTCTCGGTGGAGATAGAGGATCGACAGGAGTGGGTCCTATGTGGATGTTCGATTCCTCTGGTGTGAATCAGGTGGCAGCACAGGAACCTCTAGAGGAGTACTTGGGAGCGGGAGGTTCAGATGCGTGCACAGTACCCTCATTTGTTCCCCTAGTTTGTGATGTATCTTTACGGTGATTTAAATCCCGGAGGTGTGAGTAATGTAAAGATCCATAAATTTCAAGGAAAATAATTTCTTAATTTCTTTGGGATTTTACGATTACGCAGTTTCTGACGGCGAAGTTTATCTTGGGTACATTCAGTGAAGAAACGAGAAGGTTTTTCTAACTTTTTAACCGGTGCTCGGAATCGAAATTTGAGGGCACCGATAAAACCGCAGTGCCTGTAATTTCTTAAGAATACTTTTACTGGAGTTGTGTTTGCTCGGGAGGAGTTGTTAAAAATAGGGTGGATTGTGTGTAAAGTGAAATAAAATTGTGTAACAATTTTATTCCTCTTTTCTAAGTGGTTTTATCCTAAGTATGGGAGTTGGGGTGGGACCCACTAAATCCTAACTCCTCTTGATAGGATATTTGTGATGTGGGGCCCACACGATCCCCACCCCTTCAATTCCTATAACCCCTCTTAAAGTTGGCAACCCCCCCCCCCCCCATTAATTTGTAACTCACCCACTCTCCCTCTTTATTGCATGCCAACTCTCACATTAAATTAATTGATTAAAGTTACTCAATTAATTTAATTAAGAGTTTCAATTTTAAAGTTTTGAAAAGCTTATCATGTGTTAATAAAATAAGGAAAATCCTTATTTTATTTTGGTTGTATTTTGTGGTGGAAAGAAAAGGGGAGAGAGAGCTCTTGAGTTATTTCTGAATAACTTCATCTTCCTCATTGAAGAACGCCAAGACTTCGACGAAGAATGCCGACACCAAGGAGAGATGACGTGTCGTTCTTTCCCCTCTCCGCTGCCCGTGTGAGACACAATCCTCTTCTTGGATGCACGCCAACACCATCATCGAAACCACCCTCGCGACGCTAGCTTCCGCGAACTTCTTTTGAGGTAGGGGTTATTTACGATCGTGGTTAATTTAACGTTCTTCATTAAATAAATTGGCCGCTTGTTATTGACATAACAGGAGGAGATCGGACTGCACAAACACAGCTGATCCTCCTTCCCTTTACTTTGTTGATCTTTGTTGAAATTACGGTGAAGGCGGCGCGGTGCTGTTTCACCACGAGGGAACGAAAAAGGACCGCGGCCGTAGCGGGCCGCGGTGGAGGTGCGAGGCGCCATTGCGCCGTGTCGGGGAGACCAAAGGAAGTCGCGACCATGAGTGAGCCACAGCGGAGGGGCGGGGTGCCGTCGCGCCATGCCGGACCACCAAGGGGCCGCAGCTGAGACGGCGCGGCACCATCGCGCTGCGTTGGTCGGACAAAAGCCGCGGCCTAAGGCCCCGACAGCTTCTCAAAGGGGAAGTCGGCCGAGCCAGCCGCTGGCGCCACCTGATGGTGGGACCCGCGGTCTCAATAATGGTCAACCGTTTCGGCCGGCCATTTCCGCAAAGAGTGGGGCGGCGCCCCCTTTGCACCCCGCTTAGCCAGCGCCAAGCCGCCCGCACAAGGCCAGACCGCCCGCGCCAGGCCGGACCGCCCGCGCCGGGCCGGACCGCCCGTATCGAGCCGGGCCACCAGCGCCGGGCCGGGCCGCGACCAAGAGGGCCGGACCCGGACCTGGGATGGGTCGACCCGGTTTGGGCCGACCCAGGGAGTATCGGGTCGGGTCGGACCAGGCCCGAACCCCCTATTTTCGGACAGATCCGTTAAAACTCCTATAACTTGGGCTACGTACCTCCTATTGACACACTGTCAATTGCGTAGAGATCCTTGAATCAACACGGTCATTTTGGTATATTAAACTCAAGGTTTAGGAGAAATTTGTGTACAGCCGGGTTGGTTCGAACAAGAAACCAATCGGGCCCTCGGAGCGGAAACGCTTATAACTCGAGCTCCGGACGTCTGATTGACGTGTCGTTGACTTTGTTAGATTCCTCTTAGTGAGATGGTTATTTTGGATTACTATGCTCGAGGTTTAGACACATATGGAGTACAATCGGGTTGTTTTTAGCTTAAAACCCAACCGAGCTCCTGGAATGAAAAGGTCAATAACTCTCAGACCAGGCGTCAGAATGGCGCACCGTCTGTCGCGTTGAGTTCCTATTGAAGAGATGGAACTTTGTGATACATCAGCTCTGGACTTCATGACAGTTGATGTATCGACCCCTTGGCTCGTGGAGCGGACCCTCCTGGAATCGAGCGTGTTGTGTGCGAGAACCCTAGAGCTGGCTGCGACTGCAACGACGATAACGACTGTACTTGGATGCTACATGGGTTCGGCAGTGATGACGACTGTACTTGGATCCTACGTGGGTTAGGCAGCGATGACGACTCTACTTGGATCCTCCGTGAGTTCGGCAGTGACGAAAACCGTACTGGGATCCTCCGTGGGTTCGACCGTGATGACTACTGTTCTTGTATCCTATGTGGGTCCGGCAGTATTGGACTCTGTACTAGTATCCTATGTGGGTCCGGCAGAGTAGCTGGTCTTGTATCCTGTGTGGTTCTGACAGCTTAGTTTTTCTTGTATCCTATGTGGGTCTGACAGCTTAGATAAATCAGTGACTACATCTGATCATCTCTATCGCCTTACGAAGTGTATACCTGTGTGATCTGAGTCTTGACTTTCAATCATTATCTTCGATATGATTGACTTGTTATCCTGTGTGGATTGGGTTGTGCTTTCCTGTGTGGATTGGGTTGTACTTTACTGTGTGGACTGGATTGAACTTGGGCTCGTGAGTTGGAGCAGAACTGGAATTGATGACTTAGGTATATGTATGGGCATATACGTAAGTAGAGTTGGTTGTTACTTTGTGTTTGTATTTATCCTTTGTGGTTTATCCTTTGTGGAATCTAGGAGACCTTTGGGGGTCTCGGGGTCCTTACTGAGTATAGTATACTCACCCCTGCATGGGTTATGCCCGAACTACGTTGAATTGGATGCAGACGACAGACAACACTGATCCAGGTGGAGGCTCGTGGAGCTGGACGGTACCTGGAGGTGGATCACTGGACGGGACATACACTGAGCCGACAGCTGGAGCCGAGGAGCTGTGGAGACTATCTGTACACACCCTTCATATGGGAATTCCAGAGGATGGCTCAGAGTTGCTGCTTTACTTTTCTGTTGTTGTACTTTCTTTTCAGTTGTTCTTTACCTTCAGTTGGGTTTTTATTCTGGCCCATTTACTTTCCAGCACTTACTTTTGTACTCAGTTTACTTTGTGTTTACTTCATCTTGCGTACTCTGTGGTGTTTGTTTACTTTATAAAGGAAATTACTTCCCTTTTTATCGAGATTTACGCCTTTGGTTCTAGTCGTCATCCCCTGGACTATGGAAGGCGGGCTTGGGGTAGTCACGGCACGGGCCCCGAGGACGGGTCGTGACATAGGTCATCACTAAAAACAGCATGTGTAAGCTGATAATACTTGAGAACAGAAGCCCTTGAACTCAAATTCTTCCACCTCATCAACAACACACATCGCCAAACTTCATGTTCCATAGATAAATCTAACATTCCAGAAGGTATCATATGGGTCATCGAATAATAAAGTGTCCCAGCATCACAAAGAAAACATTCATACAGAATAACCTGAACACTCAATAAAAACATGATTTTCCAAATCTACATTTCCCATGGATAAAATCCCACCATGAGGCCTCCAAACATCCATACACTGTGAAGAACACTCAAACTAGTAACAGCTCATAAATCCAAGTTATGACAACCTTAAATATGAGAAAAAACAAACTCAAATTCTACACAAGAGAGTTATTCCCAACAAATTTGAAGATAATCATAATCAAGATTTCGATCAAGCTCAAATTCTACTCTATCAAACATACGGTCTCTAATACTCAGATACTCATCAACAGTTATCTCTTTGTTACAATATCTTCCAAAAGACAACCTTTCTTGATCCTCAATCCAAGGATATAAGCCCTCCTTGTATCCTTTTTTAATAACACACATAAAATTATTACGTTTAATGATAGAATCTTCCTCCTCTCCATCTGAGGAGGAGTCCTCTTCATTTGAGGATGTGGAGGAACCCTCTACATCATAGGACGCTGGTGATGAGGGATTTTCATTAACAACCGACTATGGAAGAATGTTGTCCTGCTCATACCGAATCCTCGAGGAACTACTGAAAATGGTTCTCTCCAACTTAGAGTAATTAATTTTTTTTCAAGTATTCTTGTGATGGGTAATGATAAAGACATCAGAGTTAGTAATAGGTTTTTTTTACCTTTTTGGTGCTTTAGTGTAGATATTCATCCACAATTTGATGGATTTGGTCATAATCATCATTATTAGATTTACCATAAACAGAATGAAACTCTTTTTCCACCCCCTGAGTGGTTATAACATCTCATGAAGTGTCTAAAATAGGTTCACCGTTATTGACTGCATTCACAGATCCAGAGAAAATATCATCTTCAGTGCACTAAGGCTGTGCTGGATAGGAATCTGGGATGGATGGAGAAATCACTGGTATATTAGTATTAAAGGGTTCACCTTGTTCATTAGGAATCCATCTCTCTTTCTCAATCCAAACATATTTCCCTTTATTTATCAAAGATTTCTCATTTTTATGATTTCTTATGGGGGATTTCTTAGAGCCATAATTCCCAAGTGAGTGTCCTAGATGTTGGCATTTAGAGGAGTAGCTAGGTATGTCTTCATAGACCGCTTCTTGAAAAAAACCATTCTCACCATTTTGGATCCAAATAACTAAAGGTAGGTGTTTCGTAAGGTCATCCCCAACACACACATGCACAACAGATGGTCTTGTGAGATTCCAAGTGGTAGAGTCCATTTTGATGGGGTGCCCAATTAATTTAGCAATTGGGAAGAGGAAGATTTGTTTAAAGAAGTGCATCAGAAGACCTAGGAAGCCTATCCAAATACGGGAAATAGGGGATTCAATGTTAAAATCAAATACATGGAACCATTTTATAACTTTCATTGAGCATCCTATAACATTCCAAGACCCCCTAGACCAAAGCTGATAATAGTCATTCTCAGAGGAAAGATGTATCACAACATTCAATGAGTTGAGAAGACTGATCTCGAAACCAACAAACCTGATGGATTCAAAATATTTACACAGGAAGTTCAGTGAGGGGAGATTCTTAAAGAACTTACCAACGAGCAAAAATTTGAGATCATAGGATAGAAATTGAACCTCTTCATTATAAAAGGAAATGGTCGTGTGACCTCTATGACGAAACTGCTTCAGATGAATGGATTCATCCAATGTCATGGAGAAAAAATGTTCAATAGTTTTTCCATTAGCATTCCCTGCAACCACATCTGAGAATCTATGAGAATCGAACGAGTTAGGTCATCATCATTTTCCACCCTCACTCTCTCTCGGTCGCTCATTCATTTTCTTAGATATCTTTAAAACACTAAAACGTGATTGTAAAGATCAATACCATAGAAAACGTCCTTAGATTGATGTGAAATCATGGGACAACCATCGTGGAGTTATTATTTAAATATAGGATTTTTGTGATATAAAATTCTTTAAAAAATTATTTATTAAATTTCAAGTACAGAACACATCGATTTAAAAATAAATTAGAATATTTACTTATTGCATTTTAGTTTCAAGTGTGGAATCATATCTTAAATAGGTAAGTTTATGTCTTCAATGATTTTTTATGATATATTATTTGTATTTTGTTAAAATTTCTTTTTTTTGATTAAAAAAATTAAAAAAATTATGTAAAACATTCTAAAAATATCAGATATATTTTTTCTTTTGTATTCCTTTTCTTAGATGTTTTGGAATTTATTAAATGTGACATATGCTAGATGTAGGCATGAGGTTAATCATTCTAATAAACAACATTCTTTAGATGTATTACAAGATGGTTCTTATTTTCTATGGTATGTTTGAATTTTATCAATGATTTTACCTTCATTCTGATTAATTATGTTTAGTTTTTATTTCTGTTTTTTTTACAGTTGATGAGATGATGTGGTTGGTTTCTCTTGATGAGATGATGTAGAAGAAAACGAATGTATTAGAGGTCATGGGGTGGGTATATATTGTTCATGGTTTGTTGTTGGAAAAATTTCATATGTATATATTGATGACTGAGGTATGGGCTGATTAAGGTCTGGGTTGACTGAGGTATATGTTGATTAAGGTTATTTTATTGGGGATGCATGCTGTATAAATGATGGGTTTATCATATATTTATGTTTTAGTCTATTTAATGTTATTTTTTATATTTAATGTTTTTATTAAATGTTTTACAAAAAAAATATTTCTTTTGTAATATTTAGCGGTGATTTTTAGTAACTGCCACTAAGTAAATTAATGAAAATTATAATTAGCTGCAGTTACCCTTAAAAACATCTAAACATAACAACTGTTAAATATATTAGTGGTGGTTATTTTCAGGTAATATATATTTTTTTGAGTGATTTTTTATGGAATCTAAAATAAATAAAACCAAACCCTCCTCTAAATTCTCCAAAAATGACACATACTGAAAACACCGATAAATTAAATGAACGGTCTCTAAATAACCAGATATCATAAAATATGCAGAGGTTTTGATAACTTATTGTATACTGTTAGGTATTGGTTTAACCCACCGCTAGTTCAAGAAAACCCACCACTAGTGCCCACTTTTTTTGTAGTTTACAGCCCTAGAGATTTGTTTTTCCTCCAACATACAAAGATGTATACCACTTCCAAATTTGGAGATGTGTATATCCTTTAACACTTCATAGGTAGGTGGAGATGCATATTTTCTCCAGTATCTCATGATTAGTACATTGAGGGTGAATTTTCATGTGGAAAATTTATAAAGGGTTGTACGATCAATTTTTTATTCATTTCTAAGGATGTTTTGTTATTTGATGAGTGTGATGAAAGTGTTGCATTAGTAAATTAAATAGGATTAATCATGAGAATTTTAATGTATTATGATTATGTAAGATTATTTTGGTTTGTCCACACCATATGATTTATACATGTATGTACTATATGTTTTATGGGTCAACTCACTATTTAGTATCTCCATGCTAAGTATTATTATGTACATACCTACATGCACAATTGTTTGATTCTTCTTAAGTCCGTGAAGATTATTTCATATCAATGACTGATGATCATAGAGCTTGGAGATGGATGATAGATGTGGATAACTAGTGGGCTAGATTCTTTATTGGGATAACCAACTTTTTTTATATGTGTTTCAGCTTACATTTGTTTGGGATGTGAAGGTTAATTGTATTTGGTGGCTACATTTGTGTCATTTCACATTGTATCACATAGATTTCATTATATATTTATTTGTTAAATTTCTCAGTTTATGTTTCTTATATATGTCTTATTGGATCTTGTTTCATGATAGAAGTTGAGATGTTATTTCTCGAGGTAATGCCTCTCATTATGTTGTGTGGATACCTCGATATTTCTTACTAGCCTCTAGCCTAGTGGGGGCAGACATGAGAAGTTCACTTAACGGTATGTCGGGATGTGATGTTAATTATGATTAATTACACTTAATTTCATTACATTATTACTAATTAAATTTAAACTAATTATTGTTAATTATTAAAAAATACACTTATTGTAGAGCAATTAATTATTTTTATATGCTAATTCCTATTCAATGTGTATCATATTGAAACACATGGTTCTAGACTCTAAAAAATATCTAATAAAAAGTAATATAATATCAAAGTGTTTTGATTTACCATGCATAACTAAATTTATAGAAAAATAAAGTTCTGGTTCACTACTATAGATAACCATTTTATCATCACTAAAATAGCTTTTAACAGCTCTTTTTCAGCACTATTAATCTAAGAAAAGTTAAAGAGGGTCCTTTTTATCAGCTCTTAGAAAAGATCTGATAAATTCCCCTTTTATCAGTGCTCAAAAAAGCACTACTAAAAGGGGCCTTCTACCAGCATTGATAAAATTAAAAAAAATTAATAAAATTTAATAAATAATTCCAAAAAATGGAGAGCCTTTTTAACAATGCTTTCCACCCCTCTTTTAACAGCACTTGGAATCCCCCTGATAGAGCAAATATTTTAAATTAATTTATATTGAATATAATTGTTTTAAACTCACAAAAGTGTTCCTCAAAGATTAATTGTTTCATTTTTATGATTTTGGTGTTATTTTGAGCTGAATAATAAAAATTGGTCATTTTGGATTTTTAACAGTTTTACATTATTTCTGTATTTTGGCCATAACATTATCTACACTAATCCAAATTGAAAAATTATTTCTTTTCCAGATTTTACACATTCAGGGCTTCATTTACTATTTTTGGACAAAAAGTTGAATCGGCCCTATGGAAGCTCAAAATAATCTCACAAGTGGGAGAAAGAAAACTGTTTTCAGTTCTGCCTTGTTTTGGTGTGAGATCCACAACTCATTCTTGGTGGGTCTAAATGTTGTCATATTCGGTGGGTAGACGCTCAAGGGGTTTTATCACATCTTTTATGAAGGTAAGTACACGGGATTCGTCCGTTTGAGGGTCCATTAAATCTTCCTAATCCGGGGGTTGGCGTTTTGGAGAGTCTTACTGGACAGAATAAATGATCAGAGTAAAAGGGCCATAACTCTCGGAATACTTGTCCAAATCCGATTATATTTTTAGGGGACACGACCAAGACAATTATGAACAATATGTAAGAAGGGATAAACATCTGAAGAGGTCATTTATTGGGTCAAAAACGCAACAACATTAGGAGGACGGAAATCTGGCTATAAAAGGAGGAGAGCTCCCCCTCCTCAACACGTCTCATTCTCCATCCCATTCCTTATAGGACACCAAGGAGAAGAACTTTTCAACTTTTTTTTATTTTTTTTCTTTTATTTTCATTTACTTTAAAATGTATCTCCTCTCCCGCATTATCTCGATTACCCCATCCATGGAGGGGAAGTTTCATTTGAGTGATCGGAAAGAGGGGAGGCTGGACCTATGTGTTGTGTTTGAGTTTTTGTGCTTGAAATGAATAAAATTTGTTCTTCTTTCTTCTTCTGGTTCCAATTCTTAATTCAGTATTAAATTCCTAATGCAGTTGTGTTAAGGTTTTTATTCTGAAATTATAAATTTCTTTGGTTGATGATCACATCTCCCTCCACCCAATTCTAATCTGTATACGGTGGAACATGATTAGGGTTGGGTAGTGATTGCTCGACGGTTGTCAAGCACGTGTGTAGGATTGTATGTCAAAATCTAGGTTTATTAGGGAACAACAATTATAGTTCTGGGATTTCTCTAATTAATCAAGAGACCTTCTACAACCCTAAACACATTGGAAGGAGGATATACCAATCTAAGGTTTTAGAAAGGAAAATTCTCATCACATCTCTTTTACCAGTTTAAGGAAGAAGAAGAGATAAAATTTGGAAATAATGATGGCACAACACTAAGTCTAGCCAAACCCAATCTGATCACCATCTTTATCATTTTTTAAAATCAATCAATTTCTTTTGTTTGTTTCTCTCATAGTCATTCAAATTAATTAAAACCAATCATTTTACGAAAACCAAAAAAAATTGACAACCTTGTTTTGTGTGCACTCCTCTTCGGGAGACTACCTAGGATCAACTGCTATACTATAATTAGGTAAATAAAATATTGTTTTGCCATGCCCCACGACAGGCGTGCATCAAACTTGGCGCTGTTGTCGGGGAGGTAGTGCCTCAAAGCTTTTTTTTAAAAAAAATCTCTTTTGAATGACTCGTAGTTCAAATAGCAATTTATTAGAATTCGATCCAGAAATTGAGCGTACAATAACCAAATTGAAAAATCAAAATCTTCCCAAAGATTTTGAAGAAATCAATCTCAATGATTCAAGTGATACCTTGAGTGAAGACTTTGAACATTTAATAATGGCTGTAAATCCCAACCGAACCCTACGTGACATCTGTGGACCTCAATTTGTCAATCAAAATTATCAACTTGCAATTCCTGCCTTAGAAAATGATTTTGAATTGTGAATTAACATGATCCAAGTGCTTCCTAAATTTCATGGTCTTGCAGTTGAAGACCTGAATCGACATATTCAAGAATTTACCTATGTCTGCACCAGCTTCAAACCTCGAGCAGTCGCGGAAGAGCATGTGAAGTGGAGGGCTTTCCCCTTCTCACTAGAGGGAGCAGCAAAGGAATGGTTGTACAATCTACAACCTGGGGAGATTAGTGACTGGGAAGATCTCAAAAAATTCTTTCTACAAAGATTCTTCCCAACATCTAGGAGAACTGCAATAAAGAAGGAGATTTATGTCATCCATCAATCAACTGGAGAAACACTCTACAAATACTGGAAAAGTTTTAAGAAGCTTTGTGCAAGTTTTCAACACCAAGAAATAGAAGAGGACCAATTCCTTGTTTGCATCTACCAAGGATTGCTTGAAAATGATAGTAATCTACTAGATTCCCCATTAGGAGGAGGCCTCATTGATAAATCACCTGCAGATATACGAATTCTGATTGAAAAGATTGCACAAAATTCACAGCAGTTTGGCACTGGAGGTACGATCAACAGAGGAATCCATGAGGTAAGAACATCTGATTCAGTAGATTTAATTAGGAATGAAATGGGTGAACTCACCAGGTTGGTGAGACAAATAGCTGTGAACCATGTGAAGGAACAACAAGGACCGAATCAGGTATGTGGTTTATGCTCTTCTAATTCTCATTACACTGATCAATGTCTAGACGTGCAGGGGACAGAAAGTTGTGCTGGAGCCTATCAACAAAGGCAATACCAACCGCAAACCCAACCAGGGTATGGGTTTCAACAGAACCAAGCCAGAGCACCTTTTCAGCAGTAATATCAGAACCTGATAGCATTCCAACAACCTTATCAGAATCCCTTCCAACAACAACAAACTTTTCAACCACCAGCTTTCCAGCGGAAGAATTTTGAGCAACCATCCATAGGTGCACTGACAAATGAAGACCAACAAATGAAGACAAGAGTTGCGGGAATAGAAGTTAAGATGGACAAGCTAGCTGATCAATTTGCAAGCATTATGGATGCTCTCACCAAGAACCAAGGTAACCTTCCTGCACAAACAATTCCCAATCCAAAGGAGAATGTTAGTGCAATCACAACCTGAAGTGGGAAGGAGCTCAAACCACCAGAACAATATGAGGAGGATGAATCTAGGGAACCTGCTGAAGCTCGTCCTGTCCAACCAAAAGATGGAGTCAACAACAAAGTAGAAAGAACAAGGTTCAAGAAAGAAAGACTAGAAACACCATTGTAGAAACAACAAAGTGAGAAAAAGGATATTCCATCACCATTTCCATCAGCATTGGTTGAGTCAAAGAAGGGTGAAGAAGAACGAATTCAACGGGAAATTCAGGATACATTCCGAAAAGTTGAGATTAACATTCCACGACTGGATGCAATCAGGCAAATCCCTAAATATGCAAAATTTCTGAAGGAGCTATGTACTAAAAGAAATAGATTTGATGTAAATGAAAGAATTAACTTAGGAAGAAGCATCTCAGCATTGATCACACTACTGATACCGCAAAAATGTCAAGATCCAAGGACTTTCTCTATTCCCTGCACTATCGGTTCATTAAATTTTACTGATGCACTATGTGATCTTGGAGCTTTGATAAATGTGATGCCTCACTCTGTGTTTTCATCTTTGCAGATCGGAGAACTAAAATCAACTCGGGTGGTGGTACAATTAGCAAACAGATCCACCGTTTTCCCAGCTGGAGTCGTTGAAGATGTACTTGTAGGAGTGAGAGGATTAATCTTTCCAGCAGACTTTTTTGTCCTTACCATGGAGGAAGACCAAGCACCATCCCAATCTCCCATTATCCTAGGGAGACCATTCCTGAAAACAGCAAGGACAATCATCAACGTGCATGAAGGAACACTCACCATGGATCTTGGAGATAGTACAGTACACTTCAATATTATTGATACGATGAAACACCCGTCTAGCAATCACTCACTTTATGTAATCTTTCATGATGAAGGTATAGAACCAATTGAAGACTCAGGTATTCTTCATGACTTTTTATCTGTGGGAGAACACTCTTCATTTGAAATTTATAACTCCCATGAACCTAAAAATTTTGATATCATGTTGGAGGATGAGGTAAAATCTGATTTTTTTTGATGATTTGTTAAAAGGAAGTGAGATTATTCCTGAGAATTCAACATTAGAAGTAGGAAACCTAAATGCAATATCATCCCTTGAACAACCCCCGTGTTTAGAGATGAAACGTTTGGCATGTGACTTGAAGTATGCTTACCTAATGGAAGGAGAGAAATTTCCAGTAATAATTTCCAATAACCTATCCCATTCACAATAACAAACATTGATTCACCTTCTCAAAAGGAATGTCAAAGCTGTAGGATGGAGCTTAGGTGATATTCCTGGAATCAACCCTAAGGTATACTCTCACAGGATATTTTTAGAAAGTGAATCTCGGCCAGTTAGACAACCTCAAAGAAGACTCAATCCCACAATCATGGAGGTTGTTAAGAAAGAGATTGATAAATTGTTAGCAGCTGATATCATTTACCCAATATCTGATTCTCAATGGGTCATCCCAATTCATGTAGTCCCCAAGAAAACTGGCCTGACCACTGTTATAAATGAAAGAAATGAATTGATCCCCATGAGAATACAAAACAGCTGGAGAGTGTGTATAGATTACATAAAGCTAAATCAAGTTACCAGAAAAGATCAATTTCCTATTCCATTCATTGATCAGATGCTTGAAAGGTTAGCTGGAAATACTCATTACTATTTTTTAGATGGATTCTCAGGATATTTTCAAGTACCAATTGCACCAGAAGACCAGGAGAAGAAAACCTTCACCTGCCCTTTTGGAACATTCGCCTACAAAAGGATTCCTTTCGGGCTATGCAATGCACCTGGTACATTTCAACGGTGTATGGTGAGTATTTTCTCGGACCACATTGAGGATTGCTTGGAGGTGTTTCTTGATGATTTCACAATTTTTGGAAATTCATTTGATCATTGCTTGGGAAATTTGGAAAAATTTTGAAAACATGCATTGAAAAGAACCTTGTCTTAAATTTTGAAAAATGTCATTTCATGGTAGAAAAAGGGATAGTGTTGGGGCACATAATTTCACACAATGGGATTGAGGTTGATAAATAAAAATTTGATGTAATAAATTTCTTTCCATATCCAACTTGTGTCAAACATGTTAGATCCTTTTTAGGGCATGCAGGATTTTACCGAAGATTCATCAAGGATTTCAGTAAGATTTCTCTCCCTCTCTCAAGATTACTTCTAAAGGATGCTAACTTTAATTTTGATTGTGCATGTAGGGAATCATTTGAAGAATTAAAGGAAAGGCTGATAACACCACCAATAATGCAGCCACCCAATTGGGATTACCCTTTCGAGATACTTTGTGATGCATCCAACCAAGCAGTGGGAGCCGCTCTATCACAGAGAATTGACAGCAAGCCTCAAGTCATCTCCTCCGTATCAAGGACCTTGGATGAAACACAAATAAATTACACAACCACATAGAAGGACTTCCTTGCAGTCGTTCTTGCACTAGATAAATTCTGATCATATCTCCTGGGCACTAAAGTTATTATTTTTTCTAATCATGTAGCTCTTAGGTACTTAATGAAAAAGGCGGATGCTAAACCACGGTTGGTGAGATGGATTCTACTCTTACAAGAGTTCAATATGGAAATCAAAGATAAGAAGGGGACTGAAAATCAAGTGGCTGATCATCTGAGTCGACTACCCCACACTGCTGAAACAGAAATACCAAAGCAGAACCCACTTAATGATGAGATTCCTGGAGAACAACTCTACATCTTCAACAGTGAAGTACCATGGTATGCCAACTTTGTCAACAATTTGGTAACATCTTAGGTACCCTCTCATCTAAGCTCTCATCAACAACATAAGCTTAAATCTGAATCAAGATTTTACATTTGGGAAGATCTGTTTCTGTGGAAAAATTTTAATGATAAAATCATAAGAAGATGCTTTCCAAGAAGTGAAATTGAATCAGTGTTTGAATTTTGTCATAAATTATCTTGTGGAGGCCACTTTCGACCTCAAAAGAATGCCCAAAAAGTTTTAGAATCTGGACTCTACTGGCCCACCTTATTCAAGGATGCATATAAATTTTGTAAAAGATGTGAAAAATGCCAATTTTCTGGTAACATATCCAAACGACATGAAATGCCACAAAAACCAATAACCTTTTGTGAAATTTTTGAAGTTTGGGGCATAGATTTCATGGGACCATTCCCAATGTTATTTGGAAATTCATATATTCTTTTGGCTGTAGACTATGTTTCAAAATGGGTGGAAGCAAAAGCAACCAGGACTGATGATGCAAAATTTGTTTTTGATTTTGTTATGGCTAACATTTTCTGTAGGTTTGGCATGCCACGAGAAATCATCAGTGATCAGGGAACTCATTTCTGCAACAGGAAAATGGATGGATTTCTGAAGAAGTATGGGGTGCATCATAGAACATCTACCCCATACCATCCCCAAACAAATGGCCAAGCAGAAGTCTCTAATAGAGAAATCAAAGCCATTCTGGAGAAGACTGTTAAACCCAACCGGAAGGACTGGAGCCAAAAGTTAGATGATACATTATGGGCATACAGAATGGCCTACAAAACACCGATAGGGGTGAGTCCCTATAGATTTATCTATTGAAAGAGTTGCCACCTTCCTGTGGAGTTGGAACATAGAGCCTACTGGGCGGTCAGAGAGATGAATCTGGACCTTGAGAAAGCTGGGAACGAAAGAAGATTGCAGTTGCAGGAGTTAGAGGAAATTAGAAGGGAATCTTTTGAAAACACAATGATCTATAAAGAGAGAACAAGGATGGCCCATGAAAAGATAATTCAACCAAGAACCTTAACCCTTGGAGATCACGTGTTACTCTTCAAATCCAGACTTAAGCTTATGCCAGGTAAAATTTGTTCCAGATGGGAAGGCCCCTTTACTTTTATTCATGTATATCCCTTTGGTGCTGTGCAGATTCAAAAGGAAGGAAGAAGAAACCCATTCACTATAAATGGGTAGAGGCTGAAGAAGTTCTATGGGACCGTACCTCAAGAACCTATGGAGGAGATCACACTCCTTCACCCTGAACACAAATGAACACCTACCAGGTTGCATCATTCCTTTACACTTGATTAAATGCAGTAACTCCATATTTTTGAAACATTCATAAAAAATTCCATTTACATGCATTGAGGACACTGCATCAATTAAGTGTGGGGTAGGGAATCTTGTTGTCCAGGAGATTTTTCAAAAAAAAATTAATTTTTGTTTTGTTTTGTTTTGTCGAGCCAACAACATTAAACAAAGGCGCTACCGGGAGGCAACCTGCATTTTCCCCCATTGTCCACTTGTCTTCTTAGTCATTTACTAGCATGATTGAACATGCCTGCACTATCAATTGTTTTCATTTTTTTATTTCAGGTCCATTAATGAAGAGTTTGCAGTGGGATTATACGTCGTGAAGAAAAGAATCCATTTGACAGGGGAGTAAGAGTTTCAATTCTATATTATCCAACTTTATTCCCTACATTTTTAGTCTTTTAAAGAATTAATCAAAAAAATGCATGCCCACGCTTGAATTCATGTTTTACGTGACTTCTCTAGGAGACATGAGTTTCATAGAATTCCCGTGATTCTATGTTTTAGATTTCAATGTTAATGAGATTGAATTATTAAAATGGATAATTGGATGATTAAAATGAAGCAAGGATATTTAAATAAGGACTCATGATTTGAGGGAATTAATTGATTCATGTAAATGAAATTTCCCTTCCATTTTTCATTCTTTGAATTTCTGAAATTCATGTGAATTAATTTGTTATTATTAATCATGCCATGAGTGATTTTACAATATCATATTCTCATTCCTGAAAGGATTTCTAGACCAAATATTTCCTATTTTATATTGAGCATATTTCTTGAGTGATCTTGGGACGTGCCACCTGCTAGAACTTTTATTGAAACTTTTCAAAGCTATGACTGTACAAAACCACATTTAAAATGATTGAGGCACTACTTTGGCTGGACACATATTTACCTGAGACCCACCCTTACATTTATCCTTCGTTAGCCCATAGAAGCCATGAATTTCCTTATAGGTTTAAGCCACATTACTTGCTGATATTTCCATACCTACCCACACTTTTAGTATTTTTGCATGGTAATTCAAGTTTGAGTGTGGGGGAAGGGCCTTTCGTGTGCGTTTATTGGGATATGTTTCATTTTTTGGTGGTGTAATGTGTGCGTCATCATTTTGGGCAACGTATTATTAGAAAATTGGTCATGAGTCATCATTTCATTATGCTTCTTTCATTTCATCAGGTTCTCCATAAAAAAAGAAAAAAAAAGAAAAAAAATTCAAAATAAAGTTGTGCCTGTCTGGAGATTTACAAAAAAAAAATAAAGCTATGCCTTACTGGAGATTTACACAAAAACATGGAGAACTTGGATGATATCATTCTTTGTAACCATTTATTGACTCATGACCCATGTCATTGAAAGGGGAGTGGTGTTGTGATTCACATTTCAAGGGGATTTGAGTGAGGTTCATCTTGTGTTTTCACTTGATTAATCATGCATTGTACTTAAGAGTCAAACCTCCTACTTCTGGCCTTAAATTATTTCAATCATTTACCCACCAACCCTAAGCCACAGAGTCATTTGAACCTTTATTGCAAGTCCTCGTGATTTTATGTGTGTTTTTTCTTTACAAAGTGGATAAAGTAGTTACTTTACAAGCCTATGGGTAAGGATCATGTGCTCATGATATGAGCATAACTCCAGTATTAATTGTATCATGAGTGATGAGAGAAAAGATTCAAAAGTGAGGTAGATCAGGATTTGGCATGTTTAATAATAATAAATTGAGAAGCTTGAATGAATGACAGGAGAAGCTTCATTATTTTTCAAAGGGGAAAAGTAAAATGTATGAATTGATTGTTTATTTGAAAAATGGGAAATTAAATTTGTATTTTTGTGGAACTGGAAAATTTTATTGGACAATAATAACCATTTGATTTTATTTCATTTGAAATTTAAATATTGGTGACATTGGTGCCCTTTGAATTCCATGTTAAGATTTTATGCTTGAGGACAAGCATAGTTTAAGTGTGGGGGAATTGATAGAGAAAATATTTTCAATTAATTTATATTGAATATCATTGTTTTAAACTCACAAAATTGTTCCTTTAAGATGAATTGTTTCATTTTTATGATTTTGGTGTTATTTTGAGCTGAATAGTAAAAATTGGCCATTTTGAATTTTTAACAGTTTTAAGTTATTTCTGTATTTTGGCCATAACATTACCTACACTAATCCAAATTTAATAATTATTTCTTTTACAGATTTTATACATCCAGGGATTCATTTATTATTTTTGGACAAAAAGTTGAATCGGCCATATGGAATCTCAAAAGAAGCTCACAAGTGGGAGAAAGAAAATTGTTTTCAGTTATGCCTTGTTTTGGTGTGGGATCCATAACTCCTTCCTGGTGGGTCCAAATGTTGTGATATTCGGTGGGTAGCCGAGAAAGGAGTTTTAGCACATCTTTTATGAAGGGAAGTCCACGGGATTCGTCCGTTTGAGGGTCCATTAAAGCTTCCTAATCCGGGGGTTGGCGTTTTGGAGAGTCTGACTGGACAGAATAAATGATCATAGTAAAAGGGCCATAACTCTCGGAATACCTGTCCAAATCCGATGATATTTTTAGGAGACACGGCCAAGACAATTATGAACAATATTGAAGAAGGGATCAATGCGTTAAGAGGTAATTTATTGGGTCAACAACGTGACAACATTCGGAGGACGGAAATCTGGCTATAAAAGGAGGAGAGCTCCCCCTCCTCAACACATCTCATTCTCCATCCCATTCCTTCTAGGACACCAAGGAGAAGAACTTCTCAGCTTTTTTTTCTTTTATTTATTTTATTTTCATTTACTTTAAAATGTCTCTCCTCTCCCACATTATCTCGCTTACCCCATCCATGGATGGGTAGTTTCATTTGAGTGATCAGAAAGAGGGGAGGCCGGACCTATGTGTTGCGTTTGAGTTTTTGTGCTTGAAATGAATAAAATTTGTTCTTCTTTCTTCTTCTGGTTCCAATTATTAATTCAGTATTAAATTCTGAATGCGGTTGTGTTAAGGTTTTTATTCTGAAATTATAAATTTCTTTGGTCGATGATCACATCTCTCTCCAACCAATTCTAATCTGTATACGGTGGAACATGATTAGGGTTGGGTGGTGATTGCTCAATGGTTGTCAAGCACGTGTGTAGGATTGTATGTCAAAATTTGGGTTTATTAGGGAACAAAAATTCCAGGTCTGGGATTTCTCTATTTAATCAAGAGAGCTTCTACAACTCTAAACACATTGGAAGGAGGATAGTCCAATCTAAGGTTTTAGAAAGGAAAATTCTCATCACATCTGTCTTACCAGTTTAAGGAAGAAGAAGAGACAAAATTTGGAAACCATGATGGCACAACACTAAGTCTAGTCGAACTCAATCCGATCACCATCTTTATCATTTGTTAAAATCAATCAATTTCTGTTGTTTGTTTTTCTCATAGTCATTGAAATTAATTAAAACCAATCTTTTTATGAAAACCAACAAAAAGTGACAACCTTGTTTTGTGTGCACTCCTCTTCGGGAGACTACCTAGGATCAACTGCTATACTATACTTAGGTAAATAAAATATTGTTTTGCCACGTCCCACGACAGGCATGCGTTACCCCCCACTCAATCCCACCTTCGTCAGCCAGCTTTTAACAGCACCCTCCCCAACTATTTAATAGTGTTATCCCCCCTGCACATGTGTGTGCTCCCCTCCCTCTCCCATGATTCAAACACAAGACCTCTTCCCTAGGCGTTGGACACTTTACCACTCCTCTATGTTACTTTTTTCTCCATTTAATGTAATATCTATTTATTTATATATATATTTAGTTATATTTATTCATATATTAAAATATATTTATATTAATCTATATATATATAGTTTTATTAATATATATATACTTATTTGTTTCTTTATTTATTTATTTATTTATTTATTCATATATTAATATCTATTAATATCTATTTATTTATATATATGTATAGTTATATTTTTTATCCGTATATTTAGTCATATATTAATATATTTAGTTATATATTTATTCATATATTAATATATATTTGTAAGATTAGTTTTAAATACATTTATAAAATATATATTTTTTTGTTTATAAATAACTAAATAAATACATACATATATACAACATACATACACATGTATATATATTATATATATGTGTATCTATAAGTATTATTATACATAATTATACATATTTTTATATATATACATTATTATATATTAATATGTCTATTTATATTTTAAAAATATAGATAATATATATTAGTTTTCTAAAACACAGACCCACACTAATACACACACACACACACACACACACACTGTATAGGTATATAAATATTCATATTTTGTATTTTAAATAAAATGGATATTATTTTTTTAGATAAGGTTTATATATATATAAATATATTTTATATGTAAATATGTTTAATTAAATATTTATAAAATTAAATTTTTAGTTGTGAATATATAAAAAATTTGTATATATTATTATATATTTGATTATAAATAATAGTACATTTTGAAAAATGATAAAATTTCAAAACCATTATATCAATTTGAATTTAATACCTATGAATAAATATAGTCCCAGCCTAAAAGGGAAAAAATAACCCCATAAATGAGCCTAAAAATCCATCAAATGTTAAAAAAAAATCAGGGTACACCGACTAGAAAATCAGTTTTAGAGGCCTTTTAGGTCATTTTTGGCCTTGAAAAAATCATGAAAGGGGTTCCCCACATCACAGCAGCGTAGCTCTAGTTGCAAGCTTTGATTTGATATGTCGTAGAGCTTAAATGGACTCCTGGATCAAAAGTTATGACCGTTTAAAGTTTGAGTTGTTTTTTCAAATTAATTTAAATATTTTATTTATTTATTTATTTATTTTATATTAAAATTGTTATTAAATGACTATTATTCGACCAAAATAAAAATATTATTATTTAAAAATATTTTTTAATTTGTTTTATATGATTTTTTTACTAAATATCTTATATATTATTTTTAAATTTTTATTTATCCTTATCTAAAACACATTTAAAAAATATATATTATATTTATATCAATATCAATGCATTTATATATTAATATATTAATATATTACTTTTAATGTTTTTTTTAATTCACCCTTTATCTGTGATAGTAAAAAATGCTGATAAAGGGAGGTCTTTTTCAGTGCTCTTAAAAAAGCACTGATAAAAGCCTCCTTTAACAGTACAAAAAAAAGCACTGATAAAGGGGGACTTTTAACAGCACCTTTTTAGCACAGTTAAAAGTATTGTTTATTAGCGCTTTTTAGCACTGTTAAAGGGGTGGCACTGTGAAAACCTGAATATGTGGTAGTGGTAGACTATCAGAATAAAAATTAATAACAAAATTATATAGGTTATGTTTAGAATAAAAACCCTTTATACATAAGGCTTCTTTCACTGCCTCGATCAAGGCAATATACTCAAACTTCAGGGTTGACAGTGCAACCATGGACTGCATGTTGTACTTCCATGATATGGGACCACCACAGGCAATGAACACATAACTAGTTATAGATTTTCTAGTATCAATATTACCTGCATAATCCGCATCTACATATCCAGTAATAAATTCAGCAGTATCAACATCATTGGCATAACAAAACGAAAAATTAGATCTACAAGAGAGATATCTATGAATCCACTAGAGTTTATTCCAATGTGGCTTCCCGGGTGAGGCCATAGATCTATTAAGAGTTCAGATTTCATAGGTAATATCAGGTCAGGTGAAAATCATAGACTATATAATGCTACCAACAATATTATCATAAGGAACTTCAAACATAAATTGTATATCATCAGCAGTTGTGGGTGCCTATGTTAAAGAGAGTTTAAAGTGATTTCCAAGAGGTATATTAATAGGTTTGAGAAATTTAAACATATTCTCTTGAAGATATTTAAAACATAAGCATGTAAAGAAAGACAAGGTTGTTTTTTATTTCTATCTCTAATGATTTCAACACCAAAAATTTTCTTAGTAGCACCTAAGTCATACATTTCAAACATTATTTTTTATTTTGATTTTATAGCAATGATAAGACTCATATTTTTACAAATGATAAGAATTTCATAAACATAAAGAAATAGATAAAGTATGAAATTATTAGTTGATTTAAAATACACAAATGGATCATTTTAAATCTTATTAAATTGGTTATCTAGCATAAATGAATCAAATTTCATATACCACTGCCTATATGCTTGTCTCAATCCATACAATGACTTATTTAATAGGCACACACAATTCATTTTAAATTCCTTAGAATAACCATTATGATGTTTTATATATAGATTAACATTTAAATATCCATGTCACTACCACAAAATGGGGCAAGGAAAATGCTTCTTTTTATCAGCACTCAGCAAAAAGCGATGATAAAGGGGTGACCTTTATCAACTCTATCTGAAAGCGCTCACAAATGTACCCTTTATCAGCCCTAAGAAAAGTGCTAATAAAGGTGTACCTTTTATCGTCACTTTTATTAACGCTGATAAAAATGACATTTATCAGTGATATTTTTAGCGCTAATAATTTTTTTAATAAGTAATATTATTAATTTATATAAAATTATTATATTTATATTTTAAAATAATTTTTAATTGTATACATTAAATAAAAAACTCTTGTTTATGATTAATATATATTTTTTAATAATTAAAATTTATATATAATGTTTTAAAAATGTATTTCTAAGATTATAATTATTTATATAAAATTATAATATTATAATAAATTTTAATATATAATAAATATATTTATTAGATTTTTTATAGATTTTTTATATTTTTTATATTTTTTATATTTTTTATTAGATTTATTACAATTTTTGGATTTATTAGATTTATTAGAATCATTATATTGTTTATATTTTTTATATTTATTTTATTTATTTTATTTATAATTAATATATATAAATAAAAATTAAAAATATATATTTATAATTATAATTATTAAATATATGTGTTTTCAAATAAATTTTTCAATAAATATATTGATCATGCTTGCATATATGTTATGTGTCATCATGAATGTTCATTTATACCTTACACCCTTCTTATTATTCATGTTGTCCATATATGTGATGACTCGTTATTTATTATGTATGTATATGAGTAATTCATGTTATCCATATGAATATTTTGTTCCTAAAAATAATTATAAAATTACATTAAATATATTTAAATAATAAATATATTTAATATATTTCACATTATTAAATTTTAATTATATATAAATACTTTTAAAATATATGTATTTATAATTCTAATTATAACTATATATATTAAAATAATTATAAAATTAAAATAAATACTTATATTATAATTTCCTAAATAAATATATATATATATATATATTTAATTATATACAAATATTTATTAATATATTTATTTATAGTTAATTATAACTACAAATATATATATATATATATATATATATATTATAGAATTATAATAAATATATTTATTTTACAGTTTATAATGTTATAAATATATAAAAATATTTATAAATAAATACAAATAATTGTAATTATAATTCCTAAATAAATATATAGATATATTTAAATAATTAAAAAATATAAAAAAATATACTAAATATATATATTTATATACAAATATATAAACAAATACAATTCTTTATAATTATAAACTAAATAAATGTAGATATATATAAATATTTAAAAAATTAACAAATATATTAATTATATATATTTATAAAATTATAAATATATTTTTTATAAATTTATAATTTTTCAAAAATATATATTTATATTTATTTATAATTACAACTATAAATAAATTTTAGTTTATTATAATTTTTATTTACGAATAAATTTATATTTATTTATTATTAATAAATATAAATAAATATTTATTTATTTATTAGTTTTAAATATAAATAAGTATATTTATTTATTTAAATAATATAGATTTATAAAAAAAATATATTAATTATTTTCATATATAATTTTATATATAATTAATGAATATATTTATAAATATATACAAATATTGATAAATAAATTCAAATATTTGTATTTATAGTTATAAATAAATACAGACCTATATTTATAATAAATATTAGAAATATATGTAATTACAAATATAATAAATATGTTTATTATAATTTTTTAATTATAAATATTTATGTAATTATAAAGAAATATATAATTATTTATAGTTATTATTATAAATTTATTTATTTATTTATTATACATGTAATTTTATAAATATATATATAAATATAAATAATTTATTATCATTATAGTTTTATCCGTAATTTTTTTGCGCTGATAAAGATAGGCCTTTATCATCGCTAAAAAACTCTGATAAAAGGTTTCTTTTTAGGCACTAAGATTTGAGCACTGACAAATGCCTATCTTTATTTGCGCTAAAAAAGTGCTGATAAAAGTATGTTTTATCAAAGATTTCTAATTTAGTGCTGATAAAACATACCTTTATTAGCACTTTTTAGCTAGGACTGATAATTGCTTACATCAATTATATAAATGAACCATAACTGTCTCCTCCTTCCCTCACACCACTCAAGCTCTCACAAAATCCTTACCCTACCACCGCCACCTCCTCCACCTCCTCCTCGACCGCCCTTTCCTCCTCCTCCATCGCCAATGTGAAGTCCTCTCCACTACCGTGAATCTATCATTTTCCGACTCTTCCGTGTCCTCATCCTCCTCGACTACCGACTCCTACCCCTCCTCCATCACCACCACGAAGCCCTGATCCACAACCGTGAACCCTCCTCCTTCTCCTCTGCCATCGAATCATGCTGGCGTGAAGCCCTCCACAGGTGTGCATTGTAACTCAATTCTTTATTCACACAAAATAAATATATTGCATGGATCATTTGTGTTTGGTTTCATTTTTGATACCTTTTGTATGATGTGATCATTTGGGATATTTCAAACTTATAGTTTTGGAACTTTTGGGCTTGTAATAGAGGTATTTGTTTCTTATTTTTTTGGTCTCCATTGAAGGCGGCATGTTTCGGCTTGGTTTATTCTTCGTCCAAGTAGATTTTTCAATGCAATTGTTTCATTTTGTATTTAAAAGTGTTACTATTCTTTCTAAATTAATTTTTTCTAAAATTATGAATATATTTGATATCCATGTGATGATTTAATTTTTTTATTGTGTTTCTATCTTGGAATAAATGGGTTCTCTTTTAAATTTCATTTTACCATGTTTGAAATGGAATTTTTTCATGTATTATGATTTTCTGAAATGACCATGAGGATTTTTTAAATGGTTCAAATGGTGTTTGTTGTATTATAATCTAGTTTTGTTTCTCAATGAAATAAAACAATGTTTTGATGTGGAAATTATTTTAAAGTGAGGTTTTGATTTTAAAAAGATTTTAAAATGGGGTAGTTTTATAAATTTCAAATGATTATTTGAAATGAGCATTTGGTTTACCCCTTGTGGTAAATTCCATAATGGATTCATTAGAATGTTTTTTATAGAAATGGTTTGATATTTTCTTTGTTTATGATTTCAATTCATGAGACCCATATTTCTAAGGGTTGATTCAAAAAAAAATTATAATATATGATATTCTCATATAGCATGTCCACATACTTCATGTTTGAATACACCACTGTATATCACGTAGAGCCCATCACATAGAGGCCTTCACATATTCTTGATTTGGGAACAGTTTCTCTATATTATATTTAGATTCTGATGGTTATATAAAGTGGGTTGAGTTTCTTTTAGAATGTGTTATACATGGGTAAAAAGGGGTTGTTTCAGTGAAGGTTTTTTTGAGGTGAGATGAATAGTTTTTTTATGTCATTTAGATTTTATGTGATTGACTTCAATATTGATTTTGATCTCCTCCATTTCACTTATCATGAGAACCCCAGTTTTAGAGGTGGGACCTATGACTTGTACTTTCTAAACATTGATCTGATATCCCTAGTATAGTATTACATCCCCACATTTACTAGGAATCAATATGCTCTCCATAAATATGGATCATAACACTTCAATTTCTAGGCATTGATACAGTCTCACCGAGAACCAATATTGCACCAAAACCTCAACCAATCATACTCCTTGATCCCTCCCTCTACTACACATCAATCTTTAATGGTCAACATTGTTGAGGCATGTCCTTCTTTCCTCTTGGATCCAGATTCACTTGGACACACCTTTTAAAAAAAATCTAATTCTTTCATCTCATGGTTTCCAATTCTATTGAACACCTCGCTTCTAAATAATTCAAAATCAATGTATCTTTTGAACTCTCCAAGAGTAGGAAGGCCATTTTACCCTAAATTCTGAATCCTCTACCATGTAATATCAATCCAAAAATTACCCATTTCAATTTAACCACCATTTTTTACTTGTACAATTCCACTAAATCATAGAAAACCACTTCACTAGAGGAAACCATGTAGTCTGGAAACCAATACTTTCTATCAATTCATAATAAAATAATCACCATATGTTATGTAACTATGCATTAATACCACTTTTTGGTAACAGATAGTAGAATAAGAAAAAGATTTGATACCACTGGTTGGATTTGGTACAAATCAACAATCCTAATGTTAAACCACTAAAACATAAATTAAACCACAGAAAATTGAAGATAGCAAAAGTAATTCTAAACCATACATGAATTGAAACAAATTCCCAAACCTGATATACCATAACATAGAAGTAAAGCTACAGATAAGTTGCTACATCAGATCTCTACCTTATAGTTCCCGTAACCTCATGGTTTTTAAAATACCTCCCCAAAGGAAAATGAGCAATAAATGATAAAAACACGACATAAATGTAATAAACACACCACATAAAATTTATGTTGTTAGGATGAAAATTCTATTTCATAGGGGAATACATTAATATTTTTATTAATGGATAAATTGAGTTATAAGGGAAACATATCTTTTGTTATCCCTACCTATCAAAAGCTACATGAGATACTTTTTTGACACCCTAGTCAAATAACCATAGAAACACATGTAATGAATCTTTCCACCCACAAGCACTTTCTGGTGAATCCCCTTAGAGGGAAAAACGATATAATTCAAGTGATTATAAAATCAAATTTTCTTCTTAGCATAGTTTTATAGCTAAACATATAAATTATTATTTTATTACAACTTTAAAAAATTATAAAAATTAATTATTAACTATTGATATTCAATATTATGAATTGGTCGTGACATTTAGGTTGATGCATCAATCAGAGGTACCAAACCTAGATTTTCATAATGAAATTTTCTTTAATAGGTTCTAGACTATTTTATCACTTGATGTCGTTAACCTCATGAATGAGTTTTGGAGAGGTAATAATTCTCTTGATACTTATAATGATACTCTAATCACTTTGATTCTAGAGGTTACTTATATGAGTTTAGTTACGAATTTTACAATGAATAGTCTTTGTAATTTCATTTATAAAGAATTTTTGAAAATTTTAGAAAATATACTATGTAAAATCATACCATATATTGTTTTAGTACCATAGTTATTTTCTTATTTTGACTTGAGAAATTATGTATGAAAAAGGATTGGGAAAGCAACGTAGTTTCTTCTAGTGATGAGTGGAATAGGGAAATTCTTTGTCTGAATGGAATGACACTTGAGAAATTTATTATTATGTAATGGGTTCATGCTTATAAATTTTTTTATGTGTATTTATAAAGGAAGGAACCAATAGTACTTCACATGAGAGACATATACATTGTTCTTGGGGTGTACAACCAATTGATTCGGTGTGAGCCAAGGATCATTGGGATAATGTAGTGTTTGTAGTAAATTGGAACATGAGTGTTTCATGGTTGCGAGTGTGGTCACTAACTATAGAACATATTTTTTAGGACTCTGGTGTTGTGGTGAAATATAATTGATATAACTAGACAATGGAAGCAAGGATAATGGATATCCAATGGTGGGGAGCACAATATAAAATGATTTTGCAAATTATTATTATTACATGTACCTTTGGAATAATATTATGGAATCATACAACACTGATTGATTTGGGATTAATTGAGGAGTTTTCTATGTATCTTTTATAAAGTGTCTCTATTGGGATCTTTGTCTTTGTGAAAATTCTTAAGTGGCTCTTTTAAAATAATTCATGTGTTTTGAAATGTTTTATAGTGGGATGTCGCTCATTTTAAATGATTAAGATTGTTGGGTCATGAAGTTGTCTTGAATGCTTAGAAAAAAAGGAATTTTGGTTTTTTGAAATAGTGTTTGGAACTAATTGATTTATTTTAAAAAGGGTGTGTTATTTTAAAATGGAATTTTGGAAAATGGTTTGTTTTTTATGGGATTTCAAGTGTGATTTTTAAATAGTTTTCAAAGGACATTTGAACTTTAGTTTTTTCATAATATTTTAAGTTTATATTTTAATTGAATTAGGATAACCATTACGTTATATCAATATTTTTGTTTATTTATATTGTTAAATACTAATATCACTAAATCTAATAGGATTTATATGAATAAAGACCGGAGGTATTCCAATAATTTGATAAGAGAGTATAAAGATAGAGTGAATGAGTTCATTAAGTTTGAAAAAGATCAGGAATTTGACACTTCTCAAATCATATGTTTGTGTTTATGTTGTTGTTATTCAAGAAAATTTAGTCCATAGGACTTGGAAGACCACTTGATCTATCATAGAATAGATCGAAGTTTTAAATATTAGAATAAACATGGGGACAAAGAGAATGTTGCTAGTGGCTGGGATAACAGTTCATTTTGTGCTTCATCTGATATGGTTACAAGTGTGGATAATGAACAATACCATATCAAGGATGTGATTATAGATGTGAATGATGATGATGATCGTATTGAGTAAATGACAAGGATAGCTGAAGATAAACATTGTGATTTCCCAAAAAAAATTCAACAGTTAATGATTTGTGAAAAGATGCATTTTTATGGTTGTTGCACTAAATATACTACATTGTCAGCCAAACTAAAGCTTTATAATTTGAAAGCAGTCAATGTATGGAGTGACACCAGTTTTACAAAATTACTTGATCTCTTGAATGACATGCTTCCAAAAGATAATGATCTCTTTAGCTGAACATATGATTCCAAATGAATGCCATGTACGATGGGTATGATATTTGAATGAATACACACCTACCTAAATGATTGTATATTGTTTTTCAAGGACCACAACTCACTTAGAGAATTCCCAAAGTGCGGTGTTTCTTGATACAATAAAGATAAATCTATTCCTATGAAAGTTTTATGGTACTTTAAAATAATTCCAACATTTAGGAGCCTATATGGGAGTGAGGAGACCATAGGAAAATTGACATGGCACACAAAAATGAGAAATATTGATGGAAACTACGTCACCCAAAAGACTCTCCTTAGTAGAAGAGAATCGATCATGAGTATCCTGATTTTGGAAAAAAGTTGAGAAACCTTCATCTTGTGTTATATACAGATACACCGAATCCTTTTGCTTTTCAAAGAATCACTCATAGTATATGATTAGTTATGATGGTTAATTATGACTTTCCACCATGGTTATGCATGAAATGAAAACACATCACGCTATCTATGTTTATATCAGGATCGGAACAACCGGGTAATGATATTGATTTTTATTTGGATCTATTAATCGAGGATTTGAAATTATTGTGGGATTAAGGTGTTAGGTTATAAGATTCTTATAGAAATAAATATTTAAAATTGAGATCAATGTTATACGGGATGATAAATAACTTTCATTCTTATGGAAATTTGTTAGGATATATCATTAAAGTAATTCATGGTTATCTCATTAGCGAACAAGGTACACAGTCTATTAGGTTGAAACATTCATCAAAAACTGTGTTTCTAGGACATCACATATTTCTACCCTAACGACATAAGTACTGATCTTGGATGAAATCATTCTATAGAAGTTCAAAAGAACGTACAACACCATTTCCACTAACAGGTGATCAAATGTTTGAGAAAGTAAAAGTTGTGGACACAGCTTTTGGAAAACCATTTTTGAAAAACCATACGAAAACCAATTGGAAGAAGAGATCAGTTTTTTTAATTAACATACTGGAATTGTTTGTACATCAAAAACATTATTGATGTTATGCATGTCGAAAAAAATGTATGTGATAGTGTCATAGACACGTTGCTAAATGAACCCAGAAAAATAAAGGATGAAATTATGGCTATGTTGGACATGGTTGACATGGGAATACAAGAAGAGTTGGCACCAGTGAAGGGTGAAAATGAAATTTTTCATCAACTTTCATACACTCTTTCTAGGAAGGAGAGATATCAGTTTTTTAACTTCTTGAATGACGTAAAGGGACCAGAGGTGTATTTATAGAATATCAAGAAGATCGTTTCAATGACCGATTTAAAGATAAAGGGTTTGAAATCACCTGACTGCCACATTTTGATGCAAGATCTAATTCCTATATCTTTACATTGAATTTTTTCCAAGAATGTATTTTATACATTAATGAATCTTTGTTTCTTCTTCAAAGCTATATGCGACAAAGTTATAGACCCGGTGAAATTTCCAAGTATGAAAATAGAAATTTCCATCATATTATGTGAATTGGAAATGTTCTTCCCACTAACATTCTTGGATATGATGGCTCATTTGATGGTTCACCTGGTGAGAGATATTAGACTATGTGGTCCTATACACAATAGTTGGATGTACCTAATTTAACGGTATATGAATATTTTGAAAGTGTATGTCAAAAATCGAAGTCGGCCAAAGGATTGTACTGCGGAGCAATATATTATTGATTTAGTCGTGGAATTATACACTGAATACCTATTTGGTTTGGAAATCAGTGGTCTACCAAAATCTCATTACACTAGATGGATTGAAAGTGAAATAATTTCTAGAAGAGATGTTGTCACAATCAATATTACATATTGGGATCATGACCACCTTTAAATTTTTCATAACAGTTTGGAGGTCGAACCGTATGTCGAAAACCACAAATAAATTCTTAGTCATTTGAATCCATCAAGGGATAAAAAATAGATATCAAATACTCATAATCAATAGTTTATAGGGTGGTTTTAGGACCATATATTTAATGATTCCGATAAAAATATGGACTCAATTTTATAACGATTTTGATGGATATCCGAAGGACAAAGTGTGTATGTATTATATTATAATACTTATGTAATTAATAGTTATACATTCTATACTACTGAACATGATGAAGATAGTACCATGCAGAATAGTGGAGTTATACTTGTGGCTGAAGTGATGCATGTTTCCAGTGTTAAGTCCATAAATCCATTTTATATGAAGATGTCATACTTTTTCATCATCAAAAAAATATGGGAGTTGGATTATATGGACTTCCATGTGCCTATTTTTCAATGAAAGTGGGTTGATAATAAGAGTGTTGTTAAAATAAACGAGTTGGGATTCATTAAAGTTGATTTTAGTAAGGAAGGGTACAAAAACGACCCATTTATAAGGGCATCACAGGCAATACAAGTATTTTATGTTCCAGATCCCACAAACCAAAACTGGTCAATTGTTCTATTATCCACCAAAACCACTAAAGGGTCGGATGAAAATTCAATGGATGATGAGTTTTCATTGGTATGTCTCAATCATTTTGCATCATTCCCAATGTAGATGATGTTTTTTAATGTTAGAGAAGACCACAATGAAGGGATTTGGATAGTCAATAGAGGGGTCAAATCCCTTCATCCTTTAAAAAAACGAGTTCAATAATAAGGTTATATTTATTTGTAATATAAACCTTGTTACCTTATGTTATTATCTATACGCTATAGTTTTTAGTAATATAAATTAAATGTTTAACCACTTCTGTAGATAAGGAATTCTACATTTGATGATGCTCCCAATCCCAAGGTACTTCAAGTCTCTCAACCTTCTATTACTCGAAGTGCAGAGGAACAATAGGTCTCTCAACATGTTGCTGCTACTTCTCCCAGTGTAGAGGTATAACCACTATCATCACATGTCGATGCTATCACTTTAGAGGAACATATTTATTATGTTGAAACTAAGGAAATGGTAGGAAATGAAACACTGGGGGCACATAATATACGGGATAACCATAGTTTGATGATGTTAGAGAATATCCTTAAGGAAAAAAGAAAAAGGCATAAAATATGAGGTTGAGTGGAATAAGTAGGGCCAACATGTTAACCCCAACAAGACCATGTTTAGTAGTTACATTAGAATCGTCACTCGACAATGCGTGCCGATTGATGTACTATTGTGGCACCAGGTTATCACTGTTCTTAAGACACTGATGTGGGAATATATTACGGTAACATTATGATATAATTTCTTTAATTTACAAAAAAAAATGAAAAATTGACTTAATCTTCATCCCTCCTTATATAGTGCATATATAGTGGATGACTCGCACAAGGACTATATATTCAGGTTTTCTGGAAGGATTCATAGAGGCCTTTACACAATTATAATGAATTGTATCTTAAAAATATTGATGGGAAAATAAACCCACACCCACCTCCTATTTATGCACACCCGATAACCCAAGGAGCATGGTATACATTTACTAGCCATCATGAAGAGAATTATTTTCAGGTACATTGTGTTTGGTAATACGTTGTTTGATGATATGTATATTTAAGACCTTTATTGACAATTTTTTATTTATAAAATAGTAACTGAGTGATAAAAATAAGGAACGAGCAGAAAAACTAGTGTACCCCTATCATAAAGCAATAATGGGGTATGCTTCAATTGAAAAAAAAATTGGTACATATTTTAAATCTACTGTAATACTTTTATGTTATATAAAACAACACCATAAATATGTTCCTCTATTTATATGTAGATTGATGAATCCAAATCCAATGTCACTTCCACCAAAAAAAAATTTCTATGGAAGGTGGTGCATGTAAATAAAAATGGGATACTAATAGATGAAAACACACCAAAAGTGTGGGAAACATGTGTAAGTATGACAAAATAAATATTTGTTTTTATTTAAATAAATATTAAATAATAATTATTACTTATTTTATTTATTTGCTATCTGATATTTTCATAAGAATTTTCAACACCCAAACCAGATGTAGACATACTTTTAGTGGCATTGGAGCAGCTAGAAAAGTATGGTTGTGTCATAGGTGTGGGTTTTTGTGAGACACCTATAACATTTTTTGAGAAAAAAACAAGAGGATAAAAGTGAAGAAATAAAAATGATGAGAGAAATAATATCTATCATTGAAGAACATATGAAATTACATAGAGATTTCATGGAAAATATGATGGCGGGGTGAAAAGAGAAGAAACAACTCATGAACAACCAACAGGTGAATATCCCCCCCCCCCACTAGCTTTGAGGCAAGGCATTCCCCTCAAAAACCTATCTTAGCTAAGGTAATAAATGTTCTAATAATTGTTTCTATAAATTTGATTCATATAGGCACAAATAACTTTCATATACTGATATTTTATAGGGTGAAAATGACAGTGATTTATATATATATCAACACCCACCCATCATCTTGTAGTGAAGGATATTATGTTCATTGTCCAAAACGACGTCCTACACAATAGGTCACTTCAAATAGTTCATGTTAAAGTGTTGGTTAACATATCCCATGATCCGAGCATCTATCTATCTATTCCAGTTGATGATGAAGATATTCATAATATTGAAGAAGCTCTTGTAATATTCATCACATGACTGTCATGGTTTGTAAAAAAACATATCGATAAGGCAATATTCATTTTCAATTTATTTTTCATGATAAACCTTTATCTTTTAATAAAAAATGGTCTTAACCAATGAATGTTATTATAGACCATGAAAAACTCAAAAGCAAATCAAGGATCGACCAACAAATCGAAACGATCTACCGAAAGCACCATAAACCCGGCCATTCTATATCCGCATTTATTAGCATTGCAGTCTCATGTGAATATGAAGTTGAAAGACGGTGGGTTTTACACAATTCTTTTTTATGAAAACATGTACAAAGGGGATTATCAAGATTTCATTAGTGTTGAAAATGTAAGTGAAATATTTGAGTATGATTGGCTAGAAATATCATTTTTAAAGGTATACATGAGGTATGTTTTCATGATTTGATTTTCAAAATATTGATATACTATGATAATTATTACTAAATAAATTTCATATTTTTCGTAGGGGTATATATGAAAAAAAACTGAAGATATTTCCCCATGAAAAAAAATTTGGACTCGTTAGCCCTCACATCACCTCTACATAACAAAAATAAATAAAATCAAAAGAAAGAGGGTAAAATAGTAAAATACCTGCTAAAATAGTTTAACTACAAAATTATGAATGATATACTCTTCTTAATACCAACGATACAGAGTTAAAACTCTGAAATTTTATCATATCAAATATATTTTAATTTCATTCATTACTTATTATTTTTTTGCGTTCTTGGGTAGTATTGGATGCTCATTGTGGTCACTTTTTATACTCCAATGATTTATTTCATGGATTCAATTTATGGATATCCAAAAAATCGACCACACATGGTGTTGTTTATCAATTTTTAAAAAACTGCATCTAATATTTTGGAACTAAAAATCTAGTTAGATAGTTTATATTTACTTTTTAATGAGTATTTTGTTATAATAGGGTGGTGCATGAATATCGTTTATATCATGGAATGAGGCTAGGGTAAAAGACAATTAACATCACAAGTACTATGATTTGATACAAATCAGGGTATGTATAATAAGATTTCACTATCCAAACACATATAAAAAATAATTAGTTTTCTCAATGTTTCTATAGTGTCCTAAAGAATCAAATGATAAATATTATGGTTATTATTTTTGTAAATTTATGAAAGATATCATATTCCATGAACAAACCAACATCCTTGGAGTGGTATTTTCTAAGATAATTACTATTTCACTTAAAATATTTATTAATCCTTTCAGTATTTATATTTTTTAGTACTACCAATATTTTCGAAAAGACTCATATTCACAAGATGAGATATATTTGTTTATAAATGAATAGGAAACATACCTTATGGAAGAATGTACACAAATATCATGAAAATGTGACCATTATGACTTGAATTTTTTATTTTAATTTATAATTGTCAGTATTTTTAGTAAAAAGAATAAGTGCCATACTGAAAACTAAGAAAACACATTATTATTGTTTTGATGCTTTTGGAAAATGATCCATAAGTCATATGTGGAATGTAGGAATCAGCCGCACCTAAATCTGACACGTGTTGGGACCATTATGACTTTAAGTGTGTTTTTATATTAAATTAACAACAAATATAGCAAAAAGAACAAGTAACACACTGAAAACCCTAAAAACGCATTAAAATTATTTTTATACCTTAGGAAAATGATCTATCAGTCATTTGTGATGTGTATGAATCAAACACACCTCAATCCAATGAACGGTGTGACCAATATGACTAAAAGTGGATGTTATCAGTTTAAAATTGGCATTTTAGCTCATAACATGTCACATACTAAAAACCAAGAAAACTAGCTCATATTTTCTTCATAATTTAGGACAATTATTCATAAGTTTTTTATGATTTGTATGAATCATTCTCATGTTAAACTGATGCACGATGCGACCGGTATGACTCAAAATGTGTGTTTCCAGTTTGAAATGATATTTTAGTAAAAAAACACAAATAACATACTAAAACATGAGAAAACGAATTCAGATTATTTTGATACTTTAGTAAAATTATCTATAAGTCATTTGAGACATGTATTAATCTTCCACAACTCAATCTAATGCACTATACAACCGGTATGACTCAAAGTGTGTCTTTTTATTTCAAATTGACATTAATTATAGTAAAAAACACTAGTGGGATGATAAAAATCAAGAAAATTCATTCAGATTATTTTTATAATTTAGGAAAATGATCCATGAGTCGTTTTTGATGTATAGTAATCAACACCGCCTCAATAAAACACCTGATGTGACTGGTATAAATCTAAATGTTTTTTTATTTAAAATTAACATTAATTTAAGTAAAAAAGAATAAATGACATATTGAAAACTAAGAAAACACATTCAGATTGTTTTGATACTTTAGTCCAACAATCCATAAGTCAATTTTGACATTTAGGAGTCAACCTCCCCTTTATATGATGCATGGTATGACGATTATGACTAAAAGTGTCTGTTATCAGTTTAAAATTTGAATTTTAGATCAAAATGTTTCACTCACTAAAAACCCTGAAAACACTTTCTGATTTTCTTCATAATTCAGGATAGTTATTCTTAAGGCATTTATAATGTGTACAAATTATTCTTACATAAAATCGATGCATGGTGTTACTGGTATAAATGAAAAATCATGTTTCCAATTTCAAATTATATTTTTGTATAAAAGACAAAAATGACCTACTGAAACCTAAGAAAACTCATTTGGATTATTTTGATACCTTTAAACAGTGATCCATGATTCATTTGTGACCTATAGGAATTAACTACACCTCAATCAAATGAATGATTTCACTGGTATAAACCTAAATGTGTTTGAAGCAATCTCACCTCAAACTTTCACACTATGTGACCATTTTGACTCATAATGGGTGTTTTCTGTTTGAAATGATATTTTAGTAAAATAAGTAAAATTGTCATACTAAAAACTGAAAAACCTCATTCAAATTGTTTTTATACATTAAAATAATGATCCATGAGTCATTTGTGACATTGAGGAATCAACCACAGTGTAATATAATGAATGATGTGACCGGTATAAATACAAATATGTCATTTAAATTTGATATTAATTTTAGTAAAAAAACAAGGGACATACTCAAAAACAAGAAAACCAATTTAGATTGTTTTGATATTTTATGACAACAATTCATAACTCATTTTTGACGTGTATGAATAAAACCAACCTTAATAAGATGCATTATGTAACCTATATAACTACAAATATTTCTTCTTTATTAAAAATTGATATTTTATTAATGTATTCTTTCATATTAATGTTTAATTTATTTCTTTACAATATTACCAACATAATATTTATTTTCTTATTTAGGCAGAACATTTTTCTGGAGTTGAGATGATTTTTTTAGCAACTAATACCATGCGAGGACATTTCTTAGAGGGGATCACAGATATCAAAATATGAAACATTAAATTTTTTAACTATTTGTTGGATAATTGTAAATATAATTATATAAAACATTTTTTGAAATGTATATAGCATTATTTTCTAAACCCTTGTGTGCACTTCTTTGTACATGTGTGTGTTGTTCTGTTCGATGATTTTTCCTTGTGTGTGTTGTGAAAGTGATGTTTTTTGTAGTTGTTGTGTGTGTGTTGTGCGGGTGCTATTGGTGGTTGTGTTGTTTATATGTGTAGGTGCTGCTGGTGGGTGTGTTATTATATAAACCACACATCACAAGAATCTAGGCCTTTATCAATTCTATATTGAGAACTGATAAAAATTTCCTTTATCTGTGTTATAACAGTGCTGATAAAGGGGGTCCTTTATATGCTCTTTTTTAGCACTATTAAATAGGACCCCTCCATCTTCACTAAGATTAACAGTGCTTTTCTAACACTGTTAAAAGAGTTTTATAGTTCTGATAAAAACACTATATGTAGTTGTGTGTAAAAAATTAGTTTTCACATCTAATTGTTCAATGTGGATATCACTATAGGTTAAAAAGAAAGAAAATATAAATATGAGAATTATTAAAAATAGGGGAAATATTTCAATATAATAAAAAACTTCTCTTTGAATTAAATCTTTAGAAACTAACCTTGATTTGAATTTGATTTTATTTCCCACAGTGTTGTCTTGTTTTCTCCTATAATTCCACTTAAAACCAATAACTTTTTCATTATGTGGTTTAATTACAGTAGACCAGTTGTGATTCGTTCATAGAGAATACATTCCTTCATCCATGGAAAAGACCAAATATATTGAATATTTTTCATTTAAGGCTTTCTTATAGATTTTAGGATCATTGACTATAAGTTCCTTGTCCCCATCAAAATAATTTGAAGCTATGCCAGATTGGTTGAACCTAGAAGTAGGTCATGGGGCTATACTTTCTCTATCTCAGGTTAACTAGTAATCTGTATTCATAGATAAAGGTTCATATTCAGAATCTGAATAAGAACTAGATCTTGAATAAGCATGTACAGTGGGTCATTAATCTAGCAGAGTGTGTTAGATAGGATCCTCATGTATCTTCCTCTTCAAGGTAAGGATCACTACTTATAGATGTGGCATCCTTGAGTTTAGGAGAATAAGACTCATGGAAAAACACATATTTACTTATAATGCACTTTTGGTAACTATATTTATCTACCTAGAGATTATACCCCTTAACACCCTTATGATACCCAATAAAGATACATTTTAGAGCTCTTGGTTCTAGTTTATTAGTTTTAACATGTGCATAAACTTTACAACCAAATACTCTTAAGTAGGTATAAGAGTAATTCTAACCATTCCATAGTTATTTAGGTGTTTTAAATTGATTAGAAGAATCATGAAACCTATTAATTTGGTAAGAAGTAGTTCTAACAGCCTATTCCAAATAGTATTTGGGGAGTCCTATGCATGAAAGCGTGCTTCAAACTCTTTCAGGGATGGTTCTATTAAATATTTCTTCTAATCCATTTTTTAGGGGAGTTTCCCTAATAGTTCTATGTAATTTAATACCTTCAGATTCACAGTATATAATGTATTCAAGGGATAGGTATTCCATCCCATTATCTATTATCATGTTTTTAATTTTTATCCCAATTTGGATTTCAACCAAATATTTCCATGTTTTAAAATTTTCAAAACGTCATATTTGTTTATTAGAATGTAAATACATAATTTTCAATAAACTTCATCTATAAAGGTGGAAATATTAGATCCTCATCCATGGGACGTAGTTCTAGATAGCCCCCATAGGTCAGAATGAATGTATTCAGGGGGGCTGGTAGATTTAAAATATGACCTATTAATGGTAACCATATTGGAATTTCCTATCACAAAATGGAAATTTTCTTATTTTGAAGTCACTTAACATCCCTTTCTTTTTGAGTTCTCATAGGCCCATGGAGCTTAAATTTCCCAATCTCCTATGCTAAGGCATAATGTTATTAGTGTTAGTGGAATAAACACTGCCCAATTTCCATGAATGGGTATTTTTATTCAAGACATACATCCCATTGATTAGATACCCAAAAATATGCTTCAAGATACTTTGGATATTTTATTAAAACATGTTTCAAATCTATAAGTGAACCCATTTTGATCTAGAACTCCTAAAGAAACCATGTTTCTTTAAAGGTTGGGTACCCACCTTACATCTGTCATGACTCGTCCCAGAGGGGACCGTGTTGTTACTACCTCAATCCTTACCTTTAATAGGCCAGGGGCTAGAGACTAGCATCAATTAGGCATATCCCACAAATGGGAGGAATTTTCCTAATTACATGTACACACACATACACACAAATCTCCAATCCCAAAATGCAGAAATGAAAAAAAAACTAAGTAGACAATCATGCATATTCCAAGAAACCAGTCACATAGTATGATGTTAGGAAAATTAGAATGTAAATAGGGCCATAATACAGAACCCTAAAAAAGGAGTCTTCAATAGCGAATACACAAGTTCCTAAAACTCGTCCGCATAAAACCCTACTTAAAGGGTAGGTGTAGGATAGCTTTCTGAAGCCGTAGAAGCACAACCCGTCTGACTGTTCACTCTAAGAACCACTTGGTCCTAGTACACCTAGAACTTTTTCAAAACATTGATCATCTAAAAAACACATAACATGTGTAGGCAATGCCCGTTCAGGGGTGAGTAAAACAATACTCAGTAGGATACCCCAAAACCACAAAGGAATACCACTAATAAACACACATAGTAGACCAAAAATAAATACAGGATATACACCACAAATAAATACATAAAGTATAGTCATCTCACATACGTATAATTATAAAGAATGAAGAGAATTATTTTTAGTTGTATTCCATATATCTTCTAGTTTTCATGACACACGGAGCATCAATGGTGCACGGAGAACCGATAGCACATAGAGTGTCGATTGCACATGGAGTGTCGATGGCACATGGATCTTCAATGGCACATGGGGAATCGATGGATCATGGATCATCTATGGTACATGGAGTATCAATTTCATATGGAGGATCGATGGGTCATCTATCCCCCTAGTCACATCGTCACCAAGCCATAGCCAGCCACATGATTTCACTCATAGTGCACTTCCTTTGGGGGAACCTATTTCTTAATCCATTGGGTCATAAACCAATACCCAAAAAATATCACTTAGAGTGCCTCAATGTCTTGTCTCATATCAAGGGTCCCAACACTGCAAATGACTCATCAAATGGAAACATGTTTTGAATGATATGGTTATTTTTGTAAAACGGTCCAACCTAGGTCCATTCTAGGTCCGACCCGACCCACTGGACCTATCCCGACTTGGTCTGGCTGACTCGACCTGGTCCAGTCCAAACCGGCTTGGCCCATAGGGCTTAAACTGCTGGGTGTGGACTGTTGTTCCTGTTGGACCCAGATCACTGGGTCCAGCCCTCATGGATACTGGAGTGGCATGACCACCCTAGTCTAGCCCACATGCAGTGGGCCAATTTTCTCCACCAGATGCAGACCAACCTGACTGCGCCCCCCAATCCATGTGGTCTGCCTTGACTGTGTGGCTCCCCCCATGTCACCTGATCAATGTGGAATTGATCCACATTTCACGTGGTTGGCCCGCCTCCTCTACATCCCTCGTGGAATCATCACCACAGGTTCCTCCGATGTGGCCCCGATCTTTATCCTAGCTCGTCGTCATAGCCTCTGGTCATGGCCCCCGATCACCACATGCATCCTCTGCTACCGTAGGCTTGCAAACCTTCCCCATCAGACCATATTTTTCCTCTGTTGTCATCCTCCATTCCAGCAGCCCCATCCTACTCTACGCTCCGGTTGGCCCAACCCCCCATCACCGGGTTGTTGTTGCCTCCTCCATCAACCACACTATCAGTGGCTGGCTCTTCAATGTTCCCTCCATAGAGACCTAGTCGGAGCCCCTAATTAGGCCACCATCATGTGCCACTGCCTTACACCACATTAACCTAATACTTTGGGTGATTTTCATCATACCATCATCATCGCACTTTTACGATGTCATTGTGGTTTCGGATCCCTGGTCATGGATTGTTGCACCACAGATCAAAGGCGCAATGATCCTATATTCGTATTTTACAAAGAAAGAGGGATTCAGAGAGATTTGGTGAAAATATAAAGCACATGAATGCCCAAATAATAGATCTTGGACTTTTTCATGTCAACCTTGATCCATTCTTGTTGGAAGGATTATGAAGAACCATTCAACACACAAATCTAATCCCCATTCAAAACCCCGCAAGCAGTTATTCATCCTGCAAGAATGAACAAAGCACGGATCAACCCTTTCATGGTTTGGTCTTTGTTCATCATTTGAATCTAATATTTGAAGGGAGGTAACAATGATATCAGCATCCTACCTTGAGGTTGGATTAGTCGTTGAGGAAGAATGGAGGTCTGTGTCATCGTCGATCCTTGATCTGACGGTGTTCGTCGTCAAGAGATTTTCCATACAAGACTCAGAGGAATTATAGGGTTATGGTTATAACCCTGAATTCTTGAAAAAGGTTTCAATAAAAATAAAAACACTATTGTGTCCAATAAAATATTTTTATTAAATTATTTTAATGAAGCTTACGTCCATATTATAACTTTCACAATCAACCTACGTCGATCAATGTTAGGCACCACCTAAGGTAAATTTTCTACTCTGAATGCAACCGTGCCCTTTGATTTCTAATATGGACATCAATTTAGAAGTTATTCATTTTTAATGTAAAACCCACTTGGGAGATTTATTAAAAACACAAAATTTTACATCAAACTCTTCCAAGAACATAGAGCCTCAAAATCTCACTTTGTCTCAGCACCTAGTCTCAAAATATTTCCAATTAATTTTTAAAAATAAAACTGTAGAAAATATGAGTCATTACATTCACCCCACATTAGGGATTTAGAACCCTAAAATACAAAACAAGGGATACTCAAAAAAATATGGGGGTACTAAGCATGAATATAAGCCTCCTACTCTCAAGTTTTTTCCTGTACATTTATGTGATGCAACCTGACATACACTAGAGGAATCGATCACCCATGAAGGGTCATATCCTATTGATCATTGATCTCCACCGAGTACTCTGCAAAATTCACCCAATTATTAATGCACAACTCTCCCTAGTATATGATGTTTGATAGATCAAGCATGTACCTCCTTGGATACTAAAAGTGGAAGTCATTACGCACCTAGTGCAACTATAGGGGTCATCCTAGGCGATACAGTACCTCACCAACTCAACTCAGAATCTAAAAAGGGGTGATGTATCTCATATATAACTTATCGCCCCGACCAAATCTATGTAATCCCCATCGATGTGAGGATCAAATATACCCATGGTATCCCTCCTTAAACTCTATGGGCCTATGTATCCTCTCGACATATGACTTCAGTTCGCTCTGTGAAGTCCTTATCTCCTCCAGGATGATCTGCACCTTTTTAGTGGTTGCCTACACCAAATTTAAACCAATGAGTGCTGACTCTCCTAGGTCCATCCAGCAAAGTGGAAACCTATAGGGTCCCCCGTATAGGTCCTCATAGGATTCCATACTAATGGTGGAGTGGTATCCATTATTGTATACAAAATACAGTAGAGGTAGGTGATCCTATAAACTGTGGCCAAAGTCTAGTATGCAAGCATATAACATGTCCTCAAGAACATGGATGGTCCTCTCCGTCTGGCCATCCGTCTAGGGTTGAAAAAGTTTTGATCAAGTGTAATCGGGTCACAAATTCCTACTGCAATCCCTACCACAACAAGGATATGAAACGAGCACCGTGATCTGAGATGATCATTAATGCAACACCATGACGACGAAATATCTCTTGTATGTAGAGGCGTCCCAATCTCTCTACTCAACTCTACTCATGGATCGGTAGGAAGTGGGGTGACTTGGTGAGTCTTTCAATGATCACCCAAATGGTATCATTCCCCCTGGACGTGTGCGGTAAACCTGTCATGAAGCCCATCAATATCCCATCCCACTTCAACTCTTGCACCTCAAGTGGTTGGGTAAAGCCTGCTAGAACCTGGTGCTCAACCTTCACTTACTAGGAAGTGCGGCATCTAGAAATGAACTATGCCACTTCCTTCTTCGTCATTGGACACTAGAAATGATATCATAGGTCCTGATACATATTTTCCATTCTTGGATGTACTGCCAAAGGGGATGTATGGGAATCCCTCAAGACATACTTCTACAACATCACCAGAACCACTATGCATCCTTTGAAAAGAACGATGTGATTCCAACTTTTTAAATATCCATTAGGGGCATGCCCTGTGGAAATATAAGCATGTAAATTCTCACATTAGGTGTCTCTGATCTATGCCTCCCAAAATTTCTATAAGATTGTAGGGGTTAAAACATTGAAAGGAGGTAAGATGCTCCATTTGTATCCAAAAAGGATATCTGCAACATGGCCAAATGCTCTAATGTCTCACTCATTAACTGCAAGTTACATCTTTTACTGAGATCATCTTCCACTTAGTTTCCCTTCCCAGGAGTATAGAGAATCTCAAATTCATAGTCTTGGAGAAACTCTATTTGTCACCTATATCTGAAGTTCAAATCCTTATGTGAGAAGATATACTTGAGAATCTTGTGGTTAGATTAGATAATAAACCGCTCACACATCAGGTAGTTTTGAAATATCTTCAAGGCAAAGACTACCGCTACCAACTCAAGATCACTTGTTGCGTAGTTATGCTCATGTAGTCTCAATTATCATGAACCATTGGTAATCACCACTTTTCCACGCATCAGGACACAACCAATCCTGGTTCCTGAAGCATCGTAGAACAGTATATACTCAACTCCCTCCTCTAGTAGTCTCAAGATGGGAGCGCTCGTCAACCTCTACCTCAGTTCTTGAAAGCACTGCTAAAACTTCTCTGTCCAAAAAAAACTACCCTTTCCATGTTGAGGTCGTCAAGGGTGTAGCTACACTAAAAAATTCAGGTACAATCCTCTGATAGTACCCAACCAAACCCAGGAAACTCCGCACCTTGGTAACAATATGGGGTGGATCCCAAGAAACCACCACCTCAATATTCATTGGATCCACTGTAACTCAAGCCTCTGAAATCAAATTTCCTATAAAGTGGACCACCTAAATCCATAACTGACACTTTGAGAGATTACCATAAATTTGGTGCTCTTAGATTGTGTCCAAGACTATCCTCAAGTGTATTGAGTGCTCCTCCTTGGATGTAAAGTATACTAGGATGTCATCAATGAATACCACAATGAACTGGTCTAAGTACAGCTAGAAGATCGTGCTCATGAGTCTCATGCATGATGTTGGGGCCTTCCTCTTACCAAATAGAATCACCAAGTACTCATAGTGGTCGTACTAACATATGAAGTTTTTCTTCGTCACATCCTCACCCCATACACAAAGATGGTGATATCCAGACTTGAGGGCAGTCTTTGAGAACCGCCTCGCTCCCTTAAGCTAATCAAAGAGATCATTGGTCCTCAATAGTAGATACTTATTGGTCAGGATAACCTGATTCAGGCATCGAAAGTCCACGCATAACCTCAATATCTCATCTTCCATCTTTGAAAAACCAAACTAGGGACACCCATGGTGAAACATTGGGTCTCACGAATCCCTTCCTCTGCAAGTCATCTAATTGTTCCCTCAACTCACAAAGCTCTGTGGGAGCCATCTGATATGCAGTTGTAGATATCGGTGTCATCCCAAGGTATAGGTAATGTATAATTCAACATCCCTATGGGGAGGTAATATGGGTACAGTAAAGATGTCATCATACTCCACCACCACTGTAGGAAACTAAGGACTAATATCATCAATTGCATCGAGGGTGAAACTAGCCAAATGATGAGTAATCAGCTACACCCTCCTATATGTGAGTCCATCCTACACTAGAAGTGTTTATTTTTCATTGAAAAAATAATACATGGTCCCATCACTATGTACAACCCACACTCTATTCCAAAAACATTCAATTTGGGCATGAACTATCGATAACCATTCCATACCAAGAATGATGTCATAATTCCTCGATGTTGCCTCCAAGAGATCCCAACCAAAACTATCACCCACTAGTGTAAGGGCACACTCTGATAACTAGTTTGTGATCATTGAATCTTCCTATACAAGAGTATCTATGTGTAGGGATTGATTCAATAGTTCCAATGGAATCCTTAACTCTCGAACAAGGGCCGTGGGGAGAAAAGGGTTACTGGGACCAAGGTATATCAAAACTACAGCTAAGGTTGAAAAGATATAGATCGTATCTCTAATCATCCTGAGATCCTTGGGGTCATAAGCCTCCATTTCATGAAGTTGGACTCATCCCTACCCACTAGCTCCCTGAGCCCTTGGTGGACCATCTGGAGGTGGTGGTGGTAGTACCTCGAACCTCATCCCACATCATGTTGCCTGACCCGCTCCTCTACTATTCCCACCTCCAACTGCCTAAACTGCTCCTCTACCACACCCACCTCCCTACATACCACTCATATCCTATCTCTGCCTCGGTCTCAGCAGTCCCTCTACCATCTCCTAATCAGTCATACGATAGTTTGGGAAATCTCAAGATAGATGCCCTTAAATGCTGCATGAGTAACACAACCAATCCTTTGTATGAAACAATATAACCTGGGAGCCCTGCACAATTGATTCTATGTCTTAGGGTCATCCCATAGAGTTCCTAACCCACATGGGTCCTTGTGTCTGCTGTCAGCTACCCACCACCGAAGACTCAACTACCTGGTGCCTACTGGGAGCTTCCACTACTGGAGTCTTCTCCGCTAGAAAGATCTTCACTAGAAGAGCTTGCTCCAGTACCCCTAGAATATGTAGGGATGCTAAGGGATATCATTAGCATCCTGATCTCCTAGTGTATTCCCTTCTCAAAGGTCTGGGACCTTAATAATAGGTCCCGCACTATATCCATAGAGTAGTGAGAAAGATCCATAAATATCATCGAGTACTCTTCTATTATCTGAATACCCTACTACAGATGTAGGAGCTCTTATATTTTCATTGAGTGTAACGTTACTGGAAATAAATCCTCCCTAAAGAGGTACTCAAATTTTAACCAAGAGAGAGTCGTCTCATCATGCATCTAGATCACTAAGCTATAACATCGCCTTAAAGAAGGATTGCGGTTAGAACTGCGATCTAGTCGGAAGGCATCCTCACAAGGTGTAATACACATGTAACTACCTCTAACCAATCCTCGGCTACTTGTGGGTTTGTATCAACCCGAAACATGGGATTTCATTAACTCTAGAACTCATGCAATGCACTCAACCTACATACATCCTCTACTGGTAGCACTGGTAGTAACTACTGCTCAACAGGTGGTGGTATCACTGGTAAAACACCCAGAGATGCTATCCCTGGTATTGGTCCATGTACTGAAACCACATCTCTAGGCAGATCATCTTCATGATCTCGCATCGGAATTCTGGATGGTTGTCTGCATGGAGGCATCCTGAAACATATCAAGATGAACCATGGACCATAGTGTATACCTGGTGAGATGACTCAAGATAGAAATTAGAACACCCCCAAATCCTATATGATGCATGTACCATTAATTTCCCTACAAGAAGTATTTTCATGTACCGATTTAGAAAGTAGAATTCAGATTCCTGGTGTATGGATAAGTTGGCTGCCACACCAACACTAGATTCCCTGATCTAAAATCTGAACTCAAAACACTTAATTGGTTTCCCCAAACCAATCTCAATGACTCTCAATACTTTAGGTAGAACCAACTTCCTCTGATACCACTCTATTATGACCCGTCCCAGAGAGGTCCATTCTGTGACTACCCCAAACCCACCTCTAATAGGCCAGCGGCTGCAGACTAGCATTGAGTAGGCATATCCGACAAATGGGATACATTTTCAATAGTACATATACACATGCACATATCTCTAAGACTGAATTTCTAAAATGTAAAAACAATAAGTAGATAAGCATGCATACACCAATCTACCAACCATAGAGTAGGAAAACTGGAAAACTGCAAAGTAAATAGGTCCAGAATACAAGTTCTCCCAAAAAGGAGTCTACAATAGTGAATACAGGAGTTCCTAAAACTCATCCACAGAAAACCCTACCTGAAGGGTAGGTGTAGGACATATTTCTAAAGTTGTAGAAGCACACCTCATCTACCTGATCACTCTAAGAACCACCTAGTCCTGGTCCACCTAGAACTTCATCAAAGTGTCGATCATCTTCATAATAAACAACATGTGTGGGAAATTCACATGTAGTGGTGAGTAACACAAAACTCAATAGGATACCCCAAAACCATAAAGGAATACCAATAAGAAACACACAAGTTATACTACATAGAAATACATGAAGTAAACCACAAAAAAATACATGAAGTATAGTCATCTCACACAGGTATAAGTCTAAAGCTCGAAGAGAAGGATTTTCAGTTCAAGTCCAATGATATCCCAGTTTCCATGACACATAGAGCATAGATGGAACATGAAGCGTCGATGGCTCATGGAGTGTTGATGGTGCACATAGCATCGATGGTGCATGAAGTGTCGATGGTGCATGACGCCTTGTTGGAACACGGAGCGTCAATGGTGCACAGAGCGTCGGTGGAGCACAGAGCATCGATGGGGCACGAAGATTTGATGGAGCACGGAGCGTCGATTGTGCACAGAGCATCGATGGGGCATGGAGAATCAATGGCGCACGGAGCGTCAATGGCACATGGAGCATTGATGGCCCATGGAGCATCGATGGCGCACACAGCGTCGATGGCGCATGGAGCATCGATGGCGCACAGAGCATCGATGGCGCATGGTGCATCGATGGCGCACGCATCATCGATGGGGCACGGAGCATCAATGGCACATGGAGCATCAATGGAACATGGAGCATCCATGGCACATGAAGAATTGATAGGTCACAGAGCATTGATGGGTCATGGAACCCCCCAAGTCACGTAGTCACTAAGTCACAGCCAGACACATGATTCCGCTCAGAGCATTCCTATTTTGGGATAACCTACTCCTCATGCCATTAGTTCATAAAAAAACTTCCAAAAAATGTCAATTAGATTATCTAAAAAGTATCTTCTCGTTGCAAGGGTCCCAACACTGAAAATAATTTCTCAAACAGATACACAGTTGGAAAGATATGGTCGTTTTTGTAAAATGGTCTAACCTGGGTCTAGTATTTGTCCGACCCAACCCACAGACTCAACCCCACCTGGTCTGGCTTGAACCGGTTGGGCCCGCTTGGGCTGCTGGGTCAAGCCTACTAGGCCTGCTATACCCGGCCCGATGGGCTGCTAGTTCCAGCTCACTGTGCCACCGGAGCGTCCCAACAACCCTATTTCAGCCTGTATGTAGCTGGCTGGTTTGCTCTACTGGACGCAGCACATCCTGGTCACACCCCTTGGTCCACGTGGTCCTCCCTGACTATGTGGCTCCCCCTATATCACATGGTCAACACTGTTGAGAGCCACATTTCACATGGTTTCCCCACCTCATCTACATGCCTCGTTGCCCCGGGTTACTCTAATACAGCTCCAAACCGCATCCCAAATCACCGCTGCAACCTCATATCACAGCCCTCGATCACCACCCACAACCTCCACTGTCGTGGGCTCCCATGCAGTCTCTGCCAAACTTTATTCCACCTCTTCCACCGTCCTCCCTGTCAGTGGCCCCATCAGGATCCACGCTCCTCCTAGCCCGACCCACCATCGCTGGGCCGATGCTGCCTCCATCGCCGACCAACCTACCAGTGGCCTACTATTCATTACACCCTCCCCCTAGACCCATCTAGAGCCACTACTCCAGGCACTGTCATGCACCATTTCCTTGTGCCACCATAACCCAGTACCTCGGTTAATGTTCGCCACGCCTTCATCGTCGCACATTTGTGATGTTGTTGTAGTGTTGGATCCCCGGTTTTGGATCGTTGCACCATGGATCTAAGGCGCAACAATCCTCTGTTCGTATTTCGCAAAGAATAAGGGATACAGAGAGATTTGGGGAAAATAAATTAAGCACATGAATGCTAAAATAATGCATCTTGTCCTTGTTGGGGTCAGCCTTGATCCGTTTATGTTAGAAGGATTATGAACAACCTTTCAACACAAAGATTTAATCTCCATTCAAATCCCCGCAAACAGTTATCCATCCCAAAAGAACGAATAAACCATAGATCAACCTTTTTGTGGGTTGTTCCATGTTCATAATTTGAATATAATAGGGGAAAGGAAATCACAAATAGATTAACATCCTACCTTGAGGTTGAATTAGTCGTTGATGAAGAATGGTGGTATGTGTCATCATCGATCCTCGAACCTCTGACGTTCATCGTCAAGAGAGTTTCCATCCACACCTTAGAGGAATTCCAGGGTTATGGTGATAACCATGAATTGCTGAAAAATGTTTCATTAAAAAAAATTTGTTGTGTCCAATAAAATATTTTTATTAAAATATTTTAATGAAGGTTACCTCCAAATTATAACATTCATAGTCGACCCACGCCGGTCGATGTAAGACCCCATCTAAGGTAAAGTCACTATTACGAACGCAACAGTGCCCTTAGATTTCTGATCTAGGTACCTATTTAGTAGTTATTAATTTTTTAAAGAAAATATGCTTGCATTATTTATTAAAAGATTAACATTTTTTATCGTACTGTTCTGGGAACATCAGGCCTCAGAATCTCACGTTGTCTCAGCACTTGGTCTCGGAATTTTCCCAATTAATTTATAAAAATAAAACTAAATAAAATAAGAATCATTACAACATCAAGTAAGGTTATTATGGAATGATCATATAGTTTTAACAAATCATAACCTCATCCCTTAACCATAAACCTCTTATTATTACTTAAGTGGATGTCTCCTACCCTTTTAGCAAATTATAGAAATGAATTGCTAAAGGGACCAATTTGAAAGGAACCTGGGTCTAATATGCACTCTTGATTGAGTGAATGGATGGACACAATAAGGACATAAACATGTGTTGTAACCTATGTCAAGTATAAGGGACTAGTCAATGGGTTTTTTGGACCCTAACTCATATTTGATTTTCCTACATTTGGGCTTAATATTCCCTAGTCTACCATAATAAAAGAAAGTGACCTTTTTGTCTTTAGAATCAAATCTAGGTTTTGGTTTCTTAATGTTCATGCTTTTTTATTTATTAAATTGTTACTTATTATTTTTAGATTGTGGTCTTCCCTTAGAGATAATCTCTCTGCCTCACCTTTGATTCTAGGTTTAGAGTGTAGTTCTTAAGAGAGAAGGGATGGCTTGACCACATTAATATTCAACAAGTCTTGGACATACATCATGGTCTCAAATAAATTTTTGTAAGTATTGTCTAGAGAAATTAGGAGGATCATTGCTTGATCTTTATCATTAACATTTACATAAATGTAGGATAAATCTAACATAACCCTGTTAAATTCATCAATATGGGGTTTAATAGAACTTCCTGGTTTCATTTTAAACATAAACGTGCGATTATTTTTATAAATTCTACCAACCAATGAATTAGACATGTATAAATTCTATAGTTTAAGATATATTCCAATATCAGTAGACTCATAAGAAACTTCTCTTAGAAATTTATCACTTAATAAAATAAGTAAAGAGTTATGCGCTTTAACTAACACATTAGGGGATACATATATATATATTCATTAACAATATGTATGGTTTCTTTTATAGATTTAATAGGTTTTTAGGCCCACAAAGGGCATAAATGAGGCCCTTCTGTATAAAAAAGGTTTTCGTCTTAATTCACCATAGGTTAAAGTCATTATCACCATCAAATTTCTTGATTTCATCTCTCATTTTTGACATGTTTAACCACAGAGTAGATGTTGAGTTCTTTAGACAATGTCAATCGTACGCCCACAACAACCGACCAATATCATGTGTAAACAATTCTTATCCAAAGGGATACAAAATGAATATAAATTTAGGATGGGACAGTTGCTTTAAAAGATAATAGTAGACATATAATAGTTATTTCATAAGAGATTAATATGAAGAAATTAAAACAGAAACGTAAACTATAAATCAAAAAATTGGAATCCAATTGATAGAAAAAAAACCTGTAAAGGCTATGATACCACTTTGTGAGGGGAGAGGTTGATCCAAATACAAGCTGATAGCCAAACCCCAAAAAGAACAAAACTGGGTGTTTCAAATTAGAGCTCAAAATCATAAAATCAAACCAATAACATGTACAAAATTAAAAGAAGAATAGGAACACAATATTTAACATGATCCAGTCTTGTGCGGACCTATGTGTATGGAAAGAACACCACCCAATATGCAGGTGTTTTATTAAGATCAAAATAATCGAATTCTACATGTGTAAACCATCATGAACCATGAGAAACAAAAACATGAATAGAAAAAAAATAATTAAAACATTGAATTAAATAAATCAAAAATTGTACCACTTATAGTGATGGTCCAAATCTCTTGGAGAGTGAAAGCCGCCTGGAACCCAAGACTCTCCTTCTTCCCTTGGAACTTGTGGATCTATCATTGAAAACGTTCTGCACTTCTTCCACCAAGTAAGGAACCATCTGCACCATAAAAAATCGATGAGATGAAGCTGGAGAGATAAAAAGGCTATGATAAGACTTTGATGAAAAAGCAATCTATGGTATCTCCAAAGGAAAACTGAGATCCATGATGGGAGAGGAGATCTGAATGACTGAGTGATCGAAGTGGAACTACAAAGGGGTGATGAAACCCCCCCCCCCCCAAACCGGACTACCCACCTCAAATAGAATGGACAACCTAATCGATCTATAAATCCATTTGAAATAGAGCTTCAGCGGAGAAATTAAATATGGCACACATGTGGACGGTCCAGATTCAAAGGGTTGTATGACTAATCAACGACTAGAAAACAAAAAAACTGCACATCGCTAGGGTAAGAATCCATGAATGATTACTGGCCAAGCTTAAGGCCAAGTCCCTCATGGAATGGACAATGCCTTGGAAGGAAGTCCCACATGGGAAAATAGTCCCAAGATTAAAAAATATGAGCAAAATAAAGAAATGCACATTTTTTTCATGCATGAGATTCAATCTAATAATTAGGAGAATAAAAACATGGAATATTTTAGTATGCAAACAATAATGGAATTCTATAATTCATGTCATTTTTTGATCTGAATGAGTTTTTCAATTGAGCATGAAGACAATGGTGATGAAAAATAATGGCGAAGGATCATGTGTGGGGTTGTACATCGGTTTTTCAGACGTTCTTTTTTAGGTCTAGATCAACTGTATGTGTGATTTTGGTTTATGTTTTCCATTTCATTCATAATATTGTGAATGAAATATGAGGGTTTAGTGATGTGAAATATTAAATTGCAATTTAATTGACTACATATTGTTTTATAACATGGTGAAAAATTATGATTTATCTATTCTTGTTGTTAGAATTTCCAACAAAAAACCGACGGGTCAAGCAGCCCGCATTTTTTTTCTGCATCATTTATTTTTTATTTGAATGAATTTAAATGCTATGCATTTAAGGATTTGGTATATCCTTATACCGTCATAAATGCTCTGCATTTAAAGATTTGGTATATCTTTGTACCATCATAAATGATCTGCATTTAATATTTTGGTCTTTTCTTGTACCGTCATAGATTCTTTGTATTTAATGTTTTGGTCTTTCTTTATACCAACATAAATGCTATGCATTTAATGTTGTGGGTCTATAAATTGATGTAATTGTGGTCTGAAATTTAGTTGAGTGAAATTGTGAAAAAGCTTGAAAGCTCCTTTGTGATGTGTGCCAATTTTCTACCTCTTTCATTCTTCCTCTCATATTTCTCGGCTTGTATAGCCAACAAACTGGTATCAGAGCCAAGTTACCAAGATTCTCTAATTTTTTTTAAGATGGACGCAATCCAGCCGCAAGTTCCGAACCTATCTATGGAAAACTACGAAAGATGGTGCATCCAAATGAAGGTGTTATTCGGATCGCAAGAATTATGGTAGATCGTCACCGAAGGGTATATTGTACCCTCTACGGCGGAAGAAGCTGCCTTCACGAATGATGAAAAGATGACTCTCAGAAATCAAAGAAAGAAAGACAACAAGACGTTGTTCCTCCTCTATCAAGGGTTGAATGAATCAACGTTCGAAAAGATTGTCGAAGCAACATCAAGCAAGAAAGCATGGGATACCCTTGCCACCGTCTTCAAAGGTGTTGATCGAGTAAAGCGGGTACATCTTCAAACATTAAGAGTAGAATTTGAAGCAGCGCACATGAAAGAAGGTGAGAGTATCTCTAATTATTTCTCAAGATTAATTGTTATTGTTAACAATTTGAAAAGGAATGGTGAAAAGGTGGAAGACATTTGAGTTATCAAAAAATCACTTCGATCTCTCACAACCAAGTTTGAGCATGTGGTTGTGCCAATCGAAGAATCAAAGGATTTGGAGAAACTATCCATTGAAGAACCGATGGGGTCATTACAAGTGCATGAGAAACAGATGCAAAAGAATACCGGTTCAAAAATAGAGCATGCCTTGGAGTCCATGTTGACTCTACAAGGAAAAAATAATGGTCACATGCAATGAGGTGGTCATCGTGGAAGAGGAAGAGGGCGTGGATATTATCCAAGCCATCAACAAAAGCAACTAAATCCTACCAGCTTTTGTGGAAGAGGGAATGGTAGAGGACGATTCACGCGTAGTCGTGGAAACGCAAAGAACATTCAATGCCACAACTGTAAGAAATTTGGTCATTATGCTTCTGATTGTTGGAGAAAAGTGGATCACGATGAACGATCCAACTATGCTGAAACATCTCATCATAAAGAACAAGGTACCACACTCCTCCTTGCACAAGAAAAGTCATGTGAATGCCCCAATGTTTGGTATCTCGACATGGGTGCAAGCAACCACATGAGTGGTAACAAAGAACTGTTCGAGGAACTCACAGAAGAAGTTCGTGGTGACGTGAGTTTTGGCGACTCATCAAAGGTACCCGTGATTGGAAAAGGTAAAATCAAAATCTATCAGAAGAATGGTGAACCAAATTACATCCCTAATGTGTATTATGTACCAAACATGAAAAATAATATCATTAGTCTCGGACAACTCCTTGAGAAGGGGTATGTTATACACATGGATAATTCTTCTTTTTTTATAAGGGATGCTCACAGGAGACTTGTTGCTCAAGTCCAAATGGCGAAGAATCGCATGTTTCCGCTGCGTATCAACACAAAAGTCTAGGAGTGTCTTTTGGGACTCATGAAGAATGACTCATGGAGATGGCATCTGTGATTTGGACATCTCCATTTTAGAGGGCTTAAACTTCTATCCTCATCAAGAATGGTGCACAGATTGCCATAAATTGAAGTTCCAAATCATGTGTGTGAGGCGTGTACACTCGGAAAACAATAAAGGAACTCATTCCCAAGAGGAGTGTCTATAAGGGCAAATGAAGCACTTCAGTTAGTTCACACTGATATCTGTGGACCGCTTGAAACACCTTCACTTGGAGGTAATAGGTATTTTATTACCTTCATTGATGATTTTAGCAGGAAACTCTGGGTGTATTGCATCAAAGAAAAATCTTCTACATTTGCGATCTTTAAAATGTTTAAAGCTCGTGTTGAAGCTGAAAGTGGTTATAGAATCAAAGTTCTCAGATCTGACAGAGGTGGAGAATACACTTCAAATGTTTTTCATGATTTTTGCAGGGAACAAGGCATCAAGAAACAATATACTTCTTATTACACGCCACAGCAGAATGGCATTGCAGAAAGGAAGAACCGCACCATCCTCAACATGACGAGGACCATGCTGAAGGAGAAAGGCTTGCCAAACATCTTCTGGGCAGAAGCAGTGGCATGTACTTCCTATCTGCTCAATCGGTGTCCAACCAAGAGCGTCAGAAACATGACACCACAAGAGGCATGGAGTGGCTACAAACCGAGCGTAGCACACCTAATAATCTTCGGGTGTGTTTCCTACGCTCAAGTTCCAAAAGCGATAATAAGGAAGCTTGATGATTGTGGTGAAAAGTGCATCTTCATCGGCTACAGTGAAGAGTCTAAAGCCTATAAGCTCTACAATCCACTAACCAATAAATTAGTGGTTAGTAGAGATGTGGTCTTTAGAGAGGAAGAAGCTTGGAAATGGAATGATGAAGAACCAAACAAAGAGATTCCAGCCGAAACAGAAGATCCTGAAGAAAGGCGTGATCATCAGGAGAAAACTCCAACAACACCTTCCCCGGGCACATCATCAGTACACATGAGTCCAGGAGGACATTCCATCACTCCTGAAAGGACTCCATCAAGTCAAAATTTGGCGAGCTCATCCTCACCCATGGCGCCCAAAAAAATGAAAAGCTTAAGCGACATTTATGAGCAAACCGAAGAGGTAAATCTTTTTTGACTGTATACAGATCATGAGCCTCTGACATTTCAGGAAGTCATAAGGGAAGAATGTTGGAGAATGGCTATGAGAGAAGAAATTCACGCCATAGAGAAAAATGACACATGGGAGATGACCACACTTCCTAATAGCCATAAATCCATTGGTGTCAAATGGGTGTACAAGAACAAGCGAAATGCTGATGGTGAAATCGATCGCTACAAGTCGAGGCTTGTAGAAAAGGAGTACAAACAGAAGTATGGGGTGGACTATGAAGAAGTATTCACTCCTGTTGCTCACCTAGACACTGTGAGAATGATTATCACTCTTGTTGTTCATCACATTAGGATGATCTAACAATTGGATGTGAAGTCTGCATTCCTGAATAGAATTCTAGAGGAAGAGGTCTATGTAGACCAGCCTGAAGGCTTTGTTATGCAAGGGGAGGAAGAAAAAGTTTATCTATTGAAGAAAGCTCTTTATGGGTTGAAGCAGGCTCCTCGTGCTTGGAATGCACGCATTGACAGCTATCTTTGAGAGAATGGCTTCTCTAAATGTCCATATGAGCATGCAGTTTACATCAAGATGAATGATCGTGGCGATATACTCATTGCATGATTGTATGTTGATGATTTGCTGTTTACAGGAAATATTCGACAAATGTTCGATGATTTCAAGAAGGCGATGTTCAAGGAGTTCGAGATGACCGACGGAGGTCTCGTGTCCTTCTTTCTGGGCACATAATTAAAGCAACAACATGAAGGCATCTATATTTCTCAGAAGAGGTATGCTAAGGATTTGCTTGAAAAATTCAATATGGCCAATTGAAATGCTGTAAACACACATGTGGCAATGAGCTTAAAACTGAAAAGAGATAGAGAAGGAAGACGTGTTGACTCAACTCTGTTCAAGGGTCTGATTGGAAGCCTGAGGTATCTCACAATCACAAGTCCTGATATTGTCTATAATGTTGGGATTCTAAGCAGGTATATGGAAGCTCCGAAAGAGTCACACTGGTTAGAGGAAAAATGTATCCTCTGGTACGTTAAAGGAATGGTGGATTTTGGTCTTTTTTATCCATACAATGAAAAAGAAAATCTACAAGGATACTCAGACAGTGACTGGGGAGGCAACCAAGATGAAATAAAAAGCACCACTGGGTATATATTTTTCCATGGATCGACTGCTTTCACGTGGAATTCAAGGAAGCAAAGTGTGGTCGCCTTGTCTACATGTGAAGCAGAGTAAATGGTGGCAACATCCACTGTTTGTGATGGAATCTTGTTGAGAAATCTGCTGAAGGAGTTGAAGCATCTTTAGGATGGATCCACATTGATATATGTGGATAACAAGTCAGTAATTGAACTTGCCAAAAATCTGGTGCAGCATGGAAGAAGCAAACATATTGACACCCGATTCCATTTTCTGATAGATCATGTGAAGTAGAAAACGATAAAATTGGAATATTGTCATACTACGGAACATGTGGCTGATATTTTCACAAAGTAATTACTGACAGATGTATTCAAAAGACTCAGAACGATACTCGGAATGAAGCCGGTTTTTGTTTGAAGGGGAGTGTTGGAATTGCAAAAAAAAACCATGGGTCAAGCAGCCTGCATTTTTTTCTGCGTCATTTATTTTTTATTTGAATGAATTTAAATGATATGTATTTAACGATTTGGTATATCTTTTTACCGTCATAAATGCTCCGCATTTAACGATTTGGTATATCTTTGTACTGTCATAAATGCTCTGCATTTATTATTTTGGTATTTTCTTGTACCATCATAGATTCTCTATATTTAATGTTTTGGTATTTCTTTGTACCAACATAAATGCTATTAATTTAATGTTGTGGGTCTATAAATTGATGTAATTGTGGTCTGAAATTTAGTTGAGTGAAATTGTGAAAAATCTTGAAAGCTACATTGTGTTGTGTGCCAATTTTATACCTCTTCTTGTTGCTAATATATATCTTGTCCCATTGTCATGACTGGTTAGGCCTCATTGTTTCGTGATGCTGGATTTGTGATCCAGATCTATGTGTCTGGTGGATTTTTATTTTTTGTTCTGTGGTCAGTGGATCTTGTTTGATTTTTTATGTGATATGTTTCCACTTTGTTAGATCCTTTCTCCATTGATTTTCCCTACTTTCTGATTTTACAATTTAAAATAATTGTTTTTATTGTGTTTTTTCCATGTGTTTTATCTCTACGTGATTTCTGTAAATTCATTCATTTTTTTGTTTAGTTTATCATTATATCAAACAATATTATTTAAAAATATAATAAACTTGGGCTTTCATCTTTTTCCGAGAGCTATTGACTGGCACTAGGTTTAGACCATTTACATCTTCAATGTCATCACCTTTTGTTCGAGGACTATTTGATCTTCACCAGAGATGAGTGTGCTACCATATTGTAACTTATCTATGGTTTACAGGAGATGTGATTCTCATTAGAGTCATGGATGGATTACTATTTTAAAGATTATTAAGACCTAAATCTAGATCTATGGATAGAGGGAAGGTTGTTGGAAAATAGGGTGATTGAAATATTGTTCTTTTATTAGAATCGTGAAAGTGCACCCTATGGTCATCTTTCCCACATTCATATGGTCCTAGATGTCTTTATCTTCTATTTCTTAGGGGCTCATCAGGGTTATGACACTAGTGTTGTGGTAGGCAATATGCTTCTCTCGACGCCGAGGTGAGTTCACAGATACTACTATAGATTGGGATAAAGATAACACTAAAAAAAGTTTGTAATAGTGTTAGAAAGTAATTGTTGTCCTAAGTGCCTTTAAAATGGGTTCCCCTTTACCAATGCTAAAAATCCCTGATAAAAGGAGTGATTTATCTATGCTAAAAAACACTCATAAAAGTGATCCTTTATCAATGATACCAATAGCGATCATAAAGGTCATACTACTGCAATGTGTTGTTACTATCACAACACATTATAGCAATATAGAGGAAACAAATACAGACATTTGTGGTAGAAAATACAAAATATGGAAAATTAATAATTCAATTGAAATAAGAAACACATCATAATTACAAAAACACTATATTATATACATTTCAAACATTATTTTGTACAATTACATTATCAAGTACAATTTATCACATACATTTAAAAACATCAATGGTATCATTGTATTGGGCACCCGACCCCTTCTCAAAATGTACGATCATGGTATAAGTTTCCAAAAAAAACAACCAAACTTGAGTAAAAGAATCCACCTGTATAATAAAATTATTCTTATTATATTAATACTATAAATAAATAAATTAAACATAAATATGAAATAATACATTAATAAAATATAAATTTTAAAATGATAATGAACACTTCCTATCATACCACATATGTCATGTATCAGATTGAGGCGCAACAGATTCATACATATCACAAATGATTTATTCATGGTTGTACTAAAGTATCAAAAAATCAGAATTATTTTTTTGGGTTTTGGGTATGTCACTTGTTTTTTTACTAAAATTTCTATTTTAAATAAAAATACACATTTGGAGTCATACTGGTCACACAGTGCATCAGATTGATGTGTGGCTAATTCCTACACATCAAAAATGACTTATGTTTCATTTTACTAAATTATCAAAACATTCTGAATGTTCTTTATCAGTTTTGTGTATGTCACTTGTGTTTTATACTAAAATGTCAATTTAAACTAAAAACGCACACTTTGAGTAATACTGATCGCATCATGTGATAGTTTAACATGAGACTAATTCTTATACATCACAAATGACTTATAAATCATTTTCCTAAATTATCAAGATAATTTAATCATTTTTTTTGTCATTTCTCAGTGAGTTACACACCTTTTGGAATAAAATGTCAATTTCAAACTGATAACAAACACTTTGGGCCATATCAAGAACATTGTGTATCAGATGGAGGTGTGATTGATTTATATTTGTATAAATGAATTTGACATAATTTTCATAAAGTTTCAAAAAAATATGAATGAGATTTCTTAGTATTGAGTATTTCATTTATCCTTTTTACTAAAATGTCAATTTTAAATAAAAAATACACACTTAGAGTCATACTGGTCATACCATTCATCAGATTGAGGTTAGTATAATTCTTAAACATTAAAAAGGACTTATGGATCGTTGTCCTAATGTATCAAAAAAATTCAAACAAATTTCTCTGATTTGAGTATGTCACTTTTCCTTTTTACTAAAATGTCATTTTAAACATAAAATGCACACTTTGAGTCATACTGGTCAAATCGTGTGTCAATTTGACCTGAGACATATTTTTACACATCACAAATTATTCATGAATCGTTTTATTAAAAGTATAAATACAATATGAGAATGCTTTCTCATTTTTAGTCAGTGACACACGTTTTGAACTAAAATTTGAATTTTAGACTGAGAATAGACACTTTGAGTCATACAGGGAACACTGTGTATTAGATTGTGGTGTGGATGATTCCTATAGGTCACAAATGACATATAAATAGTTTTCATAAATTATCCAAAAAAATCTAATTTTTTCTCATATTTGATTATGTCAATTGTATTTTTTACTAAAATGTAAATTAAAAAAAAGTTACACTTAGATTCATACTGATCAGTCCATGAATCATATTGAGGGGTTCCTGATTCCCACATGTCACAAATGACTTATTGATCATTTATTAAAGCATAAAAACAAAACAAATTTATTTTTTTATTACTCTTTTCATTTTTAATAAAATTTCCTTTAAAATTTAAAACACAGACTTTGAGTCACACAGGTCACATCATGTTTCGGTTTGATGTGAGACTAATTCTTACACATTAAAAATTATTTTGGAATTCTCTTCCTAAATTATTAAGAAAATCCGAGCATTGTTTCTTGGATTATAGTGAGTGACGGATATTTTGAACTAAAATGTTAATTTTATATTGATAACAGCCACTTGGAGTCATACCAGGAACACCGTGAACAGGATTGACGTGAAGTTAATTTCTACACATCAAGAAGGATGTATATATCATTTTCCAAAAGTATCTGAATAATACAAAAATGTTTTCTTTGTTTTGATTTTTTTTACTTATCCTTTTTACTAAAATGTAAATTTTAAATAAAAAGGCATACTTTGAGTCATACCAGTCACACCGTATGTCAGATTGCAGTACAATTGATTCCTTGTAACAACCCATAATTTTTTCAATGGAATTCCCCTTCTTATAATAATGTCATAAAACACATATATGACATAGTGAAACCAATAAAAACATTATTCTCAAAAATGAATAATTATACTCTAGTCATCAATTAAACCAATAAGAATTCCAAATATTACATCAGAAAAATAAATAGAAAATAAGATAACAATAATGGGAAAATTTGGATCTGCTAGTTCCACTAGAATAACCGCACTCATGAACAAAGCTATAAAAATAAAACATAATTTTAATAATATAATATCCATTTGAAGATGAAAGTATATATAACCTTGAGAGAAAAAAATAAGTTAATTAAGAACAAATGAAATAAGTTGTATTTGTAGAAATTAAGGAACCAATATCGTTGAATAGTAACTTGGCTATTGGAATAGTGATCTGACCATTAGGAAGAGTAATTTAGCTTAGAATACCAACCACACCTATGAAAGTATAAATAAAATTTAGTTATCATATATATGAAAATATGATATATTTATATTAACGCATAAGTAAATAAATGTTTTAAAAATGGTAATTTAAGTGTGGGTATTTTTGTGAAACGTAAATGTTTATTTACAATATTATAATTAGTATAATTGTATAAAAGAAAATTTATTTTCAAAAAAAAAATTCATAAATTTTTTTTTGTATTATATTTATAATATAATTTTATGAAAACTTAATTAATTTTTTAAAGGTTCATAAAATTGATTATAATATAAAAATCAGTATCTTTCGAATAAATGATGATTTTAATTAAAAATTAACTTTATATTATTTTGATAATTATTTTAATAAAATGGATTCCATTTTTGAATTCTATATATCAAAAATGGTTAGAGTGAATTTTTGGGATTTTTCTATAATAGTTTATTTTTTGTGAATAGTGAATTACTGTAATTTAAGCTATTTATCCTTATAAGAAAAATTCATGAATATTTGAGTCATGGATGATATAAGAATGATGTAAGTACCCATTATATTGAACTATACTTCAGTAATTACTATATTCAGTTATAGTAATCAACACTATAGATAGCCTTGATCCAAAGTAATAAACTACGAAATATAATAATCAGAAATAACCTTCTCCTCCCTTATAAATACAACCCCCACAACCCCTTATAAAAATACCTTATAAGCCTTGTAAGTTGTCAATATTATAACTAATTCCCTTATAAAACTTCTTCCCCATGTCCAAGATCTTATGGTCTTAAAAAAGACCAATTCTAATTTCATTAAGGAGGTTCTCAAGGAGATGACATTCAAGAGGTAAAATCCCCCATCCTTCTCTTTTAATTTATTTTATTTTCTTATCCTCTCTTAAACTCCCATATCCAAAGAAGAATTATAACTATAGTATCATATATCTATAGTGAAATTTTATTGTGTTAATGGAATATCCATCATCAAATCTATTTTCTTCTCCTTTTACATTAAAAATGAAAACATTGTTCATGATATGTTGGTTCCAAACCTTCATGGACGATGAGTTTTTGTTTTCCATTACTATCTTTAAGGCTGGTCATAAAACCATTATTACGGTTAAAACATATGTTTATATGTATATTATAACTTATTTCATATTTTTGAACTAATATGTAGATGTTATCCCAACTAGGTTAAATGCCCTAAAAGGGAGGGAGAATCAGGGTATGACAAATTAAAACAACTACTCATTCGAATCTTTTTTCGTCATTAAACAAAAAACTCTTCTCTCCCTTTCCCATAGAAATGTATGGACAAAAATAAAATAATGTACATGACACAAAACTTTTACTTGGTTCACCCTCACTAGGTTAGTCCAAGGTGTAATGCCCCAACCCCAGTTACCCAGAGTCGGTGCATTATTACATAACATTGGGATGATCACAAAATATCAAGTCTTGAAAGATCGATTAGTTTAGTAGGCTTGGAAACACTAGATACATTCATAAGTCTTACATTACATAATAAAGTAAAAAACTACAACAAAATCTTGTCTTCATATTCCCTCATACTATCCCTGCAGGTCATTCATAAAATACTTCTTCACATCCTAAGAAAAATAAAACATTGAAAGGGGTGAGCTCATATGCTCAGTAAGGATAACAATATAGTGGAAACTTTACTAAATAAACATAAACATTTAAGGAAATGCATAACTAAAACAAAAGTCATTTAAACATGAACTTCAGCATAATATGGCATAAATAAAATGAAATAATGCCATTTACTTATTCACATGGATATTCTACTAATCAGATAATCACATGAAATATCAATAACCACTTTCAGAATGATGGAATGCATAATGTCAGACTATCATAACCATGTAGCCAAGGCCTCGTGCCAAGACTACAAATAAGATTTTGTCAAGGCCTCGTGCCAAGACACTAGTTTGTCTCATGAGACATACCGATGCATCGAGGAGATATAGAGGGCTCCACCCATCACTTATTATGTCCTATGCATTCCTCATATGAATAGGTTTAAACATAACATAAACATTCGTATTGAAACTAGCATATGAAATGTCAATACTTTCTCCATAAACCATGAATGGTATAAAAATATCACATCCACAGTCAAACATATCACAAAACATTCAATACAATATGGAAGTTTTGTATCATAATAAATCAACTTCAAATAATCTTAAAATCCATCAAAGGATGTTTACATAGATGAAATCAAAACTATTTGAGACAAATATCTCTTTTTTGAAAACATTTAAAAGTCACACATTTATAAAGGAAGTAATTTAAAAGAGATTTTTGAATCAATGTGTCCCATACCACATTGAAAATTTTTAAAAGAAATATCATTTCAAAACATTCATGTCCATATAAATAAATCCTTAAAATCATTTTGAAAACATGGACATTAATTAAAAAGATTTATAAAGATAAATCTTTAAAACATTTAAAATTTTGATCTTGATAAAGAGTACATTTCAAAAATTCTTAAAATATTCATTTTGAAATCATTTAAAGGTCACATAATTATAAAATAAAACATTTAATTTCAAAATATTATTATAATCTTGTATGGGAAGCTTTGAGGATTTTATAATGGAAGAAAATAGTCGCACCCACCGTATAAGTTAAAAAAACATTCTTACCTTAATTCTGTCGAAAAGGTTAAAAAGGACATTGTTTGGAAAATGGCAGAAAAATTCCTTTATAAAATTCTTATAAAAAGTCACACAATGGTATAAATGACTTTAACCCATATTCTCTAAAATAGTAATAATATTTTGAAATACATTTTTAAGAAACCTGGATGTGGATGATAAAGAGGTCTGAGTAGATAATTACGTATAAACAACCTCGGAAAATGAAGATATTGTGAAAAAAACCTTACCTTGTACTTTTCATTGGTTGAGGGTAGGTTAACCACCAATATAATGGTGAAATAATTTTTATTAAATGATACAAGAATAATCTACATTAATATGATATCATATATTATCTTTAAACATTGATTGTTAATAATATCTTAGTATTATCATCGTTTCAGGTGTTAACAGATTAATTTTCCTTTATATTCTTTGTTATGTGAGCTGTATTTGTTAGGGATGGGATGTATATTATTCATATCCAGAATGATATCATGTCTCAAAAAATTATTTTTAATCACCAAATGAAATTTAGTCTTGAATGGATTCGATCGGGAATGAATCTCATCGCGTTCGTGGAGACGGTATTCCGTACGTACAGACGGGCGACAATATCATTCTTTTGATATTAAAATAATATATAATTGGATGGTATATCATATATACAGAATCCTTATCATGTTATATTTATTATTTACATGAATTACACATCATTATTATACCCATCCAAATAATAATGTTTTGAATAACAATTACACCACGACGTGGAGACGGTAAGTCGTACATAGACACGTATGGTGACATGTCATTAAAAGGATGGATAGAATACTGAATATGGTTGTAACATATTTATAATAACATCACAGTATATATAATATTCTGGATTTATTATTTTATAATGGGAATAAAAAAGAAATAAGAGTTGAATAAGAAAGGAACTTGAAAGAGGGTAGTGAAAACATTACCTCTTCTTTAGGTTCTTCCTTTTGATTTGATCAAAAGGGCTCCTTAGTTTGGTATTATGATCAAACTAAGGCCTCTAGGTTGAATTTATGGAAGTTTAGATGATATTTGGGAATTGTTTGTCCAAGACATAAGGCTTTTAAGGTGTAAATTAGAGAGAGGGGGGAGTGCCCCTTTATAAGAGGGGTGAGGGGCACCTTTGGAAAAGCTAGAAATATTATTTTATAATAAATTCATATTCAGTTTATAATGCCTCCAAAGTGAATTATTTAAAGGTTAAGGTGGGTATGGGTCAAAATCCTTTCAACCAATATATTTTAGACAGGTTTTGGTAATTACATTAACCTTATCTTTTTGTTTTAACTCTTAGTTAATTAGATTGACATTTACCATGTCACTTTGTCTTTTTATATTATATAGTTAATAAACATACTATATACATCCAAGAGACCCAAAATTGGTCCATTAATTATACAAATATAATGATATAAGTTCTTTGGATGAACCTTAGATTTTTAGGAATAGAATATCAATTAATAATATAATACTTGTTTTAAAAACTCATTTATGTCAATTTTGACAATATTAAATAATTGATTTTTGTTAAAGTCATAAATACTTTATTAATTCAAAACAAATTCATTTAAGCAATCCTAACATGTCATATTAACCAATAAAATTCGTGTATGGCATCAAAACTTTCAAATTATATTTATTTTAACTTTTATAATACCAATTATTTGATTCTTTTATTAATAAGGAAAATACTGCATCATTATTGTATCATAAATAAATTTAATTATTAAATGTCTAAAAATTATAAATAAAATACCATTATTTAGAAAATATTTTTATCTTTATAATTAATATTTATAGTTGAAAATATAACATATATAACCCTATGTAAAAATTCTTTTTCTAAAAGATATATGCTTATGTCATTTTTGTATTTACTTTAACTTAATTAATATAAAGTGTCCTTATCACCTAGAAGTGGCTCCATGGGGTCCCAAAATAGACCCAAACATGCCCCTGGTTGGACATGTATCAACCAATAAGTTTAGGACACGTTTTAGGGTAATTTATTATTATTATAATATTATTTGTTTACCCTTATTTACCGGATTTACCCTTTAACCATGGTAAATAAAATATTTACCGAAGTAATTATTCAAAATTTATAAAAATAAAAGTTATCTATTTACACAATTTGTAAATTCTGATTCCAAATATGGAATCCATTTTTCCAAATTCAAAACACAGAAGTGGCAAAAATTAATTTAAAATTAATTCCCACTGTTAAAACAAAAAGCGTGTTTTTAAGAAATAATAACTATCAAAAGATTGAAACTTGTTTATATATGGTTTAATTGTGAAATTATGTGCAATTACCAAAATTGTATAAAATAGTAAAAATATATTCTAAGTATAATTTAAAACCACTAAAATTCATAATTTATCACTATTAATTATTTTGATTAAAAAAGTTTTTTTTAATTAAAATTTAATAATTTTCACTATTCATCAAAATATAAAAGTTATCCGAAAAGTACCAAAATTTCACCCTAGGCTAATTTCAATATTTTAAATCCAAAAAGGAATTCCATTTTGAGAGATAAAATTTATAAAATTTCAAAAAGTGGGTATTACTATTCATAACAGCTACTTTGATTGGTCGCAGTGTGTTAAAATCTTGAAGTTGTGTACAATGCAAGCTATTGCATTATTCAAAGGGAAACGTACCATGGAATCTTGGGGTGTTACATTCTACCCTCCTTTAATAAATTTAATCCTCGCAATTTGAAATTTTTCTTCAAAAATAAAAGGTTGAAAATAGAAAATATCTTTGTGGGAAAACCCACATCGGAAATTGGGTTAATAAAATTTAGTCTTAATAAGAGGAAAAGAGAAATGAAAGAGTCACCACCAAATTATGATATCGATTTGGAGAACATTGATGGAAATTAAAGACACATAATTGGAGGAAAAATGTAAATATTTATAGGGAGTGATTGAGGTCATCAGTCACAAAAAATTGTAGAATTTAGGGTCTCAAAGCCATCAATATATGATGATTTAAAATATCATTGGTTCAACAAAACATAAGGTACTAGGATAACACATTTTTGGTATTAAGATCCCTTAACTAATGTTTATGAATTAGTTTCTTCATAGAATAAGAGAAATATATATGCAAATATATATATATATATACTTGACAAGTAGAGTTTCATCCTTCAACTAATTTCTACCACAAACTCATCTTTCACTCCAAAAGATAATAGAACTAAAAAATATTATATTTATACTAATAATATAAGGATCCAAACATTAGCATATACCATTAAAATGAAGAAAAATACTTTGTAATGACCAGGGACTACCTGCAGGCTAGTGGTAGGTAATAAAGGCCTATCGCACTATGGTTGTAGGTTAGATTCATGCAGCTTTATCTGACGCGACGGGTTATCGCCCGACCAGCAGGTTGTCCTTTTCCTAAAACTATAGTATCATAATATTACAAAAATTGATCATAAGAATTTTTTTAACCTTAAAAAATATTATCCAATGTTCAACTTAATCCACTCCAAACATTATAGTTATCCAAAATACCTCTGTCCAGACTCTCTGTAAAAGGTATCCAAATTCCAAAATCAATTGTCACATCAGATTCCCCAGACAAATTAAAGTTTATCTTATTGTCACATACTGAAAATATGATTACCTTAGTCATATTAAAACCTTAATGAAAACAACAATTACTGTAGTACAATCCTTATATATATCACATTATTCTTATAACTAGAATATAATCCTTGAGTCCAAAAACGCAAATACATTAATTATTCCACTTCAACTGTAGTAACAGCATAAGATTGGCCTTGATCCCTTGGCCTTTTCCGAGGTAATTATCCTTGGCGCTTAAGGAATTCATTCTCATAATTCCCCATTTCTCTACAATTTTAGCATTCAGCATTGACAACATCTTTTTTTCCCTTGCAATCACGACCCTGATGACCTTTTCCTCCACATTTGTAACAAACTCCCATTCCTTTTAGGAAAGTATCGGGGTGTTTCTTCCCAAAATTATCACATAATGGAAAATAATTCTTTACCTTTTTCCCTTTATCTATCTCTTGTTCCACCGTTCTCTTCTTCTCTTTCTTTACTTTATTGTCATAAGATTTAGAGAATTCCTTTTCTGTCTTTATAGCACATGAGATAATGTCTTCGTATGGTGAGAAGGATTTTGAGACTAATGCTCGATGGAGAAATTGTTTTAACCCATCAAAGAAACGATCAATCTAACTCCTCAGGTTACATATATAATCTGCTGCATGCCTCTCTAACCTTGTAAAGTTAGCTTCATACTTTGCAACATTCTCATCCTCCTTTTGCCTCAGACTGAGAAATTGTCTTTCCATATCTAGTTGATGGTCATGAGGAAAGTATTTTTCTAAGAAAATATCTTTAAACTCCCTCCATTTTATACTTTATACTTTTTCATGATCCTTTGTGTTTTGAATTAATGACCACTATTGATCATCATCTCCAGTGAGGCGGTAAACTGCCATGATAACCTTTTCCCTTTCACTACTCCTCAAAGCCTGAAATATTTTCTCTAGGTAACTTATCCATTGCTCAACTACTAGTGGATTTGTACCCCCATTGAATGTTGGTGGTTATTGCCTCATGAAACGATCTAACATTGATCCTCCACGCTGTAGATCAGGGTGCTCCATACGTGTAAGGTTATTATTCATAATCTGAGTGAGTTGTCCCAGTATGGTGATTAGCCGATCCGCACCAGTTGCATCACCAGCACCACTATAATTATCTTTACCAGGAGGGAAATCCCTACATGGAGTGTGTGCATTGATACAGTTTCCATTTCTTCCACTAGGCACCATTTAAAAACAATGGCATTCACTAGATTAGTTTATAAATCGCAATACATAAATCCAAACTTGTAAAACACTTATCATAAATTGAACAGTTTATGGATATAATCCATAATCACAAAAATGTCTTCTTTGAGGAAGTATATACTCATAAACCCTTCATAATGGTTTGTAAAGAAAATGAGAATTATCCTAAACATATCCCCCGGGAGTGTCTTAACCAAGAGTGCAGTAAGGCCCATTGTCGTGCACCAGTTCCCATTCGAGTCTAGATTAAATCGGTGTTTTCAGGTTTTACCCCTAGGTACATATGTGCCAGAGCCACCTCTACCTGCTCGTATCCAGATAGGGATGTATTTCTTGAAAAATCACAAAATCTCTACAATACCAAAATTCTAGGAAGTTATTCTACACTAATCCTCAAATTCCATCTTAGGCCTATGTGCTCTAATCAGAGTTTATCTAAATCTAGCTTCCAAGGTTTGCATTAAACTTCCTTTGATAACAACTGTAATGCCCTGACCCCAGTTACCCAGAGTTGGTGCATTATTACATAACATTATCATGATCACAAAAGATCAAGTCTCAAATGACCGATTAGTTTAGTAGCCTTGGAAACACTAGATACATTCATAAGTCTTACATTACATAATAAAGTGAAAAACTACAACAAAATATTTTCTTCATATTCCCTCAGACTATCCCTGTAGCTCATTCATAAAATACTTCTTCACATCCTAGGAAAAATAAAACATTGAAAGGGCTGATCTCAGATGCTCAGTAAGGATAACAATATAGCAGAAACTTTCTTAAATAAACATAAACATTTAATGAAATGCATAACTAAAACAAAAGCCTTTTAAACATGAGCTTCATCATAATATGCCATAAATAAAATGAAATAATGCCATTTACTTATTCACATGGATATTCTACTAATCGAATAATCACATGCAATATCAATAACCACTTTCATAATGATGGAATGCATAATGCTAGACTATCATAACCACGTATCCAAGGCCTCGTTCCAAGACTACAAATAAGATTTTGTCAATCCCTCATGCCAAGACACTAGTTTGTCTCGTGAGACCTACCAATGCATCAGGGAGCTATAGCGGGATCAACCCGTCACTTATTATGTTCAATGCATTCCTCATATGAATAGGTTTAAACATAACATAAACATTCGTATTAAGACTAGCATACAAAATGTCAATACTTTCTCCATAAACTATGAATGGTATAAAAATAACACATCTACAGTCAGACATATAAGAATACTTTCAATACAATATGGAAGTTTTGTATCATAATATAGCAACTTCAAATAATCTTAAAATCCATCAAAAGATGTTGACATAGATGAAATCAAAACTATTTGAGAGAAATATATCTTTTTTGAAATCATTTAAAAGTCACACATTTATAAAGGAAGTAATTTAATGGAGATTTTTGAATCAAGGTGTCACATACCACTTAGAAACTATTGAAAAGAAATATCATTTCAAAAAATTCTTGTCCATATAAATAAATCCTTAAAATCATTTTGAAAACATGGACATTAATTAAAAAGATTTAGAAAGATAAATCTTTAAAACATTTAAAATTATGATCTTGATAAAGAGTACCTTTAACAAATTCTTAAAATATTCATTTTGAAATCATTTAAAGGTCACATAATTATAAAATAAAACATTTACTTTCAAAATATTCTTATAATCTTGTAAGATAATCTTTGACAATTTTATAACGGCGGAAAATAGTCACACCCGCCGTATAAGTTAAAAAAACATTCTTACCTTAATTCTGTTGAAAAGGTTAAAAAGGAACTTATTTGGAAAACGACAGAAAGATTCCTTTATAAAAATCATATAAAAAATAAAACAAGGGTATAAATGACTTTAACCCATATTCTGTAAAATAGTAATAATGTTTTGAAATACATTTTTAAGAAACATTGATGTGGATGATAAAGAGGTCCCAGTAGATAATTATGTATAAACAAACTCAAATAATGAAGAGATTGTGAAATAAACCCTTACCTTGTAATTTTCCTTGGTTGAGGGTAGATTAACCTCTTGTATAATGGTTAAATAATTGTTATTTAGTGATACAAGAATCATATACATTAATATGATATCGTATATTATCTTTAAACATTGATTGTTAATAATATCTTAGTATTATCATCGTTTCCAGTGTTAACGGATTCATTTTCCTTTATATTCATTATTATGTGCACCGTATTTGTTATGTATGGGATGTATATTATTCATATCCAGAATTATATCATGTCTCTAACAAATATTTTTAATCATCAAATTAAATTTAGTCTTGAATGGATTCAATGGGGGAATGAATCTCATCGCGTTTGTGGAGACGGTATTCTGTACGTACGCACGAGCGACAATATCATTCTTTTGATATTAAAATAATATATAATTGGATGTTATATCATATATAAAGAATAATTATCATGTTATGTTTATTATTTACATGAATTACACATAATTATTATTCCCATCCAAATAATAATGTTTTTAATAACAATTACACCACGACGTGGAGACGGTAAGTCGTACGTGCGCACGTATGGTGACATGTCATTAACAGGATGGATAGAATACTAAATATGGTTGTACCATATTTATAATAACATAAAAGTTTATATAATATTCTGTAGTTATTATTTTTGAATGGGAATAACAAAGAAAGAATAAGTTGAAGAAGAAAGGAACTTGAAAGAGGGTGGTGAAAACATTACCTTTTCTTCGGGTTCTTCCTTTTGATTTGATCAAAAGGGATCCTTAGGTTGGATTTCTGATCAAACTAATTACTATAGGTTGAAGTGAGGGAAGATGAGATGATATTGGGGCAGGTTTTTTCCGAGCCAAATGGCTTTGAAGGTGTAAATTAGAGAGAAGGGCGAGTTCCCTTTTATAAGAGGGGTGAGGGGCACCTTTGGAAAAGCAAAAAATATTATTTTATAATAAATTAATATTCGGTTTCTAATGGATAAAAAGTGTATTATTTAAAGTTTAAGGTTGGTATGGGTCTAAATCCTTTCAACCAATAGATTTTAGACAGGTTGGGGTCATTAAAGTATCCTTATCTTTTAGTTTTAACTCTTAGTTAATTAGATTGACATTTACCATGTCACTTTGCATTTTTATATTATATAGTTAATAAAATTACTATATACATCCAAGAGACCCCTAAGTGGTCCATTAATGATACAACTATCATGATATAAGTCCTTTTTCCTAACCTTAAATTTTTAGGAATATAATATCAATTAATAATATAATACTTTTTTTAAAAACTCATTTATGTCAATTTTGACAATATTAAATAATTGATTTTTGTTAAAGTCCTAAAAACTTTATTAATTCAAAACAAATTCATTTAAGCAATCCTAACATGTAATATTAACCCATAAAATTCTTTTATGGCATCAAAACTTTCAAATTATATTTATTTTAAATTTTATAAAACCAATTATTTGATTCTTTCATTAATAAGGAAAATACTGCATCATTATTGTGTCATAAATAAATTTATTTATTAAATGTCTAAAAATTATAAATAAAATACCATTATCTAGGAAATATTTTTATATTTCTAATTAATATTTATAGTCGAAAATATAACTTATATAACCCTATGTAAAAAATGTTTTTCTAAAATATATATGTATATGTCATTTTTGTATTTACTTTAACTTAATTGATATAGTGTCCTTATCACCTACAAGTGGATCCATGGTGTCCCAAAATCGACCCAAAGATGCCCATGGTTGGACATGTATCAACCAATAATGTTAGGACACGTTTTAGAGTAATTTATTATTATAATAACATTATTGTTTTACCCTTATTTACCGGATTTACCCTTTAACCATGGTAAATAAAATATTTACCGAAGTAATTATTCAAAATGTCTAAAAATAAAAGTTATATATTTACAAAATTGGGAAATCCTGATTCCAAATATTGAATCCATTTTTCCAAATTCAAAACACAAAAGTGGAAAAAATTAATTTTAAATTAATTCCCGCTGTCAAAACAAAAAGTTTGTTTTTAAGAAATAATAACTATCAAAAGATTGACACTTGTTTATGTCCGGTTTAATTGTGAAATTATGTCCAATGACCAATATTGTATTAAATGGTAAAAATATATTCTAATTATACTTTAAAACCACTAAAATTCATAATTTATCACTATTAATTATTTTGATTAAAAAAGTGGTTTTTAATTAAAATTTAGTAATTTTCACTATTCATAAAAATATAAAAGTTATCCGAAAAGTACCAAAATTTCACCCTAGGCTAATTTCGATTTTAAAAATCCAAAAATTAAGTCCATTTTGAGAGATAAAATTTATAAAATTTCAAAAAGTGGGTATTACTATTCATAACAGGTACTTTGATTGGTCGCGGTGTGTTAGAATCTCGAAGTTCCGTACAATACAAGCTATTGCATTATTCAAAGGGAAACATATTGTGGATGCTTTGGGTGTTACACAAGGAGCATACAACGACATTTTGATGATGTACTAAATCCACTATGGATCACTTCAAAAATAAGGTTCTGGATAGATCCCATATATTCCCATGATCATTGCCTTTACAAAGTGTAGGGGCAGTTCCCTACTTCCCAAAGGTCATTCCCTCAATCTTACTTCAATGGATCACTACTAGTGGAAAGGACCATTGTCTTCCTCTATATTTGCTCGCTGCTCTAGAATGTATCGACACATAGTATATGGACATGTATGTCCCTTCATTATCAGTAATGAATGCATCCTCAACTGTATATAGATTCTCTGTTAAAGTATCACTTTCATCCACTGGATGAATATCAATTTACCATAGTTATACTGATAAATCCCTTTTCAACACTTTCACGATGCTCATTTTCTTCATAAATCTCACACATCCTTCACGAAGCTTCTCAATTCATCAAAAGTATAAAATTCCTTAGAGAACCCCATAACTTTCACAAGGCTCACCTCTTTCATAAATCCCATTTAGCCTTTGAAAAACTCACCTATTTGATTTTAATTTTTATAGCCTTCATGAACATCAATAATTTCGATATGCTCACAAATTTTGTCATCTTTTATAGTCTTCACAAACATCCTTTATTCACAAACTTTTTCAAAAGAACAACCTTCGCAAATAACCTTAGTGAATAAAAATCCATTGAATTTTAATTAGGTCTTGCTCAGACTTTTTATAAAGAGGGTATAGGACTATTTATTAGTGTTTCTTCCAATTCAAGGAGATTTTATCAACATCATCACAATTTCATGATGCTCTCCCATCTTGTTCATGATGCTCCCTATTTCAAAAAGCACTATGGAAATTTCCCATTCATGAAGCTTCTCATAGTCACATAGATTTCCATTAAACCTTCCACATTCCTAATTCTCATTTCAAGATGATCCACACCTTCATGAAACCCCCTTCATGAAACACAGTCTTCATGAAACTCATGCCTTTACCATATTTTTATATGGACTCTACGGAAATCCATCTTTCGTGATGATAGACATCCTATAAAGTTTAAACCCCAAAAAATTTTCAAACACAAAGAAAAGACATATCCTTGTATATGCAATTTTCTAAACTCATTCCTGGGTATCCATTCCTTTTTCATGGATATTTTTTAATATACCATGTTAAAAATCTCTCTATAACTCCACAAATTACCAATGAAACCCATTTTTTCATCAAACACAATCAACCCAAAAATAAAGCAATGTTACCTTGAGGGATTTTTTTCCAAAAATCTCCCCCTTTGGGTTTGCTGACGACTCTTCACAATTTGATACCACATTATAGATTCTTCTATATTTTACTATCATTCACTTCTTACGGTTCTGATATAAATCAACTAATTTCTAAACACACACTCTAAGCTCACATGATCCATGCTCGACATGAGAAATAAGAGTAGCATTAAAAGTTCATTAATGAATCACTTCATACCAAAACCACTCATTTTCTTTCATCATAAACCCCATCTATCGTGATATATAAACAATGATCAATCATATTTAGCATCATTAGATTTAAAACTCACCCAAATTAACTACATTCCAAAACCACTCATCTTCTTTCATCATGAACACAATCTTTTGTGATATATAACCTTTGATTGATCATCTTTTCCTTCATCATATTTAAAACTATAACTACTTCACTCATCCCATATTATCATATCCCCTATCTTGATTAAGACATTTTCACCCCTTTTATATCAACAATTTCTCTCCCTTCTTCAACGAACCTTGGGGATATGGGGTCTCACATCAACAATTTTTCATGTGACGGGAGTCGAATGAACTCCAAGACCTAGTCGATGCCATTCAAATTATCTTAGGGTAAGGTATTTATCATAATTTATGAAACTTTTAGTTCTATAGGCACATACTCCAACATCACAATCCCTTTGTCCAACTTCTCCTTGATAAAATGATACTTGATTTCAATGTCCTTTTTCCATTAGTGATTAACTAGATTATTGATAATATTTATAACACTTGAATTGTTGCAATGGATTTTGATCATAGACTTCACTTCATCTACCATATCATCAAGTTATTTCTTTATCCATAATACTTGTGTGCATTCTTGAGTATCTGCAATATATTTATCTTCTATGGTGCTTAATTAAATGTAATATTGTTTCATTCTTAGACAAAAAATACATAACCCACCAAGATAGAATGCACCATATGATGTTGATTTCATATCATCTGCTGATCTGGACTAATCTGCCTATGTATATCCCAATAACTCTTGCTGAAATTTTTATTATATATAAAATTAAAATCAACCATGCCCTAGATATATTAAAGTATTATTTTCAATAAAATAAAGTGGATTTCCTTGGGATTTATATGATATCATGTTTCTAGGCATGTGGAAAAAAGAAAATCAAGTCTTTTTATTATAAAGTACAATAGACTTCCAATGATTTTCCTATATTCTATTACATTAACTGTATTTCCTTCATCATCCCATGACAGTTTCATTTGGTTATCCACTAGAGTCATCATCTCCTTGGAATTACCCATTCCAAACCTTCTCAGAACATCCTTGAAATATTTTTATTGTGAAATAAATGTGACACTCCTTCCTTGTGTCACCTATAAACCAAAGAAAATTTTAGTTCCCTAATCATTGAAATTTCCAATTTACTTTTCATGAATTCTGATAACTATTTTCACTAAGCTTCATATAATCCACCAAATATTATTCCATTGACATATACCAACACCATAATCTTTTAATTACTTTCATTATTGACATATATATTGTAATTAACTCCACCATGTTGAAAACTGAGCTTCTTCAAAAACTGATCAATATTGAAATACCATGATCCCGGTGCTTATTTCAACCCATAATGTGTCATTATCATCCAAAACACATTTTTCATATCTTCTTGAATTAGAAAACCATCTATATGCTCATTATAAACTTCTTCTTCCATAACCCCATTTAGAAATGCTGACTTGAAATCCATCTGGAAAACTTTGAACTTTCTTTGCACTCCTATGGAAAAGAATAATGTAATAGTCTATATCTTTCAATATGTTCAATTATTTAATCAATATAGATAACCTCTATCCAGGAGTATTCTTTTCACACTATCAATGCTTTTTTTTGAATCATAGTACCATATTTATTCATCTTGTTGAGTAAGACCCATTTAGTCCACATGACATTCATATTTGTTCGCCTCATTAAGATCTCCTATGTCTAATTCTTCTCAATTTGATCAAGCCTTACATTTATAACATGAATCCAATTTTCATCATTAAATACTTCCTCAAAACATTTAGGCCCCACATGTGATAAGAATGATTCATGCTATAGATCCTTCATCCTCCTTGTCTACACTAGCATTGTATGATCACCAATTATATTTTGGTTATAAATTTCAGCTCTTCTCTTCTATATTTGTGTAGATTCTAGTTTTTTCTCATCCTTTTAATTATCTAAATCTTATTATGAATCATCCTATGGAACTAGAACATCGTGTGAGATTCTTATCTTATCGTCACGATCCTCCTAAGACTAACCATGTATTTTCTAAACATTCATCTCATTATCTATTATAGTTATGTCATTTCTTTCAACTACCTTTCCCTTCCACTTATTTAAACATTTATATGCTTTCATTTTTCTCGAGTAGCCAAGGAATATCCCTTTATCTCTATAGGATTCAAACTTCCTAGGTTTCTACTTACTATGAATGAAATGATTACTTTCGAATACTCAAAAGTAATTAAAATTTGGATTCTATCCATAGGATATATCCTATGGATTCTTCTTTTCTTTTGGAAATAATAACACTATATATTATGTTAATACTTATTTCATCACTTCTTCTTTCCAAAACCTCTCTTGATGGTCTTTCTAAATGAGTATTATTTTAGCCATATTGTTGACAATTAAATTTATTCTTTCAAATACCCCATTTTGTTGTGGATTTATTACTATTGAAACTTTGTGCCTTATCCCATGTTTCTCAAAATAATCCACCACTTGGATATTTCTTATCTTTTTTCCATTATCTATTCAGATCTTCGGGATTCTTTGACCCATTATCTCTTCAACATCCCTTAGATAAGTTGTTATGCAACTAAACACCTCATATTTTTGAGTGGTGACTAAAACCCATTCCCTTATTCTAATCATTAATGAATAGAACATAATATCTCCTCCCATAAATTGTTATTGGTGAAATAGGTCCTTAGAAAAAAATATGCACCAACTCAATTAATTTTTTTTAATCTTTACTATTTTTTCTAATATGTATTTATAATGATATTCCCTTGGTGACAAGCATTGCATGTATGGGTATGATTACATGATAATATAGGGAGGTCTTGAGTAGAATCATGTTTCACTAGATATTCCAATGAAGTTTGGCCAAATGTCCAAGGCATTTATTTTATAACATGTTTTCTTCTTCTTTGGAAAAAAATAACACATCTTCTTCTCCACTTACAAGGTATATATTCCATTTAGTATGTTTTCCCTATAATATAATTGAACCATATTTTCCCTTGATGAAATGTAATTTCATGGAAAATATTATTTCATTTACTAAGTCACATAATGGACTGAAATTTAGTAAGATGTGATTGAGACATTTAACAACCTGGACATCCGTATGTCTTATATCTTTTCCCCCAAATCATGATTTTCATGAGCCAATAATTTTTAAGCCTTCATAATTACCGAATATTACAAGACCTTACTTATTATATCTTATTCCCATCACTATACCTTATTTTTTATCTCAAGATTACTTGGGTGGTTATAATTACATAACTAATAAATATATATTTTATTTATGAAATAATTATGTTTCTGTAAAGATAAGATATCATCTACCTCCTTGCCCTTTCACTCTTTAAAAGCAATTATGTCACTCATGTGTATGTGTGGACAACCACCTCCATGAAGTGATGTGATCCATTTTTCATGTATTCCTTTCATTAGATGTTATAAATAATTATATAATAAATATATTTTATATTTATATCATTATTGAAATTATTGAGATTATAGAACCATTATAAAGATGTAAGGACTGTGACATTTGAATCAAAACATACATGAAAACTATAGTAGTTAACACATGAAATGATGATGAAAATGAAATATTTATACTGAATGGGTGATATTATGTTATAAGAAAAAAGATTATGGTATTATATATATGAATATTATTATTATTTGTAATTATAATAAATTTATCTTTATTATATAGAATGATAAAAGAAATTATGAAGCAAGTTGGATATGAGGTAAGAGATTACTTCAAAATTTCCTCCTTATCCTTGATTATTAATTTTTGTGTTTCCATTGGTGTAATTATATGATCCTTATATCCTAAACCATATATATTCTATTCTCTTGTTTTTATTAATAGAAATTGGATTTTTTCCATTCATTTTCCTCTCTCTAGGTACTCTAAAGTTCTAAAGAAATCTTTTAAGGAAAATCGACATTGTTTTTCAATTCTATCTAGAAAAATTTTCTTCAATATCCATAATTTCTCTAAAATGATTTATATAATTATATTAATATTCTAAAATGGCTGATTAAATTCATTTTTAACCATTTTTTAATTTTTATAAAATGGTTTAAAAGGAATATTCTTATCATTTTCTAAATGATAAACTTTTTATAGAAGTTGTGAACATAATTTTTTTTCTAACACTTACCACACACAAAAAATTTCCCACTATCATGACTATTATTTACCCTAAATATTCCTTTACATGTTTCCCTATTTTTTTTAATTAAATATTTTTTTCAAATATTCTGTAAATTTTTAGATTTTAAATATGTCATTTCAAATAAAAAGGGTATTTTCATTAAGAAGTTTTTTGGTTATATTTTAAAAGTATTTTCATCTATATCAATATCCATTAATGAATATTCTAGTTTACTAGGGATATACTATAATGATACCATCCCTCGTATTACCATTGATGTATTTTGATAATTTTTTTCTCAGTATTAACTAGAAAAAATATAAACATTTCATATAATAGTTTTTAAATTAAATGTTTGTATTGGTTATGTATTGAGTTTTTATTTATTTTTTCAATATTATAAATTTATTAGAATTATTGAGTGAAATTTGAGGACCATTATGTACCATGAATGCATCAGTAGGTATCACGAGATAAACTAGTTTAGGTATTTCGCATATGCATTACCTTTTTATGTAATATTTCACAGCATGAGGCATTTGCAGTAAGATTATGATATGTGGAATTATGAATCCTATCATAATGATACTATTTTTTATCCATGTGATTATTTTTGTTGTTATGTAATACATGGATTTATTCCTTTATGACATTAGTTATATGGAATATTTTATTAATATTTATATCTCCCATATTATTCATGATTTATTTCTCATATGATAGCTTATGGTGCATGCTTTTCCTTATTGAGCTTCTAATCTCACCATTTATTACATTTTCATTTCCCTAGGATACAATGATGGGATAGATGAATGATTTAAATTATTTACTATAAGAAATAATAAACTAACCACAAGATTTTTTATGTTTTATTTCATGTTTTCAGATCTAATGTGATAATAATATATGTATCTAGTCTCTCAATACTTATAAACTATTCAATAATTCAAGATGATATCCCTTGTATTTTTTTCCAATATAGTAAAGAAACCATCAACTCTGGGTTTCTTTAGTTGGGGTAATATAGTTCATTTCAAAGGAAGTTTATTATAAACCTTGGAAACTAGACATAGGTAAACATACAATAGATGACACGAAACTATGATATTCTATAAGGATAAGTCTAAGTATAGTGTGATATCATAAAAATTTTGTAATGTATAGATTGTGTGGTTTTCTAGGAAAATAATTCCATATCTGGATATAGGAATGTTAGTGAATATATGGATTAAATTCCCCTAGGGGTAACAAAACTCAGAAATTGGGGGATTGGGTATTAACTTTGTGGTCATTGGTGTATGATGTGTGTTCCTTGGACTATACAATATACTATACACTCCTATGGGATGTGATTTTATTGATTAGAAAACTCTTTACAAACCATAATGAAATATTTTAAAATATTTCTATGATTTGAAGATATTCCCAAATATACTAAGCTTATGATTATGAGGCTATATATATGGAAATTTTAAATTTACGTATTGTTTCATTATAGATTTGGAATTAATTTTTGAGAATTAATATTCATAATGATGTGATATAATTCATTATATTACCTTATATAGAAATGGTTCCTAGATTATGGAATGGAGTCCTAATCAATGCACATAATCTTTATATGAATTTCCCTCCTTGGGAAAACAATGTAGTTGGACATTGTGTTTGAGCTAAATCTAAACAAATTATAACTATATTGTAGAAGCTGACTCAAATTATAAGAAATAAACTTTCCCAACCAAATCAACTTATTGATCCCCAACATGTTGAAACAATGTGAGACCACTACATATCATAACAATCTCCACCATTCAATGGGACTATTGATTCATTAGTATCTGAGAAATGGATGAAATCCCCAGATAATATATTTCTCGCATTGGGAATTATCGAAAGGGGGGAAGTTATCATGTTAGTTTATCATATTAAAGAATATATTTATCAATGCTGGTTATTGATCCATAACACTAAGTAATTTTGGGAAATAAATAGTGTGATATGGAAGACTTTCAATAATATATTTCCTGTAAAATACATGCTTCATGAGAAATGAGATGATATCGTGATGATATTACTCAATTTAAATAAAAATGAATGATAAAATTGTTCTTAATATAAAGACAACTTTACAACATTATAAACTCATGATATGGATTATATATGTAATCCAGGGTTTGAGAATCATTATTTCATTGATTGGATAAATCCTAGACCTATAAGTACATTAGTCTCTCAATAATTTTACGTAAATGAGGATATTGTGTCATGTTACATCAATATAGAAAAATAAATCCCCAATACTGTTTATTTCTATTGAAAATAAGAAAATAAGAGGGCTACTGAGCACTCAAAAAATGGAAATATTGGTGAAGAAGGGAAGGGTGTCATTTCCAAATTTTTAAAATTGTGGAAAGAAGCACCATGGAACATTCTTGGTGGGAATGGGAGTTTGTTTCAATTTTATATAGAAAGACCATAAAGTTCATGATTTCAAACACTATAAAGAATCAAACAATGTTCAATTATTTAACTGTAAGGAGATGGGGCACTAAAAAATGATTTCACCAAGTGTCAATTGAATTTTCCTAAGAAAATAAAAGGGTGAAAGGAAAAGAAAATGTGATCTCTATAGTTTAGGTTGACGTTTCTAATGATATGGTGGAAGGTACATTGATTGTAGCCTCAAATTTATCTAATTATTTATCTGATTTTATTTTTCACACTATTTTATATCATCCACAATTTACAAGTAAATTATATATTTACCTTGAACCTTTACAAAGTAGTTTTCAATCAACACTCCGAGTGGAAATATTTCTGTAACAAGGATATTCTACTACGTCCCCATTATGACACATGAACTTATCTTATTTGAAAACATGAATATTACACTTTTGGTTGACTCTGAAATAATCCTTGGAATGGATTATATTTCAAAATATAATACAAAACTTTATTCATATGAGAAAGGGATTATTATTTTTTGTAGATATATGGAATCCCTTATCTTTATATGGGAGACAACATCATCTAATTATAGTATAAATCTACCTAATAAATCTATCCATAATGAAATTATTATATAATAATGGTAGACCCTACCTATTAATGGGAATAGTATCCTTATAATTAGGTATATTCTTATTGTGTAGTAATACATTGATGTGTTTACTAAAGAAAAAAATGTAAACCCACCTAAGTGTAAAGTTGAGTATTCAATTGATCTCATACTTGACAAAAATCCAATTACTAAGACTCTAAATAGGATAGACATAGTGGAATTAGAGGAAATGAACAAATAACTATATGAAATTTGTGTAAAGGTATTTATACACCCTACTGTATAACTATGGGGAGTCCCCCATTATTTTTTTAAAGAAATATAGATCTATGAGGTTCTACAATTATTATAGGAAAATATAGGTCATTACTATAAAGAAAAAGTGTCAACTACCCCTATTAATGACTTATTTGGTCTTCTTTGAAGATATCAATATTTTACGAAGATTGATATTCATTATGGGTATCATCAACTGTAAGTAAAAAAAGGAAGATATTCCAAATATGACATTTCAAATGATTTATAAATAATATGAATTTTTTGTAAATCTTTTTGGATTGACTAATAATACCACTATTTTTTATTCATTTAATGAATTGAGTTTTTTTGTATTGTATTAATAATTTCTTTGTGGTATGTATTAATACTATCTTGACATGTTCTAAAATCTATGATGAGAATAAAAGTCATTTGTAAATCATTCATAAGATTCTTAGAGAATATGAGTTATATTTAAAATTTTAAAAAGGTGAATTATGGATTCAAGAAGTATTTTTATGGTTATATTGTCTCTAATGATATAATATTCGTTAATCCTTCAAATATAACGACAGTGATATAATGGACAAGGATGGAGAATATAACAATGGTACATATTTTCCTTGGATTAATGGGTTACTAACATTGATTTATTTAGAATTTTTCTTGATTTTCTAACTCGTTAACCATGTATATACATAAATTGGTTATGTTTTTATATTCTTAAGAATATAAGGAATTTTCATATAATTAAAGTGGAAACTAGTCAATTCATTAATATTGAATTTCTCATTATGAAGGGATGGATTTTTGACATATAGAGATTCATCAAAGAAATCACTTGGATGTATCCTTATGTATAATGATAGAGTTTTTTCATAAGAATAAAGGTAGTTAAATATTTTTTGAATAGAATTATCAAACCTATGATATTGGGTTGGACCCCATAATATTTTCATTAAATATATGGATTCATTACCTTTACAGTGAAACATGTGAAATATATGTGGTTCATAAAATTTTAAAATACATATTATCATATAAAGTGATCAATATGAGGAGAATTTCATGGTTATAACTACTCAAGGAATATTATTTATCAATATACTGCAACATTGGGAAGTAAAATATGTTGGTTGATTCATTTAGTAGGAAAGATCAAGTATTTCTTACTAAAAAGAGGATTTACAAAGATCCTATATTCATGGATTTAGTAAAGTTGTATACAGGAACCATTAAAAAATGGAAACATTGCATATCTTCTAAATTGTTTCCAAACCATCATTATTGTATAAAATAAAAATTTTCTAGTTTGATGGTGTCAATATTTAAAAGAAAATATGAGTCTTGAATGATGGGAAGTAGGTAAACTTCATCTATATATGTGGTATATTGAAATTTTGAAAAAGGCTTTGTGATTCATCCATATATAAGATAAAAATAGAATTATTATATGAAACTCATAGTATAAATTTATATATACACCCTAGTAGAACCAAAATATATTGGGATTTGAAGAAAACATTTTTTTTGGATAATATAAAATGGGAAATTATAAACCATGAATCAATATGTTTATTTTTTCAATAGGTAAATACTAGAAGAAAATATTTTTAAGGATTCATGAAACCTCTTCCCATTACTATATTTAAATTGGATGATATCACTAAGTAATTTTACACTCTATTTCCAAATACTACTATAATGAATTATTTTATATGGGTTATTGTTCATCATCTTAAAAAGTTTGCACATTTACTCACTAAAAGAGATGATCATCCTATTGCTTACCTCACATGGATCTATACTGATTATCTACTGAATGAGGATAATATTCATTGTTAATATATATAATATTCATGTGCTTTATTATTCATATACACCATTTTAGTGCATTTTACACTTTCAACATTAATTCACATTATGATTGTAATTCCCTCTTAAAATGAACTATTATATGGTATATTTTTGAACACCTCCTAAAATAAAAAAAATGTTGATTTTATCTTCATATTTTATTTTCTTGTATACCATTATATAAGTAATAATTAATCATTTTGGATCACTTGAATATTTACATTGGAAGACCACCAAAATGGGCTATCATGCTAACACATTCTGGGTAACGTAAACTGAAATAAGCCCAATAAATAGCCTATAGAATCCAAGATAAAAGCCAAATGATTCTGAAAATTTATATTAATATATACAAATCCATGTGGAACATTTCATAAAATATTGACAAGAGATTATTTGGATTTTTTAATGGAGTTCTAGGTGGCCCAAGTGGAAGATGAAATTTTGTGCCTAATTCTATGGCCCAGACAAACATCCCACCAATTTACTCATATCTTGGAAACCAAAATTTTCTTTTCAGATAAAATTTTATAGGGATTTATTATACATATGTAGATCCATTTTTCTCCTTTATGGTCCACTCCAATTCGGCCATCTAAAAGGTTATCTAGGCGCCTTTGATTGGTGGATGCAAGCTGGCTACAACTTCGGGTCAAGGGTGGAAAAGTTTCTTCTCCCTTACTTTCCACCACCCTAGGCCTACCATACTCAAGTGGGATGACATTAACTAATGGAGGCTTGAACCAAGGATCCTAAAATTCCTATTTAATTTCTTGGTGTTGGAGTACTTATTCATCTTTGGTGCTTTGTTTAATTGTAATGTTATGTTGTGATTTTGTTTCCTTGAGTTTCTCTTTCTCATGTAAGTTGTTCAATTAATCTTAGTTTCTTAATATAAGTTCTTATTCTCTTATTATTCTGTTCTTATTCATATCACATTGATACCTTTGTTTTGAGGTGTGGATTTATTCACACAGAACCTTTTGAAATTTATCACACAACGGTGGAGTGATCGTTATTTTTTTGTTTTTACTTCTTTAATTCCACCCTTGTAAGTTTACTTCTCGTTTCCATTGAGAACATGTCATCAATGGAGGGATAAAGATTTTATGGGTTGATCCAGAAGAGTATCAAGAGGATGGATTGGATGTTATTTTTCACTCTCTAAATGTTTATTAATTTATTTTATTTGAGTATCATTTATTTAATGATTTTCTCTCTTCGTCTTCCATATTGAATCTATTCACCCCATTTTTAGGTGCTAATAAGATCCTTTACCTTATAGTGCACTTGAAAGTGATCCTACAAGTGTATAGGTGATTATAATGTGTTTTTGAAGGTGTTTAATCAGTATGTTATGAGGTTAGTTTGAATTCATTGAATAAATCCTTCTCGAGTGAATGAAATTGAAATTGTTAAAAAGGAATTCATGCAATACACTCCAAGCGATAACAGAGGATAAATTAATTATCTAAATTTTAATTAATTTATATCTATTATTTGTCCTTTAAAACCATCTAAAATCCACCCAAGTTGGCTAATTCATATCCAAAAACAATCCATATAATGTACGTCTTTGTAGGTTACTTCTTATGTCTCTGAGGATTAGACACCCCAAGCTAAACTACAAGCGACCACTTAACCCTATAATCTTGGGTAAATTTGGGTGAGACCAAATTTTTGTGCCATTTCTGGGGACCCAATTAATTCATCTCAAGACCCATTCTATTCTCACCCATTTCTTCTATTCTCATCCAAATTATCTTATATTTTCCCTTTCTCATTTTTTTTGTGCATGTTCGTCTACACTCGTGACCAATCAAACCATCTAGTTAGGGTGGATAGTCTTAGGGTTGGGGAGTCAAGTACACCAAGGCAAATATTTTAATTATATCATAATATTCTTAATACTCTAGAGTCAAAAATTTAGCCCATTTAGATATAATTTCTTCAAAGAAACCAACTCATAACCCCAAGTGGGAACAAAAATGGAAATCTAAATGAGGCAACACCATACATGGGCAATGCAGTCAATCAAACCATGAATGACTACCTCACACCTACCTGGACGAATGCCCCCTCATACATTAGACAGAATTCACTAGGATATTCCAACTAAATCTTTAAACCCCATGTCCTAAATCACTTAACCATATTCCTTGGAATGGAGTCTTATATTCCATACCTTCTTGTTAAAGTGTTCAATGGGATTGTATAAACCATGTGTCACCCACATAAACTAGAATCATATAAGTTGAATCTCTTTACTTTTTCTTTAAAGGATATAGCTAAAACTAGGCTAAAAATTTTAAGACCATCATCCATAAACTCTTGAGACAAATTAAAAAGAGAATTCTATAAAAAAAATACTTTCCCCATTACAACACAATTGCACATAAAAAGAGGATACTAAACTTTTTTGAAAAAGAGGGAGAGTCATTATATAAAACATGGGAGAGGTTAAAAGAAACCCTAAACATGGATCAAAGCCATATTTTTTCTATTCCTGAACAAGTGGGAATTTTCTATGAAGGTTTGGGCCTGGTAAACAAATAATGCATTGACATGATGCGTAATGGAACTTTCAAAAACAAATCCCCAAATGATGCTTACGAGTATCTAGAAAGCCTTTCTCAACAAAATCAAACATGGGGAACATCACCTTACTATGAGAAGCCACCCAAATCGGTGGGAATTCACACACTTAGGGAGGATTAAAGCCATAGGGTGAAACATGTTGCACTCACTAGGAAGGTTAAAGAGATAGACCTTAGGAAAATCCATGAAATCCAAATTGTAGAACATGTTTTCACACTTTGTGACAAACATGACCACAAAATAGACAAATTTACAACCATTACATCCAAAAAGTATTTTCTTCTAGGAGGAAATCTGGCTGAAGCCAATGCCCTAAAATTCCAAAATCCCCAATACCAAAACACATTCAACCCATGGTATAATGACCACCAAGGATTCCGCTAGAAAGATAACCAACAACCTAGCCCATCGCAAGGACCAAACCCCTACCATACACAAAATTTCCAAAAACATAACCAATTCCAACCACAAACAGTAAAATACCAACATCCTCTTGTCTAATACTAGTAACCCATGCAACAACAAATCCAGTAACCAAAGTATCCTTCTGAAATAAACCAACAATCATAATCCCCTACTCAATCATTACCTGTTCCAATCCTTGAGTATTTGTGTAAAAAATAAATAAAATCAAATCAGAAGTCTCATCCCTTAAACATGAACTAAAAAACATTAAAACTAGGAAGGCGCCCATGCCGACTCAGGCGGTACCAGCCTCAACTTTAAGGGGAGAGTCAAGTTGCACTCAAACAACTCATGAACAAATAAAGGTTGTGAGAGTTTTAAGAAGTGGGAAAATATTTGTGAAACCTGAAAAAATAATTCAAAAACCATTTTAACATTGAAAGTCTAATGAAAATTGAAATGAAACACTTGATCAAACTGAAAAAACTAAAAACAATGTGAAAGAACAACTCTTTAAAAAATAGTCCCACAACCAGCACCATTTCCTAAATGCCTGAGGGGGAAAACCAAGCCTGAATTGAGTGAAAAAATGAGGGAAATATTCTCACAATTCAAGTGGAACATTCCATGGCTTGATCCCATTAAAACCAATATTTCATACTCTAAATACCTTAAGGACATATCCACATTTAAAAGGAAATTCTCACATAATAACCAAGTCATTTTGGCTGAAAATGTTAGCACAACAATCCAAGGAACCCTTCCACCAATGATGAAAGACCTAGTATGTCCTTACATCAATGTTGAATTATGAGAGAACAATGTTTTCAAAGCCTTGTGGAACCAATATTCCAGTGTCAATATCATCCCCTATGCTATGTATTTCTAGTTAGGACTGGAAGAGCTCTAACCCACAACTATCACACTTCATCTTTCTGATCGTAGTATTCGGGTTCCAAAGGGAATTTTAAAGGATGTTCTGCTAAAAGTAAAAAAAATCATCTACCCAGCTGAATTCATTGTCCTTGAAAACAATCCAATATTAGGAAACAAGGAACAAACCCCAATCATCCTCAGTCATCCCTTCCTTACAAAAATCAATTATGTTATCTGAGTCTGAAATGGTAACATGACCATCACCTTTGGAAACATGAGTCTAGACTTGAACATCTATAATGAAATCTCACAAATAGGGGGTGATAAGGATATTCATGATGTAAACATGATAGGAATCATTGATAATGAATCCATCAAACATCAAGGAATATTTGGGGAATTTTTAAGTCAAGATGTGATTAATTTCCTTTGTTCAGATGGAAGAAGTTTATCATCTGGGAAAGAATCACTTTCAGATTGCTCCTATGAATAAATCTTAAGACCAATAATCAGTGAAATCTTTTAGGAAACCACATTCATAGAGACCACTACAAATCCCTTTCTTAAAACTGATCAATCCAATCTAGTATCTAAAACTTCTACAGGTGGGGAATCAATCCAATCTGAAATTAAAAAAAATAGAAATTGATCTTGATCCAACGTCCCAATCTTCTGTTGAAAATTTGAACCAACCAGATCTTGAATTGAAATAACTTCCTTCTTTACTTAAGTATGCATTCCTAGGAGAAAATTAAACACATCATGTTGTCATTTCTTCTTCTCTTCAAGCCTATCATGAGAGGATTCTTCTAGATGTCCTTAAGAAACACAAGAAAGCCATTGGATGGACCCTGTCTGGTATTTCTAGGATTATCCCACTTATCAGGACTCATAGGATTGTTCTGGAATCTAATACAAAGCCATGTCATCAACCTCAATGGAGAATCAATCCTAATATCATGGAATTAGTGAGAAAAGAATTTCTAAAATTGTTAAAAGCTAGTATCATATATATCATAGCTAAGAGTGAGTGTGTCAGCCTAATACAAGTGGTTCCAAAGATGGCTATAATAACAATGATAACCAATAAAGATGGATAGATTCTTCCAACTAGGGTGAGTAGTGGTTGGAGAGTCTTCATCAACTATAGGAAGATAAAATCATTTTCCAAGAAGGATCATTTCCCCTTAGCACTCATTAAACAAGACCTTGAGAGATTCTTAGGTCACACCTTATATTGTTTCATACATGGGTACTCATGGTATAATCAAATTGAGGTCTCCCTAGAGGATCAAGGGAAGACTACATTTATTGGTCCATTCAGTACCTTTTCTTTTAAACACATACCCTTTGGGTTTTGCAATACCCCTAAAACCTTATAGCGTTGCTTGATGGGAATCTTCTCGTACATGGTAGGGGATTTTCTATAGGACTTTATGGATTACTTCTCTATGTTCGGGGATACATTTGAGGGATTTATAAGGAATGTGGGGAGATTTTTTTCAAGATGTGAAGAAAATAATCTATTCCTAAACTAGGATAAATGTCATTTCATGGTTAAAGAGGGACTAGTTATTGTCCATATAGTCTTTAGTAGGGGGATTGAAGTTGATAAATCCAAGGTTAATGTCATTATTTACCTTCCATCACCCAAAACTATTAATAAAGTGAGATATTTTTTAGGACATGTTGGTTTCTATAGTAGGTTTATTAGGAATTTCATCTCTTTCTTGATCACTTTGTGCTGTATTGGTAAACGATTCTCCATTTTTATGGAAAAAAAGCTGTGAAGAATCATTATCTGCTCTCAATTAATCTCTTATCTCTCCAACTATAATGCAATCTATAAATTGGAAACATCCTTTTGAGCTCATGTGTGATGTGAGTGACTTCGCTGTATGAGAAGTCTTAGGACAATGGTGTAAGAAAAATCCATGTATAATTGCTTATGTAAGAAAATATTTAAATGATCCACAAATAAACTAAACCACCACTAAGAAGGAGTTACATTTTTATGTGTTTACCTTAGAAAATTTTAGGTCCTACCTCTTAGGATCCCCCATCACTATGTTCACTAACCATTCTATACTAAAATACCTCTTCCAAAAACAAGATGATAAGGCTTGACTGATTAGGTGGGTAATTTTCTTACAGGAATTTGACCTCATAATTAAGGATAAAAAGGGTTTTGAAAATGTTATAGTTGATCACCTCTATAGTATGGAATTCAAAGACAACTCAAATAACCTTTCTGGGCCTGATTTATTTCCCGATGAACACCTCTATTCAGTGAGTGATTTCCCATGGTATGCCGACATAGCCAACTTCTTAGTTACAAGATTCATTCTAAAATTTATAGGGAATAAATCTAGGAGGAAATTCCTTCCTGATGTTAGGAACTATGTGTTTGATGATCCATACCTCTATAATTTCTTCCTTGACCAAGTCATTAGGAGGTTTGTCCTAGAATCTGAACAAGAGTCTATCCTTAAATTTTTTTCATAGTGAGGTATGTGGAGGTCACTTTTCTTATAAGAAAACTTATGTTAAGGTTCTTCAGTGTGGTCTCTTCTAGCCCACCCTCTCAAGGGACTCCTACACATTTTTTCAAAGTTTTACTTGGTGTCAACAAGTAGGGTCCATCAAAAAAAGGAATCAAATGCCCCTCACCCCCATCTTAGTGATTGAAATCTTTGACTGGTAGGGAATCGATTTTGTGGGTCCCTTCCCAAACTCTAAGGGATATATATACATCCTTTTATCTGTATATTATGTATCAAAATGGGTTGAGTCCATTCCTAAAAAATCAAATGATCATCAAACTATGATTATTTTTCTCAAGGAAAACATCCTCTCTAGATTTGTAATTCCAAGGGCTATCATTAGTGATCATGGAACTCATTTTTGCAATCGTCCATTCTCAACACTCATGGAAAAGTATGGAATTTCTCAAAAAGTGTCCACTGCTTACCACCCATCGACCAATGGTCATGCTGGGTTATCCAATCGCGAAATCAAAAAAAAATCTTGAGAAAACGGTTAATCCATATATGAAATATTGGTTGAAAAAACTCTTAGATTCTCTTTGGGCATATAGAACCGCATATAAAACCATTTTAGGAATGTCCCCATACAGGTTGGTATACGAAAAAGCATGCCATTTACCAGTTGAAATTGAACGTAAATATTTTTGGGAAATTAAGAAAATAAATTATGACCACTCATTGTTCGTAACAAAAAAGAAATTAAATCTCTAGGAACTTGAGGAACTTAGGATGGAGGCTTATGAAAATTCAAGGATAAATAAAGCTAGAGTTCAAGCCTACCAATCTCGAAATCTTGAAACCAAAAACATTGTACCAAGTAAACCTATTCTTTTGTATATCTCTAAAATTCATTTACACCCAGGAAAGTTGATGTCTAGATGGTTGGGTCTATAAATAGTGCATAAGTTATACCCCCATGGGGCTGTATAAATTCAAGATCCCGCCAATGGTCAAACCATTAAAGTTAATGGTCATAGAGTCAAACCATTCACTAAACCATTACAAAATCATGAAGTTGATAAGTACTTGTGTGAACCAACCTTAGAAGAGGAAAATACTTAAAAAAATCAGATTTTATGTCAAGCGTGTGACGTTAAACGAAATCACTACATGGGAGGCAACCCGTGGTTTTCCTGTTTCCAATATTTTTTAATCAACTTTATTTTTCAAATAGGATTAATAAATTAATTTTATATTTAAAAAAATATTTAACTATGAATATTATAGTACCATATATTTTTTACATGTTATTATATTATTAGTATGGATGGGTATGAAAGGGGAGCACCGTATTCATACGTGTCACATGGTGTGACCCTTGAGTAATACCTTACCTAGAAATTTAAAAAGAAGACAATGTATAATCAGTTTATTTTTATTTTTATGTGTTTGTAGGTTAAAATAAAAATAAAAAAAAATGTATAATAATAATTAAAAAAATTAAAAGGACACACCATAGGTCGTGGGGAAAACCCCATCACAACCATTGAAGCCGCAGGGACTCGAACCTGGGACCGAAGGGAGATAAGGGCGCACACTTTCCACTGACCTATAGTTTATAGTGCTTCTTTATTCTATAATTTTTTTATATATACTTATATTTGAATAATATATATATATATATATATCTATATTATTTTATGTGTTACTAGTATTCATCTTTGTTATGATAAAATAAATAAGTATGTTTTTTGTCTTTGTCTATTTTTAATTAAGGAAACCTCTCTAGGTTTCAATGGTTTCTAATTTAGTTTGTGAGTGAGAAGCAAATGCTACTGAGGTCATAGAATTTTATAAGGAAATAAACTATATCCAGAACTTCCACAATTTTCTACCATCTGCCACTTGGAATCCATGGGTAGCATTGAGATTAAAGGAATAATCAGGAGCATCATGAACATAATCTTCAAAAACCAGCTGACTTTCTTCCATGTTTATTTATTCAAATTCTTTTTATAACTCCTCTCTTATACCTCTACCCCTCTTCTAAATTTTATTTTCTTCAAACACTGGGGAATGTTTTATTTTATGTTAGGGTGGGATAAGAAATAAAAAAATTGCTTTTGTGAGAAAAAAAATGATTTGGAAAAAAAGTGTGCCTTAATGGAAGGAAAAGTTACTTTAACCTTGAACATGATAGTACACATTGTAGACATTGAAATTTCATATTAAATAATTTATCATTACCTAATTATAATTATAATCCATGTATATTTCATGAGAATAGATTTTTGGAAGTTCGGTTGTCTAATGTGATATATTATTGTTCATATTTTAATCCAAATAAAACAAATAAGAATCACAACAGACATCCTTTGGATAGTGGGGTATTAGTTTGAGTTCATGGGGTCCCCCAAATAAATATCATAGGTTTGGTGATCATTTTAATTTTAATATCAGTATTCAATAAAAAAACAGAAAAAAACAATAATAAATTTGTGCGTAGAGCAATGAAATGACCTATTACATGGCTTTCGGCACTTGGGGATAGTGACTCCATAGTTGTCTGGACAAAATTTATTAATTTTATCTATATATGTTGTAATTTGACTTTTTGTGACTGAGTTGACTTGATATGATGCCTGAGTATGTGGGATTCACTTGGTTCCATAAGGTCTTTGAGCTTGGGAGTCATCGGCAAAGTCTCGCTACATAGGTTGACTCTTTTGAGTGTAATTTCAATTACCATGGAAATATTGCAAAAAAAAGAATACTAATCTTAATATTGAAATGTGATTCCACCTAGTGCTTCATTCATTTCCCCCCTAGAATAAAGATGAACCCCCATGTCTATTGTGGTACACAACACATCCTCATGCTTAATTTATATTAGATGAAATATGGCGATTAATTTGAACAAAGGAGTGGGCGTGGGATTGGTATCTACATATGAAACAATCTTGTATTAAAAGATTTTGATGGGTTTTATTATTGTTTGGAATAAGGGTTCTTGGAGATCACTGTTTATTAAAATATTTTTGGAAAAGGTAGTTCAAATTTCAAATTTTTGAGATATATTTTGCTCGGGACTAGAAAAACTCAAGTTGGGGTGTAATTAGCCACTGAATGTGGATAATATTCATTGTTAATGTATATAATATTCATTTTCTTTATTATTCATATACACCATTTTAGTTCATTTTACACATTGAAAATTAATTCACATTATGATTGTAATTCCTTCTTAAAATTCACTATTACATGTAACATTTTGGAACACTTCATAAAATAAAAAATGGTCTTTATTTTATTTTCATATTTTATTTTCAGGTATCCCATTTTATAAGGAAAAATTTATGGTGTTGTATCACTTGAATATTCACATTTTAAGACCACAAAAATGGGCATTCATGCCAACACATTTTGGGAAAAGTAAACTGGAAATCAGCCCAATAATGAGACTGTAACAGTCACAATACAAGCCACATGATTCACAAAATTTATCTAAAAATAGATGATATCATGGGTATCATTTCATAAAAAAGTGACAAGAGATAATTTGTATGTTTTATTGGATTTCTAGGTGGCCCAATTGGAAGAAGAAATTATGGGCCATATTCTATGGTCCAGAAAAACATCCCACCAATTTAATCATATCTAGGAAATCAAAAAGTATTTTGGTCTAAAATTTTACAGAGATATAATAGACATATATGTATTCATTTATCTATTCTATTTATTACAACAATTTGGTTATCTAAAAGTTTATCTAGGTGCCTTTATTTGTTGGATGCAAGCTGGATGCAACTTCGGGTCAAGGGTGGAAAAGTCTCATCTCCCTTACTTTCCACCACCCTAGGCCTGCCATACTCAAGTGGGATAGCTTTAACTATTGTAGGATCAAACCAAGGTTCCTAAAATTCCTATTTAATTTAGTGTTTTTTGAGGATTTATTCATCTTTGGTGCTTTGTTTAATTGTAATGTTATGCTATGATTTTGTTCCCTTGAGTTCATTTTTCTCATGTAAGTTGTTTAATTCATCTTAGTTTCTTAATATAAGTTCTTATTCTCCTATTATTCGGTTCCTCATCATATCATTTTGATTCCTTTGTTTCAAGGTGTATATTGATTCACACCAAACCTTGTGAAATTTATCACACAACAGTGGAGTGATCGTTATTTTTTTGTTTTCACTTCTTCAATTCCACCCTCATAAGTATACATCCTGCTTCCGTTGAGAACATTTCATCAATGGAGGGATAACTCTTTTATGGGATGATACAAGGGAGTATTTTTGGGTTGTTTTAGATTTTTTTTCTCACTCTCTAAATGTTTATTAATTCCTTTTATTTTAGTTTCATTTATTCAATGATTTTCTCTCTTCATCATCCATAATGAATTTAGTCTCCCCATTTTTATGTGCTAATAAAATAATATACCTTGGAGTTATCATGAAAATTATCCTACAACTATGTAGGTAATTATCATGTGTTTGTGAAGGTTTTTAATTAGTAAGTGATGAGGTTAGGATGAATTCATTGAATAAATCCATCTCAAGTTAATGAAATTGAAATAGTTAAAGAGGAATCAATACAATCCACCCCAACCGATAACCTAGGATCAACTCATTATCTTAATTTGAATTAATTTAGATCTTTTAGTGATACTTTAAAACCATCTAAAATCCACCTATGTTTTCCACTTAATATCCAGAAACAATCCATAGAATGTACGTGTATATAGGTTACTTCTTAGGTCTCTGAGGATTCGACAACCCATACTAAACTACAAGTGAGAGATTAACCCTATAATATTATGTAAATTTAGTAGAGACCATATACTAAAGAAGTCGTGATACTTAATGGTGAACCTCTTTCAATTGTATCTGTTCCGAATCTAGGGTTTACATCAAAATTATGGAATATTCATCAAAAGTCTCTTAACACTGTGCAACATTTGAGGATCACCTATCTTCCTCAAATTGATGGTCAGTCTAAAAGTAAAATTCAGGAATTGGAAGACATTTTTAGGACATTATCACTAGAATTTCATGGTATGTGGGGTCATTTTTTACCTTTTTTGGAATTCACATATAATAATAGCTTCCATTTAGTAATTTAAATGGAAATATATATGGAATTTTATGGAAAGAAGTGTCATACGCCAACTTCTTGTGGAAAATTTGGTGAAATGAAGCTTGTAGACCTAGATATTGTTGAGAATATAGTGGTGAAATTGGATAATATTCAAAATCATATTAGGGTATCTCAAATTAGGAAAAAACGTTATACAGATAAATGGTTTAAGGATTTATAATTTTAAGAGGGAAATAATTTTTTCATGAAGTTATCTCTATAGAATTGTGTTATAATGTTCGATAAGAAATGGAAACTATATTCTAGGAACATATATAATTTTTAAATTTTAAAAATAATATAAGTTTTAGCTTACCATTTGGTAATTCCATATGGCCTCTCTAAAGTTCATGATATAATCAATATCTCGCTATTAAGAAGCTACATGTCAAACCAAACACATGTGTTCACCTATGAGTAAATAGAATTGCAACTTGATTTATCTTATTGTGAGGTGGACATCCACATTCTTGAAACTACATAACAAGATTTTAGGAATCATACAAGTTGACTGCTAAAGGAATATTAGAGAAATCCTAATATAGAAGATGTGATGTGGGCACCAGAAGAAGTTGATATGAAGTACTACAAACATCTATTCAAGAGGATACATTATAGAAATTTTGGGGAAGAAATATTTCTAGGAGGTAATAATGTAACACATGATCATCAATTATAGTAAGTTTCTCTTTTTAGAGAAACAATATCACAATTCACTCATATTTATTCAAGAATGTGATTAAATCCAAAAGTCATGAATTTTATAAATTTAATTTTATAGAATAAAATTTATTTAGGAAATAATAATGTCAAATTATCATTGGGTGAAATTTTTATATTTTTTTGTAATAGTTCATTTTTTGATTAATAGTGAAAAATAATGATTTTACATAAATAGTTTCTTTTATGAAATTATAATGATATAATAATTATAAAAAATATTGTGAAACTCTTTTTCTAGAAAAAATATATTATTAATAATTAATATAATTCATATAAGATTTAAAATTTTTAAAATAGAAATATATTCTTATCATTTTCGAAATCAGTGTAATGGTTTTTGTTCAAATAAAAATCGATTTTCAGTTATTATAACTTAATAAATTATATACAAGGTTCCTTTCCTTTAAGTTCATTTTAAAATAAAAAAATATATCCTTTGATTTCTTATTATCCCATAAATTCTATTTAAATCATCATCATACCTTATTTTACTGTATAATCATTTTTATTCTTAAAACAAACATTTTTCTAAAACAGTTTCTATTGCGTTTTTCACAATTATATTAAAATTAAATTTCTTCCTTATATGAAAATAGAATATTTTAAAACTAATTCCATATTTGGGATAATTATAATTGATATAATGTAATAAGTTCAACATAATTTTTGGTCATAATGAATACTAAAAACAATAAAAAAAAATATCACTACATTTAGGGTTATAATTGGTTTACCAAGGGGTCAAACTAAGATATAACGTAAATATTCCACATAATATTGTATAAATATTTTTTTTGGAAGATATTTGGATAATAAATTATCAAACCTTCCAATTATTTCCAATATTGTTCCACTTTGAAATGAAAATGATTTAAATTATATAAATACTTTAAGGAAGTCCATATATGTCCATACCCTCACTTATAAAAGGGAACCTCTTCTTATCCATTATTCTGATTATTTTATAACTATATAATGAACAATACCTTCCAAAATTAATTCCAAAAATCCTTCCCATAGTTATTGTTCCTTTATTTTTCTCCTATAACCATCCAAAGAAGTCTTAAGGTGTAATCCAAAGGAGGTCTCTCAAAGAATATTTAATCATCTTTACCGACTATTTCAAACTTTATTTCATATTATAATTCTTCTAAAATATTTTTAAACATACTAAAATAATGAATATATTATGATAAATATATAAATACTTTATTATGGTTGTGGGAAAATTATTTTCTACCTCTTCTCCAACCTATAAAAAATGAAAACATCTCGGGTGTGTATGTACGGCCTACCATATCCACATAATGGTGTAATTTATTTTTCATCGCCAATTTACATGGATAATTATAAATTTATAAAAAATGAATATAAATGATTTCTATGAAATAATTATTATTCTTTAAATATAGTATATCATCTACCTTATTTCACTTCCACCCGTTAAAAATGATAACGTCACTCGTGCGTACGTGTGGACTACCACCTCTATGAAGCGATGTTATTCATTTATCATGTACGCATTTCATGTATGATTAAAAATATGTAAATAATGAATATATAAATGAAATTTATATCATTATAAATATTCTTTATATTATGTAACAATTATCAAGATGTAAGGACCATAACTAACGAATCAAAACTTACATGAAAAATTAAGTACTTAACACCTGAAATGATTATCATAATTTTAGATTGATAATGAATGGGGGATAAAATTTGATAATAGATAAATTTATAATATTATAATTTTTAATATGATTGTGGTATATAATTATAATAAATATTAATTTATTATACATGGGGTTAAAATAACTTGTGAAGAAATCCTGACTTGAGGTGAGGGTATATTTCACAATCTCATCCTTATTAGAGATTGATTAAGTTGAAATATAAATTAGGGAGATTATAATACCTTTATATATTAAACCACATATAATTTGTTCTCCTATGTTTATTTCTTGTAATTATATGTTTTCAATTCATTTTCCTCTCTCTATATGCCCAAATTCTTGAAAGATTATTTTAAAAAAAATCCATCTTTGTTTTTCTATTCAATCATGAACCATTCTCTTCCATGTTAATAATTTATTTAAAACAATAATGAGTTTTTTAAAATTTATACAATGATTAATTAATTTAATTTTTACCCATGTGTTTCTTTTTTTAAAAATATTTTAAATGAAACTTTTGTTTCTTTTTTGAACGATGAACATTCTAACAAAAGTGTGAAAAGAATATTTATTTTAATGCTTACCACCCGAATGGCTTTTCCTATCATCACTAATACTTTTTCCCTTGAATATTCCTTTAAAATATTCCCTATGTATTTTCAAAGAAAATGTTTTTCCAAATATTCTAGAAATTTTATATTTTTTAAATAATTGATTTCAAAATGAAAAGGGTATTTTCTTAAATAAATTTTGTATTGATCTTTTATAATTATTTTCATCTATTTAAACATATGTTGATGAATCTTACACATTAATACTAATATAATCAAATGATACCAGCCACAATATTACTATGGATGGATTCTGATCATGTTTTTATATTTATTTATTGGGGTAATATTAACAATTCAAATGATAGTTTTTTATTTGATTGTTTTTATTAATTAGGTACTGAAATGTTATTAATTTATATCATATGTTGAATTAATTAGACTTAGTAAGTGATGTGTGGGTCACGTTAAAGCTCCTTAATTAATTGGTATGTCCCATGAGACAAACTAGTTTTGGTGTTTATCATATGCCTTAACTATTTATCTAATATGTCTTATCCTGAGGCCTTAGAATTAAGATTATATTTTCCGACATTATGTATTATATCATTATGAAACTAGATTTTGTTATCCATGTCATTATATATGTTTCTATATCATCCTTGGATTTTGTTATTTTTTATGATATTATTTATATGGTATATTTGATTTTTTTTCTCTGTCATATTATTCATACTTTGTTTATCCTTTGATATCTTATGTTGTATGTTTTCCCTTACTAAACATTTGAGCACATCCTTCATTTTATTTTCCTTTCCAAGGGGTACCATGAAGGGATATATGAATGATTTCAAGGATTTACTATAATAAATAATATTTTATCAATAGAATTTTTATGTTTTATTTCATGTTTTTGGATGTAATATGAGAATCATGTATGTATCTAGTCTTCAATGTCTACTAAACTATTCAATCATTTGGGATGTGATACCTTGTATTATGTTCCAATGCATTAAAATAACCACTGGCCCTGGGTTACTGGAGTTAGGGTGTTATATTATCAGTACTTCAACTAGCCCTTTTATCCCGTGATATTAAGTCCTCAATACTCATACTAGATAGAAATCTTTAAACATCTTCAGATTTGTTTTAGTCCAAGAATTTTCATCTATAATAACTTTTATTTGGTCTCCATGATCATCTTCTCTTAAATAATTACTTTTAATAGTTTCTATCCTAGAACCAGTCTAGTAATTTGTTCAAAAAAGTATTTTTATTTCCATTTTCTATTTCTAAATATATTTTAAAACACATATTGATAGCTCATTATTGTGATAATGGCTTAATTTTTTAAACCAATTACAATAATCACATGGCCTCTTCTAATTTGAAAACATTGTTTATCATTATTGGATTCTCATACATATTTGTTAGAACATTACTATGTTTTGATATAGTTTCTACATCATAGATATTGTAATCTCCATTCTAGGACAATAATGTTTGAATCAACCCTTATTTATTTTCATCCATACTTTCCCATTCTCCCTATGCATTGCTTCCATCATGGTATCCATCAAGGGAATTTCAAGATCCTTCTGTAGTGGATAATATATTATCTACATCTTCCAAAATCAATGATATATTCCATAAAACATATACACCAATAAATTACCCTCATCCAATGGTGTTACTTCTTAGAACCTATGAAATCATTGAATATTTCAAAATATGTATGAGGTATTAAATACTACTTACCATAATACTTCAATAAGGTTGAGGGTAGAATGATGAAATTGAATCGATCACTGAAACACATTTTTTGGGGTATAACTATATTGAACTCTGCAACTATGATCTGATATCAGATATTAGGTTTTAAGTCACCTCATGAATAGAAGTTACCAAACATGAACTATAACATCCCAATTCATTGGTAACATGACTAGTTCCCTGGCTCGGTTCACTACAAGACCTCACACATGCCTCCATGTACACCAGAGGTTGTCAACTAGTAGCGAGGTTCTAAGATTGTACCATAGAGATATTATATCCCCCATGTTAAAGTGATAAATCAATAATAAATAACAATGAATCATATATACAACATTATAAATAATAATTTACAATGAATATGTTGTAATAATTAATATTTTGATATACAATCATAAAATACTAATCTCCCACTGTGATGAAAACTTATACCAGAAGAAATAAAAATAATAAATGAAAATTGAAAAAAAATGTGGTAGGCACATCTACAATCTTGGAGCCTTACACCATCCCAAAATCTGAATCCTCTATCTGAGCTACTCTAGCTGAAGTAAGAAATCCTTAGCCCCATCCCAACTTGAACCTGCAACATGTGAGGGTTTCTCAAAAACCCAAGTGTAGTGGAGTCTCGAGAATGGTGTGAGTGCATAACTCATCATGGAACAACCCATGTTCACACATATTATATCAAAAATCTAGTTATATGTTTATGTAATTATCATCTAGAAATTGAAAATACACTATAGAAAAATAAACAAAAAATAAACCACTATTAATCCTTATGCTTGTGACACCGATTGACCATACAAACTCCATCCATTTCCAAGGGTTTGTCTAATCAAGTCACACTGACCATTCCAATCTAGTAATATGTGGTATCTAAATCCATTGTATCCCAACCATATCCTAAAAACATTGGGGAATGATCTCATAACAATCCAGACATTTGAGATCCAAATCCATGGTAGGTCCAAACAGTATCCTCATTACTTTAGAGATGTAACATTTGGTATTCCCACATCCAAATCCATGGAATCTCAAACATCAAGTTCTAAATCCTTGCAAATTATAATAACAATATCCAAACACATGGTTACTCCAACTTTTATTAGTTCCAAATCTATAGTGTCACATCATGTATTTGGATCCAAATTCATTGCATCTCATCCTTGTATCCTGCTCAAAATCCATTGAATCCCATATGTGTGTCTGTATCCAAGTCACTGGTAGCCAACCATGTATCTAGCTCGAAGTATGTGGAATACTAATCGTGTATCATCCTCTAAATCAATAGCATCCCAACCATACATCTCAACTTTCCTTAGTACGTATTCCAATTCCTACATGGATAAATAAATGACATTGTTGTCCAAATTCACAAACCTATCTTTATTATCACACCCCCTTTGAGATTACAAGTTAGTTCAGGTTATTTTTGACACCCACAACCATATCTATCCATAGTCACATTCACCCTCTAAAGTTAATCTCATAAATTGAATCTACATGGTTCCCCTAGGTCATCCCTATAGTAGAGGCATCCCACTCGAAATTATTGATCATAACTAGTCTCTTAGGTTAATTCCTGATGCTTATAGAATGTATTTTTACTCGTCATTATCAATTCATCACCTAGACTAAAAGGCCTCAAGGGTGCACCTCACTAAAGATATCCTTGAGAAATTTCTCTAGGCCCATCTCTATGTCTAAGGTTACTCAATACTAGTCGTCTTACTCAACCCATATCTGAACTACTTATGTTATATCCACATAAAGAAAACATGTCTCATGGTTCCTCAATATTACTATGAAGGTTTTCTATCTCAGGTCTTATCACACCCTCTCTTTGTAGTGTCCAGGTTTTTGGGTGTCATCTTAGTCCATTCCTTGACTATCGATGATTAGGGAATCAATCTAGTTTCAATGGTCCTAGGTGACCATGGAACATTAAATAATCCATTCCAATCATTTATATAAGTGAATAAATTTAAATTAAATATAATTTGAATTTAAATCTCCAAAAATATTTAAATTAAGAAGTTCCCTATTAATGAAATAGGGTGATTCTCTTAGTAGTATGACTGCACATCATACGCATCAGAAAAAATGAAATAATTCCATAGGTAAGTGTTTATGACTTCCTATATCACATTATTACGTTTACATATTGTTCTTTTTGTAGAATCTTGTTGCCTATGTTCTCTCAAGATCATCCCGGCTTTGATGTTCACTGCCCGCACTCCATGGAACCTATATCATACAAATTCATCATAATTAATTATAACATAAATTTTACAGTTAAATAAACCATTCATAAAAAATGGAATAAATGAAAAAAAATTCATCAGGAGTCCAATGATTTTGGTTCATAAAGAAATAGGGTATCACATATCTACAAAACACTCCCATAACATTAGTGAAATTACAAATGCGAGTAAGAAGACATCCCCCCCATTACATCCTCTAATAACACCACATGAAATCCCCATAATTTTTTATTTAACCATTATATGGAGAAATATCTATTTATAACTTACACTGAAATAATGTTAAATTAGTGAGAGTGAGGAAGGTAAGATATATGAGAAGGGGGTTGAGTTTCTACCTTAATACACTGATGAAATAACCCAAGAACAACACTCCAAACCAATTAGGGGGAGGGAGGGGAGGGGAGGGGAGTTTTTTCATCCCTCCACCATTCACTCCATTAGAAAAGATGAAGGGGGTGACCCCCCTTTTCATTTGAAAACTCACTACTTTAAGGGTTATGGTGTTACCATATGGGTTGTGTTGTGACCCTTTGATTAAAATCCTAATAACCTCTATCCCTATACAATCATTCCCCAAATACTTGATTCACTATGTGAATGGCCTATAGTAGATTCCAAAAGTTTAACATCAACCACTTAATTCATTCACCTCCCTCCCAGACACTCATGACACCTAACGACCATAGAAACTCATTCAAAAACACCATTTAGGGATATTGAAACCCTCCAACCATTAGTCCAAAACACAATTCTCAAAAAGAGTCATCCCCTAACCCAAAAATTCAAATTTCCTGTGGAATTTTAAGCCTGTATAGATGTGGGGTTTTACAAACTCCCCACCATAACACTACACATCCTAGAGAAGTCTCAGTGGTCCTACAACTGAATATTTTGACCTATCCCAGTTTCCAATTCTTGTTCAAGCTTCTGCATTCATCCTTGAATGCTTAATCCAGCTCCTAATCCACCGCACCCACTACTGTTGGAATTTCCAATTGAAGAAAAATCATGTCATACCAATGACACCCCTGGTGTGTTTTAGGATACCCACACTTAAAAAAAAGATGAAAACACTAATCCAATGTTTCTACCAACTTTCATATCCCACTCCAAAGATAAGATGGGTTTCCCTCTACCGTCCAAGCATAACAAAAGAATAATTGATTTTTCTCAAAATCATTAACCAAGTTTTGAAATAACCTATCATATGTAAAATTAAATAATTTATGTGTACTCTAGCCCACTGTATCTAACTATACGTGAGAATGGAATTTAGACCTCCTTTTCAAACCCATCCTGAAAATGCATGTCTTCACCTACTGAAACACCATCGATACATCTACCATTATCACAACATTTTCAAATAATTATCCCACATATAGTTCCCCACTCATAATATGAGCCACAATGGAATATCTATTTTCATTCCAAGAGTTTTATCCAAAAATGTCACCCCTATTAAATTTTTTCACATGATTCTCCCCCAGATCCATGTGAAAAAATAGGTTTAACCCTTCAATTATGTGATGAAATAGGGTTTCACCCCCTAAAACATGTCACAAAACTGGTTCATCCCCTAAACCATGTCATCAAATGGGGTTTCTCTCCATAAAACATGTCATAAACCATGTATCGTCCAATGAATCACCATTGGATCACATTGATATCACCCTGAACCTGTTACAAATACACTATCTTCAACCAAAACCCCATCCAAATCTCAAATATGATATTTCCCTCATGACCATAAAAAATAATATTCACTTTCTCACCATCATCCAAGCACCACCTCAACCATCCAATGATTAGTCCTATCACAACCACAACCCTACCAACATGAAGGTCATTTACACTTGACTGTAATGATTCCCCCAACTATACAAGTATCATTATCAACACTCAAAGCATCCAACGGTAAATAATCATAGTTCACACCCCATACATCAATAAAAATAATGATAAATGTGTAATATCTCACTCATTTCAGAGTGCTTACAAGGATCATAAATTTAATACCCATTCCCAGATCATGGGAACATCATCCTTAGAAACTTCAAAAATTTCAATAATAATGTGGGATGCAAACTCCAACATACAGTGGTGCACTCCCACCATATTTTTTACCTTATACCACTCCTCAAGTTCCACCCCAATAGGTTTTATCCTTATGTGTGTGTCCCTCCTCCCGATCCACACTCATATAACATGTCAACACTGAAAAATGAACAATTCCTTGATAGGAAATGCCACTACACTAGACCCATTTCTAGGACTCCTCTATATTGGAAGGACATTTCAAATCCCCATCCAAAACCCGTTTCCACCTTTCCAGCTAGAATTTCACTAATTTCTATCGACTCGCATTTTTCTCATATCCAACGCCAATTTCAATTCCACAATTCCAGCACATAAACATCATGGGTCACCTTTGATCTCCCTAAAATATAATAGGCATATGGTCATATACCACTTGATCACTAAAACTAACTAAAAATCCCTTGAGTCAGGCAATGTATCTAGATTATGATCACATGCATAATTTAATAGATAACTAGGACTCTTTCATAACATTTCACCAAACCAAAAAAAATTATAGATGCTCTTGTCTAAATATGGCCCTAACAACTCACATATGTCAAGGCCCACCACCCAAAACTACTAACGATTTATCTACTTCACATTACTTTCATCCAACCAGGGGGACCCTAGGCACTCCACTACAAAATTGGTCACCCACCTATGCTAAAATTGGCCACCAGCTAAGCTTCCATCTAGCACCATTTCATGTTATTTCCATTTACCCACACTCTCACCATGTACTACACACATCCAAAATAGCAATTTAATGCACCCGAACTATCCTTCCATTAGAAAACAGTTTTGATTCCAAAAATTTCAGCACTAAATGTTATTTTCTCAAGAAAAAACCAAGTCATTTATCCAATTCCTATACCATTAACCTGATTGTACCTTACATGCACCATATCACAACCTGAATTTTCCACTCATTTTTTTCTTTAAGGAGCTAAAAATCTTGGTTTAACCCCTCTCAAGGGTTACACTTTTATGTAGCTAAAAACTAACTCATAAAACATTGATCTTCCACTCAAGTGTCTCTAGATCTCCTATATAGCCATAAGAAGTCAAGTATCCTATATAGTTCATGTCTCATTGGACATTATTCATGCTCCAATATCCAAATATATTATGGTATCTAGTATTCCAAAACACCCATATTTAGGGTTTTGTATACATATAAATATTACATGTCAATCACCAGCTTATCAACAATAGATCCTCATCGATCCTCCACCTATAGTATTTCTCCCTTAAGATTCATTATCTCATCTATCATTACTTCCATAACCAATGACATCATCCTATAGGGTCTTTATTAATATAATACATACCATATTCTTAGTTAAGTATAATATTATTCCAAACTGTATAGGAAATATCCATAGGTTGTTACTAGAAATTTAAGTAACTACACTAGAATACTAACAACCCACAAGGGGTTTCCCACTAAGGCATCACATGACTTGCTGGCCTACTAGGGTCACCTCATGTCTCAGACATTAAGAGAATATGTCTTCATCATTCACAATAATCTCTATATATATTCACAAGATTTCCATTAGAAGTAAATTCATATATATGTCATCCTAGATGAGTATAATTCCACCATGTACTTATAAAGGAACATAACATAGGAGTAGTTTAAGACACTTTAAATAGATTTTTATTGTCATTAGTGACATAATCACACACTAGCGGGCCTATATTTCATTTGAATCATATATGTCCAAAATGAAGTGTGAGACACCACACACATATATAGGATAAGAGGAAAATACAATAATTTACTTCTTAAAAATGGTCCAGGATCCATAAATACATAATAAATTATGAATCCAAAAAACAAGTATTTCCCATGAGGTGAAATCAATCAATTGTAACATTGAAAATATATAACATCAATCAAATCTCATGTAACCATAACTTTATACTAGAAAATTTGTTCATGATGCACTAGCACAATTTCTATCTTAGGCTCTCACACAACCCTATAACACGTTGCTACCATATCCTAAATATTAAGATAAATAAAATAAGTTCTAATGAAACTTTGTAACATCTCGAGTCACACACCACTCAACTAGTTCCCCAAATCAGTTCACCATGTGATATCAATAGCACCTCCCCATATTCTAGAGGATGCTGACAAGAAGTAGGGTTCTAATATGGTACCATGGGAAGACTATACCCCCTATATTAAAGTGATAAATTAATAATAAATAACTGATAAACATCCATAATAGAGTACCCAAAATAATTCAAATGGTTCAATATATTGAAATAAATAACATATTAACATACATGAATATAAGTCTAATCACCCACTGGGCCGACCACATATATTGAAAGAAATAAAAATTAAAGAGTCTCCCCTATAATCATTGTGCCCCACCACATCCCAATCTCATAATATCTCATCTAAGATACTTTAGGTTAATAAATCTATCATGGGACTCATCCCAACCTGTACATGTAAGAAGTGAGGGTTTATCGGGAACCTAAGTGAAGTAGCACATAGAGAAGGGTGTGAGTACATAATTCAGCAGAGCACCACCAACACAGCCTTGCACTATATCGGCAAAGCAGTGATATGTATATGATGTGATAAATTAGAAATATTATATGCATTGAATAAAAAATAACCAAAAAAATAAACCACTATCAATCCTTATGTCCATGAAACTGATCGACCATACTTACATTATCTAGTGTTAGGTTTTCTTTAAGCATGTCATGATTTTTTCACCAGCACATTAATATACATTCTCCAAATCTAGGGTTTCCCCAACCATATCCTTGCGACACTAAGGACTCGTCATGTTGTAGTATAAACATCCATGATTCAAATCTATGGTAGCTATATACAATTTCCACATGACTATGGGTATGTGACCCATAATATTCCAACATCTAATTTATAAATACATGGAAAATCCCACACTAATCTCCAAATCCAAGGAAGATCCCATAGTTTATTGTCTCTAAATACATGGCATCACATTTGTGTATCTGGCTCCCAATCTATGGAAATCCATCCATGTATCTAGATCCAAATACATAGTATCTCATCATTGTATCCAAATCCAAATACATGGTAGCACAACCATATATCCCATGTGCCCCATGGGTGTCTTCCAAGTAAAGTATGAATAGGGAAAGGATCAGTTTACCAAATTATAAAACATATCCTTATCATCTTATAACCTTAAAGATTACAAGCCAGTCCAGGTTTTAGGTGATGCTAAAAACCATCACTACCCATATCCACATCCACTCTCTTAGGGTACCCTCCAAAGGGAACACATATGGGTCCCCTAGGTCATCCATATTGCAGAAGAATCCGACTCAGAATCCTAGATCACAACCGGTCACTCAGTTCAAATCCCAACACATGGATGATATCCGGTTAATGGTCGTCACCATGACATCATCCAGACTTACAAGCCTCAAGGGTAACCCTCACTAAATACAGTATTAAAAGATGTCTCGAGGACCATATCTATATCCAATGTAACTCTAGGATAGTTATCATACCCCACCCATCTCTAATATACCTATATTCTGTCCACATAGGCCAAACATAACTAAGTTTCTTCACCATTCCTTCTAGGGTATTCTATCTTAGGTCACCTCAGACACTCTCTTGGAGGTGTCCAAGTGTTTGGGTGTCCTCTTAGTCTTGGCCTCATATATCAGTGTCCAAGGTGTTAATGTAGTGCCAAAGTTCTCTAGTCACTATGGAAATTTACTCTATCCATTTGAGATATATATAGAAAGTTAATCAATTCAAATTAAATTACCATTTAAATTAAATTACCCAAACCATTTAAATTAAACTGTTCCCTTTCAAAAAAATAGTTCATCACCCATGATGGGGTGACCAAAAATAAAACACAATATAAAAAATCAAATAATTCTGTAAGGAAAGTATCGAGGACCACCTGACTCATCCTAAATCTTTTTCATTTGGTTTATGGACTAGAAACTCACTAGCCATGCTCTCTCAAGCTAGACTCATCTCCAACGGTCACCACCCCCACTCCATATAACTTATCTCATACCAAGGAATACAAATTAATTAAAACATTCATTGTATAATTAAAAAATACATTAATTCAAAAATAAAATAAAGGATTAAAATAATTATTCATCCAAAAATTATCGGTTTTTCATGAAACATGGTGTTTTCCATCCCTTGAACACTCCAAAAATTTTTAAAAATGATTAAAAGTTGTAGGAAACATCATCACGAGAACTCCTCTAACTATGATACATGAAATACTATTCAGAATAAAAAAATCAAAATTATATGATGAAATAATAATTCATTACCTAAAACAGAACAAAGTAAAATCATCTCAAGAGTGGATGGAGAGATACGAGATAAGGGGATGTATTTCATACCTTAATCCAATAAATAAATCAACCAAGAACAATACCCCAAACCTTGGAAGAGGGGTAAGGGTGGGTGGCTTTTTGGACCTCCATCGTGCATTCCATTGTCTATAAGAATGGGGGTCGAGCACCCTCATTTAATTTAAAAAAAATGTTTAAACATGTGTCATGATATGAACATAAGCGTCACTCTATATCCCTTTTAGAAAAATTTATTTAGCCCATATTCCAATATATTCACACTTTGAATGCATGATCTATAGTATGAAAATCCTGTAATAGCTTTTAAATGTTTCATATCCACCCCTTCATTCCTCTTGATCCCTCTTAGACACCCGTAACACCTACAGGGCCCAGATTCTCTTCCAAAATCATCATTTAGGTATGATGGAACCCTAAAACTCTCATTCTGAGCATCAGTTCTCCTAATGATCCATCCACCAACCAAAAAATTCTAATTCCCTCTGAAATTTTAAACCTGTATGGACACAGGTTCATACAATAACTTTGAAAATGTGGAAACAAGGTCTGGTAACCTCCAGTTGATATAAACCCAACATCTGTAATGCACTAAAATATAAAATTCATCCATACCTAAACCACCACACCATAACTCCCTTCATATAAACCAGACTAGAGATTCAAAAAAATATTGAAAGAAAATAAAGGACAAAAACATGAAACAATGGAATTACAAGGCTCGAATAGGTTCCTACTAAATAGTGGAATACAGAAAGTACTTTTATTAAAGTTAATAGAATGATATTATAATTTTTTTCATTATACATATGAAAAAATTATTTCGACTTACTAATAATCTATATTCTAACTACTGTAATCAATCTCTATCACCATTCTATCTTTATAGAAATAACTCTACAATGATCTAATATGCATGAGTATCCCACCACATAGTCAAAGACTTCTTCCATTTTAACTCCTCCTTTTTAGTGAATGGTTCACACTTCAAAAAAACTCTATAAGTTTACTCTTACATGTCATCATGAATAATTACACATATTATTCAAAATGAATTTCTATATCATTATAGTAACTCTTATTCCATGTCCTTTTCATATTTTCATATACCGTAAAAATATTTTTCAAGGTGTAATTTCTGATTCTATTCTTATTATAACCATCATCTGATTTTATATATTCATTCCGCATGACTTTGATCATTGTCACTCCACCATCTCTATCCAGCATCAATAAGTAGATCTCTATAATCTTTCCTTTCATTAGTTCCAAATACATGGAAATAAAATGGTTTTCACAAATCCTAGACTAACAGTAATTCCTATAGTATTTTTGATAAAACAACTTGATGTATGATAATTTACTAGGGTTTTGAAACTCTTCTTCCCCCATGGATCTAGGATCGATGTGGATTATTTTTTACCATATGTTATCTCTTCTACTACCCACAACAATGGGATGTAGTAGAACTATATATGTATTCTTAGCCCATGAGATGTGTATTTACTCTAGTAACATGTTATAATGCTATAAACCAAGATATTTGTATTTACTCTTGTATTTTCGCATGTATACTACTTTTATATTTGGAGATGGATATTTTATCTAACACTTCAAATATAGGTGAATATGAATATTTTCTCCAATATCTCATGATTGGTGAATCAATGGTGAATTGTCATGTGAGAAATTTATGAAGGGTTGTGAGATCAATATGTTATTATTATCCAAGGATGCATTGTTATTTGATGAGCATGATGAAAGTATATCCATGAGTATATTTATTAAGATTGATCATGAGAATTTTAATTTATAATGATGATGGTAGATGATGTTAGTTTGTCTACACCTTATGGTTGATATTTGTAGATACTAGATATTTTATGGAATGGCACACTATTTAGGATGACTATACTAAGTATTATTATTTTCATACCAACATGAATACTTCTATGTTGTTCCCATTTTATCCATAAAGATTAGTTCAAATAGATGATGGATGATCATGGGGCTTAGTGATGGATGATAGATGTGGATAAATGGTGGAGTGGAGAACGTAGTGGGATGACTAACTTTTTTTCATTAGTATTAAATCATACATATATTTAGGATGTGAGGGTAGAATTTTCTAACTCAATTTTCATCATTTCAAATTATATCACATAAATTTTTAAATATATGAATGTGTTGAATGTATTAGTTTCTGTTTCATATATGTCCTGGTGGATATTGTTTCATGATAGTAGAGGGTAGTATTGATTTGGTTTTGTTAAGAGCTACCCTTTATCAGCTCTAAATAAAATAAATGATAAAGGGGTTCCTTTTTTATCAATCAGAAAAATAATTGGTAAAGGGAACTTTTATCAAGACTAAGAAAATAATGGTAAAATGATATCAAGAAGATCCATGTGAACAACATTGGACTATTTTTAAGGATACCCGTAAGTATCTTAGGTAAACTAAGGATATGTTCCTGGTATAGAGAGGAGAATAAGAACTCGTCATCAGGGGTTATATTGATGAAATATTTCATATAGATAAAAATGATTTTACGTCACAGTCTATATATATATATATATATTATGTCCCATCTGAGAGCTGCTGGAAGGAAAGTTATTATTAGTTGGTTCTTGTGCTAATGTGAGTCTGTAAGAGTTCGTATCCTAGAACCGGTGTTCTTAGTACATGCTTACATGATTTTCATTATTAATGATGTTTATTTTCACATCATTATTATTCCTTCTCATGTCCCTAGTATGTGATAATGTTTTTAGAATACATTTTTCATTAAAAGGACATTGCAGTTACCCACTATAATGAGAACCTAGAGGTTCCATGATAGTATTCTTGAATATATGTTATATATCTAGATGATATTTTTTGACGGGACATAGGCGAAACAAGATATCAGGGGTAGGAGTCACATTATACTTTGATAAACCTTATCATGGTTTTATCTCTAGAAAATCTATAAGATAGAAGGTTGCGATAACATTCACATTAATAAGAAATCAATATTTTCTGGTTTCAATGGATATTCCTATTTGCATACATGTTTATTGGTACTTATACTTTATTATTATCCTTAATGGATATCATGACTCATGTACTTTTATGTATTAATAAAAACTGTGGCGACATATGCTCACATTAAGTGAGGATACATTGGGTGCATCAGGAGTGATATTTCATTAATGGATAATGTAATAATGTATTTGTCACTTTTGTCTTATAATGGAAGTTGATATATTATGCCCTTTGATGGTAATAGATCCTCTTACATAAATCCATGACTATAGTGTTTTGTGGGAATTTTCATTTATGAAAATACAATGAAAGAGACGTCATATATATGGGTTTATGGCATGGGCATGCAGCCTACTTGATTATAGATATCATGATAAAGTGATTATATTACACGGTAAGAATTTGTTGGAGGTTTAATTTTTTTCCAACATTACATTTCTTCTCTCTGTGATTCTTGGAGTGTTTCTAGATGTTAAACATGGGCTTTAAGAGGTTATGCCTAATTCTGTTGAGAAAGAGGCATAGATGGTCCCACACTATGTATATATGCAATCTTTGTTAAATTCAAGTATTCAATTTAAAAATTCATAGAAAATAATATTTATTCTGGTTTATTAGATCACCATAATTTTATCACAAGTTATTTAGAAGATAAGTGAGTTAAATAATAATATTAATAAATATTTTTTTCAAATTTGGAGAATATAATATTTGTTATATTTATCATATAATAATGCAGTGACATTTATTTATCAATTAGATAGTTATTATTCTAGGATTGATAAAAGTTGATGAGGGAAAGTGGAGTGACCAAAATGGCCTGATTGGAAATTATATAGATTATATATATTTATATTCTTAATGTGTTTAACATGTCGTATGATTAATAATAATAATATTATTATTATTGGACATGGGTTCCATTAAGAATTATAGATATAGAAAGGGTTTAGAGTGCAATTTTTTAACCCTAAACCTGTCATAATAAATATCTAATTATTTCAGTTTCCATAATAACTTTTTGTGTGTAAAATGTATAGATAGAGACTATATGAAGCCATATAGAGAGATCTACATTTCACTATATCTTCCTCCTCACTCAAGTTATTGATAGAACATCAAGATTTATTTTTCCTTTGAGATGAATTTGACTATAATCAATCATAAACGATGTAAGCTATTAGGATCGGTTGTTCTAGAACCCAATTATTCTATAATAAAATTTAGAGATTTTGGTACACATTTATATCCCTTCTAGAGGGATTCTGCACTTGTCTCATACAGTGAAACAATGATATGATGTAATATAGTTAACCAGATCATCAATGTAGAGATAATTACAGGTTTAGGTAATTCTATATCTAGTAAATAAATTAATTATAAATTACATGTGAAGAACCTCATATTCTAGTTCATGAATTTTTATCCAGTTATGTAATATACATTTTTTATTATACATTGATTTTTAGTCATGTTTGGTAATTATTACACATAAATTAAGACTGAAATCTAATTTGGTTATATCATTAAAGGCTTCTTTCTCCATGTTTGGAACCTATAATTTCCCCTGGTACATTAGTATAATGATGCCACTAAAAATAAAAGAGGGATTAGAAGTATTTTATTTGAAGATATGATTAAAACATCTCATAAATAAATCTTATTTAAAAAATTATAATATAGTGGCGGTTTTATGAATCCACCACTATATTTTTTTATCATTTAGCAATGGTTTTATTTAAATCACCACTGATTTTCTTTTTAAATACCCAAATTTTGACCCCCCCCCCCCTATCTCCTCACCCTAACCCTACCCCAACTTCCTACTCCCCTCAGCAACCCCCAACCATGACCCCCCTATCGGTGACCGTCATCCCCTCCCTCTCCCATCGAAGACCCCCACCCTACCAATGACCCTCGACCCCTCCAGCTCCCCACGATGTCCCACAACCCTTACCCTCGACCCCTCATGTACCCCTCATCAACCCCCAACCATGATTCCTCCTACCAGATACCCTTGATCCCCCCTACCGTAGACCCTTGACCCCTCCCACTCCACTTAGTGACCCCCAACCCCCCCCCCCCCCCCCTTCTAGTGATTCCCAACCCCTCCCCTTCTAGCCACCACCATGACCCTGAACCCACCCTGCCAGCTACTATCGTGACCTCAACCCCCCTTTCTGGTGACCATCATTAGGCTGACCCCCCTGATGGTGACTGCCGAGTTTCTGACCCCCCCCCCCCCTTCCAGTGACATATGTGACCTCGGTGACCCTGTTAGCTACTTCTGTGACCTTGACCCCCACTTCCAACGAATGGCGTGACCCCAACCCCCTACTCCTTGACAACGACCTTCAAAGACTAGCCCTTTTCCCATTTTCTTTAGTGAGTGTGATCCCCAACAGTAAGTTATAATTTTCAATTTTTATATCTAATTTATAATTATGATTATGATTTATAATTGTCTTCTCCACATTAAAATTAGAGTCATATGTGGTGTGGATTTATAATTAAAAATTTATTTAATTTGATATGATAATTTTTGTATCATGATTATGTAATGTATTGTGATTTATTTTTTCTTTTTCATAATATTAGATGTTTGAGTATTTTCAATATCTAATTTATAACAATGATTTTTATTTATAATTTTGGTTTGTTTTTCATTTTAGAAGTATTTAAATTTATTTGAGGAGATATATTATTATTTAATTTTTATATGTTTAAATGATATATATTTAGAGTATTTAATATTATGTAGATGATGAAAGATATATTATGCATGATCTAATAATTGTATACTTGTATGTTCACCATGATTTTATATACTATATTTATAGAATTATAGGATAGATTTGGTGATATAACTAGATGAAGTTGGATTGTGTTTACTCATGATCATACTTGTTCGATTAACCATTTATATCTCTATATAGAAATGTATAGGTAGAATAGTGACAATCCAACACATGTGGAAAAAATTTGGATTAATTTACCTTGAAAAACACTTTGCTATACCATGGTTTTTGGAATAATTTTTATATTATGAAATGTCAAACCAATCTATGGATGGTAGAATCAAATGTATGTTTCATGATTGCAAATTCAAGTTATTATTGAATATAAATGAGTTATCTGTGCATTTTTTATGGAAAAATTTTCCTTTTAAATTTGTATATTTTCTTTGGAATAGTGAATTTAATGTTATATAAGTCCAAAAAAATCAAAATCCTACCAACCAAATACAAAGAAACACGCCAAAGGGGAATTAATTTCAAAATTTGATAAATGATACATTTGTATTTACATGATACAATGTGAGTGATTTTAATATATAAATAGAGAATTATTTTGATCCTGGGTAGGTTAATCTTTCTCAGAATGTCAACGATAAAAAAATTATGAATTAGTTAAAGATGGGAAATAGTAACTGTGTGAAGGGTGTTACAAGTATTAGAAGTTATATTTTCTGCTTAACTTGTATCATATCATTTCTCTATCTGGAATTACTAACAAATAAATGTCCATGGTTTAATGTTTCTTCATGATTCATTTAGTGAATGTATCATTCCATGAGTTTAAGAAATTCATCAACAAACTTGTACTTGATTATACAAAGATACATGCATTCCCCAATGATTTCATGATTTACTTGGGAGATTAGTTAGATAAAGTAAAATGCCTAAGTTATCATACAAATAGATATAATTCAATGAAAAACAGTGAGTATAAAGCAGTGAAACCCCATGAAAAAATATAATAATGAAACTCCTATAAAGGAACTACGTTAATTTCATCGAAAACAACTCTTAAAAGGATTATTCACGTCATTTAAGACTACATATGACATGAATTGGAATCTTCAATATAGTAACGATGGATTGATGATACATCCAAAAGATTCAATATCATGGAATATGTTTGATTAATTAAATCTAGTTTTTTATTTCGATCCTAGAAATTATCATTTAAGATTGTCTTTTAATGGTTTAATGCTTTTTGTACTTTAAGTATTATTTTAGATTTTATCCATTTGTTTTGATTCCCTATAATCTACTTCCATGGATGTGTATGAAGAAGAATTATATTATTATTTTTATGATTTTTTTCTTGTAATAATATTCTTGAAAATGGAATTTAATTATACATTAAACCTTTAATAAAATATTTACAGGAATATTGGGATGATTCCATGGAAACATATGATTCTTCAATGAGAAAAATATTCCAAATATATACTGCTTTAATGTGGACAATTAGTGATATTCTTGGACTAGTAAATTTATCCAGTTGGAACACTCATACTATTTTGGCTTATGTAGTTTTTAATTTTGATTTAGAACCTGAACGATTACCTCATGGAAAAAAAATTATGCATCTTCATTTATTTATTAATGTTTCTCATAAATTAAAGTTTAACAAGAAAATTTTTAATGGAAAAATCCACCAAAGGTGTTATTTAGTTCAGAAATCTTGGGAAAATTAATGAATGTTTGTGAAATTTTTTGAAAATGTAATAAGCAAGTGGGGAAAAGGGTATGAGGTGTAGTATCTGAAGTAGATGAACACAAAAATGGAAGAAAAATTGTGTATTTTTTAAAATTCCTTATTAGATGTTTAATTTGATACATTATAATTCTGATGTAATGCATATTAGGAAGAATTTATATGACAATGTAATTTTTACATTGCTTAATGAGCCGGGTAAATCGAAGGATCGCCTTAATGATCATAAGGATTTGGATTCAATGAATATAAAGCATGGTTGGTGGGAAAATGAGAATGGAAAGTATCCTTCAGCTATTTTTATGAAGAAAAATCTTTATAAATATATATTCCTTATATATTTAAAAAATTTAAAAGTTCTACATGTATATTCAAGTAACATATCAAGGTGTCTTGACTTAAAACACCAAAAGTTACATGGATTCAAAATTTATAACTCGCATATTATGATGGAGAGTTATTTCTATTGTAATTGGATAATAAATTTCATAAAAGGTAACTATGGTTCTAGTTGAGTTTGGTACCATTTTAGAGTGCTTTGGGGAAAAACAATGAATTCAATTAAGTTTTATAGACTTTAATGAAGAATTTTTTTAACCCATTTTTATTCAGAGATGTTATTTCCCCCTTCATTATATAAAGTCAAGATTCATATGACTGTTCATTTTGTTAATGAAAATAAACATGGTGGACCGATACATGATCAATGGATGTATCCAATTGAGAGATACGTTGATATTTTTTATTTTCATTGGTGAATAAAATTTTCTCAAATCAAGTCGTAAATGTTTTTATTATATTTATTATTTTTTTCATTAAGTACTTATGTCATTTGAAATCATATGTGAGGAATAAATCTCAACTATAAGGCTCTATTGATGAATTTTATTAGTCGAAGAGTTCTTGAACTTCTGTTCTGTGTATTTAGATAGGATTGAGACTAGATTCAATCATCCTAGATATGGTGAAGACATCTCTAATAATTCTTATTCAGAAAAAAAAATTGATATTTCCAATTATTGGAAGAACTATTGGAATGGGGTCAAATTTTACACTGATTGAGTTGGAGTTTCTATAAGAACATAGATATGTGCTACTCGATAGTCTTATTATAGATCCATTTTTTGAATAATTGTGATTGCAAACAAAGAGGCGACTAAGAGGTTGAGCTCCAAATGAGTTGGAATTAACAAAAAAAATTAATAAGGATATTATTGAATGGTTCACCCATTATGTGAGGGTATTCTTATATTCATATTTTTTAACATGAAGTTATTTTCTCTATATTAAAAGTAATACCTTATATCTTTTGGTGTGGATAATGAATGTTGAAAATCAAGATAAAATATAAAATGATTTGGTTTTTTAGATTAAGGTTCTCTAAGGAGGGCTAAGAGATTTGATTCCTACAATATTCATGGCTTCTGGTTTCATACAATTTATCATGAACAAGGCATGAAAAATAAAAATAGTGGTGTATTTATACTTCCAGAGGTATGGTACTATGGAAAACTGAATAATATAATTAAATTAAACAATAATGGCAAGTTTTTGTTTTCTTATTCAAATGAAATTGGGTCAATATTTATAGAGGTATAATGAAAGATCTATTACATTTTGCTTATATCAACTTCTCTTGCTTGATTCATACCAGTGAGTTTTCAGAGCATGATCCATTTATCTTGGATTCACAAGCTAAGTTGGTTTATTATGTGGATGATGAACTACATAAAATATGGGGTGTTGTTTTACACTTATATTAAAGAAACTTATATGATATGGGTGGTGAAGATCAATTGGTACTTTGTGACATTGAACCGCATAAACTAAAAAACATTTAGGTGTTTTTTCCTAATAATATCGAAACAATAGAACTTGTAATAGAGGGTGAAAATGAATTACTCGTCGTACTTGAGTTTGATAACAATGAATACAATGAAGTCAAAGCTAATTGGATGTATAAATTGGTAATGAAAATATATAATAGTTTCTCATCGATAAGTGTTTTGTAAATATATACATTAATATAGTTTTTAAAAAAATAGTTTTATAGTTTTTTACATTTAATATATATGAACAATTTGAATTGCAAGAATGTTGAGAACAAAAAATAAATCAGGATCCTAACTGATCAGCATCTCGGTGCATTCCATCACGACCATTATCTTCAGTGGATCTAAGTGATTCTATTGTACTAGAAACTATTATTGATCTAGCTATTTCCCAATATGATATTGGTATCCCATCATTTAATTCACCTTCGATGATGGAGCAGTTGTTCACCATTCCATCTAAGGGATATTGGCGAGTTTCTATTACTGGTATGTATATCATTGTATAAGAAATACTATATATTTTATTAATTGTTTAATTAATTTTTTAAATAGATAAAGACTATCATAGAAGGGATACAAATATAAAAATGTAATATGTTTGGGCCATGAAGGACTTCAATATTATCTTTCAATTTGGTGAGTTTCGGGTGTCTACCAATGAAAATGTTGGAATCTATGGGTAGATTCTTAGGAAGCTTACTTACGAGATGGTATGATTTCCCATTAATTATAAATATTGGTGGAATATTCTTACCTCTTGGAAAAATGAGGTCTTTGATACTCAAGTAAATTTAATATTAATTTAATATTCCTTGATAACAATTTTTAGAGACCTGAGTAAAATTTTGTAATATAATTATAAAGTGTTATGTTTTTTATTTATGTATGATTTTTCAATTTGATGTCCTTGACTCTATTTAAAAGACATGGACTTTGAAAAAAATTCGTAAGAAATTGAGATATTTTAAAGGGATATTATGGTATGATTTTAATGAGTCAACTCTAAGATCATGATAGATGTATGAGAAAGTGCCTGAAGTCATTTCTCATGAGAAATGGGAGTTGTTTTTTTATGTTTATAGAGATGTTTCTCATGAGGTAATTTTATATTTTATAGTATCTTAATAATAGAAACATAGTAAAATTATAATTTTTATTAATGTGTCTATTTTTATAGGAATTATCTAAAAAATAATGTGAATTGTGAGAGACAAGTCATTACTAACATCATTGGGTCACAGAGTTTTTTGAAAAAAAATAACTATGTTGGTTTTTATTTTATTAATTCTTATTTATATATTATTATTATAAATCAATTTTTTTTCTAAATAGTTTATTTTATTTATAAATTTTAGTGAATTACGTCACTATGTTGACCAAAAAGATATGTGGTTTAAAGTGCAAAGGAAACCTAATGGAAGTTTTGTAAATAACCCTTCCAAAGATGTTGGATTAAGTAATTTTCATTGAAATATTATGTTATCTCATTACTATAAAAACATAATAACTAAAAATATATTATAAAAACAAACAAGACTTAAATTCAATTAAATTGGTTCAGAAAAATGGATCAAACAATTCCAATTTTGTGTCGTTTGATATATCTAGTTGGCCCCAATTGATTGGGTTTAAGACTTGTTTGTTTTTATAATTTATTTTTCATTATTATTTTTTATAGTAATTAAATAACAATAAATAATAATGAAAAATATATTAATTAGATGATATTATTAATTTTAGATAATTTAAAAAATCATTGTAAATTTTTTGTACTAATATCATAGAATTCATGATGATAGGGATGAAAACCATTCACAATCATCATCATTTTCCGAGAATGATGTAATTTCAATCGTTTTAGGGAAGGATCATCTCATACATGTATGGTGGATGGGTTCTAGGCCTACTCATTTAGCTGTATTTGGAAGGGAGTCATCATCCATTACTACTACACCTATTGGAGGTTCTAATAGTACCATTTATTGAAAATCAGAAGGAGAAATTGCATGATTGTAAGTGAAAGTGAAAGAATAAGAATCTTATAGGAAAACACGGGATCAGTGGCAGTCAAAAATGGAAAATTCTTTAGCTTATATATTTTATTGGATGATCGGAATGATCCCTGAGGAAACTTTCAGCATTATAGATCATCTAACCATGTTAAATTATAAATTCCCTAGATCATTCACATATTTGAAAGTAAAATATACAAATTCCATAAATAAAACTTAAAATGACACTTTTAAATAGATAACATGAACATAAAGTAATACCGACCACATATTGTGATGGATTGATTTTTTTTTATTCCTACAAATTAAAAATGAATTATATATCGCTATTTATAGGTTTAAAAACAATCCGAGCTCATTTTCTTGGTTTTTACTAAGTAAACAGTTTGTAAATGTACTGAAACTTTTAAAAACATGTTTTGGGAGATCCAAACAATGAAAACTTTATTTTTTAACCCTAAAATCATAGGATAATGATCATATAATTATTTGTGGAATTTAAAAACCGACAGCATGTTATTCCAAGTAACATTTTTCTTAGAAAGGCCCTAATAGTGTTTCTGGTGTTTTAAAACACTAAAAAGTGAATGTAATGGTCAAAACCATATAAAATTACATCATATTGATGTTAAATCATTAGGAAACCACATTTGAGTTATTTTTTATGTGTAGACATAGAAAAAATGTCAATCTAACATGTGGTATGGTCAGAATGACTTGGTAAAGAAATTTTTATGGTACCAAAGCCTTTAAAAATATGGGTCGGGGAGTCAAAACAAGGACAAAAATATTGTATTTCCATGAAATCAGACAAAAATAACTATATATTTAGTTTTGAAATGTTGAAAATAACATCATGTCATTCTAAGTTACAGTTTTATTGGAATGGTTGTAAATGAATTTTTAGTGTTTTAAAATAATAAAATGTTCATGTATTAGTCAAAACCATAAAAAATGTCATATGGAAATAAAATCCATATAAACCCATATTTGAGTTATTTTTGGCATGTACACATAGATAACATTACAATCTAATGTGTGGTGTAGTCAGAACAACTCAGTAATGACTTTTTAAATGTACCAAATCCTTTAAAACATGTTTTTGGGTTTCAAAAATAGGAAAACAACATCAAATTTATATGAAATTAGAGGAAAATTATTGTTAATTTATTTTCACAATGTAGGAACCAACAACACATCATTTGTAGTTATGATTTTTCAGGATGTTTTTAAATGAATTTTAAGTGATTTAAAACACTAAAACTCTTATGTAATCGTCAAAAATAGATAAAATTCCATCATATTGACTTTAAATCATTTAAAACTCCCCTTTTATTTATTTTTTAAGTTTATGCATAGAAAACATGTCAATATGATGTGCATTGTGGTTGGAATGACTCGATAAACACTTTTTAAAGATACCAAAGCCTTTAAAAACATGATTCAGGGGGTCAAAACTAGGGAAATGACATCAGATCACCCTGAAATTATAAGACAATTATAGAAGACTAATTTTTGAAATTTAAGAATTGACATCACATCATTCAGAGTTACGGTTTTTCTGGGATAGTCATAAACACATTTGTAGTGATTTAAAACGCTAAAATGTGAATTTACAAGTTAAACCTATTGAAATTGGACTCATATTGATGTGAAATCATTGAACAACCATGATTGAGTTATTTTCCATTTCTACACATAGAAAACATGTCAATATGATGTGCAATGTGGTCGAAATGACTCAATAAAGACCTTTTAAAGGTACCAAAGTCTTTAAAATAAATTTTTAGGGGTCAAAACCATGAAAACTGTGTCATATTTCCCTAAAATAATTGTACAATGATCATAAAATTATTTTAGAAATGTAGGAACTGATGAAATTTCATTCACAGTTTAGTTTTTCCAAGAATGGTTGTAAACGTGTTTCTAGTGTTTTAAAACACTCAAACATATGTGGAATGGTCAAAACCATACCAAACAACCACATGTTGACATGAAATTCTTAAAAAACTATTGTTGAGTTATTGTTTATGTGTACTCATATACTGAACATCAATCTAAAGTGTGGTGTGGTCAGAATGACTCAGTAAAGATTTTTTAAAGGTACCAAAGCCTTTAAAAAAGGTATTAAGATGTCAAAACTAAGAAAACCATGTTCGATCGGCATGAAATCAAAGGACATATAGATTTATTTTTAAAATAAAGTAACGTAGAACACATCATTCCAAATTACAGTTTTCCAATGACTTCCAAAAATGTGTTTTTAGTGTTTTAAAACACTAAAACTTATGTGTAATGGTTAAAACCAAAGAGAAAACTTCATATTGATGGGAAATCATGGAAAACCCACCATTGATTTATTTTTGTTGTGTACGCATAGACAACACATCGATATGATGTGCAGTGTGGTCGAAATGACTTAGTAAATACTTTGTAAATGTACCGAACACTTTAAAACAAGTTTTAGGAGGTCAAAACCAAAACAAATACATAATATTTCCCAAAAATCATAGGAAAACTAATATAGACTTGTTTTTGATATTTTGGAACTTACGGAATGTCATTTTGAGTAACGGTTTTCCCAGGATTTCTATAAACACATTTTTAGTGCTTTAAAACACTAAAACGTGATTTTAGTGGTCATAACCTTAAAAAAAGACCTCAGATTGAAGTGAAATAATTGAACAACCACGATTTATTTATTTTTTATGTGTTCATTTAGACTATACATCAATCTAACATGTGTTGGGGTTATAATGACTTAGCAAACACTTTTTAAGGTATCAAAGCCTATAAAAACATGGGTCAGGGGTCAAAACCAGAGAAACAACATTAGATTGCCCTGAAATAAGATGAAAATGAATGTAGATTAATTTTTTAAATGTAATAACTAATGGAACATCATTCCAAGTAACATTTTCTTTGGAATGGTGGTAATTCATTGTTACTATTTTAAAACATAAAAACATGCATGGAATGGTCAAAACCATAGAAAATGACCAAAAATTGATTTGAAATCATAGGGAAACCACCGTTTTGTTATTATTAATGTATATTCATAGATTATACATCAATTTGACATGTGGTGCAGTAATAATGACTCGAAAAACACTTTTTAATGGCCCCAAAGACTTAAAAACAAGTGGCGATGGGTCAAAACCATGAAAACGATGTCATATTGACCTAAAAATAGATAAAAATTACCGTACATTGATTTTTGAAATGTAAGAACTTATAAAACATCATTCTAAATTACAGTTTTTCTAGGTTGGATGTAATATGCATTTTTAGTGTTTAAAACCACTAAAACATGTGAGGGACGGTCAAAAGCCTAGAAAATGACATCATATTGATTTGAAATCTTGGGAAAAGCATTTTTAGCTATGTTTTATGTGTAAACATTGACTAAATATCAGTATCACATGTGGTGTGGATAGAATACTTGGTAAACTCTTTTTAAAGGTACTGAGGCCTTTAAGAAGCATGTCACGAGGGTCAAAACTAGGAAAATGATGTCTGATTTCCATGAAATAAGATTACAATGACCATAGATTGATGTTTGAAATATAAGAATTGATAGGACGCCATTCTGAGTTACGGTTCTCTCGATATGGTGGTAAACATGTTTTTAGTGTTTTAAAACACTAAAATGTTTGTATAATGGTCAAACCATAGAAAACAGCCTCAAATTGTTATCAAATAATGGGAAAAATACTATTGGTTATTGTTTATGTGTATTCATAGAAAACATGTCAATCCGACTGGAAGTGTGGTCTGAATGAATCAGTAAACACTTTTAAAAGTTATTAAACCCATTAAAACGTGTTTCAGGGGGTAAAAATGAGGAAATCGATGTTGAATTTCCCAAAAATTAATGGATAATAACCATAGATTAATTTTTGAAGTATATGAATTGATAGTACATCATTTTAAGTTATGGTTTTCTTAAGATGGTCATAAACGTATTTTTAGTGTTTTAAAACACTAAAACATTCATGGAATGGTCAAAACCAAAGCAAATGACCTCATATTGACATGAAATCATGGTAAATCCACCATTGAGTTATTTTGATGTGTACACATAGACAACACATCAATCCGATGTGCAGTGTGGTCAGAATGGCTTAGTAAATAGTTTTTAAATGTATTAAAGCCTTTAAAAACATGTTTCATGGGATCAAAACTAGGAAAACAATGTCAGATTTCCATTAAATCAAATAAAAATGACCATATATTTATTTGGGAAATATAGGAATTGAAGGAACAACATTCTGAGTTATGGTTTCCCTTTGCATTTTTTCGTTTTTTAAAACACTAAAAAGTGATTGGAATGGTCAAAACCATGTAAAACAACCTCATATTGACGTAGAATCATGGGATAGACAATTTTGAGTTATTTTTCACATGTTTGTGTAGACTACACATCAATCTAACATGTGATGTTGTCAGAATGACTCATTAAACACTTTTTAAAGGTACTAAACCCTTTAAAAACATTTGTTAGGGGGTTAAAACACTAAAAATACAACAGATATACTAGAAATTTTAAGAAAATGATTACGGACCTATTTTGGAAATGTAGGAACTAATATAATTTTATTCTGAGTTACGGTTTTCTAGGGATGGTTGTAAATGTGTTTTTAGTGTTCTAAAACCCTAAAACATGTGTTTAATGGTCCAAACCATAGAAAAATACCTCATATTGATGATAAATCATAGTATAAACATTGTTAAGTTATTTTTGACTTGTACGCATAAACATAACATCAATCCAACATGTGGTGTGGTTGGAATGACTCAGTAAACCCTATTTAAATGTATTAAAGACTTTAAAAATAAGTTTATGGGGCATGAAAATGATGTCATATTTCTATGAAATCATAGGAAAATGAGAATATGTTGAGTTTTGAAATAATGGAACTGACATCATGTTATTCTGAGTTACGATTTTCCTAGGATGGTCGTAATGTTAAATCATGAGAAAACTATTGTTGAGTAATTGTTTATGTGTATTCATAGACAATATTTCAATCTGATGAGTGTTTTGGTTAGAATAACTTGGTAAACACTTTTTAAAGGTACCAAATCCTTTTGAAACATGTGTCGGGTGGTCAAAACTTGAAAAATGAAATTGGATTGTCCTAAAATTGGAGGAAAATGAAAGTAGATTTATTTTTGAAACTTATGAGTTGACAAAATGTCATTAAAAGTTACAATTTTTCTAGTATGTTCATAAATGCGTTTTTAGTGCTTTAAAACACAACCAAGAATGGCTCGGGGCATGATTGAAACCCATACTCCCCAAATTTTATTAAACAAAAATATAACATACAGGTGATTACACAATGAATAATGAGTTTGTACCAGTACAAGAATAATTGGATAGGAAAGAGGGTGACAAGAAAACCCTCTAAACAATTCCCGGAAGGACATGATGGATCCCAGCATGAAAAGATCTCATTACTGCATCTTCCCCAATACCCATGTCTTCACAAAAATCATCATGTAAAATACAATAGTATTCAATCATTCCTATGTTGCATCATATAAGTAATCATTGTACACTTCCCATGGATATAATATCCATCTCTAATGCCTCCAAGATTGTCATGTCTTACTAAGCTATCCCAGATCGTTGCGGATCATATTCATAATTGTGTTAGATGGTTTCTTCTTCATGTAGTAAACAAAATTCAGCAACTCTCATAAGAGACCAAATTGACCAAGCATTAAAGCAATGTTATGATATGCAAGAATGTCTGGAATGATCAGTGCAGTAGCCTCCAATGCCTGGGTTGTAAAAACCCATAAATTTCATGGAAATTTTTTTCTTAATTTCTTTGGGATTTTATGAGTACGCAGTTTCTAAAGGCGCCTGATTCTGAGGCCCGATGTGCCCGGAATCAATTTTCGAAGTTTAGCTCGGGTACGTTCAGTGAACGAACGAGCAGGTTTTTCTAACTTTTGAACCGGTGCTCGGAATCGAAATCTAAGGGCACCGATGAAACCGCATCACCGGTAATTTCTTAAGAAGACTTTTATGGGAGTTTCTTTTGCTCGGGAGGAGTTGTTAAAAAAAGGGTGGATTAAGTGTAACGTGAAATAATTTGTGTAACAATTTTATTCCTCTTTTCTAAGTGGTTTTATCCTAAGTATAGGAGTTGGGGTGGGACCCACTAAATCCTAACTCCTCTTTCTAGGTTATTTTTGAGGTGGGGCCCACACTAGCCCCACCCATTCAATTCCTCTAACCCCTCTTAAATTTGGTAACCCCCCATTAATTTGTAACTCACCCACTCTCCCTCTTTATTGCATGCCAACTCTCACATTACATTAATTGATTAAAGTTATTCAATTAATTTAATTAAGAGTTTGAATTTTGAAGTTTTGAAAAACTTGGCATGTGTTAATAAAATAGGTCAAAGACTTATTTTATTTTGGCCGTATTTTGTGGTGGAAAGAAAAGGGGAGAGAGAGCTCTTGAGTTATTTTTGAAGAACTTCATCTTCCTCATTGAAGAACGCCAAGACTTCGACGAAGAACGCCGACACCAAGGAGAGACGATGTGTCGTTCTTTCCCCGCTCCTCAGCTGGTGTGAGAGGCCATCCTCTTCTTGGATGCATGCCAATGTCATCATCGAAACAACCCCCACGATGCTAGCTTCCGAGAACTTCTTTTGAGGTAGGGGTTGTTTATGATCGTGGTTAATTTAATGTTCTTCGTTAAATAAATTGGCCACTTGTTATCGACATAATGGGAGGAGATCGGACTGCACAAACACAGCCAATCCTCCTCCCCTTTAATTTGTTGAACTTTATTGAACTTGTGGTGAAGGTGGCGCCTTGTCATTGCACTGCGCAGGAACAGAAAAGGACTGCGGCCAGAGCAGGCCGCGGTGGAGGTGTGCGGTGCCGTCGCGCTGTGCCGGTGAGACCAAAGGAAGCCACGACTAGGAGAGGGTCGCGGCGGAGGGGCGCGGCACCGTCGCCCGGCGCCGGTTCGACAGAAACCGCAGCCTTAGGCCGTGGTGGCTTCTAAAAAGGGCATCCAGCTGAACCGGCCACTGGCGCCACTGGAAAGTGGGACCCGCGGGGGTCCTGCGGTCTCAATAATGGTCGGCTGTTTCTGCAAAGAGGGGGGCGGCGCCCCCTTTGTACCCCGCTAGGCCAGCGCCGAGCCGCCCCACTCGGCCAGCGCCGAGCCGCCCACGCTGGGCCGGACCACCTGCACTGGTCCGGACTGCTCGTGCCAGGCCGGACTGCTCGCGTCGGGTCGGGCCACCAGTGTCGGGCCGGACTGCGCGCCCGCGCTGGGCCGGACTGCTCGTGCCGGGCTGGGCCACCAGCGTCGGGCCGGGCCGCGCCGGCTGGTTCGGGCTGCACCCAAGTGGGTCGGGCCGCGCCCTAACGGGCCGGACCCGGACCTAGGATGGGTCGCCCCGTTTCGGGCCGACCCAGGGGGTATCGGGCCGGGTCGGACCGGGCCTGAACCCCCTATTTTCGGACAGATTTGTTCAAACACCCATAACTTGGGCTACGGACCTCCGATTGACGCACCTTTAGTTGTGTAGAGATACTTGAATCAAGACGGTATTTTTGTTATATTACACTCAAGGTTTTGAAGAACTTTGGGTATGGCCAGGTTTCCTCAAACACGAAACCAACCGGGCCCTCGGAGCGGAAACGCTTATAACTCGAGCTCCGGACGTCTGGTTGACGTTCCATCAACTTTGTTGGATTCTTCTTAGTGAGACGGTTCTTTTGGCTTACCTCGCTTGAGGTTTGGATGCATCTGAAGTACGGTCGGGTTGGTTTTAGCTTAAAAATCAACCGGGCCCCTGGAACGAAAAATCCAATAACTCTCAGATCAGGCGTCCGAATGACGCGTCGTCTGTCGCGTTGAGTTCCTATTGATGAGACAGAACTTTGTGATACATCAACTCTGGACTTCGTGACAGTTGATGCATCGACCCCTTGGCTCGTGGAGCAGACCCTCCTGGAATCGAGCGTGCTGTGTGCGGGAACCCTAGAGCTAGCTGCGACTGCGACGACGATAACGACTCTACTTGAATCCTACATGGGTTCGGCAGCGATGATGACTGTACTTGGATCCTACGTGGTTTCGGCAGCGATGATGACTGTACTTGGATCCTCTGTGGGTTTGGCAGTGACGAAGACCATACTGGGATCCTCCATGGGTTCGACGGTGATGACTACTATTCTTGTATCCTATGTGGGTCTGGCAGTATTGGACTATGTACTTGTATCCTATGTGGGTCCGGCAGAGTAGTTGGTCTTGTATCCTATGTGGGTCTGACAGCTTAGCTGGTCTTGTATCCTATGTGGGTCCGACAGCTTAGATGAATCAGAGGCTACATCTGATCATCTCTATCGTCTTATGAAGTGTATACCTGTGTGAGCTGAGTCTTGACTTTCAATCATTATCTTCGATAGGATGGACTTGATATCCTGTGTGGATTGGGTTGTGCTTTCCTATGTGGATTGGGTTGTACTTTCCTGTGTGGACTGGATTGAACTTGGGCTCGTGAGTTGGAGCAGAACTGGAATTGATTACTTAGGTATATGTATGGGTATATACCTAAGTAGATTTGGTTGTTACTTCATGTTTGTATTTATCCTTTGTGGTTTATCCTTTGTGGAATTTGGGAGACCTTCTGGGGTCTCGGGGTCCTTACTGAGTATCGTATACTCACCCCTACACGGGCTATGCCCGCACTACGTTGTGTTGGATGCAGACGATGGACAACAATGATCCAGGTGGAGGCTCGTGGAGCTGGACGGTACCTGGAGGTGGATCACTGTATGAGACGTACACTGAGCGGACGGCTGGGGCCGAGGAGTTGTGGAGACTATCTTTACCCAACCATCAGGTGGGAATTCCATAGGACGTCTCGGAGTTGCTGCTTTACTTTTCTGCTGTTGTACTTTCTTTTCAGTTGTACATTACTTTCAGTTGGGTTTGTATTATGGCCCATTTACTTTCCAGCACTTACTTTTTTAATCAGTTTACTTAGTGTTTACTTCAGCTTGCATACTCTGTGGTGTTTTTTTACTTTATAAAGGCAATTCCTTCCCTTTTTATTGATATTTACGCCTTTGGTGCTAGTCGCCATCCTCTGGCCTATAGAAGGCGGGCTTGGGGTAGTCACGGCATGGGCCCCGAGGACGGGTCGTGACAAAATGGTATCAGAGGAATTCGTTTCTACTGCAGAACTCAGGACTCTGATCTTTCTTCTATGTGAAGCAATAGTGTTAAGGGTATTGAGTGTGGTTATCTGTCAAGGGAGTCCAGTGTCGGTGCGGCGGTCGACGTATCCATACACCAGGACCCTGATTTCTGATTTCCAGCTCAATGCACTAAAACATTGATTGCATGTGTGTTTCAAATTTTTCTTTGTGATTACTTTGTGTAAGCTCACCAAGTATATTGTATTGACTGTGGCGCACCTGTTTCTTTTCAGGATGGAACCACGACGGCAGCGAGCTAGGGTTCCGAGTTTTGGGCGAGACAGCATCCCACTGAGTGATGAGGCCTCAGTGTAGGGCCCCATTATAGGGGAGGCATCAGCGGTACCTCTACCCACCGAGCCACCGATACCACTAGCCCCAGCAGCTAAGAGTGCACGTCGCCTTAGTGCACTGCACGAGTTTCAGCATCAGAGACCACCCAGTTTCCATGGGGAGATGGACCCTTAGGTAGCCGAGGACTAGCTGGAGGCTGTTGTTCGAGTCTTCAGATTAGTAGGGACACCAGCTGACCTCATAGTGATCCTTGCAGCGAGTCTCCTACACGCGGCAGCAGGTAGATGGTGGATCCTGATGCTCTAGGTGCACGATGAGGCATCACTTCTATGGACGGACTTTGAGAGCCTCTTCCGCTCGGAGTTCATTCCAGCCACCCTCCGTGCGGTGCGCATTCAGGAGCTACTACAGCTGTGGCAGGGCAGCATGTCAATAGCCCAGTACTCGGCGAGATTTTCTGATCTCTCGCACCACTCCACGGACATGGTATGAGACCCATTCTTCCGGGCCCGGACCTTCGAGCAGGGACTGAGGCATGAGATCAAGGCTTCGATGATCTCCCTCAACATACTGACGCAGGCGGGAGTACTGGAGCGAGCTCTTCTTGTAGATATATTTCTTGCTGAGCCTTCACAAGCAGCGAGACCTACCGCAGGGCGGCACGTAGCGGAGCCTTCTGCAGCAGGCAGTCGACGGATGTCACAGGGGTCCAAGCGGACCAGACCATCAGGTGGGCGACCTCAGGATACTGGCTCGGAGGTGCGGGGCACACGCAGTAGCGCCAGTCATACGAGTTGAAGATAGTGATATTCATGCACTGGGAAGGGCCACATGGCTCGTGACTGCTCGACCCGCCGTGTAGAGGAGCAGCAGACGGTTGACGGACCACCCAGGCAGAGGCAGAGGTTCGACTGTGGAGGTCCACAGGAAGCAGGCGGACGAGGTAGAGGAGCTGGCCGAGCAGCAGGTGGTGGGAGACGCTTCGGAGCTCTACCACCACCAACACCAGGAGGTCCTCCCCGACCACAGGGAGATGGCGGGCAGAGGTAGGGTCAGCTTCAGGCAGTGGAGGCCTACGACCACGGCGCACCCTAGATGATTCGAGGTACTATCTGTGTCTACTCCACCCATGCTGCAGTTTTTATAAACACAGGTGCGAGTCATTCTTTTATTACTGCTGCCCTTGTTCGGAGCTCGGAGATTTCGACGGAGCTGTTGGCTCGATCCTTATAGCTAGAGACTCCTATGGGAGCAGACTCGACGATTACGCACTAGTGCCGGCAGTGTGATCTCACTCTAGGAGGTGAGAGCTTCAGCTGGGATCTTCTTGTAGCGACATTGAGGCCTTACGACATCATCTTTGGCATGTATTGGTTATCTACGGTCCATGCTCAGATCGAATGTATTAGGCGCAAGGTGCGGTGTGTTCGCACCGATGGGAGAAGGTTCACCTTCACCGGCGAGAAGGGAGCCTTTGCAACGCAAGATGGACTCACTCAGAGGAGAGTACAGTCGATCACTCATTAGTTGGATAGCCTCATCCTAGGAGTAGTTGACATGCAGAGTCTGAGTTTTCCTGTTGTGGTGGGTCAGTATGCGGACGTTTTTCCTGATTACGTTCCAGGACTACCTCCTCATAGAGAGGTAGACTTCTATATTGACATGTACCCCGGGACAACCCCGATATCTACTCTGGTATATTGGATGGCTCCCGTTGAGCTTTGTGAGCTTCGGGTACAGCTGGAGGACTTACAGGGAAATGGATTCATCTGACCTAGGGTTTCACCTTGGGCTTCCCCGATACTGTTCTCCAAGAAGGCGGATGGGAGCTTGTGACTGTGTGTCGACTATCATCACCTAAACCAGGTGACTGTGAGGAACAAGTATCCACTTCCGAGGATTGACGACCTCTTTGATCAGCTCAAGGGAGCACGTTGGTTCTCGAAGATAGACCTCGGGTCAGGCTATCATTAGCTCCAAGTTCAGGATGAGGATGTGCATAAGACGGCCTTCAGGTGTTAGTATGGCCACTATGAGTTCTTGGTCATGCCCTTCGGTGTGACCAATGCTCCAGCAGTGTTCATGAGTCTCATGAACAGGATCTTCCAGCCCTACCTTGATCGGTTTGTCGTAGTCTTCATTGACGACATACTGATTTACTCGACTACTGAGGAGGAGCATGCCTACCACTTACAGGTTGTACTGGAGACACTCCAAGAGCACCAGCTATATGGTAAGCTCTCGAAGTGTCAGTTCTAGATTCGAGAGGTCCACTTCTTAGGGAAAGTCATCTCATCGGCGGGAGTTGCAGTGGATCTCGTGAAGGTCGAGGCGGTACTTGCTTGGGAGCCACCCAGGTGCGTGACGGAGGTGCGGAGTTTCCTAGGTCTAGCTGGGTACTATCAGAGATTTGTGCCAAACTTCTCCAGAGTTGCGGCACCGCTTACATCTTTGATGAAGAAGGGGAAGCTCTTCGTGTGGTCAGACTGATGTCAGCAGAGCTTCCAGGAGCTGAGGCGTAGATTGACCAGTGCGCCCATCTTGAGGCTACCGGAGGAGGGCGTAGGGTACGTAGTTTACTGTGACGCATCAGGGACTGGACTCGGGTGTGTCCTGATGTAGGAGCAAGTAGTGATCGCTTATGGTTCACGGTAGTTGAGGCAGCACAAGCTGAACTATGCTACCCATGACCGGGAGTTAGCTGCAGTGGTCTTCGCCCTGAAGATGTGGCGACACTATCTGATGGGAGAGCGCTTTAGAGTTTACTCTGACTACCAGAGTCCCAGGTACATCTTCTCGCAGAAGGACAAGAACCTGAGACAGCGGCGATGGCTCAAGTTTCTCCAGGACTATGACTTTGAGATAGTCTATACTCCTGGGAAGGGGAACGTAGTAGCTGATGCTCTCAGCAGGAGTACGGACATTCATCTACTTGGAGAGGCGACAGAGCAGCTAGCTGCGTTGCAGATATCCTTCGTGGATAGAGATAGGGCATCCTTTCTACAATCACTCACAGTCACTTCTCCACTACTTTAGCAGGTCAGAGAGGCATAGCATGGAGACGTTGACTGTGAGGCGTGATGTGCTCAGATATCCTCAGGGATAGCACCCGATGGATTTTATGAAGGCGAAGAGCATGTCATCCTTTTCATAGGACGTACCATGGTACCAGCTGCTTTATAAGAGGAGGTGCTGAGATATTTTCACACTTCCCCTTTAGCGGTACATCCAGGGGTAGCGAAGATGTACCAGGATCTTAGACGACAGCACTGGTGGCCCGGTATGAAAAAGGTTGTGGCAGAGTTCGTTTCTCGATGCCTCACCTATCAACAAGTAAAGTCAGAGCACCAGGTACTAGCAGACTTGGTATATCCCTTGGAGGTCCCGGAGTGGAAGTGGGATGGGATATCTATGGATTTCGTGACTGGACTTCCACGTACATCAAGAGGACACGACTCCATTTGGGTGATCGTCGACCAACTCACCAAGTTGGCCCACTTCTTACCCATCAGAGAGCAGGGAATAGTAGAGAGCATGGGACGCCTCTACATTCATGATATCGTACGACTTCATGGTGTGCCATCGACTATCGTCTTCGATAGAGATGCTCGCTTTACTTCCCAGCTTTGGAAGGGGTTGCAGGAGGCATTTGGGATGCAGCTACGCCTGAGCACCGCCTTTCACCCTCAGACGGATGGTCAGATGGAGAGGACCATCCAGACTCTCGAGGACATGCTCCGTGCATGTTTCCTCGACTTTGGCTATAGCTGGGAGGATCACCTACCCTTGTTGGAGTTTGTGTACAACAACAGCTACCACTCACCATCAGGATGGAACCATACGAGGCACTGTATGGCCGACCTTGCAGATCACCTCTATGCTGGACAGACCCTGGGGAGTCAGCACTTGTAGGACCAGAGATGGTCCAGGCCACGACGGAGAAGGTTTAGGTCATCCAGGTGCGGATGAGGATATCTCAGAGCTGACAGAAGTCTTATGCTGACAGGAGGCGGAGACCACTTGAGTTCGAGGATGGTGACCACGTTTTCTTACGAGTCTCACCTCGACGTGGATTACGGAGATTTGGCCGGGGTGGAAAGTTATCTCTGTGCTTCATCGGACCATTCCAGGTTCTCAGCAGGATAGGTGAGGTGGCTTATCTCCTAGTTCTTCCACCTCAGATGCACCGGGTGCACGATGTCTTCCACGTGTCTCAACTGAGGAGATACGTGCACGACCCGACACATATCATCGACCACGGGGAGCTAGACATCGATGACAGAGTGACTTTGTGGAGGTCCCGGTGGAGATCGAGGATCAACAGGATTGGGTCCTTCGTGGATGTTCGATTCCTCTGGTGCGAATCAGGTGGCAGCACGGGAACCTCTAGGAGAGTACTTTGGAGCGGGAGGTTCAGATGCGTGCACAGTACCCTCATTTGTTCCCCTAGTTTGGGATGTATCTTTACGGGGATGTAAATCCCTGAGGTGTGAGTAATGTAAAGACCCGTAAATTTCAAGGAAAATAATTTCTTAATTTCTTTGGGATTTTACGAGTACGCAGTTTCTGACGGCGCCTGATTCCGAGGCACGATGTGCCTGAATCAATTTCTGAAGTTTAGCTTGGGTACGTTCAGTGAACGAACGAGCGGGTTTTTCTAACTTTTGAACCAGTGCTCGGAATCGAAATCTCAGGGCACCGATGAAACCGAAACGCATGTAATTGCTTAAGAATACTTTTACTGGAGTTGTGTTTGCTCGGGAGGAGTTGTTAAAAATAGGGTGGATTATGTGTAAAGTGAAATAAAATTGTGTAACAATTTTATTCCTCTTTTCTTAGTGGTTTTATCCTAAGTATGGGAGTTGGGGTGGGACCCACTAAATCCTAACTCCTCTTGATAGGATATTTGTGATGTGGGGCCCACACAATCCCCACCCCTTCAATTCCTCTAACCCCTCTTAAAGTTGGCAACACCCCCATTAATTTGTAACTCACCCACTCTCCCACTTTATTGCAAGCCAACTCTCACATTAAATTAATTGATTAAGGTTACTCAATTAATTTAATTAAGAGTTTGAATTTTGAAGTTTTGAAAAGATTATCATGTGTTAATAAAATAAGGAAAAGCCTTATTTTATTTTGGTAGGATTTTGTGGTGGAAAGAAAAGGGGAGAGAGAGCTCTTGAGTTATTTCTGAATAACTTCATCTTCCTCGTTGAAGAATGCCAAGACTTCGATGAAGAATGCTGACACCAAGGAGAGACGACATGTCATTCTTTCCCCTCTTCGCTGCTTGTGTGAGACACAATCCTCTTCTTGGATGCACGCCAACACCATCATCGAAACCACCCTCGCGACGCTAGCTTCCGTGAACTTCTTTTGAGGTAGGGGTTATTTATGATCGTGGTTAATTTAACGTTCTTCGTTAAATAAATTGGCCGCTTGTTATTGACATAACGGGAGGAGATCGGACTGCACAAACACAGCCGATCCTCTTCCCCTTTACTTTTTTGATCTTTTTTGAACTTGCGGTGAAGGCGGCGCAGTGTTGTTTCACCGCGCGGGAACGAAAAAGGATCGTGGCCGGAGCGGGCCGTAGTGGAGGTGTGTGGCGCCGTCGCGCCACACCGGGGAGACCAAAGGAAGTCGTGGCCAGAAGCGATCCACGGCGGAGGGGCGGGGCGCCGTCGCGCTGCGCCGGAGCACCAAGGGGCTGCGGCAGAGGGGCGCGGCACCATCGCGTCGTGCCGGTCGGACAAAAGCTATAGCCTAAGGCCCCGGCAGCATCTCAAAAGGGCAGCCGGCCGAGCTGGCCACCGGTGCCACCTGATGGTGGGACCCGCGGGGGTCCCGCAGTCTCAATAATGGTCGGCCGTTTCAGCCGGCCATTTCCGCAAAGAGTGGGGCGGCGCCCCCTTTGCACCCCGCTCAGCCAGCGCCGAGCCGCCCGCACCGGGCCGGACCGCCCGCGCCGGGCCGGATCGCCCGCGCCGGGCCGGGCCACCAGCGCCGGGCCGGGCCGCGCCCAAGAGGGCCGAACCCGGACCTGGGACGGGTCGACCCGGTTTGGGCCGACCCAGGGAGTATCGGGTCTGGTCGGACCGGGCCCGAACCCCCTATTTTCGGACAGATCCGTTCAAACTCCTATAACTTGGGCTATGGACCTCCTATTGACACACCGTCAGTTGCGTAGAGATCCTTGAATAGAGATGGTCATTTTGGTATATTACACTCAAGGTTTAGGAAAAATTTGTGTACAGCCGGGTTGGTTCGAACATGAAACCAACCTGGCCCTCGGAGCAGAAACGCTTATAACTCGAGCTCCGGACATCCGATTGACGTGTCGTCGACTTTGTTAGATTCCTCTTAGTGAGACGGTTATTTTGGCTTACTCCTCTCGATGTTTAGACGCATATGGAGTACAATCGGGTTGTTTTTAGCTTAAAACCCAACCGGGCTCCTGGAACGAAAAGGCCAATAACTCTCAGACCGGGCGTCTGAATGACACGCCGTCTGTCGCATTGAGTTCCTATTGACGAGGCGGAACTTTGTGATACATCACCTTTGTACTTCATGATAGTTGATGTATCGACCCCTTGGCTCGTGGAGCGGACCCTCCTGGAATCGACCGTGTTGTGTGCGGGAACCCTAGAGATGGCTGCGACTACGACGACGATAACGACTGTACTTGGATCCTACGTGGGTTCGGTAGTGATGACGACTGTACTTGGATCCTACGTGGGTTCGGCAGCGATGACGACTTTACTTGGATCCTCCGTGATTTCGGTAGTGATGACGACCGTACTGGGATCCTCCGTGGGTTCGACCGCGATGACTACTGTTCTTGTATCCTATGTGGGTCCGGCAGTATTGGACTCTGTACTAGTATCCTATGTGGGTCTGGCAGAGTAGCTGGTCTTGTATCCTGTGTGGGTCCGACAGCTTAGTTGTTCTTGTATCCTATGTGGTTCTGACAGCTTAGATAAATCAGTGACTACATCTGATCATCTCTATCGCCTTACGAAGTGTATACCTGTGTGATCTGAGTCTTCACTTTCAATCATTATCTTCGATATGATTGACTTGTTATCCTGTGTGGATTGGGTTGTGATCTCCTGTGTGGATTGGGTTGTACTTTCCTGTGTGTACTGGATTGAACTTGGGCTCGTGAGTTGGAGAAGAACAGGAATTGATGACTTAGGTATATGTATGGTCATATACCTAAGTAGAGTTGGTTGTTACTTCGTGTTTGTATTTATCCTTTGTGGTTTATCCTTTGTGGAATTTGGGAGACCTTCGGGGGTCTCGGGGTCCTTACTGAGTATAGTATACTCACCCCTGCATGGGCTATGCCCGAACTACATTGTGTTGGATGCAGATGACAGACAGCACTGATCCAGGTGGAGGCTCGTGGAGCTGGACGGTACCTGGAGGTGGATCATTGTACGGGACATACACTGAGCGGACGGCTAGAGCCGAGGAGCTGTGGAGACTATCTGTACCCACCCTTCAGGTGGGAATTCTAGAGGATGGCTCAGAGTTCCTGCTTTACTTTTCTGTTGTTGTACTTTCTTTTCAGTTGTATTTTACCTTCATTTGGGTTTATATTCTGGCCCATTTACTTTCCAACACTTACTTTTGTACTCAGTTTACTTAGTGTTTTCTTCAGCTTGCATACTCTGTGGTGTTTGTTTACTTTATAAAGGCAATTACTTCCCTTTTTATCGAGATTTACGCCTTTGGTTCTAGTCGCCAGCCCCTGGCCTATGGAAGGCGGGCTTGGGGTAGTCACGGCACGGGCCCCGAGGATGGGTCGTGACATAGTTTATCACTAAAAACAGCATGTGTAAGCTGATAATACTTGAGAACAGAATCCCTTGAACTCAAATTATTCCACCTCATCAACAACACACATCGCCAAACATCATGTTCCATAGACAAATCTCACATCCCAGAAGGTATCATATGGGTCATCGAATAATAAAGTGTCCCAGCAGCACAAAGAAAACATTCATACAGAATATCCTGAACACTCAATAAAAACATGATTTTCCAAATCTACATTTCCCATGGATAAAATCCCACCATGAGGCCTCCAAACATCCATACACTATGAAGACCACTCAAACTAGTGACAGCTCCTAAATCCAAGTTATGACAAACTTAAATATGAGAAAAAACAAACTCAAATTCTACACAAGAGAGTTATTCCCACCAAAGTTGAAGATAATCATAATCAAGATTTTGATCAAGCTCAAATTCTACTCTATCAAACATACGGTCTCTAATACTCAGATACTCATCAACAGTTATCTCTTTGTTACAATATCTTCCAAAATACCACCTTTCTTGATCCTAAATCCAAGGATATAAGCCCTCCTTGTATCCATTTTTAATAACACACATACAATTATTATGTTTAATGATAGAATCTTCCTCCTCTCCATTTGAGGAGGAGTCCTCTTCATTTTAGGATGTGGAGGAACCCTCTACATCAGAGGACGCAGGTGATGAGGGATTTTCATTAACAACCGACTGTGGAATAATGTTGTCTTGCTCTTACCGAATCCTCGAGGAACTACTGAAAATGGTTCTCTCCAACTTAGAGTAATTAATTTGTTTTCAAGTATTCTTGTGATGGGTAATGATAAAGACATCAGAGTCAGTAATAGGTTTTTTACCTTTTTTGGTGCTCGAGTGTAGATATTCGTCCATAATTTGATGGATTTGGTCATAATGATAATTATTAGATTTGCCATAAACAGAATGAGTCTCTTGTGCCACCCCATGAGTGGTTATAACATCTCATGAAGTGTCTAAAATAGGTTTAGCATTATTGACTGCATTCACAGATCCAGAGAAAACATCATCTTCAGTGCACTAAGGCTGTGCTGGATAGGAATCTGGGATGGATGGAGAAATCACTGGGATATTAGTATTAAAGGGTTCACCTTGTTCATTAGGAATCCATCTCTCTTTCACAATCCAAACATGTTTCCCTTTATTTATCAAAGATTTCTCATTTTAATGATTTCTTATGGGGGTTTTCTTAGAGCCATAATTCCCAAGGGAGTGTCCTAGATGTAGGCATTTAGAGGAGTAGCTAGGTATATCTTCATAGACCGCTTCTTGAAAAAAACCATTGTCACCATTTTGGATCCAAATAACTAAAGGTAGGTGTTTCGTAAGGTCATCCCCAACACACACATGCACAACAGACGGTCTTGTGAGATTCCGAGTGGTAGAGTCCATTTTGATGGGGTGCCCAATTAATTTAGCAATTGGGAAGAGGAAGATTTGTTTAAAGAAGTGCATCAGAAGACCTAGGAAGCCTATCCAAATGGGGGAAATAGGGGATTCAATGTTAAAATCAAATGCATGGAACCATTTTATAAATTTCATTGAGCATCCTATAACTTTCCAAGATCCCCTTGACCAAAGCTGATAATATTCATTCTCAAAGGAAAGATGTATCACAACATTCAATGAGTTGAGCAGACCGATCTCGAAACCAACAAAACCGATGGATTCAAAATATTTACACAGGAAGTTTAGTGAGGGGAGATTCTTAAAGAACATACCAACGAGAAAAAATTTGAGATCATAGGATAGAAATTGAACCTCTTCATTAGAAAAGGAAATGGTTGTGTGACCTCTATGACGAAACTGCTTCAGATGAACAGATTCAGCCAATGTCAGGGAGACAGCATGTTCAATAGTTTTTCCATTATCATTCCCTGCAACCACATCTGAGAATATATGAGAATCTAATGAGTTAGGTCATCATCATTTTCAACCCTCACTCTCTCTCGGTCGATCCTTCGTTTTCTTAGATATCTTTAAAACACTGAAACGTGATTGTAATGTTCAATACCATAGAAAACATCCTTAGATTGATGTTAAATCATGGGACAACCACCATGTATTTATTATTTAAATATAGGATTTTTGTGATATATAATTATTTGAAAAATTATTTATTAAATTTCAAGTACAGAACACATCGATTTAAAAATAAATTAGAATATTTACTTATTTCATTTTAGTTTCAACTGTGGAATCATATCTTAAACAGGTAAGTTTATGTTTTCAATGATTTTTTAGGATATATTATTTGTATTTTGTTAAAATTTCTTTTGTTTGATTAAAAAAATTAAAAAAATTATGTAAAACATTCTAAAAATATCAGATATATTTTTTCTTTTGTATTCCTTTTCTTAGATGTTTTGGAATTTATTAAATGTGACATATGCCAAATGTAGGCATGAGGTTAATCGTTCTAATAAACAACATTATTTAGAAGTATTACAAGATGGTTCTTATTTTCTGTGGTATGTTTGAATTTTATCAATGATTTTACCTTCATTCTGATTAATTATGTTTAGTTTTTATTTCTATTTTTTTTACAGTTGATGAGATGATGTGGTTGGTTTCTCTTGATGAGATGATGTAGAAGAAAACAAATGTATTAGAGGTCATGGGGTGGGTATATATTGGTCATGGTTTTTTGTTGGACAAATTTCATATGTATATATTGATGACTGAGGTATGGGCTGATTAAGGTCTGGGTTGACTGAGGTATATGTTGACTGAGGTTATGCTATTGGGGATGCATGATGTATAAATGATGGGTTTATCATATATTTATGTTTTAGTCTATTCAATGTTATTTTTTATATTTAATGTTTTTATTAAATGTTTTACAAAAAAAATATTTCTTTTGTAATATTTAGCAGTGATTTTTAGTAACTGCCACTAAGTAAATTAATGAAAATTATAATTAGCTGCAGTTACCCTTAACAACTTCTAAACATAACAACTGCTAAATATATTAGTGGTGGTTATTTTTAGGTAATATATCTTTTTTTTTGAGTGATTTTTTTATGGAATCTAAAATAAATAAAACCAAACCCCCCTATAAATGCTCCAAAAATGACACATACTGAAAACACTGATAAATTAAATGAACGGTCTCTAAATAACTAGAGATCATAAAATATGCAAAGGTTTTGATAACTGCTTGTATACTATTAGGTGTTGGTTTAACCCACCACTAGTTCAAGAAAACCCACCACTAATGCCCACTTTTTTTGTAGTTTACAGCCCTAGAGATTTGTTTTTCCTCCAACATACAAAGATGTATACCACTTCCAAATTTGGAGATGTGTATATCCTTTAACACTTCAGAGATAGGTTGAGATGCATATTTTCTCCAGTATCTCATGATTAGTACATTGAGGGTGAATTTTCATGTGTAAAATTTATAAAGGGTTGTACGATCAATTTTTTATTCATTTCTAAGGATGTTTTGTTATTTGATGAGTGTGATGAAATTGTTGCATTAGTAAATTAAATAGGATTAATCATGACAATTTTAATGTATTATTATTATGTAAGATGATTTTGGTTTGTCCACACCATATGATTTATACATGTATATACTATATGTTTTATGGGTCAACTCACTATTTAGTATCTCTGTGCTAAGTATTATTATGTACATACCTACGTGCAAAATTGTTTGATTCTTCTTAAGTCCTTGAAGATTATTTGATATCAATGACCGATGATCATAGAGCTTGGAGATGGATGATAGATGTGGATAACTAGTGGGATAGAGTCTTTATTGGGATAACCAACTTTTTTTATATGTGTTTCCTCTTACGTTTGTTTGGGATGTGAAGGTTAATTGTATTTGGTGTCTACATTTGTGTCATTTCACATTGTATCACATAGATTTCATTATATATTTATTTGTTAAATTTCTCAGTTTATGTTTCTTATATATGTCTTACTGGATCTTGTTTCATGATAGAAGTTGAGATGTTATTTCTCGAGGTAATGCCTCTCATTATGTTGTGTGGATACCTCGATATTTCTCACTAGCCTCTAGCCTAGTGGGGGCAGACATGAGAAGTTCACTTAACGGTATGTCGGGATGTGATGGTAATTATTATTAATTACACTTAATTGCATTACATTATTACTAATTAAATATAAACTAATTATTGTTAATTATTAAAAAATACACTTATTGTAGAGAAATTAATTATTTTTATATGCTAATTCCTATTAAATGTGTATCGTATTGAAACACATGGTTCTAGACTCTACAACATATCTAATAAAAATTAATATAATATAAAAGTGTTTTGATTTACCATGAATAACTAAATTTATAGAAAAATAATGTTCTGGTTCACTACTATATATAACCATTTTATCATCACTAAAATAGCTTTTAACAGCTCTTTTTCAGCACTGTTAATCTAAGAAAAGTTAAAGAGGGTCCTTTTTATCAGCTCTTAGAAAAGATCTGATAAATTCCCCTTTTATCAGTGCTCAAAAAATCACTACTAAAAGGGGTCTTTTATCAGCATTGATAAAATTAAAAAAAATTAAAAAAATTTAATAAATAATTCCAAAAATTGGAGAGTCTTTTTAACAATGCTTGCCACCCCTCTTTTAACAGCACTTGGAAGCCCCCTGATAGAGCAAATATTTTAAATTAATTTATATTTAATATCATTGTTTTAAACTCACAAAATTGTTCCTCTAAGATGAATTTTTCCATTTTTATGATTTTGGTGTTATTTTGAGCTGAATAGTAAAAATTGCCCATTTTGGATTTTTAACAGTTTTACATTAGTTCTGTATTTTGGCCATAACATTATCTACACTAATCCAAATTGAAAAATTATTTCTTTTCCAGATTTTACACATCCAGGGCTTCATTTACTATTTTTGGACAAAAAGTTGAATCGGCCCTATGGAAGCTCAAAAGAATCTCACAAGTGGGAGAAAGAAAACTGTTTTCAGTTCTGTCTTGTTTTGGTGTGGGATCCATAACTCATTCCTGGTGGGTCCAAATGTTGTGATATTCTGTGGGTATACGTGCAAGGAGTTTTAGCACATCTTTTATGAAGGTAAGGACACGGGATTCGTCCTTTTGAGGGTCCATTAAAGCTTCCTAAGCCGGGGGTTGGCGTTTTGGAGAGTCTGACTGGACAGAATAAATGATCAGAGTAAAAGGGCCATAACTCTCTGAATACCTGTCCAAATCCAATTATATGTTTAGGGGACACATCTAAGATAATTATGAACAATATTTAAGAAGGTATCAACGTGTGAAGAGGTCATTTATTGGGTCAAAAACGCAACAACATTCGGAGGACGTAAATCTGGTTATAAAAGGAGGAGAGCTCCCCCTCCTCAACACATCTCATTCTCCATCCCATTCCTTATGGGACACCAAGGAGAAGAACTTCTCAACTTTTTTTTCTTTTTTTTATTTTATTTTAATTTACTTTAAAATGTATCTCCTCTCCCGCATTATCTCACTTACCCCATCCATGGAGGGGTAGTTTCATTTGATTGATCGGAAAGAGGGGAGGCTGGACCTATGTGTTGTGTTTGAGTTTTTGTGCTTGAAATGAATAAAATTTGTTCTTATTTCTTCTTCTGGTTCCAATTCTTAATTCAGTATTAAATTTCGAATGTGGTTTTGTTAAGTTTTTTATTCTGAAATTATAAATTTTTTTGGTTGATGATCACATCTCCCTCCACCCAATTATAACTGTATACGGTAGAACATGATTAGGGTTGGGTGGTGATTGCTCGACGGTTGTCAAGCACGTGTGTAAGATTGTATGTCAAAATCTGGGTTTATTAGGGAACAACAATTCCAGGTCTGGGATTGCCCTAATTAATCAAGAGACCTTCTACAACCCTAAACACATTGGAAGTAGGATAGACCAATCTAAGGTTTTAGAAAGGAAAAATCTCATCACATCTCTTTTACCAGTTTAAGGAAGAAGAAGAGATAAAATTTGGAAACCATGATGCCACAACACTAAGTCTAGCCGAACCCAATCCGATCACCATCTTTATCATTTGTTAAAATCAATCAATTTCTGTTGTTTGTTTCTCTCATAGTCATTCAAATTAATTAAAACCAATCTTTTTACCAAAACCAACAAAAAGTGACAACCTTGTTTTGTGTGAACTCCTCTTCGGGAGACTACCTAGGATCAACTGTTATACTATACTTAGGTAAATAGAATATTGTTTTTCCATTCCCCATGACAGGCATGCTTCAAACTTGGCGCCGTTGTCGGGGAGGCAGTGCCTCAAAGCTTTTTTTTTAAAAAAAAATCCTTTGAATGACCCGTAGTTCAAATAGAAATTTATTAGAATTCGATCCAGAAATTGAGCGCACAATAACCAAATTGAAAAATCAAAATCTTCTCAAATATTTTGAAGAAATCAATCTCACCGATTCAAGTGATACCTTGAGTGAAGACTTTGAACCTTTAATAATGGTTGTAAATCCCAACCGAACCCTACATGACATCTGTGCACCTCAATTTTTCAATCAAAATTATCAACTTGCAATTCCTGCCTTAAAAAATGATTTTGAATTACGAATAAACATGATCCAAGTGCTTCCTAAATTTCATGGTCTTGCAGTTGAAGACCTGAATCGACATATTCAAGAATTTACCTATGTCTGATCCAACTTCAAACCTCAAGCAGTCGCGGAAGATCATGTGAAGTGGAGGGATTTCCCCTTCTCACTAGAGGGAGCAGCAAAGGAATGGTTGTACAATATACAACCGGGGGAGATCAGTGACTGGGAAGATCTAAAAAAATGCTTTCTACAAAGATTCTTCCCAACATCTAGGAGCACTGTAATAAAGAAGGAGATTTATGTCATCCATCAATCAACTGGAGAAACACTCTACGAATACTGGGAACATTTTAAGAAGCTTTGTGCAAGTTGTCCACACCAAGAAATAGAAGAGGACCAATTCCTTGTTTGCTTCTACTAAGGATTTCTTGACAATGACATGAATTTACTAAATGCCTCGTCAGGAGGATCCCTCATTGATAAATCACCTGCAGATATAAGAATTCTGATTGAAAAGATTGCACAAAATTTATAGAAGTTTGGCACTCGAGGTACGATCACCAGAGGAATCCATGAGGTAAGAACATCTGATTCAGTAGATTTAATTAGGAATTAAATGGGTGAACTCACCAGGTTGGTGCGACAAATAGTTGTGAACCATGTGAAGGAACAACAAGGACCGAATCAGCTATGAGGTTTATGCTCTTCTAATTCTCATTACATAGATCAATGTCCAGAAGTGCAGGGGATAGAAAGTTGTGTTGCAGCCTATCAACAAAGGAAATACCAACCGCAAACCCAACTAGGGTATGGGTTTCAATAGAACCAAGCCAGAGCACCTTTTCAGCAGCAATATCAGAACCCGATATCATTTCAACAACCTTATCAGAAGACCTTCCAACAACAACAAACTTTTCAACCACCACCTTTCCAGCGGAAGAATTTTGAGCAACCATCCACAAGTGCACCAACAAATGAAGACCAACAACTGAAGACAAGAGTTGCAGGAATAGAAGATAAGATAGACAAGCTAGCTGATCAATTTGAAAGCATTATGAATGCTCTCACCAATAACCAAGGTAAGCTTCCTGCACAAACAATTCCCAATCCAAAGGAGAATGTTAGTGCAATCACAACCAGAAGCGGGAAGGAGCTCAAACCACCAGAACAATATGAGGAGGATGAATCTAGGGAACTTGCTAAAGCTCGTCATGTCCAACCAAAATATGGAGTCAACAACAAAGTAGAAAGAAGAAGGTTCAAGAAAGAAAGACTAGAAACACCATTGGAGAAACAACAAAGGGAGAAAAAGGATATTCCAGCACCATTTCCATCAGCATTGGTTGAGTCAAAGAAGGGAGAAGAAGAATGAATTCAACGGGAAATTCAAGAAACATTCCGAAAAGTTGAGATTAACATTCCACTACTGGATGCAATCAGGAAAATCCGTAAATATGAAAAATTTATAAAGGAGATATGTACTAAAAGAAAGAGATTGGATGGAAATTAAAGAATAAACTTAGGAAGAAGCGTCTCAGCATTGATCACACCACCGATACCGCAAAAATGTCAAGATCCAGGGACTTTCTCTATTCCCTGTACTATCGGTTCATTAAATTTTACTGATGAACTATGTGATCTTGGAGCTTTGATAAATGTGATGCCTCACTCTGTGTTTTCATATTTGCAGATCGGAGAACTAAAATCAACTCGGGTGGTGGTACAATTAGCAAACAGATCCACCGTTTTCCCAGCTGGAGTCGTTGAAGATGTACTTGTAGGAGTGAGAGGATTAATCTTTCAAGCAGACTTTTATGTCCTTACCATGGAGGAAGACCGAGAACCATCCCAATCTCCCAAAATCCTAGGGAGACCATTCCTGAAAACAGCAAGGACAATCATCAACATGCATGAAGGAACACTCACCATGGAGCTCAGAGATAGTACGGTACACTTCAATATTCTTGATACGATGAAACACCCGTCCAGCAATCACTCACTTTATGTAATCTCTCATGATAAAAGTATAGAACCAATTGAAGACTCAGGTATGATTCATGACTTTTTATCTGTGGGAGAACACTCTTCATTTGAAATTTATAACTCCCATGAACCTGAAAATTCTGATATCATGTTGGAGGATGAGGTAAAATCTGTTTTTTTTTCGATGATTTGTTAAAAGGAAGTGAGATTATTCCTGAGAATTCAACATTAGAAGTAGGAAACCTAAATTCAATATCATCCCTTGAACAACCCCCATGTTTAGAGCTGAAGCCTTTGCCATGTGACTTGAAGTATGCTTACCTAATGGAAGAAGAGAAATTTCTACTAATCATTGCCAATAACCTATCCCATTCACAAGAACAAACATTGATTGACCTTCTCAAAAGGAATGTCAAAGCTGTAGGATGGAGTTTAGGTGATATTCCTGGAATCAACCCTAAGGTATGCTCTCATAGGATATTTTTAGAAAGTGAATCTCGGCCAGTTAGACAACCTAAAAGAATACTCAATCCCACAATCATGGAGGTAGTTAAGAAAGAGATTGAGAAATTGTTAGCAGCTGATATCATTTACCCAATCTCTGATTCTCAATGGGTCATCCCAATTCATGTAGTCCCCAAGAAAACTGGCCTGACCACTGTTATAAATGAAAGAAATGAATTTATCCCCATGAGAATACAAAACAGCAGGAGAGTGTGTATAGATTACATCAATCTAAATCAAGTTATCAGAAAATATCACTTACCTATTCCATTCATTGATCAGATGCTTGAAAGTTTAGCTGGAAATACTCATTACTATTTTTTAGATGGATTCACAGGATATTTTCAGGTACCAATTGCACCAGAAGACCAGGAGAAGACAACCTTCACCTGCCCTTTTGGAACATTCGCCTACAAAAGGATTCCTTTCGGGCTATGCAATGCCCCAGGTACATTTCAACGGTGTATGGTGAGTATTTTCTTGGACCACATTGAGGATTTCTTGGAGGAGTTTCTTGATGATTTCATAGTTTTTGGAAATTCATTTGATCATTGCTTGGGAAATTTGGAAAAAGTTTTGAAAACATGCATTGAAAAGAACCTTGTCTTAAATTTTGAAAAATGTCATTTCATGGTAGAAAAAGGGATAGTGTCGGGGCACATAATTTCACAAAATGGGATTGAGGTTGATAAATCAAAAGTTGATGTAATAAATTCCTTGCCATATCCAACTTGTGTCAAACATGTTATATCCTTTTTAGGGCATGCAGGATTTTATAGAAGATTCATCAAGGATTTCAGTAAGACTTATCTCCCTCTCTCAAGATTACTTCTAAAGGATGCTAACTTTAATTTTGATTGTGCATGTAGGGAATCATTTGATGAATTAAAGGAAAGGCTGATAACACCACCAATAATGCATCCACCCAATTGGGATTACCCTTTCGAGATACTTTGTGATGCATCCAACCAAGCAGTGGGAGCCGCTCTATCACAGAGAATTGACAGCAACCCTCAAGTCATCTCCTACGTATCAAGGACCTTGGATGAAACACAAATAAATTACACAACCACAGAGAAGGAGTTCCTTGTAGTCATTTTTGCACTAGATAAATTCCGATCATATCTCCTGGGCACTAAAGTTGTTATTTTTTCTGATCATGCAGCTCTTATGTACTTAATGAAAAAGGTGGATGCTAAACCACGGTTGGTGAGATGGATTCTACTCTTACAAGAGTTAAATTTGGAAATCAAAGATAATAAGGGGACTAAAAATCAAGTGGCTGATCATCTGAGTCGACTACCCCACACCACTGAAATAGAAATACCAAAGCAGAACCCACTTAATGATTAGATTCCTAGAGAACAACTCTACATCATTAACAGTGAAGTACCATGGTATGCCAACATTGTCAACTATTTTGTAACATCTCAGGTACCCTCTCATCTAAGATCTCATCAAAAACATAAGATTAAATCTGAATCAAGATTTTACATTTGGGAAGATACGTTTCTGTGGAAAATTTGTAATGATCAAATCATAAGAAGATGCTTTCCAAGAAGTGAAATTGAATCAGTGTTTGAATTTTGTCATAAATTATCTTGTGGAGGCCACTTTGGACCTCAGAGGACTACCCGAAAATTTTAAGAATCTGGACTCTACTGGACCACCTTATTCAGGGATGCATATGAATTTTGTAAAAGATGTGAAAAATGACAATTTTATGGTAACATATCCAAACGACATGAAATGCCACAAAAACCAATAACCTTTTTTGAAATTTTTGAAGTTTGGGGCATAGATTTCATGGGACCATTCCCAATTTAATTTGGAAATTCATATATTCTTTTGGATGTATACTATGTTTCAAAATGGGTGGAAGTAAAAGCAACCAGAACTGATGATGCCAAATTTGTTTGTGATTTTGTTAGGGCTAACATTTTCTGTAGGTTTGGTGTGCCACGAGAAATCATCAGTGATCGGGGAACTCATTTCTGCAACAGGAAAATGGATGCATTTCTGAAGAAGTATGGGGTGCATCATAGAACATCTACCCCATACCATCCCCAAACAAATGGCCAAGCAGAAGTCTCTAATAGATAAATCAAATCCATTCTGGAGAAGACTGTTAAACCCAACCGGAAGGACTGGAGCCAAAAGTTAGATGATACATTATGGGCATACAGAACGGCCTACAAAACACTGATAGGGATAAGTCCCTATAGATTTATCTATGGAAAGAGTTGCCACCTTCCTGTGGAGTTGGAACATAGAGCCTACTGGGCGGTCAGAGATATGAATCTGGACCTTGAGAAAGCTGGGAAAGAAAGAAGATTGAAGTTGTAGGAGTTAGAGGAAATTAGAAGAGAATATTTTGAAAACACAATGATCTATAAAGAGAGAACAAGGATGGCCCATGAAAAGATAATTCAACCAAGAACCTTAAACCCTGGAGATCACGTGTTACTCTTCAAATCCAGACTTAAGCTTATGCCAGGTAAAATTCATTCCAGATGGGAATTCCCCTTTACTGTTATTCATGTATATCCCTTTGGTGCTATGCAGATTCAAAAGGAAGGAGGAAGAAACCCATTCACTATAAATGGGCAGAGGCTGAAGAAGTTCCATGGGACCGTACCTCAAGAACTTGTGGAGGAGATCACACTCCTTCACCCTGAACACAAATGAACACCTACCAGGTTGCATCATTCCTTTACACTTGATTAAATGCAGTAACTCCATATTTTTGAAACATTCATAAAAAATTCCATTTACATGCATTGTGGACACTGCATCAATTAAGTGTGGGGGAGGAAATCTTGTTGTCCAGAAGATTTTTCAAAAAAAATTAATTTTTCTTTTGTTTTGTTTTTTCGAGCCAACAACGTTAAACAAAGGCGCTACCGGGAGGCAACCCGCATTTTCCCCCATTGTCCACTTGTCTTCTTAGTCATTTACCAGCATGATTGAACATGCATGCACTATCAATTGTTTTCATTTTTTTATTTCAGGTCCATTAATGAAGAGTTTGCAGTGGTATTATACGTCGTGAAGAAAAGAATCCATTTGACAGGGGAGTAAGAGTTTCAATTCTATATTATCCAGCTTTATTCCCTACATTTTTAGTCTTTTAAAGAATTAATCAAAAAAATGCATTCCCACGCTTGAATTCATGATTTACTTGACTTCTCTAGGAGACATGAGTTTCATAGAACTCTCGTGATTCTATGTTTTAGATTTCAATGTTAATGAGATTGAATTATTAAAATTGATAATTGGATGATTAAAATGAAGCAAGGATATTGAAATAAGGACTCATGATTTGATGGAATTAATTGATTCATGTAAATAAAATTTCCCTTCCATTTTTCATTCTTTGAATTTCTGAAATTTATATGAATTAATTTTTTATTATTAATCATGCCATGAGTGATTGTCCAATATCATATTCTCATTCCTGAAAGGATTTCTAGACCAAATATTTTCTATTTTATCTTGATCATATTTCTTGAGTGATCATGGGACGTGCCACCTGCTAGAACTTTTATTGAAACTTTTCAAAGCTATGACTGTACAAAACCACATTTAAAATGATTGAGGCACTACTTTGGCTAGCCACATATTTACATGAGACCCACCCTTACATTTATCCTTCGTTAGCCCATAGAATCCATGAATTTCCTTATAGGTTTAAGCCAGATTACTTGCTGATATTTCCTTACCTACCCACACTTTTAGTATTTTTTCATGGTAATTCAAGTTTGAGTGTGGGGGAAGGGCCTTTCGTGTGCATTTATTGGGATATGTATCATTTTTTGGTGGTGTAATGTGTGCGTCATCATTTTGGGCAACGTATTATTAGAAAATTGGGCATGAGTCATAATTTCATTATGCTTCTTTCATTTCATCCGGTTCTCCATAAAAAAAAGAAAAAAAAGAAAAAAATTCAAAATAAAGTTGTGCCTGTCTGGAGATTTACAAAAAAAAATAAAGTTGTGCCTTTCTGGAGATTTAAAAAAACATGGAGAACTTGGATGATATCATTCTTTGTAATCATTTATTGACTCATGACCCATGTCATTGAAAGGGGAGTGGTGTTGTGATTCACATTTCAAGGGGATTTGAGTGAGGTTCATCTTGTGTTTTCACTTTATTAATCATGCATTGTAATTAAGATTCAAACCTCCTACTTCTGGCCTTAAATTATTTCAATCATTTACGCACCAACCCTAAGCCACAGAGTCATTTGAACCTTTATTGCAAGTCCTTGTGATTTTATGTGTGTTTTGTCTTTACAAAGTGGATAAAGTAGTTACTTTACAAGCCTATGGGTAAGGAGCATGTTCTCATGATATGAGCATAACTCCACTATTAATTTTATCATGAGTGATGAGAGAAAAGATTCAAAAGTGAGGTAGATCATGATTTCTCATGTTTAATAATAGTAAATTGAGAAGCTTGAATGAATGAAAGGAGAAGATTCATTATTTTTCAAAGGGGAAAAGTAAAATGTATGAATTGATTGTTTCTTTGAAAAATGGGAAATTAAATTGGTATTTTTGTGGAACTGGAAAATTTGATTGGAAATTGATAATCATTTGATTTTATTTCACTTGAAATTTAAATATTGGTGACATTGGTGCCATTTGAATTCCATGTTGAGATTTTATGCTTGAGGGAAAGCATAGTTTAAGTGTGGGGGAATTGATAGAGAAAATATTTTCAATAAATTTATATTGAATATCATTGTTTTAAACTCACAAAAGTGTTCCTCTAAGATAAATTGTTTCATTTTTATGATTTTGGTATTATTTTGAGCTGAATAGTAAAAATTGGCCATTTTGGATTTTTAACTGTTTTAAGTTATTTTTGTATTTTGGCCATAACATTATCTACACTAATCAAAATTGAATAATTCTTTCTTTTCCAGATTTTATACATCCAGGGATTCATTTAGTATTTTTGGAAAAAAAGTTGAATCGACCATATGGAATCTCAAAAGAAGCTCACAAGTGGGAGAAAGAAAAATGTTTTCAGTTATGCCTTGTTTTGGTGTGGGATCCATAACTCCTTCCTGGTGGGTCCAAATGTTGTGATATTCGGTGGGTAGCCGCAAAAGGAGTTTTAGAACATCTTTTATTAAGGTAAGGACACGAGATTTGTCCGTTTGAGGGTCTATTAAAGCTTCCTAATCCGGGGGTTGGCGTTTTGGAGAGTCTGACTGGACAGAATAAATGATCATAGTAAAAGGGCCATAACTCTCGGAATACCTGTCCAAATCTGATGAGTTTTTAGGAGACACGGCCAAGACAATTATGAACAATATTGAAGAAGGTCTCAACGTGTGAAGAGATCATTTATTGGGTCAAAAACACGACAACATTCGGAGGACGGAAATCTGGCTATAAAAGGAGGAGAGCTCCCCCTCCTCAACACATCTCATTCTCCATCCCATTCCTTCTGGGACACCAAGGAGAAGAACTTCTCAGCTTTTTTTCATTTATTTATTTTATTTTCATTTACTTTAAAATGTCTCTCCTCTCCCGCATTATCTCGCTTACCCCATCCATGGAGGGGTAGTTTCATTTGAGTGATCGGAAAGAGGGGAGGCTGGACCTATGTGTTGTGTTTGAGTTTTTGTGCTTGAAATGAATAAAATTTGTTCTTCTTTCTTCTTCTGGTTCCAATTATTAATTCAGTATTAAATTCCGAATGCGTTTGTGTTAAGGTTTTTATTATGAAATTATAAATTTCTTTGGTCGATGATCACATCTCCCTCCACCCAATTCTAATCTGTATACGGTGGAACATGATTAGGGTTGGGTGGTGATTGCTCGACGGTTGTCAAGCACGTGTGTAGGATTGTATGTCAAAATTTGGGTTTATTAGGGAACAATAATTCCAGGTCTGGGATTTCTCTAATTAATCAAGAGACCTTCTACAACCCTAAACACATTGGAAGGAGGATAGACCAATTTAAGGTTTTAGAAAGAAAAATTCTCATCACATCTCTCTTACCAGTTTAAGGAAGAAGAAGAGATAAAATTTGGAAACCATGATGGCACGACACTAAGTATAGCCGAACCCAATCCGATCACCGTCTTTATCATTTGTTAAAATCAATCAATTTCCGTTGTTTGTTTTTCTCATAGTCATTCAAATTAATGAAAACCAATCTTTTTATGAAAACCAACAAAAAGTGACAACCTTTTTTTGTGTGCACTCCTCTTCGGGAGACTACCTAGGATCAACTGCTATACTATACTTAGGTAAATAAAATATTGTTTTCCCACGCCCCACGACAGGCATGTGTCACCCCCCACTCAAGCCCACCCCCGTCAACCAGCTTTTAACAGCACCCTCCCCAACCATTTAATAGTGTTATCCCCCCTGCACATGTGTGTGCTCCCCTCCCTCTCCCATGATTCAAACACAAGACCTCTTCCCTACGCGTTGGACACTTTACCACTCCTCTATGTTACTTTGTTCTCCATTTAATGAGATATCTATTTATTTATATATTTATTTAGTTATATTTATTCATATATTAAAATATATTTATATTAATGTATATATATATATAGTTTTATTAATATATATATATATTTATTTATTTATTTATTTATTTATTTATTTATTCGTATATTAATATCTATTAATAACTATTTATTTATATATATGTATAGTTATATTTTTTATCTGTATATTTAGTCGTATATTAATATATTTAGTTATATATTTATTCATATATTAATATATATTTGTAAGATTAGTTTTAAATACATTTATAAAATATTTTTTTTTTGTGTTTATAAATAACTAAATAAATACATACATACATATATACAACATACATACACATGTATATATATTATATATATGTGTATCTATAAGTATAATTATACATAATTATACATATTTTTATATATTTACATTATTATATATTAATATGTCTATTTATATTTTAAAAAATATAGATAATATATATTAGTTTTCTAAAACACAGACCCACACTAATACACACACACACACACACACACTGTATAGGTATATAAATATTCATATTTTGTATTTTAAATAAAATGGATATTATTTTTTTAGATAAGGTTTATATATATAAATATATTATATATATTAAATATATTTAATTAATTATTTATAAAATTAAATTTTTAGTTGTGAATATATAAAAAATTTATATATATTATTATATATTTGATTATAAATAACAGTACATTTTAAAAAATGATAAAATTTCAAAACCATTATATCAATTTGAATTTAATACCTATGAATAAATATAGTCCCTGACTAAAAGGGAAAAAATACCCCCATAAATGAGCCTAAAAATCCATCAAATGTTAAAAAAATCAGGGTACACCGACTAAAAAATCAGTTTTAGAGGCCTTTTAGGTCTTTTTTGGCCTTGAAAAAATCATGCAAGGGGTTCCCCTAGTCACAGCAGCGTAGCTCAAGTTGCAAGCTTTGATTTGATATGTCGTAGAGCTTAAATGGACTCCTGGATCAAAAGTTATGACCGTTTAAAGTTTGAGTTGTTTTTTCAAATTAATTTAAATCTTTATCTATTTATTTATTTATTTTATATTAAAATTGTTATTAAATGACTATTATTCGACTAAAATAAAAATATTATTATTTAAAAATATTTTTTAAATTGGTTTATATGATTTTTTTACTAAATATATTATATATTATGTTTAAATTTTTATTTATCCTTATCTAAAACACATTTAAAAAATATATATTATATTTATATCAATATCAATGCATTTATATATTAATATATTAATATATTACTTTTAATGTTTTTTTTAATTCACCCTTTATCTATGATAGTAAAAAATGCTGATAAAGGGAGGTCTTTTTCAGTGCTCTTAAAAAAGCACTGATAAAAGCCTCCTTTAACAATACTAAAAAAGCACTGATAAAGGGGGACTTTTAACAGCACCTTTTTAGCACTGTTAAAAGTATTGTTTATTAGCACTTTTTTAGCACTGTTAAAGGGGTGGCACTATGAAAACCTGAATATGTGGTAGTGGTAGACTATCAGAATAAAAATTAATAACAAAATTATATAGGTTCTGTTTAGAATAAAAACTTTTTAGACATAAGGCTTCTTTCACTGCCTCGATCAAGGCAATATACTCAAACTTCAGGGTTGACAGTGCAACCATGGACTGCATGTTGTACTTCCATGATATGGGACCACCACAGACAATGAACACATAACCAGTTATATATTTTCTAGTATCAATATTACCTGCATAATCTGCATCTACATATCCAGTAATAAATTCAGCAGTATCAACATCATTGGCATAACAAAACGAAAAATTAGATCTACAAGAGAGATATCTATGAATCCACTAGAGTTTATTCCAATGTGGCTTCCTAGGTGAGGCCATAGATCTATTAAGAGTTCAGATTTCATAGGTAATATCAGGTCAAGTGAAAATCATAGAGTATATAATGCTACCAACAATATTATCATAAGGAACTTCAAACATAAATTGCATATCATCAGCAGTTGTGGGTGCCTATGTTAAAGAGAGTTTAAAGTGATTTCCAAGAGGTATATTAATAGGTTTGAGAAATTTAAACATATTCTCTTTAATATATTTAAAACATAATCATGTAAAGAAAGACAAGGTTGTTTGTTATTTCTATCTCTAATGATTTCAACACCAAAAATTTTCTTAGTAGCACCTAAGTCATACATTTCAAACATTATTTTTTATTTTGATTTTATAGAAATGATAAGACTCATATTTTTACAAATGATAAGAATTTCATAAACATAAATAAATAGATAAATAATGAAATTATTAGTTGATTTAAAATACACAAATGGATCATATTAAATCTTATTAAATTGGTTATCTAACATAAATGAATCAAATTTCATATACCACTGCCTATAGGCTTGTCTCAATCCATACAATGACTTATTTAATAGGCACACACGATTCATTTTAAATTCCTTAGAATAACCATTATGATGTTTTATATATAGCTTAACATTTAAATATCCATTTCACTACCACAAAATGGGGCAAGGAAAATGCTTCTTTTTATCAGCACTCAGCAAAAAGCGCTGATAAAGGGGTCACCTTTATCAACTCTAGCTGAAAGCGCTCACAAATGTACCCTTTATCAACCCTAAGAAAAGTGCTGATAAAGGTGTACCTTTTATCGTCACTTTTATTAACGCTGATAAAAAGGTCATTTATCAGTTATATTTTTAGCGCTAATAATTTTTTTAATAAGTAATATTATTAATTTATATAAAATTATTATATTTATATTTTGAAATAATTTTTAATTGTATACATTAAATAAAAAACTCTTGTTTATGATTAATATATATTTTTTAATAATTAAAATATAAATATAATGTTTTAAAAATGTATTTCTAAGATTATAATTATTTATATATAATTATAATCTTATAATAAATTTTAATAAATAATAAATATATTTATTAGATTTTTTATAGATTTTTTATATTTTTTATATTTTTTATATTTTTTATTAGATTTATTACAATTTTTGGATTTATTAGATTTATTAGAATCATTATATTTTTTATATTTTTTATATTTAATATATTTATTTTATTTATAATTAATATATATAAATAAAAATTAAAAATATATATTTATAATTATAATTATTAAATATATGTGTTTTCAAATAAATTTTTCAATAAATATATTGATCATGCATGCATATATGTTATGTGTCATCATAAATGTTCATTTATACCTTACACCCTTCTTATTATTCATGTTGTCCATATATGTGATGACTCGTTATTTATTATGTGTGTATATGAGTAATTCATGTTATCCATATGAATATTATGTTCCTAAAAATAATTATAAAATTACATTAAATATATTTAAATAATAAATATATTTAATATATTTCACATTATTAAATTTTAATTATATATAAATACTTTTAAATATATGTATTTATAATTTTAATTATAACTATATATATTTAAATAATTATAAAATTAAAATAAATACTTATATTATAATTTCCTAAACAAATATATATATATATATATATTTAATTATATACAAATATTTATTAATATATTTATTTATAGTTAATTATAACTACAAATATATATATATATATATTATAGAATTATAATAAATATATTTATTATACAGTTTATAATGTTATAAATATATACAAATATTTATAAATAAATAAAAATAATTGTAATTATAATTCCTAAATAAATATATAGATATATTTAAATAATTAAAAAATATAAAAAAAATTAAATATATATATTTATATACAAATATTTAAACAAATACAATTCTTTATAATTATAAACTAAATAAATGTAGATATATTTAAATATTTAAAAAATTAACAAATATATTAATTATATGTATTTATAAAATTATAAATATATTTTTTATAATTTTATAATTTTTCAAAAATATATATTTATATTTATTTATAATTACAACTATAAATAAATGTTAGTTTATTATAATTTTTATTTACAAATAAACATATATTTATTTATTATTAATAAATATAAATAAATATTTATTTATTTATTAGTTTTAAATATAAATAAGTATATTTATTTATTTAAATAATATAAATTTATAAAAAAATATATTAATTATTTTAATATATAATGTTATAGATAATTAATTAATATATTTATAAATATATACAAATATTGATAAATAAATTCAAATATTTGTATTTATAGTTATAAATAAATACAGACCTATATTTATAATAAATATTAGAAATATATGTAATTACAAATATAATAAATATATTTATTATAATTTTTTAATTATAAATATTTATGTAATTATAAAGAAATATATATTTATTTATAGTTATTATTATAAATTTATTTATTTATTTATTATACATGTAATTTTATAAATATATATAAAAATATAAATAATTTATTATCATTATAGTTTTATCCGCAATTTTTTTGCGCTGATAAAGATAGGACTTTATCATCGCTAAAAAACTCTGATAAAAGGTTTCTTTTTAGGCACTAAGATTTGAGCACTGACAAATGCCTATCTTTATTAGCGCTAAAAAAGTGCTGATAAAAGTATGTTTTATCAAAGCTTTCTAATTTAGTGATGATAAAACATACCTTTATTAGCACTTTTTAGCTAGGACTGATAATTGCTTACATCAATTATATAAATGAACCATAACTGTCTCCTCCTTCCCTCACACCACTCAAGCTCTCACAAAAGCCTTACCCTACCACCGCCACCTCCTCCTCCTCCTCCTCCTCGACCGCCCTTTCCTCCTCCTCCATCGCCACTGTGAAGTCCTCTCCACTACCGCGAATCTATCATTTTCTGCCTCTTCCGTGTCCTCATCCTCCTTGACTGCCGACTCCTACCCCTCCTCCATCACCACCACGAAGCCCTGATCCACAACTGTGAACCCTCCTCCTTCTCCTCTGTCATCGAATCATGCTGGCGTGAATCCCTCCACAGGTGTGCATTGTAACTCGATTCTTTATTCACACAAAATAAATATATTGCATGGATCATTTGTGTTTGGTTTCATTTTTGATACCTTTTGTATGATGTGATCATTTGGGATATTTCAATCCTAGAGTTTTGGAACTTTTGGGCTTGTAATAGAGGTCTTCTTTCTTATTTATTTGATCTCCATTGAAGGCGGCATGTTTCGGCTTGGTTTATTCTTCTTCCAAGTAGATTTTTCAATGCAATTGTTTCATTTTGTATTTAAAAGTGTTACTATTCTTTCTAAATTAATTTTTTCTAAAATTATGAATATATTTGATATCCATGTGATGATTTAATTTTTTTATTGTGTTTTGATCTTGGAATAAATGGGTTCTCTTTTAAATTTCATTTTACCATGTTTGAAATGGAATGTTTTCATGTATTATGATTTTTTGAAATGACCATGAGGACTTTTGAAGTGGTTCAAATGGTGTGTGTTGTATTATAATCTTGTTTTGTTTTTCAATGAAATAAAACAATGTTTTGATGTGGAAATTATTTTAAAGTGGGGTTTTTATTTTAAAAAGATTTTAAAATGGGGTAGTTTTATAAATTTCAAATGATTATTTGAAATGAGAATTTGGTTTACCCCTTCTGGTAAATTTCATAATGGATTCATTAGAATGTTTTTTATAGAAATGGTTTGATATTTTCTTTGTTTATGATTTCAATTTATGAGACCCATGTTTCTAAGGGTTAATTCAAAAAAAATTATAATATATGAGATTCTCATATAGCATGTCCACATACTTCATGTTTGAATACACCACTGCATCTCATGTAGAGCCCAACACATAGAGGCCTTCACATATTCTTGATTTGGGAACAGTTTCTCTATATTATATTTGGATTCTGATGGTTATATAAAGTGGGTTGAGTTTCTTTTGGAATGTGTTATACATGGGTAAAAAGGGGTTGTTTCAGTGAAGGGTTTTTTGAGGTGAGATGAAGAGTTTTTTTATGTCATTTAGATTTTATGTGATTGACTTCAATATTGATTTTGATCTCCTCCATTTCACTTATCATGAGAACCCCAGTTTTAGAGGTGGTACCTATGACTTGTACTTTATAAACATTGATCTGATCTCCCTAGTATAGTATTACATCCCCACACTTACTAGGAATCAATATTCTCTCCATAAATATAGATCATAACACTTCAATTTCTAGGCATTGATACAGTCTCACCAAGAACCACTATTGCACCAAAACCTCAACCAATCATACTCCTTGATCCCTCCCTCTACTACACATCAACCTTTAATGGTCAACATTGTTGAGGCATGCCCTTCTTCCCTCTTAGATCCAGATTCACTTGGACACACCTTTTAAAAAAAATCTAATTCTTTCATCTCATGGTTTCCAATTCTACTGAACACCTCGCTTCTGACTAATTCAAAATCAATGTATCTTTTGAACTCTCCAAGAGTAGGAAGGCCATTTTACCCTAAAGTCTGAATCCTCTACCATGGAATATCAATCCAAACATTACCCATTTAAATGTAACCACCACTTTGTTACTAGTACGATTCCACTAAATCTTAGAAAACCACTTCACTAGAGGAAACCATGTAGTCTTGAAACCAAGACTTTCTATCAATTCATAATAAAATAATCACCTATGTTATGTAACCATGAATTAATACTACTTTTTGGTAACAGATATTTGAATAAGAAAAAGATTTGATACCATTGGTTGGATTTGGTACAAATCAACAATCCTAATGTTAAACCACTTAAACATAAATTAAACCACAGAAAATTGAAGATAGCAGAAGTAATTCTAGACCATACATGAATTGAAACAAATCCCCAAACCTGATATACCATAACATAGAAGTAAAGCTACAGCTAAGTTGCTACATCATATCTCTACCTTATAGTTCCAGTAACCTCATGGTTTTTAAAATACCTCCCCAAAGGAAAATGAGCAATAGATGATAAAAACATGACATAAATGTAATAAACACACCACATAATATTTATGTTGTTAGGATGAAAATCCTATTTCGTGGGGGAATACATTCATATTTTTATTAATGGATAAATTGAGTTATAAGGGAAACATATCTTTTGTTATCCCTACCTATCAAAAGCTACATGAGACACTTTTTGGACACCCTAGTCAAATAACCATAGCAACACATGTAATGAATCTTTCCCCCCACAAGCACTTTTTGGTGAATCCCCTTAGAGGGAAAAATGATATAATTCAAGTGATTATAAAATCATATATTCTTCTTAGATTAGTTTTATAGCGAAACATATAAATTATTATTTTATTACAACTTTAAAAAATTATAAAAATGAATTATTAACTATTGATATTCAATATTATGAAGCGGTCGTGACATATAGGTTGATGCATCAATCAGAGGTACCAAACCTAGATTTTCATAATGAAATTTTCTTGAATAGGTTCTAGACTATTTTATCACTTGATGTCGTTAACCTCATGAATGAGTTTTGGAGAGGTAATAATTCTCTTGATACTTATAATTATACTCTAATCACTTTGATTCTAGAGGTTTCTTATATGAGTTTAGTTGCGAATTTTACAATAAATAGTCTTTGTAATTTCATTTATAAAGAATTTTTGAAAATTTTAGAAAATAGACTATGTAAAATCATACCATATATTAACTTAGTACCATAGTTATTTTCTTATTTTGACTTGAGAAATTATGTATGAAAAAATATTGGGAAAGCAACGCAGTTTCTTCTAGTGATGAGTGGAATAGGGAAATTCTTTGTCTAAATGGAATGAAACTTGAGAAATTTATTATTATGTAATGTGTTCATGCTTATAAATTTTTTTATGTGTATTTATAAAGGAATTAACCAATAGTACTTCACATGAGAGACATATACATTGTTCTTTGTGTGTACAACTAATTGATTTGGTGTGAGCCAAGGATCATTGGGATAATGTAGTGTTTGTAGTAAATTGGAACATGAGTGTTTCATGGTTGCGAGTGTGGTCACTAACTATGGAACATATTTTTTAGGACTCTGGTGTTGTGGTGAAAGATAATTGATATAACTAGACAATGGAAGCAAGGATAATGGATATCCAATGGTGGGGAGCACAATATAAAATGATTTTGCAAATTATTATTATTACATGTACCTTTGGAATAATATTATGGAATCATACAATACTGATTGATTTGGGATTAATTGAGGAGTTTTCTATGTATCTTTTATAAAGTGTCTCTATTGGGATCTTTGTCTTTGTGAAAATTATTAAGTGGCTCTTTTAAAATAATTCATGTGTTTTGAAATGTTTTATAGTGGGATGTCACTCATTTTAAATGATTAAGATTGTTGGGTCATGGAGTTATCTTGAATGATTAGAAAAAAAGGAATTTTGGTTTTTTGAAATAGTGTTTGGAACTAATTGATTTATTTTAAAAATGGTGTGTTATTTTAAAATGGAATTTTGGAAAATGGTTGGTTTTTTATGGGATTTCAAGTGTGATTTTTAAATAGTTTTCAAAGGGCATTTGAACTTTAGTTTTTTCATAATATTTTAAGTTTATATTTTAATTGAATTAGGATAACCATTACGTTATATCAATATTTTTGTTTATTTATATTGTTAAATACTAATATCACTAAATCAAATAGGATTTATATGAATAAAGACCGAAGGTATTCCAATAATTTGATAAGAGAGTATAAAGATAGAGTGAATGAGTTCATTAAGTTTGAAAAAGATCAGGCATTTGACCCTTCTCAAATCATATGTCTATGTTTATGTTGTTGTTATTCAAGAAAATTTAGTCCATAGGACTTAGAAGAACACTTGATCTATCATAGAATAGATCGAAGTTTTAAATATTAGGATAAACATGGGGACAAAGAGAATGTTGCTAGTGGCTGGGACAACAGTTCATTTTGTGCTTCATCTGATATGGTTACAAGTGTGGATAATGAACAAGACCATATCAAGGATGTGATTACAGATGTTAATGATGATGATGATCGTATTGAGTAAATGACAAGGACATCTGAAGATAAACATTGTGATTTCCCAAAATTGTTTCAGCAGTTAATGATTTGTGAAAATATGTATTTGTATGGCTGTTGCACTAAATATACTACATTTTCAGCCAAACTAAAGCTTTATAATTTGAAATTAGTCAATGTATGGAGTGACACCAGTTTTACAAAATTACTTGATCTCTTGAATGACATGCTTCCAAAAGATAATGATCTCTTTAGCTGAACATATGATTCCAAATTAATGTCATGTACAATGGGTATGATATTTGAATGAATACACACCTACCTAAATGATTGTATATTTTTTTTCAAGGACCACAACTCACTTAGAGAATTCCCAAAGTGTGGTGTTTATTGATACAATAAAGATAAATCTATTCCTATGAAAGTTGTATGGTACTTTAAAATCATTCCAACATTTAGAAGCCTATATGGGAGTGAGGAGACCAAAGGAAAATTGACATGGCACACAAAAAGAAGAAATATTGATGGGAAACTATGTCACCCAAAATACTCTCCTTAGTAGAAGAGAATCGATCATGAGTATCCTGATTTTGGAAAAAAGTTGAGAAACCTTCATCTTGTGTTATATACAGATAGACCGAATCCTTTTTCTTTTCAAAGAATCACTCATAGTATATGATTAGTTATGATGGTAAATTATGACTTTCCACCATGGTTATGCATGAAATGAAAACACATCACGCTATCTATGTTTATATCAGGATCGGAACAACCGGGTAATGATATTGATGTTTATTTGGATCTATTAATCAAGGATTTGAAATTATTGTGGGATTAAGGTGTTAGGTTGTAAGATTCTTATAGAAATAAATATTTAAAATTGAGATCAATGTTATACGAGATGATAAATGACTTTCATTCTTATGGAAATTTTTTAGGATATATCATTAAAGTAATTCATGGTTATCTCATTAGTGAACAAGGTACACAGTCTATTAGGTTGAAACATTCATCAAAAACCGTTTTTCTAGGACATCACATATTTCTACCCTAATGACATAAGTACTGATCTTGGATGAAATCATTCTATGGAAGTTCAAAATAATGTACAACACCATTTCCACTAAAAGATGATCAAATGTTTGAGAAAGTAAAAGTTATGGACACAGCTTTTGGAAAACCATTTTTGAAAAACCATATGAAAACCAGTTGGAAGAAGAGATCAGTTTGTTTTTAATTACCATACTGGAATTGTTTGTACGTCAAAAACTTTATTGATGTTATGCATGTTGAAAAAAAATTTATGTGATAGTGTCATAGACACATTGCTAAATGCACCCAGAAAAATAAAGGATGAAATTATGGCTATGTTGGACATGGTTGACATGGGAATACGAGAAGAGTTGGCACCAGTGAAGGGTGAAAATGAAATTTTTCTTCCACTTTCATACACTCTTTCTAGGAAGGAGAGATATCAGTTTTTTAAATTCTTGAATGACGTAAAGGGTCCAGAGGGGTATTTATAGAATATCAAGAAGATCATTTCAATGACTGATTCAAAGATAAAGGGTTTGAAACCACCTGACTGCCACATTTTTATGCGAGATATAATTCCTATATCTTTACATTGCATTTTTTCCAAGAATGTATTTTATACATTAATGAAGCTTTGTTTCTTCTTCAAAGCTATATGCGACAAAGTTATAGACCCGGTGAAATTTCCAAGTATGAAAATAGAAATTTCCATCATATTATGTTAATTGGAAATGTTCTTCCCACTAACATTCTTGGATATGATGGCTCATTTGATGGTTCACTTGGTGAGAGATATTAGACTATGTGGTCCTATACACTATAGTTGGATGTACCTAATTTAATGGTATATGAATATTTTGAAAGTGTATGTCAAAAATCGAAGTCGGCCAAAGGATTGTACTGTGGAGAAATATATTGTTGAGTTAGTCGTGGAATTATACACTGAATACCTATTTAGTGTGGAAAGCAGTGGTCTACCAAAATATCATTACACTAGATGGATTGAAAGTGAAATAATTTCTAGAAGAGAGGTTTTCACAATCAATATTACATATTGGGAGCATGCCCACCTTTAAATTTTTCATAACAGTTTGGAGGTCGAACCGTATGTCGAAAACCACAAATAAATTCTTAGTCATTTGAATCCATCAAGGGATAAAAAATGGATATCAATTACTCATAATCAATAGTTTATATGGTGGTTTTAGGACCATATATTTAATGATTCAGATAAAAATCTGGACTCAATTTTATAACGATTTTGATGGGTAGACGAAGGACCAAGTGTGTATGTATTATATTATAATACTTATGTAATTAATAGTTATACATTCTATACTACTGAACATGATGAAGACAGTACCATGTAGAATAGTGGAGTTATACTTGTGGATGAAGTGATGCATGTTTCCAGTGTTAAGTCCATAAATCCATTTTATATGAAGATGTCATACTTTTTCATCATCAAAGAAATATGGGAGTTGGATTATATGGACTTCTATGTGCCGATTTTTCAATGAAAGTGGGTTGATAATAAGAGTGTTGTTAAAATAAATGAGTTGGGATTTATTAAAGTTGATTTTAGTAAGTAAGGGTACAAAAACGACCCATTTATAAGGGCATCACAGGCAATACAAGTATTTTATGTTCCAGATACCACAAACCAAAACTGGTCAATTGTTCTATTATCCACCAAAACCACTAAAGGGTCGGATGAAAATTCAATGGATGATGAGTTTTCATTGGGATGTCTCAATCATTTTGCATCATTCCCAATGTAGATGATGTTTTTAATGTTAGAGAAGACCACAATGAAGGGATTTGGATAGTCAATAGAGGGGTCAAATCCCTTCATCCTTTAAAAAAACGAGTTCAATAATAAGGTTATATTTATTTGTAATATAAACCGTGTTACCTTATGTTATTATCTATACGCTATAGTTTTTAGTAATATAAATTAAATTTTTAACCACTTCTGTAGATAAGGAATTCTACATGTGATGATGCTCCCAATCCCAAGGTACTGCAAGTCTCTCAACCTTATGCTACTCGAAGTGCAGAGGAACAATAGGTCTCTCAACATGTTGCTGCTACTTCTCCCAGTGTAGAGGTACAACCACTATCATCACATGTCAATGCTATCACTTTAGAGGAAAATATTTATTATGTTGAAACTAAGGAAATGGTAGGAAATGAAACACTAGGGGCACATAATAAACGGGATTACAATAGTTTGACGGTGTTAGAAAATATCCTTAAGGGAAAAAGAAAAAGGCATAAAATATGAGGTCGGGTGGAATAAGTAGGGCCAACATGTTAACCCCAACAAGACCATGTTTAGTAGTTACATTAGAATCGTCACTTGACAATGTGTGCCGATTGATGCACTATTGTGGAACTAGGTTATCACTGTCCTTAAGACACTAATGTGGGAATATATTACGGTAACATTATGATATAATTTCTTTAATTTACAAAAAAAAAATTAAATATTGACTTAATCTTCATCCCTCCTTATATAGTGCATATATAGTGGATGAATCGCACAAGGACTATATATTCAGGTTTTCTGGAAGGATTCATAGAGGCCTTTACACAATTATAATGAATTGTATCTTAAAAATATTGATGGGAAAATAAACCCACACCCACCTCCTATTTATGCACACCTGATAACCCAAGGAGCATGGTATGCATTTACTAGCCATCATGAAGAGAATTCTTTTCAGGTACATTGTGTTTGGTAATACGTTGTTTGATGATATGTATATTTAACACCTTGATTGACAATTTTTTATTTATAAAATAGTAACTGAGTGCTAAAAATAAGGAACGAGAAGAAAAACTAGTGTACCCCTATCATAAAGCAAGAATGGGGTATGCTTCAATTGAAAAAAAAATTGGTACATATTTTAAATCTACTGTAATACTTTTATGTTATATAAAACAACACCATAAATATGTTCCTATGTTTATATGTAGATTGATGAATCCAAATCCAATGTCACTTCCACCAAACACAATTTTCTATGGAAGGTGGTGCATGTAAATAAAAATGGGATACTAATAGATGAAAACACACCAAAAGTGTGGGAAACATGTGTAAGTATGACAAAATAAATATATTTTTTTATTTAAATAAATATTAAATAATAATTATTACTTATTTTATTTATTTGCTATCTGATATTTTCATAAGAATTTTCAACACCCAAACCAGATGTAGACATACTTTTAGTGGCATTGGAGCAGCTAGAAAAGTATGGTTGTGTCATAGGTGCGGGTTTTTTTGAGACACCTATAACATTTTTTGAGAAAAAAACAAGAGGATAAAAGTGAAGAAATAAAAATGATGAGATAAATAATATCTATCATTGAAGAACATATGCAATTACATAGAGAGTTCATGGAAAATATGATGGCGGGGTGAAAAGAGAAGAAACAACTCATGAACAACCAACAGGTGAATATCCCCCCCTAGCTTTGAGGCAAGGCATTCCCCTCAAAAACCTATCTTAGCTGAGGTAATCAATGTTCTAATAATTGTTTCTATAAATTTGATTCATATAGGCACAGATACCTTTCCTGTACTTATATTTTATAGTGTGAAAATGATAGTGATTTATATATATATCAACACCCACCCATCATCTTGTAGTGATGGATATTATGTTCATTGTCCAAAACGACGTCCTACACAATAGGTCACTTCAAATAGTTTATGTTAAAGTGTTGGTTAACATATCCCATGATCTGAGCATCTATCTATCTGTTCCAGTTGATGATGAAGATATTCATAATATTGAAGAAGCTCTTGTAATATTCGTCGCATGACTATCACGGTTTGTAAAAAAACATGTCGATAAGGCAATATTCATTTTCAATTTATTTTTCAAGATAAACCTTTATCTTTTAATGAAAAATGGTCTTAACCAATGAATGTTATTATAGACCATGAAAAACTCAAAAGAAAATCAAGGATCTACCAACAAATCGAAACGATCTACCGAAAGCACCATAAACTCGGCCATTCTATATCCGCATTTATTAGCATTGCAGGCTCATGTGAATATGAAGTTGAAAGACGGTGGGTTTTACACAATTCTTTGTTATGAAAACATGTACAAAGGGTAAAATCAAGATTTCATTAGTGTTGAAAATGTAAGTGAAATATTTGAGTATGATTGGCTAGAAATCTCATTTTTAAAGGTATACATGAGGTATGTTTTCATGATTTGATTTTCAAAATATTGATATACTATGATAATTATTACTAAATAAATTTCATATTTTTCGTAGGGGTATATATGAAAAAAAACTGAAGATATTTCCCCATGAAAAAAAAATTGGACTCGTTAGCCCTCACATCACCTCTACATAACAAAAATAAATAAAATCAAAAGAAAGAGGGTAAAATAGTAAAATACCTGCTAAAATAGTTTAACTACAAAATTACGAATGATACACTCTTCTTAATACCAACGATACAGAGTTAAAACTCTGAAATTTTATCATATCAAATATATTTTAATTTCATTCATTACTTATTATTTTTTTGCGTTCTTGGGTAGTATTGGATGCTCATTGTGGTCACTTTTTATACTCCAATGATTTATTTCCTGGATTCAATTTATGGATATCCAACAAATTGACCACACATGGTGTTGTTTATCAATTTTTAAAACACTGCATCTAATATTTCGGAACTAAAAATCTAGTTAGATAGTTTATATTTACTTTTTAATGAGTATTTTGTTATAATAGGGTGGTGCATGAATATCGTTTATATCATGGAATGAGGCCAGGGTAAAAGACAATGAACATCACAAGTATTATGATTTGATACAAATCAGGTTATGTATAACAAGATTTCACTATCCAAACACATATAAAAAATAATTAGTTTTCTCAATGTTTCTATAGTGTCTGAAAGAAACAAATGATAAATATTATGGTTATTATTTTTATAAATTTATGAAAGATATCGTATTCCATGAACAAACTAGCATCCTTGGAGTGGTATTTTCTAAGATAATTACTATTTCACTTAAAATATTTATTAATCCTTTCAGTATTTATATTTTTTAGTACTACCAGTATTGTCAAAAAGACTCATATTCACAAGATGAGATATATTTGTTTATAAATGAATAGGAAACATACCTTATGGAAGAATGTACACAAATATCATGAAAATGTGACCATTATGACTTGAATTTTTTATTTTAATTTATAATTGTCAGTATTTTTAGTAAAAAGAATAAGTGCCATACTGAAAACTAAGAAAACACATTATTATTGTTTTGATGATTTTGGAAAATGATCCATAAGTCATATGTGGAATGTAGGAATCAGCCCCACCTAAATCTGACACGTGTTGTGACCATTATGACTTTAATTGTGTTTTTATATTAAATTACCAACAAATATAGCAAAAAGAACAAGTAACACACTAAAAACCCTAAAAACGCATTCAAATTATTTTTATACCTTAGGAAAATGATCCATCAGTCATTTGTGTTGTGTATGAATCAAACACACATCAATCCAATGAATGGTGTGACCGATATGACTAAAAGTGGACGTTATCAGTTTAAAATTGGCATTTTAGCTCATAACATGTCACATACTAAAAACCAAGAAAACTCGCTCATATTTTCTTCATAATTTAGGACAATTATTCATAAGTTTTTTATGATTTGTATGAATCATTCTCATGTTAAACTGATACACGATGCGACCGGTATGACTCAAAATGTGTGTTTCTAGTTTGAAATGATATTTTAGTAAAAAAACACAAATAGAATACTAAAACATGAGAAAACGAATTCAGATTATTTTGATACTTTAGTAAAATTATCTATAAGTCATTTGAGACATGTATTAATCTACCACAACTCAATCTGATGCACTATGCAACCGGTATGACTCAAAGTGTGTCTTTTTATTTCAAATTGACATTAATTAGAGTAAAAACCACTAGTGGGATGATAAAAATCAAGAAAATTCATTCAGATTATTTTTATAATTTAGGAAAATGATCCATGAGTCGTTTTTGATGTATAGGAATCAACACCACCTCAATAAAACACCTGATGTGACTGGTATAAATCTAAATGTTTTTTTATTTAAAATTAACATTAATTTAAGTAAAAAAGAACAAATTACATATTGAAAACTAAGAAAACACATTCAGATTGTTTTGATACTTTAGTCCAACAATTCATAAGTCAGTTTTGACATTTAGGAATAAACCGCCCCTTAATATGATGCACGGTATGACGATTATGACTAAAAGTTTCTGTTATCAGTTTAAAATTTTCATTTTAGATCAAAATGTTTCACTCACTAAAAACCCAGTAAACACTTTCTGATTTTCTTCATAATTCAGGATAGTTATTCTTAAGGCATTTATAATGTATACAAATTATTCTTACATAAAATCGATGCACGGTGTTACTGGTATGACTGAAAAATCATGTTTCCAATTTCAAATTATATTTTTGTATAAAAGACAAAACTGACCTACTGAAACCTATGAAAACTCATTTGGATTATTTTGATACCTTTAAATAGTGATCCATGAGTCATTTGTGACCTATAGGAATTAACTACACCTCAATCAAATGAATGATTTCACCGGTATAAACCTAAATGTGTTTCTATTTAAAATTGACATTAATTTAAGTAAAAAAGAACAAGTGACATACTAAAAACTGAGTTAAAACATTCTGATTGTTTTTTAAACTTTAAGACAATTATCCATGAGTTATTTTTGACATGTAGGATTCAAACTCACCTCAATATGATGCACAATGTGACCAGTATGAGTAAAAGTGTCTGTTATCATTTTAAAATTGACATTTTAGCTCAAAACGTTTCACTCACTAAAAACTAAGAAAACACCCTCCAATTGTTTTTATAATTTAGGAGAGAAACTCATAAATCCTTTGTGATGTGTCTGAAGCAGTCTCACCTCAAACTGCCACACTATGTGACCATTTTGACTCATAATGGGTGTTTTCTGTTTGAAATGATATTTTAGTAAAAAAAATAAAATTGTCATACTAAAAACTGAGAAACCTCATTCAAATTGTTTGTATACATTAAAATAATGATCCATGAGTCATTTGTGACATTGAGGAATCAAACACACTGTAATCTAATGAATGATGTGGCCGGTATAAATACAAATATGTCATTTAAATTTGATATTAATTTTAGTAAAAAAACAAGGGACATACTGAAAAATAAGAAAACCAATTTAGATTGTTTTGATATTTTATGAAAACAATTCATAACTCATTTTTGACATGTATGAATAAAACCAACCTCAATAAGACGCATGATGTAACCTATATAACTCCAAATATTTCTTCTTTATTAAAAATTGACATTTTATTAATGTATTCTTTCATATTAATGTTTAATTTATTTCTTTACAATATTACCAACATAATATTTATTTTCTTATATAGGCAGAACATTTTTTTGGAGTTGAGATGATTTTTTTAGCAACTAATACTATGCGAGGACATTTCTTAGATGGGATCACAGATATAAAAAGATGAAACATTAAATTTTTTTAACTATTTGTTGGATAATTGTAAATATAATTATATAAAACATTTTTTGAAATGTATATAGAATTATTTTCTAAACCCTTGTGTTCACTTCTTTGTACATGTGTGTGTTGTTTTGTGCGATGATTTTTCCTTGTGTGTGTTGTGAAAGTGATGTTTTGTGTAGGTGTTGTGTGTGTGTTGTGCGAGTGCTATTGGTGGTTGTGTTGTTTATATGTGTAGGTGCTGCTGGTGGGTGTGTTGTTATATAAACCGCACATCACAAGCATCTAGGCCTTTATCAATTCTATATTGAGCACTGATAAAAATTTCCTTTATCTGTGTTATAACAGTGCTGATAAAGGGGGTCCTTTATAAGCGCTTTTTTAGCACTATTAAATAGGACCCCTCTATCTTCACTAATATTAACAGTGCTTTTCTTGCACTGTTAAAAGAGTTTTATAGTGCTGATAAAAACACTATCTGTAGTTGTGTGTAAAAAATTAGTTTTCACATCTAATTGTTCAATGTGGATATCACTATAGGTTAAAAAGAAAGAAAAATATAAATAAAATAATTATTAAAAATAGGGTAAATATTTCAATATAATAAAAAACTTCTCTTTGAATTAAATCCTTAGAAACTAACCTTGATTTCAATTTGATTTTATTTCCCACAGTGTTGTCTTGTTTTCTCCTATAATTCCACTTAAAACCAATAAATTTTTCATTATGTGGTTTAATTATAGCATACCAGTTGTGATTCTTTCATAGAGAATATATTCCTTCATCCATGGAAAAGACCAAATATATTGAAACTTTTTCATTTATGGCTTTCTTATAGATTTTAGGATCATCGACTATAAGTTCTTGTCCCCATCAAAATAATTTGAAGCTATGCCAGATTGGTTGAACCTAGAAGTAGGTCATGGGGCTATACTTTCTCTATCTCAGGTTAACTAGTAATCTGTATTCATAGATAAAGGTTCATATTCAGAATCTGAATAAGAACTAGATCTTGAATAAGCATGTACAGTGGGTAATTAATCTAGTGGAGTGTGTTAGACAGGATCCTCATGTATCTTCCTCTTCAAGGTAAGGATCACTACTTATAGATGTGGCATCCTTGAGTTTAGGAGAATAAGACTCATGTAAAAACACATATTTACTTATAATTCACTTTTGGTAACTATATTTATCTACCTAGATATTATACCCCTTAACACCCTTATGATACCCAATAAAGATACATTTTAGAGCTCTTGGTTCTAGTTTATTAGTTTTAACATGTGCATAAACGTTACAACCAAATACTCTTAAGTAGGTATAAGAGGAATTCTAACCATTCCATAGTTATTTAGGTGTTTTAAATTGATTAGAAGAATCATGAAACCTATTCATTTGGTAAGAAGTAGTTCTAACAGCCTATTCCAAATAGTATTTGGGGAGTCCTGTGCATGAAATCATGCTTCAAACTCTTTCAAGTATGGTTCTATTAATTATTTCTTCTAATCCATTTTGTTAGGGGAGTTTCCCTAATAGTTATATGTAATTTAATACCTTCAGATTCACAGTATATAATGTATTCAATGGATAGGTATTCCATCCCATTTTCTGTTATCATGTTTTTAATTTTTATCCCAATTTGGATTTCAACCAAATATTTACATGTTTTAAAATTTTTAAAACGTCATATTTGTTTATTAGAATGTAAATACATAATTGTCAATAAACTTCATCTATAAAGGTGAAAATATTAGATCCTCTTCCATGGGAGGTAGTTCTAGCTAGCCCCGATAGGTCAGAATGAATGTATTCAGGGGGGCTGGTAGATTTAAAATATGACCTATTAATGGTAACCATATTGGAATTTCCTATCACAAAATGGAAATTTTCTTGTTTTGAAGTCACTTAACATCCCTTTATTTTTGAGTTCTTATAGGCCCATGGAGCTTAAATTTCCCAATCTCCTATGCTAAGACATAGTGTTATCAGTGTTAGTGGAATAAACACTTCCCAATTTCCATGAATGGGTATTTTTATTCAAGACATACATCCCATTGATTAGATACCCCAAAAGATGCTTCAAGATACTTTGGATATTTTATTAAAACATGTTTCAAATCTATAAGTGAACCCATTTTGATCTAGAACTCCTAAAGAAACCATGTTTCTTTAATGGTTGGGTACCCACCTTACATCTGTCATGACTCGTCCCAGAGGGGACCGTGTTGTTACTACCTCATACCCCACCTTTAATAGGCCAGGGGATAGAGACTAGCGTCGAGTAGGCATATCCCACAAATGGGAGGCATTTTCCTAATTACATGTACACACACACACACACATCTCCAATCCCAAAATGCAGAGATTAAAAAAAAACTAAGTATACAATCATGCATATTCCAAGAAACCAGTCACATAGTATGATGTTAGGAAAATTAGAATGTAAATAGGGCCATAATACATAACCCTAAAAAAGGAGTCTTCAATAGCGAATACACAAGTTCCTAAAACTCGTCCGCAGAAAACCCTACCTAAAGGGTAGGTGTAGGATAGATTTCTGAATCCGTAGAAGCACACCTCGTCTGGATGATCACTCTAAGAACCACTTGGTCCTAGTACACCTAGAACTTTTTCAAAAAATTGATCATCTACAAAAGACATGACATGTGAAGGCAATTCCCGTTCAGGGGTGAGTAAAACAATACTCAGTAGGATACCCCAAAACCACAAAGGAATACCACTAATAAACACACATAGTAGACCAAAAATAAATACAGGATATACACCACAAATAAATACATGAAGTATAGTCATCTCACATATGTATAAGTATAAAGAATGAAGATAATTATTTTAGTTGTATTCCATAGATCTTCTAGTTTTCATGACACACGGAGCATCAATGGTGCACGGAGAATCGATGGCACACAGAGTGTCGATTGCACATGGAGTGTCGATGGCACATGGATCTTCAATGGAACATGGGGAATCGATGGATCATGGATCATCTATGGTACATGGAGAATCAATTTCATATGGAGGATCGATGTGTCATCTATCCCCCAAGTCACATCGTCACCAATCCATAGCCGGCCACATGATTTCACTCATAGTGCACTTCCTTTGGGGGAACCTATTCCTTAATCCATTGGGTCATAAACCAATACCCAAAAAAATATCACTTAGAGTGCCTCAATGTCTTGTCTCGTCTCAAGGGTCCCAACACTGCAAATGAATCATTAAATGGAAACATGTTTTGAATGATATGGTTATTTTTGTAAAACGGTCCAACCTAGGTCCATTCTAGGTCCGACCTGACCCACTGGACCTATCCCGACTTAGTTTGGCTAACTCGACCTGGTCCAGTCCAAACCGGCTTGGTCCATAGGGCTTAGACTGCTGGGTGTGAATTGTTGAGCCTGTTGGACCCAGATCGCTGGGTCCAACCCTCATGGCTACTGGAGTGGCATGACCACCCTAGTCTAGCCCACATGCAGTGGGCCAATTTTCTCCACCAGATGCAGACCAACCTGACTGTGCCCCCCAATCAATGTGGTCTGCCTTGACTGTGTGGCTCCCCCCATGTCACCTGATCAATGTGGCATTGATCCACGTTTCACGTGGCCGGCCCGCCTCCTCTGCATGCCCCATGGAATCATCACCACAGGTTCCTCCGACGTGGCCCCGATCTGCATCCTAGCTCATCGTCATAGCCTCTGGTCATGGCCCCCGATCACCACCTGCATCCTCTACTACCGTAGGCTTGCAAACCTTCCCCATCAGACCATATTTTACCTCTGTTGTCATCCTCCCTTCCAGCAGCCCCATCCTACTCTGCGCTCTGCTTGGCCCAACCCCCCATCACCGGGTCGTTGTTGCCTCCTCCATCAACCACCCTATCACTGGATGGCTCTTCAATGTGCCCTCCATAGAGACCTAGTCGGAGCCCCTAATTAGGCCACCATCATGTGCCACTGCCTTACACCACATTAACCTAATACTTTGGGTGATTTTCATCGTACCATCTTCATCGCACTATTACGATTTCATTGTGGTTTCGGATCCCCGGTCATGGATTGTTGCACCACAGATCAAAGGCGCAATGATCCTCTATTCGTATTTTACAAAGAAAGGGGGATTCAGAGAGATTTGGTGAAAATATATAAAGCACATGAATTCCCAAATAAAAGATCTTGGCCTTGTTCATGTCGACCTTGATCCATTCTTGTTGGAAGGATTATGAAGAACCATTCAACACACAAAACTAATCCCCATTCAAAACCCCGCAAGCAGTTATTCATCCCGTAAGAATGAACAAATCACGGATCAACCCATTCATGGTTTGGTCTTTGTTCATCATTTGAATCTAATATTTTAAGGGAGGTCACAATGATATCAGCATCCTACCTTGAGGTTGGATTAGTCGTTGATGAAGAATGGAGGTCTGTGTCATCGTCGATCCTTGATCTGACGGTGTTCGTCGTCGAGAGATTTTCCATACACGACTCAGAGGAATTATAGGGTTATGGTTATAACCCTAAATTCTTGAAAAAGGTTTCAATAAAAATAAAAACACTATTGTGTCCAATAAAATATTTTGATTAAATTATTTTAATGAAGCTTACGTCCATATTATAACTTTCACAATCAACCTACGTTGATCAATGTTAGGCACCACCTAAGGTAAATTTTCTACTCTGAATGCAATCGTGCCCTTTGATTTATAATATGTCCATCCATTTAGAAGTTATTCCTTTTTAATGTAAAACCCACTTGGGAGATTTTTTTAAAACATGAAATTTTACATCAAACTCTTCCAAGAACATAGAGCCTCAAAATCTAACTTTTTCTCAGCACCTAATCTCAAAATATTTCCAATTAATTTTTAAAAATAAAACTGTAGAAAATATGAGTCATTACATTCACCCCACATTAGGGATTTAGAGCCCTAAAATATAAAACAAGGGATAATCAACAAAAATATGAGGGTACTAAGCATGAATATAAGCCTCCTTCTCTCAATTTTTTTCCTATACATTTATGTGATGCAACCTGACGTACACCAGAGGAATCGATCACCCATGAAGGGTCATCTCCTATTGATCAATGATCTCCACCGAGTACTCTGAAAAATTCACCCAATTATTAATTCACAACTCTCCCTAGTCTATGATGTTTGATAGATCAAGCATGTACCTCCTTGGCTGCTAAAAGTGGAAGGCATTACGCACCCGGTGCAACTGTAGGGGTCGTCCTAGGCGATACACTACCTCACCAACTCAACTCAGAACCTAAAAAGGGGTGATGTATCTCATATATAACTTATCGCCCCGACCAAATCTATGTAATCCCCATCGATGTGAGGCTCGAATATACCCATGGTATCCCTCCTTAAACTCTATGGGCCTATGTATCCTCTCGACGTACGACTTCAGTCGGCTCTGTGAAGTCCTTATCTCCTCCAGGATGATCTGCACCTTTTTAGTGGTTGCCTACACCAAATTTAAACCAATGAGTGCTGACTCTCCTAGGTCCATCCAGCAAAGTGGAAACCTATAGGGTCCCCCGTATAGGTCCTCATAGGATTCCATACTAATGGTGGAGTGGTATCCATTATTGTATACAAAATACAGTAGAGGTAGGTGATCCTATAAACTGTGGCCAAAGTCTAGTATGCAAGCATGTAGCATGTCCTCAAGAACCTGGATGGTCCTCTCCGTCTGGCCATCCGTCTAGGGTTGAAAAAGTTTTGATCAAGTGTAATCGGGTCACAAATTCCTCCTACAATCCCTACCACAACAAGGATGTGAAAGGAGCATCATGATATGAGATGATCGTTAATGCAACACCATGAAGACGAAATATCTCTTGTATGTAGAGGCATCCCAATCTCTCTACTCAACTCTAATCATGGATCGGTAGGAAGTGGGGTGACTTGGTGAGTCTTTCAATGATCACCCAAATGGTATCATTCCCCCAGGACGTGTGTGTTAAACCTGTCACAAAGCCCATCAATATCTCATCCCACTTCTACTCTTTCACCTTAAGTGGTTGGGTAAAGACTGCTAGAACCTGGTGCTCAACCTTCACTTACTAGGAAGTGAGGCATCTAGAAATGAACTATGCCACTTACTTCTTCATCATTGCACACTAGAAATGATATCATAGGTCCTGATACATCTTTTCCATTCTTTGATGTACTGCCAAAGGGGATGTATGGGAATCCCTCAAGACATACTTCTACAACATCACCAGAACCACTATGCATCCTTTGAAAATAATGATGTGATTCCCACTTTTTGAATATCCATCAGGGGCATGCCCTGTGGAAATATAAGCATGTAAATTCTCACATTAGGTGTCTCTGATCTATGCCTCCCTAAATTACTATAAGATTGTAGGGGTGAAAAACATTGAAATGAGGTAATCTGCTCCATTTGTATCCAAAAAGGATATCTGCAACATGGCCAAATGCTCTAATGTCTCACTCATTAACTGCAAGTTAGATCTTTTACTGAGATCATCTTCCACTTAGTTTCCCTTCCCAGGAGTATAGAGAATCTCAAATTCATAGTCTTGGATAAACTCTATTTTTCACCTATATCTGAAGTTCAAATACTTATGTGAGAAGATATACTTGAGACTCTTGTGGTTAGATTAGATAATAAACCGCTCACACATCAGGTAGTTTTGAAATATCTTCAAGGAAAAGACTACCGCTACCAACTCAAGATCACTTGTTGTGTAGTTATGCTCATGTAGTCTCAATTCTCATGAACCATTGGTAATCACCACTTTTCCATGCATCAGGACACAACCAATCCTGGTTCTTGAAGCATCGTAGAACAGTATATACTCAACTCCCTCCTCTAGTAGTCTCAAGATGGGAGCGCTCGTCAACCTCAACCTCAGTTCCTGAAAGCACTGCTGAAACTTCTCTGTCCAAACAAAAAACTACCCTTTCCATGTTGAGGTCGTAAAGGGTGTAGCTACACTAAAAAATTCAGGTACAATCCTCTGATAGTACCCAACCAAACCCAGGAAAATTTGCACCTCGGTAACAATATGGGGTGGATCCCAAGAAAGAACCACCTCAATATTCATTGGATCCACTATAACTCTAGCCTCTGAAATGACATGTCCTATAAAGTGGACCACCTAAATCCATAACTGACACTTTGAGAGATTACCATAATTTTTTTTCTCTTAGATTGTGTCCAAGACTATCCTCAAGTGTATTGAGTGCTCCTCCTTGGATGTAAAGTATACTAGGATGTCATCAATGAAGACCACAATGAACTGGTCTAAGTACAACTAGAAGATCGTGCTCATGAGTCTCATGAATGATGTTGGGGCCTTCCTCTTACCAAATAGAATCACCAAGTACTCATAGTGTTCGTACTGAAATATGAAGTTTGTCTTCGTCACATCCTCACCCCATACACAAAGATGGTGATATCCAGACTTGAGGACAATCTTCGAGAACCACCTCGCTCCCTTAAGCTAATCAAAGAGGTCATTGGTCCTCAATAGTAGATACTTATTGGTCATGATAACCTGATTCAGGAATCGGAAGTCCACGCATAACCTCAATATCTAATCTTCCATCTTTGAAAAACCAAACTAGGGCCACCCATGGTGAAACATTGGGTCTCACGAATCCCTTCCTCTGTAAGTCGTCTAATTGTTCCCTCAACTCACAAAGCTCTGTGGGAGCCATCTGATATTCAGTTGTAGATATCGGTTTCATCCCAAGGTATAGGTAATGTAGAATTCAACATCCCTATGGGGAGGTAATATGGGTACAGTAAAAATGTCATCATACTCCACCACCACTGTAGGAAACTAAGGACTAATATCATCAATTGCATCGAGGGTGAAACTAGCCAAATGATGAGTAATCAGCTACACCCTCTTATATGTGAGTCCATACTACACGAGAAGTGTTTCTTTTTCATTGAAAAAATAAAACCTGGTCCCATCACTATGTACAAACCACACTCTATTCCAAAAACATTCAATTTGGGCATGAACTATCGATAACCATTCCATACCAAGAATGATGTCATAATTCCTTGATGTTGCCTCCAAGAGATCCCAACCAAAACTATCACCCACTAGTGTAAGGGCACACTCTGATAACTAGTGTGTGATCATTGAATCTTCTCATACAAGAGTATCTATGTGTAGGGATTGATTTAATAGTTCCAATGGAATCCTTAACTCTCGAACAAGGGTCGTGGGGAGAAAAGGGTTACTGGGACCTAGGTCTATCAAAACTGCAGCTAAGGTTGAAAAGATATAGATCGTATATATAATCATCCTGAGATCCTCGGGGTCATAAGCCTCTATTTCATGAAGTTGGACTCATCCCTACCCACTAGCTCCCTGAGCCCTTGGTGGACCATCTGGGGTGGTGGTGGTAGTACCTCGAACCTCATCCCACATCATGTTGCCCGACCTGCTCCTCTACTATTCCCACCTCCAACTGCCTAAACTGCTCCTCTACCACACCCACCTCCCTACATACCACTCATCTCCTATCTATGCCTCGGTCTCATCAGTCCTTCTACCATCTCCTGATCAGTCATACGATAGTTTTGGAAATCTCAAGATAGATTCCCTTAACTGCCGCATGAGTAACACAACCAATCCTTTGTATGAAACAATCTAACCTGGGAGCCCTACAAAATTGATTCTATGTCTTAGGAGTTCCTAACCCACATGGGTCCTTGTGTCTGCTGTCAGCTACCCACCACCGAAGACTCAACTACCTGGTTCCTACTGGGAGCTTCCACTACTAGAGTCTTCTCCGCTAGAAAGATCTTCACTAGCAGAGCTTGCTCCAGTACCCCTAGAATATGTAGGGATGCGAAGGGATATCATCAGCATCCTGATATCCTAGTGTATTCCTTGCTCAAAGGTCTGGGCCCTTAAGAATAGGTCCCGCACTATATCCATAGAGTAGTGAGAAAGATCCATAAATATCATCGAGTACTCTTCTATTATCTGACTACCCTACTACAGATGTAGGAGCTCCTATATGTTCATTGAGTGTTACATTACTGGAAATAAATCCTCCATAAAGTGGTACTCAAATTTTAACCAAGAGAGAGTCGTCTCATCATGAATCTAGATCACTAAGCTCTAACATCGCCTTAAAGAAGGCTTGCGGTTAGAACTGCGATCTAGTCGGAAGGCATCCTCACAAGGCGTAATACACATGTAACTACCTCCAACCAATCCTCAACTACTTGTGGGTTTGTATCACCCCGAAACATGGGATTTCGTTACCTCTAGAACTCATGAAATGCACTCAACCTGCATACATCCTCTACTGGTAGCACTGGTAGTAACTACTGCTCAACATGTGGTGGTATCACTGGTAAAACACCCAGAGATGCTATCCCTGGTATTGGTCCATGTACTGAAACCACATCTCTAGGTAGATCATCCTCATGATCTCACATCAGAATTTAGGATGGCTGTCTGCATGGAGGCATCCTAAAACAGATCAAGATGAACCATGGACCATAGTGTATACCTGGTGAGATAACTCAAGATAGAAATTAGAACACCCCCAAATCCTATATGATGCATGTACCATTAATTTCCCTACAAGCAGTATTTTCATGTACCGATTTAGAAAGTAGAATTCAGATTCCTGGTGTATGGATAAGTCGGCTGCCACACCAACACTAGATTCCCCGATCTAAAATCTGGACTCAAAACACTTAAATTTTTTCCCCAAACCAACCTCATTGACTCTCGATACTTTAGGTAGAACCAACTTCCTATGATACCACTCTATTATGACCCGTCCTAGAGAGTTCCATTCCGTTACTACCCCAAACCCACCTCTAATAGGCTAGTGGATACAGAATATCACTAAGTAGGCATATCCAACAAATGGGATACATTTTCCATAGTACATATACACATGCACACATCTCTAAGACTGAATTTCTAAAATGTAAAAACAATAAGTAGATAATCATGCATACACCAAGCTACCAACCATAGTGTAGGAAAACTGGAAAACTGCAAAGTAAATAGGTCAAGAATACAAGTTCGCCCAAAAAGGAGTCTACAACAGTGAATACACGAGTTTCTAAAACTCATCCACAGAAAACCCTACCTGAAGAGTAGGTGTAGGACATATGTCTAAAGTTGTAGAAGCACACCTCATCTACCTGATCACTCTAAGAACCACCTAGTCCTGGTCCACCTAGAACTTCATCAAAGTGTTGATCGTCTTCACAATAAACGACATGTGTGGGAAATTCACATATAGGGGTGAGTAACACAAAACTCAATAGGATACCCCAAAATCATAAAGGAATACCAATAAGAAACACACAAGTTATACTACATAGAAATACATGAAGTAAACCACAAAGAAATACATGAAGTATAGTCATCTCACACAGGTATAAGTCTAAAGCTCGAAGAGAAGGATTTTCAGTTCAATTCCAACGATATCCCAGTTTCCATGACACACAGAGCATAGATGGCACATGAAGCGTCGATGGCTCATGGAGTGTTGATGGTGCACATAGCGTCGATGGTGCACGCAACGTCGATGGTGCATGGCGCCTTGTTGGAACACGGAGCGTCAATGGCGCACAGAGCGTCGATGGAGCACAGAGCATCGATGGGGCACGAAGATTTGATGGAGCACGGAGCGTTGATTGTGCAAAGAGCATCGATGGGGCATGGAGAATCAATGGCGCACGGAGCGTCAATGGCGCATGGAGCATCGATGGACCACGGAGCATCGATGGCGCACGCAGCGTCGATGGCGCACGGAGCATCGATGGCGCACGGAGCGTCGATGGCGCACGGTGCATCGATGGCGCACACATCATCGATGGGGCACGGAGCATCAATGGCACATGGAGCATCAATGGCACATGGAGCATCCATGGCGCATGAAGAATTGATAGTTCACAGAGCATTGATGGGTCATGCAACCCCCCAAGTCACGTAGTCACCATGTCACAGCCAGACACATGATTCCGCTCAGAGCATTCATGTTTTGGTATAACCTACTCCTCATGCCATTAGTTCATAAAAAAAGTTCCAAAAAATGTCAATTAGATTATCTAAAAAGTACCTTCTCATTACAAGGGTCCCAACACTGAAAATAATTTCTCAAACAGATACACAGTTGGAAAGATTTGGTCGTTTTTGTAAAACGGTCTAACCTGGGTCTGGTATTTGTCCGACCCAACCCACCAGACTTGACCCCACCCGGTCTAGCTCAAACTGGTTGGGCCCGCTTGGGCTGCTGGGTCTAGCCTACTAGGCCTGCTAGACCCGGCCCGATGGGCTGCTAGTTCTAGCTCACTGCGCCACCGGAGCATCCCAACAACCCTATTTCGGACTGTATGCAGCTGGCTGGTTTTCTCTGCTGGACGCAGCACATCCTGGTCGCACCCCTTGGTCCACGTGGTCCTCCCTGACTAGGTGGCTCCCCCTATATCACATGGTCAACACTGTGGCGAGCCACATTTCACATGGTTTCCCCACCTCATCTACATGCCTCATTGCCCTGGGTTACTCTAATACAGCTCCAAACCGCATCCCAGATCACCGCTGCAACCTCCTATCACAGCCCTCGATCACCACCCACAACCTCCACTGTCATGGGCTCCCATGCAGTCTCTGCCAAACTTTATTCCACCTCTACCACCGTCCTCCCTGTCAGTGGCCCCATCAAGATCCACGCTCCTCCTAGCATGACCCACCATCGCTGGGCCGATGCTGCCTCCATCGCCGACCAACCTACCAGTGGCCTACTATTCATTGCACCCTCCCCCTAGACCCATCCGAAGCCACTACTCCAGGCACCGTCATGCACCACTGCCTTGTGCCACCATAACCCAGTACCTCGGGTAATGTTCACCACGCCTTCATCGTCGCACATTTGTGATGTTGTTGTAGTGTTGGATCCCCGGTTTTGGATCGTTGCACCATGGATCTAAGGCGCAACAATCCTCTATTCGTATTTTGCAAAGAATAAGAGATACAGAGAAATTTGGGGAAAATAAATTAAGCACATGAATGATAAAATAATGCATCTTGTCCTTGTTCGGGTCAGCCTTGATCCGTTTATGTTAGAAGGATTATGAACAACCTTTCAACACAAAGATTTAATCTCCATTCAAATCCCCGCAAACATTTATCCATCCCAAAAGAACGAATAAACCATAGATCAACATTTTTGTGGGTTGTTCCATGTTCATCATTTGAATATAAGAGGGGAAAGGAAATCACAAATAGATTAACATCCTACCTTGAGGTTGAATTAGTCGTTGATGAAGAATGTTGGTATGTGTCATCATCGATCCTCGAACCTCTGACGTTCATCGTCAAGAGAGTTTCCATCCACAACTTAGAGAAATTTTAGGGTTATGGTGATAACCATGAATTTCTGAAAAAGGTTTCATTAAAAAAAATTTGTTGCGTCCAATAAAATATTTTTATTAAAATATTTTAATGAAGGTTACCTCCAAATTATAACTTTCATAGTCGACCCACACCGGTCGATGTAAGACCCCTTCTAAGGTAAAGTCGCTATTATGAACGCAACAGTGCCCTTAGATTTATGATCTCGGTACCTATTTAGTAGTAATTCATTTTTTAAAGAAAAAATGCTTGCATTATTTATTAAAAGCTTAACCTTTTTTATCGTACTGTTCTGGGAACATCAGGCCTCGGAATCTCACGTTGTCTCAGCACTTGGTCTCGGAATTTTCCCAATTAATTTATAAAAATAAAACTAAATAAAAAAAGAATCATTACAACATAAAGTAATGTTATTATGGAATGATCATCTAGTTTTAACAAATCAGAACCTCATCCCTTAACCATAAACCTCTTATTATTACATAAGTGGATGTCTCCTACCCTTTTAGCCAATTATAGCAATGAATTGCTAAAGGGACCAATTTGAAAGGAACCTGGGTCTAATATGCACTCTTGATTGAGTGAATGGATGGACACATTAAGGACATAAACATGTGTTGTAACCTAAGTCAAGTATAAGGGATTGGTCAATGGGTTGTTTGGACCCTAACTCATATTTGATTTTCCTACATTTGGGCTTAATATGCCCTAGTCTACCATAATAAAAGAAAGTGACCTTTTTGTCTTTAGAAACAAATCTAGGTTTAGGTTTCTTAATGTTCATGCTTTTTTATTTAGTAAATTGTTACTTCTTATTTTTAGATTGTGGTCTTTCCTTAGAGATAAGCTCTCTGCCTCACCTTTGATTCTAGGTTTAGAGTGTAGTTCTTAAGAGAGATGGGATGACTTGACCACATTAATATTCAACCAGTCTCGGACATACATCATGGTCTCAAATAAATTCTTGTAAGTATTGTCTAGAGAAATTAGGAGGATCATTACTTGATCTTTATCATTAACATTTACATAAATGTAGGATAAATCTAACATAACCCTGTTAAATTCATCAATATGGGGTTTAATATAACTTCTTGGTTTCATTTTAAACATAAACGTGCGATTCTTTTTATAAATTCTACCAACCAATGAATCAGTCATGTATAAATTCTATAGTTTAAGCTAGATTCCAATATCAGTAGACTCATAAGAAACTTCTCTTAGAAATTTATCACTTAATGAAAGAAGTAAAGAGTTATGCGCTTTAACTAACACATTAGGGGATACATATATATATTCATTAACAATATGTATGGTTTCTTTTATAGCTTTAATAGGTTTTTAGGCCCACAGAGGGCATAAATGAGGCCCTTATATATAAGAAAGGATTTCGTCTTAATTCACCATAGGTTAAAGTCATTATCACCATCAAATTTCTTGATTTCATCTCTCATTTTTACATGTTTAACCATAGAGTAGATGTTGAGTTCTTTAGACAATGTCAATCGTACCCACACAACAACCAACCAATATCTTGTGTAAACAATGCTTATCCAAAGGGATACAAAATGAATATAAATTTAGGATGGGACAGTTGCTTTAAAAGATAATAGTAGACATATAATGGTGATTTCAGAAGAGATTAATATGATGAAATTAAAACAGAAACATAAACTATAAATCAAGAAATTGGAATCCAATTGATAGAAAAAGAAAACCCGTAAAGGCTATGATACCACTTTGTGATGGGAGAGGATGATCCAAACACAAGCTGATAGCCAAACCCCAAAAAGAACTAAACTGGGTGTTTCAAATTAGAGCTCAAAATCATAAAATCAAACCAATAACATGTACAAAATGAAAAGAAGAATAGGAACACAATATTTAACATGATCCAGTCTTGTGCAGACCTATGTGTATGGAAAGAACACCACCCAATATGCAGGTGTTTTATTAAGATCAAAATAATCGAATGCTACATGTGTAAACCATCATGAACCATGAGAAACAAAAACATGAATAGAAAAAAAAATTAAAACATTGACTTAAATAAATCAAAAATTGTACCACTTATAGTGATGGTCCAAATCTCTTGGAGAGTGAAAGTCGCCTGGAACCCATGACTCGCCTTCTTCCCTTGGACCTTGTGGATCTATCATTGAAAAAGTTCTGCACTTCTTCCACCAAGTAAGGAACCATCTGCACCCTAAAAAATTGATGAGATGAATATGGAGAGATAAAAAGGCTATGATAAGACTTTGATGAAGAAGCAATCTATGGTATCTCCAAAGGAAAACTGAGATCCATGATGGGAGAGGAGATCTGAATGACTGAGTTATCGAAGTGGAACTACAAAGGGGTGATGAAACCCCCCAAAACCAGACTACCCACCTCAAATAGAATGGAAAACCAAATCGATCCATAAAGCCATTTTAAATAGAGATTCAGCGGAGAAATTAAATATGGCACACATGTGGACGGTCCAGATTCAAAGGGTTGTATGACTAATCAACGACTAGAAAACAAAACAACTGCAGATCGCTAGGGTAAGAAGCCACGAATGATTACTGGCCAAGCTGAAGGCCAAGTCCCACATGGAATAGACAAAGCCTTGGTAGGAAGTCCCACATGGGAAAATAGTCCCATGATTAAAAAATTTGAGCAAAATAAAGAAATACACATTTTTTTCATGCATGAGATTCAATCTAATAATTAGTAGAATAAAAACATGGAATATTTTAGTATGAAAACAATAATGGAATGCTGTAATTCACGTCATTTTTTTATCTGAACGAGGTTTTCAATTGAGCGTGAAGACAACGGTGATGAAAAATAATGGCGAAGGATCATGTGTGGGGTTGTACATCAGTTTTTCAGACGTTCTTTTTTAGGTCTAGATCAACTGTATGTGTGATTCTGGTTTATGTTTTCCATTTCATTTGTAATAGTGTGAATGAAATATGAGGGTTTCGTGATGTGCAATATTAAATTTCAATTTAATTGACTACATATTCTTTTATAACATGGTGAAAAATTATGATTTATTTGAAATTGCCAAAAAAAACCGACGGGTCAAGCAGCCTACTTTTTTTTCTGCGTCATTTATTTTTTATTTGAATGAATTTAAATGCTATGCATTTAAGGATTTGGTATATCTTTGTACCGTCATAAATTCTCTGCATTTAAATATTTGGAATATCTTTGTACCGTCATAAATGCTCTGCATTTAATATTTTGGTCTTTTCTTATACCGTCATAGATTCTCTGTATTTAATGTTTTGGTCTTTCTTTGTACCAACATAAATGTTATGCATTTAATGTTGTGGGTATATAAATTGATGTAATTGTGGTCTGAAATTTAGTTGAGTGAAATTGTGAAAAATTTGGAAAGCTCATTTGTGTTGTGTACCAATTTTCTACCTCTTCCATTCTTCCTCTCATATTTCTCGGCTTGTATAGCCAACAAACTGGTATCAGAGCCAAGTTACCAAGATTCTCCAATTTTTTTTAAGATGGCCGCAATCCAGCCGCAAGTTCCGAACCTATCTAAGGACAACTACGAAAGATGGTGCATCCAAATGAAGGCGTTATTCGGATCGCAAGAATTATGGGGGATCGTCACCGAAGGGTATATTGTACCCTCTACGGCGGAAGAAGCTGCCTTCACGAATGAAGAAAAGATGACTCTCAAAAATCAAAGAAAGAAAGACAACAAGGCGTTGTTCCTCCTCTATCAAGGGTTGAATGAATCAACGTTCGAAAAGATTGTCGAAGCAACATCAAGCAAGAAATCTTGGGATACCCTTACCACCGTCTTCAAAGGTGTTGATCGAGTAAAGAGGGTACGTATTCAAACATTAAGAGTGGAATTTGAAGCAGCTCACATGAAAGAAGGTGAGAGTATCTCTAATTATTTCTCAAGATTAATTGTTATTGTTAACAATTTGAAAAGGAATGGTGAAAAAGTGGAGGACATTCGAGTTATCAAAAAATCACTTCGATCTCTCACAACCAAGTTTGAGCATGTGGTTGTGGCAATCGAAGAATCAAAGGATTTGGAGTAACTATCCATTGATGAACTGATGGGGTCGTTACAAGTGCATGAGCAATAGATGCAAAAGAATACCGGTTCAACAATAGAGCATGCCTTGGAGTCCATGTTGACTCTACAAGAACAAAATAATGGTCACACGCAATGAGGCGGTCATCGTGGAAGAGGAAGAGGGCATGGATGTTATCCAAGCCATCAACAAAAGCAACAAAATCATACCAGCTTTCATTGAAGAGGGAATGGTAGAGGACGATTCACGCGTAGTTGTGGAAATGCAAAGAAAATTCAATGCCACAACTGTAAGAAATTTGGTCATTATGCTTCTGATTGTTGGAGAAAAGTGGATCATGATGAACGATCCAACTATGCTGAAACATCTCATCATGAAGAACAAGGTACCACACTCCTCCTCGCACAAGAAAAGGCATGTGAATGCCCCGATGTTTGGTATCTCGACACGGGTGCAAGCAACCACATGAGTGGTAACAAAGAACTGTTCGAGGAACTCAAAGAAGAAGTTCGTGGTGACGTGAGTTTTGGAGACTCATCAAAGGTACCCGTGATTGGAAAAGGTAAAATCAAAATCTATTAGAAGAATGGTGAACCAAATTACATCTCTAATGTGTATTATTTACCAAACATGAAAAACAATATCATTAGTCTCAGCCAACTCCTTGAGAAGGGGTATGTTATACACATGGAGAATTCTTATTTGTCTATAAGGGATGCTCACAGGAGACTTGTTGCTCAAGTCCAAATGGTGAAGAATCGCATGTTTCCGCTACGTATCAACACAAAAGTCCAGGAGTGTCTTTTGGGACTCATGAAGAATGAGTCATGGGTATGGAATCTACGATTTGGAAATCTGCATTTTAGCGGGCTTAAACTTCTATCCTCATCAAGCATGGTGCGCGGATTGCCAGAAATTGATGTTCCAAATTATGTGTGTGAGGCGTGTACACTCGGCAAACAACAAAAGAACTCATTCCCAAGTGGAGTGTCTAGAAGAGAAAATGAAGCACTTCAGTTAGTTCACACTGATATCTGCGGACCGCTTGAAACACCTTCACTTGGAGGTAATAGATATTTTATTACCTTCATTGATGATTTTAGCAGGAAAATCTGGGTGTATTGCATCAAAGGAAAATCTTCTGAATTTGTGATCTTTAAAATGGTTAAAGCTCGTGTTGAAGCTGAAAGTGGTTATAGAATAAAAGTTCTCAGATCTGACAGAGGTGGAGAATACCCTTCAAATGTTTTTCAAGATTTTTGCAGGGAACAAGGCATCAAGAAAAAATATACTTCTGCTTACACGCCACAGCAGAATGGCATTGCATAAAGGAAGAACTGCACCATCCTCAACAAGACTAGGACCATGCTGAAGGAGAAAGGCTTGCCAAACAACTTCTGGGCAGAAGCAGTGGCATGTACTTCCTATCTCCTCAATCGGTGTCCAACCAAGAACGTTAGAAACAAGACACCACAAGAGGTATAGAGTGGCTACAAACTGAGCGTAGCACACCTAAGAATCTTTGGGTGTGTTGCCTATGCTCAAGTTCCAAAATCGAGAAGAAGGAAGCTTGATGATCGTGGTGAAAAGTGCATCTTCATCGGCTACAGTGAAGAGTCTAAAGCCTATAAGCTCTACAATCCACTAACCAATAAATTAGTGGTGAGTAGATATGTGGCCTTTAGAGAGGAAGAAGCTTGGAAATGGAATGATGAAGAACCAAACAAAGAGATTCCAGCTGAAACAGAAGATCCTGAAGAAAGGCGTGATCATCAGGAGAAAACGCAAGCAACACCTTCCCCGAGCACATCATCAGTAAACATGAGTCCAGGAGGACATTTCATCACTCTTGAAAGGACTCCATCAAGTCAAAATTTTGAGAGATCATCCTCACCCATGGTGCCCATAAAAATGAAAATCTTAAGCAACATTTATGAGCAAACCGAAGAGGTAAATCTTTTTTTCCTGTATACAGATCATGAGCCTCTGACATTTCAGAAAGTCGTAAGGGAAGAATGTTGGAGAATGGCTATGGGAGAAGAAATTCACGCCATAGAGAAAAATGACACATGAGAGCTGACCACACTTCCTAATAGCCAGAAATCCATTGGTGTCAAATGGGTGTACAAGATCAAGCGAAATGCTGATGGTGAAATCGATCGCTACAAGGCAAGGCTTGTAGCGAAGGGGTAAAAACAGAAGTATGGGGTGGACTATGAAGAAGTATTCGCTCCTGTTGCTCGCCTAGACACTGTGATAATGATTATCTCTCTTGATGTTCATCATAGTTGGATGATCTACCAATTGGATATGAAGTCTGCATTCCTGAATGGAATTCTAGAGGAAGAAGTCTATGTAGACCAGCCTGAAGGCTTTGTTATGCAAGGGGAGGAAGACAAAGTTTATCTATTGAAGAAAGCTCTTTATGGGTTGAAGCAGGCTCCTCGTTCTTGGAATGCACGCATTGACAGCTATCTTTGAGAGAATGGATTCACCAAATGTCCATATGAGCACGCAGTTTACATCAAGAATAATGATCGTGGCAATATACTCATTTCATGATTGTATGTTGATGATTTGTTGTTTATAGGAAATAGTCGACAAATGTTCGATGATTTCAAGAAGGCAATGTTCAAGGAGTTCGAGATGACTGACGGAGGTCTCATGTCCTTTTTTCTGGGCACATAATTAAAGCAACAACATGAAGGCATCTATATTTCTCAGAAGAGGTATGCTAAGTAGTTGCTTGAAAAATTCAAGATGGCTAATTGCAATGCTGTAAACACACCTGTGGCAATGAGCTTAAAACTGACAAGAGATAGAGAAGGAAGACGTGTTGACTCAACTCTTTTCAAGAGTCTGATTAGAATCCTGAGTTATCTCACAATCACAAGGCCTGATATTGTCTATAGTGTTGGGCTTCTAAGCAGGTATATGGAAGCTCCGAAAGAGTCACACTGGTTAGCGGAAAAACGTATCCTCAGGTACATTAAAGGAAAGGTGGATTTTGGTCTTTTTTATCCATACAATGAAAAATAAAATCTACAAGGATACTCAGACAGTGACTGGGGAGGCGACCAAGATGAAAGAAAAAGCACCACTGGGTATGTATTTTTCCATGGATCGACTGCTTTCACGTGGAATTCAAGGAAGAAAAGTGTGGTCGCCTTTTCTACATGTGAAGTAGAGTAAATGGCGGCATCATCCACTGTTTGTGATGGAATCTTGTTGAGAAATCTGATGAAGGAGTTGAAGCATCTTCAGGATGGATCCACATTGATATATGTGGATAACATGTCAGTAATTGAACTTGCCAAAAATCTGGTGCAGCATGGAAGAAGCAATCATATTGACACCCGATTCCATTTTCTGAGAGATCATGTGAAGCAGAAAACGATAAAATTGGAATATTGTCATACTACGGAACAGTTGGCTGATATTTTCACAAAGGAATTACCGACATATGTATTCAAAAGACTCAGAATGATGCTCGGAATGAAGTCGGTTTTTTTTTTGAAGGGGAGTGTTGGAATTGCAAAAAAATCCCATGGGTCAAGCAGCCCGCGTTTTTTTTCTGCGTCATTTATTTTTTATTTGAATGAATTTAAATGTTATGTATTTAAGGATTTGGTATATCTTTGTACCGTCATAAATGCTCTGCATTTAAAGATTTGGTATATCTTTGTACCGTTATAAATGCTCTTCATTTAATATTTTGGTCTTTTCTTGTACCATCATAGATTCTCTGTATTTAATGGTTTGGCCTTTCTTTGTACCAACATAAATGCTATGAATTTAATATTGTGGGTCTATAAATTGATGTAATTGTGGTCTGAAATTTAGTTGAGTGAAATTGTGAAAAATCATGAAAGCTCCTTTGTGTTGTGTGCCAATTTTCTACCTCTTCTTGTTTCTAATATGTATCTTTTCCCATTGTCATGACTAGTTAGGCCTCATTGTTTTGTGATGCTGGATTTGTGATCTAGATCTATGTGGATGGTGGATTTTTATTTTTTGGTCCATGGTCAGTGGATCTTGTTTGATTTTTTATGTGATATGTTTCCACTTTGTTAGATCCTTTCTCCATTGATTTTCCCTGCTTTTTGATTTTACAATTTAAAATGATTGTTTTTATTGTGTTTTGTCCATGTGTTTTATCTCTTCGTGATTTCTGTAAATTCATTCATTTTTTTGTTTAGTTTATTATTATATCAAACAATATTATTTAAAAATATAATAAACTTGGGCTTTCATCTTTTTCCGAGAGCTATTGGCTGGCACTAGGTTTCGACCATTGACATCTTTAATTTCATCACCTTTTGTTTGAGGAAAATGTGATCTTCACCAGAGATGTGTGTGCTACCATATTGTAACTTCTCTATGGTTTACAGGAGATGTTATTCTCATTAGAGTCATGGATGGATTACTATTTTAAAGATGATTAAGACCTAAATCCAGATCTATGGATAGAGGGAAGGTTGTTGGAAAATAGGGTGATTGAAATATTGTTCTACTATTGCAACTGTGAAAGTGCACCCTATGGTCATCTTTCCCACATTCAGATGGTCCTAGATGTCTTTATCTCCTATTTCTTGGGGGCTCGTCAGGGTTATGCCACTAGTGTTGTGGTAGGAAATATGCTTCTCTCGACGCTGAGGTGAGGTCACAGATACTACTATAGATTGGGATAAAGATAACACTAAAAAAAGTTTGTAATAGTGTTAGAAAGTAATTATTGTCCTAAGTGCCTTTAAAATAGGTTCCCCTTTACCAATGCTAAAAAATCACTGATAAAAGGAGTGATTTATCTATGCTAAAAAACACTCATAAAAGTGATCCTTTATCAATGATACCAATAGCGATCATAAAGGTCATACTACTGCAATGTGTTGTTACTATCACAACACATTATAGCAATATAGAGGAAACAAATACAGACATTAGTGGTAGAAAATACAAAATATGGAAAATTAATAATTCAATTGAAATAATAAATACATCATAATTACAAAAACACTATATTATATACATTTCAAACATTATTTTGTACAACTACATTATCAAGTACAATTTATCACAAACATTTAAAAACATCAATGGTATCATTGTATTGGGCACCCGACCCCCTCTCAAAATGTACGATCATGGTATAAGTTGCCAAAAAAATCAACCAAACTTGAGTAAAAGAATCCACCTGTATAATAAAATTATTCTTATTATATTAATACTATAAATAAATAAATTAAACATAAATATGAAATAATACATTAATAAAATATCAATTTTAAACTGATAATGAACACTTCCTATCATACCACATATGTCATGTATCAGATTGAGGTGCAACAAATTCATACATATCACAAATGATTTATTCATCGTTGTACTAAAGTATCAAAAAAATCAGAATTCTTTTTTTGGGTTTTGGGTATGTCACTTGTTTTTTTACTAAAATTTCAATTTTAAATAAAAATACACATTTGGATTCATACTGGTCACACGGTGCATCAGATTGATGTGTGGCTAATTCCTACACATTAAAAATGACTTATGTTTCATTTTACTAAATTATCAAAACATTCTGAATGTTCTTTATCAGTTTTGCATATGTCACTTGTGTTTTATACTAAAATTTCAATTTAAACTAAAAACGCACACTTTGAGTAATACTGATCGCATCATGAGATAGTTTAACATGATAATAATTCTTATACATCACAAATGACTTATGAATCATTGTCCTAAATTATCAAGATAGTTTAATCATTTTTTTGTCATTTCTCAGTGAGTGACACACCTTTTTGAATAAAATGTCAATTTCAAAATGATAACAAACACTTTGAGCCATATCAAGAACATTGTGTATCAGATGGAGGTGTGATTGATTTATATTTTTCTAAATGAATTTGACATAATTTTCATAAATTTTCAAAAAAATATGAATGAGATTTCTTGGTATTGAGTATTTCATTTATCGTTTTTACTAAAATGTCAATTTTAAATAAAAAATACACACTTAGAGTCATAATGGTCATACCATTCATCAGATTGAGGTCCGTATAATTCTTAAACATCAAAAAGGACTTATCGATCGTTGTCCTAGAGTATAAAAAAAATTCAAAAAAAAATTCTCAGATTTGAGTATGTCACTTTTCCTTTTTACTAAAATGTCATTTTAAACATAAAATGCACAATTTGAGTCATACTGGTCAAATCGTGTGTCAATTTGACCTGAGACATATTTTTACACATCACAAATTATTCATGAATCGTTTTATAAAATTATAAATACAATATGAGAATGATTTCTCATTTTTAGTCAGTGACACACATTTTGAACTAAAATTTGAATTTTAGACTGAGAATAGACACTTTGAGTCATATAGGGAACACTGTGTATTAGATTGTGGTGTGGATGATTCCTATAGGTCACAAATGACATATAAATAGTTTTCATAAATTATCAAAAAAATCTAATTTTTTCTCATATTTGATTATGTCAATTGTATTTTTTACTAAAATGTAAATTAAAAAAAAAGTTACACTTAGATTCATACTGATCAATCTATGCATCAGATTGAGGGGTTCCTGATTCCCACATGTCACAAATGACTTATTTATCATTTATTAAAGTATCAAAACAAAACAAATTTATTTTTTTATTACTCTTTTATTTTTTACTAAAATGTCTTTTAAAATTGAAAACACACACTTTGAGTCACACAGGTCACATCAAGTTTCGGTTTGATGTGAGACTAATTCTTACACGTTAAAAATTATTTTGGAATTCTATTCCTAAATTATTAAGAAAATACGAGTATTTTTTCTTGGATTATAGTGAGTGACAGATATTTTGAACTAAAATGTTAATTTTATATTGATAACGGCTACTTGGAGTCATACCAGGAACACCGTGTACCAGATTGATGTGAAGTTAATTTCTACACATCAAGAAGGATGTATATATCATTTTCCAAAAGTATCAGAATAATACAAAAATGTTTTCTTTGTTTTGATTTTGTCACTTATCCTTTTTACTAAAATATAAATTTTAAATAAAAAGTCATACTTTGAGTCATACCAGTCACACCGTATGTCAGATTGCAGTACAATTGATTCCTTGTAACAACTCGTAATTTTATCAATGGAATTCCCCTTCTTATAATAATGTCATAAAACACATATATGACATAGAGAACCCAATAAAAACATTATTCTCAAAAATAAATAATTATACTCTAGTCATCAATTAAACCAATAATAATTCCAAATATTACATCAGAAAAATAAATAGAAAATAAGATAACAATAATGGGAAAATTTGGATCTGCTAGTTCCACTAGAATAACTGCACTCATGAACAAAGCTATAGAAATAAAACATAATTTTAATAATATAATATCTATTTGAAGATGAAAGTATATATAACCTTGAGAGAAAAAAATAAGTTAATGAAGAACAAATGAAATAAGTTGTATCTGTAGAAATTAAGGAACCAATACTGTTGAATATTAACTTGGCTATTGGAATAGTGATCTGACCATTAGGAAGAGTAATTTAGCTTAGAATACCAACCACACCTATGAAAGTATAAATAAAATTTAGTTATCATATATATGAAAATATGATATATTTAAATTAACGCATAAGTAAATAAATGTTTTAAAAATGGTAATTTAAGTGTGGGTATTTTTTGTGAAATGTAAATGTTTATTTACAATATTATAATTAGTATAATTGTATAAAAGAAAATTTATTTTCAAAAAATATTTTCATTAAATATTTTTTTTATGTATTATATTTATAATATAATTTTCTGAAAACTTAATTAATTTTCTAAAGGTTCATAAAATTGATGATAATATAAAAATCAGTATCTTTCGAATAAATGATGATTTTAATTAAAAATTAACTTTATCTTATTTTGATAATTATTTTAATAAAATGGATTCCATTTTTGAAATCTATATATCAAAAATGGTTAGAGTGAATTTTTGGGATTTTTCTATAATAGTTGATTTTTTGTGAATAGTGAATTACTGTAATTTAAGCTATTTATCCTTATAAGGAAAATTCATGAATCTTTGAGTCATGGATGATATAAGAATGATGTAAGCACCAATTATATTGAACTATACTTCAGTAATTACTATATTCAATTATAGTAATCATCATTATAGACAGCCTTGAGCCAAAGTAATAAACTACGAAATATAATAATCAGAAATAACCTTCTCCTCCCTTATAAATACAACCCCCACAACCCCTTATAAAAATACCTTATAAGCCTTGTAAGTTTCCAATATTATAACTAATTCCCTTATAAAACTTCTTCCCCATGTCCAAGAGCTTATGGTCTTAAAAAAGACCAATTCTAATTTCATTAAGGAGGTTCTCAAGGAGATGACATTCAAGAGGAAAAATCCCCCATCCTTCTCTTTTAATTTATTTTATTTTCTTATCCTCTCCTAAACTCCCATATCCAAAGAAGAATTATAACTATAGTATCATATATATATAGTGAAATTTTATTGTGTTAATCGAATATCCATCATAAAATCTCTTTTCTTCTCCTTTTACATTAAAAATGAAAACATTGTTCGTGATATGTTGGTTCCAAACCTTCATGGACGATGAGTTTTTGTTTTCCATTACTATCTTGAAGGCTGGTCATAAAACCATTATTACGGTTAAAACATATATTTATATGTATATTATAACTTATTTCATATTTTGGAACTAATATGTAGATGTTATCCCAACTAGGTTAAATGCCCTAAAAGGGAGGGAGAATCAGGGTATGACAGATTAAAACAACTACTCATTCGAATCTTTTTTCGTCATTAAACAAAAAACTCTTCTCTCCCTTTCCCATAGAAATGTATGGAAAGAAATAAAATAATGTACATGACACAACAATTTTACTTGGTTCACCCTCACTAGGATAGTCCAAGGTGTAATGCCCCAACCCCAGTTACCCAGAGTCGGTGCATTATTACATAACATTGGGATGATCACAAAATATCAAGTCTCGAAAGATCGATTAGTTTAGTAGCCTTGGAAACACTAGATACATTCATAAGTCTTACATTACATAATAAAGTGAAAAACTACAACAAAATATTGTATTCATATTCCCTCATACTATCCCTGCAGGTCATTCATAAAATACTTCTTCACATCCTAAGAAAAATAAAACATTGAAAGGGTGAGCTCATATGCTCAGTAAGGATAACAATATAGCGGAAACTTTCCTAAATAAACATAAACATTTAAGGAAATGCATAACTAAATCAAAAGTCACTTAAACATGAACTTCAGCATAATATGGCATAAATAAAATGAAATAACGCCATTTACTTATTCACATGGATATTCTACTAATCAAATAATCACATGAAATATCAATAACCACTTTCATAATGATGGAATGCATAATGCCAGACTATCATAACCATGTAGCCAAGGCCTCATGCCAAGACTACAAATAAGATTTTGTCAAGGCCTCGTGCCAAGACACTAGTTTGTCTCATGAGACATACGAATGCATCGAGGAGCTATAGAGGGATCCACCTGTCACTTATTATGTCCAATTAATTCCTCATATTAATAGGTTTAAATATAACATAAACATTCGTATTGAAACTAGCATACGAAATGTCAATACTTTCTCCATAAACCATGAATGGTATAAAAATATCACATCCACAGTCAAACATATCACAAAACATTCAATACAATATTGAAGTTTTGTATCATAATAAATCAACTTCAAATAAGCTTAAAATCCATCAAAGGATGTTTACATAGATGAAATCAAAACTATTTGAGACAAATATCTCTTTTTTGAAATCATTTAAAAGTCACACATTTATAAAGGATGTAATTTAAAAGAGATTTTTGAATAAATGTGTCCCATACCACATTGAAATTTTTTAAAAGAAATATCATTTCAAAACATTCATGTCCATATAAATAAATCCTTAAAATCATTTTGAAAACATGGACATTAATTAAAAATATTTAGAAAGATAAATCTTTAAAACATTTAAAATTTTGATCTTGATAAAGAGTACATTTCAAAAATTCTTAAAATATTCATTTTGAAATCATTTAAAAGTCACATAATTATAAAATAAAACATTTAATTTCAAAATATTATTATAATCTTGTATGGGAAGCTTTGACAATTTTATAATGGCGGAAAATAGTCGCACCCACCGTATAAGTTAAAAAAACATTCTTACCTTAATTCTGTCGAAAAGGTTAAAAAGGACCTTGTTTGGAAAATAAAGGAAAATTTCCTTTATAAACTTCTTATAAAAAGTCAAAAAATGGTATAAATGACTTTAACCCATATTATGTAAAATAGTAAGAATATTTTTAAATACATTTTTAAGAAACCTGGATGTGGATGATAAAGAGGTCTGAGTAGATAATTACGTATAAATAACCTCAGATAATGAAGAGATTGGGAAAAAACCCTTACCTTGTAATTTTCATTGGTTGAGGGTAGGTTAACCTCCTTTATAATGGTGAAATAATTGTTATTAAATGATAAAAGAATCATCAACATTAATATGATATCATATATGATCTTTAAACATTGATTGTTAATAATATCTTAGTATTATCATCGTTTCAGGTGTTAACAGATTCATTTTCCTTTATATTCTTTGTTATGTGAGCCATATTTGTTATGGATGGGATGTATGTTATTCATATCCAGAATGATATCATGTCTCAAAAAATTATTTTTAATCACCAAATGAAATTTAGTCTTGAATGGATTCGATCGGGAATGAATCTCATCGCGTTCGTGGAGACGGTATTCCGTACGTACGTACGAGCGACAATATCATTATTTTGATTTTAAAATAATATATAATTGGATGGTATATCATATATACAGAATACTTATCATGTTATATTTATTATTTACATGAATTACACATCATTATTATACCCATCCAAATAATAATTTTTTGAATAACAATTACACCACGACGTGGAGACGGTAAGTCATACATAGGCTTGTATGGTGACATGTCATTAAAAGGATGGATAGAATACTGAATATGGTTGTAACATATTTATAATAACATCACAGTATATATAATATTCTAGATTTATTATTTTATAATGGGAATAAAAAATAAAGAAGAGTTGAAGAAGAAAGGAACTTGAAAGAGGGTGGTGAAAACATTACCTCTTCTTTGGGTTCTTCCTTTTGATTTGATCAAAAGGGATCCTTAGTTTGGCTTTATGATCAAACTAAGGCCTCTAGGTTGAATTTATTGAAGTTTAGATGATATTTGGGAAGTGGTTGGCCAAGACATAAGGCTTTGAAGGTGTAAATTAGAGAGAAGGGGGAGTGCCCCTTTATAAGAGGGGTGAGAGGCACCTTTGGAAAAGCTAGAAATATTATTTTATAATAAATTCATATTCAGTTTATAATGGCTACAAAGTGGATTATTTAAAGGCTAAGGTGGTTATGGGTCAAAATCCTTTCAACCAATATATTTTAGACAGGTTTGGATAATTAAATTAACCTTATCTTTTAGTTTTAACTCTTAGTTAATTAGATTGACATTTACCATGTCACTTTGTATTTTTATATTATATAGTTAATAAACATACTATATACATACAAGAGGCCCCAAAGTGGTCCATTAATGATACCCCTATAATGATATAATTCCTTTGGACGAACCTTAGATTTTTAGGAATACAATATCAATTAATAATATAATACTTGTTTTAAAAACGCATTTATGTCAATTTTGACAATATTAAATAATTGATTTTTGTTAAAGTCTTAACAACTTTATTAATTCAAAACAAATTCATTTAAGCAATCCTAACATGTCATATTAACCAATAAAATTCGTTTATGGCATCAAACCTTTCAAATTATATTTATTTTGACTTTTATAATACCAATTATTTGATTCTTTTATTAATAAGGAAAATACTGCATCATTATTGTATCATAAATAAATTTAATTATTAAATGTCTAAAAATTATAAATAAAATACCATTATGTATAAAATCCTTTTATCTTTATAATTAATATTTATAGTTGAAAATATAACATATATAACCCTATGTAAAAAAAATTTTCTAAAAGATATATGCTTATGTCATTTTTGTATTTACTTTAACTTAATTAATATAAAGTGTCCTTATCACCTAGAAGTGGCTCCATGGGGTCCCAAAATAGACCCAAAAATGCCTATGGTTGGACATGTATCAACCAATAAGGTTAGGACACGTTTTAGGGTAATTTATTATTATTATAATATTATTTGTTTACCCTTATTTACCGGATTTACCCTTTAACCATGGTAAATAAAATATTTACCGAAGTAATTATTCAAAATGTCTAAAAATAAAAGTTATCTATTTACACAATTTGGACATTCTGATTCCAAATATGGAATCCATTTTTCCAAATTCAAAACATAGAAGTGGCAAAAATTAATTTAAAATTAATTCCCGCTGTCAAAACAAAAAGCGTGTTTTTAAGAAATAATAACTATCAAAAGATTGAAACTTGTTTATGTCTGGTATAATTGTGAAATTATGTAAAATTACCAAAATTGTATTAAATGGTAAAAATATATTCTAAATATAATTTAAAACCACTCAAATTCATAATTTATCACTATTAATTATTTTGATTAAAAAAATTGTTTTTAATTAAAATTTAGTAATTTTCACTATTCATCAAAATATAAAAGTTATCCGAAAAGTACCAAAATTTCACCCTAGGATAATTTCAATATTTTGAATCCAAAAATGAATTCCATTTTGAGAGATAAAATTTATAAAATTTCAAAAAGTGGGTATTACTATTCATAACAGCTACTTTGATTGGTCGCGGTGTGTTAAAATCTTGAAGTTGCGTACAATGCAAGCTATTGCATTATTCAAAGGTAAACGTACCATGGAAGCTTGGTGTGTTACATTCTACCCTCCTTTAATAAATTGAATCCTCACAATTTGAAATTTTTCTTCAAAAATAAAAGGTTGAAAATAGAAAATATCTTTGTGGGAAAACCCACATCGGAAATTGGGTTAATAAAATTTAGTCATAATAAGAGGAAAAGAGAAATGAAAGAGTCACCATCAAATTATGATCTTGATTTGGAGAAAATTGATGGAAATTAAATACACATAATTGGAGGAAAAATTTAAATATTTATAGGGAGTGATTGACGTCATCAGTCACAAACAATTGTAGAATTGAGGGTCTCAAAGCCATCAATCTATGATGATTTAAAATATCATTGGTTCAACAAAACATAAGGTACTAGGATAACAAATTTTTGGTTTTAATATCCCTTAACTAATGTTTATGAATTAGTTTCTTCATAGAATAATAGAAATATATATATAGATATATATATATATATATATACTTGACAAGTAGAGTTTCATCCTTCAACTAATTTCTACCACAAACTCATCTTTCACTCCAAAAGATAATCGAACTCAAAAATATTATATTTATCCTAATAATATAAGGATCCAAACATTTAAATATACCATTAAAATGAAGAAAAATACTTTGTAATGACCAGGGACTTCCTACAGGCTAGTGGTAGGTAATAAAGGCATGTCGCACTATGGTTGTAGGTTCGATTCCTGCAGCTTTATCTGACGCGACAGGTTATCACCTGACCAGCAGGTTGTCTTTTTCTTAAAACTATAGTATCATAATATTACAAAAATTGATCATAATAATTTTTTTAACCTTAAAAAATACTATCCAATGTTCAACTTAATCCACTCCAAACATTATAGTTATCCAAAGTACCTCTGTCCAGACTCTCTGTAAAAGGTATCCAAATTCCAAAATCAATTGTCACATCAGATTCCCCAGACAAAGTAAAGTTTATCTTATTGTCACATACTGAAAATATGATTACCTTAGTCATATTAAAACCTTAATGAAAACAACAAGTACTGCAGTACAATCCTTATATATATCGCATTATTTTTATAACTAGAATATAATCCTTGAGTCCAAAAACACAAATACATTAATTATTCCACTTCAACTGTAGTAACAGCATAAGATTGGCCTTGATCCCTTGGCATTTTCTAAGGTAATTTTCCTTGGTGCTTAAGGCATTCATTCTCATAATTCCCCATTTCTCTACAATTGTAGCATTCAGCATTGACAACATCTTTCTTTCTCTTGCAATCACGACACTGATGACCTTTTTCTCCAAATTTGTAACAAACTCACATTCCTTTTAGGAAAGTATCGGGGTGTTTCTTCGCAAAATTATCACATAATGGAAAATCATTCTTTCCCTTTTTCCCTTTATCTTTCTCTTGTTCCATCTTTCTCTTCTTCTCTTTCTTTACTTTATTGTCACAAGATTTAGAGAATTCCTTTTCTGTCTTTATAACACATGAGACAATGTCTTCGTATGGTGAGAAGGATTTTGAGACTAATGCTCGATGGAGAAATTGTTTTAAACCATCAAAGAAACGATCAATCTTACTCCTCAGGTTACATATATAATCTGTTTCATGCCTCGCTAACCTTGTAAAGTTAGCTTCATACTTTGCAACATTCTCATCCTCCTTTTGCCTCAGACTGAGAAATTGTCTTTCCATATCTAGTCGATGGTCATGAGTAAAATATTTTTCTAAGAAAATATCTTTAAACTCCCTCCATTCCATACTTGATACTTCTTCATGATCCTTTGTGTTTTGAATTAATGACCACCATTGATCATCATCTCCAGTGAGGCGGTAAACTGCCATGATAACCTTTTCCCTTTCACTACTCCTCAAAGCCTGAAATATTTTCTCTAGGTAACTTATCCATTGCTCAACTACTAGTGGATTTGTACCCCAATTGAATGATGGTGGTTATTGCCTCATGAAGCGATCTAACATTGATCCTCCACGCTGCGGATCAGGGTGCTCCATACGTGTAAGGTTATTATTCATAATCTGAGTGAGTTGTCCCAGTATGGTGATTAGCTGATCCGCACCAGTTGCATCACCAGCACCACTATAATTATCTTGACTAGGAGTGAAATCCCTACATGGAGTGAATTCATTGATACGGTTTCCATTTCTTCAACTAGGCACCATTTCAAAACAATGGCATTCACTATATTAGTTTATAAATCACAATACATAAATCCAAACTTGTAAAACACTTATCATAAATTGAACAGTTTATGGATATAATCCATAATCATAAAAATGTCTTCTTGGAGGAAGTATATACTCATAAACCCTTCATAATGGTTTGTAAAGAAAATGATAATTATCCTAATCATATCCCTCGGGAGTGTCTTAACCAAGAGTGCAGCAAGGCCCATTGTCGTGCACCATTTCCCGTTCGAGTCTAGCTTAAATCGGTGTTTTCGGGTTTTACCCCTAGGTACATCTGTGCCAGAGCCACCTCTACCTGCTCGTATCCAGATAGGGATGTATTGCTTGAAAAAATCACAAAATATCTACAATACCAAGATTCTAGGAAGTTATTCTACACTAATCCTCAAATTCCATCTTAGGCCTATGTGCTCTAATCAGAGTTTATCTAAATCTAGCTTCCAAGGTTTGCACTAAAATTCCTTTGATAACAACTGTAATGCCCTGACCCCAGTTACCCAGAGTTGGTTCATTATTACATAACATTATCATGATCACAAAAGATCAAGTCTCAAAAGACCGATTAGTTTAGTAGCCTTGGAAACACTAGATACATTCATAAGTCTTACATTACATAATAAAGTGAAAAACTACAACAAAATCTTTTCTTCATATTCCCTCATACTATCCCTGTAGGTCATTCATAAAATAATTCTTCACATCCTAGGAAAAATAAAACATTGAAATGGGTTGATCTCAGATGCTCATTAAGGATAAAAATATAACGGAAACTTTCTTAAATAAACATAAACATTTAAGGAAATGCATAACTAAAACAAAATCCTTTTAAACTTGAGCTTCAGCATAATATGACATAAATAAAATGAAATAATTCCATTTACTTATTCACATGGATATTCTAATAATCGAATAATCACATGAAATATCAATAACCACTTTCATAATGATGGAATGCATAATGCTAGACTATCATAACCACATAGCCAAGGCCTCATTCCAAGACTACAAATAAGATTTTGTCAAGCCCTCATGCCAAGACACTAGTTTATCTCGTGAGACCTACTGACGCATCGAGGAGCTATAGCGAGCTCCACCCGTCACTTATTATGTCCAATGCATTCCTCATATGAATAGGTTTAAACATAACATAAACATTCGTATTAAGACTAGCATACGAAATGTCAATACTTTCTACATAAACCATGAATGGTATAAAAATAACACATCTACAGTCAAACATATCAAAAAACATTCAATACAATATGGAAGTTTTGTATCATAATACAGAAACTTCAAATAATCTTAAAATCCATCAAAGGATTTTGACATAGATGAAATCAAAACTATTTGAGAGAAATATATCTTTTTTGAAATAATTTAAAAGTCACACATTTATAAAGGAAGTAATTTAAAGGAGATTTTTGAATCAAAGTGTCCCATACCACTTTGAAACTTTTGAAAAGAAATATAATTTCAAAACATTCATGTCCATATAAATAAATCCTTAAAATCATTTTGAAAACATGGACATTAATTAAAAAGATTTAGAAAGATAAATCTTTAAAACATTTAAAATTATGATCTTGATAAAGAGTGCCTTTCACAAATTCTTAAAATATTCATTTTGAAATCATTTAAAGGTAAAATAATTATAAAATAAAACATTTACTTTCAAAATATTCTTATAAGCTTGTAATAGAAGCTTTGAAAATTTTATAATGGCGGAAAATAGTCACACCCATCGTATAAGTTAAAAAAACATTCTTACCTTAATTCTGTTGAAAAGGTTAAAAAGGACCTTGTTTGGAAAATGACAGAAATATTCATTTATAAACATATAATAAAAAGTAAAACAAGGGTATAAATGACTTTAACCCATATTCTGTAAAATAGTAAGAATGTTTTGAAATACATTTTTAAGAAACATTGATGTGGATGATAAAGAGGTCCGAGTAGATAATTATGTATAAACAAACTCGGATAATGAAGAGATTGTGAAATAAACTCTTACCTTGTAATTTTCCTTGGTTGAGGGTAGATTAACCTTCTGTATAATGGTGAAATAATTTTTATTTAGTGATATAAGAATCATATACATTAATATGATATCGTATATGATCTTTAAACATTGATTATTAATAATATCTTAGTATTATCATCGTTTCCGGTGTTAACGGATTCATTTACCTTTATATTCATTGTTATGTGCACCGTATTTGTTATGTATGGGATGTATATTATTCATATACATAAGTATATCATGTCTCTAACAATTATTTTTAATCATCAAATGAAATTTAGTCTTGAATGGATTCGATGGGGGAATGAATCTCATCGCGTTCGTGGAGACGGTATTCCGTACGTACGCACGAGCGACAATATCATTCTTTTGATATTAAAATAATATATAATTGGATGGTATATAATATATAAAGAATCATTATCATGTTATATTTATTATTTACATGAATTACACATCATTATTATACCCATCCAAATAATAATGTTTTGAATAACAATTACACCACGACGTGGAGACGGTAAGCCGTACGTGTGCACGTATGGTGACATGTCATTAACAGGATGGATAGAATACTGAATATGGTTGTACCATATTTATAATAACATCACAGTATATATAATATTCTGTAGTTATTATTTTTGAATGGGAATAACAAATAAAGAAGAAGTTGAAGAATAAAGGAACTTGAAAGAGGGTGGTGAAAACATTACCTTTTCTTCGGGTTCTTCCTTTTGATTTGATAAAAAGGGATCCTTAGGTTGGCTTTCTGATCAAACTAATTCCTCTAGGTTGAAGTGAGGTAAGTTGAGATGATATTTGGGAAGGGGTTTTCTGAGACCAATGGATTTGAAGGTGTAAATTAGAGAGAAGGGGGAGTTCCCTTTTATAAGAGGGGTGAGGGGCACCTTTGGAAAAGCTAAAAATATTATTTTATAATAAATTCATATTCAGTTTCTAATGGATCAAAAGTATATTATTTAAAGTTTAAGGTTGTTATGGGTCTAAATACTTTCAACCAATAGATTTTAGATAGGTTAGGGTCATTAAATTATCCTTATCTTTTAGTTTTAACTCTTAGTTAATTAGATTGACATTTACCATGTCACTTTGCTTTTTTATATTATATAGTTAATAAACTTACTATATATATCCAAGAGACCCCCAAGTGGTCCATTAATGATACACATATCATGATATAAGTCCTTTGGCCTATCCTTAAATTTTTAGGAATATAATATCAATTAATAATATAATACTTGTTTTAAAAACTCATTTATGTCAATTTTGACAATATTAAATAATTGATTTTTGTTAAAGTCCTAAAAACTTTATTAATTCGAAAACAATTCATTTAAGCAATCCTAACATGTCATATTAACCAATAAAATTCGTGGATGGCATCAAAACTTTCAAATTATTTTTATTTTAAATTTTATAAAACCAATTATTTGATTCTTTCATTAATAAAGAAAATACTGCATCATTATTGTGTCATAAATAAATTTATTTATTTAATGTCTAAAAATTATAAATAAAATACAATTATCTAGGAAATATTTTTATCTTTCTAATTAATATTTATAGTTGAAAATATAACATATATAACCCTATGTAAAAAAATTTTTCTAAAATATATATGTTTATGTCATTTTTGTATTTACTTTAACTTAATTAATATAAAGTGTCCTTATCACCTACAAGTGGCTCCATGGTGTCCCAAAATCGACCCAAAGATGCCCATGGTTGGAAATGTATCAACCAATATGGTTAGGACACGTTTTAGAGTAATTTATTATTATAATAATATTATTTTTTTACCCTTATTTACCGGATTTACCCTTTAACCATGGTAAATAAAATATTTACCGAAGTAATTATTCAAAATGTCTAAAAATAAAAGTTATCTATTTACAAAATTGGGAAATCCTGATTCCAAATATTGAATCCATTTTTCCAAATTCAAAACACAAAAGTGGAAAAAATTAATTTAAAATTAATTCCCGCTGTCAAAACAAAAAGTTTGTTTTTAAGAAATAATAACTATCAAAATATTGACACTTGTTTATGTCCGGTTTAATTTTAAAATTATGTCCAATGACCAATATATTATTAAATGGTAAAAATATATTCTAATTATACCTTAAAACCACTCAAATTCATAATTTATCACTATTAATTATTTTGATTAAAAAAGTGGTTTTTAATTAAAATTTAGTAATTTTCACTATTCATCAAAATATAAAAGTTATCCGAAAAGTACAAAAATTTCACCCTAGGCTAATTTCGATTTTAAAAATCCAAAAATGAAGTCCATTTTGAGAGATAAAATTTATAAAATTTCAAAAAGTGGGTATTACTATTCATAACGGGTACTTTGATTGGTCACGGTGTGTTAGAATCTCAAAGTTGCGTACAATACAAGCTATTGCATTATTCAAAGGGAAACATACCGTGGATGCTTTGGGTGTTACACAAGGATCATACAACGACAGTTTGATGATGTACCAAATCCACTATGGCTCACTTCAAAAATAAGGTTCTGGATAGATCCCATATATTCCCATGATCATTGCCTTTACAAAGTGTAGGGGCAGTTCCCTACTTCCCAAAGGTCATTCCCTCAATCTTACTTCAATGGATCACTACTAGTGGAAAGGACCATTTTCTTCCTCTCTCTTTGCTCTCTGATCTAGAAGGTATCGACACGTAGTATATGGACATGTATGTCCCTTCATTATCAGTAATGAATGTATCCTCAACTATATATAGATTCTCTGTTAAAGTATCACTTCCATCCACTAGATGAATATCAATTTACCATAGTTATACTGAGAAATACATTTTCAACACTTTCAAGATGCTCATTTTCTTCAGAAATCTCACACATCCTTCACAAAGCTTCTCAATTCATCAAAAGTATAAACTTCCTTAGAGAACCCCAGAACTTTCACAAGGCTCACCTCTTTCATAAATCCCACTTAGCCTTTGAAAAGCTCACCTATTTGATTTTAATTTTTATAGACTTCATGAACATCAATAATTTTGATATTCTCACAAATTTTGTCATCTTTTATAGTCTTCACAAATTCCTTTATTCACAAACTTTTTCAAAAGAACAACCTTTACAAATAACCTTAGTGAATAAAAATCCTTTGAATTTTAATTAAGTCTTGGTCAGACTTTTTATAAAGAGGGTAAAGGACTATTTATTAGTGTTTCTTCCAATTCAAGGATATTTTATCAACATAATCACAATTTCATGATGCTCTCCCATCTTGTTCATGATGCTCCCTATTTCAAAAAGCACTATGGAAATTTCCCATTCATGAATCTTCTCATAGTCACATAGATTTCCATCAAACCTTCCACATTCCTAATTCTTATTTCAAGATGATCCACACCTTCATGAAACCCCCTTCATGAAACATAGTCTTCATGAAACTCATGCCTTTAACATATTTTTATATGGACTCTACGGAAATTCATCTTTCGTGATGATAAACATCCTATAAATTTTAAACCCCAAAAATTTTTCAAACACAAGGAAAAGACATATCCTTGTATATGCAATTTTATAAACTCATTCCTGGTTATCCATTCTTTTTTCATGGATATTTTTCAATATAACATGTTAAAAATCTCTCTATAAATCCACAAATTACCAAGGAAATCCATTTTTTCATCAAACACAATCAACCCAAAAATAAGGCAATGTTACCTTGAGGGATTTTTTTCCAAAAATCTCCCCCTTTGGGTTTGCTGACGACTCTTCACAATTTGATAAAACATTATAGATTTTTCCATATTTTACTATCACTCACTTCGTACAATTCTGATATAAATCAAATAATTTCTGAACACACACTCTAATCTCACATGATCCATGCTCGACATGAGAAATAAGAGTAGCATTAAAAGTTCATCAATGAATCACTTCATTCCAAAACCACTCATTTTCTTTCATCATGAACCCCATCTATCGTGATATATAAACAACGATCAATAATATTTAGCATCATTAGATTTAAAACTCACCAAAATTAACTTCATTCCAAAACCACTCATCTTCTTTCATCATGAACACAATCTTTTGTGATATATAACCTTTGATTGATCATCTTTTGCTTCATCATATTTAAAACTATAACTACTTCACTCATCCCATATTATCATCGCCCCTATCTTGATTAAGACATTTTCACCCCTTTTATATCAAAAATTTCTCTCCCTTCTTCAACGAACCTTGGGGATATGGGGTCTCACATCAACAATTTTTCATGTGACAGGAGTCGAATGAACTCCAAGACCTAGTCGATGCCATTCAAATTATCTTAGGGTAAGGTCTTTATCATAATTTATGAAACTTTTAGTTCTATGGGCACATACTCCAACATCACAAGCCCTTTTTCCAACTTCTCCTTGAAAAAATGATACTTGATTTCAATGTCCTTTTTCCATTAGTGATTAACTAGATTATTGATAATATTTATAACACTTGAATTGTTGCAATGGATTTTGATCATAGACTTCACTTCATCTACCAAATCATCAAGTTATTTCTTCATCCATAATACTTGTGTGCATTCTTGAGTATCTGAAATATATTTATCTTCTATGGTGCTTAATTAAATGTAATCTTGTTTCATTCTTAGACAAAAAATACATAACCCACCAAGATAGAATGCACCATCTGATGTTGATTTCATATCATCTGCTGATCTGGACTAAACTGCCTATGTATAGCCCAATAACTCTTGCTGACATTTGTATTATATATAAAATTAAAATCAACCATGCCCTATATATATTGAAGTATTATTTTCACTAAAATAAAGTGTATTTCCCTGGGATTTCTATGATATCATGTTTCTAGGCATGTGGAAAAAAGAAAATCAACTCTTTTTGTTATAAAGTACAATAGACTTCCAATTATTTTCCTATATTCTGTTACATTAACTGTATTTCCTTCATCATCCCATGACAGTTTCATTTGGGTATCCACTAGAGTCATAATCTCCTTGGAATTACCCATTCCAAACCTTCTCAGAACATCCTTGGCATATTTGTATTATGAAATAAATGTGACACTCCTTCCTTGTGTCACCTATAAACCAAAGAAAATTTTAGTTCCCTAATCATTGAAATTTAAAATTTACTTTTCATGAATTCTGATAACTATTTTCACTGAGCTTCATATAATCCACCAAATATTATTCCATTGACATATACCAACACCATCATCTTTTGATTACTGTCATTATTGACATATATATTGTAATTAACTCCACCATGTTGAAAACTGAGCTTCTTCAAAAACTGATCAATATTGAAATACCATGATCCCGATGCTTATTTCAACCCATAATGTGTCATTCTCATCCAAAACACATTTTTCATATCTTCTTGAATGAAAAAACCTTCTAGATGCTCAGTATAAACTTCTTCTTCCATAACCCCATTTAAAAAATGCTGACTTGAAATCCATCTGGAAAACTTTGAACTTTCTTTGCACTGCTATGGACAAGAATAATATAATAGTATATATCTTTCAATATGTTCAATTATTTAATCAATATAGATAACCTCTATCCGGGAGTATTCTTTTCACACTATCCATGCTTTGTTTTGAATCATAGTACTATCTTTATTCATCTTTTTGAGTAAGACCCATTTAGTTCACATGACATTCATATTTGTTCGCCTCATTAAGATCTCCTATGTCTAATTCTTCTCAATTTGATCAAGCCTTCCATTTATAACATGAATCCAATTTTCATCATTAACTGCTTCCTCAAAACATTTAGGCCCCACATGTGATAAGAATGATTCATGCTATAGAGCCTTCATCCTCCTTGTCTACACTAGCATTGTATGATCACCAATTATATTTTGGTTATAAATTTTAGCTCTTCTCATCTATATTTGTGTAGATTCCAGTTTTTTCTCATCCTTTTAATTATCTAAATCTTTTTATGAATCATCCTATGGAACTAGAACATCGTGTGAGATTCTTATCTTATCATCACGATCCTCCTGAGACTAACCATGTATTTTATAAACATTCATCTCATTATCTATTATAGTTACATCATTTCTTTCAACTACCTTTCCCATCCACTTATTTAAACATTTATATGCTTTCATTTTTCGTGAGTAGCCAAGGAATATCCCTTTATCTCTATAGGATTCAAACTTCCTAGGTTTCTCCTTACTAGGAATGAAGTGATTAATTTCGAATACTCAAAAGTAATTAAAATTTGGATTCTATCCATAGGATATATCCTATGTATTCTTCTCTTCTTTTGGAAATAATAACACTATATATTATGTTAATACTTATTTCATCACTTCTTCTTTACAAAACCTATCTTGATGGTCTTTCTAAATGAGTATTATTTTAGCCATATTGTTGAAAATTAAATTTATTCTCTCAAATACCCCATTTTGTTGTGGATTTATTACTTTTGAAACTTTGTTCCTTATCCCATGTTTCTCAAAATAATCCACCACTTGGATATTTTTATCTTTTTTCCATTATCTATTCAGATCTTCTGGATTCTTTGACCCATTATCTCTTCAAAATCCCTTCGATAAGTTGTTATGCAACTAAACACCTCATATTTTTGAGTGGTGACTAAAACCCATTCCATTATTCTAATCATTAATGAATAGAACATAATATCTCCTCCCATAAATTGTTATTGGTGAAATAGGTCCTTAGACAAAAATATACACCAACTCAATTAATTTTTTTTAATCTTTACTATTTTTCCTAATATGTATTTATAATGATATTCCCTTGGTGACAAGCATTGCATGTATGGGTATGATTACATGATAATATAGGGAGGTCTTGAGTAGAATCATGTTTCACCAGATATTCCAATGAAGTTTGGCCAAATGTCCAAGGCATTTATTTCATAACATGTTTTCTTCTTCTTTGGAAAAAAAGCACACATCTTCTTCTCCACTTACAAGGTATATATTCTATTTAGTATGTTTTCCCTATAATATAATTGAACCATATTTTCCCTTGATGAAATGTAATTTCTTGGAAAATATTATGTCATTTACTAAGTCACATAATGGACTGAAATTTAGTAAGATGTGATTGAGACATTTAACAACCAGGACATCTGTATGTCTCATATCTTTTCCCCCAAATCATGATTTTCATGAGCCAATAATTTTTAAGACTTCATAATTACCGAATATTACAAGACCTTACTTATTATATCATATTCCCATCACTATCCCTTATTTCATGTCATATGATAGATGAATCCACTATCAATGATCCATATTCCAGTGTGATCTGATGATTTTAATGTAATCTCTACAACCACTACATGTACATCCCTTTTATTTTTTATCAATGTTTTTGACTTCATACCTGATATGGATTGATAATATTGATCTAAATGGAAGTATTATGAACCAGATTTATCTTGCAGAGTTTCAAATCGATATTTCATTTTTATCTCATTTGATGATACATTTAGTTGCTGCTTATGACTATATTCAGTCTTCTTAGAAAAATTCCTCTATATTGTCGATGAAAAATATCTTTTCATGTAACTAATTCCTTCACACTTGAAACAATGAACATTAAATGATATCCTTTAATATTGAGTTTATTAAGGCTTCCCCTATTGGTATTTTTCCATTTGATACCTTTTGGATATTGAAAATACATTTTATGAGTGTCCCATCTTTCCATAACAATTGCATCTAGTGTGGGGCGCATTCCAGTGCGTCACTACTGCACTATTGTTTTTCCCTTGGGTTCTATAAACCTTCTAGTTATGATTCATACAAAAATCAATATTCATTCTTAGGGAAGGTCCTTGTGGTCTGACATCAACCATTACTGCATTATGATTTTGATCGGGACCCATACCAGCTATAATATTTAGATCTATATTTTCTTCTTCTGACATTCCCTTGTCTGTTTCATCATATCATTGAACCATACATTTACATTTTCTACTTCCTTTATGACCTTATTTACTGGAGACAATAGTTTCTCCTGATATTTTACTTTCCTTCATAGGTTAGAAACATCATCCTCATGCTTTTCAATGAATTTTTTTGATCTTTTGTTGTATTATTCAAACCATTGATCACCCTTTTCTATACCTCAACTTTGATCATATACTCATCGATTGTTTTTTAGTTCTCTAGATTTAAATAATTAATCTTTTAAATTTAATCTATTAACTCAGTATTCTATTCTTCTTTATCCTGTATAAAGAGTTTAGTATCACGAACAACCCTATTGTCTATATTTTTCTCATCTCTCCAAACGTCTATCTCTTTAAGTATAGCTTATAACTCTACCTGAATGTCAACTCTTCCTTCTAATTTTCCATCATCATTACCACTATCTTCCATTTTTTTATTATTTTTGACAACTTTAACTATAGCATCTACTTCATAATCCTTGCAGTCCTCCAATAAATCTGCCTCAAATTCCTCTAAACTGACACCTTCTTTTGAAAGCAGATTATTCTTTTTGAATAAATTTCTCCTAAAATTTTTCTTATCTTTCACACATGTTGAAGACATCTTCATAAGATTTTCAACTTCATACTCTTCATATTCTTGAAAATTCTTGTGGAACCTTGCTATAATATTTCCATCCTTTCTACACTAAAATCATTAAAATTGAAGTTTCCCTTTGAAATTTCATTTTCCTCTTTGAATATTTGATGAAAGGAATGACATTAACTTTTCCATCTCTTCTTCTTCTTGGCCATATCCAATGATGAGCTACTTTGTGGACTTAAATGCCAATTACTTGGAAGATGGTCTACACAGTCCTATATATTTCCTTCCAAGCTTGTACCTCATATTTCCTTACCTAAACCTTCACATGCCCCCCAGTGTTTAGTCAGTCCTCTAAGCATGTATATCATCAAATTCACTCTCTGGATTCGGGGTGTCTCGAGTTGGTCAAAGATGTTCTACATAGACTCTATACACTTCTCAACTTCCTTTTGGAAATCCTCACCCTAAAATATAGGTGGGTGATGTGATCAGAACTCTCGATTCAATTATTCCATAAAAGGATTTGCTCCATAATCTCCCTTGTCGATCCCATGGATGATACAAACCAAGCTCGCCCCGTACTACTCATCCAAAAATGACCCCAAAGATATCAAATATAGAAGCTTTCATTTCCATAATTAAGTATATACATGAGCATGTACCTATGGATCAATATCTATTTGACCCTCTAGGGATTCATCCTGGCCCCTAGGGCCCACAACTTGTACACACTCAAGTGTCACCAAATGACCACCCGTCTAACGCTCCACCAGAGACTGTCTAGGTGGAATCACACTGAATATCAATATCATGGTCAAATATCCATAATAATATATATATATATATATATACTATAGATATGGAATTATATAAAAATAATTTCAATCTCACCACCATTACACTCCCCCATCGCTACCATGTCACATGACATCTGACCTCATGGCCCCTTAAAATGATGTTTAGCTTCTGTTTTGACATTTTAAATAGCTCACCCCCTATCACCATCCATGCCCACTCCTATAAAATCCAATCCTACTTATACATGTATTACATATCATCACACAAAGATTTCATTGGAACCACATACCTGGGTTGGCTGAGTAGAATTCCACCAAAGAGGGGCTATGTAAGAAAACATTGTTTAGTATCCTTTTTTGACACTTTAAACAACCCAAACCCTCTTAGAAAAATATAGATTCCCAATAAAAATATTAAGAAATTTATCATAAGAACATATATATATATATATATATATATATATCATCCTATGTTCCTAACAATAAAACACAACAAAATCTCCCTTTCTATCCTGGTCCAAGGGTCTAAATATCTCCTCATGTGTCATACCAGACTAAGGGTTACATATCATAATAGATAATAATCACCTCTAAGTACATCACTTGAGGAAGAAATCATAACAACTATAAAAATAGAAAAGAAGATCAAAAATTTTCCACCATAGGAAACTTGGTCTGTCCCCCTGAACCATGCAGCAAAATAGGTTCACCCCCATAATTATGTGATGAAATAGGGTTTCACCCCCTTGAAACATGTCAAAAAATTGGTTCACCCCCTGAACCATGTCACGAAATGGGGTTTCTCCCCCTAAAACATGTCACAAACCATGTCTTGCCCCATGAATCACTATTTTCTCAGATCAAGATCACCCCAAGCTTACTTTCAACACACTGAATTCAAAAAAAACCCATCCAAATCTTAAATATAGTTTTTTTCTCATGAGAATAAAAAAAACATATTCACTTTCTCACCGGCATCCAAGAACCACCTTGACCTTCAAATGATTGGTCCTATCACAACCACAACCCTACCAACATAAAGGTAATTTACCTTGGACCTATATGATTCTCCCCACCATAAAATTATTGTTATTATCTCCCAAATCATCCAATACTCAATACTCACTGTCCACTCCCCATTCGTCAATAAATGTAATGATCAATGTGGACAAGCTAACTCATATCTGAGTGCTTACAAGGAACATCAATTTACTACCCATTCCCAGAGAAACTTCCAAAATTATAATAATAATAAGTTTCACACCATCAAATGTCTAGTGGTGAACTTAAACCATATGGTTTTCCTTATACAACTCCTTAAGTTCCACCCATATAGGTTTTATCATTGTGTGTGTGTCACTCCTCCCAAGTCATGATCATATACCCTATCAACATCATATCATAATAAATTATTATATCAGGAATGACACCACACTAGAAACATTTTTTGGTCTCCTATACAATGGAAGGACTTTTGAAATTACCATCCAAAAACCATTCCCACCATACTAGTAGGAATTTCATCGATCTCTATCAACTCACAATTTTATCATGACCAACGCATGTTTAAATTCAACAAGTCCCGCACATAAACATTGTGTGTCACCATAGATCTCCCTAATGTAGAATATGTATATATTCATATACCACCTAATCACTAAAACAAACTCATGTTCCCCTAATTCCCACATTTCATCCGGACTATGATCGTAGTCATAATTCAAAAGCTGACTAGGCCTCTTTCATATCAGTTTCACCCAACCAAAAATCATTCCAAATACTCTTTTACAAAAAGGTCCCAAACATATCACCTATTTCAAGGCCCACCACCAAAAACTACCATTGATTTCCCTTCTTCACATTGGTCCCAGAAAACCAGGAGAACTATTGGAACTCCTCTTCAAAATTAGGCACCCACCTATGAGAAACCTTTCCAAAGGCTAAGATTCCATCTGTAACCATTATGAGTCATGTGCATTTACCCACACTCTCACCATTTACTAAAAACATCCATAACATCAAGGTAATTTACCCAAACTATCCTCCCCTTAAACCAATTTTGATAACAAAAATTCAATCACTTAAGGTTTTTTTCTCAAGAAAAAACTAAGTCATTTACCCAATTCATATTCCATTAACCTGATAATACCGTACATGTACCATATCACAATCAGAATTTTCAACTAATTTTTTCTATCTTTAAGGGGATCAAAATCTTAGTCTAACCCTTTAAGGGTCTCTAGGTCTTCCACTTATCCCTAAGAAGTCAAGTCTTTCATATTGGTCATGTCTCATGGGACATTATCCATGCTCCCGTCTCCAAATATCCCATGGAATCCAGTATTCAAAACACCCATCTATAGGGTCTCATATACAAATTGATATCACATGTCAATCACCGGATTACCAAGCATAGATTCTCATCAATCTTCTACCTATGATACTTCTCCATTGAGATTATTAATCTCATCGGTCATCATCTCCATAACCAACAAAATCATCCTAGAGGATCCTTATTAAGGGAATACATAGTCACTTTCTTAGTTAAGAATAATTTTATTCCAATCAATATGGGAAATCTCTATATATGTTGTTACTATAAGTTTATGTTACTAAACTGTAGTACTAACGACCCACAAGGGGTTTCCTACTAAGGCATCACATGCCTTATTGACCTACTAGGGTCAAATCATATCTCATATACTAAGCAACTATGTTGTCATCATTAACATGAATCTCACCATATATCCATAGGACTTTCCATTAGAATGAAATTCATATATAGGTCCACCCAGTTGAGTCTAATTCCCCCAATTAATTTTAATGTAACATATCATATAAGAAATTTCAAAAACTTTAAATAGTTATTCCTTATCTTAAGTGACATAATCACACACTAGTAGGCCTATATGTCATGTGAATCATATGTTCCAAGAATGATTCATGGGATACCTCTTGAATAAATAGTCTAAGAGAAAAATAAAATAAGTGAATTCTTAAAAATGGGCCAAGATCCATAAATCCATAAGAAATTAAAAATCTAAGCATCATGCATTTCACATGAGCTGAAATCAATCAACTATAACATCAAAAATCTATCACATCAATCACATCCTAGGTAACTTGGACTTTCTACCAGAAAGGAGCTCCATGAAACACCAACACAATATCCTTCTCAGGCTCTAAAAAATTTCTATATCTCACTATTTCTATATCCTAAATTGTAATAAAAATAAAAAAAGTTCTAATACCACATTGTAACATCTCAAGTCATAGGCCACTTGATTGGTGCCCCATCCCGGTTAATCATGTGACCTCAAGAGAATCTCTCCATATTCTAGAGGTATCAAACTAGCAGTGTGGTTCTAATATGGTATCATGGGAATACTATATACCATATATTATAGTGATAAATCAATAATAAATAACCAAGAAGCATCCATACTAGATTACCCAAAAGAATAAAAAATTTTAACATATTGTAATAAATAAAATGATGACAAACATGCATACAAGCCTGATCACCCTCTGGGTCAACCACATGTACATAAATAAATAAAAAACAATAACTTAAAATGAAAATATAAAAGATGTAGGATACACTAAAATATATATGCCTCACCTTATCCTAATCTTAGAATCTATCATCCAAGACAATTTATGTTAATAAAGAAATCCCCAGCCTCATCCCAAACTGAACATGTAATAAGTGAGGTTTTTTCGGGTACCAAAGTGCAGTGGTGGATAGAGCAGGGTGTGAGTACATAACTCAGTGGAGAACCACCAAAAAGGTATCATAGTATATCAGAAAATCAGTGATATGTGCATAAAATACTCAATTAGAATCATTATATACACTGAATAAAAATAAAAAACAATAAATCACTGTTGATCCTTAGTTTTATGACCCTGATCGACCATACTTGCTTTAGCTAGTGTTAGGGTCTCTTTGACCTCATCATTGTTTACTCACCAACCTTATAAAATATAGTATATAAATCCATTGTATCCCCAACCATATCCTCATTAATCTAAGGACTCATCCTGTGGTAGGATAAACATTTGATCTCCAAATCCATTTCAGATCACAATAGTGTCCTCGTGTCTATGGGGTTGTGACCCATGATATTCCAACATCCAAGCTATAAATCCATGGAATATCCAACACTATGCTCCAAATCCATGAAATCTTCAACAGTATATCCTCTCCAAATCCATGGCATCCCATCTTTGTATCCAGGTCAAAATCTATGATAGTAAATCCATGTATCTTGATCCAAATACACGGAATCTCATCCGTTTATCTAACACAAAATCCATGGTAGCCCAACCATATATCACATGTTCATCTTGGGTGTATATAGAGTCAAATATGAATAAGTAAAGGAATAAATTTACTGAATATTGAAACTTATCCTTATCATTATATCCCCTTTGGGCTTACAAGTCAGTCTAGGTTCAAGGTGACCCTCCAACCATCTCTTCTCATAGCCACATCCACTGGATTTGGGTAATCTCCCAAAGGGAACACATAGGGGTCCCCTAGTTCATCCTTAAAGTAGAGAAATCCCAGTTGGATTCCTCTATCACTACTGATCACTCAGGTCAATGCCAAACACTCAGAGGACATCCCATTACCAGGAATCATCATGTCATCATCCAGACTTGTAGGCCTCAAGGTAATTTCTTGTAAAATACCGTATTAAGATATGTCTCTAGGATCATATCTATATCAAGGGTCACTATAGACCATTCAGCTTACCCAACCCATTTCTAATCTACCTATGGTCTATCCACATAGTCTAAACATGTCTCAAGGTTTCTCATATTTCCTACTAGGTTAGTTTATCTCAGGTCACTTAACACACTCTCATGGGTGTCCAAGTGTTTGGGTATCATCTTAGTCCAAGCCTCATCCATCATTGTAAAAGGCATAAATCCAATTCCCAGGTTCTTTAATCACCTTGGAACTTTACTCAATCCATTTGAGATGTATACAAAAGCTAAAAAATTTAAATTAAATTACAATTTTATTTAAATTAATAAAACTATTTAAATTAAAATGTTTCCTTTCAATGAAAATGGTCATCACCCTAGATGGCATGACCACACATCAAACAACTTATAAAAAATGAAATAATTCCATAATGAAAGTATCAGAGACCACCTAACTCATCCTCATGCTTCTCCAGTTTTTTGATGGCCCAACAACTCACTACCAAGGATCAATCATTCCATCTCACCTCCAGTGGTCACCGCCCACACTCCAGGGAACTTATCTCATACTAAGGAATCATAATTAATTATAACCCACATTATATAAATAAATAATACATTAATTAAAAAAATGTAATAAATGATTAAAAATCACTAGGAATCCAATTATTATATGTTTGTCGAGCAATGGGGTGTCTCTTTTCCCTGCCACACTCCCAAACCTTTCACAAAATGAAAAAAATGGTAGTTAGACAACATCACAAGACATCCTCTAACTAGGATTCACAAAATCCCCATAAAAATTAGACAATTTCACATTCTCTGGTAAAATCACAATTTCTTACATAAACCAAAACAAATTAGAATCGTCTTAGGAGAGAATGGAGAGATAAAAGAGAAGGGGACAAAGTTTATAACTTAATACAAAAAATAAATCACCCAAGAACAACACCCCAAGCCTTAGATGAGGAGGAGGGGAGGGGTGGGTTATTGGCCCTCCCACATAGACTCTATCAGCCATAAATAAGGGGGTTCGAGCCCCCTATTTTCATTTAAAATTACTCTTTGAGCATGTATCACAGTGTGACCATATGGTTCAATCCATGAACCTTTGAAAAATAATCCATGTATCCCCTATCCCCATGCATTCACACAGTGAATGCATGATCCATAATATGAATGACCTGTAACAACTTCCAGAAGTTTCCCAACCACCCCATCCTTCCTCTATATCCCTCCTAGACACCCGTAACTCCTATGGTCCCAAGAACCACATCCAAAAACATAATTTATGGATTATGAAACCCTAAAAACCTCATTCTAAGCATCGATTCTCCAATTGATCCCTCCACCAACACAAAAATTCAAATTCCCTAAGGAATTTTCAAACTGTACGGACACAGGTTCATATAGGAACTTCAATAATGTAGAAACAAAATAAGGTAACCTTTAATTGAAGTGAACCCAACATATGTACAACACTATAACTTAAAAGTAAACCATACCTAAACCACCACACCACAATGTCATTTATATGAACTCAAAAAGAGAATCTAAATAATAAATTTTAAAAAAAATAAAGGAAAATGAACAAAATGGTTTTACATGGTTCAGATAGGGTCCTACTCTATGGGGAATACCAAAAGTACTTATATTAAATGTAATAGAATAATATTATAATTTTTTTCATTTTTCAGTTGAAAAAATGATTTCACCATACTGATATACTATATTATAACTGGTTCAACTGGTCTCTATCACTATTCCATCTTTATAGAGAAAGGTTTATATAGATCTAATCTACATGGGTATCCCTACACACAATCATAGACTTCTTCCTTTTTAACTCATCATTTTTATTGAATGGTTAACACTTTCAAAAACAATGTGAGTTTAATCTTACATATCATCTTGAGTAATTACACATATCATTCAAAATTAATTTTATATATCATTAGAGTTACGCTTATTCCATTCCCTTTTAATCTCTTCACTTCCATTATTAAGATTTTACAAGGTGTAATTTATGATTCTATTCTTATGAAAAATATCCACTGATTTTCTACACCTGATCCATGGGATGTTGATCATTGTCACTCCACCATCTCTATCTAGCATAAAAAATTAGGGCCCAATAATCTTTCTATCCATTAGTTCTAAATACATGGACAAAGAATGGTTTTCCCAAATTTGAACATAAAAGCAATTCATCCAATACCCTTGATACAAGAACATGATAGATGATAATTCACTAGGTTGGTGACACTCTTCCTCCCCTATAGCTTTAAGATCAAAGTGGATGATTTTGAACCATGTTTTATCTCTTTTCCCAACCATAATGTTGGGATATAGCAAAATTAAATATGTATTCATAGCCCATGAGATATGCATTTCCTCTAGTACATTGGTATAATGCTACAACCCTAGATATGTGTATTTATTATAGTATTTGGAGATGTATAGTACTTATAGATTTGAATATGGGTATTTTATCTTACACTTCAAAGATTGGTAGAGATGAATATTTTCTCTAATTTCTCATGATTGGTGCATCGAGGTTGAATTATTATGCGAGAAATTTATAAACGGTTTTGAGATTAGTTTTTTGTTCTTATCCAAGGATCCATTGCTATTTTATGAGAATAATTAAATTAGATCCATGGATAGATTGAATAGGATTAATCATGAGAATTTTAATGTCTAATGATGAGGCCAGATGATGTTGGTTTGTCTACACCTTATGGTTGATACATATAGACAATGTAAATTTTATGGGATGAAACGTTATTTAGGATGAATATACTGAGTATTATTATGTTCATACCTACATAAAAACTTTTTTGATTTTCACCTTGTATCTATCAAGATTAGTTGAAATAGATGGTGGATGATCATGGGGCTTAGGGATGGATGACAGATGTGGATAACCGGTGGAGTACAGACCTCATTGGGATGACCAAAATAATTTCATTAGTGTTAGAGATTACATCTATTTGGGATGTGAAGGTTGTATTTTCTTACTAAATTTTAATCTTTTCAAATTATATCACATAGATTTTGTAAGATATTCATTTATTTCATTGCTCATTTTATGTTTCATATATGTCTTCGTGGATATTGTTTCATGATAGCTGATGGTACTACAGATTTGGGTTTATTAAGTGTTACCCTTTTTCAGTGCTATCTAAAAGAATTGATAAATGGGGTAGCTTTATAGCACTAGAAAAAGCATTGATAAATGGTAATTTATCAATGTTAAAAAATTCATGTTGAGAAGATATCAATAAAATCCATGTGAACAACATTGGATTGTTGTTAAGGCCATCCTTATGTATCAAAGGTGAAATATAGATATATTCCTAGTATATGGAGGAGACAAAGAGCTAGACATTGGGGTTTATACAGATGCAAGATTTTATATAGATCAAAATGATCTGAAGACATAGTATGGATATATCTTTTGTCTCAATTAATAGCTAGTATACTGTAAGTTATTGTCAGTTGGATCTAGTTCTAGTGGGAGTCTATTAGAGTTTGTTTCTTAAAATTGACTTTTTTTGTTCATGATTACATGATTTTCATTATTAAGGAAGTTTCTTATCAGGTCATGATTGTTCCTTTGTGTTACTCTTGTATGTGATAATATTCTAAGAATATGTGTTCTGATGAAGGGACATAGTGGTTCCTCATTATAATAAGAAACTAGAGGTTCCATGACAGTATTCTTGAATATATGTTCTAAATTTGGATGATATTGTATGATGGGACATAGAAAAAATAGGTTATCATGGATATGAGGCTCATCAGACTTTGAGACACCTTCCCATGGTGTTCTACCTTGGTAATCTCGATGATAGAAGGTTATAAGAACATACCCATTAATAGGAAATACACATTTCCATGTGTCATTGGATTTTCTTATTTTCCGACATGTGTATTGATCCTTATACTTTAAGATTATCATTAATGGATATCATAACTCATGTAATTTGATGTATCAATGAAAATCATAATGACATATTATCTCATTGAGGCGGGATACATTGGGTGTTTCATGAGTGATATTTCATTAATGGATTAGGCGATGAATGATTTATCCCTTTTTTCCTATGATGGAAGTTTATATCTTAGGCCCTTTGATGGGAATGGAACTGCTAACATAAATCTTGAACATGGTGTTTAGTGGGAAAGTTTATTTATAGAAAGTAAAAGAAAGGGAGATCAAGCATATAGGTTGATGGCACTATCAAGAAACCATCTTGATTAAATATATCACGATAAAGGGATTATATTACACGGTAATCATTCATGGGAGATTGAATGTTGTTACAACATTAAATTTTTTATCTATGGGAAGCTTGGAATGTTTCTCGAATCTAACCTTGGAATTTAGGCAGTTATGACTAATTCTACTGAGAAAGAGTCCTAGAGGGTCACACACTAAGTGTATCTACAATCATAGTTAAATTCAAATATTAAATTTAATAAGCTATAACAAATAATATTTATTCATGTTTGGTAGATCATCCCAATTGTAACAGAAGTTATTTGAATGAATACGTGAGTTAAATAATAATAATAAATATTTATTTTCATGTTTGGTGAATGTAATATATGTTATATTTATCATATAATAATGTAGTGACATTTATTTTTTAATTAGATAGTTATTATTTGAGGATTGGTAAATGTTGTTGAGGGAAAGTAGACTAAGCTTAATGGTCTGATTAAAACTAATATAAATGATATTTATTTAAATTCTTAATTTTTTTCACTTGTCAAATGATTAATAATAATATTATTATTATTATTGGAAATAATTTTCCACCAATAACCCTATTATAATAAATATATAATTATATCACATTCCTTAATTAAATTTGGTGTGTACAGTGGATAGAGAGAGGCTCTTTCAATCCCTATAGAGAGATATACAATGAAATTTCTCTTCCTCCTTTATCAAGTTATCGAGAGAACATCAATAGTTATTCTTCCTTTTAGATGAATTCAGTTTTGATCAACAACGAATGATGCAAGCTATTAGGATTGGTTGTTCTAGAACCTAGTGATTTTATGGTCACATTTAGATATTGTGGCCCACATCTAGATCATTACTAGATAGATTTTTCTCTTGGATTGTACAACCCAACAAGTATATGATGAGATATAGTCAAATGAAATATCAATGAAGAGAGAATTTCAATTTTAGGTAATTCTATATATGGTAAATACATTAATTATAAAATACATGTGATGATTATTGTCTTCTAGTTTTGGAATTTTTGTCTAGTTAAGTAATCTACAGTTTTTTTTGGACATGGATTTTTAATCATGCATAGTAATGATTACACATAATATAAGACTAAAATCCAATTTGGTTATATCATTAAAGGATGCTTCATCCGCACTAGGAACCTACAATTTTCACTAGTACATTAGTATATTTCCCCAATCCTAGAGATGTGAATTTCCTCAAACATACAGAGATGTATACTGCTTCAAGATTTAGATATGTGTATTTCCTCTAACACTTATGATATAAGTGGAGACACATATTTTCTCTAGTGTCTTTTTATTGGTATATTAAGGGTGTGAGAAATCTATAAAGGGTTGTGATATTAGTTTGTTATTCTTTTCCAAGGATGTGTTGTTATTTCATGAGCATGATGAAAGTGATCCGTGAGTAGATTGGTTAGGATTGATCATGAAAATTTTAATGTCTGATTATGACATCAGATTATGTTTGTTTATCTACACATTATGGTTGATACATGTAGACACTAACTATTTTATTGGTCATATTTATATTTGGGATAACCATAAAAAGTATTATTATGTTCATTCCTGCATGTTCACTTGTGCGATGTCTGCCCTATGTCTATAAAGATTAGTTAATACATAGGATGGATAATCATGGGGCTTGGAGATGGATGAAAAATGTGGATAACTGGTGGAGTGGTGTCTTCATTGGGACAACAAAATTTGTGTCATTTTTGTTTGAGCTTACATCTGTTCAGGATGTGAAGGTTGTATTTGGAAACTACATTTTTATCATTTCACATTGTATCACAAATATTTTTTTATATGTTGATTTTCTACGTTGCTCAGTTTATGTTTCCTATATGTCTTGGTAGATATTGTTTCGTGATAGAAAGTGATAGGTTATATCTCTAGGTAATGCCTCTCATCATGCGGTGTGGATACATAAATGTCGCTTTCTAGCCTCTAGCCTAGTGGGGGGAGGGCATGAGGAGTTCACTTAATGTTATGTCGAGATGTGATGGTAATTATGACTAAATATACTTAATTAAAGAACCTTATTACTAATTAACTTTTAATTACCACTAATTGTTGTTATTTTTTTAAAATTACACTTATTATTGAGTAATTAATTATTATTTTTATGCTAATGTATATTAAATAATTCAAATAACAAGTAATTATGTTTATTTGTTTCCAATTATAATAAATTAATTATACTCAATATTACAAATTATTTATTAATTACCACTAATTGTTGTTAATTAATTGAAATTGCCCCCAATGGTTACTAATTATTTATTAGTTTATGCTAATTGATATTATTTTTTGCTAATCACTACTAATTATGTTTAATTATTTCATATAAGGAATAATTATTTCTATTTTAAGAAAACATTGTCATTAAAAGGTGGGTTAAAAATGCCAACGACAGTATGCATGCTATACGTAAACTAGCACATAAAGCGGCTCGGGTACTCGACCCCGTGACCGGCACCCCAACCCCCCCACCCCCCCCCCCCCCCCTCCCCTAGCTACCTATTGGAGGAAATACAACATTGTCATTAATTAGTTATTAACTATCTGTCATTATGATTAGTTAATCCAAAATATGGACTTACAATAATTCTTATTAATTATTACAAATTAATACTAATTCATTACTAATTATTAGTAACAACAACAACAAAAAAACCCTTTTATATCTATAATAAATTTATGTTGATTCCATGTATCAAAATATGTGTATCTCCATCTAAAAATATGGAAAATATTGACTATATATATATATATATATATATGCCGAATTCATGGACTAGAGCTCCACCTTTTGCCAAGTCATCGCTGATACTTCCTGCAACTCCATGAGAAAGAAGATATCCCACTACTGTCGCTGCTCGATTAACCATTACATAAGATGATATGCAAGCCACAGTCACCGGTGGCTTCCGCATCATTAGCAAAAGAAAACATTTTAGGGTTTTCTGCAACAGCAATACCGCCTCCTACAGTGGAAGGGAACCCTGAGCATCAAACGATATTCACTCCCACTCCTCTTCATCGATGACCCTTTCTTTTCCATTTTCAGGCGGTGGATGGTTCCCTAGAGGAATGGAAAATAAATATGAGGCCAAGTTATATTCCCCACTGGTCCCAAAAGAGACATCGGTTTTTCTTTGGAGTATCTTCAGTCGTTGTGGACCAAAAGGATGGCCTCTTGTTGGGAATTCGAGTCCAGTGATGTTGGATTTTTTATCTAAATCTTTGTGGATATTGGATTTTTGTTTTGTAGTCCTTGGTCAATGGATCTCGTTGGAGACGAGTGAGCTACTATCTTACGACTTCTCTATTGTTTAACAGGAGATGTGCTACTCATTGGAGTCACAGACGGCTTGATGTTTTCAGGCTAATTCATCCCTGAAGCTAGATCTGGGGTTGGAAGGTTATTTGTGGATGGTGAAATGGTTGGGACATTCTCCAATAGTGCGTCGTGCGGGGACATCCTCCAATACTGCATCGAGTGGGATTTCTAGCTATGATTGCGGGGACATCCTCCAATACTGCATCGATCGGACTTTCCAGCTTTGAACATTCCTGGCCTTTACTGCCCCTTTGGTCCCAAAAGAGATGTCGGATTTTCTTCGAAGTATCTTAAACCATCATGGACCAAAAGGATGGCCTCTTGTAGGGACTCTGAGTTCAGTGATGCTGGATTTGTGATCTGGATCTGTGTGGTTGAGGGATTTTTGTTTTCTGGTCTGTGGTCAATGGATCTCATTGGAGATGAGTGAGATACCATCTTACGACTTCTCTATTGTTTAATATCCAACATCCCCCCTTAAACTCATATTCCTCGTGACCCAGGATTTGGCATCATATTCGGGTGGCTGTCCAACCGATGCAATGACTTCACCATAGTCAAAGTCTTCCTTTTCCTTGTAGCCTTTGGTTGTGTTGCTAAGATAGATTTCCACATCTATCACTTTCTTCCACATGTCGTCGGTTTTAGCTTCCTCAAAGCTGATTAGATTGGAAGTCGCTGAGAGACAATACAGATTTACATACTCCTTCATTGGTTCTGTTCTCTCATATATATTTGCAAGACTTCAAACGTTTTGAGGACATATATGAGAAAGTTCTCGTTCGATGTCTTCAGATGTCGGAGTATTTGATAATGGCGTCAGCGGTTCTTTAGTTCTTTGTTCCTCCAATGGTACTTCTTCAACTATTCCTTCATCTTCTAGAGTGACTCGTACCTCTCTAGAATCATCATCTTTCACTACAGAAAAACTGAATATTTGCGACGGGTGATTTGCGACGGGATCCCGTCGCAAAAGGTCTTTTGCGATGGGGCTCCGTCGCAAATCGCCCGTTGCCGAAAACGGCGTCGCAAATAGATGTTTTTGTGGCGGTCTCGTCGCAAAAAGAGTATTTGCGACGGTATTTTTCCCCCGTCGCAAATGAGTTTCCGTTTATATATAAAAAAGGTATTTGCGACGGGCTGTCGCAGATATATTAGTTGCGACGGGTCAGAATCCCGTCGCAAATGCGAAATTTAAAAAAATACTTGCGACGAAGGTATTTGCGACGGACCGTCGTAGAAAGTTTTTCCCGACAGGTATTCGTCCCGTCGCAAATGGTACAGTAAAAAAACATTTACGACGGGAAATCTCGTCGTAAATGTTCCCGTCGCAAATATTTAAAAAAATAAAAAATAATTATTATTACAAATCATATAATATTATATAAAAATAATATTAATATTAATAATATAAAAAAATTATATTATTATAATATAAATAAAAACGTATATAAAATATAATTATGAAATATTAATATAAAATAATAATAATATGAATATAAATAATATAATATAATATAATAATACTAATATTAATAATATAAAAAATTAATATAATATTATTATTATTAAACTATCTACATAATAATAATATTAATATTAATAATATAAATAAATTATATTATTATAATATTAATAATAAAATATATATATATTATATAATTATGAAATATTAATATCAAAAAATAATAATAATATGAATATAAATAATATAATATTATATATTATGAAATATTAATATCAAAAAATAATAATAATAGTACTAATATTATTAATATAAAAAAATAATATAATAATATTATTATTAAAATAAACATACATATTTATGAAAAAATAATATTAATATTATTAATATTAATAAAATTATAAATTTATAAACTTCTCAATATTAACAATAAATATAAAATATTAAAAGTAATATTACTAAAATAAGCATACATTAAAAATAATACTAATAAGTAATAATATATTAAAAAATAAATAAAAACAAATTAAATCACGTAATATTCGTACCAATATGAAAGAGGAATTATAAATTGTTAATATGACAATAAACTACGAACTCAAATGTTTATTACATCTAAAAAAATCACTAGGGGGTGGATAATCTGAAGGACCTGGAAGAGGTGGTGGAGGAAACTTCATCCCTAAACTATGAGTCAGACGACGCATATACTCCATATACTCCTGATGTTGCTCCTCATATCGACGTCTCTCCTCATCCTGCTGCTGACGCATCTGCTCCTGTCATTGACGCATCTCCTCATCGTGCTGCTGACGCATCTGCTCCTGGCCCTGATGCAAATCCTCTATAAGCTGACTCTAAGCACGCAGTTGCTCCTGATACTGTGAGGCAGAAGATGATGTCTCTCCACGAGCTCCTCTTGAGCTGGACGCCGACATCGCAGCAGTACCATAATAAGCTGCAGGAGTCAAATGAGAGCCGATACCAACTACTCGGCCCTTTTCGAAGCCATAATGGGTCGCCTGCATCCATGTCGTCTCATCAAAATGGTGGGCACTAGTCTGATCACCCGTCTCGTCTTGACTCTCAACCTGTGTCTTAGAGGTCGCGGCCTCATATGACTCCTTAAGTTTGAATTAGAAATTAAAATAATGAAAAGATTATATGCATTTAATTTGCAAACTGAAAAAAAATAATACTGACCACAATCTGACGCTGGTGGTCACCTCTAATCTCTCCAGTAGTTGGGTCAGTGTACATCCTCTGATAAACATCGTACGCCAAAATACCGGGATGCTCGGCTTCCTATATGAATATAAAATAAACTGTTTATATTTAAAGTTGTATAAAATATTAAAAAAAATTACTTACCAGACGCTCTCTATGCGCACTGAATGTACGACTACCGGCTCGATGCGTCACCTCTTGTCTCCCCCGATTCTGTTGACCCAAAGCAGATCTCCTCTGAAACCCACCACCCAACCAGTGTGTACATAATCCATCCCAAACGTGAGATGAAATGTACTCTGGTCGGTGGGCTCTACAAGACTCATCAAATTCTATCACTCTGGCTTTCTTCACAGCCGTCTTTCTCAAATTATGCAAAAACTGACGGAAACGGTCACACATAGACACCACCCAGGCCGCGTGGATAATGGCACGCATGCTCTCGTCGATGGGATACCATAAACCCTAATATAAAGTTATTAATGAATTAAATTTCAAAATAAATAATATTTAATTACGTACCAGCCAATGATCGAACATGGCGGCATGCACATCAGCGGGAATCTGATCCCATGTGAGCCAGGGCTGAGAAAAATAATTGCGCAAGATAGCGCTCCCCTTTCCAATAGTTATATGCGTAAAACTGTGGAAAAAGAACAAATATTCAAACAATTAGAATATTAATAAATTATAATGAAAGATAACTAAAATACACAGGTTACCATACCACCGCGTGTACGCATCGAATCCAAGAGGTGGACGTCGCTCCGAGATAGGATCTGGAATCATCAGTCTGGCAAGACCACGCCCCCTCCGAGTGGTCCCTGTAGTGCCAACAGCCTGAGGGTCAGATGACTCAAAAACCTCATCATCTATAGGTATATCAGCCTCTAGCAACTAACGATACATTTCTGAGTCCATCTGAAACATGAAATGATTGTTATTAGAAAACAGTTGAAAATAACTATTATGTATAGATATATATTTGTTATGATTCTAACCATCATTTTATTGTGTCAATGTTCATCTTCATCATCATCTTCATAGTTGTCAATGTCAATGTCTGCATCTTCCTCATCAACATCATCAATTTCCATATTAGTTTCACTTTCATCATCTCTTGTCATTTCAAATTCAGTTGTAACATCATTGACAACACCATCACCATCGACCCTTAACTGTGGAGTGTCATCCTCGATATTCATGTCTCTTTGTGAAAAAGATGTGTTTTGAGGAGCGTCCTGAAAAATTTCATTTCCTTGCACTTCAGTGGAACCACATTCAGTTTGAGTAAACTGGTTTTCTCGAGATTTAACTTTTATTATACGCCACCAATCATCCAACTCTTTTGCAGTAGCACAGTGTTTTGCATAATAAATTTGATGTGCCTGATGAGCCAATAAAAATGGTTCATTTACTGCAAGAAGACTTTTATGTTTAATATCAACAATTCCATGAGTCGTATGAATACGCAAGCCTCTCTCAGTATCCAGCCATCGACATTTAAACATTGTTACATAATTCTGTCCCAAATAACACAGTTCAATAATTTCTTCAAGCATGCCGTAAAAGTCAACTTCAATATCTCTATGATGTGATCCCTTCAAACAAACACCACTATTCATTGTTTTCTTTGATTCCCCATATGCACATGTATGAAAGTGATAACCATTCACCACATATGCATTATAAGATTTAACCATTTTGGATGGTGGGCTACTCAATATACGCAATCGACTATCAATCTTATCAGCATGTACAGATATCTGAAAATTTGTAAAACATTTATCACTATTACAAGTAATAAATTGATTTTATAGGTAAAACCAAAAAAGAATGTATGTTACCAGTTTTTGAAACCAGTAGGCAAAAATTTTTTGTCGATGTTCTTCTAAACCAGCTGCTGTAATTTGTGGAAATTGTTTCTTGATATGATCATCATATAACCTACAAATACAATATTATTAATTTACTGTAACAGAATCTATAGAATAAGGGATAAGAGCACTCACTGGACAATTGGTGACATTTCTTCACAGTTGAGTAGAACATATGTATGAGCTCTATGATGTTCATCATCTGAAAGCCATCTATCATGAACTCCACCAAAGCTAAGTTCGGGCTGATTGACAACTGATAATTGATTTTTCATATCATCATCAACATTCCCCTCATTCCGGCCCATGCGGTTAAATTTTGAGGGATATTCAGATTCAAAATAATGAGCGCAGAATAAATCAATTTTTTCTTACAAATAAGCTTCAGCAATTGAGCCTTCAACAGATTCTTTGTTATGGACTTTTTTCTTCAATTTCTGCATGCATCTCTCAAATGGGTACATCCATCGAAACTGAAACGGACCTCCACATTTTGCTTCATGTGGAAAATGTAATATCAAATGTTCCATCGAGTCAAAGAAAGCCGGTGGAAAGATTTTTTCCAATTTGCATATAATTACAACAACAGCTTCTTCCAGTTTGCTTAGTGTATCGTAGTCTGTTGTCTCCGCACACATGTCTCGGAAAAAATATGATATATCTGTTATTGAATCCCAAATCTTGTAATTCAACAAACCTCTTAATCCAATAGGCATAAGTCTTTCCATTATAACATGACAGCCATGACTTTTCAATCCGGTAATATGACCATTTTTAACACATCTGCCCAAGTTGGAAGCATAGCCATCTGGAAGTCTCAAATCTGCAATCCACTGACAAAATAATAAGAGACTCTCTTTGTTCACTGTATAAGATGCTTTTGGCTTCATTAATCTCTGTGATCTGATATTTTCAAACAATTCAAGTTCTGGTCGCCTGCAAATTTGGGCAAGATCTAATCGTGCCTTTACATTATATTTGGTTTTACCCAGTGTATCCAAAACTGTATGAAATAAATTATCAAAATAGTTCTTCTCAATATGCATGACATCCAACATGTGTCGGACCAAAAAATCAGACCAATATGGAAAATTCCAAAAAATGCTTCGTTTTGTCCAATTGTGTTCTTTCCCAAAACCATGAATTTTCTGTTGGTTTATTGTCGGTCCAAAAGTGATGGAAGGTAATGAAAATACAACTGATTGTAACTCTGTACCTGAGATCATTTTTAGAGGTTCATCTCTTTCAATTCTACCTTTTCTGAAATGATATTTATTCCTCCGAAAAGGATGATCGATTGGAAGAAATTTGCGATGACAGTCAAAATAGCAAGGTTTTTTTCCATTCATGAGCATAAATGCTTTGTTGTCTGCCATACAGTAAGGACATGATTTTGGACCATGTGTACTCCAGCCAGATAACATACCATATTCCGGGAATTCACTAATTGTCCACATCAAAGCATCTTTCATTACAAAATTCTGTTTCGCAGCAGCATCATATGTACCAACACCATGACTCCACAATAAATTTAACTCATCAATCAATGGTTTCAAATAAACATCAATATTCTTTTTCGGATGTCCTGGGATTAATAATGTCAAAAATATATAAGGCTCTTTCATCAACATCAATGGAGGAAAATTTTACGGAGTTATAAAGATAGGCCAACAGGAATACTGACTACCAAAAGATCCAAATGGACAAAAACTGTCAGTAGAAAGACCCAATCGCACGTTCCGGGATTCTAAAGAAAAAGACGGATGCACTTGATAAAAATGTTTCCATGAATCACCATCAGATGGATGAATCAAGATTTTACCATTTGAAATATTGGTTTTGTGCCATGACATCATTGTCGCTGTGTTCTGAGACATAAATAAACGCTGCAACCTGGGTGTAAGCAGAAAATATCTCAACTGTTTTACAAGAATCAATCCAGACTTCCCTGATTGAGCTTCTTTATACCTCGATTGTCCACATGTGGGACAACTATCCAATGACTCATTTTTACCATAATATAAGAAGCAATCGTTTGAACATGCATGTATCTTCTGATAACTAAGGCCTAGATTACGAACGAGTCTCTTGCTCTCATAATAATTAGCAGGCATCACATTTCCTTCAGGTAACAGTGCTTTAACCAAAGAAAATATCTTATCAAAACAGCTATTTGACATTCCATTATCTGATTTAATAGTCATAAATTTTGCAACTGCTTCTAATTTTCTTATCTTGCAACCAGGATATAATGCATCCTCAGCAGACCTGAACAACTCAGCAAATTCAGATGGTTCCAACTCGGGAGGTAAATCAACATCATCCTCGATTTTTGTTTGTTGAACGGATGACCCTGCAGCATCATGTACTAAATTCTGAAACTGTGATGGATTCGAAATCAAATTATTATATCTTCTCTGAAACTGCGTTCACCGTGTTGATACTAAAAAATATAATCTGATTGAAAACCATAATGCAAGAGATGTTTCCCAACAATGTCAAATGTCGCAAACGTTCTCATAGAACATTTTTTACAAGGACACTTAATTGTCCCTTCTGAAACAAATTCCGGGTTTGACGATGCAAATGATAAGAAAGCTTCAACACCGTCAATATATCCAGGATTAAAACTAGAACTGTTTGGATTTCTGCGCTGATTTATCCAAGCACGATCATCTAATAATGATTGATTTTTATTTCCTTGTTCCATATTCATATATATGTTTCTACAAAATTTAAAACCATTACTTTTGTTAAATAATTTGATATAAGAAAAACAATATCCTAAAAAAAGAAGATACATAATTACAGTTATTTATTAGTAATTACCAATTTATAACCATGTACTTGAATTTATTTGATTTTTGATTAATTATTAGTAATTATTACTAATTATTAAAATCTCAATATTTCCAACATATTTTGCTCTATTCTTAACATGTTCAAAACTTAAAGAGTCGTCAATTTTCAGGTCATGCCCAATAAAAAGTTTGTGTCAACCGTGTCCAATCTAAACTCTATAATTGTTCTAACTTGGTTGATCATCTCGCAGGTAGTGTTGCAATAGGATGACACAAGTAATGAGAAAGACATTACTTGGGTTATCCTATTGCAACGCTACCTGCGAGGTGATCAACCAAGCAAGAACAATTATAGAGTTTACATTGGACACGGTTGAAGCAAACTTTTTATTGGGCATGACCTGAAAATTGGCGACCCTTTAAGATTTGAACTGTTAAGAATAAAGCAAAACTTGTTGAAAATATTGATAATTGTAATATTTTATAAATTTTTTATAATTTTAATAATATTAATATTTTTTTATAAATATTAAACATATAATAATAAAATAATTATATTATAAGTATTATTTAACTATTAATATTAGAGTAATATAATATTTTATATTATGTTACTATTTATTTTACTAATTAGAAATGCGGAGATATGCATATAGGTCGGGTGGTTAATCAATCAATGAATAGACAAACAAACATAATTGACCGATCATCTACCTTAATTTTCTTTTCATTTGTGTGTTGAGGTTGACAGGAAACTTCTGGCTCCACATGTAATATGTGCTTTTACTGTCAAAATTATAAAACTCTTCACCTCTATATTGGCGAGGAGGTTGATAATTTTGACAGTAAAAGCAGATATTACATGTGGAGGCAGAAGTTTCCTATCAAGCCTCAACACACAAATGAAAAGAAAATTGAGGTAGATGAGCGGTCAATCACGCTTGCTAATTTTCCTAATTGTTTCCTAATTATGCAATTATTTCCTAATTATGTAATTGTTTCCTAATTATGTAATTGTTTCCTAATTATGTAATTGTTTCCTAATTATGTAATTGTTTCCTAATTATATAATTGTTTCCTAATTATTATAATTGTTTCCTAATTATTATAATTGTTTCCTAATTATTATAATTGTTTCCTAATTATTATAATTGTTTCCTAATTATTATAATTGTTTCCTAATTATTATAATTGTTTCCTAATTATTATAATTGTTTCCTAATTATTATAATTGTTTCCTAATTATTATAAGTGTTTCCTAATTATTATAAGTGTTTCCTAATTATTATAAGTGTTTCCTAATTATTATAAGTGTTTCCTAATTATTATAAGTGTTTCCTAATTAAATATTAGTGTTTCCTAATTAAATCTAAGTGTTTCCTAATTAAATCTAAGTGTTTCCTAATTAAATCTAAGTGTTTCTTAATTAAATCTAAGTGTTTCCTAATTAAATCTAAGTGTTTCCTAATTAAATCTAAGTGTTTCCTTATTAAATATAAGTGTTTCCTAATTAAATCTAAGTGTTTCCTAATTAAATATAAGTGTTTCCTAATTAAATCTAAGTGTTTCCTAATTAAATCTAAGTGCCTCCTAATTAAATCTAAGTGCCTCCTAATTAAATCTAAGTGTCTCCTAATTAAATCTAAGTGTTTCCTAATTAAATCTAAGTGTTTCCTCGTTAAATCTAAGTGTTTCCTAATTAAATCTAAGTGTTTCCTAATTAAATCTAAGTGTTTCCTAATTAAATCTAAGTGTTTACTAATTAAATATAAGTGTTTCTAATTATATCTAAGTGTTTCCTAATTATATCTAAGTGTTTCCTAATTATATCTAATTGTTTCCTAATTATATCTAATTGTTTCCTAATTATATCTAATTGTTTCCTAATTATTTCTAATCAATTAAATCTAATTATTTTCTAATTATTTGATAATTATTTTAATTAAATCTAATTAAATCTAATTATCTTAATTATTTGATAATTATATATTTATTTCTAATTATTACCAAAACATCCCCCGAGAGAGTCGAACCAAGAGTGCAGCAAGGCCCGTTGTCGTGTACCTGGTTACCCCGAGTCAAGCTCGAAACACCTTGTCAGAGTTTTCACTCCTAGGTACATCTGTGTCATAGCCGCCTCTACTTGTTCGTATCCAGACAAGGATTATTTGATACAACCACATAAACTAATTATACTATATAGCTAAACATTCTATTATAAAAAATAAAATTAACAATTAAAAATAAAATTAACAATTTAAAAACTAAAAAAAATATAAATACCTTTGAGGTAATTTGCGCCTTCTAACTCCTTCCTTCCTCTTCTCGAAAGAAAAAATTATAACAAAAAAAAATCTACTCAGAACTGGAAATTAGAGAGAGAGAAGAATAGAGACCTTAATGTTATGAAAAAAAATGGATGGGCTGTATATATAGGTTAGATTATTTGCGACGGTCGTATTTGCGACGGTATCCCGTCGTAATACCTAGCATTTGTGATGGGATACCGTCGCAAATGCCTTTGCCCGCATTAATTACGGGCGGAGGGTAAAAGGACTTTTGCGACGAGCCCGTCACAAATAGCCACCATTAGCGACGGGCGGACGTCCCCGTCGTAAATTTCTATTTACCGCAGCCGGTATTTGCGATGGGGCCCGTCGCAAATACTTTCGCCCACATTAATTACAGGCGGTGGGTAAAAGGGTTGTTGTGATGGGGCCATCGCAAATTCCGACCATTAGCGACGGGCGGAGATCCCCGTCGCAAATTACTATTTACCGCCGCCGGTATTTGTGACGGGTGGATATCCCTGTCACAAATGCTTATTTACTACCACCGGCAGCTGCGACGGGTCCCGTCACAACTCCCACCCGTTGGATTCTCTTTTTTGACGGGTATATAGTCCCGTCGCAAAAAAGTATTTACCGCCACGGGTAGTTGCGACGGGTTGAAGGGGACTGTCGCAAATAGGCTTTACAGCGGCCGGTATTTGCTACGGGCCCCGTCGCAAATAACACAGGGTGAATATTTCTTTTTGAAATGGGGAAATTGCCCCGTCGCAAACACTATTTACCACCATCGATTACTTGCGACGGGTAGCCTTATACCTGTTGCAAATAGGTTTCTCGTGTTTTGGAGCGCAAACTGCGCCATTCCAATTGCGACGGGATCTGTATTTCCGTCGCAAATAACTGACCAGTTGCGACGGGATTATAATCTCGTCGCAAAAACTCTTTTCAACGGAGTTTTTGCGATGGGAATAAGTCTCGTCGCAAATACCCCGTCACAATAATCATTTTTTCACGTAGTGTTTATTCCACTTCCATGTCTCCTTTTCATCAAAGATAACATCTCTACTGAATATAATCTTCTTCGTGATGGGATTATACAAACGATATCCCATTGCTCGGTCTCTGTATCCGATAAGGATACATTTCATACCTTTTTCCTCGAGCTTTGTTCATTTTGCCTTCGGGATCCTGACATAGGCAATAGCACCAAAAACTCTAAGATGACTCACACTTGGCTTGTGAGTACTCCAGGCTTCATGCGGCGTCTTTACTTCAAGGTTTTTTGTTGGGCATCTATTAAGTGGATACACTGCACACAAAGCCGCTTCAGCCCATAATATCATGGGAACTCCTTTTTATTTCAACATACTTCTTGTCATGTTTAAAATGGTGTGATTTTTCCTCTCGGCTACTCCATTGAGTTGGGGTGTGTAAGCTGGTGTTAGTTGGTGCTGAATTCCATGCTGCTTGAGGTACTCTTGAAAAACATCGAAGGTGTACTCTCCACCTTGATCAGATCACAAAGTTTGTATGCAATGCTTACTTTTATTTTCAACCAGTGCCTTGAATTATTTAAAGACACCAAACACTTCTGACTTCATTTTGAGGAAATGTATCCATGTTTTCCTACTATAATCATCAATAAATGTCAGAAAATACCTCCTTTGTCCATCTGATTTGGGATTTAATGGATCACACACATCAGTGTGAACAAGCACTAGTGGCATTGTAGCTTTCTAGTTGGTCTTCATTGTAAAGCTATTTCTATGTTGTTTGCTTATAACACAGCTTTCACATATTTGATTCGGGTGACGAATGATAGGAAGCCCATTCACCATCTTCTTGCTTCCTAATAATCTTAAACTTTCAAAGTTTAAATTCCCGAACCTGAGATGCCATAGCCAATCTTTATCATCATGTACCATCGCCAAACACCGTGGTACATCGGGTTGGATCAGGAGTGGAAACATGTAGTTCTTCGCCATCGGTACTCAACCTTTCTCTATCATAGATAATCACCATTTGTTTATTTTGAAGGCTTATGTGAAAGCCATTTTTGTAACGACCCAAAGTTTTCAATGGAAAATTCCCTTCTTATATTTATGTCATAAAATAACATGAAAACACAAAATAATGAACTACTAACTGATAAGTGACCTTTAAACATAAGTTTGTCACTCCAATGTTTGGAATTTTGAAAAATCCGACATACACAGTAGTGTTCAAGATGATTTTTGGAGTCTAATGAAACAAAAATAATTTTTGGTGAATAGTAACGTACCCTTAAGAATAGTAACATACCCCTATGAATAGTAGTATGACCCTTATGAATAGTAAATCATCCAACATAAGAGTAACATTACCTATGAATAATAAAATAAATTTTAGATATCTTAGAAAGTGACAATTTGACCTTAGGAAATGTTTTTGGTATTTTATAAGTCATAAATAATTAATTATAATTAATTAATTAATTTAAAAGAATATTTATTTCCCTAAAATGTATTAAATAAATGTCTCATAGTTTTTAGATAATTTTATAAGACCCTACATAATTTTTGAAAGCACTATAAATCAGTTTTAATCTTAAAAGCTGTTTTTTTAAGTAAATTATGATTTTAATTACATATTAAATTAATAATATTTAGTAAATTATTTTTCAAAAATGGACTTCATTTTTTGATTCTACACATCGAAAAATAGTTGGGATAAATTTTTGGGATTTTTATGAGATACTTGATTTTTTGGTGAATAGTAAAATACATTAATTTACCGAATAAATACATTATAATTAAAACCCACTATTCATGACATCAAAAGTGATGTAAGCACCCAAATCTCCGACTCACATGACTTTTTTACTATTCTTGGTTATCCAAGACTCAATATTCCTTGTCTTAGGGGAAATTAATAAACTAATGAATTTTATATTAAGGAAACCCCTCTCCCCTCCACTATAAAAGTCACCCTTCACTCCCTCATTTCCTCACACCTCTCAAGCTCCAAGCCTCTTCTAAACTCTGCCCAAACACCTTCCCTAGCCCCTCCCCCACGTCCAAGAGCTACTAGTCTCATCAAAAGACCAAGCTTATGCCCTTAAGGAGGTTCTCAAGAGGAGGACTCTAAAGGTAATTTCCCTCCCTCTTCTCCTTTAATTTCCTTTCAAGTTCAAGTTCCTTTCTTGATCTATCCCCACCTATATTCATCCAAATTGTTTTGTAACTCTGGTATCATACATATACTCTAATTTTATGATTCTACTGGGATATTATAGCACCCCACACCCTTTCCCTCTTCCTTTTATTTTATTAAAGAGAACGTTGTTCATGAGGTGTTAATTTATCACCTTCAAAAACGACATGCTCTCTTCTTCCATTTCTACCTTAAGATCTGGTCAGGAAACCATTTTTATGGTTGAAACAAAATACGTTATATGTATTATGTTCTATTTTAAGTTCTGGAAATAACCTATGGCCATATTACAAAGTGAAAAGTTAAAACAAGTTCGTTATGATCCAAAAACCGCCCAAATTGACCCAAATAACCATCATTTAATTCTTATCTAAGGATTCACCCACATGGATCTAATATAATTCATTATAAAATAGTTAAAGATCTTTTAATATCACTAATATAATGTAATATCATTTCTGGATGTTTACCCATGTTCCACCCAAACATCAATTTATGAATACAAGTGAACCACCCAAGAAAACCATAAAAACGAACATCCCGGAACAATGTTTTTAAACTCTCTAAGTCATCCAAAGGAACATAATATGACATAATGAAACCATAATGAACCCTATTAATGTATAAAAGGTTCTGTAATTTCTAATTAATGAATATAATGTCATTATACAGGACATTAAAGAGAAGGAGGCATTCGAGTACAAGGTAAGGGGAAATTCTCGAACCCAACTTTCATCCTTCGGGTTCTACCTCTTTCACTACATTTTGATATGATCACTCCTTAAAGATCATTTGTTCATCATTGTCTTTCCTTTTCTGGGATATACATGTTTTCTTATGAAGTTTATGTCAATCCAAATTTTTTCTGAAAGAACTCTTCTCTTAAGAACTCAACATTTACCTCTCATTCAAGGTTGATGGTTCTTGTATCAAGTATGTTGTTCCCTATTTCTTTTGGGAACCCAAAGTTTATGAATGTGTTATTATGAGATGAAATCCATTCCTTTTCATGGGTTAGTTATGTTCATTTATGTTATATGTTCATTGAGGCATGCATGATAAATGATAATGTTATGATGTGACGGGTGCGCCCGGAATTATATAGCGCTCCAATGCATTGGGTAAAGTGATGAATCTCATTAGTAAATGTGAAATTATGTGTGAAAAAGATTCTATCTTGGTTCACAAGTATGTGTGGTAGTTAACCACTAAGACATGATGTTTCATTTTTATGCATTTCCACATTTCAAGTCTTTTATTTATGCTCCTCTCATGTTCATGATCTTTTGCATGTGTTATGATTATGCTCACCCCATGCTATATTGTTCTTATCTATCCTCTTACTGGGCTTCTAGATCACCCCTTTTGATGTATATCCTCATGTGGCTGTGTGTACTAAGGAGAGGACAAGTTCCACTAAGAATCTAGTGAAGAAGAAATTAAATAAATGTTTATGGTTGATGATGTATTTGTTATGTGTGGTCCTAGTTTTCCCAAGACACTAAACCTTTGGATCCTTTAAGTGTAATACTATTATTTTTTTTATCTTAGAAATGATGTAATAGTAATGTAATAAAAGGTTGGGTCTCTATAGTTGGTATCAGAGGAAAGGTTTAGTTAATTTTTGGATTAGGATTAGTGAACCCTAGAGAAAACTTATAGTATGAGATTAAGTACAAATATGCACACAAGGACATATACCTAGGGATCCCATATGTTATGTTTTTGGTATAATTGTTTAAATGAATAAGTTATTCATGAATTGTTTACTTATGTTTTTTTCTAACCTTTTCTATTTTAGAAAATGGTGGGAGCCAGGAGAAATCAGGCCAACAACTCACGTGAGGGCCAATGCAACGATTGCCCGAACGACATCCCAAATGATTTGGGAGGTGGAGTTCAAAACTTCATGGAGATTCTTACCCAATTATATCAGGTTATGAATAATAACCATAGTAATGTGGGACGTCCTCCTTCACCAAAGAGGGATAAACTAGCTATCGAATGTTTTATGTGGCAACGACCACCGACGTTTTTTGGATCTTCTGATCCACTAGTTTCGGAACAGTGGGTCAACTCCCTAGAGAAGATATTTTTTGTATTTCACTATTTTGAGACGGAGAAGGTGACTCTAGCCTTCTATCATCTAGATGGTGAAGCTGATCAATGGTGGGCTTTGATTAAGAACACCAAGCCAAGGGAGTAAATTGAAGAGATGGAATGGGAAGACTTTAAGATAATGTTTCTTAATAAGTATTTCCCACGAACTCTTCGCACGAAGATGGAGAGAGAATTTATAGAGCTCAATAAAAAAGAAGGAGAATCTATCACAACCAATGAAGCTAATTTCATAAGGCTTGCAAGCTATGCTTCAGGTTTTGTTATCAACAATGATAGAAAAATTGATAGATTCTTTAGTGGATTAAAACCACACCTTCGAAAGGCTCTAGCAATTAGAGACTTTGGGAGTTATAAAGAAGTTGTTCGGTGTGCTCTCAAAGTGGAGATGGAGTTTGGAGAATGGTTCCATGGATATGGTGATAAGAAAAATTAAGATGGAGTTTCAAGCTGGTGGATCTAATGACAAAGGTGGGAAGAAAAAACAACGACCCACATGCCAAAAATGTGGGAAGTTGCACCATGGGAACTGCCTCAAAGGGACGGGTAAATGCTTAAAGTGTGGGAAAGAAGGACACCATGCTCAAGAGTGTCGAAAATATATGAAAAGGAAGGATAATGTAGCCGATGAAAGGAGAGAACCACTCATGGTTCAATGCTACAACTATAGGGAGCTAGGGAACTATACAAACCAGTGCACTAAACCTTGAGCTCTCGAGGGTAATCAGCATCAGCAACCACCAAAGCCAAAGGAACAAGGGAAGGCTTATGCCATCACTACTGTGGAGGTGGAGCATGATAATGAAGTCATATAAAGTACACTTCTTATTCACTCAAAAATGGAAAAAGTCTTATTTGATTATGGTTCTACGCATTCCTTTATATCTTGAAAGTTTTCTAGAACTATAGAATCGAATCCCTGAAACCTTGAAGTAGAGATATCTGTAAAAACACCAAGTGGTGCAATCATTGCAACCCAAGTGTTGGACTCTTCTCCTGTTGGTGTATGTGGGAATATTCTTCTGGAAAATCTTGTAATACTTACCTTGGTGGAATTCGATGCTATAATGGGAATGTATTGGGTCTCGTTAAATAGAGCACATATCAACTATCGGGAAAAGAAAATATCTTTTCATATTCCAAACCATCCCATGCTCCTCTACAAATGCATGGAAGATCATGAATCTCCTTTAAAAAATCCATCAATGGTGTGGGTGTTGATTCCCTATGAAGAAGCATACCTCTCTCAAATGGTTGAGTCGAAGGAAAGTTCCAACCTTGAGGAAATGCCCATCGTGAGGGAATACGGTGATGTATTTCCCGAAGAGTTACCCGGAATTCCCCCGGATCATGAGGTAGAGTTCTTAATTGAACTCATACCTGGAGCTACTCCTATCTCGAAGTGCCCCTATAGGATGGCTCCTATCGAACTGGAAAAGTTAAATAAGCAGTTGCAAGAGCATCTAGACAAAGGGTTAATACTCCCTAGTGCATCACCTTGGGGTGCACTAGTGCTCTTTGTGAAGAAGAAGGATGGAAAAATGCGGTTGTGTATCGATTATCGGAAACTCAACAAGATCACCATAAAGAACAAGTATCCTCTCCCAAGGATTGATGACATGTTCGATCAGTTAAGAGGAGCTCAATACTTCTCAAAGGTGGATATTCATTCTGGATATCATTAGGTAAAGGTGAAGAAGGAAGATATTCAGAAGACTGCCTTCCGTACAAGGTATGCGCACTATGAGTTTTTGGTGATGCCATTCAAACTTACTAATGCCCCTGCAATATTCATGGATTTGATGAATAGATTCTTTAGACATTACCTCGACAAATTTGTGGTAGTGTTTATCGATGATATTCTCATATACTCCAAGAGAAAGGAGGAACATGAAGAACATATAAGACTTGTGTTGGCGACATTGAGAAAGGAGAAGTTGTACGCCAAGTTCAGCAAGTGTGACTTTTGGATGAATCAAGTCACGTTCTTGGGACATGTGATCATAAGTGAGGGAATTTCTGTGGATCCTTCAAAAACCAAGGCGATTGAGGAATGTCCCAGGCCCTCTAGTGTCACAGAAATCCGTAGTTTTCTTGGATTAGCTGGCTACTACCGATGTTTTGTGAGAAACTTCTCACAATTTTCAAGCCTAATAACTAAGTTAACAAGGAAAGGGGTAAAGTATGTCTGGACGGAAGAATGTGAGGGAAGCTTCAAGGAGATAAAGAGAAGGCTAATCACTACACCTGTACTCACACTACCAAAAAGTGGAGAACGTTTTGTGATATACAGTGATTCTTAAAAGAAAGGCTTGGGTTGTGTACTCATGCAAAATGATAATGTGATAGCCTACGCCTCACGATAGTTGAAGATCCATGAGAAGAACTTCCCAACACATGATCTAGAGCTGGCAGTCGTGATTTTTTCCTTGAAAATCTGGCGGCACTACCTTTATGGTGAGAAGTGTGACATATACACCGACCACAAGATCCTAAAGTATATATTCACACAAAAGGATCTCAACATGCTTCAAAGGAGATGGTTATATCTAATCAAGGATTATGATTGCTCTATTCACTATCATCCTGGAAAGGCGAACAAGGTAGATTATGCTCTAAGAAGAAAAGAACCAGCTACTCTTTCTATGCTGCGGATTGAGAAAGACCCCATCTTCTTGGATATGCAAAGGATGGATTTGGAAATCATAATGGTAGGGGATACATCCTACCTTTCACAAATGATTGTGAAACCATCCATCCAAGAGAATATTAAGGAAGCACAAAGGGATGATGTGGAGATACAAAAGAGGGTGAATGCAGTAAAGGAAGGGAAGCTGCAAGAGTTCCATATCGACGATGATGGTGTGATTCAGTTTGGAACGCGACTTTGTGTTCCTTCATCACTCGAGATAAAGAAGGATCTATTGGATAATGCACATAGCTCAACTTTCTCTATCCATACTGGGAGTACCAAGATGTACCGTGATCTCTGAGAACACTTCTGGTGGGATAACATGAAGAAGGAGATTGCAGAATATATATCAAGGTGATTGGTATGTGAGCAAGTTAAAGCTAAGCGACAAAAGTCCAAGGGTATGATGCAACCATTGCCTATACCTATGTGGAAATGGGAAAATGTTACTATGGACTTTGTCACGGGTCTCCCGAAGACGTCAAAAGGAAATAATGTGATATGGGTTGTGGTTGACCGACTCACCAAGACTGCCCATTTTATCGCTATTCAGGAAGATCTCTCACTTGAACAACTTGCAAGGATATATGTGAAGTGGTGAGACTGCACGGTGTTCCACTCTCAATTGTCTATGACTGTGATCCAAGGTTCACATCTAAATTCTGGAGGAGCCTTCAACATGATTTGAGTACTGAATTAAATTTCAGCACGGCCTATCACCCCCAAATCGATGGCCAATCTTAAAGGACTATTCATACACTTGAAGATATGCTAAGAGCCTGCTCTCTTGAATTCAAAGGTGGTTGGTATCAGCATCTCCCATTGGTTGAGTTCTCATACAACAATAGCTTCCACTCGAGTATTCAGATGGCTCCGTAAGAAGCTCTTTATGGGAAGCGGTGTAGAACTCCAACCTGTTGGGATGAAGTTGGATAAAGAAAGCTTCTTGGACCTAATCTTGTTCAAGAGATAACAGAGAAGGTTCAAGTCATCCAGAAACACATCAAAACTACTCAAAGTCGGCAAAAGAGCTATGCTGACAACCATTGAAGTGAATTGGAGTTCGACGTTGGAGGTAAAGTCTTACTTCGAATATCTCCATGGAAGAGAGTCATGCGATTCAGGAAGAAAGGGAAGCTAAGCCCAAGGTATATTGGCCCCTTTGAGATCCTTGACCGCATAGGAGTTGTGACCTATCGTCTTTCACTTCCACCAAATATGGCTCAATTTCATGATGTGTTTCATGTATCACTACTGAGGAAGTACATACCAGACCCCTCACATGTACTAAGCTCATAGGTGGTGCAGCTGGAAGATGATCTCTCCTATGAGGAGCAGCCAGTAAAGATTCTGGATCAGAGAGATAAGGTTCTACGCAACAAGACAGCCTATCTTTTCAAAGTGTTGTGGAGGAACCATAATTTTGAGGAAGCAACCTGGGAACCTGAAGAGGCAATGAAGGAGAAGTACCCTCACCTTTTTGTGTAAAGTGAAATTTCGGGGGCGAAATTTCTTAATGGGGGAAGAATGTAACGACCCAAAGTTTTTCAATGGAAAATTCTCTTCTTATATTTATGTCATAAAATAACATGAAAACACAAAATAATGAACTACTAAGTGATAAGTGACCTTTAAATATAATTTTGTCACTCCTATGTTTAGAATTTTGAAAATCTGACATACACAGTAGTGTTCAAGATGATTTTTGGAGTCTAATGAAACAAAAATAATTTTTGGTGAAGAGTAACGTACCCTTAAAAATAGTAACATACCTCTATGAATAGTAATATGACCCTTATGAATTGTAAATCATCCAACATAAGAGTAACATTACCTATAAATAATAAAATAAATTTTAGACATCTTAGAAAGTGACAATTTGACCTTAGTAAACGTTTTTGGTATTTTATAAGTCATAAATAATTAATTATAATTAATTAATTAATTAATTAATTTAAAAGAATATTTATTTCCCTAAAATGTATTTAATCAATGTCTCATAGTTTTTAGATAATTTTATAAGACCCTACATAATTTTTGAAAGCACTATAAATCATTTTTAATCTTAAAACTGTTTTTTCTAGTAAATTATGATTTTAATTAAATATTAATTTATTAATATTTAGAAAATTATTTTTCAAAAATGGAAATCATTTTTGGATTCTACACATCGAAAAATGTTTGGGGTAAATTTTTGGGATTTTTCTGAGATACTTGAATTTTTTGTGAATAGTAAAATACATTAATTTACCGAATAAATACATTATAATTAAAACCCACTATTCATGACATCACAAGTGATGTAAGCACACAAATCTCGGACTCACATGCCTTTTTTACTATTCTTGGTCATCCAAGACTCACTATTCCTTGTCTTAGGGGAAATTAATAAACTGATGAATTTTATATTAAGGAAACCCCTCTCCCCTCCACTATAAAAGCCACCCTTCACTCCCACATTTCCTCACACCTCTCAAGCTCCAAGCCTCCTCTAAACTCTGACCAAACACCTTCCCTAGCCCCTAACCCACGTCCAAGAGCTGTTGGTCTCATCAAAAGACCAAGCTTAGGCCCTTAAGGAGGTTCTCAAGAGGAGGATTCTAAAGGTAATTTCCCTCCCTCTTCTCCTTTAATTTCCTTTCAAGTTCAAGTTCCTTTCTTGATCTCTACCCACCTATATTCATCCAAATTGTTTTGTAACTCCAGTATAATACATATAATGTAATTTTATGATTCTAATGGGATATTATATCACCCCACACCCTTTCCCTCTTCCTTTTGTTTTATTAAAGAGAACGTTGTTCATGAGGTGTTAATTTATCACCTTCAAAAACGACATGCTCTCTTCTTCCATTTCTACCTTCAGATATGGTCAAGAAACCATTTTTATGATTGAACCAGAATATTTTATATGTATTATGTTCTATTTTAAGTTCTGGAAATAACCTATGGCCATATTACTAAGTGAAAAGTTAAAACAAGTTTGTTATGATCCAAAAACCGCCCAAATTGACCCAAATAACCATCATTTAATTCTTATCTAATGATTCACGCACATGGATATAATATAATTCATTATAAAATAATTCAAGATCTTTTAATATCACTAATATAATGTAATATCATTTCTGGATGTTTACCCATGTTCTACCCAAACATCAATTTATAAATACAAGTGAATCACCAAAGAAAAACCATAAAAACGAACATCCCCGAACAATGTTTTTAAACTCTATAAGTCATCCAGATGAATATAATATGACATAATGAAACCATAATGAACCCTATTAATGTATAAAAGTTTCTGTAATTTCTAATTAATGAATATAATGTCATTATATAGGAAATTAAAGAGAAGGAGGCATTCGAGTACAAGGTAAGGGGAAATTCTCGAACCCAACTTTCATCCTTCGGGTTATACCTCTTTCACTCCATTTTGATATGGTCACTCCTTAAAGATAATTTTTTCATCATTTTCTTTCCTTTTCTGTGATATACATGTTTTATTATGAAGTTTATGTCAATCCAAATGTTTTGCGAAAGAACTCTTCTCTTAAGAACTCAACATTTACCTCTCATTCAAGGTTGATGGTTCTTGTATCAAGTATGTTGTTCCCTATTTCTTTTGGGAACCCAAAGTTTATGAATTTGTTCTTATGAGATGAAACTCATTCCTTTTCATGGGTTATTTATGTTCATTTATGTTATATGTTCATTGTGTCATGCATGATAAATGATAATGTTATGATGTGACGGGTGCGCCCAGAATTATATAGCGCTCCAATGCATTGGGTAAAGTGATGAATCTCATGAGTAAATGTAAAATTATGGGTGAACAAGATTCTATCTTGGTTCACAAGTATGTGTGGTAGTTAACCACTAATACATGATTTTTCATTTTTATTCATTTCCACATTTCAAGTCTTTTATTTATGCTCCTCTCATGTTCATGATCTTTTGCCTATGTTATGATTATGCTCACCCCATGCTATATTGTTCTTATATATCCTCTTACTGGGCTTATATCTCACCCCTTTTGATGTATATCCTTAGGTGGCTACGTGTACTAAGGAGAGTACAAGTGCCACTAAGAAGCTAGTGAAGAAGAAATTAAATAAATGTTTATGGTTGATGTTGTATTTGTTATGTGTGGTCCTAGTTTTCCCAAGACACTAAACCTTTGGATCCTCTAAGTGTAATACTATTAGGTTGTTTATCTTAGAAATGATGTAATGGTAATGTAATAAAAGGTTGGGTTGCTATAATTTTCCACCAATTGCCTGATACTCAAGATGTTGGTCTTCATGTCAGGTATATAGTAGACGTCGGATATGAAAACACGATTCCTGTATTTTTGCTTGATCAGAATATCACCTCTTCCATAGACAAATACTATTGAGAGATCCCCAAATGAAATTTCTCTGCAAACCCGCTCATCCAGGTTCATAAAAAAGTGTGTGTGCCCTGTCATGTGATTGCTAGCTCTAGAGTCAAGAGACCACATACCTTGATTTTGTGTTGATGTTTGTGACATCAACACATGAGACACGTCAAAATGATATTCTTCTTCGATGATATGTGCCTCCTCGATGTCATTCTCCATGGGTTTCTTGTACCATCATTCATTGTTATAATGTCTATATTTTTTACAATTATAGCATTGAACATTTCTTTTGTCCGGTTAGTGATTGTTGAATCCACCCCTTCTTCCTCATCCACGTTCTCGTGGAGTATAGGTTTGATATTCACGACCTCCTAAAGATGGGATTCTTCCACCACGTCCTTCTCATCCTCCTCTTCTTGGATCAAATTTTTTTCCATGTAATCCTCTGCATCTTGTTCTTCAAGATGTCCCCTAGCTTATTTTCATAGTTTTTAATGTACAACTTTGATTGCAGGGCATGCTCCACTCCATTGGTATCACTCTGGTGGTTCACCTTCAATTAGTGAGCTTTAAGAGATCACGTGATTTCATCGATAGAGATCATCTCTAGGTACTTTGTTTCTTCCAGGTAAATTACTATGTAATCAAATTTTGGATCAAGGGATCACAAAATTTTCTCACATACCCGCATGTCAACAATATCTTCTCCATTTATTCGCAGTTGGTTCACCACAACCATTACACGAGTATGATACTCAGCAACAATTTCAGAAGTTTTCATAAATAGGGATTCAAAATCACCGCATAGAGATTGATTTCGAATCTACTTCACTTTTTCGGCGCCTTGAAAAGCTTTGCGAAGGGTACCCCAGATATCCTTTGATGATTTCAACGAAAAGATTATTCCAAAATTCTATTCGTCAAGGCATTGATAAATGATAGATTTATCCTTTCATTCCCACATTCATTCCACCCAAAGAGTGGCCTTTTGAACATCTGGTAGATCAGCCTCCGCTGCTTTGGATTCCATCTTGGTGTATCCATCCTCCATTATGTCCATGACATCTAGGGTGCCAAGTACCGCGCGCATTTGGATGCACCAATTATCATAATTGTTCTTCGTCATCTTTGAGATCATTGATTGTGCAAATTAATTCTCCATGATGACAAATTCTTTTTGATGAACAATAACATATACAGATATCTTGAAGGGCGGAGTATTTTTTTTAGAGATGTAAACTGCTATATATATTTTTCTTTTAGCAGTGCAGATTGATAATTTTTTTTGGATAGGTGGACTTGGATGGATTCAAAAATGCCTTCCACTGATTTTTTTAGCAGCATTGATACTAATGAATGGATTTATTTTTTTATGGGATGATGGAGGAAGAAAACTGAGAAAAAGAGATGGGGTGGCGTGGAAGAAAAATAAGTGGAAACAATTTTCTTTTTATAAAAAATGGGAGGTGAGAGGCATGCTAATTGGGAGGAGAGAGGGGGAGACTCACCCCTCAAAATGGGGAGATGTGGGGGTGAATAAATCAATGTTGGGACCACTTTTTTGAAAATTAAAAAAGTGGATTAATGGGAAAGACAAATGGTCGTGGAAAAAAAAAGTGGGAGGAAGCCACTATTCACCTTCTTCTCCCTCCGCTGAACAATTTAGGGGTTTCAAATCTCACCTTAAACCGTTGTCTTCTTCAACGTAGATCTACAAAAACACCTTCAACCTCTTCTGATACCACTGATGGAGGATTGATGCAGGGGTAACATAAACCACATGAACATGCAGATCACTGGAGGTAATCACAACAATAGAAATTGAGCAGCAGCAATATGGTATTTATTTATTTCTATCTTTTAATGAAATACAACACACACAACCCTCTCTATTTATAGGGATGCATCCATAAAACAAAAAAAGGAAAAACAAGTCCATAGTTTTTTGCAGTAGGTGTCATCCAATCCTCTGGATCCACACACGTCAAGTTGTCTTCAAGGAACTCTTCAAGCCTCCATCCCAGCAGTGGATGGTAGGTGCCATCAAAGTAATAGTGAGTTTAATATCCAACAGTGGTGGGTAAATCCTATAATACTATGTCGAGTGGGATTTCCAGCTTCATAGGGTCTTTATAGCTCTGATTATGGGGGAATCCTCTAATAGTACAGCGAGCGAGCTTTCCAACTCTAATTGTGGGGACATACTCTAATAGTACATTAAGAGGGATTACCAACTCTGATTGTGAGGAAATCCTACAATAGTGTGTCGAGTGGTATTTCAAGCTTCAAACATTCTCATCCTTTATTACCTCATTGGCCCCAAAAGAGATGTTGTATTTTTATGGAGTATCTTCAGTTGTTGTGTATGAAAAGGATGGACTCTTGTTGGGACTCTGAGTTCAGTGATGTTGGATTTGTGATCTGGATCGGTGTGGCTGTTGGATATGTGGTTTTTTCTGTGGTCAATGGATCTCATTGGAGATGACTAAGCTACCATATTACAACTTCTCTATTTTTTAACAGGATATGTGTTTGCACATTAGAGTCACAGATGACTTGATTTTTTTACGTTGCTTCAACCCTGAAGCCATATCTGGGGTTCGACAAGTCGATGGAGGCTAGTGTGGGAAGGTTGTTGGTGGATGGGACTATGGTGGTTCCATTCTTCTATTGTGGTTATGCTGGTGCTCCATGTGGTCATCTTTACCACCTTCTAGAAATCCCCATTGTCTTCTTCTCCCATTTCTTGGAACCCAACCAACTCTCAAAAAATCCCAATCATGGTATTAGTTTCTGAACAATCCACCCCAACTCAAGAAAAAGAATCCACCTATTTGAGAAAATAATTCTTATCTTAGTAATACTCAAACGGCTTAGCCATGGGTTTGAAATGAAACCCATGGCTCAAAAATTTATTAGAAAAGAAAATACATTAAAGGAATGATAGGGATGATTTAGACATGGTATAAAGAAAAAACATCAACCTAAAGAAGACAAGAGAAGCCTAGACTAGTCTATACATCCCAAATTCCTCGGGTGACTTCCTATGCCTTTTGGGAGTCGGCCTCATCTCCATGTGTTAGACCTTTAGGGAGCCACACATATTTTATATGATGATGACTCAAATGATTCCACTGGAGTGGAATAAATCTTGAACTTCCAGGATAAATCCCCAAAATCTATTTTTTTATCGGTATACAGTCTATATTTATGATTAATATATATCAAATTTTTCACTGCTACATAATCATTAAAACCAAATACGTTCGCTTCCATCATAGAAAATGTAGCATAAAGTTGCAATAAATTCCATTCTAATGCCTCATCACTAATTCTAGCAATGGGCCTTTCACCTTCCAGATTCGTCAGAGGTATAATACTGGCATTGGTTGAACGTTACTTAAAATATTCCTCAATAGTGGCCCTACAAAAATAAATATATAAATTTTTCATAAAAATCAATAAAATTGGGGTGGATAGGACCACTATATTCCCTCAAGACTAACATTACTCCTCAAAATTCCATCTTGCACTGGATTCATAGAGTCCATGACCTATACAGCCTGCAATTATGCATCATATAGTTTGTTTTTTTGAGGGATAGACATTTTGAGTCCTTATTTATCTACTATAAATTTCTTGTGTTTGGTCAAGGATCCTTGAATCACTAATGTGTGATCTATTAAACCTCCCTACAAATCATTCTAGTGATGGTTAGAAACCTATGGATTAGACTGAACACCATATACTGGACAACCCTTATCTTTTTTCATATATTTAGTAATCCTAGGAGATTCAACATTTAGTTTTTGCTTACCTATATGGTCCCTGACAGAAATAATCTACTCTTCCCTGATCAGTTGATCATCATAGTCCAGAATGTCCTCTTCATTAGGAGATTTTTCACCCATTGAGTCTTAAAGAAAATCAATATTCATGTCCAATGCTCCTCCTCTAAGCTAGTCAGTATAAAAGGTCTCCTTCAAAGCATTAAAGGAGGACCTAGAAGGTGCAGTTATCATGTCCTTATAAGAGGGTATGATCCCACCCATAGATTAATTCAATTTTATATCCTCTTCAGGGGTACGCTCTTCATCAGAGTGTGCAGATTCTTCCCCATCAATGTCATCCCACATCCTACTCTTCTCCTGCTTGTCTGAACTTAGAGAAAAAGTTCCTTTAACATCAAAAATTAGCACATATTTTCACTTCCTATTTGCGTTCATGTTAGGACATGAGTTCTACTCTATATTTTCCATAAGAACAGAAGGATCAGTGGCCTAATCCTCCTCATTTTCCATGTTTCTAGCCCTTTCATCCTTCTTCCTATTACATTTTGACACCACGTGCCCTTTCAATTTATAGAAAACACAAAATGCCTCATGCCTGCATATATCCTTAGTGCTCTCAATAGATTTTCAGCTACTATAAAATAGTTTTAATTTCTCATACTGAATGGAAAATTTGAAGTTGTAATAAACAGTGGACAAAGCCACATTTTCAACTAGGGTTGAATTGAGGTGAATTTCTATCAAGAAGTGCCCAAAGAAAACATACCATACATCCTCTATAGCATGGTCTAGTCTTATTGGAGTTCTTATTTCTAATGAAATATTTAATAAAATGCAATGATGCCAATAAACCTAGCTTAGCCCATTAATCTGAACCCATTATTGGGTCCTTGTTCTTCACAAAGTAATTAAAACTAGGATGCCAATTTTGATGGCAGATCATACCTGGCCTGAGGAAGATCGGCTTAAGCCCCTACGCCTTGTGTTTCAAATCAGCCTATGGAAATAATATGTGAAATTATCAATGTCCAATAGTAATACACTTCCAATCATTGAATCCCTAAGCAACAGATAGCCTTTAAATCAAAAAAATATTTTTCCATGTTTTTTGACCCAACAGAAGAAAAGACTCACAGCTTTTAAATCGACCAAGGATTATATATTGATTAGCATAGATTAGGGATGAGATTCCCTTATTGAATATTCTTTAAAAATCCACATTATTCCCAGAATAAAATGATCGATTGGTACTATGTGCTTCAAATCCATGATGAACAGATAAATACCTCACTTTCAAGATCCTCATACCATGATTCAAGTGAGGTAGACCCTGAACTCTTTCTACTATAGCCCTATGAGAATCAAAATAGCCTTAAACAAGGACATAATCTACCATTGAAACCCTATTTGACCAGGCTGCTACACAAAAACCCTAATCGATATTGATTGCTTGAGAGAGGGACTCATGTAGACTCAATTTTAAACAGATAATGGAAACTTTGTGTCATACCGAGCACACCGTGTATCAGATTAAGGTGAATCAAATTCATACATGTTAAAAATGACTTATGGATAATTTTTAAAAGGTATTAAAACAATCCAAATATGTTTTATTGATTTTGAGTATGTCACTTTTATTTTTTACTAACATGTCAATTTAAAATAAAAAAGACCCATTTTGAGTCATACCGATCAAATCATGCATCGTATTGAGGTGCGACTGATTCCTGCAAATCAAAAATTACATATGGATAATTTTCCCCAAAGTATCAAAATAATTGGAATGCATTTTCTTAGTTTTGAGTTTATCACTTTTGTTTTTTTACTAAAATGTCTTTTTAATTTGAAAACACACAGGTTGAGTCATATAGGTCACATCATTTGTCGATTTAACATGATACTGATTATTACATATCACAAATGGATTATGAATTGATGTCTTAAATTTTCCATACAATTTGAGTGCATTTTATCATTTTTCAATGATTGGCACATGTTTTGAATTGAAATGTCAATTTTAAACTGATAAAAGACACTTTGAGTTGTATCAGTCACCCCGTGTATCCGATTGAGGTCAAGATAATTCATACACATCACAGTAACATATGGATTGTTTTCCTAAATTATCAGAACAATTGGAATTTTTTTATTGGTTTTAATTATGTCACTTATCTTTTTTACTAAAATGCCAATTTTAAACAAAAAGACACACTTAGAGTCATATCGATCACACCATTCATTATATTAAGGTGTTTTTGATTCATACACATCATAAATGACTTATGGATCATTTTCCTAAAGTATTAAAACAATCCAAATGTTTTTTCTCAGTTTTGAGTATGTCATTTTCCTTATTTACTAAAATGTTATTTTAAACTGAAAACACACACTTTGAGTCATACCAGTCACATCGTCTGTCAATTTGATGTATGACTGATTCCTACACATCACAAATGACTTATGAATAATTTTTCTAAAGTATCAAGATAGTATGAGTGTGTTTTCTCATTTTTTAGTGAGTGACAGATATTTTTAACTAAAATGTCAATTTTAGACTAATAAAAGACGCAATTAGTCATACCAGATACATCGTGTAATAGATTGAGGTGCGGCTGATTCCTACATGTCATAAATGACTTATGGATCATTTTCCTAAATTAAAAAAACAATCTAAATATTTTTTCTTAGTTTTGAGTATGTCACTTTTCTTTTTTATGAAAATGTCATTTCAAACTGAAAAGACACACTTTGAGTCATATTGGTTACAACATTTGTCAATTTGATATGAGACATATTCTTACACATCAAAAATGAGTTATGAATCATTTTCCAAAAGTCTCAAGATTATAAGAGTGAATTTTTTTATTTTTTTGTGAGTGACACATGTTTTGAACTAAAATATAAATTATAGAATTATAATGAACAATTTGCATCATACTAGGCACACCATGTAACGTATTGAGGTGCAGATGATTTGAACACATCAAAAATGACTTATGGGTCATTTTACAAAATTATAAAAACAATCCAAATGTGTTTTCTCGGTTTTGAGAATGTCAACTATCTTTTTTTGTTAAAATGTCAAATTTAAATAAGAAGACAAACATGGGGTAATACTAATCACACCATCTATTAGATTGAGGTGCAGATAATTCCAACACATCATAAATGACTTATTGATCATTTTCCTAAAGTATCAAACCCATATGAATTCATTTTCCTTGTTTTGAGTATGTCACTTTTCTTTTTTACTAAAAATTCATTTTAAACTGAAAACACACACTTTGAGTCATACTAGTCACATAATGTGTCATTTTTATGTGAGACTAATTCCTACACATCCCAAATGAATTATGAATGGTTTTCATAAATTATGGAGGCAGTATAAGAATTTTTTCTTGGTTTTAGTGAGTGACACATGTTTTGAAAAAAAATCAATTTTAGACTGATAACGGTAACTTGGAGTTATACTAGCCACACCATGTATCATATTGAGGTGTAGAAAATTTATAAATTTCAAAAAAGACTTATAGATCAATATAAAAAAGTAGAAAAAAAATATGAATGACTTTACATTTTTTGAGTATGTCACTTATCTATTTAACTAAAATGTCAATTTCAAATAAAAATACAAACATAGATTCCTATTTGTCACACTGTGCATTATATTGTGGTTTTTATAATTCTTATATGACACAAATGACTTATAGATCATTTTCCTGAAGTATCAAAACAACCTGAATGTGTTTTATCAATTTTGAGTATGTGATGTGTATTTTGAACTATAATGTAAATTATAAACTAAAAACATAAACTTCGAGTCATACCGAGCACACTGTGTATAAAATTTAGGTGATTATGATTGATATGTTGATGATTACTACACTATTTAAGACAAATTTCACAATATATCTTTCAGAATTTCATACTTTTCATTCAACTGATTCAAAATCCCTTGGTAGAAGCATCCTTATGATTCACTTCATGTTTCAGGAAGCATGTGGTTTCCTCTTATATTCTAAGGGAACATGATCTCTCTTTTATAAATTTTTATAGATAGTTGAAAGAAAAATATTACTTCCCTGAAGATTTTTGAAAAAAATAACTAATTATTAGATAAAAATTATAAGGAAATTGACTTAAAAATAATAGATAAAATAATGAAAAAGTTAACTAAATAAGTAGTAGTAATTCACTTTTTCATGATGTATGTATACATTCTCAACCCATTTCCTTATTTCCATTATATTAGTTGCATCCTCAAAGTCTAATCTCTCATGTGCATGAGAAACTTCAAACAAACCACCCCAACTCGAGCAAAAGAATCAACCTGTATAATAAAACAATTCTTATATTTGTAATACTATAAAGAAATAAATTAAACAGAAATATGAAACAATACATTAATAAAATGTCAATTTTAAATTCAAACCACACAATTTGAGTCATATTGGTCTTACCATGTAATGGATTGATGTGTCGTTGATTCCTACACATCAAAAATAACTTATGGATCATTTTTATAAATTATCTAAAGAATATGAATTTGTTTGTTCATCTTTGAGTATGTCACTTATATTTTATAATAAAATGTAAATTAAAAAAAAAGATACATTTGGAGTCATACTGGTCACAACATTTTTTGGATTGATGTGTGGTTGATTCCTACATGTCACAAATGAATTATGGACCATTTTCTTAAAGTATCAAAACAATCCAAATGATTTTTCTTGGTTTTGATCTTGTCACTTGAATTTTTTACTAAAATGTCAATTTTAAATAAAAAGTCTCCCTTGGAGTCATACATATCACACTATGAAACAGATTAAGGTTTGTATGACTTATGGATCATTTTCATAAAGTATCAAGATAATCTTAATGTATTGTCTTAGTTTTGAGTATGTAAGTTGTGTTTTTTTTACTAAAATACATTTTAAACTGAAAACACACACATTGAGTTATACCAGTCATATAATGTGTCAGTTTTATGTGATTCTAATTTCTACACATCACAAATGACATATGAATCATTTTCCTAAATTATCTAGAAAATTTTAGTTATTTTGATCAGTTTTCATTGAGTGGCACATGTTTTGAACTAAAATGTCAATTTTAAACAAATAACAGACACTTTGAGTCATACTAGGAAAACTATGTATCAGATTGAGGTGTGACTAGTTCCTACACATCAACAATGGATAAAGGATCATTTTCCAAAACTTTACAAACAATACAAATTCATTTTCTAGGTTTTGAGTATACCACTTTTCTTTTAAATTAAAATGAAAATTTAAAATAAAAAAGACACATTTGGAGTCATACCAATCACACCATGTGTCTGATTGATGTGCGACTAATTCCTATACATCACAAATGATTTTTATATAGTTTTTCCTAAATTATAAAAACAATATGAATGTGTTTTATTAGTTTTGATTTTGTCACTTTTCTTTTTTACTAAAATTTCAATTTTAAATAAAAAGACACACTTTGAGTCATATTGGTCACATTGTGCATCGGATTGAGGTGAGACTAATTCTTACACGTCAAATATTACTTATGCATCATTTTCCTAAAGTATAAAAACAATAAAAATGTGTTCGGTTAGTTTTTATATACAATATATAATTTTTAAAAGTTATTTTCTTGCTTTTATGCCATTGTGATTATGTTGTCTCCCTTGATTTATCATTACTGGGAATATGAGATCACCTTTTTCTTATGTTTTTCCCCTTGGTATAAAGGAATATATATTAAGTAATAAGCATCAATAAATAGGGTTCTTATTATAAAGGAATAATTAGGAGATGATGTAAATATTTTATGAATCAGTTGTTTATGTTTCCTAGATTCCAAAGACACCAATCCAATATAGTTCATAATTTTTTTTATGTCATGTAATGAATATTATTCTATTTAGATTTAATATCTATGTATGAGAAGTATGGTCCATTATAGTTGGTATCAAAGAAAGGTTTAGTTAACCTTTGGACACTAGGATGAGAAAACCTTAGTAAGAACCCTAATAATAATCCTAAGTATAAGATAAAATCCTAGAATTTTGATAAAAATATAGAATAACCTAGGATTAAATTTAAGGTGTCAAAAATTAAAATTTTATAAGTAATTTCCCTTGATTATGTAGTTTTCCCAATAAGATTAATGTTTCTCATACTATTCTCTTTGGTTTTATTTAATGGATGGAACCCGAAGGAACCACATTATTGTTGAATGTAATGGGAAATGAAATGATTGTCCTACTGATTAACCAAAAGTTATGGAAATTGGAATGAAAACACTTGTTTTTATTGTCACACAACTTTCTCAAGATATGAATCATGATGGACTTTCAAACTAGAAAAGGATGGAATAACATTATGTTGATTCCTTCTTAAGGAACCATCCACATTCTTTCAGTGGGTCTTCTTCCCACTAGTGGATGAACAATGGATCAGTACCACTGAAAATATATTTTCAGTTCTACAATGTTTAGAACATGATAAATTCATCATAGTTGTCTATAATTTGGAAGGTTAAGTTAATCAATGGTGGAATATTATCAAGAATATGAGGCAATGGGATGAAATTTACTCTATGGAATGGGATGAGTTCAAGAACTTAGTTCTCAATAAGTAATTTCCTCATATTCTTTATACAAATATGGATAAAGAGTTCCTTGAGCCTGATCAAAAGGATTATGAATCAGTTGGTACCTATAAATACAATTTTATAAGACTTTCAAGGTACTCTTATGGAATTATCTTCCAACCATAGAGTGAGATTGATTGATTATTCAGTGGCTTAAAACCAAGTCGCTGAAGAGAATTTCCCAATTGGGACTTCAGTAGCTATGAGGAAATCATTCGATGTTATCTCAAGGTTTATATAGAGATTGGAGTTACCCATAAATCTTATGGGTTTTCTAAGAAGAGGAAATTTTAATTCATAAGAAAATATAAAAAAATAGTGAAAAGAATATGAGTTTTATTTTATGCTTGGAGTGTGGAAAGAAACATAGAGGAAATAGTCTTAAGGGGGGCAGTAAATGTTTTTAGTGTGGGAATGAAGGTCATAGGGAAATTTACTACTAAAGTGATGGGAAAAATATATACAATGATGCAAATAAATAAAATGATACACAAAATGTACCTCCCACACTTCAATGCTTCAAGTGTAAGGAATATGGGAATTATTCTAACCAATTCCCTAATAGAAGGCTTATTGATGATGATCGACATTAATAACCTATTAAGGCTAAAGAAAAAGTAAAATCATGTGAGATCACTATTGGTGAGGTGGAGTATGACAATGAAGTGGTGAAAGGTACACTTACTATCCACTGTAAAATAGATAATGTTTTATTTGATTCTAGATCCACTCACTCTTTTATTTATAAAGAATTTTCTAGGGGTATCACTATATTACCTCAATAATTAGATGTTGAGTTAGCTATAAAAAATCATAATGGAAGAATAGTCACATCACAAGTTCATAATTCTTCTCCAGTTGAAGTTTGGGGGAAAGTGATTCCTACAACTCTTGTGATCCTTATTTTAGTCTAATTTGATGTGATTCTTGGTAAGGATTGTTTGTTGACTTAGATTTTCTAGAATTTATTTTTAGAAATAATTTGGAAAAATTATAAGACCAGGCACTAAGACAGCGTGAGATTCTGATGCCCGGTGTTCCCAGAATGATATTGTGAAAAATGTTAAGTTTTTAATAAAGTGTGTGGGATGTTTTTCTTTAAAACAGGAATAAATTTTGATTGGGTACCCGAATCAGAAATCCAAGGGAAATGTTGAGCTCATAGTAGTGGCATTACCCTAGGTATGACTTAACTTTAGTTGGCATGGGTCTTCAGTAGAAAAACCCAAAAAGGGCGTAACTGTAAATAAAATTATTTTATATTTAAATCCTAATAACACATAGACAATAATGTTTATTGGAAATCCATGAACACCATTGAGTTCATAAGGTGGTGTTTTCCTTAGCTAAGGCCAAACATCAACTAGGGCGAGTCGGCTATGAATGTTGGAAATTAGACATAATCTTCATTAAAATATTTTTAATAAAAATGTTTTATTTGATGTTGTGTTGGTATCTTTTAATTAAATACTATGTCAGAAATATAGGGTTATTGACATAGCCATGGAGTTTCCCTGAGGTAGATAGAAGAAGTCTCTCCCAATGATTTTGTGAATGGAGATTGGAAACCTGATCGGAGCATGACATATCGATGAACGTCGACGGATCAAGGATAAATGATGACATAGACTTCTATTCTTCATCAACAATTGATCCAACCTCGAGGTAAGGTTTTGATCTATTTGTGATTTATTTCCCCTTCTTAGATTTAAGGACAAATGCAGACCAACCCATGAAAAATTTGATATGTGGTTCGATCATTCTAGTAGGATGGATAAATTTATTGCGGGGATTAAAGGGATGTTGCAAATTTGTGAATATCAGTTTATTTTTATTCCTTAATCATTATAACATAAATATATCATGTCCAACATGAATAAGGATGAGATAATTCTAATTGGTCATTCATGTGCTTTGTCTCTTTCCCCCAATCTATATGTTACTCATTCCTTGATCCTTGTGAATTATGATATGAGGATCATTGCACCTTAGATAAATGGAGCAATGATCTGAGACTGAGGATACAATCCTATGTCAGTGCAAGGTGGTGGTGGAGGTAGCACTAGCTTAGAAGGGGCGGCTGGGCCAAGCAGAGTACGTCAGGAATAGGTCGTTGGCGGGGCAGCCAATGATGGTGGTGAAACATGGTCCAGGTGTTACTACATCCGAGGTGGCTCATGGTGGTAGAGGCCACGGTCAGCGACCAGGGATCGTGATAGGAGGCCATAGTGGTGGAATAAATGTGGCTTGGAGCCACATTGTATAGAACCCACAATGATAGAAGAGGTTGGTTGACTGTGTGAAATGTGGCACGGCGCCCTGTAGATCATGGGAGCCGGTTGGCCACGCGTTCACTTGACCACGTGAACCAGAGGGATGTGACCAAGGTGGTCCATGTCTGGTGAATAAGAACTAACTCACATGACTCAAGCCAGGCTGGTTAACTAGGCTAGTTTGGGCTGGCCCAGACCGATCGAGTTAGGTCGAGTCAGCCGAACTGGGTCGGTTCGGGTAGACCAGACCGAGTCGGGTCGTACTCAGACCGGACCAGACCCATTTTACTAAATTGACCATATCTTCCAAACCGTAGGTCTATTTGATGAGTCGTCTATGGAGTTATGAACCTTGTGATGAGATGGTCCTTTTGAGATACTCTAAGTGAGTTTTTGTGGAATTTTTCATACGACCTAATGGCTTGAGGAGTAGGTTCTCCAAGAATGAGAAAGATATGAGTAGAATCCTACGATTGGTTGTGACTATGTGGTCATGGTGACTATGTGACTTGGGGTTGCATGACCCATTTAAGCTCCATGTTCCATTGACTCTCTGTGCCCCATCGACACTCCATGCACCATCGATGCTCTATGCACCATCGTCACTCCATATGTCATCGACGCTCTGTGTGCCATCGACACCCCAGGCACTATCTCCACTCCAAGGGCCATCGATGCTCTGTGCACCATTGATTCCATGTGCACCATCGATGCTCTATTCACCATTGACGATCCATGTTCCATCGACACTTCATGCACTGTCGACACTTCTATTGTCATGGAGACTGAGAGACCTCTGGAATAAAACTAGAAATCCTTCTCTCTGTCCTTTATACTAATTCCTATGTGAGCTGGCCATATTGATTGAAGTTCATGTGTTTCCATTATGGTTTACTTTGTGTGTTTTTGGTATAATTCATGAAATTCATAGTGGTATTCTTCCTTTGTGGTTTTAGGGACCCACTGAGTATTGTATTACTCACCTTTCATGGGCTATACCTGCATGTATCGTGTATTGTGCAGACGATTCAAGCTTTCATGGAGTCCTTGGTGGACTAGGTCCAGGTGGTTCTTAGAGACATTCCTGATAGATGAGGTGTACTTCAACGACTTTAGATAGTTGTTTATGTACCTAACCTTCAGGTAGGGTTTTCTACAGAGGAATTTCAGGATCTTTTACTTTTCTGTTTTGTTGGGCTTGTATTATTGCCCCATTTTATTTCTAGTTTTGTAATGTTACTTTTTGGTTGGTATCTTAGTGGAATTCATGAATGTTTACTTAGTTTTTTAAGTTCAATACTTTTTCTTGGAGACATGTGCGTGTGTACATGTGCTTTGGAAAATGCTACCCATTTTTAGGATATGCCTACTCGGTGCTAGTCACTAGTCTCTGGTTTAGGGACTCCAGTGTTGGTGCGGTGGCTGACGTATCCAAGACTATTAATTCTACTTTTCAACTCATTGCATGAAAACACAAATTGCGAGGACAATAAATGGTACATGCATCGTATAGGATTGAGTGTTTTCTCACGTTATTCTTGAGTCAGTGTCAACTCACCATGTATACTCTTTTGAGTGTGGTACGTCTTAATCTATTTCAGGATGCCTCCACATAGATAGTTAGCCAGGATTCTGATGTGTGATCATGAGGATGATCTGTCTAGTGATGAGGCATTGGTACAGGGACCAATACCAAAGATAGCACCCTTGGGTGGTGTACCAGTGATACTACCACACAGAGAGTGGTTGTTACTACCAGCATTACTAGTAGAGGATGCACGCAGGACGAGTGCATTGCATGACTTCCAGAGGTAATGACCTTCTAGGTTCAGGGGTGAGACAAACCCCAAGGTAGTTGAGGATTTGATGGAGGTGGTTACACATGTATTCTGCCTAGTGAGGACTCCTCTTGACTATATGGAAGTCCTAGTTGCGAGTCTTATATAGGGCTCAATAGGGAGATAGTGGAGCTTAGTGATCTAGACACATGAGGAGATAACCATCACTTAGACAGACTTCGATCATCTCTTCATAGATGATTTCTTTCCAACAACATTATGCTCTGTGTGTATACAGAAGCTATTGTATCTATAGCAAGGCATCCAGACAGTAGCAGAGTACTCAATGAGGTTTACATATCTTTCTCACTAATCCACGGATATGGTGCGAGACCCGTTTTTCAGGGCTCAGACCTTCAAATAGGGACTATTCAAAGAGATCAGGGCATCCATTATATCTCTTAGAATTTCTACATATGTAGGGGTACTGGATCGAGCTCTGCTAGTGGAGACTTTTCTGGGAGAGCAGACAATGACAATAGAAGCTACCACCGGGTGTCAGGTAGATGGATCTTTGGTAGCAGGTAGCTGATAGATGATGCAGGGATCCAAGTGGATCAGATAGTTCAGGGGATTACCCTAGGACACAAGGTCAGTGGTGCAAGGCTCCCAGCACAGAGCGAGTCAGCCGAATGATAGGTTGCGTTACTCATGCAGTGATCAAGGAAATCTGTCTAGAGATTGTTCAACCTATCATACCACTGGTCAGGATATGGTTGAGGGACCTCCAAGTTAGAGTAAAATGCAGGAACATGGTATTCCTCTAGGTGGTGGACATGGCAGAGGAGTTGTATGGGTAGAAGGAGGTGGGTGGAGGTGGGTGGAGGTTCGAGGTACTACCACCACCACCCTGAGGTGGTCCACCACGGGCTTAAGGAGATGGTGGATAGTGATGAGGCCAACTTCAGGTGATGGAGGTTTATGACCCCAAGGATATAGTGATGATTAAAGGTGTGATATATATCTTTTCCACTCTATCTTCAGTTTTTATAGACATAGGTTATAATCAATCTTTTCTCACCACAACCATTGATCGAGACATGGATATTCCATTGGAACCATTGACTTGATTCCTATTCTTAGATACTCTTATGGGAGGTGATTCGATGATCACACACCACTGCTGAAAGTGTACCCTTACTCTTAGGGGCAAGAGTTTTGGTTGGGATCTCTTGGTGTCTGCGTCGAGGCCTCATGACTTCATTCTTTCTATAGAATTTTTATCCATAGTTCATGCCCAGATTGACTATTTTAGGTGCACAGTGCGGTGTGTCCATGGATAAGGGACCAGGTTTTCCTTTTTTAGCAAAACAGAAACCCAAAAAGAGTAGTATGTACTTGCACATAGGAGGGTGCAGTTGATCACACACTAGTTTTCTAGCATGATCCTCCGTATAGTGGATGAGATGACTCCTCAGTTTCCTGCAATGGTGGATGAGTATGAAGATGTATTTCTGGAAGATGTTCCTGGATTACCTCCTCACAGGGAGGTGGATTTCTATACTGATATATACCCTAGGATAGCACTGATATCTACACCTTCATATTGTATGTCTCTTGAGGAGCTTGGTGACTTAAGGATACAACTAGAGTACTTGCAGAGGAAGGGCTTTGTGAGACACAATGTTTCACCCTGGGCGGACCCAGTTTTATTTTCCAAGAAGGAAGACAATAGATTTTGATTATTTTTCTACTTATGGTGCCTGAACCATGTGACTATGAAGAATAAGTATCCACTACCAAGGATTGAAGACATATTCTATTAGCTAAAGGAGGCAAGGTGGTTCTCAAATATAGACCTCAGATCTGATTATCATTGGCTTCATGTACGGGATGAGGATGTACCAAATACATCCTTCAAATGTCAGTATGGCTCCTAAGAGTAATTAGTGATGGTGTTTGGTGTGACGAAAACCCCGGCTGTGTTCATGGGAATCATTAATAGGATCTTCCAGCCTTACTTAGACTGGTTCATCATGGTCTTTGTTGATGAAATCCGGGTGTAATCAGCATTCGAGAAGGAGCGTGTGATACACTTTAGGATAGTCCTAGACACACTCTAATAGAACCATCTTTATATGAATCTCTAAAAGTATCAGTTATGGATTCATGGGTCCTCTTTCTAGTAAATGTTATTTTAAAGGCTGGAGTTGCAATAGATCTAGTGATGATTGAAACGGTGCTTTCTTGGGATCCACACAAGACTGTTACTGAGGTGTAGAGTTTCCTAGGTTTGGTTGGGTACTATCAAAGATTTGTACCCAAATTTTCAAGGGTAGAATCACCCTTGATGGCCTTGACATAGAAGGGGAAACCTTTCTTGTGGACAGAAAAGTGTCATCAGTACTTTTAGAAGCTGAGGCAGAGGTTAACGAGCACTCCTATCTTGATATTACTGGAGAAGGGTATTGAGTGTGTGGAGTTATATGATGCATCAAGGATTGGTCTTGGTTTTGTCTTGATGTAGGGGAAATTAGTGATTTCGTATGGTTAGGGCCATTTGATATAGTATGATTAAAACTATGTGACTCATGATCTTGAGCTAGCAACGGTATTCTTTGCATTAAAGATGGGGAAACACTACCTGATGGGTGAGTGGTTTACTATCTACTCTGACCACAAGTGTCTCAAGTATATCTTATATTATAAGGATCTGAACATCAGAGAGAGATGATGGCTAGAGTTCCTCTAGGACTATGACATTGAGATTTTCTATACTCCTGGGAAGGGGAACGTGGTCGAAAATGCTCTTAGCAGGAGATACAGCTTGTAGTTACTGAGTGACGCGTCAGAGTAGTTGGTCATGTTATAGATATTCTTTATGGATGGAGATGGAGCAGCTTACCATCAGTTGATGGTTTTTACCCCTCCACTCTTATAGTGATTTTGGAAGTAACTTCTTGGGGATATCAGTTGTGAGACCTGACATGGTCATATGTCCATAGGGCAGGCCCCTGATTGATATTTGAAAGGTGGGGAGCATCTCGTTCTCTTCAGAGAACACAAAGTAGTACCAGTGATGTTGTGTAAGAAGGTATTGATGGAGTTCCATAATTCACATTTGGCGGTAAATCTAGGAGTATAAAAGATGTATCAGGACCTCTTACATCAGTTTTAGTGGTTGGCGATGAATAAGGTAGTGGCAGAGTTTGTTTCTTGATTCCTTTCTTGTTATCAAGTGAAGGATGAGCACCAGGTTCCAGTGGGATTGAGCCAACCACTTGACGTGCCACAGTGGAAGTGGGATGGGATATCTATGGACTTAGTTACTGGTTTACCATGCACATACAGGGGACACGATACCATCTAGGTGATCATTGACCGACTCACTATGTTGACCCACTTCCTACCGATCTGTGAGTAGAGCTCAGTAGAGAGTTTGGGATGCCCTTATGTGTAGGAGATAGTTAAAATTCACAGAGTTACATCAATAATCGTCTCAGATCATGATGCATGTTTAACATCTTGGTTTTGGAAGGGATTATAGGAGGCATTTGGGAGTCAGTTACACTTGATCACGGTGTTTCATCCCCAGACAGATGTCCAGACAGATAGGGCCATCCATGTTGTAGAGTACATTCTACGTGCCTTTATCCTAGACTTTGGATGCATTTGGAAGGACCACCTACCTCTGGTGGATTTTGCATATAACAACAGTTAACACTCCACCATTGGTATGGAACCATTCAAGGCCTTGTGCGGCCGACCACATAGGTCACCACTTTGTTGGACAGACCCAGGAGATTCAGCACACATGGGTCTAGATTTGGTGTGAGTAACCATCAAGAAGGTTCTGATCATCCAAGAGCAGATGAGGACTACACATAGCTGGCAAAAATCATATGCTGGTAGGAGGTAGAGGCCTCTGGATTTCAAGGAGGGACATTGTGTGTTCATTTGGGTCTCACCTTGATGGGGATTGCGGAGATTTAGCAAGGGTGGAAAGTTATCTATGAGATACATCAACCCTTTTCTGATTCTGAGTAGAGTTGGTGAGGTGGGGTACCACCTATCTCTACCACTGTAGTTTCATTGGGTGCATAATGTATTCCATGTGTTGTAGTTGAGAAGGTACGTGTATGATTCATAACACATCATCTACTGGAGTGAGCGGTACGTTGATGATGGGTAGAATTTTTCAAAGTACCCGGTAGAGATCGAGGATCGATAGGAGAAGATCCTTAATGGGCAGTCGATTCCTCTGGTGTGTATTCAGTGGTAGCAAGAGAATATTCAAGTGATCACTTAGGTGCAGGAGGCTTAGATTCATGCTTAGTACCCTAATATTTTGAGTAGCCTTTGTCTTGGATTTCGGAAAAGTAAATACCTAAGGTGGGGAGAATGTAATGAATTTGATTTTCCAAAATTTATTTTTAGAAATTATTTGTGAAAATTCTGAGACTAGGAACTGAGACGAAGTGAGATTCGGAGGCCCGATGTGCCTGAAATGATATGGTGAAAAATGTTAAGTTTTTAATAATGTGCATGGGTTGTTTTTCTTTAAAACAGCCATACCTTTTTCACAGGTTCCCAGATCACAAACTAGAGGGCACAGTTGAGCTCAGAAGAGTGTCTTTACACTAGGAATGACTTAACTTTATTCGGTGGAGGTCTTCATTGGATGAAACCAAAAATGGTGTAACTATAAATAAAATTATCATAAAAAATTATTTTATTTTGAAAATAATAATAACTCATAAATGATAACTTAGATTGGAAATCCAATACCACCATTGGGTTCTTAAGGGGGTGTTTTCCTTAGGTGAGGCCTAACATCTACCGGAGTGGGTCGACTGTAAAAGTTAGAAATTGGACGTAACAGTCATTAAAATATTTTTAATAAAAATATTTTATTTGATGTTGTGTTGGTTTCTTTTAATTAAATCCTTTCTTAGAAATCCATAGTTATAACCATAACTTTGGATTTTCCCTAATGCAAAGAGAAGAAGGCTCTCCCGACGATTTGGCGAACGAAGATCAGAAATCTGATTGGATCGTGATAAATCGAAAAACATTGATAGATGAAGGATCGAAGACGACATGAACTTCCATTCATCATAAACTATTGATCTATCCTTAAGGTAGGGTGTTGATAACTTCATCATTTCTTTCTAGTTCTTAGATTCAATGATGAATGCAGACCAACCCACGAACAAGATGATTTGTGGTTCGATCATTCTTATATGATGGATAAATTTATTTTGAGGATTAAAGAGATGTTACATATTTGTGAATATCGGTTGATTGTTCTTTAATAAACCTTCTAACTTGATAGGATCAATGCCAACATGAACAAGTCCATGATCCGTCCAATTGGACGTTCATCTATTTTGTCTCCTTCCCCCAATATTTATGTTCCTCATTCCTCACAAATTATGATCAGAGGATTATTGTAGCTTTGATCCATGGCACAATGATCTGAGACTAGGGATTCAATATCATAGAATTTCAGGTAGCATCAGAGGAAGCACCAACCCGATAGGGGGAAGTAGGGCCAGGTGGAGAGCTATAGGAATAGGACATCAGTAGGGCGGTCTGCGGCGGCAGTGAAACGTGGTCTAGGCGGGACCACATCGGAGGAGGCCTGCAGTGGTGGAGGCTGTGGACGGAAACTAGGGGCTACGACAGGAGGCCACGATGGAGGCAATGATGTGTCTCAAAGCCGCATTGGACAAAAACCACAGCGGTGGTGGGGCTGTGAGACCAGGCGGATGGGGTGGGTTGGATGCGTGAAACGCGATCCGGTGCCGCGTTGACCGAGGGAGTCGGCTGGATATGCGGTCAGGTGACCATGTGGTCTAGAGGGACATGGCCAGGGTGGTCCATATCTGGTGGAGTTGAACCGGGATTCTCTACATGATCCATTGGACTGATCCGGTTCGGTCTGGCCCAAACCAACTGTGTCGGGTCGGGTCGGGTCAGCCGAACCGAGTTGGGTCGGGTTAGACCTGGATCAGACCAGACCTTTTTTACTAAATTAACCATATCTTTCAAAAACAACATTTATTTGACAAGACATTTGTGGTGTTAGGACCCTTGCAATGAGACAATCCTTTTGAAATACTTTAAGTGATTTTTTGTGGAAGTTGTAATATAGACTAATTGCTCAAGAAATAGGTCATCCCAGAACGAGCATGCAACGAGTGGAATCCTGCGACTGACTGTGAATGTGTGATCTTGGTGACTACATGACTTGGGAGTTGCATGAACCATCGATGTTCTATGTGCCATCTATTCTTCATGTTCCATCAATTCTCTTTGTGCCATCGATTCTCCATGCACCATCGACGCTTCGTGCGTAATTGACGCTCCGTGTTCCATCAACGCTCCATGCGCCATCACCGATCTGTGTACCATCGACACTATATGTGCCATCGATGCTCTGTGCACCATAAATTCTCCATGTTTCATCAATGCTCCATGATCCATTAACATTATGTGCACCATCGATGCCCCAAGCTCCATCAACACCCCAAGCTCCATCGACACTATGTGCGCCATCGGCGCCCCTAGTTCCATCAATGCTCTATGCACTATCGATGCTCCATGTGCCATTGATTCTCCATACACTATCGATAGTCCATGTTCCATTCATTCTCTATGCACCATCAATTCTTCTAGTGTCATGGAGACTTAGAGATATGTGGAATACAATTGTAAATCCTTCTCTTTATGCTTTAGAATTATACCTTTGTGAGATGACTGTATTGAATATAATTCATGTGTTTCTTTTGTGGTGTAATTCTTGTGTTTCATCTGTGGTATACTTCATGAAATTATTATTGGTATACGTCCTTTATGGTTTTGGGGTCCCTACTGAGTATTGTTTTACTCACCCCTGCATGGACTATGTCTGCACGTGTTGTGCCTTGTGAAGACGATCAATGCTTTGACGGAGTCCTTGGTGAACCAGGGCGAGGTGGTGCTTAGAGTGTCCCAGCATATGAGGTGTTCTTTAGAAACTTTTGACAACTGTTTCCATACCTACCCTTCATGTAGGGTTTTCTACGGATGAATTTCAAGAACTTTTCCTTTTCCTTTTTGTTGGGCTTGTATTATGGCCCCATTTACTTTCCAGTTTTGTACTATTACTATGTGGTTGGTATCTTAGTGGCATACATGCATGTTTACTTAGTGTTTTTTGTTCATCGCGTTTTCATTGAGATGTGTGCATGTGTACTATTGCTTAGGAAAATGCCTCACATTTATGGGATATTCCTACTCGGTGCTAGTTGCTAGCCCCTGGCCTATTGGAGACAGGCTTGGGGTAGTCACGACATGGGCCCTGGGGGATAGGTCGTGACATATTCTCTTTCTTTATATGGATCCCATATCAATTTATAAGGAAGGGAAGTCACATTTCATATTCCAAAAGAATCCATGATCATATATTGATACAAGGATGAATATGAACATCTAGTGGAAATTAATTTCATATTGTGGGTCATAATTCCTATAAATGATGGTTATCTATCTCAGATGGTTAGGGAGAAACTCAACATTATGGATATACTTATTGTATGTGAATTTTTTGATGTATTTCCAGAATAATGTCTAGGTCTTCTACCAAATCGTGAAGTTTATTTTTCAATATAACTCATAACAGGTGCTATTATTTTTTCAAAGACTCCTTATATAATGGATTTAATTGATTTTTAGTAATTAAAGAAGAAAATATTGTATAATCTTGACAGGGGATTTATATTCCATAGTTCATCACATTGGGTTGTGCCTATTCTATTTATTAAGAAGAAATATGGATCAATTTTACTCTGAATTGATTATTGAGAACTTAACAAGATCACTATCAAGAAAAAATATCATCTCCCATGTATTGATTACTTATTTGACCAACTACATGGATCTCAATACTTTTCCAAGATTGATCTTTGTTTTGGATATCATCAATTAACATTCAAGAAGGAGGATATACTCAAGACTTCATTCCATACAAGGTATAGACACTATGAATTTATAGGGATGCCTTTTGTTCTTATTAATTCCCCCTCTATCTTCATGGATTTAATGAATAGAGTATTTAGAGACTATCTTGATCGGTTTTTAGTAGTATTTATAGATAATATTCTTTTTTATTCAATGAGAATGTAATAACAAGAAGATCACTTAAGGATCGTACTAAATACCCTAAGAAAGGATAATATTTATTAAAAATTTACCATGCGTGAATTTTTTCTTTAGAAAGTTTCATTTTTGGGTAACATAATCTCAAGAGAGGGTATATCTGTGGATCCATCAAAGATAGTAGTTATTGAATGTTGTAATATACCAAAAATGATAACTAAGATATGGAGTTTTCTAGGTTTGGCTAGATATTATTGATGTTTTGTGAAAGATTTGTCATGATTATCTAATCCACTCACCAAGTTGACTCGGAATGGAGTTAAGTTCATATGGGTGGAAGAATGCAAAGATAATTTCAAGGAGCTGAAAAGAAGGTTAGTTGGTGCACTTGTTCTCACACAACCCTATAGTGGAGAAAGGTTTGTGATCTATAGTGATGAATCCATGACGAGGATGGGATGTGTTCTCATGAAAAATGATATGGTGATACATTATGCCTCAAGAAAATTGAAAATCCATAAGCAATATTACCCAACTCATGATTTGGAGTTAGATGTGGTAATCTTTGCATTAAATATATGACGGAATTATCTTTATGGATAAAGGTGTGATATATATACTAATCATAGAAGTTTAATGTATATTTTCATTCAAAATGAGTTAAATATGCACCAAATGAGATTGTTGGATTTTATTAAATATTATTATTGCCCAATACATTACCACCATCAGAAAGAGAACAAGGTGGCAGATGCTTTGAGTTGAAGGGAACATGCTAGACTATCTATGATGATGATCATAAAAGATACAATATTTAGTGATTTTTAAAGGATGTATCTATAAATTATAAAGAAAAGGGAGAAATATTATCCTTATCAAATGAATGTTCAACCATCTATACATGTGAAGATTAAGGAGGTGTGGAAGGAAGATGTAGTGCTACAAAATAAGGTGAGAAATGTTCCTAAGTTCAACTTTGATTGTGTGGAATAATAAGGTTTAAGAACCGTGTTTGTGCCCCTACCATACCATATTTAAAGAAGAATTTGTTGTATAAGGCTCATTTTTTCATCATTCTATATTCATCTTGGAAGCACCAAAATGTATAGGGATCTGAAAGGGTATTTTTGGTGGGATGACATGAAGAGAGATTTTAAAGATTATATTTCTTGGTGATTGGTTTGTCATCAAGTTAATACTGGGAGATAGAATTCTAAGGGGACGTTACAAACATTACCCATACCAAAACGGAAATAGGAAAACATCACCATGGACTTTGTCGCCGGACTTCCCAAAATATCTAAAGGCCATAATCCTATAAGGGTTATAGTTGATCGCCTAATGATGTTTGATCACTTCATTACTATCATAGAATATTTATCTATTAAATAGATTTCTAGAATATATATTAAGGATGTGGTGAGATTACATGGAGTTATACTTTATATTATATGTGATTGGGACCTAAGGTTTACCTCAATGTTCTGGAGAAGTCTTCAGCAGGCTCTGGATACATATTTTAGTTTCATAACTTATTATCGTCTTCATATAGATGGTCAATCTGATAATACAATTCAAACTCTAGAAGACATGTTGAGATCTTTCTCTATGAATTTCAAGGGTGGTTGGGATCAACACCTACCATTGTTATAATTTTCTTATAATAATATATTTCACTCTAGTATTAAGATGGATCCTTATGTATCCCTTATAGTAAGAAGTATAGCACTCCAACATGCTGGAATGTTGCTGGGGAAAGAAAGCTATTGGAACCTGATCTAATTGAGGAGATGGTATAGAATGTTAGATCTATTCAACAAGATATAATAGATTCTCAAAGTCGACAAAAATTTATGCTCAAAATTGATGAAAAGACCCAGAGTTTAAAGTGGATGAAATTTTTTTTCTATGAATATCTCCCTAGAAGAGAGTGATGAGATTTGGAAATAAGGGAAAACTAAGACCTAGGAATATCCATCCTTGTGAAATTCTTGATTGTGTTGGGAAGGTAGCTTATCGATTGGCACTTCCACAAAATCTCTCAAAAGATTATTATGTGTTCCATGTATCTCTCATGAGAAAATATATACCTAATCCTTCACATGTACTAAACTCATAAGTCATACTGCTGGAGAAAGATATTTCTTATTAAGAACAACAAATAGAGATTATGAATCATAGAGAAAAAGTTTTATTAAACAAGACCACTCTCTTTGTTAAAGTTTTATGGAAGAACCACCAATTTGAGGAAGCTATGTGGGAACCTGAGGATGTGATGAGGTAGATTTATCCTCATTTGTTTGTATCCAAGTGCCGAATTTTTATGGTGAAATAAATTTTAAGGGGGGTATAATGTAACAAATTGATATTTTTAATGAATATTTCTCCTAAATAATTTTAATTTTTCAATATCATGTGTTGCATGCAACCATAAGTTCAAACGAACCACGATATACTATTAATTTAAAATGACCATTATAAACATTATGTTAAATTAGAAAAAATAAATATGAATAAAGGTATAACTCAATATAAATGTATTATCATGTTCTTATAGAATAATCATACATTTTATTAAAATCAATTTATTCTTCAAAAATATGTTTTCTTCAAAAATTAGTTTATTTTATTTTTATGAGTGAATATTAATTTGTAGAATTTATATAAAATGTATTTGAAAAAATTAATTTCATTTAGAATGTCAAAATTAACTTAAAATTATTTTTTTATAATTTTCTGAAAACATTTAAGGAATAGTGACAATACTGATATTTATTGAAAACAGTATTTTCTTTTAAAGTCTTTATGAAGTTGAATTATTTTTTGAATAGTTTTAAATTTTAATTAGTTAATTTTGATTTAAAATAATCCAATTATGGTTTTTAAAAATGATTTTATACACAAATTTATTATAAAAACATTTCATGTTTTAAAAGGGAATATTTCTAAAAAATTGTTTTTCATGGTAGTTTACCGGTTTTATTTTAAATTTAATTCAATAACTTCTGCATTTAAAATTTTGAAAAATATATTAAAATTTTTTATTTATATGGTTCAAATTTAGTGAATAGGCTCCATTTATTTTTTTCCAATATGAATAGTAACCTTGGTAAATGTTGTTACCATGGTAAATGTTAATTTGGTTAATTTAGGTTAAAAATAAAATTAAAAATACTATAAAATGACCCTAACACATGCCAAAATTTTATTGGATGAATATAATTATACCCTTTACACAAAAGGATCGAAATAAAGTTTTTTAATAGATATTTTTCTATCAAAATAACTTATATAATATTTAAATAATAGAAAGTCACAAAATGTTACTTTCATTATTTTAAATATCCCTTATGTGCCCACATGAAGACAAATACCTATTATGAACGAATATAAATGTAAATTTGTAACATAATAAACTTATTTTCATGATAAAAATTTATTTTTTACTTTTTCTGCCACCTTGATGAGATTATCATATCTATAATATTTTATGTAATAAAAACTTAAAGATGTCATATTAATGTTTCAAATACTATATCATTTTTAAAATAGGGTTACTTAAAGCATATATTCTACTATAAATATTCTTCTGAAATATATAAGATTTATATTCACATGATATTTTATTTTTAATTTTTAGTGAACAAATGATAATATTAAATAATTATACAACACTTTTGTAGTAGTTATTTTATTAATGGAAATATCAAATAAATGTTACTAAAAATATTAAAATATTTATAATATGAGATAATCAATGTAATAAAAAAATTATAAATGGACTTGAACTATTTGGGATATAATAAAATATATTTTTTTCTAAGATAACATGTTATCTTGATATTTTTAGAATTATGAATAATGAATAGCGTCAAAATTTCCACTGATGATATTTTATCAAAATAATATTTTATTAAATTATTTAAAATTAATAAAACAATTTTAAAAATTCAAAAAAAATATAATATGGTTAAAATTTTATAAATTTTTCATTTATGATTTAATTTACATCACATGAGTAAAATTCAAAACCTTTTAATATTGAAAAATTTGTTACCTTAGTTAAAATTAAAAAAGGTTAACTAAGGATTATTAAAAATGTTAAGGTTCAAAATAATATGAAACCTTTTCTAAAATCTATTTTTTCATGATATAAAAATATCATATTATATTTGAATACATGGACTTTTGAGGTATTTTTATATAGATTGAATTTATTATAAATTAATATTCTGAGTGAATTCCAAAAGTGCCCCTCACACTACCAGAAAACCCCCGTTTAGAGGAGATTTTTTCGCAGCGGTTTTTAAAATCGCCGCGAAACGGCAAAAAAATTATTTTTTTTTTAATTTTTTTTTTAATTTTTTTTTTTAATTTTTTTTTAATTTTTTTTAATTTTATTTGAGGATTAGCGGCGGTTTCTTTAAAAAACCGCCGTGAAATAGCGGCGGTTTTGGTAAAACCGCCGTGAAATGAAATGAAAAAATAAAAACACACGAGAAACCCTGAAATCACTAAAACGACCATAACTTTTGATCCGGGTGTCCGTTGAGGCACCACGACCAGTAAAATCGAAGCTCATGAAGATATATAGAGGCACATATAATCAAAACCGTGAGACGGTCTAAGGTGTGGAAGATATTAGAGTTATAATAAAGTTGAAAAAAGTTCTCCAACTTCAAATGACCATAACTTTCGCTCCGGGTGTCCGTTTGGGCTCTACCACATATCAAATCAAAGCCAGCGAAGAGAGCTACGCACTACTTTAAAAAAAGTATGCTTCTGTCGTGTTTTTTGACCCAAAAAACCTTTCTGAAGGCCTCTGAACCCCCGTTTCTGTCACCGGTGTCCCGTCGAACTTGTCTTTAAACAGACCTAACTTTCGATCCGCATGTCAGTTCGGCCTCCTCCACCTGCCAGATCATAGCTCATTCCATGGGCTTTAGTTTGACTGGTCGCGGAGCCCACATGCACTCCTAGATCATATGTTATGGCCTTTTTAGTGGGTATCGGGTTTGTTATGTTTTTCAATGCCTCGTTTCTAGCACCTGTTCCCCGTCAGCTTTTTTTTAAATGGTCATAACTTCCGATCCTCCTGTCCATTCGGACTCTTTCACCTTTCAGGTCGAAGATTGTTTCAGTATCTTTGATTTGACAAGTCGCAGATCTAAAACGGACTCTCGGATCATAAGTTATCTCTGTTAATGTGAGTCCAATGTTTTTGTCTCTTTATGACCGTTTTGACGGGTTTTAACAGTAGGTCCATTTATTACTGTTTATTTGGGTTTCCATGACTTTTTATCTTTATCAATGGGTTTTTATGGGTTATTATGATGATTATGTTGAATTATTAAGGAGTTTTCCAGAGTTTTCACGAGTTTTCATGCGTTCTCATTCTTTCTAATGCCTCATTCTTCATATGTTTCTCCATCCTTTTTTATGTGTTTTCATGATTTTTCATCCCTTATCACGTCTTTTCATACTTCTTCATGTGTTTCCTTTATTATTTATTATTTATTATTTATAATATACTTTAATTTATTTATTATCTATTATTTGTAACTGGTTATTTATTATTTATTATTTATTATTTATTATTTATTATTTATATTTATTTATTATTTATTATTTATTATTTATTATTTATTATTTATTATTTATTATTAATTATTTATATTTATTTATTATTTATATTTATTTATTATTTATATTTATTTATTATTTATATTTATTTATTATTTATTATTTATATTTATTTATTATTTATATTTATTTATTATTTATTATTTATTATTTATTATTTATTATTTATTATTTATATTTATTTATTATTTTTTCTTTTTTATTTTTTATTTATTATTTATAATTATTTATTAGTTATTATTTATTAGTTATTAGTTATTATTTATTATTTATTATTTATTATTTATTATTTATTATTTATTATTTATTTATTATTTATATTTATATTTATTTATTATTTATTATTTATATTTATTTATTATTTATATTTATTTATTATTTATTATTTATTATTTATTATTTATATTTATTTATTTATTATTTATTATTTATTATTTATTATTTATTATTTATTATTTATTATTTATATTTATTTATTTAATATTTATTATTTATTATTTATTATTTATTATTTAATATTTATTATTTAATATTTATTATTCATTATTGATTATTTATTATTTATTGTTTATTATTTATTATTTATATCTATTATATATTATTTATTATTTATTATTTATTATTTATATCTACTAGGTATTTATTATTTATTATTTATTATTTATTATTTATTATTTAATATTTAATATTTATTATTTATATTTATTTATTATTTATCTTTATTTATTATTTATTATTTATATTTATTTATTATTTATTATTTGTATTTATTTAAACCGCCGATAAAAAACCGTCGCGAAACGTTCTGCGACGGTTTTGAAAACCGCCAGCCAGATCATAGCTCGTTCCATGAGCTTCAGTTTGACTGGTCGCGACGCCCACATGCACTCCTAGATCATATGTTATGGCCTTTTTAGTGGGTATTGGGTTTGTTATGTTTTTCAAAGCCTCGTTTCTAGCACCCCTTCCCCGTCAGCTTTTTTTTAAATGGTCATAACTTCCGATCCGCCTGTCCATTCAGACTCTTTCACCTTTCAGGTCGAAGATCGTTTCAGGATCTTTGATTTGACAGGTCGCGGATCTAAAACGGACTCTCGGATCATAAGTTATCTCCGTTAATGTGAGTCCAATGTTTTTGTCTCTTTATGACCGTTTTGACGGGTTTTAAGGGTAGGTCCATTTATAACTGTTTATTTGGGTTTCCATGACTTGTTATCTTTATCAATGGTTTTTTATGGATTATTATTATGATTATGTTGAATTATTAAGGAGTTTTCCAGAGTTGTCACGAGTTTTCATGCGTTCTCATTCTTTCTAATGCCTCATTATTCATATGTTTCTCCATCCTTTTTCATGCGTTTTCATGATTTTTCATCCCTTATCACGTCTTTTCATACTTTTTCATGTTCTTCCTTTATTATTTATTATTTATTATTTATAATATACTTTAATTTATTTATAATCTATTATTTGTAACTGGTTATTTATTATTTATTATTTATTATTTATTATTTATTATTTATATTTATTAATTATTTATGTTTATTTATTATTTATTATTTATTATTTATATTTATTTATTATTTATTATTTATTAGTTATTATTTATTATTTATTATTAATTATTTATATTTATTTATTATTTATATTTATTTATTATTTATATTTATTTATTATTTATATTTATTTATTATTTATTATTTATATTTATTTATTATTTATTATTTATTATTTATTATTTATTATTTATATTTATTTCTTATTTCTTATTTCTTATTTTTTATTTATTATCTATTTTAATTTATTAGTTATTATTTATTATTTATTATTTATTATTTATTATTTATTATTTATTTATTATTTATTATTTATTATTTATATTTATTTATTAATTATATTTATTTATTATTTATTATTTATTATTTATTATTTATTATTTATATTTATTTCTTTATTATTTATTATTTATTATTTATTATTTATTATTTATTATTTATATTTATTATTTATATTTATTTATTTAATATTTAATATTTATTATTTATTATTTATTATTTAATATTTATTATTCATTATTGAATATTTATTATTTATTATTTATTATTTATTATTTATATCTATTATTTATTATTTATTATTTATTATTTATTATTTATTATTTATATCTACTATGTTTTTATTATTTATTATTTATTATTTATTATTTATTATTTATTATTTATTATTTATTATTTATTATTTATATTTATTTATTATTTATATTTATTTATTATTTATTATTTATATTTATTTAAACCGCCGCTAAAAACCACAGCGAAACGTTCTGCGACGGTTTTGAAAACCGCCTGCCAGATCATAGCTCGTTCCATGAGCTTCAGTTTGACTGGTCGCGGCGCCCACATGCACTCCTAGATCATATATTATGCCCTTTTTAGTGGATATCGGGTTTGTTATGTTTTTCAATGCCTCGTTTCTAGCACCCGTTCCCCATCAGCTTTTTTTTAAATGTTCATAACTTCTGATCCGCCTGTCTATTTGGACTCTTTCATCTTTCAGGTCGAAGATCGTTTCAGGATCTTTGATTTGATAGGTCGCGGATCTAAAACGGACTCTCGGATCATAAGTTATCTCCGTTAATGTGAGTCCAATGTTTTTGTTTCTTTATGACCGTTTTGACGGGTTTTAATGGTATGCCCATTTATTACTGTTTATTTGGGTTTCCATGACTTGTTATCTTTATAAATGGTTTTTTATGGGTTATTATGATGATTATGTTGAATTATTAAGAAGTTTTCCAGAGTTGTCATGAGTTTTCATGCGTTCTAATTCTTTCTAATGCCTCATTCTTCATATGTTTCTCCATCCTTTTTCATGCGTTTTCATGATTTTTTATCCCTTATCACGTCTTTTCATACTTTTTCATGTGTTTCCTTTTTTATTTATTATTTATTATTTATAATATACTTTAATTTATTTATTATCTATTATTTGTAACTGGTTATTTATTATTTAGTATTTATTATTTATTATTTATTATTTATATTTATTAATTAATTATGTTTATTAATTATTTATTATTTATTATTTATATTTAATTATTATTTATTATTTATTATTTATTAGTTATTATTTATTATTTATTATTAATTATTTATATTTATTTATTATTTATATTTATTGATTATTTATTATTTATATTTATTTATTATTTATTATTTATTATGTATTATTTATTATTTATATTTATTTATTATTTTTTCTTTTTTATTTATTATTTATTATTTATATTTATTTATTAGTTATTATTTATTATTTATTATTTATTATTTATTATTTATTACTTATTATTTATATTTATTTATCATTTATTATTTATTTATTATTTATTATTTATTATTTATATTTATTTATTATTTATTATTTATATTTATTTATTATTTATATTTATTTATTATTTATTATTTAATATTTATTATTTATATTTATTTATTTAATATTTAATATTTATTATTTATTGTTTATTATTTATTATTCATTATTGATTATTTATTATTTATTATTTATTATTTATTATTTGTATCTATTATTTATTATTTATTATTTATTATTTATTATTTATATCTCCTATGTATTTATTATTTTTTATTTTTTATTTTTTATTTTTTATTTTTTATTTATATATATTTATTATTTATATTTATTTATTATTTATCTTTATTTATTATTTATTAATTCTATTTATTTATTATTTATTATTTATATTTATTTATTATTTATTATTTATATTTATTTAAACTGCCGCTAAAAAACCGCTGCGAAACGTTCTGCAGCGGTTTTGAAAATCGCCTGCCAGATCATAGCTCGTTCCATGAGCTTCAGTTTAACTGGTCGCGGCGCCCACATGCACTTCTAGATCATATGTTATGGCCTTTTTACTGGGTATCGGGTTTGTTATGTTTTTCAATGCCTCGTTTCTAGCACCCGTTCCCCGTTAGCTTTTTTTTAAATGGTCATAACTTCTGATCCGTCTATCTATTCGGACTCTTTCACCTTTTAGGTCGAAGATCGTTTCAAGATCTTAGATTTGACAGGTCGCGGATCTAAAACGGACTCTCGGATCATAAGTTATCTCCGTTAATGTGAGTCCAATGTTTTTGTCTCTTTTTGACCGTTTTGACGGGTTTTAACAGTAGGTCCATTTATTACTGTTTATTTGGGTTTCCATGACTTGTTATCTTTATCAATGGTTTTTTATGGGTTATTATGATGATTATGTTGAATTATTAAGGAGTTTTTCAGAGTTGTCACGAGTTTTCATGCGTTCTCATTCTTTCTAATGCCTCAATCTTCATATGCTTCTCCATCCTTTTTCATTCGTTTTCATGATTTTTCATCCCTTATCACGTCTTTTCATACTTTTTTGTGTGTTTCCTTTATTATTTATTATTTATTATTTATAATATACTTTAATTTATTTATTATCTATTATTTGTAACTGGTTATTTATTATTAATTATTTATTATTTATTATTTATATTTATTATTTATATTTATTATTTATTTATGTTTATTTATTATTTATTATTTATTATTTATATTTATTTATTTTTTTTTATTTTTTTTATTATTTATTAGTTATTTAATTATTATTTATTATTTATTATTTATTATGTATATTTTTTAATTATTTATGTTTATTTATTATTTATTATTTATTATTTATATTTATTTATTATTTATTATTTATTATTTATTATTTATTAGTTATTATTTATTATTAATTATTAATTATTTATATTTATTTATTATTTATATTTATTTTTTATTTTTTATTTTTTATTTATTATTTATTATTTATATTTATTTATTAGTTATTATTTATTATTTATTATTTATTATTTATTATTTATATTTATTTATTATTTATTATTTATTATTTATTATTTATTATTTATTTATTATTTATATTTATTTATTATTTATTTTTTATTATTTATTATTTATTATTTATATTTATTTATTTAATATTTATTATTTATTATTTATTATTTATTATTTATTATTCATTATTGATTATTTTTTATTTTTTATTTATATTTATTTATTAGTTATTATTTATTAGTTATTATTTATTATTTATTATTTATTATTTATTATTTATATTTATTTATTATTTATTATTTATTATTTATTATTTATTTATTATTTATTATTTATTATTTATATTTATTTATTATTTATTATTTATATTTATTTATTATTTATATTTATTTATTATTTATTATTTATTATTTATTATTTATATTTATTTATTTAATATTTAATATTTATTATTTATTATTTATTATTTATTATTTATTATTGATTATTGATTATTTATTATTTATTATTTATTATTTATATCTATTATTTATTATTTATTATTTATTATTTATTATTTATATCTCCTATGTATTTATTATTTATTATTTATTATTTATTATTTATTATTTATTATTTATTATTTATATTCATTTATTATTTATATTTATTTATTATTTATCTTTATTTATTATTTATTATTTATATTTATTTATTATTTATTATTTATATTTATTTATTATTTATTATTTATATTTATTTAAACCGCCGCTAAAAAACCGCCGTGAAATGTTCTGCGGCGGTTTTGAAAACCGCCTGCCAGATCATAGCTCGTTCCATGAGCTTCAGTTTAACTGGTCGCGGCGCCCACATGCACTCCTAGATCATATGTTATGGCCTTTTTACTGGGTATCGGGTTTGTTATGTTTTTCAATGCCTCGTTTCTAGCCCCCGTTCCCCCGTTAGCTTTTTTTTAAATGGTCATAACTTCCGATCCGTCTATCTATTCGGACTCTTTCACCTTTCAGGTCGAAGATCGTTTCAGGATCTTTAATTTGACAGGTTGCGGATCTAAAACGGACTCTCGGATCATAAGTTATCTCCCTTAATGTGAGTCCAATGTTTTTGTCTCTTTATGACCGTTTTGACGGGTTTTAACGGTAGGTCCATTTATTACTGTTTATTTGAGTTTCCATGACTTGTTATCTTTATCAATGGTTTTTTATGGGTTATTATGATGATTATGTTGAATTATTAAGTAGTTTTCCAGAGTTGTCACGAGTTCTCATGCGTTCTCATTCTTTCTAATGCCTCATTCTTCATATGCTTCTCCATCCTTTTTCATTCGTTTTCATGATTTTTCATCCCTTATCACGTCTTTTCATACTTTTTTGTGTGTTTCCTTTATTATTTATTATTTATTATTTATAATATACTTTAATTTATTTATTATCTATTATTTGTAACTGGTTAGTTATTATTTATTATTTATTATTTATTATTTATTATTTATATTTATTAATTATTTATGTTTATTTATTATTTATTATTTATTATTTATTATTTATATTTATTTATTATTTATATTTATTATTTATTATTTATTATTCAGTAGTTATTATTTATTATTAATTATTAATTATTTATATTTATTTATTATTTATATTTATTTATTATTTATATTTATTTATTATTTTTTCTTTTTTCTTTTTTATTTATTATTTATATTTATATTTTAGTTATTATTTATTAGTTATTATTTATTATTTATTATTTATTATTTATTATTTATATTTATTTATTATTTATTATTTATTATTTATTATTTATATTTATTTTTTATTTTTTATTTATATTTATTTATTATTTATTATTTATTATTTATTATTTATTATTTATATCTATTATTTATTGTTTATTATTTATTATTTATTATTTATATCTACTATGTATTTATTATTTATTATTTATTATTTATTATTTATATTTATTTATTATTTATCTTTATTTATTTTTTATTATTTATATTTATTTATTATTTATTATTTATATTTATTTATTATTTATTATTTATATTTATTTAAACCGCCGCTAAAAAACCGCAGTGAAACGTTCTGCGACGGTTTTGAAAACCGTCTGCCAGATCGTAGCTCGTTCCATGAGCTTTAGTTTGACTTGTCGGGGCGTCCACATGCACTCCTAGATCATATGTTATGGCCTTTTTAGTGGGTATCGGGTTTGTTATATTTTTCAATGCCTCGTTTCTAGCACCCGTTTCCCGTCAGGCTTTTTTTAAATGGTCATAACTTCCGATCCGCCTGTCCATTCGGACTCTTTCACCTTTCAGGTCGAAGATCGTGTCCGGATCTTTGATTTGACAGGTCGCGGATCTAAAACGGACTCTCGGATCATAAGTTATCTCCGTTAATCTAAGTCCAATGTTTTTGTCTCTTTATGACCGTTTTGACGGGTTTTAACGGTAGGTCCATTTATTACTGTTTATTTGTGTTTCCATGACTTGTTATCTTTATCAATGGTTTTTTATGGGTTTTTATGATGATTATGTTGAATTATTAAGGAGTTTTCCAGAGTTGTTACGAGTTTTCATGCGTTCTCATTCTTTCTAATGCTTCATTCTTCATATGCTTCTCCATCATTTTTCATGCGTTTTCATGATTTTTCATCCCTTATCACGTCTTTTCATACTTTTTCATGTGTTTCCTTTATTATTTATTATTTATTATTTATAATATACTTTAATTTATTTATTATCTATTATTTGTAACTGGTTATTTATTATTTATTATTTATTATTTATTATTTATTATTTATTGTTTATATTTATTAATTATTTATGTTTATTTATTATTTATTATTTATTATTTATATTTATTTATTATTTATTATTTATTATTTATTAGTTATTATTTGTTATTTATTATTAATTATTTATATTTATTTATCATTTATATTTATTTATTATTTATATTTATTTATTATTTATTATTTATATTTATTTATTAGTTATTATTTATTATTTATTATTTATTATTTATATTTATTAATTATTTTTTATTTATTATTTATATTTATTTATTAGTTATTATTTATTAGTTATTATTTATTTTTTATTTTTTATTTTTTATTTTTTATATTTATTTATTTTTTATTTTTTATTATTTTTTATTTATTATTTATTTATTATTTATTTATTATTTATTATTTATTATTTATATTTATTTATTATTTATTATTTATATTTATTTATTTATTATTTATTATTTATTATTTATTATTTATATTTATTTATTTATTATTTATTATTTATTATTTATTATTTATTATTTGTTATTTATTATTCATTATTGATTATTGATTATTTATTATTTATTATTTATATCTATTATTTATTATTTATTATTTATTATTTATATCTACTATGTATTTATTCTTTATAATTATTTATTATTTATTTATTATTTATATTTATATTTATTTAAACCACCGCTAAAAAACTGTCGCGAAACGTTCTGTGACGGTTTTGAAAACCGCCTGCCAGATCTTAGCTCATTCCATGAGCTTCAGTTTGACTGGTCGCGGTGTCTACATGCACTCATAGATCATATGTTTTGGCCTTTTTAGGGGGTATCTGATTTGTTATGTTTTTCAATGCCTCGTTTCTAGCACCCGTTCCCCGTCAGCTTTTTTTTAAATGGTCATAACTTCCGATCCGCCTCTCCATTCGTACTCTTTCAGCTTTCAGGTCGAAGATCGTTTCAGGATCTTTGATTTGACAGGTCGTGGATCTAAAATGGACTCTCAGATCATAAGTTATCTCCGTTAATGTGAGTCCAATATTTTTGCCTCTTTATGACCGTTTTGACGGGTTTTAACGGTAGGTCCATTTATTACTTTTTATTAGGGTTTCCATGACTTGTTATCTTTATCAATGGTTTTTTATGGGTTATTATTATGATTATGTTGAATTATTAAGGAGTTTTCCAGAGTTATCAGGAGTTTTCATGCGTTCTCATTCTTTCTAATGTCTCATTCTTCATATGCTTCTCCATCCTTTTTCATGCGTTTTCATGATTTTTCATCCCTTATCACGTCTTTTCATACTTTTTCATGTGCTTCCTTTATTATTTATTATTTATTATTTATAATATACTTTAATTTATTTATTATCTATTATTTGTAACTGGATATTTCTTATTTATTATTTATTATTTATTATTTATATTTATTAATTATTTATGTTTATTTATTATTTATTATTTATTATTTATATTTATTTATTATTTATTATTTGTTATTTATTAGTTATTAGTTATTATTTATTATTAATTATTTATATTTATTTATTATTTATATTTATTTATTATTTATATTTATTTATTTGTTATTATTTTTTATTTATTTTTTATTTATTTTTATTTTTTATTTTTTATTTTTTATATTTATTTTTTTTTTATTTTTTTTTTTATTATTTATTATCTATATTAATTTATTAGTTATTATTTATTAATTATTATTTATTATTTATTTATTATTTATTATTTATATTTATTTATTATTTATTATTTATATTTATTTATTAATTGTATTTATTTATTATTTATTATTTATTATTTATATTTATTTCTTTATTATTTATTTTTTATTTTTTATTTTTTATTTTTTATTATTTATATTTATTTATTTAATATTTAATATTTAATATTTAATATTTATTATTTAATATTTATTATTCATTATTGATTATTGATTATTGATTATTGATTATTTATTATTTATATCTATTATTTATTAGTTATTATTTATTATTTATTATTTATATCTACTATGTTTTTATTATTTATTATTTATTATTTATTATTTATTATTTATTATTTATTATTTATATTTATTTATTATTTATATTTATTTATTATTTATTATTTATATTTATTTGAACTGCTGATAAAAAACCGCCGCGAAAAGTTCTGCGACGGTTTTGAAAACCGCCTGCCAGATCATAGCTCGTTCCATGAGCTTCAGTTTGACTGGTCGCGGCGCCCACATGCACTCCTAGATCATATGTTATGGTCTTTTTAGTGGGTATCGGGTTTGTTATGTTTTTCAATGCCTCGTTTCTAGCACTCGTTCCCCATCAGCTTTTTTTTAAATATTCATAACTTCTGATCCTCCTGTCCATTCGGACTCTTTCACCTTTCAGGTCGAAGATCATTTCAGGATCTTTGATTTGACAGGTCGCGGATCTAAAACGGACTCTCGGATCATAAGTTATATCCGTTAATGTGAGTCCAATGTTTTTGTCTCTTTATGACCGTTTTGACGGGTTTTAACGGTAGGTCCATTTATTACTGTTTATTTGGGTTTCCATGACTTGTTATCTTTATCAATGGTTTTTTATGGGTTATTATGATGATTATGTTGAATTATTAAGGAGTTTCCAGAGTTGTCACGAGTTTTCATGCGTTCTCATTCTTTCTAACGCCTCATTCTTCATATGTTTCTCCATCCTTTTTCATGTGTTTTCATGATTTTTCATCCCTTATCACGTATTTTCATACTTTTTCATGTGTTTCCTTTATTATTTATTATTTATTATTTATAATATACTTTAATTTATTTATTATCTATTATTTATAACTGGTTATTTATTATTTATTATTTATTATTTATTATTTATTATTTATATTTATTAATTATTTATGTTTATTTATTATTTATTATTTATTATTTATATTTATTTATTATTTATTATTTAATATTTATTATTTATTATTTATTATTTATTATTTATTATTTATTATTTATTATTTATATTTATTTATTATTTATTATTTATATTTATTTATTATTTATTATTTATTATTTATTATTTATATTTATTTATTCTTTTTTCTTTTTTCTTTTTTCTTTATTATTTATATTTATTTATTAGTTATTATTTATTAGTTATTAGTTATTATTTATTATTTATTATTAATTATTTATATTTATTTATTATTTATTATTTATTATTTATTATTTATTATTTATTATTTATTTATTATTTATTATTTATATTTATTTATTATTTATATTTATATTTATTTATTATTTATTATTTATATTTATTTATTATTTATATTTATTTATTATTTATTATTTATTATTTATTATTTATATTTATTTATTTAATATATATTATTTATTATTTATTATTCATTATTTATTATTCATTATTGATTATTGATTATTGATTATTGATTATTGATTATTTATTATTTATTATTTATTATTTATTATTTATATCTATTTATTATTTATATTTATTTATTATTTATCTTTATTTATTATTTATTATATATATTTATTTATTATTTATTATTTATATTTATTTATTATTTATTATTTATATTTATTTAAACCGCCGCTAAAAAACCTCCGCGAAACGTTCTGCGACGGTTTTGAAAACCGCCTGGCAGATCATAGCTCGTTCCATGAGCTTCAGTTTGACTGGTTGTGACGCCCACATGCACTCCTAGATCATATGTTATGGCCTTTTTACTGGGTATCGGGTTTGTTATGTTTTTCAATGCCTCGTTTCTAGCACCCGTTCCCCGTCATCTTTTTTTTAAATGGTCATAACTTTCGATCTGTCTGTCTATTCGGACTCTTTCACCTTTCAGGTCGAAGATCGTTTCAGGATCTTTGATTTGATAGGTCGCGGATCTAAAACAGGCTCTCGGATCATAAGTTATCTCAGTTAATGTGAGTCCAATGTTTTTGTCTCTTTATGACCGTTTTGACGGGTTTTTACGGTAGGTCCATTTATTACTGTTTATTTGGGTTTCCATGACTTGTTATCTTTATCAATGGTTTTTTATGGGTTATTATGATGATTATGTTGAATTATTAAGGAGTTTTCCAGAGTTGTCACGAGTTTTCATGCGTTCTCATTCTTTCTAATGTCTCATTCTTCATATGCTTCTCCGTCTTTTTTCATTTGTTTTCATGATTTTTCATCTCTTATCACGTGTTTTCATACTTTTTCATGTGTTTCCTTTATTATTTATTATTTATTATTTATAATATACTTTAATTTATTTATTATCTATTATTTGTAACTGGTTATTTATTATTTATTATTTATTATTTATATTTATTAATTATTTATGTTTATTTATTATTTATTATTTATTATTTATATTTATTTATTATTTATTATTTATTATTTATTATTTATTAGTTATTATTTATTATTTATTATTAATTATTTATATTTATTTATTATTTATATTTATTTATTATTTTTTCTTTTTTCTTTTTTATTTATTATTTATATTTATTTATTAGTTATTATTTATTATTTATTATTTATTATTTATTATTTATATTTATTTATTATTTATTATTTATTATTTATTATTTATTTATTATTTATATTTATTTATTATTTATTATTTATATTAATTTATTTTTTATATTTATTTATTTTTTATTTTTTATTATTTATTATTATTTATTTATATTTATTTATTTATTATTTATTATTTATTATTTATTATTTATTATTTATTATTTATATTTATTTATTTAATATTTAATATTTATTATTTATTATTTAATATTTAATATTTATTTTTCATTATTGATTATTGATTATTGATTATTTATTACTTATTATTTATATCTATTATTTATTATTTATTATTTATTATTTATTATTTATATCAACTATGTATTTATTATTTATTTTTTATTTTTTATTTTTTATTTTTTATTTTTTATTTTTTATATTTATTTATTATTTATCTTTATTTATTATTTATTATTTATAATAATTTATTATTTATTATTTATATTTATTTATTATTTATTATTTATATTTATTTATTATTTATATTTATTTAAACTACCGCTAAAAAACTGTCGCGAAACGTTCTGCGACGGTTTTGAAAACCGCCTGCGAGATCATAGCTCGTTCCATGAGCTTCAGTTTGACTGGTCGCGGCGCCCACATGCACTCCTAGATCATGTGTTATGGCCTTTTTAGTGGGTATCAGGTTTGTTATGTTTTTCAATGCCTCATTTCTAGCACCCGTTCCCCATCAGCTTTTTTTTAAATGGTCATAACTTCTGATCCGCCTGTCCATTCAGACTCTTCCACCTTTCAGGTCGAAGATCGTTTCAGAATCTTTGATTTGACAGGTCGCGGATCTAAAACGGACTCTCAGATCATAAGTTATCTCCGTTAATGTGAGTCCAATGTTTTTGTCTCTTTATGACCGTTTTGACGAGTTTTAACGGTAGGTCCATTTATTACTGTTTATTTGGGTTTGCATGACTTGTTATCTTTATCAATGGTTTTTTATGGGTTATTATGATGATTATGCTGAATTATTAAGGGGTTTTCCAAATTTGTCATGAGTTTTCATGCGTTCTCATTCTTTCTAATGTCTCATTCTTCATATGCTTCTTCATCCTTTTTCATGCGTTTTCATGATTTTTCATCCCTTATCACGTCTTTTCATACTATTTCATGGGTTTCCTTTATTATTTATTATTTATTATTTATAATATACTTTAATTTATTTATTATCTATTATTTGTAACTGATTATTTATTATTGATTATTTATTATTTATTAATTATTATTTATATTTATTAATTATTTGTGTTTATTAATTATTTATTATTTATTATTTATATTTATTTATTATTTATTATTTATTAGTTATTATTTATTATTTATTATTAATTATTAATTATTTATATTAATTTATTATTTATATTTATATTTATTTATTATTTATTATTTATATTTATTTATTATTTATTATTTATTATTTATTATTTATATTTATTTATTATTTTTTCTTTTTTCTTTTTTATTTATTATTTATATTTATTTATTATTTATTATTTATTATTTATATTTATTTATATTTATTTATTATTTATTTATTATATTTATTTGTTATTTATTTATTATTTATTATTTATTATTTATTATTTATTATTTATTATTTATTATTTATTATTTATTATTTATTATTTATTATTTATTATTTATTATTTATTATTTATTATTTATTATTTATTATTTATTATTTATTATTTATATTTATTTATTTAATAATTATTATTTATTATTTATTATTTAATATTTAATATTTATTATTCATTATTGATTATTGATTATTTATTATTTATTATTTATTATTTATATCTATTATTTTATTATTTATTATTTATTAATTATTATTTATTATTTATATCTACTATGTATTTATTATTTATTATTTATTATTTATATTTATTTATCATTTATCTTTATTTATTATTTATTATTTATTTTTATTTATTATTTATTATTTATATTTCTTTATTATTTATTATTTATATTTATTTATTATTTATTATTTATATGTATTTAAACCGCCGCTAAAAAAACGCAGCGAAACGTTCTGCGACGGTTTTGAAAACCGCCTGCCAGATCATAGCTTGTTCCATGAGCTTCAGTTTGACTGGTAGTGGTGCCCACATGCACTCCTAGATCATATGTTATGGCCTTTTTAGTGGGTATCGGGTTTGTTATGTTTTTCAATGCCTCGTTTCTAGTACCCGTTCCCCGTCAGGTTTTTTTTAAAGGGTCATAACTTCCTATCCGCCTATCCATTCGGACTCTTTCACCTTTCATGTCGAAGATCGTGTCAGGATCTTTGATTTTACAGGTCGCGGATCTAAAACGGACTCTCGTATCATAAGTTATCTCTGTTAATCCGAGTCCAATGTTTTTGTCTATTTATGACCGTTTTGACGGGTTTTAACGGTAGGTCCATTTATTACTGTTTATTTGTGTTTCCATGACTTGTTATCTTTATCAATGGTTTTTTATGAGTTATTATGATGATTATGTTGAATTATTAAGGAGTTTTCTAGAGTTGTCATGAGTTTTCATTCATTCTCATTCTTTCTAATGTCTGATTCTTCATATGTTTCTCTATCATTTTTCATGCGTTTTCATGATTTTTCATCCCTTATCACGTCTTTTCATAATTTTTCATGTGTTTCCTTTATTATTTATTATTTATTATTTATAATATACTTTAATTTATTTATTATATATTATTTGTAACTGGTTATTTATTATTTATTATTTATTATTTATTATTTATTGTTTATATTTATTAATTATTTATGTTTATTTATTATTTATTATTTATTATTTATATTTATTTATTATTTATTATTTATTATTTATTAGTTATTATTTATTATTTATTATTAATTATTTATATTTATTTATTATTTATATTTATTTATTATTATATTTATTTATTATTTATATTTATTTATTATTTATTATTTATTATTTATTATTTATTATTTATATTTATTAATTATTTTTTTCTTTTTTCTTTTTTATTTATTATTTATATTTATTTATTAGTTATTATTTATTAGTTAATATTTATTTTTTATTATTTATTTTTTATTTTTTATTTTTTATTTTTTATATTTATTTATTTTTTATTTTTTATTATTTTTTATCTATTATTTATTTATTATTTATTATTTATATGTATTTATTATTTATTATTTATATTTATTTATTATTTATTATTTATATTTATTTATTATTTATATTTATTTATTAGTTATTATTTATTATTTATTATTTATTATTTATATTTATTTATTTATTATTTATTATTTATTATTTATTATTTATTATTTATTTATTTAATATTTAATATTTATTATTTATTATTTATTATTTAATATTTATTATTCATTATTGATTATTGATTATTGATTATTTATTATTTATATCTACTATTTATTATTTATTATTTATTATTTAGTGTTTATATCTACTATGTATTTATTCTTTATATTTATTTATTATTTATCTTTATTTATAATTTATTATTTATATTTATTTATTATTTATTATTTTTATTTATTATTTATTTATTATTTATATTTATTTAAACCGCCGCTAAAAAACTGTCGCGAAACGTTCTGCGACGGTTTTGAAAACCGCCTTCCAGATCATAGCTCATTCCATGAGCTTTAGTTTGACTGGTCGCGGCGTCCACATGCACTTCTAGATCATACGTTATGGCCTTTTTAGGGGGTATCGGGTTTGTTATGTTTTTCAATGCCTCATTTCTAGCACCCGTTCCCCGTCAGCTTTTTTTTTAAATGGCCATAACTTCTGATCCGCCTCTCCATTCGTACTCTTTCACCTTTCAGGTCGAAGATCGTTTCAGGATCTTTGATTTGACAGGTCGCGAATCTAAAACGGACTCTCGGATCATAAGTTATCTCCGTTAATGTGAATCCAATGTTTTTGTCTCTTTATGACCGTTTTGACGGGTTTTAACGGTAGGTTCATTTATTACTGTTTATTTGGGTTTCCATGACTTGTTATCTTTATCAATGGTTTTTTATGGGTTGTTATGATGATTATGTTAAATTATTAAGGAGTTTTCGAGAGTTTTCACGAGTTTTCATGTGTTCTCATTCTTTCTAATGCCTCATTCTTCATATGCTTCTCCATCCTTTTTCATGCGTTTTCATGATTTTTCATCCCTTATCACGTCTTTCCATACTTTTTCATATGTTTCCTTTATTATTTATTATTTATTATTTACAATATACTTTAATTTATTTATTGTTTATTATTTGTAACCGGTTATTTATTATTTATTATTTATTATTTATATTTATTAATTATTTATGTTTATTTATTATTTATCATTTATTATTTATATTTATTTATTATTTATTATTTATTATTTATTAGTTATTATTTATTATTTATTGTTAATTATTTATATTTATTTATTATTTATATTTATTTATAATTTATTATTTATATTTATTTATTATTTATTATTTATTATTTATTATTTATTATTTATATTTATTTATTATTTATTATTTTTTCTTTTTTTTATTTATATTTATTTATTAGTTATTATTTATATTTATTTATTATTTATTATTTATTATTTATTATTTATTATTTATTTATAATTTATTATTTATATTTATTTATTATTTATTATTTTTATTTATTTATTATTTATACTTATTTATTATCTATTATTTATTATTTATTATTTATTATTTATTATTTATTATTTATTATTTATTATTTATTATTTATTATTTATTATTTATTATTTATATTTATTTATTTAATATTTAATATTTAATATTTAATATTTATTATTTATTATTTATTATTCATTATTGATTATTTAATATTTATTATTTATTATTTATTATTTATATCTATTATTTATTATTTATTATTTATATCTTCTATGTATTTATTATTTATTATTTATTATTTATTATTTATTATTTATTATTTATTATTTATTATTTCTTTATTTATTATTTATCGTTATTTATTATTTATTATTTATATTTATTTATTATTTATTATTTATATTTATTTATTATTTATTATTTATATTTATTTAAACCGCCGCTAAAAAACCGTCGCGAAACGTTCTGCGACGGTTTTGAAAACCGCCTGCCAGATCATAGCTCGTTCCATGAGCTTCAGTTTGACTCGTCGCGGCGCCCACATGCACTCCTAGATCATATGTTATGACCTTTTTAGTGGGTATCGGGTTTGTTATGTTTTTCAATGCCTCGTTTCTAGCATCTGTTCCCCGTCAGCTTTTTTTTAAATGGTCGTAACTTCCGATCCGCCTGTCCATTTAGACTCTTTCACCTTTCAGGTCGAAGATCGTTTCAGGATCTTTGATTTGACAGGTCGTAGATCTAAAACGGACTCTCAGATCATAAGTTATCTCCGTTAATGTGAGTCCAATGTTTTTTTCTCTTTATGACCGTTTTGACGGGTTTTAACGGTAGGTCCATTTATTACTGTTTATTTGGGTTTCCATGACTTGTTATCTTTATCAATGGTTTTTTATGGGTTATTATGATGATTATGTTGAATTATTAAGGAGTTTTCCAAAGTTGTCACGAGTTTTCATGCGTTCTCATTCTTTCTATGTCTCATTCTTCATATGCTTCTCGAGCCTTTTTCATGCGTTTTCATGATTTTTCATCCCTTATCACGTCTTTTCATACTTTTTCATGTGTTTCCTTTATTATTTATTATTTATTATTTAAAATATACTTTAATTTATTTATTATCTATTATTTGTAACTGGTTATTTATTATATATTATATATTATTTATTATTTATTATTTATATTTATTAATTATTTATTTTTATTAATTATTTATTTTTATTTATTATTTATTATTTATTATTTATATTTATTTATTATTTATATTTATTATTTATTATTTATTATTTATTATTTACTATTAATTATTTATATTTATTTATTATTTATTATTTATATTTATTTATTATTTATTATTTATTATTTATTATTTATATTTATTTATTATTTATTATTTATTATTTATTATTTATATTTATTAATTATTTATTATTTATATTTATTTATTATTTATATTTATTTATTATTTATTATTTATTATTTATTATTTATTATTTATATTTATTGATTTATTATTTATTATTTATTATTTATTATTTATATTTATTTATTTAATATTTAATATTTAATATTTAATATTTATTATTTAATATTTATTATTCATTATTGATTATTTATTATCTATTATTTATTATTTATTATTTATATCTATTATTTATTATTTATTATTTATTATTTATTATTTATTGTTTATATTTATTTATTATTTATCTTTATTTATTATTTATTATTTATATTTATTTATTATTTATTATTTATATTTATTTATTATTTATTATTTATATTTATTTATTATTTATTATTTATATTTATTTAAACCGCCGCTAAAAAACCACCGCGAAACGTTCTTCGTCGGTTTTGAAAACCGCCTGCCAGATCATAGCTCGTTCCATAAGCTTCAGTTTGACTGGTCACGGCACCCAAATTCACTCCTAGATCATATGTTATGGCCTTTTTAGTGGGTATCAGGTTTGTTATGTTTTTCAATGCCTCGTTTCTAGCACCCGTTCCCCATCAGCTTTTTTTTAAATGGTCATAACTTCTGATCCGCCTGTCCATTCAGACTCTTTCACCTTTCAGGTCGAAGATCGTTTCAGGATCTTTGATTTGACAGGTCGAGGATCTAAAACGGACTATCGGATCAGAAGTTATCTTCGTTAATGTGAGTCTAATGTTTTTATCTCTTTATGACCGTTTTGACGGGTTTTAACGGTAGGTCCATTTATTACTATTTATTTGGATTTCCATGACTTGTTATCTTTATCAATGGTTTTTTATGGGTTATTATGATGATTATGTTGAATTATTAAGGAGTTTTTCAGAGTTGTCATGAGTTTTCATGCGTTCTCATTCTTTCTAATGTCTCATTCTTCATATGCTTCTCCATCCTTTTTTCATGCGTTTTCATGATTTTTCATCCCTTATAACGTCTTTTCATACTTTTTCATGTGTTTCCTTTATTATTTATTATTTATTATTTATTATTTATATTTTTTAATTATTTATGTTTACTTATTATTTAATTTTTATTTTTTATATTTATTTATTATTTATTATTTATTATTTATTAGCTATTATTTATTATTTATAATTAATTATTTATATTTATTTTTTATTTATATTTATTTTTTATTTATTAGTTATTATTTATTATTTATTATTTATTATTTATTATTTGTATTTATTTATTATTTATTATTTATTATTTATTTATTATTTATTATTTATTATTTATATTTATTTATTATTTACAATTTATTATTTATTTTTTATTTTTATTTATGTATTATTTATTATTTATTATTTATTATTTAATATTTATTATTCATTATTGATTATTGATTATTTAATATTTAATATTTATTATTTATATCTATTATTTATTATTTATTATTTATTATTTATTATTTATATCTACTATGTATTTATTATTTATTATTTATTATTTATTATTTATTATTTATTTATTATTTATCTTTATTTATTTTGTATTATTTATATTTATTTATTTTTTATTATTTATATTTATTTATTATTTATTATTTATATTTATTTAAACCGCCGCTAAAAAACCGCCGCGAAACGTTCTGCGACGGTTTTGAAAACCGCCTGCCAGATCATACCTCGTTCCATGTGCTTCAGTTTGACTGGTCGCAGTGCCCACATGCACTCCTAGATCATATGTTATGACCTTTTTAGTGGGTATCAGGTTTGTTATGTTTTTCAATGTCTCGTTTCTACCACCCGTTCCCCGTCAGCTTTTTTTTAAATGGTCATAACTTCTTATCCGCCTGTCCATTCGGACTCTTTCACCTTTCAGGTCGAAGATCGTTTTAGGATCTTTGATTTAACAGGTCGTGGATCTAAAACGGGCTCTCGGATCATAAGTTATATCCGCTAATGTGAGTCCAATGTTTTTGTCTCTTTATGACCGTTTTGACGGGTTTTAACGGTAGGTTCATTTATTACTGTTTATTTGGGTTTCCATGATTTGTTATCTTTATCAATGGTTTTTTATGGGTTATTATGATGATTATGTTGAATTATTAAGGAGTTTTCCAGAGTTGTCACGAGTTTTCATGCGTTCTCATTCTTTCTAATGCCTCATTCTTCATATGTTTCTCCATCCTTTTTCATGCGTTTTCATGATTTTTCATCCCTTATCACGTCTTTTCATACTTTTTTATGTTTTTCCTTTGTTATTTATTATTTATTATTTATAATATACTTTAATTTATTTATTATCTATTATTTGTAACTGGTTATTTATTATTTATTATTTATTATTTATTATTTATTATTTATATTTATAATTTATTAGTTATTATTTATTATTTATTATTAATTATTTATATTTATTTATTATTTATATTTACTTATTATTTATATTTACTAATTATTTATTACTTATATTTATTTATTATTTATTATTTATTATTTATTATTTATTATTTATATTTATTTTTTATTTTTTATTTTTTATTTATTATTTATTATTTATATTTATTTATTAGTTATTATTTATTAGTTATTATTTATTATTTATTATTTATTATTTATATTTATTTATTATTTATTATTTATTATTTATTATTTATTATTTATTATTTATTTATTATTTATATTTATATTTATTTATTATTTATAATTTATATTTATTTATTATTTATTATTTGTTATTTATTATTTATTATTTATTATTTATTTATTTATTATTTAATATTTAATATTTATTATTTATTATTTAATATTTATTATAAATTATTGATTATTGATTATTTATTATTTATTATTTATTATTTATATCTATTATTTTTTATTTTTTATTTTTTATTTATTATTTATATCTACTATGTATTTATTATTTATTATTTATTATTTATTATTTATTATTTATTATTTATATTTATTTATTATTTATCTTTATTTATTATCTATTATTTATATTTATTTATTATTTATTATTTATATTTATTTATTATTTATTATTTATATTTATTTAAACCGCCGCTAAAAAACCACCGCGAAACGTTCTCCGACGGTTTTGAAAACCGCCTGCCAGATCATAGTTCGTTCCATGAGCTTCAGTTTGACTGGTCGCGGTGCCCACATGCACTCCTAGATTATATGTTATGACCTTTTTAGTGGGTATCGGGTTTGTTATGTTTTTCAATGCCTCGTTTCTAGCACCCGTTCCCCGTCAGCTTTTTTTTAAATGGTCATAACTTTTGATCCGCCTGCCCATTCGGACTCTTTCACCTTTCAGGTCGAAGATCGTTTCAGGATCTTATATTTGACAGGTCGTGGATCTAAAACGGACTCTCTGATCATAAGTTATCTCCGTTAATGTGAGTCCAATGTTTTTGTCTCTTTATGACCGTTTTGACGGGTTTTAACGGTAGGTCCATTTATTACTGTTTATTTGGGTTTCCATGACTTGTTATCTTTATCAATGATTTTTTATGGGTTATTATGATGATTATGTTGAATTATTAAGGAGTTTTCCAGAGTTTTCACGAGTTTTCATGCGTTCTCATTCTTTCTAATGCCACATTCTTCATATGCTTCTCCATCCTTTTTCATGCGTTTTCATGATTTTTCATCCCTTATCACGTCTTTTCATACTTTTTCATGTGTTTCCTTTGTTATTTATTATTTATTATTTATAATATACTTTAATTTATTTATTATCTATTATTTGTAACTTGTTATTTATTATTTATTATTTATTATTTATATTTATTAATTATTTATGTTTATTTATTATTTATATTTATTAATTGTTTATATTTATATTTATTTATTATTTATTTTTATTTTTATTTATAATTTATATTTATTTATTTTTTATTTTTTATTTTTTATTTTTTATTATTTAAATTTATTAATTATTTTTTCTTTTTTTATTTATTATTTATATTTATTTATTAGTTATTATTTATTAGTTATTATTTATTATTTATTATCTATTATTTTCTATTTATATTTATTTTTTATTTTTTATTTATTATTTATTATTTATTATTTATTTATTTTTTATTATTTATATTTATTTTTTATTTTTTATTTATATTTATTTATTATTTATATTTATTTATTATTTATATTTATTTATTATTTATTATTTATATTTATATTTATTAATTTATTAATTATTAATTTTTATTTATTATTTTATTTATTTATTTATTTAATATTTAATATTTAATATTTAATATTTTTTATTTTTTATTTATTATTCATTATTGATTATTGATTATTGATTATTGATTATTTATAATTTATATTTATTATTTATTATTTATTATTTATTATTTATTATTTATTATTTATATCTACTATGTATTTATTATTTATTATTTATTATTTATATTTATTTATTATTTATTATTTATATTTATTTATTATTTATTATTTATATTTATTTAAACCGCCGCTAAAAAACCGCTGTGAAACGTTCTGTGACGGTTTTGAAAACCGCTTGCCAGATCATAGCTCCTTCCATGAGCTTCTGTTTGACTGGTCGCGGCGCCCACATGCACTCCTAATTCAAATGATATGGCCTTTTTAGTGGGTATCGGGGTTGTAATGTTTTTCAATGCCTCGTTTCTAGCACCAGTTCCCCGTCATCTTTTCTTTAAATGGTCATAACTTCCGATCCGCCTGTCCATTCGGACTCTTTCACCTTTCAGGTCGAAGATCGTTTCAGGATCTTTGATTTGACAGGTCGCAGATCTAAAACGGAATTTCGGATCATAAGTTATCTCCGTTAATGTGAGTCCAATGTTTTTGTCTCTTTATGACCGTTTTGACGGGTTTTAACGGTAGGTCCATTTATTACTGTTTATTTGGGTTTCCATGACTTGTTATCTTTATCAATGGTTTTTTTATGGGTTATTATGATGATTATGTTGAATTATTAAGGAGTTTTCCAGATTTTTCACGAGTTTTCATGCATTCTCATTCTTTATAATGTCTCATTCTTTATATGTTTCTCCATCCTTTTTCATGCGTTTTCATGATTTTTCATCCCTTATCACGTCTTTTCATACTTTTTCATGAGTTTCCTTTATTATTTATTATTTATTATTTATTATTTATTATTTATATTTATTAATTATTTATGTTTATTTATTATTTATTATTTATTATTTATATTTATTTATTATTTATTATTTATCATTAATTTGTTATTATTTATTATTTATTATTTATTATTTATATTTATTTATTATTTATGTTTATTTATTATTTTTATTTATTTATTATTTATTGTTTATATTTATTTTTTATTTTTTATTAATTTTTTATTTTTTATTATTTATTATTTATATTTATTTAATATTATTATTTTTTATTTTTTATTTTTTATTTATATTAATTTATTAGTTATTATTTATTAGTTATTATTTATTATTTATTATTTATTAATTATTATTTATTATTTATATTTATTTATTATTTATTATTTATTATTTATTATTTATTATTTATTATTTATTATTAATTTATTATTTATTATTTATATTTATTTATTATTTATTATTTATATTTATTTATTATTTATATTTATTTATTATTAATTGTTAATTATTTATTATTTATTATTTATATTTATTTATTTATTATTTATTATTTATTATTTATTATTTATTATTTATTATTTATATTTATTTATTTAATATTTAATATTTATTATTTATTATTTATTATTTAATATTTATTATTCATTGTTGATTATTGATTATTTATTATTTATTATTGATTATTTATATCTATAATTTATTATTTATTATTTATTATTTATTATTTATATTTATTTATTATTTATCTTTATTTATTATTTATTATTTATATTTATTTATTATTTATTATTTATATTTATTTATTATTTGTTATTTATATTTATTTATACCGCCGCTAAAAAACCGTCGCGAAACGTTCTGCGACGGTTTTGAAAACCGCCTGCCAGATCATAGCTCGTTCCATGAGCTTCAGTTTGACTGGTCGTGACGCCCACATGCAATCCTAGATCATATGTTATGGCCTTTTTTGTTGTTATTAGGTTTATTATGTTTTTCAATGCCTCGTTTCTAGCACCCGTTCCCCGTCAGTTTTTTTAAATGGTCATAACTTCCGATCCGTCTGTCCATTCAGACTCTTTCACCTTTCAGGTCGAAGATCTTTTCAGGATCTTTGATTTGACAGGTTGCGGATCTAAAACGGACTCTCGGATCATAAGTTATCTCCGTTAATGTGAGTCCAATGTTTTTGTCTCTTTATGACCGTTTTGATGAGTTTTAACGGTAGGTCCATTTATTACTGTTTATTTGGATTTCCATGACTTGTTATCTTTATCAATGGGCTTTTATGGGTTATTATGATGATTATGTTGAATTATTAAGAAGTTTTCCAGAGTTGTCACGTCTTTTCATACTTTTTCATGTGTTTCCTTTATTATTTATTATTTATTATTTATAATATATTTTAATTTATTTATTATCTATTATTTGTAACTGGTTATTTATTATTTATTATTTATTATTTATATTTATTAATTATTTATGTTTATTTATTATTTATTATTTATTATTTATATTTATTTATTATTTATATTTATTTATTATTTATATTTATTTATTATTTATATTTATTTATTATTTATTATTTATTATTTTTTATTTTTTATTTTTTATTTATATTTATTTATTAGTTATTATTTATTATTTATAACTTATTATTTATTATTTATATTTATTTATTATTTATATTTATTATTTATATTTATTTATTTATTATTTATTATTTATTATTTATTATTTATTATTTATTATTTATATTTATTCATTTAATATTTATTATTTATTATTTATTATTCATTATTGATTATTTATTATCTATTATCTATTATTTATTATTTATATCTATTATTTATTATTTATTATTTATTATTTATTCTTTATTCTTTATATTTATTTATTATTATTTATTTATTATTTATATTTATTTATTATTTATTATTTATATTTATTTATTATTTATTATTTATATTTATTTAAACCGCCGCTAAAAAACCGCCGCGAAACGTTCTGCGACGGTTTTGAAAACCGCCTGCCAGATCATAGCTCATTCCATGAGCTTCAGTTTGACTGGTCGCGGCGCCCACATGCACTCCTAGATCATATGTTATTTCCTTTTTAATGGGTATCAGGTTTGTTATGTTTTTCAGTGCCACGTTTCTAGCACCCGTTCCCCGTCAGCTTTTTTTTAAATGGTCATAACTTCCGATCAGCCTGTCCATTCGGACTCTTTCACCTTTCAAGTCGAAGATCGTTTCAGGATTTTGATTTGACAGGTCGCGAATCTAAAACGGACTCTCGGATCATAAGTTATCTCCGTTAATGTGAGTCCAATATTTTTGTCTCTTTATAACCGTTTTGACGGGTTTTAATGGTAGGTCCATTTATTACTGTTTATTTGGGTTTCCATGACTTGTTATCTTTATCAATGGTTTTTTATGGGTTATTATGATGATTATGTTGAATTATTAAGGAGTTTTTCAGAGTTGTCACGACTTTTCATGCGTTCTCATTCTTTCTAATGCCTCATTCTTCATATGCTTCTCCATCCTTTTTCATGTGTTTTCATGATTTTTCATCCCTTATCACGTCTTTTCATACTTTTTCATGTGTTTCCTTTATTATTTATTATTTATTATTTATAATATACTTTAATTTATTTATTTTCTATTATTTGTAACTGGTTATTTATTATTTATTATTTATTATTTATTATTTATATTTATTAATTATTTATGTTTATTTATTATTTATTATTTATTATTTATATATATTTATTATTTATTATTTATTATTTATTATTTATTATTTATTATTTTTTATTTTTTATTTTTTAACTATTATTTATATTTATTTATTAGTTATTATTTATTAGTTATTATTTATTATTTACATTTATTTATTATTTACATTTATTTATTATTCATTATTTATTATTTATTATTTATTATTTATTTATTATTTATTATTTATATTTATTTATTATTTACTATTTATATTTATTTATTATTTATATTTATTTATTCTTTATTATTTATAATTTATAATTTATTATTTATATTTATTTATTTATTATTTATTATATATTATATATTATTTATTATTTATTATTTATTATTTATTATTTATTATTTATTATTTATTATTTATTATTTATTATTCATTATTGATTATTGATTATTGATTATTTATTATTTATTATTTATATCTATTATTTATTATTTATTATTTATTATTTATTATTTATTATTTATTATTTATTATTTATATTTATTAATTATTTATCTTTATTTATTATTTATTATTTATATTTATTTATTATTTGTTATTTATATTTATTAATTTTTTATTATTTATATTTATTTAAACCGCCGTGAAACGTTCTCCGACGGTTTTGAAAACCGCCTGCCAGATCATTGCTCGTTCCATGAGCTTTAGTTTGACTGGTCGCGACGCCCACATGCACTCCTAGATCATATGTTATGGCCTCTTTAGTGGGTATCGGGTTTGTTATGTTTTTCAATGCCTCGTTTCTAGCACCCATTCCCCGTCAACTTTTTTTTAAATGGTCAAAACTTCCGATCCGCCGGTCCATTCGGACTCTTTCACCTTTCAGGTCGAAGATCGTTTCAGGATCTTTGATTTGACAGGTCGCGGATCTAAAACAGACTCTCAGATCATAAGTTATCTCCGTTAATGTGAGTCCAATGTTTTTGTCTCTTTATGACCGTCTTGACGGGTTTTAACGGTAGGTCCATTTATTATTGTTTATTTGGGTTTCCATGACTTGTTATCTTTATCAATGGTTTTTTATGGGTTATTATGATGATTATGTTGAATTATTAAGGACTTTTTCAGAGTTGTCACGAGTTTTAATGCATTCTCATTCTTTCTAATGCCTCATTCTTCATATGCTTCTCCATCCTTTTTCATGCATTTTCATGATTTTTCATCCCTTACCACATCTTTTAATACTTTTTCACGTGTTTCCTTTATTATTTATTATTTATTATTTATAATATACTTTAATTTATTTATTATTTATTATTTGTAACTGGTTATTTATTATTTATTATTTATTATTTATTATTTCTTATTTATATTTATTAATTATTTATGTTTATTTATTATTTATTATTTATTATTTATATTTATTTATTATTTATTATTTATATTTATTTATTTTTTATACTTTTTTATTATTTATATTTATTTATTATTTATTATTTATATTTATTTATTATTTATATTTATTTATTATTTATTATTTATTATTTATTATTTATTATTTATTATTTATATTTATTTATTACTTATTATTTTTTATTTTTTATTTATTATTTATATTTATTTATTTGTTATTATTTATTAGTTATTGTTTATTATTTATTATTTATTATTTATTATTTATATTTATTTGTTATTTATTATTTATTATTTATTATTTATTATTTATTTATTATTTATTATTTATATTTATTTATTATTTATTATTTATATTTATTTATTATTTATATTTATTTATTATTTATTATTTATTATTTATTATTTATATTTATTTATTATTTATTATTTATTATTTATTATTTATATTTATTTATTTAATATTTAATATTTATTTATTTATTATTTATTATTTATTATTTATTATTCATTATTGATTATTGATTATTTATTATTTATTATTTATTATTTATATCTATTATTTATTATTTATTATTTATTATTTATTATTTATTATTTATTATTTATATCTACTATGTATTTATTATTTATTATTTATTATTTATTATTTATTATTTATATTTATTTATTATTTATTATTTATATTTATTTATTATTTGTTATTTATATTTATTTATTATATATTATTTATATTTATTTAAACCGCCGCAAAAAAAACCGTCGCGAAACGTTCTGCGACGGTTTTGAAAACCGCCTACCAGATCATAGCTCGTTTCATGAGCTTCAGTTTGACTGGTCGCGGTGCCCACATGCACTCCTAGATCGTATGTTATGGCCTTTTTAGTGGGTATCGGTTTTGTTATGTTTTTCAATGCCTCGTTTCTAGCACCCGTTCCCCGTCAGCTTTTTTTTTAAATGGTCGTGACTTCCGATCCGCCTGTCCATTCGGACTCTTTCACCTTTCAGGTCGAAGATCGTTTCAGGATCTTTGATTTGACAGGTCGCGGATCTAAAACGGACTCTCAGATCATAAGTTATCTCCGTTAATGTGAGTCCAATGTTTTTGTCTCTTTATGACCGTTTTGACGGGTTTTAACGGTAGGTCCATTTATTACTGTTCATTTGGGTTTTCATGACTTGTTATCTTTATCAATGGTTTTTTATGGGTTATTATGACGATTATGTTGAATTATTAAGGAGTTTTCCAGAGTTGTCACGAGTTTTCATGCGTTCTCATTCTTTCTAATGACTCATTCTTCATATGATTCTCCATCCTTTTTCATGCGTTTTCAGGATTTTTCATCCCTTATCACGTCTTTTCATACTTTTTCATGCGTTTCCTTTATTATTTATTATTTATTATTTATAATATACTTTAATTTATTTATTATCTATTATTTTTAACTGGTTATTTATTATTTATTATTTATTATTTATTATTTAATATTTATTTTTATTAATTATTTTTGTTTATTTATTATTTATTATTTATATTTATTTATTATTTATTATTTATTATTTATTAGTTATTATTTATTAGTTATTATTAATTATTTATATTTATTTATTATTTATATTTATTTACTATTTATATTTATTTATTATTTATTATTTATATTTATTTATTAGTTATTATTTATTATTTATTATTTATTATTTATATTTATTTATTATTTTTTATTTTTTATTTATATTTATTTATTAGTTATTATTTATTAGTTATTATTTATTATTTATTATTTATATTTATTTATTATTTATTATTTATTATTTATTATTTATTATTTATTATTTATTATTTATTATTTATTATTTATTATTTATTATTTATTATTTATTATTTATTATTTATTATTTATATTTATTTATTTATTATTTATTATTTATTATTTATTTAATATTTATTATTTATTATTTATTATTTAATATTTATTATTCATTATTGATTATTGATTATTGATTATTGATTATTTGTTATTTATATCTATTATTTATTATTTATTATTTATTATTTATTATTTATATCTACTACGTATTTATTATTTATTATTTATTATTTATTATTTATTATTTATTATTTATATTTATTTATTATTTATTATTTATATTTATTTAAACCGTCGTGAAACGTTCTGCGACGGTTTTGAAAACCGCCTGCCAGATCATAGCTCATTCCATGAGCTTCAGTTTGACTGGTCGCGGCGCCCACATGCACTTCTAGATCATATGTTATGGCATTTTTAGTGGGTATCGGGTTTGTTATGTTTTTCAATGCCTCGTTTCTAGCACCCGTTCCCCATCAGCTTTTTTTTAAATGGTCATAACTTCTGATCCGCCTGTCCATTCGGACTCCTTCACCTTTCAGGTCGAAGATCGTTTCAGGATCTTTGATTTGACAGGTGACAGATCTAAAACGGACTCTCGGATCATAAGTTATCTCCGTTAATGTGAGTCCAATGTATTTGACTCTTTATGACCGTTTTGACGGGTTTTAACGGTAGGTCCATTTATTACTGTTTATTTGGGTTTCCATGACTTGTTATTGTAACGCCCCGACCCCAGTTACCCAGAGTCGGTGCATTACTTCATAACATTGGCATGATCATAAGAAAGATCAAATCTCGAAAGACCGATTGGTTTAGTAGCCTTGGAAAATGCCAGATATATTCATAAGTTTTACATTACATTATAAAATGAAAAACTACTACAACAACATAATGTCTCAATAGACCACACTATTATCCCCTCATAAAATCCCTGCAGGTCATTCATAACTTACTTCTTCACATCCTGGGAAAAATAAAACATAGAAAAGGGGTGAGCTCAAATGCCCAGTAAGGATAACAATATAGCGGAAAGAATAAACATTTAAGGCAATGTATAACTAAAACAAAAGCCTTTTAAATATGAACTTTCAACATGGTATGGCATAAATAAAATGAAATAATGCCATTTAATTATTCACATGGATATTCTACTAATCGAATAATCACATGCAAAAATCAATAACCACTTTCATAATGTTGGAATGCATAATTCCAGACTATCATAACCACATAGCCAAGGCCTCGTGCCAAGACTACAAAAAAGATTTTGTCAAGGCCTTGTGCCAAGACACTAGTTTGTCTCATGAGACCTACCGATGCATCGAGGAGCTATAGCGGGCTCCACCCGTCACTTATTAAGTCCAATGCATTCCCATATGAAAAGGTTTAAACATAACATAAACATTCGTATTAAAACTAGCATACGAAATGTCAATAATTTCACCATAAACTATGAATGGTATAAAAATAGCACATCCATAGTCAAACATATCACAAAACCTTCAATACAATATAGAAGTTTTGTATCATAATAAATCAACTTCAAATAATCTTAAAATCCATCAAAGGATGTTGACATAGATGAAATCAAAATTATTTTTAAAGAAGTATCTCCTTTTATTTTGAAATCATTTAAGATCCATATAAAATAAAACATTTTCTTTGAAAATATTCTTATAAGCTTGTATGGAAAGCTTCGACGATTTTATAACGGCGGAAAATAACCGCACCCGCCGTATAAAAAAACATTCTTACCTCAATTCTGTCGAAAAGGTTAAAAAGGACCTTGTTTTGAAAACGACGGAAAGATTCCTTTATAAACCTCTTATAAAAAGTCAAACAAGGGTATAAATGACTTAAACCCATATTCTTGTAAATAGTAAAAATGTTTTGAAATACATTTTTAAGAAACATGGATGTGGATGATAAAGAGATCCCAGTAGATTATTACGTATAAACAACCTCAGATAATGAAGAGATTGTGAAATAACCCTTACCTTGTACTTTTCCTTGGTTGGGGTAGGTTAACCTCCTGTATAATAGTGAAATAATTGTTACTAAATTATACAAGAATCATATACATTAATATGATATCATATATGATCTTTTAATATTGATTTGATAATAATATCTTAGTATTATCGCTGTTTCGGGTGTGAACTTTCTTGTTTGCTTTTGTATGTTTTGTTACGTAAGACATGTTTGTAAAGGATAAGTTGTATATTATTCAAATCCAGAATGGTATCAAGTCCTTAAACATCATTTTTAAATCATCAAATGATAATTATACTTGAATGGATACGATGGAAAATGAATCTCATCGCGTTCGTGGAGACGGTAGTCCGTATGTACGCACGAACGCTACTTCCATTTAATTTTTATTTTAAAAGAATCGAATACAAATGATACATAGGTATATTACTATTCCAGTATAATATAATATTTTATATATTTTACTTAAGTTCATTAACACCATCCTTTATACGTTCCATGTGTGGTATGAACGAGTCATATCATTTTAAGGGGGCGGTAGTCCGCACTTCCTCAAATGAAATTATCGTATGTATATACAACATGAAACGAATAATGGTATGAAATAAAATGGAATTACAGAAGATTATATATAAAATATATATCATTAACATCATATTTAATTACAGTGCCATCATAATGGCCACCATGAGAGGCGGTAAGATGTATTTGAACAATCATCGTTTCGTGAGGCGTTAGTTTGACATCCACAGAAACATTATGTTCATCATCCATTAGATGGAGTTGTGTGTGTGTGTAGTTTGAATCCTTCTTATAACAACATCCTAGTATATTGAGGATACTGGTTTTGTTACAAAAGAAAGGAAATAAAAAGAGTTTGGGGGTTGAAGAAGAAAAATAAATGAAAATAATTTAAGAAAAATCGTTACCTTTAATTTAGGTAACTCACTTTGGTTGGAACCAAAGGACTTGTTGAAATGCTTTCTGCCTAAGGGGAAGCTTCAAGGAGGAGGAGAGGGATGTGGGGAGCTTAGTTGGGCAGAGTTTGGACGAGCCAAGTGGCTTGAGAGGTGTGAGGAATGAGTAGAAGTGGTCTCCTTTTATAAGGGGGAGGAGGGGCTCTTTAGGAAAGAGTGAAAGTATTACTTTATAATATAATTATATTCGGTTTATAATGGTCCAAAAATCATTGAGGTCGAAGATAAGATGACTCATATTCTAAATAACATCAACCAATAAGAATTGGACAGGTTTTAGATAATATTTTAATCATTATAATCTTATTTATTTAAATGATTTATTAATGAGGTAAACATTGCATCATTATTGTGTCATTAATAATTTAAATTATTTGATGTCTAAAAATTATAAATAAAATATAATTATGTAGGAAATCTTTTTATATTTCTAATGAATATTTATAATCGAAAATTCAACATGTATAACCCTATGTAAAAATTGTTCTTCTAAAAGATGTAAGCTTATGCCATTTTTATTTTTATTTTAACTTTATTAATATAATGTGTCCCTACCACATAAAAGTGGATCCAAGGGGTCCCCAAATTGACCCAAGGATGCCCATGGTCGGGTATGTGTCCACCAATAAGGTTAGGACACGTTTTAGGGTAATTTTGTATTATTATAATATTATTTTTTAACCCTTATTTACCGGATTTACCCTTTAACCATGGTAAATAAAATATTTACCACAGTAACTATTCAAAATGTCTAAAAATAAAAGTTACCTATTTACACAATTTGAACATCCTAATTCCAAATATGGAATCCATTTTCCTAAATTCAAAACACAGAAGTGGCAGAAATTAATTTAAAATTAATTCCCGCTGTCAAAACAAAAAGCGTGTTTTTAAGAGGTAATAACTATCAAAAGATTGACACTTGTTTATGTTCGGTTTAATTGTAAAATTATGTCCAATGACCAACATTATATTAAATGGAAAAAATATATTCTAAATATACTTTAAAACCACTCAAATTCACAATTTATCACTATTAATTATTTTGATTAAAAAAGTTGTTTTTAATTAAAATTTAGTAATTTTCACTATTCATCAAAATATAAAAGTTATCCGAAAAGTACCAAAATTTCACCCTAGGCTAATTTTGATATTCCGAATCTAAAAATGAAGTCCATTTTGAAATATAAAATATATATGATTTCAAAAAGTAGGTATTACTATTCACAACGGCTAGTTTAATTAGTTGTGGTGTGTGTTAGAACTCGAGGTTGCGTACAACACACGCTATCGCATTATTCGAAGGGAAACGTACCGTAGAAGCTTGGGGTGTTACATTCTCCCCTCCTTCAAATAATTGCGTCCTCACAATTTCTAGGGTATTACTGCATAAAAAGACTCGGGTGGTTTTTCATCATAAGTTCCTCGGGTTCCCACGTTGCCTCTTCCATCTTATGATTTCTCCACAAAACTTTTACCAGACGCGTCGTCCGGTTTCTCAGTACTTGTTCTCTCGTATCAAGAATCTTGACGGGCTCTTCGCAATAAGACAGATCGGGTTCCAGTTCTAATTCCTCATAGGTGAGTACATGCGTTGGGTCAGGCATGTATTTTCTCAACAGAGATACGTGGAACACATCGTGAACTTTGGAGAGGCTTGGCGGCATTGCCAATCGGTAAGCTACAGCCCCAATTCGTTCTAGAATTTCGAAAGGTCCGATGTACCTGGGACTCAATTTACCTTTCTTACCAAAACGTATGACTCCCTTCCATGGAGATACCTTTAGGAAAACATGATCACCGACTTGAAATTCCAAATCCTTCCTTCGATTATCGGCATAGCTCTTCTGCCTACTTTGAGCTGCTTTGATGTGATTTTGGATTACTTTCACCTTTTCCACCGTTTCCTCCACCAGTTCTGGGCCTACAAGTTTTCTTTCACCAACGTCATCCCAACAGGTTGGTGTACGACATCTCTTTCCGTATAACGCTTCATATGGTGCCATCTGAATACTCGAATGGAAGCTATTGTTATAGGAAAATTATACCAGAGGTAAATATTGATCCCACATACCCTGAAAGTCAAGTGAGCAAGATCTCAACATGTCTTCTAAGGTTTGAATAGTCCGTTCTGATTGTCCGTCTGTCTGAGGGTGGTAAGCAGTGCTCAAATGAAGTTCAGTATCCAGGGATTTCTGAAGACTTTTTCAAAATCTTGAAGTAAAACGGGGGTCACGATCAGAAACAATCGATAGGGGTACTCCATGAAGTCTCACAACTTCATTAATATATAGTCTTGCTAGACGTTCCAGGGGTAGATCTTCTCTTATAGCAAGAAAATGTGCTGACTTGGTAAGACGATCAACAATCACCCATATTGCATCATTCCTTCTAGGAGTCTTTGGTAGCCCCATGACAAAGTCCATCGTAACATTGTCCCATTTCCACTCTGGTATGGGAAGAGGTTGCATGACTCCTCCAGGCTGTTGCCTTCCAGCTTTCACTTGTTGACAAACCATACATCTTGACACAAAATTAGCAATCTCCCTCTTCATGTTGTCCCACCAAAAATGTTCCTTCAAATCTCTATACATTTTGGTGCTCCCAGGGTGTATAGAGAAATTGGAACTATGAGCATCATCCAGCAATTCCCTTTTTAGATCAGGTATATTGGGAACACAAAGTCTCTTCCCGAATTTCAAAATTCCATCTTCATACACAAAGTCTCTCAATCTCCCATCATTCACAGCTTTAATCTTCTTCTGAAATTCTTCATCATCGTTCTGAGAACTCTTAATCCTTTCTAGTAAAGATGGTTTGGCAACCATTTGAAAAAGCATTGATGTTTCACCTTCCCTGGTTATTCCCATGTCCATCTTCACTAGATCCATGAAAATTGGATCCCTTTCAATTCTCATCATGTTCAGAACTCCATGGTCTTTTCTTCTCAAAGCATCTGCTACTTTGTTTGCTTTCCCCAGGTGGTAGTGTATCGTGCAATCATAATCCTTGAGTAATTAAAGCCATCTCCTTTGCCTCATGTTGAGTTCTTTTTGTGAGAAAATATACTTCAAACTCTTGTGATCAGTATAAATCTCACATTTTTCACCATAGATGTAGTGCCTCCATATCTTCAAAGCAAAGATCACTGCTGCTAACTCGAGATCATGAGTAGGATAGTTTTGTTCATGAATTTTCAACTGTCGTGATGCATAGGCAATAACTCTATCATTTTGCATAAGGACACAGCCAAGTCCTTTCTTCGATGCATCACTATAAATAACGAACCCATCATTCCCCGATGGTAAAGTCAATATAGGAGCATTGACTAATCTTCTCTTCAGTTCTTCGAAACATTCTTCACACTCTTTTGTCCAAACAAATTTAACCCCTTTACGTGTGAGCTTCGTTAATGGGTTAGCCAATCGGGCAAAATTCTGGACGAAACGTCGATAATAACCTGCCAAACCAATAAAACTGCGTACCTCAGTTATACTCGTAGGTGCTGGCCATTCTTGGATTGCTTTGGTCTTAGAAGGATCAACAGAGATTCCATCTTTAGAGACAATATGGCCAAGAAAAGAAATCTCCTGAAGCCAGAATTCGCACTTGCTAAACTTCCCATATAATTCATGCCTCCTCAGAGTCTTCAAGATAATGCGCAAGTGATTTTCATGATCTTCGTAGGTTTTGGAGTATACCAAGATATCATCAATAAATACCACCACAAATTCATCAAGATACTCCTTGAAAACTCTATTCATCAGATCCATGAACACAGAGGGTGCATTAGTCAATCCAAACGGCATTACAGTAAACTCGTAATGCCCGTACCTGGTTCGAAATGCTGTCTTCAGAATGTCTTCCTTCTTCACACACAACTGATGGTATCCAGATCGAAGGTAAATCTTTGAAAAGTATTGAGCTCCATGCAGTTGGTCAAATAAATCATCAATACGAGGTAGGGGATACTTGTTCTTTATTGTTATAGCATTGATCACCCTGTAGTCGATACATAACCTCATAGATCCATCTTTCTTTTTAACAAAAAGAACAGGGGCTCCCCATGGAGAAACACTAGGGCGAATAAATCCCTTATTACTCAATTCCTCTAGTTGTTTCTTTAGTTCGACTAACTCTACAGTGGCCATTCTATAAGGGGTCTTCGATATAGGCCTTGATCCAGGAATCAAATCAATAGAAAACTCAACTTCTCGTTCTGGAGGATGTCCAGGTAAATCTTCCGGAAATACATCTACAAATTCTTTCACAACAGGTACATCCTCTATTTGAACATTCCTTTCCTCACCGACAGTTATTTCATTCTCTTCCTCCCCAATAATTGAATTAAGTTGAGCTGTTGGGGGTGGATCTAAATAAGAATTAGGTGGTGATTATTCTGCTCTAAAAATAAGGTGCTCCTTATCATTATCATCAAGAATCGTAACCTCTTTCTTCTTACAATAAATCTTCGCATCATAGTCCGAAAGCCAGTCCATACCGAGGATTATATCAAACTCAATCATAGGTATGACGATGAAATCAGCAGATAAAGAAAATTTATGTGCTCTAATGGGGACTGATTCACAAAACTTTGTTGCAACGATACTTCCCTTAGGAGTTTTAACAGACAACTCCCTTATTAAATCAAATTGGAAATATCTAATTTTCTTAGCAAACTGGGAAGATATGAAACAATGCGATGATCCAGAATCAAATAATGCATTTGCTAAACTTGAGGAAACCATTAAATTACCTGCCACTACGTCTTTCAGAGCTTCTACCTCAGCAGTAGTGATAGCATAAGCCTGGCCTTGATCCCTTGGCCTTTTCTGAGGTAAGTTCTCCTGACGCTTAGGGCATGCATTTGCATAATGCCCCATCTCCCTGCAATTGTAGCACTGAACGTTGGTAGCTTCCTTCTTCCCCTTGCAATCATGAGCTTGGTGGCCTTTTTCACCACACTTGTAACAGACTCCCATTCCCTTCAAGCAAGTACCAGGATGTTTCTTCCCGCATTTACCACAAGATGGATATTCAACCTTTCCCTTCTTCCCCTTATTTCCATTCCCAGATTGATCAGCAGGTCTCTTCTTCTCTTGCTTTGCTTTAAAGTCATAAGGCTTAGAGAATTCCTTTTCAGTCTTGATAGCACATGAGACAATGTCTTCGTACGATGAAAAGGATTGTGAGAATAATGCTCGACGGAGAAATGGTTTTAACCCATCAAAGAAATGATCAATCTTACTTCTTGGGTTGCGAATATAATCTCCACCATACCTCTCTAACCTTGTAAAGTTAGCCTCATACTTTGTGACATTATCATCCTCCTTTTGTCTCAGACTCAGAAATTGCCTTTCCATATCTGCTCGATGGTCGCGAGGAAAGTATTTTTCTAAAAACAGATCTTTGAACTCCCTCCATTCCATGTTTGATACTTCATCATCTTCCTTCATGTTTTGAATCAATGACCACCATTGATCAGCATCTCCAGTGAGGCAGTAAACTGCCATGGTAACTTTTTCCCTTTCACTACTCCCCAAAGCCTGAAATATTTTCTCTAGGGAAAATATCCATTGCTCAGCTACTAAGGGATTTGTACTCCCATTGAACGTTGGTGGTTGTTGTCTCATGAATCGATCTAACATTGATCCTCCACGCTGCGGATCAGGGTGCTCCATACGGGTAAGGTTATTATTCATAACCTGAGTAAGTTGTCCCAGTACGGTGATTAGCTGATCAGCACCAGTTGCATCACCAGCCCCACTATAATTATCTTGAGCAGGAGGGAAATCCCTACATGGAGTGCGTGCATTGATACGGTTTCCATTTCTTCCACTAGGCGCCATTTCTAAACAATGGCATAAACTAGATCAGTTTATGAATCAAAATACATAATCCCATACTTATAAAACACTAAACATAAATTGAACTATCTATGGATATAATCCATAATCATAAATATGTTTTCTTTGAGGAAGTATATACTCATAAACCCTTCATAATGATTTGTAAATAAAGTGAGAGTTATCCTAAGCATATCCCCCGGGAGTGTCGTAACCAAGAGTGCAGCAAGGCCCGTTGTCGTGCACCAGTTCCCGTTCGAGTCTAGCTCAAAGCGGTGTTTTCGGGTTTTACCCCTAGGTACATCTGTGCCAGAGCCGCCTCTACCTGCTCGTATCCAGACAGAGATGTATTGCTCGGAAAACTCACAAAGTCTCTACAATACCAAAATTCTAGGAAGTTCTTCTATACTAATCCTCAAAGTTCATCTTAGGTCTATGTGCTCTAATCAGAGTTTATCTAAATCTAGCTTCCAAGGTTTGTACTAAACTTCCTCTGATACCAACTGTAACGCCCCGACCCCAGTTACCCAGAGTCGGTGCATTACTTCATAACATTGGCATGATCATAAGAAAGATCAAATCTCGAAAGACCGATTGGTTTAGTAGCCTTGGAAAATTCCAAATATATTCATAAGTTTTACATTACATTATAAAATGAAAAACTACTACAACAACATAATGTCTCAATAGACCACACTATTATCCCCTCATAAAATCCCTGCAGGTCATTCATAACTTACTTCTTCACATCCTGGGAAAAATAAAACATAGAAAAGGGGTGAGCTCAAATGCCCAGTAAGGATAACAATATAGCGGAAAGAATAAACATTTAAGGCAATGTATAACTAAAACAAAAGCCTTTTAAATATGAACTTTCAACATGGTATGGCATAAATAAAATGAAATAATGCCATTTAATTATTCACATGGATATTCTACTAATCGAATAATCACATGCAAAAATCAATAACCACTTTCATAATGTTGGAATGCATAATGCCAGACTATCATAACCACATAGCCAAGGCCTCGTGCCAAGACTACAAAAAAGATTTTGTCAAGGCCTTGTGCCAAGACACTAGTTTGTCTCATGAGACCTACCGATGCATCGAGGAGCTATAGCGGGCTCCACCCGTCACTTATTAAGTCCAATGCATTCCCATATGAAAAGGTTTAAACATAACATAAACATTCGTATTAAAACTAGCATACGAAATGTCAATAATTTCACCATAAACTATGAATGGTATAAAAATAGCACATCCACAGTCAAACATATCACAAAACCTTCAATACAATATAGAAGTTTTGTATCATAAAAAATCAACTTCAAATAATCTTAAAATCCATCAAAGGATGTTGACATAGATGAAATCAAAATTATTTTTAAAGAAGTATCTCCTTTTATTTTGAAATCATTTAAGATCCATATAAAATAAAACATTTTCTTTGAAAATATTCTTATAAGCTTGTATGGAAAGCTTCGACGATTTTATAACGGCGGAAAATAACCGCACCCGCCGTATAAAAAACATTCTTACCTCAATTCTGTCGAAAAGGTTAAAAAGGACCTTGTTTTGAAAACGACGGAAAGATTCCTTTATAAACCTCTTATAAAAAGTCAAACAAGGGTATAAATGACTTAAACCCATATTCTTGTAAATAGTAAAAATGTTTTGAAATACATTTTTAAGAAACATGGATGTGGATGATAAAGAGATCCCAGTAGATTATTACGTATAAACAACCTCGGATAATGAAGAGATTGTGAAATAACCCTTACCTTGTACTTTTCCTTGGTTGGGGTAGGTTAACCTCCTGTATAATAGTGAAATAATTGTTACTAAATTATACAAGAATCATATACATTAATATGATATCATATATGATCTTTTAATATTGATTTGATAATAATATCTTAGTATTATCGCTGTTTCGGGTGTGAACTTTCTTGTTTGCTTTTGTATGTTTTGTTACGTAAGACATGTTTGTAAAGGATAAGTTGTATATTATTCAAATCCAGAATGGTATCAAGTCCTTAAACATCATTTTTAAATCATCAAATGATAATTATACTTGAATGGATACGATGGAAAATGAATCTCATCGCGTTTGTGGAGACGGTAGTCCGTACGTACGCACGAACGCTACTTCCATTTAATTTTTATTTTAAAAGAATCGAATACAAATGATACATAGGTATATTACTATTCCAGTATAATATAATATTTTATATATGTTACTTAAGTTCATTAACACCATCCTTTATACGTTCCATGTGTGGTATGAACGAGTCATATCATTTTAAGGGGGCGGTAGTCCGCACTTCCTCAAATGAAATTATCGTATGTATATACAACATGAAACGAATAATGGTATGAAATAAAATGGAATTACAGAAGCTTATATATAAAATATATATCATTAACATCATATTTAATTACAGTGCCATCATAATGGCCACCATGAGAGGCGGTAAGATGTATTTGAACAATCATCATTTCGTGAGGCGTTAGTTTGCCATCCACAGAAACATTATGTTCATAATCCATTAGATGGAGTTGTGTGTCTGTGTAGTTTGAATCCTTCTTATAACAACATCCTAGTATATTGAGGATACTGGTGTTGTTACAAAATAAAGGAAATAAAAAGAGTTTGGGGGTTGAAGAAGAAAAATAAATGAAAATAATTTAAGAAAAATCGTTACCTTTAATTTAGGTAACTCACTTTGGTTGGAACCAAAGGACTTGTTGAAATGCTTTCTTCCTAAGGGGAAGCTTCAAGGAGGAGGAGAGGGATGTGGGGAGCTTAGTTGGGCAGAGTTTTGACGATCCAAGTGGCTTGAGAGGTGTGAGGAATGAGTAGAAGTGGTCTCCTTTTATAAGGGGGAGGAGGGGCTCTTTAGGAAAGAGTGAAAGTATTACTTTATAATATAATTATATTCGGTTTATAATGGTCCAAAAATCATTGAGGTCGAAGATAAGATGACTCATATTCTAAATAACATCAACCAATAAGAATTGGACAGGTTTTAGATAATATTTTAATCATTATAATCTTATTTATTTAAATGATTTATTAATGAGGTAAACATTGCATCATTATTGTGTCATTAATAATTTAAATTATTTGATGTCTAAAAATTATAAATAAAATATAATTATGTAGGAAATCTTTTTATATTTCTAATGAATATTTATAATCGAAAATTCAACATGTATAACCCTATGTAAAAATTTTTCTTCTAAAAGATGTAAGCTTATGCCATTTTTATTTTTATTTTAACTTTATTAATATAATGTGTCCCTACCACATAAAAGTGGATCCAAGGGGTCCCCAAATTGACCCAAGGATGCCCATGGTCGGGTATGTGTCCACCAATAAGGTTAGGACACGTTTTAGGGTAATTTTTTATTATTATAATATTATTTTTTAACCCTTATTTACCGGATTTACCCTTTAACCATGGTAAATAAAATATTTACCACAGTAACTATTCAAAATGTCTAAAAATAAAAGTTACCTATTTACACAATTTGAACATCCTGATTCCAAATATGGAATCCATTTTCCTAAATTCAAAACACAGAAGTGGCAGAAATTAATTTAAAATTAATTCCCGCTGTCAAAACAAAAAGCGTGTTTTTAAGAGGTAATAACTATCAAAAGATTGACACTTGTTTATGTTCGGTTTAATTGTAAAATTATGTCCAATGACCAACATTATATTAAATGGAAAAAATATATTCTAAATATACTTTAAAACCACTCAAATTCACAATTTATCACTATTAATTATTTTGATTAAAAAAGTTGTTTTTAATTAAAATTTAGTAATTTTCACTATTCATCAAAATATAAAAGTTATCCGAAAAGTACCAAAATTTCACCCTAGGCTAATTTTGATATTCCGAATCTAAAAATGAAGTCCATTTTGAAATATAAAATATATATGATTTCAAAAAGTAGGTATTACTATTCACAACGGCTAGTTTAATTAGTTGTGGTGTGTGTTAGAACTCGAGGTTGCGTACAACACACGCTATCGCATTATTCGAAGGGAAACGTACCGTAGAAGCTTGGGGTGTTACATTCTCCCCTCCTTCAAATAATTGCGTCCTCGCAATTTCTAGGGTATTACTGCATAAAAAGACTCGGGTGGTTTTTCATCATAAGTTCCTCGGGTTCCCATGTTGCCTCTTCCATCTTATGATTTCTCCACAAAACTTTTACCAGACGCGTCGTCCGGTTTCTCAGTACTTGTTCTCTCGTATCAAGAATCTTGACGGGATCTTCGCAATAAGACAGATCGGGTTCCAGTTCTAATTCCTCATAGGTGAGTACATGCGTTGGGTCAGGCATGTATTTTCTCAACAGAGATACGTGGAACACATCGTGAACTTTGGAGAGACTTGGCGGCATTGCCAATCGGTAAGCTACAGCCCCAATTCGTTCTAGAATTTCGAAAGGTCCGATGTACCTGGGACTCAATTTACCTTTCTTACCAAAACGTATGACTCCCTTCCATGGAGATACCTTTAGGAAAACATGATCACCGACTTGAAATTCCAAATCCTTCCTTCGATTATCGGCATAGCTCTTCTGCCTACTTTGAGCTGCTTTGATGTGATTTTGGATTACTTTCCCCTTTTCCACCGTTTCCTCCACCAGTTCTGGGCCTACAAGTTTTCTTTCACCAACGTCATCCCAACAGGTTGGTGTACGACATCTCTTTCCGTATAACGCTTCATATGGTGCCATCTGAATACTCGAATGGAAGCTATTGTTATAGGAAAATTATACCAGAGGTAAATATTGATCCCACATACCCTGAAAGTCAAGTGAGCAAGATCTCAACATGTCTTCTAAGGTTTGAATAGTCCGTTCTGATTGTCCGTCTGTCTGAGGGTGGTAAGCAGTGCTCAAATGAAGTTCAGTATCCAGGGATTTCTGAAGACTTTTTCAAAATCTTGAAGTAAAATGGGGGTCACGATCAGAAACAATCGATAGGGGTACTCCATGAAGTCTCACAACTTCATTAATATATAGTCTTGCTAGACGTTCCAGGGGTAGATCTTCTCTTATAGCAAGAAAATGTGCTGACTTGGTAAGACGATCAACAATCACCCATATTGCATCATTCCTTCTAGGATTCTTTGGTAGCCCCATGACAAAGTCCATCGTAACATTGTCCCATTTCCACTCTGGTATGGGAAGAGGTTGCATGACTCCTCCAGGCTATTGCCTTCCAGCTTTCACTTGTTGACAAACCATACATCTTGACACAAAATTAGCAATCTCCCTCTTCATGTTGTCCCACCAAAAATGTTCCTTCAAATCTCTATACATTTTGGTGCTCCCAGGGTGTATAGAGAAATTGGAACTATGAGCATCATCCAGCAATTCCCTTTTTAGATCAGGTATATTGGGAACACAAAGTCTCTTCCCGAATTTCAAAATTCCATCTTCATACACAAAGTCTCTCAATCTCCCATCATTCACAGCTTTAATCTTCTTCTGAAATTCTTCATCATCATTCTGAGAACTCTTAATCCTTTCTAGTAAATATGGTTTGGCAACCATTTGAAAAAGCATTGATGTTTCACCTTCGCGGGTTATTCCCATGTCCATCTTCACTAGATCCATGAAAATTGGATCCCTTTCAATTCTCATCATGTTCAGAACTCCATGGTCTTTTCTGCTCAAAGCATCTGCTACTTTGTTTGCTTTCCCCGGGTGGTAGTGTATCGTGCAATCATAATCCTTGAGTAATTCAAGCCATCTCCTTTGCCTCATGTTGAGTTCTTTTTGTGAGAAAATATACTTCAAACTCTTGTGATCAGTATAAATCTCACATTTTTCACCATAGATGTAGTGCCTCCATATCTTCAAAGCAAAGATCACTGCTGCTAACTCGAGATCATGAGTAGGATAGTTTTGTTCATGAATTTTCAACTGTCGTGATGCATAGGCAATAACTCTATCATTTTGCATAAGGACACAGCCAAGTCCTTTCTTCGATGCATCACTATAAATAACGAACCCATCATTCCCCAATGGTAAAGTCAATATAGGAGCATTGACTAATCTTCTCTTCAGTTCTTCGAAACATTCTTCACACTCTTTTGTCCAAACAAATTTAACCCCTTTACGTGTGAGCTTCGTTAATGGGTTAGCCAATCGGGCAAAATTCTGGATGAAACGTCGATAATAACCTGCCAAACCAATAAAACTGCGTACCTCAGTTATACTCGTAGGTGCTGGCCATTCTTGGATTGCTTTGGTCTTAGAAGGATCAACAGAGATTCCATCTTTAGAGACAAAATGGCCAAGAAAAGAAATCTCCTGAAGCCAGAATTCGCACTTGCTAAACTTCCCATATAATTCATGCCTCCTCAGAGTCTTCAAGATAATGCGCAAGTGATTTTCATGATCTTCGTAGGTTTTGGAGTATACCAAGATATCATCAATAAATACCACCACAAATTCATCAAGATACTCCTTGAAAACTCTATTCATCAGATCCATGAACACAGAGGGTGCATTAGTCAATCCAAACGGCATTACAGTAAACTCGTAATGCCCGTACCTGGTTCGAAATGCTGTCTTCGGAATGTCTTCCTTCTTCACACACAACTGATGGTATCCAGATCGAAGGAAAATCTTTGAAAAGTATTGAGCTCCATGCAGTTGGTCAAATAAATCATCAATACGAGGTAGGGGATACTTGTTCTTTATTGTTATAGCATTGATCACCCTGTAGTCGATACATAACCTCATAGATCCATCTTTCTTTTTAACAAAAAGAACAGGGGCTCCCCATGGAGAAACACTAGGGTGAATAAATCCCTTATTACTCAATTCCTCTAGTTGTTTCTTTAGTTCGACTAACTCTACAGTGGCCATTCTATAAGGGGTCTTCGATATAGGCCTTGATCCAGGAATCAAATCAATAGAAAACTCAACTTCTCGTTCTGGAGGATGTCCAGGTAAATCTTCCGGAAATACATCTACAAATTCTTTCACAACAGGTACATCCTCTATTTGAACATTCCTTTCCTCACCGACAGTTATTTCATTCTCTTCCTCCCCAATAATTGAATTAAGTTGAGCTGTTGGGGGTGGATCTAAATAAGAATTAGGTGGTGACGATTCTGCTCTAAAAATAAGGTGCTCCTTATCATTATCATCAAGAATCGTAACCTCTTTCTTCTTACAATAAATCTTCGCATCATAGTCCGAAAGCTAGTCCATACCGAGGATTATATCAAACTCAATCATAGGTATGACGATGAAATCAGCAGATAAAGAAAATTTATGTGCTCTAATGGGGACTGATTCACAAAACTTTGTTGCAACGATACTTCCCTTAGGAGTTCTAACAGACAACTCCCTTATTAAATCAAATTGGAAATATCTAATTTTCTTAGCAAACTGGGAAGATATGAAACAATGCGATGATCCAGAATCAAATAATGCATTTTCTAAACTTGAGGAAACCATTAAATTACCTGCCACCACGTCTTTCGGAGCTTCTACCTCAGCAGTAGTGATAGCATAAGCCTGGCCTTGATCCCTTGGCCTTTTCTGAGGTAAGTTCTCCTGACGCTTAGGGCATGCATTTGCATAATGCCCCATCTCCCTGCAATTGTAGCACTGAACGTTGGTAGCTTCCTTCTTCCCCTTGCAATCATGATCTTGGTGGCCTTTTTCACCACACTTGTAACAGACTCCCATTCCCTTCAAGCAAGTACCAGGATGTTTCTTCCCGCATTTACCACAAGATGGATATTCAACCTTTCCCTTCTTCCCCTTATTTCCATTCCCAGATTGATCAGCAGGTCTCTTCTTCTCTTGCTTTGCTTTAAAGTCATAAGGCTTAGAGAATTCCTTTTCGGTCTTGATAGCACATGAGACAATGTCTTCGTACGATGAAAAGGATTGTGAGACTAATGCTCGACGGAGAAATGGTTTTAACCCATCAAAGAAACGATCAATCTTACTTCTTGGGTTGCGAATATAATCTCCAGCATACCTCACTAACCTTGTAAAGTTAGCCTCATACTTTGTGACATTATCATCCTCCTTTTGTCTCAGACTCAGAAATTGCCTTTCCATATCTGCTCGATGGTCGCGAGGAAAGTATTTTTCTAAAAACAGATCTTTGAACTCCCTCCATTCCATGTTTGATACTTCATCATCTTCCTTCATGTTTTGAATCAATGACCACCATTGATCAGCATCTCCAGTGAGGCGGTAAACTGCCATGGTAACTTTTTCCCTTTCACTACTCCCCAAAGCCTGAAATATTTTCTCTAGGGAAAATATCCATTGCTCAGCTACTAAGGGATTTGTACTCCCATTGAACGTTGGTGGTTTTTGTCTCATGAATCGATCTAACATTGATCCTCCACGCTGCGGATCAGGGTGCTCCATACGGGTAAGGTTATTATTCATAACCTGAGTAAGTTGTCCCAGTACGGTGATTAGCTGATCAGCACCAGTTGCATCACCAGCCCCACTATAATTATCTTGAGCAGGAGGGAAATCCCTACATGGAGTGCGTGCATTGATACGGTTTCCATTTCTTCCACTAGGCGCCATTTCTAAACAATGGCATAAACTAGATCAGTTTATGAATCAAAATACATAATCCCATACTTATAAAACACTAAACATAAATTGAACTATCTATGGATATAATCCATAATCATAAATATGTTTTCTTTGAGGAAGTATATACTCATAAACCCTTCATAATGATTTGTAAAGAAAGTGAGAGTTATCCTAAGCATATCCCCCGGGAGTGTCGTAACCAAGAGTGCAGCAAGGCCCGTTGTCGTGCACCAGTTCCCGTTCGAGTCTAGCTCAAAGCGGTGTTTTCGGGTTTTACCCCTAGGTACATCTGTGCCAGAGCCGCCTCTACCTGCTCGTATCCAGACAGAGATGTATTGCTCGGAAAACTCACAAAGTCTCTACAATACCAAAATTCTAGGAAGTTCTTCTATACTAATCCTCAAAGTTCATCTTAGGTCTATGTGCTCTAATCAGAGTTTATCTAAATCTAGCTTCCAAGGTTTGTACTAAACTTCCTCTGATACCAACTGTAACGCCCCGACCCCAGTTACCCAGAGTCGGTGCATTACTTCATAACATTGGCATGATCATAAGAAAGATCAAATCTCGAAAGACCGATTGGTTTAGTAGCCTTGGAAAATTCCAAATATATTCATAAGTTTTACATTACATTATAAAATGAAAAACTACTACAACAACATAATGTCTCAATAGACCACACTATTATCCCCTCATAAAATCCCTGCAGGTCATTCATAACTTACTTCTTCACATCCTGGGAAAAATAAAACATAGAAAAGGGGTGAGCTCAAATGCCCAGTAAGGATAACAATATAGCGGAAAGAATAAACATTTAAGGCAATGTATAACTAAAACAAAAGCCTTTTAAATATGAACTTTCAACATGGTATGGCATAAATAAAATGAAATAATGCCATTTAATTATTCACATGGATATTCTACTAATCGAATAATCACATGCAAAAATCAATAACCACTTTCATAATGTTGGAATGCATAATGCCAGACTATCATAACCACATAGCCAAGGCCTCGTGCCAAGACTACAAAAAATATTTTGTCAAGGCCTTGTGCCAAGACACTAGTTTGTCTCATGAGACCTACCGATGCATCGAGGAGCTATAGCGGGCTCCACCCGTCACTTATTAAGTCCAATGCATTCCCATATGAAAAGGTTTAAACATAACATAAACATTCGTATTAAAACTAGCATACGAAATGTCAATAATTTCACCATAAACTATGAATGGTATAAAAATAGCACATCCACAGTCAAACATATCACAAAACGTTCAATACAATATAGAAGTTTTGTATCATAAAAAATCAACTTCAAATAATCTTAAAATCCATCAAAGGATGTTGACATAGATGAAATCAAAATTATTTTTAAAGAAGTATCTCCTTTTATTTTGAAATCATTTAAGATCCATATAAAATAAAACATTTTCTTTGAAAATATTCTTATAAGCTTGTATGGAAAGCTTCGACGATTTTATAACGGCGGAAAATAACCGCACCCGCCGTATAAAAAAACATTCTTACCTCAATTCTGTCGAAAAGGTTAAAAAGGACCTTGTTTTGAAAACGACGGAAAGATTCCTTTATAAACCTCTTATAAAAAGTCAAACAAGGGTATAAATGACTTAAACACATATTCTTGTAAATAGTAAAAATGTTTTGAAATACATTTTTAAGAAACATGGATGTGGATGATAAAGAGATCCCAGTAGATTATTACGTATAAACAACCTCGGATAATGAAGAGATTGTGAAATAACCCTTACCTTGTACTTTTCCTTGGTTGGGGTAGGTTAACCTCCTGTATAATAGTGAAATAATTGTTACTAAATTATACAAGAATCATATACATTAATATGATATCATATATGATCTTTTAATATTGATTTGATAATAATATCTTAGTATTATCGCTGTTTCGGGTGTGAACTTTCTTGTTTGCTTTTGTATGTTTTGTTACGTAAGACATGTTTGTAAAGGATAAGTTGTATATTATTCAAATCCAGAATGGTATCAAGTCCTTAAACATCATTTTTAAATCATCAAATGATAATTATACTTGAATGGATACGATGGAAAATGAATCTCATCGCGTTTGTGGAGACGGTAGTCCGTACGTACGCACGAACGCTACTTCCATTTAATTTTTATTTTAAAAGAATCGAATACAAATGATACATAGGTATATTACTATTCCAGTATAATATAATATTTTATATATGTTACTTAAGTTCATTAACACCATCCTTTATACGTTCCATGTGTGGTATGAACGAGTCATATCATTTTAAGGGGGCGGTAGTCCGCACTTCCTCAAATGAAATTATCGTATGTATATACAACATGAAACGAATAATGGTATGAAATAAAATGGAATTACATAAGATTATATATAAAATATATATCATTAACATCATATTTAATTACAGTGCCATCATAATGTCCACCATGAGAGGCGGTAAGATGTATTTGAACAATCATCGTTTCGTGAGGCGTTAGTTTGCCATCCACAGAAACATTATGTTCATCATCCATTAGATGGAGTTGTGTGTATGTGTAGTTTGAATCCTTCTTATAACAACATCCTAGTATATTGAGGATACTGGTGTTGTTACAAAAGAAAGGAAATAAAAAGAGTTTGGGGGTTGAAGAAGCAAAATAAATGAAAATAATTTAAGAAAAATCGTTACCTTTAATTTAGGTAACTCACTTTGGTTGGAACCAAAGGACTTGTTGAAATGCTTTCTGCCTAAGGGGAAGCTTCAAGGAGGAGGAGAGGGATGTGGGGAGCTTAGTTGGGCAGAGTTTGGACGAGCCAAGTGGCTTGAGAGGTGTGAGGAATGAGTAGAAGTGGTCTCCTTTTATAAGGGGGAGGAGGGGCTCTTTAGGAAAGAGTGAAAGTATTACTTTATAATATAATTATATTAGGTTTATAATGGTCCAAAAATCATTGAGGTCGAAGATAAGATGACTCATATTCTAAATAACATCAACCAATAAGAATTGGATAGGTTTTAGATAATATTTTAATCATTATAATCTTATTTATTTAAATGATTTATTAATGAGGTAAACATTGCATCATTATTGTGTCATTAATAATTTAAATTATTTGATGTCTAAAAATTATAAATAAAATATCATTATGTAGGAAATCTTTTTAGCTTTCTAATGAATATTTATAATCGAAAATTCAACATGTATAACCCTATGTAAAAATTGTTCTTCTAAAAGATGTAAGCTTATGCCATTTTTATTTTTATTTTAACTTTATTAATATAATGTGTCCCTACCACATACAAGTGGATCCAAGGGATCCCCAAATTGACCCAAGGATGCCCATGGTCGGGTATGTGTCCACCAATAAGGTTAGGACACGTTTTAGGGTAATTTTGTATTATTATAATATTATTTTTTAACCCTTATTTACCGGATTTACCCTTTAACCATGGTAAATAAAATATTTACCACAGTAACTATTCAAAATGTCTAAAAATAAAAGTTACCTATTTACACAATTTGAACATCCTGATTCCAAATATGGAATCCATTTTCCTAAATTCAAAACACAGAAGTGGCAGAAATTAATTTAAAATTAATTCCCGCTGTCAAAACAAAAAGCGTGTTTTTAAGAGGTAATAACTATCAAAAGATTGACACTTGTTTATGTTCGGTTTAATTGTAAAATTATGTCCAATGACCAACATTATATTAAATGGAAAAAATATATTCTAAATATACTTTAAAACCACTCAAATTCACAATTTATCACTATTAATTATTTTGATTAAAAAAGTTGTTTTTAATTAAAATTTAGTAATTTTCACTATTCATCAAAATATAAAAGTTATCCGAAAAGTACCAAAATTTCACCCTAGGCTAATTTTGATATTCCGAATCTAAAAATGAAGTCCATTTTGAAATATAAAATATATATGATTTCAAAAAGTAGGTATTACTATTCACAACGGCTAGTTTAATTAGTTGTGGTGTGTGTTAGAACTCGAGGTTGCGTACAACACACGCTATCGCATTATTCGAAGGGAAACGTACCGTAGAAGCTTGGGGTGTTACAGTTATCTTTATCAATGGTTTTTTATGGGTTATTATGATGATTATGTTGAATTATTAAGGAGTTTTTCAGAGTTGTCACGAGTTTTCATGCGTTCTCATTCTTTCTAATGCCTCATTCTTCATATGCGTCTCCATCCTTTTTTCATGCGTTTTCATGATTTTCCATCCCTTATCACGTCTTTTCATACTTTTTCATGTGTTTCCTTTATTATTTATTATTTATTATTTATTATTAATTATTTATATTTATTTATTATTTATATTTATTTTTTATTTATATTTATTTATTATTTATTATTTATATTTATTTATTATTTATTATTTATTTATTATTTATTATTTATTATTTATTATTTATATTTATTTATTATTTATTATTTATTATTTATTATTTTTTATTTATATTTATTTATTAGTTATTAGTTATTATTTATTATTTATTATTTATTATTTATTATTTAATATTTATTATTTATTTATACTTATTATTTATATTTATTTATTAATTATTATTTATATTTATTTATTATTTATATTTATTTATTATTTATTATTTATTATTTATTATTTATTATTTATTATTTATTATTTATATTTATTTATTATTTATTATTTATTATTTATTATTTATTATTTATTTATATTTATTACTTATTTAATATTTAATATTTATTATTTATTATTTAATATTTATTATCCATTATTGATTATTGATTATTGATTATTGATTATTTATTATTTATATCTATTATTTATTATTTATTATTTATTATTTATTATTTATATCTACTATGTATTTATTATTTATTATTTATTATTTATTATTTATATTTATTTATTATTTATCTTTATTTATTATTTATTATTTATATTTATTTATTATTTATTATTTATATTTATTTATTATTTATTATTTATATTTATTTAAACCGCCTCTAAAAAACCGCCGCAAAACATTCTGCGACGGTTTTGAAAACCGCCTGCCAGATCATAGCTCATTCCATGAGCTTCAGTTTGACTGGTCGCGGCGCCCACATGCACTCCTAGATCATATGTTATGGCCTTTTTAGTGGGTATCGAGTTTGTTATGTTTTTCAATGCCTCGTTTCTAGCACCCGTCCCCCATCAGCTTTTTTTAAATGGTCATAACTTCTGATCCTCCTGTCCATTCGGACTCTTTCACCTCTCAGGTCGAAGATCGTTTCAGGATCTTTGATTTGACAGGTCGCGGATCTAAAACTGACTCTCTGATCATAAGTTATCTCCGTTAATGTGAGTCCAATGTTTTTGTCTCTTTATGACCGTTTTGACGGGTTTTAACGGTAGGTCCATTTATTACTGTTTATTTGGGTTTCCATGACTTGTTATCTTTATCAATGGGTTTTTATGGGTTATTATGATGATTATGTTGAATTATTAAAGAGTTTTCCAGAGTTGTCACGAGTTTTCATGCGTTCTCATTCTTTCTAATGCCTCATTCTTCATATGCTTTTCCATCCTTTTTCATGCGTTTTCATGATTTTTCATCCCTTATCACGTCTTTTCATACTTTTTCATGTGTTCCTTTATTATTTATTATTTATTATTTATAATATACTTTAATTAATTTATTATCTATTATTTGTAACTGGTTATTTATTATTGATTATTTATATTTATTAATTATTTATGTTTATTTATTATTTGTTATTTATTATTTACATTTACTTATTATTTATTATTTATTATTTATTAGTTATTATTTATTATTTATTATTAATTATTTATATTTATTTATTATTTATTATTTATTATTTATTATTTATTATTTATTATTTATATTTATTTATTATTTATTATTTATTATTTTTTATTTATATTTATTTATTATTTATTATTTATTAGTTATCATTTATTATTTATTATTTATTATTTATTATTTATATTTATTTATTATTTATTATTTATTTATTATTTATATTTATTTATTATTTATTATTTATATTTATTTATTATTTATATTTATTTATTACTTATTATTTATTATTTATTATTTATATTTATGTATTTATTATTATATTATTTATTATTTATATTTATTTATTTAATATTTATATTTAATATTTAATATTTATTATTTAATATTTAGTATTCATTATTGATTATTGATTATTGATTATTGATTATTTATTATTTATTATTTATTATTTATATGTATTTATTATTTATCTTTATTTATTATTTATTATTTATATTTATTTATTATTTATTATTTATATTTATTTATTATTTATTATTTATATTTATTTATTATTTATTATTTATATTTATTTATTATTTATATTTATTTATTATTTATTATTTAATATTTATATTTATTTATTATTTATTATTTATTATTTATTTTTTATTTTTTATTATTTATTATTTATATTTATTTATTATTTATTATTTATTATTTATATTTATTTATTAGTTATTATTTATTAGTTATTATTTATTAGTTATTATTTATTATTTATTATTTGTTATTTATTATTTATTATTTATATTTATTTATTATTATTTATTATTTATTATTTATTATTTATTATTTATTATTTATTATTTATTATTTATTATTAATATTTATTTATTATTTATTATTTATATTTATTATTTATTTATTATTTATTATTTATTATTTATTATTTATATTTATTTATTTATTATTTATTATTTAATATTTAATATTTATTATTTAATATTTATTATTCATTATTGATTATTGATTATTGATTATTGATTATTGATTATTTATTATTTATTATTTATTATTTATATCTATTATTTATTATTTATTATTTATTATTTATTATTTATCTATTATGTATTTATTATTATGTATTTATTATTTATTATTTATTATTTATTATTTATTATTTATTATTTATTATTTATTATTTATTATTTATTATTTATGATTGATTATTTATATTTATTAATTATTAATTATTTATTATTTATTATTGATTATTGATTATTGATTATTGATTATTTATCTTTATTTATTATTTATTATTTATTATTTATTTATTATTTATTATTTATTATTTATTATTTATTATTTATTATTTATTATTTATTATTTATTATTTATTATCTATTATCAATTATTTATTTATTATTTATATTTAATTATTATTTGTTATTTATATTTATTTATTATTTGTTATTTATTATTTATTTATTATTTGTTATTTATTATTTATTATTTATTATTTATTATTTATTATTTATTATTATCGAGTTTATATCTATTATTTATGTATTATTTGTTTTTTCAATTAATATATATAAGTATATTAAATTCTGTTTATTAACCACATGACGAGCTTGCTGGAGTGGTAAAGTCTTCGAAAAATATACAAGAGGCTAGGAGTTCAACTCTCATCAAACGCAGAATTTCTTTATATTGCATGGGCATGCATGCGCATGTGCATGTGCATGAGATGTGCATTCATGGATAAATAAAGTAAATAAAATAATACGAAAAAAATAAATAAATAAAATAAATACGAAATAAAATAAATAAAAAATGAATACGAAATAAAAAAAATAAAAAATAAATACGAAATTAAATAAATAAAATAAATAAAATAAAATAAAATAAATAAATAAAATAAATACGAAATAAAATAAATACGAAATAAAATAAATATGAAATAAAATAAATAAATAAATAAATAAAATAAAATAAATAAAATAAATAAATAAAATAAATAAATACGAAAAATAAATAAATAAAATAAATTAGTAAAATAAATATATAAAATAAATATATAAAATAAATAGATAAAATAAATAGATAAAATAAATAAATAAATAAATAAATAAATAAATAAATACGAACAATAAATAAATAAAATAAATACGAAATAAATATATAAATAAATACGAAAAAAATAGATAAATAAATAAATAAATAGATAAATAAATAAATAAATAAATATATAAATATATATATATATATATATAAAATTAAAAATAAAAAAAATTTAAAAAAAAAACAAAAAAAACAAAAATAAAAAATAAAATAAAATAAAAAAACCGCCGCGAAACGTTCTGCGACGGTTTTGAAAACCGCCGCGAATAGTTTCCGACGCACGATTTCGCGACAGTTTTTCAAAACCGCCGCCAATCGATTTTGTGGTGGTTTAAACCGCCACGAAATGAAAAAAAACCCGCCGCTAAATGCCTTTTTTGCCGTAGTGTCACCTCAATTATAAAAGGGCACACCCTCCCTCACTTCATCACGTCACATTGAGCCTTTAATATCAACCATACCCCACAAATTTATCTTATAAACTTTCATATACACATTCTAGAGGTTCTGGTCTTCTAAAAATACCAACTCAGGTGTCCCTAATAAGAGATTTAAAGGAAGTTCTCCGAAGTAGATGTAATCGTCTTTACTGATTCTTTCAAGATCATTTCTTTGTTTACTTCCTCTTCATATTTTATTTACATTATAAATTAATAAATCCAGTATCAACTATATTATTATATGTTATTGTGATTATAGAATAACCATATTCCATCTTTTATCCATCCTATGAAAAACAAAAGCATTGTGTCTACATATGTACAGCTTACTATCTCTATATCGTTGTGTAAACTGTTTTTCATCACCACTTTATTCAGATTTGTATAGAGATGTAAATAATATATATATATGATAATTAATATATTATATTTATTTTATAAATTAATATATAATCCACTTCCTAACTATTTCACCATTAAGGAAATGATACTGTCATTCGTGTGTACGTACGGCCTACCGTCTCCACGATGGGATGCGATTTATTTTCCATATTCATAATTAAATAATTATTATATAAATGTATATAATGAATAAATATGATATATATTACCTTAATATAATTCTATTAATTATGTGTCTATATCATATTCCCATGGACTAGAACTTATATGAAAAAACATACTTTGGAAAATGAAGCAGTTAATAACCAAAATAAGGGTAATAATGAAATATTATTAACAAACAGGTAATAAGATGATATAATAGGGTCATATAAGACATTATAAATATTAATATGGTTCTAAAATATGTTTATAATATTATTTAAACCATTATACATGAGTTTTATATACGTACAAAGGAAATCAGACCTAAGGTAAGGGTTAATTTTCCAATCTCATTATTTTTTGGGATTTTTTATACATAAGTATCTGCTAAGGAATATTTATCTTCCATGTCCGTATTTCTTAAAAATGTTTCCAAAATATTTTTACTATTCTTCTACAATTTTTGGTCATTTTTAATCATGTGTGAAATTTTATTAAATGGTTTGAAAGGAATATTTTTATCACTTTCTTAACGAGGTACTTTTTGAATTTTCTGAAAAAAAAAGTACGAGAGGAATGTTTTTCTTAACTTATATGGAATGAATGGGTTTTTCTACTTTTATGAAACTTTAATGACTTGAATATTCCCTTATAATATTTCCAGGTTATTTTCAATTAATTTTTTTTAAAAAAATTCACAGCATTTTAAAAAAAAATGTTTTCAAAACAGAAAGGACGTTTTCGTCAAAAATTATATAAAGTGATCTTTCAAAATAATTTTTTGAAGTGACTTATGTTTTACTAGGGATATAATCCAATGATACCATTCTTATTATTTCTATTAATGGTTTATGTTTATGATGAATATATGTTTATGAAATCGGTTTCTTTTCCACAAGTTATGTTATGATGAAATGTTAATGAAAACCATTTCTTTTTATGGGTTCTGATATGATGAATGATTTATGTTCTTGTGGAACACATCTGTATGATTTTTATTATGTGATGCTTGTGACCTATATATCCCTCTAATTCATTGGGTAAAGATTTATATCTCATGAGATAGACAAGATTGGAATGGGTAGTAAACTTAATTCAATAATACAGAGCTGGAATGATGAGTGAACTCAGTTCAATATGAGACTTTGTCTGCTATGATGGTCTTGGATGTGAGCCTTAACTAATATGGAAATGATTTTCAATTCTTATGTATATTCCACAATTTCATTTATTATGTTATTATCTCATGGAATTTATTCTTTTATTCTTTATGAACTTCAATGATTTATTCCATGACGCAGTATCATGATCTTTATATGCACTATAAATTTTTCAAAAGTTATTTTAATGTTATTGTGCCCTTATGCTTATGTTATCTCCCTTGATTTACCCTTACCGATCATCTGAGTTCAACCTTTTATTATGTTTCTTTTCCCCAGGATATGAAAAAAGATATTAAGTATGATTCATAAAAAAGGTTATAGTTATGAAGGAATAAGCGGGAGATGATGTAGATGTTTTATGAATTGGTTTTTTATGTTTCCCAGTTTTCAAAGACAATAAACCAATATGGTTCTAGTGTGGTTTTGTTATGTCATGTAATGAATATTCTTCTATTTAGATTTAATATCTATTTATGATAATTATGGTCCATTTTAATCCACCCAACTATAGAAAATGTCCAACATGTAAGCCTGTAGCATTTCCTCTAAAACCTAAATTGTTCTCTCAATCTGGCCATCAATCTGGGATTAAAACATCATGCTAAAAACAATTGATTCCCAAATGACTTCTTAAATCCACTCCATAATCATTATCTAAAGTGATAATCATGGTCTAAAATGATCGTTGAGGGAACTCCTTGAATATGGAATATCATCTATACATAAAAGAATCACAAACACTCTATTTAACTCTTCTCTCTGATTACTAAGAAGTGGGATGACGTGGTGAGTATGTCTAAGATCACCTAGATAGAATTTTGTCCTCTAGATTATTGTAGGTGACCCCATAATAAAATCCATAGATATACCATCCCACTCCCCATCTTCCACTTAGAGGGTTTGAGACAAATATTCTCGAACATGGTGCTCAACATTAGCCTACTAACAAATGAGGCATAAAGAGACAAACTCTGCTATACATTTCTTCATCTCAGGCCACCATAACTATCACTAAATATTTTGATACATATTTTCCACTCTTGTTTGTACCTCTAAGTTAGACATATGAAACTCCCTAAAAACATCCTCCGGTAATGTCTCTAAAACCATGGTCCTCCCTCAAAAATGGATGACATGCTTGTTACCTTTAGAAAATCCATCAGGAGAATATCTTGTAGATATCGAAATACACAAGGTATCATAGTTTGTATCTTTAGTATAAGCCTCCCTAACATCAAAGGGGTAACAACCATAAACTAGAGGTAAGCTAAACCATCCTCATCCACTAAGTACGGCTGCAACATGGCTAGTTGCTCTGACACCTTACTCAAAAACTATGAACAAGATCTTCTGCTGAGAGTATCTTCCACCATGATCCTCTTCCTGGGAGCATACACTATCTCAAATTCATAATCTTAGAGTAAATCTAGTCATCACCTATGTCTCAAGTTATTATTCTTCTATGAAAATATATACTTTAGATTATTATGGTTATAATAGATGATAAATCATTCACCCATAAGGTAGTGTCACCACATCTTCAGGGTGAAGACCATCTCTACCAGATCTAGATCATGGGTCACATAGTTATACTCATGAAGTCTCAGTTTTCTGGACCCATAATCAATCACCACTTACCTATGCATCAGATCACAACCAAGCCTAGTCCCAAAGGAATTATAGAATGTTGTATACTAAACATCCTCCTCTAGAAGTCTCAAAATGGGGGCTCTCATCAACCTCTGTCAAAACACCTAAAAAATCTATTAGAACCTCTTAGTACAAATTAAGGGATTCCTATTATGGTTTAAAGTATTCAAGGGTTATGATATCCAAGAAAAATTAGATATGAATCTCTAATAGTAGCCTACCATCACAAGGAAGCTATGTAACTCAGTCAAACTCTTGGGTGGGTCCCAAGCTAGGATTGCCTCAACTATCACTAGGTACACTAAGACTCCCTCTTCTGATATCACATATCCCAAAATGTGGACCTCCCTAATCCATAACTAATACTTTGTGAGATTCCCTTAAATTTTGTGCTCTTGGAGTATGTCTTGGACCATCCTCATGTGTCGTGTGTGCTCCTCCTTTGATGTCGAGTACACCGGAATTTCATCAGTAAAGAGTATCATCAAAATTGTCCAATAAGGACTGAAAGATATTTTCATGAGTCCCATGAATGATGTTGGGAAGTTCATCATGCCTAAAGGAATCACCAAGTACTTGTAGTGACTATAGTGGTATCAGAATGATCTCATTGGTATATCATCATCCCAAACTCAGAGATGATGATAGTCTGATCTGAGGTCAATCTTTGAGAACCATCTCACCCCCTTTAGCTGGTCTAAAAGGTCATAGATCCTCTATAGTGTACACTTATTCTTCATGGTCACCAAGTTAAGGCGATCATAATCCACACACATCTATAGACTATCATCTGCCTTCTTAAAGAAAAAATTGGGGCTATCCAGGGAGACACACTAGATCGTATAAATCTATACCTATGAAAATACACTAACTACACCTTCAGCACATAAAGATCCATGGGAGACATCTGATGTGTTGGATTAGATATCAGGGTAGTCCTTCGGTGTATGGATATGTATAATTCTATATCTTAGTGTGGAGATCTGCATGGTACATCATCAGGGAAGACATCCTTATACCCTTCCATAACTACAGGAAGTTAGAAACTCATAACATCTACTTATCCAAGGTTACTACTATCCAAACAATGAGTAACTGGTTTCAAAATTCTATGTATGAGCTCATATTGAATTTTCTAGGTTTCTTTCTCTCCAATGAAGAAAAAACCCATCCCTTAAAACACCACATCCTCCACCTAAAATAGTCGATCTATGTATGAAATGTGTATAGTCATTTCATACCTATTATGGAATCATAAGGTATCATAGCTACTAAAAATATATCACAAAGTGTTATCTCTCTTCTAAGAGTTAGGTCACACCACCTATAGAAGTGTGTCATCCCTTAATCTACTCTAGTAAGAGTCTCTAAATGCAAGGGTTGAGACAAAGGCTTAACTGGATTCTCTAGGTCCTGAGCAAGGGATGTATTAAAGAAAATCTTATTGTACCTATATCTATTATTACTAAAACTAAAATATAGTATATATAGATCCTACCTATAATCATCCATATAGCCTCTAGTCCAGAGGCCTCTAGTGCCAACATATATTCTCTCCCCTAACCACTAGCTCCCTAAGCCTTTCATGGAATGCCTAGGGTGGTGGTGATAATAGGTCAAGCTATCTTCCACCTCCAACTTCTCTCCATGATCCTCTTCCACATCTGTCACCCTACAGAACTCCCTTCTATAGCCATTGTCTCTACCTGGTAGGTCCGTCAATTGTATATTTATCAGCTATATAGTTGGTGGGAAAATTCACAGGATATGTCCTCGGTCGTTGCAAGAGTAGCACATCCTCTCCCTTGGGTGACTAAAACCATCACGAGGGCCCTAAACTGTAGACCCTATATCCTAAGACTGCCTCCTAAATCATCTATCATTCCTAGATCCTTGTGTATTCTATCAAATAACAGTTTTCAATGTATCATCTCCAAGGTTCCCACTACTAGAATCAATCATTGGTGTTTTTTATTCCAAGAATCCCTCTTCCACCAAATCTCGCACGAGCACACCAATATAAGTGGGAATGAAAATAGATACCACACCAACCCAAATATTTCTATTGAGACCATGATCGAAATTACATTCTCTAAAGAACAAATCTCAAACCATATCCTTAGAGTATCATGAGAGGTCATGAATCTCAACGAATACTCTGTTATAATCATCCTACCCTGGTAATGTTGTATAAGCTTGTCACTACCCATCCCAGAAGGGCCAATACTGTGACTACCCCAATCCCTCCTCACATTGGTGGTGTTAGCCACTAGCATCGAGTAGGCATATCCCACAAAGGGGAGGCATTTGCCTAAGTACCTATACACAAGCACATGTATCCAAGAAAAAGTGATGAAACTGAAAACACAAAGTAAACAAACAGGAATACCACTAAGATACCAACATAGAGTACGACAATAGAAAAATAAAAGTAAACAATGCCAAAATACAAGACCAAAAAAAAGGTAAAGTAAAAAGGTATAAGTCCCTGGAACTCATCTGCAGAAAACCCTACCAGAATGGTAGGTACAGAAAAGCTATCTGAATCTGTAGAAGCACGCCTCATTTATTGGGACTCTCTAAGAACCACCTTTCCCTGATCCATAATGGATACTATTAAAGCATCAATAATCTTCACAAGACATGAAATGAGTAAGAAAGGCCCGTGTAGGGGTGATTAAAATAATACTTAGTATAAAACCCCAAAACATGACGTAAAAGACCACAAAATAAACATCACTAAGAGGATACAGTCAGCTCAATGCAGGTATATGTGTACAACACATATAACAAGAACATCCAAGTATACTTGTAAATTATTCCAAGACTCAAGGTCTCATCCACTTCCATCCATATGGTTCCATTCATAGCACACTCATTCAGTTAAGTCTCAATCCTTGAGCCTTCTGATAGAAAGCACGTAAAACAAGTTTACCAAAAGTATCTAAGAGAACACCTGGTCTCGATACGTCATGAATTTTCCCTAAGACATCCAATCTCGTTAAGACTTGGGGTCTCGATATCACAAAAAAAAATCATCCATATGATTCTACTCAAGGCATGATCATTTCGGGAGAACTCACTCCTCACGCCTTGATGTCATCGGAGACTCTTAGAAAGAGGTCCCACTAATTTGGGCCCCGCCCAAAGAGAATACATTGTAAAGGTTATGCTATAAAGAGAGAATATTATTTATAGAGAATACTGATAAATCAATCTATATTAATCCACAATTTAGGAGATTCTTATCATATAATATAGACAACCCTACCGAAGTGGATCGTAAAATAGGGGATTCTCCACCAAGAGTACTGTGTACCCTACCGATACGGCCCACTAGATGGATGATTAACACCTTGCACTCGGAGTTCACATAAATTCCCTCAAAAATACATCAGGGGTGATAGAGGATCTCTCTAGTCCCAAGTAGGGATGCCACAACATTATTCGGGACTCAGCCTCTAGAGGGGAATGATGCCTAGTGATGTGGGCGCAATGTCGCACTGAACTATTGAGAAAAGAACCAAGGGAAACTCTGTATATACACTGGTCAATACTAAAAACCCACCAAGACATACCAGAAGAACCTCCTCATCTCAAGGGTCCTAACGCCACAGATGACTCGTCAAACAAACCTTTCATTTGAAAGTTACGGTCAATTGAGTAAAAAGGGTCGGGTGTGGTCCAGGTCCGACCCGATCTGGTCCAGCCGATCTGAACCTGTCTAGCCAACCTGACCAGACCTAGTTGGGATGACCTAAAGGCCTATCCAGTTGGACCGCATTGTCCAGCCCGCTTGGCTTCCAGAACGGCCCGATTTTTCCAGCCTGAACCGCATGATCGTGTTGGACCTTCTCCGGCACGCGGCTCAATCACATGCACTACCCGATCAGTGCGACCACTGCATTCTGTGGATGGCACACCCTGTCTCCCCCCATGTCACCTTCCTCATAGCCTTCATCGTCGCGAGGTCCACGCAGCTGATCGTCAGGTTTCGCGGCCTCTTTCGTATCCTAGTCACAGATGCAGCCTCTTGCCGCATCCTAGTCACTGCCCGCATCTCCCGTTTCCATGGGGTCTCCTCTGATGTGGTCCCGCTGGACCGCGCCCCATCACTGTTGTCGACAGCCTTTCCTGATCGCCACCCGCATTCTCTACCACTGTGGGTCATCTCACTACAGAGGTCCCACCTGGACCATGGGTTGTCATCACCGCCAACTGCAATGTCGGCGACCATCTTGCCAGGTCCGCCTGGCTCGGTCTCCCTACTGGGCCAGTGCCACCACCAGGCCGGCCGTCTCACCGGCCACCTCGCCCCATATCACTCCACCAGAAATGGTCGGAGTCACCACCTCCAGCCACCGCCTTGTGTTTCTTCCACATTATGCCATCACGGTTTTGGATCACCATCTTGAATTGTAAAACACAAGGAAAGAGGTACGAAGAATGGGAGAGAGACAAGCACATTAACACCCAAAATGGGCAAATCTTGGCCTTGTTCAGATCAACCTTGATCCATTCATGTTAGGATTGAAGAACGAGGGAAATAGTAAACAATTCTTGCATTATTCAACTTGATAAAAATTGCTATAATGGAAAATAAACTCTGCTCGCAAAATGAACGATTCGTGGATTATACTTTTTGTTGCCTAATTCACATTCATCGTGGGAATAAATAATGGGGAAGGAACATCAAAAAAAACTCACAGGCTACCTGGAGTTTGGAATGATTGGTGAGTAACGTTCATCATTGTTGGTGATCCGTCCACGAGTGATCATGATCTGTCATCTCGTTATTGTTCATTGTACGTCAACGAGAGGTTTTTCCAATGATTTTATTCTCTATAGATTCCAGGGAATTTCTTCAGGATTTTGAATCTAATATCGTATCTCTACCAAGATATTAAATGAAGAAAACATGTTTCAGTGTTTCCACGACCTTATGTTACAGCATCGCCATGCTGTTTCATTTATGAAAGAAAATGGTTTTCCCCATCATGGTGTCGTAGCACCGCTGCGAAATTTCAAAAGGAAATAAAATAAACTTTCTAAATTTATTTTATTCCCCTTTAAAATGTCTAAAAATTATCCTTCGTAGTCAACCCGCGTCGGTCGATGTTTGGACCAGCCTAAGTAAAACACCACATTATGAACTCAATTGTGGTCTTGAATTTCCAATCTGAGTCACTATTCTTGAGTTATTAGGATTTTAAAATAAAATAATTTTATTTACGGTTTGTCCTTTTCAGGTTTTCTCACTGAAGACCTGCACTGACTAATGTTAAGTCGTGCCTAAGGTAATCACGTCATTCTAAATGTAACGGTGCCCTCAGATTTTTGATATGAGAACCCGTTTAGAAGTTGTTGCACTTTTTCAGGAAAACCACTTATGTTCACTATATAAAACTTAATAGTTTTCGTCGAACCGTTTCAGGCACACTGAGCCTTGTAATTTCATGGCATCTCAGCGCCTAGTCTCAGAATATTCCCAGAAATTTTCTAAAAATAAAATCAGAAAAATCTGAGTCATTACAAATCTACTAGATACACACCACTCGCAACATAGCTAAGGTGAAATCCTCTCTAAATATATGCAAAAACTCTATGCATGAAAGATTTGCCTCATCGTGCATTAGATTCACCAGACTCCACTATCACCCATTGGATACATGAATAAGGCTCACCTCTAAGACCACAATTTTATCTAGAGGTGTCCTAATATGGATTAAAACTTTTGTAACTGCCTCATGCCAGTCCTTAGCTTTCTGGATGTCTATCTCTCCCAGAAACCTTAGGGTTATTACCTCTAAAACTCATGAAGTGTTCTCAGCTTGCATGCCTCATCTGTTGGTACTAATGGTGAAACTTGCTACTCGACGGTTGGCGGAAAGACTCGAAAACCACCTAGAGGTTCCACCTTATAAATAGGTCCTTGTATAGAATCCTTATTACTAGGTAGATCATCCTCCCAATCCTACTACATAATTGTCACTAGAAATCATCGTAGAGTCATCCTTAAATAGACAAGATGCACCATGTTCAAGAGTATATCTCGAGAGATGATTCAAGGAGGACATGGAAACCAAAACTCATTCGTATATGATGCATGAACCAATATTTTCCCTATAATGAGTTCCTATACATACCGAGTCAACAAGAAGGTTATCAGAGTCTTGGGGAATGGATACATCGGTTGCCACACCAACACTGGATTCCTCATCCTGAGAGCTAAACATGAAACACTTTAACATTGTTTCTCTAATTCCCAAACCAACCTCATAACTATAAAATATATAAACTCCAGTCCTTGGATGAAATAGCTTTGATGCTACTCTATCATAATGTGACCCATGGGGCCCACCTGACCATCGATAAGAATAGCGGGACACCCCAATCCCACCTCTAATTGGCTAGGGGCTAGCGACCAATGATGATTAAGAATATCTCACACATGGGAGGCCTTAGCCTTAGGCACACACACACACACACATCTCCAAATACCCATACAATACTGAAAGATAAAATATAACTAATACCACAATGGATGCATACATCTATATCCCAAATTAGAGTGCGACACAAGTGCTGGAAAGACTAAGGGCCAAAGACAAGCACACCAAAAACTATAATAGGGCCATACCTACTAAGAAAGGAGGGGACTATTATCAAATGAAACACATAGTATAAACCATGATCGGTCTAGCTCAACTATGATATTTATGCTCCTGGTCCACCTAGGACTCATACAAACAACTTGTTATCTACATAATACATGACATGTACGGGCAGAACCCATGCAGCGGTGAGTATAAAAATACCCATTAAGACACCCTGAAACCCTTAAACATAAAACATCAGGAGAGTAGTCATCTCATAATCATAAGGCATGTAAATTAGAATGTGAGAAAAAAATAATAATAACCCATATATACTCAAAGTAGACACTAAGTCTCAAGTTAAATCCACAACCATACCGCCAGCCTAGGATTCTACCTAAGACTTCAATGTAACACACATCCAGAAGAACCCAATCCACGAGTCTGATAACACTGATGGTGCTCATCCGAGAGGCCGTACCTACCGGGTCTCGCTATGAATAAGTACGTAGAGGAACTCAGAAAAGATCAATATAGATAGGAAATCTCTTCCAGGGTCAATGAGGTATACCATACAATATCTGTAATAACCCACTATATAGGGGATCGAATGCCCGAGTTTATTGGTCGTGTCGATTCCTTAAACCCCACGGAGGGAAGGATATAATAAATGAACTTACATCGGGCCTCATAGATGGATTCCTAAAACTTTATCTGAGACTAATATTATAGAGGGGATCACATATTATTCTCAGGATGTGATGCCTCACTGTACCCTAATGGGGACGAACCAAGGGAACACACCCAAAATATAATGGTCCACACTAAAGAGAATGAGGGCCTCAAACATCCCTAGTAAAAGTACATGACATGTACTAGGAGTACACGACATGTCATGTATTCCTTAGGTTTACCCATGTGCCCCAGCCCAGGCTCGTGTACTTTGGCCCGCACCCGTGTACCTAGTCATGTATGGGTACTCTTTTTGTACACCTATGATGTTCTTGTGCATGTGTACCACTTGGGTACATGTTGAGTATCCAACACCAATTTACACGAATTGTGGTGGGTCTCACAAAGTGTGAGGTTTTTTTCTTCATGCGTAAACCCTAGTTGCTGTAGTAAGGGCCGACACATTATTTGTTCTTCAAACTACACACCGTGTAATGCGAGATTTTCTAGAAACCTCTCGTCTTCTACACAGTTCCACTCACACCTTTAATGAATTCAATATAGCCACCAATCTTGATGTAGGAGTCGGATCCAGCATTGAATAATCCATTATATCCCCGATGGCCGAATTTTGTCCACCCAATCCACTCAAGAAACAACTATCATCGTACCACATCCCCTGAAATCCCAAAAATGTGAACATGAACACCCGATCTATCACCCGAATCACTCGTTTTCATCATCACACCATGATCATTCCCTCAATCTCAAACCATCACCTATGGAAATGATTCATTGTGCTAAAGATTGAATGTACAACAATCGGTTTCCAGCTATTTGTCGAGCTATCAGCCAAACGGTATGTCGATGATGGTCGCATGACGAAATTAGGGAGAAAATAATAAAAAAAAAGTGAGGATTGAACATCATGCACTGTTTGAGTTGGCCTATGTTTAATTATGGGGAAAGTGACAAATGCACAAAATAAAGAAGAATCCACGAAGCGATATTAATTATTATTTCTTAGAATTTAATCAAACAACCGCAATCAACCATCGATCTGTGAATCAATCTTTCCGGGTTATTAGATTCTCATTAGATATGGAAAAAATGAGATTATTTCAAATAAAAAATGCCCTACATCGAGATTGCATCGATCGCTGATAAAGAATGGTTCCACGTCGCTGCTATTGGCGAGATCCACAAAGTATGTTAACACACCGATTGTCAAAGCATGATCTGTTGACGTTCATCTGAGAACTCACCTCCAACGGCTCCTCTCTCAATCCATAGGGTTATGTGGCTAACCCTAGGGAGTTACAATAATAAATATTATATAGAGAGAGATTAGGTCGTAGTGATTAAATAACAAATTGATTAATTAATTAATTTTATTATTTGCCCCCGCGATTACTCTTTAACAAAACATCTAACGCCAAAAAAGGTTATCTCACACCTAAGGTAAAACTTGTATCCCAAATTTAATGTTGGTCTTAGATTTCTCATTTGAGACTCTGTTTAGGAGTTATTTCATTATTTCAGAAAAAATATGCATAGATGATATAATATTTTTATTATATCAATACCGAGCCTCCTCGGGCTTTGGAATTTCACACAGGCTCTGCACCAGGATTCAAAAATATTTTTTAAAATATTCCAAAACATTACAAGGCATAAATACAGTCGTTACATTCAATGTAAAATTGTACTTAACACAGTTCGCGTGTATGAAAAGATGACACCTTTTGAGTAGAATGAATTTCTAAGAGATTTGGTTGAAGAAGTGAGAAAATAAACATAGTTTTTAGTATTATTCTTACCTGACAGAGCTTTGTTATCATGAAACTGAACATATGCTTACTGAGTAGTGGCATCAGACAAAGAACCGAATAGAGAGTATTAGATAGAAGTTTCAAGCCGAGTTTGAGGCAGAGAGGTTTTGTTCAACAGACATATCTTAGGTTATAAAACAAGCATAGTTCCAGAGAGGTGCAACAGACGAAGAATACTGGACGAAGAAAAATTTAACAGACCATTCTGGGTGAACTTTCTGGAAGCTGTTAAAAATAGATTCACATTTTTTTTGTTGACTCAGTTTTGTAAGAAAATCTCTTCAAAGTGACGAGTGTTTGTATAATTTTTTCTATCGGGGGATAGAAGTCTAATGGGATTTGGATCAAGTTGCCTTTACTTCTTACTAATAATGAATTTTCAGGGACTAATGGGAGTCTCCATGATAAAGATGTAGGTTCTCACACTAATGATGAACCTTATAAATCTCGTGTGTCTGGGATTGTTTTTTAAGATTAATAACAATAAAACTCTAATATGTTCTAAAGGCTAATTTTAGAAAATTGGAAATTGTAAAAAGATCATAACTGATTTAACCCCCAATGATTCAATGATCATAAGGAATTTCAGAACTGATGGAGGAGATGATTTCTTTATGAAACTTCTCTTTCAAATGTCCTATATATTGGAATCCAGTGAAAAAATAGGCATATTCTCATATAAAACATTCATAACAACATTTTAAGTATATATTTATAAATATTTTTTATATTTATATTCTTTTTAATATATTGATTTTTAATATACTTATTTACAAATATATACTTATAATTATATATATAATTAAATATATGTATCTTTATAAGCATTTTTTAAAGATTAATATCTATAAACATTTTATACCCAAACGATTTGGGATATGAATTGGTGACCCAACCCATATCCCTCCTACATTTTATTAAACAAAAAGGTAAAGTCAGTGATTACATGAGGTGTAATGAACTTACACCAACTAGGAAATGAAAGGAAGGAAAAACATATGATCCAACATAAGCATACCTTGTTCAAACTACTATAGCAGCTTCAGAAACGACAAGCCAACAAGTATGTGAACCATGAATCAAACCTTAAAGAACCTTCCAAATAGTGCAGCCAAGAGGTAGCATTGTAGTGATGACCATGTGCGTCGAATAGTTTCAATGCAACTCCAGGTCCATATCAAGACAAATGCACAAATCCAATGGATGCAGGTCTGACAAACAATGTAGAAAACCTGCACTCTTTTCAGCACAACATGTTCCAGCCAACACACAACTTCAAACCTTTTAAGAGTAAACATAGAAGCCCCAAAGCACTTAGAACCGGTCTCGAGGCTCCTCAAAACCATCCTTGTAAGTCCATGGGACAACCCCCAATGCCCACAACTGCAAAGAAAATAACAAATCTGTAAACAACATGACACCTTGAAGATCACAAAGCAAAGACCCTCTGAACTTCATATCCGAGGTGATGGCCAAAGACTCTCAAAGCACCAATGAAACCAAGATGACAGTTTACCATTTCCTCCTAGAGATGCAGAACTTTGGCTTAACCTACAACAAACTACAAGAAGCAGCCCTGACAAACCAACAAAAAAGTTACTCCCACCGAAGTTGAAGATAGTCAAAATCAGTGTTTTTGTCAAGCTCAAGTTCCACTCTATCAAATATACGCTCCCTGATATCGAGATTATCATCAACAGATATTTCTTTATTACGATATCTTCCAAAAGACAACCTTTCTTGTCCCTCAATCCAAGGGTAGAAGTCCTCTGTGTATCCTTCCTTAAAGACACGAGTGCAATTTGTAAGCTTAATTATATCCACTTGTGCATCAATCCAAGAGTATGGGACCTCTTTATCTTTATAAACATTTTAACAAAAAAAAAACTGTCACATTATATGCATATTTATATATTTATTTTTAGCATATTTAATATATTTATAAAATATAACATTTTTAAAAAACTAAAAATAAAAAAAAGTATATCTATAAACATTTTAATATGTATATTTAATATATTTAATATATTCAAAAAAATTAACATTTGAGAAAAACTAAAAACCAAAAAATAAAAATAAAAAAACTAATAGGTGTGTGAATATATATATTTAATATATATATATTAATATTTTTTTATAATATAACAATTTAAAAAACAAAAAACCAAAAAAAAAAATCATGGTGAGTGTCAAATGAATTGACGCTCACCCCCTGGGAAGTGGAGCGTCAATTCATTTGACGCTTCTATCTCCTAAAAAAAGACATCATAACCCATTTAATTAAAAAAAAATCAAATCTAAAATTTTGCCATTACAAACATAATCATTGTTTTTTAATACAGATGTACTCTTATTTTGCTCGAGCTGAAGTCATTTATTTGATAACTGATAGCATGAGCATACTCTTATTTTGTTTGAGCGGAAGTCATTTGCTTTAAACTCTCTTATAATATCGGCTTTTATAGTAGGAGGATGGAGTCTATATTTACTATAGGAGGGGGCAATGACATTTAGGTTGAAAACGGAATTCCCGCCCTTTACGGCGTCGTCCAGCGGGCTTTCCAGCTTGGAACATTCCCGCCCTTTACTGCCCCGCTGCTCCCAAAAGAGACGTCGGATTTTCTTCGGAGTACCTTCAGCCGCCGTGGACCGAACGGATGGCCTCTTGTTGTTGGCAAACGCCATTCCTCAGCATCTTATGGAGACAGCGGAGTTCCACAATCCGGCTCCGCCGCTGAAAAAGCTCAAGTTCAAGCTGCCGTTGCCCCCACCGGCCCCGATGTACCGATGCAAGAGCTGTATTTAATTGTTTTTACATTCGGTATTACTTTAAACAAAGTATTCCGAAATTATTACATAAAATTCCATCCAAGATAACCTTTTCCATCATTTAATATTAATGATAAAGATTGAATAATGATAACCTATTTTTAATAAATAATGATTATTTTATAAGCTAATAAATATTAAGTAATAAAGACATAATAATGAATACTAATAATGTCATTAATATTGTTAAAACTATAATAAATAATAATAATAATGTTTGTATATGTTATAATTAATAATAAAAATTTTAAAATAATTATTAATAATTTATAATACTTAGAAATGGTCGGAGAGGGGGGATTACAAATACAGAAGAATTTCTAATACTGATTATAAAAAATATATTAAATGACAAAATTAATTTGATATTTTAAAATTATTTGTAATAATTACTAAAATAATTATATTGAATTATTATTAAGAAATAATGGTCTGTGTCATGTCATTTTTTTATTAGATTTACGAATAATAATAACGATTGTGTATATAATAGTGTATAATATGTATGTATATATATATATATATATAAGGTGGTTAAGGGTACGATTACATTAAATACACACATCACACACACAGGCCAAAAAGACGGTCACCCCCAATGGATAACTCACCCATCAAACTTTATTTATTAAGAATATGGCCCGAAAGCCCAGTGGGCATGAATCCCATTACATTGCCCAAATGAGCACTAACTAGCCCAAAGACCCAGTGCACCGTCATACCCGTATCATACTGCCTGCATCATCAGACCTGCTTCATGCCCGCATCACCGCCTACCTGCGTCACCTCCTACAGATGAAAATTCGCTCCCACTCAAATTCTAACCCGAGTCTGATGCAGCATAATGGGGAGCTTATACATTACTACACATATGACATTTAACGGCACACAAAATAGCATTTATCAACGCTAAAAACCGTTGTTAATCGTGACAATGATAAAAGGGGGTTCTATATCCACGCTAAAAAAAACACTGATAAAGAACCCCCTTTATCAGCATTAAAATAGCGCTAATAAAAGTCTACCAACCAGTGTGGTGTTTATATAACAGCACACCCAACAGAAGCAAACCTGCAATCAAACCTACAATTTGAACACAACGCAACAGAATCAAACTGCAATTTAAACAGTACACGAGAAGCAAACCTACTATATACATTTTAATTGACATCATGAATACAAAACTGTCCGCCCATGGTATATACAAAAATAAACACTGCTATTTACATTTCAAACAAAATGTTTTATATAATTACATTTACAATTGTCCAACAAACATTCTAATATATTAATATTTCATCTTTTAACGTTCGTGATCCCCTCTCAAAAATCTCCGCCAATGGTATCAGTTGCCAAACAAATCATCTCAACCCGAGCAAACGATTCCACCTATATAAGAAAATAAATATTATGTTAGTAATACTATAAAGAAATAAATTAAACATTAATAAAATGTCAATATTTAATAAAAATGACACATTTGAAGTTATACATGTCACATTGTGCATCCTATTGAGGTGGGGTTGATTTCTACATGTTACCAATGAGTTATGGATCGTTGTCCTTAAATATCAAAACAATACGAACATGTTTGCTCAATTTTGAGTATGTCACTTGTTCTTTTACTAAAACTAATGTCAATTTTAGTTAATGACACATTTGGGGTTATACCGGTCACACTGTGCATTGTATGGAGGTGCAGATGATTCTTACATGTCATAAATGACTTATAGATCTCTGTCCTAGAGTATCAAAACAATAAAAATATGTTTTCACAGTTTTCTGTATCTCAGTTTTGTTTTTCTACTAAAATGTAATTTCAAACTGGAAAACATGCATTACGAGTCATATCGATCGCAGCGTGCATCGATTTGAAGTCAGATTGCTTCATACATGTCACAAATGACTTATGAATCACTGTCTTAAATTATCATGACAATCGGAGCACGTTTTCTTGGTTTTCAGTGAGTGACAGGTTTTGAACTAAAATGTCAATTTTAAACTGATAATAGATGATGTTAGTCACACCGGTCACATTGTGCATCAGATTAAGGTGTAGTTGACTCCTACACATCACAAATGACTCATGGATCATTTTCCTAAAGTATCAAAACAATCCAAATGAATTTTCTCAGTTTTCAGTATGTCACTTGTTTTTACGTAAATTAATGTCAGTTTTAAATAAAAAAGAGTCCCTTTGAGTAATACTATCCACACCATGCGTCGTATTGAGGTGCGGCTGATCCCTACATGTCAAAAATCACTAATAGACCATTTTCCTAAAATATCAAAACAATTTGAATGTGTTTTCTCAGTTTTTTGTATGCCACTTGTTTTTTTACTTAAATTAGTGTCAATTTTAAATAAAAAGAGACACTTTTAGTCATATCGGTCACACTGTGCATCAGATTGAGGTGTGATTGACACTTACATGTCACAAATGACTCATAGATTTTTTTCCTAAAGTATCAAAGCAATTTGAATGCGTTTTCTCAGTTTTCAGTATGTCACTTGTTTTTACTTAAATTAATGTCAGTTTTAAATAAAAAAGACATATTGAGAAACATTGGCCACACCATGTGTCATATTGAGGTGTGTCTGATCTCTACACATCACAAATCACTAATAGATCATTTTCCTAAAATATCAAAACAATCCGAATGTGTTTTATCAGTTTTCAGTATGTCATACTTAAATTAATGTCAATTTTAAATAAAAAAGAGATACTTTTAGTCATACAGGTCACACCGTGCATTGGATTGACATTTGGTTGACTCCAAAATGTCTAAAATGACTCATGGATCATTTTTCTAAAGTATCAAAACAATCTGAATGCTTTTGATCTCTTTTCAGTATGTGACTTGTTCTTTTTGCTCAATTTAATGTCAATTTAATTTAAAAATATGCACTTAAAGTCATATCTGTCACACTATGTGTCATATTGAAGTGCGGTTGATTCTTACATGTCAAAAATAACTCATGGATCGTTTTCCTAAAATATTAAAACAATACGAATGCATTTGCTCATCTTTTAATATGTGACTTGTTGTTTTTACTTAAATTAATGTCAATGTTAAATATAAAGAGACACTTTTAGTCATACCGGTCACACCGTGCATCGGATTGAGGTGTGGTTGAATCTTACACATAAAAAATAACTCATGGTTTATTTTACTAAATTATTAAAACAATCCAAATGCGTTTGCTTAGTTTTCAATATGTCACTTGTTTTTTCCCCTCAATTTAATGTCATTTTAATATAAAAAGAGACACTTTGAGTAATATCGGCCACAACATGCGTTGTATTGAGGTGTGGATGATCTCTACATGTCAAAAATAACTAATATATCATTTTCCTAAAATATCAAAATAATCCGAATGTGTTTGCTCGGTTTTCAGCTTGTCACTAATTGTTTTTACTTAAATTAATGTCAATTTGAAATAAAAAGGGACACTTTTAGTCATACCAGTCACACTGTCCAACAGATTGAGGTGCGGTGGACTCTTACATGTCACAATTGACTCATGGATCATTTTCCTAAAGTATCAAAGCAATCTGAAAGTGTTTTCTTGGTTTTTAGTATGTCACTTGTTTTTACATAAATTAATGTCAGTTTTAAATAAAAAGAGACACTTTGAGTAATACAGGCTACACCGTGCATTGTATTGAGGTGCGACTGATCCCTACATGTCAAAAATCACTAATAGATCATTTTCCTAAAATATCAAAACAATCTGAATGCATTTTCTCGGTTTTCAGTATGTCGCTTGTTGTTTCTACTTAAATTATTGTCAATTTTAAATAAAAAGAGACACTTTTAGTAATACCGGTCGCACCGTGCATCAGATTGAGGTGTGGTTTACTCTTAAATGTCACAAAGGACTCATGAATTATTTTACAAAAGTATCAAAACAATATGAATGTGTTTTCCTTATTTTTAGTTTTTTTACTTGTTCTTTTTTGCTTAATTTAATGTCAATTTAATATTAAAATACACACTTAAAGTCATAACGGCCACACCGTGCATCAGATTGAGGTGCGGTTGATTCGTAAACATAAAAAATGACTCATGAATTTTTTTCCTAAAATATCAAAACAATACAAATGTGTTTTCTTAGTTTTTAGCATTTCAGTTATTGTTTATACTTAAAATAATGTCAATTTTAAATAAAAAGAGACATTTATAGTCATACCGGTCACACCGTGCATCAGAGTGAGGTGCGGTTGACTCCTATATGTCAAAAATGACTCATGGATCATTTTTATAAAATATAAAAAACAATCCGAATGCATTTTCTTGGATTTCGCTATGTCACTTGTTCTTTTTGCTCAATTTAATGTCAAATTAATATAAAAACACACACTCAAAGTCATACGAGCCACACCATGCATCAAATAGAGGTGATATTGATTTATACATATAAAAAATGAATCATGGATCGTTTTCTTAAAATATAAAGACAATATGAATGCGTTTTCTTAGTTTTTAGTATGATACTTGTTCTTTTTGCTAAAAGTAATGTCAATTTTAAATAAAAAGACACTTTAAGTGATACCAATCACTTGTTATTTTTTCTCAATTTTGAGTAATTCAGTTGCTATGATACCAACTATATTGACCCAAACATTTCATACATAAATATCACATCTTATTGATTAATATTTCTTACATAACATAATGATCCATGCTAGAATAGTTTAGGTCTAGTGCTTTTGGAAACATGAAAACACAATGAACTAGTTCATAAGAGTCTTTCATTAAGTTATTAATTACTAGAAACCTTCTTAGACATATCATTTCAAAAACCATTATTAATAACCTGAGGATATGAAACATAATAAAGTGTGATCATAGATGCTCAATAAGTGTAAACAAGGGAGATATAAATGATCGTATAAGGATAACATAAGCATAAAGTTGTAATAAGATGATATTAGCATTATAAATTCATACCATGCATATCAAAGATCATAATCATGAGTCATAGATCAAATTATGGTATCTCAAAAGAAATTAATGTAAAAGGATCAAAGAATATTATAAACTAAAAACATACACTTTGAGTCACATCTTCATGCTATTTGTTTACATTCTTTTTTTGGGCATTCTACCCATTCATTAATGAACAAATCTATATCGTCTTGTGAATATGAGTCTTTTCAAAATTCATGGTAGTACTAAAAAAATTTAAATAAAAAAAGTATTAATAAATATTTTAAATGAAAAAGTAATTATCTTCAAAAATACCTCTTCAGGGATGCCGGTTTGTTCATGGAATATGATCTCTCTCATAAATTTACAAACATAATAACCAAAACCTTTTCCATTGGTTTGTTTCAAAAACTGCAGAAACATTGAGGAGAATAAGTAATTTGCTTTGATATGATTTTAGATAGTGAAATCTTATTATATATACCCTAATATTCATCGAGTTATATTAATTGTTTTCATCCTCGTACTTAGCCCCTACCCTCGTTCCTTGTTTTTCATGATATCGATACACCTCCCTATCATAATAGAATCCCCGTTAAAAGATAATATCCATTATATAACTTGATGTTTAGTTCTAAAACATTGTATGTAGTGTATTAAAAATTGACAAAATTCATCATGTGGGGACAATTTTTTTGATATCCATGCATTGAATCCAAGAAATAAATCTTTGGAGTATCTAAATTTACCGCAATGAGCATCCAATGCTTCCTAAAAACAAAAAATGGAATAAGTAATGAAAGAAATTAAAATATATTTTATATGATTAAATTGTAGAGTTTTACCCATGTATCATCAGTATTAAATAGAATCTGTCATCCAATATTTTTATGTCAAACGATTTGATCAGACCATTCACTATTTCAACCTTCCTTTTTACCTTTATTTTCATTTGTTCTATAGAGGAGATGTGAGGACTAACGTGTTTGAATTTTTTTTCATGGTAAAATCCCTTCAATATTTTTTCATATACAAACCTTCCAAAAATATGAAATGTATTTATTCATAATTAACACAATATCTCAGCTTTTGGAAAATCAAATCATAGAAACATACTTTATGTTTACATTTACAACTGAGGTTCATATCCAATCATAGTTTAGGATTTCAGTTTCACTCTCAAGATCAATGAAGTCTTGATCTTAATATCTGTAAATATTTTCTTCAAAATCAACTAAGTGGTTTCCATTATCTTTTAACTTTGTATCCATATTATCCTTGAATGATAGTAAATGTGGATATAGAACAGGTGGGGTAGTGGTGCTTCTAGTAGATCTTTTTGATTGGTTGGTTAATCCTTTAGATGGTTTTAAGATGGTCTTTTGTTACATCTCTTTCTATTTGTCCGTATGTAATAAAATTAATCGGTTCAAACCTTTTTTCTTTAATTGTTAAAGGTTTATCTTGGAAAGTAAATTGGAAATGAATACCTCTCTGTCTATATATTTTTTACAAGATTTGAAGGCCATGTGATGAATGTTACAACAACTTTTTCGACCGTATTAATATCATCATCATGAATTAGAACAGGTAGCTCGGTGCTTGGCTCATGGGCTACACTGATTGACACTCGCACATTCCCTATTGGAAGTGGTTCAGTGTGTAGCATGTCATTTTGAGTATTAAACATCGTAGCCCTTGGTACAAGGTGGTGGAAGGGTGTTGTTATATATAAATGATAGTCATTATCACCCTATAAAATATCAGTACAAGAAAGGTATCAGTGTTTGTCTAATTCACATTTCAAAAATAAATCTATTAGAACATTTATTACCATTGCTAATACATCTCTTTGAGGGGAATGGATAGCCTCATAATTGCTGGGGGGTGGGGCGGGATCTCCATGCGGTAGCTATTCTTGAGTTGTTTCTTCTATTTTCCTCTCCATCATTAAAGTTTCCATCATCTCTCTATGCTATTGGAATTGTCCTTCGTCGGTAGATATTCTTTCTCTCACCAGTTTTATTAATTAACTTTGATCATCCTATTATATTTTTTCTCAAAATATGTTCAGGGCATCACCCCAAAACCCACACCTCTAACGCGACCATAATGTTAGAGTCACTTCAAGTTCACTGATAGTATGTGTTCATTTGGTATAGGTTTTGTTGATTCCTATAACTATGTTGGATATAAAATATAGGAAAATAGGTGATCATTATTAAGTAATAGCGATTTAAATCACAACAAATTTTTATTATATAATACTTACACATGTTTCCCAGACTTTGTGTGTTTTCATCTATTAGTTTCCCATATTTATTTAGACATGCCTCCTTCCACAACACATGGCCTGAGATGGAAGTGGATTTATATTTCAAGTCATAAATATTCATATAAATAGAGGAACATAAATATGGTGTTGTTTTATGTCACATAACACTATTAAAGTTGATTTAAAATACATACCAATTTTTTTTTCAGGTGAATCATTACCCATCCTTACTTTATGGTAGGGGTATATTGGTTTTGCTGCTCGTTCCTTATTTCCAGCACTTAGTTTCTATTTATTAAATTAATTTTTTTTAATCAAAGTGATGAATACACGTATTGTCAAACAAAATATTATTAGCCACAGTGTACCTGAAAAACACATCTGCACGATGTTCAGTAAACGCGTCCCATGCTTCTTGGGTTATCATGTGTTCATAGATAACTGAAGGGTCTAGGTTTATTTCCCCTTCAGCATCTTTAAGATAATGTATTGTTAGAATTGTGTGAAATCCACTATGAATCCTTCAAAAATGCATTAATACATGCATCTTATTGAAGTCATCTACTATAAATGCACTCTATAATGGATGATGAAGAGTTAGTCAATGTTTTATTATTTTAATTTTTAGTAAAATAATTAAATGATATCATAATGTTACCTTAATCTCTTCCCACATCAGTTTCTTCATCCCAAACACTACATGGTGCCATGAATCTACATCAATCAACATGCATTGTTGAGTGACAATTCCAATATAACTGCTGAACATGGCCTTGTTGGGGTTAACCTGTTGACCCCTCATTTGATGCCTTAAATTTTTCCTTAATTATTTTTTCTAACACCATCAAACTATGATGATCCTATTTTTTCTACGATATTGGCCCTTTGTCGCCTACCATTTCCTTGGAATCAACATCGTCAATATGTTCCTCTGAAGTGGTAGCATTGGCATGTGAAGATGGTCATTGCACTACTGCATTGGGAGCAGCATCAGGTTGAGAAACCTATTGTTCCTCAAGAATAGGAGCACCAAAATGTGTAAAAGGTCACTCCCCTATACTGCGAGCAACAACATGTTGAGATACCTACTGTTCCTTAGGATTGGGAGCATAAGCACTTGAAAAATTCTACTCCTATACACTGCGAGCAACAACAGGTTGAGAGACCCATTGTTCCTCGGGAATGAGAGCACCAACACGTGTCGAAGGTCTCTCCTCTACACTGTGAGCAACAACAGGTTGAGAGACCATTGATTCTCAGGATTGGGAGCACCAGCACATATGAAAGACATTATCTATAAAATTGTTTTAACATTTAATTTATAGTATATAAATGTAGTAGAAAAAAAATAATATTATGAGGAAACATGATATATATTAAAAAAAATTAACTTGATTATTGATCTATCATTTTCTTTTTTAAAGGATGAAGAGATTTGAAATCTCTATCAATGATCCAAATCGCTTCATTATGGTCTCCTCTGACATAAAAAACTCCATCTACATTGGGAACACTATGAAATGATTACGCTTTCCTAATGAAAGGGTCATCCTCAGTTGAATTTTCATTTGACCCTTTAGTGGTTTTGGTCGATAACAGAACAATTGAACACTTTAGGTTTGTGGGATCTAGAACATAAAATACTTGTACTTCCTGTGATGCCATTATAAATGGTTTGTCTTTATACCCTTCCTTTTTGAAATTAAATTTTATGAATACCAATTCATCTTTTTTAACATCACTTCTGTTATCAACCCACTTGCATTGAAAAATCAACACTTGGAATCTTATATAACCTAACTCCCATATTTGTTTGATGATGCCAAAGTATGACATTTTCGCGTAAATTGAATTTTTGTCCTTAGTACCAGAAACATGCATCGATTTAGCCACGATTGTAACTCCACTATATTTTATGGTACTGTATTCATCATTCTCATTTTTATATAACATATAACCATTAATTATATAACCATTGTAAGATAATACATATACACTGGGACTTTCAACTAGCCATCAAAGCCATTCTGAAATTGAATCTGGATTTTCATCTGACTCCTTTAAAATATAGTCCTGAAACCATCCTATAAACTGTTGATTATGTGTATTTGATATCCATCTTTCAACACTTGATGGAATAAAATGCCTAAGAATTTCATTATTCATTTAAAAATATGGGGCAACCTACAAACTATTATGAAAACGTAAAGGTAGGCCTTCTCTTGATCTATAATATTTATTGTAACAATATATCTTCAAGAAATTCCTTCACCCACAAGCCTCCCAGTGTAATGATATTTTGGTAGACCAATTCTTTCCACACCGAATAGGTATTCAATGCAAAATTCAACGACTTTCTCAACAATATATCTCTCCACAATACAACCCTCTGGACGACTTCAATTTTTGATATACCCTTTCAAAATCTTTATATACAGTTCAATGGGGTACATCCATCTATAGTGTACAAGACCGCATAGTCGAATCTCTATTACCAAGTGAACCATCAAATTAACCATCATATCAAAGAATGTTTGTAGGAAGAACATTTCCAATTCACATAATATGATGACAATTTCTCTTTCTATATTAAGTAATTTCTCTAGGTCTATAAATTTTATATATATATATTTTAATAAGAAATAGAGTTTGGTTAATGTATGATGAACAATCTTGGAAAAAATTCAACATAAATTTATAGGCATTAGATCTTGTATCAAAACATGGTAGTCATGTGATTTCGTACCCTTTAACTTTAAATAGGCCATTGAAATATGTTCTTGGTATTTGATGAATACCCCTCTAGAACCTTTATTTCATTTAATAAGTTTGAAAACTAACATCTCTCTTGTCTGGAAAGAGTGTAAGCATTTAGAGGAAGAAAAGTTTGTTTTCACCCTTCATTGGCACCAACTCTTCTCATATGTCAATAATGTCCAACCAAGCCTTAATTCCATCCTTTGTTTTGTTGGGTGCATTTTTCAATGTTCCAATGACACTATCACATACATTTTTTTCAATATACATAACATCAAGAATGTGTCGGACGTACATAAAATTCTAGTATGGTAATTCAAAAAAATTGATCTATTTTTCCAACTGGTTTTTGTAAGGTTTTTCAAAAACGGTTAACCAAAAGAAATGTCCACATCATTTACTTTCTCAAACAGTTGATCACCTGTTAGTGGAGATAGTCTTATATGTTCTTATGAAATTCCATCAAATGATATTTTCCAAGATCAGTGCTTATATCATTAGGGTAGAAATATGTGATGTCCTAGAAACACAGTTTTTGATGAATGTTTCAAATTAATTGACTGTGTACCTTATTCGCAGACAAGGCACCCTTGAGTTCCCCTAATTCTATATCCAAACAAATTTCCATAAGTAGGAAAGTCATTTATCATTCTATACAATATGGATCTTAATGTGAAATCTTCATTTATGTAAGCATCATACAACATAACACATGATCCCACAATAATTTCAAATCATTGATCCATGGAGCCAAATAAACATCAATATCATTACTCAGCTATTTTGTTCCTAATATAAGCATATATAACAAGATGTATTTTCATTTCATGCATAACCACGGTGGAAAGTTATAATTTACCAACATAACCGACCATGTACTGTGAGTGATGCTTTGAAAACCAAAAGGATTCACTCCATCTGTAGGTAACACAAGAAAAATGTCACGAACCGTCCCCTAGGGCCCATGCCGTGACTACCCCAAGCCCGCCTTCCATAGGCCAGGGGCTAGAGACTAGCACCGGAAAGGCATGTCCCTAAAATTGGGAAGGCATTGCCTTTTTATCCTACAAACTCACACAATCCAAGCACACAACAAGATACAATCACACGGTAAAATATATAGTAAATAGGGTGAGTACAGTAAGTAAAGGGGACATAATACAAGCCCAACATGAAAGTACAAGAAAAACCAAAAATAGATCCTGTGAACACCCGCCAAGGATCCTACCTGAAGGGTAGGTATAGATCTTGAACGGTTGGCTCTGCGGTACGTCTCGTCTAATGGTCCACCTCTGAGCAACCTCTAGTCCAGGAACCCTCAGCCTTGATCAATGTTTTCTGTCATCTGAACAAGACACAACAAGGTTCAAACATATCCTATGCACGAGTGAGTATAATAATACTCAGTAGGGACCCCGAGACCCACGAAGGTCTCTCAGAATCCACAAAGGATAAACCACAAAGAAAGACAACAATTACAAATAATGAAGCAACAATCAACCCTACTTATGTATATTCCTATACATATACCTAAGTTATCAAGTAAAACTGTCTCGTTCATGAGGAAACACAAGGCCTAACTCTTTATCCAAAATAACAACTGTTCCACGAAGGAAAGATTACCACAAAGGTAACACCAAGAAGGTAAGTACCACAAAGGTAACACCACCCAGAAGAATACCATGAAGGTATCAACACACAAAAGTGTACCACAAAGGTATGAATCAGCTCACAATTGGTATAAATTAAGTACAAAAGTATAGATGATTAGATGTATTTCTAGATCATCTGACTTCATCAAGAAGCTTTGTTGTTGACCCACACTGGATTGAAAATGACCCACATAGGATCTGAAGATGATAACCCACACAGAATCCGAAGATGAACCACACAGGATATGAAGATGACATAAATAGGATCATAAGATGACCCACATAGTATCTGAAGATGACCCACACAGGATCAGTAGATGCTGACCCACATAGGATCTGATGTTTCTCCATGTACAACCATCCACAAGGTTCCCACACTAAGCAAGCTTGATTTCAGGAGGATCTTCTCCTAAATCCATTATAAGATACTTCAACTGCCAAAAAGTCCCACAAATAAGTATCATGATGGTCTGTCACGTCAATAGGGACCCAACGCAACTGACGGCATGTCAATCAGACCTCTAGTCTGTAACTTATTAGCGTTTCTGTTCTGAGGGCCTAGTTGGATTCTGGTTCGATCCATCCTAGACATACACCAACTTTATCCAAAACACAAGTGGATTATACCAAAAGGACGGTCTCAATCCATGGATTCTCGTGCTACAGACGGTTCGTCAAATGGACGCTTAATTATCAAGATATGGCCAAAAAGGCGTATCTGGGTCCAGATGGGTCCGGGTCCAGTCCGACCCGATCGAGCCGACTCGGCCTAGGCCGACCTGACCCGGTTTGGGATGACTCGACCCAGCCTGGCCAACAGGGGGGGGGGGGTCCGGCCCATGCTGGGGGCGGCGCGGCCCACACTGGGTACGACCCGCGGTATGGGTGGCCCTCCGTGGCGGGGTCCGCCCTAGCCGACACCTGGGGGAGGCACCCCCCAGATTCCCAAATAGCCCAAGGGTAGTTCGGTTTTGGCCAACCTTGTAGCGTCACATGGCACTGTCTTCTAGAATATGGGACCCCCCAGAGAGGGTCTTGCTTGACATGACGTGGTCGGTCAGCTCCCCCCTCCAGCGGTGCCAGCGTGCACCGCTGCTGCCTCCATGACCTCCACCTCCACCAGCGGCACATACACGCATCGCCCTGGTTCCACGCGTCCGACCGAGGTGCCGACCGCCACCTTCTACTGCCGCGGTCGACAGGCGGCGACCTCCCTCACTACCGGCGGCGTAGACACACGCCGTCACTATTCCACGTGGCCGACCGATGTGCTGACCTCCACCTTCCACCGCCGTGGCCGACGGGCTGTGACTTCCTTTGGTGGCACAGTTGCGCCGCCACCGCCATCACAGCCGACTGGTGTACCGACCGCCGCCATGTACCCTACTGGTGTCTGTCACCGACGATGTGGTCGGGTTTTGCTCAACCCATCGATCCGCCCGCTAAGAACACGTCAACAAAGAAGTATCAGAGGGACCGGCCCATGTTCGTTTCGTCTGCACACTCCGCGTTAAATTGATAGTTGGTGGTTCATAGGTTGGAAACTATGATTAATCATGAAGAACTATATGAACAATTTTCCATCCTCGTTTGTTCATTGGAGGGGCATGAGGAAGAGGATGAAGACGTTGAAGGAGACGCTGGTGTTCGTTGCTCCCGCAACATGCTTCTAATCCGAGCTCGAGCATCTGTTCCTCATTCTTCATTGGAGGTTCGTTCTTCGTTGAAGGAGGTTCTTCCACCGAGAGTTCTCCCAAATACCTTCTTTTCCAACAATTTCCAACCATAAGAGGTGACGAGATAATCCGCCCATATTAATTTTAAGTTACTTAATTGATCAATTAATGTTGGCTCATTAATTTGGAGAATTCCAAGAGTTAAAAAGGTTTCAAGGTTGGTTAGTCCCCACCACTAAATTCAAAAAGTGGTGGAGAGGAAAATAAAACAATTTTATTTTTATTTTTATTCCTCTGCAAAACCCAAAATTCAACTTCCACCCTCGACCTACTACAGTCTAGGTGAAGGTCTCCTTAAGAAAATATTGGAGTTGCAAGTTCAACAGTGTTCTCGGATTACAATTACAAGAATTGATTCAAAAGTTATAAAATGACGCTCACGTGTTTACTAAAAGTACCTGAAAAAATGTTCATAAATTCATTCCAGGAACACCAGGCCTCAGAATCACGCACATTTAATTTTCACAAACTCTTAATATTACCATATAATTAAAAAAATTACATGTAAAATTCTGGGTTTTTACATTCTCCCAACCTCAGGACTTTGCGTCCCCAAAAGCCACAACAAAAACTAGGGAAACAAGTGAGGGTACTGAGCATGAATCTAAGCCTCCCTCTCCCATGTGCTCTTCTGGAGGTTCCTATGTTTCCAATGTATGCACACCATAGGTATTGATCTTCCACAAAGGACATTCTCATGTCGATCCCCAATCACTACTGGAACCTCCAAAAATGTAGCCCCATAATCGATGTCCAGCCCACCCTAGTCAATGATGTGAAAAGGATAATGTATGTATCTCTTCAGCTGGGATACGTGGAAAATTTCGTGCACCCGGTGCAACTGAGGGGGAAGAGCTAAGCGGGTTTCCACCTCTCCAACTCTGTTGGGGACCTGAAAGGGTCCGATGAACCTCGAAGATAACTAACTGCCCCGGTCAAATCTTCGTAAACCTTGTCTAGGTGAGACCCATTTGAAGACATGTTCATCATCCTCAAACTCGAGAGGTCTCCATATCCTATCAGCATAAGACTTCTACCTGCTCTGTGCAGTCATCATCCACTCTTGGATGATATGCACCTTCTATGTGGTAGCTCGCACCATCTCTGATCCCATGAGTACTGACTCCCCTAGGTCAGTCCAACATAGAGGTGATATGAAAGTTTATCTGTACAATGCCTCAAATGGTGCCATACCGATAATGGAGTGATAGCTGTTGTTGTATGAAAACTCCACTAAGGGCAAGTGATCCTCCCAGCTACGGACGAAATCAAGGACACAGGCACGCATCATGTCCTCAAGGGTCTGAATGGTCTGCTCTATCTAACCATCCTTCTGAGGATGAAAGGATGTGCTCAATCGATGTTGTGTCCCAAACGCCTCCGAAAACCCCTTACATAGCTGGGAAGAAAAACATGAATACTGACCAGAGACAATCATCAAGGGAACTCCCTGAATCCGTACAATATCCTCCACATAGAGGCATCCCAAGACCTCTACTGAACCCTACTCTCTGATAGGTAGGAAGTGGGCCGACTTGTTGAGTCGGTCAACGATCACCCATATAGAATCATGTCCCTTGGACGTGCGAGGAAGTCCTGTCACGAAGTCCACATAAATTCCATCCCACTTCCACACTGGAACCTCTAGTGGCTAGACTAAGACCACTGGAACTAGATGCTCTGCCTTCACATGCAGACAAGTGAGGCACCATGAGACAATCTCTGCCACTGCTTTCTTCATTCCCGACCACCAGTTCAGATACTAGAGGTCCTGGTACATCTTCTCCACTCCTGGATGTACTGATAGAGGGGACGTATGGAACTCCCTCAACAATTCCTCTTGTAGCGCCACTGGTACCATAGTACGCCCTCTGAAGAGGATGACGTGATCCCCACCTACATAAAATCCATCAGGTGCCTTTCCTGTGGATATCTAAGCACGTTGTGCCTCAAAGTCAGTGTCCCCAAGATGCACCACCCTGAATCACTGAAGAAGTGGGGGAGTGACTGTCAGAGACTGAAGATAAGATACTCCATATCGATCTATGTAGGATATCCGTAAAGCAGTTAGCTGCTCCGTCTCCTCACTCAACAACTGTATACTAGATCTCCTGCTAAGTGCATCTGCTACTACATTCCCCTTCCCAAGAGTATAGACTATCTCGAAATCATAGTCCTGGAGGAACTCAAGACAACACCGCTGTCTCGGTTTCAGGTCCTTCTGAGAGAAGCTATACTTGAGACTCTTGTGATCAGAGTATAATGTAAAACATTATCCCATCAAGTAATGCCACTACATCTTCAAGGAAAATACCAATGATACTAAAACCAGTTCATTGGTAGAATAGTTCTACTCATGTTGTCTCAGCTGCCGAGAACCATACGCCATCACTGCTCACTCCTGCATCAGAACACATCTGAGCCTGGTTCCTGATGCATCGTAGTAGACTATGTACCCAACACCCTCCTCCAGTAGACTCAATATGGGGGCGCTTGTCAGTCTCTACCTCAGCTTTTGGAAACTCCACTAGCATCTCTTTAACTACACGAAGGGTTGCCCCTTCTTATTTAATGCTGATAAGGGTGCCACAACTCTGGAAAATTCAGGCACAAACCACCGATAGTAACCAGCCAGACCCATGAAACTCCACACCTCCATCACACTCCTGGGTGGATCCTAAGCAAGAACAACTTCAATATTCGCTGGACCCACCACAACTCTAGCCTCTGAGATGAAATATCCCTAGAAGTGAACCTCTTGGTTCCAAAACTGTCACTTTGAGAGCTTACCATAAAGCTGGTACTCTTAGAGTTTTTCCAGAACTATCTATATATGATAAGGATGCTCCTCCTCTATAGCTGAGTATATCAGGATGACAACAATTAAGACTACCACAAAGCAATCGAGGTATGACTGGAAGATTCTGTTCATGAGTCCCATGAACACTGCCGGGGCATTGGTCATGTTGAATGGCATAACCAAGAATTCATAATGGCTATACCGACATCTTAATGCCATCTTATACACATCCTCATCTCGTACTCTGAGCTGGTGATAGCCTGATCTGAGGCCTATCTTTGAAAACCATTGTGCTCCCTTCAGCTGATCAAAGAGACCATCAATCCTCAGTAGTGGCTACTTGTTCTTCACGGTCACTTGGTTCAGGAACCGATAGTCCCCACAAAGTCTCAAACTCCCATCCTCCTTGGAAAAAAAATCAGGGCTGCCCAAGGAGAAACACTGAGCCTAATGAACCTTTTTCTCTGCAAGTCCTCTAGCTGTACTCGCAGCTCTCGAAGCTCTGCAGGATCCATCTGATATGATGGTGTAGATATCGGTGCTATCCTAGGGTACATGTTGATATAAAATCCCACATCTCTGTGAGGATATAGACCTAGAACATTATCAGGGAAAACATCAGTGTACTGGTCCACCACTATAAGATAGCTTAGACTCTCAACATCAACTTCTCCGAGGTTAAGGCTAGCCAACTGATGATTGATCAGCTACACCCTCTTCTAGGTAAGTCCATCCTGTGCTGCAAAGGTTCCCTTCTCACCGGTGAAGGAAAATCTTTTCCCATCCGTGCGAACACACCACACTTTGTGCCTAATACAATCGATCTAAGAATAAACTATATATAACCAATCCATACCCTAGATGACGTCCGACACCGATACTAGAAGATCCCAGCTGAAGCTCTCACCTCCTAGAGTAAGATCATACTGCCAGAACCGGTGTGTAATCTCTAAATCCTCTCACGTAGGAGTCTCTAGCCCTAAGGATCGAGCCAACGACTCTAACGGAATCTTCAAGCTTCGAATGAGGGTAGTTTCAATAAAAGAGTGACCAGAACCTGCATCTATATGTATGGAAGATAAGGTGGAGTAGATACAGATCATACCTCGAATCATCTTTGCAGCATCGTGGTCATAGTCCTCAGCTGCCAGGAGCTAAGCTAATCCTTGTCCACTTGCTCCCTATGGTCGGGGTGGGCCACCTGGAGGTGGTGGTGGTAGAACCTTGAATCACTGCCCACTGCCCGCTACATGGACAACTCCTATTCCACATACACCTGCTACCTACGGACCTCCTCGATCGAATATTTACCTCTTCCCAGGCTGTCCTTCAACCATATGCTGGTCATCTGTACGGTCGGTCGGGAAGTCGCTAGCCATGTGACCCTGCCTGCCGCACGAGTAACACTGCCTGCTCCTTGCATGTCCTGCTCTATCTCGAGAGCTCCACACAACAGACCCTATATCTTGTGGTCAACCACCTGTATATCTGCTCCTCTTGGACCTCTGCATCATCTTTCTGCTGTCAGCTGTAGATGACTCTGCTACGTGATGTCCGGTGGGGGGTCTCGCTGCTGGTGACTGCTCTGAAAGGAATCTCTCCACTAAGATTGCTCGCTCCAACACCCCACTTATGTAGGGATGCTAAGATAAATCATAGAAGCCCTAATATCCTGTCTAAGCCCCTTCTCAAAGGTTCGGGACCTAAAGAAAGGGTCCTACACCATGTTAGTGGAGTAGCGTGAGAGGTCAGTGAACCTCACTGAGTACCGAGCCATAGTCATGCTGCCCTGCTGCAAGTGGAGAAGCTCATGTATACGCATAGAGCGTAAGGTCTCTGGGATGAACTCTGCCTTGAAAAGGATCTTGAAGTCTACCCAGATGAGAGTCACCTCTTCATGAACCTGGAGCATCAAGCTCCACCATCTGCCTGCTGCTGGCTAAAGAAGACTGGCGGTAAGGATCACCATGAGATTAGCAGCTATCCCTACCAGTCAAAAAACACTAACCATGGCCTCCATCCAGTCCTCAGCCGCCTGTGGATCCGTCTCACCCCGGAACCTTGGTGGCCTCTGGAGCTAGAACTCGTGCAATGCACTCAAGTTGCGTGCACCCTCTGCTACTGGGGTTGGTGGCATCAGCTACCCAATGGGTAGTGGTGTTGCTGTTACACCACCCGATGGTACAACTGCCGAAAGGGGGCCCTGCACCAAAGCCTCATCGCTCAGTGGGATGTCATCGAATACTCTACCTAGAACCCTAGCTGGCTGTCTATGTGGAGGCATCCTGAAAAGAAATAGGTGCGCTGTGGTCAATAAGTTATACCTGGTGAGCTGACTCAAAGTGATCACAAAGAATTTTTTTCAAAAACACACACACAATCAGTGTTTTCGTTCACTGAGTCAGAAGTCAGGGTCATGGTGTATGGATACGTTGGCCACCGTACCAACACTAGACTCCCCAAAACTGATTACCACACTCAAAAAACTTAACACTATTATCTATTAAAAGATCAGAGTCCAAGTTATTCAGTAGAACCAACTCCTTTGATACCAACTTTTCACGACCCATCCCCCAGGGCCCATGCTATGACTACCCCAAGCCCGCCTTCCATAGGCTTGGGGATGGAGACTAGTACCAGAAAGGTGTATCCCTAAAACTGGGAAGGAATTGAATTTTTATCCTACAAACTAACACAATCCAAGCACATAGCAAGATACAAGCCCAACTAGAAAGTACAAGTAAAATTGAAAACAGATTCTGTGAACACCCGCCAAAGATCCTACCTAAAGGGTAGGTATAGCTCTCGAATGATTGTCTCTGTAGTACGTCTCGTCTAATGTTACACCTCCGTGCAACCTCCAGTCCTGGTACGTACCCTCATCCTCGATTAATGTTGTCCATCGTTTTCATAAGACACAATAAGGTGTGGGCATATCCCATGCATAGGTGATTATAACAATACTCAGTAGGGACTCTGAGACCCATAAAGGTCTCTCAGAATCCACAAAGGATAAACCACAAAGAAAGACCACAATTACAAAGAATGAATAAAAAATAAACACTAATTAGGTGTATTCCCATACATATACCTAAGTTATCAAGTAAACCCATCTCGTTCATGTGGAAACACAAGGACCAACACTTTATCCAAAAGCACAACTGTTCCACAAAGGAAATATTTCCACAAAGGTAACACCACGAAGGTAAGTACCACAAAGTTAACACCACACAAAAGAATACCATGAATGTATCACCACACAGAAGTGTACCACAAAGGTAAAGACTCAAATCACACCGGGTATAACTTAAGTACAAAAGTATACTTGATTAGTTGTATTTCTAGATCATATTACTTCGTCGAGAAGCTCTGCTATTGACCCACACAAGATCGAAGAATACCCACATAGGATATGAAGATGATGACCCACACAGGATCTGAAGATGACCCACACAGGATCTGATGATAACCCACACAGGATGATAAGATTTCCTATACAGGATCTGAAGATAACCCACATAAGATTGGTAGATTCTGACCCACATAGGATCAAAATTTTCTCCAAGTACATCCAGCCACAAGGTTCCTGCACTAAGCATACTTGATTCTGGGAGGATTCACTCCTCAAGCCATCGAAAGATACTTCAACTATGACGAAGTCCCATGAAAAGTATCAAAAAGGTATTTCATGTAAATAGGGACCCAACACGATTGACGGGATGTTAATTAGATGCCCGATCTGTAAGTTATTATCATTTTTGTTCTGAGGGCCTAGTGGGATTTGGGTTCGATCCAACCTGGATGTACTACAACCTTATCCAAAACTCAAGTAAAGTATACCAAAAAGACCATCTCCATCCAAGGATTCCATCTCCACATATGGTTCATCAAACAGACACTCGGTTCTCAAGATATGACAAAAAGGCATATCTGGGTCCAGATGGGCATGAGTCCAGTTCGACCAGGGCGGTGCGGCCTGCTCGGCTGCTTTCGCAGTCGGCCAGGTGCCGGATACCCTCCAAATACACCACTATGGATCATAAGATACGACCTCCTCCTCTGCGGCCGACGAGCCACATCCTCCCTTGCTACCGGTAGTGTGGACATGTGCCGCCCTGGTTCCATGCAGCCAGCCAGCGTGCTGACCGCCACCTTCCACCCCCACAACCGATGGTCCACAACCTTTTTCGGTGGCGCGGTTGTGCCGCCACCACCATCGTGGTCGGGTGGTGTGCCGGCCGCCACCTTGTACCCTGCCAGCATCGGTCGCTGGCGACATGGTCAGGATTTGATCAACCCATCGATCCACCCGCAAAGAACACATCAACAAAGAAGTAATAGAAGGATTAAGCTATGTTTGTTTGGCACACACCCTCTGCATTAAATTGATAGCAGGCATTTCATAGGTTGGAAACCATGATTAACCATGAAGAACGATGTGAACAAATTCCCAACCTCGTTTTTTCATTGGAGGGGCATGAGGAAGAGGATGAAGACATTGTAGGAGACACCGACATTTATCGCTCTCGCAACACGCTTCTTATACAAGCTCGAGCATTAGTTCCTCATTCTTCGTTGGAGGTTCGTTCTTCATTGAAGGAGGTTCTTTCACTGAGAGTTCTCCCAAATACCTTCTTTGCCAACGCTTTCCAACCACAAGAGGTGAGGGGAAAATCCCCCTATATTAAGTTTAATTTAATTAATCGATCAATTAATGTTGGCTCATTAATTGGTAGAATTCCAAGAGTTACAAAGGTTTCTAGGTCAGGTGGTCCCCACCACTAAATTCAAAAAGTGGTGGAGAGGAAAATAAAACAATTGTTTTATTTTTATTCCTCCCAAAAACCTAAAATTCAACTTCCACCCTCAACCTACTATAGTCGAGGTGAAGGTCTCCTTAAGCGAATATCATCATTGTGAGCTCAACGGTGTCCTCATATTTCTATTCTGAGCAACAATTCAAAAGTTACAAAACATCGTTCACGCATTTACTGAACGTACCCGAAAAAAAGTTCCAAAATTCATTCAGGGCACACCGGGCCTCAGAATCACATGCCATTAATTTTTGCAGACTCGTAATATTTCTATATAATTAAAAAAAATATATGGATAATTTTAGGTCTTTACAAAAAAGTCTTCTCAGATCGTTTCCAAATTTAGGATACTCGTGATCAATTCTCTTCCATTGAGGAGAGTTTTCTGGGTGATGTAGTTTCCAATATTTGTTTCATGTATCTGTATGCCATGTGAATTTCCCTATAGTATCCTCACTTCCATATAGGCTCATAAACCTTATAATGATTGGAATGTACCATAAAACATTCGTAGGATCATATCCATGTTTCTTGTATCAAGAAGCCCCACACTTTGGAATTATCTAAGTGATTTTTGGTCCTTGAAAAATAGTATACAGTCATTCGGCCAGTCCGGTATTCTTTCAGAGATAATACCCATAAAGTGTAACATTTTTTTGGCATTGTATGTTTGACTCAGGAGTTTATTATCTTTTGGGATCATGTCATTCAAGATAGAAAGTAATTCTATAAAACTGTCATCACTCTATCCATTTCCTGCTTTCAAATTATACAACTTCAGTACAACTGAAAATGCTGTGTATTTAGTGAAACCACCATATAATGGTGTCTTTGTACAAATCTTTAACTGCTCATAAAAATTAGTTAAATCATGAATTTCATATTCAAATATCCTTGTCATTTGATCAATATGATCTTCAATATCATTCAAATATGTAATTATGTCCTTGAATGGTCTTCTTCATTGTCCACACTTGTAATCATATTAGATGATCTATAAAACGCAGTGTTATCCCATCCATTAGCTACATTCACATTTACCTTGTGTTTATTCCAAAATTTATAACTTTGAACTATTCCGTGACAGATCAAGTGTTCTTCAAACTCCTTTAGACTAACTTGTCTTGAATAACAACATCATAAATAAGAACAAAGGATTTGAGAAGGGTCGTATGCATGATATTTTTTAAACCTGATGAACTCTTTCACTCCATATTCATACTCATTTGTCAAACAATTAGAATCCATCCATTATTTATTCATATCCATCCTATTTTATTCAGTGATATTAATATTTAACAAAATAAATACAGAAAACACTGATATAAAAATTAACCAAGGCTAAAAAAAGTTATAAACTTTAAGTCCCCTTTGAAAACTATTTAAAAAATTACAGTTGAAATCCCATTTAAAAAAGCAACCATTTGCACAAATTTGTCTTTCAAATAACACACCCTTTTTAAAATAAACCAATTATTTTCAAACACTCTTTCTCAAAACCCCAATTCCCTTATTTATATAATTCAAGGTAACTTCATGACCCAACAATCTTAATCCTTTAAAATGAATGACAAACCATTATATTTTATAAATTTTAATTTAAAACTTCACACACAGCCTATTAAAATGAATCCAACATTACACACACTTTCAAAACATTCACATCCCTTTTTGAAAGTCAAACAGGTTAGTTGATAAACACTTGGCATGCAACCTAAGTCCATGCCAAGTGTTTATGTCATTTTAAATATATTTAAAAAAAAAGGTATGTTGAAAAATTATTATTTTTTAACAAACAATTTAAAACACTTGAATCATTTTAAAAATCCACATAGGTATTTTAACAAAGGAATTAATTCCAAGAAATACACTTTATAAAGGATACATGAATAAAAAATAACCATCATTGTATAAAATATAAAACTATAAAAGGTTTATCATGTCTCTAATGAATATTTAGTATGAATCCTATAGTTTACTTTTATAATACTATTGAGGAGTGAATAGGTGATAAATAAAGTTGTAAGTGTCACTTGGCCATGATAATTTTGAACATAAATCCACATCTCTTCAAAGTGGGCAACCATCTTCCACTTTATGTGTCACGACCCATACCATGGGTCCCATTCCATGACATACCCCAAGCCCACCTCCAAAAGGCCAGGGGTTGGTGACTAGAACTGAAGGCATCAACCTACAAGTGGGAGTAATTTTACTGAGTACTTATACACACACACACGCCCAACCATGTCCCACAAATTGAAAAGGGAAAACAAGTATTCTGAAACAAGTGCTGAGTACAAGTACAACTGAAAACAAGTGGGCCAGAATACAAAACCAACAAAAAGAACTGAAAACATCAAAGTATGAGGGACTTGGGTAGATATCAGCTGAAAACGCCACCTGATAGTAAGAGTAGTGTAGCTATTGGAATTTGAAGTAGTAAGTCATGTCTACCTGATCCTACTAGGCCCCACCTGTTCCTAGGCCACCAAGTCCTCCATCGAAACGTTCTTCATATGCATAAGACACAACTCGTGTAGGCGAAGCCTGTGGAGGGGTGAGTAACACAATACCCAGTAGGGGACCCCCATCCACTAAGGATAAATACTATAAAGCAACCACAATGAAAAGCCACCAAGTAATTCCACAAATTAAGACCACAAAGTAAGACCAAAAAGTATGGACCACTCACACTAGGTACAATCTAAAGCATAAGAAGAAGGTTTATCGGCTATAGTGATGAACATTTCGTACTGATGATGGAATCATCCCTGATGAATCACTACTCATCTGTCTGGTCACTAAGGATCCAAACGACTGCTACTCATCTGCCACACCACTAAGGATCCACAAGGGTGATTCCCATCTACTAGGCCACTAAGTATCCACACAGCTCCTACTTGTCTGTGGAGCCACTAAGGATCCACATGGAATATGATCTTCTTCCAGGCCACTAAGGATTCACACAGCTCCTACTCATCTCCTGGAACACTAAGGATCCACACGGTTGATGGTCTGTCGGGCCACTGAGGTCCCCGTGGTTTCTTGTATACCACGCCACTAAGGTCCACATGGCTGGTGGATTGCTAGGCCACTGATATCTATGTGGATGCTTGTTTGTCAGGCCACTAAGGTCTACATAGCTACTGGTCTGCCTGGCCACTGAGGTCCATGCGGCTTCTTGTCTTCCAGGCCACTGAGGTCCACACAACTATGGGTCTTCCGAGCCACTGAGGTCAATGTGACTTCTCATTTGTCAGGTCACTGAGGTCCACATGGCTTCTAGTCTACTGGGCCACTGAGGTCATGTACTTTGAACGCTTGATTCTAGTAGGATATGATCATCAAGAAATTAGTTGCAACTAAATCACCTCGAAGTCCCACACAGAAAAACCAAACGGACCATCTCGTATTAAGGGTCTCAATGCAATAGACGGTGCGTCGAACATATGCCTGGTATATAAGATATGAGGATTTTATAAAAAGGGCCCGGTTGGATTCAAGTACAATCCAACCCACCCGTACATAAAACCTCTACCAAAACTCACATAGAGTATCTCAGAAGGACCACCTATTGACAAGGGTCCTAGCACCACTAACGGCACGTCAATCGGATCCCCTGTTTGAGAGATACGAATGTTTTAGTAAATAGGGGTCAGTTACGTCCGGGCCCGGTCTGACTGGTTCATACCAACTTGACCAACCCAAAACGGGGTCCCACATGACCCGAACTTTCTGTCTAGCCCATTGGGCCTCGCTCGACCTGGACCAAGATGGTTGTGGGTCTAGTACTCTAGGTCACACAATGACCCGATTTTATCTAGCTCGACCCGATCTGGCATGCCTGTCTCTTTTTCCAATTCAGGCCACATAGTGGCCTATGCGGCCTGACATTAACTCGCTGACCCGGTCTGATAAAATGTACCGACTCAAGGAAAAAACTGGGCTGCTCGGGCAGCCTGGTCCGACTAGCCTCACTCATCCGGTCTAGTACAGACCGAACCGATTTGGCCGGTCCAGTTGGGGGCGCGTCACCCGGTCGCGGCTCTCTGCCTCCGCGGCGTGCTGATGGGTGCACTGCCTCCCTCTTCCCACGAACGCCAACGCAGGCCACCAAATTTTCCCTAGTGGTCCATTTTTTGAACCGTCTACACCTACAGGACCGTAGGGCTACCACCTTCACTGGGACTACCTTGAACTCTTCTTGCTTCTATTCAAAAAATTAGTCCACTAAGAACACAAAAGGAGGAGGGGGTCGATCATTGTTTGTGTTGGACAGCACCCTCCGCGTTAGAGGTTTAAATTAGGGGAGGCTCAAAATTACAATTCTATCATCAATAAAATTAATCCTGAATATAAAACCCTAGAACGACACCCTCCGGCAAGAACACACGATCTGTAGATTAACCTGTTCATGGGTTAATATGTGTTTTTCTTTTAGAATATGAATAGGGAAATCATAAAACCAAAATCAATCCCCTACCTCATTTTAAATTCATTGTCTCAACATTCTGTCCTTAAGGATTCAAGAGGTCGACATCATTCATCGCTTCCTGACTTCATTCTTCGAGGTGCGATGAAGTCGATGACGTTCCACCAGCGTTCTCCATTCTTCATTGGAGAGTAAACTCATTAGAGGTTTGTTAGATAATTTCTCATGGTTTTATCCCCCACATTCCAACATGTTAATTTAATAAAAAGAAACACGTCGCCACATTTCTGTTACACTGCGACGTTGCGTCATTACGCTGTTTCATTTATAAAACAGTGTAGCGGTTACACTTGCACAATGATCCATTAAGGGCATTCCTTTAATGCACCTCATCATCGACTCATCACCGAACCATAGCATCGCCATCCCCCACCCAATGGTTGAGAACAAAAAAATAAAATAACTTTTTAAAGTTATTTTATTATTTTTTCGAAAAGTGCGAAAAATTAATTTTTCCATCCGACCCATGTCGGTCGAAGTTAAGTCCTTTCTAGGTGAATCCCAGTGTTCTGAGTTCAACAATGCCCTCAGATTTTCGATCCGAGCACCGATTCAAAAGTATAAAAAACCTGCTTGCACGTCTATTTATATGAACCTTAAAAAAATTTCAAAAATTAACTTTCACTCTCGACCCAGGATGGTCGAGGTTTGGCTTCACCTAAAGGGAACAGGCCCCCACGAACTCAACTGTACTCCCAGATTTTCAATATGAGTTACCTTTAAGAGTTATAAGGATTTAATAATAAAATAATTGTTACTTAATTATTTTATTTACATCAAAAAACTAACTTTCACTATTGGCCTGCGCCTACCAATGTTAGGATCTTCCTAAGGAAATAATACCCTCACAAGTTCAGCGGTGGTCTTCGATTTTTAATCCAAGTCACCATTCATGAGTTATAAGCATTTGAAAAATAAAATAATTTTATTTAATAATTTTATTTACAGTTATGCCATTTTCGGGGCTTCTCACTAGAGGCCTACACCAACGAAACTTAAGTCACACCTAGGGTAAACCTGCCATCTTGAAGCAATGATTCCCTCATATTTCTAATCCGGTCACCCATTTAAGAGTTATTCTACTTTTTTAGGTAAAATCCTCACTCATGCTATTTAAAGATTAAGATTTTTCGATGGATCATTATGGGCACTCCAGGGATCAGAATCACTTGTTGTCTCAGTGCCTGGTCTCAATATAATTCCATATATATATATATAAAATGAAATGGAATTTCTGAGATTGTACCTGGTGTGAGTTTTCCATACTTTGTGGTCATAATTTGTGGTCTTACTTTATGTCCTTAATTTTTGGATTTGCTTTGTGGTTGATTTATATTATTTATCCTTAGTGGACTGGGGTCCCCTACTAAGTATTGTGTTACTCACCAATGCACGGGCTTCTCCTGCACGATTTTTTTCTTATGTAGATGATAGGCATTTTAATGGAGGACTTGGTGGCCTAGGAGCAGGCATACCGCAAAAAGATTAGGCAGACATGACATACTACTTCGGATTCCAGTAGCTACAATAATCTTACTATCAGGTGGAGTTTTCACTGGATGTCTACCTGAGTCCCTTGTACTTTTCTGTTTTCAGTTCTTTTTGTTGGGTTTGTATTCATGCCCCCTTGTTTTTAGTTGTATGTGTACTCAACACTTGTTTCAGTATACTTGTTTTCCCCTTTCAGTTTATGGGATGTGGTTGGGTGTGTGTATGCGTATAGGTACTCAATAAAATTCCTCCCAGTTGTAGGTTGACGCCTTTGACACTAGTCACCAACCTCTGGCCTTCAAGAGGCGGGATTGGGGTATTTCACAACACGGGCCCTGAGGGACGGTTCATGACATGATGCTTCAATCATGTACTACTTAAGCTTGATTATTTCAATACTGTACATTAGAAAAAATGTTCCCCTTATAGAGGGTATAAATTAAGTAAAAGTTAAAGAACTATAGGTACTCATACCTACTCCACTATCAATGGTTCATTTCACTTTCTAATGAAATACATTTCAAACACTTTTTAGTGTATTCCAACAACACCTCATTGAAAGAACCACTATTTCAAAATCTTGGAAAGGATTTGGGAAGTTTCTCTTATGTTTTCTTAACTCTCTAGACCCATAAAAAACCACATGACTATCATAGACTGGAACTGTTCAAATCATGACTCCTAATACATCAAAATATAATCCATACTCATTACCTAGCTCATTTATGGTAAAGATTAGTGTTTTCATCAATATCTCATTAAGATATTAGAAGGATCTCTTATGATCATCTAAGAAGAGTAAGCCTACCACATTATTGGTTAAGGCCTTCTTAGATCTTCCAATCTAGAAGAATCCTAGTTGACCCTCTAGTAACTACTTCCTATATAAAAAAATTGAGGCTATGTTCCGGAGCCTCTCCTTTTGGTTGAATTAATCAAAAAAATGAGCAAGGATTCACATTCTTAATATTTTTCAAGCTTGAAGACTACTTAATGGAGACTAAAATATCATATAACTCTTTAACATAAGATAAAAAACCAATCCATACAACACATGGTGTTTTCCAAATATCTTATAGAACTCATGTACTCAGTCCTCAAAGAATTTCTAGATGACATTGTATTACATAATGATATTCTTCATCCATGGGGGAAACATAATTTTCTGATGAAAAGGGATTGAATTATAATTATCTCAAAACATCACTCCTCCCCATTGAATAAATTTAATCTATTTCAAATAAGGAATCATCCAACCAATTATTTTCTAGCAGGAACTGTATCCATGTACTTAATGTTCATGGAAGATGTCATGAACCAGCTCGAGTCGACCCTGAACTGGTCACCTAGGCCAGCCTGTGACAATTTCCAAGAGGCATTCCCGATCCTCCTAGGATGACGACAAGAACCAAGTGCATCAATATTGTACAAAAGGGAACAATTTCTCCCATATATAAACAATCAAACAAACATTAGAAAGAAATGTACAACCCAAAATACATTTATATAAAAATTGAACTGAACATTATTTGTACAAGAAACTGAAAGTAAAACTAAACCAACAACTCAACTAACCAAACCTGATAACCAACTAACTCCATGGGACCCCACTGGCCAGTCTCCAACAAAATGATCACACTTCACCCAAGGTGATCAAACTCAAAATAAAACCCATACAAGGGCTAAAAACAGAACAAGACTAAAGGCGTGAGTATTAAAACTCAGTAGGTTAGCCCGATATTCTATCCCCAATGAACTTCCTTTAAAATTAAAGAAACATAAATTTAATGTTTTAAATACAAGATATAGAAGTATGTTTTTTAAATGAGGTTCCATGCTCTAATAATTATCAGACAAAAACTTTCATGTTTTATAAACAAGAATTCTAGTAACAATTTTTCAAAGAGGAGCAACTTCAAAATTAAAATAGTTTTCAAGAGGGATACTTTAAAGAATTTAATGTTTTAAATAAATCACACATTATTTTTAATTTACCAACCAAACGCACCATATTCTGAGAGTGAGTACAAAACATCCAATGAGCACAAGTCACGAGAACACCCCTAGGAAGTAGTTTGTTGTGAGCCCCAGGTACCTCGTATCTCGGTGAAAGTAACCACAATAAATATCCATTATCATGCACACGAGCCAATATTAGGGAGAATAAACATAACCTAGTGGTCCCCCAACATCATCAACATCATGGTTTAGTTAGTATTGTCATCTTCAAACTTACTACATGAAACATGGGCTAAACCCCACAGAATCACTAGCATACTAGTACATGTCTGCCCACCTAGATACATGGGATTCCCTTTAGTTCTCAATAAAGTTACAAATATTATCAAATAAACATTTCACATCCAAATTACATTCCCAAACCATTAAAACACAAACATACCACAAAATTTATTCACATTTATTTCACAAATCAATAAACCACAAATTTTTTTCATAAAACAATTTCAAGGAGTGTATTGAGGATTTGTACATAAAACTCATTCAAAAACACTCTTTTAATTATAAACACACAAAAAAACCATACCAAACCATATTTGGAATCCCTAAAAACATTTAATAAAATCATTTCAGGGACCATAAAACAATCCCAATTGACACAACTTGGTATATACAAGTAAAATACTCATTCTTCATTTTTAGGGATAGCCAAACGGGCCTTTAAAAACTTTATAAAAACAAACATTTTAAAAAGTTATGAATTTAAATTTTATTAATGCGGTGTTTATACACCATTTACAGCATCAATCCACATTCATAAATCCCTTAAAACACTCAGGTTACATATTCAAAACACAACAATTTTCGTAAGAATGTGAAACGGTCCATTTTCTGGCAACTCGGGCCAAAACATGTTGTAAACCAAAAACCATTTGATTTTAAAACCAAATACAAATTGTAAATACATAAAAGGATCCCAAAATAATTTTTTTACATTCTTCCAATGTATTTATAAATCCCAAAAAATCATTTTAAATTGCACTAGACACATAAAAGTCAACCGAGCAATTTACCGAACAAATGGCATGAACTCTTTAACAAAAAAACTTATGTTATGAACTTAAAAAGCAATAAAATACCATTTTAATGCCATAAAGTTATTTAATACACTGAAACATATTCAAAATACCATAAACCAAGTGCGAAATCTCATGGAATAATTTATCAAACAAGAGGAGTGCACATTTATACCAAAACAACTATATTTTTAACAAAATAAGTCATAAAACATAATTTTCACACAAAAACTTTAAAACCAAGGTTTCAAAGAAACACATATCAGATAAATATGTTTATAAAATAATTATAATTATGAAAATTAAATGATAAAGGATTGTTTAAAGGATATCCTACCTCCAATCCTTGGCGTAATGGGAACACAACCCAAAAATCACCATCTGAGGGTTTATAAACCCTAAACCTATGGAAACCAGCCCCAAACAAACAAAAACCCATAAAAAATCTTGGTATAACATAACCATAGGTCGATAATGACTAGGGGAGATTATAAAACCAAGAAATAATTAATAGAGGAAGAATAGGGAGGATAAAGGAGAAGGAATCTCACCTTCTCAACTAGAAAACTCTTCGTATTCCATTAAATCTGCACCATTATATAAAAGGTAATGGATTTAAACTTCTTGGAGAGGATCATAAGGTCTGGAAGAACCAAGGAAAGAATATTTGTGGCAAAAATATTACGAATTGTTTGATTTATGAATGATACAATTTACCTTCTCAATTATGGACGATTTGAGAGACATTGAGAATGTTTCCCCAATACGAGACTAATCTGAGCTTCAAATAGGTAAAATCGATAATGGGGTTTAGAATAGGGATATTGTATTCGAGTGGGAGGTGGAATAACCGAAAAATATTAAACATGGAATTAGGTATAAAATAAACAAATTATTTTTTTAAAACTGGAAATGGGCCCTTGGGCTGGCCCAATACCTAAATAAGTAACCCCAATTCACCATGATTATGAATTATTACAGGGTACAAAAGGATATTTTGGTTTTAATATATCAGTGGAGGAAACGTATTATGTGGAATGGGTGAAAAATGATTAAAAACAAAAGAGTTATAAAAAAAATTTTGTTTTTAAAACTGGAAATGGGATCACGATTGACCTAAATCATGAAGTAACCATCCTCTCTCTAAGAACTCCTAAACATGAAATGGGGAACCAAAATTTCGGTGATTAGACATATATGGCAGTTAAAAACTCAAAATTAATCCCATCCAACACACAATAAAAGGATTGGTATTTTCAATGTACCAGATAAAAACCAAGACATGAAAGTAAAAGGAAAAAATGGGTGTGACAATTCTCCCCACCATTAAAACTTTCCACCCCCGAAAATCCATAACACTTTTCAACTGATAGAATAACAACTAAGGATTCCTTATCAACATAATCCAAACTATAAAGATAAGTAAATATCATTAAAAAACAATGTAACTTAATACTCTTTCCCAAACAAAACACCTACTCAGAACCAGTTCCAGAGAATCAACAGAAAGATCAAGCCACCATCTCCAAAACCAAGACAAGAACTAGATTGTTGGGCCTTATCCCAATGAAATAAATGATCACCCAAACTATAGTGCACTCAAAAAATCCAATGACTTGGGGTGGAGGATGGAATGGTCTCCCCACCATTAAATAACAACTACCATCCAAAAAATCCTAAAGGAAAGATCTTTGAGACCCGTAGTGGGTCTCCCCACTGTTAGAGACCAACTAGAAATGAACAAAAAAAAAAAGAATTCCAAATGAACTAGAATTGGGACTCACCTGCAAAGGACATCCAAAACTCTCCCGCAACAACCTACAAACCCATGTTGAGAGTAACACAACATGAAAATTTAAGCCACCCACTCTCAAATGGAGGCGGCAAGAACTGGGCCAACACTCTCTGCCTTAATCCAAACCCCCACCAATTAGAGAGGGGAGGTAAGGGGACCAAATCATTGGGCCATTGAAACCACAAAAGAAACAATGGAACTACCTCAATGAAATGGTATATGTATGAGCTTATAAATACTACCCAAAATCCTATGACTCCTGAATATGCGCTTTCTTCACTCTAAAACCTATGGATGGAGCTCTGATGGATGAAGCATATCTTTCCTTGCAGCTAGGCTTTGATAATCCCCAACTTTTACTCCATCCCTTAGTTCCACACAGTACCACATAACACTCCCAGTAAGAAACAACAGATCAAGAGACACCATGAAATTCTCTTCATCAACGACACATTTTTACCCAAAAAAGAACATGGAGACACACAACACTATTTTCTCTCACTTCAAATAGGGAGAAGAATGAACAAGGCATAAAAAAACACCCACTAAACATCATTGAGCACAACTACTATAACCTGGAGAATCACCATAAAGGGAAGGCACTTTAAATCGATCCCAAACATCTATCTATTTCAACAAATGAGATGAGGTATCATTAAAAATGATGGATTTAACATTTGAAACAAATACTTAGGTTTATCAAATAGAAATCTTACCAAAGGAGAACTATCCATGGACACATCACAACATCCAACACATCTTTAGAAACCCACTAAAAATTACCCCAAAACCGAGCCACCAACAAGATCCCATATCAAGATGAAAAAAGTGTATGACTTCTAGATCATAAGGAAGCATACTGAATAGAAAAAACTTCTAATACATAGGAAAAAACATCCAAAAAACCATCAGTCCAAAACAAACACCCCAATTTTTCAGCTAAAAACTCTTTTGAAAAAAAACTAACTTGGTGGATTTTCCCATTCACAAATGGTGTTTCATAAAGTCTCACTCACATGAACATTTATGTGCCACCCCAGGCACTCAAATACCATTCCATACTATCAAATAATTCATATATCCACAAAACCATGCATGTGAGAACCCATGAAAACACTTAATGCTAAAACAAAACATCATCATTACAAAAATAATCGTGTACCTTCCAAATGCACATTAAACACCAAATCAAAAACCATTTTCATATTTCATATGAAAATACACGATTCATCAAGAACCATTTGATTAAAAATAATAATAAATTTAATTTAATAAAACTTCCAAAAAGAACCATTCTATTCCAAATATCCCTTTTCAATTTTAAAAAAAATTCAGAAAGGTCTCTTTTCATAATCCGAAAACCACAAAGGACAAAACCCCTTCCCAGAAAACATCAACCACTCAAAACCAAACTTCCAAAACCAATTCATCAGATTCAAAAACTTTTCAATAGCCCAAAACACCCCATTTAAAACCATGTTTCATAATTAATTTAAAATTATTCTAACTTTCAAAAAAAATTTATTTCAACAAACCACATGTTAAGATTAGGAAAAATCTAATCCTGTTAAATAATTTCCACTTCCTTACCAAAATTTGTTTTAAAAATATAAAAACTTCCCAAAACCATTCTTATATTTAATTTTTGAAAACCCCTGTTCCACTTTTCAAAATCCAATCCTTCCTTTAAAACTCATTTCCATAATTCTCACACAAGGATTTTCAAAACAAAAAATCTAAATTCAAGAAAGGTCCAAGAAACCCACAAAAGGGAACTAGTGTCGGTGGCTGACTTGACCATATGGTTGGAGGCCATATGTCAAACACAACACCAAAACAGAGAGACTTATTAGGACCATGCCCTGACTCTACATGGCTTTCCAGGCCCTATGATCTCATAGAGGCCATTAGTCAAACTCTATTTGTCATATCCCAACACCAAACAATCAACAAGAACAAAAGACACTAATAAAACTGGACTTCCCATGGAAACTCGAGGATTAGAATGAGAAAGAGTTCACGACTCTCTTCCCACACTTACCCCTAAATTCCCAAAAACCCTACTCCATCTACCTTGAAATCCCCCAAATAACAAGGGTGCTCTAGAAAGAAAGGTCTACTAAGAATCGACCTCCTTTGATACCATTTTGTCACGAACCAGCCCAAGTTGACCCCAAACTGGTCACCCAGGCCAGCCCGCAACAAGTCCCGAGAGGCATTCACGATCCGCCCGGGATGGCGACAAGCACCAAGGGAATAAATAGAGTACACAAATGAACAATTTCTCCCATATATAAAGAATAAAACAAACAATGAAAAGAAATGGATAGCCCAAAATACATTTATATAAAAATTGAACTGAACATTATTTGTACAAGAAACTGAAAGTACAACTAAACCAAAAAATCAACGAACCAAACCTGATAACAATATAACTCCATGTGACCCCTCTGGTCACTCACCAAAAAAATGATCACACATCCCCCAAGGTAATCGAAATTAATCTGAAACCTACATAAGGGATAAAAGCAGAAGAAGATTATAGGCGTGAGTATTAAAACTCAGTTGGTTAGCCCGATATTCTATTCCAAATGTACTTCCTTTAAAATAAAAGAAAAATCAATATAAAGTTTTAAATAAAAGATATAAAAGTATGTTTTTCAAATGAGGTTCCATGCTATAATAATTATCAGACAAAGACTTACATATTTTATAAACAAGAATGCTAGAAACAATTTTTCAAATAGGTGCAACATTAAAATGAAAATAGTTTTCAAGAGGGCTGCTTTAAAGAATTTATAGTTTTAAATAAATAAAACACGCTGCTAAATTTACCAACCAAACACACTGTATTCCAACTATGATTACATGATAACCAATGAGCACAAGTCATGGGAACACCCCTCAACACTAGTTTGTAGTGAGCCCCATGTACCTCATATCTTGGTGAAAGTAACCATAATAAATATCCATTCTTGTGCACACAAGACACTAGTAGGGAGAATAAACATAAAATAGTGGTCCCCCAACATCATCATCATCATAGTTTAGTTAATGTTTTCATCATCAAACATTCTACGTGAAACAGGGGCAAAACTCCACAAAATCACTAGCATACTAGTACACGTCCGCCCACCTAGATACCTGAGATTACCTTTAGTGCTCAATCAAGTTACACATATTATCAAATACACATTTACCATCTAAATTCCATTCAAGAACCATAAAAACAAAAACATCCCAAAACCTTTATTCACATTTCTTTCAAGAATCAATAAACCAATAAATTTTTTTTGAAAACAATTTCAAGGAGTGTATTGAGGATTTGCACATAAAAATTATTCAAAAAAACTATTTTAATTTTAAACACACAAAAAAACCATAAAAAATATATTTAGAAGCTATAAAAACATTTAATAAAATAATTTCATGGACCATAAAACAATCCAAATTGGCACAACTTGGTATATACAAGTAAAACACCCATTCTTCATTTTTAGGGAAAGCCAAACAGGACTTTAAACATTTTCTCAAAACTAACATTTGACAAAGTTATGAATTTAAATTTTATTAAGGAGTTGTATAAACACCATTTATAGCATCAAACCACATTCATAAATCCCTTAAAAAAATCAGGTTACATATTCAAAACACTACCATTTTCATAAGAATGTGAAACTAGCCATTTTACGGTAACTCGGGCCAAAACATGTTGTAAACCAAAAAACATTTATTTGTAAAACCAAATAAAAATTTTAAATCCATAAAAGGATACCGAAATAATTTTTTACATGATTCCAATGTATTTATAAATCCAAAAAAATCATTTTAAATTTCACTAGACACATAAAAGCCAACTGGGAAATTTACCGAACACATGACATGCACTCTTTAACAAAACAACTTATGTTAAGAACATAAAAAGGGATAAAATACCATTTTCATGACATAAAGTTATTCAAGACACTGAAAAATATTCAAAATACCATAAAAAAGTGCTAAATTTCATGGAATAATTTATCAAATAAGAGGAGTGCACATTTATACCAAAACAACTATATTTTTAACAAAATAAGTCATAAAACATAATTTGCACACAAAAACTTTAAAACCATGGTTTCAAATCAGAACATATCATATAAATAAGGTTATAACATAATGATAATGATGAAACTTAAATGATAAAGGTTTGTTCAAGGGATATCCTACCTCAAATCCTTGGTGTAATGGAAACGCACACCCAAAATCGCCATATGAGGGTTTACAAACCCTAAAACTATGATGACCATTCCCAAAAAAACAAAAACCCATAAAAAATAATGGGATAATATAACCGTTGTTCGATCATGAATAGGGGAGATTATAAAACCAAGAAATAATGAATAGAGGAAGAATAAGGATGATAAAGGAGAAGGAATCTCACCTTTTTAACTAGAAAACTATTCGTATTCCATTAGATCTGCACCCTTAGAGAAAAGTGAATGGATTGAAACTTCATGGAGAGGCTCCTAAGGTCTGGAGTAAATCGGTAAAGAATATTTATGGAAATAATAGTATGAATTTAATGATTTATGAATGAGAAAATTTACCTTCTCAATTTTGGACGATTTGAGAGACATTGAGAATGTTTTCCTAATCTGTGACTAATCTGAGCTCCAAATAGGTCAAATCGATAATGGGGGTGAGGATAGAGATAATTAATTAGAGTGGGAGGTGGAATCACGAAAAAATATTAAAAATTTAATTAAATAAAAAGGAAAAAATTATTTTTTTAAAAACTAGAAATGGGCCCATGGGCTGGCCTAATACCTAAATAAGTAACCCCAATTCACCATGATTATGAATTCATAAGGGGAACGAAAGGATACAGTGGTTTTAATATATCAGTGGAGGCAAAGTATGAAGTGTAATGGGTGATTTTTTTAAAAAAAATGAGTTATAAAAGAAACAAATTTTGTTTTTAAAACTGGAAATGAGGTCAAAGTTGGCCCAAATCATGAAGTAACAAACCTCTCTTCAAAAAATCCTAAACAAATAACAAGGAACCAAAATTAGTGTGATTAGACATATATGGAAGTTCAAGTATCAAAATTACTCCCATCCAACACACAAGAAAAAGGATAGGTATTTTCAATGTATAGGATAAAAACCAAGACATGAAAATAAAAGGAAAAAAACTAGGCGTGACAGAAGATATTGTAACTACTAGTCAGAAACATAATATATGTTTAACTATTATTACCCTATATGTGAAAAAAACCTATGGTACTCTTTGGGTTGTCCAAGTCTCAAAAAAATTCATTATCAATGTTACATTTCACAAAATTTTTCATCCTAAAGTAAAGATGAATATTTTAGAAACCATTATGATACTAGATAAAACACATCATGCCTTTCTAGTGTTCTTTCACCGAACAATTCATGCTTCAACAATTAAAAAATCGTCCTAATTTCTAGACCTACATACAATATCTCATATACCTACAAGACAATTGGGATGAACCCCCATGAAAAAGAAAATCATAATAAAAGTTACCAAGAGAATCAGCAATAACTCCCATCCAAATCTGTTAGCAGTAGATGGAATCACCACGTAGAAAAAATGGATAACAACATAAATTTCCAACATTCCATATTCAAGACATACAAATCTTCCACATGGAGACCAAAAAATATGTACCGAGAAATTGTAGTGTAAAATTCACACTAAACAATATACATTTTGACCTTACTGCAACACATTTCATGCATATTAAAATAAAATGAGTTGCACATATCCAACAATTACTAAATAATTATTCAATGGGATTCATAAAGGTAATCTATGGATAAAATAGAATTTGATAAAGTATGTGTGCCACTATAAAATGTAAGAGTTGGTTTCTTGATACATAAGGGACATAAAAATACATTAAAGTCAATAAATAAGGGAAATCAGAAGGAAATGTGTAAGGGTACTCAGAAGGCAATGCATAAGGGAACTCAAAACGTAGAGAGATTTAAAAAAGTACCCAAGATTCGTACGGTGGTAGAGGAGAGATTCATGGCGGCAGGGCAGAGGAGGGATCACATGGTAGTGGAGTAGGTCTTCATGATGGTGAAAAAATGAAATTTCACAGTGGCGAGTAAGAGAAGCAGTTGATGACTACAGCGGAGGAGGAGGAGGAGGAGGAGTCGACAGTAGTGAGGAGAAGGAGGAGGATCGGCGACAGTAAGGAGGAGGAGGAGGAGGATTCACAGTGGCAGTGGAGGAGGAGGAGGAGGAGTATTAGCAGGCTTCAAGGCGGCAATGAGGAGGAGTAGGAGGAGGATTCACAACCATAGTAGAGGAGGAGGAGGATTTGCGGTGGCAATGAGGAGGAGGAGGAGTGGCGACAACGAGGAGGATTAGGAGGAGGAGGAACACTTTTAGGGTAAGGCTTCTGCGAGAGCTTGAGGCATGCGAAGGAAATAGGAGACTGTTAGGGTTTTTTATAAAACCAAGGGAATCATTTATCAGCGCTAACTAAAAAAGCGATGATAAAGGCATGTTTTATCAGCACTAAATTAGAAATCACTGATAAAGACGCCCTTTATCAATGCTTTTTAGCATTGATAATGATAAGACTTTATCAGCGCTAAAAAAGAATTGATAAAACTATAATGATAATAAATTATTCATATTTTTATACATATTTATAAAATTATATGTATAATAAATAAAAATTTATTTATTTATAATAACAACTATAAATAAATATATATTTGTTTATGTAATCAATATGTATTTCTTTATAATTATATATTTATTTATAATTATAAATTTATAATAAATATATTTATTACATTTATAATTATATATAATTAATATCTTTATTATAATATTATAATTTTTAAATATATTTATATTTATTTAGAATTATAATTGTAAATATTTGTAAATATTTATTTTAATTTTATAATTATTTAATAACTATAAATTTATATATATATATTTATAGTTATAATAAATATATATTTATTTATAGTTATAATCATATATATATATATATTTTAATAATTATAAAATTATAACAAATATATTTATTAAATTTATAATTTTATAAATATATATAATTAATATATATATTTTAATCTGATAAGTATATATATATATATAATTATGAATATATATAATTAATATATTTATTTATAAATATTTGTATATATTGAGAATTATATTTATTTAATTATATATATATATATTTATATATAAATTAATGTAATAAATATATTTATTTTCATTTTATAATTATTTAAATATAAAAATATATTTATTTCCAAGGTATTTCATAATTATTTAAATAAATATATATTTATATTTAAATAAATATAGAATTATAATAAATATATTTATTAAATAAATATATATATAATTAAATAAATATTTTTATAAATATATAAAATATTTATAAATAAATATATTAATTATATTTAGTCACAATTAAAAATAAATAAATAAATAAATATATATATATATTTAAATACTCATGAGATTAAAATAAATATATTAAATATATATTTTTTATAATTTCATGATTATTTAAACAAATAAATAAATATTTATATTTAAATAATTAAAAAATAATAATAAATATATTTATTATATTTATAATAAATATTTTTATTATATTTATAATTATAATTATAAATAAATATATACTTATTTGTAGTCATTAATATAAATAAATAAATAAATAAATAAATAAATAAATAAATAAATGTAATAATGAAACAAAAATGACTATATTAATTATAATTTATAATTATTTAAATATGGATATATATGTATTAAAATAATTTTGAAATTATTAAAAATATATATAATTAATATATTCATTTTAATTACATCAAGTATTTAAATATATATATATATATATATTTATATTTACGACTATAAATAAATATAAATTTATTTTATAATTATACTTATAAATATAATAAATATATTTATTATAATTTTATAATTATTTACACACACACAAACACGCACAGATATATATTATTTATACTTATAAATATTATTTTTATATATATGTATAAATATTTGTATCTATGTATGTATATATATTCATTAAAGACATATATTTATTTATTTATATATATATTATATAATTATAAATAAATATATTTAAACAGTATTCACATATAATTATAAATATAATAAACATATTTATCATTTAAAAAATTAATGTAATTTTATAATCATTTAAATATATATATATATTTCTAGTTATATATAATTATAATTATAAATATTTTTTAAAAAGTATTTATATATAAATTAATATTTATAATTATAAATATAATAAATACATTTATTATTTAAATATATTTATCATGATTTCAAGTATTTATGAGAATGCTTCATGGGAACATGAATGAATCATATACACCGAGGAAAGTATATATCATAAAAACAGGTCATTATATATATGACAAACACAAATAATAATGAGGGTGTAATGTATAAATTAACATTTATGATGAATACATAATGTATATATGGATGCCAATTATATTCACGCATCAATTGACCAAATTCTTTGGAAACATATATTTATATATATATATATAATTATAATTATAATTATAAATATACATATTTAATATAATTACAAATATACATATTTAAAAACTATTTATATATAATTATAAATATATAAATATACAAATATAATAAATATAATAAATATAATAAATATAATAAATATAATAAATATAATAAATATAATAAATATAATAAATATAATAAATATAATAAATATAATAAATACAATAAATACAATAAATATAACAAATATAATAAATATAATAAATATAATAAATATAATAAATATAATAAATATAATAAATAAAATAAATAAAATCAATATAATAGATAAAATAAATATAATAGATATAATAGATATAATAAATGTAATAAATATAATAAATATAAAAAATATAAAAAATATAAAAAATATAAAAAATATAATAAATATAAACATGTGTTTTTTATTTAATGTATACAAATAAACATTATTTTTGAATATAAATATCATAATTTTATATAAATTAATAATATTTTTTATTAAAAACTTTTATCAGTTCTAAACATAACACTGATAAAGGGTACACCTTTAACAGTGATTTTTAGCACTAATAAAGGGTAGCTTTATCAGTGCTTTTCTCTAGTGCCGATAAAATCCCTCCTTTTATCTGCGCTAATAAAACCAGGCACATCCCTTGCCCAGATCTGTGGTAGTGATACCACTCGGGCAAGCCCCCAATTGTGTGTATATAATAGTATTAAATACTATTCTAATTTAGTGAAATAATTAAAAAATATAAAAAATATTATTATTATTAAAAATAAAATATAATTTTTTGTTAGTAAAATAATAGTTATTTTCATATTATTTTCAACTATATTACAATAATAATAATATTAAATATTTTTTATTAAATAATAACTATGCACATTTGAAAAGTTAACCACAAATAATAAATACTTGATAATAAACTAATGATAATAAGAAATTAATGAAAATGAAGTCATTATAATAAAGTCATGACAATATTAAAAAATCATGATAATTATCTTTTATTGAAGTCATGATAATAATGTTTTATAAACTTTCAAAGTCACTCACTTGAAACACAATGAAATTATTATGTTTCAAGCAGTTGGAGTCTTGGACTAGTTGTTAAGGCTACCATGTAATCCTACATCAACTAGGGTTCAATCCCCAATAGAATTAATATTTGAGGATTTATGGGAAAGGGGTACGGTGCACATGTAGTGTCTTCAGGGAGGTGAAATTGTGGCGAAAATGGTTATTCGTGGTGGAGGCACGATGGCCGACATAGAGTGTCGGTCGGATGACAAGGGTGCCCTCAGTGTCTCTACCAGTGATAGGTCTTGATGGCAGCAAGCTGTGTGCGATGACAGATGCACATGGGGGTGAAAACCGAAAGAGGGACTTTGATGGTGATGATATGGGTCTTGGGGGGGGGGGGTGTAGAGGAGAGTGGCGGCGGGTTTTGGTAGTGTGTGAGGTGCCGGTTGCAGGAAGGATAGGATGTTTTCCAATGAAGGGGATCTTATGGTCGTGAAAAGGTGTTGAATGGGCGGTGCCAAGGTGAGTGGTGGTGAGTTTTGGCGGGGCACAAGGTGCCGGTTGTGGGCAGGATGTGATGCAAGCCAACAACAGGGCTAGATGGCTGTGACAGGGGTGTTGGATGGCCGGTGCAAAGGCGACCGATGGAAAGATTTGGTCGGGTGCATGGTGATACAGAGGAATCTCAAGCGAAGTGGGATTGGACATATGAGTTTATACACTAATTAATTTGGGTCAAGAACTAAGGTGCAATATCAGACGAGGTTAGAGCTTGGAGAAACCACCATAAATGCTCTTAGATTTGGATGAATTAGAGGGTATGACATTTCCATCGATAATAGGCCCATGCCATTTTGAATTGGGATTCATGCATGCCTGTAGAGGTTTCTGTTGATGTCTTGAAGGAGGCCTCTTCTGATTCTTTGAAGGAGGCAGGCGTTGGATTCAACTCGCGCAAGATACAGTCCTGTTTTATAGATGGGGTTCATGATTCGAAGGCGAACTCTTTGAAGTCTACGTATCTATATTGTCATGCCCTAAATTAGTTAAACACAACGAGGCTTGAGAATTCTAATATATTTTTTTCTTAATTAGATTCAATCTCGCATAAGTGGATCTCAAGGACTGGAGCTTTTGAGCTTATCGAAGCTAACCCTATGATTTTTGAGGAGCAGATAGAGGCTTGAAAAAACTTGATTATTACGCGGCTTACTCCATAGATGAAGAGTGGTCCTTGGAAGCTGGAGGATTTGAGAAATAAATTATTGCAGGTTTGTGGACTTGGAGATTGGAACATTGTATCAGTTGTTATGGGTTTTAAGCATATTACCTATAATTCACATGACATCAAGTTAAAGGTACAAAGATTAGATTTTGTTCATCTCAAACCAGGGGTTCTTATATTTCAGGATTTGGAACCCTGATTTGAACCAAATCAGGCCAGGAACTATGTTGTTCAGTATTGGATTTGTGTGAGAGGGGTGAAATGGTTTTTTTGATCCCAAATTTTCTCTAGGATGTAGCTTTGGCCATAGGCACTCAAACTAATTTTGATAAGGAAACTGAGATAGCCAGGTAAGGACATAATGAATTTTTTTTGGCTGAGATTGATTTAAATTCAATGCTAGTTGAAATTGTGTATTTGGTTGATGTTGACTTTAAATTTTTTCCTGACATTGAATATGAGCATGTACCCAGGTTCTATTATAACTGCTTATGTATTGGTCATGCTAGAGAAGGCTGTTGTAGAGGTTTGTGGTGAAACAATTATAAAACATATGGGAACCTGGTTGATAATTGCAATCATAAATTTCCCTTTACAAATGCAATCAAGTCTACAGATAGGAATATGAGTGTATTAGGGAATGATGGATTGGAGGGTGTTACCCCACCATAAAAGATCATCAGGAATGTGAAGGGGGAGTGTGGGTACTAATCCTTTAGATACTGGTGCGCTTCGAAATACTGCTTCTTTTTCTACGGTGGTGTTTGGTGCTACTTTGGATGGTGATATGATTTATCCAACTTCTAATGAAAGGGAGGAGTGTGTGCCTTTGGCTCAGTCTCCGCTTCCTTTAGGACATATGGAAGTCAAGGAGGAAGACATGCATGTGGCCAAAGGCATGAAATTTGTGGATGATGAAGGCTTTTAACTGGTACTTCTTAGAAAACCCTGGCTTCCTAATGCATGTAAGCATGTACCTTAATTCAAGGGGAATATTCAGATATGTTTGATGGTGAATTCCTCTACTGGTGCCAGTTTCGATGATTTCAAGCAGTTTTCCCATGTGGAGGAAGACATGAAGGTTAGAGGCAATGGTGAATATCCTGGAATTCATTAGCCTCTTGACCATATGACCTCTCATGCTATTTATGATCAACAAGATTTTCTTGTGTTCCAACCTCCAGAAATTACCAAGGTAAGATCATTTGATGAAAAGGGTTGTATCAATGTTTTGTATAAGTTAGAAAATGGAATATAGATGGATGAGATCGAATGAAAATGTGGATTTTTCTAATCCATATTGATGTTTTGATATCAAAAAATCAACTTATGAATCATTTGGAAAGGCCTCGATCATGGAATGTAAAAATTAAAGGAATTTTTTTTTCAAGGATCCTCTGGAGGATTATGAGAGTGAAAGGTACCCCAATGGCTTTACAGATGAAATGGATAAATAGTTTGAATTATAGCTTGAAGTTACCTTCGACAAAATGGAATCATATGCTTTTGGTTACAGAGAATATTTGACAGTTCAAAAATTATTATCAAAGAACATTAAATATGGTTTTTCTCATAATATGAGGTTTGAATTTCAGGCACTTTCATGGAAATACATGTGCAAAGTCATTCCAGAGTAATCCTTAGATTCATCATCAAGAAATGAGCTTGTCCTTCCCCAATGAGATAAGTCATGGAAGAGAGTGTGACACCCAAAGAGAAGAGGCTGGTATCCTAGGAATTTGGGTTCTCGAGGGAGTGGTTGGAGTTGACCTCTTGTTTTCCTAGTTTGTGGGAATTTATAATGTTTTTGTCTCTCTTTCCTCGCTTTGTTTTACTTTTCTATTTTTATAATAATTTTTGTGGGTGTGGGTTGGCATGAAAACTTGTACTCAGACCTTGTTGGTATAATTATAATCTAAATAAAACATAAAACATAGATTAAATATATAAAAATATATTAAAATAAAAATAATTTCATAAATATAATAAACCCAAATTAATTTCCACGACACACTTTATTGATTGAATGCAAAAAAAATTACACTTAAAAAAGTTTATGCACATAAAATATAGTGTAAATAACATATAAATGAAATTTAAAACATTTATTTTAAAAATAAGAAATAATTGAAAATAAAAGTGTTGGGACCAATTTGTGTATAGGTTGTATTTGTTGTCAATTGGTGTCAATAATGGTCAAAATAAAGAAGGAACTCCAAAGTGAATGGATATTGATTGAAGTAAAGATGCCTTTAGAATTGTTATGGTTTCATAGCATTGGATTCCACGCTTAGGAAATTCTCCATGTTGTTACAAATCAGAAGATTGAAACACAAATCTTGAAAATTTCAAAGAACTTGTATCTTGTTTGATACAATTTTTACAACATTGAAGTAGAATCCTCTTAAGGGTGATTGAAGGTATTTTTGGAATTCAAGTTCAAAAAAGAAATGGCGAAGAAGGGGATACATGGGATTGGAATTTGAAGAAGAAGAGACTTGGAATTTGAGGTGTCCATGCACATGTTTTAATATGGCCATGAATTACACTTAGAATGTTTATTTTTCAAAAATTTGGCCAACCATGGAGTCCATGTGAGGACCCCACCTCAAGCACATGTGGGACCCGGGCATCAACCTCGCTCGAGGGATGCCCTTAAGGCCAACCCCGTATGAGATAGGGGTGTGCAGGCCGTGAATAAAACCATAGGACTGCGTGCACGGTGATCAACCCATGAGCATGGATGCATAATGGGCACTAGGAGTGTGCCCGCAGGATGTGTGGGTGGGCGCAGAAGCATGCCCGCAGAGAACTGGTGCGGGGCGGCACCAGATGGAGGAGAGGAGAATTCTAAGTCAATGCTGAGGGGAGTTTATTGATAAACCATGCCTCTCATGCATCTCTGTTTTGATGTGTGATGAGTTTAAAAAACGTAGAGGTAATCCTGATAGCTCATCTAATCTCGCGTGAGATCTCGACCGCACACTCCATCCCGTATCCTGCGTTATAATCTTGGCCATCCGAGATCAATCCGAGCTGATGTAATGACTATGGAATCACCTTCAACCTCTGACCTAATTAAGAGTAACCCGATACCGCTGCTCACAATCGCCACTACCGATCCACCATGACCATGCTCCTTGTCAGTTTTGATGATGAAAACTCTTGTATGGTGATCGTCGGATCGAACTAAGACTATACATGAAATCTAAATCTTGCATGCATGTGGTATCTGGAGGATTATTGTTCGACCTAGGAAAACAGAGTTGCTGAGGCCACGTAGGTTTAAGCAAGATTGATGCACGAGAATTGTGCACGTGATCTTGACTCCATGCTTGAATATAGGATCCTGCATTTGAAAAAGGAAATATCTGAGACTTGCGGCTTATCCTGGACCCACAAATTCTAAATTTTTAAGCCAAAGATCTTGGGCATTCAAAGCCCTAATCTTAATTTTAGATATGCAAATTTTGAATACGGAAGAGGAAGTATCCTTCACCTATAAAAGGAGGATCCCAAGATGATAATAGGTGGTGCTCATGAATACCCTAAGTGCTTCTATTCCAAAAATAAATAACACTCTTTGAATAAGTAAGACATGTCCCACAGACTGTCAAAAAGTGCCATGCACTCTTGAAGAGCCTTGAGAAGAAGAAGAGGATTAACACTGACTTATGTGAAGAAGAAACCACAAAACACACGATAGGTTTACCTAAACCCTCGCAGTGTTTTTGTGTGTGAAGGAAATCCCATGGCTACGCAATTGGTGCAATATCACCTTTGTTGTGCTTTGTGAAGATAGTGACACACAATACCCTCTTGATTCTATGAAGGAGATTCGTGCACACTCATTGCATATGATGGACATCATGGGCCATCCTAGTTTCATGAAGTAATGTGAGAACCCTTCTGTTTGCACATTCATCCCATTGTTTGCAGGGGTTTGAGTTTTGGTGAATAAGGATGGGGAAGTATGTTTTGCATGGACCTACATGCATTATTTGAAGAATCCAGATGCCTTGATGAAGTATTTTTCACAAAGGAATGGTTATACTCATTTGGGTTTAAAGAAGAGAACACATACAACACATAAAATTCTATTTATGATGTAAAGGCACCCGAACCTAGTGAAAAGTAAAGAAGAGAAAAGGATGAAGAAAAAGGAATGAAGAGGAGAAGATGCCATGTGTGTTTTATCAAATAATCATACCCATTAGGGTTCTCACACTAGAAGAGGAAGAGGTGAATACATGCATACATTCTTGCACATAAACATGTGAAGTGAATTAAATAAAGAATAAAAAATAAGTGTGTTTACATTTGTAAAGAAGAAGAAGAAAGAAAGGGAGGAAAAGGTTCAACCTAAATGCCATATGCATGATCACATGAATTCATGAACAAGAGAGATAATAATTGATTCAGATGATTCCAAGTGAATCAATATTCATTACCTAAATAATCACATTGGTGTTTTTGATTATAGCCAAGAAGAGGGAAGAAGTTTTAGTGCAGTTGGTTGTTGCACTAAGAAGAAGAAAGAAGAAGATCTAGTGAAGTTGGTTTTGCACTAGGGAAGAAAAGTAAGAAGGAAGAATTTCTTTCTTAATTCTTTGCAAGTAATCAAGTGAAGTGAACAAAAGAAGGCCAAGAGTAGATCTTACCTTTTTAAAAGGAAGAAGACTGTCTCCACAGGTAGTATAAAGAACCAGCTAGATGCTACAAGTTGGACTAGTCTATCACCAGTCCAGAGAAGAGGATTGTTTCCTACCCCCTCCAAAGTTTAGGGACTCACACTATCCAGAGGATTGTTTTCCTAGCCACTCCATTATAATCACATATCACATTATAGTGGAGAATCCTTGAACTAGTCATTCCCATTCATGGAAAGGACGTTGCTACTCTTATTGAGTGGTGAACCTTGTAAAAATATCATGTACATATTTTTATTGCTTTATATTATTGCATGTGATAGAGAAAAGAGAATAAGAGAATCAAGATCCTAACAGTCAAGAGGTATAGGGATAAAAATTTGGAATTGGTTTTAAAAGTTCCCAACACTGATTCCCCCCCTCTCAGTGTTAGGTATATCCCAAACTGGCTCTCCCAATTGGTATTAGAGGGACAAGTTCACATCTGTTATATTCTCTATAGTGTTGTTATTGTATTTTTTATGATTTGAGTTTCTTTCCTGAGTTATCAATGAAGTTAAATTTTAGTGAATATTCAGTTATCTCTAAGCAAAAGGCTCTATATACTTATACCATGATTAACATGAAAAATAAGATGAAGATAAAGTTAAATAAGAAGTCCCTCCCATCTAAAGAAGAGGAAGTATCTGGTTCTCCATATCTGGATAACATTGAAGACACACTAGGCTTGGAAAGTAATGATAAGGTGGTTAAAGTTCCCAAAAAAAAATGTGGACAACCTTCCTACCTCAACTTATCAATAGGTATGTCTTAGTACATTTGGGAATTATTCTCATGATGAAAATTCTAGAACAGGTGGTTATAATCAATCTACAACATATCAAGAAATATCAGTTGATAGATTAAGAATGATTCTGCATGGTATTCTTAAATAAAGTACATCCATGGTTTGTAGAGTATTTCAATTCATGCAGTAAAATATCACTTAGTTGGAAGAAGAAACTGATGTTTTTTAGAAAGGCTTACAAGCAAAAATCTTGGAATGTCTAAAGCTCTCTAGATAGGTTGGAGCCTTTTAAGAAACAAAGATGGGATTTGAAGTAAGTTGTCCAAAGTGGCACAATATGTTGAAGAAAAAGAGGGATTCAACAAGACTTTAAAAGAGAAGATCCATGCACTTGAAGATGAGATAAAAAAGAGAAATGATGTCAAGGAGTCATATTTGGATGAAGACTCCAAGAAGATCAATGAACTTTACTCTTTGTTACAAAAAAAAGTAAAGATGCATGAAGATAAAGTTGAAATATTAAAGAAGGATTGTGAAGAGAAAATGACTATGATTGAAGACCAAGAAGTCATCCTCAATATGAGATGTCTGGAATTGAATCCTAAGTTGACCAATCTTGAGAAGACACATATTGAGTTTCCACAAATGAAGGAAATAGTTGCTGCTAGTACTAAATGCTCATTGGAGGATTCTACTGTCAAAATACCTCCAACACATGACAAGAAGATCATGGATTCACTCATTGATCTATCAAAAGTAGCTATGAAATTAAAGGTACCATCCATACCAACTTGTACTAATGTTTCTAAAATTGCTTCCACAAAAAGTGTAGGATGGAAGAAAAATTATAAAAAAGTATGGATGAGGAAAAGTGAGAAGAATCCTACACCATGGATATGGTGGATAGGGGAAAGAGTGTGGATGATTTCTCCCCACAAAACGAATAATAATTCATGAAGAATATTCATAAACCTTATAAAGATAATGGGAAGAAGTCAACGCTTGTTGGTCAATTATGGTGCTGTAATAGATTTGGGCATTGTACACTGGATTGTTGGTACAACCCCTTAAATGTAAAAGTACAGAGAATGACCATCTCAAGGGGGAGAAATCCAGAGAAGAAGAAGCAACATCCATATATCCAAAAGCATTTGTATACTGCAAACATATTTGGAATGTTAGATAACATATGTGATGTATGCAATAGGTATGGTCACATGAATGGTGTATGTTCATTTCAATAGGTACCCAAATATGATAAGAAAATAAGATCAAGGAAGCTGACTAAAAATGGAAAAACTAAGAAGTCCTTGGATTCTATGTCCAAGAAGGTGAAGGGTGGTGCATCAAAAAGAACTGATAATAAGGATTCCACTCAAAAGAATCCATGTAGAATATCCAATCTTGGTGACTCAGTTCCTGATGATATATTGGGGGTTTGGACAGAAGATTTGGAAAGAATTAGAAAGATGTAAGATTCACAGGATAAATCTAGTACTAAAAAAAGAATATTCTACATGAAGACAAAGAAGTTATGTGTGTGAGGTGAAACAAGGCTGGTCACATTGTTAGACGATTCTTTGAATTTACTCCAGCCCCACAAGAATTCCTCAAGAAGATAAATGTTTCACCAGGAGATTCTAGTGCTTTGAAAGCCCTTGAAGAAAGAAGATTCACACAAAAAGAGATAGAAGAAATAGTGAGTTCCACACAATAACAATCATCATTGAAAATCGGTTGTGAAAGTGTGAATAATAGATTATTTTAGTTGAGAAGATCATCTCAACCATTTTGTTCACATTGATGGAGAAAGGAGGATCCACCTTATTCCATTAAATATTTTTGTATTTTATTTGTTCTTATAATATAGGGAATTGTAGGTGAGGCACGATATTAGGGGGAGAACCTGATATTCAGTGATTAGAAGTGTTCCCTTGAGGGGGAGACACATGAATAATCTACCAGGGTCATTATCTCAATTAGTATCAACATCTCTTGGTATAAAAATCAATTAATCTAAAGATTGTCTGAAGATCATGTCATTGGAAAATGTATGTTATTTCTAAATCACTCATCCTTACTCAAAATAAAAATCATTCTATAAAGGAAGGGTAACAAAGTTAATCAGTGAAATAAGAAGAGTGAAAGTGCCCCGAGGCCACTTATCCTACAAATTGCACTTATATGTTTTTGATTATTTTGTTGGAGAGATTGAATGAGTTTCATGTTGATTATTTCATATCAAAATTATTATCCTAAGCCTAGAATGAAAGTGAAAATCTCTTGAAGACAAGTACATGAGTTCTTATCTCCTATGGTGTCATATTCAGTGGGTAATGGATTTTTTTTTGTCTAAATTAAATCCTCTTTTTTTCTACATTGAACATTCATCAAGTAGACTTAGAGTGAAATGATTATTGGAACATTTCTTAAGTATGAAATGATACCCTCTCTACCATGAAAATTTTATTTATTTTCAATAAGGGTGAGAGAAGTGAAATAAAAGGAGTAAAGAGAGAGAGAATATTCTCTTTTTTTCATAGACACATTCATTTCAGGAGAAGTCTTAAGGTATTGACAACAAAATAATAAGGGGAAAATTGTTTGTGCCACTTTGTGTATAATTTTTATTTGTTGTCAAATGGTGTCAATAATGGTCAAAATGATGAATGTACTCCAAAGTTAATGGAGATTGATTTAAGTGAAGATTCATGGAGAATTTTATGGATTCATATAATTGGATTCCATGCTTGGGAAATTATCCATGTTGTTACAAATCAGACGATTGAAGAACTGATATTGAAAAGTTCAAAGAACTTGTATCATGTGTGATACAATGTTTACAACATTGAATTAGCAATATATTAAGGATGATTGAAGTGCTCTTTAGAATTAAAGTTCCAAAAATAAATGGTGAAGAAGGGGATGCATGATATTGGAATTTGAAGAAGAAGAGCCTTGTAATTTGAGGTGGCCATGAAAATATTTTAATATGGCCATGAATTTTACTTAGAATGTTTATTTTTCAAAAATTTGGCCAACCATGGAGGCCAGACGAGGACCACACCTCAAGAACATGTGGGACCCAAGGGTCAACTGAACTCGAGGGAAGACCTCAAGGCTATCCCCTTATGTGGCAGGGGCGTGCGGGCCGTGTATAAGCCCATAGGAGTGCGCACCTGGTGATCAACCTATGTGCATGGATGCATAGTGGGTGCTAGGGGCATGCCCACAGGAGGCATGGGTGAGTGCAGAAGCGCGCCCGCAGAGAACCAGTGTAGGGTGGCACCAGAAGGGGGAGAGGAGAATTTTGAGCCAATGCAGTGGGGATTTTATTGATAAAATACACCTCTCTTGAATCTCTATTTCGATGTGGGATGAGTTTAAAAAATGTGGAGGTAACCCTGGATGCTCATCTGATCTCACGTGAGATCTCAACCACACACTCCATCTTGCGTCCTGCGTTATAATCATGGCTACCCGAGATCAGTCTGAGTTGATCCAATGGACATGGAATCACCTTTAACCTCCGACTGTATAAAGAGTAACCCGATGCCACTGCTCGCTTTCGACACTGCCGATCCACCATGATTGTGATTCTGGTCATCATTGATGATGAAAACTCTTGCATGGTGATCGTCAGATCGAAACGAGACTATGAATTCACTATATGTCTTTTATGTATGTGTTATCTCAAGGATGAAGGTTTATCCAATGAAAAATAAGTTACCTAGGCCATGTAGGTTCAAGTGAGATTCAGGCACAAGAATTGTGCATGCGATATTGACTCCTTGCATGAATATAGGATCCCACATTTGAAAAAGGAAATACCAGAGACTTGAATCTTATTTTGGACCCGCAACTTCAAAATATTTAAGCCAAAGATATCGGGCATTCAAATCTCTGATCTTAATGTTATATAAATATATTTTGAACGCGGAAGAGGAAGTATCCCTCGCCTATAAAAGGAGGAACCTGAGATGAGAAGAGGTGCTGCTCATGAATACCTGAAGTGATTCTATTCTAAAAATAGAACCCACTCTTTGAAGAAGTATGTAGTGTCCCACAGATCTTCAACAAGTGACATGCACTCTTGAAGAGCCTAGATAATAAGAAGAGGATCCTCAATCCCTTGTGCGAAGAAGAAACCACAAAACACGCGATAGGTTTACCCAAGCCCTCATGGTGTTTTTGTGTGTGAAGGAAATCCCACAACCACACAATTGGTTAAATTGCACCATGCTTTGTGAAGACAGTGCCACACACTACCCTATCGATTCCGTGAAGGAGATTTGTGTGCACTCATCGCATAAGAAGGAGATCCGTGGGCCATCCTAGTTTTACGAAGTAAGGTGAGCACCCTCCTGTTTGAAAATTCATCCCATTTTTTGCAAGGGTTCAAGTTTTGGTGAAGAAGGATGGGACAATACGATTTTCATGAACCTATGTGCATTATTTGAAGAAGCTCGAGGCCCTAAAGAAGGATTTTTCACAATGGAAGGGTTATACCCATTCAGGTTTGATGAAGAGAACATATGAAACACATAAACATATGTTTATGATGTAAAGTCACCCAAACCTAGTGCAATTTGCAGAAGAGAAAAGGAGGAAGAAAAAGGAATGAAGAGGAGAAGAGGACGTGTGTGTTTGCTCAAAGAATCATACCCATTAGGGTTCTAAAACTAGAAGAGGAATAGGTGAATGAATGCATACATGCATGCACATACACATGTGAAGTTACTTAAATAAGTAATAAAAAAAAGCATGTGAACATGTGTAAAGAAGAAGAAGAAAGAAAGAGAAGAAAAGGTTCAACCTAAATGCCATATGCATAATGACATGCAATCATGAACAAGAGAGAATAATTGATTCAGATTATGCCAAGTGAAGTGATCTTCATTGCCTAAATAATAACATTGGTGTATGTGATTCTAGCCAAGAAGAGATAAGAAGTTTTAGGGAAGTTGGTTGTTGTAATAATAAGGAGAAATAAGAAGATCTAGTGCAGTTGGTTTTGCACTAGGGATGAAAAGAAAGAAGGAAGAATTGATTACCTACTGCTTTGAAAGTAATCAAGAAAAGTGAACTAAAGAAGACCAAGAGCCAAACCTTCCTTTTGAAGAATTAAGAAGACTTTCTCAATAGGCAGTATAAAGAATCAACTAGAGGGTTACAAGTTGGACTAGGCTATCACCAGTCTAGGGTAGAGGATTGTTTTCTACCCCCTACAAAGTGTAGGGACTCACACTATCTAGATAATTGTTTTCCTAGACACTCCATTGCAACAACATATCACATTACAGTGGAGAATCCATGCACTAGTCATTACCATGCATAGAAATGATGTAGCTACTAGTATTGAGTGGTGAACCTTATAAAATAATCATTTTCATATTTTTACTACTTTCTATTATTGCATGCGACAGGGAAAAGAGACTAAGAGAATCAAGATCCTAAAAGGTCAAGAGGTATAGGGATAAAAAGTTGTAATTAGTTACAGAAGTCACCAAAATTGATTCACCCCCTCTTAGTGTTAGGTATATCCCAAGCTAGTCTTCTCTAAAAGGAATTCAGAAAAAATAATAAACAAAAAAATTACAAAAAAAAATGTTATCTGGAAAAAAATCTACAAGTCCAAATGTTATGTTTTGAAACACCTATGTTTTGCACCATTGAAAATAATTTTCATTACTTTTTTTATAAAAATATTTATATTTTCAATTAATTTTTTATATTTCTAGTTAGTTTTAAAAATTTAATCTAGATTGTACTTATAATTTATAATTAATATGCTTTAAAATTCACTTACTTGAAACATTATTATTTTTAAAGTAGGTGATTTTGAAGGCTTACAGATTAAAAATTATAAATAAAATTTAAATAAAATTTTCCACACTGACTAAGAATATAAAAAATAATTGAAAATAAAAAATATTTCATGAATATAATAAATAAAAAATAATTTACATAACACAAGAATTATTGATTAGAAAATAAAATTTACACTTCAAAAAATTTATACATATAAAATATTGTATAAATAACACCTCCATGAAATTTGAAACATTTATTGTACACATAATATTTAATTGAAGAAAAAAGGAATATTATAAAAATAATAATAATAAAATTAAAATTTACAAAAAAAATGTTTTCTGTAAAAAATTATAAGTACAAATGTTATGTTTTGAAATAATAATATTTTGTGCCATTGAAATTATTTTTCATTAATATTTTTATGAAATTATTTTTATTTTCAATTATATTTCCTATTTTTAGTCAATGTTTCTTTAATTACATGGGTATTGGCTCAAAGTACTTTAGAATATTTTGGAAAATATTTATGGAACCGGGCACTGAGTAGGCGCGAGAAGCTGGGGCCCGGGGAGCCTCAGTGATGTGATATTAAAAATATTAAATATATTTTGTCACACACACATGTGGTTTCACTTGAAAATTAAATAAATCTTTTTCAGGTTCTCATTTCATATTTATGAGACCATAGTTTAGTCTAGAATGTCTTGTTTACCATAGGCACAACATAAAATTTCCCACACCGGGAGGTTTGGATGAAGGTTGGTTAGCGGGTTAGTTTATAGGAGAATAATTAATTAAATGAAAATTTAATTAATTAATTAAAAGTTAAACCTAAAAATAATCTATCCCTCCCCTCCCCTCACATATGGTGTGCACGATCTAATGGAGAGTCGCACCTCTCGTCTCCTTTACTCCCTTTGGCGATGAATAAAAACGGAGACGAATCCACGCAACGAGGTGTCGTTCATCACCTTTTCTGAAGAAAATATTTATCATATCGAGAACTAGAATGTTGAAAGAATAGTTTTTGATCATAAACTTCAGCATTTTTCCAACAAGGTAGGTGGATTTGATTTTTGGTCCTTCATTTTTTGTTGTTCTAAGGTTCTAAAGCCCTATTGCAATTATTGTTGATCCCTTCTAGGTAGATTTATGAGTTTTGGGTTGAATATGGGGGAATCAGGTGATTTTACAGGTGATTCCTAACTTTAATCACCATTTTCATGATGTGTAGTTTAGTTACACAAGTTGTGTATCTCTTTCTATTCAGGGAATATGAACATTTGGGACTACACGCCATGTATAGGGGTTACACGCCATGTAGTGCCCTAAACCATGTGACCATGGGACATGTCTTGGTATATCCATGTGAAAATAAATGGATATGTATTAACACATGACCAAGATACATGGACATGGGTTCTAGTACACAGACACATGAAAACTACATGGGCATGTAATCGTTTATCCGAACACGCAGTGTAGTATGGGATACACGAAGTGTGAGGGACCCGGTTGGCCGATCCTTGTAGAATAGGAACATGGACAGGGGTCGAGTGATGAGGGACATGATGTGTACCTAATCTACACTCAATATAAATCTACATGGTTTGGAACCCATGTGGACCAGACACATGAGCAGGTTCTCGGGCGGGCTCACACGCCGTGTGTGCCCTAGTGCATGCCGTGTACTACTAGGAGATCATTCGGGGATCTTATGCCTTCTGTATCTCCTTCTATAGGACTAAAATTCTATATTGTTAGTAGTATATATTGAGTGGTTTTCTACATAGTATGTGATGGTATCCTCCGTTACATCTTATGAGAAATGAGGTGTCATTAATTGAGCAAGATTCTTATAGAGCGGTACTGAGTTGATGTTGGAGATCAGTGTGGTTTGTATAGAGAGACGCTAGTACTATTAATATACTATTGGACAAGGGAACAAGTTTTATTTACCTATATACTTAGATAGATATGGTACTCCCCACGTCATGGGCATGGGTTTTTTACCTTTGGGTAGTTTTCTCCAGGGTGCTACTCCCCTAATGAACTAGGGAGAGGGTTTCCCCGTGACGTTCGTGAAGGTAGAGTGGGTACTCCCATGTTAGACTAGGGAGTGGGTCCTCTATCCATGGAGTCATTACTACCCTATTGGATCAGGGTGTTGGTCTTCCATAGACAACTTATAGATAGAGTGGGTTCTCCCCTACCGGGTAGTGTGTGGTTCTTCTATTATAGGAGTTGGAACTCCCCTGTCATTATAGGGCGCAGGTCTTACATATGTGTTGTTCCGCTAGAGTCGGTACTTACCTACCATGTCAGAGAGTGGGCGCTCAATCCTGGGGTCGGTACTCCCCTACCATGTCTAGGTGCGGGTCTCCCAGAGTGAACAAGTTGGTATAGTATCTATTCCCCTATCAGTCCAGGGTGAGGGTCCTTTATCCACTGATTAGTACTCCCCTACCAGGTTAGGGTGCATGTCCTCGATTTACGAAGTGGTAATACCATGTGGTATCAAGGTGTAGGTCCTTCATGAGTGGTACTCCCTGGTTATATCTAGGCCCTTGTCCTCTTATATGGAGTATTACTCCCCTGTCTTCAAGTAGTAGTGAGAAGCATGTCCTCCATTAGAGTTGGATCTCCCCAGGCTGTTGGATATAGTTATGTGTAGTAGGACCTTCCACTTGATTTGAAAGATAAATATATAGGAGGTAGTGGTACTTTGATTGACCGAGGTGTGTACTACTCCTTACATGAGTGATATAGGTTTCACAGGTTAGTTAGAAGCAGTACTCCCATAACTACGGGGAAGTAAAAGGTGTGAGTCCCTCCATTCTCTCTTGTTAGAGAAGATGCACACAGTGCGCAGTCTGGAGTAGAGATCCCTCAACTATGTGTAGTGGTGAGAGGTGGGCCTATTTACATAGGTTTCTTTAGATTTCAATCGGAATGGGGTAACCGTGATAGGACCTATGGCATTGGCCACTATAGTAATACCTAGTAAGATGTTACCGATGGAGAACATTCTCTCGGATGTACCATTAGGAATGGTAGATTTGTTCTCTATAGAGTGAATCTCTCAGACAGGTGCCATATGAGATGGATGAGGTCATGGAGTGGTTTATCTTGGATTTATGTTAGGTTTAGAGCCTACGAAGATAATCGGATTGTGGGCTATGAGGTTGGAACCTCCTAAGACTTGGAGTCTGAGAAAAGTATATGTGAGTGATTTCTAGGAGTCCTTGTGGTGTGGTAACATATCGGGGTTGAAACCCCAGATAGACTGAGATGACTTGTCATGTACATCCAAGGATGGTTCAAGATGGAGTTTCTATCTCAATTGGGTTTCCCTATAGATAGGTCGAGTGGACTATTTCCTTTTAGTTGCTCCCTTTTTCTTTTAGGGTTTTTGGAGGGCCTACTGAGTATTTTTAAACTCACACTTTCACGAGATTTTCCCTCAAAAGTTTTGTGTCTTATGTAAACCACATGAATTTTTACGGATTCCATAGAGGACCTGAGGAAGGTGAAGCATAGTGAGATAGACTGGCCGAGGTATTTATGGAAGCTTGTTTGAGGAGCTTTTGGGTAGTTGTAGTTGACAACAATCCCCATATTCTGAGAAGGTTGGACACTTTTACATTTTTTATTTGGTGGGAAATATTTTTCCCTTTTACTCATTCAGTACTTCTATTATACTCTTGTTATAGGATATAAATGTATGCATACATTGGTTTCCTTCAGTTTTTACATTTCATTTTTGTGAGTTTGGAGATGTGTGTGTGCATACAGGTACATAGGAAATGCCTCCCATGTTAGTGATATGCATTCTAGGTTCTAGTCACCTACCCCTATCCTATTGGAGATAGGTGTTGGGAGTTTTATCCTAGACCCCATTGGGTTGGATCATGATAGAGTGGTACCATAGGTGGTCGGTTCCACACTGGGACCATAGTGTCGTGAGCTTGGTTTGGGCTTCATAGCGACAGTGTTAGGATGTTTTGAGTTTAGATCTCAGGCCCGAGGTACTAGTGTTGGTGAAAAGACTGATGTATCCATTCACTATGACTTTGATAACCAAATTTTCAACTTGATACATTAGGATGCCTGTCATTGGGAAATATCATATAGGACTGAGTTTTGTTTTTCCTATCCTTCTTGAGTCATCTCCCTAGATATACTCTTTGACCATGGTACATCTTGATTATATTTCAGGATGCCTCCATGAAGTCATCTGGATAGGATTACACAGTAAGATTCTGACATCGATCTGCCCCATGACGAGGCTTTAGTACAGGGCACTGATTCTGAGGTGTTACCTTTGGGTGGTATGCCGGTGGTGGCATCACCTGTTGAGAAACAAGTTTTACCTGCAGTTTAGGATGAGGATGCGTGTTGGTTGAGTGCACCACACAAGTTCCAAAGGTTGAAACCTATGAGGTAAAATGGTGATCCAGACCCCCAGGCGGTAGATGACTGGCTCGAGGAAGTCACACAAGTTTTATGCTTAGTGAGGACACCACCCATTCAGATGGTGGTCCTAGAGGAGAGCTTTCTGTAGGATTTTGTTGGGAAATGGTGGAGTTTGGTGATATAGACTCATGAAAAGGACACACTCACTTGGGAGGAGTATAATTGAATCTTCAAGAAAGTTATTTACCAAGACATGTTGATATCAGTGTGTATCCAGGATCTTCTACAGCTTCGGTAGGGTAACATGATAGTGGAAGAGTTTTTAGTGAGGTTCACTGACTTTTCATGATACTCTGTGGATGTGGTTCATGATCTGTTCTTTAGAGAATGGACCTTCAATCAGGTCTTGCATCGAAATATTAGGGAATATGTGATTTAGCTATACATTCCCACCTACACTGGAGTTCTGGAGTGAGTTACGGTGGTGGAAAGTTTCCAGGCTAAGGAACTTGTGGATGTGATCTGCAGTATTGTTCATGAGGCTGAGGCTTCTCTAGGAGCTAGAAGATAATAGGTAATAGGATAATGACACAAGAGGCAAACCCATGAACAGACACAGACACGTGGGTATGTAGATTAAGAGAAGCATCGAGGATTATAGAAGCCACATGAGAGGTGATGTTATGCTTATGATGGTTGAGGGAATATCATGAGAGATTTTCTGACACGTCGTACTATTTATAGGGAGATGGATGACGATCCGTTTTGGCAGAGGTAGCACTTAGAGCACAGAGTTCTGCAAGGTGGAGGAGCTGGAAGGTGTTGGAGTTGGTGGCCTAGAACCAACTACTTTTTACATTATGATAAATTTATATTAATGGATTTGAATATTAGTAAACACCTTATCACATATTGATTGTTCTTATGAATGAAAATTCATGTAATAATGTCCTAATGATATCTGTTTCACTAAAGGGTCATAGCAGATTCCTACTATGATGAGAACACGGAAGTGGCATAACACTATTCATGAATATATGTTCTATGAATGGATGATGTTTTTTGAGGGAAGAAAATAATATAGGACATTAGGGGTGAGGAATCATAAAAATTTTAGACAACTTCTCATGGCATGAGCCCTTGGTAATATCCAAGAGAATATTATGAGAACGAGACCCGTTAGTTGAAAATCCACATTTCATAGTTTTATTGGATGTTCCTATATGCGTATGTGTGTATTGGTTTGTAGACTTTAATATTATTATTAATAGGTATTACAACTCACACACTTAGATTTATTGATGAAAACTATGATGACACACTGTTCATAATGATGTAGGATATGTTCGGTGCATCACAAGTAATAATGTATTAGTAGATAATGTGAGAAGGATTTGTCCCTTTTGTTCCATAATGGAAGTTGATATCTCATGCCCTTTGATGGAATTGATATTGCCTAAATAAATCCATGGACATGGTAAGGAATGGGAAAGTTCAATTCCAGGAGGTCAAAGAAAAAGTAATCGAGAACATGGGTTGATGACACTAGCATGTAACATGCTTGATTCGAGATATCAAGACAAAGGGATTGCATTACATGGTAAGTGTTCATAGGAGGTGACACGTCATTGTGATATTAACTTATTTCTCCATGGGTGCCTTGGTGTGTTTCTAGATGGAAACCTTGGACTTTAGGTAGGATATGCCTAATGCCACTGAGAAAGAGGCCTAGAGGGTCTCACACTATGTGTATCCAAGTATCTCAATTAAATATTCATTTAACAAGTTGAATAATGATTATTACTGATTGTGGTTTAATAATTATTCAAAGATGCCTGATAATATTTATTTCGACACTAGTTATTCAAGAGAATATATTGTGGGTGAAATAATATATATATTTATTAGTGAATAATATAGTGATATTAATTTGAGAAATAAATAGACATTATTCAATGTCTAATAAATATGGTGTAGGAAATAAATGAAAATGGTAAAATAAAAGTACACACTGTATATATTAATATACGTTACATGTAGTTTTCTTGGAATTTATGAGAAATAATATTATTTATTTAATTAAATAATATTAGGTATAATTCTATGGGTGCATGAAAAGTAATAATAATATTCAAATGTTATTATTAGACATAGGGTATTACTAAGAATTAAATGAAATGAATAAATCCCTTTGGGTAATTATTTAATTATTTTTTATTCTAAGTAATACAATTCTTAAATACATTATTCTCATTAAGCCTACACATTCTTTGTGGTTGTGCACAATGGATCTAGACAATGCTCTCAATCCAAGAGAGAGTTACTTTCCTCCAATAATGCTCCCAAGTTATGAGAGAGATCATCCTCCACTGGATCAAGGAGAGCACATTGGAAGTGGCTCTCAAGGAAACCAATGGTAGACATCGCAAGCAAAGTCTCTTCCATGATAACACCCAGATATTCCTTTAGAAACCTCTATAGATACATGGAGTACATGTGGATCACCACTATAGGAATCCTATACTTGGCTTATGCGACATAATTACAGGTTACATCAGATCATGATAGGAAGCATCAATGGAGAAATAATTACTTGAAGGTAATTCTTATCTTTTAATTAAATTAAATATAAATGATATATGATGATCCTATCTATAGTTCCAGGACTTCCCTCTATCCTTTTCATTCTTTATTCTATTTTTAAGATCTGACATTTTATCATTTTGATGGATCCCATGTTGATCATTATTAACGGTAAAATTAAAGTTGGGTACACCCATCCACGCACTTCTGTTATACCCAAAACCTATATAAGGGATGTTGGAGGTGGAAGGTAGTTTAGGGTGTTACCATCACCACCATAGGTGGTCCGCACTAGGCTCAAGGAGTTGGAGGATGTGGGAGAGGAAATTTGGAGGCCGTAGAGTCCATTGACTTAGAAGTGTTGAGGATGGATAGAGGTACACCTTGTATCCCATATACATTATATAGTTGCAATTATTAGAAACTATTGGGGGTACTCTTCTCTTTATGTACATTCTCAAGGTTTAACCAGTGTGATGTGGGGCGTCGGTAGAACCTCATGTTGGTAGTTATGACAGAGGGCCAAGTAATACCCAGTGCGTGTTTGGGAAACCCTTTGTTTTTCATGAGTAACCTTGTGTGTTTGGTGTCATCTTTGAACGTGACACACTTGAGGAATATGTGGTGCAGTTTGACGTATCATTGAACTCATGAGTGATGGTGGATGATTTCCACACTAAGATGAATTTTTGATACGTGATCAAAACTATCTGGGCGATTCAGTGCCACCCAAAGAGAATGTTATCAATGTTAAGTGGATGAGTTCCTTAGACTTGTCAGTTTAGGGTGAGGTTATGCGATAAGTGTCAGAGTAGGTCCTGGCCATACCAGCTGATTTTTTCTTGCTTTCCCCCTTTAGCTTGGGGCCCTAGAAGAGGGAGATCCTTACTCAGAATCATTCTTTAGTGGTAGATTTAGACCCTAAAATTTTTCTGTAGTATGGATTGGTTTCCTACCATCCATAATTAACTGGGATTCCACTAGTGGATGTGATAGTGCTACTATTTTGGCGCACTGTGTTGTAGCTAGAGGTTCAAAGAAGAGGGGCCTAATAAGACCCATTGTTTACTCTGGGGAAGCCTTGTTCAATTCATTAATACCCTCACATGTTTAGCATCAACCTTGAACACAAAAAACTTTAGGATGATGTTTTATAGTCCATCAAGGGAGGAAAATAATTGTGGGGTTTCTTTAGTATCTTTGTGAGTTTAGTGAGGTGGTGTATTTCTAGACCACATAACTATAGATGGACTGTAGTGCTTGGTCCTTTCCCACCTATCACAAATTTAGAGACATGTTTTAATTTTCTTCACGATGTTGGCCTGGTCTAATATGGACATAAGATTGATTTGATCTTTTATGGTTCCTCTGTGTGTGTGCTTTTAAACATCACAAAAAACCCTTGATGAGCTAACTGGTGTGGGAGTCAAATGGGGAGCTCAATTTCTTCTCTTATTCTTAGGATTTCTCTTTTCAAGGACAAAAATCCCTAATATGGGAGAATGTAATGACTCGAGTTTTATCCCAATGGACTTGGAATATTTTGGAAAATATTTCCTAATCTAGGTGCTAATATGGAACGTGAAGCCGGGGCTCAGAGATCCTCGTTATGGCGATATTAAAAATATTAAATATATTTTATCGCGCACAATTTTTTTTTCATAAAACATAAATAAACCTCATTCAGGGTCTCTTATTGGATTTATGAGACCGATATTGAGTCTGGAACGTTGTGTTTACCCTAGGAGTGACCTAAAATTTTCCGCAGCAGGAGGTTTGGTTAAAGGTGGGTTAGCGGGTTGGTTTATGGGAGAATAATTAATTAAATGAAAATTTAATTAATTAATCAAAACCTAAACTTAAAAATAATCTAACCCTCCCCCTTCCCTCATGTATGGTGCACATGACCCAAAGGAGATACATAACTCTGCTTCCCTTTCCAGCCTTTGGCGATGAATGGAAATAGAGCTAAATCCATGCAACAAGGTATTATTGATCTCCATTTTTGAATAAGATCATCATCAGATTGAGAACCAGAGTTATTTGGGCATCATTCTTGATCCAATGCATCATAGATTCACCAATGAGGTAGGTAGATTTTAGTTTTGATCCCAATACTTTTCATTTTGTGTTGTTATAAGGTTCTAGAGCCCTATTGTAATTGTAGTTGATCTCTGATAGGTAGATCTATGGGGTTTGGGTTGAATCGACATGAATTAGGTGATTTTATAGGTGATTTACAGCTAGAATCACCATCTACATGATGTGTATTCTAGTTACACACGCTGTATATCTCTTCCTGTTCAGGGAAAATGAACATTTGGGACTACACATCGTGTATAGGGGTTATACTCCCTATAGTTCCCTAAACCGTGTGACCATGGGACATGTATTGGGTTAGCCCTGTGAAAATACATGGACATATACTAACAAATGTCCAAGATAGATGAACATGGGGTTTGGTACATATACATGGTAAAACTACATGGGAATGTGGCTATTTATTAAAACACGGCATGTAATATGGGATACAAGGCATGTGAGGGACATGGTTGGTTGGTCCGTGTAGAAAAGAATCACGGTGTGTACCTCCTATACATATCATGTATCCCTATATGAGTTGGAACCCATGTGGACCAAATACACAAGTAGGTGCTTGGGTGGGATCACATGCTGTGTGTGCCTCGATGAATGCCCTGTACTACTTGGAGATCCTTTGGGGATTTCCACCTTCCATATATCCTTCTATGGGTCTTATATTTAGGCTTTTAAGTAGTCTATCTTGAGCAGTTATCCATATAGGGCGTGATGGTGTCCTATGTTATGGATTATGAGATATGAGGTGGTGTTAATTGAACAAGACACTTGTGGAGTGGTATTGAGAGAATGTTTGAGATCAGTGTGGTCTGTATAGAGAGAAGCTAGGACTATTACTCCCTCATTGGACTAGGGCATGAGTTTTACTTACATATCTACTTAGATAGAGATGGGACTCCCCACATCATGGGCACGTTTTTGTTTCCTTTGGTTAGTTTCCTCTAGGGGTGTTACTCCCTTGATGGACTAGGGTGCGGTTATCCCCATGACATTCGTGAAGGTAGAGTAGGTACTCCCTTATTGGACTAGGGTGTGGGTCCTCTATCCCTGGAGTCAGTACTCCCCTATTGTTTCCGGGTGTGGGTTCTCTATAGATGACGTATAGATATAGTGGGTACTCCCATACCAGGTAGGGTGCAGATCCTCTATTATGGGAGTTGGTACTCCCCTATCATTACAGGGCGCAAGTCCTGTATACGTGTTGTTCTTGCAGAGTCGGTACTCCCCAGCCATATCAGGGAGTGGGTCACCAAGCTTGGGGCCAGTACTCCCCTGCCATGTTAGGGTGCTTGTATCCCATAGTGATCAAGTTGGTAGAGTCGGTACTCCCCTATCATTCTGGAATGTGGGTTATCTATCCACTGCGTATTACTCCCCTACCATGTTAGGGTTCAGATCCATGATTTATGAAGTTGTACTCCCCTATCGTACCAGGGTGAAGGTCCTTCATGAGTAGTACTCCCCTATTGGATCAGGGTGTAGGTCCTCACTTACGGAGTTGTAATCCCCTATCTCTGAGTAGCAGTGGGGAGCAGGTCCTCCATTGGAGTTGGAGCTCCCTCAGCTGTTGGATATAGTTACATGGAGTGAGACCCTCCACTTGATGTGAATGATACCAAGATAAGACCAGGTGCTACCTAGATAGACTAATGTGCGAGCCACTCTTTACTAGAGAGATAGAGGTGTTATGGGTTAGTTAGGAGCAATACTCCCTAAACTATGGGGCAGTGGAAAGGCATGATTCCATCCATGATCTCTTGTTAGAGAGGATGAACATGATGCATAGTCTGGAGCAATGATCCCACAACTGAGTGTAGTGGTAAGGAGAAGACCTATTCTTTTGGGTTTCTTTATATTGCACTAGGCACAGGGTAACAAGGAAAAGACATATGGTGTTGGGAAATAGAGTTAGACATAGTAATATGTTTTTGATGGAGCATGTTCTCTCATACGAACCATTAAGAATGATAGAGTTATTACTGATGGAGTGTATCTCTTAGACGGGTGCCATTTGGGATGGATGAGCTTGTAGAGTGTGTTATCCTAGTATTATGTTAGGGTTAGTTCCTAAGAAGAGAATCCTATTGCTGGATATGAGGTTGGAACCTCATGAGACTTGGAGTCTGAGATGAGTAAATCTAGGTGATTTTTGGGATTCCTTATGGTGTTGTCACATGTCAGGGTTGACACCCCAGGTAGACCGAACTTACTTTTCTTGTACAGTTGCAGATGGTTCGAGATGGTGTTTCTCTCTAGATTGGGTTTCCCTCTGGCTAGGTTGACCAGACTGTTGCCTTTTAGTTTCTCTCTTTCTTATTTTAGGGTCTTTTGGGTTTCTATTAAGTAGTTTTATACTCACCCCTGTAGGGGATTTTACCACACATGAATTGTGTCTTATATAGACCAAATTCCTTTCTAAAGAGTCTATGGAGGACCCAAGGCAAGCAGAGCTTAGTGAGATAGATAGATCAATGTGTTTACCAGATCTTGGATGAGGATATTTCTGATAGTTTCAGTTGATAATGATACCCTCCTTCTGAGCAGGTTGGATGCTTTTAATGTTTTTTCTTTGGTGGGAATTGTTTTTTCCTTTTACACTTTCAGTACTTAGATTGTACTCTATTTGTGGGATATATATGTATGTATGCATTGGTTGCCTTTGGTTTTTTACATTTCAGTTTTGTGAGCTTGGAGATGTGTGCATGCGTTCAGGTACATAGGCAATGCCTCCCATGTTAGTGATATGACTTATCAACACTAGTTTCCATACCCAGGCCTATTAGAGGATATCTTGAGGAGTTACATCCCGAGCCCCATCTGTTCGAGTTGTGATAGTTTCAACTTTTATTTATATTGTACTTATACATTATAATTTACAGGCTTTCAAAGTCACATACTTGAAACAATATTATGTTTCAAGTTGGTGAATTTGGAAGCCTATAATATATAAACTATAAGAACAATATAAATTAAACTTAAAACATGTATTAAATATATATGAAATAGTTGAAAATAAAAATAGTTTAATAAATATAACAAACCAAAAATAACTTACATGGCATAAACTTTATTGATTAAAAAAATATATTACTTCAAAAAATTTATGCACATAAAATATAGTATAAATAAAATTTAAATTAAATTTAAAAAACTTACTATATAAATAATAATTAATTTAAAATAAAAGGAATTAAAAAAATAAAAAAAAATTAAAAAAAAAAATCGCTGCAAAACTTTTTTATAAGTACAAATGTTATGTTTTGAAACAAAAATATTTCATGTGATTGAAATTAATTATCATCAATTATTTTTAATAAATTATTTAAATTTAAAATAATTTTTTATACTTTTAGTAAATTTTTCAAATTTCATTTAAATTTTATTTATACTTTATAATTTATAGGCTCTCAATGTTACCAACCAGAAACAATGTTATGTTTCAGGTAGGTGATTTTGAAGGAGTATAAATTAAATATTAAAAATAAAATCTAAATGAAACTTAAAAAATGGATTAAACATATAAAAAGTAACTGAAATTTAAAATAATTTCATTAATATGACAAATCAAAATTAATTTACATGACACAATCTTTTTTGATTAAAAACATAACATTACATCAAGAAATTCATGCACATAAAATACAGTATAAATATAATCTAAATTAAATTTAAAACATTGTTTGTACAAATTAAAATTAATTGAAAATAAAATTAATATTAAAAAAATAATTAAAATAAATAAATTTAAACAAAAAATGTTTTTTACATAATAATTTAAAAGTATAAATGTTTTGTTTTGAAAGAACTATATTTTGTGTGATTAAAATTAATCCTCATCAATTATTTTTATGAAATTATTTACATTTTTAGTTATTTTTATATATTTAGTCAATATTTAAAATTTCATTTAAATTTTATTTATACTTTATAATTTATAGGCTTTCAAAGTCACCTAGTTGAAACCTTATTACATTTCAAGTAGGTGATTTTGAAGGTGTATAAATTTAAAATTATAACTACAATCCTATTGGTCGGAGTGAGGAACTCAAAAGAGGAGTGGGGGTGGGGGTGGGGGTGGGGGTGAATTTATTAATCAATAAAAATTTATGATTAAAACAAGTTTAAATAAAATCCCCCAATTAAAAATAAAATCACCCAGTTAATCAAAATAGTAGTTTAATATATTTTTGACCTTTTAAAAGTTTCCTCAAAGAAATATTACTGCTTAGTTTTAAAAATATAAATATTACCTTAACTTTTGAAATCAATTTACTCAATCAAATATATATTTATACACTAGTTAAGATTAATTATCAATTTATATTTTGGGTCTTAGTTTTAAAAAAAGAATTTTAAAACTTTAAAGATAAGAGAAAAAACAAAGACACATTGTGGAATAAAAAAAGAGGTTCAATCTCATGAAGATACCTAATCCTCTCCACTTAGAAATCACCCACTACCAAGAAGATTATATAAATACAATCATATCCACAACATAGATCTTTTATACACAATAACTAAAAATCTATCCAGGCCGCACATGGACCTCTTCTATAATAACCGTGGGAAGTAAACAAATTAAGGACACATAAGGAACTCTTCCACAACACGTGGGTAAGACAAATTTAAAGGGAATGAAGAGAATATCAAGTAATCCCTTTATATAGTGAAGGTGATAGTGTATGTAGATAAATAGTTCAAACAAAAAACTTCACAATAATTACAACAACAAATAGAAAGAGAAAGTATAAAGACATAAAGAAGGTAGTGTTTCTCGATATGATGTGATCCAGAATCTTGAGAATCCTTGGTTGTATATTAGAGAGGATCTTGAGCCAATTCTTTGGAAAACATAGTAAAATAGAGCATTGAAATCTCTCTTTTTTTGACTATAGGAAAATATTCATATGTTCTATGTACTCCACTCTTTCAAAGTTGAAATGTATGAAAAAATTCTACAAGTAAGGTTCTTCTGTAAGTGGAACACTTTATCATATGTTCGAACTTGAACAAAATCTTTTGATACTTATTTGAATATAAGGTGCTACATAATAGAGAGTATATTTGAAGAACAATCATCATGATCCTCTACATCCTTGTACCGAGATCTGACATAACTTTAATTATCCCTATAATAGTCAATAATATAATTACAAAATAAATATTAGACGTAAATACATTAATATAGCCATTAGTATAATTTAATTTAAATGTCCTAGTTTAGTGATAGTGAGTCAAGATGGCAGTGAATAATGTCTGGCAGTTAGTAGGTATCAACGGTGAGTCTGGATGGTGGTAGGTCATTTGGCGGTAGGTCAAACTCAGCGGTTACATGTCTAAGTGGTGACTCATCTCAGCGGAAAATTGTCTGATAATAGGCAATCTTAAATATTTAACCTTCTGATGGTAGGTCATCTTCAAGGTGACTCATCTAAGGGTAGGTCATATTTAATGGTGACTCATTCACAATGACTCATTTCAGTGGTGATTCAATTCTAGTGGTGACTCATTATCAGTGGTGAGTCATTTCTAGTAGTGAGACATTCCTGGTGGTGAATCAACTTCAACGACGAGTCTTTTATAGTGAAGAATCATGTTGAATGGTCTATCTCTAGTGGTGTCTCTTTTCAACACTTATCCAAATTTCTTGAAAATTAATTATATTATAAAATACCATCATAAAATAGTACAACCATTAAAAAGATAAGTAAAATGATTTGTGATTATTAAAATAAGGAGGTTCCAAAAATCTCCCCCTTTTTTATGATCGCAAATCATGGAATTTCAAAAACCATGTATAAAATAAACTTTGACATAAAATTGATTTATTTAAAAAAGTAATTATATCCACATAACACTTTAAATAGCCATTTTGAGAGTGCTGAACATAAATTCTAGAAACTTTAAAACAGAGGACAAGATTGAATAAGGTATCAAAGATATTAAGTAACAAACAATATCAAATATATGTCAAAGGTATGGTATGATATAATAACATAATCATAAAAGTAAATATCCATAACTAATAAAGATGGTGTCAATGGTATTAATTAAATACTTATGGTATAAAGGAATAACATAAATGTAAAATAAAAATCACATAATTATTTGTCATAAACAAATATCAAATTGATTCTACCCCTTTTGGGATTATCACAAAGTGAAGTAAATAATCAGTAAATAAAAAATATAAAAAATATGAATAATAATATGAATTCCTTTAATGACTAAAGTAATGGAATTTTATTCAAAAATTGATACAAAAAGTTATAAAGAAGTCCCTATCCAAAAAAAGTATAATTGCATACTTCTCAGCCTAGGTGCTAGGAAAAACAGGTGATTTCCCCTTGTTAGAGGCAGAGGGAAAAGTGGAAGAGGTTGAGGCTTAGATAATGATGGTGGATGATATAGGGACTTCAGGGAGAGGGAGAGTCTCTCATATGATAATAGTTCGGAGATGATGGACAAATTCTTTGCGAGTCATGCTGAAGGGTTAGAACTGAGCATGTAAAGAATAATTTGGATTCTGGGTAACCGCTGGTTTGAAAAACTCTAGAGTAGTGGCTGGAGGGGTGAGATGACCAGTCACTGGAATGGAATCCTATGCTACTACTATAGTACCACAAGGAGAATTTGGATCCTGGGTAACAACTAATTAACCTTCTCTTTGAAGAATTATGTAACCAGTGGAATCTGAATATTTTCAATAAGAAACTTGAAGTGGGAGTTCAGTTCAAGCTTTGTGTAGATCCTAGATAGATAATACCTTATTGAATTTTTGATGGATTCTATATCATTCCTTATATAATTCGAAAATTCCCTTACCATCTTATACACATGATCACTATTATGTCTAATATTCCTCAAACTATCCTAAGGGATATTAGGAACATCTCTTGAATTATCATGAATCTCCTCCCTAACAAATGAACTGATCAACTCAATATATAAGGAAAGAGGTGGAGCACTAGAAGTAGAAGTTGCTGAAGATAGAGACTCCAACCTATCCAACATAATAGCCAAACTATCTGCAAAAATAGGTATTCATATCCTCCATTATAGTCCTTAAGGACTTCATATAACTAGATAGCCTTCTATTCTCTATCTCAACCTCATGAATATGATGGATCATCTTTGGATGTATGTGCTATATCACAATCTCAAATAAATATCTAGCATATCTCTCACTGAAATTAGTAACCAAAGGAGGTGGATTCCTTATAATCCCATCAATGTATGACATAATCCTTTCCCTGAAAGACTTCAGGCCAACTCTGGTAACAATATCAACAGGCACTAGGGAAACAGTAGGCAAAGGTGCATACACTCTCTCAGCAATAGCCTCTTCTGGATATAGTCTACCAGGAACAATAGAAGAAAACCAATGAAGAACTCTTGCCAAATATATCTGCTCAACCATGGTTCCCTTAAGATCCACCTCATCATTTGAAACAGGATAATATAATACAATTCTTAAACATATTGTAAATATATCCAACTCATCAAGAGATGAAACTACAAACTTGGTAGAGGACACAACAAAAGGCTCAACAGATTCACCATCAGTATGCTCAAAATTATCTCTATTAGTAGGGTCAAAATGGAGGTTAAAAAAATAAGGATTTTTCTACCCTTCAATATATTCCCTCAATACATCTCCTATAAATTCACTAACATCTCAAACAAGACTCATTATCTCTTCAAACATAGAATAAATAGAAAAACAAGGAGAAGAAACATGCTCCTGAGTCATCTCTTGAACATCAGGCCTATCATGATAAGAACCATATCTATATTCACTTCCATCTCCATCACCATCTCTTACATATTTATCATTTCCATCTCCCATATAATCATCTCTTTATTTTTCATCACCTCCTTGTCCTTCAGAATTTTATTCTTTATCTTCTTCTTTATCTCCATTCTCATCATCTTTTTCACTTCCATTTTCACCATTAGATACATCTATAACATCCTTAGAAGATTTGGTAGAAGGAATTTGAAACTTTTCTTCTTCTAAAACTCCATTTTCCTCTTCTATACTACCTTATCTTAAAAGAGTCACATTGAATTGTAGAGACCTAGGAGAACCATCCTGACCAAAAATGATAGCTAGGTTCTTAGGTAAGTTCTGGTCACTGACCTCCTAAAATAAAAACTATTACTTCTCATTACCTAAAGAAAACACATAATTTTCTTCCTGGTCCTCATCGGAGTACACAACAACCTCATCTAGCTCCAATCCAGGATCCATATGATTATTAGGTCTAGATGGATGATCAATAGGATTGAAATCCTCATAAAACATATCAACATCATCAACCCATTTTCTCATCCATGGGTTATAGTTAATCTTAATTCTTTTAAAAATGAAATTTTTCAAAAAAAATCCTCCATAATTCACCTCATTTTATTCTTACCCATTAACAAAACCATGGCCTCTAGCATGGCCAAAATGAACTTAGGGTAAATCAGGGAGTTTGACCTGGAATATGGTTTTCACAATTCCATCAAATAAATAATCAAATACTAGTATAGGTTTATTTTTTCACATGTTTTTATAATTCATAGAATATTTAAATCCTTGTGTCATATTGTGATGAAATATCTTTTTCTAAAGAATAAAAAATATGGTATAAAATTAAACAGAAAATAACACTCACCCCTAACTTAGTTGCAACTGGTCTCTTTAAGGTTCCATCTCCATTCAGCTTAACCAAAGCATTATTATATTTAAAAGAACCACTATTACATGGAATAAATCCCTAAAAATCATTTGAGACTCCTTCATGAGGAAATTTAAGAAATATATTTCATCAACTTGAAGTGAAAACAAAATTATACCCATTTATCTTTCTTCAAACCTAATATTTATCTTCCCAAAAACTAAACTCAAAATTTAGATAAAACTGATGCACTAACCTAGGATATAATGACCTATAATTATTCAAGAAACAATCTAACCATCCCTGGTCTTTGATCACTTTAATCCCCAATGATCTTCTTGAAATCAACCACTCAATATTCACATACTTTTATGGAACCACGACTTGATTCGCAAGTTACAGGTTTTGAGGCTCAACAACTATTCAATTTGAATCTCCTCCTTGCTTCTTTTAAGGACTTGATTAATTGAGAGATGATACATCATAACACTTCAATATAACCATTTTACTTGAGATAGAATATTTAGGTTAGTTCTAGGGAAGGATAATGGTCAATAAATAAAGGTTATTAGAGTAGTTTCAAAGATCAAGAGGCATGGGGGAGAGAACATCAAAATTATATTAAGGGTCTAATTTATATCATTTAGGGATTTAAAAATCGAAAAATAAAATATAAAGTTTAAATCATAAATAAATAAATAATTATCCTATAAATAAAATTATCAATGATGAATTAATTCCAAGGATAGGTCATCCAATGGTGGGTTATCCAATGGTGTGTAATTTCCAACAGTGGGTAATTTTCAATGGTGGGTAATTTCCAATAGTGGGTAATTTTCAATGGTGGGTAATTTCCAATGGTGGGTCCCTACAAATAAATTTTAACCAAAATTATTCATGACTAATTCATGATTTATGTAGTTTAATCTCTCATAATTCATTGTCTTAGTAAAGACATCAGTAAGCTGATGTTAGGTTCCATTACATTCAAGATTTATATCACCCTTTTGAAAATGTTCTCTCAAAAAGTAATATTTTAGATCAATATGTTTTGTTCTAGAGTTAGATAAAATATTTTTAGAGATTTTTATAGAACCTGTGTTGTCAAAATTTAAAGGTAAATGTCTGCATTTATATCCATAGTTTAATAGAGTGTGTTTTATTTAAAAAATTTGAGCAAAACCACTACCTATGAAAATCTATTTAGCTTCAACAGTAGAAAGTGAAAACAAATTTTGTTTCTTACTACACCAAGATACTAGATACTTTACCAAAAGATGACATGTTTTAAAGGTGATTTTTCTATATAACTTTTAAACACCAAAATCATTGTGCAAATAACTAACTAATTCAAATACTTGTCCTCTAGGGTAGAAAATCCAAAATTGGATGTATACTTTAGGTATTTGAAAATTATTTTAATTGGAAGTAAATGTGATTTTTTTGGGTTTTCATAAAAAAGAGTACATACACACACTAAAAAAATTCTAGGATGACTATAAGTTAAGCAGATTAGACTTCCAATCATACCTCTATAGTTCGTTTGATTTGCTGGCTTTCCAGCTTCATCAAGATCAAGCTTATAAGTGGTAATCATGGGAGTTTCACTAATTTTAGTGCTATCCAAACCAAAATGTTTTATAAGATATTTGGTGTACTTTTCTTTAAAATAATTTTTTATTTATTTTGAAAAATGTGAAAACCAAGAAATAATTAAAATTAACCCATTAAAATCTTTTCAAATTCATTTTTCATCATCTTTTAAAAATCAGTACATAAAGAGTTTTAGATGTTCCAAAGATAATATCATATATATAGACTAGAACAACTAAAACATATTTTGAAATTATTTTTATAAAAATAGTAGGATCAAATAAACCATTTAAAAGTACATTAGAAATTATAAAAGAGATGAGCCTATCATACCAAGATCTAGGAGCTTATTTTAAACCATATAAAAATTTTATTAGTCTAAAAAAATTATTTGGAAAATGAGGATTTTGAAAACTAAGGGGTTGTTAAAAAAATAGTCAACTATAAAACCATTAAAAAAATAAATATTGATATCTATTTGTTATTATTTGAAATCCAAATTCAATATATAAGCAATTTGTATTCTAATGTCTTCATATCTGGCTAGATGTGAAAAGGTTTACTCATAGTCTATACCTTCCTCTTGACTATACCATGGTGAAACTAGCCTAGCCTTATTTCTCACTATTATACTAGAATCATCAAACTAATTTCTGAATACCCATTTAGTTACAAATGTTAAGGTTACATTAGGTCTATTAAAAAGTTCCCAAAATTTATTTCTTTCAAATTGATTAAGTTCTTATAGCATAGACATTACCCAAAATTCATCATTTACCGCATCATTGATATTCTTAGGATTAAGCTCTGACATGAAGGCTTAATGTTCAACCTAGTTTCTTAGAGAAGATATATTAAGTGTACCTATATCTAGGTAACCAAAAACATCATAAAGAGGGTGATGTTTAAGAGTCCTAATAGATATAGGAAAATAGGGCATGGTTAACTAATGGTCATATACTAGTTCAGGTTCAAGATCTGGAAGTTCCTTATAGGTGGATGATTTTTTTTCATTTCTTTCAATAGTATCAGAAGGTTTTGGATTTATGTATATATTTTATAAATCATACTAAAGGTTTTCTAACGGAGTTTCAGGTTCATGTGGATCTGTTTGATCAAACTGAATATGAATAGATTCTTCTATATTTTTGGTTCTTTTGTTAAAAACTCTATAAGATTTACTAGAAGTTGAGTAAATAAGGAAAATGCCTCCATCACACTTATATAAAATTAGTAAATATTATCCTTAGTGTTAGGAATAAATAATTTTTAACAAAAAAATATAAATTAATTAAACTTAGGTTTCCTATTGTTCCAAAGATCATAAGGGTTTTTTTCTTTGAAAGAGGTCTAATTAATACTCTATTAATTATACAATAGGTTATATTCAAAGAGACTACAAAAAAGGAAAAAGGTAGGTCATATTCATTAAGAATAGTCCTAGAAATTTCTTCAAGTGTCATATTCCTTCTTTCAACCACTCCATTCTACGGGGGGGGGGGGGGGGGGGGGGTCCTAGGAATATATAAGTTATAATTATATACATTTTGTGAGTAAAAGGATTCAAAGTATTGATTTTCAAACTCATGGACATGGTCACTTCTTAAGGTCTTAATCCTAAGTCTACTAAGGTTTTCTACAGATCTAGCATACTTGGTAATGTAAGAGAAGGATTCAATTTTTTGAGATAAAAAGAAAACCCAATTATATAAAGAAAATTCATTGACAAGTACATAGACATAGTACTTCCCCTTTAAATGAGATATTTTGGATAGTCCAAAAAAGTCCATGTGAACCAACTCAAGAGGTTGAGAAGTTAAAAATTATTTATTTGATTTGACAAATATTTAGTGCTATTTCCCTTTTTGACAGGGGTTACACACTTATCATATGGGAAATAAATTTGGGGAAAATCCTTAACTAACCCTTTCCTAGTTAGTTTTATAAGATAGTAAATGTTGTAGTGGCCTAGTCTTATATTCCAAAGCCAAGGTTCCTTATCCAAGGAACTTAATAAAGAAACATTTTGTGAAATTAAAGAATAAAATTAAAAACGTAAACATTTTCATTTCTCAAAGAAGTAAATAATAAATCATTTTTAAAATAAAATACATTAGAATCATTGTTTTAAAATTTCACATAAAATCTATCATCACATAGTTATGAGATTAAAAGTAGATTATATTTTAAACTATCAACAAATAGTAATTTAGAAATCAAAACTGAGTTAAAATTACCAATTTGGCCAAGGTCAATTATTATTTTTCCTTTATAATTGTCCCCAAAGGTGACATGTCAACCATAAACGTTTATCATGTTCTTGAATATTGAGTAATACCTATTAATATATCTGGAATTTCCATTGTCTAGGTACCATAGACTTTTACTAGAGGAATTTAAGCAGACTCCATACAAAAACAATTTGTACCAAAAATGATTTTGGTGCCCAAATTTTCTTGGGTCTAGAAATGTGAGTAATTAGAGATTTAGGAACCCATATCGGCTTAATGGGTTTTCTATAATATTATTTTAAACTTTTGGACATAAAAAATTTATCTAGTTCAATTGAGTAATAACTACCAGAAAAAACTAAAACTACGTATAAATTTATTAATAATAATTCTTCTCTATCTAGGATCTTATCCAATATGAGTTGTATATTTTATTGCTATTTTTTCCCAAACATTTGAGTAAGAGTATCTATTTCAATAGTGAATCTATCTAAGTATTTATTTAATTTCTCACTATAAAATTTCAATTTAGTATTTTATTTTAACAATTTAAAATTATTTTCTATTTCTATAACAAGGCCATCCTTTTCATTAGAAGATAAAGAATGCTGTTTTTGAAAGAATCTTATACTTATCTCTCATCTCATTAAAAGTATCTTCAAACATGTTACAATTTTCAAAAATCTCCTCATTTGACATATTTTTATAATTATGTTCAACTATAGAATTATTTGTATTATATATATGAGATACAATAGTTACCATAGATATGTTTGTCCTAATACACATATTTTCTCTATTAAGATTTTCTTCATGAGTTGAGTTTGATTCATTGGAGCTATCCTTAGAGGAACTTAAGGTGGATTTCATTATTTTATAATATTTTCTCACTTTATCATCATATTTTTTTTATTTTAACTTGGGACCATCAACCATGACCTGTCCTTTTATTTTAAATTCATAACAAGAAATCTAATTTTAATTATTATCTCTTTTATAGTCTCTCTTACAATTATATATATTATCAAAATTTCTCTTGTATCTCATTTCCCTAAATAATTTATTCTTATTATAGAATTTATTAAACCTTCTAGCCAGAAGTGCCATATCCTCATCATTGAAGGATGGTGATTCCTCATCACAAGAACTTTCATCTTTCACTTTATATTTTTATTTTGAAGTAGTAGTCTTGAATGCTACATAATTTCTCTTAGGCCCACCATCATATTCATGATTATCCTTAAGATCTTCTTCATAAATTATCAAATTCTCAATAAATTCCTTGATAGGTAGTTTTATAATGTCACAAGATTCCCTAATTAAGACCAAGGTTCCTCTCCATCTCTCTGGAAGACACTTCAACATTCACATGATTTGAAAGTATATCCATATAAAAATATAGAAACTCTTGACTATATATATATTCCAGATTTTAGGGATAGAGCTTCACATTTTCCCAAATCATCACCACTTCTATAAAATCCAAGAGAAATAAGATATCCTACTATTTCCACCACTCAATTCACATTTATAGAAGATCTTATGCAAGATAAAATACATTACTCTCCATTTTCAGGTTTGGGATAGTACCCTAGAGGAATGGAAAATAAATATCAGGATGAGTTATATTGAAGCATCTACCACAAAATATTCCCCTACAAGAAGTCCCTATGCAAGAACTTGAAGTTCCATTCGAGATGGAAATTGAATGGAAGTTCCCTTATAGATCACATGACCATGCAGGGGAGCCACTATACCTCATGCCTAAAATCAAAGCTACCATTTCCACTAAGGAGACAATAGATTTTCCTCAGAGTATCCTCCTCTACCATGGACCAAATTGATGTACTCTTCATTGAAAATATCCATTCCTGAATATCTTATAGAGACAATAAAGTTACATAATTTGAATCTATTGGTGAAAAATTTAAAAATCAAGAATAAATTTCCACCAATGACCCAGATGTAAAGATTCAAGAGCTATAATAAGATGTTTTCTTATCCTCAGGTGTTGAGTGGAACTGGCTTTATCACATGAGTTTATAATCACATCGTAATATAATGTGTCTCGATTCGGGACCGAGTCCTCCCATTTTCATATTTCAAAACATTATCTAACATAAAACATCATGAAAACAATAGATCTCATACAATAGAAAGATCCAAACATCACATCACAATAAAATATAGTAATGAAAAACTCAAAAGATCTTTAGGTAATGAGAACACATATGCATATATCTCTCCCAAGTACTCTCCTCAAGGCCACCATGCCTCCACAAAATGCGAACCAAGGGAATGTTTCACCCACATAGTGCCTTATCTTGACAATCTTGGATCTCTACCAGATGCTCCAAAGATTTCAGGTTATCCTTGATATCCAAATATCCACATTCAATGACATGGGATTCATCGTGAAGACACCAAAGAAGTCGATATATGTGGAATACTTAATGGATCCTCTCATACTATAGTGGAAATTCCAATAGATATGAAACATCGCCCCAATACCTCAAAGGGCCCGACAGACATGGGACAAAACTTAGTCCCTTTATAAACCTCCATTTCACATTTAGAGGGTAAATATTCAAGAACACATGTTCCTCAACCTTATACTCTAAGGGACTCATCCTGAAATCAATATAAGACTTATGTTGGTCCTGTGCTGCTTTCATCCTCTCATGAACAAGATGAACCTTCTTGGTTGTATTCTGCACTACATCATGAACAAGAAATGATGCCTCACCTTCCTCCTCCCAACACAGAAGAGAATGACATGGATTCCCATATAATTCCACAAAAAGGGACATGCCTATGGATGAGTGATAACTATTTTTGTAAGAAAAATAAACCAAAGGAAAATTTAATGACCATGATCCACTGAAGTTTAAGATGAATACCTTCAATATATCCTGTAATGTTTGGATATTTTTCCTTATCTTCCCATCTGTCTATGGGTGGAAATTAGTGTTTAGGCATAACTGAGTGCCAAAAACATGTTGAAATTACCTCCAAAATTGTGAGGTAAAATGTGCAACCTAATACAAGTAAATAGACCTCATAAATCCATGAAACTATACAACCTCATACACATACCTATTAGAAAACTAATCTATTGTGTATGACTCCTTGATCGCTAATAAGTGGTCCACTTTTTTCTACCGATCAATAATTAACTAGATATCATGAAATCCTCCCCGAGATTCGGGTAACCCTATTGCAAAATCCATTGACATATCATCTCATTTCCACTCGAGAACATCCAAAGGCAATAAAAAATACCTAGAACAAGATACTCAACATTTACTTGATGTCAAACCGAACACTTCTCTATAAAATCTTCCACTACTGTTTTCATCCAGGGACACCACAACTACATCATTAAACCATGGTATATCTTGGGTACTCTTTGGTGTACTTCCAAAGGTGAGTTATGATACTCAAAAAGTACTCCCTTATGCATTCCTACTAGAACAAACATTATTCCCTGAAACATCATCTAGTTTTGACCATCCTACGACCATCCTTATAGAGTATCACCATGGAAAACACAATTACACATCAACTAAACCCTTAAGTCTCTCCACTGATACTCCTTCACCATCCATATTAGATAATACTAAATTCTCATTTGAAAAAACTGCCTCTACCACCATCCAGCCTTACATCTATGTATAAGGCTTGCAACCCCTACCATCGAATTATAGCATCCCTAGACTCTTAAACAACATCATTCCATGAATTCATGATCAAAGCATCGACCAAAATATTCCCTATTCCTAAGGTGTGTGAGATCTCAAAATCCTAATCCTAAAGAAACTCCATTCACATCAACTAAAAAAAATTTATATCATGATGAGACAATATATATCTCAAACTCTTATGATCCATAAAGACCACAAATCACTCCTTAATGATGTAATGCTACCAAAACATCAACATAAACACAACAACTACTGAATTTAGATCATGGGAGGTATATTTATTCTCATGGGGAATCAACTTCCTAGACCCATAAGCGATCAATTCCCACTACCACATCAATACTCATCCAAATACTAGATATGAGATTTCCTAAAACACCTCAAAAAACACATGCCGATTATCTAACTAAAGCACTGGGGAACTGACAAAATTCTCATTTAGGTAACTAAAAACTATCAGTCATTTACTAGTCCAAAAAAATCTTGTTCCTTCTTGGGAAATGCTATTAATGGGGCTAAAAATTGAGATATATCAGGCACAAACCTCCGATAACAACCCACAAGACCAGGAAGATATAAACCTTTCCCAAATTCTTGGGTGTTGTCCAAGATGAAACTGCTTAGAACTTTGATGGGTACACTACCACATCCTTCTGAGACATCACATTCCCTAGGAAATGAACCTCTCATGTCCAAAACATACACTTGGAAAACCTTCCATGTAGCTAGTGGTGTCGAAGAACCTACAAGACAACTATGAGATGATCGACATTCTCTTACTATGACTTCGAGTAGATCAATATATCATCAGTGAAAAAAATTACAAACTAGTAAATGTATTCACAAAACAAGGAGTTCATGAGTCCCATGAACACAACTGGTGCATTTGTGACATCAATTAACATGACTACAAACTCAAAGTTCCCATACCTGTATCTAATGGTAGTCCTCAAGATATCTCCCTCCTTCACCCTCAACTGTTCATATCTAGACTAAAGATAAATCTTAGAAAACCAAATCTTGCCTCTAATATAGTTTAAATGATCATATATACTTGGAAGAGGGTAATTATTCTTGACTGTTACTTGATTCAACCATTGTTAGTCTATAAAAAACCTTAGAATACCATCTAAATTCTTAGATAACAACACTGGATCACCCCGTGGTGACACAATCGGACAAATAAAACACTTATGCATCATATTATCTATCTAAATAATCAAATCCTACAACTCAGAAGGCAACATCTGACAAGGATCCATTGAAATTGGAGAATCACCAGGTTTCTAGTCTATCTCGAACTAAACATCACATCAATGGGGTAACATTATAACCTCCTCCTAAAAAACATAAAGAAAATACACTACAACCCTAAGAACCCCACCACCACAGACACTAATGATACCATATAATACTAAACAAACAAAGAAATAAGGGCCTCCACATGAAGACTTCCCACCTAAAAAACCTGGTCGCTAATGAAAACCACACGCAGGCCATCCACATTTCGAAACACGAATCTCCTATGAAAGTAGTCAATAAGAACATGTATGGAATAAAATTAATATATTTCTAGGATGAAATCATATGGATTCATTTGTATATTGAATAGATCCCCATGGGACTTAGTCTATACCCTCGACACACATCAAACAAGCTGGTCTAGACTCCGATTGGCGTAGTCAACACCATGGGAATGGGATGCCTCTCCACGTCTAGTCCTAGAGCATGGACTAGATCATGTGAAACATAGGTGTGAAGCATAGGTGTGTGAATCTCTTGAATTAAACAAGGAAAAACAAGGTTAGAAAACAAACTTAGTGTACCTAAAATGATCTCTAGACACTCTAGCACTACTAAATCCAATGCATGGAACTAACCACGCCCATATCATATACCTATGTGTTGATAACCACATCTATGACCATGACCGAGATGTGGACCCTAAACTTAAGGAACATACTGGGGGCAGCCTATAACTACTCTATCTCCCCTCGATGAAGCATAAGCCTGCTACCCATGTGGCTTAAATGGTCTCACTGAAAACTACCGTTGACAATGGCACTGAAACTATCCACCTCCACAAAACTGAGCTCAGAGAACCATTGGGAACTGATTCTAGTGAAGGTCACAAATACCAAAGAAAAAAAGGCCTATTATATCTAGGAAAATAATAGAAACCACTATCCATAGAAGGATGGAAGGGAAGCTGCCGAGGTTGCCTCCCCAATTAGTCAAAACCTCAAATGTCCTGTTACCTGAGACCTTACACTAAAAACTATGTTCCTTAAGGAACCATGATATTTACCCTATCTTGAAAAAAATCATCATTAGTGCATCTTATTGATCACATTTTCCTTCTTCTGGACCTCTTGATATGTTAGAAATGAAAAAGGAGTAACTATATATTGGATAGAAGGACTAAGTGCCTCCTTAAGATGTCTCACATGAGACTCCTAATTTAGAAAAAAGATATGGGAAAAAATGTTGAGGGTCCTTGAACTTGATTCCCAACTCCTGAATTGACATACTCCCATGATTAATAGAAATAATATCCTACCTCTTCACTTATTTCATGGTCAATGAAAGGAAATCTGACCAAAAATATTTTTGAAATTCAACCCATGAAACATCTTCCTCCTTCTGCTCAACTAGATAGAGAATCCCCCATTGACGCTTAGATCCCCACATCTAACTAACTAACAAAGTAACCCAGTATCCCATCAGGGACTAGATCAAACTGAAAGAGACCATGAGCTCCTACATATAGCTTTATGTATCCATATTCAAAACACTACCCTCATACTTCCCTAAAATGCAATTCTAAAAAGTGTTCAACCCCCTCTGCCAAGCCTTATCCTACTCTATCGGAAGAACCCTAGAGTGATCAACCAAATCAGCCTGTTGAACCTCAATTGTACTATCCAAATACAAACAATGTCCATGATTCATATCTAAAAAGAAAAAAAAAATAATTCCCTAAGATCAGTATTTTGGAATTTTATTTAGATAAATTTTAATTTATTTTATTCATTTTAACCATCATAAAACAACTGAAATCAAATAAGAACACAAGTAATCATAATTCAAGTACCTATCCTAAGTCTCTACCCTAAAAATATGTACACCTCAATTGGTCATTCAAAAATATGAGAGTTTATACAATGGATCATAGGGGACCCTAAAATCCTGTGTCCTAGTTAGTCTCCCTAGCCTATGTCATGCACCAAGATCAATTGGAACTATTTCCATACTAACCCATGTAATCCTCACCATGCCGAATTTCAAACTCCATCATATCTCTCAACTATCATCCTCTAATACCAATATATCTTGAACCCCTCCCACCAATGATACTATAATTAAGGGAGAGAGATAATAACCCCCCTGTGTCCTATCTCTAATACACCATATGTTGGCGACTAGCACTGAGGGTATTCAAATATCATAAAATGAGAGGCATTACACTCTATAATAAAATAAGACCAAAAGATAAGGTGAATCATAAAAAAACAAATCCATGGAAAAATACAAAAAGAAACCAAAACCTTCCCATGATGCATGTATAAATAAAACAGGTACATATAAAAGTATCCAAATGTAAATACCCAAAATAAAAGCTAAACAGTGACACAATAGTTGTCCAAAAAGGTCTGAGTTAGTATTTTCCAACATGTTGCATGTAATAATCCTATAAACCTGAAAATAAATTTATATACATAGTGTGAGCATAAAATTATGCTCATTAGGAAAAACAAAGTCTCTCATGAACATGTGAAATAAGCACACTAATGCACCTATGAGAAAGTAGCAGAACTAACAACACCTAAATAGGTCAACTATGTAACATCCTGTTATAATTTTTAGGTATTCCTAAAACCATATTTTGATCATTATTTGGTTTTCATTTTTGGGGTTGTTTCGGGAAATTTTTTGGAAATTTTGAAAGTTTCTCGACTAGTACACGTTTGGGACATGGATTGCCCAAACTGTGCACCCTACTAGTGCAAACCATAAAAAATAAGGCAGTGGGGTTTTACACGGTTAGAGCATGGTTTGAAAAAACATGCATCCACTTAGTAGGAACCACAAACCCATTAAAAGGGGCAGACAACTAGGGTGTAAAATTTGTTTAAATCATGCGTATTTTCCCATCTAACCATGCACATGAGATTTTAAATACTATTTTTTTAAAACACTCGAAATCCTCATTTAAGGTTCTTGATGGACCTGTATGACCCCCTTATGAGGTTTTTATCTATGAGGGCTCCCAAGATAAGTTTTTCCCTTATACACCATCCTTAAAAGTAATAAAATCTTGGTGAATGACATTCGATCTTCTCAGAGTAAATTTCTTCTTCCTGTTATCTTTCTCCCACCATCTCTCTTCTCCTCCCTAGGGTTTTGTGCATCTCTATGCTATTGGAACATCTAATAATATTTTTCTAGATCATGGATCTAGGTGTGATTCCCAGATTCTATTTTCATTGATCTTCATTGGCGAATCCTGATTAGGGTTTCGAGTTTTCAGATCCCGTGATCTCGAGGTAGGTGGTTCCATTTCAATGACCAATTTTTATTAACCAAAAACTTCTTTTTTTTAAAGTTAGTTGTTGATTTAAATTAATTTTTTTGATAAATTTATTACAATTGGTTTATTTAAATCCCAATTCTATTTAATTGGGATATTTTTATATTTTTTGGCATGAAATGGGGGAAAACCCCCAAATTATTTTGAAATTGGGTGTGTTTATGAAATTTTTGGAAATTGGGGAAATTTAAATTATGTAATTGGTTTGATGGAAAATTGTGAAATTTAAAATTTTGAATTTAAAATTTTGAAATTGATTTGATGGAATTTATTCAAATGTTCTATTTGATAAAAAATGGATTAAAATGGTTTTGATGGAATCCTTTGGGTTTTATCTTGGAGAAAGTAATGTTTTGATTGAAAACCATTTTGGGTTTTAAATGGAAATTGGAATATTTGAAATCGGAGAATGTGGTGAATTGTATTTTAAACTATTTTTAAAATATATTTCCCATCATATTTTGTATTAGAACAGATGCAAGCCTAGGTAGTTAGTGAGTTAGGTAGATAACTCTCTATAATTTACAATTTTCTAAAAAATAAATGTTTCATGTCAAATCCCTGATGGGATGGAGATGAAGTCCTCTTTAACAATGTCAAAGGGATGTGTGTATACACATATTATTGTTTCATCTTGAGTGTGTAGAGTCTAATATCCTAGAACTACAATACATTTTGGAAGATGAGCATGTTTCTTTCATGTTTATATTTGATATATTAATGTATTGTAATGTTTTTAAACTCTTTTTTATGACTTCTAATTTATATTAACTATTTTATATAAAAGTCATTATTAATAAACTTTTTTGAAGTGCTTCCATTATTTGAAATTTAAATCACGATTTGTTTAAATATTATTTTAAAATGACAAACCCATTAATTTAAAATTTAAATATTTAATTTGTTAATTAAATAATATCTTATTTCATGGAAGTTTTGGTGAGAACCTACTAGGATTTTATCTCACATGCTACCCATGCCATTGGGTGTTTTAGATTTTCTCTTTCTAGATTTGTACAGGGGAAAAGAACTACTTGGAGGTGGTTTTAGATATTGATCTTTAGGCTTGGAGTGTTGATTCCATTGGGACATAGGTTGTCCTTTCAGTTTTTTAGTACTTTCTTATAGTACATTGGGTCATTTATACCTGTTTTACATATGGAACACTTATCTCTATGTATTTTTTAGTATGCATGCTGACTTTTTAATTTTTCTTCTACAATGTTTGTGGAAAATTCATTCCCATTTAATTTTATATTATGCCAGGAGCTTGTTGCCAACCCATGTAGATCAGGAATACCCTTTGAGTCACGTTAGTGATGGCTCAGTTATTGGGTTACCAGGGTACTCAAGATGGTTCATGAAAAAGTGGTATCAGAGATCTAGGTTGATCTTCTTGTCTAGATGTTAGTATGTAGTTGTGTAATCTTGTTGGGACATTGGTGGTAGTTGTGGTTCATTGCCTTGGATAGCTCTCACCATAATTAAAATTTAGTCACTAAGGGAGGTTTGGGAAAGATGTCTTGAGGATTAGTTACAATATTTTCCTTATTTTTGATTTGGATAGATTGAAATACAAATCTTATTTTCTATCTATTGGGATTAATTTCCCCACATTTCTCTGTTTGAGAGTTAATTTGATGTCTTCTCTATTATTTGATGATGTTGTGTAGCATCTTGCCTTTGAGATGATTTGTGAATAAGATATAGGAGGAAGATTGTAACACCCCGATATTTTATGAGAATTATTTTCTTTGATGTATTTTGTTGTACGCTACACCAATATTATCTTGTACTATACACACCACTGTATTAGCTTGCAGTATACGCAACACTATTCTTGGCTCGTGTTACACACAAATTCAAGTTCATTTTGTGGAAATTATTCTATGCAACATTAAGTATATATTTTGTTTAATGTATAAATGAAATTAGTTTTGATTATGTTATACGCAACACCAAAAGAATATTTCACTACACGTAGCCCTGACTTGGCTTGAAATACACGCAATCAAGACCTTCTTCGATAGCATGTGTAGTATGCAATACCAAGTTTCACTAAACGAGATATTATTATAATTTTATTATGAACTAGCCATTATGAATAGTAATACCCACTTTTTGAAATTTTATAAATTTTATCTTTCAAAATGGAATTCATTTTTGGATTTGGAATATCGAAATTAGCCTAAGGTGAATTTTTGGTATTTTTCTGAAAACTTTCAATTTTTGATGAATAGTGAAAACATTGGGTTACTATTTAAAAACCGACTTTTTATTTAAATAATTATTTATTTTATTTAAATTTATTTTAGGTCATAATTGATACATAATACCTATATATGTTCAATGTAATTCATTTGATTCATTTTATAATAATTTTAGATATATAAAAATTTTATTGAACTTTTCACCATCTTTTACCCACCTCCTAGGAGAATTTGAAAATCTATAAAAAACTTAATTTTACCGCTTCTGTGAGTGGAATTTCAAAAATTCGAGAGACACGGTTAACATAAAGGAGTAAAATTTGGTTCAATATGATAAAAATAATTTTTGGTGAATAGTAACTTTTTTACTTTTATTTACCACGGTTAAAAGTAAATAGGGTAATTAAGGGTAAAAATGATATTATTATTACCCTAACACATGTCCTAATTAAATTGGATAAGTTTAATTCGACCAAAAACAACCTTAGGAATAAAATATTACCCTTTAGGTCCACTTTTATTAGATTAGGACTCTTATTATTATTTTATTTAAAGAAGAGTTAAAATAGTTAAAATCAAAGTTTAATAACTAAAACATTTTTAATATAGGATTATACATAAGATAAATTCTACTATAAATATTCATTAGAAAGATAAAAATATTTCCTACATAATTGTAGTTTATTTATAATTTTTAGACATTAAATAAGTTAATTTATTTATGACACAATGATGATGCAGTAATTACCTTATTAATAAAATATTAACATAATTGATGTTATAAATACCCAAATAAATGTAATTTTAGACTTTTTATGAATTAAACTAATTTTATATGTTAATATGATATGTTAGTATTTATTTAATAAACTTTTTTCGAACTAATCATGCTGTTATGATTTTCACAAAAATCAATTACCAAATAGTGTCAAAATTGACATAAAATATGTTTTAAAACAAATATTATATTATTAATTGTTATTATATTCCTAAAAATATAAGGCTCAGCAAAATGATTTAGATAAGGTTATATATATTAATAATGAACCACTTGGGGTTCGTTTGGATTGTTATAGTATGTTTATTAACCATATAGTGTAAGAAAACAAGAAGACACGATAAAAGTTAAATTATTTAACTTAGAGTTAAATCTAAATGATAAGGTTAAAATAGTAACCTAAACTTGTCTAAAACCTATTGGTTGAGATGATTTCGACCCATCCCCACTTTATATTTGAAATAAATCAATTTGGAGCTATTATAAACTGAATATTACTTTATTATAAAATAATATTTTCAGTTTTTCCAAAGGTGCCCCTCTCCTCCCTTATAAAAAGGGCACCCCTTCACTCTTCTCTTCACACACTTTTCAGCCTTGAATCTCGGTAAAACCCTGAAAATTAGTTTTATAAACCTCTCTAGTTACATCATATAGGTTCTTTTCTTCTAAAGAGACTAACTCTAGTTCCCTAAGAAGAAGTTTAGAGGAGGTGCGTCGAGGAAGATGTAATCTCTTCTACCGACTCTTTCATGTTTCTTTCTTCTTCTACTTCCTCTTATTTAGTTGTTTCATTATAAAGTAATAACATCAGTATTAATTATATAATGATATGTTATTATAAATATTAAAAAACCCTATTTCACCTTCTATCCATCCTATGGAAAACGAAATCACCGCGCGTGCGTACGTACGGAAAACCGTCTCCACGCCGTGGTGTAATCAGTTTTTCCACCACCACATTACTTGGATGGGTATAATGGTGTAAAGAATAACTATATATAATTATTATAACATCATAATGATTCTATGATATTATATCATCCACTACAATACCATTCAATAAATATGGGAACAATATCATTGCTCGTGCGTACGTACGGATTACCATCTCCACGACGCGATGAGATTCATTTTCCATGTTAACAATTCAAGAATGATTATAAAGTATATATAATATGTAATCATGAAATATATGTAATAATAATGATACTAGATTTATGTATATATATATTTATGTCATCTACTTAATTCCATTAAATTCAATAAGGAAACAAAAAACAGTGTTCATGCGTACGTACATCCTACCGTGTCCATGAACGGTGTATTTCTTTCCATTTATCAATCAATTATATATATTTATATTATGAATATAAATTATATATAAATCCTGTTTTATATTATGTAATTAAGTAATCATGATCTAAGTAATCATATTAATAATTACAAGTCAAAACACGGATGATAAATGAAACGATTTAACCCAAAACACTGCTTTAACATGGAATTTACAAAACAGCGGGTAATATAAAGTCATAAGTGAACCATATATGATATCATAACAATGAATATGATTCGGTAATAAGTAAATGACATTTTTTAAATAATTATACAGGAGTTTTGGATACATACAAAGCATATCTGACATAAGGTAAGAGATAACTATTCCAATCTCATTCTTACCTGATATTGTTATTCGTAAGTATTTATTGGGGTTATTGTTATCATCCATGCCCATGTTTTATAAAAATGTTTTCATGTATTTTTAAAGTCCTTTTTACCCATTTTTTAAATTTACCACATGTTATGAAGGGAATCTTACTTTTGTTTTCCACACGGGGAACTTTTTGACTTTTCCTACAAAAGTACGAGAAGAATGTTATTTTTAACTTATACGGCTTGAACGGATTTTTACGGTTTCATAACGCCTCATTTTCATGAAGATTACTCTACAATAATTTATGAATATTTTCAAAAAAATAATTTTCCTTTAAAATTTCATGGAATTTTTCGAAAAGAAAATGATTTTGAAGAAGAAAGGATATTTTCCTCAAGAATTCATTTCAAGTGTTTTATCAAAACCATTTTCCATCTAAGATGACATTATTTCATATGTGTATGTTTCAAGTATAATGTATCTATGATTCAAATGGTTTCACTTTTCTTATTATGAAATATCCATTTGTTTTATATGGATTATGTGATGATGGGATGATGTTTATGAAACCCATTTTATTCTTTGTGTTATGATGAATGTTTTATGTTTATTTTGTGGCACAAGTAAGAATGATTTCATTATGGGATGAGTGGGACCTATATCTCCCTCCAATTCATTGGGTAAAGATTTTTATCTCATGAGATAGACATGGCTAAAATGGTTAGTTAATCCGGTTCAGTGATACAGGACTGGAACGGGGAGTGAACTTGATTCAGAAAGGGACTTTGTCCACTAAGATGGTCTTGGCAGCAATGCCTTGGCTACTATGGAAATCATATCATGTGCTTAATGGTTTTATAAAATTACATGTTTAATTCCAATTCTATTTTATCATGATTTATGTTCCTTTATGATATATGCCTTAAGTACTTCCAAGATTTATGTCTTTATTTTTATGTTTAGATTTTATGTTCATGTTTTTGCATTCAAATGTTTATGGATTGTTTTATATTATCTATGTTTACCCTTACTAAGAATTTGAGATCACCCTTTTTATGTTTTCTTTTCCCCAAGATATAAATAAAGGTTTTAGGTAGGAAAACAAAAGGGGAAGATCTTTATGGGAGATGTTGAAGATCATTCACAACAATTAGAAGATTTTGTTCCGAGTTTCCAAAGATACTAAACTATTACGATCCTTGAGTGTTTGTTTTTTTATGTATTAAGTATTCCGCAAAATTAATGTAATGTCCATGTACTCCAATATTTGGGTCTCTATAGTTGGTATCAGTGTGAAGGTTTAGTTAACCTTTAGAAACTACGATGCGAAAACTTTAGTGAAATCCCTAGTGATATTTCTAAGGTTTGTCTAGGGATGTCCCTAAGGATAAGTATATGTATAGGTTATAGTCCTAGAATTATGGTAACGATCTTAGAATTTAAACAAAGATGTTAGATATTGATGGTAATCCCCCTTTATTATGTTGTTTTCCCTAGCATGATTTTTTTCCTCTCACACTATTCTTTTTGGGTTTTCGAAAATGGCTGGAAACAGGAAGATTCACGATAATGGAGGATATGATGGATAATGAAATGATATTCTTCATTAGAAACCAAATGAAACGGGATTTGGAAGTCCAAACATCGTTATTATGCCTAATCAGCAATCTCATAATATGATCAATAATCTCAACTTTGGTAAGTTTCCTGACTCAGCTAATAAGAGAAAGATGGAGTTTCATGATGATCATAGAGGAAAGAAAGTTAAATTTCTCTCATGTAAATCATGTGGGAAGAGGCATCAAGGATAATGTTTCAAAGGAACTGGAAGATGCTTTGGGTGTGGAAAATAAGGACACAAATCCAGTAAGTGCAAAGGAAAAGGTTCAGTTAACACCATGGAGAAGGATAATGGTATTGCTACGACATCAACAATGATTAGATGTTTTAAATGTGGAATGTATGGGAATTATGCAAACTAATTCCCTAAGAGAAAATATCATGAAGAGAATCAGCATGGTCATATGGGTATTATTTATGTGGATGATGATGAGGAGACTACAAATGATATATGAGATGAAAGAAGTGTTGAAGCTTGGTCAATGGTTTAAGAAGGTAGTGGAATGATTGTATGTTTATCAAGATTTATGTTGTATAGGTAATTTAATGGTACTATGGAATAAAGAAACATCTAAGGATTGTTACACTATTGTTTTTCCTAAAGTATTTGAAAGTATATGTTGAATGGTACTGGTAACCATGAAGGGTTATTCGGATATTTTTGGAAAGAATATGATATGCGCATAATGAAGGGATAAAGAGAAAATGAAATTTTGATATCATTCATGAGCTCATGATTGATATAAGGACTAAGTGATATCATGGTTTGAGTATATAGAATTTTTGGGATTTTGGTATATGGAAAGTGTTAACTTTTAACTGCATTCATTTTTTCACTAAGGTTCAATGGGTATTCAATTTTCAAGAGAATACATGATTAAGGCATTCGAATGTTTGGAATATGACAAAAAAACATATCTTTTGATATATGGGAATAAATGACGGTATTTACATGCTTTGTAGATGACCTCTCTATCAATATTTTTTCTTATACTGTGAGTTTGGGTAAGCCTAAATATTGGAATAAATTAAGTTAGACATCAGATAGTATTGTTTAAGGCTGGAACTTTTTGATTTTTTTTTGAAATGTAATAATAGTATAGTTTTAGAAAAAGGAAAACTCGTAGGACAGGCGACAACCCGTCGCGTCTGACATGGCTGTGGGAATTGAACCCACAACTGAAGTGCGACAGGCCTTCATCGCCTACCACTATCCTACAGGAAGTCCCTAGTTAGTATAAACTAGTTTTATTTTATTAAGCGGTATGATAGATGAAGTATAAGTCCATTTTTGGAACCATATATGATTAATCTCACCATAGATGGACTTATGTATATAACTTTTGCTAACCTTATGTTTGAGACAGATGGAATGACCTATCATTCTATCACATGATCTACTAACACTTCATGGAAGACAAATTCAACTTCATTTATTTAAGAGATAAAGTGGAAATTGTTCAAGGCATGAGAAACAGTAAGATTGTACCAAAATCAAGTAAGTATTTCTTTTAATTCAACAATTATTCACCTTTAGGGAAATGATATTGAAAAAAAATGTTGTCATAGTGTCCTTATATCCGATGAATCAGATGGTACCTTAGATCATCACAAATTTATGGCTTTGTGATTGTTGGCTATTTCATAGCCATGTTCTCTACCACTCTCCATCAGAACTTGATGGTTAGATTTCTCTTTCATATCCACATTTTCACCTATATTCTCCTATGTGGAAACCCAATGATGAGTTACATTGGGTATCCATTATGTTTCTGACGTTCCTTTTTAAAATGATGTTTTATTATTCCATTTTACGATTTGGGTTTCTATGAAAGAAAATTTCAAGTAGAAAATCATTTAAAACCATAACGAATTTCGAGGGCGAAATTCATTTTAAGGGGGGTAGAATGCAATACCCCGAGATTTTATGAGAATTATTTTCTTTGATGCCTTTTTTTGTACGCTACAAAAAGATTAACTTGTACTATACGCAACACCGTATTAGCTTGCAGTATATGCAACACTATTCTTGGCTCGTGTTACACACAAATTCAAGTTCGTTTTGTGGAAATTATTCTACGCAACATTAAGTATAGATTTTGTTTAATGTATAAATGAAATAAGTTTTTATTATGTTATACGCAACACCAAACAGATATTTCACTACACTCATCCCTAACTTGGCTTGCATTACATGCAATCAAGACCTTGTTTGATAGCGTGTGTAGTACGCAATACCAAGTTTCACTAAACGAGATATTATTATAATATTATTTTGAGCTAGCCATTATGAATAGTAATACCCACTTTTTAAAATTTTATAAATTTTATCATTCAAAATGGACTTCATTTTTGGATTCAGAATATCGAAATTAGCCTAGGGTGAATTTTTGGTATTTTTCTGAAAACTTTTAATTTTTGATGAATAGTGAAAACACTGAGTTACTATTTAAAAACAGAATTTTTATTTAAATAATTATTTATTTTATTTAAATTTATTTTAGGTAAAAATTGATACATAATACCTATATAAGATCAATGTAATTCATTTGAGTCATTTTATAATAATTTTAGATATATAAAATTTTTATTGAACTTTTCACCGTCTTTTACCCACCTCCTTGGAGAATTTAAAAATCTACATAAAATTTTACCGCTTCTGTGAGTGGAATTTTGAAAATCCAAGAGAAACGGTTAATATAAAGGAGTAAAATGTGGTTCAATAAGATAAAAATAATTTTTGGTGAATAGTAACTTTTTACTTTTATTTACCACGGTTAAAAGTAAATAGGGTAATTAAGGGTAAAAATGATATTATTATTACCCTAACACATGTCCTAATTCCATTGGATAAGTGTAATTAGACCAAAAACAACCTTAGGAATAAAATATTACCCTTTAGGTCCACTTGGATTAGATTAGGACACTTATTATTATTTTATTTAAAGAAGAGTTAAAATAGTTAAAATCAATGTTTAGTAAATAAAAAAATTTTAATATAGGGTTATACATAAGATAAATTTGACTATAAATATTAATTAGAAATATAAAACGATTTTCTACATAATGTTATTTTATTTATAATTTTTAGACATTAAATAAGTTAATTTATTTATGACACAATTGATGATGTAATAATTACTTTATTAATAAAAGATTAACATAATTGATGTTATAAATACCCAAATAAATGTAATTTGAGACTTTTTATGAAATACACTAATTTTATAGGTTAATATGACATGTTATTATTGATTTAATAAACTTTTTTTCGAACTAATAATTCTGTTATGATTTTCACAAAAATCAATTACCAAATAGTGTCAAAATTGACATAAAATAGTTTTTAAAACAAATATTGTATTATTAATTGTTATTATATTCTTAAAAATCTAAGGTTTGGAAAAATGATTTAGATAAGGTTATATATATTAACACTTAACCTCTTGGGGTTCTTTTGGCTTGTTATAGTAAGTTTATTAACCATATAGTGTAAGAAAACAAGAAGACACGATAAAAGTTAAATTATTTAACTTAGAGTTAAATCTAAATGATAAGGTTAAAATAGTAACCTAAACTTGTCTAAAACCTATTGGTTGAGATTATTTTGACCCATCCCCACTTTATATTCTAAATAAATCAATTTGGAGCTATTATAAACTGAATATGACTTTATTATAAAATAATATTTTAAGTTTTTCCAAAGGTGCCCCTCTCCTCCCTTATAAAAAGGGCACCACTTCCATCTTCTCTTCACACCCTTTTGAGCCTTGAACCTAAGGAAAACCCTGAAAAGTATTCTTCTCAAACACTCTAGTTACATCATAGAGGTTCTGTTCTTCTCAAAATACCAACTCTACTGCCCTAAGAAGAAGTTTAAAGGAGGTGCGTCGAGGAAGAGGTAATCTCTTCTACCGAATCTTTCATGTTTCTTTCTTCTTCTACTTCCTCTTATTTAGTTGTTTCATTATAAAGTAATAACATCAGTATTAATTATATACTTATATGTTATTATAAATATGAAACAACCCTATTTCACCTGCTATCCATCCTACGGAAAATGAAATCACCGCGCGTGTGTATGTACGGAATACCGTCTCTACGCTGTGGTGTAATCAATTTTTCCACCACCACCTTACTTGGATGGGTATAATGGTGTAAAGAATAAATATATATAATTATTATAACATCATACTGATTCTATGATATTATATCATCCACTCCAATACCATTCAATAAATATGGTAACGATATCATCGCTCGTGCATACGTACGGATTACCGTCTCCACTACGCGATGAGATTCATTTTCCATGTTATCAATTCAAGAATGATTATAAAGTATATATAATAAGTAATCATGAAATATATGACTTAATAATTCTACTGTATTTATGTATATATATATGTATGTCATCTAATTATTTCCATTCAATTCAATAAGGAAATGAAAAACAACGTTCATGCGTACATACAACCTACCGTCTCCATGAACGGTGTATTTATTTCCATTTATCGATCTATTATATATATGTATATTCTGAATATATATTATATATAAATCCTGTTTTATATTCTATAATTAAGTAATCATGATCTATGTAATCATATTAATAATTACAAGTCAAAACACGGATGATAAATGGAACGATTTTACCCAAAACGCTACTTTAAGATGGAATTTACAAAAGAACGGGTAATATAAAGTCATAAGTGAACCATATATGATATCATAATAATGAATATGATTCTGTAATAAGTCAATGAAATTATTTAAATCATTATACAGGAGGTTTGGATACATATGAAGCATATCTGACATTAGGTAATGGATAACTATTCCAATCTCGTTCTTATCCGAGATTGTTATTCGTAAGTATTTACTGGGGTTATTATTATCATCCATGCCCATGTTTTATAAAAATGTTCTCATGTATTTTTAAAGTCCTTTTTACCCATTTTTGAAATTTACCACATGTTATGAAAGGAATCTTACTTTTTTTACCACACGGGGAACTTTTTGACTTTTCCTACAAAAGTACGAGAGGAATGTTATTTTTAAATTATACAGCATGAACAAATTTTTACGGTTTCATAACGCCTCATTTTCATGAATCTTACTCTAAAATATTTTATGATTATTTTCAACAAAATACTTTTCTTTTAAAATTTCATGGAATTTTGTGAAAAGAAAATGATTTTGAAGAAGAAAGAATATTTTCCTCAAGAATTCATTTCAAGTGTTTTATCAAAACCATTTTCCATCTAAGATGAAATTATTTCATATGTGTATGTTTCAAGTATAATGTCTCTATGATTCAAATGGTTTCAATTTTCTTATAATGAAATATCCATTTGTTTTATATGGATTATGTGATGATGGGATGATGTTTATGAAACCCATTTTATTCTTTGGGTTATGATGAATGTTTTATGTTAATTTTGTGGCACAAGTAAGAATGATTTCATTATGGGATGGGTGGGACCTATATCTCCCTCCAATGAATTGGGTAATGATTTATATCTCATGAGATAAACATGGCTAAAACGGTATGTTAATCCGGTTCAGTGATACAGGACTGGAATGAGGAGTGAACTCGATTCCGAAAGGGACTTTGTCCACTAAGATGGTCTTGGCAGCAATGCCTTGGCTACTATCGAAATTATATCATGTTATTAATGGTTTGAAACAATTACATGTTTCATTCCAAAGCTAATTTATTATGATTCATGTTCCTTTATGATATATTCCTTACGTACTTCCAAGATTTATGTCTTTATTTTTATGTTTAGATTTTATGTTCAAGTTTTTGCATTCAAATGTTTATGGATTGTTTTATGTTCTTTATGTTTACCCTTACTGAGCATTTGAGCTCACCATTTTTATGTTTTATTTTCCCCCGGATATAAAGAAAGTTTTTATGTAGGAAAACAAAATGGGAAGATCTTTATGGGAGATGTTAAAGATCTTTCACAATGATTAGAAGATTTTGTTTCAAGTTTCCAAAGACACTAAACTATTATGATCCTTGAGTGTTGGTTTTTATTATGTATTAAGTATTCCGAAAAAGTAATGTAATTTCCATGTACACCAAGATTTGGGTCTCTACAAAGATGATACTGAAACATAGTGAGTAAATCCTCTTATGGACCTAAATCTGGTTGAGGTGATTGTGCATACTGTCCAAGATCTAGGACATGTACCACCACCAGTTCCTATTCGGGCTCCAACAATGGAATCTAAAAGGGATGATATCCAGAATTATTATCAGGAATTAATTCACTAGAATCCACCACCATTAAAAGTCTAAAATGATCCTAAATAGGTTGAGGAAAGGTAGAGAATGACTGAGAATTTTTTTGGGTTCTTGGAGTCACATGAAGAAATCAAGGTGAAGTGTGAAACCTATATGCTGGATAGACCATGATGGAGATGGTGGGACATAATAGTGATAATGAAGTAGTGTGATGGATTATATTGGAAATAATTCAAAGATATTTTCACTGAATAGTTCAATCCAGATTCGATTCTATTGTACAAGGATACAAAATTGTTCAAACTTGAGATGGATGGTATGAATGTGATAGAGTATGATAATATCTTTAATGATATTGTGTAGTTTTAACCTAAGATAATATCAAATGAGAAAATGATGGCTCAAAGATTCAATATGGTAGTTCAACATGATATTCATTCTCTGGTTTTCTTGTTGAAGATTCCCTCTTATGCTGATAAGATGTGTCATGAACCAGGATGGGTCGCCATACGACCTGGCACGCGACCCGGTCCAGGGCAAAGCCAAAAGGGCATTCCCGATCCCCACGGGCTGGCACAAGTGCCCAGGTATCAACATAGAATTTAAGAACGATTTACCTGTAGTAAAAGATAGAAAAACAACTAATGAGATAAATAAACTGAAATTGGAAATATATAAACAAACACGCCTTTAAACTATAAACAGGTCTAAAGTCTACAACTCGAACCAATACTAACAATAAAATAAGACAACAAAAACTAAAGCTCATACCCAAACATCCTGGAAAAAGAGAGGCCACATCATCACCACTCTGCATGAAAATACCAACTGCAACCTGAACCACCATCGGTGAGCACGATGTCACAACCTGGAATACACAAGAACAAAGTCTACATACACCCAAAGGTGTATGTAGGGTGTGATCCAAAAGCCCAGTAGGACTCCACCCAATAAAAAAGTTCCACGTATAAACATTAAATGACAAATACATTTGCAGGATAAAACAATGAAGAACGGAAAAGCTTAAACAACTTTAAAGAAACAATTTCTAAAAAGAAAACTCTTTTAAGGAAAACAGTTTAAACCAAAGTACACACCCATGCATATAAGAAAAGACCAAACTTTCACAAAAAAAAAAAACCCAAGAGCTGCACCGTATGCCAACGGTAAGTGTATAGTAGTCCAGGAGAACCAAAAGTGGGAGAGGCCCTAAAGTACTAAAGCTGTATGGGACCCTAGAACCTCACATCTATGTTAACCATAATATACAATCTCGTGCATGATCCACTGGTTGGGAAACACCTCATACCATAGTGGTCTCCATTCATCATCCAAAGTTTAGTTAGTGTTGTAAGACTCAATCCCGCTAAGTGAAACTGGGCCGAGGCCACTCCCGTATCACTAGCACGCTAGTCTAGTTCGCCCACCTAGTACCCAGGCTTCCCCTTTTTGTGCTCATGTTGTTCCAATTTCATGTTTCATGTCAAACTCAGACAAATAAAACTAACAGGGTGCAACATAAACTCAACACGACACTTCCACACTCACAGAAATCCATTTGACAAAGCATGCATGACAAAAAACTTTACCCAACTCAGTTAAAACCATTTCTGGATTGCAGATAATTGTTTATTAAAAACATATGTAATTTCTTTATCGTTCAAAATTTTATTAAATCATATTAAATTCATTATAAATAATTTCTTTAAAAATAAACATAACAAGATTCTACACACAAAAGCAACTCAACCCTCTTTTATGACCAGACACACCCAACACCACATCGGAAACCCAAATAGCACACTTTGAACATTTTCACATAACAAACAAAAACTTCATGAAAACACTAGAGCACAAAAATTTCACTTTTCACATATGAAAAATTAACTGCAAAGTTTAATAAACACTAGAAACTGATTCAAAACAAGTTTTCATACAAAGAACACACCTGCACCGCATAAACATACTGCTAAACGAAAATAATGCATAGACAATATTCAAGATAATCAAATCCGCTCCCATAATAATCAATTAAGTAATATTATAATTTAACTAAGCAAGAAAATTAATTCATTAAATAATGTTTAAACGCGTAACCACCTACCTTGTCATAGAAGACTTCACAACCATGATGCGCAATGACCGTCGCACGTCAACCGCAACTCAGACAATCTAAATAGAACCAAATAAATAATGCACTAGACCAATTACACCAAAATCGAACCAAACTCAAATTAAAACTCTAACCACACTCAACCAAGATTAAACAACAATCCATCAACGAAAAACACACTTATAGCGGGGGTGTGGGAGGTCGGCCGGAGTTTGACGGAGGCTGCCGGAGTTGCGCGAGGAGGTGCGGGGCGGCTGTCCAACGGCAGAAGAGGGAGCCGGGCGGCTGGTGCAGGGATGGCTGGTCAGTGGGGTCGCTGGAGAGAAGCCAAAAAAGGGGAGGCGGCGCCGACAGGGGTGTGGGATAGGGGTTGGTGCGCTGCCAAGTGGGAGGGAGGTCGGGCCAAGCAAGGGGGCTGCTCGCGTGGGAGGCGCCGAAAAAAGGGTCAGCCGGGAGGCTGAACATGGGGAAAACATGGCACACGTAAGGGGGCTGGCGGCTTTGCCAGAGGGGTGTGCGGCGCCGGAGTAGGATAGACATGGGAGGAGGCCGAGGCGACGTCGGCTGGTAAGGAGGCCGGCGGTGGTGCATCGCCAAACGGAGCAGGCCGGAGCAGCTTGGGGGGGCGAGTTGCTGAAGGCGGAGGGTGCTGGTCGGCCGAGGGCTAGGTGCGATGTGGAGGGCTGGTGCGGCGTGGAGGGGAAGTGTGCAAGGGGAAGGGAAGCCGGCTGCCATGAGAGAGGGGAGTTCAGCTCGACAGGAATGGGGAAAGAAGGGGAGTGCGGCACGAGGGCTAGGGGAGAAGGTGAGTAAGGTGGGGTCCGAACCCTAGTCAAGAAAAAAGAATAAAGAAAAAATAAAAAAAAAGAAATAGTAAATCAAAATAAATAAAAAGAAATTAATAATAACAATAATAAAATTAACAAAACAAAATAATTGTAATAAACTAAAATAGGAATAATAATAATAATAATAATATTCTCAAATAAAAAAATATTATCATTACTAGTAAAATAATTAACTTTAATTGTATCTGACTCTTATTATTTTATTTTTTCAATATTAATTCATGCCATTTGATTAATTGGACATCGGCAGGTCACCCGGTATACCAGGAGAGGACGCACGGTTCCAGAAACATGCCCCACCTGAGGCCGTGCAGTCTCAATTTTTCATTTCATTCTCATTTTATTATTCGTCGCATAATGCTCAGCTGCCTTGAACATCGGGTAGGTCGTGCAGTGAGCTGGGCGAGGTCGCGCGGTGACCCAGGCGAGGCTGCGCGGCTTCGACCGCGGTGTGCTAGACGCGACCAAGGGCAAAACATCCGTTTTTAAATAAGAACTCAAACAAATTTAATTCGGGCCTCGACCTGAGCCACCTGATCCCCTATACAAACAATAAAATTAAAAAAATGTAAAAATGATGAGTGTGACAATTCTCCCCACCATAAAGCTTTCCATCCCCAGAAAGCCACAAACAGAACCAAACCCCAAAGCAGAAAACCACACTCCCTTAAGGTTCAAAGGGGATCCCTATGAAAATAATGAAAAAGAGGCCAATGCATCGTGCTCAGAAAACGTGACTCAAATGACAACCTCAAGAAATGTGAAAATGACTTTATGATATGTGTCGCCTGCCCCAATGAGCTAGAATGACTCCAGTTTACTGATCAAAGAAAGGAATACTCGTACCCACGGAAACCAACTTCATAAGCCGAAACATCTCATGCACTATTAAACTAAAACCACAACATTTGGATAGAATAACAAACAATGTCAAACCACATCCAAGGAACACTCTTATCACTTATCACTAAGACATATTTTAAACAGAAGCAAAAGGTCAACATGGGGAGGCCTGAGGGGCTCCCCCCATTAGGAACTCACTGACGCTCAAGACAAGACTGGAAAACCGACACGGGGAGGTTCGAGTGGACTCCCCGCCATTAAAGAAAATTACAGCACTGATTCATTCTAGATACATTTGTGCGAGACCCAATGTGGGTCTCCCCACCATTAAGAACCTATCAATGCTCAAGACGAGACTGAAAAACCAAAATGGGGAGGTCAGGGCGGACCCCCCACCATTAAGGAAAGGACAACACCGATTTACTCCAGAGACCTTTGCGCGAGACCCATCGTGGGTCTCGCCACCATTAGAATGAACAGAGGATACATAACCTTGAAAAATTCTCGATGGTGACCAAACACCCCACCACAAGGGGTGGGGAGGGAGGGGCCCGACTACCGGGGCGTCAAAAGCTTGACCCGAGACAAACCAGCATTTCCACATTCCTGGATGAGCATTATTAAAATTTGAGATAGATTTACCGAACATGCCTCCGCATAGTCATTGAAACCTTTCACAGCCAGACGGTTCGTTCGAAACAAAACAACCCTAGAAAACAATTTAAGCTTCTTTCACTTTCAACACCGATGAATGAAATGAAGTCGGGGTTTCAGACAATCCCGGGGTTCCTGACCACGCGCTAGCTTCACTTCGAGGCCTATGGTTAGATCCCTGATGTTTGTAGCATCTTCTGCCTCGCAGTCAGGCATGGAAGACTCCCGAACAGAGCTTCTCTTTTTGGTGTCACACGCAACCGCACTACAAACGAGGCAACACCAACAAACACAACCCATTAAGACATCCAACTGATCATACACTGGACATTAACCAACACAAGATCTGAAATGGTGCATGCACATCACCCTTTGTCACACTGGATGAGAACACGACACCACAAATCGTCACCTGAACATGATCATTTTTGTTGAGAGGAACATTATACGGAGAGGGACTTCAAACTGAGTCTTAAACAACACATGATTTCTGCAATTGATTGTAGAATCCCCGTGTGACTAGGTCTGCCACACTAGTGGCCTAACGTAGACCCTTTCTTAAATGAAACCAACAAAGGACCAAAGGTCATTTAGAATAGTGGCCCACACCGACCACTCTAGGTTGCTTCTACCTTCTCCCCACTGGAATCACCTTTACCATTTCCAAACAAAACTTTCAAATTAATGAGGTCAAACTTCACCCTTGATAATCAAAGAGAACTTACACTACATGACGTCACCAAACATGACCCTTGCAACCGATGAAAATACTACAAATCTTTTCAAGACACTGGTCAACACTGAAAATTCTGAACCGCCTTCACCCTTCATTGCTGGATTTCCTTTCGCCATTTCAAGGGGGAACCTTCAGACGCAACGACATCAAACTTCATACCCGATGACTCAAACAACTCAAAGAGACCGAAACTCCCTTCAACTCCCCTCACATTTGTCATCCCCCTGCAAGAGGATCCACTTAGTTGTAAAAGGGGTGGTGGGTTCAATTCTAGAATGCATGAAGAGATTCCTCTAATCAACTGGAGGACCGACCAACGGCGAATTACCTGTGGCCACACTTCAATCACATGTCAACGCTTTATGGGGGGCATACACTAGCCAAGAATGAAAACCATGGACCCAACCAAACTTGTCCAATGGCTAAGACATATCACAAGAGAACGTTAAACGTACAGGGGAAAACCACTACAAGGCTTACCGAAGCACTCTTCAAAAGGGACCATTAACCACACACTTTCACACCAACTGACCAACAAGAATTCAAACTCAAGACACAAATCAGTCAAAAAGGATTCTCGTCTCAAAACGCCTAACATCCAACATTTCAAAAAAATAAGGATACACCCCACAATCACCGGTTATTTAAAAACACCAATTTTTTTTCATTTAACAAAACTTTTTGAAAATAAGAAAAACTGGTGGGTTGCACAAACACCAATGGTGTCCCATGGGCCAATCATATGCATGTTCTCGTGCCTCACCGGCACACACCTCATGTCCATCCAGAAACTCATCCGCTCGTTCCATTAACCATTTCTTTTTCCCATATACATTCATGCATGTGGTTCCCCTAATAACACCAAGAATAAAAACCAAACCTTTCCATTTTTCAAAAATAAAACATTCAACCCACACTTTTCAAACCTTAGACGCCATTTCATTTTTTAAGCACTTCATTTGAAAACATTTTCCAAGACCAAACATTTCCACTTAAAAACCAAATTCCACTAATCCAAAACACAGAGATGAGAAACAATGCAGGAGGAAACTTGTGTCAGTGGGTGACTGGAATGTATGGTTGGCAGCCATACGCCAGTCACACCACTGCCACGGAGGGTATTCTAGGATAGTTTCCTTGGCTCCACAAGGCTTGCCAGACCTTGAGAGCTCACTAAGACCCCTGACCTTACTCCCTTTTCATTTCCCTTAGACACAATTTACTGTGAGAACCAAAAAATCAGACAAACCCCAACATACTTTGGTAACTTGAGTCCCGCCACGAGGTGTGTTGGCCAGGCACCTTACTCGTAGCCAGTACGTCGAGTCCTGAAAACCTTAATTTTGGTCTACTCTGACTCTATATCAAAGGAAAACGACCTAAGAGAGCAAACATTGCCCTCTGATACCATTTTTTCACGAACCAGGCTGGGTCGCCATCCAACCTGGCACCCGACCCGGTCCGGGGCAAAGCCCGAAGGGCATTCCCTATCCCCACGGGCTGGCATAAGTTCCTGGGTATCAACATAGAATTTGGGAACGATTTACCCATAGTAAAAGACAGAAAAACAACTAATGAGATAAATAAACTGAAATTGGAAATAGATAACCAAACACGCCTTTAAACTATAAACAGGTCTAAAGTCTACAACTCGAACCAATACTAAAAAGAAAATAAGACAGCAGAAACTAAAACTCATACCCAAACCTCCCGGCAAAAGAGAGGCCACATCAGCACCACTCTGCATGAAAATACCAACTACAACCTGAACCACCATCGCTGAGCACGATGTCACAACCAGGAATACAGAAGAACAACGTTTACATACACACAAAGGTGTATGTAGGGTGTGAGACAAAAACCCAGTAGGATGCCACCCAATAAAAAGGTTCCATGTATAAACATTAAATGACAAATACATTTGGAGGCTAAAATAATGAAGAACAGAAAAACTTAAACAACTTTAAAGAAACAATTTCTTGAAAGAAAACACTTTTAAAGAAAACAGTCTAAACCAAAGTACACACCCATGCATATAAGAAAAGACCAAACTTTCACAAAAAGAAACCCAAGAGCTACAACGTATGCCGATGGTAAGTGTATAGTAGTCCAGGATCCCCAAAAGTGGGAGAGGCCCTAAAGTACTAAAGCTGCGTGGGACCCTAGAACCTCACATCTTGGTGAACCATAATATACATTCCCGTGCACGAGCCACTGGTAGGGAAACACCTCCTACCATAGTGGTCTCCAGTCATCATCTAAATTTTAGTTAGTGTTGTAAGTGTCAATAACGCTAAGTGAAACTAGGCCGAGGCCACTCCCATATCACTAGAACGCTAGTCTAGTCCACCCACCTAGTACCCAGGCTTCCCCTTTTTGTGCTCATGTTGTTCAAATTTCACGTTTCATGTCAAACTCAGACAAATAAAACTAACAGGGTGCAACATAAACTCAACGCAACACTTCCACACACACAGAAAGCCATTTGACAAAGCACGCACGACAAAGGACTTTACCCAACTCAATTAAAACCATTTCTGGATTGCAGATAATTGTTTATTAAAAACATATGTAATTTCTTTATCGTTAAAAATTTTATGAAATCATATTAAATTCATTGTAAATAATTTCTTTAAAAATAAACATAACAAGACTTTACACACAAAAGCAACTCAACCCTCTTTTATGACCAAACACACCCAACACCACATCGAAAACACAAATAGCACACTTTGCACATTTTCACATAAAAAACAAAAACTTCATGAAAAAACTAGGTCACAAACATTTAACTTTGCACATATGAAAAATTAACTGCAAACTTTAATAAACACTAGCAACTGATTCAAAACATGTTTCCAGACAAAGAACGCACCTGCACCGTATAAACATACTGCTAAACGAAAATAATGCATAGACAATATTCAAGATAATCAAATCTGCTACCATAAGAATTAATTAAGTAATATTATAATTTAACTAAGCAAGAAAATTAATTCATTAAATAATGTTTAAATGCGGAACCACCTACCTTGTCATAGCAGACTTCACAACCATGATGCGCAATGACCGTCGCACGTCAACCGCAACTCAGACAATCTAAATAGAACCAAATAAATAATGCACCAAACTAATTACACCAAAACCAAACCAAACTCATATTAAAACTCTAACCACACTCAACCAAGATTAGACAACAAGCCATTAACGAAAAACACACTTACAGCGGGGGTGAGGGAGGTTGGCCAGAGGTTGATGGAGGCTGTCGGAGTTGCACGAGGAGGTACGGGGAGACTTTCTGGCGGTGGAAGAGGGAGCGGGGCGGCTGGTGCAGGGCTGGCCTATCGGTGGGGTCGCTGGAGAGAAGCCGGAAAAAGGGGAGGCAGTGCCGACAGGGGTGTGGGTTGGGGGTTGGTGCGCTGCCGAGTGGGAGGGAGGTCGGCCCAAGCAAGGGGGCTGCTCGCGTGGGAGGCGCCGGAAAAAGGGTTGGCCGGGAGGCTGTCCATGGGGAAAACAGGGCACACACAAGGGGGCTGGCGGCTTCGTCGGAGGGGTGTGCGACATCGGAGTAGGCTGGATGTGGGAGGAGGCCGAGGCGACGTCGGCTGGTAAGGAGGCCGACGGTGGTGCATCGCCAAACGGAGAAGGATGGAGCTACTTGGGGGGGCGATTTGTTGAAGGCGGAGGGTGCTGGTCGGTCGAGGGCTAGGTGCGACGCGGAGGGCTGGTGCGGCATGGAGGGGAAGCATGAAAGGGGAAGGGAATCCGGCTACCATGGGAGAGGGGAGTTCAGCACGACAGGAATGGGGAAAGAAGGGGGGTGCGACGCGAGGGCTAGGGGGGAAGTTTAGTAAGGGGGGGTCCGAACCCCAGCCAGGAAAAAAGAAAAAAGAAAAAAGAAATAAATAGTAAAACAAAATAAATAAAAAGAAATTAATAATAACAATAATAAAATTAACAAAACAAAATAATTGTAATAAACTAAAATAGGAATAATAATAATAATAATAATATTCTCAAATTAAAAAAATATTATCATTACTAGTAAAACAATTAACTTTAATTGTATCTGACTCTTATTATTTTATTTGTTCATTATTAATTCATGCCATTTGATTAATTGGACATCGGTAGGTCACCCGGTATAGCAGGAGAGGCCTCGCGGTTCCAGAAACATGGCCCGCCTGAGGCTGTGCAGTCTCAATTTTTCATTGCATTCTCATTTCATTATTCGTCGCATAATGCTCATCTGCCTTGAACATCGGGCAGGTCATGCAGCGAGCTGGGCGAGGTCGCGCGATGACCCAGGCGTGGCCGAGCGACTTCGACCACGGTGTGCTAGATGTGACCAAGGGCAAAACATATGTTTTTAAATAAGAACTCAAACAAATTTAATTCGGGCCTCGACCCGAGACACCTGATTCCCAATAAAAACAATAAAATAAAAAAATATAAAAATGACGAGTGTGACAAGATGGATAGAGCACTAATAGTCGAAATGGACCTGGATAGAAAGTCAGGGTTTTCCAGTGTTTTATTATCTCCTAGTGCGGGTCCAAGGTGATTTAATAGAATGAGGAAGCGTGATGATTCTCATGGTGGTTATTGACAGAAGGGTTTTTTTAAACCTCCTGTAATTCTTGGAAGAGCCCCCTTGATTTTCTACCAGTTTGGAATGCCCGGGAATTCTAAGTGAGTTTGGAATGAGGCACCCAAGGTAAGTGGTTATTGTGGATGCTCAGGTCACATTCAGAAGTTATTATGTATATATTCCATTCCATGTAGTAGAATGATATCATCAACACCTTCTAAAAATGTAGGGAAATTAGATGCTTCATGGAAAAAGGGGTTCCATCCACATGAATTCAAAATGAAGCTTATTCACGCAGTGAAAGAGTATCTAGAGGAAGTAGATATGGGTCCTGTGATTTGAGAGGATAATTTTCTATATATCCATCATTAATGACTCTTCTATTTGATACTGGTGCATCTCATTTATTTATTTCAACCCATATTGTTAATCTACTAAATATTTCTACAAATATTTATTATGTAATGGATATTACTACACCCCTCAGAATGAAGATAGAGAATGGTCTCCGTATTCCTGCTTGTGTTTTCTCTCTTGAAGATATTGAGATTTTCTGGATTTTTTTAGTTCTCGACATGAAATATCTTAATGTCATTTTCGAGATGGATTGCCTCATTAAAAATAAAGACCATATTGATTGTTATCTTTGACGGGTCTCCTCCATTACACACGATGGGGTATTCCAATTTTTTCAAGGAGAACGTGACCCAATATCAAGTAGATTCTGTTGGCCTCCTCATGTGTTAATCATGTTTTAATGATCACAAATCCTCTACATTCCGATAAAACCGATTAATATTATTTAATATATCTCAAATCATGTGAACAGATGAGTAGTTTCTTTATGCCTTAAATAATTACTGTAGATTAATTTTAGTTTATAATGGATTACCTTGATAAATGATTGCGTCTAATCCATTCTATGAATATCAATATTTAATTTTGAATACAGATATTTGGCTAAGTTTGAGACACTGTGAACCAGACACCATGACCCAGACACAGTGAACATACACCGTGACCCAGACACCGTGACCCAGACACCGTGACCAGACACCGTGACCCATACACCGTGACCAGACACCGTGACACAGACACCGTGACCCAGACACTGTGACCCAGACACCGTGACTAGACACCGTGACCCAGACACCCTGACCAGACACCATGAACCAGAAACCACGACCCAGACACTGTAACTGAGTCACCCTAACCCAGACACCGTGACCCTAGCAACGTGACCCGGACACCGTGACCAGACATCATGATCCTAACACTGCATCTGTGCTACCAGTTCTTGATCTCTATACAACTATGTCATCACAACTGTATCAAACCTCAAAGGAAAATAAGGAGACACCATTTCAAGGAGACACTGTTTCAAGTAGACACCATTTCCAAAATACACCATTTCATGGAGACACCGTTTCATGGAGACACCATTTCCAGGCAGACTATGACACCATTTCTTAATCTGCGTTTTCATTTTTTAATTTAATTTCTAATGGTCATATTTGAGTCTTTTAAATGCACTGACATAATTAATATTTCTTTGTATACAAGTCACCTGAAAATACGAGGTATGAGGTCTAGGATACATGCATCCTGTCGGCTCCAACACATGAAATCCTAGAATAGAAGAGAAGTGCGGCCCAGAAACAAAAAAAAGTGTGTAATAATGAATAAATACTTAGAGAATTCTTGGGAAAAGAACAGACACATGAAATTTGAAATTTATAAAGAATGAACGAAGCATTATTGAATAAAAAATGTTATGATACCTTTGATTAGATCCGAGGACATATTCACACAATCAACACCACGAAGAACATGAGCCATATCTAACTGACTTGTGATACTCTATTTTCCAGAAGAGGACTTGATTCCTACATCTACTTCACCATACAAGTCCAGAGCTTCATAGACTAACACTCAGAGAACCTCTAACCTTATCTCAATATTTCTACTCTGTTGTGTATTGTTTTTAGCTTTCAAGAAGTGTGTGTGTGTGTCTGTATAAAAACACACACTGTCTTCTGCATTAAACTAAAGGATACAAGATATACTTTACCATAAATCTTTTTAAACTTGTGTATTCCCACAGATAAGTGTTTAAGAGGTCCCAGTGTGACCTGGTAGTTCATACCCATGAATAACTATGGATGATGTCCTGTGACCTAGACAGTCCTGTGTACTATTGTTAAACCCGATCCAGGGTGTGGATCAAGTTTATTAATATAAACTGCTTGGTGGCAGGTGATCACCAAGTGGAGTGGATTTGGTCTCATCTTGATACTGAACCACTTGTTTTATATCCTCTGTGTTATTTAATTTAATCTTTTCTGTCTTACTGCATAATTCAAAAATCACTAAATTTACTTTGATAGTTAATCTTGTAAATTAGTTATAATTATTTTTCCTTATTATAATAACTTCAAATGTAATATTAATAATTGATATTAATATTACTGAGAACTAATCAATCTTTTGAGAAGTTATTTAAACAGTCAAACTTTTATAACCATATTACTTTGATTAACTGGGATGTATTTATTTTTTATTGGGAAACCTTTAAGAATACATTTCAATTTTTTTTATAGATACTCAATTCACCCCCATCTTGAGTACATTACTCTGAACAACATTTGGTATCAAAGGATGGTTTTAATACTCTATTTTTGACCCTATTCAACAATGATTTTTAGTTGGACTTTAAAGATCTATAAATTTATATTAATTCTAAATTTCTATCACTTTAAAAGTATTTCGTTATTATGGATAATAGATTAGAAGGTGCTACAACAAACATACCACAATTCTATAATGTAACCAATTATTCCCAATGTAAAATCAAAATGAAAATGCATTTAGAGAGTATGAGCTTTGAAAATTGTTCTTCAATTATAGATGAGTATAAGATTCCTGATACTGATAGAATCACTTGGGATAACCCTACCATTACTTCCTACAATAACAATTGTAAATCCATGAATGTATTATATTGATTTTTGGGAGATGAGGAATTTAATATAATTTCTGCATGTAAAACTGACCATGAAATTTGGGATACTTTTTCTGTTTCAGCTGAAGGAACTTCTAGTGTGAAAGAAATGAGACATAGAAATTACATTATTAAATATGAAAACTTTCAAATGTAATCTGATGAGAATATTTCTAACATGTATCTTAGGTTCAATGAAATTGTCAACACAATGATTTCTCTTAGAAGAGAAGTCACTACCAAAGAACAAATCATGAGGATTCTCGGATGCCTACCTGATAGATGGAGAGGAACCTCTGTCTATATTAGAGAGTCATGTGACATAAGCACGTTACTTTTAAAATAACTCATTGAGAAACTAATTATGTATAGATAGGAGATGAAATTCAACAAGGAAGAGGAGATGAACCCAAAAGAAAATCTGTTGCATTTAAGACCACCACCTCTAAACACAAAGAGAAAGGGAAATTGGAAGTTTTTGTAGAAAGTTCCAGTAGTGAAAAATCATCACCTGACAATGATGAGGATATTGATCAATTATCCATAAGGTTTAAATGATTTTACAAGAAGAAGAAAATTTTCATAAATCCTAACTTCAAGGGAAATTATGATAAAAACGGAAGTTGGATGAAAGATTGGAAACAAAGTGAAAAGTCTTATGAGATTGTATGTTATGAATGTAAGTGAATGGGACATATCAAGGCTGACTATCCCAAGCTCAAGTACAAAATAAATATGAGGACAAAGATAGAAAGTATAAAAAATCAATTAAAGCAACTTGGAGTGCTTTTGAGGATAGTTCAAGTGAATCATAATCTACACATGATGAACAAGAAAATATGTGTTTTATGAAAAAATACATCTGAGGTAACACTGGACTCTCCTGTACATAATTCCTATTATTCTAGAGATGAGAGTTACTCTGAAAATATGTATAATGAAGAAATGTTTGAGTACAGTAATATTCTTGAGGAGACCTGTAATGAACTAAAAGAAAAATAAAAAACTTTTAAGAAACAAAATGCTCTTACCTCAACTATTAAATCTAAACATACAATAGAAAAGGAGAAATATGATCAATTACTCAATGAAAACAATGAAATAAAGCTATATAATGAGAAATTAAAAAGGGATCTTGAAAGGTTTACTAATGGTAAAGATACTCTAGTAAAAATTCTAGGTAAACAGATTGCTCCTAAATATACTACTGGTATTGGATATCGACTTGGTAAAAGAAAATTTAGAAGAACTAGTCTTGTCTCTAAATCTAGGACATACATCTTTACTCCCAGTTCTGAAAAACATTTAGCTAGTTTAAGTTATGATACAATCTCTACTATTTCAATATTTTCTAGACAAAATAGAGTTTATTTTTCAAGAACTTTACATAATTCTTATAGAAAACCTATGAGGCAGATTTGGGTTCCTAACACACTAGTCACTAATATTACAAGACCCAAACAAATTTGGGTACCAAAATATATTTTTATTTGACTATTTTTTTGGATAAACTACTTAAATAACTCTTTTAAATCTTATGGTACTTGGACAATGGGTGTTCAAGACACATTAAATTGGACTTTCCATGCTTTAAAAACTTACTAGAAATTGATGGTGGTCATGTCACCATTCGTGACAATACCAAAGGAAAGATCATTAGCCTTGGCCAAATTGGTAACTCTTACTTATTTTTAATTTTCAAAGTACATTTTTTGATGAACTAAAATATAATCTTCTTAGTATTTCACAACTATGTGATGATAGATTTCATTTTAATTTTTTAGATGATTCTTGCAAATTTTTTAATTATAATTTTTTTAGTGTTTTCTACATTATGAAATGAAAATGTATACTCTGTTAACGTAGATTCTTTAGTTTCTCCAAATTTTTCATGTTTAAGTGTATTTCACAAAGAGTCTTGGCTTTGACATAGGATACTAGGACACTGTAACATTCATTCTCTTAGAAAGTTAACTAGACAAAGTTTAGTCAAAGACCTACCCAAACTTGATTTTCCAAATGATAAAGTGTGTAATACTTTTCAAAAGGGAAAGAAACACAAAATTTCCTTCAAACCAAAGAAAGAAGTGTCAACTTTTCAACCTCTTGAACTGGTTCAAATGGATTTGTTTGGACCATCTACAGTTTCTAGTTTAAATGGGAAGCACTATGTTTATGTTCTTGTAGACGACTTTTCTAGATATACTTGGACTTTATTTTTGGCTCATAAAAGTTAAGCTTACTCTCATTTTACCAGATATTCCAAAACTATAGGAAATATTTGTGGACATAGAATTAAATCATTAGGAATTGATCATGGACGTGAGTTTGAAAATCAAGATTTTGAATATTTTTGCTCAAAAAATAGCTATAGTCATTATTTATCTTCCCCTAGAACCTCTCAACAAAATGAAGTTGAAGAAAGAAGAAATAGAACCTTGCAAGAGATTTCTAGAACCATGCTTAGTGAATATGACTTACCTATTTTTTTTTGCCGAAGTTGTAAATACAACATGCTATATTATTAATAGAGTGTTGATTAGAACTATTCTTAAAAGAACTCCATATGAGTTATGGAACAATAGATAAATCAAAGTAAGCTACTCCCATGTTTTTTGTTACAAAGTATATATCCTTAATACTAAGGAAAATCTTGAAAAATTTGCATCCAAGATGATGATAGAATCTCTTTAGGATATTCCATATCTAGTAAAGCCTATAGAGTTTTTAATAAAATTACTAAATGTCTGGAAGAATCTTTTCATGTTAAATTTGATGAAATAGATCCACATTAGCCTAAGAACTCTTTAGAGATCCTAGAGGATGATATCTCTAATCCAAACATTAATTCAAAATCCTCTAAAAATCCTATGAATGAATTTTTGAAAACCTCTAATTCTGGAAATTCTTTAGATTCAGGTAACAATGAACCTGACCCTACCGATGAACCTGAAATCACCAGTCCCTATTTTTATAGAGCTGTTAGAACTCATAAGAACCATCCTTTAGATGATGTTGTAGGAGAATTAGATAAAGGAACTCAAACTAGAGCTTCTCTTAGAAATCAGGTTGAACATCAAGTCTTCATGTCACAACATGAACCTAAAAACACTAATGATGCTATCCATGATGAATTTTGGGTGATGGCTATGCAAGAAGAGCATAATCAGTTTGAAAGGTACAAAGTTTGGAAACTTGTTGATATACCTAAAGAAAAATTCACCATTGGTACTAAATGGGTGTTTATAAATAAATAAGATTAAGCTGGTAATATAGTTAGAAATAAGGCCAGATTATTTTCACAAGGTTATAGTCAAGAAAAAGGAATTGACTATGAAGAGACCTACACTAGTAGCTAGACTTGAAGCTATCAGAATTCTTCTTTCTTATGCTGCACATCTGAATTTCAAACTATATCAAATGAATGTTAAGAGTGCATTCCTAAATTGGTATACAACTAAGGATGTCTTTGTTGAGAAACCCCCTGATTTTACAAATCCTCATTTTCCGAATCATATTTTTAAATTATCAAGAGCTTTATATGGTCTAAAACAAGCTCCAAGAGCTTGTTATGATAGATTAATTACTTTTATTATTTCCAAAGGTTTTACAAAAGGAATAACCGATACTACCATTTTTATAAAACAAATTTCCAATGATGTTTTAGTAGTTCAAATTTATGTAGATGGCATTATCTTTGGATCATCAAAATTTCTTTATGTATTGAATTTTCTAAAATGATGTAAAACGAATTTGAAATGAGTTTAAAGGGTGAACTCAAATTCTTTCTTAGATTTCAAATCTTTCAAAATAATGATGGTATCATTTTAAATAAAATAAAATATACTAGGGATATTATAAAAAAACTTGGTTTGGACAGCAATAAAAGTAGTGACACTCCAATGAGTACTACTTGTAAGTTGGATCTTGATAAAGACGGAATATATTTTGATCAAACCACTTATAGAGGAATTATTGGAAGCTTACTCTACTTAAATTCTAGCCAACCTAAACTTATGTTTAGGGTATGTATGTGTTCTCGTTTTCAATAAAACCATAAGGAATCTCATTTGAATGCTGTTAAGAGAATTTTCAAATACCTCAAGCATACACCCAATCTAGGACTATTCTATCCTAGAGGATAATCATTTGAGTTAGTTAGTTATTCTGATGCTGACTTTGGTGGTTGTAAGTTAGATAGAAAATTCACCTATGGAACATGTCACTTTTTAGGCAAGTCACTTGTATCATGGTGTAGTATGAAACAAAACTTTGTTTTATTATCTATCGCATAAGATAAGTACATAGCTTCTGGTAGTTTTTGTGAATTTTTTTTAGATGAAACAAACATTACTAGATTTTGGAAATCAATTCAGACACATAACTATAAATTGTGACAACACAAGTGCTATTAACATCTCAAAAAATATTGTTTCACATTCTAGTATAAAACATATAGATGTAAGACATCACTTTTTTAGAGATCATTATAAAAAGGTGATATCACTTTGGAATTCATTGGAACTGAATATCAGCTCACTGATATATTCACCAAACTATTAAATTCTATAAGAATATATTACATAATGCATGAATTGGGAATGATAAATCTTATGTAGTATGTTTAATCTTTCACAGCTTACTGTTTGATAGTTTACGGTTTCACAAGTCACCATCTTAAGATAAATCTAACAAGTTCTTCAGTGTTACTATCTTAAAAGTTACCATTTCACAGCTTACTGTCCCATAGTTACTATCTCTCTATTACTATCTGAAACTTATTATCTCAAACAATATGGTCACACAATTTAGAAATCACACAGTTACAGTCTCACCATGGAATCTTGTTACGGTCTCACCGTGAAAGCATGTTACTATCTCAATGTGAAATCCAGTTCTGGTCTCACTGTAAAATTCTGTTCTGGTCTCACCATAAAGACACATTATTGTTTTATTTTCATATTATAACACATATCACGATAATTAATTATTTTATTCTTTTTTACTTTCTTGTGCTTTTGATTTTATGATGATTGGTATCCCTAAATGATAAAAATTGAAGAAGTTTTACTCCTTCTTCACCCGAGCTCTCTTCTCTCAAACCGTAAACCCTCTTTCATCCCTTATCTCTATCTAACCTTCAATGAATGCCTAGAATGAAACACCCATCGTCTTTAACTCCTGAGAATCAAACATCAAAGAATAAGATAAAAATCATGCAAAAGATAGTACCTGAAGGTCCTCTGAATCCTAATCTGGTGGAAAAAAAGTGTCACCCGAAAAAAAATATATTCCCTAAGTGGATTCTGTTAAGTAATTTTATGGTATTGAATGTGTTAAAAGAGCATGGATGCCTATATTAGTTCAGAAATAGGAAAAACTAATTTACCCAAATCTTGTTGTACAGTTTTATTATCGTGCTCAATTTTCTTTTGATAAGGAAGATGATTTTGTAGTGAAAAGATAGATAAATGGTCAAATATGGAATTTTTCATCGAGGTTATGGGCTTCATGCATAGGGATACCTCATTAATGTATTTGTGGGGACTACCAGAGAGGTCCTACACCTCCACGTGAGATCTTTGTTTTAGAAGAAGCATTGAAGAGCTTAACTGAAAATGAATGTAAGAGGAGAGATATAGCTGCTAAGCTAGATAGTGAAAATGGAATTCTATTTAAATTTTTTCAAAATTTGATTAGCCCCATAAAAGGTTATTTTTCTACACTCAATTATCAAGATGTACTTTTGATACATCTTATGAAGAATGGAAATAAGATTAAACTATGAAAATTTGTTATACTCCACATGTTTGAGTTGATCAAGACAACCTCTAAGTCAACCTCCTTGTTCCACTCAAGGTTTATCCCAGCTATGCTTCATGCAAAAGGGTTGGATGGACCAGATGAAGAAGTTATTAAAAACTATGAATTTTGTCTTTAAAAAGTTACAGTAAAGAGAAAAAAATAATTTGGAAATCATGGAGATAAGAATGGGTGGAGGATAATGACAAGGTTTATGAAAAGTTCAATCTAGTGGAGCAATCTTCAAGACCTAAGGATATTTATGATCCTATTTTGGAACCAGACGAAATTGTTGTCTATTCAGATGAGGAATAAGAAGAAGCTATTGCACCTATAATAGAAACTATCTTGAATGAGGAAGACAATGAATCTTCTCCTCAAGTCTTAATTGAGAAGGAAGTACCTATCCCTGAAGAGTTTGTTGATTTGAAAAAAGAACCTACCTCTAAAGAAGAATTTGTTACTGTTGAAAGTGAAAAGGATGTTGTAGAAGAACATATAGAAGAAGATATTTCTCTTTTGAAAGAAGCTGTTTATGAAGAACATGTAGAGGAACAAGCTATTCCTGAAGTTATCCCATCAACTGAAGAAAGAATAGAGCAAGACTTTCAGTTGGCTATAAAGGGAATGGATGAGGCTATTGGGAATGAAAATCTGGAAATAGATCAAGGATATAAATATCTCCGTCCTAAGAAATATTCACCTGTTAAGGGGGATCAACACCCCAGTCTGGAAAGTATTGAAGTCCCTAATCTAGTTGATCCAAGATCAGTGGATACATGGAATAAATTCCCTATTTATTTTTATGTGAATGATTCCCATGAAGTCTCAGTAAAAGGTATTGATCTGTCTACTATGTGTCATTTGAAATTGGCATCTACTCCTGAAGTTTTCTCTGCCAAGGAACCTGATCCAATATTAGCTCAAATTACTAAACCTTCACAAGAACCTTAAAACTTGGTGAGTAAGGATGATTTGAAAGCATTTGGAGCTACCCTATTGGCTGGGGTTAAAAAGCTCATGAATACTCAACTTGATCCTGTAACCAACCCGAGTGAAAGAGATTATTCACTGTTGTTAGAGAAGATTATATGGAAAATTCAGACCAAGATGCTTCATGAGATTCAAGAGGTCAGATTTGAGAACAAATAACTTAGTGATGAAGTAAAGTCTCTCAGAGGTATGGTTGAAGATATGAAAAAAGTGATAAACTAAAGACCATAACCTATTGCTCATCCTGTTGAGGATATTAGTAGTCAGACTCCACCAGAAGTAGCCTCCCTGATTCAACCAAATCTAATTTCTTTAGCTATCAAGGTAGCTGAAAGAAACAAGAAAATTGTTTAAGAGATATATGAGATTGTTATTGGTCTTAAAAAGTTAACTGATGAGTATAAGGGTTGTCTTTAGAAAGTTTTGAATCAACTAAAGTCTCTTACATTTTCAGTTACTACTTCTAATGCCTCTGGACAGTCTTCCTAACCATCTTTGGATAGTGATCTTCTTAGAAAAGTTGTTAAATAATAACATCAATCTATGCTCTATGGTTTTGACAAAAAGTATCTATCTGAATTTGTCAAGAACAGCGACATAGTTATTGATTTGGTGAGAATTCATTCCAAGATTTCTAATGATTCTCAGATATAAATTTATAATAATGTGGATTTCTACTTCAATCGGATCTTCTCTAATAACGACAAGACAAACCATTTCAAGTACCTTGTCGAGAATCTGAGAATTCCACATATCACTCAAGCTTTCAAAACATAAGTCCAAAAGATCAAATATTTCACTCTTATGTTGGAAAAGTTTATGTAGAACAAAGATGAACTTGAGAAAGCCATTAAGTATGGTGGTGAGATCATTGCTGACTTCATCAAGATTTTGAGGCCTTATCTTCAAGCGCAGAGCACTGCTATTGTGGCTCCTACAGCTTCACCCTCGAGACCTAGTTTTCCGAACTTCTCATCCTCTTCCCTTTCCTCAACTTCTATGTATGTATCTAAATATCTGAGTCATATTAGACCTATTATCCTTGATCAAAATTTCCTTGGTCTTACACTACATCTACATTGGTACCTTATATTTTTGAAGGCCTCCCTTTACCTTCTCTGTCAGTTGTATCACTTCCTTCTTCCACTTCCCCCTCTGCTCCTATGGATTTTAGTGCTGCTACTGCCAAGGTCAAAGAGAAGACAAATAGTACTGAAGAAAAGTGACTACTATATTTTGATATGGATATTGTTGTATTTTTGTTCCTTACATTTTTTAATGACACTTCTTTATCCATATAATGTATTGTGTACTCTTATTGTCTATTTCTTATTTATTCTTTTTTATAATCCCAAAAGGGGGAGAAATATGTACACAAGGGGATATGTACACTAAGTAAAAGGAAGAGACCCATTTAATAAGAATAAATATCTCAGTAACATGATTTGTGATCATCAAAAGGGGGATATTGTTGGCCTCATCATGTTTTAATCATATTTTAATGATCACAAATCCACTCTATTCCGATAAAACCTATTAATCCTGTTTAATCAATCTCAAATAATGTGTATAAATGACTAGTTTCTTTATGCCTTAAATAATTATTGTAGATTATTTTTAGTTTATAATGTATTTTTTTGATAAATTATTGAGTCTAATCCATTCTATGAATATCACTATTTAAGTATAAATACATATATTTGGCTAAGTCTGAGACACTGTGACCCAAACATCGTGACCCAAACACCGTGACCCAGACACTGTGACCAAACACCATGACCCAGACACCAGGACCCAAACACCATGACTAGAAACCCTGATCCAAACACCATGACCAGACACCGTGACCAGACACCGTGACCCAGACACCGTGACCCAGACACCGTGACCCAGACACCGTGACCCAAAAAAGGATACACCGTTTCAAGGACACACCATTTCAAGGAGACACCGTTTCAAGAAGACTCCATTTTAAGGAGACATTGTTTCATGGAGAAACTGTTTACATATAGACCGTGACATTGTTTCTTAATATGTTTTGTAGTTTTTCAAATTAATTTCTAACGGTCATATTTGAGCCTTTTAAATGAAATGAAATAATTAATGTTTCTTTTTAGACATGTCACCTGATAGTACGAGGTACGAGGTGTAGAATACATGCATCATGTCAGCTCCAACACATGCACTCCTTGAATAGAAGAGAAGTGCGACCTGAAAACAAAAAAAGATTTCGATAATGAAGAAACACTTTGAGAATTCTTGAGAAAAGAATCAACACATGAAAATTGAAATTTATGAAGAACACATGAAGCATTATTGAATCCAAAGGGCTATGATACCCTTGATCAGAGCTGAGGACATCTTCACATTGTCAACACCATGAAGAACATGAGGAAGATCTAACTGACTTGCAATAATATGTTTTCCAGAAGAGTACTCGATTCCTGCATCTAATTCACCATACAAGTCCAGATCTTCATAGACTAACACTCAGATAACTTATAACCTTATCTCAATATTTCTACTCTATTGTGTATTGTTTTTAGCTTTTGAGTAGTGTGTGTGTGTCTATATAAAAACACACACTGTCTCCTGAATTAAACTAAAGGATACAAGATATCCTTTCTCATACATCTTTTTTCACTTTTTTATTCCCACAGATAAGTGTGGAAGAGGTCCCTGTGTGACCAGGTAGTTTATACCCACAAAAAACTGTGGAAGAGGTCCTATGAACTGGACAGTTCTGTGTATTGTTGTTAACCCCGATCCAGGGTGTGGATCAAGTTTATTAATATAAACTGCTTGGTGGAAGGTGATCACCAAGTGGAGTATATTAGGTCTCGAATTGATACTGAACCACCGGTTTTACATCCGCTTTGTTATTTAATTTAATCTTTTTTGTCTTACTGCATAATTTAGAAATCAAAAAATTTACTTGGATAATTAATCTTGGAAAGAATCTATAATTGTTTTTCCTTATTAGAATAACTTCAAAAGTAATATTAATAATTGATATTAAGATTATTGTGAATTAATCAATCTTTTGAAAAGTTATTTAAATAGTCAAAATTTCATAACCATATTACTTTTATTAACTGGGGTGTATTTATTTTTTATTGGGGAACCATTAAGAATAATTTTCAAAAAGAAATTTTTATAGATACCCAATTCACCCACCTCATGAGTAGTATACTCCAACCAACATATACACACCTTCTTATCTAGATTTTGGTAAAGTAATATATGTTTTTTCTTTTGATTTGGTGATAGAACCTTTGAGTGAGGATCTCCCTCCAATTATCATTGATTTTCTTGATATGTTTCCTTTTGACTTCTTTGGTTTTCAACTGGTAAGGGAAGTAGAGTTATCTATCGACTTAATACCAAGTAGTCAATAACTATCTATTTCTTCTTATCACATGACACTAGCTGAAATGAATAAATTAATGACTCAGTTGGATGATCTTATAGATAATGGCTTTATATTCCTGAGTGTGTCACCTTGGGAAACAACATTTCTATTTTCTAAAAACATTGATGGTTTACTTCAACTTTTTGTTAATTATTGAAAACAAAATAGAGTTATGGTAAAGAATAAGTATCCACTACCACAGATTGATGGTCCATTTGATCAGTTGAATGGGGAAAAGTGGTTCTCAAAGATTAAAATTTTATCTGGTTACTACTAGTTGAGGATAAAATAATATGACATTTAGAAAACATCCTTTTGGAGTAGGTATGACCATTATGAGTAACTTTTCATGCCATTTGATCTAACCAATGCTTCTGTAGTCTTCATGGATTTAATGAAAATGATTTTCCATGAGTATATTGATACCTTTGTGGTGGTATTTATGGATGAAATCCTAGTTTACTCTAATTCCAAGGAGGATCTTGTGCATTATCTGAGAGCAGTTCTTGAATTGTCAAGAAATCACTAACTTTATACTAGGAAATAAAATTATGATTCAGGGATTCATGAATTGATGTTATTGGGACATGTGGTGTCGGAACATGGCATATCAGTTGATCATGAAAAGGGTGAAAGCCATTATGACATGGGATAATCCATGAAATGTTTTTGAGATTCATAGCTTCTTGGGTTTGGCTGGGTATTACCACCAGTTTTTTAAGGAGTTATCAATGTTATCTTCTTTGATGAATATGTTAACTCCAAAGGGAGTAAAGTTTTCTTGATATGAAAAATTTCATAATTATTTTGTCGAATTGAAATAAATTTTGACTACTACATTGGTGTGGACTCTTCTAGAGGACATAAAGGCTATGTGGTCTTTTGTGATACATTGATTTTGGGTCTGGGTAATGTTCTTATGCAGGGAGATCATGTTGTTTCTTATGGATCTCATCAGATTAAGACACATGATAAGAATCATCTGACCCATGACCATGATCTTACAACTATGATGCACGTGATTAAGAGTTGGATGCATTACCTTTATGGAGAAAGTTTTATTAGGTATTCCTCCCATAAGATCTTAAATTATATCTTCTCTCAAAAATATTTGAATCCATTATAGGAGTGTTGGGTGGAGTACCTAAAATAATTTGAATTTGACTTCGCCTATAACCTAGAGAAAGGGAATGTTTTCATGGGTGATTAAAGTAGGAAAGTTCCAAATCAAGCCCTGAATGTATCACCAGAAGAGTGGAACATGATGGATCTATTTTCACAGTTGCATATTGGAGAATGAGAATCTGGGGTTGAGGTTACTTTGGTGAGTGTTAGTTTAAATCCTCTCTAATTGAGATGATTCTTCAGGAACAATATCTTGACTATGAGTTTCATATCATTAGAGACTCTCTTAATGGTATGGAGACCATTCCTAACTAGTCGTTCTCCACCGAGAGAATTGTATACTATCATAATTTCTTAGTTATGCCATTAATTGTAAGGAAAGATGTGATGGGGGATTGACATAATTACCAGTGGTCTGAGCACCGAAGAACCACTAAGATGTTTTATAACATGCGGCAGTAATTATGGTGGATAGGTATGAGATGGGGAATTGTTGAATTTATATCTCACTTTTATAATTTCTCACAGGTAAAGTCCGAGAACCAAAAACCTTTGGGTTTTCTTTGGCCACTTCCAATGCCCACATGGAATTGGGATGTGATCTCAATGGGATTTGTAGTTGGGTTTCTGCTTACTTAGAAAATTATGAATGCAATATGGGGTGTGATCAACAGGCTGACTAAATCAGATCACTCTATACCCATTCATGATACAACCAAATTTGAAGAGTTTGGAAATATCTATGTGAAAGATATTTTTAATTTGAACAGAGATCCATCAATCATAGTTTCTAATAGAGATCCGCAATTTACTTCCCACTTTTGGAGAGGACTTCATGAGGAACTGAGATCTAAAGTCTGTTTAAGAATGGCATACCATCTACAGTCATATGGTCGTATAGAAAGAGCTATAAAGATTATTGAATATATGATTCTACCTTATGTTATTAGATTTGGCAGGGCTTGGGATGATCACTTGGGGATGGTTGAGTTTTCTTATAACAATATTTACTAGTCCAAAATTAGATTGGATCGTTTTGAGTCCTTATGTTAATGACCTTTCTGATCTCTGTTGTGTTGGTCAGAGATTGGGGAAAGTTCCTTAGTTTGAACGATCTTGGTTCAAGATATAAAAACAAAGATTCAATTGATTTGATATAGAATGTTTATCAAACATATCCAATATAAGTCTTATGCTTATTATTGTCATAGGTCATTGGAATTTTTAGTTGGTGACTATGTGATCTTGAATATTTCACCATGGTTGGGTAATCGATGACATGGGAGGCAAAGGAAACTTGTTCCTCATTTTTTAAGACCTTTGAGGTTTTTGAGAAGGTTTGAAAAGTGGATTACCATTTAGCACTACCAATGAAGCTGAAATCGATACATAATGTGTTCCATATATCATATCTATGAAAGTATCTTTCTGTTCCATCTCATGTTCTGAGTTGGTGTAACACCCCGACCCCAAAATCCCGGATCCGATGAATTACTTATTACATTGGAATGATTAAGAGGAATGAAATCCAAAAGGAATGATAAATTTATTAGTATTGAAGAAACTAGATACATACATGAAACTCGTATTATAATGAGAAAGGTACAAAATACAACACATAACAAAAACTAATAAACTGCAACAACATGAACTAAATAAATGGTATCCAATTCATAACCTATTGAAGGTAAACAAATGAAAGGGGTGAGATAAAATGCTCAGTAAGGGTTACAAGTAGAGGATTCATGAATCAACAATAAATTAATCATAAACAAATGGGAATAGTCAATATGTCATGGTAAATAAATGAAAAATACATGCCATTAATAAACTGAGAATGAACCTGCATCCATAGATTTTTTCATAGTGGAAACATCATAGATAGTAAAAACTGAAAATAAATAAAGAGAATTATTATTAATTGGATTTCATGTATATGGCACATGATACCATAATACTCTTAAAATGGTTTAATTCTCTGGGTAGAAACCCGTATGATTTTCGGAAACAAAATCGAAGGGTTTGTCGCCAACTGATTTGTCTCATGAGACCTGTTGATGCATCGAGGGGCTATAGCAGGCCCTAACAATCACTAAATGTAAAAATAATTATTTATACATAGATTTAATATACATAAAATATGATTTCTCAATATCTTTATAGAGTAGTGGATACAGATTCATCAATATTTCTATAGTTACAACAACATTCCAAATAAACACCGTATGCGAAAGGGTGTAAGGATTAAGACAATAATAATATCCATGAAACCAAAATATGGATATATAATATATTTAAAATTTCAAATAAAAAATGATCTCAAATGGGATGTGGATACACCAAATAAAAAATATTAGGCTCACAATACCAAGTAAGTGTCAATGAAATGGAAATTGAGACAAAGTCCATTAACACGTTGTAATCAATTGAGTAGTATGAACAAAAGTAAATAACCACCAAATTAATCATAGACTACCATGAATATAAATAGAATCATGATAATATATATCAAATTACAGTACAAAATACACCACATGCAAGAATTAAGTGGCTAATAATGGAAATCTCACAGAATTAAAAGTGAGATAAGAAACCCCCTACAAAAATTTCAGCATGGTAACAAGTGTTATTGTGAGGAATTAATGAGAGGTAAAGGGGTACCCCATAATTTATATATCATAAGTACAATATGGGGGAGGTTAAAAAACATAACCGATCACTAGGAATTCAAATAAAACCCTAAAACATGGGGGGGGGGGTGGTTCTTGAATAAAAGTGAAAGAGAGGATCCCTTACCTAATGCATGACGGTGTTCTTGATTAATCTTAATAACGTGAATAAAAAATTTAGCTTACATAATTAATAAGTCCAGAATATAATTAATATTTAATTGATTTATTATAACCTTATTAAGTTTATTAAATCCCTTTTATATTGGTTTAATAGGTTCAATTTTATTGTTTTTGAAGCATTTTCTTCCTTGGTTTTCCTGACCAGATTACTTGTATTCATGAATGGAAGTTCATATGAAATGTTGTTAAACATCCATAATTGTAAATATACATCATTACTATCATTATAAATGATCTTATAATTATTATGGGTTATATACCTTGAGGATGACTCATTAGTTAAAATTTATTCATAAATGATTGGATTAACTTAGCAGTTTTGTGCATAATGAATTTGTTTTGTATTATTATTTTATATTATGAGTGCGTAAGGATTCACGAAAATTGAATACGATAAAATACATATATTAGTATTTGTTTCAACCATTAAAAGGTTTCATGACTAGTATTGAATATAGTAATATAAACTTAAAACCCATCATCCTTGAATGTGGTAAATTAACACATCTCGAACAATATTTTCATTTTTAGTTTAAGAGGCAAGGTAAAAGAGTGATGATGATGAAATATTCCATTATCAAAATAAAATTCCAGTACATGAGAGGCACTATAATTATAATATCATTTGGATTTTGGGAGGTTAGGATAGAGCAACAAAATAATGGAACTTGTAAAAGAATTTGAAAGAGAAGAGAAGAGTGGTTCACCTCTTGATTACTCCTCCTTAAACATATCTTTAAGGCCTTAGTTTTTGGCCTTTTGGTAAGACCGGAAGGTCTTGGACATGGGGGAGGAGCATAGGGAGATAATTGAGAAGAATTTAGTCATGTTTTGAATCTTGATTGGGGTGGGAGCAAGAGGGGGTGAGGGGTGGTTTGTATAGTGGAGGGGAGGAGGGTTTTCTTACTATTATATTCATTAATTTTTTATTTCTATATAAGAAAAAAAATTGTTAGGATTCCATGACCTAGAATAGTAATAAGATAATGTGACTTTGATATTTGGGTTCTTACATCACTCATGATGCTAAGAATAGTTAATTCTAATTATAATGTATTTATATAGTAAATTAATGTATTTTACTATTCACAAAAAAATTCTAGTATTTCAGAAAAATATCAAAAATTCACCCTAACCATTTTTCAACATGCAGAATCGAAAAATGAATTCCATTTGTCAAAAATAATTTTCCAAATATGATAAAATTAATTTTTAATTAAAAGAATTATTTAAAAAAATTCCAACACTTAAAATATTCATCTTCATTTTTAAGGTGCCTAAATTTTATTTATACATTCATAAGTAAGGTTACCATTAATAAGGGTCATACTACTATTCTTAAGGGTAGTTTAATATTCATAAGGTTATTTTACTATTCATAAGGTTATGTTACTATTCACCCAAAATTAACTTGATTCTATCAGGCTCCAAATAACACCCTAATTGCAACTGTGTATGTCCGTTTCTCAAAATTCAAAACACAGAAGTGGAAAATTTATGTTTAATGGCAAGGTTATGAATATCTCCAAAATAAACAAGTGTTTTTTCAATGAAACTCAATGTTTTATAAAATATAGTCTATGAATAGAATGTATTTAAGAGAGACATACCAGAAAATGTTTTGGGTGTTATATTATCCACACCTTTGGAAATTTTATCATTGAAATTTTTATTGTATATTGATCACTAAAAGGATGTGGGTGGTTATTTTTCAAACATCCTCAGGTTCCCACATTGCATCCTCCATATTATGATTTCTCCACAGAACCTTTACTAGATGAGTTTTCTGACTTCTCAATACATGCTCCCTTGTGTCAAAAATCTCGATAGGCTCTTCACAGTATGAAGAATCTGGTTCCAATTATATTTCTTCATAGGTGATTACATGCATTGTGTCTAGAATGTATTTTACTAACAAAGACACATGGAATAAATTATGAACTTTGGAGATACTTGGTGGCATTTCTAAATGGTAAGCTATAACTATGAAGCTTTCTATAATTTCAAACGATCTGATATACCTAGGGCTCAATTTCCCTTTCTTACCGAACCATAAGACACCCTTCCATGAAGATAATTTTTGAAAGACATGATCTCCTACTTGAAATTCTAAATCCTCTCCCTGGTTGTCAGCATAACTCTTTTTCCTACTTTGGGAAGCTTTAACATCGACCTGGATTTTCTTTACCTTTACTGTGGTCTCTTTGATAAACTCTGGGCCTACAAGTTTTCTATCACAAACTTCATCCCAACAAGTTGGAGTTCAACATATCTTACCTTATAATGCTTTATATTGCACCATTGGAATGCTAGAATGGAAGATATTATTGTAGAAAAATTCCACCAAAGGAAAGTATTGATCCTACATACCTTGAAAGTCAAGAGAAAATGATCTCAATATATCTTCTAGTGTTTGAATAGTCCTTTCAGACTATCTGTCAGTTTGGGTGTGATAAGTAGTACTCATATGAATCTCAATATGGAAAGCCTTGTAGAGAATTTTCCAAACGTTTGATGTAAACTAGAGATCTCGATTGGACACAATCGATAGAGGTGCACCATAAAGTCTTAAAAAATCATTAATATAAAGTCTTTCCAGGTGATCAAGTGGTAAAACCTCACATATAGAAAGGAAATGTGCTGATTTTTGTGAGATGATCAACAATTACCCATATTTCATCATTCCTTCTAGGTTTCTTCATTAGTCCTGTGAATAAATCCATCATAATGTCATCCCACTTCAACATAGAAATAGGTAGAGTTTGCATCACCCCTCTAGGATGTTGTCTCTCTACCTTCACTTATTGACAAACAAGACACCTTGACATATAGTTAACAATTTCTCTCTTCATATTATCCCACAAAATTTTTTCCTTCAGATCTCTATACATATTTGTGCTACCAGGATGTATAGAGAAATTTGAGCTATGAGCATACACTAATAGATCCCATTTTAGCTCAAGCATTGATGGAATGCATAACCTCTTCCCAAATTTCATAAATCCTTCATCATATATGAAGACTTCCAATCTCCCATCCTTAATAGCACTTCCTTTTTAGATTCTCATCATTAGATTGAGAGCATTTTATCTTCCCCAGTAAAGATGGTTCAACAATAATTTGAAAGAAGAAATATGTTCCCCCTTAACAAGTCCCATATCCATATTTAGTAGATCCATGAATATAGGATCTCTCTCAATCCTCATTTGGGTCATAAGTCCATGATCAATCCTATTTAATCCATCTACCTCCTTATTTTTTTCCTAGGTGGTAGTGTATTGAATAATCATAATATTTGAGTAACTTCAGCCATATCCTTTGCATCATGTTGAGTTATTTATATGTGAAAAATATTTGAAACTCTTGTTATCCGTATATATCTCACATATCCCACCATAGAGATAATGTCTCCATATTTTTAGAGTAAAGATTATGGATCATAACTCCAGATCATGAGTTGGGTAATTTTGATCATGAGTATTCAACTACCTTGATGCATAATCCATAACTTTATCATTTTTAATAAAGAATCAACCCAGTCTATTTTTTGATGCATCACTGTATATCACAAATCCATCATTTTTCGATAAGAGAGTCAAAATTGTAGCATTGACCAATCTTCTTTTTAATTATTCAAAGCATTATGTACATTATTTTTGCCATACAAACATAACCTCTTTACATGTGAGCTTGGTTGGTGGGTTATCCAGTTGGGCTAATTTCTAAAAAAAACACCAATAGTAACCTGCTAAGACAATAAAACTATGTACCTTAGTTATGTTCATTGGCATGGGATATTCTTGGATTTCATTTGTCTTTGTAGGATCAACTAGGATTCTATCCTTAGAGACAATATGGCTGAGAAAATAAACTGATTGAAGCGAAAATTTACACTTTCTAAAATTCCCATATAATTCATTTTTTCTAAGAGTTTTCATAATAATATGAAAGGGATTCTCATGGTATTAATAGCTTCTGTAGTATAATATGATATCATCGATAATTAACAAAAAAGGTTATTAAGATATTCCTTTAAAACTCTTTTCATTAAATCCATTAAAATAGAGGGTACATTAGTCAGTCCAAAAGGCATCACTGTAAACTTGTAATGCCCATACCTATTTCGAAATGATGTCTTTGGAATATCTTCCTTCCTCACACATAGCTGATGATATCCAAATCGAAGGTTAATCTTTAAAAATTATTGTGATCCGTGAAGTTGATCGAATAAATCCTCAATTAATGGATGAGTATACTTATTATTTATAGGAATAGCATTGATTTCCCTATAATCAATTCATATACTCATGGATCCATAATTCTTTTTGAAAAAGAGGACAAGGGCTCCCAATGGAGAACCACTAGGTCAAATAAATCTTTTTTCACTCAATTACTCTAGTTGTTTATTTATCTTCACTAATTCCACAGTATCCATTCTATAGGGATTATTTGATATAGGTCTTTCACTAGGAATTAAATCAATAGAGTACTCAACTTCCCACTCTGGAGGATGTCATGGTAAATCCTCTGGAAATACATCAATGTATTCTTGCACTATATACACGTATTCAATTTGAATATTTCTTTCCTCACCCATAGATATTAGGTTCTTTTCCTCTCCAATAATTGCATTATGTAGGGATACTAGGGGTGGATCTAGCTAAGAATTAGATGGTGAGGTTTCTTCTCTAAAAATAAGGGATTCTACACCATTTTCAAAGATTGTAACTTTATTCTTCTTACAATAGATCTTCACATCATACTTTGACATCCAATTCATACCTAGAACTGCATAAAATTCATTCATTGGTATGATGATAAGGTTATAAAATAAATCACGTTTTTGGGCCATGAGGGGGACTGATCTACATTCCTTTGTTGCAATGACACACCCCCTAGGAGTTTTGACTGATAAATCCTTTATTAAATAATATTGGACATGTCCAATTTTACTGGAAAACTAGGAAGATATAAATTAATGTGATGATCTAGAATCAAATAAAGCACTGGCTATGTTTGAGGAAACAATTAAAGCACCTACCACCACATCATTAGGAAGTTCAACCTCTGCGGTTGAAATCATATATACTTTCCCTTGATCTCATGGCCTTTTCTAAGGTAATATTCCTTGGAGCTTAGGACACTCATTTTCATAGTGTCCCATCTATCTAAAATTGTAGCATTGAACATCATTGACTTGTTTCTTCTCCTTGAATTCATTAGATCAATGACCCTTTTCTTCACACTTATAGCAGAATCCCATGCCTTTCAATCATTTCCCATGATGATTCTTTCCACATTTCTCACATAACGGGAATTGCTTCATTCCCTTGTTCGTCTTTGGTGCTTCACCTTTTCCATGGTTATCAGAGTATGAATTATTATCTTGATTTCCCTTGAACAAATTTGATCTAGAAAACTCTCTCTTTGTTTTTATGGCACTTAATAAAATTTCATCATATGATTAAAATGTTTGAGAATCCAGTGCCATTCGAGGACTTGTCTTAAGACCTTCGAGGAAATGATCAATATTTTCTTCCAAGTTACGTACGTAATCTATAGCATACCTAGATAGTCTTGTGAAGGTAGACCCATACTCTGCAAAACTATCTTCTTCCATTTTCTTTAATCCATGTAATTTCCTCTTAATTTCGGTTCTTTTCTCATGATGCAAATATTTATCGAAAAATATTTCCTTAAAAGTCCTCCATTCCATATCTTCTATTTCTTCTTCCCATGTGGTATTCTAGATCAAGGACCACCATTGATCAACATCTCCCTTGAGACAATATACTCCCAGCACTACCTTTTTATTTTCATTGCATCTTAATTCCATGAATATCTCTTCATGGGACTTGATACATTGCTCAGATACCACTAGATTAGTAGTCCCACTAAAATATGGGGGCTTCTGCCACATGAAATGATCCAATATAGGTGTAGCATGGTTATTTGTAACTACCCAAGTAAGTTGTCCCAATATGGTCATGATCTAATCTTCTATGACATTGATTGTGTTGACTTGCTCAGTGGGGAAATCCCAACATTTTCTGTGAGTATTGATTCCCCTTATTCCATTAGGTTCCATTTATAAATAATAGTATACACTATATTTGGTTATGAATCATAATTTATAATCCCAACTATGAAAATACTTAGCTTAAATTTAAATTCTATGTATATCTAATCTCATAAACATGGTTTCTCTAAGGAAAATTTTACATTAAAATCCTTCATAACATCTTGTAAAGATAATTAGAATTATCCTAAGAATATCCCTTGGGAGTGTCAAACAAAGAGTGCAGTAAGGTCCATTGTCATATACCAGGATACCCCAGGTCAAGCCGAAAACTCAATGTTAGAGCTTTCACCCCTAGGTACGTCTCTTCCAAAGCCACCTCTACATATTTGTATCCAGATAGGGATGTGTTTTATAGAAAGATCCTTGTAATCTATTCCTTACCAAAATTATAGGGTGTTCCTGTATGTTTTTACTCAAATACTACACTAGGGATTTGTATTCTAATCTAGTTTCTAAGTTTTCAACTAAACTTCCATTGATACCAACCGTAACACCCTGATCCCAAAATACTGGATCTGGTTCATGAATTATTACATTGGAATGTTTAATAGGAATGAAATCCCAAAGGAATGATCAGTTTATTAGTCTTGAAGAAACTAGATACATACATGAAACTCATATTATAATGAGAAATGTACAAAATACAACACATAACAAAAACTAATAATCTGCAACCACATGAACTCAATAAATAGTCTCCTCTTCATAACCTATTGAAGGTAAAAAAATGAAATGGGTGAGATCAAATGCCCAATAAGGGTTACAAGTTATGGAAGCACGAATTAAAAATAAATTAATCATAAACCAATGGGTATATTCAACATGTCATAATAAATAAATGAAAAAAACACACCTTTAATAAACTGAGAATGAACCAATATCCTTAGATTTTTTCATAGTGGAAACCTCATAAATATTAATAACTAAAAATAAATAAATAGAATGATTATTAATTTTATGACATGTATCTGGCACATGATATCATAATACAGTTAAAATGGTTTAGTTCTGTGGGTAGAAACTCGTCTGATTTTTAGTAAGAAACTCGAAGGGTTTGTCGCCAAATGATTTGTCTCATGAGACCTGTCGATGAAATGAGGAGATATAGAGGGCCCCACCCATCAATAAAAGTCCAAATAATTCTATATTAATAGATTTAATATAAGAAAAATATGTTTTCTCAATATATGTATAGAGTAGTGGATATATATATATTCATCAATATTTCCATAGTTAAAACAACATTCCAAATAAACACCATATGTAAAAGGGAATACAACTTAAGACAATAATCATATCCATGAAACTAGAATATGGACATATAATATATTTACAATTTAAAATAAAAAATTATCTAAACTTGGTAGTGGATACACCACATAATAAATATTATGTGCACAAAACCAAGTAAGTCTCAATGAAATGAAAATTTAGACAAAGTCCATTAACACATTGTAATCAATTGAGTAGTAATAAAAAAAGTTAATAACCACCAAATGAATCAAAAAATACAATGAATATAAAGATAATCAGGATAATATATATTAAAATCCAGTACCCAATACACCACATGAAATAAGTATGTGGCGAACGATGGAAATCTCACAGAATTAAAAGTGAGATAACAAACCCCACGCAAACATTTCCGCATGGTAACAAGTATTCTTGTGAGGGCTTAATGAGATGTAAAGGGGTATAAAATCATTTATATATCATAAGTTAAGTATGTTGTAGGTGATAAAACATACCCCATCATTAGGAATTAAAAAAAAGGAGACAATATAGGGGGATTCTTGAATAAATGTGAAAGAGAGGATCCCTTACCTTATTCCCGAAGGTGTTCATGATTGATTTTAATGACGAGAATAATTAAATTTAGATTCATTAATTAATAATTAAATAACCTCATTAATATATATTTGTTTTATTATATCCTTATTAGGTTTATTTATTCCTTTTTGATGGGTTTAAGAAGTTCAATTTTATTGTTTTGGAAGTATTTTCTTCCTTGGTTTTCATGACCGATTTACTTGTATTCAAGACTGGAAGTTCATTTGGAATGTGGTTAAACATAAAGAATTGTAAATATACATTATTAGTGTCATTATAAAGGATATTATAATGATTTATGGTTATATACCATGAGGATGACTGTAGAGACCCCAAACTGGACGTACATGGACATTAAATTACTTTTGCGAAATACTTAATACATAACAAAAACTAACACACAAGGACCATAATAGTTTAGTGTCTTTGGAAACTCAGAACATAATCTTCTAATCGTGGTGAAAGATCTTCAACATCTCCCATGAAGATATTCCCCTTTTGTTTTCTTAACTGAAACCTTTATTTATATCCTAGGGAAAATAAAACATATAAAGGGTGAGCTTAAATGATCAGTAAGGGTAAGCATGGAGAAAATAAAACAGACCATATACATTTGAACTTCAAAACATGAACATAAAGTTTACACATCAAAATATTGAGTTGTGAAATAAATCTTGGCAGTACATAAGGCATAGGTCATAAAGGAACATTAATCATGAAAAAATATCATGGGAATAAAACATTTAATTATGGAAAACCATTAAGCACATGATATGATTTCCATAGTATCCAAGGAATTGCTGCCAAGACCATCTTAGTGGACAAAGTACCTTTCTGAATCAAGTTCACTTCTCGTTTCAGTCTTGTAACACTGAATTGGATTAACTTACCATTCCATCCATGTCTATATCATGAGATATAAATCTTTACCCAATGCATTGGAGGTAGATATAGGTCCCACCCATCTCATAATGAAATCATTCTTACATGTTCCACAACATGAACATAAATCATTCATCATTACCCAAAGTATAAAATGGGTTTCATAAACATCATCCCATCATAACATAATCCATACAAAAAATGGACATCATTTCATTATAAGAAAAGTGAAACCATGTAAATCATAGAGAAATTATACTTGAAACATACACATATGAAATAATGCCATCTTATATGGAAAATGTTTTTGATAAAATACTTGAAATGAATTCTTTAGGAAAATATCATTTCTTCTTCAAAATCATTTTCTTTTCACAAAATTCCATGAAATTTTAAAAGAAAAATATTTTTTTGAAAATAGTCATTAAATATTGTATAGTAAGCTTCATGAAAATAAGGAGTTATGAAACCGTAAAAATCTGTTCATGCCGTATAAGTTAAAAAAAACATTCTTCTTGTACTTTTTTCAGAAAAGTCAAAAAGTACCTCGTATGGTAAACAAAAGAAAGATTCCTTCCATACGATGTGGTAAAAGTAAAAAAGTGTAAAAATAAATTTAAACATACATGGAATAAGAGTAAAATTTTTATGAAAACATGTTGAGAACAAATGGACATGGATAATAAACATAACCCCAGCAAATACTTAGAAATAAAAAATCTCAGATAAGAATGAGATTGGAAAAATTATCCCTCACCTTATGTCCAATTTTTCTGTATGTGTCCGAGAATATTTTATAGTGGGTTTAAAAATATTATTAACTTGTAACAGAACCATAATAATATTTATGATATCATATATTATTCACTTATGACTTTATATTATCCATTCATTTGTCAATTCCCAGTTAAAGCAGCGTTTTGGGTAAAATCGTTTCATTTATCGTCCGTGTTTTGACTTGTAATTATTAATATGATTAATTAGATCATGATTACTTAATTCCAGAATATAAAACATGATTTATATATAATATATATTCATAATATACATATATATAATAGATTGATAAATGGAAAGAAATACACCGTTCATGGAGACGGTGGGCCGTAAGTACGCATGAACGCTGTTTTTCGTTTCCTTATTGAATTGAATGGAATTAAGTAGATGAAATACATATATATATATACATAAATCCAGTATAATTATTATTTCATATATTTCATTATTACTTATTATATATACTTTATAATCATTCTTGAATTGTTAACATGGAAAATGAATCTCATCGCGTCGTGGAGACGGTAATCCGTACGTACGCACGGGCGATGATATCGTTACCATATTTGTTTAATGGAATTGGAGTGGATGATATAATATCTTAGAATCAGTATGATGTTATAATAATCATATATAGTTATTCTTTACACCATTATACCCATCCAAGTAAGTTGGTGGTGGAAAAACTGATTACACCACGGCGTGGAGATAATATTCCGTACGTACGCACGCGCGGTGATTTCATTTTTTGTAGGATGGTTAGAAGGTGAAAAAAGGTTGTTTCATATTTATAATAACATATAAGTATATAATTAATACTAATTTTATTACTTTATAATGAAAAAACTAAAGAAGAGGAAGTATAAGAAGAAAGAAACTTGAAAGAGTTGGTAGAAAAGATTACCTCTTCCTCGGCGCACCTCCTTTAAACTTCTTCTTAGGGAACTAGAGTTGGTATTTTAAGAAGACCAGAACCTCTATTATAAAACTAGAGAGGTTGATAAGATTAATTGGTAGGGTTTTACTGAGATTCAAGGGTCAAAATTGTGTGAAGAGAAGAGGGAAGGGGTTCCCTTTTTATAAGGGAGGAGAGGGGAACCTTTGGAAAAACTTAAAATATTATTTTATAATAAAGTCACATTCGGTTTATAATAGCACCAAAGTGATTTATTTCAAATATAAAGTAAGTATGGGTCTAAAGACTCTCAACCAATAGGTTTTAGACAAGTTTAGGTTACTATTTTAACGTTATCATTTAGATTTAACTCTAAGTTAAATAATTTAACTTTTACCGCGTATTCTTGTTTTCTTACACTATATGGTTAATAAACATACTATAACAAAAAAAAAACGAACCCAAAGTGGTTCATTATTAATATATAAAACCTTATATATGTCATTTTTCTGAACAATAGATTTTTAGGAATATAATAACAATTAATGATATAATATTTGTTTCAAAAACTATTTTATGTCAATTTTGACACTATTTGGTAATTGATTTTTGTGAAAATCATAATAACATGATTAGTTATAAAAACGTTAATTTAATCAATACTAACATGTCATATTAATCTATAAAATTAGTGGAATTCATAACAAGTCTCAAATTACATTTATTTGGGTATTTAAAACATCAATTATGTTAATATTTCATTAATAAGGTAATTACTGCATCATCATTGTGTCATAAATAAATTAAATTATTTAATGTCTAAAAATTATAAATAAACTACAATTATGTAGGAAATATTTTTATCTTTCTAATGAATATTTATAGTCGAATTTATCTTATGTATAACCCTATATTGAAAATGTTTTATTTATTAAACTTTGATTTTAACTATTTTAACTCTTCTTTAAATAAAATAATAATAAGTGTCCTAATCTAATACAGGTGGACCTAAAGGGTAATATTTTATTACTAAGGTTGTTTTTGGTCGAATTACACTTATCCAATAGAATTAGGACACGTGTTAGGGTAATAATAATATCATTTTTACCCTAAATTACCCTATTTACTTTTAACCGTGGTAAATAAAAGTAAAAAGTTACTATTCACCAATTTTTTTTATCTTATTGAACCACATTTTATTCCTTGATAATAACCATGTCTCTTGTATTTTTGAAATTCCACTCACAGAAGCGGTAAAATAATGTTTTATGTAAATTTTCAAATTCTCCTAGGAGGTGGGTAAAAGACGGTGAAAAGTTCAATAAAATTTTTATATATCTAAAATTATTATAAAATGACTCAAATGAATTAAATTGAACCTATATAAGTATTATGTATCAATTTTGACCTAAAATAAATTTAAATAAAATAAATAATTATTTAAATAAAAATTCGATTTTTAAATACTAACTCGGTGTTTTCACTATTCATCAAAAATTGAAAGTTTTCAGAAAAATACCAAAAATTCACCCTAGGCTAATTTTGATATTCTGAATCCAAAAATGAATTCCATTTTGAAAGATAAAATTTTTAAAATTTTGAAAAAGTGGGTATTACTATTCATAACGGCTAGTTCATAATAATATTATAATAATATCTCGTTTAGTGAAACTTGGTGTTGCGTACTACACATGCTATCGAAGAAGGTCTTGATTACGTGTAATGCAAGCCATGTCAGGGATGCATGTAGTGAAAGCTCCATTTGGTGTTGCGTATAACATAATCAAAACTTATTTCATTTATACATTAAATAAAATCTATACTTAATGTTGCGTAGAATAATTTCCACAAAATGAACTTGAAATTGTGTGTAACACAAGCCAAGAATAGTGTTGCGTATACTGCAAGCTAATACAGTGTTGCATATAGTACAATCTAATCTTGGTGTATTGTATAATATAAGACATCAAATAAATTAAAAATTATATATCTGATAAAATCTCAGGGTGTTACAATGACTCATTATTTAAAAGTTATTGATAAACACTTTCATTAGCTTAGTGGTTTTCTGCATAATGAACTTGTTTTGTATTATTATTTTTTATTATGAGTGTGTAAGCATTTCAGAACATTGAATAAGGTAAAATACATATATTATGATCTAATTCAACCATTAAAAAGGTTTAATTACCAGTATTGAATATAGTAATATAAAATGAAAACCCGTCGTCCTTTAATGTGATAAATTAACACATCTCAGACAGTATTTTCATTTTTAGTGTAAGAGGTGAGGGACAAGATAGATGATGATGAAATATTCCATTAGAATAAAAAAATTCCATTCCATTTAAGTTACTATAATTATCATAGAATTTGGATTTGGGGAGGTGAGGAGAGAGAAACAAAAGAATGGAACTTGTAAAAGAATTTGAAAGAAAAGAGAAGAGAAGTTCACCTCTTGAGTACTCCTTGAGAATCTCCTTAAGGCCTTTGTTTTTGACCTTTTGGTGAGACCAAAATATCTTGTACGTGGGGGAGGATCTTAGGGATATATTTTACCATAATTTAGGCAAGTCTTGAATCTTTTTTGGTGTGGGAGAAAAAGGGGGTGAGGGGTGGTTTATATTGTGGAGGGGAGGAGGGTTTTCTTAATATTATATTCATTAATTTATTATTTCTCTACAAGGCAAGAAATAGTGAGGTTTAAATGACCTAGAATAGTAATAAGTTCATTTGATTATGATATTTGGGTTCTTATAACACTCATGATGCTAGGAATTGTTAATTTTAATTATAATGTATTTATATGGTAAATTAATGTATTTTACTATTCACCAAAAAATTCAAGCATTTCATAAAAAACCCAAAAAATCACCCTAAACATTTTTTGAACTATAGAATATAAAAAGGAACTCCATTTTTCAAAAATAATTTTATAAATATGATAAATTTAATTTTTAATTAAAATCATTATTTAATCCAAAAATACCAACACTTAAAATATTTATCTTCATTTTTAAGGTGCCTAAATTTTATTTATACATTCATGAGTAAGGTTACCATTAATAAGGCTCATATTACTATTCTTAAGGGTATGTTACTATTCATAAGGGTATGTTACTATTCATAAGGGTAAGTTACTATTCACCAAAAATTAACTTCATTCTACCAGGCTCCAAATATCACCCTGAACACAACTGTGTATGTCCGTTTATCAAAATTCAAAACACAGAAGTTAAGAATTTATGTTTAATGTCCAGGTTATGATTATCTCCTAAATAACCAAGTGTTGTTTCAAATAAACTTAGTTCTTTATAAAATATAGGCTCCGAATAGAATGTATTTAAGAGAAACATACCATAAAATGTTTGGGGTGTAATAGTTGGAGTGATCTTGAGGTTGAACCTGGTTTATCCATGACTAAATGGCTAATCAGGATATTTGATTCTAAAACCATTGTTCTTCGATGGATTATGATACATTTGGTTAAGTTCTATGACAATATGGTTCTTATTCCCATGAAAGTGGGAAAGAGAGGGACTAATGATAGGTAGTGGCCTCATCTTTTTAAAATGGAATCCTCTAAGTAGGCCTTCTAGGGACATGAAGTTTTTATGGTGGGGAGGTTGCAACATCCTGTTAAATTTTTTGGGTATTCATAAACCCCTTTTTTTATCATGTTTTGGTTGGGGTGGTTTTAGGATTTTTTTTTTGAAATGTTGAAAGTTTCTTGTCTAGTGCAAGGCTGGTGGACAGTTTTCCCAAACTATGAGACCTGCTAGTGAAAACCTTGCAAACCATGGAAGTGGGTTTTTCACGGTTCGAACCCAGTTTGAAAAACCATGCATACACTTATTAAAAACTATGCAACCCATTAAAAGGAGTGCATGTCTTGGGTGCATTTTTTTCTAAATTGTACGGATCTACCCAACAAACCATGCATAGAATATTTTTAATTCCAAAATTTATTTTCAATATAGTTGAAACCCTAATTTAATTTGCTCTAAATACTAGTATGACCCCTTTATAGTTTCTTCTTCCAACAGATCTCCCAAGAGCAGTTTTTGGCCCCTCTACACCTTACTAAATGTAGATGAAATCCTATAAAAGGCATTATATCTTCTCCTGATAGGTTTCCTTTTCCTCTTCCCATTCTCTTTCTCCCACTATCTATCTACTACTCACTAGGGTTTTATGGATCTCTATTCTATTGGAAGATATAATAACCTTTGTTTTGGATCATAGATCTAGGTTTGATTCATGAATTCCATTTTTTTCATTCTTTTTTGGTGAATCCAGATTACAGTTTGGAGTTTCGAGATCTCGTGATCCCAAGGTAGGTGGTTTATTTACGATGATAAAATTTTAGAAATACTAAATTGCTTGATTTAAATTCCGTGGTTTATTTAAATTCAATTTCTTGATAAATTGATTTTAATTGGTTGATTAAAAACCCAATTCTATTGAATTGATAAATTTTTATTTTTTGGCACTAAATGGAGAAAACCCCCAATTTCTTTGAATTAGGATGTGTTTGTGAAATTGATGTAAATTGGTGAAATTTAAATTGTTGAATTTAAATCATGAAATTGGTTTGATTAAAAAGTGTGGAATTTAAATTGTAGAATTTAAATTTTTGAAATTGATTTAATAGAATTGATTTCAATGTTTTATGTGATGTAAATAGATTAAAATTGTTTTTAAAGAAACATTTTAGTCTTATCTTTGAAAAAGGGATGTTTTGATAAAAAACTTATTTTAGTTTTTAAATGGAAAATATAACACCCCAAACATTTTATGGTATGTTCCTCTTAAATAATTTTTATTCATTATATAACCTATATTTCATGAAGCAATAAGTATTTTTTGAATCAAAAAATTATAGGAGAATGTTATAAACTATCCATTAAACATAAAATTTTCACTTCTATGTTTTGTATTTCGAAAAAATGGTCATCAAGAGTTGTGACCAGTAAGTCATTTAGAGTCTGATAGAACCAACATGATTTTTTGACAAATAATAACATACCCTTATGAATAGTAATATGAATAGTCATATGACCCTTATAAATAGTAATTAATTATTATATTTTATTTTCTTAAGGTGATAAGATAATGAGATCTTAATTGATTTTTTAATGTGATATAAAACAAATTATACCTTTAAAAATTATTTTTTTGAATTAACCATGAGTTTATTTAAAAATTAAATTAAAAATACTTAGAAAATTATTTTCAAAAAATGGAGTTCATTTATTAATTCTACACGCCAAAAAATGGTTAGTTTGAATTTTTGGGATTTTTCTAAAATATTTGAATTTTTATGAATAGTAAAAATACAGTTTTGAGTTTTCGGTAGTTTAATGACATCATAATGATGTAATAATTAAATATAAAAGTATGGTCGACTTGTGTATAGTAACTTATTACATGAGGTGTACCAATTTTCTAAAACCATGGGAAAATACCATGGGCAAGCCCATGGTTTTGCAAAAACCACTAATGAGGTGTCCCTTTTAATTAATAAAAAACTATCTCTTAATTACTACAAATACCCACTCAACCCCTTCATTTTATCTCATTCCAAACTCAATATCCTCGAATATCTGGTGGTATTACCTCTTAGGAGTCCTCTAATTATGTCCTCAAACCCCCAAGGTCCCAACCTTCATGTTTTAGGAGTTACTCTACAAGGTAAGAGAATCAACCACCCTTCTTCTTTCTTAATGCTTTCATTTATGTTTTCTATTTTATTTTCAATTAGACTATGTTGGGATATATCATTCCATATTCCCCTTACTTAAAAAATTATTTATGAGTGATGAGATACCCCTTTCTCTCATTAAACTATATTATGAAATTTTAGGTGACGCCGTTAGGCTGTTGAATTTTCGTAAGAGATTTCTCAATTTTTCTCTTATTTTGAGTTCCTTTATTTTATACTTCTTTCCTCACCTCAATTAATCCAAATGATATGATAATTACATTACCTTACATTAATTTTAATTATATTATGATATTATAATATTTCATCATCATCTCTCTTTCCCCCCCCTCCTCTTATACTAAAAATGAAAACACCGTTCGAGATGTGTTAATTTATCACACTCAAGGACGATGGGTTCTCAATTTTCATTACCATGTCCAATTATGGTCATGAAACCATTTTTATGGTTTAACCAGATCAGAATATATGTACTTAATCTCATTAATGTTCTTTAATCCCTAAAAATTCATAATATTGAATAATAATGCAAAAAAGTTTATTGTTCACAAAACCACCTAGCTTAATCCAAGCATTTATAAAAAACTTTTAACTAATGATTAATCTTAAAGTATATAACCCATAATCACTATAAGATAATTTATATCTCTTTAATGTAAAAAATAATATATATTAACAATTCTGGATGTTTAACCACATTTTAAATGAACTTCCATTCATGAAAACAAGTAAACAAATCATGAAAAAAAGGAAGAAAGTTATTCCAAAACAATAAAATTGAACCTCTTAAACCCATTAAAAGGGCCATGAATGAACATAATAAGGTTATAATAAATCAATTAAATGTATAGGAGGTTCTGGAATTATTAATTAATGAATCTAAATTTTATTATTCAGTTCATTAAAACAAATGAATAACACACTGGAGCAAAAGGTAAGGGGTTTCTCATCTCACATTCATTTCCGTGAGATTTCCATTGTTCGCCAATTATTTCCTGCATGTGGTATATGTGTACATAAATTTGATATATAATAACATTTTTATATTTATATTAATGGTATTAAATTACTCATTTGAGGTTTATTAGGTTCTTGTCATATGATTCGACCGATTACATTGTGGTACAAGACTTTGTCTCAACAACAATTTTATTGTGACTAACTTTGTTTTGTGAACCTAATAATCCTTATGTGGTGTACCTACTGAGCATTTGATATCACTTTTTATTTTGAAATTATATTTATATAAAATATCCATAATCTCATATCATGGAAATGTCTATTGTCTAAACTGTATACCATTTTATACACGGTGTTTATTTGGAAAGTTATTTTAACTATGGAAATATTAATGAATCCATATACACTACTCTATAAGGATATTGAAAAGGCATATTGATCTTGTATTGAAACAATGTAAAAATAATGATTCGGACATGAAGTGGTGGGTGGGGACCTCTATATCCCCTTGATGCATCTGTAGGTATCATGAGACAAATCAGTTGGCGACAAACCCTTCGAGTTTGTTTCAAAAAATCAGACGGGTTTCTACCCACAGAACTAAACTGTTTTAAGAGTACTATGGTATCATGTTCCAGAATATATGATGTCTAGTTAATAAGAATTATATTTATTCATTATCAGTTATTACTATCCATGAGGTTTTTACAGTGGAAAAATCTATAGATGCAGTTTCATTCTCAGTTTATTAATGGCGTGATTTTTTCATTTATTCACCATGCCATGTTGATTATGTCAAATTGTTTACAATTCAGATATTATTGATTCATTATTCCACCATTTGTAACCCTGACAGATCATTTGACCTCACCCATTTCATTTTATACCTTAAACAGGTGATTAGGAGGAGATCATTTATTGAGTTCATGTGGATGCGGTTTTTAGTTTTTGTTATGTATTGTATTTTGTAACCTTTTACATTGAACTTTGAGTTACATTTATGTATCTAGTTTCTTTAAGACTACTAAACTGATCATTCCTTCTTAATTTCAATTCCTTCTAACCATACCAATATAATAAGTAATGCACTGGATCTAGTCTAGAGGGGTCGGGGTGTTACAGTTGGTATCAAAGGAAGTTTAATAGAAAACTTGGAAACTAGAGTTGGAAATGTATAGTGGGGAACAAAGCCCTAAGGTAATATTTGAGGTTAAAAGTACAAGAATATCATGTTATTTTGGTAAGAAATAGATTATGTGAATCCTTCTAGCAAATACATCTCTGTCTTGATACGAGTGGGTAGAAGTGGCTCTAGCACAGATGTACCTAGGAGTGAAAGCTCCGACAAGGTGTTTCGGGATTGACCCGGGGTATCTTGGTACACGACAATGGGCCTTGCTACACTCTTGGTTATGACACTCCTGGGGGATATGCTTAGGATAATTCATATTTTCCATACAAGTCATTATTAAGGATTGAAATGAATATTATTCCTAAAAGAAACCATTTTTTTGATTATGGGATTAGCCATGCATAGGATCTCAATTTATGCTAATTATTTTGTAAAGTTAAGATTATAAATTATGAATCATACACTAATTTAGTGTGTGCCATTATTTAGAAATGGAATCTAACAGAAGAAGGGGAATCAATACTCGTGTGCAAGGTAGGGATCTCCCCACCGAGCAAGTCAACACAGTCAATGTTGGAGCAGATCAGATCATGACTATATTGGGACAACTTACTTAGGTTGTAACGAATAACCATTTGAAACATGTGTTGGATCATTTCATGTGGCAGAATCCCCAATCTTTCAGTAGGATTACTAACCCAGTGGTTGCTGAGAAATGGATCAAGTCCCATGAAAAGATATTCATGGAATTAAGATGCAATGAAAATGAAAAGGTATTACTTGAAGTATATTGTCTCAAGGGAGACACTGATCAATGGTGGTCCTTGATTCAGAATACCACAGAGGAAGAAGAAATAGAAGATATGGAATGGAGGAATTCTAAGGAAATATTCTTTGAAAAATATTTTCCTCATGAGAAAAGAACCGAAATGAATAGGAAATTCGTTGGCTTAAAGAAAAGCGAAGAAACCAATGTTATAATGTGTGAGGATACCTTCAAAAGGCTATACAGGTATGCCATAGATTACATACGTGACTCGGAAAACAAGATTGATCATTTATTTGAAGGTCTTAATCCATGTCTTTGAAGGGAACTAGCTTCTCAAATATTTTCATCATATGATGAAATTGTATCAAGTGCTATCAAAAGAGAGAAGGAATTTTCTAGATCAAAAATTTTCAAGGGGAACCAAGATAAGAAGAGGTACTCTGATAACCAAGGGGAAGGTGAAGCACCAAAGAAGAACAAGGGAATGCAGAAATTCCCATTATTCAAAAACTATGTAAAGAATCACCTAGGGAAATTATTAAAAGGCATGAGAGTCTTCTATAAGTGTGGAGAAAATTTTCATCTATCTCTTGAATGCAATGGGAAGAAAAAAATTGATGATTTTCAATGCTAAAATTGTAGCGAGATGAGACACTATGAAAATGAGTATCCTAAGAGCCAATGAAACATGCATAAAAAATCCAAGAGAACATGGGAGAGCGTATGTGATTACAACCACAGAAGTTGAAGTTCCTAATGGTGTGGTGGTAGGTACTTTAATTGTTTCCACAAAATTTGCCAACACTTTATTTGATTTTGGACCATCGCATTCATTTATATCTTCCCAGTTTTCTAAGAAAATTAGACATGTCCAATTTGATTTAATAAAGGAGTTATCGGTCAAAACTTCTAGGGTATGCATCATTGCAACAAAGGCATGTAAACTAGTCCCCCTTGTGACACATAAACGTGATTTAATTGTTAACCTTATCAACATTCCAGTGACTGAATTTGATATAATTCTCAGTATTAATTTCCTATAAAACTATGATGCGAAGATTTATTATAAGAAAAAGGAAGTTACAATTTTTGAAAATGGTGTATAATCTCTTATCTTTAGAGTGGAGACCTCGCCATCTGATTTTTATCCTGACCCACCCCTAGTAGCTATATTTAATGAAATTCTTGGAGAGTAATAGAACCCAATATCCATGGATGAGGAAAGAAATATTCAAATTTAAGATGTGTATATAGTTAAATAATACATTGATGTGTTTCTAGAGGATTTACCTGGAAATCCTTTAGAGAGGGGAATTGAGTTTTCCATTGACTTAATTCCTGGTGCAATACCTATATCAAATACCTCCAATAGAATAGCCACTGTGGAGTTAGTGGAGATAAATAAACAACTAGAGGAGTTGAGTGAAAAAGTATTTATTCGACCTAGTGTTTCTCTATGGGGATCCCCAGTCTTGTTTGTCAAAAAGAAAGATGGATCCATGAGGATATGCATTGATTATATGGAAATCAATGCTATTACAATAAAGAATAAGTATCCTCTTCCCTGTATTGATGATTTATTTGATCAACTTAATGGATCTCAATACTTTTTAAAGGCTGACCTTCAATACAGATACCATAAACTGTGTTTGAGGAATGAAGATATTTTGAAGGCAACATTTCGAACTAGGAATGGGCATTACAAGTTTACAGTGATGCCTTTTGGACTAACGAATGCACCATATGTTTTAATGGATTTAATTAATAGTGTTTTCAAGGAATATATTGATAATTTTTTTGTGGTATTCATTAATGATATCCTGGTATACTCAAAAAGCTATGAAGACCATCGGGATCACTTGCATATTATTATGAAAACTCTTATAAGAAATGAAAAATATGGGATGTTTAGAAAGTGCGAATTTTGGATCCAATAAGTTTCTTTTCAAGGTCATATTGTCTCTAAGGATGGAATCCAAGTTGATACTGTAAAGAAAAAGGAAATCCAAGACTGGCCCATGCCAACAAACATAACCGAGGTACATAGTTTTATTGGCTTAACTGATTACTATCAGCGTTTCGTTCAGAATTTCGCCCGACTGGTTAACCGGCTAACCAAGCTCACATATAAAGAAGTAAAGTTTGTGTGGACAAAAGAATTTACAGAATGCTTCAAAGAATTTAAAGGAATATTGGTCAATGCTCCAATTTTTACTCTTCCATCTGGAAGTGATGGATTTGTAATATATAGTGATGCATCAAATAATGGTCTATAATATTTACTCTGAAGATATGGAGAAATTATCTTTACAGTGAAAAATGTGAGATATACACAGATCGCAAGAGTTTTAAATACATTTTCACACAAAAATAAATCAACATGAGGAAAAGGATATGGATCTAGTTACTCAAAGATTACGATTGTTAAATACACTACCACCCAGGAAAGGCAAATATGGTGGTAGATGTGTTAAGCAGGAAAGATCAGGGACTTCTGACTAAAATGAGGATTGAGAGAGATCCTATATTCATGGATCTACTAAAGTTGGATATGAGAATTGTTAAGTAAGGGGAGACATAGTTCCTATTTCAAATGATTTCTAAACCATCATTACTAGAGAAGATAAAAATCTCTCAATATGATGATGAAAATCTGAACAAGAAAATTTTTGCTGTTAAGGATGGGAGGTTGGAAGACTTCATGTATGAGGAAGGAGTTCTGAAGTTTGGGAAGAGGTTATGCGTTCCATCAACACCTGCGATAAAAAGGGAGCTATTAGACAATGCCCATAGCTCAAATTTCTCTATACACCTGGGTAGTAAAAATATGTATAGAGATCTAATGGAATATTTCTGGTGGGATAATATAAAGTAGGAAATTTCTAACTATGTATTAAGGTATCTAGTTTGTTAACAAGTGAAGGAAGATAGGCAACATCCAAGATGAGTGACACAACCTCTACCTTTTACTATGTGGAAGTGGGATAACATTACAATGGATTTTTCCACCGGACTATCGAGGAAATCTAGAAGGAATGATGCAATATGGGTAATTGTTGATCGTCTCACAAAATCAGTATATTTCCATCTTATAAGAGAGGATTTATCACTTGAGCACCTAGCAAGAACTTATATTAATGAAGTTTTAAGACTTCATGGTGAACCTCTATCGATTGTGTCCGATTAAGATCCCCGGTTTACATAAAAATTCTAGAAAAATCTCTAGAAGGATTTGAATACTGATCTTCTTATGAGTACTGCTTATCAAATCCAAACTGACGGATAGTCTGAAAGGACTATTCAAACTCTATAACATATGCTGAGATCATGTTCTCTTGTCTTCCAAGGTACGTGGGATCAATACTTGCCTTTGGTGGAATTTTCATACAATAATAGTTTCTATTCTAGTATTCAAATGGATCATTATGAAGCATTATGTGGAAAGAGATTTCGAACTCCAACTTGTTGGGATGAATTTGTTGAGAGGAAACTAATAGGCCCAAAACTTATTAAAGAGACCACGAAAAAGGTGAAGAAATCCAAGACCATATTAAAGAAGACCAAAGTAGGAAGAAGAGTTATGTTGACAACCAGAGGAAGGATTTGGGATTCTAAGTGGGAGATCAGGTCTTTCTGAAAGTATCTCTATGGAAGGGTGTTTTATGGTTCAGTAAGAAAGGGAAACTGAGCCCCAGGTACATCAGACCATTTGAAATTCTAGAAAGAATCGGAGCTGTATCTTACCGATTAGCAATGATGCCAAGTCTCTCCAAAGTCCATGATGTATTACATGTGTCATTGTTGAAAAAATAACTTCCAGACCCAATGCTTGTACTCACCTATGAAGAAATAGAACTAGAACCTGATTTATTATAATGTGAAGAGATTATCGGGATTCTTTACATAGGAGAGCAGGTATTGAGAAATCAGATGACTCATCTAGTAAAGGTTCTTTGAAAAAACTAGAATATGTAGGAAGCAACATGGGAACCTTATGATTTTATGAAGAAGAACCACCCACATATTTTTGGTGGCCTTTATACATAAAACTTCAAGGAAGAAATTTCCAAAGGAGGGAATAATATAACACCCCAAAAATTTTATGGTATGTTCCTCTTAAATACTTTATATTCATTATATAACCTATATTTCATTAAGCATTAAGTCTTTTGTGCATCAAAACATTATAGGAGAATGTTATAAGCTATCCATTAAACATAAATTTTCCACTTCTATGTTTTGAATTTCTAAAAATGGTCATCTAGAGTTGTGACCAGTAAGTCATTTGGAGTCTGATAGAACAAACTTGATTTTTGATGAATAATAACATACCCTTATGAATATTAATATCAATGGTAATATAAATCTTATAAATATTAAATAATTATTATATTTTATTTTCTTAAGGTAATAATATTATGAGATCTTAATTGATTTTTTAATGTGATATAGAACTAATTATACCTTTAAAAATTGTTTTTTAAATAAACTATGATTTTATTTTAAAATTAAATTAAAAATACTTAAAAAATTATTTTCTAAAAATTGAGTTCCTTTTTTAATTCTACATGTTAAAAAATGGTTAGGGTTAATTTTCTGGATTTTTCTAAAATACTTTAATTTTTCGTGAATAGTAGAAATACAGTTTTGAGTTTTCGGTAGTTTAATGACAACATAATGATGTAATAATTAAATATAAAATTATGGTCAACTTGTTTACAGTAACTTATGACATTAGGTGCCCCAAGTTGATAAAACCATGGGATGATACCATGGACAAGACCAAGGTTTTTCAAAAACCACTAATGAGGTGTCCCTTTTAATCAATAAAAAACACTCTCTTAATTACTATAAATACCCACTCACCCCCTTTGTTTTATTTCATTACAAACTCAATATCCTAGAATATATGGTGGTATTATTTCCCTAGGAGTCCTCCCAAGGTGTACTCAAACCCCCAAGGTCCCAACCTTCACATTTTAGGATTTACTCTTCAAGGTATGAGAATCAACCACCCTTCTCTTTTCTTAAAGCTTTCATTTATGTTTTCTCTTTTATTTTCAATTGGAAAATGTTGGGATATGTCATTACATATTACCCTTAGTTACCATATTATTTATTGTTTATGAGATACCCCCTTTCTCTCACCAACTATTTTATTTAATTTTAGGTGACGCTGTTAGGCTGCCAAATTTTCATAAGTGATTTCTCAATTTTTCTCTTATTTTGAGTTCCTTTATTTTATACTTATTTCCTCACCTCACTTCATACAAATTATATGATAATTAATTTAAGTTACATGAAATGGAATTATATTATTCTAATGGAATATTTAATCATAATATCTCTTTCCCCCTCCTCTTATACTAAAAAAATGAAAACACTGTCCGAGATGTGTTAATTTATCACACTCAAGGACGACGAGTTCTCAATTTTCATTACAATGTCCAATTATGCTAATGAAACCATTTTTATGGTTGAAACAGATCATAATATATTTATTTCATCTCATTAATGTTCTGGAATCCCTTCACACTCATAATATGGAATAATAATACAAAACATGTTCATTGTTCACAAAACCGCCAAGCTTAATCCAAGCGTTTATCAATAACTTTTAACTAATGATTCATCCTCAAGTATATAACCCGGAATCATAATAAGATAATTTATATCTATTTAATGTCACAAATAATATATATTACCAATTTTTTATGTTTAACCACATTTCAAATTAACTCCCATTCATGAAGTCAAGTAAACAAATCATGAAAACCAAGGAAGAAAATGCTTCCAAAACAATAAAATTGGACCTCTTAAACCCATTAAAAGGGAAATTAATGAACCTTATAAGGTTATAATAAATAAATTAAATGTATAGGAGGTTCTGTAATTGTTTATTAATGAATATAAATTTGATTATTCAGGTCATTAAAACAAACGAAGAACACACTCGAGCAAAAGTTAAGGGGTTTCTCATCTCACTTTCATTTCCGTGAGATTTCCATTGTTCGCCAATTATTTCTTGTATGTGGTATATGTGTACATCCATTTGATATATAATAACATTATTATATTTATATTCATGGTATTTAATGACTCATTTTAGGGTTATTATGTTCTTGTTATATGATTCGACCGATTACATTGTGGTAAGAGACTTCGTCTCAACTACTATTTTGTCGTGACTAACTTTGTATTGTACATCTAATAATACTTATGTAGTGTACCTACTTCCCATTGGAGATCACTATTAATTTTTAAATTATATTTATATTAAATATCAATAATCACATATCATGGATATGTTTTTTGTCTAAACCGTATACCATTTTACAAATGATGTTTATTCGGAAAGTTATTTTAACAATGGAAATATTGATAAATCTGTATACAATACTCTATAAGGATATTGAAAAGGCATATTGATCTTGTATTGAAACAATGTACAAATAATGATTCGGAAATTAAGTGGTGGGTGGGGCCTGCTATATCCCCTTGATGCATCGGTAGGTCTCACGAGACAAATCAGTTGTTGATAAACCCTTCGAGCTTGTTTCCAAAAATCAGACGGGTTTCTACCCATAGAACAAAACCGTTTTAATGGTACTATGGTATCATGTGACAGAATACATGAATTCCAGTTAATAATAATTCTCTTAATTCATTATTAGTTATTACTATCCATGAGGTTTTCACTGTGGCAAAATCTATGGATGCAATTTCATTCTCAATTTATTAATGGCATGAGTTTTTCATTTATTCAACATGCCATGTTGATTGTGTAAATTTTTTTACAATTCAGTTATTATTGATTCATGATTCTACCATTAATAACCCTTACTGAGCATTTGATCTCACCCCTTTCATTGTTTACCTTCAACAGGTGATGAATAGGAGATCATTTATTGAGTTATTGTGGATGCAGTTTTTAGTTTTTGTTATGTATTGTATTTTGTAACATTTTACAATGAATTTTGAGTTACGTTTATGTATCTAGTTTCTTCAAGACTACTAAACTGATCGTTCCTTCGGGATTTTCATTCCTTACAACCATGACAATATAACAAGTAATGCATCGGCTCCAGTCTAGAGGGGCTAGAGTGTTATTGAAATTGGCATATTTAAAATGGTATAATGTGTTGAATTGTGTTTTAAATTGTTTTTAAAATAAACTGGACATCATCATTTATATTAGCGCAGCTGAAATCCTAGGTAGTTAGTGAGTTATTCAGAAAAAACTCTATGATTTAGAACTTTCTAAAACATAAATTCAATAGGTCACATCCTCAATAGGATTGTGATGAAGCCATCTTGACCAATTTTTAAGATACGTGTGTATAAACATATTGTTGTGTCACCTTGAGTGTGTAGATTATAATATCATGAAACTATCATTAATTTTGGAAGATGACCATTTAATTCACTTGTTTATATTTGATATGTAAATGTGTTTCAATTTTTTTAAACTATTTTGCATACCTTTTGATTTATATAAACATTTTTATATAAATTTTTTATGCCATTTTTTAAAGTATTTCCATCATTTGAAACGGAAAACATGATTTGTTTAAATATGATTCTGAAATGTAAAACCTATCTATTTAAAATTAAAAGATTTATTTGGTAAATTAAATGTTGGAATATTTCATGGAATCATTATTGATACCCTACTAAGATTTTATCTCACACACTACCTGTGCCTTTAGGTATTTGTATATTTTCTCCTACTAGGTTTTAGCAGGGTAAAAGAACCGCTTGGAGCTGGTTCTAGCTGTTGATTTTTGGGATTGGAGAGTTGAGTATTCTAGGAATTGGGTTGTAATTTTAGTTTTCTAGTAATTTTCTATATTTATTTGGGTCATTCATACATATTTGACTTTTGTTACACTTCCCCCATAGAGTTTCTCTTGTATGAATACTAACTTGCTAATATTGATTATGCAATGTTTGTGGAAAATTCATTCCCACTTTCATTTTGTATGATGTCGGGTTCTAGTCACTAACCTATAGGGATTTGGAATACTATTTTATTCATGTTAGTTCCAGGTCAGTTATTGGGTTACCAAGTTACCCGGTATGGTTCTTGACAAACTATCCATCCCAACCTCACATAGGCATGATCACAAAATTACACAATCCAAGTATAATAACATAATTAAAGAATATTGATAAAGGGTACCCTGTACAAATTTTAACCAATTTTACACTCTCACACCCCAACATCATACATTTTGGAAATCCCATCTCTTCCTAATAACATATACCACCACCTCACAACACATTCGTGTCACATCATGCCAAAAATCACCTGCGTCTTCACCCCACAACATGGTCACATATCATCTCATTTGAAAACACTTGGTCCCTCATATCATAATCACTTCCATAACTAGAGTGTTAGGTTATCATGAACATAAAGTACATCAGCCTCATTGCCTCCTCCAACCATGCACGACCCCAACCATTAGGAACCCCACAACATGGACATATTACATCTCACCTGAAAACACCTAGTCCATCACCCCACAACATGATCATATCACATAGTATCCAAATACACTTGGTCCATTTCCAAGTTCACTAATAAACCTTCGGCCATCACAGCCTATGCATATCAACTTTCCAAAATGAGAGAGTGGGAAATAGCGGGTATCAAACCATCCATTCTCATCACCGGGATGTTGGAAAAAACATCACCGTGTTAAAATATGGGTGTCAACACATAGTGATCGATGCAGGTGAGGTACATATGAAAATACTAAGGAATTTAAAAATATATACATATATCCAAACATAATCCCAGACAATGGGTTAAAATAATAATAATAACCATTTAAAAACATCCCCACTTTCACTACAACCTCTAAATGTATAACACCACACAAACCAAAAGCCACAACTCACAATACTAACCAATTTATTTTTTTGACCAATCATTTAATTATTTACCAACATCTATATTTTACCACACAACCCATCATTTATTTTTTCACTTGTCACTTCCATCCCATTAAACAAACCAACCATAAAAATTCCAATCATTATTAAATAATTATTCCGTTACTACCTGATCTTCAATCACAATGCAACCATACATCACAAGTATCTCATCATTCCTATTGAACCATCACCTCATTTCCCCACAAGAATAACCAAACAAACAATAAAATTTTATCCCTAAAATCATGACAAATTTATCACCTCACCACCCCCAAATCATGGATAAAAAACCATCACCTTCATGCCCCAAAATAAAGTCCAAACAACCATCATCTCACCACCCCAAAAGAAAATCCATGTAAACCATCACCTCACCGCCCCAAAATCATGGCAAAAAAAAAAAAACCATACATCACACCACACTACATAGCAAAAACACATTACCTCCCCAAAATCATGACCAAACATAACAAAACATCAAATACCATTTTATAGATTTAATAAAGGGGATTTTATCACATTTAACTTTATTTTAGGTCCATTATCACACACGTGATAAATATAAGGGAAAGCCTTTTGTTATCCAAATATATGTGGTTATCCAATTTCTATTTCTGTGTGATATCACAATAACCTGAAATAAGGTTTACATATCACAATAAATACATTGCAATAAAAGGCTTCCAATAACCATGGTATTCAGTGAAACATCCATCCAATAAAAAAACAACACCACAATAATATAAAAAATGTAAATAATTTTGAATCATCTCCCCTTACCATTCAATTTCTATTAAAAAAATTAATTTATCTTGACAAGGAAAGAACAAACTAGAACCCATGAATAAAAAGAGTAATCCACTACTACATGATAGAAGAAAGAGATAAATGAGAGTTTCCCTACATCAAATAAGATTTTCCAACACACTACACACTATAGAGAGAAGAAGAAACACCCGAAAACCACAACCACATGAAAAATGCACAGATTAACCTACTCTAAAACAAGGGTAATATAAAATACAACCCTAATAAAAACTCAAACCCTAAAAACACCACCATAGTAGATATATGAAAAATAATTGAAGGATAATATCATGAAAGAGAGGTGAAATCACCATGTATCTCCAATGAGACTCCGCCACAACCAATAAATCAAGGCAGGAGGAGGGGGGTTGAAGATCCAATGAGACCCACATAGGGTTCACCTAAAACAATAGGGGGAATAGGTTTGGATGAATGAGGATGGATTTGGCTGGAAGACATATTTAAAATGTGAAACTTAAAAATTTCATATTATATAACCAATTCATGAAATGAATTCCATTAGAATTCCTTAAAAATGAACATTTGTCGAAATTCATGTTGCCTTGTCCTTTATTTTATTACATAACATGAATTACGTTCATGATGTGAATAAATTTTATGGGTTCCACCTCAACCAAATACAAGCTATGAGACCAGATAGCTACACAAACTAAGAACCACCAATTTAAATTGTGTACCAATTTCATAATGTGAATTTCCCACAACAGCTCTGTTGCACCTCCAACCACCAGAAAAATACCTCAAGACTCTTCTAAAACAACTCCAACACCTAGATCTAATAAAGTAATGGTTAGGTAATGAATATTTCCTTATAGAGATAAACCCCCCCTTCATCTTATCAAATAATGATATATCATCCAAAAAATCCGTTGGATCGAAAACTGGTTGGCATCGCACCGATCATCATCCTATGTAGAAAACATGTCGATTATCTTTTGGAAATCTAAAAAAACCTAAAATATCTCCCTAATAAATAAATATAAAATCTGAGGTACTCATAATACTAGTGTCTACACTACCCTTATAAACAAGACTATATCGAACAACACCTAACTCCCCCATAACATTAATCATCACATAACACGAAGTACATAAAAAAACTAATTTCTCTATCTTCTTTACATATTTCGGGAAGTCTGTAACACTAAGCGCATCACCTTGATCTTTTAGTTCCATTCCTTATTCACTAGTGGAACTCCATAAGGAAAATAATATTGTGTATGACAAAAAATAAATGATCTGACCTACTTTGGATTCCATACTTTCATCATCCATTTCGATGATCTTCAGCTCATGCCTGATGATTTCCTGTGCCATAAATACGATGAAGTCCTCTTTGAAACTTAATTCATCACTTCACCACACACATTTACATTAGTCTTATAAATCATGTAAACCATTATTACTTCCACATATAACATTGGTACTTGGGAAAATTTCCATCTTCTATTGAAAAAGGAACTCTAAAAACCATCATTATCATGAGTATAAGAAGATAAAAAATTATAACATATACCTGAAACATGTCGTACATCCCTCAATACGATATTACAACCTAAATTTACAGGGATAAAAATATCACCAACACTAATGAAATTATAATAATATATTTTCCCCACATTTAATATAATAAATTCACCATATTCATTTGAATAAAAAAATTCCCTCCTTAGTGTAATATGGTATGAATCCACTGAATCAATCAACCATTAATTATAATGATCTGGCCTATTCAAATAAACATTTAATAAAATTAAATAACCCTCAAATTTTATAAGACTTATGCTAATATCCTCATAATTGGTGTAATACCTCTTCTTTTGTTCTTTAATATTTTTTTCCTAGATTTACAGAACCATTACACATGACCCTCATTGTCATAATAGAAGAACTTGACTTTTCCTTTTTTCTTTTTATTGACCTCTATGATTACTGTGTCCATCTTTCTTATCCAAAATGCCTCTCTTATTGGAATATTCCTCATTATTAGTATTTTAATAATTATATTTCATCAACATGATGAAATCACATCATCCAACTTTAGAGTGTCTTTCTCGAAAAACGTTATAGTGATAATATTATCATATTAGTCATGAAATGAAACCAATAGGAGTAAATATTTGTCTACTTCATTCATTTCAATAGTAACCATATTACCTTTATCATCAATATTGATCGCCACTTAAGAAGATCCATCAGAAGTATTGTGAACTCATCCATATGGTTTTCTAAACCTTCATTCTATGAAATTAAAAAAATGATAAAATCATTTTTTCAGATACAAATGATATGCTGTGGATTTTGATTTATACCTTCTTTTAGGATTTTCCCTAATATCCTTTGGATTTTTTAGATTCATCACTTCCCACAAAGTATTATAAAAAAAATAAATCTAAATCACGATTTTCACCAACTCTCTCATATCCTTCCAATCACCATCACTCTTCTCCAAATTCTCTTATTTTTACTTTAGTGACTTCATTGATTTCTTAGAAAACCAAATATTTTTTACTCATTTCTTCCACAGAGTAAAATAATTTTTCCCATTAAACAATTAACTGTTGAAATAAATACCATGGTTTGAATAACCCATATCCAATCAAAAGGAAACAAAGATAACATATATCTGATAATAGTTTTTGGGAAGGAAATATTTCAGTTTCAGGATAAAAACTTTATTATGACACAAAATTGTGAGAATATCCAATGAAAATAGAAGCACGCAAATAATAGTAGGAAATAAATCAAGAAAAATATTTTTGTTGTGGAAAAATCATCTAATTTAGAGGATTAAAAAATATGATGAAACTCTAAGAATTATACTATAATAAAAGAGTATTCCAAATACATATGAAATACTGAAACTTGTATTACATTAAGAGCATAGAAAACCTATGTGAAAATCACAACCCAATACAACTTTTCCTTTTATCTTATAATCATCCAGAGATAAAAAGTCACCACTTAGAGATAAAAAAAATATAGGCAAATCCATTATAGCACCTCAAATAGGTCATTTCAAATCCTTCTTTTCCCCTACTCACTGGTTCCCATGGTTGAAAACCATCACCCATGTATTCTCTCACTACAATTCTACACACTACGTATCTGCTCCATTTTTTTCTCACATGTGCATCAACCACAATTATTAATTTCTATATGTAATGGATTACATAAAAAATATGTATTCAACATTTGAAAAAAAATCCATGGGATAAGAAAAATATCTCCCCATTTAAAAGTCATGAGGTTCAAGGAGGGAAATTTGAAAAATTCAAACTCTAAAATTTTCTCATTTGAATAAAAGTTGAATCCCAACAATCTCAACCTTTAGTCCATCAAATAAAGATATCTCATACAACAAAATGAGTTGGATCAAAAATCGGTTGGCATCACACCAACCATCATCCAATGTAAAAAATATGACTATTCTCTTTTACATCTCTAACTAAAACCTCAAACACCTAACTTGAGTTTTGTGAATAATGTTGACTTCATGGGAGGAGTGAGTGATCTTTACACAAGGAATTGAGGACTATTATGTGATATGTAAAATGAGTGACTTACCCTTATGTAGTTAGAGAATATGTTCTCTACCTTTACACAACATATGGTTTAACTTTACTTAGCCGAGGCAATGATTTTTTTACTTTTGGATCAGTATAGTAAATCCTTATTTTAATGCTCACAAATCATGTATACTTTATTACTAACTATATATGTGTTTAATGATAAAATATTAAAAATTATAGTAAAAAAAAATAAAATTAAAAATTATAGTATTGGAATAAAATTTATTTATGTACGACATGATACCGCCAATATATTTGTGTTATCGTTAGTTATAACTTAATACTACCACTTCACTTATCATACCATCAATCAATCTCTTGTTACCAGTAGTAGAGATATTTATACCACTAGTTGGAGTTTTCCATGCCTATTCATATTCTTTCACCACTAGTCTATGTTTACTTATATCATAAAAAATAGCCTACCACTAGCATAGAACTTCTACCTCCATTATAAATCTCATAATGACAAAATAAGTTTTCTATCATCAATAAAACTTTCTATCGTCAGGATTAGTCACACTATAAAAAAAGAGGTCTAGAGGTGGTTTATTAGTGGTGGTCCTAATAACCACTACTAAAAATATAGTGTTAAATATAATTTATAATTTAGTGGCATCTTATTATAACCAACATTTTTTTTTAATTTTTTTTAGATTTAGAGAATGTTTTATCTAAACTACCATTAAATTTTAAAATATACCCTAATGAGACCCCTCCCCCACTCATTCCCCTTTTCCCCCCGACCCCTTACCCCCCAACGATCACTGAACCTCTCCCACCTTCGATACCCATGACCCCGATGCCCCTGCTCCCCAATGAAGACTGCCCCTCTCCACCCTCTGATCCCCATGACCCTAACCCCTATTACCCGAAAAAACCCTACAATGATCCCCACTCACCAACGATGACCCTAACAGTGGCCCCTCTTCCCATTTTCTGGGTGACTATGAAGCCCTATGGTGTCAAAAATCTTAACCCCCTTCATCCCATGACCCCATTATCTGACTACCTCTATCTTGACCAAATTCCCCTACCCATATCTATTTCCTTCTCTCCTCATGTCTATGAACTTATTCAATGACATCCAAAACATTTATTATGAGGGGTAATATTTATTTATTTATGTTTTTATGCTTCTTATATTGGATTGGATCATTTTTATGTTGAATTTGTGTCCAATTGAATCAAGACTCCACCTTGATCAATGATGAAGTTAGGCGATGTTTAATTTTGATTGTACTAGTTTGACTAAACAATTATTTCATTAAATATGAATTTATAGGAAGAAGAGTGAAAATAAAATACCTATGGATAAAATTTGGATTAATTTACCTCAAAACACAACTCGATATGACAAGGGTCTGGAATAATTCTTAGATTAAGAAACTATAGACTGAACAGTGAATTGTAGAATAATATGTATGTGTCCTGATTATAAATTCAAGTGATTGTTGAATAGAAAAAATTAAACTTGAATTTCATATTGAAATAGTTTAGTTATTGACATGTATGTTGTATTTGGAATCATGAATTTAATGTTATGGAAATTAAAAATAATAAACATCCTAAACACAAAGTGACATGTCGGAGGAAAATTTAGTTTGAAACATCATAAATGATGAATTTGGATTTATATAATATAAAGTCTAGAATTTTAATATATGAACAAAAACTTCAGTTGATCATGAGAAGGTTAATATTTCATAGAACATCAGTGAAAAAAAATGAGTTTTATAAATTAGTTAAATATAGAAAAAAAGAATTGTATGAAGAGTATTCCATGTATTCAAAGTTTTTTAATTATGTTATATAATATCAAGTGTCTATGTGGAATTACTGACAATATAATGTCCATGATTTTAGATTTTCTTCATGATGCATTTAATGAATCTAATATCCCTACATCACTCTATGAGATGAAGAAAATCATCCAAAAACTTGGATTTTATTATAAAAGGATACATGCATACCCTAATGATTGTATACATTAGCGGATATAAAAGTCTGATAAATAATAATGCATAATATGTCATACAAGTATATAAAACTAAATGAGAAACAATGAGAGTAAAAATCAATGAAACCCTATGAAGAAATATAAGAATAAAATTAATATGAAGGTTTTTCATTACATTTTTTTAAAAAACACTTGAAAATATTATTAATGTCATCTAAGATTGCATATAACATGAAGTTTCATTCTTAAGATAATAACATTGATGGTTTGATGAAACATCCAAAAGATTAAATTTCATGGAAGGTGTTCAGTTCATTATATGTCAAATTTTTTCAGATCTTAGAAATATATGTTTGGAATTGGATTTTTATGGTTTTAACCCTTTTTGTACTTTAAGTACTATTTGTATCATTTTTCTAGTTGTTTTGATCACCTATAATCTACCTCTATAGATGTGTATGAAGAAAAATTCTTTCATTATGTTGATGATTATTCCTAGAATCAAATTCCTTGAAATTACATTGATATATCAACCTCTAATCAAATAATTCTGAGAATTATAAGATTATGGAATATAAAAATTTAATGGTTCAACATGAAAACAATTCAAAATTCATGTTTCTTTAATGTGGTCATTTAGTGAGATTACTGGACTAGAAAACTTATCTAGTTGGGACAATCATACTAGTTTGGATTGTCTAGTTTGTAATTTTGATTTTGAACCTCAATGATCACCTCATAGTAGAAAATGAAGTTTTTTGTGTCACTGTTTATTTCTTGATACTTCTCATAAATTCAGGTTTAACAAGAAAGAATTCAATAGAGATAAAGTGTTGAGAAATCCACAAAGGGTGTAATATAGTTTATAGATCTTGGGAAAATTACTAAATGCCACTGTATAATTTGGAAAATATAATCAGTTTAAATAAGAAGAAAAAGGGTATGAGGTTCAATATTCAAAGTAGATAGAAAATTACAGTGGAATAAAATGAGTATATTTTTCAAACTTCTTTATTAAGAGTTTAATTGGATACATCATAATCTTGATGTAATGAATATTGAGAAGAAAATCTGCAATAATGTAATTTTTACATTGCTTAATGAGAAGGGTAAATAGAAGTATCACATTAATGCTCATAAGGATTATGAATATAAAGCATGGTTTGTGGGAAAATGAGAATGGAATGTATGTTTTGGATATTTTTACAATGAAAAATCCCAATAAATATGTATTCCAAACAAATTTGTTGAATGTAAAATTTCTATATGGATTTTCAAGTAACATTTCAAGGTGTGTTGACTTTAAAAATTAATATTTTCATTGATTGAAAATTAATGACATACATATTGTGATGGAGAAGTGGCTACCATTGGAATTCCATAAAATGTTACTTGAAAAAGTAAATATGGTTCTAGTTGAGTTTTTACCTTTTTTAGAGAGATTTTTGGAAAAACTCTAAATAAAACTGAGCTTTATAAACTTTAAGAAATATTTTTTTGACACTCATTTATTTTGATATGTTATTCCCCCATTAATTCTTCACAATTATGATTTATTTGACTATTCATTTGGTTGAAGAAGCTAAATGTGGTAGACCAACACAATATCGATGGATGTATCCAATTGATAGGTGCATTAATATTATATTTATTTTCATCGATGAATTGAATTCTATCAAATCATTGAGTAATTTTTTTAATTTTATTCTTTTTTTCATTAGGTAATTTGGTCATTTGAAATCATATATACTAAATAAAGGTCAACCAGAAGGATCTATTTTTTAAGGTTACATAACCAAAGAGTTATTGAACTTCTGTCCATGGTATTTGGATGGTATTGAGACTAAATTAAACTATGAGGGATGTATTAATGACATCTCCACAAATTCTCATTATGAAAACTAGTCATTGATATTTCCATTAATTGGATGACCAATTTCAAATGGGTAAAATTTTACTCTAACTAAATTAAAGTTACTAAAATAATATAGATATGTTATACTCAATAGTCATATTATAGATCCATTTATTGAAGGACAAATATTGCAGATAAAGGGGTGACTAAGGGGTCAACCTTGAAATGATTTGGGAATATTATTTTTGATAATAAGTATATTTTTGAATGGTTCATTCATCTTATAAGTATATATTCATATTCATATTATTGAATATAACTATATTTTATATATTAAAAGTATCACCTTATATCATACTGTCTAGATAATGAATGTTGAGAGTTGAGATGAAATATCAAATGATTTGAAGTTTTTGGATAAAGGTCCTCTAAAGAAGGATAAGAGATTCTATGCCTAAAATATTCATGGATCTAAGTTTGATATAGTTTATTATGAAAAATATTTAAAAATTAAAAATAGTTTTGTGTTTATAATATAAAAGTTTGGATACTATGTAAATGTGATTGATATAATCAAATTTAACTGTCATGGAGAATTTTCAGTTGTATTATTCAAATGAAAGTAGATCAAAATTAATATGGGTATAACGAAATGCTTTTTTACATTCTTATTCTGTCAAATTCTCTCACTCGATCCATACCGATGATCGTACAGAGAATGAACCATTTATCTTGGATTCACAAGAGAATATTGTTTATTATGTGGATGTTGAAATACATGAATGTTGGAGTGTTTTTGTTTACTTAAATCCCAGAGACTTGTATGATATAGGAGATGAAGATCAATTGGTACTTTGTGATAGTGAACCTAATCAAATAAAAAACATTTAATAGTATTTTCATAACAATATTAAAGCAACAGAACATGAAAGAGAGGGTGAAAATGATTCACTATTCATAATGGAGGTTGATAAAAATGAATATAATGTAGATGGATATAAATCATTGTATAAATTCTTAATGAAACTATATTAAAATTTATCCTTTATAAGGGTTTCATACATATATTAATTATTATATATTTTTTTTGTATAAATATTTTACTTTTGAATTTTTCTTATACATTTATTATATATGAACCATTTGAATTGAATTAATTCTAGGAATTTTTCCCTTGAGATTGAAGCTGATTAACATCTCAAAGCACACCACTACTACCATCACCTTCAATGGATCCAAGTGATTCTACTATACCATATACTTCTAATGAGACGGTAGTTTTCTTATATGTTATTTCTATCCCCCCATCTAATGCACTACTAATGATGGTGTAGCTGGTCACCCCACCATCTAGGAGATATTGGCGAGTTACCATTATTGGTATGTATGCCATTGTATAAAAAACTATATATTTTATTAATTTTTTACTATATTTTTCAAACAGATAAATATAATAATAAAAGTGATATAAATATGAACACATAAGATGTATGGTACCTAAATGAATTCAATATTATCATTTTATTAGATGAGTTATGAGTGCTTACCGGTGATGCTTCGAGAATATATGGACAAATGCTTGGGTAGCTTTCTTACGCAATAGTGGTATTTCCATTTAATTATAAATATTGGAGGAATATTCCCAAAAAATGAGGTCATTGATAATCATGTAACTGTAATATTAATTAAATATTCCTTGATATCTAAATTTAAAGACATGAGTAAAACTATTAATACACTTATAAAGTGTTATTTTTTTTATTTCTAGATGTTTTTTTTCATTTTGATGTCCCTATCTCCATTTCAAACCCATGGACTTTGAAACTTTTTGGTAAGAAATGGATAGATTTTAAATGAAGATAATGGCATGAGCTTAATGACACATCTCTGAGATACTAAAAAATGTATGATAATGTTATTGAAGGTATTCCTCGAGAGGAGTGAATGTTGTTTGTAGATATTATTAGAGATACCATTCATGAGGAAATTGCATATTTTACAGGATCTTAATAACTTAAACACAATAAAATTATAATTTTTTATTAATGTTTCAATTTTCTCTAGGAATTAACTAAAAAAATACTATGAATCATGAGAAAAAATTCATTACTCATATAACTAGGTCTTATAGTATTTTGAGAAAAAGAACAGTCTTAGTTTTTATTTTACCCAGTATTATAAATAATATTTTATTACAAGTAAATGTTTTTTCTAACTTGAATATATTTTTTACTAAATGAAAATGAATTAGGTCACTTTTCTTGTTATATAGATATGTGGATGAATGTTCATAGGAAACCCGATAATAGTTTTGTGAAAAACCTACCAAAGAATTTGGAGTATGTAAATTTCATAACTATTTCATGTAATTTAATTACTATAGAAAAATAATGATGAAAAATAAATTATAACGACCAAAAAGACTTAAACCTAATGAAACATGGCTGAATACCTAGATAAAACATTGAAAATTTGTTTTCATTTGACCCATGTAGCCAAACACAATTAATTGACTCTAAGTACTAGTTTTATTTATTTATTTTTCATTATTACTTTTTATTGAAATGAAATAAATTTTAATATTAACTAATTTTTTAATTATATATTATTATGTTGTTTAGCTAATTTAGAAAATCATTATTAATATTGTGGTGTTAATAGGTTAAAATTCAAGAAGATTGGGATGTGAACCGTTCACAATCATAATTGGTTTCCCAAAATAATACAGTTACATTAGTTTTAGGGAAGAAATATCCTAGAAATGTATTGGGGATGGGTTTGTGGCCTATTCTATTAGATAACTTTAGTAAGGAGTCTTAATCATTTACTCTTACAGTCAATGGGGGTTTGGGTAGTGACATTTATTGGGAGGAAAAAAGATAAATTTTATTATTGAAAGAAAAAGTACAAGAACATTACTCTTATTAGAAAACACAGGATCAATGGAATTCAGCAATGGGAAAAGGTTTAGTTTATAGGAAAAAACTAGATCAGTGTGATAATTTTACATGTCTTATAAAGGTTACACATTGTTTAATAAAAAATATCAAGTTTTAAATGATTTTCAACCTTTACAAGGCATGTAAAATTATCACACTCTGTATCCAATTCATGGGTTCTATCTGGTGTCCATTACACGTCATGTATTCCCATTAAATGTCATTCAATTTCCTTGTGAATAGTAAAAAATATTGGTTTTATGTTGAAAATTACAAAAAACCCATGAATTCATTATTGCTGTTATCATCCCAAATTCCTTATTAGCATTACTCAATAAAAAAAGAAAAACCAAAATAAAGGACAATACATACCTGAAAAAAGGTAAGGAGGAATTATAATATCCCTAAAATAAATGATTTCTACCTCCAAAAAGCCCTCAAGATATTGGATCTGCAAAAAGAAAAGGCTATAGTTGCCTCATCAATGACTCCCACTCTCACTTACCATGGTTATCCTATCTGCACTTCCACAACACTAAGATTAGAAGGATCATTTTACCACACAACACCTTATTTTAGTGATCCATAATCCTAACTAGATTCTCAATCAAAGTGGTATCAGGATCAAGATCAACATACTCCAATATAATCACATGGGAAGGATCTGGTATATACCTCATCAATTGGGAAACATGAAAAAATAATGGATAACTGTCAAACTAGATGACATGTTCAACCGATAGGACAACCTCCCCAGTCGTCTAATGATCTTAAAGGGCCCCATAAACCTCATTTCCAACTTACCCTACTTACCAAACTAGTGATGTCCCAAGTGAGGTGAAAATCTGAGAAATAACTGATCACAAACCTCAAACACCAATGGATTATGCCAATGGTATGCATATGATTTATGATGAATATGCATTATGATCACATGTCTCCAGATAAACTACACCATCTCCATCATATCCTGAACAACACTCAGCCCAACCAAGGACCACTCTCCCAACTCTACCTAGCACAAGGAATATCTACATGGATGCCCATTTAAATCTTTAAAGAGATCCATCTATATCAAATCCTAATAACTATTATTATAGAAAAAATCAGCCAAAGGAAAATTATTCTCCTAATATCATCTAAAAGAAAGCACACAATCCCAAACCATATCCTCTATAACATGGATATCCCTATATATCTATTTATCCTTTTGTAGATGATAATATTTGATTAATTTATTCTAGGAACCAATAACCTCTGAAAAACCTTTACAAAACCTATATATGTACTATGGATCCTTGTCAGAAAAAACCACACAGGGAACCCCATAAAGCTTAACAGTCTCTCAAACATAAAAGTCCTCAAGCTATTCCAGATTCATTACCTCCCATATAGGTAGGAAATGCATTGATTTCTTGGTTCGATCAATGATTACAAAAATTTCATCCATCCCACTAGGATTAATTAGAAATGAAATAAAGAAATCCATGGAAATATCTTCCCAATTCCATACTGGAATGGGTAAAGGATGCAACAACCCCATATGTATCTAGTGTTCTGCCTTAATTATCTGACAAGTAAGGCACTGTAAAACTAAATATACTATCAACAGTATCATCCCTTTCCACAAACACTGATGCCTCAAGTCATGATACATCTTGGTATCCCCAGTGTTCATAGAGAAACAAGAACAGTTTCTACTATCCAAAAAATCTTGCATCAAGGAAAATAGAACAACTGACCTTCTATAGAAGAACAAATCTCTACTTGGGGAGAAAGACCACTCACCTGAGGTCTCCCACACCATAAAATCTTTCACCAAAGTGTTATAACTTAGAGTATATCACTTTTTTGAGATTAACTCGCTCATCAAAAGACTAATCATCTTTAATAAAATAAAAGAACACCTATACACCAACATCTTCCACTTCCAAGCTCATATCAGTAAGTAAACTCATCAGAGACCACTCCTCAACTAATTCCTTCACATATTGTGTCAGTAATTTTATACTCAACACATTGACAACCAAATTTCCTTTCCTAGGGGTGTAGAAAATATCAAAATTGAAAGTATGAAGATACTTTAACCAGATTCTTTATAAAAAAATTATATTCCTAAGTAAAAATATATATCAATATCCTATGATCAAAATTTACCATAAACCGCTCCACAAAGAGAAAGTGACACCACATTTTGAGTGCATGTATAACTGCTTCCAACTCAAGATGATGGTTATGGATGTTATTCTCATGAGGGGATAACTGGAAGGATCCAAAATACACAATGTATTCTTCCTACATCAAGACACATCCCAAACCCTTACCAGAAGCATCATAGACAACATCAAAACCTGAACCCTGTTTTGGAAGAATCAAAACTAGTGCTGAACTCAACCTCACATTCATCCCCTCAAAATATCTTTGGTACCTATCATTCTATTCAAACATTACACCCTTTTGGGTTAATACTATCCTCAAAGAAGTGATCTTTGATAAATCTAGGACAAACTATCTATAACACCCAACCAAACCTATGAATTTTAGGATATCAAACACATTTCTTGGATGCTACCAAGAAATACCGCCTATACTGTTTTAGGATATACTAATACACCCCACTCTGATATCATATTCGTAAAAAACATCACCTCTCATATCCAAAACTCATACATGGAAATATTACCATAACAAATATGTTCTTTTAAGGATTGATGAATGATATCCTAATAGTCAATATTCTCCTCCTATGAGATGAAGTACACCAAAATATCATCCAAAAACATAAAAAAAAAGATTCTAAGAACCAATAAAATATATTGTTCATCAAATACATAAACACTGAAGGAGAATTAGTGAGACCGAATGGAATAAATAGAAAATAAAATGCACATATCGAATACTGAATGATATCATTGGTATATCATATTCTATGAATCTAAAATGGTGATACAATACCCACAGTTTAATAATAAAAACCAACAATCCACTCTAAACTAATCAAAGTGATCATCAATCCTTGGTAAATGAATTTTTTTTATAAATGATCACCTATTTCAACTTTCAATAATCAATAAAAATTTTAAATCAGCCATACAAATTTTTAGAAAAAAGAATAGGCGAATCTGATAATGACATGCTAGGATGGATAAATCCTTTAGCCTCTAGGTCTTCAAGAAGGAAATTAAGTTCCACTAACTTAGAAGGTACCAAATTGTAAGATGGTATAGAAATGAGCATCATACTAGGGGGAAGGTCAATAATAAAAAATCCTCTCTCTAGAAAAAGAAACAAAAAAATCAATCAGAAATACCTCCGGGTAATCCAAAACAACTTAAGGAAGTCGACCACCCAAGAAAGGGTCAACTACATCAAGAAAAATCTCTGAAAACTGGCATGATATTACCCTAGAATATGGAAAAACATGCCCTACCCTTACCAATATAGATTCATATTCACCTTAAAAACATAACTTACCCAATTGAAAGATAAGAACTAAATTCAATGATGATAATAGTGTATATTGGCCTTAAAACTATTTGTCCAATCCATGCAGTTAATCACATCTAGATGTAAAGATCAAGAACCAAGAATTACCGCTTTACCTCAAAGTCAGCTATCACCACCCAACACATGGGGAATCCAAATCCTTTTTCCAACATATTTCCCAATGGAATGGAAAGGTCCAAAAATAATAAAATATGTTCTAAACGCAATACCAACATGTAAAAAAACTTTAATGATATAAAATAATGTATATAGGTTATATCAAACAAAGAAACCCCCATAGAAGATGAGACAAACACCGTACCTATAAGAGTAGCTAGTCCTACTTTATATTCCTTTAGTGTATATTCTTTTGTCTAATTTTTTCCTGTCATTGAAACAAGAAAATATCCCTTGGCCTTTGGATTAAACCAACCACCCTTGGAATAATTTTCAAGAACTTGTGAACCCTTTGTGGGAGTATATCCTAACCTACCTCCCTGGGATATCTTCTCACAAAAGTACTATAGATGGATAGATCATCCACAAATATGATAAGTATTTGGAGCCTACACAGAGTTAGGATTGGTATGACCTATCCTTACACACTGGTAACAGACAACCCGCTACTACCATATTGACTCCCCTGATATTAGTCCTAAGGAAAACTAACCACTCTTTCACTTCCTTTTCTAGCTAGAAGATACAACATCAATGACCATTTAACCAACTAGAACTCTAAAAAAACCTATCTTCCAGGATATGCCTACCTCATCTAAATATTCTTTATCAACTACTTCCACAAAGGTCAAATTACACAAGAGTATCAAAAATGACTAAATATTAAGCCTCAGTCCTAACTCAAACCTCTGATCCCTCATGTACCCATTAGGGACAAGATTTGGTTCTAGATTCACTAACTTAGAAAAAAGGGAAGAATACTCCACAATGGTATGCACCCCACTCTAAGGTCGAAAACTCTTAGGTATTTCCCATATGAAATGTCTCAGGATAAAAATGATGGTTAAAATTTTCTTTTTGAATGAAGCATAGGTAATATCATCGTGAAACTTAACATGTACAATAGAGTCCCACCATCTCGTTCCCAGTCCCTAGAGAACATACATGAAAAAACTACCTTAGAGTCTTTAGGATTCTTCAAGAAGTTAAATATCCTCAATATCTGCTCAAGACAATGCTTATATTCATGGGGTCCATTTTTTACCATGAAAGACAGGTGGATGCTATATAGTAAATTCCAAGCTATGATCCACTATACATACTGGGTTCCTAATACCCACTTGAAACAACGTTTAAACAATGTTGATAAAAATTCTACCAAAGTAGGTTACACTAGAGGATTCACCTACAGAACCAATCTCATAGATTCCTCTCTTGGATTTGGAAGATCTGTTCTCAAAGGTATTTTCTAACAAAAGACAAAAAACAATCAGACACAAGGAAATATCAAAATTATAATACCAAACTTTGTTATTAAAAACAAATCTTTTAAAACCTTATGAATTTAAAGCAACGATTAATATCCTTAATTAAAAAAAGAATAGATTAATTAATTTTTTTTCCATATAGTTCATTCAAATGACCCCAAACTCCAAGTCTAAAACCTGGTAAATGTCCCTGTACACCCATAATTACTAAGTTTCATCCACAAAAGTGAGCTAGCTAGGCCCCTTTTCCACACCTACTATCAAAATTCTGATGGTCCTAACTCATGTCAACCCAATACATAGAACCAATCCTAGGCAATGCTAATAAACTTCAGGATGATCATCCCATGATACCAAATTACAATGAACAAACCTAGGCTAACTAGAAAAGTGATCCAAACCATTCCATCACATGGTATGGTTAAAAATGGATAACAAAAACCAATCCTGAATACAAGAAAAACAAGACATACAAGAAGAGTTTAAAGTGGAAATAGACAATATACAATAAAAGACATACATTCCGAGGTGTATCTTGATGTACACTTTTTGTAGTCTCCCTTTAATAGAGATAATAAAAAATTAAATTAAATTTTAAAATTAAATAATTAAAATATTATTTTATTTATTTGAACACCATTTTGTGTTTGATAATTTAATAACGGGTTTAATGAATTTCAAATGCTCAATTAATTTATTTCAATTAATACATGACATTATTGGTTATACCGTTTATTTTCCATGAATACCATAAATTATGGGTATCACCAACAAATTTTGAATTATCATTAAGATGTAATGGAATTAATTAATGGATGAGATATCATAATAATAATAATGAATGAATGAAGAATAAATTTTTATCCATTAATTTTTCTTATTCATTGTATGTATGAAAGTTCTTGAGTTTGACAATGAAATGTGTACATGTTGGATGTTTTAATTTAATTCATTACATGCATTTAAAATAATTTAATATTAAATTAAATTATGGCATGCGTTTCATCACAACCTCCATAATTATGCAGGGCCAACATGTATGAAGATATTTATTTAATCCCTTAACCAATCCTTTGGTTCTTCTCACCTGCATGTGAGTAATAAATACTTGAAATTAATGGAGCATCTCAATGCATATAGAGGCAGTTCAAGATAAAACCTTGAAGATTCCAACAAGATGATACATATCTTTATAGGTGGAATGCTATCAATGATGCCAAGACTGACAATATAAGTTATTTCCCCTAGGTCATACGTTGATTTAATGTCCACTCATTAAATCAACCATTTGATAAATCTCATTAATGGATCATTTAATTAATTATTTATTCCTATCTATAAAATTATTTATTTTATGGATTCAAGTATATGATAACATAAATAAATGAATTAATGTTAAAAGATAGAAATTAAATAAATGAATTATGTGTAAATGTTTTATCTAATATGTTTAATTAATTAAGTAACACCCACATAATATTTAAAACACATGTAATTGATAAAACAAGATAATATTTATGCATAATAAATTAAAATCCCTCAATTAAATGTTATGTCAGACTTGGACTTCCATTACTTGATTGAGAATGAAACTTAGCATAACTAAGTGTTTTACCAACCCTTATTAAGACACTTACTTTTATATGGGGAGTTTTTATTAAGGTTATGGGTTGGATTAATCATTTTACATCATAAGGAGTATAAATTTCATGATATGGTGTAATTTGGAGTCAGGTGTTGATGAAACCATGTCAAGTTTTTAGGATAGGGGAGTCCACTCAATGGAGTAAGGTGCTGTAGACCTACAGTTAACAATAACATTCCTACCTAAACACCATTAAGTAGCTTGAAAACCCTTGTTGGGGTTTTACGATGGAAAATATGTATCCTTACCACTATAATTTCTCAGAAACTAGACATTCTAAGTCAATGGTGAGAGAAATTGGGACTTCATAAAATAATGGGAGATTTAATAATTAATGACATCAATTAATTTATTATTTCTACCATAATTTGTAATCTTGATAAGTACTAATAATATGCTCTTTTTAATTTTATAATAAATTGTAAATCACGTCATCCACATTATACCAATGATCAATATTTGAAAAAGGAAAGTTTCTAACTAAAAATAACTTACATGAATAGTATAGACACCTTCTGGTTGTTTTTCTCCATGAATGGAAATCGTATAGCTAAAATCATCATTTCCCAATCCAACTTCTAAGGAGGTGAGTGACGATGTGTGCCTAGTATACGAGAAACATATGAATGATGCAGTTGACATTCAATGATTTATGATTTCATCTATGTCTAGTGAACTCATGAAGTTTCATGGAAACATGGATGCATATATAATGCTTGAGAACATCCATGGTCTTTAATAAGAAAGAGATATATAAGAAAAATTGATATTTTTAAGGATATTTTTTAGAATAATATCGGAGAGGGTTCCCTTGTTGGCCCTTAAATAGTCAATCCCAATGGATATATTGAGAACCTATAGGTTATAGAGTTTAATCCCCCTAATGAACTGGACATCAAGATCATTATAGCATCAATCCCTTAGAGCTTTTTCTTATTTGTTTTAAATCTTAATACGAACCACATTAATAAGTATCTACCATATTTCTTACTCTTCTTCTCCAAGTAGATAAGGATATGAATTATGAAGATCCTTATGTCTTTATGGTGAACCAATAGAAATGAAAAAATATATATTTAAGCCCAAATATTCTTCACTCCCTTCCAAGAAGAGGAAGATCAAGGGGAAAGTAAGGGACCATGATTTTGTCTATCACTAATGTGGAGCGAAGATTCATCAGAAGAAAAAATGCACCAAGACAATAAAGCAAGGGGAATCTTCAGGTGTGTATTTTATCAAGATTTTTTTTTTCTATTTTTACAATTTGGTTATTAGATATAGTTTTTGGTGATCACATATGTATTAAAATACAAGATACAATTATATTGAAAATTATTGATTGAGGTGAGTTAGATCAATGAGAAGATAACATAGGTAAACATGTTTCTATATCTATCAGGTACTACCACTTAATGTTATTGACCATAATGATATTTATTTTGAAAGGTTGTTATTATGTGTCATCAGTTACTAAGAAATTATATCAGCGTCCAAACTAGATAAAGATGGTTTTATTTTCAAATTTGGAAATAAAGGTTTCTTCTTTTATAAAGATATAATTTGTTATGGTTAGTTATAATTAAATAATATACATTAGGTGTTGGACTAAAAAAACCAAGTAATGGAAATTGATAATGAAACAACCATACATGACTCATACTAGGCCCAACACTGGAATCACTAGATATATCATGTAAATGATAATTTCTGGACGAAACTACATCAATAAGGATATATATATTCTTTTGAAATAAAAATACATTTTTATGTCACATATGTTTATAAGGTAAAATGACCAAGTCACCATTTATTGGGAACCGTGAAAGGGCTAAAGAGATTCTTGAATTAGTTCATACCAATGTGTGTGGACCATTTATTATTGAAGAAATTAGTGGGTAATCAAATATCATAACTTTTACTAATGATTTTATTAGATATAGATATGTCTATTTAATGAGGTATAAGCCGTATTATTTTGATAAATTCAAGGAATACATGACTAAAGTTGAGAACCAGCTTGGTAAGAATATTATGAAACTCTACTCTTCGCATGGTGGAGAATATATTAATCAGAATTCATTGATTAATTACAAATGTTTTGGATCATATTCCAACTCACTTCTACTTACACACCTCTTTGGAACAATGTAAGAGAAAGGAAGAACCACACCTTGTTGGACATGGTGAGATCAATGAAGAGTCACATGAGTCTTCCATTATCTGTTTGGTGATATGAATTACAAAAAGTTTCACAGATACTAAATAATATACCAAATAAATAAATCAATGATATTTCATACAAATTTTGGAGTGGAAGAAAAACCGCGTTATGAAATTTACATGTGCAGGGAAGTGAAGCATTTTTAAGGAATATTCAGGTAACAAACTTGCTCTATGAGGCACAATGTGTACTTTTATAGGATATCCCTAGGAAACAAGGGGATATTACAAATACAACCCCTCATACAATAAGGTTATAGTGGCAAGACATTCCATATTACATGTAAGGGATGAAATATCTAAAATAGATATTTGTAGCGAGATAAAATTTGAGGAAGTAGATGATCAAGGTATGAAATAACAGGTACATGAATATATTCAACAATGCCCCATGGAAGATGAAACTATTCCAGATACACTAGTACTTCATAGGATTAAAATATAGATTATAGAACTAAAATATTATGTTTTTTTAGTCACAAAGTATGGTGACTCATTATTAGTTTATAATAGTGATCCTCTAAACTAAAAATAAGTAGTATGTGGCATAGAAGTTTCATGTTGAGAGAAGCCAAGAATTTTGAAATGGATTCCATGTTCTAATACCAAGTATAGATTTTTGTAGAACCTACAATAGATGCAAAAATTATTGGTTAGAAAAGGGTATTCAAGATGAATATGGACATGAAAGAATAAGTAAATACATATAAAGCATGACGAGTTTCAAAAGGGTTTAAACCACATCAAGAAATGAACTACAACAAATTTTTTTCACCAATTTAAACAGAAAAATCCATCATAAGTCTACTTTCCATTATATCATTCCATGATTATGGTGTTTGGAAAATTGATGTCTAAATAACATTAATTAATGGAAAACATCTATAATGTGTTTTTATATGTATGTATAAACAACTTTCATTAATGGAAACCATCCAGAAGATTTATATATTATATAAAAAAGAGTTTTTGAATCCAATGGATTCCAACAAGGTGTGAAAGTTGGAAAGATACATTTATAGATTAAATAAATTATCTATGTCATGGAAACTTCATTTTTATTAATCCATAATAAAATTTGGTTTCATAAATAATGAATGAGATCCTTGTGTCTATAAAAAGTTTAACGGGAGTGTGGTCATTTTATTAGTTGTATATGTTGATGAAATATTACTCAATGGAAATGAAATTCTATTCTCATAGTCAATTAATATGGGGTTGAATAAATTATTCTCCATGAAGGACTTAGGTGAGGTAGTATATATTTTTGGGTTCAAGATCCTTCATGATATATAAAATAGAATGCTTGGCCTAATTCAAGGTACATAAATTGATAAGATACTAAATAGATTTAGAATAGAACAATCCAAGAAGGTATTGTTGCTAGTATCACAAAGAATTTAACTCTCTAAGAAAATGTGTCCATAGAAACATAAGGAATGGAAAATAATGTCTAGTATTCCATACACTTTTGCGATTGGGTCAGTCATTTATGCTAGGTTATATTCTAGGATATATGTTGTAAAGACCTGAAAAATTCAAGGAATTTTTTTTCTTAATTTTCTTTGGGATTTTACAAGAACGTAGTTTTTGATGGCACCTAATTCTGAGGCCCGGTGTGCCTAGAATCTTTTTCCGAAGTTTAGCTCGGGTACGTTCAGTGAATGAATGAGCGGGTTTTTCTAACTTTTGAACCGGTGCTCAGAATCAAATTCCGAGGGCACCGATGGAATCGCAGCACCAGTTTTTGCTTAGAAACATCTTTTCCGGAGTTGTGTTTGCTTGGGTGTGGTTTTTAATTTTCTGGGGTTAAGTTAAGAAACAAAATAAAAGTGTCACAACCAATTTTTATTTTATTTTTCTTAACTTAAGTTAAGTGGATGATGTGGGACCCACAATATCCTACCCACTTGGTAGGATATTTGTGAGGTGGGGCCCATACGAGCCCCACCGTTTCGTTTACCTTTTTCAACCCCCCTTCTTTAATTAAGTAATGCACCCGCACCACCTATTTAATGAAGTAAACCCTTGCATTTATTCTGGTTAAGAAACGCCTCATTAATTTGGTGGTTTAAGCATTGCAATTAATTCACTTAATTGCTTCTTTCATTTTTTAATTTTAAAGGCAAGACTTGTGAAATAAAAATAAAACAACTCTTATTTTTTTTAGGCTGGTGGTGTTGAGAGGCAAGAGATATTTCACTCAGACTCTTGAAGATCTTCTCTTCCTTGCGAAGAACGCAAAGAACGCGAATAACGTGAAGAACGCCGGATCCTCAGAAATCAACGATGCTTCTTCCACGACACGACGATTCCCCTTCCGTGACGCTTCTTCCGCGATGCCTTCTTCGGTGACGGTTATTTCCGCGACGAATCCTCACTCATCGAATTCGACGAGGTAGGGATTTATTTTAATTGTTGTTCGTAAATTCTTCCATTGCCTTTCTTGTTTTCTATTGGAGCCACCTATTACCACAATAACGAGAGGGGGTCGGACCGCACGAACATGGCCGACCCTCATATCCCTTTTTGGTTGTTTGATATTGTTGCGGCACGAGCAAGGCAACGCGATGCCGAAGCACCGCGCGAGAATTATTAAGGAAAGGGGGAGAAGCGCAGCGCCGTCGCACCACACCGTTGAAGGCGAACCAAAGACGCGGTGTCATCGAGTCATGCCGTTGAAGATGAACCAAAGACGCGGCGCCGTCGCGCGGCACCGGAGAACCACAAAAGCACCCCGACCGGAGTGGGGCCCCGGCGGAGGGGCACGACACCGGAAGGACCAAGGCCGCGGCCGGTTCCGGGCCGCGGCGGAGCAGGGGGACCGTCGGCCGATTCCAGGCTGCCGGCGTCGAAACAGAGGGATAGACCCTTGCCAGTCCCATGGCGGCAGCAGCCGGCCGGCCAGAGCGGGCCGGCCGGTCAGGGGAAAACCGGGGGTTCGTAACCCCCGGTCGGCCAGTAGGTGCGGCACCCCACATGGGGGCCGCGGGTTCTCAACGCGGGGGGCAGCGCGCCCCCCGTTCACCGCTCGGCCGCTGGCCGCACCAGCGCACCGGGCTGGGCCATGCCCAAGTGGTCCGGACCCAGACCCGGTTCGGGTCGACCCAGTTCGGGCCGACCCTGGGGGTATCAGGCTGGGTCGGACTGGGCCCGAACCCCCTAATACCGAACCTCTTTTGGTCTGTTTCTCATAACTTGAGTTGTGGACCTTTGATCGACGCACTATCAGTTGTGTAGATATCCTTGGAACGATTTGGTCATTTTAGTATATTACACTCAGGATTTCAGAAAACTTTTGGTTTGGCCGGGTTGGTTCGTACACGAAACCAACCGGGCCCTCGGAGCGGAAATTATTATAACTTAAGCTCCGGATGTCCGATTGACATGCCGTCGACTTTGTTGGATTCCTCTAGGTGAGACAGACCTTTTGGCTTACTCCGCTCAAGGTTTGGACACAGGTGGAGTACGGTCGGGTTGGTTTTGACTTAAAAACCAACCGGGCCCCTAGGACGAAAAAGCCAATAACTCTCAGACCGGGCGTCCGATTGACGCGCTGTCTGTGACGTTGAGTTCCTGTTGACGATACAAAACTTTTGGATACATCAACTCTAGAATATGTGTTAGTTGATGTATTAGCCCCTCGGCTCATGGAGCGGACCCTCCGAAATGATCTTGCTGTGTGCGGGAACCCTAGAGCTGGCTGCGACTGCGACGACGATGAAAACTGTGCAGAAATCCTCCGTGGATTTGACGACGACGACTACAACACTCAACGATCCTACATGGATCAGTGCTACCGATCCTGTGTGGGTCAGATCCTGTGTGGGTCAGCGCTCAGCGGTCCTGTGTGGGCCAGCGCCTACAGATCCTGTGTGGGTCCGATCCTGTGTGGGTCATTATGGGGGTTAGTTACCTATCGATCCTGTGTGGGTCATTGTGAGGGTTAGTACCTATCGATCCTTTGTGGGTCATTGCGGGGGTTAGTACCTATCGATCCTGTGTGGGTCCGATGACTTAGATGAATCAGTGGCTATATCTGATCATCTCTATTGTAATACGAAGAAGTATACCTGTGTGAGATGAATCTTGACTTGATTTCCTATGTGGATTACGTTATGCTTTCCTGTGTGGATCAGGTTGTGATTTCCTGTGTGGATCTGATCGAACTTGGGCTCGGAGGTTGGAGTGAACTGGAATTGATGACTTAGGTATATGTATGAGAATATACCTAAGTAGAGTCCGATGTTACTTTGTGATTGTATCTTTCCTTTGTGGATTATCCTTTTTGGATTCTGGGAGACCTTCGGGGGTCTCGGGCTCCCTGATGAGTAGCTTATACTCACCCCTGCATGGGCTATGCCCGCACTACATTATGTTGGTTGCAGACGATGGACAACGCTGATCGTGGTTGAGGCATGAGGGGCAGGTCAGTACCTGGAGGTGGACCATTGGGCGGGACGTACACGGAGCAGACGGCTGGACCCGAGGAGCTGTGGAGGCTATCTGTACCCACCCTTCAGGTGGGACTTCAAGTGGACGGCTCGAGGCTGTGGCTTTACTTTCAGTTGCTGTTTTCCCTTTCCAGTTGTACTTTACTTTCAGTTTGGGTTTGTATTCTGTCCCACTTACTTTTCCACAGTTACTGTTGTACCCAGTTTTTACTTAGTGTTTACTTCTACTACTTGCTTGCTCTGTGGTTTTTGTTTACTTTTCAAAGGCAATGACTTCCCTTTTTACCGGGATTTATGCCTTGGTGCTAGTTGCCAGCCCCTGGCCTATGGAAGGAGGGCTTGGGGTAGTCACGACACGGGCCCCGAGGACGGTTCATGACAAATTGGTATCAGAGGAGTTCGGTTCTACCGCAGAACTCATGACTCTGATCTTTTTCTATGTGAAGCAGTATTGTTAAGAGTATTGAGTGTGGTTATCAGTCCAGGGAGTCCAGTGTTGGTGCGACGGCCGACGTATCCGTACACCAGGACCTTGACTTCTGATTTCTGACTTAATGCACGAAAACATTGATTGCATGTGTGTTACAAGTTTTCTTTGTGATTACTTTGTGTCAGCTCACCAGGTATACTATTTTGACCATGGCACACCTATTTCTTTTCAGGATGGCCCCACGATGGCAGCTAGATAGGGTTCCGAGAGTTGTGCATGATGACAGCCCACCGAGCGATGAGGCCTCGGTACAGGGCCCTTTGACAGTAGAGGCACCGGTGGTACCACTACCCGCTGAGCCACCGATGCTACCAGCCCCAGCCGCTGACGATGCACATCACCTTAGTGCACTGCATGAGTTTCAGCGCCAGCGACTGCCCAGGTTCCATAGGGAGACGGACCCTCAGGCCGTTGAGGATTGGCTGTAGGTAGTTGTATGGGTTTTTAGGTTAGTGAGGACACCAACAGACCTCATAGTGATCCTCGCAGCGAGCCTACTGCATGCGGCAGCAGGCAGATGGTGGAGCTTGATGCTCCAAGTGCACGATGAGGCATCTCTCCTCTGGATGGACTTTGAGATCCTCTTCTGCTCGGAGTTCTTCCCAGCCACCCTCCGTGCGGTGCGCATCCAGGAGCTTCTATAGCTGCGGCAGGAAAGCTTGATGGTTGCCCAGTACTCGGCGAGATTTACCGATCTCTCGCGCTACTCGACAAACATGGTACGAGACGCATTCTTCCGGCTTCGGACCATCGAGCAGGGATTGAGACATGAGATCAGGGCATCACTGATCTCCCTTAGTATTCCGACACAGGAAATGGTACTGGAGCGATCCCTTCTCATCGAGAGCTTCCCTGCTGAGCCGACTTCAGCAGCGATACCTACTGCATGGCGGCACGTAGCAGAGTCTTCTGCAGCAGGCAGTCGACGGATGACTCATGGGTCCAGGCAGACCAGACCCTCAGGCAGATGGCCTCAGGACACTGGCTCAGCAGTGCGGGGAACACAGCACGAAGCCAGTCTTTCGAGAGGCAGACAGTGCTACGCATGCGGCAGGCAGGGCCACATGGCCCGTGACTTCCCGACTCGCCGTGCCGAGGAGCAACAGACGGTTGAGGGGCCACCCAGGCAGATGCGGAGGGTCGACCGTGGCGGTCCGCAGGGAGCAGGCGGACGAGGCAGAGGAGCTGGCCGAGCAGCAGGTGGTGGGCGACTCTTTGAGGCTCTACCACCATCACCACCAGGAGGTCCACCCCGACCACAGGGAGCTGGCGGGCAGAGACAGGCACAACTCCAGGCAGCAGAGGCCTACGACCACGGCACGCCTGAGATGATTCGAGGTACTATATGTGGATATTACACCCTTGCTGCAGTTCTTATAGACACAGGAGCGAGTCATTCTTTCCTAGCCGCTGCCCTTGTTCGGAGCTCAGAGATTTCGACAGAGCCATTGGCTCGATCCTTACGGCTAGAGACTCTTACGGGAGTAGACTCGACGATTACGCATTGGTGCCGGAAGTGTGAGCTTACTCTAGGAGGTGAGAGGTTCGGCTGAGATAATATTGTAGTGGCGTCGAGGCCTTAAGACGTCAGCTTGGGCATGGATTGGTTATCTACAGTCCATGCTCATATTGACTGTATTAGGCGCAAGGTGCGGTGTGTACGCACCGACAGGAGCAGGTTCACCTTCACCGGCGAGAAGGGAGCCTTCGCAGCACAGGATGAACTCCCATATAGGAGAGAACCGCCCATCACTCATCAGTTGGATAGCCTCATCCTAGGAGCTGTTGACGTGAAGAGTCTAGTTTTCATGCAGTGGTGGATCAATATGCAGATGTTTTCCCTGACAATATTCCAGGACTACCTCCTCGTAGAGAGGTAGACTTTTATATTGATCTATACCCCGGGACAACCCCGATATCCACCCCATCATATTGGATGGCTCCCACTGATCTTCGAGAGCTACGGGTACAGTTGGAGGACTTGCAAGGAAAGGGATTCATCTGACCCAGTGTTTCACCCTGGGCTTCCCCGATATTGTTCACCATGAAGGCGGACGGGAGCTTGCGACTTTGTGTCGACTATCGTCGCCTGAAACAGGTGACAGTGAGGAACAAGTATCCGCTACCGAGGATGGATGACCTCTTCGATCGGATGAAGGGAGCACGGTGGTTCTCAAAGATAGACCTCAGGTCAGGCTATCATCAGCTCAGAGTTCGGGAAGAGGATGTGCAGAAGACGGACTTCAGATGTCAGTATGGCCACTATGAGTTCTTGGTTATGCCATTCAGTGTAACCAATGCTCCAGAAGTGTTCATGGGCCTCATGAACACGATCTTTCAGCCAGACCTCTATCGATTTGTCGTGGTCTTCATCGACGACATTTTGATATACTCGACCACTAAGGAGGAGCACGCCTACCACTTGCAGGTTGTAATGGACACACTCTGAGAGCACCAGCTTTATTGTAAGCTCTCGAAGTGTCAGTTATGGATATGCTAGGTCCACTTCTTGGGACACGTCATCTCTGAGGCAGGAGTTGTGGTGGATCCTGCGAATATCGAGGTAGTGCTAGCTTGGGAGCCACCCAGGAGCGTGACGAAGGTGCAGAGTTTCTTAGGACTAGATGGATACTACCGAAGATTTGTGCCAGACTTCTCCAGAGTTGTGGAACCACTCTCAAATTTGATGAAGAAGGGGAAACCCTTTGTGTGGTCAGACAGATGTCAGCAGAGCTTCCAGGAGCTGAGACCGAGATTGACCAGCGCACCTATCCTGAGGTTGCCGGAGGAGGGAGTAGGGTACGTAGTCTACTGCGATGCATCAGGGATCGGACTCAGGTGTGTCATGATGCAGGAGCGGGCAGTGATCGCCTATGGATCACATCAGTTGAGGCTGCATGAGTAGAACTATGCTACCCATGACCTGGAGTTAGCAGCAGTGGTATTCTCTCTGAAGACATGGCGACACTATCTGATGGGCGAGCGCTTTATAGTCTATTCTGACCACCAGAGTCTCAGGTACATCTTCTCTCAGAAGGACCTAAACCTCAGACAGCAGCGATGGATCGAGTTCTTCCAGGACTATGAATTTCAGATAGTCTATACTCCTGTAAAGGGGAACGTGGTAGCCGATCCTCTCAGCAGGAGGATAGGCATTCAACTACTTGGGGAGGCGACAGAGCAGCTAGCCGCTTTGAAGATATCCTTCGTGGATAGAGATGGAGCAGCCTTCCTTCAGTTACTCACAGTCACTCCTCCACTACTGTAGTGGGTCAGATAGGTATAGTGTGGGGACGCTGACTGTGAGACGCGGCGTGCCCAGATATCCTCAGGACAGGCACCTAATGGTTTCTCTGTAGGAGGAGATAACGACGTCCTTTTCAGAGGACATACCTTGGTACCATTTTCTTTATGGGAGGAGGTGCTGAGAGAGTTTCACACTTCCGCTTTAGCGGTACATCCTAGCATAATGAAGATATACCAGGATCTCAGACGACAACACTGGTGGCCGGGCATGAAGAAGGCTGTGGCAGAGTTCGTTTCTCGATGCCTCACCTGCCAGTAGGTGAAGGCAGAGCACCAGGTACCAACAGGCTTGGTACAAACCTTGGAGGTCCCGGAGTGGAAGTGGGATGACATATCTATAGACTTCATGACTGGACTTTCACGCACTTCCAGAGGTCATGACTCTATTTGTGTGATTGTCGACCGACTCACCAATTCGGCTCACTTCTTACCCATTAGAGAGAAGGGCTCAGTGGAGTGCTTGGGATGTGTCTACGTTCAGGAGATTGTATGGCTTCATGGTGTTCCATATTCCATCGTTTCCGATCGAGATACTCTCTTTACTTCCCGGCTTTGGAAAGGGTTGCAGGAGGCGTTCGGGATGCAACTACGTCTGAGCACCGCCTTTCACCCCCAGACAGATGGTCAGATGGAGAGGACCAATCAGACTCTCGAGCACATTCTTCGGGCATGTGTCCTCGACTTTGGTTGCAGCTGGGAGGACCAACTACCCTTAGTGGAGTTCATGTACAACAAGAGCTACCACTCCACCATCCGGATGCACCATACAAGGCATTGTACGACCGACCTTGCAGATCTCCTCTGTGCTAGATAGACCCTGGGGAGTCAGCACTTGTGGGACCAGAGATGATCCGGGCCACGACAGAGAAGGTCCAGGTCATCCAGGAGCGGATGAGGACAGCTCAGAGCTGACAGAAGTGTTATGCTGACAGGAGGCGGAGGCCACTAGAGTTCGAGGATAGCGACCACATCTTCTTGCAGGTCTCACCTCGACGTGGATTACGGAGATTTGGACAAGGTGACAAGTTGTCTCCACGCTTCATTGGACCATTCCAGGTCCTCAATAGGATTAGTGAGGTGGCTTATTGCCTGGCTCTACCACCTCAGTTGCACCGGGTGCACGACATCTTCCACGTTTCTCAGCTGAGGAGATACGTGCACGACCCGACACATATCATTGACCATGGGGAGCTGGACGCTGATGATGGGGCGAATTTTGCGGTGGTCCTGGTGGAGATTGAGGATAAAAAAGAGTGGGTCCTATGTGGACTGTCGATTCCTCTAGTGCGCATTAGATGGCAGCACGGGAACCTCCAGGAGAGCACTTGAGAGCGGGAGGCTCAGATGCGTGCTCAGTACCCACATTTGTTTCCCTAGTTTTTGATGTATCTTTATGGGGACGTAAATCCCTGAGGTGGGAGTGATGTAAAGACCCGAAAAATTCAAGGAATTTTTTTTCTTAATTTTCTTTGGGATTTTACAAGAACGCAGTTTCTGACGGCACCTGATTCCGAGGCCCGGTGTGCCCTGAATCTTTTTCCGAATTTTAGCTCGGGTACGTTCAGTGAACAAACGAGCGGGTTTTTCTAAATTTTGAACCGGTGCTCGAAATAAAATTCTGAGGGCACCGATGGAATCAAAGCGCCGGTTTTTTCTTAGAAACATCTTTTCCGGAGTTGCATTTGCTCGGGTGTGGTTTTTAATTTTTGGGGTTAAGTTAAGAAATAAAATAAAAGTGGTACAACCGATTTTTATTTTATTTTGCTTAACTTAAGTTAAGTGGATGATGTGGGACACACAATATCCTACCCACTTGGTAGGATATTTATGATGTGGGGCCCACATGAGCCCCACCGTTTCTTTCACCTTTTTCAACCCCCTCCTTTAAATAAGTAACGCACCCGCACCCCCTATTTAATGAAGTCCACCCCTGCGTTTATTCTGGTTAAGAAACGCCTCATTAATGTGGAGGTTTAACCGTTGCAATTAATTCACATAATTGTTTCTTTCATTTTTGAATTTTAAAATGCAAGACTTGTGAAATAAAAATAAGACAAATTTTATTTTTTTTAGGCTGGTGGTGTTGAGAGGCAAGGGAGATTTTACTCAGACTCTTGAAGATCTTATCTTCCTCGCAAAGAACGCGAAGAACGCGAAGAACGTTAAGAACGCCGGATCCTCGGAAATGAACGATTCTTATTCCGTGATGCTTCTTCTATGATGCGGCAATTCCTCTTCTGTGACGCTTCTTCTGTGATGCCTTCTTCCACGATAGTTATTTCCGCGACGAATCTTCGCTCATCGAATTCGACGAGGTAGGGATTTATTTTAATTGTTGTTCGTAAATTCTTATGTTGCCTTTCTTCTTTTCTATTAGAGCTGTCTGTTACCGCAATAATGAGAGGGGGTCGGACCGCACGAACACAGACGACCCTCCTCTCCCTTTTTGGTTGTTTGATATTCTTGCGGCACAATCAAGGCAACGCGGTGTCGAAGCACCGCGCATGAATTATTAAGGAAAGGGGGAGAAGCGCCGCGCCGTTGCGCCGCTGAAGACAAACCAAATACGCGATGCTGTCATGCCACGCTGGAGAACCACAAAAGCACCCAGGCCAGAGCGGGGCTGCAGCGGAGGGGTGCGACGCCGTCACACCACGCCGGACGGACCAAGGTCGCGGCCGGTTCCTAGCCGCGGCGGAGCAGGGGGACCGACGACCGGTTCCGGGCCACCGGCGTCGGAACAGAGGGACCGGCCCTTGCCAGTCCCATGGAAGAAGTAGCCAGCCGTCAAGATCCGACCGACCGATCAGGGGAAAACTGGGGGTTCGTAACCCCCGGTCGGCCAGCAGGTGCAGCCCCCCACATGGGGGCCGCGGGTTCTCAACGCGGGGGGCAGCGCGCCCCCCCCTTCACCGCTCGACCATTACAGTCGAGCCGCCAGGCCTCTGGCTGCGCCAGCCGGGCCGGGCCGCGCCCATTCGAGCCGGACCCGGACCCGGTTCGGGTCGACCCGGTTCGGTCCGACCTTGGGGGTATCGGGTCGGGTCGGACTGAGCCCGAACCCCCTAATACCGAACCTCTTTCGGTATGTTGCCCATAACTTGAGCTGCGGACCTCCGATCGATGCACCGTTAGTTGCGTAGCGATCCTTGGATTGAGACGGTCGTTTCAGTATTTGACACTCAGGGTTTCAGAGAACTTTGGGTTCGGCCGGGTTGGTTCGTACACGAAACCAACCGGGCCCTCGGATCAGAAACGCTTATAACTTAAGCTCTGGATGTTCGATTGATGTGCCATCGACTTTTTTGGATTACTCTAGGTGAGACAGAACTTTTGGCTTAATCCGTTCGAGGTTTGGATGCAGGTGGAGTACGGTCGGGTTGGTTTTGACTTAAAATCCAACTGGGCCCCTGGGACGAAAAAGCCAATAACTCTCAAACCGGGCGTCTGATTGACGCACCATCTGTGACGTTGAGTTCCTGTTGACGATATGGAACTTTTGGATACATCAACTCCAGACTATGTGTTAGTTGATGTATCAGCCCCTCAGCTCATGGAGCAGACCCTCCGAAACGAGCTTGCTGTGTGTGGGAACCCTAGAGCTGGCTGCGACTGCGACGACGATGATGACTGTGTAGAAATCATATGTGGATTCGACGACGACGACTACAACACTCAGCGATCCTACGTGGATCAGTGCTACCGATCCTGTGTGGGTCAGCGCTCAGCGGTCCTGTGTGGGCCAGCACCTACAGATCCTATGTGGGTCCGATCCTCTGTGGGTCATTGCGGGGGTTAGTACCTATCGATTCTTTGTGGGTCATTGTGGGGGTTAGTACCTATCGATCCTGTGTGGGTTCGCTGGCTTATATGAATTAGTAGCTATATCTGATCATCTCTATCATCATACGAAGAATTATACCTGTTTGAGATGAATCTTGACTTGCTTTCCTATGTGGATTACGTTATGCTTTCCTGTGTGGATAGGGTTGTGATTTCCTGTGTGGATGTGATCGAACTTGGGCTCGAAGGTTGGAGCGAACTGGAATTAATGACTTAGGTATATGTATGGGCATATACCTAAGTAGAGTCAGATGTTACTTTGTGATTGTATCTTTCCTTTGTGGATTATCCTTTGTGGATTCTGGGAGACCTTCGGGGGTCTCGGGGTCCCTACTGAGTAGCTTATACTCACCCCTGCACGGGCTATGCCCACACTACGTTGTTTTGGTTGCAGACGATGGACAACACTGATCGTGGTTGAGGCACGAGGAGCAGGTCAGTACCTGGAGGTAGACCATTGGGCGGGACGTACACGGAGCGGACGGCTGGACCCGAGGAGCTGTGGAGGCTATCTGTACCCACCCTTCAGGTGGGACTTCCAGTGGACAGCTCGAGGCTGCGGATTTACTTTCAGTTGCTGTTTTCCCTTTCCAGCTGTACTTTACTTTAAGTTTGAGTTTTTATTCTAGCCCACTTACTTTTCCGCACTTACTATTGTACCCAGTTTTTACTTAGTGTTTACTTCTACATATTGCTTGCTCTGTGGTGTTTGTTTACTTTACAAAGGCAATTCCTTCCCTTTTTACCGGGATTTATTCCTTGGTGCTAGTCGCCAGCCCCTGGCCTATGGAAGGCGGGCTTGGGGTAGTCACGGAACGGGCCCTGATGACGGGTCGTGACATATGTTTCCTAACAATTTAGTGTGGTAGAAAGATATCAAGATGATCCAAGTGACCGCCATTGGATGATAGTCAAGACTACCCTTAAGTAACTAAGTTACACAAAGGATATGTTTCTTGTTTATGGAGTATATGAGGAACTAATCATCATAGGATATGAATATTCTATATTCCAAACTGTTCATGATGTCATGAAGTCACAAACAAGATATATCTTCACTTTGAATGGAGGTTTTGTGAGCTGGAAGAGTTCAAAGAAGGTTGTGGTAATAGATTCTATAGTAGATTCCAAGTATATTGGGGATTATGAGTAGATAAAGAAGTAGTATGGATGTGAAACTTCATCCATGAGATTAGCGTGGTAACTAACATTAAATATCCTATAACACTCTATTGTGATAATATTGTAGTAGTGGATCTCGAAAAAGAGTCAATGTCACATCACCAAATGAAGAACATACTTAATAAGTATCATCACTAGATGGATTTTTTTAGATAAGATGTTGTAGTGAGAATTATATCCATGGAATACAACATGGAAGACCCCTTGACTAAATAATTGACTAATAAAAAATACGAATATCATGTGAGGTATTGGGGACTGAAAATCATAGTCTGTTGGTTCTAGGCCAAATAGGAGATTGTTGGAGTTCTTTTCCTAGGACCAACTATTTGTAATTTGATTACTAGTATATTCAATGTATTTAATATTAAATAAACTTATTGTTATATATTGTTAATTGTTCTGAATATCTTTAATATAACAATGTCCTAGAGTAATTTTCACATTCATAAGGTCATAACAATTTCCCACCATTATGAGAACCATGAAGTTCAATAAAAATATTATTAAAACAATTATATAGTTAAATAATATACTTTTATGGAAAACATAGTATTTATACCATCATGTGTGACTAATCATAAGCATATGATTATTATTATAAAAAATTTCTCACTTTTAAATCTCTAAGATCGAGGATTTTGAGAACATATCCACCTGTAAGAATTCCACAGGTTTTGGTGTCATCAGATATTCCTATCTACGAGAATGTGTGGTAGTCTTTAGAATTTTATATTATCATTGGTTCATGTCATGAATCACACACTTAGATTTAATTATGAAAATATTCACTCCATATGTGCTGGGAAGTAGGGTATGTTGGGTGTTTCATGATTGAAATGTCGTTAATGGATAACTTGATGAATAAATTTTCCCTTCCATATTTATAGAATCTGATATATCTTCCCTTTGATTAGAATAGAATCACCTCCCTAAATTCCATGTCCATGGTGTAACAATGTATTTATTTCATATAGTCAAAGAAAGATGTATTGAGAATATCAGTTGATAACACAATCATACAACCTTCTTGAGGAGTTATTGTGACAGAGACATTATATTAAACAATGAGTGTTCATATATGGATATTAATATTTCGACATTAAGTTCATTATCTTAGGAGTATTGTCTCATTTCTAAATAGCAATCATAAACCTTATGAAATACCATATAATTAAAATTAGAAAGAACCATAGATGGTAAAAAAACTATGTTTTTAACTTTACCTCAATTAAATTTTATTTGAATTTAATTACTAGAAGAAATATTATTCTCATGACCGAGGGATAATTTTATTTATGTTATATTGATCACATAAATTTAATAAATATTTATTCATATTCATTTAAAAGAATGTATATTTATTTATTATAATGATTATTTAATAAATATTTAATTTTATGTATGGGAATAAAATATTTAATTTTAAATAAAATATTTATTTAGGTATTCAATAAAAAATGAAGTGTTCGAACAGATCAAGACCATATTGAGTGATAAATAATTATTTACAAGTCAGAAAATATTATTTATGATTTTTTGAAATTTGGCATGTGCCAAAAAATAATAACAATATTATTTTTATGTATAATGGGGTTTCATTAAATGTTATAATATTATTTAATGTCTAACATGAAATTAAATTATCATTTTAACCTACAAATTAACTCTATTAATAGATGGCTATGTATATTTTGGGGAGTATCAGTGTTCAATTGAGAAAGAGATAATTATTTCACACAACAAATTATCACTTGACACCTCCCCATATATCCCTCTAAAGATCAAGAAAAACAAGAGAAATTTCTTCAATACCAAAGAACAAGTGATCTTGAATGAACAATGCAAGAAATTTGATTCGACGTGATCACACCCAATGATTTAGTGAAGTTTTTAGAGATCATAGGACCACATTTGGATCACCACTACATGGAATTTATCCTCAGATCTTCACAATTAAATTAAGGAAATCCAAAATTATCTTCTTAGATGATCAAAATTCTTTAAAAAAGAATGTTCTTAATACTAGGTATTCATTTCTTCAGATATTAAATAATTTAATTGTAAATTTGATGTGTAAGATCCCCTCTCATGGTTTTGGATGGTGATAATTGAAAGTAATTCTAATATATCACCCACCAATGCACACTTCTTATACAACTTAAACCAACATCACTTTCCTGTGGTAGACATGGTAGTGATACATATCCAATAGAATAATGGATAATCCATAGAAGACTTCTCAAATGAAATCTAAAAAAATAATGATGGATTTTGTATATTTATCCTTATTATAAAGAAACCCCAAATATCCATAGACCATAGATGATGAAACAAATCATGGGAAAGTAGAGAAATGATATAATAATAATAATAATAATAATAAAATGATAAAATAATGATACATACCTTAAGTATTCATGGATTATGATAGAAGAAGACTATAAAAGATGAAGAGGGTGGAGTAAGGAAGACTTCACCAGGTGGAATTGTGAAAATGAAATTAAATAGGGACGTCACCCATTTTACCTAATGATATGGATAATGAAGGTAAATAATAATAATGATAAACAGGGATAGAATGAAACATGCATTGGAGACCAAACCCATGTTTAATAAAAAAATTATTAAATAAAAATATGGAATAATAATGAGTTGATGAGGTGAAATAGTCTTTTACTAATAAAAATAATATAGTAAAAATAATTAGTATGAGTTAATTTTAAAAAAAATAATATTTATTATCGACATATGCGTGTAATTGTGGATTTGAACTTGAAAATTACCATATCATATTTTTGTAATAATTTCATTTGTAGCTTTAAATTTCAATTTTAACTTCCCCTATAAAAATAAACCTCCTCAAATTCATGTACTTGTGAAACCATTTCATGATGAATTAAAAAAACATTCATGCATTAATATTACCCATATGAAACATGTCATCATCAATTTATGTTAAATCAATACAAATGATCAAACTCGATATGTCAGGTACATAAAAACAATCCTTCAAAAACAATAGATGAGAATCCATCAAACATGAATAAGTTCCATATAGAAAAAAACCCTAGAAAATATTTTATTAAAACTGTAAAAAATTTCCAATGTAGAGAACCCCCACTAATAAATATTTAAGAGAAAAGGAAATAGGAAATCAGTTGATAACACCACAATAGTCCTACAAAACATCACGAAGATTTAATAGAAACTACATACTCTAATAGTTTTATTAATATCAATACATATCCAATTGACTTTAGAGTATCCAAACTGAATGAAAAAACAATATTGTACAAGATAGTTGTATATATATACAAGACAAGACCAATACATTAAAATAAGAAAATTTCTTCCTACATCAAGGCACCCATTCCACCAAACAAGAGAGTAAAATAGAATAAACCATCGAAATCCCTAATGATTTATCATTAGGTCTAGAAATTTAAACAATTAAGAGTGTTGGACTAAATGTAAAAATTTCCTTCTAGTTGTGAAATTATACAAAAAAATCTTCAACATACTTCCTATATAGTTTTCTTCATAACTAGAAAGTATTACTTATAGAATACTGGAAACTTTTTTAAGATCTACCAAATAAATATTAAGTTCATTTCCATGGGATACTAATGTAATATATGTTGGGATCACTGAAAAAATTCTAATTCAATTTTAGATATCACCTCTCCCTTATTGGGATGTAATCATCCCCAGTAATGTCCTTGGACTTATTATCGTTGAACAAAAGAGTGTATTGATCCTCAATATGAGGATACATATCATCCTAAATAAATTCATTAATAATAGAAATATTTCTGAGGATATTTTATTATATAATTAGTATTGATCTAAGTAATAAAAATTCCAAAGGATCCTATGACCACTATCCATTCTATATTTGAATAGTATTTATATAGACTTGTTTTTTTAGATATGGGGCAATGACACCATTTTTTTCAACCAAAACATTCTTTCCTTTTATTGAAGTCATTCTAAATGATTTTTTCTCATTCTATTTTTTCATTTCTAAGAGTTTTATCAACATTAACATCTTTAACATCTATAGGTTCCTTATTAAAAAACTTAACCTCACCATGTTCATTGATTTATTGGTCACTACAAGTAGGTTGGATACAATTCACTACCTAAAAAAACCAACTTTAACCCAAATTCATAGGAACTTACACTACGTTTTTAGGGGGTTATTTTCTTGGTGAGTTGAATATTCCACCTTCAAAAATCAAGATTGAAGATATTTGGCACCATAGGTTCATGTAAAAGAATTTATATCAGTCATTAAAATACTAGAAGGGATATCCTTATCAATAAAATCATATAATTAGAATCTTATATTTTATTTTCTCCATTATCAACCAAGATAGCTCTATTAGTGGGAGGATGAGAGAGATAATATTATGAAATAGGAAATTCCTCATGAAAATGCCTTATTTTTAGGTATGCATTTCAAAAATACCATAAATTCACATAGGTAACCACCAACAAGAAACTCAAGTCCCAATTCTAAATCTCTATGTAAGAATTCAAGGATTTTGAGAGATAAACTTATATTCAAATATGATGAATATAATGCCTCAATAATTTCTTACTGAAAGAATCTAATTTAATTTGCTGGCCTATTGAACTCCAAATAAGAAATTAATTAATATTCTCAAAATGAAATAGAGAAAAATTGTAAAACCCTTAATAGATAAGGACAATTAGTAGCTCCAATTCTGAAATAAAATTAGGGCACCATTTCAATACCTTCATAAAACATTCCCCGAATGTCCAATAAAACCATGAATAATGTCTATAATAATAATTTTCTAAAGATAACCGAATCACAACATTCGACCCATTAAGATGACTATGATAAAAGTTAACAGGAATAATTATTTCAAAAATAATTTTGATGTGATTTCAAAGAAGAATTACATTTATGAATTCTACCAATAAAAAAAAGTGAAGATCTGATGAAAATGCGAACCTCTTTCAATAAAAAATCCAATCTTGAAGAATATATCATGTTGAAACTTCTTCTACTTGAATTAATTCCCAATAATAAATATCGTAGGACCGTTAATTGATTTTTGAGATATTCCCAAAACAATAATTATGAATGACCAATATGTTTGGTAAAATACTATCCCACATTGGCATCTACAATGGATTGTGGCTCACAAATAATATTAGATGAAAAATTCATACTATAACACACGGGTTTTAGGATGGAACTCCAGAAGGTCCTATGTGTTGGTATCAAAAGACTTAATGTTGGAGGCAGTGGTTATTAAAAAGTTGTATCAGAGCCATGGTGAAACCCAAAAGTTATATAGGGTGTGATATTCCACAAAATTGTTTCACAATAATAAGGATGAACCATTAAATGAATGTGGATCCATGGTTCCTTATGTCAAAAGTCATCCTGATAACATTGGTCAGGTGGCGAGTACCGATGATGATAAAAATAATGGTGCAAGATGGTTGGATCTAGTGTATTATCGAAAAGGTGAGGCCCAATTGCATGGTCTATGGTTTAAAGGGATGATTGTTGGGAGGAAACCCTATTCCACATCAGTTTCCAAAATGGATGGGGCTCACATATAATATTGTATGGGAAATTACTCCTAACACCCATGGCTTTTTGGATGGTTCCCTAGAAGGGCCTATGTTCTGGGATTGGAAGACCTAGGGCTAGAAGAAATGGATATTGACCTGATCATCCACCTCTAAACTTATACTCTCACCCCTCTATCACCCATAATCCACTCTCAATCCACCCTATAATAATATCAATAATAATAATAATAAAGTACCATATGAAAATTAGTGGAATATATAACAAATCCAAATTCATCATCAAATATTAATATCACCCAATTCTCATGTGAATTACAATATCATACAAAAATACACGTAATAACAATAAAATAAAATGTTAATTCCATGAAATTACCAATGTATTTTATAAAAAACCCAAATATTTAAAGCATTATTTATAATTTACAAAACAATGTTAAATAATCGAAAATAATATAATAAAAACCCCATAATTAATTATAATAAGTCTAGGGAATTCTAGAAATAAAATAACAATGTTTTTGTCCAACTATTATAAGCTAATGATTATCATTCAAGGTTTCCCAAACCATGCACTAATGTTGCATCACCCAATTTTTTGAATTTTCTATAATTCCTGGTTAACATTTATGGTTTCTCAAAATAGTTAACAAGCCTTTCATCATCCAATTTTTTAAAGAAATTAATCATTTAAATTTTTTAATGCATAAATATTATCATAATAACATATACAAAAAAATAAAAATGTGTTGTGTCATAATTATCCCCATCATAATGATTTTAGACCCCAAAAATAATCCATAGGTCATGTTTTTTAGAATTTTTTTTATATATTAAAGAATGAATCATCCAATTTTGAAGCATTTATAACAAAATAATGTTGAATATTCTTTGTGTAGACATTAAAAATAAAAAAATTGCACCCGCTTTTCATTCTAATTTGAGAATTTTCTACCATAATGGGTTCATATAAAATGTGTTAGAATATCAACCCATAAATCTTATCTATAATTAAAATAATGATGATTTATGCGAGTCTTATCCTTTGAAATCCATATTTTGAGAAATTAAATAATATTTCATTAAAATAATGTTCATTTTGGATTTAAATTGACAGTTCACATGTGTATTCATAGAATATTTAAAAAACTTATATAAAAGCATATAATTAAATTTAAAACTCTAAAATATAACCCAATTTTTTTAAAATATAATTAATAATAAATAATACCAAAAAATTTCAAATATCCTTTTAAAATACACTATTATAAGTATTTTTCATCTATTTTGATTTCTAAATTTATCATTTATAGTTGTTCCAAAAATCAATTTGTGTATCTCATTACTTTCATTAGATTTGGAATCTCATTAATCCCAATCCAATATCTATACCAAAATTTTATCTATTTTCATATTTTTTTGACATGCACAATTATTGTACTTGGTTTTTTAAACCATGCACAAACTATGTATTTAGATATGTCCCAAAATATAGGTTTTATAGATAAACCATTAATTTTAATCCTAAAAATTGAATTTTCTATATGAGACCATTTATTTCATAAAATGGATTAGTTTGAAACTTTTTTTTTCATATTATTCATTCCTGACTTCCCTGAAACCCTATAGACACTAAAACTATCTTATTTGTGACGCACTTCACCCTAATTAACCCATCACATCAATAATATTCAATAAAAATCAATCTTTAAAAAAATTTAATGAAACTTATAAGAAACATTATATGTTTTATTCAATTTAAATCAAAACAAAAACAATAAATTTCACACAAAAAACATACACATGGTATAGATTTAAATTTTTAGTTTTAAATCCATATGTTCCTTAAAAAACTTCCAATTCATCAGAACAAACATTTATTTTAATATAAAAATATTTTTAAATCTATTGTACTCATATATCCACTTTATAAGAAAATTATATATATCCACATACCTATAAGTGAAATTAAACTAATCTAAACAATAACTTAAGATATTAAACTAGCTTCTCAATGAAAAAACAATGAACTAATTAATTATCATTTAAAATCAAGAATTATCATTTAGATAAATCACTTCTATACAACATAACATATCTAAAACTACTTATTTTAAAATTTTATATTAAAAAAAAATAAAAATGATACTCAATGGTAACATTTAGGGATATTATACATTTTAAAAACTTGAATTAAAAGGTTTTAATTCATTTAAAATTTGACCGAATATTTAGCTCTGACATATCATTAAATATATTCGAAATAAGCACTTCCATGTAAAATTCAATAACATTAGAAAATACCAACAAATGATTTTACAATATTCACCAAGGCCATTCAATATACATTTCGAAACATTGTAGCTTAAATAAATTACGTATTATTTAACCCAATTTTTAATTAAAATTCCTCAAAGTTAAGAATAATTCAATTCAACATACAGTTAAAAAAGTTGAAATTTTTTTAAAAAAGGAATAACTCTACGATTAAAATATTTTACAAACACATTCTTATGTGCATAAAATAAATATCACTTGAAACTATTTATATAAAATTTATTTAAACATAAAAACCCATTTCAAGACATATAAAACTAAGAAAAATCCTTTAAAATGAAATTATAATAATTTTAAAACAAATCGAATTATACCCTAAAAATAATAGATGTTTAAATCAATAATAAAAATAATCTTCATTAAAATATGTATCAATCCAGGAAATACATTTTGAACCAATACTCATTTAATCAAATTCCTATATAATAAGTTAAAACAAAAATTGATTCAATATCACAAAAAACTACCCAAACATGACCAAATGGGAAACATATCCACAAATTCAATTTATGAACATCTTATAAAATATTTTATTATCATGTTTTCTTAAATTATTCACCAATATATCACAATAATGACCAATATTGCACATATAATCATGAATTTATTTTCATAAAACCTATATTGTATTCATTTAAAAAACACTACAAAATATAACCCCAAAAAATCAATGCTTATACGTTTTTCAAAATAATTACATTAAAAATTTAAAATATTTAAGTAGATTAATTTACCAAATCTTTTAAACTAGAAACATTACGTTTTCTTAAAAAAGTACATGAAAAACAAAAAAAATTAGACATGTACTTATAAAATATAATTATAGACCCACTGAACTACTTGTATAAAATCATAAGAAAACAATAAAAATTATAACATTCTTAATATTATGATTATATTTAAATTTATATAAAGAATTATCCAACCAAAATATCTAAACATCAAAGATTATATTCATCATAAAAGTTTTCAAAACTATTTTCAAAATCGAATTCATCGAAATCAACCAAAATACATACATATAATGTCGAAAAATATTTTAAAATAAATATAATATCAATCAACTCGTTTTAAAAACAAAAACAAAATTGTTTTGATAAAGATGAATATACTTTTAAAAAAATACACAAACACAATGAAATCTAAGAAAAAATAAGGAATTTATAAAAATTATACTATCTATAAAGAAAATATTCCTTGAAAAGTATTACATTAAATATATTTATAAATGTAACATAATAATATATAATATTAAATTTAAACTCCTCACCAATTAGTTAATTAGAATATTTAATTTTTGAATCCATGTTATACAATTATCTCATTACTTTTAAATTAACTTTGGTTTCATTAATTTTTATTATACACTAAAATCAATAAATAAACTTACAAGAATAATAATAATTTAAAATAATACCTCTATAAACCAAGGTAAAAAAATACAATCCCTTTTAATAAATACAATACCTGAGTACAAATAATCCAATTAAACCAAAAATCAAATTTCCATTCTAGAAATATCAATAATAGAAAATGATAAAATAATATTAAATTTATTATTTATTTTAAACCTATTACATTAAAAAAAATCTTACAATACTAATTAAATACACTTATATTACTACCCTTTAAAGCACTATGTTTTATATTCTTTATTAAAAATGAAACTTTACCACATTAAATCTATTATAAAACATCCATAGAAAATAAATAATATATTTAAATTAATCAAAAAATTATTAATGAAATTATAAATTTTATAATAAATATAAAATATTGAAAATGGTTATTTCTAATTTATTATAAAACCATCATCTTGTAAAAGTATAAATTTAAATTTTTACAATTTCTAAAAACAATCATTAAAAATAAATTCATTACAACAATGGAAATAAAAAAATAATTATATTAATCAATTAATCCCACACATATACCCTAGAACAATCAAATTATACAATTAAAAAAATATCCAAATACATTAATAAATGTTTAATTAATTAGATAACCGTAATAACCATTTAAAATAAACACTGAATATTTATAATATTTCTTCAATTAATTAAAAAAATTCACAATATTTTAAATTATATAGAAAATAAAATCATCCATATGGAACATTAGTGTTAAATATACCTTACTACAGAAAATAAATTAAAATGAAACTCATTAAAGAGTTAGTTGAAATCACTTAATCTTAGACTTCCCTTATAGGTTGATCTTCTTGCATAAGAAGGTTTATCCATCCTTTTACGGGTTACATTCCCATTTATGATACTTCTACATATACTTTAAACTAACCAAAATGTTTACCAATGATCTAATACTATTATTTAATATAATGTCTCAAATACTTTGCCATTATACATAAATTATCCTGACTTGGACAAAATGAACATTTTTTATCTCCATGAGTAGGAAAGAAGTGTGATGGAATCAAAACTTGGCCAAATGGATTGATTTCAATTGATAAATTATAAAACTAAAGAATGGGTACCAATTGATAATGGGACATGACCATATACTAAATTTATAATTTTATAAATACCTAATAAATATGTCTTAAAAATGACCATAACCAAACAAGTTATAAAATACTCAAGAAAATGTATAAAGCACATAATATTAACACTTAGCATGACTGTAACCAAAACAAATGATATCCATCTATGTTTATATACAACTATATCATAAAAACCAAAATGAGAATAAAAATAGATGGTATGGTGATACATATTATTATACAAGAATACAAATACTACATAAGAAAAAATCTAAATTTTTTAACCTCTATGTGACAAGATAACTCTATAAACTTATCACCACTTTCATCTTGAACAAATATAACGAACATCCACTCTCTCAAAGTAGTAATTTACCTATACCAACATCAAAGGATACCAAGTATACATAAAAATAAATTGGGTATATAGGGTGTGATCAAAGATTCCAAGTAGGATTCCACCACATGATTGATGTATAAACCTTAGAAAATAAACCATACCATGTTAGTTTTAAATACATGTATAAAAACACAATTTTTATTTTTTATAAAAATAGGTAACATAGGGATATAAAAATTTAACTAATAATTTAAAAATAAACTAGTTATGAATGTTCATTCAAAGTTATATAGATGTATAAATGTATGAAAACATATTATATATTTATATGTAGGTTAATGTAAAATATTTTGGGAGAGTACCTATGGGACTAAGGTAAGGAAATCATAGGATCATAATATTATGTACAATTAATATTCATATAAAACTATACTAAAGACACTATATAGAGTGGGATACTATAATAGATTGACTATTCTTTATCCATAGTGTCATACTGCACTAGAGATTAAGATTATAATGCAACTAACTAGAGTAGAACACTAAACTAGCCAATTACCATTCAAAGTGGAATTATAACTTGGATGGGAAAATACTAGAAAAAGTACCACAATTACCTAACACATGTACTTTTCATATAATCCCTTCTATGTGACTAATATATTCCCATGGTGTTTTAATAGAATCAAAGTGGTTCAAATAATCCAAAACAATATACCTAAAAAATACCCTATTTCAATTATCCTTCATCAATAAATAAAAAAGTTACATAAGTGAATTTTATTATAAAAGTTAAATATATCCGAATCTGGATAAAACATATGATAAAAAAATTAAATAATGAAAATAACAATTTACCATTGAAAATAATTCAGAAAAACAATTAAAAAATTATTTATATTTTTTAACATGACATTCCATGATAAAAATTTCAAATACATCCTTATAAAACCTAATAAGAATTCTCATAAACACCTTGAGTGAAACTTTAATATAAATCTGAATTTATGTTCTTAAAACAATGAATTCACAATCAAAATATTCCAAAAATATTAAAAAATTATAAAATTTTAAAAACATTATCATAGATATCATATATAACATTAATATCATTTAAAACATGAATTTAAATTAGCATGAATTCATGGTGTTATAAAAAAATTGAATTACGCAGAGAGACATGGATTTTGGGTCACTCTATAAGTTTTATTAGGTTATAACACCATAAGAACATCTATATAGGCCTAAATAATCATGTAAGAATTCTCAAAATAATTACAAAACCCATTTGAAATAATATTCCAAGGTATAAATGAGCTAATAATTTATATGAACTAGGAATGGGCGTGATACCAATCTGAACAGATCACATAAAAAACCTATATACTTTTAAAAAAATATCCAATAAAATAAATATGGTTTTTGGGCATTTATAAAAAACATGGAGAAGCCTAAAATATCAACGAATAGTAGAGGATAAAATAAAGTAATGGGAATGAAGAGGAGAAGAAGAAGCAAAAAGAATAGAAATATACATACCATTGATATTCATAGAGTGTGATGGAAGAATAATCCATAATATGAATATTAGGAATGGAATATCCTAGGGTGATGATGAGAAAATGAATGGAAGTGGGTATAATAACCCAGTCTTAACATACATATTCATTACATCAATTCTTCAGAATACTTAAAACATTAAAAAAATAGATTCCCAAAGTCCGTATTAGTCTAGTGGCTTTGGAAACATAGGAACATGGAAATTAATACATAAGTGAGTTACATTATCTCCCACTAGGTTCTTCATGAATAATACCATTCTTAAACACATAATAAATAATACATTTCTTTATAAATTTGAGAATGAAACAAAAAAAGGGGTGAGACCAGATGCTCTATAAGAATAAACAAGGGAGGTATGTAAGCATAAACATGAGAATATGAGTATGAGAACGTGATCAAAACATTTGAATATCTTTCCATACATATCAAATATCATAAAATTGAAACATGAAATAATGATTGACAATTTATAAGACATGAATCATAAATAAATAAATAACATAATCCATGAGATAATAACATAGGAATAAAACATGGAATTTTGGAAAACACATAATCATATTATATTATTTCCATTATAGAAAAAACAACTCTTCCATGAAAATATTAGTAGTATGGGTTCACTACCCATACCATATTTGTAGTCATGGTTCACTACAATGTTCATATTAGTAGCATGAGTTCACTCCTAATACTATCTTTGTAGTCATGGTTCACTTCCATGCCCATCCTAGTAGTCAAGGTTCAATCACAATACCATATTAGTCTATCTCATGAGATATAAATAATTACACATTGTATTATAGGTAGATATAGGCCCCACCCATCCTTAAATGAAATCATATATACATGTTACAAAAAATCATAAAAAATAATATCATAACCCATGTAATGAAATGGATATCATACACATATAATAATATTATAAGTAGTAGATTAAGATATAGGTTTCAAAATCATTTCATCAAAATCATAACAAGTGTAATGAATAGGGTTTCAAAATCATATATCTTATGAAAGGAAAATGTGTTTCATCAATACTATTCCATTAAAACATAAAACAACCAAAGAAATAATTTAATGAAACCTTTTATCATATCATCAATAAGGCATGAGTAACACTAACAGATATCATCATACATGTGAACTAATTTTGAAATATCTTTAAAAAACACTTCATGAGAAAATTGTTCTTTCTCCTTTGAAAAAGGCTTCTTAAATCGTAATTTTTTTTAAAAACTGTGAAAATAAATATGAAAAATTATAAAGGATGCTTTGAAAACATTTTAAAATACCTTTTCCTTTGAAAACTTGTAGGGGATCTTGAAAACCTTTTGAAAACTATTTTTACTTGAAAACATAAAAAATATACATGAAAACCATTGAAAAAGAAATTTCCTTGAAAAATAATTTGAGTTATTGATAATGATTCCAAAACCATTTATTTTATAATCACTTTTATAAAAAATTTATTTAAAATTAACTTTTTAAAAATGAAAAGTAATCCTTAGAGAAATGACAGTAGGTAAATCTATACATGTCATATGAGGTAAAAAGAACATACATTTTGCATGGTAAAATGGTTATAAAAATATCTTGTTTGTAAAGTGAAAAAAAGATTAATTTTAGATCATTTATAAAATATAAAAAATGGTAAAAACTTATTTTAATGATCATAAAATATTAGTACATTGTTCTTCGAATCCCTTTTTTGAAAGCATGATTTTAAAAGAACATAGATTTCTGACCAAAGGGAGAGGTAGTGTCAAACATTATTAGAAAAACATTCTCTATAATATCTTGTAACAAAGAATGTAAAAATGAAACCAATACATTAATATATCATTAAAATACATAGTAGACCATTGTTTATGTGTTCTCTTGAGAGATGTATCCTATGATTTTATCAACAGAAGCATAATCTTAAACAATCTCGACAAATGATGAGATTATTTCAATAAACACTTACCACTTGGTAACATTGAACCATAATCCACATGTAAGAAAATTAAATTACATGAAGAATAAAATATCATGAATTGAATTAGATTCAAGATATAAAATTTATAAGGTAGTATATACACATCATGTAAAAATTTAGGTGCCTAACATGGAATGTGTCTCAAAGAAGGAAAATTGAGACAAAATTACATTACTGATATGACATATTTTGAAACATAAAACCATTTAAATAAATATAATAAAATTAATATGTAAATACCCTTAAAAATATGTATAATAATCATAGAATACATCCATTGGTATTATAGACCCCACACAAAATGAATGGGTGGTGAATAAATAATGTATCTCATGGAAATAAAAAGTGAGATGAAATTCCATTACCTTATGTCTTGACTCTCTTTGTACTCATACAATCTTACTATATAATAAATTTAATTTTAATATAAAAATTTTACATAATAATATTCTTAAATATAATACCATAGATGGTTTTATTATGACTATATATTACACACTTGTTAACGATTCTAAGTAAAGGTTTTACTTCGAGTAATATTCGCTTTGTTCTTCTCATGTGTCTTAATTTGTTATATCATTGCTCCTTTTAAATATATCATGATTTAAAGAATGAAAAAATGTTATAAATATCACGAATATTCATATATTTGTATTATAATAATCTATATGATATAGACCTATGAAATGGAAAACACCATTCATAGAGACTGTAGGTCTTACGCACACATGAACATTGTTTCAGTTTTATAGTCGTATCATAAGAAAGAGAGTAAATGACGTATAAGTATATTTATAAGTATATATATCATTATAAAATTATCATGATTATATCATATATATAATATCATTTCACTAAACACATCCTTAATAAATTCCATGTAGTGTGTGAACGAATCACATCACTTTGATGGAGTGATATCCCACACTTTCTGAAACGAAATTATTGTATTTAAAAAAGATGGAAAGTATAAGGATATATGTTGTAAAATAATTATATAAGTATAATTAAATTATAAATATCATAATTATTATATCAAAATATATATTACATCATAAAGTCCACCATGAGAGGTAGGAAAGGAATAATGAACAATCATCATTTTTTGAGGCGGTGGTTTGTCATACACATAAACAATATGTTTGTTACCCAATAGATGGAATTGTGTGTATATGTAGGTAGAAATATTAGAATAATAAAATCTTAGTATATTGATGATACTGGTGTTTTTTTATAATAATGGAATAAGGAGAGTGCAGGGGATGGAGAATGAAAATAAGATAAAGGATTTTGAAAGAGGATGTTACCTCTTTTTTGGGAAAGTCATATTGGTTTTCAAAAAAAGGACTTTCTTTTATTTAATTATGACCAAAATGGGGTTTCTAGTAGGAATTTAGGGATTTTAGGGTTCTATTAGGGTTGTGTTTAGTCAAGCCATATTGGTTTGAGATGTGTGTGGAAGTGGGAGGAAAGGAGGCCTTTTATATTGAAGGAGTGACACTCTTATAATATTTTGGAAAATAGAATCCCAACCACTGTTTTTTTATTGAAAGTGGATCCAGTAATGGTATAAAGTTATGAGAAAATAATATATGGTCTAAATATGTCCATAAAATGTCTTTTGGACATGTTTATAGGTAATATTATGCCTTTTTTTTATGTTTTAGTCCCTTGTTATGTTTAATTTAATCTTAATTGATGTAATTAATTTTAATTACCTTCACTATTCATTTTGGTCAAAAAATATATTTTTCATATTTGAAATAATAAATTATTATTATAACATTTATGTAATACTTTTTTTCTAAATTCCAATCACAGAAGTGGAAGAAATTAATTTAAATTTAATCTCAAATACGGGATGATGAATCGGTTTTTTAAAGTAAAAATGTTAAAAGGCTTGCTAGATTTTTATAACCAATTTCATTGTGAAATTGATTCCAGTTACCAAAATTGGGTAAATTAAAAACAATTCGATCTAATTAAACTATAAAATCATTTGAAAATATAACTTAACCTTATAAAAAAATTATATGAATAGGTTGTTTTGAGTTAAATTTCTGTATTTTTTACTATTAATTAAAAAATGAATCATTACAGGAAAATAAAAAAAATTCACCCAAACCAAATTTTTATTTTTCTATTTCAAGAACAAAGTTTATTTTGACATCAAAAATTTATAAAAGTTCCAAAATTTATATATAAAATAGGTTAATCATCAAAAGGTGGTAAAAATGACATGATAGAAATATTTGTTTTTATATGTAATATTGGATTTGTTATTATATTATACCTATAGAATCTATTGGATGAATATAAAAAATATTTAATTGAATATCTAATATATATTTATATATAAATTATATTAATATCACTTACTAATTGTATTTAATTTAATTTAATATGATAACACTGCTTTGTGATAAAAAAATAGTTTTATATAAAAATATTCTATTTATATTCAATTGGTTATTATATTCATTGTAACTAATAAATTAATTTTTAACATGTGTAATCCATAGGTTTTCATAATCCAGTTAGAATGATTCATAACTGATAACATAATAACTTTGTTAAGTCTTAATATATAATATTTTAAAAATATATTGTTGTTTTTGTAAAACGTGGTGTTTCATGTAATGTATAATAAATTAGTGCCATGCTAGAGGAATTTTTGAATCAATGCATTGAAAAATATTATTGAAATACAATTCATTCGATAGAAAAAAATGAAAAAAATGGTCCATAAAAACTTAGGGTGTTATAGGGGGTTTAATCATTTTTAGCAAATAATAAGGATATATAATAACAATAATTTTATTTTTATTGATGATGATGAAGATGAAGATAATGTATTATATAAAAATAATAATAAATAGGTTGGGGTTAGATCCCTTTTGTTAAAGACAAAAACAAGGAGAATAACTATGGGGGATGTTGTTAAACACTGAAATCATTACCTCAATATAAAAAATGATAATGTATTATATATCAATTAGAGGAATATAAAACATATCAAAATTCATCATGAAAAAATGTCCCCCATTTCACAATTTAATTAAAACAAAATACAAAAATAAAATTTTAAAAAATAACATAAAATACATCAGACACTACAAGGGTATATTATAAAAACATAACCATGATATTTAAATTTTTTATTTATAGTATAAATAACCATGTTGAACAGAAAAAAATAATATAATAAAAATACAATAATTAATTATATAAGGTATCGGTAAGTACTAACATAAAATAAATAAATTTTGGGTAAATAGTTTAGAGTGCATGATTATCATGAATGATCTCTCAAATGGTAAATCACCTACTATCTTGAATTTCTAATATTATAGTGTTACCTTTAGTACTTCCTTAAACCATGCAGAAATAGTTCGTAAACAAAAAAATTTAAAAAACTTCACACTTTCACTTTTTTTATTCTAAAAATATTTTTATAATTATATATACCAAAAGAATAAAATGTTGTGTGTCAATATATATATACATACATATACATATATATAAACACTTAAATTCAATTTATATTATTTTAATTTTTTATCATAATTAGATTAATTCAATTTTATAGAAAAAAATTAAATTGAAATAGAAAACCCAAATTATATCTAGATTTAAAGATGTAATAGGGCTGAGTAACAATGAAAATAATGGTACTTGAAACTGAATCCATTGAGTAATAATCAAACTATAATCTATTTAATAATTTTTTAATTATAACCGAACTTGAACAAAAGCAAAAATTTCAATACCCATTTAAAACCCAAACCAATTTAAATACCCATTTTATATTTATTATTTTAAATTTTAATAAATATTTTTAGATTTAAAATTACTTAAAACCTAAACTCAGTCATGACCCAACCTATTAGTGCCCTACTAAAATGGCTTCAAATTTACTTATATTATTAATAGAAGAACTGTTATTTTATATTGACAATTTTATTATAAATAATATAGAGATACTTTTACATTTCATAAGAACATTTAAAATCAGGAAATAATATTGACTACAACAATAATGAATTTTATAGGGAGATAGACACTAAAAAATAGTGCAAACACAAAGGTAAACTCGATAGGCTAGAATTCTCCTATAAATATCACTCCTACCATGATTATTATAAAAAAAAGTAGAAGTGTTAGGAATACAGTGGACATTATCAATAGAAGCATAAGAACATTATAAGTGAATTAAGAAATGATGGAGTATAAGATTGGTGGAGTATATATAGGTTTTAAATGGAAATGTGACTATTAGGATATGACTGTTACCTAACAATTACATGACAATTGCAATGTAACCATTACATAATAGTTGGAATAATAATAATATCAAATAGAATAATACAATAACAGTTTAAAAGTTAATTCAAAAGTATTATAATTATATTTTATGTATATTATTATAAGTACATACACTATTTATGAATCAATATGTATGATATTATAAAATTAATAAATCGTTAAAATGAATAAATAATGTATTTATATTTAAAATTAGTATTTTATAAGCAATAACTAGTTTTATTAAAAAAAAATATATTTTTATCATACTTATGAATTTATTTTCCAAAAAAAAATTATATTTGAAATTAATAGGTTGAAATTAATTTAGGTTGATTTTTTTTGAATTTTCTAAAATAGTTTACACTTTAGTGAAGAATAAAAATATACTTTTGTGTTTTTAATATGTTTTTTTGACTTCATAAATAAGTATTAATGATATAGTATCTAAAATAATTTAATCCATAAGAAAATTATGTTATTTTGTTAATATAATGTATTTTAGAGAATTAAAATTTCTTTACAAGCTTATAAAATACTTTCCATAGTAAAAGTAGAAATTATGTTTTTTAAAACATTACTTTATAGAAAAATTATTTTCCTAGGAAAAAAGTACTATAAAAATTTGATGTTAATTTATAAAATTCAAATATGTTAAAAAATAACTTATTTATTTCATAAAACATGAGCCAAAACTATGGGTGGACTGTAGAAAATTTATTTTCCAAAAGAAATAATTCTATGGGATATACTTGAAAAATAATAAAAAATTCTATCCACATTGATATAAATACCCACATCTCCACCTCATTTTATTCAACCCTAATCACATTATAATATCCCCCTCTCTTATAATATTATTATTCCTTTTAGTGAAGCTATAAAGCTATCAAATAATCACTCATCTAATTCTAAGAAGTGCTACTTTTGGTAAGGTACTCTCTTTATATCCCCTTTCAAGTACATTCATTTTAATAAGAATTTTTATTTTCATGTAATTATGTCACCATGTGTTTATAATCATTCATTTAATATCCAAATGTTTCAATATTAATGATATAATAGCTTTCTATCTCATTAATACAATTCCATAAATCATTATGTATACCTGTTATGATTCTAAAACAAATACTCTATTTTTCATTCCATACATTTATATTGTGAATAACCAATCATACTTTCATTTAATGGTATTAACATAGATATGATTATACTTAATTGATTTTGGAATTCAATAAATGAAACCCATATTTCCTACACAGGGGTTAAAAAGATGAAAAAATTTCAATATGATATCTCATCTATGTGGCACTAACAAAGGTAGACATATAAAGGGTGTGCCCTAATAGAACTCTAATAAATTGGGTAAAGAATTAACCACTATCGATGACATGTTTATGAAACATTTTAATCATGAAATTTTATGGGTTTATGAAACTTTTGTGAAAAACCATGGTAATATTTTCTATGACCCCATTGTGATGAACCTTAGTGATACACAAATAATTGTCCCATTTTTTTGATGTATCGACATTTCCACATTATTCCCCAAGTAATTATGATCATTATCTTATATTATTCCTCTTATATTTATGATCATGATGATTTTTATCCATGATGATCACTCAAATTCCATTTCCATTTTTTATCCCTTACTAGGCTACGTGATCACCCTATTCTATTGATGCAAGTACATAGTAAATCACATGTAGTGAGGTGACCTTGTACAAAATAATAAAAGAGTATCTCAAGAGGATTAAATAATGTTTTTTATGTTTTATTTTGGTATATCATAGATTATATACATGGTTTACTAGACACTAAACCTCAATATATCCTTGGAAGTATAAAAGTAATATTTTGTTAAGTAATTATGTTAAAAATCATGTATGAAAAAATATAGGTCCCCATAAATATCTAGGTAGGAATATTGGCTAAGTGCACCACCCCGATATAACCAGTAACAGGTCTGGGGTTGTATTATAATTATAAGAATTTTTCTCAAAAGAAATCATTTTTATAAATAAAAACTATATGAACATAAAAATATTCAAATTCTAATAAAATTTAAAAACTAAGGACATAATAAAAATTTGAATAAAAAATAGGAAGGAAATACATGCATACAAATACCACCAACCATCCACAGTTAACACATGGCCAAAATCCCTAAAAACTAAAACATAAGGAATATAAAGAGTCTAGGGACATGAGATCCATCACTTAATGTGGAATCACCTTATAATAATTATTAATCCTAATATCGTCTCTAGAAGTTCACATAGACCACTTATATGCAAAATATCTTCTTGATGCTCAGTCTCGTAGGTCATATCCATAGTGTATATCATCCCCACAGAGAAAAAACGCGGTCATGTGTTCCCATGAAGGGGTGAGTATAAAAATACTCAATAGGATTCCCTAAATAAAAAGATAAATTAATCAACAACCTAATGAAAACCAAGTGTGAGAAATGATAAGGTATGAAAAATGAAGAAAAATTATAACATCAATACCCAATTTCACTAGGACTAAATCTTATAATGAAGAGTTATGAATATGATAATATATAGTCCTAATTGTAATGAGAATCCCAAAATGAAACTCATACAAGAGTATACCTCCTTCCTCACCCCAATAAAGCATTGTTGTAAAATAATTCAATTACATAAATAAAAAATAACCCTAAATATCAACCTGACTCATAGGGTAATCAATAAAGTATATCCCACACATATATTCTTGTTAAATTTCAAGCCACATCATTCTACATAAGATCTCTTATGTTCCAATAATTGGGTCATTGAGTCAGATGTACTGGTGCATAATTATTATTGTACAAACTACTAATTCCATGAGAAAACCATGGACAATGAATCCCACATTGAATACCTAATTATAGTGGAGGACCCTAACCTCGCAGAGGGTATATATATTTGTTGATAGAGCACCAAACCTACAAATAGAGTACTCATACTCTATCCCATATAGGATGTACCTACTCTGTCTTGTGTAAAGAAAAAATCCGCCCTTTTTAATAGATTAATGATATAGGGAGTCTTCGAAACCCATTCTAAAACATGTAAGACCTATGCATTGATATTAAAGGGATTTACAACACCATATACGTCTGGGGAACTCATGTCTTTCTGATTATTCATCAACTAAGGGAATACCTAACCCAAAACACACACTAATATATTCATCATGATCTATAAACTATAGAAGTCAATGAAAGGATAACACTAAGAATACTTCTAGGAAGTTTCTTATTATCTCTCTTTCAATCCTATAAAATTATCAAGAGCTTGAATTATATGATAAATTTATTACTGTTTAAAAATAAGAGTGATTGAAAAGACTTTAGAATAAATGGAGTCAAATTTCAATCACCCATTTACATTCTTTAAGTTACATGCATGATTACCACCAAAGGTATGCATGGGAAGAAAAAAATTCACATAAGCTCTAGGATGATCTAAAAATACCCTCTAAATTATATTACCTTATGAAGACACCCTAAAATACATTTATATTAGATTCTATTTCTAAAAACCCCTTTTTAACAAATATTTATTAATATAAATCTACTGATGAACATTCATGGGTCGTTTCCCAGCTCTCGTAAACAAGAAAAATAATTTGGTTTCCTTAAATTCACTAAGTTTTGATCCATTGGATATGATTTTTTTTTAAAAAGTATAATATTCCAAAAAAACCTTTTAATGATTTTTGAATACTCCTGAGGCCCTCAATATTTTGATATATGTGTAATAACTCATTAAATGGAATATTTATTTTCAAAATTTTGATATTGACGTATAAATATATGAAAAAAATCAAGGGGTTAGTGTTCTGAGCCACATTGTGGAACTTGGACATGAATTTACACTCACAAAAAGTAGATAGTAGGGAATTTGGAACCCACATATGTTCTTTCTACCCTCAATTAGGTCAGGTTAGATCTTATAAACTCATTAAAACTCACCTAGCCAGATGACCGAGCTGCTTGGGGACACTGAACCATGAGGAAAACTTTCATAAAATTATCCCTATAGAGTTAGTCCCCTATATTTTTAACTAATATGGTTTGGGTTACATGAGAAACTTCCCAACACTCATCTATCCCCCAGTTCCAGGTCATCTTTTCCCAATGCAATTGGCCTAGTAGGTCAAACTTCTTCAAATTTCCCTGTACATTACGGTAGGTTGGGCCACCTGGATAACTGATTGGAACAAACCATCAAAAAACTCCCATATTGTAACCTCCCAAGATTTTAGTAAGTATTTTATTTAAATAATACAGTATTCGATAGTGTGTGGGATATGAAACACTGTGTTTGAACAAACACTGATATACTATAGAAATATTATTATTTAAATATGACCATTATAACATAGTTTTTGGTTTAGATGATTTGAATAGGAAAACCCATTTTATGAAATATATTGAAATTTTTTCCTTAATAAAATTAATAAACAATCGTACATTTATTTTCAATTGGATATAAATTATGATGAAAACTTTTGAAGGTAAAAGATATATTTTTCATATAATTTTTATGTGTGCAATGTATTTTCTCTTGATTGATTTAATTAATAAAAATTGATAAATTATCCTAATGTAATTAGTTTATTATATAACTAATCAAATTAATTGTAATTCATTTAATTATTGTTATTAGAAAATGAATGAGAATAAGTCATTTTAGGCTTCAAAATTACAGTTTCTTTAAAAATGGTTTTTATTACATTTTGTGCCTGGATATTATAATTAATTCAAAACATTTCTGGAAATTGTATTTGAAAAAATGAAATTTATGTTTAAATAATCATGTCAAATATATCTTAGCATGATTTTTTTGGGATTATCCGAAAGGATTGATTTTTGAGTGAATAGAAAAAAATACTGATTTTTAAAAAATGGTTATTTCCATTCATTACATCATGTAATTTAAAAGTCATATTCTATTTTGGATATTTTTTTAAAGCAACATAATATATATTTGATTAAAAATAACCTTAAAAATCACATATGAAAAAAAAATATTTTATTGTTTTATAAGTTTATTTTTTATGCATAAAAATGAAATTTTCTGAAGTTTTATTTTTTGTTACGCTTTTAACACTTAAAAAAGTAATATATTACTATTATAAAAAATAAAACTTGAAAAATTAATTTAATATTTTAAATTAGGATGTTAAAATTTAGAAATGAGGTAAATTTAATTTTTTTTCACTATGAATAGTTACATTGGTAAAAATATTGTCTCCATGGTAAAAAGGAAAGACATTACAATTAAGGATAAAAAATAGTGATAAGATCATAAAATATAATATTAATTCTTATTAGGTGAGATTATTTTGAATATTATCCACTTATTTTATAATTTTATTTTTCTAATTTACATTTTCCATTGATTATGAACCATATATTAATTTAAGTAGTGCATAATTAAAAAATGTTACTATATTTATTTTAATAACTCTAATTAGTGATCCTAGTGATAAAAAGAAGTAATAAAAGTATATAAATGGTTATTTTAAATATAATACATTATTTTAATTATAGTAATTTATTTATATTTTTTAGTGATGATATAATTACCTTAAATTATTACAAAACGTCAATATAGTGCTTGTGCAAGAAGAAATAAAATCATTGTGAATGGATTTGAATATAATAAGATTAATAAGTTTTAGATGAATTTTTTGGTTCTAAGAACATCATAAGTCCTTATAAGGTCCATCCCAAACTCAAAAAATGTTATATTTGATGGATCATTCACATATTGTACAATATGTAGACATAATGAGCAATGATTTCTATTCCAATCAAATATTGACAATAAAGGTTAACAAAACCAAGGAGAGATATATTTAGGTTAAATTTATAATTAATTTAATTAAACTTGATGGAATATTACCTCATTCTTGAGATATTTATTCATAGTATACATTTATTTTCCAAAAAACGTTCTAGTAATCTTTTTTTGAACTTGTAGGTTCCAACTATATAATCCCTTGAGTGGTGATCCACATATGATCATATGACAGATGAATCACCTAGTGAAAGCATGATCGATTGATCATCATGTTTTATTAATCATGATAAATTAACATTTCTTTATTATTGAAGAAATTATCACGATCTTGTCATTTTTCAAAGGATGTGATAAAAAGAGAATGATTATAGAGTGCTATCCATTGCAAACAACAATTCTTGATTAACTTATCATAAAATGTAAAGAAGGTCTATTTATAGATCTAGGGTTAGGGTTTTTAATTTAATTAATTTCAAAAGTTACATTAATGAAATCTTAAACCCTTATCTAAACCCAATCCATGAATTAAAAAAACAATAGTATTATTATTCCATGGTTTGTGCTAACTAGCACAATGATAAATATTATTTTATGAGCTTGTAAATTAATATTTATCACCAAACTCAATATTGGTTTACTCATCCTCCTTAGCATTTATCAAAAACCAAAATAAATATTTATTCATAGAATAAATATTATATTCATAGTCTGAAGAATAAATATTCATTAACATATTCATTAAATAAAATAAACATATTTTTCAAAATATGAGGAATAAATATTTATTAAATATTCATGTTATTAATAAATTATTTATTAATGAATAAAGAATTATTTTTTACCTTACATATAATATTTGTGATCGATAAATCCTAAATAAAACTATTCCTCAATATTGAGAAAGAAATTTATTCCAAAAACTAAATTAAAATAAAAATTTTATTGATATCAATAGAAAAACATCGTGTGTGACCCTATAAGTTTCTTTCTTGTTAGCATTAAACTTAATTTTAAAAAGTAAATTATTACTGTCTAGAAATATATCAAAGAAACTAAGAGAAATAAGTTAATGTCAAAATGTTGAAAAGAACATATATGAGGGATTATTATTTAATTTAGTCCCTTTGCACAATATCTCATCAAGCATGTTTCAGACCCGAGTCATAAACTAATATGTTTGATATGCCCTTTATCAGCTATCTAAATTAAACATGTTGTTAAACCATGGAAATCAAATTAAATATGATAGTTTCATTTCAATCAATGAAATGAGATATAAACTTCCATCAATATTGAAGGGACAAATCCCTCATTAAAATTATTCATTAATAAAATGTCATTCATGATACATCCAACATGCCCTAATTTCTACAAAATAATAACTTCATAGTCTTGGTTAGTAAATCTAACTGCATGAGTCATGACATGGATTAATAATAATCTTAATGTCTTCAGACTATTAAAAATATTCAATGATAATAATATATTATGGCACACAAGAATTGGGAATTTCTACAGGCTGGTTTATTTTCATAATATCCCATCTTCAATATTACCAAGTGTTAATTTCAAGAGATAAAGTCTCATATGCTTATGAGTAAACAATATTTATAGTCAAATTAAAATATTACCAATCATAGAATTTTATCTGATCATAACTGTATGTTTAATAATATCTACATGTAATTTTGAGGTTCTCATAAGAGTAGGGGAATATTATTCTCTTTTCAAGGTGACATATACTCTAGGACATTATTATAATAAATTCATGTAGAAAAATGAGGAGTATATAATAAAATTTTTAATTAATATTCACAATGTTGAATATATATATAGACCAAATTATAATCAATTGGTTCTAGAACACCAACTCTTAAATAATTCCACTTAGAGTATAGCCAACTACCAATGACTTTCAATCCACAAGACCTCACATGGAGTTCCTGTTTTTTATGAGCTAAGGATTTAGTCATTAGATCCACTACATTTCCTTCAATGGATATTATTATCACTCTAAAATCACCTCTTTGAGAAAAATATCTCAAAATATGATACATCTTAATATGGGTTTTTTCGCTGATGTGACCTTGGCTTCTTTACAAGAGCCACCATTATAGTATTATCACAGTATAGTGTGATAGGGTTTTTATTTATTAGTACCAAATAAATTAATGGATGAAGTTTCATATCCAAAATTCTTCTACAAACACACTAGAATACATAGTATACTCATACTATGCTATAGAATCTGTAACCATGGATTTCTTTGAGCTCTTCCATCTCACAAAATCTCCATTGAGGGTAAATTTGTTTCATAACTGTAATTTTAAATTGTACTGATAAATTTGTAAACTAACATCTATATATCGTATGATTATTAGTTCCTCATCTCCACCATATACTAGGAACATTATAACAACCCGATATTATCATACAAGGATATTACATCATTTTTTTTGTGGAAATTCATAAACTCATGCACAAATACCATATTCGTTTAGTGTATTTAGAAACATGGAAACATAAAACACTGGTTTATAACACATATAATTCTTCTCATACATATTTATTCTTAAATAGAATTTTTTTTGAAATATTAAACTTAATATCTTTCCTCATATCATAGGGAAAACAAACATATGAAAAGGGTGATCTCAAAGCTTTAGTAAGGTAATACAAAAAAGATATATAAGCATAACATGAACATAAGGGCATGATAACATTATCATAAAATATTATGATCATATACTCCATATGAAAGATAATATACATGAGTAATGGAATAAATATGGGAAGTTCATAAGATATTAATCATAAGGAAGTGAAGATCATAATCCATGAAAGTATAATATAGAGATAATACTTGGAATTTGTGGCTAACAAATAAACATGTAATATCATTACCTATAAGTCAAGGCTCACTTCAAAAAATTATTATAATACTTCATGGGGACTAAACCTAATTGGATGGACACACCAGAATCCCCATTCATAGTCCTTTCCTTGAAGGGGATCTTGTTTCTCCATCTTCTCAGGGTGGATCGGGTTTCCCCATCTTATCAGGGTGGATAAGGTTTCCCCATCTTCCATTATGGATCAAGCCTGCCGAATTGTTTCCATTATTATCTAATGAGATATAAGTTATTACCCAATTAATTATAGGAATATATAGGTCCCAAATATCAAATAATGTAGACTATAAATATGTGTACCACAATAACACAAACAATTTATCACATCAGAACCCATGTAAAGAAATTTGTGTCATCAACATCATTAAATCATACATAACCCATGGAAAAGAAATATGTTTCAGTAATATCATTCAATCATAAAAATTTTCCCAATATAAAAATAATAAGAATATTATATTTTAAAAATATCCACATTAAATAATAAGTATCCTTAATGAATGTAATCATAAATGGAAAATAATTTTTAGAGTTCACTTGAAAATAATTCATGAGGAAAATATACTTTATTCTTTGAAAATGTTTTCATTTTCTTAAAATTAAATAAAATTTTAAAATAAAAATTTTTCTTTGTAAATATCCTTGTAATCTTGTAATGGAAGATTCAAATGATTTAGGAATCATAAAAGTAGAGAAATCCATTCATGTTGTATAAGTTTAAAAAAATCCCATTACACTTTTGCTGGAAGAGTCACAAAGTACCATGTAGGGAAAACAAAAAAAAACGATTCCATTCTAACCATTTAGTAAAAATTTAAAAAAGGGTAAAAATAAATTTAAAAATCCATAGTATAATATTAAAATAAATATTTAAAAACACTTTTAGAGAACATCAACATGGGAGATAAATATTCATTAAATTAGACTTATAATGAAACAATCCCAAATATTGATGAGATTATGAAATAAATACTCATCACTTTATAATCAATAGAATCTTATTCCCTATGAAATAAATAAAATTATAAGGCTATTAAAATAAAATAATATTCTTGATAATAATCATAAAATACATTCATGGGAAATATATAAAGAACATTGATGAAACAAGTAGTGTGTAAGGCATGTGTCCCACACAAATAAAAGTGAGACACAAATCCAATACCTTATGTCTTGAAGCTCTTCATGCTTGGTAAAAACTCATGTATAAGTTTATTATTATTATAACAGAGAACCATATTCATATAACATATATTATTTGATTATGAAACTATATTACCCCTTTAGTAACAATTCCATGTTAATGTTATGTTTCGAGTAATATCTGTGTTATTTTTCATATATGTTTTAACTTGTTATTATTGATACCCTTACTTAGATCATGATTTAAATATTTCTAGAATGTAACAAATGATATAAATATCATTTATATTAACTATATAAATATTTATAAATGATATAAATATGAAATGGAACACAACGCTCATGGAGACGGTAGGCCATATGTATGCATGAACGATGTTTCCATTTTATTGTCATATTGAACGAAAGAAAGTAAATGAAACATATATATATATATTATAATTATATTAGAATTATTATTTCATATACATAATATAATTTTATTAAAACCATCTGTAATACATTCCATGTAAAGTGTGATTGAATCACATCGCTTTTAGGAGGCAGTACTCCACATATCCACAAACAAAGTTATCATATTTACACAAAGTTGAAAGTATGAAGGTTTGTATTATGTAATAATTAAATAAGAATAAATAAATCATAAATATAATATATATCATAAAAAATAATATGTTCTTCATAATTATTACCATGATAGGTGGTAAAGTAAAAAACAAACAATCATCATTTCATGAGGCAATTGTACACCGTACACACGAACAATAGGTTCGCCACCCATTAGATGGAAGTTTGTGAAAGTGTAGGTAAAAATATTAATATAAAAACTAAAAATATATTTAGGATAATGAATTTATTATATAAAAATGAAATAAATATAATTTATTTGGTTTAAGGAAGAAATATAACAAAACGTTTGTTGATGAACGTTAACTCTTCTTGGGGTATCTCCATTTGTTTTGCACAAAGGACTTATTTTTTTGGATTTAAACCTAAATTAAGGATTATAATATGAAGTGATGTAATATGGGAGGTAATTTGGATATATGTTTTCCAAAAAATAGGTTCTGAAGTGTGAATAGAAGATAAGGAGATGCACCCTTTTATGAGAGAGGAGAGGGGCACTTTTGGAATTTCTCAAAAGATTAATTTATAATAATTTCAATATAAATACAAATACCTCATAAATTAAATTTATTAGAATATAATACATTATATGGTTTTATAATCATCATCTAATCTATTTTAGACAAGTTTTTGTGTCATTTAAAATCTTATTATTTTGATTAACCCTTAGTTAATCCATTTTAATTTTAACTATGGTAAAAATGTTTTTTAATATTAATATAATGTAATTTTTACATTAAACTACAAATTGGACAATAAATGGAAAAAATAAGGTATTATAGACCATATATTATCATATTTCACTTATTTAAATTTTTTATAAATTTTAAATAATTTAATAAATTATTATTTTCATAAAATGTCTTAAGTGTCAATTTTAACGCTACTCATAACATTGAATTGATGAAAATAAATATTGAAAGATAAATTTGAACAAATGAATTTAATACACCCATAAAATTTTATATTCACCTAAAAAATATTTTTATAACCTTAATTAATTCAAATTATATTTATTTTAATATTTCTAATATAATAAAATTGATTTTTCCATTAATTGAATAATTAACCCATCATCATTGTGTAATTATTCATGATAATTATTTCTCAACTAAAGATAAATAAAAAATGATGTAGAATTTTTTTTATCTTTTATAATAATATACCTATATGAGAATATCTTCTATTTAGCCCCATAATAAAAATATTATACTTATTAAATGAAAGAGTGTCACATTTTGTCACATTGTTTGATTTTAATACTATCTAAGTCATTTTTATGGATAACTACCCATTAAATTTTTAAATTTTAAAACATATCTTTTAGGGGTAGAAATAAATTCATAAAATAACATTAGGTCATGTTTTATGGTAGTTTTATAATATTTATAATATTATTTTTACCCTTAATTACATGATTTACCCTTAACCATGGTAATAAAAATTACTAAAGTTACTAAAAATATTGCTCAAAAATAAACAGAACCTAATTGTTAAATTTTCACCTAATGATTAAAAATAAGGAATCTATTTTTCAAAATTTTAAACACATATTTTGATAAATTTAATTTAAAATTAATACCATTTATGGAACGAGAAAAATGGTTTTTAAAGTGAAAAAGTCAAAATTTTTGAATATTTTTTATATCCCATTTCAATGTCAATTTTTTTTCAATGAGCTAAATTAGATTAGTTGTTTTAAAATTCTAATAATTATACTTTAAAACCAACTCAAATAATAATTTAACTATATAAATAAGTTAGATGAAAACAAATTTCCAATTAAAATTTAGTATTTTTCACAATTCATCAAAACATAAAACTTATCAGCAAAATACTTAATATTTAACTGATGTGAAATTTTATATACCTGTTTCAATGAATAATTTTATTTTATCATATTAAAAGTATAAAATTATCAAAACTTAAATTTAATGTGGGTTTTCCATTCAAATTCGGTAAAAGTACTCTTTTGAAAAATACATATTTTTTTTCATAAAATAGGATTTATTCATATATTATTCCCATCAAATCAATTGAATGAATTTAAAAAAAACTATTTCATGCTTAATATATAAATTTTATTAATAACATTCACCAATATTGGATTTTTAATTTATTATGATAAAATGGTTTTTGTACACAGAGGAATAGGTTTCTTAGAAAATGTATTTCATTATTTTAAAATTATTCTTACTTTGATTTATAGATAATTTATGGAAAAAAGATTCATTTTATATACATTTTTAAATCATACTTTTATTATTTATTTAATCTTATTTGTAATTTTTATTCCAATTACTAGATGGTAACTATAATAATATTTTAATAATATTATTAATATTATATTCTTGTTTGGTAATACTCGATCTTTTATGTGACACAAGATATCAAAATAAATCAACATTATATGTATCACAAGCTAAGCATAGTGTTTCATGTGCTGCATGCTAACCTAAGTGCTGTATGTAGTGAAACCTTGACTTGTTATTGCATAGAAAGTAAGAATAACATTGTGGTTTAAAATATAAAATCTCTATTTAGTGTTGTGTGAAATCAAAAATATCAAAAAGATTAAATTAATTTGAAATAAAATATTTCACAAAATATCTGGGTGTTACAAATATATACATAATTAGAGTATGATATGTAAGGATATTCTTGACTGAAATCCAATGGCAGTCATCTAGGTCAAGTAGATATCTTCAAAACATAATTAAGGTATATGAAACACCAACCCTAGTACATAGAATAACATACATAACTGAAACAATCCTCAATGCACATAGAATCATTTACATCCTTTAACATTACTAATGTGTATAATAACATGTTTTCTTAGAGAGATAAATTCCATGAAACTCTAGAAGCAATCCCCTATTATATTATTCCATATTTAATCTATTTAGTATCATGTCAATATATGAACATTGAAATAGACCAAGAAGCCTCTTTGGTCTATTGTGATAAATATTGATCCCAATAATATATGCTACTTTACTTAAGTCCTTCATGGAGAATAATGTATTTAAATATTCTTCAATAGACTATAATACCATTTTTTCATTTTTAATATGTAGTATTCCATTGACATAAACTATTATGTAAACAATCACACTCCCATTAACTGGTTATGGACACAAGGATCGTGTTCATTTTTTATGAAACCAAATTTCATTATCAACTCATAAAATTGAATGATCCATGAACTTGATGCTTGATGGTATACATAAATGTATCTTTGTAATTTTCATACATTTTTGGAATCATTATGAGTCACAAACCCTTTAGGTTATGTCCTATAGACATCTTCATAAAGGTTTCCATTAAGGAATACTATTTTGACATCCACTTTTCAAATCTCATAGTCATGGTAATATATTATGGGAAGTATAAATCTGATAGATTTCAACATTGAAACTACTAAAAAATATTAATCAGAACATATTACTTGAAAATTTTTAAACACTTTTGATTCTATACATACCTTATAAGTACTAACTTTTCCATCCATGTGTAGTTTCTTATGGAATTACCATTTGAAACTAAGAGGATTTAAATCCACTCGAGGAACTACCAAAATCTAAACTTTGGTTTGGTTCATATAATCCAGTTCGAAGTTCATAGATTCTTGTAAATTGGGAACATATTTATCACTTACTACTACCATATAGGTTACATAATCATTATTATAAACTAATAATGAGTCACCATACTTATTGATTATAAAAATATATCATTCTGGTTTTCTAACCAATCTAATACTCTAACATAATACTTTCATATTTGGAACATCTTCTTCCATTAGGATTTTTAAATATATTCCTATGCATACTATAGTTGACCATGATCCTAAAATTCATAAATGTATATCTTTCTCCCACTTTATCTTTTAGAGATGTGGTCCCTCTCAAGTAATATGGTATGTCATTCCACAATTACCTTTTTGTCTATAGGGTTGTATAGGTAATATCCCCTTATTTCCTTGGGGGATCCTATAAAGGCACACTCCGTGCCTCAAAGAGAATTTTTTATACCTAAAGAATCTGTAAAATATGCATTAAAACCCCACACATATAAATTTTAAAACATGTATTTTCTTCCATATGAATGTTTGTATGGAATAAAAATTTTCGATTTAATAGACATATGGTTTAGTATATATTCCACTATTTATAACATGTATCCCCAAAAGTATAATAGAAGACATTCATGACTCACTATTCATCTCGCTATGTCTAACAATGTGTGTTTCCTCATTTTACTTACCCCATTTCATTGTGGTGTATAAATGGGATTGATTTACGATATAATATTAAACTTATAAAAATAATACATGAAGACTTGATTAAGATATTTACCACCACAGTCTTCATGGATCTTGTTAATATTCATACCAACATGGTTCTGAACCTAAAACTTGTTTTATTAAAATCTACCAAAATTATCTTTTGTATACATAATTAAGTATACATATCCATATTTTCTAAAATAACCAAAAAAAGTTTTGAATTATGAGTACCAACCTCTTGGTTAAATAGGAAATGATTCACATGCATTTTTATGACCTAATTTGACAAGCTCCTTAGACCTTTCACCTTTTCCACTAAGTGGGGATTTGGTGATTTCCCCATGTAAAAATATGTGACATACACCATGTAGTTCTAGTTCAAATGAATCCAAACATCCATCATTGTGTAATTTTTTCAAATTATTTTCATTTACATAACCTAGTAATTGATACCATAGATAATTTTGGTATGAGTAATATGAACTAGTTTTTTTATCAATTGGAAATACTTGGTTTGTGTAATCTAATATGTATTGATTATTAGTTAAATATTATATAACATAGAAAATATTTATTTATAAAATAAGAAACACTTATTTTCTAATCATATAAATTGAAACATCTATATAAAATATAGAAAAAATATACTGTTTTTGGTAACTGATTTAACATAATAATAATATTTTAAAAGTAAGATCATTCTTGGTGGTAATGTGAGGCGGTAGGCACTGATAGCCACAATAACATGTCTATATCTATTGGATACTCTTAGATCTACCTCCCCAAAATAAATAATTTCTAATCTACTTGGTTCCAAAATTTGACTACATATTTGATCACCACATGCTGTATCTAATGCCCAATTTATAGAAATATATCAATTTCACTTGATAACAAACATACTTGAAGCTAACCCTTTTTTTTGGGTGTAGTTTTTCTTCCAGTGGCCTATCTTTCCACATGAAAAATATATTACATCCTATTACCTTACTTTTCCCTTGATATTTATCTTCTCATAAGGTAAATCTATATAATCATTGGACTTATATCTCTTCATGTAAAATTTATTTTCTCCGCCATAATGATGGATTTTTTTTCACAATTTATACCCTTGTTAACTTGGTAAAGTAGATTAACAAGATTTGGGAGATACTTCTCAGTGTTTCTCATATTGAAATTTAATAAAATACTATTGAAGCTATAATTTTGTGATGAAATAATGAGATTGGTGTATAGTTCACTAGGTATCAAAAACCATAGAACCTCTAGGAACATAATGTAGCCAATTAGCTTTACTACATGTGACCTAAATAGTGAAAATTATTAAAGTTTAATCTAAAAGAACACCTTAAAATCTCAAATTGATCTTGTATAGCTATATCCTTTTATATACCATGAAGTTAATAGATAATTATATAATAATTAATGGCTTCACGTGACTTCATATGTTCATTAGACATGTCTGTATGCATTAGACAATGAACATTGACATCGTCACTTGGGTGTTTATCATAGCCAATGAAATCATCATCATTTGCCTCTTTAGCAGGAATATATGGCTTTGAGGATTATAGTATATAATATTTCCATACATGGAGTTAATTTATCTGCAGGCATCTAAATTTTTCTAGGAAGTTATTTCTAGTATAAAGATGGTCTTTCCCCAAAATTGATCATAGAGATAATGTGGTCGATGAAATTAAAATATTATAAAATATTAAAATATTAATTTATTAGTACTAAATTGATTTCAATTTATATTAGAAATAATAAAATTAATTTTATTAATTCTCCTACTGAACTTGGAATGTATACAATTTTGGTCATTCTAGTGGAAAGGATCCATATTCCCCTTATTATAAACCAAGAAGTGGATTAATCAATTACTTCAAGAAATTTATGTTTGTATATATAATATAATTATTGGCATTAAAATCCTTAATTTTTTATTGGAATCTCTAATCCTGAAATCCTAACTAGGATTTTCATAACACTCACCTCCAAGACAAAACAACTCCAGAAAGGGATACACCTCTTTATGTAAAATAGTTAAGTCAAACCAAATATATCATAAGTACTACACTAATAAAAGTAAGTTTCCTAAAAAGGTATGGTCATACACTTAGTTCAATTAGTTTCATTCCTAATCTTATAATTTAAGGATTACACTGATTTAATAATAATTTTTGGTAATTTATTTAATATGAATAAAGGTTTCTTATTTTATGCATAACAGGTATTATTAGTGTAAAGTTGATTTTATTTTATTGATTAACCATGTTATAGTGAAAAATTGACACATGGTCCAATTATTTTTATTCTATACTATTATATCATTTCATTTGTTTATGTGATTGTGGTCTTTTATCCCTAAAACAAATTATGCATAAGAAATAAAAATAATAATTAAATAAATTAAATGTTCATAAACTACATGTAATGGATAATTTATTATGTTCAAAACAAATTAACTTATGACCCTAGGTATAAATTCCACGTGAAAATATTGGAATGATTTTATACATATCACTTTTACACCTATATGCCTCTTATGTTGGCTTCATCTTGGTTCCATCTTGAACCGCCTTTACCTTAAATTCATCTTAAACTGACTCCACATGCTTTTTGATACTGATTTTCATACAAATATTTTATAACTCACACATGGGTATGTGGAAACAAAGTATTTGTTAATAGGAATTGAATAAAAATAAACCTTGGAAATGCAGTTCCTACATAATAGAAGAAGGAGGGATGACTCACATACCACAAAATTTAATTAAAAAATAATTAATTGAAAAACCAGGCAATAAAATTAAATTTGATAAAACCAACATAGAGATAGGTTTAGTCAAGATCATGATCGGTCATATACATCCAATGATTACACATTTAAAACAACTATCTATCATTCATTTCAATTTTATCTTTAATAAGATAAAAAAACATAAGAATTAATCTAATTAATTATATTTTTAATTAATTCGTTAATTTTATCTTATTTCATCGAATCATACTAATATTTACATCCACTGTGATTTTAAATAAAATAAAATATGTAAATTTATTTTATTTAAAACTCAATAAATCAGTATGCATATTTTCTATTTTAAGAAACTCAGTGAGTACCTCTTTAAAATATTCAGAATTGTTTTAATTCTAAAAACGCACTCGTATGATTTATTTTATACTTGAAATGTGTCATAAATTAATGAAATTTACTCCCAATATAATTCCACATGGAACACATGAAAATTACGTAGCCTTTAAAATATAATGTGTTTAGTATTTAGTATACAATGACCATACATGATCAATAGTTTTGAATATTACATATGTTTAATTTAAAATTTAATAAAATATAAAACCTAATGAATGGTGTGTACTGTGAACTTAATGACTCATAAAACGTAGGTTGATGATGTTTAATGGAGTAATTGACTAAATATTATATTTTTTAATGAACAGGTAAAGTATACTATGAGTGGAATCTATCCATATGATGTGTACTTCTTTTCAACAAATATCCACAACACATGCCTAGGAACTTAACATTTAATTATTATGGAAATTTATAAAGGATACATGACATATAATTCATGTTACATGGCTTCAAGCCTGTACGTGTTTTGTATTAAATACATGTGGTGTATTAATTTCACAATGAAGTTTGACCCCTTGTTTTCTACCTTGAAAGCACATAGACTACATGGTGTATAGTCAATTAACAAGGAATGTACTCTTGAAAATACATGTTCCAACCTAGATAGTATACATATAGATCATTTATTGAACATGAAATGAAATCATAACACAATTAAACAGAATCCACACGATCATCATTGTGAAATTGAACATGGATACATGGCATGTGACAAAGGGGGATACACTGTATAGTCTTGTATTATACAACCAAAATTCATTGAATCTCTGGATTAGTTATTTTAATGTGTTATTTTTTCATTATTAATGTATTTTGGTAATATTGACAATAAATGAATAAGATGAATAATATATTTCTATTCTATATCAAGAATGAAATAATACAAGAATTTAATTTTAAATTTTAAATGCAAAATGATCAAAAATTGAATAAATAATTATAAATTTGAAAGTGACTGCTCGAATACCTGTTGTTAGTTCCGAGTGAAGTATAAGTGCTTATCAGGGTTGATCCATACTTAATGAATGTTAGATTTGATGGATAATTATCATATTGTAAAAGATGTGAATTTCATGACCAATGAAAATATTCAAAACAAATATTGAAAAGAACAGTCATTGGAAACAAGAGGAGATATTTTCATGTTAAATTTATAATTAATTTTATTATCTTGGATGAAATATTACCTTATTATTGATATTTTTCATTATAGTAGATGTTGATGGCCTAAAAATCTTTTCAATTATTTTCCATTTCATTTGTTGGATCCAAGTGTGTGAAATCTCTAGCGGTGATCCACATGTGGTATAATAATATCAAAATTAAAAAGACGAATCCCCATGTTCTAGCACGGTCGATTTATCATCTTATGTTGTCCTTATTCATTAATTTATGTTTCTTAAGTCTCGAATAAATTATATTGATCTTCTAATTCTTGAGAGGACATGATATGGAAGAGGAGTATTCAAAAAAGTTATCCATTGTACAAAATGATTCTCGATTAACTTACATTATAATATAATAGTGGTCTATTTATAGACATAGGGTTAGATTTGGTAATTTAATTAATTGAAAAAGTTACCTTAATAAAATGCTAAATCCATTATCTAACCCCTTCCATGTATTAAAATAATAATAATATTTTTATTCCCTAACATGAACTAATTGGGGAAATGATAAATATTATTTTACTAGCTTTTAAATTAATATTTATCACCAGACTCAATCTTGGTCCACTCGGTATCCTCATCATTTATCGTAAACCCAAATAAATATTTATTGAAAAATAGTTTGGAGAATAAATATTTTTTAAAATATTCAATAAATAGAATAAATAATTTAGTCACAATACAAAAATAAATATTTATTAAATATTCCTATAATAAAATATGTTATTTATTAATGAATAAATAATTATTTGTTACCTTATGACTAATATTTGTGATAAAAAACTCCTGAATAAAATTATTTCTTGGTCATGAGAATAATATCTTTTAAAATAATTAAATTCAAATAAAATTTAATTTAGATCAATGGAAACACTTAGTGTGGGTTCCTCTAGGATTCTTTCTCATTGATATTACGAAGAATTTTATAATGTCCAAGATTATTATCCTACAATGGGTCAAGAAACCCATGAGGAAAAAGTTTATTTCACAACGTCGACAACAAAATAAATGAAATTATCATTTATTATAATCCATTATTCATATTTTTTTTCAAGAAGGTTTCACACCTGTGTCAGCAAACTATATTCTAGATACGTCTATCTTTGACTATATAAAATAAAGTCATAATTATACTATAGCCATTGAATTTAATGAGATAGTTTCCTTTTAATCAATGGTCCAAGATATCGACTTACATAAATATATAAAGTATAAATCTATAACTCTCCAAGCTTCCATGGTACGTTTCCCTTTTAATAATGTAATAACTTGCATTGTACACAACTTTGAGATTCTAACACACCGCGACCAATCAAACTAGCCGTTATGAATAGTAATACAATTTTTTTTAAATTTTATAAATTTTATCTTCCAAAATGGATTCAGTTTTGGATTCGGAATATCGAAATTAGCTTAGGGTGAATTTTTGGTATTTTTCTGAAAACTTTCAATTTTTGATGAATAGTGAAAAACACAACGTTATTGGTTAAAACTGAATTTTTTATTTAAAATATTTTTTATTTTATTTAAATATATTTTAGGTCAAAATATATACATAATACCTATATAAGTTCAATGTAATTTGTTGGATTCATTTTATAATAAGTTTAGATATATAAAAATTTTATTGAACTTTTTTCCGTCTTTTACCCATCTCCTAGGAGAATTTGCAAATTCACATAAAACTTAATTTTACCACTTCTGTTAGTGGAATTTCAAAAATTTGAGAGACACAGTTGATATCAGTAAGAAAAATTTGGTTCAATAAGTTAAAAATAATTTTTGTTGAATAGTAACTTTTTACTTTTATTTACCACAGTTAATAGTAAATAGGGTAATTAAGGGTAAAATTGATATTATTATTACCCTAAAACATGTCCTAATTCTATTAGATAAGGGTAATTTGACCAAAAAATAATTTAAGCATAAAATATGATCATTTAGGTCCACTTGGATTAGATTAGGACACTTATTTTTATTTTATTTAAAGAAGAGTTAAAAGAGTTAAATTCAAAGTTTAAAAACTAAACCATTTTTAATATAGGGTTATAGATAAGATAAATTAGACTATAAATATTAATTAGAAATATAAAAATATTTCCTACATAATAGTATTTAATTAAAATTATTATACATTAAATAATTAAATTTATTTATGACACAATGATGATGCAATAATTACCTTATTAATAAAAGATTAAAATAATTGATATTATAAATATCCAAATAAATCTAATTTGAGAATTTTAAATCATTCCATTAATTTTATAGGTTAATATGACATCTTATGGTTTATTAAATGAATTTATTTCGAAGTAATAATGCTGTTATGAATTTAACAAAAACAAAATACCAAATAGTGTCAAAATTGACATAACAAAGTTTTTAAAAAAAATATTATATTATTAATTGGTATTATATTCGTAAAACTCTATGGTTCATCCAAAGAGCTTTAATAATATTATATATGTCATTAATGAACCACTTGAGGTTCTCTTGGATGTTTATAGTAAGCTTATTAACCATATAATATAAAAATAAAAAGAGACATGCTAAATGTCAAACTATTTAACTAAGAGTTAAATCTAAAAGATAAGGTTAATATGATGACCTAAACCAGTATAAAAACTATTAGTTGAAATTTTTTCGACGCATACTCATCTTATAATTTAAATATTTCATTTTTGAGCCGTTAGAAACTGAAAATTAATTTATTATAAAATAATATTTGAAGATTTTCCTAAAGTGACCCTCACCTATCTTATAAAAGGCCACCTCCCCTTCTCTCCAATTCACACCTTCAAATACATTTGGCTTGGCCAAACCCTGCCCAAATATCCTCTAAAATTTCCTCCCTTCATCCTAGAGGCATTACTTTAGTAAAAAATTCAACCTATGGAGCCCTTTTTATCAAATCAAAAGGAAGAAACCAAAGAAGAGGTAAATATTTAATCACCTCTTTCATTTTCTTTTCTTCTTCCACTTCCTCTTTATTTTTTGTTTCCATTCAAAAATAATAACTCTAGTATATTCTATATACTGTGATGTTATTATAAAAATGGTACAACCATATTCATTATTCTATGCATCATATGAATGACAAAGTCACCATACATGCGTACGTACGGCTTACCGTCTCCACGTCGTGGTGTAGTTTGTTATTTAAACACATTATTATTCAGATGGGTATAATAATGATGTATAATTGATGTAAATAATAAATATAACATATTAATGATTCTATATATATGACATAACATTCAATTATATACGATTTCACCTTCAATTGAATGATATTTTCGTTCGTACGTACGCACGGATTACCGTCTCTATGAACACAGTGAGATTTATTCCCCATCGTAATCAATCAAGAATAATTTTTATTTGATGATTAAAAATAATGTTTAAAAACTTAATATAATTTTGTATATGAATAAAATACCTCTTATCCATAACTAACACAACTTATGTAACCAAACATATAATGGAAAACAAATAAGTTAACACCTGAAACGACGATAATATTAAAATATTATTAACAAAGTAATATTAGAAGATAATATTTGATATCATATTAATGTATATGGTTATTATATAATTTAATAACAACTATTTCACCATTATACAGGAGGTTAACCTACCCTCTACTAAGGAAAAGTACAAGGTAATGGTAAATTTCACAATCTCTTTATTATCTGAGGTTGTTTTTACGTAAGTGTCTACGGGGACCTCTTTATCATCCCCATCCATGTTTCTTAAAAATGTATTCCAAAACATTTTTAATATTTACTAGACTATGGGTTAAAGTCATTTATACCCTAGTTTTACTTTTTATAAAATGGTTTCAAAGGAATCTTTCTATCATTTTCCAAACAAGGTACCTTATGACTTTTTCGACAAAATTAAGGTAAGATTGTTTTTAACTTATACGGCGGGTGAAACTGTTTTCCACCGTTATAACATCGTAAAAGCTTCCCTTTCAGGATTATAAGAATATTTTCAAAATAAATGTTTTATTTTATAATTATATGAATTTTAAATGATTTCAAAATAGAAGGAGATATTTTTCTAAAAAAAGTTTTAATTTATTCTATGTCAACATCCTTTGATGGATTGAATGATTATTTGAAGTTGATGTATTATGATACAAAAAATCCATATTATATTGAATTTTTTGTGATATGTTTGACTGTAGATGTGTTATTTTTACACCATTCATGGTTTATAGAGAATGTATTGAAATTTCGTATGCTCGTTTTAATACGAACGTTTATGTCATGTTTAAACCTTTTCACATGAGGAATGCATTAGAATTAGTAAGAGATGGGTGGAGCCCACTATAGTTCCTCGATGAATTGGTAGGTCTCATGAGACAAAATAGTGTCTTGGAACAAGGCGTTGACAAAATTTTATTTGTAGTCTTGGAAGAGGTCCATGACTATGTGGTTATGAAGTTTGGCATTAGGCATTCCATCATTATGAAAATAGCTATTGATATTGCATGTGATTATTCGACTAGTAGAATATCCATGTGAATAAGTAAATTGAATTATTTGATTTTATCTCTGACATATTATGCTGAAGTTAATGTTTAAAAATAATTTTTTTAGTCTTACACTACCTTAAATGTTTATGCTTATTTATGAAGGTTTTTGCTATATTGTTATCCTTACAGAGAATCTAAGGTCACCCCTTTCTATGTTTTATTTTTTCTAGGACGCGAAGAAGTATATTATGACTGACCTGTAGAGATAGTGTAAGGGATATGAGTGTGTCCTATAGAGACAATGTTTTTGTAGTTTTTCATTTTATAATGTAATGTAATACTTATGAACATATCTAGTATTTCAAAGGCTACTAAACTAATCGGTCATCCGAGACTTGATCTTTTGTGATCATGCTAATGTTATGTAATAATTCACTAACTATGGGTAACTAGGGTCATGGAATTACATTTGGTATCAGAGAAAGTTTAGTATAAACCTTGGAATTTAGATTTTGAAAAACTCTGATTAGAGTACATTACCCTAAGATATACTTTGAGGATTAGTATAGAAGAACTTTCTAAAATTTTGGTAATGTATAGATTTTGTGAGTTTTCAAATAAATACATCTCTTTCTGGATATTAGTAGGTAGAGACAGCTCTGGCATAGATGTACCTAGGAGTAAAACCCAAAAACACCACTTTGAGCTAAACTCGAACGAGAACTGGTGCATGACAATGGGCCTTGCTGCACTCTTGGTTACGACACTCCCGGGGGATATACATAGGATAATTCTCATTTTTTACAAACCATTATGAATGGTTTATGAGTATATACTTCCTCAAAGAATTTTTTTTATGATTATGGATTATATCCATAAAATGTTTAATTTATGTTAAGTGTTTTACAAGTTTGGAGTTATGTATTGCGATTTATAATCTAATTTAGTGTATGCCATTATTTAGAAATGGAACCTTGGGGAAGGAATGAAAACAATATCAATGCACGTAATCCATGTAGGGATTTACCTCCTACTCCAGATAATTATAGTGGAGTTGGTGAAGCAACTAGTGCTGATCAACTTATCATCATACTGGGACAACTCACTCTGGTCATGAATAATAACCTTACCCTTATGAAGTACCCTAATCCAAAATGTGGAGGATCAATGTTAGACTGGTTCCTGAGGAAACAAAAACCAACATTAAATTGGAGTATAAATCCATTAGTAGCTGAGCAATGGATAAATTCCTTAGAGAAAATATTTCACTCTTTCAGGAGTAACGAAAAATAAAAAGTTTTCATGGTAGTTTATCGCCTCACAGAAGATGCAGATCAATGGTGGTTATTGATTCAAAACACAAAAGAAGATGATGAAGTATAAAATCTGGAATGGAGGGTGTTTAAAGAGATTTTATAATAAAAATACATTCCTCGTGACCATTGAGCGGATATGGAAGGACAATTTCTGAGTCTGAGGAAAAAAGAGGACAAGAATGTCACAAAGTATGAGGCTAACTTTACCAGGTTAGAAAGGCATGCTGTAGATTATATACGTAACCCAAGAAGTAATATTGATTGTTTCTTTGGTGGGTTGAAACCATTTATCCATCGAGTATTAGTATTAAAATCCTTCTCATCATACAAATATATTGTCTCATGTGCTATCAAGACAAAAAAAGAATTCTCTAAGTGTTTCGACTTTAAAGAAAATCAGGAGAAGAAGAGATCTACTGAAGAATCTGGAAATGGAAATAAGGGGAAGAAGGGAAAATTTGAATATCCATAATGTGGTAAATGTGGAAATAAATATGCTAGTACTTCCCTGACGAGAATGATTGTCTGTTACAAGTGTGGTGAAAAAGTCTACCAAGATCGTGATTGCAAGGGGAAGAAAGAGGCTATTGAATGCTACAATTGTAGAGAAAACGGGCATTATGAAAATGAATGTCCTAATTTCTAAGTGAACTTAACTCAGAAAAGGCCAAGAGAGCAAGGCCAAGCTTATGCGATCACTAATATGGAGGTTGAAGCTCCAAAAGATGCGATGGCAGGTAATTAAATGGTTTCCTCATGTTTAGACAATGCTTTATTTGATTCTGGATCATCTCATTGTTTAATATCTTCCCATTTTTCTAATAAAATTAGATATTTTTAATTTGACTTTACAAAGGAGTTATCAATAAGAAAACCCAAGGGAAGTATCATCACAACAATGTTTTGTGAATCAGTTACCATTAGGGCATATAAATGTTATTTATTTGCTAATCTCATTGTCATAACCATGATTTAATTTGATATTACCCTCTATATGGACTGGATTTTGGACCATGATGTGAAATGTTTTTGTAAGGATAAGGAGGTTAAAATTTTCGATGATGATTAGGAGTAACTTATCTTTAGAGTAGAAACGTCGCCACCTGATTCTTATCTAGATCCACCCCTAGTAGCTCTAGTAAATTCAATTATTGGGGAGGAATAGAATGAAATAACTATGGATCAGGAAAAGAATGTTTGAATAGAGGACATAAATATTGTGCAAGAATATGTTGATGTGTTTCCAGAATATTTTCCTGGACATCCTCCGGATTGAAAAATTGAGTTTTCCATTGATTTAATTCTTGGTTCAAGGCCCATATCGAAGACCCCTTATAGAATGGTCACTATGGAATTAGTGGAACTAAATAAACAACTAGAGGAATTGAGTAATAAGGGATTTATTTTCCCTATTGTTTCTCTATGGGGAGCCCCTGTCCTTTTTGTTAAAAAGAAAGACGGATCTATGAGGTTGTGAATTGACTATAGAGAGATCAATGTTATATCAATAAAGAAAAATTATCCCCTACCACACAGTAATGATTTATTCGACCAACTTCAGGGAGCTAAATATTTTTCAAAGATTAACCTATGATCTGGATATCATCAATTGTGTGTGATGAAGGAAGACATTCCAAAAACAACATTTCGAACCAAGTACGGGCATTACAAGTTTAGAGTAATTCCTTTTGGATTGACTAATGCACCCTGTGTTTTCATGGATCTAATGAAGAGAGTTTTCAAGGAATATCTTCATGAATTTTTAGTGGTATTTATTGATGATATACTGGTATACTCCAAAATCTATAAAGAACATGAAAATCACTTGCACACCATTTTGAAAACCCTCAGAAGAAATGAATTATATGAGAAGTTTAGAAAGTGTGAATTCTGGATTCAAGAGATGTTTTCCTTGGACATATTGTCTCTAAGGATTTAATATCTGTTGATCCTTCAATGACCACGGAAATACAAGAATATACATCATCAACAAGTATAACTTAGGTACACAATTTCATTGGCTTAGGAGGTTATTATCAGCGTTTTGTCCAGAATTTTGACCGATTGGATAACCCATTAACCAAGCTCATATGTAAAGTGGTTAAATTTGTTTGGAAAATAGTGTGTGAAGAATGTTTTGAGAACTGAAGAGAATATTATTCAATGCTATTATCTTGACTCTACAATCATGGAATGATGGGTTTGTTATTTATAGTGATTTTTTAAAGAAAGGACTTGGTTGTGTACTTATGCAGAATGATAGGGTTATTGCCTATGCATTCTGACAGCTAAAAATTCATGAGAAAAACTATCCTACCCATGATATTGAGTTAGCAGCTGTAATATTTCCTTTGAAGATATTGAGACACTATCCTTATGGTGAAAATATGTGAGATATATACCGATCGCAAGAGTTTGAATTATATTTTATCATATAAATAACTCAACAAGAGGAAAAGGAGATGGATTTAAATACTCAAGGATTATGATTTCACAATACACTACCACCCGAGGAAGGTAAATAAGGTGGAAGATGCTTTCAGCAGAAAGGATCATGGATTTTTGTCAAGAGGAGAGCTGGAAAGGATCCTATTTTCATGGATCTAGTAAAGATGGATATGGGAATAATCATGGAAGGTGAAACATCAATGCTTTTTCAAATGTTTGAAAAACCATCTTTACTAGAAAGGATAAAAAGTTCTCAGATTGATGATAAGGAGTTTCAAAAGGAGATTAAAGATGTGAATGATGGGAGATTGAGTGACTTCGTATATGAAAATGGAATTTTGAAATTTGGGAAGAGGCTTTGAGTTCCCAATTTACCTGATCTAAAAATGGAATTTTTGGATGATGCTCAAAGCTACAATTTCTCTATACACCCTAGTATCACTAAGATGTATAGAGATTTGAAGGAACATTTTTGGTGGGACAACATGAAGAGGGATATTTATGATTTTGTGTCATGATGTAAGGTTTGTCAACAAGTGAATGTTGGAAGGCAACAACCTCGAGGAGTCATGCAACCTCTTCCCATACTTGAGTGGAAATTAGATAATATTACGATGGACTTTGTCATGGGGATACCAAAGACTCCTAGAAGGAATGATGAAATATGGGTCATTTTTGATCGTCTTACCAAGTCATCACATTTTATTACTATAAGGGAAGATTTACCACTTGAACGTCTAGAAAGACTATATATTAATGAAGTTGTCAGACTTTATGGAGTACCCTTATCGATTTTTTTTGACTGTGATCCTCATTTTACATCAATATTCTAGAAAAGTCTTTAGAAAGCCATGGATACTGAAATTCATTTGAGCACTGCCTACCACCCTCAAACTGATAGATAATCAGAATGGACTATTCAAACCATAGAAGACATATTGATATCCCGCTCACTTGACTTTCAAGGTACATGGGATCAATATTTTCCTTTGGTATAATTTTCCTATAACAATAGATTCCATTCAAGTATTCAGATGGCACTATATAAAGCGTTATATGGAAAGAGATGTCGCACACCAACTTGTTGGGATGATGTTTGTGAAAGAAAACTCGTAGGCCTAGAACTAGTTGAGGAAATTATGGAAAAGGTGAAGGTTATCCAAACAAAAATAAAAGCATCTCAAAGTAGGCCGAAGAGATATATCGATAACTGAGGGAAGGATTTGGAATTTCAGGCAGGAGATCATGTTTTCTTGACGGTATCTCCATGGAAGGGAGTTATACGATTTGGTAAGAAGAGAAAATTAAATCCCAGGTACATCGGAATTTTCTAAATTCTAGAACAAATTGTAGTTGTAGCCTACCGTTTGGCAATGACACCAAGTCTCTCAAAAGTTCACGATGTGTTCCATGTATCACTATTGAGAAAATACATGCCTGACCCAATGCATGTACTCACCTATGATGAAATTGAACAGGAACCTGATCTGTCTTATTATGAAGAGACTGTCAAGATTCTTGATACCAGAGAACAAGCATTGAGAAAACAGACAACTCATCTGGTGAAACTTCTATGGAGAAACCATAATATAGAATAGGAAAAATGGGAACCAAAATAAATTATGATGAAGAACCACCATATTCTTTTTGTGTGGTAGTATTCTCGAAATTTCGAGGACGAAATTATTTGAAGGAGGGAAGAATGTATCTATAAAGACCCATACTTTACATATATTGTAATTACTTTAGAATTGAAGCATACTTATTACAACATATAACAAAACCATGATAGGACTGTATAGGTATAGTGTCTTTAGAAACTGGGAAACATAAACAACTAGTTCATAAATCATCTACATTGTCTCCCGCTTATTTCATCATATCTAGAGTCCCTTTTGGTATATCCTACTTAATACCCTTCTTCCTGACCTGGGGAAAATAAAACATACAAAAGGGTGAGCTCAAATGATCAGTAAGGGTAAAAAAACGAAATATCAATCATATCATATTCATAAGAACATAACATTTTGAAAATTTTAACCTAAAAAAGAGATCATAATATCATGACATGGGATAAATCATAGTAGTGTAATTTAATCCCAATAATCATAACATAAAACATGAAACTTTGTGTCATAACCACATAATAATAGAAAATCATTTCATATTAGTCAAGAGTCATTTCCAAGACCATCATAGTGGAAAAAGTCCATTACTGAACCGAGTTTACTCCTCATTCTAGTCCTGTATCACTGAACCAGATTATCTTTCCGTTCCAACCATGTCTATCTCATGAGATATAAATCTTTACCCAATGAATTGGATAGAGATATAGGTCCCAACCATCTCATAATTAAACCCTTCTTATATGTTCCACAAAATCATAAATCATACATCATAACATTACCCACGTAATTGAAATGGGATTCTTAAACATCATGCCATCATAACATAATCCATATACAATAAACAACTTCAAAAAAATAATTCCATCATAACATAATCAAATAAATGTAATAATAGGGATATAAACAAAACCTAATATTATCTTAGATGGAAAATAATTTTGATAAAACACTTGAACTCCATTATTGGGGAAGATATCCTTTCTACATTATAAACATTTTTCCTTTCTCATAATGTCATACTAAAAGAAGTTAATTGAAAATAAACTTTAAAACTTTTAAATGAATATTCATGGAAATAATTTTCTATGAAATCATAAAAATACGTTCATGCCGTATAAGTTAAAAAAACATTCTTCTCGTACTTTGGTTGGAAAAGTCAAAAAGCATCTCGTAATGAAAACGACAAAATATTCCATTTGTATCTTTTACTAAAACATCACCAATAGGTAAAATTGGATTTAAAAAAAATTAGGGGGATAATATTACATATTTAGAAAACATGGATGTGGATGATAAATATTCCCCCATAAATACCGAAGTATAAACAATCTTGGATAAAAATTGAGATTGCAAGATTTTACCTTAGATTATGTCTGATATGCTTTGTATGTATCTGAACATCCTGTATAATCATTTAAATAATATCATTAACTTATTACAGAATCAATTCCATTGTTATGATAGCATATATGGTCATATTCTTATCTTCTTATGAGTAATATTTCATTGCTACTTTTTATTCGGGTGTTCATTGCTTTATGTTCTTATGCGTGTTTTGTTGAATAAATTATTATTCATCTTTTGAGGTTATAGCTACACCATTTACATAATGGTATTAGTATAATATATATCAGATTTATTCATTTAATTCATTTATATAATCATGGTTTAATGATGATCATGTAGAACAAATCTCATCGCACTATGGAGATGGTAAGACGTACGTACACACGAGCGACGATATCATTCCCATAATTATTGAATGGCAGTGGAGTAGTTGATGGAATATCTAAAAATTAGTATCATGTAATAATAATCATATATAGTTATTCTTTAAAATAATATACCAATCTATGTAAGGTGGTGGTGGAAAACAGATTACACCACGGTGTGGAGATGGTATTCCGTACGTACGCACACACGGTGATTTAGTTTTTTGTAGGATGGATAGAAGGTGAAATAGGGTTGTTTAATATTTGTAATAACACATCCGTATATGAGTGAAACTGATGTTATTAACTTATGATGAAACAAATAAAGAAGAATAAGTAGAAGAAGAAATAAATTTGAAAGGATCGGTAAAGGATATTACATCTTCTTCGATGCACCTCTTCTAAACCTCCTCTTAGGGAACTAAATTTGGTCTTTGAAGAAGACCAGGACCTATATTATGTTTATAAGGAAGTGGATAAGATAAATTGGCAGGGTTTAGCCGAGCATGAAGGCTCAAAATGTTGTGAGGAGGAGAGGGAGGAGGTGCTCTTTTATAAGGGAGGAGAGGGGAACCTTTGAAAACATAAGAAATATTAATTTATAATAAATTCAAACCCCACTTAAAAACCTCCAAAAAAGACTCAATTAGAATATTAGATGAGATAGGGTTGTAATATCATAAACCAATAAAATTTATACATGTTCGGAATTTATTTTAATCCTTATCAAATTGATTTATCCTTATTTAATCCATTTAATTTTATTTTTGGTAATAATATTCTAAATTTTAAATTGTTATAAATAATTATTTATTTTTTTTAATTTTCAATAATTGGATAATTTATAACATTTTAGACCATATAAATTTTAATTTATAATTTTTAAATATTTTTGTGATTTTTAAACAATTTTATAATATGTTATTTTTATAAAATAACAATAGTGTCAATTTTGACACTATTCAATTATTTGAATTTACATAAAATCCAAACATAAGATATATTCTAAATAAAAGAATTAATAGATTCAAAACATGTAATATGTATCTAGAAAATTTGTGGAGCACATTAAATAGTTCATATAATATTTATTTTAATATTTTTAAAACGATTTATTTTATATTTCAATAAATAAAATAATTTCAACATCACAATTGTGTCATAATTAATGATAATTATTTAATCCCTAAAAATTATAAAAAAATTCAAATGATGTATATAATTTTATTATCTTTCTGGAGACTATCCATGTTCAAAGTTTTATGGAGTTTATCGCTAAATTAGAATTATTACACTTATAAGATATGAGAGAGTGACATGTTGTCACTTTATTTGGTTTTAATAATAATTATATCATTTTCATGGTCAATAGTCCATGAAAAAAATCTATTAATACCCTTAGGTGATATGGGTCATCCTTTATTCACCCAATAGAATTTTGGCAGGTGGTAGGGTAATTTTATAATATTATTTTTACCCTTAATTACCTGATTTGTAGTAAAAAAAATTACTATAGTTACTATTCACAATGTCAAAAAAATAAAAGTAACCAATTAACATAATTTGGACCCACCGAATAAAAATATGGAATCCATTTTTCAAAATTCAAAACACCGAAGTTGAAGTTATTAATTTAAAATTAATCCCGTTGTTAAGAAAACGGGTTTTAAAAGTTAAAACATTGTCAAAGATTGAAATGTTTTTACCTATGAATTCAATGTAACATTAATGGAAATGACATATATTATATTAAATGGTAAAAATATATTATATTTATACTTTAAAACCATTAAATTTTATCATTTAAGCATATAAATTATCTTGATGAAAAAAGTTGTTTTTAAGAAAAAATTAGCATATTTTTACTATTCATCAAAATATGAAAGTTATCAGAAAAGTATCAAAAATTTATCCAATGTAAATTTTTACATCCTAATTCAAAATAACAAGTTTATTTTGTAAAATTTAACTTATAAACTTTCCAAAAATTAGATTTATAAGGGGTACCCCATCAAAAGGTGGTAAAACTGCAATTTTTGAAAAATACTTCTTTTATCAAAAAAATTGATTTTGTTTTAATACCTCATTATAAAAAATGTGTAAGATGAATTATAATGTTATAAAATTAAAAATTTAGTTAATAATATTCATAACAGCTAGTTCATATAATATTTTAATGACATATCGTTGTTTAGTGAAACACGGTATTGAGTACAATGCAAGCTATCAAGGAAGGTTGCTCTTGCGTGTAACGTAATCCAAAACAGTGTTGCATGTAGTGAAAGAATCCTTTGGTGTTGCATATAAAATAAGAAAAAAAAATACATCCTAAAATCTCAGGGTGTTACATTCTACCCCCTTAAAATGAATTTCTACCTCAAAATTTGTCACTTCGTAACAAACAGATGAGGATACCTCTCCCTCATCATATCCTCAAGTTCCCATGTAGCTTCTTATAATTGGTGGTTCCTCCATAAAACTTTAACCAAGAAAGTGGTCTTGTTTCATATAACTTTTTCACTATGATCCAGAATCTCTATTGGCTGTTCTTCATAAGAAAGATCTTGCTCCAGCGGTACAACTTCTAAGCTTTGTACATCTGAAGGATCAGGTATGTAATTTCTCAGGAGAGATACATGGAATACATCATGAAATTGAGAGAGATTCGCTGGAAATGAAAATTGGTAAGCTACCTTCCCAACATGATCCAGTAGTTCAAAAGGACCGATATACCTAGGTCTCAGCTTAACTTTCTTTCCAAATCTCATTACCCTCTTCCAAGGAGATATTCATAAGAACACTTTATCACCCACTTCAAACTCTAGGTATTTTCTTCAGTTGTCGGCATAAATTTTTTGTTGACTCTGAGTTGATTTTTTGTTTTGTTGAATAGGTCTAACCTTTTCTACCATCTCATCAACAAGATCAGGTCCTAATAGATTTCTTTCCCCAACTTCATCCCAGAAAGTTGGAGTTCTGCATTTCTTTCCATAGAGAGCTTCATAAGGAGCCATCTGAATACTGGAGTGAAAGCTATTATTATAAAAAAATTCCACTGAAGGTAGGTGTTGATCCCAACCACCTTTTAAATCCCTAGAGCAAGCTATCAACATTTTTTCTATAGTTTAAATTGTCCTCTCAGACTGACTGTCTATTTGAGGATGAAAAGCAGTGCTGAAACTCAACTATGTATCTAGAGTATGATGAATACTTCGCCAAAACATTGAGGTAAACCTCGGAACCTGATTAGATATAATGGAAAGTGGTACTCCATGCAATCTTACCACTTACTTTACATATATCATGGAAAGATGATCAAGAGATAAATCATATCTAATAGCAATGATTTGTGCCGACATCATAAGATGATCAACTATAAACCAAATAGAATTATTTCCTTTGGATGTTTTAGGAAGTCCAGTGACAAAGTCCATAGTGATGTTTTCCAATTTCCATTCTGGTATGGGTAATGGTTGCAACATCCCCTTAGACTTATATCTATTAGATTTAACTTGCTGATAAACCAATCATTGAGAGACATATTCAACAACATCTCTTTTCATTCCATCCCACCAGAAGTACTCTTTTAGGTCCATATACATCTTCATGATTCCAGGGTGAATAGAGAATGAAGAACTATGAGCCTCATCCAATATTTTCTTCTTTAATTCTGGGATGGGAGGAACACAAACCCAATTCCTGAACCTTATTATTTCATCACAATCAATGTGGAATTCATGAACATTTCTCATCTTCTTTTGAAACTCTACATCTTCTTTCTGTGCCTCTTTAATCTTCACATGTATAGATGGTTGATCATTCATTTGAGAAAGATAATATTTTTCCCCTTCCATAATAATTCCAAGATCCATCCTTTGTAAATCCATAAATATTAGATCTTTTGTGATCCTCATCATGGATAAGATAGCATGGGATTTTTGACTTAATGCGTCTTCCACCTTGTTTGCATTGCCAAGGTGATAATGAATTGAGCAGTTGTAATCCTTAATCAGCTCCAACCATCTTCTTTGGTGCATATTCAGCTCCTTTTGTGTGAAAATATACTTTAAACTTTTATGATCAGTATAAATATCAAACATTTCCCTATAAAGATAATGCCTACAAATATTTAATGCAAATATTACCACACCTAACTCCAAATCATGAGTTGGGAAATTTTTCTCATGGATTTTCAACTGTCGTGAGGCATAAGCTATCACCATATCATTTTTATGAGAACACACCCCAATCCCTTCTTGGATGCATCACTGTAGATCACAAACCTTTCTCCACTACAAGGCAGTGTGAGCACATGTGCACTGGATAACCTTCTTTTTAACTCCTTGAAATTCTCTTCACACTCCTCCATCCAAAAAAATTTAACTCCTTTTTGAGTCAACCTGGTTAGTGGATTAGATAATCAAGAAAAATCTTTCACAAAATGTCGATAATATCTAGCCAAACCAAGAAAACTTCGGATCTCAGTTACTGTTGTTGGTCTCGACCATCTTTCAAAAACCTCTGTTTTTGCTGGATCCATAGATATCCCCTCTTTTGAGAGTATGTGACCCAAGAATGAAACTTTTTGAACCCAAAATTCACACTTGGTAAATTTGGAATAAAGCTTATCATTTATTAGGGTCTTTAATACAATTATAAAGTTATTTTCATGTTCTTCATTTCTCTTTGAATAGACAAGAATATCGTCTATAAAGCCAACCACAAACTGATCAAGATAGTCTCTAAAGACTATTCATCAGATCCATGAAGATAACAGGGGCATTAGTAAGACCAAATGGCATAACTATATATTCATAGTGTCCATACCTTGTACGGAAAGATGTATTTGGTATATCCTCCCTTTTGACCCATAATTGACGATACCCTGAATGAATATCAATCTTAGAAAAATAATGAGCTCAGCGTAGTTGTTCAAATAAGTCATCAATGCATGGGAGAGGATATTTGTTCTTGATAGTGATCTTGTTAAGTTCTCGATAATCAATCCAGAGTCTCATTGATCCATCATTCTTCTTAACAAACAGAACAAGTTCTCCCCATGGTGATGTACTAGGGCATATGAATCCCTTATCAAGATTCTCTTGGAGTTTCTTCTTCAATTCCTGAAACTCAATTGGGGCCATTTTATAAGGTGTATTTGAAATGGGCATAACACCCGATATGAGTTCTATTGAAAACTCAAATTCATGGTTTGGTGGAAGACCTGGAAATTCCTTTGTAAAGACATCATCAAACTCCCCTACAATGGGAATATTCTTAATCGTGAGTTTCTCTCCAACCATTTGTGATAAATAACGTTCATTTTTTAGAATCAAGACCCATAAGATGGAATAAATTTCCACCGGAAGGTTATATTCATCCATGCATTGATAGATGATCATATATTGATCAAGAATATGAAATATGACTTCCCTTTGAAATGACCCGGAAATTTCAAGGAAATTTTTTTCTTAATTTCGTTGGGATTTTACAAGAACGCAGTTTCTGACGGCACCTGATTCTGAGGCCTGGTGTGCTCAAAATCAATTTCCGAAGTTGAGCTCGGGTATGTTCAGTGAATGAATGAGCAGGTTTTTCTAATTTTTGAACCGATGCTCGGAATTGAAATTCAAGGGCACCGATGAACTCGCAACGCCAATTTTTGCTTAAGAAGACCCTTTCTGGAGTTGCGTTTTCTCGGGAGGAGTTGTTAAAAAAAGGTGAGTAATAAAAATATAATCGTTTTACAATTTTATTTTTATTTCTTGCTAAGTGGTTTAAGTGTTGTGTCACAACACTTTTTCCCTCTATATTGTGGTTTAACTCATAGGAGTGGAAGTTGGAGTGGGACCCGTTGGGTTGCTAACCTCCCTTGGGAGAATAAAGGAGAGGTGGGGCCCACATGAGCCTCACCCGTTCACTTTTTCCATAACTCCTCACCTCCCTCTTTAATTTTTTAAACTCATGTTAAATTGAGTAACGCACCCGCACCCCCACTTAATTCCAAGTTAACTCTCGTTTTTGTTTGGTTTATTAAACGCCTCATTAATTAGTCAACACACGTTAATTAATTCGTGGATTCATTTTATTTTTGAAAGAGTTTACATGAGGAATAAAATAAGGGAAACCTTATTTTATTTTTGTTGTTTTGTTGTGTGAGAAGATTTGGGGAGAAATACTCTAGACTTGAAGAACGTTCTTCCTCATTGAAGAACGCGAAGAACAACGAAGAACACCGACGATCCTCTTCTTCCACCACGACAAGGGAGAAGTCGCCGACCGCGGTGGTCATCGCCAACAACAACGTACCTTCCTTCTTCATCGCCGCAACAAGTGAGGAGATGTCATTTCCTCCTCGGACGCACCCCGACGTTCACAGAATCTAGGTCCAACCCCCACGAAGCCGTTCTCCGTGACGTTCGACGTGCGACGTCATCTTTTTCCCCCGCGACGAACGCGCGCCCCGATGAATCAATGGTAGGGGTTTGGTTTTATTCGTAATTAATTCTTTTCGTTCTTCATTTAATATTCGGGCCGCCTGTTATCATTTTAACGGGAGGAGGTCGGACCACCCGAACACGGCCGATCCTCCTCCCCCCTTTGATGTTGTGTTCTTGCGGCATGGACAAAGGAGGCGCGGTGCAATGGCACTGAGCGGAAACAAGAAAGAACGCGACGAAGAAGCGTGGTGCCATCGCGCCGCGCCGTTGAGGCCGAACGAAACAGCGGCCAGAGTTGGGGCTGCGGAGTCAATTCAAAGACTCAGCTGGTTGATCGTTGTGTGAGGATTGGAGGGTGAAGACAAACGGGTCCGCAAAGTCAATTTGAAGACTTCGCAGTGAAGAACCGGTCCTGGGAGGACCGCCGGCGAAGACCGTAGAAAAAACGGATCACTGGAACGCGTTCGGTGGTCCGTAGAAAACCCCGCCGGCGCGCCTCCGGGAAGGACCGCCACGGAGGAAGCTGCGGCGGCAGGTAGCTGGTCCCGCAACTGCGCGGGACCGAGGGGGGGGGGGGATGCAGCACTGGGCCGTGTTCGTTGGCAAGGAACGACCCCCACGCGGGGGGCTGCGACGAAAATCAAGGGGGCAGCCGCCCCCTTTACGCGGCCGCTCGGCCAGCGCTGAGCCACCCCGGGCTGGACCGGCCGCACCGGGCCGCGCTGCGCTGGCCGGGCCGGGCCACTCTCTAATGGGCTGGACTCGGACCTGGTTCGGGCCGACCCGGGGGGGGGGGGGGGGGGGTTGGGCCGGGTCGGATTGGGCCCAGACCCCCTATTTTCAGACCACTTTCGGTTTTTTTTCCCATAATGTGGGCTACGGACCTCCGATCGACGCACCGTCAGTTGCGATACGATCCTTGGATTGAGACGGTCGTTACGGTATATTACACTCAAGGTTTTATAGAACTTTGGGTATATCCGGGTTGGTTCGAACACGAAACCAACCGGGCCCTCGGAGCAGAAACACTTATAATTTGAGCTCTGGACGTCCGTTTGACGTGCCGTCGACTTTGTTGGATTCCTCTTGATGAGAAGGAACTTTTGGAATACTTTTCCTGAGGTTTGGACATAGCTGGATCGTGTCCAGGTTGGATTGAACCCGAAATCCAACAGGGCCCCTGGAACGGAAAAGCTGATAACTTTTAGACCAGACGTCCGTTTGAAAAACCGTTAGCGGCGTTGGTGATCATGTTGAGAAACGGTCCCTATGAGTATACCCTATGATAGTTCGGGGTACTGTTGAGATACGGCTGGGTTGGTTCAAACATGAAACTATCCGGGCCCTTGGGACGAAAAGGCTAATAACTCACAGACCGAGCGTTCGATTGACGCGCCGTCTATTGCGTGGAGACCCCTATGATGAGGCGGTTCTTTGAGATACTTCTTCGTGGAACTTTGTGATACATGTTGTATTGACCTATAGCTCGTGGAGAGGACCCTCCTGGAGATGAGCGCATGGAGTACGGAGACCGTGTAGCTGGCTGAGACCTGACGACTTCTTGACCGACTCGACTTGGAGTGAGTCGACTAGCCCAGTTGACGAAGAACTACTATTTTGGGTGCATACCCATGGAGGATGGAGAAATACTGTGTTTGGGTGCAGAACCGCGGTACTCAAAAGAAGGAGTACCTCTACAGGCTATTGGGGGGGGGTGCACTACTGTGTTTGGGTGGCAGACCCCGGCGGGAAGCACTACTGTGTTTGGGTGTCTGACCCACGGTACTCGACAGGAGGAGTACCTCAATAGTCTTAGGTTAGTGAGAAGTACCTCAGAGTTGTGACAGGATCACTGTACTCGCAAGAGACAGGGCTCTTCAGCAGTTACAGTTTTGATAATGAAAATCCTGGTTTGAGCTGAGTCTATGACCTTGTGTTTACCTTATGATTGAGATGGGTCACTTGATAATGTAGGTATATGTATGGGAATATACCTAGGTAGTGGTTATCAGTTGATTTCATAACCTTTGTGTTTCCTCATGATTGAGATGGGTTACTTGATAACTTAGGTATAAGTATGGGCTTATACTTAAGTAAGGGTTATCTGTTGAGATTATGATTTGTGGTTATCCTTGTTGGATTTAGAGAGACTTGAGGGTCTCAGGGTCCCTACTGAGTATCGTTATACTCACCCCTACACGGGCAATGCCCGTACCTCATTGTGTTGGATGCAGATGACGGACAACGCTGACAGAGGCCGAGCGTTCGAGGACTGGATGGTACCCGTTGGTGGACCACACAATCAGTCAGTATCCGGAGGTGGGCTTCTGGAAGAGACGATACTCGGAGGATGTTGACGGGAGAGAGAGTTTTGGAGGCTATCTGTACCTACCATTTATGTAGGATCCGTGGTGGACGATCCAGGAGCTGCGCTATCTGTACCTACCCTTTAGGTAGGATCCGTGGTGGACGATCCAGGAGCTGCGCTATCTATACCTATCCTTCTAGTAGGATCCGAGGTGGACGACCCAGGAGCTGCTTCTTTTCTTCCAGATGTTGTATTTTCTGTTGTACTTCCTTTCAGTTGTAGCTGTACTTTTTCAGTTGGGTTTGTATTCTATCCCTTTTTACTTTTCAGCACTTTCTTTTGTACTTAGTGTATTACTTACACTTATACTCTGTGGTGTTTTGTTTACTTAATAAAGGAAATGTCTTCCCAGTTATCGGGATTTACGCCTTTGGTGCTAGTCGCCAGCCCCTGGCCTATGGAAGGCGGGCTTGGGGTGGTCACGGAACGGGCCCCGAGGACGGGTCGTGACAAATTGGTATCAGAGGAGTCGGTTCTACTGTAGAACTTATAACTCTGATATTTTTTTTCTGTGAAGAAATAGTGTTAAGGGTACCAAGTGTGGTTTTCATTTTAGGGAATCCAATGTTGGTGCGGGCGGTCGACGTATCCATACACCAGGACCTTGACAACTGATTTCCAACTTTGTGCACGAAAACACTGATTGTGTGTGTGTTTCCAAAGGTTTTTTTCCTTAAAACAGCTCAAACCAGGTCAGCTCACCATGTATAAATCATTTGACCGTGTCACGTATGTTTCTTTTAGGATTCCTTTCCACATATGATCAGCTAGAGCCCCGAGGGATGCGTGTACTGACAGCCTGCCGAGCGTCGAGGCTTCGGTATAGGGACCTCTTACAATTGAGGCACCCACGGTACTACCATACATTGGGCCACCGATGCCACCAGCCCCAGCAGCAGGCGATGCACGCCGCTTGAGCGCTCTACACGTGTTCCAGCGCCAGAGGCCACCCAGGTTCCTGGGAGAGACGGACCCATAGGTGGCTGAGGATTGTCTGGAGGCTGTGGTGGGAGTTTTCAGGATAGTGGGTACTCCAGCGGACTTCATGGTGATCTTTACTGCCAGCCTCCTTCAGGCAGCAGCTGAGAGATGGTGGAGCCACTTGTTCCAGTTTTGAGAGGGGATGACCTTCCCATGGGGAGACTTTGAGACCTTCTTCATGGTGGAGTTTATACCAGTGTCTCTACACCCCAAGCGTGTTCATGAGCAACTGCCTTTGCTGCTTGATTTATCATCATTAGCTGAGTCATCTGTAGGTAGTAGACAGATGATGCAGAGGTCCAAGAGGACCAGGACAACAGGTGGGAAACCTCGGGTTTTAGGTTCAGTTGTGCGAGGCAAATGAAATAGAGCCAACCATGTGAGGAGAAGGAAGTGTTATGAATGCGGTAGGAAGGGTCACCTGGCACGTGACTGTCCGACTCCCCGCACAGTTGATCCGCAAGCATTGGAGGAGCCACCGAGACAGAAGCAGCGATGGGTGCTTGAGCAACAGTCGAGCGGTGGACAAGGCAGTAGAGCTCCGGAAGTAGGCGGACAGGAGCGGAACTAGTGGATTCCTCTTGTTCTTGGTACTTCTAGTTCCATGTTGGTATTGTATTTGTGTCTTTGTACTATGATCCGCAATAATAAAAGACACTTATATTTGTGATTTTTGCTTTCCTATCCTTTTGATCAGTTGATACTGAGAGGTCCCGGTTAAAACTGTTGACTTGACCCTCACTTTCGAGATTTCTATTGGAGGAGACCTAGTGACCTCACACTGATGCCAATAGTGTGACTCGACCCTTGGAGACGAGAGTCACAGTTAGATATATTGGTAGTAACGTCGAGGCCTTACGACGTCATACATGGCATGAATGCATCATTCATGTCAGGATTGACTAATTAGGAAATGGGCATGGTTCATCTAGGTTATGTGACCGAGTTTCCATTTTCAGCAAAGGAGAAATCTTAGCAGCTCTTTCAGATCGTAGGAAAAGAAGGTGCAGATCATCTAGGAGTGGATGAATACTGCACAGTGCAGTAAGAAACAGGAAACCGACGCCAGTCTTAGAGACTCGGGCGTGTTAAATGTTTTGAGAAGAGGAAGAACTAAGGATAGATGAGTCTGTGAATCAACAGACGTGGATGCAGAGCTAGGAGAGAAACATGAGGTGGTGTACATTTTAACATGCTACAACCACCCACCTTAGTTTTCCCCGCCAGACTCAGGGAGTTGGAGAGTAGGGGAAGAGTGCAGCTGCATGTGGTTAAGGAGTGTGACCCAATGGCTCTAAAAATAATTCTAGGGATAGTATGTGTCCACTAATATCTACTGTAGTAATAGACATTTATATGAATCATTCCTTCCTTCCACGAATCTTGTCCCAGACCTAGAGTTTCCGGTAAGCCGTAGACTTGACCCTCACGTCTGGAGATACCTTGGGAGGAGACTCGATAATCACACTTACACCGATAGTGTGGTATGACCAATGAGGTGAGAGTTTCGGTTGGAATCTCTTGGTGGCAGTGTCGAGGCCTTACGACGTTGGTCTCAGTATGGATTGGATTCACAGTTCATACTCAGATTGACTGTATTAGGGAAAAAGGTTGTGGTCTAACTACAACGTCGGGATGGGTTTTCCTTAGTCGGCAAAGAGGAAACCCCAGTCAGCACAGGATGAACTCATGCATAGGAGGGTTTGGCCGATCACTCTTGGGTTGGCCAACCTTACCCTCATGGCAGCAGGAGTTTTGAGTTTCAATTATAATCAGGAAGTGGAGGCCTCTAGAGTTCGAGGATGGTGATCGCGTCCTTAAACGGGTCTCAACTCGACAAGGTTTACGGAGATGTGGCAGAGGCGAAAAGTTATCTCAGATGTTAAACAGACCTTTATAGGTCCTCAGCAGGGTAGGCGAGGTGGTTTACTGCTTGACCCATCCACCTCAGTTGCACCAGTTGCATGACAACTTCCACATATTTCAACTGGGAAGATACGTGCTTGACCCGGCGCATATCATCGACCATGGGGAGCTGGACGTTGGCGATGGGGTGAATTTTTCGGGGTTTCAGTAGAGGTTGAGGATCGATAGGAGTGGGTCCTATGAGGATGGTCGATTCCTATTGTGCTCTTTCGTTGGTACTGCGGGATCCTCCAGGAGAGCATTTGGGAGCGGAAGGCTCAGATGCGTGCTCAGTACTACTTTTGTATCCCTAGTTTGTGTTAAATATTTATGGGGACGTAAAGACCTGAGGTGGGAGTAATGTAAAGACCTGGAAATTTCAAGGAAATTTTGTTCTTAATTTCTTTTGGATTTTACAAGAACGCAGTTTCTGACGGCACCTGATTTCGAGGCCTGGTGTGCCCGGAATCAATTTTCGAAGTTGAGCTCGGGTACGTTCAGTGAACGAACGAGCGAGTTTTTCTAACTTTTGAACCAGTGCTCTGAATCGAAATCCAAGGGCACCAATGAACTCGCAGCACCAGTTTTTTCTTAAGAAGATCCTTTCTGGAGTTGCGTTTGCTCGGGAGGAGTTGTTAAAAAAAGGTAAGGAATAAACATATAATCGTTTTACAATTTTATTTTTATTTCTTGCTAAGTGGTTTAAATGTTGTGTCACAACACTTTTTCCCTCTATATTGTGGTTTAACTCCTAGGAGTGGAAGTTGGAGTGGGACTCTTTGGGTTGCTAACCTCCCTTGGGAGAATAAAGGAGAGGTGGGGCCCACACGAGCCCCACCCGTTCACTTTTTCCATAACTCCTCACCTCCCTCTTTAATTTTGTAAACACATCTTAAATTGAGCAATGCACCTGCACTCCCACTTAATTCCAAGTCAACTCTTATTTTTCTTTGGTTTATTAAACGCCTCATTAATTGGTCAACACACGTTAATTAATTCATGGATTCATTTGATTTTTGAAAGAGTTGACATGAGGAATAAAATAAGGGAAACCTTATTTTATTTTGGTTGTTTTGTTGTGCGAGAAGATTTGGGGAGAAATACTCTAGACTTGAAGAAAGTTCTTCCTCGCTGAAGAACGCGAAGAACAATGAAGAACGCCGATGAACCTCTTCTTCCACTGTGACAAGGGAGAAGTCGCCGACCGCAGTGGTCATCGCCAATGACAACGTACCTTCTTTATTCATCTCTGCAACAAATGAGGAGACGTCGTTTCCTCCTCAGATGCACCCCGACATCCACAGAATCTACGTCCGACCCCCGCGACACCATTCTCCGCGACGTTCGACGTGCGACGTCATCTTTTTCCCCCGCAACGAATGTGCGCCCCGATGAATCAAAGGTTGGGTTTTGTTTTTATTCGTAATTATTTCTTTTCGTTCTTCGTTTAATAGTCGGGCCACCTGTTATCATTTTAACAGGAGGAGGTCGGACCACCCGAACACGACCGATCCTCCTCCCCCCTTTGATGTTGTGTTCTTGTGGCATGAACAAAGGCAGCACGGTGCAATGACACTGCGCAGAAACAAGAAAGAACGTGACGAAGAAGCGCGGCACCGTCGCGCCGTGCCGTTGAGGCCGAATAAAACTGCGGCCGGAGTCGGGGCCGTGGAGGCAATTCGAAGACTCCGCTGGTTGATCATTGTGCGCGGATTGACGGGTGACGACAAACGGGGCCGCAAAGTCAATTTGAAGACTTCGCAGTGAAGAACTGGTCTCGGGAGGACCGCCGGCGAAGACCGCAGGAAAAACGGACCACCGGAGCGCGTCCGGTGGTCCGCGGAAAACCCTGTCGGTGCACCACGCTAGCACGGCGGCGCCGGTAGCCAGCACCGGCCGGCCTCCAGGAGGTGGCGGCGCCCGACGCACGACCAGGAAGGACCGCCATGACTGAAGCCGCGCCGACAGGTAGCTGGTCCCGTGACCGCGCGGGACCGAGGGGGGGGGGGGGGGGGACACGGTGCCGGGCCGCCTCCACTGGAAATGAACGACCCCCACACGAGGGGCCGCAACGAAAATCAAGGGGGTAGCCAACCCCTTTGCGCGGCCGCTCGGCCAGCGCCGAGCCGCCCCGGGCCGGACCGACCTCACCGGGCCGCGCCGCGCCGCGCCGCACCGGTCGGGCCGGGCCGCTCCCACCGGGTCGGTCCGCGCCCAAATGGGACGGACCCTAACTCGGTTCGGGTCGAACCAGTTCGGGCCGACCCGGGGGGGGGGGGGGTGTTGGGCTGGGTCGGACCGGGCCCAGACCCCCTATTTTCGGACCACTTTCAGTCTTTTGCCCATAACATGGGCTACGAACCTCCGATCGATGCACCGTCCGTTGCGATGCAATACTTGGATCGAGACGGTCATTTCTGTATATTACACTCAAGGTTTCGAAGAACTTTGGGTATGCTGGGGTTGGTTCGAACAAGAAACCAACCGGGCCCTTGGAGCGGAAACGCTTATAATTTGAGCTCCGGACGTCCGTTTGACGTGCCGTCAACTTTGTTGGATTACTCTTGATGAGACGGAAGTTTTGGCATATGTCACCTGAGGTTTGGACGTAGTTCGATAGTGGCAGGGTTGTATTGAACCCAAAATCCAACCGGGCCCCTAGAACAGAAAAGCTGATAACTTTCAGACCGGATGTACGTTTGACGAACCGTCAGCGGCGTTGGTGATCACGTTGAGAAACGGTCCCTATGAGTATACCCTATGAGATTTTGGGGTACAGTTGAGATACGTCCGGGTTGGTTCACACACGAAACTATCCGGGCCCCTGTGATGAAAATTCTAAAAACTCACAGACCGAGCGTCCGATTGACGCGCTGTCTGTTGCGTGGAGACCCCTATGACGAGGCGGTACTTTGAGATACATATTCATGGAACTTTGTGATACTTGGGGTATCGACCTGTAGCTCATGGATTGGACCCTCCCGGAGACGAGTGTACGGAGTACGGAGACCGTGTAGCTGGCTGAGACCTGACGATTGCTTGACCGACTCGACTTGGAGTGAGTCGACTTGCCCAGTGGACAGAGCACTACTATGTTTGGGTGCAGAACAATAGGGGGATGGGGAACTATTTTGTTTGGGTGTAGACCCGAGACACTCAACTGAAGGAGTACCTCTGCAAGCTATTAGGGAGGGGGGGTGCACTACTGTGTTTGGGTGGTAGACCCCGGTGGGAAGCACTACTGTGTTTGGGTGGCTGACCTGCGGTACTCGATAGGAGGAGTACCCCAACAGTATTAGGTTAATGAGAAGTACCTCAGAGTCATGAAAGTAACACTGTACTCACTAGAGACGGGGATCTTCAGCAGTTATGGTTTTGATAATGAAAATCATGGTTTGAGCTGAGTCTACGACCTTGTGTTTACCTTATGATTGAGATGGGTCACTTGATAACTTAGGTATATGTATAGGAATATACCTAGGTAGTGGTTATCTGTTGATTTCATAACCTTTGTGTTTCCTCATGACTGAGATGGGTTACTTGATAACTTAGGTATAAGTATGGGCTTATACTTAAGTAAGGGTTATCTGTTGAGATTCTGCTTTGTGGTTATCCTTGTTAGATTTAGAGAGACCTTGAGGGTCTCGGGGTCCCTACTGAGTATCGTTATACTCACCCCTACACGGGCTATGCCCGCACCTCATTGTGTTGGATGAAGATGATATACAACACTGATAGAGGCCGAGCGTTGGAGGATTGGATGGTACCCGGTGGTGGAACTCACGATGAGTCAGTATCCGGAGGTGGACTTCACGACGAGATGATACTCGGAGGAGGTTGATGGGTGAGAGCGTTGTAGAGGCTATCTGTACCTACCCTTCAGGTATGATCCGTGGTGGATGATCCAGGAGCTGTACTATCTGTACATACCCTTCAGGTAGGATCCGTGGTGGACGATCCAGGAGCTGCGCTATCTGTACCGGCCCTTCAGGTAGGATCCGAGGTGGACGGCCCAGGAGATGCTTCTTTTCTTCCAGCTATTGTATTTTATATTGTACTTCTTTTCAGTTGTAGCTGTACTTTTCAGTTGGGTTTGTATTATGACCCTTTTTACTTTTTATCACTTTCTTTTGTACTTAGTGTATTACTTCCGCTTGTACTCTGTGGTGTTTTGTTTACTTAATAAAGGCAATGCCTTCCCAGTTATCGGGATTTATGCCTTTGGTGTTAGTTTCCAGCCCCTGGCCTATGGAAGGTGGGCTTGGGGTAGTCACGACACGGGCCCCGAGTATAGGTCGTGACACCCTTTATTGGAAATTGATATGAGCTTCATATAAAGAAAGCCAATCCATGCCATTAATCACATCAAATTCCACTATAGGAAGGATCACAAGGTTTGCAGGAAGCACTTTCCCACAAACTTCAATCGGATAAGAATTGTAAACTTTTGATGTGACTGTTGTGCCATTAGGAGTTTTCACACCTAACTCAATAGATAATAATTTGGGTAGTATGGAGATACCCTTAGAAAATTCTTCAGAAATAAAAGAGTGGGTGGATTCTTAATCAAATAAAACATTTTCTACTTTAGAGTGGATGATAAGGGTACCTTTCACCACTTCGTTATCATACTCCACATCACCGATAGAAATTTCATATGTCGTTCCTTTGTTATTGGCCTTAAGATTTTATTGACGTCGATCATCATAAACATCCCATGTATTAGGGCATTGATTTTCATAATTCCCCATTTCCTTGCACTTGTAACATTGAAGTGTAGGAGGTGAATTCTGTGTAGCCTTTTCTTTGCTCGCATCACTAGAAATCTTTTTCCCATCACTACGACATTCAAATGCCTGATGACCTTCTTTTCCACACTTAAAAAATTTACTTATACCTTTAAGACAATTCCCACTATGTTTTTTCCACACTTAGAGCATAAGGGAAAACTCATCTTCTTTTCAGTGCGGTCTTTAGATTTTCCTTTGAATTCCATTTTCCTCTTCTTATCAAACCCATATGACTGATGGGTTACTCCAATATCCATCTCAACCTTGAGAGCACATAGAACAATTTCATCGTAGCTATTGAAGTCCCTTATGGATAACGCCCTTAGAAGACTTGGTTTTAAGCCACTAGAGAATCGATTGATCTTACTCTCAGGTTGGATAATAATTCCAGAAGCGTACCTTGCAAGTCTTGTAAAATTTGCTTCATAGGTACCAACCGATTCATCATCCTTTTTCTTTAGTTCAAGAAACTCCTTCTCCATCTTTGTTCAAAGAATACGAGGGAAGTACATATTGAAAAATAAGTTCTTTAACTCATCCCATTCCATGTACTCAATTTGGTCTCTTTGCCTCGTATTCTCGATAAGATTCCACCATTGATCAGCTTCACCTTCCAAACGATATACTACTAATATGACTTTATCATGTTCAAAACATTGTAGAACTGAAAATATCTTTTAAGTGGTACTAATCCATTGTTCAGCCACTAATGGATCAGAATACCCGATGAATGAAGGTGGACGTTGCCTCATGAATGATTTAATAGAATGTTACTCCTTACTTTGCTCATTTGGAAGTCCTTCTTGATTCATAGCTTGAGAAAGTTGTGTGAGCATGGCTATAAGATTTTTCATTCTAGCTCCCATAACGTTTGGTTGCTCTGGGGGACAATCATTGCATTTTCCATCGCATTCAACATTAACACGATTTATTTGGGTTCCAGCCATTGACTAAAACTAAGAAGCATAGTGTGAGAAACACTAATCATAACAGGAAAACCACATAATCAAGAATAAAATTTCACACTTTAGGTCTTATCATAAGTTATTCATGGACATTTTTAAAACACAAATATTGTGTTATATGATTAGACATATCCTTAGGGTTCTTACTAAGCCTTTACATCCTAGTTTCCACTGGTTGACTATAACCTTCCTCTAATACCAACTATAACGACCCATACATTACATACATTATTATTACTTCAGAATTGAATCATACTTATTACAACATATAACAAAACCATGATAGTACCGTATATGTATATTGTCTTTATAAACTAGGAAACATAAACAAATGGTTCATAAATCATCTACATTGTCTCCCGATTATTTCATCATATGTCACGACCCGCCCTCGGGGTCCGTGCCGTGACTACCCCAAGCCCGCCTTCCATAGGCCAGGGGCTGGCGACTAGCACCAAGGCGTAAATCCCGGTAAAAAGGGAAGGCATTGCCTTTGTAAAGTAAACAAACACCACAGAGTAAGCAAGCGGAAGTAAGCACTAAGTAAAAACAGAGTACAACTGAAAGTACGGAAAAGTAAATGGGCCAGTATACAAACCCAAACTGAAAGTAATGTACAACTCGAAAGGGAAAACAACAACTGTAAAGTAAAAGCCGCTACACCGAGCTGTCCACTGGGTATCCCACCTGAAGGGTGGGTACAGATAGCTCCACTGCTCCATGGGTCCCGTCGTCCGCTCCGAACACGTCCCGCCCAGTGGTCCACCTCCAGGTACCGTCCTGCTCTGCAAGCCTCATCCAAGATCAACACTGTCCGTCGTCTGCAACCAACACAACGTAGTGCGGGCATAGCCCGTGCAGGGGTGAGTATAAGCTACTCAGTAGGGACCCCGAGACCCCCGAAGGTCTCCCAAAATCCACAAAAGATAAACCACAAATGAAGATACAATTACGAGGTAACAACCGACACTGCTTAGGTATGTGCGCATACATATACCTAAGTCATCAATTCCAATACGCTCCAACCTCCGAGCCCGAGTACAACTCAGTCCACACAGGAAAGTATACGTATTCCACACAGGAAAGCAAAACGAAATCCACACAGGATAGCACAACACAATCCACACAGGAAAGCAACAGGATTCAGCTCACACAGGTATACATCTTCGAAAGACGATAAAGATGATCTCTGATCCATCTAAGTCGTCGGACCCACGAAGGATCGTTAGGTAACTAACCCCCGCAAAGACCCACACAGGATCGGGCCCACACAGGACCTGTAGGCGCTGGTTCACACAGGACCGCTGAGCGCAAAGACCCACACAGGATCGGACCCACACAGGATCGGGCCCACATAGGACCTGTAGCACTGATCCATGTAGGATCGCTGAGTGCTGTAGTCGTCGTCGTCGAATCCACACAGGATCTCTGTACCGTCGTCGTCGCAGTCACAGTAGCAGTAGTAGCAGTAGTAGTAACAGTCGCAGACAGCACTAGGGTTCCTGCACACAGCAAGCTCGTTCGGAGAGTCCGCTCCACGAGCCGAGAGGCTGATACATCAACTGTCACGAAGACCAGAGTTGATGTATCCAAAAGTTCCGTATCGTCAACAGGAACTCAACGCAACAGACGGTGCGTCGATCGGACGCCCGGTCTGAGAGTTATTGGCATTTTCGTCCCAGGGGCCCGGTTGCTTTTTAAGGAAAAACCAACCCGACCGTACTCCACCTGCGTCCAAACCTCGGGCGGAGTATGCCAAAAGATCTGTCTCACTAAGAGGAACACAACACGGCTGACGGCATGTCAATCGGACGTCCGTAGCTCTAGATATGAGCGTTTCCGCTCCGAAGGTCCGGTTGGTTTCGTGAACGAACCAACCCGGCCGAACTCAAAGTAATCCGAAACCTTGAGTGCGATATACCGAATCGACCGTCTCGATCCAAGGATCGCAATGCCGCTGACGGTTCATCGATCGGAGGTCCGTGGCTCAAGTTATGGCCAAAAGACCGAAAACGATTCGAAAACGGGGGGTCCGGGCCCGAGGCGACCCGGCCCGTCCCCCCCTGGGTCGGCCCGAACCGGGTCGACCCAACCAGAGTCCGACCCGGCCCAGACGGCGGCGGTCCAGCGCGGCCCGGCCGGCGGCGGTGCGGCCTGGCGCCTCACGGGTGCAGCGCGCGGGGGGCAAGGCCCCCGCTTTGTTTAGCTGGCGGTGCGGCTTAAGCTGCGCCTTTTGGAGAACCGCCCCCCCCTAGTGGGGGCCTGCCTTGAGGGAAACGGGGGGGGGGGGGCAGCCTGCCCCCCTTTAAGAAACAGGCCCCCCTCTTAAATGGGGGGGGGGGCATTCTTGCTGGCCGGGGGAATTAAATTCCCCGGGTTTCTTCCCCTTCCGGCCGGCCCACCTGGCTGGCCGGTTTTTCTTCAACGGGTCCGGCAAAAAGCTGGTCCCCTTCCAGCTTCCGACACCGGCAGCCCGGCCGCCGGTCTTCTCGTTCCGCCGCGGCCCGGAACCGGCCGTGGCCTTCGTCGTCCGGCGCGGTGCGACGACACCGCGCCCCTCCGTCGCGGCCCCGCTCCGGCCGCGGCGCCTTCGGTTCCCTTCGACGCGGCGCGACGGCGTCGCGTTCATGATAATCCTTCCACGGCGCGGCGCGACGGCGCCGCGCAATACAACCGTGCGAATTACCGCGTGGTGCGACGACACTACGCCATCTCGTTCATCCACAAGAAAAAATAATAATCAAGAACAAGGGAGGGGGAATTCCGCCGTGTTTGTGCGGTCCGACCCCCCTCTCGTTAGATGATAACTCTTAAATATTAACCTCAAGATTATCATGCTAGAACCAAGAACGAGAGTAAATAAATAATTTACAACAAACCCCTACCTTGGTTTCAAGATCGATGCTCGACAACGACCCGCGGAAGACAACGTCGCGGAGGTCGGGCGTCGCGGTAAACGTTCGTCAAATCCGATGACGAAGAGGTACGTCCGAAGAGGTACGTCGTTGGGGAATCTTCGTAAGCCGACGAAGGAAGTCCAAGGAGGAAGCGGCGTTCCCTTTCGTTGACACGGAAGGCGTCGTCGATCTTCGGAAACAACCGGCTACGAAGAAGAGAGGAGCGGCGTTCTTCGTCGGAGCTCGAAGGTTCTTCGCGTTCTTCGTCAAGCTTGAAGAAGAAGAAGAAAAATAAGGAGAAGGCTTCAAATCTCTCAAGAGGCTAGAGAATTCTAACGAAATAAAATAAGCTAAGAGCTTATTTTATTTACTCAACCAAACCTTTTGAAATTCAAAGGTTTGAAAAAGATTAAACAACTCAACCCAATTAATAAGCTAAGTTGTCAAGTTCATTTAAAAGGGGAGTTTTGAGAGGAGATGAAAAGTTGGGGTTCGTGTGGGCCCCACCACACTTAATCCTCTCAAGGGAGGTTAAGTGGGTGTGGGTCCCACCCCTAACTTCCTTTGAGAGGAGTTAACCAACAAGTAAGAAAAATAAAAAGTGTTTCACATTTTTATTTAACTTCTTATAATTCTCCCAAAAACTAACTTTCATCCCGCAATAAACGCAACTTCGGAAAAGGTCTCCTTAAGAGAATATCGGCGCTGAGAGTTCATCGGTGTCCTCGGATTTCAATTCCGAGCACCGAATCAAAATTTAGAAATTCCCGCTCGTTCGTTCACTGAACGTACCCGAGCCAAACTTCGGAAATTGATTCCGGGCACTCCGGGCCTCGGAATCAAGTGCCGTTAAAAACCGCGCTCTTGTAAAATTCTAAAGAAAATTAAGAAAAAAATTTCCCTTGAATTTTACGGGTCTTTAAATTACTCCCATCTCAGGGCTTTACGTCCCCGTAAAGATACATCAAAACTAGGGAAACAAATGAGGGTACTGAGCACGCATCTGAGCCTCCCGCTCCCATGTGCTCTCCTGGAGGTTCCCGTGCTGCCATCTGATGCGCACAAGAGGAATCGATCGCCCACGTAGGACCCACTCTCGTCGATCCTCTATCTCCACCAGGACCTCCGTAAAAGTCTCCCCATCGTCAACGTCAAGCTCCCCATGGTCAATGATGTGCGTCGGGTCGTGCACGTATCTCTTCAGCTGAGACACGTGGAAGACGTCGTGCACCCGGTGCAACTGAGGTGGTAGAGCCAGGCGATAAGCCACCTCGCCAACCCTGCTGAGGACCTGAAAGGGTCCGATGAAGCGCAGAGATAACTTTCCGCCACGGCCAAATCTCTGTATACCACGTCGAGGTGAGACCCGCAAGAAGACGTGGTCGCCATCCTCGAACTCCAGTGGCCTCTGCCTCCTGTCAGCGTATGACTTCTGCCGGCTCTGTGCTGTCCTCATCCGCTCCTGGATGACCTGGACCTTCTCTGTCGTGGCCTGGATCATCTCTGGTCCCAAAAGTGCTGACTCCCCAGGGTCTGTCCAGCACAAAGGAGATCTACAAGGTCGGCCGTACAACGCCTCGTACGGTGCCATCCCGATGGTGGTGTGGTAGCTGTTGTTGTACGCAAACTCCACCAAGGGTAAGTGGTCCTCCCAGCTACGACCAAAATCGAGTAAACATGCGCGGAGCATGTCCTCGAGAGTCTGAATGGTCCTCTCCGTCTGACCATCCGTCTGAGGGTGAAAGGATGTGCTCAGACATAGCTGCGTCCCGAACGCCTCCTGTAACCCCTTCCAAAGTCGGGAAGTAAAGCGAGCATCTCGATCGGAGATGATAGATGATGGCACGTCGTGGAGCCGCACAATCTCCTGAACTTAGAGACGTCCCAAGCTCTCCACTGAGCCCTGCTCTCTGATGGGTAAGAAGTGTGCAGACTTGGTGAGTCGGTCAACAATCACCCAGATGGAGTCGTGACCTCTGGAAGTGCATGGAAGTCCAGTCACGAAGTCCATAGATATGCCATCTCACTTCCACTCTGGAACCTCTAAGGGTTGTACCAAGCCTGCTGGTACCTGATGCTCTGCCTTCACCTGCTGGCAGGTGAGGCATCGATAAATGAGCTCTGCTACATCCTTCTTCATGCCCGGCCACCAGTGCTGTCGTCTGAGATCCTGGTACATCTTCGCCACTCCAGGATGTACCGCCAAAGGAGAAGTGTGAAACTCTCTCAGCACCTCCTCTCGCAAAGCGACTGGTACCATGGTACATCCTCTGAAAAGGATGTCATCCTCTGCTCCAAGGGAGAAACCATCAGGTGCCTGTACCGAGGATATCTGTACACGCCGTGTCTCACAGTCAGCGTCCTCACGCTGTGCCTCTCTGACCCGCTGCAGTAGAGGAGGGGTGACTGTGAGAGACTGGAGGGAGGCTGCTCCATCTCTATCAACGAAGGATAACTGTAAAGAGGCTAGCTGATCCGTCGCCTCCTCAAGTAGCTGAATGCCCGTCCTCCTGCTGAGGGCATCGACTACTACGTTCCTCTTCCCAGGAGTATAGACTATCTCGAAGTCATAGTCCTGGAGGAACTCGAGCCATCGCCGCTGTCTCAGGTTCAGGTCCTTCTGCGAGAAGATATACCTGAGACTCTGATGATCAAAAAAGACTGTAAAACGCTCGCCCATCAGGTAATGTCGCCATGTCTTCAGAGCGAAGACCACTGCTACTAACTCCAGGTCATGGGTAGCGTAGTTCTGCTCATGCGGCCTCAACTAACGTGATCCATAGGCGATCACTGCCCGCTCCTGCATCAGAACACATCCGAGTCCGGTCCCTGATGCATCGCAGTAAACTACGTACCCTACTCCCTCCTCAGGCAACCTCAAGATAGGTGCGCTGGTTAATCTCTTTCTCAGCTCCTGAAAGCTCTGCTGACATCTTTCTGACCACACGAAGGGTTTCCACTTCCTCCTTAACGTACGACGAAGCTGCAAAAGATTTCTCCTTTGCCGAAAAGTGAAACCCGGTCTCATCCCCTGGATGAACCATGTTCCTTGCCTAATACAGTCAATCCCGTCATGATTAGTTAATTCATGGCATGGATGACGTCGTAAGGCCTCGAAGCTGCTACCAAGAGATCCAACCGTTACTCTCGCCTCCAAGGGTTGAGTCACACTATCGACATCAGTGTGTGATCACTGGGTTTACTCCAGTAAGAATCTCGCAAGTGAGGGTCAAGTCAACAGTTTTTAACCGGCACCTCTTAGTAAAAACAAACAAAAGACAATAAAACAAATGTCACCAAGGCAAGAGTCTTTTATTACTTCAACTCAAAGTACAAGGACACAAGGAAACACAAACTACAAAGCTAGAGGCATTATGGGCAAAGGCCTCTATGCCTGGAGATAGTCCCGCACTAGTCCACCCGCTTCCGGAGCTCCATGATCGTAAGCTTCAGCTGCCTGAAGCTGTGCTCTCCCCTGAGGTCGGGGTGGACCTCCTGGTGGTGGTGGTGGTAGAGTCTCAAAGCGTCGCCCACCACCTGCTTCTCGGCCAGCTCCTCTGCCTCGTCCGCCTCCTCCCTGTGGACCGCCACGGTCGAACCTCTGCCTCTGCCTAGGTGGTTCCTCAACCGTCTGCTGCTCCTCTGCATGGCGGGTCGGGCAGTCACGAGCCATGTGGCCCTGCCCGCCGCATGAGTAGCACTGTCTGCCTCTCGAAAGACTGGATCCGCGCTGTGTGCCCCGCACTGCTGAGCCAGTGTCCTGAGGTCGTCTGCCTGAAGGTCTGGTCTGCCTGGACCCCTGAGTCATCCGTTGACTGCCTGCCGCGAAAGACTCTGCCACGTGCCGCCCTGCGGTGGGTCTCGGCGCTGGTGTAGACTCAGCAAGGAAACTCTCGATCAAAAGGGCCCGCTCCAGTACTCCTGTCTGAGTCAGTATGCTGAGGTAGATCAGCGATGCCCTGATCTCGTGTCTCAAACCCTGCTCGAAGGCCCGGGGCCGGAAGAATGGGTCTCGTACCATGTCGGTCGAGTAGCGCGAGAGATCAGTAAATCTTGCCGAGTACTGAGCGACCGTCATGCTGCCCTGCCGCAGCTGAAGAATCTCCTGAATACGCACCGCACGAAGGGTGGCTAGGACGTACTCTGAGCGGAAGATGCTCTCAAAGTTCGTCCAAAGTAGAGATGCCTCATCGTGCACCTGGAGCATCAAGCTCCACCATCGTCCCGCTACTGCGTGCAGTAGGCTCGCAGCGAGGATCACCATGAGGTCTGAAAGTGTCCTTACTAGCCTAAAAACTCGTACCACTGCCTCCAGCCAGTCCTCTGCTGCCTGGGGGTCCGTCTCCCCACGGAACCTAGGCGATCACTGGCGCTGAAACTCATGCAGTGCGCTGAGGCGACGTGAATCGTCAGCGGCTGGTGCTGGAAGTATCCGTGGCTCGACGGGTAGAGCTACTGCCGGTGCCACTGCTGACAAAGGGCCCTGCACCAAGGCCTCGTCGCTCGGTGGGCTGTCATCACACTCGACTCTCAGAACCCTAGCTGGCTGCCGTCGTGGGGCCATCCTGAAAAGGAACAGGTGTGCCACGGTCAAATAGTATACCTGGTGAGCTGACATAAAGAAATCACAAAGAAAACTTTGAAACACACACGCAATCAATGTTTTCGTGCATTAAGTCGGAAATCAGTAGTCAGGGTCCTGGTGTACGGATACGTCGGCCGCCGCACCAACACTGGACTCCCTGGACTGATAACCACACTCAATACGCTAAACATTACTGCTTCACAAAGAAAAGATCAGAGTTCGCGGTAGAACCGAACTCCTTTGATACCAATTTGTCACGACCCGCCCTCGGGGTCCGTGCCGTGACTACCCCAAGCCCGCCTTCCATAGGCCTGGGGCTGGCGACTAGCACCAAGGCGTAAATCCCGGTAAAAAGGGAAGGCATTGCCTTTGTAAAGTAAACAAACACCACAGAGTAAGCAAGCGGAAGTAAGCACTAAGTAAAAACAGAGTACAACTGAAAGTGCGGAAAAGTAAATGGGCCAGTATACAAACCCAAACTGAAAGTAATGTACAACTCGAAAGGGAAAACAACAACTGTAAAGTAAAAGCCGCTACACCGAGCTGTCCACTAGGTATCCCACCTGAAGGGTGGGTACAGATAGCTCCACTGCTCCATGGGTCCCGTCGTCCGCTCCGAACACGTCCCGCCCAGTGGTCCACCTCCAGGTACCGTCCTGCTCTGCAAGCCTCAGCCAAGATCAACGCTTTCCGTCGTCTGCAACCAACACAATGTAGTGCGGGCATAGCCCGTGCAGGGGTGAGTATAAGCTACTCAGTAGGGACCCCGAGACCCCCGAAGGTCTCCCAAAATCCACAAAAGATAAACCACAAATGAAGATACAATTACGAGGTAACAACCGACACTACTTAGGTATATGCCCATACATATACCTAAGTCATCAATTCCAATACGCTCCAACCTCCGAGCCCGAGTACAACTCAGTCCACATAGGAAAGTATACGTATTCCACACAGGAAAGCAAAACGAAATCCACACAGGATAGCACAACACAATCCACACAGGAAAGCAACAGGATTCAGCTCACACAGGTATACATCTTCGAAAGACGATAAAGATGATCTCTGATCCATCTAAGTCGTCGGACCCACGAAGGATCGTTAGGTAACTAACCCCCGCAAAGACCCACACAGGATCGGGCCCACACAGGACCTATAGGCACTGGTTCACACAGGACCGCTGAGCGCAAAGACCCACACAGGATCGGACCCACACAGGATCGGGCCCACACAAGACCTGTAGCACTGATCCATGTAGGATCGCTGAGTGCTGTAGTCGTCGTCGTCGAATCCACATAGGATCTCTGTACTGTCGTCGTCGCAGTCACAGTAGCAGTAGTAGCAGTAGCAGTAACAGTCGCAGCCAGCACTAGGGTTCCTGCACACAGCAAGCTCGTTCGGAGAGTCCGCTCCACGAGCCGAGAGGCTGATACATCAACTGTCACGAAGACCAGAGTTGATGTATCCAAAAGTTCCGTATCGTCAACAGGAACTCAACGCAACAGACGGTGCGTCGATCGGACGCCCGGTCTGAGAGTTATTGGCATTTTCGTCCCCGGGGCCCGGTTGCTTTTTAAGGCAAAACCAACCCGACCGTACTCCACCTGCGTCCAAACCTCAGGCGGAGTATGCCAAAAGATCCGTCTCACTAAGAGGAACACAACACGGCTGACGGCACGTCAATCGGACGTCCGTAGCTCTAGATATGAGCGTTTCCGCTCCGAAGGCCCGGTTGGTTTCGTGAACGAACCAACCCGGTCGAACTCAAAGTAATCCGAAACCTTGAGTGCGATATACCAAATCGACCGTCTCGATCCAAGGATCGCAATTCCGCTGACGGTTCGTCGATCGGAGGTCCGTGGCTCAAGTTATGGCCAAAAGACTGAAAACGATTCGAAAACGGGGGGTCCGGGCCCGGGGCGACCCGGCCCGTCCCCCCCTGGGTCGGCCCGAACCGGGTTGACCTGACCCGAGTCCGACCCGGCCCGGCCGGCGGCGGTCCGGCGCGGCCCGGCCGGCGGCGGTGCGGCCTGGCGCCGCACGGGTGCAGCGCGCGGGGGGCAAGGCCCCCACTTTGTTTAGCTGGCGGCGCGGCTTAAGCTGCGCCTTTTGGAGAACCGCCCCCCCCTAGTGGGGGCCTGCCTTGAGGGAAACGGGGGGGCAGCCTGCCCCCCTTTAAGAAACAGGCCCCCCTCTTAAATGGGGGGGGGGGGCATTCTTGGTGGCCGGGGGAATTAAATTCCCCCGGTTTCTTCCCCTTCCGGCCGGTCCACCTGGCCGGCCGGTTTTTCTTCAACGGGTCTGGCAAAAAGCCGGTCCCCTTCCGGCTTCCGACACCGGCAGCCAGGCCGCCGGTCTTCTCGTTCCGCCACGGCCCGGAACCGGCCGCGGCCTTCGTCGTCCGGCACGGTGCGACGGCACCGCGCCCCTCCGTCGCGGCCCCGCTCCGGCCGCGGCGCCTTCGGTTCCCTTCGACGTGGCGCGACGGCGTCACGTTCATGATAATCCTTCCACGGCACGGCGCGACGGCACCGCGCAATACAACAGTGCGAATTCCCGCGTGGTGCGACGGCACTACGCCATCTCGTTCATCCACAAGAAAAAATAATAATCAAGAACAAGGGAGGGGGAATTCCGCCGTGTTTGTGCGGTCCGACCCCCCTCTCGTTAGATGATAACTCTTAAATATTAACCTCAAGATTATCATGCTAGAACCAAGAACGAGAGTAAAGAAATAATTTACAACAAACCCCTACCTTGGTTTCAAGATCGATGCTCGACAACGACCCGCGGAAGACAACGTCGCAGAGGTCGGGCGTCGCGGTAAACGTTCGTCAAATCCGATGACGAAGAGGTACATCCGAAGAGGTACGTCGTTGGGGAATCTTCGTAAGCCGACGAAGGAAGTCCAAGGAGGAAGCGGCGTTCCCTTTCGTTGACACGGAAGGCGTCGTCGATCTTCGGAAACAACCGGCTACGAAGAAGAGAGGAGCGGCGTTCTTCGTCGGAGCTCGAAGGTTCTTCGCGTTCTTCGTCAAGCTTGAAGAAGAAGAAGAAAAAGAAGGAGAAGGCTTCAAATCTCTCAAGAGGCTAGAGAATTCTAACCAAATAAAATAAGCTAAGAGCTTATTTTATTTACTCAACCAAACCTTTTGAAATTCAAAGGTTTGAAAAAGATTAAACAACTCAACCCAATTAATAAGCTAAGTTGTCAAGTTCATTTAAAAGGGGAGTTTTGAGAGGAGATGAAAAGTTGGGGTTCGTGTGGGCCCCACCACACTTAATCCTCTCAAGGGAGGTTAAGTGGGTGTGGGTCCCACCCCTAACTTCCTTTGAAAGGAGTTAACCAACAAGTAAGAAAAATAAAAAGTGTTTCACATTTTTATTTAACTTCTTATAATTCTCCCAAAAACTAACTTTCGTCCCGCAATAAATGCAACTTCGGAAAAGGTCTCCTTAAGAGAATATCGGCGCTGAGAGTTCATCGGTGTCCTCGGATTTCAATTCCGAGCACCGAATCAAAATTTAGAAATTCCCGCTCGTTCGTTCACTGAACGTACCCGAGCCAAACTTCGGAAATTGATTCCGGGCACTCCGGGCCTCGGAATCAAGTGACGTTAAAAACCGCGCTCTTGTAAAATTCTAAAGAAAATTAAGAAAAAAATTTCCCTTGAATTTTACGGGTCTTTACATCATATCTAGAGTCCCTTATGGAATATCCTACTTAATACCCTTCTTCCTGACCTGGGGAAAAGAAAACATACAAAAGGGTGAACTCTAATACTTTGTAAGGGTAAACAAAGGAAATATCAATCGTATCATATTCATAAGAACATAATATTTTGAAAATCTTAACCTGAAAAAGAGATCATAATATCATGACATGTGATAAATCATAGTAGTGAAATGTAATCCCAATAATCATAACCTAAAACATGAAAATTTTTGGCATACACATATAATCATAGAAAATCATTTCATATTAGTCAAGACTCATTGGCAAGACCATCATAGTGGACAAAGACCATTACTGAACTGAGTTCACCCCTCGTTCCAGTCCTGTATCACTGAACCAGATTAACATTACGTTCCAGCCATGTCTATCTCATGATATATAAATCTTTACACAATTAATTAGAGGGAGATATAGGTCCCACCCATCTCATAATGAAACCATTATTATGTGTGCCACATAACCATAAATCATACATCATAGCATAACCCATGTAATAGAAATGGGATTCTTAAACATCATTCCATCATAAAATAATCCATATACGATAAAGGACTTCATAAAAATAATTCCATCATAACATAAAAAAATCAATGTAATAATATGGATAGAAATAGAACCCTATATTATCATATATGGAAAATAATTTTGATAAAACACTTGAACTCCATTCTTGCGGAAAATATACTTTCTACTTCATAAATATTTTTCCGTTCTCATTATTTCATACTAAAATAACTTAGTTTAAAATAAACTTGAAAAATTATAAAGTAATATTCATGGAAATAATGTTCTATGAAATCATAAAAACCATTCATGCCGTATAAGTTAAAAAAACCTTCTCGTACTTTGGCTGAAAAAGTAAAAAAACATCACGTATTGAAAACAACAAAAAATTCCTTTCATATCTTTTACTAAAAATTCACCAATAGATAAAACTGGATTTAAAAAATTGTATCGGGATAATATTACATATTTATGAAACATGGATGTGGATGATAAATATGCCCCAGTAAATACCGAAGTATAAACAATCTCAGATAGAAATTGAGATTGCGAGATTTTCCCTTACCTTAGGTCCGATATGATTTGTACGTATCCGAACCTCCTGTATAATAATTTAAATAATGTCATTGACTTATTACAGAATCATATTCATTGTTATTATATCATATATGTTCATATTCTTATCTTCTAATGAGTAATATTTCATTGCTACTTGTTATCCGAGTGTTCATTGCTTTATGTTTTTATTCATGTTTTGTCGAATAAATTCTTATTAATCTTTTTAGGTTATAGATACAAAATTTAAATAATGGTATTAGTTTAATATATATCATATTTATTCATTCAATTCATATATATAATCACTGTTTAATGAAGATCATGTAGAACGAATCAAATCGCACCGTGGAGACAGTAAGCCGTACGTACGCACGAGCGACGATATCATTCCAATAATTATTGAATGGTAGTGGAGTGGATAATGGAATATCTCAGAATTATTATAATGTTATAATATTCATATATAGTTATTATTTACCTCATTATACCCATCTATGTTAGGTGGTGGTGGAAAACAGATTACACCACGGCGTGCAGACGGAATTTCGTACGTACACACGCACGGTGATTTCATTTTCCGTAGGATGGATAGAAGGTGAAATAGGGTTGTTTCATATTTATAATAACATATCAGTATATGAGTTATACTGATGTTATTAATTTATAATGAAAAAAATAAATAAGAATAAGTATAAGAAGAAATAAATTTGAAAGGATCGGTAAAGGATATTACCTATTCTTCGATGCGCCTCTTCTAAACCTCCACTTAGGGTACTAAAGTTGGTCTTTGAAGAAGACCAGTACCTATAATATGTTTATAGGGATGTGTAGATAAGAAATTGGCAGGGGTTGGCCGAGTGTGAAGGCTCAAAATGTTGTGAGGAGGAGAGGGAGGAGGTGCCCTTTTAGAAGGGAGGAGAGGGGAACCTTTGGAAACACAAGAAATATTAATTTATAATAAATTCAAACCCCACATAAAAACCTCCAAAAATGATTCAATTATAAGATGAGATGAGATAGGGTTTTAATCTCATCAACCAATAAAATTTAGACATGTTGGGAATTTATTTTAAACCTTATCAAATTGATTTATCCTTATTTAATCCATTTAATTTTATTTGTGGTAATAATATTCTAAATTTTACATTGTTATAAATAATTACTTATGTGTTTTAAATTGTCCGTAATTTGATAATTTATGAAATTTTAGACCATATAAATTTCAATTTATAATTTTTAAATATTTTATTGATATTTAGACAATTTTATAATATGTTATTTTTATAAAATAAAAATAGTGTCGATTTTGACACTATTCATTTATTTGAATTTAAATAAAATACAAACAGAAGATATGTTCAAACTAAAAGATTTAATAGATTCATAACATATCATATTTATCTAAAGAATTCATGGAGAACATTAAATAGTTCATATAATATGTATTTTAATATTTCTGAAAACCATTTATTTGATATTTCAATCAATAAAATAATTTTGACATCACTATTGTGGCATTATTAATGATAATAATTTAATCCCTAATAATTATAAATAAATTTATATGATGTAGATAATTTTATTAGATTTCTGGAGACTTTTCATGTTTGAAGTTTTATGGAGTTTATCACTAAATTAAAATTATTACACTTATAAGATATGAGAGAGTGACATGTTGTCACTTTCATTGGTTTTAATAATAATTATATCATTTTCATGGTCAATAGTCCATGAAATGAATCTATTCCGACCCTTAGGTGATATGGGTCAACTTTTTTTCACCCAATAGAATTTTTTCAGGTGGTAGGATAATTTTATAATCTTATTTTTTCCCTTAATTACCCGATTTACCTTTCACTGTAGTAAATAAAAAATACCGTAATTACTATTCATAAAGTCAAATAAAATAAAATAAAAGTAACATATTAATATAATTTGGACCCACTGAATCCAAATATGGAATCCATTTTTCATAATTCAAAACACAGAAGTTTCAGTAATTAATTTAAAATTAATCCCATTGTTAAGAAAATGGTTTTTAAAAGTTAAAACATTGTTAATGATTGAAATGTTTTTACCTATGAATTCAATGTAAAATTAATGTAAATGACATAAATTATATTAAATGGTAAACATATATTCGATTTATATTTTAAAACCAATAATTTTATCATTTAAGCATATAAATTATCTTGATGAAAAAAGTTGTTTTTAAGAAAAATTTAGCGTATTTTTACTATTCATCAAAATATAAAAGTTATCAGAAAAGTATCAAAAATTTATCCAATGTAATTTTTTATATCTTGATTAAAATGAAGAAGTTTATTTTGTAAAATTTAACTTATAAACTGGTAAAAAATCAGATTTAAAATGGGTGTGCCATCAAAAGGAGGTAAAATTGCATTTTTTTAAAAATACTTCTTTTATACGAAAAATGGATTTTGTTTTCATAAATCATTCTAAAAAATGTGTAAGATGAATTATAATGTTATAAAATTAAAAATTTTGTTAATAATATTCATAACGGCTAGTTCATATTATATTTTAATAACATATCATTGTTTAGTGAAACTCGGTATTGCGTACAACACAAGCTATTGAGTGAGGTTGCTCTTGCATGTAACGCAAGCCAAGCCAATGTTGCTTGTATTAAAAGCTTCCTTTAGTGTTGCATATAACATAAGAAAAAAATATCATAAAATCTCAGGGTGTTACATTAACACCCCAATCTTCCACGGTACGTTTCCCTTTGGAATAATGCAATAGCTATCATTGTTTGCAACTTCAAGATTCTAACAACCATGACCAATCAAACTAGCCGTTATGAATAGAAATACACACTTTTTTATATTTTATAAATTTCATCATTCAAAATGGACTTCATATTTGGATTCGGAATATAAAAATTATTTTAGGGTGAATTTTTGGTATTTTTCTGAAAATATTCAATTTTGGATGAATAGTGAAAAACACTTCGTTATTGGTTAAAACTGAATTTTTTATTTATATAATTTTTATTTTATTTAAATATATTTTAGGTATAAATAGATACATAATACCTATATATGTTTAATTTAATTCATTGGAGTCATTTTATAATAAGTTTAGACATATAAAAAGTTTATTGAACTTGTTATCGTCTTTTACCCACCTCCTAATAATTTTACCATTTATGTGAGTGGAATTTTAAAAATCCAATATACATGGTTGATATAAGTAATAAAAATGGGGTTCAATAAGATGAAAATAATTTTTGTTGAATAGTAACTTTTTACTTTTGTTTACCACGGTTAAAAGTAAAAAGGGTAATTAAGGGTAAAAATGATATTATTATTACCCTAAAACATTTCCTAATTATATTGGAGAAGTATAATTAGACCAAAAATAACCTTAGGAATACAATATGATCCTTTAGGTCTACTTGTATTAGATTAGGACATTTATTATTATTTTATTTAAAGAAGAGTTAAAAGAGTTAAATTCTATGTTTAAAAACTAAACCATTTTTAATATAGGGTTATAAATGAGATATACTCGGCTATAAATATTCATTATAAATATAAAAATATTTCCTACATAATTGTTTTTTATTTATAATTTTTATAAATTAAATAATTAAATTTATTTATGACACAATGATGATGCAATAATTAACTTATTATTGAATGATTATAAATATTGATATTATAAATATCCAAATAAATATAATTTGAGACTTTTAATGAACTAAATTAATTTTATAGGTCAATATGAAATGTTAGGGTTGATTAAATGATTTTATTTATAAGTTTTTATGTTGTTATGAATTTAGCAAAAACAAAATACCCAATAGTGACAAAATTGACATAAAAGAGTTTTTAAAACAAATATTATATTATTATTTGGTATTCTATTCCTAAAAATATATGGTTCGGAAAAAGGTATTGAATAATATTATATATGACATTAATGAACTCCTAGATGTTCTCTTGGATGTTTATAGTATGTTTATAAACCATATAATATAAAAATACAAAGAGACGTGGTAAATGTCAAACTATTTAACTAAGAGTTAAATCTAAAGGATATGGTTAATATGATGACCCAAACCTTTCTAAAACCTATTGGTTGAGAGTTTTTCGACCCATACTCACCTTATCCTTTAAATAATTCATTTTTAAGCCATTGGAAACCGAAAATTATTTTGTTATAAAATAATATTTCAAACTTTTCATAATGTGACCCTCTCCTCTCTTATAAAAGGGCACCTACCCTTCTCTCAAATTCACACCTTCAAAGCCATTTGGATTGGCCAAAACCTACCCAAATATCTGCTAAAATATCCTACCTTAATCCTAGAGTCCTTCCTTGAGTCATAGATCCAACCTATAGATCCCTTTTGATCAAATCAAATGGAAGAACCCAATGAAGAGGTAAACATTTCATCACCTATTTCAAGATATTTTCTTCTTCCACTTACGCTTTCTCTGGTTTTTCCATTATAGAATAATAATTATAGTATCTTCTATATACTATGATGTTATTATAAAAATGGTAAAGCCATATTCATTATTCAATCCATCATATGAATGACAACGCCACCATACATGCGTACGTACGGCTTGCCGTCTCCACGTCGTCGTGTAGTTTGTTATTTAAACAATTAATTATTTGGATTGGTATAATAATGATTTATAATTGATGTAAATAATAAATATAACATGTTAATGATTATTTATATATATGATATAATAGTCAATGATATATTATTTCACCTTTAATTGAATGATATTGTCAGTCATGCATACGTACGGATTACGGTTTCCACGAATGCGATGAGATTCATTCCCATTGTAATAATTCAAGAATAGTTTTCATTTGATGATTAAAAACAATGTTGAAGAACTTAATATGATTCTGTATTTTAATCAAATACATCCTATCCATAACTAACATGGCTTATGTAACAAAACATATAAATGAAAATGAGTAAGTTAAAACCCAAAATGACGATAATACTAAAATATTATTAAAAAAGTCATATTAGAAGATAATATATGATATAATATTAAAGTATATTGTTCTTGTATATTTTAATAACAATTATTTCACCATTATAGAGGATTTTACCCTACCCTCGACCAAGGAAAAGTAAAAGGTAAGAGTTAATTTAACTATCTCTTTATTATCCTAGGTTGTTTTTACGTAACTATATACTAAGACCTCTTTTTCATCCACATCCATGTTTTTTAAAAATGTATTCCAAAACATTTTTACTATTTAATAGTATATGAGTTGAAGTCATTTATACCATTTTTTGACTTTTTATTAAATGTTTTTAAAGTAATCTTTCCATTATTTTCCAAACAAGGTACCTTATGACATTTTTGACAAAATTAAGGTAAGAATGTTTTTTTAACTTATACGGTAGGTGCGTCTATTTTCTGCCATTGCAACATCATCAAAGCTTCCCTTAGAAGCTTATAATAATATTTTGAAAATAAATGTTTTATTTTATAATTATATTACTTTTAAATTATTTCAAAATATAAAGAGATATTTCTCTAAAAAAAGTTTTGATTTCATCTGTGTCAACATCCTTGGATGGATTATATGCTAATTTGAAGTTGATTTATTATGATACAAAACATCCATTTTGTATTGAACGTTTTGTGATATGTTTGACTATGGATGTGTTATTTTTACACCATTCATGGTTTATGGATAAATTATTGACACTTAGTATGCTAATTTTAATACGAATGTTTATTTTATGTCTAAACCTTTTCACATGAGAAATGCATTGGACTTAGTATGTGACTTGTGGAGCCTGATATTTCTCATCGATGCATCAGTAGGAGAATTACAAAAACTAGTGTATTGGAACAAGGACTTGAAATAATATTATTTTTAGTCTTGGCACAAGGCCTTGACTATGTGGTTATGAAGTCTGGCATTATTCATTCCATTATTATGAAAGTGGATATTGATTTTGCATGTGATTATTCAACTAGTAGAATATTTATGTGAATAAGTAAATGGAATTATTTGGTTTTATCTTTTCCATATTATGCTGAAGTTCAAGTTTAAAAGGGTTTTTCTAGTCTTACATTGTCTTAAATGTTTATGCTTATTTATGAAAGTTTCTGCTATATTGTTATCCTTAATGGGAATCTGAGATCACCCCTATCTATGTTTTATTTTTCCTAGGATGTGAAGACGTATATTATGTCTGACCTATAGGGATAGTATAAGGGATATGAGTGTGGAATATGGAGACTATTTTTTTTAGTTTTTCATTTTATAATGTAATGTAAAACTTATGAATGTATTTAGTATTTCCAAGGATACTAAACTAATTGGTCTTTTGAGACTTGATCTTTTGTGATCATGACAATGTTATATAATAATGCATCGACTCTGGGTAACTAGGGTTGGGGAGTTACAAAGTCCTTGCACTAAATATTCATTAATAACATGTCATTCGTGATGCACCCAAAAAAAATCACTTCCCACGAATATATGGAATAATAGTTTATGTTAGTAATTATAACTATGTGATTCTTAAAAATAATTAATAATAATCTTAATATCTAAGTACCATTAAACACACTCATAAATAGGAATATACAATGTTATATAATCAGGTAAAATTTACAATGGAGGGTCTATTTTCATAATCTCACATATTAGAGATTACCAAGTTAGATATTCAAGAGGTGAAGTTTCATATTATTATATTTACTTGAACCTAACAATCAATATACTATATTTCCCATCATAGAATATTATCTATTAGTAGAAATAGGTTTAAGAGTAACATCATGAAATTTTAAGGGTCTAATCATAGTGGGTAACTTTTATGCCCTTTTCAATGCGACAAATAATCTTGGATATTATTATATCAAAGTCATTCCCAATAATGAATGACATGTAACAAGATGTTTAATTAATGTCAAATTATTTGAATATACATGCAATACAAAATACAGTTAGTTAGTTCCAAAACACCAACTCCAATAAAAATTTGGAACTCTAAAAATTTAATATGTAATTATAAAGTATAATTAATTTTAAATGTTTTTATATTCAAAATTCATGGTTGTTTTGATGAATTTGAAGTAAAATTAAATGAATAGACCAAAATGAATTTAATGATTTTTTATATTAAATAATATTTTATATTAAATTATTTAAAAATGTAAAAAATACTAAAATATGATATGTCGGACGGGAAATGGTCTAAAGTTTCATCCATGAACAATTTGTGAGATACTTTACACCATTGAAGTGAATTTATAACCCTTAAATATAGAAAAATGTGTTACCATAATTAATGTTAAAAAGGGTTAATGAGGGGGTTAAACGAAAATACAAGGTTTAAAATGAAACTTAAACATGTAAAAATTTTGTTAGTTGAAGGTATATTGACCTAATAATGTACAAACTTATAAATTATGTCCATTTTTTTACAAGACATCATAATTATATTTACTATATTTTAAGGTTCTTATAATTTATAACTATGCCACTCCCCTCACTTATAAAAGGGCACCCACTATACTCTATTTCACACAAATTTTGAACTATTTAGAAGAAAAAATATATATCTAAATAGCTTCCCATGAATCCTTCCCATGACCTAGAATTTTTTTCTCATAGAAATACTATACCAAAAATGTTTATAGTCTTCCAATGTTGGGTTTCTAAAGAAGATGAATAAATATTAATAGATTTATTTAATTTTATTAATCATTTTACCTTATAAAATTTTGACCTAAACATGATGAAATAATAACAAAAATATCTTTTATATACAAAAATATTAGTATGATTATGTAAAAACCATTTATTTTCTCTTTTTTAATCCTCAGGGAAATGAAAAATTTGCTAATGCATATGTGTGGACCACCACCTCCAAGAAACGATGTGTTTCATTTTTCATTACTAAATAACATGACTTGTAATTATGCAATATTTTAAAACTATATATTATATTAATTATATTATTATTATTATGAAAGTGTAATATATTATGTACCTTCTTACCCTTCTAGTGATTAAAAAATTATAGTTTCGCTTCTACGTACCTATGGAATACCACTTCCATGAAGCGATGTGATTAAATTTTCATTACCATCATTAATGTATAAGTTTAAATTTTTTTTAATTTATAATAATGTTAATTTTTTTGATTAATATTCTATATGTTATGGGACAATTATCCATTTTATCTTTTCAACCTATTGATTTTTTGAGGATTATGAACTAAATGTTCTCAGAACATATGACCTGAACCTAAATAATTTAGTAACAATATAAGAAATGGTAGTAAATAAAATAAAAGAGATTATTATAAGGGAATAAACCTAAAAAATTATCTTAATTGACTTAATAATTTATATAAGTTTGTTAAATAGGAGTTAAAAATTTTATGCGACATGTTAGGAGATAAGGTAAGGGATTTCCCATTTCAGTTTCCCTTCATTGAGACTTACACCATATCCACCACATATTTTCTATTTTTTGTGTGTTTTTACTACCATATTGATAAATTTTATAAATAATTTATGGAAACTATAGGGGTTTATACATCCATATCAATTTCCCTTCTTCATCATCCTTTTGTTTTATAAGTTACAAATGTTTTAATAGATTTTTCTTTTAAACATTATTTTAAGGTATTCAGTTTGAATATTTCTACCCCATGTTTATATTATTTTAACTGTTTCAAGATTGTTATTATTTACACTTAAAAGGATATTTAAGGTTATCTCCAATTATTTTTGACTTTATCTATAATGTTTTCAAAATGAATGTTGTTAACTTCTACCATATGAGACATTTTGATGTTTTTACCAAAGTGAGAAAATGTTTTTTAACTTATATGGAATGAGAGTAATTTCTCAATGTAATGTTATTTAATTTTTATAAATCTTAATATTCATGATTTCATGGTTTTAAAAATTAAATTAAATTCAAATATTTTTTGAGTTTTTTATTTTAAATCATTTTCAAAGGAATTATATATTTCTCTATATTTTTATAAAAAATTATAAAGTGGATTACTAATGGGTTGAAATGAGTTTTGAATGGATTTTATGATAGAAAAGTGAAAGATTTTAAATTTACTCATGATATGGAACTTTGTGATTATCCATGATGATGGATGAGAACAATAAATATCATGATGTTGGGTGACCCCAATATGGATCTCTAATGCATTGAGTACTGATTTTGTATTGAATGTTTAAAAATGAATGAGATAATTGGGATAGTCACTCCTATGGAATTAAATGATATTTCATTATTTATGGAATGTTTTAAACATTATTTAATACAAGTTATGAATATTATTATCCAATATATCTATTTTTTTTCTTACTAAAGTTATTTACAGAAATATTTTTATATCATAAAGTAAGGAATTTTTTTGAACTTTTAATGGTGAAAGGTTTATTTTAAAAAGAAATATTTTCATGATTATTCATGGGTTTCCAATTATTTATAAATTTTTTAGAATTTTATATTTAAAAAATATTTATTTTCTCATGTGGATATGTTTTATTTATGTGCTCAATGTTTTTTTGTGAAAAGGGTAAACATTATCCTTGGTTTTAATTTTTTTACTAGAAAATAGGATTAATTTATTTTTATACATATTATTAAGATTATTTTACTCATGTTTTAAAATGTTTTTTACAATATACATTGGTTTCTAGAATCTATGTTAAGGTACATATTTTAACAATGGTGTATTTTCTTAAAATATGAATAAATGTTTTGAATGAATGTAAATTTTAAATTTAAGAATCCCATTCTGAGGAAATAATGGAAATTGTATTTCAATACTCCCTATGTCGTGTAATGTTTTTCCTAATTATCTAAAACTATAAACCTAAAATAGACATGAAATATAATAAAGTAAATCCCTTGTTATAAATTGGGAAATTATGGGTTATTTATGTTACATGGGCTTATTGTTTGAATCCAAGAAAAGCCTTAAATAACTTTATAGATTAAAAAAATTTAGAAGAGGATATTTTAGGAGTTTTAGATTCTATAATGGGTTAATAATCTTAATTTTGATCATAATATTAAGGAAATAGATACACATTTTGATGTATTAAGTTATAGGATATTTTGGGAAACATTTATTGAGTTTTAATAAATGTATGTGGTATATGTAACCCTTATGTCTAACTTGTGTTTTGGTGAAAATTTTGTTTGGGGAATAATGATTTTATATTTTTTAGGCATATGATTAAATGTATTTTTAAATATTAGGGTTAATATGATATTTAATAATAAGGTAACTAAATTTATTATGTATAAGGGTTGTTAAATTTTCACAACACGTGTTTTATCATATCTATAACCATGGGATTAAAACATGATTAGGTGAATACGTGATTAGAGATAATTTTTTAAAATGTTCACTATATTGGGAACATTATGTGATTATGGTAAATTATTTTCATGGATATTTTGATATTCTATTAGAATAATAAAGTGATAGTTATCTATTACAAGTATACATTATTTTATCATAGATTTATGGTGATTCAAGTTATTTATGGGAAACAGTAAAATATTTTTGATATTATATGATTAAGGAATGCAGATTTTTGTTATATGACTTTATTAGTGATATTTTTTATTATACATAAATTATAAAAATATCTTGGAAGAGTATGTGATCAAATCCTTTATATTTTTTGGTTTTAAACTTAGTCAAGAATATTTTGAAGATTTTTAAGTTTAGTTATTTATGGAATAACTAAAATTTAACCTCTGATAGTAGTGTTGAAGCTATTGATATTAATTTAATATTTATTCAAATAATTGTATATTCATATTAGATATTATATTATCTTGTGATACAAGATTTTGGTTTAGTTTAGTGGATATACATTGGATAAATAACTTATTATTCTCTGGTGTATCACGTGATCCCTTAAAAGTCAATTTTAGTGTTTCAAGGAAGAAAAATACATCTTGAATATTTATTTCTTAGTGTAAGAGATGTGATAGAAATGGAAATTGATCAAATCATAACCAAAGGATGAAAGGTTACTTAGGAAATGAAAATTTGTTGGGTAAGAACATTTTCTCATGTTCTATATCATGATAGTAAAAGAACCCCTCAACTCAAGGAAAAAGATCTTGAAATAAAATTTTTATCATTTTATCTTAATTTATAAAAAAATGGTGGCCTTCTTTATACTGTAATGAATTATGGTTTTTTGGTTTTTATTTTTATCATGATCATGTTCAATACCACACTTTAAATTACTTGAAGATTATTTTTCCCTTTCATTCCCATATTTTTACATCCTTACAATGTTCTCCATATGTGGGTACCTGGTTTTATACTATTCCAGGTCACCTTCATATTTCTATTACCTTATTTTCAGAATGATATATTATTATCCCTTTTTATAAAGTTATTTTTCAGTAAAGTTATTTTTTAAAATATTAGTTTTTATTTTATGATCATATATTTTATTCCACTGATCGAAATTCATTTTAAAAATGTTTTAAATCCTTTGATCTTTAATCATGAGATAAAATTCCAAGTAAATAATATCCTTAAGGATGTGGAATTTAACATACCATGATTTTATAATGTTTTTATTTAAATAATACTATGTTTGATAGCATGTGTTACACACAACAAAGATTAGAAATGAACAATGATTTACAATAGAAATATTATTTTTTAAATATGACCATTATATCATAGTCGTTGATTTGGTTGTTATGAATCAAAATAATAATATTTTGAAATACAAGTAGATATTTTTTTTATATAATTAATAATAAATAAAAAATTGATTATAAATCAGTTATAAATTAAAATTAAATCATTTTAAGATAAAAGATATAATTTTCATAAAACTATTTTGATGTGTGTAATGTATTTTATATTAATATATTAAATTAATATCTATTGATAAATGATACTAATTAAATTATTATATTAATTCTTGGATAAAATTAATTTACATTCATTTATTTTGTATTATTAGGAATTGATTGAGAATAAAGTCATTTTATGATTTAAAAATACAATATCTTAAAAAATGGTTTTATTTCATTTTTTTGTGTGAAAAATATTATTATTTTTTGACAATTTTAGAAATTTTATTAGAAAAAATGTAATTTTTTTGAATAAATCTTGCAAAAAATGTGTTAGGATTAATTTTTGGGATTTTTCTAACTATATTACTGATTTGGTAAATAGTGAAAATGTCATTTCTTGCCGAACTGTCATTTATTTTCTTTGAAAAAAATTCACTAATAACTATTTTTTATGTTTTTCACACTTATAATAAAAGAAATTCACCCTTATTATAATAATTGAATACTGAAAAATTGATTTAATATTTTGAATAATGATGTTCAAATTTATTAATGGGATCGATTTTATTTTTGTTCATTATGAATAGTAAGCTTGGTAAAAATATTATCTCCGAGTTAAAAGGGAAAACATGTTAAATATTATTAAAACTAAGTGATAAACTCACAAAATATTTTCTTAATTATTAAAAGATGATATTAAGTAGACTCTTTGTAACGCCCCGACCCTAGTTACCCAGAGTCGGTGCATTATTACATAACATTGGCATGATCACAAGAAAGATCAAATCTCGAAAGACCGATTGGTTTAGTAGCCTTGGAAACACTAGATATATTAATAAAGTTTTACATTACATCATAAAGTGAAAAACTACTACAACAACATAGTATCCATATTCCACACTCATATCCCCACATAAAATCCCTGTAGGTAATTCATAACTTACTTCTTCACATCCTGGGAAAAATAAAACATAGAAAAGGGGTGAGCTCAAATGCCCAGTAAGGATAACCATATAGAAAAACTTTCAAAAATAAGCATAAACACTTAAGGCAATGCATTACTAAAACAAAAGCCTTTTAAACTTGAACTTCAACATAGTATGGAAAAAGTAAAATGAAATAATTCCATTTACTTATTCACATGGATATTCTACTAATCGAATAAGCACATGCAATATCAATAACCACTTTCATAATGTTGGAATGCATAATGCCAGACTATCATAACCACATATCCAAGGCCTCGTTCCAAGACTACAAATAAGATTTTTCCAAGGCCTTGTGACAAGACACTAGTTTGTCTCATGAGACCTACCGATGCATCGAGGAGCTATAGTGGGCTCCACCCGTCACATATTAAGTTCAATGCATTCCCATATGAAAAGGTTTAAACATAACATAAACATTCGTATTAAAACTAGCATACGAAATGTCAATAATTTCACCATAAACCATGAATGGTATAAAAATAGCACATCCATAGTCAAACATATCACAAAACCTTCAATACAACATAAATCAACTTCACATAAGCGTAAAATCCAACAAAGGATGTTGACATAGATGAAATCAAAACTCTTTTTAGAGAAATATCTCTTTTTATTTTGAAATAATTTAAGAGCCATATAAAATAAAACATTTTCTTTGAAAATATTCTTATAATATTTTAAGGGAATCTTCGACGATTTTATAATGGCGGAAAATAGCCGCACCCGCCGTATATGTTAAAAAAAAACATTCTTACCTTAATTTTGTCGAAAAGGTTAAAAAGCACCTTGTTTGGAAAACGACAGAAATATTCCTTTATAAACCTCTTATAAAAAGTCAAACAAGGATATAAATGACTTTAACCCATATTCTAGTAAATAGTAAAAATGTTTTGAAATTCATTTTTAAGAAACATGGATGTGGATGATAAAGAGATCCCAGTATATTATTACGTATAAACAACCTCGGATAATGAAGAGATTGTGAAATAACCCTTAACTTGTACTTTTCCTTGGTTGGGGTAGGTTAACCTCCTGTATAATAGTGAAATAATTGTTATTAAATTATACAAGAATCATATATATTAATATGATATAATATATGATCTTTTAACATTGATTTATTAATAATATCTTAGAATTATCGTCGTTTCGGGTGTTAACTTACTCATTTTATTTTATATGTTTTGTTACATAAGCCGTGTTTGTTATGGATAGGTTGTATCTTATTCATATCCATAATGATATCAAGTCCTTAAAAATCATTTTTAAATCATCAAATGATAATTATACTTGAATGGATACGATGGAGAATGAATCTCATCGCGTTCGTGGAGACGGTAGTCCGTACGTACGCACGAGCGACAATATCATTATTTTGATATTAAAATAATATATAAGTTGATAGTATATAATATATACAAAATAATTATCATGTTATATTTATTATTTACATGAGTTACACATCATTATTATACCCATCCAAATAATAATATATTGAATAACAATTACACCACGACGTGGAGATTGTAAGCCGTACGTACGCACGTATGGTGACATGTTATTCAAAGGGTGGATAGAATACTGAATATGGTTGTACCATATTTATAATAACATCACAGTATATATAAGATACTGTAGTTATTATTTTAGAATGGTAATAACAAAGAAATAAGAAGTGGAAAAAGAAAGGAAGTTGGAAAAAGGGTGGTGAAATCATTACATCTTCTTCAGGTTCTTCCTTTTGATTTGATCAAAAGGGATCCTTGGGTTGGATTTTTGATCACAATAAGGCCTCTAGGTTGTAGTGAGGGAAGTTGGGAGAGTATTTGGGCAGAGTTTGGCCGAACCCAAAGGCTTTGATGGTGTGAATAAATGAGAAGGAGCAGTACCTTTTTATAAGAGGGGTAATGGGCACCTTTGGAAAAGCTAGAAATATTAATTTATAATAAATTAATATTCAGTTTCTAATGGCTCAAAAGAATATTATTCAAAGGTTAAGGTGAGGATAGGTCGAAAAAAATTCAACCAATATAATTTATACAGGTTTGGGTTACTATATTAACCTTATCTTTAATTATTAACTCTAAGTTAATTAGTTTCACTTTTACAATGTCTCTTTGTATTTTTATATTATATGGTTAATAAACTTACCATATACATCCAAGAGACCCCCAAGTGGTCCATTAATGATAAAAATATTATAATATAAGTCTCTTGGTAGAGCCTTAGATTTTTATGAATTTAATATCAATTAATAATATAATATTTGTTTTAAAAACTCTTTTATGTCAATTTTGACACTATTCAATAGTTGATTTTTGTGAAACTCATAACAGAATTATTACTTCGAAAAAAGTTAATTAAATCAATCCTAATATGTCATATTATCCTAGAAAATTATTTTAATTCATTAAAAGGCTCAAATTATATTTATTTGGGTATTTATAATATCACTTATTTTAAATTTTCACTATTATGGTAATTACTGCATCATCATTGTTTCATAAATAAATTAAATTATTTAATCTCTAAAAATTATAAATAAAATATCATCAGGTAGGAAATATTTTTATATTTCTAATTAATATATATAGTCAAAAATCCAACATATACAACCCTATGTAAAAATTGTTTTTCTAAAAGATATATGCTTGTGTCATTTTTGTATTCATTTTAACTTAATTAAAATTAAGTGTCCCTATCACCTACAAGTGGCTCCATGGTGTCCCAAAATCGACCCCAAGATGACTATGGTAGAACATGTATCAACGAATAAGTCTAGGACACGTTTTAGGGTAATTTAGTATTATAATAATATTATTTTTTAACCCTTATTTACCGGATTTACGCTTAACCATGGTAAATAAAATATTTACCGCAGTAATTATTCAAAATGTCTAAAAATAAAAGTTACCTATTTACACAATTTAAACATCCTGATTCCAAATACGGAATCAATTTTTCCAAATTCAAATCACAGAAGTGGCAGAAATTAATTTAAAATTAATTCCGGTTGTTAAAACAAAAAGCGTGTTTTTTAAGAGATAATAACTATCAAAAGATTGACACTTGTTTATGTTCAGTTTAATTGTAAAATTATGTCCAATGACAAACATTATATTAAATGGTAAAATATATTCTAAATATACTTTAAAACCACTAAAATTCATAATTTATCACTATTAATTATTTTGATTAAAAAAGTTGTTTTTAATTAAAATTTAGTAATTTTCACTATTCATCAAAATATTAAAGTTATCCGAAAAGTACCAAAATTTCACCTTAGGCTAAATTCGATATTCCGAATCCAAAAATGAAGTCTATTTTAAAATATAAAATATATATAATTTCAAAAAGTAGGTATTACTATTCATAACGGCTAGTTTGATTGGTTATGGTGTGTTAGAACTCGGTGTTGCGTACAACACACACTATCACATTATTCAAAGAGAAGCGTACCGTAGAAGCTTGGGGTGTTACATTCTCCCCTCCTTCAAATAATTTCATCCTCAAAATTTCTAGAATACTTATCACATGAAAAGACTCGGGTGGTTCTTCATCATAAGTTCCTCGGGTTCCCACGTTGCCTCTTCCATCTTATGGTTTCTCCACAAAACTTTTACCAGACGCGTCGTCTGGTTTCTCAGTACTTGTTCTCTCGTATCAAGAACCCTAACAGGCTCTTCACAATAAGACATATCGGGTTCCAGTTCTAATTTTTCATAGGTGAGTACATGCGTTAGGTCAGGCATGTATTTCCTCAACAGAGATACGTGGAACACATCATGAACTTTGGAGAGACTTGGCGGCATTGCCAATCGGTAAGCTACAACCCCAATTCGTTCTAGAATTTCGAAAGGTCTGATTTACCTGGGACTCAATTTACCTTTCTTACCAAAACTTATGAATCCTTTCCATGGAGATACCCTCAGGAAAACATGATCACTGACTTGAAATTCCAAATCCTTCCTTCGATTATCGGCATAGATCTTCTGCCTACTTTGAGCTGCTTTGATGTGATTTTGGATTACCTTCACCTTTTCCATCGTTTCCTCCACCAGTTCTAGGCCTACAAGTTTTCTTTCACCAACGTCATCCCAACAGGTTGGTGTACAAAATATCTTTCCGTATAATGCTTCATATAGTGCCATCTGAATACTCGAATGGAAGCTATTCTTATAGGAAAATTCTACCAGAGGTAAATATTGATCCCACATACCCTGAAAGTCAAGTGAGAAGGATCTAAACATGTCTTCTAAGGTTTTAATAGTTCGTTATGATTGTCCATCCGTTTGAGGGTGGTAGGCAGTGCTCAAATGAAGTTCAGTATCTAGGGATTTCTGAAGACTCTTACAGAATCATGAAGTAAAACAGGGATCACGATCAGAAACAATCGATAGGGGTACTCCATGAAGTCTCACAACTTCATTAATATATAGTCTTGCTAGACGTTCTAGTGGTAGATCTTCTCTTATAGAAAGAAAATGTGCTGACTTGGTAAGACGATCAACAATAACCCATATTGCATCGTTCCTTCTAGGAGTCTTTGGTAGTCCCATGACAAAGTCCATCATAATATTGTCCCATTTCCACTCTGGTATGGGAAGAGGTTGCATGACTCCTCCAGGCTATTGCCTTCCAGCTTTCACTTGTTGAAAAACCATACATCTTGACACAAATTCAGCAATGTCCCTCTTCATGTTGTCCCAACAAAAATGTTCCTTCAGATCTCTATACAATTTGGTGCTCCCAGGGTGTATAGAGAAATTGGAACTATGAGCATCATCCAGCAATTCCCTTTTTAGATCAGGTATATCGGGAACAGAAAGTCTCTTCCCAAATTTCAAAATTCCATCTTCATACACAAAGTCTCTCAATATCCCATCATTCACAGCTTTAATCTTCTTTTGAAATTCTTCTTCATCGGTATGATAAATCTTAATCCTTTCTAGTAAAGATGGTTTGGCAACCTTTGAAAAAGCATTGATGTTTCACCTTCCCTGGTTATTCCCATGTACATCTTCATTAGATCCATGAAAATTGGATCCCTTTCAATTCTCATATTGTTCAAAACTCCATGGTATTTTCTACTCAAAGCATCTTCCACCTTGTTTTCTTTCCCTGGGTGGTAGTGTATCATGCAATCATAATCCTTGAGTAATTCAAGACATATCCTTTGCCTCATGTTGAGTTCTTTTTGTGAGAAAATATACTTCAAACTCTTGTGATCAGTATAAATCTCACATTTTTTACCATAGAGGTAGTGCCTCCATATCTTCAAAGCAAAGATCACAGCTGCTAACTCGAGATCACGAGTAGGATAGTTTTGTTCATGAATTTTCAACTGTCATGATGCATAGGCAATAACAATATCATTATGCATAAGGAAAAAACCAAGTCCTTTCTTTGATGCATCACTATAAATAACGAACCCATCATTCCCTGATGGTAGAGTCAATATAGAAGCATTGACTAATCTTCTCTTCAGTTCTTCGAAACATTCTTCACACTCTTTTGTCCAAACAAATTTAACCCCTTTACGTGTGAGCTTCATTAATGGGTTAGCCAATCTGGAAAAATTCTGGACGAATCGTCGATAATAAACTACTAAACCAATAAAACTACGTACCTCAGTTATACTCGTAGGTTCTGGCCATTCTTGGATTGCCTTGGTCTTAGAAGGATCAACAGAGATTCCATCTTTAGGGATAATATGGCCAAGAAAAGAAATTTCCTGAAGCCAGAATTCACACTTTCTAAACTTCCCATATAATTCATGTCTTCTCAGAGTCTTCAAGATAATGTACAAGTGATTTTCATGATCTTCGTAGCTTTTGGAGTATACAAAGATATCATCAATAAATACCACCACAAATTCATCGAGATACTCCTTGAAAACTCTATTCATCAGATCCATGAATACAGAGGGTGCATTAGTCAATCCAAAAGGCATTACAGTAAACTCGTAATGCCCATACCTGGTTCAAAATGCTGTCTTCAGAATGTCTTCCTTCTTCACACACAACTGATGGTATCCAGATCGAACGTCAATATTTGAAAAGTATTGAGCTCGATGCAGTTGGTCAAATAAATCATCAATGTGTGGTAGGGGATACTTGTTCTTTATTGTTATAGCATTGATCTCCCTGTAGTCGATACATAACCTCATAGATCCATATTTATTTTTAACAAAAAGAACAGGGGATCCCCATAGAGAAACACTAGGGCGAATAAATCCTTTATTACTCAATTACTCTAGTTGTTTCTTTAGTTCAACTAATTCTACAGTGGCCATTCTATAAGGGGTCTTTGATATAGGCCTTGATCGAGGAATTAAATCAATAGAAAACTCAACTTCTCATTCTGGAGGATGTCCAGGTAAATCTTCCGGAAATACATCTACAAATTCTTTCACAACAGGTACATCCTCTATTTGAACATTCCTTTCCTCACCCATAGTTATTTCATTCTATTCCTCCCCAATAATTGAATTTAGTTGAGCTACTGGGGGTGGATCTAAATAATAATTAGGTGGTGACGATTCTACTCTAAAGATAAGGTGTTCCTTATCATTATCATCAAGAATCGTAACCTCTTTCTTCTTACAATAAATCTTCGCATCATAGTCGGAAAGCCAGTCCATACCGAGGATTATATCAAACTCAATCATAGGTATGACGATGAGATCAGCAGATAAAGAACATTTATGTGCTCTAATGGGGACTGATTCACAAAACTTTGTTGCAATGATACTTCCCTTAGGAGTTTTAACTGACAACTCCCTTGTTAAATCAAATTGGAAATATCTAATTTTCTTAGCAAACTGGGAAGATATGAAACAATGCGATGATCCAGAATCAAATAATGCATTTTCTAAACTTGAGGAAACCATTAAATTACCTGCCACCACGTCTTTTAGAGCTTCTACCTCAGCAGTAGTGATAACATAAGCTTGGCCTTGATCCCTTGGCCTTTTCTGAGGTAAGTTCTCCTAGCTCTTAGGACATTCATTTGCATAATGTCCCATCTCCCTGCAATTGTAGCACTGAACATTTGTAGCTTCCTTCTTCCCTTTTCAATCATGAGCTTGGTGGCCTTTTTCACCACATTTGTAATAGACACCCATTCCCTTCAAGAAAGTACCAGGGTGTTTCTTCTCGCATTTAGCACAGGATGGATATTCAACCTTTACATTCTTCCCCTTATTTCCATTCCCAGATTGATTAGTAGGTCTCTTCTTCTCTTGCTTTTCTTTAAAGTCATAAGACATAGAGAATTCCTTTTCTGTCTTGATAGCACATGAGAAAATGTATTCGTACGACGAGAAGGATTGTGAGACTAATTCTCGACGGAGAAATGGTTTTAACCCATCAAAGAAACAATCAATCTTACTTCTTGGGTTACGTATATAATCTCTAGCATACCTTGCTAACCTTGTAAAGTTAGCCTCATACTCTGTGACATTCTCATCCTCCTTTTGTCTAAGACTCAGAAATTGCCTTTCCATATCTGCTCGATGGTCACGAGGAAAGTATTTTTCTAAAGACAGATCTTTGAACTCCCTCCATTCCATATTTGATACTTCATCATCTTCCTTTGTGTTTTGAATCAATGACCACCATTGATCAGCATCTCTAATGAGGCGGTAAACTGCCATGATAACTTTTTCCCTTTCATTTCTCACCAAAGCCTGAAATATTTTCTCTAGGGAATTTATCCATTCCTCAGCTACTAAGGGATTTGTACTCCAATTGAACGTTGGTGGTTGTTTCCTCATGAATCGATCTAACATTGATCCTCCACTCTATGGATCAGGGTGCTCCATACGGGTAAGGTTATTATTCATAACCTGAGTGAGTTGTCCCAGTATGGTGATTAGATGATCGACACCAGTTGCATCACCAGCTCCACTATAATTATCTTGAACAGGAGGGAAATCCCTACATGGAGTGCGTGCATTGATACGGTTTCCATTTCATCCCCTAGGTGCCATTTCTAAACAATGGCATAAACTATATCAGTTTATGAATCAAAATACATAATCCCATACTTATAAAACACTTAACATAAATTGAACTATTTATGGATATAATCCATAATCATAAAAATGTTTTCTTTGAGGAAGTATATATTCATAAACCCTTCATAATGATTTGTAATGAAAATGAGAGTTATCCTAAGCATATCCCCCGAGAGTGTCGTAACCAAGAGTGCAACAAGGCCCGTTTTCGTGCACCAGTTCCCGTCCGAGTCTAGCTCAAAGCGGTTTTTTCGGGGTTTACCCCTAGGTACATCTGTGCCAGAGCCGCCTCTACCTGCTCGTATCCAGACAGGGATGTATTGCTTGGAAAAATCACAAAATCTCTACAATACCAAAATTCTAGGAAGTTCTTCTATACTAATCCTCAAAGTTCAACATAGGTCTTCGTGATCTAATCAGAGTTTATCTAAATCTAGCTTCCAAGGTTTGTACTAAACTTCCTCTGATACCAACTGTAACGCCCCGACCCTAGTTACCCAGATACGGTGCATTATTATATAACATTTGCATGATCACAAGAAAGATCAAATCTCGAAAGACCGATTGGTTTAGTAGCCTTGGAAACACTAGATATATTCATAAAGTTTTACATTACATCATAAAGTGAAAAACTACTACAACAACATAGTCTCCATATTCCACACTCATATCCCCACATAAAATCCCTGCAGGTCATTCATAACTTACTTCTTCACATCCTGGGAAAAATAAAACATAGAAAAGGGGTGAGCTCAAATGCCCAGTAAGGATAACAATATAGCGGAAGTTTGAAAAATAAGCATAAACACTTAAGGCAATGCATTACTAAAACAAAAGCCTTTTAAACTTGAACTTCAACATAGTATGGAAAAAGTAAAATTAAATAATTCCATTTACTTATTCACATGGATATTCTACTAATCGAATAATCACATGCAATATCAATAACCACTTTCATAATGTTGGAATGCATAATGAAAGACTATCATAACCACATAGCCAAGGCCTCGTGCCAAGACTACAAATAAGATTTTCCCAAGGCCTTGTCCCAAGACACTAGTTTGTCTCATGAGACCCACCGATGCATTGAGGAGCTATAGCGGGCTCCACCCATCACATATTAAGTCCAATGCATTCCCATATGAAAAGTTTTAAACATAACATAAACATTCGTATTAAAACTAGCATACGACATGTCAATAATTTCACCATAAACCATGAATGGTATAAAAATAGCACATCCACAGTCAAACATATCACAAAACCTTCAATACACCATAAATCAACTTCACATAATCGTAAAATCCAACAAAGGATGTTGACATAGATGGAATCAAAACTCTTTTTAGAGAAATATCTCTTTTTATTTGGAAATCATTTAAGAGCCATATAAAATAAAAAATTTTCTTTGAGAATATTCTTATAATCTTTTAAGGGAAGCTTCGACGATTTTATAACGGCAGAAAATAGCCGCACCCACCGTATAAGTTAAAAAAAACATTCTTACCTTAATTTTGTCGAAAAGGTTAAAAAGCACCTTGTTTGGAAAACGACGGAAAGATTCCTTTATAAACCTCTTATAAAAAGTAAAACAAGGGTATAAATGACTTTAACCCATATTATAGTAAATAGTAAAAATGTCTTGAAATTTATTTTTAAGAAACATGGATGTGGATGATAAAGAGATCCCAGTAGATTATTACGTATAAACAACCTCGGATAATGAAGAGATTGTGAAATAACCCTTACCTTGTACTTTTCCTTGGATGGGGTAGGTTAACCTCCTGTATAATATTGAAATAATTGTCATTAAATTATACAAGAATCATATATATTAATATGATATCATATATGATGTTTTAACATTGATTTGTTAATAATATCTTAGAATTATCGTCGTTTCGGGTGTTAACTTACTCATTTTATTTTATATGTTTTGTTACATAAGCCATGTTTGTTATGGATAGGTTGTATCTTATTCATATCCAGAATGATATCAAGTCCTTAAACATAATTTTTAAATCATCAAATGATAATTATACTTGAATGGATACGATGGAGAATGAATCTCATCGCGTTCGTGGAGACGGTAGTCCGTACGTATGCACGAGCGACAATATCATTTTTTTGATATTAAAATAATTTATAAGTTGATATTATATCATATATACAGAATAATTATCATGTTATATTTATTATTTACATGAGTTACACATCATTATTATACCCATCCAAATAATAATATATTGAATAACAATTACACCACGACGTGGAGACGGTAAGCCGTACGTACGCACGTATGATGACATGTTATTCAAAGGGTGGATAGAATACTGAATATGGTTGTACCATATTTATAATAACATAACAGTATATATATGATACTGGAGTTATTTTTTTAGAATGGTAATAACAAAGAAAGAAGAAGTGGAAAAAGAAAGGAACTTGGAAAAAGGGTGGTGAAATCATTACCTCTTCTTCGGGTTATTCCTTTTGATTTGATCAAAAGGGCTCCTTAGGTTGGCTTTATGATCAAACTAAGGCCTCTAGGTTGTAGTGAGGGAAGTTGGGAGAGTATTTGGGCAGAGTTTGGCCGAACCAAAAGGCTTTGAAGGTGTGAAGAAATGAGAAGGAGGAGTGCCTTTTTATAAGAGGGGTGAGGGGCACCTTTGGAAAAGCTAGAAATATTAATTTATAATAAATTCATATTCAGTTTCTAATGGATCCAAAGTTGATTATTCAAAGGTTAAGGTGATTATAGGTCTAAAACCATTCAACCAATAGAATTTATACAGTTTTGGGTTACTATATTAACCTTATCTTTAAGTATTAACTCTAAGTTAATTAGTTTCACTTTTACAATGTCTCTTTGTATTTTTATATTATATGGTTAATAGACTTACCATATAGATCCAAGAGTCCCCCAAGTGTTCCATTAATGATACAAATATCATAATATAAGTCTCTTGGACGAACCGTAGATTTTTAGTAATTTAATATCAATTAATAATATAATATTTGTTTTAAAAACTCTTTTATGTCAATTTTGACACTATTCAATAGTTGATTTTTGTGAAACTCATAACAGAATTATTACTTCTAAAAAAGTTAATTAAATCAATCATAATATGTCATATTATCCTAGAATTTTTTTTTAATTCATTAAAAGTCTCAAATTATATTTATTTGGGTATTTATAATATCAATTTGTTTAAATTTTCACTATTATGGTAATTACTTCATCATCATTGTGTCATAAATAAATTAAATTATTTAATCTCTAAAAATTATAAATAAAATATCATCATGTAGTAAATATTTTTATCTTTCTAATGAATATTTATAGTCGAAAATCCAATATATATAACCCTATGTAAAAATTGGTTTGCTAAAAGATATATGCTTGTGTAATTTTTGTATTCATTTTAACTTAATTAAAATTAAGTGTCCCTATCACCTACAAGTGGCTCCATGGGGTCCCCAAATCGACCCAAAGATGCCTATGGTATATAATGTATCAACAAATAAGTCTAGGACACGTTTTAGGGTAATTTAGTATTATTATAATATTATTTTTTATCCCTTATTTACAGGATTTAGCCTTAACCATGGTAAATAAAATATTTACCGCAGTAATTATTCAAAATGTCTAAAAATAAAAGTTACCTATTTACACAATTTTAACATCCTGATTCCAAATATGGAATCCATTTTTCCAAATTCAAATCACAGAAGTGGCAGAAATTAATTTAAAATTAATTCCCGTTGTTAAAACAAAAAGCGTGTTTTTTAAGAGATAATAACTATCAAAAGATTGACACTTGTTTATGTTCGGTTTAATTTTAAAATTATGTCCAATGACCAAAATTATATTAAATGTTAAAATATATTCTAAATATACTTTTAAACCACTCAAATTCATAATTTATCACTATTAATTATTTTTATTAAAAAATTTGTTTTTAATTAAAATTTAGTAATTTTCACTATTCATCAAAATATTAAAGTTATCCGAAAAGTACCAAAATTTCACCTTAGGCTAAATTCGATATTCCGAATCCAAAAATGAAGTCTATTTTGAAATATAAAATATATATAATTTCAAAAAGTAGGTATTACTATTCATAACGGCTAGTTTGATTGGTTATGGTGTGTTAGAACTCGGTGTTGCGTACAACACACGCTATCACATTATTCAAAGAGAAGCGTACCATAGAAGCTTGGGGTGTTACACTCTTATAGTACAATTTTATAAATTTAATTTTTTTAGAGTCATTTTTCTATGATTATGGCCTTTATTTTATTTTAGGCAAAGCATAATTACAAAATGTCACACTTTTTCTTTTAATATCAAAAATATGTTTTCATAGAGATAAAATGAAGTTATAAATGGTTTTAAATTTTTATTTTGAAAATTAATACATTATTTCTATGACAGTAATTTGATTTTAATTTTTAGTGATAATATAATTACCTCAAAATCTTTTGCTACGCCGATACAATGCTTGTGAAAGTATTATAAAAATCAAGATAATGATTTTTGAAATAATTAAATTAATATGTTTGGATGAATTATATTATTAGATGAATTTAATAGGTAATTATAAAGTATGTTTATTTTAAAATGTGTATATATTTTAAAATCATTTATTTCTTGATGACATTAAAGTCAGATGTAATGTACTGTCCGAAAAATGATCGTAGTGATATTTTAGGAGAAAAAATCAGTTATTAAATTATATAAAACTAAAAAAATTGAAATAGGAAAATTGGGATGGGAAATGGAAATAAATTTCATACATGTACCATTTTTTATACACATTCTACCTTACTAGTAGGTTTATAATTCTTAAAGTGTAAAAAAATTATAATAATAGTTAAGGTTAATATGAGATAATTATAGCGTTAAACCAAAAGATAATATCTAAAATGAGACATAAACATGTATAAATTTTATTGGATGAATTGATTATGAACTTATAATATCTTACTATATTAAAAATTTTCATTTGGTTCTAAATGAAATGATTATAATATATATAATATTTAAAAGAACTTCATATTTACAATTGCACCACTCATCTCACTTATAAAAAGAAACATCCTCTCCCCTCTTTCTCATGCCTTTTGATCTATTTATATCGACCATTATATTCAAACAAATACCTTCCCAATAATCCTCACTATTACATATATGTTCTTTTCTTAAAAGAATACCATCCAAAAAAGATTAATGTGTATATAATGGATGGTTTCCTAATAAGATGTATAATTCTTAACTGAGTTATTTCATTTTATTTCTTTTTCTACCTCATTAAATTATATCCTTAACATTATGATATTATAACATCAATATATTGTATATATTCATTTATTATGATTATTTAATAACATTTTATCATATCCTTTTCCATCTTAGGAGATATGAAAAGATAACTCTTTCATAGGTGTGGACTACAACCTCTATAAAGTGATGTGATTTGTTTTTCATCACCACCTCAAAAGAGAAATTATATTTGTGGAATTAATATATATATATTAATTATATTCCTGAAAAATTTACTATTATTTAAATATAATATAAAAATTACCTTTTAATCCTTCTACATGTTAAAAATGCTGATGTCACCCATGTATATGTGTGGAATACCACCTCCACTAAGCGATGTGATTCATTTTTCTGGTACAAATTTCATCGGTGATGGTAAAATTGCCTTCAATATATAAAAAATAATATTATTTATTGATTATTATTTCTGATATGATGGGATAATGACCAATTTTACCTTGGATAACTCGCCAATGTTGTTTTGGGGATTATGAACCGAACCCACTAAAATCGTTAATCCATAACTTAGCCAATTTATAAACTATATGAGACATTGAAATAAAAGAAATAAAAGAGATTGTAATAAGTGAATAAAACTTAAAAATGTTTTTAATAAAAGTAAATATTAATATAATTTTATTATGTTGGTGATAAATAACGTACATGGAATATTAGGATATGATGTAAGATATTTCTCATCTTAATTTAATTTTTTTGAGAATTATGACATTTTCAAAAAAAAATTACTTTATGCGGTGTATGAAATAACGTATGGATGAATTTTTTCATTAATTTACTATAATTAAATTAGTTTAAAAATAAATTTCAAGTTCTTTTATTCAACATTCTTTTGTTTCAAAAGATACAAAAGCTATAATGGATTTTTCTTTAAAACCGCATTTCAAAGTATTCCTTTAGAATGTTTTTCCTCCATGTTTATATTCTTTTAAATATTTAAAGATTTTTATTATTTATATATTATAGGATATTAAAATTAATTATCATTTAATATTTAATTTCTTTATAATGGTTTAATAATTAATGATTTTATCATTTACCTTATGAGTCATTTTAAAAATTTATTTACTGGTGAAAAAAGAATATTTTTTAACATATAAGACACAAATAGAATTTCACATCACAATTTACTTTCATTATTACAGATATTACAATTTAAGACATGATTGTTTAAAAAGTTAAATTAAAATCATATTTTTTTATTTTTCATTTTAAAGTATTTTCAAAATAATGGTATATTAACTTATATTTTTATACAAAAAATAGGAAGTGATTTTTTATTGGTTAAAATTAGTATTTCAAGGGGTTTATGATGAAAAAGTGAAATATTATAATTGTCTTCAATATTATACAATACTTAATAATTTCATATGTTTACATGTGATCCCAATATTTCCCATGATGATGAGTGAGCTTAATGTAGCTCATAACGATAGGTGAGCCTGATATATCTCTCCAGTGAATTGGGTAATGAATTAATATTCGAAGGTTAAAATGTGGGAGATAACTTGGAAGGTCACTCATATGGAATTAAATGGTTCTGAGTTATTTTTGAAATATATTATACATGGGTGAACATGAGTTGTGAATATGATGCTCCCAAATAACTATTTTATACATGATAATGGGTTTTATGGAAATGATTTATTTTCATTTGGTATGGAATGTTTGTAAAAATGTTATAGGTGAAATTATTTCTTTCAATGGAATATTATCATGATTCTTTCATGGTTTTCCTTTGATTACTAATGGATTTAAAAAAATTTATTTTAGAAATTTTTTAGTTTCGAATGTGGAAATGTTTTATATATGTGACCAAATCTTTATTGGGAAAAAGGTAAATAATATAATGATTTTTCATTAGTTTTTCTGAACAAATATAATTCCTTTTATTTTTATATCCATCAAAAAGTTTTTTTCTCATATATTTTTTTCATTCGATATAAGGATGTGTAGAAACTATAAAAATGTAATTATTTATACTATGGGGACTCATATTAAATGTTGAATATGTGTTTTGAATTAAATAAGAGATTAATTTTATGAATATTATTTTGTATAAAAAATCAACACCATGTTTCTGTGTTCCCAATGCAATGCATTTTTCCCTAATTCTCTAAAAATCTAAACGTAAATGATTCTAAAAATGTAATAAAGGGAAACACTTATTATAACTCTTGTAATTATGGGGTTTTTATGTTTTGTATTGTTATATATATATATATATTTATATTCCAAATTTAGTGAGGATTTTTTCCCACTAAAACCAATAAAATTTCCAATATTTATCCCTCAAAACTAAATCCACATTGATATAAAAAATATATAGAAAATAAAAAAATAAGAATAAAAAATAGAGTGGAAATTAAAACATTATGATCCTTACTATGAGACACCAACTCCTCAATTATAATTCCTTAGAAATACTCCTTATAATACATTCTAAATGTAGAAAAATTAAAAACCCATGTATTAGAAAATATCCCAAATTTATAACAAAATTCAAAAAACAATCTTGAGTTTAGCCTAAATACTAACATAAAATAATATAAAAATAAATTAAAATAGCATGAATTGAGAAATATCATGCTAATAAAATTCAAATTAATGAAATGTTTTGAAGAATTTCTCATCCTTTCATCTGACATCATTATTATCTTAATTTAATTAATTTGATAATAATTAAACAAAATTTTAAAATATAAAAACCTCAGAATTATATAAAACTTATATCCAAAGGTAAACACCATTATTTGAGAATAATAAAACTACTAAAAATTATATAATTTTGTCTACTATTACCAATTTTCCATTTTACCATTTTAATTGTATCAAAACTCCAAAAAGCGACTATTTTTAAAAAATTCTACATTCAAAACCAACCTAAAACATTAACTGTTATATTAAATGAAGACCAAAACAGGTCTAATGGAATCAAAAGGATTATCCAAAAAGGAGAGGATAAGTCATTTATAATGAAAATACCATTCACTATATTATCACCATCTTTAATATTTTCATTTTGAAAAGAAAACAACTAGACTTGATAAAAATAGAAACATCCCAAAACTACTTATATATATATATGATGAACTCTTCCTTATAAAAAATGAAACATTAAGTGATTCTAAATATCCATAAATTATAAAATAAAATATATAACCTAATATTATCTATATACTCATTTCATTTGGACTTTCTTTTTCCAATATTATCATTATCCTGGATAGACAATAGAATTTAACAAATTTAAATGAAATTACATGACACATTTGTAGTATTATATTTTTCAAATCCTATCATGGGAATTTTACCAAATACCTTTACCATCCACTAGTTGAGCATATTAAAAAAAATATGTGGAATCAAGAACAATATCTATAAACTATGTATTGGTTCATTAATAAATGTATTTTCTAATGAGAGAATCATGATCCTCACCATTAATGATTGGTATAATAGTTTATTTTCAAAATATTTTAAAATAAGTTCGAACCCCACTATTAGTGTATCAAAAATAACATTACAAGATCTTTAAAATACATTCATGATAATATATATCATTTATTTTTCCATTTTTTTGAATCACATAATGAATGGATAATTCCTATAAATACCACCAGTTGATATTACAAGGATGAAACAAATATCTCATTTTTCTATTCTCTAAAACTCTTTCATTAAAACACATCTATACCATCGACCACAATAAGTTTCTCATATACAGTTATAGATGATCCTATCACGTCATTCATTCATTAATTTCAAAAATAATAATGAGTTCCCTTAATAATTGTATAGCCTCTTAAAAACTCCCTAAAACTATAAATAGATCTTTATGAACCGATTCTTCTATAACTGAAACGAGTAGTCCCGACCAATCAAGATGACTATAATATGTTAGTTTGTCTATGGTCCAGGATAACACTAATCTAACTCATGAAATCATAACCACAAACTATGGAAGCACGTACCATATTATCTTCCATTACATCAATTATATAATTCATGGTTTACTAAATTATAATTTAAACAAATTAAAATTCCCATTCTACCTTGATCATTCCTCATCACACTTATTAATATATCACATAGACTCTTCCCATTGAATTCCCTCACTATATATTTATTGTTTCCATATAATGGAGACAACTAACTATTTATTTAGTCATATAATACCATAGATTGATGCTTCAATGTGATGGAATTATTTAAAATAATCTTATATTTTACCCAAATATGAAAAAGATAATTTTAATTTCAAATTTTCATGAACTTTCCCAACTAGTAACCTCTATTACTCTTAAAGAAAAGGGGAGACTAACCCTTGAGGCCTTCCTATAATAGGTTCTGGGTTGGTGACTAGAATATAGAGAATAAAACATGAAAATAGGAGGCACTGCCATCATATATCTTACTAATATAATAAGAAATCTAGCAATCATTTACATAATATAAAACAAAATCAAGAACCGATAATGAACCAGAAGAAAAAAAATTTATAGAAATACAAGTCTATAGAATGAATACTAAAATAAAAATCCTAGGGATATTTTCCCAACCATTCATCCATGTTCGGATATATTACATTATATCTCGATCCCTAAACTCACCCTAAAAACATGTAAAATATTTTATATGAATGTGGGTGAGTATATATGTATACTCATTAGGATTCTCGACATGGACAGTCATGAAAATGTGTAAGAATCGTACAAATAGTTTAGTGAATAAATAAAAGAACTAATAAAAAAATATCATTTCAACTACCTACCAACCTCACCAAACAACACCCACAAAATATCACATCCTTTTATAATTAAATAATATAAAATAATATAGAAAAAGTGCACCCTACACAACTTCCCCAATGGTTTATCACTCTTATTACCCAATGAAAAAATTATTAGAGATTCCATTCCTTTCTTATAATTACAAAATTTACAACAAAATATATATTAAGACTCATTAGTTGTGGGTTGTACTAAAATCCATCAACCCCAACCAATATAAGATCAAATGTACTCATCAAAAAAATTAAATGTAGTCACATATCCTCTAATGTGAGTCAAATTATAGCCCCACGAACCCCAACCAATTTCAGGTCTATCGTAATCATTGGAACCAATCCATTGCTACAACCACATTACCATATCCATTAAGTATGGTATTGTGAATAGGAAGGAAATCTAAATCATTACCTACAAAATATATGAAATATACCTGCCATATTCCTCCATCACAATCATACCATGTTTGGAAGAGTGAGAGAGGAAGAGGGAGTTGTCATCCATATATTCTTCCACTAACATTGATGTATAGTAAAACACCTAGAACCCATAAAATTAGGCATTCATAAGGTTATTTGACTCGAGTGGGGTGTATAAAGTAATCAAAAGAAAATAAAAGTATGATACTTTCCCACATAAGCCCATCCTAATGGGTTTATACCAAAACAACACTACCACAACCCACAATAATTAATTAACCTCCACCACTTTACGCTATTAACCAATACCACTTTTAAAATATCATATAGTCTAATTTCCCACACAAAAATGCCTCAACAACCATTCCAAATTCTTATTTAATCACATCATTTAACAATTTATAGATTTACTATTTACTAACCACTTTATATTCATTAAGATTTTGAATTCTATATTTAATAGAAAACCATTTTCAACCATCATCCATGTTGAACCTATGCATTACTCATTCATTTCATTCACTAGTATTCAATTAAAAACCCATGGTGTATTTAATTTGATCCCACACACATTTACCATTTCATTATCACCATTATATTTTTTTGGGTAAAAAACCCACAAGCATCTAAAAACCACTATAAAAAAATCCTTAAACAAATCCCTTAAAACCATTGCAATTAACTACACAAAATTACACTAAACAATGTATCAAAACCCCCCACCAATTGCAAAAAACATTTACTTTTGAAACAAAAAAAATCATTATTCCTTAAAACACACACACCATGAACAAAAACAACCATAAACATTTCCACACAGGCTCTCCCACACTATCCAAACAAGTCACATTATCATAACAAGATATGTAATGACAATAAAAAACCAATTCTGACATATACACACTTCTAAACCTCTATTTATTTTTAGAAGAAACATCACTACAATGTCATAATAAACATTTTTTTTCATCTTTAAAAAATTGACCACTTATGAAATGTGATTCTAGAAATATATTCCGAATAATAGTACAAAATAATAACATCAACATCAATTTTTAGTAATATTGAAATTGGGATTAATCACATGTGAAATAAAATGGAAATTAGTAAACACTTATAAAACACCCCTTACCATCAATTTACTTTATTTATTTCAATTAATTATCATTTTTTAAATTATTAATTATCAACGAACCAATGAAATAAAGATAATAAAACTTAAAAAATTTAAACATATAAGTAGTGTTCTTGAATCCCCCACCTCAATTAAAGTTTTAAATACGATTTAAAAAGTTTATGGGAGGAAACGATAATCAAAATTATGAATGAAACATAAGAGAATCCAAAAAATCCAAGAACACAACAACATCCCTCAATCTCTCAACCTAGAACCAATAAAAATAGCTTCAAAACCTTCCCAAGTAGGGAGAATATGGATAGAACTAAGGAGAAAAAGAAGAGGAACACACCTTGGATTGAGATCAAGGTAACTCCAAAGATGATTATTAAGGATGAGAAAAGGGTATTGAAAGGTCTCTAAAAAACCATTAAAGTTAAATCAAGGTTGATGGGAATAGTGGAAAATGGATTGAAATAGGAGGAAATTTTGAATTTTTACATGTGCTAGAAAATATTATGTGATGGTGTGAAAACCCATCATCATGATGTGACAAGTCTATCTAAAACTTCCCTATGAATTCATGTCAAATATGCCACAATATCTCTCCCCTCTAAATATGGTTAAATTTTCCAATATGATATAATCAAATAAGGGATTTTTCATGACCAAATCTGTGTAGTGGGTGATCAATCCTAACAAAACGTCAAAAATCCATCCTCTTAGGCTACACACCAACATAGCTAGGGAGGCTTCATGAAGCCCCACCATAAGAAACTCACAAACTCACTAATTTTTTTTAAAATCACAAATGAGACCTATATATAAAAAATAAAAAAAATAAAAAAGTGGGGAATTCTTATGGTTCAACCATTAAATGAAAAACCTCAGTGAAATGCAACTTATCTTAAATAGCCAATATAAAATTCGATGACCCATACAATATAGGCACGATAATTAATTAAAACCTAGAATCCCCAAAAACAGATCTTGCCATATACCACTACACACTCTTCGTATTGTTTCCTATATGGATGCACCATGACATGAAATAACCTACTAAAATCTCAACTCCAGCAACAATCCTCTACCTATAATTTTTTACTAACTCCTCAAACACACAAATCACATAAACAGATTCACTGGAAATGTCTTAGATATTATATTAGATTCCAATCAAATGATTTTCAACCCCAAGAATTGAAATCAACCGCTATGAGGAAACAAAAACTATTAAACCCAGAACTTCCCATGTGATACATCATAAATAGTGTTAGAACCATAATCAAAACACAAATTCAACCCAAGAGGTGACAACCACAACATTAAAAACACAAAATTAATCATTATAGTATAACTCAATATAGATAAAGGAATCTTATAACATCAACTCTATAAAAAGATCCTCCTCATCCAAGAAATTGAAATCTAGATAAACTAATCCCTAAACCAAATATAACCGATCCTATCAGGGGATCTCTTACTAAAATCCTTTAATAACTAGACCATATAAAAAACATCTGATGCACACTCAACACCCTCAAATAAGAAACTGTACTGAAAAAGTAGCCCCAAATCAATAGGGGAAACCATAAAACCCAGAAACCATACGAGATACCTATTAATTAATATTTTTATTAACAAAGGGAAAAAATAATAGAGAATGAAAAAGGAAAACATTAATCACTTTATCCTAAAATTAAAATCCCTTAAGAACCATCAAACAATTAATAAGGTCTTTTTTTTTCAAAATTATGTTTAAATTCAATTTCTTCCCATAACATGACTTTTTTGTTTCAAAAAAACTTATAAAAAAAATAAGAAAAACTAAATTTTAATTCATTCCTTTATTATAAAATAATTTAATTTTGAACAAAAATTCTCACCAAATCAATCAATTTTGAAAATTAAAAACTATTTTAAAATGAAATAGAGCGAAGACATTCAAAGGGATATTTTTAAAATGAAATATTGAAGATCACTTAAAAAAATTGGGTTTGGAAGAAATAAAGTCACTAACTAAAAAAAACATACTCTTAAATTATCAACTCAATTCAATTATTCCTAACAAGCAATTCATAAAAACTTGACCATCGTAAAAAAAACACCATAATAAAATCAAGGAACACCATGAAAGATAAGGAACTGAAACTACTAATTTTTCATATCTTTATAATAGAAATATATCGATCCACTAGACATATAACACCATGAGATACTCAATCCCAAGGAACAAATCCCTTATTTTCCTTTAAAATAACAACTTAATCTTTTCTCCCACCCACCAAAAGGCTCACAACTCAAGGATTAATACTTATCCTACTAAATAACATGGTGTAAACCCTCTTTATTACCCCAATAATATCCCTAACCTATAACCAAGAAATTGACCACAAGATCACTACATTATATCAAATATCAATCCTCAAAGGTGATTAAAAATTTCAAACTTGCATACCCCCATAAGTAAAGTTGACTAGAAACTAGACAATCAATGTGCATAATAAAATATCAAGGGAAAACACATTAAACTCCCCTTACAAAAACTCCATGATCTCCATCAAAGGTTAATATTTCCATAATTATTGAACAAAATCCCCTTTGACCGAGGTAACTATAATGGCCCGAAGTTCTATAAATAAATTCCCTTCCAGAATAAATAATACTTTTTAAAGTAATGTATTTATATAAAACCGAAGCACTACTTTGGATATATTGAAATATTATAGAATATATACTATCAGATTTAAAATTCCATTAATAATCTTAATTGATGATATGGTGACAATTAATATTTTTATATTTAGGGTTGGTTAAATTCCAATTGACACCGATGAAAGAAGTGATGAACTCAAGTAGTAGAATCATACCGCATGAATTCTATTTATCGAAGACTCTAAGGGAGATTTAATCACTAGGATTTTCCTTTGACCAATCCCAAGATAAGATTTAACATCTAAAGTTTAAGAAATTTTTTTTTGTGAGAAGTTTAATCCCATAAACATCACAATGCAAACCGTGGTCACCGAAACATCCAAATAAAGTACCACCATCACACACCTTCCCCTTAGGGTGTACAATAGTGAAATGAATAACTATGTATCTAGAACCCACTATTATTAATTTAATATTCTCATTTATAATAAAGTACTGATTACATTTATCCATTTTAACTGTTTATTTATATTTATTATTATATATAAGTAGATAAAAATTAAATTTTGATATAAAGAAACCAAAATATTATTTTTGGAAAATATATGGTTTTAATTAAAACACTATTTTGATACATTAATGAATTTTGAAATAAATGATATTTTCCAAAAATATTATTATCAAATAATATTTATTTAATTATAAATTGTAATTTAATTTAATTAAGTCCAATTTAAACATTGTAACTGTTAGAAAATTAATATTATTATAAAAACAATCATTTTCAATAAATGATGATTTTATTTATAGGAAGAAATTATCATATTTGGAGAAATTTTTTTATAAAATAAATATAATTTTTGAAATAAAAATTTCAAAATTATAAAATGGATAATTATCCAAATTTTTAGAGAGACTCAAATATTTGGGTAAAAATTTAATGAGATATAAATATACAGTCTATATAATGGAATCATAATATCACAAAAGTGCTATAATAAATAATTTAAGGAGTATCCATGACCAAAATTATGTTTCCCATTAAAACTAAATTTTTTTTGATTATATATGACTAATTTTATTATCCATTATCAAATCCTAAAAAAACTATGTTATATTTAATAGGTTTTAAATCAATTCTTTATAAACACAACCCAAATACACATCACCAATGGTATTATTTTAATATGTCTAGTTCATGGATATATATATAGAAAAAATATTGGTTTCCTTTTGGTTTAATTGTTATTTCAAAAAACATAGTATGGTTTTTGGTTTTTATTATTTTAATTTATATAGTCCAAAAGATAAGTTTAGAAATTACTAAAGAATTGCCCGTCTTTTTCTATTATAAACCACCCAACATCCCACTCCTATTAAATAACTAACCATTTATCATGAATCTTATCTAACTCTTCCACTCTAAATCCCTCACAAATTATTCCCATTCTTTTAATAATATCTTCCAAATCATTTAAAAGTACCCTCTGAGGGTAATGGATTGTCACCACCTCCTCCTTATTTAAGAAATTACATTGTATTTTTTCATTTAATTTTTAGTTTTTCACGTTCTTTTTTTAAACATATATTTACTATACTTATTATCTGTAAGTAATAATAAACCACCTTTCATTATCATTAACCCCTTGAATGAACCTTTATACACACTTGTAACATTACCAAAATTATCCTGTGATTTTCCCCACCAAAATTTTGTGATGTAATTAAGCGTCCCCATTTCTAATTATGGATATTCACTTAGATTTAATTATACACAATTTATTTGGGATTTATATTTTTAAAAACCAAACTCTTAAGTCATGAATTTAAATGATTGAAATGCGTTCTTATGTTGTATAATCTATGTGACACAGAAATGCATTTACATGATATAAATGTGAAAGGTGGTCTCATAATTATATATCCCTATGAATAATTACGTAATGATTTTAACTTTGGAAATAACAAGTGTGGTGCACATTATTTAGTCCTAATAACACTATGTTATGCTTTCTTAGTGATTATCCTTAACTTATGCTTACGATTTCATGTTTAATGTTGTTTCTACATTCCTATGTTGTCTGGATGTTATCAACTTATATAATGCATCAATTTTCATGTTTATGATTTTCACCCGTTGTATATCACATTTATATTCTTATTATCTCACATGTATTAATTTAAACATGTGATGACTTTATTATTTCTTTACTGGTATTTATATCTCACCCCTTTCTTATATATGTCCCTAGGTTATTCCATGTAATATAAGAACATTGATGGAATATAAGGGAATGTTTTTAAGTTATTGAATAATGTTATTATACTTGTGTTTCATGTATTTATTCTATGTATATAATTACATAAATACACTTGTCCACACAATCTTTTAGTACTATTTTATGTGTGAATTTATCTAATAAAAAATGAGTTAAGGTGTTTTAAAGATATGGGTTGTCATAGTTGGTATTAAAGGATTGTCTAGTTATTCTTGGTGATTAGGATTTTAAAAACCTTAGTGAAAACCAAATTCATATCACTAAACATAATAATTAATCCCATATTTTTTGTAAAATATAAATTAAGTGGTTTTTATGATACAAAATCCCTATCTAGATATTATAAGTGGATGTGGGGTTGGAAAAATTATACCTGGGGGTAATAAACCTTAAAAAGGTTGAATTGGGTATTAACTAGATCAACACATGGATCATGACAAGGATTAATTTCAAAATACCTAGTTTAACACTCTTGGGGAGATGCCTCAATAAATTTATAATCTCTTTACAAACCATTATTAAGGGACCAAAAATTCCCATAAAACATTATGTTTGGAAATAGTTCATGGATAAATTATATTAAAACCTATAAATTAATATATTAATGAATTTATTTCATTTACAAGTTATCCCTAAAAGTTTTATAGTTTACATTTTATGTGTGTAATAGTTTGAAAATTTTAACCCCTAATTTTCCCTTTATTTTAACTAATGGATGGATATAGGATGAACTTAGTTAACAACCAACTTGATGAGAAATAAGATGAATACCAAATGAGATGACTAAAATGATGTGGGAAAGAGTCAGGAACATCATTTCAACAATTACTTAATGAAATCATGTTTTGAATAGAAAATTAAATTAGGGTGAAAACCCACACCCCCAAAGAAAAAGTTGAAATTGAGATCTTTATGAAACAAAGGCCTATAAATATTGGTGGATCTTATAATACTTTAATAACATAATAATGGATAAAGTCATTTGAAAATATCTTATCCATCATTAAATTCTCAAAGATAGAGAATTTTGATTTTAAATTTTATCATATAGAGGGACAATATGATAAATGATGGATTTTGATAAAAATATAAGAAGCCCATGGGGGTATTAGAGTGATGGACTGGAAATAATTACAATTTTTTTAATAAATATTTTAATTAAACTCTTTGAAATAAAATTGATATGGATTTTCTTGGCCTCAAGATAATGGATGACTAATCCATCATAGTATATAAGGATAACTTTAGCAGACTTTCATGATACACATCCATCTTTGATGTTGGCCCCAAAAGTAAAGTTTAATTCTTCTTTGGTGGGATAAAGTTGAATCAATGAAAATATTTACTGATTTAAGGATTTTATATCTATGAGTAAATTTAATAAGGTTCCATAAATATTGAAATATAGATATATAAATATCAATGGTCACATGGTTTTAAAGATAAGAAGTTGAGAATGGAGATTAATTATGGGGGAGTAGTCGATAAATCTCATATTGGTATGAAATTACAGCATCCCACTTGTCAAAAGTGTATGAAATATCATATTGGTAATTACCTAAAGGAGACAAGGAAATGATTTAGGTGTAGGGAGTATGGTATCCTATCTAGTGAATTATAATAGGAAAAACCCACCAATGTGATGGAAAACATGAATCCTCTTACAAACCCCCATCCTATTTTCCAATGTTTCAATTCATGAAACAAGGACACTATACAAATAAGTGCACTAAGAAAAGGGTTTTTTATGATAAAATAGGACAACAACCACCATAACCTAGAGATAAAGGGAGATATTATTCCACCATAGTTTCTGAGGTGGATCCTAATAATGAATTGGTGATATGAATGCTTATTATTAATTTAAGGATCGTGAACATACTACTTTATTTTTCTTCTATGCATTATTTCATAGTATTTAAGTTTAGTATAATGATTCAAAAAATACCATAAAACATGGAAGCCAAGTTATTGGTGGAGTTGAAAAATGGGTCAATTATTGCAACCCAAGCATATAGCTAATCCCCTATCAAAATTGTGTAGGTTCTAGGTGATGCGGAAGCATATTTGTGGGTTTTCCCAACTTTAATTTTAACGTTTAAAAAATGATCAATCCGAGACCCATCACGATATAAAATTTCGAATTTTTTTAGTGGAACGAAGAATGAAAAACTTAAGAGGGAATACCAGAACCACAGAGATTGGATCAACATATATTGGTTATAATTAATTTAATTAATTCACAAGAATTACCTTTGTGGAATTCTTTCTTCATTGATGTCTTCGGTCATAATCCTGTGATCCGTCGTTGCATCATAGAATCTAAGCATAAGATTCCTCTAGCGGTTATCCACACATGTGCCACGTATCTCTGGATGTCAGCGAAGGGATCTCCGGGTGCTAGCACGGAAGAACCTTTTCTTGCGATGTCCGCCTTCGATCGCCATGGTCTCTCGGTCTTGAGGGCATTCTTAGAGGAAGCAGTTCTTTTGGCCTTGAAATAATTCTCTAGAATTGTTGTGCACAATGATTCTCTTATTGAAAAGTGATGGGGTTGTGAGGATATTTATAATCAGGTTTGAGGTTATTGAGTTATGACAATAAATAAATGCGTTACGCGTTTTATTTATTTCATTAACTCTTATTGAAAACCCTCATGTAAAATTATTAATTCCTTGACATGCGCTCACACTTATTATAATAAATATCATTTAATAAAACAATATTATATCCTCAAAATACCAACTTGAAAAACTACACGGCATGTAATCATTATTACATGGCGTGTACTTGTTTTCGATAAAACTACAAGACATGTATATTTAATATATATGGCGTGTACCTTTATTTTCCACTTTCCTTTATTTCCTCCACCAAATTTATTAGTCCTTAAGTAATGAATATTTATTTCTTAAATAAATGTAACGACATTAATCGCTAATAAATGTATTATTTTTCCCACAATATATTCTCTCGAATAACTAGTGTCAAAATAAATTCAATTAGGAATCCTCAAATAATTATTAAACCACAGTGGGGAATAATATTTATTTAACTTGTTAAATTAATATTTAACTGAGATACATGGACACACATAGTGTGTGACCCTCTAGGACCCTTTCTCAGTGGAATTAGGCGGAGCCTGCCTAAAGTCCATGGTTGACATCTAGCAACACGCCAAGACACCCATAGAGAAAGAAGTTAACGCTGCAAGGACGTGTAACCTCCTACGAATGCTTACCGTGTAATATAATCCCTCTTCCTCGATATCTCTAATCATGTGGGTTGCATGCTAGTGCCATCAACCCATGTGATCGATTATTCTTTCTTTGAATTTCTGGAATTGAACTCGCCCATACTTTCCCATGGCCATGGATTTATTTACGCTATACCAATTCCATCAAAGGGCCTGAGATATCTACTTCCATTATGGAACAGAAGAGACAAATCCTTTCTCTCATTATCTATTAATGTAGTATTACTCTTGACACACCCAACGTATCCTACCTCACTGTGAACAGTGTGTCGTCATAGTTTTCGTCAATATATCTAAGTGTGTGAGTTGTAATACCCATTAATAACAATCTTAAAGTCTAAGGATCAATATACACGTACGCGGATAGGAACATCCAATGTGGATTTCCTACTAGCAGGTCTCGTTCTCATAATATCCTCCTAGATATTACTAAGGGCGAACACCATGAGAAGGTGCCTCAAAGTTTTATGAGTCCTCACCCCTAATGGCCTTTATTATTTTTATCCCTCAAATAACATCATCCGACCATAGAATATATATTCAAGAATAGTGTTATGGCACTTTAGGGTTCTCATTATAGAAGGAATCCGCTATGACCCATTAATGAAACAATTATCCTTAGGACATTATCACATGCATTGTCACATAGAAGAACAATCAAGATGCGATAAGGATTTTATTAATGAATAAAGTACAAAGTAGATGGTTCTAGGCCACCAACTCCCACAGACTCCAACTTGGACTAGAGCCAACTGCTAAAAACTTTTAAACCGCTAGCTCTCACATGATATTCATGCTTTTGCTAAGATAGGCCTTTAGTAATGGGGTCCACCATGTTCTCTTCTGTGGACACTCTGCTGACTACAACTTCACCCCTTTGATATAAATCCCTCAAGAGGTGATACTTTCAGAGTATGTGCTTTGTCCGTTGATGTGACCATGGTTCTTTTTCAAGAGCCACCACTGCAGTATTATCACAATACAATGTAATGGGATCATTACTGCTAGGCACCACATCAAGCTCTTGGACAAAGTTTCGAATCCATACGGCTTCCTTGGATGCATTAGTAGCTGCTATATATTCAGACTCTACTGTAGAATCAACAACAACTGGATTCTTTGAACTCTTCCAACTCACATCTCCTCCATTGAGATAGAAAACATATCTAGATTGCGACTTCAGATCATTATGATCTGTCTGAAAACTAGCATCGGCATACCCTCTGATGACAAGCTCCTCGTCTCCTCCATACACTAGAAACATATCCTTAGTTCTTCTCAGATACATACGGATAGTCTTAACAACAGTCCAATGTTGTTCTCCGGGATCTGCTTGATATCTACTGACTATGCTCAGTGCATAGGCAACATCAATCCTAGTACATAACATGGCATACATGATGGATCCTATTTCCAAAGATTATGGGATCTTACACATTCTATCTTTCTCCTATTGTATATGAGGACACATTTTCTTAGAAAGATGTGGGCCATGTGACACTTAAACCAACCCCCTATTGGATTTTTCCATACTAAATCTCTTTAGTATCTGGTCAATGTATGTACCCTGACTTAGTCCAAGTAGTTTCTTGGATCTATCATGAATGATATTGATCCCTAGAATGTAGGCTACTTCAGCCAAGTCCTTCATGGAGAAACACTTGTTCAACCAGTCCTTAACTGACTATAAGGATGTTATGTCATTTCCAATAAGAAAAATGTCATCAACATATACTACTAGGATAACGACCGCATTCCCATTAAACTGCTTATAAACACATGGATCACATTAATTTTTAATGAACCCAAATTCCTTTATGGCTTCATCAAATAAAATGTTCCATGACCTGGATTCTTTCTTTAATCCATAAATGTATTTCTACAACTTGAAAACTCGTTTGGATTCACCTGGTGTCACAAAACCTTGTGGTTTTGTTATATAGACATCCTTTTGAAGGTTCCTATTAAGGAATGCTGTTTTGAAATCCATTTGCCAAATCTCATAGTCATGGTAAGTTTCTATGGAAAGTATGATTCTTATGGATTTAAACATGGAAACTAGTGAGAAGGTTTTATCATAGTCAATTCCTTGACACTGTCTGAATCCTTTAGCCACCAGCCTTGCTTTATAGGTTCTAACTTGACCTTCCATGTCTAGCTTTCTCTTGAATACCCATTTGCATCCAACATGCTTTACATCAACTGGCTCATCGACCAGAACCCAAAATTGGTTCTGATACATTGAATCCATCTCAGAATTCATAGCTTCTAGCCATCTTACATCTTATAAGCTTTCTACTACTTCCTTGTAGGAGAGAGTTTCATCATTGTCCAACAATAATGATTCACCATCCTCGGTGACTAGGAAACCACATCTCTCTGGTTCCCTTACCTCTCTTGAGCTCCTATGTAGTACTTGTGTTTCTAAAACCTCTTCCACGGGGACCTGTGGAACTTTTTCCTATTCCATCTCCTATGTATCTTGAGCATCAAATTCATCGAAGTCAATCTTAATCCCACTATCCTTTTTGTGGATGCGCTCCCTCTCAATAAAGACTGCTTGTCTTGCCACAATCACTTTCTTTTCTTGAGTGTTATATTGGTAATATACTTAATTTTCCTTGGGATATCCTATAAAGAGACACTTTTTGCCCTGGGGTGCTAGTTTGTTTCCTAAGAAGGCCTTAACAAATGCCTTGCATCCCCATACACGTGTGTGAAAGAAAATGGGTTTCTTTCCATTCCATAACTCGGAGGGAATTCCATTTTCCGCCTTAGTTGGTACTCGGTTTAATGTGTATGCCGTAGTTTGTAATACATATCCCCAAAAAGATAATGGAAGATCCATATGACTCATCATTGACCTTACCATGTCCAAAAAGGTGCGGTTACTCCTTTCACTAACACCATTCCACTGTGGTGTATAAGGAGAAGTGAGCTGAGATAGAATCCCAGACTCCCGTAGAAGATCGATGAGTTCTTGGTTCGGATATTCTCCACCTCGATCCGATTGAAGTTTCTTTATCTTATTACCAAGATGATTCTCTACTTCATCCTTGAATTCCTTAAATTTCTCTAAGGACTATGACTTATACCTCATTAAGTAGACATATCCATATCTACTCAAATCATCAGTAAAAATAATGAAGTAGGAATATCCACCTCTAGCTTCTACTGGAAATGGTCCACAAAGATCTGTGTGCACCAATCAAAGAAGCTCTATTTCCCTTTCACCATGTCCACCGAAAGGCATCTTGGTCATTTTACCTTGTAAACAAGCATGACATATATCTAGTGGTTTTAGCTCAGTAGAGTCTAAATAGACATCTTGGTAGAGCTTTGTCAAGCCCTTATCGTTTACATGACCGAGACAGTGATTCCACAACTGGGTGATGTATGAGTCATGTGAGTTTTCTTCATTATCGATTGCCAACACTTGGTTTTCATAATTTAATACATACAAACCATTATTTAAATGTGTCATACCAAAACACATGTTGTTCTAATAAAAGAGACAACCCTTATTTCCCAACATGAAAATAAATCCATCCATATCTAAAAAAGATATAGAAATTATGTTCTTGGTAACACTAGGAACATAATAACAATTACGTAAAACCAAAATCATCCCAGTCAGCAATGAGAGGTGTTAATCGCCAATGGCCTATGCAGCCAGTCTTGCACCATTGGTAGCTCAAAGATCCACCTCTCCTCTGGTGATCTTTCTAAATCCACTTGGTTTCTACATATGAATACATATATGAGCCCCACAAGATGTATCTAATACCCAATGTGTAGAAATAGAAAGATTGCACTCGATAACGAATGCACCTTTAGCATCCCCTTGCTTTAGGGTGCAGTTCCTCTTCCAGTGGCCTTGCTTGCCACATGAAAAACACACCGCCTCCCATTCCTTTCTCTGCCTCTGGATCTTACTCTTCTTGGAAGGACAACGCTCGGGGGCTTCGGACCGTTTATAAGTCTTTGGCCCGTTTTCCTTGTCCTTACTTTTCTTATTCACCATAAGGACTGTGGGTTTGTCACACCCCATGTCCTTGTCTACCTGGAGAATCAAGGTCAGAAGCTCCGATAGACTCTTCTCACTGCTACTCATGTTATAATTGAAAATGAAGCTAGAGAAGGTCTTGGGAAGTGATCATAGGATGAGATCTGTATGCAACTCATCCTGGAATTTAATCCCTATGATGTCCAAGAGTTCAATGTAGCCAATAAGCTTGACTACATGAGGCCCAGCTGGTGCAGAATCTCCAAGATTAGTTGTAAACAAAGCATTGGAGATCTCATACCTCTCTTGTCTCACCTTCTCTTGGTAGAGATCCTTAAGGTGAGACATCAGGATATACACATCCATCTTTTCATGTTACTTCAAGAGCTCATTAGACATGGCCGATAGAATGAAACACTGTACATTTGTGGAATCATCCATGTGTTTCATGTAGAGAGATAGTTCTTCATCCTTGGCCTCTTTCCCAGGTGAAACTGGAATATGCTCTTCCAATACGTACAATTTCCTTTGATGGGGAAGGATGACGCATAAACACCTCTGCCAATCTTGGAAATTGGAGCTGGTGAGAAGGTTTTCCTTCTCGAGTATGATGCGCAATGATATGTTTGAATTCATTTTCTTTCCATTTCTACAAATTAAGATGAGCAAAGTTTTAGTACTTTATTAAAAAAATACAAATAAATAAATTAATACTTATTAGTCTCCCACTATTTTATCAAAATCCAATAGCCCTAACCATTGACTTCAGAATATACTGTTGCCTGAATATTCTAGTGGCGAGGATCTATATTTCCCTTCGAGTTATCCCAACTAGGGTTGGTCAAGAAACTTTAAGGGTTTTAGGTAGGAATTCCAAATGCCAATTGTATTAACTCGCAGCTCCTTTTTCCACTGAGTGGACTCCCCAATCCTGAAATGATTTTATTTTGGATTTCCTCAACTTTTGCCTCTTGGTCACACCATGTCCTGCTGTGGCAGTCAACCCTTGATGCGAACCATGTCAAGTGAACCAAAAACCATGAATTATAATTCCATGATAATTGAAAGCACCCCAACTAGGGTTGGTCAAGCACTTTGAAGTATGGTTTGATTTTAACCAAGATTTTGGAAGGCCATACCGACTTAATATTTCTTTTGAGGGATTTTATCCTTATATGTAAATTTCCATTTTATTATTTTTGATTACATGATTTTTAATATTAAGTGGGATATACTTAAGTGATTAACCATGTCTAAGATAATATTTACGCATAAGCCGGTTTTTATTTTAGTTCCATCTTGTATGATTGTTTAATTCATTAATTGTGTGATCGTGACAACACACCGACAATAAATAAACCATGAAACTGAAAAAAATAAAATAAATGGTATGATCATGAGCTTTTCTACTGGATATTTTATCTAGCGGTTGATAAACTAACCCAACACCTAAAGGAGAAACACCTTGAACCTTTCAGGTTCGTGTTTACAGCTTTCCACCTATCCACCTTTGTATCTCCTTGGATTGGTTTCAACTTTTCTCTTGAGTTGAGCCACCTCCACTAGCTTGGGAGCTCCATCTATTACATATACATTTAACTCACATGCAGGTGAGGGGTAAAAAGGGGTTTTTACATAAAAGAATCGTTGGGAGCACATGCCCTATATATTAATGAGGAGAAGGATCACATGCCATCAAATTTAAATAAATAAATTAAAAGAAACCATTCACATACAAAGGTCTTGGTCTTTCTCATGATCATCCATAAATGCAACAATATCTACGCATAAATAAAACTATCATTTAATTATTTAATAGTTCTTTCTTAATAAATCATCCTATAATCAATTAATTATCTTTAATTAATCAATCATTTTATCTTAAATCCTTTTCTTAATTTCCTTGATATTCTCATCCATCATAATTTTAAACAAATAATTTCATTTAAAATTATCCTTGTACATAACTTGTACCTTGGAGGAAACCTGGTGAATCCCCATTTATTACACAGATGTTAAATTAACACATATATATAAAACACCTATCATGTGTTGTGCTTCAAATTTACGCTTTCACTATGGTACACGTCTCAAGGGTTTGTATAATATAATAATAAATTTTAATAAATCTGCGTAATTTGGGTGAGTACACGGTGTGTAGTTCCGACTACACAATGTGTACATTTTATTCACCGTCCATCCGAAGAACACGCCTGGGGACATGGAATGTTAATGTACTTCGGAAATTTTCAGAGTACACGGCGTCTTCAGTGGGACACACGCCATGTAGTTTCTGTGTTACACAGTTTCTAGTCGGGAAAACCGTGTATGGGGTACACGGTCCAACCGTAACCCAAAGGGACTACACGTTATGTTCTGTATGACCACACAATGTGTAATCCAGAAACTGTGTGCCACTTGTTCCTTGTCAACACACGATGTCATAAATGACTTAGATAGGATCAATACACGACCTGATTTGGCAGACCATTCTGATGCATGAACCTAGACTACACGACATGTACTTCTGAATACACGACGTGTATTCTGGTGTTGTACAGCTATAAACATTTTTCTCCTTCGGATGAGTTCCTCTATTTTATTTTAATAAAAATTTAAAAGAAAATGTCGTTCTTGTATGATGAATGAGAAACGATAGAGGAGGAACAGATCTCGAGATTCAGATTTTAAGAATGATTAACTTGAATTGAAATAACTAAATTATGTAATGCATAGATCACCAACAAAAAACTAAATAATTATAATCAATGATATGACCCCTCGGATACCACTTGTAGGTTCCAGCCTCAGCGGAAGCACGTTGGTGGGTTTTCCCAACATTAATTTTAATATTTAAACAACGTTCAATCCGAGATCCATCATGATATAAAACTCAGAATCTTCAGAATGGAAAGAAGAATGAAAAACTTAAGAGGGAATCCCGGAACCACAGAGATAGAATCATCATATGTTGGTTATAATTAATTTAATTATTTCACAATAATTACCTTGGTGTAAGTCTTTCTTCGTTGATGTCTCCAGTCACGATCTCGTGATCTGTCGTTGCGTCGTAGAATCTAATTGTAGGATTCCTCTAGCGGTGATCCACACGTGTGTCACGTATCTCTGGATGTCACCGAAGGGATCTCTAGGTGCAAGAGTGGAATAACTTTCTCTTGCGATGTCCTCCTTCGATTTCCATCGTCTCTCGGTCTTGAGGATGTTCTTGGAGGAAGGAGTTCTTTCAGCCTTGAAAGAATTCTCCAGAATTTTTGTGCACAATGTTTCTCTTGTTGAAAAGTATTGGGGCTGTGAGGATATTTATAATCGGGTTTGAGGTTATTGAGTTATGACAATAAATAAACGCGTTACACATTTTATTTATTTCATTAACTCTGATTGAAAACCCCCAAGTCGAATTATTAATTCCTTGACATGTTCCTACACTGATTATAATAAATATCATTTAATAAAACAATATTATATCCTCAAAATCCCAACTGGAAAAACTACATGGCGTGTAATCATTAATACACGACGTGTACTTTTTTTTTCCATAAATCTACACAACATGTATATTTAATATACACAATGTGTAATTTTATTTTCCACTTTCCTTTATTTCCTCCACCACATTTATTAGTTCTCAAGTAATGACTATTTATTTCTTAAATAAATGTAACTTCATTACTCGCTAATAAATGTATTATTTATCCTACAATATATTCTCTTGAATAACTAGTGTCAAAATAAATGAAATCAAGAATCCTTATATAATTATTAAACCACATTCGGGAATAATATTTATTTAACTTGTTAAATTAATATTTAACTGAGATACATGGACACACTTAGTGTGTGACCCACTAGTCCCCTTTCTCAGTGGCATTAGGCAGAGCCTGCCAAAATTTCAAGGTTAGAGTCTAGCAACACGCCAAGGAACCCATAGAGAAATAAGTTAATGCCACAATGACGTGTCACCTCCTACGAACGCTTACTGTGTAATATAATCTCTTTGCCTCGATATCTCTAATCAAGCGGGTTGCATGCTAGTTCTATCAACCCATGTGCTCAATTATTCTTTCTTTGACTTTCTATAATTGATCTTGCCCATACATTACCATGGACATGGATTTATTTAGGCTATATCAATTCCATCAAAGGGCCTGAGATATCTACTTCCATTATGGAACATAAGGGACAAATACTTTCTCACATTATCTATTAATGTAGTATTACTCGTGACGCACCCAACGCTTCCTACCTCGCTGCGAACAGTGTGTAATCACAATTTTCGTCAATACATCTAAGTGTGTGAGTTGTAATACCCATTAATAATAATCTTAAAGTCTAAGGATCAATACACACGCCCATAGATAGGAACATCCAATGACACTATGAAATGTGGATTTCCTACTGGTGGGTCTCGTTCTCATAATATCCTCCAGAATATTACCAAGGGCGCACACCATGAGAATGTGCATCAATGTTTTATGAGTCCTCACCCCTAATGGCCTATATTATTTGTTTCCATCAAATAACATCATCCGACCATAGAACATATATTCAAGAACAATGTTATGGAACTTCCGGGTTCTCATCATTGCAGGGATCCGCTATGACCCATTAATGCAACAGCTGTCCTTAGGACATTATCACATGCATTGTCACGTAGAAGAACAATACATATGTGATAAGTCTTTTATTAATGAATAAATTACAAAGTAGTTGGTTCTAGGACACCAACTCCAACAAATAGTTGGGTCAAAATTCCAGGAAAATATTATTATACTCCCTTTTACATAATTCAATGAAATAATAGCTATGTATTGTATTTCATTATATGGATATAACATAAATTTGTGAGGGAAATAAATCACCCTCCAATTAAATAACAATGAATAGAGGTGGATTATTCTTTTTTGGAATCATCATCTGAATCATGGATATTATTGAATTAAGAGGAAAAATATCTTTATCATATGACTGAGGATAATAAAAAATCATCTTAAAAAACATGACCATTATGAGGGAATATACTAATGTGTTTTATAAACAAATTTTAGGTACTTATTCTCCGTTGAGATGTTTAATTTTCTATCAAACATATACCAAAATCATTGAAAATATCCAAGAGTCAATATAGAATGGAAACTGTTGAACATAATGATATAAATAAGTGAATACAAAAAAATTTATATTAAGTGTTTATACAACCAAGTGTTTCACCATGGGATGCACTAGTCCTTTTAATCAAGAAGAAATATGGGTCAATATGCCTCTACATTGATTATATTGAGCTAAAAGAGATCATGATAAATAAATAATATCCTCTTCCATGGATTGAAAACTTGTTTGATTATCCATGTAGATACCATTACTTCTATAACATATATATTTGGTAAAGATATTATCAGGTAAAGGTGAATAAGGAGGATATCAACAAGTCTTATTTTCATACAAGTTATGATCACCATGTGTTTATAGTGATTCCATTTGGTGTCACTAAATCTCTAATTATCATAATGTGATTAATTAATAGAGTCTTTAGGGATTACCTTTGATTTTTTTGGTAGTATGGAACATGATGATAATTTGAATTTAGAACTGAAGACCTTGAAAAAGGAAAATTTATTTGTGAAGTGTAGTAAATGAATGTAATAGATGGAGGAAGTAACATTATAGGGGCATGTTATCCTCAGAGAAGGGACATATGTGGATACTTAGAAAATTGACGCAATTTAAGGACGAATGATACCAAATTTTACGATAAAGATTCGTAGAATCATTTGATTATCCGGGATATATAATCAATTTTTATGTAACCTCTCACAATTGTTAATCCCACTAACCACGTTATATTGGAAGGGAGTGAGGTTTTTCATAGACCAATGAATGATATGAGAGATTTAAATAGTTAAAGAAGAGTCCAATCACTACAACTATTCTCTCATTACCCACTAGTGGGAAAGGATGTCTAATATAGAGTGAGGCATCCAAAAAGGTATTGAGTTGTGTACTCATGAAATATGACAATGTGACATCATATACTGCCCACCAATTAAAGATCCATGAATAAAAATACATAACCCATGATCTACAATTGGATTTAGTGATCTTTGTATTAATGATTTTGTGACATTATCTATAAAGGGAGAGGTGTGAAATATACATGGATAATAAATTCTTCATTATTTATTCACAAAAAAGAAGAGTAATATGCACTAATAAAATTGGTTAGATCTGATCAAGGATTATGATTGGTTAACCCATTACTATCATGAAAAGGTGAAAAAAGTGTAAGATACTCTAAGTAGAAGTAATCTCATAAAACTATCCATGATAAGGTTTGAAAGGTATCCAATCATCATGGAAATGTAATGGATTGACATTGAAATAAAAAAATAATCATCCCAACTTTCTAAAATAACTACTAAAACATTCATTCTTAAGAGGATTAGGGACTCCCAAAAAGATGATGAGGATCTAAAGAGAAAGGTAGAAAGGTTTCTAGAATTTTACTTTGATATAGATGGATTTATTAGGGTGGAACCTTGATATGAGTCCCATAATAACTAGAAATGAAGAGAAAAATTTTGGATGATACTTATAGATCATCATTCACTATTTATCTAGGAAGAACTAAGATGAATTGAAATTTGAAGAAAAGATAATGGTAGGATAATATAGATAGGGAGAATAAAAAATTTATATCTCTATTATTTGTATGGAATCATTTTAAGGATGAATAATAGATGTCTAAGGGTACAGTATAATCATTTCCCATGCCTCTGTGGAAATGGGAAAACATAACCATGTATGTCATCATAGTACCCCTAGGAAATCAAAATTAAATAATTTTATCAGGGTGGTAGTGGAGTGGATTAAAAAGTTAGTGTATTTCAATACTATAAAAGAATATTTATCTCTTAACCAACTCACCAAGATATAAATAATTGAAGTCATAAGACTGAATGGAGTACTTGTATCCATTATTTCACATCCAGATCTTAGTTTTACCTCAAGGTTGTAGAGAATCATTCAACAAGATTTGTATACAGAGCCAAGTTTCAATACTACATATCAAATTTGGATGTATGGCTAGTCTAAGAGAACCATTAATGCTCTAGATGACTTATTGAGATCATGTTTAATGAATTTGGAAAAATATTGGGATCATCACCTTCACATAGTAGAGTTATCATATAACAATAGTTCCCATTATGGAATTTAAATAGAACATTATGAGGATCTGTATGGGAATAGTTGTTAGTGTCCAATATACTTGGATGAGGTTGGAGAGACAAAGCTGATACAACCTAATATTTTCAAAGATATTACTAAGAAGTTTCAAACCATTCAAAACCATAACAAATCCATAAAAATTTGATATAAATTCTACATAGAAATCTATTAACAAGATATAGAGTTTGAGTTTAGAGATAATTTGTTCCAAGGTATATAACCATGGAATAAAGTCCAAAGTCTTAGGAAGAAGGGAAATCTTAGTCCTATATACATCATCCCCTTGTATATCAATGATCGCATCAGAGATGTGGCTTATCATTTAGAAATCCCACCCAACCCATATCAAGTATAATTTGTGTTCTATATGTCCCTCATGAGGATTTACATACTTGTCCCTTCACATGTACTAAATCCTAAGGTGGTACCTATGGAGAATGATATTTCATTTGAGGAGCATCTGGTGAAGTTCTTAGACTATAGAGAAAAATTTCTAGTAAACAAGACAACAAACATGGTCAAAGTGTATTGGTGGAATTAATGGTTTGAGGATTAAATATGGGAACCATAAGAGATGATAAAACATAAGTACCCTCATACGTTTTAGAGTATGAATTAAAATTTAGAGGGAGAACTTTATAAATAGGGATGAATGTAATGAAAGGTTGTTTTGTAAATCAAATTCCCTTTTTGAATAAATAAATTCATTATTAAGTAATGTAGTTATACAAAAAAAATCAATGCTTTGGTTATTTTGGAATTTTATAAAATATATCCCATTGGATTTATAAGGCTATTAAAAATTGCAGTAATTGAAATTATAGTCATTGTAAAATTACCATTAAAATTATTATGTTAAGGGTTATGATAAATTCTTATTAGCATAAAATAAATTAGAGATGGCCTCACCTGGTAGGATCATACCCAATGAAGCCAATTTATCAATGATTCGAGGGGAGATAGAATCACTATGATGTGACCTTAACCAAAAAAATGACGATATTTAACAACTATTTATTGATAAAAAAATTATAGAATATGTTCAGGATTATTAAGATCAAACCCCAAACCATGTTCTCTAAACCACCATAAGAATGTACAAACATTGTTGATGTTACCCATTAGGAATACACTGGTGTAATAAGTGGTTATGTATCTAGAACCCAATAGTATGAATTTTGATATTCACATTTTTATTAAATTAATTTTATATTTATCCTTTATCATTATTAATTTAGATTAAACATTATTTATTAGTTGATGAAAATTATAATTGGAAACGATGAACTAAAAATTTTATATTTGAAAAAAATAGGTTTTCAAATAAAACACCATTTTTGAAAAATTCATGATTTTTGAAATAAATGATATTTTCATGAAATATTATTATGAAATAATATTTATTTAAATATAAATGAAAAAATATTTTTATTTAGTCTAATGTAATATTTATAAGTGTTGAATTTTTTTTTATTATCATATAACATAATATTTTTCAATAAATATAGTTTTTTATTTAAATGAATAAAATAACATATTCAAATAATTATTTTGATAAAATAAGTATCATTTTTGAAATAAGTATTTTGAAATTATCTAATGGTGAATTCTCAATAATTTTATGGGACCATGGATATTTTGTGTTAAAATTAAATATTGTATAAATATACAGTTTCTATTGCAACATCATAATATCTCAAAAGTGATGTAATAAATACTATAAGTACTATTCATGACCAAAATTATGTTTCCCCTTTAGAATAATGTGTTTTATGCTATTTTATAAATTTCAAAAACCCATAATGAATCCCCCAAAACATATATTATATTTTACGATTTAAAAATAAATTATTAATGAACATCAGCCACTTCCACATCACCAATGGTATTTTTTAAATAAGTGTAGTTCTTTTCAATTTAAAATATTTATAAAAACCCCCTCTTTTATAAACCATGTGATTATATTTTTTTATAAAATTTTATTATATAGACTCCAAAACCCAGGTTTAGAAATTAATAAAAAATTCCCCCCAGTTTTGTTATAAATACCCACCGAACCCACCACTCCTCTTCACTAAAATCCCATTTATCATGAATTCTTTCTCACTCTCCCTATCTATATTCCTCATAAGGTGTCACCAATATCTTAAGAATATCCCACCAATCATTTAGAAGTGCCATATCAAGGTAATGTCTTTTCTACTTCTATTTATTCAAACACATTCTTTTAATTTTGCAATTAGATTTCCTATTTTGATACAACCCTTTACTATAATTATGATTGAAATGAATTTAGAGACCACCTTTAACTCTCATAAAACCATTCCTTTAACCTTTATGAACACCTATTATGATGTTAAAAATATCCCATGATTTTCCATGCCAAATTTTTTGTATTACGAATCCCCATCCCCATCTCTACAAAAAGGTATTCACCTCAATATACCTATCCTTTATTAATTCGGTATATCAATTTATGTAACCTAGAAACCTTAGTATTCAGATTAAATGTGATAAAATCTGTTATTATTTTGTATAGTCTATGGGGAACAAAAAGTCATGTACATGATATAAATGTGATGGGTGGGCACAAAATAATATAGCCCTCCAATGCTTTGGGTAATGTTTTTATCTCCTGAGATACCTTATATGGTGCATGTGAGAATATAATAAGAACACTATGTTATGATGTATCGATGGTCAAACATAACTTATGATTATAATGTAATATTTGTATGTTGTTTCCACATTTCTATGATTCCATGATATCATCATCTTATATCATGATTCAATGGTGGTGTTTGCAATTATCACCCCTTTAATGTCACCTTGATATACCAATTGACTCACATGAATTACTTTCATCATGTTATTCATTGATTATTCCATCACATGGATTTATAGATCACCCCTTTCTTATGTACTTCCCTGAGTTATCTCATATAGTATTATATGATATAGGGAATATGGGGGCATGTTTTGTAGTTTTAATATAATAAAGTTGTACCCATGTTTAAATGTATTTTTCTATATATCTAATTAAAAAAAGATAATATTCCTCATGACCTTATAGTCTTTTATTAATTGTTCTTCAGTGTAAATAATGAATTATGGTGTGTAAATGATATGATTTTAAATAGTAACAAAGTCATATCAAGAAACCCCTCACAACTGACCATGATTGACCTTCAATCATGCTCAATCCACCCCTTTACGTGATCCTACTACGATAGAAACTAAAAATGGATTAAGAATCCTAAAAAATTGAAAATAAATGTAAAACTACTCTATCTAATGCTCAAATTTAGGTCCCGACACCCTACTAAGAAACATCATCACCTCCTGCTACTAAAATCGATTCAAAACCCTATCACATGAATCATTCTGCTTCACAATAACAACACCTTAATGATTATCTATCAACAAATCATCAATACAAACACCAAAATAAATAAATTTAATCCAAAAAAATAAATTACATACCAATATCTGGGGAAAAAAAATTTCATAAGAAATAGATCTATACCCACACCCCCGATCCAATAAACTTACTTATCCTCTATAAGAAAATAAAAAATAATTACCATCAAACCCTACATCAACATAACTATCTAATAAGCCACCCAAAACAATCCTTCTAAGCATTGAGAAATCAATATACTGCCTCTATTCTCCCCACCAATCTTGTCTAAAACACAATATGGACACCAATACAAGTTAAATAAAAGTACTCATAAACACTATAAAAAGAATAAAAAATCATATTTATTTAAGTTTAATCACTTTTAGAATGATCAAAAGAATATATAAAGAATTGTTTTTATTAAAACATGAAATCATTTCCCTAAAAATCACATATTTAAACCCTTTAAAATTAATAAAATTATTTTGAACATGGTAAACAGATTGAAATGATTTTTTATATACAAAACCATTTTTTAAAACATTGTCAAATCATTTAGAAATAAAAAATCTATTTTTAGTTCAATCATTTTTGAAAGAAAATAATCCACATATTTATGAAACAATATTTTAAATAATCACATAATTATTCAAGGAAATCAAGAAAATAATTAAAATAAAATTTAATATCACTTCTCATATGACTAAACAACATCGAATATGTTATCAAAATATGTATTCTAAAATTTAGTTTAGTTTTTTAGAAACAAATCATTACAAATTTATGAAAATTATATCACCCCAATATTACATATAATTCAACATACCATGAAAAAATGATATTAATAGTTCATCTATTATTACTTTAAAAGATTAACTTGATTTTTGTTAAAACAACTGATAAACCAATTAAATTTCAGGTTTGTTAAAGATCATGACCAGAATTCATTTTAAAAAATTCCCTTACTGATAACGTAGAAGTCTAGAATTAGGAAAGGTTATATTGTTACATCACTATCATTTTGTTCAACTAATATATCCTTTTCATGTTTCTTTTCAAATCAATATTTACATGCCTATCATCAAAAATAGTAAATTCAGATTTACCATAGAATTATTTATAAAAACATGGGGCTAAATACATCATTTTTGTCTAATTCACGGGTCCTTTATATTTCTTAACATATCAACAATTACTAAGAATAAATAAAGGTAAATATAGAATGTTTTAAAAATTAAACCACGTGTTTTAACATTTCTATGATTTTCATTTACTTTTTACCTTAGATGAAAGTCATCATTACTTAGGGTTTCAAATATATACTAAATTTTGAATCTTTAATTAATTAAAACACTTATGTTAAAAACATATCTTTGTTAAAAATGTAAACTATAAAAATCAAGGCTAAAAAGAATCAACTCATGACACAAAACATAACTACACTGGTAACACCTTTAGATAGTGAAACAATAGTGACAAGGGACCTAATATTCCCTCATTCATATCCTTTAAAAAAACATAGGTAAATAATGTGAAAAAAATATTTGAGCCCTGATCTTGGAGTTTATTTTATCATATTCACTTAATTTAGTTCTTTTATTTTCCCCCAAATCATTATAATTCAAACATAAGCACAAACACATATGATTCATTTACCTCACCTTATATACCTTGAAATTAAAACTATCTATCTTAGGGTGTTTAGTAAAATTATGGTCTTTACATCAAATTATAGGGGATATAATAACATGTTTCCTAGATGGCCCCATTTATATATCATTAAATAAGTATATGTAATTAATTAAATATGATTCAATATATTCAGTTCATTTAATCCCCCCAAAATATTTACAATTAAAACACATGAACAAACATGTATGATGCATGTATCTCCACTTATATACCCTGAAATAAGCATTATATCTCATATTATTTTTAGTATGTTTATAGAAATTTCATCAGATCATAGGGTCTCAAATCAAATGTCTTTTATTTGGTCTCCCTTACTACGTCACACGCTATGATTGTCCTACACTATTTACCATTATTTCCTATGAAATAATAATTAGTTCTTAACTCCAATATCTACCCCAACTTTCATTTAAATATCTATTACAAATTTTTCATGATAGATTCCCACTAGGAACCCCTCATGAGCCTATAGTTATGGAAAGAGTGATCCCCAAGGTCTTCCACAATTAGGCCTTAGGTTAGAGACTAGAAATTGTGGTAAAAAACATGAAAATTGGATAAATTACACTGATATGTCTTAGGAACATAGTATACAGTTTAGGAATTAAAAAATAGTATAAAAAACAATTTTTGAAAATTATCCTCAAGAATAAAATTTCACACATATTGAACTCTTCAAATTAAATTTCAAAATAATACATCTAAGGAAATATCCCTAAACAATGATCCAAGCTCTGATCTAGTACATCCATTCAAAAACTCCAAAATCAACTAGGAAACTTGAAAACATATTATATATACATGGGTGATTAAAAATTTATACTCAATATGATCCTCCTCAAGATCACCTATACAAATTTAGAAGAAGTCCACTATGTTTTAGTGAATTAACAACAAAACAAACGTTAACTTTTCAAGTAAACTACCTATTAGCATCACCAAATCCCACTCAACAAATATCAGATCTAGGTACAAGAAACTAAAATCAATGAATATAGGGAAATGTGTACCTCACACCACTACCCCACTGGGTTGTCTCTCTCATGCACCAACAGTAAAAATATATACACTTCCACCCATTCCATCTCATCATAATAATTTCCACACAATATATATACATATATATCAAGTCAGATCAGATGTGTGTTAGATGATTACCCTACTTATCCCAACTTGGGCATGGTCCAATTCTTGCACTGGCACTTTTCTAAGTACTAATTCAATCAATTATTTATATTCGACAACATACTTACCTACCCCAAATCATTTAGGGTGAAACGTACTTATTGGTACTGACTAAAGTGACCCAAACATTTCATACAAATATATCACATCTTTTTAAATGAATATTTATTAAATAATATAATGATCCATTTCATAATTGTATAGGTATAATTACTTTAGAATATTATACATATAAATAACTATTTTATAAAATATTTAGTTCATATCCCACCTTGTTATTCATAATTAGGACCCTTTATTGACATATCATACTTATTACTTTTCTTCATAACATAGGGAACGAAACATAATAATGGGAATGCTCAGATTCTTAGTAGGGGTAAAAAAATGGAGGTATCAATGATAACTTGATTATAAAAAGAATATGAGGGAATGAGAACATTAACATAAAATTTGAAAAACATACCCTACATATTATATATAATACTCTAGATTCTTTCCATAAATATGGGTATTTCATAAGAGATGAATCATGAATGAATCAATGAACCCGAGTTATCAAATTATAACAATAGTATAAGACATAATTTGGTATCATACATAGAAGTATTGAAATTAATTTCCTCAGTATTCATGGATAATTTACATGACTAATAGTGGAATGAGTTCACTCCCAAAACCATCATAGTTGTAAAGGTTCACTCTAAAGACTGTCATAATTAAAAAATTCACTTACTAAATTGGGTTTACTCCCCATTACATTTCTATTTATCTCATGATATATCAATATTTACCCAATGATATGGAGGGAGATATAGGCACCCCCATTCCTGGTTATAACGTAACCACCATCCATAGTTATAACAAAACCACTATATGTGGTTATAATATAACCACCAACCTTAACAAAAACTATATGTATACGTGGCCCCATATCATAAAACACTTGTCATATAATAACCCCTGAATATAAATGGATCTATTAAATATGCAATCATATCATAACCCATTATAAAGGAATGGGTTTCATAAAAAAATCATAATTTCTCATAGCACAACCTATAGAAACAGAATGATTTTCATAAAAAAATATTTATTTCATCATACCATAACCCAAGGAAATTGAAAATGATTTATAAATATTCCACCGTTTCATCATATCATAACCCATGGAAAATGAATGAGTTTCATAAACATGTTTTCCTCATAAATATAAACCATATAAAAAATAAAAAATGATTTTATCCATGAATTATATAAATGGTAATTAATAAGTGAAATAAATGGTTTTTGACTTTGATGAATAAAAATACCATTAAAAGACCATTAAAAAAATGTTGTGGAAAATAACCATTCTATTATGAAATCATGTCTTTTAAATATAATAATTTTCAAAATATGATGAAAAAATGTTCTTTTAAAATAACAATGGAATCATGTAATATAATCTTTAAATAATTTAGAGGTCATAATTTTGGGAAATTTTATTCATTATATATAATTTAAAAGAGAATATTGCTTTTAAATTTCAGATTAAAAGTAAAAAGGTAACTTGTTCACAAAATGATAAGAAGATTCCGCATAAACTATGTTTTTAAAAATTAAAACATGGGTTAAAATTTATTTAAAGAACCCATTAGAATATTTAAATCACTATTTATAATATTTTTAGAAATCATGGATATAGAATAAAAAGTATTTTCGATTGAGGAGATAAAGATTTTTTATTTTACTTAAATAAATATCTCTAGTATAATAAGTACTTAAGGTGATTAAAATGTATGTTAAACATGTATTTTCAAGAAATAAATTTAGTATCATAAAATTAATGTGTTTATTTAGAGATATATCATAATATTTCATCATTAAGAACATAATGATAAATAATCTTGAAAAAAATGGAATTGTTACATAAAACAATTACCACTTTGGTAACATTGGAATCATAAGACACATGAAATAAATAACTTTATATGTATATGTAAATCCACTCAAAATTCATAATAATAATCAAAAATATATTTATAAGACATATTTAAACCATGTAAAATAAATAATTGGTGAATATGGCATGTGTCCCATGGAAATAAAAGTGAGAAGAAAATCCCTTACCTTATATCCATCTTTTTTTAAATGCATTGGAAACTCATGTATAATAAATATAGATTTATTATAAATATTTTATAGACCATAATCATATATAAAAAACCATTTATTATTTAATCATAACATTTTATCACCAATATGGTAACACTACTTTATTAAATTCACAATTCCTGGTGATATCTACTTCATTTTTCATTTATATTCTGTTTTAGATGTTTTGGTCCTTGTATTTTTCTCATGGTTTCATAATATTAAATTTTTTACTCATGATATAAGTAAAATATATATTAATTATATAAATTTTTAGAGTCATTCATAAAATATAAATATAGAAAAATGAATTACACAATTCTTAGTGATGGTAGTCCGTACGTATGCATGAACACTATTTTATTTTTTTGATGGATAAAATGGAAGAATGGTAAAAGTTAAATCACCTTTATTAGATCAATATTATATCATAAATATCATATATGTTTATAAAATCCATTTTAATTACAATAAAAGTAATAAATATATGAAAAAAGAATCACATCACTTCATGGAGGTGGTAGTTCACACGTACACAAGAGAGACATTATAATTTCCCCAAATATTAGAAGAAAATAAGGTATATATGATATTATAATTACATAATTTTAATTATTTCATAATTATAATATTTAAAAATTAAAACCACCATAATAACCATCTAAAAAAGAAGGCGATTTGAAATAAACTATGTCATTACGTGGATATGGTAAGTAGTATGTACAAATAAGCGATAATTTCACATCTCATTTGATGGAAAAGAGAGTGAATAATGGTGGTTTAAGAATCATAAAAATGGTTTTATTTTATTTAGGAAACATAATTTATTATTTAATTAATAATATAAAAATATTTATTAGAGGTAAAAGAACAATTAAAAAGAAAGTGAAAAGTTAAGATGAATACATCTTCTTCAAAATAACTTATTTAGATCTCCTCTTAAGGGATATAGGGATGATCAGTTTGGAAGAAAATAACCTAAATAATATGAATAGTGAAGTGGAGAAGATAAATTGGTATATTTTGGTCGATCTAGAAGGTTTAATGTGGTATGAAGAATAGAAATGAGGGTTGACATTTATAATTCAAGAGATGGGAACCCATAGAATTTATGAAAATATTAAATTAATAAAAATTAATTAAGATGTCCAAATGCATAAAAATTGATATTATCTTATTTTAATATAATTATGAGTCTAAATCCTCTCTTATAATATGTTTTTTATTATTTTGGATCAATTTTTTACCCTTAACTTTTTTAATTATTTTTTAATCATTTTAAAAATTACCATAATATTAAAATTTTCTACCTTTTAAGGGCTAATAATGTTACTAAAAATAACAAAAGATAAATAAATTGACCATTATTATTGTTTTGAACCATATCCTATTCATTTTATCTAATAAAATATTTTTATTAATTTTATATCATGAATTGAATAATTATTTATTGAAAAATATCATTATGATCATTTTAGCACTGCCTATTTAATTTGACATTAAATACATCAAAAAATAGAGAACTAGAAACTAATTTATTAAAATAACAATAATTTTTCATATTAACCAAAAAAATTAAAGGTACAGATTAAATCACTCAAATTGTATCCCATTTAATGTTTTAAATTTTTCTATTTATTTTTTTACAAATTAGAGAAATACTAGATCGATATAGGATAATAATTTATGGTCAATATATAATTACAAAAAACTAGAAATAAATTTCTATCAGAGGTATATTTTTATTAATATGAAAATAAATAGTTATATTCATTCATAAACTTCTTTTTTCCATATTTATACAAATAAGATAATTAAATTCAATAAAGTGACATTTTGTAACTTTCTTTTCTTTAAATATTATATAGGTCATTTACATAAAAACTTTTCCCCTAATAACTCAATTTATTGCCTAATGTTATTTGGCCAGAATAAATTTCATGTAATAATAATCATGAATAAAAATTATTCCCTTATCACATAGTTTTATCCTAGATTAACTTGATCTACCATTTAAAGCAATGATAATTTTAAACACACATACTTTTCGTATTGATGAAAAATAAAAAATTATTAATTACAAAATTTTAAAAAAATTATTTAAAATATAGAATAAAATTTATCAAATCAATACCAATAAGTGTAAAAATTTAATTATAAATAATTTCACAAAATACGATGAAAACGACATTTTACAAAAATATTGTTTGTATGGAAAAACAAAATTTATTTTTATCCAAATCATATAAAAATAGTAGTTTTGTGTTAATTTTTTTTATTAATTATATAATTCATAAATTTTATTAAAAAAATATACACCAAAAGTTATAAATTTAATATTTTATTACAAAAACAAATTTCCCCATAAAAACTCCTTTTTTAAGAAATTCCTTTTTATCTATAAAAATGATAATATACTAAATTTGAACGTGAAATTTATTCCAATACATATAATTGGATTATTTAAAATATAATAAAACTAATTTTACAATGAAACCATTTTAAATGAGAATAAATTTTTTTTATACAGTTTTCAATAAAATCAATTTTTATCATTATTCACTTCAAAATCCATCTTTTTAGAAAATTATTCAAAATTCATCCTAAGATAATTTTTGTACATTGATTTAAAAAACCATGGTAATTTTATAAAATAAATTTTCTAAAAGATCCATAAATTAATCGTAATATTTTCTCACAAAAATAAATAAAAATATTTTTTTTTCGAAGAAAACATATTTTTTTGAAAAATAAAATAACTTTACTAAAATATTGTGTGATTATTTTATAATAATTTTTCAATAAATTTATATTGAGTAAGAAATTTACATATATATTCATCAAGTGGTTAATCCTATTCATACCCACCAATTTATCTATTGTGTTGTAACTATCACAAATAATAACATTTTAATATTATATTACCATTCCTTTGAACATGATGATGTGTGAAATGAAAGATATCAAAGAAAGTAAATTTATTTGGAAAAACATTTATAAAATATAAAGGTGTTACACCATCTCAATACCAAAACCATATAAACATTTTCTCCACAATATAGTATTTTGAACATGAAATACATCAACCTATTGTCTAATCTTACCATGAAAGAACCCCACCATTCATATCATCACAACTATACTAAGTATGGAAGATAGGGAGGGTAAGAGGGAGTAGTCATCCATATGTCCCCTTATAGACCTGAATGTTTGGGGATAATACATAGAAACCAAAACATGAAAAAAGAAATAAAAACAAAATAGATGTATGAAAACAACACAAAAAATCCCAACCTAATGGGTGTATACCAAAACAACATTGTCACAACCTACAAGGACTACCATACAACCACCACATTCCACAAGTAGTTGATACCACATTTTTCTTATCTACTAATCAAATTTACCACACATGAAAACCATGAAAACTACTTTTAAATTCCTATTTAATCCCGTAATTTAATGATTTATTGATTTACCATTTACCAACCATTTTTAATTCATTACGTCTTTCAATTCCTTATTTAATAAAAAACCCATCACAGTCAACACCCACTTTTAACCTATCCCTTTACCCATTTATTTCATTTATTAGTATTATATTCATGGCCCATGGTTCATTCACATTCATCCATACCTATAACACCAGAATATTTCAATATGAAATTCCCCATTGATTAAATTATATTTTGAATAACTTATTTTACACACAACAAAGAACAAAAATTAAACATTGATAAAATTTTAAATGTCATCGTTTTAATACAATCATTGAATTAGAGGGTAAAATATAAGTTACTAAATTTTAAAATATATAAATAATGAAAAATAAATAAAAATATTAATATCAAAACATTGATAAAATTAAATTAGTGTAGTTAAATAACTAAAAAGACTATTTTATTCTTAAAAATCTATTTCCCTAACATTTTTTTTTTCAGGAACCATTTTTTTTTATTTTAAGATACAAACAAAATTATTGTTAAATAATTATAAAATATAATTTTAATATGATTAGTATATTAACACTAATTTGATTAGTATTTTATAGGAAAATAGAATAAGAACATTTAATATTTAGAAGTTTATTTTCCTGCATAATCAATTTTTTATTTTATTTTAATATTACAATTAAAATTTTAATTAATAAATTTTGTAAATTTAATTTGTGAAATTAAATTTATTTTTTATTCTTTCAATTCAATATTATCTTATTATAATTTTTTTGGAAATGTTATGTAATGTTTTATTTTTAAGAGAAAAGTAGAAACTGTTATTTCTTACAAATATAGTAACTTTAATTACATCATTATTATATAATAATGAACTAAAAATTAATGAAATTTTATTAATAAATAAATATTTAAGTTATAAGAGAAATTATAAATTATAAATATTAAGTTTATTTTAGAAACCATAATTGACATTTTGGATCTTAATTAATATTTTTCTAAAAATTGGGTTTTATGTGTTATCCAAATATTATTTTAAAAAATAATTAATTTTAGAAATTTAATATTATAAATTGGTCTAAATATTTTTAATAACAATAACTAAATTATCAAATAAGGCTAATTTTATTTTTATTTATAAAAAAAGTTATTGAGGGAAAAAAGAGTTACTGTAAGTAAACGTAAATTTCGGTAAATGTTATAACTGAGAAAAAAACACCTGAAAATCCTAAAATTTTATTTTCATGTTTGTCGTGAATGGATTTACCAAACCCATACCCTTTTAGTCTCCATAATTTCCCATAATCGGTGCCACATTACTTGAATGATGGACCTCTTATTACCAAAATGCACTCCCCTAACTTTTAAAAGGAGACTTTCACCACCCCACTTTCCCTCACACTAAAATCCCTTTATATTAAACAAATATACCTAAATACCACCCCCAAAACATAGATGAATACCATATATGTTATTTTTATCCTCAAAATCCCACCCATTAAAGGATTAATCGAAGTTTTAAAGGAGTTATTCCATGGAGTAAGCTAAACATTCTCAAATCATTAATTTTCATTTCAAATTATTTAAGTACTATTATTCTATATTAAATTATATTATACCAAACTAAAATAATATAATTAGTATACTTAGTATATTTAAGTTTTACTATTCTGATGTAAAATTTATTATCTACCTTCCTCCCTTAACCTTAAGAAAATAATGTTCCTGTTACATGTGGACTACCGCCTCCAAGAACGTCATGTTTTATTTTTCATAACCTCCATATGTAGTTACTGATAATAATATAATGAATGAATGAATATTATATTAATATAAATATTAATATTTTTAAAAAATAAAATAAATTTCTACTTTCTTTTAGTTATATTTAAATTTAAAATGTCACCCACATGTATGTGAACACTACCACCTCCATGGATGACATGGTCCATTTTTTATTATCTCCTTATGTGGATGCTTTTGAAAATATATTTGAGTTAATTATATGATATTAATTGGAAATATATTTTATGAATATAATTCCATAATAACAACATTGATTTTTTGATCATTATAAAGGAATATATTTATATTAGTAAATTACATGAAACAATATCATCATGGATTTCATCTCAATCAATCATGCCTAAAATTCTCATGGAATGAAAATAAAATTTAATAAATCATTAAAAATTATTTATTTTGGTAACATGTATAATCTTGTAATTATGATAATTAATTCTTGGAATGGGGTTTAATATCTCCATTACAAAACATTGTCAAAATAAATTTTATTACTAACTTATAATGATAAAAATAAACCTAACTATCTAATTAATGTATAATAAATTATTGTAAAATAAGAGTAAAAATGGGATAGACTTGGATAAATTTACTAAATAAGTTTTTAAGATGATTATGTTTATTTTACAGTAGGATTAATATAATTCATGAATGTCAGGATTTATAGGTAAGTGTTGTATCTAAACATATATTCCTTGATATATTTTTTTATTGTGCACACGTTTTATTTTATATAGTAATTATACTACCTCTTTAACATATAATATTATGATTAACTATTTAATTCATGGTATTAAAATTTGAAATTCATGTTCTCTCCCATAATATGTTTTGATTAAAATGTTATAAAATAATTAAAATATTCTCATCTCACTTTTTTTAATTGATCATATTCTCCATGGGTTTTATACTATGTCGTCTATATAGTTACATACAGATGCTTTTATATTAATTTAATGCAATTAATGGTTTTTTTAAATCCATTAATTTTCAATATTTCAAGGTATTTTTATTCAAGAGATACAAATTTTATATGGGTTTTCTCTTTGTGAAAAAATACAGCTAGTATATGAAATCAGTGAATATAATTGTGTCTAATATGAAAGATCAATGTTTTGTTAATTTTTAGTGCTCTAGATCTATGGGTGGAAGTCGAATACTGACCCTTATGAACAAAACTTAAATTACCACATAATACTTACTACTATCCTAACCAAAAATGAAAGGGGTCCCTTGCATTTTAAATTTAATAATGATTTGGTTAAGAGTTAGATGTATAGAGGAATTATTCAATAGGTATAGGTTAAAACAGAATTCCCTGAAGGATACTTCCCTCAAAATTGATATTAGGAAGAACTCTGAAACTCACAATTGGGATTTTATGATTGAGGTCCCCCATCTTTTTTGTTTTAGTGACCCTTTAAATGGTGTGATTCTCTATTTTTCCAAATTGTTCAAAATATTTTCACTAGTGAATAGAACACCTGAAGTATGTTTCTTTTACCCCTGTGGAATTACATAGGGTAATCCTTTATGAGCCAAAATATTTGGAGTTTCTAAATATTATTTAAGTAGATACATTATTGATATGGTTGAAAAGGGAAATCTCAAGCTCATTTTAGCTGGTAGAGGGTTAAAGGATCTATCTTGATTATTGTATGCTAATGAAAAAATTATGTTTCTCCTGAGACAATTAAGGAATATTTATTATATAAATGAGGTCGTAACGCATTATGGGGACATCTATTATCAGTATATAAAGATGAATAAATCTGATATTTTATTCATTCACAACTTTAACTATCATGGTAGGTTGATTATGAAAAGAATTATGAACAAAGAGGGAGATATCACCTTTATCTATCTACAAGTACCCATATTCTTAGGACGTCATGATTTTTACCACTTTAGGTAAATTTATAATAACATTAAATATTAGTTAAGCTCTTGGAATGGGATATAATTATCTTGCTAGAAGGATCTCTATAATCAAGTAAAATATTATCCCCAATCTTGTTTACATCATTATGAATTATAAATGGAAAAGTCACTTTATCAAATTCCAAAATTATAACTTAAAGAGCATTATACATGGTTTATATTTCTATGAGAGGAAAATTTTTGTGTTCAAAAGGAACACATATCATTATTCTTTGAAGGCGGGTGCAATGAACATTAAAAAGGTGGATATTTTCAATAAATCATTTCATGATCAATTCTTATAGAGGATCCTACATAAAAACTCAAAAAAATTAGTTTTTGAAGATTAGATTTATCAATTAGATGATTTATGAAAGGATACACTATCACCTCACCATAATATGATATTTTATAAAGAATAACTATACAATAATGATGATACATTATTAATGGATGGCCTCCATCAATTCCAACCTTATATTATTGAAAATAATTGGATTGTTTCTCCCTTGATTAATTAATTTCATGGGTAGATTCAGGATCCTAATGTGAGTATTATATAAAAAATTATTTCATCCTTAGATTATCTACTTTATCATATTATGTTAGTTTTATATTCTTATTCTTTCATTATCATCATGGAAACCCCAATTTGGGAGTTATCTAGGAATGCCACCATCACCTATAAGTCTGGCTATTACTTCTACCTTTACTAGACCATGGATATGGATTCCTATTTAAATAAAGTCTATAATCTATGTATTTATCCTTACTTATATACTATAATATAAAGGGTGTACTATAATAGGATTACCATGGATAAATGACTCAAGATAAATGGACTGAATCTTTTCGTTATGTGTAGTGCTTTAAAATATGGTTATTAGTCCATTATACTTGTTTTCATTCAATGTCACATTGTTAAAAACTCAAGGAAAATCATTGGAAACTTCCTTAAAGTGTATCCAATTAATGAATATGATCTCAACTCCCTAATGTTTTATTGTATAATCCTTAAGGTATCTTCCAAGCTGAAGAATTAATATATAATACTGTTGTTAAAACCTTTCATCTAATATGGTTCACTATGAATATTGTCAAGAAATAAATCTACACTATTCATCTAAACATGGTCATGGATATCATTTAGTCTTCTATTATAGTGATTAAATCAATTAATATAATCTTATATGGGGATTCAATCAATTAATTATCTATATTTAATTAGATCAGTATTTTACACCATTATGAAAAATAAAATGGATAAAAATTTTTTATTTGAAAACCCCCTATACTTGTTGGATAAATATTAATATGAATGGTTCTTCCAAAGGAAACATGGGGAATTCCAACTACATTGGAGTCCTCTGGGACTCTAAAGGAGGATAACTCTCATTATTCTCTATGGATAGCACGATGGATATTTCCAATGTAGCAAATTTGAAGGAGTGATCATGGTGATTTAGATCAATAGATTCAACAAATAGAGAAAAGTAAGACTTAATACATATTACTACATAATTTTTCATATAATCAATTTAAATATATCATCACCCACTTAGAGGATTGTAGTTTCATAGATAGGTTTTTAGGATTATTATATAAACTTTATTTTTTTCATGTCTCATAATTATGTAGATTGTAATAGAATTTCTAACACCTTAGAATATTTTAGAGTTGGGTTTGGGAGATGTAATAGTAATTTTTACATACTAGAGTATATTGAGGAACTCATTTCACTCAAAATTTGAAAAAGTAAAAACTTCATTTATTATAATAATTTTTAGGCCCAATATTTTATTCATTGGGGAGAAGTATTGTGGTTAGTTAAAGTCATGAACATATTTAATATGAAATAAATATAGGAACATAATTTTACTTATCTCCACCTTGAAAATTGAACTCAAAATACATATATTGATTCTAAACCATATAAACCTATCAGTTTATGCATAACCTATAAAAGAGAATACATGTTATAATAGAATGGTGTAGCGATCCCTTAACATGTTTCAACATGATGCATACTTCTTGATTTCATGATATTTATAGATCATCCCTAAAATGATAAGAATTAAAACAATTATAAAAAGTGAATAAATATAACACATAACTTAACTGACATATGTTATATACCGAGATAACAACATTGAGGAAGTCACAAAATATACACACCTATACCAATTCAGAAGCATCAAACAAAGAACTACCATATTCAAACAAATCAATTGAGAAAAACTTTCATTATTTAAAAACAATCCACTAAATAATCATGATTCAAAATGAAATCACCATAAAAAGGAACATCACAAAAAAATAAGAACCTAACTCCCCGAAAATATCAGAAAATGGGATAGAATTTCCAAATCAAATCTAAAGGAAATGTTATAGAACAGAAAGATAACTTGTAAATCATATACAACCTAATGTCATAGAAAAATATTGTATCTATTAGAAATCACCAATATTACTACTAAATACAAAATTTCAAGGACAAAAATCTACTGATCATGGAAAACCATACTAATATTTTTTCCCATCAACATCAAGGTATCATACAACATCATTAAATATATCCCACTAAAACCTAAACAATTTATAGTTATCACTGAACCTGTATCCATGCCACTTACACTCTATCCATTGACCAGGCGCATTCACTCTTCCCATTCCTTATCAAAAATTAAGAATTCATCCTCTATAAGGGATCAAAAATAGTTGAAACTAATGTCAGCTAAAAACTACAGCTTAATTACTAAGGGAATACAAGTAAGAGAAATGAAAAAAAATTATGAACCTACCAACACACCTAACTATATTGGTAAATAACCTTTAAAACTTAGTATAACTTAATATTGACCCCACCAATATTTGAATCTAAGACACAAACTTTGTATCTAATAGATCAAAACTAGGATCTATATTAAGAAAATAAAACATGGTTTATAAAAAGGATAATTGATAATAAAATAGATAAAGAAATAGATTTCAATATAGATATGGATATCAATAACTCAGAAGAATCACAAATATAAATGGATTATAAGATTAAAAAGAGGAAAATCTAGATAGGCGAAACAATAATGAAATGCATGGGCCTAAAAAAATCCCAATGAAAAGGGGAACAAAAAAATTCCCAAATATAATTCTTATAAATCCCAAATAAAAATAGAATAAATATTATCTATGAAAATCACGGCTCAATTAAATTAAAATCTAAATTAAATGAAAAATCCATTCATATTATTATTTTTTATTAAAATTGAAATAATTCAAATTGCATAATATTAAGTTAAATAATTTGATTAAAAAAATTAGTGTATAAAAACTTCTTAATGTGGGAACAATTCATTCTCATGGTAATAAATTTTAAATCAATTATTTTCAAATGTGTGCTAGCTATGAGTGTCATGCCACAGTTTCACACTATATTGTGGGGATTCCGAAGAGGTTAATGGTGGAATGTCGTGGTTTGATCACTTTTGGTTATTCTTCATCCCCCATTTATCTTTTAATAACATCACATAATATACTAAAATATCATAAATATATTATGAAAATAAAATTTATAAATAAATTAAAACCTTAATTCTGGAATAAAAATTTAAATAGGAAATGAAGACGTTGGATAATGTTGATGACTAAGAGTCCCACATTAGGGGTAATACCGCATAATTCATCCTAGATCCCCATTGGAAAACATGTTCAAGTAATATATACTAAAATAAATTAAATTAGAGAAATCCTACAATTTTTAAATAAATCCCAAATGAGGATCTGATTGAGTCGTGATCCCAACAAGAAATAAACCAACATTAAATGAAACACCATTCCCTAAGAAATATAACAATGAAAAAAATTTCACTATGAGATATTGTTTGAATATTTTATCATATTTTTATTTGATCCCATGATTTACTTAATTTAATAAATTTTATAAATATTAAATAACTAATTAAAATTAAATTGGCTAAGAATTACAACACACCTTTCCAAAAGGTAATCATAATGTTATGAGATCAATGAAACCCTCAAAAAAAATTTGAGGTCATTTACTAGATTACATTTACCCTTTACCTCATTAATGGTATCAAGAGCCTAAAAAACTACTATATTTTCAATAATTTTTATGATGCTCAAACAAAGAGAACTATGGACCATTTAAACAAAGAAATACACTAATGTTTATAATGGGCTCAAAATTATTATAAAAAAATGGGAATATATACTATTCATAATGAAAATCCAAGTTCACTATAAACCTGAACACAAATGTGACAGTTTTCACCAGTGACCCACTTCCATTATTTATTGTATTATTTATAATAATTCCATATATTATTATATAAATTATTCAACACATAATTAGTGTGTGTGTGTGTGTATTTTTATGTTTTTTATGTATATATATATATGTGTGTATTTTTGTGTGCATTTATATATATGTGTTTTTTCGTATGTGTGTATGTGTGTGAGATAGTATTCAAACATATTTATAAATTGAAATTAAAATTAAAATAATAATAATAATTAATGAATTTAAATTTTACTTATAATTAATTAATTAATTATTATTGATATTATAAGTGAAAATAAAATTTGAAATTGGATTTTTTTTTATTTTTTATATTTAAATATTTGAATATTTAAATTAAAATGCGTTAACTTCAATGGAGGTAAGTGATATGCTGGGAAGGACATGCATTTTAATTGTTTGGGTTGAGGTTTAATTTAAAAAAAGATTAAATAAAATGTATTTTCAAATTAATATTTAAAAATATATTTACTTATATTTAAATGCATATATGCATATATTCATACATTTATGTAAACATGTACACATAAAAATGATTATATTATTAATAATTATGTTAAGATATGTTTAAAAATTTATATTAACATATGTTTATAAAAATTTATATTCTCACTTTACTAGAAGCACCATGTGTGAATTTGTTTTAATGTTATATAAATATTGATTAATTTATTTAGTTCAATTTATATTATTTAATTATATTAAATTAAAAAATTAAATTCTATTAAAATGTGATAACCACATTTATTTTGTTAATAAAAAAATATCCCAAAAAAGAAATATTTTTGAAATTTTAAAAATAATATTGCTAAACAAATAAATATTATAATATAATCCTACCTCTATAAAAATATAAGGAATGTGTTTTGTTGAATTAAAAAAACCATAAAAGGGGGTTTAGGTTAGAAATATTAAAAAAAGTGTGTAAGGAATCATGAATCCCATTCACACTTTTACATTGGCCAGGAAACATGAATGTGGTCCATGATTCATCTTCCAACTGATCAAAGGTGTGAACCATGTTCATGCCTCCTATTTGAAACTTGAACATGAGGGATGAATGTGGCTCACAACTCATTAAAGGAGAAATATATAAAATACCTTTGGGTTTTCAAATTGTTTTCCTCTGAATTTCAATAATGCACTTTCAAATTAGAAACTCTTTCTCAAATTAATATTTACTGTATTCAAGAAGGATTTTTAATTTTTTAATTTTTATTTTTAATTTAAATTATTAATATTCATTATCTATCTATTTTATTTATATAAAAATATATATATTGTATGATTTAAATAATATGTTGTTTGGAAGATTAAATGTTATTAAATCATTTAATAAAATTATATCAATTATTTTTTGTAAAAAAAATTTATTTCAAAGAAGGAATGAATATTTTACAAACAAATTTAATATATATAGGAAGATCATTAGCTAGAATGAGTGATTGATAGTTCTTTTTTTATTTTCATTTATAATTTATAATGAGTTGTTAAAATTTTATTTTTATGATATTAGTATCATACCTTTGACATATATGTTGGATCTATGTGACTAAGATAAATATAATTTATCACAATCCCTTGGTACCCCTCACATTCTTCTGAGTATATTTTTCAAAAATGAGGTTCCAATTGATTTGATGATGTTTTATGCTACATACGTGCTAAAGAAACCTACTATAGTAGCCCAGAGTTAGTGGTAACTTTATTAAATTGGCTTGAGATACAAGTAATGATATTACAAGGACAAAATAATTTAGTTTTCTAGGTAAAATAGATACATAATTGAATGTAATATTACTTTTGAAAATGTAAAATATAATATAGTATTGTATTTGAGTACATCATTATTCCTTTAGCATATCTGTGCATCTAAATTATAAAACACTTCCTAGAATTCTAGGGAATGGTAACATAAAAAAGGGTTAAGATCTAATGCTCATTAAGGGTATGATTATAATGGAAAATATCAAGAATTCATAAGAAATAATCAATATGGAAATTAAATAATCGAAAATCATTCCATTTACTCTTTAACATGAACACAAATAATAATATAGTCGAAAGAAATGATAATAAAATAATGCCATACAAATAATCTAATGAGATAGAAAATCACCATGGATTTCATAAAAAAATAAAATAATCATATATAGATAAATAACTGAATTCCCAATAATGGAATTCATAATGAGGACATATGAAACATACTGTCTAAGCCATGTTCCAAGACATCTAAAATATATCCATGATCTTGTGTAAAGAAAACTATATAAACGGGTAATTCCTCATCCAAAACGCAGTCTAGTTTGTCTCATGAGACCTACCAATGCATAGATGGGTTATAACATACCCAACCCATCACTTACTATGTCTTTTTCATTCCTCATAATAATAACGTGAATAAAAAGTAGCTGAAAAATTCATATTGAAAACTAGCATATGAAATGTTAATAATTTCCCCAGTCAAAAAACTTAATAGTAAACCATTTTAATTAATATGAAAAATGTTATCAAAATAGTACCTCCCCAGTCAAACCAATCATAAATAATCTAGACAAATTATAAGTATGGTATCATTAAAACATATTCCTAATAAATAATAATTAAAATAAGGGTTTTTTTCATTTATGAATATAAATACCATCAAAATTTCATTAGAAATATTCTTAAGGAAAATGTTGATTTTAGTTTGAAAATCACTTTATAAATTAAATTTTTTATAGAATATTATAGAAAAAAAATACTTTAAAAATAAACCTATAAACATGTAAAGGAATATTCAAAGTAATTACTGGTCATGATTTTGATAATTTTTATAAATACTGAGATTGTTAAAAAAATGACACCTTTCACATTTTTGGTAAAAATTCAAAGAGTACCTTGTTCGAACAATGATAAGAAGATTCCTTTTAATTTATTTATACACAATTATGGGTAAAAATTAATTTAATAATTAATTTTTTATAATTTTAAAAAAAAATTGAAAACATTTTTTGAAGATAGGGACATTGAATAGAAATTTTCTTTTTACCAAAAATTGAAATAATGTTGGCTTTCATTAAAACAATTTTCTCAATAATTTTATGTAAAAATGGTAGGAAAATGGTAATATTACATGAAAATTTAATGAATAACCATATAATAAGAAAATAAATGAGTCTATTGAGTAATATATAATTTTATTTAATCCTCTAGAATTTAATCATCTTAAATTTAATCATAAAAATTCCTGATAAAAGATGTGATTGTAAAATAAAACCTTACCACTTTGGAAAATTTTGAATTATAAGCCCAATGAAAGAAATAAAATAAAATGAAACATTAATACTACAATGATAATGGTATTAATGATATATCATATCAAATCTAAATTATATATGCTTCAAAAAAAGAGTCATTAAAATGGAATATGTCTAATAGAAATAAAAGTGAGATGAGAAACCCTTACCTCAAATCCGATTTCCTTCATAGGTTTCTATATATCCTTTATATTAAATAAGGATTAATTATACATACTAATTATAGAACTATGATCATATATTTATAACCATATATGGTTTATATATAGTATTTTATAACCTTTTTATAAACAATTATTTGTTAAAATCGCTGTTTTGGGTGATAACTGCTTTGTTTTTATTATATGTTTTGGTTAGATATTTCTTGTCCTTTTAATTTGATCATGGATTATATAATATCCATAAATTTATCAATGATATAAATATAATGTATAGTAATTATATATGAATTTATAATAGTCTATTAATGTTAGGTATGAGAAAATGAGTTACACTGTTCATGGAGATGGTAGGCCATACATACACATGAGCATTATTTCTATTTTCATGATGGATGGAATGAAAGGAAAATATGATGTTTCCCAGTCATTATTTAAGTATCATTGAGAGCATGAGGGGTGAATTAGTGATATCTTTTTCTTTTATGGTTCCTTACTAATGAAACAACCTTAGCCTCCTGTTAAATATTTCTTTAACTACTAAACACATTTCCAGCACACACCAAAAGGATTATAAGAATTTACAAGGTTCATTACTCAATAAGTGTAGATAGCCCTTGGCTTAGTCAGAAATAATATTAACAAAAAAATACAATAGTAAAAAATCCTCTGATGTGGAATACAATTAGTAGGATGTTTCCTTATACTCATGAGGCACTATAAAAACAATCTGATAGTGAGTGTGATTCTTCTAGCAGAAAATGATGCAATAGAATGTTTGGGTTCTTCTCGATCAAATTCCACAAATTTGAACATTCGAAATAATTTTTCTTTTTCTTATATAGAATCTGGTAATAACTTCATGGAATTTGTAATGATACTTATTCCAATACCCCAGTTTTATTTCCAAGTTCTCATAGACCCGAGTTGATTCTCTCTGAAATATTTATTCACTTAATCTAGGTATTCGAAACTTCTTTTTACGATGCTCTTTCATGAAGCTTATAACGAACCTGCATTTTCTTACATTACTATTACATCATTTTAAAAACAAACAACGTAAATTCATTACACGTTGAGGATCCAAAGGTTTAGTGTGTTGGTAAAATAAGGACAATACATAACATTTACAAAATAAAACATAAACATTTATCTAATTCTTTCTTCCATAACATCTTATTGGCCCTTGAGTTTTCCTTAGTACAAGTAATCACATGAAAATATACATAAAAATTGGGTAAGTTAAAAGCCCAATATAATGATAGATAAGAACATGAAACAATATAACATGGGGTGATGATAATCATTATCACTATAACATAGTCATAGTATCATAATCACGAGAGGAATCATTAAGAGAAGACTTGGAATGTGTCAATAGATAAAAATGAAACATTATGTCTTAGTGGTCAAATACCACACATAGTTTTGAACAAATATAGCATCATGGTCACACATGTTACACATTACTATTAGGTTCTTCACATTACAAAATTCATTGGAGCACTATATAATTCTGAGTTCACCCGTCACATATTAACATTTAGAGTGAACTATATAATTTGGGGCCCACATATGATTTCATAATATTTACATTATCATTCATGAAAAATAGAACATATATCAATCATGAACATAAATAACCCATGGAAGGGAATTGGTTTCATCTCATAATCACACATTTATAAACATTGTTTTCCCAAATGAAAGGTGGAATACCATACTTGATATAAGAATCATTGACATTGAGTTATAAGTAAAAGGTGTGTTTTAAAAGAAGAGTTATTTTATAAAACATTATGTTTTTCATAAAAACTTTTATAAATCATTTAATTATAGGAAAATATAAGATAATTATGAAGAAGTTTTTTTAAGGAATAACCATACTGTAAATGGGGTGAAAGAGGGAAAACCCAAAGAAAGAGAGTTGGGTTCGAGAAATATCCTTATCATTTTTCCAAAGGCTTCCTTAATGTTAATACATTTTATATTCACATTATATTAATTAATTAACAATTACATAACGTTTTATAAATTATTATTATTCATTATGATTTTTTATAGGCCTTTGGTTGAGTTATAGAGTTTAAATTCATTGTTTAAGAGTGTTCATTTTCTCATTTTTCATGATTGGTTCACTTGAATACATGAATGTAAGTTTGTGTAAGATGGGGATAAACATACATAATTGTAATTATATTTTTATAATGATATTATATAAGTTTAAATGATATTATAGAGTATTTGGTTATGTACAATGAAGACATTTAATTAGATAAATGCTAACGATTATCTTTTTAGTTTAATTTTGGTGGTTTTTCATCACAATGAACTTCTTTTGTATTATTATTTAGTATTATGTGTATAATTTAGTTCAATAACATAAAAGGGGTTACAACATACAAGTTAGAATCATTTTGTTCAACTATTTAATATTTTTATTGACATCCTTGAAGGCATTTATGGAAAATTAAATTTCATCATCCACGATGTCGGTTAATTGACACTTCACAAGTGAAAATATCATTTTTAAGATAAGAGTGGGATATATGGAAGATTTTAATGTTAGATATTAAATTAACATGATATAATTCTATTATATGTATGGTATTGGTGTTATCACATAATTTGGATGAAGGTAGGTGAGGAGAGAATAAAAATAATAAATTTAAATTAAAATGAAATTAAAAGAAAAGAGAGAGGACTTACCTCTAGAATTATTCTCTTGAGATCCACATCATGGAACCTAGAATTGGTATTTTGATGAGACCAAGAGAGAATAGATTTTGGGGAGGTACTAGGGAATATTATTGGAAAAAATATATGAGATGATAAAATTTTCATAGGTGTGGGGAGAAAAGGGTGTGAGGGGTTGAATTTATAGTGGTGGAGATGGGTTTTTTCTTATTATTTTAATCATTAGCTTATTATTTTACTCATGAAAAGTAATATTGAGGTTTATTTTGACTAAATATAGTAATTAGTTCATGTGAATTCAAATCAATTTCTATGTCCTAGAATTTACATCTAATTTTTTTAAAATTATATGGATAATTTTGAAACTAGGGGCTAAGACAACACATGATTCTGAGGCTCGGGGTTCCTGGAGTAAATTTTTGATTTTTTTAAGTTTGCATGTGAAGTTTTAGTAACTTCTAAAGAGGTGACCATATCAAAAATTTAAGGGTACCATTGTGTTCATAATGACAACTTTACCTTAAGAAGGCACTAACCTCGACCCATGCAGGTTAAAGGAAAAAGTTAATTTTTGGATGTTTAAAAGAAAAATAAAATGAAATTAAATAAATTTATTTTATTTATTCTTAAAACGTCTTGCATCAGTGTTGTGACGCAATGACCTAGAATCCATTACACGTCATAAATGAAGCAGTGTATCAATGCTGCATCTCAGCAAAACAGAAACACTGAAACCTGATTCTTGAATTAATAGTTTGATAGAGATGCATGATCTAATGATGATCCTAGAGAATTACCTACAAACTATGGAGAAATAATGTTTATGGATGACAAGAGGCGATGAATGGAGAATCACCAATGGAGACGGAGGCAATGATCAAGATCTCTCTTCAATAGATCATCAAATACGAATCCACAATAGCAGATGATCCAATCCCATGTATGGGTTTTAAATCTAGGTGATCATTCTTCCCTATTCATTCATTCAATGGTTAACACAGATCAACCCACCAACAGGTTGATCTGCAAATCGATCCTACATGTGAGATGGGTACAATTGCTGAATGATTAAATGGGGTTATACATTAGTGGTCACCAATATCTTTTAGTTCCCTTTTTTCTGATGGGATGAACTAAGGACGAACAAACAAGGCTGACATTCATTCCATGGGTATTCATGGTGTTCTCCCTCTCTATCTCTTGCATTATTCATTGAAGGACCCATGTGGTTGTGTTAGATCCTTACTGGGAGGTTCCAAATGTGGATATACCCCCCAGATTGACAATGAGATAATTTAGAGAACATTGTAGTAGAGACTATGATCCATGTATCACAAGGGTGCTCGTAGTTCGGAAAATGGGCCATCATGGTGATGATGGAGGCCCACAGAAGGAGGGTTGTGGGTGGTGGCGGTGACACACCACGACTCCCTGATACATATTGGACAGGAGACTCATGGATCTACCATGGGTGCAAACGTGCCACATGACTAGTCCAGATAGACCCAGGTGATACGGTCGCTTGACCACGTCTTCCATGGGGTAGTGGCGTGGCAGCAGCCATGCCCTGATGGATGAATTGGACTATGTTTGAATATTGGTTTTTAGAAAATTGGGCTGTAAAGTTGCCCAGAGGCCTAATGGACCTGGTTGGTTTGGGTCAGGTTGGGTCGACTGAACCAGGTTGGGTGGGGTCGGGTCTGGTCTGTTCATTCGGGTCGGACCAGAATCAGACCCAACCGGCCCCTTTTCACTAAATTGCTCATAACTTTCAAACTGTGTGTCCATTTGAATTTCCATTTGTAGAATTGGGATTCTCAATACGAGGTAGTCCTTTTGATAAACTTCAAGTTGGTTTTAGTGGAAGTTGTAATACGACCGTTGGCTTGAGGAGTAGGTTCTCTTTGAACAAGCCTGCTATGAGTGGAATCCTATGGATGGTTGTGATGCGAAGACTATGTGACTTGATTCATATGTGACTTCAACACTGAGTCTCTTTAGGCCTATGTGACTCATTGGGTCTAAGTGACTCATCAGGGATGAGAGTATCATTGGGACTATGTGCCTAATCAATAAAAACTGTTATGTGATTATGTATGGTAATATTTCTTTTCATTATTTATATTAATACATGTGTGAGATTACTATACTTATCATGTTATTTCCTTTGTGGTATTTCATTTTATGTTTTGGGGTGTCCTACTATGTAAAAATTTAGGCACTCTTTCACTGGATTTTCCCACAGGTGTCGTGTCATGTGAATATGACCGACATTCTAACAGAGACATAGGTGGTCTAGGACTAGGTGGTGCCTAGTGAGATTAGACATATTTGGAGTACTCTTATGGATTCAATCAGCTACCCTACACCCACCCTTTTGGTAGGGCTTTTTGCAGACAAGATTTAGTATTTGTGTTACAAACTCTTCTTTTTTATTGGGATTGTATTCTAGCCTATGTCACCCTATTATACATTACATTTCTATTTCACTCTGGTTGTGTTATTCTTATTGGTTTTCATGCATGGTTTATTTAGTGTTTTACTTTCAGTATTATGTGTGTGAATGCATGTACATAGGCAATTCCACCCATGTTAGTGATATGAATACTCAGTGATAGTCACAAGCCCTTGGCCTCTTGGAGGTAGGATTAGGGAGTCATGGAACGTACCCCTCTAAGAAGGGTCATGACAGAGTGGTATTAGAGATTTAGGTTCAGTTCCATATTGGGACCATGAGTCTGTGAGGTTGGTTTGGGGGAAACATTGTTAAGTGTTTTATGTTTGGATTTCAGGCCAGGGACTCCAGTATTGCTGCATGGACTGATATATCCATACACCAGGACTTAGGAAACTTACTTTCTAACTCGGTACATGGAATCACTGGTTGTAGGGAAATAAATGTTACCTGCATAATATAGGGTTTTGAGTGTGTCCTCTTGTCCTTCTTGAGTCATATCACGAGGTATACTCTATTTATGGTAGTTCATCGTGACATTTTTTTTGGATGCCTCCACATATCTAGCCAGCCAGGATTCTATTATGTGACCCCGCAAATGATATTCCTAGCGATGAGGCATAGATACATTGACCAGTACCAAAGATAGCCCCACTGGGTGGTACACCAGTGATACCGCCACCCATCAACCAATAGTTTCTACCAGCACATCATATAGAGGATGTACACAAGCTTAGTACATTTAATGTGTTCTAGAGGAAGATACCTACCATGTTTAGGGATGATACTGACCCCCCAAGTAGCTAACTATTGGATGGAGGTAGTTATTCACATCTTTCGACTTATGAGGACACCACTTGATCAAATGGTAGTCCTAGTTTCGAGCCTTCTTCAGGGACCATCTGGATGGTGGTGGAGCTTAGTGATCTAGATGCATGATGAGGTGGCTTTCTCTTGTGTTGATTTTGAGAAAATTTATAGGGGGAGTTATTTTTAGTGACTTTGTTCAAAGTACACATCCAGGTGCACCTACATCTACAATAGGGCACCAAGACAGTAGATGAGTACTCGAAGAGGTTTACCGAGCTTTCCAGTTACTCCACAGACATGGTGTGAGACCCATTCATCTAGTCTTGGGCTTTTGAGAAGAGACTAAATTAGGATATTGGGCAGTATATGGTATTTATTAGCTTCTTTACTCATTATAGGGTGATGGAGTGAGCTCTAATCATGGAGAGCTTCCTGTGGGAGAAGGATCCAGGTATAAAAGCTACTTGTAGACACCAAGTTGTAGAGCCTTCAGTAGTGGGTAGTAGGCAGTAGACATAGGGACCTAAGTGGGTCAAGCCTTCCGGGGGATGAACCCATGATGCAGGGTTGGAAGTATGAGGCTTCCAAGGTAGAGGGATTTAATATAAGAAACGTTTGTGCTACTCATGCTGCAGTTGGGGGAACATGGCTTGTGATTACCCAACATTCCATATAGACGACCAGTAGATGGTCGAGGGATCACTGAAGCAGAAGCAGATAGTCAGGAAGGGTGGTCTGTAGGGTGGAAAATGTGGTAGGGGAGCATGCATAGAAGTAGGTGGGGGGTGAAGATTCGAGGTACCACCACCACCACCCCAAGATGGTCCACCATTTGCACAGGGAGCTGGTGGAAAGAGAAAATAATTTCTTCAGTTGATATAGGCTTATGATCCCGATTCTCTAGAGATGATTAGAGGTATGATATGTGTCTTATTCACCATATATGTAGTTATTATAAAATAAGGTTCAAAGCACCCTTTCCTTTCCATAGACCTTGTTCAGAGCTCAAATATTCTGGTGAATCCATTGACTCAATCCTTATGCTTAGAGACTCCTATGGGATTGGATTAAATGATAACACATTGGTGCCAATAGTGTGAACTTACTCTTGGATGCTAGAGCTTTATCTCAGATATCCTAGTAGCGATGTTGGGGAATTAAAATGTCATTCTAGGTATGGACTGGTTATCCACAGTCCATGCTCAGATTAACTATTTTAGGTTTATAGTGTGGTGTTGTTAACAAATATGGGGCCAAGTTTTCCTTTAACAATAAAAAGGTAATTCTTGTAGTGCATGAAATACTTTCTCAGTGGAGGGTGAAGTCGATTACCCACCAGTTGGCTAGCCTTATCCTCGGTGCGGTGGACAAGAGGAGTTTTAAATTTCTAGCTGTGCTGGACAATTACAAAGAAATCCTCTCTGAGGATGTTCTTGTAATACCTCATGATAGGTAGGTTGAATTATACATTTACCTATACCTTGATAAATCACTAATATCCACACTGATATATCGGATGGCTCCGACAAAGCTTCATGAGTTGAGGGTACAACTATAGGAATTGTAAAAGAAGGGCTTCATGAGGCTCAGTGATTCACTTGGGATACCCCGGTTAATTTTTCCATGAAGGAAGATGAGAGCTTGAGACTATGTTCGGACTACCAGTTCCTAAACCAGGCAACCACGAAGAAAAAATATCCATTGACGATAATTGACGACCTCTTCGATCAGCTGAAGGGTGCGAGGTGGTTCTCCAAGATAAACCTCAGATCTGGGTATCATAAGCTTCGTGTACAAGATGAGGGTGTATCAAATACAACTTTCAGATGTTGGTATGGCGACTATGAGTACTTGGTGATTTCGTTCAACATAAACAACTCCCTGATAGAGTTCATGGGACTCATGAACAAGATCGTCCATCCTTACCTTGACCGGTTCATCGTGATCTTCATTGATGACATTCTGGTGTACTCAACATCCATGGGGGTGCATGTGAACCACCTAAGGGTGGTCCTATATACACTCTAAGAGAACTGGATTTATGGGATGTTCTGAAAGTGTAATTTCATGATTCAAGAGGTCAATATTCTAAAATATGTCATTTTAGAGGCTGTAGTTATAGTGGATCAGGCAAATATAGAGGTAGTTTTTTCTTGGGTGTGACCTAGGAATGTGATTAAGGTGAACAACTTCTTAGGTTTGTCTTGGTACTACCTGAGGTTCATTTCTGACTATTCCCAAGTGGTATTACCCTTATTGACTATGACATAGACGAGAAAACCCTTTTGTGGATGGTGAAATAACAACAGAGTTTCTAGAATCTAAAGTAGAGGATGGAGAGCCCCCCCCCCCCATATTGAGACTGGCAGAGGAGGGTGTTGGGTATGTATTGTTCTGAGATGTATCAAGGAATAGACTGGGTTGTCTCTTGATGTAAGGAAAAGAAATGATTGCCTACGGTTCACAATAGTTGAGGCAGCATGGGTAGAACTACGTAACCCATGATCTTGATCTAGAAGAAGGGGTATTTGATTTGAATATGTGGAAACACTACTTAATGGGAGAGAAATTTACCATGTACTCCAACCAAAAAATTCTCTAGTATAACTTCTCTGAGAGGGACCTAAAAATGAAATAGAGGCGGTGGCTAGAGTTCCCCGAGGATTATAAATTTGAAATTTTATATAATCCCAGGAAGGGGAGTATGGTGGAAGACATGCTCAGTAGGAGAACCAGCTTGAATTTGATGAGTGAGGTGTTAGATCAATTGGTAAAGATGATGATATCCTTTGTGGATGGTAATGAAACAACATACCTCTAGTCGATGATTTTCACTCCTCGACTCTTACAACGAGTTAGGGAGTCACTACTTGGGGATGTTAACTGTAGGAATAGACATGATCAGTTATCCACATGGAAAGCACCTAATGCGTATTCAATAGTTGGGGAACACATCTTACTTTTTAGAGGGAACACCATTGTTCCAGCAGCATTGCGAGGGGAGGTTTTGAGTTAGTTTCACACATCCCCTTAGGAGGTACATTTGGGTGTGGAAAAGATGTACCGGGATCTTTTATGTTAGTTCTGCTGGACAAAGATGAAGAAGGAAGTGGCATAGTTCGTTTCTCAGTGCCTCACTTGTCATTAATTGAAGGCAAACTATCATGTTCCAGTAGGCTTGGATCATCATATTGAGGTGCTAGAGTGGGAAGTGGGATGGAATATCAATTAACATAATGATAGATTTAGCATGCATGTTTATGGGGCACGATACCATTTGGGTGATCCTAGACCGACTCCCCAAGTTGGTCTACTACCTACCCATCTATGAGTAGGGTTTGATTGAGGGATTGCGATGCCTCTACGTTTAGGAGATAGTTCAGCTTCACAGGGTGACTTTGATGATTTTTTTAGACCATGATTCTCACTTCACATCTTGGATGCGGAGGGAATTGCTAGTGGCATTTAGGAATTAGTTTCTCTTGATCATGAAATTTCAACCCCAGACAGATGGACAGAAGGAGAGGACCATCTAGGTTCTAGAGGACATTCTACATGCTTGCATCCAAGACTTTAGTTGCAATTGGGAGGATCACCTACCTCAGGTAGAGTTTGAATACAACAACAGATACCACTCTACAACTGGTATGACACCATTAGAGGCCTTGTATGGGCGACCATGCAAGTTACTGCTATGCCAGATAGACCCAGGGGAGTCAGTACTCATGGGTCTAGAGATAGTAAGGGATACCACCGAGAAGGTGTAGGTCATCCAGAAGTGGATGAGGACTGCACAGAGCAAGTAAAAATCATATGCTGACAAGATAAGAAGGCCCTTGGAGTTCAAGGAGGGAGAAGATGTGTTTCTTCAGGTCTCACCTCAATGGGGATTACATAGATTTGGCTGGGCCGAAAAGTTGTCTATGAGATTCATCGGCCCTTTTCGGATGCTATGTAGAGTTGGCGAGGTGTCATACCACCTATATCTACCCCCACAGAAGCATTAGGTGCATGATTTCTTTCACGTGTCGTAGTTGAAGAGATACATGCATGATCCATCACACATTATCGATTGGGGTGAGCTAGAAATTGACGATGGGGTGATGTTTGAGGAGCTCCCAATGGAGATAGAGGATCGATTGGAGCGGATCCTTCATGGATGGTTGATTCCCCTAATGTGTGTTCTATGGCTGTAAGAGAATCTCCAAGATAACACATGGGAGTGGGAGGCTTATATTCATACTTCGTATACCCATTTGTTTGTTTAGCCCTTGATTTGGATTTTGGGGATGTAAAGCTATAAGGTGTGGTGAATGTAATGTCTCAAGATTTCCGTGTATTATTTTTAAATATATGGATTATTTTCCAACTAGGAGCTAAGACGACATGTTATTCCATGGCCCGTGGTTCCTATAATAAATGTTTTATTTTTTTATGTGTGCGTGGATAGTTTTAGTAACTTCTAAACCAGTTCCCGGATCAAAAATATGAGGGCACCATTTCTACCGAAATAAAGACAGTACCTTAGGTCGGACATAACCACGACCGACATAGCTGAAGGGGATAAGTTAATTATAGGATGTTTTAATGAAAAATTAAATAAACTCAAAGATGTTTATTTTATTTCTTCCTAAAATATGTTATAGTGTAGCTGCGTTGCAACATCCAAGAATCCATAACCCTTTATAAATGAAGAAGCATGGTGATGATACATCTCAACGAAACAAAAATGCTAAAAAATATTACATAAATTAATAGTTTTATAGGGATTCCAGATCTGAGGATAATCATGGATACTTCCATTAAACATATGGAGAAATAACGTTGGTGGATGATGAGCATCGATGAATGAAAAATCAACAACTGTGATAGAGTCACAAATCAAGATCACTCTTCTAAATATTATCAACAACAAATACACAACAATAGAAGATCCAATCCCAGGTAGGGGTTTTAATTCTATGTGATTATTCTCCCCTGTTATTTCATTCAAACGAAAAATGGGGATCAACCCAAAAACAGGTTGATTCCCAGATCAATCGTTCATGTGGGATGGGTACTATTATTGTGGGATTAAAGGGTGTTATACCTTAGTGGTTATCAGTATATTTTAGTTCCTTTTTTCAAAATGATCTAACGAAGTCCAGATGAACAAGGCTGATGTTCATTCCTTGGGTGTCCATGTTGCTCTCTCTCTCTCTCTATTGCGTTCTTCACCGATGGACCCCCGTGGTTGTGTCATATCCATATCTGGACGTTCCAAACATGGAGGAACACCCAGATCTTTGACAAGATAATTTGAAGCACATAGAAGTAGAGATAATAACCCATGGATCACAGGGGTTCTCGAAGTTTGGAAAATGGGCCACCACAATGATGGTGGAGACCCACATAAGGAGGGCCACTGGTGGTGGATTGTGATAGCACGACCGCCCAGCTGTAGGTGGTCACCGGCCTGATGACCTGTAGCAGAAGTGCCAGCAGTGGCGAAACACCACAGTAGGAGGCCACGACACTGGTGGGATACGACTCCCTATGCCACGTTGTAAGAGAGACCCATGGCTCTACTAGTAGTGTGAGATGGACTAGTGGTTGATTTTCATAGACCCGGGCAATGTGGTCACTCGACCGCGTCCTCTAGGAGGGGGGTGCAGTATCCGCCACACCTAGTTGGATTAACCTTCCAATGATGGTGGGATGGGTTTGGGAAAACTGGGTTTCCAGGTGGCCTGGTGTGTTAGACCCTGTGGCCTAGTGGACAATGGGCCAAGATGATTTGGGTCGGACCAGACACGACTGGGTTGGGTTGGGTGGGACAGACTGGGTCTGACCAGACCCGAACCCAACTGACCCCTTTTCACTAAATTTCCCAGAACATTCAAACCATTTGTCCATTTGATGAATTGTTTACGGCATTGGAACCCACGCAACATGGAAGTCCTTTCGAGGTACTCTAAGTGGGTTTTTGTGGAATTTAATATATGAACATTGTCTTGAGGAGTAGGTTCTCCATGAACAAGTGTGCTATGAGTGGAATACTATTTCTTGATATGATGCAGATACTATGTGACTCCATGTATGCACGACTTCAAGACTATTTCTATCCAGGTCTAAGTGACACATCGGGTCTAAGTGACTCATAGGGTCCAAGTGACTCTTCTGGGAAGAGATTCTCATCAGGACTAGGTGCCTCATCAATACTATGTGTTTTTTGATTATGTTTGGAAATATTTCTCTTCATGATTTAGAATTATACCTTTGTGACCTGACTATAATTCTAATGTTCTTTCCTTTGTTGTCTTTTCTTTTTGGTTTTGGAGAATCCTACAGAGTACTATTTTACTCACCCCTACATGGGCATTGCCCACACGTGTCGTGTCTTGTGCAGTCGACCAATGTTTTGTCATAGAACTAGGTGGTTGAGGACTAGGTAGTGTCCAAATAGATTAGAAAGGCTTGATGTACTCCTATGAATTCAATAAATGACCTTTCACTTACCATTTAGGTAGTGTTTCTTGCAGATGAGCTTCAGTACTTGCGTTACATACTCTTCCTTTTTGGTGGGGTTGTATTCTGGTCCGGGTCACACTATTGTACTTTAATTTTCTATTGAACTATAGTTTTATTATATTTAGTGGTTTTCATGCATGGTTTACTTATTGTTTTACTTTCATCATTGTGTTCATGCGTAAAGGTACATAGACAATGCCTCCCATGTTAGTGATATGCATAACTAATGCTGGTCACTAGCCCTTGGCCTATTGGAGGAAATCTTTGGGATTCATCATACAGACCCCTATGGGATGGTTCATGACAATAATGGTAACTTACATCATACATTCCTCAATAATGACTAAAAAATTTGGGTTTTTAGCATTTTTTTAAATGATCACATTTTACTATTCACAAAAATTCATTTATTTCATAAAAATCCCAAAAATTCACCCTAACCATTTTTTGATGTGTAGATTTAGAAAATGAACTCCAGTCTATGAAAATAATTCTCTAAATATGAGTAATTTAATTTTTAGTTAAAATCATCATTTACTTGGAAAATAAAAATATTAAAATTATTATTGATTTTATAACACTTTGAAAAATTACTTCTGGACTCATAAAATTATCTTAAAATCATAAGACATAAAAATATTAATTTATGAATACATTTTGGGAAAATATATTTTCTTTTAAAATAATAATAAAATATTTATGACTTATAAAAATACCAACACTTAATAAACAATTTTATAATATTTATATTTTTATAATATGATATAATTATATCATATTTTCACTTTTATGATGGATAAATTTTATTTATACTATCATTTGTATGATTACTATCCTCATGGATGATTTACTATTCATAAAATTTATATTTTTATTCATAAGTGTAACATTACTATTCAAAATGGTAAGTTACTATTCACCATAAATTTAGTTTGCCTTATCAGAATATGAATATCTTACTGACCGCAACTGTGTAAATTAGATTTTCAAAAGTCAAAACAAATAAGTTACCAAATTATGTTTAAAAACTATACTATATTGGTCACATAGTATTTAGTAGTCCATTTAAGCATGATGTGGCATTGTGTTTCCTAATCTTATATTATATGAAATAATTATAAGAAGGAAATTTACATTGATAAATCTTTGGGATATTACATTCTTCCCCCCTTTTGAAATTTCTCCCTTGAAACTTCGTTTTATAAAAAAAGGCGAGGGAACTTCTCTTTCATCACCACCTCTGATTCCCATGTTTCTTATTCATACTTATGGTTCCTCCAAAAAACATTAATAAGGTGAGTTATATTGTTATGTTGAACCGTATATCCCTAGTCCAAAATCTTTACTATCTTCTATTCATAAGAGAGATCATCTTCCAGCTGTACCACCTTTGAGTTCAATACTTGTGAGGGATCTCATATGTATTTCCTTAGGAGTGATATGTGAAACACATCATGAACTTGAGCTATATTCAGTGGATGTTAAAGCTATTAGGTCACATATCCCACACAATCAAGGATATTAAAGAAACTATTATACCTTGGTATTATCTTCCCTTTCTTTCCAAACCATATGAATCTCTTCCATGGTGATATTTAAAGGAATAATTTATCTCCAACATCAAATTTAAAGTCCCTTAAATAGTGTTCAACAAAGCTACTTTGCTGACACTGGGTAGATTTTATATGTTGATGGATGGATTGAACCTTTAATATCATATCTTATGAAATATTAGGTCCAACTAGCTTTCATTCTCTATATTTGTAGATACCCAAAGCTTAACGTACAAGGAAATTACATTACTTTTGTGGAATACTTATTACATATAAAAAACAAACACACAAGGACCGTAATAGTTTAGTGTCTTTGGAAACTCGGAACGTAATCTTCTAATCATGGTGAAAGATGTTCAACATCTCCCATAAAGATCTTCCACTTTTTTTATTACCTAAAACCTTTCTTTATATCCTGGGGAAAATAAAACATACAAAATGGTGATCTCAAATTCTCAGCAAGGGTAAACAAAAGAAATATCAATCACATCATATACATAAAAACATAACTTTTGGAAATCTTAACCTGCAAAAGAGATCATAATATCATAACATGGGATAAATCATAGAAGTGAAATGTAATCCCAATAATCGTAAATTAAAACATGAAACTTTGTGGCATACACACATAATCATAAAGAATCATTTATTATTAGTCAAGACTCATTTCCGAGACTATCTTAGTGAACAAAGTCCATTTCTGAACCAAGTTACCCTCGTTTCAGTCCTGCTTCACTGAACCGGTATAACCTACCGTTCCATCCATTTCTATCTCATGAGACATAAAATATTTACCCAATGCATTGGAGGGATATATAGGTCCCACCCATCTTATAATGATACCATTCTTATGTGTGCCACAAAATCATAAACCATACATCATAGCATAACCCATGTAATAAAAATGGGAATCTTAAACATCATGTCATCAAAAAACAATTCATATAAGATAAAGGAATTAATAAAAATATATCCATCACAACATAATCATATCAATGTAATAATAGGGATATAAACAGAACCCTATATTATCTTATATGGAAAATAATTTTGATAAAACACTTGAACTCCATTCTTGAGGAAAATATCCTTTCTACTTCAAAAACATTTTTCCTTTCTTAACATGTCATAAAATTTTAATCTAAAAGAAGTTGATTAAAAATAATCTTGAAAAATTGTAAAGGAAGATTCTTGGAAATAATGTTTTAAAAATTCATTCATGCCGTATAAGTTAAAAAAAATTCTTCTCGTACTTTTGTCAGAAAAGTCAAAAAGTACCTCGTACGAAAAACGAAAAAAGATTCCTTTCATATCTTTTACTAAAAACTCACCGAAGGGTAAAATTGGATTTAAACAATTGTAGGTGTAGGGAAATAAAATTACATATTGAGAAAACATGGATGTGGATGATAAAATACACCCTAGTAAATACCAAAGTATAAACAATCTCGGATAAAAATGAGATTGTGATATTTTCCTTACCTTAGGTCCGATTTGCTTCATATGTGTCCAAACCTCCTGTATAATGATTTAAGTAATGTCATTTACTTATTCCAGAATCATAATAATTGTTATAATATCATATATGGTTCACTTATGGCTTTATATTACCCGTTATTTTGGAAATTCCATGTTAATGAGCGTTTTGGGTAAAATTGTTTTATTTATCGTAGGTGTTTGGACTTGTTATTATTGACATTATTATTACTTATATCATGATTTACTTACTTCCAGCATATAAAACATGATTTATATATCATATATATTCAGTATATATATATATATACAATAGATAGATAAATGAAATGAAACACACCGTTCATGGAGACGATAGTCCGTACGTACGCATGAACGCTGTTTTCCTTTCCTTATTGTCTTGAATGGAAGTAAGTAGATGACATAAATATATATATATACATAAATAAAGTAGATTTAACATGTCATATATTTCATTATTATTCATTATATATACTTTATAATCATTCATGAATGGTTAATGTGTAGAATGAATCTCATCGCGTCGTGGAGACGGTAGTCCGTACGTACGCACGAGCGATGATATCATTCCCGTGGTCGTGGAATTGTGTTGAAGTGTATGTATACTATTTCAGTATCAATATAAATTTATAATAATCATATATAGTTACTCATTACACCATTATACCCATCCAATTAAGGTGGTGGCGGAAAATAGATTACACCACAGCGTGGAGGCGGTATTCCCTACGTACGCACGCACGGTGATTTCCTTTTTCCGTAGGATGGATAGAAGGTTAATTAGAGTTGTTTCATATTTATAATAACATATCAGTATATAAGAAATACTGATGTTATTACTTTATCATGAAACAACTAAAGAAGAATAAGTTTAAGAAGAAATAAATTGAAAAAGATCGGTAATGGATATTACCTCTTTTTGACGCGCCTTCACTTAACCTCCACTTAAAGAACTAAGGATGGTCTTTGAAGAAGACCAGGACCTCTAGGATGATACTAGGGAAGTGGAGAAGAGATTTTATCAGGGGTTTTCTGAGCTTGAATGCTCAAATTGGTGTGAGGAAGAGAGGGAGGAGGTTCCCTTTTATAAGGGAGGAGAGGGGAACCTTAAGAAAATCTCAAAATATTATTTTATATTAAGGTCAAATACGGTTTATAATGGTTCCAAAGGGTATTATTTCGATGCTAAAGTGGGTATGGGTCGAAAGCCTCTCATACAATAGGATTTAGACAAGTTTTGGTTATTATTTTAACCTTATCAATTAGATTTAACTGTAAGTTAAATAATTTAACTTTTACAGTGTCTTTTTGTTTTCTTACACTATATGGTTAATAAACTTACTATATCAAGCCAAACGAACCCCAAGTTGTTTATTATATACATATATAACCTTATCTAAGTCATTTGGTCGAATATTAGATTTTTAGGAATAATATAACAATTAATAATATAGTAGTCTTTTTAAAAACTAATTTATGTCAGTTTTGAAACTATTTGGTACGTGATTTTTATGAAATTCATAACAGAATGATAAGTTCGAAAAAAGTTACTTAAATCAACAATAACATGTCATATTAACCTAGAAAATTTGTGTAAGTCATAAAAAGTCTAAAATTACATTTATTTGGGCATTTATAACATCAATTATGTCAATATTTCATTAATAAGACAATTACTGCATCATCTTTGTGTCATAATAAATGATAATTATTTAATCCCTAAAAATTCTAAATAAATTCCTATGATGTAGATAATTGTATTAGATTTCTGGAGACTTTTCATGTTCGAAGTTGCATTAAGTTTTTCACTAAATTAAAATTATTATACTTATAAGATTTAAGAAAGTGACATGTTGTCACATTCTTTGGTTTTAATAATAATTAAATTATTTTCATGGAAAAAAGTCTATTAAATGAATCTAATCCGACCCTTAGGTTATATGGGTCGACTTTTAGTCATCCAATAGGATTTTGACATGTGTTAGGGTAATTTTATAATATTATATTTACCCTTAATTACCCGATTTACCTTTAACTATGGTAAATAAAATTTACCGTAGTTACTATTCATAATTCCCAAAAATAAGAAGTAGCTTATTAACATAATTTGGATCCACTGATTCCAAATATGGAATACGTTTTTCCAAATTCAATACACAAAATTTGCAGAAATTAAATTAAAATTAATCCCGTTGTCGAAAGAAAACGGGTTTTTCTTTAAAACATTGCAAAAGATTGAATTGATTTCACCTACGAATTCAAGGTAAAATCAATGATAATGACATACATTATATTAAATGGTAAAAATATATTCTATTTATACTTTAAAACCATTCAATATTATAATTTAACCACATAAGATAGTACGATGAAAAAAGTTGTTTTTTATTAAAATATAGCGTGTTTTTACTATTCATTAAAATATGAAAGTCATCAGAATAAAATGAAAAATTTATCCAAAGTAAATTTTTATTTCTTGATTCCAAAGAATAATTTTATTTTGTAAAATGTAACTTATAAACATGTCAAAAACTAGATTTAATGTGGGTGCGCCATCAAAAGGCGGCAAATCTGCATTTTTTTGAAAAATACTTATTTTACCTGAAAATTTTATTTTGTTCTTATACCATGTTCTAGAAATGTGTAAGATGAATAATAATGTTATAAAATTCAAAATTTAGTTAACACTATTCAGAACAGCTAGTTCATAACAATATTATAATAATATATCGTTGTTTAGTAAATCCCGGTATTGCGTACAACACACGCTATCGAGGAAGGTCGCGATTGCGTGTAATGCAAGCCAATTTTGGGTTGCGTGTAGTGCACGACTCCTTTGTTGTTGAGTATAATAGAATCCAACCATATTTTATTTATACATTGAATATATATATATATATACACTCAATGTTGCGTAGAATAACTTCTATCAAATGAACTTGAAATTGTGTGTAACAAGAGCGAAAAAAAGTGTCGCGTATACTACAAGCTAATAATGTGTTGCGTATAGTGCAAGATAATCTTGGTGTGCCATACAATAGAAGATATGAATGAAATTAAAAAGAATGTATCTTATAAAATCTCAGGTTGTTACATTCTACCCCCCTTAAAATGAATTTCTCCCTCGAAATTCGTCGGGGTTATAAATGGTTTACTATTCGAAAGTTTCTTTAATAGAAACCCACATCGTAAAAAGGAATACCAAAACCAATCTTTAAAAACAAAAGTATGAAACATAACGGTTACGCAAATAAACTAATCACTGGGTTTCCACATAGGTGAAAATATAGATATGGAAGAGAAATCTAACCATCATGTTCTGATGGAGAGTGGTAGAGAACATGTCTATGAAAAAGCCAACAATCACAAAGCCATAGATTTGTGATTATCTAAGGTACCATCTGATTCATCAGATATAAGGGCAGTAGGAAAACATTTTTGGTTTTTCAAGATCATTTCCCTAAATTTGATGAAATTGGAATTAGAAGAAATACTTTCGTGATTTTGGTATAGTCTAACTGTTTGTCATTATTTGGACAATTTCCACTTCTTCTCTTAAAGAAATGAAGTTGAATTTGTCATTCGCGATGTGTTAGCAGATCATGTGATAGAATGATGGGTCATTCCATCTGTCTCAAACAAAAGGTTAGAAAAGTTATCAAAAAACATACATAAGTCCATCTATAGTGAGATTAATCTTATATAGTTCCTAAAATGGACTTATACTTCATATATCATACTTCTTAATATAATAAAACCAGTTTCTACTAAACAGGGACTTCCTGTAGGCCAGTGGTAGGCGATAAAGGCTAGTCGCACTTCGGTTGTGGGTTCGATTCCCACAGCCTTGTCTGACGCAATGGGCTGTCGCCCGTCCTGCAGGTTGTCTTTTTTCTAAAGCTATATTACTATAACATCCCATCAACAATATCAAAAAAGTTTTATCCTTAATCAATACTAACTTATGTCCAACATAATCCATTCCAATATTTAGGCTTATCTAAAATACTTCAGTCCAAGCTCATAGTATAAAGAAAATGATCATGTGAATGCCATCATTTATCCCCCATATATCATAAGATATATCTTGTTGGTCAAATTACAAACATGTGAATACATTAATCATGTATTCTCTTGAAGAATGAATACCCATTGAACCTTAGTGAAAACATGAATGCAGTCAAAAGTTAAATCTTTCCACATACCAAAATCCCAAAATTCTATATACTCAAACCATGATATAACCTTCTCCTTATATCAGTCATGAGCTCATGAATACTATCAAACATTTAATTTTCTCCTTATCCCTTCATTATGCGCATATCATCTACATTTCAAAAATATCTGAATAACCTTTCATGGATACTGGAACCATTAATCATACACTTTCAAAACTCAAGGAAAGACAACAGTGTAACAATCCTTAGATGTCTCTTTATTCCATAGTACCATGAGATTACTTATACAACATTACACATGATAAACATGTAATCATTCCACTACATTCTTAAACCATTGACCGAGCTTCAAAAATTCTTTCATCTCACATATCATTTGTAGTCTCTTCATCATCATCAACATAAATACTACCCACACGACCATACAGATTCTCTTCATGAGACTTTCCCTTAGGGAATTGGTTTGCATAATGCCTGTACATTCCACATTTAAAACATTTAACCATTGTTGATGTCGTAGCAATACCATTATCCTCATCCCTGGTGTTAACTGAACCTTTGTCTTCACACTTACTGGCTTTGTGTCCTTCTTTTCCACACCCAAAGCATCTTCCAGTTCCTTTGAAACATTTTCCTTGATGCCTCTTCCCACATGATTTACATAGGGGAAATTGAACTTTCTTTCCTCTATGATCATCATGAAACTCCATCTTTCTCTTATTAGCCGAGTCAGGAAACTTACCAAATTTTACTTTATTGATCAAATTATGAGATTGCTGATTCGACATAATAATGATGTTTGGACTTCCAAATCCCATTTCATTTGGTTTCTCATGAAGAATATCATTTCATTGTCCATTACATCCTCCATTATCGTGAATCATCTTGTTTCCATCCATTTTCTAAAACCCAAAAAGAATAGTGTGAGAGGAAAAAATCATTCTAGGGAAAACAACATAGTAAAGGGGAAGCACCCTTAATATCTAACATCATAGGTTAAATTCTAAGATCGTTACCATAGTTCTAGTACTATATCTTATACTCATACTTATCCTTAGGGACATCCCTAGACATACCTTAGAAATATATCTAGAGATCTCACTAACGTTTTCGCATCCTAGTTTCCAAAGGTTGACTAAACCTTTCCTCTGATACCGACTGTAGAGACCCGAAGCATAACGTACAAGGACATTACATTACTTTTTCGGAATACTTATTACATAACAAAAACACACACACAAGGACCGTAATAGTTTAGTGTCTTTGGAAACTCGGAACGTAATATTCTAATCATGGTGAAATATCTTCAACATCTCCGATAAAGATCTTCCCCTTTTTTTTCTTACCTAAAACCTTTCTTTATATCCTGGGGAAAATAAAACATACAAAAGGGTGAGCTCAAATTCTCAGTAAGGGTAAACAAAAGAAATATCAATCACATCATATACATAAGAACATAACTTTTGGAAATCGTAACCTGCAAAAGAGATCATAATATCATAACATGGGATAAATCATAGAAGTGAAATGTAATCCCAATAATCATAACATAAAACATGAAACTTTGTGGCACACACCCATAATCATAGAGAATCATTTATTATTAGTCAAGACTCATTGCCAAGACTATCTTAGTGGACAAAGCCCATTTCTAAACCAAGTTACCCTCGTTTCAGTCCTGCTTCACTGAACCGGTATAACCTACCGTTCCAGCCATGTCTATCTCATGAGATATAAAATCTTTACCCAATGAATTGGAGGGAGATATAGGTCCCACCCATCTTATAATGATACCATTCTTATGTGTTCCACAAAATCCTAAACCATACGTCATAGCATAACCCATGTAATAAAAATGGGAATCTTAAACATCATGACATCATAAAACAATTCATATAAGATAAAGGAATTCATAAAAATATATCCATCACAACATAATCATATCAATGTAATAATAGGGATATAAACATAACCCTATATTATCTTAGATGGAAAATAATTTTGATAAAACACTTGAACTCCATTCTTGAGGAAAATATCCTTTCTACTTCAAAAACATTTTTCCTTTCTTAACATGTCATACAATTTTAATCTAAAAGAAGTTGATTAAAAATAATCTTGAAAACTTGTAATGGAATAATCTTGGAAATAATTTTTTAAAAATTCATTCATGCCATATAAGTTAAAAAAAACATTCTTCTCGTACTTTTGTCGGAAAAGTCAAAAAGTACCTCGTACGAAAAACGACAAAAGATTCCTTTCATATCTTTTACTAAACTCGCCGAAGGGTAAAATTGGATTTAAAAAATTTTAGGTGTATGGAAATAAAATTACATATTGAGAAAACATGGATGTGGATGATAAAATACACCCTAGTAAATACCAATGTATAAACAATCTCGGATAAAAATGAGATTGTGATATTTTCCTTACATTAGGTCCTATTTTCTTCGTATGTGTCCAAACCTCCTATATAATGATTTAAATAATGTCATTGACTTATTCTAGAATCATACTCATTGTTATGATATCATATATGGTTCACTTGTGACTTTATATTACCCGTTATTTTGTAAATTCCATGTTAAAGAGCGTTTTGGGTAAAATCGTTTTATTTATCGTAGGTGTTTGGACTTGTTGTTCTTGACATTATTATTACTTATATCATGATTTACTTACTTCCATAATATAAAAAATTATTTATATATCATATATATTCAGTATATATATATATACAATAGATAGATAAATGAAATGAAACACACCATTCATGGAGACGGTAGTCCGTACGTACACATGAATGTTGTTTTCCTTTCCTTATTGTCTTGAATGGTAGTAAGTAGATGACATAAATATATATATATATACATAAATCCAGTATATTTAACATGTCATTTATTTCATTATTATTCATTATATATACTTTATAATCATTCATGAATGGTTAATGTGGAGAATGAATCTCATCGCGTCGTGGAGACGGTAGTCCGTACGTACGCACGAGCGATGATATCGTTCCCATGGTCGTGGAATTGTGTTGAAGTGTATCTATACTATTTCAGTATCAATATAACTTTATAATAATCATATATAGTTACTCATTACACCATTATACCCATCCAATTAAGGTGGTGGTGGAAAATAGATTACACCACGGCGCGGAGACGGTATTCCGTACGTACGCACGTGCGGTGATTTCCTTTTTCCGTAGGATGGATAGAAGGTTAATTATATTTGTCTCATATTTATAATAACATATCAGTATATAAGAAATACTGATGTTATTACTTTATCATGAAACAAATAAAGAAGAAGAAGTTGAAGAAGAAATAAATTGAAAAAGATCGGTAATGGATATTACCTCTTTTTGACACGCCTTCACTTAACCTTCACTTAAGGAACTAAGTATGGACTTTGAAGAAGACCAGGACATCTAGGATGATACTAGGGAAGTGGAGAAGAGATTTTGGAAGGGTTTTGACGAGCTTGAATGCTCAAATTGGTGTGAGGAGGAGAGGGAGGAGGTGCCCTTTTATAAGGGAGGAGAGGGGCACCTTAGGAAAATCTCAAAATATTATTTTATATTAAGGTCAAATTCGGTTTATAATGGTTCAAAAGGGTCTTATTTAGAATCTAAAGTGGGGATGGGTCTCAATACTCTCATCCAATAGGATTTAGACAAGTTTTGGGTTTTATTGTGACCTTATCAATTAGATTTAACTCTAAGTTAAATAATTTAACTTTTACAGCGTCTTTTTGTTTTCTTACACTATATGGTTAATAAACATACTATATCAAGACAAACGAACCCCAAGTTGTTTATTATATATATATATATAATCTTATCTAAGTCATTTGGTTGAACCTTATATTTTTAGGAATAAAATAACAATTAATAATATAATATTTGTTTTAAAAACTAATTTATGTCAATTTTGACACTATTTGGTACATGATTTTTATGAAATTCATAACAGAATGATAAGTTCTAACCAAGTTACTTAAATCAACAATAACATGTAATATTAAACTAGAAAATTATTGTAAGTCATAAAAAGTCTCAAATTACATTTATTTGGGCATTTATAACATCAATTATGTCAATATTTCATTAATAAGACAATTACTGCATCATCTTTGTGTCATAATAAATGATACTTATTTAATCCCTAAAAATTATAAATAAATTCCTATGATGTAGATAATTGTATTAGATTTCTTTAGACTATTAATTTTCGAAGTTTCATTAAGTGTTTCACTAAATTAAAATTATTATACTTATAAGATTTAAGAAAGTGACATGTTGTCACATTCTTTGGTTTTAATAATAATTAAATTATTTTCATGGAACAAAGTCCATTAAATGAATCTAATCATACCCTTAGGTGATATGGGTCTACTTGTAGTCATCAAATAGGATTTTGACATGTGTTAGGGTAATTTTATAATATTATATTTACCCTTAATTACCTGATTTACCTTTAACTATGGTAAATAAAATTTACCGTAGTTACTATTTATAATTCCCAAAAATAAAAAGTAGCTTATTAACATAATTTGTATCCACTGATTCCAAATATGGAATCCATTTTTCCAAATTTAATACACAAAAGTTGCAGAAATTAAATTAAAATTAATCCCGTTGTCGAAAGAAAATACGTTTTTCGTTAAAACATTGCAAAAGATTGAATTGATTTAACCTACGAATTCAAGGTAAAATCAATGCTAATGACATAAATTATATTAAATGGTAAAAATATATTCTATTTATACTTTAAAACCATTAAATATTATAATTTAACCACATAAGATATTACGATGAAAAAATTTGTTTTCAATTAAAATATAGCGTGTTTTTACTATTCATTAAAATATGAAAGTCATCAGAATAAAATGAAAAATTTATCCAAAGTAAATTTTTATTTCTTGATTCCAAAGAATAATTTTATTTTGTCAAATGGAACTTATAAACATGTCAAAAACTAGATTTAAAGTGGTTGTGCCATCAAAAGGTGGCAAAACTGCATTTTTTTTGAAAAATACTTATTTTACTCGAAAAATTTATTTTGTTCTTATAACATGTTCTAGAAATGTGTAAGATGAATAATAATGTTATAAAATTTAAAATTTAGTTAACACTATTCATAATGGCTAGTTCATAACAATATTATAATAATATATCGTTGTTTAGTAAATCCAGGTATTGCGTACAACACACGCTATCGAGGAAGGTCGCAATTGCGTGTAATGCAAGCCAAGTCAGGTTTGCGTGTAGTGCACGTCTCCTTTGTTTTTGAATATAATATAATCAAACCATATTTTATTTATACATTGAATATATATATATACACTCAATGTTGCATAGAATAACTTCTATCAAACGAACTTGAAATTGTGTGTAACAAGAGCCAAGAAAAGTGTTGCGTATACTGCAAGCTAATACGGTGTTGCATATAGCTCAAGACAATATTGGTGTGTCATACAATAGAATATATGAATGAAATTAAAAAGAATGTATCTTATAAAATCTCGGGTGTTACAATCTTCATCCCAATAGGTTGGAGTTTTACATCTCTTTCCTTATAGAGCTTCATATGGAGCTATCTAAATATTCAAGTGGAAGCTATTGTTGTATGAGAAATCAACTAGTGGGTGATGATGATCCCATCCACCTTTAAATTATAATGATAAGGATCTTATAATAGTTTCGAGTGTGTTAGTAGTACTTTCAAATTGGCCATTAGTTTGGGGGTGATAGGCCATGCTGAAATTCAATTTAGTACTCAAGGAATATTGAAGACACCTCCAGAATTCAGATGTGAAAATGGGTTCATGATCAGAGGCAATTGAGAGTGGAAGACCATGTAGTATCCCCACATCCTCCACATATATCATAACAAGTTTTTCCATTGAGATATCTTCACAAACAGTGATAAAGTAAACAATCTTGGTGAGTCGGTCTACCACTACCCATATCACATTATTTCTTCTGGATGTCTTTGGGAACCCTGTCATAATGTCCATGGTAACATTCTCCCATTTCCATATGGGTATAAGAAATTATTGAATCATCCCTTTGGACTTTTTTCACTCTACTTTAACTTTTAGGCATATCATGCACCTTGAGATATATTCTACAATATCATTCTTAATTTTATCCCACTAAAAGTTCTCTCAAAGATCCCGATACATCTTGGTGCTACCAGGATGGATATAGAAAGTTTATCTATGTCCATTTCCCAATATAAAATTCTTTATAACAGATGATAAAGGCACACAAAGACTTGTTCCAAACCTAATTACACCATCATTATCGACATGGAACTCTTATAGATTCTCTTACTTTACTACATTAATCTTCATTTTCAACTCTATATAATATCTTTGTGCCTCTTTAATTTTATCTTGGATAGATGGTAGGGAAATCATTTGGGAAAGGTTAGATTATTCCCTACCATTATTATTTCTAAATTCATCTTTTGTATATCCACGAAGATAGGGTCTTTATTAATCTGAAACTCAGTTAGAGTAACAGTTTCTTTTCTTCTTAGAGTATCAAATACCTTGTTTTCCTTTCCGAGATGATAGTAAATATATCTTTTATAATCTTTTATTATCTCTAACTATATCATTTGATGTCTTTTCAGCTCATTTTGTGTGAATATATAGTTTAGTATCTGGTTATCGGTATATATGTCACACTTCTCACCGTATAGGTAATACCATCATATTTTCAAGGAAAAATCATAGATGATATCTCTAGATCATTCCTAGGGTAGTTCTACTCATGGATCTTCAACTTTTAAGAGGCATATTCTATCACATTATCATTTTTCATGAGAACACAACCCAAGCCTTTATTGGAAGCATTGATGTATATCACAAAACTTTCTCCACATTTTTTTAATGTGAGTATAAGTGTAGTGATTATCATTTTCTTTATCTCCTTGAATAATTCCTCAAATTATTATATCTATACATATTTTACCCGTTCATGTGTTAAATTAGTTAGCGGGCATGGAAATCGTATGAAATTTCTCACAAAACATCGATAGTACACTACTAAGCCATGAAAACTATAGATTACTATGACACTAGAGGGTCTGAGTCATTTTTCAATTGTCTTTGTTTTTGAAGTGTCCACATAAATTCCCTTACTTATGATCAAATATACTAAGAACATGACTTTCTATATCTAAAAGTCACACTTGATGAACATTTCATAAAACTTCTCCTTCCTCAATGTCTCCTACATGAGTCTTAGATGTTCTTCATTTTCCTCCATGCTCTTGGAGTAGATGTGAATGTAATTAATAAACACTACCACAATATTTTCAAGGTAATGTCTAGAAACTCTATTCATAAAACCCATGAAGATTGCATGGTCATTATTAAGTCTGATGGGAATCACAAAAAACTCATAGTACCCAATCATTGTATGGAAGGTAGTCTTTTAAATATATTCCTTATTCACCTTTTGCTGATGATATCCATAATGGATATCCACCTTTGAGATGTACCAAGATCCTATCAACTAATCAAACAAGTCATCAATCTTAAAAATATGATAATTGTTCTTTATGGTGATATTATTGATCAATACACAGCTACATCGATCCATTTTTCTTCATGATGAAGAGAACAGGAACACCCCAAGGTGATTAACTAGGTCATATAAACCCTTTGTCCAAATACTATTGCTGCTACTTCTTTAACTCATATAGTTAGATAGGATCAATCCTATAGGGAAATGTTGAGATAGGATTAAATTTAGGTATGAGTTATATTGAGAACACTACCTGATAATATAGTGGTAGTATGAGTAACACTTCAGGAAGTACATCACTGTATTCGCTCAAAATGGGAATTTCCCCTAGGTGGATAACTTTCTTTGACTCAACCATTTGAGCGAGATATGCCTCTCCATAGGGAATCAACACCCACTCTATTGAAGGATTTTTCAAAGGATATTCATGATATTCCATGAATTTTTAAAGTAGCATGGGATAGTTTGGAATGTGAAAAGATATTTCCTTTTTTTGAAGGTTTATAAGTGATCTATATAAAGAGAGATAATCCATCCCCAATATAGTGTCAAATTATACCAAGAGAAGTATCATGATATTTTTTTTGGATTAATCTCCCCACATATGCCAAAATGTAAAGATTACAACACTTGGGTTGTAATGATTTCACCCCAAGGTGTTTTTATGTATATCTCTACTTAATGGGTTCAATGATTCAATTCATTAGTTCTAGAAAACATGCAAGATATATGGAATTCATAAAACCAGAAAAAAATAAGTCATTTTCCATTCTTGAGTGAATAGGATGTTTACCTTGTATGAATTCATTTTCTTACTCCACTTATATAGTAGTGATGGAATAATATTTTCCTTTCTTCTTTTTCTTTAGTGGATGATGATTTTGATTACCCTTAAGAACTTTAGGTTTAGTGCACTGGCTTGCATAGTGCCCTCGCTCCCTATAGTTGTAGCATTGGACCATGGGTGGTACTTATCTTTCCTCAACCACATTGGTTGGACTTTTAACATATTTTCAACATTCATGATCTTGGTAGCCTTCTCTCCCACATTTGAATCATTTACTCATCCCTTTTAGGTAGTTACCAAGACACTTCTTTATAGATGTTTGACATGTGGGTGGTTGAGTTTTAATTCAACCTTTTTCATTAGATCCTCCAGCTTGAAACTCTATATTTCATTTCTTATCACCATAGTCATGAGAACATTCTCCAAAATCCATCTCCACTTTGAGAGCACATCGAATAACTTATTCATAACACCCTGAGTATTAAATTGAAAGATCCTTTAGAATGTGTAGTTTTAAACCACTAAAGAATCTATTAATCTTTCTATCATTATTGATAATAAAACCTAAAACATACCTTGTAAGCCTCATGACATTTTCTTCATAGTCCGTGATATATTATCCTTTCTTTTTCTTCAACTCTATGAATTCTCTCTACATATTAGTTTGAAGAGTTCTAGGGAAATACTTATTAAGAAACATTATCTTAAAGTCTTCCCACTCCATCTCTTCAATTTTTTCCTTGTTTTGGTGTTATTAATCAAATACCACCATTGACCATCCTCTCAATATAGATGATAAAGAGTAATATTCACATTCTTAATCTCATAATAGTGATTAAAAGAAAAGATATTCTCCATCAAGTTTACCCACTATTCCACAACAAGTGGATCAGAAGATCCACTAAACGTTGGTGGTCATTGCCGCATAAAACACTTGAAATCCAGTTGCTCCATCTTTGGTGAAGGAGGACATTACACATTATTTAGCTTATCATTTAAAAATAGAGACAACTGGGCAATAATTACCATGAAAATTTGAACTCCACATCCCAATGCATTTGGGATTTCATTTAGTCTATTTCTACACTATCCCTCAAATGAGTTGTTGGCCAGGTTTCTCCTAGTTCCCACCATTTTCTAAAATAGAAAAGTTTATAAAACAACATATGTCTAAAAGTTATGAATTTATAATTAATTCCTTTGTGAAATGAATTATAAAGGATTATTTTTTTGGTTCCCTATGTTTAGAAATGAATCATGGGTTCTTAATTATACTTTGTCTCATACTAAAGGTTTTCACTAAGGTTTCCAATCCTAATTCCCAAATTAACAAAACCATCATTTGATACCAACTATAGAGACCCTGCTTTTTATTACATCACTATTACATCATTTTAAAGATAAAAAAGAAAAATTCATTACACATCAAGGATCCAAAGGTTTAGTTTATTGGATAAAATTGGACCATACATAACTTTTACAAAATTAAACACAAACATTTTTTTAATTTTGTCTTCTCTATCTTCTTATTGGACCTTGAATTCTCCTTATTAGAAGTAGTCACCTGAGGATACACATTAAAAAGGGGTGAGCTAAAATCCTAGTAAGAGGATAAATAAGAAAAATAGACAATATAACATGTGGTTAGAATAACCATTATTATCATAACATAGGCATAATATCATAAGAATGGGTGAAAGCATTAATATAAAAACTAGAATTTAGAAATTCATTAAAATAAAACATCATTTCTTAGTGATAAACTTCCACACATAGTTACGAACAAACATAGCATCATTTTCATGCATATTTCACTTTACTCATGATATTATTCACATTACCCAATGCATTGGAGCACTATATAATTTTGGGTTCATCCATCAGATCATAACATTTACATTGCACTATATAATTCTGGGCACACCCGTCACATCATAACATTTATATTATCATACATGAAACGTAGAAAATATATCAATCATGAAAATAAATAATCCATGGAAAGGAATGAATTTTTTCTCATAATCATACATTCATAAACTATGGGTTCGCAAATTAAATGGGGAATAACATAATAGATATAAGAATCATCAACCATGAGTTAGATGTAAAAGGAGTGTTTTGAAAGAACAATTTATTTGGAAAATAATGTGCTTTTCATAAACTCCTGTAGAAAAAATGTAAATCCCCAAAAATTTAATATAATTATAAAGAAATTATTTTTATGGAATAACCATGCTGAAATGGGGTGAAAGAGGGAAAACCCAAAGATAGAGAGTTGGGTTCAAAAAATCCCCTTTCATTTTGTTCGAAATATTCATTCACATTAATGTCATGTATAATCACATTAGATAAGTTAATTAGCAATTAAAGAACCTTTTATACAAGTGTATGATTCATTATGGTTTTATTTTGTTTTTTATAGGTATTTTTATGCGTTATAAAGTTTAAATTCATTGTTTGGGAGTGTTCATTTTCTTAGTTTTCATGATCAGTTCACTTGTATACATGAATGGAAGTTCGTGTAAGATGTTGATAAACATCCAGAATTGTTATTTTATATTTTTAATTATATTATATAAGTTTAAATGATATTATTATGTATTTAGTTATATACCATGAGGATGATTCATTCGATAAAAGTCAATGATGATACTTTTTGGTTAATTTTGGCAATTTTTGATCACAACTAACTTGTTTTGTTTTATCATTTAGTATTATGTGTATAAGTTAGTTACAGAAAATAAAATGGCTTAAAAATTAACATTAATTTTTTTTTTCAACCAGTTAATGGTTTTATTAAAATTCTTAATGTAATTTAAGGAAAATTAAAGTTCATCACCCACAATGTTAGTAAATTGACACTTCACGGGTGATAATTTCATTTCTATGATAAAAGAAATATATGGAGGAGATTAATGTTGTGTATTCCATTTACAGGATATAATTCCATTATATGTAAGGTAATGGAGTTATCATGCTATTTATATAAAGGTAGGTGAGTATATAATTAGAAAATAAATTGAAGTTAAAAGGAAATTAAAATAAAATAGAGAATATTTACCTCTTGAATTTTCATCTTGAGATCCTTCTCAAGGAATCTAGGTTTGGTATTTTGTTGATAAAAAATAGATCCTGGACATTGGATATGGAATATGGTATTTTATTGTTCAGAATATAGGAAATTATCAAAGCTTGAGTGGTGTTATGAGAAAAGGTTGTGAGGGGTGGTATTTATAGTTGAGGAGATGGGTGTTTTATTGTTATTTTAATCAATAGTTTATTATTTTCCCCAAGAAAAGAAACAGTGAGGACTATAGTGACTCAATATAGTAATTAGTTCATGTGATTTTTAACCAATGGTCATTTACATCATCTATGACTCAATAATGTCTAAAAAATTCAGGTTCTTAGCATTTACGTAAATTATTGTATTTTACTGTTCACAAAAATCAAGTATTTCAGAAAAATCCCAAGAATTCACTTTTAACCATTTTTCCATGTAAAGAATTAAAAAATGAACTCCATTTTATGAAAATTATTTTTTAGATATGATTAATTTAGTATTTAATTAAAATCATCATTGATTGGAAAATAAAAATTTAAAAATTATAACTGATTTTATAAAACCTTTAAAAATTACTTAAGGTCTCATAAAAATATCTTAAAATCAGAAGACATAAAAATATTAATTTTTGAATACATTTAGTGAAACAGATTTCTTTTAAATTAATATTAAAATATTTTTGACTTAAAAAATAGCAATAGTGAATTAATAATTTTGAAAATATTTATTTACTTATATTATGAAATAATTATATCATATTTTCACTTATAAGATGGATAAACTTTATTTATAGTATCATTGGTATGATTAATATTTCCTTGGATGATTTACTATTCATAAGGTTCATATTACTATTCCTAATGCTAACATTACTATTCATAAGGGTAAGTTACTATTCACAAAAATTAAGTTTGTCTTTTTAGACACAAAATATCTTACTGATCACAACTATGTGTGTTAGATTTTCGAAATTCAAAAAACAAAAGGGGAAGAATTATGTTTAACAGCTAGGCCCTAAAGGACACATAGTATTTATTAGTTCATTTTAGCTTGATATGGCATTATGTTTCCTAACGTGATTTTATGCGACACAATTATAAGAAGCAAATTTCCATTGATAAAACTTTGTGTCGTTACAAATCTCCCTTAATAAAACTCACATCCTTCACGAAGCAACCTGCCTTTGTGGGACCAAATGCCTCCATGAAGCTCATTGAGTCAACATGGAAAATTCAATCATCATGGATCAACCATTACATTAAAAATTTGGCATCAATCAATACATTATAAGTCTTTTCAAGAGTCTCAATATCAAATAGAAATACTTCTTCATGGATCTCTTCTACCTTAAGTAAATTAGAGGGATTTCATATTTTCTCTATAATTTTCCATATGATAATGATGTGGCGTTGCCTCATATTTATAGGCTCGACCGTTCGGGATGCACCACAACCTCTAGTGTAATTTTTGGATCACCCAAAAATATCTTCTTGATGCTCCTCCATTCACGACACTCCTTTGATATTTTTTGTTGTCACAAAGAACATTGGAAAACCATCACACACTCACAATGCTCCTATTTTTCATAATCATAGAGATCACCATCATAATATTCATTCCTTCCCAAAACAACCTTCATGAAACTCATTCATCAGAAAAATCATTCCTTTACACTATTTTCATAAGTCCTTCGTGAATTTCCATGTTTCGTGATGCTTGAGATCTTCCAAATTGTGGACTCCACAATTTTGGTAAACACAAGAAAACTGCACCACAATAAAACTCTGCTTCAGTAAAACCAACCATGACGATTGAAAACCATCTAGTGGAATCATTATTTTCAATAAATCCATAAACTAATTGGTAGAACCTTTTCTCCCCATTTACTTCATAAATATTACATTAAAAGTTCTCTAAATAACTTATGATATTTGTAAAATACAAACCAACAAATAATCCTCAGATTCTCCAAGTAAAGTATTTTAACGTCCTTGTTTTCCACTTTTACAAAGTGTGGTGATTTTATTCCTTCTCAAACATCCTTGGAAAAATGAAATTACCTGAAATTGATATTCCTCAATGTTAGATTGGTCCTAAAGATATCCCATTTGGATTTTATTATCAACCAAGATTCTTAAGTCACTAAACTTTGTATCCTTATGTAATAGATTAATTATAAATAATTCTACGCCTACTAAAGCTAAATATTTATTGGAAATAAGAATTATTTCCAAAAAAAACCATGATATCCAGAAGTAGTGATTCATTTCTTTTTCATACTTTTCACTTATTCAACATTCCTGAAAATGTTTTTTCTGTTTCTGATAATAACTCCAACAAACAGTTAGAATAGTTCACACACTTACATCATGGATTCACAGCTTACCCACAACTCCCCCTTTATTCATGCTTCCATAAGGATGGATTTATAAAATAATCCCCCCCTTGAAAACACTATCGAATGGTAATATGAGAGAGTGAAAATAAAAACATACCTCAACCTTGATGATAAATAGGATGAATGCCCATTTTCAAACTCAATTTAGAAAAAGGTTACATTGGTAATGGTTTTGTGAATACATTAGTAACTTGTTCTAATATAGGAATATACTCCAGATTTAATTCATTCCTCTCCAAATTATCTTTGATGAATATATAATGTCTGATTCTATATAATAGTTATTTCTATATGTTCATTGAATCAAAATGCGTGAAAAAAAAATCATGAAATCAGAGTAATCATTATGTTGATATTACACATCATGAATTTACAAGATATATCATGTATGACTCAAGTCAAAAGAATAAATGGTACACACTTATAATAACTATTCTGAAGTTTAAATGGATACCCATCATTTTTACTCCAAGGTACATTTTCATACATAATTAATTTTCAATAAATTTACTTATGCCTTTTTAAATTATTCTATATGATAGTCTCAAGGAAATCCGATTGAAAATTAAGATAAATGAATTGATTAATTAAGAAGATAATTAATTGATTTGAGAAGGATTTATCTTAAATTATATATATTGCAATTGAAAGATAATTTTCATATATGAATAATTTTTTTCTTGTATGTTTATGATCATGAGCGTAGACATGACCTTTCTATGTGATTGGTTTGTTTTAAATTATTATTAAATAAACTTTTGGACTACATTCCACCACTCCTTTTATTACATAAGGTCATATGTGCCCATGGTTTGTTTAATATAAAACCCTTCACTTCAGATAAACATGACTAAAATCATATGTAATGGATGAAGTTCCCATTCTCGTGGAGGCAGTTCAAGTTTTTATTCGAGGTGAATCAAATCCATGAGAGATATATAGGTGTAAATAAGTAACACTAAATATAATAGATTCAAGGTGTAGTACCCCCAATTTGAGGTATGTGGCCTTTTTTATGCATTTTCATGTGTTTAAAGTGCATTGGATGAGTTGGGAAGAGGTTGGGAGAGTTTGGAATGGTTTTGGATGAGTTTGGAGGCTTTTAAAGGGGTGTACGGTTTGAGCATGGTTAGTGGAAACCGTTTGTATTCTCCAGGAAACTGTGATAGGGAGACAGTAGGCTTCGCACAGCCTGCACATGATTTTCCAAACCATGTGGAACCTTGCTCTCGAGGCAGTAGCGTGCACATAGTTAGCGCACGATTATCCAAACCGTGCAGGCTAACCCTGCGACCACTTAAAGTTGGTGTTTTTAAGTACATGCTCCCTCGGGATTAACCTATTTCACTCCAATTTTCCTCCCACCCGAGCCTCACTCGGTATTTTGGGTTTTCAGGGGTTGAGAGTTCTCTTCCACTCGATTTGGAAGCGATTTTGAGGGGTTTCAAGGCGGTTTGAAGGTGGTTTCTCCTAGGTAAGTCCCTCCTCTTAGGTTCCTTGTGTTTTCCTCTAGATCTACATCCATATATTTCTTTGTTTTCTATATCTACACTTTTTGTGTGTATATCTAGGGTTATGGTTTCCTTGGATGATGTTTTTAAGGATTTTGGATGTTAGGAAATGGGATCTAGAGAGGTTTCGGTGGTGCGTTCGCCGGATTTGAGGTGCGGTTGTTCGTGGGTTGATTTCTCCAGAACCCTACAAGGTATGTGGCTTCTCTATGAACTCCACGTGGTTAGAGAAAGTGGTTTTTGGTTACAATTAACTTTGTTGGCTTTAAATTAATTGTGTTTTAATGTGCGAAGGTGGTTTGAAATCCATTTGGGGATTTTTGGGAAAAAGGTGGTTTTATGGAGAAAGGCTATTGTTGTGGATTTTAAAATGGACATTTTAAAATGGGATGTTATGGTTGATTTGTGAAAATTATCGATGGAAATGGTTTTCAATAAAGAGGTTGTTTTATTGAATTGTTGTTTGGTATGAAAAATGTTTTTTCAATAAATGGGCGATTTATTGAAGTTGATTGATATGCAATGGAATTGGTTGATTGCATGATGTTGTGACCTTGATGGGTGATATTCATGGTTGTGATTGGTTGAAATATTGTGTTAAAGTTGGAGGGAGGTCTCACTATAAAAGGTGATGGATAGTGGTTGGAAGAACCACCACATGAGTAGTGGTTGGGAAGTACCGCTAGTTGTGAATGTGTGAATGAGTTGGGAAGAAGTCCCACCGTTTTGGTTGTTTTGGTGTGAATAGATGAACGGGTTGGGCGGAAGTCCCACCGTTTGGTTGTTTGTTATGCATTTCTTTGCAAGTTGGAATTTGTTGTGCTAATTTGTACATGATGATATGGCTTGTTTCATGTTTGTTTGGATTTCCCTTGGTTGTTGGGTTTTGGTGTGATGGATTTATAAGAGTGTGTTGGGATCATGGAAATGGTGGCACTTGTGATTTATATTATTTAAACTGTTTTATGTAAATGTACTAATGGTTTTATCCTAGTGGCATGTGTAGGGAAGTCATTTGGGGAAATATAACTTAGTTTTATTACTCACCCCTGCTATGGAACGTTGGTGTCCTTGCAGATGTTGTGTACCGTGATGTGGGAAAAGGTAAGGAATCTCCCTCCTTTAGTGGAGCTTTGTGATCCCTTGGTGGATCTGGGAGCTTGGAGCTTTGTGTGGAGCTGTATTGGTGTCATGGATCATAGTGTTTGTTGTTTAGTTTTCACTTGTACTCTGATATGTTTGGTTGTTTTGGTTTTGGGTTGTATTGTGGAACAAATTTGTTGTCTTTTGGGAATACATGTTGGGGTTGACAGTGAATGCATCTTTTGTTGTTGGATTGGTTGGTTTTTTCTTTAGTGAAAATAATTCCCCATTGTTCCTTGAAGCCCTCAGAATTTATTTCTAGCCTTTGGTGCCTTGGGAACGTCACTTAAGGCCAAGTAACCCTCATTGAATCTTCAAGCCAATGAGGTAGGTGCGGGGTGTTACAGGTGGTATCATCTTGTTCAATCATTTGGAGTTGATTCTTGGATTTGGTGTTGACATTCATTGTGGTATATTACCCGAGACAGGATGGTAGCAAGGCGTAGAATTGTCTGAACTTGAAACCTATAGTACAAAAAAACGTAGCTAACCCTTTTATACTGAAATTCAAGTTACCAGAGAGTTGGGAACATAAGTGTTTTGGAGACACTTATAGGCATTGGATATCTCATTGTCGTGGGTGTAGACAATGAGATGAGCATGACATGTAGGGTAGAAATGACTTCCCACTAGGATGCATATTTCATTAAGGTATAATGATTTATGATGTGATATGAATGTGTGAAATTGTATTATGAATAAATTTGTATTTTGAAAATTGTTTGGTTTTCAAAATGGTGAAACATGGCACATGTGGAAAAGGTGGAAATCCTTGTTGTGATAGTTTTCTGTAATGTGATTTGAAATGGGATTTTGTGATGTCTACGGAAGTGAGACTCATGGTTGTTTGTTTTCAATTTATAGAAATGGTATCGGGTAGGCGTCGTAGAGACCAACCAGAGGAGTCTGCTGAAAATGTGGTAGCACCTGAGCCTCAGGTGAACCAGCAGCTAGTGCAAAGTATAGTCACTACTACAAAAAACGGGCAAGGGAAGTGCCCCCTTATATTAGGGCTAGAAAAGCACTGATAAAGAAGACCTGTATCAGTTCTAAAATTTTAGCGCTGATAAAGGGTAACCATTATCAGTGCTAAAGATGTGCTGATAAAATGACCCTTTATCAGCGCTAGAAAAGCACTGATAAAGACTCTCTGTATCAGCACTAAAATTTGAGTGTTGATATAGGAATGATTTATCAGTGCCTTTTTAGCACTGATAAAGACTACTATTATCAGCACTAAAAACAAGCTGATAAAGGATACCTTTATTAGTGCTAAAATGATAGTGCTAATAAAGGTAGTCTTTATCTGCACTTTGTTAGCGCTAATAAAACATTATTCCATTTTTTTATAATGTCGGTCGCACAGTGCCCCCATTTTATCGCGACCTAAAGCTCTTGCAGTACTGGAACCCTGCGACTCCCCTCTGCCGCCCGCTGAGTTCTCATTGCTGGACCTTCGCCACCCTCGCTTCTCTTTGCCGTACCTCCACTTCCCTTGCTTCTCATTGCCGGACCTCTGCCACCCGCAACTTCCTCTTCGGTTTTCCAGACCTCCGCCGCCTGCAACACCCTCTTCGGTTTTTCGGACCTCCCTTTAATGCATGTTTTCCAAATATTTTTTTAATATTGTTCTTTTTGTTGGTTAAATCATTATTGGATATTGATTGTGTTATTTTATTTGGATTCATTGTTATGTTTTGGGTGTACCTTTCCTTAGGTTTCAAATTATGCTCTTAGTGGTTCTTAATGGTTAGTGGTTGTAGTCTCTTTTTTGGGTGAAGGGATGTGTTCTTAGTATATTTCCATCTTATGTCCCACCATTTTAGTGAAAATTTAAATGGTTGGGTGACCTATGCTAGGTCTCTGGACATTATTGGTATTTTCTCTCTTCTTAGTGATGTAGACGTGTCATTTGGAGATGTATGATGTTCTTGGAGGATATACATTAAGGGTTCTTGGGAATATTGGTTATCTATTCATTTTAAATTTTTCGCAGTGGTCCTCTATTCGGTGAATCTTCCCATTTGACCCTCTGTCCCAAGGTGAAACTCCCTCCCTTTATCTCTTCCCTTGGGATCTATTTTTAGGGTGATTTGGCCTTTTATCTACAAGGAATCTATAAGTAAGAATATCATATTCTCTTTTATTCTCCTTTCTTGGTCACTAATTTTTTATCTCTTGGGTTATTTTTCTATAGAAAGGGTTTTGACCTAGGTTGTCTTTAATCTTATTTATTTGGGTTAAATCTTTATGGTTATGGTGTTTAATTGCATCCTTAGGGCCTTTCCTTAGTTCAGTTGGTGGTTTCATTCTGGTTTTGTGAAGATATCAAGAAATTGGTAGGTTGTTCCATTATTTGACATTGTTTTATGTGTTTAATATGATTTATTTGGTTCTAAAAATGTTTTATAAATTGTCTGGGTTTTGGGAAACATGTTTTCCAATTTTTTTGTTCTGCGTAAGGGTTTGATAATGATTTGACTATTGTAAATGTTTGTTTGTCATGTGTGTTTCTTTTATTGGAAGTGTGATTTTATAAAATAGATATAATTTTATATAGGGGTGGAATTGAGCACAATGGAATCCTAGTTATCTAGGTGGGTAGACTAGGTCTAGTATATTAGGTGAATTAGTCAGGCCAATGATTGGTCTCCTTAATAAGGATATACATAACAACACAAACTAAAAATTCATGTTCTAGGGATTGGAGGCTCAAATAGGACCTTCATGTATAAGAGATGTGATCACCAGGAGTACGAGGATCCTAGGACCCTAGTAACCATAATACCTTAGAGACTTTCTATAGTGCTCATACTATTCTTACCATTATCTTGTCACATTTACTATCTATTTTATTTCAAAGAATGTTTTATTTAAATTGTATCTTCCTTTTTTTAATTAATAACATGTTACAGTTTATCATAATGTCGTTACATGGAATCTATTTTTGTTGTTTCCTACTAGGTATGTGGGCTCACACCTTATATACACCCTCAGGTTTATGTACACCTTATTATGTTTTACGCAGTTAAAGGCAAGGTTCCCTTGGTGGTGATGGTGGATATATGTGCTTGTAGTTCCCCTTTTGGTGACTGTTATTGGTTGTGGAATGGGGATGTTGACCGTCATGTTTAATGGAGGCTTGGTTGTATTGTTGGTTCCCTTACTTTTTTTTTGTTATTTTGGTTTTGGTTGAAATTTTTAAATGCTTATCCCCTATTGCAGTGTTATCTTTTGGTCTATTATATTGTGAAATTTGGTTATGATATGCTGTTTGATTATTATGTAATATTTATGGTTTTTTACATGAAAAAACCATTCCCAAAGGTGTTACTCAATGCCTAGTCACTAGTTACAACCCATGGGGATTGGTAATTCCCTTTGGACCTTCCCACGAGTTGGGTTAGGTGTCTAGTGGGATGGAAACTTGACCTATTTCATGACAAGAAGTCTACACCATATTTTAGTTTTCCAAATCCTTTCTGTACTGTGTCCATGGGAGGTTGCAACGTGGTATCTTTTTTTATAGTCTTAAATTCCATGAGCCCAATTTTATATTCTTTTTTCTCCTACACAACTCTCAATTGAAATCTTGATTCTTTAAGGCTTACAAGAGATATTTTAACTCCTCCAAACTCCCTTCTTCTCAGATAGAAGCTCCAGTGGATGCATTTGGTTTTTCTCTAATAAGGGGATCTCTCATCAATTGGAAATCCTCTATCTCCTCTTATATCCTGATTATAGAGTGATAGATCATCATCTTTTTAGTGAATCTAATATTCTTTTTTATGAATCTTGATTATAGGTTAGACTACTTGATCTCCTTATAATGAAGTGGTTCTCTTCTATTATATTTGGAAGTCTTTTTTGTGTACTTTAACCATAAATACTAATATTTGAGATTAAAATAGGATGAAGATGAATAAATATTGGATGTATGCTAATCATTTAACAATAGAGTACGAGAATGGAGTGAAAGAGTCCATCAAGTTTTCAAAGGATCACACAAAGGATCCTTCTCAAATACTTTGTCCGTGTTTACGTTGTTGTTATTCTAGACTACTTACTCCAGAGGAGTTGGAAGAACATTTGATATGTCATGGAATAGATCGGAGTTATAAATGTTGGAATAAACACAGAGAAAAAGCGAATGAAGCTACTAGCTGGGATAAAACTGCGTTTTATGGATCGTCAGATATGAATACAAATATGGATAATGAAGAAGACCGTATGGAGGATGTGATTATAGATGTCAATGATGATAAAGATCGTATTGAGTAAATTACAAAGGAAATTCAAGATGAACTACATGATTAACTAAAAATGTTTTAGAAGTTAAAGGGTTGTGTAAAGACGCCATTGTATAATGCTTGCACTAAGTATACAATATTGTTAGCTATACTGAAGTTGTATAAATTGAAAGCGGGAAACTGGTGGAGTGATTTCAGTTTTACAGAACTACTTGATCTCTTGAATGACATGCTCCAAGAAGATAATGAGCTCCCAATCTGGAAAAATGATGCTAGAAGAATTCTACGCTCGATGGGAATGATTTCTGAAAGAATACATGCCTGTTTGAAAGACTTTATAATGTTTCGAAAGGAGAAAAAATCACTTACAGAATTCCCAAAGTGTGGTGATTATCGATTGAAGAAAGATAAATCCAATCCTATGAAAGTTGTATGGTACATTCCAATAATTCCAAGTTTAGGCGTCTATATGGAAGTGAAGAAACTAGAAGACAATTTTCATGGCATGCAGATAAAAGAAATAAAGACTAGTTATTACGTCATCTGGCTGACTCTCCTCAATGGAAGAAAATTGATCATGAGTATCCTGAATTTGGAAAAGAGCTGAGAAACATTCGTCTTGTGTTATCTACAGATGGTGTGAATATTTTTGATTTTCAAACAAGAACTCATAGTACATGGCCTGTTATGTTGGTAAATTATAACTTTCCACCCTAGTTATGCATGAAGCGGAAATTCATCATGTTATCTAAGCTTATATCTAGACCAAAACAACCAGGTAATGATATTGATGTTTATCTGGCTCCTTGGATCGAGGATTTGAAGTTATTGTTGGACTCAGGTGTAATTTTGTATGATGCTTATCAAAGTTAATACTTCACGTTGAGAGTGATGTTTTATGGAAAAATAAATGATTTCCCTACTTATAGAAATTTTTCAGGCTATATCATTAAAGGAACTCAAGGGTGTCCCGTGTGCGAAGAAGATGCAGAATCAATTAGGTTGAAACATTCATCGAAATATGTGTTTCTAGGACCTCGTAGATTTCTACCTCGTCGTCATAAGTACCGATCTTGGATGACATCATTCAATAGAAGTTTAGAAAAACGTGCAACACTATCTCCACTAACAGGTGATTAGCTGTTTGAGAATGTAAAAGATCTGAACACTGTTTTTGGTAATCTTTTTTCAAAAAACCTTTAAAAAATCGGTTGAAAAAAGAGATCATTTTTTTTGAATTACCATACTGGAATTGTTTGTACGTCAGAAATTTTCTTGATGTGATGCATGTGGAAAAAAATATATGTGATAGTGTTATCAGAATGTTGCTAAATTCCCCTGGAAAAACAAAAGATGGAATTAAGGAAAGGTTGGACATGGTTGACATGGGAATACAAGAAGGGTTGGCTAACATGAAGGGTGAAAATCGAATGTTTCTTCCTCTAGCTGCTTATAATATTTCTTGGGTGTAGAGATATTAGTTTTACAACTTCTCCAATGATGTAAAGGTTCTAGAGGGGTACTCATAAAATATCAAGAACATTGTGTCAATGAATTATTTGAAGTTAAAAGGTTTGAAATCACATGATTGTCATGTTTTGATGTAAGATCTAATTCATATAGGTTTACATTGCATTTTTCCCAAGAATGTTCGTCACATGTTAACCAAACTTTGTTTCTTCTTCAAAGCTATATGTAGCAATGTTTTAGACCTGGGGAAATTTCCAGCTATAGAAAAAGAAATTTTCATCATATTATGTGAATTATAAATGTTCTTCCTACAAACATTCTTTGATATGATGGTTCATTTGATGATTCACTTGGTGAGAGAGCTTCAACTTTGTGGTCCTGTGCACTATAGATGGATGTATCCTGTTGAACGGTATAGGAAGATTTTGAAAGGGTATGTCAAAAATCGAAGTCGTCCATAGGGTTTTATAGTGGAGCAATATATTGTTGAGGAAGCCATTGAATTTTGTACTGAATACCTATCTGATGTGGAAAGCATTGGTCTCCCAAAATCTCGTCACACTGGACGCATTGACGGTGAGGGAATTTCTGGAAGAGAAGTTGTGACAATTAGTATTACAGATCGGGAGCAGGCTCATCTTTATGTTTTGCATAACAGTTGGGAGGTTGCTCCATATATTTAAACTCACAAAGAAATTCTTAGGTAGTTGAATCCATCGAGGGCTGAAAATGGTTATCAGATACAAATAATCCCCAATTTATAGGATGGTTTCAGGACCATATTTTTAAGTAGTTGGATGAAAATCTGAATTCAATTTCAAAATGACTTCGATGGCCAGCTGCTAAACCAAGTGTGTATGTATTATCTTACAATGGTTATGTAATTAATGTTTATACATTCTATACAGATTAACATGATGAAGATAGTACCATGAAAAATAGTGGAGTTACACAAGTGGCTGAAGCAATGCATGTTTCTGGAAGTAAGGACAGAAATCCAATTTATGCAAATATGTCATACTTTGGCATTATCAAACTAATATGGGAGTTGGATTATACGACATTCTAATTGACACTTTTTCAATGAAAATGGATCGATAACAACAGTGGTGCTAAAATAGATGAATGGGGATTTGTGAAAGTTGATTTCAGTAAAGAAGGGTACAAAGACGAATAGTTTATAATGGCATCAAAAGGGGTACACATTTTTTATGTTCCAAATCCTGCAAACCGAAACTGGTCAATTGTTCTGTTATCATCCAAAACTACTAAAGGTTCTGATGAAAATTCAGTTGAGGAAAATCCTTTTAGTGGTACGTCATAATCATTTCGGAGCGGTCCCAATGCAGATGATGTTTTGTATGTTAGAGGAGACCACAATGAAGGGATTTGTATAGTCGATAGAGGTTTCAAATCACTTCAACATTTGAAAAAAAGAAAGAGAGTTTAGAAAACAAGTTATATTTTGTTTGTAATATCGATCTTGTTATTTCATGTTATTATCTTATCATTACTGAATTTCTTTAATCTAAATTAACTGTTCAACCACTTTTGCAGATAATGACATCTTCACATTCTGGTGATCCTAACCTTGAGGTTGAACAAGTCTCTCAAGCTTCTACTGCTATTGCTCCTACTGCGGCTCCTGCTGCTCCTCCTGATATGGCTCCTGCTGCTCTTGCTGCTCCTACTGCTCTTGCTGCTCCTGCTGCGGCTCCTGCTGCTCCGGCTGCTGTGGCTCCTACTGCTCTTAGTGTTGAGGTTCATCAACCATCAGCACATGTCATTGATACCATTCCAGATGAAGTTATATATGATGTTGATATCGATGAAATGGTCAGGAATGAAGGACCGACGTCGCAGAAAACACAGGTGCGTCGTAGTTTCATGGTGTTGGCCAAAAATTATTAAGGCGAAAAGTAAAGGCATCAAATTTGAAGTTGGATGGAATGCATGAGGCCAACATGTGAATCCCAACAAGGCTATGTTTAGCAGCTACATTGGAGTTTTCACTTAGAAACGCATGCCAATTGACATAGATTCATGGCACCATGTGGTGTCTGGGCTGAAGGCTGTGATCTGGGAAGAAATTACGGTAACATTAGGAATTTATTTCTTCAATTTACTAGAAAATAAAATAATGAAACAATGTATTACTGTTCTCATTCTCTTGCAGAGTACACTTATAGTAGACGATTCACACAAGGATTATGTACTAAGGCTTGCAGGAAAGATTCATCGAGGTTTTCACACTATTTTAACAAGATTTCAAATGAACGATTCTAAAGGTAAAATAAACCCGCACCCACCCATTGTCTACGCTCACCTGATATCCCAAGAAGAATGGGATGCATTTATTGGCCGTCATGGGGATGAGAAGTTTCAGGTACATTGTGGGTGATAATACATTGTTTGAGGATACCTGTATTCATCACTTTGATTTTCAATATTTCATTTATGAAATAGAAACTCTGTACTGAAAATAATGAACGTGCATCAAAACCAACATACCCTTATCGTAAAGCAAGGATGGGGTACGCTTCATTAGAAAAGAAAATGGTATGTATTTTAAATTTACAGTAATATTGTTAGGTGCCAATAAACAAAATCATAATTATATTTCTATGTTTATATGCAGATTGATGAGTCAAAAACCAAATGCACTTCCATCTAACGTCATGTGCTATGGAAGGAGGCACGTGTGAACAAAGAAGGGAAGTTAGTAGATGAGAACACACAGAAAGTGTGAGAAATATTTGTAAGTATGACATGATGATAAAAAGATTTGTTTAAAATTGCTATTACTTAAAAATAATTAGTTATTTTCCCATATCTGACAGTCACAGGAATCAATTACTCATGTAGCTGATACAGACCTATTATCGAAGGCTTTGAAGCAGCCAGAAAAATACGGTCATGTCAGAGATGCAAGGTTTGGGGTGACACCCCGACTATATTTTGAGAAGAAGAAAAAAATGGATGATACAGATGAAAACTTGGAACAAATGAGCGAAAAAATAACAACCCTTGATGAATGATTGCAATGGCAGGGAGAGTTGCTAGCAACTTTTATGGGTGGGAAGCAAAGGGAAGAAAAAACTTAGGAACAACCAACGTGTGAACATCCCACCCCACCCCCACCAGCTTTGAGGCAAGCCATTATCCTCAAAGAAACTTCTTAGCCATGGTAATCAATATTCTAATAATTGTTCCCATGAAATTTGAATCAGACAAACACTGATAAGTTTTCTGTACCGATCTTCTACAGGGTGATAATGATTGTGATTTATATCTGTGAACACCCACCTATCACCTTGTAGCGAGGGCTATAGTGTTCAATATCCTAGATGCCACACTGCATAATAGACCACTTCTGAAAGATCATCTGAAAGTGATGATTACTATAGCCCATGATCCAAATGCATAACTACCTATTTCACTTGATGATGATGATATTCATATGGTTGGAAAGGCTATTGGGAAATTTATTTAATGGCCTTCACAACTTGTAAGAGAACATGCAGACAAAGAGGTATTTATTTACTTTTTTTCCAAGCTAAAACCTTAACAATTAATGAAAAAGCATATGAACCAATGATTGTTGTTATAGACGGAGAAAGGGAAGGGGGTGACAAACGTCGACTCAAAACCATCTAAAGGATCGACCAACCGATCCCAAGGAGCTACTGAAAGCACAATAACACCACCTATTCTCTATCCACATTTACTAGCATTGAAGAATCATGTGGATACGGAGCTAAAAGATGGTAATAGTCATATAGTGTTTTTTGAAGAGAATATACATGGAGAGGAAAGTGAAGATTTTTCTGCTGCTGAAAATGCAAATGAAGTCCTTGAAAATGATAGGCTAGGCATCACAACTGTAAATGTATATATGAGGTATGTTTCCATGAATTTATTTTCTAAAATCTGATCTAATGTGAAAATTATGACTAAATGCATTTTATATTATTGACTGATGCATTTATGAAAAATAGTTAAAGGAATTTTCCCATGAGCCATGATTTGGAATCTTTAGTTCTCATATCACATCAACACACCTAAAAAAATTATAGCCATAAAAAAGGGATACAATAGTGAACGACTTTCTGAAAAATTTTGAAAGCAAGATTACAGATGACAGACTTTCCCTAATACCAACCATGCAGGGGTAATACTCTACGATTAAAGCATATCAATTATATTTTCACTTATTTTATTACTTATTCCTTTTTGTTTTTTTTGGAAACATTGGTTGCTAATTGAGGTGAAGTTGGATACTCTGATGATTTATTTTCATGATTCAAAGCAAGGATATCCATCAAACCAACCACACATGATGGAGATTGTGAATCTGTAAGACACTACATCTTAAATTTTAGGTCTAAACATCAAGTATTATAATTTATATTATCTTTTACTAAGGATTCTATTATGATAGGGCAGTGTATCATTATCGTCTAAAAAAGGGAATGAGGACAGGGGCTAAGAATAGGAAGGCGAGCAAGTACTACATCTGGACAAATATCAGGGCATATATAATAAAATTTCACTATCCAAACACATCTCAACAAAACTTACTTATTCTCCTAATGATCAATTTTTTTGTAGTGTCCAAAACAAACAAAAGATAATGATTTCCGTTATTATGTTTGTAAATTTATGAAAGATATCATTTTTCATTTGCAAACTAGCATCCCTAAAGAGTTATTTTCAAAAATAACTACTAGTTCGTTTAAGTTATTTATTAATTATTTATTTTTATATTTTGCAGTACTACTCTGACTACCAAAAAGAATCATACTCTTAAGACAATATAGATGTGTTCAGAAATGAGTGGGCCACATACCTGATGGCAGATTGTACACAAATACAATGAAGATCTGACTTGGGGACATGTACAATTGGTGGTCATTTTTGAGAGGGGTTAAGGGGATCAAAAGATGAAACATTATTGTATGTAAATGTTCGTAGGAAAATTGTAATTGTTATTAAATAAAACATCCTTTATCCAATGAGTCATTTTCACATTTTAACAAATGATATGCACCATCAAAATTCAAGAATGCTAAACCACTCAAAGGGTCTCTCTTGTTTAAAATGGACACCATTTTAATTGAAAACAACAACTGACCTACGGAAATCTGACCAAACGCATTCAAATTGTGTTGATCCTTTAAGATAATGTGAAAATGGCCCTTTGTGATGTGAAAGAGTCAACCCCACCTCAATCTAGGGCATGGTGTGGCCGGTATCACTCAAAGGGTCTCTCTTATGTTTAAAATAGACACGATTTTAAGTGAAAACAACAACTGACCTATGGAAATTTGACCAAATGCATTCGGATTATGTTGATACATTAAAATAACGATCCAAGGGTCCTTGGTGTGACGTGTATGAGTCAACCTCACCTCAATCCGAAGCACGGTGTGGCCGGTACCACTCAGAGGGTCTCTATTTTGTTTAAAATGGACATGATTTTAAGTGAAAACAAAAACTGACCTACGAAAATATGAACAAACACATTTGGATTGTGTTAATCCTTTAGGAGAACGATCCATGGGTCCTTAGTGATGTGTGAAAGTCAATCACACCTCAATCCAAGGCATGGTGGGGCCGGTATTACTCAAAGGGTATCTCTTTTATTTAAAATGGACACGATTTTAAGTGAAAACAACAAATGACCTATGAAAATATGACCAAACACATTCATATTGTGTTGATCCTTTAGTATAACGATCCAAGGGTCCTTTGTGATGTGTAAGAGTCAAACCCGCCTCAATCCGAGGCACAGTGCGACTGGTATCACTCAAAGGGTCTCTCTTTTGTATAAAATATACACAATTTTAATTGAAAACAACAATTGACCTACAAAAATTCGACCAAATGCATTTTTATTCTATTGATCCTTTAGAATAACGATCCATGGGTCCTTTGTGTGATGTGTACGAGTCAAACGCGCCTCAATCTGAGGCACGGTGTGGTCGGTACCACTCAAAGGGTCTCCCTTTTGTTTAAAGTGGACACAATTTTAAGTGAAAACAACAACTGACCTATGGAAATTCGACCAAACGCATTTGTATTGCCTTGATATTTTATAAGAACAATAAAAGGGTCCTTGGTGATGTGTAAGAGTCATATCTTCCTCAATATGAGGCACATTGTGTCCGGTACCACTCAAAGGGTCTCTATTTTTTTTTAAAATGGACACGATTTGAAGTGAAAAAACAACTGACCTACAGAAATCTGACCAAACGCATTCGTATTGTGTTGATCTTTTAGGAGAATGATAAAAAAGTCCTCGGTGACATGTAAGAGTAAACCCCACCTCAATCCGAGGCACAGTGTGGCCGGTACCACTCAAAGGGTGTCTCTTTTGTTTAAAATGGACACGATTTTAAGTGAAAACAAAAACTGACCTACGGAAAGCTGACCAAATGCATTCGGATTGTGTTGATACTTTAGGAGAATAATACAAGGGTTTTTTGTGACGTGTAAAAGTCATCCCCACCTCAATACGAGGCATGTTGTGACCGCTATCACTCAAAGGGTCTCTGTTTTGTTTAAAATGGACACAATTTTAATTGAAAACTACAACTGACCTATGAAAATCCAACCAAACACATTCGTATTTCCATGATCTTTTATAAGAACGATCCAAGGGTCCTTGGTGAAATGTAAAAGTCAACCCCTCCTGAATTAGAGACACGGTGTGGCTGGTACCACTCAAAGGGTCCCTCTTTTGTTTAAAATGGACATGATTTTAAGTGAAAACAACAACTGACCTACAGAAATTCAACCAAAAACATTCTTATTATGTTGATCCTTTAGGATAATGATCCACGAGTCCTTTTTGATGTGTAAGAGTCATTCCCACCTCAATCCGAGGCACGGTGTGACTGCTATCACTCAAAGGGCCTCTCTTTTGTTTACAATGGACGCAATTTTAATTGAAAACAACAACTGACCTATGAAAATCTGACCAAACGCATTCAGATTTCCTTTATCTTTTATAAGAATGATCCACAAGTCCTTGGTGACGTGTACAAGTCAACCCCGCCTCAATATGATGCACAGTGTGGCCGGTACCACTCAAAGGGTCTCTCTTTTGTTTAAAATGGATGTGATTTTAACTGAAAACAACAACTGACCACCCCCTGGACCGCCCCCACCCCCTGGAAAGCCCCCCGGACACCAATCCACCCCCTGAACCGCCCTCCACCCCCTAGACACCAATACACACCCTAGACACCTCCACCCCTCTAGACACCCCACCCCCTATAAATCCCCCCCGACACCTTGGACACTAGCCCACCCCTTGAAAATCCCCCCCGGACACCAATCCACCCCCTGGACCGCCCCCACCCCCCGTGGACACCAATCCACCCCCTGGACACCCCCACTCCTCTGGACACCCCCACCCCCTGTAAAGTCCCCCCGACACCTTGGACACCAGCCCACCCCCTGGAAAGCCCCCCCTAGACAGCAATCCACCCCTGGACTGCCCCCACCCCCTGGAAGCCAATCCACCCCTGGACACCTCCACCCCTTTGGACACACACCCACCCCCTGTAAATCCCCCCCCTGAAACCTTGGACACCATCCCAACACCTAGAAAGCCTCCCTAGACACCAATCCACCCCTGGATAGCCCCCACCCCCCGTGGACACCAATCCACCCCCTGGACATCCCCACTCCACTAGAAACCCCCCATGTAAATCCCCCCAACACCTTAGACACCAGCACAACCATGGAAAGCCCCCCCAGACACCAATCCGACCCCTGGACCGCCCACACCCCCTAGACACCAATCCACCCCCTGGACTCCCCCACCCCTCTGGACACCCCCACCCCTGTAAACCCCCCCGACACCTTAGACACTAGCCCACCCCCTGGAAAGCCCCCCCCCGGACACCAACCCACCCCCTGAAACGCCCCCACACCCTAGACACCAATCCACCCCCTGGACACCCCCACCCCTCTGGAAATCCACACCCCTATAAAGCTCCCCTAACACCTTGGACACCAGCCCACCCCTGGAAATCCCTCGGACACCCCCTACCCCCCCTTGGATAGCCACCCCAAACCCTTGAACAACCCCCAACCCCCTGAATTCTGAATTGAATTCTTTATGTACTTAATTAACTTATGAATTATGTGTTAATGGTGTACGAGTATACTTGTTGTACGGGTATACTTGGTCTAATTAGCTTATGATTTATGTGTTAATTTTGTATTGGTAGACTGGATTTAATTAGCTTATTGAGATGCTGATTTTTTTGCAGGTGTTCAGGTGTGCTGCTGCAGATATTTTCATAGTATCAGAGAGGGCATTTATCAGCACTTTTTTAGCGTTGATAAATTTTGCTTTTATCAGCTCTAAAAGAGCACTGATAAACTACACCTTTATCAGCGCTAAAAAAGCGCTGATAAAACATTCATTTATCAGCGCGTGTTTAGCACTGATAAAGGGGTGTTTTATCAATGCCACGCTTTACAACACTTTTTTAGTGCTGTTGAAGCATGTTTTTAGCACTTTTAATGCCCGTATTTGTAGTTGTGAGTCCAAGCTTTCCAAGATGTTGAAATTGGGAACAAAGTGGATGAACCAAGGTATGTGGATCATGCGGTTCAGTTTCAAAAGTAGAATCCACCAATCTTTAGGTGTGATTCAGAGCCAGAAAGGGCAGAAGCGTGGTTGAATAGAATGAACAAGATCTTAGAGTTATTGGAAATGACAGTAGAGTTAAATGTGAAGTTGGCCACATATATGTTAGAAGATCTTGCCCTTTAGTTGGGGGAGTTGGTAATCCAAGCGGGGATGGGCCAGGGTATGATGTGGGAAGGATTTGAAGAATTTTTTGTTAAACAATTCTACCCACATACGTTCATAATTCAGTGTAAAAATTATTTATTCATTTTTAAGAAAGAGTATATGTCTGTGACGAAGTATGCATCTATGTTTATGAACTTAGAGAGGTTTTCACCCGATGTGGTGGGTAGCAAATTGTTGAAAGGTAATATCTTTGAAGCTGGTTTGAGGCTAGAAATTTGTTCCAAGATAGTGATGTTGTGTATAGATGACTACACAGAGATGGTGAATATAGCCTCGGTGGCTGAGAGGGATTGTTTGGGCACTCTGGGTGGAGGGAGCATGGTGGTACCCATGGGGAATAGTGGTAACTCTAACGCTGGGTTTAAGAGAAGGAGGGACACTTATTACCAGAGTAGGAATATGGTATATACTCCGATGATAGGATCTGTAATTCTTCCTCTGAAGCCCCAGAGCAAGCCATGATGTTTTTAGTGTGGTTCTATGAGCCACATCAAGTGGGATTATACGGAACAACCTCAAGCATGTCAGAATTGTAAGAAGATGGGGAATCTGCAGCATTATTATGGGAATGCTCCAAGTTTGGGTACGTGTGACACTCCTTAGGGATTACAGATGTCGTATGCTTCGACTGGATGGGGACAACAGCACACCCCTCGTCAGCAGAGTAATGTGGGTCATGGTGATTCTCGAAATACCACAAAGCCTCGGCAAGGTAATAAAGAGCAGAGTGTGGCAAGAGAAAATGTGTTTGGAGCGGAGCAGGTTGTGGTGGATGATAAGTCGAGACCATCCATGGTGTGAGGTACTATTATTTTAAATTCTACCTTTATGAAAGTGTTATTTGATACAGGTGCTTCACACTCTTTTATTGCTGCTCGTGTGGTTGATTTTCTGGGTTTAAGGGTAGAAATGATGCCCTCGGTTTTGAAACTTCAAACTCCTATAGGTCAAAGAGAGTGTCGAGCCTTCTTGTGTCAAGCATGTTGTATCATTGTGGGCGAGGTTGAGCTAATGTGGAATTTCTCAATGCTTGAGATGGATGGGTATGATGTAATCCTGGGAATGGATTGGCTGGTGGATTTTAAGTCCCACATTGACTACGATGCGTGAATAGTGGATTTTACGACACACGATGGAGTTAGACATCTATTTAGTGGAGAGAGGCATGAAAGGCAGGGTGAAATGAGTTTGTTGGCACTAGTAGTGTGTACGTTATCGTATCAGTTGGTGGTGTTGTCGTTGGAATCAGTAGAGAGTGCGGACTAGAGTGTTCTTCCAGTAGTTGTGGATCAGTTCATGGATGTTTTTCCTGAGGAACTCTCTGGGTTACCTCCTGTAAGAGAAGTGCAGTTTACGATTGATTTCTCTTCAGGGACTAGTCCTATCTCACTTCCATCTTATCAGATGGCACTAGATAAATTGAAGGAATTGAAAGTCTGGTTGGAAGAGTTAGAAAACAAAGGTTTTATCCGACCTAGCATGTCTCCGTGGGAAGCCCCATTGTTGTTTTTGAAAAAGGCGGATAAATCTTTGAGGCTACTTGTGGATTATCGTAGACTTAAACATGTTAAAATAAAGAATAGATATCCACTTCCACGAATTGATGATTTGTTCGAACAGTTGAGGGGAGCCCAGTGGTTTTCCAAGATCGACCTAAGGTCGGGATATCATCAATTTTGGGTCAGGAAGGGTGATATTCCTAAAACCGCTTTTAGAAGTAGATATAACCATTATGAATATGTGTTTATGCCCTTTGGTCTAACAAATGCGCTAGCGGTGTTTATGGAATTTATGAATAAGATATTTCAGAGATATCTAGATTCATTTGTGGTGGTGTTTGTAGATGATATTCTGGTGTATTCATTGACAAGGTTAGAGCATGATCAGCACTTGGAGACAGTGTTTGGGATCTTGGGGGATCAACGGTTGTATGCCAAATTGTCAAAGTGTGACTTTTGGATATAGGAAGTTCATTTTCCTGGCCATGTGATTTATGAAAGGGGTGTTTCAGTGGATCCAGAAAAGATAGAGTCTATTATATCTTGGAAACCACCAAAGAATGTGTTTGACATACGAAGTTTCCTTGGTCTATCTAGGTATTATCAGGGTTTTGTTCAAAAATTTTCACATTTGGCTTCACTGATGACAACTTTTACAAGGAAGAATATTCCATTCCAGTGGAATGAACAGTGTCAACAGTGTTTCGAAGAGCTAAAGGGTCATCTTACATCATCACCAATCTTGGTTTTGCCAGAACCAGGAAAAGGGTATGTGGTGTATTGCGATGCATCGAGATCAGGGTTGGGGTGCGTTCTCATGCAAGGGAATCATGTGGTTGTGAATGCCTCATGGTAGTTGAGAGTGCATGAGAAGAACTACCCAACTCATGATTTGGAGTTGGCAGCAGTGGTCCATGATTTGAAAGTATGGTGTCATTATCACTTCGGTGAGAAATTCATTGTATATACATATCATAAGAGATAAATCACATATTCTCACAAAGGGATTTGATCTTGAGGCAAAGGAGATGGATGGAATATCTCCAGATGTTTGACTTTGACTTGATGTACACAAAAAGTAAGGGAAATTCAGTGGTAGATGCATTAAGTAGAAAATCATATGCTCGGGTGGTAAAAAAGGCATCAGACCAGTGGCAGTTGATGTCAGTTATAGTTGATATGTGGTTGGAATGTAAGGACCAGGGCGATAGAGTGGTCTTATTTCTGATTTTTTTGATTCCTAACTTGGTTGTACTGGTTAGAAAGGCACAGATATCTGATTCTGAGGGTGTGACCATGGGGTCGAGACTCAATGGCGGGGAGATCATTGAGGGTTGGAAACTGAATGGAGATTCATTTTTGTGTTTTTGGAATCAGATGTTTGTACCAGTTTCTTTTCATGAAGATCTTCTCAGGGTGTATCATCATTATAGGTGGGATGTTCATCCTTGAATTCAGAAAATGTATAAAGCACTGAAGGCACTGTTATTGTGGGCTGGTATGAAAAGAAGTGTGGCTGAGTTTGTTTCGAGATGCTTGACTTGTCAGCAGGTGAAGGTAGAGCATCAGAGGCCAGAAGGAATGTTTCAGTCTTTAACAATCCATGTTTGAATGTGGGAGAAGATAAAAATGGATTTTTTCATAGGTCTCCCAAGAAAGGTCAGAAAGCACGATGCCATTTGGGTGATAGTGGGCCAACTAATGAAGTCGGCCCATTTCATACCGATTTGTGAATCTCACACGGTGGAGGATCATTCCGAAATCTATATCTGGGAGGTGGTAAACAGGTATGGTGTTCCAGTTTCGATTGTATAAAATAGATATCCGAGGATTATATCTCGTTTCTGGAAATCCTTATAGTAAGCCCTTGGGACACAGTTGGCTATGTTCACGGTGTATCACCCTCAGACAGATGGTCAATCTAAGAGGATGATACAAACTCTGGAGGATATGTTGCGGGCTTGGGTCATGGATTTTGCTGGCTCATGGGATGATCACTTTTCGTTGGTTGAATTTTTGTACAATAACAGTTATCATGAATCCATACATATTGTTCCTTTTGAAGCTTTGTATGGGAGGCCATGTCGTTCTCCACTCTGTTGGGTGGAAATGGGTGAGTCCTTGATGGATGGACTGAGCCTTGTCTAGGAGACTACGAAGAAGATCAAGTTGATCAGGAAGAGAAAGAAGATGGCTCAGAGTCTTCAGAAATAAAATGTGGATTATCATCGACGACCGTTGTCATTTGAGGTAAGTGATCATGTTTTCTTGAGGATCTCTCCTAGGATGAGACATCTTCAGTTTGGAAAGCAGGGAATGTTATCTCCAAGGTATATTGGACCTTTTGAGATTCTTGAGTGGGTTGGTGAGGTGACTTATCATTTCGCTTTTCCACCTAGGTTCATTGTGGTGCACAATGTGTTTCAAGTGTCGTAGTTGAAAAAGTATCAGCTGGATCATGACCATGTGATTTTATGGGATCATGTTGAGCTAGAACTGGATTTTTCATTGGTGCATGTGCCAGTTCCTATTGTGGATATGCAAGAAAAAGTACTGCATGGTAAAAGCATTAGTTTAGTTCACGTTTTTTGGCAACATGGTCAAATTCAATAGGAGACTTGGGAGCAGGAGAAAGAGATGGTCGAGCAGTGGCCCGAGCACTATCGGCAAAGGGAGGGCTCACTAATTTCCAAGGACGGAAAGTCCAATGGTGGGGATAATGTATCACCCCTGGTTTTAGGTATGTGGCCTTTTTTATGCATTGTTTATGTGTTTAAAGTGCATGGGAAGAGTTGGGAATAGGTTGGGAGAGTTTGTAATGGTTTTGGATTAGTTTGGAGGCTTTTAAAGGGGTATACGGTTTGAGCACGGTTAGTGGAAACCGTGCGGATTATCTAGGAAACCGTGCAAGGGACAGAGTAGGCTTCATACGACCTATGCACTATTTTCCAAACTGTGTGAGGAAACTATGTGGACCCTCGCTCTTGAGGCAGTAGTGTGTGCATGATTAGCGCACGGTTTTCCATACAGTGTGAGCTAACTGTGCGACCACTTAAAGTTGGTGTTTTTAAGTCCGGGCTCCCACGAGCTAAACCTATTTCACTCCAATCTTCCTCTCACTCGAGCTTCACTCAGTATTTTGGGTTCTCAGGGGTTTAGGGTGCTCTCCCACTCGATTTGGAAGCTATTCAAAGGGGTTTGAAGGCGGTTTGAAGGTGGTTTCTCCCGGGTAAGTCTATCCTCTTGGTTTCCTTGTGTTTTCCTCTAGATCTACATCCCTATCTTTCTTGGTTTTCTAGATATACACTTGTTGTGTGTATATATAGGGTTGTGGTTGCCTTTGATGACGTTTTTAAGGCTTGTGGATGTTAGGGAAAAGGATCTAGAGAGGTTGCGGTGGTGCGTTCGCAGGATTTGAGGTGCGGTTGTTCGTGGGTCAATTTATCGGGAACCCTAAAAGGTAGGTAGCTTCTCTCTCAACTCCACTCGGTTAGAGCTAGTGGTTTTTGGTAATAATTAATTTGGTTTGCTTGATATTAATTGTGTTTTGATGTGTGAAGTTAGTTCGAAATCCATTTGGGGATTTTTGGGAAAAAGGGGGTTTTATAATGAAAGGCTATTGTTGTGGATTTTAAAATGGAGATTTTAAAATGGGATGCTATGGTTGATTTGTGAAAATGATCGATCAAAATGGTTTTCAATAAAGAGGTTGTTTTATTGAATTGTTGTTTGGTATATATAATGGTTTTAAAAAAATGGGTGATTTATTGATGTGGATTGATATGCAATGGAATTGGTTGATTGCATGATGTTGTGACCTTGATGGGTGATATGCTTGGTTGTGACTGGTTGAAATGTTGTGTGGAAGTGGGAAGGGAGTCTCACTATAAAAGGTGATGGATAGTTTTTGGAAGAACCACTATATGAGTAGTGGTCGGGACGTACTGCTAGTTGTGAATGGGTGAACAGGTTGAGAGGAAGTGCCATAGTTTTGGTTGTTTTGGTGTGAATGGGTGAACGGGTTGGGAGTAAGTCCCTCCATTTGGTTGTTTGTTATGAATTTCTTTGCATGTTGGAAATTGTTTTTCAAATGTGTACATGATGATATGGACCGTGACATGTTTTTTTTGTCTTTACCTTGGTTGCTTGGTTTGGGTGTGATGGCTATGTAAGAGTGTGTTGGGCTCATGGAAATGGTGGCACTTGTGATTTATTTTATATAAACTTTTTTATATAAATGTGCTAACGGTTTTATCCTAGTGGCGTGTGTAGGGAATTCATTTTGGTGAAACCTACTGAGTTTTAGTACTCACCCCTACTTTGGCATGATGGTGTCTTAGCAGATCTTGCGTACCATGATGTGGGAAAAGGTAAGGCATCTCCCTCCTTTAGTAGAGATTTTTGATCCCTTGGTGGAGCTTGGAGCTTGGATCTTGGTGTGGATATGTGGTGGTGTAATGGCTCATAGTGTTTGTTGTTTAATTTCCACTAGTACTCTGATATGGTTAGTTGTTTTGGTTTTGTGTTGTATTGTGGAACAACTTAGTTGTATTTTGGGAATACATGTTTTTTTGAAAGTGCATGAATCTTTAGTTGTTGGTTTGGATATTTTTTTCTTAAGGGAAAACCATTCCCCACTGTTCCTTGAAGCCCTCAGCATTTATTTCCAGCCTTTGGTACCTTGGGAATGTCTCTTAAGGCCAAGTAACCCTCACCACCTCCTCAAGCCAATGAGGTAGGGGTGGGGTGTTACACAAGGTATTCTCCCCCTAGGTTGATGGTTAGTTTACCTTCCTCTAGATAAAATAACAATTTGAAAATAACCCGATCATTCAACTTTATTATTTTATTTCTATCAATTTTAATAGTTATTTCATTATTTATTTTCTTATCAAAATCTCATGAAATAATGAAATTAACAAGAATTCAAGAAATAACTAAAATAAATTGTCTTATGCATAAAATATTTTCTAAAACAAGGTTAATATCTTAAGTAATCTACTTAATATTAGTAATAATCTAATATATATAATAATTATAAATTTACACATAAAAGTTAAAATCTAACAATTATATATTAAGATAGAATCACCTTCCACTACTTCAGTTAAAATCAAACCATAGTATAAAGTTCTTCACTAACCCTTGTGGGGGTGATTTCAATTATTAGGTAATTCTAACATTATGTTTTGTGTTAACTTAACATATTTCAAATAAAAAGATGAATGCTAAATCATTACATAGTGTAACTGAGAGGAAAGGGTTGAGGAAATCCAATTTAAGGATTTCAAGATTGGGGAGTCCACTCAATAGACCAAGGAACCATGAGTTAATGTAGTTGGAATTTGGAATTCCTACATTAAACCATTAAAATTTCATGACCATCCAAGGTTGGGGTAAGGAAAAGGGTCTTATGGATTTTTACACTATAACTTACAAGAAACATGATATTTTGAAGGCAATGGTGAGGGATATTGGGTTTTGATAAAATTGTTGGGGAATAATAAATATAATATTTCTTTATTGGTATAAATTTTATCAGATAAAGTAATAAATATATTATCATCATATTTTTATAAAAAATAAATAAAATTACTTCAAACATATCACTATGATTCATACCTGAGAAGGATAACCCTCTAATCAGCACAAATTTCCAAGAGTAGGAAATGCTATTGCAGATTATCCTACACAATGAAATGGTATTATATGTTTTGTAATAAACTATTTTAGATGTTCCTAGTAAGGATGTTCTATCTTATCATGACCCACCCAAACTGTGGCTCAATCCACAACTACCCTAAGCTTTCCTCTATAGGTTGGGGCTAGATGTCACAACCGCCCTTTCTATTAATTTTATTTTTATTGTTTCTTGGTACCGAGCATTTGCGGCGAGGTCCAGGATGAGCCCAATGTTAAAATTTGTTGTCTTTTAATGCCTTTACTGGGTTTCAGATCCATGTGCGGCTGCCACACAGTTGGCGGTCGCCGTGCAGTCGATCCAGGTGTAGGGCATTTTCCCCTTCTTTATTATTATTTTATTATTTTTGATAATAAGGGGTAATTAACATTTTTTTTATTTTTATTAATCTTCATTTAGTTGTATATATTAATTTTATTCTTGTGTTACTATTATTATTAATATTATTAATATTATTATAGTATTATTATTATTGTTGTTGTTGTTATTATTATTATTATTATTGTAGTAATAATAGTATTATAAAAAAGGGGAACCCTAACCCCAATACCCGGCCATCCCCCCCTTCCTTTTTGCTGCTGCACGAACCCCCCTCCTGTTCATGTTTTGCGCCACACCAGCCGCCTTACCGCAGGCCCTCGCTAACAGCCCCTCTCCCTCACCCTGCCCTCATCTCACCTCCTGTCGCACCACCTTGCCGCATGACCTTCGGCATCCCCTGCTCCCGCAATGGCCTCCTCCCGGCCTCCGCGCGACCCCCGACCTTCGCACGACCCCCGACCTCCACCACTCCCCTCCCACTCCGACGAACCCGCTACGCTGTCCTGCCGCCTCCGGCGTCCCCTCGTCCCGGCCTCTCGACCTCCAGCGACACCGCCTGCCCACCGACCGCCTCCTCCAGTGACCCGGCCTCCGACGCCCTTCTCCCACATCCCCGCACGACCCACCTCGGCTGTCCGAAGCCATTTTTGTGCCCCCTTCCCTGTTCTGGCGACCTCCCACCATTTTACGGTGAGCCTGCCATCGGCTAGCGACCTCTGGTCTCCACCCGGAGCACCCGTAACCCTCTCCTCTTCTGGTCGAGGTATATTTCACTTTATTTTTGGTGTTTTTTTCAATTGAACAACACCTAATTTCCTTGATTTATAATTGGTGCGTTATTCTCATCGATTATAGTTTGCGGTTGGTTTTGTTTGGGTGTTTTTCGTCTTTCTGTGGAAGCATTGTTATGTCCATACTTTGTTTGAGGTAGGTTGTTATGCATTTGACCATTGTTTTATGAACTATTTTTCTTCTTAAATTAATTTAGTATATGTATATTAATTAGTTTGTTTTATGTAGATCAATTTTTTAATTGAAGTTGATATGTATATATGGTATGTGCGTGTTTTCTGTGAACAAACATGATGAATTGTTTATTTACATGTCACAAAACTTGCAGTTTGTGTTTTGTTTTAGCATCGATGTGCGAAGAGTCATAAAGGATGTTTTTGAATAGGTTTTGGTGTGTTCTCCTTGTTGTGCACCATTGAAATTAATTTCAAATTAGTTTAATCATGTCCTTTGAGCTATTTAAATAAATTATCAAGTCATTCATGTGGTGAATATTCGGGTGTGAAATAGTTCTTGGTGTACGTTTGGTTTCAAATGGGGGATTTTATGTGTATTTGGGTGTGAAGACTTTTGGGTTTTTCTTGAAATGATTTAATAAACATTTTAGTGATTTATTGAATTATTTAGATGGCACAAAAGTGGTATCTTGAAAGTGTTGAATATGTGTTTGTTTTTAAAGTAGTGTGATTATATAAAAAAATACATGTTCTTGGTGTAAAACCTTTTTGCGTCAGTTAGTGGTGTTTCATAAATGGTTCAAGTAGTCCATTAAATAGTATTGACGGTTCGGGTTGTGTTTTGAAAGTAGGTCGAGGTGGATCTTTTGTGCTTTTTATTCGTATGGATTGTTTTAAGTCCGTTTTCCTGTGTTTTATTTATCTTTGCGATTGCAGCGCGTTGGAGGGGCAAACCTGCGTTACCGCAATCATCGGTTTGTGCGTGCTTGTGCGCCTGTGCGAGGCGTGTCGTGTGGTCGGGTTGTCGCGTTCGAGCTGTGATTCGAGGTAGGTTCCCATTGCACTTCTTTTTAAAATTTAATTTGCATTATTTCCTACTATTTGTGCACAATATTTGTTCAAATTAAATATTTTATTAATTTTAATAAATGTTGGAAAATATAAGGCAATTAATTTTTGATTGATTATATGGTGTAAAAAAGATCTGTTTATTTTATACAGGACACTTGAAATATTTTCTTGATGAGCGGACACCCAGTAGTGAAACAATGCCAGTTTGGCCTTTAAACATAATTAACCGAATTTTAATTATAGTTCTGGTTTTAATGATAAATTATTTCTTCTGAAGCATTAACAAGTGCTTTGGTTACTTTTAATGTGGTGATTGTGGAATGTATTTATTACCCATTTGGCACTTTGTAGAAAATGATGAAAATGTTTTGATAAAAAACCTCCTAGGATAACTCTCCTACCTTGTTTGCAATTAAATGTTTGGGAGGCCGTGCTTAGAGCCTCTTAGGTACTTGAGTAGTTTAAAGGCAAGAGGTTGTCCCATAGGGTGACTCGGGGGGATGTCTGTTCTGCTTTATATATATATCTCACTGGATGCTCGGTTGACATCAGTTGGCTCACCCCCTTTTCAAACATTTGAGACATGGGAATCTGGCATATTGAGAGAATATTATAAGAATGATTGCTACACTGGTAGGTTATGGTACTTACCAGTGGCCCATAGTAGGTGGATATATTGGGTTTATTACTATGGGATTTTCCTTCAACCTACCTGAGAGAGGATGGTCGAGCATATTGTGCGTTTTGATTTCATCGTGACATGTCAACAAGGATGATTTCTCATGTATTGATGTCTTCTGGTTTATTCTCGATCTCCTAGGTTCACCCATGTCTGTGACTTTTTAGTTACTTGCTGTGATGAATATGATTCTTGTATATATTTTCTTTTCATTGCCCTTACTTTGTAACCACTGTAGTGTTCTCATGTGTAGTGAATTTACTAGAAAATGATGTGTGTTTTTAAAGTGGTTTATGAAAACCATTTTCAAAGAAAGGTGTTTTATACTTTTTTTTCAAATTGAAAATGTAAACATCACTTCCCATTGCTAATGTCTCATTAAAAGAATGACTTGGGTTTTTGAGAAATGAATAGGGGAAATGACTTATACTTTGTTTTTGAGTAACATGTAAAAAACATTACTTTTATAAATTTTAGTTCAAACTTGAAATGGTGTTTTCTTTTATTTTAAAGGTAGTGCATTGGGAATTGATATCGGGCAAGATTACTGAGTTTTAATACTCACTCCTATAGTTTTTTCTTGTTTTTAGTTCTGTTGAAGGTTTCATCTTCAGTTGTTCTCCCTGAGCGACGTTCGTTGTGGTATTGGAGAGTGACCCATGGGGTCATGTGGGGTTTTGGTCGTAGCCAGGTTAGTAGCATTGTTGGTTGTTCTTTATTTATTTTCTTTTTTTCTATTTATTTTCCCCTGCTTATTTTATTTTAATTTGGGCCAAATCGTTCCCACCTGTTTAATTTTGATGCCCGACACTAGTTGCCAACAAGTGGGGATTGGGAACGCCCCTCGGTCCATGTCGCGGGCTGGCTCAGGTGACCGGTTTAGGGCTGACCCAGGTTGGTTTGTGACAAAATGGTATCAGAGGAGGCCCTTATTATTTGGGGTGTTCTGTATATGGATATTAGGATTGTTGGGACTCGAGAGGTAGGTATGAGAAGGAAGTCATGAACCCTTGACCATTCTTTACCTCGAGTTCCCAGGGATAGTCCAGGAATTGAGTCTTTGTTTCATTCTGGTTTGTTTTGGATTGAGGGATTACAACAGAGGTAAACCAATGTTACATCCTGATCTCACATGGAGTAGTGACCCATGTGGAGTCTGGGTACACTGTTTGAATTCTCCTAGTTGTTGACGCTTACTTGGGGCATTTCCCACTACCATTTTGCCGGGTTAAGTGTGACCGCTAGTCCCTCACTCTGGTGGTTTGATGCAAGTTGAGTGTTGTTTTCTTTCTGGTTTGTGTAAGTGCATTTTTTTGAAATGAAAAAGGGTTTTTGAAAATGGGACTGATTTCTTTTAAATGACTTTAAATTTATGAAATGGTTTTTAAAATTGAAAGCCTTTGGTTTGGAAAACTGGTGTTTGCATGGAAATTGGTCGAGAATGGTTTGGGGTGAAACCTCAGGTACTTATTATAAACGTTTTCACAAGTGAGAGGATGCGTGGAAAGTGCGTGTTGGTGCGTATGAATGAAAGTGTATGAAGACGTGTGCAACAGTTCATTGGATTACATGGGTGTGTTTGAAATTAAAGGCTTGGCCTTGTTTTTTAAATTGTATTTTAAAGAGGAAAATAGTTTTAGAAAGTGATTTTGGATTAAAAAGTGGATTTCGTATTTGGAAAGTGGTCTTGAAAGAAAGTAGTTTTGAAAAAAAAGGTAATTTTGGAATCTAAAATAGAACCAGAATTTTGGACAGAGAATTTTGGGATGTGTTTGTGTTTTGGTTTTTTAGCTGGTAGTTTTTTTGGATGAGGGTACTATATTGATGTTGCTTCGATTGATAACAGTTTCAGTTCGGCGTTTTATATTTTTTTTCAGAACATGCCACCCAGAAAGATCCCTAGAGTTTTGATGATTCAAGCCCAGTTTTTGGTCCTTCTCAGACGTTGTCTGTCCTTCAGGGTGATTGGAGTCAGTTAGAGACAATGGAGTGGCTTGAAGAGGTCGAATGCGTCTTCAGGGTATTGGGAACTCCCGAAGCTGTTAGAGTGCATGCTGTTTTGGGTCTGTTCGAAGGTCCATCTTTGGATGAGTAGGAGTTGTTATCCCTGCCATTACTGCAAGTTGGGATGATTTTGTATTTCTGTAAAGTCATCTTTGTTCAATGGTTTATACTTGTGGTGGTGAAGATGAAGAAAATGGAATAGCTCATGCGTGTTCAACATGGCTAGCAGACGGTGAAAGAGTATATTGAACATTTCAAGGATCTTGTGTCTCTTTTTCCGGGGGTAGTGTCACAGGACTGGATGAAGACTTCTCCCTTCATCAGTAGTCTTAGTCTAGAGATCAAGGAGTGAGTCCTCCCTTTTTGGGAGCATCACTTTTGAGAAGTTGGTGCATGAGGTGTTCTTAGCTGAGTTGGTGTCCGGAGCGCAAATGGTTGGAAATCCACCATATCCAGTTGCTCGTGAAGGTCCCTCATCTGATGAGCAGAGTGTGTTAGGTAAATTTGTTTCTAAAGAGTTCCTTATAGTGGCTCTAACTTTCAGTTTGTCAGACCTTCTAATGGTGTACCGATAGTATGGACATTTTGGGCATACGAGCCGCCATGTCACACCCCTATGAAGATGTGCCATCATTAAAGGTGTCTGGATCATCTAGAGAAGCTTTGCAGGAAGCATCGCATGGGGAAAAAACTATGAACAGAAGATTCCAGGGCCTAACTATGAGGCAAGAGATGCTTCAACCATCAGATCCCCAACCACAGGTCTTGGGGTGAAGCAGCGTGAAGTCAGGAGTTTTCGGGGGTGTGAAGCCACAGTTTGGGTTTTGGTGTTTCGTGTTGCCAACGAAACATTTAAAGTCCTTCCATTCCCATTCTTCAACTGTTAAAGTTTTGGGAATTGTTGTAGGTCCATTGTTTCATCGTGATGTTGGGATAAAAGTGTTCATTGTAATCCAAATAGCCTGGTTTGTCTGAATTATGATTCTCTGAATCGTACGTTTTTTAAAAGTGTGTTTGAACCTTGTATGGGTTAATATAAATTTTATTGTGTTTGTTTGGAGGTTTAAGTTCTTATGGAAGGATAGACATATGTGGAAATTCTCGAGTATACTTCTTGGGTTAAGTTCTATTTGAAGTTTTTTCTCTAGTGTTTGGGCGTTCTTCGGTCTGATTTGAGAGTTACATGTTTTTGCAGAGGTGTTGTTTCGCCCGTGCTAAAGAGGTTAGTCTGGATCGGTTGGGAGTTCCTGCTTCGCCCCCCCATTCCAGAGGCGGTATGTATGAGTGTTAAAATTTCCACACTAGTTGAGTTCTTGTGGTGGGGAGAACCCTCTCATGTTCTCTCATTCTCTTATATTGTGGTCTCTTCTAGTTTTATTTGGGCATGGATTCTTGTTTGGTCCATCGTTCGACTGGGTGATTTCTGGGGGTAGAAAGCGTCCGTGGTGGGGAGAATTGTCACAGCCGCCCTTTCTATTTATTTTATTTTTATTATGTCTTGGTTCCGAGCATTCGCGCAGAGATCCGGGCTGAGCCCCAGATTAAAATTTGTTGTCATTTAATGCATTTACTGGGTTTCAGACCCGTGCGTGGCTGTCGTGCGGTTGGTGGTCACCGTGTAGTCGGCCCAGGTGTCGCATATTTTCCCCTTATTCATTATTATTTTATTATTTTTCATAATATGGTGTAATTAACATTTTTTTTATTTTTATTAATCTTCATTTCATTGTATTTATTATTTTTATTCTTATGCTACTATTATTATTATTAATATTATTAATATTATTATAGTATTATTATTATTGTTATTATGATTTTGATTTTGATTATTAATATTGTAATAATAATAGTATTAAAAAAACGGGAACCCTAACCCTAATACCCAGCCAACCCCCCTTCCTTTTTTCCACTGCACGAGCCCCCCTCCTGTTCTTGTTGCGCGCCGCACCAGCTGCCTTGTTGCAGGCCCTCACTGTCAGCCCCTATCCCTCGCCATGCCCTCGTCTCGCCTCCCGTTGCACCACCTTGCCGCACGACCTCCGACATCCCCTGCACTGGCACCGACCTCCTCCCTACCTCCGTGCGACCCCCGGCCTCCGCATGACCCTTGGCCTCCACCGCTCCCCTCTTGTTCCGGCGACCCCGCCGCGCCATCCCGCCGCCTCCGTCATCCCCTTGTCCCAGCCTCCCGACCTCCGGTGACCCCGCCTGCCCGCCGGCCACCTCCTCCGGTGACCCAGCCTCCAGTGCCCTACTCCTGTACCCCCGCATGAACCACCTTTGTTGTCCGGTGTCGTTCTGGCGCCCCCTTCCCTATTTCGGCGACCTCCCACCATTTTTCGGCGAGCCCGCCGCTGGCCAATGACCTCCAGTCTCCACCCGCAGCACCCGTAACCCTCTCCTCTTCTCGTCGAGGTATATTTCACTTTATTTTTGGTGTTTTTCTCAATTTAACCACACCTAATTGCCTTTATTTGTAATTCAAATGTTATTCTCATCGATTACAGTGTGCGGTTGGTTTTGTTTGGGTGTTGTTCCATTTTCCATGGAAGTGTTGTTGTGTCCGTACTTCGTTTCAGGTAGGTGGTTATGAATTTTTCCATTGTTTTATGATTTTTTTTCTTCTTAAATTAATTTAGTATATGTATATTAATTAGTTTGTTTGTTGTTGATCAAGTTTTTAATTGAAGTTGATATGTATATATGGTATGTGCATGTTTTCTATGAACAACCATGATGAATTGTTTATTTACATGTCACAAACATTTCAGTTTGTGTTTTGGTTTAGCGTCGATGTGCGAAGCGTCATAAATGATGTTTTGGTGTGTTCTCCTTGTTGCGCACCCTTGAAATTAATTTCAAATTAGTTTAATAATTTCCTTTGAGCTGTTTAAATAAATTATCAAGTCATTAATGTGGTGCAAATTTGGGTGTGAAATAGTTCTTGGTGTACGTTTGGTTTCAAAAGGGGGATTTTATGTGTATTTTGGTGTGAAGTCTTTTTGGTTTTTCTTGAAATGAGTTAATAAATAGTTTAGTGATTTATTGAATTATTTAGATGGCTCGAAAGTGGTATTTTGAAATTGTTGAATATGTGTTTGTTTTTAAAGTAGTGTGTTTATATAAATAAGACATGTTCATAGTGTAAACCCTTTTTTCATCACTTAGTGGTGTTTCATAAATGGTTCAAGGAGTCCATTAAATAGTATTGACTGTGCAGGTTGTGTTTTGAAAGTAGGTCAAGGTGGATTTTTGGTGCTGTTTGTTCGTATGGGTTGTTTTAAGTCAGTGTTCATGTGTTTTATTTATCTTTGAAATTACAGTGCGTTGGTGGGGTAAACCCACATTACCGTGATCATCGGTTTGTGTATGCTTGTGTGCCTGTGCGAAGCGTGTCGTGTGGTCGTGTTGTCGCGTTCGAGCTGCAAGTCGAGGTAGGTTCCCATTGCACTAATTTTTAAAATTTAAGTTACATTATTTTCTGCTGTCTGTGCACACTATTTGTTCAGATTAAATATTTTATTAATTTTAATAAATGTGGGATAATATAAGACAATTAATTTTTAAATGATTATTTGGTGTAAAAAAGAGCTGTTTATTTTATACAGGACACTTAAAATATTTTCTTGAAGATCGGACACCTAGTAGTGAAAGAATGCCAGTTTTTCCTTTAGACATAATTCATGGAATTTCAATTATAGTTATAGTTGTAATGATAAATGATTTTTTCTGAAGAATGAACAAGCATTTTGGTTCTTTTTAACGTGGTGATTGTGAAATTTATTTAATTCCCATTCGGAACTTTATGGGAAACGATGAAAATATTTTGATAAAAACCCTCCTAGGATAACTCTCTTGCCTTGGTTGCAATTGACTATTTGGGAGCCCGCACTTAGAGGCTCCCGAGTACTTGAGTAGTTTAAAGGTATGAGGTTGTCCCATGGAGTGACTCGTGGTGATGTCTATTGTGATTTATATATATCTCTGATTGGATGATCGATTGGCATCAGTTGACTCAACCCATTTTCAAACATTTGAGACATGGGAATCTGTAATATTGAGAGAATATTCTAAGAATGATTGTTTCACTGGTAGGTTATGGTACTGACCAGTGGCCCATCGTAGGTGGATATATTGGGTTTATTACTATGGGATTTGTTGTCGACCTGCCCGAGAGAGGATGTTCGAGCGTATTGTGCATTTTTATTTCATCGTGATATGTCAACAAGGATGATTTCTCATGTATTGGTGTCTTTTAGTTTATTCTCGATCTTCTAGGTTCACCAATTTCTGTGAATTTTCAGTTACTTGCTGTGAATAATATGATACTAGTATATATTTTCTTTTCATTGCCTTTATTGTTTAACCATTTTATCATTTTCATGTGTACTGATTTTATTAGAAAGTGATGTGTGGTTTTAAAGTGGTTTATGAAAAATATTTTCAAAGAAAGGTGTTTTATACTTTTTATGCAAAATGAAAATGTAAACATCACTTCCCCTTGCTAATGTCTCATTAATAGAATGACTTAGGTTTTTGAGAAATGAATAGGGGAAATGACTCATACTTTATTTTTGAGTAACATGTAGAAAACCGTACTTTTATAAATTCTAGTTTAAAATTGAAATGGTGTTTCTTTTATTTTAAAGGTAGTGCATTGGGAATAGATATCGGGCTGGCCTATTGAGCTTTAATACTCACTCCTATAGTGTTTTCTTGTTTTTAGTTCTGTTTTTGGTTCCAGATTCAGTTGTTCACCCTGAGCGACGTTGGTTGTGGTATTGGAGAGTGACCCACGGGGTCATGTGGGGTTTTGGTCGTAGCCAGGTTAGTAGCGTTGTTGGTTGTTCTTTATTTATTTTATTTTTTTATATTTATTTTCCACTTCATAGTTTGTTTTCTGTTGGGCCAAATCATTCCCACCTGCTTAATTTTGATGCCCGACACTAGTTGCCAGCCCATGGTGATTGGGAACGCCCCTTGGGCCATGTCGCGGGCCGGCTCAGGTGACCGGTTCAGGGTCGACCCAGGTTGGTTCATGACAAAATGGTATCAATGGAGGCCCTTGTTATTTGGGGTGTCCAGTAGATGGAGATTAGAATTTTTGGGACTCGAGAGGTAGGTACGAGAAAGACTTCAGGAACCCTCACTCCTTCCACACCTCGAGTCACCAAGGATAGTCCGGGAATTGATTCTTTGTTTTGTTCTTGTTTGTTTTGGATTGAGGGATGCCAACAGAGGTAAACCGATTTTACATCATGATCTCACATGGAGTAGTGACCCATGTAGAGTCTGGGTACACGATTTGAATTCCTCATAGTTGTTGATGCTTACTTGGGGCATGGCCCACTACCATGTCACCAGGGTAAGTGTGACTGCTAGTCCCTCACTCCGGAGGTTTGATGCAAGTTGAGTGTCATTTTCGTTCTGGTTTGTGTAAGTGCGTTTTAGGAAATGAAAAATGGTTTTTGAAAATGGGACTGATTTATTATAAATGACTTTAAATTTATGAAATGTTTTTTAAAACTGAAAGCCTTTGGTTTGGAAAACTGGTGTTTGCATGGAAATTGGTCGAGAATGGTTTGGGTTGAAACCTCAGGTATTTCTTATGAACGTTTGCAAATGTGAGAGGATGCATGGAAAGTGCATTTTGGTGCGTATGAATGAAAGTGGATGAAGATGTGTGCAACAGTTCATGGGATTACCTGGGTGTGTTTGAATTTAAAGGCTTGAACTTGTTTTTTAAAATTGGATTTTAAATATGAAAATGGTTTTAGAAAGTGATTTTGGTTTGAAATGGATTTGGTATTTGGAAAGTGGTCTTGAAAGAAATAGGTTTTGAAAAAAAGGGTAGTTTTGGAATCTAAAATGGAATGGGAATATTTGAAAGAGAATTTTGTGTTGTGTTTGTGGTTTGGTTTTTGAGCTAGTTGTTTTTGGATTAGGGTGATTTATTGATGTTGTTTTGATTGATAACAGTTTCGGATTGGTGTTTTATATTTTGTTCATAAAATTCCACCCAGAAAGTTCCCCATAGTTTTGATGAGTCATGCCCTTTTTTTGGTCTTTCTCAGATGTTGTATGTCATTCATGGTGATTGGAGTCAGTTAGAGAAAATGGAGTGGCTTAAAGAGGTCGAACGCGTCATCATGGTTTTGGGAACTCCCGAAGCTGTTATAGTGCATGCTGTTTTTGGTCTGTTCGAAGGTCCTGCTCTGGATGAGTAGGAGTTGTTTTCCCTGCCATTACTGTAAGTTGGTATGATGTGGTATTTCTTTAAATTCATCCTTGTTCAATGGTTTATACATGTGGAGGTGAAGATGAAGAAAATGGAAGAGCTCATGTGTGTTCAATATGGCCAGCAGACGGTGAAAGCATATATTGAGCATTTCAAGGAACTTGTGTCTCTTTTTCTAGGGGTAGTGTCATAAGACTGGATGAATACTTGTACCTTCATCAGGGGTCTTTTTCCAGAGATCAAGGAGTGAGTCCTCCCTTTTTGGGAGCATCGCTTTTGAGAAGTTGGTGCATGAGGTGTTCTTAGCTGAGTTGGTCACCAGAGCACAAATGGTTGGCAATCCACTGTATCCAGTTGCTCATGATGGTCCCTCATCTGATGAGCAGAGTGTGTCAGGTAAATTTGTGTCTAAAGAGTTCTTTGTAGTGGCTCTAACTTCCAGTTTGTCAGACCGTCTAATGGTGTACCACCAGTATGGACGTTTAGGGCATATGAACCTCCAAGTCACACCCCTCCAAAGACGTGCCATCATTGTAGGTGTTTGGATCATCTAGAGAAGCGTTGCAGGAAGCGTCGCCTGGGGAAAACACTGTGACCAGAAGATTCTAGTTCCGGACTATGAGGTAGGAGATGCTTCAAACATCAGGGCCCCAACCATAGGTCTTGGGGTGAAGTTCGCACACAGTCACAAGTTGTCAGGGGTGTGAAGCCACAGTTCAGGTTTTGGTGTTCCATGTTTCCAAAGAAACATTTAAAGTCCTTTTGTTCTTGTTCTTCCACTGTTATAGTTTTGGCCATTGTTGTAGGTCAATTGTTTCGTCGTGAAGTTGGGATGGAAGTGTTCGTTGTAATCCAAATAGTTTGGGTTGTCTGAATTATGATTCTCGGAATCGTATGTTTTTCTTTAAAAGTGTGTTAGAAACTTGTATGGTTTAATCTAAATTTGACTGTGTTTGTTTGGATGTGTAAGTGCCTATGGAAGGATCGACATTTGTGTTAATGCATGAGTTTACTTCATGGTTTAGGTTTTGTTCGGAGGTTTTTCTCTAGTGTTTGGGCTTTCTTTGGTCTGAGTCGAGAGTTACATGTTTTGGCAGAGGTCTTGTTTCTCTCGTGCTATAGAGGTTAGTCGGGATCGGTTTGGAGTTCCCACGTCGCCCCCCTTTCCCGAGGCAGTATGTTTGAGTGTTAAAATTTCCACACTAGTTGAGTTCTTCTGGTCGGGAGAACCCTCTCGTGTTATCCCATTCTCTTATGTTCTAGTTTCTTCTAGTTTTATTTGGGCCTAGATTCTTGTTTGGTTCATCATTCGGCTGGGTGATTTTAGGGGGGCAGAAAGTTTTTGTGGTGGGGAGAATTTTCACAACCGCCCTTTCTATTTATTTTATTTTTATTTTTTCTTAGTTCTGAGTGTTTGTGACGAGGTCTGGGCTGAGCCCTGGATTAAAATTTGTTGTCGTGTAATACCTTTACTGGGTTTCGGACCCATGCACGGCTACCGCGCGGTTGGCGGTCGTCGCGCAGTCGGCCCAGTTGTCAGGAATTTTCCCCTTTATTATTTTTTTATTATTTTTGATAATATCGGGTGATTAACATTTTTTTATTTTTATTAATATTCATTTCGTTGTATTTATTATTTTTATTCTTATTCTACTATTATTATTATTAATTTTATAAATATTATTATAGTATTATTATTATTGTTATTATTTTTATTATTATTATTATTATTATTATTAATATTGTAATAATAATAATATTAAAAAAAGGGGGAACCCTAACCCTAATACCTGGCCAACCCCCCCTTTCCTATTTGCTACTGCGCGAGCCCCCCCTCCTTTTCCTGTTGCGCTCCACACCAACCGTCTTGCCACTGGCCCTTGCTGCCAGCCCCTCTCCCTCTCCTTGCCCTCGTCTCGCCTCCCGTCGCACCACCTTGCCACATGACCTCCAGTGTCCCCCACTCCTGCACCGGCCTCCTCCCAGCCCCCGCCTGACCCCCAACCTCCGTGTGACCCCCCAACCTCCACAGCTCCCCTCCCACTCCGACAACCCCACCGCGTTGTCCCGCTGCCTCCAGCGTCCCCTCCCCCCGGCCTCCTGACCTCTTGTGACCCCACCCGCCTGCCGGACGCCTCCTCCGGCGACCCGGCCTCCGACACCCTGCTCCTGCACCCCAGCACGACCCACCTCCGCTGTCCAGCGCCATTCTGGCGCCCCTTGCCCTGTTCCGACAACCTCCCACCATTTTCTGGTGAGCCCGCCATCGTCCAGCGACCTCTGGTCTCCCCCCGCAACACCCGCAATCCTCTTCTCTTCTGGTCGAGGTATATTTCACTTTATTTTTGGTTTTTTTCTCAATTTAAGCACACCTAATTTCCTTGATTTGTAATTCGCACGTTATTCTAATCCATTAGAGTATGCGGTTGGTTTTTTTTGGGTGTTGTTCGTCTTTCCGTGGAGGCATTTTTGTGTCTGTACTTTGTTTGAGGTAGGTGGTTATGCGTTTGACCATTGTTTTATGAATTATTTTTCTTCTTAAATTAATTTATTATATGTATATTAATTAGTTTGTTTGATGTGGATCACATTTTTAATTGAATTTGATATGTATATACGGTATGTGTGTGTTTTCTGTGAACAAACATGATGAATTGTTTATTTACATGTCATAATCCTTGCAGTTTGTGTTTTGGTTTAGCGTCGATGTGAGAAGAGTCATAAAAGATGTTTTGGAACAGGTTTTGGTGTGTTCCCCTTGTTTCACACCCTTTAAATTAATTTCAAATTAGTTTAATAATGTGCTTTGAGCTGTTTAAATAAATTATCAAGTCATTCATGTGGTGCAGATTCGGGTGTGAAATTGTTCTTGGTGTATGTTTGGTTTCAAAAGGGGGATTTTATGTGTATTTTGGTGTGAAGTCTTTTTGGTTTTTCTTGAAATGATTTAATAAATAGTTCAGTGATATACTGAATTATTTAGATGTTGTGAAAGTGGTATTTTGTAAGTGTTGAATATGCGTTAGTTTTTAAAGTATTGTGTTTATATAAAAGAAGACATGTTCTTGGTGTAAACCCTTTTTGCGTCACTTAGTGGTGTGTCATAAATGGTGCAAGCCGTCCATTAAATAGTATCGATGGTGCGGGTTGTGTTTTGAAAGTAGGTCGAGGCGGATCTTTTGTGCGGATTGTTCGTATGGATTGTTTTAAGTCCATGTTTATGTGTTTTATTTATCTTCACGATTGCAGCACATTGGCGGGGTAACCCCGCGTTACCGCGATCATCGGTTTGTTCGTGCTTGTACGCCTATGCGAGGAGTGTCACATGGTCGCGTTGTCGCGTTCAAACTGCGAGTCGAGCTAGGTTCCTATTGCACTGCTTTTTAAAATATAATTTACATTATTTCCTGCTATTTGCGCACAATATTTGTTCACATTAAATATTTTATTACTTTTAATATACGTGGGATAACATAAGACTATTAATTTTTAAACGATTATTCATTGTAAAAAAGAGTTTTTTATTTTATACAGGACACTTGAAATATTTTCATGATGAGCAGACACCCAGTAGTGAAAGAATGTCAGTTTGGCCTTTAAACATAATTCATGGAATTTCAATTAAAGTTCTAGTTTTAATGATAGAAGATTTCTTCTGAAGCATGAACAAGCGTTTGGATTATTTTTAAAGTGGTGATTGTGAAATGTATTTAATTCCAATTTGGCACTTTATGGAAAATGATGAAAATGTTTTGATAAAAACCCTCCTAGGATAACTCTCCTACCTTGGTTTCAACTGACTGTTTGGGAGGCCGCGCTTACAGTCTCTCAGGTACTTGAGTAGTTTTAAGGAAAGAGGTTGTCCCATGGAGTGACTCTGGGTTATGTTTGTTGTGATTTATATATATATCTGATTGGATGCTCTGTTGGCATCGGTTGTCTCACCCCCTTTTCAAACATTTGAGAAATGGGAATCTGGCATATTGAGAGGATATTCTAAGAAAGATTACTGCACTGGTAGGTTATGGTACTGACCAGTGGCACATAGTAGGTGGATATATTGGGTTTATTACTATATTATTTTTCCTTGACCTGCCTGAGAGAGGATTGTTGAGCGTATTGTGCATTTTTATTTCATCGTGACATGTCAACAAGGATGATTTCTCATGTATTGGTATCTTCTGGTTTATTCTCGATCTCCTAGGTTCACTCATGTCTGTGACATTTTAGTTACTTGCTGTGATGAATATGATACTGGTTTATATTTTCTTTTCATTTCCCTTACTGTGTAACCACTGTAGCATTTTCATGTGTAGTGCTTTTACTAGAAAGTGATGTGTGGTTTTAAAGTGGTTTATGAAAACTAAATTCAAAGAAAGGTGTTTTATACTTTTTGTGAAAATTGAAATTGTAAACATCACTTCCCCTTGTTAATGTCTCATTAAAAGATTAACTTGGGTTTTTGAGAAACAAATAGGGGAAATGAATTGTACTTTTTTTGAGTAATATGTAGAAAACCTTACTTTTATAAATTGTAGTTCAAACATGATATGATGTTTTCTTTTGTTTTAAATGTAGTGCATTGGGAATAGATATCGGGCTAGACTACTGAGTTTTAATACTATTGCCTATAGTGTTTTCTTATTTTTAGTTCTGTTGAAGGTTCTGGCTTCAGTTGTTTGCCATGAGCGATGTTGGTTGTGGTATTGGGGAGTGACCCACTAGGTCACGTGGGGTTTTGGTCGTAGCCAGGTTAGTAGCGTTGTCGGTTGTTATTTATTTATTTGATTTTGTTATATTTATTTTCCACTTCTTAGTTTATTTTCTTTTGGGCCAAATCATTCCCACCTGTTTCATTTTGATTCCCGACACTAGTTTCTAGCCCGTGGGGATCAGGAACACCCCTCGGGCCATGTCGCGTATCGGCTCGGGTGACCAGTTCAGGGTCATCCCAGGATAGTTCGTGACAAAATGGTATCAGAGGGGGCCCTTGTTATTTGGGGTGTCCGGTAGATGGAGATTAGGATTTTTGGGACCTGATAGGTAGGTACGATAAGGACATCATGAACCCTCGCTCGTTCTGCACCTCGAGTCGCCAGGGATAGTTCAAGAATTGAGTCTTTATTTCGTTCTGGTTTGTTTTGGATTGAGGGATGACAATAGAGGTAAACCGATGTTACATCGTGATCTCAAATGGAGTAGTAACCCATGTAGAGTCCGGGTACTCGATTTGAATTCCTCTTAGTTGTTGACGCTTACTTGGGGCATGTCCCACTACTATGTCACCAGGTTAAGTGTGACCGCTAGTCCCTCACTCTAGAGGTTTGATGCATGTCGATTTTTGTTTTCGTTCTAGTTGGTGTAAGTGAGTTTTTGGAAATGAAAAAGGGTTTTTGAAAAAATGGGGTTGATTTCTTTTAAATGAATTTAAATTTATAAAATGCATTTTAAAACTGAAAGCCTTTGGTTTAGAAAACTGGCATTTGTATGGAAATTGGTCGAGAATGGTTTGGGGTGAAACCTCAGGTACTCCTTATGAAAGTTTTCACATGTGAGTGCATGCGTGGAAAGTGCGTGTTGATGCATATGAAACAAAGTAGATGAAGACGTGTGCAAAGGTTCATGGGATTACCTAGGTGTGCTTGAAATTAAAGGATTGACCTTGTTTTTTTAAATTGGCTTTTAAAGAGGAAAATGGTTTTAGAAAGTGATTTTGGTTTGAAAAGTGGATTTGGTATTTGGAAAGTGGTCTTGAATGAAAGCGGTTTTGAAAAAAAGGGTAGTTTTGGAATCTAAAATGGAACGGGAATTTTGGACAAGGAATTTTGGGTTGTGTTTGTGGTTTGGTTTTTGAGCTGGTTGTTTTTGGATGAGGGTGATTTAATGATGTTGCTTCAATTGATAATGGTTTCAGATTGGTGTTTTATATTTTGTTCAGAACATGCCACCCAGAAAGATCCCCAGAGTTTTGATGATTCATGCCCAATTTTTGGCCTTTCTCAGGCATTGTCTGTCCTTCAGGGTGATTGGAGTTAGTTAGAGATAATGGAGTGGCTTGAAGAGGATGAATGTGTCTTCAGGGTATTGGGAACTCTCGAAGCTGTTAGAGTGCATGCTGTTTTGGGTCTGTTCAAAGGTCCAGCTCTGGATGAGTAAGAGTTGTTCGCCCCGCCATTACAGAAAGTTAGGATGATGTGGTATTTCTTTAAAGTCGTCTTCATTCAATGGTTTATACTTGTAGAGGTGAATAATAATAACATTTAAGAGCTCATGCGTTTTCAAAATGTCCAGCAGATGGTGAAAGCATATGTTGAACATTTCAAGGATCTTGTGTCTCTTTTTCCGGGGGTAGTGTCGCAGGACTGGATGAAGACTTCTCCCTTCATCAGGGGTCTTCGTCTAGAGATCAAGGAGCGATTCCTCCCTATTTGGGAGAATCACTTTTGAGAAGTTGGGTCATGAGGTGTTCTTAGCTGAGTTGGTCTCCGGAGCGCAAACAGTTGGAAATCCACAGTATCTAGTTGCTGGTGAAGGTCCCTCATCTGACGAGTAGAGTGTTTCAGGTAAATTTGTTTCTAAAGAGTTCCTTGCAGTGGCTCTGACTTCTAGTTTTTCGGACCTTCTAATGGTGTACCGTAAGTATGGATGTTTAGGACATACGAGCCGCAATTTCACATCCCTCCGAAGACGTGTCATCATTGCAGGTGTCTGGATCATCTAGAGAAGCTTTGCAGGAAGCATCACCGAGGAAAAAACTATGACCAGAATATTCCAGTGCTTGATTGTGAGGCAGGAGATGCTTCAACCATAAGAGACCCAACCACAGGTCTTGGGGTGAAGCTCTCCTGCAGTCAAGAGTTTTCAGGGGTGTGAATCCACAGTTCGGGTTTTGTTGTTCCATGTTTCCAATGAAACATTTAAAGTCCTTCCATTCTCGTTCTTCCACTATTAATGTTTTGGGCATTGTGGTAGGTCCATTATTTCATCGTGAAGTTGGGATGGAAGTGTTCGTTGTAGTCCAAACAGTCTGGTTTGTCTGAATTATGATTCTTGGAATCATACATTTTTCTTTAAAAGTGTGTTTGAACCTTGCATGGGTTAATCTAAATTTGACTGTGTTCGTTTGGAGGTGTAAGTGCCTATGGAAGGATCAAAGTTTTTGGTAATACTCAAGTTTACTTCTTGGGTTAAGTTCTGTTCAGAGGTTTTTCTCTAGTGTATGGGATATCTTTGGTCTGAGTCGAGAGTTACAAGTTTTGGCAGTGGTGTTGTTTCCCTCGTGCTATAGAGGTTAGTCCGGATCGGTTGGGAGTTCCCGTGTCGCCCCCCTTTTCTAATGCGGTATGTTTGAGTGTTAAAATTTCCACACTAGTTGAGTTCTTGTGGTGGGGAGAACCCTCTTATGTTCTCCCATTCTCTTATATTGTGGTTTCTTCTAGTTTTATTTGGGCATGGATTCTTGTTTGGTCCAATGTTCGGCTAGGTGACTTTCTGGGGGTAGAAAGTGTCTGTGGTGGGGAGAATTGTCACAGTCGCCCTTTCTATTTATTTTATTTTTATTATTTCTTGGTTCAGAGCGTTCGCGCTGAGGTCCGGGTTGAGCCCCAGATTAAAATTTGTTGTTGTTTAATGCTTTTACTGGGTTTCGGACTCGTGCGCGGCTGCCACGCGGTTGGCGGTTGTTGCGCAGTCGGCCAAGGTGTCGGGAATTTTTAACTTCTTCAATATTTTTTTTATTTTTTTTGATAATATGGTGTAATTAACATTTTTTTATTTTTAATAATATTCATTTCGTTGTATTTATTATTTTTATTCTTGTGCTACTATTATTATTATTAATATTATTAATATTATTATAGTATTATTATTATTGTTATTATTATTATTATTATTATTATTATTATTATTATTTTAATAATAATAGTATTTAAAAAAGGGGAACCCTAACCCTAATACCTGGCCACCCCCCCTTCTTTTTTGCCGATGTGCTAGCCCCCCCTCCTGTTGCTGTTGCGCGCCGCACTAGCCACCTTGCCACATGACCTTGCTACCAACCCCTATCCCTTGCCCTGCCCTCATCTCACCTCCCATCTCACCGCCTTGCCGCATGACCTCTGGCGTCCCCCACTCCAACACTGGCCTCCTCTCGGCCTCCGTGTGACCCC